>JAQSUU010000043.1:0-5000000 GCA_038087645.1 Saccharum hybrid cultivar R570 | reverse complement strand
TGTTGCTGTGAATATTATGTCTGCAGAACTTCCACCGTCAACTAGAATTTTTGAGACAACCCATCCATCAATATTTGCTTCAACTACCATTGCATCCATGTATGGATAGTCTTTCAGTTGCAAATCTTTTTCTGAGAATATGATTGGTAGATGAGACCATCTTGTCTTTTTGTATGGGCCTTCTGTTGAGATAGAGTTTACTCTTCGAAAGTAATTCTTCTTTTGATTGTTGTTTTCATAATCAATACTATTTTCTCCAATGATTGTCATGATTCTTCCTTTGCTTGTCATTGAAGTTGATGGAGAGTTGTCTTGTTTGTTGTTTCCTTGTGGATTGCTGTTTGCCACAGAGAATTCGGGCTGTATTTAAAAATTTGTTTGTTGTTGATTTTGCCTCCATTGATTTGGGTCGTATATTACTACTGGTCCATATATATGATGGTGATGGGTCTGGAATCATTGCTTGAGAGTGTCCAAACTGAATTGGGTAATAAGAGTTTTGTTGGCCTTGAATCATATGGTTGACAGCTTTTGATTGACTTGAGATTTTATTTTCTTCTTATATTTCTTCGATGCTTTTCTTTACTTTTGGACACATTTTTTATGTGTGTCCAACCCCTTTGCCATGAATGATGCAATACATATCTTCCGGTCTTAGGGGTGTTCTTCCTCTTCCTCGTCCTCCTCTTCCTCTTGCATTGAAGCCACCTCTTTCGAATGTCCTTTGGTTGTACTGATTGTTGTATTGATTTTGAGGTGGAAAATTGCTTTCAGTAGTTAAATTGTTGTTTTCAACTTGATTGACTTGGGTGAAGTGTCTTCACTCATAGTTGTTTTGCTTTGGGGGATGAAAATTGTTGCTTTTGTTTTAATTTCTGAAGTTGTTTTCTTCCTCAATTCTTTTCCTGTAATCCTCATCGGACTTGCAGTATTTCTGGATTTCTTCGTAAAGCTGAGCCATCAAAGTTGGCTTTTCTTGAGTAAGGTGTGTTGCACATTGTCCTGTCTGAAGTCCCTTGATTGCTGCAATTATGACAACTTCGTCTGGGATATTTGTGATTTGAGATTTGATTTGAATGAATCTCTTGTAATATTGACTTAGAGGTTCTTTGGGTTGTTGCTTGCAGTTGAATAAATCCATGTTTGTAAGACCAGTTGGTTGGAATCCTTGGAAGTCAACAAGTAGATTTGTCTTTAATTGTTCCCATGAATGTATGGATCTTGCTTTTAGAGATGAATACCAGTGTTGTGCTGGACCTTTGACTGCCATGACAAGTGATTTTGCAAGTGTGGTTTCGTCCCCACCTCCTGCAATTACTGCGGCTTCAAAACTCATTAAGAATTGTCTTGGGTCTGATTCATCATCGAATATTGGTATCATGTTGAATTTATACCCTATAGGCCATTGAGCTAGCTACAAATTTGTTGACAGTGGGGAGCTTGTATCAATTGATATGAATTATTTTTTATTATTTCTCTCTTGAGATATTCTTGTTGCCAGATGCGATTCTTCTTGATTTATAACTTCATGATTTGCATTTTGCAGTTGCTCGTTTAAATTGCGGAGGGTAGCTTCGGCCTCTTCTATTCTTTGTTTGAGTGTCTTTTCTCGTGCTCTTGTGCGACATTTTTTAAGTTTTTTTTGCCTTCTTAAAACTTGTTCTTCAAGTTCTTTGAGTCTTTGTTCTTTAGCTTTGCCCGTTCTTGAAGAGTTTGCACCTTGGGAAACTTCTTTTGTAAGACCTCTGTCTTCGCCAAGTGGTTGTTCGTCTTTGGCTTCTTCGTTGACGGTCTTCTTGTTTGGTCTTGTCATTTGATTTCTTGTGGTCGCGAGGATCTTTAAATGCACGCACAAACGGTGGGCGCCAGATGTTGGGTGAAAAGTTCAGGTCGGATGACACAATTCACATAATCATCAGAAAAAATTCAGACAAGACAAAATTGCGTGCAAAGTTGTATTCATTTCATATCTCCACTGTACATGTCAGAGGGGTATTTATAGGCCCCAATCTTCGTATTTTACATAAAATAACTATTATTCCCTCAACCTAAATATTTACAACCCTTCTTGATCATGAGGGCGAAGTGGTAATTTCCTCTTTCTAAGCATTCGTTCTTCTATTTCCAGTCTCTAGTTTTCCTGATCTTCATTCGAACTTTAGTTGATTCTTCAACTCTTCAGAATTTTAGACGAAGTCGAACTTCCGTCTTCGCTCCTCTTGGCTTCATTTTCTTTCGACATCTCTGGCTGACGAAGTTGATCTTTTATATAGCGAAGCCAAACTTTGTCTTCGCTCTAATTTTGGTGTTCTAATTTCTGCTCTTCTTTTGACTTTGCTGGTCAGCGAAGTTAGTTTTCATAACTGCGAAGTCAAATCTTCACCTTCGCTTGAATCTTGCTTTTTGGTCTTTTACTTCTTAGCGAAGTTAGATTTTTCCCTGTGGTGTGAAAAACGTCTTCGCCTTCCTTTTTTCCTTCAACAAAATATTGTTATAAAGTTTCATAGTCTTTTCTACTCCAGAGTTTGGGGCTACGTTTTTGTGGCGAAGTTGAATCCCTAACAACGGGTTACCAAAAAAGCTATCGTGAAGACATGAGGGTAGCGCCCTCCCATTTTTGTCTATATGGTTATGAATGTGATCATTTCATAATAGGATATATCCACACCCAAAGTTTAAATAGTTTCACTGAATAGAACTAAAAAATACCACTTTTCTGGAACTGGAAGGAGTAGGCACAAAAAGTCACCTAAAAAACGATGCTTCAAGCATGACAATATTCTAGGCAGCATCTCCTTTGCTATCATAGCTCAGCTCATGTTTTCAGTAGTTTGATTTGTAGTTACTCATCAAACTCTATATTTACCTCTAGCAGTTTATTATGTTTCCCCTAGGGTCTACTGCACTGTAAACTGAAATAAACATGTATCCCACTACATTTTAAAACAGATGTAGTAGGATTAGAAACTATAAACTGAATGTGTTGTCTAGTAAGAGGCAAAAATAAGCTCGAATGGTGCTGTTGCGGCATACTTGTAGTGCATTCTCAACAGCACCTGCTAACTCTGGAAGTCTGGATGGCAGATGCCTCTGTTTTTTTAGAATCATGTTCATATGGACAGAGGAGTAGTGCATTCTCGAACATATAAATTGCTCATGAAGCTAAGCAATTACTCAAGTACACAGGAAACTTTGCCTTGCCTGTGGGCCCTGGCGGTGTAGATGACTTTCTGGAGGTGGGCAGCAACAAACTGGTTACTGGATCTGCAGGTAAAGAAAGCAAATTCGAAACGCTCCCCTTGGTGAAATCTGAAGGCAATGGATATTAATCTGAAGGCACATGACAAATA
Source organism: Saccharum hybrid cultivar R570 (assembly GCA_038087645.1). NCBI lineage: Eukaryota > Viridiplantae > Streptophyta > Magnoliopsida > Poales > Poaceae > Saccharum > Saccharum hybrid cultivar. The sequence continues at coordinate 4,996,650 of JAQSUU010000043.1, read as the reverse complement.
GCCTGTAAATCATAAGCCAGAACAGATAGGCTCATATGTAGAACTCCAGAATCGAGCAATGAACAAACTGAATGAACCTGGACTGTCCAGGACACCAAATGGGGCAACCATGTTTGGAATGCAAGGAATAAAGAACCATGTTTCAAAATGTAGCCTCTCTGATGTAGCCAACCACTTATATATACATAATAGATTTTTTTTCCCAATGGAAGCTGGGCAGTTGTATAGACTATAATTCTTAGCTTACATGGAAACTTGACACAACGATAATTTAAAGAGGCGATACTAACTCATCTGAATTGAAAAATGGATATGATACATCTCTGTTGCAAAGCAATAAACCACTATTTTGTAAACGTTGGATTTCTCTAGGATGTAATCCCCAGTGACTGAATCTGTCATGGGCAGCCAACAGGCTGTCACTGGCCCAATAGGCCCAAGACGTCAGGTGCAGAAGGGTGTCGTAGGGCGCGAGTGTCCTAGTTGGGCCTTAAGCCCATTAGTGTTAATTAGTGTCTCTCTTAGTTATTTATCTATAGTAATAGTACCATATTGTCTAGGCACAAGAGGTGTTAGTCCTATATACCCTTTATAATCAGCCCATGAGGCACAATGAAAATCAAGCAATGAATTATGAAGAAACAATTCTAGTCTCCCTCAATCTCTCAAGCTCTTGGCAAAGCATAAGGCCTAGTTACCCCAAAATATCCATCTTCATTACATCTGGTATCAGATAACCAGTCGATTCCTCCCCATCAAAAAAAAATATGATCCAGCCACAACCCTAATTCTGCCGCAACCACACCCCAACCGTGACGTCCCCATCCGTCGCCCAGCCGCCGCGCCGCCTCCCCGTCACCCACCACGCGCCGCCACCATCGACCGCGTCGTTGCGGGAATCTTCGTCGCGCCGTCCGCGGCCCATCTCCACCACAGCCGACACGCCGCCTTCCTCACCACCAAGGCGTCGTCGCGTCTCGTCTGCGCGGGCCGTCGCCAAGCACGTCGCGTCGTCCGCGGAGTTCGCCGAGCCGCCCGCGATCTGCGGGAATCCCCCGCCACCTCGCAGCTTCGATCCAGCCGTCCGCGCGCCTCCTCACCACCAGCAGTCGCCGTCCGATCCAGCAGGCGTGACCTCGGTCCAGATTGACCGCGGTTCACAACCGGCCGACCTCCAGCAGCGGGCGGTCTTCTGCCATCTCCATCGAGCAGCCGCCTTCAGCCACCCCAGCCCTCGATGGATTTTCCACAGTTTGATGGAACCTCTGATCCGGTGGTCTTCATCAACCAGTGCGAACTCTACTTCCGCCGGGAGCGCATCATGGCGGAAGAAAAGGTATGGCTGGTTTCTCGCAATTTGAAAGCTGACGCTCGAGTTTGGTTCCACCAAGTCGAGCAAGATGAATACCTGGCATGGCGTCGCTTCACCAAGCTCTTGCAGCGGCGCTTCAAACCACCCCCGTGCCCCGACCCGCTCCACCAACTGTCTCGTGGCGTCGACAACTCCCTGCACATCCTTGAGCAGATGTCCACACAGCTGGATCGCATCTGGGCGTGTCTCAAGGCGAAGGACAAGAGGGACCGTGAACGTCGGGTGACTGTACGCCTCCAGGCAGCAGTACGGGGCCTCCTGGCACGCCGCCGAGCGCATCTTCTCCGGGCAGCCAAAGTCTCCGAGGAGCAAGCAGCGATGCGACTACAAGCTGCCGGACGAGGTTTCCTTGTCCGGCGTGTGGTGCGAAAGATGCGCATGCTCCTCAGCTCCTCGCTGTCATGCGTGTTCGTCCCCTCGGCCCCTTCCACACATCAGGCTGCTCCGATCGCAGGGGAGGTCCAAATATGGACGCTTCCAGTGCAGCGACCTCGCATCAACATCCAGCATCAGGCATCAAAGGCTATCTCATTCATCCTTGTGCCTGCCGTGGTGTTAGACACATCCAGCATTAGAGCCGACTGCTTCACACTCCACCCTTCAGCCTATATGAAGCCAGCAGAGGCGCTCTTTCCATGGGATCCAGGTGGATATAGTTGTATTTTAGTCTTAAATAAGAATGGAAAGCTGAGATGTAAAAGGCTTATCCCTAGGTCGCGTCAGCTATCCAGCTCGAGGACGAGCTGGGTCTCCAAGGGCGGGGGAGATGTCATGGGCAGCCAACAGGCTGCCACTGGCCCAATAGGCCCAAGACGTCAGGTGTAGAAGGGCGTCGTAGGGCGCGAGTGTCCTAGTTGGGCCTTAAGCCCATTAGTGTTAATTAGTTTCTCTCTTAGTTATTTATCTATAGGAATAGTACCATATTGTCTAGGCACAAGAAGTGTTAGTCCTATGTACCCTTTATAATCAGCCCATGAGGCACAATGAAAATCAAGCAATGAATTATGAAGAAATAATTCTAGTCTCCCTCAATCTCTCAAGCTCTTGGCAAAACATAAGGCCTAGTTACCCCAAAATATCCATCTTCATTACAGAATCAGTAAGATGGTTCCCAAATGCATGATAAACCTAAAATCAATTTATGTGTGCAAAACAATCTTAATTGCATTTCATCAAGCATTTTGCAAGATCAACAATTCCTATGAGCCACCATCATAAACCCAAGGTAGAGGTAATACAGTGCCCCCATGTTACCTTGATGTAGCGAAGTACCCTATCCTCGAAGCTAATCACCCATAGGCACTTGCACAGCTTGGACGGGTCGAGCTAGGATACTGGGACTAGGGGCGCCGGGGCTAGGGTGGTGGCCAGCCCAGCGATCAAAGGTCCTTGACCTTGATGATGGAGATCAGGGCGACGGTGTTTCCTTGAAGAAGAACGGGCGCGGTCGACTCGAGCGGCAGCGGACGGCGCTTGACCTGGAGGCTAGGACCGCAGACCGGCACGGCGCGGCCTCCAATCAGCGAGGAGCGTCGGCAGCGGCGTCGCGGGGGATCGAGCGAACCAACGAGCTATGGCGTGGACGAGCGAGGGGATCAGGGGAGAGGGCGCGATCGACGATTTGAAGGGAGCGTCGATGGTGTGGGGATGTGATTGAAGCAGGTGATCGGTTGGTTTCGTATTCGTTTCCTTTTTCTCGGTCGCGCATAGGCAGCAGCGCAGCGTGATTGCCGGAGATTGCGATCAGCCAGCGCGCGTGCGGAGGTGCCGGGTGGAGCCATCGCGCTGATTGGGGATCACGGAGGATGCCGGGTATGCACCGAGCAGGGGTGAGTCTCGAGCGCACGCCGAGGAGGTGGGCCTGGGAGCGAGCGACGCTCGGTGTCGCATGGTGTACGGAATACTTTTATATGTTTTAGTTGTATATATAGAGATTAATCTTTGAAGAGCTCAGAAAAATATGAAACTAGTGTCTAAATTTTTCTAAAAATACGTTTTATGTCATAGGTATGTGTTTGAGTGCATTTAGATCTTTTTTGTTTCCCTTGGTTCTTTGTGAACATCTGTAGATGTCACTTATCGCGACCTGTTTTTTTTTCCATGCAATAGCACCGGAGGAGTTTGGGCTTGACAAGAGGACCACCAGTACACAGAGGAGCTGGGCAACAACCTAAACGAAGGTGCCACGTCCCACCCAGCGTCGTAGAATCCCAATTAAGCATGCAAATAGAATGCTAGCGCTTTACTTTCTACAATAATCTTGTGATAGGTTGCATGGTAGAAATTGCTTGAGCCTATACCTTGACGTAACCTTACTCCTGCATACCCGCTGATAGGTTAGACGCTTGCTATACAAACACTTGCTATTTACTTCTACTGCTATGCGTTGATATCGTGTTATGTGATGCATAGAGTGGACATGCTTGTGTGTGGATTAGGTACTTGGTGCCACTGCTATATGGTTTATATCGTGGATGAGAGACTTCTAGCGTGTATTTTGGGTGTGTGGTGAGGGTTGTGTCAACCAGTGGTAGTGACTAGTCTTCGTACGACATCTTGCCGCGAGAGTGTAACCTAAACCTCTCTAGCTATTTTCGTACCTGTGGCGGGTACATGTGAGTATAAAGGAGTTCTCAGGGTCTTTATGGGATGAGTCCCTAGGAAGGAGGTGCCTGTTGAGGGCATGGGAGGTAGAGCTTCCCATCTGAGGAGATGTCTTGTCTGGTCCTTCTAAGGACTTAGTTGGGAGAATCGGTCCATAGGAACCACTCTTACATGCCACTCACTTTTGAATGGGCGGGGGACGAATGTGATCTAAGTAGGGTGATACCACTACTACTAGGACATAGGTGTTAGTGCAAGGGAGCTAGGGCGTATGCTCTAGCGCTCACGAGACCCGTAGTGACCACTTGAGGCCCAGTACTATGTTTCATAGTCTCAGCATGCCGGTGGTACTCCGGGGTGACTCAGGGCTGAGGGTAGTGTGGTATCGTACCGGTTAGATTGTAGAACAGTATCAGCCTAGGTGGGGCACCGCCGATGATGGTGATCTTGTGGGTATAGGTGTACACGCTCTGCAGAGTTGATCGATCTATACGTATAGTCGTGTCCACGTTCATGAACATTTCCTATGTTTCTCGCTTCACTTGACTAGGGAGTGGTGTCTTCTCTGCCCCCTGGGTTGGATAAGGATCCGTCTTGAGGCCACTAAGACAAGGACAAGAGGGAATTGTCCTTGTCTCCTAAAGAGCGTGGTGGTGAGATGTGAGAGTGTGTTGTGTTGTGTTGGATACGGGATGGGATGGATGGACGGAAGGCATGATTCTTTGCGGATATTTACACCTTTATTATGGGTTACACATAGGATAGGCCCACGGCCAAATAATAGGTTCTCTTCTTACCTTGCGTTCCACTTAGGCACGTACCACATAGTAAGCAGGCATAGGGTGGGAAACAATGGCTAGTATAACTCGTACTAAAAGTTTGTGACTCAGGTGAGAAGCCCGAGTATGACTTCACCAACGATGGCTGGGAGAATTAGATGGTCTCGTCTTACACCCAAGTTGCTTGTGGAGTTGGAGTCTTCACCCCCTGAGGCGCTTCGTTCTACTCTGATGCTATTCTATGGTGTGTGATTCTGCCAGTATGGCGATGTAATAATGGGTAAACCTCTATGTTATAACCCTTCTAAGATAGGTATTCATGATGTATGGACTATGGTACCAGCTAGGTTTCATTAATGTGATGGCATGATCTCCCAGGACTATCACATTATGATTTAAATCTGTGGATTTCCCTTCGAGGAAAACGTGGATCGTTTCACCCCTTCCTCTCTCCTCCTTGACCAGGCCAACCGCCGGTGGCCACCACTTGGGATCGACATATCCACGTCACCTTGCCGTGCACATGGCCACAACTTTGCCCACTATCAGGTTAGACTCTCACTGATGACTCTAGAGCTAGGAGGAGAGAGGTCAGACCTAAAAAATCCTAATACCCAAGAGCAACTCTAGTAGGAGCCTTCAAATCAGGCCTCTATTTTGATTTAAGGGTTTTTCTATTTTTAAGGGCCTAGTTTTTTGCTCTAGTAGGAGCCCTCAAATTAAGGGCCTCAAATCCACTCCAATAGACACTAGCATATGGGACTCACTTGTCATTTTCTATTCTTGCCTTTTCCTCGCTCTCGTCGAGTGAGCTATGTGCGTCGGGGGGAGGAGGATGAGGGAGGTTGATGCATTGGGGGACTCTACAGGGAAGGGGAGTCAATATGGATAAGGTCGGGCAGAGGCACATTGTTAGCAGAGCCACCAGAGAGGAGGACAACGAGAAAGGTGGGTCCACTGTTGGGGTTGTAGGCGAGGAGTAGCTGCCGAGAAAGGCCATCCGGTGGCGACGCGACGAGATGGGAGCCACGTGGAGTGTCAGGTGAGCGGGAGGGGTGTCGGGTGGGTGGAGCATCGGGCTGCGGCGTGAACTCTCGAGCGAGCATGGTTTTAGAAGAAGGCCATGAGATAAATGGCCAAAACTAAAAAGCAGAGGCCTCCTCTATGTTCTCCAGGAGCGAGAACCTGAGAGGAGAATTTGGGGCCTTCACTTTTGGTGGCTTGAGTAGGTGCTATTCTTTGTGTTTTTAATTTAAACTCTTTTAGTTTAGGGACATGTTTGCAGGCCCTTTTGGAGTTGCTCTACCCTGTTCCACCACGCGTTTCCTCTAGCACGTGGTACGTTGGGGGATAACATTTCCCAAAAACAAAAATGTTCTCCATGTTGATTATTGTAGTAGAACACTATATGGAATGAACAAAATCTCATTAGAGAGGAGGGGCGCAGAAGGAGTGCAGACTTTGTGTCACGATGCATTAAATCCTATGCTGATGAGAACACTGAAGCAGCATGAGTGAGCGATGAAGAGAAAAATGGTGCAAACCTCCAGCATATGTACTAAAGCTGAACTGCGATGCTTCTTTCCTGCCAAGCACATCATCGGGTAGTTGGGGATTTTTGATCCGGGATGATGCTAGAGATGTGGTCATCATTGGGCGGGGAAAGGTAGATCATCTTCTGAGTGCATTCCATGCTGAGCTTGTGGCGTGCCTCCAAGGCAGTGGCGGAGCCAGAAACTATGGATAGGGGGGCTGGTCGAAGAATTTCAACCATAAAATAACTGAGTGTAGCTTATTTGTTTGAATTTTTATACTATGGATGGGCTCATCCAAAAATAAAATACAAATTTGTGTGATTTTGTTGTCCAGAAGTCATCAAAAAATATATGACAAAGCTTTTATTATATCTTTTTAATATGGATTATTTAATTATATACTACCTAAATTTTTTTTGGTGTGATGTTGGGGGGGGCCTGGCCCCCCCTGGCCCCCCCCCCCCCCCCCCCCCCCCCCCCGGCTCCGCCAGTGCTCCAAGGTATACAAGCGGCAGTGGAGTTGGGGATTGGGCACCTGATCACTGAGACAGATGCTAAGATGGCCATTCAGGCAATCAAGACAAATGATTTCGTTGATGCTGCTGTGTGGCTTATGGTGACGGAGATAAAGAATTTGGTGTCCTCTTGCTTCCTTAGTTTTGAGTGTGTTTTCAAATGTCGAGAGTGTAATCAAGCTGCTCACGAGCTAACTGTGCTAGGTCTGTTATGTAATCAGGGTGAGAGCAAATTATGAGCTCTGTTCCTAATAGTGTTCAGGTACTTGTTGCTATCGATCGATTTGTTAGCTGTTGAGTAATGAAATTTACCCAGCTTAAAAAAAAGAATTAGAAATCCTAGAATCTGGAGCACGTCCACCTTGTCACAGCCCCACAAGGCCACAAGCTAACCAAGGAATCTGGAGCTAGAGGCCGCGCCAAACACATCCTGCAGTGTTTGTACGGGAGAACAAACAAGATTAATAACCACCAAAAAGTGCCTTGCGAGCCTACCAAAAGAAGGCACATGTACACCCCGAAATAGCACAGACACGAACAGCCTAAAAGCTCATGAAGCGGCCGTCAGGGCGGCGCACCAAACCTGATGCTCCTGTTCCTCGCCAGCGACAAATTCTCTGAACAGTGATTACCAGCTAGCCACCAGTTCCCTGAAACTTCACTGTACTGTCGTCCTAACATCGTCACGATGATCGCAGGAACTTGATCGATTCCGAAGAATCTATTCATCTCTTTGTTTTCCTTCGCGCAGGACAAGAACAGCAATGTCAAAGGCGGCAAAAGCAGCTGTGCGAGGGCAGAAATGGCAGCAATACGCTACAGGACGGGGACTCACATTCACCGATCGGCTCTGCCCTGTGTCACCTGTGGCGTCGAGGCATATCACGGGTTTCTCGTCCTGTTTCGACACAATTATGGAGGTGCTTCTCGTTCTCGGCCTTAGCACTGGATCAAATCCTGATTAGTACGCGCAAAACGTTGTTTAGGATGGGAGATTTTGGTGTATGCTCTCCTGTGATCGATGGTACCCGCTGGTCCAGACGCTTGAGATCCCGCGGCCGTCGAAACGACAATTTTGGTTACATCAGGGGGCAACCTCCCTTGATCAAGTCCATTCCAACGAATCAACCATAACTTGGTGGTAGTCCAATTTGAGAACTTGTCAACTTGGGATCTGAACAAGTAACACTGAGCCACTAGGTGTTATTTATACTTTCAGAAAACTGAGTGTGTTTTATCGCCTGGACACTCAATCACGCAAGAGTTCTTGGTAAAAAAAGCAAAACTTGAAGCGACTTGAGTCTGATAAACCAGCTGCGTTAGCGTCTAGTAATTTTTATCCCATTTAAAAAACCTTTTTCTCGGTGGCAAGTGGGCAACAGCTTGACAAAGTTGGGATACTACCTAAAAGGTGGCCAATGAGTGAAGTATCCCTGATCTATCATTTTTTTTTGTGAACACCTGATCTATCATTTCAATTAACTATTTTGTTGAAGTGAGCCACTAGTTTTCTTCAGCTAAAAGCCTAAAACAAGCAAATTGGACAAAGAATCACGTGCATTTCTCACGACATATACTGTTGAAGGACATTTGGTGAAACATGCTTTGTGTACTTCGACGCAGCAAACTGAATCAATCCAATCCTCAAAACAAACTGAAGAATCTGATATGTAGTTATACAAAGCAGCCGCTGTTATCGTCCTCTGCATTTCTCTTCAGTTCATGGCCGAACACAAGCAGTGCAGTATGTAGCGACTTGCTAGTTTCTACGATGACAGAGTCGTGCTAGCTGAGTTACCTCGACAATGATGGCATCTTCCTTGCGAAACGGAAGTATGACAATTTCTTCGCAACAGCGACCGGAAAACCGAAGCATTTTCATAAGAGTGTGACAAAGACTTGTGTTTGGCCCTTGCCGCGCAGTCCCCCGAAAACCAGTTATCTGTTCAGCAATCACACAAACACTCGTCAATTCACTGCACATGTTCGCCGGTTTCCCATGCAGTTTTTTTGGATCTTGTGACTCACCAATTCACCACTCTAGCTAGATGTGACGTGAAAGATCCAGTACAATTTGAGCAGTACAAAAGATATTTTCCGGGTAATCTGAGGTACCCTAGCAGAAAACCCGTGAAAAGGTTGCTGTTGGTTTTGGCCAAAGGCCAAAGTAAACGATGAGAACAGGCTAGGGAATGCGTTCTAAATTTTGACTGTTGCATGTAGCAATGGCTCTTCTTTAGCGAGAGACTGAGAGCTTAGGCTCATCAATTCAGCCCTCACTCAGCTTTTGTGGAAGGACATTTCATGCGCGCCGGCGTGTAGCATTCGGTACAACCACCATCGCATTTCTGGTATAATAACTGGACGCTGCCGTTACGGATCCAGGTTCCCGGTTAGCCCCTTTCTCGCCTCTATATGAAGCACCCCCACGTTCTCTCCAGCCATCACAGCAGCCAAACACTCCCCTCTGCCTCTGCCTCTGCAGCATCACCAAAAGCGCCCGAAGAAACAGCGCAGGGAGCTCTATGGCTCAGGGAAGGGGCAGTGCGACGCGGGGGCTTGCCCTCGGCGGCCTGCTCGCCGTTTGCCTCCTCCTCGGCGTCGCCGACGCGGCCACCCACAGGGTCGACTGGTCCTTCAACGCGGACAACTGGTCCAAGGGCAAGAACTTCCGCGCCGGGGACGTCCTCGGTGAGTAGTGGCCAAGCAAGCCAATACCATTTCATCACAGGCAGCAGCTCTGGTGATCTCCAACTCCAAAGTCCAAACCAACGCTTATTATGCCTTTTTTTTTTCTTCCTGCATGCAGAGTTCAACTACGACCCCTCCGTGCACAACGTGGTGGCCGTGGACGCCGGCGGCTACTACGGCTGCCGGTCCTCCGGCACGCCGTACGGCTCGGGGAGCGACCGCATCACGCTTGGCCCCGGCACCAGCTACTTCATCTGCAGCCTCAACGGGCACTGCGGGATGGGGATGAAGATGATCGTCAACGCTAGTTGAGCACTGAAGAAGTGCATGCCTGGCCGCGCCCATAAGTGCTGTGTCATCGGTGGTCCGATAGATCGTGCAAGAACTCAATCGTGTGGCAGCGCACGCACCGTAGTTCGATGGATATACGGTTCATGTGTTCTGTATGTATGCGACTGGCAGGTCAGGCATGATGTACGTGTGGCTAATGGCCATGTTAGTAAAGCGCTGCAGCTTTGTTGTTTGTTCGTTCGAAGCAGTGGCTTCTTTTATTTGTTCAGTGGCATCTTTGCATGGAATGGAACAGTGAGATACTGGTTTTGAGGTGTGATAATGTTCGATGAATGCTGGAATGCGCAAAAAAAACATGAAAAAAAATTAAAAAGAACCCAGATATTTACCTTTTTGTATATGTCCCCAATAATAAACTATCCTTTTGTGTGAGACTATTTTTTTTGAAACTTTGAGTGAGACTATTAATAAACTAAAATAAAAAGGACCAAAATATAACATTGCGAAATACACAGCCCAGCCCCAAGCAAAACTTACTCATCGGCCGATGGGCCATATCGAAGACACTAGTGCGGAAGACTGCACACTGATAACAAGCAAGGCGACACGTCCTCAATCTCTTTTGGGGCCAAAGGGCGATGGATGACCCAGTTATCTGAAATTCCATGGGACTATATCAGAAGGCAGATCACTACGGTTGTTGCTGATTTTATCCAACCCTCGTCCTTGTTGAGCAGTCTCAGATCCGCATTTGCTGACAGGAAACCAGGGTATGCCCCAGAACAATGCCTCATACAAGGTTCACCAACTGCCACTCGCCAGCACCTAACGCTTAACCCAGAGAACAAAACAGCATACACTCAAAAAGCATCTGAAGCTCCTCAAGAGGACACCAACATGGAGGACCCAAATGTCACGCCTGCCAACAATGCAGATAAGCAGCAACCTGTGCAAAACACAGTGCCAACAGAACAAAATATTGCAGCTGAGAAAGCAGCTCAAGCTACTCAGCAGGACATCACTCTGCAGCCTCAAATGCAGAACATGCAGTGGCAGCCAAGAGATACAACGCAGCTCCACCTTCCTTCCGCACAGCAACAGGCTGCTCAAGGCAACTCTGACGAACCGCCCAACCTTCCAGTTCAAGGTCAAGGTATGCGGCGGGGGATGGCAAGCAAGTCTCTGTTGTCGGGCGGTTTAATGACATCGTGAGGCCACGGGCGGCAGCTCCGGAGCACGCCCCCGTTCTTCCGCATGTCGCCTCGGATGATGGTGCCAGCATTGATTCCTCGGAGGCCCGTTTGCCCGTTGCTGCCGCGGCGTCCTTGCCACCTCCCGAGAAGGTTCCTGGGGCGGATGTACACGCGTGCGATACGACGTCTGTGTGCGCGATAAATACGGATGCGGCGGCGTGGCCACAGGAATCTGCAGCTGTCAATACGTCGCCTGTTGGGCCTATCTATGAGGCCCAAACACAAGCTGGGCCTATTCTGGAGGCTAGCCAGGAGCCTGTGCAACGTAAGGAGCTCCAGCCCATGGTCGAGGCCAGTACGTGGTCTCCCACGCTGGAGAGGATGTGGTCGATTGAGCCACCGCAGGAACAGACAACTCCATCACGGGGCACTGCTTCGCTGCCGCTCGCGACAACTTTTGGTGCGGAGCAAGCCACGCCCAGTGCTGGTCCGACGGTGTCGCGGCAGTGCCCGGCGACAGCAGCCTTAAGAATGCCCAATGCTCCAAGAACCTGCTCTAAGGTCTACTGCAGACGACGAGTCCAAGTCCAAGTCACGGTCACTAGTCCGGTGGAAACCAGCATCACGGAGGGGACCAGTAATAATCCTTCGATGTCGGCGACGCTAACGCCCACATCGGCCAGCCGGAGATCAAGCTTCATGGCGAAGATCACCAAAAAAAAAAAAACCGTGAGAATCCTCCCTACACCGCGCGTTACAAGGCCAATGGTTCAGGCTCGCACACCTTCGGCTCCTCCACGTCGAAGCCGACGGATTGCAGGTGTTGATCCTGAACCGGCTACTGAAATTGCAACAAGGAACAAGAAGAAGGTGATGAGGGCCTTGCACGTCATCCAAGAGAGCGAAGGTATCAGCCAGGATGCTCTAGATGAGTATGGCAAGCTTTTTGGCCAACCACTTCCAGCTTCTCACGTCCAAGCTCTGGCAGCACTGTTTGGATGGGCAACCCCTGAGGATGTGAATGGAGAGAACTGATGTGTTCCCAGTCTGTACATGGTCGGCTTGTTATATGGTTTATCAATGAATCCTTCAAATATTCTGTGCTGGAACGTGCGAGGACTTAACTCTAAGGCACGTCAAGATTCAGTACGCACTCTGGTCTCATCTTCCCGTGTTGACGTGGTTTGCATTCAAGAAACAAAAATAGAGCTACTCTCTCGAGGAACAATTCTTGCCGCCCTTGGTTCAGACTTTACCCATTTTATAGAATTGCCATCGGTTGGTGCCAGTGGAGGGATTCTTGTAGCCTGGCGCAATGATCTTGGTCCCGCTAATGCTACTCGGGTGGACAACCATTGCATATCCGTGCAATTCAGTCCAAATGCAGGTCAAGCATGGTGGCTCACCTGTGTCTATGGACCTCAGGGGGATGACAATAAGGTACTCTTCCTGCAGGAATTAAGGGACATACGAGCCGCTTGCCAGGGCCCATGGATTGTGCTGGGAGATTTCAATCTCATTTACAAAGACGAGGACAAAAATAATGGCAATCTAAATAGGGCTCTGATGGGAAGATTTCATCGCCTCATCAATGATTTGGGTTTACAAGAGCTGCCTCTACATGGGAGGAAATATACATGGTCCAATCAGCAAGATACACCAACTTTGGTCAGGTTGGACAGATTTCTTTGTACAGTTGATTGGGAGCAACTTTTCCCTAATTGTCTGCTGCAGAGCACAGCCACTGATGGTTCGGATCATTGTCCTCTCCTTCTTGGTCTTCATGATATCAAACCTGGGAAAGCCAGATTCCATTTTGAAGCTTACTGGACAAAATTGGAAGGGTTCCAAGAGGCAGTTGAGATTGCTTGGACTTCTGTACCAGCCTCCTCCTGTCCTTTTGATACTCTATCAAGGAAATTTCGTGCCACTGTTAGAGGATTGCAAAGTTGGAGTGAGAAAAGAGTTGGGCACATCAATTCACAGCTTGGGATGGCAAAAGAAATAATTCATCAACTAGAGATTGCCCAGGATGGTCGCCCCCTCTCTAACCAGGAGAAATGGTTGTACAACCACTTAAGAAGGCATGCCTTGGCTCTATCATCCTTGCAGCGAACAATTGCTAGAAGCCGTTCCCGGATCAGCTGGCTCAGTGAAGGTGATGCCAATACTGCATTGTTTCACCTGCATGCCAGACATCGAAAAAGGAAGAACTTTATTAGTAGTCTCATTTCCGATGATGGCCTGGTTGTAACCAAGCATGAAGAAAAGGAGAAGATTGTGAATGAGTACTACTATAATCTTTTGGGGGTAAGTAATGACAGAGATTCTACCATCAATCTTGAAGAAGTGAATATCCCATCTCATGATCTTGCAGAGTTGGATGCCCCTTTCTCAGAAGAAGAGGTCTGGAAAACAATAATGTCGCTGCCATCACATAAAGCTCCAGGCCCTGATGGCTTCACTGAAAAATTTTATAAAGCTTGCTGGCAGATTATCAAAGTGGACATTATGACAGCTGTGTCAGCAGTTTGGAGTCGAAAACTCAGAAATTTTGAGCAGCTAAACTCAGCCTTTATTACACTCCTACCTAAGAAAGAAGATGCCACAAGTATAAAGGACTTTAGACAATAAGCTTGGTTCACTCTTTTGCAAAGCTCATCACAAAATTATTGGCCAACAGGCTAGCAGGGAGGCTGGACCAGATGGTGTCCCCCAACCAAAGTGCGTTTATCAAAGGTCGCTTTATTCAAGATAATTTCATGCTTGTCCAACAGACTGCTCGTTTTCTTCACCAGCAAAAACAAGCTCGCCTTCTACTAAAATTGGACATCACAAAGGCTTTCGATTCCGTATCCTGGCCTTTTTTGCTGGAGATCATGAAACACTTGGGTTTTGGTCCTGTGTGGTGTGACATCATTAGCGGGCTGCTAGCTTCTGCTTCCACACAGGTGCTCCTCAATGGCAGCCCAGGGGAAACAATTCTACATCGACGTGGACTTCGCCAAGGCGATCCACTGTCTCCAATGTTATTTATTTTGGTCATAGATGTCTTATGTTATTTGGTCAAGAAAGCATCAGATGAGGGATTATTGCAACCATTAGCAAGACAGGCCTTGCAGCATCGCATATCTTTGTATGCTGACGACGTGGTAATATTCCTATGTCCTTCGGCCAATGATATAGGTATCACGTTGGATATTCTCCAACTCTTTGGAGATGCCTCAGGGTTGAGAACAAATGTGCAAAAAAGCAATGGCTTCCCAATTCGGTGTTCTGGGGAAGATATAATCACTACACATGAACATCTCCCCTGTCAACTATCAGATTTCCCTTGCAAATATCTAGGAGTTCCGCTTTCCTTGCGTAAATTGACAAAGCAGCAAGTCCAGCCAATCATTGATCGGATTGCTGATTGTCTTCCGGGATGGAAAGCGGATTTGCTCACAAAGGCTGGGAGAAAAACTTTGGTTCAGTATGTGCTCACCTCCATGTTGGTATACTTGGCTATGGCAATGGATCTTCCTCCTGGGGCTCTTAAAGCTATTGATAAAATTAGAAGAGGTTTTCTTTGGAGAGGCAGAAGAGATGCAAAAGGGGGACACTGCCTGTTGGCCTGGCATAAGGTCACTCGACCACCAGAGCTCGGAGGCCTTGGCATTTCCCATCTACAACAGCTTGGATGGGCTCTCCGGATGCGTTGGTTGTGGCTGCAGAAAACCGAACCTGATAGGCCCTGGGCGGCTTTCCAAATCCAAGTGCACCCTGCAGTCAAAGCTTTCTTTAAAGTGGCCATTGTCTCAGAGGTCGGCAATGGCAAGAACACAATTTTCTGAACTGACAGGTGGTTGCATGGCCAGAGCCTAGATCAATTGGTGCCTAATCTTTTTAGATTAGTCAACAACAAAGCAAGGAAAAGGACGGTGTATGAAGCCCTTACCGAGATGAAGTGGGTGCAGGATATACGAGGTGTCAGTACTACAATACCCGTGCTGACAGAATTTTTCAAGTTGTGGGATCTCCTCTCGGATTTTTCATTGCAGCCTGAGGTTGATGATACTCATTTGTGGCAATTCTCTAGCTCGGGAGTGTATTCTGCCAAATCTGCATATGAGGGATTCTTTATTGGGGCTGTACAGTTTGGGCCTTGGGAGAGAATCTGGAAGAGCTGGGCACCAGGCAAATGCAAGTTCTTCATGTGGTTAGTGGCACATAACAAATGCTGGACTGCAGACCGTCTTGCTAAAAGACGACTGCCCCACCCTGAATGTTGCCCGCTCTGTGATCAAGCTGAGGAAACAATTGATCATCTGCTGATCTCATGTGTCTTCTCCAGGCAAGTATGGTACAAAATTCTACATAAGGTCGGCCTGCAGAACTTCTCCCCCCAGCCTGACAACAACTCCTTTGATGCATGGTGGGCAAGCACAATTTCTGGCGTTGATGACCAGACTAAAAAAGGTCTCAATTCCATCATCATCCTAGGAGCTTGGTCCATTTAGAATCACCGCAATCGTTGTGTCTTTGATGGGACTCAACCGAGCCTAAGTAATGTTCTGGTTTCGGTAAAAGATGAGTTATTTCTGTGGAGTTTGGCTGGAGCTCGGGGATTATCCAATCTCCTTGCTCTAGAGTCGGGCAATGCATGAGCTCCGCTCTAGTGGTCTTGGGTCAAGTTTTTTTGAAAAGGGAAAGAGAGATACACCTTTAGATGTAAAAGAGAGAGAGAGAGTGTGTGTGTGGTTGTATGGGGTTTCTTAACCCACTCCTTCACTCTTCTTAATATAATGATACGCAGCTCTTCTGCGTGTTCGAGAAAAAAAAAGGTCAAGGTGGCGGCCATGGTGGAGCTCGGACTACAGCTTGCGACGATTCTTCTCCACATCTTCCCCTGGCTCCTGAACAGGCTACGACGCCAGCCGCAAGGGCGCCACGGGCGCCATAACACACCTGGCGTGGAACTGCCACGGCTCAGGCGGGAGCCTACGCGATTCTAAGATAACTCATCTTGCCCGCCTACTCACCTCTGCTCGAGCCCAGGTATGCTTCATCTCAGAAACCAGGAACTCTTCCATTACAAAAACTCCTATCATAAATCATTTTTTTAATTATAATGATGCTTTTGTTGTTTCCGCCCAAGGCTAGTCAGGTGGCCTTTGGCTGATTTGGAATGATGAAGTTGATCTTACTATAGTCGATCACAGTCATCATTTCAACTTTGCTTTGTGTATAAATAAACTCACTTTGAAGCAGCATGGTCTTGTTCGTCTATATGGTGATCCTCATCACCGAGCCACTAGTGTCTGGAGTCAAGTGCTGAATTTTGTTGTTACTAATAGCAACTTGCCAATCTTATGTATGGGCGATATGAACAATATCATGCATGCTAATGAGAAGTTAGGTCCCACTAGGGCTGATATTAGACGTATAAATAATTTCTGTGCTCATGTCAAACAACGTGGTTTTATTGATCTCGGATATAGTGGCTCTGCGTACACTTGGACTAATAAACGATTCAGTACTAATCCAACTTATGAAAGACATGATAGATGTCTTGGAAATGCAGAGTGGTGTGTGGCTTTCCCATCCACAACAATCTACCACCTTCCAATGATGCGCAGTGATCATGCTCCTATTCTTGCTGTTCTAAATTCTACACGTCACAAAACTAATCGATCTTTTTGTTTTGAGAACTGGTTGCTCAGGGAACAGGAATACCATACGGTAGCTCATCAAAGTTGGCAACGGTCGGCTTCAAGAACTTTCACCCAGAAAACCAGCTACCTTGCTCACGATCTGCGTAAGTGGAGAAAAAGTAGACCTAGAATACCTGATCAGCTGGCTGTCATCGAGAACTAGCTTCTCCAGCTAAAAGCCACCCCCCCAACCAGCAAAATCACTCACTACAAAGAGACCTCACCCACCAGCACCAAGAACTCCTAGCCAGAGACGAGACCTACCACTTACAAAGAGCAAAAAGGACTAGGCTGTTAATGGTGACCGCAACTCGTCCTACTTCCACCACTCTATAGCCAAAAGAAGTAGAAGGAACCAGATCACCCACCTGCAGAACCCTGACGGCTTTCATTCCACCACTCCTAACCAGTTAGCTACCACCCTGAACAATTACTTCCAATCCATTTTTACCTCGCAGAACTAGGTTTCCCAGCAACTGACCGGTTCCCAGCAAACCAACTCCTCTCAAGACCACAACCCTGCTTCTGATGAGACTGCAGATACTACTCCAGGTATCACAGATAATCCTGCTAATGACACTTACGCTAACTCCATTCTAGACACGTAGGAATTGTATGATATTGTCAGGCAGATGAGGAACAACGCTAACCCGGAGCCTGATGGCCTTAACGCCGCCTTCTACAAGTCGGCGTGGCCGTGGATCAAACAAGATGTCAGCAATCTGGTAACACAATTTTATTCCTCTACTCATTTTAGTGATGAAATTAACAAAACTTTCATCACTCTAATTCCTAAAAAAGAGCAGCCACTTATTCCTTAGGATTTCAGACCCATCAGTCTTTGCAATGTTATTTATAAGATTATTGCCAGGTCTCTTGCAAATCGGATTAAGACTCACCTACCGAATTACATTAATCAAGCTCAAGCTGCTTTTATTACTGATAGACATATCTCTTCTAATATTATCATTACTCAGAAAAAATATTTACTCTTTCAACCTTAAAACCTGGAATCAGAAGGCTTTCCTTCTTAAATTAGACTTAGCCAAAGCTTTTGATAGACTAGAATGGGAATTTATTGAGTCGGCCCTCTGCCGGCAAGGGTACCATACTCATTTTATTAACCTCATTCGTGCTTGCATCTCCTCTCCTACTTTTTTTGTTCTGGCTAACGGTGAGCCATCTGCCTCCTTTTCCTCTCAACGTGGGATTTGACAGGCCGAATTTATTTGTCATTGCGATCAATGAACTGTCCATCAGGTTGCAGGCCGAATTGGAGAACATGAATCTTTCTGGTGTCAGTCTGGGGCCCGGCTATCCACCCATTCGTTCTCTCATTTTTGCTGATGATCTTATTCTTTGTGGTCAGGCCTCCCTAGCTGAGGCTAGGGCCATCTATTCCATCTTCCACCACTTCTCCTAGCTTTCGGGTCAGATCTCGAATTTCCATAAATCTTCTATTCTTTGTAGTAAGAATGTTGACAGTGCCACCAAAAACCAAATTAAAGGTACCTTTCCTGTCTCTGATCTCCTTCCTATAATACTATGCACCTCAGTCATCCCATTATTTTTAATCACAGGGACAAGAGCAAAGCTTATGATTTCATTCTCAACAGATTTCGTTATAAACTTACCATAGTCAGGGCAAACAAATTGAACCACGCTGGCAGACCCACTTACATCCAATCTGTCCTTGTCTCTATTCCTGTCTACTACATGTCTGCGGTTCTTTTCTCCAAAACCTTTGTCGAGAAAATAAATACTATCATCCGTAGATTTTGGTGGGCAGGTGTTCAGGATGATAATCCCACCAACTCCATTGCCTTCTGTCCCGGGAGGATATCTACCGATCCATAGAGAATGGGGGTCATGGAATCAGAGATATTTACACAATGAACAAAAGTCTTATCACTCATGCTGCCTGTAATATCGCCACTAGCAAAAATCCTTTCCTGACTAACATTATTAAAGCCAAATATTTTTACTCTTCCTCCTTCTGGATGGCCAGAGCTGATGGCCCTCGCTCCATCTTCTAGTCTTCTATTCTCCTGGTGAAAAAGGACCTTGTTCACAACGTCATTTATCAAATTCATAATAGCAACACTTCCATTTGATCTTCTCCTTGGTGTCAAATCTGGGATTCTATTCACAACCACCTGCTTTTGCCTGTCACCCACACACCTCTGCCGAGTGTCGTCTCTGATCTTTGGGTTCCTAATACCCGCAATTAGAACTTTGATCTCCTCTCCACCATCTTTGATCCTCGGGCAGTTCAAATTATTTCCCAAGTCACTGCCGTGGACAGCCAACACCAGGACATCCTTCGGTGGACTCCGGCAAAAAAAGGTGACTGCATCACTAAAAACATCTATAAATCTTTACGTTCACAGGTTCAGGTACAACTGCCCACAACAGGATCAAGAAGCATACAACTCCAGGCCAACCAAATTCTTCAACGAATGTGGAAGCTCAAAACTCTGCCACCTCTCATCAAGACCTTCACCTGGCGACTCATCCGAAGAGCTCTGGCCACTGGCTGCAGAGCTACAAGATATTCCACTCACATTGATGAACATTGCAGTGCCTGTGGCCTAATTGAAACTAACACGCACTTGTTCTTTCACTGTAATTTTGCACGTGCAGTTTGGTTCTCAGTCACTCTGCCACTTAGGACAGATACTCTACCAGTGGAGGATGATGGCGTCCAGGTTATTCTTTCCCTTGTTATTACTGATACACTTGATGACTCTTTAATGCAAAGAATACTAATTACTTTTGTGGTACCTATGGAAAGCTCGAAATGATCAAAGATTTGGTAGGAAAATCTGGACCACTTGGCAGGTGCGCCATGCTGTGGCAGCTTATATTAACACAACAAACTTGGCTACCTCCCCCATGGGTGAACATGGTGATGCGTGAAGGGACACCCTACACAATTCTGAAGAAGTTGTAGATGGCAACGCAAGCACCGCATGCATCAATCCTGAAATGCAAGGTACATCTACTTTCCATGTAGGTCAAAATAGCGCCATTCTCATCAGGAACTGTGCACTCGACCAACAAATGCAAAGCACTAGGGACACTCGGCCCTCAAGTATGACAACCTTAATTGCAGAAACTACCACTACACCAATGAACCAGATGTACAAATACAGGAATCCACTGGAGGACGTATACCTGGTCCGATTACCAGGTCTACTGCACGCCGTTAGATGCTACACTGACGCATCAACATCTCCTGACCTCCCCTCTTTTCCACCTAGAAATGCGGGGATTGGTCTGTTCATCATCAATACCTAGGCTAATCCAGTGAAAACCATCTACATCAAGGCGATGATGACTGGAGCTACATTAGTGCTTATGGCTGAGGCTGCGGCAATGGCACTTACTGCAATCGTCACTGATTGCCTCAGTATGCACCAACACATCTTCCTCTCAGACAATCAGCTGCTGGTGCAGTTCCTAAATCATTCGGATCAAGCAAATCCACCGGAGTGGAGGATCAAACACTTCACTCAGACCTTCACAAACTTCACAAGACAAAGAGATGCAAGAATTCTCAGGATTCAAAGATCCCAGAATCAAATGGCTGATATCTTAGCTAGGCAAGCACTTATATAATCTCAGCCTATTTCTTCAGACTTGGCTTGTACTTGCTCTAAGGCCAGTCTCAGTGCAGATTTCATGGCCCAGTTACTAACGCACTTATATTTTGGAAATAGTGCAGAAGAGTTTTATCTCCATGAAACTATCTCTGCTCTCATGAAACTTTCATCATTTCTCTCTTCATCAATACAGTGTCATGTCAGCACATTTAATGCCCATGAAACTCTCATGAAACCTCTATTGAGATTGGCCTAATGCAGCTCATGTAATTCAGTGCCCAATTTAGGAGGCACTGCAATCTGTAGCTTTGAACTCTGTATAGCATCTGCTTGTTGAAATAAAGTTGTTTGTTGTAAAAAAAAAAGGCAAAATCCCTCGAGTTCGGATCCACCCCAGGCCCAAACGTCCAGCCAATCACGGAGCACGGACACGTCTCTACTGCGTGTCCCATCTCCACGCCACAATCCTAAGCTGCCCTCTCGACTGCCCCCACCTGCCAGCGACGCGGTTCCCTGCTCCTAACTCCCAAGTCTCACAACCCACTGTACGACGGGGGTAGGGTATCTCGTGTTCTCGAGACACACGCCTCCCCCGATGGCTCGCGTCCTGCACCGCCGTCTCCTCCTCCTCGCCGCCGTCTCCTTCACCGTGGCCGCTGCTCTCCTTCGCCCAGCTGCCGCAGTGCGCCCGTTTGTTTTGGTTCTCTCCGGTGAGGACTTCCTCAAGGATTCGGCCGCGCACCCGTCCCTCCCCTCTGCCGACTCCGCCGCCGACGACGGGTGGGACGACTTCGCCGACGATTCGCCGGCCGCCGACCCGCTCCTCTCCCCGTCATCATGGGTCCCCCTCCTCGACCCAACCAGCCCTCCCTCCTCTGGCGATGAGATGGACTCGCCGGCGGACGCGCTCTTCGTCGCGGGCGCCCACGCGATGCTCTCCGCAGCGTCCGATGGGGACGACGCGGCGTTCGCCACGGCCGCCGCGCAGATCGAGGCCGCGGCAGAGGCGGGGCACCCGGGCGCGCAGTCCGCGCTGGCGTTCCTCACCGGCGCCGGGATGACGCGCCCAGCATCCCGATCGCTCGCGTTCCTGCTGCACAAGTTCGCCGCCGACGCGGGAGATCTCCAGTCAAAGATGGCCCTCGCGTACTCCTACTTCCGCCAGGAGGTGAGGTGGTCAAGACCGTTTGCTTTTACTCACTCGTACAATCTGCGTACTCTAATTGGGGGTTGAATGTTTGAGTTCCTTGGCGCACTTGCAAATTGAGGAGGCTTTCGGGTCAAATGTAAGCTTTCGGGCTTGGGGTAGATTAAATTGCGAAAGGTTAGTTCCCTGGGGTGAGCAGACATCAGAATTGCAAGTTGTTTCAGTTAATCAATTGATAGTCACGCTTGCTGAAATTGGGTGTAGACTTCGATATTATTTGCTGGTAGAAATTGCAAGGCCAGTCTTCGCCAATTTGTAGCGTGGTTCTTATTTTTACCACAGCATTTTTTTAAAAAAATTTGTGCACAAACATTACACCTAGTATCAAATTCCCTCTTCATCATTGTAGGGTTATATGTAATGGTAGGTCTACAAATTCTTCTCTAGAACTAATGCTTTCCGTGACACAAAGTCATCTTACAAGTTGGAGGTAATTTAAGAAGCAATAATCGAGCTGACGAAATTTATCACTACTAACCATGATGATTTTTTTCTTGATGAGTACCAGTGAGCAGCCTGCTTTAACCACGTTTACTCTTTTTATCTTGCATCCAGACATTGGATGTCTGATGCAGTGTTCTCTTGTAAATTGTTGTGTTTCTTTTGATGAAACAGAATGAAGGATAGTATTTTTCCTTAAAATATTCAGTTTAGCTTCTTGCCCTAGCTTTTTAATTCTTTTTGGTTGCTTGCCTGTATTGCACAATCTGTGGTTATCGCAATAAGCTTTACTTCATATGAAAAAATATGGGTTGCTCAATCTGATTCAATATAATTTCTTAGCAATCCTCTGGATTTATCATTTTGGGATGGTTTCTGCCGTTGTTAATTGTCATATATATGCTATACTAGTTATGTCTAACCAAATTATTATTACCATGTAGCTTGTTCTAATCCAGTCCACTCTATTGGTGTTTAAATTGGGCTCAACCTGTCAAATCTTATCATTTTAATTTTCAGATGTATGAAGAAGCTGTTATACTATACGCTGAACTTGCAGAAGCTGCCCTAACAAGCTCCTTGATATCAAAGGAGCCACCAGTGATTGAACCAATCCGTCTTCACAGTGGGACTGAAGAAAATAAAGAGGCCTTGAGGAAGTCCCGGGGTGAGGACGATGAAGATTTCCAAATCACAGAGTACCAGGCACAGCGAGGCAATGCTGCTAACATGTACAAATTAGGGTTTTTGTATTACTATGGACTACGTGGGCTCCGTCGTGATTATGGAAAAGCATTTCATTGGTTTTCTAAGGCTGTTGAGAAAGGCGAGACACGAGCATTGGAGCTTCTGGGTGAGATCTATGCTAGAGGTGCTGGAGTGGAAAGGAACTATACCGAAGCATACAAGTGGTTGGCACTTGCTGCAAAGCAGCAACATTACTCAGCTTACAATGGATTGGGTTATCTATATGTTAAAGGCTATGGGGTGGAGAAGAAAAACTTGACAAAAGTAAGTATGTTCTTGTATAAGAACTTCCGATACAATTACATATCTATAGCTGAACATTAGAAAACTTAAAATGCTGTTGGAACTAAATGTTTCCCATTTACACTTCTCTTTAAGCTCTACTATCCTTTCTTAATTGTCATTAAATTTTGTAGGTGATTAAATTTATCTGTACTTTATTTTAGTAAATATACTTCTGTGCGTAACTTATCCATAGAGATGTACTTAAATGAGTGACCTGTTAATAGCAATGGAACCATTCATTCCACAAGAGTACCATTGATCTTGTCGACTTGATTTTTCATATTAACACCACAAAGCATAATTGTTATGGAGCAAAACTTGAGTGGTATTGTTTATTTTTCATGTTTAATGTATGGTGTCCAGCTTAAATCATTTTTTCCTAGTAGTTTATGGATAAAACATGTATTGTTACAGAAATATCATGTCCCCAGATTCTCTTGCTAGTAGATTATATTTAGGGTCATATTTATAATGTCTTGTAGTTTGGGGTGCCCCCTGTTTTAGGTCTCCATGGAGACACGTTCTTGTGAGAAACCTTTCAGTTATGCACTCTTAGCTGTTGAATAATTGCTAGTGTTTGTGAATTCATTCAAATACACAAGTATATTTGCACAGGCGATCATACTAGTGTTACCTTTATCTGTTAGTCCTACCAGCACTAATTGTATACCATTCTGCCATGAGATCGACCAAATTTGATGCTAACTCAACAAGCAAACACCAATTACATGGGACATGTGGTCAACCACATACTGAATCTATGGCATGGCATGCCATGCGAAAACGAGTTTTGAAAGTGGAATGGAGAAGCGAGTGAGTCTTATGGATTTTTGAGATAAAGACATAGAACCACTCTTTCAAAAGAAAGAAAGAAATAAACCATACACTATTTTTTTTTCTCAAAAGCGCAGGAGAGCTGTGTATGATTTCATTATTAAGAAGATAAAGGAAACAAAGGAGTGTGGGTGGGGGGTGGGGGGGGGGGGGGGGGGGGTGGTGGGTGGGGAGTGGTGGGGACCTAAACCGTATACTAGTACACTAGGTTTGGCAACAGAGGCATAAAATGCAACTAAAAAATGATTCACATAATATATGTAGTCCAAATGCTCATGTACTTAGGAACTTACCATCCTTTTTGTTGTTGCAGGCAAGGGAACTTTTTGAACTTGCAGCCGAGAATAAGGAAGCCGGGGGACACTATAACCTTGGTGTGTTGTATCTTAAGGGTATTGGCGTAAAGAGGGATGTAATTAGAGCATGCAATCTCTTGCTTCATGCAGTTAATGCTGGGCAACCAAAAGCTATTTATCAGGTGGCGAAGCTGTTCCAGAAAGGCATTGGTCTTAAGAGGAATCTCCATATGGTAAATGACTAAGCTTCTTTTGTTGTATTGTTGGTTAAATTAAATTGCGACTGGTAACTAGGATGCTCCATGAGCTTTGTGTGATCAGATCATCCTGATCCCTGGTAAAAAGGCTTTAGGTAGAAATTTGGTTTATGAGTTATATAAACACGAAGAATGTGTGCAACGTTAGCTAATCACGTTTGATATTGTTAGGGAATGAGAATCTATTGATTTGGGCTAACCCTAGAAGGGTAGCTATATAGGTAACCATACATGGGCCACACGGGCCTAGCCTCATGGGCCTAATACACTCACATTCCAACAGATATTGATAGGTCTTTTTAGTTTTCTTGATTGGTCCCCTGAGGGTACGAATTGTTTCTTACATTGATTCTATGCGTGGTGTTTTAGTGTGTAGAGACAAGGTTCTTCCATAAAACATAGAATGTATTCAGTGGGTGCTCTAGAGAAAATATTGAAGTTAATAAAGCAATCTCAAAGTAAAACACCCCCAAAACATTAGAACTTGTTATGTAACCATAGGTATATCCGTATATGTACATACTTTATTGAGAATATAAATCACATATGTAGCAATATCATCATTAAAAGCATAAATGGTTGAAGACAAACAGAAGTTCTATTTTCGTCCTTCCTCCCCCGCGAGGATAATCCGAAGTTTGCAGTGCATTCACTCTTAATAACATAAGTTGTTTTGTTCAGAACTGTTAATGTATATGCCTAAAGAGTCTTGTATAAATATTTCAGAATTTACACGGCTATATGAAAACTTGACATCTTGACATATGCCTACAAGCATCATTGCCTGCTTCCTGCTGGAGCAGCAGCCCACTGCAGCCTAGTGACTTTCTGGTGCTGCTATTGTTGCCAGCTGCGACCTATCTCATATAGTACCACTACACCCCCCTTTGGTATGGCTCCTCATTCTCGAAGAGCTTCTGCTCTGGCTTTGGATGAAACTGTACCGAACGAGTGTCAAATGAAGTGCTTTGCAGCTGGAGCAGCCTGGAGCCCAACCCGTTTTTGTGTTAACACGAGGGAGCAAAAAATTCTGGCTTCGCTCAGCTCCGCCCCCACAGGCAAAAGATGGGTGCAGCCCTCGTCTCTCTCTCAGCGCACCTCTTTTCTCTCAGCCCATGGAGGGGGAACAAGTAGGAGCAGCCGACAAAGTTGGCAGGAGGTGGTGGAGCCGAGCAACAGACTTGTGGAGTTGCAGGCAGGGGTCCTGTCAGCTATCAAGCCTCCAACAACAACAACAACCACACACACACACAAAAATATTTCCCCATCGGAGGTGAGCTTTGGTGCAGTTTGAAGGATAGTCTGGGTGTCTGGCCAATGGGAGCAGAAGACTCGCTCCTGCGCTTATGTGGACATGTGGTGCCAATAGGCTGCTGTATGGGCCGATGGGATTAACGGAAGGAATTATAGTGGGTCAGGCCTTTTGTGATTATTTGACCCATCTTAGACTACCCGCAGTGGGTACTCTAAAACGATACTCTAAAGCTTTAGAGTATGAATATAGAGTAAAAACTGCTGCACTGGGTACTCTAAAACGATACTCTATTCTTTCTCTCACTCTATATTTAGAGTGGTACTATGTTTACTCTATACTCTATAGTGGCGGGTCCCACTAGCTAAACAAAGGAAAAAATGCTATAACTCACAAACCAAAAATCCAAATTAAATTTCGATTTCACCATTAAATTCGTTTCAATAAATCCTTCAAAACTAGATCACACATGGATATATTTAGATAAAGTGACAAGTGGGTCCACAGTGGATAGAGTGGATAGAGGATGATATAGAGGATGGATGGGTGCGGGAGAATTGAGTATGGAGGAGAGAATCTTGCTGACTAGGACGTATAGAGGATGAATATAGAGGTCCATGAGTGCGGGTAGTCTTACATGCCACCAAAACAATCCTAATGACAGTCTTTTAATAGCAGTCATTAAGTGTCCAGTTGCCTTATAAAAGCAGTCATTGAGTGTACAGTGCCAAAAAATCATTTCACAGCACTGTCTCCAGTTTTCAGTTGCCTCTCAAACTCAATCATGGTTTATTCTTTATTTTCTTATCATGAACATTTGTTTATTTTGCGTGAACATTGCTTTGAAAACTAAGGTCAAATATATAACTCATGTGTCAAATAGGGAAGGGTACAATGGACATTTGACCCCTTCTACCATTTCTAAAAAAAAAACAGAAGCTGTTTTGCCAAATGTTTATCCACATGTTTCAGCTCCACTAAAGAAGCTGCTTCTCTAGAGGAGCCGGAGCCGTTTTAGAAGGAGCCAGAATCATGCCAAACAGGCCCGTAGACATTACGCTAATCACTGAAATACCATGGTGTGAGGAATTTTTGTCACATGCACACCCATTGGTCATATGCACACTGACTTCCTACTTCAGATATGCCGTCTTGATTGTTTCATCAGGCAGCAATAAACCCCTGTTCCTGTTCCTATTTTTTGTATCTTTATAGTGGTACATGCCTTTACCTTTAAGATTGCACATGTGTTTTTTCATTTGTTTAGTTATAGTTGAATCAGATTTGTAAAAAAAAAAAAAGAAGGCATGCATGCTGAAATGCATATCTCAATTAATAAGACTTGGAGAAATCCTCAAGTATGCCAATTTGATTTATCTTTTTGATACTAATCTGTTAATAATACAAATAGGGAAACATGAACCAACTAAAGCAATAACTTCTGATGCCTCAATCAAGTATATAATCATCTTACTATTTTCTTGTTTCAGGCAACAATACTGTACAAGTCTGTTGCTGAGAGGGGACCCTGGAGTTCACTGTCCAGATGGGCTCTGGAGTCTTACTTGAAAGGCGATGTTGGAAAAGCATTGCTCTTGTATTCCAGAATGGCAGATCTTGGATATGAGGTTGCACAGAGCAATGCTGCCTGGGTTCTGGATAGGTATGGTGATCAAAGTATTTGCATGGGAGAATCTAGTTATTGCACAGATATGGAAAGACATCTTCGTGCACATGCTTTGTGGTGGCAAGCATCCGAGCAGGGTAATGAGCATGCTGCTTTGTTGATTGGCGATGCCTACTACTATGGTCGGGTATGTACTACAGTCATCTGATTTTTTAAAATACATAAGTTGGTTAGGGCCGCTTGTGCTAGAATTTTGAATCTGTATACACTCCTTTTGGACTGTAGCTTTTTTACTTAGTATCTTCAGCGGGTTCACATATGTTTTTAAGTATTTGGGGCTCTAGTGTTTTTTTTTTGTGTGTGTGTGTGTGTGTGTGGAAAACACTATTAGTGTACCTGTTAGCATGACCATTGTGCATTTGACTATTTGTACAGTCATTTAAAATACGATTAACAATATATTGATTTGAAATTATGAGTTTCGGAAATTATTTGAATATGTGTTGCAGTTACTGATGACTGTGATCAAAATAAATACCTTTTTCTGGCAACTTATGCATTTGAACAAACCAATTGTCATGTTTTCTTAGGCAGATTTCAGAAGCAAATTATTTAGATAAGAAAGTGAAATATCTCCATGTGGTATTACTTGGAGAATCTGCATTTGCTGAGAAACTGGCAATATGGCATCACCTACCTGTATTTCTCTGTTACAGGGCGTAGCAAGGGACTACGAACGTGCAGCAGAGGCATATATGCATGCTCGGTCACAGTCTAATGCTCAGGCTATTTTTAACCTTGGGTACATGCATGAGCATGGTCATGGACTTCCCCTTGATTTGCACTTGGCAAAAAGATATTATGATCAAGCTGTTGAGGTGGATTCAGCTGCTAAGCTCCCTGTCATGCTTGCACTAACAAGTTTGTGGCTAAGGAAGAACTATGCAGACAGTTTTTTGGTAAGACATTATTTTCTGTATGTAGTAAGTACAAGTTATATGCTACTGTGACTTTCACATGGGATACCTTGTTTTGTGCTTTACGGCTTCACTTGAAACATGTATAATTATTTATAGTTTGTGGCACAACTCTTTCCTGTACCAATTCCCAATGGGTTGCTGCTACTGATACCTTGTAGTTATCGACCAGTTCCCAGTAACTTATATCAAATGTATTCAATGAACTTTAGTCTCCAGTCCATTAAATGATATGTTGGGAAAGCCTTCTAAGTTATTCCTATATTTGGAGTTGTCTAGTGTCATGATTATAATAACAAAGGTTTAAAACTGTTAATCTAAAGTTACTTCGAGTGGGACTAACTTGCTGAACATACTGATGTTAAACACACTGGTATACAAAGTATTGCCTTGGACTGGACTCAGCAAAAACAATAAGCTGGTTACCACGAATTTCCTGTCCTTGACACATGCATACTTGAATATTGTCGTTTTGTTGCCCCATATTTTGGCACTTTATTCTGATTTTATGCTCTTTAGCCTTTATTATCCAGTTTCCAGTACTTCAAAGTTAAGAGTTACTCCCTCTGTTCCAAATTATAAGTCGCTTAAACTTTTTGGTAGCAAAATCTATGTACAAAAAAGGTCAAAGCGACTTATAATTTGGAATGGAGGGATCAAGAATTTGGTAACCCTTATGTCCTGGTTTGGATAGTGAACTCTTTAGCATAACCCAAGGGGATTCAACCTTCTATTGAGACAAGCAGTAGTGTTGATGCCTTGGCAGTGATAAGATACCTTTAATAGTCTTCAGTTGATGAGCTTTGATGGATTTGTGGAAATAAAAGTGAAACAAATAACCCCTTGTGTAATGAAGAAGTTGGAGAAGATCTATGGATAGTAAGATGTCTTGTGCAGACTGGAAGAACTTTGATCCCAGATTTGAAACAGTCAAAATGTGAGTCTATGATTCCAAAGATACGACGCAGCACAAATATATTAATTTGGAATTTTGGTGAAAGTTTTGCACTAAGTTTGGAAAGTACTTCTAAACCAACCCAAGAAAGTTTTGGGAAAATTTTGAAGTGTTGCAAGCCACTTGGACTAATTTTTCTGTTCAGGGTTTTTATTATTTTTCCTCTAATTAACTTTGTAGTTCTAAGGTTTGGGTCAACTCTATTCTTCTATAGTACAATGCAAAAATGACGCAACAAGCCCCAATTCATGAGCTGCTTTTCGTTTCGAGTATGGTGTGCCACATGTTGTCTTGTTTAGGCTGCACTGCATGAACAAGGCGATGTTGAGCCTGGGTCCTGTTGCATGTTGATGTGCTTTGTAGTTTTAGTCAATTCATGTCAAGTGCTTGCATGTATCCGTTCTTGTTAACCATATCGGCAATTGTTTTGATTAAAGAAATTCCAAATTTCAGGTTCGTTTTATCGATTCACTTCCAGAAATATACCCTGTTGTTAAGGAATGGGTGGAAGATGTTCTCATGGATGAAGGGAATGCAACAATTTTGACTCTCTTTGCTTGCCTTGTAACTGTCCTCTACTTGCGAGAGCGTCAAAGGCGTCAGGTCGCAGCAGCCAACCCCCAACAACCTGATGATGTGGCCATGTAAATGTCAGTTTTCATGACATGGGCAACCCTGTTGCTTGAGGTACATATAACTATTCTTCCAAATCAACTTTTTATGAATGTCTACAAAACAAACAGTGCTCTTGTTGAAGCTGTGGATCATATTATGAGGTTCCAGGGAATTGGAGATGTAAAATGATAGCTCTTTGACGTGACTCATGTACACTAAATTGAGTAGGGACATGAAAGCCGCTGGAAACTCAGACAATGTTTGCTGCCTGGTGAATATTCACCTCTCCAAGACTTAGGGAGCTATGCTTGTAAAGGACAACAATTTTTGGAAACTGGCTGCTTAGAAATATTGTTTAGAAATATCACAGATGTTCAAAAGTAGACTTTTTCCCCCTTGTGTATTTGCATAGCCATAGAATGTCGACAAGCACACACGGAGAATATATCTGGCAGAGGCAACTTTGCAATTGGTAGTTTAGGGATCGGGTAGCATTTAAACACACTGTATAGTCTTCGCTGGATGTGTTAATTAAAAAGGGGCGGTGCGTATTGGGAGAAGCAAGTTTGCAAGAGTACCCATCAGTGTTGGAAGTTTAAACACATTGTTTTCAATAGTCTGAGTGAATCTTGTAGCGGAGGGTGTTGAATGACGACGGCAGCCGCGCAAGCGGAGCAGCCGTTGTCGGTCGACAGAAGTGCATGTCTCGCGGTGCTGTCGAGGCAGGCCTCAGACGATGAGCCGGCCGATCTTTTCGTCCGATCTACGCCAACGATGATTAAGAGCAGCTCCAACGATAGTTCTAACGAGGTGCGACGAAGAGATAGAATGAATGGAACTACAACGGCTGTAATACATTGGGGCTGCGGAGTGAACTTAGAATGGCGTTGCTAGCGCCTAGACGCCCGCGCGCTCCACGCGAGGCCCACATCGCCCGAGCCACGAGAGAGGAAAGGGGCGGCGCCTCCGATTCGTAAGGACCCCGCCGCGGCGTCGTATGGATTCCCTGCCGACACCGGGAGGACACGCCGAGACGATGCAGCAAAAGGTGGAGAGAAGAGACGCAATGCTTTTGAAAATCCAAATACAAGAGTTGCAACATATGTCTGAAGGTAAATGAAACATGTGAAACATGCTTCTGAAACACTTGAAAAAACACCTCAAAACACTTGAAAATCATTACAACTATACGCAACATCCAAATAAAACACATGCAACGTATATATGAAACATATGCAAACATCCGGATAAACACACTTACAACATGTGTCCGGAAAACACAGATGAAACATTGGTGACAGACCTTTACAACATACGTGTACAACCATCGTAACATGTGCAACATCCCGATTTACCTTTGCAACATCCAACTAAAACACTTGCAACATTCCTCTGAAACATTTTAAACACTTGAAACATACGCTTGTAACATGCCTCTGAAACAATTATAACATATGCAACATGTGCAACATCCCCGATCTACTTTTGCAACATCCATATGGAACAATTGCAACATACATCTGAAAACCTGAAAGACTTGAAACATGCATATGCAACACAGGGGAGGGGAAAGGCTGGGCCGGTCGATTCCGGTCATCGAGGTCGGAGACGGCGGCGGGCGGCTGCGCGTGAGCACCACCAGTGCCGGGCTTGGCTCGGCGGCGACGGTGGGCGATGGGGGGGGGCGAGGAGCGTCATGGCCGCCTGGGTGGTGGGAGCTTTGTCGCCGAGGTGAGAGAGGGCACCGCAGGGGGTGGGGAGGGCGCCACGCCGGGGTGGGGTAGAGCCGTCCACTCTCATGCAACACCGTCGTGCCACCACCATGGATCTCGCTCGTGCTCCACTGATCTTGCCGGGGGTGGGAGAGAGGGCCACTGGATTTGCAGCATTGGGGACTCCCGGTGGATGAGGATGCCGGGGTGGGGGGAAGGAGCCATGGGATGGGGAAGGGCGCACACTGGGGTGGGCAAGCGAGAGAGAGAGAGTAGCAGCAGCAAGGAAGCACGAGAGAGAGGAGCTCGTTGGGCAGGCGGCACGCGTTGGGCAGGCAGCACGTGCGAAACGAAGCGGAGCGAGGCTAGGCGGCCAGGAGTTGATTTTTTATTTATTTATTTAGACGAGCGGCGCATGCGACGATGAGTAGAGCGATATGCTAGCATTACCGAACTTAGAAATGCCTGGCACCCAAGCTAACTTTGGCACCCAGGCTAAGAATTAAAAATATTACTTCTTCCATTTTAAATTATAAATAGCTCTGATTTTTTATATATATAGCTTTTGTTATGCATATTTAGATATATAGTAAAAGTTACAATGTCATATAATTTGGAACGAAGAGAGCATTTATTGCTTCTCTTTTACTTGCTACACAGTTAGAGTAAGAATACTGTTACTTGGCAATGCTCTATAAGGGTCTGTTTGATTTGGAGCTGTTTGGCCTAGGCAACGCTCCTAGATGTCTGATTACGGTCACTTGGGGCCTGGATCACAGCCTAGGCCAGGATCACATGTGGGAGTTAAGCTGGGAGGCCACGAACCAAATGGACACTCATTTTGTGTTAGGAAATATATTCCTTGGTGTGGCTCCATTTGAGGACAGTTGAGACTTGAGACCTACTCCCTATGTCCCTAAATATCTATGGTTTGCGCTTTCCGAGAAATAACTTTAACTAAATATGTATTAAAAATATTAATATTTATAGTACACAATTAGTATTATTAGAAAGATCTTTGAATCTAATTTTTAATAAATTTATTTGGAGATACAAATGTTGCACGCATTTTCTATAAATTGAGTTAAATTCATGGCACGCACACCAACAACGACAGATATAAAGAGACGGAGGGAGTACTTTCTCCGTCAAAAGAAAATGTGCTTCTTGTTTTTTTTCAAAAAAATCAATCAGTTTAAGATTTGATTAATTCTATAAAAATATTAATATTAATATTTATGTTAATAATCCTCGTGATCAGGGCATGTGGAGTTGCATTTCTGTATGTGAAGTGTAGTTGAAACTGCTGAGCATATTTCCTTACAGCGCATCGTTTCAAGATTTGTGCGGACATGTGTTTCAACGTTTGTTGCAAACAGCCTACAGGGCTACCGGTTACGTTTGGGATAAATGATTGCCTTTGAGCAATGAGAACTATAACTTGAACCTTTTCTTCTTTTGGTGTTTTGAAGTTTTAGTAACAGGATGTATGCCATTTTTTAAAATTTTTTAAAGAAATGGACTAATGAAATTATCTATAGATACATATCATCCACCACGATTTGCATGTTGAGTGAGTTGTTGCATCACACTGGGCACTGGCACCACCGGCGGAGCCAGGGGGAGGGGGGGGCAACATCACACCAAAAAAAAATTTTAGGTAGTATATAATTCAATAATCTATATTAGAAAGATATAATAAAAGCTTTGTCATATATTTTTTGATGACTTATGGACAACAAAATAAAACAAATTTGTATTTTATCTTTAGATGAGTCCATTTATAGTATAAAAATTAAAACAAATAAGCTACACTCAATTATTTTATGGTTGAAACTCTTCGACCGGTCCCTCTATCCATAGTTTCTGGCTCCGCCACTTACTGACACAACTATTATACCATTTGATACTTGAGACTTGAGAGCCACGTTGCAGCTTAGGTTCTCCCCGGTGACTTACGGGCGCGCTACCGCTACGTACCGGGCCTTGAAGAGGGTGGGCGGTGGCAGTCGGCTACAAAGCACCGCACCCGCGGCGCGCCGCCTAAGGTTCCGCTTCATCCATCCAACCAGAAGGCAAGAGCTCGGGAGGGAGGGGAAGGGGGAGAAGAAGGAAGAACCGGGTGCGTGAGATCACGGTGGAGGAGATGATGCAGGTCTTCGTGAAGACGGTGACGGGGAAGACCGTCATCCTCGAGGTCGAGAGCAGCGACACCATCGCCACCGTCAAGACAAGGAAGGTATTAGCACGCACATCGGGACCGTTCTCCTTCATCCCTACGCGTTCTGATCCCCATGTTAATTAATTTGCTTTGCTTTGATTCCTAGTGGGGCTCCTTTTTTGAGTTTTGCTCGTTCGATGTTCATGTGTTCGTGTAGGTATCGCCGTGGAGGAGCAGCGGCTCATCTTCGCAGGGACGCAACTGGAGGACGGCTGCACCCTGGTCGACTACGACATCCGTAAGGAGTCCACGCTTCACCTGGAGCTTGGCCTCCTCGGCGGCTACTGCTGCTGGCGGATCTCACCGAATCTCCGAGCCCTCGCGTACAAGTATAACGTCAACAAGATGATATGCCGCAAGTAAGCACATAGTCACATAATGGATGTGTTTGCCTGATCTCTGTGCAACTTAATCGTGTGAATGCAATAATCGATCTGGATTGCTAGGATCCGTTCAACAGGTAGTTTCGCGTCAGGTTTCTGTGTCTTCATCTTGGCTAGTTAGTTGCATGGGATTGAGGTTCATTGGATGCCAAAAATGACATTGAATTGGTTGGAGCTTGAACCTGCAAAATTACCTTATGAACAAAACTTTATTTCTGTTTGAGGCTTAGAGATGTCAATTTCCCTGTCAGTACTTTGCTACTACTGCAGAGATTATTATTTTCGTTATTCAGTTACCGGTACCTTGGAAGGCCTTCGAAATAGTATCATTTCTAAGGGTTTGTTCACATCACACCTATCTGACAATAGAATTTGTTGTTCAATCAGACATGCCAGTTGGTATTGTGGAACTTACACCCAAACCACATTTCTCTTTTGATCTGCCACTTCAGTCCTGCCTGTTCTTCTTTATGTCTCTTGGGTTCACTTTTCAGCTAGACGATAAGTTGGTTACGAATTGGCCATATGAAAAGGTTGGATTAGGATAGTGTGGTTGTAATGTAGATGACAGAGCCTATCTTTATTTGATTTTTGTCTTTCAGGTGCTATGCTCGCCTGCCTCTTGGGGCCAAGAACTGCCGCAAAAAGAAGTGCGGCCACAGCAACCAGGTGAGCCTTATTTCTCCCATCAGCATCTTAGACATTGCTGAAATATGATTTGAGGTTAATCTTTCAAAATTGCCGTTAGTTGGCGTCGCTGTGCTCTAGCATGTAGGTGCTCAAGCTCACGCCAAGCATTTTATAGTTTGATGTTCTTTGTATTTAAGTTCATGGTGTGTGCTGAGTTCAGTATCTCTACAGTTTTAGATTTGGCTGCATATTGTTGTACGTTGCACGTGTTTCTGATTCATTGTGTCGTAACTGTGCGCTATTCTCATTTAAGAATTTTCTGTAACGTTTCATATATGTTAGAATTTCCATCTAACGCTAGCTGATGATGATAGCATCATTATAATTTCAACGATCAGTGTCCTCCTTTTATGGTCTGATGTATCTTGCAATTTCTTCTTTTCAGCTAAGGCTAAAGAAATGCAGGGATCGGCACAGGTTTTATCAATCAACTTACTAAGTTTCACCGAGGTGTAAAGTTCCTTCCGGATACTGAAGATGGACTACGCTTTTGAATTGTGGATACTGAAGATGGACTACGCTTTTGAACTGTAGGGTTATGTCGATAGCATGGTTAAGAAATGCTACTAGTTAACATGGTAGTTCAACACTAGAACTCATCTCTTGGCTGAAACGAACACTTCCTGGCTCTGTATGCTGCTACATGCCTACATTTTCTATCTCTAAAAGTTGCTGCTGAATGTTGAATTCTGGATTTCTGGCTACTCTGTTAAAGTAGTGGGTACCCCATCAGTTATGTTAACATGTTATGCCCGTCGGGATGTTGTTCTCTACAAAGTATGATATGCTGTCGTCATCTTGTATGGTCCATCATGATATATTTCCACATGCAATTTTGATTGTTCAGTGAGCCAGATGCAAAATAAGAGCTGATAGGAATAGGATGCACAAGATTAATTTGAAATAATTGTTGATGAACAAATACAAGAAACCTTTTATCTTCAATTTGTCAGAGAAGAGAACCAGAATACTAAAAGGCGCGATTGCCACCCTCTGGCCTGATCCACCCAGCTCATTACTCCCTCCGTTCCAAATTATAAGTCGCTTTAAGTTTAGTCGCTTTGACTTTTTAATTCATTCATTTTACTATGTATCTAAACATTAGTATATCTAGATGTATAGCAAAATGAATGTACAAAAAAAAATCAAAACGACTTATAATTTAAAACAAAGGGAGTATTTTTTATTTTTTTTGGAGGAAAAACCCTGCTCATTACTCTTTTTTTAGAGGAAGGTAGACTCTTATTAATTCATAATGTTTTGAGGTACATGCAAAATTTTTGGACGCCGAGCCATACATATCTGAATATCTCCCTGATGCCAATTTACAGACATGAGCATGGGCCTCACAATTTGATTCTCTACCCAGTTCATTACTGTGCCGTTCATTATCAAATGGGCCGATCCGAGCCCAAAGCAATCAGCGACGCCTCAGTGGCGGTAAATGAGTATTAGTGCGCTAATACAGGTGGTTACCGTCCCTAACCATGGCAGTGGCACAATGGCTTCGCAATCTGAGCGCCGGTTGGCCTTTCCTCTCCGATAATGATACGCTTCCGTCGGACGCGACCCCAGACCTGCGCAGCGGCTCCATCTCTCTGTAAAAAAAAAAAAGAGAGAGAAATTCAGGTCCTGAAGTTGGCTAAGATGTCATCTAGGTTCCTCTATTTTTAAAATATCATTTTTAGGTCTTTAAACTTGGCTTCAGGTGTTATATGGGTCCCTGAACTTACTTCGGTTGTCATCCAGGTCCCAACGGGTCCAAACCCGCTCTGGATTCTGACGTGGCGCGGTCCTACATGTGGGGCCCACATATCAGTTGGTTATATTTCTATTTATTTTTATTTTTATTTTGGGGTACTGGAGCTACGATCTCTAGAATATTTCAAAAATTGTATCTTTTTATATGATCTTGGATGAAGATGATTTTTATATAAAAATTGTAGCTCTCGACGAGATCTACGACTTTATAGTTTTGAGTTTTTAAATTTGAGGTTGTTAAGATGCTCAAAAAATTAAACAAATTTTCAGCAGTATATTAATCGCGTACAATCGCTCGTCGCCTTGGAAAAATCATATATTTCTTATATGCTGTCAAATGGAGATGATTTTTATATAAAAATTGTAGCTCTCGATGAGATCTATGACTTTCTAGTTTTGAGTTTTTTAATTTGAGATCGTTAAGATGCTCAAAAAAATTAAACAAATTTTCAGCAGTATATTAATCGCGTACAAACGCTTGTCGCCTTGGAAAAATCATATCTTTCTTATATGCTGTCAAATGGAGATGATTTTTATATAAAAATTGTAGCTCTTGATGAGATCTATGACTTTCTAATTTTGAGTTTTTTAATTTGATGTCGTTAAGATGCTCAAAAAATTTAAACAAATTTTCAGAAGTATATTAATTCCTGAAAATTTGTTTAATTTTTTTGAGAGTCTTAACGACCTCAAATTAAAGAACTTAAAACAAAAAAGTTATAGATCTCATTAAGAGCTACAACTTTCATATAGAAAGTATCTTCATTTGACAGCATATAAGAAAGATATGATTTTTTCAAGACGACCAACGCTTGTACACAATTAATATAATGCAGAAAATTTGTTTAATTTTTTTGAGCATCTTAACGACCTTAAATTAAAAAAATCAAACTAGAAAGTCGTAGATCTCATCGAGAGCTCCAATTTTTATATAAAAATTATCTTCGTCCGAGATCATATGAAAAAGATACAATTTTTGGAATATTCTAGAGATTGTAGCTACAGTACCCCGAAAATAAAAATAAAATAAATAAAAATATAACCAACTGACATGTGGACCCCCACATGTAGGACCGCGCCACGTCAGCATTCAAAGCGGGTTTGGACCCGTTAGGACCTGGATGACACTCGAAACCAAGTTAAGGGACCTAGAAATGACATTTTGAAAGTAGAGGGACCTAGATGGCACCCGAAGCCAAATTCAGGGACCCAGAAATAATATTTTGAAAGTAGAGGAACCTAGATGGCACCCCTAGCCAACTTGAGGGACCGGCTATGAATTTTTCTCAAAAAAAATCCCCACTCTCCTCATCCGCCCCGCCCCCTTTCCCCATCACGCGCTCCTCTCCCATCGCGTCGTGCCCTTCCTTCTACCGCGTCGCACCCCATCGTCGGCCGCGAGTGGACTACGCTGGACAACTGCGGCTGAGCAAACAGTGATGTTGGCGTAGCAATAACAACGACAGGTGCAAGACTGGGCCACAAGAAGGCGCGGGAGCAAGAGGAGTGATGGGCCACGCCGACGGGGGCAAATGCGTCGAGCGATGTCCCCCTAACGACTTGACGCGAGCTTGCTGACTATCGCAGTTCCCCACTAGGTAGGTCGTGGCAACCAACGACACCGTGTTTCAAATGTTTTAGGCGTTTCAAACTCATGTTTCAAGTATTTTATCTGAATGTTGTAAGAGAATAGCATGTTGCAATGATAATATAAGCATGTTGCAAGTATATGTTTTCAAGAGTTTCGGGTGTTTTAGACGTATGTTTCATTTAGATGTTGCATGTTGCTATAAATATACACACGTTTAAGTGTTTTAGATATAGGCAGGGCAGCTGACTTGGGACCCATGTGGTTTTTTCCGGTGCGGGTGCAAGAAGGGCGCATGGGCGCGGTTCTAGACGCTGACGCGCGATGTGGGCAGGGGCGAAGCACGGGATGTGATGTGGAATATGGGGGCGCGGGAGCTGCATCCGGACACGTCCGGAAACTTACGATTTCAATACGTGAGGTGGTGCCTGCGATATGTGGTCATTAGCACGAGACAACTCCCATCAAATAACAGTAAGGCCACCCAAGTAGCGCCAAGGAAAGATGCTGTAGCTGTAATCACGTCCGGTGCCGACGTGCACTGCACTCCTGTAAATGATTAATTACAGTTTATTACAAAGGAAAGCAAAGGACAATGCTTTGGTGTTTGGTAGGCCACTCTTGAGCATCAGGTCACTGCTGCCCGATTCCTTGTTCGTTGATTGATTTATCCCTCCTTAATTAGCTCTCCATCTTCTATTTTATTTTCCTCACAACTTTGCTTTATTTTCCCTCTGTCAGCTCATCACTCCTCTGCGCTGCTACAGCCAGCCCATCACCAGCTCGGAGACTCCTTCCCGGCGTCAATCTTGTATTGCGCAGCGTTGGCAGCAGCAGAGAAAAAAAGTTGTGTCTTCAGTCTTCAGCTTCTGCACTTCACTTGGGTGAGGAACACATGCATGCATGCATATATGTAACTAGCTAGCGTTGGCCGGCATCATTGTTGATCATGGTTTTGCTGTTCCTATATGATGCGTGCAGCTTCTTCAAATAAAGATCTGCCGGCGGCCGGACTGGTGCCAGTGCCACGCTATCTCAAGGACGTCGGCGGCGCGGCGGAGGCGAGAAGAATGGAGGTCGCCGTCAGCGCCGCGCGCTGGATAGTGGGCAAGGCGGTTTGCTGGAGGCACGGGCGGCCAGCAACGGGCTCGGACCCAACGTTGGCGCCCTCAAGATGGAGCTGCTATACGCGCGGGCCATGCGCGACAACGCACAGGAAAGGGAGATCCGCAGCCCTGCGCTGAAGGAGCTGCTGGCCTACGATGCCGACGACGTGCTTGATGAGCTCGAGTACTTCCGCATCCAGGACGAGCTCGATGGCACCTACCTTGCCGCCGACGTGCACGCCGGGGGATGCGTCCGCGGACTCGCCCTTAACGCCCGCCACACGGCCAGAGCCATAGCTGCTAAACTCAACCTCTCCTCTGGCTGTAGTAGTGACATGAACGTCCAAGTCCAGGATAAGCAAGATGGTAATAATGCAAAACAGGGGTGCCTCTCTAGTGTCTGCTCATGTGGCGGGCGGACTGTCAGCTCCTCGCCGCCGTCTCCTACCACCAGCCAGGATGACGGCAAGGTTCACGGCGGATGCATGCAAAAATTGGTTTCTAGTGATACCCACGCCGCCTCATATCCTATCCTATACTTTTATAAAGCTAAAACCTACTAGCAATTTTTCTTGACATGTTAGGTGTCCACCTCAGCAGTCCACTATCACTGGCATGCAAGATGCCAACCTCAGCAGTCCACTGTCACTTGCAATTAAAGTTCACTGGCACAAGCAATTATGACGATATTCACGTCAGCGAGACACATCATCCACTAACGTACATTTAGTTGTCCACATCAACGTGTCACGCTATCCACTAACATTAATTCATAATAGTTAATCTCTTTCTAACAATCGTATGAATAATTAAATTTCATTCTAAATCAGTAGTTCCTGCAGCAACGCGCGGCTTGTTCTAGTATCAGTAAGCGCCTCTTCCCATGCCGCCCTTTATTGACCATAATATTATCTGTTGGTGCACACTCTGACATGTCTGAGGATCATCACATGACAGGAAATGGAGGGCAATTCTTCAATGGCGTCTTGTGTGGCAAGCGTGAGAGCAGCTCGTCAGCGACATCTCCCACCAACTGCTGCGAAAAGAAGGCTGGCGGTGGATGCCTGCTGAAAGTCACTTCTGCTGCTCGCAGTACTGCCCATGCCGTTGGTAAATGCCTTCCATGCTGCTCCTTCTCATCTGTCGATGATGGTAATACTCACCCTGGCATGTTGGAGAGTCCAACCATGCCAGAGGATCAAAGGAAATTTCTCTGCTGGACGTCCATGGCACAGCAGAGAACAAACACTACACTAGCACCAGAATTGAAGTTTAACAGGGTGGACATATCTGCAAAGATGAAGGATATCACAGAGCACCTCAAGCCTATATGTGCTGAGGTCTCCAACATTCTGAACCTTGAGTTCATAGGCACCAACCGTATCACTGAAAAAGGCATTGCTAAGAAATGACCTGTAACCACTTCAGACATTACAGAGAATCAATTATATGGGAGGGACATCCAAAAGAATAGAATACATGGCATTGTTCATCGCAACTGTTCTGCTAATAATGAACTTGTTGTGCTTCCAATTGTTGGTCCTGGGGGAATTGGGAAGACAACTTTCACACAACACATCTATGCAGAATTGAAGAGCCATTTAGAGGTCACAATTTGGATATGTGTCCCCCTCAATTTTACTGCTAGTAGGTTGGCAGATGATGCTGTGAAACAAATTCCTAAAGTTGATGGTGAAAAGAATTACGGTAGTGATCAGGAGCTAATTGAACAAAGATTGAAAGATAAACGGTTTTTGCTTGTGTTAGATGATATGTCTCAGCATATGTAGTTCTAACATAAAGTCAATTCAAATTCACCAAGATGTACGCCACTTGTCTAACATTGTAGATAACAAAGATGTCGAGGACATAAAGAACTTCGTGTACTATAAGAATGACTTGAGCACACTTGATAAAAGACTGAAAGTTGAAAACCTGCGCACATTGATGGTGTTTGGAGAACACCATGGAAGCTTTGCCAAGACTTTCTGTGGTTTATTTGAGAAAACAAGAGCCCTCCGTACTATTTATTTGTCTGGGGCGTCATATACTGTGGAGGATATGTGCTGCAACCTTTCAAAGCTTATTCATCTTCGTTACCTAAGGATCAAATCAGTTTACATGGGAAAGTCGGCCGTTAATCTTAGTGCTCTGTCTAGACTTTATCATTTAGAGGTCATAGATCTGCAGGAATGCAAAGGCTGCTATGGTTTCACAAGACATATGAGCAACATTGCAAAATTGCGTCACTTTGTGGTGCCAAACTACCCTCAGTTTCACTCAAACATATTTGAGGTGGGAAAACTAAAAGACAATGTATCAGGTGGAAACCGGATCACCTATGCAAACTTGGAAACTTTGAATCAAGACCACAGGATGTTGATCCAAGGGGCGCATTGCAATAGTTACGGAGATTTGAAGTTGGGAAAGAAAGCAAGGGTTTTGAACTAAGTCAGCTTGGGAAATTGTCAGAACTTGAAGGTTCACTTGCCATTTGTAGTCTTGAAAGGGTACGAGCAATGGAGGAAGCAACTGAGTCTGCAATGGTACACAAAAACAAGTTGCACAGGTTAACATCAGAATGGGATGTCAAACAACATAACAAGGATCATATACATGAGGAAAATGTTCTAGAAATTATGGAACCACATAGCAATATCCGTGGCATATGCATTAGAGGGCATGGAGGTACTAACTGTCCAAAATGGCTTGGTGAGAACCTCTCTGTTAAAAATCTACAATCTCTTCATCTGGATGATGTGTCTTGGGAAAATTTTCCACCTATTGGAGGACTGTGGCTGGTCAACAAGTATGGCGAGGAGCATTTGGGCAGCATATCACATAATAGTTTTTGAAATCTGACAAAGCTAGAATTTAATAAGCTGCCAAGATTTAAAAGATGGGTTGAAATTGACCCTTGTCATTTGTACTCTCACCTGGAAGTGCTCATCATCACACATTGCTCTGAACTCACAGAGTTGTCGTTTTCCCATTCTACTTGCTGTCAGCAACAGAATGAGGCAAAGGTGAATTGGATTCCTAGACTACGGGACCTCAATATTGAAGACTGTCC
This sequence comes from Saccharum hybrid cultivar R570, assembly GCA_038087645.1. Classification (NCBI taxonomy): domain Eukaryota; kingdom Viridiplantae; phylum Streptophyta; class Magnoliopsida; order Poales; family Poaceae; genus Saccharum; species Saccharum hybrid cultivar. Next base: position 4,954,342 of record JAQSUU010000043.1, on the reverse strand, counting down.
GAAGCTGTTGTCCTTTCCACCTGTTCCTTGGACCAATGTTCAGTGCTCCACTCAGATAAAAGGAGTTGGTTTGGGCTTTGAGGAACTGTTTTGTTCTCGCAGTTTGCGACTTGAATATAGCTTGAGAATTGAAAGGAAGGATGGTCTCGATGGCACATTTTGGAACATACTGGCCTTTGAAAATCTAACTGAACTAGAAGAGTTAGTGATGAAAAGGTGCCCTCCTCTCCCACTGCATCAATTTCAGGTTCTATCATCCCTAAAGACCCTCCGGCTGCAGCATTCAAGTGGCATAGTGTTCTCATTGGTTAAAGCTGATGAGAGCTGTGACAAATATCACTTTCCACTCGAATGGGTGATCATCAGGGAGTGGGGTGGTAGCGTCAAGGAATTGACACAACTACTCAGTTATTTCCCCAAGCTCTCTAAACTGAACGTATGGTCATGTGACAAGATAACAGGTCTAGGTGTAGGGGAGAAGCAGGCCACGGCAACACCTGAGCCACCATCTTCAGTAAACAAAGTGGATGATGCACAAATTGAGGAGTACCCACAAAGGGGAGCGGAGGAAATAGCAGCAGGAGGGATGCTGCTCTTGCCTTCCCAATTACAAGTGTTGAGGATCTGGGACTGCCCAGATCTGAGCCTCAACTCCAATTCAGTTCCAGTCGACGACAACAGACAAGTTGGACGAACTGGTGGAGGACAAGGACTCCAAGGTCTGCGCTCCCTCCGATCGTTGAACATAAGTAGTTGCCCCAGTTTCGTCTCTTCCTGTTCATCATCCTCTTCTTGTTTGGGTTTCCCCTTCCCAACCTCCTTGGAAAACCTCTATATTAAAGGCGCAGTGGGCACCAGGATGTTGTTGCCTCTCTCAAACCTCACCTCTCTCACAGAATTAACCATACTGGAATGTGAGGATTTAAGAGGCGAGGGGCTGTGGTCTCTCCTCTCCCGAGATCAACTCACTCTCACTAAATTAATCATCCGTGAAACCCCCAATTTCTTTGCTGGTTCACAGCCGCAGGAACAAGAGTTTCCATCCCCTTCCTGCCAAGAGCTTCAAACAGATGATGTCGCAGGAGTTCTTGTTGCGCCCATCTGTACCTTGTTCGCTTCCTCGCTCACCACACTGCATCTTTGCAGGGTAAAAGAGGTGGAGCGATTCACAGAGGAGCAAGAGGAGGCCCTTGTGCTCCTCGTCTCTCTCGTGGACATCACCTTTAGTGACTGCCACAAGCTGCAGTGCCTCCCTAAAGGGCTAGACTACGCAGACTTCCCAACCTCAAGATTTAAGCCATCTTAAATTGTGCAGTCATCATGTCGCTGCCCAAAGATGGTCTCCCAAGTTCGCTGAAAAAGTTACGGATACACGGATGTCCAGCCATCCGGTCTCTACCCATGGACTGCCTGCCAAGTTCACTGCAAGAATTAGAGATCATACGCTGCCCAGCCCTTCAATCATTGGGCAAGCTGAATGACCTTCCAAGCTCACTGCGAGTATTGGATGTCAGTACTGCCAACAGCGAGAAGCTAAGAAGGCAGTGCCGCAAGTTGATAGGAACCATTCCAATAGTCAAAGTCTGACTAACCCAAGGTAACTAAGAGGTTGAATCATCCTATCCACTCCCATGCTTTTCCTAACACCATACACATCAATCATTCTCCTTTTGTTTATTTGACTACACCTATAGTTTTCTTCTAACTAACCCACTTGTTTTCATCTGCTGTGCAGAGCTCGTGTTCAAGTTGTATATTCTTCTAACCACCGGATTCCCATTGTATCTATACATGATTATGAGTTGTTAAGCACGAACATCTCAGGATGTGCCGAACACCTTGCACACAAAATTGGTTAGTATCCTACTAGCTCATCAATCCGTGCTTCAGCAGGGTCTAGAATATTATAGGTTTCATGGATAAGTAATTACATAAAACTAATCTAAATTGGTTTTCATTACCCTCTATGTCTGTTCATTTCTTTAACACAATAACCATTTGTGTACTCTATAATCTCTATCTAATTGTCAATGCCTTTGGAATGTGGTTTGTTACACGAACATTTTTTCACAGTCGATAAATTACAAAAACATATACTTATCGCTAATGTATACATGTATACTCAGTATACCGATGACACATAGCATTTATGTTTACTTTGAATTAAAGAATGGCAAAACTGGATAATTAGAAACATATATACTTTGTAGTTATTTAATTATTTTTTCATAATAATTTATATTGAAAATTTAGACATAGATTTAAAAGTTATTTTAGTTTATACTTTATAATGGTAGTCGTGGGTAATTTAAGTGCAAATTAAAGGGTTACTCTAAATTATCTTTTATACTTGCAGAGGTGGGATTTTGGCTAGCAGGAATTATGTCCAGATGTTTTTCCATGATCACAATCTTCAGCGATATCACTTCTGTTCATGTAGCTTGAGTTCGGACAAGGTTTATTTCTTGGCATCTGTAAATTCTTGCAAGGATTGCAGGACCAAAGCAAGTTTAAGCATCCAGAGAAATCATGCTTCCAATTAGATCTAAACAGGGGTGATAGTGTGACTCTAGCTGACTTCATCCTCAACATTTAGTAGGCCCAGATTCAGAGCAAGGTTTTGTAAGGGAAGTGTTCAGCAAAGCGTAGTTTGAGATAAATTGAATCTTTTGATTTTTCCTCCCGTACCCACTTCTATGAACGCAGAAAAGACCATTTCCACTGTATTTAGAGAGTACTATTATCTTTCTCTTGCAATACATCTTTGAGAAATTGAATATTAATCATGCGCTTTTCTGCAACATTTTTCATTTGGATTCTATAGTGTATGGGGCGGATCTGCACCCCATGTATTCTAACTTCCTCAAAATCTGAGGAAGCAAGAAAGCAAATCTATGAGCTGAACTTTACACAAGACTGTAGAAGAGAGGCGATATGCTGCTTGCACCAACTGACGGCATCGATGTGTTGGAGCCGCCTGAATATTTGAGCACGCAGCGTCATCATGCACTGGAATACAGCAGTAAACCCCGGCACTGGAGCAAGGCTGCACGTTGTTGTATCATTTTGGGTGCAAGAGGAAACGCCCACGTTCCAAACCTGCGTACGTAGAGAAGCAGTAGCCGCTCTGCTAGTCTGCTAAGATTTCCATGCCTTACCAATAGGGTTATTATGGAAAACTAATAGAGGAAGAACGAGGGAAAGAGACAGATCTGACAAACGTGGGTTAACCCATCAAACACGTATATAATAATATAAATAAATGTGTAACTTGGTATTATGTGTGGGAAAAATAGTCACAATGGTAATGTTACGGGGGGGGGGGGGGGGGGGGGGGGGGGGGGGGGGAGAACTGCTACAAACTTGTCTGGATGACAATGCCGTTGGCCCCCAGGGCCTTTTCTTGACTACCTTGAAGAAGAACAGCTCTTTTAGGGTTGGAGAGCAGGAGTTGTTGCATGTCTTTCGGCAGGACATTGAATGCTGCTTGGAGGTCTACCTTCAATTTTTGGCATGCTCCTATTGAATCAGCACTTCCTTTTCCAGGGTTCTGGAGGACGAAGAAGACATTAACATTAGGAACTTCGCTTGATAAATATCTACAGAATATATGGCCAAATGGCAGAATAGGGATGTTGAGCATGTTAATGGCACGAGATATTCCTTTGCCTTCAAATTCTCTAAACGCTATAAACCATTAAGAACCATGCCATTTCCGGTCCAACAACCTTAGTTGCTGATGTAACCAGTGACAAAATAGATGCTCTCTCCGTTCCAAATCATAAGACGTTTTGACTTTTCTAGATACATTGCTTTTACTATGTATTTAGACATAGTGTATATCTTCATAACAAAAGCTATGAATGTAGAAAAACCAAATAGTCATATAATTTGGAGTGGAGGGAGTACTAAACACCAAGATGGTGAAAGGCTGAAAGCTATAAACCATCAATGTGAAGTCAGAAAATTAACAAATTTTGGATCAGAGAACATATATTGGGAATTAGTTAGTCCAGAAATATCTGTGTACAGATTACAGTTTTTAGCCTATCAACCATTATCCATAAGGAACATCATTTTGGTTAGTTTATTGGTGATACCAATGAAGGCAACTACGAGATGTTAGAAAATAGTCATTCAACCTATGATTAACCCAACATGGTGTTCTTCAAACAAAGAGGCAGTTAACATTGCTCTTATTAGCTCCCAACAGGTAAAGTAGTAATTCTTCTAAAACATAGTAATAAATATTCAAGCTATATGAATTATTGTGGAAAACTAGATTTCTTAAGGCATGGCAGTCAGAAACAAAGGGTTCCTTTAATACAGTACCAGAGTCTTCATCAAAATTTAAAATACAGATGTCCTGCCAAATTTTTTGTGTGGAAGAGGAGTGTCTATAGTCAAACTAACAAAAACATGGCAGACTAGCATCAAATATGCTTATGCTCTTGGTGCAAGATGGTAGCTTGAAATATACATTTTATCAGCACTAAGGAAACAAGCTATTCTTGTGGCAGCTAGCGACAGCAATTATAGGATATTAGTATTTGTTTTTCTTAACAAGAAGTTGATGCGAACTGCTAGTGACACTAATCTGCTCGTTATAAGAACTTCACTCATGCTAATTTTGATATATGCAACATGGATAAATGATGCTGAATCTTTTCCTAAAAGGAATCAGACTTTCTGAGTATTGGAACATTTGATCCCTAACCAAGATCATTCTCAATTAATTACCGGTACATATTATTTCAATTGTTTCAATTCCTAGAGTGCACAGATAATGCCAGGATGCCCCTTATCTCACCTCTTAGTATTTGATTTGAGTCTAACTCCAACTTAAGCAGTCCCAACAAAAAAAAGTCTAGAGTCAGACAGTTAAGTCTTATTTATGTTTCATGTTAGGATTAGTTTGCAGCCTTCGGTGACAAATTCTTTCTTCTTTATTTGATATGTGTATTCTGAGCTATTCTTGGCATTATATTTGTCAGAACATAGAACTTGTCCAGGTGATCAAACTTAAAGTTGCACACCTAACTTGATGAATAAATGCCTTAATAATGTAATGCTGTCATGTTAAGAAATTGCAAACTTAGTAGGTCAGATGTGACTAAGAAAGTTACCTCCATCTCTCTGAGAAGATAACGCTCAACAGCGTTAAAAGAATCAATCCTCTCTAATTCAGACATATTTGACATTAGCTTTTCAATGTCAACATTCATGCGAGCCTGCCTCCAGAGCCTCTGCTGTTCTTGCTCTGCAGCAGCACGTCTTTGCCGGAACCAAGGCATGAAATTCGGGCCTTCGAGGAATCTCCTGTTAAATATGCGAAACACAGGTCATGCTTCATTATTATGCCAGTAATTCAAAGAAGACACCTAACAAATTTATTCACAAATAAAAACAATTATAGCTTACCTGTATAGGTCCAACCAATTGGACCTCATCCTTTTGGACAAAAATTTCCCTGGACCTCTAGCAGCCAAACCATTGACAAACTCATCTGCGTGAAATGGTGGTAGCAATGGTGGGTCAACAAAAGGTGAACTCCCTTCTGATGGTGTTGTGGTTCTCAGATACGGCCCAAAAGGTGCAAGGAAGTTGGTCGTCAGCTCCAAGAAGTGCCGCCGCAATATCTCATTGTTGACTACTGACATGGACTCCTCAATCCTTGGTGACACACCAGCGTCAATGAGCCTATTTAGAACAGAAGTATCGGGCTTTGTGGTTGGCGAATACGTGCTCCATAATGCTTCTTTGTGCTCTGTCATGAGAGAAAGAGGGCCTTCTCTTCTCAATTTGATGGAATTCAATAGGCTAGTTGGAGAGAACTTATTGATTGCAAGTTTCTCAAGCTTGAGCTTCCCAGGTGTCCCATTCATTCCATTTCCTGGCAATTGGCCACCCACTGGTAACACCCTTGTTGAATTTGGGTTTGGGCTTCCCACCGATACAACATTGGGAATGCTCTTAAGGCTCTTCAAGAAAAACAAGTTGGTCACTCCAAGTACCATCGGCGGGAACACCTCGCCTTCCGCAAGCGCATTCAGGCGAGCAAAATCCGGATCATGGATGGTGAAGTAGGGCCTGAAGTCTACGCTATACAAAAGCGGAGCAACAAGGCTAACAAGCCCAGCCACAGCCTCCGAGCACTGAGCTGGCGACGGCGCAACAACCAGCACGGGCTCGCCAACCACCATGAGCTCCCAGAGCGTCCATAGGTGGAGGAGCAAGCCACGGAACGCAGCAAACAGGTCGGCATCATGGAAGAGTCCATAAGGCACCGAGGGGTTGGCGGGCAGCAGCGCAGGCGGCGGACCAGGGTCGTCAGCCGCAGGCGGGAGGTGCACGCGCAGCGCGGCACTGCCAATTGGAAGGTCCATTGGGCGCCCTGGCGCCGGCGCTGGCCACACGGCGACGTGCGACGCCACCATGGCCAGCGCGGAGGGCCCGACGTCGAAGCAGAGCGGGCCGAGGATCTGCAGCAGCAGGCGGAAGAGCGAGGAGTAGGGGGCGTGGGAGAGGATGACTACGGACTTCTGCTCGCCGCCGCGGGGGAGGCGCTCGTCCTGGCGCTGGCGGTTGAAAACGAAGCCGTAGAGGAAGGCGCGGCGTGGGGGAGGACGGGTCCGGGACGCGGAAGGAGAAGAGCGAGTCGTGGACGGAGGAGCGGTGGCGCGGGAGGTGGTGGGACATGGAGTCCGGGAAGGAGGAGAAGGCGACGAGGCGGTCGAGGCCGCCGCCGGGCGCCGTCAGCGCGTCGGGCGGGAAGCAGGCCTCCACCAGCTGCCCGCGCTCCAGGTCGAACCGGATGACGCAGAAGGCCCCGCACCCACCGCGACAGCGCCGCGGGATCGGGGGGCGGCGACGCCGCCGCGGAGTCCTCGTCCGCCCCGCCCCGGAGCGAAACGGACGGGATCCGGTTCATCCCCGCGGCCTTTGGGGCATGGAAAAAAAATTGGGGATTTGGAGAGCCGCTGCCCCGGCAGAATTGGGTTGGACTCGGGGGGGCGGACGCCGCGGCGGGGCGTCAGCGCGGAGGCGCAGGCGGAGGCGCGGGAGGGGTAAAAGGGAGAGGCTCCGGCCGGATCGGGCGGTCGTGTGATGTCGGCCGGGAGGGCGGGCGGGTGGTGCGGTGTTTTCTCGGTGGTGGGCGGGCGCTGGCTGGCTGGTGCGTAGGGATGAACACGGACTGAATTTTTCCCGTACCGTCCCGTTCCGTTTTCAATATTTTTCCATCCGTTTCCGTATTTACAAGATTCCGTTTTCGTATTTACAGAAGTAGAAAATGGTGTTTTCCATCCGTTTCCGAGTAATTCTGTTTTAATATGGAATAGACCCGTATTTATTTCGTTTTTATCCCGTTTTCAATCTATGCTCAACATGTTCAACAATTACATGTCCTTATGTTATGTTAATATAACTACGAATCACCAAATATGCATGTTATGTACACGTACATAGCATGTAAATGAATATTAAACTTTGTATATATTATTACATGACTTTATATAGGTATACTTTGAGAATATTATATTATGTGATCTTAATTTAATTTTCCGGCTCTCCGTCCGTATTTGTTCGTTTCCGTATGTCCGCATATTCCGATTCCGTTTCTGAACCCGTATTTTCCGAACCCGATTCCGTTTCCGTCAAAAAAATATAGAAACGAAAATAGAAATAGGGTTTTTCCGTCCGTTTACGTCCGTTTTCATCGCTACTGGTGCGTGCCTGCAGCCTGCCCGATGGAGTGGTGGTGGGTGTGGGCTGGATCAGCGTGTTTGCCAGATGGGTCCACTGGTCCTCATAGTATAGGTGATGTTCTCCGTCTGGCGTCTCAGGCTGATGCAGTGATCGAAGAATTTGTGATATACATTGTGTAGTTCTAGTCTTAACCTTCAAACACTAGGTAGTTGCTAGGCTACTCGTGGGCTCGTGAAAGGTGACGAGGCGAGAGCGAAAGTAAGTCGAGACGGGAATGACGAAGTGATTCAATGGGTAGCTAGTTTCAATACTCATCGTCATCCTTTACAATGACTCCCAGGGCCATATTTATATATGCCCATAGGCTTTACATATGACCACACTGCCCTCACATCTACTCTAGATTCAGAGGATATCCTATCAAATCCGGAGTTATTTAGTCCATCGGGCTCCGTTGTCCCCCGGATGGCACCGCCCTCGGTCAGCATCTGGGTGCCCGAATCTAGAATGATTTACGATTCGGAAGCGAGGGAGTATACGTGAACATTAGCACTTAATGTTGGCGTCAGAGAAGAATTAGAAGACTATATGATTTTACTACGATGTGGCCCTCATTAGTAACTTCAAAAGTTTTATAATACTATAGTGAAATAAAGCCTACGCGTCCAAAGAGAACTAAAAATGAGATTGAAGGTTGGTTTTTTTGGTCTTTAATAGTTTAGTCTTTGGAATTTAGAAATTGAGATTAGTGCCTAAACAGCTCCAGTGTAGGTCTTAAAATGAACCGTGGGCAGTTGGAAGCGAACCGTAGACACTACAGCAGTCGAACTCTACTTGTCAGAGCCAAAATCATTTATTGTAGACGCGTCGTACCGAGAGCAATTAAATAATATAGGTGGCCCATGGACTTGCCTTCGTCCCACCGAGAGCAATAAAGAAGGACATGCAAAAGCAAGTTTTGTCTGACGTTGGTTCGACCACGATGCTGGAGCAATCGAACTCAGGCCTTTTCATTTTCCATCCCAATCTAAAATATTTTCTCTTTCATCTATCACATCAAATCTTTTGACGCATGCATAGAGTATTAAATGTAGGTAAAAAAGATAACTAATTGTATAGTTTGTCTGTAAATGTCGGGACGAATCTTTTGAGTCTAGTTAGTCCATGATTAGATAAATTTTGTCAAATAACAACGAAAGATGCTACAGTAACTTTTCACCTACTTTTCGCGAAGTGAACACACCCTCAATTTTTGTTTCGCTTTTGTGAGACGTTGGTTCAACCACGATGCTTGAGCTGCCCTAAAGACTGATTGGTCAGGTACTTGAAATTTTGGGTTAAGTTCTTCGGTTCGGATAAATCGAATAGCTACCAGCACACAGGAGCAATGGAGGGCAGCAAGGAGTTCGAGCATAGAAAATGAGAGACTCCACTGTCATGAGTTTGCATCTAGAATTAGAAGAGAAAAAGGAGCAAAATGAAGAGATCTCATATAGATATTCTTGTAGCCCCTACTCAATAAGCCTCAACGATGTGAGAGACGAAGTAGACAGAGCAGCCACACAGAATGGAACACAGCATCGGGGCGGCCATGGCCTATGAATGCGCCACCATCGGGTAGGTCGACAGGGATGGGTGCTAGAGAGTTGCCGAAGATGTAAGGGGTGTTTGGTTTGATGAGTTAAAGTTTAACAAATACTGTAGCACGTTCGTTTTATTTGACAAAAAGTTTTCAATCTTGGACTAATTAGGCTTAATAGATTCGTCTCGTAAATTACTTCTAATCTGTGTCGACATGCATGCAATTAGTCTACATTTAGTACTCCATGCATTTGAGGGAACATTGATGTGATGGGAGTTAAATTTTAACAAAACGTAACCAAACAGGCCCTAAGTGGAGGCAAAGTGGAGGCAACAATTGCCATGGGCCACCTATAGTGGCACACTCGAGGAGATTTTGTGGTGGGAAGGAAAGGGCCAAGGGGAGCGTCGCTCGAGAGTGGATGGGTTGAATAAGAGATAAGACAGAATAGGAGAAACCAGGAGCTCGAGAGTGGATGGGTTGAATGAGAGATAAGACAGAATAGGAGAAACCAGGAGGAGATAGTTAAGGCAGGGTTGTCGGACTTTTTAGGTTATCGGGTAATATGTATAAACACTAAACATCCTAAGTGTTGAAAGGACTATTTATATATTATGTCATTGTTGTAAATAATGTGCAGTGTATAACCTATAATCCATTTTGAACGAAATATAACATGTGCGTTTTTAAATATAATAAAAGGTGCAACGAGCACTAGAAATTTAATTTAAAATAAGGATAGAAACTGTATAAACCAGTGAAGATCCTGGTTTGGTTTTGATAATTGAGTGCCAATTTTAACTGGACTAATATGTTTCATGTAAGATGAACAGGTACTTAGTCCACACACACTAGGTTAAGCAAGCAATGTTAGCCATGGTGGGAAAATGTTTTATTGTGTGATGCAAATGCTCAACAGTGAAGACGAAGGAACTTATCGAATATGAGACATCATAAAGGCATCATTGATGAAAAAAGATTATATAGTACTCCTTTCGCTCTAAATTATAAGACATTTTTTTTTACTTTTCTAGATATATAACTTTTACTATGCACTTAGGTATATTATAAGTTTAGAAACATATTAGAAGTAAGAGCTCTTTTACCATGGTTGGGAAAGTACTTTAGTACTTCCAGGTACTTTCGTTTTTCCTGTTTTCTGGGCAATTAATTGAAGAAGATTATATTTGTTAAATGTAATTTTTATTATGGGGCTATATCAGTAATTGTTGTTTTGACCCTTAGCATGCTGCACGGATGTGCCACAAATCTGTTGCGGACGACCCCTGCCGCAGTGATAACTTTCACTAGCTTCGAGATGATCCACAGACCACAGGTTCCTTCTTGATCTATTCTCTGCTGAACCTAAACCACACATACAACCTCTAAAGCATGTCATCAGAACCCATTCAATCAATCAAGGTGACAGGTCGGGAATCATTTTCCTTTCTGAACGAATCAAACAAAAGCATTGTCTTTGAACGGAGCTAGGAAGCCAAGCCCTTGGATAGTCCGTGCGTACTGCAACACGGAATAGCACCATCATTCAGAAAACTGCCGGCTAGTGGGTGACGGAGGCACCGAGCTAGCCATGTCGTTCCTGGTGGAACTGTGCGCAGCGCGCCTGCGCGGCTGGATGTGCGGCGGTGGCGGCATACAAGGTGGGCAGAGCTGGGCAGCTTGGCGGTGACGACGCTTGCGCTATGCCCGTGCTGGCAGGAGTGGCAGCTGGGCGCCATCCCTCGAGGGACTGCAGGAGATGGCCTGAAACGGATCTTGAGGGCTGGAGAGCAAACCGTCGGTGTGGTGAGCCGACTGCCGTTGTCGGCATTCGATAGGGCTGCTGAAGGGTGAATAGATAGCGATGGAGAGACGCGGCGTCGGCGCCCTTGTCGGACGAAAGGCGGGTGATAGAGTTGGCCGTGGTGTTGCTAGCGGAGGCAGAGCTATGCGCGGACGGGCGAGCGGCGGTGGCGGCACACCTAGCGGGCGTTGGCTTGGTGGCGCGACAGCTGCTAGAGCACGCTGAGCGCTGCATATACACGGCGACGGGAGAAAAATGACGGAGGGGTGTTATAGTTTACCCATGGAGGATAATGAATTATTGTTTTACCTTTTACCATAATTTATTTAATTAATAAAAATTAAGATTTGGTCTCACTTATTTTAGTACTGGCCCCACCTATTTTAGTACTATCACCACCTATTTGTACCTCTATATACTTTCAGTTGGGTACCTCCTGTTTTTACACCGTCCGATCTCATCCAGTTGATGGCTCATGTTTTTTCTGACCATTGTAAAATTTCTATAGAAGTAATCTATAACAATTAAAATATTTTATAATTTACAATGAACGAGTAGCAATAAACCATGACCTTTCTTATACAACTCTCATAATATATTTTTTCTTAGGAGATGAACTTACGCTGCACAATGTGAAAGTATATATAAGCTATAGAGACAAGAAAAAATAAAGAAAGGCAGCAGACTTGATCCTCTTTGCATTTCAGTGCATAGCTGGAAGCTCCGACGCTCCCAGCTGGAGGCTGCAATGCTGTCTGGTTCGTGACAAAACCCCCGGACATAAACACACGTCTCTTGACCTCTGTTCGCATTCTGGCCGCGTCCCTACTATCCCGTGTTTGCTTCAAGCAGATCCTTCTCCATCTTGCAATGCGACCCCTTTTTTTTTCCCCGACTGCCGCTTTCGGAGATGATCCGATGCGACACCGCTTGTTGGCTCCATAGTCCACACCAGTAGCTCTCAAAGCTGGCTAAAGAAACCGGGAAACGATGGCCGGTGGGGGCGGCGCCGCGGCGGCCTGGGTGGCGCGCGGACGGCCCGAAGTGGGAGGCGCGGCCGTTACGAACGGAAGGGTTGGAAAGCCACGCAGACGCGCTGGGAGCCTGGGAGTGGGAGGAATCCGTTCATCAAAGGCAAAGAGGCTGCCGAAAGCGGTGTCCGTTCGGTGGCGGGTGGGGGCGACGCGCCGCGGCCGCGCAATCAACTCCCGCAGCCCCTGTCCGGCTGTCCCGGCCTCCCCTATCGGCTGGTCCACCTCTCCACCTCTCCCGCCCGCGCACGGCCGCTCCCGGCGCCCGTTTCGCCACCAACGGACGGCACTGCCGTACTACTTACAACGGATCAGAATCATTCGTTCCAGCTCTTGTACGTCCTTTCGTTGTTCGCCCAACATCTCCGTGCTCCGTCCGTGGCTTTCAATTCCCCATCAACAGTCCTAGCAACCGTCCTACGGTGTAGTAGTAGTGGAGAACCGTCCTGCTACCGGTGCTCCTGTTTGCTGCCCCACATAGACATAGGGATCGGTACTCACGTTGGCTTGCTCTTTGCAGGAATGGTAACCGTTGTCTTGATGCTGAAAACACATGTCAGAGCATTTTCAACAGCTCACCAATATTTCATTCCCAATAAAATGATATTGGTGATCACCAATACTGTTTTTTCAAATTATTGGGGAAGATGCTCCAACAGATCATCAATAATCTCCCCCAATATATAGGGTTCACCTCCCTCCACCTTAGGTCCACGATGACCCATGACCGCCGGAGCAAAGCTTTTTGTGAATGCGTCTTCCACCGGTCACCGAGCCATCTCCGACGAGCGTCGCAGGAGAGAAGTGACAGTTAGAGGTGGATCCCAGCTATTGGGGGAGATACAACTCCCCCTTTATTTGAGGTGAGATGTGATAGATATTGGTGATCACCATAAAAAAGGAATGAGAAAAGGAAAGCTATTGGAGCATCGAATTTGGCTTATCTCCTCCAATATAACAGGTTTATAGGGATAGAGGATGAGAAAAGAGAGTCGTTGGAGATGCTCTTACTATGTCAAATTAGCACTACACAAGCGCCAGTGGTCGTACTGCAGATGCAGCACGTGAGAGCCATTGAGTGTGTGCGGAACCGTATGGCAAAGGATGTGGAATTTTGGATCCGATCCCCAATCCCATACAACTGCATTCATTTTAGCCTAGCTGGTGCCTGAAACAGCCGCCTTCCGTCCTTCTGCCATAAGACTACCCGCACTCATCGTACTCTATATGCAACCTCTATAAGGAATATTCTATCCTAGTCATCGCTTTATATCCAGTTTGTCCACACCCATCCATACTCTATATGAACCTCTATCCAAACAACCCATGTACAGGTCCCACATGTCAGCCTCACCTTCTTCTTTTTTATTTTTCCCCTTTTTTCCCTTCCCTTTTCTTTTTCCCCTCTCCTCCTTATCCATTCGGCTTCCAGAGCAACACCGCGCGATGGCCTCCACCTCTCCGCCTCCGCCGGCCGCCTCCATGGGCCAGCTCCTCCCTCTCCGGCGGGCGCGGCGTGGCCGCGGCGGGCGCGCGCGCGGCCATGGCGGGCGGCCGGATTCGCGAGCGGGTGGCCTCCTCCTCATCCCCTGCGCGCGGGGGCGGCCTGCTCCTCCCTCTCCGGCGTGGCGCGGCCATGGCGGGCGGGCGGCCGGCCGGCCGACCAGATTCGTGAGTGGGTGGCCTCCTCCTCGTCCCCTGTGCACGCGGGCGGCCTGTTCCTCGTCGTCTCCGACGGCTCTCTCCTCCTCCCTCTCTGGCGGCGCGGTGGCCCTCTCGCCCCCTCTCTCTCCGAAGCGACCGCGAGGTGGGGACGGCTCTTGCTCCCGGCGGCGGTGGAGGTGGAGGCCGCTCCAGTTCCTCCCCACCGGCTTCTCCCTCCCCACCGGCTTCTCCAGTTCCTCCGGCGAGCAGCGCGCGGGCGGGCCCCACGCCACGGAGGCACGTAACGGGAGCGCGCTATCCCGCTAGGAATAGCGGGAGCGCTAGCATAGCGCACGCGATGGCGTGTCCCGCTGCAGGGCATTTTTACGGTAAACCGAACGGGACGATGGCGTAGCGGACGCGATGCAGTACCCAGTGCAGCTCGTCTAATGCTTGCTTCTTCGGTTTTTCAGCCTACTACTAGAGGATATTTTGATTCGTTTCCCCTGTATATGAAACGGACACAACTTAAATAATAAGCCACGGAATCATAATGTGGTGAGCCTCCAGGCTCCAGCTGCCTCTGTCGTTTTTTTCTATCACATTGCAAAATACAGCAAGCACGTCTGTCTGGCTACGAGTGTAGTACCACTACGAACGGGCATCGGATTCTATTGCCGATTCCAAAATGTTACATCGTTTTCGCTTGGCTGAAATCTAGCTGAGTTGACTGGTTTTTTTAAAAAAAAAATACTGTTGAAAGGATGACTGATCTGACTGATAATCTCAAGCGAACGTGTTGTTAAAAGCCAGGCCTGTTCTGTGATTCCGAGGAGAGTAACTCTTTTCCTGTCGATGCTGTCCTGTCAAATCGCTTATGCGTTCTTATCTACGTATATACATGTTCTATAATCTCTTGATGACAGTTGACATGCATGTTGATTTTTTAGTCCTAACCGCCCCCCTTTACCCTGAGACGCCGAGACCAATCCGCCGGATTGCCCGGTCGTACGTGCTCACCACTCAGACTATCCGTACTCGTCGTCCTCTATATTTATTCTCTAAAAGAAATTATTATGTCCTGGTCATCAAGATTCTTTTCTCCATATCACTTTCTCCCACACTCATTCGTCCTCTATATCTCATCCTCCATTTAGTGAGACCCACATGTCATACTCTATTTATATTTTAACCCCCACCCTGTCTCTCTCTATCCTCTCCTCTGCTCCCGACGGCGAGGTCGCGCGGCGGCCCGGGCGAGCGCACGGCCCGGGCGAGGGCGCGCGGTGGCGGCGGCGAGGGCGCGCGGCCTCCTCCTCCGGCTCCGGCGCGGGGAGCGGGCGCGGCCTCCTCCGGCAGCACGCGGCCAGCTCTCCCACGACGGAGCTCCTCGCGGGCAGCGCGGTGGAGCTCCTCGCGTGGTGGCGGACCTCGCGGTGGAGCTCGGCGGGCTTGGCGCGACCTGGGGCAGCGGCGCCATGGCCCTAGGGCGGCGAGCTGATGCGGTCCTCCCCGCGCTCCTCCTTGTCCGCCATGGATGACCTCTTCGCGCTCCTCCCCGCAGGCGAGTGACGCGAGGACGAGCGGGCCCGCGCGCATAACGGAGGTCCGGTACCGCGGTGAAAGCATCTAGGCCCCGAGGTTTGGTTTCGGCAATTGATGACAACGCTTTATTACCATGACTAACGTGTGTTTTGCAGAAACTTTGGTAAGTTAGGTCATGGAGGTTTTAACTGCTTTCGGCACCATGGTATTCATGCCCCTTGATGGAAATCGTTTCGGTTTTCAAAAGAGTGACGTCAAGATTAAGGACGGTTAGTTCCAGATGTCGAGGTGTTGAGATACATTTGGAATAGTCGTTAGGATCTTCGTTTTTCTCTTTTGGCCGTACTATAAAGGGGGGCATGAGCGGGTAGCTTGACCTAGGCGAGTCCTACGTTTAGGTGTGGTGCACACTTGTTAAACTTGGCGCTAGGCAGCTCTAGAATAGCTCAAAGTTCAGTTGGAAGCAACTTGGTTCAAGTTGTGACGCGTTTCGGAGAGTTTCGGGTCGTTTTCCCATGACCGGACGCGGTCCTCGGCATGACCGGACGCGTCCGGTCAGTACAGTTCCGTGGCTAGGGTTTCAGCTCTGACGACCGGACGCGGTCCTCGCAAGGACCGGACGCGGTGGTCAGAAGTCGACACGTGTCACTTGAGGGGAACACCCGTTCGGACGCGACCTGGGTGTGATCGGCGCGTCCGGTCATAGTCCAGTAAGGTCCAGAGACGACCGGACGCGTCCGGTCATCACCGATCGGACGCGGTCGCGCGTCCGGTGCGAGTACAATATGCTTCCTGCACGATCGGACGCGTCCGGTCACCCCTGACCGGTGCGTCCGGTCACTCAGCTGTTTTTCGGATTTCGACCGTTACGAGTGACCGGCGCGTCCGGTCAGCCCGTGTTTTGCTGAGTCAGCAGGTAATGGTTAGTTTTGTATGTGGGGTGTATAAATACATCTCCACCACCTCTTTTAGAGGTCTCTTGCTCATTTGATCAACTGAAAAACACCTTTGGAGTGCAAGGGAGTGCAAGAGCACTAGTGAGGATAGAGATTTGAGAATCAAAGCTTGAGAGTTCCTCACTAGCGATTAGAGAGTAGCAAGTGTGCATCCACCTTCTCATTTGGGCTCGTAGTGATCAAGTGAGAGTTCTAGCTTGTTACTCTTGGTGATCGCCATCACCTAGACGACGTGGTGGTGATTGGGAGTTTGGTGATCATCCGACGGAGCTTGTGGATGACCCAACTCATCTTGTGAGCGGTTTTGGGTGATTCACCGTGACGGAGTGTCGAAGAATCAACCCGTAGAGAGCACTTGATCCTTGCGCGGATCAAGGGGGAGCTACACCCTTGCGCGGGTGCTCCAACGAGGACTAGTGGGGAGTGGCGACTCTCTGATACCTTAGAAAAACATCGCCGTGTTCCTTGCCCCTTTACATTTAAGCATTTACTTTCTCATATTTACTTTCATTGCTTGTTTTACATTCCTAGACTTGCCATGCTAGACTAGGTTTGGAAACTAGGGTGCAAAACTTTGTATCGATAGACTCTCTAGGAACACAAGTAGACACTAGGGGTGAATTCTGGCTTGTAGGATTTAATTCTTGCATTTAATTTTTAGAAAAGCCCAATTCACCCCCCTTCTTGGGCATCTTGATCCTTTTAATTGGTATCAGAGCCGTGTTGCTCCTCTTTTAGGCTTTACCGCCTAGAGCAAGATGTCTAACGGGGAAGGACCACCTCCCACCTTTGAGGGGGATGATTTTCCATATTGGAAAATCCGCATGGAAGCGTATCTCGAAGCCATAGATGTTGGATGTCTTAGAGCCGCAACCGAAGGGCTTCCCGCTATCAAGGATCCCGCAAACCCCATTGGTGACGAGGAGAAGTACGACCGGTGGAATGCAAAGGCCAAAAATGCACTCTACCGGGGCTTAGGCAAAGATATCTTCAATCGTGTGCGTAATGCAAAGAACGCTCATGAATTGTGGGAAAATCTTTGTGCTCTCCATGAGGGAACTAAGAGTGAGCGTGAGGAACGCTATCACATAGCTTTAAAGAAAATTAATTCTTTTGAGATGCTTCCCAAAGAAAGTGCTAATGACATGTACACTCGCTTGAATGTTCTTGTAGAGGACCTCAATGCTCTTGGGCTCACTAAAATGAGCCAATCGGATGTTGCAAGGAAGATCTTGAGCGTGCTTCCCGTTGAGAAGTATGGTCACATTGTCACCGTGCTTCACCAAAGTGATCTTTCCACCTCAACACCGACTCAAGTATTAGGGAAAATCAATGCTCATGAGATGTACATGCATATCACTCCGGAAGAAGGCTCATCATCTTCTAAGAAGAAAGACTTGGCCTTCAAAGCTAGTCATGACAAGAAGAAGAAGAAGGGCCAAGCCATGTTGGTGCAAGAAAGCTCAAGTGAAAGTGATGTTGATGATGAATCACTTGCACTTATGGTGAGAAAGACCACCAAGATGCTAAAGAAGCTCAACAAGAGTGGCATCAAGTTCGATGGCAAGAAGAAGAAATTCTTCACAAGTAGCAAGAGAAAGCCAATCTCGGAGATGGATTGCTACAATTGTGGTGAACTTGGCCACCTAGCTCATCAATGCCCTAGACCTCCAAAAGACAAGTACAAGAACAAGAACAAGGGCAAGAAAAATGATTCAAGTGATGAAGAAGAAGAGAAGAAGAAGAACAAGTCATACAAGAAGAAGGATGGCAAGAAGAAGGAGTTCCACAAGAAGAAGAAGGGAGAAAAGACATACATTGTTGGTGATTGGCTCACCGACATTGAATCATCTTGTGAGTCCTCCGAAGATGAGAGCGATGATGAGAAAGAGAAGGTTGCCGCATTTGTGATGGGGCCATCATCTTCACCGATATCTTCATCACCACCTTCACCGCCTCCTTCACCATCATCGTCCACTACTCACCTATGCCTTATGGCCAAGGGTGAACGAAAGGTACAAAACCATGATAGTGATGATAATGATGATAGTGATAGTGATGATGAATATGACGCACCTTCTTATGATGAACTTGTAAAATTGCTAAACAAATACACTAAAATCATAAGAAGGACTAGAAATGAAAATGATGATCTTCAAAATGAAAATGAATCACTCTCATCCAAGCTTGAAAATATTCAAAAGACTAGTGGTGAGCTTAGAGTTCAAAATGAAGTGATGTCTTCCACTCTCAAGGAGCTCAAAACCTCTTATAAAGAGCTTAAAGATCAACATGATAAACTTGAGAAGAAGCATGATGAGCTCATCACTAGTCATAATTCTCTAAAGGACAAATACACTACATTAAAAATTGACTATAATAGTCTTGTGGTTGCTAATGAACTTGCTCTTGAGACACCTGATGCTACTAACTATGTTGTTAAGTGTGATATAGCTACATCATGTGATGATTTGATTATTGAAAGCATTGAGCAAGGTTCTAGTAGCAAAGGCAAGAGTGTGGTTGAGTCAAGCAACTATGATGATTATGCCAAGATCAAGTGTGAGAATGAGAAGCTTGCAAATGAGAACAAGAAGCTAAAAGGTTTGATGGCTCTTGAGAAGCAACCAACAAATGAGTCACTCATTGAAGAAAACAAAAAGCTCAAGCAAGAAAAAGAGCATCTCAAGACCGGTCTAAGCAAGTTCACAAGAGGCCAACATTTGCAAAGTGAGCTCCTCATGAACACCATAATGAAGATGGATAGAAGTGGTATTAGGTACTTGGCAAATCAAGAGAAGAAAGCAAAAGCTCAACAACAACAAAGCAAGTCAAAGCCCAAACCAAAGAGATGTGTTGAGTGTGGTCAAGAAGGTCACTTTGCTCATGAATGCAAAACTCCACCACCACAACCCTTGCCCAAGCATGCTAGACCTTTTGCTTTCAATGCTCATTATATGCTAAGAAAAGATTCAAATGGAAAGATGAAAGTCATGTTTTTGGGTCCCCCAAACAAGAATAGGCCGAAGAAAATATGGGTTGCCAAGTCACTAGTGGAGAAAGTCAAGGGCCCCTTGTAACACCCCAGGTGTTGATCACCAATTAGGCAGTGGGTTTAAGCTCAAACACGACAAATTAAGTGGAGATGACAATGTCAAGGTCAACCTATGGAGATGAGCCTAACCTAAAGTGGATGTTGCATCATTGCTTTACATATAGGTCCCTTTTCAAAGATATATGTTTGGATGGTGTTATTGCCATATCTTCATGTGTCTCACCTTGGTACCTATCTATATTGATCCCTGGAAAAGTTTCATAAAGTTTGGAATCAAAAAGTCACATGAAATGATAAGTTAGATGCTTGTTTGGATTATAACTAAAACCTGCCTTACATCCTATGGGAACTAGTGTTGAGCAACATACAAATGCAATATGTGCAACACATCTTGGACACATGTGGAACACCCTAGTGGAACATGTGTAGCATGTATCTTGAAACAAGCACTACAATTATAGTGACTTCTATGTTTCAGTGCATGTGAGGCCTACACTTTTGTGCAACCTATGCATGGTGTGTATGTTTGGCCTCTACAACACCTTAACTACACTTAGGGCACTTAATGGAACAATGTTCATGTTGATCATTTTGCCTAATTATGCTTCTAATTGGTGGTTGACCATGTATGGACCCTGGAGCCCTGTGGTTTGACCATTTCAAAAGTGTGACCTAGAAGCTTTGCATGACTGTGCACCCTTTGACAAAGTTGTAGGGAATTTTATAAGGAACAAACTTTGTTTAAGAGTCAAGTCATGAAAATATGTGGAACATGCTCAAACAGGGCCCACAAGGCAGTTTTAGGGCTGATTTCAGCACTTAGCCATTTTTAAGCCCTAATTCCGGTAACATCGACATTGACATTCCGCGTTCTCCAAAATTCGTTAAGCAACTTGAGTTGGTCCAAAAATAAAAGTTGAAGGTTATATTATGGGGAAGAGCATGCAAGAATATGGCACTTGATAAAATCCATTTGCACCTTAATTTTGAAGGTTTACCAATTTTTGTCAACACATTGACAATGCTGCCTTGGCACATCATTATATCCTAAATTAGGTCACCAATGACTATGACCCCCAAATAGAAATTGTAGAGCATACTGAGATGAACAACTTTGCTTTTTGGCCCAAAGACTGATTTGGCCTGGAAGTGGCCCAATTTGGCTCCCCACTTCGTCCTCACCGACGCCCGCCAGGTGTTCGTTGAATTGCCGCAAAGGGCGACGCGTGGCCGAGCGCATGGCAGCCATGCCTTGCTCGTGCCCCTACCTTCCTGGACGCGTGCCCTGCTCCTCCTTGATTGATGTGGACGCCGTGCTGCCCACAGTCGCTTCTTCCTCGCGCTCGAACGCTCCAGAGCGGAGCAGCCATGGAAACCGACATGGCCGCCCATGGAGCTCCGAGCCGCCACCATCGTCCCTCCATCTCCGAGCTCCCTGGCATCCCCCAGCACAGCACCACCTCCGCCTCTCCCTGCTACATCACTGCACCATCTCCGGCCTCTCCTCACCGCAGTAGAGCGCGGCCACCGGAGCACGCCATGGCCGACCGGCCGAGCTCCATGGCCACCGTTGACCCTCCACCACATGCCTCCCCAGCCCGAGCTGAGCGCGTCAACACCCTCACCACCTCACACCATGCCCGGCGCACCTCTTCCCTGTCCCCAACCGTCGCCGGGGCACCCTGCCGCCGGAGACGCCCCGAGCATGGCCGCCGGCGCACGTGGCTGGGCCACCTCGAACCCCCTCGAGCCGAGCCGTGGCCACCCACGGGTGCGCGTCGGCCTCCTCTTGCTCTACCGCCATTTCCCGGCTACCGGCGTGGCCTCCTCCGGCCGGAGCAGCGAGCTCCGACGAGCTCCTCTGTTCGCCGGGGGATGAAGACCGGCGCCCCTCCTCTTTGTCTCTCTCTCTGTGTGGTTGACTGACGAGCGGGTCCGGATGAGCAGCGGGTCCCACTTGTCGGTTTAAGAAAGCGGTTGTCTGGGTATGTATTCGGGTGGAGCTAGCAAATTAGTAGGGTTGTTCTAAATCCTGTTTTTGAAATTCAGATTTTATGTAAATCTTCTAAAAATCATATCTCATGCTAGGTAATTCCAAAAATAGCAAAAGTGGACTTTTTGGAAACCTTGAGAATAGATCTATGCAGTAGAGTCATAAAATGTTACATGTTTGTAGATGTTTTCTGAGGTTTTATTTAAGCTTTAAAAATGCTCCAAAAATGCTTATAAACTTGACCAGAGCCATATCTTGAGTTTTAGATATCCAAAAATAGTGATTCTTGTTTTGTTAATTTTGTGATGACATGTACTTACTAAAAAAAATATTAAACACACTAATTATTCACTGTTTTCTTAGGGTTTTGATTGGACCTTGATAAATAAGGAAATCTATATTATTTTGCTTGTCATTTTATATCTTGAGTTGTGATGCTCCAAATGATGTGAAATTTTTATGGTAGGTTTGTCATGATGTGGATGTACTGTGGTATAAATTTCATGGTCATTTCTTACTGTATGCTCAAGTTATTGATTTAACTTGTGTATAGCTTGATAAATAGCTTATAAATAATATATAAATGATAAAATAGAAAATGTTGTTCCATTACCTTAGTATGATGTTTCTATATCATATTGATTCATAATATGGCCTTGTGTTCACAGAAAATATTGAGTTTTAGGTTTTACTTGCTCTCACCTGATTTATTGCAATAGCTATTTGTCTTTTTCATAGAGGTTGATATACTTGCCCAAATGGATTGAAATTTGGACAGTAGACTTTTGGTAGCATTTGTAGACCACTGTAATTTTGGTAGAAGTTATTGTGCACTTTGGATATGTGTTCATAATTCCACCTAATTCTCTAAGTAAATTAAGAAAATGTATTAAAAGAATTTATTTAGTAATTGACACTATGTTTTCTGGTGTTCATTAGTCATGTATGAAATGTTAGTAAAGTTGGTTTTGTCCAATTATATGTTTGCAACATAAGTTAATAATTATTCCTTGCGAACAAGGTTTCTGGATAGATCTGGAAACTTGGTAAAGTTCTTCATGATAATGTGCTTTATTGTGAAACTTGTTTATACAAAAGTTGTAGATAATTTATATATCTAGCTGCTGTTAAAATTTGGTGGCATTTGGCCATGTGGTTTAGGAGTTATAGCTGTTTAAAGTGGAGTTACAGAATTGTTGCTCTCTGTCCTTCCAGGACAGATTCTGTACCTTCTGTATTTTGACCTGGTAAATGTTAGAATCAGGTGTAGATGATACTAAATAAAATGTAGAGAATTTCATAAGCTTTCCATAATGTCTTCTTTCAAGTCATTTGGATTTGTAGAACTTCAGATATGATTGATTTACTCAGCTACTGCATAAATGTCCAGAATTGTTAAAAATACATGATTGCTTGGTTACTTGCTTGCATATTGCTAAGTGTGATTCATGTCCTTGGTGATGAAGTTAGTACACCTGAAACTTGTGAAGATTATGCTTTACTTATTATGCATGGAATGGTTGGTGTGCTATAGTCAGTGAGTGACTATGAGAGCTGGTATCTTGTTTAAATATTGTGCTTGTCTTATGTGATGCATTCTTATTGTCATTCATCATGTTCATACACTTGCATCTTGCATCTCATTTAGGTACGCTAGATGCACCACGTGAAGGACGTGAGGTGGAGCTAACCAGAAGATGGTGTTGGTGGACCTATCTCGGAGATGGAATGATCGGACAAGTGCTAGAATGAGAGAATGCTCGCCAAGCGGGATTCACTTGACAAACTCTAACTTGAGTCGGATCCCAGGCAAGCCCCGGAGCATTATAAGACTCCTATCTTCAAAGCAATTAATTATATATATGTTATAAGTATTGTTGCATTAAGTGGTAGGAGTTGGTTGAAAACCTTGCTGCATTATATCATTCCTTGTCCAGATATATGAATCCTTGAATCCTACATAAATTAGGATCGAGTAGATGCTTAGCCCTGCTTTAAGCGGTAGAAGTCAGGTGATTTCCTGTCACCTGCGAGATATAGGGATATTCATATATGGCACGGTTGGCTATATTTGCTATCGTGGAAAGGAATCATGTGTTAATAAAATAAAATGAGACCGGGCGGGATGACGATAGTGAAGCAACAAGGCATGGAGGTCTTGGGTGTGAATCTATCCCCGTCTGAGTCGTTTAAGGACCGATTCGCTATACGTCCTTGAGTCATGTTGAACGCAGTCTAACACTTAGTTGGCTGGATAAGTCGTTCCGACCGCGAAGCCGAGTAATGTGATTCAGGCCGGGAATCGAATGGTAGGTTGCTTCTTGGAGGAGAGAAAGGATGTGCTTGGGGACATTGGCGTGAGACCAAGGGGGGGTTAGAGTCCCTATCACCTGGCAGAGTGTCGCCCTTGGGGTCGCGATATCATTCGGACCCGTGATTCCTGAATCATATGAAAAGGTGGCCTGTGCGACCCTGGCAGGGGTCTGCACGGTGAGTGTTAGAAATACCCCTCCAGCTGGATAGGAATTCGATTCGAATCGCCGTCGCTCCCGGTTAGTGAGCACTTGACTTGAGCAGCGGCAACATAGATTCCATTAAATTGAACGGATGGTTAATTGGATCACGATGGAAAGGGTGCCTCAATTTATACCTGCTATGGTTAATATTGTTTGCTCCTAATAAAGTGAGTGCTCTAGTATAGGTGCTAATATAGATGACAGGTTAATGATAATTTACTTGATGCTTAAGCATTAATGATTGATCATCTATATTAAGCTTTTATGTAAAATGTTGTCAAGCTAGCCCCACTTCATATCAGCCTTGCATGAGTCTTGGTGTCACCTTATTTCTGGTTTCTGACGGGTAAGTCTAGCTGAGTACCTTGTCGTACTTAGGGTTTTATCCCCACTTGTTGCAGGTTGTGATGTATTATGGCGGCTGCAAGAGTTGGGTGGCTCCTGCCATAGAGGCGGAGTGTGATCACGGGCATGATCCTTCTGAGTTATCTTCTCTCTAATGCTTTTGTTGGAAGTCGACCTTCGTACTGGCATGTATTTGAAATAAGGGTGTTGTTAGTTTCAAATTACTTTGCTTCCGCTACTTTTGAACTTAAGTTGTAATAACTATGTTAAACTCCGATGTATATTGAATTACTTGTGAAATGGTTGTAACATGTGACTTGTTATGTTGAATCACTACGATCTTGGCTGGTATGTTGATTGGTTTGAAATCCCTCGTGATTTCATTGGACTACCGGAGTTATATGGGCTCAAGTGCGAGAATTTGATCATTTCGGTGATTGTTTTTGTACTTGTGCTCTTATAATTTGGACGGTTCTGTTACACCCCTCTCAAGTTTGGGTCCCTAAATAAAAAGCTTGATCTCTTGTGTGTAGGTGAACTACAAGACCGGTGGATCTCATTGGGTTATTGATAGTGGTTGCACTCAACATATGACCGGTGATCCTCGTATGTTCACCACCATTGAAGAGAATGGAATATGTCAAGAGAAGATCACATTTGGGGATAATTCAAAGAGCAAAGTCAAGGGTATAGGCAAGATTGCAATATCACATGATCATTCACTCTCAAATGTGCTCTATGTTGCTTCATTGAGTTTCAACTTGTTATCCGTTGGGCAACTTTGTGACCTTGGCTTCCAATGCTTGTTCACACCAAATGAAGTGGAAGTTTCAAAGATAGATGACAAGCAAGTGATATTCAAAGGCTTTAGATACAACAATCTTTATCTTGTTGACTTCACCTCCGAAGATGCAAATTTGATGACATGTTTGTTCACCAAGACCTCACTTGGTTGGCTTTGGCATAGGAGGCTTGCTCATGTTGGAATGAACACTCTCAACAAGCTATTGAAGAAAGAACTAGTGAGAGGATTGAAGGATGTGAAGTTTGAAAAGGACAAACCTTGTAGTGCATGTCAAGCGGGCAAACAAGTTGCAAACACTCATCCAACCAAAGCTTTCATGTCAACTTCAAGAGTGCTAGAACTTCTACACATGGATTTGTTTGGGCCTACAACATACAAGAGCTTGGGTGGTAATCTCTATTGTCTTGTGATAGTGGATGACTACTCAAGGTATACATGGACTTTCTTCCTTCATGACAAATCCGAAGTGGCAAATTGCTTCAAGAAGTTTGCAAAGAGAGCTCAAAATGAATTTGAAGTCAAGATAAAGAAGATTAGAAGTGACAATGGCAAAGAGTTTGACAACACCAACATTGAAGCTTATTGTGATGAAATTGGAATCAAGCATGAGGTCTCTTCAACCTACACTCCTCAACAAAATGGTGTAGTTGAGAGAAAGAACCGGACTTTGATCACCCTTGCAAGAACAATGCTAGATGAGTACAACACTCCGGAGAAGTTGTGGGCCGAGGCAATCAACACCGCATGCTATGCTTCAAATCGCCTCTTCCTACAAAAGTTTCTTGGCAAGACCCCCTATGAGTTGCTTAATGGGAAGAAGCCGGACGTCTCCTTCTTACGGGTGTTTGGTTGCAAATGTTACATCTACAAGAAGCGTCAACACCTAGGGAAGTTTCAAAGACGTTGTGATATTGGTTACTCATCAAAGTCCAAAGCATATAGAGTATTTAACCATGCCACCGGTTTGGTTGAAGAAACATATGATGTGGAATTTGATGAATCTAACGGCTCCCAAGGAGCAATTGAGAATTGTGATGATGTAGGTGATGAACCCTTGAGGGAGGCCATGAAGAACATGCCGGTGGGAGACATCAAGCCAAAAGATGATGATGACAATGTACAAATTGTTGTTCCACCATCTTCATCACGTGTGCCTCAAGATGATGACAAGAATGAGAGAGTTGAAAATGAAGACATTTATGTCTCTCATGAACAAGCCGAGGGACAAGCTCAAGATGTTGATGCTCCCCATCCACCTCCTCAAGTGGTTGATAGAAGAAATTCACCACTACTTCAAGCACATCCACAAGATCTCATCATAGGGAGTTCTACAAAGGGAGTAATGACTCGATCTCAAAAGCTAGCTTCTTTTGTTGAACATCACTCTTTTGTCTCTTGCGTTGAACCTAAGAATATAGAAGAAGCTCTTCAAGATCCGGATTGGGTGAATGCAATGCATGAAGAATTGAACAACTTCACCCGCAATCAAGTATGGACACTTGAAGAGCATCCTAAAGGTGCAAGAGTCATTGGAACCAAGTGGGTGTTCCGAAACAAGCAAGATGACCAAGGCATAGTGGTGAGGAACAAGGCAAGACTAGTTGCAAAGGGGTTCTCTCAAGTTGAAGGTCTTGATTTTGGAGAGACCTTTGCACCCGTTGCAAGACTTGAAGCCATTCGTATCCTCCTTGCATATGCATCACATCATGATATGAAACTATATCAAATGGATGTGAAAAGTGCATTCTTAAATGGCTTTATAAATGAACTAGTCTATGTTAATCAACCTCCCGGGTTTGAAGACCCTAGATATCCTAATCATGTTTATAGGTTGTCCAAGGCGTTATATGGGCTCAAGCAAGCCCCTAGAGCGTGGTATGAGCGTCTCCGGGACTTCCTCATTGAGAAGGGCTTCACCATTGGGAAGGTCGACACCACACTATTTACCAAGAAGTTAAATGGGGAGATCTTTATTTGTCAAGTATATGTTGATGATATCATCTTCGGATCAACAAATGAAGATTATTGCAAGGAATTTGGTGAATTGATGTCGAAGGAGTTCGAGATGTCAATGATTGGTGAGCTCACATTCTTCCTTGGATTTCAAGTAAAGCAAATGAGAGAAGGGATTTTCATCTCTCAAGAAAAGTATACCAAGGATCTTCTCAAAAGATTCAAGATGGAAGAATGCAAACCAATCAAGACCCCAATGCCATCAAATGGACATCTCGACCTAGATGAGGGAGGTAAACCGGTTGATCAAACTCTCTACCGTTCTATGATTGGTAGCTTGTTGTACCTTACCGCATCTAGGCCCGATATCATGTTTAGTGTGTGCATGTGTGCTCGCTTTCAAGCATGCCCTAAAGAACCTCACTTAAGTGCCGTAAAAAGATTCCTAAGATATCTTAAGCTCACCCCAAGCATTGGTCTTTGGTATCCCAAAGGAGCTAGATTCCAACTAGTTGGCTATTCCGATTCGGACTATGCCGGTTGCAAAATTGATAGAAAAAGCACATCCGGAGGATGCCATTTGCTTGGAAGATCTTTAATATCTTGGTCATCTAAAAAGCAAAATAGTGTGGCTTTGTCCACCGCCGAGGCGGAATACATTGCCGCGGGGGCTTGTTGTGCACAAATCTTATATATGAAACAAACCCTCCTAGACTATGGAATTGTTCTTGAAAAGGTGCCACTTTTATGTGATAATGAAAGTGCCGTTAAAATTGCTAACAATCCGGTACAACACTCTCGCACCAAGCACATTGATATCCGCCATCACTTTCTAAGAGATCACGTTGCTAAAAATGACATATCACTAGAAGGTGTAAGAAGTGAAAATCAATTAGCGGATATCTTCACTAAACCTTTGGATGAGGCAACCTTTTGTAGGTTAAGAAGTGAACTCAATGTGCTTGATTCTAGCAACTTTAAAAAATGAGCGTGTGTTGTCCCTTGCATTGCATTGTATAATATGCCATATCTACTTTATCGCAATGCTTTTAGGGCTTAGCTAACACGGTTACGATAACCCTTCTTTGGAGGAGTGAAGAAGCCTAACCGTGGATCAAACTTGACAAGCATCCTAGCTTTACCTTCTTGTATTGCATTGCATATGCATAGTTGTTTGTTTGGCGTTTCTTTTCGGTTTCGCTTTGAGCAACCTCTGTGTTCGTCCATGGATAGAGAGAGCATTTTGACGCTCCTAAAGGTTCAAAAACTCTATTGCATGGCCATATGTTGCTCCTTGGGTGTTTATTGCCTATTTTCTTAAAAATAATACTAGCCTAAGGCAATCTATTTTGAAAAATTTGAGGGTTTGAGTGAGGTCTCTCATATCGTGTTCCAATTGGTGTTTATTTGTGTCTTTTTGAATTGGAACCTGATTGGGAGAAGTCGCGTCGTAGTTCGGAACGAAGAAGGGCGAAGAACAGTGACCGAACGCTGGACCGGACGCTGCACCGGACGCAGTGATGCTTCACCACCGCGTCCGGTCCCGGCGTCCACCAGCGCGTCCGGTCATCCAGAAGACCAACTCCAGATCTAATGATAAGACGCTGCACCGGACGCGCCTCTGTTGACCACCGCGTCCGGTCCCGGTTACCACCACCGCGTCCGGTCATTCGTGATGATTTCCCGAGCTCCCCTCGACCGGACTCTGACCGCGTCCGGTCAGTCCTCACCGGACGCGTCCGGTCACTCTAGGAGCTTACTGGAGTGTGACCGGACGCTGCACCACCGCATCCGGTCATAATGACCACCGCGTCCGGTCATCACGCGTCGAGCGGATCTGACCCTTCATATATCGGTTCGTCCTCAGCCGTATTTTCTAAATCCGCCCGAGCCTCTTCCGCCGCCGCCTCGCCAAATCCACTGGAGCCGCCGCGTCCTTGCCGTCTTCCTCGCCTCCGGCAAACCCAGCCGCGTCTCCTCGCCCGCGCTAGCCTCGCTCGCGTGCTCGCTGCCGCCCTGCCCGCAGTCGCGCCTCTGCCCACAGCCACACCCACGCCAGTCGCGCAGTCGCGCCACCGCTGCCCGCTCGCCTCCACCGCCGGTGAGCCGCGACCTTGCCACCGGTGAGCCGCGCTCCCTTTGCCAGCATCACCTCTGGCAGTGGACTGCCTCACGCTCGCCTCCGATCGTTCTTCGTCGAGTTGCCCTAACCCTAACCCTAGGGTTCGCGTAACGTCGTTCGATCGTTCATCGTCGAGGTTTTGTCGCGCGTCGTCTTCTTCGCGAGGTTGTTTCGTGTCACCTTGACCTCCTCGCTAGGGTTTGCCGTAATTCTTTCTTTTAATCCTAATTGCATCATGTTTCGGCAAATCAGAGCTCGTCCGGCGATTTCGGGGAATCTCGCGATCTAGGTCACCTCATCTTGTCACCGTCGTCTCGTCGATCCGAGGTAGCTTCGCGTTTCGATTCACATCGTATCTCATATGCTTGCTATCTCTAGGGTTTCGTACCTTTTAGTTATATATGTGCTTATAGTAGATCTCTCTATTCCGTCGTTGCAGCGAGTCTGTCCGTGTGTCAGGGTGAGATCAGTTTGCTGAATTCGAGGCCAAGCCTACGGATACGGATTGAGGCCAAGCCTCTCGAGTGACAGTTCACCATCTTACAGAGGTTCTCGGTCAGTTTGTCAGCATGGTGCGTTGCAAGAACGCCGGTGGTGCTCCTGGTGACGGGGACGACAGTCCTCCTCGTCGGTCTGAGATTGCACGTGGGAAGCGTATCAAGATCTTGGCCAGAAAGAAGAAGAAGACACTTACAGAGGCAGAGATTGCTCAGGCCGTGGCAGATGCAGCAGAGCAGGCAGAGAGAGGTGGCAGGAGCAGTGGCATACGCATAGGCGAGCGTCGCTTTCATCTAGAAGGTCGACAGCTCGGCACAGAGACCACTGAGGGTACTGAGGATATTGGAGCTACAGAGGGTATGTCAGTTGATCCACCTCTAGAGGCCACAGAGGCTCCAGAGGCCACAGAGGCTCCAGAAGCTACAGAGGACACAGAGGAGCAGCCAGCTCAGTCTCCACCACGTCGCCGCTCCACACGCGCATGTACTCAGGTGACTCCTAGGCCAGAGGGCCAGCGTCGTGGAGCACGTCCTCCTCCCAGAGCTAGAGGTTCACCCCCGGTCGAGCACTTTGACTTGAGGGGTGCTACAGCACGTCAGGTGCAGGGGTTGAGGTTCGTGGAGGTTAGTCGGTGGTTTCCACCTGTGAGGGATCCCAGAGCTTCAGAAGGCTTCTATACCCCACTTCAGGAGGATTTCTACAGGGCTCTAGTTGACAGCGGTATTGCTTTCTGACCACAGAGGGTCTGTCGACTTGAGTCACTGGTTGAGGTTGTGGGAGAACAGCTACGTCCTCACCTGTCCTTTCTGCCAGGCTTGTCAGATCTTCTTGGACGGACAGGTGCATACTGCGGCACATGGGTCAGAGAGTTTTATGCTTCACTATGGATTGATCCTGCCCATGATTTCATTCACTTTGCATTCCGAGGCCGCGATCACCGTCTATACAGCACCAGAGTGCGGGAGATTCTCAGACTCCCAGCTTCCAACACGAAGATACATCAGCTGTGTTTTGGTCAGACTCCTCCACCGAGACGCCCTCACGGCGGGGCAGTGCCACCTACAGACTTGATTCGACCCTGCTTCCGTGAGCCTTTTGGCGAAGGGTCTCGTCGCACGCCTGCCAGTTTGACACCACTTGCTAGAGTTCTGGATGCTATAGTCAGACGCACTCTACTTCCCCGACTTGGCTACAGAGAGGGACTGACTCGGATGCAGCTATGGGTTGTTCACCACCTCCTCTCACAGACACAGTTTGACATTTGGGATCTCATACTTAGTGAGATGGAGGACACCATAGCTGAGGGCTTCAAGGGTAATCGTCAGCTGCCCTATGCACACTGGATCTGCTTCATCATTAGATCATCCATTCAGCTACCAGCAGAGATCCGAGCTGAGATATCAGATACTACTACTGCTTTCTCTGAGTATGATATCCATCAGCTTTGGGCTTCAGTCACTAGAGATCAGGCCCCAGTGCCAGGACAGCGTGTGCGACCTGAGGTTCCTGAGACAGCGGCTGAGCAGGACGCCACAGTTGATGAGCTTGCAGAGGCAGAGCTTGCCGATCTTGACGCTCAGCCTGCTGATCTTCTAAGGATGTGACATCTGACAGCACTGATGAAGACTACCAGCCCATTCCCAGGTACCGATCTCCTCGGTCTCACGACCACGAGGCCGGTGGCTCTGGTTCAGCCTCCCGCACAGACCCAGCCATGGTGGCTATACTTGAGAGGTTGACCCAGGTACAGGAGCAGCAGCAACAACAGATACAGCGACAGGCTCAGGACACAGCTGCAGCACTTGCACAGATTTAGGCTCGTCAGGACGAGTTTCAGCGTCAGCAGCTTGAGATCCAGAGGCAGCAGGTTGAAATGCAGCGACAGCAGTATGAGATTCAGCGACAGAGTGCAGCTAGTCAGCAGTAGTACTTGGATCTCCTGCGCCACCTAGTCACTGTTGGGGTTCCTCCGCCTGCTTCTGTCCTGACTTCTGCTTTACAATCCAGTGATCCATCAAGTCAGGGACAGCCGAGCTACCATTTCACATCTCCACAGCAGCAGGTTCACCAGTCATTCCAGTTCTCGAGCTTCACGCCTATTCACATGGGGTTTACACCTTCAGACCAGCCTTGCCCTCACCTCCTGATAGGCACACCCTTCGGTGATTACAGTGCTACCTACAGCGAGTTGACTGGTCAGCCGACGCCCTCGCACACTACCTTTGCTACTTCTTCAGGGTTGTCAGCTTCAGAGGCAGTTATTCCTCCAGTGATAGGGACTGGTACTACAGAGACTCTTCCTTCGTCAGTTGCCTCGACAGATCCTCCTGCTATTGGCTCGCTACAGGCTCAGGTCACTCAGATGGATCCTCTTATTGCTACTACGTCAGTACCTGTTCCTGCCGCTCAGACCCAGACCGCTTCACAGCCACGTGTTTCTTCAGAGGGTCAGCCAGATAGGTCAGATTCCGAGGGAGATTCTCTACACTTCGTGATTACTCCGCGCACCTCGGCACCCGACACGACTCCGTCTGTCCCCCCGTCAGATCCTTAGATTAGTTTTTTGGCGCTTGATGTCAAAGGGGGGGAGAGAGTAGTTTCAGGGGGAGTTTTGAGAGAGGGTTTTCGTTTTTTCTTGTGTGCTACTTTTATGCATCATGTTTACTTTTCAGTCATTGCATTCGTGTGACATGTCGTCGTGTGATAAACCTTGAGTCTTTATGTTTTATCCAGTCGCAGTGTTAACACATGTCACCGTTTTTAATTATAGTTCTAAGGTTGTGCTTCCGTGCCTTACTCCGATTTCTTATGAGCTATATCTGTATGTGTACTAACGTTCTTTGTCTTATCTTATGAGTACTCTTTTGGCTTGGGGCACATAAGCAATTCCTAACCCCTTGTGCTTATTGCTTTTTGCTTATGTGAACCATGCATGCTCGAAAACCTCAACTCAAATCTTTTATATCTTAGTGTTGTCATCAATCACCAAAAAGGGGGAGATTGAAAGCATCTAGGCCCCGAGGTTTGGTTTTGGCAATTGATGACAACGCTTTATTACCATGACTAACGTGTGTTTTACAGAAACTTTGGTAAGTTAGGTCATGGAGGTTTTAACTGCTTTGGGCACCATGGTATTCATGCCCCTTGATGGAAATCGTTTCGGTTTTCAAAAGAGTGACGTCAAGATTAAGGACGGTTAGTTCCGGATGTCGAGGTATTGAGATACATTTGGAATAGTCGTTAGGATCTTCGTTTTTCTCTTTTGGCCGTACTATAAAGGGGGGCATGAGCGGGTAGCTTGACCTAGGCGAGTCCTACGTTTAGGTGTGGTGCACACTTGTTAAACTTGGCGCTAGGCAGCTCTAGAATAGCTCAAAGTTCAGTTGAAAGCAACTTGGTTCAAGTTGTGACGCGTTTTGGAGAGTTTCGGGTCGTTTTCCCATGACCGGACGCGGTCCTCGGCATGACCGGATGCGTCCGGTCAGTACAGTTCCACGGCTAGGGTTTCAGCTCTGACGACCGGACGTGGTCCTCGCAAGGACCGGACGCGGTGGTCAGAAGTCGACACGTGTCACTTGAGGGGAACACCCGTTCGGACGCGACCTAGGTGTGATCGGCGCGTCCGGTCACAGTCCAGTAAGGTCCAGAGACGACCGGACGCGTCCGGTCATCACCGATCGGACGCGGTCGCGCGTCCGGTGCGAGTACAGTATGCTTCCTGCACGATCGGACGCGTCCGGTCACCCCTGACCGGTGCGTCCGGTCACTCAGCTGTTTTTCGGATTTCGACCGTTATGAGTGACCGGCGCGTCCGGTCAGTTCAACCGGCGCGTCCGGTCAGCCCGTGTTTTGCTGAGTCAGCAGGTAACGGTTAGTTTTGTCTGTGGGGTGTATAAATACATCCCCACCACCTCTTTTAGAGGTCTCTTGCTCATTTGATCAACTGAAAAACACCTTTGGAGTGCAAGGGAGTGCAAGAGCACTAGTGAGGATAGAGATTTGAGAATCAAAGCTTGAGAGTTCCTCACTAGCGATTAGAAAGTAGCAAGTGTGCATCCACCTTCTGATTTGGGCTCGTAGTGGTCAAGTGAGAGTTCTAGCTTGTTACTCTTGGTGATCGCCATCACCTAGACGGCGTGGTGGTGATTGGGAGTTTGGTGATCATCCGGCGGAGCTTGTGGATGACTCAACTCATCTTGTGAGCGGTTTTGGGTGATTCACCGCGACGGAGTGTCGAAGAATCAACCCGTAGAGAGCACTTGATCCTTGCGCGGATCAAGGGGGAGCTACACCCTTGCGCGGGTGCTCTAACGAGGACTAGTGGGGAGTGGCGATTCTCCGATACCTCGGAAAAACATCGCCGTGTTCCTTGCCCCTTTACATTCAAGCATTTACTTTCTCATATTTACTTTCATTGCTTGTTTTACATTCCTAGACTTGCCATGCTAGACTAGGTTTGGAAACTAGGGTGCAAAACTTTGTATCGATAGACTCTCTAGGAATACAAGTAGACACTAGGGGTGAATTCCGGCTTGTAGGATTTAATTCTTGCATTTAATTTTTAGAAAAGCCCAATTCACCCCCTCTTGGGCATCTTGATCCTTTCACGCGACAAATTTGGCGGACGGAACCGGTGATAGCGGACGCGTAAAAGCGATAGCGTACCCCGCTGCACCGATTCCGTCCGCTATCCGCGTGTAGCGGACGCGGATACCGCATGCGGTGCGGATAGTCTCACAGACGCAGCGCACGGCGGTCTCGTCAGTCGTCACCTCGGCCGGTGCACCATTTTCACTGACCCACCGCCCACCGGCCGCATCGAACAGGAAAATCGTATGGTAGGCCTGCATTCCTACCTGAAAAATCAAGGCTTTTTCTTTCGTTTATTCGGCTGTGTTTAGTTCCGTAAAAAGGCGTAAAAAAAGTACTGTAGCATGTTTTGGTTTTATTTGGTAAATAATGTCCAACCGTTGACTAATTAGGTTCAAAACGTTCGTCTCGCAAAGTACAATCAAGCTATACAATTAGTTTTTTATTTCATCACATTTAGTACTTCATGCATGTATTGCACAGAGAATCTTTTTCTACATAGTGTTTTTTTTTTTTGAAGTGAACACAGCCTTCATGGGGTCCAATGGCCCGACCTTTCTCCCTCCAAAGGTGAAGAAGACGAGAGCCAAGAAGCTTCAAAACAACTCATCCATCATCCTGCCAACCTGGCACCGGCAGCAACCCTCCCACGCACACACCCCACCACCCCCCCCCCCCCCCCCCCCCCCCCCCCCCCCCCTATCTCATTCCCACTCTGTCTTTGCAGGTCGCCACTCGCAGCAAGCATTGAACATACTTTCCTCCGGTCTAGTTCGGCGGCGAGGCTCCGTCTCCGAGCAAGGTCGCGCGCGCTTGACCATGCCGCGGCCGTAAGCACGGTCGAGCGAGGAACAGAGAGCTAGCGCGGGAGCAGCCATGGCGGCGTCGGCGGGCAAGCTGGCGGCGGTGCTCCACCGGAGGACACGCAGGGTCACATCCGCGCTGGCTTACGCGGCCCTGGAGTGGGTCCTCATCACGCTGCTCCTGATCAACGGCCTGCTCGCCTACGCCGTCGCCAGGTTCGCGGACTACTTCGGCCTCAGCCCACCGTGCCTCCTCTGCTCCCGCGTCGACCGGCTCTTCCCGCAGGCAGAAGGCGGCGGCGACGAGGCTGGCGCTGCGCAGTGGCTGCGGGACGCCCTCTGCGGCGACCACGCCGCGGAGATCTCCGCGCTGGGGTACTGCCTCCGCCACCGTCGGCTCGCGGTGGCCGGAGAGATGTGCGACGGCTGCCGGTCCGAGTGGAAGGAGAAGACAAGCGATGCTGCAGGTGCGTGTACCTGCTGCAAAGCTGTTGTACGGACTTCTTTGCGCGAGCTAGAAGATACAATTACAAGGGATGGACATGTCCTGGAGAAGATAACCGAGGAAGTAGAAGATGGAGACCAAGGCTATGTCCTGCTGGCTCAAGATGATCACGATCACGAAGAGGACGAGGAGGAGCCGGATGAGGTCGAAAACCAAGAACAAGAACAGCAGAGTGAGGTGGAAGGCCAACAGCAAGAAGACGAGGTGATGGCTGCCGTTCAGGATGAATCCTTGGAATACATGGATCAGGTCGAAGACATCACCGCGATCGAGGACGACCGGTTGGTGTCGGTGGTGGCGCTTGACGAGATGACGATTGCCGATGATTCGGGTCTTGATCGGGATGTTGAAGAGGAGGACGGAATGAATCATGTAGTAGAAGATGAGCAGGATTCGAGAGATGTCGATATCGGAGTGGTTCTGGAGGAGAAGAGGATGTTGGATTCCTCGGTTGCAACGCCGGCTGATGTGATCGAGGACTCTGTCATGCCCATCATCCCCGCCGTACCTTGCCCTGTGACTTTAACAAACCCATCTCATCCTGATCATAACTCCATTTCCCAAGATAATGGAGATGTTCCTGAAGATACGGCTGAAGTTGGCAATTCCACGGTCGATGAACAACACATCTTTGTGCCTCAAGGTACTTTCTTCATGTGCTGTGCTTCTTAACACCATGTTCCATTTCTTGTCAATTGGTAACAACACGTGTTTTTGGCTTCAGTCTCAGAAGCCATTTCTGAAGATGACAACAGAACAACTGAGGTGGACACGAACTGCGAAGTATCAATCGGGAGCGATATATGCGAACGGGAACAAGATGACCATGCCGTTCCATTTCAAGATTTGGCAGCATTTGAGGAGCCGGTTGCTCCATTGTCAGCTGCAGATGATCTGCCATTGCCATTGGAGATTCTAGACCCAACTGCACAAGGTAGTTAAGTGATTCAACCCTACTAATTCACCCCAAAAAACTCCCCACTGATATGTCGTTGACAATTGACACTTTTTTTTATTGTTGTACTAAATTTAATTTTAACTTTTGTTGGATTAGAAGCAGGTGAAGTTGAACAGGAGGAGGTGACGACGAGCACGGGATTAGACCTCCAACCAAAGGAACAGAACGAGATCGAAGAAGACAAAGCACCTGAGACACCGACGAACAGCGCCGCTACACAACGCTCCGACAGAATGTTTTTGCTGGAGAGGAAACGGTCGCTGTCGCTGTCTCTGGACGGAAGCGTAGCGAGCGAGATGGAAGGCGGCGAGCCTTCCACCGTGGACCAGCTGAAATCGGCGCTGCAGGCCGAGCGGAAGGCGCTGGGCGCGCTGTACGCCGAGCTGGAGGAAGAGCGGAACGCCGCGGCCATCGCGACGAACCAGACGATGGCGATGATCAACCGGCTGCAGGAAGAGAAGGCGGCGATGCAGATGGAGGCGCTGCAGTACCAGCGGATGATGGAGGAGCAGTCAGAGTTCGACCAGGAGGCGCTGCAGCTGCTGAACGAGCTGGTCACCAAGCGGGAGCGGGAGAAGCAGGAGCTGGAGAGGGAGCTCGAGCTGTACAGGCAGAAGGTGCAGCACTACGAGGACAGGGAGAGGAGGAGGATGGCGAGCTTCAAGGCCAATGGGGTAGTAAGCCCCAGTGGCAGTGGCACTTCCGTGTCCTCCAGCGGCGAGGACAGCGACGGGCACTCCGACGACTACTGCGAGCTCGGCGAGTCTCCCGACGGCGGCAACGTTCAGAGCTCATCAGATGCTGCTCTTGGCTCCATGAGGGATCAGGACAGCACGAAGCACCTAGCGGCTCTGGATGACTCCTTGACGTACTTTGAGATGGAGAGGCTCTCCGTCCTGGAGGAACTCAAGACGCTGGAGGAGAGGCTCTTCACACTGGAAGACGACGATATCAACACCAGCAAACAAGTTACTGGCCATTCCTCGAGTGATTTCGATTTGTCGGCCGATGGCCTTCAGTTGCCTGAGCATGTTGTCACCGGTGACAAGGCAAGGTTCGGAGGAAGGGCCTCTATCAGTAGAGGGAAGAGCCTTCTGCCTCTGTTCGATGCAGTCGGCGACGAAACCTGTGATCAAATGCCATCTTCAGGAGTAGGAGAGGCAGATCAAGCCGATGATTCGGCAACAAAGCCGGTATCGGTGCCTGTCAAAGAGCAGGAGAGGCTGGCAATCATTGAGGAGGTTGATCATGTCTATGAAAGATTGCAGGCGCTGGAGGCGGACAAGGAATTCCTGAGGCACTGCATCAAGTCCCTGAAGAAAGGAGACAAGGGCATGGACCTTCTCCAGGAGATTTTGCAGCATCTTCGCGATCTCCGCAATGTGGAGCTTCACGTCAAGAATGCCGGTGATGCCATCGCTGCAAATTCAGCCTAGCAAGTTCATCTATATGCAGTAACGGTAAGCACCTTCTGTCAAATCTAGATGTCAATTGAATCAGAGTGATTACTGAAACTGTCTGTATATCCTCAACATAGCATCTCCCTTATAAGTTCAGATAGTCACACGACTTTGGCAATTTCCAGCAATAACGTCCAGCACCAATCATGCTTTGCAGATTAGCCTAGCTTGGAATCGATTGAGTAGATTGGATTGGAGTAGTCCAAGGCACTGCATTGGTGATGGTCTCTGGAAGGTACTGCCTGATTTATAGGAGGCTCTGCTCATTTTGTCTGTGGGCCGGAAGCAAAGCCCTCGCTTTTGTGCTGGTCCAACACCGCCAGCTTTTACTGTTGTGGTGGTCGGTCGTAGGAATCATTAGGCCTTCCAAAGCTGCACAAAGCTGAATCATGGTGACAGCTTCTGTGGCATGCACGGGGCAAAAGAAAAAGGTTAGCCCAAGTGGAGATGTGGATGCTTTTTTTTTGTTATTTTTCCTTTTTGGATTTAATCTTTTGGTTAACTTCGGATTTGTTTTTGAGCTGAGGTAGGGAGTCCACATGTATTTGTTGTATTTTTTTTTTTGTGAGGTTGTAGCTTGAACGGTTGGTACATGCAGTTTGCTCTTTGTCTATAGTCAGATTTATGATGAAATCCCCCTGTGGTAAAGATTATCCCCTAAGGCTCTAGTCCTTGGGTTTTGCTTCAGATTGGATCCTAACTAGAAACACCCGCGCCCTGTTTGGAGGGTACCAGCCCATCTTTCATACATTGTAGCCCAGCCAATCAATCTTGTTTTGCTTGGTTGTTGTGCTTTCGTTCTATAGCTCAGGAATGTACCTTATAATGGAAAATTTACAAAACATAATCATATGATTACAACCATTGACAGATAGCATGGAGGAGAGATAAGTTCAGCTGTTATGGCATTTTAGAATTATAGAGTAACTTGTGCCCTGTTATTCGAGTAAACTATGAAACATTAGGACAAAAAGGCATATGTACTTTCAAACATATAAGAGTAGCAGCCAAAGAGGAGTCTAATTTCTATGCTGATAATTTCAGCTAATATCAAATCCCACTTTCGCGTGCAAGCAGAAATAACACATGGCACATGGGAATGGGCATCCATGTGAGGTTCTCTACTTATTGGAGGAGTCTTTAGCTTGGCAAATTCACAACAGATCCCAATGAAAGATCCTCTATTCATCTTTTTTTTTTGCCAATGTCTGGTTTATGTTGCTGGATTGATCTGTAGCAATTGGCACTATGATTATTTCCTCACCCGAATTAGTAGTTCTTACAAGTGCAATGGTATAAAAAAAGGTATGTTGTACTGAAAACAAGGATACATTGTTGGAGCCAATAAATCTCCTCCTCTCTCAGCAACTTAGTTAATTGCTCTTTAAGATGATGACTAAGCTCTACCTCCTGAGATGATAATAAATTTGTCTCAGCCTTTTTGTCAAGGGCATCTATTTTTCCCAACAGGTC
This sequence comes from Saccharum hybrid cultivar R570, assembly GCA_038087645.1. Lineage (NCBI taxonomy): Eukaryota > Viridiplantae > Streptophyta > Magnoliopsida > Poales > Poaceae > Saccharum > Saccharum hybrid cultivar. The sequence goes on along the minus strand of JAQSUU010000043.1, from coordinate 4,914,997 downwards.
TAGTTTATGTTTCTTGTTTTGAGAGACTAAATTTCGAGCCCAACCTCTACGAAATCGTCGTAGTTTTCTAATTTTGGATTGCCACCGTTCCAAGGGTGTCCTACCTCTATTCTCATATTCCCACACCTCCTTAACCAGATAAAAAAAACATCCCTCGTCAGCCACCCTAATTCAAATTTAAAACTCCTAGTGTTGCCTCTGTGAGATGATTCCCCTCCATCAAGTACAAGTGGTGTGTGATCAGAGATCTCTCGGGTGAGAACCTGGACAGTAGCCAACGGAAACTTATGTTCCCACTCGGTTGTCACCAAGATACGATCTAACTTTTCATAGGTTGGAATTTCAGCATAATTAGCCCAAGTAAACTTTCTACCCGTCATCTCTATCTCCCTCAAATTCAAAGTTTCAATAATAGCATTAAAAAGAAGTGGCCATTTATCATTATACCTCAAATTATTTTTTTCTGACGGATTCCTATTTATATTGAAATCCCCCTACTACAAAAGGTAGATCCCCACAGCTAGTGCAAGCATGAACTAACTCTGATAAAAAGTTCTATTTGTGCTCTTCCTGAGCAGCGCCATAGACCGACAAAAGGGCCCATCGATAACCATCTACCTTATTTCTTAAGACAAATTTTATATAATAATCCCCATCGATAATATTTTCTACCTCGAAGCAATTTTGATTTATCCCCATTAGCATCCCCCGGATATACCCTGAGGACATCGCCAATGCCAAACAAAATCAGCTCCCGCACAGAAATTTTTCAGAGACTGAGTCAAAAAACTATTTCTGTTGGTTTCTGATAGAGCTATAAAATCAAGTCTCAAATCTTCAGCCACATCATGTAAAAAAGTATGCTTAGCCAAGTCGCGTAGACCCCTACAATTCCAGAAGATCTCTTTCATTGGAACAATTTTGTCTTTGCAGGCACCCTCCTATTAAGGATTTTCTTTGACTTTCTATTTTTGCCACCTTGATGGGTATGTCAACAAGTACTCTATCAAGGCCCACACTATTATCACCCATTACCTCCTCCGTCAAGTTGCCACAGAGTCGACTGATGGTGGTAGTATCAGGATTGATCTCATCCTCTTCTGATTCAATTTCTTTATCAGGTGAATTAACAACATACGAGGGTTTTAATCTTTCTTTTTTTACATCCTTTATTAGAGCAACAGAACCAGCAATTAAATTTTCTTTACCTCCCAGACAGATCCCCACCCCTTGTAAATTTATCTCAATACGATCACTTGAAAAAGAACATACTGCATTAATTAATGTATTTTTCATTACCTTGGGGAGCCTCGAGATTTTTTATGGCAACTCTTTTCTCTGCCTTTCTCAAGAGAGTGTACATCAGCCATATCCGCATTCCTCTTGCTGCGCCGTACTGGAGTAAGCTCTCCATCAGACAGGACTGCCATCGTCATAACACTTCCCAGTACGTTGTTTGGCTCACCATCTGCTGACACCTCGACATTGACCATAGTATCAAGAGCAGCCCTAGGTGCTGATCCTCAAACAGAAGCACACCGTCTGATGTTCCATCAGCCAGTGTCACCCCATCTGATTCCCCATGTAAAATAGAAGGCTGCTGGTCGTGTGTTCCAGAAATACTAGCCCCCATCCCTGCCGCTGCCTGTATCCTTGCCGCAGGCTGCTGTTGCTGGCTCTTCTCTTTACCTCTCAGATCATCACCCGAAAACCACCTTACCACCCCGACCTCACAGACTGTGATGCTCGTTGCTGCAAACGTGCTGGAGCTAAGGATCCTGAAGGTACTGCAACTCGGACATCCACCGAATGACCTTTCCTAACTCCCAAAAAATCATGTACCGCATCACTTACATCTTCCTCCTCACCTAGTAGATCATCCTCCTCAAGATCAATGTCCATCTGTGCTTCAGAGTTACTTGCTTCTTTTCCCATTTGGTTAGACCCTATTGCCTTTGTATCACTTGCAACAGATTTGTTAGTCTTGCCTTGGTTCTGTGCATGCCCCATCTCACTGTCCTTTGGTGCCTCCTTCCCATGATCTTCATTATCATTGCTCTCGTTATTCCAAATGTTCCGCAGCCCAATGTTCGCTAAATAAGGTTCAACTTCGAAACGCAACTGGAAGTATCGGTTGCCAATGATGACATCTAGCTTGGTTGGGATTGCCTCCGGCTCAAGTACTGCCACTGCAAATCGTCCAAAGCTACTCGCTCTAGTAGTCACCATATCTATATCTTGAGTAACTCCAAAAAGAGTTCCCAAAGCCCACAAAACCAAATACTCCCTTAAAATTGTCGGAAGGTTTAAAACTCTCATCCACACTACTATTAATGAATGACCAAAATACTCCTCATCCTCCTTGAATTCTTGAAATTCAAGAGTCACACCTTCTTTCATATTTGCATTGAACCTCACCCTTTATAGGAAAAAGCACCTTAAACTGAGAACTACTATGCCGCTTTACTTCCCAAGCAAAAGTGTCAGAAACTAGAACATGCAAAAAAAAGCAACGACATCTTCCTCATTAAGATCTTTACCAGAAGTGGAGATCAATGTCATTCTCGAATCTCTCTTTGTCAGCTAAATTGGAGCATGCGGAATGTGAAAACCAGCTAATGTATCTGCCGCTTGACCAACCAAATGGGCTACAGGTTTCAATTGTTTAAGAATTGGGCATTGACTCATGGCATGGTCAGAGCTTTTGCAAATTTCACAATACACTGTGGCTGTGCACTCGCACATCAAGTGGCCCTTTACCCCACATCTTCTACAAACCTTGGTGGTGACTGATTTGTGTGAAGCACCCCCCCCCCCACACACACACACACGGGCAGTCTGTACCACTGCATTCTCCACTCTCACATCAGTTGATCCACCCGCTGAAGAACCCTGTAGAATTTGATGTCCTGTGCTAACACCTTGCACAGCAGCTGTATCCGTCTCTGTCATCTGCTGTTGTTTCGCAATAGCCCCTTGTTGTTGGTTGACCCTCGTCCCCGGCACGGCTGTGGACGGCGTGGTCATCACAGGAGGGGCTAGCGGCGTGTACCGAGGAGCTTGCAGCGTGTACTGCTACTGGTTTTGTTGCACCAGGTTATGAGAGTTCGGCGCTGGTTGCTGCGTTGACCCCTGCTGCTGAGGTGGTACAGGCTGCTGTGGAAGCCCCTGCGACACAACCTGATGTTGAGGAACTGCTGCGGAGGCTGACGCTGACGATGCTGCGATTGATGCTGATGGTTCGGCGGGAGGTCCAGCTGCTGAGGGGAACCATATGGCGGAGGTCGCTACTGGTTCCGATGAGGGACATGGCGCTGGTAACGCCCCTGTCGGTATCCCCCATTCCAGCCACGATCATTGTTGCTACCGAAGCGCCCTCGCCGTCCTCGTTCATAGTCCCACCTAGGGCCAAAATTTGGAGGATGAGCCCCGAGGTTAGGGTTGAACCGAGGTCCATTGAAAGACGCGCTGTCGTCAACCTCCTGGTACCCGTGACCAGCGCCGTATCCTTGATGACCGCCGTGCAGCACGCTTCCTCCTCCTGATCTGCCTCCCTCACGACCAGCTCCAAATCCTCTCCCACCAGTAGCCCCTCCAGAGCTGCCGCTACCAGCGTTTCCCGCGCCACCTGACGCCATGCCTGTGCACAGCGCTTGGACGTACGATGGCGAGATGGAATAGGGAGTGGCAGCTAGGGTTCTCTTGTTGATGGTTTTGATGTCACACGTATTGAGAAGGAAACGCGACGCCAATTTTCCTCCGCGACACCTACAGCGCCCGATCCTGATCGGCACACAGAGCCCACGTCAAGCCTGGTCAGCGGGCCCACCCATCCCTACGTTCAAATCAGATCGGCCTTGTAGCGTGGAAACCGGATCACATGTATTTTGAATTTGAACCTGTTCGTCCAGTGTTCTTGACGACTCAGGTAATGGTGCTGGTGGCAAGGATTGTAGGATCTCGGCGAGAGTGCCCTTCGTCACCTGCCGCTGACCATACATAATCTTCACCACACAATCTCCCAAAGTTACCGCCGGTGATTTCCGTGGCCGCGGCAGCCTGCCCGACCAAGGAGTTCTTTTCGGCCGTCGAACATCAATCAGAGCTTTCATGATGTTACGTACATGCCTGACTTTCGAGTTCATCGATGCTGGAGTTAAGGTTTGTTCGACCCGACGTTGAACTGATGAATTTTGTAACGCGGCTCCGCCTCATACAGATGATCCATGGTGAAACCGTGGACTGCTGCATGTCTGACGAGGTCTAGCATCAATGGCGACTGAGGTACCACCTCCTCATTAGAATCCTCGTCGTCCACCGACGCCTAGAACTTGGACCTTACTCCCTTAGAATGGAGGTCTATCGCAGGATCGGAAAGTATTCGATCTCCACGGCCACCGACGGATTTAAATCCATCGTCTTCATCCTTCGTCCGAAAAACTTTAACCGAATGATCAGGTAGAATTACCTCGGACTCACTTACCAGCTCTGCTGGTCGCCGTTGAAGGTGTAGAACCGCCGGGATCCGAGGGCGTCTTGTGAGTTGTCTACCTGAAATTGCGTTCCTGTTCCTCGTCGTGATGTTGTTGCTGGGGTCTGAAACTTCGCTTCGATCATGGCTGGCGTCGCTGCACCCACCACCGTCACGAACATGATCTCCACCAAGACCATTGGAGTTGAGACAACGATCTTCACTAGACGCAGACTCGACGTCGGTGATCGAAAGGCCGGTCCCGAGACTCTTTTCACCGTGGCGACTATTCCCCGTCAAGTTATTGTCGCCAGGGAAGGCCTCGCGGTCGAGCCCGACACCAGAATCACTGCCACACCGATCCGCAACTTCGCCGGTGTCGTAGTGTTGTGGAGTCCGTAGAGATCTGGATCACCGCCGGGGCCCTCGGGGTCGCCTCCCGAGCGGCTCTCAACAGTCATAGGAATCTGGAATATGTTTTTTTGAATGGGATTTATGTTTCCTGTCGTCGCGCTGTCCCAACCAGTTCGGCGTTCTGCCTAGTTGGCCTGGTTCCTGCGTCGGCAGGGTGACCACTGACGAGCAGGGGAGCAGCCACATCTCATTCTGGAAGAATGCTGATGTGGTTGATCCACATGTATAGCTAGACATTCTGTCAAACACTTGCATGCATGATGACTACATACGAATTCACATTAGTACAAGTGTATAACCAGCAAGCACACCTTCAGTTGGCATATATAGGACAAATTGAAAACATTGGCTTGCCAGCGATTTGCACTTTCTAAGATCATTAGCTTAATCACATTCACATACATAGGACGTGTTTGGTTACCTGTTTCTCCACGGCCGTGGCTGGTCGGATGCAGGCGCGCCGCGATTGGTTGCCTGCGTGAGCGTCGGAGCCTGGCTGCTCGCATGCAAACGGCGCCGCTCAGCCTGGTTCCCAGGAAATGAATTTGGTTTTCGTTTCTTGGGAGCCTGGCTCGTGCAGGCGCGAGTGCTGACGCCTCGTGGCTCGTCTGTGAGACGGGGATGTAGCAACAAGCCAAAGAACGAGCAACCAAACAGTTGTTCTTGGGATCAAGGCGCTGTGGAGGAAGACAACCAAACACCAATGTGCTGTATGCCTAGAGCCTGTGTCACGGTACACAAGAGGCCGGATAGCCCAAGTAAGAAGAATACAAGACTCAAGAAGCCCAACCCGAAGTTTGTTGGCCCAGCACGGAGCAAGTGAAGCAAGCCCAATCCAGCTGCGTCTGGAGAGAATGCTGACACAACTGTAATCGTTTCAGTTTAAAAGGAGAAGGGTAGCAAACTAGAACTTGTCTTGGTCTTTGCCGGATTCAATAGGCAGCGAGCTGCGGCTCGAGACGGCCGGCAGAACCAGTTCCAGTTACTCGATTGTAACCACTTTTGCCACATATCGTTGATTAATCCATACACTATCCGTAGCAGTCGATTGAGTTCTTAATCGGTTGTTACATTTGGTATCGGATTCGATTCGATCATGCTATCCCCACCCTATTTTTCCTTGAAGATATGGCGCACAACCACCGTACTCGCCTCCAGGTGACGATGAAGGTCGAAGATCAACTATCCCTCATCATCGCCAAGCTCGACGAGCAGTCCAAGGAATCAACGACAGCAATTGCAAGATCACTGACGTCCAGGGCTCGATCGAGGAGCTTAAGGCGGCTAAGGCCGACTTCGAGCGTTGGCATTCGCAAGTCGAGACCAAGGTCTCCGATCTCTCGAACTGCGTCGACTCCCTCCGCCAACAGATCGACGAGCTCAAGACCTCATCCGCTGCTCCGACATCGCGTCCTTCGTCTCCAGAGCACGGATCGGTCTACATCACATCGCCGGCGCCCGCTCATCTGGGTGCTACCTCTGCGCAGGCGGCGATGGGGCCATGTGGCCACGGCGTTGATCCCAGTCACCAGAGGTTTGGTTCGGGGGGTGGCGCTACCCTCGAACCACCTCCGGTCAAAGGTGAGCCCTCCAGCTCCACCAATCTAGCCTGTGCTTACACTCCTCATCATTGTGCTTCCTGTCATGGTCATGTTAACTATAATCACCCTGGTCCACAACCTGATTTCCCCAAATTTGATGGATCTAACCCTAAACTCTGGATCAAACGCTGTGACACATACTTTGATCTCTATGATGTTCCTCCGGCTAATTGGGTGAAGTTAGCAACTATCAATTTCACTGGTACTGCTGCCTTCTGGATGCAGACCATTGAATTGAATCTTCGTAAATGTCCTTGGGATGAATTCTGTCATCATGTTGTGGAACGCTTTGACAAGGATCAATTCAATCATTTCATTCGCCAGTTTTTCCATGTCAAGCAAACTACCTCTGTTGTTGACTATATCACTCATTTTGATGAATTAATGCATCAGTTGCTAGCTCATGATCCCTTAGTCAATCCTGCTTTCCTTACCAACAAGTTTGTTGATGGGTTATCTGATGACATTAAAGCTGCAGTCATGATGCAACGCCCAAAAGACCTTGATACTGCTAGTTCTTTGGCTATCTTGCAGGAAGAACTACTACTGGGGAAATCCTCTAAAGAATATGAGAAGTTGGAGTCACCTCATAGTTCAAGTAAAAGCTATCATCGTCAGTATTCTTCTGCTGGGGTTCCTTCTGTGAAATATGGCTCTAGTAGATCTTCTAGTGCTGATTAGTCTACTACTACAACTACCAAACCACCAATGGATGAGAAGCTGGCTAATCTGATGTCTTACCGCAAGGCTCGAGGCTTGTGCTTCAAGTGTGGGGCTAAATGGGGACCACAACACAAGTGTCAAACCACTGTTCCTTTGCAAATGGTGGAAGAAGTTTGGCAATTGCTGTCTGAGTTTACACCTGCTCCAGCAGTGCAGTCTGAATCTGATGATGACGATGATGAACTTATGGCATTGTCCGAACATGCAGTTAAAGGTACTACAGCTGCTCAAACCTTGAAATTTTATGCCTTCATTCAGAACAAGCATTCTGTTATTTTAGTGGATTCTGGAAGCTCTCACAATTTCATCAGTGAACATTTAGCTTCTCAGTTTTCACCTTGGACATATATGGCAAAACCTATGATAGTCAAAGTAGCAGATGGAACTCAATTACTTTGCACTCATGAAATTGTTAACTGTTCATGGTCTGTCCAAGGTCACTTGTTTACCACAACATTCAAGGTTTTGCCCTTATCCTGTTATGATGCTATCCTTGGAATGGAATGGTTGGAAACATTCAGTCCAATGCAAATAGAATGGAAAAACAAGTGGCTGAGCTTTAATCATGAAGGGCAAACAGTTAAGCTACAAGGGATTTCTAATGACCATCCTTCTTGCTCCGAAGTGACTGTTAATCAGCTACAGGCCATGGTCAAGGCTGAATCTGTATGGGGAATTGTTCAAGTTTATTCAATGGATTCTGATCCACCATCTTCACTTAAGATTCCACCACCTATTTAGTCTCTGGTTGATCAATATCCTGAACTTTTTTCTGACCCTATTGGCATACCTCCATCCCTATCTCATACACATACCATACCTCTTGTCTCTGGTGCTCAACCATTTCGGCTGAAACCTTATAGATATACACCCTTCCAAAAAGATGAGATTGAACGTTAGGTTACTCATCTCTTGAAAACCAATATGATTAAAGAAAGCACTAGCCCTTTTGCATCTCCTGCATTGTTAGTGAAAAAGAAAACCGGTGATTGGAGGTTATGTGTCGATTACAGGAGATTGAATGCTTATACTGTAAAGAATAAGTTTCCACTTCCTGTCATTGAAGAGCTTTTTGAAGAATTACACTGTGCTAAATGGTTCACCACCTTGGATCTTAAATCTGGGTTTCATCAGATTATGGTACATGAGGATGACCAATATAAAACTGCTTTTCACACTCATCATGGCCACTTTGAATACAAAGTTATGCCCTATGGACTCACTGGTGCACCTGCAACATTCCAGTTTGTCATGAACCATATATTAGCAGCTCTGCTCAGGAAGTGTGTAGTTGTGTTCATAGATGATATACTCATCTATAGCAAGACCTTTGAAGACCATGTTAAACATGTTCAACTAGTATTTCAACTCCTTCATGACCACAATCTAAAGGTGAAGCTCTCCAAACGCACATTTACCAAGCAGCAGCTCCGTTACTTGGGTCATATTATTAGTCCTGAAGGAGTGTCTACTGATCCTTCCAAAGTTCAAGATGTTCAGAAATGGCCAACACCAATGAATGTTAAAGATCTCAGGGGCTTTCTGGGTATTGCTGGATACTACAGGAGGTTTATCAAAAATTTTGGTATGCTTGCTAAACCCTTGACTGAACTGTTAAAAAAGGGTGTCATGTTTGTGTGGACTGAGTTCACTGAACAAGCTTTCCAACTCTTGAAGCAATCCTTGATTTCTGCACCTGTATTGGCTCTTCCAGACTTTAGCAAACCATTTGTTGTGGAAACTGATGCATCAGATTATGGCATAGGGGTGTGCTTCAGCAGGGAGGCCATCCAATTGCCTTTGTCAGTAAAGCTCTTGGTCCTAAAACTCAAGGATTATCCACCTATGAAAAAGAAAGTTTAGCTATCTTATTAGCTATTGACAAATGGAAGGCCTATTTACTACCAGCTGAGTTCATTATATATACTGACCAGAGAAGCCTCACTCACCTGCAAGATCAGAAACTCAATACTTATTGACAGCAGAAAGCTATGACAAAGCTGATGGGATTCCAGTATAAGATTATATACAAGCAAGGATCTACAAATTGTGCTGCTGATGCTCTTTCCAGAATGAATCATTCTACTGCTGTGCTTTCAGCACTATTAGTTGCTTTACCAGCTTGGTTACATGAAGTACAAAGCAGTTATGCAGATCATCCTGAAACACAAGAGTTGCTGTCCTCTCTGGCCTTGCATTCACCTCAGGGTCATTATACCTTGGATCAAGGAATCATTAAGTACAAGAATGCCATCTGGCTTGGTCACTCTCCTAGCCTTCAGACCACTGTTACTCAACAGTTTCATTCAAGCCCCATTGGAGGTCACTCAGGATTTCTAGTCACCTACAACCGAGTGAAGAAACTGTTTTATTGGCCCCACATGAAAGCAACTATAAAGGCACTAGTGCAAGCTTGTTCTGTATGTTAGCAGGCCAAGTCCAAACATGTTCCATATCCTGGTCTCCTTCAGCCTCTAACAGTACCTGATCAGGCTTGGAAAGTGGTAACTATGGATTTCATTGAAGGCTTGCCAACATCTGATCATTATAACAGCATATTGGTGGTGGTTGATAAGTTCTCCAAGTATTCTCATTTCATTAAGCTGAAGCATCCATTCTCGGTTCTACAAATTGCTAAGGTTTACATGGAGCAAGTGTATAAGTTACATGGCATGCCAATGGCTATAGTCTCTGACAGAGATAAAATCTTTACAAGTTTGCTGTGGAAGGAGCTTTTCAAACTGTCAGGCACTGAACTGTCCATGAGCACAGCTTACCACCCCCAAAGTGATGGCCAAACTGAAAGAGTAAACCAATGCATAGAAGCTTATCTTCGTTGTTTCATCCATTCCTGTCCCTCTAAGTGGTCCCAATGGCTCCACTTAGCAGAGTTCTGGTATAACACTTGTTTTCACTCAGCCTTGAACCATACACCTTTTGAGGTATTATATGGCCATCCTCCACGCCATTTTGGAATTGATCCTGAACAAGACTGTGTCATCCCTGAGCTCGATGATTGGCTGAAACAGAGACATACTATCACTGCCTTACTTCACCAGCAGTTACTCAGAGTTCAACAGAAGATGAAGCTTCAGGCTGACAAACACCGAACAGATAGATCTTTCAATGTGGGTGATCTGGTTTGGCTCAAAATTCAGCCATATGCCCAATCTTCCGTTGCTTCTCGCCTCTGCACAAAACTGGCTTACCGCTATTTTGGCCCTTATGAAGTGGAAGCCAAGATTGGCCCAGCTGCGTACAGGCTCAAGTTGCCACCAACATCTTCTGTGCACCCGGTTTTCCATGTGTCTTTACTGAAGAAGGTAACTGGTACAACTCCAATTCCTTTTTCTCCTCTGCCAGTGGATCCTGTCATTATGCAGACTCCAGAAATGGTCTTGGACCGTCGCGTGCGTACCAAGGGCCATCGTACCAGCTATCAATTGTTGATCAAATGGAAGGGATCAGCTGCTGAGCTTGCTACCTGGGAGGAAGAAGATGAAATTCTTCGCTTGTTTCCTGAGTTCACGGCTTGGGGACAAGCCGTCTCTAATGGAGGGGGAGATGTCACGGTACACAAGAGGCCGGATAGCCCAAGTAAGAAGAATACAAGACTCAAGAAGCCCAACCCGAAGTTTGTTGGCCCAGCATGGAGCAAGCCAAATCCAGCTGCGTCTGGAGAGAATGCTGACACAGCTGTAATCGTTTCAGTTTAAAAGGAGAAGGGTAGCAAGCTAGAACTTGTCTTGGTCTTTGCCGGATTCAATAGGCGGCGAGCTGCGGCTCGAGACGGCCGGCAGAACCAGTTCCAGTTACTCGATTGTAACCACTTTTGCCACATATCATTGATTAATCCATACACTATCCGTAGCAGTCGATTGAGTTCTTAATCGGTTGTTACAGCCTGGCCAGCTCCAGCCTGGCTACCAGATGCAATGCGGCCTATCCAAAGAAGAGAACCAAATGCGCCCCATGTGAACCACCCAATAACCGAAGGACGAGTACATCGGCTAGAATGCGAGATGGAGAGGTGCGTTTGGTTATCTGTTTCTCCACGTCCGTGGCTCGTCAGGTGCAGGCAAGCAGCGATTGGTTGCCTGCGTGAGCGCTGGAGCCTGGCTGGCCGCATGCAAATGGCCGCATGCAAATGGCGCCGTGTTTAGAGCCTGACTCCCGCAGGCGCGAGCACGCATGCCTCGTGGCTTGTCTGATAGACGGTGAGTGCAGCTACAGCTAGGAACCAAACAAATGCTCCCTGTGGACAGGCTCAAGAATGCATGCAACCAAACATTCACTCCTTGCATTGTCCTAGCCTGGCCAGCCAGGGCCTGCATGGCTGATGCGAGCTAGGCTACGATGGGAAGAGAACCAAACAAAGCTGCAGTGCAGAGCACACACCTGCACCTTTGGCCAGTGGCCACTGCAGCCTTCAGGAACACCATCTGCACGTTGGCCTATCGTTCTTCACCTGACTCCACTAGGTCAAAAACCTAGCACTGCCGTCGCCGACGCCCCACGGTACAGCCATGCTCGGGACATGCAGTAGAGACGGGAGGAAAACTGGCGAGTGGCGAGGCGCTCGCCACCGGCATCTCGTCAAGGACGTCGCGGGAGAACTCTACCCTTTTCTCGAGGCCCAACAACCGGATAAGGCGAAGGCCAGGACATGAGAGATGCAAGTGCCGAAGCAGCGGCGAAGTCACGGGCGTGCGGAATCCTTTATTTCGGCGCCGAGCTGCATCACCGGTGGAGGACCGCACCGTCTCACTTGGTTTTCTCCTCTTTGGCTCTTCCTCCATTTGAAGATTTGCGAGAGCTTTTAGGTCGATACCCGAATCAACCCGCAATCGTTTGACGACATCGCTTCCTCGCCTCGCCAGTCCCTATGGTTAGCAGCTCTCTCGCTATGGCCACGTCACAGATAAGGGCGGCGGCGGCTCGTGGGTGCTTGGTGGTGCAGTAAGGGCGGACAACGGCAGGCCGCGGCCCACGGGCGACGCTATAGACAAAGGGCGGGGACCGGCACCTTCGCGATGCTCCGGGAAGATATATCCATGTCTTGGCGTGCTCGGTTCTCCGTGCGGCCTCGCTTGTGGGCAGCACCCATGCTAGTGGTGGCTGTGTCCGGCTAGCCCGGGGGCCGCGCCGCCTCGCTGGTGAATGGCGCTTGCGCTGCTACTCGCTCCCGAGAACGTTCCCGATGTTTCGGGTTGACAAAGAAGCGGGCAGAGACCCGAAATGATCCAAATCGGACAGACGGTGTCTTGAGCTGTTGAGATCGAACAGTTCGGGTGCCCGAGCTTGGACCCGGGATTCGAAAGAAAGATTCTTAAGAGTATCTCCGAGAGTTCCCAAACACTTTCCTAATCCTTTGATTTTTAGCAAAATTTTTTAAAAAAATACATCTCCAACGACTCATAATACCACCTAATATTTTAGGACTCAGAAAAATCCAGCCCCCCGGCGCGTAAAGATACGCACCTTTGTGCGACGCTGAGGAGGACGAGAAGCTCATCAAGTGTTGTGTTCTTGCCGATCCGTCCTAGCAATTCAAAGCAATTGGATTTGTTCGCGTTCCTGATGCGTGTTGTGTTCTTGCCGATCGAATCGATCAGTGCTGCAGTGGTTTGGCAAGAGCCTCCGGTGGATTAACTACCTCCGTAGATCGCCAAGCACCTGCCCAGGCGCACGAACAAGAGATCAAGCAGAAGGTGCAGCGCAGGTTGTGGTGGCTGGAGGACGAGAAGCTGGGCGTGGCAGAGGGCAGGCTGGGCGTGGCCGACGGCGGCTGAGATCTGACCATTGTTGGCAGTAAGGATGCAAATGGGGCGGCGGTGGACAGCCCGCCCCACGTCCGCAAGCGCCGCAAGCAAGCATGCGGGTATATGAGGCAGCCCACATCCCGCCGCTTGGTTTTGCGGGCTTGTGCGGTAGCCCGCATGAGCCGTTAACTACACTTTCCCCGGCGAAAACTGCACCTTCGCAGGAGATTCTGGACAGCTCTCAGAAGACTGAATTCTGGTACGTCGATGACAAGGCAGACAGATGATTCCGTTGCGACGCCGTGCCGGCCGGCGAGGAGAAGTGGTGGCTGCCCGTGCCGTGCGTCACCAAGCCCGGGCTGACTGAGACGGCGCGGCGAGACCTGCAGCAGAAGCGTGATTGCACATCGATGAATGGGGAGGAAGCGCGACTGCAGCAGCGAGACCTGCACGGCGAGGCACAGCCGGCCGGTCATGGTCCGACGGCTTCCTCTGTCCACGTCTGTGTCGCCAACTTGGTCAGTCATTTCGTTCGATGGTCGGTGACGGCGGGTCGGCAGCCACTGACAGAGTTTGCCTTTCGGCGTGTGGACCGCGGACGGACGAGACAAGAGAGACACCACCTCCACGCTCCACCAAGGCTGCTGTTTATAGCGACTAATGCGGATGCGGGTTGCCGCTGGGTATATGCGGGTTGCCCACTTCAGCCTACTCTATCTAAGTGGGCTATTTTGGGGACTTACGTGGGTTGACAGCGTAGGCAGCTCAGCGGGTTGCTGCGGTGGCCCGCCCCACCTTGCATCCTTAGTTGGCAGGAGCATGCAGGTCAGCGGCAGCTACGTAGATGACGGAGGGAACGATCTCGCACGGAAAAAAACCTACCGTGAACAAAACCATATGTGGGACGAAAATTTTAATACTTTGGGTATGAATTATTAGAAACTCTTGGAGATGACCTCATTTATTCCTCCTAATTTTTTAGTTGTAAAACATCATATTTTAGGGAAGAAAATATTAGGTAGTATCAGATATGTAAGGGAGCTTCTAATAAGTTTTGTAGATGAAGGATGTTTTACTTAAAAAAGTTAACAAGACAACACATAGAGTCGTTACAAAAGAGAGAGAAAAGAAAGAAAAACAAAGACGGTACATAGTCATTACATACAAAAGAGAAAAGATTGTAGGATAAAGCAAAAAAAGATGTAAGGGTTCTGACCTCCGACTCTGGTGGTGTAGGAGCAATGTATTGGAGCTGGAAGAAACCCTAAATATGCAGCTCCAATGTCTCTTTATATTCCATAGTTGTTTTTCAGACTGTTATGGGTGGTCAGAGGGCCAGCCCCTATGTAAACGGGTCCTTAGGGTGTTTGGTTCAATACAGCCTAGCTGGGGCTAGCATGAACAATACTCGCGGTATTGTACATGTGCCCTTGCCAAAGAAGGGATAAAGATAAGGAAAGAGATCATTCCCTGAATTGTAGGGATTAGTAGTTTCTTAAGGGTCAACGCCTCTCGTCTATATAAGTATGTTATTGTATCTCCTTTTAATCAAGCAATGACGAAGAATTAATCCAATTCCCCCAAATTATTCTAGTCTCCCTTCACGTTGACTTTGCTCGAGCATCTTCATGGCAATGGTTATCCCCAAATGATCTTAGATCATAACACAGATAGAGTCAGAGTCGTTTTTTTTTTCATATGTTATGGTATCTATCGTGCGCTACAATGCCTTAGGAGCAGTAGCCAAAGCCATCAAAAGTGGCACCAAAAGGGTCCTAAGCAACATAGGATAACATTCAATATACATCTCAAAATCAAAACTATGTTCTAACTACGAAGAAATAATTTAACACAGTTTGCTTATATTCTCTTGTACCATGAAGTGAGACGGTCAAAACCTCAAAAATCTCTCTATGAAAGACGGTGATGAACAATGCGTATAAAGCAGATCAAATGCCTCTGAAGCCCAGTGTCGTGGCTACACTAAAGAGTTTGGCAACTAGTTGGCAAGAATGTAAAAGAGTGAGTAGGGTGATTATACCGCCGAGTAGAGAGATGAACCAATCACAATTTGAAGTCAATCCAATCATCAGGAGAAATCCAATCACACAAGAGACACAAGTGTTGGTATTTATTAACGCAAATAGAATATGAAGGATTTCGCAAGCGCACAGAATACCATTGTAGCATTTTACAGGGAGTATTCCAGGTATCGTCATTTATATTTTACCACAGGGAAACAATGGAGTAAAGATTTATTGAATAATAGCAAAGGAGTAACCATTAACATACCAACATAGCTAGAGCAGGGGATAAATGTGATGATAGGAGTCAAGCATAATGACACTCAAGGGTTAGGTCACTAAGGTAATGTAAACTAGTTAACTCGGGTGAGGTGAATTCATATGTCATTCTTATTACATGGTTAAAGTATATATGTATCCAACTATGCTAAGACTAACTCTACTCTTGTGCACTTCGGGACGCCACTCAGACGGTAGAGCACCCATAATGGATAACTCTACTGACGTGACTACGGTCCTACAATTTAAGAACCTGCTCAATTTGGAGTGAACTACAAAGGATAGACGGGGCTATCACCTCTCGCTGCTACCACCCAACCAGAGAATAGGATGCACTCATAGGCAGAGCATCGTATAAGCACCATGCTTACACGAGGTCGGCTACTTAGCCCAATCGATAAACTATAGCAAGCTAAGCGCTCTATGAACCCGCACACAAAAGTATTGATAAACTTAACTAAGCAAGATATATATATTCAAAGTAAGCATAGCCATGTACATACGAATATGATACATTGAGAAGAAGCCTTACAAGATGAATAAGTGAAGATACAAGGCTTTGCCAAGCCTCCAAGACTAGATCCGGAACTTGATCCTTGCTCCCGAATTACTAATCTACTACACTGGAGAGTCTAGACTTAATCCTCCTAGTGTACCCTGATCTCTAAATGAGAGATATGAATTAGGGTTTCAGGGATGCCTCTGCCTCAAGAGGTACAGGGCTGCTTATATAGGTTGGTGGGATGAACCAGAGCCCTCGGATCAAACCGACTTCAGATGCAAACCCTAAGGCGGTGGAGAACTGACGTACGAAGGTGGTGGCTGATAGGGGGACCCATAGGTCGGTTGACCTGGGGTGGGGCCGGCCGACCTGCCCCTATGACAGGTGGGCCCCACCTTCGGTGGCACACCTTCTCGTGTCTTCTAGATTCTTCTCAACTTGGTTTTGGTGCGGAATTAATATCTCTTGATTCTGGGCTCCAAATATAGCAAATAATATATCTGTTTCGATCATCTTGGCGAGCTCTTCGCAATGGTGCACTCCAATTTATCATTTGAGATACTTTTATTCAGCAAAAAATTAAATGTCTTACAAAACAAGTGAGAGCACCAAAACTCATGAAACTCATTAGTTTACTCCTATACCTATGTTTGGTGATGTAATTAAGCATATATGCAGGTAATGTTGACGGTTTATAATTGACGTTAGTGACCGTCAACAATAAGATTTTTCTTCCGAGATTCACATGCTTGCCAGCACGTAGTCCCCATTATGTCAACCAACGCTTGGTGGTTCTGCAGCTAAGAGGTGTTGCACAAACCTCGTCCAACAATTGGACACCACAAGAACCTATCCACAAGTGAGGTAACTCAATGATACAAGTAATCCACTAGAGTTACCTTTTGGCTCTCCGCCGGGGAAGGTACAAGACCCCTCACAATCACCAAAACCGGCCACGAACAATCACCAACACATGCCAAAGCTCCTCCGATGCTCCAAGCCGTCTAGGTGGCGACAACCACCAAGAGAATCAAGAAATCAGCAGCAACAATGATTCCCAAGTGCCACTAGATGCAATCACTCAACCAAATGCACTTGAAATCATTCATAATCTCACTATGACGATGAATCAATGATGGAGATGAGTGGGAAGTGTTTGCTTAGGCTCACAAGGATGTAAGTATGTTAAAGTGCCAAGAGAATGAGCCTTCTCTTGAGCCCCAAGCTGACCAAACACTATTTATAGACGCCCCTTCGAAATAGAGTCATTGCTCTGCTCGCGGGATGACCGGACTCACCTGACCGGACGCACCCCAGTGTCCGATTGGCTGCGTCTGATCATCGGATGGTGTCCACGTGGTGCCCCTTCAAACGTCAGTCGTTCATCTCCAATGGTCAAGTCATTTAGCTCGCGAAGTTAAAGATCGATCGCACGTGCTACTCAAAGTGACCGGACTTAGGGCTACGTAGAGTCCGGTCGAGTCCAGTAAGGGTCTAGAGACATTTTTCAACGACTAGACACATCTGCTCGAGGTTGACCTGACACGCCCGTGTGTCCGGTCAGTACTCCGCTTCTTCGCGCATACCTATTAGGCTGACGCCAGCGTATATCCGCATGGACCTAACGCGCCCCTGCTCGTTTGATCGCACCAACCTGCCTGTGTTCGATCGCCAAAGCCCGCTGCGCCTCCTCTGCTCAGTAATGACCGGATTCGCGGCCAGCGTTAGGTCGCTGCGTCTGGTCACTCTTCCTCGCTCTCAGCCAGCAACCGCGCCACCGGCTATAATTGACCGGATGCGTAGGTCCACCCTGACAGCTGCGTCCGGTCCTGCACCAACTTCTTCTTTTCTTTTTCTAAGTCCACAACCAATTCACCCTTGCTTCTAAGTTGCTAACCACAAAGTGTAGAACTTGTGTGCTCATGTGTTAGCATTTTTCAAAGCATTTTACAAGGGTCAAAGTTAGCACACTAGGTTCCTAAATGCATATGTAAGAATCATGTCACCTAGTGGCACTCGATAGCCGCTTGGCCAAAAATTTCCCCTCTTTATAGTACGATTATCGATCCTAAACGTGACCACACTCTCTATAGTGTCTTGATCACCAAAACCAAAACCCTAAGCAATACATTTGCCTTGATCTCCATAGGGTTTTGTTTTTCTCTTTCTTCTTTTCCAAGTTGAGCACTTGATCATCTTTTGTCATCACCATCCACCACGATCACCCTCTTGCTCCACCACTTGGAATGGACTATCCTCTCTTGTCTACACACTTAACACTAGGATTAGTTCATAGGTTTCATCAATTATCCAAAACTAAACTAGGGCTTTCAACAACTTTGATATAAAGTTTATTTTCATCTGACTTTATTTGAATAAGTTAAGAATGTTATTATGCTGCAGCATGGTTATCACCGCCGTATCATACAAGAAGCTGACGGCGAAAAATGTCTTCACCGCCGATTCATATGGTGAGACGGCAGTGATGAGGACCACATCATCACTGCCAGTTGGTAAGATGAAGCGGCGGTAATAGTTATCAACCCGGATGTTCTTACAAACCGGCGGTGATTCTCTCATCACCAACAGTTCACGAATGGTTTTAATGATACCGGCGGTGATAGAGGCGTTGATGATAGGCCAATCTATAGTAGTGGCTACCTGGAGCTGACTGTCACGTGTTGTGTGCTGCCGTCGTGCCTCTGCCTTTCCTGGTTCGCCTTCTCATGGCTTCCTTCGTACGCTAGCACTTCGCCCACATGTAGATGGAGTCAGCCAGTGTGCCTTCAATAGTTGGCAACGTGACTACTCAGCCTTTGTGTTTTTTAATCAAACTTAGATGCAAACACAAATACTCGTTTGAGCATATGGATGAACATACATGCTATTACTTGTACATATTTAAAAATGTACTTCTTGCTCATGTATCTTAGTATCTACTACTTGTAGAAGTAATAAATTTAGCCTGATTTGATGGTTAGGACAAACGCGTCTACAAGATGCAATTCTTTCATACCTGATAGAGGATGTCAATTCAATCGACCTCACATACAACATAGGGTAATAATTAGTAGATACATACCGCGTAGGGCATTTGTCATTGTCATAGATTTGCCTGCTTGATGATGGCTATGCATGTCAATGCAGTTAAAGATGAAAACGGCCAGAAATGAACGAAAAACTGCTCTATTGTTTTCATTTCCATATTTTTAGACGGAAACGAGAGCGAAAGCCGGACAGCTGGGAACGAAAATGATAGCGGGATAAGCAGTAATACGAAAACGGGTAAATACGATCATAAAATAGACAAAACGAACAGTAAGCGGGAACTTAAGCTGGGATTGCATACCGCATATGATAGGTCAAATACACCTAACAGACCACACATAAATATTGGTACAATACCAAATCTATCTATATCTCTTATAAAGATAAACCTCACTAGTAATTTATCTTGTCATGCAAAGTGTCCACATCATCATCCACTAGAACATCCCACTGGCACATTCAACTATCTCGCCATGTAAAATGTCCACATCAGCATCCGCTAACACATTCAACTAACACATGCCATTATGTCTTCATTCAAGTTATTCACATTAGCAAATCACATCATTTACTAACATATATTTAGTTGTCCACATCAGAATGCTAGAGGTAGTATATATGTTCTGCTAACAACGTATAGATGTCGATGTCGTCGAAATAGTCATGATAGGGATGTCAGCATGAGTGTTGGCGTTGAAGATTGCGGCGGCTTCAACAACGATGTTGACATAGAGCTTGTCTTGTTGATAACGTGCTATGAAACATGTCGCAACAGTTACGACCTTTCCCTCTCCATCTCTCATGGTCAACACAATAGATAAAAATAGAACACATAGACAGAAGATATAGTGAAACTATTCTTTATTCATCTGAATATTGATGATTACAACATACAGGTCTCACGTGTGTGTGTGTGTATATATATATATACCGCTAAGACCTACAAGTTCGGTAAGAGCCCATATAATGGATTAGAATTAGAATTTCTCATTCTTCTTTTCTTTTAGAGCAGAGTCCGTAAGTTTTACGACGGCTTTGTGCCAACTGAACAGGCAAGGAGCCCATAATTTTAGAACCAACATGGACATACAATACATCTAGTCTTGAATAGTGAAAAACGTAGCAACACATCTTCATAATATGGATGTCCTGGTCCATCAATCAGGTCCTAGGAAGCAGCTGGATGTGGTAGCCTTGTGGAAACACAATCTCTGAGATGCGTAGCACATCGCCTCCTTTGACTTCCCTCCATCTGGTCATTATTAAAGAAAGAAATTAAGAAACCAAATCTGTCTTATGTAAGGCACATACAAATAATATGATGTAACACAGGTGGTTGGACACCCAAGAAATACATGTGTGTATGTATATATATATATACATACACACACACACCTATAATTGGTCACCAAGGTGTGGAGGAAAAGCGCGATCAGGACTTTGCTGAACTCTGCCCCAACGCAGAGCCTTATGCCGCGCCCAAATGGCATGAAATTCCTCAGCAGAGTGCTCTTGTTGTCCTCCTGCATTTCCTCCGGGTTCATGGTCCATTCTTGGATGAATAAACTTGAATTGCTCAATTGTAGGTAAATAAATACTAGTAATTTATTAATTGGTAGCGTTTGTGTTTAATGGTACTTTCTAGCGTAGTTGTGTCCAAAATCAGGTATCTTGGCATCTTTTGAAACCCAAATTAAAATCCTCAATTTTTTTTATAAACCAAAAGAAGCCGCAAGTTTAATTTTTTCAGTTCTCTTATTATGTAGTCGGGTTTTTTTTGGCATTACAGTGACATGTCGCTTAAATTAGGGGAGGAAATGGCAAGTCAATGTGTTCGATCCTGACGACTGACCTGCCACCTCCATGGGTTGAAGGTGAGTGGATCTTCAAATAATCTAGGGTTCAGATGAACTGCCATTGGGCTGATCATGACCAGCCAGCCCGCAGGAATTGTATAGCCTGCATCAAGAAAATTAATTGAAGTCGTTAGTGTAGTCAGTCAGCAGATGAAAACTTGTTTGCCTGGGCTGGAATATGGGATGATGTTGTCTTCGGTATGAGTATGAATGCAGTACGGATAGTGAATTGATCTGTATTAAGCTCTCTCGAATACGATCTTTATTAATTAAGCTTTATTGCAAGGCTAGTTTGGACCTCAAATAATCGTAGAGTTAAAGATGGAAACTAATTATATTTATATCATAACAGCCGAATTCTTTTGCATGCTCCGTCGTGCCTTAGAAAATATCTGCCACCGCTCCTCTCTCTCGTGCCTCTCTGCCTCCGCTTTTCTCTCTTGCTGCTCCCTCCATCTCTCTCGCTGCGGTATGGGTGAGCGTCCTGGTGTGGCGGCCCGGCGACCTCGGCTTGGTCTCAGCATGAGTGGGCCACAATTAACGAGGAGGCCCGAGCGGCCCTCGACATGGCGGCGCAACGTCACCGATGGCCCAGTCACGAGCAGACCAACATGGCAGGGCTGGCACGAGTGGCTCCCCGGCGGATCTGGCTCCCTCTCCCAGTCGTGCAGGCGCTACCTCCTTGCCACGTCGCACAGTCATCGCCACCGGCCCGCCGCCTACAAGCGTCGCTGAGCCGCTACATCCGGTGAACTCCACACACCGATGAGCCTTCATGCATTCTCCCAAGCAGTAAGGTGATGTTGCATTGCGTTGAAAGTACATGTTGCAAGCGTATGTTTCAAGTATTTCAGATGTTTCAGAGCTATGTTGCAAGTGCTTCCTACGGATTTTGCAAAAGTAGATCATGATATTACATATGTCGCAAGTGTTTCAGATGAATGTTGCAAGTGTTTCTTCAAAATGTTACATATGTTTCAGACGTATGTTGCAAACATTTTGATCTGTATGTTTTATATGTTTCACACATATGTTGCAAGATTATGTCTCAAATGTTTCTTCTGTTTTTAGTCTTATGTGCAAGTGTTTTCATGTTACAAGTGTTTTATCTAGATGTTGCATATGATGTAATGTCTATATACGTATATTGCAAGTGTGTGTTTCAAATATTTCAGCTGTTTCAGATGTACGTTGCAAGTGTTCTATCTGGGATGTTGCATATGTTGTAGTGGATATACTCATATGTTGTATTTCAAATATTTCACCTATTTTAGACGTATTTTGCAGCAAATGCTTCATATTGGCAGGAGAGAGAAGTGAGCATAGGCGAAGAAGGTCCCCGCGTGAGGGGGCGGTCCCCACGTCCATGCGCGGCAGCAAGCGCGGGTGTGCAGCAACATGCGAGTAGCAGCACACGAGCAGCAGGTGCAGGCGCTCACAGAGCAGTAGGCGCGCAATAGCATGCGAGCAACTGCACGCAAGCAGCATGCAAAGTATGTGGGCAGGCGTCCGAACACGAGCAGGAGAGAGAGATAGAGAGTGAGTAGCAGGCGCACGCGAGCAATAGGCACTTGAGAGCAGGCACAAAAGCGAGCAGCATGCGAAGTATGCAACACGCGGGCTGCATGTGGGGCAGGCGTGGGCGTTTGGACGGGTGCTAGCGTCTGAACGTCCGGACGCTAAGCTCGTCCTTTGCCGTATACTTTAGCAACAAAAAGAAAGGAATATACTTACCGTTCACTTGGACATCCTTGAGTGACTTTCTGAAAAGCCCAGGAGCCACGTTAGTCACTCGAGTTATCTCATTCATAACCTTCATCAAATCAAACAATAAACCAATCAGTTTGAAGAGCTAAAGGGGATTTATGAAGGGCTCATTTAAACATTACGTTCAAGACAGTTAAAGTGAAAGAAACCATCATAGGTCATGTTTCTGGAAACGAGACCACCGGTAGAGTTTCTTACATTCACCGGGGAAAAAAATTACACTCGGAATACCACAAAAATGCCATTTTTTTTGAGTAACAAGCACGCCGTCATTAGACATTTTAGCTATTTATTATTTCCTAGCATCAAATCACCTGAGCAGTAAACGTCATGGACTTGTACTCATCCCATGTGATTGAAGAATTCACGCCCTCTCGTTTCTTCAATATTGTCTCGTGCTCTTCCTGCAAAAGTACGACGATGTTTTCATTATGCACTCGCTTAAAATTAAACCAGAGTGCTTCGAGCCTTCGACTGTGAACCAGACTATAAAAAATATAAATTTTTAAGTATAGGAATTCAAGCATATGGGATGATTTGCAATTATGATGATTATATTCTGAAAAACAAGCTAACCGTGAGTGCTTCGACAACTTTGGAGTTGTCAGTAAGGAACTTCATGGCAACAGTGAGAGTTGAAGCAATAGTGGCAAAGCTGGCAAATAGGAGTGCTGCGATTGCGTCAATTGCAAACTTCTCAGTCGCCACTGGCTTTTCACTTTGCAGATCAGCAACAACTATGTCAAGAAGGTCCCCATGTCGTTTCTCGGGGGCATTTAGCCTTTCCTTCAGAAGTCCTTTGAGAACACTCTGCGCCTTTTTCCTTCCCTACATAAGCATAAATGACATATACAGGAAGCTGAAAGCGATGAAAAATGATTCTGTACATCTTGAAACAGAACTGTGGAAAGATCAATCTGGATCGAAATTTGTGACCCACAATCAGTTATGTTAGGTATATACTACTGTGTTAGGTATGCTAAGACTTATTAAGTACTCCTATATGTAAGCCAACATAATTCGAGGTCAACTATGCATTTTTACTATTTTTTTTGAAGGAATGCATTTTTACTACTAAAAATTAGTTCTGAATGAAATTACCTCAACTCACGAAAGAGTGAAAATTGGGGTCTCCTAACATGATTATGAAGACCAAGTTATTTCATAACTTATTTTCCAATTTAAACAATTCTTATGCACTTGTGCAACCAAGCAAAGTGCTTCATTTATCAGAATAAAATGTACCGTGAACTGTGCCCTCTATCGATGGCAAGGCCGGACAAAAAACTCGTTGAGCTGGCTCGTGACTCATTTGAAAATTGCTCTGATTACACTTATTTATCTCTTAAAATTAAAATTAGCTTATTCTGAATGAAATTTTGATTTTGACTCGGCTTGTTAGGCTCAGCTTGCTAAGGCCGGTTTGAAGTTGGGTCTCAAACAAATCACGAGAACATGATAAACAAGAATACATCAGTTTCGAAGAAAGCTAGAAAAAAAAGTGATATTGGCTTGTTATCCCCACCCACCCCCACCACTAAAAGGATATACTAAATTTATGTAGCTAGAAACCTCACAATCGCATCGTTTGTTAAAGATAAATATAGTTTGAATTGTACACATATACCTACATGCATTGGTGGAATGTTGTCCCAGGAACATACAACGGGAAGGCGATTAGTCCCTGGAAAAATGATTCATAATTCTTCCGCAATTCTCTAGCCCTTGCAACGTCAAAACCGATCAGCTTCTTTGCCGTCATGTCAAAGATCATCTGGATGCAAGAAACATTAGCTCATATGTGCAGTACCACATAAGATTTTTTTTTCTTTCTTGTTAAACAAAATTGCAGAAGCATTTGCTCAACCAAAGCTAATTGCTTGCTTAGTTATTGTCAACACTCAAAACCTAAATAGCAACCTATTTAAACTTTCTTTCTTTCGAAAGTAGCCTACTACTTGCAACTTTTTTCTGGAAAAAAACAAGTAACCTACGTACAGCTACCACTACCACAATCCCGAATTAACTTGAGTGCCCAAAATCGCCAAGGAAAGGGCCTAAACCGTCAAGGAAATGATCATTGGCCACAAACCGTCAGACAAACTCACTGAAGGATAGAAGACCAGGGAAATTAGTTTCCTTGGCAGTTTGGCATTCAAGGATGATTTCCTTAGAGGCTGGCAGCCAAGGAAACTAGGAGCACACCTAATTTGCCAAAGTGCCAAGAAAATATTCCGACCATCAAGTAAATTAGTTTCCTTGAGGGCCAACAACCTCTAAGAAAATTATCAGACCACCAAGGTAATAGTTGTTTCCTTGGCTGCTCTTGACCGGAAACTGTGGTTTTCCTTGGCTGCCATTGACTGCCAAGGTAATTGTGATTTCCTTCATAGACAAATGTGAATTTGCATTGGCACTTATTATGAAAAAAAATGTTTTTCTCTAATTTCAAATATGAACTAAGGAACACTTCTAAAGGAACATGCAAAAAATTATCCAATATAAGCAAATACATTTTTAAAATGTAATAGACTACATATACATTGTTGTCAAGGATTTTAGATTTTTTAACTAATTTACTATTTTCTATATTTTAAATGAATATGCTTAGGTAAATTGTAATTTTTTTAGTGCCAAACGCGAAGGAAATTACATAACCCTCAAGAAAATGTAAATTTCCTTGGCTGTTTAGTATAATACTCAAGAAAATTCTAATTTTTCTTGGTGGTTGAGAATAACAGTCAAGGAAATGGTAATTTTCTTGAAGGTTTACATTCACACTCAAGTAAATGCTTAATTTCCTTGACGGATCTTTTCAATCTCTCAAGGAATATATTTTTCTTGAAGGTTTGCTAGCACGGTCAATGAAACTATATATTCCTTGGTGGTTCTATTTTGGTACTCAAGAAAATTCACAGTCCTCAAGGCAATTCTAGATTTTGATAGTGTATGTAAACCATCTACGTAATTTCTACGTGATGCACACGTGGCACAATGCTGTGTTACCTTTTCACGGGAGTTGTGCTTAATTTATGGAAGAGGAGGAATGATTGGCAGCCACATCAGCTTTTCTGTAAGTTATTTACGTAGACACAGCATTACTCTTGTTAAAATTAGTAACCTGCTACTTACGTTTGAGATGGCCTCCTTGACCTCGATGCTGGGCTGTGCCGCCCATGCTTGGAGGCTGCTGGCGACGACGTCGGCCATCTCCGTGAGGAAGGCCCCCTTGAGGTTGTTGAGGCCGAAGTCGCGTGCGGCAAGGCTGCGGACGTAGCGGTGGAGGATGCCGTCGAAGGAATTGACGCTCTCCTTGCCGAAGATGCTGTTGGAGGTGCTGGAAGATGAACCGGTTCAGCTCCGCGTCCAGGGACACCACCACCGGTTGCCCCACCAGGCTCGTCTTGAACACAGGACCGTACCTGCATTTTTCCAAAGAGAGTGATGTTTTATTTATATGTTGAGGCCAAAATTTTAAAACTTAAGCTATCCATAATAAGATTTCTAAATTTTAAAACAAGATGTCTTGATTTGTCTGTAGAAATAGTATTACCATAATAAAATTCTACTATTTGGATTCACAAAAATACGTACTCCCTGAAGCCATGAATAAATGATGTTTTTGGTTGCATGCCATTAACCTAAAAATTACTTTTTTATGTCTTGGATTTCGATATTTGAAAATACTACAAGTAGACTCGTCTTCAAAAGTAGTTTCATATAGTTTTATAATATTGCTATTTTTATGATGTACGGAGTATTACTCTGTAACAAAATTGCTAGTCAAAGTTTTATTTTGAATATCATATTAATGTCCAAAGGATTTACTTTAGGCAAATTTGCCTACAAAACACTGAAAAACGTGGTTTGGACTCTAAGAAAAAATTGTCCATGAGGCAAAATCAACAAGAATCATATCCACGTCCACCCAATCCAAGAATGTGAGATTCTCACCTGTTCAATCTTTCTTTGTAAAAGTCTGGGATATCCAAGGAAGGGCTCGGTCGGAAGAAATGGAAGGTCTCACCTACAATAGGGAACCCCATAGAGCCAGGAGGAAGCTTGCCGTTGCACGGAGGGTGCATCCACTTGTACACCCAGTGCAGCAGCCAACCTACCACAAGTGTGCTAATACTCCAACCTAGAATAGCATATGGAACCTGCAGTGCTTCCATGCCTGTCACTAGCTTGTTCATTTGAGTGCTCAGGTGAGTTACAGTGTCCAGCACATATTGATAGTATGGTGTCTAGGCGTCTAGCATATGCCTGTATATATAGAGAGCCCTAGCTAGCTTTGAGGGTCAAGTGCTGGGAAGAAGAGACAAGAGAGAGAGAGAGAGAGAGAGAGAGAGAAACAGAGAGAGAAGAATGATCTTTATTGCCGGCTCAAGTGCATGGAATATATTTGGCATAGGAGGAGTAAGATTCTGTCGGTGTCTTCTTGTGCTAATTGCGTTGATCAATTCTGTTGGTGAGTGGTAACACTTTTGTTTATAGAATACTCCGTAATAAGAGAAGAGATTCTCATATGGAATTGAACGACGTTAACCAACCCACAATTTAATAATAATGCTGAGTGGTTGCACTCTTGTCATACGCTTTGACCTTGTATATATGAACGTCAATGGGATGGGACATCAAGTGGCATACAAATGACCATGATGCAAAAAAAATTGCACGCTGAGATATGAGTGCGATTCCGCTGCTGCCACCTTGCATTAGAGTAGCTCGTCTTCCTCAGATTGTTGGTTGTCCTATTGTCGGGATTGATCCTATGTTTGATTCCTTCCATAATCCATATCAATTCTAGATACATGACTTCTCAAAAAAAAATCTAGATACATGAAAAGTATCAGAACCCTCTCTTCCAGCGTATTTGATCAGGTCGTAGTTTGCTGTATGCGCAAGACCAATTCTTCTGCCATCAACACGAGCTTATTCTTGCTAATTCAGTACTCCACGAGGACCCTGCATAATTCTCTAGTTGGGACGCTTCTTCTATTGCGGCATTGCGCAGCTTTTGTTTCACTACCAGGGATCAGAATTTCACAAAGATTGCTACAAGGGATGGGTTCGGTTTTACCTTTGAACCTCCAGTTGATCGAACCTTCACATAGGGTTCAGATAAGATAAACAATCACCTTTTCTCTCTCCGAGACCATCACGTGAAGCTAGGAAGTAGTTAGATTTCCTGTACAAATATCTTAGTTTAATGGGCAGTGACGTCCGTCTGGACGCGGCTCCCGCGCCTGCACCCAACGCAGTACCTACACCCGACGCAGCACCCACGTCCGCGTCCATCCGGACGAGCTCCCGCACTCACGCCCGACTAAGCTCCCTCACCCGCGCCGATCTGAGCCCGAAGTAGTCCGCGAACCTAGTGATGGCGTAGGCGAGGAGGCTGTCGATTCATTAGCAGCGTGATGAGGACCCACTCCAAAGCCGCGTACGACAACGCGGACGTGACCCTGCACGTCCTCCGGTGGAGCGCTGCCGCCAGCTTGCCAGCCGACACTGCCATGGTTTCCATGCTAGCTCTCTCTTTCTCGCTCGATCACCCTATATCCTGATCTATTTTTGTAATACTCAGATGAAATAATTGCAACATACGTATTTTGAATAAACTTTTGCAACATACGTGTATAGCCATTGCAATATGTGCAACATCCGGATCTATCTTTGCAACATCCATACAAAACACTTGAAACATACCTTGAAACATACGTTTGTAACACGCGTTTTTAGCGCAACATGACACGGGCGACGCGACGAATTGACGCGGTGGAGGCGGCCCTGCGAGACGGTCACGAGAGACGTGACGCGACGGCCGGGGCGAATCCACGCGGACGGGAGCCAGCAACGGCGCGGGGCACGCGGAGCAAGCGGAGCAGGAGCGA
The DNA here is from genome assembly GCA_038087645.1 of Saccharum hybrid cultivar R570. Lineage (NCBI taxonomy): Eukaryota > Viridiplantae > Streptophyta > Magnoliopsida > Poales > Poaceae > Saccharum > Saccharum hybrid cultivar. Next base: position 4,886,653 of record JAQSUU010000043.1, on the reverse strand, counting down.
GCAATGGCGTGGGCTGGCCGACAAAGCGCTGGGCGCGCGGGGGTGTAGAAGCGAGCAACAACACGGACGCGCGGGGCGCAGGAGCGAGCAACAGCACGGGTGGCTAGGGCGCGGAGCGTCCGAACGGATGGACAGACGCCATACAACAAGCATTATCGTAGTTTAATAGTTGGGGCGGCTGGGAATTGATTCTCCTTTTGTGTTCGAATCTTTCATCTAGCCAAGAATCGGTTGTCCTCCGATGGTTTGCATCGATTCTTGCTTGGCCACATCCCAGGATTTGATTTCGTCTACCCACTGGAGAAGGCTTAAGACTGCCCGCAGTGGATACTCTAAAACGATACTCTAAAGTTTTAGAGTATGAATATAGAGTAAAAACTACTGCACTGGGTACTCTAAAACGATACTCTATCCTTTCTCTCACTCTATATTTAGAGTAGTACAGTGCTTACTCTATACTCTATAGTGGCGGGCCCCACTAGCTAAACAAAGGGAAAAATGCTATAACTCATGAACCAAAAATCCAAATTAAATTTCGATTGCACCATTAAATTCGTCTCAATAAATTCTTCAAAACTAGATCACACATGGATATATTTAGATAAAGTGATAATTTGGTCCCACAGTGAATAGAGTGGATAGAGGGTGATATAGAGGATGGATGGATGCGGAAGAATTGAGTATAGAGGAGAGAATCTTGCTGACTAGGACGTATAGAGGATGAATATAGAGCGCCATGAGTGTGGGTAGTCTAAGCATGAAAGGTCGGGGTTGAAGCTTGACCTGAGCCATGGCCGTAGCGCGTGTGGCGACGCTTGCTCGGCAGTCGGCAATCCGTTCCTCGAGGTCAGAAGCCACTTTAGCTTGGTCGAGCCTCTGAGCCTGGGCGCTGGCGACCTGGACGGGGACTTAGCCTCTTGGCTTGTTTCCTTGGTGGTGAGTGCTTCTCCAGAAGTGGGCCCTCTGTGGCCCACTAGGCCACCTATCGATTGGGCCCTGGATTATTAGGAGAATCAGTTATGGATTTAATCCGACTACAGGGTGCTAATTTGCGGGTTTAATATAGCCCTATGTTTGACACTCAACACCCACCTACTATTCGCGAACTAGTTAACTACTACTAGTAGGGTGTGACCAGGGATGAAAACGGTACGGATATTTTCCGACCGTATTCGAGACCGAATCCGTTTATAGGGGTTTTAATCCGTCCGTATCTGAGTCCGGATATTTAGCATCCGATACCGTATTCGTATCCGAATATTTAAATCACATATTTATGATGTCGATATCCAATCGTATCCTATCCGACATTTTTTTATACTATCCGTATTTGAATCCGAATCCGGACATAAATATGAAAACAAATATGATATCAGTTATATCCGTCCGTATCCGATCCGTTTTCATCCCTAGGTGTGACTGATGACCAGAAAAATGACCAATACATCTAACTAGATGACCGACATTCCTTTAAGCAACAATAGAGCGTCTTCTTTCCACGAAGCTTTATTAAAATGGGTCCTCACATCTTCTCCTAAATCATGTAGTTGAATGTTGTTGATACGAGTATTATGTCTCTTTTGATAGCATGGCAGACTGGTTGCTCAATTATGCTGGCTTTGATGGGTGGTCGTGTGGCGTTACGGTCTTAGGGTGTGTCTGACTTTCTAGTTTCTGGCTGCTGGTTATTTTCTATTGGGTTTTTAATAATTTTTTGGTTTATCAGCACATCGAAAAACTACAAAAGCTCTTCTCAAACGTGCTTTTCAGCTTTGATTTCATTTTCTCATAAACCAGTTCAACAGCTGGCTTGTTTATAGCAGAAACTAACAAAAACTGAAACAAAGAGACCCTTAGGCTTGAGATCGTACGTTGAAAGACACGGTAGGTATCACTGATGATTGCGATAAAAATAATACGCACTTCTAGCATTTTTGTTATGTAGGGCCCCACACGAGCTAATTTTGCCCACGCTCCAAGCCTTAGCTTTTCCTTTGGCTGAGCCAAAATAATTCGGGTCTAAATTTAGTCCTTGCCAAGGCCCAGAAACCCATTAATTATGGAACTTTTTCACTGGGCCGGCCTCGAAACATCTATAGGTTGTAACAAATTAGCTAAGCACAGAGGGCCCTTTCACCTGGGCCGGTGTTCCAAGCAAGCATCCGGGTAGGCAGTACCGTTTTTTTGTTTTTTAGCCCTTTTTCGAAAGAATTTCTCAAATGTGGCCCTGGCGGAATCATTTCAAAAAATAGACTATAGTCTTGACGCCGTCGACGTTGGCGCCAAGGTCACACGGCATGGCGTCAGGTCTATTGGCGTCAAGATCCGCGACGTGGCATTGGCGGGGTGCTTACGTGGCAGGCAGCATGGTGCCAATGATCCTGGCGTCAAGCTTGGCGCCAAGGCGTCAAGCGTGCCTTACAGGTGGGGCCGCTCGCTTTCTCTCTTCTTCCTTTCTCCTTTCTCTCCCAGTCGCGCCCGCGCGCCCACACGCCGTGAGCCGCCGCGCGCCGCCTTTCGCCCCGCAGCTCCTCACCGGTAGACGCCCCCGCCGCCGCCGCGGCCGCCCGCGCCGCCAGGAGCCGCCGCGCCCCGCCCAACCCGGCGCGGCCGCCCGCCCGCACCGCCGCGCGTCACCATTTCACCCGCGGCTCCTCGCCAGGAGCAGCCCCCGCCGGCCCGCCGCAGCCCCGCCCACCCCGGCACAACCGCTCGCCCGGAGCCGCCGCGCGGCCAAGCGCCGTGACACCCCCCCCCCCCCCCGCCGGCCAACCCTGCCCCGCCGCGGCCACCCGTGGAGGCGCTGGTGCTGCGCCCCACCCAGCCCGCCGCGGCCTCCCTGCCGTCGCGACCGTCCGCCCTTTAGTTCGCCGCCGGTGAGGCAGTCTGCCCCGACCCGCCCCACCCCGTGGCGCCTGCCCACCACTTCCTCGGCCCGCCTAGCCCCTCCCCGCGATGCTCCCTGTAGTAAGGTAAAATTTTTTTCAAGTAAATTGGTAATTTAGTTGTTAGTTAATAATATTTAGTTTGTAATACTTACTTAGATAATTAGATAATAGTTAGATAGATATATAGGTATATATAGTTAGATAGTTAGATAATTAGATAGTTAGATAGTTTTTTTTGCGATGATAGTTAGATAGTTAGTTAGCTAGATAATTAGATTGTGCGATAGTTAGATGGTGAGATAGTTAGATAGATAGATACGAATATATAGATACTTAATTAGTTTATGTATATAGTTATTACATAATTAGATAGATGCATAGGTATATATTTAGTACCTAGTATATATATGTAGCAGGTAGTCAATAGTATATATTTATTTATCTTAATAGTAGAGACATTCACCCTAGTAGTTAGCGTATATTTTGGACTAAATGGAATATTTTTCGTTGTATGTCTAAACTAGATGGACAACCTAGTGAGTATATATTATGGAGGCACTATGGAGAGAGATCGCTATGAATATGTTGAGTTGTTGATATGCAAAGTGTGCCTGTGTTATTCGATGAGAAGCCATCATTTAGTGAGTTGGTCGCAAGGGCTTAGGAGGAGGTACATTGCCATGGAGATGATGACATCACAGTTGAGGGTGTACTTCACCTAGGTTCCCCTCCTAACCTCCTAAGGAAGATGATCCCAATTGGGTGTGCAGATCAGTGGGAGAAGTATGTGAGATCGGCTATGAAGAGCCAGTTCCAAAGTTTAGACGTGGTTGTGCGGCGGGTGTTAGTTGATCCGATCCCTCATGGGTTTTCCCCGCCAATGGCACAATAGGCATACTTTGACCCTCCAGCCCTTGCTATGGATGCGGAGGTTCCGCCTACGGTTCCCGATGCCAAATCTGCCCTCAATGAGGTCCGTATTGCTGAGGCAGTTGGGCATGTAGTTGGTCTCATGTTGTTGTGGCAGAACCTCCTCAGGAGATCCCTTTTGACACAAAATCATCCGAGTAAGTTTCTTTTCCGCATCGTTCTTTGGAGCTTACCCCTTGTTTTCATCCATTTATCTCATTCTTTCCTTGTATTTCATATTATGTTGCAGGAGACATTCCCGCAAATGTGGATGTTCCTCCTATTGATGCTCAAGTGCCCCTTGGAGATGGATTCCGTGCCTCCAATAGTGTTGATTCAGAGCCATATGAGATCGCAAGGGCAGTTGATCCTAATGATGATCGTCCAGTTATAGAGAGCTAACAGAGAGTGATGTTGAGATGATGAGGCGTATCTTCCTCGGCCGCCGTGATCCTAGAGCTCATGAGTTTAGTGATCTTACTCATTGAAGGGTCGAGATGGCGGACTAGAGGGGGGTGAAAAGTCCTTTTTAAAAATTAAACACGTCGGCTAACCGAAACAAATGCAGAATTAAACTTATCGGTCTAGCCAAGGCTTCACCCCTCTAACTAAGTTCTTAAGCACCTTAGAAATGATTCTAATTAGGCAACAAAGATGCTAAGCTAAGCAAGAGCTCACCTAATTAATTCTAGAGCAAGGTTACATAAACCTATGCACTAGTACTTTGCCAACCAAGGGAGCTCCTACACAACTAGTGAAGTAAAAGCATAAAGCCTAAGCTCGCTAGCAAAGCTCAATAACAAGGCAACCAATGCCAAATTAGAGAGTGCAAATTACTTAGCTACACATACTAAGCAATATGACTAACAAGGTTACACAAACCAAATTAGCCACACAAAGAGGATACTTCTAGCTACACAAGCAAGAAGATATCTAGCTAGCTACACAAGCACAACTAGAACAAGAGCAACTACACAAGCAAGATATATATGAAAGTAAATACAAGCTTGTGTTGCATGAAGGCAAACCACCGAGAAGAGTAGACAATGTTGACACGGTGATTTTCTTCCAAGGTTCACTTGGTTGCCACCAAGCTACGTCCCCGTTGTGTCGACCAACACTTCGTGGTTCGGTGGCTAATCGGTCACACACCGAGCCTCTCAAAAGGTGCCGCAAGAACCCACCATCAAGTGTGGTAGCTCAATGACACGCTCAACTAGAGTTGCTCTTCATGATCCCCGCGGGGTGAGCACAATCCCCCTCACAAAGCTTCTCCGGAGCCTCGCACAATCTTCTTGCGAGCTTCGACAGATCCACAAGCCACCAAGCCATCTAAGAGGTGGCAACCTCCAAGAGTAACAAGCACCACTGGCTTGCAACATGATCACCTAGTGCCACACGATGCAATCTCTCAAAGCAACACACTAGAATCGCTCTCTCACTTGATCCGATGAACACTATCAAGCATGAGTGAGTTAGAGGGCTCTCAAGCACTACCACACAAGCCACAAAGACTATAGTGTGCTCAGCACCTAGCCAAGGCCAGCCACAACTTCTATTTATAAGCCCACAATCGAATAGAGCCATTAGAAACCTCACTGGGCAATTTTCAGGGGCAGTAGCGTCTGTCGCCAAGCCGACAGATGCACGCCCAGCATCTGTTGCATTCTCCTCGCACCACGTGTCCTCAGTTAAACGTGACCCATTGATCTCCAATGGTCGGCTTAGCTCATGCTTGGACAGGCGATGCAACGGACGCAACACAGTACTACATCAGACGCGGCACCAGACATGGTCCAGAGAATGTGTTTTCGCGCTGAGCCATCGGACGCGTATGCTACTAGGCCGACAGACACAGCGATGAGCATCTGTCGCTCACACACTCGCGTGCCCACGCAGTTCCATAGCGTTAGACGCGTCCGGTGCTAAGCCGAGTAACGCGTCTGTCGCGTTACGCCGCGCCGTGCCTAAAACGCCCGAGCTGCAACACACGACAGACGCGGCAACAGTGCCATGCATGACGTTTATCGCGGTCATGTCCCTACATCTATCGCACCCACGTGCACAGGCCGAGCTAGGGTTTGGCATCAGACGCCACACCCCGCGTCTGTCGCCAGCAAGCCGAGCGTCTGTCGCTCGTTTCTTCGTGATGCTTCGTCAAAAACTTGTTCCGCTTGATCCGCCCTTTCACTTATGAGCTACTCTCCATATGTGTATCTCTAAAACACATGTTTTAGCTCATGAAACACCTCCATGCTTTCACCACTTTTTCAACCTCCGGCGCAATGGAAAATAGGCATTTCATTTCCCCGAAAACGCCTGAATCCCGCGCTCGCAAGCTCGGTGGGAGGGAGAGCGAACCCCAAACACCTCTCTACCCCTCAAACTCCATCGCCTTCGCAAAGGTGCTAACACCACCAAGTGTTCAACAACATGTGCAAGTGTGTTAGCATTTTCACAAACATTTTCTTTGAAGGAATTAGGCACTCAACTTGCCTCGCCACTCGATCCTAACACGTATGCAAAGTTAGATCGCTCAAGGGGCACTAGATGACCAATATGCAAACAAGTTTGCCCCTCTTGATAGTACGGCAATCTATCATAAACCTGGTCATCAACTTCTCTACACACCTATGATCGGTGAAATAAAAATGCCCTATGGTTATACCTTTGCCTTGCGCATTCCACTCCATCTCCTCTGACGTTGATGCAACACATGCACCAACCATATCACAAATGATATGATACACTTCATATCATCATGTGACCTTGGTCCATCGATCTTGACCTCACTTGCTCTTCACCGTTGCATCGGTCCATCGGCGCCAACTCTTGTCAAGCTTCACCGCCTCACGGTCCATCGCTCCAAAGCCTCCGACTTGCCCTTCACACTTGCAACCGGTCCATCGAGCCAAGCCTCATCTTGATCTTTGCCACCTTGGTCACATGACTCCATGTCATGTCTCATATGCAATGAGCTCCTTCATGACACCATTACCTGTGGACTAATCCCTGTGTATTTCACATTAAACACAATTAGTCCACCTAAGGTTGTCACTCAATTACCAAAATCAAACAAGGACCTTTCACTCATTCTGATCAAGCATGTGCAGAAGGACATGATGATGAGCTGCAAGAAGCTCCAGAGGCTGGTCTGAAAATGACAATTGAGAAGGGGAGGGTTTTTAAGGACCTTCCTGCATTGAAGAGGTGGTTGCAGGCGTTTGCAGTGATACGCAAGAGACCTTACAAGGTCCTGCATTCCTATGTGGAGTGACGTTACATGGTTGTGTGTGACAAAGAGCGCTGCCCATGGAGGGTTTGTGCAAGGAAGCAAAAGGTTGCCAGAAAGTGGAAGATCACAAAAGTTGTCAGGCCACATACTTGTGCTTCACATGACCTCAACACAAAGCATCGGCAGTTGACATCTACCCTCATTGCCAAGCGGTTGATGGGAATATTGCAGGGAGAGCCCAACATGAAGGTTGGGACAATTATCGAAACAGTGAAGCAGGTGTATGAGGGTTATGTGATAACTTATGGTAAAGCTTGGAGGGCTAAACAGTGTGCATGGAAGATGATATATGGGGACTGGGAGGATGGGTACGAGCAGCTGCCAGTGCTTTTCAATGCAATCAAAGCGGTGAATCCAAGCATGCATTATGAGTACATCCCAAGACCAGACGCATGGAAGGATGGAAGGCAGATATTCTTCCGTGCTTTTTGGTGCTTCCCTCAGTGTGTCGAGGCCTTTAGGCACTACTGTCCGGTCTTCTCCATTGATGATACATTCTTGATTGGCAAGTATCGGGGCACACTTCTTATAGCCATATCATGTGACACAAACAACAAGCTTGTTTCTTTAGCATTTGCTTTGGTTGATAGGGAGAACAATGACAGTTGGGGATGGTTCTTGAGGCTAGTCCGGATACATGTTGTTGGGCCTGGCAGGGAGGTTGGTGTAATATCTGATAGGCACCAGGGCATACTTAATGTCGTGCGAGAGGAGATAGAGGGGTATGCACCTTTGCACCATCGTTGGTGTACTCGGCACCTTGTCAAGAATCTACTCTGGAAGGATAGTGTGAAGGATAACTTTGATCTTTTCCAGGAGGCAGCTCGATAACTTGAGGATAGGTACTTTTAGAAAAAAGTTGGAGCAGGTCAGGACCGCTTCAAATGCTAAAGGTAGACAATGGTTCACAGGGTTGATGAGCGATTTGGACAAATGGACAAGAGCTCACGACCGTGGTGGATGGAGGTACGAATTTCAATGCAACAGCATGGCCGAGTCATCCAATAAGTTGTTGTTCGGGATATGTGGTATGCCCATCAATGATATTGTGCAATTCACCTTCTACAAGCTTGTTGCTTGGTTCAATGATATACACGCCCATGTAATGCAGTTGTAGAGTGATGGAAAGAGATAGGCTCCAAAAGCAGAGGCACACTTAGAGAAGGCCAATGAAAGGGCTGCCACACATGAGGTTTATTGTTTTGACCACGCCACAGGGAGGTATGAGGTCAAGCATACCGGTGGTACCACATCCGATGGCGAGGTTAGAGAGATGAGGATTCATGTGGTAGTCCTCTAAGATTTCTTATGCACTTGTGGCAGACCGAGGCAGTACCACTTTGTATGTTCTCATCTTGTGGCAGCAGCTAGGCATCACAACTATGATATCGAGGGCAGGATACCTCATGAGTTCAGTGTGGACACGCTTGTGCAAACATGAAGCCCCCGCTTCGAGCCTTTTCGGGACCCTAGAGAGTGGCCTCCATACGATGGTCCAAAGTACGTTGCGGATCCAGCTTACCGTTGGGAGAAGCGTGGATCTAGAAAGAGGATGAGGCACAGGATGGTTATGGATCAGATACCAGGAAGAACGTGATGCGGGAGAGTGACCCCATTTCTTACTAACCCTGAGCAGAATGAGTGTGGCAAGTGCGGTAGATTAGGCCACAACTCACGCACTTGCCGTTGGCAAGTTAGTGAGGTGCAACTTGTGATTGTTTCCATTATTTCATACATATCGTATTACTTCAATTAATTATGCATGTAGCTAATTTTGTAACTTACTGACTATCTTCATTTTGTAGGATGGCGCAATTCCACCTTCTAGACCCGGTGTACGACGAGACCCACCGAGGGCGTCTCATAGTGGAGGGGCAGGTATTAATCTATGTCTTGTTCAAATTCTTGCAATTAGAAGCATATATGAGTATGTGAAGTCATAGGAGACTGTGTTTTTTTCATGCAAGACCTTCCACTCCTTCATCCTAGATCCCAATTAGAAGCAATTAGAAGCAATTAGAAGCAATTGGAAGCCTAGATGTCATCTCTTTTCAGGTTCGTCGTGGGTTGCCCACGTTCAACTCAGCGGCATTGACTGCGCTAGTTGATAGGTATATCTTCAACCTTTTGCTCCATTCATAGCCATTTGTTCGTGCACTTTCTTTGACATGCCAAATTGCTTTACCTGAAATGTAGGTGGCGTCCTGAGGCTCACAACTTTCACTTACCTTCTGAGGATATGACAGTCACACTCAGAGACTCTCAGAAGTTCCTAGGTCTATTTATTCACAGGAGGGAAGTGACCGGGCCATGCAGGTCAGAAGGGTGGAGAGCACGAGTTGAGGCATTCCTCGGGCGTGAGGTGGGTGACATTAGGACACTGCCCTAAGCATGCAGACGACCAGACAGTTGGGTACTACTACAGGGCATGGATCCTGCACTTGTTTGCATGCGTTCTCTTCCCCGATGTAATGGGGGACACTATGTCATGGATGTAGATCCACTGCCTCACTGACTGGGACCAGGCGGGTCAGTACAGCTGGGGCTATGCAGTGTTGGCTTTTCTTTACCGCCAGCTTTGCAAGGCATGTCGTCGGTCTTCGGCCTCAGCCTCACTTGGTGGATGTGTGTACCTACTCCAGTTATGGATGTGGGAGCATCTTCCGGTTGGGCATCCTCAGGTGATGGCTCCGCGTGACTGGTTCCCAGGTCAGCACGCACATCGGTAGCCGATGTGGGCGTACCGTTGGGACCATGTTCGAGTTCCGCACGCAAGGATGGACCGGGTGTAAAAAGAGTTAACTAACGAGCTTGACATGCTCACGGCCTCTAGTGTAAGTAACAAATATTTGGCATGGTTGTTTCAAAAGGTTTACTATTGCATCTAACATCTTGTTATGATATTTTGCAGGTGACGTGGGACCCGTACGATGAGGGGGCACTTCCTTTTTTAGTTGAGCAACATGTGTGGGGTGGACAGTGACATCTATAGGATGAGGTGCCCTCTAATCTACTTCTATGCCGTCGAGTGGCACCTGCCACATAGAGTTGCCTGCCAATTTGGAGTAAGGCAGCTGTGGCCAATGGATCCGCACCCGACTGGAGTTGACTTGCACAAGTAAGTGTTGTCATGTTTCAATTTTTCCGTTATAAGTCCGCTTCTAGTTGTGCCTATTTAAGATGAATTAATATCGTCACATGTTTATGGAATGAGATGAATGAAGTACTTGTTTGTATGTATCCATGTTTATGGTATGCTTCTATTCATGTCATCTGTTTGTTTGAGTTGAATCAAATAACAAAGGAAACTCTACCGAAATTTACTACTGCGATATATATTACATAGCGTGAAGACTTAACTAACTTTGGTATACATGACTTGCAGGTTGGATCGTAAGAATAACATGAAGGTGTTCGATTGGCACGTGCACCACAACAACTACATTGATCAATGGGAGATGTTCGATGAAAACATGGATGAGAACGACGAGCCGCACACGAACAAGGAGTACAGGCAGTAGCAAGCTTGGTACCAAGCAGTGACACGTCCGAGGCTTAGGCTACAGTGGACAGAAGCTGACTATGCCGACATCGAGTCGTCCGAGGATGAAGACACGGCGTACGACCATACTACTCGTGTAGGCACGCAGGTGGAAGCAGGACCAGTCTTGGACAGAGTGGTATGTCATTTGTCTCAGTTGTTATGTCATTTGCCTTAGTTGGTATGCCATTTGCCTCAGTTGAGTTCAATACCAATACATTCTTAATGTAAGCTTTGTTGCAGGGCAACACCCTCAGAGTCTCGGTCGAAGACATTGAGCGCTTTCGTCCGAGAGTTAGGGACAACGACACGCGTAACTTCCTAGACGTAAGATTCTAAACATTATTTGAAGTGTGATACAAATACCTAGAATTGTTTCACTTAACATGATTTTGCACAATAGAGACTGGCACGTCGGCTACGCCGTGCGGCTGCTCGTTGCGGTTGCAGGACAGCCATGGCGCAACACGTGCACGTTCCTTCGTCAGCCATAGGATGCGTAGGCTCGTCTAGGCAAACACCTACAAGGTCCATAGGCACTGCGAATGACGATGAGGATGATGAGGACGTGGACCAGAGGATAGGAGGAGCTCGGACCGTCTCAGCTACATGACGCCCCCTCGACTCAGCCTATGCAGTAGCTGGGGACCAGGCGACACCGGCCACCCAACCCTTACACTCCAGGCACTGGCGCTCTTGGCCTTAAGGGTAAGGGTAAGACTAGGAGGCAGTGAGGGCTATGGTAGAGGTTGTGGTAGTTGTTATTATAGACTATTGTGGACTTTGTGGACTTTCATTATGCACTATTATGGATTGTATGCACTTTTACTATGGACTTTATGGACTCTTATTATGGACTATATGGACTACTATGGACTTTATGGACTATTATGAACTTATAGTATGCTAATGTATATGGTTTGAGATGAATGTGGTATCTATTTGTTCATGTTAAATATTCTTGTTATAATTGTGTAAGGATTGAATCAAAAAACAAGAAAAACTCTGCCGAAATTTTCTAGCTCAAGTACATTTGTGTAGTATACCTGTTGACGGTCGTTAACGTACATTACAACCTAATAAATTTCCTTGTACGTATGCACAAATATCATAAAATAGGAGCTTATTACTAACAAATTCTATGAGTTTTAATGATTTATAATTTTCTAGGGTGTTATCCAGAAAGTCGACAAAAGGGACCTAGGAATTAAAATAATTCATGAAATTTCGCCGCAAGACATATGCTAGAAGACTATAGAAGACACCAGAAGGCACCAGAGCGAGCCGGGGGCCCAGCCCCTGCCAGGTGGGGCTGGCCGGCCATAGGGGTGGCCAGACGGCCACCCCCCTCTATATCCTTCCACAAGCTTCTGGAGTATTCTTGCACCGCCTTTGAAGAGTCATCTAGGTCATCCCTTAAGTTAGTTTGATCGAAGGGCTCATGTGCATCCCACCGGGGTATAAATAAAGAGTCAGACCCCCTAGAGAAAGGAGAAGCCAGATCAAGAGCTGAAGAGCCAGAGTTCCAATTCCATATCAGAGATCTAGGCTAGCAATCAAGAGTAGACTAGTTCATCTTAGGATTAGTCTCAATTAGAGATAGAGATATAGAGTAGAAGAGCAGAGTTCTGGAGGAGTTCCGGCCTGTCGTCGCTTCTCCGCTGCTATGTTCGTCAGATCAAGTTCCTTCGTAGGGGGCTTGCTTCTGAGACTCTTTGGTAATCAACTTCTGATTCAAGTAAGCAATTTGTTTGTATTGTTCTTCAAGTTTGCAACTCTTTTGAGTACTTTGATCTTGGTAGCACCTAGGTTGAAGTTGTTTTCGTAGTGTAAGCATGGTGCTTAGGCTAGGATTACTTATGAATGCCCCCTGATTTGTTGTATAGTGGTAGCTCACGAAGGTGACTTTATAACTTCGTTGAATCCTCTGTAGTCCACTTCCAGTTAATTGGTAAAGGTAGGCTTATGCATGCTGGTAGCAGAGAACTCTGATTTCATCCCTTATTGAAAGTTATCGCCCACTGGATGAATGATTAAGAACACAATAGTCTCCCTATTTTCACTATTATCTGAGCTTGATTGTGAATTGGGTTAAGTTTATAGACTCAGTCATCATCGCCAACCGTTCCTTTGGGTTCGATATTAAAACCGGGATTATCTTGGTGAAGTACTATAATGGTATTATATCTGTGCGCTTGCGGATAGTTATCTTTTCTAGTGTGCATTTAATTTATACCAACAAGCATTTCTAGCGTTGTTGCCGGAGAACGGTTGTTTTTCTCTTTGCTGAGTTGACTTTAAGTTTAGCTTAATCTTGTATTATACTTTTATCTTTATTTATTTATAGTTTTTAAATTTAGCTTTACTATTTTACCATGGAACCCATACCTACACCTCTATATCTATACGGAGTACCACCGGGATCATGCCTTAAGCCACTAGAATCATCTAAACCCATTACATCATCTGGCTATGCGCTACGCCCGGAATTAATTCACTTAGTTCAGAAAAAACGTCTTTTCTGGTAGTGATAATGAAAACCCCTATTCCCACTTAGGTGATTTTGAGCAGACATGTGCATGCCTAAGCATTGAAGGCATGTCCAATGAAACTTTAAGATGGAAGCTTTTTTCTTTTTCTTTAACGGGAAAGGCTAAACGTTGGTATAATCGTCACGTTGGGAGTATTCAAGGAGATTGGAAAGTTTTATGCTCGAATTTTTGTTTACAATTTTTCCCTATCTTTAAAGTTGCTAAACTTCGTAGAGAAATCATATGTTTTGAGCAACAGAAAAAGGAATCACTATGTGAGGCTTGGGAACATTTTGATGCTATAGTTAATTCAGGCCCTAGTCTTGCTTTTCCAGAACCTATGCTTTTGCAACATTTCTTTATAGGCCTTAATAGAAAAACTAGAAAATATCTTAATTTGGCCTCAGGAGGAGCGTTCATCATATCACTGTTGAGCATGCAAAAACTATTCTTATAAACATTTTAAATGATCTTCATGAAGAGAAGTTGTTAGAAGAAGAAGAAATCTCAATAGCTGAATCCGAACTTTTGCCTGAAACATCACAACCTTTAGCTATTGTAGAACCTGAACTACCACAAAAGGAAGAGGAAGAATTTCTGCTTCCTGACTTTTTGTTTGATATTGAGGATGATAAAGAAATCTCAGCAGCCTAGAAATTTTGCAACTATAGATCCTACACATTATGATGAGGTAGATTTTCTTAAAAAGACAACAAAAGAATTAATATATGTTTTGAGTGATGAGTGGTTAGAAGAATCAGAGTTTTCAAATGAAATTATTCGTATAAATTCTCCCTCTGTCACTATTTAATGTCAATTAGATAAATATCCTTTTAAAACTCTTTATAATCCAGTAGTAGGTGTTAATATTATGTCTGCTATATTTGCTGAACATTTATTAAAAGACATACCATTAGCCCTGGCTAATAAATTGTTAAAAAGTCTTTCAGGACGCATTATTCCAAGTTCAGGAATTCTGTGTGCCCTTCCTATTTATGTGAATGATTTCTGAGTCCGATTGAATTTCTACATCTTTGATGTTTGGGGGTTTGATGTGTTGATTGGGGAACCTATAGAAAGACTTATTCAAGAGGGACAAACAAGAAAAATAAATGTTAGGCTTGGGAAAGGATTTAAGCTCTCTGTGCCTATAATTCACTCTTTAAAAACTAAGGTAAAGCAATTTCCTAAGTTAGAATCAATATAAGAGGTTAAGGTAGCATCTCTTGAAGAATTAATCAAACCAAATTTAGAAGATGATGCCCAGTTTTTCACCAATGAGGTAGAGGATGAGGATCCCACTGATCCTGAACCTCTCGATAAATTGCTAGAGCCACCTAAACCCCCTATTGAACTTAAACCTTTGCCTTCTGGACTTAAATATGCTTTTCTGAATAATGATCAGGATTCTCCTGTAATCATAAGTGATAAATTATCTCAAGAAGAATCTTTGCGCTTAATAACTGTGTTAGAAAAGCATAGTGTTGCTTTTGGCTATTCACTCCACGACTTTAAAGGAATTAGTCCTGTTCTTTGCACCCATCGCATTCCAACTGATCTAGAAATTACACCATCTAGAGAGCCCTAGCTAGGCTTAATAATGCGATGAGGAAGGTTGTGAAAAAGTAGGTTTTGAAACTTTTGTATGCCGGGATCATTCATCATGTGCTGCATAGTGAGTGGGTTAGTCTTGTTCAAGTTGTACCTAAGAAAGGTGGAATGACTATTGTTAAAAATAAAAGGAATGAATTAATACCCCCAAAGAACCGTCACTGGATGGAGAATGTGCATAGATTATAGAAAACTTAATAAAGCAACAAAGAAAAATCATTTTCTGCTACCCTTCATTGATGAAATGTTAGAGCGTTTAGTGAATCATTCTTTCTTTTGTTTTCTTGATGGTTATTCGGGACATCACCAAATTCCAATTCACCCTGATGATCAAAGCAAAACCACTTTTACATATCCATATGGAACTTATGCTTATCGAATAATGTCTTTTGGATTATGTAATGCTCCAACTTCTTTTCGAAGATGTATGATGTCTATATTTTCTAATATGATTGAAGAAATTATAGAAGTTTTTATGGATGATTTTTCTATTTATGGAAAAACTTTCGATGATTGTCTTGAAAATTTAGATAGAGTTTTGGAAAGATGTGAAGAAAAGCACTTAGTACTTAATTGAAAAAATGTCATTTTATGGTTAGAGAAGGAATAGTGCTAGGACACTGAAAGGTCTTGATGGCTAGAGGGGGGGTGAATAGCCTATTAAAATTTTCTACAAAGACAAGCTAAACAAGTTTATCAATAAAACAAATAGCGAGATGTAAGTTTTGCTTAGCCTACGGGGTGTTTGCAAGCCACCTAACCAATTCACAACTCTAGTGTATTTGCACTCAACCGCACAAGTCAAACCGAGAAGAAAACTACAACTAGCAAGCTACACAAAGAAGCTACTCTAGCAAAGCTAACTAGCTAGCAAAGATAACTAAGAAAGTAATAAGGAGTTGAGTTAGGAGGGTATCACCGAGGGGCGAAGTATTGAGCCAACCAATAAATATGATCAAGAGATGAATACCACAATATACAACCACCGGGATCGATCAAACACAATAAGAATGATGACACAAAGATTTATCCCGAGGTTCACGTGCTTGCCGGCACGCTAGTCCCCGTTGTGTCCCTCTTCACCACGTGGTTCGGTGGCTAATCGGTCACACACTGAGCCTCTCAAAAGGCGCCACAAGAACCTACCAAATAGCAAAAGGTTGCAATGACACGAGCAATATACTAACGTTGCCTTTGGCGCTTCGTCGAGGTAGGCATAAACCCCTCACAATCACCGGAGGTGGCCAAGAACAAACACCAACTCTTGCCAAAGCCTCCAAGCTGCTCCAAGCCGTCTAGGTGGCGGCAACCACCAAGAGAAACAAGAATCTCGCAGCAAATCAACCACCAAGTGCCAACTAGATGCAATCTCACTATGCAAATGCACTTGGATCACTCAATCTCACTTCGAATATGCAAGGAAGCAAGAGAGATGAGTGGGAGAGGAGTTGCTTAGCTCAAAGTGCTCACAAGTATGTCAAAATGTTCAAGAGAGACCAAGAGAGAGAGCCTTGAGCCGGCCAACGAGTATTTATAGACGTACCCCTTCGAATAGAGCCGTTAGAAACTTAAACAGCCGAAATCGCGGTGACCGGACGCGCTGGTCCAACTGACCGGACGCGCCGGTCGCCCAACGGCTAACTCGCGAAGTACTGACCGGACGCGCTGGTCCAAACGACCGGACGCGCCGGTCGCGCAACGGCTAACTGCGAAGCAACGACCGGACGCGCTCATCGCGCAGACTGGACGCGCTGGAAACGACCGGACGCGCTGGTCCCGAGAATGACCGGACGCGCTGGTCGCCTGAGCAGCGCTCAACGAAACAGTGACCGGACGCGCTGAAGTAAATGACCGGACGCGACAGTGCCAGCGTCCGGTTAGAGTCCAGTAAGCTCTCTGGATGACCGGACGCGTCCGATCATCAGTGACCGGACGCGCCTCGCGTCCGATCATCGAACTGAAAAACGCGCAGAGACTGAACACTGACCGGACGCGTCCGGTCATGCAAGGACCGCGTCCGGTTCAGCGTCCGGTCACCTCTGTGACCTCTGTTCGCCTCCATTTCTTTTCCGGACTTCTAGCATAGTGAAAAATAGTCGTTTCAACTTCTCAAAAACGCCTGAATCCCGTCTCGCAAGCTCGGTAGGAGGGAGAGAGAGGATCTCAAACCCTCTCTACCGCTCAAACTCCACCGCCTTCGCAAACGTGCTAACACCACCAAGTGATCTTCGTCATGTGTGAGTGTGTTAGCATTTTCACAATCATTTTTAGAGGCGATATTAGTTTTATCCAAATGCATATGATCATGAAATGCACATCTAGAGGCACTTAGGAGTTCAATAGCCGCGTCATTCCCCTCTTTATAGTACGGCTATCTATCCTATAATGTAACCACACCCACTAGGTGTCTTGGTTACTAAAACACAACCCTTAAGCATATACCTTTGCCTTGATCACATAGGGTTGCGTCCAAATCCAAGTGTGGCCATCATGATCACCATGTCCATCTTGCCACCAACCTTGGAATGTACTAATCCTCATATGCTACATACAACTTAGGCATAGGATTAGTACTTAGGCATTGTCACTAATTACCAACACCAAACATAGGACTTTCAATCTCCCCCTTGTTGGTAATTGGTGACAAACCTTTCACAAAGATGTTATGATAAAATTTTGATTGAACCCATGTCACATTGTCCAAGTATATTACCATGTGTAAGAAATATGGACATGTGATCATGAATTCAAATTGATAGCAATGGCTCCCCCTACATGTATGCTATATGTTTGGATTTTGGAAGCATACATGTTATATAGGAAAGTATAGGAGCATTGACTACCAATAGGTGCTAAGTGTTTAAGATTATAGACTTTTGAAGCGTGATACCATCGGAGTAGCGATAAACACCATCTTAGCACCTTGTGTAGTTATATTCCACTTGTAAAAGCACAAACATAACTAGAAACCTCGTGAGATCAACATTATAAGCAAGGCTCTAGTACCACTATGAAAAACATAAAGCAAGAAAAATCTAACTACTTCCTATTAATGCTAGTACCACAATGCATCATTCAAATTATACTAGCAAGTCACCACACAAGCAATGTATCGGAGAAAACGAAATGCATACCACAATGCATCATTCAAATTATACTAGCAAGTCACCACACAAGCAATGTATCAGAGAAAATAAAATGCATAACTATGCATCATACATATGAGGTGCACATAGAAATGCAACATTCATGTTTAAAAGCTTGCTCCCCCTACTTGTGTGCTTCTTTTATCAATTCTCTCCCTTTAGGATTTAACTTTGTGAAACATTTTCTCCCCCACAACATTTTTTTGAGTTCTATCTTTGTGAACAACATTTTCTCCCCCTTTGGCACCAATTGACCACAAGGAGCAAACTTTAGATAGATTATCATGCTGAAATATGGGGTGAGGATCAAGTTTATGATTCAACCTAGATTGCTTGCATAAATAAAATACTTCGGTTTGATCCAAGGGCAAGCTTCTTCACACCTCACTAGAAGGGTTATCATGCACCATGTTGAAGCAAATATTTAGACAAGTTTTCTAGATTAAACACTTAGGATCACAAGCTACTTAAACAAGTTATATGCTACCACTAGATCATACAAGTCATGGAAACAATAGTGGTACCATATAAACTTCAAATTCATTTGATTTTTATGAATGAGCCTAGAACATGTAAATTATGACTAGATGCACTAAACAAGTCCTTAGAATAGAATGTATGACATGTCAACCAATTATACCTTGGGGCTCGAAGGAGAGGCATGTCATATATGGGGTGCATCAACTCATGTTGGAGAAGTCAAGTATGTTCAACTCATTCTTTAGCTTGTGAAATCTCTTCTCATCAAGTGGCTTGGTGAATAGATCGGCTAATTGATCTTCGGTGCCCACACTCTTAATGGCAATGTCACCCTTTTTTTGATGATCTCTAATGAAATGATGACAGACATCAATATGCTTTATTCTTTGATGTTGAACCGGATTGTTGGTTAGCTTCACGGCACTTTCATTGTCACATAGCAATGGCACATTCTTGAATTTGATTCCAAAATCTTTCAATGTTGCCTTCATCCACAAGATTTGTGCACAACAACTACCCGCGGCGATGTATTCGGCCTCGGCGGTAGATAGTGCAATACTATTTTGCTTCTTGGATGACCATGAGACAAGTGATCTTCCTAATAATTGACAAGTCCCGGAAGTGCTCTTTCTCTCCACTTTGTCACCGGCGTAGTCGGAATCCGAATATCCAACTAGCTCAAAGCTTGCACATTTGGGATACCACAATCCAACATCTTGTGTATGCTTTAAGTACCTCAATATTCTCTTTGTTGCCTTCAAATGACTTTCTCTTGGTGAGGCTTGAAATCTTGCACACATGCATACACTAAACATTACATCGGGCCTTGATGCCGTCACATAGAGTAGACTACCAATCATCGATCTATATAGCTTTTGATCCACCATGTTGCCACTCTTGTCACTATCCAAACTTCCACTAGTGCCCATTGGGGTTGTAATACTCTTTGCATCTTCCATGCCAAACTTCTTGAGCATATCTTTGATGTACTTAGTTTGGCTCACAAATGTACCTTCTTTCATTTGTTTGATTTGAAGTCCAAGAAAGAAACTAAGTTCACCAATCATTGACATTTCAAATTCCTTTGCCATCATTTTCCCAAACTCATCACAATAATCTTGATTGGTTGAACCGAATATGATATCATCAACATATATTTGCAACACAAACAAGTCTTTCCCAATTTTCTTGGTGAATAGTGTTGTATCAACTTTGCCCATGACAAATCCTTTGGATAGCAAGAAGTCTCTCAATCTTTCATACCATGCTCTAGATGCTTGCTTCAATCCATATAAAGCCTTTCTTAACTTGTATACATAATTGGGTTTCTTGTCATCTTCAAAACCGGGAGGTTGCTCCACATACACCTCCTCTTGAATGTACCCATTGAGAAATGCACTCTTTACATCCATTTGATATAGCTTGATATTGTGAGCACAAGCATAGGCAAGTAAGATTCTAATTGCTTCCAATCTTGCAACCGGGGCATAGGTTTCACCAAAGTCAAGACCCTCTATTTGTGTGTAACCTTGAGCCACTAGTCTTGCTTTGTTCCTTACTACTATCCCATCTTGATCTTGCTTGTTGCGAAAGACCCATCTTGTTCCAATGACATTGTGATCCTTAGGCCTTTCAACTAGTTCCCATACTTCATTTCTCTTGAAATTGTTGAGCTCTTCATGCATTGCATTTACCCAATCTGGATCTCTCAATGCTCTATCAATGTCCTCGGGTTCTTCCATTGACACAAAAGAAGAGTGACCACAAAATGATGTCAATCTTGATCTAGTTTGAACTCCTCTTTGTATGTCACCAATGATGGAATCCAATGGATGATCTCTTGCAATGTTAGTTGATTGAAGCACTTGGACTTGATTGCTTGGATGTTGATGTTGATCATGAGTTGGAGATGATGAACTAGCCACTTGTTGATCTTGTTGCACTTGAGATGATATACTAGCTTGATTTTGCATTAGAGAACCACTAGGTTGTGTAATTGGACTTTGGAGCACTTGATCTTTATTGTCATCCACATTAATCACTTGCTTTGGCATAATATCACCAATATCCATTTTTTTCATAGCATTACTCAATTGAGTTCCTCTCACATCATCTAAGTTATCTTCTTCATCTTGAGAACCATTTGTTTCATCAAATTCAACATCATGCACTTCTTCAAGTAAACCACTAGCCAAATTCCAAACTCTATAAGCTTTGCTAGTAGTTGAGTAACCAAGTAAAAATCCTTCATCACATTTCTTCTCAAACTTGCTCAATCTAGTGCCCTTCTTCAAGATGTAGCATTTGCAACCAAATACCTGAAAGTATGCAATGTTGGACTTTCTTCCATTTAAGATCTCATATGGTGTCTTCTCTAAGAACTTGTGGCAATAGAGGCGGTTGCTATAGAAGCATGCCGTGTTGATTGCTTCGGCCCAAAATGAATGACTCATATTATACTCATTCAACATTGATCTTGTCATATCAATTAAGGTTCTATTCTTCCTTTCAACTAGTCCATTTGATTGAGGTGTATACTTGGCCGAGAATTGATGCTTGATTCCAAGCTCATCGCATAGCTCATCAATTCTTGTGTTTCGAAACTCACTTCCATTGTCACTTCTTACTTTCTTGATTGTAGTTTCAAACTCATTTTGTACTCTCTTGATGAACTTCTTGAATATTTCAAATACATCACTTTTATCCCCAAGAAAGAATACTCATGTATATCTAGTGAAATCATCCACAATCACAAAGCCATACTTGTTGCCACCAATGCTTGTGTATGTAGTTGGCCCAAATAGATCCATGTGCAACAACTCAAATGCCTTGGAAGTACTCATAATGCTCTTCAATGGATGAGTGTTGCCTACTTGCTTTCTGGCTTGACATGCACTACATAGCTTATCCTTCTCAAATATGACACCCTTCAAGCCTCTAACTAAGTCATGCCTCACTAACTTGTTCAATTGCTTCATGCCAACATGACTAAGTCTTCTATGCCATAACCAACCCATACTTGATTTGGTGAGCAAGCATGTTGAAATTTGAGTGTCACTAGCATTGAAATCAACCAAGTATAGATTCTCATATCTAAAGCCTTTGAAGATCAAGTTAGAGCCATCAACACTAACTATCTCCACATCATCAATACCAAATATGCACTTGAAACCGAGATCACACAATTGAGCAACCGACAACACGTTGAAATTGAGCTTTTCAACTAGTAGCACATTGAAGATGCTATGATCATTTGAGATTGCAATCCTTCTAAGAGCCTTTACATCACCGTTGCTATTGTCACCAAATGTGATACTATCAATGCCACTATCATTTGATTTGAGAGAGTTGAACATTCTTGAATCACCGGTCATATGTTGAGAGCACCCACTATCAAGCATCCAATGTCTTCCTCCAGCCTTATAATTTACCTACAAAATAATTTAATATTTCTTAGGTACCCATACTTATTTGGGTCCTTGTAGGTTAGTCACTAAGCTCTTTGGTACCCAAATAGCCTTCTTCTTTGGGCCCATAATTGGTGTACCAACAAACCTAGCATGCACACCTTTCTCACCCTTGGTAAGCACATAACAAGAATCAAAAGGAATGTAAGGTACATTAGCATTTTTCTTGTTCTTGTTCATTTTATTGCAATTAATCTCTAGATGCCCAACTTGCTTGTATCTATTGCAATAATGATCATTGCCCTTCACAAAGCGAGGCTTTGGAGTAGCAAAGGCCGCCATGCCCTTCTTGGGAGTATAGCCTAATCCCTCTTTGTTAAGAGAGAACCTTTGGCTACCCAAGCATTTTAGCAAGCGGGCATCCCCACCATAGGCATTGCCTAATGCGCGGGTGAGATCATCCACCTCTCTCTTGAGAGTCTCATTCTCAACCACAAGTGATGAATCACTAGTAGTAGAGATAGGTTTGGTTGTGGTGGATGATGATGAGCTACATGAAGCATTAGTAGGACCAACAAATAAAGAATCATCAATAATATCACATGTTAGTCCAATGTCACAAGTGACAATCACTTGCTCCTCCTTAGCTTCCTTCATGAGCTTCTCCAACTTGAGGTCCTTTTCCTTGATGAGCTCAAGTAGAGTGGAGTGGGCTTCCTTAAGCCTAGTGTGAGCAATTTTAAGATCCTCGTGGTCTTCCTTTAGACACTCACGAGAAGCCTCTAGCTCATCAAAGGATTTCCTAAGAGCTTTGAGCTCTTGTTCAATTCCTTTGCACTCCTTACTCTTTTTGAGAGCAACAAGCTCCTCCATCAAGGCATCATTTTCATTGCTCTTGGCAATGAGCTCTTGTTCCAAGATTTTGTATTTCTTGGTTGTCCTCTTATAACCCTTGCTCATTTGATCTATTATGCCCAATAGATTATCCTTGGAGTAGTCCTCATCCTCCTCATCATCACTCCTACAATCATCACTAGCACAAGAATCATCATCACTATCATCATATTTTACCTTTGTAGGCTTGGCCATAAGGCATGTTGATGTAGTGTCAAAGATGGATGGCTTGTTGAAGAGGACAATGTTTGCAATGGCTCGCCGAGTGGTCCTCTCATCATCACTAGAGCTTTCATCATCATCACTATCGGAGTTGTCACTATCCCAAGTGACCACATAACCACCACCCTTCTTCTTCTTGTTGAATGTGAAGCTCTTCTTTGCTTTCTTCTCCTTCTTGTCCTTCTTGTTCTTCTTCAACTTCAATTTCCCATCATGATATCTTTTGTCTTCATAGGGGCACCTTGCCACTACATGATCGGGGCTATTGCAATTGTAGCAAAGCACCTCCTTTGCCTTCATGAAGTCCCTTCTCTTTCTTGCACCATAGCCTCTCTTCTTCATGAACCGACCCATCTTTTGCACTAGAAGGGCCATGATCTCATCATCAAAAGGATCATCATCATCATTCTCCACCTTGCTCTTGCCCTTAGAGGATGAAGCCTTGAATGCAATGGGCTTCTCTTACTTGACCTTGGTTTCTTTCTTCTCTTCTACCTCATCTTCATCATCATTGTATTGGGCATCGGTCATTATATCTCCAAGCACATCGGTTGGTTTGACCTTGTCCAATCCCTCTCTAAAGATCATTCTTCTCAAGGTAGCAAACTTCTTGGGTAAACACATCAAGAACTTATGTGAGAAGTCCTTGTCCTCAACCTTCTCCCCAAGCCCCTTGAGATCATTGACAATGACTTGGAGCCTATAGAACATCTCTAGGATGGATTCATCATCTTTCATCTTGAAAGTGGAGAACTTGTCCTTGAGCATATATAGTTTGGCACATTTTACCATTGAAGTGCCCTTATATGTTTCCTCTAATCTTATCCATACTTCACTTGCCATTTTAAGATCCTTGATTTGCTCAAAGACCTTTGCATCAATCCCATTGTAGAGAGTATTGAGAGCCATAGTGTTGCATTGGTTATTAATGCGGTCATTGTTGGTGAGGTTGTCGGGATCAATGATAGCATAATCATGGTGTGTCACCTCCCAAACGTTCTCATGAAGAGAGCCAAGATATTGCTTCATTTTTCTTTTCCAATGATCAAAAGATGTGACACTATCAAAGAATGGAGACTTACCCCCGACATGGTTGAACATAACTTGAGCCATCTTACATCAAGGTTGTTAAGCCTTACAAACGGTGACCACCGCTCCGATACCACTTGAAATGTCTTGATGGCTAGAGGGGGGTGAATAGCCTATTAAAATTTTCTACAAAGACAAGCTAAACAAGTTTATCAATAAAACAAATAGCGAGATACGAGTTTTTCTTAGCCTACGGGGTGTTTGCAAGCCACCTAACCAATTCACAACTCTAGTGTATTTGCACTCAACCGCACAAGTCAAACCGAGAAGGAAACTACAACTAGCAAGCTACACAAAGAAGCTACTCTAGCAAAGCTAACTAGCTAGCAAAGATAACTAAGAAAGTAATGCGGAGTTGAGTTAGGAGGGTATCACCGAGGGGCGAAGTATTGAGCCAACCAATCAATATGATCAAGAGATGAATACCACAATATACAACCACCGGGATTGATCAAACACAATAAGAATGATGACACAAAGATTTATCCCGAGGTTCACGTGCTTGCCGGCACGCTAGTCCTCGTTGTGTCCCTCTTCACCACGTGGTTCGGTGGCTAATCGGTCACACACCGAGCCTCTCAAAAGGCACCACAAGAACCTACCAAATGGCAAAAGGTTGCAATGACACGAGCAATATACTAACGTTGCCTTTGGCGCTTCGCCGAGGTAGGCACAAACCCCTCACAATCACCAGAGGTGGCCAAGAACAAACACCAACTCTTGCCAAAGCCTCCAAGCTGCTCCAAGCCGTCTAGGTGGCGGCAACCACCAAGAGAAACAAGAATCCCGCAGCAAATCAACCACCAAGTGCCAACTAGATGCAATCTCACAATGCAAATGCACTTGGATCACTTAATCTCACTTCGAATATGCAAGGAAGCAAGAGAGATGAGTGGGAGGGGAGTTGCTTAGCTCAAAGTGCTCACAAGTATGTCAAAATGTTCAAGAGAGACCAAGAGAGAGAGCCTTGAGCCGGCCAACGAGTATTTATAGACGTACCCCTTCCAATAGAGCCGTTAGAAACTTAAACAGCCGAAATCGCGGTGACCGGACGCGCTGGTCCAACTGACCGGACGCGCCGGTCGCCCAACGGTTAACTCGCGAAGTACTGACCGGACGCGCTGGTCCAAACGACTGGACGCGCCGGTCGTGCAACGGCTAACTGCGAAGCAACGACCGGACGCGCTCATCGCGCAGACCGGACGCGCTGGTCCCGAGAATGACCGGACGCGCTGGTCGCCTGAGCAGCGCTCAACGAAACAGT
The DNA here is from genome assembly GCA_038087645.1 of Saccharum hybrid cultivar R570. Classification (NCBI taxonomy): domain Eukaryota; kingdom Viridiplantae; phylum Streptophyta; class Magnoliopsida; order Poales; family Poaceae; genus Saccharum; species Saccharum hybrid cultivar. Next base: position 4,861,376 of record JAQSUU010000043.1, on the reverse strand, counting down.
GACTGGACGCGCTGAAGTAAATGATCGGACGCGACAGTGCCAGCGTCCGGTTAGAGTCCAGTAAGCTCCCTGGACGACCGGACGCGTCCGATCATCAGTGATCGGACGCGCCTCGCATCCGATCATCGAACTGAAAAATGCGCAGAGACTGAACACTAACCGGACGCGTCCGGTCATGCAAGGACCGCGTCCGGTTCAGCGTCCGGTCACCTCTATGATCTCCGTTCGCCTCTGTTTCTTTTCCGAACTTCCGGCGTAGTGAAAAATAGTCGTTTCAACTTCTCGAAAACGCCTGAATCCCGCCTCGCAAGCTCGGCGGGAGGGAGAGAGGATCTCAAACCCTCTCTACCGCTCAAACTCCACCGCCTTCGCAAACGTGCTAACACCACTAAGTGATCTTCGTCATGTGTGAGTGTGTTAGCATTTTCACAATTATTTTTAGAGGCGATATTAGTTTTATCCAAATGCATATGATCATGAAATGCACATCTAGAGGCACTTAGGAGTTCAATAGCCGCGTCATTCCCCTCTTTATAGTACGGCTATCTATCCTATAATGTAACCACACCCACTAGGTGTCTTGGTTACTAAAACACAACCCTTAAGTATATACCTTTGCCTTGATCACATAGGGTTGCGTCCAAATCCAAGTGTGGCCATCATGATCACCATGTCTATCTTGCCACCAACCTTGTAATGTACTAATCCTCATATGCTACATACAACTTAGGCATAGGATTAGTACTTAGACATTGTCACTAATTACCAACACCAAACATAGGACTTTCAGACACTTAGTGTCTGAAAGAGGTATAGAGGTAGACTGAGCTAAAATGGAAGTAATTGAACAATTACCTCCACCTGTGAATATAAAAAGGATTCAAAGTTTTCTTGGTCATTGTGGTTTTTACCATAGGTTTATAAAAGATTTTTCACATATTGCTAAACCACTGACTAACTTGTTAGCTAAGGATGTTCTTTTTGAATTTGATGATGCATGTTTGAAATCTCTTAATATTCTTAAAGAAGCACTCATCTCTGCACCAATCATTCAATCCCCTGATTGGTCAATACCTTTTGAAATTACGTGTGATGCTAGTGATTATGTTGTGGGGGCAGTTCTAGGACAGACAAAGGATAAAAAGTATCATGTCATTGCTTATGCTAGTAAAACTCTGACAGGAGCTCAACTTAATTATGCAACAACTGAAAAAGAATTTATAGCTGTTGTTTTTGCTATAGATAAATTTAGATCTTACTTGGTAGGAGCAAAAGTTATTATTTATACTGATCATGCTGCTTTGAAATATTTGCTCACTAAAAAAGATGCTAAACCACGTTTGATAAGATGAATTTTATTACTCCAAGAATTTGATTTAGAAATAAAAGATAAAAAGGAGTAGAAAATCTTGTTGCCGATCACTTGTCTAGAATGCAATTTAAAAATCCATAGAAATTACCTATTAATGACTCACTAAGGGACGACATTCTTTCCAAAGTAACAAAATCAGACCCTTGGTACTCCGATATTGTGAATTTTATGGTTGCAGGTTATGTACCATCAGGGGACAATAAAAGAAAACTTATTTATGAGAGTCATCAACACCTATGAGATCCACCGTACCTCTTCAGAATATGTGCTGATAGACTACTAAGAAGATGTGTACTGGCGGAGGAGGGCATTCAAATCATTCAGAAATACCACTCATCACCATATGGAGGTCATTATGGGGCATTCCGCACTAATGCAAAAATTTGGCAGTGTGAATTCTTTTGGTCAACCATGTATGAAGACACCAAGAACTTTATCCAGAGACGTGTATCATGCCAGAAGCATGAAAACATCAAGACAAGAGATGTCATGCCACTCACCAACAATCTTCAGCCACGTAAGCACGCCGCCGATGCCACGTCGCTTCACCTGAGCTACCTAGTGCTAAGTTTGATAAGTGTGCACCACACCTAAACTATTAGTTTCACCTAGGTCAAGCTACCCGCTCATACCCCTTTATAGTACGGTCAAAGGAAAAACAAAGTCCTAAACTACTCTAAGTGCCTCTCCAACACCAAACGGCACTTAGAACTAGTTCGTCCTTAACTTTGCCGCCAATCCTTTGAAAACCGAAACGATTTCCATCGATAGGGGCATGAAAACCATATTACCTAAACAATCACCATTACCATGACCTAACTTATCAAAGTTTCTGCAAAACACACGTTAGTCATAGTAATTTCCGTCGTCCTCAATCATCGAAACACAACTAGGGGCCTAGATGCTTACAGACGGCGCCAAGTCTAGGGTCCATTTTTTGAAATGATTCCGCCAATGGCACATTTGATAAATTCTTTCGAAAAAAGGGCTAAAAAACAAAAAAAGACACTAGGTAGTACTCCTTGTCCCTGAAAGAATGAATGAATTTCTAGCAACTTTAGGACAGATTAGTAAAGAAGATAAAAGATCATGTTGTCCCTCATTAAACTGATAAACCTTAATAGCTCTCTAGTTACCGAGAAGCCTAATTAAGTAGTGTCGTTTGGAGTATCCAATAGCAGCTTAGGAGAGAGAGGTCGTGTTAAATGCAACCCAGACTACGGGAGAGATTAATGTAGATAGGTGGACCGCTCACCTCTAGAAATTTATTCTTTTGAAGACAAATTTTTGATCTAGAAATTGATTCTTTCAGTAATAGGGAGTAATAAATAGCAACAGTACACAAAGATCCAAACGTACTTGTGAAGTACTATGTAAATGTTACGGTAAAAATGCTCTGTGCGGCGCATGATGATGTCCTACGTGGGAAGCCGGAACGAACCGACTACTAGCCTACTCCCAGCAGCGCCGCTACGACTTCCCATGCACATTGCACAGGCACAGCTCTGGGAGCGCGACCCTTCGCCTTCCCAGTGGCGGCACTCGTCGCGTCTCGCTATATATATAAATCATGCCGGCCAAAACCTCTCACACATCGCTCAAGAACCCAGCAGCCACACGCCACCACCACCAGTCCACCACACCGTAACCCACCATTGTTTGCACTTCGCAACATGTCCAAGAAGCTTCAAATGGGGGGGCCGAAGCAGGCTAAGGGTGCGACCGACGACGGCAAGGGTGACGTCGCTGGCGCCGCTGGCAGCGCGGTGACGGCGAGCGCCATCGCGGCCTCCTACGACGACCAGATCCGCCCGCTCCTCGACGCGGTGGACCGGCTGCGCCACCTCAAGGTGACGCAGGAGGGCATCCAGCTGCCCACCATCGTCGTCGTCGGGGACCAGTCCAGCGGCAAGTCCAGCGTGCTTGAGTCCCTGGCCGGCATCAGCCTGCCGCGCGGCCAGGGCATCTGCACGCGCGTGCCCCTCGTCATGCGCCTCCAGGACGACCCCTCCGCGGACTCGCCCAAGCTGCAGCTCGAGTACAGCAACGGCCGCGTGGTGACCACCACCGAGGCCACCGTCGCGGACGCCATCAACGCCGCCACCGCGGAGATCGCCGGGAGCGGCAAGGGTATCTCCGACGCGCCCATCACGCTCGTCGTGCGCAAGCGCGGCGTGCCCGACCTCACCCTCGTCGACCTCCCCGGCATCACGCGCGTGCCCGTGCAGGGGCAGCCCGAGGACATCTACGACCAGGTGGCCAAGATCATCAAGGAGTACATCGCCCCCAAGGAGAGCATCATCCTGAACGTGCTCTCGGCCACGGTAGACTTCCCGACGTGCGAGTCCATCCGCATGTCGCAGCAGGTGGACCGCACCGGGGAACGCACGCTCGCCGTGGTCACCAAGGTCGACAAGGCCCCCGAGGGCCTGCTTGAGAAGGTCACCATGGACGACGTGCACATCGGCCTCGGCTACGTCTGCGTCCGCAACCGCATTGGGGACGAGACGTATGAGCAGGCGCGCGTCGAGGAGGAGCGGCTGTTCAAGTACCACCCTCTGCTGTCGAAGATCGACAAGTCCATGGTCGGCATCCCCGTCCTCGCCCAGAGGCTTATGCAGATCCAGGCCGCCATCATCGCCAAGTGCCTCCCTGACATCGTGAAGCAGATCAACGAGCGCCTCAGCTGCAGCAGCGCAGAGCTCGACCAGATGCCGCAGGATCTGAGCAACGTCGCCGATGCTGTCAGGGTGTTCTTCCACATCGTCAAGCAGGTCTGCAACTCACTCGAGAAGGTGCTGGTGAGGGGCGACTTCGCTGAGTACCCTGACGAGCGCAACTTCCATGGCACGGCGCGCATCGCCGATATGCTGAGTGGATATGCAAAGAGTCTGCCGGCGCAGTGCCCGACGAACGGCAACGAGCCGTTTCTGATGGAGGAGGTGCGCATCCTCGAGGAAACGAAGGGCATCAATCTCCCCAACTTCCTGCCGAGATCAGCGTTTCTGGTCCTGCTGAAGAAGAAGGTGGAGACCATTGATCAGGTCCCTCAGGACCTTGTCAACGGCGTCTGGGAGTACGTGGAGGAGCTTGTGATGAAGGTTCTCCTGAAGCTCTCGGACAACTTCCCGCAGATGCAGTCGCCGTGCCGCCGCGCCGTGCAGACCCTGATGGACAAGGCGCGGCTGCGCTCGGCGCAGCACGTCAAGGAGCTGATCGCGATGGAGCTGGTGGCGGATTACACCGCCAACCCAGACTACATGAAGACCTGGGCCGACATCATGGAGGGGTACGAGAAGTTCATGGAGGCGGTGGAGGACAAGTCGAAGCCGACGAGGATCACCCTGGAAGGCTTTGGCGAGGTGGACGTGTCGCATCTCAGGGTGTATGCTGACTTGGCAGGGAAGGCGTTCGACCTGAGGGCGCGGCTGACCGCGTACTGGAAGAGCATAGTGCTGAGGCTCGTCGATGGCCTGGCACTGCACGTCCTTCTCAGCGTCAAGCTGCTGGTGGAAAAAGATCTCGAGGAGGAGCTCGGCAACGAGCTGCTGAGCAACAAGTTCGCCGGGGTGGAGAAGATGCTCGCGCCGTCGCCGAGCACCGGAACGAAGCGTGAGCGCCTCAAGAAGAGCATCGTCCTGCTGCGTCAGTCCAAGGAGGTTGTGGCCAATATAATGGACAGGATTAGCGCGGCGGGTGACATCTAGGCAGGCCGTGGTGTGCTGTTGTGCGTGTTCTTTTGGGTTGTGTTTCGTTATGAACTTAGTGAAGGGTCTTGTTAAAGCCCTTCCCTGTGCTGTTCTTTTTTATGCATTTTACTATCGCTAGTTTTATTTCGTCAGTGTTCATGGTGGCTACCTTTGGTTAAGTGTTACTTGTTGGCGCCTCCGATATGGTTCGTTATGCATTTGCTGTGTCTAGTACAGTAGTTTTAATTCGTCAGTGTTCTGGTGTTTGTTTTTTTCTTTGAGCGATCGGTATACATGACTACCTAGTTACTTCATCAGTTTACGTGACGTAAAATGCCATTTTCTCTGTTTCTATATCTCAAATAGAAGAAAATGAGTGACGTTTTCCGATGGGCCGAGCAGGACGTGAGGTGCACTGGGCCGTGGGCCAAGCAAAAACGTGCATTGCATAATCTAAGCAGCAACAGCAATGCCAATCTCTTATCTTTGCAACCTCTCTTCTGACTTCCAGAGCCTCTCTGTCTCTGGGTCCTCACCTTCACTAAAACCTCTCGTTGTAAAGCTCTAATTGTATAAAAAAAACCTGAGTTCAGTAACAGATTTAGGGCGCATTAGAAATGCAAAAAATTCACATAAATCATACAGATTTTTTTTAACAAAGGATAACTCTGCTTTTATTGAAAGCATATAAATTATACAGAAATTTTTACAAGAATCAATTCATTTCACTGGAAAAAATGCAGAAAACAGAAAAGAAGTCCCGTATTTCAAAGTGGCCTTATCCTCTTCGATCGGCCACCATGGCAGCCTACGACTCATGCATTTCTTGCAACTAAGTTCACTTCAGGATTGCACAGTAGTGTGCTAATCTACATGGAGAACTGTACAATAGGCAGCACCACCTAATAACAACAGTGGTATCCATGTCAATGGGGGTGACAAGACTACTGGTACAATTCCATAAGCTGACAATAGCTTTGAACAGAGCTGCAAGAAACACAAATCAACATTATTATCAACACTAATACATGAAAAATTGCCTTGTCAGAAAGATTGAGGGACAGAAAGATGTACCTTCAAATGTATTGCTGCAGTGATCAAGCATGTAAGTAGAAGAGCCCTCCTTGTCCAGCTACCACAAAACTGGATCATCATGGACACCATCTTGTCAGTGAATTTCATTAGTAAAGCCCTTGGAGCAACTGGCAGCAAGCTTGATGACCCAGCATGCATATTTGCTGAATCAGCAGAGTATACTATTCTTCTTCTGTGCCGCAAAAACACAATAGCATTTTCTGCAAACAGACCATATATAAGAACTATTACAGGGACAACCACCAGATATAGGAATGGTAGTGTGATGACAAGCACATCTGGGTTGCTCAGTTTGTTGCCCATCAAGCCCCCATCATGAACTGGCACACTCCATCCAGATAAGTACATTTGAGCAATTTCTCCATTTTCAGACGTTGCATGACCCCAAAACCATGGCATTTCAATTAGCCAGAGCACATATATTACCATAGAAAACCAGAAAGGTTTACTCCTTGTGCCCTCCATTAAAAACCAAACCAACCAAAAGTAAGCTTTTCTCTGCTGGATAGGGGATGACAGGATTGACACAGCCCACCTTTGATATGATGAACTTCTCCTAACAAAATGATATAATAGTTTGGGGATGAACAACAATACAATGGTGAAGACCAAATTACTCCACAGAAGAACTTGATACATGTCTTCCCACTGGACTTCAAGGAGCAGATAATTGGTCCATGAGCTTGTGGGAATTGCCATCTTACCCTCAACTGAAAATGGTCTCTGCTCACTTGAAATTTTTACACCATGAGAATCAAGAACAAACACCTGCAACCAGTAGCGAGTAGCAGATGAACTTCTGTAATTTTCAGCATTCCATTTGGCATGGAACAAAGGTCTGTGAGCAGAAGTACTGGCAACAAGCTGCAGAGGTATCTCCTCAACAATCTTAAACTCACTATGAGAGTCAAAGACTCTAGCACTCACATTGCGGATAACTTGATGAGAGAAAATAAGGACATTTATATCATTTCTCATCGACCACTTTTCTGAATCCAACATATTCATACTTCTTGAATCTGTTGGATATGTGATCAAGATGGAAGTTTGGAGTGCCTGTTTCAATGTGTGATCTATGAATGAGACTGCACCACCATCTATTGCTAAAATCCTCATCAATCTGGAGTCCTTCCAGTCTCCAAGTTGCCATTCCCAAAAGCTTGACTTGTGATCTTCTGTTGTTCTGATTTCATGGTACCTCCAAAGCCGCTTACTAACTTTTGCATGGAGATGACCACATAGGTATGCTGAAATAGACTGCCTTGCAAACACACTTTCATATCGCTGTCCTTTTTCAGATGATGCAGTGAACGACATAGGGAAGTGTCCAAAAACAACTTTGGTAACTGGAACATTGGAATGATTGGTCCAGTATTGAAGCTCTGAATCTACCGCTTCTATCCTTTTATCCGTTGCATGACCAAAAAGATTTGCAGGAAAACGAATGCCAACACTCATTGTATCATCAATACCCAGAAATTGGTAGCTTCTATCTCCCTACAGTGCCTTTTAGGACAGAATTTAGTTTCAGAACTGTAGTGGTTATTGATATAGATGAATAGTCATGAAAATACATATGCACAGCTCCCAAAGTATGTTTCATAACTTTCATTGGACATTTACTATTACAAAAGAATGAAATTAAAAATGGGACATTGATTTACTAGTTAGTGCATCAGTAGTCAATAATGTTCAACATTTATGCTTTGCTAGTAATATGTTACAGTTTACACCTTGAGACAGAAACGGATCATAATTTAGCTGAAACTTGGCTACCCATTGGATTTGAGTACCTGAAGCAATATACTACTGAAGCAAAATATACTACTGATGGTGCCTAGAAATACCTTGAATAAATTCAATGATGATAAACACTGAGAGCTGACACAGGTATAAGTCGTACCTGAACCAATATGCTACTGATGGTGCTTAATCGCTTAAACTGTGAGTTAACACTGTAAGTTGAAAAGAAGTCCAATTTTCCTCCTCTATAGGGCACTCCATATGTGTCATGATTGCCTCTAATATCAAATATCCTGCTCTTATCAATGCCACCTTGTCCAACAATTGCATCAATAGTTTTTTTGTAGGTAACCCATTCGTATTCGTCCTGCCTTGAACTAGTTCTTTGCTGATTCTTAGCATCTTATTAAAATGACAATGACAATGTGAAGTTAGAATATATAATAACATGTCATAAAACCACAAGGAAAGCAATACTGGTCAATCTTATGTCAGTGGATATCCTGTTGGAACCGTAATGGTTTGCATGCCAAATAAGAACAGAATGATTTACATGGCCGTTAGCACTTAGCAGGAAACAATTTGGAGTGAGCTATCTTAAAAGCCACAGCAGTTATAACTCGAGTTTCCCAAAGTTTATATTTTGTACTAGTATTATATAGGTTTCTGGGTGCTATGCCAATTTGGTCTGTGAAGTATTTCTGGTCAATTTTCCACCATCTACTTGATATGCTGTCTGCTCCAAGTAATTTCTTTAGTACTCCAGTATCCATGGGCACGGCATTTCAAATAAATAAATAGATATCCATGAGCAGGACAACGCCCCATAATGACTACTTTGAATACAAGTTGCAGAATCTGACGCCAAAACATTCGCATCCAGAAAGAAGAGAGCAGAGGGCTCACCGGTGATGTCACCGGTGACGAGGAGAAGGTGAGGCCGGATTGCACGCAGCGCGGTGCCGAGGAGCGCGAGTTCGGCGGCACGCTCAGGGTTGTAGGTGCTGATATGGAGGTCACTGACCTGCACCACCCAAGCCACGTCACCGTCCATGGGGAAGACCGACCTCGAGACCGACGCGTCGCCGTCGTCGGCCGGTTGCCAGGAGGAGCACGGCGTCGGCAGGAGGACGAGGAAGAGGAGTACGAAGAGAGGGAGCGGGAGATCGGAGGCCATCGCTGCGGCCTGCGGGTGGTGGGGAATCGGAGAGGAGCCGAGCGACGGAAATGCCTGCTGGCTGCTGCTGTGCGCCAGTGCCGGTGCCGCCTTTAGAAGGAAGAAGAAGAGTGCTCGGTCCGCAAGGCACGGACGAACGTGGGCCGTAGGCTGTGGGCTGCGGGCCTAACGCTGGATGGGAGAGAGCGAAAGGTTAGGCCTATTTATGGCCCTGTTTTGTTTCTCAAAAAATCTATGGCCCTGTTTTTCAAAAAAAAAATCTATGTCTAGCTTTAGTTTAGGCGGCGTTTGGTTTGTCCATCTCTGGCCGAAACCCCTGAACAGTTTCTTCCCCGACGTTTGGTTGCCTAGCGCCCTAGCCAACTGGCCAAGGGCGTTCACTCACGGCAGCTATCCGTCTGGCTGCCAACATGAAGTGGCCTGCGCGGCTGCGCTCACAGACACAACGACACGCCACTACCAGCCTGTTCGTTTCGTTGTTTACTGTGGCTGGAAGTTCTATTCGTTGGTTTGTTATGAGAGAAAAATATTGCTGGATGGCTGCTGATTCCGCTGAATAGCTCAAACGAACAGGGTGGTACGACTCTACGAACCTACGACTACCCGGCTCCCCGCACTAGTCTCCTGGTGCGGCCTTTCCTTTTGCTCCTACGCCTCCCCACAGACTTCGACCGGATCATTTTCTTTTTTGTAAGGAAAAAGGCATCGGCCGATCGGCGTACGTGTGTTAAATAGAAGAGCATGTACAAGAGAACGGGAAAAGACACTAGGAAACAGAAACTGAGAGAAGCAGCATGTCCAAGAAGCGTCTGTAAGGTCCTAGATGGCTAGAGGAGGGTGAATAGCCTATAAAAATTCTACAATAAACACTAAGCAAACTTGTTAGAATAACAAACGGCGTAAAGCGAGTTTTGCTTAGCCTACGGTAGTGATGCAAGCCTCCTATCCACAAGTCTAGTAGATTATGATCTCTAGTTCACACAAGGGCTATGTCACTAATCTTACACTAGTGAGCAAGCTAACAACACTACTAGCAAGGCTACTACTAGAGCTACACAAGATAAACTAGTAAAGTAAATGCGAGAGAGAGGATTGTGAATCTTATACCGACGGTGGAGTGAAGATGTTGCCAATCATCAAGATGATATACAATCAATCAATATTGACAACAACACAATATTTTTGTTCACCTGGTGTTCACTTGTGCACCGACAAGCTACGTCACCGGTTGTGTCGACCAACACTTAGATAGTTCCTCGGTGTGACCCTCAAGTCACTTGCCCCTCAAGACACGCCCCGCAAGGCACCACAAGACACCACTCTCAAGTGAGGTAACTCAATGACACGCGCAATCCACTAGAGTTGCTTTTGGCGCTCCGCCGAGGAAAGCACAAGAATCTCTTACAATCAACCGGAGGTGGCCAAGAACAATCTCCTTCTCTTGCCAACGCCTCCAACAATCTCCAAGCCGGCTAGGAGCGGTACTCTCCAAGAGTAACAAGAAATCCACCGGCTAAACCACCCACAAATGCCACTAGATGCCCTCAAGCTATGCAATGCACTTTGTGATCACTCAATCTCACTTATAATTTGCAATCAAGCAAGAGAGATGAGTGAGAGGAGAAGCTCTAGCTCAAAGGATGCACAAGAATGTTAGAAATAACGAGAGACCTCCCCAAGGGCCGGCCAACAAGTATTTATAAGCATTCCATCCGAATAGAGCCGTTATACCCCTTCACTGGGTCTTTTCGGGATGACCGGACGCGCCGGTCATAACTGACCGGACGCGCTCAACCGCGTCCGATCCTCCAACGGTCACTGAGCTCCAACGGTCAAACCAACGACCGGACGCGCCCCAGGCAACGACCGAACGCGTCGATCGCACTGTACCGCGCGCCCGCGAAGCAACGACCGGACGCGCCCCTCGCAACGACCGGACTCGCCGATCGCACAGTACCGCGCGCGCAACGACATGACCGGACGCGCTTCACGCAACGACCGGACGCGACAGTGCCAGCGTCCGGTTTGAGTCCAGTAAGCTCCCTCAACGACCGGACGCGTCGCGCGTCCGATCGTCCTTGTGAACCGCAGTTCCCTCTGTGCGACTGACCGGACGCGCCGGTCCCGCGAGTGATCGGACGCGCCGGTTGCAAACCCTAACACCCGAGCGCCTGACTGCTGCGCTGTACTGACCGGACGCGTCCGGTCATACCGTGACCGCGTCCAGTGCAGCGTCCGGTCACCTCTGTGACCTCCGTTCGCCTCCGTTTCTTTTCCGACTTCTGGCGTAGTGGAAAATAGGCATTTCAATTCCTCGAAAACGCCTGAATCCCACGCTCGCAAGCTCGGCGGGAGGGATAGAGAGACCTAAACCCTCTCTACCGCTCAAACTCTAACGCCTTCACAAATATGCCAACACCAACAAATGATCACCACCTTGTGCACGTGTGTTAGCATTTTCATAATCATTTTGAAGGTTTTCCAGTTAGCTCACTAGGCCCTACATGCAATGCACTTTATGAATTCACCTAGTGGCACCCGTGCATCGAATAACCAAAAAGACTTCCCCTCTTAATAGTTCGGCTATCGATCCTAAACCACTCACACTCTCTATGGTGTCTTGAGTGCAAAACAAATGGCCCTATGGTTATACCTTTGCCTTGAGCCCATTTTGTTTTTATAAAAGATATGATCCACTTCATATCATCACATGACCGTCTCGATCCATCGACCTTGACTTCACTTGCTCTTCACCGTTGCATCGGTCCGTCGGCGCCAAGTCTTGCTCAAGCTTCACCATCGCATAGTCCTTCGCTTCGAAGCCTCGACTTGCCCTTCACCTTCACTATCGGTCCATCGAGCCAAGCATCATCTTGGTATTCATCATCTTGGTCACATGAGTCAATGTCATGTCTCATATTCAATGACCACCTTTATCTAAATCATCCACTTAGATACAAAGGTTAGTCCTAGGTTTCATCAATTAGCCAAAACCAAACTAGGGACTTTTAGTGTCGGACAGGGGAGAAGCTGGAGAACGATGCTGAGGACGCCAAGGGCACGACCGCAGCCATTGCCAGCGGCGTCACAGCAAGCGCCATCACGGCCTCGTACAACGACCAGATCCGCCTCGTCCTCAACGCCGTAGACCGGTTGCGCCACCTTAAGGTGACGCAGGAGAGCATCCAGCTGCCAACCATCGTCGTCGGCGACGATCAGTCCAGCGGCAAGTCCATCATACTTGAGTCCCTGGCCGGCATCAGCCTGCCGTGTGGCTAGGGTATCTGCATGCGCGTGCCTTTCGAAAGCGTGCAATTGCACGTTCTTCATTAAGTGAAATAAGGAGTTTGACAAACCCGTGAACCATCACGGCGAGGAGCCGTAGGATTCACGGGGGGCACACATGACACAAGTCGCCACCGAGGTGGTGGAACCGCGCGGTCGTACTAACTAGAAACAAATTGCGCTACGGGGCCAGCCGATCAAGAGGCTACGTGGCCAGGGCAGTAAGCAGCCCGATGGAACGGCTGTTTAGGCCGCGGGCGTTCCAGATGAGGATGTGGTTGGCACTCATTAGAACAGACGTGTCGCTACCGCACGGCGGCGGGCGCCGCCCCTAGGGAACCACAGTTCGCGCATGCGCGTGCCTCTCGTCATGCGACTCCAGGGCGACCCTTCCGCCGACTCGCCCAAGCTCCAGCTCGAGTACAGCAACGGTCGCGTGGTGACCACCATCGAGGCCAACGTCGCGGATGCCATCAACGCTGCCACCGCGGAGATCGCTGTGAGTGGTAAGGGCATCTCCGACGCGCCCATCACGCTCATCGTGCGCAAGCGCGGCGTGCCCGACCTCACGCTCGTCGATCTCCTAGGTATCACGCGTGTCCCGGTGCAGGGGTAGCCCGAGGACATCTATGACCAGATCGCAAATATTATCAAGGAGTACATCACCCTGAAGGAGAGCATCATCCTGAATGTGCTCTCGGCCACGGTTGACTTCCCGGCGTGCGAGTCCATCTGATGAGCACAGGCCCGATCTTTCGAGAGGTAACCGGTAAGTTCGATTTATGGAGATCTCGACGTTGGCGATCCGGCTTCAAATCAGACACGATTCAAACCCTACAACCGTTACACCACTGCTCCGTTGGTTATCAACCAAGCACAACTTGATTGACCTCGCCAAGAAGGCTTTTCCTGCAAGTGAATCGAATAGCACAAGCAAGAAGGTAAAAACACGCAATCTGAAATTATAAATATGAATGATGCGAATATCAATAGAGGGTTCAAGAACTCGGTTCCAAAGAACTAATCGACACAGTAGAGGAGATCAAGAACAGGGGCCATGAATCACTGTAAAAGGATTTGTCACCACAGTTACAATGAACGATTCAGTTTCTCGATGGAAAACTAAACTCTAAACAAAACCCAATTGTCTAACAGCGGCGGCGGCTATGTTTATAGTCTAAGACTCGACCTAGGGTTGGGAACGGCCAGGGGTTGGGCGCCCACAACTTGGACTTAAGGCCCGATACGATACATGGCCAAGTTGGCCCAAATAGGTGACGCAGCACCTTACCGTGGTCACACAGAATGATCCACAAACCTTCTAGAGCTAGGACCAGATCCAAAATAACGATGTCATCGTCCCCTTTCCAACACATCTAAGAACGCCCCGTTTTGATGTCGTATGAGAGAGTTATGACCAAAACAGCGACGACGTGTCTGCTGAATCCGAGGGTGACGTGGCAGCTGAGTTGGGGGCGAATTGCAACTTGGGAAAGACCATAATGTCGGTGTGTCCAGCGTGACGATGTCCTCATTACCATCCGCATGTTGCAGCAGGTGGACCGCACCGGCAAGCGCACGCTGGCCGTGGTCACCAAGGTCGACAAGGCCCCCGAGGGGCTGCTTGAGAAAGTCACCATGGCCGACGTGCACATTGGCCTTCGCTACGTCTGTGTACTTAACCGTGTTGGTGAGGAAACATACGACCAGGCGCGTATTGAGGAGGTGCGGCTGTTCAAGAATCACCCGTTGCTTTCGAAGATCGACAAATCCATGGTCGGCAATCCAGTCCTTGCACAGCGGCTAATGTAGATTCAAGCGACCATCATCGCCAAGTGTCTCCCCGACATTGTCAAGCAGATCAATGATCGCCTCATCCGCAGCAGCACCGAGCTTGACCAGATGCCACCGGATCTCATTAACACCGGGGATGCCGTAAGAGTGTTCTTCCACATTGTCAAGAAGGTCTGCACTTCACTGGAGAAGATACTGGTCAGGGGCGAGTTTGGCGGCTGCCCGGATGACTGCTACTTCCATGGCACAGCTCGTATTGCAGTTGTAGAGATGCTAAACCGATGTGCAAAGAAGCTGCAACGGAATGCCCAAGGCGCAGCGACGAGAACTTTCTGATGAAGGAGATGTGTGTTCTGGAGGAGACCATGGGCATCAACCTCCCCAACTTCCTTCCAAGATCGGCGTTCCATGTCATGCTCAAGAAGAAGGTGGAGATGTGTGTACCGCAAGATCTTGTCAACGAGGTCTGGGACTATGTGGAGAACTTGGTGATGAAAGTTTTGCTTCAGCACTTTGAAAACTTTCCACAGGTGCAGTCGTCGTACCGCCGCGCCATCCCGAGCCTGATGGAGAAGACCCAGGCACGCTCTGCGCAGCACGTCAAGGAGATGATAGAGACGGAGCTGGTAGCAGACTATACGGCGAACCCTAATTACATGAAGCCTTGGGAAGCCATAATGGAAGGTCAGAAGAAGTTCATGGATTCTGTGGAGAACACGTCCAGGCCATCTAAGATTACCCTGGAATGCTTTGGGGAAGTGGACGTGTGTCATCTTAGGATGCACGCTGACCTAGCAGCGCAGTCATTTGACTTGAGGGCACGGCTTGACCGCGTACTGGAAGAGCATAGTGCTCAGGCTCGTCGATGGGTTGGCGCTTCATGTCCTCTGCGGTGTCAAGCGGCTCGTGGAGAACGATCTCGAGGATGAGCTGGCCAACGAGCTCCTGGGCAATAACATGGCTGGGGTTGAGAGGATGCTGTCGCCGCTGCCGAGCACCGGAACCAAGCGCGACCGCCTCAAGAAGAGCATTGTCCTGCTTCAGCAATCCAAGGAGGTTGTTGCAAACATCATGGACAGGATTAGCGCAACAAATGAAGCATATATAGGCAGTTATTTGCTTCTGTCTGTGTCTGCCTGCCTTCTTTTGGATGAGTATGCGTTTAAAATAAACTTTCTTATCGTGATAACTGGCCGACCTGCTATATGCTGTTAATTAAGGTTTATATATATATATATATGCATTTCCTATCAGTTCGATATGAACTTTGTCAAGGTGCTTGTTAACGACCTGCTATTTGCTGTTATGATTGAGCATTTACCACTAGCTAGTAAACTGCATCATTAGCCATGACAAGATTCAGTGTACGAACTTTGCCAATGTGCTTGTTGGTAAACATGCTAGTATAGTAGTATTTGCTGTTATGTTGGGCTTATCGGTAATGCATTTCCTTCCATTAGTTAACTTCTGTTGTTCAGTTTCCTTCTTCTTCTTCTTCTTCACATAAATCAGAGGTATTCATTTCACTGAGAGGATGTCATGCCTAAAAGAACAAGGGATCATCTTGGTATCAAACAAACAGTATACTACTAGCTTTGTGAATGTTTCATTAGCTTATCCAAAAGTATACTTTCCCAATGATTTGTAGAATGATTGAACATACTCAAGTCTCACGCCTGACTTTCATGAACCAATGACCAATTCCTCCATTTTCTGGTTCCATGGGATTCCAATAACACAGTATTTCGGTGATCCAGAAACATGTACTTCAAGAGTCAGGACAACGCTGTAATATGATAAAAAAGGACAACTCTTTAATGACTATTGGAGTACAAGCTGTGCAGAGCCTGCAGCGGATGAAGCACATAGTTCAGATCCAGAAAGATGCGAACAGCCAGCCAGCAGTATTTTTCTCTGCCAACAGTATTTTCAACGAGTCAGATCAGCCCAAGCGAAGACAGAGCTCACCGCTAATGTCGTCGTTGCCAGGCCGCGACAGGCCACACGCCCACACGGAGGTTGTAGGAGGAAGAGAAGAGCAGCTGCTGGTGGTGGTGGAGAGTGGAGACTGGACTCTGGAGGCATCTGCGCCGCTGCGTGCTGCGGGGAATCCGCGGGTACCGACAGCGGTGGGTGGACCGTGGACTGATGGTGCCGCCGTGGCGCCCGTGCCGGTGCCGCTTTGCAGACGAAGGAGAGGTATCCCGGGCCAGGGGGCCATCGACCGATCGTGGGCTGTAGTTGGCCCAGTTTTTGCCTCGGATTGGGCTTGTTGTACGTCGGGCTGGGCCACTTTTGGCCAATCTTCACGTCAACGCGCTCCATCGGGAATCGCAAGCTCCGTCCGACGCGTCAGACGCAGGGATGGATCGGCGTGAGCGTGACATGCCGCGGTCGCAGCTGAGAGCTGACCGATCACAGGTGGATGGATCGGGCAGGAGCAGCCGAACGAGCAAGGCCTTGTTTAGTTGCCAAAATTTTTGGCAAAATGTAATTGTAGCATTTTCATTGTTATTTGACAATTAGTATCTAATCATGGTCTAATTATGTTTAAAAGATTCGTCTCGTCTATTTCGTCTAAACTGTGTAATTAGTTTTATTTTTTATCTATATTTAATGCTTCATACATGCATTCAAAAATTCGATGTGACGAAAAATCTACTGTTCTTTTGCAAAATTTTCTGGATCTACACCGGACCCAATGCGGGTACGCGAGTTGGCTTCCACCTCACGTGATCATTAATGGGAGCAGCAAACATTCAACGCCTTCGAAGCGATAAACAACGCCCGGAAACCGTGGCGACCCAGGCAGCGGTCGGCGCCCTCCCTTCTCACCCCGCCCGCGCCGTGGAAGCTGGAATCTCTTGGGCCGCGTGGCCACAACCTTTCCATGGGTGGATTAGGCCCTGTTCAGTTGCAAGAAATTTTGTAAAATTTTTCAACATCTCCGTCACATCGAATCTTTAGACGCATACATAAAGCATTAAATATAGATAAAAAAATAAAACTAATTACACAGTTTAGACGAAATGGACGATACGAAAGGACACTAATTGTCAAATAATAACGAAATTTGTTACAGTGTCATTTTGCAAAAAAAAAATTTTGCATCTAAACCGGCCCTTAATCAAACACACACAGGAGGGCCGCATTTCGATGCCATTTATTTCCACGGTCTCGCACTAAAACTAACTGTATGCGGCAGGTAGTACGTACAAACTACAGATTACTGTAGAGTATTAGACCGCACTACTCCTACATGGCAGCCAGTATACACAGCTCTCCTGGAGTATATACTATGAGTATGCATGCGATTCCTCAATTTGTAACCAAACATAAACCTTGAGTAAACATGACGCGACGTACGCCCACGTGCGCACAGTTAGTTGTTACTATGTACTACTAGGTTGCTGTGGCTCAAAAAATTTCTGTTCTCTGTTACCTTTACCCAGTCGAGTCTTGTGGAAAGTCGAAACAGAGCTGTTTGTTTGTTACCGGCCACATCCGCAAGCAAGACCACACGGCCAGCCAAATATCAGCACGATCACGAGGGCCTAATAATTCTCAGTACGTAGTACATCTGCTTGGTAGCACGCGCTGCATGTAAACATCACGTCCAAACACACAGAGTACTCCTACTAACAATCTTGTTCTTGTCAGGAGTTACTACTTCCATTCCATCAGCAGATCAACTGCTTTGTGAGTTGGGATAAATGGGACCAGTAAAAAAGCGAGACCACCCCTATGCTGCAGGCCTTCTTATTTTGACCTCGGATTAAACTAATCCACAATCTCGCAATGAGAATGAGATAGGTGGCGGTGACCTCATGACATGCATCGGTGAAACTGAAACATAGGGCGTGCGTCGTGGTTAGGGCAGAGAAAGCGGGTATAAAATGGAGGCAGGGAGCGGAGAACATGAGGCACCTTTTCCGGCGCCTTGTGCGTTAAGCTGCGCAACCGCACACATGCATCAATGCATGCTCCTCCGCGCCCTCTCTCGCTCGCTAGTGGAGTAAACTTGTTGTACTCCTAGTAGTAGTAAGCTTCCAAGAGGAAGATGCCAAGCTCGCCTATGAATCCCACGACGATGCACGGCTCCGTTTCAGCGACGGAAACGGAATTGTATATATTCGCTCAAAACAAGGAGCTTGCCTGGCGCCTGCGTGTAGCAGCTACCATCAGTACAGTCCTGACTTGCATTTGAAACAGGTTTTTTTTTCCCCACTGAGAGCTAGCATTAATTGGAATCTGTAATTTGGTGTGGTGTGCGAATGTATGTACTTTCGTGTGTTTTTCTAAACTGCAGCGAGGGCCGCGCGCGTTTGAACCACACCTCTAATGTTGTGCTTATATAGTTTATAAAATTTGGAGTCAAATTCAGTGGTCATAACGTCGTAGCTACGTGCTCTCATAGCTGCGTAGACCTTGTCTTGGACTGTTTTGGATGGCGGTGCGCTGCAACGACCAACGAGCGAGTTTGACAGGCATGCATATGCATCACAAGTGTTCCGTCATCTTTTACGGAAAAGAAGGGTCTCTGCATTTCTGCAATGTCACTGACACCCATAAACCTCCATGAATGCCTGCAGCAGTGCACTACTAGCGCTAGCGTACCCCAAAACAGCAGCAGTCCAACGGACCAGAAAACAAAATTTTCAGCATACTCTACACCGGAAAGCCATCAGGTCAATTGAAGCAAAACCATGGTTCAGACTTCAGAACTTCAGAAGTGCTTGCCCTACTGACCATATATATATGCCGTATACTCGTTTTACCTTTATTATAGGTACTGAAAAATGAAATGATCCAGTCAGCGCAGTGACAACAAATACACAATGAACATATTCCTCTCTGGAGTACGTAACAAATTAGTACATGATTGCTTTTTACTTGATGAAGCATTCAGCATGCATGCCAAACTGAAAGAAAAAAAACAAGAAGAGCTTCTTCCAAGCTACTCCTAGCTACGACTACGAGTAAGTTCGAACACCTATCTGAATGCGCAAAAGCACGTAACCCTTCTCATTCAGCTTCCTTTCTCCTCACTCGGAGCCCCGGCCCAATCTGAGCAACGAAATCGCCAAAAGCGCGGAGGAAGAAAAGAAGCAGAATCAGAAGCTTACGCCAGTCGTTCGCGCCATGCGTCGTCGTCAACCGTATCTCGCAATCTCATTCACCTCTGGCTGCTTTGCTTGTCTGCTCACTGACGAAGAGCACCGTACCTCCAGGCTCTTCAGCGCATCCGCCATCTCTGCTCCAAGGTACGTGCCATGTACTGATCGACGATCTCGGGGGCCGGCCTCGCGTCATCTGTTGTGCAAGGGGTTGGAACCAGTGGGCACTTTCCTCTTGCTTTCCCCGAGCATGTTGTCGGCGGGTGATGGCGCTGGAGCCATCGGCGGCAGCGGGGCCGTCGTCGTCACCACGAACGCCGACGTGCGGGCGGCGTCGACGGCCGTGAAGACAGTGGAGCCGAGGATGGAGGAGTGGACGAGGACGGCGATGATGAGCCACCCGACCAGCCCGCCGGCCGCCGGCCTCCCTCCACGGACCATACTATCTCAGAGGATGATGACTTTGGACCTGTCAATGGCGGCCGCACACTGCACGTCAACACCAATGCCGCCGCCGCCGCCGCAGCCCGTGACGTCTGGCCAACCGTGGCTGGAGTAGCAGTGGGAGGGCGGAGGGGAGAGAATAACAAGGCTGCGTCGCGCCGGCGAGGAGTGCAGGTGCACGTCAACGGGGAGAGCGGGCATGCACCGCACCGGGAGCGCAGCTGGGAGGAGGCTGGGGCGTGAATGCGTGGTGATAGTGGGATTGCGGTTGGACTCGATCGCTCGGTTTATTATCGCTGATCCAAGTCTAACGCCAGTGGTGTCCTCGGCGAGTAGTATAAAAGTGGCGAGGCGACTGGGGATCTAACGCGATGTGGACAAATCAGATCGCCGCACCAGCAGGTACGGCTGTATTACCGCTGGCCCATTACCCTGGATGCGTGAAAGTCTCTCCTTCGCAAAAATATGAATGTGAAGGGAGGTTTGGTCAAATGTCTTCCAACCTACAACTATATGTCTATATCCATCAGTACGACTCACAATAGTATTGACGTGAGGCGTACCTACTTACTTCCTCCATCATATTATGAGATATTTTGACTTTTTTTAGATACATTAACTTTATTATGTATCTAAACATAACTGTATATCTAGATACATAGCAAAATCTATGCATATAGAAAATCTTAAACGTTTTATAATTTAAAATGGAGGGAGTACTACTTTTAGCTAAAACATATGACATCGCATGTGACATTTAAGCTACCACACGCAAACCAGAAATAAACAGAAGAGCCTACTTATACTCAACAAATATGTGTTAATGTTTAGTGACAAGGCTAGAATTAACTTAGCTAAAGAGGAAGCATTTACGCTTTAATTATATATTAGATTCCTCAAATGTGTGTAATGAAAAAGAAAGTTAGAGGAGAGCCCCCTCTAGCACCATATCTCCGCCACCTGTTAATATCGATCACTAGATCGATGCCTATGTCACGATCCATTAGGTCCAGGTGCTCATGTTGGAGAGTCAACGATATGGAAAGATCTACCAGGTACCGCCATGTCTGCTCAGTGATTCACACCAAAAAAAAATTGAACGAACAAAATGGGTTGAGAGATCTCCAGCTCCATATCTTCGCCACCTGTTAATATTGATCGGCATGTCAATGGCTATGTCACAATCCATTAGGTCAAGGTGCTCCTGTTGGAGAGTTGATGACATGGAAAGACCTGTCGAGTACCGCCATGTTTGTTGAGTGATTTATGCCAAAATAAAATCGAGCAAACAAAATGGATGATCTGAAGGGAGGTCAAAACAGGTTGGGTAAGGGTGTATACCGGATCCAATTAAAAAGGTTAATTAGTTGAACAGGATTGCTTTAATATATGTCTAATTTTCTTAAAAGGTTGACTGACCAATTCTCTTTAATCATAGAATCAATAGATCACAAACTTAAGGGAGTTGTTGTATTTCAAGTGCTTGAATTTTAAAGAAGATTTCGAACAACAGTCTAATATAATACAATTAAAATGACAACTAAATGAGACAATTCTGATTTTTTTTCTATAGCCAAACAATGACAAAATTACCTATTACCTGAGCAACAATAAAAAATAAGGCACCTAAAATATATCCTCTCCATGCCAACAAAGGATATATATATATATATATATATATATATATATATATATATATATATATATATATATATATATATATATATATATATACACGTCCTTGTGTGTAGTAAGATACCAATATACTCAAATGTATCTACACATATAAGAATGAAATTGACCTAAACCAAATATTTAGACAGTTTTCTCTCCCCCACGAGCACGGCAGTGGTCAGAGGTTAACCCTCACTTTTGAACCCCCGAAAACCCTCTAGCGGCACCTTTCATGGTGCTGCATTATTTTGATTTTCTAGTACTCTTACTCAGCTTGCCCAGCCATACGTCTACTTCCCACGACCTAGTATGTGCTGCGATCGTAGCTTCTGAAGACAGCCACTACAGCATAATTTTTCTAACGGACCAATGTCCTTTGCCGGTTTCATCCTATTGAGACGAGGTCCTATTCGGCTTATGGTTTCTGCGGCTGCTGCTGATACGGATGATGATTTGTTATAAGAGAAAAATAATGTTGAATGGCTGACTGATTCTCGCGGATAAACTAAGGCCGCGTTTAGATGGCCAAAAAGGTCCAAAAATTTTTGCGCAGTAACTGTCACATCGAATCTTTGGACGTATGCATGGAGCATTAAATGTAGGTTAAAAAATAACTAATTGCATAGTTTGTCTGTAAATATCGAGATGAATCTTTTGAGCCTAGTTAGTTCATAATTGGACAAATTTTACCAAATAACAACGAAAAATGTTACAGAAACTTTTCCCCAAAAATTTTTGGATCTAAACACGCCCTAAAGCGAACAGGGCTCCGGTGGATCCAAGCGAGAACACAGAAAAGAAGTTTCTGCTGCCGGCGGGTCGTGCGGGGAGATCACGTGAGGCCAGCGCGGTTTGGCTTGGCAGAATCTTGTGAGGCCGTTTTCCAATTGTTCCTCCTCGGCTGGCTGCTTGCAACGGTCAAACGCGGCAGAACGTCTAGGCCGTGGTGTTTCTATACTCCAGACTTGCAGAGTCCAGACTCAGCAAGTAGCTAATGGACTGTTTAGTTTCGAATTTTTTTTGAAAAACGTTACTGTAGCAATTTCGTTGTTATTTGATAAATATTATCTAATCATGAACTAACTAGGTTTAAAAGATTCATCTCGTGAATTTCGTCTAAACTGTGTAATTAGTTTTATTTTTTATCTATATTTAATGCTTCATGCATATATTCAAAGATTCGATGTGACAAGAAATCTGAAAAAATTTGCAATTTTTTTTTTGAACCAAACAAGACCTAAGCATTCCGGGGACCTTTCTGCTAGTACTGCTAGTAATTGCAGAAGTTTTCAGTTTTCTGCTAGTACTGACTGTCTGACTACTGTCCAAGAGAAGCAAGGGCAAATTAGTCAGAAGCCTTTTTTCTTTCTTTCGCTTGACGTTGCCGAGACCTCGACTAGGCCCATTCCTACACTGGCCCAAAAGATGCTTAGAAGGCCTTGGGCTAAATGCTAGTGCAAGTCCGTTTCCTTTCTCTCATGTACGCCTGGAAGCACTCTACCATTCCACGGCCCAAGAAAAGGAAGGTCCATGCATCTATTCTACGGCATGAGCATGACACGGTTTTTGTTGTTTATTTACTTCGGGTGTCAAGGCACAAGTTAACCCTTTATCTCAAATTCCATGAAACATATTTTCAGCATACCTATTTTTTAGAAAAGAGATATTAGATCACGCTTATTACAACAAAGTCACAAGATCCAACCAAAAAGTGTAACATTATTATCTGATACGATAAAGAAAAGATCATCCTTACGTCAAAAAAATAAAATAAAAGATCATCCTTGATTCCACGAGCCGCAAATAACAATATGACCGTTGGCACCATTTTTGTGCCATCTTTTTACATTTATACTTAATTTATATGTTATACTATTGATTATACCCTGAGAATAAATGGATATGTAAGACAACTTCAAGAACCTCTTTATATCCTCGTTAATTAGCCGATGAAGAATAGCCCTAACTCCTTCGTGTTGGTTTTCTTATCACTGGGATCATGCCCGTGAGCTACAACTGAAAAAAATAATACCACGATATTTCAGATTTGAATATGTGTTGCATTACCAGAAAAGATACTTTGAGCGAAATGTTCACAACATTTCATTTGTAGCTTGATCTATCTTCATGATGAATAAACAATTATAACGTAATTCAAGTTTTGACATGAAATCAAAACAATCTAGTTTATAGCGTAATAACTATGTTTATTACGACTATCTATTCCACCATATTTTTTCTGTGATGCACTTCAAACATAACTAATATACAAAACAAATAGATCCAATATAGGTTGTACATGTGGATAGATAAACGAGAATTTATAAACTGAATTATGTGCACGGCTGGCCACTAAGAGGAGCAATCATATACTAAGCGTATCATGTAATAGACCTAAGTACTACAGCTTCTTAGGACTTCTTTGGAACACGGTATTTTTTTTTCCTGTTTCTGTGTTTTTCTCGTGAAAAATAAACTGATTCCACCTATTAAAGAGCCAAGATTTCTCTTCACCTATTTTTTTCGTCCACAACCACCTAACTACACGGACAGTGTAGAGTTAGAAGAACTCGAGTCTAGTGATGGTAAATACAGAGGGTATGTTTGGTTTCTGCCCACCGGTAGCCACGCCAAAAGTGGAGCAAGTTGCCGCGAGCCACATTTGTGGCGATAAATTTGGACGCCACACTTTTTATGGCAGATTTTCTACTACGCTTTTCTGTGGCGGTTGCACTTGTGTCAGGAACCAAACATACGTCTCCGATTTTTACGGTGAGCCATAGGTGTGGCGTGGCGGCAAGCAGCCAGCAACCAAACACACTCAGAGTCCAATTCCAATAAATATTGAGTCGCGGCCTACATATCTCGTCTGTGATCTGGACTCATGGCCCGCGCTCATACGAGTTAGAATAGCTCGCATTTAATGATGACACACAGTCTGATTCATATACGTATTGGGGTTCTGTTGCAACGCACGAACATATTTGCTAGTAATCTATATATATGCCTAATAATAAAGACAAAATTTCTAGCCATTTTTTTGTCCATCTATTTTTTTGTCCATCTCCCGCTCTAACTACCAAACAATAGAGATTTCTTCGGTTCAGACTTCTATACATAACCTATGCTCATACGAGTTAGAATATCTCTTGTCTACGCGATACGGAGTCTGATTCCAAAACGTATTGGGTCGTGTATGTGACCCAGATATAGATATACCTAGATTGGACACCTGGATAGCTACGAATCCAATTCTAAATATAAGTCCCTTTGATTCAGAGTAAGCTGAATAGAAATCCGATTTGCACTTCCATGGCCATTGGTCATTTTTTTTGTCCAGACTCATTTAGTTTCTTTTCTTCTCCGTGTTAGTTTCCTTTTCTTTATTGGTCGTTTTTCTTTTTTTTTTTCTCCAGTCGGCTCCGGCACATTAGCCATGTCAGTTTCTTTCATTGCACTATCACTTTTAACGTTTATACATCTTTCTATTCATCGCGTTCCAATAAATAAATATGAAAAACAAAGAATAAAGAAAGGTCTTTGATCCTTTATTTTTTCCTAGAAAGTTTTCATCGTCAAGTTATTGATGCGGTTTTGATTAAGAACAAGACTTATTTTATAAGAACTTGGTTGAATTGATGGTCTAACTAATCAAATGCGAACTAATATTTGAGGTGTTTGTGGTTAGTTCGGTCTCAATAAATTTGTCTCGATTGTATGCATGCACCAGTGCAACCCCTGACGAGTCCTACAACATGGAAATTAGAGAGAAGTCACCTGTCATAATTATCGGTGGGCAAACCAGTACTTGACATATCGACAACTAACTTCTTGCCGACTTGAATTAAAGATCCTCAATGAAGGTCACGAAACTTGATATTTAACTGTACCAAAGCATACATAGTATAAAATTGAAGTTATGATATATTTATAGCTTGTATAAACTTATAAAAGGATACACACACATAATTTATGTTCTCATTTTCCATTACAATTTGATAACTTATTTTCTCATGTTGCAACACATGGGCATATTTACTAGTAGTAATATTATAAGGTATCAATTTTGTCTTTTATTTGCAGGGCCTCTTTTGCTTCCTTTACCAAAAAAAAATGGTGGTGTTACTTTAGCCTGTTAGTCCATTTCTTTCCGGACTTGCACGGTTCTCAGTCCGACTTGATCTGGCTTCTCACACTTTCCATTTTGGCAAAGGAAAGTACAGAGGGGCGAAAAGGAACTACAGTGTGGAGACTGCTGACTGCTAAGGACCGTCCGGATCTTTTAATTTTCCGTGATGATGCGTACGCGGAACATAAATACTCTCGACACTGTAGCACAGCGTCAGCGGGGCGACGAGCAGGGAGCAAGCCCAAACAAGGGCAGAGTGAATGCGGCGGAGCCACGCCATGATGAGTTCTCGCCGGTCGTTTTGCCTCTGCCGGCCCGCGCTCTGGAACTGGCAGGCGCGCGCTCGGCTCGGGCGCGTCACCGTCACGTTGCATGACGCGCACATGGCCCAAGGGCGCGTGCCGTGCCATGCAGAATTGCAGATGCAGCGGCAACCTGAATCGTGCTCTGAACCCGATTCGATCGATCGATGCGTGCGTGGCTTCCTCCGTCCGCTCCCGCTCCCCGGGCCCCGGCCCTCCTTCCGATCCGCCAGGGCGGGGCACTGTGCCGGCGTACGAACGCAATCACGAAGGCGCGGGGCGGGGAGGGGGACGGACGGGACGCGATATCTGGGGTGCGGAACGAGGCTGCTCCACTTGTCGCCCCCCGCGCGAGCGGAGGCGGCACAGCAGCATGATCGTGTCGTCGACGACGCGCGCGTCGCGGCAGGGCGGGGCGGGGCGCATCATGGCGCCGGCATGCATGCAGGGGCCGGCGGGCCGCGGGATCTCATGCTCATCCCCCATCCCCATTCGCTCCTCGCGAGCTAGCTGCCTAGAGCGCGCCCGCGCCGATCGGAGAGGGCGCGGGCGGGCCTTGTTGTAATCATGGGCCAAGATTTGAAACCGGCCACTTGATAATCGTGGGGCGGATGAGTGGCGCCATTAGTGGCATTAGCCTGCCCTTTCGCGCGGATCCTGTTTTGCTCAATCCTGCGCCCACGCAGGGAGGGATTAGAGTAACAAATCCGTCTGTCTACTCGTACTCGTACTCTAGCCTCTCTGCCGCTAGCTGCAAACCGCGCGCGCGCAACGCAGGCCGGCCGGCGAGGAGTGTATTCCAAGACACAATGATTGTGTCGCGCGGGGAGGCGTGGATTCGTAAAGTGGACGGGTGCTCGGCTGCTCGCTCGCTGCTGCTGCTGCTGCTGCCTAACATGGGCCTTGACCGAGGCAGGCGTTCAGTCAGGCATCCACACACACGAGCTCTTTCTTCTCTCCCCCGTCCTGGCCGCTCCACTCGCCTTCCAGTCCAGGCAATCTTTTGCCCCCTCCGCCTCCCTCACAACGCGTCCCCTTTTGGTCCTGTTCCAGGCCTGATCGATCAGCTCCATTTACACGCCCTTTTTCCCCTCCTGTCTCCATTGCTCCAGCCTAGTAATTATATTACCCTACTAGCCTTTGCCCCCACAGGGCCATCGAAAGGCGTGGCAGCCAAGTAATACTATCAGCTGGTCAGGTCAGGTCGTCTGGAGGGCCGGCCTGGCCACCGGTCAGGCCTGAGGCCACCGGGAGCAAGCGAATTCAAGCGAGGAAAAAAGGCGAGGCCTTTTGCTGTATGTCTCGGTGTGTGATCAGCAGGCCAGGGGGAGGTCGCCATGATTCTTGCGAGGCCGGGCGAGATCATAAGCGAAAGACAAAAAGGCCGAAAGGCGCATCATGCTGCCACATGACACACCCTATACAAAAGCTAGCCCTAGACACACCAGGAGAAGCATCCATCCATCCATCTCCTCGCTTCCACGCCAATTAAACGTAGTAGGCGTACACCGCAACCTTATTTGAGAGCCAGCTGCTGCTAGCTCCTCCTCCAATCGGATCGACGATCGATGGGTGGTCACGGCGACCACCACCACCACCACCACCACCACCACCACCAGGAAGTTGGAGTGCTCGTCGACGAGGAGGAGGAGGAGCTGATCGAGCACCATGCGAGGGCTGCCTGCGGTGGCGCCACGAGCGGAGTGGTGGAGCAAGGAGTAGGAGATGGCGGTGGTCAAGACGCTGCGGGCATGGTGTTCGAGGCGAGCAGTAGCGTGGGGAGCGTGAGTGCGGCAACCATGGCACCACCCCAGATCCTCTGCTGGCCACCGCCGCCGCCGTCCGCTCCGCCACAGCAGCAGCTCCACCCGGACCACCACCACCACCACAACGTCGGCGGCGGCGGCGGCGGCCAGCATCAGTCCCCGTTCTTCCCGCTTCTGCCGCCGCTCCCCCCGCAGACGCCCCCGCCGCCGCCCTTCTTCGCCGACTTCTACGCGCGGCGCGCGCTCCAGTTCGCGTACGATCACCATTCGGGCGGCGGCCCGTCCACGTCGTCGGACCCGCTCGGCCTCGGCGGCCTCTACATGGGGCACCACCACGGCGGCCCCGGGATGATGATGCCCCCGCCGTTCGCTTCGTCGCCGTTCGGAGATCACTTCGGCCGGATGACCGCGCAGGAGATCATGGACGCCAAGGCGCTGGCCGCGTCCAAGAGCCACAGCGAGGCCGAGCGCAGGCGCCGCGAGCGCATCAACGCGCACCTCGCGCGCCTCCGCAGCCTCCTGCCCAACACAACCAAGGTAATAATCGACGTCCGTCCTCAGCTCGATCGCCGGCTGTCCGTCGTTACGACATACTACATACACGGCCGGATCGAGTGATCTAAGAATGCAAGCAACTTGCAACGCATGCAAGTGTCCTATCCGCGTGCGCGCGAACTCCATTGCTAGCTAGCTGATGCTGGCTCTCCATCCGATAGCACTAGCTAGCACAGGTGTAGTGTAGGGCTGAGGTAGAAGGAGACATGGCGAGGGAGGGAGCCGCCTAGTTGACGCGGAAAAGAGAGACCGGGGAGGGAACAAAAGCTCGCGATGCGGGAGTTACTGCCGGCCCTCTCCGAGGAGAGACAAACACGCGAGCTCGTGTCAGTCTCGGACATGAACAGTGGCAGCAAAGATAAACAAAAAGCTGACTGGCCATCTCGAGAGATCCTCCTCTCCATCCGGGTTACTACCGCCCAAGCAACACTCCCAAGGATCCGAGCCTCTGCTGATCCTCTCTGCAGAACCTGCAACCCATTGTATGCCACGCCACTACTACTGTGCTCCTCGTGCTGTACTGTAAGTTCTTAGTGCACCACAAACTATAGTAGCTTAGTAGTAGTAGGCGCATGCACTTTGCATTTGACCCCAGGTAGAGGTGAAAAGTTACTGTTGCATCTTTCGTTGTTATTTGGTAAAATTTATTCAATCATGGACTAACTAGGCTCAAAAGATTTGTCCCGACATTTACAGACAAACTATGCAATTAGTTATCTTTTTTACCTACATTTAATGCTCCATGCATACGTCGAAAGATTTGATGTGATGGGTGGAAGAGAAAATATTTTGGGTTAGGATGGGGAAGTGAACAAGGCCCATGTATAAAAGAATCGGGGGTGGTGATGGTCTGATGCCCCACTTGAGACCGAAAAGAGCGAGCGACGACGACATAGATCGCTTGTGGAAGCGTGCGTCCGAGCACCACTAACAGCGCAACAACGACACCAACCTATGCGTTGCACTAACATTTTGTATTGATTACGAGCCATCTTCGTGCTCCAAGTAGGAGGGGGCCACGCTCGGTAGTCGGAAGCATGCATGCCCACGGCGGGCACGCATGGCCTCCTTTTGGCCTGCATCTGCATGCGTACACCGCATACTTCCCCTCTCATCATTCTGGCAACTACGACGCTAGTGCTGGCCCGTGTGGTCTTTCTTTCTGTTTAGCTAGCTTAGCGCTGTTTTCCTTGTGATTTACTCCTCCAGTCCTACTTGTGGTTTTCGATCGGATCGATCATGTGCGTCGTGTCACATGCGTGCAGACAGACAAGGCGTCGCTGCTGGCGGAGGTGATCCAGCACGTCAAGGAGCTGAAGCGGCAGACGTCGGAGATCACGGAGGAGGCGTGCCCGCTCCCCACCGAGTCCGACGAGCTCACCGTCGACGCGTCCAGCGACGAGGACGGCCGCCTCCTCGTGCGCGCGTCGCTCTGCTGCGACGACCGCGCCGACCTCCTCCCCGACCTCATCCGCGCGCTCAAGGCGCTCCGCCTGCGTGCGCTCAAGGCCGAGATCACCACCCTCGGCGGCCGCGTCAAGAACGTGCTCGTCATCACCACCGACGACAGCGCCGCCGGCTGCGAGGGGGCGGCGGCGGCGGATGACGACCAGCAGGAGGAGGCAGCGCCCATGTCGCCACAGCACACGGTCGCGTCCATCCAGGAGGCCCTGCGCGCCGTCATGGAGCGCACGGCGTCGTCGTCGTCGGCCGCCGAGGAGTCGGGAGCGGCGGCATCATCAGGCGCCGCCGGGCTCAAGCGGCAGCGCACGACGAGCCTTTCGGCGATCCTAGAGAACAGGTCCATCTAAAAGCTACTAACATACTACCCTGCATGCAACTAGCTAGCTACTTGGATGAGATGTGCAAAACGAAACGAGAAACAGCAGTAGAAACAAACACCGTACCACTACCACAATCTCATAGTTGATCATAATACCCTGCATGCAACTAGCTAGCTACTTGGATGATAATGCATGTTTGCCAGTTGCCAGCAAACCACGACTATTTTTTTAGTTTATTTTCATTTATTTATAGTCTTCCTCTCTTGTGTATTGATCCCAATCGGTAACGTCTCTGTATGCATGCATGGGATATCCTCATCAATCCAATACAACGATTCGTTTTTTTTCTTCTTTCTCTTACCAGCAAACTAATCGCCAGTCCTATGGAGCACAAGCTTGCAGACCTGAGGACATTGAGTAGCATGTAGTTCCTTTCCTGATATTAGCTGGTCATTGGTCAAACACTACTAATGTAGAAGCTGCTGTGACCTGATAGTGTTGAGGTGGCTATGCTTCCATCCGATAGTCAAGATAGAGAAAAATTCACCGCTTGGCCGACGGTGTCATGCAGGTTACTAAACTAACTTCTAAAGCGATATCTGTTGATCCCTGAATTTAGCAAATGGTGTCATTCAGGTCCCTAAACTTTCACTGCAGGTCTCTAAACTTGACTGACGGTGTCATCCCGGTCCCTGAACTTTGAAGGTGCTCACCGCAGGTCCCTAAACTTGGCAAGCGATATCATCCCTATCCAAATGTAGTAAAACCTACACTATAAGTTGGTGTGGCACGTTGACTGTACGTTAGACGTAGATCCAACATGTGTCAATTAATCGATCATTATTTATATAATATTATCATGAAAATATAAATTATATAAAATAATTTACACCAACAAAAAAATTAAAGTATTAAAATAATTTATAACAACAAATATATTAGGTTTAAACTAAAATAGAAAAATACAAAAATTAATTTAGTATTTATGTATCGTTAATAGTATTAAAATAATATTAAAATTCCTATAGTAGTA
Source organism: Saccharum hybrid cultivar R570 (assembly GCA_038087645.1). Taxonomy (NCBI): domain Eukaryota; kingdom Viridiplantae; phylum Streptophyta; class Magnoliopsida; order Poales; family Poaceae; genus Saccharum; species Saccharum hybrid cultivar. Next base: position 4,830,417 of record JAQSUU010000043.1, on the reverse strand, counting down.
TTATAGAATTACCTTTTCTCTATAATACTATAATGCTATTACTTTTAATAGTAGTATTATAGTATTAGAACTTTTAATAATATTATTATAGTCTTAAAAGTTTTAATAATAATGTTATAGTACTAATAACATAGAAAAGTTACTTCTATAATACTACTATTAAAATTTTTAAAATAATACTAAAATTAGGAGTAACTTTTAATAGAGAAAACTTTTAACACTACAAGTAACTTTTAATATTATTACATTTGGACATGGATGACACATCTTGCCAAGTTTAAGGATCTGCGGTGATCACCTTGAAAGTTTAGGAACCTAGATGACACCGTCTGCCAAGTTCAAGGACCTACAGATATCACTTAGAAGTTTAGGGACCTGCATGACACCGCCGGCCAAGTTCAAAGACTGACGGTGAATTTTCCTCGTTGAGATATGTTTCGTAAGAGTAAGCGATACTATACTACTACCAGTCTACCACTCTAGTTTTTCCAGCAACAGGCACACGGCAACATCATTCATCTCTTCAGAATGAAATTAGAGCTTTACACGTACTCTCCTGTTTGACGTAGGGCCAATGGCGGAACCAGAACTTTTGATCATGGGGAGCTGAACAATACAATGACACCTCGTAAATATGAGACACATACAACAAAGTGTATGTCTCAATAGTTTTTCAATATTTTTACATATATATTTAGTACTTATAATAAAAAAACACAATATTTATCATAAAAATGATGATATAATATTTTTTACTATACAATAGAATTTTTGTATAGGTAATAAACATCTTTCACTGGGGGTGGGGGGTGGCACGGCCCCTGCTGCCCCCTGGTTCTGCTGGTGCGTAGGGCGCTGCTGACTTGGTGCGGTCCCTAAAATCAAATCAAACATTGGTCGGCATATGCCATATATGAACCTGCACACTTCAGTCATGAATAAAGGCCATATATATATATATATATATATATATATATATATATATATATATATATATATATATATATATATATATATATATATATATATATATATATATGTTTCAAGAGTGTCACATGAATATATAATATTTTGTATTTAATTGATGAATGAAATAGTGCATGCATGCACTGTTACATTGTTCTTCTTCATGGACAATACATGCAAGAGGCAAAATGTGTTGGATATATTGTATGCATGGTTTCTAGATGAAACAGTCTTTCTATTCATTATTAATTTATTGCCACATCATCAAAAACACTAACATAAGACTCTATTTAGTGATCAGAGGAATCCTGTATATATGCAAATTGTCAATCAAAAAACAATAAGTTGTTTCTCATACGCTATATCTAAAGCGGGGAGACATGCCAGTATATATCAATATATGATGATTGTGTGAGTGGTAGTTTAAAGGTAAGTCATTGATCGAGCCTAAATAGTAAATACAATGAAACAAGTAAAAGAAAATAATATGATGATATATATTGTGCTCTATAATAATAAGAGCCCATATATAATTAATTTTACATAAATTTCAACCATTTAAATTCCAAAGGAATTAGGGAGTTTCACACATTCCATTCAGTGTCAAACTTGTTAGTCCATGCGCACGCGAGAGAGAGGTCATAGTTGTGTTTTTATGCATGTACTACGAATATAATATGGCATGAAGAAAATATTTAAATTTGCATCTTTGTAGACAATAATAAGTTTGGCTTACATTTCCTCTTCAATCTAGATTAACTTGTTTGTAATAATTCTGTTCATCTTCTTTTTCTGACTATGGATCAGTTATCATATGACTTTAATTCCTCATAGACTAAACTCAAAAAAAAAAGTTATGGAAATTAAGTCCAAAGCCACCAGTAAGTCGCTGGTGCTACGTACCTAGCTACCTATAGCTCTCATATTAGCAAGTTGGTGGTGCTACGTACCTAGCTACCTATAGCTCTCCCTTTATTAGAAACCTTTTGGGGTCCGATCCTTTGGACACAGGCCCGTCCCGGGGGGCAGGCAGTGCGACGCCCATGGGCTCAATGCTGGTGGGGTCTAGGAGTATATGTGTGTCATAGTATATATATATGTATATGTGTATGTATTGGCGTAAAGGTCCAGGTACAGTTCACTCTGCACGGGCGACTAGTCCGCGGCTCCGTGCCGCCGTAGGTGGCTGTCTGCAGCAGCCCTTCCTCGCGACTCTGCAGCCGTTCCTCACGATTTCCTGACTAGCGTGATCTGCTGACTGTGGCCGTTCGTCGCGTAATCTTCGCTGCTGCAGTGATTTTAGTTACAGCCTTATAGAGCTAAGCCTGCACCTGCTGACTGCAGTAGTGCAGTTTTTGCTTGAGCTAATATTTTACCTTTCGTCTTTCCAATCCAGTCCATATGACCATATAGGCAACCAGGCATCATGCGAGAAGTTGATCTATTAATCAATTCATCAAGTGGCGAGTGACTGCAAGTAATTTCTTTCTAAACTAAAATCATTTCATATTACATGAAATTTTTATACAGTCGCTATTTTTTATGATCTAATTATATATTGGTTAATTAATAACTCTTATTAGTAGTACAATATATACAATATATAATCATCATATAAGAAAGTTATCATTAGGCCATTTTGTTTTACTCGCCCAAGGACCCTTAAAATTGCTGGGACGGCCCTGCTTGCACACTTTGGTCTAGAGATTTTGCACTCGCCCTGCAAGAAGGGAAAGGAGGCAAAAGGCAATTGCTGGATGGACTCCAGAGGGAGTGAATTGGTGAGCCATAAATATGCAATCGTGAAGAGATACGAACGCCAAGAGGACGGTGCTCGCAAAAGGGAAGCATAAATGTAGCCGAATTGTTTCATGATGCGCTTCTTTGGTTGTTTTCTCACTCAGGGCCTGTTTAGTTTCCGAAATTTTTTAGAAAATGCTACTGTACCAATTTCATTGTTATTTGATAAATATTATCCAATCATGTACAAACTAGGCTTAAAAGATTCGTCTCGTGAATTTCGTCTAAACTGTGTAATTAATTTTATTTTTTATCTATATTTAATGCTTCATGTATGTGTCAAAGATTCGATACGACGGAGAATCTAAAACATTTTGCAAAATTTTTTGGCAACTCAACGTAGCCTCAGTTTTCTGATTTCTGGAACCGAAGACTGCGCTGTGCTATTTTGGACGTTGAATGACGTCGCAACCTGTAGACTCGTGCCTGCCCGAGGATACTTTCTTCCGCCTGTGTGACACTGCCTCTTGCAGTTGCAGTCATGTGCATGGACCACCTAGAATCCTAGATAGAGTGGAAGGTGTTGTCCTAGTTCATGAGCTATTGTGTAATTTTTCTTTTCGAAAGGTCGGCAACAGCTGCAAAATCGAAATCATTTGATCAACTCCCTTGAAGATTCAGCCATCGGTCAAACCGCTCTACATCCCGTACGTAGTATTACTGTACTACGTATGTAGTCTTACACGCATCCAATATCTCAGTTCACTGATCAAACTCGATTTTAGTAGATGCCATTGCTAACTCATCGACGACGTTTAGCTCTTCCCGGGAGCTTTATTCAGGCTTCATGTTTTTTTAATTGTACAGTACAACATAGACGTCCACAATACGCATGCATACTCACCCCTATGAATACACGTACGCAACCCTACCCCTATAAGCACCTTCGAAGGATTAAGTCAGCAGATCTTGAGATTCACAAAGTCACCATAGACGTCTCGCTATCGATAGGGACGTCGTCTGGCACTGAAAATATAGCGCTGTTAAATTCTAAAATAAATCAAAGAAATTACGAGGACTTAAATCCAGGTTGACTAGTTCCACTATAAGAAACCTAAACCAATCGATCTACGCTCACTTCGCTAGACTTCGGGTTTTTTTTGTGCATGCCAGGTTTAGAGGTAGGATAGCGTCTGCAGTCATTAAATCTTGGGCGCAAAACTTCGAGAACGTAACATAAACCCATTTACTAACATCTCCTATCAGACCCTGAATTCCAAAATTTTGTATGTCCCACCCCAAAACTCTTGACATGCACAACAGGCCGGCATTCGCCTGTCGTGGTCCGATTAAAAAAAGAGATAGGACAGATTGTATGATAGCATACTTCCCTGCGAACTGTTGAGGACGTAGGGCCAAAACAGCGTGGTGGTTGTCGTTCTCCTAAGAGCCTGGAAATCTTCAAGAGTGACAAAAAAAAGGCAAGTCTATGGCAAAAACTATTGGATAAAAAATACTTCCTCCAAGGAAGATTTCTTCATCTAAAAAAAATCTGTCACATCATCTATATGGATATTCTTACATTGGCCTTCTTCCATTTATTACATGGACGTTCTTCCTTCGGACATTTGAGACTACCCGCAGTGGGTACTCTAAAACGATACTCTAAAACTTTAGAGTATGAATATAGAGTAAAAACTGCTGCACTGATACTCTAAAACGATACTCTATCCTTTCTCTCGCTCTATATTTAGAGTGGTATTGTGCTTACTCTATACTCTATAGTGACGGGGCCCACTAGCTAAACAAAGGAAAAAATGCTATAACTCACAAACCAAAAATCCAAATTAAATTTCGATTTCACCATTAAATTCGTCTCAATAAATCTTTCAAAACTAGATCACACATGGATATATTTAGATAAAGTGACAAGTGGGTCCCACAGTGGATAGAGTGGATAGAGGATGATATAGAGGATGGATGGGTGCGGGAGAATTGAGTATAGAGTAGAGAATGTTGCTGACTAGGACATATAGAGGATAAATATAGAAGTCCATGAGTGCGGGTAGTCTGAGGTCACCACCTCCACTGCACAGTACAACCACTCTAAGTTGACTCCCTCTCTAGTCTCTAGTGCTCCCCCTCCCCCCTTTCCAATGCAAGATGCTCCCAACGTGCTTGCGCGCCGCTACTCGCCGCGTGCCCGGCCTTGCCATGCGTGCTACGCCACCGCGTGGGAGTCGTTCGGCCACGTGCTCAGCCCAGCCACGAGCTTGCTGTGCCGGCAGCCGCGAGCACGGGAGCCATCCTCCTGCCTTGCGATATCGGTCCTGCCTCGCTTGCACACGCAGGAGCACACCATGAGCTCGCTTGTCTCGACCGCGAGCTCCAAGCCGCTTGCCCGCCGTGAGCTTGCTCCACATGCCGCCTCGAGAGAACCGCCCTGGCCACGTGCCTCTGCGATTCCATAACCGGTGGAGAAGAAAGAGATGGAGAGCTGACTCGCAGCGGCCTCACGTGGAGTGAGAAGGGGGGAGGCTGGAGCTATGCCAAACACTTTCTGGGATCCTAGATCCAGATGAATCTAAGATCTAGATTCATTATTCCGCCGGAAAAGATCTACCAAACAGGCCCATAGGGTACGCCTTTTTGCAAGCGATAATGATATGATTAAGACGCCCAGACGGATAGATGCCTCCCACCGTTCACTCCCGCAGCGCTCGCGCCCCTCCCGATTCTTATCCCGTTCGCGTCCTGCACCACACCCGACGACGCGGCCATCGCTGCTTTCCTGGGTGACGGCGACTCCTTCCCCCACCCCCGGTGTCCTTCTCCCCTACCCCAGCGGCTCCTTCCCCCATCCCGGCATCCTCCTTCCCCCACCCCGGTGCCCTCCCCCCACCCTGGCGTCCTCACCCACTGGGAGCGTCCAACGTCCGCGGATCCGGTGTCCCTCTCCCCCACCCTGGCGAGATCCAAGCAAGCCATTGACCCTCCCCTACCCCGGCCGGTGACGCCCTCCCCAGGTCCGTCAGCGTCTCCTCTCCCTCGGCCAACGGCGGGCGTGCAGGCGCGCACCATCCAGCGAGCCTGCACCACCCCAGTTGCCCACCAAGTAGGTCATGGCCGCGTGGTGATGCTATATTTCAAGTGTTTCTGGACGCTTTTCAGACATGTTGCAAGTCCATATTGCAAGTGTTTCAAATGTTTTAGATGTATGTTTAATGCAGATGTTGCAAAAGTAGATCAGGATGTTGTATATGTTGCAATGATTGTACACGTATGTTGCCAGCGTCTATCTCCAATATTTTATCTGTTTTTTATACACGTATGTTGTAAGTGTTTCAGACGCATGTCTCAAGTGTTTCATCTGTCTTCTTTTGTATGTTACAAGTGTTGCATCTGGATGTTTCAAAAGTAGATCGGGATGTTGCACATGTTGCAATGGTGTTTCAACTGTATGTTTCATCTGTTTTAGACGTATGTTGCAAAGATTTCATCTGAGTGTTGCAAAAGTGGATTAGGGTGTTGCACGACGCGGTCGATGTCTATCGCTGTGCGGGGCGCGGGGTGGGCGTGGGGCGTGGGTGCTAGGGGCGGAACACGGGACGTGAGGTGGGATGCGGACGCGGGAGCAGCACAGACATCGAAGATATATCCGGACACGACGTCCTGTCCGAACATCCGGGTGCTAGGCGTACCGTTTTACGAGTACTAATATAGTTTTTTTACATTTCTTTTGTTTATATAGTGCGCAAAGCCGGCTTCTCAGTTCCAGACCTCATGTTGTTCCCAGCTAAATAAGCTACTCCATCCATGGTACAAACGTGTCACACATCACAAGTGAGAGGCTGGCCCTGCCTCTGAGACGTGGCGAGTTACCGTGTAGCCACTGAGTGGGTGTTTAGGACTGCTTCGCTCCGTGTTTTTCAGCTGCACTTCACGTTTTTTAGCCAAACGGTTTCAGCTACACGCACTCTGTACGAAAAAAGGTGGAGTTGTGAGAGCACCTAAAGAGATGCTCCACAAACTCCAGTTTTTTATAGAGCTGCTCCACAGAAAAGTTTATGGAGCAGTCCCAAACACCTTAAACCATTTGTTACGTCTTCACCTTTTTTTTTCACAGACATGTGCCGTAGCACAAAGTTTTTCATTAATGGGTGATGCACACAATACAAGGTTCAAGAGAATTGGTCAGTAGTGCAAAACGCAAACCGATCCAATTTCTAGGAACCCAACCTCAGCATTACTAATCATGCACAGCAGCAAGCAACACGGCCAGAGCACGGAATCTTCTTCGACGATTTGCTGCATCAGTAGTTGCGGTGGAAGGATGCCCCCCCTGGAAAACTCTCCTGTTGCGCCCTGCACCAGTAGTCTTCACCTGAACAGCTGACCTAAGTTCGTAAAGTAGCTTCATCTCTCACATGAATTGGGTGCAATGTTCCAATCGTTCTAGAGTAGTACTCAACAGACCAAAATTTAGACAATGTGCTGCGGTTGGGACTAAGCTCTATGGTTGCGAAGTCATCTCTTGATGATCCAGCACGACACTCAAACTGTGCGCTTCCGTTTGATCTGGCTTCTAAAGAGTAAGCAGGATAGGTGCAAAGACATGGACTCGCAAGCATGCGGTCAAATCTCATGTATTCTATCAGTTGTTTGGTGAGTCTTTAGTCTTAACACATGAAGGCAGGAGCGCAAAAAGATAACGCATAAATCTAATCTCTAATCTCTGATGTGAGCATGCACACCAGCATCATCATGCTAGTACATGCCAAATCAGAGGGTTCCAAAAATACAGCAGACCAGCCACTTGTGCAGCCAGCCAGTGCCCCTGCTGCCATGTCAACTCTGTGTGACCTGCAAGCTAGATGACCCTGTCATCACTCATCGTGCGGGATCAGTGTGAGATCCGCATCACGCCACCATCCCGCAATTAAACAGGCAAAACATTAGCTCAGATGTATGCAGGTGCTGTTGCCGTATAGCTTTGCTTCAAGAGCTGCCCAAGTGACCATAACGTTCGTGTGATCCTGTCCCAGTAAGATGCGCGGCCGAAACTTCCACGGCCCAAGTACGCAGCTCCCCGAATCCATATCCTCACCAAGCACATGCTCTGCTTCCTCACACACACACACGTCCAACCACTCCAAGCTTGTATAAATAACCCTGCCGGCCGGCGCCCACCGGCCACCGGAAAGAGACCAAATATCTCGCGCTCTGCCAGTCTGCCTATCCATTTCTTTCCCGCACACCACACACGCCGAGACGCGCAAACGAACACCAGAGGATGGCATCCGTTCTCGCCTTCTCCTGGTGTTCGCTGCTGCTTCTCCTCCTGCTGGCGACGGCGTCGCAGGCCCTCAACGTCGGCGACCTGCTCGGGACAGCGCCTTCGGTAAGGACCAGAGTGGCGATGGCGAACCGAGTCTGAACTTTTGCAAGTGCTTTTATTTGGAGCTGATCGGTTCCGACCACCATGCATGGACTTGTGGTTTTCCACAGGGGAGCAAGGATTGTAGCCGGACGTGCGAATCATCGTTCTGCATAGGTAAGCAAATCACAACCCTGACAATCTGCCATTGCCGTGTAGTAGTCCTGGGCTCTGTTTGGGGGGTTTCTCTTTCCCCTCCAGCAGTCCTGTTCAGCTGTTCTTCAGGAAAGCAAAACTGAACTGAAAGGTCGGATTGCTTTGCTGAGTTCCGTTTACCATGAGCGGACTGCGGACAGAGCTTGCGTAGCCTACAATTTTTCTGGCGGACAAGCATACCTGAAGCCGGCCTCTTTTCAGCTTTCAGTCGGGTACTCACCGGCAAAGGGTACTGATGCGCTTGCTTTTTTTTTTTTTTCCCTTGTCCACCCTGTCCCTGAAAACGAAAGTCCCGCCGCTGCTGAGGTACGGGAAGTACCGCGGGATCCTGTACAGCGGCTGCCCCGGCGAGAAGCCCTGCGACGCCCTCGACGCCTGCTGCATGGTCCACGACCACTGCGTCGCCACCCACGACAGTACGCACTCGATCACTCTCGCCAACTCTGCACATTCGATCAATTCCTCCTCGTTCTTCTTCTTCTTCTGAAACCAAAAGCCCAGACCCCAGAGCAGGACTAGACGGAACGATGGTTAGGGTCCCGCTTCGCCCGCGGCGGCACGGCAGGTCTTCGCGAGCTGACACGCCACCTAACACGATCAGAACACAATCTGAAACCAGTACAAGGCTACCAGGTAAGATTAGACTAAGCACAAGCATGCGGTGCACCGTCCACCGGCCTAAACGCGCATGTTCCCGCGCAAGGGCAACCGACATGTTCCAGTAGCACGTCGCCTCCTTGCCGGCGCGGCACGGTGGCGTCGCTTGCACGCGTCGGTGCGCATGATTGCGTCGACCCCAGTATCTGATCTCTTCCCGGGCCGGGGCCGTCGACTCGAGAGCACTGAATGAGTGTACAACGAGTGGTGGTTGCGGCATACATGTGTCGCCACTGCACGTCTCGTCTAGTTCGTGCGAGTTCCGCCTTTTGCCGTTGACTGCCCGCTGCTGATCGACCTTTTGTGTTTGCCCCCCGCGCAGATGACTACCTGAACACGCGGTGCAACGAGAACCTGCTGAGCTGCCTCGACAGGGTGAGCCCGGCGGGGCCGACGTTCCCGGGGAACGAGTGCGGCGTCGGCCAGACGGCGTCCGTCATACGTGGGGTCATCGAGTCGGCAGTGCTCGCGGGCAAGATCCTTCACAAGCGCGACGACGGCCAGTAGCCGGCGTTCCGGCAGGAGCGGTTGGTACTAGGAACACACGTAGTTGTTGCGAGCAGAGCAATAAAGCCGCACGCATGTGCTGGATTTGAAGGTCATGGACGGCCGGACCACCGTGGCATGTGGCTGCCTTCACTGTATGCATACTGATTATTAGTAGTATTTGATTGGTGGGAATTCCGAGCGAAGTGGCAAAGGTTGTAAGTTGTAATTATGTTGTTGTATGTTCCTTTGTAATTATTACTAGTATAGTAGTGAACAGAATACAACAAGATTCGATCATTAACAGTCCAATTTCCGTGTTGTCCGGCGTCAAGTGCAACTCTCGGACTGAATGTTGTACGTCGATTTTGCGGTGTACTCAGTACTCACCGCTTGCAGTCCACTTCCGAGTGATGGAGTCGTCTTCATGGGATGAGCTGCAAATTGTTAGCTAGGCCTTCAAGTTGAACAAATTCTACCATTTGTTGTACAGTGTCCATCCTCCAAAGGCTTCTCATCTAGCTTTGGTTCCGCAATTGAGACTTGACGCCTTGATTGACGCAGAGATTTTTGCCCCAGGCTAAAGGATAAAGGTTAGGGGCAATGTCAATTGATGCACGGCCATCCAACCGTGGGTCCTGCGCCTTATCTCCTCGCCTGACCTTGACTGAAGTGCTAGTCCGGAAGAGCGCCCTTGGTGTCACAAGGTGATGGGGTTCCGGTCCATGGCCTTGTGTTGTCAATCCGTTAAAGCCACAACCATATGAGATACAGGACACGACTGAATCTCTCAATGTCCAGAATGCCCAAGCCCCCAAGAACCTTTGATCTTGAGGCTTTACTTGATTGCACTAAGTAGCGTTCTCTTTTGGCGTTGTCTGATCCTTTCCATAGAAAATATCTCGTAATGTTATCAATTATTTTGATTGCTCTTTTTTGAGTGTTAAATTGTTAGGAAATGCACAGGGATAGTTGTGAGCATCGTATTAGTTAGCATGAGTATGCCATGTGTTGGGGAAGTGTCCCCGACAGGAGGTGGAAGGCCAGACGCGGAGCTACCCTGCCACCTTGGTCTATCTTTGTGGTGAGGCCTTCGGCAGTGGCCGAAGGTGTGATGCAAGAACACGATTACCAAGGCAAATAGTTTCTAGGGTTTCGTGTTAACAGTCCCCATCCCTCTCTCAGGGTCCGACTCCTCTTTATATAAGGCAACATTAGCAATACATGCTATTACATATTTGCCCCATGACAGCTAAGACATATTCCCGAATATTCTTGGATAATCTCTTCCCCCTCTAGGGGTTCCTAAGACCTTCTCTCTGGCGACTGCCTTACTTCAGCCCTTGTCGAGTCGCATCCAGGCCCATGAGAGCCTCCCGAGCGGATTCTAGGGCACCTGGTCTTCTTGCCGCCGCCATTGCCCGCAGGTCTTCTTCCTCTCGACTCAACCATCCTTCGGTGCCTTTGTAAGACCACCGGGTGCTCTTCCTTCCGCTGGTCTTCGTCGCTCGTCCCGGGCCTTCGCCATAATGGGGGGTTCACCTTGGACACGATGAGCCTTCGTCGAAGGCTCTGGTCTGACCTCTGTCCCTGTGGTAAAAATGAGCATGAATATTTATGGTTAGAGTTAGCAGGAGGGCCTTCGGGACCAACCATCGTTCCCCAACACCATTTTTATCCAGCAGCTTGCCTTTCCAAATTGGAAGCTTTAATCCAATTTTATCAATTACTAGCTAAATGTCAACATGGCTTTCCTAAAAAAAATGTCAACATGGCGCAACGACTTGATGTGTAACGGTAAACTAAGATACTTGCAGGGAAAAGGTTTTTCCTCTCACTGGAAAGGCTCCATGATGAAGTTCAAGTCATGTCCCTGTCATTGTATCGGGTAAATAACACTCTTGTGTAGGTTTGTTATGAGCCTCAATACTTCTCCGAAGATATCTAGGAGTAGCTTTGTGGTGTGGAGGTCTTCACGTGAGGGGTTGATAAAAATCGCTGCATCATCCGCGTAAGCTGAGTCTCAATTTAGCTCCTCTCTGTTGCACAGAAGACAGGGTACCATGTTGTGCAGCGAGCACAAAAAGTTTTTTTGTAGGAGTTCAAGTGCAAAAATGAAGAGCAACATAGTTGTGGTAACCGTTTGAGAGCAGGATGGACACCCAATCTCTCCACCTGTTTCCAAAGCCTATTCTCTGCAAAACTTCCATAAGAAAATCCCAGCTCACCGAGTCTAAGGCACTACATTTTTCATATTCATCTATGAGTCGTGCGTTGATGATTATAATTGATAGCAAGAGCATGTACTAGTACTATGAGAAAATAAAACACTAAAAGGAGACCATAGAATATTAAAATGACTCCAAGCTAGGCACCTGATGATATACCATGATTTTAGAAAAAAAATACAAAATTGGTTCCAATTTTCTCCATAAAATAAAAACAAGATTTTTAGGACTTTTAATTGCACAAAAAATCCAAAAAAAATATTTAGATAATTTTTGGAAAAAGTATTTTGTATCTATTGGAAATTTTTTTGTATATTTTTATAAAATTTATTTGACCACCCTAAACTATCAGTGCATTCAATTTACCACATCGCAGTTGACGTGGCACGCATGCAGGATGATGGATGTTGTTCCACGTAGGCTAAAACTGCCGTCCAAACCACTGGGTGCAAAAACAAATGGTTTTAAAAATAAAAAAAGATCAACATATGTTTTATAGGTGGAGGGAAATCGAACTTAGAGTATTATTGAGAGGACCGAAAGAATCTTTTTCTATGCAAATTGATATAAACATTGGGTTTCTAGTCAGACAAGCATCCATTTGATCACCCTTAGTTATTGTCAAAGTCTGATCCATTTGTGCTGTAGAAGTTTTGCAATGGTTTAGAAAACATTCATTTGCTCTCCCCCAATTATTGTCGAAGTTTGATCGCCTCCCCAATTGAAAATTTGATTTCTAAGAGCATCAACAAGAGTTCCGCGCACTCCCATCGCGCGGATCGGCCTTTCCCCACGCCGTTCTCCTCCTTCGTGCCTTCACTTTGCCGCGACCTGGACACTTCGCGCCAAAGCTCGCCGTACGTCCAGGGGAGTCGATCTTCGCCGTCGCCGCCTGCTCGCAATTTGCCGTCTAGGGACGAGGTAAATCCGTCGATCCTGCTCGTAATTTGCTGGACTCTGTTTGTTTTCCTGCCTTCCGCAGCCGCCGCCTGCTCGGCCATGGCTGTCCGTAGCCGCGGATGGCCAAGCCCTGCTCGCCGCAGGCCGCCCCTGCGATTGGCATGGCCGCAGCCGCCGCCTGGATTGGCATGCCCGTCGCCTGGAGGCCATGGCGAAGCACAGCCTGCCGATGGCCGATCGCGTGGATGTGTTGGTCTGGTGCTGCCTCTCTGTGCCAAGCGTTGGCCGGCTGCTGCTACTGAATTGCTACTGGCCGGCTTGGCTGAATGTGTTGGCCGATCGCCTGTATGTGTTGGCCTGGTTTGCTGAATGCGGCCAGTAGCAGCAGCAGCTACAGGACCATGAAAACAGTAGTATGCAATAGGCTCGTCTAAAAAAAACTGATGCCGCAAAAAGAAAATTTATTATGGATCCAAAATTTGATTTTTTTAGAAGCCATTTATTAGAAATTATTAGAGATGATCTTTTTTCTCTCTCAATATCTTTTAGGAGTTGGAAAACATGGTGTTTTTAGGAGGAAAATTTAGAATGCTCCTGGACATGCTCTAATCTCCTCCAACTTTTGAAGCTGCTTGAATATTCTCCTAGACGATTTTGCAACTTGAAAGCGGTTTTAGTCAGCATGGCACCACACCAACTGTTCTATGTGGGCCACGTCAATGCAAGGAAGGTAAATGGGACTACGTCAATGCATATTGAGAGCGTGGATCCATGTACAAGTGACACATGTGTTCATGGTAAATAGGATCTCGAGTATGAGACGATTACATAATACATCTGTTGTCGCCGAAGTCAGTTGAACTTCTACATAGTTAGGGCCATCAACATAGATTAATTATAACAGATAATGAGAGCATATATAACAAATAAACACATAAGGAGAAAATATAAGATTCAAACAATTTCAAGCTAGGAATCATAATATAGAACATGATTTTAAGAAGAAAAATATGAAAGTGGTTTCATATGTTTCCAAGCTAAATCAATTATTATATCAATTTTCTAAGGTTAAATCAATTTTATGGGGTTTAGTTGCATTTTTTAGAAAAATATTTGATAATCTTTTGAAAAAAAATATTTTTGTAATTCTTTGGACAAAGTCTAATTGGCCGTTGATAGATAGATTTACTTCCCTTGTAACGGATGTGGCACCATGTAAGACTGTATATTTGGCGTCACGCCTTGCCGATCAAAATTGCTTTCAAAATCAGGCAGAAAAAATTCTAACGGTTTAAAAAAAATAGAGGATGCAAAAAATGGTAATACTTCCTGTAGGACGTCCGGACAACCGATCATTGTCTTCCTAGGCCTACGTAGTGGACCGACCCAACAGGCAACCGGCCTACTCCTCTACTCCCCATCTATGTGTCCAATAACTCCCTACTCCGCGCCGTCGCGGTGTTCACCACGTCGTCCGCCCCTTCGCCTCTGAAGGGTCGAGATGGCGGACTAGAAGGGGGTAAATAGTCCTTTCTAAAAATAATCGCTTCGGCAAATCGAAACAAATGCGAAATTAAAACTATCGGTCTAGCCAAGACTACACCCCTCTATCTAAGTTCACAAGCACCTCACAAAGATCCTAATTATGTAACTAAGGTGTTTTTCTTAGCAAGAGCTCTCCTAAACAATTCTATAGCAAGGTCACACAAACATATGCACTAGTACTTTAGCAATGCCGGTGAGCTCCTACATAATTCTAGTAAGCAAAAGCACGAAGCCACCTATGCTCACTAGCAATGCTCAATAGCAAGGCAACTAATGCCAAACTAGAGAGCGTAAATTACTTAGCTACACAAACTAAACAATATGACTAACAAGGTTATACAAACCAAATTAGCCACGCAACGCGAGCTACTTCTATGCTACACAAGTAAGAAGGTAACTAGCTAACTACACAAGCAAACTAGTTATAAGAGCAACTACACAAGCACAAGTATATGAATATAAATACAAGCTTGTAAATCGATAGCAAACCACCGAGAAGATGTACACAATGTTGACACGGCGGTTTTTCACCGAGGTTCACTTGGTTGCCACCAAGCTAGTCCCCGTTGTGGTAATACACCCACTTGATGGATCACGAGCTAATTGACTATCAAGAGTCAAACCCTCAGCGGGTGCCGCATATCTACTCTCAAGATGAGAATCCTCCAAGCCACGAGCTTTACTAGAGTTGCTCTTCGCGATCCTCGCGGGGTGAGCACAATCCCCTTCACAAATCCTCCTCCGGAGCCACGCACAATCTCCACGCGTGCTTCAACGGAGTCGCAAGCCACCAAGCCGTCTAGGAGGTGGCAACCTCCAAGAGTAACAAGTACCACCGGCTTGCAACTCGATCACCTAGTGCCACTCGATGCAATCCTCACAATGCAACGCACTAGAATCGCTCTCTCACACGATCGGATGATCACTATCAAGCTCAAGTGAGTTAGAGGGCTCCCAAGCACACCAACACAAGCCACCAAGGGCTAATGGTGCTCAGCTACCGGCCATGGCCGGTCACAACATCTATTTATAGCTCCACAATGAAATAGAGCTGTTAGTCCCCTTACTGGGCAAGTTTCGGGTCGACCGGACGCGCCGGTCGAACTGACCGGACGCTTAGGTCAGTAGCGTGCTCCAACGGCTAGTTTTCGTGCGTATAAACTTGTATTGACCGGACGCGCAGGTCACTAACGGGGCCGGACGCGCAGGTCGCAGCGAAACAGCGAACAGAGAGGTTCTAGTAAGCTCCCGAAGTGACTGGACGCGTCCGGTCATCACTGACCGGACTCGCTGCAGCGTCCGGTCACTTTCGCTCGCGAAAAACACTGATCGGACGCGCAGGTGCTGACTGAACGCGTCTGGTCACGAGTCCGGTCACAGACCACTCTTCGGTAAAAACGGCGATAACTCTTAGCTCCAAACTCCGATTTCGATGATCTTAGACATTTTGGAAAGCTTACTCAGAGGGATACACAACCCACTAAATCACTTGATCCAATTCACAATGGATCAAAGCAGTATTCCACTCCAAGAGTCATCCTAGTGTCCGGAGAACACCGAAAAACCTTTCTCTCTTCTCCAAGTTGATCAACACCAACTCCAACACCTTCTCCTTTGTAAATGTGCCAATACCACCATGTGTAAAACATCATGTGCATGTGTGTTAGCATTTTCACAATTATTTTCTTGAAGAAGTTAGACACTCAACTTGCCTCGCCACTCGATCCTAACACGTATGCAAAGTTAGATCGCTCAAGTGGCACTAGATGACCAATATGCAAACAAGTTTGCCCCTGTTAATAGTACGGCCATCTATCCTAAACCCGGTCATCAACTTCTCTATACACCTATGACCGGTGAAATGGAAATGCCCTAGGTTATACCTTTGCCTTGTGCATTCCACTCCATCTCCTCCGACGTTGATGCAACACATGCACCAACCATATCACAAATGATATGATCCACTTCATATCATCACGTGACTGTATTGGTTCATCGATCTTGACCTCACTTGCTCTTCACCGTTGCGTCGGTCCATCGGTGCCAAGTCTTGCTCAAGCTTCACCGCCTCACGGTCCATCGCTCCAAAGCCTCCGACTTGCCCTTCACACTTACAACCGGTCCGTCGAGCCAAGCCTCATCTTGATCTTTGCCACCTTGGTCACATGACTCCATGTCATGTCTCATATGCAATGAGCTCCTTCATGACACCATTATCTGTGGACTAATCTCTGTGTATCTCACATTAAATACAATTAGTCCACCTAAGGTTGTCACTCAATTACCAAAACCAAACAAGGACCTTTCAGTCTCCCCGTCATGGGTCCACTCATGACCATGCTAGGCACCATGAAATCCAAGCCGCCATAGATCCTCTCCCATCCAAGTTTCCTGCTCCAGCACTATAGGGTCGAGATGGCAGACTAGAGGGGGGGTGAATAGCCATTTCTAAGACTTAATTGCACCACCTAACTGAAACTTATGCGGAATTAAAACAATCGATCTAGCCAAGACTACACCTCTCTATCTATGTTCTCTAGCACCTTACAAAGATCCTAATTAAGCAACTAAAGTGTCGAACTAGCAAGAGCTCACCTAACCAATTCTAGGAGCAAGGTCACACAAAACATATGCCACTAGTACTTTGCACACCGGAGAGCTCATACACAACTAGTAAGCAAAAGCATAAAGCTTCTAGGCTCACTAGCAATGCTCAATAACAAGGCTACACAAGCCAAATTAGAGAGCGCAAATTACTTAGCTACATAAACTAAGCAATAAGACTAACAAGGTTACTAAAACCAAATTAGCCATGTAAGGGAGCTACTTCTAGCTACACAAGCAAGAAGGTAACTAGCAAACTACATAAGCACAACTAGTTACTAGAGCAACTACACAAGCACAATGTATACGAAAGTAATTACAGGCTTATGTAATGGGGATGCAAACCAACGGGAAGACAAGGATGACACGTCGATTTTTCTCCCGAGGTTCACGTGCTTGCCAACAGCTAATCGTCGTTGTATCGACCGCTCACTTGGTGGTTTGGCGGCTAATTGGCATCACCCACCAAGCCCGCACGTCGGACACCGTAAGAACCTATCCACAAGTGAGGGTAGCTCAATGACACGCTTTACTAGAGTTGCTCTTCGTGGCTCCCACGGGGCGAGCACAATGCCCCTCATAAAGCTCGTCTCCGGAGCACCACACAGGCTTCTTGCGAGCTTCGACAGAGATCATGCCACCAAGCCGTCTAGGAGGTGGTAACCTCCAAGAGTAACAAGCACCACCGGCTTCCAACTCGATTACCTAGTACCACTCGATGCAAATTCACGATGCAACGCACTAGAATCATACTCACTCGCAATCGGATCACACTCTTACAAGCACAAGTGAGTTAGAGGGCTCCCAAGCACTCTCCAAGCATGGACACTCAGTCCCAAGGGTGCTCAACTATCCAAATGCCTGAGCTCCACTTCTATTTATAGCCCCCAAGCCAAATAGAACCATTGGAGCAAAGCTGCACTTTCTGCGAGGGCACCGGACACGACGGTGATGGCACCGCCCTAGGGGTAGCGGTGCCCCCCCAACGGTCAAATCCAACGGTTAGTTTGACTAGCTGTGGTCACCAGACAGGTGGCGGTGGCACCAGACAGGGGGTGGCGGTGCCACCCTAGGCCAGCCACCCGAAATCCTTAGCCTCTGAAAAATTAGGGCGGTGCACCACCGTCACCATGGCGGTGACCCTCTTGCCTTCCCTTGCTCTCTGCTGAAAGTGGCGGTGCCACCAGACAACACCTGGAGGTGCACCACCCTGCAGATGGCGGTGTACACAGTCATGTTCGATGACAACCTTTATGATGTTGCTCGAAACCAAGTCTAGGCGGTGCCACCCAGGCAGCACCCGGAACCCGATTTTGCCTCCTTTTCTTCACCAACTTCTTCACCTCTGCAAATATGCCAACACCACCAAGTATTCACCAACTTGTGCATGTGTGTTAGCTTTTCACAAATATTTTTTCAAAGGATTATCACTCTTTTTACCATACCACTCGATCCAAACATGTATGCAAAGTTGTACCGCTCAAGTGGCACTAGATTAAATGGTCAAAACAACCGATTAAACAGAAAAGGTGTGCCACCATCTAGCGTTTGAACGGTGTGTAAACGAGATAAACGATCGTTTAGACGAACAATGTATGTTGCAATGGTTGTACATATATGTTACAAGCGTCTGTCCCAATATTTTATTTGTTTTCAGATGTATGTTGCAAGCGTGTTTATCTAGATATTGCATATGTTTCACACATATGTTGCAAATGTTTTATCTGGATGTTGCGTATGTTTGCAATGATTTTCAATTGTTTTTGTAAATGTTTCAGATACACGTTTCAAATGTTTCATCAGTCTTTTTATCTGGATGTTTTAAAAGTAGATCGACTATTGTACATACCCGTGCGGGTGATGTTCGGGTGGCGCGGCCCCCTACGTGGGCGCGGGTGACGCAGGTGTGGTCGAGTGACGTTCTGGGTGACACGGGTGCACGTGTGGACGCATGAAAACCAAGGGGGAAACGAACTGTGTCCGGACGTCCGAGCGCTAGCAGCATCGGAAAAAACGCTTTTCGACGAAGGGGGAGAAATTGGACTTTGTCGAATGATTGGAATTCAAGCGCAGCGATGGGCTACAGCCCACAAAATACCCGGCCCAGTCTGCCGAAGCCATCCCACTCCACTGTCCCACGCCGGCGCACAGTGGGAGGTCGGGACGCCGGGGCCCGGGATCTGGAACCTTGGGAGCAGAACAAATCTGAACCCTTCGTCCGCCACCGACTCCATCCCTTCCCGGCGCGCGACGCTCGTCACGCTCACGCAACACGCTGTCGTCTCGCCCATCTTCCCCACGAACCAAAGCCGAGCCGAGCGCCCGAGCCCTGCTCCGACCCGACCCCACCGCGTCTTCTCCTCCTCGGCTTGACCCTTCCACCGCCTCCATGGGGTCGTCTGAGGCCGACGAGGACCAGCTCCTTAAGAGCTTCCTCGCGGAGGTCAGCGAGGCCGAGCGGGACAACGAAGTGCTCAGGTCTTCTTCCCCTCTCTCTCCCTTCCTGATCTTCTCCATGGCGGTTCCCTTTCGTTGCGAATCACCGTTGCGCGTCATGTAGCTTCAGATCCCATTCGTTTCGGGTTTTTCGTCTCTATTGTGCGACCTAGTGGATGTAGCAATTGGCTGCGCGCCAGGTCTCGCTGAGACTTGGGGAACCCTTTAGCTCGAATGAACCCTAGGTTGCGTTTGTACGGTCGTTCGCCTGTTCTAGCCCTTGTTTAGATTGAAGATTTTTTCAACCTGATGAATAGTACCACTTTCGTCTTATTTGACAAATATTGTCCAATCGTAGACCAACTAGGCTCAAAAGATTCATCTCGTGATTTTGAACTAAACTGTGTAATTAGATATTTTTTTACCTACATTTAGTACTCCATGCAAGCGGCTAAAAATTGATGTGATGGAGAGAGAGTGAAAAAACTTGGAATTTTGAGGTGATCTAAACATGGGGCTAGTTACCTCTGTACCGTGCTAAGCGCGTGGGTTTTGTTGCTTAACTGTTTTTTTTTCTCGTCAAGTGCACCAAAATTACTAGTTATTTTGTTGCTGTGGAAATCCGTTGTACAGGAACTTGGCTCCTGCCACTTCCTTATGCAATGATTATATCCTGGTATAGCCATATAAATATATAATACACAGAATGCACGGTTTTGAGCAGTGGTTGTTTGAGTTCAGTACCAGAGCATTGGAATTGTTCAAGCTTGGTTGGCAGGAGCTAGACCTTGCAGTTAGATGACTGACCTAACAGCATCTCCAGGAGTTTTATAAAACAACTCCCTATTTATATTTTTTAGCAAAAAAGGAAAAACAATCTTCTCCAACAGTTTGGTAAAAGAGCTAAAAAAAAAGTTGCCAAGTATCCTCCTTAACTCATAACTTTCCGCAATCGAGAGAACTCCGTATCCCTCCTCAATTGGACGGTTTCCGCGGGCGTGAGTGGTGTTTTTTTGGTGCAAGATATTTGTTGGTGCGATCTACTAGTTTCGATCTAGTGGCTGGTTTAGGCCTCGAGCTGAGTGCTGCCAGACGATGGGCGGCAGTAGCAGGCCCCTTGTATGCACGGACGCCGTGCAGCGGCAGGCCCCTGGAACGGACCAGGTGCTGGTCAGCAGGCAGGGAATCGCACGCCTGCTGGTCCTGTGGTAGGCACCAGGCAGGGCACCCCATGCCAGCTGGTTGGCAGGCGCATGTGTCAGGTGTCCCCAGATGCAGGGAACAGCGCGCGGCAGCCTGACGTACGGCAGCGGCACTACCCAGAATGGATCATCTCCTGTAAAACCGAAAAAAAAAATTGATATGCCCTACTTTAGTTTTTAACAAGTTATTATAGGAGACTGTTGGAGAAAAACAAAATTTAAGATTTCTATTTCTTTTATTAACTTGCTAGATTTATTATTCTAGCAAGTAAATTATACCAAACTCCTGGAGATGCTCTAATGTTCGAATTTAAAGTTAATCTTTTCTAATTGTTTGAATGAATCGCGGATTCGCATTGTGAAGACTGCTATGGCCTCAATGCTTTCTTTCTTTCTTTCTTTTTTTGCATCACCATCATAGAGTTAAGTAGTCGTATAATATTATCTGCAGTCCTTGTTTAGAAATCTTTCATGCCTAGACTACTCTGTTTTTTGGGAAAAAAAGTAACACCAAGTATATTGAAGAAAGAGTTATACATGAACCTTCAACTTATACAATGATGCTTTTTATAAGTTGAAATTATACAGTGGTATTTATTTGCAACAAAGATTAGAAGTTAGGTTCAAGGCTGATCCGAGGTCATCCTTTTGTTTCTGTCTTGATGCTTTTAGTTAAGAAAGGTTTGTAATCTCTGTGAAACTCTATGTAACTGTTTAAAATTTTAATTTAAATCCACTGTGGGGACCTCCCCCACAGTTTTTTATTTGCAACAAAGATTAGAAGTTTGTAATAGCATGTATATGGGAAATAGGGAATATTTTGTATTTATTGAAAGAAATTGATCAATTGAAATGTCATGCTATTTGGTTATTTCTTGTCAACAATAGTTCCCTATCCTCACACATCCTAAATTTATCAGGATACTTGGTTGCTTCAAGTTAAACCCCTTCGAGCATCTTAAGTTGTCTTTTGATTCATCACCAGATGAGGTGAAAAAGCAATATAGGAAGGTATAAAGACATTGATTTGATATTTATGAAGTTTTTCATTTGATTTATTTTTTGTGTAGATCTAATATTTTTTGTTTCACATGCTTTCTGCAGTTGTCATTGTTGGTCCATCCTGATAAATGCAAGCATCCTCAAGCACAAGAAGCTTTTGCAGGTACTAAAATGAGCCAGTAACAAAACTACTGCAGCACATGAGAAGCAAAGTGCTACAGTAATTCATTATATTGTCATGTTGTAAGGCATATATGGTTTTGTTTTTGAAATATGATTTGTACGATTTATAAACCATCAAGGAACATATGCCGGTTGGTAATTCTATCAACAACAACAACAACAACAACAACGCCTTTTGTCCCAAGCAAGTTGGGGTAGGCTAGAGATGAAACCCAAAAGAGACGAGAAATAGAGAGACACATAAAGGGGCATAAAAGGCACAAGACAGAAAGAGGTCACGGTTCAGGCACGTTGATTGCCAGTCTCTAAGCGCTCCTGTCCATAGCTAAATCCTTGGAGATATTCCACTCCTTCAGGTCTCTCTTAACGGACTCGTCCCAAGTTAGTTTAGGTCGACCTCTACCGCCCTTTACATTATCGGCCCGCTTTAGAACCCCACTATATATCCTTCAAATCGGAATAAATAAATAACTTTGAAATGGATAGCATCAGCATGAATAGGCTTTTAAATTTTCATGTTGGGGGAAAGGGGCACGAGTTCGTAATTCATACTAGAAAAGAACTGGAGATGGATTTAATTGGATGGTACCTGATATCCACAGTAAGGCATAGATTAACTATTCAAAGAATTAAACAACAAAGAAATGATAGTTTTGGTCATTAAGATAGTAGTGCTAATAAGGTGTTAACCTAGGATTGCTCCTTTTGAGTATTCTTGTATGACTTATGGTTTTCTAGAGAAAAGATCTTGGACCGTTGCACTACCTCTGCTTGTTAAGATCTGGACTTCTGTAGTTAAATCTGCCATAGCACCACTGAAAGTGACCATGTTTGAATGGTATAGCTCTTTTCCTTGCTCGTTGATATATATTCACTTGATGGTATAGCTCTGGCAAAAGCACAACAGCTCCTGCTTGATCCACAAGAAAGAGGCTACATTCTTGACCAAGTTACTGCTGCAAAAGGTGTGAATTGATCTTTTTTATATACCGCATTGACAATAATGATTTAGTCAACTGAAGTAGAGCTACCATAGACTAAACTAAATTTTATGTTCCTTTGTGTTGAAAAATGCAGAAGAATTGAGGGCAAAGCGGAAAAAGGAGCTGAAGAAAGACAGTGCGTCCAAGATAAAATCTCTCGTAGATGAGGTAAGACAATCTTATGCAAGGTGATGTGACTTTTGATTGGACTTTGCAAACTTGATGTTAGAGAAAGTGTTTCTATTGATTTGGGCTAACCCTAGAAGGGTAGCTATATAGGTCCCATACATGGGCCACATGGGCCTAAATACATACTCCAACACCCCCCCGCAGTCTGAACTACCGGCGCAGTGGAGTTCGAGGCTGAACAAGAAAGAACACACACAACCCCCCACAGACGCAATTAGCCACCAGTGATGTTGAGGCTGGAGCGAAACTCGGCGAAGGTCGAGGACGGGAGGCCTTTGGTGAAGATGTCCGCGAACTGGGAGGTCGTCGGAACATGAAGGACCCGCACCTCGCCCATGGCCACCCGATCACGGACAAAATGGAGGTCGATCTCCACATGCTTCGTCCGCTGGTGCTGGATGGGGTTGGTGGAGAGGTAGACCGCACTGACGTTGTCGCAGTAGATCAGTGTGCTCCGGGAGGGTGGAGTGTGCAACTCAGCCAGCAGCTGCCGGAGCCAGGCGGCCTCCGCCACGCCGTTAGCAACGACGCGGTACTCCGCCTCGGCGCTGGACCGGGAGACCACCGGCTGGCGCTTGGACGACCAAGACACCAGGTTGGCGTCCAGGAAGACGGCGTAGCCGGAGGTGGAGCGGCGAGTATCAGGGCATCCGGCCCAGTCAGCGTCGGTGTAGACGATGAGGTCGGTGGAGGAGGCCCGGTGGAGGAGGAGGCCGTAGTCGAGTGTGCCCCGGAGGTAGCGGAGGAGGTGCTTGAGAGCCATGAGGTGAGGCTCCCGGGGATCATGCATGTGGAGGCAGACCTGCTGAACTGCATATGTGATATCCGGTCGGGTGAAAGTGAGGTACTGAAGGGCTCCGGCGAGACTCCTGTACGCAGTGGGATCGGCCACCGGTGGTCCCTCAGCCTCAGACAGCTTGCCCTGAGTGTCGACCGGAGTGGAGCAAGGGTTGCAGTCAGTCATCCCAGCCCGCTCCAGAATGTCCCGAGTGTACTGTCGCTGGTGAAGGAGGAGCCCGGCAGGACGGTGCTCAACAGTGACACCGAGGAAGTGGTGGAGCTCACCCAGATCCTTCATCGCGAACTCTTGCTGGAGAGCGGTGATGATCCGGCGGCGAAGTGGCTCGCTGGAGGCGGTGAGGACAATGTCATCAACATAGAGCAGCAAGTATGCAGTGTCGGCTCCATGGTGGTAGACGAACAGGGACGTATCAGACTTGGCCTCCATGAACCCCAGGGTCAGCAAGAAAGCGGCGAACCGGTGGTTCCACGCCCGAGGTGCCTGCTTGAGGCCGTAGAGGGACCTGTTGAGCCGGCAGACCATGTCAGGACGGGTGGCGTCGACGAACCCCGCCGGCTGACTGCAGTACACCGTCTCGGTAAGACGGCCGTGGAGGAAGGCGTTCTTGACGTCCAGCTGGTGGACGGGCCAAGACCGAGCAAGTGCCAGCGATAGCACGGTACGGACGGTGGCCGGCTTAACCACCGGGCTGAATGTCTCATCGTAGTCGACGCCAGGGCGCTGGGTGAAACCCCGGAGGACCCAGCGAGCCTTGTAGCGCTCGAGAGAGCCGTCGGCCCGGCGCTTGTGGGTCCAAATCCACTTGCCGGTGACGACGTTGGAGCCTGGCGGCCGGGGCACCAATTCCCACGTCTGGTTGGCGAGTAGCGCGGCGTACTGCTCTTCCATCGCGCGGCGCCAGTGAGGGTCCAACAGGGCGTCGCGGACGGAGGAGGGTATCGGAGAGACCACCGCATCGCCGGTAGAAGCCTCGAGGGCATGAGGCGGCAGGGTGCCAGCCGCGTGTCGTGTCACCATCGGGTGAACATGCCGCGGGTGTCGGTGCAGCAGTGGCGGGTGGTAGACCGGCGGGGTACCACGAGCCGGCGGAGACAGCGGCGATGGTGTCGGTGTCCCCGGTGGAGAAGGGAGCGCGAGCGGCGGCGGCCGCGGCCTGCGCTGGTACACCCGTACCGGCGCGGCGAACCTCGACGGAGGTGCCGGGGCAGGTGCCGGGATGGGATCCGGCATCGTCGACCGACACAACCCCCCCGGGGCAGCAGCGGGGGACGAATGCCCCAGGTCTGCACCAACCGGAGAGGACGGGGCCGCGCCCGAGGACGACGGGCACGGACCGGCTGGGGATCCTGGACAGGAGGCCGGCCCGGCGCGCGGCGAAGCGGTACCTGCAGGAGACCACGAAAAAGGTGGCTGGACCACCGGGTCAGTAGGAAACAGGGAGGGTGGGTCAGGTACCGGAGGGGTGGTGGTGCTAGAAAAGGGAAAAACGGACTCATCGAACACCACATGGCGAGAGATGAGAACCCGTCGGGAGGTAAGGTCAAAGCACCGGTACCCCTTGTGATCCGGGGAGTACCCGAGGAAGAAACAGAGCGTGGAGCGAGGGTCCAGCTTGTGAGAAGAAGTGGCAGCGGTGTTGGGGTAACACGCACACCCAAACACGCGGAGGTGATCGTACCGAGGCGGGGTACCGAATAGGGCGTGGTGAGGAGTGGGAGCGGGGCAGGCCGCGGAAGGAAGACGGTTAAGAAGGTAGGTGGAGGTGTGCAGGCCCTCAGCCCAGAAGCGAGCGGGAAGG
Source organism: Saccharum hybrid cultivar R570 (assembly GCA_038087645.1). Lineage (NCBI taxonomy): Eukaryota > Viridiplantae > Streptophyta > Magnoliopsida > Poales > Poaceae > Saccharum > Saccharum hybrid cultivar. The sequence continues at coordinate 4,805,103 of JAQSUU010000043.1, read as the reverse complement.
GAGGCCTGAAACAGAAGGGTACGCACGGTGTCATTGGTGGTGCGAATCATCCGCTCAGCCTTGCCATTTTGCGAAGAGGTGTATGGACAAGACATGCGGAGCTGAACACCGTGAGAGAGGAAGAAATCGCGGGAGGTGGAGTTATCAAACTCGCGACCATTGTCACACTGGACGGCCTTGATGGGGAGGCCGAACTGTGTAGACACCCAAGAAAAGAAGTGAAGGAGCGTGGTAAACGTATCTGACTTCGCACGGAGAGGAAAAGTCCACGAATAATGTGAAAAATCATCAACAACCACAAGATAGTACTTATAACCGGAAATACTCAGAATAGGAGACGTCCATAGGTCGCAATGTACAAGGTCAAAAATACGGGCCGCATGGGAAGTAGAACTAGAAAACGGAAGACGAACATGTCGGCCCAATTGGCACGCATGACACAGTTGCTCATCATGAGCTCGAGTACATGGAAGACCAGAGCTACGACTGAGCTGTATCAGGGCATCACGTCCAGGATGGCCGAGGCGCCGGTGCAGGTAGTAGAGGAAGTAGAAGCGACGAAGGCAGCTGACAAAACGGGCGGCGAAGAAGACGAAGGAGCCATCGGGAAGCGAAGAGTGTAAAGGGGCCCGGTGCTGTCACATCGGAGCAGAGGACGCCGGGAAGCCAAATCCTTTACAGTAAGACCAGAAGAGTCAAATTCCACAGAACAAGAATTGTCAGCTGTAAAACGTCGAATAGAAAGAAGATTATGAACCATAGAAGGAGCAACAAGAACATCAGGAAGACGAAAGGAGCCATGAGCACCGGCGGTACCCACAGACGAGACCGGAATACAAGAACCATTTGCGACCATAATGGACGAAGGAAGAGAGGAAGAGGGAGAGTGAATCGACGAAAGTATACCGGGGTCAGAAGTAGTGTGGTAGGTGGCCCCCGAATCAGCGATCCACTCGGGTCCGACCGGAGGTGTCAGGCCCATGGTGCTGAACGAGCGAGCCAGGGCCGCCTGGTCCCAGCCGGTGACCCCCGGAAGAGTCTCGGAGGGTGGAACCCACGGCGTAGCAGGGAAGGCGCCAGGTGTAGGGCCAGCAGGAGGAGCTCCGGTGAGCATGGCCACCGGTGGTCGCGAGTCGCCCCCGATGGCGTGGTAGGGCCACATGGAGATGCGCCCTGACCACGGGTGCTGGAAGGAGGGCCATAGTGCCCCCCCTGCGGCCCACCAGTAGCCGGAGGTTGGGTGTGGCCGCCCCGGCCACCCCCACGACCCCCTCCACGTCGACGGCGACCGCCACGGCCCCCCCCACCTCCGCTTGGCCCGGAGGGAGGGGGACCCAGAAGAGATGGCGGCGGTGGAGCGGCGGACCGTGATGGAGCAGTCGGGCGCGGCGAAGTAGCAGCCAGGGCCGTCGAGGGGGACGAGGAGCCCGTGGAGGTGGTGGATCCCGGCTGGGGGCCCTGAGTGAGCTCCTCCATGACGAGATCGTCACGGACCTCCAGGAAGGTGGGGAAGGGCCTCTGGCGGGTGATCCACGTCCGGAGGTGGACGTAGCGGTCGCTGAGCCCCCGGAGGACGTTGAGGACCAAGATGCGATCCTCCACGGGCCACCCAAGGTCTCCCAGGGAGTCCGCCATGCCCTTCATCCGACGGCAGAACTTGCCGACGGAGAGGTCACCCTGGACGAAGGTCCTGAAACTCGCGTCGAGGCGCAGAGCCCGGGCCTCCGCGTTGCCCAGGAACTGGCCCTCAAGGGCGAGCCAAGCCCGACGCGCGTCAGGAGAGGTGCGGACGAGGTCGTGGAGGTCCAGAGAGATCGTCCCCAGGATCCAGGAGAGGACGATGCTGTCCAGACGAAGCCACGACGGGGTCTGGACGGCGACCGAAGCGTCAACGAGGACGTGGTCGTCGAGGGCGTAGCGGCGAAGAGTGAGAAGCACCAGATCCCGCCAGCGGGCGTAGGAGGGCGACTCCGGCTCGAGGACGACCGGGACGAGGCGGATGTTCTGGACCCCCCCGGCCTGGTAGTGAAGCTGAGCCACGAGCGGGTCGGCCGGGTCGTGCCAAAGGACGGCGGTGTGAGACACACGGCGACCCGTCGAGGCGGAGGAGGTGGCCCCAGCATCCGGAGAGGCGGGAGAGAGTAGCCGCTCCGCCTCGGCGATCTGGCGGGCCAGGGCATCGGCCGCGTCGCGCTCACGCTCCCACACGAGGGCGGCCGCGCGCACCCGGGCCTGCCCCTCCGCGGCGGCAGCCCGGGCAGCGACGAGAGCGGCGGCGAGGGCGGAGTCGGGACGCGCGCCGGAAGGAGGCAGCGGTGGCGGGGCGGGGAAGGCAGCGACATCGGGGCGGTCCAGCACCACCGGTGTCAGATCAGGAGTCCCGGAGGTGGGAGCGTGAAGTCCCCCGATAACCTCCCCGGCGGCACAGGAACAGTGGCACCACCGGCAGCAGCTCCACCTACCGCGGTAAGGGCAGCGGCCTGCCAGGCGGTAGGGGCAGCACGCCACCGGCAGCGGCCCCTCCCGCGGCCAAGGCAGCAAGGGCGGCATCAGGCGCAGCCGCCAGGGCAGCTGCAGCGGCGAGATCCGCCCACGGGAGGCCACCGCGCAGGGGCGTTGCCCGCAGGGACGGTGCCGCCGGCGGTGGAGCGCCCGCAGGGACGGTGGCTCCTGCGGTGGAGCCGCCAGGTGCGCCGGCGGCCGCACCAGGAGGGTGAGCGGCGGCGCCGTCACCTGGGGCAGGGGCGGCGGCGGTAGGGGGCTGAGAAGAGGGAGGAGCAGCGATTTGCGCCCAGGAAGTGGAGGGGAGAGAGGGGAAGACATGGAAGTAGGAAGATGGGGGAGGAGGGGGTGGCCGGCCGGCCATGGGGTGGCGGCGGCGGCGCCGGCCTGGTAGGCGGCGGCTGGGAGGGGGAGGAAGAAGGTTAGGCTGCTGATACCATGTTAGAGAAAGTGTTTCTATTGATTTGGGCTAACCCTAGAAGGGTAGCTATATAGGTCCCATACATGGGCCACATGGGCCTTAGCCACATGGGCCTAAATACATACTCCAACACTTGAGAAAGACATCTACCCATAAAGTAAAATATTCCATGTATCTGAAACTTCGTTTGTTGAAATCTATAATGAATGCACAATGCATGTGATCAGCTGTTTCATTTTGCAAACATCATCTGCATGGTTCAGTAGTTGGATATTAACAAAATATTTTGATAATAGTTCGGCTCTGCGAAATCTTTGATATATCTTATTGGATTTCATGCATCTTCCACAATTCAGAACCTCTAATGATTTGCTTACATATGTCCAGGGAAAATATGAAGAGCAGTTTGAACGATCGGATGAATTTCAGAAGCAGTTAATAATTAAAGTACGTGAAATTTTGACGGAGAAAGAATGGCGTCGGAGAAAAATGCAAATGAGGGTAGAGTGTTTTTCCCCTAATGTTATCATTTGAGAAACGAATTTGTTGGATGAGCTATATTCATGTGGGCATTGCACAGATATCAGAGGAAGAAGGAAGACTTAAGAAAGATGAGGAAGAAACAAAAGAGATGTGGAAGAGGAAGAGAGAGCATGAAGAGAAGTGGGAGGAGACCAGAGACCAGCGGGTATGTTTGCAGCCTATTCTATGTAGAAATTTCACAATGTTAGCTATGCCTCGCTTTCTGTTGACGCGTCAGTACGAAATTAGGTCTATGTACTCATACTGAAAAATGTAGCAAAAACTGGAAAGGAAAAAGATTATGATGCATAATGCAGTACTGCTCGTAGATATTTTGCATAGTAGCTGATACTACCTCAAATGCTACCTTTAGTCCCTGGATTACTTGTGGCCTACTGCCTCTGGCCACAAACACATGCTGTTTAGGGATAGATTTGGTCAAACCTTAAAAATTACGAACATCAAATAACTATTACACTATTTAGTTTGGAAACATGCTGGTTATATGTGTGGATCTGTATTAAAAATACCTGCAAAATCTCTTAAGTTCAAATGATTTTCGGAATATATTCTAGAAGAAATTAGTGGTCAAAGATATGCACTGAAGACTGGAAAGTCAAATGTGTCAAGTATTTTTTACCAGAGGGAGTACCTTTCTGGTGATGTACTACTGCCATTTCTTTCTAGTAACGTACTGCTGCCATTTCTGACTCTTCATAGCATGAGGTGGTTAGCGTCCTTTCATTTGGTACAACATTTGAGAAATCTTCATCAATCCCAATTCCCAAGGCACTTTGTTACTTTCTGAATACTTGTAGCCTAACCTTAGTGCATCATAGAGAGGCCATAGTTTCAGAGATGCATTCATGCCTTGAGTTACAGTGATTTTTCTGCATTGTCACTAAGGTCGTGCTCATGCCTCACGCCATAAAGTTCATTCCCTGTGATCTGTATGTATAGTGCAGCTATCTATGCTCAAACGTACCAACTGCCTAATACAATGGATTTTGGGTTTGTAGGTCTCCAGCTGGAGGGATTTCATGAAGACAGGAAAGAAGGTTAGAAAGTGCATATGGCAAGTAGTATCTTCCAATTCATGAATTTGTAACTGAAACTCCTTTCTGCAGGGACGGAAAGGTGAAATCAAACCCCCAAAATTAAAGACTGAAGATCCGAACAAATCTTATGTGCAAAGGCCAGTAAAGCGCAATTGAGAGGAATGGTATTAGTGTCAGCAATCAAAGAACATCTGGTAACGATCTTTCACGTCACCAGATTCAAGCTCAGCAATCAAAGAAAATCTGGTAGCGATCTTTCGTATCACCAGATTCAAGCTGCTACCCTTCAATGTTGCACTGGCCCTGAAGATGATAAGGTTCAATTATGCCCGCTGGGCTCTAGTGTAGTCAGTGAACAGAACAGATTTTACCCGTATTGCTACCTAGAGTGATTTGGGTTGATGTACTCGTCAGTTTGAAGATTTTACTGGAAAGAAGTACAAAAATTCCCGTTGGAAAAGAACCTATTGAGGTGAATGTTGACAGGCTCGTCTCTTTACTGTTTTATTATGTAAGTAATGCTGATATATGTACAATCGTTCGTCATCATTGATGCATTTTTCACTAGGCTGGCGGCTGCCATGATTTATGAATGAAAATTGCCGGTGCGATATTCCGAAAAGGCATGTACCAGATAAGGTCGATGTACTCTTGAAGATGACTATGAAGGTGCTCGGTTAGTATTGGCATTCGACTGACTGTTAAGAGGAAAATCAACTTCTCTTTACCTGTCGGCCGCTAACGTGAACTCAACTGAAACAATTAAAGTTGCTGTAGAAGCTGGCAGTTGCATGCCCTGCAGTTGAATCCTCGAAAGCCCATACAGGAACATAACACTACCATTGCCAAGACTCAAGATCTACATAAAAAAAGGCTGTAATCAGCGTGATAGGAACAGATTGCTGCAGCTTCGCAAGGTATAGCTAACAGTATGACACAGCAGTAGGGAATTAGGGATGGAACTGCAGATAGGGCCCATTCATGGCCGCACGACCCGACCAATCTGACTCGACCAAAACATTGGATAGGTTCAGGCCATGATTTCGTTTCGTAAAGTCGTAACAGTCTTTGAGTCAGTACAGGCTGCAATTTTTAAGACTCTTTTTAATCCGAGAAATAATTCAACCCGACTCAACACGTTCGCCTAGTGAGTGTGGGCTAAAAAATTTGACCCAACATTAGACTAGGGTCGGGCTTGGGCCGACCAAAGAAACGTCGAGTTTTTTTTCCCCCTTAGGTATATAGCCGCGGCACAAGCCGAAGCGAGCAGCCGAATTGACATCATCTGTTATATGTGGGCTTGCTTAACCCAACGCTACAGTTGAATTCGGATTCCTTTCCTCTACAAAAGATGGCCTCCAGAAAGCTTAAGAGACAAGTATATAGGACTCGTAAAACTAGAGGACTACCACATTCTGTGACCTAAATGGTGTGTGTGAAGTGTTAGGTGCCTAGTGGAGCCCATGCTTAGACCCGTCCTTCTCTCTCCTAGGTCTACACCGTCCCTGAAATTGAAATTATTAAAGCCCTTTTGTGCGAGCGAGACGGGCACAGGCCATGCGTCGCCTTCTCCCGGTGGCGTGCCCCGGCCGGGAGGGCCAGCAGCAGCAGCACCGTCCCGGTCCCACTGTTACGCAAAGCCAAGGCCATCAACCCATCGCTCGCGCGCGTTCGTCACGCCGGGGCCCTCACTCCCTCGCACGGGCGCGATCCATGGTTGGCCGCCTCGCGCCACCACCGGTCGCCCGTGACCGTGGGACACAGACACAGGGGCCGCTGGCATCCCGGGCTCCCGGCCGGGTGCGCCCCACCCGCCCAGTCTCCCGGGTGGTGATGGTGATGCTGTTGGTGTCACGCGGGAAATCAAAAGGGCGAGTCCGCGAACCTGCAGCCGCCTGCCGGCCGCATTCCACCTTCCACGAGACCATGCACGAGGCGAGGGTGAATGGTGATGTGAGCAAGCAAGCAACCGGGCCGTCCAGGTCCAGCACGAGTTGGTTGGCTTCCTATTCCTATAGGAAATGGAGATCACCGGAAATTGCACCACATGCATGATGCATGCAAAAGAAAAGGCGCGAATTATTTCAAAGCTTTTCTCCCATAGTGTCGAATGATTTGCAGCTTTGCTCACACATGTCAGGTGCCGGTAGGCTGCGTCACGAGCTAGTGGGCGTTCAACCTTGTTGCATTTTCCGTTTTCAATCTGCTTTCGGAAAGGTGGTGGGCTCGGAGGCGAGGTAGTCCGCACTAGGGCGAGGCCATGGACTTATGCCACTGGTAGCTTTAAAGTCTGAGTTAATGGAAAATGATGTCTTATGCGTTTTGTTTATGGAGTATAAATCAACTGTTAGCCTCTACTCCACATACCTGGTTGCTTAGCTGAATGCTGATAAGGTCATTTTGGGAAAATAGGATCGCTAACCTAGCTTTAAAGTACTTCAACAAATACAAGTGAACCAATACTTTATAAAAGCTTACTCCCAGTTGCCGGAGTTTGTTGTAGACTTGTAGTACGTGCTAGCTGCTATAGTTTAGTTGTGCTCACTGATGCGATCCTCAGCGAGTTGTGTTTGTTATTGTTGGGGTGACCTCCTGGTTGTATGTTTTTTTTTTCTGATCGTTTTTTCTTATATAGTACTCCCTCGATCTGTTGCTGAACGAAAAGATTTTTTAGCTCAAGAATTTGACTACAAATAAATCAATCTCTAGGAGGTTGAACGATCACCAGTCCATTTAATTTTCTCGAAGTCTCTACGCATTTACTGCACCCCTCCTATCTCTCAATCCCGTGTTGAGTTCCTATAGTTGGATGTGTTTAGTAAATGCTATGATTAGTGTGCTATTGAAACAATCACCGATCAGTGTGTAACTACTCCAGTTAATGAAGGGTAATATGGTCTTTTCTCTGTCATACTAATCTGTCCTAAACTTGTTCAGGGACAGAGGGAGTAGGTTGATTATGTTTTAGTAATGTCATGGAATATTAAGGCAAAGTTAAAGCTTTCGTCTCTAAAAAAAGAACTTGTAAAAGTTTGGTTATTTGTTGTGTAAGTGATTCTTGGCAACCTTTGTGGGTGTGACTCAAGCTGAGTTACATGTCCAAATTAAAATGAAACATGAACTTGACCTTTTTTATAGCTCGACATCATATCATATCATATAAGAGGTAGATCTTCCCGTCGAGATCCACTGTTTATTACTGTTCCACCTACGGGTTCCGAGCTACAGTATCAGGTCCCGAGCTACATCAGCGGTGCTCAGCTCCCTGACCCGGTTCCATAACAGTAACGGGTCCACAGCTCCCTGCCCCGTTTCCACCTACAGTACAGATTCCCAGCCCCTAACCTGCTAACCCCCCGACCCGGTAACCTACAGTTACGGAGTCCCATGAACAGCACCCCCCGCGCGGATCCCGCAAACATCCCCCAAGCAGCACCTACCCGTTAACAACAGCGCTACCCATTAACAATAGCGCATGCCCGTTGACCACAAGCTCCCTTTAATCCGTTTGCAACAATATAAAAACGTTTCTAATAAACACTTCGATGATGTGATCCGTTAACAACAATGCATACCTTCGAACATTAATGCCCTCTAATCCAATTGCAACAATATTAACCCGTTTCAAAAATAAAAATCCCCTACAAACATTACCAACCTTTAATAATGCAACGAATGATTTCTCCCTTCTCTTCCCCCTTTTCCTGTTGCTACCCAAGGTAATAAATAGTGGCGGTAGCGGCCCGTTGCCGCAACCGCTATAAGGTAGCGTTCTGAACTTTGCAGCCTGGAACTTTGCGGCCGCTATTCTGAATAGCGGGACGATATTGCGGCCGCAATTGCACATAGCAAGCCGCAATAGCGTGGAAGCAAATAACCTTTATGCAGACGGAGATGGTTTAAGTGACTATGAGGCCGATGATGTTGTTGCTTCTAACAATGACAACGAGTGATAGTCTTGTGTACTATTTTATGGCTCATTAGTCATAATATGTTTTTTTGCAAACTCTTAATGTGATGATTTAGAGCATGTAAAAATCATGTTTGTTTTCTTAATTTAAATATATGAGACATAAGTTCTTCAAGTGTGATTAAATGACTATTTATACTCATTTTTCATGATACATGTACTTAAAATTATGTGAGATTATTAGATGCCGCTGTTGGAACTTATCGTCCGCTATCCGCAATCTGCTACCTCGACACAAATCCGCTACCAACCCGCTATATGCTATTTATTACCTTGCTGCTACCTTCTTTTCCAACATACATACTGCTTTCTCTTTTAAACTTACTAATGTTTTTACCCTACTTTTCCTCTCCTCCTTCTCAATACTACACACTCCCAAACAGCTAATGTTTACTTCATACTAGGTTCTACCATTTCTTTCCAAAAAAAATAACACATATCAAAGCAGCCCAATTCCTTTTTTCTACAGTAAACATGTGCTAATTATGGATTAATTAGGCTTAATACATTTGTCTCGCAGATTAGTCTCCATCTGTGCAATCAGTTTTATAATCAGTTCATGTTTAGCCCTCGAAATTAGCATCTGAATGTCTAATGTAACAGGGACTAAAAGGGACTAAACTTTAGTCCTTAGATCAAACACCCCATAATACAGGTACATACATTCAATTAGACTCCTCTTTAAGCTTACATGATATTTCTCACGGCACACACACTCATAGAAGCTTAAACATAGCCCTATAAATCCTTAAAACCTAGACACCTATTTTGTAAACTCCAATCATCATTAATAGTAACATCAAGTAGATCTAATCTTCTAATTTGCTTCTAAATTCCTTTTCTATAGTAAATTAGAAACAACACCCGAAGTAACTCGACCCTTATACCTACATCTAAGAGCCTATTTACATCCATTGTGATTATAATAATCGGCTAAAATAATCTGATTGTGATCCAAACAAGCTAGTTTATGAGATAGATTATATTGTTATAATCAAAACAACATATTGCAATACTAATTCTACAGTCCACCTTATACCTGCCTTTTGAGATTAAGGGTGCTGAAAAGTCCAACCTACCTCCATCTTTTTATCTATAATGGCGTCAAACTAAAGGGCAAGAATAGGTATTTGTCAGTTTAACCAACAATAATCTAGAAATCCAAACACTCCTATTATTATAATCGGTAGTCCAGATTATAATAATTCTGTACATAATGAAGATTAAAATATAACTCTGTAGTGATCCAAACAAGCCCTAAATTACTCGTCTCTACATGCACGGTAAGTTTATGACATTCATTTCTATCTCTGTTTCAAAAAGATACGGAGTATTATTTTTCATGAACTAGATTTACTGATTTAGCACCCTGCGGCTGCGAGCATCTTTTGGCACAACGCAAAAGCAGCCCGAAAGGCCACCATTACCATTGTTGTGAGACCCTTGGGAGATCAACGGGGGCCACGGGTGCATCAGCCAGCAGCCGAGAAAGGCTGCCGGCAATGGCCCGAATCTGCACACTCTCCTACGCGCGAACACCGAGAGCTTTTGATTATTCGCCGCCCGGCGCCCGGTACACAAATCGGCAGTCCGGCAGCTCGCGGCCACGGCCAACCACCGGAAAGATGGGTGGCCAAACACTGACCTGTACAACATATCCACGATCCATCCGTGGATCTTATTCCCCCAATGCCGGCCGGGACAATCGCGGAAACGATAAAGCTTTGCCATTCCATTAGCCGCGTGAACGAGGCACAGATAAAGACGACGTGATCAAAGGAGCTTTGCTTCATTTGTTGTGGTTGCTGATGATTATGATACCCCCGTCTTGGTCTTGCTCTGATGCTGCGTGTTTTCAGTAGTGTTTGTTCTTCTGGACAGATTGCATTTCCAGTTGGATTTGTCCTGGTGCAATAAGGCAAAGTGACGCACAGCCGCACAGGTGTCGGACGATCAGCTCAGAGCCATGTTCCTCTTGGGTACCATGAATGCATAAAAAGGATTCCATTTGGAGTCTGATCGCCTGGTTTACATACAACAATACGGACGTCCCGAAATTAACACTGTACAATACTCCAAGAGAATGTCAAACCTACTGTGCACTCTACATCACCTGTGAGTGAAGGAAGAGGTATAGGAGAGTACTGCCGAAATGGTTCTTTATCTTGAGGAGCATGGGACAGTGTTTATTTGGCTGGAATTTGGCAACAAAAAAAGAAAGCAGGTGGCCAGCATCGGAGGCATAAGGTTCCTCCTTTTCCCGTCATTAGCAGGCATAAGCCTTTTTCTCCTTTTTGTTCCGCCCGCTTTGCTTTACACGCTCCACAGCTTCTTTTGGATCGCCTTTTGGCCCCGTGCCTTTCCCATGGGCTGGTGCTAGTTTTGGATCGTACATAACCAGACTGTTGTTATTGCAGGGTAATGGGGCATGCACTACTGAATATTGCTCCTAGCCTGATTCCCACAAACCTGTCCTACCTTCTAGTGCATTTTTTATTTTTTTTATTTTTATTCTCGCGAAGAACATTATCTTTCACATCCAATTTACTTTTATTTTAAAACTTATTAATTATTCTTTTGTTCTTTAATAACGATGACAGAAAGGTATTGGTAATGTTCAGAAAATTGGCCCTTTTCAGGCTGAACAATTGATCATGATGTCGCCTCTGGTTAACTCCACACTACGACTAAGACATACTTAGTACAGGCAGAATCGTGTCCTCTTTAGATGTTAGATCCTGTCCCTCTTCACTTTTATGTCATGTGTAATCGGGGTTGGGCACTTGGGCTCTGTTCTGGATAGGACTAGGTGCTCTCCTGTGCATCTGTTACTGATGGCCGCCCATGTCAGTACTCAGTAGCATGCCTTTGTTTCCAAAAACAGCTTTGCAAAAACATTCCTGCTGCTGTACTGTTTCGAGCAGGAGTTAGTTATCACCATCCATTGCTCTGATGTTGCTCTCCCATTCCAAAAGCTCGCCGTCGAAAGCCGTCACTTAGCCCTCACGCAATCTTTCCCGTTTGTCGTTCCATCTCTTTCACTTTCAGCTATATTCCCTTCCAATTAGCCCTGCAAAAGTGAGGCTTCATAGTTTATACATACCATAACTAGCCTTTTTCCGAATTCAGGCTGGCCATAGTCGATGTACGTGATTAAAAGCGCAATTATACTAATATTAGTGCAATCTGTGGGCAAGCGCGTGCATAAGCCAAGAACCTTTGACCTCAAAACTAGCAAAACCAAAACCATGGCTCACAGCTTATCCACTTATATAATATATTACAGAGCCATGCTAATTGCTGTGCCTAGATACCCTGTAATGTAAATTATATTGCATGGGAAATGGAATATATCGTACTCGATAGGCTCGTCCTGCTCCGGATCGAAATTCGAAAGCGCCATGCGAATGCAAGTTGCCCTGGCCGGCATATATGTATGTCTCGGAACTTGCTTTAGAAATGCTTGAAATGGACATGAACAGGCGAATGGGCAATGTCATTGTAGTGTAAGACTGTGAGATCACGGATTGGGGGTATGTACTCGATCGCATTACCAGGGAGCGGGAGTGAGTGACAGCCTCGTGAAGCATCCGAGTTCAGATCTTTTTGCTGTCATCTCCAGAGAAAAGATTGGGCCGGCTGCGGTGCGGCCATCGTCGAGTTCCAGATAACTCTTCCATCGCCGTCAGAATCTCGCATGCAGCCATACACTCACACACATGGATCGCGTAGCGGCTAACTGAGAGCGCAAGGCGCGCGCGCGCGCATGGAGATTAGCGTCATCCCCCACCCCACTCTAACTCACAGGCCGAAATCGACATGAAAAGATCGCCATCTCTCATCACGCATGGATAGCCCTTTATTCCTCTGGGTTTTCTGGCTTTGGTCCCGGATCGATTTGGTGGCCCTTTGGCAGCGTAATTTCGACTTGGTTTTTGGACGGCTCGTAGGGTGGCACCTGCGGGGGACATTCCATTCCATTCCACTCCCTCGCAGCATCCCGATCGATCCCCATTCCGATTCCGATTCAGATTCCGGTTCCCCTTCCCCTCTGATAAATAAACTGTTCCTGAGAGGCAGTGAAAGCGTAGTGCATTGGTGAATTTGGCATCTTGATTTGAGTCTTTAATTAGTGGGTTCAAGATGAATAATCTCTGGTGGGCTGATGTTATATGTGACCATTTCAGGACTAAGAACTAGGGAGGACACAATGATGTTCCCTACACCCTTTTTTTGTTACTTTCTGACATGATAATCAGTTTTGTTTGGTCGGCCAAGCAACGGCTTTGGGGGATGCCAGCATTCAGAATCATTTTTGTCTGCCTCAGTTTCAGTAGTGTCTATAAAACTTTGCAGTCATCAACTGCAAATCAAGCTTCCAGCGGTCTCACACTATTTACTAATTAAAGGTCCTGAACGAACCATCTATGTTTGTAGTCCCTATAAAACGCACTAAGAAACATAAAAAGTAACAAACCATCTCGCCATCAATTACATAAACTCTAATAATCATTGACATACATATCTTTCATTACAAAAAAATAACATAAAGTAACCCCTACATCTAAACTACCGACCTATACAATTATAAAAAAAAATAAACTGACCTAAAAAAACATCTAAATTACCCTCCAATACTAGTATGAAAAATAATACACTGTTTGTTCTAAATTATAATTCCAACTTTCTTGGAAAATCAAAGCATCTTAAGTTTGATCAAAATTATAAAGAAAATTACAAAAAATTATGACATCAAATGGGGATAGTATGAAAATATAATTAATAAAGAATCTAATGATACTTAGTTGGTATCATATGTTATTATTTTGTTATATAAATTTGGTCAAACTTAAGATGTCTTGGCTCTCCAAGAAAGTTAGAATGACTTATAATTTGGGATGAAGGGAGTATAAAGTAATCCCTAAAGATTGAAATTTTCCATGCATGGCATTATAATAGATAATCTAAAGTAACCCCTAAATTCACATCAAAATAGCCCACCTTTGCCATTATTAATCTAAAACATCTCCTGAGTTTTACTTGTAAGTTACTAACAACTATCATTATAATCCTAAGTTCATCTAAACATTTCTTTAACCATGTCTACCACGGTCAATATATAAAAACTAGTTCAAAGTAATAAACATATATGAAATTTGCCACCACATAGACCAAGTATACATGCATGCAAGAGTGGTAAATATATATTTCTATAGTTTAATAATTATAAATATTGTTTCCTTAAAGAATCAAGTATCAATGACACCGGTAGTTAATTTCGAATTATATTAATACTTCGTGACAATACCTTATGTAAGTTGTTGCTTTAGGTAAATTTATATGTATTATCAAACTATTACAATATATCTACACCAATAACTTATTTTTAAGAACCCAATTTAATAGAAAATACTAATGTAGGCATAATATTTTGGTAGAGAAAAATTCAACGTCTACCACTGCTATGTCATTGTATTAACTAAGAGTGCATTCATAGAATATGTATCTTTAATGGTATTTTTAAATAAAAATACATTAAGCACTAAAATTTTCAATTTAGAATCTAGATGGAAAATTTACGGCAACTAATAAGATCAAAACTAGAGCCAAAATCTATATTTATGACCACGACGCATGGGCTACAATTGAAGATGATGTACTTAAGCTAATGTTTTAACTAAATACGTATTAAAGAATAACAGTATGTAAAACATTTCAACTGAATTGATGGCATTATATTGCTGATATGCTTATCTTCAGATCTCCGAGCTGCAGAGTATCCCGCTGCGCCCATGCTCATTCCCATTATCCCAATTATTATGTGGAGATTCCTTTCGCTATATTTTTTAAAAATATATTTTTTTCAAGAATCTCCTGAGGAGATCAGGATAACTATCGATCAGAGATAGATGTTCCACATGACTCCCTCCATCTAAAAAGAAAAATCAAAGAGTCAAATGATTTAAAGTTTAATGAAAGTCATATAAAAATACTAACATTTATTACGATACAAGATAAGTATTATTAAATTAATTATAAAATAACAATTTTTAGTAAATCTAGTTAGAGATATAAATGTTGATACTGTTTACTACATATTTGATCGACGTTAAGCTAGTCTGACTTGTACAAATTCTAAAAAACACAGAATCCCTAATTAAGAGAATCATGCACCGGCTCCATAAAAAACAGACGGCCTGTTCGTTTCGCTGGTTTATTGTGCTGAAAGCACTGTTCGCTGGTTTGTTGTGAGAGAAAAACACTGCTGGATGGCTGCTGATAAGTCCAAACGAACAGGGTGCAAAGACATTAGGTCATAAGAGAGTTCATATTATTCATAAACAACTGTCACTAGTAGCAGCAGCAGCAGCATGCAAATGCAAATGGTGGTAGTAGTAGTAGATACAACAAGGGCATGCAAGGCGACATGCCAAACCAATGGGGCTAGCTCTCTGTCCCTCCTCACCTCTCACACACATACACGGCTAAGCCAATCACGTGACGATCATCACTTACTAGTAAAACAACGACAGCATTACGTTACGAACGTTACACTTACACCAGCAGCGGCGGCTGCAAACAAACAGAGCACTCGTTGAAAGCATGCATGGAGTGGAACAGATCGGCGATGGCGGCCGCTTGGACCCGGAGAGTGCGGCGCGACGACGTTCAGGAGGAGGTTGCGATGCACCCCTCCCAAACGAAAAGCGACGGGCTCAGCTGCCCGCTGCACCGGCGCATGTGCTTCATAAGCTCCTCCTTGCTGCTGTGCCGCTTCGCCGTCATCAGGAGTTTGTTCTCGCCGCACGTGGCGCCGGGGACGGCGTCGTCGCCATTGTTCGGCGGCACGGCGGTCGTGCTCAGCGCCGAGGCCGCTGCCAGGGCCGCGACCGCCGTGGTGGTGGACCCAGTGGAGCGCCTCGGGGCTGTGGCGCTGTCGTCGATCTCGCAGGAGGTGACCGGCTCGGCGCCCACGAACTTGTTGATGACGAGCGCGGAGCGGTGCACCCGCGGGCCGCTCCCGCTGCGCGCCTGCGGCTGCGCGCTCACCTTCACCTCGACGACCGTTCCCCTGTCCACGACCTCGACCTCATCCTCCTCGTCCTCCTCGTCGGCCTGCTGCTGCTCGGTCTCCAGCTGGGCGCGGGTCCTGTCCACCTCGTCCGAGGCGGCGGGGGCGGGCGGCGCGGCCGTGTCCGCGAACGACAGGAGCAGGCGCCCGCCGCGGCGCTGCGCGCGGAACAGGGTGGACGACGCCACGGGGACGACCTTGACGAGCAGGCGGCCGTCCTGGCGTTCCTGCCTCATCTCCATGGTGGACTCCACCTTGCGCCGCGCCAGCGACGGCAGCGGCGGCGGGAACGCCCTGGGTGGGGCCGCTTGCGGGGCCACCTCCTCCCCCTCGCGCTCGTCGTCGGAGCCCGGGCACGAGCGGTCAGTAGCGGAACCGTCGGCATCGGAGAAGCCGTCCGAGCCTGTCTCCGAGCCGAGGCTCTCGGTGCAGATCTCCAGACTCTTCTGGGCCAGCAGGCTGGACGAGCGGCGCACAAGCGGGTGCACGTACGGCGCCTGCCTGGGCGCGGCAGGCGCCGGCGGCTTCTGCGCCTGGATCATGTTCCATATGTCGTCCCTCTCCGCCGGCCGGTCGTCGTCGCCGCCGTGGTCCGTCTCCTTCAGCATGACAGCAGCAGCCTTCTCGGCGCCCTGCTCGACGGCCTGCTGGCACGGGAGGAGCTGCTGCTCGGTGGTCTCGAACACTGTCAGTGCCATGTCTCCCCTGCTTGTCCTCGGCAAGTGACACTAGCCGATAGCAAAGCTACCTGTCTCAGCAAGTGCTGCAGGTTACTACAAAAAAGCGGCACGGCGAGTGACGGCGCTAGCTTCTACGTTGTAGTACTTGGTGCAGCTACAGGTTCTAGAGCGCGCGTGTATTTACACTTCGCGTGGCTTGCTTGTTAATCTTGTGCACGAGCACAGGAGGAGGCAGAGCAAACCGGAGGAAACAGAGCACGCGGCCGCGTTATATAACCGGAACGACAGGCAGCGGGTTGCGGCGGGGAGTGGAGGAGACTTGTCCTTTGGCTGGGCGCTAAGGCTAAGCGGAGGAGAAGGCTCCCGCCGCAGTGGAAGTGCTTCAGGGCAGGCGCTTCAGCTGGGGATCGGGGAGGTCACACGATAACAAGAGGAACGGCGGGGGCGGGGTATTTGTAGGCCGCCGAGGGGGGTCGGGCTCACCGGCTCAGCCTCTGCTCACCGCACACCCCCACTGCCACTAGCATGGGGAGGACAAATACCTTTGCCCCTGTGAGGGGGCCCCTCCGTGACATATGCGCACTCCATTCGGGCATTTCAGAAAAACGTTGAAACGAAATTTTATCAAGAGAAATGTATTGTTAATTTATTGTGTATGTACTCATCTGAAAGTGGCTCCCTTGTGGCACACACTGTCAGCAATACAAATTGGTGAATCTGATGAGGTTTATCCGTTTGTATTTATTAAAAGATTGCTAGAAAGAGGTGACATGCTGTTAGAGTATGGCACGGGCCTATTGGGATGGAGAGGAGAAAGCTGTGGGGAGCCGCGTCCGAGGGCGCGCTACAGTACCCGTAGATACTGTTCACAGCGGCGGATAGGTCTACGAGGGCGAGAGAGAGCCGGGCGCGGGGTGTTCGTCCACGGCCGAGCAAGAGGGAAGGGTTTTCTTCTTAATTATTGCTTGATTAGATTGATACATATCTTCTCCTTATAAGATTTACTTGATTTACAAGCATGGCTTACTTGACCTCTAAGTAAGCGATCCTTGTTTCTGATTAACCCTAACGGGCTATATCGTCAGCCCGGGCCCAATAGGCTCATGTCATACTCTAACACGTGCAGAGAAATTCCTTGTCTGAATTGGGGTTGTGGCTTGTTGCTGGCTAATTGGAACAGAAATTTCCCATTCAATACTTTTGTGTATTGACGTGGTACTACTGCTGATGCTACTGATCATGGTCTTCAAATTTGGAGTAGTAAGTTTAAGGGGGGAAGGAAGAAATGGAAGAAAGAAAACGGGCCAGCAAATTGGTTAGCTGCATTTCTTACTTCGAACAGATCAGATGTATGGCGTAGATTCTCGCAAGTTCCAAGAGCGTATCATGCGTATGCGCCGCCACCTTGACAATCATTTGGGGGTCATTCCTTCATCTTTCTTCAGTTATTTAAAAGGCCTATTTGACAGACTTCGTCTGATACTGGTAATTCTCTGTAGAAAGTGACTTTGATAAGAAGTGCTTCTTTATGATTCTCTAGGATAAATTATATATGAAAAAAAAATCTATACGGGAAGTGAATCAAGAGTAGTTTTTTAAGCTCATAGACCACGAGTCATTTCAGATAAACACTTTTTATAAGACCAATATAGAATTTTTTTTTGGGACGGAGGGGGTACTGTTTGGTAGAGCTCACATACATTGATCTTTGTATGCTAGTATAGTATACTGCAGTTCCTGCGTAGAGCAGTAGCTTCAGTTCGGGTAACCGCCACCCGTTTTGAACGGTTTCTGCGTGAGTTTAATCAAGTTCAGAATTTGACTCTCTTAATGATACACGTGAATTGCTTGAGAAGACGACAGAAGTAGCTAATACGGAGTAGGAATGCGCGTGCATCAATCCAACTCTCTTAGGCCTTGTTCGGTTACACCGGAATGAGGTCTATTCCGGACGGATCGACCTCACCTGGTTTTGAATCCAGCCAATAGCAAAATGGTCGTTCGTTTGAAATTTGATTCCGAGTGGATTGATTTGGCCTGGTTTGAATCCAACTTATTTTCTATGCTCCAAGACCTGGATTTGTTCCCCATCTCTTGAGGTCTGGAACGAAAACAACCGGATCAAATGAATCCGTTGGGTTCACTCAATCCTGGCCTGAAATAGTTCCTGACCCTATTTCATTCCGTAACAAACGAACGAGGCCTTAATCTCTTAGCATATGCAGCGTCTGGCTCTGACTCTGAGCATACGACGCTAGCTAGCGCTAGCGCTGTGCGTGCGCGTGCGCGTGCGAGACAAATGCCCGATTAGCGCGCAGCACACAAGGATCCAAGCCACGGTGGCGCTGCTGAGCAGCTTCCAAAGACCCCGGAATAGAGCCTTGTCCCCATGCCCTGCCACGCTGCGAATCCTCCTGCCGCCGCCGCTTGCAGCTGTGCCGGGGGGCGGCGTGGGATTCACCCGATCCGGCTCGCCCGTTCCAGCGCGGGCGCGCGCGAGCGAGCGTGTGGACCGTGTCACCCCGCTCCACGCATCCTCCACACGCGAGCGGGCGGAGGACACATCGGCGGGCCACGAGTCACAGGAGGGACGGAGGCACAACGCGGAGGGGAAGAGCTCGGTGGCGGAGTGGTTGCGCTCCGTCCCACCTGTGACTACGGCTACGCGGCGGCAGGTTCGCCCGGGTGCCGACGCGCGACGCTTCACGCCAAGCCCCGGCTAGCTCGCGGGTCGCGCAATGCAACGTGCCTGCCGGTGGCGCCTGAGCTGGTGTGCAGTCGTGCCCGGCGTGTTGCCAACGGCCAGAGCGCGCACAGAACGAACGGCGGAGCGAGCTCTGGCCTGCCTTTCCTACCTTCATTACGGAAGATGTGTGCTAGCGCTAGCTAGTGCATCCTTCGCCTAACCTTTCCGCTTTGCCACATTTGTCGAAAGCATTATTACTCTTGCCCTTACCTTCGTGCATCCCCCCACTTGGCAACACAAACCGTGCAATTTGTACACTTTCACAAGCAGAGAGGTGGTGCGGTGGAGGAAGAACAGGTTTCTGTGTATGCGCCGGTTCCTCTCGATACTCGTCAAACCCCACATCCCATGACCCCAAATTGCCGAGAACCATGAGGCCCTGAAGAACCGAGAAAGGCAACACGTGATCTGTCCGCCTTAGTCCATCTCCGAAGATTTTTATCGGGCCGAACATCCTGTGTTCTTACTTCTTACACGTGGGAGAGTTGGCGCGCCTCTACGCACGTTGCTCAAATGGAGGAAGTCATTTAGCTTATTCATATGGTGATGTTAGTATGCCACTTGTTTGAGGATTTGTTTAGGAGCTGTCTATCCAACAACTAAGTGTCAAGCACTTGATTTTTTTCACTGTTCTTTTTCCTCCTCGCCCCAGCCGCGGCCGCCGCCTCCTTCTTCCCCTCCCCCCCCTCTTTCCGCGGCGAGCTCTGGCCATGGGCGTCCCCGTCCTAACCTGGTCTGGCCGCCTCCACCACTGCTAGGGCCCAAACACTGCCCGACCATCGTTCCCATTGTCTGGCTGGTCTGCCTCCCTCGATTTCCCCTTCTAAGACCGCTGGATTTGGAGAGAAGGATAAGAGGGAAAGGAATTGAGTGTTGAGGGGGAGAGAAACAACCAAGTGTTGTTTAGCCTTTATCTTTGTTTAAATTTACATCATTCTATGTGTGTTTGAGTGGTTGAAGTGAAAATCTATTAATTTGCCACCTCAATACATATGGATAGAGATAGATATGAATACACAAACAAGTCATAATTGTACCATATTCTGGTAATCGAATCGCATAACTACTTTTCATATGTAAGGAAGCTACCGTATAAATAAAACCTAAAAACAAACTATAACTGTGTGTCTTTGGCTCTTTGCAGTATATATATATATATATATATATATATATATATATATATATATATATATATATATATATATATATATATATATATAAGAAAAAAATGTTTCACAGCTTACAAGGCGGTCTAAAACAGCTCTTCCATCCTAGTAAGGTTCCGTTCACTTATTCTGGAACGGAGCTAGGAACTATTCTATCTTATCAACATTATACAAATTAGTGAACTATTCCAACCGAAAATCGCTCTAGGGGCTCATTCCTAACTAACCGAGCAAGCCCTAAGTAATGCAATGCACTATTTTCCGGGTCTCCGTGGAACGCACATTTTTTTTTGGGGGGGGGGGGGGGGGGGGGGCAAGCAATGGAAAGCACTTGATTTCTCCTCCATCTGTAAGACCGTAACGCGCTGTTTAATTTTGCCGGCGAGGTGAAGGTGATGCAGACTGGAGAATGGAGAGCCGAGATTGCGCATGTGTGAAAAGAGCGACGAGCTGCGAACCTGACCAACCAGAGGTCGCCACGAGCCTACGAACACAGCACCTATTGACAAGGCGGTGGTGCACCAGTCGGGTAACTGCCGGACACTGCTTTCTGTGCAGCTACTAGACAGCAAGGACGTAATCGCTCGCGTGTGGGTAGGTGTGAAAGTAGAGTACGAGGAGCCCGGTACCACGAGCAAAAGCTTGGCCTGCTAGCACTGTAGATCTGGCCGTTCTCCTTTCTCCTTTGTCAAGGCTGGAGGCATCCTCCTCTCCTTTGGCAATCCCCAAGCTAACCATCATGTAAAAGTGTTTCAGCAAAAAATTCAGTTTTGGAACCTTTATTTTTGACAAGACAGTATTTGTAACTTTGTAAGGTACAATATCTACGATCGCAGACAAGCCAATCCACAGCTTGTGTTGTTCGTATCCGTCATTCCATCCATCTCCGGAATCCATACCACGAGGTCCCACGAAACGCTGTTTTCTCGGGAGGTTTTGAGCGATGCTTGGGGCAGCATGTGCCACGTGTCGAGCCCCAGCGCCGCGAGGGATGAGCGAACGAGTGAGTGGAAGCGGAGCGGGCAAGCACGCACCGCACGGTTGTTCTGTTGGTGCAGTAGTGTCTCCTTCATCTCGGCTGGAAGAATAACGGTACAGTTGTAGCATCCGTCTCGTCCGTTTTCGATCGAAGCTCGGCAAGTGGCCTGCTATGGAAATTGAAAGAATGTTTGAGTAGCAATTTCACTAGCTATCATGTAGCTTATATCCCTCGTTTTTGTAATCTTGTTTCTCATAGTTTAGCTGCTCTTGGGGCAAGTTTGAGTCTGGGCACTAATCCGATCAAGGATTGTATTCCAAATTGTATTGATGTTCCGGTGGCCAATGATTTGGCATCAGGTCATGAGTAATGGAGATCTTCTTCCATGTTAAAAAAAAGATTCCGATTTAGCTCAGAGCACATAATAACAGTCTGATAAGCATTTTTCCGCATTAGAGTAATACAGGGAAATGAATTAATTCAAGGCTGTGTGTGTGAATATATTTAGAATTTAAATGAATGTGAGAGAACAAAGATAAGCTATTTTGCTGTGCCATTTATCTATGAATCTCTAACAATTATATTATATCTCCTAGCATTATTAGCTTGTGCAGGAGCATGCATGAGTCGTACTGTTGTTATTAATATGTTTACAACCTTTGTTTTCCTCGTAATGAAATAAGTGATCCAGGTATGTTAGCAAACAAAAAAAACTTTGGCTGCTTAATTTTTGTTTTGAGTTGCTCCTATCCTATTTTTAAGAGCTTAGGGCAAAGGTCCATCCATCTTCATATGACTGGTCACCCAAGATCTAGCCAACGTACCGTGAGCACGCCCACCCCAACTTCGTCCCAACTGAGCGTACCCCTCAACCCCCCCCCCCCCCCCCCCCCATCATCCTTGCAAGCATGACCTCCTCGTCCACCAATCACTTTTGTGGTCTTTCCTTCGTGGCGTTGGCCCTGCTCTCACCACTCTCGGTCGCCGATCGCCCAAGCGGTCCAAATCCCCGTCCACGACCTCCAACCACACACACATATGCCTATCTGCCAATCACTAGAGTGAGAGGGAGCGACATGGAAGGAGAAGACAAAGGAAATAACAAAAATTTAAAAATGTCAATATCAGATGAGCCTATCTTGTCATGAAGAAATTAGAGACCTTGATTAAGTAATCTCGATGTTTGGAGTACGGGCTCTAGAGCAGGGTGTTGGTTTTCACCGGGCATGGTACTAAAGTACTCTCTTCACTACATAAGAGAACTTTCAGGGAAAAAACTGCATTTTGTATAATCTCCGGCGTTTGGAGTATGGCCCTCTAGGGCGGGGCTTTGGTTTCACCGGACCAGGTACTGAACTCTCTCCAACGGTTTTGCAAATGGGCTTTGCATTCCTATTTTTGCAAAAAAAAAGTCTACAAAACTCCTATCCAACGGTTTGGCAAATGGGCTTTGCATTTTTGTTAACTTGGCAAAATCCTAGGATGGATTGGCATATATGCAAACTCGCAATCGGCTTGGCATTCCATCTCACGCGCTACTCCCACGTGCGCTTGAAAGTCCAAGTTTGGTTTTGGTAATTAATGACACCAAGTTGCTAATGCCATTGTGGCAAGTGATTTGAATTAGGCATAAACAACACACGTGATGAAGGAGCAAATGGCATAGAGAGATGCCACAAGACCACATGATTTGGTGCATGAAATGATGAGCAAGATCATGAAGGAATGCACATAAAATGATGGACATGATGATCAAGTGGAGGAGAAGGATATAAGAGTGCAAGGCAAAGGTATAACCATAGGGTTTTCCTTTTGCCGGTCTGAGATGAGTAGAGAAGTGATTGACCAGGTTTAGGATATATAGTTGACTATCAAGAGGGGCAATCACGGTTAGCTCAAAAATAAAGTGCCACTAGATCAATGTATTGAGCTTATGCATTAGGATCTAGTAGAGAGCTATTGTAACGACTTGAAAAATGATTGTGAAAATGCTAACACACATACACATGGTGGTGTTAGCACATTTGCAAAGGCTGTGGAGTTTGAGCGGTTGAGAGGGGTTTGGGTTTCAGCGCTTTTTGGGGAAGTGAAACGCCTATTTTCTACTGTGCCGGAGGCGGAGAAACGGAGGCATAAGTCCGGTGTGTTTCTCACTGAAAAACAGTGACCGGACGCGGTCCAGGGTGGACCTGCGCGTCCGGTTAGCTCAAGTCGAGGGCTGAGGCGCAGCGCGCCTAGGGTTTGTGACCGGACGCTGGTCTGGCCTGACCAGCACGTCCGGTCAGTTCACCTAGGCGCAGAGGAAAGGTGCACGCAGAGCGCGTGACCGGCACGTTCGATGGTCCCTAGGACCGGAGCGTCTGGTTAGCTTTGACTTGTGCGGCTTGGTGGCGTGACGCGATCGGACGCGGTGGCACGTCCGGTCGTGGTGGAGCTCTCTAGACTCCGATCGGACGCCGGGTGTAGCGCGTCCGGTCAAACGCTAGAGCGCGTCCGGTCACGGCAATGACTCCTTCTGACACGCACTGTTGTTGCTTGTCCTGTAGTGACCGGACGCGTCTGGTCACCCTGACCGGTGCGTCCGATTGTCATGTTTTTTACTGCGTCGTCCGGTAACGGCTAGCTGCGTACCCCTTCGCTATAAATAGAAGTTGGCCAGGGTTTAGGGGTAACTCTTGCATATTTTGAGACCTTGAGACATCCTTTGAGCTAGAGAACAACCCCTCCACTCATCTCTTTGCTTGGATTGCATATCTTGAGTGAGATTGAGTGAGATTTAAGTGCATTACTTGAGAGTTGCATTCTAGAGGCACTTGATCTTCGAGTTGCTGCGGATTTCTTGTTACTCTTCCGTGTTTCTTGATGCGGTAGACGGCTTGGAGCAGTGGAGGTGATTGAGCTTGTAATTAGAGATTGTTGGAGCCCTCACCAAGTGTTGTAAGGGGTTCTTGATCCTTCCCCGTGGGAGTTCGTAAATTGGATACTCTAGTGGAGCTCGTGGCTTGGCGGATCCCGATCTTATGTGTAGTTGTGCGGCGCCTACCGAGGGCTCGACTCTTGATAGTCGATTAGCTCATGAACCGACAAGTGGGTGTATCGCCACAACGAGGAGTAGCTTGCCGGGAAGCAAGTGAACCTCAGTAAAAATCTTGTGTCATCTCTTTGTCAAGGATTTCTCTTATGGTTGATCATTATGATTGATTATTCGAGTGCATTACTTTTCTACATCATTGGTATAAGAATCAAGTTACTTGCTCTTTACTTTCTTGTACTAGTCCTAGTGTAGTTTGCTTAGTGTAGCTTTTATCACATAGGAGTAAGTAGCTTAGTGAGTTAGTCTTGTTGGTGTATATTAGAGATCATAGCCTTGCTTCACTAGAATTATATAGGTGGCTTGCATAATATAGTTGAGCTAGTGCTAGAATTAGCTTAGCCATCTTTTATACTAACGTGTTTGTTTAGTGAAGCTTGTAGAATTTTAAATAGGTTATTCACCCCCCCCCTCTAGCCATTTGGACCTTACAAGTGGTATCGGAGCCGAGGCACCATTTATTTGAGGCTTAACAACCTACGGTGAAAAAGAAATGGCTCAATTAAGCTTGCACATCAATAACACTAAGAAGGCACCTCACTTTGATGGCACAAATTATGCATATTGGAAGGTTAAGATGACCGCACACCTCAAGTCAATTAATAGAGAAGTGTGGAAGGTCACCGAAATAAAATTTGAGCTTGCTAATCCGGAAGCACCTACACCGATGGCAGAGAAGAAGCTCTAATGCAATGACATTGCCATTAGTGCTCTTCATGAGTCATTAGATGACAAGACATTTGAGCAAGTGAAGAACATAGAAGTTGCACATGATGCTTGGGCCAAGCTAGAAGAAACATTTGAGGGCACTGAAGGCACAAAGATCGCTAAAGCATATATCTTACAAGAAAAGTTTTCTAGCTTCAAGATGCAAGAAGATGAGAGTGTACTGGAAATGTTTCATAAATTGAAAGTCATTGTGAATGAGCTCAAGGCACTTGGTGAGGAGGTCAAGGACAACCAATTCTCTATGAAGTTCTTGAGAAGCTTGCCCAAGAGATTTGATACATTGATCATCGTGCTAGTGAGGACTACATTGAAGGATTCAACTCCTTAACAAGTATTTCAAGAAGTGATGACCGATGATTCATATAGAGAAGATAATGAGAAAGAGGAGTTAGTCAAAAAGAAGAAGAAGGAAAGTGAGAAGAAGGATGATGAGAAGAAGAAGAGTGTGGCATTCAAAGCCATCACATCCAAGGACAAATCCAAGATTGAATCATCAAGTAATGAAGACTCAAGCTCTTGTGATAGTGATGACATTGATGAGAAATTGACTCTTTTTATCAAGCAATTTAGAAAATTCATGAAGAAGAAGGGCTTTCGTGCAAGAATGAGGAAGAACTCATCCAAGAAGAATGAGCATACCATGAGATGTTTTAGATGTCATAGCAAGGACCATCTCATTGCAAAGTGTCCTTATGATAGTGATGATGAAGATGCTATCAAGAAGGAGAGAAAGAAGCAAAAGAAGAAGCAAGAAAAGAAGAAGAGCTCTCTTAAAAAGAAGAATGATTCTCATGTTGCTACATAGGACAGTGATGATTCCTCAAGTGATGATGAGGATGATAACAAGAGCAAGAAGAAGGAACATGCTAGCATTGCCATCCAAGAGAAGGTCTCTCTCTTCGACACTCCATCGTACTTCATGGCTAAGGCCGCTAAGGTATTATCCGATGATGAGAGTGATCATGATAATACTAGTGATAGTGATAGTGATAGTAATGAAGAAGAATTCACTAAAGATGAACTAATCACTATGCTAGAAGATTGCACTCAATATTTCAAAGAATCTAGAAAGGAGTGCAAAGGGTTGCTTAAGGAAAAGAAAAACCTTATGCAAGAACTTGATGAGCTTAGGGCATCTTATGAGAGTCTAAAGGTTGATCATAAGAAGCTTCAAAAGTCTCACACTAAGCTTGAAGAAGCTCATTCCTCTCTAGTTGAAAAATATGAAAACATGCCAACTAATGTTGAGAAGGATAAAACTTGCAACATAGGCATATCATGTGATATAATTGATGAATCTTTTCATAAGCCTATTGTTATTGCTCCCATTAACCCTTCATGTAGCTCATCTACATCATCCTCATCTAGTAGTGACGGTTTCACTTGTGACTCCACACTAATAGTTGAGAATAAAAATCTCAAGGAGGTAAAAGAGCTCAATCACACCTTAGCTAAGGCTTATGGTGGTGAGGACCGGTTGCTTATGTGCTTGGGTAGCTAAAGGGCTTCTCTCTATAAAGAGGGATTGGGCTATAACCCTAAGAAAGGCAAGGCCGCTTTTGCTCCTCACAAGACTCGTTTTATGAAGAACAATGGTAGATATTGCAAAAGTTGCAAGCAAGTTGGTCACATAGAGCAACATTGCATAAACAAGAAATCCAAAGCTAATGTATCCTCAATTAAGTTTGATTCCTTCTATATACTTACCAAGGGTACAAATGGTGTTCATACTAAGTTCATTGGTGGACCATGGATGGGCTCAAAGAAGAAAGCCATTTGGGTACCAAAGAGCTTGGTCACTAACCTTGGAGGACCCAAACAAGTTTGGGTACCTAAAAGAAATTGATCTTATCTTGTAGGTCAATTACAAAGCCAAAGAAAGACATTGAGTGCTTGATAGTGGGTGCACAACATATGACCGGGGATTCTTATATGTTTAAATCAATTGATACAAGTCAAAATGGTGGTTTTGATGCTATCACTTTTGGCAACAACAAGAAAGGCAAGGTTAAGGGGCTTGGTAAAATTGCTATCTCAAATGACATGAGCATATCTAATGTATTGCTAGTTGAGAGCTTGGATTTCAATCTCTTGTCGGTGGCACAACTTTGTGATCTTGGTTTCAAGTGCATATTTGGTAGTGATGATGTTGAAGTCATTAGTGTTGATGGATCAAATTTGATATTCAAAGTATTTAGACATGGTAGCTTATACTTGGTTGATTTCAATGATAGTGAGACACAATTGACATCATGCTTGCTTAGCAAATATAGTATGGGATGGTTGTGGCATAGAAGGCTTGGTCATATTGGAATGAAACAATTGAACAAACTTTTGAAACATGACTTAGTTAAAGGCTTGAAAGATGTCACCTTTGAAAAGGATAAACCATGTAGTGCTTGTCAAGCCGGCAAACAAGTTGGAAATGCACATCCTAGCAAGAGTGAAATGAGCACATCAAAGGCATTTGAGCTATTGCATATGGACTTGTTTGGGCCAACAACATACACTAGCATTGGTGGCAACAAGTATGATTTTGTGATAGTGGACGACTACACTAGATACACTTAGGTGTTCTTTCTCTATGACAAGAGTGATGTCTATGATCTATTCAAGTCTTTTATCAAGAGAGTACAAAATGAGTTTGATACAACTATCAAGAAGATTAGAAGTGACAATGGTAGTGAGTTCAAAAACACAAGGATTGAAGATTTGTGTGATGATATTGGTATTGGACATCAATTCTCACCAACATACACTCCTCAATCCAATGGTGTAGTTGAAAGGAAAAATAGAACCTTGATTGATATGGCTAGATCAATGCTAATTTAATACAATGTTAGTCATTCATTTTAGAGTGAAGCCATCAACACGGCATGCTATTGTAGCAACCATCTCTATTGCCACGGAAAGTTTGGGAAGACACCATATGAGCTATTGAATGGAAGAAAGCCCAACATTGCATACTTTAGAGTATTTGGTTGCAAATGCTATATTCTCAAGAAAGGCACTAGATTGAGCAAGTTTGAAAAGAAATGTGATGAAGGATTTTTACTTTGTTATTCCACCACAAGCAAAGCATATAGAGTTTGGAATCTCACAAATGGCACCTTGGAAGAAGTTCATGATGTTGAGTTTGATGAAACCCAAGGGTCTCAAAATGAAGTTTAAAACCTTGATGATGTGAGAGAAGACCAATTGGCTAATGCAATGAGAAACATGAATATTGGTGATGTTAGGCCAAGATAAATTGATAATGATGATGATGATATTCATGTGATCAATCAAAGTGTGCAAATTGATACAAATCAAGTAAGCTCAAGTGGTACTCATGATGAAGCTCAAGTTCAAGGTCAAACAAGTGGAAGCAATCAACTCCCAATACTCTAACCTACTAGTATTACAAGAGATCATCCATTAGACCAAATCATTGGTGGAATTCAAAGTGGTGTGCAAACTAGATCAAGATTAGCATCTTTTTGTGAGCACTACTCATTTGTGTCACTTGAAGAACCTAAGAAAATTAAAGATGCATTGAAAGATTCCGATTGGGTAAATACCATGCATGAAGAGCTAAACAACTTCACTAGAAATCAAGTTTGGGAACTTGTTGAAAGGCCGAAGAACTACAATGTGATTGGTACTAAGTGGGTCTTTAGAAACAAGCAAGATCAAGATGGTGTAGTTGTGAGAAACAAAGCAAGATTAGTAGCACAAGGTTACACACAAGTTGAAGGTCTTGACTTTGGTGAGACATGCACCGGTTGCAAGATTAGAGGAAATTAGAATCTTATTAGCATATGCTTGTGCACACAACATCAAGCTCTATCAAATGGATGTCAAAAGTGCATTTCTTAATGGCTACATAAATAAAGAAGTTTATGTTGAGCAACCTCCCGGTTTTGAAGATGACAAGAAACTCAACCATGTGTACAAGCTAAAGAAGGCATTGTATGTTTTGAAGCAAGCACCTAGAGCATGGTATGAGAGATTGAGGGACTTTCTTCTCTCTAAAGGATTCAAGATGGGAAAGGTTGACACCACACTCTTCACCAAAAAGCTTGGAAATGACTTATTTGTGTTACAAATCTATGTTGATGATATTATTTTTGGATCAACAAATCAAGACTTTTGTGAAGAGTTTGGAAAAATGATGGCAAATGAGTTTGAATGTCTATGATTGGAGAGCTTAGTTACTTCCATGGACTTCAAATCAAATAAATGAAGAATGGCACTTTTGTAAGTCAAGGCAAGTACATCAAGGACATGATCAAGAAGTTTGGATTACAAGATGCTAAGCCAATGAGTACACCAATGGGCACAAATGATCAATTGGGTATTGATGCTAGTGGCAACATGGTAGATCAAAAGCAATAACGGTCTATGATTAGAAGTTTGCTATATGTCACCGCTTCTAGGCCGGATGTGATGTTTAGTGTGTGCAAGTGTGCAAGATATCAAACTTCACCTAGAGAAAGTCACTTGAAAGCAACTAAGAGGATATTAAGATATCTTAAGGGCACTGATGATGTTGGATTATGGTTTCCAAAGGGGTCTAATATTAATTTTGAGTTGATTGGATATTCGGACTCCGACTATGGTGAATGCAAAATTGATAGAATGAGCATAAGTGACACGTGTCAATTGCTTAGAAGGTCTCTTGTTTCATGGTCATAAAAGAAATAAAATAGTGTTGCACTATCTACCGCCGAGGCCGAATACATTAGTGCTAGTAATTGTTGTGCACAATTGCTTTGGATGAAGACCACCTTGAATGACTTAGGAATCAAATTCAAGAATGCACCATTGTTTTGTGACAATAAAAGTGCAATCAAGATGACTCAAAATCCAGTTCAATATTCAAGGACGAAGCACATTGACATAAGGCATCACTTTATAAGAGACCATCAACAAAAGGGTGATATTTGTATACAAGGCATTGGCACCGAAGATCAACTAACCGATATCTTTACGAAGCCACTTGATGAGAAGAGATTTTACAAGTTGAAGAATAAATTGAACATACTTGATTTCTCCAACTTGAAATGAGTGCACCCCTACATTTTTATATGACATGCCTCCCTTTCGACAATACAAGGTAAAGTTGTTTGGCATATCATTCATACTTTGCTAAGGATATGGTTAGAACATATAGAACTATTTACATGACAAATAGGCTCATTCATGAAAATCAAATGATTTTGATATATATATGGTACCACTATTGCTTCTATGTTTGTTTGATCTAGTGATAGCATATGACATGTTTGTGGGCTTGCAAACCTAGTGTTGAATCTAGAAAATGAGCTCATGATGTGTAATTCAACATGGTCAAGATAACTCTTATACTTTATGAGGTGTGAAGAAGCTTGTCCTTGGATCAAACTGAATTACATATTCTAGGCAAGTGATCTAGATTGAACCATAATTTGGACTCCCTGATATTGATTGACTTAATTCTCACTAAAATTGGTACCTTTTTGGTGATTGTTGACAAAGGGAGAGAGAAAAGTCATAAAGATAAAAAGTTAAGTTGCAAAGGGGGAGAAATAAGTCACAATGGTATAGTAAGGGAGAGAAAAAGCAAAAGATATAACATTAGAAAGGGATCAATTAAAAAGCAAAAGATATGATATTAGAAAGAGATCAATTAAAATTGAGCACACAAGTAGGGGGAGCAAGCTCATGAATTGTTTGTTGCATTTGTATGTGCATTAACATGATGAATTGTTGCATTGCAACGCTTAAATTCATATTCATGATTGTATGGTGATTGCTAGAAATAGAACTTGAATGATGATTTGTTGAGAGTAGCTTTACAAGTGGTATATAGACATCTTTGCTTATAATGTTGATCTCACGGGGTACTTTAGTGTTTGTGATCTTTACAAGTGATGTATTATAAGTGGTGTCTAGCTACATCGATGCTAAGGATGGTATATTTTGGCAACTCCGATTGGTATCACGCTTCAAAGGTCCATTCCATATACCTTAGCATCAATTTGATAGTAGTAACTCTCCTAAAATTCAAATTCATACATATGTGCACAATTGAACCAAACTCATGGAAGCACATATGTAGGGGGAGCTAATACTATCGAAATTGAAAATATGATTTCAATTCATATCTTTGTGATGGTTGTCATCAATTACCAAAAAGGAGGAGATTGAAAGCCCAAGTTTGGTTTTGGTAATTAATGACACCAAGTTGCTAATGCTATTGTATCAAGTGTGACTAAGCTAGGCATAAGCAACATGTGATAGAGATGGAAATGGCATGGAGAGATGGCCACAAGACCACATGATTTGGTGCATGAAATGATGAGCAAAATCATGCAGAGATGCACATAAAAATGATGGACATGATGATCAAGTGGAGAAGAAGGATCGAAGAGCGCAAGGCAAAGGTATAACCATAGGGTTTTCCTTTTGTCGGTCTAAGATGAGTAGAGAAGTGATTGACCGGGTTTATGATACATAGCCGACTATCAAGAGGGGCAATCACGGTTAGTTCGGGAATCAAGTGCCACTAGATCAATGTCTTGAACATATGCATTAGGATCTAGTAGAGAGCTAACATATCGTCTTGAAAATGTTTGTGAAATGCTAACACACATACACATGTTGGTGTACACTTGGTGGTGTTAGCACATTTGCGAAGGCGGTGGAGTTTAAGCGGTAGAGAGGGGGTTTAGGTTCCTCTCTCCCTCCCGCCGAGCTTGCGAGACGAGATTCGGTGCTTTTTGGCAAAGTGAAACACTTATTTTCTACTGCGCCGGAAGTCGGAGAAGAAACGGAGGCGATCGGCGGTCACTGTGGTGACCGGACGCTGCACCGGACGCGGTCACGGTTTGACCGGACATGTCCGGTCAGTTCTCAGCAGCTATCAGGCGCGTGGGTGCTAGGGTTTGCAACCGGCGCGTCCGGTTCCTCTCGGAACCAAAGCGTTCGGTCAGGCACCCAGAGGGGCAGAGCTGGTCGTAGAGCCGACCGGACGCGCGGCACGTTTGGTCACGTGCGATCGGACGCGTCCGGTCGCGGTGGGAGCTCTCTGGACTCCGACCGGACGCTGGGTGCAGCGCGTCCCGTCAAACGCTGAAGCGCGTCCGGTCACGGCAACTGCTACTTCTGACGCGCACTGTTCATGCTTGTCCTATAGTGACCGGACGCGTTCGGTCACCCTGACCGGTGCGTCCGGTCAGTACGTTTTTAACTGCGTCGTCCGGTAACGGCTAGCTGCGTACTCCTTCGCTATAAATAGATGTTGGCCGGGGTTTGAGGGCAACTCTTGCACATTTTAAGACCTAGAGACATCCTTTGAGCTAGAGAACAACCTCTCCACTCATCTCTTTGCTTAGTTGCACATCTTGAGTGAGATTGAGTGAGATTCAAGTGCATTGCTTGAGAGTTGCATTCTAGAGGCACTTGATCTTCGAGTTGCTGTAGATTTCTTGTTACTCTTCCGTGTTTCCCGACGCGGTAAACAGCTTGGAGCAGCGGAGGTGATTGAGCTCACAATTGAAGATTGTTGGAGCCCTCACCAAGTGTTGTAAGGGGTTCTTGATCCTTTTCCACGGGAGTTCACAAATTGGATACTCTAGTAGAGCTCGTGGCTTGGAGGATCCCCATCTTGTGTGCGGTTGTGCGGTACCCGCCGAGGGCTCGACTCTTGATAGTCGATTAGCTCGCGAACCGACAAGTGGGTGTATCGCCACAACGAGGAGTAGCTTGCTGGAAAGCAAGTGAACATCGGTAAAAATTTTGTGTCATCTCTTTGTCGAGGATTTCTCTTGTGGTTGATCATTGTGATTGATTCTTCGAGTACATTACTTCTCTACATCATTGGTATAAGAATCAAGTTACTTGTTCTTTACTTTTTTGTACTAGTCCTAGTGTAGTTTGCTTAGTGTAGCTTTTATCACATAGGAGTAAGTAGCTTAGTGACTTAGTCTTGTTGGTGTGTATTAGAAATCATAGCCTTGCTTCACTAGAATTATATAGGTGGCTTGCATAGTATAGTTGAGCTAGTGCTAGAATTAGCTTAGCCATCTTTTATACTAACGTGTTTGTTTAGTGAAGCTTGTAGAATTTTAAATAGGCTATCCACCCCCCTCTAGCCATTTGGACCTTACACCGAACGCTGGACCAGACGCGGTCCAGGGTGGACCTGCATGTCCGGTTAGCTCAAGTCAAGGGCTGAGGCGCAGCGCGCCTAGGGTTTGTGACCGGACGCTGGTCTGGCCTGACCAGTGCGTTCGGTCAGTTCATCTGGGCGCAGAGGAAAGGTGCACGCAGAGCGCACGACCGACGCGTCCGATGATCCCCAGGACCGGAGCGTCCGGTTAGCTTTGACTTGTGCGGCTTGGTGGCGTGACGCGATCGGACGCGGTGGCGCGTCCGGTCACGATGGGAGCTCTCTGGACTCTGACCGGACGCCGGGTGTAGCGCGTCCGGTCAAACGCTGGAGGGTGTCCGGTCACGGCAACGGCTCCTTCTGACACGCACTGTTGTTGCTGGTCCTGTAGTGACCGTGTGTCCGGTCACCCTGACCGGTGCGTTCGATCATCACATTTTTCACTGCGTCGTCCAGTAACGGCTAGCTGCGTACCTCTTCGCTATAAATAGAAGTTGGCCGGGGTTTGGGTAACTCTTGCATATTTTGAGACCTTGAGACATCCTTTGAGCTAGAGAAAAACCCCTCCACTCATCTCTTTGCTTGGATTGCACATCTTGAGTGAGATTAAGTGAGATTCAAGTGTATTACTTGAGAGTTGCGTTCTAGAGGCACTTGATCTTCGAGTTGCTGCGGATTTCTTGTTACTCTTCCGTGTTTCCCGATGCGGTAGACGGTATGGAGCAGCGGAGGTGATTGAGCTCGCAATTGGAGATTGTTGGAGCCCTCACCAAGTGTTGTAAGGGGTTCTTGATCCTTCCTCGCGGGAGTTCGCAAATTGGATACTCTAGTGGAGCTCGTGGCTTGGCAGATCCTCATCTTGTGTGCGGTTGTACGGCGCCCGCCGAGGGCTCGACTCTTGATAGTCGATTAGCTCGCGAACCGACAAGTGGGTGTATCGCCACAACGGGAAGTAGCTTGCTGGGAAGCAAGTGAATCTCAGGATAAATTCTTGTGTCATTCTCTTCCCAAGGATTTCTCTTGTGTGATTGATTGATTGGTACTTCTCATCTCTACACGGCGGTATAATCACTCGAAGCTCTTCTCTCGCATTATTTCTTGTATCTAGCTTGTAGTTGTTGTTGTGTTTAGTGGATAGCCTTATACTAGACTTGTGTAGGTGGCTTGCTTAGTTAGTTAGAGCTAGTGCATTTTGCTTTGCCACCTTTTGTACTAACACGTGCGGTTAAGTAATTCTTGTAAAAGTTTTAATTAGGCTATTCAACCCCCTAGCCTATTTGGACCTTACAGCGCTCTTTCCTCCCGCGCCGCTGGGTTTTCTTTTTTGGATTTTGGCAAGTCAACTTTGCCAAATCGTTGGAGATAACCTTTTTTTCTCCTCCCCATATTGATTTGAGAGTTGGCAAACTCCATCTTTTGCCAAACAAAAAATGCAAAATCGTTGGAGTTGCTCTTAGGGCCCGTTCGTTTACTTGGGAATGGGTGGCTGGAACGGTTCCAGCTGGAATGACAGGTCTATTTATAGTAGTAATGATCCCTCAATTCACCCTAAACGAACGAGGCCTTAAGCATACATTCACGAAAAGAACTGTATTTTGTATGACCATGCATTCAAATCAGCATCAGTTCAGTTAGCAGCATGAATGTTCGGCCATGTTCGTTTCGTAGAAATTTAGCTTATACTGCTACTTATGCTGATTTATTATGAGAGAAAAACACTATTCATTCGCTCGCGGAAGAACAGAGCGTTCATTTGCTGGCGCGCTTTGTTAAGTTTGTGATGAAAGTTCAATCGAGCACTAGCTTTTTTAACCGTGCATTAGCGAAAAGGTAAAAAGTGAGAGATCGCGTGGATGGATTCCCTATATCTAGCAGCACAGGCGCAGGCGCTGGCGGTGCGGACCGGAAATCCACGGCAAGTGCCATCAGAATCCCTCTTGGATTGCAAGCCCTCGAATCTTGCGTGCCATTACCAGGACAGGCGTGATCCTGGGGACCATCGGATCCGCTCGTGCTCAGATCTCGCCATCTATCTGCAACAGCAAAAACAGCCGGCCTGTAAGCCATCGCCGGCGCTCGCCGCTCCTCCGTCCCTGCCTCATGGCTGCTCGCGTCGCACGTTGCCCATTGCTGTTGCCTTCATGCCGCCGGACCTGTTCGACATCGATTGATCCGTCTGTGGCGAACCGGTCTCGTTTCGCCGTCGTCCAGCATCGGAATTGAAACATTGTAGATAATGTGGAGTGTGTTTTTGTTTCCTTCCATCATTATTAGACGATGTAATGTAATAATGGGCTGAGAACGGATGCAATGCAACACGACCGGGGGGGAAAAAGAGAGAAAAGGCCCAATAAATAGGTTAGGTACGTAGGAACCTTTCTTTTAGAACCATTCCATCGAATAACTTTATAGTCGGCATGCAGACAGATTGCGCGGTTTGATGGATTGATGCATGGCCTGATAGGAACCTGTGGATTATAGCATGTATAGCCGGGGTCCTGGACCAAAGGACATGTTCGTCGTCGTCGGAGGCCCCTCCGATCGGTCTGCGTCGTCCGTGTATACGCAGTGGCGTGGTGCGTGCCTGTCTTCTCGATTTCTCTTGTAAACATGTACACATATATACGCCGGCAGGGCAAATGGCCCAGCAAATAATACTCCATCGGGTGCGAGAATCAGGCGAATATATAGTTCACGATCACATACATACAACATATAATATGCGTGCATGCATGGTTCATGCATGCAAGTAGTAGTGTATATGCCTCCGGAATACAAAGTGGGCAGCAGCTTTATTTTGTTCGGTCAAGGTGAAGATCGAATTCAGGCATGTACTAACAAAATACTCCTACTCCACAGAGAAAAAGGAAGCGTAGCTAGCGTAACGAGGGAGGGACAGGCGTACGTGCGCGAGGGGAGAATCGGAGGGTACGTACGTGTGCGCTGCCCATAGAAACGTACTAGTACGCGAACTAGGCTAGGCAGCATGCAGTAGGTACGCTCCTGCTGCGCTGCGCTGCGCTGTGCAGCCGACGTGCCCCGCGGAGCGCAAAGGCAGGAATACATTACGATTTCCCGCGGCGCCTCCGTACTCCATATACAAAGCGGCAGTGTCACTCGCTTCATTCACTGCTAGCTGCTACCTTGTCACCTTTCTATCCTCAACATAATAGCTCGTCGTCCCCGTCGTGCTACGTTCTACGACGCTGTACCCACAAAGGCGCGCGGCGCGCCTGATGATCCGAAAGGTGGCTCATGATATCACTCCGGTCTCATGCGCTGGGCTGATAGATGCACCGTGCAACGCGGAGAGGCCGTGGCCCGTGTGCGCTGCAGAGTGCTACTGCTACAAAGCAATAATCCATGTCGCCGCGCCAAGAGACGGGGCTAGGCAGGCGGTCTTTGCCTGAGGCGGGTGCACATGGCCGCGGGGATGCCAAAAATGGCGTTGCCGTAGGCTTTCGGGGCTAGTGGGCGAGCAGGCGGCCCCAGAGGGCGCGGATCCGGCCGAGATCGTGCCGGCCCGCGTCGTCCTGCTGTCCACCTGTGCGTGTCAACACGGGGTTGGCCGCGCGCCGACGCCGTCCGATCAGGGTCGAGATCTTTCGCCGGTGCGGTTGCTACTGTACAGAAAAACAAAAGCTGATTAGGGAGAGGGACAGAGAGTTAGAGAGACGATGACAAGATCAGTGCGACGAAAGCTTAAAAATCTTGGTTAAAGGGCAGGGAGGGGTGAGCGAGCAGGCAGGAAAGGACCCAATGGTCCTATGATTGATGGTATTATCAATCCATCTTTATCACTAGATCCGGCCTTTGCTGATCAAAGTCCACCGACCTTGGTCCAAAGAGTGGATCGTGGAGCGAGCACACGGGCGGGGACGGCGACCGGTGCTCCCGTCCCTGGCTAATCCTTCGTCAATAAGAAACAAAACTTTCCCAAACCGGCGTTGCGCGGCCGCACTATGGATCGATGAGCGCATGGCCACGCTGCTCACAATGTACTGGCTCTTTCCTGTAATTATTTTAGCTTTCCAGTAGTATCTATACTTTTGATTTCTTTCCCCGCTTCCAAGATTTTCTATTCGCGACACAAGGAGCGCCCTTTTCCAACTTGGGCACGACAAGGTACGCAATCCGGACGAACACCAGCAAGTGGCATCAGCAGTATGTATACAAAATTTGCCAGTTGCAGAGTCATACATTCTCTCCATTTAAAACTCTTCTATATACAACAGCAATCAATGAATTGCAAAGACAGGTAAAAAATTACAAAAACAAGAGCATAATAAATAACCAAAACCGGAACCTGAACACAGTCATCCACTCACAGATGCGCTGTCAGCCAAGGCGTGCACCTTTAGCCGTACAGCTCTCCAAAGCAAGCACAACTATGTAACTCAAAAAAGAGAGGAGCTCACCATATAATCAACCATGCGCCAACCTGACAACTCTGCTCACTCTTGCCAATCTGCAATGCAAGCACTCAATCTGGTTTGATCCGTATGACCAGATCATCAGAAATTGGCAATCGTTGACAAAACCAAAACAAAATCAAGCAGAACAAGGAACCAAAGGTCCTCGGAGGTCATCTTCTGCTGGCAAATGAAGCCAGCGCGCTTGCATGAGCTGGTGGAAGGGCACTCAGTATTGGCTGCATTTGCTGGCCATAGACAGATATCAAGTGAGAAACAGCCTTGCCAATATTTGTTTTGACTTCATCGCTCTCATCTGGGGATACCACCACTTGGGCAAAGACATGTATGACATCAGGCACAAAAGGAAGGATCTGCAACAGAAAAAAAGTTAGGTTTGGCCCATGAATATAGACCGATAATGGACATCTGGTTCAAGAATCACCTGGGGATGTGATGATAATAATAAACTGCAGATGCAACCATAGACAGTCATTGATTCTTCATGATCTTCTTTTAGTGGCAAAGCTTTGATAAAAACTGGAAGAACCTACAAGAATGCAATCAAACGTTTGTTACACACTTAGACTCTTGAATCTGAAACATGAAGCTGTCCAAACAAACTAACTACAATGTTGTTCAAACCTGGTTGAGAGGAATTGACTGAGGCTGCACCATTATCATCCTAGCAATAGCACCAGCAGCATTATCTCTTACTGCATCATCTGATTCTGAGTTACCAAACAAATTATGCAGAGAACGAAGTATATCCCCATAGTATCTGCATAAAGATGAACAAGAACCAGTGAGCGACAAAATTACAGTATCAGGTGTAATGGAGACATTGATTAATCCATTGCTGACTATAAATTGGAACAGCATCAATATGTCTCATGATTCTTAGCTGCCCCATCCAACACTTCAGAATGCTAGAGCACTTTTAAATTTAGGAGCAGTGTTCAAGTTTATCAACAAATCTCATGGCAGGCTATTCACTAGAGGGGAAAAAAATGGTTTGCTATTTTGGTCATTTTGAGAAGAACTCTGAAAGACCATAGGGTCCAGCAAAGAAAGAGAACCCGAACAGCATAAGGTCTTGAAGTTAAGGATATGTCAATTGAGAAGTATAGGAAAAGAATATGGTTCTAATTAAACTGCTCTCACTTGCTGACATATATTAAATCTAATCTAATATATTGAATATGGATAAAGTGAGCATAACACATCCTTTCCCCTTGTATCTATATAAGAAAAATGTTGCATTTGAGAAATTAAATTAGTAAAATGCAAGTCATTATTTCATCAGCTAGCTTTTCTGATTATAAAGAAAACTTAAAAAATACAAGCTTTTTTCTCAAATGACACAAGAGAAATGCGTGTCATTTCATCAAGAGTAGGCATACAACATTTTTTATTAGTGCAGCATACATCTTTTATTGCTAATGCGCATATAAATTAAATACTACTTTCTTGCATCATCAAATATGATTATTCTAGAAAAAAAAATACATACTTCAGTGCTGCAGCACCCCCATTCTTGCATATCTCGCCAACACAGAAAGCAGCATTTCTCCTATTAGTAGCATCAGATGATGCAAGCTCTTTCAACACCAAAGGCATTATCTTCTGAAGAATCCAAATGAAACAGTATGAAAGGGGGGGGCGTTGAAATGATAAAAATTCACAGACATTCAAGAATGCTAGAAACGTACATCAACATAAGCAGCTACTGGAGCACCCATTTCCTGTGCAACCTCAGCTAAGGTTGCCACAACCATAGTCTTATCTTGGGGGGGATGGGGAGATTTCTGCATTTATTCCAGGAAGTAGTTTCAAAAGCAAAATACAAGACCACCATGTGTTTCAAAAGTATAGAACTTCCATTGAATTAATCAATCAATTAATGTGGAGCAAATGGGACTATGGAATACGCGCATATAGAGAGGGCAAGGAGGGGGGTAACATACAGCAAATTTCATCAACGGATCAAATAATTTTGCAAAGATAGGATCAAAATAAGATCCCATCACTTTTGCAAAAGCAGGCAAAAGATCTGAAACTGCATCCATGAGGACTTCATCATGGTCAATGTCGCCATCATCCTCACCATCTGACTCTACTTGCTGACAGCTTGATTCTTGACGTAAAAGAACCAGTGTTGCCTCAGCAAGCCTCAGCATGTCTGAAAGAAAGCACAGAAGGGTCAGTCTTTAACAACACAACCTAGTATTTTTCAGGCCAACCAGTACTGGACAAGCACAGCTTACAAGGCTCAATTGCAGCAAAACCACAGTCCTTCACAATGTCTGCTACACTCATGCAAGCTTGTGCAACTACCTCTTTATCGTCATCCTCTGTCATAGTCTTGATGTAGATGTTCAGAACAGTATCTGAAAAAATAAATGTGGCATGGTTATTTGCTATCATGTTCAGAACAGTGCCTATGCCCCTCAGGTAGGTCTTAGCGAGGGCACCAAGAGACAGTTTTGGGAAGATCTTGATAGCATGGTTAGTACCGTGCCTATCAGCGAGAAACTTTTCATAGGAGGAGACCTCAACGGCCATGTGGGTGCGACTAATGTAGGTTTCGAGCGGGTGCACGGGGGGTTCGGGTATGGTAGTAGGAATCAAGAGGGGGAGGATGTTTTGAACTTCGCGTTGGCCTATGACTTGTTGATAGCGAACACCCTCTTTAGGAAGAGGGAATCCCATCTAGTGACCTTTCGTAGTGGACAACACACGAGCCAGATCGACTTTATCCTTGCAAGGAGGGAAGATAGACGTGCTTGCTTTGATTGTAAGGTGTTACCTGGGGAGTGTGTTGTCCCTCAACACAAGCTTGTGGTGGCGGACTTTTGCTTTCGGGTACGTGTCCACCGGGACAAACGGGTCAAGATTGCG
Source organism: Saccharum hybrid cultivar R570 (assembly GCA_038087645.1). NCBI lineage: Eukaryota > Viridiplantae > Streptophyta > Magnoliopsida > Poales > Poaceae > Saccharum > Saccharum hybrid cultivar. Next base: position 4,764,720 of record JAQSUU010000043.1, on the reverse strand, counting down.
AGAACGAAGTGGTGGAAGCTTAGAGGGGAAGCAGCGCAAACGTTTAAGGAGAGGATGCTAAGCGAGGGGCCTTGGGAGAAGGAGAAGATGCCGACGACATGTGGCTAAAGATGGCAACATGTGTCCGGAAGGTGGCTTCGGAAGTGTTTGGCGTGAGTAGGGGAGGCAAACGGGAAGCGAAAGACACGTGGTGGTGGAATGACGAGGTGCAAAAGGCTATTAGGGAGGAGTGTTTCAAGCGCCTCCAACATGACAAGAGTGCAGCCAACATCGAGGGCTATAAAATAGCGAAGAGGGTTGCAAAGCGAGCTGTGAGTGTAGCAAACGGTCAGGCGTTTGATGACCTTTATCAGCGGCTAGGCACGAAGGAAGGGGAGAAGGACATTTATAGGATGGCTAGGATCCGCGAGAGGAAGACAAGGGACATCAACCAAATAAAATACATCAAGGATGGGACAGATCGACTTCTGGTGAAGCATGAGGAGATTAAGAACAGATGGAGAGAGTACTTCAACAAGTTGTTTAATGGGGAAAATGAGGATCCTACCCTTGAGTTGGACGACTTATTTGACGATACCAACAGACGCTTTGTCAGGAGAATTCAGGAGGCAAAGATCGGGGAGGCTTTGAAGAGGATGAAGGGAGATAAAGCGATGGGCCCTGATGGTATCCCCATTGAGGTGTGGAGATGTCTAGCATGGTTTTTAAGGCGTCGCCTAGTCGTCGCCTAGGCGTCGCCTAGTCGTCGAGGCGCTCGCAGGGAGCAAAGCGTCCCCGACGCCTAGCCAAAAGCAGAGGAAATCGCTCATCCCCACTAGACCGCCGCCTCCTAGAGCAGGATCCGGGAGAGGGAGGAGGACCGGGAGAGAGAACTGCCCTTGGAGCGCCGCCGGCTGCGCGGACCACTGGGCTCCGCCACTGGCTGCGGGCGCAATGTGGACTGCGGAGCTTTGCCATCAACTGCAGCCGCGCTGCGTCGCGAGCCGGGTGCGGGATCCGGGATCGAAGAGGACGGGACGCCAGGAGCACGGGCGGGAGTTGGGCGGTGGCGTGGCGGCGGCGGCGACAGAGTTGGGGGCGGTTTGGTGGGCGCGAGACTGGCGGAGATGCGATGCGTGAAGATGCCACTGAAGGAGCGATGCCTGAGAAGGGATAAGGACACACTCTTGGGCTGCCTATTGGGCTGGGCCAACCATTCTCTTTACATTGGCCTTTTTCTGGTTTTTCCTTTTTCCTTTTTCCTTTTTCCTTTTTCTCTTTTTCTTTCCTATTCCCTGCTGCTATTTTGCCATTTCTTAGAATGGTAAGGCGTCGCCTTGCCTCACCTTATGGTCGCCTAGGCGTCGCCTAGTCGACTCGAATGAGTGGCTCGCCACGTCTCGCTTTGCCACCTTAAAAACCATGATGTCTAGGCGTCAGAGCGATAGTATGGTTAACTAAGCCTTTTAACCTTATTTTTCGGTCTAACAAGATGCCCGAAGAATGGAGGAGAAGTATATTAGTACCTATCTTCAAGAACAAGGAAGATGTCCAAAGTTGTACTAACTACCGTGGGATTAAGTTGATGAGCCATACGATGAAGCTCTGGGAGAGGGTTATCAAGCATCGCCTAAGGAGAGTGACACGTGTGACACAAAATCAGTTTAGGTTCATGCCTGGTAGGTCGACCATGGAGGCGATTTTCTTATTACGACAATTGATGGAGAGATATAGGGAGCAGAAAAAGGACTTGCACATGGTCTTTATTGACCTCGAGAAGGCATATGACAAAGTACCGAGAAATGTCATGTGGTGGGCCTTGGAAAAGCACAGAGTCTCAACTAAGTACGTGACCCTCATCAAGGATATGTACAGGGATGTGGTGACATTTGTCCGAACATGTGATGGCGACACCAGTGACTTTCCAATTAAAATAGGACTGCATCAGGGGTCATCTTTGAGCCCTTATTTATTTGCTTTGGTGATGGATGAGGTCACAAGGGACATACAAGGTGATATCCCTTGGTGTATGCTCTTTGCTGATGATGTGGTGCTAGTTGACGACAGTAGGACAGGGGTTAATAGGAAGTTAGAACTGTGGAGGCACATGTTAGAGTCGAAAGGGTTCAGACTTAGTAGGACCAAGACCGAGTACATGAGGTGTGATTTCAGCGCGACTAGGCATGAGGAGGGAGACGTTAGCCTCGATGGGCAAGTGGTGGCCAAGAAGGATACTTTTCGGTATTTAGGATCGATGCTACAAAAGAATGGCGACATTGATGAAGATGTTAGACATAGAATTTCAACCGGCTGGTTGAAATGGCGTCAAGCTTCTAGCGTCCTCTGTGACAAAAGGGTGCCTCAGAAGTTGAAAGATAAGTTCTATAGGACGGCGATTCGCCCGGCGATGTTATACGATGCTGAGTGTTGGCCTACAAAAATACATGTCCATCAATTGAGTGTAGCAGAGATGCATATGTTGCGTTGGTGTTGTGGGCACACAATGAGGGATAGAGTCCGGAACGACGATATTCGGGATGGAGTTGGGGTGGCACCAATTGAGGAGAAATTGATTCAACATCGGTTGAGATGGTTTAGACATGTTCAACGGAGGTCTCCTGAGGCGCCGGTGCGTAGTGGGGTTCTAAAGCGAGCCGATAATGTAGAGAGCGATAGAGGTCGACCTAAACTAACTTGGGACGAGTCTGTTAAGAGAGACCTTAAGGAGTGGAATATCTCTAAGGATCTAGCTTTGGACAGGAGCGCTTGGAGACTGGCAATCAACGTGCCTGAACCGTGACCTCTTCCTGTCGTGTGTCTTTTATGTCCCTTTGTGTGTCTCCCTGTTTATCGTCTCTTTTGGGTTTCATCTCTAGCCTACCCCAACTTGCTTGAGATAAAAGGCTATGTTGTTGTTGTTGTGGTTATTTGCTATCAAACAGGCCAAACGAACTTAAAATGCAGTATATCCAGCATTTACCAAGGACATCCTTCTGTTTCTCTAGTACATCCTGCATGGTACAAAAGAAAACATAATTTCATCAAAATTAATCTTTAAATCGCAAGAAGGTACGAAGGAAGTAGCATATGAATATTAGCACAACAAAATACTCACAGCATGTGTAGGAGGTATTGCCCTAACAGCAGTTAGAATATCTGCAAGAAGGGTTATCAATGTAACTACTAACAAAGCCACATTTTACAGAACACTATAGAAAATAATATACATTATGATATGTTGAAAAAATATACTTACTTAGACTAGTGATAAATTATGAAGTACAAATGTTTCGAATTGATAACCCTTCTGGATTTTATGCAAAATATTGTTGGAGTACCACTTTTATTTTTTCCTGTAATTATCATATAAAAATAGTTGGCTCTCCTACACTACCATTGGGTGAGTCCGTGAGTCTACCCCTACCTAATGTTTTGTTAAGTTTTGGCATTCCAATATGAAATAAGCTTGCTGGAAACCTCAGTACACAGACAATAGTTATAAAAGCACTTCGTTTAAAAGGCCACACTTCACTGGATTATATGCCCCTTTTCACCTTGTATTTCAGTAATTCAGATAGCTATAGACAACTTCACATAGTGCAGACTGCAGAATATGTTTTAAGACATTTATTAATTTCATTCACTAAATATACTTTTTTTGTGAGTACTGATTTCATACAGCTACAGATTAAGCAATCAACTCTTCTTTTTGTTGAACCATTTAGCCTGACAATGAAATTTCCACAATGCTGAACAAGAAGGGAAAGGAATTCCTTGTGAAAATTCATGCATCAAAGAGAAATAGGGGGTAAATTACGTTTCAAAGAAATGACTGCCTGCAGCCTGAGATCTTCATGGAAATAACCACTGTGTCTGATCAAAATCTTCAGTGACTCCTCCAGATACCTAGTGTCAGTCAAGGAAGTTTTGAAAGGTGAAACTGTGACTAGAGCAACTTAGCATTTCTTAAAGGATACGGAGCATAGGCACTCTTCGTGTGTAGTGCGAAAAAACCAATAGCCTGTGTTGCAGCAGCTTTCTCATCTAATACCCCAGTCCGAACACTGATATTTCTAACTCTTGGCTCATCATTAACATCATCATCAGATGAAACACCGCCAAATCCATTTTCGATACTATCAGCATCATCAATGTCCACAGCAGAACCATCATCCAAGTTGCAGGAAGAAAATACGAGAGGGACAACATGAGGAAGATACTGAAATGTGAAACAACTCACTTTGGTAAATTTAAACATCAATCAGATACTAAATAAAAATTTTAAAGACCCTTGTTACCTGTGTAAAACTATCACCCAAAATTTCAGCAACATTACTAAAGAAACCATGAGTGTACTCTCTGAGTTCACTGTAATCCAATCCAAAACCCTGCGAGTACAAAGAACATAAAGGTTGCACTCAACGCTGTAAAAGTAACTGAAGTTAATGGAACCACAACTTACAGAAATAGCAGCCTCAATAAAAGGAGGCAATATTGCTTCGATTCTTGCTCTGCCAACTGCCATTGCTACTATCCCAACAACCTCAGTAGCCCTAGCACGTGCACACAGATCTTCGTCATTAATAAGCACCATAAAACCTTTCATCATCTCAAGGACTTTTTCGGCATATGGGGTAAAAGCCTGCTCCGCAGCAGCGGCCACCGAACCAATTGCAGACTGCAGAAAATATCACCATTGTCAAAATAAAAGATGATTTTATGTTAAAATGGTTATCATCTTTCCAATACACAACTTATATAATATACTATATATTACTACACACCATGCATGTCTCTTGCAAGTTCCGAGGACTGCTCTGCAAAGACATAACCAATCTGCATATCAAGGGCTCTAGATATGGTAGGATATCTTCACCCATGTCCTCACAGAATGCTGCAAGAGCATAATATGACTTCTCCTGCAAGAACAAATGAATTAATTGATTATATTGCCAAGTTCACCATCCAACCTAAACAATTATGGGAAAGGCTGTTGGCTTGCTACCCATTTATAGAATAGAAATTTAGAAAACATCATCAGCATTTGATGGCTATACCTTAACTTCATCTGATGGGTCATCAAGAGCATTTAGAATGCATGGAAGTACACTCGCATAATGAGATAAAATTTCTGGTTGCAGGTGTTCAGCAAACTGACCAAGAGCAAAAGATGCAGCACCTCTAACCATTTGTTCTTGATCCTTTAAAGCTTCCAAAACAATTTTCAGACAATCCTCCAACTTATCTTTCAAATGTTCACAACAACCCTCTGAGATAACACCCAGTGATGTCACAGCAGCCTCACGATACTTCGGATTAATGTGATGAAAGCTCACAGAAGCAAACTCAAGAACTGGTGCAAGAACATGCCTTGGTAAGTTGATAGCCATTGTATCAATGACTTCGGCAGCAGAACGATCTGCTGCTAGATCAGAATCTTCATCTTCATTAGCTGTTTCTGTAAGCAATGGGCACATAACTTGTAGGATAGGTACAACCAGCTTGTGCTTTTTCAAGAAAGATGCTTTAAATTTTACCAGCCATGAAATTATCTGGATAGCCTGAAACAATCATTTGAAACAACTTAGTAATCTGTAAATAAGTTGGGAGATATATTAGAGGATGCTGAGAACTGATCAAACCTGTTGCCTTATATTTATTTCCAAATCCTGGTTTGCAGAAACTTCCAGCGAGAATTGCACAATTGACCTCACAGAGTCTCCAAGAAGTGGTGCAGGAGATTCAATTAGTTCGTCAAAAATTTCAAACGCAATGGAAGCAACATCTTCTTCTCCATTAGCAAGACACTGCCTTGATACATTCAAGATACTGGGTACAAAATCCCGAAACATTTTTACCTACAAAATGTACACACATATGGTCACAAGTTCACAACATTAGCCAGTGGCAATGTGTCAAATGATATATTCTGCAAGAACAATCATCAAACATGAAACTAAATTGTGCAAGAAGATAGTGGAGGACGCAGACAACATTTATACACTTAAAACAAGTGCTCAGAACTCTAGGAAAATTGTATCAGCACAGTTAGCAAGGTGAAATTGCGTGCAGTTCCCCTTTCTCCGGCAGTATGAAACTCAATGGGAACTGTACTTATCTCAAGAACAACTTTCATTTTGCATATATGTTCATTTGGATAAGAGGTTTGCATAGTAAAGATTAGCAATGAGTCAGAGCGTACTGCATACTACCTACATTTCAAATTGTAAGTCATTTTAGTTTTGTCCTAAGTCAAACTTGTCTAACTTTGAGCAAGTTTATAGAAAATATATTAACATCTATAATATGAAATAAATGCACTATCAAAATATATTTCATGTTGCTGTAAATAAAAAAATAATCCAAGTAGTAGGGTCATAATTATCATCGAACTACCACATTCTCAACTCTAATCAACTTTAAATAAAAAAAAATTAGAAAAAACACAGCTGACAAAAGCAAAACTTACAATGTCACCTCCATCATTGACATATTCTATGAATGATCCAACAGCCCTGTTGCACAGAGAAAATTCATTCAGAGCAAAATTTGGCCAGATATTTTGTTTGCAATGAGCTTTTGGACACAAAAGTTAACCATACTTTAGGGCTGCAATTCTGACTCGAGAGCTAGTTTCGTCTTGCAGACATTTCAGTAAAATAGGTTGCAAATTGTTCAGATGAGACTGAAAAGTAGCTCCGATAGTTTCAGTAAGGGAGCTGAAAAGAATCAAAGCCACCTGCAGAAGAAATAAAATGGCAGCAGAAGTTTGAGACACTCAGCATTAGCTTTTTGTTTGTGCAGATAAAGCAGCAGTTGCTTCGTGTACAACCAACCTTTTTTGCAAAACTGTACAAACAACTTTTGATAATGTAAAATGTTCCCACCAAACAAAATTACAATAGAATACAGGGTTGTAAAATGTTTGCCGCATGCCAGTACAACATTCAATGCTTGGATGAATAATTGATATTAACAAATGCATTATCTGAATGTTAGATCAATTTATTGATGCTAACAACCCAGTTACCCACTGACACAGACACGGAGAAAGGGAAATGAACAGCAAGTAAAAACTTCTCTGAGATGGTATAATGACAAATTAGGTTTCACATATGCATCAACAGCGTGACTTCCAACTTTTGTTTGTGTTCCTGACCAGCAGGAAAAAGAATAAAAATGTGTGTTTAAAGGAAACAGATAGGGTTTTACAGAGATACAAAATGAGTCAGACCATTTAGCCTTAAACTTCAAGTGATTAGCTGTATCCTCATATTTAAGTCTTCATAATAGACTAATGTAGTAAAATGCACAACAAGCAATAGTGAAGCCGATATGTTGCTGATATGAATGTCAAAATACCAAAAGATACACAATAATTTTAGCCATTGATGTGGTAAAAATTCAGAAACTTACTACAGATAGAAGAAAATGACATTGTAAATACAATTTTGTTATGTTTAACATCTACTCCTATAATTCATCTAATAGGAAACCACAATGTCCTTCTCCTTCAGTATGAATAGTGTCTATATTCATCTGCTTGGTAGGAATAAACCCTTCATCAAGATAAACTTACTTCTCTATGATCTTCTTGTTGACTTTGGCTGCATTGGAAAATGAAAGGTAACAGCTCTGACCACTCTCCTGCAGGGATAGCATACTTAGCTATAATGCTCACGACATTTGCACTAGCTCGCCTTACAGGATGACTGCATAAAATGGAAATAGAGACTCTAAGCTTAACAGAAGTACATGTGAACAAAAAGTTGTAAGGCAGGTCAAAAATAGATGAACAGCACAAGTTTTATCTGCAACATTTGCACCAACTGATGAGATGTTTTGTGTTGTAACTTGTAACCATGATCTTCATGAAAACTATGTTCTATGGACCTCAGCAGGTTCTGATTAGTTTTAAGTTTCAACTGTACTAGAGATGTGCATCTCTTGATTTCAACCTACCAGATCCAGTCATTGGCGGTAAATTAATGGTCGACTCTGATCAAAACTCATGCCTTGCAAATTTAGAAGTGTGAATTAACAAATTACATGTAAATGTCAAAATGTAACAAGAAGCTTAGTTTTGGAGAAGACATACTACAATATTTTTAGAATTTTTGGGTGGAAAAAATTGTAATAAGCCAATTGCATTCTGTATTGGCTCAACGTGACATTTAAATGTGTAGGATGAAATAGAGAACTACACAAGGATTCAATGCCATTGAATGACGTATGAAGAGTGCTTAGAATGCAAACGTATTCACAATAAAAGATCACAAGCCCTTTGTCCTTTGCTTCCACATGGCAGTTGTTCCATGTTTTAACTCTTTGCAAAGGAATTTCTGCAAGAGCTTAAACTGTGGGTTGTGATCGAAGATGTGCCACGAAATTTAGGTCTAGACCCCAAGTAACCAGAAATGGTAGGTCATCGAATATCTGTATCAGTTACCATAGTTCGACCACAGTGCATTATCATGTAACCAATTGAAAAAAAAAAGCACGGCCTGGATCAATCAGCTCTAGAGCAACCATGATTAATTTAGCTCAGCAGAAAGTATATTATAATAAGAAGTTGGGATTAATTATCAGCCATGTTATAACATGGATGAGAATATATAGTGCAGATAATCTTCGCAGTACTCATCCAAAATTGGGTGAAGCACAAGCAGAATTTATCCCCAATTGGAATATATTATATGAGCAATTGTGGTCACAGCAGAAGCATCAAAATTCTATGTTGTTTGGGGCTCAACATAGAATTGAGAGCACACTCAAAGTGTCCTTTAGGCAGCACAAGTGCGCAATTTAAGTGAATTGAAAGCGCGCAAATTCTGAGGCAGACATGCGCAGAAGGTTTGGTGATAGGTATCTAGCAAAGAACCTGTGGTCGAGTGTGATTGAGTCGATGAGGGCTTGCTTAAGTGATGCCTTGGAGTCCGGGTGAAGCTTGGGCCAGTGGGAGGTGATCTTCTTGCGGAGTAGCACGGCGGCGAGCTGGCGGACGTTGGGGGTCTTGGCCGTGCGGAGATGGTGGACGAGCGCGGGGACCACCTGCGGGTCGCGGGCCAGCCGCCGGATCTGCTCCTCCGCCTGCCGACGCGCGTCGTTGTCCGGCATCAGGAACTGGATCAGCAGCAGCTCCAGCGACTGCGCCATTCCTCCCGCCTGATGCTGATTTTGGCCGCCGCCTGAAGGCCTCCTTTACTGCGATCAGCCGCGCTGGCGGGGGCGGCGGCGGCGGGCTAGGGGCAGCAAAAACCCTATCGATTTGGAGGCGTGGTGGCTCGGGCTCTGGTGGCGGCGCGCGTTGGGGCGCGGCGGGAGGGGCTTAGTAGGAGTAGTAGGGAAATTGCTGTCTTTTCGTGTTTGTTTTTTTTACGTATGTTCGTGCGTTGCAATGCGTTGCAATGGAGTAAATAATTTTTTAAAAAAAATAAGAGATTTGTTATATATATTTGTGTTTTATCTTTTGTATTATATTTAAAAGTTATAATTTAATTTACGTATATACTCAAATGTCCACGCAGACACTCCCACGCCGGCATACCAAAAGAAGCATCCAGGCATATTGATCGCGTCGACGAGGGAGATAAACATCATGCTCAATAATGCTCACGTCAGCTGGTTCACCGCCATGCCTAGGCTTTGCCCTGCGTGTGCAGGCGCAGCAACATGATCTCGGCGCTGTACGTGCCCGTCAGGGGCCTGAACCCGATGGAGTGTGCCACCATGAAGGCCAGAGCTGACAAAGACGTTGGCCGCCATGCTCACGGCTGACGCCATGTGAACACAGAGCATTGTGGCCAGTAAAACCATGGACGCAGCCACGCCAGCCGACTGAGGCGGTCCGAGCAGAGGGTGGCCACCCGGACGAAGCACATCTTGATGATGTTGATGCCCGACAATGTCACCGAGGATGGCCTTGTTAGACGACATGCCAGCCTTGCGGAACACCAGCAGGCTGTAGAGCACGATGGCGTCGATGTCGGATGCTTATTGGAAGAAGTGCATGCCGACCACGCAGATGAGGATCCAGCGCACACTCGCACGTTGCTTTCGTCACTATCACTAACCTGTGGCTCCTTGATGGCCTGCTTGAACTCCTCGAGGCACAGGTCGGCCTTGATCGGGGTCTCCGAGGTGCGCACGAGCACCGCGCGCGAATCGGTATGGCGCCCGCCCATCACGAGCTACCGTGGCGACTCTAACATGGCGAGCAACAGGTGGAAGCAAGCCACGATGTACATAATATGCTAGGCCGCAAGCCAAGGTGCACTGCAAGCCAGCAAAGACGTGTAGTTGGGCACGTAGCTATAATACGAACGAACTCAGTTTGATCTGTGTCGAGTATTCCTAAATGAATGGTTGTCCCATTAAGACACCTTTCCTAATATGATAGTGTTCTTTAATTTTTTATAATATTTAAATATCTTTGTTTAGTAGAACACGTAATCGAGTTGTATCTAATTTATTCTAGGGAGTTAAAATTTTAAAAATGGCCGGACCAAAAAATAGGTTAAAATTTTGTCTCTTTATTATCAAGGTATAGGTATATATATAGAAAAATAGAGGTATAGATACGTAGGATTGTTCTAATATACATAGTGCCACATTTTTCACATTTTTATTTTCTGTATGCGGGGGATTATTTATTCAGATTTAAGGTGTTATCCACTCATTAAATAGAAAGAAAGTTTTTTTTGTCACATGTGTCATGTGGTGTGGTGGTAAGCCATTGCCTATCTATTGCAGGAGGTGCGGGTTCGATTCCCTCGTGCAGCTTTGGTTTTTTTTGGCGTTTTTCACACATATTGGGCCGGACACGAGCTGATGAATTTGGACGTGAGTGAGTGAGTGGGCCGCGCGAGTTCCAGTGGGCCGGGCGCGAGCTGAATTTGGCCGTGAGCGAGTGAGGAGTGAGGGGGCCGGACGCGAGCTGAATTTGGACGTGAGCGAGTGGGTCGCGCGAGTGAGTGTACCGAACAGGCCAAATTGGAATGGGCTAGACGGAAAAAAAAAAGCCAGAAATTTTACCTCTTTATTATTAGAAATAGAAAGATAGTAAAAATGCTCGTGCGTTGCAACGGGAGAACGATTTATTATGTCATCAGCGTCACGAGTGTTGTTGTATGGTGAAGCCGTGTGTGGCACAGTGGCCACAATAGCACGCACGCCTAGTGTCATCGGGCACAGCCAAGCAACGTAGGACGCCGGTACGCCAGCCATTAAGACATGGGCTAGCACTGCACAACTACGCGGTAGTGCGGCACAGCGCTCATGTGGCATGACTCTAGTGGTGACTGAGCGGATTAGACTCCTTACAGCGGCATAGGCGTGCCCTGATGATCGCAATTTAGAGAGCGTGCAACCCTTACGGTGCTCTGAATGATCTTGACGAGTGGCGTCCATGGGAGATTTAGTTGTACTATTAGTGTCCGTGACGACGCAATAGTTGGTGCGGATAAGCCTGGCAAAGAGTAGATGTATGACGTGAGGGTCAATCGATTGCTCTATTGTCGGTCTTTTGAACCGCAGGTCCACATAATTTCAGTATGCTTGATGTGTCTTGTCTTGTCTCATCGTTATTGATCTCCTACTCTCTCGAGAACTCCAATTCTTATAAGGCCATAAGTCTATGACAATCTATAGCACACGTGCTAATGAGACTCTAGAGATGTAATGGGTTTGGACTTAGGAGAGGAAGCAGGACAAAGCTACCTCGTCCAGCACAAAGACAAAACGAATGACAAACATATTGATTAGGAAGCGGACAGACGAATGTAACTCGAGCAAAGGATATAATGGAGGCAACAAATTAGTGGTGAATTTTTTTAAAAGAATATAAGATACTTGTTATTAGAAAAGAAATACAACCAAGTCGTTTAATGTTGGAGATAGAACCATAAGTAAGAAATAAAAATGAGAGGTACACTTGGGAAAAAAAACAAAACTATGGAAAGAAAACTCGGAGTAGATGGAAACTTTGGGAGAAAAGAAGGGGAAAACATGGAAAGAAAATAAATGAAGGGTCCAAAAAAGAAAAAAAGATGTAAAAATAGGGAAAAAAAATATGGACGAAAATAAAAAAATAGAACAAGTGAAAAACGGAATCAAAAAGAAAAAACAAAAAAAGATTCAATGTAAAGGTTTTGAAGGTGGTAGAGGGTAAATAGAAAAACGATTCATTTGATATCACGTGAGTTCACATGGTCTAGTGGCTAGCAACTGTTAATTGCATGGTGAAAGCCACGGATTCACTAATAAGGCCTATAATAAAATAATATCTGCACTAAATTATTTGTCTCGTGAAAATCTATTTGTCCCGTGAAAATCAAGGAGAGATTGACTCGGTTTAATTAGGTGGCTATTATCCTATATAGAAAATCAAGGAGAGATTGACTCTGTTTAATTAGGTGACTGTAAATCTATACCTAATAATAAAGAGGTAATACGAATAATGTTTTTCATTTTCAATTCTAAACTAAAAAGAGTGATATTGAGTAGTTGTTTTTCAATTCCAAACTAAGAAGAGTGATGCCGAATAGTAGGGGAGGGCGGACGAAAAAAAGGGGTGAGAAATTTTGTCTCTTTATTATTATATATAGGTATAGATATAGATATATTTTCTTTTCTTTGTATTAAATGCTTTTTATTTTTTTTCTGGCCGGAAGGGGAGCAGCTGCACCTGCACCTGCACGTCTGCTGGTTGCTGCTACGGAGTAGCAAAGCCCTGCCAGCCTGCCTCGAGTGGTTGGAATGGGCCTAGCCCAATTGTACCCGTGTGATCGTGTGGACTAGAGTCCAGCCCAAATGTTGCCCTCTTCTAAAGGCTCACCCAATTCTTTTTAGGAAAAAGTTTACCTAACCCCTGAACTATCAGCTAATGTCTAACCTACACCCTAACTATAAAATCGTCTGTTTTACACTCTGAACTTTTTAAAACCATTCAAATTACACCCTGGAGCGGTTTTGAATGGCGGTTTTGCTACAATAACTATGTTTTTGCTACAGTGACAGCGTTTTGACTTTTTCTTTTCTATTTATTTCCGTTGAATCTTTGAAAAATCATAATAAATCACAGAAAAATCATAAAATAGAAAATCTAATTTTGTTGGACTCCACATGAGTAGATCTACACAATGAATATATAATATAGTATGCTTTAGTAAAATTTTTTCTGTACCTTTAAATTAGTTAGAAAATCAATTTTTGTCTGTAATTAATTGGAATAATTCATATCTACAGCTTTTATGGTCTAATTATGGTTAAATTTTTATAGTGAACTAATTATTGTATGTTTGAACTATAGTAAAAATTTTATACTGATGGGATCATGTATAATTTAGTTATAGATTTATTTATATTTAACAAGCATAAACCTAAACATAAACCTAAATAAATCTATAACTAAGTTATATATGATCCAATGAGTATGAAATTTTTACTATAGTTCAAGCATATAATAATAACCCCATCATAAAAATTTAACTACAATTGGACCATAGAAGCTGTAGCTATTAATTATTCCAATTAATTACAGATAAAATTTGATTTTCTAACCAATTTAAAGCTATAGAAAAAAATTGTACTAAAGCATACTATATTATATATTCATTGTGTAGATCTACTCATGTGGACTCCAATAAAATTAGATTTTCTATTTTATGATTTTTCTGTGATTTACTATGATTTTTCAAAGATTCAGCGGAAATAAATAGAAAAGAAAAGTCAAAACCTCCGTTACTGTAGCAAACCATGGTTACTATAGCAAAACCGACGTCCAAAACCACTCCAGGGTGTAATTTGAACGGTTTTGAAAAGTCCAGGGTGTAAAACAGACGATTTTATAGTTGGGGGTGTAGGTTAGACACTAGCTGATAGTTCAGGAGGTTAAGTAGACTTTTTCCATTCTTTTTTCGGTGAAGGAAGTTTACGAAATTCTTCAGTAGGCCCAGACACATTTTCTTCCTTTTATTGAGTCTGGAAAATATCTGCTCACTTTGTGACACATCATCCGCTGCCATAACAGTGCATACTTTTTTCATATAACAACTAGGATCATGCCCGTGCGTTGCCACGGGAAAAAAAAACTAATGTCACGATTATTTGAGTTTAATCGTGTCAATTTGAGTTGCATTAAGATACATAAGTCCAAAGCAAGTATGGATAAAAGGGCAATAGAATAAAATTGAAGGGTGCAGTTGAAATTAAAAGAAGCAAGTTCAAACTTTGCTATACATTTAACATGTTACATGATTACAATACTCATACAATGGCCGACATATATGCATCAACTAATTTTGCTACTTTCTAAATTGCCTATGAGAAATATTCAATCACTTCTTCCTCATCACCATAACAGATCACCAACACCCAATAGTAGTGCCATTCTAAGTACCAACATGCCACCAGCTTTCTACTATACTGATACTTCGATCCTCACTAATGTTCAACTTGCACAGCCATGTTTGCTTGTCTAGGCATTCACATCACCTCCAGACACGATCATTGCAAAATAGGGGTAAACGTAAAGGCAAGAACCAAGAACGTTCCAAATGTTCTGTTACTGAGGCTATGTCATTCCCACCTGGTGGTCAAAGCCATTGTCCCTCTGTATTTTCAGTAGGTAAGTTTCTTCTTCGACAATCTGCAGTAAGTACAGGCAATCAACAACTTAGCTTCAAAGAGGACTCCCCATGGAGGCTCAAGCCCACTCCCATTGAGGTAAATCAGGATAGGCAAGACCTAGTCTCCAACAACCAATTTTTCTCTTGTAGTAATGTAAACCATTCTCACAGCTGCCTAGTTCTGGATGTGCTGATAAAATGTAACTTGCAATCAACTGGATCTCATTGATTCCTTGGGTAACATCAGTGTAAAGCATAATATATGGAATGCCTAGTTCTGGAGGTGCTGATAAATGTATTTTCAATCAGCTAGATTTCAATGATTCCTTGGGTAATATTAGCTAAAGTATAATATATGGAAATTGGTGTAAATGAGTGGAAAGTGAGTATTACTGACTCGGGTCTGAATGATATCTTACATGCTGGTTTATTTGAGATTCAATCAGAAGTAGTTCAGGACCAAGAAAAGCCACACGTTTATGCAATGTAATGATAAATGCAAGTGTAAGCATGACCAAAGAGAGCAGAAGAATCCGCCAGCATTAGATGTAAATGATGATTCATCAAAAAAATTATTACTACATTTGAAACCGTTGTCAAGCTAAATTTGAGATTTCACATTTGTAGATATCCCAGCCATTCATGCATACGACAAGAGTTGCCAATAAGAAAAAGATTAGTCAACACCTGCTATACATTTATGAAACACCTATTGTATTCATATTTAACTTTCTAATTAAAAGAGGAGAGTCCAACAATTTTTAGGAAATAACTGCTACTGTTAACCAGAACATTGGACCGCCTAGTGAAGTCTCTTTATTCTATTCTAGATTCAAAGAAAGGACAACCTAACTTACACCCCTAAAAAATGCAGGAACTGCAACTATTCAAGCACACACAGGGAAAGTTTTAGATGCACCCCTAAGGTTGAGATATTATTCGATGCTTGTCTAGAGTAACACCGTAGTAGAATGCATATATCTTCAGGACATGAGCTTTTATACTGATTTTATGCTAGATACTACATGGCAATCAATCTAACATAAGTCTCGACAAATGGACACAAACATCCTGCATAGACCACTATATGGTGGCATTAGGAGACTCATTATAGATCATGCATCGGTAATCAACTCATTAGGAAACACAATGGGGCAGTTGGGTTGCACCAATTAATTTTACACATGAAGTAACAATCGGTGATATGATCGGTCATCGCTTCCTCCTTGGATTTCCCTATTCAGGTGCAAAAGTCCAACTATTCCATCAGTTTTTTAGGATCCCCTCTAAGTGTGCCAAGGGCATAATTTGTCGCAACTCAAGCATATTGCCTTCATCAGAGCCTCCAAAAGAAGAGGTATTTCAGCTAATGCCACAAAGGGCATTTATATATACACCATACACTATTGGCTTATATATTCTTAATAATTTACGTTTGCATACATTGTATTGGATCGTTACACCATACACCCACATTATTAAAGATGTATCTAGTAGAAACCAAAGACTCAAGGTTATATGGTATGTAAAATTTCATCAATCAGCTAAATGTACCACTCTACATGACCAGGTCACTTATTTTCATAAATTTTCTCTAGTATCTCGTACTCACTCATAATACATTGTGTTTCTATGTTCAAGGACACAACTCTGTAAATCACACTAAATCAAAAGGTACAACATGGCTTCTACTTTTTAAAATCACATTGGCTATTTAATTTGGATTTTAGTTGATAAGCAAAATCAATTGGTTCAATGGAAGAGTTGAAAATAAGAAAGGGATATAAATCAATTTGTTTGACAGTTAATATAAGTATATAACAAATAGTCAAGGAGCCCGCAAAATTCCTGTAAGAAAGGTGAAAGGTATTGATGGCTAGAGGGGGTGAATAGCCTTTTAAAATTTTCTACAAAGACAAGCTAAACAAGTTTATCAATATAATAAGTAGCGAGATGTGAGTTTTGCTTAGCCTACGGGGTGTTTGCGAGCCACCTAACCAATTCACAATTCTAGTATATATGCACTCAACCGCACAAGTCAAACCGAGAAGGTAACTACAACTATAACTAGCAAGCTACACAAAGGAGCTACTTTAGCAAAGCTAACTAGCTAGCAAAGATAACTAAGAAAGTAATGCGGAGTTGAGTTAGGAGAGTTTCACCGAGGGGCGAAGTATTGAGCCAACCAATATGATCAATAATAAATACCAAAACAATCGAATACCGAGATCAATCAATCACAATATGAAAGTGATGACACGAAAATTTATCCCGAGGTTCACGTGCTTGCCGGCACGCTAGTTCCCGTTGTGTCCCTCTTCACCACGTGGTTCGGTGGCTAATTGGTCTCACACCGAGCCTCTCAAAAGGCGTCACAAGAACCTACCAAATGGCAAAATGTTGCAATGACACGAGCAAATTACTAATGTTGCCTTTGGCGCTTCGCCGAGGTAGGCACAAACCCCTCACAATCACCGGAGGTGGCTAAGAACAATCACCAACTCTTGCCAACGCCTCCAAGTTGCTTCAAGCCGTCTAGGTGGCGGCAACCACCAATAAAAACAAGAATCCCTCAACAAATTAACCACCAAGTGCCACCTAGATGCAATTTCACAATGCAAATGCACTTGGATCACTCAATCTCACTTCGAATAGGCAAAGAAGCAAGAGAGATGAGTGAGAGGAGAGTTGCTTAGCTCAAAGTGCTCACAAGTATGTCAAAATATCCAAGAGCGAGAGCCTTGAGCCGGCCAACGAGTATTTATAGATGTGCCCCTTTGAATATAGCCGTTAGGAACTTGAAACAGCCGAAGTCGCGCTGACCGGACGCACTGGTCAAACTGACCGGACGCACCGATCACACGGTGTCTACGCTCGTGAACCACCGACCGGACGCGCTCTACGCAACGACCGGACGTGCAAAGCTCGACCGGATGCGCTGGTCCCGTAATAGACCGGATGCGCTAGTCAAGCCTGAGCAGCGCACAACAAAACAGCGACCGGACGCGCTGCAGAACTGACCGGACGCCACAGTGCTAGCGTCCGGTTGGAGTCCAGTAAGCTCCCTGAACGACCAGACGCATTCGGTCGACTGTGACCGGACGCGCTGCGCGTCCGATCAACAAACTTAAACACGCACAGATGCTGAACGCTGACCGGACGCGTCCGGTCAAACAGGGACCGCGTCTGGTCCAGCGTCCGGTCACCTCTGTGACCTCTGTTCGCTTTCGTTTCTTTTCCGACTTCCGGCGTAATGGAAAATAGTCATTTCAACTCCTCGAAAACGCCTGAATCCCGCCTCGCAAGCTCGGTGGGAGGGAGAAAGGACCCCCAAACCCTCTCTGCCGCTCAAACTCCACCGCCTTCGCAAATGTGCTAACACCACCAAGTGATCTCGTCAAGTGTGAGTGTGTTAACATTTTCACAATCGTTTTTGAGTCATTATTAGTTCTATCCAAATGCATATGATTATGAAATGCACGCCTAGAGGCACTTAGGAGTTCAATAGCCACGTCATTCCCCTCTTTATAGTACGGCTAACTAACCTATAATGTGAAAGGTCCTTGTTTGGTTTTGGTAATTGAGTGACAACTTAGGTGGACTAATATGTGGTTATGTGAGATACACAGGCGATTAGTCCACAGGTGATGGTGTCATGAAGGAGGCTATTGCACATGAGACATGACATGGAGTCATGTGACCAAGGTGGAGAAGATCAAGATAAGGCTTGGCTTGATGAACCGGTTGCTAGGGTGAAGGACAAGTTGTGATGGCTTGACGCCGAAGGACCGAGACATGACATGGAGTCATGTTGATTGTCCTCACATGTTTGATGGCACACACTTTGCACGGTGGAAAAATTGGATGATATGCAATTTTAAGTTTATTTGCCCTCAAATGTGGTGGATGGTAGATGTAGGCTTTTCTCATGTGTTGGATGAAGATAATCTAACTCAAGCACAAGAGAAATGCCTAGATCTTGACATCCAAGCTACTAACATCATGTATAGATCTTTGGATGATAGCATCTTTGGTAAGATCATGGACCTCAAATCCGCTCATGAGATATGGGCCTATCTCAATGAAAAGTATGGAGCTATCACCGATGATGACGATGATGTCAAGCCCAAGGAGGTTGCACATGATGATGTTGAGCATGACCATAGTCACATAAAACGGGTTCACCACCTTCGACCCTCGACCCGGGTTCATCGACCCGACCCGGGTTCACGGGTTCATTTTCGACCCGAAGTGTAAAAATCTCTCACGAGTAGCGTACCACGTACCGCGACCCCGTACCTCGACCCCATCGACCCAGAAACTTTGTGACTATGAGCATGACCACAACACGATGGTTGTGGAGGATTGCTCCACCTCATGGTCAAGTGATGATGATGATCGATCTACCACAAGTTCACTTAACAAGGATGGTGATGATGCATCAAATGTTGCAAGTGATGTTTCTACCCCAAGCACACTTGATGGTGACAACGTTGGTTCATGCTCGGGCCTTGAAGATGCTACTACAAGCCCATCCACTACATCACATTGCTTCATATCACTAGGTGACATAAAGGTATCAAATGATAATGTGATTGATCATGTTGATTCATATGATGAGCTTATTAGTAGACTTGCTAGCATGAACATGTCTTTAGAAAATGAGAAAGCTAAAACCATGAAATTGGAAAATGAAAACTCATTTCTAAAAACCACATGTGAACAACAAAAGCATCTACTTTATGTTACTACTTGTTCACATGAGGAGCTAAAATTGGCTCATGAGGAACTTAGTGTTGCTCACGATAATTTGGTACAAGAACATGCTTCTCTCTTTAAGATGTTATTAAAGAAAATTAAAATTAATGAGAGCTCATCACATGGATCAAATGATCAATTGCAAAATGTGACTAACCCATGTGATGTAGGGAGAAAGCATGTATCCACCTCTTGTGATGACTTATTAGATATACCATGTTCTTCACATATATATGCTTGTTCTACTTCTATGTCTTGTGAGACTAACCTTTTGAAGGAGAACAATGAGCTCAAAAATGAAGTGAAGAATTTGAGCAACAAGTTAGATAGGTGCTATAACTCAAAAGTCACCTTTGAGCATATGTTGAACAACAAAAGAAGCTACGGTGACATGAGCGGCATTGGCTTCAACAAGAGCAATATCAAAGGCAAAAGATGGGGGAAGAGAAGATATGAAAGAGAGATGAAGAAGCAAGAATAAGAGAAGCTCTCTCATTTTATGTGCTTTAAATGCCATGAAATGGGACGTCTTGCAATTGGTTGCCCTAATGAAGAAAAGCTCAAGTTGAAGAAAGAAGAAGAGAGGCTCAAGCATGTCAAGTGCTTCAAGTGTCGCACTTGGGGTCATCTCACCTCAACGTGCCCAACCAAGAAACTAGTGAAGCAACAAAAAGAGTCTCAACCAAAGCCACAAGTTGAGCAAGAAACCACACCCAATCTCAAGTCAAGATCAACCACAAGGATGATGATGGTGACTTGATGAAGAAGAAGAAGAAAACAAGAAGGGTGGAAGAGGAAGGCATCCAATGCAAATCCAAGATGCCAAGATGATGAGCAAGATTCAAGATAAGAAGAGAGATTTGGCTCACATCAAGTGCTTTAAGTGTGAAGATATGAGACACTTTACCTCGGGGTGTCCTACCAAGCTTGAGATGAAGGCTCAAGCAACTCATGAGAGGCAAGACAATAAAAAGCATCACATGAGCAATGAAGAAAAGGCTCAATCAAAGAGAAGATGCTATTCATGCCGGGAAAGGGGACACATGGCACATTCATATCCCCTAGGTAATATTTCTAAGCATATTTTAATTGATAATACTAATGTGCTTAGAAAGGATGTAAATGGTACCTCTATTGTTGCTATTGCAAAACATCCCGCTATTCATACTAAGGCAATGCCTAAGTATGTTGCACTTAACTTGAGAGGACCCAAACTTGTTTGGGTACCATCAAAGAGTGGATGATTGTTTGTAGGTACCATCGGCATTGGAGGCTTGATTCAATTGGTTTTATTTTGTTCATCATATATTGAGTCAAGTTATGAAGCTCAATGTATATCCAATCCCAATGCCAAGTCAAAATAAGTGAAGTCTAAGTGCTACAACATACAAGTGCAATGTTAAAGATTGTGGTGATTTATTGGATATATTTGATGGCTTGCAAATATTCAAGTTGAAAGCTTGCTATTGGATGATCATGAGCTAACCAAGGTATATCTCTTGTTGATCATTTCACTTGGGTGCATATAAGTTGATTGAATTGGATATATATATGCAATGTTGCTTGCTATGAGATGTTTGAATGGATTAAATGCTTAAGTAATCAAGTTTGAATTGATTTGTATTGGATAAATTCATGAGATGACATTTAGTAAGTGGATTGGATGGATATATGTCTTGTGAAAGTATTCAAACAAGTTAGTTTCAAGTTTGATTCATATTTGATGAAGTATTGCTTAATGTATTGAAATCTGTCTAAAGTTGAAAATCTGAGCTAGCAGTGATCAAGTCTGAGTTTGGATGATCAAATCTACTTGGATTGGCATGAATTTTGGTATGCATGCTCTAGACTTATGTTATAAGATGCTGTACAAATTTCATGAGAATTAGATAAGAGATGCTTCAGCTTTAGAGTACATCTTGTCAGCTATAGTGCAGCAGTTTTTAGCATGTAGCAGTGGTGGAAGATTTGAAATCTGGTAGCAATCTAGATGTCAAATGAATCTCAAATTTTATAGCTGCTAGATGACTTAGTGAATCACATCTCCACCAAATTTTATGGCATTTGGATCTGTACATTGAGAGATATGAATTATTCTTTGAAGGATACAGAATCTGCCAGAAAAGTGACAATTATTGGATTGATCTAGAGTCACTTTAAGTGAAAGGTCCTCAAGTTGGAAACATATTTATAAGTATTTAAGGCACCTACATTTGGTTTTGAATTGATCTAGAAGCATGATAAGAAATGAGTACAAGGACATTGATTGTGGAATGTACTTAGTGTACAAATTTGGTACTCAAATTTGAAAATAAAGATCAAACTGAAGATGAAGATGAGGTTCAAGTTCTAGTAATGATTGGAGATCATTTGGTAGAAAGAAAAGGACTTAAAGAATAATTCAAGGTTACTCATCAAGTTAAGTCCATAGATCAATCAATCAAAGGCAATTCAAGTAAGTGTCAAGGATGGTTCTTTAGAGAGAGGTCACTTCTCCCTGCTGAGGGGGCTTGCCGCCCATGGGTGGGTAAACCGAGCACCAGCTTGGAAGGCTAACATGGAAGTGATAAATTCAAGGTACATTTGAGATGCTTAATTGAAGCAATCAATAGGGTTGATTAAGAAAAGCAAGCAACACCCAAAAGAGAGCTAGTCATAGTTATAAAATTAGTATCATAAATACTTCTCTGATGCAAGCATTGATTAAAGAGAAAAAGCAAACCAACCACAACAAGAGATAATGCACTTGATTATTAGTGGTTCTCATTTCATATGGGTGAAGAATGGATTTCTCTATAATGATTGGTCTTCACCAAGCTTATAAATTAGACTTCATATTGCTATTGGAGTAATGAATTGGAATCTATGTGACTATCCTCTACTCCAACATAACAAAGGTATCATTGCAATGTGTATGATCATTTCATCCCTTACTAGTATGCGTTGAGTGCATATAGTACATGTTTACTAGGATCATGCATAACAAATGAAATGTTTAAATTCATAGCCTACCACTATTGCTTGAATTATTTAAATGATCTAGTGGTATGTGTATGAATTTGTTCATGAGCTAGTGAACCCAAGTACTTGATCTAGTTTGGATTGCTAACAAGTGACAAGTATAATATTAGCAAGATAACCCTTAGTATGAGGAGTGAAGAAGCTTGTCATTAGATCAAACCGGACTTAGAATCTTAGGCAAATCAACTTAGTTCAAGTCATACTAGAAGCTCATGATAATGATATGGATACAAGCACAAGACAACAATACAAATGGATATCTAGGGTGTTTCAAATGGTATCTAGACTCAAAGTATTTCTTCAATTGGTATTTACCAGTGGTGTCTAGATCATGATCTACAAGTGATATCCTACAAGTGGTACTCATAAAGATAGAAAATGTTCAAGAAAAGATCATATTGACAAATCCTACAAGTGGTTCTATGATAGAGGATTCTTCAAATTGGTATCACACACTTATTCGTGGTATTTCTACACATGATATCATTTATACAAGATGGTGGTTCCACAAGTGATCCTCAACTTTAAGTGATCATCAAATAAAGAAAGTTCCCTCACACACAAGAGCTCAAGATTATCAAGTGAATGACCCATGCTATGACATAGGGGGAGGAGCCCCACCTAATTGTATCAAGGTCAAAGATCCTAAGTGGTATCTCAAGAGCAACATACAAGTAATATCATTCCAACATGTGCGGTGATGTCCATCAACAACGCAATATTCAAGTCTCAACCATCTACCCAAATGCAAGCCTTTGCATCAATGAGAAGTACACCCTTTATGAAAATTGATGACAAAGGGGGAGAAGTTGGAACAAAGATATGTCAATACACCAAGAGAGAGAGGTTTGGGAATGAGTTTGGACATGGAGATGGACAAAGAGGGAGGAACATTGAAGAAATGAGAAGGATCAAAATTCTTGGACAAAAGAAGCACACAAGTAGGGGGAGCAAGCTCATGAACATTGTTTGGTTGCATTTGACATGTGCATATTCATGTGCTTGCTTGCATTGTATAAGTTTTATATTTAATATACATGCTTGAGTGTTGTATGCTAGTTATAGAACTTGAATGATGATATGATAACTAGCATGCATAGGATGATAGCTAGACTTGTGTTTATCATGAAAAACTAGAACCTTGCTTATAATGTTGATCTCACGGGTTTTCTAGTATTTTTGATGTCTAGCTACTCATGATGCTAAGGATGATGACAAACTTGTGATTTTCAAATGATATCGAGCTATCAAATGGTATCGAACTAAAAGGTTTATTCTATACACCTTAGCATCACTTAGTAGTGCTAACCCTCCCACAAATTTCATATTTATGCATATGTGCAAGCTTGAAACCAAACCATTTGAGCACATATGTAGCGAGAGTTATCACTACCAAGTCGAATTTTATGGTGCTTATCCAAATCCTAACATAGAGCTTAAATGTTGGATAAGTGGCATAAAGTCCAAAAGAACTTAATTTCCATATCTTTGTAGAGTTGTCATCAATTACCAAAAAGGGGGAGATTAAAAGGTCCTTGTTTGGTTTTGGTAATTGAGTGACAACTTAGGTGGACTAATATGTGGTTATGTGAGATACACAGGCGATTAGTCCACAGGTGATGGTGTCATGAAGGAGGCTATTGCACATGAGACATGACATGGAGTCATGTGACCAAGGTGGAGAAGATCAAGATGAGGCTTGGCTTGATGAACCGGTTGCTAGGGTGAAGGACAAGTTGTGATGGCTTGGCGCCGAAGGACCAAGGCAACGGTGAAGAGTAAGTGAGGTCAAGATCGATGAACCAATACGGTCACGTGATGATATGAAGTGGATCATATCATTTGTGATATGGTTGGTGCATGTGTTGCATCAACATCGAAGGAGATGGAGTGGAATGCGCAAGGCAAAGGTATAACCTAGGGCATTTCCATTTCATCGGTCATAGGTGTGTAGAGAAGTTTATGACCGGGTTTAGGATAGATGGCCGTACTATCAAGAGGGGCAAACTTGTTTGCATATCGTTCATCTAGTGCCACTTGAGCGATCTAACTTTGCATACGTGTTAGGATCGAGTGGCGAGGCAAGTTGAGTGACTAACCCTTTGAAAATGTTTGTGAAAAGCTAATACACATGCACATGGTGGTGTACACATGGTGGTGTTGGCATATTTGCAAAGGAAAAGGTGCTGGAGTTGGTGTTGATCAACTTGGAGAAGAGAGAAATGTTTTTCGGTGTTCTTCGGACACTAGGATGGCTCTTAGAGTGGAATACTACTTTGATCCATTGTGAATTGGATCAAGTGCTTTAGTGGGTTGTGTAGCCCTCTGAGTAAGCTTTTCAAAATGTCCAAGATCATCGAAATCGGAGTTCGGAGCTAAGAGATATCGCCGTTTTACCGAAGGGTGGTCTGTGACCGGACTCGTGACCACCGCGTCCGGTCAGTTTCGACCACCGCGTCCGGTCAGCTGCGACCACCGCGTCTAGTCAGTGTTTTTCGTGGGCGAAAATGACCGGACGCTGTAGCGAGTCCGGTCAGTGATGACCAGACGCGTCCGGTCACTTCGGGAGCTTGCTGGAACCTCTCTGTTCGCTGTTTCGCTGCGACCACCGTGTCCGATCCCGTTAGTGACCACCGCGTCCGGTCAAAACAAGTTTGTACGCGCGAAAACTAGCCGTTGAAGCACGCTACTGACCACCGCGTCCGGTCAGTTTTGACCACCGCGTCCGGTCATCCCGAAAAGGACCCAGTGAAGGGGTAATGACTCTATTTGACCATGGGGTTATAAATAGATGTTGTGGTCGGCCATGGCCGGTAGCTGAGCACACTTTGGCCTTGGTGGCTTATGTGGTAGTGCTTGGAAGCCCTCTAACTCACTCATGCTTGATAGTGTTCATCGGATCGAGTGAGAGAGCGATTCTAGTGCGTTGCATCGAGAGGATTGCATCGAGTGGCACTAGGTGATCGTGTTGCAAGCCGGTGGTGCATGTTACTCTTGGAGGTTGCCACCTCCTAGACGGCTTGGTGGCTTGCGACTCCGTTGAAGCACGCGTGGAGATTGTGCGTGGCTCCGAAGGAGAATTTGTGAGGGGGATTGTGCTCACCCCGCGGGGATCGCGAAGAGCAATTCTAGTAAAGCTCGTGGCTTGGAGGATCCCCATCTTGAGAGTGGATGTACGGCACCCGCTGAGGGTTTGATTCTTGATAGTCAATTAGCTCGTGATCCATCAAGTGGGTGTATCGCCACAACGGGGACTAGCTTGGTGGCAACCAAGTGAACCTCGATGAAAAACCGCCGTGTCAACATTGTGTACATCTTCTCGGTGGTTTGCTTTCGATTCACAAGCTTGTATTTACATTCATATACTTATGCTTGTGTAGTTGCTCTTGTAACTAGTTTGCTTGTGTAGTTAGCTTGTTACCTTCTTGCTTATGTAGCATAGAAGTAGCTCCCGTTGCGTGGCTAATTTGGTTTGTGTAACCTTGTTAGTCATATTACTTAGTTTGTGTAGCTAAGTAATTTGTGCTCTCTAGTTTGGCATTAGTTACCTTGCTATTGAGCATTGCTAGTGAGCATAGGTGGCTTCGTGCTTTTGCTTACTAGAATTGTATTGGAGCTCCCCGGCTTTGCTAAAGTACTAGTGCATAGGTTTGTGTGACCTTGGTCTAAAATTATTTAGGAGAGTCTTGCTAAGGAAAGCACCTTAGTTACATAATTAAGATATTTGTGAGGTGCTTGTGAACTTAGATAGAGGGGTGTAGTCTTGGCTAGACCGATATTTTTAATTCCGCATTTGTTTCGGTTTACCGACGTGATTAATTTTAGAAAGGACTATTCACCCCCCTCTAGTCCGCCATCTGGACCCTTCATAATGTAACCACACCCACTAAGTGTCTTGATTACTAAAACACAACCCTTAAGCATATACCTTTGCCTTGATCACATAGGGTTACGTCCAAATCCAAGTGTGACCATCATGATCACCATGTCCATCTTGCCACCAACCTTGGAATGTACTAATTCTCATATGTCACATACAACTTAGGCATAGGATTAGTACTTAGGCATTGTCACTAATTACCAACACCAAACATAGGACTTTCAAAAGGATATCAATAACAGTGATAATCACCTTAAGAAGCATACGACACTTGAGCTAATTAAAAAATGAAAGAATGGAACTCCTAACAACATAAAACAGAGGAACGTCTCAGGCGTGCAGCACTGCAGCTCCGCCAGAACTCCCAACATCCCTGCAGCAGCGTCTAAGTGCCGGCAGCATAAGCAGTCCATCACGCTTGCCGCCGAGTCCGACCGATCTGCAGTGGCTCAAGTTCTGCTCCGTGGCAGCCGTATATCAGACTTGGGGACTCGAGCGTCGGGTCAGGCCTCCAGCCAATGGGAAGGCGCTCCTCGGGGCTCGCTGCTGGAGTCACTCGGTCTGTCAGGGCGCATCCACCGTGGCCGCCGTCCAGGCGCACGGTCACGCAACCGTTGAGCCACCGTGCGGGTGCACGAGAGGGGTGGTGGCTCCACCGCGACGCCGTCAAGGTGCTTAGGCGGGCTGCCACCGCCTCGCTGTCCAAGGGGTGCCCCGCCATCCATTCGCTCGGGCGAGTACCCCGGATCCGGCCAGCAATACCTCCTCCTGCCTCGATCTGCTTTGTACCCGTCCGGCCGCCACAAACGAAGGTGTAGAGTTTGGAGAGGGAGAACGGGAGGAGGCGAATGAAGGGAAGCCGATGTTCTGCGGGTGGGCGGAGGTGGGGTAACCGCGCGTGCGGAGGCCCCACGCCGATGTACCGCCGCCGTCGCCGCCACAAGTGGAGGAGGAGGCGTCAGAGAGGAGGCGGGCGCTGTTTCCCGCGTCCGCGTCGGGGGCGCTCGGCGGCGATGTCTGGGCGCTCAACGGTGGCGGCGTCGGTGGTGCTCAGGTGCAGCAGCGTCGGTGGCGAGGTGTGAGGCGCTCGTGTCATGGGCAGGATGGGGACTCGCACGATCGATGGCGAGGGATCCCCGGTGAGACTATGAGGACTTTCCTTTTGGCTGGGTGGAGCATTCGTGCGGGGAAGGTTTGGCGAAGCCGGACGAGCGAACAAGGGTGCGGTAGTTTTTGCTCGCCCGGTGAACGATTCCCTTATGATTTTTTTTTAGTTGTAGAGATTGTTTCATGACTTCCCATTAGGGCGCTGCATCTTATTTTTTCCAATAGAGAACTTAATTTCTGGCAACATTTTTCAAAAGATAGGATGCACACGAGTTACTAAAAAGGAACGCATGAACCACTGGCACCCTCTTGCATATATTTTTGGGAGATACCTGAATTATAGTTATGACTTGGCTCCTCTAGCGTTGGCAGATTTTTTACGTAGGGTGTGTTTAGTTCCGCGAAAAGGTGTAAAAAAAGTACTGTAGCATGTTTTGGCTTTATTTGATAAATAGTGTCCAACCGTTGACTAATTAGGTTCAAAACGTTCGTCTCGCAAAGTACAACCAAGCTGTACAATTAGTTTTTGATTTCATCTACATTTAGTACTCTATGCATGTATCACAAGTTTGATGTGATGGGGAATCTTTTGTTTGCACCGTACTTTTTTTTAAGGAAGTAAACACACAGTTGAATCTGCAAATTGTACCGCTCTTTCCTTTATGAATCATCATATATAGATCGTCGGTACAGAGCTCATCGCCTCATCCTGTTTAACTACCATTCGGTGCGCCTGCCAGCTTCCAGTATTGAATTCCAAGCTTTCTCACCGCGCGGGCAGTCCTCAGCACGGACTTCAGCCGTATGGTTTGTGTTGTCCATTACTTGCTGCTGCTGCTGTAGTGCTGTTGTCTTGCCAGTCGCTACAGTAGGGATGGAGATGGAGACGCGGCGAGGTAGCAGAGGATCACCGTTAGCCCCCACCCGGACCCAGCCAGTCTATGCACGTTCCGAGTCCTTCTCCTTGGTAGTTCGAAATTTTAGGAGGAAAGGAATCCGCGACGAGTGCCGCGGCACTGCGGCAGGGTAGCTGTGTCCGGCTGGGAGATCCGCGAATCGTCCAGCCGCAAAACTCAAACGTGAAAAACTGGCCTGCTCGGCCGCATCGGCCACCCGCCGGCCGCCGTTAAGTTCCCGGCTTCCAGTTCCAGCCCCTCAACCGCTAGTAGTCTCTGTTGTAAAAAAAAAAAAAAAAACCCCGCTAGTAGTCTATACTAGCGTTACTCTGCTGCCCATCATCGCTCGTCTCGTCGATCGACTCTTCGTCCGGTCGTCCCCGTCCCGCCGGCCTGACATCGCGTGCCAAAGCCGACGCGCACAAAAGCAACGAAAGCGAAAGCAAAGCGGCCGCCACCTCCCCCCTTGCCTCTCCTTCTTCCTCCACGGCTCCACCCGTCAGACCGAAGCCCGAGCGCGAGCGGCCATCTCTCTCGTCTCGTCTTCTCGGCCGGTCGTCCCCTAAAATGAGAAACCTAGTACTGCTGCTATAGAAGTCAAGTCTCTCGGCTCGCCCGCGTGCCCAACCACCCGGCCGCGCTCGAGAGGCGAGGCGCCCACGGAGACGGAGCCTATGCCACCGGGCGCCGCGGCTGTCGCCGCCACCTCGCAACAGGCCGACTGCTGCGGCCACGGGCCCAGCTGGCGCGGCGGCTGCGACGTCCCCGGCGGCGCGTCCTGCAGCTACCTGCCGCTGCGCAAGCGGCTGTCCGTGGACGGCAAGTTCCAGGCGCCGAGGATATGCATCTGGGAGTGCGATGGCGAGGCCGGGGACATCACCTGCGATATCGTCGCCGCGCCCCTCCGCCGCAGCTGCAGCGCGAGGGCAATGCCGCCCCCGCCGCCGGCCTCGCTCTTCCGCCGGATGATGACGCCGCCGCCCTCGCGGCCCAGGCCGCCGCAGAGGGAGGTGGAGGATGACGTGGAGGCTAGGAGGCCCGGGGAGACCATCTCCAAGGGCCACCGGAGCTACGGTCTCATGCTTAACCTGCAGCTTGGCATAAGGTACCAATGCTCTCTCCGCTGCTACGTTTCCGGCTGTCCTTCCTTGGGATACCCTGCGTCTCAGTGTTGCTCTGGTATTCGTGCCGTAGCTATTCGGTGGGGAAGTCATCGGCGCTGCCGTTCAGGAAGCTCTCGTCATCGGACTTCGACCCGCGGGAGAAGGTGTGGACGCGGTTCCCACCGGAGGGATCCAAGCTCACGCCGCCGCATCACTCCGTGGATTTCCGGTGGAAGGACTACTGCCCCGCAGTATTCAGGTGCCATACTATTGCTCTGCTGCCCGTGGATTTTGGTCATTTGGAGAAGGCAATGTTTTATGCGCTTGGATACATTGCCTGACTGTTGTGTGA
The DNA here is from genome assembly GCA_038087645.1 of Saccharum hybrid cultivar R570. Lineage (NCBI taxonomy): Eukaryota > Viridiplantae > Streptophyta > Magnoliopsida > Poales > Poaceae > Saccharum > Saccharum hybrid cultivar. Next base: position 4,734,997 of record JAQSUU010000043.1, on the reverse strand, counting down.
TGCCAGGCACCTGAGGAAGCTGTTCGGGGTGGATCCTGCGGACTACATGCTCGCCATCTGCGGGAGCGACACGCTCCGCGAGCTGGCGTCGCCTGGCAAGAGTGGGAGCTGCTTCTTCGTTACACAGGACGATAGATTCATGATTAAAACCGTGAAGAAGGCAGAAATGAAGGTCATTCTTAGTGATAATTTGATTTTTCTAGCCTAAATATCTTAGTTCATGAACTAGTCACATGCATGTTTTGAGTTTTCTTCGACCACTTTGATCGTCTTTAATTCTGTGCCTGAACGATTTCTGCAAAATGAGATCTATCGATACAAAATAACTTTTGTGATACCCATTTTTAGCCGACACCTGCTCCTTTTTTTTCTAGAAGTTAGATTCGTTGTCCATCTTTATATCCCAAATTTAGCTTGTTTGTAGGTAAGAGTACACACTAATATTAGTTGGCCACATAAACATTGGTTTATTCTAAATATCCCCCTGCAGGTTCTAATTAGGATGCTGCGGAGTTACTATGAACATGTTTGTCGCTACAAGTCCACTTTGTTGACAAGGTTCTATGGCACACATTGCATCAAGCAAGCTGGATGTCCCAAGGTAAGCAATATTCACGTGAAGATACATACTCCTAACTCGTATAATTCTCTTATTTGTTGTTGTGGACTTGTGGTATTTCTTTGCAAATTTTCTCGACAATGACATGATGCCTACCTAACAACTAGGTCCGGTTCATTATAATGGGCAATTTTTGCTGCTCAGAGTATAAGATCCATAGACGTTTTGATTTGAAAGGCTCATCACATGGTCGTACTATTGACAAAGCGGAAGAGAAGATCGATGAAACAACTACTCTAAAGGACCTCGACCTTGATTATGCATTCCACCTACAGAGATTTTGGTACGATGAGCTGATGAGGTGAGTTTTGCATTAGATTGACTTAAGATAATTGGCTGCAGTATCGTGACAATTGCACGGACCAATCCTAAATTTGACTCATATATTATCGCACAGGCAAATTCAGATGGACTGCACATTCTTAGAGACACAAGGAATTATGGACTACAGCTTGTTGCTAGGAGTTCACTTTCGTAATGATTTCTCAATGTCTAAAATAGGTGTACCTCAGTTTATTGGTTTGCCAAGTAAGTAATTCGGTTAGTTTCAAACATTCTGAATTGTGGCAAGCATATATTTTGGCACATTAGCTGACACTTTCCTGTTTTTTGTTAATCAAATGTTCACTAGTTTTGATCTAACATTGACAATGTGCCTGATCAGAATCCACAGGCAAAAGAAAATCATTTGAAGGTGGAGGCGATGTTTGTGAGCTTTGCTTTATAGAATCTGGATGCAAGGACAGAGATTTCATTGTTGACTCTCGGTAATATTTGCTTTCGCGTCCTCTTTCATTTTTTTTTTTTGCAACCTAGTCTGAACTGTGTGATATAATGAAAACTCATTATGAACATAGTTGTAATAAAGCACCATACCCAGTGATGGGTTAATATCATCGTTATTCGTATAAAAATGATAGATCACCAGAATATTAGGTTATAATTTCTCTTTTTTTGGGCGCTATTGTTGTTTGGAAATTGTGTATTAAAAAGCTAACAATTGCTCCTGGCTACTTTTAGTTGTACCTAGTCGCTAGCTGCTTGCTTCTATGACTGCATCAGTTTTACTGTTTTGATAATCTGGGCACTGCCGCACAACAAAGGCACAAAGTAGTTCTGTTTCTCTAAATTGACAACTAGTTCAATCTCCTACTTTTAGTTTGGAGATTGCTACTCTCCACTATGTCAAAGTGCTGATTTTTATGTTGTGTTTTTCAGTAATGCAATTTTATGTTTTCATCATGATCCTACTTTGTTGCTCCCTATGTAGCCAACAAACAAGGAGCATCATAGGGTCATGTGTGTTTGTTTAAGTCAAACGCTTATAAAGGAACCCTTAAGATACCTTTAACTTTTGGGGATAATATATTTCCCAAACTGTTGCTGTTGCTTACCATAATATTGTCGAATCCTTTCCGTTGTGCTAATGTAACCCCTGTCTGCTCTTATCAGGAAACCACTGGTCCAGTTAGGCAAGAACATGCCCGCCCAGGCAGAGCGGAGGTCGAAGTTTCTCCTAAACAAAAGACACTTGTTTATAACCACATCAAGTGGCGGATTCCGGGATGTCTATCTCTTCTTTGGAATAATTGACATTCTACAAGACTACGACATAACCAAGAAGCTCGAGCATGCATACAAGTCCTTTCAGGTCAACCCTGGTTGCATTTCTGCCGTAGACCCAAAGCTATACTCGAGAAGATTCCAAGACTTCATTCGCAGAGTGTTCATCAGAGAGCAGTAAGAAAAATTTGCACAGCGTTAACAGGTGACTGCTCCACTGACATTTTACATCATGGGATCCATTGGTGAAGTCCTGGGTATGATCGTTTTACCGATCCCGAGCGTGCCCTGGAACAGTGGAAAAGGATGGTCGGTTTACCGGACGCACAGTTTTCTGAATAATTGGCGTCGAGGGAGGAGCACTGCCGACACGCATGCTAATGCTGAAAGGATGCGGGCTAAAACTATAGAGCTTCGCCTTTTCAAGGACTTGTAAAATATAAGTGCCGGTTCCATGATTGCAGAGCACATACCCAAACCTTGCTGTTTGTTTATTCTTCTTCTGCACTCGCATCTTCCAAGAATCTCAAGTAATTTTAGCTTCTTGGGATGCTTGATGAATACTACCAGTATGATCTTGGCCGAATGAGGATCAGACATTGTACATGGACATACTGTCGTGTAGTGTATACCCTAGATGGATTTAGGAACTGATGCATCTTGTCAGAGTTTAAAAAGGAATTTGGATGCATTCCTGCATTCAGTATTACTAGCATCTTGCTTGTTCGCTTGCGGATGAAACGTCTCTTGTTCCAGACTGTTTGGATGAATGAATTCCTGAAGCAGCCATGTTCTTTGTTCAGAAAAGAAGCTGTCCCGTAGACATTGTTGCCTTCTTTGTAAGCATTTGCAGTTGCAGGTCAGTATCTTTTCGCTCGCTCCTGCTAGAGGGTCTGGCTGACCACGGTGGTGACTGGAGACTGGGTGGAGGGAGGCAGAGCACCACTCGCAGTCCTGCCTCAAGATGGCAACGGGGAATTCCCCGTCGGGTTTCAAGCCCCCATCCCCGTCCCCGCGGATGAGAAATTTCCCCGTCCCCGCCCCCGTGAAGGACATCGGGGATTGTTTCTTCCCCATCCCCGTCCCCGCGCGGGGAATTAATCCCCGCGGGGCTCCCCGTCCTCGTATGGCTGAGTATACCAGCATCATGTGAACAACCAACAAGAAATCATCCTTATTACAAAAATCAACCAACAAATCAATCCGAACTGGCGCACAAGTACAAGACTAATAAACAATAGGAATACTAATCTAGGCGTCGAGCACACTTTGAGCTCAAGGGAACAGGGGAGAAAGAGAAAAACAATTGCCGTGGAGAAGGCATCTCAGATTCCCAGCACTAGATCTGACATGCAGGACTTCGGAGCTCGTGTGCCTCATTACAGCAGCAGCGGCGTTGCCCCTTTGTGGCGATTAGCGAGCACCAACTTGCCGGAGATGCTGGGCCCGCAGCCAATACAGCATGGAGACGCGCGGCGAAGCTTGCGAGGAGCGGCGGCGGAGTCACGCACGCTGGCAAGCACCGGCGAAGTGCCGCACGCTGGCCACCACCAAACTCGCCGCCAAACTCACCTCTACTAGTAGTGGCGGCTGTGACCTGTGCTGCTGCGTGAGAGGAGAGGGATGAGGGAGAGAATGAAAGATTAGGGTTTGGTTTGGCAATTTATACTGGCTATACACTGGGCCTTTGTTGGGCTTCAACAGACGAAGGCTTAGTTCAGAGTAAGCCACGCTTCGCGGGGCGGGTACGCGGGGAACGGGGACGGAGGGTGGTGAACCATCCCCGTCCCCGCGAAACCCGACGGGGATAAAATTTCTCCCATATAAATCTCCGTGGAGATTAAATCGCTACCATCCCCGTCCCCTAATAGGGGAATTCCCCGCGGGGAATCGGGGATCGGGGGCCCGTTGACATCTTTAGTCCTGCCCGGCTGCCCCTGGCTCGGCGAACTGGGCCCATGTTTAGATCACCTCAAAATTCCAAGTTTTTTCACTCTCTCTCCATCACATCAATTTTTAGCCGCTTGCATGGAGTACTAAATGTAGGTAAAAAAAATATCTAATTACTCAGTTTAGTTCAAAATCACGAGATGAATCTTTTGAGCCTAGTTGGTCTACGATTGGACAATATTTGTCAAATAAGACGAAAGTGGTACTATTCATCAGGTTGAAAAAATCTTCAATCTAAACAAGCCCTGGAAAAGCGGAAGGGGGAGGAGACAGGCATCAAAAGGAGAGAAAGCGGGTGCAGGGAGATGCTGGGACAGATCTGGTCTGCTCCTGTGGCCCGTGTCTACTAGGGGCCTGTTTAGTTCCGAAAAATTTAGTAAAATAACACTGTAGCGCGTTTCGTTGTTATTTGGCAAATATTGTCCAATCATGGTCTAATTAGGCTTAAAAATTCGTCTCGTCTATTTCGTCTAAACTGTGTAATTAGTTTTATTTTTTATCTATATTTAATGCTTCATGCATGTGTCCAAAGATTCGATATGACGAAGAATCTGAAAAATTTTGCAAAATTTTCTGGGAACTGAACTGGGCCTAGGAGTGGTGCGTTTTTCTTGCGTCCTCTCGCTGTTGCTACATGGCCGGCCGGCCTTTTCCTCCTCGTTCTCGACTTTGCTTGTCCCAGTGTCCCACGCCAAGGCCCGAGGCCGTTTCTTCTTCGTCATGCTCAGGCCCTGTTGTTCCAAAAAAAATTTGCAGAATTTTTTAAGATTATCTGTCACATCGAATTTTTAGACACATGTATGAAACATTAAATATAGATAAAAAATAAAACTAATTATACAGTTTAGACGAAATGGACAAGACGAATCTTTTAAGCCTAATTAGACCATGATTGGACACTAATTGCCAAATAACAACGAAAATCGCTACGGTGTCATTTTGCCAAAAAATTTAAAACTGAACCGGCCCTCAGGCTCTGTTTCTTCTGTCATGCTCTACTTTGCTTGGATCTACTCTCACCCATGCAGAAGTACTAGGTGGTCGTAAATAACTAATGCGTGTAGTACTCGGCGATGGTGTCGATGATGAAATGACGATGGAGACGTCGGTGTAGTCGATGCCAAAGCTGAACTAGGGACATGCGACAGGCAATGGGCGACGCAACCCCAATCATTGATCAGGCAGACCAAAAGGATACAACATCAGAGGATCGGCTATACCCAGTGGGACAGCACAACGGCGGCGACACGGCCTGATCGGGCGGCGCCCTCAGCAACGGTGCACCTCGGCGTGGCTCGTACCGGCCGGCAGTGCGAGCAGCTGGAGTCGGACAGGGTGGGGCGGGGCACACGACGGGTCATGGCCACACGTGGTCGCGCAAGGATGGCGCAGATTGGCCGGCCGCCACCATGGCGGCTCGGTGTTGGGTCAACCTAGCCCAAGCCATCACCATGGCAGCGCGGGATGGGGCGACGCCTAGCGTCCTCCACGACGAGCGCGGAGAGGGTGACGAGGTAGCACGACAGCGCGAGAAGGCCGATCTGCTGCTTGATGACGACAAAGATGGCAACGGGATCAATATGATTCGGCACCTAAAGGGGTGACGCTACCCCCGGCGGAGATCGATCCCTCCCCGGGGGCGTGCGGTGTGGAAGCGGCGGCGGTTAGGGTTAGGATCTAGACCTAGGCGAATGATACAGAATAGAATTGGTGGGATAATTGGATGTATTGAATTGGAATTCATGGGGTGATTATATAGGGTACTTAGGACTAACACCTCACATGGGTAGACAATGTGGTACTATTTTTATTTACTCTAACAAGTTTGATTTTATCATAGTATTGGGATCTTATTAATTATATATTTTGTATAATATTTGCTTTGGTACTCTGTCAGGGTTATGATACCACATGTATCCTAAGACACCTATTTAGTTAGCCGCTCTGGCGTCCCACGACGAACAAGCTAGTATAAGTCCAAGGGACCGTGGCCCAGCTAAGCTACGTGGGCCTGGGCCAAGTGCTATGACGGGGAGTCGGCCACGACCTCCCCCTTCTCCCTTCACCCCACACCGCACGGCGCCACGTGACCTCTCCTCCGTCCCGACCCTTGGGAGGGACGGGAGGGATCGAGCCTCGCCAAGTACACATGCCCTGACAAGGACAGGCACGCCTGCTCAATCCGTTAGGACCAAGGGGACAACCATCTCGGAGCAGGCGTCATCCCTGCGCCACACCGCAGACAAGACAGGACCACCAGGCAGCGATGACAGGTACGATAACCACCATCCAAATATGGCTCGACGGGATGGGTGTACGACCTCACCCACTACGGGATGGGGCTCACGGCGATGACCTTGACTCCAAGACAACGGTGGCCACGACCCAGAGCTCGAGATTGTGGCCAACAGCTCTACAACCAGCAAGGCTACCAATGACCCAGAAGCAACTACCAACTCATGTGCGACGATCCCAGGAGATCAGGAGACGATGATGAGGGCCATGACGAGACCACATCGCGTTGAACGGCTGTCCAACCACCACCGTACCAACAGTGCCGCCACGACCGGCACGGTAGCACCACGCCACTCCATACCGCGACGTGGGTACAAGACCATGACGACAACCATGCCTGGACGTGCGTTGCACCAAGACAAGATGGCCTTCCTTGCCAGCCAAGTTAGCTAGTTTCCCTCCCTCAGGCTTACGACCGCTCGGTCGGGAGAACCTATCTCTTTGTATGTGACCTAGTCTCAGACTCTATATAAGGGCAGCCAAGGCACCTCTCCAAGCATCACGACGATCATCGTCACTCTCCTACCTCATTCACCCTTCTTGCATATCCCATTGTAAGAACTTCAGAGCATTCAATCAAGAAACACACACTCGATCTTTCTCTGAGGCTGGACATAGGGCTCCGACCTGAACTAATATAATTTCTTGTGTCTTTGGATGCTACCATCATCTTCCTGAAGCAGCGCGACATTCATTCAAATTCACTAGTCGGTTGACGAAACACCGACATACTCCCTCCGTCCTAAATAACTGTCGTTCTCGCTTCCCGAAAAATAACTTTGACTAATTTTATATAAAAATCTTAATACTTATGGTATAAAATTAATATCATTAGATAGATCGTTGAATCTATTTTCATAATAAATTTATTAGAGATACAAATTTGCACGTATTTTTAGAAATCTTGTCGCATAGAAATAAAGACGACAGTTATTTAGGGACGAAAGAGTATGTTTCGAAGTTTTTCTTAACATTAAATAATATTTTATCACAACCATTTAGAAAGTCATTTATATCAAATTATATAGTATCGTAGTATCAGGATACTCAAAAAATTATGTAGAGTCGTGTGAGACCTTCGTATAGAATCAGGATACCCTAAAAAATAGGATAGATGGTAGGATCGGTATTGTTTTGACTCGGTAGGATCGTAATAATATCTAAGATTCTAAGATGTGGATCAGTGGTTAGCTCAGTGGCCATGGTATTCTTGAATTTGAGGTGAATATATTGAGTAGTTTACTTTATTAGAATTGACTTGATTGCTCTTGTCGCCATAGACCACAAACCTATAGCTAGAAGTAGCTTTATTAGGGTTACTAGGAGGACTCTCCGCGCGTTACCGCGGGTATGAAAGAGGAATATAAATATGGTCTCACTGTAGTCTATCGAGTCATCTATATATAGCTTGATTATCAGTAGTCAGTTTTCGAAGAGAAAAAGAGGAAGTCACGTGAGAGAATAATGCTAGCAGTATGCGCGTATGGTCATGTGTAAGTAATTGCATCCACTACTGAAACCATTTGTGAGTGGACACTTAATTGCATGCGGCAGCAGGAGAGGTGGATGATGACGTGACTCAAGGAGATGTTAGAGAATTATGCTTTTTTATAATAATGGATAGTACCTATCCGGCTTCATCTACCAAAGGGTAGAATCAGGCTAATTATTATAGTCTCACGGTCAAAGACCACAACACAGAAAAAAAGTTTAACCGCCAGAATTCGGCTAAAAGAGGAAAAGTAAGGCAAAAGTTCCTGACACTCTCTAGCCAAGAAAATTATTTAAAATCCACCCATTGGAACTAAAGAACTGAATGGCGGATGTCTCCAAACGTTGTCCTGCACGTAGAAGTTGATCTCGTAACACCTCACGCCGCTGCAGCTTAGCCCATTATCGCAGCCAATAAGTTCCCCTGAATAGTACCTGCAAAATATTTTTTTGGTCTACATTTGTCAAAAACCACCTCGTTCCTTATTAACCAGATCGTCCAGCATAAGGCTGATGCTGCAGTTAATAACAAAGCATTTTGAGGCTTACTGCCCATCTTTGATCATGTAACGAAAAGATCTTCCATACTCAAAGGGGCAGAGATCCTAAACATAAGGTGAACCACGTGCCATAAGAATTTAGCATAGTAACAATGAAAGAAGAGATGTTGGATAGTCTCTGGATAATGGCAAAATGCACAACTTTTATCACCATTCCAGCTACGCTAGACAAGTTGTCCTTCGTCAAAATCACACCTCTCTTTAGATACCACAAGAAAAATCTGAATTCTTGATGGATTTTTTACTTGCCAAATATCTTATGACACTCTTACCCCGTTGTTAATTAGCGCAGCATACAACGACTTTACCGTAAAAGTTCCTAAAGCATTTAGTGACTAAACAAAAGTATCCCTTTCCCCGTGTAAGTTCAAATCATGTAAGGAGACTACTATTCTGTGCCAGTCCCTCAAATTCCTGTCTCCTAAATTTCTCCTGAAGGAAATATTGAGAGGAACCGTTGATAGGACATTTGCCACAGAGTCATGTTTCCGCCTTACTATGTTAAACAACGCGGGGAATTTATCTTTCAGAGGTTTATTACCTATCCATGTGTCTAACCAAAAATGTGTTTGAGACCCATCAGACACCTTGAAAGTGCCAAAACTCAAGACAACATCTTTAACTTTCATCAGACCCTTCTAGAAATGAGAGTCTGTTGGTTTTTTCATGCAACAACCCAGTGGTTTATTTTTTAGGTATTTATTTCTCAAAAGCTGTTGCCAAACCCCTTCTTTATTTAACAACTTAAAAACCATTTAATCAACAGACATTTATTTTGTATTTCCAAGTTTTGTATTCCTAAACCACCTTGGTCTTTGGGTTGGCACAAAAGCTCCCACTTAGTCAGTTTGTATTTTTTCTTATGTTGGTCACTTTGCCAGTAAAATCTAGATCTAAAGCAGTCAATCTTTTCTAAAACTCCCTTCGGTAGTTTTAAAAAGGATAGCATAAACATTGGTAGGCTAGAAAGCACTGAGTTAATGAGAACTAGACACCCTCCTACCGAGAGCATCTTACCCTTCCAACCACTTAGTTTACTCTCAATTCTTTTCTCAATTTCCACCCAGTCCTTATTACTTAGTTTCCTGGTGTGCATGGGCAGACCCAGATAGCGAAAGGGAAACTTTCCCATCTCGCATCTGAATAGTTGTGAATAAAATGCTTCGTGATCTTTTGCCCTACCAAAGCAAAAGATTTCACTTTTGTGATAATTGATTTTCAGCCCAGAAAGTTGTTCGAAGGTGCTTAAAATTAATTTTAAGTTAATCGCCTTTTCAACATCATGGCCTAAAAATATCACAGTGTCATCCGCGTATTGCAAAATCAAAAGACCATCTTGAACGAGATGAGGTACCACTCCGTCTATCAGACCCACTTCCTTGGCTATAGCAATTAAAATGGCTAGCATATCGACAACTATATTAAATATTATCGGTGGCAATGGATCGCCTTGCCTTAATCCTTTTTTAGTTTGGAAGTAAGGGCCTAGCTGGTCATTAATCTTAATATTTATATTTCCTCGTTGTGTGAAAAGTTTCACCTAGGAACACCACTTTTCAGAGAAACCTTTCATCCTTAGTGTCTGCTGTAGGAAGTTCCAATTTACTTTATCATAAGACTTTTCGAAGTCTATTTTAAAAATAACCCCATCCATTTTCTTTGTATGTAGTTCATGAATTGTCTCGTGAAGAATTACTGCACCCTCCATTATATTTCTTCCTGGTAAAAATGCCGTTTGTGTTGGTTTAATTAAGTTATGAGCAATAGTGGTTAACCTGTTTGTCGCCACTTTGGTAAAGATTTTAAAGGAAACATTCAACAAACATATGGGTCTGTATTGTTGGATAGTTCTTGCCTCTCGTTTTTTAGGAAGCAAAATAATATTACCAAAGTTAAGGCGATGCAATGGTAAAACCCCCTCCTAGAATTCCTTAAACAGAGCCATCAAGTCTGGTTTAATTAAATCCCAGAACACTTGATAAAACTCTGGTGGAAAGCCATATAGACCTGGTGCTTTATTATGTTCCATTTGGAAGATAGCTGCCCGAACCTCAGCCTCCGAGAATTCACCGGTTAGTAACTCATTTTCTTCTACCGAGACTTGTAGGATATCTTGGACTAAATGTTCATCCAGCATCATCCCAATGTTGTCCTGTGGGCCGAAGAGGTCTTTATAATAGTTGGTAATATGCTCTTTTAATTGAGCATCACCCTCTATTATAGTGTTTCGATTTTCCAGTCGGAAGATATGTCACAGAACCTCCTAATTATGATGGCCCACATGTACCTGTCATCGTTATAATGACCTCTGACAGTCGTACTTATGTTCCTCATAACTTAAAAGGCCTGCTTTCCTCCGAACATGATCTAATCATAGGAGTATTGCAATATTACAACAGTTTATTCAAAATACCATCAGAGTAAAGTAGCAGAAGTCTTACAATAACTTAAGTTTACAAACCACAGTTTCCAAACTTCAAACCTTATGTAACATTATTACAAACTAGTAGTAGGGAAGTATCAGTAGTAACTTTATTACAATCACACAAACGAAGTGCCTTGCCTAGAGGCCACACAGTCTACTCGTCGTCACTCTCTTCAGCCACAACGGTCATGCAACAAGGCTCAAAGCAGACTTGTTCATGAACCGCACCTGCAACAAGGGGTTTAACAAACCCTGAGTATAAGAGTACTCAACAAGACTTACCCGACTAAGAAAAGACTCCAAGGGCATGCTAGCTTTAGGGAATCAAGGTACGGGTATTCAAGAATCAAAATTTCTTTTGCAGAAAAGCTTACTAAAGTAAGCCCTTACCTTCATTATTTTACTTTTACCATTGATGATTCATTAACCACTTCTAAGTGATCCTAATCTAGATCAAAGTAATTCTCATCAAGACATTTCTCATTCTTTCTTTTTAATTCCAGTTCTTAACTACGATGTTGGTGCAAGGCCACGACTCCTTTCTCGTGGAGCAACGACGATTCGAACCGCTCCATTTACCCAGCTGGGGATTCCTAACCACACGACATATGTAGAACTGAATCTTGCATATATAAACTCTTATCCGAGTAACCCAAAATTAAAACATGTCCATCGCCACCCGAGAGCACAGTACTCCTCCAATCCAGCCCTTGGCCACGAGGGTACACACTACTCTCGCCATCTCTCCACTCCCAGTGCGAGGTTAGACGTTCTCATAATGGAATAGTCGAAGTAAGGCTTACCCGACATGGGTATATGGCTAGTACTAATAAAAACTCCATTACGCGAGGGCCAACAACGTACGGTCCTTAACTGATAAGACAGAAACATTACATTGAGACTCCTTTCCCAATGCAAGTTAGCAGTGGCCAAACCACCCGCCTGATCTTACAAGTTTATTCACATATTTCAATATTTATCAAGTATGCCATCATGGCCATGTAAACATTCATTTAAAAAGCTTAACTCATAAGCATAGCGAAGCATACTACGCATTTTTAGTAAAACAGGGTTTTGGAATTTAGGGTTTTCAGAGGAATTTTTAATTGAAATTTGTTGCTACCTTAATTGGTGATTACTTAATGATCAAACCATCATCCAAGGGTATCATTTAGACAAGCATAACATGGTTGCCCAAATGCCACTCTTGGTTGATCAATTTAACTTTTGAAAATCTTTTAATATTTTCCCAAATTTGAATTTAAATTCGAATCGGAAAACTCGCGACAAGTTTTTGGATTCCAATTCAAACTCAAACTTGGAGCTTCATTTTACGTGTCGTACTTGAGTTCATACCCTACACTTGACACTAGTGTGTAACACAGTCACACACCTCAAATTACGCAGGGCATGGACTAAGTATTTGCGGTGACATTCAAAATTAGGGTTTTCGGTTCGGATCACACCACTGAGAAGCACATCCAACCTAGAAAGGTAAACTCATTTTAGTTAATGCATACCAGGGTTGACCTAATCATGGATGCTTTGCGATGCAATATGATGACATGGCAGGTTAATTAGCAACAATAACACCTGGGGTGTTACAGCCCTTCCCCTTAAAGAAATCTTGTCCCGAGATTTAAAGTCTTGAGTTAAGTAATGGAAAAGAAAACGTGTCAAGCAAACACGTTCAGAACTTGTCTACAAAACAGGTAGGGGGTTTTTGCATTACAAAATTCTAAAAAAAGACAGGTTACAATTTAAAGAAGAAATTGCAACCTAGATAGAAGCAAAGAACTCGGGGAAATTCTCCAACAGAAAATCTTCCGATTCCCACGTGGCTTCTTCTTCTGAATGTTGATCCCATTGTATCTTGTACCATTTGATTGTTCTACTTTGGGTAACACGATCCTTTCGATCCAAAACTCGGACATGATATTTAGAATAAGTCAAATCTGGCTCAAGTTCAACTCCATCAACATCAACAACTTAATCAGACACTTGAAGACACTTTTTCAATTGCGATACATGAAATACATTGTGCACGGCTGACAGTTGTTCAGGCAACTTTAACCTATATGCCACCTTTCCACTTTTTTCAATGATTTGGAATGGTCCAATATAACGTGGTGCGAGTTTGCCCTTGACTCCAAATCGAGTAACTCCTTTCCTAGGTGACACTTTCAGATAAACATAATCTCCCATTTTAAACATCAAAGGTCTACGCCTTTTGTCAGCATAACTCTTCTATCGAGACTGAGCAACTTTTAAACTCTTTTGAATCTGCTTGACTTTTTCTTCCGTTTTCTTCACCAGATCCACTCCATAAAACCATCTTTCTCCCGGTTCTGACCAATTCAACGGAGTTCTGCACCTACGGCCATACAATGCTTCAAACGGTGTCATTTTGATACTCTCTTGATAACTATTATTATAGGAGAATTTGGCTAACGATAAACATTCATCCCATTGATCTTGATAAGTGAGAGCACAATATCTTAACATATCTTCTAGAATTTGATTTACTCTTTCAGTTTGTCCCCCAGTTTGCGGGTGATAAGCTGTGCTGTAAAGAAGTTTAGTACCTAGTGACTTTTGAAATTGTTTCCAAAATTACGAAACAAACTGAGTACCTCTGTCAATAACAATTGTTTTGGGTATTCCATGCAAACTCATAATTCAGACAACATATATTTCTGCATATCTAGATGATCTATAGTTAGTCTTCATAGGTACAAAGTGAGCTGATTTAGTCAAACGATCCATAATAACCCAAATTGAATCAAAGCCTCTTGAGGTCTTGGGTAAACCAGTAATGAAATCCATACTGATATCTTCCCACTTCCAAGATGGAATGGGCAAGGGTTGTAATATTCCTGCCGACTTCAAATGTTCAACCTTCACTCTACGATAAGTGTCATATCTGGCAACATACTTAGCAATCTCAATTTTCATTTTAGTCCACCAGAATCTCTGTTTCAAATCCTGATACATCTTATTACTCCCTGGATGAATAGAAAACCTTGTATTATGTGCTTCATCAAGAATGAGCTACTGTAACTCTAGAACTTTTGGTACCACTAACCGGTTCTTGAACCAGAACACATCAGTGTCATCAATACTGAAATCTGTCTGTTGACCTGGTCTAACTTTTTCTTTGATGTAAGCTATACCGGAATTCTTTCTCTGAGCAGATATAATCTGATCTTTGATTGTTGATTCTACAGTAACATTGTTTAACTGACCTTGCTAGACTATTCCAGTATTCAACTTTTCCAATTCGTAACATAAACTATAATCCATTGGCTTCACAGTCATACAATTGCAATGATTCTTTCTACTAAGTACATCAACAACAACATTTGCTTTTCCAGGATGATAGTGCACTTCTAGATCATAATCCTTTATTAACTCAAGCCACCTTCTTTGCCTCATATTCAGTTCTGACTGAGTAAAGATATACTTCAAGCTTTTGTGATATGTATAAATGTGGCAAGTATTACCCAACAAGTAATGACGCTAGATTTTCAATGCATGAACCACAGCTGCTAGTTCAAGATCATGAGTTGGATAATGCTCTTCGTGACGCTTTAACTGTCTCGAGGTATAAGCAATGACTCTGCCTTCTTACATTAATACACAACCAAGGCCAATACCAGAGGCATCACAGTATACATCAAATGACTTTTCTATATCTGGCTATGCTAAAACTAGAGCAGTTGTCAGTGACTTCTTTAGAATTCTAAAAGCCTTCTAACATTCTAGAGACTAGATGAATTTGGTTTGATTTTTCAACAACTCCGTGATTAGCTTGGTTACCTTTGAAAAGTCAGGTATGAATCGATGGTAATAACCCGCCATTCCCAGAAAACTTCGGACTTCATGAACTGAGATTGGTGGTTTCCAATTTAAGATATCTTTCACCTTACCAGGATCAACTGCTACTCCCTCGGCTGACAACACATGTCCTAAGAATTGTACTTCCTTTAACCAAAACTCATATTTACTAAACTTGGCATACAGTTGATGATCTCTCAGATGATTCAAAACAACTCTAAGGTGCTCAGCATGTTCTTCTTCACTTTTGGAGTATACCAGAATATCATCAATAAAGACAACCACAAACTTGTCAAGCTCTGGCATGAAAACTAAGTTCATCAAATACATGAAATATGCCGGTGCATTAGTGAGGCCAAAAGACATAACTAGATACTCATACAATCCATATCTGGTAGTGAATGCAGTCTTTGGAATATCTTCTGGTCGAATCTTGATTTGATGATACCCCGATCGAAGATCGATCTTTGAAAATACCTTTGCCCCCGCAAGTTGATCAAAAAGTATATCAATATGAGGCAACGGGTACTTGTTCTTAATGGTTACTTCATTCAACGGACGATAGTCAACACATATCCTTAAAGTCTGATCCTTCTTCTTGACAAAAAGAGGCGGACATCCCCACGGTGATGAACTGGGTTTGATGAAACCTTTTTCAAGCAACTCTTTCAATTGAACCTTGAGTTCGGCCAATTTATTTGGTGGCATTCTATAAGCTCTCCTGGATATTAGGGCAGTACCAGGTTTTAACTCAATTACAAATTCTACTTCTCTGTCCGGTGGTAAACCAGGTAGATCATCTGGAAACACATCTAAAAATTCATAGACTACCGGTATATCACTAATTTCTTTCATTGAAGTTGCACATATCCTCTCAACGGTTCTCTTTAGGATAGGAAGTTGGATAAGAAGATGAGATTTATTATCTGGCAAATTCAACCTTATAGTTTTGTGCAGTGCATCTATAATAGCTCCTCGTTGGTACATCCAATTCATACCCAGGATTACATCTATATCCTGTTTCTGTAATATTATCATTGAGGTAGCAAATATATGCCCACCCAACTCTATAGGTACTTCACGTACCATCTCCTTAGTACACAGTCGTCCCTCGGGTGACTGAATAAAGAATTCCTCTTGTGTTCCCATAATTGGAATGCCATGCTTTGTAACAAAGGTGCGATTTATGAATATATGCGATGCACCAGAATCAAATAACAGTACTGCTGGATGATTAGCAACAGGGAACATACCCATCATAACAGGTTCTCCCTCTGGAATTGCACTTGCTTGGGTGTAGAATACACGTCCCGTCTTCTTCTTTTCACCTTTACCCTTCTGGACATTCAGATTATTATTCTTACTCTGAGGCTGTTGTTGTTGTGGTACGGGAGCTCTTGGATAATTGGGGTTGTACTGCCTTGGATACGGGCAGTCCCTTGAGAAGTGGCCTGGCTTTCCACAGTTATAGCAGGGCAAGTTATGGGGTATTGGGCTCTGACTTTGAATACTAGGGGCATTCGGCTGTTGTGGATATTGCTGGGTTACGGCAGGATGGATAAACGTCTACGGCCGAGCTTGGTATTGCGGTGGATGATAAGGAGGGCGGAAATAATCCTGAGGGTGGTAGATAAACTTTTGGCGCTTCTTAATGCCACATGATGAGCTGGACAACACCTGCTTCTTTTTCTTTGACTCTTTGTGAATGCGAGACTTCTCTTCTGAAGCAATTGCGACATTGACTACTTCATGATATGTGGCATTATAGCATGTGACCAATGCTACCTGAATCTTGGTATTCAAACCCCTCATGAGACAACTCTTCTTCTTTACATTAGTGTTCACATACTCAGCTGTGTACTGTGACAGATGATTGAATTTGCCAACACACTGAAGAACTATCTGGTTTCCCTGTTTCAGAGAGAGAAACTCTTCTAACTTCATGGCCATGACACCATCTGGAATGTAGTGTGCTCTGAAAGTATCATGAAACTCTTGCCAAGTGATACAATGGCCAGCGGGCTGTGCGGCAACCAGATTCGCCCACCATGCCCCTGCGGCACCCCTAAGCTGTTGTGCTGCAAACACGGGTTTCTGGTATTTCGTGCACTGGATAAGTTCAAACTTTTGCTCCATTGTTCGGAGCCAGTCATCCGCCTCTAGTGGCTCATCGGCCTTTGAAAACACCGGTGGACGGGTATCGGTGAAATCCACATAAGTAGTTTCTCCTCCATTGTTTCGGCCTCGATGACCCTGATTTTCGTTCTGATTCTAGGCCAACAGAGTAGTGGCATTGACCAGCGCTGCAATAGCTTCTGCTAGAGTAGGCAGAAATGGTGGGGGATTTGGAGCATTGTCCCCAGCCTGAGAAGTTCCAGTATCATCCATCTATTGTACACAAACCATGCTTATTTATATTGCTTTATTGAATTAGAAAGCAGTTAGTACAGTACCAGTACACACATCAACCTTATTTTACATTATTATTTTTTTACAAACTTGCTCGTAAGCAAGCAAACCAACCCTGCTAAGGTTCTTAGAAAACATGAAAGACTACTATATTACATAACCATCCATTTCGACACTTCACTCCTCATCATCATCACTGATCACTATCACTCCATCCTCATTCTTCTGAACACTTGCACCAGTGACATGACTTGCCTCATCCTCACTTTCCATCATGGGTTCATTTTCTTCTGGATCCTCTTCCTTATTATCCTCTCCACCAGGAATGACCACGGCACTGACATCATCTTCTACCGCCTGGGAGCTGATGATTGGGATTCATCAGGTCATGTAACCTATGAACTTCCTCATGCAGGATTGTATTGTACTGCTCCAGGTGTGTCACATAAAGCTCCAACTCTCGAACACGAGCCCTGGCTTCTATCTCCTTTTCCAGAGACTCGTTCTGGCACTACTTCCAAAAATGCATGTTGCGCTTCAGTCGCTCTATCTTTGACGTGAGCCTTGCGACCTCTGATTGGGAATCCGGGTTCGGATTGCGACTACTGCTCGCTCCATCACCTCTGGTTGCCAACTGATGATGTGGCACTCCTTGCGGACCAGTTTTCTTGCGGGGAGTCATCTTCACACGTGCCATCCTGAAGCAAGACAGAATTAGAAAGATGAGGAAGATGGGAGGGATCTGAAGGTTAGCATGAATAGGATTGAACCTTACTTAACCCAAACCACTTTAAAAGAGAAGGTAACTTAAGCAGGTTAATTAAACATGATGCATGCATCGCACTTACGGACTAAAAGAAAAGTTTAAGTAACACATGCACTAACATTTATAATTTAGGGCAATATAACATAATACTTCACTACGAAGCTTTCAAATATGAGCTAAGGAAACTACAGAGAGTAGATTGGGATAATCCAAAAGCAATTTGGACCAAAATATCAATATTAAGTTTGTTCGATCCAAATTATTTTAAAGTTTTATAAAGTAATACTACAATAACTCCAGTAATTATGCTCTGGTACCAGCTATCACAGAACCTCCTAATTATGATGGCGCACCTGTACCTGTCATCGTCATAATAACCTCTGACAACTGTGCTTATGTTCCTCATAACTTAAAAGACCTGCTTTCCTCTGAACAGGATCTAATCATAGGAGTATTACAATATTACAACAGCTTATTCAAAATACCATCAGAGTAAAGTAGCGGAAGTCATACAATAACTTAAGTTTACAAACCACAGTTTCCAAACTTCAAACCTTATGTAACATTATTACAAACTGGTAGTAGGGAAGTATCAGTAGTAACTTTATTACAATCACACAAACGAAGTGCCTTGCCTAGAGGCCACACAGTCTACTCGTCGTCACTCTCTTTAGCCACAACGGTCATGCAACAAGGCTCAAAGCAGACTTGTTCATGAACCGCACCTGCAACAAGGGGTTTAACAAACCCTGAGTATAAGAGTACTCAACAAGACTTACCCGACTAAGAAAAGACTCCAAGGGCATACTAGCTTTAGGGAATCAAGGTACAGGTATTCAAGAATCAAATTTTTTTTGCAGAAAAGCTTACTAAAGTAAGCCCTTACCTTCATTATTTTACTTTTACCATTGATGGTTCATTAACCACTTCTAAGTGATCCTAATCTAGATCAAAGTAATTCTCATCAAGACATTTCTCATTCTTTCTTTTTAATTCCAGTTTAACTATGATGTTGGTGCAAGGCCACGACTCCTTTCTCGTGGAGCAACGACGATTCGAACCGCTTCATTTACCCAGCTGGGGATTCCTAACCACACGACATATGTAGAACCGAATCTTGCATATATCAACTCTTATCTGAGTAACCCAAAACCAGAACATGTCCATCACCACCCGAGAGCACAGTACTCCTCGAATCCAGCCCTTGGCCACGAGGGTACACACTACTCTCGTCATCTCTTCACTCCCAGTGCGAGGTTAGATGTTCTTGTAATGGAATAGTCAAAGTAAGGCTTACCCGACATGGGTACATGGCTAGTACTAATAAAAACTCCATGACACGAGGGCCAACAACGTACGGTCCTTAACTGATAAGGCAGAAACATTACATTGAGACTTCTTTCCCAATGCAAGTTAGCAGTGGCCAAACCACCCGCCCGATCTTACAAGTTTATTCACATATTTCAATATTTATCAAGTATGCCATCATGGCCATGTAAACATTCATTTAAAAAGCTTAACTCATAAGCATAGCGAAGCATACTACGCATTTTCAGTAAAACATGGTTTTGGATTTTAGGGTTTTCGGAGGAATTTTTAATTGAAATTTGTTGCTACCTTAATTGGTGATTACTTAATGATCAAACCATCATCCAAGGGCATCATTTAGACAAGCATAACATGGTTGCCCAAATGCCACTCTTGGTTGATCAATTTAACTTTTGAAAATCTTTTAATATTTTCCTAAATTTGAATTTAAATTCGAATAAAAAAACTCGCGACAAGTTTTTGGATTCCAATTCAAACTCAAACTTGGAGCTTTATTTTATGTGTCGTACTTGAGTTCATACCCTACACTTGACACTAGTGTGTAACACAGTCACACACCTCAAATTACACAGGGCATGGACTAAGTATTTGCGGTGGCATTCGAAATTAGGGTTTTTGGTTCGGATCACACCACTGAGAAGCACATCCAACCTAGAAAGGTAAACTCATTTTAGTTAATGCATATCAGGGTTGACCTAATTATGGATGCTTTGCGATGCAATATAATGACATGACAGGTTAATTAGCAACCATAACACCTGGGGTGTTACAAGATACGAGTTTTCCTGTGTCTCCCGTTAGCCAGCAAGTGAAAATACTTAGTATTAGCGTCTCCCTCCAGGAGATGTTTTACCTTTGCCCTCTGGTGCCACTTTAGCTCTTCCTCTCTTAACAAATCAGCTAGCCTATCATTTAGCACGTGCTTTAGATTTATTTCCGCTTCACTCAACATTAGAACTTTAGCTTTTTTTGTCTAACGCATCTAGTTTATTTATGAGTTCGCTTTTTTCTTTCTTATAATGCCCACTTAAGTTTTTGCCTAGCCTCTGAGGTACTGACGAAGCCTTCTAATCTTATTTTGCCACCTTTCCAAAGGTGTCCCGATATCCACAACACTGTTCCACACTTCCCTCACTGTGTCACAAAACCCATCTCTAAGCAGCCAACCCAATTCAAATTTGAACTGATGTTGGTACGTTTGAGATGAGTTATTTGTATTACATAATAGATGTGTATGATCCGAAATTTCTCTACTCAAAGCGTGGACAGTCGAAAGTGGGTATTGGGATTCGAACTCGGTGCAAACTAAGATTCTATCTAGCTTCTCAAAAGTTTGATTATGCAGATGATTTGCCCAAGTGAAATTTCAACCAGTTAACTCAAGCTCTCTCAAGTTTAATGAGTCTATAACAGCATTGAACAGGAACGGCCACCGATCACTATAATTGCTGTTATTCTTCTCAATTGGGCTACGAATAATGTTGAAGTCGCCACCCATAAAAATAGGTAAGGTTTCTTTCGAACATATTCGTACTAACTCTGACAAGAAAAAGAGACTTTTGGTCATTCTGAGCTGGGCCATAGACCGAGAATAATTTAAACTAAAAATCATCCTCTATGTGACGTAGCTTGAAACGTATAAAAAAATTCCCCTCCTCTATCTGACCTATGTCAATGGTTTGAAGATTTATACCTAAAAGCATGCCACCTGATCGACCCCTAGGGGCTTTGCAATGCCAAAGAAAATTTCTGCCAGCACATATATTATTCAATGTCGATTGCGGGAAATCATCTCTCCCTATCTCTGATAAAGCAATAAAGTCTAAATTCTTCTCCCTTGTTAAATCAGATAGGAACCTATATTTTTTTGTATCCGCAAAACCATTACAATTCCAAAAAAAATCCTTTCATTTTGTACTAGACTTATTCAACTTTTTTCCACTCTTAGAAGCACTTTTCTTAGACTGTGATACGGGGGTACGTGAACATTTAGAATCACAACCCCATCACCTAACACTTCGGATATCTCGAAACAGATAAAATTTAGGGCCTCTAAGTCTATCCTGTCATCTAATGAACAGACAGAGGATAAATCATCTGCATCTAAACAAGTAATAACAGGCAAACTATAAACAACCAACCTTGCACTCTCTATGTCTTTAAATTTTTGTAAAGAACTAGACACTTCACGTTCATTAGATCCAAAAGACACACCTAACGCACTAGCTGATTGTAAAAGCAAGGAATTATCAAAAGAATTAGAAGAAAAAGGTTGTGTGTCGTTACCTTTGGGAGGAGAGTGATCCAAATTTTTCCTTGCTTTTGCTGCCTTTGCTTTCTCCAGCGAATCTTGCGTAGAGGTGGTCGTTGTCCTCTTGCTGGATCGGCTTGGTGACATCATCCCCTTGCCTAACCCCTTCTCTTTTAAGATAGTTCCTGAATCATTTTTGTTTTGCAGGATGCTCGCCTTCCAAAGTGCAGAGCCATCAGAGTTAATCCCAGTTGGAGCTAGTAGGACTACATGCTTAGTGAAATTTCCTGCAGTCACCACCTCAACTTGACCATTTTTAGATTTTGTAGTATTAACCCCACCAACACAACTTTTGTTGGGAGCTTCTTTCGGAGGCACTGATTCACTACTTGAATTGTTTCCTTTGCTTTCTGTCTTATTACCCCCATCTTTGTCACCATCATGATCCATATTTTCTGGATATTCACTTTCTTCCGGATCTTTATCTTCCTCCATGGTAGAGTCCATGTCAATAACAGATGGCTCACCATCGATTTTATCCTTTTCAACTTTGAATTGTAGCTCATAAACAAAATCCCCAATTACAACATCCACAAAGGAAGGAATAATATCGGGATTCAGCACGGCTACCTTCAATCTAGATCTGCCAAACCTTTTTGCAAAGCTAGTATCGACAGCTCTAGTAACTCCCAGGATAGAACCCACTGCCCAAATAATAGGGAAATCTTTGAGCTTAGAAGGTAGACCCCGGAATTGAACCCAAACTTTAGGGATTTCATGCTTGTACACCTCACTATCAATTGCTCTTTCAAACTGTATCTTCGTAGGCACACTTTTAGTGTCCATCGGACCCTAATTCACCATGTGATTCAACACTTCGGCTGAAGGAAAAATGGTAGTGAAAGCATCTGTGCCCTTAAGATCGATAACCCAACTGTTTCCTGGTAGAAGCCTGTCAAGTTCCACCGCTAACTGATCAGCGGATAAGGAACCCTCCAGCACACGTACCACAACAGAAGTATCGACCGGGGGAGCTTTTGGAGTATCCGTCATAGGTATAAAATAAAATCCCAAACCTTCCACCGCATAACCATAAGGAATAGCAGTAAGATGCAAGTTTTTAAGATTTGGGCATGCCTTTTTCACATGGTCACCGTGACAAACTTCACAAAACAGTTTTGCAATGCACTCAGTATTAACATGCCCCTTTGTGTGACAACGATAACAAAAAGGTTTTTTATTTTTTCTTTTGTTTTTCATCTCTCTTGGAAGATCCAGGAACATCTAAATTGGGGTTAGGCTGGACACAGATCACCTTTGTGTTCTCCTATTTTGCTGTCTGGTCTTGAGTAGCCGACGGAGCCTAGCTTGCCGGCTGCCCAGCTTGCTATTTCGGATTGTTGGCTGTGTTCTCGGCCGGCTTCTGGAGCTGCATGTCCTGCTTGTCATCCTGCTGATGTTTGGCCACTTGCCCAACACCGCGTCCAGGCTGTCCAGCTTGCCCGGCCTGCTACGTGTGCTGTCCAGCCGCACCCGCTGTGCCCACGGCTCCGACCAACGCTCGGCCGGCCTGCTGGGTGGCCGAAGCTGCGGCAACATCAACCTTGGTTACCCCCGACTGCACCACCTGCTGGTCGAACCCAGCATGGCCGGTGTTGTCCGCCGGTTGGACACCCCCGGCGACGAAGTTGAAAGAGCCAGACCCGCCGGCATGTTGCCCACCGCCGAAGTGCCCGCTAGGCACGGTATCCTGTGGCGGGTTGCTCGGTGGTCCAGACAGCCCTGAAAAGCTGCCATGATAGGTCAGCCATCCATCCTAGTGACCGAACTACTGGCGCCCATCTCCCTAACCTCGACCGTCACCTCCTCCATCATTCCAGCCACCACTTCCATGGCCTTGATGGCCACCCCAGTTCCGGCCATGGTAGTTGTAGCTCGCGTCGAAACCACCATGCCCGCGACCATGGCCACGGCATCCTCTGCCACGTGGTGGAAAACCCTCGCACCCACGAGTCCCACCATGACCGCCAAACCCCGGCGTGTATCCAGGGTCAAAACCGGGGAAGTATCCCGGCAGAGGACCACCACCGCGTCCCGTGCCACTGCCATTGCCCTGGTACGCCATCGGACCGTGCCGAACAACGTCAGCGTACGAACGCAACGCGTGTGGAGGTTTTCGGCGGCGACGTCTGCGTAGCTTGGTCTAGGTACCAGTACGAGAAAATAGGGCGCACAAACCCTTGGTGGGTCTAAACAAAAACCCGGGCCTAACTTCTATTTTTTCTCCAACTTTTCGTAAACACTGGATCGACGTTCCCTTATCACAAACGCTCGCCACATGAATGGCGGTTGTCACTGACGGGAAAAGTGGATTGCTGCACGGGAAAAGTGGATCGCTGCACGGATGTTGCCCAGCAGACCGATTCAAACTCCAACTACTCTCTGGTTCAAAAAAAAATTGAAAACGACTTCTTCCTCCCCACCGATGAACCCACCATTGATCTCGTCGGTGAACTCACTGGTAACCTAGAGCTACTCGAGGAAGAGGATTTGCGTCTTTGGTAGATCGCCTTGGCAACAAAGTCTCCAAGAGTTCTTGGAGGGGAAACTCTTGGAGCCGATAAAGGTCCTTGCCATGGACGACCGGTGAACTTATGTCATGCAAGGTCGGACACCAACTTCAGAGCAAATCGGCGTTCAGCCGAAGTTTTACCTGAGGCAAGGGCTTCTTCTGCCCTGAGAAAGTCGTCGACCGTGAAACCTGCCGCCTCCGCACCCTCGACGAACTCCGGCATCGGGATGTCGATGTCGCTGTTGCCCTCGTCGATGAACCCCAACGTCGAGACATCGACATCACTCTCTTCTTCAGCATCGCCTTCCTCCCCCGGCCTTGCCTAGAATTTTGAGTGGAGCGCATTAGCCTCCGGCGGCCGGACGTCGCAGACTCCATGTATCGGTTTTGGACGGACAGTTGCTTCGACTACTTCCTCCACCGCCGCACGGACTGCTTCCCGACCTGCCTTAGCTTTTCTCCGGCGAACTTCGTCTGTTTCCTTCGCAACGGCCTCATCGTTTGGTTGCAGGGCTCGTCGGAGAGATGGCACAAGTGTCAAATGCCTCTGCCATCTCCCCAGGCGCCCCGCACGACGTATCCCAACATCACCCACTCGGAGGTTTATCTTTATAGGAGATATAGATTTGTGTTACTAATCAGATTTGTCTAGTGTTTTTCATTTTTGTTAGTGGTCACTGACTATTCTCCCCCTATATCGGTTCCTATATCCTTCTGAGCGTATCGGTCGGTACTTATCTCCTTCCCTTAACCTTTGGTATATACGCACAAGGTGGGGTGGGGATCCTCCTAATCAGTATTTATCTCATCCCTTAGCCCTTGTAGTGGCACACAAGTAATACATCCACAAACACAGGACACAAGGTATTATCTCTCCATGAGGACCAAACACATATATAAACTCTATGTTTCATGTGCTACCATCTAGATCATCTACTTGAGCACTGATACATACAATTTAGTCATGTTCAGTGCCTATATCTCTCGCAAAACCTTAGATGTCACCATTCATGTTGTGGCTTGGCTGTCAAGACCATGCATATCGTGATTCTAAGCCTGCACACTTTTCATCTTTTTTAACCTCACAACAAATGTAGACAATAACCGGTGAGTAAATCTTTAACTAATTTTCTATACGAGATTAATCCTTTATTGTACCTACACTTATTATTGGCTATGGAGTTTATTTGATTTTATTGAAATAAAGTTGAACCAAACCCAAATAAATTTAATAAATATATAGCTAACTCATTATAATTTTTATGAGTTGGTCTAGATGAGCGCACAATAAGGTATTGTCCCGTTGCAATGCTTGACCATGCTTTCTAAGTCAATACTCATGTAATGATTTCTATTTCAAAACTATAATAAATAAGCCCAAATTAAAAAACTAGTCAAAATAAATACACTGTTCAGCCAGCTAAAATGTTTTATGTCCTAAAACATAATTGCATTTTTGCAATATATATGAAGAATAGCAGAGCTATCATCTCTGTCTATCTATACTTAATAATAAAGAGGCAAAATTTCCACTGTATTTTTTTCTGCCTCTTCTTCCCCCAATCTCATCGGCTCGGTCTCGGTCTCATTGCCAACAGAGATTAGGAGCAGGGAAGAGAATAGAAAGAAATATGGGGTTCCAGATGTAAAGATATACTAGAGAGAGAAAAGGTGGGAGAACCTTAATAGTTTTTGAAATACATCAGGGTTCCTGATGCAAAATGTCTAGATCCGAGTGGGCTTCTTCTAGTGGATTTCTTTTTCGATCTGGGTTGAATCCTTGCAGTTGGGCCGGCTTCGTCGTGGGTTAAACCAAGCCTATGCAAGCCTTTTTCCCTTTTTTCTTTCATTTTTCTCTTTTTCTATGAAAACTAAGATATTGCAAAATTCGCCAAAATCAAAGAAAAATCATAAAAATGCCAACCATTCGACCTGGGTTGAATCCTTACAGTTGGGCCGGCTTCGTTGTGGGCTGGACCAAACTATGTAAGCCTTTTTCCTTTTCTTTTGTTTTTCTTTTTTCTATTAAAACAGAGATATTGCAAAATACATCAAAATCATAGAAAAATCATAAAAATGTCAAACCAGTTTTGCGGCACAACTAGATATTTTATGAGCCAAAAACTTTGCATATTATTATGTAATGAAATCTATACAAATGTATTTATGTAATTTCTGACGAGGACTACCGTCTGAAAATTCAAGAGAGGTCTCAATCACTTGTGGACAAACAAATCCTTGGCATATTAACAAAAAAAATTACGGAGACTGATATGATGCATCAAAAAAACTACAAAGGTCGATATCGATTCCTAGAAACATATGGGTATTATAAAAAATTAAAATTATGATATACTTATAGCTAAATAATCATGTACTTTGCAATGAAAGAAAAAAATATACCGAGGTGTATTTCAATTTGATACAGGTTTAGTAAGACGTTGCTATTTATGGTTAACATTAACTTATATTATGGATATCACGGTCATCATAAAATAAATTATAAAAGGATAAAATATAAGTAGATATGTACCATTCACATTATCCTTTTGCATGAATGCTTGATAGTTTTTTTTGTTGTAACGCACGGGCATATTTGCTAGTCTAATACTAAAGAGTGAAACATTCTTTTTAACTGTTTTTTATTTCTAAGAAACTGTTATTTTTCCGTCATACTTTTTCCCTTACCCGACTTGTCGGTGTTCGGACCCAAGGGGGTCCTAAACCAACGAGTAAATGTTACGTGTCTCTTTCCTGGATGGTGATGCAAGGAGAACACACGGGGGTTTATCCTGGTTCGGGCAAAAGAAGGCCCTACATCCAGCGGGGGGGGGGAGAAGTTTGTATTTCCTTGCACCTAGGTGCTCGTGTAGGGGTTACAAGCATGCGAGAGAGGGCGTCGAGCCCAAGTCTCAAAGAGAGGAAAAAGGGACAATGGTGGTTGCTTGAGGTATCGATTTCTTGCTTTTCTTTGTTATCTGTTGTTGTCCTTCGTTTTTTGCCGTCCCCATTGTAGAACCCTGGCCTGCCCTTTTATAGGGTGAGAGGAGGCCAAGACGACGGGGAGCCTTGAGGTGATGTTTTGTCGATTCCTGTTGAGCTGACCGTAGCGACGTGCTCAGGGAATGGTCAGTCATCCCTGGACACCATGGCGTCATGGGAGATGAGACAGCGAAATGACCCGGAGTGCCGTGCCATACCGTCCTTCCCTTGCCGTTGAACTGTGCCGAGCGTCGAGGTTGGGTCGAGGCCGGGTCGAGACCGGACGGATAAGGCCGAATCCCCGAGATCGCGGAGAAGGGGCCTTGTCTTATCCTCCCTCGAGGGTGATCGATGGTAAACAGTGCGCGGTAAGGTGAGTATAGTGACGGGTTTCACCTCCCATCACGGGATGGGTGGTAAAACAGTGTGATCTGACACGGGCACTGCTCCCACGTCGATCCTGGTTGCGGCCATGCCGGTGGGTGGTAGTTGGTAACCGCATTAAATGCTCTGGCTTTTGTCCTAGGGTAGGTAAAGTGAAGGAGTCGAGGCGCTCGACCTGGGCTCACGTGAGTCGGAGTTTTTCCCAGTGGGCGGACGAGCCTCGCGCGGGTCAGAGTGCCGTCGAGGTTTCTTGCTGTACGGGATGGGGCGCGGTCAAGGCGCCCCGTCGAGTGGGCCTCGTACGAGTCGGAGCCAGGGCACGGTCGAGGCACCCCGTCGAGCGGGCCTCGTACGAGGCAAACTGGATACGCGGTCGAGGCGGGCTGCCTTTTATCGCGGTTTCAGTCGTTTTAGATTTTTTATTAGCGATGGCTGTGGGTACCCCCGTACTATTGGTACCGATAGTAGCCCCCGAGCCTTTGGGTGAGTGTGTGATCACTCTCCCAGAGGTTTGTTTGAACAGGAGTCGTGGCGTTGTGACTTTTTCCGGTGGGGGCGCACGAGCGCACCCGCCGGGTGTAGCCCCCGAGGCCTCGGTGGAGTGTTGAGACTCCTCCGAGGTCTTGTACTCGTTTTATTGGGGAGTGATTCATTGTGGTCAAGCCCCCGAGCCTCGTGCGCATGAGGTTGATTAGGGTCCTGGCTGTCTTTCGCTGTGCGACCCTCGCGCTCCTCCTTTAGGAAGGAGGAGGAGGGGTAGGGAACGCCGTACTACCCCTGTTTGGGCGAGTTCCGACGATCTCCGGTGAGCTGCTAGCGGAGGAATTCAAGTGAGAGCCCATGCCCCAGTCGTTAGGGGTTGGCTAGTGGCCTAGAGGCGCTCTCAAAGATGCCAAGAAGTGGTCGTGTGGATCTCGATTCCCTTCGACAGGATTCGAGGGCTCGATGCCTCTCCCGGGGGGATTCCTACGTGGACTGCCTCCTTTAGCCTCGAATACGTCCTGGGGTGCCTCGAGAGCGTGGCTCGAGCCCTGGCCATGTACGGGCGCACCCTGGGTCGTCCCTAACTCCGTTGCTCGAGGGCAGCTGTCGAACCCTGGTCGAGGGCCAGCTTCCGCTCCCTCGAGGCTTATACTAGGCTCGGGGCCTATTTCCTAGGTATCTGGGAATATCCATCCGCGGATCCCTCCCCTGCCCATAGGCTGAGCACGTCTTTTTAGGAGGGGAGGCCAGATCGGCGCGGTAGTGGGTGACGTGGCGTACGGTTACGACGTGGGGGACGGCCACGTGCCCAACACCTGTGAGATGTAAGGAAACAGTTAGGTGGGCACATTTAATGCGGGAAACTGTTCCTACCTTTTCGCGCGGCCGTTGGGCTTCCGCCTGGGCATATAAAATCAAGGCCTAGGGGTCTGCGCTCCTGCACCCTTGCCTTATCGCGCTCTTCGCCCGCATTGCTGCCGCCACCGCATCCTCTTTGTCCACCCCCTTCCAACAGCACCGATGGCAGGAAAGAGCTAGATCCTCCCCGCCGACGACTGGGCCGCCTCCTCGGTGATGGAGAGGAGGTTGGAAGAGTTGGTCGAGGACGGGCTGCTCCGGCCAAGGACGAGCAGGTCGCAGCCGGAGTGGATCGCGCCGCCTCCTGGCCACCGGGAGCCGGCACCCCCTGAAGGGTACGTGGTGAGCTTCGTCTGCTTCCACGAGCGGGGGTTTGGCGTGCCGGCGTCCATCTTCATGTGCGCGCTCCTCCACTACTACCGGGTGGAGCTTCACCACCTTGCCCCCAACGTCATCGCGCAGGCCGCCATCTTCGCGGCGGTCTGCGAGGGTTACCTTGGGGTGGAGCTGTAGTGGAACATGTGGCTTCACCTTTTCAAGGCTGAGCTCTTCGCCAAGAAGGCGGGGGAGAAGGTCGTCTTGTGCGTGGCTCGAGTAGGGAGCTGCATCCTGCAGGTGAGGTCGGGTCGGGCGGATCTGTACATCCCGGCTCGCCTCATCTCTTCGAACAGCGGGTGGCACGAGAGTTGGTTCTACCTCCGCAACGATGAAAATCAGTTGCCGAGGTACACCGGCCACGTGTTAACCGCTCAAGAGGATCGCTGGACGTACGGAGTGCCAAAAGCCGAGAAGCCATGCCTGGACCCGCTGCTGGCGGTGCTGCAGCAGCTTCGCCTTCGGGGCTTGATGGCTGCCGCGGTGGCCACGGCCTTCCATCATCGCAGAGTGATGCTGTTGTGCCGATGTCGTCTCCGCCTCGACCAGATGACTCCAGAGGCATCGCTGGCAGGGACCCGGATGTCCCACGAATCCCTTTCCCTCGAGGAGGTCCTCCGGCGAGCGCGCTGGATGGTCGGGAACTTCAAGGTGGAGGAGGCTAACCGGGTCCCCATGAGACCTACCGAAGGGTTCGAGCCAGTGGTACGTATCTTAGGGTTAGTATGTTTGCCAATTTCGTTTATTTTTGGACTTCGTTGATTTGGTCGAGGCCGGCGCGTAGGATTTGTCGGCGCTGCGGGAAACGCATCCGCCAGTCCTAGAGGACCGGCCCACCCGGGAGGCTCGACGCCAGCATGCTTCCAAGAAGAAGCAAACCAAGGAGATGGCCAAGAAGCGGGCAATCCGCAAGGCCAAAGAGGCGGTGGCGTTGAAGAAGCTCCGGCGCCAGCAGACCATCGACGGGGTCCCCTCGGCGCCGTCGCCTTCTGAGACGATCTCGGGGGAGGACGATGACAGCAGCGGTGAGGACGACGATGCCCTGTCGCGGTATGAGACCGCGACCGGGCTGGGGGATCTTCCCGACGTTCGCCCCCTGGTGGAACCCATCAGGGGGGCCATCTTCCTCGGTCGTCGTGGTCGAGGAGTCCGAGGAGGAGGAGAAGACGGAGAAGGAGACGGGACCCTCGACGGGAGGGGCTGCTTTACCCCTGACCCATCAAGAGGTGTCGACGGGGACGTCCGCACTAGCCCAGGCCCCGCAAGCTCGGGTAGGGGCTGGGACGGCAGTACCGGCGTCGTCATCGGCGGTAGCGTCGGCAGGCGTGAGAACCTGAGGCCAGCTGGCCTCAGAGGCACAGAAGGCGCAGGGCGGTGCGTCGGTCAGGGCTCCCAGGAGTGCCCGACCAGCTGGTGAGGCCGCTACGAGGCCACAATTGGCCGCCCCGGGAGGCTCGGGTCGCACGGGGTCGAGGCCCCTGGTGCCAATTTCCGGGGTAAGCGTCTTTGCTCGGTTGTTCTGCCCTTCTCGGGGTCCGTTGGCTGACGTTTCTTTACTTTGCAGGTTAAAGCGGAAGGCGGAGCCGATGGGGCTTACCCCCGTGAAGTCGCTGCGGGCCAACGCCATTGTCCTCAACCGAACGGCGGAGCAGGATGCGGCCTGGGTCCGCCAGGTCGAGGCCGCGAAGGGGCGCTTGCGACAACGACAGGGACCAGCGGACGCCACGGTGGTTACTGACACGGACCCTGCCGTTGAGGGGTCTGAACCGGCGGAGATGGTGGCGACCGGTGCGGTCGAGGCGGGGCCCAGGTCGTCAGCGATGGCCGAGGCTGCCGTCAAGGTCGTGACGGGTGAGGCACCTGTCCGCGGTGCGGAGCGGGCGGGGGCTGACGTGACCATGGAGGAGGTCGCGTCGGTGTCAGGGCAGGAGGCGGCCCTAGCGAGCGGGTCGCTGTCGGAACAAGACCCGTTGGCCGAGCCAGCGGGCACGGTGGAGGGCGGGGCGGTCGAGCCCCTGACCAGAGCACCGGAAGAAGGAGCGCCGGCTCCGGGGGCGCCGACGGTCGAGGCGTAGGTACCGGAGCCGTCTTCGGTTGAGGCACCGGCTCCGGAGGTGCCGGTGGTTGAGGGTCTAGTTCCCCAAGGGGGGCGGGCACCCATGGCCGTGGACCTTCCCCTCGACGACACCCCCCTGGACAAAGGGAAACAAGTGATGGGGGTCGAGGGGGGCGAGGCCGTGGATCAGGCCGGTGCCTCGACCGCCGTCGGAGAGGCGGAAACTGCGGGCGAGACTGGTCCTTCCACGAGACCGAGAGACGCCCTGGCCGGGTCGTCGTCGTCATGGTCCAACATCGCCGCGCTGGCGATAGCGCGGGCAGAGGCGGAGATACCAAGGTGGGGGGGCCATCCGTCCAGTTTAGGGACGCCACGAACCCCGACGCCGAGCCCATCTTTGTCCTGGATGACAAAGATGAGGTGCACCGATGGGAATACCTCGAGGGCATCCGCCGACACCTTGATCGGTTGCTCAAAGTGGCTTCCGAGGCCGCGCGGAGTATGGGGGATGCCACCGAGGTATGATCGACCCGTCAGCTTTCTCCGTGGTTTTCTTGGTGTCTTTTTCCCTCGGATTTTTAACCTTTTCAGTTTTTTTGGATTGCGTTCAGGAGCTGAAGCAGTACTCCCGCCGCAAGTCACTCTTCATTCGGGATGAGAGTGGCGTGTGTGCCGCGCTGTCTCAGCAATGGGTCCTGGTCGAGGAGGCCCAAAAATGACTTTCTGACCAGAACGCCGAAATGGCTGAGCTGCGCATCGCGTACACGGTGGTGAAGGAGGAGGCGATGCAGGCATGGGCGGCCGAGGCCGTGATGCGCACTGGCATGGACAAGGCTCAGGAGGAGGCTACCCAGGCCCACAGGGATCTCGAGCCCCTATCGAGACGGGTGAGGGAGCTCGAGGAGAATGTCTCGCAGGTTAGTCGTCAGCGCGACACCCTCAACATCGAGGTCGAGCAGGCCACCGCTCGTTCTGATGCTCTAAAGGACGAGGTCACGACGCTGAAGGGAGCCGTCCAAGAGAAGGACGCAACTCTCGAGTATGCTCGGCAAGAGATCGAGGCGCTAAAGGCGACCATTGGTGACAAAGACAACGCCTTCCTCGGGCTCGAACGGACTTGCGGGGGGCTTCGTGACGAGGTTGTGGGCATGCAGACCCATATCGAGGGTAAGTGTGATTGTTATGGCCACGATGTTGAGGGCCTTGCGTTGGGTATTAATTTGTTTATCGTGTTTCAGAGCTGGAGAGGGAGAACCGAGAGGCCCAATCCTCTGCCAACTCCTTCCAGAGCCTCCTCGAGGCTGAGATCCGGAGGACCCAACTACTCCAGGGCGCGATCACCACCGTGTGTGATGGCCTGGGGGTCGATCCTGACGCCGACACCGGGGAAGATGTTCCGGGGAACTCCTTCGTCCGTCGGATGGTGGCGCTGGGCCGCCTTGCCCGGGAGAAGATACGGGACGGCCTCCATCACGGCGTGAAGAGGGCGCTGGCCGTCGTCCGTTCAGGGTTTGTGTTCGACATGAAGCTCGTCGCTGAGGGCTTCATCATAGACCCAGACCGGACAGACGAGGAGAATGAGGATGCCTGCGTGGAGCTGATTGAAGCCGCCGAAGAGCCTGGGAGCCGTCTGGCCTCGCTTTTTGAAGCCGAGGTGGTTCCGCCTGATGACGATGAGGGCCTGTGAGCCAAATCTGGGCATGAAGGCCTGTGTAATAAGTTAGCATTTCGAATTTTGGTCGTGGTGGCCTCGAAGGCCTAAAAACTCGAAACATAAACCGGTTCGTGGTTGATTTAGTTTTATTCGAGCTTTTCTTCCCTTTATCGCTTGGATCATGTTCTCGCGTGATTTACTTAGCACGCAGCTGCATCCTTTGGCGTAAGGGAGCGAGTGGAGGTACCGTCGCCTTGGGGGCGTAAGTGATCTCACGGCTCAACCGCCCTCGAGCTTCAGGGTGATGTTGCGGCCTTGTAAATCGTGTGAGAGCCTGATCTAAGTGACAGGGGGTATGTTCTTTTTCAAAGTTAGGAACCGTTATTTAGATCTCCCTGGCGTGAAGTCGCACCACTAAAAGGTGTGAGGGGTGAGTGGAGGTACCGTAGCCTCAGAGGCGTAGGTGATACTCCTGACTCGAGGGCCCTTTCGAACCTTAGGGTGCTCTTGCAGCGAAGTCGATCTAAGAAGCGGTTCTTAAATTTTAAAAAGAGCATAAGTTTTTTCGAGGACTGGGGGGTTCCCCCCTTGTAGCCTCTGAGGGAGGGTCGATTCTGGGAGTGCAGAGTCGATCCTTCCTCATTATGAAATGAAAGTTTGAACATCGCTGTATTCTTTATTGACAAAAAAGAAAATACAGAGCCTCGAGGCTTTTTAAGGAAAGAAGTGACGTAGCTGTTCAATGTTCCAAGCATTGGTGAGGATTTCACCCTTCTCGTTGGATAGCTTGTAGGTGCCTAGCTTTAGTACTTCTGCGATGATGTACGGCTCTTCCCATGGTGGCGTGAGCTTGTGCCGTCCCTTGGTGTTCTGATTCCGTCGTAGCACCAAGTCGCCAACGTTGAGGTCACGCTTGCGGACGTGTCTATCGTGGTAGCATTGGAGACCCTGCTGGTACCTGGCAGAATGCAACAGAGCCACATCTCGGGCTTCCTCGAGCTGGTCGAGGGTGTCCTGTCTTATGGCGTCGTTATTTCTTTCGTTGTAGGCCTTCAACCTTGGGGATCCGTATTCTATATCGGTTGAGAGCATAGCCTCGGACCCGTAGACTAAGAAGAACGGAGTGAACCCCGTGGCTCGACTCGGCGTTGTTCTTAGGCTTGGCAGGCCATCTTTTACCATGTTTATTTAGTTTGTCAAAGATTCTGGGCTTCAGGCCTTGTAGGACCATGCCATTGGCACGTTCCACCTGACCGTTTGTTTTTGGATGGGCCACGGCTGACCAGATCACTCGGATGTGGTGGCTGTCACAGAAATCCAAAAACTTTTTGCTAGTGAACTGGGTGCCATTGTCTGTGATGATACAGTTGGGGACCCCAAAGCGATGAATAATGTTGGTGAAGAAGAGCACAGCTTGCTCGGACCTAATGCTAGTGATAGGGCGGGCCTCGATCCACTTGGAGAATTTGTCGATCGCGACGAGCAAGTGGGTGAAGCCGCTAGTTGTCCTTTTCAATGGTCCAACAAGGTCAAGCCCCCAAATGGCAAACAGCCATGTGATGGGAATAGTTTGCAAGGCATGTGCCGGAAGATGGGTTTGCCTCGCATAGTACTGACAACCCTTGCAGGAGCATACTAGCTTGACAGCGTCGGAGACCACGATCGGCCAATAGAATCCTTATCGAAAGGCGTTTCCGACAAGGGTTCGAGGTGCTGCGTGGTGACCGCAAGCCCCCGAGTGCAGATCGCCGAGCAAGTTCCTGCCTTGCTCATTCGAGATGCATCATTGGAGGATACCAGTAGGGCTACGGCGGTAGAGCTCTCCGCAGTCGCCCGTGATTACAAAGGTTTTGGCCCGGCGTGCGATCCATCGAGCCTCAGTCTTACCCGAGGGGAGGTCCCCTCGGATGAGGTAGTCGAGGTACGGGACGCGCCAGTCAGGCTCAAGGTCAGACGGTGGGGTCGAGTCTTCCACCTGCATGGCTTCAGCCCCGGTCGAGGGGGCTTCTGCCTCAGGTGGAGGGTCGAGTGATGTCCCGTCAACCCCTCCGTCTGGCCCGAGGTCGACGGACGGCTGCTGAAGGTCTTTTGCGAAAACGTCAGGTGGAACCGTAGCTCGACTGGATGCGATTTTTGCCAGTTCATCGGCGACCTCATTATACCTGCGTGCGATGTGGTTGAGCTCGAGGCCGTGAAACTTGTCCTTGAGGCGCCGTACTTCTTGACTGTAGGCTTCCATCTTGGGGTCACGGCAGCTCGAGCTCTTCATGACCTGATCAATCACGAGTTAGGAGTCGCCTCGAACGTCAAGGTGTCGGACCCCGAGCTCGACGGCGATTCTTAATCCCGTGACGAGCGCCTCGTATTCGGCGACATTGTTAGACGCAGGAAAATGAAGCCGGATGATGTAGCGCATGTGAACCCCAAGGGGTGAGACGAAGAGCAAGCCCGCGCCTTCTCCCGTTTTCATCAACGACCCATCGAAGTACATGGTCCACAGCTCCGCCTGAAGCTGTGCAGGGGGGAGTTGGGTTTTGGTCCACTCAGCCAGGAAATCTGCTAATACCTGTGACTTGATAGCTTTTCGCGGCGCATAGGACAAGGTCTCGCCCATGAGTTCGACTGCCCATTTGGCAACCCTACCCGAGGCTTCCCGGTTCTGGGCTATCTCTCCCAAGGGGAAAGAAGAAACGACAGTAATCGGGTGACCCTCGAAGTAGTGTCGGAGCTTGCGTCGTGTCAGGATGACGACATATAGCAGTTTCTAGATCTGTGGGTATCGAATTTTGGTTTCTGAGAGGACCTCGCTAATGAAATAGACCGGCCTCTGGACAAGCAAGGCACGTGCTTCCTCGGCCCGTTCGACAACCAGGACAGCACTGACCACTTGTGATATCGCGGCGACATAGAATAGGAGTGGTTCCCCCGGGGTTGGAGGGACGAGGATTGGTGTAACACCCTAGGTGTTTGTCACTCATTAAGTAGTGGGTTTGAGCTCAAACATGACAGATTAAGTGGAGATGACAATGTCAAGGTCAACCTATGGAGAGGAGCCTAACCTAAAGTTGGATGTTGCACCATTGCTTTACAAATAGGCCCTCCTTTTCAAAATATATGCTTGGGTGGTGTTATGGCAATATCTTCATGTGTCTCACCTTAGTACCTATCTATGGTGACCCCTGGAAAAGTTTCATGAAGTTTGGAATCAAAAAGTCACATGAAATGATAAGTTATATGCTTGTTTGGATTATAACTGAAACATGCCTTACATCCCATGGGAACTAGTGTTTGTGCAACATACAATGCAACATGTGCAACACATCTTGGACACATGTGGAACACCCTAGTGGAACATGTGTAGCATGTATCTTGAAACAACCACATGAAATGACTATAGCATTTCACTTGAGTTCTATGTTTCAAGGCATGTGAGGCCTGCACTTTTGTGCAACCTATGCATGGTGAGTATGTTAGCCTCTACAATAGCTTAATTACACTTAGGACACTTAAAGGAACAATGTTCATGTTGATCATTTCGCCTAAATGTGCTTCTAAGTGATGGTTGACCATGTATGGACCCTGGAACACTTTTGTTTGACTGTTTCAAAAGTGTAACCTAGAAGCTTTGCATGACTGTGCACCCTTTTACAAAGTTGTAGAGAATTTTATAAGGAACAAACTTTGTTTAAGAGTCAAGTCATGAAAATGTGTGGAACATGATAAAAAAGGGCCCACAAGTCAGATTTGGGACTGTTCCCAACACTTAACAATTTTAAAGCCCAGATTTCAGTGTCTTCGGCATTGGCATCCCGCGTTCTCAAGTTTTTGTTAAGCGACTTGGTTTGACCCCTTAACAAAAGTTGGAGTTTATGTTATGGAGAACAACATGTAAAAAGTTGGGATCAATTTGACCAAGTTTGGCATTACAAAATCCTAAAACCGAGCCCTAGCTTAACATGTTGACACTGGTAATTTGGGGACTGATTATCTCCTAATCTACAGCTCTAATAACTATGACCCCTAAATAGGAAATATAGAGTATGGTATGGGCTACAACTTTGCCTTTAGGTCCAAGACCCAGATCGGCCCAGATCAGGCCTAAAGTGGAGCTCCAACCGGTCCATTCGGACGCATGCCAGCTGTTCGCGCTTTTGCTCCAAAGGCGACGCGTGGACATGGGCGTGGCGCTCATGCCCGCACCGCGCCCCCACTCCCTGTCCACGTGCCCAATTTCTCCCGTCCCCTCTCGTGTTCTGGAGAACCGAAGCCAGCCACAGGCCACTCGCTCGCCCCTTCCTCGCTGTTGCAGGCGTACGCGCGGGCACAGACGCCACCGCGTCCGACCACTCCTCCGCCATGGCCGAGCTTCCAGCCGCTGCCGCGTTCCCACGGTTCCGAACCTCCTCGTCATCATCTGTGCGCGACATCACCTTCTCCACGTCACGCTACACCACACGCACCTCTTCGCCAGTTGCAGCGGTCACCGGAGCGCGCCACCGCACGGCCATGACTGGTGAGCCGCCGCCGGCGCGTGTGGTTAGGCTGCCTCGGGTCATCTCCGTCCGAGCCGAGCAGCCCCGCTGGCACGTAGTGTCCCCAGGATGCCCTAGCACCACCTCCCGCCGCCAGGAGCGCCGGCCACGGCCACCGCCGCCGGCATGGCCATGACTGGGCTGCCCGCACGCGTGGCCGGGAGTCCACGATTCTTCTCCGACCGCGATTCGACCTTCCTCGGGTGCGGGTAGGCACGCTGGTACTCGTGCCGCCCTTCGCCATCGCCACCGGTGACTACATCGCCGGAGACCGGCCGGTCCCCAATTTCCCCTGCTTCTGATCTACAGTGAAGCCAGGGAGGGACCTCACGGGCATGAATTCAAGTTAACTAAGGGTCCTAAATGCAAATCCGTAGACTCATTTAAATAGTGCGGGTAGGACCTATTTGCTTAGCTTATTTAAAGATTCTTTCAGGGGCCTAACCGTGAAGTTTGTGACTCATTTGAACAGTTCGAGCAGAGCTCGGGTTGGTTTAGCGAAAACCCAAGGGCCTCGAGGCAAAAGTGTTTTCCTTTTTCCTTTTTCCTTTTTCTTTTATGCATATTTTTGGCTAAATCTTTGGAAATTAATATCTCATGCTAGGAAGCTCTAAAAATAGCAAATGAGGGCTTTTTGGAATCCTTGTAAAATTATCTATGCAGTGGATCTATAATATGTAATATTTTAACTTAAAGTTTTAGTTATAAAAATAGATCTTTGCATCTAGGTTTTTATTGCTAGTTGTATTTGTTATTTTCATAACTGCAAATTTAGAGCTCAAAATGAAGTGAAATTTTTGTATCATGCTAGTCATGTGATGTTTGATGTGTGGTAATAATTTCATGAATTTTGGGTGCTGTATGAGCGAATTACTAGTGTATCTTGCTCTCACATGATTTATTGCAATAGTCATTTGTCTTTTTCATAGAGGTTGATATACATGTCCAAATGGCTTGAAATTTGGATAGTAGACTATTGGGAGTATATGTAGGCCACTGTAATTTTGGTAGAATTTATTGTGCATTTTGATATGTGTTCATAATTCCATCTAATTATCTAAATAAATTAAGAAAATGTATTAAAATAATTTATTTAGGAAAGGACACTATGTTTTCTGGTGTTCATTAGTCATGTGTGAAATGTTGGTAAAGTTGGTTTTTGTCTAATTATATGTTTGCAACATAAGTTAATAATTATTTCTTGCAAATGAGGTTTCTGGATAGATCTGGGAACTTAGCAAAGTTCTTCATGATAATGTGCTTTATTATGAAACTTGTTTATACAAAAGTTGTAGATAATTTATATATCTAGCTTCTGTTAAAATTTGGTGGCATTTGGTCATGTGGTTTAGGAGTTATAGCTGTTTAAAGTTGGGTTACAGAATTGCTTGCTCTCTGTCTTGTTAGACCAGTTTCTGTGTTTGTGTAAATTTGACATGTTAAACTTTGGAATCATGCTGTGATGATTAAAGATGAAATGTAGATAATTTCCTAAGCTTTCCAGAATGTCTTCTTGCAAGTCATTTGGATTTATGAAACTCCAGATATGATTGATTTATGAAGCTACTATTTGCAAGTCCAGAAATTGACATATTCTAGTTATAGTTGTTGCTTCACCTTGACTTGCTTTGCATATTGCTACGTGTGATTCATGTCCTTGGTAATTAAGTTAAATACACCTGAGATCATGTGGAACTTGTGTGCCATGCTAAGTGTGCCCTCCTTGCTATCTTAGCATGTTGGTTTGTGTGATGTTATTTAAGCAAAGTGATGTGCTTAAGTGTCTTTAGTATAACCTTGTACTTGCCTTGTTTAGTATGTGATGCATCATCCATTGCATTTCCATGTATTCATACACTTGCATCTTACATCTCATCTAGGTACACTAGATGCACTACGTGGTGGACATAATGTGGAGCCAAACCCGAAGACGGTGTTTGGTGGATCCAAACCGGAAGATAGAAGGACCGGACAAGTGGTAGATTGGAGGTTGCTCGCCAAGTGACTTCATCTGACATACTCTAACTTGAGTCAGACCCCAGGCAAGCCCCGAAGCATTATAAGCCTCCTATCTTCAAAGCAATTATATATATATATATATATGTTATAAGTATTGTTGCATTAAGTGGTAGGAGTTGGTTGGAAACCCTTGCTGCATTATATCATTCCTTGTCCAGATATATGAATCCTTGAATCCTACATAGACTAGGATCGAGTAGATGCTTAGCCCTGCTTTAAGCGGTAGAAGTCAGGTGATTTCCTGTCACCTGCGAGATATAGGGATATTCATATATGGCACGGTTGGCTATATGTGCTATCGTGGAATGGAACTATGTGTTAATAAAATGAAATGAGACCGGGCGGGATGACGATAGAGAAGCAACAAGGCATGGAGGTCTTGGGTGTGGATCTATCCCCGTCTGAGTTGTTTAAGGACCGATTCGTTGTACGTCCTTGAGTCATGTTGAACGCAGTCTAACACTTAGTTGGCCGGATAAGTCGTTCCGACCGCGAAGCCGAGTAATGTGATTCAGGGCGGGAATCGAATGGTAGGTTGCTTCTTGGAGGAGAGAAAGGATGTGCTTGGGGACATTGGCGTGAGACCAAGGGGGGGTTAGAGTCCCTATCACCTGGCAGAGTGTCGCCCTTGAGGTCGCGACATTATTCGGACCCACGATTCCTAAATCATATGAAATGGTGGCCTGTGTGACCCTGGCAGGGGTGTAACACCCTGGTGTTAGTTAGCCTCATAATGCATTCGTAATGCATGATCATGGCATGACATTACCATAAGCATCGTCATTTCATGTGCATCCTTGTTTGAAACATGACCTTGCAACATTGTGATTTCTATGTGCTTCCTTTATGTGTTGCTAGGGTTTTGTATAGATAACATATGTGATGCTATTGTGTGACTTGGGGGCTTGAAAACATATTTGATATGTTAGTGGAGCAAAATGAGCTAGGGTTTATATTCATGTTTTGACCAAAATCCAATTTGACTAGGTTTGACCTCAGTTTGACCATAGCACTGATCTGCTTTGACCGATTTAAAAGTGGTATCTAGAGACCTTGCATGGAAGTGCATCCTTTACCAAAGTTGTAGGAAATTTATCAAGGAACAAAAGTCTCAATATGACCCTCTCATGAAAATGCCTAGAACCTACTCTAACATGGCCCAAAAGGCAGCTAGGAGTGCTGATTTCAGCACTTAGCCATTTTGGCTAAGTCATGACTAATTTACAGTTCGAGGTACCCCACTTTAGGGCCCTGTAGTTCTAAATCCAGGCCGAACTGGCTCAAGTCCATATTGACGAAATTGGAGACCTCACGTAGCTCTACAAGTTTGCTAATATCACCTATCACTAACTCGAGCTAGTTTAGAATTTCGGAGCTGCTCAATAATTGCTGTCAGTCATTGTTTGACTGCGCAGTTTCCATGTACCTCACTTTGGAGCCTTCTAGCTCACAAACTTTGAGGAATCAGATCGAGTGCTAGTAGGGTTGTAGGAAGATCTCGTGTAGCTCTATCCAAAATCCTACTACGGTTTTCACTAACTCGGCTCGGTTAGGAAGTTGTTGTCAACTCAAATCTCACTGTCAGGCGTGATCTCGAACTGAACTTCGTTTCAGTGTTTCCAAAGTTCAGAAACTTGAACTTGGCCGTGACTGACAGAGGGCAGGAATTCGATGCCGTGTGGTCTCCACGCGTCGGGGCTGCACATGCTCGCGCTCGCCAAGACGCCACGCCGCCCCCTCTTGCTGCCCACTCCCTCCATTTCCCTCCCTCGCCCTTGCCGCGCTCGCCAAGGCGGAGACTGAGGCACCACCGCCGCCGCGAACTCGATGAGCCAGTGCGCCATCATCACCGTGCCTCCACCCCAAACCTTGCTGCACGGAGCACCACCGCAACCTTCCCTACCTTCTACACCTCTTCCCGGAGCCAACCAAGTGGAGGTGAGGCCATATTGGGCATTTCCGCCACCGCGGCCATGGCCTTGACCTCACCGGAGCTCAAGCTCGCCGTGGCCGGCATAGCTAGCGACCACCCTGTCTTCCTTATTCTACCTTGGTAGCACCGTCGTAGTCCCGTGTAGCTCACCCCGCGCTCGGCTGGCACTGTGGGGGTTCACCGTCGTCGGCGTACCACCACCGCCGCCGCCGAAACGCCATGCACGTCGGCAAGCCATCCCCAATGGCTCCGCCGCTCCTTAAGTTGGGTCAATCGGTGCGGAATCACGTGGGGAGTGCGTTTATGCCCTCGTCTTCGCCGGCCGTTGAGCCACCGGTGAACTACCGCCGCCGCCTCCTCCCTCCCCTGTTCGGTGTCCCTGACGGGCGGGGCCCGCCTGTCGGCGCGGGATCCCCCTTCCCGTTCGGTTTGCTTGGCCTCGGGTGGGCCGGCGACCGGGCTGTGTGAACGGGTCGAGCTGCCCCTGCTGGGCCGGCCCGAGTGGGAGGAATGGATTAGGTTTTGTTTTATTTTTATTATTTCACAGAATTGATGCTAGATTCAAAAATTCATATCTCTTATTTGGTAGCTCCAAATGATATGGTTCAAATTGTGTAGTGCTCTGTATGATGTCTAGTTTATTATAAAAATATAATATGTGCCATGTTTTGTGATGAAATAAATGATATCTCTTTTATTCCTGAAGAACAAGGAGAAAATGATATCTCTTTCTGTGAAGCTCCAAATGACATGAAATTTTTATAGTGAACTTCTCATACCATGAATAGCTTATGGTTAAATTTTCATGCAATTTGGATGTAGTTTGGTGGAGTTATATAATTATCTTGTTTGCTTGAATGGATCTTGTGTGAATTTTCATAATTTTTCTATAGATCCAGTAAGGGTGAAACTTAGTGAGTGTTGTTCTTATGTTAGAAAGATGCTAGGAAAAATATGAAATCTGTTGTTTGATACTTTTCAATAGGGTTTCCTATTTATGCTAGAACTAGACCTACCATCTGTTATTTTTGATATCTCCATATCTGCTTGTCAAAATGAAGTGAAATTTTTATGGTAGCCTAGGTGAAGCCTTAGAGGGCTACTGTGATTTTTGTAGATTTTTATATATAGTTTTACTGTATGTTTCTTTAATCACCTAATTAACTAAATAAATTATAAAAGAATATTAAATAATTTATTTAGAAGTTGGCACTATACTTTCTGATGTTCCTTTGGTATGCACAACAAGTTGGTAAACTTGGTTTGGTCCAATTGTGCTTTTGAATCATCTTTAATTATTTAAATTAGTGATTCTGCCATTTCTAGACAGAATTGCTAGTTCAGAGAATTAACCTATGATAATGATGTTTTCATGCTTGGTGATCTATAGCAAAGTTGTTGAGAATTTCATGAACTAGTTGCTGGTAAATTTTGGTAGCATTTGGACTTATAGTTTAGAAATGACAGCTGTTCCAAGCCGGGTTCAGTTTTGGAAGTGCTCTCTGTCTTTTAGAACAGATTCTGTATGTATGCTATTTTAACTTGGTAAATGATGAAATCATGCTTAGATGTTTATAAATGAAATGTAGACAATTTCATAAGCTTTCTAGAATGTCCTCTTTCAGGTCATTTGGATTGGTAGAACTCCAGTTGTGAGTTTTCTTAGCTACTGTTGATATTATATGGTAAATACTAAATTGCTGGAATCTTGTTATGTGTGTATTTGGTCTTAACCTTGTGGAACCTAGTGGTTTCTTAGAGGAACGTGTTAATACCGGAGAGGAAATTTGCACCTAATCTTGAAGTGATTTGAGTAGAGCACCATATGACTTGTTTTGTGCTCATGATGTTGCAATATCATTACATTCATCTTCACCTCATTCATGCATGTCATAAATCATCATGTCATTTTTGAATGCATACATGAAATTCATTGGATGCATATACATGCAATAGGTGTGCCGAGAATCGTGTTACAAGCGAAGTTCCGCTGGGTGTGGAACCCGAAGTTGAAGTCCGTTCGGGAGCCGGAGGTCCAGTCCGACGAAGCCGGAGAAGGCGTGGAAATCGTTCTTGAAGCCGAACCTCGATCTCTCTTCTTTCGGTTAAGGCAAGCCCCGGAGCATTATAAGCCTCCTACTTTTAAAGCAATTATCTTTATATACATGTTATATGTATTGTTGCATTACGTGATAGGAGTTGGTTGAAAACCCTTGCTGCATTGATAACACTCCTTATCCAGCAATTCGAACCTTGAATCCTATGTAGACAGGATCATATCTATGCTTAGCCCTGCTAAATTAGACCGGTAGAAGTCGGGTGATTTCCTGTCACCTGCGAGATATAGGGACTTATCAGGTCACGGTTGGCTATATTTGCTATCGTAGAAATGAACCATGTGTTAATGAAATGAAATGAGACCGGGCGGGATGACGATAGAGAAGCAGCAAGGCATGGAGGTCTTGGATGTGGACCTATCCCCGTCTGTGTCGATTAAGGACCGCGACCTGGAGCCTTCTATGTCATTTTGAACGCATGCCTAACATTTAGTTGGCCGGCCTGAGGTTGCCGACCACGAAGCCTAGTAGCTCAACTCAGGCTGAGAAGTCGAAAAGTGAAAGTCGCCTCGGAAGGAAGCCAGAGGGTCCAAGGGCAGGTGAGTTAAAAGTCCTAAGCATCCTGGCCACTGGTATCCCCGAGAACACGGCGCTGTTCAGGCCCACCCTGAGTTGTACCAAAGGTTATCTACGGCTGCCTTTAGCGGGGTTTGCCGGGTGAGTGTCAGGAATACCCCCTCAGCTGAGTTGGAATCGATTCGAGTCGCCGTCTCTCCCGGATAGTGAGAAACTTGACTGGTTATCTCCAGCGTAGATACACTAATTATTAATGATGGTTCGGAATTGATGATAATGATGATGATGGCCTTATTATACCTGCTATGGTTAATATTGTTTGCTCATAATAAAGTGATTGCTCTAGTACAGGTGCTAATCTAGATGACAGGTTAATGATTATTAACTTGATGCTTAAGCATTAATGATTGCCTTTCTGTAATAAGCTTTTCTGCAAGTGAGTCAAGCTAGCCCACTTATGTAAGCCTTGCATAATCCTTGGTGTCACCTTTGTTTCTGGTTTTTGACGGGTAAGTCTAGCTGAGTACCTTCTCGTACTCAGGGTTTATTTCCCACCTGTTGCAGGTAACAGATTCCTACTTGTTGCTGCAAGTATTGTCTTCGCCATGTGGGCGTGAAGACTAGACCATATGGGCATGGTCTCTATAGTATCTCTTCTGGTATGCTTTTGCAGGATGTGACTATGTACTGGCAGTATTTGACTTAAAATGATTTCAGAAATTATGTTGCTTCCGCTAATCTTTATTTTAGTTTTGTAATAAAATTATCTGTACTCCGATGTATGAGAG
The DNA here is from genome assembly GCA_038087645.1 of Saccharum hybrid cultivar R570. Lineage (NCBI taxonomy): Eukaryota > Viridiplantae > Streptophyta > Magnoliopsida > Poales > Poaceae > Saccharum > Saccharum hybrid cultivar. Next base: position 4,690,233 of record JAQSUU010000043.1, on the reverse strand, counting down.
CTACTTACGAACTATTGTAACAAGTGTTGTGTTATGTTGAATCACTACGATCTGGTTGCTCTCGGTTTGGTTTGAAATCCCTCGTGGTTTCGTGGACTACCGGAGTTATATGGGCTCAAGTTTGAGAATTTGATCGTTTTGGCGATTGTTTTTGAACTTGTGCTCTTATAATTTGGACGGTTCCGTTACAGCTGGTATCGGAGCAAGATTCAACAGCAAACACATCATTTGTGTATTTAAACAAAAGCTTTTATGAAAAATCTTAATTCTAATCTAAAGAGTGTCAGTGGTCATATCCTATATGCCTAAATAAGGACTACTAGGTGGCTTACTAAGGTACTAACCTGGGGGGTTCTTGCTTGTTTTCTATTTCGTTGTCCATACGGCGTGCTATTGTATGGATGCCATCCGCTTGGGTGGTAATGTATGGATCAAAATACCTCTACGCTCTGGTAAGTGGGAGTTGTGAGAGCTTGACCGTCCAACTGTCGGTCTAGGGGAGAGTAGTTGTGGTTACTAGCATACTTACATGTTTAATCATGTGATTATGAGAGTACTTAATTGTGGGTATATATGTCGGGTAGCCTTGATACTGAAGTATATACATCGGGGGATGTATGTATGGAAAGTATTTAGTCTACTGCTTTCTTCTGTGCTATATTGGGAATTGTTGGGCTGAAATGCAATTTTCTGCAGGTACACTAACAACGTTTCCTGTAGAACGACTAGTTATCGTTATTGAGAGAACGTGTGTATGCCACCGAACTATACGCTAGAATTTTGAAATTCTTCCTAGGTTTATGAGGACGTATAGTTCGTGCATGCACCAGGTTCGCATCATACATTGCATTCTGCATTATTCCCTCCCTTATAAATTGCTTGTCCCATTCTTTTAAAATTTTCTTCCCTCCAAACGGTTGTCCCATAAATAGTTGTATTCTTTCATGAAGAATTAGGGGTGGTCAACCAACCTAGTGGAGTGATCAGTAGTGTCAGCCTTGAAACCCAATTCATACCTGGCCGTGAAGGAAAGCAAGACACAATTTCAAGATGTATCTCCTCGAGTGGGGATGTGTTTTGATCTGCAACTCGCCTCTCCATTGCTTCTACCCGTGTATCCATCCTTGTTTGCTACCCTCTCTTTGGATGATACTGTTCCTACACGCCTAATTCCTGACACGTGAGGATTCCTCATAGGTGTGTGTTCGGTAATGGTGTTGCGATTAGTACTCCATGGTGCCGCGGCGAAACCGGGAGCCTCCTGTGGCGCGTGACACAAGGTTGTGCTGCTCGGCACGCGCAGGTATCAAGGATTGCTAGTCATGATCCATTATGGAGCTACACCAATGTGTTATCTTCTCGTAAACCTTTTCCCTTGGATATCGTTCCCTATCTTATCAGAAGATCAGTACCTCAAACCAAGAGATTTCCTTCTTCTGAGATTGGAATTTAGATAGTTGGATATAATCTCTTCCTCCTGCCTATATAATTCGTCAGCAGCCTTCCGACGTCATCAAACGCTTACTAGTTTCAACTACTTGCAGATGTCTCGTCAACTCCGCTCTAGCAGTCGGAGTCGTGACAATACAGGACTGTCATCGTCTCCTCCACAACCTATCTCTGCTGAATTGCTGCAAATGCTTGCCGAAAGTCAGCGAGCCTTGGATGAGAGTGTCAGAAACCATGTCCATCAGGAACCTGAGCCTGCCCAGTACAGCAGCTATAAAGATTTCTTAGATACTGAGCCTCCTATTTTTCGAGAAGCAGAAGAACCACTTCAAGCAGACGAATGGTTGAACACTATCGAACAGAAGTTTCGTGTGCTCAAGGTGGCAGATGATATGAAAACAGAATATGCTTCGCAACAGTTGCAAGGACCTGCAGGTGTTTGGTGGTGTCACCATCGGAGTACCCTGCCTGAGAATATGGAAGTAGTTTGGGATCAGTTCAAGGAAGCATTTCGGGGGCATTACATTCCTGCTGGTCTCATGGAAATCAAGCACACCGAGTTTATGAAGCTCACTCAAGGAGACAAAAGTGTAACAGAATATCTACACGCTTTCATCAACTTGTCAAGATATGCTTCGGAATTTGTTAATACGGAAATTAAGAAGATTGCAAGTTTCAAAAGAGGATTGTGTCCTAAATTGATGAAGGCCATGTGCAATAGCAAGTGTGCAATTTTCAACGAGTTTGTCAGTGATACTATCCTTCAAGAGAACTGCAATACTGTGTATGCTGCTTCTAAGAGCCAAGAGAAATCTCATAAATCTAATGCACCTACGAACAATACTCTGGTGGTGATTACACCTCAGTATTATTCGCCTGGCATATCTACTCGATATCACCCATATCAGAAACAGTATCCGGTCAAGAGGAGCAGTATTAAGAAAGGAAAGCCTAAGGCACCGCCAAGTAACCGGCCATGTTGGAATTGCAAGATGTCAGGTCATTGGGTCAAAGATTGTCCTCGTCCGTAGAAGAAATCAAATGATAATAAGGCAGATGTATGTAAAGGATGGGTTCGATACACCACGGTGGAGTCCATTCCTACGGGTGAGATTATCACTGCCGGTGCATTTTTAGTAAATCAACACCCTGCAATTGTGTTGTTCGATTCAGGTGCTTCCCACTCTTTTATTAGTTCAACGTTTGTAGCCAAGCATGGTATGAAGGTCGTTACTTTGGATAATAGTGGTTATAATATTAGTGCTGCCGGAAATAATATTTCAACCAACCAGTTGGTCTTAGGAGCAAAGATCGAGATAGAAGGACGTCTGTATGATCTAGATCTCGTGGTATTACCAGGATTGGGTCTAGATGTAATCTTAGGTATGAAGTGGATGAGTGGAAACGGTGTTCTGATCGATACCTCTACGAGAGTGGTTATGTTGAGGGATCCAAAAGATCAACAAGCTTTTCTAGTACAACTTCCTAGAGACATTAGTCCTCAGACTACAGTTAACGCTATGATAGCAAAAACAAAAGAGATTGCAGAAGTTCCTGTAGTGTGTGAATTTCTAGATGTTTTTCCCGATGAGTTGCCAGGATTACCTCCAGATCGTGATGTAGAATTCAAGATTGAGTTAATTCCAGGTACCGCACCAATTTCCAAAAGACCGTATAGAATGCCGCCGAATGAGTTAGCTGAACTCAAGACCCAACTTAGTGACCTTTTATTAAAAGGGCTGATCCGTCCTAGTTCTTCTCCGTGGGGTTGTCCTGCTATCTTTGTGAAGAAGAAGGACCAGTCTCTACGTATGTGTGTAGACTATCGACCACTCAATGCAGTCACTATCAAGAACAAGTATCCGTTGCCTCGTATTGATATCTTGTTTGATCAGTTGTCTAAAGCAAAGGTATTCTCGAAGATTGATCTGAGATCTGGTTATCACCAAATTAAAATCCGTCCAGAAGACATACCAAAGACCGCTTTCTCTACCAGATACGGGTTATATGAATATCTTGTCATGTCTTTTGGTCTGACCAATGCTCCTGCACATTTCATGTACCTGATGAATTCAGTATTCATGCAAGAGTTGGACAAGTTTGTGGTGATATTCATTGATGATATTCTGATCTATTCTGAAAATGAAGAAGAACATGCCGAGCATCTGAGAATTGTTTTATCCAGATTGCGTGAACATAAGCTTTACGCCAAGTTCAGTAAATGTGAATTCTGGTTAAAGAAGGTACCTTTCCTCGGTCATGTATTGTCTGGTGAGGGAATTTCAGTAGACCCGACTAAGATACAGGAAGTTTTGGATTGGAAGGCACCAACTACAGTACATGAAGTTCGGAGTTTTCTTGGATTGGCTGGCTACTATCGTCGTTTTATTTAGGATTTCTCTAAAATAGCTAAGCCTATGACTCAACTACTTCAGAAGGATAGGAAGTTTGATTGGACTCCGGAGTGTGAACAAGCTTTCTGCATGCTACAGACTTTGTTAACATCAGCTCCGGTATTAGCGCAACCTGACATTGAGAAACCGTTTGATGTGTATTGTGATGCATCAGGTACTGGTTTAGGTGGCGTACTGATGCAGGGAGGTCGAGTTATTGCGTATGCTTCACGTCAGTTAAGAAAACATGAAGTTAACTATTCGACTCATGACTTGGAGTTAGCTGCTGTTGTTCATGCTCTGAAAATCTGGAGACACTATTTGCTTGGAAATATATGCAATATTTATACAGATCATAAGAGTCTTAAGTACATATTTACTCAACCTGAGTTAAATATGCGCCAAAGAAGATGGTTAGAGTTAATCAAGGATTATAACCTCCAGGTGCATTACCATCTGGGTAAAGCAAATGTGGTTGCCGATGCCTTGAGTAGAAAATCTCACTGCAACTCCCTGATAGAAGAAGACTTTCATTTGTCCCACCTCTTACATCCTATTGTAATCCATCATATCACTGTAGATTGTTCTTTGAGAAGTAGAATCATTGAGTTACAAAAGACTGATGCTGGTGTATTTCACATCAAGAGAAAGATGAAAGAGCAAGAAACTAAGCATTTTCGAATCGATGAGAAGGGAATTCTCTGGTTCAAAGATAGACTCGTTGTGCCAAAAGATAAAGAGCTCAGAAATCAAATCTTATCTGAAGCCCATTCTTCTAAGTTGTCCATCCATCCTGGTAGTAGTAAGATGTATCAGGACCTCAAGCCGTACTATTGGTGGACCAAGATGAAGAAGGAAATTGCAGCCTATGTCGCTAAGTGTGATAATTGTTGTAGAGTTAAGGCCATTCACATGAAGCCTGGTTTACTCCAGCCTTTGTCTGTTCCAGGTTGGAAGTGGGATGACATTGTTATGGACTTTATTGTCGGATTACCAACCACCCAAAAAGGTTTTGATTCTATTTGGGTTATAGTTGATCGTTTGACAAAATCTGCTCACTTTATCCCCGTGAAGAGTAATTATCACCCACACCAATATGCTCACATTTACTTCCAAGAAGTCGTACGTCTTCAGGAGTGCCTGGGTCTATTGTCTCTGACAGAGGACCACAGTTTACTGCTCGTTTTTGGGAGCGCCTACATCAGAATCTTGGAACTAATTTGGTCCGTAGTTCTGCTTATCACCCACAGACATCGGGACAAACTGAGCGTGTAAATCAGATTCTTGAAGATATGCTTAGAGCCTGCATTATCTCTTGTAATGACTCTTGGGAGAAATGGTTGCCTCTCGCTGAATTCTCTTACAACAACAGTTATCAAGAGAGCATCAAGATGGCTCCATTTGAAGCTTTATATGGTCGCAAGTGTAGAACTCCTTTGAACTGGGTGGAACCAGGAGAAAGAAGGCTCTATGGTATTGACTTTGTAAAAGAAGCCGAGGAGCAAGTCCGTGCTATACAGAAAAATATAGCAGCCGCTCAGGCTAGACAAAAGAGCTACGCAGATAATAGGAGGAAACCTATTGAGTTTGAAATAGGTGACCATGTCTATCTGAAGGTGTCCCCTATGAGAGGAGTAAAGCGTTTTGGGATCAAAAGAAAGCTTGAGCCTTGATACGTTGGACCCTATCAGATCATTGAGAAAAGTGGAAGAGTAGCCTATAAGCTCAATCTACCTCGTGAAATGGGAACTATCTTTCCAGTCTTCCATGTTTCTCAATTAAAGAAATGCCTCCGTCTTCCTGAGGAAAGAGTAGAAGTGAGACGCATCAAATTGAAATCTGATCTTTCTTATGAGGAGAAACCGATATATGTTCTGGATACTCTGGAAAGGGTGACTCGAAATCGAGTAGTCAAATTATACAAGGTGGTTTGGAGTAATCACGGTGAACGTGACGCAACTTGGGAAAAAGAGGATTATTTAAAGGACAACTATTCTGCTTTCTATGAAAAATGGTACGACTTTCAAATCTCGGGACGAGATTTTTATAAGGGGGGAGGGCTGTAACACCCTGGTGTTAGTTAGCCTCATAATGCATTCGTAATGCATGATCATGGCATGACATTACCATAAGCATCGTCATTTCATGTGCATCCTTGTTTGAAACATGACCTTGCAACATTGTGATTTCTATGTGCTTCCTTTATGTGTTGCTAGGGTTTTGTATAGATAACATATGTGATGCTATTGTGTGACTTGGGGGCTTGAAAACATATTTGATATGTTAGTGGAGCAAAATGAGCTAGGGTTTATATTCATGTTTTGACCAAAATCCAATTTGACTAGGTTTGACCTCAGTTTGACCATAGCACTGATCTGCTTTGACCGATTTAAAAGTGGTATCTAGAGACCTTGCATGGAAGTGCATCCTTTACCAAAGTTGTAGGAAATTTATCAAGGAACAAAAGTCTCAATATGACCCTCTCATGAAAATGCCTAGAACCTACTCTAACATGGCCCAAAAGGCAGCTAGGAGTGCTGATTTCAGCACTTAGCCATTTTGGCTAAGTCATGACTAATTTACAGTTCGAGGTACCCCACTTTAGGGCCCTGTAGTTCTAAATCCAGGCCGAACTGGCTCAAGTCCATATTGACGAAATTGGAGACCTCACGTAGCTCTACAAGTTTGCTAATATCACCTATCACTAACTCGAGCTAGTTTAGAATTTCGGAGCTGCTCAATAATTGCTGTCAGTCATTGTTTGACTGCGCAGTTTCCATGTACCTCACTTTGGAGCCTTCTAGCTCACAAACCTTGAGGAATCAGATCGAGTGCTAGTAGGGTTGTAGGAAGATCTCGTGTAGCTCTATCCAAAATCCTACTACGGTTTTCACTAACTCGGCTCGGTTAGGAAGTTGTTGTCAACTCAAATCTCACTGTCAGGCGTGATCTCGAACTGAACTTCGTTTCAGTGTTTCCAAAGTTCAGAAACTTGAACTTGGCCGTGACCGACAGAGGGCAGGAATTCGATGCCGCGTGGTCTCCACGCGTCGGGGCTGCACATGCTCGCGCTCGCCAAGACGCCATGCCGCCCCCTCTTGCTGCCCACTCCCTCCATTTCCCTCCCTCGCCCTTGCCGCGCTCGCCAAGGCGGAGACTGAGGCACCACCGCCGCCGCGAACTCGATGAGCCAGTGCGCCATCATCACCGTGCCTCCACCCCAAACCTTGCTGCACGGAGCACCACCGCAACCTTCCCTACCTTCTACACCTCTTCCCGGAGCCAACCAAGTGGAGGTGAGGCCATATTGGGCATTTCCGCCACCGCGGCCATGGCCTTGACCTCACCGGAGCTCAAGCTCGCCGTGGTCGGCATAGCTAGCGACCACCCTGTCTTCCTTATTCTACCTTGGTAGCACCGTCGTAGTCCCGTGTAGCTCGCCCCGCGCTCGGCTGGCACTCTGGGGGTTCACCGTCGCCGGCGTACCACCACCGCCGCCGCCGAAACGCCATACACGTCGGCAAGCCATCCCCAATGGCTCCGCCGCTCCTTAAGTCGGGTCAATTGGTGCGGAATCACGTGGGGAGTGCGTTTATGCCCTCGTCTTCGCCGGCCGTTGAGCCGCCGGTGAACTACCGCCGCCGCCTCCTCCCTCCCCTGTTCGGTGTCCCTGACGGGCGAGGCCTGCCTGTCGGCGCGGGATCCCCCTTCCCGTTCGGTTTGCTTGGCCTCGGGTGGGCCGGCGACCGGGCTGTGTGAACGGGTCGAGCTGCCCCTGCTGGGCCGGCCCGAGTGGGAGGAATGGATTAGGTTTTGTTTTATTTTTATTATTTCACAGAATTGATGCTAGATTCAAAAATTCATATCTCTTATTTGGTAGCTCCAAATGATATGGTTCAAATTGTGTAGTGCTCTGTATGATGTCTAGTTTATTATAAAAATATAATATGTGCCATGTTTTGTGATGAAATAAATGATATCTCTTTTATTCCTGAAGAAAAAGGAGAAAATGATATCTCTTTCTGTGAAGCTCCAAATGACATGAAATTTTTATAGTGAACTTCTCATACCATGAATAGCTTATGGTTAAATTTTCATGCAATTTGGATGTAGTTTGGTGGAGTTATATAATTATCTTGTTTGCTTGAATGGATCTTGTGTGAATTTTCATAATTTTTCTATAGATCCAGTAAGGGTGAAACTTAGTGAGTGTTGTTCTTATGTTAGAAAGATGCTAGGAAAAATATGAAATCTTTTGTTTGATACTTTTCAATAGGGTTTCCTATTTATGCTAGAACTAGACCTACCATCTGTTATTTTTGATATCTCCATATCTGCTTGTCAAAATGAAGTGAAATTTTTATGGTAGCCTAGGTGAAGCCTTAGAGGGCTACTGTGATTTTTGTAGATTTTTATATATAGTTTTACTGTATGTTTCTTTAATCACCTAATTAACTAAATAAATTATAAAAGAATATTAAATAATTTATTTAGAAGTTGGCACTATACTTTCTGATGTTCCTTTGGTATGCACAACAAGTTGGTAAACTTGGTTTGGTCCAATTGTGCTTTTGAATCATCTTTAATTATTTAAATTAGTGATTCTGCCATTTCTAGACAGAATTGCTAGTTCAGAGAATTAACCTATGATAATGATGTTTTCATGCTTGGTGATCTATAGCAAAGTTGTTGAGAATTTCATGAACTAGTTGCTGGTAAATTTTGGTAGCATTTGGACTTATAGTTTAGAAATGACAGCTGTTCCAAGCCGGGTTCAGTTTTGGAAGTGCTCTCTGTCTTTTAGAACAGATTCTGTATGTATGCTATTTTAACTTGGTAAATGATGAAATCATGCTTAGATGTTTATAAATGAAATGTAGACAATTTCATAAGCTTTCCAGAATGTCCTCTTTCAGGTCATTTGGATTGGTAGAACTCTAGTTGTGAGTTTTCTTAGCTACTGTTGATATTATATGGTAAATACTAAATTGCTGGAATCTTGTTATGTGTGTATTTGGTCTTAACCTTGTGGAACCTAGTGGTTTCTTAGAGGAACGTGTTAATACCGGAGAGGAAATTTGCACCTAATCTTGAAGTGATTTGAGTAGAGCACCATATGACTTGTTTTGTGCTCATGATGTTGCAATATCATTACATTCATCTTCACCTCATTCATGCATGTCATAAATCATCATGTCATTTTTGAATGCATACATGAAATTCATTGGATGCATATACATGCAATAGGTGTGCCGAGAATCGTGTTACAAGCAAAGTTCCGCTGGGTGTGGAACCCGAAGTTGAAGTCCGTTCGGGAGCCAGAGGTCCAGTCCGACGAAGCCGGAGAAGGCGTGGAAATCGTTCTTGAAGCCGAACCTCGATCTCTCTTCTTTCGGTTAAGGCAAGCCCCGGAGCATTATAAGCCTCCTACTTTTAAAGCAATTATCTTTATATACATGTTATATGTATTGTTGCATTACGTGATAGGAGTTGGTTGAAAACCCTTGCTGCATTGATAACACTCCTTGTCCAGCAATTCGAACCTTGAATCCTATGTAGACAGGATCATATCTATGCTTAGCCCTACTAAATTAGACCAGTAGAAGTCGGGTGATTTCCTGTCACCTGCGAGATATAGGGACTTATCAGGTCACGGTTGACTATATTTGCTATCGTAGAAATGAACCATGTGTTAATGAAATGAAATGAGACCGGGCGGGATGACGATAGAGAAGCAGCAAGGCATGGAGGTCTTGGATGTGGACCTATCCCCATCTGTGTCGATTAAGGACCGCGACCTGGAGCCTTCTATGTCATTTTGAACGCATGCCTGACATTTAGTTGGCCGGCCTGAGGTTGCCGACCGCGAAGCCTAGTAGCTCAACTCAGGCTGAGAAGTCGAAAAGTGAAAGTCGCCTCGGAAGGGAGCCAGAGGGTCCAAGGGCAGGTGAGTTAAAAGTCCTAAGCATCCTGGCCACTGGTATCCCCGAGAACGCGGCGCTGTTCGGGCCCACCCTGAGTTGTACCAAAGGTTATCTACGGCTGCCTTTAGCGGGGTTTGCCGGGTGAGTGTCAGGAATACCCCCTCAGCTGAGTTGGAATCGATTCGAGTCGCCGTCTCTCCCGGATAGTGAGAAACTTGACTGGTTATCTCCAGCGTAGATACACTAATTATTAATGATGGTTCGGAATTGATGATAATGATGATGATGGCCTTATTATACCTGCTATGGTTAATATTGTTTGCTCATAATAAAGTGATTGCTCTAGTACAGGTGCTAATCTAGATGACAGGTTAATGATTATTAACTTGATGCTTAAGCATTAATGATTGCCTTTCTGTAATAAGCTTTTCTGCAAGTGAGTCAAGCTAGCCCACTTATGTAAGCCTTGCATAATCCTTGGTGTCACCTTTGTTTCTGGTTTTTGACGGGTAAGTCTAGCTGAGTACCTTCTCGTACTCAGGGTTTATTTCCCACCTGTTGCAGGTAACAGATTCCTACTTGTTGCTGCAAGTATTGTCTTCGCCATGTGGGCGTGAAGACTAGACCATATGGGCATGGTCTCTATAGTATCTCTTCTGGTATGCTTTTGCAGGATGTGACTATGTACTGGCAGTATTTGACTTAAAATGATTTCAGAAATTATGTTGCTTTCGCTAATCTTTATTTTAGTTTTGTAATAAAATTATCTGTACTCCGATGTATGAGAGCTACTTACGAACTGTTGTAACAAGTGTTGTGTTATGTTGAATCACTACGATCTGGTTGCTCTCGGTTTGGTTTGAAATCCCTCGTGGTTTCGTGGACTACCGGAGTTATATGGGCTCAAGTTTGAGAATTTGATCGTTTTGGCGATTGTTTTTGAACTTGTGCTCTTATAATTTGGACGGTTCCGTTACAAGGGGTCTGCACGGTGAGTGTTAGAAATACCCCTCCAGCTAGATAGGAATTCGATTCGAATCGCCGTCGCTCCCGGTTAGTGAGCACTTGACTTGAGCAGCGGCAACGTAGATTCAATTAAATTGAACTGATGGTTAATTAGATCACTGAAAGCATCTAGGCCCCGGTGTTGGTTTCGGCAATTAATGACAACACATAATTACCATGACTAACATGTGTTTTGCAGAAACATCGGTAAGTTAGGTCATGGAGATGATAACTGCTTTGAGCAATATGGCAGTCATGTCCCTTGATGGAAATCATTTCGGTTTTCAAAGGATCAACGATAAGATTAAGGACGGTTAGTTCCGGATGTCAAGGTGTTGAGATACATCTGGAATAGTCGTTAGGATCTTTGTTTCTTCCTTTGACCGTACTATGAAGAGGGGCATGAGCGAGTAGCTTGACCTAGGTGAGTCTTATGTTTAGGTGTGGTGCACACTTGTCAAACTTAGCACTAGGTAGCTCGAGAAAAGCTCAGAGTACAGTTAGAAGCGACTTGGTTCAAGTTGCATTGCGTTTAGAAGACGTTTGAGCCGTTTACCTATGACCGGACGCGGTCCTGGTCATGACCGGACGCGTCCGATCAGTACAAAGTCTTAACTACGTTTTCGGCTGACTGACCGGACGCAGTCCTTGAGAGGACCGGACGCAGTGGTCAGGCTGACACGTGTTCTAGAGGGTAAACAGCAAAGATCGGACGCGACTGTGAAAAAGACCGGTGCGTCCGGTCATGTTCCAGTAAGGTCCAGCGGAGACCTGACGCGTCCGGTCACCTATGAATGGACGCGGTCGTGCGTCCGGTCTTGTTCCAGTAAGGTCCCGTGGTGACCTGATGCGTCCGGTCACCTATGATCGGACGCGGTGTTGCGTCAGGTCAAATTTCCAGAGAGCTCTTGCATGATCGGACGCGTCCGATCATCCCTGATCGGCGTGTCTAGTCATCTTAGACCGGCGCGTCCGGTCAGCACAGATCGGCGCGTCCGGTCTCTCAGTACAGGTTTCTGTTTTTGACCGTTACAACTGATCGGCGTGTCCGGTCAGTGCGCGTCTGGCTGTTTCGAAAGGTAACGGTTGGATTTGTCTGAGGAGTCTATAAATACAATCCCTCCACCTCTTTTAGAGGTCTCTTGCTCATTTGTTTAGCTGAGAAACACCTTTGAAGTGTAAGGGAGTGCAAGAGCCATAGTGAGGATTGAGATTTGCGAATCAAAGTTTGAGAATCCTCTCTAGTGACAAGAGTCTAGCAAGTGTGCATCCATCTTCTCGTTAGACTTGTTGTGGTCAAGTGAGAGTTCTAGCTTGTTACTCTTGGTGATTGCCATCACCTAGACGGTTTGGTGGTGATTGGGAGTTCGGTGATCATCCGACGAGATTGTGGGTGACCCAACTCAAGTTGTGAGCGGTTTTGGGTGATTCACCGCGACGGAGTGTCGAAGAATCAACCCGTAGAGAGCACTTGATCCTTGCGCGGATCAAGGGGGAGCTACACCCTTGCGCGGGTGCTCCAACGAGGACTAGTGGGGAGTGGTGACCCTCTGATACCTCGGCAAAACATTACCATATTCCTATCCCTTACTTTCAAGCATTTACTTTCTTGCATTACTTTCATTGCTTGATTACTTTCCTAGAATTGCCTTGCTAGTCTAGGATTGAAACTTAGGGTGCATAACTTTTATCGGTAGAAACACAAGGAACACAAGTAGGCACTAGGGGTGAAGTTTGGCTTGTAGGATTTAATTCTTGCAATTAATTTTTAGAAAAGCCCAATTCACCCCCCCTCTTGGGCATCTTGATCCTTTCAATCACGATGGAAAGGTTGCCTCAATTTATACCTGCTATGGTTAATATTGTTTGCTCCTAATAAAGTGAGTGCTCTAGTACAGGTTCTAATATAGATGATAGGTTAATGATAATTAACTTGATGCTTAAGCATTAATGATTGATCATCTATATTAAGCTTTTATGCAAAATGTTGTCAAGCTAGCCCCACTTTATATCAGCCTTGCATGATCCTTGGTGTCACCTTATTTCTGGTTTCTGATGGGTAAGTCTAGCTGAGTACTTTGTCGTACTCAGGGTTTTGTCCCCACTTGTTGCAGGTTGTGAAGTATCATGGCTACTGCAAGAGTTGGTTGGCTCCTGCCGTAGAGGCGGAGTGTGATCACGGGCATGATCCTTCTAAGTTATCTTCTCTCTAATGCTTTTGTTGGAAGTCGACCTTAGTACTGGCATATATTTGAAATAAAGGTGTTGTTAGTTTCAAATTACTTTTCTTCCGCTACTTTTGAACTTAAGTTGTAATAACTTTGTTGAACTCCGATGTATATTGAATTACTTGTGAAATGGTTGTAACATGTGACTTCTTATGTTGAATCACTATGATCTTGGCTTGTATGTTGGTTGGTTTGAAATCCCTCGTGATTTCATTGGACTACCGGAGTTATATGGGCTCAAGTGCGAGAATTTGATCACTCCGGTGATTGTTTTTGTGCTTGTGCTCTTATAATTTGGACAGTTCTGTTACAACTGGTATCGGAGCAAGATTCAACATTAAACTTGTCGTGTGTGTATTTAAAACAAAGGATTTGTTTTATAAAATTAGTTTTATCAACTTATAGCTATATATAGGTTTGTGAAAACTGAATTCTAAATCTAAGTATGCCAGTGGTCAATTTCCTATGCCCATATAAGGATTATTTGGTGGCTTATATAAGTACTAACTTGGGGGTTTTTCATTTATGCATCTATGCCCAGGCCAAGGTATGTATGTGTGTAACTCTCCCACACTATGCTACCCGGTGTGTAAGATTAGAGGTAGCCTTCATATATGAACTAGCCATATATGTTGCTAGTTTACTTTTATGCAACGTCGCACCTACGCTCAAGTAAGTGTGAGTTGTGAGAGCATGACCGTACAACCTGCGGTCTAGGGGAGAGCTAGTTTTGGTTACTGAATTATTTACATGTTACACACATATATATATGAAGGTACTTAATTGTGGGTGATTGATGATTCGGGTAGTTTTGGTACTACATGTACGTATACAGGGGTATATGTATATGGGAGTGCTTAGAATTTCACCTTCCTGTTTTCTTTGTGTGCTATATTTAGGGAAATGTTGGGTTACAATGAAAATTTTCTGCAGGTACGCTAACCACGAATGCGTAAGTCGAATGTAGCTGTCGACTAGCTATATATCGAGAGAGTGCGTGTTACGCCACCGACATAGAACGTGATCGCCACCTTAGGTTGGCAATCTTGTGAGGATGAATAGGACGAAGCATGCATCTTCATGATTGTTGCTTTATACATGGCTATCTCCTCTCACCCTTGTTCTATAGTAAGTAACTTGTGAGTGATGTGGTATACTATCTTCCTTGTGTGGAGTCAAACAAGAATGCTTTGTTCCATGTTGCTTGAATAGAAAATGCTTGAGAAAAATGTGTGCTTAGCCTTACTAGAAATAAGTGTGGCTACATGCTGGAACTTAGAGATATCCTCTAGCTTAGCCAAGTGGTGGATATGTTGTTCACCCAAGCGTTTACCAATGCTTTAGACTTCACTTAAGTAATTATAGATTCTCATGAATGAATTAAATTCGTGTTAGTCTAAGGTAACAAAATTTAGAGCTACTAGAATAACATGTTTGTGTGCTCTCTTGTTAAGTAGAACAAAGGCAAGTTTAGTTTTGCTTGTCGAATGTTGGCTGCTAGAACGTTTTCTATTGTAGTGATGCTTTCGTGGTCATAATGGTGTTTTCTGTAGTTATGGGGAATACCAAAGTTGTAGCCAACTTACTTATCTAGTTTGTCCTAAAATTTCATGACCCTAGGTATTATGGTTTGAGAATTATGAATTTTAGAAGTTTACTGTCAGGGTTTTGTTTATGCTCTGAATAGATCTGAATGTTTGATTTATTTGACCTATGTGCACAGAGAATCATGTCTTGGAGATAATAGAAGAAGTGTAGTACTTTTTCTAAGCTTTCTAAAATGTCCTATAACACTAATTTTGGTGGTTTAAATCTCTACGTATGAGCTTGTAATGTGGGATGGCAGAGTCTGTCCAAATCTGGGCAGAGATATTTTCCTTGTCTTGTTTGGCCTTGTTAGATATAGAATCATCTTAATATGATAATAAGAAAGTTATAGACAGCTTAATAAGCTTTACATAAAGTTAAGGCTTAGCCTTGTTGTGTCCCTAGAACTCCAGTTTTGCATTTTTGAAGTTCTTGTCAGTTTTCTATCCATTTTGGTACAGATTTGAAACATTAGCAATTTTGGTCATATTAAGCTATGAATTAGTTTTTGGTATGAATAACTAAAGTGTAGTCATCTTCCTAAGCCTTCTATAAAGTCTAGGATCACCTTTGTGGGATGTCTACAACCTCAGTTATGGTTGAAACAAGTAACCATTGTGCTGCTGTCCAGATTCTGTGCCCATGCTAAGTTAGTCACCTTAGCCAACGTTTGTTTTGAGCTAAACTTGTAGTTAGTTCATGCTTGAGATAAATGCTTAGTTTGGGTGAGCCTTGTGCTTTTTATTGGTTGCTTAAGCCCATTTGTTGAATTTTCTAAAATGACTGCTTGATTGTGAAGTTGTGGGTATGCTTGTTAGTTGATTAGTGCTATAGTTGTCACTTCGTTTGTCCTCGGTGAGCATACGTGTGTTTTGTAGAAACATCGGTAAGTTAGGTCATGGAGATGATAACTGCTTTGAGCAATATGGCAGTCATGTCCCTTGATGGAAATCGTTTCGGTTTTCAAAGGATCAACGATAAGATTAAGGACGGTTAGTTCCGGATGTCAAGGTGTTGAGATACATCTGGAATAGTCGTTAGGATCTTTGTTTCTTCCTTTGACCGTACTATGAAGAGGGGCATGAGCGAGTAGCTTGACCTAGGTGAGTCTTATGTTTAGGTGTGGTGCACACTTGTCAAACTTAGCACTAGGTAGCTCGAGAAAAGCTCAGAGTACAGTTAGAAGTGACTTGATTCATGTTGCATTGCGTTTAGAAGACGTTTGAGCCGTTTACCTATGACCGGACGCGGTCCTGGTCATGACCGGACGCGTCCGGTCAGTACAAAGTCTTAACTGCGTTTTTGGCTGACTGACCGGACGCGGTCCTTGAGAGGACCGGACGCGGTGGTCAGGCTGACACGTGTTCCAGAGGGTAAACAACAAAGATCGGACGCGACTGTGAAAAAGACCGGTGCGTCCGGTCATGTTCCAGTAAGGTCCAGCGGAGACCTGACGCGTCCGGTCACCTATGAACGGACGCGGTCGTGTGTCCGGTCTTGTTCCAGTAAGGTCCTGTGGTGACCTGACGCGTCCGGTCACCTATGATCGGACGCGGTGTTGAGTCAGGTCAAATTTCCAGAGAGCTCTTGCATGATCGGACGCGTCCGATCATCCCTGATCGGCGCGTCCAGTCATCTCAGACCAGCGCGTCCGGTCAGCACAGATCGGCGTGTCCCGTCTCTCAGTACAGGTTTCCGTTTTCGACCGTTACAACTGACTGGCGCGTCCGGTCATATCGACAGGCGCGTCCGGTCAGTGCACGTCTGGCTGTTTCGAAAGGTAACGGTTGGATTTGTCTTAGGGGTCTATAAATACAACCCCTCCACCTCTTTTAGAGGTCTCTTGCTCATTTGTGTAGCTGAGAAACACCTTTGAAGTGCAAGGGAGTGCAAGAGCCATAGTGAGGATTGAGATTTGCGAATCAAAGTTTGAGAATCATCTCTAGTGACAAGAGTCTAGCAAGTGTGCATACATCTTCTCATTAGACTTGTTGTGGTCAAGTGAGAGTTCTAGCTTGTTACTCTTGGTGATCACCATTACCTAGACGGTTTGGTGGTGATTGGGAGTTCAGTGATCATCCGACGAGATTATAGGTGACCCAACTCAAGTTGTGAGCGGTTTTGGGTGATTCGCCACGACGGAGTGTCGAAGAATCAACCCGTAGAGAGCACTTGATCCTTGCGCGGATCAAGGGGGAGCTACACCCTTGCGCGGGTGCTCCAACGAGGACTAGTAGGGAGTGGCGACTCTCTGATACCTCGGCAAAACATCGCCGTGTTCCTATCCCTTACTTTCAAGCATTTACTTTCTTGCATTACTTTCATTACTTGATTACTTTCCTAGAATTGCCTTGCTAGTCTAGGATTGAAACTTAGGGTGCATAACTTTTATCGGTAGAAACACAAGGAACACAAGTAGGCACTAGGGGTGAAGTTTGGCTTGTAGGATTTAATTCTTGCAATTAATTTTTAGAAAATCCCAATTCACCCCCCCTCTTGGACATCTTGATCCTTTCAATTGGTATCGGAGCCGTGTTGCTCTAAATTTAGGCTTTACCACCTAGAGCAAGATGTCTAATGGGGAAGGACCACCTCCCACCTTTGAGGGAGACGATTTTCCATGTTGGAAAATTCGTATGGAGGCGTACCTCGAAGCCATAGATGTTGGGTGCCTTAGAGCCACAACCGAAGGGCTTCCCCCCATAAGGGATCCCGCTAACCCAAGTGGTGACGAGGAGAAATACGACCGGTGGAATGCAAAAGCAAAAAATGCAATCTACCGGGCACTAGACAAAGATATCTTCAATCGTGTGCGTAATGCCAAAAACGCTCATGAATTGTGGGAGAATCTTTGTGCTCTCCATGAGGGAACTAAGAGTGAGCGTGAGGAACGCTATCATATTGCTTTAAGGAAAATTAATTCTTTTGAGATGCTTCCTAAAGAAAGTGCTAATGAAATGTACACTCGCTTGAATGTTCTTGTAGAAGATCTCAATGCTCTTGGACTCACTAAAATGAGTCAATCGGATGTTGCAAGGAGGATCTTGAGTGTTCTCCCCGTTGAGAAGTATGGACATATTGTCAGCGTACTTCACCAAAGTGATCTCTCCGCCGCAACACCGACTCAAGTATTGGGAAAGATCAATGCACATGAGATGTACATGCACATCACTCCGGAAGAGGGTTCATTATCTTCCAAGAAGAAGGACTTGGCCTTCAAAGCTAGCTATGAAAAGAAAAAGAAGAAGGGCCAAGCCATGATAGTGCAAGAGAGCACAAGTGAGAGTGATATTGATGATGAATCACTTGCACTCATGGTGAGAAGAACCACCAAGATGCTAAAGAAGCTCAACAAGAGTGGCATCAAGTTCGATGGCAAGAAGAAGAAATTCTTCACTAGTACCAAAAGGAAGCCAATCTCTGAAATGGATTGCTTAAATTGTGGAGAACTTGGCCATCTAGCTCATCAATGCCCAAAGCCTCCAAAAGACAAAAACAAGAATAAGTACAAGGGCAAGAAAGATGATTCAAGTGAAGAAGAAGATGATAAAAGAAAGAACAAACCATACAAGAAGAAAGATGGCAAGAAAAGAGAGTTCTACAAGAAGAAGAAGGGAGGCAAGGCTTATATTGTTGGTGATTGGCTCACCGACATTGAATCATCATGTGAGTCCTCCGGCGATGAAAGTGATGATGAAAAAGAGAAGATCGCCACACTTGTGGTTGGGCCATCACCATCGTCATCAACGTCTTCATCACCATCTTCACCGCCATCCTCACCGTCATCATCTACTTCCCACCTATGTCTCATGGCTAAAGGTGATCGAAAGGTACAAAATAGTGATAGTGATGATGAATATGATGCACCTTCTTATGATGAATTAGTAAAATTATTAAACAAATATTCTAAAATCATAAGGAGGACTAGAAATGAAAATGATGAGCTTCAACATAAAAATGAAACACTCTCATCTAAGCTTGAAAGTGCACATGAGACTAGGGATGAGCTCATAGATCAAAATGAAACTATGTCTTCTTCTCTCAAGGAGCTCAAAACCTCTAACAAGGAGCTTAGAGATAAACATGATAAAATTGAGAAGAAGCATGGTGAACTCATGACTAGACTCAACTCTCTAAAAGAAGAATATACTACATTGAAAATCAACTATGATACTCTTATTGTTGCTAATGAGCTTGCTCTTGAGACACATGATGCTACTAACTAAATTGTTAAGATTGATATAGCTACATCATGTGATGATTTGATTATTGAGAACCTTGAGCAAGGCTCTAGCGGCAAAGGCAAGAGTGTGGTTGAGGCCAATGACTATGATGAGTATGTCAAGCTCAAGAGAGAAAATGAGATGCTTAAAGTTGAGAACAAGAAGTTGTTGGCTCTTGAAAAGCAAGCTTCAAATGAGTCACTTATTAAAGAAAACAAGAAGCTCAAGCAAGAGAAAGAGCATCTCAAGACCGGCCTAAGTAAGTTCACAAGAGGCCAACATTTGTAAAGTGAGCTACTCATGAACACCGTCATGAAGTTGGATAGGAGTGGCATTGGCTATTTGGCAAATCAAGAGAAGAAGATCAAAACTCAACAACAACAAAGCAAGTCAAAGCCCAAGCCAAAAAGATGTGTTGAGTGTGGACAAGAAGGTCATTTTTCTCATGAGTGCAAAACTCCACCACCACAACCCTTGACCAAGCATGCTAGACCATTTGCTTTCAATGCTCACTACATGCTTAGAAAGGACTCTAGTGGAAAGATGAAAGTTATGTTCTTGGGTCCTCCTAACAAGGATAGGCCAAAGAAAATTTGGGTTGCCAAGTCACTAGTTGAAAAAGTTAAGGGTCCCTCTCAAGTTTGGGTCCCTAAACAAAAGGCTTGATCTCTTGTGTGTAGGTGAACTACAAGACCGGTGGATCTCATTGGGTGATTGATAGTGGTTGCACATAACACATGACCGGTGATCCTTGTATGTTCACCTCACTTGAAGAGGATGGGGTATGCCAAGACAAGATCACATTTGGGGATAATTCCAAGAGCAAAGTCAAGGGTATAGGCAAGGTTGCAATATCAAATGATCATTCTCTCTCCAATGTGCTCTATGTTGTTTCATTGAGTTTCAATTTACTATCCGTTGGGCAACTTTGTGATCTTGGCTACCAATGCTTGTTTGGTCCAAATGAAGTGGTTGTTACCAAGATAGATGACAAGCAAGTGATTTTCAAGGGTTTTAGATACAATAATCTTTATCTTGTTGACTTCACCTCCGAAGATACAAACTTGATGACATGTTTGTTCACCAAGACCACACTTGGATGGCTTTGGCATAGGAGGCTTGCTCATGTTGGAATGAACACTCTCAACAAGCTATTGAAGAAAGAACTAGTAAGAGGCTTAAAGGATGTAAAGTTTGAAAAGGACAAACCTTGTAGTGCATGTCAAGCCGGCAAACAAGTTGCAAACACTCATCCAACCAAAGCCTACATGTCAACATCAAGAGTGCTAGAACTCCTTCACATGGATTTGTTTGGTCCTACAACTTACAAGAGTTTGGGTGGAAATCTTTATTGTCTTGTGATTGTGTATGACTTCTCAAGATACACTTGGACTTTCTTTCTTCATGACAAATCCGAAGTGGCAAGTTGCTTCAAGAAGTTTGCAAAGAGAGCTCAAAATGAATTTGAAGTCAAGATAAAGAAGATTAGAAGTGACAATGGAAAAGAGTTTGACAACACCAACATTGAAGCCTATTGTGATGAAATTGGAATCAAGCATGAAGTGTCATCAACCTACACTCCTCAACAAAATGGTGTAGTTGAGAGGAAGAACCGGTCCTTGATCACTCTTGCAAGAACAATGCTAGATGAGTACAATACACCGGAAAAATTGTGGGCCGAGGCAATCAACACCGCATGCTATGCTTCAAATCGTCTCTTCCTACAAAAGTTCCTTTGCAAGACCCCTTATGAGTTGCTAAATGGGAAGAAGCCGGACGTCTCATTCTTCTGGGTGTTTGGTTGCAAATGCTACATCTACAAGAAGCGTCAACACCTAGGGAAGTTCCAAAGACGTTGTGATATTGGTTTTCTTGTTGGCTACTCATCAAAGTCCAAAGCATACAGAGTATTTAACCACGCCACCGGTTTGGTTGAAGAAACATATGATGTGGAATTTGATGAGTCTAATGGCTCCCAAGGAGCAATTGAGAATTGTGATGATGTAGGTGATGAACCATTGAGGGAGGCCATGAAGAACATGTCGGTAGGTGACATCAAGCCTAAAGATGATGAAGACGATGTACAAATTGTCAATCCACCATCATCATCATATGTGCCTCAAGATGATGACAAGAATTAGAGAGTTGAAAATGAAGACACCCATGTCTCTCATCATCAAGCCAAGGCACAAGCACAAGACGTTGATGCTCCTCATCCCACCCCTCAAATGGTTGATCGAAGAAACTCACCTCTACTTCAAGCACATCCACGAGATCTCATCATAGGGAGTCCTACAAAGGGTGTAATGACTCGATCTCAAAAATTTAATTCTTTTGTCTCCTGTCTTGAACCTAAGAATGTAGAAGAAGCTCTTCAAGATCCGGATTGGGTGAATGCCATGCATGAAGAATTGAACAACTTCGCCCGAAATCAAGTATGGACACTTGAAGAGCATCCAAAAGGTGCAAGAGTCATTAGAACCAAGTGGGTGTTCCGCAATAAGCAAGATGATCAAGGGGTAGTGGTAAGAAATAAGGCAAGACTAGTGGCAAAAGGGTTCTCTCAAGTTGAAGGTCTTGATTTTGGAGAGACTTTTGCACCCGTTGCAAGACTTGAAGCCATCAGTATCCTACTTGCATATGCATCACATCATGATATGAAACTATATCAAATGGATGTGAAAAGTGCATTCTTAAATGGCTTTATAAATGAACTAGTCTTTGTTGAACAACCTCCCGGGTTTGAAGACCCTAGATATCCTAATCATGTTTATAGGTTGTCCAAGGCGCTATATGGGCTCAAGCAAGCCCTTAGAGCGTGGTACGAGCGCCTTCGGGACTTCCTCATTGAGAAGGGCTTCACCATTGGGAAGGTTGACACCACACTATTCACCAAGAAATTCAAAGAAGAGATCTTCATTTGTCAAGTATATGTTGATGATATCATCTTCGGGTCAACAAATGAAGACTATTGCAAAGAATTTGGTGAATTGATGTCAAAAGAGTTCGAGATGTCAATGATTGGTGAGCTAACATTCTTCCTTGGGTTTCAAGTCAAGCAAATGAGAGAAGGGATCTTTATCTCTCAAGAGAAGTATACCAAGGATCTTCTCAAAAGATTCAAGATGGAAGAATGCAAGCCAATCAAGACCCCAATGCCAACTAATGGACATCTCGACCTAGATGAGGGAGGTAAACCAATCGATCAAACTTTTTACCGTTCTATGATTGGTAGCTTGTTATACCTTACCGCATCTAGGCCCAACATCATGTTTAGTGTGTGCATGTGTGCCCGCTTTCAAGCGTGCCCTAAAGAACCTCACTTAAGTGCCGTAAAAAGAATCCAAAGATATCTTAAGTATACTCCAAGCATCGGACTATGGTACCCCAAAGGAGCTAGATTCCAACTAGTTGGCTACTCCGATTCGAATTATGCCGGTTGCAAAATTGATAGAAAAAGCACATCCGGAGGGTGCCATTTGCTTGGGAGATCCTTAGTATCATGGTCATCGAAAAAGCAAAATAGTGTGGCTTTGCCCACCGCCGAGGCGGAATACATTGCTGCGGGGGCTTGTTGTGCACAAATCCTATACATGAAACAAACCCTTCTAGACTATGGAGTTGTTCTTAAAAAGGTGCCGCTTTTATGTGACAATGAAAGTGCGATTAAAATTGCTAATAATCTGGTACAACACTCTCGCACCAAGCACATTGATATCCGCCACCACTTTCTAAGAGATCACGTTGCTAAAAATGACATATCACTAGAAGGTGTAAGAAGTGAGAATCAATTAGCGGATATCTTCACTAAACCTTTGGATGAAGCTACTTTTTGTAGATTGAGAAGTGAACTAAATGTGCTTGATTCTAGTAACTTTAAAAGATGAGCTTGTGTTGTCCCTTGCATTGCATTTGTATTATATGTCATGTTTAATTACCCGCAATGCATCTAGGGCTTGACTAACTTGGTTACGATAACCCTCCTTTGGAGGAGTGAAGAAGCCTAACCGTGGATCAAACTTGACAAGCAACCTAGCTTTACTTACTTGTTTTGCATTGCATATGCATGGTTGTTGTTTTGTCGTTCCTTTTCGGTTAAGTTTTGAGCAACCTCTGTGTTCGTCCATGGGTAGAGAGAGCATTTTGACGCTCCCAAGGGTTCAAAAGCTCTATTGCATGGCCATACGTTGCTCCTCGGGTGTTTGTTGCCTATTTTCCTAAAAATAATATTAGCCTAAGACAAACTATTTTGAGAAACTTGAGGGTTTGAGTGAGGTCACTCATATCTTGTTCCAATTGGTGTTTATCTGTGTCTCTTTGAATTGGAACTTGATTGGGAGAAGTCGCGTCTAAGTTCGGTATGAAAAGGGTGAAAAATAGTGACCGAACGCTGGACCGGACGCTGTACCGGACGCAGTGTTGCTTCACCACCGCGTCCGGTCCCGGCGACCACCAGCGCGTCCGGTCATCCTGAAGACCGTCTCCTGATCTAGTGATCGGACGCTGCACCGGACGCGGCCCTGTTAACCACCGCGTCCGGTCCCGGTAACCACCACCGCATCTAGTCATCCGTCTCAGTTTTCCGGGCAAATCAAAACCGGACGCTGTCAGCGTCCGATCGCGAATAATCGGACGCGTCCGGTCATTCCAGGAGCTTACTGAAATGTGACCGGACGCTGCCTCTCCGCATCTGGTCATATCGACCACCGCGTTCGGTCATCGCGTATCGAGTGGATCTAACCCCTCATATAATCTTTCGTGTTCCTTCTTTTTCTTCACCTGTACAACTCGCAACCGCCGCCTCGTTCCCTAACGCGCCGCGCCGCCGCTCGCCAAAGCTCTCCGCCGCGCCTGCGCCACCGCCCGGCCCTGCAGCTGCTCTCCTCTCGCGCACGCGCCGTCTCCACCACCACGCCCGCACAGCCGCCGTTCACTCCGCCGCCGCCACCGTGAGCCGCCGCTGCTGCTACCAGAGACCGTGCACGACCTCCGACCAGTCCCTGCCATCGCATTCATCCTCGATCTTCGGCCATCGCGTGTCGCCCTAACCCTAGGGTTCGTTCTGCAGTGTCTCTTTCGTTCATCGTCGAAACGTCCCTCACGCGACGTCTTCGCTCGAGCGCTCGTCCGGTGCGTCGGGAAGTCTCGTGACCTAGGTCATCTCATCTCATCACCGCTTTCTCGTCGATCCGAGGTAGTCATCACGTTTCATTTCATGTCTTATCTTATATGCTTGCTATCTCTAGGGTTTCGTACCTTTAGATCATATATGTTGCTTATAGTAGATCCATCTATTCTGTTTTTTCAGCGAGTTTGTCGGTGTGTCGGGGTAACTGCTATTCTGTTGATTGAATCTGAGGCCAAGCCTGCGGATACGGATTGAGGCCAAGCCTCTTGAGTGTCAGTACATCATCTTTCAGAGGGTTTCTGATAGTGTGACAGTATGGTTCGTTGCAAGAATGCCGGTGGTGCTCCTAGTGACGGGGACGACAGTCCTCCTTGTCTGTCTGAGGTTGCGCGTGGAAAGCGCATAAAGATCATGGCCAGAAAAACGAAGAAGACTCTCACTGATGCAAAGATAGCTCAGGCAGTGGCAGAAACAGCAGATGCAGTTGAAAGGGGTGGTAGGAGCAGTGGTTTCCGACAGTGCTACAGTCGTTTTCATCTTGAAGGACGACAGCTTGGTACAGAGATCACTGAGACCACTGAGGGCATAGAAGTGCAAATGGATGCAGATACTATGTCAGTTGATCCACCTGCAGCACCTTTAGAGGGGACAGCGGAACAGCCAGCTCAGACTCCATCACATCGCCGCTCCACACGCACACGGACTCAGGTGACTCCTAGGCCAGAGGGCCAGCGTCGTGGAGGACGTCCACCTCTGAGAGTTAGAGGTACACCCCCAGTTGAGCACTTTGACTTGAGAGGTGCTACTGCACGACAGGTGCAAAGTTTGAGATTTGTTGAGGTCAGCCGGTGGTTCCCACCTCAGAGGGACTCCAGAGCTTCAGAGGGATTCTATACTCCTCTCTAGGAGGACTTTTACAGAGCTCTTGTTGGCAGTGGCATTGCTTTTCGACCACAGAGGGTCTGTCGCATTGAGTCACTTATTGAGGTAGTGGGTGAGTAGCTACGTCCGCACCTGTCCTATCTACCAGGCCTGTCAGATTTTCTTGGACGGACAGGTGCATACTGCGGCACTTGGGTTAGAGAGTTCTATGCTTCATTATGGATTGATCCAGCCCATGAGTTCATACACTTTGCATTCAGAGGCCGTGACCGTAGACTGTATAGCTTCAAACACAAAGATTCACCAGCTCTGCTTTGGTCAGACAGCTCCACCTAGACGCCCTCATGGCGGTTCTGTGCCACCTATAGACCTGATCCGACCCTGTTTTCGTGAGCCTTTTGGCGAAGGGTCTCATCGCACACCTGCCAGTCTGACATCGATTGCCCGAGTCTTGGATGCTATTGTTAGACGCACTCTTCTTCCCAGACTTGGTTACAGAGAGGGACTCACCAGGATGCAGCTTTGGATAGTTCACCACCTTCTTTCACAGACACCTTTTGACATTTGGGATCTTATGGTCAGTGAGATGGAGGACACCCTGGCAGAAGGCTTCAAGGGACACCGTCAGCTGCCCTATGCTCATTGGATTTGTTTCATCATCAGATCTGCACTTGAGCTGCCTTCAGAAATAAGTGCTGAGATAACTGAAACCACTACTGCTTTTCCTGAGTATGATATTCGTCAGCTATGGGCTTCAGTTACTAGAGAGCAGACCCCTGCACCAGGATAGAGAGAGACCTGAGGTGCCCGAGACAACGGCTGAGCAGGATGCGACCATACAGGGTCTTGCTGAGGCAGAACTTGCAGATCTAGATGCTCAGCCCGCTGATATAGCTGAGGATAAGGCCTCTGACAGCACTGACGAGGACTATCAGCCCATCCCCAGGTATCGGTCTCCTCGGCCTCACGACCACAAGGCCGGTGGCTCTGGTTCAGCCTCCCGCTCAGACCCAGCCATGGTGGCTATACTTGAGAGGCTGACCCAGGCACAGGAGCGATAGGAGCTTCAGCTACAGAGACAGGCTCAGGACACAGCTGCTGCGTTTGCACAGATACAAGCTCGACAGGATGAGTTCCAAAAACAGCAGCTTGAGATACAGCGCCAACAGGTCGAGATGCAGCGTCAGCAGTATGAGATGCAGCGATAGAGTGCAGCTAGCCAGCAGCAGTACTTGGAGCTTCTGTATCACCTAGTCACAGTTGGGGCTCCTCCACCTGCATCTATCCTAACTTCAGCTTTACCATTCAGTGGACCTTCAAGTCAGGATCAGCCGAGCTTTCAGTTCACATCTCCACAGCTGCAAGTTCCTCAGTCATTCCAGTCCCCGAGCTACACGCCCATTCAGACGGGGTTTACTCCTTCAGACCAGCCTCACCCTCACATGTTGACCGGCACACCGTTCATTGATCTGAGTGCCACATATAGCGAGTTGACTGGTCAGCCGACACCCTCACACACCACATTTGCTACTTCTTCAGGGTTGTCAGGTTCAGAGGCAGTTTTCCTTCCAATGACAGGGATAGGCACTACAGAGACTGTTCCGTCGTCCGTTGCCTCGACAGATCCCCCAGCTTTTGGCTCACTTTAGGCTCAGGTCACAGAGACTGCTTCACTTATCGCTACTTCGGCAGCACCTGTTCCTGTTGATCAGACCTAGACCGCTTCATAGCCGCGTGCTTCTTCAGAGGGTCAGCCAGATAGCTCCGAGTCTGAGGGAGACATCTCTCAGTTTGTGATTACTCCGCGCTCCTCGGCACCCGACTCAACTCCGTCTGTTCCCCCGTCAGA
The DNA here is from genome assembly GCA_038087645.1 of Saccharum hybrid cultivar R570. Taxonomy (NCBI): domain Eukaryota; kingdom Viridiplantae; phylum Streptophyta; class Magnoliopsida; order Poales; family Poaceae; genus Saccharum; species Saccharum hybrid cultivar. Next base: position 4,663,565 of record JAQSUU010000043.1, on the reverse strand, counting down.
TCCTTAGATTAGCTTTTGGCGTTTGATGCCAAAGGGGGAGAGAGAGTAGATTTAGGGGGAGCTTTTGTTAGAGGTTTCTTTTCATTCTTTTCTTGTGTGCTACTCTCATGCATCATGTTTACTTTACAGTAATTGCATTCGTGTGACATGTGATCTTATGAGATATCTTAAGTCTATATGGTTTATCTAATCACAGCTTTAAAACATGTCACTTGTTTGTTTTTTAGCTCATAAGGTTGTGCTTCCGTGCCTTACTCCGATTTCATATGAGCTTTGTTTTATGTGTACTAACTCTTCATGTTTTATCCTATGAGTACACTCAGTTGGCTTGGAACACATAAGCATTGACTAACCCCTTGTGCTTACAGCTTTATGCTTATGTGAACCAAGCATGATCAAAAACCTCAACTCATATCTTCTGAATCTAAGTGTTGTCATCAATCACCAAAAAGGGGGAGATTGAAAGCATCTAGGCCCTGGTGTTGGTTTCGGCAATTAATGACAACACATAATTACCATGACTAACGTGTGTTTTGCAGAAACATCGGTAAGTTATGTCATGGAGATGATAACTGCTTTGAGCAATATGGCAGTCATGTCCCTTGATGGAAATCGTTTCGGTTTTCAAAGGATCAACGATAAGATTAAGGACGGTTAGTTCCGGATGTCAAGGTGTTGAGATACATCTGGAATAGTCGTTAGGATCTTTGTTTCTTCCTTTGACCGTACTATGAAGAGGGGCATGAGCGAGTAGCTTGACCTAGGTGAGTCTTATGTTTAGGTGTGGTGCACACTTGTCAAACTTAGCACTAGGTAGCTCGAGAAAAGCTCAGAGTACAGTTAGAAGCGACTTGGTTCAAGTTGCATTGCGTTTAGAAGACGTTTGAGCCGTTTACCTATGACCGGACGCGGTCCTGGTCATGACCGGACGCGTCCGGTCAGTACAAAGTCTTAACTGCGTTTTTGGCTGACTGACCGGACGTAGTCCTTGAGAGGACCGGATGCAGTGGTCAGGCTGACACGTGTTCTAGAGGGTAAATAGCAAAGATCGGACGCGACTGTGAAAAAGACCGGTGCGTCCGGTCATGTTCCAGTAAGGTCCAGCGGAGACCTGACGCGTCCGGTCACCTATGAACGGACGCGGTCGTGCGTTCGGTCTTGTTCCAGTAAGGTCCCGTGGTGACCTAATGCGTCCGATCACCTATGATCGGACGCGGTGTTGCGTCAGGTCAAATTTCCAGAGAGCTCTTGCATGATCGGACGCGTCCGATCATCCCTGATCGGCGCGTCCGGTCATCTCAGACCGGCGTGTCCGGTCAGCACAGATCGGCGCGTCCGGTCTCTCAGTACAGGTTTCTGTTTTCGACCGTTACAACTGACCGGCGCGTCCGGTCATATCGACAGGCGCGTCCGGTCAGTGCGCGTCTGGCTATTTTGAAAGGTAACGGTTGGATTTGTCTGAGGGGTCTATAAATACAATCCCTCCACCTCTTTTAGAGGTCTCTTGCTCATTTGTTTAGCTGAGAAACACCTTTGAAGTGCAAGGGAGTGCAAGAGCCATAGTGAGGATTGAGATTTGCGAATCAAAGTTTGAGAATCCTCTCTAGTGACAAGAGTCTAGCAAGTGTGCATCCATCTTCTCGTTAGACTTGTTGTGGTCAAGTGAGAGTTCTAGCTTGTTACTCTTGGTGATCGCCATCACCTAGACGGTTTGGTGGTGATTGGGAGTTCGGTGATCATCCGACGAGATTGTGGGTGACCCAACTCAAGTTGTGAGCGGTTTTGGGTGATTCGCCGCGACGGAGTGTCGAAGAATCAACCCGTAGAGAGCACTTGATCCTTACGCGGATCAAGGGGGAGCTACACCCTTGCGCGGGTGCTCTAACGAGGACTAGTGGGGAGTGGTGACTCTCCGATACCTCGGCAAAACATCACCGTGTTCCTATCCCTTACTTTCAAGCATTTACTTTCTTGCATTACTTTCATTGCTTGATTACTTTCCTAGAATTGCCTTGCTAGTCTAGGATTGAAACTAAGGGTGCATAACTTTTATCGGTAGAAACACAAGGAACATTGTAACGGATCAACGTAATTATACGAAATTAAGTAAGAAAATCTTCCACCGAGGCGGTTAATTTAACAAACTTAAGCCCGTATAACTTGAGATTCCGTGAAATCACGAAGGATTTCCAAACCACTAACATACAACCAAGATCGTACTGATTTAGCAGCCACAGTTCACACGATACATAAATCTGATCATAAAGGTAGGATACATCGGAGTTCGGAAATAAAAGTTATTACAACATAGTTCAACATAAAGTAGCGGAAGCAAATAGTTTTACACACACACACTTAGTTCAGTTACAGTGCTAGTCGATAGTCATGGTCCACAAAAGCAGTAGGTAAGACAAACAGAAAGACCCTTGCCCAAGGTCCTAGTTGTCACCCATCGCCGGATACAGACAGTTGGAGCAGTACCCGTAGTACATCTGACCATCTGCAACAACAATGGGAACAACGCCCTGAGTACGAGAATGTACTCAGCTAGACTTACCCGTCATAAACCAGAAATAACAAGACACCAAGGAGCATGCAAGGCTTTACATAGTGGATTGGCTTGACTCCTTTGCGAAAAGCACAAGTTATTATGAATGACTAAGGATAAGTATCTTTAGCATCATTTTTAGGATAACCTATTCATACTAAATAAGCACCTATGACTAAAACAAACACTTGATTAACCATTAACATCAAAGATTACCATCTCAGGTTTAGCCTTTCCAACATTATCCACATAACCATCCGTGTTCCATCATTAAAACTACGATGCCATAGCTCGAGTCAAGTGCTCACTAACCAGGAGCGACGGCGATTCGAATCGAATTCCTATCCAGCTGGAGATTTATTCCTCACACAAACCATGCTTCCCCCGTCAGGGTCGCGTAGATCACCAATGACACTTTCCGAGAAGCCGCGGGATAACAATCATGGATCGCACTACCCAGGGACCGCCCAACTGCCAGGACGCACCTTGGGCTCACTCTTCGCGTCCCCGTTACCCCCCTTCCACACCAGTCTACCAACCCGAGTTTATCCCGGCTCAAAAAGTGTCACTAGCTTCGCGGTCGAAAGGTACTTTATTCGGCCAGCTAAATGTGAGGCATGCGTTCAATATGACAAGAGGGACGAGCAACGATCGGTCCTTAACTGACACAGACGGAATCACTATAGTCCAAAACCCTATAAGACTCCGCCCGGTCTCCGTTTATCCATCAACACTTTGTTACTTTTCATGATCACAATTACAGCTAACCATAACCCGGTATTCACCTATAACTCGCAGGTGACAGAAAATCACCCGACTTCTACTGGTCTAAGCATGGCTAAGCAATTTACTCGATCCTGACCTAACAGGGTAAAAGATAATCCGGTGGCCAAGGTAATAATGCAACAACGGTTTCACTCAACTCCTATAACTTAATGCAACAATATATAACTATAACTCATGTAATAAGGAATAACTTTTTATAAATTAGGAGACTTAAAATGCTCCGGGGCTTGCCTCTTTCGAACGAACTAGGGTGGTGATCGACGCACTCTGGCAGTTCCTCGCCTGACTCTTCCTCCTCGGGCACCTCCTGTGCCTGGGGTTCCTGCTGATCCGTCCAAGCCTGCTCCTCCGGCACTGCTGCCTGCGACTCCTCCTGCGATCCCGTATGATGCAGTTGCATAAGTAAATATGCGAATAATGCATAGGACTATGGTGAAGTGATGGGATGACGCGAGATGCAGATGAGCCCATGGAATGAGCAGTTAAGATAAAACTTCATCTTCTACCAGGTAGTCCACGTCATCCAAGAACATGTACCCTAAAGTATGCACATTGCGGTTCCACTAATAATCATACACCTTACACAAGCAAGTGACCCTAAATGACCAAACCTTACCAACCTAACTCATCCACAACATCAGCAAGGCATAATGATGCTTCAAAGATACACCAAACATATTTTATTTCTCTCAATTTCTCATAAAGAATAATCTTTTATTCCCTATTTAGCTAGGGTTACACAGCAACACCTATCTCTGGTGTAGATAAAAATCTACAAAAATTACAGTAGACTACTCTTACCCTAACTAACCTACCACTAAATTTTCATGAGAATTGCATAAGTAAAACTGCCTGTACAAAATAAACAAGTTATAGCCTAATTGTGAGCATGAAATTATTTTATACTAGAAAAAGTATCAAACAACAGATTTCACAATTTTCTTAGGTTACTAATAGTAAACCAACATACTACAAAAATTATCAGATATATGTTGTATACAAATTTTGCTCTCTACTAAAAATAACAAATATTACCCATTAAAAGCATTTGAACTACACTTCAAAAATTTCTCACAGAACATGCTTCACTAGCATTTTCCCTAGAAAGTACATCACTAATAAAGACTAATGTAACAAGAATCATATTTTTCCCTTTATTATTTTATTTACTACACTTTTTCTAAGATAACAGCATATATAACAATTAAATAAAGTTGCACAGTAAAGTGTCACAAAAATAACATGACATATTTTTAAACTGTAGATCTAGTCAAAAGGAACATTTCAAAATTTGTTTCATGATTTTTGGAGCTATAAATCTTGAGATACAATTTTTGAAAGCATTTAAATAAATTCTGCAAATCTATTTTTCTTGAAATCCGAAAATCAACCGGCTCTAAACGCTACGTACACCCCAGATCTGCACACCGCGAACACACATGAGACAGACAGGCGGGACCACGCGGTCAAACGGGCCCACCCGTCAGCCGAACCGGCCAGGGGCGGCGCTGACCGACGAGCTCTCGCCGACGGCGAGGTCTCCAGTCAGGCCGTGACTGTCATCGTGATCTCCGTCTTCGCGCGAACCTAGCGAGCCAACTAGCGCGGTCAAAGGAGCTCAGGAGCGTGCTCACCGGCGGCCATGGCGGCACGGTGGCTCGGCTCACCGCCGGCCGGCCAACTCCGACCGGGATGGGGTGTGTGGGGTGGTCTGCGAGCTTCACCACGTGAGTGCGGTGCTCGTGCACGTGAGAAGAGAGCGAGAAGGGCGACGGAGGGGTGAAGTTCACGGGGCAGTGCGCTGCCGGTGAACTCGACCAACTCCGACGAGCCATTCCCGCCGACGGGGGCCTTACCACGGCGCGATAGGGCGAGCACAGGATTCGTGGAGTCGTGGCGGAGCCCTATGCAAGATGTAGCAGTTGGCGGTGAGCTCTAGCGGCGGGAAACTCCAACTCCGGCGAGGCGCGCGACGGCGGAGGCGGAGGCGGAGCTTGCTGCGGCTGTGCGGCTGCTGGTGAAGCGAAGTGAGGGCAGCAGCTGAGGCGGGCGAGCGCGTGGAGGGAGGTAAGCTGGCGCGGGGGACGTGGGGGCCACCGGGGCGCGTGTCGCGCGGCGTCGCCGTCGCTCGGCCACGCGGCGGCCGAGCTCTGCCGCGGCGCCACGGCGTCGCGCGCGGGCGCGCGCGCGCGGGCGGGAGGGAGACGGCGCGGGCGCGGGCCAGGCCGGCTTGCCGAGCGGGCCGAAACGGAGGCGGCGGCCCGTTAAGGCCGAAAATCCCTTTTTCTTTTATAATTTAAATTCCAGATTTTCTAATTGGATTCAAATTTGAATTTTGAAGATGAAAAAGACATTTTCACAAATTGTCCCCAAAATAAAAGTTGTTCAAAATTTAATTCTCTACAACTTTCATTTAGGGCACTTTTCAAAATTCTAAATAGATTTTGAATAAATGATTTAAAGCCAAAATTTTAAATAAAAACTCACTTTTCTAGAATATTTTAAAAAGCAAAATTTGAGGAGATTTTGAATACAAAAGTTGCTCCAAAAATCATGTTAATAATTTCTAGACTATCTAAAATTGTAGTTAAACAAGTTCTACAACTCTAGCAAGCAATGCAACCATTTTGGGTTTAAACCAATGTTTGTCACGTTTCAATTCAAGTGAATTTATATTGCATGTGATGATAAACAGGTATGAGATGCTGATGCTCATGCTTTGGAAATGCTAAGGTATGCTTAACACCCAGGGGTGTTACAGCCCTCCCCCCTTATAAGAATCTTGTCCCGAGATTTTGAGTTACGAACCACTTATCGTAAAAAGCTTTATACGCGGTTTGAAGATATTCTCCCGTTTCCCAAGAAGCATCGCTCTCATCATGGTAGCTCCATTGAATTTTATAGGTTGTGACCACTTTATTTCGAGTGACTCGGTCCTTAGTATCCAGGACTCGAACCGGTTTCTCGCGATACTCTAAGTCTGCCTTGATCCGAATACCCTGAGGTTCTATCCTCTCCTCTGGAACACGCAGACACTTCTTCAGTTGGGATACGTGAAAAACGGGAAAGATCGAACTCATCTCTTCTGGTAACTGCAACTTGTACGCCACGGGACCCTTTTTCTCTACGATCTGGTATGGTCCTATATATCTTGCAGACAGTTTCTTCTTGATTCCGAACCGTTTCTTCTTCATTGGGGTAACCTTCAAATAGACATAGTCACCCACTTGGAAATCCAATGTTCTTCTTCTCTTGTCTGCATAACTCTTCTGACGAGACTGTGCAGCTTGCATGTTTTGTTGGATAACACGGACCTTTTTCTCTGCCTCATCTACAAAATCAATTCCATAAAACTTTCTTTCTCCAGGCTCTACCCAATTTAACGGTGTCCTGCACTTCCTGCCATACAAAGCTTCAAAAGGTGCCATCTTGATACTCTCTTGATAACTGTTGTTGTAAGCGAATTCTACCAACGGTAACCTGGATTCCCATGAGCCTCTGGATGATAGTACACAAGCTCTAAGCATATCTTCTAGTACCGCATTAACTCTTTCTGTTTGCCCATCAGTCTGTGGGTGGTAAGCCGTGCTACGAATCAAACTAGTACCCAAACCTTGATGCAGATGTTCCCAAAAGTGAGAGGTAAACTGCGAACCACGATCGGACACAATCGTTTTTGGTATCCCGTGCAATCGGACAATCTCGGCAATGTACTTCTCTGCATATTGAGGTGGTCGGAATGTCGTCTTAACGGGCAGAAAGTGAGCTGTCTTGGTGAGACGATCTACTATTACCCAAATAGAATCATGGCCCTTTTGTGTGGTGGGGAGACCAGTGATAAAGTCCATACTTATATCATCCCACTTCCAATCGGGTACCGACAAAGGTTGCAGAAGTCCTGCAGGTCTCATGTGAAGAGCTTTAACTCTACAACACATGTCATAACGAGCAATGTATGCTGCAATTTCCTTTTTCATCTTAGTCCACCAATAACAGGGTCGCAAATCTTGGTACATTTTACTACTTCCGGGGTGAATAGATAACTTAGAACGATGGGCCTCATCCATCAACTTGTTCTTAAGCTCTCTATCCTTAGGTACTACCAGGCGATCCTTGAACCATAACACTCCTTGGTCATCCAATCGAAAGTGTTTGGTGGGTTCTCTCTTCATCTTTTCTTTGATATGAAAGATTCCCTTATCTGTTTTCTGACCATCAATGATCTGGCTTTCCAGAGTACAACTGACCTGAATATTATGCAACACAGCAGGATGTAACAAATTGAACCCTTCTTCAAACAACGGTTGCACATCAATAGCATGGGATTTTCTGCTCAGTGCATCTGCTACTACATTAGCCTTTCCAGGGTGATAGTGCACGTTCAGATTATAGTCCTTTATCAACTCTAACCATCTCCTCTGTCGCATGTTCAACTCAGATTGGGTAAAGATGTATTTGAGACTCTTATGATCTGTGAAGATATTACACACATTACCCAACAGGTAGTGCCTCCAAATCTTTAGAGCATGCACCACTACTGCAAGCTCTAAATCATGTGTAGGATAGTTAACTTCATGCTTCCTCAATTGCCGTGAGGCGTAAGCAATGACTTTTCCATTTTGCATTAGCACACATCCTAACCCATTCTTGGATGCGTCACAGAAAACATCAAACGGCTTTTCTATATCTGGTTGGGCCAGAACAGGAGCAGTGGTCAACAACTTCCGCAAGGTACAGAAGGCTGCTTCGCACTCCTCTGTCCATACAAACTTATGATCCTTCTGTAACAGGCTTGTCATTGGTTTGGCAATCTTCGAGAAATCTGGTATGAAGCGACGGTAGTAACCGGCTAAACCAAGGAAACTGCGAACTTCGTTAACTGAAATTGGTGACTTCCAGTTCATAACCTCTTGTACCTTACTGGGGTCGACAGAAATGCCATTTTCAGACAACACATGGCCGAGAAAAGGAACTGTCCTAAGCCAGAACTCACACTTGCTGAACTTAGCATACAGTCGATGTTCTCTGAGTCTAGTCAAGACTATCCTGAGGTGTTCCGCATGTTCTTCTTCATTTTCTGAGTATATTAGTATGTCATCAATGAACACTATCACAAACTTGTCCAACTCGGGCATGAAAACCGAATTCATCAGGTACATAAAGTATGCAGGAGCATTTGTCAATCCGAAGGACATGACAAGATACTCGTACAAACCATATCTGGTAGAGAACGCAGTCTTAGGCACATCTTGCGGCCTAATCTTTATCTGGTGGTACCCTGATCTCAAATCTATTTTAGAGAACACTTTGGCTTTGGACAATTGGTCAAACAAGATATCAATCCGAGGAAGAGGATACTTGTTTTTAATTGTCACTGCATTCAGTGGCCGATAATCCACGCACATGCGTAAGGAGTTATCCTTTTTCTTTTTCACAAACAGAGCGGGGCATCCCCATTCAGACGAGCTGGGATGAATCAACCCTTTCTTTAGCAAGTTCTGAAGTTGCTTCTTCAATTCTGCTAACTCATTGGGAGGCATCCGATAAGGCCTTCTTGAAATCGGTGCTGTTCCTGGAATTAACTCAATGGTAAACTCAACATCTCGGTCTGGTGGAAGTCCAGGTAACTCCTCTGGAAACACATCTGGAAACTCACAGACCACTGGAATCTGGGCTAGCAAGGTAGCTTGGATCGCACAAGAGGTGCTAGCTAGGTCTACCCTTCGAGGTAGAACCACCCGAAAGGTGCCTTCCCCACTGGGTCCCTTAAGAGAGATACTCCTTCCTCCAACATCAATTACAACTCCCATTTGATTCATCCAGTTCATACCCATGATCACATCCAAAACTAACCCTGGCATGACTATCAGGTTAAGTTCATATCGCCGGTTTGCTATGTTTAGGGTTACTCCCTGAACAATCTGATTAGTCAATAGATCAGCCCCAGCTGAACTGATTTTATATGCACATTCCAATTCAACTATCTTTTGCTCATGCCTCTTAACAAAAGCTTGACTTACAAAGGAATGAGATGATCCGGAATCAAACAAAACTACTGCAGGATGATTGTTGATAGAAAACATACCAGCTGTCACAGGTTCTCCTTCAGGGATGTCATCTATGGTGGTGTGGTGCACACGAGCTTGATACTGCGTTTGCTGTTTCTTAGGATAGGGACAAAACTTTGCAAAGTGCCCGGGTTGGTTGCAGTTGAAGCACGGTCCCTTCACTTGAGCCACAGTTCCAGATGAACTGCCTTGTCCTGTCTTCGCCTGAGGCAATGCCATCCTGAACGGCTTCTGGTTCCTCTGGGGTGGCTGAGCATTCTGATTCCTCCTTTGCGGTGGCCTAAACCTTGCACCTGGGGCAGGCGATCGATAAGCTGGGCGGTTGGCTACTGGGGTCCTGGACTAAGACGAACCCGACTCGAAAGCCCTCTTACGGATCTTGGAAGCAGCATACACATGGTTGTTCTTCTCTTGCTTCAAACAGTCGCTAACGAAGTCATTGAAACTAGTCCTCATGTTTGTACCCACATGTTTCATCATCTTGGGACTCAGGCCTCTCTTGAAACTAGTGATCTTCTTGGCATCAGTATCCACCATGTCTGGAGCATAACGGCTCAGGTTATTGAAGGCATGCAGATATTGAGTCACAGTCTTCGTGCCTTGATTTAATGCCAGGAATTCCCCAAGCTTTATCTCGGTCAGACCAGGTGGAATGTATGTTCCACGGAAGGCTTCAGTGAACTCCCTCCAAGAGATATGGGCGTGGGGAGGAAAAGTGGTGCGGTGATGCTTCCACTACATTCCTGCCGGACCTTGAAGCTGATGAGCTGCGTACTCAGTCTTCAACACTTCAGTCATTCTTAAGACACGAAACTTATCTTCCATCGTATTAATCCACTCTTCTGCATCTAAAGGTTCTGCGGCTTCCTTGAAGATCGGTGGACGAGTATCCATGAAGTCCTTGAAACTGCTGTACTGATTTGCTTCGTGACCTCCCGGGTTTATCCCCCGACGGGTATTATCTGCGATACTGCGCAGCGCCGCTTCCATATTCTGTTGCATGCTCTCCATGTTTCGTTGGCTTCCCAGGAATTGGGCGAAAAACTGTTCCGCAGTGTAAGGTGGAGGAGGCGGTGGTGGATCCCGATCATCATTAGCAGCTGCACTGCCACCAGCCTCAGCGGTACCATACACAGTACGATGAGTGTTCGACATCTGCATGTTTCAGCAACAATAATTATTAGGTGATGTTGTAGGAATTGCGACCGAATGAAAAATCATGCCGAACTGAATTCACTGGAGAGAATAAATTCATACAATAAAACAGGGGCACAATAAGTCATTCCAATTAACACAACATCACTAATTATATTACTTAAAGCACACACATCGCGTCCATTACAACCAAGTTGCCAGCATACATACACTGGACTTTTGACGTTCGGATACCGCCACAAACACATCCAAGCTTTCCAACCTTACATCAAGCTTTAGTCTTTCTACTCATTATTACATGTCCAAAGTGCCAACAAGCAAAAGATCATGCAAACGGAACCTAGTAGCTAGCGCAACAACTACTAGCCTACTCATCGTGATCGCTATCTAGGTCCGAGACGTTGGCGTTGTCGCCAACTGCAGCGTCGTCGTGCTCCTCAGCTGGCGCCACGGGCTCTTCAGGATCTTCGTCTGCATCCAAATCCATCTCTGCTGCGCCAGGAAGGTCATAAGGGTTAAGCTGATTGTTCAGCCGATGGACCTCTTCATGCAAGTTATCGTTGTACTCTTCTGCATCAGCCAGCCGCTGCTCGAGCTCAAACTGTCTAGCTCTCAACACATTCTCTGCGGACCAGGCTTCATTCCTCTGATGGAGCACATGAGCCAACATGCTCTCAGCATTCCTGTGGGCGGTGGTCAGTCGTCCAAGCTGCTCTCTCAGGGCACGTACATCTCCCTCAAAAACCACAGTCCTCTGAGTGGCCTGATCTCTCTGACTAGTCAACTGAGCCATCTCAGCAGTGAGCCTCTCAATCTCGGCGTCGTGATCTCTCTGAAGCTGGCGGCGGTCATCACGAGCCTGACCAAGAGCACTAGAAACACGTCTCAGACTACCTTCCACTCCATCGAAGGCCCTCATCACTGCGAACATGGCACTCATAGCGGGGTTGTCACTGTTCTGTGCCTCTGCTGCGCTAATCTCCAGAGATCTGCCCCTTGCTTGCTGCCACGAGTCAGTGGAGGGGTTGCCCCTCGGAAAGACTCCCACTATAGTTGTTGCCAACTCCTGAGGAAAGCGATCCATGATATCCCTCAGGATCCCAAAGGCTGCCCTCTCAGCGGCTTCTTCAGGGGTCCTGCCAGTTGACTCAAAACGCCAACCGGTCCACTCAGAACCATCACCTCGGGGACGAACTACTGCTTCCACAGTCACCAAAAGTCCTTCACCCAACCGCTCATTTGACCAAAAGTAGCGGGGCTCCATCCCATCATGATAGCCTACATAGCTGAGCACTCTCCACAAGAGTGTAGGCATCCCAAACTCTCCAAGAAAAGTGTGATGCTGGCGAGTGCGCGGAGCAAGCTGATGATGGGGAGCTCTGCCGGTGGACTTGCGAGCGGTCTACTTGGTACGTGCCATCTGTAGCAAAAATTTTATTACCGTGGTGAGAACAGATTTTTAAGTTGGCATTTTTATCGAAATGAGATAATCAACTTATAAGGGGAGGAACAGTGCCATGAATGAAATGCACAACATGATGCATGCACGTTCAGTACGTCCTCACAAACTTAGAAAACTAATGACTACTAACGGAATAAACGGTGGCATACAACGATCTCTTGTAACGTAACTAACACGTACTACTCGAAAGCGTTGTTATGTACCTGCAGAAAAATCACTTCAGCCCAAACCTCACCGTATGAAAACATGCAGAAAGCAGTAAAGTAAGTTACTCGCTCTACACGCATCCCCAGATACGAGTATAACGGTAACAACTACCCGAATCGTCGTCCTATTGACGGCATCGTCACTGCATGACGGAATTCCCCACAATTTGGATACCCTCATACGAACATGCGCAGGGCACGTAAGTATTTCAGTATCACATAAGCACTCCCCTAGATCGGCAGTGTATCCGACCATGCACTCACAACTCTCACTTACCAAGGCGTAGAGGTAAATGATCCATACATTACCACTCAAGTGAATGGCACTCATACCATAGCACGTCGTATGAGCGACGAAATTTAAAATATGATGCAAACCCCCAAGTTAGTACTTAATTAAGCCACCTAGAGTCCTTATCGGGCATAAAGGATATGACCACTGGCACACTTTTAAGTTCAAAAGCTTATTTGAAAACACAGTTTTTTTAAAATACTCATGTGAACAGTAACATGCTAAACCATGCTCCGATGCCAGCTGTAACGGATCAATGTAATTATACAAAATTAAGTAAGAAAATCTTCCACCGAGGCGGTTAATTTAACAAACTTAAGCCCGTATAACTCGAGATTCCGTGAAATCACGAAGGATTTCCAAACCACTAACATACAACCAAGATCGTACTGATTTAGCAGCCACAGTTCACACGATACATAAATCTGATCATAAAGGTAGGATACATCGGAGTTCGGAAATAAAAGTTATTACAACATAGTTCAACATAAAGTAGCGGAAGCAAATAGTTTTACGCACACACACTTAGTTCAGTTACAGTGCCAGTCGATAGTCATGGTCCACAAAAGCAGTAGGTAAGACAAACAGAAAGACCCTTGCCCAAGGTCCTAGTTGTCACCCATCGCCGGATATAGACAGTTGGAGCAGTACCCGTAGTACATCTGACCATCTGCAACAACAATGGGAACAACGCCCTGAGTACGAGAATGTACTCAGCTAGACTTACCCGTCATAAACCAGAAATAACAAGACACCAAGGAGCATGCAAGGCTTTACATAGTGGATTGGCTTGACTCCTTTGCGAAAAGCACAAGTTATTATGAATGACTAAGGATAAGTATCTTTAGCATCATTTTTAGGATAACCTATTCATGCTAAATAAGCACCTATGACTAAAACAAACACTTGATTAACCATTAACATCAAAGATTACCATCTCAGGTTTAGCCTTTCCAACATTATCCACATAACCATCCGTGTTCCATCATTAAAACTACGATGCCATAGCTCGAGTCAAGTGCTCACTAACCGGGAGCGACGGCGATTCGAATCGAATTCCTATCCAGCTGGAGATTTATTCCTCACACAAACCATACTTCCCCCGTCAGGGTCGCATAGATCACCAATGACACTTTCCGAGAAGCCGCGGGATAACAATCATGGATCGCACTACCCAGGGACCGCCCGACTGCCAGGACGCACCTTGGGCTCACTCTTCGCGTCCCCGTTACCCCCTTCCACACCAGTCTGCCAACCCGAGTTTATCTCGGCTCAAAAAGTGTCACTAGTTTCGCGGTCGAAAGGTACTTTATTCGGCCAGCTAAATGTGAGGCATGCGTTCAACATGACAAGAGGGACGAGCAACGATCGGTCCTTAACTGACACAGATGGAATCACTATAGTCCAAAACCCTATAAGACTCCGCCCGGTCTCCGTTTATCCATCAACACTTGGTTACTTTTCATGATCACAATTACAGCTAACCATAACCCGGTATCCACCTATAACTCGCAGGTGACAGGAAATCACCCGACTTCTACCGGTCTAAGCATGGCTAAGCAATTTACTCGATCCTGACCTAACAGGGTAAAAGATAATCCGGTGGCCAAGGTAATAATGCAACAACGGTTTCACTCAACTCCTATAACTTAATGCAACAATATATAACTATAACTCATGTAATAAGGAATAACTTTTTATAAATTAGGAGACTTAAAATACTCCGGGGCTTGCCTCTTTTGAACGAACTAGGGTGGTGATCGACGCACTCTGGCAGTTCCTCACCTGACTCTTCCTCCTTGGGCACCTCCTGTTCCTGGGGTTCCTGCTGATCCGTCCAAGCCTGCTCCTCCGGCACTGCTGCCTGCGACTCCTCCTGCGATCCTGTATGATGCAGTTGCATAAGTAAATATGCGAATAATGCATAGGACTATGGTGAAGTGATGGGATGATGCGAGATGCAGATGAGCCCATGGAATGAGCAGTTAAGATAAAAATTCATCTTCTACCAGGTAGTCCACGTCATCCAAGAACATGTACCCTAAAGTATGCACATTGCGGTTCCACTAATAATCATACACCTTACACAAGCAAGTGACCCTAAATGACCAAACCTTACCAACCTAACTCATCCACAACATCAGCAAGGCATAATGATGCTTCAAAGATACACCAAACATATTTTATTTCTCTCAATTTCTCATAAAGAATAATCTTTTATTCCCTATTTAGCTAGGGTTACACAGCAACACCTATCTCTTGTGTAGATAAAAATCTACAAAAATTACAGTAGACTACTCCTACCCTAACTAACCTACCACTAAATTTTCATGAGAATTGCATAAGTAAAACTGCCTGTACAAAATAAACAAGTTATAGCCTAATTGTGAGCATGAAATTATTTTATACTAGAAAAAGTATCAAACAACAGATTTCACAATTTTCTTAGGTTACTAACAGTAAACCAACATACTACAAAAATTATCAGATGTATGTTGTATACAAATTTTGCTCTCTACTAAAAATAACAAATATTACACATTAAAAGCATTTGAACTACACTTCAAAAATTTCTCACAGAACATGCTTCACTAGCATTTTCCCTAGAAAGTACATCACTAATAAAGACTAATGTAACAAGAATCACATTTTTCCCTTTATTATTTTATTTACTACACTTTTTCTAAGATAACAGCATATATAACAATTAAATAAAGTTGCACAGTAAAGTGCCACAAAAATAACATGACATATTTTTAAACTGTAGATCTATTCAAAAGGAACATTTCAAAATTTGTTTCATGATTTTTGGAGCTATAAATCTTGAGATACAATTTTTGAAAGCATTTAAATAAATTCTGCAGATCTATTTTTCTTGAAATCCGAAAATCAACCGGCTCTAAACGCTACGTACACCCCAGATCTGCACACCGCGAACACACATGAGACAGACAGGCAGGACCACGCGGTCAAACGGGCCCACCCGTCAGCCGAACCGGCCAGGGGCGGCGCTGACCGACGAGCTCTCGCCGACGGCGAGGTCTCCAGTCAGGCCGTGACTGTCATCGTGATCTCCGTCTTCGCGCGAACCTAGCGAGCCAACTAGCGCGGTCAAAGGAGCTCAGGAGCGTGCTCACCGGCGGCCATGGCGGCACGGTGGCTCGGCTCACCGCCGGCCGGCCAACTTCGACCGGGATGGGGTGTGTGGGGTGGTCTGCGAGCTTCACCACGTGAGTGCGGTGCTCGTGCACGTGAGAAGAGAGCGAGAAGGGGGACGGAGGGGTGAAGTTCACGGGGCAGTGCGCTGCCGGTGAACTCGACCAACTCCGGCGAGCCATTCCCGCCGACGGGGGCCTTACCACGGCGCGATAGGGCGAGCACAGGATTCGTGGAGTCGTGGCGGAGCCCTATGCAAGATGTAGCAGTTGGCGGTGAGCTCTAGCGGCGGGAAACTCCAACTCCGGCGAGGCGCGTGACGGCGGAGGCGGAGGCAGAGCTTGCTGCGGCTGTGCGGCTGCTGGTGAAGCGAAGTGAGGGCAGCAGCTGAGGCGGGCGAGCGCGTGGAGGGAGGTAAGCTGGCGCGGGGGACGTGGGGGCCACCGGGGCGCGTGTCGCGCGGCGTCGCCATCGCTCGGCCACGCGGCGGCCGAGCTCTGCCGCGGCGCCACGGCGTCGCGCGCAGGCGCGCGCGCGCGGACGGGAGGGAGACGGCGCGGGCGCGGGCCAGGCCGGCTTGCCGAGCGGGCCGAAACGGAGGCGGCGGCCCGTTAAGGCCGAAAATCCCTTTTTCTTTTATAATTTAAATTCCAGATTTTCTAATTGGATTCAAATTTGAATTTTGAAGATGAAAAAGACATTTTCATAAATTGTCCCCAAAATAAAAGTTGTTCAAAATTTAATTCTCTATAACTTTCATTTAGGGCACTTTTCAAAATTCTAAATAGATTTTGAATAAATGATTTAAAGCCAAAATTTTAAATAAAAACTCACTTTTCTAGAATATTTTAAAAAGCAAAATTTGAGGAGATTTTGAATACAAAAGTTGCTCCAAAAATCATGTTAATAATTTCTAGACTATCTAAAATTGTAGTTAAACAAGTTCTACAACTCTAGCAAGCAATGCAACCATTTTGGGTTTAAACCAATGTTTGTCACGTTTCAATTCAAGTGAATTTATATTGCATGTGATGATAAACAGGTATGAGATGCTGATGCTCATGCTTTGGAAATGCTAAGGTATGCTTAACACCCAGGGGTGTTACAAACACAAGTAGGCACTAGGGGTGAAGTTTGGCTTGTAGAATTTAATTCTTGCAATTAATTTTTAGAAAAGCCCAATTCACCCCCCTCTTGGGCATCTTGATCCTTTCAATCACGATGGAAAGGTTGCCTCAATTTATACCTGCTATGGTTAATATTGTTTGCTCCTAATAAAGTGAGTGCTCTAGTACAGGTTCTAATATAGATGATAGGTTAATGATAATTAACTTGATGCTTAAGCATTAATGATTGATCATCTATATTAAGCTTTTATGCAAAATGTTGTCAAGCTAGCCCCACTTTATATCAGCCTTGCATGATCCTTGGTGTCACCTTATTTCTGGTTTCTGACGGGTAAGTCTAGCTGAGTACTTTGTCGTACTCAGGGTTTTGTCCCCACTTGTTACAGGTTGTGAAGTATCATGGCTACTGCAAGAGTTGGTTGGCTCCTGCCGTAGAGGCGGAGTGTGATCACGGGCATGATCCTTCTAAGTTATCTTCTCTCTAATGCTTTTGTTGGAAGTCGACCTTAGTACTGGCATATATTTGAAATAAAGGTGTTGTTAGTTTCAAATTACTTTGCTTCCGCTACTTTTGAACTTAAGTTGTAATAACTTTGTTGAACTCTGATGTATATTGAATTACTTGTGAAATGGTTGTAACATGTGACTTCTTATGTTGAATCACTACGATCTTGGCTTGTATGTTGGTTGGTTTGAAATCCCTCGTGATTTCATTGGACTACCGGAGTTATATGGGCTCAAGTGCGAGAATTTGATCACTCTGGTGACTGTTTTTGTACTTGTGCTCTTATAATTTGGACGGTTCTGTTACAATTGGTGAGTTAGATGGCACGGTTGGCTTGTTTGGCCTTGTTAGATATAGAATCATCTTAATATGATAATAAGAAAGTTATAGACAGCTTAATAAGCTTTACATAAAGTTAAGGCTTAGCCTTGTTGTGTCCCTAGAACTCCAGTTTTGCATTTTTGAAGTTCTTGTCAGTTTTCTATCCATTTTGGTATAGATTTGAAACATTAGCAATTTTGGTCATATTAAGCTATGAATTAGTTTTTGGTATGAATAACTAAAGTGTAGTCATCTTCCTAAGCCTTCTATAAAGTCTAGGATCACCTTTGTGGGATGTCTACAACCTCAGTTATGGTTGAAACAAGTAACCATTATACTGCTGTCCAGATTCTGTGCCCATGCTAAGTTAGTCACCTTAGCCAGCGTTTGTTTTGAGCTAAACTTGTAGTTAGTTCATGCTTGAGATAAATGCTTAGTTTGGGTGAGCCTTGTGCTTTGTATTGGTTGCTTAAGCCCATTTGTTGAATTTTCTAAAATGACTGCTTGATTGTGATGTTGTGGGTATGCTTGTTAGTTGATTAGTGCTATAGTTGTCACTTCGTTTGTCCTCGGTGAGCATACGAGGGTCACATAGCTTTATCCTAGAACAAAGTTCACGTATGTAATTGTATGGTTGTTGTCTTCAATTAGGTTCTCTCTTAGGAGTCTGAGCTTGTAGACTTGGTGGTTAGCCCTTGATTGTTTGTATCCATGCCTTTGCTTGACCGAAAGTCCAAAAGTTTAGTTCTCCTATATGTTTGCATAAGCTGTGGATGTTTTGCAACTCTTTTTGTGAAGACCCTTGTCGACTGACCCACCAAGTTAATTTCCATCAACGCTAGCCTTTGACCATGGTTCGTATGTTGCCAGTTGTGGAGACTGTACCCAAATCCATGTTGGACCTTCCGGTTACCTCTCCCAAAGGTTAGCTAGTGTGACACAATGTCTCTCTGCTATGGCCTCTAAATCGTGTGCTTGCAAATTCATGCATCTACCTTATCAACTCAATCTAGAACTACATATCGGTTTTCGCCTTGAAATTTGCCTAATCTGTCCCCAACCTTCCCAAGTCTCGAGATGATTATCAGTCTTGATCTCATGTTGTTGCTCAACATGATCGAATCTCCTGTTAATCTTTTATCTGGTACTCCCCTCGGTGGATGCAAGTCGTGCGTAGGAATTACGCAAAAATCGCCAGCTCAGTCGCCTTCGGCAATGGAGCTATGTTCTCTTGTGAGGCGTTTTGATCTACGAATGGCTTCTCTAGTGATTCTAAACCTTATGACTACCTTTGCTTGCTATTCTTTCCTTGTATAATGCTTGTTTTTACCACCCAAAATGTGTCACTTGAAATTTTATCTTGGTGATGTGATCGGTAATGGTTATGAGTAGCAACTAACGGTGCCGTGACGAAACCGAGAGCCTCCTGTGGGCGGCCGACACAAGGTTGTGCTGCTCGGCACGCACTGGTATCGTGGTTTCTAGTCATGATCCATTGTGGAACAATATCAACGTGTTATTCTCAGGTGAACTCTTCCTTGGTTATCTCCCCATATCTTATCGTAAGATCCATATCTTAGACTGAAGGTAGTGGAGTTTCCTTCTGAAGTTGCCAAGAGGATAACCTTTGAAGAACAGGTCATCTACATAAACATTAACAGACTGCAATAGGTGGTAGACAAGTGACTCTACTTAGTTGTCAGACTATTGACGAACGTCATCTAGTAAGCAAGTATCTCATCTCTATTGGATAAAAAGGACACACGACACTTAATGTTGGACAAGTCATCCGCTGGATAAGACTCGATCGTTACAATATACAAGTTTTAACCTTTGTATGCATAATGGCCATACCGTCAAAATCAACCATCTCTGGTGTGCCTTATCCACTGACTTCGATGGCAACCATCTGTTCTGCATCAACCATAGTTGTTATGGTCAAGAGTGAAGATTTGGAACTTTTAGTGTTGAGAGACAACTGATTAGTTACCAATAGGAAGGTTAATCTCCAGCTAGGTAACAACTCTTTGGTAGCTACGAAGGCTATGTCTTACAGAGCAATAACCAACAAGAAGTTCATCAACTAGCCAACAACTTGAGAGATATTCTATCTTCTAGATCCATTATGATCAAGTCAATTCCGTCCTGGACAATCACCCAGATAGTGCAAAGTGTTCTATCAACTAAAGTGAAGAATTAGAGTAAATATGCCCAAGTTTCGATTAACATCCTTGTGTTCTTGGGTGCCACAAATAGTTTGTTCATAACTTTATAGGACAAAGTGTTGAGGAATATTCGAAAGTAATTTGAGAAGTGTCAAACAATAGATTCCTATCTTAGAGCTGCTGTTTGATCCCAAAGAGGAAGCCTCAGGTGGAAGTTGGCCTGACAAAGTTGTTATGCTGCAAGTCAACTCAACTTACAGTACAACTAAGTCACCAAGGAAAATTTTACTCAATCGCTTGGTGGTAGACTACTTCCCGTGGTTTAGTAAATATTACAACTTTTGTTGTCCTTAAGGCCTCGTTACATCTTTCTTTGGGAATTATTTTTCCAATGATGACATACTTTGGTACCTTATAAATGTTTTTACCCAAAAGGTTGCATCTGATTCAACCCAGATAATTGTTGTCTTTGGATAAAAGAAACTTATTAGGTAGCTATTGGCAGGAATCTGAAGCCGATAGAGTCAGCTACCATATTCACTAACCCCTCGACAGACTCAGATAATATAGTGTTGTTGTCAGAGAAAGAGAACTGCACACAGGGAACCTAAAGTAGTTTTCTATTAGTTGATATATGAATGTTTGAACATTTACGACCAACATAGACCCTGTCTATTGGTTAGTTAGTACCATATAACCTCAGAGAATGTTTGTCGTCTATGATCTCACCCTTTGGAAGGTTGTACTCAAGCCATTTTGGTAGAGAGCTGCTTTTCAAAATCATGTGAACATAGAGCCATTTCAACGAGTATACTTCTGAATATTTCGGTCTAGAGTCAAGTTCATATGGCCTATGTTGTGCTCATTAGAGAGTCAGATACTTGTGAGTGGTTCGCTCATGGACCAAATGATCTCCGTACACTGAGAATGCAGTACGTGCTATCTTGGATTCCTCCCAAAGTAACAATGCTTCATGGAAGTCAATGAAGGAAATTCTTCAGACAAATTTTACCATGAAGAGGAAGTATCAGAAAGTGCCTTGACCAAATTAGTTCCACCAATGTCAAAGCTTTGTAGCCGAATGCTATAGCAGATGATGGGAACTAGATAACGTGCCTCTCTTCCTTAAAAAGGACTTCCATTCCGAATCTCGGGACGCGATTCTTTTAAGGGGGGAGGGCTATAACACCCTAGGTGTTTGTCACTCATTAAGTAGTGGGTTTGAGCTCAAACATGACAGATTAAGTGGAGATGACAATGTCAAGGTCAACCTATGGAGAGGAGCCTAACCTAAAGTTGGATGTTGCACCATTGCTTTACAAATAGGCCCTCCTTTTCAAAATATATGCTTGGGTGGTGTTATGGCAATATCTTCATGTGTCTCACCTTAGTACCTATCTATGGTGACCCCTGGAAAAGTTTCATGAAGTTTGGAATCAAAAGGTCACATGAAATGATAAGTTATATGCTTGTTTGGATTATAACTGAAATATGCCTTACATCCCATGGGAACTAGTGTTTGTGCAACATACAATGCAACATGTGCAACACATCTTGGACACATGTGGAACACCCTAGTGGAACATGTGTAGCATGTATCTTGAAACAACCACATGAAATGACTATAGCATTTCACTTGAGTTCTATGTTTCAAGGCATGTGAGGCCTGCACTTTTGTGCAACCTATGCATGGTGAGTATGTTGGCCTCTACAACACCTTAATTACACTTAGGACACTTAATGGAACAATGTTCATGTTGATCATTTCGCCTAAATGTGCTTCTAAGTGATGGTTGACCATGTATGGACCCTGGAACACTTTTGTTTGACTGTTTCAAAAGTGTAACCTAGAAGCTTTGCATGACTATGCACCCTTTTACAAAGTTATAGAGAATTTTATAAGGAACAAACTTTGTTTAAGAGTCAAGTCATGAAAATGTGTGGAACATGATCAAAAAGGGCCCACAAGTCAGATTTAGGACTGTTCCCAACACTTAACAATTTTAAAGCCCTAATTTCAGTGTCTTCGGCATTGGCATCCCGCGTTCTCAAGTTTTTGTTAAGCAACTTGGTTTGACCCCTTAACAAAAGTTGGAGTTTATGTTATGGAGAACAACATGTAAAAAGTTGGGATCAATTTGACCAAGTTTTGCATTGCAAAATCCCAAAACCGAGCCATAGCTTAACATGTTGACACTGGTAATTTGGGGACTAATTATCTCCTAATCTACAGCTCTAATAACTATGACCCCTAAATAGGAAATATAGAGTATGGTATGGGCTACAACTTTGCCTTTAGGTCCAAGACCTAGATCGGCCTAGATCAGGCCTAAAGTGGAGCTCCAACCGGTCCATTCGGACGCATGCCAGCTGTTCGCGCTTTTGCTCCAAAGGCGACGCGTGGACATGGGCGTGGCGCTCATGCCCGCACCGCGCCCCCACTCCCTGTCCACGTGCCTGATTTCTCCCCTCCCCTCTCGCGTTCTGGAGAACCGAAGCCAGCCACAGGCCACTCGCTCGCCCCTTCCTCGCTGTTGCAGGCGTACGCGCGGGCACAGACGCCACCGCGTCCGACCACTCCTCCGCCATGGCCGAGCTTCTAGCCGCCGCCACGTTCCCACGGTTCCGCACCTCCTCGTCATCATCTGTGCGCGGCATCACCTTCTCCATGTCACGCTACACCGCACGCACCTCTTCGCCAGTTGTAGCGGTCACCGGAGCGCGCCACCGCACGGCCATGACTGGTGAGCCGCCGCCGGCGCGTGTGGTTAGGCCGCCTCGGGTCATCTCCGTCCGAGCCGAGCAGCCCCGCTGGCACGTAGTGTCCCCAGGATGCCCTAGCGCCACCTCCCGCCGCCAGGAGCGCCGGCCACGGCCACCGCCGCCGGCATGGCCATGACTAGGCTGCCCGCACGTGTGGCCGGGAGTCCACGATTCTTCTCCAACCGCGATTCGACCTTCCTCGGGTGCGGGTAGGCACGCTGGTACTCGTGCCGCCCTTCGCCATCGCCGCCGGTGACTACATCGCCGGAGACCAGCCGGTCCCCAATTTCCCCTGCTTCCGATCTACAGTGAAGCCAGGGAGGGACCTCGCGGGCATGAATTCAAGTTAACTAAGGGTCCTAAATGCAAATCCGTAGACTCATTTAAATAGTGCGGGTAGGACCTATTTGCTTAGCTTATTTAAAGATTCTTTCAGGGGCCTAACCGTGAAGTTTGTGACTCATTTGAATAGTTCGAGCAGAGCTCGGGTTGGTTTAGCGAAAACCCAAGGGCCTCGAGGCAAAAGTGTTTTCCTTTTTCCTTTTTCCTTTTTCTTTTATGCAGATTTTTGGCTAAATCTTTGGAAATTAATATCTCATGCTAGGAAGCTCCAAAAATAGCAAATGAGGGCTTTTTGGAATCCTTGTAAAATTATCTATGCAGTGGATCTATAATATGTAATGTTTTAATTTAAAGTTTTAGTTATAAAAATAGATCTTTGCATCTAGGTTTTCATTGCTAGTTGTATTTGTTATTTTCATAACTGCAAATTTAGAGCTCAAAATGAAGTGAAATTTTTGTATCATGCTAGTCATGTGATGTTTGATGTGTGGTAATAATTTCATGAATTTTGGGTTCTGTATGAGCGAGTTACTAGTGTATCTTGCTCTCACATGATTTATTGCAATAGCCATTTGTCTTTTTCATAGAGGTTGATATATATGTCCAAATGGCTTGAAATTTGGATAGTAGACGATTGGGAGTATATGTAGGCTACTGTAATTTTGGTAGAATTTATTGTATACTTTGATATGTGTTCATAATTCCATCTAATTATCTAAATAAATTAAGAAAATGTATTAAAATAATTTATTTAGGAAAGGACACTATGTTTTCTGGTGTTAATTAGTCATGTGTGAAATGTTGGTAAAGTTGGTTTTTGTCTAATTATATGTTTGCAATATAAGTTAATAATTATTTCTTGCAAATGAGGTTTCTGGACAGATCTGGGAACTTAGCAAAGTTCTTCATGATAATGTGCTTTATTATGAAACTTGTTTATACAAAAGTTGTAGATAATTTATATATCTAGCTGCTGTTAAAATTTGGTGGCATTTGGCCATGTGGTTTAGGAGTTATAGCTGTTTAAAGTTGGGTTACAGAATTGCTTGCTCTCTGTCTTGTTAGACCAGTTTCTGTGTTTGTGTAAATTTGACATGTTAAACTTCGGAATCATGCTGTGATGATTAAAGATGAAATGTAGATAATTTCCTAAGCTTTCCAGAATGTCTTCTTCCAAGTCATTTGGATTTATGAAACTCCATATATGATTGATTTATGAAGCTACTATTTGCAAGTCCAGAAATTAACATATTCTAGTTATAGTTGTTGCTTCACCTTAACTTGCTTTGCATATTGCTACGTGTGATTCATGTCCTTGGTAATTAAGTTAAATACACCTGAGATCATGTGGAACTTGTGTGCCATGCTAAGTGTGCCCTCCTTGCTATCTTAGCATGTTGGTTTGTGTGATGTTATTTAAGCAAAGTGATGTGCTTAAGTGTCTTTAGTATAACCTTGTACTTGCCTTGTTTAGTATGTGATGCATCATCCATTGCGTTTATATGTATTCATACACTTGCATCTTACATCTCATCTAGGTATGCTAGATGCACTACGTGGAGGACATAATGTGGAGCCAAACCCGAAGACGGTGTTTGGTGGATCCAAACCGGAAGATAGAAGGACCGGACAAGTGGTAGATTGGAGGTTGCTCGCCAAGTGACTTCATCTGACATACTCTAACTTGAGTCAGACCCCAGGCAAGCCCCGGAGCATTATAAGCCTCCTATCTTCAAAGCAATTATATATATATATATATATATATATATATATATATATATATATATATATATATATATATATATATATATATATATATATATATATATATATATATATATATATATATATATATATATATGTTATAAGTATTGTTGCATTAAGTGGTAGGAGTTGGTTGGAAACCCTTGCTGCATTATATCATTCCTTGTCCAGATATATGAATCCTTGAATCCTACATAGACTAGGATCGAGTAGATGCTTAGCCCTGCTTTAAGCGGTAGAAGTCAGGTGATTTCCTGTCACCTGCGAGATATAGGGATATTCATATATGGCACGGTTGGCTACATGTGCTATCGTGGAATGGAACCATGTGTTAATAAAATGAAATGAGACCGGGCGGGATGACGATAGAGAAGCAACAAGGCATGGAGGTCTTGGGTGTGGATCTATCCCCGTCTGAGTCGTTTAAGGACTGATTCGCTATACGTCCTTGAGTCATGTTGAACGCAGTCTAACACTTAGTTGGCCGGATAAGTCGTTCCGACCGCGAAGCCGAGTAATGTGATTCAGGGCGGGAATTGAATGGTAGGTTGCTTCTTGGAGGAGAGAAAGGATGTGCTTGGGGACATTGGCATGAGACCAAGGGGGGTTAGAGTCCCTATCACCTGGCAGAGTGTCGCCCTTGGGGTCGCGACATTATTCGGACCCGCGATTCCTGAATCATATGAAATGGTGGCCTATGCGACCCTGGCAGGGGTCTGCACGGTGAGTGTTAGAAATACCCCTCCAGCTGGATAGGAATTCGATTCGAATCGCCGTCGCTCCCGGTTAGTGAGCACTTGACTTGAGCAGTGGCAACGTAGATTCAATTAAATTGAACTGATGGTTAATTGGATCACGATGGAAAGGTTGCCTCAATTTATACCTGCTATGGTTAATATTGTTTGCTCCTAATAAAGTGAGTGCTCTAGTACAGGTTCTAATATAGATGATAGGTTAATGATAATTAACTTGATGCTTAAGCATTAATGATTGATCATCTATATTAAGCTTTTATGCAAAATGTTGTCAAGCTAGCCCCACTTTATATCAGCCTTGCATGATCCTTGGTGTCACCTTATTTCTGGTTTCTGACGGGTAAGTCTAGCTGAGTACTTTGTCGTACTCAGGGTTTTGTCCCCACTTGTTGCAGGTTGTGAAGTATCATGGCTACTGCAAGAGTTGGTTGGCTCCTGCCGTAGAGGCGGAGTGTGATCACGGGCATGATCCTTCTAAGTTATCTTCTCTCTAATGCTTTTGTTGGAAGTCGATCTTAGTACTAGCATATATTTGAAATAAAGATGTTGTTAGTTTCAAATTACTTTGCTTCCGCTACTTTTGAACTTAAGTTGTAATAACTTTGTTGAACTCCGATGTATATTGAATTACTTGTGAAATGGTTGTAATATGTGACTTCTTATGTTGAATCACTACGATCTTGGCTTGTATGTTGGTTGGTTTGAAATCCCTTGTGATTTCATTGGACTACCGGAGTTATATGGGCTCAAGTGCGAGAATTTAATCACTCTGGTGACTGTTTTTGTACTTGTGCTCTTATAATTTGGACGATTCTATTACAATTGGTGAGTTAGAGAGTGTGGCCTTGAGTTTTATGAGAGCCTCCTCAGCCTCAAGGGTCCAGGAAAAGTGCTCCGATTTCTTCAAGAGACGGTACAGAGGGAGTGCTTTTTCGCCGAGGCGCGAAATGAAACGGCTGAGTGCCGCCAAGCAACCTGTGACCCTCTGTACGCCCTTCAGATCTCGGATGGGGCCCATCTTGGTTATTGCAGAGATTTTTTCAGGGTTGGCCTCGATGCCACGTTTGGATACGATGAACCCTAAAAGCATACCTCGTGGGACGCCAAAGAAGCATTTCTCTGGGTTGAGTCTAATGTTTTTTGCCCAAAGGCATTTGAACGTGACGTCGAGGTTGCTGACCAGGTCATCGGCTTGTTTGGTTTTGACAACGATGTCGTCGACATAAGCCTCGATGGTCGACCCGATGTGCTTTCCGAAAACATGCTGCATGCATCGTTGGTACGTAGCCCCCATGTTCCGGAGACCGAAGGGCATCGTAACGTAGCAATACATGCCGAACGGGGTGATGAATGAAGTCGCAAGCTGGTCGGACTCCTTCATTTTGATTTGGTGGTAGCCGGAGTATGCATCTAAGAATGAGAGAGTTTCACATCCCGCAGTGGAATCGACGATTTGGTCAATGCGTGGCAAAGGAAAGGGAACTTTTGGACATGCTTTATTTAAACCGGTGTAGTCTACACACATCCTCCATTTCCCACTCTTTTTCCTAACTAATACGGGATTAGCTAGCCACTCGGGATGATGAACCTCCTTGATGAATCCGGCCTCCAACAGTTTGTGTATCTCCTCGCCGATGACCCTGTGCTTCTCCTCATCGAAGCGACACAGGCGTTGCTTCACCGGTTTGGATCCGGCCTGGATCTCTAAGGCGTGCTCGGCGACTTTCCTGGGTATGCCTGGCATATCCGAGGGACTCCACGCAAAGATGTCAACGTTTGCGTGGAGAAAGTCGACGAGCACTGCTTCCTATTTAGGATCGAGGGTGGCGCTGATGCTCAGTGCCTTTCCCTTGGTATCAGCGGGGTCGAGGGGTACGAGTTTGACATCTTCGGCGGGCTCGAAGCTGCCGGCATGGCGTTTTGGGTCGGGAATCGCATTGGCGAGACCGTCGAGGTCTGCAGCCAAGATCGCCGACTCCAAAACAGCCTCGCCATGCTCGACGCACTCGACGTCGCACTCGTAGGCATGTTCGTACGAGGGCCCTACAGTGATGACACCGTTTGGGCCTGGCATTTTGAGCTTGAGGTAGGTGTAGTTTGGGATTGCCATGAACCTGGCGTAGCATGGGCGCCCCAGGATAGCGTGGTACGTTCCACGGAATCCGACCACTTCGAAAGTGAGAGTCTCCTTTTGGAAGTTGGCCGGTGTGCCAAAACAAACAGGCAGATCGACCCGTCCGAGGGGTTCCACCCGTTTTCCTGGCACGACTCCATGGAAGCCCCCGACGCTAGGTTGGAGGCGCGCTCTCTCGACCCCCAGAAGGTCGAAGGTCTAGGAGTAGATGATGTTGAGGATGCTTCCGCCGTCCATGAGCACCTTGGTGAGGCGTGTGTTGGCGATGACGGGGTCAACAATGAGCGGATAGACTCCCGGGTTGGAGACGTAGTCTGGGTGGTCGTCACGGTCGAAAGTGATGGCCACCGCACACCAATCAAGGAAGCAGGGAACTGCCGTTTGTACGGAGAAAACCTCGCGCCGTTCTCGCTTGCGCTGGCGTGCCGAGAGGCGGGTCGAGGGCCCTCCGTAGATCATGAAGCAGTCGTGGATCTCGGGGAATTCCACGTCCTTGTCGTCACCTTTAGGGTCCTCCTTCTTGTCGTCCTTCTTGACGCCGGCACCCCCAAAGTACCTGCGAAGCATATGACAGTCTTCGAGGTTATGGTTAGTAAGTCCCTTGTGGTAGGGACACGGTTCTTTGAGCATTTTGTCGAAGACGCCCCCGCCGGGGGGCCTCGAGGCTTTTTGTGCTCGGTAGCAGCGACGAGCTCGTCGGCCGGGGCCTCGAGCTTGCCCTACTGGCCTTACTTCTTCTTGCGGTTGTTTCTCTTGGAGCCTCGGGTGGAGCTCGCGGGATCGTCGACCTTCTGCTCCCCCCTCTCCGGGTCGCCACCAAAGATTGCACCAACCGCCTCCTCGCCGACGGCGAAGTTGGTGACAATGTCCATTAACCCGTTGGCAGTGAGTGGAGTGTTACGGCCCAACTCTCGGACCAACTCTTTACAGGTGGTGCCAGAGAGGAAGGCCATAATTACGTCAGAGTCAGTGACGTTGGGGAGCTCGGTACGCTGCCGGGAGAAGCGCCAGATGTAATCCCGGAGGGATTCACCTGGTTTTTGCTTGCAGCTCTGGAGGTCCCAGGAGTTGCCGGGGCGCATGTAGGTCCCCTTGAAATTTCCCTCAAACACCCTCACGAGATCATCCCAGTCGTGGATCTGTCGAGGTAGGAGATCCTCGAGCCAGGCTCGGGTGGTGTCGGAGAGGAACAGGGGGAGTTGCCGAATGATGACCCGGTCGTCGGTGGCCCCGCCTAGCTGACACGCCAAGCGGAAATCGGCGAGCCAAAGTTCGGGTTTGGTTTCGCCGTTGTACTTGGTGAGAGTCGTGGGGGAGCAAAACCGAGCCGGGAGCACCGTCTCACGGATAGCCTTACTGAAGACCTGAGGACCCGAAGGCTCAGGTGAAGGGCTTCGGTCTTCCGAACTGTCGTAGCGTCCGCCCCTATGGATGTGGTAGCCTCGAGACACGCCGTCACCGTGCTTGCGCGTGTGGCGCTCGACGATGTTGCCACGGGTGTCTCGAGGCTCGTGGTCGTTGGTGGTGAGCTCAGGGGCTGGAGCTACCCGGTTTTGCCAGGCAGGCTCGGGGTGAACCGAGACTTCTCTCTCCTATCGGGAGGGCTCGATGATCCGCTCCGAGGCTGCCTCACGTCGCCTCGAGGCGGAGCTCTCGACCTGCTGCATGGCGGCGGTCTCGAGGAGTTCTCGGATTTCATCCCGAGCCCGACGGGCGTTGGGGTTTGACGGCTCGGGCATGTTGCGGAGGAGCATGGCGGCGGCGACGACGTTCTGGCTGGCTCAAGCGAAAACCGGGGGGTCGACCACTCGATCCTCGTCGAAGCGACGGTTGACGTCGCGAGCTCTTTCACGAGCTCTCCCGCCAAGTGTGCGTTCCGCATGCTCACGCTCGAGGGTGTGTTGGAGTAGGTCCAGGTTTTCCCGTTCCTCGTCAAGCCTGTCCTGCAACTCGCGAATCTGTTCGAGCTGCGCTCCTTGATCCGCAAGGAACTAAGGATCGTCTCGCTTAGCAGGAAGCTTGACATGGGGTGGCGTGTACCTTCCTTCGACTAGCTCTTCGTCCTCTGATTCCGAAGTGCTATCAACGTCGATGTTGAAGCATTCGCGGGTCGGATCATAGGTATCGTCAGCCGAGTCAGAGTCAGGAGCGCCAAAGTAGTAGTATGATGGGGGAATGTGTGGCCGTTGCAAATCGTCATGGGGGTTGCGACGTTGGGAAGTAGTCACATGGGGCTCTGTTTCCGGTGTCTCCGTAGAGTCCCGATAATCAGAAGCCGGCGTGGATGCAACGAGGTCCAGAGTGGAGCGTAGATGGTGCCCGGGGAGTTCCTCATAAGCACTCATGCGAGTGCTCACGGAAGATGCGTACACCCGGGCAGCCGAGTCTAGCCAAACGGGAATGGTGATGGAGATGTTGCTGCCTGTGCCGAAATGGATGCTTCGGACAGTGGTGTCTCACCGGACGGGGGAGCAGCGGGATTCCCCGTTGGCATGTTACCCTCAGTCAAGCTCGTCCTACCCAAACCTTCCACAAGGAGGTCTAGGCTGGCGCCTGGTTGGGGGGTGCCGGACCGGGGAACCCCATCGCCCTCCGCGAGGTGAAGACGGTGGTTGTGCCGGGCTCGTCGTCGTCGGGCGGCCCGCGCCCGCCTAGAGCGATGGTACCGGCGGATTGCTCCCCCGGGCTGGGAGAGCTCGTAGTCCTCGTCGGATGGGTGCCTGGGGGGAAGTAGGACCATATCGTAGCCGTGGCCAAGCGACATGAACTCCAAACTTCCGAGCAGATCACCGTGGCCAATGAAATAGGGCGTTCGGGGTCAGCCATCCAGGAAAAAAGGCGAGAAAGCGATGTTGGCACGCAGCGATCCCCTACCTGGCGCGCCAACTGTCAGTGTTCGGACCCAAGGGGGTCCTAAACCAACGAGTAAATGCTACGTGTCTCTTTCCTAGATGGTGATGCAAGGAGAACACACGGGGGTTTATCCTGGTTCGGGCAAAAGAAGGCCCTACGTCCAGCGAGGGGGGGGGAAGTTTGTATTTCCTTGCACCGAGGTGCTCGTGTAGGGGTTACAAGCATGCGAGAGAGGGCGTCGAGCCCAAGTCTCAAAGAGAGGAAAAAGGGACAAGGGTGGTTGCTTGAGGTATCAATTTCTTGCTTTTCTTCGTTATCTGTTGTTGTCCTTCGTTTTTTTGCCGTCCCCGTTGTAGAACCCTGGCCTGCCCTTTTATAGGGCGAGAGGAGGCCAAGATGACGGGGAGCCTTGAGGTGATGTTTTGTCGATTCCTGTTGAGCTGACCGTAGCGACGTGCTCGGGGAATGGCCGGCCATCCCTGGACACCATGGCGTCGTGGGAGATGAGACAGCGAAATGACCCGGAGCGCCGTGCCATACCGTCCTTCCCTTGCCGTTGAACTGTGCCGAGCGTCGAGGTTGGGTCGAGGCCGGGTCGAGACCGAATGGATAAGGCCGAATCCCCGAGATCGCGGAGAAGGGGCCTTGTCTTATCCTCCCTCGAGGGTGATCGATGGTAAACAGTGCACGGTAAGGTGGGTATAGTGACGGGTTTCACCTCCCATCACGGGATGGGCGGTAAAACAGTGTGATCTGACACGGGCACTGCTCCCACGTTGATCCTAGTTGCGGCCATGCCGGTGGGTGGTAGTTGGTAACCGCATTAAATGCTCTGACTTTTGTCCTGGGGTAGGTAAAGTGAAG
The DNA here is from genome assembly GCA_038087645.1 of Saccharum hybrid cultivar R570. Lineage (NCBI taxonomy): Eukaryota > Viridiplantae > Streptophyta > Magnoliopsida > Poales > Poaceae > Saccharum > Saccharum hybrid cultivar. The sequence continues at coordinate 4,632,299 of JAQSUU010000043.1, read as the reverse complement.
GAGTCGAGGCGCTCGACCCGGGCTCACGCGAGTCGGAGTTTTTCCCAGTGGGCGGACGAGCCTCACGCGGGTCGGAGCGCCGTCGAGGTTTCTTGTTGTACGGGATGGGGCGCGGTCGAGGCGCCCCGTCGAGTGGGCCTCGTACGAGTCGGAGCCGGGACGCGGTCGAGGCGCCCCGTCGAGCGGGCCTCGTACGAGGCGGATTAGATACGCGGTCGAGGCGGGCTGCCTTTTATCGCGGTTTCAGTCATTTTAGTTTTTTATTAGCGATGGCTATGAGTACCCCGTACTGTTGGTACCGACACGACTGCTCTCGTACCTTTTGTATGACTTGTGTTCGTATACGAGTTAGAACAACTCGTGTTCAACAGTGATATGGAGTTAGATTCGATCGGTAGATCACGTACAACGTGTAGTTATAATAAGGCCTTGTTTAGTTGTCTGATTTGGTGGCGGCGGAATCACTGTAGAGTACTGTAACGCACTGTAGCATTTTGTTTTTTAGTGTAAAAAATTGTCCAAAAATTGATTAATTAGGCTAAAAATGTTCGTCTCGTAAAGAACAACAAAACTATGCAATTAGTTTTTTATTTCATCTACATTTAGTACTCCATACATGTGCCGATATTTTGATGTGATGGAGAATCTTTTTTTTCATAGTAAAATTTGGGAAAAAATTTGGCATCTAAACAGTGCCTAAAAGGAAAATTCATGGAAAAAATGGAAAAAAAGGAAAAGGAAGGGCAGAAGAAGAAAGTGAAAAACCCGCACAACTCCGGTGTTCGACTCAACTCGAGCCTTCGCTCTGACATCTCGACTCCCCTAAACCCATCCTGTGCCCGCCGTCGCCGCAGCCTTCGTCCTCCTCCCCATCCCCGCATCCGAATCACGCACGCCACCCCAGCCATGGCCACCTCCAGCGACGGCGGCGGCGACCAGCGGCGCCTCCTCTCCATCCCCAAGGAAGGCGAGCGCATCATCGCGCCCACGCGCCGTCCCGACGGCACGCTCCGCAAGGCCATCCGCATCCGCGCCGGCTACGTGCCCCAGGAGGAGGTCGCCATCTACCAGTCCAAGGGCGCCCTTGTGAGTCATCGTCTCCTTCTCCGAGCTTCCTCCCTCGCATCACAAGTGCCGCGTTTCTATTCGATTTTATTTTCTTATCGGGTAGCTTGGCACAGATGAGGAAGTCAGGGCCTGACGTGCCGCCGGGGTACGACCCGGCGCTAGTGGCCGATGCCAAACCCAAGACGAAGGCGGCCAAGCGCAACGAGCGACGGAAGGAGAAACGGCAGCAGGTACGGCTTCCTGTCTGGTGCTTGTGGTCGTATCGCCATGGATGCGAGGGAAACCGTCAGATTTGGTTGAATCGGATTGCTCGTCGTAGGTAGAGTTCTTGCCTTTACTAGTGTTCATTGGAGAACCAATAATGGGGTTGGGCTGGTGATGGAGGAATTGACCTTTTTCCTCGTGCATTAGTTAGCCGTACTCAATAGTTTGTTGAGGCAAAAGTCGGCCCTTAAACATTGCTTCCACCGGTACCATGATTACCACGATGCAGTTTCTCAGATGATTTTTTCTACTGCAGTAGTTTTATTGCTTGGGTGTAGCAATATTTAGCATTCAGCAATACATGATTAAGGTCAGTATTGCTACACTGAACTCTTCAATATAGTTTTATATATCATGTCTCAAGTTAATGACACAATATGTGACTCCCAACAGTATGCTTGGTTTTGCATGTCTTACGCTTGCTATTTGCTGCCAATCATTCAAGTGTGCTTGTGATGAACAATTTTCTATGGCATCGTTGTGGAATTCTTTTGTTTGAAATTGCTACAACTCATAAGGCTATGCAAACTAGCAGAATGCAGTGGCTATCTCACGTTCCTTTATACAAATTTCACTGTGTATTCCATTTAGCAGACCTAAGCTTTGTCAATATTGTCATCTCAACCAATTAGGTGACACCAATTCTGATTAGTGATTTGTGTGGAAGTAGCTTGCATTATTTTATCTGCATTCACTTTATTATGGTGCTCAAGCAGTGTTACTTCAGGGCTTCAGGTACTAGAAGCCCTTGGAGCAACTCTGCTAATCTGTGCCTGTCCGATTATTGATTGTAACTGCTACAATGCAATCACACACACAGCATTTTTTTTTCCATTGCACTCCTAATGATGTTTCTTGCTACAATCATTATTGTATGTGTTGTATTCATGCACTGTCTTGGGGATAAAAGCATAGGGATCTTATTTTAAGAAAAATGTGAGTTTAAGTAAGGTTGTTATGATTTGTGACCGAGTGACACATTGACAAATTTTCTATCAAAATGGGTTGGAGCCTTGCAGCAACATGGAATTGGTTGCCTTTAGGCTCTAAACCCCTAACATGTACTGTTAGAGGCGTATGTCATGGGCCTATCGGGCCTGGGTTGACAATATAGCCCATTAGAGTAAGGGTTGATTGGAGATAAGGATTTCTTGCTTAGGGGTCAAGTAAGCCTCTCTATAAGGAGAGGAGATGTATCAATCTAATCAAGCAGGAATTAGAAGGAAAAGCCTTCTCTCTTGCTCGGCCGTGGGCAAGGCCCCCGGCCGCTCCCCTCTGTCCCTCTCAACCCTAGGCGCCACCATAACATGTACTCTCTGTTCCAAATTATAAGATGTTTTGATTTTTGTAGATCCATAATTTATATTATGTATCTAGACATATTGTATATCTAAGTGCATAGCACAAGCTGTGTATCTAAAAAAGCCAAAACGTCTTATAATTTGGAATGGAGGGAGTACTTTGTAAAGGACGTGGAGCGTCTAGGTAGCTGGAACGTAGGGTCCCTAACGGGTAAGCTAAGAGAGCTAGTCGATGCAGCAATTAGAAGACGTGTAAATATTCTATGCGTTCAGGAGACTAAATGGAAGGGACAGAAGGCGAAGGAGGTGGAGGATACTGGCTTTAAACTTTGGTATACGGGGACAACATCGGGTAGAAATGGTGTAGGCATCTTGATCGATAGGAGCCTTAAGGATGGAGTCATTGATGTTAGGAGGCAAGGCGACCGAATTATCTTGGTCAAGCTGGTAGTTGGAGATTCAGCTCTGAATGTGATCAGTGCCTATACCCCTCGGGTAGGTCTTAGCGAGGGCACCAAGAGTCAGTTTTGGGAAGATCTTGATAGCATGGTTAGTACCGTGCCTATCAGCGAGAAACTCTTTATAGGAGGAGACCTCAACGGCCATGTTGGTACGACTAATGTAGGTTTCGAGCGGGTGCACGGGGGGTTCGGGTATGGTAGTAGGAATCAAGAGGGGGAGGATGTTTTGAACTTCGCGCTGGCCTATGACTTGTTGATAGCGAACACCCTCTTTAGGAAGAGGGAATCTCATCTAGTAACCTTTCGTAGTGGACAACACTCGAGCCAGATCGACTTTATCCTTGCAAGGAGGGAGAATAGACGTGCTTGCTTTGATTGTAAAGTGTTACCTAGGGAGTGTGTTGTCCCTCAACATAAGCTTGTGGTGGCGGACTTTCGCTTTCGGGTACGTGTCCACCGGGACAAACGGGCCAAGATTGCGAGAACGAAGTGGTGGAAGCTTAGAGGGGAAGCAGCGCAAACGTTTAAGGAGAGGATGTTAGACGAGGGGCCTTGGGAAGAAGGAGAAGATGCCGACGACATGTGGCTAAAGATTGCAACATGTGTCCGGAAGGTGGCTTCAGAAGTGTTTGGCGTGAGTAGGGGAGGCAAACGGGAAGCGAAAGACACATGGTGGTGGAATGACGAGGTGCAAAGGGCTATTAGGGAGAAGAAGGAGTGTTTCAAGCGTCTCCACTATGACAAGAGTGTAGCTAACATCGAGGGCTATAAAATAGCGAAGAGGGTTGCAAAGCGAGCTGTGAGTGTAGCAAAAGGTCAGGCGTATGATGGCCTTTATCAGCGGCTAGGCACGAAGGAAGGGGAGAAGGACATTTATAGGATGGCTAGAATCCGCGAGAGGAAGACAAGGGACATCAACCAAATAAAATGCATCAAGGATGGGACAGATCGACTTCTGGTGAAGGATGAGGAGATCAAGGACAGATGGAGAGAGTACTTCGACAAGCTGTTTAATGGGAGAATGAGGGTCCTACCCTTGAGTTGGACGACTCATTTGACGATACCAACAGACGCTTTGTGAGGAGAATTCAGGAGGCAGAGATCGGAGAGACTTTGAAGAGGATGAAGGGAGGTAAAGCGATGGGCCCTGATGGTATCCCCATTGAGGTGTGGAGATACCTAGGCGCCAGAGCGATAGTATGGTTAACTAAACTTTTTAATCTTATTTTTCGGTCTAACAAGATGCCTGAAGAATGGAGGAGAAGTATATTAGTACATATCTTCAAGAACAAAGGAGATGTTCAAAGTTGTACTAACTACCGTGGGATTAAGTTGATGAGTCATACGATGAAGCTCTGGAAGAGAGTTATCGAGCATCGCCTAAGGAGAGTGACACATGTGACCCAAAATCAGTTTGGGTTCATGCCTGGTAGGTGGACCATGGAGGCGATTTTCTTATTACGACAATTGATGGAGAGATATAGGGAGCAGAAGAAGGACTTGCACATGGTCTTTATTGACCTCGAGAAGGCATATGACAAAGTACCGAGAAATGTCATGTGGTGGGCCTTGGAAAAGCACAAAGTCCCAACTAAGTACGTTACCCTCATCAAGGATATGTACAGGGATGTTGTGACGTTTGTCCGAACATGTGATGGCGACACCAGTGACTTTCCAATTCAAATAGGACTGCATCAGGGGTCAGCTTTGAGCCTTTATTTATTTGCTTTGGTGATGGATGAGGTCATAAGGGACATACAAGGTGATATCCCTTGGTGTATGCTCTTTGCTGATGATGTGGTGCTAGTTGACGACAGTAGGGCGGGGGTTAATAGGAAGTTAGAACTATGGAGGCACACGTTAGAGTCGTAAGGGTTCAGACTTAGTAGGACTAAGACCGAGTATATGAGATGCGATTTCAGCGCGACTAGGCACGAGGAGGGAGACGTTAGCCTCGATGGGCAAGTGGTGGCCAAGAAGGATACTTTTCGGTATTTAGGGTCGATGCTACAAAAGGATGGAGACATTGATGAAGATGTTAGGCATAGAATTTCAGCCGGCTGGCTGAAATGGCGCCAAGCTTCTGCCGTTCTCTGTGACAAAAGGGTGCCTCAGAAGCTGAAAGGTAAGTTCTATAGGACGGTGATTCGTCCGGCGATGTTATACGGTGCTGAGTGTTGGCCTACAAAAAGGCGACATATCCAACAATTGAGTGTAGCAGAGATGTGTATGTTGCGTTGGTGTTGTGGGCAAACAAGGAGGGATAGAGTCCGGAACGACGATATTCGGGATAGGGTTGGGGTGGCACCAATTGAGGAGAAATTGATTCAACATCGGTTGAGATGGTTTGGACATGTCCAACGGAGGCCTCCTAAGGCGCCGGTGCGTAGTGGAGTTCTAAAGCGGGCCGATAATGTAAAGAGCGGTAGAGGTCGACCTAAACTAACTTGGGACGAGTTCGTTAAGAGAGATCTTAAGGAGTGGAATATCTCCAAGGATTTAGCTATGGACAGGAGCGCTTGGAGATTGACAATCAACGTGCCTGAACCGTGACATCTTTTTGTCTTGTGCCATTTATGTCCGTTTATGTGTCTCCCTGTTTCTCGTCTCTTTTGGGTTTCATCTCTAGCCTACCCCAACTTGCTTGGGACAAAAGGCTATGTTGTTGTTGTTTACAAAATGTTATGGTTGGTCTGATTGAGAATCAGCATGTTTCTCCATGAATAAATAATTCAATTCGGTTTCTTTCTCAAAGTTGGGAAATATTATACTCCCTTCATTCCAAATTATAGATTGTTTTGACTTTTCTAGATACATAGATTTTACTATGTGTGTTGTATCTGGACAACATATATCTAGGTGCATAGCAAACATTCTATATCTAGAAAAGTCAAAACGGCCTATAATTTAGGACGGATGGAGTATGGTATAAATGCATCTTAAAGAATGTGATCAGTGCCTATGCCCCTCAGGTATGTCTTAGCGAGGGCACCAAGAGGCAGTTTTGGGAAGATCTTGATAGCATTGTTAGTACCGTGCCTATCAGCGAGAAACTCTTTATAGAAGGAGACCTCAACGGTCATGTTGGTGCGACTAATGTAGGTTTCGAGCGGGTGCACGGGGGGTTCGGGTATGGTAGTAAGAATCAAGAGGGGAGGATGTTTTGAACTTCGCGCTGGCCTATGACTTGTTGATAGCGAACACCCTTTTTAGGAAGAGGGAATCTCATCTAGTAACCTTTCGTAGTGAACAACACTCGAGCCAGATCGAATTTATCCTTGCAAAGAGGGAGGATAGACGTGCTTGCTTTGATTGTAAGGTGTTACCTGGGGAGTGTGTTGTCCCTCAACATAAGCTTGTGGTGGCGGACTTTCGCTTTCGGGTACGTGTCCACCGGGACAAACGGGCTAAGATTGCGAGAACGAAGTGGTGGAAGCTTAAAGGGGAAGCAGCGCAAACGTTTAAGGAGAGGATGCTAGACGAGGGGCCTTGAGAAGAAGGAGAAGATGCCGACGACATGTGGCTAAAGATGGCAACATGTGTCCGGAAGGTGGCTTCGGAAGTGTTTGGCGTGAGTAGGGGAGGCAAACGGGAAGCGAAAGACACATGGTGGTGGAACGACGAGGTGCAAAGGGCTATTAGGGAGAAGGAGTGTTTCAAGCGTCTCCACCATGACAAGAGTGTAGCCAACATCGAGGGCTATAAAATAGCGAAGAGGGTTGCAAAGCGAGCTGTGAGTGTAGCAAAAGGTCAGGCGTATGATGGCCTTTATCAGCGGCTAGGCACGAAGGAATGGGAGAAGGACATTTATAGGATGGCTAGAATCCGCGAGAGGAAGACAAGGGACATCAACCAAATAAAATGCATCAAGGATGGGACAGATCGACTTCTGGTGAAGGATGAGGAGATCAAGGACAGATGGAGAGAGTACTTTGACAAGCTGTTTAATGGGGAGAATGAGGGTCCTGCCCTTGAGTTGGACGACTCATTTGACGATACCAACAGACGCTTTGTGAGGAGAATTCAGGAGGCAGAGATCAGAGAGGCTTTGAAGAGGATGAAGGGAGGTAAAGCGATGGGCCCTGATGGTATCCCCATTGAGGTGTGGAGATACCTAGGCGCCAGAGCGATAGTATGGTTAACTAAGCTTTTTAACCTTGTTTTTCGGTCTAACAAGATGCCTGAAGAATGGAGAAGTATATTAGTACCTATCTTCAAGAACAAGGGAGATGTTCAAAGTTGTACTAACTACCGTGGGATTAAGTTGATGAGCCATACGATGAAGCTCTGGGAGAGGGTTATCGAGCATCGCCTAAGGAGAGTGACACATGTGACCCAAAATCAGTTTGGGTTCATGCCTGGTAGGTGGACCATGGAGGCGATTTTCTTATTACGACAATTGATGGAGAGATATAGGGAGCAGAAGAAGGACTTGCACATGGTCTTTATTGAACTCGAGAAGACATATGACAAAGTACCGAGAAATGTCATGTGGTGGGCCTTGGAAAAGCACAAAGTCCCAACTAAGTACGTTACCCTCATCAAGGATATGTACAGGGATGTGGTGACGTTTGTCCGAACATGTGATGGCTACACCAGTGACTTTTCAATTAAAATAGGACTGCATCAGGGGTCAGCTTTGAGCCCTTATTTATTTGCTCTGGTGATGGATGAGGTCACAAGGGACATACAAGGTGATATCCCTTGATGTATGCTCTTTGCTGATGATGTGGTGCTAGTTGACGACAGTAGGGCGGGGGTTAATAGGAAGTTGGAACTATGGAGGCACACGTTAGAATCAAAAGGGTTCAGACTTAGTAGGACTAAGACCGAGTACATGAGGTGCGATTTCAGCGTGACTAGGCACGAAGAGGGAGTCGTTAGCCTCGATGGGCAAGTGGTGTCCAAGAAGGATACTTTTCAGTATTTAGGGTCGATGCTACAAAAGGATGGAGATATTGATGAAGATGTTAGGCATAGAATTTCAGCCGGCTGGTTGAAATGACGTCAAGCTTCTGGCGTTCTCTGTGACAAAAGGGTGCCTCAGAAGCTGAAAGGTAAGTTCTATAGGACGGCGATTCGTCCGGCGATGTTATACGGTGCTGAGTGTTGGCCTACAAAAATGCGACATGTCCAGCAATTAAGTGTAGCAGAGATGCGTATGTTGCGTTGGTGTTGTGGGCACACAAGGAGGGATGGAGTCCGGAACGACGATATTCGAGATAGGGTTGGGGTGGCACCAATTGAGGAGAAATTGATTCAACATCGGTTGAGATGGTTTGGACATGTCCAACGGAGGCCTACTGAGGCGTCGGTGCGTAGTGGAGTTATAAAGCGGGCCGAAAATGTAAAGAGCGGTAGAGGTCGACCTAAACTAACTTGGGACGAGTTCGTTAAGAGAGATCTTAAGGAGTGGAATATCTCCAAGGATTTAGCTATGGACAGAAGCTCTTGGAGATTGACAATCAACGTGCCTGAACCGTGACCTCTTTTTGTCTTGTGCCCTTTATGTCCCTTTATGTGTCTCCCTGTTTCTCGTCTCTTTTGGGTTTCATCTCTAGCCTACCCCAACTTGCTTGGGACAAAAGGCTATGTTGTTGTTGTTGTTGTTGTTGAGTTTTTTCCTCCTTCCTCTGTTATAGTCCTGACACTTGCATCATTAGCTAATCACCCAAGATATTTAACATTTTCCTCATGAAACTTCATCTTGGTCTGACTATAATTTCAACATAGGACTTCGTCAAGGCAATTCGGTACACAGTATGTGCATCTTCATGATGTGTTATGATGTTGTCGTCTGAACTCAGAATAGATATAAGGCATGCTACTTTCTAAACTAACTGTTTGGACTAATAATGGGTTGTGTTGTCAGATTAGTTTTAGTGGGCCAATCGATGTTATGAACTCATTTAACCGCACATGACCAAAATTAATTGTTGCTGATTGAGGATATCAAAATGGCAACCAAGCTCCCCTGATGTAAATTAGTTGTTTGTGTAGAATTATTAAACATGTCATTTTGAATTGGTTGCATGATTAGTTGATTATTTAGGTAATACAATTTGTTCTGTGAAGATATATGACAATGAAATTTTCTAAAAACTAAAGGTTTTGTGTTTAACTTCCCATACTTTTTTTCTTTGCCTATTGGGTTAGCACATCACTTATTTTGGTTGTTTTGTACTCCTGTAATGACAAGATCTATTTTGGATGGAACAGTTTTGTTTGTTATAATGGCTAAATGATGTTTAAGGAAAATATTTATTAGCAGGCCAGTTCGGCAAATGATAAAGGAAAGAGTACGGATATAGAGGGAACTGATGTTAGAGAAACTGACAAGGCCCTTTCTTCCAAAACGGATAAGCAGAAGGATTCAGTGGAAAGTGTAACAAAGCAAATAAGTGGCATTGCTATTTCTGAGTCACATGCAACACCGTCCACAAATACTACAAACAATTCACAACCGGAATCATCTGCTCCAGACATAGACAAGAAAATTCGAGCACTGAAGAAGAAGGTTTACTCTTGCTCTCTCTTGTGTCTGCACATTTTCTATCTATTGAAAAAAAAAAGAAGATGAATGTGAGTTCAGTCCCAAACTAGTATGTTTAAATCATTTTCCTCATTGTCGGGTCTGGGCATGGTAGTTTTTCCCCAATATTAAGTTGGATTTGATCTTGCTTATAGCAAACTTCAATTGCGTGTTTCATTTTCAGTATCTATAAATCAAATATGATAGTGAAAAGTTGTGTCTTCCTGCAAACCTAGTTTTGTAAGAATTGGGATCTGGCCTCATTTTTAATTAAAATCAATTTTCTTCTACCTTCTGATTTATTCATGCTGACTGCTGAGAATCCAACTTAATAGTGTCTATTAACTGTAATTTCCTTTCTAGTTTTAGTGCATTTATTAAGGTATTCCACATGTCCTTTAAACATGTACGACCAGCCTTGTCGCTGCTTAGTCTAGATTTCACTATATGTTTGCCACTTTTTCCATTAGTGATCACTTGTTTGAGAGCCTTTGTGCCTTGTAGTAAACCCATTTTGATTTGAGGATATTCATTAGTAGATTATTTAATTTAAAAAGTTAAATACTTGAGTCTAAGGTGTATTCAGGATGAGTTGACATGGATGAATCTATCTTGATTTTTAACAGATACGCTTAGCTGAAGCACAACTACAAGGGGACCCTGGAAAATTGAAATCTGAGACGCTGGAAAAGATGAAAAAGATTGATGGATGGTGTATGGAGCTGAAGCTTTTGGAGGACAAGAGAGCTCCTACGGCCTAGACAAAATCGACTTCGGCTCTGATGTAGAGTAGAGCCATCGCGACCACACCAGGGTGCTGATCCAAATTCCAAGGTGCACTGAATCACCATAGGCTTCTCCATTACCTGTGTTGGTTACTGGAAAAAAAGTCTGGTAGATGTGGGTTTGCGCGGAACGATGGAGGGCTTTCACCTCACATTTGTTGTCTCATGTTCACCAAGTTTCAAGATTTGTACCGCAAGACCCATTTGTGAAAAAGACCACACAGTGAGATAATTCAACCGATTATTGTGACAGTGTGGTTTAACTTAAGTAATACTACGCTAATTCTGGGAATCTCTTGACACTGGATCAGAATTTACTTTCGCCCTCACAGCTAGAATTCATCTCGGCTTTACCACCGTTATTCAACTATTCAGTTAACTTTACAGGCTGTTATATCTAGGTTGAAACTGATTGAAGAGTGCCGGAATGCTTCTGTCCGTGGTTCCCTGATTGAAGAGTGCCGGAATTCATCTCCGCGGCTTTCACATGTGTTAGTTATTTCATTTGTTTCTTTGTTTCGTTGCCAAGAGGCAGAGCTTCATGAATCTTTAAGCATACAACGGTGAATGCAGTTTTTCTTGGTTGAATAGTAAACGCTCTACGGGCTACACACGCCAAGTCAAGTAAAAACGCGTGAGAAAGGAATCCTCCTCCGGTTGGCCGAAAGCGATATGGCCTCGCATGCCAAAGAACGGCAGCCAATCGAAGAGTTTTCTGGGAAGTAACGTTGATTGAAAAAGGAAAAGATAACATAGCCGTATGCTTCCTGTCTTATCACAAAAGCTGACAGCAATTCCAATCTAACAACTGTTGTTGACAGTTCCAAAGCTTTGAACACTTTTTTTTTTCTCATGACAACATATCATTGGCATCAAGACAATCTATTTACACAGCCTGTTCTAACTCTACAACTCTCATGCGCTCAAATGCACATTCACTATTCTCTATCCAGGCAGAAGAATATTAGCCGGCAGCTCAACGAGGACATCTTCCTCGCGAACGTATGCCAAAGAATCAACTAATGAAACACTAAAGGTTGACGACGATGCTATTGAGCGTTGACAATACTAGCTCCAGGCAAAACAACCCTCCCTTTGCCAGCTCCGCATGATTTGTGCGGACCAATATCTGTAGGTCGAACAAGCAAAGAAAGTCAAATTGTCAGATTAACCACGCACCTATAAAAGCAACAAGTGGCGCGCTAGTGAGCCACAGCTGAGATGCTGACGACTGGAAGACCAGCCACAAGCTTTGTACCATTCAACATGACACGTACGTAAAATCTTAGCATGAGTTTGACACAAAAAGGTACAAGGTTAACTTACCATTCTGCCAGTGTCCACTAGATGATCAATGGCCCATTAATTGATGCCACGTGTAGATGAATTCGAGCGTGAAGATGTCGTCCTCATAGACCGTACTGATCTTATTGACTTGTTTACGAATGGATGCTCCAACAGTTTGGATGCTGATGGTCTGTCTTCTGGATTGGATTTTACACACTGGCTTATAAAATCACGAGCATCCTTTGAAAGAGAATTTGGAATTGCTGGTGATTCCCCCTTACCAATCCTGTATAGAGCTTGTGTCTGCATAACAAGTAGCAAGAAGATGGGTTTAAGCATATACCAATAGTTCAGAAAATCGTGCACATATAGGCACACTCATATAATTTGAAAACAGCAACTCGAATTTGCAGAAGTCAGTACTAAATGTTCTCACCCATTCAAGGTCAGGATAGGGTATTTGGCGTGTCAACATCTCTAGGACGGTGCAACCAAGACTCCATATGTCAGCTGCAGGTCCATACGTCTTCTTTGGATTGACAACCTGAAAATTTAGATTTTAGTGCTTCCATCTAGAATGATCTTAAAGTGTAGATCCAAATTCTATATGCTGTCATCCAGCAACCATGATTGTTCGCCAGCACATTAACTTCACATGAAACAATGCCTATGTCAAATCAATGAATCGTCACTTAATCACACTAAAATATCAACTCCGCTACTACTCTATTAAGGACCAACTTTGATTAGACTCCACCAGATGTTTGATAGATCTGTAATAGCATCACTGAGGTAGGGGCATAGGGGATAGGGCACTACTCCCAAGTAATATTTCAATAATTTAGGTCTATTATTACTTCAAGATGATTATTCTAGACAAATCACTGAAGGTAAACATAAGGCGAACAAAGTGCAAGAATGTTCTAATCTCAAGTCAGTTTATGGTGGTTACCTCAGGTGCCATCCAATAAACAGTTCCTTTGCATGATTTAACTGCATTAAATTTGGTAATCTGAAAGGGAAATGATAAAATAATTTTGTATCAGAGAAAGTGTTAGCGGATAAATTGAACAAAAAAAAAGGGCAAAGTTTGCCACATGCAATCGACCTCCTTAGCGAGTCCAAAATCTGCAAGTTTCACAGATCCATTGGCATGCACCAGAATATTTGCACATTTAATGTCTCTGCAATATCACAATTCAAACAATAGTTCAGAACATACATGTATATATTGGGCATTGCATGCAGGGCTTCATTTAAACTAATGGGCGCATAATTGCCCATATTTGTTATTTCCAGTAATCCGATTCGTTACACTGAATGGCATCATTATAGGTATAAGAACTTAAACTAATTTCATTACCTATGAACAATGTTCCTTTCATGGAGGTAAGTCAACCCATTAAGGATCTGTCTTGTATATGCAGAGACATGAGTATCACGCAGGCGGTATTTCTGATACAATGATGCAAGGGATCCTTGGGTCACTAATTCAAGGAAGATGTAAAGCTTCGAATCTTCCTGCAATAGTAACACAGTTGGTCATCAATCTAATAGCCTAAGCATGCATACAGGGGGCATAAAGAAAACAATGAATTTCTGTGCATACGACATATATTATACCAACAGCATGATAAACTGAAGCTACTTACTTTGTCTGTTCCATAATACTGCACTATATTCTCATGCTCAAACTGGCTCAGAAGTGCAATTTCCTGGAAAGATTAAGAAAAGATAAAAGAGGTCAGATTTTGTAACACTTGTCTTTTGAGGAAATTGGGCATAGTTTGCAAGCGGAGCCATCTTAAAGCTAACAGCACACAGACCAAGGGATCAAATCTCAGGAAATCACAGTGGAATCCAAAAACACTGGTGCTATCTTATAGGCTCATGCATTACCATGTAATCTGAGACAAATAACAGACAACCCCTACAATGGGTTGTCTTTTAAGTTATATAGTAATTCCAAAATCCCTTAATTTGTGCATGAAATGGAAGAAAGCAAAAAATGTGAGCTACAAGGCAGCAACAACTTATACAATGATGTGCGAGTAGTCTTATAATACTAAATTTTAGCTTATATATGAGGCGGTTGCTTTACGAAAGAACAACCTCTTTCTAGTCTCAACTCCCTCTGTCCTCCACATCATAAAAAAAATCCTATATGGCATTTGCTGCATGAGATGACCTATGAGACGGCTCACATGTACAGATGTACTTGTCCTAAATAACCTTTCAACCTATCATGAACTGTGCCATTCAAGTTGAAGAACACGGGCGATGCAAATCATGATAGGATGGGAAACTGCCATTAATAGATTAAATCTCTCAAACTATCAAGAGAAAAAATAGTGAAACGAACCTGCTCAAGCTGAAAGATGCACTGCTTCGCATTGCTCCCTTGATCAAATAAGTTTACTTCTTTGACAGCAAAGAAGACACCCTCACTGATAATATGACACAGAAGCAGAAAAGCATGTAAGAGACTTCAGGGTTCAGGCTTGCAACAGGAAAAACTAGAGCAGGCTATAAATAGTGAAGGCAACCATCCCTATTGCACATTGGCAGAAAAAAAAAGGACAAATGCTGAATTGCTTCATCCAGGACAATAAATTCATGTACGTTGTTCGCAGAGCTGAATATCCAAGTTATCATGACCAAAGAACACATAATCAAGTAAAAAATACTTAGCCTCAGTTCTAAATCAAAATAAAATCAAGGTTCTAAAAGAACAGAAAAAATCGAGTGATTATCAAATTATTCTCTGCTGATCCAGAAGTCAAGAGTGCAACATTTTGGCACACTAATATGTCATGCTCCCATGTACGATTGAGGAAATGGTTCATCGAATTGCATGTGACAATAATTTTAGTTGAGCTCTTTGCCTATTACTTAGGATCATGTTGGTTTAGTTGTAGAAGACTATATCATGTAACCAATTCAATTGTTACTTACTAGTAGGCTGTGCTTAGTGTCTAACATTTAGAAACGGACCTAGAAGGCTCTAATCAGCAATAGAATCAGTTCTGTGAAACCCAGATTAATCGAGGCTTCTAGGTGTACCTTATGCTGCCCTATGGAGTATGGACAGGCGTAGCATGTTAGATGGATTATTCCAAGCAACTAAAACAGCACGGAAGAGCAACTGAATTTTATCTTTAGAGCACTTACTCGCTGATGCCCTCAAAGACTGTCCCAAACGAGCCACTACCCAGAAGCACCCCTCGGCTCCATGACCGGATCCTCCTCCTAAACCTCCCGTTCGGTGAGATATAGAACATGGATTCTGTGGTGGTGCTTGAGGTCTCGTCATCGTTGGTGGTTGACAGCGAAGAAGTACCAGTGAAGCCCTCGGACGACTCCTCCAGCCCAAGATCGTCCAACATTAACAATACCGCCCCATCCTCGTCGTCATCCTTCTCCCCTGCATCCCGGTGCCCAAAACGACGGCCAGATCTGCTCGCGGGGGCGTCCTCTTTCTCATCCGGCGCGAACGACCGCAAGATATCCCACGTGGATCCGACGCCGCAGACAGCTGGCAGCGCCATCGAAGGCGGCGGCTTGAGCACCGGCGGCGGGCGCACGCCCTTGATTCCTCCCTCCCCAGCTGCCCTCCTCGCATCCGGACAGGTGGATTCGGGCGGCGGATCCAGGCGTGCCGGCCGCTCCGGAGCTTCGATTGGGCCGTCCCTCCCCGTTGCGGCCGGTAGCGCCGGGTCGGCGTCTGCAGCCTGGGCGGGCTCCTCGGCACCCACCCGACAGAGCGGTGAGTCCCGCTGAGGGGAGTCGTGGTTGGGGCGTGCGGAGGAGGGGGAGCTCGAAGCGGAGGCGGAGGATCGAACGGCCTTGTGCGCCTCCCAGTCGGCCAGCGGGATGGCGAAGTCGTCGGGCCCGGAGAGGCCGAGGCTTTCGCACAGGAAGCGGAGGTCCCCGCCACCGTCGCCACTGCCGCCGATGCGGAAGCTGTTGACGAGGTCGAGGGAGCAGGCGACGGAGGCGGCGAGCGAGGCCGGCCCGGACCCCGGCGCGGAGGCGGGCTGCGGGGACGGCGGGTACTGGCAGTAGTTGGGGGCGTTGTAGCCGATGTTCTTGGACGCGTTGCGGCGGTCGAGCCGGCGGAGGCGGCGCCTGGAGGAGCCGGAGCCGGAGCCGCTGCCGCCCGACGGCGACGGCGCGGGGTCCTGCGCGGCGTGGGGCGGGCCCATCGGCGGCGGCCTCAGCTCATCGGCGCCCCGGAAGGGACGCGGGGGTCGAGGACCGAGGAAAGGACGCCGAAAGCGAGAGCTCGGCTTGGGGACGCGGGCAGACGGCAAGAGGGTGGGATTTTTTTTTTTTTTTTGTTCGTAGCCGCGGCTGGGGCTTTTGGGTTTTTCGGTGGGTGAGGCCCCGTTTAGTTCGGTGAATTGGGGAGAAAAACACTGTATCAGAATTCCTGTAGTATTTTTTGTTTGTATTTGGTAAAAATTATCTAAATTTTAACTAATTAGGCTTAAAATGTTCATCTCGCAAAGTACAACAAAACTGTGCAATTAGTTTTTGATTTCATCAACATTTAGTACTCCATGCATTTGCCGATATTTTGATGTAACAGAGAATCTTCTTTTTGCATAGTAAAATTTAGGGAGAATTGGGGAAGTAAACCAGGGCTGAGGTGGAGGGGGCCGAGCGGAGGGAGGAGATAGCGTTGTCCGGTTGTCCGCATTGACTCGCATCTTTTCGCCGCTGCGGCCCGGTGGTCGGGTCAGCGACGCGACACGGCAACCGCGGGCAGCACAGCAGCTGGGCCCCCCCGCGCCGCGCGCCTCTTGGCTCTTGGTAGGGATACGGCGGGGGCCGGTGCGGCGCACCCGCGCTGGCCCCCGCGCGCGGGGTAAAAAGCTTCGTCGGAGACGACGTCTCGGCGAGTGATGGCGGCCGGGCGGGGGCCTTCTCGGCCGCGCGCCGCGGGGTCGTTGCGCTAGGCAGATCGCGGTGCGGCGACGGCCGACGGGTGCTGACGTGAGGGCAAACGTCAGTGGCGAGCTCAGCTGCTGATAGCTTGGCACGTGGCCAGACGTGCAGGCGATATTCAATATTCTACCGTGTGTCAGTGGGACTGAGGGATGAGCTCAAGTGCTCAACAGCCGATGTGTTCGCACGTGCGTGCTTATAAGGGGTGTTTGGTTTGAGGAGTTAAAGTTTAACAAATATTGTAGCACTTTCGTCTTATTTGATAAAAAGTTTTTAATCTTACACTAATTAGGTTTAATAGATTCGTCTAGTAAATTACTCCTAATCTGTGCCGACATGCATGTAATTAGTCTACATTTAATACTTCATGCATTTAAGAAAATATTTATGTGATGGAAATTAAACTTTAACATATCCAAACCAAACAAGCCCTAAGCTTGTTCGATTGTTCCTGCCAGATGGGGAGACATCGTGCCATGTGACTACGTGCATGTCTGATGAACTCATCACGCGCTCATCATAAAACTGGTGTCAGCCTGTCAGTAGTTTAACGTAGGCTAATTTTTCACCTGTCACATCAAATATTTAGACACATGATGGAGCATTAAATGTAGATAAAAAAATTAATTACACAGTTTGTATGAAAACCAAGACGAATCTTTTAAGACTAATTAGTCCATGATTAGCCATAAATTGCTACAGTACCACACATGTGCTAATGACAGATTAATTAGACTTAATAAATTTGTCTCGCGGTTTTCCGGGCGAGTTATGTAATTAGTTTTTTTATTAGTATCCGAACACCCCTTCTGACATCACATGAAACATCTGATGTGACACCCAAAAATTTTTCACCCACGAACTAAACCAGGCTGTAGGAAGAGGAGGAAGAGGAGAGGAGGAGCAATTCAGCCCTGTTTTGCGTCGCTCTAGTCCTGGCTCCGTCGGCAGCTTCGGCGTGGAGCAGGAGAAACCATATATCAAACATTTGCATGAGGAGAAGCGACTCCGGTGCCGAATTGAAGAGTCAGGGTTGTTTTTATCGTACGAACGTGGAGCTACATTTTTGCGCTCTGTTATTGTGGCTCTGGTTTTGGTGAAGGAGCGGTCTGTCTGGAGCCTTGCTAAACATGCTCTTAATCTCGTGCTATCTTGAACAGCCCCCGATGCCCAGAGAGACCGGGCTTGTCTATGCTTGAATTTGATATTGGATGCTATATACATACCCCTCTGGATCAAGTGCTAGGTCAAACGAGTCAAAGTTTAACTAAATTTAGATAAAAAAATATATTGGTGTTTATTATATTTGAATTGCGATATTATTTTCTCTACAATCTTAGTTAAATTTAAGATAGTTTGATTGTAATTAAATCTAGAATTGTATATTTTTGTAAGATAGAGTTAGTATGAGCATCTTTTGTAGGGTCCACCATACAGGTTATTAAAACTAAAAACAAAACACACGTTTTATTGTTTTGTCAGTTCATTTGTCTAACAAGTCTGAGCATGCCAAACAGCGTGTGGAGAGGACATACACTAGTTTTTAGTTGTCTAGCATAAGACATGTACTCCCTCCGTCTATAAGAAAATTATAATTATCACTTCTTTAGAAGTCAAATAAATTCAAATTTATCTAAATCCGTATATAAAAAATATTATGATTATTCCAAATAAATATATTTTTGTAGTAACCTATTTGAAGACAATAAATGTTGATATTATTTTATATAAACTTGATCAAATTTAAAAATGTTTGACTCGTCCTAAACCTAGGATTGCATTTTTCTTTTTGGTGACTGAGGAAGTTGTTTCTCCGGTGCCTAGAATTTTGGTTGAAGCATCGTCAGCTGCAAACTGCAAAATCGAGGTTTGGACCTTCTTTCATCTATCCAAGCATCATTTTTATCCTACGCACCGTGGTCTGGAGTACGTTTTCATCAGCGACAAGCTAGTGCGGAGCGGAAACATGCACTACTCCTGTTATAAGCACACGCAGAGAAACACAATAAAATGATAAGTACATGCAATTAATTAATCGGTAACAACTTGCAAAGCACGGCGGGATTCTGCCCGATCGAGCACCACGTACAGGTGCAGTCTCTGGTGGTGGTTTGTCCACGGCTCGGTAGCTTCCGTGAAAAAGTTACTGTACCACCTTTTGTTTTTATTTGACAAATATTATCCAATCACGAAGTATCTACGCTTAAAAGATTCGTCTCGCAAAAACCAGACAAACTTAGCAATTAGTTATTTTTTACCTATATTTAATACTCTATGCATGCGTTCAAATATTTGATGTGATGAGTGGAAGATGAAATATTTTGAATTTGCATGGGAAGTGAACGAGGCCTCACTAGATGGTAGTCTGTCTCTCTCACTCTGTGATGTCCAGACGCGTGCCTCCTTGCTGTGGCCGGTACGTTCCTAGGGCAGCTAGCGTAATCCAACCGCCCCGCACCGGCAGGGCGCAGCTGCAGATAAGGATGGCAACGGGTCGGGTTCGGATCGGATGGAGTCTCCGTGCACCCAAAACCGAAACCCGAACCCGAACCGAAAACCGATTCGGGTGGAAATCCATCACCAAAATCAAACCCGCGGATACCCGAAACCCGAACGGATACCCGAAACCCGAATGGATACCCGAAACCCGCGGATAAATATACACATATTCACATGTATAAATAAGAGGCAATAAATAATAAATATTTTCATGAGTCAATTTTGAATAGATTTAATAATCTAAGTAAACAAGTTATTATTAGCGTATTATAAAACATGAGTTTTAATTCCAAATAATTTATTTCGGATATCCATTGGATATCCACGGGTGAAAAACAAAACCCGAAACCAAACCCGATACCAAACCCGAAACCGAAACCGAAAACCGTGTGTGATAAACCATCCCCAAACCCGAACCCGCGGGACACAAAACCCACGGGTATCTAACCCGAACCCGATCCGCTGTCATCTCTAGCTGCAGATCCCCCAGGCAGCAGGAACACGGCCAAAGCGGAGGCGTTTTACCGCCACACGACCGACGACCTGGCCGTGCCATTACCGCCCGGCCACGGCCAGACGCCGGCCATGTTTAGGTTGCAATTTTTTTAAAAGCGCTGTAATATTTTTTGTTTGTATTTGACAAACTTTGTCCAATCATAAATTAATTAGACTTAAAAGATTTATCTCGACATTTACAGACAAATTATATAATTAATTATTTTTTTACCTATATTTAGTGCCCTATATATATACCGATATATGTGACGTGACGAGAAATCTTAAAAACTTTTTTTTTTGCATCGATCTAAACAAGGCCCGACACCCAGACCTAGACGGGACCCTGTGTCACTGTACTGTGTCTGTGTGTGAGACTGTGAGTGTGAGCGAATGCACGATGCGGCTGCAAGCGTTCGCTGCTACGGCCACACGAGCGAGTTACCCAACGGCAAAGCTGCGTGCCGTGTTCCCGCCGCAATTCTTGATGTTACTGTTTTCGTTTCCTTTCGAGACTTTTATTTTTTTTTTTGGAGAGGACTAGTATTGCTCCGGTGCGTTGAGGTTTGTGGTCAACCTCCAGGCCGGCGGTTGCACCTTCAACGACAGCCACGCGCAGTCTTGCTCCTTGTTCAATGGCTTGTTTCTCGCACCAAAGTCTTTGACCACGCATATATAGGAAATCATATTTTACTACTATATATATGCAGCGCGTTTTTTACCTTACGCACATACAGTAGCCCGTTAATTTGACCCCGGAACGGCGCTCTTTTCTACAAAATCTGCGTGCCAACGAACAGCAAGGAAAGATGGCGATGATCGGCGCCTGACTGCTCCGGCGGCCGCACCCTGTCCATGTCCATTCTAAAGTGCGCACGATGGCAACAAGCCAAGAACGCTGCTGTTGAAACGGAACTTGGAAGTGGAAGCACCCTGGAAAACGCTGCTATAGTAGCCAGTGGCTAGGGCAAATCACGGCAACTGCTTTTCCGGGGGAAAAACAATAACAGGAAAAGCAAGGCAAAAGCGCCTAGAAAGGCGAGAGGATCTCCGAGACCCCGAGAGCAATTTCTCCTGTCATCAGTGCGTGAAACGGGCAGGAGAAGCGCCGTCGCAATGAGGCGGAGACCCAGGGAAAGACCCTGGCTGGAATGCCGGATGGGATTGGAAGCGAGCGAAAAATCGAGCAGAGCATGCCGCCGGAAACGTAGGGCCATGTGCGGTGCGCCGGTGCGTCGAAGGAGGTCGCCGAGAAAGTACAGCGCGCTGTCCAATCAACTCACGGTACGAGTGCACGGTAGCTACAAGCAAAAAAGGGTAGGAGTGCCGTGCTGCCAGCTGTACAAAGAGCACCCTTTCCATCATGATCTGCGGTGTTCTGCGAGAAGAAAGTTGGAAATTGGAACGGCGGAAGTGCTCCTACTCCAGAGTCCAGATGGCAACTTTCACGACACGACAGTGTTCCATGTGAAGCGTCGCTGGTGTCAGCACAAAGTGTGAAGCGTCGCCGGTCGGCTACGTGGCGCGGGGATACACATACACGACACGACGACGACCCGACCTGGCGATTGGTTAAGCGGCCAGTCAACTATCCCGCCAGCTTGGACTCCAGTCTATTGTTCACGTCGGGAGCACAGGCCTCTGTAAATCCTTCCGACCGAGAATTTTGTTCAACTCCTAGCCCCTCGATTCTCCAGAAAATGGTGTTTGCACATGGCAAGACAGCAGAGCAGGTATTCTTCATCGCCTCATTTCTAATGTTCCGATCAATTCCTTGCTGTAACAGCTAACGACATGTCCAATTTCATCTGCTTGTGCCGTTTTTGCAACATGTATGTATAGCTGCACTATGCCTACCTCTTGCCCAAAATTGGGTGTCCAGTACGTCGCAACACACCAGTGACTGCTATATCTACCCAACTTGGATTTCCTTTTTGTGTGCCATATGTCGCTTAAACTTATCATGACTTGTGGGGCCTGTGCGCAATTTATACTATATTATTAGAAGAATCACCAGCTCAAAGACCCCATATTCCCATGGGATAAATTAGCATGACAACACTGACAACACGCATTACATCATACAAGGCGATACTACCATGGAACGATCAACTCTGCACCCGTTCCGGTTCCGACTCCACCGCCGGGCTCCCGGATCACGGACTGCAACTACAGAAATGGCTCGGCCAACCCATCGTCCTATTGCCTTCTAATCAAGTTGAGGAAAAAAAAAATGCTGCCGCTCATCATCAGCACCAGTTTATTAACCTATGTACTTCCTGGTGCCTCTATAACCTTCTCGCGTCTGCCACTGAAACAGCCGCTTTCTGCTAATAATACAACATCCTCAGGTGAAAATGGAAGTGCGCCTGGAACTCAAGTAATGTCTTGACTGACGGGACCTGCAACAAGCCAGAAAGGTACATGTTTATGGTAAATTCGTGAAACTCCAGTTGGCAAATTCAGTTGAAAGGCACAAATTGCACACAGTTACTATTTGAAAGGGGAAGATTGTTGGAAACCATGTGTAATCCAACTGAAATAAAAATATATTGAAAAGAATGGGGCGAATACAAAATTGCATAAACATAGCAAATACAGGAAAAGCACCCTTGCTGTGGGGTACAAATCCTGGTGTTCACCTATTTATATGTTTATACAAGTTTAACAGCTGTGCAAAAAAAAAAAAAAGAACCAATCTTTCACAGAAATTAAATTCGTTTGCCCACCAAAACCTGAAGAGGTTGGCTCTATTTTCGCTTTCAGTGGACAAGAGTTCTAGCATGTAATATGATGACTATAATTTAAAGGTGTTTCAGAAGAGTAGGACGGGTGATTTTAAACAAAAAGAAAAAGGACCAATTTACTGTTAACTTTCCTCTGATTGTCAGGGACTATAGAACAAAAAACATACTAACATCATAAGATTCGGTAAAATGCAAAGTTACAAAGTGCAGAATAACATTTTGGATTCCGAAGTGCTGCTGTGGCTATTTGTTCCCATCTTATGGCAATAGTTCTGAGAAGAAAATTCTATAGAGGGTGACACATAATTACATATAGTTGCTTACTATCAGTAAAAGGATTACTGAGGCAAAAACCTTACCTTCTTTGCTTGTTTATGACTTTACTTTCAGAGAGTCGCAAGTTTTCTAATTGGGAGATCTGCTGATTGAAGACAAATAATCAACAAAAGCAGGGCCTCTCAATGACTGCAACAACGTTTGGAGGAACTACTGGAGACAGGGTTTCGCAAAGATGAACATGCCGCTCCCTGCACAAAGCATTGCCACTAGCTAATCATGCAAATTTTCCATGTGAAGATTAACAAAAAACAACAATAGTCATAAATCATCAACAGTTTTTTTTATAAGATAAATCATCAACAGTTCAATATCAGTGGATC
Source organism: Saccharum hybrid cultivar R570 (assembly GCA_038087645.1). Classification (NCBI taxonomy): domain Eukaryota; kingdom Viridiplantae; phylum Streptophyta; class Magnoliopsida; order Poales; family Poaceae; genus Saccharum; species Saccharum hybrid cultivar. Next base: position 4,609,251 of record JAQSUU010000043.1, on the reverse strand, counting down.
CTACCAAATTTATGGGGATCCAGAAGAAGCTAAGCATCTTGCATGCTAGTGCTTCAAATGAATCGTCCAGTGGTATGCAAGAGCACGCACATTTATTTAATTAGTCCTGGCTAATTTAACACAAAATATAATCACAAGTCACAAATCTATTTAAGTCGAGTGAAATTTATACACAATCCGGTGTTCAGGATTTTTTACCATGACAGTTTCATAAGCCTGACAAGTGACTATCTTGTCAGAAAGAGCTCTGTAATGAAACTGAAAAATATAAAGATTTTTTGTGCAATGGAATTGTAGATGAAACCACAATCTATCACTATAGTATGGACGCTTTCCAGGGTACGCCAGGTACCAGATCACATATATTCCCAATTAAGATATCTAATATCGATAATAACTAACAGACAATTGTAAATAGATAAAACCGCCATCATTTTTGTCATTATATGATCTTCTATTGACACACATTACTTGTAGCCATTTATTATTTTGACCACTAAAATAAGCTGCCCATTTTTAAATTTATAACCACAATACAAATCGGATTATTAGGGAACATATAGAGTTTTATTATAACATAACCAGCGATATGAAAGCAGTGTATAGAAGCAAGTATTACTTACCTTCTTTTAGAAATACAGGTAGTTGGATTTTTCATATGAGAAATGTTCGTAGATCCGCAATCATTCCTGAATCCTGAACAGATAATTTTACCAAGGGATACCGCAGCTGTACTGGCAAACAACAACTCTCGTGATAAATCGACAGAACCACCATCTATTTTTTGGGAATTCCTTGAGAAAATGCAAAGAGCATGCTGGGCATATACAGATCCCATCTCAAACTGATTGCTATACCAAGAAGAATCATCTGGCTCAGCACAAGGAGTTGAACATGGATCCAACATATCCTGCACAAATTTAGAAATGCTTGGGTCAAATATTTTATTTCAGAGATATGAATCTTTAAAGCAAGCAAAAGAGAATATGCCTGACCTGAGTAAGAGGGTAGCAACGGGAAAGCATAAGATCTGATTCTGATATTAAATCAGATACTTCTGAGGCAAGCTTCAAAGCTCCAGAAGCTGCTCTGTTGTGATTAGCGTCACTGGAAAATTCAAGACAGCAACTTCGTAGCCTATTCCAAGTGTCCTGTACTTGTTGAACCTTGCAAGAGTCATTAGTTTTTTTGCCAGAGAGCAGCCAGATGCTTTCAGCACGACTACATTCATCCATCAATTGAAACCCAGCAGTTGAACAGCTTGCCTGTTCATTCCTCCCAAACGATTCCATATAAGCCTCACTTGTCTCACCAACTACATCTTCTACATCTTTCTGTCGCTCAGCCATTAGATTCTTCACACAGTCAGTGTCTTCTAATACCATTCTGGACGTAGTGTATGTACCATCATAAAAGGCAGAAAAATCATTAGACACTGCCCTTGACAAAAATTCATCACCACTTATGGATGCAGATGTGCCATCCACAATTAAGGATGACTCAGGTACACATGACACGCCCTGTGACATAAATGTATCACAAACTAGTGAAATGGACCCATACATGTTGCTTGCAGGTGGGTTTTGGAAAGAATCAGCAATTTCAAAGGTCTCTCGTGATTCAACGGGAAAACAGAACTGATTGGAAATCCCTTGCCCATGTATAGGAGGCACCTCTGAAGATTGTGGGAAGAAACCCACTTCAGTAACAGTAAATATATCATGTTTTTCAGTACCTACATCAGCTGGATCATCATCGGACTCAGATAATAGCAGCGAACAATGTCGATTTCTTTTTAGTTGTTTATCAGATGGAAGAGGTATATCTGGAAGATCATGGAAATCATCAAGTTCATTCTTGCACGGTGAAATATCATTACGCTCAGTCGAGTGGGCACGCTTCAACTTGGATTTCTTAGCCTTTCTTGTTTTAGCTGCGCTTCTTCCCTTGACCAAAGGTGCTGTTACTTGTAACTGCAGGCCTTCAAGATCTGATATTTCCTTCTGTTTTTTCTTTTCTTCAGCCAAAAGGATAGTTTTGTCTACCTCCATGCATAATGTTTCAGATAATTTACAAGGGAACTCCCATGGCAACATTTTTGGTACTGTAGAATGTACAGCGTCTAAATCAAGTGAGAAAGGACCACATAAACATTCCTTTGGCCTCTCTGAAAGTAGAACAGGACATGATCAGCACTTCAAGAGTTAACACAGCATGAGATTGCAAAAGAAACAAAAACAGAAAAGAAAAAAGATTTCAAGCTCAACTACCAGCTAGTTAGGCATTACATGGAAAAATAACTAGAACAGCTCTTCTGGAACCACAAGGGTGCACAACTGTTAGTCTGCAGTGCCAACAGTTCATTCTGACAGATCTAACACCCACATCATTTACTGAAAGAATGAAGGAAGGTATCTGCAACATGTAGATAAAACTTTCTATAAATGAAGTTCGTTTTACGCCAGGAACAAGCCCTAGTAAATTAAGAACCTCCTAGGTCCACCTTAGATTTATAAGGTGACTAATGTGCATCATGGTTTTTAAGGCGACAAGGCGAGCCATGGCGAGCCACTCGTTCGAGTCGACTAGGCGACGCCTAGGCGACCATAAGGCGAGGCAAGGCGACGCCTTATCATTCTAAGAAATAGGAAAATAGCAGCAGGGACTAGGCAAGAAAAAGGGAAAAAAAGAAAAACCAGAAAAGGGCAAATGTAAAGAGAATGGTTGGCCCAGCCCAATAGGCAGCCCACTAGTGTGTCCTTATCCCTTCTCAGCTCATCTCTCATCTCACGGACGCAGAGCACTGCCACCGCACGCATCGCTCCTCCTCGCAGGCGCAGCGCCGCCGCTTCTCCTCCCTGCTTCACACACGCAGATGCAGCGCCGCCGCATCTCCCTCCTTCACGCAGGCGCAGCTCCGCCGCATCTAGCGCTGCTGCATCTCCTCCCTCATGGCTCACGCAGGTACAGCGCCGCCCGCCCTCCCTCGCACTGCTCTTGGCTGCGTGCACTCAGCCTGCCCTCCGCTCCTTCCCTACCTCTTGCTGCTGCTCCCTCAGATCCGCCGCAGATGACCCAGGCGGCGCCGGATCTGATGGGGATGAGCGAGGAGGTAGCTGCATGGCCTCTCCCAATTGATTTCCTCTTCTTTTGGCTAGGCGTCGGGGACGACTTACTCCCTGCGAGCGCCTCGACGCCTAGGCGACGACTAGGCGATGCCTTAAAAACCATGATGTGCATATCACACATGAACTCATGATATAATCCTTAAAGCTGTTGCAGGGCGATGCTCTGCCACCTCATCAATCTATTCCCTTCTGATAGATATGTACATTAGGAAAGTGTATATTAGGCAAGTCTATATTTAGTATGATTAGCACCTGCCATGTATTGCATGTAACCTGCCATGTATTGGCTATATATATCAAGGTCACCCCCCCACGTTGGGTGTGTGGTGTTTCCCCTCAATCTATGTTATTCTACATGGTATCAAAGACCGAGATCAATTAGATCCCGGACCTTCTGCTTCCGCCTGCTTCCGCCTCCTTCCTCCCCACCTCTCTCTTGGGCGCTCCTCCTCCCTGTGGCGAGATGTCTCCCAACCCTGCCGCTGCCGCAGCCGCAGCCGCTGCTGCACCACCACCGCCGCAGACCGTCGTCGTCCACCCCTACACCGCCGTGAACGTGAAGACTCACATTCCGGTGACCCTGGAGATGAAGAATCCCAACTTCACCAAGTGGTCTTCGTTCTTCCAGTCCTTGTGTGGGAAATTCAGCCTTCGCCCCCACATCGACGGCCCAGCTCCTCCGGCCAATGATCCATCATGGGACATTGCCGAGTGCACTGTCCGTGGCTGGATCCTCAACACCGTCGACGACTCGGTTCTTGATCTTGCCCTCACCGACGAGAACCATGCCCTCACCGACGAGAACCAGTCCGCTCGCGAGTTGTGGGTGGCGATTGAGGGCCTCTTCCGCTCCAACCGCGCGCCCAGGGCCGTCTTCCTGCTTGAGGAGTTTCACTCCTTGAAACAGGGCGACTCGACGATTGACGAGTACTGCCAGCGCCTCAAGATCAAGGCCGCTGCTCTTCGGGACGTCGGCCACACCATCGACGACTCCCAACTCGTCCTCAGCCTCCTACGCGGCCTCAACCCGCGCTACACTGCCACCGCCGACGACATCGCCAACTCCCCCGAGCTGCCTTCCTTCTCCAGGGCACGAGAAATGCTCTGCCTCAAAGAGCTGCGCCTCGCCAACGACGAGAAGACCACGGCTGCATCTGCCATGGTGGCAGCCTCTGGCTCCACCTGCACTTCTCCAGGGTGCCGCTCCTCCTCCTCTGTGGCCACTGGCGCTGCTCCCAAGGGCTCTGGGGGCGGCAAGAAAGGCAAGGGCGGCAAGAAACAGGGCGGCTGGCGCAACCAAGGCAACAGCGCTGGCTGGCAGCAGGGCAGCGGCAGTGGACAGCAAGGGGGCAACCGCCCCATGGGCCCCTGGTTCTGCTACAGCCCATGGGCCTTCCAGGGCGGCGTTCCTCCTCCAGGCAGCGGCTGGCAGCAGGGCAACAGCCCCGGCGGCTGGCCCCCTCACGGTGACCAGGGCGGGCGCGGCCAGGGCATCATGGGTGCCAGTCCGCAGGCCCACACCGTCTTCGCTCCCCCTCCGCCAGCTCCATCCGCTCCACTGTGGGATCAGGCCGGCCTCATCGCCGCCTTGAACCAGATGGCGCTCCAGAACTCCGGCTGGGTCATGGACTCCGGCGCCACCTCCCACATGCACAACTCGGATGGTATACTCCTCTCCCGTCAACCCTCTTCTATCCCATCCATCACTGTTGGCAGCGGTCATCATCTTCCTGTCTCTTGCTCCGGCAGCTCCACATTACCAGGCCACGCGTCTCCCTTTTCGCTTCGCAATGTTTAGTTGTCCCCTCTCTAGTGCGCAACTTACTTTCAGTTCGCCAATTCACTCGTGACAACCATTGCACTATCGAATTTGACGCATTTGGTTTTTCTGTTAAGGAACTGCAGACCAGACGCGTGATTCTTCGCTCCAATAGCTCCGACGGCCTCTACACCGTCCCTGCCACGCCACAAGCCAACCTCGCCACCTCCACCGACCTATGGCATCATCGTCTTGGTCATCCAGGAGCTGCTGCCCTCCATTTGCTTAGACAAAATAATTACATTTCATGTAATAAATCAGCTCATACTCTATGTCACTCATGTCAACTTGGCAAGCATGTGCGGCTGCCTTTTGGAAATTCCAGTTCAGTTTCCTCTTTACCGTTTGAGCTTATACACTGTGATGTTTGGACATCCCCGGTCGCTAGTATTTCTGGTGCACAGTACTACCTTGTCATCCTCGATGACTTCACCCACTTTTGCTAGACCTTCCCCCTAGTCCACAAGTCCGAGGTAGCTACTCACATCACTCAGTTCTGCGCCTTCGTCCACACACAGTTCAGCCTTCCTGTCAAGGCTGTTCAGGCCGACAATGGCACTGAATTCGTCAACAATGCCCTCGCCACCTTCTTCGCCGCTAGCGGCATTCACTTACGCCTCTCCTGCCCTTACACCTCCCCTCAAAACGGCAAGGCTGAACGTATCATCCGTTCTCTGAACAACATATGTCGCACGCTGCTCATCCACGCCCACATGCCACCCAAATATTGGGCAGAGGCGCTAGCTACAGCCACATATCTCCTCAACAGGCGCCCCTGCTCAGCCATTCACCATAGAGTCCCCTATGAGCAACTCTTCAACCAGCCCCCAGACTACACTATTCTTCGTGTATTCGGTTGCCTCTGCTATCCCAACCTCACCGCCACTTCCAAACACAAGCTGGCCCCTCGCTCCACAGCATGTGTCTTTCTCGGATACCCCTCCTCTTACAAGGGTTATCGGTGTCTCGACCTCACAACTAGACGGATTATCATCTCCCGTCATGTTGTCTTCGACGAGACTCCCTTTCCGTTCAGCACTGACCCCACCAGTGAGCCCCCAAGCTCTCTGGATTTTCTTTTTACAGGTCCTGCCGCGCCGGTGCACCACACTGCCACCATGGTGCCCCCTACGGTCGCTCCGTCGCCGGTCGCCACTGAGCAGCCGCCACGCCGAGCCCAACTAGAGGAGCTGCTGAGGACCCCGCCATCCTACAGATTGGCCCGGTCCTTACTCCTGGCACGACTGCTCTTGCTACGACCGGTCCACCTCCACGAGTCTACGTTCGGCGGCGTGCTGGTGCTCCCGCACCGGCTGCTGAGCCGGCTCCTGCACCACCGTCTGCACCAGCAGTGGAGGTGCCCTCGCCGGCGCCCGCTGTTCCAGAACAGCCGGCTCCTGCTCCAGTTGTGGCGGCCTCTCCGCCACCTCCGCCTCCTCCGCCGCCTCCTACCTCGAGCCGACCTGTGACGCGCCTCCAGACAGGCTCGCTCAAGCCTGTTGATCGTTACGGCTTCCCACCGTCTGCTCATGTCGCCGCCGCCTCCACTGCCTCACCCATTCCCCGCGACTATAGAGGGGCCCTTGCCGACCCCCAGTGGCGTGCGGCCATGGCTGAGTACAAGGCTCTCGTCGACAACGACACGTGGCGACTCGTTTCCCGGTGATGGATAAGTCTCATGTGTGGTTGGTCTTTGTGGGGCTGTGCTGCTCACATGGTCCTTGTGGCTGTTTTTCTGTTTTTAGGACAGCATCTTAGACTAGAGGACAGCATCTTAGAGGACAACATCTTAGACTAGAGGACAGCATCTTAGCTAGGACAGCACTTTAGCATCTTAGACTAGCATATTGGCATATGCTTGGCTGGCTAGCAGCCTATAAATATGTAACACAACCCCTCAGGTTGGCATGACATTGTTTGAGTTTGTGTGAGAAATAAACCAGAAAATTGCCCCAACTCCTAGTGTCATCCTCTCTCGATGAGAGTAAGGATTCAGCTACTACCAAGAGTGCGAATCCAACGACTAACAAGTGGTATCGGAGCCGTACTATCCTGTAGCCTGAGCATCTCCTGCTCTTCTCCTTCCCCGGCCTCGCAGCAGCCCCAACCGCAGCCGGTAGCAGCAGCAGCTCCGGCTGCCCCTGCTCTCCACACAGCAGCCCCCTCGATAGCGCGCCATGTCCGCAGGCCAGTCTCAGGGCTCGGTCGCCTCGAGCGCGCGGCGTCGGCAGGAGGCCGACCTCGCCGCGGCAGAGAAGCGCGAGCGAGCGGCAGCAGACGCCGCTGCAGCAGCGGCAAGGGCATCGAGGCTGGCAGCAGCGGAGCTAGCAGCAGCTAGAGCGGAGGTGGAAGCAGCGGCGGCGGCGGATGCAGCGCGTGCAGCAGCAGCGGAGGTCGAGGTTCTACGCGGCAGCAACAGCAGCTCCATCGCTGCTGATGATAGCGCCGACGCGGACCTCGAGCTGCTGGAGAGGGAGGCATCGCGAGGGCGAGCGGCGCAGTGGGCAGCCGTGCACGCCCACGAGCGCGGCGGCAGCCCAGACAGGCGCAGACACGCCGGCGGCGCTCCTGAAGGAGGCGCGCACGGCGGTGGCGCTCCTGGAGGAGGCGCGCATGGCGGCGGCGGACGGGTCGACGGAGAGCGCGGCCTTCACAGGCAACGCGGCTCTCTCTCCCCGGTTCGGTACCGTGGTCATCACGAGTACCAGGCTGTCGTCAGGGACGTCGGCCCCGGCGGCGGGTGGCCTACCCTCACCAAGACCAACTATGTTGAGTGGGCTGCGGTGATGAGGGTGAAGCTCCAGGTGCGGCATATGTGGGATGCAGTCCGGTACGGCGACGTCGACTACGACCAAGATCGACGGGCGCTGGATGCTCTCATTGCTGCAGTCCCGCCCGAGATGCAGTTTTCGCTTACCAGCAAGCGGACTGCCAAGGAGGCTTGGGACGCCATCGCTGCAGCACGCATCGGCAGCGACCGCGCCCGCAAGTCCACACTGCAGGCACTTCGCAAGGAGTGGGAGAACCTGGCCTTCAAGCCAGGTGAGGACGTTGATGACTTTGCTCTCCGTCTCAACACTCTGTTGCAGAAGTTGGTGCAGTTCGGCGACGACACCTACGGCGAGGAGAGAGCTGTTGAGAAGCTCTTCCGCTGCGTCCCCGAGAAGTACAAGCAGATGGCTCGCTCAATCGAGTCTCTGCTGGACCTCTCCACGATGACGATCGAGGAGGCGTTGGGCCGCCTCAAGGTCGTTGACAGCGATGAGCCACAGCGCCTCTCGGGACCCGTCACCATTGGCGGGAAGCTCCTCCTCACTCGGGAGCAGTGGGCTGCCGGCCAAGGTGACAGGAAGAAGGGGGAGCCTTCTTCCACGACAGGCAGCCGCAAGCGTGGCAAGCGTGGCAAGCCGCGCAAAGACGCCCAGGCAGGGGCGCGAGGACGTGCCGAGGGTGATGATCGTGGAGGCGCCCAGGGCGGCGCCGCTGGCAAGCAAAAGCCAGCACGAGGCGACCCTTGCTACAACTGTGGCAAGCTTGGTCATTGGGCCAAGGATTGTCGACAGCCACGACGCGGCCAGGCCCACGTCGCGCAGGCGGAGGAGGAGGAGCAGCCGGCTCTGTTCATTGCTCATGCGAGCATCGAACTACCTCCAGCGGCACCGGCCGCAACGGCTCTCCTCCACCTTGACGAGCCAAAAGCACACGCCCTCCTCGACGACAGCTCCGGCAACGACAAGGCCGACGGGTGGTGCCTTGACACCGGCGCCACCCACCACATGACCGGGCGGCGGGAGTTCTTCACCGAGCTCGACCCAAGCGTTCGAGGCACCGTCAAGTTCGGCGACGCCTCCGCTGTGGAGATCAAGGGCGTCGGCTCTGTCGTCTTCGTCGCCAAGACTGGCGAGCACAGGCTGCTCACCGGTGTCTACTACATCCCCGCGTTGAGGAACTCCATCATCAGCTTGGGACAGCTGGATGAGAGCGGGTCGCGCGTGGAGATCGAGCACGGGGTGCTGCGCATCTAGGATCATCGACACCGGCTCCTGGTCAAGGTCAACAGGAGCAACCGCCTCTACGTCCTTCACGCACAGGTGGCGCAACCTCTTTGTCTTGCAGCCCGCCGCGACGACGACGCTTGGAGGTGGCACGAGCGCTTTGGGCACCTCAACTTTGAGGCCCTAAGGCAGCTCGGCAGCAAGGACATGGTGCGGGGCATGCCGCACGTCGACCACGTGGAGCAGTTCTGCGACACCTGCGTCCTCACCAAGCTGCGGCGGCTCCATTTCCCTCGCCAGGCAAGCTTCCGCGCTAAGGAGAAGCTGGAGCTCGTACACGGTGACCTCTGTGGCCCCGTGACACCGGCTACACCTGGAGGCCGGCGCTACTTCCTCCTCCTCGTCAACGACATGTCCCGCTACATGTGGGCTGTCCTGCTCGACGCCAAGGCAGCCGCGGCGGACGCCATCAAGCGTCTTCAAGCTGCTGCGGAGGCGGAGTGCGGCCGCAAGCTTCGGGTCCTACGCACGGACAACGGCGGCGAGTTCACGGCGGCCGAGTTCGCGGCGTACTGCGCCGATGAGGGGATCCACCGCCACTTCTCCGCGCCGTACACTCCGCAGCAGAACGGCGTCGTCGAGCGCCGCAACCAGACGGTGGTGGCCACCGCCCGTGCCCTCCTCAAGCAGAGGGATGCCGGCGATCTACTGGGGTGAGGCGGTGATGACTGCCGTTCACTTGCTCAACCGCTCCCCCACCAAGGCCCTCGACGACAAGACGCCATACGAGGCCTGGCACGGGCGCAAGCCCGCGGTGAGCCACCTTCGCGTCTTCGGCTGCCTGGCCTTCGTCAAGGAGCTCAACCACGTCGGCAAGCTCGACGACCGGAGCACGCCAGGGGTCTTCATCGGCTACGCGGAGGGCTCCAAGGCCTACCGCGTCCTCGACCCTGCGACACGACGCGTGCGCATCACGCGTGACGTCGTGTTCGACGAGGGGCGAAGCTGGACGTGGGGCAAGATGGTGGATGATGGCTCGACTCCGACGACCAGCGATTTCGTCGTCGACTATGTCCACTTCAAGGAGGCGGGGGGAGCTAGCAGCTCGTCCTCACCGAGCTCGCCTACCCCACCACCTCGTTCGCCACCACCTCCGGCGAGTCCTTCACCACCGCCACCACCAGCTCCGGCAAGTCCACAGGCTCCGGCGAGTCCACCACCAGCACCGCCGGCCACACCTCGTTCTCCTACACTAGACCCTACCTCCTCAGGCTCGGCACCGGCAGCTTCGGCCCACGACGAGCAGCGCACAGTGGAGTTCGCCACTCCGCTGTCCAACGACGAGGATCGCATCGACACCTACCACGGCGGCGAGCCTCTGCGCTACCGTACCGTGGACAACCTCCTCGGCGAGCAGCCGGTCCCTGGACTGGCACAGCACGACTTTGAGGCGGAGCTGCACCTCGCACAGGACGATGGCGAGCCTCGTTCCTTCGCCGAGGCGGAGAGGGACGCGGCATGGCGTGCCGCGATGCAGATGGAGATGAACGCCGTCGAGCGGAACAAGACGTGGGAGCTGGCCGATCTTCCAGCCGGCCACCACGCCATCTCTCTCAAGTGGGTCTTCAAGCTCAAGAAGGACGAGACCGGAGAGGTGATCAAGCACAAGGCGCGTCTGGTGGCGCGCGGCTTCGTCCAGCAAGAAGGAATCGACTTCGACGACGCCTTCGCGCCCGTTGCACGGATGGAGTCCGTGCGACTCCTCCTTGCGCTAGCTGCCCAGGAGGGCTGGCGTGTCCATCACATGGATGTCAAGTCGGCGTTCCTTAACGGCGACTTGAAGGATGAGGTCTACGTGCATCAGCCGCCGGGATTTGCGATTCCCGGCAAGGAGGGCAAGGTGCTCCGCCTGCGCAAGGCCCTCTATGGCTTGCGGCAGGCACCAAGGGCGTGGAATGCCAAGCTGGATTCCACGCTGAAGGGGATGGGCTTCGAGCAAAGCCCACACGAGGCGGCCATCTACCGGCGGGGCAGCGGAGGAAAGGCCCTGCTGGTAGGCGTCTACGTCGACGACTTGGTGATCACCGGCACCAAGGATGCGGAGGTGGCGGCATTCAAGGAAGAGATGAAGGCCACCTTCCAGATGAGTGATCTGGAGTCTCTCTCCTTCTACCTGGGGATCGAGGTGCACCAGGATGACTCCGGGATCACGCTTCGACAGACCGCCTACGCCAAGCGCATCGTTGAGCTAGCGGGGCTCACCGACTGCAACCCAGCCCTCACTCCGATGGAGGAGAGGCTGAAGCTGAGCCGCGACAGCACGACGGAGGAGGTGGACGCTACGCAGTACCGGCGTCTTGTGGGGAGCCTTCGCTACCTCGCCCACACACGGCCGGACTTGGCATTCTCCGTCGGCTACGTTAGTCGGTTCATGCAGCGACCGACGACGGAGCACCAGCAGGCTGTGAAGAGGATCATCCGCTACGTTGCGGGGACTCTCGACCACGGCCTCTACTACCCGAGGTGCCCTGGGGCGGCACACTTCGTCGGGTACAGCGACAGCGACCACGCCGGCGACATCGACACCAGCAAGAGCACGAGCGGGATCCTCTTCTTCCTCGGCAAGTGCCTCGTTAGCTGGCAGTCGGTCAAGCAGCAGGTGGTGGCCCTGTCTAGCTGCGAGGCCGAGTACATAGCGGCCTCCACCGCTTCGACTCAGGCGCTCTGGCTCGCTCGACTGCTTGGTGATCTCCTTGGCAGATACACTAGAGCGGTGGAGCTCAGGGTGGACAGCAAGTCCGCCCTGGCCCTAGCAAAGAACCCCGTGTTCCACGAACGCAGCAAGCACATCCGGGTGAGGTACCACTTCATCCGAGGCTGTTTGGAGGAAGGAAGCATCAAGACGAGCTACATCAACACCAAGGACCAGCTTGCGGACCTGCTCACCAAGCCCCTTGGGAGGATCAAGTTCCTTGAGCTCTGCTCCAGGACCGGGATGGTTCAACTCTCCCACAAAACGACGCACAAGACTTAGGGGGAGAATGATGGATAAGTCTCATGTGTGGTTGGTCTTTGTGGGGCTGTGCTGCTCACATGGTCCTTGTGGCTGTTTTTCTGTTTTTAGGACAGCATCTTAGACTAGAGGACAGCATCTTAGAGGACAACATCTTAGACTAGAGGACAGCATCTTAGCTAGGACAGCACTTTAGCATCTTAGACTAGCATCTTAGACTAGCATATTGACATATGCTTGGCTGGCTAGCAGCCTATAAATATGTAACCCCAACCCCTCAGGTTGGCATGGCATTGTTTGAGTTTGTGTGAGAAATAAACCAGAAAATTGCCCCAACTCCTAGTGTCATCCTCTCTCGATGAGAGTAAGGATTCAGCTACTACCAAGAGTGCGAATCCAACGACTAACACCCGGCCCCCAGGTGCCAACGTGGTGACAGGCAAGTGGATCTTCCGGCACAAGTTCCACTCCGATGGCACCCTAGCTCGTCACAAGGCTCACTGGGTCGTTCGCGGCTTCACCCAGCGCCACGGCATCGACTACGACGAGACGTTCAGCCCGGTCGTCAAGCCTGCCACCATTCGGGTCGTCCTCAGCATCGCCGCCTCTCGTCAGTGGCCCATCCACCAGCTGGACGTGAAGAATGCCTTTCTTCACGGTCACCTGCACGAGACGGTCTACTGTCAGCAGCCCCCCGGCTTCGTCGACCCGGCGCGTCCCGACGCCGTCTGTCTTCTTCAGCGCTCCCTCTACGGCCTCAAGCAGGCCCCGCGGGCGTGGCATCAGCGCTTCGCCACGTGCGTTCGACAGCTCGGCTTCGTCGCTTCTGCCACCGACACCTCCCTCTTCGTCTACATTGAGGGCGGCGCCAGTGCCTACTTGCTGCTGTACGTCGACGACATCGTCCTCACGGCTTCCTCGGATGCTCTGCTCCACTGCATCATCGATCGCCTTCACTCTGAGTTCGCCATGACGGACCTTGGGGACCTCCATCACTTCCTAGGGATCTCCGTCACTCGCTCCTCCGACGGGTTCTTCCTCAGCCAAAGGCAGTACGCGGTGGATCTTCTTCAGAAGGCGGGCATGGCCGAGTGTCACTCGACATCGACGCCTGTCGACTCTCATGCCAAGCTCTCTGCCACGGAGGGCGCTCCCGTCGCCGACCCCGCCACGTACCGGAGTCTCGCCGGCTCCCTTCAGTACTTGACGCTCACTCGCCCCGACCTGGCGTACGCTGTGCAGCAGGTGTGCCTCTTCATGCATGATCCGCGCGAAGCTCACCTTACGCTGATCAAGCGCATACTTCGGTATGTGAAGGGCACATTGTCGGCTGGCCTCCACATCGGCACTGGGCCTATCGACAAGTTGATTGCCTACTCCGACGCTGACTGGGCAGGGTGCCCCGACTCCCGCCGCTCCACTTCAGGCTTCTGCGTCTTCCTCGGCGACAGCTTGGTGTCCTGGTCGTCCAAACGGCAAACCACGGTGTCCCGGTCCAGCGCGGAGGCCGAGTACCGAGCTGTTGCTCATGTGGTCGCAGAGTGCTGTTGGCTTCGACAGCTTCTTCAGGAACTTCACGTTCCATTGAAGGTCGCCACAGTTGTCTATTGTGACAACGTCAGCGCTGTCTATATGACAGCCAACCCGGTCCACCACCGCCGTACCAAGCACATTGAGATCGACATCCATTTCGTCCGTGAGAAGGTGGCTCTCGGCGAGGTTCGCGTTCTCCATGTGCCGTCCAAGTATCAGTTCGCTGATATCATGACAAAGGGGCTGCCGATTCAGCTATTTGAGGATTTTCGGTCCAGTCTGTGCATCCGGAATCCTGACGCTTCGACTGAGGGCAGCTGATAGATATGTACATTAGGAAAGTGTATATTAGGCAAGTCTATATTTAGTATGATTAGCACCTGCCATGTATTGCATGTAACCTGCCATGTATTGGCTATGTAACCTGCCATGTATTGGCTATATATATGAAGGTCACCCCCCCCCCCCCCCCCCCCACGTTGGGTGTGTGGTGTTTCCCCTCAATCTCTGTTATTCTATACCTTCGTTCCAAAATGTAAGGTGTTCCAGTTTTGTCCTAAGTTAAACTTCTCTAACTTTGACCACAGAAAATTGTATTACCATCTATAATAGCAAATAAATGCACTATCAAGACATATTTCATGGTGGATTTTATGAAACTAATTTGATGTTGCAGCAGATGTCGGTGCATTTATCTGTAAACATGGCCACAGTTAAAGAAGCTAAGTTTGACTTACGATAAAGCTAAAACACATTACATTCTGGATTGAGGTGACTATTATTGAGCCCAATACCCATAAAAAACCAGCATCTTCAACTTCATCATGTATCATAGTTTATTGGACACTAGCTTTGCTTTATCGAAGGATCATTTAAACATAGTTTAACAAGGGTTCACAAACCAATTGCAGAAGCAAATACAATGAGAAAGAAGCATAGTACTGAAAGGTCTAAAAGAAGTGAACAATGAGCCAGTACACCATAACTACAAAAAAATATGGATAAATTTTCCTGGTAAAGTATCAAACCTGTGAATTGATGCCTTCCTTGGTACCAAAACTGCAGAAGCATCACTGTCCTCCTAATGTCACCTAGACAAATATCAATTACATGCTTTAACTGAGGAACAGTGACATTCACTCCCTCAGATTTACAAATCTGCATTAAGATAGGATACAGTCAACTTTCAACAAATCTGGAAAGCAAAAGAACTTCTCTGTGATCTCAGCCTATAAGAGAGGGAGGGGAGACTATTTACCATGCCAACATGTGAAAGTAGCTCCGAGGTCGATGGGTATTTGAAATCCAAAACAAGTTGATCCAAGAGATTCGGCAAAGACGGATCCTTCCCTTCACAAATTACGAATAATGGACAAAAATAACAAGAGTTTTAGTGTACTAGTACCTCATTGACTGAAATTATTAAGGTCATCTGTAGGAGCCTAAAAGGAAAGGATAAAATGCTCACTGTTGCTAGTCAGTATGATTGGCCATTTTGTAGTCTCTGCCATCTTAAGTATGGTTGAAATAAACCCTCGATCCTCATCAAAGACAGTATCCACATCCTCAAATAGTATGAGTGTCTTGTTAGCAACTTGTTTAGGAGCTTCATCACAGGCCTTCAAACCTGAGTAGTATCCTACAGGTGATTTTGGTTGATCACAGTCAATCATTACTCTTGTAGCACAGGACATCAAACGTTGGTATTCAGTCCTATCAGGAGTTCCTGAATCTGGATCCAAGGAATCATCCCTTAGTGGATTGATAACCTCCTCCTGTGACCTGTACAAGAGATTAAAAAAAAGGATTCAAAGGTATGTTCGCTTCAACTAGGCAACCATGTGAAATGTTAGAGAAATGCACATATTATTAGAGCCTAAGCTACAATTCACTGCATATCTACTTCTGCAGAAAAGAACTTCACAGAATTTTAACCAAGCTACTACATTATTTGCATGGTCATTGCTATTTTCATGTGCCCCAAATTCATTATACCATCATTCCCTGCAGGTGTTTTTTCCCGCATGCTACAGTTTCTATTCCTCGGAAGATCAAATATAGTCAGTTATTTCTAGAAACACTTGATTTGAAAAGGTCAAAAGTGTTGGGAACTAAACGAAAACAAGGAGCAAGAGGGAGGTTAGAGAGCCAGAGAGTCAAGAAAGCAATTAGGGAGAGTCCCCCACCCAATTGACCCTTATGTCCTTCATATAGTTAAGGGTGGAGGTGATTGTTTACCTCCTAACCTAGTAAATTTACAAATAGGTCCTTGGACCTTACACAGGCTGTGCCTTTTCCAACACGGGGCAGGCACAAGCTAGGTCTTCCCCCAACAAGTTTACAAAAAGCAAACAAACAAGGCTAGTTTTCAAATCTGCACAATCCATAGAAGTGCATTTGTCGAACATAAAAAATTCCAGAACTATACTTACTAAGCTAGAATTTTACAGGTTAGAAAAACAATGTCTGGCTGCTTGTTGAACTACTAATTTCTGACAGAACTACTAGGAGATCCATTTGATTTCCTGAACTACTACATACTGCCCAATTTATGGACTTATGTTTATGCAACTATATCCTACATGACCTTCAATTAGTTCATCTTGTTGGACTTTGCACGAAATTTAGATACACGACGTTATGTCTAGTTCTTATTTTTCCTTGAGTATGCATCACCATGTTGTGTTCTTCAATGGCAAGTTATACCCTGATATTCTGAAAGTAATCGTACAGATATGAAGGTTGCTGACTTAAATGCTAGTGCTATTTCACATAAGCAGTATTTTTTATACTCAAGCACAAACAAATGGATTCAATCAACCCGCACGGTAAAAGTAAAGCGCTTTCTTCCTGAAAGGTATGTTTTTGGATTATTCTCGATAAATCCATAACTGACTATGATAACTTATAAAGGATGTGGTATCGCCCAAGAATACAGCTTGGCAGCCATGACAACCAAAGGTAGTGCAAAATGCTAAGCACAGGCTGGGCACATTTTAACCGCAAACCGAAAACCGAACTGAACCGAACCGAGCCGAGCCAAAATGTCGGTTTTTTCGGTTTTCGGTTTCGGTTTCAGTTTCGACATCGGAGAAGTTCGGTGTTCGGTCTCGGCTTCGGTTTTGCCTTGCATCCGAACCGAGCAACCGTATAAACCGAAGAAACAAACGAGTTCGCAATTTTGCACCGCAGCTAAGCAGCCCAACAGGGACCCTGCGTGGCCGCGTTCCCCAACGGCCCAGCCCATCCCATCTCCCGTAACCCCTGCCCCCGCAAGCCGCAACAACCAGCCGCAAACCACAACAAGCAGCGGCGGGGTGGTCCCAGCAGGTGCGGCCGGAGGGGCGTCTGCGGGCGAGCCGGCGAGGGGCGGCGGCGCATCAGCAGCGGTGGATCTGCTCCACCCGGCACCCGGTGGGCGTCCCGCGTCTGCAGGTGGGGGCAGCGGCGTATCGGCACTCGGCAGAGGCGGGGCTACTCTGCGGCTACGATCGGCGGCCGGCGTGGCGTTCGCGGGCAGCGGCGCAACATCGACGCTGCCGCAACTAGCGCCCAGCGGTGCCTCGGCTCCGCGCGTCTGCGCATCCGGCGGGTCTCCACTATCCTTGTCCTGCTTCTTTCTTGTTGCTGTTCGTCGGTTTGCTCGGTGGAACCGAAAACCGAAACCGAAGAAACCGACACCGAATTCGTCGGTTCCTAGTTCTTTTAGCAACCAATCGGTTCTCTATCTTAGCAAACCGAAGTTTAGGGGAACCGAACAAACCAAACCGAATTCTCGGTTTAAACCGAATGCCCAGGCTGAAGCATCTTCATGAAAGCAAGAGACTAACATATTATTAACTAAAAGAAGATGCAGCTGAGGCTGCAGCGTGAACTGGATAGAAGCATCACAAACCGGAATGTGAGCAAACATAGGAGCTGTACAAACCATTTTTCAAGGCCATGTGATTTAGTTGCTTCCTCAAACTTCTGCCTTAAAGAAGCCCCATTTCTCATGTCAGATGTATTTACCTAGAATAATGCCAAACATTAATCAGTAAAATCAAGCATATGAAGCAGCAGACTTGCACTTCTCAGAAAGAAATGCTGGTGAAACTACCTCTATCACATTGAAGCCTTGTTCCTTGGCACATGCAAAAACTGCAGCCGATTTTCCACACTGAATTTAAGAACAAAGATATCATAGTAGCATAGACATGAATGAGAGTATATCCAGGTAATATATATGTATATAGGTATAACTACACCAAGACATAGCCAAGTGCTTGCAAATATACAGAACAATTCTTGAATTAATTATAGGAGGTGCAGAATTCCTTGCTTAGATTTTATGTAACAGCCAAGTCATACAGTAAATCTTTTGTCCAAGTAAACATACTACTACCTCCGTTCTAGAATGTATCAATGGCCTCAGGAAAATACGTTCTAGAATGTGTCAATGGCCTTAGGAAAATACATTCCACAACGTTTGTCTATTGAAGATATCAAAAGTCAAGTTATTGTTATGTTTCCACTCTCTCCTAGCAATTAAATGCTTTGAAAGAACACAAGCAATTGTATCATGTTATTAGTTAAGGGTATAGATGGTCACTTCACTTGATATTTTTTTTCTTCAAAAAATAGTACTTGGTCAGTGTGCGTGTTGTGCTTTTCTCTTGAAAACGCAGGAGAACTGCGCTTCATTATATCTATATCTATATACCTAATATTAAAGAGGCAAAATTTCTCTCCATCTATTTTTTGGTATGGCCCTCCCTAACTAACTGTATGAATGTGGAAACTGTCTAGAAGTCTCTCGTATTATATATGACATATGCACATAGATAAGGTAACCTAGATAGCTACGAATACTAATCAAAATAGATCCAACCTGCATAGGAATCCTAATTCAAATAGAAAAGGATAAAAACAGAAATCAGTCAAAGCTTATCATAATATCAAACCACGAAGAGTTTTGGGTTTTGGTCCTTTTTATTTTTGTTTTCCTGGTTTCTTATTAGCGTGAAAAGTTTCTTTGTATTTATTTTTTTGTCCACTTTACCTTATCCGATTGGCTTCCGGTTTTTTTCACGTTCCTCTTTTTCCACATCCGATTGCATCTTTCGTTAACTTCCGATTGATTTTTTCCGTACTTTTTTTTCTTTTTTATCATATAAATATTAAAAACAAATAATAGATATAATAATAATAGTATGAGCGGTTGAAATTCATCTCTTCCTTAAAAAATAAAGATTTACACCACTAAAGTTATGGATGCAATTTTGATCAGAAACAAAACTTATCTTATTATAGTCTGATCTGGCCAATGATCCAACTAATCAAATCATGAACTACAATCTAGAGTAGTTTGTTTTTCTCGAACGAATCTAGAGTAGCTTGTTGTCCATATCAGTCTAAATGTGTCTAATATGCATGTACCAAAGTAATATTAAAGTGATGATATAAAATAAGCTTATATTATGAATGACATATATCACAAAATTAATAAATTATAGCTTCAAAATTTTATAGAAAGAGTGAAACGTAAATAGATATTGGTTCTCGCCATTGGTTCTTGCCATAACAAACTTGCATACGCGCTTGTGGAAACATAAAGGCGACTAAAGCTGACCTTAAACATTTTAAAGTAAATGAAGAGTGAGATATTGAGGTATTTTCCTGAATTATAAAATGGGAATTGGGAAGCACTAGCATATCACATAGTAGTTTCCAGAAAAAGGTTCATTGATCCGTGAAACATTCCCCTTTTTGGGATGGTGTCCATTAGGATGGGATTCGCTACAGACAGCCAGACACACATTCTTTTAAAAAAAACACTACGCATCAGTATGTACACGACAAACTAGCTCAAAGGCATTTAAATGAAAGCATGCAGCTCAAATGCCAATTATTCTTGAGTGGCACTCACCCCAACTGGTCCAGTGATTAGAAGTGTGTTTTCACAATCAGAAGCCCTCTCTGAATAATCTGAGTCAGATTCATCTTGATATGAGCTATCATTAGTGTCCCCATTAGCAGCTCCAATCTTGTGGCCTTTTTCATCCCAACCTTTGAGCCATTCGGCAAGAAACTTTACATGCTCACTATTTCCACATACCTGCTTAACCAAATATTTCAGTAATCTAAGATGAAATGTAAGCATACTACAAACATTGATCTGCGCTTTCCTACATGAAGAATTTTAGCAGAAAAGGCTAATGAAATAGAAGCAATAATTGGCAAATGGGCTGCACAATTGCTTATCTTCATATTATGCATAAAGGACAGTACAAACAAAAATAGTGATGTTCACCTGTGCCGCAGTTTCAGGTCGGTACTTGTCAGTCCATAGGTAATAGGTAGGCTGACAACTGCGATAGAAAATACTATGTTATGTGCAGTTAAAGATCTGAAGATTAAAAAAACAACTACCGGTTATTTTGCCAATACATCTATTTGGATTAAAATTTGGTTGGCCTGAAGTTTCTGATTAATAGTTAGGTGGATTATGACAAGGAGATAGGAGCTTATAGTGTTAGAACAAGCGTGAGGAAAGCAAGTCCCTGTAAATTGATCAGTGAGGTACAAACAAGTTAAAATCTGCTACAAAATAAAACAAGGCTGCAACTTCATTTGACTACCAAAAAAAGCAAAAAGAAAAAAAATATCCATCCATAGTTTGGAGGCAATTTCATATCTCAGTGAACAAGCAAAATCCTTATTGGCTGTACTTTGGACCTTCAGTCTTCATTCTTTAGAAGGGAAACTATCTTAATGCTGAATAACCCGCATTCTTTGAGCAGGCATTAACATGGAATAGCTGATGCACTGATAGCATGGGCTGTTGGCCAATTGGCATGGTCATTCTGATCAACATTGGCTAATAAGATTCCAAGAACTAATAACATTCCAATTTTGTTGTGAAAATACTACCGAACCAGCTAGAAGGAAACTGCAACATTTTGGGAAAATATACATAATGTTGATTACCCATTCTGTGGAACTTCTGGCTCTACATTCAGATCAAGAAGAGAAGCTTGGCAAGGCATCAACAAGTTCTGGTTCTCCACATTGATCTGGACAGTTCAAACAGTTGTGAAGCACAACTTCAAATCAGTGCATGATTAGAACAATAAACTATGAGAGAACAAAGATAGCTCTTATTATGTATAAAATGTTAGATAAACAGGAAATTCTACCGCATCTGAAGGACAGCTGTGTTCACTTTGCTTGTCAGTAAAACTAGCAAAAGGCATTCCTGAAGTTGTACACTCAGCAAGAATCGGCTCTGCCAATTGATTAGAATGCCTCTTGCAATTAGTTTCTATTGTCAGTGGTTCAACCAAGCCCTCAAAGAATGACACAGATTTTTTAAGAGAGGCAGTATCAGTGTCAAAGGAAGATAGATCAGTGATTATCCAGTTACTCCAGTGAATCGGTACACTGGCCTACAAAAAACAAACATTTATCTTCACTTGACCACGAGTAATGATATAACTTCTGAGAAAATATACAAAGCATGCATTTGCTTGGCATACCTCTGATTGGTACACAACATGAATAGGATAAAATGGTGGATCCCTCTCAGATTCACAAAGCCCGTTCACATTTTCAATATTGACAACATCTTGATCTTGGTTAGCACATTTGTTCATCTTCCGAGAAGCAAAGAAAGGGTGCATTTTCTTTCCAGATGATAACCTTCGAATTTCCTGGCAATAAATCAAAATATACTATTATATTGAAAAAAGAACATATGCAACAATATTGTAAACACAAAGTCAACTAAAAAGAGGGGCAACTGCAATCAGAAGTGTTTTTTTCCTTAAACAACTAGAGTTGCAACTAGAGCACCTGTATGGAGATTAAACAACTAGAGTTGCAACTAGAGCACCTGTATGGAGATAGAAATACACTTAAGATAACAAGCTGCTACTGAACACTGAAAGATCAAGGAGAGGAAAATGAAAAGGAAGATACAGCATAGGCGCATAGTATTCTTTCTGCACATACTTGTTTCATAGGGTGGCATTTAAACAGATGTAAACATAGACTAGCATTAATTGTGACAATAGTTGGAGGTAGAGACGCCATCAATTAATTTATCAAATAACAGACAAGATTTGAAACATTCCCTTAAAAAAAGATTTGAAACAAGCTAACAAGAAACAAGTCAAAGGGAAAGCAAACAATGCAACCTTAAAAACATCAGCACAATAGGACACAATGTATCTCACCAATGCCAATGGACCATACCTCTGCTGCCATCTTCGCCTCTGACCTTAGGTCAACTTTCAACGGTGATATATCCTGATTGACTGGATTAGCATGTCCTGCTTTAGAAGGCGTACTCATCAAATCAATGTCAATTATTACTGGCGCTGCTACCGGCGAGCCGGCTTCAATCTGGTTGATATGCAATTGCTGACAGCTTCCAGGACCTTCAGAGCAAAATATTTATTTATACTTCTGTCGAAGTGGACTATAACTGATAGAGGCATCAAATCATAACCCACAAATAATATTCAATAAATTGTATAGTATAATAAGAAGGATATAAGTGCAAAAACAGAGATACATGCAATTTTTGGAATATTTATTATCACCACCACAATATGCATCATAAGAAAAAAAAACAGCATGTGGTATACAGTGTACTGAAACATCATTCTATGCAGCAGGTAGCAATCATAAACAGATTTAAAATACTACACAAGTAAATATAAAATTTCTCAATATTCGAACATTGTTTTCACACAGTGATATAATGGAAAGTCTACCATTTCAAACTTACAGATTGTGCAACAATCGCTACTACTTCTTTATAATGCAAACTAACAGGTTGGGAAATTTTAACAGGTGTGAGTATTGATAAGAGGGTTCCAACTAACTATCAGTACCATCTAAAGAAAATAGAATAAAAAGAAAGACCTAACCATCAGGAGATTCCAATGTCTTGCAACGCTTTCTGCTAGCATTAGGCACCTTCGGTGTTGCATCTTGCTTTCTGCCTTTACGTTGCTTTTTCTGAGGGCTTTCATCTAAATTTCAACGGGGCAACATTGAGACACAATTCTGTCAGCACGACTGTATTGCTTCTCATACACAAATAACAAGCAAAATTTGATGACCAGACTAGTGAAGGATTATAGAATTGACAATAATTCTGCAAAAAAAGGTATCAGGACGACATACCAACCAAAATGACTTCATCCTTGTTAGCAGGATCCTGCCCATGTTTCTCTTTGTTTGAAGAGGGCTACAAAAGTTTGGTAAAGAAAATAACTATTTTAACTAGAGGCACAAGAAAAAAGGTGAACTGAATAGCAAACGGTACCTATTTGTTGGAATGAAAGAATACATATTTTCTTATCTTAAAAGCTAAACATAAGGCATAAAGACGAACACGCCAAAAAAAAGGGGTGGTGTCCCATCATTTCTACTCCCTGCATTCCAAATTGTAAGTCGTTTTTGGCTTTTCTAGATACGTAGCTTTTCTTATGGACCTAGATATACACTATGTCTAGATACGTAGTAAAAACTATGTATCTAAAAAAGACAGAACAACTTACAATTTGGAACGGAGGGAGTATTGATAAAGTAACAGATGTCGTACAAAGCATGAACAAGGACCCGAAACAAAATTTAAAGACCAAAGTTCTGCAGGCCCTTTCCAAAAAAGGAAAATGAAACAGATGTAGTTCAATTTAAGTCGGGAGAGACTGAGTTTGGCGTGTGGACTGTGGACTGCTATCCAGGTAGGATTTTAGCTACGTAGTTGGTTCGCTTGGTTGCAGAATTACTTCCTTATCCAAGTTGAAGTGCATTATTATTGGGCATCAGCAATAACCAGAAAAAATGTACATAAGACAAAACAATGGCATGGTATCCCCCTAGACAAACTAAGTAGATCGAACAGCAGAAGAAGGCGAGATGCTTATATCTATCAACATTCGACTGAACAGAAATTGTATTCTCCACCTGCACAATTCAACGAGAAGACACAAATCAGAAGCTGAAATGGGCAATGTACCTTCTTCCCGTTCTCTGATTTTCGCGGCTTTCTCTTCTTCTTCCCCTTCTCCGGCTCCTCTCTGACTTCCGTCGCCGCCGCCGCCTCAGCCGCAGGCACCGGAGGAACAGCCTCCGCATCCGCTCTTCCTGCTTCACCGGCGCCGCCTCCTTTTCCTCCACCTTGGCTGCCGCCGCCGGCCGGTTTGACAAGCCCCCACGAGAGCTTTGACTGCACGCACCGCCTCAGCTGCCTCCCGTCGGCCGACGGGGGCGATGGCTTCGCCGGAGACGGAGACGGGGACGGCGACGGCGCCTCGGGATCACCGGATCCGCCCATGGGTACGAGAAATCAAATGGGGAATCGCGGTGAGTCAGAGCTAGGGTTTGGGTTTCGGGAGCTGGGAACGAGGAGTACAGTACAGCGGGAGGTGGTGCCGGAGTTGGATTAGCTTCACTTCACGTTTCCCGCGCGGGGGAGTGCGAAGGCGGGTGGTTTGCGCGGGCGCGCGTCATATTGCGCGCTGCGCGGAGGAGGCGGGCGCCGCAACCGGGGAGGGACTTGGGCGGGGTATGGTCCGGGACGAAAGGGACTCTAGTTCAAGTTCTCCCCGTAAAATTTTCTAACCGTACTAGCTATGGGCCCCTGGATTATCGTCGAATGGAAGATGGGCCTGGTCCATGGGCCACTAACGGACTCGGCTGTGGCGAGCCGACGACATCGCGTGCGAAACGTGCTGCGACATCGTGTTCAGCGCGGCGAGCTCGAAGATGAGACAGGAACAGGAGGCCATTCGTAGCGCGTGCACAATAGACTGCTAATACTCCCTCTTTCCCTAACTATTACCGTTGGTATACATACCATAAGTTTAACTCTTTATAAAGTGCAACATTTATATCCCTAAATAAATTTATTTTAAAAAAACTAGATTCAAAGATATTTTCAATAATACTAATTATTGATTATAAATATTAATATTTTTAATATATATTTAGTCAAATTTGTTTCTCAGAAAATGAAAACGACAGATATTTAAGATCAGAGGGAGTACATGCCTACGTCATCTCATTCGCTTCAAAATGAACCCGATTCCAACGAAATCAACGTAATATCTTGGGTTACCATTTCTGTAGCAATTACCAACAGAACCAAAGACTTATTTTACGCAAACCCTAAAGATTAACTTCAATGCTTTTGCAAAACCATTAGATCTTCATAAAATTGATTGCTGAGAGTTATAATGTAGCGGCTTTTGACTAGTACATCGCATAATAGTCTGCGTTCTTGGTACATAAAAAGTCTATTTGCTTCAGAACCGTCACAGTGAAATAGTTCCGAAACTGGCGAGAATCATGGGGCTTATCCTCTCAGCCAAGTGTTCCTGTAGGACGAGTTATCACGCCGCGAAGCATCATGTGGTTTGTACTCCATCAGATAGCTGTGTGGCAGCTTGAGGTGCCTCTTGATAGAATCCCTCAATGCCATCACAGCCTGAACAGCAAAAGGACATGAGTAACACGACCTGAACAGCATATCTGAGCAGTATCATGTGCTGTCACTAACCTGATGGTCTGATGCGTTCCGGTTCCAGACGCTCAGAATGTCTTCATTGAAACGGACACTAAGCACAACACCGCAAACATCATCACTATATTCAAGTTGGTCACCTACTAGCACCAGCACCTGGAGATCATAAATATATTGGTAAACAGAATTGAAATTCAAATCATCATACATGTGGAAATCAATCTACAACATGAACACATTTTGGACACTCGGGCATCAAGCCTGATGCCATTGAGAAAATTTTATAGCAATAACATTATAAAATTAATTAATTAGCTGCAAAGACTGAATGGAACGCCAACTTCCCCGTGTAACAGTGCTTTGTGTGAATGTGGCTTCGATGCCTAACAGTCATGACATGAAACAAAGAGATAGTGCCATTATATCCCTCCCTCCCTCCCTCTCTAAATATGAGTGCAAAAACAAGGCATAAAAAATGACAAATCAGCTAGGAAGGGGGTATTCATATTCCCCCAGTTTCAGCTCTAGCCCCTGTTAATCCCATCAGATATCATACTAATAAACACATTACAAAAAAATCAATGGATCACACATAACCACAAGATAGATAGAATCTAATCAATCTACTAGATGTTTCTACGAAGCAATATAACCAAAAAGGTCAGTTGATTGTTCATTGTTCTATATTAATTCTTGGCTGATTGGCTAAAATGATCCACCTTGTAATAACTATATTATCAGTGGTCAAAACCTCAGATAAAGATACACTTGATGACTTACAAAATATCAATTTCAGAAACATCCAGTTAGTAGCATCTAGCATATAGCAAGTAAAAAACAACAACAAAGCCTTTTAGTAGGCCAACAATCTGCACCATACAACATAGCAGGTTAAGGTTTATGACCGTTCTATTTAATTCTACGGCTAACATCTTCATTGATATCTCCATCTCTCGGTAGCATATATAAATTCCAAACATCTAAAGATATCCTTCTTGGGCAGTACCTGACCCGCCAAACTAACATCTCCCTCCCCATGTCTAGTGTGCCGAAGTCACGCCTCATATAATCAGTCTTAGTTCTGCTAAATCTACAACCTTTTAACTCTACAGTTTGCAACCACAACTTTAGTTTCCTATCTACTCACGCCCAACGCCCATCTTTCATGAATTATCACTACCTCGTCAGCAAAAAAAAAAAGTAAAAAACATAGAGTATCTCTTTGTATGTCCCCTGTGAACTCATCCATCACCAAGGCACAGTAGCATCTAGCACACGACGCAAGAAACAAAATGGAATGCCATGCTTCAAAAACTTTATTATTGTGCATGACTGAACCATTAAACCGAAGAATGAGTGTTTTGTCATATCTCTGAGATCTGTGGTAGAGAGCTGGGAATAGACTTCTTGTCTATTGGACAGCTTTGGATTAGTAATAAGAAGTTTTTAGTTTGTAATGTCTTTTGTGCTGCAGCCCTGTGGGGGTTATGGAAGCTAAGAAATCATTTATGTTCCAGGAAGTAATGTGGAAAGACATGAAATCATTGTTGATGAAGACAGCAGTAATGCTTCAAGGGTGGTGCATTCTGTGTCCAATGGGGAGGAAACAAGACTTTATGACAAGTCTGAATACTTGTACTCAACTCCGCCTATGTTGACTGAAAGACTTTCTTAAGTTGTCTCAATATAGCCGGTCCCAAGCCCGGGTAAAGGAGGAGGGTGTGTTAAGGTCTGACGAACCAACAGTAAAAAAACAACCACTCTCATGGATTTGAAACCCACAAAAGATTCGTTGGGGCGTAACCCTCTTAGCGACGCGTTACATCGGAACCCGGGTGTGGTGTTAAATGGGCAAGGGCCGGGTCGTCATCCCCTTAGTGGCGCGTCGTATCGTGACCCGGGTACGATGAAAAATGAGCAAGGGTCGGGCCGTCGCAACCTTAGTGGCGCACTACATCTACGCCCGGGTGTAGTGAAAAATGAGCAAGGGTCTTCGCACTTCCCTCGACGGGTGCGAAGGGTAAGGAAGCTAGCTGAGCCAACTAGGATTCGTCTAGGTAGCTGGAACGTAGGGTCCCTAACAGGTAAACTAAGAGAGCTAGTCGATGCAGCAATTAGAAGGCGTGTAAATATTCTATGCGTTCAGGAGACTAAATGGAAGGGCCAGAAGGCGAAGGAGGTGGAGGATACTGGCTTCAAACTTTGGTACACGGGAACAACATCGGGTAGGAATGGTGTAGGCATCTTGATCGATAGGAGCCTTAAGGATGGAGTCGTTGATGTTAGGAGGCAAGGCGACCGGATTATCTTGGTCAAGCTGGTAGTTGGAGATTCGGCTCTAAATGTGATCAGTGCACATGCCCCTCAGGTAGGTCTTAGCGAGGGCACCAAGAGACAGTTTTGGGAAGATCTTGATAGCATGGTTAGTACCGTGCCTATTAGCGAGAAACTCTATATAGAAGGAGACCTCAACGGCCATGTTGGTGCGACTAATGTAGGTTTCGAGCGGGTGCACGGAGGGTTCGGGTATGGTAGTAGGAATCAAGAGGGGGAGGATGTTTTGAACTTCGCGCTGGCCTATGACTTGTTGATAGCGAACACCCTCTTTAGGAAGAGAGAATCTCATCTAGTAACCTTTCGTAGTGGACAACACTCGAGCCAGATCGACTTTATCCTTGCAAGGAGGGAGGATAGACGTGCTTGCTTTGATTGTAATGTGTTACCTGGGGAGTGTGTTGTCCCTCAACATAAGCTTGTGGTGGCGGACTTTCGCTTTCGGGTACGTGTCCACCGGGACAAACGGGCCAAGATTGCGAGAACGAAGTGGTGGAAGCTTAGAGGGAAAGCAGCGCAAACATTTAAGGAGAGGATGTTAGACGAGAGGCCTTGGGAAGAAGATGCCGACGACATGTGGCTAAAGATGGTAACATGTGTCCGGAAGGTGGCTTCGAAAGTGTTTGGCGTGAGTAGGGGAGGCAAACGGGAAGCGAAAGACACATGGTGGTGGAATAACGAGGTGCAAAGGGCTATTAGGGAGAAGGAGTGTTTCAAGCGTCTCCACCATGACAAGAGTGCAGCCAACATCGAGGGCTATAAAATAGCGAAGAGGGTTGCAAAGCGAGCTGTGAGTGTAGCAAAAGGTCAGACGTATGATGGCCTTTATCAACGGCTAGGCACGAAGGAAGGGGAGAAGGACATTTATAGGATGGCTAGAATCCACGAGAGGAAGACAAGGGACATCAACCAAATAAAATGCATCAAGGATGAGACAGATCGACTTCTCGTGAAGGATGAGGAGATCAAGGACAGATGGAGAGAGTACTTCGACAAGCTGTTTAATGGGGAGAATGAGGGTCTTACCCTTGAGTTGGACGACTCATTTGACGATACCAACAGACGCTTTGTGAGGAGAATTCAGGAGGCAGAGATCGGAGAAGCTTTGAAGAGGATGAAGGGAGGTAAAACGATGGGCCCTGATGATATCCCCATTAAGGTGTGGAGATACCTAGGCGCCAGAGCGATAGTATGGTTAACTAAGATTTTTAACCTTATTTTTCGGTCTAACAAGATGCCTGAAGAATGGAGAAGTATATTAGTATCTATCTTCAAGAACAAGGGAGATGCTCAAAGTTGTACTAACTACTGTGGGATTAAGTTGATGAGCCATACGATGAAGCTCTGGGAGAGGGTTATCGAGCACGCCTAAGGAGTGACACATGTGACCCAAAATCAGTTTGGGTTCATGCCTGGTAGGTCGACCATGGAGGCGATTTTCTTATTACGACAATTGATGGAGAGATATAGGGAGCAGAAGAAGGATTTGCACATGGTCTTTATTGACCTCGAGAAGGCATATGACAAGTACCGAGAAATGTCATGTGGTGGGCCTTTGGAAAAGCACAAAGTCCCAACTAAGTACGTTACCCTCATCAAGGACATGTACAGGGATGTGGTGACGTTTGTCCGAACATGTGATGACGACACCAGTGACTTTCCAATTAAAATAGGACTGCATCAGAGGTCAGCCTTTGAGCCCTTATTTATTTGCTTTGGTGATGGATGAGGTCACAAGGGACATACAAGGTGGTATCCCTTGATGTATGCTCTTTGCTGATGATGTGGTGCTAGTTGACGACAGTAGGGCAGGGGTTAATAGGAAGTTAGAACTATGGAAGCACACGTTAGAGTCGAAAGGGTTCAGGACTTAGTAGGACTAAGACCGAGTACATGAGGTGCGATTTCAGCGCGACTATGGGCAAGCGGTGGCCAAGAATGATACTTTTCGGTATTTAGGGTCGATGCTACAAAAGGACGGAGACATTGATGAAGATATTAGGCATAGAATTTCAGCCGGCTGGTTGAAATGGCGTCAAGCTTCTGGCGTCCTCTGTGACAAAAGGGTGCCTCAGAAGCTGAAAGGTAAGTTCTATAGGACGACGATTCGTCCGGCGATGTTATACGGTGCTGAGTGTTGGCCTACAAAAAGGCGACATGTCCAGCAATTGAGTGTAGCAGAGATGCGTATGTTGCGTTGGTGTTGTGGGCACACAAGGAGGGATAGAGTCCTGAACGACGATATTCGAGATAGGGTTGGGGTGGCACCAATTGAGGAGAAATTGATTCAACATTGGTCGAAATGGTTTGGACATGTCCAACGGAGGCCTCCTGAGGCGCCGGTGCGTAGTGGAGTTCTAAAGCGGGCCGATAATGTAAAAAGCGGTAGAGGTCGACCTAAACTAACTTGGAACGAGTCCGTTAAGAGAGATCTTAAGGAATGAAATATCTCCAAGGATTTAGCTATGGCCAGGAGCGCTTGGAGATTGGCAATCAACGTACCTGAACCGTGACCTCTTTTTGTCTTGTGCCCTTTATGTCCCTTTATGTGTCTCCCTGTTTCTCGTCTCTTTTGGGTTTCATCTCTAGCCTACCCCAACTTGCTTGGGACAAAAGGTTATGTTGTTGTTGTTGTTGTTCTGAATACTTGTACTCAATGGCTACGTGGTCCATTCTATGTCCAATGGGGAGGAAACAAGACTTTATGACAAGTCTGAATACCTTGTACTCAATGGCTACTTGCCCAGCAAGGATTGGTGGGTAAAGAAGGTGCAAAACAAAGATGATAAGCTGCTGGTCCAAGAGGCACATAACTGGGGTCAGGAGACACCTGAATTGCTGGCTTCTCTTCTGTCCAAGGATGTGGAAGAAGCCTGTTCATCGGGAAAATGGTTCAAGATGTGGAGTGGTGATGTTCCTTTTTAGTGAGTGTTTTGAGGGTCGGTTAGTTGTAGTTTGATGAGGCTTCATTGGCTGTGCTGCTGCTGTTTTTCTGAGTTTGTTTGGAGTGGAGTTTCCAGGGAGTGGTTTAAACTGAATGCTGTAAACGTTACTTTGGTCCTTGTTAATGCAATGGCCAGGGCTGTGCCCTCGAACTCTAAAAAAAAGAATTGAGTGTTTTTAGAGTGCAAAATTAGGTAATCTGTTGATGGTGTTCCATTGTCCATTCAATCAACTTGGACATCAAGCTATTATCCACATGTTGCTCTTTAATATTTTTTTTAAAAAAATAAAAGATAGCAAAACGGAAACCAAAGAAACATCTGCACAATAGAGAGATTGGAAAACATATGTCGAGCCAAACATGTAAAAACCACAGATACTATGGCTATCGATCTACATTTTGCATCCATTTTGTGCAAGCAATTTCATTAAGTTCACATGCGGGAGGCAAGCAAAATGACAATTGATATTATTTCCAAAATTGTTAGTAGGTAATGAAATGAATCACATTCACAATGCCATCACCGAGTCACAATTAAAGTCCAAATCAAAGCTCACAGCACAAAAGTTCAGGCAAAATGAATATGTAGTTCAATTAAATTAATTTATGCAACAACAAACATAATGAAGAAATATGGCTCAGTAGAACCATGTAAACTATAGATATGGCTTGCAAGAAAGCTCAACCATAATAACATAAAACAGCAGAGAATATGGTTGGGACTAGTTTCAACTTTCAAATTGTTCCACACTAAAACATGTCTCGGTGCACAAAAATAATCCTACCATCAAGCAATGTTCAAGAAGGCGCTAGGCAGTTTCTAGGCGACGACCCATGGCCTAGAGCCTAAGCGAGCCTAGACTAGCCTAGGCGTTTCAAGGCATTTTTCTAGGCGTTTTGCTAAATTTGCATTCAGCATGTATAGCTGAATAAATATATAAATGTAGTAGCTGAAATGCTGAATAAATAGAAGTTCCTACAGCAATAGAAGTGGTATCTTGTGAAAAAAAAATAGAAGTTCTAGGGATTAGAATGTAAGAAATCAGTAAAGGAAATCATAGCAAGAAAATTTGCAGGAATTTTTAGAAAGTGGAGGGGCAAGTCGCAAAATCACTCTGTCCTATCCACATCTCATCTGCAGCCCGAGCAGTGCGTCTTCTTTCCTGTGACCTTCTTCTCCCTTCTCTCTCTCTCTCTCTCTCTCTCTCTCTCTCTCTCTCTCTCTCTCTCGGTGGAGGCCGGCTGCAGGCAGGCAGGTCGCAGGCTCAGCCTTCGTGCGTTGCCGCAGCATCGCCTCGCGCGCTCCCCACGCCATCACGACCCAAGGCCTGCCTTTCCTTTCTGCTCCCTTCCCCTCTCCTTCAAACGGATGCGCATCTGACTCGATTGGGAGGAGGCGGCCCGGCAATGGATCCGGTGACGCAGCTCCCTCCCTCGGGCGTTGCGGCTCTGGATCTGGTGGCACGACACCTATTCTCCGCTTATCCCCCTAGGCGAGGCGTTACCCCTCCGCCCAGCGCTGAAGCGCGCCTGGGCGAGCGCCTAGTACCGCCTTTTTGAACATTGCCATCAAGTTTGTTTTGTTTCATCATGGGTTCAACTTGCCATCACATGATTTTAATGGCACGATCATGCCCCTCATTCAGAGGCGGAGCCACCACTAGGGCGAGCTAGGGCAGCCGCCCTAGGTCCTTGTGGCCGGTCACCCCTTCCCCACCCCCAAGGCGGCTAGAGCTAGCGAGGCCGATGAAGCGAGGAACAGAGGTTGAAGACGACGGCGGCGCTGCTCCCGTACGAGGCAGAGATGTAAAGCTCCATGGGCCTGGCTGCCTGAGACTGGGCGCGACCCAACAGGCACCTGGCCCAGGCGAGATGGCCTTAGGTCATGCGATGCCGTCGCTCGCTCCAGCTCCTTCATGGGCACGCGCACGCGCCGCCACAGCCTCCGATCCTCTCTCGCGCTCGCCCATGCCATCCCGGCGTCCACGGATTCAGTGCCGCCGCCTGCCGCACCGGTTGCCAGCAGCTCGCCTGCCTCCCCGCCTCAGCCTGGCACCTCCCCCCGTCAGCCTGGCCCTGCCGCCCCGGCCGCTCGGAGGTCCTGCCAGCCCCCGGCCACCAGCACTTGACGCCTCGACAGTTGCCGGCCGGCCGAGCTCCCGCTCTGGCCTTTGGCGCAAGCGCTCCGTGCCTGCAGCTGGCACTGCTGTAGCCTGCTGCAGTGCTGCTTGTCTCAGCCAGCAGCCGGCTAACCCTTATATTGATAATTTGGCTATTATTGATAGGTTCAATACTGTTATTTTTAATTGACTAGTTTTCAAGGCTTTTATGATTAATAATGTCAATTCCTAATTGACTTGTCTTCAAATTTGACATGTTCTATACTGTATTTGTCAATCGAAACATGTATTACTGATAATTCTTCTATTAAAAAATAACAGATCCATTTTTATTGGTTGTTCCACAATTTCTGTTCTCAACATGCATGTTGTGGTTCGTTAGCCAAAAATTTTATAGTACAAAGTCCGCCCTAGGTCATTTATCGGGCTAGATTCGCCACTGCCCTCATTTCTTATCTGCATTTTGGTCATGAATCACGAGGAATAACTACTAGCCAATTCCATTCTGTAAACAAAAGAGGACTAGGACAAGATTATCTTGATTGGCTTACAATAAATGAAAGAATGGGTTGGTCTATCACCATGGCATTCCATAAGATAGCTTGCCAATCAAAGAGTGATTCATCACAAAAGACGATAGGATGCTACCAAGGTGGACGAGATCATAAGATGAGATCATTCTGCATATGGTATCAAACAGGCCAATGTAACTATGTATTATTGTAGAGTAGGTGCTCAGGTAATGGATGAGTTTGGGGTTTAACCAAAATATGATCGACCGCAGCAAACAATCTCACAAAAACACATACATTGACAGTACAAGTTCACTTACCAAATCCTCCCAGAAACGACCTGAAACTGCCTTTTTGAATCTAATTATCCACTTGCCACCATTCTGATTTGCAGGATCCTGGCCAATTGAAAACCATTAACCACTAGCAACAGGGACAGACATACAAAACGTAAACAGAGAGACGGCAGAGAATGTCACGTTCTGAATAATACCTCCCAGAGGGGACGGATGCCATCCTTGAAGAGATGAAGGTCAGTGGGGCTTGGCAGGGAAGAAGGGCAAGCAAGGTGGCAGTAGCAAACCCAGAACGATTCGACCTTCAAGTATTCAAAAGGAAACAGCAGTCAGCTGAACTGAAATTAGGAATCCCCCACAAGGCCACAACAACTACAACCATCCGAGACCGAAAGACATACTGTGCTGAAATCGATGATCTTCTTGATGTTGTCCTCGTACGCCTGCGACCTCGCACCAGGCGTCCGGCGCGTGTACCAGAGCACGAGCTTGCGCTGCAGACACGCAGCCAAAATTCACTGAGTCAAAATCCACTTGTACAATCTCGCCACACAATCTACCACGCACAACGGTGATGTGGGGTGCAAAGTCTCCAGTTAGTTGAGGCGTGCGACAGATCTAGCTGCGGCGGGGTCTTACCCTAAGGGGGTGGAGGCCAGCCTTGAGGTCGCGGTTGCGGCGCTCGGTCTCCTCCGAATCCGCTTCGTCTTCCTCGGCGGCGGCGGGCGCGTCATCCTTCCGCGCGTGAGGTAGCTGCTGCTCCTCCTGCTCGGTCTCCTTCTTCTCCACCGCCGCCTCCATGGTGCGCCCTTCGACAGCGATTTGGTCGGCTGGATGTAGCAGGTTTGGTCAGAACTCTCGAGCAGGAAGAAGGGTCGCGACTCGCGAGGAGTACTGGACGAGGGGAACGGGGAAGGTGCCAAGGAGAGTGTAAGGTCTTGGGCCTTCTTTTGGGCCTTCGGAATGGGCCTTTTGTAGCTGAAATTTGTCACCTTCATATGAATTTTTCTCAAAAAAAATATGATTTTTTTAGATTGAATTTAAATACAATGTATATTTATAGATGCACTATGGATATACATATAGTATTCAAAAGTTTTGAAAAATCTTGAGTATATATTTTAGAGGGTTTTTATTATTCCACCGAATAGAGGTTTACACCGAATATTTTCCCTCTTTCTTTTGGTGGACCATCTCAAGACAAAGTTCCATCAAAATATTCTCGATAGAATGATGTCCAGTCAACATTCTAAAATGAAAAATAGGAATCCATGTTCACAAAGTTTCAATCAGTATTTTCTTTGGGAATAACTCTGCTCGCACAGGTCACAACTACGGCCTTTGAGGTTTCAAAACGCGAATCCATCCCAAAATGGAATGCGTGTAGGTTTTTTAGTTTTTTATAGCAACGCCACCCTCTTTATTCAGCTAGGAGGATTGTACATATAACAAACACCATCAGGTGGATTTAAGAACCAAACATGCTGCCCTAACTTAGCATGGATCGAGCTACGAGGTATCCTATGAGCATCGTTATTTGAGTCATTGTGCTCATGTACAAACTCGACACTTCTAAAAGCTGTTTTCCTCGTATTGATCTCTCGAATAACATGTCCATAGATTCTGAGATCACCTTGTTGGATACTCTACACGACATTCAGACAGTCACTGGCTAACCTGAAACTGTCAGCTCGTAGGTCTGAAGCAAGAGTCATCTCGTCTCTGCATGCAATGGATTCCATCATCTCTGGGTCAACAATTCCCCGAAGGATCAGTCATCAGTGCCGAGGCTCCCATAAATCGACCATCCTCATCTCTTGCTTTGCTGCCGCCAAAGCCATGGATGTGTTTTTAGATAAAGCCACGTTGACATCGGGGTTGATTAAAGACCCCTCCACTTCGCTGCAACGAGAGAATTCGAGGCATTGCTGGCTTCTTCGTAGGTCGACACGTGTCTTCGTATGTTTTGCAGAAAAGCCCTTATGCTTTTAGGAAATCAACCCGCCATCCACCATGCCCCTTAAGTAAACTGTAAGTGTGTTTTGATTTTTATGACCAAGACCCACATGTAAATTCTCTTGAGATTTTGCAGAGAACACCCCCGCAGTGACGTACCCCCAAGTTCCCAACCCTATCGCGATGCCTCGTCTCATCTCTCTCTCTCTCTCCTCTTTCTCTCTCCCCACCGCCGGTGCACCATAGTGTTGCCGCGCGCGCCTCCCTGCTCGTTGTCGTCGCTTGAGCATGTGGTCCCTTCTTTCCCTCATCTCCCCGTTGCCGCCGCCGCCGGTGTCTTTTTTGTTTTTTGGCCCTTTTTTCGAAAGATTCTCTCAAATATGCCCCTGGCTGAAAGATTTTAAAAATTGGACCCTGATCTTGGCGCTATAGTCGCTGGCGCCAAGATATAATGGCATGGCGCCAGGGTCATCGGCGCCAAGCCCGTGAAACCATGGCGCTGACATGGCATCTTCTTGGCGCTAGCCTCATTAGCGCCAAGGCTTGGCTCCATAAATCTTAGCGCTAAGGCTTGGCGCCGTAGATCTTGGCGCCAAGCCTTGGTGACAAAAAGGCTCACCTTTCTTTCTCTCTCTCTCTCCTTCTTTCCTCTCCCGCGCCCGATGCCGCCGTCGAGCTCACCTGCCCGACCGCCGGTAGTCCCGCCCGGCCGCCCGCGACCCTCGCCTCCCGGCCGTCCCGCCCCATCGCGGCCTCCCGTGCCGTCCACCCCGCCCCGCGCCCACGTCGTCCACCCTATCCCGCGCAAGGTAGAACTAGTTGTATAACTTTTTATTAGTTGCTAATAGTTAATTAAATAGTTTTATATTTAGTAGTGTTTGACATGATTAATTTGATAGTTACTTAACATAGTTAGTTTGATAGTTACTTAACATAGTTAGTAGTGCTTAGTAGTATTTAGTAGTGAATTGATAGTAAATGTGATGACGTTGGTAGTTTATTGAGTTAGTGATATAAATATGTAAATAGGTACATGCATAGATACATATACTTAGTTGTTAACCTATTTACTTAGGTTATAGTTAGTTAGTATGTATTAGATAGGTACTATATGAAACCTACTTTGGACTGAACTGGGTGTGTTTGTATTTGTGTATGGAATACTAGATGGATAACCTAGTGAGTATATATCATGGAGGCACTGTGGAACGATATCGCTATGGATATGTTGAGTTTGTTGACATGCAAAGTGTGCCTGTGTTATTCAATGAGAAGCCATTATTTAGTGAGTTGGTTGCAAGGGCTCGCGAGGAGGTACATTGCCATGGAGATGATGACATCATAGTTGAGGGTGTACTTCACCTAGGTTCCCCTCCCAACATGCTAAGGAAGATGATCCTAATAGGGTGTGCAGATCAGTGGGAGAACTATGTGAGATCGGCTATGAAGAGCCAGTTCCAAAGTTTGGACGTGGTCGTGCATCGGGTACTAGTTGATCCCATCCCTCTTGGGTTGTCCCCGCCAATGGGTGAGCAGGCATATGTCGACCCTCCCATCCCAGAACATTATGTGGATGCGAAGGTTCCACCTACCATTTTCGATGCCCAATCTGCCCCCAATGATGTGGCACATCCTCCTCAGGAGACTCCTTTGACATAGAATCATCTGAGTAAGTGTCAATTAGGCATCATTTTTTCTTTGTAGTTTGTCTCTTCTTTTCATCGACTTTTCTTATCATATCCTCCTATTTATGGCTATGTTGTAGGAGACATTCCCGATAATGAGGGCGCTCCTCCTGCTGATGCTCAAGTCCAGATTGGAGATGGAATTCGTGCCTCTAATAGTGTTAAAATTATGAATGATTCAGAGCCATATGAGATCGCAAGGGCTATTGATTCTGACGATGATCGTCCTATTGGAGAGCTCATGGAGAGTGACGTTGAGATGCTGAGGCGTATCTTCTCTGACCGCCGTGATCCTATGGTTCATGAGTTCAGTGATCTTACTCATTCAGATCAGGCGTTTGCTGAAGGACGTGATGATGAGCTGCAGGAAGCTTCAGAGGCTGGTCCTAGTATGGAGATAAAGAAGAGGAGGGTTTTCAATGACCTCTCTGCATTGAAGAGGTGGTTGCAGGCATTTGTAGTGATACACAAGAGATCTTACAAGGTCCTGCATTCCTATGCGGAGCGGCGTTACACGGTTGTGTGTGACAAGGAACATTATCCATGGAGGGTTTGTGCAAGGAAGCAAAAGGTCTCCGGAAAGTGGAAGATCACAAGAGTTGTCAGGCCACATACTTGTGCTTCACATGACCTTAGCACGAAGCATCGGCAATTGACATCTACCCTCATTGCCAAGCGGTTGGTGAAAGTATTACAGGGAGAGCCAAACATGAAGGTCAGGACAATTATCAAAATAGTTAATGAGGTCTATGGAGGATATGACATAACTTATGGCAAAGCCTGGAGGGCTAAGCAGCGGGCGTGGAAGATGATATATGGGGACTGGGAGGATGGCTACGAGCAGCTTCTAGTACTTCTTAATGTAATCAAAGCAGTGAATCCAGACATGCATTATGAGTACATCCCTAGACCAGACGCATGAAAGGATGGGTGACATATATTCTTCCATGCTTTCTGGTGCTTCCCTCAGTGTGTCGAGGCCTTTATGCACCACCGTCCAGTCTTCTTCATTGATGGTACATTCTTGATTGGCAAGTACCGTGGCACACTTCTCATAGCCATATCATGTGACGCAAACAACAAGCTTGTTCCTTTGACATTTGCTTTGGTTGAGAGGGAGAACAATAATAGCTGTGGATGGTTCTTGAGGCTAGTCCGGATACATGTGGTTGGGCCTGGCAGGGAGGTGGGCGGCATATCTGATAGGCACCAGAGCATACTTAATGCCGTGCGAGAGGAGATAGAGGGGTATGCACCTTTGCACCATCGTTGGTGTACTCGGCACCTTGCTGAGAATCTACTCCGGAAGGATGGTGTGAAGGGTAATTTTGATCTTTTCTAGGAGGCTGCTCGATCGCTTGAGGACAGGTATTTCCGGAGGAAGTTATAGGAGGTTAGAACCGCATCTAATGGAGAAGGTAGACAATGGCTGATAGGTTTGATGAGAGATGTGGAGAAATGGACAAGAGCTCATGACGCAGGTGGTTGGAGGTACGAGTTTCAGTGCAGCAACATGGCCGAGTCTTTTAATAAGTTGCTGCTAGGGATTCATGGTATGCCCATGAACGCTATCGTGCAATTCATATTCTACAAGCTTGTTGCTTGGTTCAACGATAGGCACACCCATGCATTGCTATTGCAGAGTGAAGGTAAGATTTGGGCTCCAACACCACAGGCACATCTAGAGAAGGCGAAGGAGAGGGCTGGCACACATGAGGTCACATGTTTTGACCACTGAAAGGTCTTGATGGCTAGAGGGGGGTGAATAGCCTTTTAAAATTTTCTACAAAGACAAGCTAAACAAGTTTATCAATATAACAAGTAGCGAGATGCCAGTTTTGCTTAGCCTACGGGGTGTTTGCAAGCCACCTAACCAATTCACAATTCTAGTATATTTGCACTCAACCACACAAGTCAAACCGAGAAGGTAACTACAACTATAATTAGCAAGACACACAAAGGAGCTACTCTAGCAAAACTAACTAGTTAGCAAAGATAACTAAGAAGGTAATGTAGAGTTGAGTTAGGAGAGTTTCACCGAAGGGCGAAGTATTGAGCCAACCAATATGATCAACAATGAATACCAAGACAACCGAACACTGGGATCAATCAATCACAATATGAAAGTGATGACACGAAAATTTATCCCGAGGTTCACGTGCTTGCCGGCACGCTAGTCCCCATTGTGTCCCTCTTCACCACGTGGTTCGGTGGCTAATTGGTCTCACACCGAGCCTCTCAAAAGGCGTCACAAGAACCTACCAAATGGTAAAAGGTTGCAATGACACGAGCAATTTACTAATGTTGCCTTTGGCGCTTCGCCGAGGTAGGCATAAATCCCTCATAATTACCGGAGGTGGCCAAGAACAATCACCAACTCTTGCCAATGCCTCCAAGCTACTCTAAGTCGTCTAGGTAGCGGCAACCACCAAGAGAACACAAGAATCCCATAGCAAATCAACCACCAAGTGCCAACTAGATGCAATCTCACAATACAAAAGCACTTGGATCACTTAATCTCACTTCGAATATGCAAAGAAGCAAGTGAGATGAGTGGGAGGGGAGTTGCTTAGCTCAAAGTGCTCACAAGTATGTCAAAATGTTCAAGAGGTGGAGCTTTGAGCCGACCAACGAGTATTTATAGACGTACCCCTTCGAATAGAGCCGTTAGGAACTTGAAACAGCCGAAGTCACGCTGACCGGACGCGCTGGTCAAACTGACTGGACGCGCCGATCGCACAGCGCCTATGCTCGCGAACCACCGACCGGACGCGCTCGTCGCAATGACCGGACGCGCAAAGCTCGACCGGACACGCTGGTCCCGTTACGGACCGAACGCGCTGGTCAAGCCTGAGCAGCGCGCATCAAAACAGTGACTGGACGCGCTGCAGAACTGACCGGACGCCATAGTGCCAGCGTCCAGTTGGAGTCTAGTAAGCTCCCAGATCGACCGGACGCATCCGATCGACTGTGACCGGACGCGCCACCGTGTTTGATCAAAAAACCGAAACACGCGCAGACGCTGAACACTGACCGGACGCGTCCGGTCAAACAGAGACCGCGTCCGGTCCAGCGTCCGGTCACTTCTGTGACCTCCGTTCGCCTCCGTTTCTTTTCCGAGTTTCGGCGTAGTGAAAAATAGTCGTTTTAACTCCTCGAAAACTCCTTAATCCCGCCTCGCAAGCTCGACGGGAGGGAGAGAGGACCTCAAACCCTCTCTATCGCTCAAACTTCAACGCCATCGCAAAAGTGCTAACACCGCAAAGTGATCACGTCATGTGTGAGTGTGTTTAGCATTTTCACAATTATTTTTCGAGGCGTTATTAGTTCTATCCAAATGCATATGATTATGAAATGCACACCTAGAGGCACTTAGGAGTTCAATAGCCACGTTATTCCCCTCTTTATAGTATGACTATCTATCCTATAATGTAACCACACCCACTAGGTGTCTTGGTTACTAAAACACAACCCTTAAGCATATACCTTTGCCTTGATCACGTAGGGTTGCGTCCAAATCCAAGTGTAGCCATCATGATCACCATGTCCATCTTGCCACCAACCTTGGAATGTACTCATCCTCATATGCTACATACAACTTAGGCATATGATTAGTACTTAGGCGTTGTCACTAATTACCAACACCATACATAGGACTTTCAATCTCCCCCTTGTTGGTAATTGGTGACAAGCCTTTCACAAAGATATTATGATAGAATTTTGATTAAACCCATGTCACATTGTCCAAGTATATTATCATGTGTAAGAATTATGGACATGTGATCATGAATTCAAATTGATAGCAATGGCTCCCCCTACATGTATGCTATATATTTGGATTTTGGAAGCATACATGTTAGATAGGAAAGATTAGGAGCATTGACTACCAATAGGTGCTAAGTGTTTTAGATTATAGACCTTTGAAGTGTGATACCATCGGAGTAGCGATAAACACCATCTTAGCACCTTGTGTAGTTAGATACCACTTGGAAAAGCATAAGCATAACTAGAAACCTCGTGAGATCAACATTATAAGCAAGGATCTAGTACCACTTTAAAAAACATGAAGCAAGAAAAATCTAACTACTTCCTATTCATGCTAGTACCTCAATATATCATTCAAATTATACTAGCAAGTCACCACACAAGCAAAAGTATTGGAGAAAAAGAAATGCATAACTATGCATCATACATATGAAGTGCACATGGAAATGCAACATTCATGTTTAAGAGCTTGCTCCCCCTACTTGTGTGCTCAAAATTTTAGTTGATCCCCTTCTTTTATCAATTGTCCCCTTTAGGTTTTCTTCCCCTTTAGAATCTATCTTTGTGAACAATATTTTCTCCCCCTTTGGCACCAATGACCACAAGGGACCAAATTTTAGATAGAATATCATGTCATGTTATGCGGTGAGGATAAAGTTTGTGATTCAACCTAGATTGCTTGCATAAGTGAAATGCTTCGGTTTGATCCAAGGGCAAGCTTCTTCACACCTCACTAGAAGGGTTATCATACACCATGTTGAAGCAAATATTTAGACAAGTGATCTAGATTAAACACTTAGGATCACAAGCTACTCAAACAAGTTATATGCTACCACTAGATCATACAAGTCATGAAAACAATAGTGGCACCATATAAACTTCAAATTTATTTGATTTTCATGAATGAGCCTAGAACATGTAAATTATGACTAGATGCGCTAACCAAGTATTTAGTATAGAATGTATGACATGTCAACCAATTGTACCTTAGGGCTCAAAGGAGAGGCATGTCATATATGGGGTGCATCAACTCATGTTGGAGAAGTTAAGTATGTTCAACTCATTCTTTAGCTTGTGAAATCTCTTCTCATCAAGTGGCTTGGTGAATAGATCGGCTAATTGATCTTTAGTGCCCACATTCTCAATTACAATGTCACCCTTTTGTTGATGATCTCTAATGAAATGATGACGAACATCAATATGCTTTGTTCTTTGATGTTGAACCAGATTGTTGGTTAGCTTCATGGCACTTTCATTGTCACATAACAATAGCACATTCTTGAAGTTGATTCCAAAATCTTTTAATGTGGCCTTCATCCATAAGATTTGTGCACAACAACTACCCGCGGTGATGTATTCGGCCTTGGCGGTAGATAGTGCAATACTATTTTACTTCTTGGATGACCATGAGACAAGTGATCTTCCTAACAATTGACAAGTCCTGGAAGTACTCTTTCTCTCAACTTTGTCACTGGCATAGTCAGAATCTGAATATCCAACTAGCTCAAAGCTTGCACCTTTGGGATACCATAATACAACATCTTGTGTATGCTTTAAGTACCTTAATATTCTCTTTGTTGCCTTCAAATAACTTTCTCTTGGTGAGACCTGAAATCTTGTACACATGCATACACTAAACATTACATCAGGCCTTGATGCCGTCACATAGAGTAGGCTACCAATCATTGATCTATTAGCTTTTGATCCACCATGTTGCCACTCTTGTCACTATCTAAGCTTCCACTAGTACTTATTGGAGTAGTGATTCCTTTTGCATCTTCCATACCAAACTTCTTTAGCATATCCTTTATGTATTTGGTTTGGCTTACAAATGTTCCTTCCTTCATTTGTTTGATTTGAAGTCCAAGAAAGAAACTAAGTTCACCAATCATTGATATTTCAAATTCCTTTGCCATCATTTTCCTAAACTCATCATAATACTCTTGATTGGTTGAACCGAATATGATATCATCAATATATATTTGTAACACAAACTTCTTGGTGAAAAGAGTAGTATCTACTTTGCCCATGACAAATCCTTTGGATAGTAAGAAGTCCCTCAATCTTTCATACCATGCTCTAGGTGCTTGCTTCAATCCATACAAAGCTTTTCTCAATTTATAGACATGATTAGGTTTCTTATCATCTTCAAAATCGAGAGGTTGCTCCACATACACCTCTTCTTGAATATACCCATTGAGAAATGCACTATTCACATCCATTTGATATAGCTTAATATTGTGAGCACAAGCATAGGCAAGTAATATCCTAATTGCTTTCAATCTTGCAACCGGGGCATATGTTTCACCAAAGTTAAGATCCTCTATTTGTGTGTAACCTTGAGCCACTA
This sequence comes from Saccharum hybrid cultivar R570, assembly GCA_038087645.1. Lineage (NCBI taxonomy): Eukaryota > Viridiplantae > Streptophyta > Magnoliopsida > Poales > Poaceae > Saccharum > Saccharum hybrid cultivar. The sequence continues at coordinate 4,566,283 of JAQSUU010000043.1, read as the reverse complement.
GTCTTGCTTTGTTTCTTACTACTATTCTATCTTGATCTTGCTTGTTGCGAAAGACCCATCTTGTTCCAATGACATTGTGATCCTTAGGCCTCTCAACTAGTTCCCATACTTCATTTCTCTTGAAGTTGTTGAGCTCTTCATGCATTGCATTTACCTAATCTAGATCTCTCAATACTTTATCAATGTCCTTGGGTTCTTCCATTGACACAAAAGAAGAGTGAGCACAAAATGATGCCAATCTTGATCTAGTTTGAACTCCCCTTTGTATGTCACCAATGATGGAATCCAATGGATGGTCTCTTGCAATGTTAGTTGGTTGAAGCACTTGGACTTGATTGCTTGGATGTTGATGTTGATCATGAGTTAGAGATGATGAACTAGCCACTTGTTGATCTTGTTGCACTTGAGATGATGTGCTAGCTTGATTTTGCATTAGAGAACCACTAGCTTGTGTAATTGGACTTTGGAGCACTTGATCTTTGTTGTCATCCACATCAATCACTTGCTTTGGCCTAATATCACCAATATATATTTCTTTCATAGCATTTGTCAATTGAGTTCCTCTCACATCATTCAAGTTATCTTCCTCATCTTGAGAGCTATTTGTTTCATCAAACTCAATATCATGAACTTCCTCAAGTAAACCACTAGCCAAATTCCAAACCTATAAGTTTTGCTAGTAGTGGAGTAACCAAGTAGGAATTCTTCATCACATTTCTTCTCAAACTTGCTCAAACTAGTGCCTTTCTTTAAGATATAGCATTTGCAACCAAATACCCGAAAGTATGCAATGTTGGGATTTCTTCCATTTAAGATCTCATATGGTGTCTTCTCTAAGAACTTGTGGCAATAGAGGCGGTTGCTATAGAAGCAAGCCGTGTTGATTGCTTCAGCCCAAAATGAATGACTCACATTATACTCATTCAACATTGATCTTGCCATATCAATTAATATTCTATTCTTCCTCTCAACTAGGCCATTGGATTGAGGTGTATACTTGGCCGAGAATTGATGCTTGATTCCAAGCTCCTCACATAGCCCATCAACTCTTGTGTTTCTAAACTCACTTCCATTGTCACTTCTCACTTTCTTGATTGTGGTCTCAAACTCATTTTGTACCCTCTTGATGAACTTCTTGAATATGTCAAATACATTACTATTGTTCACAAGAAAGAATACCCATGTGTATCTAGTGAAATCATCCATAATCACAAAGCCATACTTGTTGCCACCAATGCTTGTGTATGTAGTTGGCCCAAATAGATCCATGTGCAATAACTCAAATGCCTTGGAAGTACTCATAATGCTCTTCAATGGATGAGTGTTGCCCACTTACTTTCTGGCTTGACATGCACTACATAGCTTATCCTTCTCAAATGTGACATCCTTCAAGCCTCTAACTAAGTCATGCTTCACTAACTTGTTCAATTGCTTCATGCCAACATGACCAAGTCTTCTATGCCATAACCAACCCATACTTGATTTGGTGAGCAAGCATGTTAAAAGTTAAGTGTCACTAGCATTGAAATCAACCAAGTATAGATTCTCATATCTAAAGCCCTTGAAGATCAAATTAGAGCCATCAACACTAACTATCTCCACATCATCAACACCAAATATGCACTTGAAACCGAGATCAGACAATTGAGCAACCGAGAGAAGATTGAAGTTCAACTTTTCAACTAAGAGCACATTGGAAATGCTATGATCATTAGAGATTGCAATCCTTCCAAGAGCCTTTACATCACCCTTGCTATTATCACCAAATGTGATGCTATCAATGCCACTATCATTTGATTTGAGAGAGTTGAACATTCTTGAGTCAACGGTCATATGTTGAGAGCACCCACTATCAAGCACCCAATGCCTTCCTCCGACCTTGTAATTTACCTACAAAATAATTTAATGTCTTTTAGGTACCCATACTTGCTTGGGTCCTTGAAGGTTAGTCACTAAGCTCTTTGGTACCCAAATGGCCTTCTTCTTTGGGCCCACAATTGGTGTACCAATAAACCTAGCATGCACACCTTTCTCACCCTTGGTAAGCACATAACAAGAATCAAAAGGAATGCAATCTATTTTAGCATGAAACTTGTTGTTGTTCTTGTTCATTTTATTATAATTAATCTCTAGATGCCTAACTTGCTTGCATCTATTGCAATAACGATCATTTCTCTTCACAAAGCGAGGCTTTGGAGTAGCAAAGGTTGCCTTGACCTTCTTGGGAGTATAGCCTAAACTCTCTTTGTTGAGAGAGAACCTTTGGCTACCCAAGCATTTTAGCAAGCAGGTATCCCCACCATAGGCATTGCCTAATGCGCGGGTGAGATCATCCATCTCTCTCTTGAGAGTCTCATTCTCAACCACACGTGATAAATCACTAGTAGTAGAGATAGAGTTGGTTGTTGTGGATGATGATGAGCTACATGAAGCATTAGTAGGACCAACAAATAAAGAATCATCAATAATATCACATGTTAGTCCAATGTCACAAGTGACAATCACTTGCTCCTCCTTAGCTTCCTTTATGAACTTTTCCAACTTGAGGTCCTTTTCCTTGATGAGCTCAAGTAGAGTGGAGTGGGCTTCCTTAAGCCTAGTGTGAGCAATTTTAAGATCCTCATGGTCTTCCTTTAGACACTCACGAGAGACCTCTAGCTCATCAAAGGATTTCCTAAGAGCTTTGAGCTCTTGTTCAATTCCTTTGCACTCCTTACTCTTTTTGAGAGCAACAAGATCCTCCATTAAGGAATCATTTTCATTGCTCTTGACAATGAGCTCTTGTTCCAAGATTTTGTATTTCTTGGTGGTCCTCTTATAGCCTTTGCTCATTTGATCTATTATGCCCAATAGATCACCCTTGGAGTAGTCGTCATCCTCATCATCATCACGCCTACAACCATCACTAGCACAAGAATCATCATCACTATCATCATATTTTACCTTGGTAGGCTTGGCCATAAGGCATGTCGATATAGTGTCGAAGATAGATGACTTGTTGGAGAGGGCGATGCTTGCAATGGCTCGCCGAGTGGTCCTTTCATCATCACTAGAGCTTGCATCATCATCACTATCGGAGTTGTCACTATCCCAAGTAACTATATAACCACCACCCTTCTTCTTGTTGTTGAATGTGAAGCTCTTCTTTGCTTTCTTCTCCTCTTTCTTATCCTTCTTGTTCTTCTTGAGCTTCAAGTCCCCATTATGAAATCTCTTATCTTCATAGGGGTAATCCGCTACTATATGATTGGGGCTATTACAATTGTAGCAAAGGGTCTTTGCCTTTATAGTGTCTCTCCTCTTTCTTGCCCCATTGAAGGGTCGAGATGGCAGACTAGAGGGGGGTGAATAGTCCTTTCTAAAATTAATCGCGATGGCAAACCGAAACAAATGCGGAATTAAAACTATCGGTCTAGCCAAGACTACACACCTCTATCTAAGTTCACAAGCACCTCACAAAAATCCTAATTATGTAACTAAGGTGCTTTCCTTAGCAAGAGCTCTCCTAAACAATTCTAGAGCAAGGTCACACAAACCTATGCACTAGTACTTTAGCAAAGCCGGAGAGCTCCTACACAATTCTAGTAAGCAAAAGCACGAAGTCACCTATGCTCACTAGCAAAAAGGTAACTAGCTAACTACACAAGCAAACTAGTTACAAGAGCAACTGCACAAGCACAATAAATACAAGCTTGTGAATCGAAAGCAAACCACCGAGAAGATGTACACAATGTTGACACGGCGATTTTTCACCGAGGTTCACTTGGTTGCCACCAAGCTAGTCCCCGTTGTGACGATACACCCACTTGATAGATCACGAGCTAATTGACTATCAAGAGTCAAACCCTCAGCGGGTGCCGCACATCCACTCTCAAGATGGGGATCCTCCAAGCCACGAGCTTTACTAGAGTTGCTCTTCGCGATCCCCGCGGGGTGAGCACAATCCCCCTCACAAATTCTCCTCCGGAGCCACGCACAATCCACGCGTGCTTCAACGGAGTCACAAGCCACTAAGCCGTCTAGAAGGTGGCAACCTCCAAGAGTAACAAGCACCACCGGCTTGCAACACGATCACCTAGTGCCACTCAATGCAATCCTCTCGATGCAACACACTAGAATCGCTCTCTCACTCGATCCGATGAACACTATCAAGCATGAGTGAGTTAGAGGGCTTCCAAGCACTACCACATAAGCCACCAAGGCCAAAGTGTGCTCAGCTACCGGCCACGGCTGGCCAAGGCATCTATTTATAACCCCACGGTCAAATAGAGCTGTTACCCCTTCACTGGATCCTTTTCGGGATGACCGGACGCGATGGTCAAAACTGACCGGACGCGGTGGTCAGTAGCGTGCTCCAACGGCTAGTTTTCACACGTACAAACTTGTTTTGACCGGACGCGGTGGTCACTAACGGGACCAGACGCGGTGGTCGCAGCGAAACAGCGAACAGAGAGGTTCCAGCAAGCTCCCGAAGTGACCGGACACGTCCAGTCATCACTGACCGGACTCGCTGCAGCGTCCGGTCATTTTCGCCCACGAAAAACACTGACCGGACGCGGTGGTCGCAGCTGACCAGACGCGGTGGTCGAAACTGACCGGACGCGGTGGTCACGAGTAAAACGGCGATATCTCTTAGCTCCGAACTCCGATTTCGATGATCTTGGATATTTTGGAAAGCTTACTCAGAGGGCTACACAACCCACTAAAGCACTTGATCCAATTCACAATGGATTAAAGCAGTATTCTACTCTAAGAGCCATCCTAGTGTCCGAATAACACCGAAAAACATTTCTCTCTTCTCTAAGTTGATCAACACCAACTCCAACACCTTCTCCTTTGCAAATGTGCCAACACCACCATGTGCATATGTGTTAGCTTTTCACAAACATTTTCAAAGGGTTAGGCACTCAACTTGCCTCGCCACTCGATCCTAACACGTATGCAAAGTTAGATCGCTCAAGTGGCACTAGATGACCGATATGCAAACAAGTTTGCCCTCTTGATAGTACGGCCATCTATCCTAAACCCGGTCATCAACTTCTCTACACACCTATGACCAGTGAAATAGAAATACCCTAGGTTATACCTTTGCCTTGCGCATTCCACTCCATCTCCTTCGACGTTGATGCAACACATGCACCAACCATATCACAAATGATATGATCCACTTCATATCATCATGTGGCCTTGGTCCATCGATCTTGACCTCACTTGCTCTTCACCGTTGCATCGGTCCATTGGCGTCAAGTCTTGCTCAAGCTTCGCCACTTCACGGTCCATCGCTCCAAAGCCTCCGACTTGCCCTTCACACTTGCAACCGGTCCGTCGAGCCAAGCCTCATCTTGATCTTTGCCACCTTAGTCACATGACTCCATGTCATGTCTCATATGCAATGAGCTCCTTCATGACACCATTACCTATAGACTAATCCTAGTGTATCTCACGTTAAACACAATTAGTCCACCTAAGGTTGTCGCTCAATTACCAAAACCAAACAAGGACCTTTCAATCTCCCCCTTTTTGGTAATTGATGACAACTCTACAAAGATATGGAAAAAAGTTCTTTTGGACTTTATGCCACTTATCCAACATTTAAGCTCTATGTTAGGATTTGGATAAGCACCATAAAATCCGACTTGGTAGTGATAACTCTCCCTACATATGTGCTCAAATGGTTTGGTTTCAAGCTTGCACATATGCATAAAAATGAAATTTGTGGGAGGGTTAGCACTACTAAGTGATGCTAAGGTGTATAGAATAAACCTTTGTAGTTCGATACCATTTGATAGCTCGATACCATTTGAAAATCACAAGTTTGCCATCATCCTTAGCATCATGAGTAGCTAGACATCAAAAATACTAGAAACCCCATGAGATCAACATTATAAGCAAGGTTCTAGTTTTTCATGATAAACACAAGTCTAGCTATCATCCTATGCATGCTAGTTATTATATCATCATTTAAGTTCTATAACTAGCATACAACACACAAGCATGCATATTAAATATAAAACTTATGCAATGCAAGCAAGCACATGAATATGCACATATCAAATGCAACCAAACAATGTTCATGAGCTTGCTCCCCCTACTTGTGTGCTTCTTTTGTCCAAGAATTTTGATCCTTCTTTATTTCTTCAATGTTGCTCCCTCTTTATCCATCTCCATGTCCAAACTCATTCCCAAACCTCTCTCTCTCGGTGTATTGACATATCTTTGTTCCAACTTCTCCCTCTTTGTCATCAATTTCCATAAAGGGTGTACTTCTCATTGATGCAAAGGCTTGCATTGGGGTAGATGGTTGAGACTTGAATATTGCGTTGTTGATGGACATCACCACACATGTTGGAATGACATTACTTGTATGTTGCTCTTGAGATACCACTTAGGATCTTTGACCTTGATACCATTAGGTGGGGCTCCTCCCCCTATGTCATAGCATGGATCATTCACTTGATAATCTTGAGCTCTTGTGTGTGAGGGAACTTTCTTTATTTGATGATCACTTAAAGTTGAGGATCACTTGTGGAACCATCGTCTTGTATAAATGATATCATGTGTAGAAATACCACGAATAAGTGTGTGATACCAATTTGAAGAATCCTCTATCATGGAACCACTTGTAGGATTTGTCAATATGATCTTTTCTTGAACATTTTCTATCTTTATGAGTACCACTTGTAGGATATCACTTGTAGATCATGATCTATACACCACTGGTAAATACCAATTGAAGAAATACTTTGAGTCTAGATACCATTTGAAACACCCTAGATATCCATTTGCATTGTTGTCTTGTGCTTGTACCCATATCATTGTCATGAGCTTCTAGTATGACTTGAACTAAGTTGATTTGCCTAAGATTCTAAGTCCGATTTGATCCAATGACAAGCTTCTTCACTCCTCATACTAAGGGTTATCTTGCCAATGTTATACTTGTCACTTGTTAGCAATCCAAACTAGATCAAGTACTTGGGTTCACTAGCTCATGAACAAATTCATACACATACCACTAGATCATTTAAACAATTCAAGCAATAGTGGTAGGCTATGAATTTAAACATTTCATTTGTTATGCATGATCCTAGTAAGCATGTACTATATGCACTAATCGCATACTAGTAAGGGATGAAATGATCATGCACATTGCAATAATACCTTTGTTATGTTGGAGTAGAGGATAGTCACATAGATTCTAATTCATTACTCCAATAGAAATATGAAGTCCAATTTATAAGCTTGGTGAAGACCAATCATTATAGAGAAATCCATTCTTCACCCATATGAAATGAGAACCACTAATAATCAAGTGTATTATCTCTTGTTGTGGTTGGCTTGCTTTTTCTCTTTGATTAATACTTGCATGAGAGAAGTACTTATGATACCAATTTTATAACCATGACTAGCTCTCTTTTGGGTGTTGCTTGCTTTTCTTGATTAACCCTATTGATTGCTTCAATTAAGCATCTCAAATGTCCCTTGAATTCATCACTTCCATGTTAGCCTTCCAAGCCGGTGCTCGGTTTACCCACCCATGGGTGGCAAGCCCCCTCAGCAGGGAGAAGTGACCTCTCTCCAAAGAACCATCCTTGACACTTACTTGAATTGCCTTTGATTGATTGATCTATGGACTTAACTTGATGAGTAACCTTGAATTATTCTTTAAGTCCTTTTCTTTCTACTTCTTTAAGTCCTTTTCTTTCTATCAAATGATCTCCAATCATTACTAGAACTTGAACCTCATTTTCATCTTGAATTTGATCTTCATTTTCAAATTTGAGTACCAAATTTGTACACTAAGTACATTCCACAATCAATGCCCTTGTACACATTTCTTGTCATGCTTCTAGATCAATTCAAAACCAAACTTAGGTACCTCAAACACTTACAAATATATTTCCAACTTGAGGACCTTTCAATTAAAGTAACTCTAGATTAATCCAATGATTGTCACTTTTCTGGCAGATTCTGTACCCTTCAAAGAATAATTCATATCTCCCAATGTATAGATCCAAATGCCATAAAATTTGGTGAAGATGTGATTCACTAAGTAATCTAGCAGCTGTAAAAATTTGAGATTCATTTGATATCTAGATTGCTACCAGATTTCAAATCTTCTACCACTGCTACATGCTGAAAACTGCTGCACTATAGCTGACAAGATGTACTCCAAAGCCAAAGCATCTCTTATCCAATTCTCATGAAATTTGTACAGCATCTTATAACATAAGTCTAGAGCATGCATACCAAAATTCATGCCAATCCAAGTAGATTTGATCATCCAAACTCAGACTTGATCACTGCTAGCTCAGATTTTCAACTTTGGACAGATTTCAATACATTGAGCAATACTTCATCAAATTGAATCAAACTTGAAACTAACTTGTTTGAACACTTTCATAAGACATATATCCATTCAATCCACTTACTAAAAGTCATCTCATGAATTTATCCAACACAAATCAATTCAAACTTGATTACTTAAGCATTTAATCCATTCAAACATCTCATAGCAAGCAACATTGCATATATATATATATATATATATATATATATATATATATATATATATATATATATATATATATATATATATATATATATATATATCCAATTCAATCAACTCATATGCACCCAAGTGAAATGATCAACAAGAGATATACCTTGGTTAGCTCATGATCATCCAATAGCAAGCTTTCAACTTGAATATTTGCAAGCCATCAAATATATCCAATAAATCACCATAATCTTTAACATTGCACTTGTATGTTGTAGCACTTAGACTTTACTTATTTTGACTTGGCATTGGGATTGGATATGCATTGAGCTTCATAACTTGACTCAATATATGATGAACAAAATGAAACCAATTGAATCAAGCCTCCAATGCCGATGGTACCTACAAACAATCATCCACTCTTTGATGGTACCCAAACAAGTTTGGGTCCTCTCAAGTTAAGTGCAACATACTTAGGCATTGTCTTAGTATGAATAGCGGGATGTTTTGCAATAGCAACAATAGAGGTACCATTTACATCATTTCTAAGCACATTAGTATCATCAATTGAAATATGCTTAGAAATGTTACCTAGGGGACATGAATGTGCCATGTGTCCCCTTTCCTGGTATGAATAGCATCTTCTCTTTGTTTGAGCCTTTTCTTCATTGCTCATGTGATGCTTTTCATTGCCTTGCCTCTCATGAGTTGCTTGAGCCTTCATCTCAAGCTTGGTAGGACACCCCGAGGCAAAGTGTCCCATATCTTCACACTTGAAGCACTTGATGTGAGCCAAATCTCTCTTCTTATCTTGAATCTTGCTCATCATCTTGGCATCTTGGATTTGCATTGGATGCCTTCCTCTTCCACCCATTCTTGTTTTCTTCTTCTTCTTCTTCATCAAGTCACCATCATCATCCTTGTGGTTGATCTTGACTTGAGATTGGGGTGTGGTTTCTTGCTCAACTTGTGGCTTTGGTTGAGACTCTTTTTGTTGCTTCACTAGTTTCTTGGTTGGGCACGTTGAGGTGAGATGACCCCAAGTGCGACACTTGAAGCACTTGACATGCTTGAGCCTCTCTTCTTCTTTCTTCAACTTGAGCTTTTCTTCATTAGGGCAACCAATTGCAAGATGTCCCATTTCATGGCATTTAAAGCACATAAAATGAGAGAGCTTCTCTTGTTCTTGCTTCTTCATCTCTCTTTCATATATTCTCTTCCCCCATCTTTTGCCTTTGATATTGCTCTTGTTGAAGCCAATGCCGCTCATGTCACCGTAGCTTCTTTTGTTGTTCAACATGTGCTCAAAGGTGACTTTTGAGTTATAGCACCTATCTAACTTGTTGCTCAAATTCTTCACTTCATTTTTGAGCTCATTGTTCTCCTTCAAAAGGTTAGTCTCACAAGACATAGAAGTAGAACAAGCATATATATGTGAAGAACATGGCATATCTAATAAGTCATCACAAGAGGTGGATACATGTGTCGGTACCAACAGTAAGGGGTACCCACATCCATCGCTAATAAAAACTAAAACGACTGAAACTGCAATAAAAGGCAGCCCGCCTCGACCGCGTATCTAGTCCGCCTCGTACGAGGCCTGCTCGATGGGGCGCCTCGACCGCGCCGCATCCCGTACAGCAAGAGACCTCAACGGCGCTCTGACCCGCGCGAGGCTCGTCCGCCCGCTGGGAAGAACTCTGACTCGCGTGAGCCCGGGTCGAGCGCCTCGACTCCTTCTCTTTACCTACCCAGGACAAAAGCCATAGCATTTAATGTGGTTACATACTACCACCTACCGGCATGGCTGCGACCAGGATTGACGTGAGAACAATGCCCGTGTCAGATCTCACTGTTTTACCGCCCATCCCGTGATGGGAGGTGAAAACCGTCACTGTACCCACCTTACCACGCACTATTTACCATCGATCACCCTCGAGGGAGGATAAGACAAGGCCCATTCTCCACAATCTCGGGGATTCGGCCTTATCCATCCGGTCTCGACCCGGCCTCGACCCAACCTCGACGCTCGGCATAGTTCAACAGCAAGGGAAGGACGGTGTGGCACGGCGCTCCGGGTCATTTCACCGTCTCGTCTCCCACGACGCCATGGTGTCCAGGGATGGCCGGCCATTCCAGGGCACGTCGCTACGGTCAGCTCAACAGGAATCGACAAAACATCACCTCAAGGCTCCCCGTCGTCTTTGCCTCCTCTCGCCCTATAAAAGGGCAGGCCAGGGTTCTACAACGGACGGACGGACGGACAATGAAGAAACACAAGAGACAACAGGCAAGACGCCAGATAGAGATCGATATCTCAAGCAATCACCCTTATCCTCTTTTTTCTTTCTTTGAGACTTGGGCTCGACGCCCTCTCTTGCATGCTTGTAACCCCTACACGAGCACTTCGGTGCAAGGAAATACAAACTTCTCCCCCCCGCTGGACGTAGGGCCTTCTTTTGCCCAAACCAGGATAAACCCCAGTGTGTTCTCCTTGCATCACCATCCAGGAAAGAGACACACAGCATTTACTCGTTGGTTTAGGACCCCCTCAGGTCTGAACACCGATAGTTGGCGCGCCAGGTAGGGGATCGTTGCGTGCCAACGTCGCTTTCTCGCCTTTTTTCCTGGATGGCTGACCCCGAATGCCCTATTCCGTTGGCCACGGTGATCTGGTTCGGGAGTTTAGAGTTCATGTCGCTTGGCTATGGCTACGATATGGTCCTACTTCCACCCAGGCACCCAACCGACGAGGACTATGAGCTCTCCCAGCCCGAGGAAGCAATCCGCCGGTACCGTCGCTCTAGGCGGGCGCGGGCCGCCCGACGATGACGAGCCCGGTACAACCACCGTCTTCACCTCGCGGAGGGTGATGGGATCCCCCGGTCCGGCACCCCCCAGCTAGGCACTGGCCCAGATCTCCTTGTGGAAGGTTTGGGTAGGACGAGCTTGACTGAGGGTAACATGCTGACGGAGAATCCCGCCGCTCCCCCGTCCGGTGAGACACCACTATCCGGAGCATCCATTCCGGCCCGGGCAGTGACTTCTCCATCACCATTCCCGTTTAGGCTAGACTTGGCTACCCGGGTATACGCATCTTCCGTGAGCACTCGCATGAGTGCTTATGAGGAACTCCCCGGGTACCATCTACGCTCCACTCTGAACCTCATTGCATCCACACCGGCTTCTGATTATCGGGACTCTACGGAGACACTAGAAACAGAGCCCTATGTGACTGCTTCTCAACATCGCAACCCTAGTGATGATTTGCAACTGCCACACATTCCCCCGTCATACTACTACTTTGGCGCTCCTGACTCTGACTCGGCTGACGACACCTATGATCCGACCCGTGAATGCTTCAACATCGATGTTGAAAGCACTTCAGAATCAGAGGACGAAGAGCCAGTCAAAGGAAGGCACACGCCACCTCATGTTGAGCTTCCTGCTGAGCGCGACGACCCTCAGTTCCTTGCGGATCAAGGAACGCAGCTTGAGCAGATTCGTGAGTTGCAGGACAGGCTTGACGAGGAACGGGAAAACCTGGATCTACTCCAACAAACCCTCGAGTGTGAGCGTGCGAAACACGCACTTGGCGGGAGAGCTCGCGAGAGAGCTCGGGACGTCAACCGTTGCATCAACGAGGACCGGGTGGTCGACCCCCTGGTTTTCGCTCGAGCCAGTCAGAACGTCGTCGCCGCCGCCATGCTCCTCCGTAACATGCCCGAACCATCAAACCCCGACGCCCGTCGGGCTCGAGATGAAATCCGTGAACTCCTCGAGACCGCCACCATGCAGCAGGCCAAGAGCTCTGCCTCGAGGCAACGCGAGGCAGCCTCGGAGCGGATCATCGAGCCCTCTCGATAGGAGAGAGAAGCCTCGGTTCACCCCGAGCCTGCCTGGCGAAACCGGGTAGCTCCGGCCCCTGAGCCCACCACCAACGACCACGAGCCTCGAGACACCCGTGGCAACATCGTCGAGCGCCGCACGCGCAAGCACGGTGACGGCGTGCCTCGAGGCTACCACGTCCACAGGGGCGGACGCTACGATAGTTCAGAAGATCGTAGCCCTTCACCCGAGCCCCCGGGTCCTCGGGTCTTCAATAAGGCTATCTGTGAGACGGTGCTCCCGGCTCGGTTTCGCCCCCCCACGACTCTCACCAAGTACAACGGCGAAACCAAACCCAAACTTTGGCTCGCCGAATTCCGCTTGGCGTGCTAGCTGGGCGGGGCCATCGACGACCGGGTCATCATTTGACAACTCCCCCTGTTCCTCTCCGACACCGCCCGAGCCTGGCTCGAGGATCTCCCACCTCGACAGATCCATGACTGGGACGATCTCGTAAGGGTGTTCGAGGGAAATTTTAAGGGGGCCTACATGCGCCCCGGCAACTCGTGGGACCTCCGGAGCTGCAAGTAGAAACTGGGTGAATCTCTCCGAGATTACATCCGGCGCTTCTCCCGGCAGCGTACCGAGCTCCCCAACGTCACCGACTCCGACGTAATTGTGGCCTTCCTCTCCGGCACCACCTATAAGGAGTTGGTCCGAGAGTTGGGCCGTAACACTCCACTCACTGCCAACGGGTTGATGGACATTGTCACCAACTTCGCCACCGGCGAGGAGGCGGTTGGTGCAATCTTTGGTGGCGACATGGAAAGGGGGAAGCAGAAGGTCGATGATCCCGCGAGCTCCACCCGGGGCTCCAAGAGAAACAACCGCATGAAGAAGAAAGGCCAGCAGGACAAGCTTGAGGCCCCGGCCGACGAGCTCGTCGCTGCTACCGAGCACAATAAGCCTCAAGGCCCCCCGGCGGGGGCATCTTCGACAAAATGCTCAAAGAGCCGTGTCCCTACCACAAGGGACCCACTAACCATAACCTCGAAGACTGTCATATGCTTTGCAGGTACTTTGCGGGTGCCGGCGTCAAGAAGGACGACAAGAAGGAGGACCCTAAGAGTGACGACAAGGACGGGGGATTCCCCGAGATCCACGACTGCTTCATGATCTACGGAGGGCCCTTGACCCGCCTCTCGACGCGCCAGCGCAAGCGAGAACGGCATGAGGTTTTCTCTGTATAAACGGCAGTCCCCCGCTTTCTTGATTGGTCTGCGGTGGCCATCACTTTCGACCGTGACGACCACCCAGACTACGTCCCCAACCCGGGAGTCTATCCGCTCGTTGTTGACCCCGTCATCGCCAACACATGCCTCACCAAGGTGCTCATGGATGGCGGAAGCAGCCTCAACATCATCTACTCCCAGACCCTCGACCTTCTGGGGATCGAGAGAGCGCGCCTCCAACCTAGCGTCGGGGGCTTCCACGGAGTCGTGCCAGGGAAACGGGCGGAACCCCTCGGACATGTCGATCTGCCTATTTGTTTTGGCACACCGGCCAACTTCAGAAAGGAGACTCTCACTTTCGAAGTGGTCGGATTCCGTAGAACGTACCACGCTATCCTAGGGCGCCCATGCTACGCCAGGTTCATGGCAATCCTGAACTACACCTACCTCAAGCTCAAGATGCCAGGCCCAAACGGTGTCATCACTGTAGGGCCCTCATATGAACATGCCTACGAGTGCGACGTCGAGTGCGTCGAACACGACGAGGCTATTTTGGAGTCGGCGATCTTGGCCGCAGACCTCGACGGCCTCGCCAATGTGATTCTCGACCCAAAACACCATGCCGGCAGCTTCGAGCCCGCGGAAGATGTCAAACTCGTACCCCTCGACCCCGCTGATCCCAAGGGAAATGCGCTGAACGTCAGCGCCACCCTCGATCCCAAATAGGAAGCAGTGCTTGTCGACTTTCTCCGCGCAAACGTTGACATCTTTGCGTGGAGTCCCTCGGATATGCCGAGCATACCTAGGGAAGTCGCCGAGCACGCCTTGGAGATCCAGGCCAGATCCAAACCGGTGAAGCAACGCCTGCGTCGCTTCGATGAGGAGAAGCGCAGGGTCATCGGCGAGGAGATACACAAGCTGTTGGAGGCCGGATTCATCAAGGAGGTTCATCATCCCGAGTGGCTAGCTAATCCTGTATTAGTTAGGAAAAAGAGTGGGAAATGGAAGATGTGTGTAGACTATACCAGTTTAAATAAAGCATGTCCAAAAGTTCCCTTTCCTTTGCCACGCATTGACCAAATCGCTGATTCCACTGCGGGATGTGAAACTCTCTCATTCTTAGATGCATACTCCGGCTACCACCAAATTAAAATGAAGGAGTCTGACCAGCTTGCGACTTCATTCATCACCCCATTCGGCATGTATTGCTACGTTACGATGCCCTTTGGTCTCTGGAACACGAGGGCTACGTACCAGCGATGCATGCAGCATGTTTTCGGAAAGCACATCGGGTCGACCGTCGAGGCTTATGTCGATGACATCGTTGTCAAAACCAAACAAGCCGACGATCTGGTCAACGACCTCGACATTGCGTTCAAATGCCTCCGGGCAAAAAACATCAGACTCAATTCAGAGAAATGCGTCTTTGGCGTCCCACGAGGTATGCTTTTAGGGTTCATCGTGTCTAAATGCAGCATCGAGGCCAACCCTGAAAAAATCTCTGCAATAACCAAGATGGGCCCCATCCGAGATCTGAAGGGCGTACAGAGGGTCACAGGTTGCTTGGCGGCACTCAGCCATTTCATTTCGCGCCTCGGCGAAAAAGCACTCCCTCTGTACCGTCTCTTGAAGAAATCGGAGCATTTTTCCTGGACCCTTGAGGCTGAGGAGGCCCTCACAAAACTCAATGCCATACTCTCTAACTCACCAATCCTCGTCCCTCCAACCCCGGGGGAACCACTCCTACTCTATGTCGCCGTGACATCACAAGTAGCCAGTGCTGCCCTGGTTGTCGAACGGGCCGAGGAGGCACATACCTTGCTCGTCCAGAGGCCGGTCTATTTTATTGGCGAGGTGCTCTCAGAAACTAAGATTCGATACCCACAGATCCAGAAACTGCTATATGCCATCATCCTGACACGGTGCAAGCTCCGACACTACTTCGAGGGTCACCCGATTACTGTGGTTTCTTCTTTCCCCCTGGGAGAGATAGCCCAGAACCGGGAAGTCTCGGGTAGGGTTGCCAAATGGGCAGTCGAACTCATGGGCGAGACCTTGTCCTATGCGCCGTGAAAAGCTATCAAGTCACAGGTGTTAGTAGATTTCCTGGCTGAGTGGATCGACACCCAACTCCCCCCTGCACAGCTTCAGGTGGAGCTGT
Source organism: Saccharum hybrid cultivar R570 (assembly GCA_038087645.1). NCBI lineage: Eukaryota > Viridiplantae > Streptophyta > Magnoliopsida > Poales > Poaceae > Saccharum > Saccharum hybrid cultivar. The sequence continues at coordinate 4,550,565 of JAQSUU010000043.1, read as the reverse complement.
GGACCATGTACTTCGATGGGTCATTGATGAAAACGGGAGCTGGCGCGGGCTTGCTCTTCGTCTCACCCCTCGGGGTTCACACACGCTACGTCATCCGGCTCCATTTTCCTATGTCTAACAACGTCGCCGAATACGAGGCGCTCGTCACGGGATTAAGAATCGCCGTCGAGCTTGGGGTCCGACACCTTGACGTTCGAGGTGACTCCCAACTCATGATCGATCAGGTCATGAAGAGCTCGAGCTACCGTGACCCCAAGATGGAAGCCTACTGCCGAGAAGTATGGCGCCTCAAGGACAAGTTTCACGGCCTCGAGCTCAACCACATCGCACGCAGGTATAATGAGGCCGCCGATGAACTGGCAAAAATCACGTCCAGTCGAGCTACGGTTCCACCGGATGTTTTCACAAAAGACCTTCAGCAGCCATCCGTCGACCTCGGGCCAGACGGAGGGGTTGATGGGACGTCACTCGACCCTCCACCTGAGGCAGAAGCCCCCTCGACCGGGGCTGAAGCCATGCAGGTGGAAGACTTGACCCCACCGTCTGACCTCGAGCCTGACTGGCGCGTCCCGTACCTCGACTACCTCAGCCGAGGGGACCTCCTCTCGGATAAGACTGAGGCTCGACGGATCGCACACCGGGCTAAAACCTTTCTAATCATGGGCGACAACAGAGAGCTCTACCGTCGTAGCCCTACTGGTATCCTCCAACGATGCATCACAAATGAGCAAGGCAGGAACCTGCTCAGCGATCTCCACTCGGGGGCTTGCGGTCACCACGCAACACCTCGAACCCTCGTCGAAAACGCCTTTCGACAAGGATTCTATTGGCCGATCGCGGTCTCCGACGCTGTCAAGCTAGTACGCTCCTGCAAGGGTTGTCAGTACTATGCGAGACGAACCCATCTTCCGGCACATGCCCTGCAAACTATCCCCATCACATGGTCGTTTGCCATTTGGGGGCTCGACCTTGTCGGACCATTGAAAAGGATAACTGGCGGCTTCACCCACTTGCTCGTCGCAATCGACAAATTCTCCAAGTGGATCGAGGCCCGCCCTATCACCAGCATCAGGTCCGAGCAAGCTGTGCTCTTCTTCACCGACATTATTCATTGCTTTGGGGTCCCCAACTGTATCATCACAGACAATGGCACCCAGTTCACTGGTAAAAAGTTTTTGGATTTCTGCGACAGCCACCACATCCGAGTGCTCTGGTCAGCCGTGGCCCATCCAAAAACAAACGGTCAGGTGGAACATGCCAATGGCATGGTCCTACAAGGCCTGAAACCCAGAATCTTTGACAAACTAAATAAACATGGCAAAAGATGGGCTATCGAGCTACTCTCGGTCCTGTGGAGCCTAAGAACAACGCCGAGTCGAGCCACGGGGTTCACTCCGTTCTTCTTAGTCTACGGGTCTGAGGCTATGCTCCCAACTGATATAGAATATGGATCCCCAAGGTTGAAGGCCTACAACGAAAGAAATAACGACGCCACAAGACAGGATGCCCTCGACCAGCTCGAGGAAGCCCGAGATGTGGCTCTGTTGCATTCTGCCAGGTACGAGTAGGGTCTCCGATGCTACCACGACAGACACGTCCGCAAGCGTGACCTCAACGTCGGCGACTTGGTGCTACGGCAGAACCAAAACACCAAGGGATGACACAAGCTCACGCCACCATGGGAAGGGCCGTACATCATCGCAGAAGTACTAAAGCCGGCCACCTACAAGCTATCCAACGAGAAGGGCGAAATCCTCACCAACGCTTGGAACATTGAACAGCTACGTCGCTTCTTTCCTTAAAAAGCCTCGAGGCTCTGTAGTTTCTTTTTCGTCAATAAAGAATACATCGATGTTCAAACTTTCATTTCACAATGAGGAAGGATCGACTCTGCACTCCCAGAATCGACCCTCCCTCGGGGGCTACAAGGGGGAACCCCCCAGTCCCCGAAAAAAAACTTATGCTCTTTTTTTAAATTTAAGAACCGCTTCTTAGATCGACTTCGCTGCAAGAGCACCCTAAGGTTCAAAAGGGCTCTCGAGTCAGGAGTATCATCTACGCCTCTGAGGCTACGGTACCTCCACTCACCCCTCACACCTTTTAGAGGTGCGACTTCACGCTAAGGAGATCTAAATAATGGTTCCTAACTTTGAAAAAGAACATACCCCCTGTCGCTTATATCAGGCTCTCACATGATTTACAAGGCCACAACATCACCCTGAAGCTCGAGGGCAGTTGAGCCGTGAGATCACTTATGCCCCCAGGGCTACGGTACCTCCACTCGCTCCCTTATGCCAAAGGATACAACTGCGTGCTAAGTAAATCACGCGAGAACACGATCCAAGCGATAAAGGGAAGAAAAGCTCGAATAAAACTAAATTAACCACGAACCGGTTTATGTTTCGAGTTCTTAGGGCCTTCGAGGCCACCACGGCCAAAATTTAAAATACTAACTTATTACATGGGCCTTCATGCCTAGATTTGGCTCACAGGCCCTCATCGTCAGCAGGCGGAACCACCTCGGCTTCGAAAAGCGAGGCCAGACGGCTTCTAGGCTCTTCCGCGGCTTCAATCAGCTCTAGGCAGGCATCCTCATTCTCCTCGTCCGTCCGATCCGGGTCTGTGATGAAGCCATCAGTGACGAGCTTCATGTCGAACACAAACCCTGAACGGACGACGGCCAGCGCCCTCTTTACGCCGTGATGGAGGACGTCCCGTATCTTCTCCCGAGCAAGGCGGCCCAGCGCCACCATCCGACGGACGAAGGAGTTCCCTAGAACATCTTCCCCGGTGTCGGCATTGGGCTCGACCCCCAGGCCGTCACACACGGTGGTGATCGTGCCCTGGAGCAGCTGGGTCCTCCGGATCTCGGCTTCGAGGAGGCTCTAGAAGGAGTTCGCAGAAGATTGGGCCTCTCGATTCTCCCTCTCCAGCTCTGAAACACGATAAACAAATTAATACCCAACACGGGGCCCTCAACGTCATGGCCGTAACAATCACACTTACCCTCGATATGGGTCTGCAGGCCCACGACCTCGTTGCGAAGCCCCCCGCACGTCCGCTCGAGCACTAGGAGGGCGCTGTCCTTGTCACTGATGGTCGCCTTTAGTGCCTCGATCTCTTGTCGAGCAGACTCGAGAGCTGCATCCTTCTCTTGGATGGCTCCCTTCAGCGTCGTGACCTCGTCCTTCAGAGCATCAGAACGAGCGGTGGCCTGCTCGACCTCGACATTGAGGGCGTCGTGCTGACGGCTAACCTGGGAAACATCCTCCTCGAGCTCCTTCACCCGTGCCGACAGGGGCTCGAGATCCCTGTGGGCCTGGGCAGCCTCCTCCCAAGTCTTGTCCATGTCAGTGCGCATCACGGCTTTGGCCGCCCAAGCCTGCATCGCCTCCTCTTTCACCACCGCGTACGTGATGCGCAGCTCAGCCATTTTGGCGTTCCGATCAGAAAGCCATTTCTGGGCCTCCTCGACCAGGACCCGTTGCTGAGACAGCGCGGCCCACACGCCACTCTCATCTCGGATGAAGAGTGACTTGCGGCGGGAGTACTCCTTCAGCTCCTGAACGCAATCCGAAAAAACCGAAAAGATTAAAAAGTCGAGGGAAAGACACCAAGAAAACCATGGAGAAAGACGCCGGATTGATCATACCTCGGTGGCATCCTGCGTACTCCACACGGCCTCGGACGCCACTCCGAGCAACCGATCAAGGTGCCGGCGGACGCCCTCGAGGTACTCCCATCGGTGCACTTCATCTTTGTCGTTCAGGACGAAGATAGGCTCGGCGTCGGGGTTCGTGGCATCCCTAAACTGGAGGGACGCCCCCCACCTCGGTATCTCCGTCTCTGCCTGCGCTATCGCCAGCGCGGTGATGTCGGGCCATGACGATGATGACCTGGCCGGGGCGTCTCCTGGTCCCGCGGAAGGACCGACCTCACCCGCAGTTCCCGCCTCTCCAATGGTCGTCGAGGCACCGGCCTGATCCGCGGCCTCGCCCCCCTCGACCCCCATCACTTGTTTCCCTTTGTCTTGGGGGGTGTCATCGAGGGTAAGGTCCACGGTCATGGGCGCCCGCCCTCCTAGGGGAACTGGCCCCTCAACCGCCGGCGCCTCTGGAGCCGACGCCTCGACCGATGACGGCTCTGGTACCAGCGCCTCGGCCGTTGGCGCCCCCGGAGCCGGCGCCTCTTCTTCTGGTGCTCCGGTCAGGGGCTCGACCACCCCGCCCTCCACCGTACCCGCTGGCTCCGCCGACAGGTCTTGCTGCGGCCGTGACCCCCTCGCTAGGGCCACCTCTTGCCCCGACGCCGACGCGACCTCCTCCATGGTCACGTCAGCACCTGCCCGCTCCGCGCCGCGAACGGGTGCCTCGCCCGTCACGACCTCGACGGCAGCCTTGACCGTCGCCGACGACCGGGGCCCCGCCTCGACCGCACCGGGCGCCACCATCTCCACCGGTTCAGACCCCTCCCCGGTAGGATCTGGGCCAGCAACCACCGTGGCATCCGCTGCCCCCGGTCGTCGTCACAGGCGTCCCTTCGCGGCCTCGACCTGCCGGACCTAGGCCGCATCCTGCTCCGCCGTCCGGTTAAGGACGACGGTGCTGGCCCGCAGCGACTTCACGGGGGTAGGCCCCATCGGCTCTGCCTTCCGCTTTAACCTGCAAAGTGAGAAGAAATGTCAGCCAACGGATCCAGAGAAAGACAGAACAACCAAGCAGAAACGCTTACCCAGAAATCGGCACCAAGGGCCTCGACCCCGTGCGAGCCGAGCCTCCCGAGGTGGCCGATTGTGGCCTCGCAGCGGCCCCACCAGCAGGCCGGGCACTCCTTGGGGCCCCGACCGACGCACCGCCTAGCGCCTTCTGTGCCTCCGAGGCCAGCTGGCCTCGGGTTCTCACGCCTGCCGACGCCGCCACCGATGACGACGCCGGTACCGCTGTCCCAGCCCCTGCCCGAGCTTGCGGGGCCTGGGCTAGTGCGGGCATCCCCGTTGACCCCTCTTGCTGGGTCCGAGGTAAAGCGGCCCCTCCTGTCGAGGGGTCTGTCTCCTTCTCCGTCTTCTCCTCCTCCTCAGGCGCCTCGACCACGAGGACCGAGGAGGACACCTCCTGATGGGCTCTAGCAGGGGGCGAATGTCAGGAAGGTCCCCCAGTCCGGTCGCGGTCTCATACCGCGACAGGGCATCGTCGTCTTTGCCGCTGCTGTCGTCGTCCTCCCCTGAGATCGTCTCAGAAGGTGACGGCGCTAGGGGGACCCCGTCGATGGTCTGCTAGCGCCGGAGCCTCTTCAACGCCTCCGCCTCTTTGGCCTTGCGGATTGCCCGCTTCTTGGCCGTCTCCTTGGTTTGCTTCTTCTTGGAGGCATGCTGGCGTCGAGCCTCCCGGGCGGGCCGGTCCTCTGGGACTGGCGGACGCGTTTCCTGCAGCGCCGACAAATCCTACGCGCCGGCCTCAACCAAATCAGCAAAATCCAAAAATAAACGAAATTAGCAAAAATACTAGCCCTAAGATACGTACCACGGGCTCGAACCCTTCGGTAGGTCTCATAGGGACCCGGTTGGCCTCCTCCACCTTGAAGTTCCCAACCATCTGGCGCGCTCGCCGGAGGACCTCCTCGAGGGCAAGGGATTCATGGGACATCCGGGTCCCCTCTAGAGATGCCTCTGAAGTCATCTGGTCGAGGCGGAGACGACGCCGGCACAGCGGCATCACCCCGCGGCGATGGAAGGCCGCGGCCACCGCTGCAGCCGTCAAGCCCCGAAGGCGAAGCTGCTACAGCGCCGCCAGCAGCGGGTCCAGGCGCGGCTTCTCGGCTTCCAGCACTCCGTACGTCCAGTGATCCTCTCGAGCGGTCAGCACGCGGCCGGTGTACCTCGGCAACTGATTTTCATAGTTGCGGAGGTAGAACCAACCCTCGTGCCACCCGCTGTTCGAAGAGATGAGGCGAGCCGGGATGTACAGATCCGCCCGGCCCGACCTCACCTGCAGGACGTAGCTCCCTACTCGAGCCGCGCACAGGACGCCCTTCTCCCCCGCCTTCTTGGCGAAGAGCTCGGCCTTGAAAAGGTGAAGCCATAGGTTCCACTGCGGCTCCACCCCAAGGTAGCCCTCACAGACCGCCGCGAAGATGGTGGCCTGCGCGACGGCGTTGGGGGCAAGGTGGTGAAGCTCCACCCGGTAGTAGTGGAGGAGCGCGTGCATGAAGATGGACACCGGCACGCCGAACCCCCGCTCGTGGAAGCAGACGAAGCTCACCACGTACCCTTCAGGGGGCGCCAGCTCCTAGTGGCCAGGAGGAGGCGCGATCCACTCCAGCTGCGACCTGCTCGTCCTTGGCCGCAGCAGCCCATCCTCGACCAACTCTTCCAACCTCCTCTTCATCACCGAGGAGGTGACCCAGTCGTCGGCGGGGAGGATCTGGTTCTTTCCTGCCATCGGTGCTGTCGGAAGGGGGGTGGATGGAGAGGATGCGGTGGCGGCAGCGACGCAGGCGGAGAGCGCGATAAGGCAAGGGTTGTCTAAGGCAGAAGATTGCAGGAGCGCAAGGAACCGGTGGGGAACACAGACCCCTAGGCCTTGATTTTATATGCCCAGGCGGAATCCCAATGGCCGCGTGAAAAGGTAGGAACTGTTTCCCGTATTAAATGCGCGTTTCCTTACATCTCGCAGGAATTGGGCATGTGGCCGTCCCCCACGTCGTAATCGTATGCCACGTCGCCCACTACCACGCCGATCTCGCCTCCCCTCCTAAAAAGACGCGCCCGGCTAACGGGCGGGGGAGGGATCCACGGACGGATATTCCCAGATACCTGGAAAACGGGCTCGGAGCCCGGTATGAGCCTCGAGGGAGCGGAAGCTGGCCCTCGACCAGGGTTCGATAGCTGCCCTCGAGCAACAGAGTTAGGGACGACCAGGGGTGAGCCTGTACATGGCCAGGGCTCGAGCCACGATCTCGAGGCACCCTAGGACGTATTCGAGGCCAAAGGAGGTGGTCCACATAGGAATCCCCTCGGGAGAGGCACCGAGCCCTCGAATCATGTCGCAGGGAATCGAGATCCACATGACCACTTCTTGGCATCTTTGAGAGTGCCTCTGGGCCACTAGCTGACCCTAACGACTGGGGCACGGGCTCTCACTCGAATTCCCCCGCTAGCAGCTCACCGAAGATCATCGAAACTCGCCCAAACGAGGGTAGTATGGTGTTCCCCACCCCTCCTCCTCCTTCCTGAAGGAGGAGCGTGAGGGTCGCATAGCAAAAGACGGCCGGGACTCTGATCGACCTCGTCCGCGCGAGGCTCAGGAGCTCGACCGCAGAAACCTAAAACTTGAGGGATCAAAAGCTGGCCCTCGACCAGGGTTCGACAGCTGCCCTCGAGTAACAGAGTTAGGGACGACCAAGGGTGCGCCCGTACATGGCCAGGGCTCGAGCCACGCTCTCGAGGCACCCCAGAACGTATTCGAGGCTAAAGGAGGAGGTCCACGTAGGAATCCCCTCAGGGGAGGCACCGAGCCCTCGAATCCTGTCGCAGGGAATCGAGATCCACACGACCACTTCTTGGCATCTTTGAGAGTGCCTCCGGGCCACTAGCCAACCCCTAACGACTGGGGCATGGGCTCTCACTCGAATTCCGCCGCTAGCAGCTCACTGGAGATCGTCGGAACTCACCCAAACGAGGGTAGTACGGCGTTCCCCACCCCTCCTCCTCCTTCCTAAAGGAGGAGCGTGAGGGTCGCACAGCAAAAGACGGCCGGGACTCTGATCGACCTCATGCGCGCGAGGCTCGGGGGCTTGACCACAACGAATCATTCCCCGATAAAACAAATACAAGACCTCGGAGGAGTCTCAACACTCCACCGAGGCCTCGGGGGCTACACCCGGCGGGTGCGCTCGCGCGTCCCCACCAGAAAAAATAATGACGCTACGACTCCAGTTCAAACAAACCTCTAGGAGAGTGACCACACACTCACCCAAAGGTTCGGGGGCTACTATCGGTACCAACAGTAAGGGGGTACCCACATCCATCGCTAATAAAAAAACTAAAACGACTGAAACCGCAATAAAAGGCAGCCCGCCTCGACCGCGTATCCAGTCCGCCTCGTATGAGGCCCGCTCGATGGGGCGCCTCGACTGCGCCCCATCCCGTACAGCAAGGGACCTTGACGGCGCTCTGACCCGTGCGAGGCTCGTTCGCCCGTTGGGAAGAACTCCGACTCGTGTGAGCCCGGGTCGAGCGCCTCGACTCCTTCTCTTTACCTACCCAGGACAAAAGCCATAGCATTTAATGCAGTTACCTACTACCACCTACCAGCATGGCTGCGACCAGGATCGACGTGGGAACAATGCCCATGTTAGATCTCACTGTTTTACCGCCCATCCCATGATGGGAGGTGAAAACCGTCACTATACCCACCTTACCGCGCATTGTTTACCATCGATCACCCTCGAGGGAGGATAAGACAAGGCCCGTTCTCCGCAATCTCGGGGATTCAGCCTTATCCATCCGGTCTCGACCCGGCCTCGACCCAACCTCGACGCTCGGCATAGTTCAACAGCAAGGAAAGGACGGTGTGGCATGGCGCTTCGGGTCATTTCACCGTCTCGTCTCCCACGATGCCATGGTGTTCAGGGATGGCCAGCCATTCCAGGGCATGTCGCTACGGTCAGCTCAACAGGAATTGACAAAACATCACCTCAAGGCTCCGCGTCGTCTTGGCCTCCTCTCGCCCTATAAAAGGGTAGGCCAGGGTTCTACAACGGACGGACGAACGGACGGACAACGAAGAAACACAAGAGACAACAGGCAAGACGCCAGATAGAGATCGATATCTCAAGCAATCACCCTTATCCTCTTTTTCCTTTCTTTGAGACTTGGGCTCGACGCCCTCTCTCGCATGCTTGTAACCCCTACACGAGCACTTCGGTGCAAGGAAATACAAACTTCTCCCCCCCGCTGGACGTAGGGCCTTCTTTTGCCCGAACCAGGATAAACCCCCGTGTGTTCTCCTTGCATCACCATCCAGGAAAGTGACACGCAATATTTACTCGTTGGTTTAGGACCCCCTCGGGTCCGAACACCGACAACATGCTTTCTCCCTACATCACATGGGTTAGTCACATTTTGCAATTGATCATTTGATCCATGTGATGAGCTCTCATTAATTTTAATTTTCTTTAATAACATCTTAAAGAGAGAAGCATGTTCTTGTACCAAATTATCATGAGCAACACTAAGTTCCTCATGAGCCAATTTTAGCTCCTCATGTGAACAAGTAGTAACATAAAGTAGATGCTTTTGTTGTTCACATGTGGTTTTTAGAAATGAGTTTTCATTTTCCAATTTCATGGTTTTAGCTTTCTCATTTTCTAAAGACATGTTCATGCTAGCAAGTCTACTAACAAGCTCATCATATGAATCAACATGATCAATCACATTATCATTTGATACCTTTGTGTCACCTAGTGACATGAAGCAATATGATGTAGTGGATGGGCTTGTAGTAGCATCATCAAGGCCCGAGCATGAACCAACGTTGTCACCATCAAGTGTGCTTAGGGTAGAAACATCACTTGCAACACTTGATGCATCATCACCATCCTTGTCAAGTGAACTTGTGGTAGATCGATCATCATCATCACTTGACCATGAGGTGGAGCAATCCTCCACAACCATCGTGTTGTGGTCATGCTCAACATCATCATGTGCAACCTCCTTGGGCTTGACATCATCGTCATCATCGGTGATAGCTCCATACTTTTCATTGAGATAGGCCCATATCTCATGAGCGGATTTGAGGTCCATGATCTTACCAAAGATGCTATCATCCAAAGATCTATACATGATGTTGGTAGCTTGGATGTCAAGATCTAGGCATTTCTCTTGTGCTTGAGTTAGATTATCTTCATCCAACACATGAGAAAAGCCTACATCTACCATCCACCACATTTGAGAGCAAATAAACTTAAAATTGCATATCATCCAAATTTTTCACCTTGCAAAGTGTGGGCCATCAAACATGTGAGGACAATCAACATCTAGTCCATATTCCGCCATCCTCTCGGGTCGGTGAAGACCACAAATGAGAGACCGGGCTCTGATACCAATTGAAGGGTCGAGATGACGGACTAGAGGGGGGTGAATAGTCCTTTCTAAAATTAATCGCGACGGCAAACCGAAACAAATGTGGAATTAAAACTATCGGTCTAGCCAAGACTACATCCCTCTATCTAAGTTCACAAGCACCTCATAAAAATCCTAATTATGTAACTAAGGTGCTTTCCTTAGCAAGATCTCTCCTAAACAATTCTAGAGCAAGGTCACACAAACCTATGCACTAGTACTTTAGCAAAGCCGGAGAGCTCCTACACAATTCTAGTAAGCAAAAGCACGAAGTCACCTATGCTCACTAGCAAAAAGGTAACTAGCTAACTACACAAGCAAACTAGTTACAAGAGCAACTACACAAGCACAAGTATATGAATGTAAATACAAGCTCATGAATCAAAAGCAAACCACCGAGAAGATGTACACAATGTTGACACGGCGGTTTTTCACCGAGGTTCACTTGGTTGCCACCAAGCTAGTCCCCGTTATGGCGATACACCCACTTGATGGATCACGAGCTAATTGACTATCAAGAGTTAAACCCTCAGCGGGTGCCGCACATCCACTCTCAAGATGGGGATCCTCCAAGCCACGAGCTTTACTAGAGTTGCTCTTCGCGATCCCCGCGGGGTGAGCACAATCCCCCTCACAAATTCTCCTCTAGAGCCATGCACAATCCACGCATGCTTCAACGGAGTCGCAAGCCACCAAGCCATCTAGGAGGTGGCAACCTCTAAGAGTAACAAGCACCACCGGCTTGCAATACGATCACCTAGTGCCACTCGATGCAATCCTCTCGATGCAACGCACTAGATTCGCTCTCTCACTCGATCCGATGAACACTATCAAGCATGAGTGAGTTAGAGGGCTTCCAAGCACTACCACATAAGCCACCAAGGCCAAAGTGTGCTCAGCTGCCGGCCACGGCCGGCCAAGGCATCTATTTATAACCCCACGGTCAAATAGAGTCGTTACCCCTTCACTAGGTCCTTTTCGGGATGACCGGACGTGGTGGTCAAAACTGACCGGACGCGGTGGTCAGTAGCGTGCTCCAACGGTTAGTTTTCGCGCGTACAAACTTGTTTTGACCGGACGCGGTGGTCACTAACGGGACCAGACGCGGTGGTCGCAGCGAAACAGCGAACAGAGAGGTTCCAGCAAGCTCCCGAAGTGACCGGACGCGTCCGGTCATCACTGACCGGACTCGCTGCAGCGTTCGGTCATTTTCGCCCATGAAAAACACTGACCGGACACGGTGGTCGCAGCTGACTGGACGCGGTAGTCGAAACTGACCGGACGCGGTGGTCACGAGTCCGGTCACAGACCACCCTTCGGTAAAACGGCTATATCTCTTAGCTCTGAACTCCGATTTCGATGATCTTGGACATTTTGGAAAGCTTACTCAGAGGGCTACACAACCCACTAAAGCACTTGATCCAATTCACAATGTATTAAAGCAGTATTCCACTCTAAGAGCCATCCTAGTGTCCGAAGAACACCGAAAAATATTTCTCTCTTCTCTAAGTTGATCAACACCAACTTCAACACCTTCTCCTTTGCAAATGTGCCAACACCACCATGTGTACACCACCATGTGCATATGTGTTATCTTTTCACAAACATTTTGAAAGTGTTAGGCACTCAACTTGCCTCGCCACTCGATCCTAACACGTATGCAAAGTTAGATCGCTCAAGTGGCACTAGATGACCGATATACAAACAAGTTTGCCCCTCATGATAGTACGGCCATCTATCCTAAACCCGGTCATCAACTTCTCTACACACTTATGACTGGTGAAATAGAAATGCCCTAGGTTATACCTTTGCCTTGCGTATTCCACTCCATCTCCTTCGATGTTGATGCAATACATGCACCAACCATATCACAAATGATATGATCCACTTCATATCATCATGTGGCCTTGGTCCATCGATCTTGACCTCACTTGCTCTTCACCGTTGCATCGGTCCATTGGCGCCAAGTCTTGCTCAAGCTTCACCGCTTCATGGTCCATCGCTCCAAAGCCTCCGACTTGCCCTTCACACTTGCAACCGGTCCGTCGAGCCAAGCCTCATCTTGATCTTTGCCACCTTGGTCACATGACTCCATGTCATGTCTCATATGCAATGAGCTCCTTCATGACACCATTACCTGTAGACTAATCCCTGTGTATCTCACGTTAAACACAATTAGTCCACCTAAGGTTGTCGCTCAATTACCAAAACCAAACAAGGACCTTTCACCCATATCATTTCTTCTTTATGAACCTTCCCATCTTGTGCATAAGGAGGGCCATGGTCTCATCATCGAATAGATCATCATCATCGCTCTCCACCTTGCTCTTGCCCTTAGAAGATGAATCCTTGAATGCAATGGGCTTCTCTTGCTTGACCTTGGTCTCCTTCTTCTCTTCTACCTCATCTTCATCATCATTGTATTAGGCATCGGTAATGATATCTCCAAGCATATCGGTTGGTTTGACTTTGTCCAATCCCTCTCTAAATATCATTCTTCTCAAGGTAGCAAACTTCTTGGGTAAACACATCAAGAACTTGTGTGAGAAATCCTTATCCTCAACCTTCTCCCCAAGCCCCTTGAGATCATTGATAATGACTTAAAGCCTATAGAACATCTCTGGGATGGATTCATCATCCTTCATCTTAAAAGTGGAGAACTTGTCCTTGAGCATATATAGTTTGGCACTTTTTACCGTTGAAGTGCCTTCATATGTTTCTTCAAGCCTTATCCAAAACTCATTTGCCTTTTCAAGATCTTTGATTTGCTCAAATACTTTGTCATCAATGGCACGGTAGATTGTATCAAGTGCCGCCATGTTGTATTGTTTGTTGATACGGCCATTTAGAGTGAGATTTTCCTCATCAAGAATGATGTATCCTTCTTTGGTCACATCCCAAACCTTCTCATGTATATTGCCTAGATATTGCTTCATCTTCCTTTTCTAATGATCAAAGGAAGAGACACCATCAAAGAATGGAGGCTTGCCATTAATATGATTGAACATAACTTGAGCCATCTTACACTGAGGTTGTTAAGCCTTACAAACAGTGACCACGGCTCTGATACCACTTGAAAGGTCTTGATGGCTAGAGGGGAGGTGAATAGCCTTTTAAAATTTTCTACAAAGACAAGCTAAATAAGTTTATCAATATAACAAGTAGCGAGATGCGAGTTTTGCTTAGCCTACAGGGTGTTTGCAAGCCACCTAACCAATTCACAATTCTAGTATATATTTACACTCAACCGCACAAGTCAAACCGAGAAGGTAACTACAACTATAACTAGCAAGACACACAAAGGAGCTACTCTAGCAAAGCTAACTAGCTAGCAAAGATAACTAAGAAGGTAATGCGAAGTTGAGTTAGGAGAGTTTCACCGAAGGGCGAAGTATTTAGCCAACCAATATGATCAATAATGAATACCAAGACAACCGAACACCGGGATCAATCAATCATAATATGAAAGTGATGACACGAAGATTTATCCCGAGGTTCACGTGCTTGCTGGCACGCTAGTCCCTGTTATGTCTCTCTTCACCACGTGGTTCGGTGGCTAATCGGTCTCACACTGAGCCTCTCAAAAGGTGCCACAAGAACCTACCAAATGGCAAAAGGTTGCAATGATACGAGCAATTTACTAACGTTGCCTTTGGCGCTTCGCCGAGGTAGGCACAAACCCCTCACAATCACCGGAGGTGGCCAAGAACAATCACCGACTCTTGCCAACGCCTCCAAGCTGCTCCAAGCCGTCTAGGTGGCGGCAACCACCAAGAAAAACAAGAATCCCACAGCAAATCAACCACTAAGTGCCAACTAGATGCAATCTCACAATGCAAAAGCACTTGGATCACTCAATCTCACTTCGAATATGCAAAGAAGCAAGAGAGATAAGTGGAAGGAGATTTGCTTAGCTCAAAGTGCTCACAAGTATGTCAAAATGTTCAAGAGGTGGAGCTTTGAGCCGGCCAACGAGTATTTATAGACGTACCCCTTCGAATAGAGCTGTTAGGAACTTGAAAAAGCTGAAGTCGCGCTGACCGGACGCGCTGGTCAAACTGACTGAACGCGCCGATCGCACAGCGCCTACGCTCGCGAACCACCGACCGGACGCGCTCGTCGCAACGACCGAACGCGCAAAGCTTGACCGAACACGCTGGTCCCGTTACGGACCAGACACGCTGGTCAAGCCTACACAGCGCACATCAAAACAGTGACCGGACGCGCTGCAGAACTGACTGGACGCCATAGTGCCGACGTCCGGTTGGAGTCCAGTAAGCTCCTAGATCGACCGGACACGTCCGTTCGACTGTGACCGGACGCGCCACCGCGTTCGATCAAAAACCGAAACACGCACAGACGCTGAACACTGACCGGACGCGTCCGGTCAAACAAAGACTGCATCCGGTCCAGCGTCCGGTCACTTCTGTGACCTCCGTTCGCCTCTGTTTCTTTTCCGACTTCCGGCGTAGTGGAAAATAGTCGTTTCAACTCCTCGAAAACACCTGAATTCCGCCTCACAAGCTCGGCGAGAGGGAGAGAGGACCCTAAACCCTCTCTACCGCTCAAACTTCAACGTCATCGCAAAAGTGCTAACACCGCCAAGTGATCACGTCATGTGCGAGTGTGTTTAGCATTTTCACAATCATTTTTTGAGGCGTTATTAGTTCTATCCAAATGCATATGATTATGAAATGCACACCTAGAGGCACTTAGGAGTTCAATAGCCATGTCATTCTCCTCTTTATAGTACGGCTATCTATCCTATAATGTAACCACACCCACTAGGTGTCTTGGTTACTAAAACACAACCCTTAAGCATATACCTTTGTCTTGATCACGTAGGGTTGCATCTAAATCCAAGTGTGGCTATCATGATCACCATGTCCATCTTGCCACCAACCTTGGAATGTACTAATTCTCATATGCTACATACAACTTAGGCATAGGATTAGTACTTAGGCATTGTCACTAATTACCAACACCATACATAGGACTTTCAACCACGCCACAGGAAGATATGAGGTGAAGCATACCGGTGGTACTACGTCTGATGGTGAGGTCCGAGAGTCGAGGATTCATGTGGTAGTCCTTCAAGATTTCTCATGCACTTGTGGTATACCAAGGTAATATCACTTTGTATGTTCTCACCTTGTGGCAGCTGCTAGGCATCGCAACTATGATATTGAGGCTAGGATACCTCACAAGTTCAGTGTCGACACGCTTGCCCAAACATGGAGGCCCCACTTCGTGCCTTTCTGAGACCCTAGAGAGTGGCCTCCATACGATGGTACAACGTATGTTGTAGATCCAGCTTACCATTGGAACAAGCGGGACTCTAGAAAGAGGACGAGACACAAGATGGTTATGGATCAGATACTCGGTAGAACACGACGTGGGAGAGCGACTCCATTTCTTACTGACCCCGAGCAGTACGAGTGTGGCAAGTGTGGTAGACTTGGCCACAATTCACGCACTTTCCATTAGTAAATTAGTGAGGTGTGACTTGTAGTTATTTCTATTATTTAATACCTATTGTATTGATTGTACAATTCTTGCTTTATGTTTCAATGCATACTTATTTTATAACTTACTAACTATATTCTTTTTTTAGGATGACGCAATTCCACCTTCTGGACCCGGTGTACGATGAGACCTACCGAGGACGTCTCATAGCGTCGGGGCAGGTAAGATTTTACACTCTCATATCACATTCTTTGAATTATAAGTGCATATATGTGTGTCAAGTAACATTTGTATTTCATTTCAATGCAGGACCTTCCACTCCTTCATCCTAGAGTACATGGAGGGTTCTTGGAAATGCAGTACGACGACAGGTACACACCTTACCTATCGAGAGCTGGCCTAGACGTCATATCTTTCCAGGTTCGTCGTGGGCTGCCTTTGTTTAACTCAGCGGGCTTAACTTTGTTGGTTGACATGTATTTTATGAATACTTAGGTTGTATTAATAATCATTTGTTCGCGCAGTTATGTTTCTGACTTGCATTTTTGTTTTGCTAAAATTATAGGTGATGACCTAAGACTCACAACTTTCACATGGCGTTTGGGAAGATGACAGTCACGCTATAGGACTGTCAGAAGATGCTAGGTCTGAGGATTCGTGGGAGGGCAGTGACAGGGCAGTGTAGGTTAGAGGGTTGGAGAGCTTGGGTGGAGGCCTTCCTTGGACGTGAGGTGGGTGAGCAAGGAGAGCGCACTTTTGGTGTTCTTCTCTCCTGGCTCCAGGCTGAGTTCGCACAGTGTCCTCTAGGGGCAGATGACCAGACAGTTCAGTACTACTGTAGGGTGTGGATCCTACACTTATTCAGTTGTGTTCTCTTCCCCGATGGAACAGGGGACACTACGTCGTGGATGTGGATCCACTGCCTCACAGACTGGGACCAGGCGGGTCACTACAGCTGGGGCTCTGTAGTGTTGGCTTTCCTTTACTGTCAGCTTTGCGAGGCGTGTCGGCAGTCTTCACAGTCAGCCTCACTTGGTGGGTGTGTGTACCTACTCGAGCTGTGGATGTGGTCGTGGCTTCTACAGCCGACGTGGGCGTACCTGTGGGACCAGGTGATAGTTCCTCACGCGAGGATGGAGCAGGCGTACAAAGAGTACACGGACGAGCTAGACATGCTCATGGCCTCTTGTGTAAGTACAAATTATTATACATGGTGTGTCAAAGAAATTATTTATTATGCTATCTAACTTCTTGTTTAGACACGTTGCAGGTGACTTGGGAGCCGTACGTGGACGAGGGCGCACTTCCTTTTCTAGTGAGCAACGTGTGTGACAGTGACAGCGAGCTCTACAGGGTGAGGTGCCCTCTTATCTGCTTCTATGCTGTCGAGTACCACCTTCCACATAGAGTTGCACGCCAGTTTGGAGCAAGGCAACTTTGGCCACCATCTCCAGTGTCGACCGGTGTTGACTTGATTCTCTTCTTTGTAATTAGACCTTTTTTCTGAAGTTGCACTTATATTATTACCACATGATAAATGTCGAATAAGATGAATGAAATAATTGTTGGTATGTTTATATGTCTATGGAATGTATATATGTGTGGTTTGCTTCAACAAACAAAGGAAACTCTGCCGAAATTTTTAACTTTGGCATACATGCATGTTATAGTCACACGATGTTCACTAACTTGTGTACATGTTTTGCAGGCTCGATCATAAGAAAAATAGGAAGATCTTTGATTAGGCCCGGCACCATCGAGACTACATTGACGAGTGGGAGATGTTCGACAAAAACATGCATGACAATGACGAGCCGCACACGAATAGAGAGTACAGACGGTACCAAGCTTGGTACCACCAAGCGACTCATCCGAGGCTTAAGCTACAGTGGACACACGATGACTACACTGACATCGAGTCGTCCGAGGATGAGGACACGGCGTACGACCACTCTACTCGTCTAGGTCACCAGGTGGGAGCAAGACCGATCTTGGATAGAGTGGTATGTCATTTGCTCTACTTTTATATATTGATTTGCGTAACAATGAATTATAACCTTGAACTTTGTTGTAGGGCAACACCCTCAGGATGTCGGTCGAAGAAATATAACGCTTTCATCTAAGGGTGAGGGACGACGACACACGTAGCTTCCTTGATGTAAGATTCTATAAATATGCAAATAGTAGATTACTAACATGTTCAATACATTTAGTTGACATGATCTTGTGCACTAGAGACTGGCACGTCGGCTACGTCGTACCGCTGCGCACTGTGGTTGCAGGATAGCCACGGCGCAGGACGTGCACGTGCCTTCTGCACCCAGAGGTTGCGTAGGTTCGTCTAGCCACCCACCTATAGGGTCGCGAGGCATTTGCACCGAGGACGACGACGACCACGAGGACGTGGACCGGGGGCACGAGGAGCTTGGACCGTCTTAGCTAGACGATGCTCCCTGGACTCAGCCTACGCAGCAGGTCAGTACCAGGCGACGTCGACCACCTGGCCCTTACACTCCAGGCACCCACGCTCTTGGACACAAGGGCAAGGGTAGGTTTAGGAGACAGTGAGGGACTGTATGAACTATTATTATGGAATCTGATGGGCTCTGATGGACTTGTGGACTGTATGGACTATTATGTGGACTGTAGTCGACTTGTGGACTGTATGGACTATTATTATGGACCGTTATATCCTATTATTATGTACTATATGAGCTACTATGGAGTTTATGGCATATGTACTGTATACGCTTTGAGGCTGCTCATATATATTATTTTAGGTGAATGTCATATATATTTATTGATGACATATGTTAATGTGATATTTGTATTTCGATTGAATCAAAAATAGGGAAAACTCTGCCAAAATTTTCTGCCACATGTCAAGTCGTGCAATACACCGATAGCATGTAGCATTTTCAGTGATTTGTCATGTCACTATCCTATCGTACATCGTCTTTTACAGATGAATTGATTGATCAAGGAATCTAGCCTTTACAGATGAGTTTTCAAATAGGCTTTTCATTTTTTCAAATAGGCTTTTTAGGGATGGCATCTAGGCTTTTCAGAAGCATTGAAGCCACAATACAACGGCTTTTAGCTCCACTGCTGCCTATATATACACCTTCCTCCATACAATGCAAGTCACTTGAAACTAGAAGTTGGTTACCTACGAGTAGTAATGTCTGGAGGGTCATCTAGAGGGAAGGGAAAAGAGGGACTAAGGGAACTCCCATTGTGTGGGAGGGGTCTCTAGATCCGGAAGACTTTGATGAACCAATGTATCATTTTCCTATCGAGACCAAGAGAGATTTCACCAAAGAGTGTCCACTCCGAGGATATGATAACCGGAAAGAAGATTGACCAAAATATAGGCATGGTGAGGACTACTTAGTGTAGATGTTCGTGGAGGGTTTGGATGGAGGTCATCGTTTCTTCAAATGTCCACGAGCAGAGGTAATTGGTTTTAAAATTCATTACTCAATTTTTTCTCCATTATTTTGCATCTCATAGGCCAAACTAACTGCATGTTCACTAAAATCTTTGAAATGCAGTGTTCAGAGTCCAAAGAAAATTGTGGCTTCACTAGGTGGGTCAATCCTAGACCAATCTATCTGCACGTGTAGTACATCTACTACTTGCAAGACCGTATCTTCGAACTAGAAAGGGAAGTTAGCAGCGGTTACAAGGATGACGAAGCCGATGATACCAATAGTGGTGCCATTTCACAGGACGAACTATGCTATGATCCATATTGCACCTGCCCTAACCACAAGAACAACGGGCCTCTGCCACCACCCCCGCCACCTCCACCATCAACAATGGGAGGGTATTGTGGAGAAGGGATAACACAATTTGCTATGTGGCCACACTACTAGATAGAACAAATCTATCGTGTACACATGCCATGTAATGTGCTTGTTGTTCACTCTAATTACCTAAGGCATGTTAGGTTTAGTCCAGGACATATGTGCCCTAGTTTGGTACATGTTCTGACATGCCATGTTCTATGTTATGCGTGTTGAATTGTGAAATCCACTACTTCCTTATGTTTTATGTGCACCTCGAGAACTAGTTTTAGTAACTCAATAACATTAAACCTAATATATGACAACACTATGCAAGGTCCAAAAACTTAAAGTGCATATGAAGTACATGACGATGAACTAAATAACACAGAACATGCCCTAGGTACATGATTTACCTAAAGTACATTAGATTAAACATATTGCATACTACATCGACCACATTGTCTATGATTAAACCATACAACTAGCATACTACTGAGTACAACGAGGCCACTTTCCCTTTTTCTAGGTATCAGGATTCTCCTCCATCGCTGCCTTCGTTCGGCGCACACGCTCAAGCTTCTTCTCCCTCTCCTCCCTACACGCAGCAACGTGCCTCCTTTTGATGAGGACATCACTCCTTCAGATGCACCTGTTGTTCCTTCATCCGTTATGCAAGGAGGTCCAATGACCTGAGCCCGAAGACGACAACTTAGTTTAGAGGTGAGCTCGATCCTAAGTGATCCTTTTTATACTTTTGAGAATAGAATGCTACCTAATGATGTTATATTAATTAGGAATATTGGAGTGGGTCATGAGGAACTTAGAGGAAGTGGTGGAGGCAATGATGACCAGCCAGGACGTCCAATAGAAGTCGGAGGCCCAGCCCAACATGATTTCGAGTCTGCTTCAGTTTCTAGGACCAGTCTGTCTTAAACTGGTCACCCAGGATGCGTCCGGACTCCATTTTTGATGATCCATATATGGTTGGAAAGCTAATTTGATAAGGAAGCCAATACAAGTGGTCTCATGTCAAAATCTTTTCAGAATCCACAGGAATTGTTAAAACAAATCAGCATCCAGATTCTATCCAGGTGTTGCGTCACCGTATTTGGTCTAATGGACCATGTATCGTCTTGAGCCCATTAGGAGGGCGTGTCCAGGGTAGGCGGTGACCCTAATACCTTTATATTCATGTGCCATCGCCATCATTAGGTTTTGGGTTTTGCTTAGATCAATCTGTCCATTGACAGTCGCCGTTTCATCGGTTTGTAAGACCCCACTTGAGAACTTAATCATTCATCTGCAGTTTGTCCCAAATCTTGAGTTGTGTTCTTCTGAGTTCTTGCTTGTGTTCTATGTTTCATAGGTAGGGATTAGCCTTCGTGGCGAGGTCAACTAGTTGAAGACACGGTTGATAACTAGAGGAGTTGTGGTGCTAAGATTGTAGGATTCGGTCTTTCGATCTGAAGCCGGATTGGTGTGTCACTCTCCGCCTAAAACATTAGTTACCTTCTACCTGACGGAAGATCAGGAATCACATCCCCATCAAGTGGTATTCAGAGCTAAGGTATACCATCAAGTTCGCATTTGTTCCCTAGTTTGAGTGTTTCGCATTTGTCCCATAGTCCACAGCCATAATTGTTTTCCTGTCCTAGAACCTTTCCGCGCCATAGCCTTTGCATATTTCAGTTTCAGAGTTCGTCGTGTTGAGTTTGTGTCCTGATTGAGGTCTTGTTGCTGGTTAGTTTATGTTAGAGTCCAATTCATATGTTTTTCCCCATCGATTCCATCCAATTCTAGCCTTCGTGTCCACTTTTGTGCGCATTGTTCCTATTTTGTCCTCTAATTCGGAGTCCAAATTTGAAATTGGTCCACTCATCGGGGTTCAAAAATTTTATTTTGGCCAAAAACTGGTCACAAGATCCTCTTTTCCTGGTCACAAGCTTTTTCTCAATTTTGGACCCATCTTCTGAATTTTCCACAGGCCACATCTTTCACTTGTTTAAGCTCAAATTTTCTGTGGTTACTTCTTGTGTGCTCCTAAGTGAATAAAAAATATCAAAAAAATAAAAAGAAAAAGTCAAAGATTCCCAAAAAAACAACGATGGCCCAAAAATAGAGAAAAAAGAGAGGGGCAAAATTGAAACAATATCTAGAGGAGCACATAGAGAAGGCCTAAGTGAGTAGTGTTAGCGTGTGCTGTCTTGAGCATTGTTCCTGTTGCTTCTGCTATCCATCATACTTGTTTCTCTGCACTTGTTGTCACACATACTTGGTACTTGGAACACGTGAGACCAGCAACTAGAACAAGTAATTGGGACTATAATTTAGCATTACTATCTGTTACTGACTTGTGTGCCATATATACATATTTTTCCTACTTGTGTGTCTTCCAAGCTCCACATATTCTTTAGATCAGTACAGAAAAGGACCTTGCAATCGTGGTGCCACTTCCTAATAGGTATCACAACCAAGCCACCGGTTGCCATCCTCTGCTCGTGTTGGTAAGAACATGGTAAGAACTTGGGTAAGACGTGTGTGAGGGTGTGATTCCACCAACTGATCCCAAGTAGTTACTAGGATCTTTTATTGATAACTAACCATGCCAGATGACGTTCCTGTTTTGTCTAGTCAATTGCAGGACCTTTCAGATCTCCTGAAGCAAGAGATGGGCACACTAAAAGATGAAATTAGAGGTCTCCATCATGACTTTGAGAGTATGGACAGGCGAGTTGCCAACTTAACAAGGAGGATTCAAAATTTAGAGATCAATCCTTCTCCTGAGGATGAAGATAACAAAAACAAGGATGATGACAATGATGATGGTTTTCTTGAATTGGAGGAAGATATAGTATATGGTTCTGATGGATTGCCTGACAACATCACAACCAACGCCAACCGTCTACGTAGGAGACAACTCCAAAAGAATAGAACAGGTATGGGAGGTAATAGAACTAACGATGATCCTTTTGCTATACTTAAATTTACCATTCCTTCTTTTCCTGGGAAATATGATGCTGAGGAATACCTAGATTGGGAGATGTTAGTCGAACAAAAGTTTGTTGCCCATCTTGTACCTGATCGCTATAAAGTTAGACAAGCCACTAGTGAATTTAAAGATTTTGCTCTAATTTGGTGGGCTTTTTATCGCAAAAACCTGATACATGGGAGAACCTTAAACTTAGCATGCGTGATAGATTTGTACCTATATCATATAAACGAGATTTGCGCAAGAAATTACAACATTTAGAGCAGGGAGATATGTCGGTACAAGAATATTTTGCAGAGCTTCAGAAGGGCATGATGCGATGTAGGGTAGTGGAGGACCCCGAGGATAAATTGTGCCGTTTTTATGGTGGTTTGCATCATGAGATCCAGGATATTGTTGATTATAAAGACTTTAACACCACCAACTAGTTGTTCCAGATTGCTATGCTTGTAGAGAAAGAATTACAGGGACGATAGCAGCAATAGCCACCAAGGAGCAGAAGCAACTACAGTAGCTCCTACGCGCCCAAGGCCAACATGCCACCGACCGCCAAGTCGTCAGGAGCACTACCTTCAGCGCCATCTGCAAGCGCACGATCTCCTTCATCAGCGAGCATACAATCAACACCACCAGCAACTACTCCTTCGAACGTTGGTAAGACTCGTTTACAGGTTCTGGCTAAGAGTTCCTCATCTGTGGCTTGTACCGGACGCTCTTCAACCATTCAGTGCCATCGTTGCCAAGGACTTGGCCATATGGCAAGGGAGTGTCCTAGCAAGCGTGCATACATTGTTACAGAAGATGGAGGCTATGTCAGTGCTTCTGATATAGAGGACGACGCTAAAGAGGAACCGACTTCAAATGAGGAACAACATGGTCTTTCTTTGGGCTCCGATGATGCTGGAAACCACAAGATATGCATTGTGCAGCGTGTTCTTAGTAGTCTAGTACACAAATGGGGGAAGTCGAGCAGCAGCGTCATAACTTGTTCCAAATTTTGTTTGTCATTAAAGATCGGCGTGCACGAATAATTATTGATGGCGGAAGCTGCAACAATTTAGTAAGTGCTGATTTGGTCAAAAATCTTGGGTTGACAACACGTCCTCATAAGAATCCATATCACATTCAGTGGCTCAATGATTCAGGTAAGGCCAAGGTAACTCAAACAACACGTGTGCATTTCTCTCTCGGTCCATATTCTGATAGTGTAGATTGCGATGTGGTACCTATGCAAGCTTGCTCTCTTTTGTTGGGTAGACCTTGGGAATATGACAATAATGCTATCCATCATGATAGAAGTAATACATATACTCTTATGCATAATGGGCAAAAGATTACTTTACAACCAATGACTCCTGCTCAAATTGTACAAGTTGAAAAAGATAGAATAGCTAGTGAATCCAAACAAGTTTCTGCTAAAACTGGAAATTAGCATGTAACTAAATTGAAAAATCCAGTGATGTTTGCTACTAAGCTTGACTTAGCAGAGATTAATGATGTGTGCTATACCTTGGTATGCAAAGATGCCTTATTTTCGATTGATGATATTTCTAGCACTTTGCCACCTTCTGTCACTAACCTTTTGCAGGAGTATAGTGATGTGTTTCTGACTGAGATACCTCCAGTACTTCCACCTATTCGAGGCATTGAGCACTAGATTGACTTGATTCCTAGAGCGACCTTGCCAAACCGAGCTGCTTATAGAGCCAACCCTGAGGAGACTAAGGAGATTCAGCGCCAAGTCCAAGATCTTTTGGACTGTGGGTATGTACGTGAGAGCCTTAGTCCTTGTGTTGTGCCAGTTATTTTGGTTCCAAAAAAATATAGTAGTTGGCGCATGTGTGTGGATTGTAGAGCCATTAACAATATCACAATAAGGTATCGTCATCCTATTCCTAGATTAGATGACATGCTTGATGAGTTAAGTGGTTCTGTAATTTTTTCTAAGGTCGATTTGAGAAGTGGATACCACCAGGTAAGAATGAAATTAGGTGATAAATGGAAAACTGCTTTCAAAACTAAGTTTGGCTTGTATGAGTGGTTAGTCATGCTTTTTGGTTTAACTAATGCACCTAGCACTTTCATGAGATTAATGAATGAGGTTTTACGTTCATTCATTGGCAAATTTGTGGTGGTTTATTTTGATGATATCTTGATATATAGCAAGTCTTTAACTGAACATCTCCATCATCTCTGTGCTATTTTTGATGCTTTACGGGTTGCACGTTTATTTGGTAACCTCGAGAAGTGCACTTTTTGCACCGAACGAGTTTCATTTCTTAGCTATGTTGTGACCTCACAGGGAATTGAGGTAGATGAAGCCAAAGTGCAAGCCATACGGAGTTGGCCAACACCGACAACAGTGACACAAGTGAGGAGCTTTCATGGACTTGCTGGATTTTACCATCGCTTTGTGAAGGATTTCAGCACCATTGCAACCCCGCTAAACGAGTTGATAAAGAAGGGGTTGCGTTCCATTGGGGTAAAGAGCAAGAAGCATCATTTGCTCTTTTGAAGGACAAGCTTACTCACGCGCCATTGTTACAACTTCCTAATTTTGGTAAGATTTTTGAGTTAGAATGTGATGCTAGTGGAGTTGGCATTGGTGGTGTCTTGATGCAAGAAGGTAAACCAGTTGCATATTTTAGTGAAAAGATAAGTGGGCCTATTCTTAATTATTCCACGTATGACAAAGAATTATATGCTCTTGTTCGAACATTAGAAACATGGCAACATTATTTATGGCCTAAAGAATTTGTTATTCACTCTAATCATGAATCACTTAAGCACCTAAGAACTCAAAACAAATTAAACCGAAGACATGCAAAGTGGGCTGAATTTATTGAATCTTTTCCTTATGTCATCAAATACAAGAAAGGGAAGGATAATATTATTGCTAATGCCATGTCTAGACGATATGCTATGCTGTCCCAACTTGATTGTCGTATCTTTGGGCTTGAAACTATTAAGGAACAATATGCAAATGATGTTGAATTTAGAAATGTGATGGAACATTGTAAAGAGGGGCATACATGGAACAAATATATGTTGCAGGATGGGTTTTTGTTTAGAGCTAACCGCCTATGCATTCCAGTTGGTTCCATTCGACTATTGTTGTTGCAGGAAGCGCATGAAGACGGATTGATTGGGCATTCTGGTGCCAAAAAGACGGAGGAGATGTTGTCCACACACTTCTTTTGGCCTAAGATGAGGCGACATGTTGAGCGATTTGTAGGCCGGTGTACCACGTGCCAAAAAGCTAAGTCGCGGTTAAACCCACATGGTTTGTACATGCCTCTTCCCGTTCCTTCTATTCCTTGGGTTGATATTTCTATGGATTTCATTTTGGGATTACCAAGGACTAAGAGGGGGAGGGATAGTATTTTTGTGGTCATAGATCGTTTTTCTAAGATGGCATATTTTATTGCTTGTCACAAAAGCGACGATGCTATTCATATTGCTAACCTGTTCTTTCAAGAAATTGTTCGCTTGCATGGTATGCCGTCTACTATTGTTTCAGATCGAGATGCAAAATTTTTGAGTCACTTCTGGCACACTTTGTGGAATAAATTAGGGACAAAGCTGCTATTTTCTATAACTTGTCATCCATAAACTGATGGACAAACTGAGGTAGTGAATTGTACATTGTCCACCATGTTGAGAGCCATTTTGAAACAAAACCTGAAGATGTAGGAAGAGTGTTTGCTACATGTGGAGTTTGCATATAACAGGGCGGAACACTCCACCACAAAGGTAAGTCCTTTTCCAGGTAGTGTATGGCTTTAATCCTCGTGCTCCTATTGAACTGTTGGGGTTCGGACAACCTTAATTTATTGGGCCTCAGCCAACCCCACCTGGGCCGGATGTATCATTTGGTATCGGAGCTGGGCCCTTATTTAACGGGATAGGAATGATGAAGACATCCTCCACTATTACCTGCTGGCAAAGACGCAACAAAAAAGGACAAGTGGCCTAGTTGTAGTCGGGCGGCGACCGTGTGAGCCTCTGAATAATCCCACCTTGCTTGGCTTGGGAGGAGGAAGCCACCTTAAAAGATAGAGACACCCTTCCCCTATCGGACTAGTCTTTTAGGGACATTGGGCCTTTCCCCGAGTGGGTGTGCATAAGAATTGTTGGGATCCGGACAACCTTAATTTATTAGGCCTCGGCCAACCCTACTTGGGCTGGATGTATCACCTTTCCTCCTCTTTCTTGTGCTCCTTTGCTGTTGCCTCCTCTCTGCGTCTCTTCTCTAATATCTACAGGTGCTCCGCATCCTACTCCTTCAGGCCTTGTAGAAGCCGCATGTCAGCCTCCTTGATCTCAGTGTCGATCCACTGCTTAAAATCACATACCGGTAGAGGGGTCTGTAGCAAATGCAATTGTTTCAAATCCAATTAATATGTAAAACTTCATATGACACAAATTAATTAATAAACAAAAGCAATTTCTCACAATAAATGTACTGCAGCGCTGATGCTCTATAAGCTCCCATGCAAAATTGGAACACATCCAATATCTCTGCTTATATGTTGCCTCATCTTCGAAAATGTCTACCTTGCAAGGATCGCCACAGAAGCACATGGGTATTGGCACACCGCTAGAGAGCGACTTTGGGACGTACGAACTTTCGGTCATCCATCCATAACTACAATTCAATAAATTCCGTTCTAATATAACAAAACAAATAACAATAAACCTTAAAACTTAGGGTTTAATATATGATGAAAAAATCTACGCATACCTTTGTTTTCTAGCTTTTCCACGCCTAGGCATCCTACGGTTGTACAATACATACGAATTTTAAAAAGTACATGAACCAATAACATGTGAAGTTTATAGGTTAAGAATATGACTTCATTTTACTAAATCGATTCGAAATAAACAAGGAAGGGTGAGAGGATACCTAGCTCTCGAAGATCGACGGATAAAATCCAACTTTTTATGGTCTAATAGGTCGATTGAAGAGGTTGGCCGAAGTGTACAAAGGAAAAACCCGAAGAGAAGGAGAAAGAAAATGAGAATGGCTCGGGGAGAAAGAGGGGGCTAGCTAAAGCGTGGGTTCTTGGCGTCAAGATCTATGGCGCCAAGGCATGGCTCCAATAACGCTGGCGCTAAGTCCCCTTCCACGTCAGCGCCACGACGCATGGTCTTGACACCAATGACACTGGCGCCATGACGTTATAGCTTGGCGCCAATTACTATGGCGCCAAGATCAGGGTCCATTTTTTGAATTCTTTTGGCCATGGACATATTCGAGAGAATCTTTCGGAAAAAAGACAAAAAAAAAAACAAAAAAAACAAAAAAATAAAAAACAAAAAAGACGGCCGCCGCCGCTGCCCCCACCACCACCGAGCCTTCGGCGCTCCCTAACCTTTGCAGCATGGGGGAATGATGCAGCCGCTCGAGATCTGTGGTGCGCAAATCAGGTGGAGCTCCTCAGTCCCTACGGTAGCCATGATCAACAGAAGAGGAAGCGATAGCCCCTCCCTGTCATCTCCTTCCCCCACCGCCTCCATACCGGCACGATCGTCATCGCTCGAGCATGGGAAGCCGTGCGGGGGAGTGACTGGAGCCACGCGAGATCCAGCAACACGTAGATCAGAAGGACCTCGCCAGTCCCCGCAGCGGCCATGGTCACCGGAGGAGGACCCCGCCGTCCTCTAACTTGCCTCCCCCGAAGAGGCTCAAGGTGAGTAGTATTGGGGATTTCAGGTCCTAGGGTTTGGATATAGGTTTGGTGGGGCTTGTTTTGGACTCGAGATCATGAGAGTTTTGATGTTTTGATCCTTGTTTGCCGCGGCCATGGAGGATTCTGGCAGTGGTGAGGGGTGATTTTCTGGTGTCCGGCAAGATCTCAGTGAGAAATATGGCTCTGGATTTGCCTCCCCCCTCGATCTGTGATTGGTAGTGATAGTGGTATCTGCACTGCTGCAGTCTGGACAAATTGTTTTATTTTCTCTACAGGTGTGTTACTCTGCTGTTGTTCTTTCATTCAAATTTCCAGGTTGTCGTGCATGCTTTTTAACCTTAGATCTATGCATTTTTTTTAGTTTATGCACTCTTGCATTGCTCTGTTTATTCAACTATAACCTGCTGAATATATTAGCTGTTGAATTTTTATTCCCTTGTATACAATATCCAGTCATGGTTAGGCTATGCTACTGAAATGTAGCTAAATGGTATTTGCCTGTCCTCATCGTGGAAGCTGGTAATAGATTAGTTGTTCTTAATTTCTCTCGTGACTGTGCTAATGCATAACTGTTCCATTTTTTATTTGAAGAATCCTACGTTTACCAATGCCCTTGTGGTTCATGTATATGTTATTTTTCGCTCAAATAGAATTACAGTGTAGGATACAGTTTTTGTGGTTAAGGCAAAGTGAAACCTGTTGACTAATTTGAAGCATTTTTTACTTTCAATAAGTTATCTTTGGTTTTCTCTTCCTAATTTTTTTTCCAGTCTGGTGTCAGTTAGTATCGGTTACTCACCTGTGTTTAAGCAACAATGTTATTACCACAGTGCATGCCTCAGTTGTTCATTCAGACTCGAATGTGTCTTCTTTTATTTCTATTTACAGGGCATGTTCTTCTTCTTCTATGGTGCTGCTTAATTAACCTTGTCAGGTACACTGATATTGCTGCCTTGCCTTGAGATATGAGGCTCGCTATTGTGAGCTGCTAAATACTCCAACCACTTTCACCTGCAAGTGTAACCTCCACAAAGGATTCTCTTGATAATGTCTTCTACACCATTGCTTCCAAGGGTTTTTTTGGAGCTGTACCTTCATAGGTAGTGCCCCTTCACTACTCTTAATGATTGGTACGCTTACAGTTAAACCAATTAGAATTAGATCCGCGGTAGGAGACCCTGGATCCACGTCGAGAGATTAGGATTTATTACTGTCTAAGCGAGCCGCGTCCGCAACCACCGACGGCAGTTGCGTCGAGAACCCGACACTGGCGGAGAGGTAATCTGTGTTTGCCTCATTCTCTCTCGCTGTCCTCTCCAGCGTTTGTTTGAAAAGGGTTCTCTATTGCAGAATTCTTGTGGCATTTATGGTGTAGGAAAGTAGATTCTCACGACACTATCATTGTTTTATCAAATCAATGAAATTCATTATGTGTCATTTAATAACTGGCCTTTCCATTACCTTGTTAGGTATACCTGATTTTCTACTGCCTACTCGATTAGGTAGCATGTTAGATATTGAGAGCTACTTGTTTTGTTAACTGTAGAGAACATGATATAGGTTGAACTGGAGAAGGCTAGCATATGGTTGCTTAATTGTTATGACTCTAAAGTTGAAGCATCTGATTTCGGTAAAAAAAATCTGTGTAATCTCTTTGCTATACGCCACTGGTTGTTCTGAATTCATTCCCATGAAATGGAGGACTCATTCTGGTACCTTAAATCTGCATGCAGTAGACGAAGGATGTTTGGGGGCAACCAAGAGCTAAATCCATACCTTCTTTCCTACAAGAGTTGGATGGTGCTACTAAAGCTAAGTTTTTTAGGAGTCTCCAGGGTATTTAAATATTTGATAGACTCTAATTCTTCATTGTTCTTTAGTATGCTGTTGTCGTTGTTACTCAGGTGTGTTCAGCCTGCTTTAGGATAAACTGCTTTATCTGTGTTTGGTGTTATAAAGGTGGAAGAATGCTTAGACATTGCTCTTTATGTGAAGGAGAAAAAACTTATATATAAAATAAATAATAGAAAATGATTTCTGTTACTAAATACCCTTAAGTTTTTTCACCTTTCAGGCCGGTACATAAATAGCCTAACTATCCATTTTTTTGGGTTCCTGATGATCTTCAATTCTGTGACAAAAGAGCTTCTGTTTTCAAGTCGGTGCAGGGCTCCCTCACTCCGATTTGTATACAGCCTAGGATAATACAATGTAGGAGATGAGCTATTGCTACCTACATTAGTGCTAAAGATGAGAAATTGTTTTGTTTGATAATCTGTGTCATATATTTATGCATAGTTGTGATTGGAGATGCTTTGTTGATTTCGCTGCTAAGGTATTGCCTTGCATAGCTTGAAATACTCTGAATTAACTTATCAAATTTTGCCGTAGTAGCAAACCCAATAATCTATCCTTGCATTGTCATGATTGAGTGTTTCAGAATACTGATGCTGCTTAGTGAGATTGCTAGACTAGATGCAAATGTGGAGCAGTGGAGGAAGACAACATGCCAGTTATTGCAAAGTGTGGTTCGGAAAAGGTAGGGCAGTTCTTTCTCCTGAGTTCCACGGTCATATTTCTCATAAACAATGCACACCATCCAAAATTTAAGATAAAGAGCATGGTTTTTTTATTGATGTATATTATCATGGGCACAAAGTTACGGCAGATCCTTGCCATTTTGGTAGCAATCTGCCAATGTAGGAATGGCGTGAAAAGTCTTTCCCCCAATATTGTCATTGCCTTGTTCCTCTATTGCACTAAAAGCTCACTGCTGAGCTCGCCTAGGCTGATGTGGGCTCGGAGGTCACCAACCCAAGGTCAGTTGTCTCTTCCTTGAAGTGCAGCAGCACCACTCTACCTACCTTGACGTTAGAACCATGCCCAGAGAGAGAGAGAGGATAACACATGTTGTATGATCTTTGGTTTTTTGTTGGGTGCTGGTAATTGGCTTGGCTCACTGCTATAGGTTAGTCTGATTAGGTATCTTCATCATGGCCATGTGTCATATGTATTCTAAATATGTGAGCTTGGTAATTTTTGGATCACTCCTAGCCGCAAAAAAAGAATATGGTTTTGTAGTGTGCTACTAGCCAAAGACGAAGTTAGTCTCATTGCTTCGTAGAGCTTTTTTGCTCTTGTATTGCTCTTGTATTGCCTATTTGGAGTAGACCGAACCTGAAGTTGTAGCCTTTTTCCCATCTTTTTAATATAGCGGGCAGCTCTCCTACCGGTTTGTTAAAAAAAGATTGTAGCCTTTTTCCTCATGATGAAGTTCAGAATGTTCAGCTTGGATTGCTACTTGTGGTCATTGCCATATAATTTGACTATATTTGCTTTTGTAATAAGATCTGTCAGTAGAACATTGGTTTTTGCATGCCCCTATGCACATGTTTCCACCTGTTTGAACCAAAAGTTGGTTGTGGTCTTGGTTAGGATAGTATATTATAAGTCTCTAATGCTATTGAACCTATGAGACAGCACGTGATTGATTGTATTACTTCATTAATCTGATTACATATCTTGATCTTGGACACATATTTTTACATGTCCTTAATGAGCTTGATGGTTTCCATGTTACTCCTATCTGCAGAAAGAGGATGTGCCTAACAGTTTTACTAGAACAAGAGGCATCATTTGATGAACTACTAGGATGCGATGGCTATATGTATAGTGTATGGCCCACATGACCTATTTGTGACCTTCATGTGCGACATCAAGTGGAGATAAATGACACATGTATTAATTTTCGAACCTGAATGGCAGCCATGTGATCGTTCTCACTGATGATGTCTCGTCCTTAATGTGTAGTTTGGATTATTTGGGTTTGGAAAATATTGATTTTAGGAAAGAAAGATTCTCCTATGTGTTCAAACCAGATACAACAATGTTTTGCTTAGATCTTAATGTTACTGTGTAATTGTAAAGCCATGCCTATTATTCGTCGATAACAGCCTTTTGTTCTCGAGTCATTGTAGGGCGCCCGAAGGGCGCCTAATGTTCTAGTTGATTTTAAATCAACCATCCTCCCATAAATCGACCATATCCTTGTTTTTTAGACGATGCAATCGTGTGTAGGTATTGAGTTCAAACCTAGAAGCTTTTTTTTTGAAGAAAAATCATTGCATCTCGGATATTGGGTCGTTTTCGTTGGTGAGCCAATGGGCTGCCAAAATTGGTGGGCCAATGTGCTGGCCGAAGGTCTGCTACAAATCGACCGACCACCCGACACGTAGGAGCACACGCCTTTGGGTGGACCATTTTCCAAGACGAAGCTTCAGCTTCATCATCAAATCAAATCATCAAACAGGTAAATATTCTATTCACAGAATGATCTTCAATCAACTTTCCGAATCATTTTACGTAGGAATCCATATATATAGGCATAAAAATTGTCTTGGTAAATATACCAAGCACACAACTATGGCATACGGGGGTTCGAAGCCGAGAAAATCCAAATAAGAGTCTCCTATAATAAAAAAAGAATAAAAGATGGACATTGTTTTGGTGCGATAAACGTTTGGTTCCATCTGTCTCTTCCCTGTGATACCATGCGCATCGTAATTGTAGGAGGTGAAATGGTGCGAATGAAAATAAAGAATTAGAAAGAATTTCAGATATAAATGTAAAAAAAATAACATATAAACATAGAGGTGGAAAAATACGAAAAAAATAAAGAATAAGAAAAAATTTCAGATGTAAGGTTGTCTTCGTCCTGCTGTGACAAAAACTTCGCCTCACCTTCCCCCTCCCCGGTGCGACCCGTCTCCTCTAATCACTCTCCATCTCCGATCCCACTCCAATCACGCAAAGCCACCGCCGCGCACGCTGCTACCCATCCCCACACCCATGCCGATGAAGCCCCCGGCCGCAGCGCCGCCCATGGCCTCCTCCATCGACGCGCGTTGCGACCCCCCTTCCCGATCCGCGTTGCCACGGCGTGTTCATTCTCCAATCTCAAGGCGCGTGGAGAAGCGTGAGGTCGGGCGCAAGGGATCTGGCGACGACGGCGCGAGGGTCGCCGCCTTCTGCTCAGCCCTGGTGCAATCACCGTAACGTATAGCCTCCTCACCGATGTCCAACCTCCCCACCTGTGTCGATCTCGATCTGGATCTCAGACGGTCCAACCTCGACCTCACGTTGTACTGGAATCTGGAAAGGGGGAAGGAGGCTAGTTGGTGGAGCACCTACCTTCCAAGCATATACGCACAATTGACTAACACTGCACGGAAGTACACTTCATCTTGCCATGCTGAGCCGTGTTGACTTCATTCTCTTCCAGCTCAGTTGCTTGCGTTGTGATGTCTTCCACCGATGCAGCTCCTTCTAATGTTGTGCCATTTCAGATGAAATCCTTGTGGATGTCGAGGTGCCTACTAATCTGATTCTGTCCTATCTGGCTTGTGATTAATCTGGTCCATCTTTTCTGAACCTCTTAATGACATTTTTCTCATGCTCAACACATGTTTGTGAAAATGCCTATAGAAAATGTTTACTCTGGATGATCTCCAATATCTTCATTGGTTAGTATAAGGAATATGCATGCTGCACACATCACCATGGAGGTTGTGCCAATTTGGATATTCACTTTTTCGTCTCCAATTTTTTAAGCACAATTGATTCTTAGTGATCCAACAGGCTAAACAACACTGAAACTATTATTCTCTATAGGTGAAATCATGTAGCTTTGCCAGTGCTGGCCTCTTGCCACTGATGTGCTTGGTTGCCGGCATGGTAGTGAGGGTGCCACCTAGAGGCCATTGGTTGGATTCATTCCAATCTTTATTATTACAAGCATGGATAATACCAGTGTTTTAATCTTGAGAATGTATCTGAAACTAATGCTACTCATGGCTACTTCTCTCAGTAATCTGGAAAATATAAAATCACATTCAAGAAGCATGCTGATTATTTGCACACTGTTGCAGTTCATGAGTCAACCCACCAGGTTATTTATTACGTTGGGTCTCCATTATTTGGTGTTGACCTTACCTATATTTTGCACCATAATATGATATCAGTGTTGCAGTTCGTGAGGATGGGACAGTTTGTATGTGGTTTGACATCCAATAAAGAACAAGGCATTTGAAAGCTCATGGCTGGTATGACTAGGTGCCTTTAAAGTATCTAAAATGCTTTAAATGCACATCAAGTATATTTACTTATAACCAGTTTGCTTTCCTCATATTTTGTCCAGTTTATTTTTTTATTTGACTTCGTATCATCTTCAGGCTTGTGGCACCTCTAGCGGTATTATCAGTTTGGTGTCTTTTTCTCATATGAGTGCATCTTTAATTTGGGTTGTCATGTTGTACAAACATTTATTGCTTGACAGCAAGTGAGTGCTTTTCCCTATCTCCATTTACACTGTCTAAACTAGCGTTCACATCCTGCAATGTTTCGATAAATGATTAGTATCTGATACTTTAAGTTGAATTTTAGAACTTTAAGTTGACACACAAGGCCGTGAGCCTTTAAGTTGAATTTTAGAACTTTTTCACATCCTGGGAACTATCTTCAATCTTCAGAGAATTTTGCGGAATCAATGTTTCGATAAATGATTAGTATCCGATACTCACAATGGTTATATGGATATAGAAAAGTGTCATTTCTCACATGGTATGGATATAGAACTAGAAATACATTCGTAAGGATTTGAAACACTAAAATCATCATATTTGTGTATAAAAACTGAGAATTAGAAACCAATGCCACTCCTCTTTCACTCTCTCATGCAGTGAAATCTTTCTTCGGCTGTGAAATCTTTCTTTCTATGGATAACGACAACACTTTCTTCAGCTGTGAAATCTTTCTTTCTATGTTTTGTTAGTTGCAAATGCTAGATAAGACTTTGTAGAGCATCTTGACTAGCAACCAAAATAGTTGTCCATGGAGTGGCAATAGTTGTGCTGCAGCTTGGTCCAGCTTTTTAAACAATCACCTCTTATGTAGAGATTGGAGGTTTTAAGATCACTGCAATAGGTGCCCACACCGATATTTGTTTGTTTCTAAATCTACCGAGTTTGTGAGTATTACCTCCGTTTTAGGGGTTTGTTCTAATCCACATGCATCTAGCCTGAGATAAGTTCAAGAATAATTAAATTGATATACAGGAAATAACAATATCGAAGGGCGGGCCTGGTGCAAGCGGTAGAGTCTTACCGCATGTGACCGGAAGGTCCTGGGTTCAAGTCGCGGTCTCCTCGCATTGCACAGCGAGGGTAAGGCTTGCCACTGACACCCTTCTCCAGACCCTGCGCAGAGCGGGAGCTCTCTGCACTAAGTACGCACAGGAAATAACAATATCGAGTATTTGTATCTCAAACGAACAAGAAACATATGTGAGGTAGTAGTTCAAATTCTGTTAAGACAGAACCTTAGAAGGTGGAAATCATTTGTGAAAGGGTTTTGAATAATTTGTTCATGTGTTTACTGGTTTGTAGGTAGGACCCTTTTTTTGCTTGTGTTTGCTTGGTCCAAAATATTCCTTTTTTCAGACGTTTGGCTGTGGCCATCAGGTAGCTCCATAAATATTGGTTCTGTACATACTTCTTACTCTGTTTCGTTGTAACATTTTTTTTTTCCAGTAGAGATGGTTGCACCTCATTACATCTATGTTACCCTATTTCCTTGTTTGTACATATGGGTTATGCATATGTTGTATTCTGTATATAAAATAAATCACCATTTGTTTTTGGTGCCTTGATCTGGCATGGTGAGTTGATGTTGGCTTTGGTGCAATCCAATAAAAAATCCATATATTTTACTATTCAATTTGGTCAAACATTAGTAATTTGAACTGTCACTCGTTAATCTTTGAAGCTTCATCAATACCCCTTGTAAACTTTCTATGATTATGAATTCATGATGGATGCATCTTGTTCAGAATAAGTGGCCATGGATCAGAAGATAGGTGTCATGGAACCTTGTGCAAAGGGTGCCAGCATAATGCAATGTTGATTTAGCCTTGAAGAAATAAACAATGGTCAAATTTGTACTATGCAAGCTGTTGCCGCCACCATGTGGGTGGAGCGGTGACAAATTTCCAACTCCGATACCAGACATCTAGACACCAGGCTGCGGTGCCCTCCAACAATAGCACCAGTGTGCACCGAGCATGCGCATGCGCATGCGCTGTCTCTCAAGGCTGGCAGACACCAAGGATCTATGGGCTCAGCGGGCGCAGTCGTGTTGGAGGCGGTGGCGGCTGCTGGTGATGCTCGCAGGTGAGGTGGAGGCCGCAAGCGCGCCGTCGTCGGAGGTCCCATTCATGCTCTGTGCGGTCTACGTTGAGGAGGTGCGGGCCAGCCGGCCAGGCCACGTTGGCGGAGGCTGGGACGATTATGGTGTCATGCTCTCGCTCCCATGCATGTGTACTGACATTTAATTTAATTTCAATTTTTCAATAGCTGTTTAAGGCATAGGGTATTAGGATGCTCATCTTCAAACTAACTCGAGATGGTCATATAAAAGCCTTTCACGAATTTTGTTTTTTAGATTAAATATCACTTTAACATCGTATTTAATTTCACAGTATTGTTATCTTATCGTGCGATCCATGTGTTTTTATTACAATGATTTTGCTATCTTGTAGCAACGCACGAGCACGAAACTATTGACTTCTAAAATGGAATCGCGTATAGCCAATTTGTTCAGACATGGAAGCTTCAAAGGATGTGTTGGAACTTGCAAGTCATGGCGCATTCCTTGTTCAGAAAAACTCGACAGCGTGAAGTAATGTCTACCAGAAAAAGCTGGACGCTTTAAGTGTTTTATCAGGGGCCAGATCGCAACCTTTTATTTCCTTCCTCAAATCAGATTCATTTTTTCATGATTTTTAGTGTATATGTCTCTACTATATGAAAAAGGAAGTGTCTGCCGTCTGCCAAGGTAGTTTTCGTCGTCGCTCACGTAAAAGTCACTCAGCAGAACCGCTGAAGCCCCCTCCAATCGGAACCCACCCGATCCGCTGCCCAATCACAAAAAAAATAGAACCGCTGAAGACCACCTCGCCCACCTGCCGCCCCGCCCCGCCCCTGTCGCCTCCCCTCTCGTCACCTGCCGGCGACGCCGCCACTTCCCGCGTCTGCCCCCGCAGGTCATCTCCAAAGCCGGCGCGCTCCGGAGCGGCGCCCTCGCTGAGGGCACGGAAGAAACAGATGTAGTACGGACGAAGAGGGCCCGTGAGGCCATGACGCGAGTGCCTTGGCGATCTAGAGCTCGGTGGTTGCGTCGCTGCGGGGTCGGGTGTTGCAGTGGCGGATGGGTGTCAGGCGTGGAGGATTAATGGAGTGGAGGAGGCGGAGGAGCGTATCATGGCCAAGCAACATGGCCTTGCTGGCGTCGTCCGCTATGGCCCCGCGCTCAGCCTCCAGCCAGGAACGAGCCAGATGGCGACGGGCTCAGCCTCGGTGTCTAGGTCTTGCAGTCCGTTGAAGATCATGTATCACGCGGCACGGTGACAAGACATGGTCAGGGTCCTAGGCTGAGGATCCGTGACCGGCCATGTCCTACTCATCTCTGTGGCGGTGCTCGTTGTTGCGTCATTTCCCATCGAGGCGGGCACAGCTGGGCTCCTGGTGCTGCCGCACCAGCTGTTCCACTCGACGACGCCGGTTCATCAGTAGAGGGCCACCGGCACGGCGGCACCTCGGTCTTGCTCTCAGGTCTGTGTCTAACTGCACCCCTGTCATGTGCATGTTCTTATGCGCCGATATGCTGCCAGTTGTGGCGATTACATTTTGGTCAGTGTGGTAGAGAAGTGGCCAACCAAATCTCTGGTAAGTTGAACACTCATAGTTGATAGTTCTGCACTTCTGCTACAAATTTGTGGGACTCGTGGTGTCCACGATCACTTTGAATGATGTGTGGTATGATCGCGTAGTATGAGTATTAATGCACTGATTTTATCGTTTGATCTTCAACAGTTTTGGATGTTGGGGCGATAGATTTTATATAATTCCACAATGCAAACTTCAGAACTGAGAATGAGGTGATGATTTTAGGCGTTTTTCTGTGCCGATATTGTTGAACTGGTGTCTTGCTGTAGCTCCATTCCATCTGCATCTTGTGGTGATTGCAGAGTCGTTGTTCCTAATTAAGTGGCTAAGTAGTTTAAAAAAACGTATAGAATCAGCTGATCTGTTTGTAGATGTGGTTAAACAATTTATCAGAGTGATATACTTTGGCCTTTACAAATCACACGCATCTAGCTTTTTGCTTGACTTGTAGTATTTATGTGTGCTAGCACAGGTTTGCAAGTGTGATTATTTTTTGGACCGAAAACTTTGGGTACCTTCTCCAAAGCAAGATTATCTTTCTGTTTATATGTATAGAGAAATTTTACAATGGTTGCAAAAAAATATGAGTCATCCATTATACGAGATTGAACGATGAAAAAATAAGAGGTACCTAACTAAAAGTACCTAGAGCTGGAGGTACCAAATTAGGTGGGACCGGTACCAAAATGTGTGGAGCAAGATATATTTTTATTTTATATTTTATTTTTGAATAAGGGTAATTTAGTCATTTTAGTACAATCATTTAGGGGCATTTCGCGTCGTGTTATTTTTGAATAAGGGTAATTTAGTCATTTTAGTACCATCATTTAGGGGCATTTCGCGTCGTGCCACTGCAGGCGCGCCGTGCCGCAATAGGACACTTGGTCGAGCCGCGCCGCCCTCCGCCCTGCCACAGGCCACTCACGCGCGCACTGTGCGTCTGCAGGACACTCGTGGCGCACCGTGGAGGAGAGGAAAGCTGGCACGAAGCCATGGAGTCGGGACGCTACGGAGGGTCCAAGAAAGTCTTCTTCCTCGCACTTGCTCGCCTTTGCCTGGATGCTGCTGGCCTGCTGCCCGTCATCCTCCTCCACTTTGCACGTGGGCCACGCACGATCGCCAGCCTGCTGGATCTCCACCATCGGAGATCTCTCGGCAGTTGCCGGCGCTGCCACGCCGGAGCCATAGTCACCCGTGGGCTGCCCACACCAGAGGTCATAAGCGTTGGGCTGCTGGCGCTGAACAAGACGTCCGGCCACACCGTGTCCGTCAGTCCGTGCATCGGTTTAGGAACGTCGACCTCGCCGCCTCCCCCTTTACGACAAACATGAATCCTACAGATTAGTAACCCACCATTGCTGGTGTAGCCTGGGGCTCGGAGACGATGGCGTGCAGCAGCTCGGCGATCTGCGAGTCTGCGACGTCGCTCATTCACTTTTGGAGTTCAAAAGTATAATTGTGATATGATACTTCTCACTAAAACAGCACCCCGTTGCTCCCTGCTGCGAGCACGCACCGACGCAGGTGTTGGCAGCCCGTATTACTAAAATACCCTCTACAATATATTTCTCAATTAACTACTTAGAATATAGAAAAGACGAAAGAACCTAGAGGTATCAAGGTACTATAAAAAGGAAAATAATGTAAGGAAAACAGTCACAAGAACCACAAGTCAAAAGACAAGAAAGCAGACTAAAATCATGGTAAAATTGCTCAACCAATCAGACAACAAACTCTTAACATTTGATTCTGTCCTAAGCAATAGTAGAGCAAATACATACTTGAAGCCTTGCTTTCATCTGCCAAGTGATGGTACTGCATCTTCCAATACACTGTTTCGATGACACTAAATAGTCTAAACAGCCAACTTAATGGTTTCCTTGAAAATAGGATACCCAAATATCTCTGTTCCAGCAGTTGGATGTGAATATGCAGCATTTGCTATGATTGGCAAAGTACTGTTGCCTTGAGTTGTATTCTCTATATTTTTTTTTTCTTAAAATTAATTTTATTTGATCAAACCAATAACACCAGGAGAATCCACTGGGATGGTCTGGGAGGGGATTGTTGGTGCGGTTGATTGTTGGTGCGGTTGATACAGAAAGATTGTTGAAACAACAGATAATGGAGCCAGAGCATTTGATGAAAGCTCTTCTAGAGCAAAAACATGAGTTGGCATGCGGGATATATTCAAATTCATGCATAGACAACACATCAGTCCTGCAAGCTACATATTACTTTGTTATTTCTGGACAGTCAAAGGTATTAGCAGTAGCCTTAAAAAACATTCTGTGTATTAGATATCAGAAGTATTATTGTTATTATTTGATGATAAAAGAGCTGAGAATAAAAAAGTCACAATATAGCTCAATTTTGAACCTGATCAGAGGTTTTTGGACAAAATATGGATTATATGGTTAGTAAGAGGTTTTCTTAAAAAGAAAAATACACTTATCTGGCAACACAGAGATAAATACCCTTAGTATTGATTGCGGCTTGTGATAATTCTTGGATAATACCAAATATCTCATGAAAACTTGTGTTGCTTCCGTAATCACTTAGTATATATAAAAACTCAAAGGCGGGGAGGAATCACATCGGCGCGTCATTCTTCTCCCCTACTCCAAACACCGATCTCGACTCCTGAAATCCCAGTTCCCAAGTGGAATAAACGGCGATCGAAGGAACAACGGGAAGAAAGAAAACCGGCGCACACGCCCACGCAGCCACGCTCCCACAGTCCCACTACGCACGCCCACCGCCCCCACAGCCTATTTCCCCGCACTTCCGGGCTCTGACAAGCTCTGGCCCCCCAAACCCCGCACTTCCACTTCGCCTCGCCAAACTTTCCCCTCGGCCTCCGCCCGCACTTCCACCACCGCACCTCGCAGATGCCCCAGTAGGCTCCAAAAATCCAAAGCCATCCCTCCCCAACCCTCCCATCGACCGCCGGGGCACCATGACGACCCGATCCAACGGCGACGGCCACGGCCACGGCGGCGCGGGGTCCTGGTACCCGCAGCGCCGCCCGCACTACGGGTACGGCGGCGGGTCCGCCTCCTTCCGCGGCTGCTGCTGCTGCCTCTTCCTGCTGCTCACCTTCCTGGCGCTCCTCGCCCTGGCCGTCGCGCTCGTCGTCGTGCTCGTGGTGAAGCCCCGCAAGCCGCAGTTCGACCTCAACCAGGTGTCCGTGCAGTACCTCCTCGTGGCCTCGCCCACGTCCCCCGCGGCGGCGTCCCCGGCCGGCGAGCCCCCCGCGGCCCCCGGCGCCGCCTACCTCTCCCTCAACATCACGCTGCTCTTCACCGCCGAGAACCCCAACAAGGTGGGCATCCGGTACGGCGCCACGGCGTTCGACGTCATGTACCACGGGGTGCCGCTCGGGGTGGCGGCGGTGCCCGGGTTCGAGCAGCCCGCGCACAGCACCCGCCTGCTCCAGACCCGCGTCATTG
Organism: Saccharum hybrid cultivar R570; assembly: GCA_038087645.1. Classification (NCBI taxonomy): domain Eukaryota; kingdom Viridiplantae; phylum Streptophyta; class Magnoliopsida; order Poales; family Poaceae; genus Saccharum; species Saccharum hybrid cultivar. The sequence goes on along the minus strand of JAQSUU010000043.1, from coordinate 4,509,275 downwards.
TCGACCGCTTCAACGTGCTCCAGACCGACGCGCAGGATCTCATCCGCGATGCCGCGATCAACGACCGCGTCGAGCTCCGCATCACCGGCGACGTCGGCGCAAAGATCCTCGTGCTCGGCTTCTCCTCGCCAAAAGTGCAGGTGCGAATCGACACGCCACCCGCAACGGGAACCAACAACTTCCGTTCGCTTCCGCCGCAAGTGTTTTTAGCCTCTACTCTACTAAAAACACTTCCGCGGGCGAAACTGACGTGATGTACTGATGTGTGAACGAACCCCAATCTGCAGGTGTCGGTGGATTGCGCGATCGCCATCAGCCCGAGGAGTCAGTCGCTAAAATACAAGCAGTGCGGCGTGGACGGGCTAAGCGTGTAGGAACCAAGCCGCCGCCGCTGTAGAAGCTGTAATCCAGTGGAGATGGTTAAAGTGGGTGGATCTGTGCGTCGATTCTAATTTCCCTAATCTGTGGGGTTTGGTTTCCTTCATGTGCTTAGGTCAGGTGGTAAATTTTGAGCTCTTATTTTAGAGGAGGCTGCTGATTTTGTGAATTATTGCTGCTTGCAATCAGTAGTTATCAGTATGACCATGGTTCGGTCGCCATGAACAATTGCTTAGGAGCTAAGGGAAGTGGTGGGCAAAGGTGTGAGGGGTGGGGAGCGGAAGAAGCGAGCGGAATCCCGTCGCTTTTGCTGCTATCTTCCTCATCCTCCGGTTCGTCTGTGTGATTGTTTTGTTTCGAGCCTGTTTAGTTCACGAAAAGTGAACCCAAAAAGTGCTACAGTATCTGTCACATCAAATCTTACGGCACATGCATGGAGTACTAAATGTAGACGAAAGAAAAAACTAATTATACAGTTTAGTTGTAAATCACGAGACAAATCTTTTGAGCCTAATTAGTCTATGATTGGACATAAATTACCAAATAAAACGAAAAGTGCTACAGTAGCCGAACCCAAACTTTTTCACCAACTAAACAACCCTTCGTTTCGGAGTTGGTGGGTCTGCGCTGTCTGCCATGTCCTTGTCTGGCTAATATCTTGGTCACTTCAACCCGTAGTTAGTGGTAGACTGGTAGTGGTGCCGCCGTGCCGGGGAGATTGGGAGTGGGAGGGAGAAGTTAGGGGCTGTTTAGTTGGCAAAATTTTTGACGAAACGCTACTGTAGCAGTTTCGTTGTTATTTGGTAAATATTGTTCAATCATAGTCTAATTAGGCTTAAAAGATTTGTCTCGTCCATTTCGTCTAAACTGTGTAATTAGTTTTATTTTTTATCTATATTTAATACTTCATGCATGTGTTTAAAGATTCGATGTGACGGGAAATCTGAAAATTTTGACAAAATTTTTGGCATCTAAACGGTGCCTTAGGCCGGGAGAGTGTGGGTGGTTGATTCCTCACTCTCATGATTGTGGTGGGGTCAAACCGTCAAAATTTTACTGCAATTTAGACTGACCGCAGTGGCATACTCTAAACGATACTCTAAAGATTTAGAGTATGAATATAGAGTAAAAACTGCTGCACCGGGTACTTTAAAACGATACTCTATCCTATCTCTCACTCTATATTTAGAGTAGTACCGTGCTTACTCTATACTCTATAGTGGCGGACCCCACTAGCTAAACAAAGGAAAAAATGCTATAACTCACAAACCAAAAATCCAAATTAAATTTCGATTTCACCATTAAATTCGTCTCAATAAATCCTTCGAAACTAGATCACACATGGATATATTTAGATAAAGTGACAAGTGAGTCCCATAGTGGATAGAGTGGATAGAGGATGATATAGAGGATGGATAGGTGCGGAAGAATTGAGTATAGAGAAGAGAATCTTGCTGACTAGGATGTATAGAGGATGAATATAGAGGTCCATGAGTGCGGATAGCCTTACGACTCCATGATGGGGCAAAACGGAAGTGTGGGCATAGGCAGTGGAATTTAGGCATGGCGTGACCTGTGTCGTCTACACATCTCATGCTATGTCAGGTGGGATAGTTGTATAAAAAAAAACGTGTGAGCTACTGTCTTCAAATCTCAGTTCGCACATGGCATGGTGAGTTTTGTGTTTTTTGTTTTCTGGTAAATTTACAAGAGAGACTGCCACCAGGGTCTTGTTTATTGATTCCCATGTTAATGTTATTATGCTGCATAAGCTTGTACAAATTTACGCTGGATTTCAATTCCTTTTTGGTTGAAGTGCTTCTAGGCTTGAATTCGGTTACCGAAGCAAATTAATTTGCGGAATGCAAATCTAGTTAAAGGTTTTTGCTTGAAGGGGTTATGAGCTCTCAAAATCTTATGGTAGTATCATTTGTCCATAGGTATTCTTATAGAAACAAAATATCATCAGTTGTTCCAATTCGGATAACCGGATATGTCAGTTGATGTAAGTACCTTTTCTTTTCCTTCTCACAACTTGCTGGTTGCTGTGGACTTCTCACCCGCCTAGACTCACACTGCTTTGACTAAACCAACTCAGGTCGCTGCATTTCTAATCCGTTGATCGCGGTGAAATGCGGCAGCCACCAGCCAGTCGTGTTCATGAATGTATCCATGGAAGCTTGTTTTCCTTGTTTTGACGTTTTGCTTTCGGTTTTGGTCTATAGCGACCATCGTACTTGACCTAACAAGGACTGACGAGCGGCTACCGTAACCGTAACAACGCCGTTTCCTCCATCGCTGGACCTGGACATGCGTCTTTATCATTTGTCTTGGCCTCGTGGATTTTCTGATCTCACTGCATCCTACCTGTCCGTTTCGCACTTGGGTAGTCGGAGCGAGCTTTGGACCTTGTTCGGCTGGCTGGCTCCCAGCCAGCCAGCAGTGCTTTTCTCTCACACCAATTCAGCATCAGCCACCAGCCACTAGCCAGCCAGCAGTATTTTTTTCTCGCAATAAATCAGCCTCAGCCACCAGCCAGCCGGAGTTGAGAGCGAACAACTGAGGAGACTGGAGAATCACGTGGCGCAGACGTACAGAGGACCAGGCGCACACAGAGACATTTCTGGGGAATAGACTGCTGCATCCGTGCAAGCGGTGGAAATTGGCTCGGCGCTTCAGATGAGAGCACTTGGCCTGTTTGGGTTTGGCAGTGAGCAAAGATTTGAATAGGGCAGTCTCAGTGGTATTTCATGACTCTGTTATCAATACATCTATATTTTAGAAACAGTGCAGAAGAGTTTTATTCTCATAAAACTCTCTTTATTTTTATAGAACTTTTATCATCTCTCTTCATCAATACAGTATCACATCAATCTATTTAATGCCTATGAACCGTACTGGTCTTAACTTCTGTTAGCGGGCAGAGGATCCAATAATATAATATCTTCTGCCATGCCATCTCTCTGCACATGAGACGCAGCTAAGGCTAATTATTACCCAAAGTTAAAAATCACTCGCTCAGTCAAAAAAAATAGGTGATGTTTTAGGTTGTTCTAAGTCAAAACTATTTATAAGTTTGATCAAATTTATATAAAAAGGTAACAATATTATGATACCAAATAAGTATTATTAGATTTAGCATGAAATATATTTTCAAATTATGTCTATTTGAATAAATATTGATGTTCTTTTCTATAACTTTGGTCAAACTTCAAATGGTTTGACTTAAGATAAATCTAAAACATCACTTATTTTGAGACGGAGGGAGTAGCTCGCTAAAATTTAGCAACTCTTTGTAACTTTTTTTAATTTACTGGAATAGATATTTGGTGAAAAAAAATATCATCCAACAGCTTCTTTAATTGGATATCCAAATATAGATATCCTCTATTTTTTATTTCTCGCTAGCCAAAGATGGAGAGTGAGGATGACTTTCTAGATCGCGCAAAAGATATATAAAAGTTGTTGGAGAATACAAAGATATAAAAAATGATTTGTACTCAATGACTCTTCAAATGGTGATTTAGAGAGTATATTTTAGAAAGACTCTTGGAGATGCTCTAATATTAGTCCCCCCCATGTTTAGATCCATGGCTAATTGGTGTATGCATGCATAGTACTCCCTTCGTCTAAAAGAATAGTTTTAGATAAGTCAAACTTTTTATAAATTTGATCAAGTTGTTAGAGAAAATTATCAACATCTATGTGTCCAATTAGATTTACTATGAAAATCTATTTCGTAATCAGTCTAATGACATTTATTCGATATCATAAACATTTATAAATTTTTATATTGATTTTGGTATATTTAAAATTATTTGACTTCTCAAAAAGTGAGATTTTTTTTACAGAAGGAGTAGCTAACCTATAGTCCTTGTTAGCTAGTTGTGTTTGGTTAATAGATAGACTTTTTTTAAATGAGTTTTACCTCTGCCTTTTAGAAAGCAACAGTAACATATGGTACTTAAGCAACAGAAAAGCCAAAGCCTATTACACAGTCTAAGTTTCAACAATGTCAGACATCGCTAGAACATTTGGCTGCAAGTCTTTCATCCACTTCATGATAGCTTCTTTAGCTTGATCAAAGAGCTTCCTATCTTCCTCCTTCAGCAGCAACCTCCACTTCTGCATCAAGGATATAGCACAATAGATGACATCAGAAGGAGCTTTAGGAAATTTTTTCTCTATCGCCATCTTGTTCCTTGTTGTCCATAGCGCCCATGTAAACCCGACAAACATGAACATGATCATTCTACTAGGAAAGGGCCCCTTGCCCTGAATCCATAAACTAAAGTCCTCCAAAGATTTGGGAGCTTGCAAGTTAAAAACCTCCTCAATCATACACCAAACAAATTTAGCCATATGGCATTTGAAAAAAAATATGCTCCACAGATTCCTTTTTTCCACACAGACAACAGTCCCCACTCCCTTTCCAACCCCTTTTTATGAGACTTTGTGCAACCTGCAACTTATTATTAAAAATCTGCCACAAGAAAAAATTAATCTTCAAGGGTAGCTTGGCTTTCTAGATATAACCAGCCATTTTACTTGCAATCCCACTATTATCAGAAATCTATATAACGATTTAGTTGAAAAGATCTTATTGCTCTCCAATGCCCAGAAAACATAATTTTGATCAGAACTCAGGTTGATATCTTGAAGTTCATTCAACAAATTTAAACATCTGTTATATTCCCCCACAGATAAAGTTCTTCTAAATTCAATCTCCCATTGACCCTCATCTACACAATCAGCAACTGAAATATTAGGCTCTCTCACCATTTTAAAAAGGTCTTCATAAATTATACAAAGAGGAACATTGTGTAGCCAAGAGTCCACCCAAAACTTACAAAGAGCCCCATTTCCAATTCTAAAGATAGCACCTCATTTAAAGAGATGCTTGACTTTGTGCAACCCCTGCCAAAACTAGGAGCTCCCCTTAACATTTGAATAAAAAAACTCCCTTCAGGCATGTATTTGGCCTTAACTAATTTGAACCATAATTCCTTCGGTTCCTAGAAGATTTTCTAGATCCATTTCACCGACAAACAATCATTCATAGTCCTGGTATTAATAATCCCTAGCACCCCTGGCCCTTAGGTCTTGTGACCATCTCCCATTTTGCCATATGATACTTGAATTTATCATTAGCTCCCTGCCATAGGAACTTGGCTCTAACACTATCCATTTGTTTATGCACCCCATCCTGAAGATAATAAAACCCCATACAGTAGATAGGAATATTGCTCAGACAATAGTTAGTGAGAATGTGTTTGCCTCCAGAAGTTAGATATCTCTCCTTCCATGGATCAAGGCACCTAAAAATTTTCTGCACAGTAGGGCTAAAGGCACTAATTGTTAAGTGAGAGTCACTAACAGGGATCCCCAAGTATTTAAGAGGTAATTCTCCCAAAACACAATTCAGATTGTTAGCCATCTGTTCTGTTTCCCTTTGTGAGGCACCAAACACATATGCCTCGCTCTTATAAAAAAATGATTTTCAGGCCAGATAACCATTCAAAACAGTGCAACACCAGTTTTAGATTAGTTATTGATTGTTCTGACCCATCTATCATCAAAACAGTATCATCAACATATTGAATATGGGAAATCCCCCCAGAATGAGATCATCTAGAACCCCCTTAATATGTTTCTTATGGACAGCCTTGTCCATCATCACCCCCAAAGCATCAGCTACCAGGTTGAAAAAGAGGGGGGATAAAGGATCACCCTGTCTTAACCCCCTAAAAGTTCTAAAGTAAGAGCTTCTCTCTCCATTAACATTAACACATACTCTCCCCCTTTAACAGTATCCATAACCCAATTGATCCATTGAATAGGGAACCCTTTCCCTTCCATTATCTTTTCAAAAAAAATCCACCTCACCCTATCATATGCTTTTTCAAAATCAATCTTCAAAATTAGACCTCTCATTTTGGATCTCCTCATTTCATGTAGCACTTCATGTAGAGCCACTACTCCTTCTAAGATATTTCTCCCTTTCACAAATCCGGTTTGGTTTTTACCAATGCATTTTTTGAGCCACGGTGAAAGGATGAAGATGCCCAAGAGGGGGGTGAATTGGGCTTTTCTAAAATTTATTGTGAAAATTAAATCCTATTAAGCCATAATTCACACCTGGTGCCTACAAGTGTTCCTAGTGATTCTATCGATAAAAGTTTTGCACTCTAAGTTCCAATCCTAGTCTAGCATGGCAATTCTAGGAAAGTAAACCAAGCAACAAGAGTAATACGAGAAGTAAATTGCTTGAAAGTAAAGGGTTAGGAACATGGCGATGTTTTCCCGAGGTATCGGAGAGTCGCCACTCCCTACTAGTCCTCGTTGGAGCACCCGCACAAGGGTGTCGCTCCCCCTTGATCCACGCGAGGATTAAGTGCTCTCTATGGGCTGATTCTTTGACACTCCATCGCGGTGAATCGTCCACAACCGCTCACAAGATGAGTTAGGTCATCCACAAGCTCCGTCGGATGATCACCAAGCTTCCAATCACCACCAAACCGTCTAGGTGATGGCGATCACCAAGAGTAACAAGCAAGAACTCTCACTTGACCAAGACAAGCCTAATGAGAAGGTGGATGCACACTTGCTACTCTCTAGTCACTAATGAGGGTTCTTGATCTTGGATTCTCAAATCTCAACCCTCACTAGAGCTCTTGCACTTCCTTGCATATGAAAGGTGTTTCTCAGCTGAACAAATGAGCAAGAGACCTCAAATAGAGGTGTAGGGGATGTATTTATACTCCTCACAGTCAATTCCAACCGTTATGTGCCAACTCAGCATTTTACGTACTGACCGAACGCGCCGGTCGACGTGACCGGACGCGTCCGGTCGGTGGCAACGGTCGAATTGAAAACCAACGGCGCTGAGTGACCAGATACACAGTGAGTCCGATCAGGAGTGACCGGACGCGTCTGGTCGCTCAAAAACCTTTCTGTACTTTGACCGGACGTGTCCGGTCAGCGAAGTACCTCTCTAGAAATGGACCGGACATACTGTAGACGCGTCCGATCGATTTCCTAGCCGCGTCTGATCACAACACTTACCCTCTCTGACTCTGGTCAACATGATCTCTGCATCCAGTCCATGGGAGAACCACGTCCGGTCGATTGTATTGATTCGCGGTGACTGCCAGTACTGACCGGACGCGTCCGGTCAAGGCAGAGACCGCGTCCGGTTGAGAAGAAATGGCTCAAACGAATTCGAATCGCAACGCAATTTGAACTGAGTTTCTTCCAACTGAACTTTGAGCTTCACCTGAGCTACCTAGTGCTAAGTTTGACAAGTGTGCACCACACCTAAACAAAAGACTCACCTAGGTCAAGCTACTCGCTCATGCTCCCCTTTATAGTACGGCCAAAGGAGAAAAGCGAAGATCCTAATAACTATTCTGAACGTAACTCAACTCCTCGACGTCCGGAACTAACCGTCCTTAATCTTGACGTTAATCCTTTGAAAACTAAAACGATTTCCATCAAGGGGCATGAAAACCATAGTGCCCAAAACAGTCACCATTCCCATGACCTAACTTACCATCATTCTACTAGGAAAGGGCCCCTTGCCCTGAATCCATAAACTAAAGTCCTCCAAAGATTTGGGAGCTTGCAAGTTAAAAACCTCCTCAATCATACACCAAACAAATTTAGCCATATGGCATTTGAAAAAAAATATGCTCCACAGATTCCTTTTTTCCACACAGACAACAGTCCCCACTCCCTTTCCAACCCCTTTTTATGAGACTTTGTGCAACCTGCAACTTATTATTAAAAATCTGCCACAAGAAAAAATTAATCTTCAAGGGTAGCTTGGCTTTCTAGATATAACCAGCCATTTTACTTGCAATCCCACTATTATCAGAAATCTATATAACGATTTAGTTGAAAAGATCTTATTGCTCTCCAATGCCCAGAAAACATAATTTTGATCAGAACTCAGGTTGATATCTTGAAGTTCATTCAACAAATTTAAACATCTGTTATATTCCCCCACAGATAAAGTTCTTCTAAATTCAATCTCCCATTGACCCTCATCTACACAATCAGCAACTGAAATATTAGGCTCTCTCACCATTTTAAAAAGGTCTTCATAAATTATACAAAGAGGAACATTGTGTAGCCAAGAGTCCACCCAAAACTTACAAAGAGCCCCATTTCCAATTCTAAAGATAGCACCTCATTTAAAGAGATGCTTGACTTTGTGCAACCCCTGCCAAAACTAGGAGCTCCCCTTAACATTTGAATAAAAAAACTCCCTTCAGGCATGTATTTGGCCTTAACTAATTTGAACCATAATTCCTTCGGTTCCTAGAAGATTTTCTAGATCCATTTCACCGACAAACAATCATTCATAGTCCTGGTATTAATAATCCCTAGCACCCCTGGCCCTTAGGTCTTGTGACCATCTCCCATTTTGCCATATGATACTTGAATTTATCATTAGCTCCCTGCCATAGGAACTTGGCTCTAACACTATCCATTTGTTTATGCACCCCATCCTGAAGATAATAAAACCCCATACAGTAGATAGGAATATTGCTCAGACAATAGTTAGTGAGAATGTGTTTGCCTCCAGAAGTTAGATATCTCTCCTTCCATGGATCAAGGCACCTAAAAATTTTCTGCACAATAGGGCTAAAGGCACTAATTGTTAAGTGAGAGTCACTAACAGGGATCCCCAAGTATTTAAGAGGTAATTCTCCCAAAACACAATTCAGATTGTTAGCCATCTGTTCTGTTTCCCTTTGTGAGGCACCAAACACATATGCCTCGCTCTTATAAAAAAAATGATTTTCAGGCCAGATAACCATTCAAAACAGTGCAACACCAGTTTTAGATTAGTTATTGATTGTTCTGACCCATCTATCATCAAAACAGTATCATCAACATATTGAATATGGGAAATCCCCCCAGAATGAGATCATCTAGAACCCCCTTAATATGTTTCTTATGGACAGCCTTGTCCATCATCACCCCCAAAGCATCAGCTACCAGGTTGAAAAAGAGGGGGGATAAAGGATCACCCTGTCTTAACCCCCTAAAAGTTCTAAAGTAAGAGCTTCTCTCTCCATTAACATTAACACATACTCTCCCCCTTTAACAGTATCCATAACCCAATTGATCCATTGAGTAGGGAACCCTTTCCCTTCCATTATCTTTTCAAAAAAATCCACCTCACCCTATCATATGCTTTTTCAAAATCAATCTTCAAAATTAGACCTCTCATTTTGGATCTCCTCATTTCATGTAGCACTTCATGTAGAGCCACTACTCCTTCTAAGATATTTCTCCCTTTCACAAATCCGGTTTGGTTTTTACCAATGCATTTTTTGAGCCACGGTGAAAGGATGAAGATGCCCAAGAGGGGGGTGAATTGGGCTTTTCTAAAATTTATTGTGAAAATTAAATCCTATTAAGCCATAATTCACACCTGGTGCCTACAAGTGTTCCTAGTGATTCTATCGATAAAAGTTTTGCACTCTAAGTTCCAATCCTAGTCTAGCATGGCAATTCTAGGAAAGTAAACCAAGCAACAAGAGTAATACGAGAAGTAAATTGCTTGAAAGTAAAGGGTTAGGAACATGGCGATGTTTTCCCGAGGTATCGGAGAGTCGCCACTCCCTACTAGTCCTCGTTGGAGCACCCGCACAAGGGTGTCGCTCCCCCTTGATCCACGCGAGGATTAAGTGCTCTCTATGGGCTGATTCTTTGACACTCCATCGCGGTGAATCGTCCACAACCGCTCACAAGATGAGTTAGGTCATCCACAAGCTCCGTCGGATGATCACCAAGCTTCCAATCACCACCAAACCGTCTAGGTGATGGCGATCACCAAGAGTAACAAGCAAGAACTCTCACTTGACCAAGACAAGCCTAATGAGAAGGTGGATGCACACTTGCTACTCTCTAGTCACTAATGAGGGTTCTTGATCTTGGATTCTCAAATCTCAACCCTCACTAGAGCTCTTGCACTTCCTTGCATATGAAAGGTGTTTCTCAGCTGAACAAATGAGCAAGAGACCTCAAATAGAGGTGTAGGGGATGTATTTATACTCCTCACAGTCAATTCCAACCGTTATGTGCCAACTCAGCATTTTACGTACTGACCGAACGCGCCGGTCGACGTGACCGGACGCGTCCGGTCGGTGGCAACGGTCGAATTGAAAACCAACGGCGCTGAGTGACCAGATACACAGTGAGTCCGATCAGGAGTGACCGGACGCGTCTGGTCGCTCAAAAACCTTTCTGTACTTTGACCGGACGTGTCCGGTCAGCGAAGTACCTCTCTAGAAATGGACCGGACATACTGTAGACGCGTCCGATCGATTTCCTAGCCGCGTCTGATCACAACACTTACCCTCTCTGACTCTGGTCAACATGATCTCTGCATCCAGTCCATGGGAGAACCACGTCCGGTCGATTGTATTGATTCGCGGTGACTGCCAGTACTGACCGGACGCGTCCGGTCAAGGCAGAGACCGCGTCCGGTTGAGAAGAAATGGCTCAAACGAATTCGAATCGCAACGCAATTTGAACTGAGTTTCTTCCAACTGAACTTTGAGCTTCACCTGAGCTACCTAGTGCTAAGTTTGACAAGTGTGCACCACACCTAAACAAAAGACTCACCTAGGTCAAGCTACTCGCTCATGCTCCCCTTTATAGTACGGCCAAGGAGAAAAGCGAAGATCCTAATAACTATTCTGAACGTAACTCAACTCCTCGACGTCCGGAACTAACCGTCCTTAATCTTGACGTTAATCCTTTGAAAACTAAAACGATTTCCATCAAGGGGCATGAAAACCATAGTGCCCAAAACAGTCACCATTCCCATGACCTAACTTACCAAAGTTTCTGCAAAACACACATTAGTCATGGTAATGTCGTGTTGTCATCAATTGCTGAAACCAACTCTCGGGGCCTAGATGCTTTCAATCTTCCCCTTTTTGGTGATTGATGACAACACTTTGAGTAAGTAGATTTAAGAGATGAGGTTTTTGAACATGCTTGGTTCACATAAGCAAAAGGCAATAAGAATAGGGGGTTTATGATTGCTTATGTGCTCCAAGCCAACAGGGTGTACTCATAAGATGAAACAAGAAGAGTTAGTACACAAAAGCATAGCTCATATGAAATCGGAGCAAGGCACGGAAGCAAAACCTTATGAGCTAGAACCAATCATGTGACATGATATAATAGAGACAAGATAATCAACATATTACTCAAGTATCTCACAAGCACACACGTCACATAATGCAAGTGTGGAAAAATAAACATGATGCATGAAAGTAGCACACAAAGAGACCAAAACCCTCTCTCATAACTCCCCCTAAATCTACTCTCTCTCCCCCCTTTGGCATCAAGAGCTAAAAAGCTAAGGGTCCGAAGGAGGAACAGAAGCAGTCGAGTCGGGTGCAGAGGAGCATGGAGTGATTAAGAACTGAGAAGTGTCCTCCTCTGACTCTGAACTGTCATGCTGACCCTCTGTAGATACACGTGGAAGTGAAGCGGTCTAGATCTGCTCAGTGTGTGTGTTGGCAAGCTGTAACTCAGGAGCAGGAGCTGATGAAGTAGTAGCAACGAGAGCCGCAGTCTCTGTCACCTGAGCCTGAAGAGTACCAACCATGGGAGGATCAGTCGAAGCAACTGACGAAGGAACTATCTCTGTAGTCCCGGTCCCTGTCACTAAAGGAGCCACTGTCTCTAAAGCTGACATCTCTGTAGTGGTCAGAACTATGGTCTGGGAGGGTGTCGGCTGACCGGTCAACTCACTGTAGGATGCACTCAAGTCAGTAGAGAATGGAGTGCTAGTCAGAAGGTGAGGCCTGAGCTGAATCGGTGGAGTAAATCCTATCTGAATGGGAGTGTAGCCTGGGGACTGAAATGTCTGAGGCACCTGCTGCTGAGGTAAGATAAACTGAAAGCTTGGTTGTGGTCCCTGACTCTGAAGTACACTGGACTATAAAGCTAGAGTAAGGATGGACGAAGGTGGAGGGACCCCAACACTAACAGGGTGTCTCAAGAGCTTAAGGTACTGTTGTTGGGTAGCTACCTGCTGCCTCTGTATCTCTAGTTGCTGCCTCTGAAACTCATCCTGATGAGCCTGAATCTGTGCAAATGTAGCTGCGTTGTCCTGAGCTTGTCTCTGTAGCTGAATCTCCTGATCCTGAGTCAGCCTCTCAAGAATAGCCACCATGGCTAGGTTTGTGCGGGAAGTTGAATCGGAACCACTGGCCTCATGGTCGTGAGAGCGAGGAGAGCGGTACCGAGGGAGTGGCTGATAATCGTCATCGGTGCTGTCAGTGGCGTCATCCTCGTCTAGATCAGCTGGCTAAGCATCTAAGTCGGCAAGCTCTGCCTCTACAAGTCCCTCAATAGTCTGGTCCTGCTCAGCTACAGTCTTAGGTACCTCTACTCTCTAACGCTGACTCTGTCTAGGTGCCTGCTCTCGGGTGATAGAGGCCCATAGCTGTCGTATATCATACTCAGGGAAAGCTATCGTGGTGTCAGAAATCTCTGCTCGAATCTCAGCAGGTAGGTCGCAAGCAGACCGAATTAGAAAGCAAATCCAATGGGCATAGGGTAGCTGACGGTGACCCTTGAAGCCCTCTACTAAAATATCCTCCATCTCACAGAGCATCAAATCCCAAATGTCAAACGGAGTCTAAGAGATAAGATAATGAACTACCCAAAGCTGCATACGTGTCAAACCCTCTCGGTAGCCCAACCTCGGAAGCAGTGTCCTCCTCACAATGGCATCCAGAACTCTAGCAATGGAAGTCAAACTGGCTGGTGTACGTCTGGACCCCTCACCAAATGGCTCGTGAAAGCACGGTCTGATCAAGTCTGTAGGTGGCACAGTGCCGCCGTGTGGACGCCTCGGTGGTGATGTCTGACCAAAACTAAGCTGGTGGATCTTCGTCTCTGAAGCTGGGAGCCTAAGAATCTCCCGTACTCTAGTGTTGTATAGCCTGCGATCATGACCTCTGAATACAAAGTGAATGAACTCATGAGCGGGTCTATCCAAAGTGAAGAGTAGAACTCTCTGACCCATGTACCGTAGTATGCTTCTGTCCGACCTAGAAGATCTGATAATCCTGGTAGAAAAGAAATATGGGGACAGAGCTGCTCACCAACAACTGCAACAAGTGCCTCAAGTCGACAAACTCTCTGTGGTCTGAAGGCAATCCCACTGTCAACATAAGCTCAGTAAAAATCCTTGTGCAGAGGTGTGTAGAATCCCTCTGAAGCTCTAGTGTCCCGCTGAGGTGGGAACCACCGACCAACCTCGATGAATCGGAGAACCTGAACATGTCGTGCTGTAGCTTCCCTCAGGTCAAAGTGCTCAACTAGGGGCTGACCACGAGCTCTAGGAGGTGGACGACCTCCACGTCTCTGACCCTCTGGCCTAGGAGTCACCTAAGCACACGTTCATCCTGAGCAACGACGCGGTGGAGTCTACAGTGTCTGCTCCTGTGTATCCTCTGTCGGCTCTGCAGACTGCTCCTCTATCTGCTCTGCAGGCTGCTCCTCTGTCTCCTTAGTGGCCTCTATAAGCTATCATCCCTCAAGGTGAAAACGACGCTCGCCAATGTAAATACCACTGCCTCTGCCTCCTCTCTCAGCTAGATCAACAGCGTCTGCCACTGCCTGTGCTATCTCTGCCTCTGTGAGCATCCTCTTTCTTTTCTTGGCGGCGATCTTCTTGCGCTTGCCATGGGCAACCTTTGTCAAATGTGGAGGACTTCCATCCCCGTCACTCGGTGCTCCACCAACATTCTTGCAGCGGGCCATGCTGACAAGTCTCTGTGACTGAGAACAACTGACACTGAGAAGATGAACTGCCAAACAAGAATTCCCCTGAATCAACTCACGACTGCAAGATGATGAACTGATTCTCATGAGGCTTGGCCTCAATCCGTATCCACAGGCTTGGCCTCGAATTCAATACTGACAAAAGTGTCAACTGCCACACAAAAGCACTGACAAGACTCACTACACAGATGGAATAGATAGAGCTACTTATAAGCAATATATTTCAACTAATAGATGAGCGATGTCCTTATGAGAGCAAGTAGAAGAGATAAGAAAAGGATAGAACAAGACATGCTACCTCAGAAGAGCGAGACTCCAGTGAAAGGCGAGAGACCTTGACGTGCGGGGCTCCACGGGAATGACGGACGAGCACTGGAACGCCGAGACAGGAAAAAAGTGAATCAGAACTTTGCGAGATGACATCGGCAAACCATCTAGGTCAAGGTAACGGCAAAGAAACCTCACGGTGAAGTTGTGCGGAGAGGGCCAGAGTTCTAGGTCAATGGCGGCACAGAGGGGCCCTCTCGGCCGAGATCAAGGATGGCGCGGGGTTGGCTGCCTGGCCTTCTCTGTGGGTGGCCGGAGAGGAGAGGGACGGCGGTTCACGGCGGCTGCGGTGGTGAGGAGCGGCGGTGGTTGCGGTGGAGAGGGGCGGCGGCGCTCGGTGCTACGGTAGAGAAGGAGCAGCGATGCAGACTGCTACGGTGGAGGAGGAGCAGCGGCGCAGGTTGCTACGGTGGAGGAGAAGGAGCGACGCAGTGGCTGCTACGGTGGAGCAGGCAAGGAGCTTGACGGTAGCAGGTTCGGGCAAGGAGGCGATGGCGCACGTTGAAGAGAAAGAAACGAAGAAACCGCCGATGAATCGGTTAAATGAACTCAGATCCGCTTTTCAAGGGCTGACCGGACGTGCTCCTCGACTGACTGGACATGCTGGAGAGGCGTCCAGTTAGAGTCCAGTAAGGTCCTTCACCGACCGGACGCGTCCAGTTAGAGGTGACTGGACGCGGACAGAGTCCGGTCAGAGGTCCACCCGAGAACAACTTCGCGCGACCAGACGCGCAGATGAAGTCCAGAACCGAACGTAGTGGTCGCAGTGTCGCATCTGGTCTAGCGTCTGATCCAGCATCTGGACAGAGGTCCATGAGAATCGCCTTCACGCGATCGGATGTGTTGGTGATGTCCGGAACCAGACGCAGTGGTCAAGCAGCGTCGCGTTCGGTCCAGCGTCCGGTCCAGCGTTCGGTCAATGATTTTCACCTTTTCTAATCCGATCTTCGACGCGACTTCTCCCAATCAAGTTCCAATACAAAAAGACCCAAATAAACACCAATTGGAACCTGATATGAGTGACCTCTCTTAAACTCTCAAATTTTTCAAAATATTTCGCCTTAGGCTAGTATTATTTTTAAGAAAATATGCGATAAACACCCGAGGAGCAACGTATGGCCATGCAATAGAGTTTATAAACCCTTGGGAGCGCCAAATGCTCTCTCTACCCATGGACGAACACAGAGGTTGCTCAAAGCAAAACCAAAAAGAAATGACAAAGCAATAAACATGCATATGCAATGCACAACAAGAAGGTAAAACTAGGTTGCTTATCAAGTTTGATCCACGATTAGGCTTCTTCACTCCTCCAAAAGAGGGTTATCGTAACCGTGTTAGACAAGTCCTAAAAGCATTACAGAAGTTTAAACATGACATATATTACAATGCAATGCAAGGGACAACACAATCTCATTTTTAAAGCTACTAGAATCAAGCACATTTAGCTCACTTCTCAACCTACAAAAGGTAGCCTCATCCAAAGGTTTAGTGAAGATATTCGCTAATTGATTTTCACTTCTTACACCTTCTAGTGATATATCATTTTTAGCAACATGATCCCTTATAAAGTGATGGCGGATATCAATGTGCTTGGTGCATGAGTGTTGTACCGGATTATTGGCAATTTTAATGACACTTTCATTATCACATAAAAGTGGCACCTTATCAAGAACAACACCATAGTCTAGAAGAGTTTTCTTTATATATAAGATTTATGCATAACAAGCTCCCGCGGCAATGTATTCCGCCTCGGCGGTGGACAAAGCCACACTATTTTGCTTTTTAGATGACCAAGATACAAGTGACCTCCCAAGCAAATGGCACCCTCCGAATGTGCTTTATCTATCAATTTTGCAACCGGCATAATCTGAGTCGGAATAGCCAACTAGTTGAAATCTAGCTCCTTTGGGATACCAAAGACTAATGCTTGGGGTGTGCTTAAGATATCTTAAGATTCTTTTCATGGCACTTAGGTGAGGTTCTTTAGAACACGCTTGAAAGCGAGCACACATGCATACACTAAACATGATATCAGGCCTAGATGCGGTAAGGTACAATAAGCTACCAATCATAGAATGGTAGAGAGTTTGATCAACCGGTTTACCTCCCTCATCTAGATTGAGATGTCCATTAGATGGCATTGGGGTCTTGATTGGCTTACAATCCTCCATCTTGAACCTCTTGAGAAGATCCTTAGTATACTTTTCTTGAGAGATAAAAATCCCTTCTTTCATTTGCTTGACTTGAAAACCAAGGAAGAATGTAAGTTCACCAATCATGGACATCTCGAACTCCTTTGACATCAATTCACCAAATTCCTTGCAATAATCTTCATTTGTTGATCCGAAGATAATATCATCAATATAGACTTGACAAATGAAGATCTCCCTATTAAGCTTCTTGGTGAATAGTGTGGTGTCAACTTTCCCAATAGTGAAGCCCTTCTCAATGAGGAAGTCCCGGAGGCGCTCATACCACGCTCTAGGGGCTTGCTTGAGCTCATATAGCGCCTTGGACAACCTATAAACATGATTAGGATATCTAGGGTCTTCAAAACCGGGAGGTTGATCAACATAGACTAGTTCATTTATGAAGCCATTTAAAAACGCACTTTTAACATCCATTTGATATAATTTCATTTCATGATGCGATGCATATGCAAGAAGGATACGGATGGCTTCAAGTCTTGCAACGGGTGCAAAGGTCTCTCCAAAGTCAAGGCCTTCAACTTGAGAGAACCCCTTTGCAACTAGTCTTGCCTTGTTCCTCATAACTACGCCTTGGCCATCTTGCTTGTTGCGAAACACCCACTTGGTTCCAATGACTCTTGCACCTTTTGGATGCTCCTCAAGTGTCCAAACTTGATTGTGGGTGAAGTTGTTCAATTCTTCATGCATTGCATTCACCCAATCCGGATCTTGAAGAGCTTCTTCTACATTCTTAGGTTCAAGACAAGAGACAAAAGAGTGATGTTCAAAAAAAAGAAGCAAGCTTTTAAGATCGAGTCATTACACCCTTTGTAGGACTTCCTATGATGAGATCTTGTGGATGTGCTTGAAGTAGAGGTGAGTGTCTTCTATCAACCACTTGAGGAGGAGGTTAGGGAGCATCAACATCTTGAGCTTGTGCCTCGACTTGTTCATGAGAGACATGAGTGTCTTTATTTTTAACTCTCTCATTCTTGTCATCATCTTGAGGCACATATGATGAAGATGGTGGATTGACCATTTGAGCATCGTCTTCATCTTTAGGCTTGATGTCTCCCACCGGCATGTTCTTCATTGCCTCCCTCAATGGTTCATCACCTACATCATCACAATTCTCAATTGCTCCTTGGGAGCCGTTAGATTCATCAAATTCCACATCATATGTTTCTTCAACCAAACCGGTGGCATGGTTAAATACTCTATATGCTTTGGACTTTGATGAGTAGCCAACAAGAAAACTAATATCACAACGTCTTTGGAACTTCCCTAGGTGTTGCCGCTTCTTGTAGATGTAGCACTTGCAACCAAACACCCGAAAGATGAGACGTCCGGCTTCTTCCCATTTAGCAACTCATAGGGGGTCTTGCCAAGAAATTTTTGTAGGAAGAGGCGATTTGATGCATAGCATGCGGTGTTGATTGCCTCGGCCCATAATTTTTTTGGTGTGTTGTACTCATCTAGCATTGTTCTTGCAAGGGTAATCAATGTACGATTCTTTCTCTCAACTACACCATTTTGTTGAAGAGTGTAGGTTGATGAAACCTCATGCTTGATACCAATCTCATCACAATAAGCTTCAATGTTTGTGTTGTCAAATTCTTTGCCATTGCCACTTCTTATCTTTTTTTTTATCTTGACTTCAAATTCATTTTGGGCTCTCTTTGCAAACTTCTTGAAACAAGTGGCCACTTCGGATTTGTCTTGAAGAAAGAATGTCCAAGTGTATCTTGAGTAGTCATCCACAATCACAAGATAATAAAGATTTCCACCCAAGCTCTTGTAAGTTGTAGGACCAAACAAATCCATGTGTAGAAGCTCTAACACTCTTGATGTTGACATGTAAGCTTTTGTTGGATGAGTATTTGCAACTTGTTTACCGGCTTGACATGCACTACAAGGTTTGTCCTTCTAAAACTTGACATCTGTCAAGCCTCTCACTAACTCTTTCTTCAATAATTTGTTGAGAGTGTTCATTCCAACATGAGCAAGCCTCCTATGCCAAAGCCACCCAAGTGAAGTTTTGGTGAACAAGCATGTCATCAAATTTGCATCTTCGGAGGTGAAATCAACAAGATAGAGATTGTTATATCTAAAGCCTTTGAAAATCATTTGCTTGTCATCTATCTTTGATACTACCACTTCATTTGGTGTGAATAAGCATTGATAGCCAAGATCACAAAGTTACCCAACGGATAGTAGATTGAAACTCAAGGAAGCAACATAGAGCACATTTGAAAGAGAGTGATCATTTGATATTGCAATCTTGTCTATACCCTTGACTTTGCTCTTTGAATTGTCCCCAAATGTGATCTTTTCTTGACATTCACCATTTTCTTCAAGTGAGGTGAACATACGAGGATCACTGGTCATATGTTGAGTGCAATCACTATCAATAACCCAATGAGATCCACCGGTCTTGTAGTTCACCTACACATAAGAGATCAAGCTTTTTGTTTAGGGACCCAACTTGAGAGGGACCCTTGATTTTCTCAACTAGTGACTTGGCAACCCAAATTTTCTTAGGCCTATTCTTGTTTGAGGGACCCAAGAACATGACTTTCATCTTTCCACTAGAATCTCTTCTAAGCATATAGTGAGCATTGAAAGCAAAGGGTCTAGCATGCTTGGGCAAGGGTTGTGGTGGTGGAGTTTCACACTCATGAGCAAAGTGGCCCTCTTGTCCACACTCAACACATCTCTTAGGCTTGGGCTTTGATTTGCTTTGTTATTGTTGAGTTTTGGTCTTCTTCTCTTGATTTGCTAAGTAACCAATACCACTTCTATCCATCTTCATGACGGTGTTCATAAGTAGCTCACTTTGCAAGTATTGACCTCTTGTAAACTTGCTTAAACCGGTCTTGAGATGCTCTTTCTCTTGTTTTAGCTTTTTGTTCTCCTCAATGAGTGACTCATTTGATGTTAGCTTTTCAAGAGCCATCAACTCTTTTAGCTTCTTGTTCTCATCTCTAAGCATTTCATTTTCACTTTTGAGCTTGACATAATCATCATGATTGTCAGATTCAACCACTTTCTTGCCTTTACCACTAGAGCCTTGCTCAATGCTATCAATGATCAAGTCATCACATGATGTGGCTATATCAATCTTAACAACTTGGTTAGTAGCATCGTGTATCTCAAAAGAGAGCTTATTAGCAACAACAAGACTATCATAATTAATTTTCAATAAAGTATATTTATCTTTTGCAAGTTGTGCCTAGTGTTGAGCTCATCATGCTTCTTCTCAAGTTTATCATATTCATCTCTAAGCTCTTTGTTGAAAGTTTTTAGCTCCTTGAGAGTGGAAGTCATAATTTCATTTTGATCTTTAAGCTCATCACTAGTCTTTTGTGCGATCTCAAGCTTTGATGAAAGTGATTCATTTTCATTTTGAAGCTCATCATTTTTATTTCTAGTCTTTCTTATAACTTTAGAGTATTTGTTTAGAAATTTTACAAGTTCATCATAAGAAGGTGCATCAAATTCATCATCACTATCACTATCATCATCATCATCACTTTCATTATTTTGTACCTTTCGTTCACCCTTAGCCATGAGGCATAGGTGAGTAGTGGATGATGACGGTGAAGATAGCGGTGAAGATGTCGATGAAGATGATGATGGCCCAATCACAAATGCGGTGACCTTCTCTTTCTCGTCGTCGCTTTCATCACCGGAGGACTCACATGATGACTCAATGTCGGTGAGCCAATCACCAACAATATAAGCTTTGCCTCCCTTCTTCTTTTTGTGATATTCTTTCTTATTGCCATCCTTCTTCTTGTATGGTTTGTTCTTCTTCTTCTCATCTTCTTCATCACTAGATTCATTTTTCTTGCCCTTGTTCTTATTCTTGTATTTGTCTTTTGGAGGCTTAGGGCATTGATGAGCTAGATGACCAAGTTCACCATAATTGTAGCAATCTATTTCGGATATAGGATTTCTTTTGCTACTTATGAAGAACTTCTTCTTCTTGCCATCGAACTTAATGCCACTCTTATTAAGCTTCTTTAGCATCTTGGTGGTCTTTCTCACCATGAGAGCAAGTAATGCATCATCAATGTCACTCTCACTTGAGCTTTCATGCACGATCATGGTTTGACTCTTCTTCTTTTTCTTGTCATGGTTAGCTTTGAAAGCCAAGTGCTTCTTCTTGGAAGATGATGAGCCCTCTTTCGGAGTGATATGCATGTACATCTCATGAGCATTGATCTTTCCTAATACTTATGTCGGTGTTGCGGTAGAGAGATCACTTTGGTGAAGCACGGTGACAATGTGGCCATACTTCTCAACGGGAAGAACACTCAAGATCCTCCTTGCAACATTCGATGGACTCATTTGAGTGAGCCCGAGAGCATTGAGATCCTCTACAAGAACATTCAAGCAGGTGTACATGTCATTAGCACTTTCCTTGGGAAGCATCTCAAAAGAATTAATCTTCTTCAAAGCAATATGACAGCGTTCCTCACGCTCACTCTTAGTTCTCTCATGGAGAGCACAAAGGTTTTCCCACAATTCATAAGTGTTTTTTGCATTACGCACACGATTGAATATATCCTTGCCAAGGCCCCGGTAGAGTGCATTTTTTGCCTTTGCATTCCACCGATCGTACTTCTCCTCGTCACCAACGGGGTTAGCGGGATCCTTAATTTTTGGAAGCCCTTCGGTGGCGGCTCTAAGACACTCGATATCCATGGCTTCGAGGTATGCCTCCATGCGGATTTTCCAATATGGAAAATCATCTCCCTCAAAGATGGGAGGTGGTCCTTCCCCATTAGACATCTTGCTCTAGGCGGTAAAGCCTAATTTAGGAGCAACTCAGCTCTGATACTAATTGAAAGGAACAAGATATCTAAGAGGGGGGTGAATTGGGCTTTTCTAAAATTTATTGCGAAAATTAAATCCTACTAAGCCATAATTTACCCCTAGTGCCTATAAGTGTTCCTAGTGATTCTATCGATAAAAAGTTTTGCACTTTAAGTTCCAATCCTAGTCTAGCATGGCAATTCTAGGAAAGTAAACCAAGCAACAAGAGTAATACGAGAAAGTAAATTGCTTGAAAGTAAAGGGTTAGGAACACAGTGATGTTTTTCTGAGGTATCGGAGAGTCGCCACTCCCCACTAGTCCTCGTTGGAGCACCCGCGCAAGGGTGTAGTTCCCTCTTGATCCACGCGAGGATCAAGTGCTCTCTACGGGCTGATTCTTTGACACTCCATCGCGGTGAATCATCCACAACCGCTCACAAGATGAGTTGGGTCATCCACAAGCTCCGTCGGATGATCACCAAGCTCCCAATCACCACCAAACCATCTAGGTGATGGCGATCACCAAGAGTAACAAGCAAGAAATCTCGACCAAGACAAGCCTAATGAGAAGGTGGATGCACACTTGCTACTCCCTAGTCACTAATAAGGGATCTTGATCTTGAATTCTCAAATCTCAACCTTCACAAGAGCTCTTGCACTTCCTTTCATATGAAAGGTGTTTCTCAGCTGAACAAATGAGCAAGAGACCTCAAATAGAGGTGTAAGGGATGTATTTATACTCCCCACAGTCAATTCCAACTGTTATGTGCCAACTCAGCATTTTACATATTGACCGGACGCGCCGGTCGACGTGATCGGACGCGTCTGGTCGGTGGGAACGGTCGAATTGAAAACCAACGGCGCTGAGTGACCGGACGCACAGTGAGTCTGATCAGGAGTGACCGGACGCGTCCGGTCGCTCAAAAACCTTTCTGTACTTTGACCGGATGCACGGACGCGTTCGATCGGTGATGACCGGACACGTCCGGTCAGCGAAGTACCTCTCTGAAAATAGACCGGATGCACTATAGACGCGTCCGATCGATTTTCTAGCTGCGTGCGATCACAACACTTACCCTCTCTGACTCTGGTCAACACGATCTCCACGTCCGATCCATGGGAGAACCGCGTCCGATCGATTGTATTGATTCGCGGTGACTGCCAGTACTGACCGGACGTGTCCGGTCAAGGCAGAGATCGCATCCGGTCAAGAAGAAATGGCCCAAACGACTTCGAATCGCGACACAACTTGAACCGAGTTTCTTCCAACTGAACTTTGGGCTTCACCTGAGCTACCTAGTGCTAAGTTTGACAAGTGTACACCACACCTAAACAAAAGACTCACATAGGTCAAGCTACTCGCTCATGCCCCCCTTTATAGTATGGCCAAAGGAGAAAAGCGAAGATCCTAACTACTATTCCGAACGTAACTCAACTCCTCAACGTTTGGAACTAACCGTTCTTAATCTTGACGTTAATCCTTTGAAAACCGAAACAATTTCCATCAAGGGGCATGAAAACCATAGTACCCAAAACAGTCACCATTCCCATGACCTAACTTACCAAAGTTTCTGCAAAACACACGTTAGTCATGGTAATGTTGCGTTGTCATCAATTGCCGAAACCAGCTCTCGGGGCCTAGATGCTTTCACACGGGAACCAATCTGTTAGTGAGGACCTTGGTGAACCATTTGTAGCCAACATTGAGTAGACAGATTGGCATGTACTGCTTAATAGTGTTAGCCTCTATAAGCTTTGGCACCAAGGTAATGACCCCATAGTTGAGCCTTTTAATATCCAACTGCCTAGCCCAAAATTCATGGAACATCCCAAACACGTCATCCTTAATCAGCTCCTAGAACTTCTTATAAAAAGTAACCCCAAAACCATCTGAGGCTGAATTTTCTTTCATCTCCATTATGACATTTTAAATTTCTTCTAGATTAAAGGCTTTAATCAGACCAGCTTTATCCCCTTTATCCAAAGTCAAGTCAGCTGGTCTAAAGTTACTCCCTAAATTTAGCAGGCAAACATCATTGTGGCCAAAAAGTTTCTTATAATAATCCACCACATGAACCATCACCTCCTTCTGACCTCTGATTTCGCCATCTTTAGATTCTAATCAGGAAATACTATTCTTCCTCCTTCTTCCATTAGCAATTTGGTGGAAAAACTTAGTATTTGCATCCCCTTTTAGAATCCAATTATCACCAACTATCAGGTATCAAAATACCAGGGTACCCAACAGATGGTGAAATACGACACCCTGTACGATCGCTAAAGCCCCATCGTAGGGGCCCCAGTAAAGTCGACTCACCGAAAGCGCAGACAACACGTCAGTCGCTTGTGGCACGAGCGACAAACTCCATCCCACCCGAGCCTTGCGGAGAGGTCTTGGGCGAGATGAGCGCCTCGGGAGACACTTTTTCGCCTCGCCCGAGCCCCGCGGCGTCATGCGCCCGACCCCCTCAGCTTACTTTCGCCTCGCCCGAGGGACACGTGCAACCCTCTGGCAAGACAGCGAGCCATGGGGGCCCCCAAACCGCAGCATCTGCTCCCGCCGATGGGACAGACGTGACTGTGCATAGTCAATAGAAGCACGGGAACCACACCCTGACCCCGGTCATTCCACCACGACGACATCCATACCTCTACAACGATGGGGTAACGACCACTATACCACCTAACCTCCTCTCTACGCAAATCCGGCGCACATGTCGCCTGTCCTCAACGGCACAGAGGCGCACAGGACAAGGTACGGCCATAGCACGCAGCACCAGCAAATGGAGAGGCCAAAAGAGCAACGCCTGTTGTATCTCTGTGCTACAGGAAAACTGTTCCCACCGGATGAGGAAGACGGCCACGCCCGAGACTACCTTTTGATTTTTCTCTTTCATTTTTCACCTCTTTACCACGAATGTAACACGAGCCCTCTCCTTAGAAGCTTTAAAAAGGAAGGCAGGGGCCACGTTTAGAGAGAGGCAAAAAAGCGATCAAACAACAACGCATAGATCGAACCAGATAGAACACACCACCCCTCACAAGAGACCTAGGACTCGCTCCTTCTCTCGAAAGCTTGTAACCCCTACTACGAGCCCCCGGTGCAAGGCAACACTAGCAGCAACAAAACCCATTAGACGTAGGGCCGTTCATGCCCGAACCAGTATACATCCTTGTGTCCGCTTTGCACACCATCCAGGCCTAGACGCGCAAATATAAATTTACTCATCGCTCTGTTTAGACCCCCGGTTCTCTAGACACCGACACTAACCCTTTGTTTCCAGTAAATTTCTTCCAAATTATTTAACTCCTCCAGTTGAACTTCCAACTCAATCCTCTCATCCCATTCCTTGATATCTAGGAGTATACTTTCAGCAATATGTCAATCTCTTCAATCCTTTTGGTGATACTGATTTTGTTCGCCCTTTGAGATCCCACAAGTTGCATGTTCCACCCTTTCAAATATTTCCTTAGAGCTTGTAGGCACCCATGCCATCTGTCTAAAGAATAAGTTTGATCATTGAATTTGGCTCTGACTTCACCCCATTTGTTAGAAACCATTTTGTGAAAGCCATCATTAAGGAGCCATTGTTCTTGGAAGAGAAAGTATTTTGGTCTAGGAGCTCCATGCTCACCAGAATTCAAAACCAAAGGGCAATGGTCTAAGCCCACCCAGGCTTTTGACCAAGCAAAGCATTTAGGGAATCTATCTTCCCACTCATATGTGACTAACATTCTGTCTAATTTCACCAAGATATGGTGTTTCTGTTCATTTGACCAAGTGAACTTAGCACCAAAAATGAAGAGCTCAGTTGAAATTTCCCAATGAAGTCATTGAACATAGACATCAACTTCTGGTCTCCTTGCCCAATATTCCTTTCCTTATCATTCCTGATTAGATTAAAATAACCCCTAGCAAAAGAGGTAGAGTCTCCTTATCACAAAAGTATGACAGCTCTTGTAAGAAATCCCCTGAATTTTCATGTTGAGCAGGTCCGTAGACATTCGCTACCCAAAATCTAAAATTTGTCATCCTACTTCTAATTTGGGCAGCCATGAAATAGGTAGCCGGTTCTATATGTTCCAATTCTAGGTTATCATTCATAATACCCAACATCAAACCACCAAAGTGGCCTCTAGCAGGAACCCAGTTCCAACTGAAATCCTTGTTAGTAGCCATCTCCTTCAGTTCCCAATCTGCAAAGTCTTGTTTGATAGTCTCCTGTAAAGCTACAATATCTAAGTCCTCCTGCAGAATATGATCTCTGACCTAATTCCTTCTGTGAGATTTCCCCAAACCTCTGAAGTTTCAAAAAAAATATCTTCATTGAGAGGGTTGGGTTGAGGTTGCCTCCTCTTTAGCTTCCATCACTCTGTCCCCATTCTCACCCATGAGAGAGGACTGAGGAAGAATTATTTGTTTGTTTGTGATGACCTCCATGGCCAGATCAGACAATTGTTCCTCCCCCTGAGGCCCATTTCTATTTTGCTGTTTCTCAAGAAAACTTTTGTAGTTGGCTTCGGCAATGGCAGCTCTAGCTACCTCCTCTGCCCTAAAGGCATTTAGCTGTTCCTCTACATCTTCTACCTCTAAGTCTAGATCAATTATAACCTTTTGCAAAGCATCACTAGGAGTATTATTCAAAATAGTAAAAGGATCAACTTTTTGGATCAACAAAAGCTATTTTTTATAACCTCGATTCCAAATTATAAGACGTACATGAATCCTCCACAAACAAATGCTCGAGGAACCTCGGCACGGGCGCGGTACCCACGCGGAGCGATCCCTCCAGGACCTGCACCACCTGCCCCTGAGCGCCTCGCTCTGCTGTATGCACCAGCACGCGACGTTGCACGCGCGGCCGAGCTCCTCCACATCCGCGTCCCCCGCCAGGCGCTCGTCCAGCAGCGCCAGGAACTGCCCCTCGCGGACCTTGGTCGCGGCCCAGAGCGGGAAGTAGCAGCCGACGGCGCCGGGTGCCGCGGCATCATGGTTCCTCCGCCCGGAGATGAGCTCCAGGAGCATCATCCCGTAGCTGTACACGTCGGCCTTGGCCGTGATGGGGAGTCCCAGGATCCACTCGGGCGCCAGGTACCCCACCGTGCCGCGCGCGGTCGTCAGCGCCTGGCTGAAGTCGCGCACGATCAGCTTCGCCATGCCGAAGTCCGCCACCTTGGGGCAGAACCCGCCGTCGAGGAGGATGTTCTCCGGCTTGACGTCGCAGTGCACGATCCGCTCCTGGCACTGCTCGTGGAGGTAGGCCAGCCCCCGCGCGACGCCGGCCATGATCCCAAACCTGGCGCGCCAGTCCAGCAGCCTGAAGCTGTGGCCCGACAGCACGGACGCCAGGGAACCGTTGGGCATGTAGTCGTAGACCAATAGCCTCTCGTGCCTCGTGGCGCAGAACCCTCGGAGGCGGACGAGATTGACGTGCTGGATCGTGCCCAGCGTCCTGACCTCGGTGCGGAACTGCTTCTCCCCCTGCGCGGACCCCTCCAGCCGCTTCACGGCTACCGCGGTGTGGTCAGGGAGCGTCCCTCTGTACACGGAGCCGAAGCTGCCCATCCCCAGCTTCTGTGAGTAATTCTTCGTGCACTGTGTGAGGTAATCATAGCTGAACACGAGGAGAGAGCCGTCATGGTGCACGGTCTCGTCACGGCGTCGAACCCTGGCAAGAACGAAGAGCAGCAGGCAGAGTATCGCGAGAACAATAGCAGAGGACACGCCAAGGATGGGAAAGCGACCATCTCTCTGGTTTGCAGCAGCAAGGTCGGCGGCGGCGACTCTGAGGAACAGAGTCGAAGCCCCGGCATCGCCGACGGAGAGCTGCTGAACGTTGCGAAGCTCACCGTCCCACACCAAGCAGCCGTCTCTGTATGCATAAGCAGTGCAAGAGCAGTTTCTCAGGCACGCCGATGCACAGACTCCGGAGGTGCCAGCAGCCGCCACCGGGGAATAGCCGCCGGGCAGCTGGACATTTTCCAGCGGGAGAAACCCATCCGTTGATGACGCGTTGCCGCCGCACTGCAAGCTCGTCTTCCTTGCGCAGCCGGCGCTCCAGAGCTGGTTGACCCAGTCCCCCTGCGCCACGGGCTCGAACCCCGGCAAGCACCGGCAGTACTGCGAGCTGGACACGTCGCAGAGGCCGAACGGCCCGCAGACGGAGTACACGTCGCACTGCGACGTGGGGGTCGCCCAGTGCAGCAACCACTGCCCGGACGCGTCGGACCAGTCGTACATGGTGAGCTGCCCGTGAGGACTCATCACCAGCCTCGAGACGGTCGACGGGTCAACGACGCGGAACGAGTAGCTCACCTCCTCGCTGCTGTTGACGAAGTCGAACGTGTACTTGGCCGGCGACGTGCCCATCTCGGGGATGGGGACGAAGTACCGCCCGTTCCAGGCGCCGATGTGGTGGTAGACGGTCGTGTCGTTCCACACGAAGACGTACTGGGCCGATCCGCGCGGGTCGACCCGGTCCGTGTACAGCCCCGTGGACGGGTCGGTGGCGCTCCGCCACGACCGGAGCGCCTGGTACGCGCCGGTGCTCTTGTTCAGCCCCACCCAGCCGCCTGGCACCAGCGTGTCGGTCGGGTGGTCGAAGCTCTGCCAAATGATCGCCGACGAGTTGCCGCCCCGCCAGCACCGGCCACGCAGGACCAAGTTCCCGGTGTCGAGGAGCACCGCCACGGCCGTGCCTTCGTCGCACGGACGTGTCGAGTTGGATGACCAAATCATCGCCTCCGTCGACCGGTTTCCCATTAGGAGGAGGAGGAGTCGGCTGCCGTCCTGAGCCACGGTTAGCTCCGCGGACGACGGGTCGGTGACCGGGGAGTCTCTGTTCATCACCCAGATGACGGTCCGTCCCGGGACCCGCTTGTACCATATGCCGACGTAGTGGCTGGAGTTTCCGGCCGGGGAGAAGAAGCCCAGCTCAAACTCGCCTCCCGCCGACACCAGCGTTCGGTTACCGGTGAGAGATTCTCCTGCGGAGAGCATGTCGCTCGCCGCGGCAGATGAGCATGGCCTCCGGAACAAGCACGCGAGCAAGAAGAGCAGAGCGAGGTGGCGCCACGGACACATATACGCGCCCGTGCTTGCGGCAGGGCTGACCGTAACAAAAACTCTGTATGGTGACGGTTGTAATGCTCCCCTAAATTATTCGCCATTTCGCTGATTCGCTCGTACTTATGCGGGGCACACGGGTCAGGTAACTCCGAACGCGCACGGACACGGTCAAGTATTCAGTGCTGTTAAATCGGCTATACGGTCGGAGATTGGCGGTGCATGGGCAGTGGAGCACGCCGGAAATGACCGAAGACTAGTGGTGGGTGGGTGTACTAACTTGGCCAGTGGAGCTCGCGTCGGTCTCTTAGGAGCCATTCGGCTAGAATTATAAGCCGGCTGAAAAACACTGTTGGCTGATTTTTTGTGAGAGAAAAATATTGTTCCGGCTGAAAAAACAAGCTGAATAAGACGGATTATAAGCCAGATGAACAGGGCCGCAGCATTGGCCTAGCCGCCGTATCTGGAGTTCTGGACACACACGCACACACACACACACCTGCTTCGCTTAACCCGTTTCGTCGTAGACGGCAAGCAGAGAATCAGAGAAATTAAGAAAGGTCAGGCATGGCTAGCGAAGAGTTCGTGACTTCAGCTGAGGTGTGCTGTTTGTCTATCGTCTCCCGCGATGTCTTTGCCCAAGTCCAAGCCAGCAAGATACCAGGGATGCTCGGAACTTTAGGAAGAGGATCCTCGCATTTTCAAACCACTGAACAACTGCTGTAAAAGAGCTGCCGTTCTGTGCATCAAGAACACTCGGATATCATTGAATCCACCTGTCCACATTAGAACTAATGGTGTGTTTGTCGAGTACGTGGGAAGGGGTATAGGGAATTACTAGCAGTAATTGATGAAAATAAACTAAGATGGAAATTTGATTTTTAGTTCTAATCCCTGTTTTAGTTCGTGAATGGGAATATGATAGGAGTGTTTAAAAGAGAATTGGGCTTGCTAGCGCCCGGACGTCCGGATGCTGCCTGCATAGGGAGCGAGTGAGCGCCTAGCGCGTCGGGCTCACGAGAAAGCGCACCGATAGGGGCCCGCGCCGCCCCGAACGTTGCCCATGCCTCCCCGAACATTGTCTACGCTGCCGGCCGCTTTACACACGCATTCCATGTGCAACACCCGATCTATTTTTTAAAACATCCAGATGCAACAGTTGTAACATACAAAAAGAGGACAGATGAAACACTTGAAACAAGCATCTGAAACACTTGCGAAATCGCCTGAAAAAACATTTGAAAATCATTGCAAACATATGCAACATCCAGATGAAACACTTGCAAACATGCATATGAAACACCTAAAAACACTTGAAACATATGCTTGCAACATGCATGTATATGCAACATCCAAATCTACTTTTACAACATCCAGATAAAACACTTGCAACATTCGTCTGGAACAGATGAAAAATTTGGACCATACACTTGAAACATACGTGTATAACCATTATAGCATGTGCAGCATCACGATCTACTTTTACAACATTGATACACAATACTTGTAACATACCTCTGAAACATCTGAAACACTTAAAATATCTATTACAACATGCACTTTTAGCGTAGCATCTGCTTGCTGCTTGGACGAATGGAGGCTCGTCGACGCGGAGCTCGATGCCGCGAAGGTCGCTGATGTGAGCTCGTCGGCGGCATGGACCTTGGCAGGGGCCGCAACAGGAGGCGCGAGTCCAGATGGCGGGCGACAGGCGGCAGGGGCACGGGTGGGTCCACGCAGCGCAAGCGGGGGGCGGGGCGGGCAAGGGCGGGGTCCGTCCTAGAGCAGGGGCGCGCAACGCTCTGGGCGAGCAAGCGAGGGTGGCACGGGTGAGGCGCAAATTGAGCGGACGACGGAGACAGGTCCGTCTGGATAGACGCCCTATAGGCTATAAGGAGCATTACCGTAAGAGAATTTATATTCTTTGTTTCGTGTGTAGGTCTTTGAGTAAGAAATGATATGACAAGTCATGATAAATTGTAAAAATACATTCACCATCCCCTTCCTTGGGAAGTGATTGGTGCGAGTTGCTTTAAATTTCTATTTTTCGCCCCACAAAAACTCACTCTCGCAAAACAAACAAAATATTTATAAACTCGTATCTTCAAACTCCCATTCAATCATTTCAATTACCTTGAACCAAAAGTTCTGTAAGAGCACTGCTACATTACCAAATTAATCTAGACCACTTCCAATCTAATAGGCAAAGGGCCAAAAACCATTACACGCGGGGCAAGTTTGTCTACAAATTGCATTCCGTCATTCATCGATGTAATACACATGATTTAACGATTAAGCGCTATCCACTTTAAGGATAGTATGCACGTCCAATGGTTGTGGATATCGTCTCTTTTCTGCAGTGTACCCATCCCCATGCACATCCAACAGCTATGGGGATGGGAGCACATGCCCCCTTGCATGCTTGAACCGTGAAGCTTTAGCTTTTCTCCCAGCTCCACGTCTTTACCAGTCAGCAAGCATAAACAGCGCCGATAAGGGGCACCAGCTCCATTGTGGTTGTGGCAGGGGCGTGCTACATTGGCGCTACTGCTACAGCAGAAGCAATGGCGAAAGCAGCGGTGCCGTTGGCATGTGCATGCAAGAGGGCATGTGCTCCCATCTCCACACCCATTGGATGCGCATTGCTTCCACCGCCGCCACCGATGCCCCCGCTTCCCCCGTGTCTCGGTAAGGTCACAATGAGCATAGTTTTTGCGATTGTGGGAGCAGTTGCAATTAGTATCTCGATGGTCGTGCTCTAGTGCCTCGTGCAGGCATTGCACTCTAGACGGCACCACCGAACGCGCCGCAAGCGCCACGCCGCAAACGACTATAGCTGACACGACAGCAGAGCACCGCACTGCAATGGCTACAACTGACAGGGCAGCGGAGGACGCTGACACAGAGGAGGACTATGACATGACAAAGGAGGATGCTGACACGGAGGAGGAAGATGCGATCAGAGAGAAGGCTGCTGGCATGCTGGATGCGGTGGCGCCGGCCGCGATGCATTGCAGCTGCCAGTGTAGGACTCGACATCCAAGAGAGTGGCCATGAGTTATAGTGTGTAATAATGTAATAAGGTTTGTTCAACTATCTATCGGTGTATTCGTGTGTAATGTTGGCCACTAATACGGCGTGTATTGTCACCGCCCTTATGTTTGACAAATATAATTTTCATGAGTATGTACTGGCTTTGTTAGCCATTTAAGGAGATGCGTTGCACATATCTTTATGCACATCAAGTGGCTGTGGAGATGGGAGCACATGCCCCTTGCATGCATGCAGCCACTCAAAGTCTCAATCGTATGTGAACTAATGGTGGCTCCCTTTCGGTTTGCTTGCTTCTCTCGATAGTCGGGTCCTGTTTGAAATGGAGGCTCTTCGTAGGAATTTTGGAGGGATTCCTATAGATGACGTCACATGCTATTTGGGACGCAAGAACACACGCTGCTGATTCTAGAGGAAAGGAAATAAAACGTCTAGTTGGAGCTCTGGTTTTTGGCCGCAGAAGCCCGAGACAACCTCCGCTGCTCGGTGACGGGCCGGATCTGTGGCCTTTGGGTCCGGATCTGGCCACCCCCACACCGGATCTGACGCGCCCAGGCGACTCACCGTCAGGCAGGGCCAGCCCGATGGCATGCTCGGAGGTGGATGACCCACGCATGTTCGGAGCGGCGTCCCTCCCGGTCACCTTCAGGGACATTCGCTGGGGATACGCCAACAGGAGCGCGAGTTGGCGGGCCTCCGGCAACCCTGGCGGCGTCGCACCAGGGCGGGACTGGTGCGCGGCTGGCGCACGGGAGCCAGCGAGCGCTCGGATGTGGCTACGTGCGCAACCACAGGCCCGTCCCGAGGCCTCACCAGCCGGGGCCCGGCCTTCGGGTGCAGAGGGGCCATGCTAGACCTGACCGCACGGTGGCGCCGGCGGCGCCGTCAAGATCCAGAGCGCCGCGGTGGCTCCGTAGCTTGCCTGCGGCAGGGGGAAGCACCACGACAAGGTCCACCTCGTCGGGCGTCAGCGTTCTCGGATGCGTAGTGGCGGCTGACGGCCCACGACAAGAGGGATCCCTGGGCTCCTGCTCTGCCAGCGCCGCCTTGGGCTACCTCCACCACGACGCCCGACGCCTCCTCCACGGTGCCCGTTCATGCTCCTCCGCTCCCTCGTGGTTTACTGGCTCGCTGGCTGGGTTGGCAGGCTTGCTGTGGGTGATTGGCCAACTGTCACCATTGTCGTCCTCATAGCTCTAAGTTAAGGGCTACAGTCCATGGGTTTGAGGAGTTTTTGGCGAAAGTCGTGCACGACCTGACTGTGCGATCGACGGCGACGCCATCTAGCGCCATTTACCTCCCTGGAGGCGTCGATGTACCCTTCCCACCCTCTAACCGTAGCCCGTCGCTCTCCTCCTGGTGAAAACCTTGCTCTGGTTACCTAGAGCCGTGGTGGCGGTGTCTACAACGTCACATCCCTCTTAAGGGCACCATCATGGAGGAGCCAGCTCAGACCCTCTAACCTTCCTTCTTGCTGGGCTCCGGTCATCGATGGTGGCGTCCGTGGATGTCACTTTCCTTCTTGAAGGCATCGACACATGCACGCTTGCCCCCATCCACACCCCGTGTGACCTTATGCTCTCTCTGGTTGCTCTCCCATCCGATCTCACTACCCCTCCTATCCCTTGACTTCTACAAACACTAATTGTTGCCAGGTGCTCGCCATCAACGACCTGCTCTGCCGTCCTCTAGATCACCTTAGTGCTCCGCCTCATCATACGCTGGGTTGCGGGGACCTTGATCTCTTCTCTGGATCTCCTTGTTCTCCTCCTGGCGATCCTCCCCTTTTGAGGCTTCCTTCCCTCAAATGGCATTGGTGGGTGTCGGATGGAGCCCAGATGTGCTCTTAGGCGATGCTACTCATGGCTACCGCCTATTGGCTCCAACTCCAT
This sequence comes from Saccharum hybrid cultivar R570, assembly GCA_038087645.1. Lineage (NCBI taxonomy): Eukaryota > Viridiplantae > Streptophyta > Magnoliopsida > Poales > Poaceae > Saccharum > Saccharum hybrid cultivar. Next base: position 4,475,724 of record JAQSUU010000043.1, on the reverse strand, counting down.
GCCTCACAGCTTCCTGGCTGTCGTCTATTGGATCAACTCAATACCTTACAGCTGCACGTGGGCTAGAGTTCTTCAGAATAAGTCTTTGGTGGTGGCACATGTTAGCAAGTAGGCCTTGCACTCGCTTCGGTTTGTAGGCAGAGCTGGTAGCTGAATAGTGTTGTGTTTGTGGTTTCTGTTAAGTGTTGTATTCCTTCTCTCCTTATCATGTACTTCTCGGACTTTGTATTGGATTGGCGCCAAGCCCTTCCACCCCCGGCTAGTCCGGCATCCGTGGAATGAAAATTCAGGTGGGAAGGCCTTTCTCCCCCCCGGTGTTGAAGTAAAAAACCTCCATTGCTCGGTCGTGGAAAGAGAAAGAGCATGCATCGATGGCTTTTGCACTGCCGCCCTGAACTACCGCGAAGCATATCTTGTAATCACATGGAGAGAGAAACGAGAGGATAAGATTGACCAACGATTAGTCCTACATGTGAGAAACAATTAAATTGATAACCCCTTTGACTTGTAATCACATAAATGGTTTTTTAGAATTATATGTTTGCAAATTAATCCGCCATGTAATCACATATGTTTATTTGTGAATTAAAATTTGATGTTGTAATGATAAATACTTGTAACAATAAAATAAATACATTTTAATCTCACCTAATGCTATGAGAATCCTATGTTATAAATTCCTATGTTACAAACGCCTCTATCTATATCGTCCCTATGTTTTTCCATTCTCCTGTTTTCCCACTACATTTCTATCCTATTCCTGTGTTTTTTCCTTTAATTTGTTTTGCATTTCTCTGTTCCAAACAGACTCTCACATGTCCTGCCTTCAGACCTCAATTATCGCTCACTTTGCTCATCCACTACCACTGCTGAATGTATGTGGTTGGAAACCAAAATGTTATTTCCTACCTTGGAATATTTAATTCATTTTTACTCGCTAATCCTTTTTAACTGTTTTTTCCTACCTCAGAGTACTTTCCAATTGATGATAAAATGAAGAGAAGACCCATCCTTTAGGTGCTTTAAAGCACACTGCATTTTCAAAGCAAGTTTTGGGTGAGTATTAAGTCTACCATTGCATTTCTTGCATCAATCAATTGCAGTCTTGTATAAGCATCTTTCGCCCTGTTTGCTTGTCCTATAAGCCGTACTTTTTCAGCCAACGAACAGTGTTTGTCTCTCACAACAAATTAGCGAACAGTAATTTCAACCATGACTTTTCAGCCAAGCGAACATGGTTATCTATACTCCATGCTTGTCATAAAAATGAGGTTTGCCATATTTGCTTATTCATTTTAGTATTTGTTAGAAATCTGTACACTCAAAGCTCTGTCATAACTGCATGGCTCCAGGCATATTCAGCTATCCCTTTTGAATCACAGTAACTGGTTACCAAGTTGAGGATGGGGCTGGTGAACCTAGTATTGGTTTATTATATATGCGCAAGACATGAATAGAACTCTTGTTTCCATTCTTTCATGGTTCATGTGCCCATTATAGATTTTAAAATAGACTTCCAGTAACTAAATTTTAGAAACTTAAGTAGTATCCATAACTGAATGTTTCCTGATTGTTCAATTCATTTCACACAATATTTTCTTTGTTTCTGGTTGAAATATATTTAGATAAATAGTTTCAATATCATACTGTATAATTATTTAGACAATCTGAAGACATCCTATTCAAGTGTTGTGTCTTTTTGGTTTTGAAACAAGTTATCACTTGTCATTACTAGTACTTCTAGCCATTACTGCTCAACGGCCATTAGATGTCGTTGTCCAAGTTGTGCAACAACTGCAATAAGGTCATGTTCGTTTCGTTGAAAAGTCATAGCTAAAAGTATTGTTCGCTGATTTGTTATGAGAGAAAAATATTGTTCCGACTGAAAAAACAAGTTGAAAAGTGTGGATTATAAGACAAGCGAACATGGCCTAAATGCATAGATTATTATGTCAGTCTCAGTGAGAGTTTCATATATCAGTTTCAACACTCTCATATGTTGGAAATAGTGCAGAAAAGTTTTATGGGTGAAACTCTATTTGTTCCTATGAAATTTTTATCATATCTCTCTTCATAAATACATTGCCATGTCAGCAGATTTAATGACCATGAAACTCTATGGAACCCCACTAAAACTGGCCTTAGAGGAATTAGCTAGCTGCTACAACTACATGTGCTACATGCTTGTTGTGCAAACGAACTGTTAGGACCTATTAGGAAGCAGTAGCTTCATGTCTTCATATTGCCGAAGGACATGTTATGAAGCAGCTAGTAGCTTCATGTTGACCTGTTAGGAATGAATCATTATAACGTAGAGGATGTTTGGGACTGCTCCACAAACTTCGCCGTGGAGCAGCTCCATAAAAAACTGGAGTTTGTGGAGCACCTCTTTTTCCTCGAATAGAGTGCGAGAGCTGAAACCGTTTGAATAAAAAACGTAGAGCGGAGCAATTCCAAACAGCCCCTTAAGTTTCTTGCTAACTTTATTTTGCAATTAAGATAATAGCTTCATGTATGATTTGATTGGCAGTAGCTTTACGTAGCTTGAACCAGGGAATTCTATACTTCTATCTAATGTATAACTTTTAATGATGATTACATATATGTATCAATGCTACTGAATGTAACATATATCACTTTCTTGTGGTTACATGGCTAATTGAGTTGATCCGATATTAACTTTGAATAATAATTTAGGTGATACTATGCTTGAGCACAGCTGATGAATCCTGACAGTCCGGGGGACAAACAGCTGATGTTTGTTCCAGACTCCTCTCTGCTGCACCTCGTCAACTACCCAAGCCTTGTTTAGATTGAAGAGAGATAGTGAAATTTGGTACTGTAGCACTTTCGTTTGTATTTAGCAATTATTGTCTAATCATGGACTAACTAGGCTCAAAAGATTCGTCTCGTAATTTATAATCAAACTGTGTAATTAGTTATTTTTTATCTACATTTATTGTTCCATGCATGTGTCTCTAGATTTGATGTGACGGAAAGAGAGTGAAAAAACTTGCAATCTAAACATGGCCCCAGTCACCACCTTTGTCTCCCTTCGGAGTAAGGTAGATGGGGCCCTTCTGTGCCGAAGCTGATTAGAAAAAGGAGTACAATAAATCCATAACATAGGAGTCCACGAAAAAAGTTGGAAGAGGGAGAACCATACTTTGGGACAAAGACTGTGGAACCATTTGCCTTGATCTTAACTATCCTAGCTTCAGTGTCAGTTGGCCTGCACGATAGAGAGTTAGGCTGTGTTTAGTTGAGAAAATTTGAGTGAAAAGTTACTGTAGCACTTTTCGTTGTTATTTAGTAAAATTTGTCCAACCATGAATTAATTAGACTCAAAAGATTCGTTTCGAACTTTACAGACAAACTATACAATTAGTTATTTTTTTACCTACATTTAATACTTCATGCATGCGTCTAAAGATTCGATGTAAGAGGTGGAAGAGGAAATATTTTGGGTATGCATGGCAAGTGAACGCGGCCTTAGGCAGTTGGAAAACAATGCACATAGTCCTCAATGCTTGAACAGACACTAGTGTTGTTACTTTTTTTTTGCCACCGTCCTTGCCACCGTACCACACGCTAGTGTTGAAATATATGTGGAACTGAATACCGATGATGTGCTTGTCATCTGAGCATTTCAGTGTCTGTAATTCAGGTCTAGCACGATAACAGTCTAAGCAACAAACCGACAAACATCAACACTAGGCTGTGTTTAGTTGCTTCAAAAATGCACTATGCAAAAAGAAGATTCCCCGTCACATCAAACTTGTGATACATGTATGTAGTATTAAATGTAGATAAGATCAAAAACTAATTGCACAGTTTGATTGTACTTTGCGAGACGAACGTTTTTGAGTCTAATTAGTCAACGATTGGACAATTATTACCAAATACAAACGAAAATGCTACACTACCGCTACAGTGAATTTTGACACCTAAATTTAGGAACTAAACACAGCCTAGTTTTACGCGACCGGACCAAATGGTTCAGATAAAAGCAAAACCTGCATTCCTAGTTATGACGTCAAACAAAACATCCATCTCATTTTTTTATTTTTTATTTTCATGACTTCGTCGAAATGAGAAGGAAAACACACACACAAAACACGAGAACAATGCGGAAGGGCAAAATGCCCATCTTGCTCGTCCGGTTGCGCCGTGACCCATAGGACCATACATCCATTACCCTCGGCGATTCCGACTCCGACAGTACAGAAAATCGCCGTGTGGTCGGTCCATCTGGGGCGACCTTGACTTCCCCTCTCCAACCTCCCCAGAACCCAGCCAATCCGCTGATCTCAACTGCCGGGCACTCCGATCCGGCGACGATGGAGGGGAACGCCGACGCCTCTTCGACGGCGCCGCTGGCCTGGCACGACTTCCTCGAGCGCATGCGCCAGCCCTCCGCCGCCGAGTTCGTCAAGTCCATTAAAAGGCCAGCTCTAGCCCCCGCGCCCACTCCCCCTCAATCCCATGGGTGAAATTAGGTTCATGTGAGATTCAGTTCGTGGGTGACGAGATCCGCGGCGAAGCATATTGTGATTGGTTGAGCTCTAGTGGCCTGTGTAGCCGAAGTAGCGGGAGGAGGGAAGTAGGAATTAGAGGCACGAACGGGATTTCATTGCCGTGCCCTTCGAAATGTAAGCCAACGGTGTTTACGAGCTTGCAAGGTCAGTAGGTCTGTTTTTGCAGAGCTTAATCTAGGTTTGCTATTTGGTTGGAACCTATCGTCTATGTAGGTTCGAGCTGGATCCACATTTTTGCGCTACTTCTGGATTTCAGGCTTAGGTTACTTTGACGGATGCCTTTCAAGCTACAATATGATAGACACATTGCACAATGTGAGATAATTTTGCATTGAGGTTTGTCATATGTACCGTACCACAAACTTGATTGATTGTGTGTATGCTTTAGCATATGTAGATGATGCCAGAATTGGTAGAAAATAATGGAGTACTTCCGTTGGGCTTAACGCAGTGAGTTTAATTTTTTATTTCATGATAACTATTTGTTTCCTATTTGGGGTCAGAGTATGGCTTGGATTTCCCAATAGTGCCTGGTACAAAACCAAGGTTGACTTGAGTTGTGGTATAGTCACAGTAGCTGAGTATATGTTACTAATTGATCTTATGTTACTAATGGGGCGAGAAGACCAGAGTTGTGAATAAGTGTTTCCTGAAATAATTGAATTTTCCAAATGCAGCTGTATGCAGTGGAGATGCCTCATTTTCTTACTAGACTTAGTAGCTATTAAAATTGACATTTATGTAGGTCATTTTTCAAAATGTTTGAAATTAACTTAGTTATTTTTCATGCATACAGCTTTATTGTGACATTCTCAAACAGAGCTCCTGATCCAGAGAAAGATAGTGCTGCTGTCCAGGAGTTCCTGGAAAACATGGAAGGGGCATTCAGAGCCCACACCCCTTGGGCTGGCAGTTCAGAGGAAGAACTAGAGAGCGCTGGTGAGGTAATTTCTTTATTCTGCGCTCTGCAGTGCTATTAATGTGGCTCAATATTTTTGTTCGTATGGATGCCTGACTCAGAAATAAAGATGAGCTAACTCACGTTCAGCACTGAGCAACCACACCAAGCAGACAGAGATTCAAATACCGGAAAAAACATAGGCTGTGTTTAGATGCACTGAAAAGTGCACTATGCAAAATAAGATTCCCCGTCACATCAAACTTGCGATACATATATGGAGTACTAAATGTGGATAAAATCAAAAACTAATTGCACAGTTTGGTTGTACTTTACGAGACGAACATTTTGAGCCTAATTAGTCAATGATTGGACAATTATTACCAAATACAAACGAAATGCTACAGTGTATTTTGGCTATCCAAATTTTGGATCTAAACACAGCCATATTCTTAGTTTCCAGTGACATTATTTCAGCCTTTTGAAACCCATCAATAGTCGGTGTTCTTTACTTGTCTTTTTCATCTGTCAGCAGCTGAGTCTGCAGGCTGTTTTCTACAGTCGCATCTTTCATAGGTTGCCAGGATACTGTTGAGGAGTCACATAATGGTTATTTTCCACACCAGTGCTGATTTCTTCCTTCATCTCTTAGGAGTTTAGAACCACACATGCTGGTAAACCATTGGCTTACTGAGACAAAGTAATGTTAAAAAGATATTGTATGGTAAACAGCATTAAAACACAGGGTTACCGTGCTCCAATCTGCGGTAGCAACTCAGAACAGATGCAAAGTAGTTTCAGATTTGTTACAAAAGTAGCATATAGGATATCCTGCCATCTTCTTTTGGTCATCCTTAGTTGAAACAGCACTGTTACCAAATACCATTCAACTATAGAAATGTCTTCTTGGAATGAAATCTTGTTGCTAATCCATCACAAGGATCTGTTGAAGTATTTGTAAACATATATTTGTGAGAATTATTTGCTAGGTACCCACCACTCAATTGGGACTTAATCTTTACTTCGGATATCATAATACCTAATACAAAGCCTTATTTTGTCTTGTTTGGGGTACAAGATGACTTTAAATGTTCCCAGCATCAAACATGTCGATATTGGATTTGGTTTCATTGCATATTGTTAGTGCTCTTAATTAGTTTTCTTGCCCCTTCATCTTAATTTCACTTCATCTTGGTGGACATATTATTGAGTAGTTTCACTTCTATTTAAATCTGATTACTCTTTATGATCATTGCTAATCTATGATTCCCTGGCCAATAAAATGGCATTTGATGTCAAAACCTCACTCATTTACAATAGTCATGCTGCCCTTTTCTTCGATTAAGACTAGCAGTGGTAAATAATACTGTCAAGTACTAATCGATTCTACTAACAGTAATACCGTTGTTCTATTCATACAAGCAGCTGAAACTAAATGCTGTAATGTTTAATGCATCTTGCAAAAAAAGGGTATTAGTCAACAACAACAACAACATAGCCTTTTGTCCCAAGCAAGTTGGGGTAGGCTAGAGATGAAACCCAAAAGAGACGATAAACAGGGAGACACATAAAGGGACAAATGGCACAAGACAGAAAGAGGTCACGGTTCAGGCACGTTGATTGCCAGTCTCCAAGTGCTCCTGTCCATAGCTAAATCCTTAGAGATATTCCACTCCTTAAGGTCTCTCTTAACGGACTCGTCCCAAGTTAGTTTAGATCGACCTCTACCGCTCTTTACTTATTAGTCATTCTAGAATTTACTTGCTAATAGTTTATCATTTTATTACCCTGTATATTGACTAATAGTTTACCATTTTATTATGCTACATACCGACTAAGATTTTATCATTTTATTGTGCTGTATACCAGATAATAGTTGTATGTGCTGAAATTTGACAACGTTTGATTTCTCTTTTAGGGACTTGAGAAATATGTTATGACAAAGCTGTTTAATCGGGTATTTGCTTCAGTCCCAGAAGATGTGAAGAGTGATGAAGAACTTTTTGAGAAAATGTCTTTGCTACAGCAATTTATAAGGCCTGAAAACTTGGATATAAAACCAGAATACCAGAATGAAACATCCTGGCTGGTATGAAAATTAACTTCCCTCGTTCTTGGGCATTTTATTCGCTGCATGTATACATGATAAAGCTTCTGGCAGAAACTGAACTAGGATAGTGTCGTACTTGTGTCTTGGGTTGGGTTGCCTGCTGGACCTTTCTATGTAATCTATATGTCTATACTCTACACACTACTATTTGTATGCCATTCCATTCACATATTATACTTCCATTGTGAAATTTTTGCTGTTCAATTTCTTACCACTGCCAGCCACTCAGCTATCCACTGAAGTAGTAGTTAAGGACACATTTAGTTTTGAAGGAAATGTGAACTGCTATGATTCATTGTCAGTGGATCTGCTGATCTTCAAATTAGACAACAAATGTATATTGCGCCCCACTGGCCAAGTCATTTATTTAGGTCCAAATTAGACAACAAATGTATATTGCGCCCCACTGGCCAAGCCATTTATTTAGGTCCAAGCCATGTATTTAGATAGACCTCATAACAGCTGTTCATTCTTCATATAGGTGTGACTAATTGATACTTGTTCTTCTTGTTTTTGGTATAGCTCGCACAGAAGGAGTTGCAGAAAATAAACATGTATAAAGCTCCAAGGGATAAGCTTGCCTGCATTCTGAACTGCTGTAAAGTTATTAATAACTTACTTCTAAATGCTTCGATTGTGTCCAATGAAAACCCCCCTGGAGCTGACGAATTTCTTCCAGTCCTTATCTATGTCACCATAAAGGTATGGCTTATAGCCATCACAAAAGAAATATCTGTTGTCAGGAGTACTTTTTATATTCAGTTCCCCATTGAAGATCAACCCCCATTGACATGCAATGACAAAGTTTCAATGTGCCAATGTCAGTTTGGTAGAATTGACTTAGCTTTTATATATGTTGGAAAAATATCAGCAAAGTGTCTGATGAAATCTGATGCGTTGGACATGTCTCTTGTGACTTGTGAGGTATCCTTAAGTGTGTTGGACTGTCCGTGCACAGTGCATCCTTGCTTTGTTCCTCATTTCCTTTTCCCTCAAGCACTATGGCTGTAGCTATCTACTTGGATACATCCTTTGTACATATGGACTCAATAGTGAGCTAGTGTTATGGTGCAGTTGTTGTTTCAGAGTAATAATAACTTTTAGTCAGGATCTGCTTGAGTTTTGCTTACAAAAATGATTATACTTCCAATAGCAGACAAACTATGTATTTCTCAGGATCTTGAAAAGATTCAAGAATAGAACCGCTGGACTAACATTGTAGGAACATAATAATGAGAAACATCGTGCTGAACTGATCAGTAAGGACTTCGAGTTGGAGCATCTTGTATAGGTGTCAGTATTGTTCAGTCAATCATTTGCCCTTCTGCAATCGTCTCGCTGAGCACTACGGTTATCTTCTAACAGTAATTGGCAAAAAATTGCCCTTGCGGCCTGAGTAGCTTTAATAGTTTTTATTTCAAATCTAGACAATAATGTCAGGATCCTTTTGTTGTTTGCCTCAATATTATTCTGTTAATCATTTTTTTTTGCAGTTCACATAACATCCAGGATTGTTGTAATAATCAAGCACATGTTCTTAGTGCAGGCTAATCCTCCGCAGCTCCACTCAAATCTGTTGTACATACAAAGATATAGACGGCAAACACGATTGGTGTCAGAGGCTCAATACTTTTTTACAAACATATTGTCTGCTGAGTCTTTCATATGGAACGTTGATGGGGAATCATTATCCATGAATGAACTAGATTTTCAAAGGAAGATGGATTCGGCAAGGGAACACTTGTTGGGATTATCAGAAGCGGTTGACACAGAAGCATCTGAGCAAATGACCCAGAAAACTGCTGTTGATTCCAGTGATGATCTGAAGGCATTGCATCAGCCTGAGAATGCATGACCTGTTGGTCAAGCCAAGATGAAGTGGCGATACATGGCGGAATGGCGGAAGTACTCGGAAGTTTGGTCTTATACCTAAAGACGACAATGATCACAAAACAGAGTGCATATTTCCCCAAAGCCATATGCTGAAGCTCCTTGAGCCACAAATGGTATGCTGGAGGCTTGAACGTCAATATAGTGGAAGATTAATGCATTCTGCTGAAGCTGTTCTTAGACGAACTGCACCGGTGCCTGTAAAGGCATCCGGTCCACGTTGGTTTTTAGCGTCGAAAAGAGCTGCACCGGCGTACGCTACACGTTCCTGAATTGAAGCGGTTCCGCTAAATCTAGCGTGTTCCCGTACGTCCAAAAGGACCGGTAGTGCTGCCGCGCCCGCAGAAGGCGTTCGTCTCGTGTGCGGGAGGAGGGAGGAGAGAGGACATGTGCCTAGGAAAGCGTGTCCAACATTTTTTCATATAAAAAATGTTATAACTCACAAACTAAAATACCAAATTAAATTCCGATTGCACCATTAAATTCGTGATAATAAATTCTTCATAATAAGATCTCACATGGATATATTTAGATAAAGTGACAAGTGGTATATTTAGATAAAGTGACAAGTGGGCCCCACAGTGGATAGAGGATGATATAGATGATGGATGGATGTGGGAAAACTGTATATTTTATGATGACTAGGATAGAATATTCCTTTTAGAGGATAAATATAGAGGTCCATGAGTGCGGATAGTCTTAGATCCAAATATTCATTGCATTGTAGTTCTTGGGATCCTGGCTCTGTTGTAATTTCATCTTGTGGTGAACACACCCTTTCGTGTTCTTATGCTTCTGTAACTAGAGTTTCGGTAAGTGAAGCTTAGTTCATATCAAAATTTTATATTCAGAGCAAAGAGTATGAAAATTCTGAAAACCGTTGCATTTTTTGGTTATATATTTCGTTAATTTTGAGACTCATTGACTTCTGAGAAGCGAGAATGACACTCTTTCGAGAACAAAATACTAGAACATAAATGATTAGATGCATGTATACACCTCTTATCCTCCAACTAGTTGAGCTAGCCACTTTTACGGATTCGATGTTGGTGCATTGAACCGCTACCTGATCACACACAAGAATTTCGTCGGCTCAATCACAGGGGATCTACCATTAAGATTGAGAATTCGAGATCTACGAGAGTTGCCGTATAATAACAATACATTTCCCCTTTCTGTTGAGCTGTACAGAACATGCGTACGTACTTTCTCTCTATACCCCCCAAATCACTGCGTAGTCACCGTTCGATTCAAAGGCTCCAGAACCGACGCGTGTGCTTCCTAGTTTGTTTGAACACTTGCCGACATCATGAACAATCCGACGTTTATTTATTTATCTTAAACAAGGACTTGCTCAACAATTTATTGCCACTACATTATTACACCACATATATATAGATATCTAATAGTCGTAACATGGAATGTGCTAAGCTTCTATACCATGGAGTACCTTGTTCTCCCTGTTCGGCTGAGCTTATCAGTCGTAAAATAGTATTTTTCTCTCGCAGCAAATCAGCCACAACCGGTTTATAAATAAAAAAAACCCAGCCTACCGAACGGGGCCAATCTTTTGTTTGGCTGGTCGGCCCCCGGAGCCAGACTCCCTGAGTCACCACCCGATGTTGCAGCAGCCACCAGGTAGCACGAAGTTCGACGACATCATGTGGTAAGCAGGTACTATATGTCTGAATGAGAAGTTTTGTCGATGAACGCACCCGTTTGACACCCTTCCTTTTCATATTGCCGATTAACCGCAGACCCATCTCAGAGCCTGTTTAGTTCAAAAAAAAAAAGTAAACTTAAAAAATGCTACAGTACTTGTCACATCAAATCTTGCGGCACATGCATGGAGTACTAAATGTAGACGAAAGAAAAAACTAATTACACAATTTAGTTGTAAATCACAAGACAAATTTTTTAAGCCTAATTAGTCCATGATTAGACATAAATTGCTAAATAAAACAAAAAATACTACAGTAACGAAACATAAACTTTTTTACCAAGTAAACAAGCCCTCAATCCAGTTGATTCCACTCCAATCCAACACACGTGGCATGCATCCAAACGAGCCTTCAAATAAACTAGTAGATGTGAAAGGAAACGAGAACGACGGGTGCGCTAGATTCGAGCTGGATCAAAAGCAGCGTGTGCATTCACCTTTACAACACCGAAAACTATGATAGATCAGTAGTACAGGTACAGGTACAGCACAGCTAGCGTGCAACTGCGTACTCCCTCCGTCCCACAAATAAGTGAACGTTTTTGACTTCTACACTCTATGTTTGACCATTTGTCTTATTTAAATTTTTTTATAAATAATAAAATAAATAAATCATTATGAAAATATCTCTAATGATTGAATAAGTCGTAACAAAACAAATAATATTTATTAAAAAATTTTTAAATAAGACGAACGGTCAAACAAGAAGTGTAGAAGTTAAAAACGTGCACTTATTTGTGGGACGGAGGGAGTACTGCTTAGACGCGAAGCCTCCTAAGGGGTTGTTTAGTTGGTGAAAAAGTTTGGATTTGGCTACTGTAGCACTTTTCGTTTTATTTGGCAATTTATGTCCAATCATGGATTAATTAGGCTCAAAAGATTTGTCTCGTGATTTACAACCAAACTGTGTAATTAGTTTTTTCTTTCGCATATATTTAGTACTCCATGCATATGCCGTAAGATTCGATGTGACAGGTACTGTAGCACTTTTTGGGTTTGCTTTTTGCGAACTAAACAGGCCTTGTTTACTTCCCCATCCCAACCCAAAATATTTTCTCTTCCACCCATCACATCAAATCTTTCGACGCATGCATGGAGCATTAAATATAGGTAAAAAAATAACTAATTGCATAGTTTATCTGTAAATGTCGGGACGAATCTGTTGAGTCTAGTTAGTCTATAATTGGACAAATTTTACCAAATAACAACGAAAGATGCTACAATAACTTTTCACCTACTTTTCGCCAAATGAACACACCTAAGGATCATATCGGAGACACGAAGCGCGTCCTTCCGAGCACTTTCTGATTAGATTAAGCAATCACGAGAATTGTAAATCTTTAACAAAATGGAGGCAAACCTATCTAGCAGAAAGTATCCAACGCTCTCGCTCGCTCAACAATCCATGAACTTACTGTTCAGATGAGTACAAATAATTAAAATTTTATCTTTTTTTTATCTTATCACAAAACAAAAGAATCTTTGGTGGAAGCTGACTGGCTGGATGGGCATGCATGCACCTAGGCCGTGTTTAGATGCCGAAACGTGCGCCTAGATTTGGCCGCTGCTGCTACGAAGTTTCGACAGGAACACTGTAGCAGTTTTTGTTTTTTAGTGTAAAAAATTGTCCAAAAATTGATTAATTAGACTCAAAATGTTCATATCGTAAAGTACAACAAAACTGTACAATTAGTTTTTTATTTCATCTAAATTTAGTACTCCATGTATTTGCTGGTATTTTGATGTGATAGGGAATCTTCTTTTTGCATAGTGAAATTTAGGGAAAATTTAGGATCTAAACGAGGCCTAGCTAGGTACTCCTTGCAATATGCTGTCATGCTGACAGGGAGAAGAAAAAAAAATACGGAGCAATGCATGTATGCACACGCAATAGCGATCGATTGATCTTTAGAGGCAGACAGAGGCCTAGCAGAAACTCCACAGCCTCATCAACTCGCCGTCGTCCTCGGGCTCCTCCCACGTCGACGAGAACGGCGCGGCGGCGCCGGTGTCCACCAGATCCATGAACTTGGGCGAGGCGAACGCCTCCAGGTCCGTCCACAGCTCCTCCCCCTCGGGCGGCGACCCGGTGCTGGCCGCGGCGGACGATGTCGTCGTCGCGTGCTGCTCCTGGTGGACGTGATCGGTGCTGCCCTGCGTCGACGACAGCGAGGCAGACGTCGGCGTCGTCACGCAGGCGCTGGACGAGCACCTGTCGTCGGCGCTGATGCCGGCGTCGGCGTCGATCGCCGCGGCAGCCGCAGCCGCGGCGCGCTGGATGGACCTCGGTGACATGCCGCCGCCGGCAGCCGGGTCGTCGTCCCTGTCAGCACGCCTCCGGTGGGAGGAGGACGCGGACGAGGAGGGTGATGAGGTGGGGAAGTTGAGGACGGCGTCGGAGCCCTTGAGGCAGAGCAGCGCGGCATCGTAGGCGCGCGCCGCGGCCTCGGGCGTGGCGTAGGAGCCGAGCCAGATCCGGCGCTTCTGGTTGGGCGCCCTGATCTCCGACACCCACGACCCCCAGCTCCGCATCCGCACCCCCTTGTATGGCCTCGCCGCCGCTGCCTTGCCGCCTACGCCGCTCTCCGGCCTGGCCAGCTTGTTGTCGGAAAAGGCGGTCGCCGTGAGGACGCCATTGCTGCCTGGGTTCTTCACCATTATATATGTTGCCGTTCGCCGCGGCGTCGCTCAGATCTTTCTCTGTTCGTGCCTTGGGCGGGGAAGGGAACTGAGGTTGACATGCTGATGCTTGAGCAAGTCGACTGGTATATATATACAGTGGCGTCGAGGTCGAGTGCGAAAGGCCGCCTGCGCAGTGTGCGCGCGCAAGCCAAGGATCACCCACACCCACACTGCTGCTGTGGTCCTGTGGAGAAAGGGTTGGGGCTACCGATTTGGAAGACGCGCGAGCTTTAGGTGTCATGCCACCCTCCTTTTAACAAAGTGTGTACTTCTTCGATGCTCCGCTTTTCTAATCTAGTTAGATCGTTCACATTCTAGCTGGGACAAATCTGTGCTGTACTAACTTCTTGGTTGAGTTCGTCGAACACGGTAGTAAAAACATGCGGTGTAAAATACACGTTTGTTATTTTAGACATCATATCATATCACGATAGTGAAAACAAAACTTTGAACACCGATCGTCATTATATTATTGTTTATAAAATGTAGTAAAATCATGATACTGTCTTACTAAGAGAAAAAAAATATCCATATGGTTTTGGAGGATCTGTTCGCTTGAACTTATCAGTCATGGTACATTGTTTTTCTTATTCTTACAGTAAAATAACATCAGCCGACTTATCAACCGTAAAAACATCAGGCGAACAACAAATCAAATGTTTTTGCTTTATTAAATGCAGAGAGTACTAGCTAGGGGTGGCAAGCTGCATAGGATCATATGCGTTAAACTTTACAACAACAATCTTGTGCGCGGGATCAATGATTATATAATGTTAATACAGTCGGAGAGTACTTTTAAGTACCCACATTAAACACGCTTGAAAAAGAACATATAAAAAAACCAGAAACATCTATCCATCAATTTAATAGACGCTAATCGCGTTAGATGATAACTATGAGATCTTTTCAATTTTATAAATTAATTATTCACCTTTGCTATTATAAAAGGAAAACCTAACTGTTTATATTGCATCTAAATTACTAATGTCTATCATTTATAAAAAAGAAAATACTAAAGTACTTTTATATGAGCTTCTAAGTTATCAATTTATGCCATCTTTAATATAGAAAACTTAACAAAAAGTATACCTGCACGACGTGTGGGTGGTGTGGCACCATTCACACCACGTAACATTTAGACCACGTTTAGTTCCTAAAAATTTTCAAGATTTTCTGTCACATCGAATGTTTGACACATGTATGGAACATTAAATATAGACAAAAAAAAAACTAATTATACAGTTTGGTAGAAAACCACGAGACAAATCTTTTAAGCCTAATTAGTCCATGATTAGACACTAATTGACAAATACAAACTGCTACAGTAGGCAAAGCTAAAAAATTTCGCGAACTAAAGACACCCTTACGTAGCAAGGGACGATCATATTTATTTCGGATCTGATTCTAATAGTGATATCAGTTTTGGATCCGACGGTGATCTATGAATTTGGAGCAGTGACATACATGTGCCGAGACAACCAGCAGTGTTTTTCTCTCACATCATTTCAGCATCAGCCACCAGCCAGCCAGCAGTATTTTTCTCTCATAACAAATCAGCACCAGCCACCAGCCAGCCGAACGAGACCTTTGCCCTTTTGCTGCTCTTAATTGAGAAACTACTCAGGTGCGTAGCTAGATGGTAGACATGGCATATGGGAGAACGGAGGAATGCAGCAAACTGAGCCCTTGTTTAATTCCTAAAAACTTTTCTAAAAAATGCTATAGTAGCCGTCACGTCGAATCTTTAGACGTATATATGGAGCATTAAATATAGATAAAAAAATAACTAATTGTACAGTTTGTCTGTAAATGTCGAGACGAATCTTTTGAGCCTAGTTAGTCCATCATTGGACAAATTTTGTCAACGAAATTGCTACATAGTTTTTTTAAAAAAATTGCAATGTAAACAAAGCCCACCAGGAATATTATTTTGAAAGAAAAAGAAATGGAAACCATCACATGCACGCACTGCCAACTTCGCTGATGCTGTCGGAAACCAATAATAATAAAGCCATATTTAGAAATCATAAAATTAAACTAGATCGATTAGCTGCCAGAAAGCAAAATACACTATAGAAGGTCCGAACAATGCTTTCTCATTTCCGGTCTCTATCAACCTGTTCACTTGGCTGAAAATAAACAGCTGAAAGGACTGTTGATTGATTCGAGAGAAAAATATTATTAGCTGACTGAAAATAAGCGGCTGAAAGCTTAAGTGAATAAGTTGTATGTCTTTTTTATACAAAAGGGCAGTGTCAGATTTGCAGCGGAATAAATGACGTCGTTTGGCTGTGGTGACACATGTAGTAATTTCTCAACTGTCTCCCTATGCTTAAGTGCAGCTTAGAGCATGTTTAGTTCCAAAAAGAACCCAAAAAGTGCTACAGTACCTGTCACATTAAATCTTATGTCACATGCATGGAGTAATAAATATAGACGAAAGAAAAACTAATTACACAGTTTAGTTGTAAATCACGAGACAAATCTTTTGAGCATAATTAGTCCATGATTAGACATAAATTGTCAAATAAAACAAAAAGTGCTACAATAGCCGAACCCAAAAAATTTCCATAGCTAAACAGGCCCTTAGCCTACTCCAATGTTACTGCTTCCTCCGTTCCATTAAAAATATTATTTTCGACTTTTAGATTTCTTATTTAACCGTTCTTCTTATTCAATTTTTTATATAAATAATAAAATAAATAAATTATTATTAAAATATCTCTAGTGATAAAATAAGTCATAATTTATACAAAAATTTTAAATAAGACGTTAAACAAGAAGTAAGTCAAAAAAACACGGAGCGACCAGGTCCAGGTTACATCAAAGATGAACTCGTCAACTTATCGTCACATCCAAGCAAGTTCAGACCTAGTCGGTCGGAAGTCACCGCACCTCCATGCCGGCGCCGGTGCCCGCCCTGGCCTCCCTCTCCCCTCTCCCCTGACCGCCTCTCCTCTCCCCAGCAAGCCCAATCGCAACTGGTCACCCGCACCACCCTGCCGTCGCCGAACGCCATCCCGCCGCCCCCGCCGCCGAACGCCATCCCGCCGCCTGTAGGCCGCTCCAGCGCTGCCGCCGTCGCGGATCCAGCGCCTCCCACCCTCGGCACCTCAGGATCTGCGGCGCCCGGCCCTCTCTCGCTGTCATTGCCGGCCAATGGCCGGTCGGCGGACCTAGCCACGCCGGCGTCGCCGTCGGCACCAGCGGAGGCCGCTGCGGGCGCTGTCGAGCTCTGGGCTGCCGGAGCCCAGCCGCAGCCCCCCTCCGCCCTCATCGTCGCGGGGCCATGGTGTCGTGGTGGCAAGCACCACCTGTTGCTGCTCGCCGCTGCCATTAAAGACGCTGGGAGGAGGTGCTGCGGGCCTCTATGATCCGCGGCCACGCGCGGGTGCTAGACCGAGCGAGCCCCGGCCTTTGGTGCCTGCTGCCGCCGTCCTTGAGGCACCACCGCAGTCTCCTGCAATGCCCGTGACGCCGCCGGCGGAGGATGAGTCGCTGGTCGTCGTTGAGGAGGTTCCAGATGACGAGGACGTTGACGCGGAGGTCTTCCCCATCCACCCGTCTGCCCCTGCCCTGACCTCGCCATCCACACTGTCCCCCTGTGCCGCCCCTTTTCACCTTGCGGGCAGCGCAGGGGGACGGTCGAAGGCCCATCGTTGGGCGGACGACGATTCCGATGTGGAGACGGCGCCACCCTCCGCGACGCCTTACCTTGACGACGTTCGTCGTGGACCGTAGCCCCGCCTGTGCTCCCCAAGCCGCCCGGCCTCTGCTCGGCAGCATGGGCGAACGGACGTTGGGCAAGGGCAGGTGCAGCGACAGAAGAGACGTAGCCGGCCGTGCCCTCAACTTCTGCATGGCCTGCCTGCCCGCCCGGTGGACGGTCGGGTACCAGCCCACCAACGCCTCGGTGCACGACGACCGATCTCCGCACCCACGATGGATGGGTGGCGTGAGATTCTGCCTCACCAGGAGGAGGAACATGTGTCTGCTTTGACCGCACGTAGGCGCGAGATGATCCTTGCACAGCTCCGTGACAGGTGCTACAATGCCTCTCCACATCGCACAGAGTAGCGACCTGCTGGTTACCTTGCCGCTGCCTACGCTGCCATGGTTTCGGCCACCTCGCCAGGGACTGTGGTCGATCGAACGCGGCACCGAGTGGCCGGAGTCACCTTCGCCACTCACACGTTGACAATCGCCCGCCCGCCCAGCGCGCCCCGTTCATTGGCTCGCCGACTAATGAAGGGGTCGCGGTGGAGGTCGGGGTGGAGGCGCACCGCAGTCGGCGCCGTCGGAGACGGCGTCGGCGCCGCGGTGGTCGCCGCCGCCGTGCTAAACCGATGTCGGGCACCACCACGGTCGCGCTTGCCGACATCGCCGAAGACGCCACTGCAACAACCATCGAACATCGTCCCCTTCAGCCAGATCCGTTGGTGAAGGCAATGTGCATGTGCACAGGCCCCCGTGCCAGGTTCGGCTCGGTCGACCCGATATTGGAGGAGTTCGCTCTGCTTGTCGCGGCCCGCCCGGTGGCAACACAGGCTCCTAGCGGTCGGTCTGCGCTGGGGCAAGCTTCGTCACGGGACCCTTCCTCGACGGCACCCCAATGCACGACGGACAAGACGACTCCGACGTCGCCTGTGCCGGGCATGCCTTCAGCTCCTTTCATGGGCACGGATTCGCCGACGGTGGAGGACTCGCCTTCCTCCGGTGAAGCTACTCGACGGCTGGCCAGGTTCACTGAGGAGATCCAGGTGGTGAGGCCACCACCCCTCATCACTTCCCCACCCAAGCAGCTCATGCCCAAGCGGAGCAGACGAATTGCCGCCCAACAGATGGACCACATCCCAGCGTCTAAGCGTGGCGAGGTGCTCCTCATGAGGAAGATGGGGTTCCTGGAACCTTCAGCGCCGCCTTCCTCTGCGGCTAAGGATTCGTACGAGTCCTTCTTTGAGGGCGGCATTTCGGCGGCTGGCGCTGAGGCGTTCGACTTACTGTTCCCGGTTTGTCGAGGGCGGTCGGGTGGGCGGTTCTAGGTTGATCCTAGTGTTGGATCCCAAGGTTGTTAAAGTCAAAATGTAGACCTTCGTGGTTCCGGTCAGGGCGGGCTTGACCACTCTTGTACTTTCAAATCTCTATCTTCTAATATAAAAATATGTACACTCGTGCGCATTCGCTAAAAAAAAGACCCAGCCGGTCCCATCGAGGTGCCACCACTAGAACAATATGTGGGCCCCGGTTGATGGCTGACACTGAAATGATGGATGACCCATATACGTGTAAAGACAAAGCAAGCGATTTAAGGAAAGTTTTGCTCCCCACGGCAAGTGATCAGGCGATAATTTGCTAGCATTCCCGATCGATCGATCGATCCAGGAGACCCATGGTTTAGTGTTGACAGTGATGCCAAAGCCCAGATGCAAGATGACCACAGGATCGGAAATAAACGTGGGTGTACCAACTAACCAACCAACCCTGTGCTCGTTATACAGTATAGTAACATAGTACAGTACATAACACGCGACCGTGATGCATCGATGGCGCGGGATAAATTTGCCGCCGGATCCGCAGAGGCCGCCGCAGCTCTTGGTTTCGCGCGCATGAAGATCCACTGGTGCGCCCCGCTGCATGTGTCAGTGCGTCACAGCTTGACGCGCGCACGGCGGCGAAAAGACACGCCGCCCTTTCTTCTTCATCCGTGATCAGTATCAGCCCTGTTGAGTTCCTAAAAAATTTTGCAAAATTTTTTAGATTTCTCGTCACATCGAATCTTTGACACATGTATGAAGCATTGAATATAAATAAAAAATAAAACTAATTACACAGTTTAGACGAAATGGACGAGACGAATCTTTTAAGCCTAATTAGACCATGATTGAACAATATTTGTCAAATAATAACGAAAAAAGCTACAGTGTCGTTTAGTAAAAAAAATTGCATCTAACAAAGCCTCAGTGTGCGGCAATGCAATCGGTTTGTTTCCGACCACCCATCATTGCAGGATCGAGACACCAAATCGAGCCACCGGAAACGTACACCTGTGTAGGGGCTCAGTATGCGGACCCTGTGTTTCTCTGCACCGGGGAGAAAGGACTCGGCACTGTTTAGTTTCACTTTAAAACTTTTCACCCCGTCACATCGAATGTTATAACACATGCAAGGAGCATTAAATGTAGATAAAAAACTAATTGCACAGTTTGTATGGAAACCGCTAGACGAATCTTTTAAGCCTAATTAGTCCATAATTAGTCATAATTACTATAGTAACACACATGTGCTAATGACGAATTAATTAGGATTAATAAATTCGTCTCACGGTTTCCATGCTGAGTTATGTAATTAGTGGTCATGTTCGGCAGATTGTTTTTTGGCTTATAAGCCGGCTGTGACTGATTTGCTGTGAGAGAAAAATACTGTTCCACGGCTGATAAGCCGTGCTGATAAGGTCAGCCGAACAGGGGGAGTTTTTTTATTAGTATCCGAACACCCCTTTCAATATCCATAAAACATCTGATGTGACACCCAAAAAGTTTTCACCAACGAACCATAGAAGGCTTTAGGGTGTGTTTAGTTAACGAAATTTTTTGACTTTGACTACTGTAGCACTTTCTTTTGTATTTATCAATTAGTGTCTAATCATAGACTAATTAGGCTTAAAAGATTCATCTCGTGTTTTTCTTCCAAACTGTGTAATTAATTTTTTTATCTATATTTAATGCTCTATGTATGTGTTCAAATATTTAATATGATGAAGATTCTTGAAAATTTTTTGGAACTAAACGGCCTTAATTGATTTCAAAGGAGCGATCAAGAGCGCGTACGGAGCCGTTCGGCTGGAATTATAAGCCGGCTGAAAAACACTGTTGGCTGATTTTTTGTGAGAGAAAAATACTGTTCCGGCTGAAAAAATAAGCTGAATAAGACGGATTATAAGCCAGATGAACAGGGCCTACGTTGGTAATGGGGCCGGGTATAGCTAGCTAGGATATACAGCTAGCTGGGTAAGACTACCCGCACTCATGGATCTCTATATTCATCCTCTATACGTCCTAGTCAGCAAGATTCTCTTCTCTATACTCAATTTTTCCGCACTCATCCATCCTCTATATTATCCTCTATCCATTCTATTCACCGTGGGACCCACTTGTCACTTTATCTAAATATATCCATGTGTGATATAGTTTTGAAGGATTTATTGCGACGAATTTAATGGTGCAATCGAAATTTAATTTTGATTTTTGGTTTGTGAGTTATATCATTTTTCCCCTTTGTTTAGCTAGTGGGGCCGTCACTATAGAGTATAGAGTAAGCATTGTACTACTCTAAATATAGAGTGAGAGAAAAGATAGAGTATCGTTTTAGAGTACCCAGTGCATCAGTTTTTACTCTATATTCATACTCTAAAGTTTTAGAGTATCGTTTTAGAGTATCCACCGCGGCTAGTCTAATGGGGCCGGGTATATAGCTAGCTAGCCCGGCACTTTACCTCACGTCTGCACATGGACATGGTTCGATGGAGCGTGCTGCAGGCGTATCCGCGGCCACGGTGGCTCACTAGTGGCTCCTTGCATGCCTTGACACGGAAGGAAGCGGGGCGCCGTGCTAGCTACTAGGAGTAGGAGTAGTAGGACTTCGGGCCTGTTTTTTTTTTTGCAAAACGATAAAAAAAAAGGTTACGTGGAATCTGTCACATCGAATCTTTGGACGCATGTATGGAGCATTAAATATAGGTAAAAAAATTAACTAATTATACAGTTTGTCTGTAAACATCGAGACGAATCTTTTAAGCTTAGCTAGTCCATGATCGAATAATTTTTACTAAATAATAACGAAAAGTGATACAGAAATTTACCAAAAAAATTTACCATCTAAACATACACTTCATATCTTCGTTCCGAGCTCCCTTTATTTTGCCTTTCTCCGATCCGTCCCAAGGAAAAGGAAGCCAAGCGCAAGCGGAAGCCTGCTGCACCAACCCCAGCCTCCAGTCCAGGGAAAGCGAGCGCTCCATAAGTCCATCATCTGCCAGCAGGCCGCTGGCTTCCTTCGCGGAGGGTTTGTCACTGTCTTTGACAGGGCAGCTAACCAGCGTCAGCCTAGCTACTGCAGGCCAGACTGTCCGTCCAGAGCATCTGCATGACGCGACGCGCTCGGGCTGGGCTTTGTGAACTGTCGTCGTGCCTCGGCCACGTGGTAGAGCCGGGCTCGTATTTGAGAGCCAGGCCTAGCTGGGACAGGTTGAGGACATACTAGTACGATCATGTCATGTTTGTTTACTGCATCGCTTAGCCTGGAGAAAAGATGTTGTTTAGTTGCTTATACGAAAATATGTTGATAAAAAATATTATAAAATTATGGCTATGATTTTTATTTTATACAAATACACTCCTAAAGTACTTGTTTTAACTAATTATGTCTTAAACATCTTTAAAACACTTAAATATCACTTGATATTCGCTAATTATAGACTAATAGCGTCATTAGATAAGAAAAGCGGCGCATCCAGCCAGCCAGGCCTGACAGGAACGACCGATTTGCTCGTTCCTGCAGAGCCTGGCCACAGGGTGCCTCGTGCACGTGCCGAGCCTGGCTTAACCAGGCGAGCAGGCAACCAAACAACTGGTCCCTGCATCCGGCCAGCCTGGTTCAGGCCGATGCAGGAACCAAACAGGCCCTTAGCTACGCGCTGCCGCATCGTGGGCTTGCGTGGCCTTTCGCCTTTACGTGGGCCGCACGGTATATGGGCCTTGGAACATACGGAGCGCACTTTAGCCCAGTGGTCGTGGCGCGACCCATGTATGGGTGTTTTTTTTTGCGATCGACCCATGTAGTATGGGCGAGTCCCAACTCCCAACACTGCAGTCTATGGCAGGCACCTCAAAAAAAATACTTAGGAGTACTCCGTACACTTATCTGTTAAAAAAACATACTCCGTACACTAGGCAGGCAGATTCCTCTGAATCTCGGAAAGAACAACCAAAAAATAATTAAACAAAGGCACAAGAATCTTTTGATTTGATTTGATTTGATCACATGTTCCTCGTGTGTGTACTTCCTCGTGCAAAGATTGAGCGCTGCTGTTGAGTGCGTGCTCACAGTTCACCAACCACGTTTACAAGGTTTTTGCTTGATTGCTGTGGTGTAGCCATTTGATTGATTACATTACAGGCCGTCGTCTGATCTGATTCCTCACAAGTCACAACCGGAGGAGAGATGATCGTCGCCCTCGTACCAAGCAATGCAGGGTCAGTGACGCCTGACATCCACGTTTAAAAGGTTTTTGCGCTTACCGACTTGATTAGTGATCCCCAGGACAAATATCATAGAGGGACCGGGCCCATCTGTCTGCTGCAGAGTCCGTGAGCGTCCGATCCATGTCTAGCCGCCCTAGCATCCACGTTTTAAAGGTTCCCGCGTTTACCTTAACCATTTGGTTATTACTATTAGAGTCCATAACCTGACTCCTGATCAGAAGCAGTACACAGACACACAATAGGGGAAACCGTGTTCTGAAGTGCGTGAAGTGAAATACAGAGCGAGTTTTTTTTTTGTGGAGATCCGAGGATCCACCGTCCACGGACCACACGGTTCGTGTCTCGGCAAAACAAAACAAACTGATGGCTCTACACCTCTAGTCTCACATGATCGCCTAGTTACTCCCGTCAACCATAGACCCCACCCCACCCCCCCCCCCCCC
This sequence comes from Saccharum hybrid cultivar R570, assembly GCA_038087645.1. Classification (NCBI taxonomy): domain Eukaryota; kingdom Viridiplantae; phylum Streptophyta; class Magnoliopsida; order Poales; family Poaceae; genus Saccharum; species Saccharum hybrid cultivar. The sequence continues at coordinate 4,452,183 of JAQSUU010000043.1, read as the reverse complement.
ACCCCACACACACACACAAAAACCTACTGTACCTTCAGCATTCAATATTCAGAAACCGACGCGCATGCCCTGTGACCTCAGCATGGACGGAGCTGCCTGGGACCCTGTCACTAAGGATGCAAGCGTGCCGCATCATCTGCATGTAAAATTTGTTTGCCCTGCGGTTACCTGCAGACGTGTGCTAATTTGCCTGCATTTCCTGCTGGGTTCTACAGCAAAGCGCAAGCAGGTTTTGTGGACGCCTGCAGAGCCTGCCAACTAATACATATACTCCTCTAAAAAAAACTAGTACGTATACTCAAACTTACAATGCAAGAGTCCAGAACTATGCCGACTAGTACGTATACTGCAAGCTTACACTGCAACAATCCATAATGTATCTGGCATCCTGGACATATGCTTACATCATAACAATTCTTGCATAAATTAAAGGTCATAAAAATCCAGAAAATAAAGAATAAATAGGAGTATCATCATCCACCACAATATTTATCCATAAATTACAATTTGGCCTATCCAATCAAAAAAGCCAAATAATTTCAACCAGTGACAATGGTGTTGCCTTCTATTCTTGAGTCAAACCTTTAGTTCTTGACTCAATTTCTTATGTCTTTTTTGTTGATGATTACTGCACAAAGAGATATGCAGCCCGTGAAGTACGCTGCAACTTGCCTGATAAGTGGACACACAAAGAGATGGGATAAGTTATCAGCAGTAAGACTGAATGGCCAAGCTAGTACTACTGTACTACATGTCAAAAGATTGAATATGCAATCTTTCTGATGGCTGGAAATATAAGCCCAACAGACAATTCATGGTATTCAGTACTGAACTTAAGATCTATAAAGACCAGACTGCACTTTCTAAACTGAATTCATTTGGAAAAAAATAAAACTCATCATCAGGCTGTACTTTCTAAACTGCACATCATAATAATTATGATTGAGGAATTATTAATAAAAAGTCGTACTACATAGCCAAAAGAATTAACAAGATTGAGGAATAAAATCATGCCAAAATCTCATTATGCATGCCACAGTTTGCAACTTTGTATCAGGAACAAGATTATTAACATGTCTCGATCACTGCAAAAGGTAAGAACCAGAATATATCTGAAGTGGGTCTATAGGGCTGTGTTATTTTTTTAGAGACAAACCATATTTAATATAGGAAGGCTAGCTGCTAGTAGCTCTTATTTCATTGAAATTCAAATCATCAAAAGCTAGTGGACAGAAAGGAGAGAGAGAGAGGGGCAACATACCCATTTAGTTGATTCTTACGAAACATCTTCAATGTTGTTGTGCGGAGTGGTAATTGATATTATGTCCAAGTACGAAGAGCCTAATTTTTTTTAAAAAGCACATATTTTAACAAAGCTAAATGTCTGAAATACATCAGCAGTGGATTCACAGAAAAAATTAAGAAATTACCTGCTGACCGAAGCCAGTCCTGAAAGCAAATTAAAGCCTCAATAGTGTTGCTTGCTAGCCATTAATGAGAATCTACAGTTGGAATCCTAAAATTCATCTATGAGGGTTAACCTATGGTTCTTGAAAGCTTCTATACAATTTTGCTTAATTGTAGTCCTAGAAACAGACTCAGCAAGTGGATTCAAACTTGTTGAATAACTACGGAATCCTTCGTACTCAACGAAGGAGAAAGGGAGTTCATGAAGAACTATCAATCTAACAAGCTCAGCTCGAGTTTTCTTTGGATCAAACTTCCAGTTGGAAAGAAGGGCTGCCTCTGTAGATGGTACTATAGATTTCAATTTCTCAACCATATCAACCATTTTAAGCCTAGGTTCACAGATGGCCAAATGCCTACGCATGTGACTATTTCCAGAGTTGTGTGCTGCAGAAAATACCTCATTACAGTGCTTGCATCGAGCTTCTACAACCTTTCCTTGGCGATAAATTGGCTCCATATCAATCCAAATATCAGATCTCAACATGCGTGGTTTACTGTGTGCTAAAGTGGAATCTGTATTATTAATGTAAAAGAAAATTCAGATTATCATAATTACATGTAAGGAAGAAATCATGTGCTGAAATGATAACACAAGTATTGTTAAACAAATACATAAGAACAGAAATCAATGCCAATTACCAGAAGGGGTGATGCAACACGGGGTGAGGATGGAAATACCGGAGGGGTCGTTGGACTGCGTGAAGACCTCTGCCCAATCACCACAGGAGACACCATAAACCTCAATATTGGAGATCTTGTCACAATGGGAGACCTTGTAACCATGGGAGACCTTGTCGCCATTGGAGGCTTAAATCTCTTTGCAACTTGTTGTTTTCGTTGATTTTTTTCTGAAGGCCTCCTCTTCAGTGGAGATGTTGAAGGCGAGTTATGTTGATTTGCCGATGTAGAAGCCTTTGAACTTTTATGCTTTGTGCTGGAAGAGCTAACCAATGCTGATTTCTTTGAAGAACCCCCACCTTCTTGTTCAGACTGTGATATGGTTGTCATTGTTGCCATGGTAACAAGGCTGAAGTATAAAAAGAAACAATATTAGTCATCTAAGAACCAAGAGTGAACAAAAAGGAAACTTTTTTCCAATCTAAAATCCGTCTACAGCCTAAATGAAGAGGTGGCGGGAGAGGCAACACTAATCTTACCGTGGGGGCAAGACGTGGAGGAGCGACGATGACCTGATGGTGCGCGAGCCTGGTGGATCAGGGCTTTGCTGCTCTCCTCCTACAGAATGGGGTTGGGGCAGGGTAGGAGCCTTTGACTTTTTTGCTGCAGTGGAGTACATTTGTTGATCCTTCGATGAAGGCCTTTTACGCTTTGTGATGGAAGAGCTAACCAATGTTGATTTCTTTGAAGAAGCCCCAACTTCTTGTTCAGACTGTGATATGGCTGTCATTTTAACAGAGCTAAAGTATAAAAGGAGACAATATCAGTCATTAATGAAACAACTAATGCAATGCTACAAGGAAAAGGGGCAGGTCCATAAAAACAAGTGATAAGAGAAAAGCAACATGTCATTGTGAAATAATGTTATGCGAAAGGAACCTTCAGGTTTCCAAGGAAGGCTAAGCAGAGATGCTGATTACTAGTATGAATTTAAAAAGCATGCAGTATAAATTATAACTTGACAAAAATTGTAACAAATTGTGAAAGATGCAGTTCTAATTAATATAATAGAAATTGTGAAAGGTAGAGACAATTTATTGGAACTATATTCATAGCATGATGGTCCAAAGGCAGAAAGCAGTTGATCCTTCTCTGTCAGACTATTTTGTCAACTAAAACTAGCACGTTGATACAACATAAGCATCCAAATTCCTTGGTCTAGATAGAATGAGGCCAAACAAATATTAGTATGCGTGCTCCACACATCTGTTGCAAAAGAGAAGGACATCTCGCCTAGGATGATTCAACGTGGCAAAGAAAAATAGGAGAAAATAAATCGGTCCCGTCAACATGTGCAGCAAACAAACGGTTCCTTTCTTTAGCACAACTTGGCAGCACTTTCACACACACTGACACTGCTTATCAAGTTATCATCAACACGAAACCCGACCACGGTAGAGTACAATCTCAGGAAAAATGTACCATGTGAGTGGGCGCGCCGCTGAAGGTGTGGGTGTCAGGTGGATCTGGACTGTGCTGCCCTCCTGCTGCAGAATGGGGTTGGGGCGGGGAGGATCCAACATCGGCCAGGGGGCGGACTGAAGACGTCGATCCAAAGCTCCTTGAGGTAGGGCGGCGGCCATGGCAGCTGGCGGTGCTCACCAAAAGACAAGAAGTGAAGAAGATTAAGTAGATTAGAAGAACAAGAAGGAAGGGAGAAGGAGAACGAGACGAGCTGCAGATGAGTGGTTCTCACCGGAGGGATGCAAGACCGCCGTCGTCACTACGAAGCCGGCGCTTCCCTAGCGTTTGCGCGGCGGATGCGCCGTCTGCTCTGCTCGCTCGACTGCTCGTGCTAGGGATGTGGCTTTGCGGCGCGACGCAGGTCCTGCAGGACATTGGCAGGCTGAAGCAGGCGGCCCGTTTGAGCAACGTAGGCTTTGCAGGCTGGGTTGCTTCAGCCCGCACCACTTGAAGCAGGAGCCCACAGCGTCCACAAGGGCTGTTTTCGCAGGCGGGCCGAGCAGGCTGGCAGGTCGGCCCGCACCTGCTTGCATCCCTACCTGTCACTCACTGTGTGAACAGGAAGGCGAGTTTGGTATCCAGACACTACTCGTGACTCATCGTGAGTGATCAGGCGGGGAGATTTAAATTTTGCAACTTGCAAACGGCAGGCAACTGGGCAGTATTTCAGTCTTCAGAAAAAGTAAACGCTCCATGTATCTCGACGATGGTTGGAGGAAGGGGCACGGGTTGTTGGCATGTCGTCGAGCGATATACGAGTACTTAAAACCGGTGAGTTTTGCATTAGGATATGTATGGTCCCTTGCCAAGGGACATGCAGCAACATCAGCACTCAGCAATAGTGGCTGACAAAACCATGAACTGCTCAAGCCACAAACCATTGGAGTGGAGCCACCCTGACTCACAGGCTTGTCTAGGGGGTTCCATTTTTTTGCGAAGTGTCTGTGGGGTTCTAAACTACCCTTAATCAAAACTTTGTTCACAAGAATCTTTTGATTCGCCACGGTTATTGAAAAAAAGAAAGAAACTTCACGATTCCAAATCAAGTATAATTCCTTCTCTGTCGTCCCTTGTGTTGTAGTCTACTACTGATGTTACATACGCTGCACTTGCTTCTGAGGTCAATACAAATGTATTTGCCAGCGCAGCTTCTTAGAGTACTACTGCCTTGCCTGTGGTTAACAAACTCAATTTGAAAACTGTTGCGTCACTAAGGAGCAGGTGTCCTCCACCAAGATGCATGGGTTATCCCTTATCCAGATTCCGGAAGCAAATTGCGGCAATGTACTTTAGTTTGCTTAGTGCAAAGTTCAAAATCCTTGAGACGAAAGGATCAGAAATATGCATTTTTCATGTTAGTGATTGTTGAGCAAGGATGGCATGAAACACATTCAGTTATTATAAGGGATTGTCATCTTATATGTTTTGCAATACTAAGTTACTAACTGAAACACATATGTATGTAAATTCTTTTCTTTACCTGTTATTATCAAGTAGCTAATATATCGTGTGCTTATGATAGTGGCAAAAAAAGAATATAGAAGAAATGAAATATGCGTGCAATTTATTGCATATTCTATATCCGGAAACTGTTGGGTGATGTGTCACTAAGGAGCAGGTGCCCTCCACCAAGATGCTTGGGTTATCCCTTATCCGGAAGCACATTGCGGTCATGTACTTTAGTTTGGTTAGCGCAAAGTTCAAAATCCTTGATACGAAATGATTCAGATTCTCAGAAACTAATGTTGATTCTTTGTTTTGTTGCGAATGATTATGCATTTTTGATACGAAAGGATTCAGATTCTCAAAAACTAATGTTGATTGCTTGTTTTGATACGAAAGGATTCAGATTCTCAGAAACTAGTGATTATACATTGAGCAAGCATGGCATGAAACACATTCAGTTATTATAAGTGATTGACATTTTATATGGGTTTTGCTATGGTACCTCTTGATTACATCGGATGGTTAGAATCATCTATTGATTTCTAAGAGGTAATATGTGAAACATATATTTAATTAATTTTAAATTTTATGAAATATGATACATAAGGAAAGTTTTAGGTATAAAAATCTTTTTTCTAGATCTAACTGATGCATGTGTGATTTATTAAATATAGTAAATCTTTTTTATTTTGCAACTTTAGACATGACATAATTTAATTATCCATAGCTGCCTTGAGAGTCTACATTCAGTGTATTTTAGAAGCTCCTTTTAATTATGTAACTTAGTTTTAATAGAGCTAGCAAATAACTTATAAAATTGATGATGTAATGTATTGGCGTGTAATAAGTTTTAGATTTGCCAAAGTTCACGGCTCAATTAACGTGTTATTAAGACAAATTAATTATACACATAGGGGTTTAAAATATAATTATATATAGTGACACACACGTAGATAAATAAAAACTCATAAAAAGGAAGATATATGGGGTGTTTGGGACTGCTCCACTCTAGGTTTTGCAGCTCCGCTCTAGCTTTATTTTGCCAAACACCTCTAGCTCCTAAAACTCTGCTCTATGAAAAATATGGAGTTAGGCTAGTCTCAGTGGGGGTTTCATGACTCAGTTTCCAACACACTTATATTTTAGAAACAGTGTAAAAGAGTTTCATCCTCATGAAACTCTCTCTACTCGTATGAAACTTTCATCATCTCTCTTTATCAATACAGTGTCATGCCAGCATATTTAATGCTGATGAAACTCTATAAAATTCTCATTGAGACTGGCCTTAGCGGCCAACTCCACATCTTTGTGGAGCACCTCAAGAGATACTCCGGGTTTTAGAGTTTTATACTCTGAGTTGAGGTTTATTACATACTTTGCCACTCATTAAGCACCTGTACGGATTTTTTTCATCCGTCCGACTCCCTCGTACGCGACATTTGTTCTTCTTCCGGTAAAGCTGCCTCCTTTCTACGACACCAGGGCCAGGCTGCCGTCACCGTGATGGATGAGTGGATCCGATGTCCCAAACGGCCATAATATTTGTTTAACCAAAATATTTGTTTTCTGTTTTCCTCAGAAAAATTAAATATTTGTTTTCTGTTTTCCTCAGAAAAATTAAGTGCAATTTCTTATATTTTATTACGTCGGATTTCATTTGGCAAAAATATTCACTTATAAACAATCCATTTATAAAACATACAACAAACATCTGTGAGGGGCATAATAAACCGTTTGTAGGGAAATAACACATTCCTGAAACCAGATCTTAGACTGTGCATGCCAAATAGTATCACTTGCTCCACAAACTTCACGGTGAAGTGGAGCTACTCTATGGTAGAGCAGAGCTATAAAATTAGAGCGGAGCAGTCCCAAACACCCCATAGTCATTAACCATCCTTAAACACAGAAAAGGAAATATGAGCCGTGCGCATGCATGAACAAGGAAGGAGCTGCACATCCACTTGTGCATGCCGTGATGGGGGATTTGAGAATATTTTTTTTTTCTTTTTCTAGGTTAATTAATTAATTTAAAAAATCTAAAAATTCAATGGCTCAGATTTATTTAAAGTATTACCTCCTAGTAAGTAAAAGTTGTACTATAGCATTGTCCTATACGTTTTGGCTTTAGCAAGCCATTTTACAATACTAACTGACATGGATGCAATTTTTTTCTTCACCTGTTATTATCAAGTAGCTAATATATCATGTGCTTGTGATAATGGCAAAAGAATATAGAAGAAATGAAATATGCGTGCAATTTATTGCATATTCTATATGATGCAACTGCATTCGATCTCCATTCCGCTAATCTGAAATAATAATAAGCACCCGTCAAAAGTTAACAATCTCTATGCTTCTAGAAGCTACAAATCCAGTCTAACTGGAGCGACCTTAATGTTATGAGATAAAAACATTACACCATGGCTAATAACCCGGACGAATAAGTTCAAGCGAATAGAAGGTGTGTTTGGTTTCTTAGACTGCTACTGCTACCTCCACCCTATAAAAAGTGTCACTAGTTTTATTTAAGTCAAACAATCTTAAATTCAACTAAGTTACCACAAAATAGCGAAATACCAATATTTATGATACCAAATTAATATTATTTGATTTATCGTGAAACATATTATTGTAGTAAATCTATTTGGTGTTATAACTTTTGATAATATCTTCTCTATAAACTTGGTTAAATATACGATACTTTAATTTAGGTCTTGTTTGGATGCACATGTATCCATCTCAATCCACATGTGTTGAAGTGGATTGGAGTGGAATTAAACTAAGTTTTATTCCAATTCATTCTAATACATGTGGATTGAAGTAGATACATATGCATCCAAATAAGGCCTTAGGGTCAAAATCAAAATGTGACTCTTTGCGAAATTGGAGATACTATGAACGAACATGTTTCTTCCAGAAGTGCTAGGAATTGGTTATCAAAAAGTGCTTAGTCATTAGTTGTAGTGTGAATGAATAAAACTACTGGCAGATCATCATAATCGTTGTTCAAAACTAGCTGGAGTATGAGTTTTTTTTTTGAGGGGAGCTGAAGTATGAGTTTTGGAACTGTTGAAGTACAAGGGCCTGTTTAGTTCCCGAAAATTTTTGGGAAATACTACTGTAACAATTTTGTTGTTATTTGACAAATATTATCTAATCATGGACTAACTAGGCTTAAAAGATTCGTCTTGTGAATTTCGTCTAAACTGTGTAATTAGTTTTATTTTTTATCTATATTTCATGCTTCATGCATGTGTCCAAAGATTCGATGTGACGGAGAATCTAAAAATTTTTGCAAATTTTTTTTGCAAACTAAACAGGCCCCAAGTAAATTGTTTACCCTTTCCTACTAGCTTAAACTTTGAATGGTTAGTGCATGCTAGTCAGTATAATGGTACTCCTGCCACAGGCCTTCAGTTCAAAGCTTCGCCATTAAGGGCGCGTTTGGTCGTGCTCCTGCGGTTCCGGCTCTGCATGCGTGGCACTGTGCTCTCCTGTACATCCCTATAGCAACCAAAAAACCGGCTCTGGCTCCTTCCCAAACCAACGTGAAACCAGGAGGAGTTGCGAGAGCCACTTTTGGGGCTCCACCACAGTGGCGCTACAATGCCAGAGCGGGAGCCGGCCATAGCCTCACCAAACATGCCCTAAGTAAATTAACTATACCTGACTTCTATTTTATGAGGAACCCGCATATAAGGGAGAGTGTTGAAGTATACATGAATTAGCCACCATCCTTCCTCACTAGATTAAGCTTTTAGGTTAAACTAGTCATCGCAGGCAACTCAATAGGAACCCATAGTATGCATGCTTGAGTGATAGCAATTGTAGGGATGGCAATCCAATATGTGGATTTGGGTGCCCCTAGTTGTCACACCCAATTGGTCTCTGGGTCTCCCTAATTGGTAGCTAGTGTATTTTAGTCTTAGTTGTTAGCACAAAATGGCAGTGGGGCTTTATTTGAACATTATTACTAGTTGTTCTCAATAACCAAGAGTATTTGGTAGAGACAGGTTATAGAGGGTTAGTGTAAAATTCAGATTGTATTTTTAAAATTGATTCATATTAATGTTGCATGCTAATTATAGGTTACAGTTTTGAAATTATTGTTTTCATGCATATAGCACATTATACTTCAGTCTACAATGCATTCATTTAGCATGGAAGTTCACAGTTCATTCTCTTAACATCAAAGTCCACGTAACTCTCGAAGCTCTCCTGCATATTCGAGAAAAAACGGTCCACGTACGTAATGTTCATATTTATGCATCGTTCAAATATAAGTTCCCAAACATTCGCAACATTCATCGGAGAAACAAATGTTTCATGTATCTAGACGAAAAATTTAGAAAAGGGCACAAGTTATTGGCATGTCATCCAGCTGCACTACTTAAACTAGTGATTTTGCATTAAGATATCCAACAGTAGTGACTAAAAAGCGAGATCCAACTTAGGAGGAACATGGCGATTTTTCATTAAAAAGAGAATTAGGCACCCAAATTTAAGCCAATAGGGGAATTGAACCTGGATGGTTGGGTGCACAACCACACCTTCCACCCAAGTAGTTGAGCTATGCTCATTTCCTAGAAATAGTTATTACAAACTCCCAACTACTGAAACCACAAACCATTGGAACTATATGGCACACAAGCTTGTCGATTTGGGATTATAATTGCCTTTAATCAAACAAAACGACTAGCACCTGGACATCCGGCGTGAGGACCGCGTCCGGACGCCGCTCCCCACGCCCCGCGCCTGCTCCGTTCTGCACGCCCCACCCACTCGGATTCTACACCGATCGATGACTCGCCCCACCCATGCCGCCCGTCCCCACGTGGGCCCACATTGCCCAAACATCACCAGCATCGAAAAGAGGAGGAGACACCGAGGCAAGGTAACAAATGGCGAGAGAGATGCAACGCCCAATCTACTTTTGAAACATCGAAATGAAACATTTGCAACATACATTTGAAAATAGTTGAAATATTTGCAACATACGTCTGAAACACTTGTAAAAACACCTGAAAACGCTTGAAAAAGCCATTGCAAAATATATGCAACATCCAGATAAAACACATGAAACATATGTGTGAAACATGTGCAACATTCAGATAAATACACTTGCAACAGAAGTCTAGAAAAACAATTGAAACATTGGGAACAAAAGCTTGCAGCATATGTGTACAACCATTGTAACATAAGCAACATCCCTATCTATTTTTGCAACATCCACATGAAACACTTGCAACATCCAGATAAAACATCTGAAACACTTGAAACATACTTTTGCAACATGCGTTTCCAGTGCACAATGTCACCTTGCTGTTTGGACAAATCATGAAGCCCGACGTTGCCACGGCACATGGTGCTCGCCGGTGTGCCTCTGGGCGAGACCTGCTCGGTGGCCTGGGTGAGCACCTGCGCGAGGCGCGCGAGCACCCCTGGGCGAGCACCTGCTCCGCAGCCTAGGCAAGCGCACCCTGGGCGTGGCAGGGGACGGAGGTGCCGCGGGGGATGACGATGGCGGCGCACTTGCCTGCCAGGGTCAGGACTATTGTGGGAAAGAATCTGTTGCTAGCATTAGTGTTAATCAAAATATTGTGGGCAAGAATCTGTTGCTACGTTACGATTAAAAAAAGGTTAACTTATGGGCCTCCATGTATTACTCCTCTCCGTCCTTTGTTTTGTAGTACTAATGTTACATGCACCAGCTTACTGCCGAAGTCGATAAAAATGTATTTACCTGTTCAGTTTTTTTTGGCGACGAATTTACCTGTTCAGCTTCTTAGAGTAAGAAACTAACACATTTGCAAACTATTGTGTCACTAAGGAGCTTGTGTGAATGTGTTCTGCCCTCCACCAAGATGCAAAGTTATCCAGAGACACATTGCAACTATGTCAGCAAATTGTCTAGTTTGCCTAGCGTGAAGTTCAACATCTTTGATGCAAAAAGTTTCACTGAGACTGAATATGCATTTGCCTGTTAATGGTTGAACATGGAAAAGTATTAATTGACATGGATGATGGATGCCATTCTTTTCTACTCCCTCGGTTCCAAATTTTAAGTTTCCTAATACGTTAGTTTAACTATGCATCTAAACATAGTGTATATTTAAGTGTATAGCAAAATCTATGTATCTAGAGAAGCTAAAACGTCTTACAATTTAAAATTGAGAGAGCATTATTTATTAGCATCAAGTAGCTAATTTATCATGTGCTTGTGTTGTATACAATTTAAAATTGAGAGAGTATTATTTATTAGCATCAAGTAGCTAATTTATCATGTGCTTGTGCTGTAATGGCCAAAAAATAATCCAAGACGATGAGACGATGTGTCTTTCCCCCGCAAGACGAGGTTATGCATGGGTTATCAGGAAGCTTTGAGCACTGGTTGCAGCGTGTGAACGTATATACTCCCTCTATTCCAAATTAGAAGACGTTTTGACTTTTTCTAAATACGTAGTTTTTGCTATGTGCTTGGTGTATACACTAAATCTAGATACATAGCAAAATCAATGTATCTTAAAAAAATCAAGTTGTCTTATAATTTAGAACGGAGGCAGTACATGTGTAGCTTCCCAGTTAGAGTTAATGATTACATATGAAATGTGCTACGATTATTGTATAACGCACTGACATCTTATTTTGGTTTTATCAGGCGCATACCTTACAATAATACTATACCTGATAGGTATGCAGCAATAGAAAGGCTATTTTATTACTGCCAAACTAATAACAAACTGCTCATATCGCGACTAAACATGAACATATGTCGTCTGCTACATTTTTTCTTTATATGAAGTGCTTAGAAGTTACAAGTACCTACCCCAAATTTTTAAATCAAAATGACATTAGTACATGTAATTTATCCAAGAAAGAGTAGTACTTTCTCATCATGCTCTAATTGAATTGATTGGACCTTAAGCATGTTGACGCCCTCTTACTGGTTGTATAGAAAACAACATATATACAGTTGAATGGCCTAGCATGCCTATGATTCTAAAACCGTACTTGACGTTCCTTTCCGCAGGGAGAAGTAAACTAACTTTCTTGGTTGTGGTCAGCTGCTTACAGATCCAAAGTGCTTCAGTTCTATAGGCTCCCAACTGCAACCAACATTTTTTGCTATGGAGACTTTCACAAAAACAATAAATTAAGGACATTTCAAAAACCTGTGGGTGGAGAGTAGAGACACCAAAACACTTTTTCGATGACGAGAGCTCGTTGTCGATGCTTCTCGAGGAAAGGCCAAGAGCTCATCAGGATTCAATATTGTTTAGTTGCCTGCCACTACTTCCAGCACAAGGATTAAAACAGCCTCATGATTAGGTGATCAGGGCCCCAAGCATAGACCTAACAAGTAACTTAGTAAGAGTTTTTCTTCTCATGATATAACGTTTGGAATATTTTTTAGATAATGATAACGTTTATATTTGAGGGTGCATATATAGAGGCTACTCCTATGTTGTTTGACCAGATGCAGTATGAGATGATTGAGTACAACTCTTTGCTTCATCAGTTTTGGATGCATCATAGTAGTTATTGCTTGAATGTTGCGTAGTGTTTTTATATAAAACAACTCTTTATTACTTTAATGTTTCAATCAAAATACATTGAATTGATAAGAAGCATTTAAAAAATAACTTCTGATCTCAGGAAGCACACAGCTAAACAATAGCAAACTTAGACACACTCTAATGACTATCAATTTGAAGATTGAAACATCTCACTCATGTGTCAGAGAGAAGATAATCTTAGCCACCAACGCCAAGTGCTGTGAAGCCACCATGATCAAGCCCTGTGAGTGTCCGGTTGTGTGCTCGGGAACTGGTTTCAGGTGAGGGTTAGCTGAAGGTTGCAAGAACTCCATGAGCTGATGTCAAATTAGGCTGGCCGCAGGATTATAAACAGTTTCGCCGCCCGGATCCCGTTGAATTCAGTGGTCGGTTCCACAACCACCGCAAGCAATGATTTTGGTCCCACCTCGCTTACCCAAGCATCGGTCATCATCACCAGAAGCTAAACAAATACAAAGCCTTTTCCTCCTTGCGGCTTTAGTTTATCAGCAACTCGGTTTTCGCTGATAGCATCGCTCGCAGCATGTTAACGTTACCACCGTTTGATTCTCGATGCCCTTCTGGCCCAGGCCGCGACAAGAAACCACTTTATTGATCAGTCATATAATTTATTTAGGCCTGCCCCAACGGGATGGTTTGGATGCTACCGTGTGTAAAAGTTGGGTGCTCTATATGTGTCAATATGGCTTGCAGAGACTGTTGTGGCCTTAGTAGAGAGATGATTGTTCACAAGAGAGAGTGAGGAAAAAAATACTGTCATTGTGGTCGAGTTGAATCATGTGCTTGCGGTGGAGAAGTAGCAGTCCCAGCTAATCTGTGCCTATATGGAGTAGAACGATTTTTTTTAAAGCCTATACTCTTGTTGGCTTGAGTTGGTGACGCCCTTAATTAACCACAAGGGCCGGGTGATGTAATCACGAGACGGGTAAGAAAACTCTAATCCCAAAAATTAATTATCAGAGAAGATACAAAACGTATTTTGGGATTTTGAAGGTCTTCTCTGCGACAGAATGAGAAAATCTAATTCTCGATGAGAAAAATAGTGGATTGAGGGAGGAGAGGTCTCCCCTTTATTTAAGGGGTGGGAGAATATAATTCGAAGGACTGAGAAAACTTTTTTCTTATTGGAATTGAGTTTGGAGAACTGTTAGAGCTACAAAATCTCCAAAATAATAATTTTTTCTCATTGGGGTCAGGAAATGTGGGACAGCTGGAAATGCTCCTGACTGCCTGAGCGTATGCCTGGGCCCTGGGGTTATGCTGCCGAGCATATGCCTCCGGTTTGGGCTGCCGATGCCGCAAGAGACAGTGCAAGAGTTGAGCGCCCGTGTTTACAAACTGGAAAGCTGTCTCATCGTCTTCCTAATCGAGTATCTTCAAGTTGCCAGATGGAGCTGGAAATGGAATGGGGGTTGGACACAGCTGGAGCAGGTGGTCCAATTAGGGAATGTTATCCTTTTGCCTCTTTTTGAAATAGATCGATTGAGATTTCTCTTCTCTGGTCTTTTGTTTAAGAAATAGAGCATGTAGCTGCGAACACAAGGTTGATAAGTACCTTTATGTGTTCGTTTTGTGATAAGTGATTGTCAATGTGATCCACGAAGTAGGTTGAGTGGTGACTAACCCTACCATGGCGAAAGCTATGTGTGCATGTCTCTTAGCTCGTGATGTGCAGGTGTGGAGCACGGAGGCGGTAGTCGACGGCGAGGTGAAGGTCAAGGAGGACGTGCCGTGCCGACGGACCGAGAGTGGTAAGGGGCGGACGTGAGGCTTGGACCGAGAGACCAAGAGGCCGGGTGACTAGCCACAGTGGCTGACACTTAGGACATTGACGAGTGCAAGTGTACATGGTGATGAAGACGGCGTCGGCCAAGTCAAGATGGAGACGATGGCGTCGTGGCACTTGGCGGGAGGCCAGTGGGCCAAGTCAAGGAGGAAGGCGAAGGCGTCATGCTTGGCGGGAGGTCGGACACGCGTTGACATCGGGGGTTTGGTGGTTTCGTCCTCAAAACCATCGGCGGGGGACGCGTATGGAGTACGCTACTCGCGAGCGGTTTGGTGGTTTGGGCCTCAAAACCATCGGAGGCAGGTTTACGGATTTGGGCCTCAAAACCCAGGCGGAGGTTCCGAGGAGGAACGGACGGCACGTGGCGGCATCAGGGAGTTCGCGTCGAGGCGAAGCTACCGGTGAGGAGGCGCGGTGGCCGTCGGATGAAGATGACACTGGGTTGGACCTTTACGCCCTTGGGCTAAATGGTTTGGCTTATTTGTATCTAGGGGCATTTAGGGGAATGTAAAATAGCCCTGTTAAATAGAGGATGGCAGCCCTCTTGCCTCCTCACCTCTCCCACCTCCTCTATTTTCATTTTCTCCTTTAGGGTTTCCCCTCCCCTTAGGTGCTTGTGAGAGAGAGGTCCACTAATCCACCGATTAGTGTAAGAACCATGAATCTTTGAGGGAATGGTGGCCCTAACCACCTTGTGTCCTCCGGTGTTCGGAGTTTGAATCAATTCGTGTGTTCTTGATGTGTTCTTCGCGTTCTTCCTCTTCCCCCTCTCGTTCTTGAGACGATTCTTCGTTTCTAGACCATTTTGGTTCGTTCTTGTTGCCTTGATTTGAGCTATGACGTGAGTCGAGCCTTTCCACAGAAGGAAATCAACCAATTCCTCACGAGCTCGCAGATCGGACGATTTCTTGGTCTAGGTCTCAAGAACCGGTGCTTTTTCGTTTTTCTTCGATTTCTCGTGATAGGCTTGAAAATGGGGTGTTGATGTCTTGAAGATATCTTCTCAACACTCCCAAGAACCTATCTATAAAGTTTCAAGTCAATCCGAGTTGTTTTGATCGAGTTTTGATCCGTTCTTCCTTGGTTCGTGCTGCTGTTTCTGGACAGCGTGGAGCCTCCGCGAAAAACGCGGAACCTCTGGGCCGCGGAGCCTCCGGGCAAAAACGTGGAACCTCCGGGACGCGGAGCCTCCGGGGAAAAACGCGAAACCTCCGGGACCTGCTGCTGAAAATTTGTGTTGGAGCTTTCCGAGTGCTCGTTTTGAGATCCGTCTTTTGCATTGATTGTCTAGCGTCTTAAGGATCTTTTTCTAAGTATTCTTGTCACCAGTTGGCATGGGTACTTTGGTTTGAGAACTCGCTTCCTCTCCATAGAAGTTGAGTATCTTTTTTTTCTGACTCTCAGTTTAGTTTTTGTTCCGTGCTCGTTTGTGGTGTCCCGCTGTGTTCCTAGGGAACATCCACTCACTAGTTGGGTCGTGGACATCATGGTGTTTTGTTTGCACTTTTGGTGGTGATTTTGGGACAATAGCCAATTATTTTCGAAAGAAATTTTTGGCTCCCATTCACCCCCTCTGGTCGCCGTTTTCGGTCCTTCAGTAGCATAGCAATGGCAATTTGTCTGCAACAAAAATAGTCAGGGATTTAAATTCCGGTGAATTCTGAACTTCTTTCGATCAGGCAACACATGCAAAATCTTAACAGGTCGAATTCAGATTGTTGATGAGTAGTATCTTTTTTGGAACGTAATTGATGAGTAGTATCTCAATTGGGCTTTGTTAGGTTACGTGGGAATAATTCCCAGCTGCACTGTTCCTTCATTGACGTACATAGCGTCGGAATGATTCGCGACCGTTTCACGCCTGGAACTGGCTAACCGAACGGCCCCTTAGGCATTCCGGAGCCCGGACACAGATCGCCGAGAGCGTTTTAATTGATTTTCTTAGTCGGCCGGCTCTCCGGGCAAAATCAGATATCGAACCCAGGTGGATTGCCTAATGCAATGTAACAATAAGAACGCTCCACTTTCTTGAGAGAGAGAGAGAGAGAGACGTACGGCAACACTACTTAAAGTAATATCGCTAGATTTCACCCTTGTAATTGACCCTAGTCAACAAGTTGTTTGAGTGAGGAACATTATTTACCTAGTCGGCTAGGCTAGTCCAAGTGAACATATAGCAATCAAGATCATTTCTTCTTCTTCGAAAACTAGCTCATAGATCAGCTCACTAGGAAAACCTAGTTTAAACCCGCATCCGCAAGACGACGTCCATGAGCGGCCACCAAATGAATTTTAGCCCCTGTCAGCATCAAAACCATCTATTAATCCTCGTCATCGTTGTACGCCTAGTCAGACACGGAGAAGACGACGCGGGAAGCAAGCATTTCTCTAGTGCCACCACACTTAAACAATTGCAGGCATGACGTCGTCTGCTCCAAGTGCCCATCAACCCAACAAAACCCATCACTCCACACCAGGCCGCGCGCGAGAGACGGCGCTGCGCTTTTTGGCGAACCGATTGAAATAATAATTGCCTGACGACGTCCTCGCCCCTGCGGCTCCCGGTCACCGGCGGCCGGTCGCTGTCGTCTCCGGCCGGCGCGCCAATCCCGATGCGAGGACCTCGCAACGAGGCGATAGTTTTTATCTCCCAGTTCCAGTTGGACGCACGCAACACTAGCTGCTGCCTGCTTTGTACTGCAACTGCAACCCACCACTACTCGGTCATCCGGACCACGGACGGCGACCGTGACGGCTCCGGCCGGAGCTTTGCCGTTTACTAATGGCGGAACGCACCTGGCCAGCAGCCGCTGCCAGCGTGTGATGAATAAGCCGCGCTATAGCTTTGCAGCCATGCATGGTGCCACATGTCAGCATCGGAGTTACATCTCCGTGCTGTTGCTTGTATTTGGCTTCGATCGGACAACAAGCTGGTAGCAGATGCATCATGGCAGTGGGTAACTGGACTGCCGGCCGGCACTGGCTCTTTCCCATGATCCATGAAATTTTAGTATTTGGTTGACCACTGGCTGGAGGAGTGAGTGGGTGAGAGCTCTCAATCATATGTTTACATGGAGGCGTTAGGCTCTAGGTAGATTTGCTCCAGTGGTCTAGGGCGGGGCAAAGCAAGTGGCTTGGGAAAAACTGAAAAGGTAGGCTGTCAATTTCTGCTTACAGGTTAACAATGGTTCATGACTGATTAAAATTGACACAGATAGTTACAATGTTTTTCTTACGGGTACATAAATGGCGAGGATCTATAGTCTTAAGTTTATTGATAGTCATTAGAGTGCTGGATAGTTTCTTTATTTGTTTGGTTTAGGCTGTGTGTGTTTTTTTCGAGGCCGAAAGTGGGTTTGCAATTATTGTATCAACTCGTTGTAATGATTGGGAATTAATAAAATTCTTCCTTTTTCAATATAAAAATGACTGATGAAGATAAGTTAAATGTTGATGGCCCACAAAGTTGGGATGGAGGTCAAGTTGTCAATTTGCTCTTAACCAAATGCAAACAATAGAGGTGGATTTTCCCCCATGAAAGGTAAAGAAGCATAGAAGATCAATTGCCAGGTACTGTACAGTGACACGGGAGCATTAGGTGCAAGACCAGGGATCTTTTTTTTTACGGTCATGACCAGCTGATCTTGAATTCGCAGCATAAAGACCATACTGATTAACAGGGCTAGCATATGGCACTCATAAGAGTATAAGACCGTAAAGTGAATGCTAATTGCTAACTAAATTAAGATTGCATTTTTTAAAAGAGTAAAATTTCGTATGAAATGGAACAAACTCTACAAAATAATCCAATTTCTGCATGACTTTTAAGTCTTTTTCTCCCCTTGTTGGACGCTCCTCCGTATCAGCACTAAAATAATAAGTCCGCCTAGCAGCCTCAGCCCTCCCCAACAGAGAGACAAATATATAGGTGATCATTTGGAATCCCATGTGGAAACTTTTTTTAAGGGTCTGGAGGGGCCTAGACCCCTACAGTTAAGCAATTTATTAAAAGAGCACCAAAACAGGCAGGTTTAATACAGGAGGGTTCAAGAAGACAAAAAAAGAAACCCGTGTGGAAACTTTCATTTGTCACCTATGGTGTAGGCCCTGTTAACGCCCTTTAAAAAGCCTTAATCGATTAGTTCGTTGCGTGCTGCTATTGCAAGAGATTTGGCAAGCACAAGCGCCTTTTACAGTAAGTTTAGTTAAGCTGCTGTAGCAGCTAATTTCTTTCTCTTAAGAAAAGCTGCAAATTGTGATATTTCCAGAGGTCTATAATATTCAGCAATAGATATACATATATTCATTTGATCAGTTTCCTAGAGCTTGGTATCCCTTCAGCTTCCAGTCACCAAGCTTATCATGGCCTAATCTCTACTTCAGCAGATGAGACATCAATAGAAACAAGCTACTCACTTACAAAAGCTTCACTACTTAGTGAGTTGGAAGAATCCTTTTGGATCATTAGTAACCTACAACTCATCATACACTGATGCGACCAGAAACAGGATCAAACAAAAGTAGCGGTTATGTCATCATGGACAGAAACAATAGGAAGATAAATTACTACTTTTGTATCGTTTGATGGTACCCAACAGAAAGCCATATGAATTCCTAAGAGTCCATTTGGAGCACGGTAACCCATATACTCCATTTGCTCCCGACTATAAGATGTTTTGACATTTCTAGATACATGATTTTAACTATATCTAGGTGCGCGTAAAGCCTATGAATCTAGAAAAGACAAAACGTCTTATAATTTGAAATGTAGGAGTATATAGATAAATTTTCGCTTCTCTGTCTGCCCCAAAATAAGAGCAATTTAACTTTATTTTAAGTCAAATTATTTTAACTTTGACAAAGTTTATGAAGACAAGTGTCAATAGGTATATGCTTAATGATAGATCTGATTTATGTCCTTCCTCAGTTGGATCCATCTGTTAAAGGACATCTCTCGCCATTTCCCACTCTCCGCCCCAGTGGCTCTCATGGAATATATGGTATTCAAGTTTGTCCTAAGTCAAGTTGTGTTAATTTTGATCAAAATTATAAAAAAGAAGAAGAATAGTTACAACATCATATTAGCATCATTAGGTACATTATCAAATATATTTTCATAATTTACATCTTTGATGTGATACATGCTAATATGCTTCTACATAAATTTGGTTAAACTTTATAGTTTGACTTAGGACAAACTTGAATCCCTTATATGAGGGAGTGCTTATTTCTAAACAAATTTGGAAAGACAATTCTCAGGTGGCATTCTCCCACCCAAACATCATGCAAGAATCTCACTCTACTACATTACCCACAATCCAACCAGTATCCTTCTCATACCAATCTCTCACCTCCAATAGTTCTTAGCAAAGTTGTGAACCTTTTGTCATATTGGTAGAATATTCTCGCATTCAAGCACTTCTTTCTCAGTTTGTTCATAGTCATATTCTCCACTGCACTATCCAACTTATAAATCCATCTAGCTAAAAGTTGTATTCATGGCTCCAATGTCTATGAACCCAAAACCTCCAAATTCCTTGGGCCTAGCCAAAACTTCTCACTTCACCATATGATATTTTGTCTTCTTGCCTACCCCTTCCTAGAATAACCTTTCTATTGCGGAGTTAATTTTCTGGTGTGTGCCATCATACATCTAGTAAAATGCCAATATCTCATAGATTAAATTGGCATGCTGCTAGCCAAGCTCGAGTTGATTTGGATGGATCTCTATAAGATAACTAGACACACTTCTAGGCCTCTAACCTCTTCTCCACTTTAGTTACTGGTTCATTAAGTTAGCCTTAGATAGCTTCTTGTCATTGATAGGGAGTCCTAGATACCTCATTGGGAATTTAACCAATTTGCAATTAGAGGCATCAATAGTAGAATCTACCACCACCTCCTCTTTTGCACACTGTAAACACCTTTGATTTGTGGTAATCACTCTTCATGTTAGAAAGTTCCTATAAACAAAACAAGAACTTAACGTTTGCAATATTCTGGGCAGAGTTCTCCATGAAAAGCACACTACCGTCAGCATAATGAAAATTAGTTAAACATCCCTCCACCAGCTTAGGGCCTAAACCTGTGGCAACTCCTTTCCTAGCAATTGCTTTTAGTATTCCAGCCATACCATCAGCTACTAAGCTAAACAAAAGAGGGGACAACATATCTCCATGTTTCAATCCTTTACAACTTCTAAAAAACTATCCAATTTCACCATTAAGTTTAACAGCCACTATACCTCCCCCATTGCTTTCATTACACATCACTTAATTTTGATGTAATGGTACATTCCCACATTTTCACATGTGCACTTGTTATATATAATTTCTCAAGACAAAAATGAACATCTAGTAAATACTCAAGAGTTTGAGGGTCTGTTAGCACTTGATTTATTTGATGAAAAAACAAAGTCTCAGATGAAGGGTCAAGGAATACCGACTAGGAGAGAATGAATACAAGGTTTCAACTAAAAACACAAACACTAGTCAATTTTAATTAGAACAACAACAGTCCTAAAATACTACTCTGTCTATCTTGGTGAGGATTTGCAACCTAGGGTGACAAGCAAAAGAACAAGTCTAAGAATGCAAACTACCCAAAATAACTTGCATGAAAGTAATTTGAGCACAAGAGATAATCAATTGGAGACACCAATTTTATCCCACTGTATTCATGACTTTTTGGTCACCCCTAATCCACATTGAGGTGGATTCAATGTTCACTGCTCTTTTATAATGATTATTCTTGATCTTGAGCCAGCTAGAACTACTACCTTCTAACTTTTTTGTAACTTAGCTTGCACTTTTTCACCAATTTCTAATCACATGTCCTAATCTAAAGTTTACGACTTTATTAGCTTCCACTATCATCGAAAGTAGTTGTTTCCACCATGATCAATCTTGCATAATATCTCTCTTTTTTGGTTGGTAACAGATCTATGATCCAGGGCTATATATTTATGCCCAAGCTTGGTACAATAGCTCATGTGCTCATGTACAATTCGCTTCTGTATCCTGGTTGCATATTAATAGTTCTATCAATGTCGTCTGTTTTCATCAAAATATCAAAGTTTTATCATTAGCCCTACAGATTAGCCTTCCTTAGTTGCCACACTATCAAGTCTTATCTTTTTAACCTTTCTATATGTTTATTTTTAAAAATTCTCACATTGAACTATGTTCTTCCAGTTATATCAAAAGATAATTTAAACTGTTATTTTGAACCACATTTTATTTCAGGATAAAGATTTAATTACTTAGCTAACATAAAGAAACTATTTTTTGAATAATGGCATAGGTTAGTAATACACAAATAAATGTAAGAATATTTTCAGGTTATTTTTTGCATAACGACAGTGATGAGTAAGTAAGTTATCAGCATATAAAGGGGTTTATATCTCTTACTGGCCAAATGCTAAGATAATATATGGGTTATTCTATCCATTTTCATAACATAACTTGTCGCATAATGGTGCTTTGCTCAAATAGTAAGACGCTCGCGTGTCAAACGAACATGTTTGACGAGTTTATTTGAGAAAGTTTTATGACACATACTTACTCCGTAAATATTAGGAGCATTGGATTATACCAAGCCTTAAAGATGACCATGATGACAGTAGAATTAGGAAAGTTGTAGGATGGATAAAACTTTTTTTTGTGGGTGGGGTGGGGGGGGGGGGGGGGGGGGGAGGAGGGGAGGGGATAAAAAAAGGATAAAACTTAGTATAGTACTGTTTGTACGGTTTACCAAACAAGAAAAACAAAACCCGTCCAGCTCGTCAAATATTCTAATCCAAATCATCGTGCCATCGCCGGGCCGTCGGCGTCCCGGCGCCCAAAATGGTCAGTGCAGGTTCGTCGTCCGAGTCTATAAAAAGGCCGCTCCCCATGTGTCCTCCCGTACTCGTCGAACCACCCTGCCCCTGCTCCCCTCCCACCGATCCATCTTCCCCTGTTCCCACGCGCCAAAACATTTCCGGATTCCGAGCACCAAATCAGAGCACAGCTCGGCACGACACTCACCTACGGGGAGAGGACGCAATCGCAGGCCATGGAAGTGACTATGGACGACGTGGCCGGGGATGTCGAGTTCTCTGGCTGCAGCTCCACGACTACCTCGTCGTCGTCGCCGTCGCTGGACGACGGCATGGGGATATACGCGTGGAACGCTCTGTCCCCAGTGACCGACTGGGGATCGCTCTGCCCTGACGACGGCGCCCAGGACCTGCACGGCCTCATCGAGTCCATGCTCTGCGACGACACGCTCCTCGGCTCGGCCGACCTCAACCCAGCCATGTTCCCGGACGACGTGTACTGCTGCTCCAATGGCTCCGCCCCGAGCAGCACCACCACGACGAACCCCGGCACGCCCGTGAACGACGGCGACGCGCAGAAGGGCGACTGCCACGAGAAGGGCCTCCGCCTGCTGCACCTGCTCATGGCGGCGGCCGAGGCGCTCTCCGGCCCGCAAAAGAGCCGGGAGCTGGCCCGGGTGATATTGGTTCGGCTCAAGCAGATGGTTTCCCACATCGGCGACAACGCCGCCGTCTCCAACATGGAGCGCCTCGCCACGCACTTCACCGACGCGCTGCAGGGGCTGCTCGACGGCTCCCACCCCGTCGGGGGAGCCGTCAGGCAGGCCGCCGCGGCCGCGTCCCACGGCCACCTCCCGCACACCGGCGACGTGCTGACGGCATTCCAGATGCTGCAGGACATGTCGCCGTACATGAAGTTCGGCCACTTCACCGCGAACCAGGCCATCCTCGAGGCGGTGGCGGGCGACCGGCGCGTGCACGTCGTCGACTACGACATCGCCGAGGGCGTCCAGTGGGCGTCACTGATGCAGGCCATGACCTCGCGCCCCGACGGCGTGCCGCCGCCGCACCTGCGCATAACCGCCGTCTCCCGAGGAGGCGGTGGCGGCGCCCGGGCGGTGCAGGAGGCCGGCCGTCGCCTGGCCGCCTTCGCGGCGTCCATTGGGCAGCCCTTCTCGTTTGGGCAGTGCCGTCTCGACTCAGACGAGCGGTTCCGTCCGGCGACGGTCCGGATGGTCAAGGGGGAGACCCTCGTCGCCAATTGTGTGGTCAACCAAGCCGCGGCGACCACCACCGTTAGGCGCCCCACCGGCTCGGTGGCGTCTTTCTTGGCCGGCATGGCCACGCTCGGGGCCAAGGTCGTGACGGTGGTTGAGGAGGATCAAGGCGACGCGGAGAAGGACGACGAGGAGGCGGGCGGCTTCGTGGCGCTGTTCATGGAGGAGCTGCACCGGTACTCGGCGGTGTGGGACTCGCTGGAGGCCGGGTTCCCGACGCAGAGCCGTGTTCGCGGCCTAGTGGAGCGGGCCATCCTCGCCCCAAACATCGCCGGCGCCGTGAGCCGAGCGTACCGTGCCTCGGACGGCGATGGCGAGGCGAGGGCCGGGTGGGGGGAGTGGATGCGCGGCAACGGGTTCAGGGCCGTGCCGCTGAGCTGTTTCAACCACAGCCAGGCCAGGCTGCTGCTCGGCCTGTTCAACGACGGGTACACGATGGAGGAGACGTCGCCGAACAAGATCGTACTCGGCTGGAAGGCACGGAGGTTGCTGTCGGCGTCAGTGTGGGCGCCGCCGTCGGTGTCGGTGCCGTCGTCGCCGACGGAGGCGCCGTTCCAGCCCGTGGGGATGTCGCCGGCCAGCGGTGGCGTGGGCCGCATGGACTTTGACTACATTGATTCGTTCCTCGTCGAGCCCGCTTATGCACTAGTTTAATCGTGGTTGGGTAGAGCGATTCAGCACCTTTTTATCACCGAGAGATGTTTTAGAGTTGTTCATCAGGTGTAAAAAGTTCAGTAGTGTCTCGCTGTTTCACTGGTTTGTAAAATCCAAGAGGCTGAGAATCGCTAACTCCAGTGTCCAATCTGGCAATCTCCTTGCACCTGAATCTAACCATTGAAGATGGAACGGGACAAATGCTATAACTAATTATGTGGATAAGGCTGGACGTACCTGTATCTGTGAGCAAACCCCATATCTATCATGTTTCTTTGATCTCCTCTGAACAGAATACTGCCACTAGCAATTTTCTACTCCCCGTTTGAAGTAAAAAGACTTCTTTAATGTTGTTTGAAATTAGTAATCAATATTTTTTTATTAATAATGCTTGGATTTTTAAGTAAAAGTTTAATGACAAGTACTTATGATTATGATTTTTCATCACATAAATGCTAATATTGATAGTTTGATTATCGGTCAAAGTCTTTTCCCTGTGAAACGAAATATACCTTGTGATTTCAAACCGACTAGTAGTTTGTGACGTAACAATGATTATTAGGTAGAGGAATAGAGTGGCTAATTTGGCTAGTTATATATCAAATGGAATAGGTTTTATTCGTTAATCTCGAAATATGTTAGCCAAGTCTCATTCTTGTGGAGGTGCTTATAGAGTTAGATATGTTGTATACATTCAATAAATTGCCTTGTTCGTCGCTGAAATTTGGCTCTACTGATTTCTCGTTACAGAAAAAACATTGTTCCTTCGCTGAAAAGTACTGCTGAACTAGTGCTGAAAAACAGTGCGAATAAGTGTATATGCATGTACAAGTGTTTCTGTCTGAGATGTGATTCGAAAAAACACTCTTTTTTACCGACAACCTACAAACAGATCCAGCACGGTCTTTAAGCAACTTCGCCCAAAAATGTAAATCCAGAAATTAGGTAGAAAAGATCCTTTACCCAAGCACGGTCCTCCCACAAACAGCTTTTTCTTTGCTTTCTATTCCCACTTTTCAAATTGTAAATTGTACAGGCTTTTCTATATCCAGTCGTCTAGAATCTAGGACGACTTATATGATTTTGAATGGAGAGAGTATCTCTAATATTTGACAGTGGAAGTCAATGTACTTTTCATGGCAACTTCGCAAGGCCAGCCAGCCGTCGACGACAGGCCTGCGCCCGTGACCACGAACACGAAGCCGGGCAACCGCCATCCACCAGAAAGCCAGCCGCCTGCTGCCTGCTAGCCAGCAGGCCGGCCAGGTACTCACGCTCCCGTGCACGGCCAGGAAGCAACCGCCCCATGTACGCCATATTCGGAATGCCAGTTTTTTCCTACGTTTTTTTTCTATGAATTTGAACTGATCGTTTGAAATTCCTACACGATTTATTTGAAATTTGAAACTCTTATGTCCCTGCAGGCTGTCCTGCTGTCCAGCACGCTACAATCTGAAAAGAAGCCGGTCTATCCTGCGATCTGATTTGTGCCCTAGCTTGTTGCCTTCGCTAATTTTTCAGAACTTGTGCTGGCTTCCTTCAATAGTTGAAAGAACTGTTGCTATAATAAAATTGGTTTGACTGGCCTTCAGAATGAATGGAGACACCGGTGTTCCACTTCGATGAGAACACTTTCATTACCCGTATTAGAAAAAAAAAATACAGAGGAGCTCAGCGGAGTTGTCAGCAAATTGGAGCTCACCGGAGGTGTTGCCGCTCCATGGCCAGCGGAACTACCGTCCACGCCGCAAAGGATTAGGAAAATTTCCTCCGTGAGTTGCGATTTGTGAGTGATTTGGAGTTTCGAATTCCATGCGTTCTTAAGCATGAAAAAGTCTGCATTATCTCTCTCAACTTTCACGAAAGTCCACTTTTTCTTCCTGAATTCTAAAACCGGACAAAACACCTTCTTCAACTTTTAAAACCGTTTATCCTACCTCTCTCTGGCCACGTTATAAGCAGTTTTAAAGTCGATTTTATTTTTTTTTATTTTTATTTATTTCGGCTGAATCTTTAAAAAATCATAGTAAATCACAGAAAAATAATAAAATAGAAAATCTAATTTTTTGGACTCCACATGAGTAGATCTATACAGTGAACATATAATATGGTATGCTTTAGTACAAAGTTTTTGTTGTGGCTTTAGATCTATATTTTTCCCTGTAATTAATTGGAATAATTCACAGCTACAATTTCTATGGTCCAATTGTGATGAAATTTTTATGCTGCCCTAATTATTGTATGGTTGAACTGCAGTAAAAATTTTATACTCATTGGATCATGTATAGCTTAGTTATAGATTTATTTATATTTAACAAGCATAAACTTAAATAAAATATATAACTAAGTTATACATGATCCAATGAGTATAAAGTTTTTACTACAGTTTAAGCATACAATAATTAGCCCACCATAAAAAAATTCACCACAACTGGACCATAGAAACTGTAGCTATAAATTATTCCATTTAATTACAGAAAAGCATAGATCTAAAGCTACAGCAAAAACTTTTACTAAAGTATACCATATTATATGTTCACTGTGTATATCTACTCATGTGGAGTCCAAAAAGATTAATTTTTTATTTTATGATGTTTTTTGTGATTTAATATGATTTTTTTCAAAGATTCAGCCGAAATAAATAAAAAAGAAAAAGACAAAACTACCTTCAAAACCACTTATAACCGATCCAGGGAGGCAAGATGAATGGTTTTAAAAGTTAAGGGAGGTGTTTTGCCTAGTTTTGAAGTTCAGGGAGGAAAAACGGACTTTCGCGAAAGTTGAGGGAGGTAACGTGGATTTTTTCCTCTTAAGCACCTCCAAAATTGCACTGGCCTGTGTAGCAAGGGAATGTTGATTTCTTCTCAAGATCCAGCCCATGTCATCTTGCCACCTCAATTTAAGGCCTGTGTAGCAGTTTTGGGCCTTGTATTGTATCCAGCCCTCGCTTTCCCGATTCCGTTTGGAGATGGGACAAAACGGCCGCCGTTGCCTCGTGAAGGAAATCAGAGAAATTGTCTACCGTAGCCGTCATACGCATAAAAGTTCCCCAAGCACATGGCGCGATTCATGATCACAACAGTACTGCTGCATATGCATCGCTTTGATTGGTAATTTATGCTACCCTGGGACTTCAGCTGCCAGCATCAGTATCCGTAGTCAAAAACAAAGCAGCAGATCAACAGAATTGTCAGTCCAAATGGGAAAAAAGGCAAAACACGAATGAAGGCTGCAATGTTAGATTCAAAACACGTGAGACATCACATGGTCCAGATTTCAAAGTTTCAAACCAGATGGTTCCCATGAACTCGAATGCTAATTCACGACACGATACATTCATTGTACGACGAAACAGCGTGCCTGAGGTATGGCATATGACTGTGCGAGGCATGCTTCGCTTGTCCACAAAATTCACAGTGTTTCTTCCTCGATTCCGCCGTGCGCCGCATCTTTTTCTCCGGCGCGGACCGCGGAAAAAAAAACAGCCCGGATATGCCAAAATCACCCCGGCGCTCCAGTCCCGTCAAGCGGCCAGCGCTGGGCTCTTTTGCCGTGCCTCGCGACACTGCTTCTTGCCCCCACCCCATCCGCGCACACAAATCTCGCGTCGGAGGCCGCAGCCCACAGGAAAAGCAGCAGCCACCAGCCAGCAGCCGCGCGTTAGCGGAGCACACCAAGGGGCACGCCACTTTACACGCCAGCAGCGGCCGCCGGCACGGCAAGCGCGATCGGAGGGAGCTCCCAGCATCCCCCGAGCTAAGCTAGGGGGACGACGGACGGCCTGCGGCTGCGGCACCAACGCGGCCTTCGCCGCGACCCCCTCCACCTCTCCCTCCGCCCTACCATGCGCGAGGCCCACGCCCACGCTCTCCTGTCGGACACCCAGCTCCTCCCGTGCCTCCGAGATGGCGAGCCGCGACAAGGTCGGGTGCTCATCGGCCTCGCTGCCCCTCGACCGCGTCCTGGCCGCGCTGGTCGCCAGCGCCGAGCAGCTCGGGAGGCGGTGGGAGGTCGCCGCCCGCGTCCGATGCGGGAAGGCAGCTGGAGCGGCGGCGGTCGGGAAGGCGGAGGGGAAAGGGGAGGTTATAGAGATGCACACGCCGCTGTTCTACGCTGCCTGCGCCCTCGGCGGCGTCCTCAGCACGGGCCTCACCCACCTCGCTGTAACGCCGCTCGACCTCGTCAAGTGCAACATGCAGGTCCGTCACCGTCAGCGAGCGGTTCCTTTGCTTGTTCTCCTTCTCCATGTCTCAATGACTAATGTACTAATGGCGCTGCTGCTTGCTTCAATGTTCCTTCACTCAGGTGGATCCTAGCAAGTACAGGGACATTCCATCTGCCTTTGGTGTCATGCTCCATGAGCAAGGCCCCCGTGGCTTATTCAAGGGCTGGATGGCCACATTGGTTGGGTAATGGGTACAGCTGCCAGGGGGCCTGCAAGTTTGGGTTCTACGAGTTCTTCAAGAAGTGCTACTCTGACATTGCTGGTCCCGAGAATGCTGAAAGGTTGAGGACTTTGATCTACCTTGCAGCTTCGGCGTCTGCTGAGGTGATTGCAGATGTAGCTCTCTGCCCCATGGAGGCTGTCAAGATTCGAGTCCAGACACAGCCGGGATTTGCTCGCTGCCTGATCGACGGGCTTCCGAAGATTGTCCAATCTGAAGGTGCCTTTGGGTATAGATACTGCATGGCTTGTATGATCTGTGTTATTGTTCAAGGTTTTGCAGAGCAACTCTTTAACACTGGGTGCAAATTTCAGGCTTTACAAAGGACTGCTTCCTCTTTGGGGCCGCCAAGTTCCCTGTAAGTCAAAATGTCTTGTTAGTTCTTCCATTACAGTTGCTTATTAAGGGTCATCACTGCTCATTTCATACACCCAGTATTTATAATTTTGATTAGTACCAAAACTTCTGTAATTTAGTCCTGTGTGCAGCATTTGCTCGGCTGCCTTGTTTCATTGCTTGTCCATGTGGAGTAACAGCTTTTAAAGATCCATGCAATTCATTGTACTCTGCACTACTGCACTAGAAATCTAAGTTAGTTATCAAAGCACACAATGATTACTAGTGTAAAGTATGTCTCTATGTATCAGATTCCGTATACTTATTTCATTTGTTGTACTTTCTGGTTCCTGTGCTGCATGTAAAAAATGAAAAAAAAAAGTATGGCACCAATATTTGTTATGTTTTTCTTACTAAGAGAAAAGTAGATAATCTTCGAGTGTGGTGTTTATGGATAACTTGAATAAATAAATTGTTCAGTTGACTACCTAATGTCCACTCACCTTTGAGGCACTGTGCAGAAAACATTGCCATGTAGAGATAATCTGCACAGAAGCCTTATGTTGACCTGTGCTCCCAAAGTCCCTAATTACTTTATGTACTATCCTGCAGACACTATGATGAAATTTGCTTGCTTTGAAACCATTGATGAGATGGTCTACAAGCATGCAGTACCAAAACCGAAAGACCAATGCAGTAAGCCACTACAACTAGCAGTGAGCTTTGCAGGGGGATATATTGCTGGAGTATTCTGTGCGGCTATATCTCATCCTGCAGACAATCTCGTATCCTTCCTGAACAATGCACATGGAGCCACCGTGGCCGATGTAAGCTTCTAGTCCTATCTCAAAATAAAGAATAAAAATTCAAGGTTGAAAAATACTATATAATTTAAGCTCTCATCTAATTGTCAGACCATATTATTCTTTACCATTTTGCTTAGTTGCTCAATTTTGGCTTCTGACCAATTCATCATACTTCCAGGCTGTAAGAACTCTTGGAATGTGGGGTCTTTTCACGCGCGTCCTTCCTCTTCGTATAATTATGGTTGGTACTCTCACAGGAGCACAATGGGCAGCCTATGATGCGTTCAAAGTATTTGTTGGATTGTAAGTAAACCATGTGTACTCTTCGTATAATTACGTCTTCGTATAATTACGTCTCTAAAGTGTGTGTCTGTGTGTATGAGCATCACTAACCGTATGAGCATCACTAACCGTCTATGGTTGGTACTCTTCGTATAATTACGTCTCTAAAGTGTGTGTCTGTGTGTATGAGCATCACTAACCGTCTATGCCATGATATCAAGTCATTTCATGTTTTTCTTTTGTTATATAATTGTACAGGCCAACATCTGGCGGAGTGGTTCGTAGCTGTGCTGCTGTCTCCTCTTTGCGCCAAGAGGGTCACGAAAAGCAGAACTGACGGCACTGAGAAGAGTTGCTGAACCAACGCAGAGTAGATGTACCGCACTGAGAAGATGTGCTGAGCCAACGAAGCAGAATAGGCGATGTGTTGCGATTTCACTGGATTTTGTAGGAGTTCGATGTCAGATTGTTTAAGTTTTAGCTAGTTGAGCAAAAGAGCATTCGCTTTCAATGGGGCTTTTGTTGGAACCTCTTGAACAACAGTCAGCAGAAATTGTAATGATAGATAGCTTTTAGAAATGCAAGTGGTTTCGCCATGCCTGGTGTAGCAGTACGCCAGCAGCCCGTCTCTATTGATCAGAGTCAAATTCTGCTTGTGTGACCATTCTATTCGTCATGCGTGATCATGGTTATCCAGGAGGCTGGTTCGACGTTTGGTTACGACCATGTAGCATGAACAAGTACATACAATCGTTACAAAGAGCATGTGTGAAAGAACGTAAGAAAACGAGCTTGCAGCATTCTGCTCATCCACGTAGGTCACAAAGGAACAACTGTAACATGAGAATATGAGATCAGGAAACAGAATACACGCGCACTTGCTATTTTTAAACAAGTACTTGGCTTAAAAGTGGATACAAAAAACCCAACAAGCTGACATTTGAGTATAGTCCCGGAGACCATGTAAGCCTATGACAACATACAAAGTTTTGAGTTGAAAAGCATTAGGCAACACAAGCAAGCGTGAAACTTTTGCTGACTGTCAATTACTGGAACATTGCTAGCTAAGCAGTCAACTACTGCTGTTGCCCAGGAAAGCCTTGCATTGGAGGGCGTGGTGGGGGTGCTCCCGGAGTGAAGTTAGGTGGTGGTGGAATCATTGGCCGCGGACCATTTGCCACTGGTGGCGGAGGCGGCGGAGGTTGAACACCCCCAATAGGTGGTGGAGGAATCCTAGGGGGCATTCCCATAGGTGCAGGAGGGGGTGCATGAGGCGGGGGCGGCGGAACTTGTGGCGGGGGTGGGGGAGCTTGCCCCGGTGGCCTCGGTGGAGCACCAGGAACCCCATTCCCATTAGGCAAAGTCCCAGGAGGAGCTGGTGGTGGTTTATGAGCTTCTGGTGGTCTTGGCTTGAAGTACAGTTGCAGCTGTTACCAAAACACAAAGTACAGTTGTGAAATCAAGATTGCTAAAAAAACAGGTAAATTGAAGGTAAAAATTTGTTAAAAAAGCAAACTCACAAGGTATTCCTTCTTGTCAGGATCCCAGTAAGAGAAGAATTTGCTCGCTGATTTGTCAATCTCTGTACTTGGTATCTGCAACAACAAACAGTGTTAATAACACTAATTGACCACTGTACCTGATGCCCTGACATTAAACTTTTGGAAGAGATTACCTTGAATGCAATGATTTCATAGGGCTCTGCCGCAAAGAGTAGGTATTGATACCTCTTATCCCAACTTTGGACTTTCTGTACAAATAAGATGAATAGATTTTAGTGAACCAGACGGTACAGACACCAAATCAACACACTAAGGGCATGCTCAGAGTCAGAGATCAGGTTTACCTGTTCATATGATGACATGAAACGATGCCTTGGCTTGCAATTATCTTCGATTTCAGGGTAACCAATCTAAAATGAAAAATGTCAAAAGTTATTGATCCAAGCCTCCAACGTACAAAAGTATTTAAATGTATCGTAACAAAATAAATGGTAAAGCAAAATTTGCAAATTATGAGGTATGATGTCGTTAGCTAGTGTTGTATTCATAAAGACTGTATTGTATTATATTATTCAGTCAAATGCATAAAACTAATTACTTCTAAAGATAAGAATGTTTTCAGACGAGAAAGACTAGTCAAGGAACAGAGTTGAGAAAATATAGGCAATTACTTGCATATTATAATTTGGAGAACCTATCAACCATGCTAGTTTGTCAGAGAGACTGCCTTATCAGAAGATAAATTCCAGATAAGATAAACACTGGTTTCAAAATTTGAGCTTAAGCATTCTTGATATATAAAAAGAGACTACTATGTGAAATGATCTTTAAAATGCAAACAAGAAGTAACTTAACTGAAATCAATATAAGATCATTGGCATATCAAAATTGTTAGGTGCCCTAAATTACATGAGAAAAATAGGAATACACCAAAAGTTACATGTAGATATGTCTGATTGAAGTTAAACCAAATTCCTGCCTTTTACAATATTCAACATATAACCATGTGTGAGGTGAGGACTTGGTAAATAATGTGAACGCAAGGAATACTAACCTCAAAGAGAAACGAGTGTTGCTTCGTCTCAGGATCATATTGTTTGGTTACTTTATACCCGGGTCTGCCAATCTTAACTGCAAAGGGAGGAAAGAAAGCTGATGAGAACAACTGACAAGAAAATACTATGTTGATAACTTAAGTTGTACTGTACTACCAAAAGGTGACAACAAATCAGGAGGGACTAATAGCTTATAAAAAAATTGCTCGCGGTAGAGTAATCACTAATCACTAACTCAGATGAATTTTCTGTCTCAAGGAACATGCATTGGTATCAGGGAAATCACTTCAATTCCAGCAGAATTCAGGGGTGGAAAACACAATCCAAAGGGGATGTATTATTAAGTGAAATTATATAAGAAAAAACATGAGTAAGGGCTCATGTTGGGTTTCAACTCTAGCCTACCCCAACTTGCTTGGGAGTAAAAGGCTTTGTTGTTGTTGTTGTTGTATAAGAAAAAACATGTAAATGTCAGCACAGCAAAGTTGAAGTTGAATAATCTTCCAGGTCCACTTGCTATGCATCAATATTGGGTGAACTAAATTCCATTGAAAACTTGATATGGGTATAATTTAGTTTCAATATTTCAACTTACATATTAACCACAAAAGGAAAGAGATTCAACTCGTTTCTTCGTTCTATACACTCTGAACAAGCATAATAGCATACTTCTACCTGATTGGACCATACAAAGACCAAGCAACTGCAGAAAGTAAATAAGGAGACCTAGTTGGTAATTGACGATTCTAATTAACAACAGCAATTTTGCGGATAAAAGGAGAGTGGAGATTCTGTTTTTTTTCACGCACCAGACTTGCGGGGGGCAAGCTTGCGCTTGTTGGGCTGGGGCTGCGCGGGCGCGTCCTTGGCCTCGCGGGCGGCGCGCTTGGCGAGGTTGGTCTGGTGCCGCTTCCCCTGCGTGTGGGCCAGGTAGTTCCCCTCGTTGTTGTGCAGCGTCAGGCACAGCTTGCACTCATAGCTACAAACAAGCAGAATTAGAACGAAGCAAATCGAGACGGAAGCGAGTTCGAAGAAGAAGCTAGGGTTTACGGCGGGTTACCTGCCGAGGTGGTTGCGCATGAAATAGGGGTCCTTGGCGAGGTCGATGGTCTCGAGCGCCAGGCGGCGGAGGCGCTCCCGCCGGTCGATGGCCTCGTTCTGGGCGGAGGCGGCGCCGCCGCTGCCGGGCTTGGAGCCCCACTCGCGATCCATGGCGTCCGCTCGGTTTGGCTCGCCGCTCTCTCCCCTCTCTGTTCGATTCTTATTATATCAGTTGCAAAAAAAAATTTGCAAAATGATCCGGTAGCACGTTTCGTTGTTATTTGATAATTAGTGTCTAATCATGGTCTAATTAGACTTAAAAGATTTGTCTCGTTCATTTCGTCTAAACTGTGTAATTAGTTTTATTTTTTATCTATATTTAATGCTTCATACATATGTTTAAAGATTCGATGTAACGGGAAATCTGAAAATTTTTGCAAAATTTTCGAGAACTAAACCGGCTCTAAGTGTGAGTTGAGTTCACGAAAAATTTTGGCTTATGTAGTTCTTTCATTTGTATTTGTTATTTAGTCTCTAATTATAGACTAATTATCCTTAAAAATTTTGTCACGTGGTTTTCTACCAAACTGTGTAATTAGTTTTTTTTATTTCGTCTACATTTAATAATCCATGCATATATCCAAACCGTCGGATGTGACGGGGAATTTTGAAAATTTTTTAGGACCAAACGTGGCCTAAATCAAACCGAGCCCAACTCGCGGTCGCGGACCCGTGAAAACAAGTCATTTCTAATTCGGCCCAATTATATTCTGTAATTTGAGATTTTTTGTTTCTTTTCTTTCTCTACCAGATAAATGTCAGTGCATTTGTACCATGATTTTTTTTAATCTATCTGTATCTATATCTTCTATATCTATACCTAATAATAAAGAGGTAAAATTTCAGGTCATTTTTTCGTCCATTGTCCTCTAACTAACTTTGTGAATGTGGAAATTATCTCTTCACATCTATCTATAGCTTTCACGTTATAACTATTACCATACAGCTGGCTACAAAAAAAACTTATTCTGTAGCCACTTTGAGTTACGATAATTGTTATGTTAATTTATGAGATTATAGTAACTCTTTACTATGTGTTTACTATAACATTATGGTAAATATCCCTATGTGTTATAGTAATTCAACTATCGTAAATATATACTGACATTGTCGTAAATTAGTATATAAAATTATCGTAAATAGAGGTGGCTACAAAATAACTTATTTTGTAGCTAGCTATAGAGTATATTCTCCCTATATATATATACACACAAGACATCTTGAAATAATCAGAATATAACTAGGAATCCTAATCAAATACAAAATGTACCGATCGGATTCCTTTTATTTGTTTTTGTAAACTAAGACTCCACATGTCCTATTCGAATCAAACTCGCACGATTAATTTGCTGGTGTTAAGGAAGCAACTCAAATTTGTTAATTATTTGCTTTTTTTTGGCAACATGTGTGTTTGAGCATGGCGTATAAGGGCAAGCAAAAGAGGAAAATCCAGGCACACGTAGTTTTATCAAATACCTGACTTGGGTTCGGAGATCAACAGGTGCAGCCTTGAAAGCAAAGAAACTCTATTTGGTCTTCTGTGTCCCTAATCTCTTCGCTCAGCTCCTGCATCTTCTTCTCGGCCTGCGTCCCGTTCGTCTTGACGCTGAGACCGCGGAGCTCCGCCGGTGCCTCCCACGCGCCACTCCACGTGCCTCGTGGGCATCTTGGCCGCCTCGGTCGTGTCCACCATCCCTTTCGTCCCCGTGACGATGAGACCGCAGAGCTCCACCGCTGCCTCCCGCGCGCCGCTCCACGTGCCGGTCACGTCCGCCATCCCTTTTGTCCCCGTGACGACGAGACCGCGGAGCTCCGCCGCCGCCTCCCACGCGCGCCGCTCCACGTGCCTCATGTGCATCTTGGCCGCCTCGGTTGCGTTCGCTACTGCATCGAGCCATCACCGTAGCATGTGCCCACATCCCTCGGCTGTTGGATTTGTCGAATGGCCACCTTCTCACACTCCAATGGTGCCACTGTCTGGCCCTGCGCCAGCAGCGGCAATGGCCTGCCGCCCGAGGCGCCAGGTGGCTTCAGGTCTGTAAGGTCCTAAATGGCTAGAGGAGGAGGATGAATAGTCTATTAAAAAAATCTACAAGCTTTACTAGACAAGTGAGGTAGTAAAACAAACGGCGTAGCAATTCTAGCACTAGCTCACTAAGCTATGCAAGCCACCTACACAAGTCTAATTCAAGGCTAAACATTGACTACACCAACAACTAACTCCACTCCTAATCAAGAACAAAACTACACAAGCTAGAGACAAAGAATAACAAGCTACATAACTAGCAAGGTAGATAAGTAAGCAAAGGAGTGAGCTAGGATTGTTATACCGACGTTGATGAGTAGAGATATGTCTAATGAACCAATCAATCAACGCAATCACATACACAAGATGAAATCCTCGACAAAGAGATGACACAAGAATTTTTACTGAGGTTCACTTGCTTCCCGACAAGCTAGTTCTCGTTGTGGCGATGCACCCACTTGATGGATCGTGAGCTAATTGACTATCAAGAATCAAACCCTTAGCGGGTGCCGCACATCCACTCACAAGATAGGGATCCTTCAAGCCACGAGCTCCACTAGAATAACCAATTCACGAACTCCCACGGGGAAGGCTCAAGAACCCCTCACAATCACTTGGTGAGGCTCGAAACAATCTTCAATCACAAGCTCAACACCACCGCTACTCCAAGCCATCTAGAATGTCAGGAAACACCCAACAGAAACAAGCAATCCACAGCCAACTCAATTGATCAAGTGCCACTAGATGCAACTCTCAAAATAATGCACTTGAATCTCACTCAATCTCATTAGGATGCACAATCAAGTAAGGAGATGAGTGAAAGGGGATGTGCTCAGCTCAAAAGAATGTTAGAGAGTCCAAATGTCCAAGAGAAGGTTCCCTAAACCGGCCAAACATATATTTATAAGCCACTCCAAAGAATAGAGCCATTAGAAACAAAGAAACTGCTCTGCGCGCGCTGATCGGACGCGCAAGTCAGATCGACCGGACGCGGCCACAGCGTCCGGTCGCACCTGCGCGACTACGCGATGCTCGCCGTGTGTCCCGTTTTAAATTTTGTTCATTTGATTTCCAACGGTCACGAAACGTTACCTTCTTAGTCAAAGCATGACTGGACGTGATGCTAGAGTTGACCGGATGCGTTACACCCGGCGTCCGATTTGAGTCCAATAAGGGTCCAAAGAGCGATTTCGTCGATCAGACGTGCCACCGCGTCCGATTAAACCTTCCCTTCGTGCTACTCTCCTGGGTGCATGACCGGACGCGTTGGTCCCGCGAGTGATCGGACGCTCCGGTCACAAACCCTCGCACTTCGCCCCACGCGTCTGCCGGTTGAACTGACCGAACGCGCCAGCCGCGTCCGATCCAGCGTCCGGTCACCCCAGTGATTTCATTTCGTCTCCGTTTCTTTGCCTCCGGCGTAGTGAAAAATAAGCGTTTCACTTTCACAAAAGTGTCGAATCCCGCCCCCTCTCTACTTCTCAAACTCCATCCCCTTCGTAAATGTGCTAACACCATCAAGTGTTCACCATCTTGTGCTCGTGTATTAGCATTTCCTTAAATATTTTTCAAGGAGTTAGCATCTCACTAGATCCTA
This sequence comes from Saccharum hybrid cultivar R570, assembly GCA_038087645.1. Lineage (NCBI taxonomy): Eukaryota > Viridiplantae > Streptophyta > Magnoliopsida > Poales > Poaceae > Saccharum > Saccharum hybrid cultivar. The sequence goes on along the minus strand of JAQSUU010000043.1, from coordinate 4,414,859 downwards.
AATGCATATGCTCAAGAATATGGACCTAGTAGCACTTATTCATGAGATGATCGTGATTGCCCCTCTTGATAGTCGGCTATCAATCTTAAACCTGGTCAATCACTTCTCTACTCATCTTTAGACCAGTAAAAGATAATCCTATGATTATACCTTTACCTTGATCATCTTATTCCTTGTCCATCACCTATGTGCATGTTCACCACCATCTTTATCTTCATACACTTGCGATCTTATGGCCATCACCATCATGCTCCTTGCTCCTTCATCACATGTGTTGCTACGCCTAACTCAATTCACTTGATACAATGACATTAGTAACTTGGTGTTATTAATTACCAATACCAAACTTGGGCTTTCAAGGTCCGGTGTCGGCGTGGTCGACAGCCAACTCGATGTGGAGGACACTGTGCGTGATCGAGTCAGATCTGTGCTGCAGCGCATGAACAAAGTTGGATGCTCCTTCTCATGTAGTCGTGCTTGCTACCATACCGGTTTGATTTATGGAAACATACGTGGACCAAAAGCCAATACTTAGGCCCTTAAACACTGAAAGTGCCACAGCCCGTAAGACGATTTCTTTTTATTTTTCGTATTTCCTCCTAATTTACAACTGTGGCACTATATCAAAGATTTTACTGTCTTTTTCCCCTTCCCTTTAATTGCCACGCCTGATTTTTATTGGATCTCAGATAGCATGTATTTTTCTATCATTGTTTGGCTATAAAAACCTATAAATCGTCTCTTGTGATCTATCTTTCTACTTACGTAAAAATTTGGACACCTGAACATAGCAATTTTTTAAGAGACATTTTAGTAGAAATCACTTTCTATATATTGCTATCCTTCAATAGCTTTTCTATTTTTTATTCCCACTCTATAGAATCAATCTCGCTGTTTAAATTTTCGAGCCATAAGGTATCTAAGTAAAAGTTTGTTGTGTTTTATTGTAACACATGGATATATGAGTTTGTTGACAATTTACCACTAATGTCATGGCTATTGAAGCCTGTTTGCATCATGACACGCGTGTATGTGTGTGCCTTGCCTTCTACCTTTCTAAACTCACAACAAGTACATACAAATAATTATTTTTTAAAATTATAAATCTATCTCCTGTTAATTTTCCATACATGGTCAATACTTTATTGCACTAGCATTTATTGCCTTGGAATCTATTGATATATGGTAGTCCAATTAAGGTCAAAAAAAATAGCTACCTTATTTTTATTTGCACGACTGCATCAGCACCATACAACAGTTATATAACATGTTGCAACGCACGGGCATGTATGCTAGTTGAACCTAAGTAACGGACGTAGACACGTGAGCAGCGCACCTAGAACTACGTATCAGGCACGGATACATAGATTAGGTCTTCGTATTGAAATCGGGTAGGACATGGAAGCGTGAGCTTCGAGTGGAGCATGATTGACTTTGGTATTATTGGGTAGACGATGACATTACAAATTTACAGTCTTTTTCAGATGTAGAGGTAAGAGATATAATTTGTAACCAGGATCTAGATTTGAGAGGTCCTTTACTCCAACGACACTTTCGCATACGTCGCTCGTCCAGCAACTCTATCCGCTCATGCTGTCCACGCGCCCCGATGCTCACTGCGCTATTTTCTTCCTGCGTCATCGTGCCCATCCGCCCACCCCACTCCGTCCCACCGGCGTCGGTCCCCCGCAGCGCCACGCCTCATCCCCGGCGGCCTCATCCGCGCCGCATTCCCCACCGGGCCCAGATTGCCTCACCTGCCTCCATCGCGCTGCCTCCTCACCACGGTCGGCCCGCTCGTCATGACCGCCTCCACCGAGTTGGCGAGCCGCATCCGCTTCCACCAAGCCAGTGAGCCTCCACGACGGATGCTTCAGCAAACAGACGACGGGGAGACGAGATTCATGTGAGGCCGCGCCCGCCGGTGAGTTGCTCGTGCCGCTGCTGCACAGCGAGGTCTGTGCCGCCGTGAACCTCCGCGTCGGCGTGCCTTCATTCGTCCAAGCAAAATCCATGTTGCAAGAGTATGTTTGAAGTGTTTCAAATGTTTTATCTGGATGTTGCAAGTGTTTCATCTTAATGTTGCAAAAGTAGATCAGAATGTTGCACATGTTGCAGTGGCTATACACGTATATTTCATGTGTATGTTCCAAATGTTTCATCTCATTTTTCCAAACGTATGTTTGCAAGTGTTTCATCTGGATATTGTATATGTTTTCACACATATGAAGTGTTTTCACGTGTTTTTTTTATAAATGTTTCATACGCATGTTTCGAGTGTTTCAGCTGTTTTGTACGTTTGTTGCAAGTGTTTCATCTGAATGTTTCAAAAGTAGATCTGGTGTTGCAGGTAGTGTTTCAGATGCACGTTTCATGTGTTGCATCTACCTTTAGACGTATGTTGCAAGTGTTGTATCCGGATATCTGAAAAGTTGATCGGTTGTTGCATCTCTATTTTTACTTTTCTGCTGCCTCACCTCACCTTGGTGTCTTCTCCTTCTCCCGATGCTGGTTGGACATCCGCCGCCCTCTCTCCTCTTCTAAATGTTGATGTAGCCACTTGTTGTAGTCACCTGCTGCAGCTGTTGGACGCGTGCATGCGCGTGAGAAGCGAAGGAGGCGCGAGCAAGAACTCCCCACGTGCAGTCGGGCGGCACGAGCCCCGCGTAGGCGGGCGCGGGATGCAGGTACAGGGGGATAGACAGAGTACAGGCGCGAGTGTCCGTCCGGACGTCCAGACGCTAGCACTGTCATCACTCCAAGCGGGAGCAAATCGTAGCGAAGCGAGGACTGAAGACGATTCGATTCAATTAGTATGCTGCTGACAGCAACAATGCCCATTTTTATGCGATCTGAATATGTCCATTATTATGCCAATTTGCCAAATACAAACAAACAGATTACGACCGGTTACTCCATTAGACATTTAGACGTACACATAGTAGGAGGCACTCAAACAGGATTATGGCTAGTCCAAAGGGTAGGGGATGGTAGCGATGTGGTTGTGCGCCACGGTCCCGATCCACAGCTTTCGGCCCACCTCCCGCACCTCGCTCACCAGCTTCATCACCTCGCGGCCCCGGTCCTCGAGCACCTCGACGACGCGCCCCTCGCCGTCGAGGAGCGCCAGCACCGTATGATGCCTCTTGGCGGCCCTCCTCGTGAGCATCTTGAGCGTCAGCGGGAACTTGAAGTAGAGGGTCCGGAGCCACGGCCTCTTGGCGAACACCTCCTGCACCGGCGTCCGGCAGCAGTCGATCGCCACCCAGAACTGGCCCTTGCCGTTGGAGCGCACGTTGTCGGGGAAGCCCGGCAGGTTCGCAAACACCTCTACCTCGCCCGTTCTTGGGCCTTCCAGCCAGTACCTCATTATCCTGATCAAGGCCAGATGTGTGGTTTGTGTTCATATCACTCCTATGAATATGGTAGAATCCTGAGCATCATCAGATTATATTTTTGTTACCTGCAATTTGTTGTCTCGGTGAAGAGAAGAAACTGTTGGTCCTCTGAGATCTGCACGCCGTTTGGGAAGACCAGCCCCTTGAGCATCACATGGACGGCATTTGTTTCTGGATCATACCTGAGCAGCCTCCCGGTGCATTCTCCTTCTAACAAGATGTTCAAATGGTCCCTGTAAATTCAGCTCTTGTCTGGTTGGCTAATCTTTCAGCAGAAATGAGGCACTAATTTTTAGTTTTTTACTCAACTGAAAAAGAGAAGCCAGAGTGGTTTTGCTTTGCTCACTTTCTGCTGTATCTCATGCTCGTGTCAGTGAAGAATACGGATCCATTCCGGTGGACATCGAGGTCGTTCGCGAACCGGATGCGGTCCCCGTCGGCTTCCCTCGCGATGGAGGACGCCACGCCGCCGCTCTGGCCAATGACCATCAGACCGTAGTACGCGTCGGCAACGTAGAGCTCGCCGGTCTCCCTGTGGAACCTCAGACCGAGCGGCCGGCCGCAGAATTCCTCCTTCTCGTGCTGCTTTCTCGTCGTTGAGTTCACTCCATTGGCACAAACTTCCTCTGACCTTTGCCAAGAAATAACAAATGTACATTGCATGATGTTTTCCCAGTAATGCAGAAAATCAGATCAAATATCTTTGAGTTTGTAACTATTGTATATATAGCAACAAACGAGTGCACGCCGGAGCGAGCACTTACCAGTCAGGATTCATGACGGCAAACGTCTCCCACCGGGTCTCCTCGTCCATCCACCGCACGACGCGGCCGTCGGCGAGGCCGGCGTACGGCCCGCGGCCCTCGAGATCGAACTCGATGGACTCCGGCCCGAACACCTCGCCGACGAACTCCAGCCTCCCGCGCCTGAGCCGGCTGGCATTGTCTCTGGGCCAGCTGCTCATGACCTCCCCGTACGGCGCGAGCTCATGCTTCACCGGCCGGTAGTCGACCCCGGCCAGCGGACTGAGGCCGAACGGGTCCGCGACTACGAGGGCCAGCGCCAGGGCCGCAAAGAAGAGGTGAGGGTACTGCACGATGCCGTCACGCCCTCGCCGCCACTGCAGCTTCCTCTTCTCTTCCATGGTGGACGAAAAAGATCGGGAGGGGTTCGGTTTGCATGCAGAGGAGAGACGAGAGAGGGAAGCGGGGGAGGTAGTGATCTTAATGGATTTGTTCAGGAAACGTATGTGCGTGTCTCCATCGACTTGCATGGAAGTTGCATGAGTAACATGGATTGTTTGGGAGTAGGTGTCCTCTTGGTTCAGAAATCAGAATAGCCAGGGAACGTGGCACTTTATAGAGTTCTCGGAGTTCATGTTTTCGTTGCTTGGACGATGGTTCAAGACGAACGGTTGAACAAGCATGTCTGCCGTGTGAGATGACTTTAAGCCTGTTTGGTTGGTGTCGTATTTTGTCATGCGTAACTTTAGCAAAATGTGGCTGCCACAGAAAATGTGACGAGCAAAATCGAAGCCACACTTTGACAAAATTTGGAATGAAGATAAGTCTATGACATGTGTGACATGTGCCAGGAAAGTGTGTTGCACTATAGTTGTAACAGTGAGCAAAACAACTGTCAAAAAACTATGTTATGACCAACCTTTGGCGTGCAAGTTTTGGTCATAAACCAAATAACACTTAGGGTGCATTTGATATCTAGAAGAATCATTGCCAAACGGCACGGAGAGAGTGCTTTAAGGACAATCACTCGAAACATATTTCTTCCTTTTTTATTAACCTTCAAGTGTTTTCAAGACCCACTCCTAATCTAAATTTTTTGGCTACATTAAAAAACTGCTCTCTAACAACTCCTAATCTTTTTTGCACTTGGAAAAATAGTCAATCACACAAAAATATCTGAGCGCGTGTCGATACGCCAATCTGGAGGTGAAAGGACATGAAAAAAAATAAAAAGTATAATACGGTTCCCATTGCAAACGTACATGAGACAGAAAGTGCAAAAGTGATTGAGATGATTTACAAATAGTTCGAGATTTCTAATGCAAATTAAAATTGTTTTCTATATTTTAGGGGCAAGATTTTAGAAACTGTTGGAGGAATCCAACAAATGTGATCCGAAAATTTTTTAGCCAAAGCATCTCCAATAGTACCAAAAAATAGTCGGTAAATCAATGAGTTTTAGAAGTGACTAAAAAAGTTAGGTGCATATTTGTTGTCTTCCTCTAACAATTTCTAAAACTTCGCTCCTAAAATATAGAAAAAAAATTTGCATCAGAAATCCTAAACTATTTCTAAAACACCCAACCACTTTGTACATTCTTTTTTTTTCTTACACATTTGCATCAGGAACCTGACTTACTCTTTATTCTTCTCTCCACCTTTGATTGGCACGTCGATTTAATTACTGGTTCATTGAGGTAGCCTTGGATAGCTTCTTGTCACTATAGGGAGTCCCAGATACTTCAATGGGAATTTAACCAATTTGCAATTACAGGCGTCTACGATAGAATCTACCAACACCTCCTCTATGCACACTGTAAACACCTTTAATTTGTGGTAATCACTCTGCATGCTAGAAAGTTCCTATAAAACAAAATAACAAGAACTTATAGCTTGCGATATTCTTAGTAGAGTTTTCCATGAAAAGCACACTGCAGTCATCATAATAAAAATCAATTAAACCTCCCTCCACCAGCTCAGGGCCTAAATAAACCTGTGGCAACTCCTTTGTAACAATTGCTTTTAGTATTCCAGCCATACCATCAGCTACTAAGTCAAACAAAAGAGGGGACAAACATATCTCCATGCCTCAATCCTCTATAGCTTCTAAAAAAACTATTTAGGTTAGCAGCCACTATACCTCCCCCATTGCTTTCATTACCCATCACATGAATTTTGATGTAATGGTACATTCCCACATTTTCACATGTGCACTTGTTATATAGAACTTCTCAAGAAAAAAGAACATCTAGCGAATACTCAAGTGTTTAAGGGTCTCTTAGCACTTGATTTATTGGATAAAAAATTCAAAGTCTCGGGCGAAGGATCAAGGAATACCGACTAGGAGAGAATGAATAGAAGGTTTCAACTAAAAACACAAACACTAGTTAATTTTAATTAGGACAACAAGAGTCTTAAAATATTGTTCACCTCTCTTTTATAATGATTATTCTTGATCTTGAGCCAACTAGAACTAGTATCCTTTTAACTATTGTAACTTAGCTTGCACTTTTTTCACCAATTTCTAATCCCATGTTTTACTCTATAGTTTGCAACTTTATTCGCCTCCACTATCATCGAAAGTAGTTGTTTCCACCATGATCAATCTTGCATGATGTCTCTCTCTTTTGGTTGGTTAGATCTATAATCCAAGGCTATGTATTTATGCCCAAAGCTTGGTACAATAGCTCATATGCTCTTGTACAATTCACTTCAATATCCTGGTTGCATATTAATAGCTCTATCAATGTCGTCTCTTTATCATCAAAATGTCAAAGCTTTATCATTAGCCCTACAGATTATCCTTCCTTAGTTGCCACGCTATCAAGCCTTTTCTTTTTAACCTTTCTATGTTTATTTTTTAAATTCTCTCATTGAACTATATTTTTTCAATGAGGTCGTGACACTGCGGGAGGAAGGGACGTGTGTGAGGTGGACACTGCAGATCCATTGAACGATGAGTGTTGGATATGGTCGAATACGGAGAGAGTGGAGGAGAGATGATCTGGTGCGTACGTTTTTAGGACAATGTATTTCTAGGTGCATTTGGTGGTGTGGATGTGCTAAGCTCATCTCTAAAGAGCAGGTAATTGTTGGGTGGATGTACATGTAGAATAATTTGAACCGGTGTTTATAGAGATAGAGATAGAGAGATAGAGATAGAGAAGAGAAGAGACAGAGATAGAGATATAGATTGGAGATGTTGTAAGAATCCAGTAAACTAGCCAAACAGTTTTACAAAAGTGATTTTGATTTATCAGGACAACATTTTTTAAGAAAATCTAGATCTAAAACGTTTCTACGAGAATCTACAGCTCTGCTAAACGGGCCCTTAAACGGAAAAATGACTTCATGGTCAAATTATAAAACCAAAAAAAATCAGTCTACTATGTGACGGTGAAGAAGAGAAATGTATGCTGGAAAAAGGCAATAGGGAAACAAGATAAAAAAAACAAGTCTGAATGTCACGGTTTATCTTTCAGTACAATTGGTCTCTTTTAGAGTTTTTAAGAGAATTTGTCTTTTTTGCAATATACTTGGTTTTTTAAGATGATTGTGTTTTCAAAACATTTTATAAGATATTTTTTTGAAACATGATAAACCCTAATCACTTGATCGACTGCATGAGGTCCTTTGGCTCTCTTTTTCTAAACTTGTTTCTGAGCAGTGCCTCGATGCCCTTTTGGTGGAGCGTGGCAGCAAAACAATGTGGGGTATGATTTTCAGTTTTTCTAGAATACGCAAGAGCATTGCGTATCATTGCATAAAGAAGAAAGAGGTTTTTAGTTACTACACTGAAGGCTTGCGAGTGCTATTGGGCTGCACCTTTCGTTTTAGTTGAGCCACCAAGGCAAAATCTACTCAGCCATACCTCTCCAATGTCTCTTGCACCATCTCCAACACTTGTTCATCATCTTACAATACTCCAACAGCAATAGATGCAACGACTGAGTTCAATGAAGCCACATAGGGAAAGAGAGGGCAGAAGCCCAATTTCGCCTCCACTAAACTTTACCCCCGATGCCCCCACTTAATCATCTATTGACTCTACCGCTCTAACCCACAAGAGCGAGTTCCTTCGGCTCCAATCGTCTCCGCTATCTATCCTCTACTAAGTCTAGATAAATTTAGGGTGTTAATTTGGAAATCCAAAATTTTATGAATCTGAATTATTTGACCCGAAAGGGTAACCTGAATGGCCACTCCTAGCGATAGGTATATATCAGTTTACCTTCATAATACCTATGGATTTCTTGGTGCTAGCGTATATATGGAAATAGGTATCAATTTACCTTTATAGCACCTAGGGATTTCCTCGAGCTAACGCATTATATGGAAATCACAAGTAAATTTATAGAGCTTGTTTAGTTGTCTGCATTAGCTAGTATATAGGTTTGTGCGGTGTAGTTTGCTCATAGTTGATTATTCGCAGAGGCTCTTATACAGTCTTGCACAATTTTTAAACAATTTTTAAAAGCATGTTTAATGCAACATTAGCTAGTACGTCAAATTTGGACGTATTAGAGCATCTTCATTAGCTCTAAAAAACAATTGGTAAATCAATGAGTTTTCAAAGTCACCAAAAAAATATGGAGCATATTTGTTGGCTTTTTCAAGAGGCAGCTACTAGCCGGACAGTGGTGGCCATGGCTGTGGCGTGGGTGGCCCAAAGCCTACGAGAAGTCGCGGCAACCCGGATCCAAGTTGTGCCTACATACGTATCTTTGCGCGTGTCTCGATCGAATTTCCCAAGTGTGGAAAGATTAGGATTTGGGATAAGGAGTTGCACCTGATCTTCGTCAACTTCAAATTCTTATCTCGACGAGTTTAGTAATAACCAAATCTTCTGCTCTCGCCAGACACACGTTTGACAAGGTTAGCTTCCTTTATGGGTTTGGTTATTGCTGGCCAATACTCCCTCCGTCCCACAAATAAGTGTACGTTTTTGACTTCTACACTTCTTGTTTGACCGTTCGTCTTATTTAAAATTTTTTAATAAATATTATTTGTTTTGTTACGACTTATTCAATCATTAGAGATATTTTCATAATGATTTATTTATTTTATTATTTATAAAAATTTTTTAAATAAGACAAATGGTCAAACATAGAGTGTAGAAGTCAAAAACGTTCACTTATTTGTGGGACGGAGGGAGTACGTGATTTCATTGTAATATGTAAAATTTGTTTTTTTTCTAGTTTCGTTATTGCTGCAAATATATTTAACTTAAATATTTTATTTAAATAACTGATGCTTGTCCAGATCCAGCGTTGAAACATCCTCCGATGGCTGCCAGCTATCTCCCACAAGATACTTTAGTTTTCCTCCGTGAAGCTAGGCAGGAGTGGCTGCTGGTTGGCACGCGCCGCGCTGATTTTCAGCGGGCTGCATCGACCCGCGCCGCTGCTTGCCGACCCGAGCAGTCCTGCGCCGCCGCGCGTCGTCCGAAGGGGCCGAGCCGCCGAGCTGCATACACCGACGCCGGGGCACCGTTCAGCAGCGTCGTCGCTGTCCCGGGCCAAGCAGTCCTACACCGACCTGAGCAGTCCTGCGCCGTCGCACGTCGTCCGGAGGGGCCGAGCCACCGAGTTGCACAAACCGACGCAGTGACGCCATTCAGCAGCATCACCGCCGGCCCAGGACACCGAGCCACTTTCTTTTCTCACGGAAAGATCAGATCAGATCTTGACGGGCACCCGAAATCCCGAGACACCGATTTCCGGCGACCGGGGACGTCGCCGGAGTGAAAATCCAACCGATGCAGCCTGGCAGGCCAGTCCACAGGGTCCCCTGCCGCCGCCTGCCCACCCGGCACCAACGCTGAACTGGACAAGGACGTGCGGACGCCGTGCAGCCGGTGCAGACGGGGCTGCCGGCACTGGCAGATGAGGATGGCGCGTACGTGGTGGCTGGGAAGGCCGGGCCACGGGTCTTCCGCGAGCCCGTGAACGGACAACCTCGGTTGGATCCTGTAGGTCACTAGGATCCCCGTCCGGCCGTCCCGGGTGGCCAGTTTTTTTTTTTTTTTTTTTGATAAAACCAGTCTGTATTGAAACTGAAACATACAAGACACCGTATAATCTGGTACACATACGCAACTGGTACAGAGAACAGCTGTGCCAACCAAACATACACAGGAGCCTCTAGAAGAAAAAGAAATTACAAAGAAGCCCTTGGGGAACCCCCTGTTCGCCTGACTCGCCAGCGACCACCGCTGCCGGAGACCGGTGCCCTGGAAGATGACGCCGGGTCCAGCCAAAAGAAGAAGCCAGCACCCAGAGACTAAAGGAAGCACTATCGCTTGAAAGGTTTTAAGGAGCCACAGTAGAATCCCGCCGTTGAAGACAAGAATGACATCGCCGTTGAGGTCCATCGGCCGGGGACGCACCCGGTGCCTCCATGGTCTCGGACCTGAGCTTGCCACTGCAAGAACTCTATATCCATCAGCCACACCACCTCAGCACCCACATGTAGCATCCCAAAAATTCACATTCAAAAATCACTCGCATTTAAAACTATTTTCAAAATTTATTTCAAAAACTATAAATCATCTGAGCTCTATTATCTCCTCTCGACTCTTGTCCATCTTATATCCATCTCACTTACCTCTCTTCAATTTATATCCTGCACTGTAGCATCAGCATCACCCGCCCGTCCCCCACCTCTCTCTATCTCTCGCTTCGCCCGATGCCCGACAATGACGCGTGCACCGACCCCACCACCATCGCCGCCGCAGCGCACCCGCGCCCGGACCCCTCGCCGATTGCGGCAGCTTGCACACCGCCACGACAGCGGGTCCCACCTCCCACCTTTCCCTCCCTCTCCCCTCTCCATGCATAGCAGCGGCACGAGCAGCACACCCGTTTATGCGCAGCAAATAGAGCAAGGCAAAGCACACACACAGGCAGCAACACATTTTACCACGCACACACCAGCAACACCTTTTTGCTTTTTACCTAGCTAATTATCCATCGACCGTCGTCGTAGAATGAGGTGAGCAGCTCATGAGCATCCCCTTACTTTTCCATCTCTCCCTGTGATCTCCTCCCTGCTCTTCTTCATCCAATCTATAGTACCCACGAGCTCGGTGAGCTCAGCCATGGCATCGTCCATGCATGAAGCAAGAAGAACACTCGTGATCCTTGCTAGCTTTCATCTCTCCCTTTCCATATATGTGTGTATGACGCGTGGGTCCTAAGCTACTACCTCCATTCAAATGACACACGCACAGCATACGCCATGCACTACCTGACAACCTATTTCGTGAGCACCCATTCCTTAATCGTGCATTATTCTTTTCTGTGTAATTAAAATTTAGCCATTTTACATAGCCACATGGCAACTCCGATTCCAATGATTTTTCTTTCTAAATTCATCTAAAATAATAATCTATCTCCCATATAAATTTTATGATTTTGAGAGTTCATTTGAATTTATGTGATTATTTATCTGTGCTTATTTGCCTGTTGCGTTCGTTGCGTTCTTTAGCTGACGGAATAAACGAGCCTGAGGACGAGAACGTCGGAGGCGAGTACCGCGAGTTCGACGCCGAGGACCCAGACTGCCAGCAGGAGTTTCTTGAGGACGCCGACGGAGGCAAGTCCAACATATTCCCTTTTGATGCATGTTGATCTTATTTTTAAACATAACCCGTAGAAGCCGTTTTAAATATTACATGCACGATTATACGTACGAAGTATTTTCGCTGCTTAGCTAAAACCCGTTTAAATAGTCATCCTTGAATTGATATTACCTAATATGTCTTGTTCAAACTTAGGAACAAATAATATGCTATGATAAAATATTATTATTTAGTATGCTTAGGACTTGATATTCATCATTGATACTTATTACTATGTTTTCTCAAATGCAATGATTTTAAATGCAAAATGGTGTGAGTTATGATAATAAATTGTGGGTATTATGAAAGGGTTAATGAACAAGTTATAAATGGTGATTACCTTAGGGATGGGGTGGATCGGTGTTCCTTTTGTGGGATACCGTGGTGTTGGGGCTTGTACCTTTTGTGGTTAAGCATGAAGATATCCACCTTATCTCGATTAAGGACTGAGTTGATGATTCATCTTGCCTAACTCATTTATCGTATAACCACTCGTCTTGCATAGGAAAAGCTTAGTCTAAATCTCTCTAGCTGGTATGGCAATCACCTGGAGACAGGTGTGCAACGGGACACTAAGAGATGTATGTGAAAATTGATGAATATTGAATGAAATGTAAAGAGCTCTGTAAATTATTGTATTACTTGACGTGGCCTTAGTGTCCCCGTGGTGAGCGTCATTAGTTAGCTATGGAGGGTAATGACTTTGATGGATCTATGCTTGCACGATGATGTTAAGCTATGGTATCCTACTTGTGGGAAAAGCGTACAACCTTTGCAGAGTGTAAAATTTATCCGGATAGCCGTGTTCGCGGTCTTGGACGGGTTATGGTTTGGTTTCAACAACTAGATGAGTTGAAATGAGTGAAAACATAAGAGTGAGTATGATTTAGAAATGAATGGTTGTCTACCAGGAACAGAGGGTTCAGCAACACCTAAAATTATGATAACTCCTTTTTTAAAAATACTATTATATATGGAGAATATATGTCTTTTACAAAGGTATTTATAAATGAAACCCTGCATGTATAAAAAGATAGCTTTATGCAAATAAATCAAGTCTTATCCATGATTTATTCATATATATATACTGTTATCCTATTCCGTAGGGTAAGGTTAGATTTGTTGAGTACTTTGTACTCATCCTTGCTTTGTTGAACAGAGGAAGATCCGAACTTCAACCCTGACGTGGTGTACGAATAAGGTCGTGTCTGCACCCAACTAAGCCTGTGGCACTGGGATTCGTCAGATGTGTATTAGCGATTCCTTTTTCTGGGTCTGTTGAACCTGTATTATGTTGTGGTTACTTTTAATCGTGGCATGCATTTGTTGTCTACGTTTGTCGAGACTACTGCACTGAGACTTATTTGATGTAATAAATGTGTTATTAGCCTTCTGGGACTAGTATTTGTATCATATTTGAGTTCCTGGATAACCAGGGTCGCTTCACCACAGCCGCTCTGCAGTCACGCAAAAGCAAGCCGCCGTCACCGCTAGACGAAGCGTTCGACTTGCCAGACGGCTGCAAACTCCTGTACAAGATTCACCTAGAACCAAAACCTCCACCAAGGCACTAGATCCGAGAGAACCTACCTTCACCGACCTCTTGCCGGCACCGGAGCTAGTGCCGCCAAGGCGGGGACAAGGCCGGAAGGACTTATTCCACGACAGCAACATCGCCACCGCCTCACGGCCGCCGTCCGGACATAACCTAGAAAACCTAGGATGTAAACTATCAAGCCGACAGCTATCCACGGTCTTCCCCACCTCCAGACACCATAATGGCCGTCGGAGGCGAGGAAGACCACCGAATCCGTCGATGGCAGTCCATGGACCTGATCGCCCCCTTTTTCGCATCTCACTCCTGTAGCCGCCAGAGGGTTCGAGAAAGGAGTGCTCGTCCATGTTGGTACGGTACATCCAGTCCGCTGTCCGGTCAGGTCGCCTTTCAATCACCCGTTCACCAACCTCCCCCAACCCTCTTGACGCCAACATTGTCACTTCACTTGTTTGGTTGATGCACTCTGTCTAGGACTGCTTGGTGGAGTGCAAGTAGTACTCCTAGAGTGCCGTCTTTTATCATCGGTGAAAATCAGTTCCAACGACAACGACATCTGTTTTTGGTTCTTCAGGGTACACCATTGACAGGCGGACAACGTTGTCGATGGGGCAGCATAAAGGCCTTGCAACAAGAGAAAAAAATTAAACTTTTATGGAATTCAAATTGCATATTTGGTCCCTAAATTTTTTAAGTGATTCACATGAAGTTCATACCCGTTTGTTTATGTTTGTATTTTTGTATAAATCTTCCTATATTTTTTTTCACACACTTACTCCTCGTCTTCTGAGGGCCCATCGGCATGCAGAGCTGTAAGGTCCTAGATGTCTAGAGGGGGGGTGAATAGCCTATAAAAATTTCTATAAGAATCACTAAGCAAACTTGTTAGAATAACAAACGGCGCAAAGCGAGTTTTGCTTAGCCTACGGTTGTGATGCAAGCCTCCTATCCACAAGTCTAGTAGATTATGATCTCTAGTTCACACAAGGGCTATGTCACTAAACTTACACTAGTGAGCAAGCTAACAACACTACTAGCAAAGCTACTACTAGAGCTACACAAGATAAACTAGTAAAATAAATGCAAGAGAGAGGATTGTGAAACTTATACCGACGGTGGAGAGAAGATGTTGCCAATCACCAAGATGATATACAATCAATCAATATTGACAACAACACAATATGAAGACCAATCACCAGGAGACAAGTGATACAATATTTTTGTTCACTCGGTATTCACTTGTGCACCGACAAGCTACGTCACCGGTTGTGTCGACCAACACTTAGATGGTTCCTCGGTGTGACCCTCAAGTCACTTGCCCCTCAAGGCACGCCCCGCAAGGCACTGCAAGACACCACTCTCAAGTGAGGTAACTCAATGACACGCGCAATGTAATAGAGTTGCTTTTGGCACTCCGCCGAGGAAAGCACAAGAACCTCTTACAATCAACCGGAGGTGGCCAAGAACAATCACCTTCTCTTGCCAACGCCTCCAACAATCTTGAAGCTGGCTAGGAGCGGTACTCTCCAAGAGTAACAAGAAATCCACCGGCTAAACCACCCACAAGTGCCACTAGATGCCCTCAAGCTATGCAATGCACTTTGGGAGCACTCAATCTCACTTTTGATTTGCAATCAAGCAAGAGAGAAGAGTGGGAGGAGATGCTCTAGCTCAAAGGATGCACAAGTATGTTAGAAATCACGAGAGACCTCCCCAAGGGCCGGCCAACAAGTATTTATAAGCATCCCATTTGAATAGAGCCGTTATACCCCTTCACTGGGTCTTTTCGGGATGACCAGACGCGCCGGTCATAACTGACCGGACACGCTCAACCGCGTCCGATCCTCCAACGGTCACTGACCCCAACGGTCAAACTAATGACCGGACGCGCTCCTCAAATGATCGGACGCGCCGATCGCACTGACACGCGCGCAACGACATGACCGGACGCGCTCCGCGCAATGACCGGACGCGACAGTGCCCGCGTCCGGTTTGAGTCCAGTAAGTTCCTTCAATGATCGGACGCATCCGATCATGTGTGACCGGACGCGCCGCGTGTCTGATCATCCTTGCGTTCTGCAGTTCCCACTGGGCGCATGACCAGACGCGCCGGTCCCGCGAGTGACCGGACGCGCCGGTTGCAAGCCCTAGCACCCGTGCGCCTGACTGCTGCGCTGAACTGACCGGACGCGTCCGGTCATACCATGACCGTGTCCGGTGCAGCGTCCGGTCACCTCTGTGACCTCCGTTCGCCTCTGTTTCTTTTCCGACTTCCAGCGTAGTGGAAAAATAGGCATTTCAAGTTCCCAAAAACGCTTGAATCCCGCGCTCGCAAGCTCGGCGGGAGAGAGAGAGAGAGACCCAAACCCTCTCTACCGCTCAAACTTCAACACCTTCACAAATGTGCCAACACCAACAAGTGATCACCACCTTGTGCACGTGTGTTAGCATTTTCATAATCATTTTCGAAGGTTTTCCAGTTAGCTCACTAGGCCCTACATGCAATGCACTTCATGAATTCACCTAGTGGCACCCATGCGTCGAATAACCGATAAGACTTCCCCTCTTAATAGTTCGGCTATCGATCCTAAACCACTCACACCTTCTATGGTGTCTTGAGTGCAAAACAAAATGGCCCGATGGTTATACCTTTGCCTTGAGCCCATTTTATTTCTCTAAAAGATATGATCCACTTCATATCATCACATGACCGTCTCGATCCATCGACCTTAACTTCACTTGCTCTTCACCGTTGTATTGGTCCGTCGGCGCCAAGTCTTGCTCAAGCTTCACCATCCCATGGTCCTTCGCTTCGAAGCCTCGACTTGCCCTTCACCTTCACAACCGGTCCATCGAGCCAAGCATCATCTCGGTCTTCATCATCTTGGTCACATGAGTCAATGTCATGTCTCATATTCAATGACCACCTTTATCTAAATCATCCACTTAGATACAAAGGTTAGTCCTAGGTTTCATCAATTAGCCAAAACCAAACTAGGGACTTTCAATCTCCCCCTTTTTGGTAATTGATGACAACCCTCACAAAGATGATTTTGATAATAAAAGTTTTGAACTTATCATACTTGTCCAATCATTTTGCTCATAAGTAAAGTTTGGACAATTATCACAAGCTCGGTTTTGGTAGCATTAGCTCTCCCTACATATGTGCATAGAGTTTGGATTGAAAGCTTTGCACATATGCATGAATAGAAGTGTTGAGAGAGTAATTCTACCAAAATAATGCTAAGGTGTAAGAAATGGACCTTTGAAGCGTGATACCAATCAGAGTTGCCTTTTACACCATCCTTAGCATCATGAAGTAACTAGACATCCATCACAACTCAAGAACCCCGTGAGATCAACATTATAGTAAAGGTTCTTGGACCACTTGTAAAGTTTAAGGCACGTCTAGATACCACAAGTAAACTATTCCTATGCATGCTAGTAGATCATTTCATCATTCAAGTTCTATACTAGCATTGCACCATACAAGCATGTATATTGAATTTAAATACATGTGCAATGAGCAAGTCATATGAGAATGCACAAGCAAATGCAACAACTTTGTTTATGAGCTTGCTCTCCCTACTTGTGTGCATCAAAATTTTATTTACCCCTTTATCATGTTAAATCATCTTTTTCTCTCCCCCTTTGTCAACAACTTACCCAAAAATGGGATCAAATTGTGGAGAGAAATCAATGTTTGATGGAGTAGGTTAGAATTTATCAAATTTGGTTCAACCTAGAACACTTGCCAAAGATATTTAATTCGATTTGAACCAAAGACAAGCTTCTTCACACCTCATAATAAGGGTTATCTTGCCTATGTTGAATTAAACACTTATAGCAAATCTTCTAGATTCAACACTAGGTTTGCAAGCTCACAAACATGTCATACGCCACCACTAGATCAAAATAAGCATAGAAGCAATAGTGGTAACATATATCCATCAAATTCATTTATCTTCATGAATGCTCATGCATACCACTTATTATGTCTATATGCTCTAGCAAGTCCTTATCATAGGATGAATGACATGTTAATCAACTTTACCTTGAAACGTCGAAGGAGAGGCATGTCAATAAGTGGGTGAGGTGCATTCAACTCATGTTTGAGAAATCAAGAATGTTCAATTCATTCCTTAGCTTGCAAAACCTCTTTTCATCAAGTGGCTTGGTGAGAATATCGGCAAGTTGATCATCGGTGCCAACACTTTCAATAGCAATATCTCCCTTTTGTTGATGATCTCTAATGAAATGATGCCTTATGTTAATATGCTTTGTTCTTCCATGTTGAACCGGGTTTTGTATCATCTTGATTGCACTTTCATTATCACATAGCAATGGCATATTCTTGAAGTTGAGACCATAATCCTTCAAAGTTGATTTCATCCATAGCAATTGTGCACAACAACTTCCCGCACTCACATATTCGGCTTCGGCGGTAGAGATTGCCACACTATTTTGTTTTTTTGAGGACCATGACACAAGTGATCTTCCAAGTAATTGACATGTGCCACTTGTGCTCTTTCTATTGATCTTGCAACCCCCATAGTCGGAGTCCGAATATCCAATCAATTCAAACTTTGACCCCTTGGGATACCATAGTCCAACATCTCTTGTTTGCTTCAAGTACCTCAATATTCTCTTTGCGGCCGTGAGATGACTCTCTCTAGGTGAGGCTTGATATCTAGCACACATACAAACACTAAACATGACATTCGGCCTTGATGCGGTGACATAGAGTAGGCTTCCAATCAAAGACCGATATTCCTTTTGATTCACCATTTTGCCATCAAGATTACTATCCAAATTGCCATTTGTACCCATTGGAGTTAAAATTGGCTTTGCATCTTGCATACCAAACTTCTTCAACATGTCCCTTATGTATTTCCCTTGACTCACAAATGTCTCATTCTTTAGTTGTTTGACTTGGAGACCAAGAAAGTAGCTAAGTTCACCAATCATAGACATTTTAAACTCTTTGGCCATCATAGCATCAAATTCTTCACAATAATCTTGATCGGTTGATCCAAAGATGATGTCATCAACATATATTTGCACTATAAATAGATCATTCCCAATCTTCTTGGTGAATAGAGTTGTATCAACCTTGCCCATCTTGAATCCCTTAGAGAGAAGGAAATCCCTTAGCCTCTCATACCATGCTCTAGGTGCTTGATTTAAGCCATATAAAGCCTTCTTCAACTTATACACATGGTTGAGTTTTTTGTCATCTTCAAATCTAGGAGGTTGCTCTACAAATACTAACTCATTGATGATTCCATTGAGAAATGCACTTTTGACATCCATTTGATATAGTTTGATATTGTGTGCACAAGCATAAGCCAATAGAATCCTTATTGCCTCCAATCTTGCCACGGGAGCATATGTCTCATCATAGTCAAGACCTTCTACTTGAGTGTAACCTTGAGCAACTAGTCTTGCTTTGTTTCTCACCACAATGCCATCTTGATCTTGCTTGTTTTTGAACACCCATTTGGTTCCAATCACATTGTAGTCATTTGGCCTTTCTACCAATTCCCAAACATCATTTCTTGTGAAATTGTTAAGCTCTTCTTGCATAGCCATGATCCAATCGGTATCCCTCAAAGCTTCTTCTATTTTCTTTGGTTCTAAGGTTGACACAAATGATGCATGCTCATAAAACTTGGCCAATCTTGATCTTGTTTGCACACCACTTTTAATATCACCAATAACACTATCAATGGGGTGATCTCTTGCAACATGTTGTGGTTGGAGTACTTGCACTTGATTGCTTGAGCTTGGTTGATCACTTGATGTATCTCGATGAGATGAACTAGCACCATGATCTTGCACTTGGGAGTCACTAGCTAGCTTGAATGGGGAATTGAGCACTTGATCTTTATCATCATCTTGAATATCAATTACTTGCTTTGCTCTAATGTCCCCAATATCCATGTTCTTCATTGCTTCCATCAATAGAGTTCCACCAACATCATCTAGATTCTCTTCTTCATCTTGTGACCCATTGGTTTCATCAAATTGCACATCATGAACTTCTTCTAGAATGCCACTTGAGTTGTTCCAAACTCTATAAGATTTGTTTGTAGTTGAATAACCAAGTAGGAACCCCTCATCACATCTCTTGTTAAACTTTCCCAATCTAGTGCCCTTCTTCAAGATATAGCATTTGCAACCAAATACTCTAAAGTAAGAAATATTGGGCTTTCTTCCATGAAGTAGCTCATATGGGGTCTTCTCTAGCAATGGATGACAATATAGTCTATTGATGTAGTAGCAAGCGGTATTGATTGCTTCATCCCAAAAAGATTGACTCACATTGTACTCATGAAGCATTGATCTACCCATATCAAGCAATGTTCTATTCTTTCTCTCAACTAGGCCATTTGATTGTGGAGTGTACTTGGCCGAGAATTGATGTCCAATGCCATAGTGATCACAAAGTTCTTCAATTCTTGTATTCTTGAACTCACTTCTATTGTCACTTCTCACTTTCTTGATTTTAATCTCAAACTCATTGTGAACTCTAGTGAGAAATGTCTTAAAGGTGTCAAACACTTCACTTTTGTCACTAAGAAAGAATACACATGTGAATCTTATGAAGTCATCCACTATGACAAAACCATACTTATTACCACCTATGCTTGAGTATGTTGTTGGGCCAAATAGATCCATGTGCATCAAATCAAATACTTTGCATGTGCTCATTATACTCTTCTTTGGATGTGAGCTTCCGACTTGCTTCTCGGCTTGACATGCACTACAAAGCTTATTCTTCTCAAATTCAACATCTTTCAAACCATTGATAAGATTATGAGTTGTAAGCTTCTTCAATTGTTTCATGCCAACATGACCAAGCCTTCTATGCCAAAGCCAACCCATGCTTGATTTGGAGATTAAGCAAGTTGTCAAAGAAGTTTCTCTAGCATTGAAGTCAACTAGGTAGAGATTCTCATATCTAAAGCCCTTGAATGCCACATTTGAACCATCCATACTAATAACTTCCACATCATCAACCCCAAAGATACATTTGTAACCAAGATCACATATTTGTGCCACGGATAGAAGATTGAAATCCAAACTTTCAACTAGCAACACATTATAGATACTCAAGTCATTTGATATTGCAATCTTGCCCAAACCAATAACCTTGCCTTTCTTGTTATTACCAAATGTGATAGAATCAACACCACTATTATTGTCATTGATTGAGTCAAACATTCTTGATGTACCGGTCATGTGTTGAGTGCACCCACTATCAATAATCCAATGCCTTCCTCCGGCTTTGTAATTGACCTACAAGCAAATCAATGAAGCTTAGGTACCCATTTTTGATTGGGTCCTTGTAGGTTAGTGACTAAGCTCTTTGGTACCCAAATAGCCTTCTTCTTTGGGCCAACAATGGGTGTACCAATAAACTTAGCTTGCACACCCTTCACACCTTTGGTAAGCACATAGCAAGAATCAAAAGGTATAGCATTGATAAATTTCTTGCTTTGGTTCTTTTTATTGCAATTATGCTCTAAGTGCCCAACTTGCTTGCATCTATTGCAAAACCGACCATTACTCTTCACAAAGCTAGGCTTTACAGTTGCAAAGGCTGACTTGCCTTTCTTGGGGGTGTAGCCCAATCCCTCTTTGTTAAGAGAGAACCTTTGGCTACCCAAGCACTTAAGCAAGCGGGCCTCACCACCATAGGCCTTGCCTAGGGCGTGAGTGAGCTCATCCACCTCTCTCTTGAGAGTCTCATTCTCAACCATTAGTGAGGTATCACAAGTGAGACCATCACTAGTAGTTGAGGTAGAGTTGGTGGTGGTGGATGAAGAGCTATAAGAAGGGTTAGCATTAGTCATGATGATAGGTTTATAAAAGGATTCATCAATTATATCACATGTAACACCTATATCACATGACACGACAACCTCCTTCTTTGCTTGTTGCTCAAGTAGTAATGAGTGAGCCTTTTCAAGCTTGGAATGAGCCTTACCAAGATCCTCATGGTATTCCACTATACTCTCATGAGTGGTCTTAAGCTCACTAAGAACTTTCTCAAGTATTGCTACTTTCATTGAAATTTTCTTACACTCCTTGTTCTTGGCAATAGCTATGTCTTTAGTTTGTTGCATCAAGTCATATAGTTATTCTTTAGTTGGTTCATCATCATCATTTTCATTATCATTATCATTATCATGAACATATTCCATTTCACTTTCATCATCACTCTCATCATATAATACCTTAGCTTCTTTGGCCATGAAGCACGAAGAGGATGAATCAAATAGTGAAGGCTTCTTGTTGATAGCAATGGAAGCAAAAGCCTTGTTGGATGATTCTTCTTCTTCATCATCATCATCACTTTCCTAAGTGACCACATAGGCTCTATTCTTGCCCTTCTTGAAAATCATCTTGGCTTCTCTTTTTTTCTTCTCAAACTTGCCCCTCTTGTTGTTCTTCTTCTTGTCATAGGGACATTCGGCTTGAAGATGTTCGGTGCTATCACAATTGAAGCACTTCCTTTGTTGCTCATTGCTCTTGAAATAGTCATTTCTCTTTTTGAAGCCTCTTCTCTTGATAAACATCTTGCCAATATTCTTGACAACTAGAGCAAGTGCCTCATCATCAATTTTCAATTCTTTATCTTCTTCATTGTCATCTTCTTCTTGAATTGAAGCTTTGCCCTTAGAGGAGGTGGCCTTGAATGCCATGGTCTTCTTCTTCTTTTCTTCCTCCTTCTCATCAACATCTTGATCATACTTGTCAAAGGTTAATACCTCTCCAAGCAAATCATTGGGCTTCATTGCATCAAGTCCATCTCTTTATAGCATCATGATCAATATTTTGAATCTTTTTGGTAAGCTCAATAAGAACTTGTGGCAAAAATCTTGGTCTTGTGTCTTGTGCCCCAAGCTCTTGAGATCATTCACAATGACTTGCAATCTATAAAACATTTCTAAGATTGTTTCTTCTTCTTTCATCTTGAAGTTCTCAAACTCACTCTTGAGCCCATATAGCTTGGCACTCTTTACAACCTTAGTGCCCTCATATGTTTCACTCAACCTTGTCCATACTTCATTTGCCAATTCTAAATCCTTGATGCCCTCAAATACTTTTATGTCAATACCATTGTAAAGTGTATTGAGAGTCATTCTATTGCATGTTCTATTTGCTCTATCTTCATCGGTGAGATGATCGGGATCAATGATAGCAAAGTCATTCTCGGTGACTTGCAAAACTCTCTCATGAATAGAACCAAGGTACATTATCATTTTTCTCTTCCAATGAGCAAAAGAACTAACACCATCAAAGAATGGTAGCTTGCCCCCAATATGATTGAACACAATTTGAGCCATTTTTTATATCGAAGGATGTTAAGCCTTGATTAAAACGGTGACCACAGCTCCGATACCACTTGTAAGGTCCTAGATGGCTAGAGGGGGGTGAATAGCCTATAAAAATTTCTATAAGAATCACTAAGCAAACTTGTTAGAATAACAAACGGCGCAAAGCGAGTTTTGCTTAGCCTACGGTTGTGATGCAAGCCTCCTATCCACAAGTCTAGTAGATTATGATCTCTAGTTCACACAAGGGCTATGTCACTAAACTTACACTAGTGAGCAAGCTAACAACACTACTAGCAAAGCTACTACTAGAGCTACACAAGATAAACTAGTAAAATAAATGCAAGAGAGAGAATTGTGAAACTTATACCGACGGTGGAGAGAAGATGTTGCCAATCACCAAGATGATATATAATCAATTAATATTGACAACAACACAATATGAAGACCAATCACCGGGAGACAAGTGACACAATATTTTTGTTCACCCGGTGTTCACTTGTGCACCGACAAGCTACGTCACCGGTTGTGTCGACCAACACTTAGATGGTTCCTCGGTGTGACCCTCAAGTCACTTGCCCCTCAAGGCACGCCCCGCAAGGCACCGCAAGACACCACTCTCAAGTGAGGTAACTCAATGACACGCGCAATGTAATAGAGTTGCTTTTGGCACTCCGCCGAGGAAAGCACAAGAACCTCTTACAATCAATCGGAGGTGGCCAAGAACAACCACCTTCTCTTGCCAACGCCTCCAACAATCTCCAAGCCGGCTAGGAGCGGTACTCTCCAAGAGTAACAAGAAATCCACCGGCTAAACCACCCACAAGTGCCACTAGATGCCCTCAAGCTATGCAATGCACTTTGGGAGCACTCAATCTCACTTTTGATTTGCAATCAAGCAAGAGAGAAGAGTGAGAGGAGATGCTCTAGCTCAAAGGATGCACAAGTATGTTAGAAATCACGAGAGACCTCCCCAAGGGCCGGCCAACAAGTATTTATAAGCATCCCATCCGAATAGAGCCGTTATACCCCTTCACTGGGTCTTTTCGGGATGACCGAACGCGCCGGTCATAACTGACCGGACGCGCTCAACCGCGTCCGATCCTCCAACGGTCACTGACCCCAACGATCAAACCAATGACCGGACGCGCTGCTCAAACGATCGGACGCGCCGATTGCACTGACACGTGCGCAACGACATGACCGGACGCGCTCCGCGCAATGACCGGACGCGACAGTGCCCGCGTCTGGTTTGAGTCTAGTAAGCTCCTTCAACGATCGGACACGTCCCATCATGTGTGACCGGACGTGCCGCGCGTTCGATCATCCTTGCGTTCTGCAGTTCCCACTGGGCGCATTACTGGACGCGCCAGTCCCGCGAGTGACTGAACGTGCCGGTTGCAAACCCTAGCACCCGCGCGCCTGACTGCTGCGCTGAACTGACCGGACGCGTTCGGTCATACCATGACCGCGTCTGGTGCAGCGTCCGGTCACCTTTGTGACCTCCGTTCGCCTCCGTTTCTTTTCTGACTTTCGGCGTAGTGGAAAAATAGGCATTTCAAGTTCCCAAAAACGCCTGAATCCCGCGCTCGCAAGCTCGGCGGGAGGGAGAGAGAGACCCAAACCCTCTCTACCGCTCAAACTTCAATGCCTTCGCAAATGTGCCAACACCAACAAGTGATCACCACCTTGTGCACGTGTGTTAGCATTTTCATAATCATTTTCGAAGGTTTTCCAGTTAGCTCACTAGGCCCTACATGCAATGCACTTCATGAATTCACCTAGTGGCACCCATGCGTCGAATAACCGATAAGACTTCCCCTCTTAATAGTTCGGCTATCGATCCTAAACCATTCACACCTTCTATAGTGTCTTGAGTGCAAAACAAAATGGCTCGATGGTTATACCTTTGCCTTGAGCCTATTTTGTTTCTCCAAAAGATATGATCCACTTCATATCATCACATGACTATCTCGATCCATCGACCTTAACTTCACTTGCTCTTCACCGTTGCATTGGTCCGTCGGCGCCAAGTCTTGCTCAAGCTTCACCATCCCATGGTCCTTCGCTTCGAAGCCTCGACTTGCCCTTCACCTTCACAACCGGTCCATCGAGCCAAGCATCATCTCGGTCTTCATCATCTTGGTCACATGAGTCAATGTCATGTCTCATATTCAATGACCACCTTTATCTAAATCATCCACTTAGATACAAAGGTTAGTCCTAGGTTTCATCAATTAGCCAAAACCAAACTAGGGACTTTCAAGAGCACGCAATGCGAATAGGACAGGACGTGGAGCCTGGAGCCTGTTGCCTGCCTGCATGCATGTGAGCGCGGAGTCCTGCTTCTGCGACATGACTACCGTGTGCCATGAGACCAAAAACGACCGGTGGCTGGATGGGTGGATGCCGACATGCCGTTGCTCGCCGGTCAGCCACGGCCAGGCCACCTCCATGAGTGCCTGCACACGCGCACATGCCCGGGCCAGCAAGCAAACACGGTAAGCATGAGTTGCTGACTGCCACATATGGCGCCTACGTGCATGGACAGCGAGTGTAGGCAGCAGGTGGCGCAAGCATGCGCTGCCGGCAGGGCAACTACTGGTCTACGGTCTGGGCCGGCGTGTGGCACGAGTGCACGGGTACAGCGGGGTGGACGTGATGAGCACGAGCGGTTGGCGTACATCACCTGCAAGCAAGGCCAACGGGCGAACACGATGAGCAGTGAGCACTCATCCATTAGTATGCTTATCAGGCGGTCACTGTGACGTCGTTCCTCATGTTAATTGTTGACTGTGACTACACCACAACTGCGCCTCCTCGACCTTTGTAGCGAGCAAGACGAGACACACCATCCAGGACCAACTGATGAGCCGGAGAGGAGCCTGTCATAGGCGAGGAAGCAGTGGTCTAGGTAGGCCGCGGCGAGCGCAACCGAGAAGCCCAGCAGCGCCATGGCACGTGACGCCTGGTCGACTGCGGTCGCATGGTCCGCCTGCCGCTGCCTCGAGCCCCAAGCCACGCTGCCGTGTTCCCCTCTTGTCTCGAGCATGCGGTGGGCGTGTGCTTCTGTCGCGCTACCTACAATTCTGACGGCAGGACCACCAGAGAGGCGATCTGCTTCTTGTGTATGCTGAGCCGCTGAGGATGAGACAACATGGGCTTAGGCCTTGACTCTGCGTGGGTCTCTTTATCCCGCAGGCCCATCTTACGTAGCGACTGCCCTCGTCCGTCGGATCATAACGGACGTCTCAGATTCGTCGGGGCAGCAACAAACCCGTAGCAGCCGGCGTAATCCTAACCCTAGTTCATTCTCTTCCTTCCCTCCGCTTTTCTCACGAGCAGCTTCTGGGAGCTGAGAGTGGCGCTCTGGCCGTTGCACGGCCGGGAAGAGAAGGTGGCCGAGCATGGGCCTACTCGTCAGAGCGCGCGCGCAGCCGAGGCTGCACGCGGCGCCGTTTCTAGCTGACTAGCTCCTTGTTTATTGGAGCGAATCTCACCGATCCTTCCATTCCATCCCTCTTTGCCTTCACCGGGTTTTGATGCACCAACCAAACCAAAGCCAGCGCGTGGAAACGGGCAACCGGCCATGGCCAGCCATACACCGCCCGGAAACCCGGCGTCCGCTGCCTCCTCCGGCCCTCCGTCCAGAAAGCAAGCAAGCCCATCGTGTGCTGCGCGCACAAGTGAAACCAGACGAAACGCAACACAACAGCCGCGGCGACGCCGTCCCGTGGCCTACCACGTTTAATTAGTTAGACCATCGGTGCAACCAGGTTCTTATAAGATATGTTTTGTTTTTAATCAAAATTGCATCTGCAAGAAAACTTTTATTTTTATGAAAAAATAAAGGTTCTAATGCCTTTTTTTATTCTTTATTTTTTGATATTTATTTATTGAAACGTGATGAAAAAGAATTTTTTGGCCCGTCCCTCTCTAACTGCCGGACAATGGAGAGTTTCTTCCGTCCGGACTTATATATAACACGTGCTCAAACGAGTTATCCTAATCCTAATCTAAATAGATTCATCCGATCCTGAATAACCTGAATAGGAATAGAAATCCTAATCAGATACAAATGGATAAAAATAGATTGATCTTTTTTTTACTTTTTTTCATCTACGAGGATGTTCGATTTTATTATTATTTTTATGTTGTACGGTTTCCAATTTCTTTCTTTCTTCACGTCAGTTTCATGTTCCAGTGTCGTACGTTTTCAGTTTTCCTTTTTCCAGGGTTCAGTTTCCATTTTTGTCTTACTTTTTCCCCTTTTCTTTCCATGTTATGTTTCCTTTAGTTTCCCTTATCCATTTCCTCTTCTTTTGTCACGTTTGAAGTCCGAACATTGACTTTCGAGTCACTTTTTTCTTTTGATTTCTGTTTTTATTTTTCACTGATTTCCGAATACCTTTCTGTTCTAATTTTTTACGTTTTCCAAAAACAAAAATTAATATTATAATATTATGGATCATTTAAACTCTGGGTCATGTTTTAAGAAAAGAGAAATTTTTAATTCCAAGATATTAATACAGTTTTCATTTGAGTTTGAAAAAAATACAGTTTTCATTAGTAAAAAAATATCTTATTATAACCAGTTGAATTTTTTGTTTAACTAATCAAACTTTGAATTGAAATCTTGACCATATTATTTTCCGATCTGTTCTAAATAAATTTGTCCCTGTACAATCCCCAATGAAGGTTACATGTGCAAAATATAGAGAGGTCTTCCATCATAATCTTCTAGACCAGTCCTTGATTATAGGTCCACAAAGAAGGTCAAAGAACTTGATATTTATAACTATATCAATGCATCAATAGTATGAAAAAATATTTATGTGTGTTTGAGAATGCCCTCGCGGTGACCACCCGCCTCTCCTTTGCCCGTGAGATTGCCCTCGCAAACACACGATGCTGCAAACCTCCCACCACCAAACCTTTCACGCAAAGAGTAAGGGACCAGTGCATCTTCATAAATTCATCAAGCCTCATTGACTTTGCTCGCTATTGGCTCCACGGCAATGAGGGCAGCCGGGCTCGAGCTCTGCTTAATGTTCATTTATTCTTGAATTTATTGCGTCCTCTCGGGCACCATACCTTCGCCTGTTTCTTGGTCACTTCCTGTGAAACACCCTTGACCTCCGCCCTCGCGGGCCTCCATTGAGGGTCCGGAGGCAGAGTGTAATCCCCACAATGTTCTTTGCAATGAGAGAAAACAAATCTACCAAAATTATATTTCAAATTTGATAATAACTTAATACGACATTATTGTATTATTGATAACATTAGCTTATGTTATGGATGTCATGATCATCAGATAACATAAATTATAGCTTTTATTTTTATAGAAAAGTTAAACTATAAACAGATATATATTGTTAATGTCGTTGTTTTCCATGAATATCTGATATTTTTCTCCAGTTACAACGCACGGGCATGGCCATTTTTTTTCTTCAGACCGTTCAATTTAGCCCAATAGTCCGATCCAGTCGCTTTTTTCCGGCCCACTCGCGGCCTACTCGCTGCCCGTCTTTTTTGTTTTTTAGCCCTTTTTGCGAAAGATTCTCTCAAATATGCCCATGACGGAAAGATTTCAAAAAATGGACCCTTCTCATGGCGCCATAGTCGTCGGCGCCAAGATATAACTGCATGGTGCTAGGGTCACTGGCGCCATGACCCTGCCGCCGTGGCGGTGACGTGGCAGGGTGCATGGCGCCATGGATCTTGGCGCTATGCACACACGTTTTAACCACCCCCTCCCACGACTCTTTCTCGTTTTCTTTCTCCACTCCTCGCGTTTTTCCTCTGTATACTTCGGCCAACCTCTTCAATCGAGCTATTAGACCGTGAGAAGTTGGATTTTATCCGTCGATCTTCGAGAGCTAGGTATTCTCTCACCCTTCGTTATTTTTTCGAATCGATTTGGTAAAATGAAATCATATTCTTAACCTATGGACTTCACATGTCCTTTGTTCATGTGCTTTTTAAAAATCGTATGTATTTTTCAACCGTAGGATGCCTAGGCGTGGAAAAGCTAGAAAACAAAGGTATGCGTAGATCTTTTTTTTTCATATAGTAATCCCTTAGTTTTTAGTTTTATTGTTATTTGGTTTGTTATATTAGACTAAAATTTGTTGAATTGTAGCTATGCACGGATGACCGAAAGTCCGTACGTCCCAAAGCCGCTCCCTAGCGGTGTGCCAATACCCATGTGCTTCTGTGACGATCCTTGCAAGGTAGACATTTCAGAAGATGATGCAACATATAAGCAGAGATATTGGATGTGTTCCAATTTTGTATGGGAACCTACAGAGCGTCAGCGCCGCAATACATTTATTGTGAGAAATTGCTTTTGTTTATTAATTAATTTGTGTCATATGAAGTTTTGCATATTAATTGGATTTGAAAAATTATATTTACTGCAGACCCCTCCACCGCTATGTGATTTTGAGCAGTGGATCGACACTAAGATCAAGGAGGCTTCCATGCGGCTTCTACAAGGCCTGAAGGAGTGGGATGCGGAGCGCCTGGAGATATTAGAGAAGAGACGCAGAGAGAAGGCAGCAGCAAAGGATCACAAGGAAGAGGAGAAAATGAGGCGTGTTGCTGCGTGTAGGGAGGAGAGGGAGAAGAAGCTTGAGCGCGTGCGTAGAGCGAAGGCAGCGATGGAGGAGAATCCCGATGCCCAGAAAAAGGGAAAGTGGCCTCGTTGTACTCAGTAGTATGCTAGTTGTATGGTTTAATCATAAACAATGTGGTCGATCTAGTATGCAATGTGTTTAATCTATTGTACTTTAGGTAAATCATGTACCTAGGGCATGTTCTATGTTGTCTATTGCGTCCGTCATGTACTTCATATGCACTTTAAGTTTTGGACCTTGCATAGTGTTGTCATATATCAGGTTTAATGTTACTTCGTTACTGAAACTAGTTCTCGAGGTGCACATAAAACATAAGGAAGTACTAGATTTCACAAATCAACACGCATAACATAGGATATGGCATGTCAGAACTTATACCAAACTAGGGCACATTTGTCCTGGACTAAACCTAACATGACTTAGGAAATTAGAGTGAACAACAAGCACATTACATGACATGTGTACACGATAGATTTGTTCTATCTAGTAGTGCAGCCACATAGCAAACTGTGTAGCCCTTTCTCCACAGTACCCTCCCATTGTTGATGGTGGAGGTGGCGGGGGTGGTGGCGGAGGCCCGTTGTTCTTGTGGTTAGGGCAGGTGCAATATGGATCATAGTGTAACAGAACTGACCAAATTATAAGAGCACAAGTACAAAAACAAGCACCGAAGCGCTCAAATTTTCGAACTTGAGCCCATATAATTCCGGTAGTCAATCAAAACCATGAAGGATTTCAAACCAACTTGCTTACAACCAAGATCGCATCATTCAACATACAACATCATACGTTATATTTCACAAATAGTTCCGAAATAAGTTTACACATACGGAGTCGCAAATATTACAAACCAAGTTTATAAAGTAGCAGAAGCATAACACACACATTAATTCACATACTACTGCCAGTCTTGAAGATCAACCACCCGCAAAAGCATCAGGAAAGTACATAAAGATGATCACGCCCTAGTGATCTAGTCTTCGTCACCCGCAGGGTGGAGATAATTTTTGCAGAAGCCTTGGAAGAGCATATCATCTGCAACAGGAGGGAATAAACCCTGAGTACTAGAATGTACTCAGCTAGACTTACCCGTCGAAAACCAGAAATAAGATGACACCAAGGATTATGCAAGGCTTATACAAGAGGCTAGCTGACATAACATTTTGCATAAAGGCATAAGTAATTGAAACTCTTATAACTTGTACTAGCAGTTCTTTTAGCATTTACCTGTCATCTATCTTAGCACCTGTACTAAGATTTCACTTGAGTATAATCAAACAACATTATTATTATATCCATAGCAGGTATATCATTGTGGCAACATTATATCATTCACTTAACCATCTGTTCATTTAATGAGATCTACGTTGCCGCTGCTCAAGTCAAGTGCTCACTAACCGGGAGCGACGGTGATTCGAATCGAATTCCTATCCAGCTGGAGGGGTATTTCTAACACTCACCGCGCAGGCCCCTGCCAGGGTCGCACAAGCCACCTTTTCATATGATTCAGGAATCGCGGGTCCAAATGATGTTGCGACCCCAAGGGCGACACTCTGCCAGGTGATAGGGACTCTAACCCCCCTTGGTCTCACGCCAATGTCCCCAAGCACATCCTTTCTCTCCTCCAAGAAGCAACCTACCATTCGATTCCTGGCCTGAATCATATTACTCGGCTTCGCGGTCGGAACGGCTTATCCGGCCAACTAAGTGTTAGACTGCGTTCAACATGACTCAAGGACGTACAGCGAATCGGTCCTTAAACGACTCGGACGAGCATAGCTCCACACCCAAGACGTGAAATGTCTTGCGGCTGTACTATCGAACTCCCGCCTGGTCTCAATTTCATTTTAAAGCATGGTTCCATCCACGATAGCCATAAAGCCACTCGTGACTCCTTCCTACATCTCGCGGATGACCGGAAATCACCCGACTTCTACCGTACTAAGCAGGGCTAAGCATTGATACGTGCCTAAACCTAAATTAGGATTTAAGTACGATATCTGGGCAAGGACAGGTATAATGCAACAATTGTTTTCATACAACTCCTATAACTTAATGCATTAAATAATTAAAAGTACTCAAGATAGATTTATAATTTGATGGGTTCAGCATGCACCGGGGCTTGCCTTTCAGAAAGGTCGAGGGCCGGTGGTCAGGACACTCAGGCAGGTCTTCTGCGGGAACTTCTCCGCCGGTTGGTTCCTCTGGCTGCTCTGGCTGGTCCTGGACTTCCTCCAGAAACTCTTGCTCAAATTCGAGGAGCGTTACCCCCTCCGGTACACCTATTGCATGAATGCACAATAAATATCATGGATGCATAAAGGTGCAACATGCTTGGAATGAAATGCATTTTAGAAATAAAAATACTCTAATCAAGTCACTTTATCAGTACGTGCAAATCTCTTCTCCGGTGGAGAAACACTTACCTAATCTACCCAACCTAAGATATAGCTGTTCCTCTTCGGTTAAGGCCCTAACACATAACAACACAAGAGTAATATTACTTAGGTTACCACAGTAAGACATTCTGGACAGCAGCTCAAATATTCTAACATAACTGAAGATTCCTAACTCCAAAAGTTATGGTCTAAGACAATCTGGAAAGCTTAAGAAATGCACTACAAATCATTTTCAGACCTCAACCTTAAATTCCTAAGTTTTCCATGTCAAATTTCCCAAGTTCCAGAATCTGTCCTCTCTAAACAGAGAGTAACAAATTCTGGACTGGCACTTTAAATAGCAGTAACTCCCAAACTACTAGGCCAATTGCTCCCAAATTTTGACACAAGCTAGTCTATCAAGTTTACTATAACTTTGGTATTTACAAGTTTTTCAGCAAACACCTTTATCAAAGGTCAAACCCAAAAATACTACCAGCTGTCCAGAAAACCTAGAATTGCAAAGATTAAATATTTATTTATGTGGCAAACATCCCATAAGACCAAACTAATGTTACCACAAGTTCACATAGGTCACAAAGACACCAGAAAGTAAGGTTGGCCCACCTAAAATATTTATTTAAACTCATTTCTTAATTTACTTAAGTAATTAAGTGGAATTTTAAACATATATGTAAACTACTCTTAAAATTCTACAAAAATTACAGGAGACTCTCTGACCCAAAAAGAGGCTACTGTAAAAATTTAAACTAAATTTATTCACAGAAACTCCCCACACAAAATTCACAAGCCCAAAAGGCTGATTTTTGTATAAATAACAAATCATATTAAAAAGTGTCAAACAACAGATTTCCTATTTTTCTTAGACACTTTAAGGTACCAAGACATTCTCCAAAAAATTATAAGAACATTGCACATGTAGAAAAATTACAAAAATTCATTTAAGTGTTTCCTAAAATAACAAGATAGCATTATAACTTGAAAAGTACTTAAGCACTACTGTCCAAATTTTTACCAGAGCTAGAGCAAGTATAAGTTAGCCTACCCACCAAAGTTCATAATTTTTGGAACACTAAAACTCAAGATATGATTTAAACAAGTTTGCATGTAATTTAAAACACATTTCAAAGACCTATTTAAATCTCTCAGAAACTAAACATCACATATCCAATTTATATTTTTCTAAAATACTACACATCATGTAGATCCTAACAAAATTTATCTCATAATTTTTTTGGGCAAGTAAAATCCTAGATATACATTTTCCAAACCTTATCCAAAACTGTGACAGAATAAATAAAAATGAAATAAATCTTATTTGTTACTGGGCCGGCCCGGGAAAAGACGCGGCCCACAACGCGCGGTGCGGCCCGCTCCCGCGCGCGGCCTGCTACGGCTCCCGCCCGCGCACGCGTGGGGCTGACCGGAAGGCCCCACTGGTCAGCGAGAGAGAGGCGGAGGGGAGGAGCTGCGGTCGCCGGAGCTCGCCGTCGGTGAGCCGGCCGACGAAATTGGACGGACTAGCATGACCAGGTCATCGAACTACAATGATTGGTGGCAAGAACGGAGCGGTGGAGCAACGGAAAGGTGCTCGCCGTCGGGCATGGCGGCACGGTGGAGGTGCGCGGCGATACACCGGCGACGGTGAGCCCCGACCGCCTCAACCAAGCTCGCCCCAAGTTTCCCGGGGTCACTGGAAAGCTAACTAAGGGAAAAGGGAGGGATGAGAAGGGCCGAGCCGCTCTGACCACGGTGGCCTCAAACTCTGGCGAGCTCCCGAATGCGGCCGTGGCGGCGGAAGCGAGCAATGTGGCCTCACCTTCGCTCAAACGCTCCCGGAAATGGATGCAGGTGGTAGAGGGAGATGTTGCGGGGTCGCTGGCGGGAGGAATTGAGCTGAGGCTCGACGACGATGGCGCACGAGTGCGAGGAAGCCCGCGGCGGAAATGGCGCCTTGGTGCTCCGCTCCGGCTCGGGGAGGCGAGAGAGAGAGGGCAGGGGCGTGAGTGAGGGTGAGTGGTTGCTCCGTGGCACCTCTTGAAGACGTCATGACCCGACGGTGGGGCCAAGGCCGGCGTACGGCTGCCACCGTGTGGCCACACGTCGATGACGGCCTGCGGCCGGTCGGCCACGACAGTCATGGCCGAAGCCCGACTTGACTGAATCGGCGTCTGAAACGGTGACTGACAGAGCGATTTTGGGTTCAATTTACTCCTAATCCAGTGAGAACCAGGTATGGGTGATGTTGGCAATGTTGTAGAGCTACATGAGGACTACAACTTTGTCAATTGGCTCAAGGACTGATTCGGCCTGGATTTGAAACCACAGAGCTCCAAAGTGGTGCACTGTGAAACTGAAACATGTTTTCAGTCAGTGAAACCGACTGAAACCCTATTTTCAAGACACCACAACTCCTAAACCATTTAGAACTAGGTGATGGTCATGTTGACAATGTTGTAGAGCTACATAAGGACTACAAGTTTGCCAATATGAGTTGGGGCTGGTTTGGTCTGGTTTGCAAACTACAAGCTTCCAAAGTAGGCCACAGTAAAACTGGAGGGACACTTTTGAGACTTAGGAAAATTCTAAGTGTTGAGACAGCCCCTCTAGCTGACTTGTGGACCATTTTGAGCATGTTCTGGCCAGTTTCATGAGATGGTCATATTGAGACTTTTGTTCCCCATAAAATTCCCTACAACTTTGCTTAAGAGTGCTCCTCCATGCAAGGTCTCTAAGCTAGACTTTTTAATTGGTAAAACTAGAGCTTCCTAGGGCTAAATGCTGGTCAACTACACCTTGGAGGGCATTTTGGTGATTTTGGTCAACATGAACCTTGCTCCATTAGTGACCCTAAGTATAACTAAAGTGTTGTGAGATATAATTGGCTACTCTACCCTTTAGTTACACCAACTCCCTAGGGTCACATGATGTGAGCCAAACAAAACTTTAAAAACAAATCAAATTTGTTGCAACCATATGAAATAACATGAAATGATGCATGCTTATGCTCATGTAATGCAATGAAATTATGGAGCTAAACACCTGAGGTGTTACAGCCCTCCCCCCTTATAAAAATCTCGT
This sequence comes from Saccharum hybrid cultivar R570, assembly GCA_038087645.1. NCBI lineage: Eukaryota > Viridiplantae > Streptophyta > Magnoliopsida > Poales > Poaceae > Saccharum > Saccharum hybrid cultivar. The sequence continues at coordinate 4,380,080 of JAQSUU010000043.1, read as the reverse complement.
CCTGAGATTTGGAAAGCGTACCATTTTTCATAGAATTACTTATAGCCATCCCACAAATAGTCTTCCCGTTCCCATGTTGCGTCACTTTCACTACCCTGATTACTCCACATCACTTTATACCACTTAACCACTTTGCTTCTAGTTACTCGTTCCTGAGTATCTATCACCCGGACTGGCTTTTCTTCATAAGTTAAGTCAGACTCAAGCCTGATATCTCCTAACGGGACTCTTTCCTCAGGAACTCGAAGACACTTTTTGAGCTGAGATACATGGAAGACGTTGAATATGGCACTCATTTCAGGAGGTAACTGGATTTTGTACGCAACAACACCACTCTTGCCTATGATTTGGAAAGGACCCACGTATCTTGGCGCAAGTTTCCGCTTAACACCAAAACGTTGGACACTCTTCATTGGAGAAACTTTCAGATACACGAAGTCTCCAACTTCAAACTCGAGTGGTTTTCTACGACAATCAGCATAACTTTTCTATCTAGCTTGGGCTACAGCCATATGCTTTTGGATGGTACGGACTTGTTCCTCCGCTTCCTCAACAAAAGCAATACCATAAAATCTCCTCTCACCAGCTTCTATCCAATTTAGTGGGGTTCTACACTTACGACCGTACAAAGCTTCGAATGGGGCCATCTTAATACTCTCTTGGTAACTATTGTTGTACGAAAACTCAGCTAGAGGTAACCATTTTTCCCAAGAACCCTTGGACGATATTACACATGCCCGTAATAGATCTTCCAAGACTTGGTTAACTCGTTCCGTCTGACCTGACGTCTGGGGGTGATAAGCAGAGCTTCTCAGTAACTTGGTTCCCAGAAGGTGATGCAAGTGCTCCCAAAAGCGAGCAGTGAACTGGGGACCACGGTCAGATATGATAGTACGAGGTATCCCATGGAGCCGGACTATCTGATTGAAGTACAACTCAGCATAGTCAGTGGGACGATAGTCCACTCTAACTGGAATGAAGTGAGCTGATTTGGTCAAACGATCCACAATTACCGAGATGGAGTTATGATTTTTGACAGTAGGAGGAAGTCCGACAATGAAATCCATACTTATCTCTTCCCATTTCCAACCTGGGATAGAAAGGGGTTGAAGCAACCTAGCTTTCATATGCACAGCTTTAACTCTACAGCAGGTGTCACACCTAGCCACATATGCAGCTATCTCTTTCCGCATCTTGGTCCACCAATAATATGGCTTCAAATCATAATACATCTTATTGCTACCAGGATGGATGGACAACTTAGAGGAGTGGGCTTCCGACATAATATCATTTCTAAGCTCTCGGTCCTTAGGCACAACTAACCTATCCTTGAACCATAGTACACCCTCTTCATCTACCCTAAATTGTGTAGTTTCTTGCTCTTTCATCTTGCGTTTTATGTGGAATACACCAGGATCAGTCTTTTGAAGCTCAATAATTCTGCTTTTGAGAGTACAACTGACAGTGATGTTATACAAGACTGCTGGATGTAGAAGGCGAGATCGATGAAAATCAGTTTCAACTAGGGAATGGCAATGAGACTTACGGCTTAAAGCATCCGCAACCACATTTGCCTTGCCAGGATGATAGTGCACTTGAAGGTTATAATCCTTAATCAACTCGAGCCATCTTCTTTGACGCATATTCAACTCGGGTTGGGTGAAGATGTATTTGAGGCTTTTGTGGTCTGTGTAGATATTGCAGACATTGCCCAACAGATAGTGCCGCCAGGCTTTCAAAGCATGAACAACTACGGCGAGTTCTAAGTCATGCGTTGGATAATTCGCCTCATGCTTCCGAAGTTGTCGAGAGGTATATGCAATTACTCGGCCTTCCTACATCAGAACACCTCCCAAACCTATGCCTGAGGCATCACAATAAACATCAAATGGTTTCTCGATATCCGGTTGTGCCAAAACCGGAGCTGAGGTTAGGAGGGTTCGCAGTTGGTGAAAAGCCGCATCACACTCAGGAGTCCAGACAAACCTGGTGTCTTTTTGTAGCAACCGAGTCATTGGCTTGGCTACTTTGGAGAAATCCGGGATGAAGCGACGATAATAGCCAGCCAACCCAAGAAAACTCTGGACCTCGTGAACCGAGATAGGAGCCTTCCAGTTCAGTAGTTCTTGTACTTTGGCGGGGTCCACCATAATTCCTCCATCAGACAACACATGCCCAAGGAAAGATACTTCTCGAAGCCAGAATTCGCACTTACTGAACTTTGCATATAGTTGATGTTCACGCAGTCTTGTGAGGACTAAACGTAGATGTTCAGCATGATCTTTCTCATTTACAGAATATATCAGGATGTCATCAATAAATACCACCACAAACTTGTCTAATTCGGGCATAAACACCGAATTCATTAAGTACATAAAGTGTGCGAGGGCATTTATCAAGCCAAAGGACATAACAAGATACTCATAAAGACCGTATCTGGTAGAGAAGGCGGTTTTTGGAACATCTTCAGGACGGATTTTAATTTGATGATAGCCAGATCTTAGATCAATCTTGGAGAAAACTTTAGCTTTAGACAACTGATCGAACAAGATGTCGATGCGCGGTAGAGGGTACTTATTTTTGACAGTAACTGCATTGAGAGGTCTATAATCAACGCACATTCGTAATGACTGATCCTTCTTCTTTACAAAGATAGCAGGACATCCCCACGGAGACGAACTGGGACGAATCAACCCCTTCTTCAAAAGTTCATTCAATTGCACCTTAAGTTCAGCTAACTCATTCGGAGGCATCCTATAAGGTCTCCTAGAGATGGGAGCCGTGCCAGGCAACAACTCAATTTTAACTTCCACATCCCGATCCAGAGGGAGCCCCGACAAATCATCAGGAAAAACGTCCAGAAACTCATTTACTACTGGAATTTCGGCCAACGCCTTTGCTTGCACAGCATGAACTTCCCCAACCAAATCAACTTTTCTGGGGAGTTGTACCAGAAAACCCTTTTGATCTGTAGGATCTCTGAGCATAACTACCCGAGTGGATGTATCAATGAGTACCCCATTCTGACTCATCCAATTCATGCCCAGAATAACATCTATGCCTAAGCCCAGCAAAACCACTAAGGCAAGCGAGTACTTTTGCCCTTCTATCTCAAGCTCAAGATTCCCCACTACTTTATTTGTGGAAATATTCCCACTTGCTGCACTAATACAATAACCCCCACCTTCAACAGTATGCAATTTGTGTGTAAACTCCGATGCAAACTTAGGACTGATAAAGGAATGCGAAGCACCTGAATCAAAAAGTACCACTGCAGGATGTTGGTCAACTAGGAACTTACCAGCAGTGACAACCTCACCAGATGGGATTTCCTCAATACTGTTATAATGAGCGTGCCCTTGACGGCCACCTTGGTTGACATTCTTCTTAGGGTAAGGACAGTTCCTAGACCAATGGCCTGGCTTATTGCAGTTCCAGCAAGGCATGTTGCTAGGAGGAACACTGGAGCTGCCTTGGCCCGAATTACCCTTTGGCAGGGCCACTGTATATGCCTTGTGAAACCCAGTCTTCACTGGCGCCTTCTTTTGCGGAGGACAAAACTTAGCACTTGTGACAGGAGGGCGAGGAGGAGCCCTCGGGGCAGCTGGAGCTCGAGACTGTGAAGCACCTGCCTCAAGTGCCCTCTTGCGGCTCTTAGAAGCAGCATAGATAGAGTTATTGTTCTCTTGAGTCAGAGCATCACTGATAAATTCATTGAAGGTAGTGCACTTGCTAGTGCCCATAGTCTTCATCAGCTTTGGGCCGAGGCCTCTTTTAAAGCTAGCAATTTTCTTGGCATCGGTGTCCACAAACTCCATGGCATACCTTGCCAGGTTGTTGAAAGATTGCAGATATTCAGTCAAGCTTTTATTGCCCTGCGACAGCCTCATAAATTCTATGTGCTTGATAGCCATAAGACCTGGAGGAATATAGTTCCCACGGAATGTGGCCTTGAACTGGTCCCAAGCAATCGGGACATTTACAGGCAGTGTGGAACGATAGTGGCTCCACCAAATACCCGCTGGACCATGCAGTTGGTGAGAAGCATATTCAGTCTTTAGCTCATCAGTCAAGCGAAGCAGACGAAACTTTTGTTCAATAGTATTCAACCACTCATCAGCTTGCAGTGGTTCCTCTGCCTCCTTAAAGAGCGGGGGCTTAGTATCAAGAAAGTCCTTGAAATCACTGTACTGATTGGGTTCTGGGCCCTGGCGGCCATGACGAGCCTCCCGGTTGGCAAGCTAGCGTATAGCATCTGCCAGCATGCGCTGCCCTTCGACCACGGTCTGCATCAGATCAGCCGGGGTAGGTGGTGGCGGAGGGGGTGGCTGTTCCTCATCCTCATTGCCACGACCCCGACCGAGATTGTACGACATCTGCAAAATGCATAGCCAATAAGCACTGACGATGCGGGAAGTTTGTAGATGAATTATTGTAAATATGTCAAACTGACTTCATGAAATAGACTTCTCAAAATAATCATGGCACAATAATTCATCACAACCGCACAATCCATTCAAGCGCATCAAGTGACGAAATCAGGCGAGGGAATCCGACAAGATGTACTTTGATAAAGGCTCACTCACAAGGAGCACATTAGTTACTGAACCGTTTACGTTAATATCTACGTGATTTTTGACCTTTCGCCCGGTACTTGGATTCGATCTCAACATTTTTAGTTGCCTGAGAAATGCTACTTCAAGCCGACCACAAAGAGACTTCTCAACGGTAGAGTTCCATGGTGGATCATGACTAGCCACCTCGATACCAGCGCTGCCAAGCAGCACAGCCTTATGTCGCGCGCCATAGGAGGCCCTCGGTTTTGTCGTGGCACCGAAAAGTGCTAATCGTGACACCATCATCGAACGCAACACAATAAGTCATCCAATTGCGATCGAAATTAACAGGTTCCAACTAAATATCCAGGAAACATAGGGTTCGACCTTACATCCCAAAAGTCAAGTTATTACAAAGCTTCACTCCAACACAGGGAGGGCACAAAACACGATTCTAACATCGTAGCTACGCGATGACTACTCTAAGCATCGTCCTCAGAGTCGATGTTAAGGATCTCCCCGCCATCCTCATCACTAACAGGCTCTAACTCCTCATCATCTTCTTCTTCTTCTAGTGCTTCTTCTGGTGCGGCATCTTGGGGCCCATTGACCTCCACTTCTTCATCATCTTCAGCCATGGCGATTCCCGAACCCATGTCCTCATCTGCGTTGTTGTTTCGAGGCAGCAGAGGATTTAGCTGGTTGTTCAGGCGATGCACTTCTTCATGAAGATTGTCATTGTATTCTTCAGCATTCTCCAACTGTTGCTCGAGCTCAAACTGACGAGCTCTCAGAACGTTCTCCTCGTGCCAGGCTTCATCCCTCTGATTCATGACATGGACCAGCATGCGTTGACAGTTGCGATGTGCTACTGTCAATCTCTGGACTGCAAGTGTTTCCTGGTCACGATCACGGATCACTTGCTCCAGTTGCTGACGCGCTGCATTCCGGGCAGCAGTCACTTCGGCCAACTCAGCCCTCAGCCTTTCCACCTCAGTGGGCTCAGGGCGGGGCTCACGTGGAGCGAGCTGGTGACGAGGTGCCCTGCCTCCAGTGGACTTGCGAGCGGTCCTCTTGGTACGTGCCATCTGTAGCAACAAGATACGACTGAAAGTGAGGATCATTTAGGGGATACAAAATTTAATTCAGTCGGGACTATTGAAATTTTAAGGAGGGAGTAAATGATATGTATGATATAATTAAACATGATGCATGCACGTTCGGTATGCCCTCTCATCCTAGTAGAATCATAAATTTCTAACGCTAGGCGGTGGCATACATACGTTCTCTCATATAGACGACACTATCGGTCTACTCGTTTGCATTGTTAGTGTACCTGCAGAAAATCTCATTTCAGCCCAACAGTTTCCCAATATAAGCACCCAAGAAAGCAGTAATTTAAATACGTTCCATATACCCATCCCCTGATGAATATACTTCAGTATCAAAGCTACCCGATATATATTCCCACAATTAAGTGCTTACGTAATTAGATGGTTTAAACATGTAAGTATGCAAGTCACCAAAACTACTCTCCCCTAGATCGCCGGTGGGACGATCATGCTCTCACAACTCACACTTACCAGAGCGTCGAGGCAATTGATTCATACATTATCACCCAAGTGGATGACATCCATACAATATCACGCCGTATGGATGACGAAACGAAAACAAACAAGGCCCCCAAGTTAGTCTTTATAATAAGCCACCTAAGAGTCCTTATTTGGGCTAAGGGATGTGATCACTGGCATACCTATAAAAATAATTTTTTTAATGTTTTAACCCCTTTTCATAATCAAATACTTTTATTTTTAAATACTCGTACGATGTGTTTAATGTTGAATTATGCTCCGGTACCAGCTGTAACAGAACCGACCAAATTATAAGAGCACAAGTACAAAAACAAGCACCGAAGCGCTCAAATTTTCGAACTTGAGCCCATATAATCCCGGTAGTCAATCGAAACCACGAAGGATTTCAAACCAACTTGCTTACAACCAAGATCGCATCATTCAACATACAACATCATACGTTACATTTCACAAATAGTTTCAAAATAAGTTTACACACACGGAGTCGCAAATATTACAAACCAAGTTTATAAAGTAGCGGAAGCATAACACACGCATTAATTCACATACTACTGCCAGTCTTGAAGATCAACCACCCGCAAAAGCATCAGGAAAGTACATAAAGATGATCACGCCCTAGTGATCTAGTCTTCGTCACCCACAGGGTGGAGACAATTTTTGCAGAAGTCTTGGTAGAGCATATCATCTGCAACAGGAGGGAATAAACCCTGAGTACTGGAATGTACTCAGCTAGACTTACCCGTCGAAAACCAGAAATAAGATGACACCAAGGATTATGCAAGGCTTATACAAGAGGCTAGCTGACATAACATTTTGCATAAAGGCATAAGTAATTGAAACTCTTATAACTTTTACTAGCAGTTCTTTTAGCATTTACCTGTCATCTATCTTAGCACCTGTACTAAGATTTCACTTGAGTATAATCAAACAACATTATTATTATATCCATAGCAAGTATATCATTGTGGCAACATTATATCATTCACTTAACCATCTGTTCATTTAATGAGATCTACGTTGCCGCTGCTCAAGTCAAGTGCTCACTAACCGGGAGCGACGGCGATTCGAATCGAATTCCTATCCAGCTGGAGGGGTATTTCTAACACTCACTGCGCAGGCCCCTGCCAGGGTCGCACAAGCCACCTTTTCATATGATTCAGGAATCATGGGTCCGAATGATGTCGCGACCCTAAGGGTGACACTCTGCCAGGTGATAGGGACTCTAACCCCCCCTTGGTCTCACGCCAATGTCCCCAAGCACATCCTTTCTCTCCTCCAAGAAGCAACCTACCATTCGATTCCTGGCCTGAATCACATTACTCGGCTTCGCGGTCGGAACGGCTTATCCGGCCAACTAAGTGTTAGACTGCGTTCAACATGACTCAAGGACGTACAGCGAATCGGTCCTTAAACGACTCGGACGGGCATAGCTCCACACCCAAGACGTGAAGTGTCTTGCGGCTGTACTATCGAACTCCCGCCCGGTCTCAATTTCATTTTAAAGCATGGTTCCATCCACGATAGCCATAAAGCCACTCGTGACTCCTTCCTACATCTCGCGGATGACCGGAAATCACCCGACTTCTACCGTACTAAGCAGGGCTAAGCATTGATACGTGCCTAAACCTAAATTAGGATTTAAGTACGATATCTGGGTAAGGACAGGTATAATACAACAATTGTTTTCATACAACTCCTACAACTTAATGCATTAAACAATTAAAAGTACTCAAGATAGATTTATAATTTGATGGGTTCAGCATGCACCGGGGCTTGCCTTTCAGAAAGGTCGAGGGCCGGTGGTCAGGACACTCAGGCAGGTCTTCTGCGGGAACTTCTCCGCCGGTTGGTTCCTCTAGCTGCTCTGGCTGGTCCTGGACTTCCTCCGGAAACTCTTGCTCGAATTCGAGGAGCGTTACCCCCTCCGATACACCTATTGCATGAATGCACAATAAATATCATGGATGCATAAAGGTGCAACATGCTCGGAATGAAATGCATTTTAGAAATAAAAATACTCTAATCAAGTCACTTTATCAGTACGTGCAAATCTCTTCTCCGGTGGAGAAACACTTACCTAATCTACCCAACCTAAGATATAGCTGTTCCTCTTCGGTTAAGGCCCTAACACCTAACAACACAAGAGTAATATTACTTAGGTTACCACAGTAAGACATTCTGGACAGCAGCTCAAAGATTCTAACATAACTGAAGATTCCTAACTCCAAAAGTTATGGTCTAAGACAATCTGGAAAGCTTAAGAAATGCACTACAAATCATTTTCAGACCTCAACCTTAAATTCCTAAGTTTTCCATGTCGAATTTCCTAAGTTCCAGAATCTGTCCTCTCTAAACAGAGAGTAGCAAATTCTGGACTGGCACTTTAAATAGCAGTAACTCCCAAACTACTAGGCCAATTGCTCCCAAATTTTGACACAAGCTAGTCTATCAAGTTTACTACAACTTTGGTATTTACAAGTTTTTCAGCAAACACCTTTATCAAAGGTCAAACCCAAAAATACTACCAGCTGTCCAGAAAACCTAGAATTGCAAAGATTAAATATTTATTTATGTGGCAAACATTCCATAAGACCAAACTAATGTTACCACAAGTTCACATAGGTCACAAAGACACCAGAAAGTAAGGTTGGACCACCTAAAATATTTATTTAAACTCATTTCTTAATTTACTTAAGTAATTAAGTGGAATTTTAAATATATATGTAAACTGCTCTTAAAATTCTACAAAAATTACAGGAGACTCTCTGACCCAAAAAGAGGCTACTGTAAAAATTTGAACTAAATTTATTCAAAGGAACTCCCCACACAAAATTCACAAGCCCAAAAGACTGATTTTTGTATAAAAAACAAATCATATTAAAAAGTGTCAAACAACAGATTTCCTATTTTTCTTAGACACTTTAAGGTACCAAGACATTCTCCAAAAAAGTTATAAGAACATTGCACATGTAGAAAAATTACAAAAATTCATTTAAGTGTTTCCTAAAATAACAAGATAGCATTATAACTTGGTAAGTACTTAAGCACTACTGCCCAAATTTTTACCAGAGCTAGAGCAAGTATAAGTTAGCCTACCCACCAAATTTCATAATTTTTAGAACACTGAAACTCAAGATATGATTTAAAAAAGTTTGCATGTAATTTAAAACATATTTCAAAGACCTATTTAAATCTCCCAGAAACTAAACATCACATATCCAATTTATATTTTTCTAAAATACTACACATCATGTAGATCCTAACAAAATTTATCTCATAATTTTTTTGGGCAAGTAAAACCCTAGATATACATTTTCCAAACCTTATCCAAAACTGTGACAGAATAAATAAAAATGAAATAAATCTTATTTGTTACTGGGCCGTTCCGGAAAAAGACGCGGCCCACAACGCGCGGTGCGGCCCGCTCTCGCGCGCGGCCTGCTACGGCTCCCGCCCGCGCGCGCGTGGGGCTGACCAGAAGGCCCCACTGGTCAGCGAGAGAGAGGCGGAGGGGAGGAGCTGCGGTCGCCGGAGCTCACCGTCGGTGAGCCGGCCGACGAAATTGGACGGACTAGCATGACCACGTCATCGAACTACAACGACTGGTGGCAAGAACGGGGCAGCGGAGCAACGGAAAGGTGCTCGCCATCGGGCATGGCGGCACGGTGGAGGTGCGCGGCGGTACACCGGCGACGGTGAGCCCCGACCGCCTCAACCAAGCCCGCCCCAAGTTTTCCGGGGTCACTGGAAAGCTAACTAAGGGAAAAAGGAGGGATGAGAAGGGCCGAGCCGCTCTGACCATGGTGTCCTCAAACTCCGGCGAGCTCCCGAATGCGGCTGTGGCGGCGGAAGCGAGCAATGTGGCCTCACCTTCGCTCAAACGCTCCCGGAAATGGATGGAGGTGGTAGAGGGAGATGCTGCGGGGTCGCTGGCGGGAGGAATTGAGCCGAGGCTCGATGACGATGGCGCACGAGCATGAGGAAGCCCACGGCGGAAATGGCGCCTCGGTGCTCCGCTCTGGCTCGAGGAGGCGAGAGAGAGAGGGCAGGGGCGTGAGTGAGGGTGAGTGGTTGCTCCGTGGCACCTCTTGAAGACGTCGTGACCCGACGGTGGGGCCAAGGCCGGCGTACGGCTGCCACCGCGTGGCCACGCGTCGACGACGGCCTGCGGCCAGTCGGCCACGACAATCATGGCCGAAGCCCGACTTGACTGAATCGGCGTCTGAAACGGTGACTGACAGAGCGATTTTGGGTTCAATTTACTCCTAATCCAGTGAGAACCAGGTATGGGTGATGTTGGCAATGTTGTAGAGCTACATGAGGACTACAACTTTGTCAATTGGCTCAAGGACTGATTCGGCCTGGATTTGAAACCACAGAGCTCCAAAGTGGTGCACTGTGAAATTGAAACATGTTTTCAGTCAGTGAAACCGACTGAAACCCTATTTTCAAGACACCACAACTCCTAAACCATTTAGAACTAGATGATGGTCATGTTGACAATGTTGTAGAGCTACATAAGGACTACAAGTTTGCCAATATGAGTTGGGGCTGGTTTGGTCTGGTTTGCAAACTACAAGCTTCCAAAGTAGGTCACAATAAAACTGGAGGGACACTTTTGAGACTTAGAAAAATTCTAAGTGTTGAGACAGCCCCTCTAGCTGACTTGTGGGCTATTTTTGAGCATGTTCTGGCCAGTTTCATGAGATGGTCATATTGAGACTTTTGTTCCCCATAAAATTCCCTACAACTTTGCTTAAGGGTGCTCCTCCATGCAAGGTCTCTAAGCTAGACTTTTTAATTGGTCAAACTAGAGCTTCCTAGAGCTAAATGCTGGTCAACTACACCTTGGAGGGCATTTTGGTGATTTTGGTCAACATGAACCTTGCTCCATTAGTGACCCTAAGTATAACTAAAGTGTTGTGAGATATAATTGGCTACTCTACCCTTTAGTTACACCAACTCCCTAGGGTCACATGATGTGAGCCAAACAAAACTTTAAAAACAAATCACATTTGTTGCAACCATATGAAATAACATGAAATGATGCATGCTTATGCTCATGTAATGCAATGAAATTATGGAGCTAAACACATGAGGTGTTACACATAGCATGGTCCGTCCTGTGAAACGACACCACTACTGGTATCGTCTGCTTCGTCGTCTTTGTAACCGTTGCTAACTTCTCTTTCTAGTTCGAAGATACGGTCTTGCAAGTAGTAGATGTACTGTGCGTGCGGATAGATTGGTCTAGGATCGACCCACCTAGTGAAGCCATAGTTTTCTTTGGACTCTGAACACTGCATTTCAAAGATTTTAGTGAACATGTAGTTAGTTTCGCCTATGAGATGCAAAATAATGGAGAAAAAAATTTGAGTAATAAATTTTAAAACCAATTACCTCTGCTCGTGGACATTTGAAGAATCAGCGACCTCCATCCAAACCCTCCACGAACATATGCACTAAGCAGTCCTCACCATGCCTACATTTTAGCCAATCTTCTTTCCGGTTATCTTATCCTCGAAGTGGACACTCTTTGTTGAAATCTCTCTTGGTCTCGATAGGAAAATGATACACTGGTTCATCAAAGTTTTCCGGACCCAAAGACCCCTCCCACACAATTGGAGTACCCTTAGTCCCCCCGTTCTATTCCCTCTCGATGATCCTCCAGACATTACTACTCGTTTATAACCAACTTCTGGTTTCAAGTGACTACCATTGTATTGAGGAAGGTGTATATATAGCTAGCAGTGGTGTTGAGAGCCGTTGTATTGTGGCTTTAATGCTCCTGAAAAGGCTAGACGCCATCTCTGAAAAGCCTATTTGAAAACTCATATGAAAAGGCTAGATTCCTTGATCAATCAATTCATCTGTAAAAGAGGATGTACGATAGGATAATGACATGATAAATCACTGAAAAGGCTACTTGCTATCGGTGTACTGAAAAGGCTACTTGCTCTCGCTGTACGATACAACTTGACATGTTAGGGGAAATTATGGTAGAGTTTTCCCTGTTTTTGATTCAACCCAAACACAAATATCACAGTAACATATGTTATCAACAATTATATATGACAATCACCTTAAACAATGTAGATCAGTTTCCTCAAATCGTGAGTGCCTGGAGTCTATAAACTCCATAGTAGTTCATACAATACATAATATCAGTCCATACAGTCCATATAGTCCATAATTCGGCTACAGTCCCTCACTGTCTCCTATACCTACCCTTGCCCTTGTGTCTAAGAGCGTGGGTGCCTAGAGTGTAAGGGTCAGGTGGTCGACGTTGCCTGGTACCGACCTGCTGTGAAGGCTGAGTCCAGGGAGCATCGTCTAGCTGAGACGGTCCAATCTCCTCGTGGCCCTGGTCCTCATCCTCGTGGTCGTCGTCCTCGTCCTCGTCGTCGTCGTCGTTGCAAACCCCTCGCGACCCTGTAGGTTCGTGGCTAGACAAACCTACGCCACCTTTGGGTGCAGAAGGCACGTGCACGTCCTGCGTCGTGCCTGTCCTGCAACCATAGCGTGCAGCGGTATGGCGTAGACGACGAGCCAGTCTCTGGTGCATAAAATCATGTCAACTGAATGTATTGAACGTGTTAGTAATCTAATATTTAAATATTTATAGATACTTACATCAAGGAAGCTACGTGTGTCCTCGTCCCTCACCCTCGGACGAAAGCGTTCAATTTCTTTGACCGACATCCTGAGGGAGTTGCTCTACAACAAAGTTGTAAGTTGTAAGTCATTTTTTACGCAAATGGATATATAAAAGTAGAGCAAATGACATACCACTCTGTCCAAGATCGGTCCTGCTTCCACCTGGCGACCTACACGAGTAGAGTGGTCGTACGCCGTGTCCTCATCCTCGGACGACTCAATGTCAGCGTAGTCATCGTGTGTCTACTGTAGCTTAAGCCTCGGACGAGTCGCTTGGTGGTACCAAGCTTGGTACCGCCTGTACTCTCTGTTTGTGTGCGGCTCATCGTTGTCGTCCATGTTCTCGTCGAACATCTCCCACTCTTCGATGTTGTCTCTATGGTGATGGACCCAATCAAAGATTTTCCTATTTTTCTTATGATCGAGCCTGCAAAACACGTATAATAGTTAGTCATCATGGTGTGAACATAACATGCATGTATGCCAAACTTAAAAATTTCGGCAGAGTTTCCTTTGTTTGTTGATACAAACCACACCTATATGCATTCCATAGACATACTAACATACCAATAATTATTTCATCCATCTTATTCGACATATATGAAGTGGTAATTATAACCGTGCAAATTCAGGGAAAATGTCCAACTACAAAGAATAGAACACTTACTTGTGCAAGTCAACACCAGTTGACACTGGAGATGGTGGACAACGCTGCCTTGCTCCAAACTGGCATGCAACTCAATGTGAAAGGTGGTACTCGACAGCATAGAAGCAGATAAGAGGGCACCTCACCCTGTAGAGCTCGCTGTCGCTGTCACACACGTTGCTCACCGCAAAAGGAAGTGCAGCCTCATCCGCGTACGGCTCCGAAGTCACCTGCAACATGTCCAAACAAGAAGTTAGATAGCTTAATAAATAATTTCTTTCGAACCAATATGTATAATAATTTGTACTTACACTAGAGGCCATTAGCCTGTCTAGCTCGTCCATGTACTCTTTGTACGCCCGCTCCATCCTCGCGTGAGGAACTGTCACCTGGTCCCACAGGTACGCCCACGTCGGCTGTAGACGTGCGTTATGCATTAGAAACCAGTCGCGAGGAGCCAGCACCACGGGATGAGCAACTGGAAGCCACGACCACATCCACAGCTGGAGTAGGTACGCACACCCACCTAGTGAGGCTGACTGTGAAGACCGTCGACACGCCTCGCAAAGCTTACGGTAAAGGAAAGCCAACACTGCACAGCCCCAGCTGTACTGACCCGCCTGATCTCAGTCTGTGAGGCAGTGGATCCACATCCACGACGCAGTATCCCCCGTTCTGTCGGGGAAGAGAACAGAGCCAAACAAGTGTAGGATCCACGCCCTACAATAGTACTGGACTGTCTGCTCGTCTACCCCTGGAGGACACTGTGCGAACTCAGCCCGAAGCCATGAGAGGAGAACACCAGAAGTGCGCTCTCCTTGCTCACCCACCGGACGTCCAAGGAAGGCCTCCACCTGAGCTCTCCAACCCTCTGACCTACACTGCCCTGTCACTGCCCTTCCCCTCACTCTTAGACCTAGCAACTTCTGACAGTCCTGTAGCATGACTGTCATCTCCCCAAACGCCATGTGAAAGCTATGAGTCTCAGGTCACCACCTATTATTTTACCAAACCAATAATGCTCCTTAGAAACATAACCACGTAAACAAATGATTATTAATACAACCTATGTGTTCATAAAATACCTGTCAACCAACGAAGTCAAGCCTGCTGAGTTGAACAAAGGCAGGCCACGACGAACCTAGAAAGATATGACGTCCAGGCCAGCTCTCGATAGGTAAGGTGTGTACCTGTCGTCGTACTGCATTTCCAAGAACCCTCCATATACTCTGGAACGAAGGAGCGGAAGGTTCTGCATTTTAACGAAATACAAATGTTACTTGACACACACATATGCACTTATAATTCAAAGTATGTGATATTGGAGTGTGAAATCTTACCTGCCCCGACGCTACGAGACGTCCTCAGTGGCTCTCGTCGTACACCAGGTCCAGAAGGTGGAATTGCGCCATCCTACAAAAATAATATAGTCAGTTAGTTATTAAATAAATATGCATTTAAACATAAAGCAAGAATTGTACATTAAATATGATAGGTATTAAATAATACAAACAACTACAAGTCGCACCTCACTAATTTGCCAATGGCAAGTGTGGGAATTGTGGCCAAGTCTACCGCACTTGCCACACTCGTACTGCTCTGGGTCATTAAGAAATGGCGTCGCTCTCCCACGTCGCGTTCTACCGGGTATCTGATCCATAACCATCCTGTGCCTCGTCCTATTTCTGGAGCCACGCTTGTCCCAATGGTAAGTTGGATCTGCAACGTACGTTGGACCGTCGTATGGAGGCCATTCTCTTGGGTCCCGAAAAGGAACGAAGCGGGGTCTCCATGTTTGGACAAGCGTGTCGACACTGAACTCGCGAGGTATCCTAGCCTCAATATCATAGTTGTGATGCCTAGCAGCTGCTACAAGGTGAGAACATACAAAGTGATACTGCCTTGGTTTCCCATAAGTGCATGAGAAATCTTGGAGGACTACCAGATGAATCCTTGACTCTCGGACCTCACCATCAGATGTAGTACCACCGGTATGCTTCACCTCATATCTTCCTGTGGCATGGTTAAAACATGTGACCTCATGTGTGCGAGCCCTTTCCTTCGCCTTGTCTAGATGTGCATGTGGTGTGGGAGCCCAAATCTTACCTTCACTCTGCAACTGCAATGCATGTGCGTGCCGATCGTTGAACCAGGCAACAAGATTGTAGAATGTGAATTGAACGATAGCATTCACGGGCATACCACGAATCCCCAGCGGCAGCTTATTAAAAGACTCGGCCATGTTGCTGCACTGAAACTCGTACCTTTAGCCACCTGTGTCGTGAGCTCTTGTCCATTTGTCCACATCTCTCATCAAACCTGTCAACCATTGTCTACCTTCAGCATTAGATGCGGTTCTGACCTCCTCTAACTTCCTTCGGAAATTCCTATCCTCAAGCTGTCGAGCAGCCTCCTGGAAAAGATCAAAATTATCCTTCACACCATCCTTCCGTAGTAGATTCTCAGCAAGGTGCCGAGTACACCAACGATGGTGCAAAGGTGCATACCCCTCTATCTCCTCTCGCACAGCATTAAGTATGCCCTAGTGCCTATCTGATATGACGCCAACCTCCCTGTCAGGCCCAACCACATGTATCCGGACTAGCCTCAAGAACTATCCTCAGCTATCATTATTCTCCCTCTCAACCAAAGAAAATGCCAAAGGAACAAGCTTGTTGTTTGTGTCACACGATATGGCTATGAGAAGTGTGCCACGGTATTTGCCAATCAAGAATGTACCATCAATGGAGAAGACTGGACAGCAGTGCTGAAATGCCTCAACACACTGAGGGAAGCACCAGAAAGCACGGAAGAATATCTGTCTCCCATCCTTCCATGAGTCTGGCCTAGGGATGTACTCATAATGCATGCCTGGATTCACTACTTTAATTGCATTGAGAAGTACTGGAAGCTGCTCGTAGCCATCCTCCCAGTCCCCATATATCATCTTCCACGCCCGCTGCTTAGCCCTCCAGGCTTTGCCATAAGATATGTCATATCCTCCCTACACCTCATTAACTATTTTGATAATTGTCCTGACCTTTATGTTCGGCTCACCCTGTAATACTTTCATCAACCGCTTGGCAATGAGGGTAGATGTCAACTGTCGATGCTTCGTGCTGAGGTCATGTGAAGAACAAGTGTGTGGCCTGACAACTCTTATGATCTTCCACTTTCCGGAGACCTTTTGCTTTCTTGCACAAACCCTCCATGGACAGCGTTCCTTGTCACAAACAACCGTGTAACGCCGCTCCACATGGGAATACAAGACCTTGTACGGTCTCTTGCGTATCACTGCAAACGCCTGCAACCACCTCTTCAATGCAGGGAGGTCATTGAAAACTCTCCCCTTCTCTATCTCCATACTAGGACCAGCCTCTGGAGCTTCCTACAGCTCATCTTCATGTCCTTCGGCACACGCCTGATCGGAATGAGTAAGATCAGTGAACTCATGAACCATAGAATCACTGCGGCCGAGAAAAATACGCCTCAGCATCTCAACGTCACTCTCCGTGAGCTCTCCAACGAGACAATCATCGTCAGAATCAACAGCCCTTGCGATCTCATATGGCTCTGAATCATTCATAATTTCAACACTATTAGAAGCACGGATTTTATCGCCAATCTGGACTTGGGCATCAGCAGGAGGAGCGCCCTCATTATCGGGAACGTCTCCTACAATATAGCCACATATAAGAGGAGATGATAAGAAAAGTGGATGAGAAGAAGATACTTAAGCTACAAAGATAAAATGATGCCTAATTGACACTTACTCGGATGATTCTGTGTTAAAGGGATCTCCTGAGGAGGATGTGCCACATCATTGGGGGCAGATTGCGCATCGGGAACGGTAGGCGGAACCTCATCATCCACATCACGTTCCGGGACGGGAGGTTCAAAAAATGCCTGCTCACCCATTGGCGGGGACAACCCAAGAGGGATGGGATCAATGAGCACACGATGCACAACCATGTCCAAACTTTGGAATTGGCTTTTCATAGCCGATCTCACATAGTTGTCCCACTGATCTGCACACTCTATTGGGATTATCTTCCTTAGCATGTTAGGAGGAAAACCTAGGTGAAGTACACCCTCAATTATGATGCCATCATCTCCATAGCAATATACCTCCTCGTGAGCCATTACAGTCAACTCACTAAATGATGGCTTCTCATTGAATAGCACAGGCACACTTTGCATGTCAACAAACTCAATATATCCATAGCGATCTCGTTCCACAGTTCCTCCATGATATATGCTCACTAGGTTATCCATCTAGTTCCCAAACATAACGAAGCACAATTGCTTTACTACAATCTACACAAAAAGTAAATACAAAAATACTACTAACTACTAAGTATTCATAACTAATAACAACTACTAACAGCACAGTACTACTAACTAACGATGTTAAGTAACTATCTCAGTAACTAACTATATAACTAACTAAATAACTAAGTAACTATATAAAGTATCAATCAATCTTAATCTATAATAAACTTACTAACTAGCTTCATGACTAATGTACTATTATTAATGACAGACAACAAACTAGTTTACCTTGTGCAGAAGCGGAGATGCTGACGCTTGAGATGCGAGCGGCGGGCGGGCAGTGGCGGGCGCGCGCTGCCAAGCTCGGGCGCGGGGACGAGCGGCAGGGGGCGCGCGCGGGGCCTCCGGCGTCCGGCCGGGCGCGCACGACCGGGCGAGCTGAGACCGCGGCCTCGGGCGGCGGCGCGGCCACACGCGGGCGGTGGCAGGCGTGCGTGCGGCCGAGCTCGGGGGCGGGCGGGGAGACGGCGCGGCGCGCGGGCGGCGGGGGCGGCGCGGGGCGGGGGCGGTGGCGGCGCGGCGTGAGCGGCGGCGCGGGTGCGGCACGCGGGCGGCGGCGCGGCGGGCGGGCGGCGGCGCGGCGATCGGACGGCGGCGCGAGGACCGGCGGCCGGGCGAAGAGAAGAGAAAGAGAGAAGAAAGAAAAAAAAATCGAGGGGCGTTTTTACGTGCATGCATGGCGCCAAGATCCATGGCCATGCACCCTGCCACGTCACCGCCACGCGTGCAGGGTCTGGCGCCATGCAGTTATATCTTGGCGCCGACGACTATGGCGCCATGAGAAGGGTCCATTTTTTGAAAATTTTCCGCCAGGGGCATATTTGAGAGAATCTTTCGCAAAAGGGCTTAAAAAAAAGACGGACTCGCTGCTCCTCACGACGCTCCGCTTTAAAAAAAAAATCTTGCTCTCTTCGTCTCCCCGGGTCACCGTCGCATCCGTCCGAGTGCAGCGCCGCCACTCCCGTCTACGCGCATAGTGGAGGCCGCCGCTCCTTCCGTCCACGGGTCGCCGTCGCATCCCATCAGCACCCAACGCCTCCACTCCCGTCCCCGCAAAAGGCCGAGGCCGCCGCTCCTCCCGTCCGCGGGTTGCCATCACATCCATCCGCACACAGCGCCGCCGACGCGCCGATTCTTCGCCCTTCCGCGCGCATGGCCAAGTCCGCCTTTCTTCCCGTCCACGCACAAGGTCCGGCACTGGCATGGCAGTCGGTCATCCATGTGAAGAGGGAGGGAGACGCCACGGGAAGCGACGGAGGGTGGGCGTGCCGCTTTGCTCGCGGAGTCGTTGGTGCAGGCACTGGTCTCCTACGGCGGCGGAGGTGCTGCCACACAGGAGCCAGCCAGGCGAGTCGAATCGTAATCAAATCAAACAAAGAACCAACTCGGATCAGGACAACAAATCGTAAAAATAAGTTCGACATGAACTCCAGACACAAACTCCTTCATTTTTTTCCTATTTCTATATTAGAGATCTCGTTGAAAAAAGCTAGCCATTGGGGTATCTGTACTCGCAGGCCTCTAATACTGATCTCGCCGAGCGTCGAGTTGAATAAGTTCAGAAGTTCCTCATCTCGCCTTTGAATCCTGATCTCGCCGAGCTGAACAGAAAACAAAAGCTCCTAATCTCACCGTACACACGATTAAGCAAGGTTTGCTTCTTGATGCTGCTAGAATTTTTTCTGCTCTTTTATACTGACAAGAGTAGTTCTCAGAGACTTTTTGAAGATTAGTTCATATGCTATTCTCTTTGGATTCGCTAGCTGAACAAGAGCAAAATCTCCTGATCTTGCCGTACACGCGATTAAGCAAGGTTAGCTTCTTGATGTTGCTAGATTTTTTTTTCTGCTCTTTTATACTGACAAGAGTAGTTCTTGAAGAATTTTTTAAGATTAGTTCATATGCTATTCTCTTTGGATTCGCTAGATTTAGTCAATTCTGGGTAGTGGGTATTCATATGTGTGTTTTTTGAGATGATTCATATGTGCTATTTGAGTGCACTTCTGCTTGTGCAATATCTGATTCAGGCTCTAATTCATTGTGTTAGTTTATAGACTATATATATAGTTGAAAAAACACAATTTTCTAGTTATTATTGCAAACATATCATGAGATATTTATTTACAGAAACAAGATCTTTAATGTCTGGGGTTTATAACAAGTATAAGCTGAGGCTACCAAATTATCATGTAATATGAGTTTTATGTTTTTTCTTGAAAGCTACTGTAATGCAAATTTGGATTTATGTTTTTTTTTTCTTGAAAGCTAGTGTAATAAAAAAAATTTAGAGTATGGTAGTCATTTTTTTCCCTACCTATAGAGTATGGTAGTCATTTTTTCCTACCTTACCTGAAGCTCCCACGGCTTATGTGTTCTGCCTCATTCAAGAAACCAAAAATCACTATATATTCCATTCAGATAACATTCTGAAATTCAGAACTGTTGTACTCTGACATCGTAGATCTATTATAAATTTATTTACCTTAGATGAACTACTGTGATGGACTGTTAGTCTACAAGTCAAATTGGATATTATGGGCCATTCTTTTGCAGTGACGTGAATACATCTTTGGAGGATGCATATGGGAACCCGGGAAGACTTACTATTGTGTTTCAAAGGTATGTGTACAGACTATTTTATTAACATATGCCTTTACTCATGTAATTTAATGCTCCCTTCGTTATCTGGAAAAAAAGATTCATATAATTTTATGAATGCTGCAAATAAAGGTCACCATGCTATTGGCACAGTTCACGGTTCTTCAGGTAAGAAATATTGCTTGGTTGCTTTTGACCAGGAGGCACCAACATATTTATTGTGCTCCCCTCCCAAGTTCCTATTATAGGACAGAAAAAATGATCATCTTGTGGTTAGGTGTATGAGAAGTATTATTGCTTCAGCCAGCCCTAATTATTTGACTAGGACTTGTCTCGTGCTACATGCACCATAGGGGATCAGCTATGATTTTATCCCACCACTCGAAATTCTCTGTGCCTTGCTGTGCTGGACAAGTGGGAAAACGGACTTAGCTGACTCAAAGCTTGGCTTGATACGATGAACTATATAAAGCATGCAAAAATGTTATCATCACTCACATCCTCTCCTTATGATTGGCCAGACTAATGGCTTTGTGTTTTTGCTTATCGATTTTACTCAAGTAACTTGGGTTTAAAACTTTTTATATCTTCTCCTTACTATAGTTTTTGTTGTTGCTTGAGGAGGCGAGATTTAAGTGCCCTCCTTACCATGTCAGTTGACTATTATCGGCCACCTATTTACGATATTTTTCGAGCTGTAGTTCTTGATAAGGCTGGAATGTTAGATATATGTTCTTTAAGTTTTATACATTTATCTGGTTATTCACATGTTCAGTTTGTAAGTTGAATTTACCAATCAATATATCACTGTATATTCCCCCTGCGCACATACGGGATGAAGAGAAATTTGTCAAAGTTACAAGAATATGCAAACTCAGCCTCTACATGGTATGGTTTTGCTCATTATAATCTTATTTATTACCAGTTAGTTAAATTTTCTGATGGACAGAACACTTTTTTGTTTATTGTTAAAGGAATAGGATAACAGAATAGAACACTGTACTCATTTGGTCTGTTGTTTTTTCTATACTAATTAGTTTGTCTTTGTATTGCGCAAAAGCTTAGCAGTTCATTAAATTTCCAATAAAGTGGTAAAACCAGAGGATTTGGTCATCTCAAAATAAGATGACCATTTGTTGCAGAAATAAGAGACACTATGGTAGTGACAAAGGAAAAAAATCTGAACTGCACCATGGTGTATGTCTGCATGTTTTCAAAAATTAGATTTGACCATGGATTAGTATCACGGTTGTGGAACTAATAATACAATTAAGATCATTTTTTCCTTTTTAATTCCAATGGCCCCTTGTGTTGTAGATTGGGAAGATCAATGTGAATTAATATTAGAACTAAAATGCAATTTGTGAAGACTGGTTTTTACTCCATTTGGCTTGCAGGTGAAAAGGTCGTTGAGCCAGTTCGCTGCTGCACAATCGGATAAAGATCAGTGGCGTCCTTTCATGGAGCTACTGTGGTTCATCAAGTCCTGACCGCAGAGAAAGCAACGCAACTGTGATATACAAATCTCAGGCCATTTCAAACTCATCTCTCTCTCTCTCTCTCTCTTGTTCTAGAGGTGATATAAATATATATTTGATATGTGATGTAACTTATGAAATTTTAAGCAATTTTAATCCCTTTTGCACCAGGACTCCCTTAACTATATCCGCTTGTAGTTTGTTGTTTTCGGTAGAAACAAATATGGCAGCTTAGCTTTGTTCAATATAAATATAAATATTTAGCAATGGTTATACTGATATTTTACTGGTTATGAGTTGGATCAGGATGGATATAATAAAGTCATGAAGCAAGTTTATTTAGTGGAGTATCATGTCTTCGATGCTCAAATTGCTCGTACGTGTCTTAGAAAAGCTTCCTAATGAATTGAGACATACATATGTCATAGGAATTTTATTTCTTATCAAGAAGTACTTCCTAATTTGGCTCTTCAATTATACTTACATTGACTTACTACATTTGTTTGTCAGCTGATACTTGTTAGAGTTTGACGTTTAATAATTTTTTTCTTTCATTGCAACCCACGGGCATGTAATGCAGATCTGGTCAACCAATGTGCTGTCACAGAACCTCTTAATTATGATGGTCCATATGTGCCTCCTACATTTGTTTGTCATAATGACCTCTGACAGCCGTACTTATGTTCCTCATAACTTAAAAGGCCTGCTTTCCTCCGAACAGGATCCATTCACAGGAGTATTGCAATATTACAACAGTTTATTCAAAATATCATCAGAGTAAAGTAGCGGAAGTCTTACAATAACTTAAGTTTACAAACCACAGTTTTCAAACTTCAAACCTTATGTAACATTATTACAAATCGGTAGTAGGGAAGTATCAGTAGTAACTTTATTACAATCACACAAACGAAGTGCCTTGCCCAGAGGCCACACAGTCTACTCGTCGTCACTTTCTTCAGCCACAACGGTTATGCAACAAGGCTCAAAGCAGACTTATTCATGAACCGCACCTACAACAAGGGGTTTAACAAACCCTGAGTATGAGAGTATTCAACAAGACTTACCAGACTAGGAAAAGACTCCAAGAGCATGCTAGCTTTAGGGAATCAAAATACGGTTATTTAAGGATCAAAATTTCTTTTGCAGAAAAGCTTACTAAAGTAAGTCCTTACCTTCATTATTTTACTTTTACCATTGATGGTTCATTAAACAATTCTAAGTAATCCTAATCTAGATCAAAGTAATTCTCATCAAGATTCTTTCTTATTCTTTCTTTCAATTCTAGTTCTTAACTACGATGTTGGTGCAAGGCCACGACTCCTTTCTCGTGGAGCAACGACGATTCGAACCGCTTCATTTACCCAGCTGGGGATTCCTAACCATACGACATATGTAGAACCGAATCTTGCATATATCAACTCATATCCGAGTAACCCAAAACCAGAACGTGTCCATCGCCACCCGAGAGCATATTACTCCTCCAATTCAGCCCTTGGCCACGAGGGTACACACTACTCTCGCCATCTCTTCACTCTCAGTGCGAGGTTAGACGTTCTCATAATGGAATAGTCGAAGTAAGGCTTACTCGACATGGGTACATGGCTAGTACTAATAAAAACTCCATGACGCGAGGGCCAACAACGTACGGTCCTTAACTGATAAGGCGGAAACATTACATTGAGACTCCTTTCCCAATGCAAGTTAGCAGTGGCCAAATCACCCGCCCGATCTCATAAGTTTATTCTCATATTTCAATATTTATCAAGTATGCCATCATGGCCATGTAAACATTCATTTAAAAAGCTTAACTCATAAGCATAGCGAAGCATACTATGCATTTTTAGTAAAACAGGTATCAAGGATGATATTATAATAATTAAGGATGACAATGCAGCAATTGGATTATCACTCAACTCCTAATTACTTAATGCAGTAAATCCTAGTATAAAATAATAAAGATTTGTAAAACTCAAGGTAGGGTTTAAATGCACCGGGGCTTGCCTTGCTCTGACGCGACGACTGACTCGGACTCGAAGACTCCGACTTCCGGTCCGAAACCCACCGACAACAACTCTTCTCCGAAGACTTGCTCGCCAACTTCGACTTCTTCGAAAGCAGGAACTACACGAGTATAAAACATGTCTCAACATGATGCGGTGATAAACATGATGTTTGACGATGATATGCCACGGTTTACGACTTAAGCACAACTTTCCTTCGCGGTACAGTCGCAAAACAGTAAAACCTACTAACTAAAAGCGATACTAACGTTTCTTACCAAACATGTTACTAACGAGCTCAATCATAAAATTAAGGTGCCAAGGATCACCAAGAATTAGTGACCCAAGGTCATCACTCAATCAAAAAGGCACACAACACTTAAAGTTTATAATTTAACAATTATTTAAACATTTAATTAATTAGGGCATAATTAATATTAGATCAAACTTCATCTAATTGAGCTTAAACTTTTTCTATGGGTTAATCATGGCCTAAAATAGTGTTAGAATAAATTTCATGATTTTTAGATTAATAATTTAATTACTAAAATTCATGGAAGTTGCATTTAATATTTAATTGAACTAATTAATTAACTTGAAAAAAGTAATCCAATTTAGCATTTAATATTTTTTCTAAGTAGTTTACATCTTGAAAAGCTTATATAAAAATTTTCACTAATTTTGGAGCTCTACAGAATTTTTAATGAAATAAACAAATACTATTACTATTCACATTTTTGAAAAAGAAAAACAAAATTCCCGATTGGGCCGTTTCCTTGCTTTCTCTCTCTGGCTCGACCTGGCTACGCGGCCTACCCGCGTGCTCGCGCCCGCACCCGCGCGGCCCAGCCACGCGCTCGGCCCAGCAACGCGGCCCGCTCGCTTTCACTCACTAACGCGACGGTCCCGCTTGTCATCTTCCTCCTCTCTCCTTCTCGCTCTCCCGCGGCTCGGCCATGACCGCACGACGGCTGACCGGCGACCATGACACCGGTGACCTCATCCCGACCAATCAACCCGATTAACATGATCAACACACTCCCGCGTACACCCTCAGACATCACTCATAGCCTCTGACCCCCTAGAGGTAGTACCTCACCGGCCATGGCGGCACGGTGGTCGCGGTTCGCGGCACGCCAACGCCACAAGCCGGTAGCGTCTAAATTGAAGGCATAATGAGCAACGACAGCTCACCACGAGTGCAGCGAAGTAACCAACAGGCAATGAGAGGCGGTGGAGGCGGCTGGCCACGACGAGGTGGACTGTGGCGGCTGGAGTTGGCACGGGAAATGGTGGTGCGGTGATTTGGACAAGAAAAAGGCTTGAATAGTTAGACCATGAGGTGCATGAGGGCGAGGCGAACGTGACGGTGCGGTTTACGTGGCTGGTGGCGGCTCAACGGCGGCAGCAGCGAGCGGCGGAGCTAAGCGGCGGCGGCGGTAAAAACAGAGAAGAAAACGGCTCACGGTGAACTCGGGCTATATATAGGGCGACGGTCACGGTGATGGTCACTGGAAGACGCGAGACGTCGCGCTGGCAGTCCTGGCGCGCGCGAGAAGGTCCTGGACGCCGTCCGGCGGCTCGCCGGCGCCTATGCCGCGCGATGCCCGGCGGTGATTGGTCGGCTACTATAGCTCCCCCTAACTTTTGTAAATTCAAACTGTTTTCTCAAATTACTCCTAAAATCATGTAGCAACTTGAAAAATTCCCAAGATATGAAATCTTCAGAATTTCAAGCTCTACAAGTTTTGTATTGAACACTTTTTCAAATTCGAACTGGATTTTTAAATTTGAGTTTAAATTCAAAAGGGGACATTTTTTAGAAATTTGGTAATTTAGAAATTACTTTGGATTTTATATTGAAACTTCAAAAACTCTAAACACCAAAGTTGTACATGTAGCAAAGACCTACAACTTTGCTACTCAAACCATTTTCAAATTCTACCTCCATTTTGAAATTTGAGTTTAGGGATAAAAAGGGGTCAAATTTGAAATTTGCTTCTTTTTAAAATTGCTCCACATTTTACACTAAAACTTTGAAAACTTAAAACACCAAAGTTGTAGCCCTTGAAAAGTTCTACAAACTTGGTTTTAAACTTTTTCCCAAATTTTTCTTAGATTTTTAATTATTTCAAAAGGGGTAAAACAGGGTTTTAGATTTTAGGGTTTTCGGAGGAATTTTCAATTGAAATTTGTTGCTACCTTAATTGGTGATTATTTAATGATCAAACCATCATCCAAGGGCATCATTTAGTCAATTAACACATAGTTGACCAAATGCCACTCTTGGTTGACTAATTTAGCTTTTGAAAATCTTTTAATATTTTCCCAAATTTGAATTCAAATTCGAATCGGAAAACTCGCGATAAGTTTTTAGATTCCAATTCAAACTCAAACTTGGAGCTTCATTTTATGTGTTGTACTTGAGTTCATACCCTACACTTGACACTAGTGTGTAACACAATCACACACCTCAAATTACGTAGGGCATGGACTAAGTATTTGTGGTGACATTCGAAATTAGGGTTTTTGGTTCGGATCACACCACTGAGAAGCTCGTCCAACCTAGAAAGATAAACTCATTTTAGTTAATGCATAACAGGATTGACCTAATCATAGATGCTTTGCGATGCAATATGATGACATGGCAGGTTAATTAGCAACTATAACACCCGAGGTGTTACATGTGCTACACAAAAATGTAATATTCTTAACTCCCTTATCTTTTCTAGAACTTACCTCTATTAGAAACATGAGACCTCTTCTAAAATATGGAGGCGATTACATGCAATATACTGTAAGCAACCAAACATAGTTTACCAAATACAACTTTCTTGTGTATGACAACAAAACACTAATGAACATAGTTTACAAATACAACTTATTTGTGTATGATAACCAAACACCAAGACACTGGATATGTTTATACTATCTTGAATTGTGTTGCATACCAGCATAAGGTCTAAGTAAAGATGGCAATGGGTACGTACCCAACGGGTAGTAGGAACCCATACCCGTACCCGTCAGATAGAATTTTACCTGTCAGGTTACCCATACCAGTGCTCAGGTAGGAAAATGCTCCCATACCCGCACCCACGCGGGTAATTCTACCCGACGGGTAACCCGCACCCGATAACAGACCCGAGATTTGCATATATTTATCATACATTTACATGCAAAAATAATATTATTCCGGCAAATTACATACTAACAAACATTCATATTAAAAAGGCATCATTGCAACAAGCGGACAATAACATAGAAATATAGCATCATTGCATCATGGTCAAGCTAGTAGAAATATAGCAGAAATGCCTCATTGGCCCATTCCAGCGAACTACAAATTAATAGTAGCATGTAGCAAATAAGTTCCAGCCTTCCAAGTCTAGGCTTCTAATCGCAGCATAGTTCCTAAGCACGTAGTCCATTACAAGTTCACATATCACAATAAAATATTACAAGTTCACATGGCTTCATCCACCATGAATTAAAGAGAGACCACATACGTTACAAGTTCACAAATGCAATTAACAGATAAGTCATTAAAAGGAAGCACAAGCACTTCATCCAATTCTTGCATCATTTGACTTGTTCCCTATGACCAAAAGGGCGCCATGAGGCCATCTCACAACCACTTCATTTGTCTTCAGATTGTAAGTTCCTACATTAGGATAAACATATCACAACTTAGCTATCTAATATCACACTCACACTTCATAAAGTTGCTGAAAATGAACATATTTCAAAGCATATCACCTAAAACCCCTCTTGTATGTCCTGAAGACATGACCAAAAGGTTGCAGGCTGCTTATTGTTCTCATTAACTACAAAACATAAATGACCAAATGAGTTGGTTTGCATGAATAACAGTAAATATTTGCAGAAATTAACAGCAAGCTAATAAACATAAGAGCAATGTTAAATATATCTTTATACTTGTTTCTTAGCCAATCCTAAGTTCACATTAGGGCCTAACATCTTGGAAGTGAGCCTACTGCGATGCTCACATAAAACCCTACCACCAGTGCTAAAATCTAATTTTGAAGCAACTGTTGTAACAGGAATAGCAAATATGTCCCTAGCAATCTTTCTCAAAGTTGGGAACCAAGTTCCAGCCACCTTCCACCAATCTAAAACTTTAAAATTCTTAGTATGCATGTCCAATAGCTCTTCATCCAAGTAGCGATCTAACTCAGTTTTGAATCCCATTGTTGCTGGCCTTCTACTAGCAACACGAGCACTAATGGAAGATAAAAAATCATCATTGTGTCCTGTTGTAGGTGCTACTGCTAGAACATTATTTCCTACATCATCTTCCCTATGGTACTCAAGCATCAAATCAGTCAACAAATTCTTCGCCTCAATGACCCTATCCTCACACTCTGTATCGGTTGTCCCAAGCAAATTCTCAAAGCAAATCAGCAGTACTGTGGTCTTAAATCTAGGATCAAGAAGGGTTGTAATCCCCATGAACCCTTGAATATCAGTCCAATATTTGTCAAATTTGGCTACCATATTGGCTAACATGGCTTTCACTAGAGGATTTCCACAAGTTGACCACTCCCTAATCTCCTTTCTAACCTCAGTAATTGTAGCGAAGTATATGTTAGTTGTTACATAATCTGTCCCAAAAAAACAATTTAGTGATGTCATTGAACAATTTAAGCCGCTCTACAACATCCTTAGCAAATTTCCACTCATCCTCAGATGACAAGGAAGTGTATAGCCTGTCTACACGGCTTGCCCTAATGAAAGAAGCCTTGTATGGTAATACATGACTAAGCATGGTAAAAGTTGAATTCCACCTAGTCCTATAGTCAAGAATTATCTTGGTTGTGGCTTCCACTTTAACAAACTTAGCTATCTCCTCAAACTTTTCAATCCTTTTTGGTGAAGCTGTCCAATAAGATACACTATCACGAATGTTTTCTATTGCATCTTTCAACTCCTCTAACCCATCCTTTACTATCAGATTGAGAATATGAGTAGAACAACGCATATGCAATAGCTTACCATCATTCAAGAGCTTATGTCTTCCAATATTCCTCACAAGCAAAGGGATTACTGCATCATTTGTAGTGCAGTTGTCGAGAGTAATTGAAGATATCTTTTCATCAAGATTCCACTCAACTAAGCTGTCATACAATTCTTCATCAATGACTTCAGCAGTGAGGAGCAGGGACATAAATGAACTTGTCATTCAATAGTTACAAACAAAATAAGAAACATAATATACAACCTGATCTGAACAAAATGATATGCAACAAATCTAAAAAACAGATTATGCTCAACATGATATGCAACAATATCTAAGAAAAAAGTTAGTACCTCATGATAATATTTCTAAGATTCTAAGATTCATCAATAAAATGTGCCGTGATGGCCATGTAATCTCTCTTTTGGTTGTCAGTTGTCCACATATCAGTAGTGATGGCCACTCTGACTGAATTCCAGCCATATATTCAATGGATTTTTTCTTCTCCAACTCATATTGCGCTATAATATCATATCTGAAATAAAACAGAAGATATTAGAAAATTCATGTGGGCTCACAGAAATTGCAGATAGAACGTGGGCTCATAGATCATATACCTTATCGTGTTCCTTGTCCCCATTTTGAATAGTGGTTGAAATGCACCGACAAATCTTCAAAAGTCAACATGATCAACCATGCTTAAAGGGTATTCATGAAGAACTATCATGGCACTAAGTTCTTTCCTAGCTATGTCTGGATCAAAGGTGTTGTTCTCCACTGAGATTGTCCCTGTATCTGTCCTATTAAATCTCATTGAAGTTTGTACCATTGACTGCCCATTTAGCTTGACCTTTAGCACACAAGACTTCAAATGGAGACAAAGGTGGTTAGTCCCATTTCTAGACACCCTAGAAAGTTTTTTCAAGCAATAGATACATTTTGCATATTTATTGGACCCAATCGTCACTTTTGTGAACTCCTTCCAAACTGCCGATTTGTCACAGAACCTCCTAAATTATATGGCCCACATACACCTGTCATTGTCCCTAAGACATCTGACGGCTATGCATGTACACCAGATAACCTAAGAAGATCTGTCGGGTGCCCTCACAGGACCCTGATTCAACTACATTTGACAACTCATATCAGGATCAACAAAGGAGTAACTACAATATTACAATATTTGTTATAAAACTTTACATCAGAGTGCGGAAGAATAACAATAATGAATTTATAAATCATGATTAAGTTAACTTTTTACAAACTTAACTTGTATTGCGGAAGTCAAATAGAACTACAGAAGACAACTTAGGTAGAACACCTAAGTCAAGAGAGGACAACCAGATCATATCGAGCCCACCGATATGAACTCGGTTAACAGTACCCGTCAGTACCTGCAACAGGGGTTAACAAACCCTGAGTACTCAATTGTACTCCGCAAGACTTACCCGACGAAAAGAAAAGACTCCAAGGATATGCTGGCTTAAGGGAAATAGTGAAGCTAGAAAAGAGAAGTTTTGCAGAAAAGCTTACTACCAGTGCATCCTTGTTTTCAAGCTTTTAATTAAGTTTTGGCTCCAGTTTTAGTATATGTAATACCCAAGAATGCTCGGTAAATATGGTTTTTTTGATAAATGGATTAAGTCATTTATCTAGCAATGGATGGCTAGCTTTGGAGAGAGAAAAAAAAATTATCGATTTGATCCATTCCTCTGATGGATGAGCAGAGAACACCGTTGCGTAGAGTTTGTCGATTGCTTTTCATTCGTCTACTCATACATTTTATTTGGAGTTCGGATCATACAATTTTAGCTATGGAAAGACAGTACAAGGAAAGGAAAAGAAACTTTATTACGCTGCTACAGTAACCGCGTAGCTACAGTAACCAAACCTATCTGGAGTTCGACTCCTAGTCTACTGGGTCGGCAGCGTGGTTTTTTCCCCTTTTCTTTTCCCCACTGTGAAGCCTAGCCAGCCCAAGAGTCACCTCCTCTGTGTCCACGCTCAGAAAGAGAAACATAAAGAGAATAGAAGGGAGAAGGAGAGGAAGAGGAGAACTAAGGCTGCCGCTATCGACGTGCCGTCCTTCTCCAAAATTCCATCGGAACGACGATCCCATCGTAGCGATGGGGATAGGCAGAGGCTTGTCATCATGCTCTTTGTGATTGACCTAGGTGAGATTTCAGATCCTAATCCCTTCTTTGTAGCATTTTTCATGGATCCAATCATCTATTTAGGAGGTGTTTAGTTGGAGTAATGCCCGAGGTTAATCTTCCCCACGTTCTGAAACCCTATCAGATTATGCAGTTTCTGTTCATTGCTGTTTTAGGGCAACTTAGTGGCCTCAATTATTTTTGGCGCTGTGAACAAAGTTGTAGGAGACTTCGTCATCTTTCTTTTGACGCTAAGAGCACCCTCATAGCCTCTGTATTCAGGAAGATACAGTCATCTGAAATAGACAGTTTTTTGTGACGAGTTGTTAAACAGTTTTAGATCTAACGAGTTTTTGGTCAGCTTAGTGGACGAATCTGAACTTGTGTTCTAAATAAAAGTTGTAGAATATTTCTTAATCTTTCCATATTGTTTTAGAACATGATTTTTGGACAAGTATATCTCCAGTTATGAATTTTATGATCTTGCTGTCCTGATATGACTATCAGAATGTTCAGTTAACTTAAGGGGATAATTATGCTATTTTTGAGACCTTTTATGCTAAATCTTATAATACCAAAGTTGTATATAATGGACTTTTCTCTCATTTGGTAGTTTTTGAGAATTTTTGAATAGATGGTTATTTGCCTATGAAAAAGAGAAGGAACAGTGCTGCTGTCACGATCGGTAGCAAGACGGTAGATGCTTAAACGACGGGATTCATACGCTTTATTGTGTAATTTATTGTTTGTTTTGTTTGTATGATGTTGCTGGTGCTGAGTTTTGCTTATGATCAGGTGGCGCACCTACAGATCGCGCTTAGCTCTCAACTTTGATCTTCGGTGAAGGCAAGTAAATGTGGCGCTGTGGTCCACAAGCTTTAGCTGTTTTGTTTGAATTGCCTCCACTAAGTTTCAGTCACTCACACTAGCCACTTAATTTGAATTGAGTAATTTATTTACTTTGAAGTGTGCTATTTTCATAGCTTGTGGTATAGCTCTTTAATGTAAGAACTATGAAGTATATGAATTGAAGTGCATACATTGCAACATTCATATTTTTGCACTCTTTCCGTTGATATGCATTTGAAGAAACCGTAGCCAAATTGGTGCGGTAAGTACCGGTACAGCAATGCACATTGATGAGCATTGTGGTTGCAGCCCTCACTCCCTCTTGTTGGGACGTGTGGGTAGAAGAGAAGTCATGCATTGCATTGCATCATTCGTAATTGCATTGCATCATCCTCATTTGCATTGCATCATTCGTAATTGCATTGCATCATCCTCATTTGCATTGCATCATTTGCATTTGCACTTTTAATATATTCATGTTTCCTAAAGCAATTGATGTATCTACCTTTATGTTAGTTAAATTTGATATTTAATCAACTGTGATTTGAATAACTCAGTTAAGGCAGTTTACTTGCTGAGGTTTTCCATAAACCTCACCCGTTGTTTTTCCCCCTCAGGTGTTTGAGCTTGGAAGATGCATGCTTGGGATGGGAGTAGCAGCACGTGTGCACGTCACCTTTGAGTCATATATATCTTGGGACATATGTGTTGTAATGATAGTAATTTTAACCATGGTTTAGTTGATTGTCCCATATGCTATTATGATGGATCATGTGTGTCTTGGTTGAGCTACGATTGACTAATGAATAATAAAGACTTTATT
Source organism: Saccharum hybrid cultivar R570 (assembly GCA_038087645.1). Classification (NCBI taxonomy): domain Eukaryota; kingdom Viridiplantae; phylum Streptophyta; class Magnoliopsida; order Poales; family Poaceae; genus Saccharum; species Saccharum hybrid cultivar. The sequence goes on along the minus strand of JAQSUU010000043.1, from coordinate 4,347,421 downwards.
TTTAATCCTTACGATTATTGTTGCTTCCGCGTACTCCGTTGGTATTGTTTTTCTCTTGTGCTGAAGTGTGGTAATTCTCTAGAAGACATTGTTGTCTTTTATTCTAGGGTGTTACAGTTGGTAATCGGAGCCTAGGTTATAGGTTCTAGGTTTAAACTGTTGTGATAAAATTTTGACTCACTAAAACCCGACACACTTGCACTTGTAGGATGGGGACAATTTTCTTTATTGCGTTTGTCTTGTGTTTTTTTTCTCTTGGCTGTTGTTGCTTATTGATGTGCTATTGTTGTGTGGGTTGAAGATGGCTTGAGGCCGTGGGCGTGGTCGTGGTCGTGGTGGCCACGGTGGTCATGGCCGTGGTGAGAATGAGCCTACTCCCGAGGCTCCTCAGGATATGGCAGCAATTTTAGCAGAGATGCAAGCAATGCGTGCTGAGTTGAATGCTCTGCGTCAGGCTCCTCCTAATGGAGGTGGTGGTACTAGTGACCCTCCTCCTAACACTTCTGGTGGTGGTGATCCTCCGGCTGGAGGGAATGTTCAGCATCCGTTGGAGTTGAGACAATGGTGTGCTATGCATCTGGAGCTTTTTGCTGGTACTGGTGCTCCAGTTGAGGCTGTAGACTGGCTTTCTGCTATTATTGACAAACTGGAGGCTTTTCAGATTCCTCCTCCAGATTGGGTTCGCTATGCTGGACAGTTGCTGAAGGGTGAGGCTCTTGTGTGGTGGAGGAATGTGATATCTTCTCACAATGCTAGTTCTGGTCCTGTTACTTGGCAGGAGTTTGTTGGTCAGTTTGAGAGAAGGTTCTACCCTATTGCTTTCATGGACAAGATGAAGACTCAGCTTGAGAGGTGCCATCAGGGCAAAGGGACTGTGGCAGAATATGAGGTTGCTTTCAACAAGATTGTGCGCTTTGTTCCACATGTGGCGCATGATGAGTATGAGAAGGCAAGGATTTTTAGGCAAGGCTTGAAGGCATCTATTCGACGTGTTCTTGGTGCTTTTCCTATAGTGGACTTCCGCTCGGTTGTTGAGCGTGCTTTGGGAGTGGAGGTACAAGATGAATTTACTGAAGAGCTTAGAGCTGGAGGCGGAGTTAGAGATCAGTCTCATGGTCAAAGGGAACAAAAGGGGCAATCTAGCCAGACTGGAGGTCCTAGTCAGAGGAAAGACAAGCATCATCGTCACCAGCCTTATGGTGGTAGCTCTTCTCAGACTCGTGGTTCAGGTGGTGCATCTAGTGGTAGCTCTATTCGATACCGAGCTATTGTGAAGCCAGGCATGGGCTTGGTGTGTTTTCGGTGTGGTGATGCTCATAGGCATGCAGATTACCGCTGGACTGGCCGATGCTCTAGGTGTGGCAAGGAGGACCACAAGGAGGTGGTGTGTAGGATGAATCCTAATAGCAAGGTCAGATGGGAGCAAGTTTTCTCTTCACCTAGTTAGCATGGTTCTGCTCACATGATGGCTAATAGTTTGCTAGCACATCAATTTCTTACTCCACCAGCGTAGCAGTTCTTACCTGCGCCCCCTGCGCAATAGTTTTTACCAACTCCCCCATCAACTTCCATGGTTGGTCATTCACTGGTACCTAGTTCTGGTGGTGCATACTGGTTTTCTCGAGCTCCTACATCTTCTGCTCCTCCTACACAGGGGACACTTGGTTTTTCTGGACCTTCTACCTCGACTAGTGTCCAGGGGGCTTATACTATGCCCTCAGGTAACAGTCGTGACCATGGGGATGTGGTGACAGGTATTATCTCCATTGATTCTTTTGATGCATATGTCCTTTTTGATTTTGGAGCTAGTTTCTCTTTTGTCTCAGAGGGTTTTGTGGTTCATTCTGGTATCTTAGTTCAGCAGATTAGTCAAGCAATTACAATTAATTCTACTAAGGGGCCTCTATCTAGTACTTTTATTTGTCCTGGTTGTCACATTAGCATAGCAGATGAGGATTTTGTGCCTAATCTAGTGATTATACCATTGGATTTGTTCGACATTATACTTGGGATGGATTGGCTATCTCAGTACCAGGCTGTTATCTCTTATTTCTAGAAGACAGTCTCTCTGCAAGCACCTTCGGGGCATGAGGTAGTCTTCCAGGGAAGTGCCTTGAAGTATTCCCTTGCTTTGCTTTGTTGCCTTTTCCCTAATCGCTGGTCGAGGAAGTCAGGTTTTTTTGTGGGCTATGCATGAGGTCAAAGATTCTATCTCATGCATATAGGATATTCCAGTGGTGTGTCGGTATCTAGATGTTTTTCCGGATGAGCTGCCAGGTTTGCCTCTCGAAAGGGAGCCTCTCTTTGAGATTAAGTTGATTCCTGGAACTCAACCCATCTTTAAGTCTCCATATAGGATGGCACCCGTAGAGCAAGTGGAATTGAAGAAGCAGATTGATGATCTTCTAGCGAAGGGATTTATTAGACCAAGTGTCTCACCTTGGGCTGCTCCTGTGATATTTGTGAAGAAGAAGGATGGGACCAAAAGGCTTTGTGTGGATTATAGAGGGCTTAATCAGGTGACAATCAAGAACAAGTACCCATTACCTCGTATTGATGCATTGTTTGATCAATTGAAGGGTGCCAAGGTTTTCTCCAAAATTGATTTGCAATCTGGTTATCACTAGTTGAGGATTAAGGAGGAAGACATTGAGAAGACGACTTTTAGCACAAGGTATGGGCATTTTGAGTATGTAGTTATGTCCTTTGGACTAACGAATGCTCCTGCTGTTTTCATGGAGGCCATGAACAGGATGTTGCACCCTTATTTGGATGTCTTTGTTGTGGTATTCATTAATGATATCTTGGTTTATTCAAAAACAAAGGAGGAGCATGAGGTGCATCTAAGTCTAGTGCTGGATAAACTAAGGGAATACAAATATTTTGCCAAGCTAAAGAAGTGTGCTTTCTGGCTTTCTGAGGTTTCTTTTCTTGGTCATGTTATTAATCAGGATGGAATCACTGTTGATCCCAAGAATGTTGCTTCTATGGTCGAGTGGGAGAGACCGGCTACTGTCACGGAGGTTCGCAGTTTCCTTGGACTTGCTGGATACTATCGTCGATTTGTTTAGGATTTCTCTACTATTGCAAATCCTATGACAAAGTTAACTATGAAAGGTGCTCCTTTTGTTTGGACTACTGAGTGTGAGGCAAGCTTTCAAACACTAAAGGAGAAATTGGTGAATGCTCCTATTTTGGTTTTGCCTGAGAGTGGCAAGCGTTTTACTATATATACAGATGCCTCTCGTATTAGTCTTGGTTGTGTGCTCATGCAGGAAGGTAGGGTGATTGCTTATGCTTCTAGACAGTTGAGGAGGCATGAGGTGAATTATCCTACACATGATTTGGAGTTAGCAGCTGTGGTCTTCGCATTGAAGATTTGGAGGCATTATCTTTATGGTGAGTCTTGTGATATCTTTACAGACCATCAAAGTCTCAAGTATATATTTACTCAGAAGGAGCTAAACTTGAGACAGAGGAGGTGGCTAGAGTTAATTAAGGATTATAATTTGACCATTCAATATCATCCTGGAAAGGCAAATGTCGTTGCAGATGCTCTTAGTAGGACCGGTGTTCCTAAAGCATGCATGACATTGATTGATGATTTGGACCGCATGGGTATTTCTCTTTGCTATGCTAGTGTTGCACGTGAGGAGACCCAATTATTGATTCAGTCATCATTGCATGAGAAGGTGAGAATGGCTCAGTTGCAAGATCGTCTACTCTAGGCTATTCGCAAGCGCATCAAGGCCGGTAAACCCTATGATTTTACTATGGACGTCGATGGCACTATTTATTTTAGAGGTCATTTATGTGTGTCACAGAAAGCTGAGGTGAAGATGGATATTTTGAGGGAAGCTCATCGCACTCCATATACAGTACATCCAGGTGAGACAAAGATGTATCGAGATTTGAAGCAGAATTTTTGGTGGAAGCGGATGAAAGTAGATATTGCCAAGTATGTAGCTTCATGTGGAATTTGTCAGAAGGTGAAGGCTGAGCATCAAAGGCCTGCTGGGCTACTAAAGCCATTGGAGATCCCTGAGTGGAAATGGGAGAATATTACAATGGACTTTGTAGTTGGTTTGCCTCGCTCGCCTAGAGGCAAGGATGCTATTTGGGTTGTCATTGATAGGCTTACCAAAGTGGCTCACTTCATTCCAATGAATACAAAAAATTCAGCAGTGGATTTGGTTCCATTGTATATCAAGGAGATTGTGAGGTTGCATGGTGTGCCCAAGTCTATTGTGTCAGATCAGGACTCTAAGTTTGTCTCTAATTTCTAGAAAAGTTTGCAGAGCGCTTTGGGAACTAAACTTGAGATGAGTACTGCTTTCCATCCCCAGACAGATGGTCAGTCTGAGCGTACTATCCAAACCTTGGAGGATATGTTGCGTGCCTGTGTGCTTTCATGGAAGGGAAGTTGGGAAGATCATCTGCCTTTGGCGGAGTTTGCTTACAATAACAGTTATCAGGCGAGTATTCAGATGGCTCCATACGAAGCGTTATATGGGCGTAGATGTATTTCTCCACTTTGCTGGGATGTGGTTGGTGAGCGTTCCTTAGTTGGTCCAGATTGGGTACGCCAGACTCATGATAAAGTCCGTGAAATTCGACAAAACTTGTTGGCTGCTCAGAGTCGGCAGAAGAGCTATGCAGATGTTAGACGGAGGGCTTTGGAGTTTGCCGTGGGAGATGAGGTCTTCTTGAAGGTTTCACCGACAAGAGGCATTGTTCATTTTGGCACTAAAGGGAAGCTTAGCCCGAGGTACATTGGACCATATGTGATTATCGCTCGTGTCGGTGCATTAGCATATCGGTTGCAGTTGCCAGACTCTATGGATGGAGTGCACCCGGTGTTTCATGTTTCTATGTTGAGGAAATACTTGAAAGATCCAGAGCAAACAATGGAAGCTGAGTCAGTGAATATAGAGCAAGACATGACAGTTAAATACCACCCAGTGCAAATATTAGAGTTCTCTGAGCGGGTGATGCGCAACCGGACCATCAAATATGTCAAGGTCTTATGGACGAATCAGACCGAACAGGAAGCTACATGGGAGTTGGAGGATTATATGCGCAAGGAGTATCCAGAGCTCTTTGAATCTGGTGAGTAGTGTTGTTTTAGCATGTGGTTCCATTCTCTTTTGGTTAGTAGTTCTGCTTGATGAATTCGGGGATGAATTCTCTAAAGCGGGGGAGAATGTAATACCCAAGAATGCTCGGTAAATATGGTTTTTTTAATAAATGGATTAAGTCATTTATCTAGCAATGGATGGCTAGCTTTGGAGAGAGAAAAAAAAATATCGATTTGATCCATTCCTCTTATGGATGAGCAGAGAACACCGTTGCGTAGAGTTTGTCGATTGCTTTTCATTCGTCTACTCATACATTTTATTTGGAGTTCGGATCATACGATTTTAGCTATGGAAAGACAGTACAAGGAAAGGAAAAGAAACTTTATTACGCCGCTACAGTAACCGCGTAGCTACAGTAACCGAACCTATCTGGAGTTCGACTCCTAGTCTACTGGGTCGGCAGCGTGGTTTTTTTTCCCTTTTCTTTTCCCCACTGTGAAGCCTAGCCAGCCCAAGAGTCACCTCCTCTGTGTCCACGCTCAGAAAGAGAAACAGAAAGAGAATAGAAGGGAGGAGAGGAAGAGGAGAACTAAGGCTGCCGCTATCGACGTGCCGTCCTTCTCCAAAATTCCATCGGAACGACGATCCCATAGCGATGGGGATAGGCAGAGGCTTGTCATCATGCTCTTTGTGATTGACCTAGGTGAGATTTCAGATCCTAATCCCCTTCTTTGTAGCAATTTTCATGGATCCAATCATCTATTTAGGAGGTGTTTAGTTGGAGTAATGCCCGAGGTTAATCTTCCCCACGTTCTGAAACCCTATCAGATTATGCAGTTTCTGTTCATTGCTGTTTTAGGGCAACTTAGTGGCCTCAATTATTTTTGGCGCTGTGAACAAAGTTGTAGGAGACTTCGTCATCTTTCTTTTGACGCTAAGAGCACCCTCATAGCCTCTGTATTCAGGAAGATACAATCATCTGAAATAGACAGTTTTTTGTGACGAGTTGTTAAACAGTTTTAGATCTAACGAGTTTTTGGTCAGCTTAGTGGACGAATCTGAACTTGTGTTCTAAATAAAAGTTGTATAATATTTCTTAATCTTTCCATATTGTTTTAGAACATGATTTTTGGACAAGTATATCTCCAGTTATGAATTTTATGATCTTGCTGTCCTGATATGACTATCAGAATGTTCAGTTAACTTAAGGGGATAATTATGCTATTTTTGAGACCTTTTATGCTAAATCTTATAATACCAAAGTTGTATATAATGGACTTTTCTCTCATCTGGTAGTTTTTGAGAATTTTTGAATGGATGGTTATTTGCCTATGAAAAAGAGAAGGAACAGTGCTGCTGTCACGATCGGTAGCAAGATGGTAGATGCTTAAACGACGGGATTCAGACGCTTTATTGTGTAATTTGTTGTTTGTTTTGTTTGTATGATGTTGCTGGTGCTGAGTTTTGCTTATGATCAGGTGGTGCACCTACAGATCGCGCTTAGCTCTCAACTTTGATCTTCGGTGAAGGCAAGTAAATGTGGCGCTGTGGTCCACAAGCTTTAGTTGTTTTGTTTGAATTGCCTCCACTAAGTTTCAGTCACTCACACTAGCCACTTAATTTGAATTGAGTAATTTATTTACTTTGAAGTGTGCTATTTTCATAGCTTGTGGTATAGCTCTTTAATGTAAGAACTATGAAGTATATGAATTGAAGTGCATACATTGCAACATTCATATTTTTGCACTCTTTCCGTTGATATGCATTTGAAGAAACCGTAGCCAAATTGGTGCGGTAAGTACCGGTACAGCAACGCACATTGATGAGCATTGTGGTTGCAGCCCTCACTCCCTCTTGTTGGGACGTGTGGGTAGAAGAGAAGTCATGCATTGCATTGCATCATTCGTAATTGCATTGCATCATCCTCATTTGCATTGCATCATTCGTAATTGCATTGCATCATCCTCATTTGCATTGCATCATTTGCATTTGCACTTTTAATATATTCATGTTTCCTAAAGCAATTGATGTATCTACCTTTATGTTAGTTAAATTTGATATTTAATCAACTGTGATTTGAATAACTTAGTTAAGGCAGTTTACTTGCTGAGGTTTTCCATAAACCTCACCCGTTGTTTTTCCCCCTTAGGTGTTTGAGCTTGGAAGATGCATGCTTGGGATGGGAGTAGCAGCACGTGTGCACGTCACCTTTGAGTCATATATATCTTGGGACATATGTGTTGTAATGATAGTAATTTTAACCATGGTTTAGTTGATTGTCCCATATGCTATTATGATGGATCATGTGTGTCTTAGTTGAGTTACGATTGACTAATGAATAATAAAGACTTTATTTTTAATCCTTGCGATTATTGTTGCTTCCGCATACTCCGTTGGTATTGTTTTTCTCTTGTGCTGAAGTGTGGTAATTCTCTAGAAGACATTGTTGTCTTTTATTCTAGGGTGTTACAGTATAGCCTAATTATAGCTAACTTTTGCACCTGTATCTATCTCAATCATAAATATAAGCATCACACTTGTTATTCACTTCTTTTCCATCTCAAGTCCAACAATAATCATGTTCCAGTTGTTGCTACGATGTTGGTGCAAGGTCAAGACTCCTTTCTCGTGGAGTAACGACGATTCGAACCGCTTCATTTACCCAGCTGGGGCTTACTAACCACATGACATATGTAGAACCGAATCTTGCATATATCAACTCTTACTTGGGTCATCCAAAACCAGAACGTGTCCATTACCACCCGAGAGCACAGTACTCCTCGAACCCGGCCCGATTCTAGCCCCGAGGGTACACGCTACTCTCGCCATCTCTCCACTCCTAGAGCAAGGTTAGATGTTCTCGTAACGGAATAGCCGAAGTAAGGCTTACCCAACTTGAGTACATGGCTAGTACTATTAAAAACTCCTTGACTCGAGGGCCAACAACATACGGTCCTTAACCGACACAGACGGGACCAACCACCAAAGACGATTCTCATGCCCCGTCTGGTCTCAAGTTCATTCTTATATTCATTTCCACATGCTCTCATGACCTGTCATTAGGTCAGGAGAAGCAAGAAATAAACCTATTCTTGTGATCAAAGAAAATATTATTACACTTCTACCGAAGTCTAAGCATTACTAAGCATAAAAGATCGACCTACATATACTTGTGGGATATCATCTGGATATAAATGTAGATCAAGGTAATCATGCAGCAACAGTATCAACCAACTCCTACTAACTTAATGCACATTACACTAGACTCTAAGTGTAATAAAGCATTTATAAAATAGGAGAGTGGTTATATGTCCGAGGCTTGCCTGTGTTGCAGCGGTGGTTAATTCTCGTAGAAGTCAAGTTTGACACCAACATCACGGGGGGATGACACCTTTCCGAAGATCGATCAACACCAACCTCGTCATCACTTGTTCACCACGAATCTTCTCACTCTTGTAGGCACTACACGTATATAGATGATGCGATGCTTAACATGATGGAATGCATGCCATGATGCATGATAATGAACAAGGCATAGCATAAAAGAGACATTTAGAAAGGATAAACATTAGTTATCTACTTGAGTACAACTTTCCTTTGCGGTACAGTTGCAATCCAATAGAATTATTAAACAACATTAATCACATTAAGATGTTGTTAAGAAAACTACTTAACTTTACTTTTTACCCAAGAGGTTGCATCTAATAACAAGTAATTCTACCATAAGACCACTAAGTATTAACATAAGCAAGTTATTAACTACTAATGACATATGCTAATTACATTAATCACATATCAATAATTCTTTAATTAACAAGTTAATCATGAACTCAAATAATTAATTAAAGTGCCAAGGGTCTTTACATGTTAATGACCCAAGATCATCACTCAATCCTAAAATCACACCAACCCTAAATTATGATTTATTCTAATCATATAAGCATTTATTAAATAATAAATAAAAGACATGAAATAAAGTATATAATTAAAAGTTATCAAAACAGTACCAATATTTTTGTGAAGGTATATCTTACCATGCTATGCATGAAACATGTGCAACATTTACATGTAACAATGCAACATGTGGTGCTTGTTTGACATGATGTTTGATGCTTATGCTCTGAGGATGCTCATGATAAAGTTTTTAATTGTTTTTAACATCCGGGATGTTATATGATTTGAGCTTCCTCTTAGACCTAACCATGACATCGTATTCTTCTTCTTCTTCGTCATCATCATCATCTATCTCAATTGGCTGGGAATCATTAGTCAATTCAAGTTGAGGTGATCCAGAGATTGGAATTGAATCTAATTGCACTTGTGATGCTTGTGATCCACATTGCGGGTTGCTGCTCAAATCACTACCAGTAGCTGTAGACATCTTGTTCAATCTGTAGAAGCGCATTGAGCAATTAGATACATAAAAAAAATTACTAATGTCATCCCTGCATACTCAGTTATGCAAAATAACATATACCTCAACAGATCACAAACTAGACCAAATCTGAATATATCTCAGAACTAGTACCTCTCATCTGAATATTTATTTATAATGACCAAATCTGATCAATTAACATATACGTGAACAAATCACAACTAGACCAACACAAAACAAGCTAGCAGCACTACAACAATTTTTGATATCTAACAACAGATCACAACTATGCATATGACATATATTTTAGAACACACAATCATGCACTAAACCATTTTATATTTCTATAAGAACTAAGCACAACCATAGAAACCAACATAAATCAACAAGGAACATGAAAGTCTTCGTCTTTGCTTACCCAAGGGAGCATTTCAGGTGCTGGTTTCGCACTTTTTGAGCAGCTATAGTCGTACTCGTCTAAGCCTCTACTTGTTTTAGCTTGAGTTGGTTTAAAAAAATCAAGAAAACTAGTCTTTGAGAAAATGAACTAAAAGTTGAACGCATATTCTAAAAAGATTTTCTAGCTTTTTGATGTGCTAAGAAATTCAAAATTTACTAAAAAACTAATAGCAAAAAACAACAACCCAAAGTGAAAAGCCAGAAAGCTAGCTTAAAAAAACTAAAACTACATCTCAAACATGTTTGAAAGCATCTAGGCCCCGGTGTTGGTTTTGGCAATTGATGACAACGCATTATTACCATGACTAACGTGTGTTTTGCATAAACTTTGATAAGTTAGGTCATGGAGTTGATAACTGCTTTGGGCACTATGGTATTCATGTCCCTTGATGGAAATCGTTTTGGTTTTCAAAGGATCAATGACAAGATTAAGGATGGTTAGTTCCGGATGTCAAGGTGTTGAGTTACATCCGGAATAGTCGTTAGGATCTTTGTTTCTTCCTTTGACCGTACTATAAAGGGGGGCATGAGCGAGTAGCTTGACCTAGGTGAGTCTTTTGTTTAGGTGTGGTGCACACTTGTCAAACTTAGCACTAGGTAGCTCTAGTAAAGCTCAAAGTTCAGTTGGAAGCAACTTGGTTCAAGTTGCGTCGCGTTTCTAAGTCATTTGAGCAGTTTACCCTTGACCAGACGCGGTTTCTGTCACGACCGAACACGTCCGGTCAGTACTAACAGTCACTGCATCGTTAACTGGTTGATCAGACGCGGTCCCTGCGAGGACCGGATGCGGTGATCAGTCTGACACGTGTTTCAGAGGGTAACAGTATAATCGGACGTGACTGTGAAGTGATCGGACGCGTCCTGTCATGTTCCAGTAAGGTTCTTACCTGACCTGACGCATCCGGTCATCACAGATTGGACGCGGTCGAGCATCAGGTCAAAGTCCAGTAAAGTTCTTGCACGATCGGACACGTCCGGTCACTCAGCTCTGACTTCCAGTTTTTGACCGTTACACTCGACCGGCGCGTCAGGTCATGACGATCAGCGCGTCTGGTCAGTACGTGTTTTGCTGATTTGGTAGGTAATGGTTGGATTTATCTGAGGGAGTATAAATACATCCCCTCCACCTCTTTTAGAGGTCTCTTGCTTATTTGTTCAGCTGAGAAACACCTTTGAAGTGCAAGGGAGTGCAAGAGCCCTAGTGAGGATAGTGATTTGAGAATCAAAGTTTGAGATTCCTCATTAGTGACTAGGGAGTAGCAAGTGTGCATCCATCTTCTCATTAGGCTTGTTATGGTCAAGTGAGAGTTCTAGCTTGTTACTCTTGGTGATCGCCATCACCTAGACGGTTTGGTGGTGATTGGGAGTTTGGTGATCATCCAGAGAGTTTGTGGATGACCCAACTCATCTTGTGAGCGGTTTTGGGCGATTCACCACGATGGAGTGTCGAAGAATCAACCCGTAGAGAGCACTTGATCCTTGTGCGGATCAAGGGGGAGCTACACCCTTGTGCGGGTGCTCCAACGAGGACTAGTGGGGAGTGGCAACTCTCTGATACCTCGGGAAAACATCACCGTGTTCCTAACCCTTACTTTCAAGCATTTACTTTCGTGCATTACTTTCATTGCTTGTTTACTTTCCTAGAATTACCATGCTAGACTAGGATTAGAACTTAGGGTGCAAAACTTTTATTGGTAGAATCACAAGGAACACTAGTAGGCACTAGGGGTGAAGTTTGGCTTGTAGGATTTAATTCTTGCAATTAATTTTTAGAAAAGCCCAATTCACCCCCCCCCCCCCTCTTGGGCATCTTGATCCTTTCAATTGGTATCGGAGCCGAGTTGCTCCTTATTTAGGCTTCACCGCCTAGAGCAAGATGTCTAATGGGGAAGGACCACCTCCCACCTTTGAGGGAGATGATTTTCCATATTGGAAAATTAGTATGGAGGCGTACCTCGAAGCCATAGATGTTGGGTGCCTTAGAGCCACAACCGAAGGGCTTCCCCCTATTAGGGATCCCGCCAACCCAAGTGGTGACGAGGAGAAGTACGACCGGTGGAATGCAAAGGCAAAAAATGCACTCTACCAGGGCCTAGGCAAGGATATCTTCAATCGTGTGCGTAATGCCAAAAACGCTCATGAATTGTGGGAAAACCTTTGTGCTCTCCATGAGGGAACTAAGAGTGAGCGTGAGGAACACTATCATATTGCTTTAAAGAAAATTAATTCTTTTGAGATGCTTCCCAAAGAAAGTGCTAATGAAATGTACACTCGATTGAATGTTCTTGTAGAGGATCTCAATGCTCTTGGACTCACTCAAATGAGTTAATCGGATGTTGCAAGGAGGATCTTGAGTGTTCTTCCCGTTGAAAAGTATGGGCACATTGTCACGGTGCTTCATCAAAGTGATCTCTCCACCGCAACACCGACACAAGTATTGGGAAAGATCAATGCACATGAGATGTACATGCACATCACTCCGAAAGAGGGCTCATCATCTTCCAAGAAGAAGGACTTGGCCTTCAAAGCTAGCCATGATAAGAAAAAGAAAAAGGGCCAAGCCATGATGGTGCAAGAAAGTTCAAGTGAAAGTGATATTGATGATGAATCACTTGCACTCATGGTGAGAAAGACCACCAAGATGCTAAAGAAGCTCAACAAGAGTGGCATCAAGTTCGATGGCAAGAAGAAGGAGTTCTTCACAAGTAGCAAAAGGAAGCCAATATCCAAGATGGATTGCTACAATTGTGGTGAACTTGGCCACTTAGCTCATCAATGCCCGAAGCCTCCAAAGGACAAGTATAAGAACAAGAACAAGGGCAAGAAAAATAATTCAAGTGATGAAGAAGATGAGAAGAAGAAGAACAAGCCATATAAAAAGAAAGATGGCAAGAGAAAAGAGTTCTACAAGAAGAAGAAGAAGAAGGAAGGCAAAGCTTACATTGTTGGTGATTGGCTCACCGACATTGAGTCATCATATGAGTCCTCCGGCGATGAGAGCGACGATAAGAAAGAGAAGGTCACCGCATTTGTGATTGGGCCATCATCATCTTCACCGACATCTTCATCACCACCTTCACCACCATCTTCACCATCATCATCTACTTCTCACCTATGCCTTATGGCCAAGGGTGAACGAAAGGTACAAAACAATGAAAGTGATGATGATGATAGTGATAGTGATGATGAATATGATGCACCTTCTTATGATGAACTTGTAAAATTATTGAACAAATATTCTAAAATCATAAGAAGAACTAGAAATGAAAATGATGAGCTACAAAATGAAAATGAATCATTCTCATCTAAGCTTGAGAATGCACATAAGACTAGTGATGAGCTCAAAGATCAAAATAAAATTATGTCTTCTACTCTCAAGGAGCTCAAAACTTCTAACAAAGAGCTTAGAGATGAACATGATAAACTTGAGAAGAAGCATGATGAGCTCAACACTAGGCACAACTTGTTGAAAGACAAATATACTATATTGAAAATCAACCATGATAGTCTTATTATTGCTAATGAGCTTGCTCTTGAGACACATGATGCTACTAACCAAATTGTTAAGATTGATATAGCTACATCATGTGATGATTTGATTATTGAGAACTTTGAGCAAGGCTCTAGCGGCAAAGGCAAGAATGTGGTTGAGTCCGACAACTATGATGAGTATGTCAAGCTCAAGAGTAAAAATAAGATGCTTAAGAATGAGAACAAGAAGTTGATGGCTCTTGAAAAGCAAACATCAAATGAGTCACTTATTGAAGAGAACAAAAAGCTCAAGCAAGAAAAAGAGCATCTCAAGACCGGCCTAAGCAAGTTCACAAGAGACCACCATTTGCAAAGTGAGCTACTCATGAACACCGTCATGAAGTTGGATAGAAGTGGCATTGGTTACTTGGCAAATCAAGAGAAGAAGGCTAAAGCTCAACAACAACAAAGCAAGTCAAAGCCCAAGCCAAAGAGATGTGTTGAGTGTGGACAAGAAGGCCATTTTTCTCATGAGTGCAAAACTCCACCACCACAACCCTTGCCCAAGCATGCTAGACCCTTTGCTTTCAATGCTCATTACATGCTTAGAAAAGATTCAAGTGGAAAGATGAAAGTCATGTTCTTGGGTCTCCCTAACAAGAATAGGCCTAAGAAAATATGGGTTGCCAAGTCACTAGTTGAGAAAGTCAAGGGCCCCTCTCAAGTTTGGGTCCCTAAACAAAAAACTTGATCTCTTGTGTGTAGGTGAACTACAAGACCGGTGAATCTCATTGGGTAATTGATAGTGGTTGCACTCAACATATGACCGGTGATCCTCGTATGTTCACCTCACTTGAAGAGAATGGGGTATGTCAAGACAAGATCACATTTGGGGACAATTCAAAGAGCAAAGTCAAGGGTATAGGCAAGATTGCAATATCAAATGATCACTCTATCTTAAATGTGCTCTATGTTATTTCATTGAGTTTTAACTTACTATCCGTTAGGCAACTTTGTGATCTTGGCTACCAATGCTTGTTCACTCCTAATGAAGTGGTAGTTACAAAGATAGATGACAAGCAAGTAATTTTCAAAGGCTTTAGATACAATAATCTCTATCTTGTTGACTTCACCTCCGAAGATGCAAACTTGATGACATGTTTGTTCACCAAAACTACACTTGGATGGCTTTGGCATAGGAGGCTTGCTCATGTTGAAATAAACACTCTCAACAAGCTATTGAAGAAAGAATTAGTGATAGGTTTGAAGGATGTAAAGTTTGAAAAGGACAAACCTTGTAGTGCATATCAAGCCGGCAAATAAGTTGCAAATACTCATCCAACCAAAGCTTACATGTCAACATCAAGAGTGTTGGAACTTCTACACATGGATTTGTTTGGTCCTACAACTTACAAGAGCTTGGGTGGAAATCTCTATTGTCTTGTGATTGTGGATGATTTCTCAAGATACACTTGGACTTTCTTTCTTCATGACAAATCCGAAGTGGCAAATTGCTTCAAGAAGTTTGCAAAGAGAGCTCAAAATGAATTTGAAGTCAAGATAAAGAAGATTAGAAGTGACAATGGCAAAGAGTTTGACAACACAAACATTGAAGCTTATTGTGATGAAATTAGAATCAAGCATAAAGTTTCATCAACCTACACTCCTCAACAAAATGGTGTAGTTGAGAGAAAGAACCAGACTTTGATCACCCTTACAAGAACAATGCTAGATGAGTACAACACACCAGAGAAATTGTGGGCCGAGGCAATCAACACCGCATGCTATGCTTCAAATCGCATCTTCCTACAAAAGTTCCTTGGCAAGACCCCCTATGAGTTGCTAAATGGGAAGAAGCCAGACATCTTATTCTTCTGGGTGTTTGGTTGCAAATGCTACATCTACAAGAAGCGTCAACACCTAGGGAAGTTTCAAAGATGTTGTGATATTGGTTTTCTTGTTGGTTACTCATCAAAGTCCAAAGCATATAGAGTATTTAACCATGCCACCGGTTTGGTTGAAGAAACATATGATGTGGAATTTGATGAATCTAACGGCTCCCAAGGAGCAATTGAGAATTGTGATGATGTAGGTGATGAACCATTGAGAGAGGCAATGAAGAACATGCCGGTGGGAGACATCAAGCCTAAAGATGATGAAGATGATGTACAAATTGTCAATCCACCATCTTCATCACATGTGCCTCAAGATGATGACAAGAATGAGAGAGTTGAAAATAAAGATACTCATGTCTCTTATGAACAAGCCGAGGCACAAGCTCAAGATGTTGATGCTCCCCAACCCTCTCCTCAAGTGGTTGATAGAAGAAACTCACCTCTACTTCAAGTACATCCATAAGATCTCATCATAGGGAGTCCTACAAAGGGTGTAATGACTCGATCTTAAAAGCTTACTTATTTTGTTGAACATCACTCTTTTGTCTCTTGTCTTGAACCTAAGAATGTAGAAGAAGCTCTTTAAGATCCGGATTGGGTGAATGCTATGCACGAAGAATTGAACAACTTCGCCCGCAATCAAGTTTAGACACTTGAAGAGCATCCAAAAGGTGCAAGAGTCATTGGAACCAAGTGGGTGTTCCGCAACAAGCAAGATGATCAAGGCGTAGTAGTGAGGAACAAGGCAATGCTAGTTGCAAAGGGGTTCTCTCAAGTTGAAGGTCTTGATTTTGGAGAGACCTTTGCACCCGTTGCAAGACTTGAAGCCATTCGTATCCTTCTTGCATATGCATCATATCATGAAATGAAACTATATCAAATGGATGTGAAAAATGCATTTTAAAATGGCTTCATAAATAAACTAGTCTATATTGAACAACCTCCCGAGTTTGAAGACCTTAGATATCCTAATCATGTTTATAGGTTATCCAAGGCGCTATATGGGCTCAAGTAAGCCCCTAGAGTGTGGTATGAGCGCCTCCAGGACTTCCTCATTGAGAAGGGCTTCACTATTGGGAAGGTTGATACCACACTATTCACCAAGAAGCTTAATGGAGAGATCTTCATTTGTCAAGTCTATGTTGATGATATCATCTTCGGGTCAACAAATGAAGATTATTGCAAAGAATTTGGTGAATTGATGTCGAAGGAGTTCAAGATGTCAATGATTGGTGAGCTAACATTCTTCCTTGGTTTTCAAGTTAAGCAAATGAGAGAAGGGATTTTTATCTTTCAAGAAAAGTATACCAAGGATCTTCTCAAAAGATTCAAGATGGAAGAGTGTAAGCCAATCAAGACCTCAATGCCATCTAATGGACATCTCGACCTAGACGAGGGAGGTAAACCAATTGATCAAACTCTCTACCGTTCTATGATTGGTAGCTTGTTGTACCTTACCGCATCTAGGCCCGATATCATGTTTAGTGTGTGCATGTGTGCTCGCTTTCAAGCGTGCCCTAAAGAACCTCACCTAAGTGCTGTAAAAAGAATTTTAAGATATCTTAAGTATACCCCAAGCATCGGTCTTTGGTACCCCAAAGGAGCTAGATTTCAACTAGTTGGCTATTCCGATTCAGATTATGCCGGTTGCAAAATTGATAGAAAAAGCACATCCGGAGGATGCCATTTGCTTGGGAGGTCCTTAGTATCTTGGTCATCTAAGAAGCAAAATAGTGTGGCTTTGTCCACCGCCGAGGCGGAGTACATTGCCATGGGGGCTTGTTGTGCACAAATCGTATACATGAAACAAACCCTCCTAGACTATAAAGTTGTTCTTGAAAAGGTGCCGCTTTTATGTGACAATGAAAGTGCCATTAAAATTGCTAATAATCTAGTACAACACTCTCGCACTAAGCACATTGATATCCGCCACCACTTTCTAAGAGATCATGTTGCTAAAAATGATATATCACTAGAAGGTATAAGAAGTGAAAATCAATTAGCGGATATCTTCACTAAACCCTTAGATGAGGCTACCTTTTGTAGGTTGAGAAGTGAACTAAATGTGCTTGATTCTAGTAACTTTAAAAAATGAGCTTGTGTTGTCCCTTGCATTGCATTATATTATATGTCATATCTAATTTCCCGCAATGCATCTAGAACTTGTCCAACATGGTTACGATAACCCTCTTTTGGAGAAGTGAAGAAGCCTAACCGTGGATCAAACTTGACAAGCAACCTAGTCTTCCTTTCTCACTTTGCATTGCATATGCATGGTTGTTGCTTTGTTGTTTCTTTTTGGTTTAGCTTTGAGTAACCTCTGTGTTCGTCCATGAATAGAGAGAGCATTTGAAGCTCCCAAGGGTTCATAAACTCTATTGCATGGCCATACGTTGCTCCTCGGGTGTTTATTGCGTATTTTCTTAAAAATAATACTAGCCTAAGGCAAAATACTTTGAAAAACTTGAGGGTTTGAGTGAGATCACTCATATTAGGTTCCAATTGGTGTTTATTTGAGTCTCTTTGAATTGAAACTTGATTGGGAGAAGTCACGTCAAAGATCGGATTGAAGAAAGGCGCTAAACAGCGACCAGACGCTAGACCGGACGCTGAATCAGACGCGGTGCTGCTTCACCACTACGTCCGGTCCCAGCGTCCACCAGCGTGTCCGGTCATCCCGAAGAACTTCTCTAAGATCTGTGACCGGACGCTGCACCAGACGCGTCATTGCTGACCACCGCGTCCGGTCCCGGCCACCACCACCGCGTCCGGTCATGCGCTTGAGTTTCCCGGGCAATCTATGACCGGACTCTGTCAGCGTCCGATCATGCCTAACCGGACGCGTCCGGTCGTTCCAGGAGCATACTGGACTCTGACCGGACGCTGCCTTACCACGTCCGGTCATGCGACCACCGTGTCCGGTCATCGCGCGAAAAGCGGATCTCACCCTTTTTAACCGTACGTTTCAGATCTCGTTCATCTTCTTTTCTTCCATCTCAATCCACCGTCGCCCCTTGCCCTAACCGCGTCCTCACCAAGCGCCGCCTCCTCACCGAGCGCCACCTCCTCACCGAGCGCCGCCACGCCCCCGTACACCACCACAGCCGCATGCGCCACCAGAGCCTCCCCGCGTGCCACCACAGCTGCGCACGCCATCGCCTCCACGCCTGCGCTCGCTGCCCACGCGCCACCAGAGCCGCCTCACGCGCCACCACGCCCGAGCACCGCCGCCGCGTGCCCGTGCTCTCTGCCGCGCGCGCGCCACTACACCGAAGTCCGCACTCGCTGCTCCTGCCGGAGTCTTCCTCCCTCCCGCGGAGACCTAACCTTAGCCTTGCGAAAAATCATTCTTCGTCGAGGGTTCTTCGCACGTTTCTGACTCGGCAAGGTGATTTAATTGCCTTAAATTAGGGTTTGCCGATGTTTTCCGGTGAATTTCTAATAAAACCCTTGATCTCATCGGTACTCCAGGGTTTCGCTCATCGTTTCCAGGGAACCCTAGCGCGTCAAGATCTTCTTCTGTTCATCGGAACTTCGCTCATCCGAGGTAGCTATCGCGGTCTATTCACATCTTATCTAATATGCTTGCTTTCACTAGGATCTTATCTATTAGATAATATATGTTGCTTATAGTAGATCCATCTATTCTATCGTTTCAGTGCGTCCTATCGGTGCTTTGTGTGTCAGGTGATCAGCTGTGAATCTGAGGCCAAGCCTACGGATACGGATTGAGGCCAAGCCTCACGAGTGTCAGTACACCATCTATCACTATCCAGGTTTTCTCAGTCGCAGCAGTTTGTCAGTATGGTTCGCTGCAAGAATGCCGGTGGTGCACCTAGTGACGGGGACAAAAGTCCTCCTAGGAGGACAGAGGTGGTTCATGGCAAGCGAGTGAAGATAGCTGCCAAGAAGAGAAAGAGGACACTCACAGAGGCAGAGGTGGCTCAGGCAGTTGCAGATGCAGCAGAGCTAGCAGAGAGAGGTGGCAGGAGTAGTGGGATTCGTATTGGCGAGCGTCGCTTTCACCTTGAAGGTCGACAGCTCGGTACTGAGGCCACAGAAGAGACCATAGATGCACCTGCAGAGCAACCTACAGAGGACCCAGAGGAGACAGAGGAGCAGACAGCACACTCTCCATAGCGTCGTCGCTCAGGACGCACGCGAGCTCAGGCGACTCCTAGGCCAGAGGGCCAGCATCGTGGAGGTCGTCCACCTCCCAGGGCTTGAGGTCACCCCCCAGTTGAGCACTTTGACCTCAGGAGAGTTACAGCTAGACAGGTACAGGCTCTCAGGTTCATTGAGGTTACTCAGTGGTTTCCACCTCAGTGGGATCCCCAGGTGTCAGAGGGCTTCTACACACCTCTGCACGAGGACTTCTACAGGGCCTATGTTAACAGCGGGATTGCATTCAGACTGCAGAGAGTCTGTTGACTAGAGGCCTTAGTTGAGGTGGTTGGTGAGCAGCTCCGTCCGCACCTATCCTTTTTACCTAGCTTGTCAGATCTTCTTGGACGAACTGGAGCCTACTGTGGGACTTGGGTCAGAGAGTTCTACTCTTCACTTTGGATTGACCCAGCACATGAGTTTATACACTTTGCATTCAGAGACCGTGACCACAGACTATACAGCACTAGGATACGGGAGATTCTCAGACTCCCAGCTTCAGAGACAAAGATACACCAGCTGTGCTTTGGACAGACCGCACCTCCCCGACGTCCTCATGGAGGGACAGTGCCACCTACAGACACGATCATACCCTGCTTCCGTGAGCAGTTTGGCGAGGGATCTAGACGTACACCTGCCAGCCTAACACCTCTAGCTAGAGTCCTTGATGCTATTGTGAGGAGAACACTTCTTCCGAGGCTGGGATACAGAGAGGGACTGACTCGTATGTAGTTATGGGTAGTGCATCACCTCATCTCACAGACACCGTTCGATATTTGGGATCTGATGCTATGTGAGATGGAGGATACTTTGGTAGAGGGATTCAAGGGTCACATGCAACTTCCTTATGCTCATTGGATATGTTTTCTTATTAGATCTGCATGTGACATGCCTGCAGAGATTAGAGCTGAGATATCTGATACCACCATAGCTTTTCCAGAGTATGATATTCGACAGCTATGGGCTTCAGTGACCAGAGAGCAGGCACCTAACCTAGGAAAGCGTCAGAGGCCAAAGGTACCAGAGACAGCTGCTGAGCAGGACGAGACCATTCAGGGTCTTGCTGAGGCCGAGCTAGCAGATCTTGATGCTCAGCCAGCTGATCCAGTTGAGGATGTTGCTACTGATAGCACAGATGAGGATTATCAGGCCATCTCCCGGTACCGCTTTCCTTGGCCTCACGACCATGAGGCCGGTGGTTTAGGCTCAGCCTCCCACTCAGACCTAGCCATGGTGGCTATACTTGAGAGGCTGACCCAGGCCCAAGAGAGACAGGAGATTCAGATGCAGAGACAGGCTCAGGACACAGCTGCCGCATTTGCTCAGATTCAGGCTCGTCAGGACGAGTTCTAGAGGCAGCAGCTGGAGTTTCAGAGGCAGCAATTTGAGATGCAGAGGCAGCAGACAGCCACCTAGCAACAGTATCTAGAGCTCCTGTGACACCTTGTCACTATTGGGGGTACCTCCACCACCGTATGTTCTGACTCCAGCACTACAATCCAGTGGACCTCAGAGTCAGGGACAGCCGAGCTTTCAGTTCACCTCTCCCCAGCAGCAGGTTCCTCAGATATTTCAGTCCCCGAGCTACACTCCTATTCAGATGGGGTTCACTCCACCAGCTCAGCCTAGACCTCACCTACTCTTAGGCACTCCTTTCACTGACTTGAGTGCCACCTACAGTGAGCTGACTGGACAGCCGACACCCTCATACACCACTGTTGATACCACTACAGGGATGTCAGCTTCAGAGACTGCTCTTCCTCCAGTGTCAGGGGCCGAGACGACAAAGACTGTGCCATCGTCAGTTGCGTCGACACATCCTCCTACTCTTGGTATCTTTCAGGCTCAGGCGACAGTGACTGCTCCTATTGTTGCTACTACACCTTCAGTTCTTGTACCTGCTCTACAGACCCAGACCGCTTCACTGTCATGTCTATCTACAGAGGGTCAGCCTGATAGTTCAAAGTCTGAGGAGGATACTTCACAATTCGTGATCACTCCACGCTCCTCGACACCAGACACGACAGCTTCTGTTCTCCTGTCGGATCCTTAGTTTAGTTTTTTGGCGTTTGATACCAAAGGGGGAGAGAGAGTAGATTCAGGGGGAGTGTTGATAGAGGGTTTCATTTTTTCTTGTGTGCTACATTCATGCATCATGTTTATTTTCTCGCCCTGCATTTTGTGACTATAAGTTTGTGAGACTTTATCTTGTATCATGTCACTTAATTGGTTTTAGCTCATAAGGTTGTGTTTCCGTGTCTTACTCCGATTTCATATGAGCTATGCTTTATGTGTACTAACTCTTCTTGTTTTATCTTATAAGTACACTTAGTTGGCTTGGAACACATAAGCAATTCCTAACCCCTTGTGCTTACAACTTTTTGCTTATGTGAACCAAGCATGATCGAAAACCTCAACTTATATCTTCTAAATCTAAGTGTTGTTATCAATCACCAAAAAGAGGGAGATTGAAAGCATCTAGGCCCCAGTGTTGGTTTCGGCAATTGATGACAACGCATTATTACCATGACTAACATGTGTTTTGCAGAAACTTTGATAAGTTAGGTCATGGAGTTGATAACTGCTTTGGGCACTATGGTTTTCATGTCCCTTGATGGAAATTATTTCGGTTTTCAAAGGATCAATGACAAGATTAAGGACGGTTAGTTCCGGATGTCAAGGTGTTGAGTTACATCCGGAATAGTCGTTAGGATCTTTGTTTCTTCCTTTGACCGTACTATAAAGGGGGGCATGAGCGAGTAGCTTGACCAAGGTAAGTCTTTTGTTTAGGTGTGGTGCACACTTGTCAAACTTAGCACTAGGTAGCTCTGGTAAAGCTCAAAGTTCAGTTAGAAGCAACTTGGTTCAAGTTGCGTCGCGTTTTTAAGTCGTTTGAGCAGTTTACCCTTGACCGGATGCGGTTTCTGTCATGACCGGACACGTCCGGTTAGTACTAACAGTCACTGTGTCGTTAACTGGTTGACCGGACACGGTCCCTACGAGGACCGGACGCGGTGATCAGTCTGACACGTGTTTCAGAGGGTAACAGTATAATTGGACGTGACTGTGAAGTGATCAGACGCGTCCGATCACGTTTCAGTAAGGTTCTTACCTGACCTGACGCGTCCGGTCATCATAGATCGGACGCGGTCGAGCGTCAGGTCAAAGTCCAGTAAAGTTCTTGCACGATCGGACGCGTCCGATCATCCCTGACCGGCGCGTCCGGTCACTCAGCGTTGACTTTCGGTTTTCGACCGTTACACTCGACCGGCGCGTCCGGTCATGATGACCAGCGCGTCCGGTCAGTACGTGTTTTGCTGATTTGGCAGGTAACGGTTGGATTTTTCTGAGGGGTGTATAAATACATTCCCTCCACCTCTTTTAGAGGTCTCTTGCTCATTTGTTCAGCTGAGAAATACCTTTGAAGTGCAAGGGAGTGCAAGAGCCCTAGTGAGGATAGTGATTTGAGAATCAAAGTTTGAGATTCCTCATTAGTGACTAGGGAGTAGCAAGTGTGCATCTATCTTCTCATTAGGCTTGTTGTGGTCAAGTGAGAGTTCTAGCTTGTTACTCTTGGTGATCGCCATCACCTAGACGGTTTGGTGGTGATTGAGAGTTTGGTGATCATCCGAAGAGTTTATGGATGACCCAACTCATCTTGTGAACGGTTTTGGGTGATTCACCGCGACGAAGTGTCGAAGAATCAATCCGTAGAGAGCACTTGATCCTTGCGCGGATCAAGGGGGAGCTACACCCTTGCGCGGGTGCTCCAACGAGAACTAGTGGGGAGTGGCGACTCTCCGATACCTCAGGGAAACATCGCCGTGTTCCTAACCCTTACTTTCAAGCATTTACTTTCGTGCATTACTTTCATTGCTTGTTTACTTTCCTAAAATTGCTATGCTAGACTAGGATTGGAACTTAGGGTGTAAAACTTTTATCGGTAGAATCACAAGGAACACTAGTAAGCACTAGGGGTGAAGTTTGACTTGTAGGATTTAATTCTTGCAATTAATTTTTAGAAAAGCCCAATTCACCCCCCCTCTTGGGCATCTTGATCCTTTCAACGTTGTAATTCCAATAAATGATAATGGTCTGTGCAGGGTGTACATCTGTTCGGGCGCTGCGTTCTCGGGCCTGCGCAACGGTCTGGCCCAAACAGGCATGCGGCCTGCTCTCCTCTATGCTCTCTCCCATCTCTCTACTCTCTATTGCACCCAAAACATATAGCATCATGCGACGAAAAATTCCCCTCGCCTCGTCCGACGCGGCTTCACCGTGCCATCCACCTGCCCCCACTCCGCCTCACCACCATCGTGCCCCCATCCCTTGCCACGTCGCGCTCCGCCTCGCCCGTCGTGGCAATGATGTGCACCTTGCCACCACCAACCCGGCGTCACCAGGAGAAGGTTGTCGCCGGTCGGGACATCTTTTCTCGCGGTCGATTAAAGACACCATAGCAGGAAGCCACGCCACCATCGACCCGAGCTTGTTGTCACTACCGCAGTTCTCCACCAGGAAGGTTGTGGCCGTCGAGACGCCCGACCTTAGCAAGGAGATGTTTGCGCTGAAAGCGCATGTTGCAAACGTATGTTAAGTGTTTTATATGTTTCAAAGGTATGTTGCAAGTGTTTCATACGGATGTTGCAAAGTAGATTCGGATGTTGCCTATGTTGCAATGACTATATATATATGTTGCAATCGTCTGTTCAAAATGTTTTATTTGCTTTAAACGTATATTACAAGTGTTTTATCTAGATGTTGCATATTGCAAGTGTATGTTCTAAATATTTTAGCTATTTCAGACATATGTTGTATCAACTGTTTTCATGTTGCAAGTGTTTCATGTTTCAAACATATACTCTTAGATGGGACGACTGGAGTCACGCGACGTGCATCCGCAGCCGGACCGCATGGATTCCCATGTGTGCGCGCGAAACGGAGTAGGCGCAGGCAATCCCTGCGCGCACGTGGGAAAAGGAAGGACACGGGCGGTCCCCACGTGCGGCGGGCGGGGCTAGTCGTCTGGGCGGTGCAGGCAGTCCTACATGCGCACACAAAACGGGGCAGGCGTGGGCAGCCTCCTCGTGCGCGCGGGAAACAGAGCGTATGAATTCGAGCGGGTAGGGCGAACGACACGAAGTAGACGCGGGTGTTCGGATACTAGCTCTACCGATACATACATCACCTTCATAAGGTATAATTCTCTTCTTCAAGCGTTCAAAAAAAATCACTGCTTCAAATTTCCTTTTATATAACACTAGAATATTCCGACCTCTTGGTATTGATTTTCTAATTATAAGGGGACATATATAAGGAGGCAGGTAGCCCCACCGGCCACCGCTGTTCGCTGTACACAACAGGTTCGGACGGCGGGCGGCATCAACGAACCAACGCTGGAGGGTGGAGGCTAACATGCCGGTCCTGATGCTCCTGCCCTGCCCCTGCCCGCCGCCGCCCCATCCTGGTGGACCTGTGCGAACTCGAGGCATTGGGAGAGCAGCAGCACGAGCGCGGCGTCCGCTCCGGCGACGGAGCTCGCGTCGCTCGACGAGGAAGGCGGCACCTCAGGGTCGCCCGACGAGAAAGACGGCGGCGTAGGAAAAGGACGAGTCATCGAAACTCGAAAGGCGACGGAGCAACCTGACTGAGTTTAATTGGATCGTTGGGCTGGATATGGTGCGGCCTACTACAGTTTAGAAGCTACCGTTGGATGCGAACGGACGGTGGGATGCCGCAACTGCAGGCCGCAGTCGCCGCGGGCGAAGTCAGACGATCTCGTTCCGCCTGTGGTTGACCTGAACCTGTGCTCGTCAACCGAGTCCCGACCGCATCGGTCTCACGGTCTCTCTACGCGTAAGGACGAAGGTTCGCGAATCCCCTCCTCCCTTCGGCCTCGCCTTCTTATTATTCCCCGCCGAAGCCTAGTTTACATCGCGAAGGGCGGCAAGGCAGATCCAGGACGACCATGGCTTACGTCGAGAGAGGTAATCTGATTTCCGAAGGAATACCCATCGGTTAGGAATTGCTTGATTATGGTTTCTGCTTGTGGGTTCTCCTGGCGGTCCGATCTGTCTATTTATCTGATTAATCGCATGATGCTATCGCGATTGTCATCGGGGATGAGCATCTAGTCCTATTGATTCGGGTGGCTCTATAATCTTGTATTTCTAGATGCATACCTAGCGAGCATATCATTCTTACTGCCATTATCTCAGCAAAACAAATGCAGTTTCAGCTGGAATTCCAGCTAGTAGGTGTTTGGATGAAGGAGAATTCGAATTCCCCTGTCCAACCAGGTCCCTTAGGGTTTGGAACTTCTAGGCAACAAAATATTGCACCCTTGGCTTGTTCGTTTGATCCCAAACCCAAGGGGGTTGGAAGGGATTGAGAGGGATTCAATCCTCTGTAAGTCAAAATCCTCTTCTACCCCCTTCAATCCCTTTCATCCCGTGATCAAACGAACAGGGCCTTAGAGTGGTAGGAATTACCGGCTGCAGCAGTGCATGCAACTCTAAAATTGACTGGATTACATAACTTGGTTATGTAACCATATGTTTGTGTGAGGTGTTATGCTGTGAAGGAGACGCTGGTAAGCAAAAAAAACATGATGAATGATTGGAGCACTAGACATCTGAGCAGAACTGTGATTCGATGCTTGTGCGGGGTCGTTATCCATTCTTGATTTCACAGCCCCAGTTTTACAGCGGAACTCACTAGAGGCAGGGCCCTTATGTATGCACCAGTATCACTGATGGTTTTAGAACAAAGAGGAAAATTTGCTAATAGGGTCATCAGAATTTTCGTACATACTTGATATTTTGAGCAGAAGTGCTGCTGTAGTTTGATGTTTTTGGCTATCAGTTATACTGAGTGTTTTCCAAGAAAATCAACGAGTTCCAAGTACTGGAGCTGAGTGCAAAAGATGTGACTATCGCTCGGCTACTAAAATGTTGAGCTAAATAACATGTTATCAACATTCAAGAGTGCTGTCTTTGTTTCTTTTTCACAGATTGCTATACTTGCTATAATGTTAGATAATGAATATAAGCTGAAGTGCGTTGCAAATTTGGTAAGCTTTTGGTTTGAGTTAGTCACTTGGGCCTCATCAAGGAGGCTTGTAGAAAATGGAATACAACAGAAGATACCACATTTATTAATGCAAGTGTAAAAGGAATTCTCTTGTATATCTAAAGCAGAATGTTGCATGCATGCTGGTCGTGGTGGTAAAGTTGCCTTTGGTGGGGACGGTGAACACACTGGGTTCAATTTTCTTCCTTTGAAAAATGTAAATATGAACTATAGAAGTACTAATTGGAAGTATTGTTTGGGGGCCTTTCCTGTTTCTGAAATCTCAGTGGAGTCCAATTCCCCTGCATAATAAGGATAGAAGCATATGTTATGCACAGGACTATAAGCATAACACCTAGGTGGCATTTGGATATTGGGATATGGGAGGTGGGATAGGGATAGGGAAATGAATGAATGGCTAGGATTAAATGAGATGTCAGAACGGATGGCTAGGATTGAATATCTCCTATCCCTATTCTCATCTCCATCCCCATCCAAACACCGCCCTAAGGATAGTGCATTGGGGGGTTCTATTTGAAGTTTCCTCTTCTTTTTCTATTTCCATGCTTATTAGTGGGTTTTCTTTTGCATTGATCTGATCACTCACCATCATAATGATCCATGGCTCCTAATATATTAACACGTTGGTGGTGAGCACCTGTATCACTTAACATCAATATGGAAAGGTGATCTTTGAATGGACTTCTGTAGCTGAAGAAAAGTTTAGGCACAATAGCCATTTTGGTCCCTCAACTATTACTTGAGGCACAATTTCATCCCTAAACTTTCAAAATGGCCGTTTAGGTCCTCAAACTTTAGTTTTAGGCTCAATTTCATCCTACAACTATAAAGATGATCATTTCAGTCCTCAAACTTTGCATTTTGGGCTCAATTTCATACATAAACTATCAAAGTGTATTTTGTTCTTTAAACTTTTATTTTCAACTCAAATTTGTCTACGTTCTATGTGGAACCTGCACTGTTGCACCTGGTTAGCTCCAACGCCACCAGCGATTGGAGATAGAAAATAATATTCATCCAAAAACTCTTTCGTGGTCAGTAATAATTCCAAGCTGTTATTTTTAGTGTTACCTTATAATGGTACCATTTATATATATCCGACTAAATGATATTTGTGGGAGCAATTACAGTTGCATCAAATACTATTTATTCTTTAAGAATACATGGATATATTGAAACAATAGCAGATCTATAATTTTGATAATTTATGTATGAAATCGTGCCTAAAATATAAAGTTTTCTTTTTGAATAGACAAAATTGAGTTGAAAATAAAAGTCAAATGCACTTTGATAGTTTATGTATGAACAACAAACAACAACAACAACAACAACAACATAGCCTTTTGTCCCAAGCAAGTTGGGGTAGGCTAGAGATGAAACCCAAAAGAGACGAGAAACAGGGAATTGAGCCTAAAAGTAGAGTTTGAGGACTAAAACGGCCGTTTTGAAAGTTCTGGGACTAAACTGAGCCTTGAGTAATAGTTGAGGAACCAAGATGGCTATTCTGCCAAAAGTTTATATCAACTCATTTGAGCACCTGTATCACTTAACATCTATATGGAAAGGTGATATTTGAATGCACTTCTGTTGCTGAAGAAAAGTTTATATCAACTCATTTGAAACGTCATTTTTTTTACAGTTTTCTGCTGAGACCTAAAGTAAATAAATTTATAAAGTAGTATTAAGTTTCCTGGAGATTATTCCTGGTTTAATAGAAGTTGAAAGTTTGTGGTGTTTTTTTTTTCTAAAGCTGTTAAGTGTTTGATTTGCCTTCGTGAAGTTCAACATTGTGGTTTTGGGTAGTGAGGCTACAGACCGAAGTGACATATCACATGTTTACAAAAGTAATTCATTGTGGCAAAACATCAAAGGATCACAATATCTGTTTGCGGTAGTTTATGGTCAGCTTTTCTTGTAAAACAAAGGTGCAACTCTGATCTTTCTGGACTGAGTTTCTGTGTCTTTGTTGGGGTGTATGAATGTTTGTGTGGTTCTTTGTTTGTTGGGGCTCTTTTACCCCCTTTTCCTTTTCTTAACATAAAGATTCGAGAAAAGAAGAGCAATATTTTGGTCCTGATTTTAAGCATCAAATTACAATCATACACCCCAACTCATTGTGTAGTTGCATCAAATTTGAATGCTTGTCTAATGGATAAGTATGTACTAGTGGTCAGGTTATTCTTGAAAACCTTTTGGCAAAGTTGATAGAGGTATTTCAACTGAGGTGGACGCAACAGGAGGTTATTGCATTCAGTTTTGAAGAATTTGAAGGGTCTTTGAATTTTTTTCTGAAGAAACATGCAGATATTTGGATAAACCACGTCGGATATGCGTCGGATGTAAATGCTTGTACCAAGTCATTCTTGAAATTGTTAGGATTCCATTTTAGTCCGTTAGGATTCCATTTTAGTCCGTCGCCCTCCCTTCCCCCTTGTCAACACAAACATACACACTGGATTGCCTTTTCGTTATTCTTAGGTGGGGCTTTTATTTATAATCTATCAAATCAGAGGAAAGCTCATTTTCATCTGTATTGTCTTGCAGGTGTTGTGAAAGACAAGCGGACTATATGGCGACTGAGCATAATCTCAGACTTCTTTCGGGCTATTGTCAACTTCATCAGGATCTTCTTTGACACACTGTTCTCAGTAAGTAATCAATCTCACGGCTTACTTTTCATTTTGTTGCATGTAATTTCAAGATTTGAGAAAACAGAATCTAACCCTTGTACTTGACTTGAACCTTTTAGGTGGACAAAACTGACAGCTACAAGAAAGGATATGGTGCTGGTAAGAAGTGGGATGGTGGACCTGGTGGTGGTGGTGGTGGACGGGGCCCATATGGCGGTGGAGGTGGAGGATTTGGCGGCGGAGGTGGAGGTGGTTCACGCGGTCCTCGCACTCTATCTGACATCCGATCCAATGACCACAGTATGTGCTGATTTCTGGACTACACTGTCCCAATTCACCATTGGGGAACTTCAGTTTTCTAAACATCAGTTCTGATTTCAGGTTCTCTCCCTGCTTGTGGATCCTGCTGCGGCTAATAAGTGCACAATCGTTCTGCCTGATGACTGCTTATAACAGATGAATAAACATGCCTCAATGTCCTGAAGGACATCATAGCAATTGATATGTATTTCACTGTCAGACTATCGTGTATTAAAATCAGTGAGTCGTTTATTAACAGCCTATTTACTCTGCAGCTTGACTCTGGCATGATTCACATGGTACATTCATGGTTTATCTTTCGTGTACTGCTGTCTGCTTGCATAATATCAATTACAAAGTTTAATAAATTGTCTGGTGTGCTGTTCCGTTATATCTTGTATGGTAGTAATTGGTGAGTACAGACAGTGGGGCACCTGCGGCCAGCGGGTAGTTGTATTTGATCATCAGATACAACATGAAAATGGACGAGTTTACTAGTTCTTCCATGCATACTTTTCTCGAGCTAATGGTGGCTCAACATAATTCCGAACTTGAGAACACGCGCATTGAGATTCAGGTACTTGGGCATTTGGAATTGGGAATTCCTCAGTCAGCAGCAAAATTTTCTCCATCCCCAGCCGTGGTATTGGCAAGGGCTCAAATTGACCTTCTAGCTAGCTGTTAGGACTAGGTTTTCAGAAATGTTGGATGTGATTGATTGGTCACTTACTCCCTCTGTCTTTTGTAATATAGTGCATTCTAGCGTTCAAAATTTATCCTCATATATAATGTGTTCTAAAAGATAAAAACCAAATTTACATTAAATACTCTCCATTTATCAATTAATATCACCATTAATCACGTTGATGATATCATCTGATTAGGAAATAAAATGAGAGTACATGCATGTTCTCTCTTAAGGTTTTAAAATTCCTAGAATGTACATATTACAAAAGACAGAGGGAGTATACTTAGCCAAACAAACTGGATGTAAGTTTCTGATGGTTAATTGTCAGTACGGCACTCTATGATTTGCTCCATATGCAAAAGGTTTTCCTTAGTGTGACAATTTCACTCGTGCAAAAAACTCTCCTTAGCCTGGTTCCTGCAAATTTTGAGCGTTTCTCTAGGGTCAGACTCACTAGATGCAAGCAATTACATAGATATTAACATTGTTAATGTATGACTAACATATATTAGTTGATATTGATATATTTTAAACAATATTAAGGAATAATAAGATAAACAAAGAGCAATAGGCGATAGTTGCATATAATAAATATGTGATTATATTCATGTACCTAATTTATCTCATGCAATATGTTTCTCATGCGAGTAACCAAACACAATCTTGGCTATATTAGCTAAGTGCAAGCAACCAAACACAGTGTTGCATGTGCTCCTCCTGTTCTTTGGGCTTATACGCATTACCAATAACGCCTCTAGGGTTGAATATTTTTTACGTGTTAATTGGAACATGTTAGGCTGAGCAGGAGATTGGCCCAATGAAGGTAGTTGTTAACTTATTGCAAGGTTCGCCCTGGTTGCTAGAAGGGATGTGTCAAAAAAAAGTAGACCCTAGTGGGTCTAATAATTTTGGTGGTTGATTCCAACATAACCATTAGGACCAACAACGGTTGCTAGTATACAAGGTACACTAGTCCTAAGGATGCAAAGATGGACTTGAGCTAGGCTACAATGAAGTGAATATTGAGGAATCAACACCTTAAAGATCAAAGAGCAGACATCAAAACCCTAGAAGACCATCAAGAATCTCAATACACCAATCAAGCGAAGCATGGACATATGGACGTGAAAAAACACTCTCAGAGGGCATCAGCCCGGAGCCACTTTTAGAGGCACGATGGAGCAGCATAGAGTAGTGGAGCTCTCTGGTACACACAACGTATAATGCATTGGACAATAAGGGTGCGTTCCAAAAAGCGAGGATAACCCTAAATAAAGCATCCAATTTGTCCAATGGTGCACCAGAGAAACCACTAGATAATTGAAAAGACCTCCAACAGTCGGTTATGGCTAGTCAACATGGTAGGGCACTAGATTTCTCTGATGTGATCACTGGAGGTACCTGGTGCTCATTGCTTTTACAGACCAAGTTTGCAATGAAAGTTGAGTTGATTGCAGCTATATACCCCCATACCCAACCATTTGGACTGTGTTGGGGATTGGGACTTGAGGCTCATTCATTTGTGCTCCAGCCACTATATGCATTGAAGAGAAGATTAGGCGATTAGTGCTTATGGGCCTTTTAGTGCATGCTCTCGGTTAGGCTCAATGTTTAGTGAGGTTTGTACACTTGTAAGCTATGGTGCTTGCACACATCAAGCGTAGTACACTTGTGACTTGTAATCTTGCAAGATCATAGCAATTGTGTTTGTGTTGTGGTCACTGATGTTGTATGAGGGATGAGAGACCCTCGATAGTTTAGCTAAAGTTCTCCATAATGAAGGACAACAGGGAGCGGTCTAGGGGCAACACAAAAACCCAATTGCACATGGGGGAGGCCATTGGCTATCCATTGAGTTGTTGTAGGGTCGAGATGGCGGACTAGAGGAGGGTGAATAGTCCTTTCTAAAATTAATTATGCCGGCTAACCGAAACAAATGCGGAATTAAAACTATCGGTCTAGCCAAGACTACACCCCTCTAAGTTCTTAAGCACCTTACAAAGAATCTAATTAGGCAACAAAGGTGCCAAACTAGCTAGAGCTCACCTCAACAATTCTAGCTTGCAAGGTCATATAAACCTATGCCACTAGTACTTCAAGTACAAGGGAGCTCCTACACAACTAGTATGCAAAATCAAAAAGCATAAGCTCACTAGAAATACACAAAAACAAGACAATTAATGCCAAATTAGAGAGCGCAAACCACTTAGTTGCACAAACTAAGCAATGTGACTAACAAGGTTACTCAAACCAAATTAGTCACACAATTCTATGCTACACAAGCAAAAAGGTAACTAGCAAGCTACACAAGCTAACTAATTATTGGAGCAAATACACAAGCATAATGTATATGAAAGTAATTATAAGATTGTGAAAGGGGATTGCAAACCAATGGGAACATGATGACATGTTGATTTTTATCCTGAGGTTTACTTGGTTGCCACCAAGCTAGTCCCCGTTGTGTCGATCGCACAATCTTCTTACGTGCTTCATGACAGAGAACTCACCAACAAGCCATCTAGGAGGTGGCAACCTCCAAGAGTAACAAGCACCACCTGCTTACAACTCAAATACCTAGTGCCACTCGATGTAATCTCTCAATTGAAAGCCCTAGTTTGGTTTTGGATAATTGATGAAACCTAGGAATAACCTTTGATCTAAGTGTGTGAATTAGATGAGGTAGTCCAATCCAAGTGGTGAAGCTAGATGATGGTCGTGGTGAAGGTGATGGCCACAAAAGAGATGATCAAGTGCTTCATATTTAGAAAAGAAGAAAGAGAAAAACAAAAATTGGGCTCAATGCAAAAGTATAATGATAGGATCCATTTTTGGTTTGCACTCAAGACACCATAGAGGGTGTGAGTGGTTTATGATTAATAGCCATACTATTAAAAGGAGAATCTTTGGCCAAGCGGTTATCGAGTGCCACTAGGTGACATGACTTGCATATGCATTTACGAACCTAGTGTGCTAACTTTGACCCTTGTAAATTGCTTTAAAAAATGCTAACACATGTGCACATAAGTTCTACACTTTGTGGTTAGCAACTTGGAAGCAAGAGTAAAGTGGTTGTGAACTTAGAAAAAGAAAAGGAGACGAAGGCTGAGGACCGGACGTTGGCTCTGTCCTGACCTGACGCTGCCTGGCTGAGTCTGGTCAATTATAGCCAGTGGCGTGAAGTTAGCCGAGAGTACCGAGGATGGACCGAACGCTATGACCTGACTCTAGGGCAGAGTCCAATCACAC
Organism: Saccharum hybrid cultivar R570; assembly: GCA_038087645.1. Lineage (NCBI taxonomy): Eukaryota > Viridiplantae > Streptophyta > Magnoliopsida > Poales > Poaceae > Saccharum > Saccharum hybrid cultivar. The sequence goes on along the minus strand of JAQSUU010000043.1, from coordinate 4,314,023 downwards.
GATCTAGAGGAGTGGCGTGGCCTTGCGAACGGACCCTGGTTACAGAAACTAGATGCGCAAGGCCCGCATCAGTTTAAGACTGACATACGCTGACACTAGCATTGTGTGTGAGTGCCTGTGAGGAGCGGACGCTGGGCGTGTTAGGTCAACAATGATCGGACACATCCGATCAGGGAAAACGGCTCTAGAACCTCTCTGTACTCGATCGGACGCCATGTTGTGGTGAGTTCGGTCATCTCTAACTACGAGTCCGATCGTCACTTAACTACGCGAGTGTTGGAACTTGACCGTTGGGATTGGGCGATCGTGGTTGAATCGCAAGGACATGTGGACGATGATGGGTGACCGGACGTTGGATGCGTGCGTCCAGTCACGCCTCATCTGTGTGTTCGGTCGGCTAGGGAAAACAGGCAGTGGGGAGCCAATGGCTCTTTCATGGTTGGCTCCTTATTTAAGTATGTTTTCCGGCCCTAGGCTCACTCTCTTAGCACTTTGACATATTTGACATCCTTGTGAGCCTAAGCAAACACCTCCCACTCATCTCCATCATTGATTCATCATCTTAGTGAGATTGAGAGTGATTCCAAGTGCATTTGCTTGAGTGATTGCATCTAGTGGCACTTGAAGATCGTTGTGGCTGCAGATTTCTTGTTTCTCTTGGTGGTTGCCGCCAACTAGATGACTTGGAGCAGCTGAGGAGCTTTGGCACGTGTTGGTGATTGTTCGTGGCCAGCTCCGGTGATTGTGAGGGGTCTTGTACCTTCCTCGACGGAGAACCAAAAGGTAACTCTAGTGGATTGCTTGTGTGATTGAGTTACCTCACTTGTGGGTAGGTTCTTACGGTGTCCATTTGTTGGATGAGGTTCGTGCAACACCTCTTAGCCGCTAAACTACCAAGTGTTGGTCGACACAAGAGGACTAGTGTGCCGGCAAGCCGTGAACCTCAGGAGAAAAATCATGTGTCATTCTTGTAATTGGATTTTTCCTGGTGATTGGTTGTTATCATATTGTGATTGGTTCATTCCTCGATACGGTGGTATAATCACCTTACTCACTCCTTTACATTCCTTGCAATCTAGTTGTGAAGCTCTTTAGTGTAGTTAGTGTTTAAGAGCTTGTTAGTTTGGTTAGTGTGGCTCTTTAGTTAGTATTTGAGAGCACACTAGCTTAGTGAGTAGTGACCTAGATGGTTATGTGCTTAGTGATCATAGCAACTAGAATTATTGGGATAGGTGGCTTGCAACCCTTGTAGAGCTAGAGCAAAATTGCATTAAGCCTTTTGTTGTACTAATCAATTGCTCTAGTGCCTTGTAGAGTTTTTAAATTGGCTATTCACTCCCTCTAGCCATATTTGGACCTTTCAAGTGGTCTTAGATCCGTGGTCACCATTTGATTGAAGGCTTAACAACCTCAGTGTCAAGATGGATCAAGTTGTGTTCAACCAGGTGGGGGAAAACCACCGTTCTTTGATGGCACATGCTATGACTATTGGAAGAGAAAGATGAAGATGTATCTTGGTTCAATCAATGATCAAGTGTGGGATGTGACCGAGTGTGATTATGTGATTCTTGATCCTGACCATCTCACAAACATTGACAAGGCCAACAAGCAATGTAATACAATGGCTCTCAACACCACCTACAATGCCATTGATTCCAAGGTGTTTGAGCAAATCAAGGATTGTGAGAGAGCTAGTGAAGTGTGAAAGAGATTAGAGGAGACCTATGAAGGCACACCGGCGGTGAAAAGTGCCAAGTTATACATCCTCAAGGACAAGTTGACAAGCTTCAAGATGAAGGATGATGAGAGTATTCCGGAGATGTTCCATTGATTGGAAGTGATTGCCAATGACTTGAAGGCTTTGGGTGAGAAGATCAATGATGATGATGTCTCTCATCAGTTCTTGATGTGCTTACCTCTAAGATTTGAGATGTTGAGAATGCTCATCATAAGAGAAGGATTGAAGGAGATAACCCCTAACCAAGTACTAGGTGATGTCATGACACAAGAGGCATACCATGTGAAAAGGGAGGGGGTCGACGAAGATGAGAAGAAGAAAGATGAAGACAAGAAGAAGAAGAAGAAGAAGAGTGTAGCATTCAAGGCTAGCTTATCATCTAAGAACAAGAGCAAGTCCAAGAAAGAATCAAGCGATGATGAAGATGCTAATGACATTGATGATGAATCTATGGCTCTCCTTGTGTGCAAGATGGGCAAGTTCATAAAGAAGGGTTATGGTGCAAGAAAGAGAAGAGATCACAACAATGAGTATATGAGGAGATGCTATAAGTGCAATAGCCCGAATCACGTTGTGGCGGATTGTTCCTACAATAGTGACAATGATGAGAATGAGAAGAAGAAGCATAAGAAGGAAAAGAAATAAAAGGAGACGAAGGAGAAGAAAATGACTTTTATAAAGAAGAAGGGAAGTGGCTATATAGTCACTTGGGATAGTGATGGTACCTCCGATGATGATGATGGCTCTAGTGATGATGACAAGAAATCTATCAAGAAGGCACTAGCAAGTAGCACCATCAACAATAAGCATTCCCTCTTTGACACTCCTTTGACATGCCTTATGGCAAAGCCTATACCAAGGTAAAATATGATGTGAATGATAATGATGCTTTGTGAAAGTGATGATTGTAGGAGTGATGATGATGATGAGAAGTACACCAAGGAGGAGCTTGACAAGGCTCACACTAAGCTTGAAAAAGTTCATTCCTCTCTCCTTGAGCAAGGCAAGAAGGAGGAAGACAAGAAGGAGCAAGTGAATGTGTCATGTGATGTGGGACTAACATGTGATATTCTTGATGAATCCTTTTATAAGCCCGTTGTTATTGCTCCCACTAACCCTTCTTATAGCACTACTACTTCCACTTCACCTTTGAGTGCTGGTTTCACTTGTGATGCCTCACTAATGGTGAAAAATGAGACCCTCAAGAAGGAGGTGAATAAGCTCACTCGTGCCTTAGGCAATGCCTATGGTGGAAATATTAGCTTGCTAAAGTGCTTGGGTAGCCAAAGGTTTTCTCTCAACAAAGAGGGATTAAGCTATATCCCCAAGAAAGACAAGGCAACCTTTGTCACTCTCAAAGCTAGCTTTGTGAAGGGTAATGATCAGTTTTGCAATAGATATAAGTAAGTTGGGCATATAGAGTAATATTGTAAGACTAACAAGAACAAACAACCTAATGTATCCTCCATTAGATTTGATTCTTGTTATATGCTTGTTAAGGGTGCTATTGGCATTTCTTAACTCCATTACTAAAAATAGAATTACTCCTACTAATAGCAACGGCGCCCGAAATCATATGTAATTATTAACTTGTCACTGTTATAGTAGCCACCTATCAATTAACCTTCATCTCTAATATTTAACTAGGTTGTCATCCCTAGTGATGAACTTAAAAATATTGTTGGTTCTATCTAACATTACTACAAAAATAACACTAGACATGAATCTATTATTTCATGTGACTAAAAAGAATATAAAGATAAGAATAGAAAGAATAATTCTGCAAGCAGACAGATAATTATACCATTGTGGCATTTTACCCAAGAGTATTCCAGGGTTGTCGATTTATAATTTTACCACTGGAAAGGTATGACTATTCTATGCAATGCACTAGTATTGATAATTTATGAATATGCATAAGAGAATGAACCAATATCATATACTCTACTCAAAACAGGGATAAGTCATAAGATAATAATAAAGATATAAATAATAAGTATTTGATCAATCATCATAATGAATAAATAGTAACTCAGAGCACTCTAGTTAAGCAATAGGTTAAAGTCCAATTAGAATATTAGAAAGATAATTTCTAGATAGTCTTACTAACAAGTCACTGCAGTTTTAATTAACTATATCTGGTGATCATCGCCACAACTATGCCACATAAGGAACATCATCTAGGGAAATTCAGAAATATAGTCCTCCTAACCTCGCGACTGGGTTCTACCAACATCAATATATACGGGGGATAGACTGCAAAGGACTCAACGCAGCTGTCACCTACGCGATCTACCACCTCCCGGCATATAAGGGCATCTGTAGATAAATAAATATCTAAGCACCACGCTCACATAATGTCTATCACTCACCCATGGTCCAATAGGGTGAGCGCTATACGAACATATGCATGGTTTCCATAATCTAGCTACACCAAATATCAAACTAGAACAATGGACATTGCTTTCATGAACATAAAAAATATAAAGCTTAATGTTGATATAAACATAGTAGCAATGATACAATCTCAAATGAAATAAAGAAATAGAGTAAAGTACAGAAGATATACGGAACCACGTTCTTGCTAATGTCGGGAATCCAAGCGTTGCTTGATCTCCCTCTAGACCTAATATGACTTGTCTAAGCTCTAATCTAAAGGAACTCTGAGGAATTAGGGTTGGCTCTGGATGAGTTGATCTTCAACTGAATATCTTGAATGACTTGATGCTTTAGGGGGGGTGCAAGGGTCCTTATATAGCCCAGTGGGTCGAATGTAAGCCCTTGGATCAAACCGACTTAGACGAAGGGTGGAGATGGATCCTAGGAGGCGGTGGAGGAATACTCCAGAAACTTGTGGAGAAATCCCCTAGGGCGGCCGGGTGGCATGGTGGTGGGGTCGACCGGCCCCACCTAGCAACTTCTTGTCCTCCTGTTCGTTCTCGTGCCTTCTAGTGTCTTCTATAGTCTTCTAGCATATCCTTCGTCATGATGAAGTTTCATCCTTTTTCTCAATAAGGTCCCCTTCCTACGTTTTCTAGAATAACCCTGTAAAAATAGAGATTCACCAAAACTCATAGAATTTATTAGTTTAAACCCTAGATTTATGCATATTCTTGTACTTTAACCATTTCTCTTGTTTATTCACATATAAAATATTGACGTTATCCACTGTCAACATGTGTCAATGGTGTGAAGGCTAAGTTCATTGGTACACCAATTGTAGGCTCAAAGAAGAAAGTTATTTGGGTACCAAAGACCTTAGTGACTAACCTTTAAGGACCCAGGCAAGTTTGGGTACCTAAAAAGAATTGATCTTCTTTTGTAAGTCAATTATAAAGCCAAAGGATGGCATTGGATGCTTGATAGTGGGTGCACACAACACATGACCTATGATTCAAGAATGTTCAATTCAATCAACACAAATGACAGCAATGGGGTTGATAGTATCACATTTGGTGACAATGGCAAAGGCAATGTCAAAGGGCTTAGTAAGATTGCAATATCTAATGACTTGAGCATTTCTAATGTGCTACTAGTAGAGAGCTTGAACTTCAATCTATTATCAGTAGCTCAATTGTGTGATCTTGATTTCAAGTGCATATTTAGTGTGGATGATGTAGAGATTATAAGTGTAGATGGCTCTAACTTGATATTCAAAGGATTTAGATATGAGAATCTATACTTGGTTGATTACAATGCTAGAGAAGTTTAATTGTCAACATGTTTGCTCACTAAGTATAGTGTGGGTTAGTTATGGCATAGAAGGCTTGGTCATGTTGGAATGAAATAATTGAACAAGTTGATTAAGCATGATATAGTTAGAGGCTTGAAAGATGTCACATTTGAGAAGGATAACCTTTATAGTGCATGTCAAGCCGGAAAACAAGTTGAAAACACACATCTTAAGAAGAGCATGATGAGTACATCTAAAGCATTTGAGTTATTGCACATGGACTTGTTTGGAACAATCACATACACTAACATTGATGGAAACAAATATGGATTTGTAATTGTGGATGATTTCACTAGATATACATTGTGGCAGAACCTCCTAATTAATATGACCCACATGTACTTGTTATTATCTTAAAGACCTCTAACCATTATACATGTGTACCACAAAACTTAAGAAGTCTGTCGGGTGTCCTCGGAAAACCCGAATCATCCACAATCTTCCGAGCAGGATCACATTTCAGAGGCATCATAGTATTACAACAGTTTATATAATAAATTACATTAGAGTACAAAAGCGGAAGTCTTACATAACATAAGTTTACAAACCTGTTGTTTCGAATTTACAAAACGTAAGTTTAGTGTTACAAACATAATAGTGGAGTAGCATTAGTAACAATATTACAATCACCAAAATGTGGTGCTCTGCCCAAGAGCCAAACATCTTACTCGTCGTCGCTTACCGCAAAGACAGTCATGTAATAGGGTCTGAAACACACTTGTTCATGAGACGCACCTACAACAGGGGTTCAACAAACCCTGAGTACGAAAGTACTCAACAAGGCTTAACCGATGAAACAGGGTGAAGACGACTCAGAAATGCAGGCTCAGGGGAATCAAGGTGAGGTTTTAGCAAGAATCAAGGTTCTTTTGCATAAAAGCTACTAACAGTGAATCCTTAAGATCAATGTTTTATCTCAGTATTAGTTATCAACAGAATGTAAGTGATTCTAATCTAGATCATATAACACATACAACTTCTTTCTTATTCTCTGATCAAGTTCCATTTCTTAACTACGATGTTGAATAGAGAATCGAGTCTCCTTAACCGAGGAGCAGCGACGATTTGAACCGATTATACCCAGCTGGGGATTCCTAACCACATGACATAGGTAGGACTCTAACCTATATATATCAACCTTCACTCAGATCCTCCAAAACATGACCGGGTCCACCGCCACCCGAGAGTACAGTACACCTCCAATCTAGCCCTTGGCTATGAGGGTACACACTACTCTTGCTATCTCTCCACTCCCAGTGCGCGGTTGGCCGTTCACATGTTAGAATTACCGAGGTCTTAGGCTTACCAGAGTATGTGGTCAGTTACAAATTCTCAACGCACACAATTCAAACAACGATACGGTCCTTAACTAACTCAGTCAGAGACACTACATGGGGACTCCTTTCTTGATGCAAGTCCACCGACCGGTCCTAGATTATCATCATCAATATTCATCAAGTGGTTGTCCAACAACCCTTCAAACTTTACTTAAAAGTTTTAAAGTTTTCTCATTAAGCATGGCTAAGCATACTAAGCATTTTCAAATAAAAATAGTAACAAGGATGATATTGAAATATCAAGGATGGTAATGCAGTAATTACGTTATCAATCAACTCCTATCACTTAGTGCAATAAAGCATTAATGTAAGTGAAGTAAGCTTTTCCAAAACGTAAGGAAAGGTTAAATGTAATCGGGGCTTGCCTTGGTCGACGAGAAGTTCAGGCTCGGGGTCAGTACCACAAATATCAAACCCCACTTCTATGGATGTTGGTTCTTCTTTGGGGATGAATTCAACTTCGGCAATCTCCTCGTTCACGAGGACTACACGCGATGATAAGGCATGCTTAAAATGATGAAGTACTAAACATGATGCTTGATGGATGAATAACAAGGTTAATAACTTAAGTACAACTTTCCTTCACGGTACAACTGCCAAGCAAACGGTTCAAACCTAACTCCAATTTAGGGTTTGATTAAGTTAATTACTTCATTAAGGATTTTCGTTTATCACATGAAATAATACCGATTAAGTCCTAACAACATAATTAAGAGAGCTTAAACAATCAATTAAGGATGCTAAATGTCATTAAGTGTTAATGACCCAAAGTCAACACTCAATCTCAAAGTCAAACAACCCTAATCATTAAGCCTTAATTAAATGATTAATTAATTAATTAATTAAGCATAAATTAAGAATAAAATCAACTTCATTTAATTAAGCTTAAATTTTTGTTTTAGGAAGCTTATCTCATAACTAAGTGGCAAAAAAAATTTCATAATTTTTAGACAATTATTTAAGCCTAGAAAAATTATGGAAAAGCCATTTATTAATTAATTGAGCTAATTAAATGACTTACAAAAAGTAAACAAAATTGACATTTAATATTTTTATTAAATAGTACACAGTACAAAGAGGTTACTCAAAAATTTTTACCATTTTTGGAATTTTAAATAATTCACAACAAAATAAACAAAACTTGTTACTATTCACATTTTTGGAAAAAAAAAGAAAACAAAAACCAGCAACACGGGCCGCTTCCCTTCTCCTTCGGCTCGGCCCAGCAACGCGTGGCCTAGTCACGTGCCCCCGCGCTCACGGCCCGCACGCGCGCCTCGCCCCCACGCGCTTGGCCCAGCAACGCGAGGCCTGCGCGGCCTACTCGCGTGCGCGCTCTCCCTCTCTGACTAACGAGGCGACCCCGCCCGTCATCCTCTTCCTCCCACCGGCCGTGGCCAATAGTGGCCACCGACCACTACTTCGCCGGCGGTGGTGCTTCGGTGAGACTGAGATGGACCAACGCCACCCGACTGGCCTCACGAACTCACTACGACCCTCTACACCTAAGCTCGCGCTCCGGTGACCCCTCCCCGATAGCCATGGTAGACCGGAGACGCGGCATCCTGTTGAAAATGCACCACCAGCGAGGTAACAACTAAAACGATGCGAGAAACACACTTAGGAGCTCACCGTGATCACAACGGCGCGCTCGGTGAAGACGGAGACGGACCGGAGAGGCCAGGCCATGGTGAGGGTGGTGGTAGCGACGCTCCGACCGTGCGCGGAGAAGACGACAGCTACGCGGGCGTCCCGGGCGGTAGAGGTGGGTGCGAGCGGCTGAGGAGGTGCGCGGGAGTGAGGCGATTGTGGAAGAGTGGTTTGCATGGCTGGAGATGACTCGACGGAGGTGACGGCGAGCGGTGGAGCTTCGGTGGCGGCGAAAAACAGAGAAAAAGAAAAACACGTTGACGACGGTGCTCGGGATTTAAAGGGTGACGAATGTGACCTCAAGGCGACACGCGTGAAAGTCCCTAGTTTGGTTTTAGCTAATTGATGAAACATAGGACTAACCTTTGTATCTAAGTGGATGATTTAGATAAAGGTGGTCATTGAATATGAGACATGACATTAACTCATGTGACCAAGATGATGAAGACCAAGATGATGCTTGGCTCGATGGACCGGTTGTGAAGGTGAAGGGCAAGTCAAGGCTTCAAAGCAAAGGACCATGCGATGGTGAAGCTTGAGCAAGACTTGGCGCCGACGGACCGATGCAACGGTGAAGAGCAAGTGAAGTCAAGGTTGATGGATCGATACGGCCATGTGATGATATGAAGTGGATCATATCTTTTGGAAAAACAAAATGGGCTCAAGGTAAAGGTATAACCATAAGACTATTTTGTTTTGCACTCAAGACACCATAGAGGGTGTGAGTGGTTTAGGATCGATAGCCGAACTATTAAGAGGGAAAGTCTTATCGGTTATTCGACGCACAGGTGCCAATAGGTGAATTCATGAAGTGCATTGCATGTAGGGCCTAGTGAGCTAACTGGAAAACCTTCAAAAATGATTATGAAAATGCTAACACACGTGCACAAGGTGGTGATCACTTGTTGGTGTTGGCACATTTGCGAAGGTGACGGAGTTTGAGCAGGAGAGAAGGGTTTGGGTCTCTCTCTCCCTCCCGTCGAGCTTGTGAGCACGGGATTCAGGCGTTTTGAGGACTTAAAATGTCTATTTTCCACTATGTCAGAAGTCAGAAAAGAAACGGAGGCGAATGGAGGTCACAGAGGTGACCGGACGCTTCACCGGACGTGGTCACGGTTTGACCGGACGCGTCCGGTCAGTTCAACGCAGCAGTCAGGCGCGCGGGTGTTAGGGTTTCGCACCAACGCGTCCGGTCACTCGTGGGACCGGCGTGTCCGGTTGGGCACCCAGAAGTGTAGCACGTGGCGTAAAGCTGATCATTAAGGGAGCTTACTAGACTCCAATCGGACGCTGGTACTGTCGCATCCGGTCGTTGTCTGGAGCGCGTCCGGTCGATGCTTTGCGGGCGCACGGTGCTATGCGATCGGCGCGTCCGGTCGTTTGAGCGATGCGTCCGGTCGATTGCGTTTGACCGTTGGCACGTAGTGACTGTTGGAGGTTCAAGCGGTCGCAGTTGAATTTGGGAGAACACGTGGACGGCGCAGGGCGATCGGACGCGGTGCAGTGCGTCAGGTCAGTTTCGACCGGCGCGTCTAGTCATCCCAAAAAACACCCAGTGAAGGGGTATAACGGCTCTATTCATTTGGGATGCTTATAAATACTTGTTGGCTGGCCCTTGGGAAGGCCTCTTGACATTTCTAACACTCTTGTGCATCCTTTGAGCTAGAGCTTCTCCCTCCCACTCATCTCTCTTGCTTGATTGCAAATCAAAAGTGAGATTGAGTGATCCTAAAGTGCATTGCATAGCTTGAGGGCATCTAGTGATACTTGTGAGTGGTTTAGCCAGTGGATTTCTTGTTACTCTTGGAGAGTACCGCTCTTAGCCGGCTTGGAGATTGTTGGAGGCGTTGGCAAGAGAAGGAGATTGTTCTTGGCCACCTTCGGTTGATTGTAAAAGGTTCTTGTGCTTTCCTCGGCGGAGCGCCAAAAGCAACTCTAGTGGATTGCGCGTGTTATTGAGTTACCTCACTTGAGAGTGGTGTCTTGCGGTGCCTTGCGGGGCATGCCTTGAGGGGCAAGTGACTTGAGGGTCACGCCGAGAAACCATCTAAGTGTTGGTCGACACAACCGGTGACGTAGCTTGTCAGTGCACAAGTAAACACCAGGTGAACAAAAATATTGTCTCTTGTCTCCCGGTGATTGGTCTTCATATTGTGTTGTTGTCAATATTGATTGATTGTATATCATCTTGGTGATTGGCAACATCTTCACTCTACCATTGGTATAAGTTTCATAATCCTCTCTCTTCATCTACATTTACTAGATTATCTTGTGTAGCTCTAGTGGTAGCCTTTGCTAGTAGTTATTAGCTTGCTCACTAGTGTAAGTTTAGTGACATAGCCCTTGTGTGAACTAGAGATCATAATTTACTAGACTTGTGGATAGGAGGCTTGCATCACAACCGTAGGCTAAGCAAAACTCGCTTTACGCCGTTTGTTATTCTAACAAGTTTGCTTAGTGGCTTGTGTAGCATTTTTTATAGGCTATTCACCGTCCTCTAGCCATCTAGGACCTTACAGCGCGGCACGTCGCAAACACGCTGAAGCTAGAGCTGGAGGTCGAAGGCACGCTTGGAAGCCGTTCGAAGGTCGCCGACGTCGGCAGGAGGTGGCGGCATACGGTTGGTGATGATTTTGAAATATTTACCGAAATGGCACTAGCAAAATTTTATAAATTACTCTCAAATTTTCTACAGAAGATGAAAATCTGTAAAAACAAAAGTTGCTCCATTTTCAAAGTTCTACAACTTTCTCAATATAAACATTTTCAAATTCGGCATAGATTTTGAATTTTGAATTTGAATTTAAAAGGGGACATTTTTGGGAAATCTGTAAATTCAAAATTACTTTGAATTTTATATTAAAACTTCAAAAACTCAAAATACCAAAGTTGTACATATAGGTAAAACCTATAACTTTTCTATTCAAAATATTTTCAAATTATGCCTCCATTTTGAAATTATATTGGGGAGATGAAAAGGGGTCAAATTTGAGATTTGAATCTTTTCAAAATTACTCCAAATTTTATACTGAAACTTTGAAAACTCAAAACACCAAACTTGTAGCCCAAGGAAAGATCTATAAACTTGGTTAAAAACTTTTTCCCAAATTTTTCCTAGATTTTGATTTATTTAAAAAGGGGTAAAATTAGGGTTTTGCATTTTAGGGTTTTTGGAAAGATTTCAATTTGAAACTTGATGTTCTATTAATTGGTGATTGTTTAGTGATCACACCATCACCCAAGGACATCATTGAGTCAAGCATCACATGTTTGACCAAACGCCACTCTTGGTTGACCAGGTTGACTTTGGAAGTTCTTTTAATAATACCTCAAATTTGAATTCGAATCCGAATCGAAAAACTTGCAACAAGTTTTGGATTCCAAATTCAAACTCAAACTTGAAGCTTTATTTTATGAGTTGGACTTGAGCTCATACCCTACAAGTGACACTAGTGTACAACACAATCATACACCTCAACTTACATAGGGCATAAACTAAGTACTTGGGGTGAGATACGAAATTAGGGTTTTTGGATGCGAGTCACACACCACAGAAACACAATCAACCTAGGAAACGTAAACTTACTTGAGTTGATGCACAACATGGTTAACTTAATCATGAATGCTTTGCAGTGCATATGATGACATGGCACATTTTTAGTTTCTATAACACCAGAGATGTTACATACATAGGTGTTCCTTCTTGTTGATAAAAGTGATGTGTTTGCACCTTTGTTGGTATTTATTAATGTAGCACTTGTTTTAGTAGTAGTCACTTAGTAATCACTACACATCTAACTATGGAATCAGGTTATCATCCCCAGCAAATGAAGCTAGACATGTATTATCAAATTGGCTATCATTTCATGTGACTAGTAATATTGAATATATAAAATATATTAAATAACAATAAATCTGCAAGCACACAGATTAATCCTACCATTGTAGAACTTCAGCAGGAGTATTTTAGGTATCGTTATTTATATTTTACCATAGGAAAAAGCTATTGAAATTGATTAGCATGAAATAACAAATCATTGTGGATTACTTATGATGAAAATCAATCACATAGGACATGCCCAAATAGGGGTAAGCCAATGGTTGATAAATAAGGATAATGAATAAATGTAAGCATAAATATTGATAACCCTAGAGATAGAAATAGATACTACACAAGTTTAGTAAGACCCGACAGGAGATTAGTTAAGAGGTTGAATCCCTAAGTAATTATTAATTCATTAAGTCTTTCACGTACTCTAGCAAACATACAATCACATATAGCATAAAGGACTCTTCATCTACACATAAGGAACATTGCTAGAGGAGAGCTAGAACATAGCTAGACTATTCCTCTGTAACCGGGTTCTACTAGTTCTATATAAGAGGTGTGGGTTACAAAGGACTCAATGGGATTATTGTCATGCCCGTGATCTACCACACTTCCCAGCATATAGAGTGCATCCACAGGCATACAATATCTAAGCACCACGCTTACATACTGGCTACCACTTAACCTACTTGAGTATTGGATTAAGCGCTTTGCGAACATATGCATAAACTCATAATCAATTATGACTATATCAAATATACTACTAGAGCAAATTAGGAACATAATAAACATGAATATAATATTAAAATAGAAAAAAGTCATAACGAAGGAGAGATACAAAAGATTATACCAGACTCTAGATGATTGTAGATCCGGAATCCTCGAGCAAGAACCTAAACTCTACTTAAACCTTGCTAGCTAGCCTATACTAGAACTTTGAGTAGCTAATCTAATCTCTGGCGGAGAGCTTCTCCTTGGCTTCAATTGATTTCCTCTTGGCTTCTTTCTTCAGGAGGGGTGGGCTCTATTTATATAGGCCAGTAGAATGAACCGTAGCCCTTGAATCAAACCGACTTGAAACAATGGAGGAGATTGAAACCCTAAGGTGGTGGAGCATCGTGTGTGAAGGCCGAAGCTAACAGGTGGACCTCTTGGTCGACCGACCTACAGGCCAGGTCAGCCGACCTAGGTCACTTCTAGGTGGGTCCCACCTTCGGGGGTCTGCCTTCTCGTATCTTCTAGATCCTTCTTCACTTCATGCCGCCGTGGAATATGCTTTTTAGCCTGACATTTATTCATTTCTCCATTTATTTCCTGATAACTCCCTACAGAAACAAAGATTCATCAAAACCTATGGAATAAACCCCTATTCTACATTTTTATTTATTATTTGCCCTTTTTCATGTTTTATTGATGGTTTGAAATTGATGGTTGATGACCGTCAACAACCTTTAAGACATTCATTAAGAGAATTCATAATGAGTTTAAAACAACCATCAAGAATGTGAGAAGTGACAATGGAAGTGAATTCAAGAACACAAGAGTTGATGATTTGTGTGATGAGTTTGGGATTAAGCATCAATTCTTGGTAAAGTACACTCCACAATCAAATGGCCTAGTTGAGAGAAAGAATAGAACCTTGATTGACATGGCAAGATCAATGTTGAGTGAGTACAATATGAGTCATTCATTTTGGGTCAAAACAATCAACATGGCTTGCTACTTAGCAACCGCCTCTATTGTCATCCCATGATGAGAAGACACCTTATGAGCTCTTGAATGGAAGAAAGCCTAATATTTCATACTTTCGGGTTTTTGGTTGCAAATTCCATATCTTGAAGAAATGCACTAGATTGAGCAAGTTTGATAAGAAATGCGATGAAGATTTCTTGCTTGGATACTTCACTACTAACAAGGTTTATAGAGTTTGGAATTTGGCTAGTGGTACTCTTGAGGAGGTTCATGATGTAAAATTTGATGAAACCAATGGTTCCCAAGAGAAAGATAAAAATTTAGATGATGCAAGAGACACTCAATTGGCCAATGTAATAAAAAAGATGGATGTTGGTGATTAAGGCCTAGAGAGGTGATTGAAGTTAAAGATGATAAAGATGAAGTGCTTCCAACTCAAATGTGCAAGCTAGTGGTTTCATGATCAAGATCAAGCTAGTGCAAATGATGACAAAGTGCAAGATCAACAACAAGTGACTAGTTCATCATCTCAACCGAATGATCAATCAAGTGCAAGCAATCAAGTTTAAGTGCTCTAACTAAACAATGTTGCAAGAGATCATCCTTTATACTATATAATTGGTGATATATCTAGAGGTATGCAAACAAGATCAAGATTGGCATTATTTTATGAACACTTCTCATTTGTGTCATCCATTAAACCAAAGAAGATAGATGAAGCTTTGTTGGATGTTGATTGGGTGAATACTATGCATGAAGAGCTAAATAACTTCATAAGAAATCAAGTATGAGAGTTAGTTGAGAGGCCTAAGGATCCTAATATGATTAGAACTAAGTGGGTCTTTCAAAACAAGCAAGATTAAGATGAGATAGTTGTAAGGAACAAAGCAAGATCGGTAGCACAAGGCCATACACAAGTTAAAGGTCTTGACTTTGGAGAAACATATGCCCCGATTGCAAGATTTAAAGCAATTAGGACCTTGTTGGCCTATGTTTGTGCCCACAACATCAAGCTCTATCAAATGAATGTAAAGAGTGCTTTCTTGAATGCCTACATCAATGAAGAAGTTTATGTTGAGCAACCTCCCGATTTTGAAGATGACAAGAAGCCTAACCATGTTTACAAGTTGAGAAAGGCTTTATATGGATTGAAATAAGCACCAAGAGCATGGTATGAGAGATTGAGGGATTTCTTACTCTCTAAGGGATTCATCATGGGCAAGGTTGACACCACTCTCTTCACCAAGAAGATTGGCAAAGACTTATTTATGTTGCAAATCTATGTTGATAACATTATATTTGGATCAACCAACCAAGAGTTTTGTGAGGAGTTTGGAAAGATGATGGCTAATGAGTTTGAGATTTCCAAGATTGGAGAGTTTAGTTACTTACTCGATCTTCAAATCAAACAAATGAAGAATGGTATATTTGTAAATTAAGGCAAGTACATCAAAGACATACTCAAGAAGTTTGGTATGGAGGATGCTAAAGCAATTAGTACACCAATGGGAACAAATAAAATTTTTGATAGCGATGCTAGTGGCAACATGGTGGATCAAAAGATGTATCAGTCTATGATTAGAAGCCTACTCTATGTAACCGCATCAAGGCCGGATGTGATGTTTAGTGTATGCATGTGTGCTAGTTTTCAAGCCTCACCAAGAGAAAACCATTTGAGGGAAACAAAGAGAATTTTGAGGTACTTGAAGCATACACAAAATGTTAGATTGTGGTATCTCAAAGGAGCTAAATTTGAGTTGATTGGATATTCAAACTCCGATTATGCGAAATGCAAAGTTGAGAGAAAGAGCACATCGGGCACCTGTCAACTATTGAAAAGATCACTTGTGTCTTGGTCATCAAAGAAGCAAAATAGTGTAGCACTTTCAACCACCAAAACAAAGTACATTTCGGTCGGTAGTTGTTGTGCTCAATTACTTTGGATGAAGGCTACTTTGAGTGACTTTGGAATCAAGTTCAAACAAGTGCCATTGCTATATGACAATGAGAGTGTCGTGAAGCTCACCAACAACCTGGTTCAACATTCAAAAATAAAGCACATAGATGTCCACCATCATTTCATAAGAGATCACCAATAAAAAGGGGATATTTGCATTGAGCGGGTGGGCACTGAAGATCAATGTTGATATTTGTTAATGCACGTAGAAAAGGATTCACAAGCGCACGAATATCGGTGAGCATTTCACCCGAGAGGTATTTCCGGAGTATCATATTTGTTTATCCGCAAGGAGAAAGCGTGCGATGACTAACCTAAATCTATACTTAACCTCTGGGCCACACTACAAGGTAGCGAAAATATAAGCGATTAGAGAAGATTACAACGATAGTCTGGTTCCAACCTATGGTAAGCTATGAAACTATTGGTCTATGGGGACATACCGATGGAAAAGAGACACCACAGAGGATGCTTGACCAGGGCACTTAATCCTACTAATCCTTCTGACAAGATGTGGGGTACAAAGGAAACAACGGGATTGTCATGTCCCGCGCTACTACCACGGATCCGGTCAGATAGGGGATATCCACAAGTATCTCTAGCCTAAGCACCACGCTTACGCTACAGACGATTACCCTACCCTCTACCACGGAAGAGAATAAAGTAAACTCAAAAACCATAGAACAATAATAACAATGTACTTACTTAGTATTGGAAGTGGAATTACCGAAGAATCCTAGAATCATGCCTCGGGTTAGGAGACTTGATCCCGCAGGTACAAGCTAGAGAGGAGACACCGACATGCCGAGCTTCCTCCAACTCATCCCTCCACTCTAACTCTCTCAATCTAGAAAAAGAACTCTAATCTCACATGGAGACTACAAAGTTAATCTCTCTTATATGTGCCCTAAGGGACAGATCCATTCAAGGGACCCCTCCCTCCTGATCTTCACAGAAAATAATGAATTAGGGTTTCAAGGGATTCCTCCTCCAGGGGCCAGGGGCCTTGCTTATATAGCCCTCTAGGAAGCACCACAGCCCTCAGATCAAACTGACCTTGATCTACGATTATTATTGATCCTCAAAGGCGGTGGAGGCATGATCTAGGAGGTGGAGCCTGATTGGCTCTACAGGTGGGGCGGGCGCCCCCACCCCTCGGGCGGCCATCTGGCTTTCGAGCCGGATTCGCCTCTCGTTTGGTCCAGAGCCTTCTCATACCTTCTAGATTATAGAAAATTTATGTGTGGCCCTATTGTCTCTATGTAAACCTGACATGTGGGCTATCCTTGGTTCTTTTCAGCTAACACCCTGCAGAAATAGACATTCACCAAAACTTGTGGAATTATGTTAGTAAACCCCTATATCCAAGTGGTAATTATTGTTTAGTCCTTTTTCATGCTATATTAACGGTTAAAAAATGATACTTATCTACCGTTAACAAACTCCCCCAAGCTTACCCTTTGCTCATCCCTGAGTAAAGATAAACTCAGTGATGGATCAAGAGTTGCTACAATGCTTTCACGCCTCAAAAGTACATATGTATTCAAACAAGAACTCTCCTCCGGAGTAGAACGAACTATCCTGACTTCAAACTTACCCATATTACCTTTTACCATGGGGCTTGTAGCCGTCACTTGGGTCTTGAGCAGCTGAGAGGCAGAACGGTCAAGTCAAGCGCTATGTCTCAAGCTCTTTGATCAACCATTATTTCAGAGTTTTGCAGGGTTTTCAAATAAAACTCAGAGATTCATGTGTATGACCCTTTCAAGTCTCTTATTTTTGGTATTTCTAGATCCTCACCAAGGCATTTATGGTGTATGCCTTCTCTCTTCTCTCAAGATATGTGATATTTTTGGCATAAGGCATAGTAACATTATACCTTCTCTCTCACCCTACTTCTAATAGGTCTATCTGGAGCTTATAGGTGGGAGACAAGGAATCCATACTTGCAAACATTTATTGTATAGTCAAACACATGGTTCTAGAGGGACAAGTCCAGCCATACAATCAAATCAAGATGTGAAAGTGTGTGATCCTAAATATGGGCTGAGTGGATATGTATATAGTGGTAATGATGGTGGATGTAAGTGGAAATGAAGGGGTAAAGGAAAAATGGTGAATATCTATTTCTACTTTTGCTCCTTGAAAGAAATTTATATCTCTCTTAAACTTTGAAGAACTTGCTGAGAACTTGGGTTGCTGAAAAAATCTCTCATAATTGGGACCCTTGTCCTTTTATTCTCTCTTTATTTTTTTCTTTCTCACTCTCTCTTTTTTTAAAGGAACCGAATATGATAGAATAATTCCCAAGTATCTTTTTGGAAACATAGATAAGAGATAGCAACATAAATGTTGGAGCTTATAACAAAAGGGCTAGCAATGGATGAAGGGTTCTGTTCACTCCCAGTATAGGAGTAGAACAACTTGTTGGGTTATGTCTAATAGAAAATATTTAAATGCATACCTCTAGGGTAGAAGCAGCATAAGTAGGTGGAGTACATGTGATCTTGATTTTAACCGCATGACTAATACCCTAGGGTCAACACAGACTGACCACACTCAATGCTTACAAGCAGCTAAGCTAGCAAGTGAAAGTCTTTCCTAATCTAATAAGCATGTATATATGGCTGTGGTAGGAATTAAACTCTTGTCATATAGAAACTCATCATGCAGAATTTTTAATTTTCAAAGATAAATTCTCTAGAACTCTAGTATCTCTAGGAGCATGATAAATAGCAGCTCAAAACCTTCCATATCATATCCGCCAACTACCAAGACTTAGATCAAGCATTCGCTACCCACGAGTTTCAGGTTCAGAGCAAATCTTACATCAAAACAGTTGTGTCTAAAACTCAGGAGAATTCAAGGTTGAAAACTAGGTACTTGAAAGGAATTACGGTAGAGCAACTATTCATCATTTTCATGTAAGAGATTATTCGAGATTCTTCTTTTATTAACAACTTCTTTAAAAACAAAGACAAGCAAACTAGACACACCCTTTTTATTTTATTTCTATTATTTTAGAAAATTATTATTACTAAATAAGAAAACTCATAAATAATAAGGTAAAACTGAGAGAAAAAATACTTAGCTGGATACATGGGGGTGCTTTCCCCCAAGCTAGATATTGACGTAGTTGTTCAATCTTATGAAGTAGCAGACTGGCAGTGGGGATGTTCTTCCTCCTCTAGTGGAGCATTGATTGATGTTGATGATTGTTGAGACAGTGCTCTACCAGTGGATAGAACATCCACTTGCTTGTTAGCTCTTCTTGGTCCTTCAAATCCTATGGAACTCAAATAGACAACAAAACTTATAGAATAGATTAAGCGTTAGTGGTTGGCCACTCAAGCCTTAATTGTCCAGAGTTTTTAAGATTATTCTTGATTCTTCTAAATAGAGTTTTAACAGGATTTCCCTCAAATACTTTTTATATTTTTATAATACAGAGAAAGTCTAACAAGATAAATGCATATTTATTTTTATTTTATGCCACCACAGTGAATATTCCTATGGGTCCATGTCACAAAATTATTCACATAGGGCTTATAATTTATGATGCAGCAAAGCAAACATGTATTTATTTTATTTTCTAATGCAATGCTAATGCAGAAAAGTAAACATGCTAAAAGGAGAATGATTATGCAACTGCTAGAAAGTAACTATGTGAAACTGATGCAATGCTGAAAAATGATAAATATGGATAACTACCGATTTTACCTTTTGGCAATGGTTCAGTGTTTTTAGGTCCTCTGAACAGGACCTCTTACCATGTTCATTCTATAGGTGCACCATTTGATCCCATAGTAGAGACCTTGATAGCTTGCACCTCTTGAGATGGTGTCACCCATGTTCCTTGCTCTTCTAGTAGTTTGAAGTGAAGTACTAGTTGTGAAAACTGGCAGCATCTTGCTCATTGTATGTGTTCGTAGGTCCAAGATCTTCACTTGTAGGATTCTTGGGGAGTTGACAAGCTCCTCTACTGTTGTGTTCAAAGTGTGTCCTACCTATAGAGACAAGGCAGAAATCAAGTGCATGGGCTCTGTTGGTGGAAAAACACCAATAGAACCAAAAGTTTATTCTTCTCTAGCCTTAGGCATATTGAGCAAGATAAAGTTGATGTTTATGTGTTTTGCTTGAACTTAACATGGGTGATAGGATCAAACAATGAACATAAATGTAGCATGAAATCAATTGGGCAGATCAAATTTCTTAACCTTATAGAAGGATAGTCTATCTACACATATTGTGTAATAATTTCATGATTATGACTATCAACTTCCAAAGAAAAAACGTACAATCATTTTAGATCATTGAGTTAAGATTATAAGATCAAGAAAGTGGTGATAGGAACAAAGATTAGAGAACTAAGCATGTTGAGTTAATTAGATTGGGTTAAATGAGGTTGTAACTCAAACATGTTTGGTTCTCTATTTATGTGTATACCAACATCAAGGAAAGGATTTTAATGTGATGATCACTAACCTTAGGATGTTACCTTTAATGTTGGAGCGTGCTGGCACTATAACACCTTGTGGAAGCTTTCCTTCGTTGGTCGTTCTTGTTCTTTTATTCATGCACCAATGTCTTCTCTGTTGCACTTCTTCTTTCTTATATTTAGTAATGTCATGTTTCGTTCTCTCTTTAACTTGTGATTGGACCGTTAGCTCTTCTTATTGTTTTATTCCTGCGAACCATTAGTGGACACACATACCCGAAGGAGTATACAAGTAATGATAGAGGCATTGTTGTCACAAAGCTAAGGGTCAGTTTCTACGCTATAGAAGAATTTATTTGAACATACTAGCACAAAAACATTCACTATTACTTCTTTTCTAGAGGATTGATTTTATCTTATATTTGATTATTATATATAGGCATTACTCAAACTTATAGAAATAAAGTAATAGTTAATTGAGAGATTGCAAACCAGCGTGTAGAGCAATGAGAGCATGATAGGAGGAAGGTCATGGTTGGATCATCTAAAGGAGTTGGCCTTCCTTCCTCATACATCAGCTTCTCAATCTAGTGATGGTACAGAAAGTTGCATGCTCTCCTCTTGTCAATCTTTCTTGATTCCCGATGATTAATAATTATTAAGAGAATGCAACTATAACTCGAAATCCTCTACGATGGTCTTTGTCTTCAAGTGGCATGACAGAGATTTGTTCACCTACTTCTGTGGAGTGCGTGCTTTGATTGTGGATCATGCTTTGTGGCACTTTTCTTCTTTCTTTTTGGCTATGAATGAGTTGTGTCTCCCTTGTGCAAGATTATTCTGTCTCTCTTCATCTCCAGTATGAGTTCATCTTAGGACTTTCCCATTTTAAATTTTGGAGTTTCTCTGCAGGGGTTAGTCTAACAAAATATACCATTGTCTTTACTAGCAGTTTTTAGTTCAATAACCAAACTAGACTCTATGTCTGATCAGATTAAGAAAGACTATTTAACCTAAGCACCATACTTAATTTAAAAGCCAATAGAAGCATGTACACTAATTCTAAACTAGCACTTACTAGGGTAGACAAGGGTAGCATGAAAGCATTATAGAGATTTACTCAAACAGTGATGAAAGAGCATGATTGTTGTTTAGCAAATTGAGCATGTCTTAAAGGTAGGGACAACCATGATAATGTAGCAACATGGCAAGAAATGTATTTATAGAAGTCTATCCCCAAGCTTAAATTTTGCAAAAAATTAAGATTGGATGAATATAATTCAATATTGCATAATGATTGGTTGGACATACCTTGTATTTGTTGTTCCTTCAATCTTTTTGCTCTAACCTGGAATGGTTAGTGACAAGAATACCCAAAGGAATATTTTCACAATTATAACTCTATGCTCGTTTCACAAGGGCAGTAGAGCAAAAAGGTGAACACTCATGTCATGATCTGAACAGTGCTTGTTTTAGGATACTAAGCTTGTCCTTGGGGAACCTTCAACATATGAATTGGCAAAGTGGTTTCCCCTCTAGCACTAGTTTATGTGTACTAATCTCAAGATTCAACACAACGAGATCTGCAATGTTTATAATAAACATATGTGTCTACAGCCACCCTTTCAAAATATTTAGGAACAAGGAGCATGAGGGGGTTGAAGATCTCGTGTGGGGCAATGTTAGAGAGACTAAGTGAATCAGGAGATTTCTTATATGAGCAAGGACTTGATAGGGTTTTTATAAAGTAGCTTTCTTGTTCATTGAAGTCTCCATCATTTTCAACTTCCAAGGGTGATTCAGCATAAATATCCAAAATTTCCCTTATATTGCCTCTCAAGTAGGTCTCATATAAGGACTCGCCTACACATTCAATGGAAATAGCACATAGACTTTTAATGTTCTTTTGCCATTGATGTTGCTCTTCTCGATCCTCCTTATGGTCTTGATGAATCCTATGTTTTAGATATCTCGGTGGATTTCTAGGGTCATCATGAGAAAGAGCATAGGAAGATTCATAGAGATCAAGGATGAGTTTAAAGATAAGTTTGAATTTCATATCTAATATGGGCATAGAAAGGGAGAAGATAGGAGTGGATTCTAGATGGCTTTGATCTCCTTCTATGGCATCACTTAACATGCCATCCTTGAGTCTTTCTAAATGTCCTTCAAAGGGATTGGATTTGAAAAGCTTCCAAAGAGATCCCTTCTTTGAAAAGATTCAAACTATATGTACTAAAAGGTCTCTTATGAAGCGGGAAGTTTATGCTCCTCCCAAAATCATTGGAAAAGATTTCCAAGGGTAGAATTACTTCTTCCCTCAAATGATTTTAGAGTACAACTAGTTTGGGATGGATAGCCAAATCGTGGGATTGGAAAGTTCGTAACGTGGCTATGAAAACTTCCTCTTCTAGTTTGGGAGATGATTCCTTATCTTCCTCTAGGAGTTTATCATGAAGGCTAGTGCAAGGAGTGTGTCTACTAATAAGGACAAACCTTGCTCCACTAATGGATAAAGAAAGGAAAACTCCTCCAAAGGTGATATTATTAAGACCCGTATAAAAATATTGAAGAAGAACAGGGTCTTGTAAGGGTAGGTCTAAACCTAAATTTATAAGACGCTTGAAAGATTCCCTTAGTATAGCTAAAAGTTCATTATCTCCTTATTAGAACATAGGACCTTTGGTTCATTACCTTCTTGATTAGAAGATATGACCTTGGCTGTAGGAAAGGGTTGGTTTTGACCTATTGCAACCAAACATGAGTGTAGCTCATAGCTAGATGCGAGAATCATGGGTTCTGGAGGCTCTAAGCTTTGGTTCATGATGCAGGATATTGATAGATAGGCGTGGAATTTGGGTTATCCATAAGGATAGAAAAATAAAAGGCAAAAGGAAAAGATAAAAAGATAAAAGTATAATACAAGGTTAAGCAAGACTTGAGGTTAACTCAGCTGACATCTTTCTCCCCGGCAACGGCGCCAGAAATGCTTGTTGATATTTGTTAACGCACACAGAAAAGGATTCACCCGGGAGGTATTTCTAGAGTATCGTATTTGTTTATCCATACGGAGAAAGCGTGCGATGACTAACCTAAATCTATACTTAACCTCTAGGCCACACTACAAGGTAGTGAAGATATAAGCGATTAGAGAAGATTATGACGATAGTCTGGTTCCAACCTATGGTAAGCTATGAAACTATTAGTCTATGAGGACATACCGATGGAAAAGATACACCACAGAGGATGCTTGACCAGGGCACTTAATCCTACCAATCCTTCTGATGGGATGTGGGGTACAAAGGAAACAACGGGATTGTCACGTCCCGCGCTACTACCACGGATCTGTCCAGATAGGGGATATCCACGAGTATCTCTAGCCTAAGCACTACACTTACGCTACAGACAATTACCCTACCCTATACCACAGAAGAGAATAAAGTAAACTCGTAAACCATAGAACAATAATAACAACGTACTTACTTAGTATTGGAAGTTGAATTACCGAAGAATCCTAGAACCAAGCCTCGAGTTAGGAGACTTGATCTCGTAGGTACAAGCCGAAGGGGAGACACCGACATGCCAGGCTTCCTCCAACTCATCCCTCCACTCTAACTCTCTCAATCTAGAAGAAGAACTCTAATCTCACATGGAGACTACAAAGCTAATCTCTCTTATATGTGCCCTAAGGGATAGATCCATTCAAGGGACCCCTCCCTACTGATCCTCACAGGAAATAATGAATTAGGGTTTCAAGGGATTCCTCCTCCAGGGGCCAGGTGCCTTGCTTATATAGCCCTCTAGGAAGCACCACAGCCCTCGGATCAAACCGACCTTGATCTACGATTATTATTGATCCTCAAAGGTGGTGGAGGCATGATCTAGGAGGTGGAGCCTGATTGGCTCTGTAGGTGGGGCGGGCGCCTCCACCCCTTGGGTGGTCGCCCCGCTTCCGAGCCAGATTTGCCTCCCGTTTGGTCCAGAGCCTTCTCATATCTTCCAGATTATAGAAAAGTTATGTGTGACCCTGTTGTCTCTATGTAAACCTGATATGTGAGCCATCCTTGGTTCTTTTCAGCTGACACCCTTAGAAATAGACATTCACCAAAACTCATGAAATTATGTCAGTAAAACCCCTCAAGTCGCTTGATGAGAAGAGATTTTGCAAGCTAAGGAATGATTTAACATACTTGACTTCTCAAATATGTATTGACGCACTCCCATTATATGACATGCCTCTCCTTTGAGCAAAGCAAGGTAAAGTTGATTGACGTGTCATTCATCCATTGCTAAGGACTTGTTTAGTGCACTAGTCATTCCTCACATGTCTTAGATCCATTCATAAAAATCAAATGAATTTTATGCGTGTATGGTACCACTATTGCTTGTATGCTTGAAATGATCTAGTGGTAGCATATGACATGTTTATGGGCTTATGAACCTAGTGTTTGACCTAGAAAATGAGCTATAAGCGTTTAACTCAACATGGTCAAGATAACCCTTGCAATAAGGTGTGAAGAAGCTTGCCCTTGGATCAAACCGAGTTAAATATCTTTTGCAAGTAATCTAGATTGAACCAAGTTGGGAAAATAATCCTCAATTAGCATGGTTTCACCCCCAACCTATCTAAAATTTGAGCTCACCTTTTGTGGTATTTGATGCCAAATGGGGAGAAGTAAAGATAGTAAGATAGGGGGAGCAAACAAATAAAATGACATTGTGTTAGAGATATAGGCCCAGGGTACCCTCACCGACCATATATCAGGCCCATCAATGGAGGATGACCAAGGATGAAGCCCGGAGGACTAGGCGTAACTACCAACTTGGAGATCATGATGTATCAAGGATATCTACCGCCATCGCAGCTATGGTAGGATAGAATAGATTTGTTGTAACAAATTCAGAATCCAATCTATAGCACCGATCACCTTCGTTGTAACCCTACCCCTCTACCTATATAAGGAGGGGTAAGGACTCTGCGATCATCACGTCCACCATGACACCATTGCCTCATTCCAATCTACCTCATAATTAAGAGCAACATCCCCTATAACCAAGCATATGAATACCAGAAGAAGTAGCAACTGGACGTACGACTTTTACTCGCTTTTTGAGGCCCCAAACTAGTATAAATCTCTATGTCTCGTATGCAACCATCTGGATCAATCTAAGCGATCACGTTGCTAGGCATTGCCGGAGCTAAATAATCTGACAGTTGGCACGCTAGGTAGAGGCCTTTCGCGTTCATATTAATATCATGTTTCAGATGGGAATTATCATCAACATCGACAATGCCATGGAGAGGATGCAGCCGGGTGAGAAGATCACCTTCAACAGCCTCGATTTCATCGTCAACCAGTTTGGGGACTTACATCCGCAAGAACCCGAACTATCCGTGGAGAAGGAGGAACAGCCTCCCTCGATCTACGTGTTCCTCACCGGATTTGAGGAAGCAATGAATGTTGGGCCTTGTGCTCTCGCCCAACATCTCAGTCGCTACGGACGTGACATCTTCACCAAGCTCGATCGAGAGAGCAATCTCGAGGCCACCCTCTGACTTTGAGCATATCCAAACTGGACCCCCCGATCGGATCTACAATTGCTGCCCAATCACCTCCGTCCTGGCTTTTCGGCTGGGTTAAGGAAAGCGGTCGCAACCTACTCTAGCTGGCTTCAACAAGCCCTGGCAGAACCCGCCAAACCTCTTATCGAGGATCATTCCATCTGTGGTTCTCATTCTCCTGAATGTCTCGACCACCTCACCACCCAGTTCATCAGGATGACCATCAACGACGACCAAGACATGACCAATACGCTAGAAGATTGGGAACACGCAGAGGACGACGAGCCTATCCTAGATCTCAATCTCGTTGAGTATGATAAGTTCCTCCTCGACAACCTAGAGCTAGAGGGGGAACTACCCAAAGAGGAAGGCATATAGTCCAAAGAGCAACCCAAGTGTTCTATGAATCTATAAGACCCCGAGCCACCTCATGAAGCACTAGAGAAGCTCACGCTCGAAAGCGCCACTTCGCCATGGAGAAACATTACCATCTCAGATGCCCCATATGAGACAGCGACGAAGCACGCCAGCGCCTCCTTTGTTATAATGATGATCTCGAAGCGGAGAACAATCACCTTTGATAATAGCTCAACCAATCTCCTGACACTCAGAAGATTCAAGTCGAGTGCACCCATCCCACGAGTGGCCAAAACTTAGCTAATTATCCCTACGGGACCATCAAGTTGCTTCAATTAGCTCCTAAGGCCGAACAAGCGATGCACTCGACAACTTGAAAGTCACGGTTCAGTCGGGAACTCCCAAGGCGCGCCAAGGGCCCACCCCATGTTATTGCCAGCAACGCCTTCCGGGGACCAGGGGCTGACCAACGGGAGGAGCTAGAGCATATCGCCTCCCCAACCTGATCTACAGTCGACTAGGGAACAGGCGAGATGCTCACTTATTGATCAATGCATGAAAACTGGAACACGATACTCACGATCCTCTGCCCAGCATTCAACAGCTCCTGGGAATCCGGCTCAGTCGCCTATCAGATTCAAGTGCACCATCCCAAGAATAGCCTCGATCCTCATAAGATATAGGCTTATCGAGACAAGTTTGAAAGGATCATGAATAGCTCATGTCAGAATCATGGCTTTGTTGTGACCCACCTTGCCAAAGATTGTGTCGCTTATCACAAGCGCGTCATTCTAGAAGCCAAGAGGCAAACATATCAAGAAGGGTACTCCAGAGACCGTGATGATGATCAAAGCCCTGATGCATCCACCAGAAGCTCCATGCTCATCTTCGGTGGCCCTCAAGCCTATCAGGATCGAAGGCTATAGAAGTTAACTCACAGATGGATCTATGCGACCATGCTGGCCGCCCCACTATACCTACGCTGGTCTGAATGGCCAATTACTTATGATCGAACTGATCATCCGGACTGGGTGGTTGAGGTGGGCTAATTCCCTCTAGGGTAACTGCGGTCATCAAGAGAACGAGGGTGATAAAGATCCTCATGGACGGAGGCAGTGGCATCAACATCCTTTAGAAGGATGCCTTCGATAAACTTAACGTGGACATAAGGAAGCTGCTTACATTTGGTGATGTGGTACACTATCGAAAGGAGACACTCTCCTTCGAAGTTGTTGACTTCTAGGGACCCAACAACGCCATATTTGGGGGGGCGTGCTACGCCAAGTTCATGGCTATCCCCAACTACGCCTACCTCAAGCTGAAGATGCCAAGACCACGCGGTGTGATCACGGTGTCAAGGAACTTCCAGGGCACCTATATCAATGCGAGAGGGATGCCATCGAGCACATAGAAGCAAACAACCTAGACTCGAGGGCTCCGAGCCTCCCCTGCTCGAGGCTAGAAAAGAAGCTCCTATCGACGGCCCTGGATCAATAGCCCATCATCACCCTCGACCCATCATCCTCGACCCTGCTACCAGCTTCGACCCCAATGACCCTCGTCGTCAAATCTTGAGAAGGCAGCCGACGACCTATGGTTATATCGGTATTTTATCTTTTCCTACTTTCAATTATCATTTACATCTTGCAAAGAACATTTATTTATTACATGAATAAATTGTGACCTCTTGAGCACCTTACAAAGAACCTCTCTGAGTTGCTCGGGACTAACCTTTGTAGATGTTGTGTTCCTATCTAGCACATTCATATGTTATACTAACTTATCAACGTGCTTAGGGGCTACACTAATAACAATGTGTGTCGCCTACTTTTACATTATCGATCGATCAATGTCTCATAGGCCTTGAAATGGTATAAGTGACTTAACAAGACCTTACATGGACTCAACCAAAGTGTTTTATTTTGACCGAATAATTCCTAGGTAGTTGGTCCAAAGCTTAAACCAGTATCAAAAACTAAAGACAGTGAAAGATAGAGCATACAAAGTCAGGTGTAGCACATTACAAGATGGCCTCAAGCGCCATCCAAATCCTCTAATGAATCAAGCATACTGCTCTATACTATCAGGGAGGGTTCAACATCATGAATGATGGCCTCAGAAGGTTCTATGGCCTTTTGCTGAATTTGACTATACACCAAAGGATCCGTGTCAACAGGTTTCCCTCTGATGGAGCCGATTTTCAGGCCAGTGTAGATTGTCCCGACGGTCACCAACGTCATGTGCGCTCTGGTGGACAAACCGTATTGGGCAATCTCCTCCAGGCATCTTGGGATCCCCCTCAGCTAGGAAGCCACCTCTGACGAAGAGGCAGGCCCTCCCAATTAGGCATAGGCCACCTAGTAGGAAGCATGGCTAGCCGCGACTATGCTCCTGAGCTCCTCAAGGGATGACACCCGTGACACATACTCCGCCTCCATGGCCGAAAGGGTTCCCACATATAGCCAATCAGCTTCAGCAACCATGGCCTCCAGGTTCGCATACTTAGACTTACACTCAGCAAGTTCATCCTTGAGGCGTCTTGCCTTAGCCGACTCTACTGCGAACAAAATATATTAGTCCAAAAATCTGCATACAACCGTAACATGATTCATTGCTGAAAACAAGCATGCCTTGGAACTGCTTTTGGAGCTTCTCTGTCTCTTCCTGAGCAAGTGCCTACTTCTGCCTCTCCCTCCAGTACGCGGAGCCTAAGGCGTGAAAAGAAGCCTTCTCTCGAGATAGCCCGACAATAGCCTCGGTAGCAGCTAAAAAGGTAATAAAGGTTTTACAAACCTCATCAAACATTCAGGAGAAAGATATCAGCAGGAACCCCACCTTGGGTCTCGTCCTGATGGCACTTTAGGTTCACCACCTCTCTTTCTAGCTATGCTATCCGCACCCTTGCTTCATCGCTCGACTAAGAGAACCTCTCCCGGATGAACGCAGACTTGGCCGAAGAATTCTTTTGAAGATACTACAAGAACAAGACATCATAGGTCTGAGCTTCATTCAAAATGAATCAACTAAAGACTCAGGGGCTAGTCCCATCGGGTCTGCTGCATGGCCCGGAGCATAAACCAAGGGCACTCAATGCTCAGGGCTAGGGCACCCAACGTGGATCATACCTCCAAGGTAGCACTAAGGGAATCCCTAGTCGAGACACTCTCGGTCTTTACGGCGTCGGCCAAGGTTCATAGTGCAATGGACAAAATGTTCACATGTTTCACAATCCCATCTAGCTCCCCAAAGCTGGAGACGAGACGACGCCGCTCTTCGACATCGTCAAACAAGCTCTCACCTTCAGCGTCAAAAGCTTGCAGCGATGGGCCTCTCCCTTCTCATTTGATCCGCAATCCGAGAGGGACCAGGTGAACGTCATCCACCTATGGGGGACAGTCAACCCATAGCAACACCCTTGCGAGGCCGTCCTCGAGAATAACTTCTAGGGGCAGCTCCGGCAGGCCAAGCTAGTGAACTGGCTCAATGATAGGCCCTTTCCCCTGGGCACCCACACTGGGGACCTGAGCAGGTTCACCCTACATAGGCCCTATCAGGATCACCAGAGAAGCAGATTCTTGAGCATCCTCCAAAGGCGGCGTGCCTGCATCGAAACCAGCTGTGAAGTCATTAAGGGTACAAGCCACCCAAATCCTCTCTGAAATACTTAAGTCCTCACTCTCATTCGGGCAAACTCCTGGAGCTATGATCTCGCTATCACGTCTAGTGCGACTGCTTTGGGCAACCTCTTGGTTGACAAGGTCTTTGATCGAGAACTACGCCCAAACAACAAGCATAAGGAACCCATCACCCGACAAAATCATGAGATAAAGGAATTGGACTTACATGCTCTCATCACTAGGAACATCTAGCAGTGCAGGCTTCTTCAACTGCCTACGTGAGGTTCTAGAACCATCCTCGAAGGGGACATACTCCACCTTTGGGCTGAAGTCACTGATGATTCGAGACCATCCCAGCTGACAGCTTGTCATCGGTGGGCCTGCGCAACCCCAGAGCCCTTGGCACTATGAACAACTCATGGTAAGCCGAATTCACATAAACCAAGGCCATGACTGATGAGGACATTGCCAAGATGGAGTCGAGGACGACTCTAATTCAAGAAGGGGAGGATGATGAGGATATCACCACGCTGGACACACCGACGTTATGGTCTTCCCCAAGTTGCAATTCGTCCTCAACTCAGCTGCCACGTCACCCTCGGATTCAGCAGACACGTCATCACTGTTTCGGTCATAACTTTCTCATACGACATCGAAACGGGGCGTTCTTGGATGCGTTGGAAAGGGGACTACGACGCCGTCATTTTGGATCTAGTCCCAGCTCCAGAAGGTCCATGGATCATTCTGTGTGACCATGGCAAGGTGTTGCGTCACCTATTTGGGCCAACTTGGCCATGTATCGTGTCGGGCCTTAAGCCTAAGTTGTGGGCGCCCAACCCCTAGCCGTCCCTAACCCTAGGTAAAGTCTTAGACTATAAACACAGCCACTGCCACTGTTAGACAATTGGGTTTTGTTTAGAGTTTAGTTTTCCATCGAGAAACTGAATCGTTCATTGTAACTGTGGTAACAAATCCTTTTACAGTGATCCAGGGCCTTTGTTCTTAATCTCCTCCACTGTGTTGATTAGTCCTTTAGAACTGAGTTCTCGAACCCTCTACTGATATTCGCGTCATTCATATTTGTAATTTCAGATTGCGTGTTTAACCTTCTTGCTTGTGCTCTTTGATTCGCTTGCAGGAAAAGCCTTCTTAGCGAGGTCAATCAAGTTGTGCTTGGTTGATAACCAATGGAGCAGTGGTGTAATGGTTGCAGGGTTAGAATCGTGTCTGATTTAAAGCCAGATCACCAATGTCGAGATCTCCACAAATCAAACTTACCGGCTACCTCTCGAAAGATCGGGCCTGTACTCATCAATGACTGTCTAAGGAAAGTCGATGTACCTGGCACTACCGATGCCTACACTCAGTGTTGCCTCTTCTTTTTCCTCTCGAGGGCTCTATCCCCCTCATTGGTGCTTGCAGACCCTCCCGTAGCCCTGCGCCTCCTCGTCTACATGCTAAACTCGATGCGCCACGACTGGCATGGCCTGGGCGAGGAATAGGGACGAGGGCACTCAACTCCTCTCAAAGTATGGACATCTCACCATTACTGGCAGATGCATCCGCACCATCGGTCCTCTGCTCTTGGACCTTGTCCAATGGGGTCCTGGAGCGGTACTTCTAGCAATCCTGCAAAATGGAGCAAGTTACACAAGGAAATCAGAACAGGTTATCAACTGATCACCAAACAACTAACGCCTAACTAAGTTCCCATCACCTCTCAGCTTTGAGCTCAGGGGCTTTACCAAATGGTCTTTGCCTATGAGCTAGGATTTCAGACCTAGCACCTTGTTGGTAACAATTAGCACCTAAAGCACAAACAATAGCTCGATGGGCTCCCCTAACGGATTGACAACATTGGAGAGTCACACATTAGGGATGACCTTTTCCCTCAAGGGCTGGATACAACTCCAAAAGAAGGCCGCCAGGCAAGCCTAACCGGTAACCCCTCTCCTTTAGTGATAATCCTGTAGGCCACTCTCGATTTCATCCACTTCTTCATGCTCGGACTCGGGAACTTCCTCTTTCTCTACCAACGATAGAAGGGGTGGGAGCTTGTGGGAGAAGGCTAGGGCCGAGCAGTCATAAGCATAAAACCACTTCTTCATCTAATTTGGGGTGTTTGAAGGGAGATCGATGTGAAAGAAGGGAGATTTGTTGGCCGCCTTGATCCAAAGGCTGCCGGTGACATTTTGGTCAGATTGAGGAAGAATGTCAAAGCAATGACAAAACAACGCCTAGTAGGGTACGATCCCCGCGAAGTCTTCACAATAGGAAATAAACATCACCAGAAGCATAATCCCATTTAGGGTCAGGTGGTGTACTTACACATCATGGTATCAGAGGAGATCTCGAATGAACCAGTGGGCGGGCACCTCGAATCCATGGCGAAAGAAGTCAATGAAGACTACAATCTCACCAGAGTCGGGGGCGAGCACATCCTGACCAAGGGCACACTGGTAACCCAAAAGCTCCCTTGGCGCCAGGAACCCCCAACCACAAGATTCTTGATATGCTCCTCCATCACCGTCGACACCTCCCATAGAGAACTAAGGATGGGACTCCATCCCCCCTTGCTCCTTGAGCTCATATCTTCTTTACTTACTAAACTAATGGTTTTCATTTTCTTGCCCAAGGTCTTTCTCGCCACCATGACTATGACTACCGGGAGTGGGATCTAGATGTGACGACGTCTGCTACATCAAGGTAAGCATAGAAGTAAGCACTACTGCTTTTGTCAGCGGTGGCAAAGGGACGGACCATCTTCACCCTCAGCTAACCTATAAGGGCGGCTAATACTACTAAAAACCCTTATGGACCCTGGGCCTGAGGCCCAAAATTGCAGGTGAAACCAGGTGGACCAACATTTGGGCCCCACCAAAGCCCGACATAGCCTACCAAAGTGGTAGGCACAGTCGGTGATTCCGGCTCGGAATCATGAAAGCCGAACCCAAAATTGCAGGTGAAACCAGGTGGACCAACATTTGGGCCCCACCAAAGCCCGACGTAGCCCACCAAAGTGGTAGGCGCAGTTGGTGATTCTGGCTCGAAATCGTGAAAGCTGAAACCTGCCATTTCTAGAGTGAGGGTGATGTTCGGGGGGTCACCATCTGATCCTAAAACCTTTGGCCTCGAGGCTAAGTAAATCCCTCGAATGTTTGGATAGGCTCCAAGTACCTTATTTCAGCGAATCTGTGCCCCTCTGGGGGAAACTGAAAACTGGTTGACCCATGGTTGCAACCAAAGTACGAGCTCCTGAAATCTAGAAAAAGAGTTTCATGATGTGCCCTAGTTGGTCAGGCTTCGCCCTGTTGCTATCGGATAGCAGACGTCACCTATTCTACCTGTTATTAACTTGATAGAATAACATACACCACAGCCCTAGAGGTTTACGTGTGTTTGCTATTTGCCCAAGTAATCCCTGAGCCCTCAGGATTGCTGGCTTCTAGAGCCATGAATGACCATGCTTGGTTAGAGTAAAATTTAAGATCGAGTCACTTTCATAACCCATAGTTACACTGACTACCCATCGGTTCAGGAAGGGGGCCCGTAAAAATGCAAGGTCAGATTCGACTGAACGGAAAATCTTCAAACCACCCGATCTGATCGGGACACAGGTAGTAGTGTTCAAAATCAACAAAAGTCATTCTTTTTGATTAAACTCTACTGCCTTTGACATCATCAGGTTTATAATAAACCAAAATCTATCAGAAACTACTGCAGCTGTGATAAGCCTTTTAAGTACAGGTTTGACTTCACCACTAAAACAATGGACATTTCATGAAGTGTAGAAGTAAGACAAAGGATCACCATGATTCTCCCCTCGCCTTCGACCTTCATGACCATGGACAAAGCTTGGAAGACACTTTCGGGAGTCCCACCTCATGGAGCTTCCTCTAACATCCAAGAGGAGGAGGAGCCCCATGAGGAGGGCAGCACGCGCCATCTTCTATGGCGTCGGGGAGGAGTGAATGGCGTTGACTTGGTGGCGTCAAGCCTCTGAATCAATACACGAGAGCACCCAGGTCAAGATTTGTGGGATAAAGGATTTCTCGACAATAGCAAGCTACCCTTTGCCCTTCAGCGTTCCCTACATATATCCTGACCCGGGGAACTCCTGAATGCCGACCACCGGTGAGTCCAGCCGCCACACCTTCAGTGACTCAGGCCACCAATGGTATTGTTCCTCCCTATCTTCATGGAACTTCCTCTAACACCTAAGGAGAACTATAACAGAACTGACCAATCATACAAAATTAAGTAAGAAAATCACCCGCTAAGGCAGATAATTTAGCAAACTTAAGCCCGTATAACCCGGTAGTCCGTGAAACCACGAAGGATTTCAAACCAACTAACATACAAACCAAGATCATACAAGTTTAGCAGCCACAATAACATATTACATAAAGTTCACAACGACAGTTGAATACATCAAAGTTCAGAACATAAGTTATTACAAACCAAGTTCAAAATGAAGTAGCGGAAGCAAATAGTTTCATAAACCACGAACACACACTTAGTTCAAATACAGTGCCAGGAGCTAGTCACTTTCCACAAAAGCATCAGGTAAGACATATGGAGTGACTATCGCCTTTGGTCCTAGTTATCACCCATCGTCAAATACAGGCAATTGATGCAATAGCCGTAGTACATCTGATCATCTACAACAACAATGGGAACAACGCCCTCAGTACGAGAAAGTACTCAGCTAGACTTACCCGTCTTAAATCAAAATAAAGTGACATCAAGGAGTATGCAAGGCTTTCTTTTATTGGATTAGCTGACTCATTTGCGAAAAGCATAAGCTATCATGACTAACCCATTTTAAGTAATTTGCATCAGGTTTATTATAACTTATCCATCTAGATAAGCACCTATGCTATAGCAATCACTTGATTAACCATTACATCTAGTTACCACTTGAATTTAGCATTTTCAACATCATCCATATAACCATCAGTGTTCTATCATCATTACTATGATGTCATAACTCAAGTCAAGTGCTCACTATCTAGGAGCAATGGCGATTCGAATCGATTTCTAACTAGCTGGTGATTTATTCTCCACACAAACCACACTCACTGATCAAGTGAGCTATAGATCACCAATGACACTTTCTAGGTAAACATCACGGGGTAACAATCATGGACCGCACTACCCAGGGACTGCGTGACTGCCAAGACGCACCTTAGGCTCACTCTTTGCATCCCGTCTTACCCCCTTCGACACCAGTCTGCCAATCTGAGTTTAGCCTGCCCCAAAAAGTGTCACTAGCTTTGCGGTCGAAAGGTACTTTATTCGGCCAGCTAAATGTGAGGCATGCATTCAACATGACAAGAGGGACAAGCAACGATCGGTCCTTAGCTGACACAGACGGAAAACTACTAGCACCCCAGAACCCTGTCGGGTTGCCTCCAACTTTTCCATCCAGTCTCCAGTTATCCATTAACACATGGTTATTTTGAGAATATCATCCATCCCATAGCTAAAACATACCGGTAACTACCTATTATTTCAGGTGACCGGAATTCACCGATCGCTACCGGTTTAAGCAGGGCTAATCAGTAATCGATCCTAAACTTACATAGGTAATAATGTGGCAAGGATAGTAATAGATGCATCAATGGTTTCACTCAACTCTTACAACTTAATGCAACAATATATATATATATATAGACTTAGAATGCTCCGGGGCTTGCCTCGTCCGAAGGAACTAGGTTGGTGGTCCACACACTCAGGTAGATCCTCTTCTTGCTCGTCTATCTTGGACTCCTCCTGTGCCTGAGTTTCTTGTCGATCAGACCCGGTCTGCTCCTCCTGAACTGCTACTGGCAACTCCTCCTATGATCCTGTATGATGCAATTACATAAGTAAATATGTAAATGGTGCATCGGATGCGATGGTATGTGATGATCATGATGACATGATGGCCAAATAGACACATTGAGACTTATGGTATAGGCTAGTAACAAAATTTTTCTACAAGGTAGTCCACATCATCCAATCAATTACTATGAAACATGTCATCTACTGCATTCTCTTCTACTACAAACCCCTGCTACTTCTCAGCTACCCCTATATAACTCTAACACCAGTGCTACTACACTTTATTACTCATAACTACACTATAAGATAGGTAATATTAGCAGGTGATTTGATGCTTCAAAGATACACCAAAGCTTCATCATTAAACTAAATCTACATAAAGAAGATTACTTTATTTCTATTTAATCTTGGGTTACAACAGTAACATGTATTTCCAGTGCATATAAAAATCTATAAAAATTACAGTAGTATAGTATTATTCCAACTAGCATACCATAAAATTTTCATGGGATTTGGACTAGCAAAACAGCCTACACAAAAATGACAAGCTATGGCAAAAAAATAATCATAAAAATACTTTGTACTATAAAAAGTATCAAACAATAGATTTAGCATTTTTCTATGTTCCACACAGCAAACAATCATTGTACAAAAATTATCATATACATGTTTTATACAAATTTCTCTCTCTAGCAAAAATAACAAAAATCAGCCAATAAAGGTACTTGAACTACACATCAAATTTTTTTCTACAGAATATGCATGATATATATTTTTCATGTAAATTACATCACTAAAGAAGATTAACAAAACTGGAACCATAATTTTCTGAGCTACCTATGATTTATTATGCATTTTCTAAGAAAATAGCAATTATAAAAATTAAATAAAACCCTATACAAAAGTATCACAAATTTGACATACAATATTTATAAGTGGTAGATCTAGTGCTAAGAAACACAACAAAATTTGTTTCAACAATTTTGGAGCTATATTTCTCAAGATATCATTTTTGGAAGCATTTTCACAAATTCTGGAAATTTATTTTTGAAATCCTTTTCAAAATCAGCCATGGAAAATGATAAGTGCACCCCACTGCTGCACCCCAGTTCTCGTCCAAGTGGCTGACACCGGGCCCGATGGGTCAACCGACCCCACCCGTCGATCACCGGAGCAGGGGAGCAGTGCTGCCCCGCCGGAGCTCACCGCCGGTGAGGTTTTTAGCGGCGGAGCCGACACCGTGGGGTTCCCCTTGCCACCACGAATCCAACCGTATCAAAGACGATGGTGATGGTGGCAGTTGGCTATGCCGGCGACATGCAGCTGTGGCCAATGGCCTGGCTTGCCGTCGAGCAAGGTGCTCCCGGCCACGGAGAGGCGCGGGAAGGAGCGCATGAGCTGCGCAATGCCGAGGCGGAGGCGTTGCGCGCAAGAGAAATGAGAAGGAGGGGGCAGAGCAGGGTTAGCGACGGTGGACCGCCATAGCGGCCATGCCGAAGATGGAGAAGGCGACCAAAATTCTAGCTTTTACCTTCGACGTCGGCTGCAGGGGGCGAGTGCGGAAGGGTCGCAAGGCTGAGCGGAACTCCATGAGCTCGCTGGCAGCTCGGGTGCGACGGTGGCGGAGCGTGGCGGCTCAGCAATGGCGCTGCGACTGTGACTGCTGCTGCGCTGCGGGGGAAACAAAGGTGAGGTGGGAGCGAGGAAGGGAGTGGAGTGGAGCAGGGTGAGCGGGGCGTGGTTAAGGCGAGCGCGCGCGTCGTGAGGGCCACCGGGGTGCCACCCGTACGCCGTCGCCGGCGACCGGCCTCCACGCGGCGGCCGTGGCCTGACGCGGTCAGGTGTGGGCGCGGTGCACACGGGGTGAGCACGGAGGCAGGCGCGTGGGAGGGAGCGGGCCGGCTTTGGCTGTTGGGCCAGAAGTGGAGCGCGCGGCCCAGTAAGCTAGAAAACGTTTTTCTTTTTTCTATTTTCAAATCCAAATTTTGTTAACAGTCACAAATTCAAAATTTTGAAGTAGAAAATGGCACTTTCAAGAGTTGACCCCAAAACAAAAGTTGTTCAAAATTTAATTCTCTACAATATTGTTGTAGGGCACATTTTGAAATTCTAAATAGATTTTAAAATGGAGATTAGAAGTCCATTTTAAATCAAATTTCTATTTTTCCAGATTATTTTTTTAAAAGTAAAATTTGGGGAAATTTTGAATACCAAACTTGCTCCCAATTTTATGCTAAACATTTCTAAAAGATTTGTACTAATAATCAAATATGTTTTATTAGTCTAGTAAGCATAATTAGGGCAAAAATTGCATTTAAACGAGCACATGCAACATTCATGTTTCAAAGTGATGTTTCACATGTTTCATTTCAAGGTTATACTTACATTACATGTGATAATGAATGCAATATGATGCTCATACGTATGATTTGTAATGCTAATGCATGCTTAACACCTGAGGTGTTACAAGAATGATCGTCGCCAGGCCGCTGTGGAACTCGATTTTGAAAGCCTTCTCCCAATGCCAGCCCAACCGCTGGGAATCGCCATGAACCATGGCGCACAACCAGAATATCCACTCTCGCACTCTATCTAAGGCTAAGAGATTTGAGGAAGAAAGGAGGGGTGAGACTCACCGACCTTCCTACCCCCACTTAAATAAGCGCCCTGAGGATTGTAGTCGGGGAGTGGGTGGTTGGCATTAAAGATGCACTCAAGCATCAAGAGGGATCCACAAAGTAAAAGCATGAGAAACAGAATAGTTTGAGTACCCAGGCACCACTATCCTTATCTTTTACAAGATTCAATGATGCACATGCGATATGTTCAAATCGGTGGGAGACTTCTACCTAAAGGAATCCCAAAACTCGAGAGGGCATTACTGCCAGTCAGTGCAACCCGCATAGTCATCCCGATACTCGGGGCCTTCTGATTGTATTCAAGCGTCTTGGTACCCGAGAAGAGCTCATCGAGACCTATGGTACCTGAGCGTTATAGGGACTCATAGCACCCGAAGGATGGTATAGCTCTACGAGCCCGTCATTAAATTCAGCAGGGCTACTGTCAGAGATATGGGCCCGACGTACTGTCACCGACCATATATTTAGCCCATCAATGGAGGACGATTGAGGATGAAGCCCGAAGGACCAAATGCAACTACCAACTTAGAGATCACGACGTGTCAAGGATATTTGCCACCATCGCAGCTATGGTAGGATAGAATTAATTTGTTATAACAAACTCGAAATCCAATCTGTAGCGCCAATCGCCCTCGTTGTAACCCTACCCCTCTGCCTATATAAGGAGGGGTAAGGACTCCGTGATCATCACGTCCACCATGACACCATCGCCTCATTCCAATCTACCTCGTAGTTAGGAGCAATAGCCCCTGTAACCGAGCATACGAATACAAGAAGTAGCAACTTGACGTATGACTTTTACTCGCTTCCTGAGGGCTCGAACCAATATAAATCTTTATGTCTCATGTGCAACCATCTGGATCAATCTACGTGATCACATTGCTAGGCATTATTGAAGCTAAATAATCTGACACATTGTAAGGGGATCAATTAAATTTAAAGCACACAAGTAGGGGGAGCAAGCTCATAAACTTGTATATTGCATTTATATGTGTATTACATATGTTTGCTTGCATGGCATAAGTTCTTAAATTTCATATCCATGTGTGGTGTATGCTAGATTCTAGAAAATGATTGATGAAATGAAAAACTAGTGTGCATAGGATAGCTAGATATTCATTGATTTTTTACAAGTGGTACTAGAGCCTTGCTTCTAATGTTGATCTCATGAGGTATCTAGTTCTTTGTGTTTCTCAAGTGATATCTAGTAAATCATGTTGCTAAGGATGGTGTTCAAATGGCAACTCCGATTGGTATCACGCTTCAAAGGTCCATTCTTTACATCTTAGCATCATTTGGTAGCTATTACTCTCCCAAACCTCCAATCCATGCATATGTGCAAGCTTTCAAATCCAAACTCTTAGCACATATGTAGGGGGAGCCAATACTACCAATTCAGATTTGTGAAACTTATCCATAACCTTTACACATGGTAATATGCTTGGGCAAGTAACAATGCTCCAAAAAGATTTCATTGAATATCTTTATAAATAGGTTGTCATCAATTACCAAAAAGAAAGAAATTGAAAGCCATAGTTTGGTTTTGGATAATTGATGAAACCTAGGACTAACCTTTGATTTAAGTGTGTGAATTAGATGAGATAGTCCAATCCAAGTGGTGAAGCT
Organism: Saccharum hybrid cultivar R570; assembly: GCA_038087645.1. NCBI lineage: Eukaryota > Viridiplantae > Streptophyta > Magnoliopsida > Poales > Poaceae > Saccharum > Saccharum hybrid cultivar. Next base: position 4,274,021 of record JAQSUU010000043.1, on the reverse strand, counting down.
AGATGATGGTCATGGTGAAGGTGATGGCCACAAAAGAGATGATCAAGTGCTTCACATTTAAAAAAGAAGAAAGAGAAAAACAAAAATTGGGCACAAGGAAAAGGTATAATGATAGGAGCCATTTTTGGCTTACACTCAAGACACCTTAGAGGGTGTGAGTGATTTAGGATCGATAGCCATACTGTAAACAGAAGAAACCTTTGGCCAAGCGGTTATCGAGTACCACTAGGTGACATGACTCTTGCATATGCATTTAGGAACCTAGTGTGCTAACTTTGACTCTTGTAAATTGCTTTGAAAAATGCTAACACGTGTGCACAAAAGTTCTACACTTTGTGGTTAGCAAGTTGGAAGCAAGGGTGAAGTGGTTGTGGACTTAGAAAAAGAAAAGGAGGTGAAGGCTAAGGATCGGATGCTGGCTCTGTCCTCACCGGACGCTGCCTGGCTAGGTCCGATCAATTATAGCCGGTGGTGTGAAGTTGGCCGAGAGTGCCGAGGATGAACCGGAAGCTGCAACCTAACTCTAGGGCAGAGTCCAGTCACGCGATCTAGAGGAGTGGTGTGGCCTTGCGACTAGACGTTAGCTGCAGAGCAAAACCAGACGCGTAGGGCTGTGTCAATTCAAGGCTGACGTACGCTGACGCCAGTGCTGTGTGTGAGCACCTATGAGGACCGAATGTCAGACGCGTCAGGTCGATGATGATCGGACATGTCCGGTCAGTAAAAAAACAGCTCTAGAACCTCTTTGTACTCGATTGGACGCCATGTTGTGGTGAGTCCGGTCATTTCTAACTGTGAGTCCGATCGTCACTTAACTTCGCGAGCGCTGAAACTTGACCATTGGGATCATGCGATCATGGTTGAATTGCAAGGACACATGGACGGCGATGGGTGGCTAGACACTGGGTGCATGTGTCCGGTCATACCTCAACTACACGTCCAGTCGGCTCGGGAAAACAGGCAATGGGGAGCCAACGACTCTTTCATGGTTGGCTCCCTATTTAAGTGTGTTAGTCGGCCCTAGGCTCACTCTCTTGGCACTTTGACATACTTGACATCCTTGTGAGCCTAAGCAAACACCTTCCACTCATCATCATCATTGATTCGTCATCTTAGTAAGACTGGGAGTGATTCTGAGTGCATTTGCTTGAGTGATTAATTAAATCTAGTGGCACTTAGGGAGCATTATGGCTGTAGATTTCTTGTTTCTCTTGGTGGTTGTGGCCACCTAGATGGCTTAGAGTAGCGGAGGAGCTTTGGCACGTGTTGGTGATTGTTTGTAGCTAGCTCTGGTGATTGTGAGGGGTCTTGTACCTTCACCGACGGAGAGCCGAAAGGTAACTCTAGCGGATTGCTTGTGTTATTGAGTTACCTCACTTGTGGGTATATTCTTGCGGTGTCCATTTGTTGGACGAGGTTCGTGCAACACCTCTTAGCCACTGAACCACTAAGTGTTGGTCGACACAACGGGGACTAGTGTGCTGGTAAGCATGTGAACCTCAAGAGAAAAATCATGTGTCATTCTTGTGATTGGATTTCTCCCGGTGATTGGTTGCCATCATATTGTGATTGGTTCATTTCTTGACACGGTGGTATAATCACCTTACTCACTCCTTTACATTCCTTACAATCTAGTTGTCAAGCTCTTTAGTTAGTAGAGCTTGTTAGTTTGGTTAGTGTGGCTCTTTAGTTAGTCTTTAAGAGCACACTACCTTAGTGAGTAGTGACCTAGCTTGTTATGTGCTTAGTGATCATAGCAACTAGAATTGTTAGGATAGGTGGCTTGTAACCCTTATAGAGCTAGAGCAAAATTGTATTAAGCCATTTATTGTATTGATCAATTGCTCTAGGGCCTTGTAGAGTTTTAAAATTGGCTATTCACCCCCCTCTAGTCATAATTGGACCTTTCATCAATGCAACGCACTAGAATCACTCACAATCGAATCAAGCTCTTCTAAGCACAAGTGAGTTAGAGGGCATCCAAGCACTCTCATGGCCACAAAAGTCCCCTAAGGTGCTCAACCTTAGCCATGCCCGAGTATCCCTTCAATTTATATCCCAAGGGCTCAAAAGAGCCATTGCTCAAAAGTTGCTCGGGGAGGTCTGGACTTAGGCTCCGGACCATGAACAGCGAGGGTCCAGACCATAGGATGCTACCACGTGTCCCCATGTTCAAATGTCGACCGTTGCAACGGTCACTTTCACGCACTCAGATAGCAACCGACCGAGCAACCAAACCATCTCACACCTCAGTCCTATTTAGTCCAAAGAGCTCCTGAGAGCTCCTAAAGCAATCGGACCGGGTCCTGTTGCTACAACCGGACATCTCAGGGTCCTGTCCCTCCAAACACATGTAAAAACACTCAATTGGACCCAGAGAACATGGCCGAGGCCCTAGAAATGGACCCACGTGACATGGTTCAGACCCAAATGACATGGTCCAGACTCTAGAACCGGGCCCAGGTGACATGGTTCGAACCCTAGAACTAGACCCGGTCCTGAGCCAGAGTCCTAAGCGCTAAAACGACTGTAACTCTTAGCTCTGAACTCTGATTTTGATGATCTTGGATATTTTAGAAAGATTATGCAGAGGGCTATACACCCACATGCATATTTGTTCCAAAGCACAATGGTCCTGTTGTTCTCATCACCAGGGTCCTATTGACCTTTTCACCTCCAAATCAACTCAAACTTCTTCTCCTTTATAAATGTGCCGACACCACCAAGTGTACACCATCATGTGCAAGTGTGTTAGCATTTTTATAATTATTTTTTGAAGGATTAGTCACTCAATTCACCACACCACTTGATCCTACCAACAATGCAAAGTTAAATCACTCGAGTGGCACTAGATGATCGATATGCAAACAAGTTTGCCCCTCTTGATAGTACATCCATCTATCCTAAACCCGGTCATAAACTTCTCTACACACCTATGACTAGTAAAATAAAAATGCCCTATAGGTTATACCTTTGCCTTGCACATTTCATTTCATCTCCTCCAATGTTGATGCAACACATACACCAACCATATCACAAATAATATGATTCACTTCATATCATCACGTGACCTTATTGGTTCATCGATCTTAACCTCACTTGCTTTTCACCGTTGCCTTTGTCCATCGATGCCAAGTCTTGTTGAAGCTTCACCGCCACGCTGTCCATCGCTCCAAAGCCTCCAACTTGCTCTTCACGCTTGTAACCGGTCCATCAAGCCAAGTCTTGTCTTGATCTTCTCCACCTTAGTCACATGACTTCATATCATGTCTCATATGCAATGAGCTCCTTTATCATAAGTGTGAGACTTACAACAAATCCAAGCAATTTCACCTCCATGACATGTATTGCTCACACACATGTGCCTGTAGACTAATCACCTGTGTATTTCACTTAAATACATATTAGTCCATATAGGTCGTCACTCGATTACCAAAACCAAACAAGGACCTTTTAGTTGTCTAGCTGAGAATTTGGCCCTTGCTAGAGGCTCTAATGAATACTAGAGGAAAACATGAGCTTCCCTATACCTTAGGAAAAAAACCGTTGAGTGGGAGTCTGCATTCTTAACTCATTTACATTTTGCATTTGCCCTTTGCATTCGTTAGTATGTGCTTTACCTTCCTAGTTTAGCTTGTTAAGTTAGTTGCTAGAATTAAATCCTAGGGTGTAAAACCCTTTTGTGTTAGAGATAGCAACACTTAAAAACTTAATGCACATTTAAATATAACTTACATAGGTTTTCACAAGTGTTTTTGGCCTTAGTTTTTAAGTGGCCTAATTAGACGTTATAGCCCTTTCACGTGGGACACCAAGTTACGCCATGGGTCGAGTGAGGCAGTGGAAGGCCAAGTTACCTAAAAAGTTTGTAGGTGCAACGTAATAGGGTACTTTGTATCTCATGTTTAAAGAAATCGAGTTGGGAAAGTAAAGTTATTCATGATTGTAGATATATTAAAATACAATTCAAGTATAGAATCGATGTAGTTGTTCAACATTCTTTGCGTTGATAGCGATGTTGCAGTGCAGATCCTCAATTCGATAAGCCCCTAGTGATGTGACAAGATGTGGGTTGTCATGGGATGCTACGTGTCGCAGCGGGATGATGGGCTGCTAAACGCTGGCGTAAGATGTCGAGTCACGCTATGTGTCATCATGGGTTGCCGAGTGCTGCAACGGCCCATCGCGTGTTGCCACATGCTATTATGTGATGCCAAGTGAAGTTGTGGACCAATGAAGGTCATAATGGGTCTTAACAAGGTGTCGAGTGCCATAGTAGGTCGCAACGGGCTATCGTGAGCTACCGAGTGCTATTGTGGGATGTCGAGAGACTCCACAAGATGTTGAGGACACCATGACATGCCAATCAACATAGTGGAAGGTGTTGGTGAAGAAACCCATCTGATCCATCTAGATGAGTCTATGCGCGATGGACCCTGCTCTACTAGTAATCGATGTATCATGCATAATAGATCATAGGGGTAACACATGAGAAAAAGATTTATACCTAAGTACGGGGTACTCTACGTCTAATGTATTGTGGGTGTTTTGTGATGCTTATGTGCCTTATGTTTGTCTCGACTGCAAGTAGGGGATCACAACTAATGCCTATTGGGTGTCACTATGGGCTAAGGTGCCGATCAGGGTGTCTAGGAGGTAGGGTTACATATAGAGTGTTGATTGGTCTACAAGTTGGTTTCTTAGTCCATTACAATAAATGAAGTCGGATTCTACGTATGTTTCACCTATGCGTTGTCTAGTAAGTTGGTGAGGCATTCTGGGTTGGATTCGACCTAGCTAGTCAGCTTGGCTCACCCTTCTTGTGGGGCTAGTTATAGCTCAGGAGGGTATCTGAGGCCTATATTGTCGACAATGGTTGTGTCATAAACATTGAGGTGGTGGTACTCTATCTTATCTAGTTCCGTTTATGCGTCTAGTGAGCATTGAACTCTTTTGACAAGCGCAATGCTTCTTTATTGATCAGTTAGACGCTTTATACTAGATTAAAGTTGAAAGTGACCATGCTAGTGCATGCCGATCTTCCAAGCCCTCAAATATCGAGAATAAGGTGTGTCATGTTGCCTTGTTTCTAGTCTAGGTGTAATAAAAGGCTCTCCCCAACTAGAAGGATCCATGGACAATGACTATTTCCTCCTAAAATATTGGTGGTAACCGAAAGGACTGGAAACCAGATAGCAGTCCTACTGTTCCGTTCCTTGGTGGCAACGTCAATGGCTTGGGGCTAACACCAACTGTTCTATGCATTGGGAAAAAATAATTCCTTTCCTTCTTATGGCTAAAATGTACCTGAGGTTTCTTTTTTGTTTCTTGTTGCGATTATATATATTCAATATATATGGTTAGCTTTTAGTTCAAATTTATTGCTTAAGTTTAGCTTTTTGGCTACATTGTGGATGCTTGTATGCCATCTCCTTAATTACTCATGTTCGAATCTTGGATTCAACATGATGCTCATACTTAAAAGATTAGGGCTAATTGTTGTTCCAGTAATAGGCAATGAGATGTTATTGATGACTTTGTCAATTGTAAAATTTAACCATCTGTATTGGGGACAAATATTGCGAAATAAATAGGCAAAATCATGCATCTCGTTTGTCATATGTATTTTGACGAAAGTACAGGGGTGTTTGCAAAAATCAGTAAACCACCCATGTAGTACCTAGGGCATACTCAGAGACGATTATTTCCTACTGACCTGTGGGGTCACTAAACATGGCCCAGCATGTCAGTCACAGATCTAATAAATTACGTAATGCCTAACTCTGTATTCCTAATTCTCCTTTTTTTTTCATTTGCCACCCCCAACTCCTGAAGGCCCATTTCGTCGTCTCTGCTCCCTCGGTCCCTCCCCACTTCTCCCCCGCCCCTTTCCCCTCGCCTCGCCATCTCCTTCCTCCTCACCTCGCCATGGCGTTCTTCTCTCACCACCATCTCCAGCAGCCACACCAGCAGCAGGCGCCGCCGCCGCATCAGCAGCAGCCGGTGCTTCCTTCCTTCAGGTGAATGCTCGACCTCAATTTTATTTGCACCCGTTCTGTCGAGAATTGCTGTTTAAGGTGAGAATCGCGTTGAATTTCCTCTTCGGATGCCGCAATTCTGGGCAGGAACGCGCTACCGGTGCCTGTGGATGGCCAGATCCCAGCGCCCGTCACCTTCTTCAACCCGCCGCCTGCCTTCCCGGAGCAGCCCGCGCAGGCACCGCGTGAGTTTTCTCCGCGAATCCTCTCTCCGCTTCTTGGAATTCCGCTTAAATTGGCGCTGATTTTTGGAGGAGTTTCGCTCTGTTCTGGGCAGTGGTGGATGCGATGGGGCTGACGGCAGCTGCGGGGCTCGGGTGGAGGCAGCCGATGGAGCAGGAACTGCTTGGGGAAAACTCCCAGATGTCATCCATCGATTTTCTGCAAACGGGTTCGGCAGTGTCGACGGGGCTGGCGCTATCTCTGGAGGACCGGCGCCACGGCGGCGGCGGGGCTGGGAACTCCTCCGGCGATTCACCGCCGCTCCTGTTGCCCATGCTGGACGATGACATCTCACGCGAGGTCCAGCGGCTTGACGCTGATATGGACCGCTTCATTAAAGCTCAGGTGACCCGCTCATCTTTCTTGCTAACAAACGTAATTGTTGATGCATTGCAGTGCCAGTGTGCAACTGTGTGCTGTGTGCTTTGTGTGGGCGTCCTCAATCTAGTCATGTAACTGTTTTGGGAACTTATCGAAGGCTTAGTGTTTGCATGCCGACATGCCGTGTTCACTAATCTGGGTGTACATAGATAGTATTTGGTAAGGTTACCAAGGGAGCACATAGATAGTCTCTAGATCGAGCTTTGACATCATTTCCTCTTTTATGTCTGATTTAGCATCCAGGTTCCCTTCTCGCTCATTTCCATGTTTTGGTATTTAGTCTTTGTTCAGCATCACAATTAATATCAGGTTAAACTTGATGCCAGCAGAATAGGAGTGCAATTTGATAACACTGATATCTATGAATGAAGCATGCTGGGGTAGATATTGCAGTTTCAAGTATAAGACAGTAACACACTAACACATCAAGGAAACTGAAGTGCAAAAGGAGCATCTCACCCCACACACCGCACCCCCCCCCCCCCCCCCACCCCCCCACCCCCCAAACAATGCAGTTTGTGTCATTTCATTAAGAAGAGAAAAAAATATAGGAGGATTTTCAGTAGAAATGAATCTGGATATTCTTCTCCACGTATGTTGCACAGGTGTAGGGACCCTCCGTGATCCATGACCAAAAGTGCAAGATATTTGTATTTACCTAATAACTACAAAACAAAGTCTTATCTGTGCCATTATGTATTTTTAAGCCTTATGCTTGATATGGTTGTATTATTATTGATGCATAAATAAAATTTTTATTAGTGCAAGACATCTTTCATGTGCGTTGGGTTTCTTAGTTCATATCTAACTACATGATAGCCGCACATCGCTGCAAGAATTTTATAGACTTTTTAGGATGAGAATTCATGGAGTTAGAAATATAGGGATCTGTGGTAGAAAATCATTTTGTAATATGGTTGTGCAATCATCTGAGAAGGGCAGGCCTGGTGCAGTTGGTGAGTGCTAGCTCGCCGAGTCACCAGGTCCTGGGTTCGAAGCCGTCTCTCTGCAGAATTTCTGCGGGGGTAAAACTTTGCTTCGGTTATTCCTTTCCCCAGACCCCACTCGTGTGGGAGCCTCTGGCACTGGGTCTGCCCGTTGTGCAATCATCTAAACTGGTAGGACAAAAAAATGTTGATTGTTTAAAGAATGTTTGAGGGCAAAAATTAATTGGAAAAGTATCGTCAATGCATAAACCACAGCTGCACTTATGCCTCAAAAATACTAATTAGTAAGTGGCATCAAAAGATGTTAAACAAAGCTGCATGTTAGCACTCAGCAGTCATGTCTGCCCAAATGAACACGCTGATGCAGATGGAAATGACGCTACTTGCCTGCATGCCATTGTCATTCGTCATCATGCTCCACACGATCGGATCAACCCTGCAGATGAGCCTTCAGGCACTGAATCTCAGCACCAGCGACTTCTCTGGCCCTAGGACCTCATCTCCCGCATGTGCCATAGCCGCACTCTGGCCCAGGCACCAGCATAACCACACACCAGCTCCCAGCCGCCATGGCACTGCTGCATCTGCACCGCACCACCTCCAGCCCACCATGCACCTCCACCATGGCCTGCAGGGCTGTCGATGCAATTACTAATTTAACGCCGAGGATGCCCACTTGCGCACAGGTCACAATGACAATGCAAATCCCATGCAGCTTGCACGTGCTCCATGTGAATTGCGACCAACAGATGCACGGGTGGAGGAAGTGTTCGGGGAGAGCTGAGGATGTTGACAGAAAGCTCGGGGAGGCTGCGCTGGGGGTGCCAGGCCTCCTGCTCCATCATGCCCATGCGGTGCAAGGCGTGCTGCTATCGGAGGCTTTGGTTGATGACGCGCAGCAGTGGGATCTCACCCTTGGTGAGCCCTCAGATGGTGCCAGGCTGCCGGCACCCTTCTCGCCCAGCAGCTCGCACATGTTTTGCAGCTGCGACACGATGGTATCCTTGAGGCACCGGAAGTGCCGTGACATGGCTTTCTGTGCCAGCGCTCTGTATAGGGTCATCGCGCCAAACCCCATCACTGAGTTGAAGAAGTTCACTGCCATCTGCATCTGGATCATGCATATCAAACCAATCAAACAAAAATTACTTCTTCCATCCATCAGATAATTTATTTATGATTCATCCTTAGTAAAGCAAAGTAATTGAGACATGAAAAGGAAACCTTGGAGAGGGGAGATGAATGGCTCAGGCCATGTGAATTGCGACCAACAGATGCATGAAGGAATATAAATACCATCATCAGTCGACCGCTCAATTGCCTGGCAGTTCCTGATGCATCAATTGCTGGGAGTGGGAGTGGTTTCCTCATGCATCAGTTGTTGGGAGTCGGTGTGCCCGTGTCTCTTCTAAGTCCGAGGAACGAAATATGCCAGTGGGGGTCTCCTATTTAGGTATAGTAGATTACACATTGCAGTTACATGATCATAGGATAATTGATCAATTAATTAATGAGTTATATATATAACTGTAACATGAGGCCATTGTAGCGTATCTTCACCAATTTCCCTAATGACCTAATGATGTGTCCGACTATGATTTTGCTCCTGAGTTGTCATTTTGGTGTGTGACTTCTTGGTGTTCAGGTTTCAGAAGAAGTCATTGTTGTAAATGATATTAACCTTGTGGGTTGCAATTCTTCCCGATAGTGTTTAACATCTTCTTTGAACTTCGCGCTGGCCTATGACTTGTTGATAGCGAACACCCTCTTTAGGAAGAGGGAATCTCATCTAGTAACCTTTCGTAGTGGACAACACTCGAGCCAGATCGACTTTATCCTTGCAAGGAGGGAGGATAGACGTGCTTGCTTTGATTGTAAGGTGTTACCTGGGGAGTGTGTTGTCCCTCAACATAAGCTTGTGGTGGCGGACTTTCGCTTTTGGGTACGTGTCCACCGGGACAAACGGGCCAAGATTGCGAGAACGAAGTGGTGGAAGCTTAGAGGGGAAGCAGCGCAGACGTTTAAGGAGAGGATGCTAGACGAGGGACCTTGGGAAGAAGGAGAAGATGCCGACGACATGTGGCTAAAGATGGCAACATGTGTCCGGAAGGTGGCTTCGGAAGTGTTTGGCGTGAGTAGGGGAGGCAAACGGGAAGCGAAAGACACATGGTGGTGGAATGACGAGGTGCAAAGGGCTATTAGGGAGAAGAAGGAGTGTCTCAAGCGTCTCCACCATGACAAGAGTGTAGCCAACATCGAGGGCTATAAAATAGTGAAGAGGGTTGCAAAGCGAGCTGTGAGTGTAGCAAAAGGTCAGGCGTATGATGGCCTTTATCAGCGGCTAGGCACGAAGGAAGGGGAAAAGGACATTTATAGGATGGCTAGAATCCGCGAGAGGAAGACAAGGGACATCAACCAAATAAAATGCATCAAGGATGGGACAGATCGACTTCTGGTGAAGGATGAGGAGATCAAGGACAGATGGAGAGAGTACTTCGACAAGCTGTTTAATGGGGAGAATGAGGGTCCTGCCCTTGAGTTGGACGACTCATTTGACGATACCAACAGACGCTTTGTGAGGAGAATTCAGGAGGCAGAGATCGGAGAGGCTTTGAAGAGGATGAAGGGAGGTAAAGCGATGGGCCCTGATGGTATCCCCATTGAGGTGTGGAGATACCTAGGCGCCAGAGCGATAGTATGGTTAACTAAGCTTTTTAACCTTATTTTTCGGTCAAATAAGATGCCTGAAGAATGGAGGAGAAGTATATTAGTACCTATCTTCAAGAACAAGGGAGATGTTCAAAGTTGTACTAACTACCGTGGGATTAAGTTGATGAGTCATACGATGAAGCTCTGGGAGAGGGTTATCGAGCATCGCCTAAGGAGAGTGACACATGTGACCCAAAATCAGTTTGGGTTCATGCCTGGTAGGTCGACCATGGAGGCGATTTTCTTATTACGACAATTGATGGAGAGATATAGGGAGCAGAAGAAGGACTTGCACATGGTCTTTATTGACCTCGAGAAGGCATATGACAAAGTACCGAGAAATGTCATGTGGTGGGCCTTGGAAAAGCACAAAGTCCCAACTAAGTACGTTACCCTCATCAAGGATATGTACAGGGATGTGGTGACGTTTGTCCGAACATGTGATGGCGACACCAGTGACTTTCCAATTAAAATAGGACTGCATCAGGGGTCAGCTTTGAGCCCTTATTTATTTGCTTTGGTGATGGATGAGGTCACAAGGGACATACAAGGTGATATCCCTTGGTGTATGCTCTTTGCTGATGATGTGGTGCTAGTTGACGACAGTAGGGCGGGAGTTAATAGGAAGTTAGAACTATGGAGGCACACGTTAGAGTCGAAAGGGTTCAGACTTAGTAGGACTAAGACCGAGTATATGAGGTGCGATTTCAGCGCGACTAGGCACGAGGAGGGAGACGTTAGCCTCGATGGGCAAGTGGTGGCCAAGAAGGATACTTTTCGGTATTTAGGGTCGATGCTACAAAAGGATGGAGACATTGATGAAGATGTTAGGCATAGAATTTCAGCCGGCTGGTTGAAATGGCGTCAAGCTTCTGGCGTTCTCTGTGACAAAAGGGTGCCTCAGAAGCTGAAAGGTAAGTTCTATAGGACGGCGATTCGTCCGGCGATGTTATATGATGCTGAGTGTTGGCCTACAAAAAGGCGACATGTCCAGCAATTGAGTGTAGCGGAGATGCGTATGTTGCGTTGGTGTTGTGGGCACACAAGGAGGGATAGAGTACGGAACGACGATATTCGGGATAGGGTTGGGGTGGCACCAATTGAGGAGAAATTGATTCAACATCGGTTGAGATGGTTTGGACATGTCCAACGGAGGCCTCCTGAGGCGCCGGTGCGTAGTGTTCTAAAGCGGGCCGATAATGTAAAGAGCGGTAGAGGTCGACCTAAATTAACTTGGGACGAGTCCGTTAAGAGAGATCTTAAGGAGTGGAATATCCCCAAGGATTTAGCTATGGACAGGAGCGCTTGGAGATTAGCAATCAACGTGCCTGAACCGTGACATCTTTTGTCTTGTGCCCTTTATGTCCCTTTATGTGTCTCCCTGTTTGTCGTCTCTTTTGGGTTTCATCTCTAGCCTACCCCAACTTGCTTGGGACAAAAGGCTATGTTGTTGTTGTTGTTGTTGTTGTAGTGTTTAACATCTTCATATTGAAAGGTCTTTTTTTCTATTTGTTTAAGAAGGATGACAAATGTTATGAATGTGGTTGCTGTGACGACAACCCTGCCACCCCTTTTATGATTGAGGAACAGCAGTTAAAAAAGGAGAGGCTGTACCCAGTTCTAAAACCTCCCACATATTGTGGGACTGGAGGAGGGAAATTTCTAGGCAGACTTACCCTCATTTTTTTTTAACAAGGAGGCTGATTTGAACCAAGACCTCCAGGACATAAGTAGAGAAACTATAGTACAATTTGGTGCCCAAATTCTCCATAATCTCCCCCTTACTATATCTCTGGATTTCCTCCTGAAATGTTAATTTTATCTAAGTAGACACTGTATAAACTCCATATCACTTGATGGCACTTATTTCTAGCTGAACTACCTCCAAGTGAATTGTTTCCAATGATTTTCTCGAGTACAGATTACTTGCTTGTTGAGTTGCACGCACCCCTAATCTGCACCACTGAGGATGCAATGAGATTCATGCTACTGCTAGTACACACATCCTGACAGGGGCAGACCGAGAATTTTTCCATGGGGTATGCCACACCAAAATTTTCACATGCAACTTGGTAAAATTCATTTAGCGATTCGATAATCAACCTTAAAATTGCTGTGCAATCTGGCATACAAGTACTAACTAACACAATAAATCTCAAATTCAACAGTTAAATTAACTTCATCAATTACAATAAAATAGTTCAAACAACATACTAATGGTTCGAAATGTGTATAAATATATCTACATCTAGATATCTAGTCATGTACTGTCACCTAGGGGCTAGGGTTTGCATATGTGTTGGGGAGTTGCCAAGTTGGGGCAGCCGCACAGGGGCTGCTACGGTGATGCTGCCAGCAGGATTTGGTGTGGAGAAGTGCACCGGTCTCCAGTTAATCCACCACCTCCAATTGGGCTTCAACTGGATTTGGTGAGGAGAAAAGTTAGGGACTGGAGTTTGGAGAGGAGGCTTGTGGGGGATTTGCAAAGGGCGGGCAGAGGATCCTCACTGGCAGGAGGCACTTTGATTCTGGCGGTGGCCGGCGATGGGGGGAAGCTCTGGGTTGCCCACTCGGCCTTCGCTTCCAGCGTTGCGGGCAGTGGAGGGGACATAGCGCTGTGTTGAGCGGAGGAGACGAGCGGCTGAGCGTGCGGTAGATGTTTTTTGTACCAAGTGATAGATGGGCCTGCTGCACTTTCTTAGGGTATACTGGGCCATGCCCGGATAGCCCACTGGGTCTGTCCATGCATTCTGATGCAGCTTCAGTGGTGTATGGATGCGCATGCCCCTGGGGAGACATGATTTTCCTGACTTAATGGAAGCTATATGTTTGAATCCTGCTTGGTAGGAAAAAAAAATTCTGTTTTGTGGGCAAAAAAAAAGTTATTAGTACAATTGTGTTGCATGGGCTTCACTTTTGGATGATAGCTTGTGGGGATTTGATCATCAGCCTTCACCATTGAAACAAGCAAGCCAATGCTATATCATGATTGTTTGTGCATTTCATTGAGGATTTCATATGTTATTGCAAGCATTAGTTGTGAATGCTTGTGATTAGTGATCTAGCTGTCCATATTTTAATATTAGAGATAATCTTGTAGCCTCCTTAGTGCTTAGACTGATGGTTAAAGGATGAGTATAAAGCCAATCCCAGTTTTATTTCTCATGTTACTGTCCTTTGCCTGTAATGCTGACGCTGAATGCATTAGGCATGGATGGGCCAAATGAACTGGTGTATGCAACATGATTTAAAAATCTAATGAATCCTCATTGATGGTAGAATACATAGTCTTTGAGCAGATCTGGACTTCTGGAGATGGAGGTGTGTTCATGTACTTGTACATTGGCTGGTGTGAACTATTTTTTAAAAAGTTTGCACAATTGGTCATGATGGTTTCATTTGAAGTAGGTACTTAGCAATGGAAAAAATGATTTATGGTGGAAATACATGTGTTGCTTTTACTTTAAAACCACAGCATAGAGTTCAATAATTGAAGGGGAGGGGATAAAGAAAAAGAGGGTATGGGCAATAGTGTGGAAACCAGGAAAGTTGGGAAGCTTGGTTGCATGTGCTTCAGTTGAGGCGTCAAACTTTACATCTCATAGCAATGCAATCAGAGCACACGCATCTGTATGTGGCAATAGAGTTTCTCAGGCCAGTAGGCAGGCCAGTCAAAAACACTCAGTGACATATTCTTATGCTTTATACATTCTGAGAATGATGTTGCTATTTTGAAAGTTTTCCAAATCCTTCAAAGGAACTAGAGTAGGAGAGGACTTTGTGAAACTTTGAAAGAAATGAGATACACTGGCAGAGGAGCAAGTATTACAGATGCCAATATATGTCACTTCAACATTCTATTCTCATTTGCAGCATTCCAGTTTTATTATTTATTTCTACCTTTTGATACAGTATTTGGTTAATTGTTCTATCCAAAGTCCGAACTTGGCTATCAATGCCTAGAGTACTGGATGCCTGAACTATCTTGCTTTTAGGAAGCAATGCAAGATTTTTAAGCCTTGATGAATTAGTTATGCACTGCTTTATTTCTTAATTCTTGCAGTTTGGTCCCCAGTAAGGTATTTTAGGTCATAGCACTGAGGTTATTTTAGGTCGTAGCACTAAGGTTTGTTGCTAAATAGGATTCTGTATCAGTTTGTTTAGGTTGAACACTTATGTGCAGCGTTCGCTTAAACTTGTTTAAACCGCCCTCTACACACTGTAGACTGTAGACACTAAACTGTGGGTATACATGTAGTTTATGCTTTAAACGGTGAATTAAACAAAAAAAAAATTAAACGGTCAAAGCATTAAAAACAGTTTAAACAGTGTGTTTAAATGTGATTTAAATGTTTGAAGCGTCTAAATGACTGTCTTGGCGATAGAGAACTGACTTGTTAAAACTATTTAATATTTGATTCTTGTTAGAACTTATGTCTAATGTAATGTTATTGCGTAATGACACCTAACCATTAACTAGTGAGAACTACATGTGAACTATCTATGTCATTATCCTGTCTAATGTCGATGTCTTATTATGTAACTGTGTGCTTGTCTCAAGCCACATTTAAAAAATTTACTATATGGAATTATAGTGTTTTTATGCATATTTATTACTAAAGTGCAAATTGTTTAAACCATCTAATTTATCGTCTACATCGACTAAACGCTAAATGAAGGGTTACCTACCATCTAGCATTTTGCGTTTAGGAAAGCACTGCTTATGCAGATGTCTAGATCTCATGTCAAACCTTACCTGGGTGATTATTACTGTTAAAAAATAAGCTTGACATTCTTTGTTTGATACTTGTTTTAAAGTTCTACTTCTAACGTTCTTTAATTTTCAGAGTGAACGGCTGAGGCAATCTATACTGGAGAAAGTTCAGGCAAAGCAATTTGAGGCACTGGCCTCAGTTGAGGACAAGATACTCAGGAAAATACGGGATAAAGAGGCAGAAGTGGAGACCATCAACAAAAGGAACTCTGAACTAGAGGACCAGATTAAGCATTTGGGAGTGGAAGTTGGTGCCTGGCAGCAAAGGGCCAAGTACAACGAGAGCATGATCAATGCACTCAAGTACAACTTGGAACAGGTATGTGCTCATCAGAGCAAGGATTTCAAGGAAGGCTGCGGCGATAGTGAGGTAGATGACACGGCTTCCTGTCACAATGGTGGTGCTGTCAATTTGCAACTGACGCCGAAGGAGAACAGACAACAGAAGGATTTGACGGCTTGCAGGGTCTGTAAATCAAGTGAGGCATGCATGCTCTTGCTGCCTTGTCGGCATCTTTGTCTATGCAAGGAGTGCGAGAGCAAGCTGAGCTTCTGCCCCCTGTGCCAGTCATCCAAGATACTTGGCATGGAGATATATTATGCGTAGAATATAATTTATGTATCACATGAGTATCTTACGAGATACTGCTATGTTAATACGTCAATGTATTGCAAACTTTAGAACCTATGTACCACTATGACTTGCCACTGAATCTAAAAAGACTGCCGTTTATGGTAGATTTACCGCAGCAAATTTCTTTGAGAAGCTCATCCTTGATTTCTGCTCCTAGTAAACTTCTTGGCAGAGTCTGTCTTGTGCGATTAGTTATTACCATCTATCTATGTATTTCCATCAGCGGACCTTTTCAGGCAGACCCTGTTTGGAACTCAGGAAATTTCCCCAATTCCTGTGTTTTTGCTGCTAAATTGAATTGATTTCTGTTAAATTTCTATATGATTTTTGTGAAATCCCTATAGTCCAAACATGGCCCCAAAGTGCGGCTGTCCTCTCCTCTCTTTCTATGGGGCAAGTGCTATATAACTCGAAAGTAAGCGAAGTTGTCTTGTGCCATAAGGTTTTGTAAATTTTTAAATACCTGTAAAATAAGAAGTCTTAAGTGCTGTGTGAAATGCAAAGCATCTTCCATTGAATTGATCATTTGGATATTGAACAGACCAATCTCTTAAAAAGAGTCAGCTGCAGCTGCTGCTTTCAGATTTGCGAGTTATATATATCCATGGACAGTTAGTTTTATGATTGATCTCGGGTCCCTGGCAATGACTTGTACTTGCAAGCTCATTCTACCAAAAAGAACTCGAAAAAAATGTTTGCCGTACACGCATTAGCTATGCCATTTGATTACCTATCTTGGGGCGGATTCCGGCAATTATGACCTGGTAGTTAGCAGAAAGCACCAATAGCCTTGTCTTTCAAGCCCAGCAAATCAATTGCTTAGCCACTCAGACCCTCCTCCCCTGGTGCCTGTTGGCCCGGCTATATCTCATCATAGGTTAGGGTAATGGCATGGGTGTATTCAGGAGAGGAGAAATGCATAGTGCTTGCTAGCCCGAGAGAACTCGATTCTCACCTATATATATTTTGTTTAGATTCTGACTCTAGCTCTACACGGACTATAAAAAACCAGAGACAGTCAGACATAAATCAACAGAAATCGCCCCCGTGCCCCAGATGACCCCACAATCCCACAAAAATAGTGGTAGACGGCGATGCCTTGGACAGCTGTACTCTCGCCCAGCTTGTCCAGTTGCGTTTTGACGTCTCAGAAATCCCAAATCAACGCTCCCAACAAAGGTACCGGGGCCCGGACCACGCCAGCTTTGCCGGCACTACCCCCAGGCCCCAGCTCGGCCGCCTCGTGCAACAGGATCCCCCTGCCGCTGTCGCGCAGCTGTACCATACCGCCACTCGCCCACTCCTCCACCAGTCCACAGCAGCACAGCGACGCGCCCCGGCCGCCATTGTGTGGCTCCAGCCCAAACCCGCGCCGATGTTGACCAGTGGCGGGCAGGCGGGCGGAGCGAACACGGGCGCGGCCGCGCGGGGGCGGGGGGCGGAGCGCCCTATCCATGTGATGTGAGCTAACGAACGTTGCGAGCCAGGCTTGCCCACGCTGCAGTGCCACCACTCGTGCCCCCACCATCCACATTCATCATTACCATCGTCTCCTCTCGTTAGCAACAGCAAAGTAGCCAGCCGAGCCAGCACACGGCTCCGCCGCCCCCTCCGCTCCGCCCTCCCCTCCTCTCCATCCTGGCCGGGCCCACCCGGCATCCCTGAACTCCCCCCTTCCCGCATCAAAATCCCCCCACCCGTGCCGTCGCTGCGCCCGCCCCGCGTGCCCGAATTTCGCCGTAATCCGGCTGGTTTTTCCCGTGCGCAGCGAGCGGGCCGTAATGGCGCTGTCCGCGTCGGCGGCGTCGGCCGGCCGGGGGTCACGGGCGGAGAAGGTGAGGAGGATCTTCGAGCGCTTCGACACCAACGGGGACGGCGGGCTGGACCGCAACGAGATGGCCGCCCTCGTCGTCGCCGTCAACCCGCGGGTCAAGTTCAGCGAGGACCAGATCTCCGCCATCCTCGACGAGGTGTTCCGCACCTACGCCGAGTTCATCCTCCCCGACGGCAGGGGCCTCTCCCTGCCGGGGCTGCTCCGCACCTACGACGACGGCGCCGGGGACGTCGACCGCGACTTCCTCGCGCTCTCCCTGCCCGCCGTCGACTCAGACGCCTCATCCCCGGAGATCGCCGCGGGGGACGCCGCAACGCACTCCTCCCCGCCCTCCGCCGCCGCCGCGTCGCTGCTCGACGACCACGCCAAGCCGCTCGGCGCCGGCGGCGTTCGGCCGTCGGTCAGCTCCCGCGCCGTGGCCGCCGCGCCGGCGTGGGCGACCTCGCCCAACCACGGCATCGCCTTCGACTCCTCCTGGGGGCTCCTCGACGACCTGGAGATACTCGTCAAGCGCCTCCGCTCAAAGCAGCTGCGGAAGGGCTCCATCGACGGAAGCGGCGGCGCCGGCAACAGCAACTTCGACTCCTTCTCCGAGGCCGGGTGGTCCAGGGAGATCTCCGGCGCGGCGGATTCGGCATCCACCGCCGCTCCGTGGGACGAGACGAGCCGCGACTACCTCACCTTCGTCAAGGAACTCGCCGTGCTCCGCACGCGCGCCGACGCCTCCCGCTCGCGCGAGGAGGCCTTCGACAACCACATGGTCATCGGCCGGGCGCTTTCTGAGCACCGCCTGTTCCGAGACGCCCTAGCCAGCTTCCGCCGCGCCTGTGAGCTGCAGCCCACTGACGTCCGTCCCCACTTCCGCGCGGGGAACTGCCTGTACGCCCTCGGTCGCCATGCAGAAGCCAAGGAGGAGTACCTCCTTGCCCTTGAGGCCGCCGAGGCTGGCTGCTCACAGTCCGCGGACATCCTCCCGCAGATCCATGTCAACCTTGGTATTGCCATGGAGGCCGAGGGGATGGTACTTGGTGCCTGTGAGCATTACCGAGAAGCCGCCATATTGTGTCCATCTCATGCCAGGGCACTCAAGCTCCTGGGGAGCGCTCTCTATGGTGTTGGGGAGTACCGAGCTGCTGAGAAGGCACTGGAGGAGGCCATCTTCTTGAAGGAAGACTATGCTGATGCGCACTGTGACCTTGGGTCGGCCCTGCATGCAGTAGGGGAGGATGACCGTGCGATCCAGGAGTTTCAGACAGCAATTGATCTCAAACCGGGCCATGTTGATGCCTTATACAATCTTGGTGGATTGAACATGGATGCAGGACGCTTTGTACGGGCTGCAGAGATGTATACTCGTGTGCTGAGCATCCGACCAAACCATTGGCGTGCACAGCTAAACAAGGCAGTGGCTTTGCTTGGGCAGGGTGAATCTGAGGAGGCCAAGAAGGCACTCAAGGAGGCGTTTAAGATGACACAGAGGGTGGAAGTGTACGATGCTATCTCACATTTGAAGACATTGCAAAAGAAGAAGCCAAAGCCTTCCAAAGGAAAAGATGATGGTCAAGGGGAGCAGGCTTATGTTGTTGTGGAGGCATCCAAGTTCAAGAGGGTTGGCAGGAAGACTACCTTGCGGCAGGATTTGGCCAATGCTCTAGATATAAGGGCCTTCGAGAGGATGACAAAGCTAGGCCACTGCGATGTGGAGCTTCTTAGAAAAGAGATGAATGAGACTGATGTCCCTGTATCTTACTCAGGCACTGGCATCCCTGAGAAGTCAATACGCAAAGCAGCTCTTGAGGTTATTCTCCGCAGGCTCCTCTCTTTTCTCAAGCCAGATACCTTTCAGGGTGCTATCAAGGCAATCAACGAAAGAATTCTCTCTGTCCTTGATGCTCCTGGTTCTGGTCGTGTTGATCTGGGTATGTTCTTCGCCATCATTGCTCCGATCTGTTCTGGCCCTGTGGATAGGCGCAAGCGTATCGTCTTTGATGCACTTCTTTGGCGCCCTGCTAGCGAAGGCAGCAATGGTCAGATAAGGAGGAGTGATGCGTTAACCTACATTAAGCTTCTTCGGGCTGTTTATATACCCACCCATGGGGCTAGTGACATGCTCGAAATGCATGGGGAGTCTGACCCTACCATGGTATCATACACAGAATTCTTAGAGATGTTCAATGATCCAGATTGGGGATTTGGGATCCTGAGCACTCTGGTGAATCTTGAAGAGAGTGATCACATACGTCATGGTCGCCACACATGCTCCATCTGCCGGTACCCTATCATTGGATCACGGTTTAAGGAAACAAAACACTCATTCAGCCTGTGCAACCGGTGCTACAGTGAAGGGAAGGTTCCGTCAGCATTCAAGTTGGAAGAGTACAGGTTCAAAGAATACGGTAACGAGTCCGAGGCCCTCATCGATAAGTGCATGTGCTTCAGTTTACATTCTAAGAAGCTGGAAACTGATGCTTGATCATTCAAACTTTGATCTCAAGTGCTCAAGCATGAATCTTTGTATTTCCTAGGTGCAAAGATGTCTAGTTAGCCTCTCCCACTCTCTTGTAAACTAAGGTGCCTTGTTCGGAGTTTCTCTAAATGTGTCCCGGTTACTAATAACCCTAATGTGTTAGCTGTTGTTTTAAGTGTACGGGAACGAGTAAATGTGAATTCCATACACTCTGTTGACCCAGTCCAATACAACCTTGCTGACCCTTGCATATTTTTTTTCGAGCAAGAACAATTTTGGTTCTCTTTAATGTTTTTCTTCTTTTGTCTCATATTTTGTGGAGTACTTAAACTTACTGACGCCGTGATGTCTCTCGTTTTCGTTTCTATATAAGTCCGCTATGGTATAATTGTTTGCGTGGCACTAGTGAGTTCACCGTGAGCAAAAGAATTCGAACTCTCCCAATTCTGCTTCCTCTATCTGAGCACCTCTGGATTGGTATAATGAGCTGAGCCATGTAAATGTAAGAGAAAGGGCTGGTTTGGTATAACGAACTGAGCCAGTTCAGAGAAAGGGCTGAACGGATGGGCATGGGGCCGTCTGGGTGGCCTGCGTTATCAGTATATATATATATGGGAGAATTGGCTGTGAGACATTGCCAAAGCCGAAAATTGGGTGCCACACACCTCCATTCTCTTTATTTGCTGAGGGACACCGCGTTTTCGTTCACTTTGGCCAGTGGACACCGTCGACCGGTTCCACCCAGTATCGGAGAGAGAAACTTTGCGAAATGACGACCGGTGCCCCTGACTCATGTCTGGTTGGACCCAACCGACTGCTGCGAACGGGTCTGGTTGGACTAGCTTTAGTCCCAGCCGGTCGAGTCTAGATTAGGGTTCGACTCCAGTCCGTCTCCGTCCCCAATCCCTTTGTCGCCGCTCCACTTCGCCGCTCCCGTCGCCGCTGTAAGGTCCAAATAGGCTAGAGGGGGGGTGAATAGCCTAATTAAAACTTCTACAAGAATTACTTAACCACAAGTTAGTAAGAAAGGTGGCGAAGCAAAAGCACTAGCTCTAACTAATTAAGCAAGCCACCTACACAAGTCTAGTACAAGGCTATCCACTAAGCACAACAACAACTACAAGCTAGAAACAAGAAGTAATACGAGAGAAGAGCTTCGAGTTATTATACCGCCGTGTAGAGATGAGAAGTACCAATAAATCAATCACACGAGAGAAATCCTCGGGAAGATAATGACACAAGAATTTATCCCGAGGTTCACTTGCTTCCCGGCAAGCTACTCCCCGTTGTGGCGATACACCCACTTGTCGGTTCGCGAGCTAATCGACTATCAAGAGTCGAGCCCTCGGCGGGCGCCGCACAACCGTACACAAGATAGGGATCCTCCAAGCCACGAGCTTCACTAGAGTATCCAATTTGCGAACTCCCGCAGGAAAGGATCAAGAACCCCTTACAACACTTGGTGATGACTCCAACAATCTCCAATTGCGAGCTCAATCACCTCCGCTGCTCCAAGCCGTCTACCGTGTCGGGAAACATGGAAGAGTAACAAGAAATCCGCAGCAACTCGAAGATCAAGTGCCTCTAAAATGCAACTCTCAAGCAATGCACTTGAATCTCACTCAATCTCACTCAAGATGTGCAACTATGCAAAGAGATGAGTGGAGGGGTTGTTCTCTAGCTCAAAGTATGTCTCTAGGTCTCAAAGTATGCAAGAGTTACCCTCAAACCCCGGTCAACCTCTATTTATAGCGTACCCCTTCGAATATAGCCGTTAGGAACTTTAACCAGCCGAAGTCGCGCGACCAGACGCGCTGGTCAAACTGACCGGACGCGCCGGTCGCGCAACGGCTAACTGCGAGGCAACGACCGGACGCGCTGGTCGCGCAGACCGGACGCGCTGGTCAAACTGACCGGACGCGCCGGTCGCGCAACACCGCGAGCCCTCAAAGCAATGACCGGACGCGCCCTAGCGAATGACCGGACGCGACAGTGCCAGCGTCCGGTTTGAGTCCAGTAAGCTCCCTCAATGACCGGACGCGTCCGATCGTACGTGACCAGACGCGCCGCGCGTCCGATCACCACTTCGCTGTTCTCTGCCCTTCTAGACGCCTGACCGGACGCGCCGGTCCCGTGAAGGACCGGACGCGTCGGTCGCGCGCTCTGCTTCTGCGCACAGGTGAACTGACCGGACGCGCTGGTCAGGCCAGACCAGCGTCCGGTCACTCACCCTAGGCACGCTGACCGAATGAACTGACCGGACGCGCTGGTCAAGCCGTGACCGCGTCCGGTGCAGCGTCCGGTCACCACAGTGACCTCCGTTCGCCTTCGTTTCTTTTCTGACTTCCGGCGCAATAGAAAATAGGCGTTTCACTTCCCCAAAAAGCGTCGAATCCCGCCTCGCAAGCTCGGCGGGAGGGAGAGAGGAACCTAAACCCCTCTCTACTGCTCAAACTCCACCGCCTTCATAAATGTGCTAACACCACCAAGTATACACTATCATGTGCATGTGTGTTAGCATTTCACAATCATTTTCCAAGGCGTTATGTTAGCTCTTTTACTAGATCCTAATGCATATGCTCAAGACAATGATCTAGTGGCACTTGATTTCCGAGCTAACCGTGATTGCCCCTCTTGATAGTCGGCTATGTTCCTAAACCCGGTCAATCACTTCTCTACTCATCTTAGACCGGCAAAAGGAAAACCCTATGGTTATACCTTTGCCTTACGCTCTTAGATCATTCTCTTCCACTTGATCATCATGTCCTTCCTTTTATGTGCATCTCCACCATGATCATCATTTCATGTCCATGCACCAGCTCTTTGTGATCTTGTGGCCACCACTCCTTGCCACATACACCTTCATCACATGTGTTGCTTATGCCTAACTCAAAACACTTAACACATGGCATTAACAACTTGATGTCATTAATTACCAAAACTAAACTTAGGCTTTCAATCTCCCCCTTTTTGGTAATTGATGACAATCATCACAAAGATATGAAATGAAATCAATTTTCAATTTCAATAGTATTAGCTCCCCCTACATATGTGCTTCCATGAGTTTGGTTCAATTGTGCACATATGTATGGATTTGAATTTTGGGAGAGTTACTACTATCAAAATGATGCTAAGGTATATAGAATGGACCTTTGAAGCGTGATACCAATCGGAGTTGCCTTTATATACCATCCTTAGCATCGATGTAGCTAGACACCACTTGTAATACATCACTTGTAAAGATCACAAACACTAAAGTACCCCGTGAGATCAACATTATAAGCAAAGGTGTCTAAATACCGCTTGTAAAGCTACTCTCAATAAATCATCATTCAAGTTCTATTTCTAGCAAACATCATTCAATCATGAATATCGAAATTAAATTTGCAATGCAACACACCATCATGTTAGTGCACATACAAATGCAACAAATAATTCATGAGCTTGCTCCCCTACTTGTGTGCTCAATTTTAATCCTTTGTAACTTAACTTTTTTTATTTTTGTGACTTTTCTCTCTCCCTTATTATAACTTATTCTCTCTTTGCAATATCTTTGTGACTTTTCTCTCCCCCCTTTGTCAACAATCACCAAAAAGGTGTCAAGTTTAGTGAGAGATAAGTCAATCAATATGAGGGAGTCCAAATTATAGTTCAATCTAGATCACTTGCCTAGAATATGTAATTCGGTTTGATCCAAGCATAAGCTTCTTCACACCTCATAAAGTATAAGGGTTATCTTGAGCATGTTGAGTTACACATCATGAGCTCATTTTCTAGATTCAACACTAGGTTTGTAAGCCCACAAACATGTCATATGCTACCACTAGATCAATCAAACATAGAAGCAATAGTGGTACTATATATACATCAAAATCATTTGATTTTCATGAATGAGCCTATTTGTCATGCAAATATGTCTATATGTTCTAACTATGTCCTTAGCAAAGTATGAATGATATGCCAAACAACTTTACCTTGCTATGTTGGAGGAGAGACATGTCATATAAGGATGTGGGGGTGCACTTATATCAAGTTGGAGAAGTCAAGTATGTTCAATTCATTCTTCAACTTGTAAAATCTTTTTTCATCAAGTGGCTTTGTAAAGATGTCGGCTAGTTGATCTTCGGTACCAATGCTCTCAATGCTAATATCACCCTTTTGTTGATGGTCTCTTATGAAGTGGTGTCTTATATCAATGTGCTTAGTTCTTGAATGTTGAACCGGATTTTGAGTCATCTTGATAGCACTTTCATTGTCACAAAACAATGGTACATTCTTGAACTTGATTCCAAAATCATTCAAGGTGGCCTTCATCCAAAGCAATTGTGCACAATAACTACCGGCACTAATGTATTCGGCCTCAGCGGTAGATAGTGCAACACTATTTTGTTTCCTTGATGACCATGAAACAAGAGACCTTCCAAGCAATTGACAAGTGCCACTTGTGCTCATTCTATCAATCTTGCATCCACCGTAGTCGGAGTCCGAATATCCAATCAACTCAAAATTAGACCCCCTTTGGAAACCATAATCCAACATCATGAGTGCCCTTAAGATACCTCAATATCCTCTTGGTTGCTTTCAAGTGACTTTTCTCTAGGTGAAGCTTGATATCTTGCACACTTGCACACACTAAACATCACATTCGGCCTTGAAGCGGTGACATAGAGCAAACTTCCAATTATAGACCGGTATTGCTTTTGATCTACCATGTTTCCACTATCATCAATACCCAATTGATCATTTGTGCCTATTGGTGTACTCATTTGCTTAGCATCTTGCAATCCAAACTTCTTGATCATATCCTTGATGTATTTTCCTTGACTTACAAAAGTACCATTTTTCATTTGCTTGATTTGAAGTCCAAGGAAGTAACTAAGCTCTCCAATCATAGACATCTCAAACTCATTAGCCATTATATTTCCAAACTCTTCACAAAAGTCTTGGTTAGTTGATCCAAAGATAATATCATCCACATAGATTTGCAACACAAACAAGTCATTTCCAAGCTTCTTGGTAAAGAGAGTGGTGTCAACCTTTCCCATCTTGAACCCTTTAGAGAGGAAAAAGTCCCTCAACCTCTCATACCATGCTCTAGGTGCTTGCTTCAAACCATATAATGCCTTCTTTAGCTTGTAAACATGGTCGGGCTTATGGTCATTTTCAAAACCAGGAGGTTGCTCAACATAAACTTCTTCATTGATGTAGCCATTGAAAAATGCACTCTTGACATCCATTTGATAGAGCTTGATGTTGTGTGCACAAGCATATGCTAATAAGATTCTAATTGCCTCCAATCTTGCAATCGGTGCATATGTCTCTCCAAAGTCAAGACCCTCAACTTGAGTGTATCCTTGTGCTACTAATCTTGCTTTGTTTCTCACAACTACACCATCTTGATCTTGCTTGTTTCTAAAGACCCATTTAGTATCAATCACATTGTAGTTCTTTGGCCTCTTAATAAGTTTCCAAACTTGATTTCTAGCAAAGTTGTTTAGTTCTTCATGCATGGCATTTACCCAATCGGAATCCTTCAACGCATCTTCTATCTTCTTTGGTTCTTCTAATGAGACAAATGAGTAATGCTCACAAAATGATGCTAGCCTTGATCTAGTTTGAACACCACTTTGAATTTCACCAATGATTTGATCCAACGGATGATCTCTTGCAATGCTAGTAGGTTGGAGTATTGGGAGTTGATTGCTTCCACTTGTTTGACCTTGAACTTGAGCTTCATCATGAGAACCACTAGAGCTTGCTTGATTTGTATCAATTTGAACACTTTGGTTGATCACATGAATATCATCATCATCAACTTGCATCGGCCTTATATCACCAATGTCCATGTTCTTCATTGCATTTGATAATTGATCTCCTCTCACATCATCAAGGTTTTGAGCTTCATTTTGAGATCCTTGTGTTTCATCGAACTCAACATCATGAAATTCTTCCAAGGTGCCATTTGTGATATTCCAAACTCTATATGCTTTGCTTGTGGTAGAATAACCAAGTAAGAACCCTTCATCACATTTTTTTCAAACTTGCTCAATCTAGTGCCTTTCTTGAGAATATAGCATTTGCAACCAAACACTCTAAAGTATGCAATGTTGGGCTTTCTTCCATTCAATAGCTCATATGGTGTCTTTCCAAGCTTTCCATGGTAATAGAGACGGTTGCTACAATAGCAAGCCGTGTTGATGGCTTCACTCTAAAATGAATGACTCACATTGTATTCACTAAGCATTGATCTAGCCATGTCAATCAAGGTTCTATTTTTCCTTTCAACTACACCATTTGATTGAGGAGTGTATGTAGGTGAGAATTGATATCCAATACCAAAATCATCACACAAATCTTCAATTATTGTGTTCTTGAACTCACTACCATTGTCACTTCTAATCTTCTTGATGGTAGTCTCAAACTCATTTTGCACCCTCTTGACAAAAGACTTGAATAGATCATAAACATCACTCTTGTCATAGAGAAAGAACACCCAAGTGTATCTAGTGTAGTCATCAACAATCACAAAACCATACTTGTTGCCACCAATGCTAGTGTATGTTGTTGGCCCAAACAAGTCCATGTGCAATAGCTCAAATACCTTTGATGTGCTCATTTCACTCTTACTAGGATGTGTATTTCCAACTTGTTTGCCGGCTTGACAAGCACTACATGGTTTATCCTTTTCAAAAGTCACATCTTTCAAGCCTCTAACTAAGTCATGCCTCAAAAGTTTGTTCAATTGTTTCATTCCAACATGACCAAGCCTTCTATGCCACAACCATCCCATACTAGATTTGCTTAGCAAGCATGATGTCAATTGTGTCTCACTATCATTGAAGTCAACCAAGTATAAGCTACCATGTCTAAATCCTTTGAATATCAAATTTGATCCATCAACACTTATGACTTCAACATCATCACTACCAAATATGCACTTGAAGCCAAGATCACAAAGTTGTGCCACCGATAAAAGATTGAAATCCAAGCTCTTAACTAGCAACACATTAGATATACTCAAGTCATTTGAGATAGCAATTTTACCAAGCCCCTTGACCTTGTCTTTCTTGTTGTTGCCGAAAGTGATAGCATCAAAACCACCATTTTGACTTGTATCAATTGAATTGAACATACAAGGGTCTCCGGTCATATGTTGAGTGCACCCACTATCAAGCACCCAATGCCTTCCTCCAGCTTTGTAATTGACCTATAAGACAAGATCAATTCTTTTTAGGTACCCAAACTTGTTTGGGTCCTCCAAGGTTAGAGACTAAGCTCTTTGGTACCCAAATGGCTTTCTTCTTTGAGCCCATCTATGATGTACCAATGAACTTAGCATGAACACCATTTGTATCATTTGTAAGCATATAGAAAGAATCAAACTTAATTGAGGATACATTAGCATTGGATTTCTTGTTCATGCAATGTTGCTCTATGTGACCAACTTGCTTGCAACTTTTGCAATAGCTACCATTGTTCTTCACAAAACGAGTCTTGTGAGGAGCAAAAGCGGCCTTGCTTTTCTTGGGGTTATAGCCCAATCCCTCTTTGTAGAGAGAAGCTCTTTGGCTACCCAAGCACATAAACAAGCGGTCCTCACCACCATAAGCCTCAGCTAATATGTGATTGAGCTCTTTTACCTCCTTCTTAATATTTTCATTCTCAACTATAAGTGTGGAGTCACAAGTGAAATCATCACTACTAGATGAGGATGATGTAGATGAGCTACATGAAGGGTTAGTGGGAGCAACAATAATAGGCTTATGACAAGATTCATCAATTATATCACATGATATGCCTATGTTGCAAGTTTTAGCTTTCTCAACATTAGTTGGCATGTTTTCACATTTTTCAACTAGAGAGGAATGAACTTCTTCAAGCTTGGTGTGAGACTTTTGAAGCTTCTTATTGTCTACCTTTAGACTCCCATAAGATGACCTAAGCTCATCAAGTTCTTGCATAAGGTTTTTCTTTTCCCTAAGCAAGCCCTTGCACTCCTTTCTAGATTCTTTATAATATTGAGTGCAATCTTCTAGCATAGTGATTAGTTTATCTTTAGTGAATTCTTCTTCATCACTATCACTAGCATTATCATGATCACTCTCATCATCGGATGATACCTTAGCGGCCTTAGCTATGAAGCACGATGGAGTGTCGAAGAGGGAGACCTTCTCTTGGATGGCAATGCTAGCATGTCCCTTCTTCTTGCTCTTGTTGTCATCCTCATCATCACTTGAGGAGTCATCACTATCCCATGTAGCTACATGAGAATCATTCTTCTTCTTATAAGAGCTCTCTTTCTTTTCTTGCTTCTTCTTTTGCTTCTTTCTTTTCTTCTTGATAGCATCTTCATCATCACTATCATAAGGACACTTTGCAATGAGATGGTCCTTGCTATGGCATCTAAAGCATCTCATGGTATGCTCATTCTTCTTATAAGAGTTCTTCCTTCTTCTTGCACGAAAGCCCTTCTTCTTCATGAATTTGCCAAATTATTTGACAAAGAGAGCCATCTTCTCATCAATGTCATCACTATCACAACAGCTTGAGTCTTCATCACTTGATGATTCAATCTTGGATTTGCCCTTGGATGTGGTGGCTTTGAATGCCACACTCTTCTTCTTCTCATCATCCTTCTTCTCATTTTCCTTCTTCTTCTTCTTTACCAACTCATCCTTCTCATCATCTTCTCTATATGAATCATCGGTCATCACTTCTTGAAATATTTGTTGAGGAGTTGAATCCTTCAATGTAGTCCTTACTAGCACGGTGATCAATGTATCAAATCTCTTAGGCAAGCTTCTCAAGAACTTCATAGAGAATTGGTTATCCTTGACCTCCTCACTAAGTGCCTTGAGCTCATTGACAATGACTTGTAACCTATGAAACATTTCCGGTACACTCTCATCATCTTGCATCTTGAAGCTTGAAAATTTTTCTTGCAAGATATATGCTTTAGCGGTCTTTGTGCCTTCGGTGCCCTCAAATGTTTCTTCTAGCTTGGCCCAAGCATCATGAGCAATCTCAATGTTCTTTACTTGCTCAAAGGTCTTGTCATCTAGTGCCTCATGAAGAGCACTAATGGCAATGTCATTGCATTGGAGCTTCTTCTCTTCCATCGGTGTAGGTGCTTCCGGATTAGCAACCTCAAATTTTGTTTCGGTGACCTTCCACACTTCTCTATTGATTGACTTTAGGTGTGCGGTCATCTTAACCTTCCAATATGCATAATTTGTGCCATCAAAGTGAGGTGCCTTCTTAGTGTTGTTGATGTGCAAGCTTAATTGAACTATTTCTTTTTCACCGTAGGTTGTTAAGCCTCAAATAAACGGTGCCTCGGCTCCGATACCACTTGTAAGGTCCAAATAGGCTAGAGGGGGGTGAATAGCCTAATTAAAACTTCTACAAGAATTACTTAACCACAAGTTAGTAAGAAAGGTGGCGAAGCAAAAGCACTAGCTCTAACTAATTAAGCAAGCCACCTACACAAGTCTAGTACAAGGCTATCCACTAAGCACAACAACAACTACAAGCTAGAAATAAGAAGTAATACGAGAGAAGAGCTTCGAGTTATTATACCGCCGTGTAGAGATGAGAAGTGCCAATAAATCAATCACACAAGAGAAATCCTCGGGAAGAGAATGACACAAGAATTTATCCCGAGGTTCACTTGCTTCCCGGCAAGCTACTCCCCGTTGTGGCGATTCACCCACTTGTCGGTTCACGAGCTAATCGACTATCAAGAGTCGAGCCCTCGGTGGGCGCCGCACAACCGCACACAAGATAGGGATCCTCCAAGCCACGAGCTTCACTAGAGTATCCAATTTGCGAACTCCCGCGAGGAAGGATCAAGAACCCCTTACAACACTTGGTGATGACTCCAACAATCTCCAATTGCGAGCTCAATCACCTCCGCTGCTCCAAGCCGTCTACCGTGTCGGGAAACACGGAAGAGTAACAAGAAATCCGCAGTAACTCGAAGATCAAGTGCCTCTAGAATGCAACTCTCAAGCAATGCACTTGAATCTCACTCAAGATGTGCAACTATACAAAGAGATAAGTGGAGGGGTTGTTCTCTAGCTCAAAGTATGTCTCTAGGTCTCAAAGTATGCAAGAGTTACCCTCAAACCCCGGCCAACCTCTATTTATAGCGTACCCCTTCGAATATAGCCGTTAGGAACTTTAACCAGCCGAAGTCACGCTGATCGGACGCGCTGATCAAACTGACCGGACGCGCCGGTCGCGCAACGGCTAACTGCGAGGCAATGACCGGACGCGCTGGTCGCGCAGACCGGACGCGCTGCAGCGAATGACCGGACGCGCTGGTCAAACTGACCGGACGTGTCGGTCGCGCAACACCGCGAGCCCTCAAAGCAATGACCGGACGCGCCCTAGCGAATGACCGGACGCGACAGTGCCAGCGTCCGGTTTGAGTCCAGTAAGCTCCCTCAACGACCGGACGCGTCCGATCGTACGTGACCGGACGCGCCGCGCGTCCGATCACCACTTCGTTGTTCTCTGCCCTTCTGGACGCCTGACCGGACGCACCGGTCCCGTGAAGGACCGGACGCGTCGGTCGCGCGCTCTGCTTCTGCGCACAGGTGAACTGACCGGACGCGCTGGTCAGGCCAGACCAGCGTCCGGTCACTCACCCTAGGCACGCTGACCGAATGAACTGACCAGACGCGCTGGTCAAGCCGTGACCGCGTCCGGTGTAGCGTCCGGTCACCACAGTGACCTCCGTTCGCCTCCGTTTCTTTTCCGACTTTCGACGCAATAGAAAATAGGCGTTTCACTTCCCCAAAAAGCGTCGAATCCCGCCTCGTAAGCTCGGCGGGAGGGAGAGAGGAACCCAAACCCCTCTCTACTGCTCAAACTCCACCGCCTTCACAAATGTGCTAACACCACCAAGTGTACACCACCATGTGCATGTGTGTTAGCATTTCACAATCATTTTCCAAGGCGTTATGTTAGCTCTTTTACTAGATCCTAATGCATATGCTCAAGACAATGATCTAGTGGCACTTGATTTTCGAGCTAACCGTGATTGCCCCTCTTGATAGTCGGCTATGTATCCTAAACCTGGTCAATCACTTCTCTACTCATCTTAGACCGGCAAAAGGAAAACCCTATAGTTATACCTTTGCCTTGCGCTCTTAGATCCTTCTCTTCCACTTGATCATCATGTCCTTCCTTTTATGTGCATCTCCACCATGATCATCATTTCATGTCCATACACCAGCTCTTTGTGATCTTGTGGCCACCACTCCTTGCCACATACACCTTCATCACATGTGTTGCTTATGCCTAACTCAAAACACTTAACACATGGCATTAGCAACTTGATGTCATTAATTACCAAAACCAAACTTGGGCTTTCAGCCGCCGCGCACCATTGACCGTCGCCGCTGAGCTTCTGGAGCACACCCACCGTCCGCCATGTGGGGCTGAGCTTCGGGAGCACCACCGCGCACAAGGAGATGGCGTCCCCCAGGAAGGACGCCCTGTGCCCTGGGTCTCCACCTAGGGTTCTTCCTCAATTCAATTGGATTCGACTAGGGTGAGATTTCTATGCCCCCCTTACTGCTTTCCCTTAAATGTATGCGTTAGAAAGGTTACGTTGAGTTTTTTTTTGGAGAATTTAGGATGGATCCGGCTAGTGATTGTAGACTGGCGATTAAGGTTCCCACATATGTAGAGCAAAAACCAGATGGGCTCGGTGATTATCACGTGACTGAGAATTGGATGCGTGCGGTTGACAAGGATACTTTCAATTGGATGGGTTTTCATGCATTGCTTGATGAGGAGATTGTCCACGGTCAGGATCAGGAACTACAGGTTACATATTTGGACAAGAACACGAATGAGACAACTCGTATAAATTCTGATAGTTCTTTGCTACATGCATTTGATATGTACTAGGACAAGAGGAAGCTGCCGGTGATTGTGGAGGTTGTGGACACTCGAGCTTGGGACACTATGGGGAAACAGTTCCCTAATTCTGTTGTTGATGATCCTCCACAGCCATTAGATGTGATTATGCCTGCTGACAATGCTCATAATCCTGATACTGATGCCACTCCAGAAGATGCTAATCCAGAAGATGCTACTCCAGAAGTTGATACTCTAGAAGATGAGGCTGAGGGTGAGGTTAAGGATGATGACAATGATGAGTCTGATTTGTCTGATGAGCCTGATGAGCCTAAGGCTGATTCTGATGAAGACTGGGGAGAGAATGATGAAGTGGAGTATGTTGGAGTAGATGATGAGAAAGAGAA
Organism: Saccharum hybrid cultivar R570; assembly: GCA_038087645.1. Classification (NCBI taxonomy): domain Eukaryota; kingdom Viridiplantae; phylum Streptophyta; class Magnoliopsida; order Poales; family Poaceae; genus Saccharum; species Saccharum hybrid cultivar. The sequence goes on along the minus strand of JAQSUU010000043.1, from coordinate 4,241,737 downwards.
GTACAGGGATGAGTTGGCTGATGATGAAGCTGAAGGTGGCTATGCTTACTATCCTGACACTGATGAGGAAGATGGTGACCCACTAACTGTCAATGATGCAGAGGAGTGTGATGGTGTGGTGCATGTGACTGACTTAGAAAATTCTAAAATTGCTGTTGGTGTTACTTTTGAGGATGATTTCCTTTTTAAGAGGTGTATTAGGCAATATGTTGTTCTAAAAGAAGTTGAACTTGCAGTTCCTTATAGTGAGTCACGGCGGTATAGAGCATATTGTAAGGGCAAGAGGTGTAAGTGGAGGATTCATGCATCTCAGTGTGCAGATGGCAAGACATGGAAGGTACTTGAGTCAATTGTTTCATTTACTCTATATTGCTTCATTTACTCTATATTGCTTCATTTAATTGCTTCATTGATTTGTTTTCATTGATGGCTACAAATTAGGAAGATACCTTTCAAGCATAATTGTGCTGACACAAGGAATTTGGAGGAAAAGAATTGTATGGCAAACAATCATTGGGTGAAGGATAGAGCTTGAGCGGGATGTTGTGAATAATAACAGAAGATTCAGTAGGATGTTTGTAGCACTGAAGCCCTGTATAGATGGCTTCCTTAAAGGTTGCAGGCCTTATCTAGGCATAGATTCCACTGTTTTGACAGGAAGGTGAAAGGGGCAGTTAGCTGCTGTAGTAGGCATAGATGGCAACAATTGGATGTTCCCAGTGTCCTATGGAGTTTTTTGGCAGTGAGACCAAGGAAAACTAGGAATGGTACATGAAGATGCTTCACAAGGCTATTGGTTCTCCACCTGGACTTGTTCTATCAACAGATGCAGGTATTTATTCATGCATTTCAGTTTCACCTTCTTTTTCTCTTGCTATTTAGAACATGCTGACCTTGTTTACAACATGCTGACCTTGAGTGCTTTCAACTGGTTTGCAGGCAAAGGAATTGATCAGGCAGTGACCAAAGTCTTCACAAATGGTGTAGAACATAGAGAATGCATGAGGCACCTTGTCAAGAACTTTCAGAAGAGGTTTAGGGGAGAAGTGTTTGAAAGGAACTTGTGGCCTACTTCAAGATGCTACCGGATGACAACACATGCCAGACATTGGGATGAGATGCACAAGGCATGCCCAAAGGCCACAAAATGGTTGGAGGACAATCATAAACAGCTATGGCCAAGGGCCAAGTTCAGCACAGCATCAAAATGTGACTATGTGACCAACAACATTGCTGAGACTTTCAACAATTGGATCAGGGAGGACAAGTCCTTACCTATGGTTAAGCTCATGGATAAGATAAGGCAGATGATCATGGAGAGGTTTTACACAAGGATGCAGCTGGTCTCAAAGCTGTCAGGTTTCAAGATTCTGCCAGGTGTTATGAAGGACCTGCATGCCAAAAGCATAAACCTGAACTACTCCATTTACAGGAGTGGCCCAAATGTTGGTGAAGTAGGAGTGAATAAGGATCTAGTCCCTTGGAGATTCATTGTAGATCTGGACAAAAAGGAGTGCACTTGTAGAGGCTGGCAGCTTACTGGACTGCCTTGTGTGCATGCCATAGCTTTGATTGGTACAAGAAGGATGGAATTGGAGGATTATGTGGATCCTTACTACTCTATCTAGAAGTTCAAAGCAGCTTATGCATCTCCTGTGCCTCCAATGCCAAGCAAGGAGGAATGGGAAAAGTTGGACCTTGACTTCAAACTTCTTCCTCCTTTGTGCAAAAGAGCAGCATGAAGGCCAAGGAACAGAAGGTTGGTTGGAGTTGAAGAAGGTAGATCTGGCAGCAGAGGGAAGAGAAGGTGTAAAAGGTGTGGTGGATATGGTCACCTACAGAAAACATGCAATGAAACTATGGATGACCCAGATGCACCACCACCTGCTCCACCAAAGAAGAAGAGGACTTACAAGCCAAAAGTAGTGGAGATTATAGAAACCACAGAAGATGCTCCCAAAAAGAAGAGAAGGACTTTCAAGCCAAAAGTAGTGGCAGAGATCTCAGAAGAAGATGCACCCAAGAAGAAAAAGGAACCTCCATCCAAGAAAAGGAAGGCATCCACCAATGAGAACCAAACAAACAAGAAGAAGAAGGGAACTACTGTTAGCCCACCAATGCAGTAAGTCCACCAACAGTTAGCCCTTCATTTGTCACTGTTAGTTTAGGAACATGTTAACATGTGTCACCATTTATGCAGGGTTAGCCCACGGCCTGTGACTAGGAGCCTGGCTACCTCCACAACTAGTTCGAGCGCTGACACCAGGAGCAAGAGGAAGCTGCTTGATGCATAAGTGCGCTGCAAGGAAGGCATTTTGAGGCTCCTTGCCATTTGGTGAACTTTTGTGTACTTTTGGGCCTGCTGAGCCTAGTTATGTAATGTAGCGAACCTGGTTATGTAATGTCGTGCACTGGTACTGGTACTGAAATGTTCTGCACTGCTAATGTATTCTGGGTATTTGGTGAAACTTGTAGCTCTTGGTATTGTAATGTAATGAACTGGTACTGAAATTAGAAGGCTAATGTATGTAACTTCTTGTCTCTTGGTACTAAAAGTTGGCATAAATGCCTTTCATTCATTTCACAATGGCATTACAAAGCATAGTTCATGCTAGTTTGTACATTAACATGCACAGCATGACAAAGCACACAACTCCACACACTAGCAACTTTCATCCACTTTTCCACACTATGGTGCATATCCATGCTTCTAACAACTACGCCCAAAGCTTGAACACTAGTGTTCATCACCGAGATAGAGTCCTCCAAAGCATGCAATTGGGCCACCATTGTTGCAATCTGGGCACCAATGTCAACGGCAGAGCTTTCAGGCTTCCATATGAAGAAGTTGCACCTGTTGTTGCCCTCTGACAAGCATATGAACACATGAACCCAAGATCTGGACGTTGACACCCAAACGAAATTGAAAAACACGAACTACTCACCCAGTCCTGTCTCTTGCAAGTGTAGAACGGCTTGTCGGGGTGCTTCAAAGTCCTCGAGACACGCTCCACGACGGTGGGCGTCTTGCAGAACGGGCACAGCGGCTGGCCACCCTCCGGCGGCTGCCCCTGCCCACGCGAACCAGTCGAGCAGGAAGCGCTGGAACCGGTCGCCATCTTTAGGCCTCCTTTTCGCCCACCACGCCAGTCGAGGAGGAAGCGCCGAAACCCAAGCTCGACCGCTCGCCGCCTGCCAAATCGCTGCCGCTGCCGACGCACTTTTGTTGTGAACAGAGGCAGGGAAGGGGAAGGAAGTGAACAAAGGCAGGGAAGGGGAACCAGAGGCTGGGACTTGAGCTGGTCCAACCAGACCCATTCGCAACAGTCGGTTGGGTCCAACCAGACATGGGTCAGGGGCACCGGTCGTCATTTCGCAAAGTTTCTCTCTCCAGTACTGGGTGGAACCGGTCGGCGGTGTCCACTGGCCAAAGTGAACGAAAACACGGTGTCCCTCAGCAAATAACGAGAATGGAGGTGTGTGGCACCCAATTTTTGGCTTTGGCAGTGTCCCACAGCCAATTCTCCCTATATATATCAGGAAGAAATAACACAGGACCTCGCTATTACAGTCGACATGTATCGATTCAGAATCGCAAAGCAAACCCCCCTGTCGTGCATGTTAATGATTGTTCGTCTTCATCTCCGGAAGGAGGCGCATGACAGATTTTCCCTTAGGACTAGTAGTTTTCGGCGGCAGCGGAACAACAAAGCTTTAAATGGTGGATAATAAAACAACTAAGTCTTAGATGGTGGATAATAGTTCTTTTGACGCAAGGGTCGGTCACACACCAGCAATAGCTACGTTGGGTTCAATTTTGCTGGCAGTGACTAGTGATTCGATCATGGGTCAATGCATGTGATTTCGGTGGCTAAGCACTCAAGACATAAAGGATCTATCCTGGTTCGCGAGTCTAAGCCCCTACGTCCAGAGTGCTTTCTTTGTATTAGAATGCTCAATCGAGTTCAACGTAAAAAGGGAGTAGGAGAGCGCTAAGCTAGTAATCTAGAGTTTGATATGATTTCTTTCGTCCTCTTCTATATGAGCCCTGACCCAACCTTATATACTGAAGGGCCTGGGGAGTAAAGGAGAGTGTTTCTGGTCAATTTCTAAGGTTTCGTATCGTATTCTTTGGTTGGTGGCGGCGACGGGATTGTCCTCCTCGTTGATCATGGCTGACAATCTTGAACCATGCTTGACATCCTCCGTTGGAGCCTAGAGCTTACCGTCAGAAGCTGGAGTTGTCATTGTCTTGACGTGAGTTCACCTTCCTCGTGGCATCCGTCGCACGCTAAGGACATGGCCCTGTGTAGGGAGAGGTCGACCTTGTCGCGTTGCGACATGCCCTGGGCATGACCCTAGGCTGAAAGTGGCCGACACAGCCTCGTAGGAGCGAGGGAGCATAGCCTCGACAAGGCTGACGCCCTGTGACTTTGCCCATGTGTCAGGTTCCAGGGGAATATTCCTCACATCGGTTGGGATGGGAAGCTAGCACAAGCAACACGATGGTCCTCGCGGCCTCCCTTGGTCGGCTGCCGCCTTCCAAGGTTGGGAACCCCACGAGCCAAGCCAAGCCCAGGCGCAGGCAACTTGGTCACGAACTTATCTCCTCGGCCTACTTCCTGGAGGCTAAGACCTCATCCTGAAGTGGGCTGCCTTGGTCACATCAGGCCTTTGTAATAGTCTGCAGTGTGCGCGTGAGCGTACACGACAGGTGTAGCCTTGAACTCCTGGCTGATTAGGAGAATTAGTCAGGGGGTTAATTGCACTCTCATGACGGTAATCTGAGGTTTAGATGACCCCCCACACACACACACACAAGGTACATCGTCTCGGTCACATACCAATAAGTGCTAGATTGTCTGAGTCGTAAATGAACCGAAGAACGCAGTAGATAACCAACACACTTTCATGGTGCAGAGCGACAAGATTTACAAGCAAACCGGTAAAGGATAGCTACCGTTGCTACGAAGAACGGCTAGTTTTCGGACAAACTAGAAAAAGGAGCCATCGAAACTCTTGTTTGTGAGGGACCTTATCTGGGCAAGAACATCGGAAGGTTGCCCTTGGTTAGCCAACGGTCGTTGGACGTCATCCTTGCCTATCAGATTAAGCAATGAATAGCAACATAAGGTTGGAAGAGCTAAAGTTGAGAAAAGGAAGCAGTAGACTTTTTTTTATTTTGTAGCCTAGATCCTCTAGTGTGTGTGTGTGTGTGTGTGTGTGTGTGTGTGTGTGTGTGTGTGTGTGTGTGTGTAGGGGGTGGTCTTATCTCGGTAAGAAACCCTCTCTGAACAAAATCTCCAAGGTCCCAACGAAATTGGGTAAGTTCCCATTGAAATAGATTTGAACTAGCTTAGCCTATTTCAGAAACCGGTTTAGCCGATTTCCTCAAAGAAGCCTAGCCATTCTGCGAAAACCTGCTTTTGCTGCTTTCATCTCCAATTTGTTGTCGATGCACAATTCCTTCATCGGGCTCCAAATTAGATGATCCATATATATTTTTCGATCACTTCGACGAAAGAAACATAATGGTGAAATCCATTCTTCAATTTGGATAACTTCACAAAACCAGTTTACCTGTTTGGAATACAGGCTAAGCGTGCTGCTGGATAATTTTTGCATTTTCACAAAGTGCCAAAACTGGCTTAGCTCGTCGCCTGTTTCTACTGGAAATTCTGGATTCAACCTCCTCTGACAATTTTGGCTGTCAACGAGTTCATTTGTACCTCTACATATTATAGTGAGCAAATCCAAACAGCTACTACTAATAATTAGGTAGCAAATACGTCAAATTAACATCACTAGAGCATTTCCAACAAATTACATATCCTTATCTTCTAAAAGTCCATATAAGTGACCTTTTATTATTGGTAGTGTAGTTTTTTCTCCAACAATTTAATTCTCGATACCCTTTACAAGTGGATAGAGAAGATTGGATGGATCTCCTACATTTGAGGGAGAGAGGGGTGGGTTTTAAGTAGTTCCTTAAAACTTCTAAGAGCAACTCCAAGAGATTTAGTTAAAAAAAGATTCCAAATTTTCTGGGAACAGCTTGGGGAATCCATAAGGGGATGACATCAACCCATGACTCCAAAGTCCAAACCAAAGATTTACAAAATTAAGATCGCCCTATCCCATCCTTATTCGTCCCTGGAACCAAAACACATGCTTAAATTTTAGAACGAAGGTTGTAGTCATTGGTTCCCTTATTAGCGCTAGTGGATCAAAATTAGGGTTTAGTTAGTGTCCATCCCGTACACATCATTGTTAAAAAGTAGCATCCATATTGATCTTCTCAATCTGGCTGGATTTCAGACATTTTCAATACATTTCAGCCTCCTTGCATTTATATGAGTATAAGATTGTAAAAATATTGATTCAGCCCTGAAGAAACATAAGTCATGGTAAATTTAAAAGATACCCGAAACATAAGTCACGTTAAATTTAAAACATACCGGTAATATGAATATTGCTCCATTGAATTAGATTAGTTCAGAGTACATTTCATTGTTTTATTCTACTAGTATTGAAGTCTAATTTGAGACAATATCGTAACCAAATTGGATCTAAACTATACCTCTATCATATTGCGTAGATTAGGGATAACACCATTCAAAAAATTATATAGCTGCATAAAGCTCAATGCACATCACATGAGATCATTAAGATACAGGTGAGATTTACTCCCAATCAAAAGAATCAATTTATTACCATCAATTAGAACTAAATCTACTCACAGGTGAAGTATATTGAACATGCTACAGAGGGGGTTCTTCAAGCTTCAGGAAAAAGCCCGTACGCCCTCTCATGTCTTTCCCCATATCAAAAAAGGTGAACCAAAAATTTTTGAAGGAACCTTCAAGTAAGCTCGCTAGCTATACCCGTCATGTATAGGACCTGCTCCACTCTCGGTCTAGCCATGTTTGATATCATAAGGCAATATACAGAAACTTCCCTATCCATGCCCGAGACTTGCCAAGATCAAAACAACAAATTCTGGAAGCAGGCATAGAAAAGTATTGGCGAAGAAATGACACGTTGCAGATGTCAAAGAATGAATCTCCCATTACTCCTCATCCTCGGAATCTGCATTGTAGCAAAATAAAATAAGTTGAACTCACGCAGATGCCTTCGCCACTAGGGTTTCTATCCAACGTTCACATATCTATGCTATTATATTATTTATGACATGACGGCTCGTAAAATGTGCGTCAATCCATTTTGCCAGACGAGAATCTGAAATAGAAATGCTGGGCCTGTCAATAACACAGATGCCATAAGGATCCTCTACTTCTTTTACCTAAATATAAATACTGTAATAATAACATAAACTGTCTCTTGTTTCAAGAAAGATGTGCTAAAAATACTCCCTCCATCCAAAATTATAAGGCATTCCAAGAATCTTAGAGAGTCAAAGCATCTCAAAATTTATATGATAAGATAATAACATTTATAATTCCAACTAACTATCACTAGATTCTTCATCAATTATATTTTCATAGTGTACCTATTAAATGTCATAAATCTTTATAATTATCTATATAATGTTGGTCAAACTTGAGATGTTTTGACTCTCTAAGATTCTTGGAATGCCTTATAATTTGGGATGGAGGGAGTAACATCTTATGATTCATGGCTCAATGCAAACCAACCATTTAAGTAATTCCACCAAAGAAAATTCTCTTACCAGATCGAACATCGTCTGTAACTTGTCCTTTATTATTCAGTTGTCTCATTATCATCAAACATATGAGTTTCCACCAGTACATATGGAATACAAGCAATGTGAGAAGCATTGTGTTCAAGATGTAGTACAAAGCTGTTGGGAATTCATCCAGCTTCCTCAAGAATGCAATGGAGTGATAGCTGGCATTGCAACGGCAACAACAGTAAGTCTAAAACTGACTACAGAATGGGAAAATTATCACAAAGAGAAGTAGCAAACAAACCTCGAGGCTTTGATTATCCAAAATGGGAAGTAAATTAGACGCAATAGAAGCCAGGAGATAGCAAAGAGACCGAAAAACAAGCTAGCCCCCAGCTCTTTTTCTGTGTACTTGCACAATTTGGCAGTCTCAAGAAACACATCACTTGCATCATGTAGAGCGAGAATGATGGTCCCAATTCGGAAAAATCTGAAAGTGAGCATAACTTTAATTATCTTAAAATAGCAAATACCCTAGGCCTACCGGAAGCACATAATACCCAAAAAATGAGGTGGAAGCAAAACTGGTAATACCATGCTAGCTAAGCACACAAATTATCAGACAAGTAATGTACTCTTAGGCCAATCTCAGTGGGGTTTTATGTCCCAGTTTCCAATGCACCCATATTCTGGAAACAGTGCAGAAGAGTTTCATCCCCATGAAACTCTCTCTACTCCTATAAAACTTTTATCATCTCTCTCTTTATCAATACAGTGACATGTTAGTATATTTAATGCCCATGAAACTCTAATGAAACCCCCATTGAGTTTGGCCTTAGAGGACATAGTTACACTTCAAGGGAGAAAGGCCAAATTAAGGACCAGAGCTAAAACATCAAGATCAACTGATGCCAATACTTACCTTTACATCTCATTGCCACTGAGAGTTCGCTTTTCTATTGTATATGTATAATCTTAGATCCAACCGTTTATCAATACATTTTGAGGAATCAAACTACCACGCTTTTCTCACTCTAGAAAATATTGACTACTCAAAAGATCTGAACAATTATCTAAGTTTAGTATATCCTTGAATTCTTGTGTAAGTTATGGACTAATTGATTACTATGTAGCCTCATAAATTCACAATATGATCAGTTGACCCCAAATAAACAGCACCAGAATATGAGAGAATGAAGTTGTGAAGTGCAAATACATCATTAAGTGCACGGAAAAAGATTTACCCGGTCAGATATGAAACTCCAATTAGAGTAGATGTTATTACATGATGAGACATCATTACAGCAAAATCTTTTCTGCGGGTTTCCCAAGCAACAAGAGCACCGATGCTGTAGATATAAAATCCACACTGGCACATGTAGAAAAGCATCAATGAGGACCTGAGAGAAAGCAGAATATACATTAGAGGGAGCAAAAATCACCACTTTGCTCCAGAGACATGTTAAATGGTCACAAAGTAATATGCCTGGGTGTCTTTCACTTCTGGAAATAAGTATAGAAGGATGACAGCCCCCAATCTAAGCCATTCAGCCAGCATGGGAACAAATACAAGGTGTTTGGTGGTGCTGGCATTGAATGGCACAGATCAAAAGTTTGTATAGCCCATTGTTAGCAGAAGGCCACAAGACGTGCCCCTGCCATTTGTAGAAAAAAATGGCAAACAGAAGTAAACTTGAAGCAGTTACATTTATGATTTATATGTTTACAGCGGTGTGGTTTAGCAATCAAAAATTCAAGATGCATAAGCTGTGAAAACAAACCATGCTGAAGAACATTAGAAAAGGCAGTAGCATGTTTACAGCTTTTTTTTTTTGTAAATTGTATGCATGCAGCATGCCCCAATATCACCTTTGACTACATAAAAAACGGAAGACTAAATAACAACATTGTATGAATAGAGCTATACAAATAAGCTACTCTGTATGGTTCTTACTTTCAACTTTTCAAGTGCAATTATCAAAATGGAAGAGTAAGAACACGCAGGTGTGGCAGTGTGAAATCCTAAATAGGTATTGTTGCATGAAAAAAATGATATATTTTTTTTGTTTGCCTTAACAAATAAGAAGGAACATGTTGATAACAAGCAAATGATGATTTCCACAGTAATCGCACCAAGCACTTAAATGCCCTTGAAAATTCCAAGGGCTATACTTCTAAGAACATTCAGAGGATAATTTATCCTAATGATATAGTCAAGTGCTGTCTCTTCAACTTCAAAGAGGCTGGATATAGGACATGTCAAATAGCCTGCAATAACTATACAGCAAAACCTAGAAACCGAAAGTAAGGGAAAATGCTCCGGCAGGACAAGTATATTTAAGTAATTTATTGAGGAAACAGTATGCACTCACGCAATGGGTTGATTCGGCCAGCCATCAAAGTATTGCATCATATCCAATGACCATGGTTCCTGCTTTATTATCATGAGGACCCATGCTTGAACAGAAGCATAATAGGTAAGTTTCCAACTGGACTCTGAGAACTTGACAACCTTTGCTTGCCTGGCCTCATCATTCATCAACTTAGAAGCTTTGGTGTTAAAAAGGTAGACTGCCAATGGCTGGAAACATAGCAAAATGTTAAGATGTGTAGTTAAACTGCCATGTAATGTCAAAAGGTTCACACTGGAATTTTAGAAAACGATCCAATGCCAAGATAATCAAGAGGTTACATATGGGCACAGCTATATGAGTACTACTGTCCTTATATAGGGAAAAAAAAACTTGTAAATACAGCACCTAGCCACCATATTTACATCATCACCTCTATTCCGCACAAACCTTCTAGACAAAGAGAAGACATATAGCTGACTTGCAGCAATTCAGGGAAAGATCATGCAATTGGCAAGCCATGTCAGATGTAGATTTGTTAGGTGCCAGGTTCTATTGCAAGCAATCCTTGCATAAGAACAAAATTATTGATCCATGCTCTACAGCGAGCACATAATAAGACTGCTTAAACCGCACCCAGGGCATGAGGACGAAAACGCAAGCTCAGCACCGTTGATCCTCAACAGAGTAGCGGCCACCAGTAACGCAATTAACGACCGGTTTCCAGTTTGGAAACAGGCGGGAGCATTACGTCACCCGCACTCGGATGATCCCCCGCCAGACCAGCGGGATCAACTGATCGGTTACGAAGATGCAACGAGCAGCGGCAGAGACCACGCCCCGCGCCCTCGTCGCGACTTGCGACGGGGAGCATTGGGGGCGCGGGAGCGAAACCGGGGAGACCAGAGATCTCGCGGAACCCGGCGCGAATCTGGCGGCGTCGGGACGGGGGAGATTATACCTTGTAGACGAGGCGGTCGAGCAGGAGGCGGGCGCAGAAGAAGGCGAGGGAGAAAAGGAGCGCGACGGAGACCGCCCTTCCGCCGCGGACCGCCGCCATCGTCGGCGCGGACCAACCAACCAACCGAACGAACGACCTCCTCCCCGCGGGCGGCACACGCACCGTCACGCGGCCCGCACCGGCACCAAGAGATCGTGCGCACGGCGACGCCACCCACACGCTACGGCCGCTCGCGCGCGCGCGGATAATGTGAAGGGCTGGCTGCGAGTCGTGGCGTGGCGAAGGGGGATTAACTGGAGGAGAAGCGAGCGGCCGAGGCGGCACGCGCGCCTATTTCTACTACTAGTCGCTCGCGCAGGCAGGAGGAGACGGGGTAGGGGGGCGCACGCACGCACGCACGCGCGAGGCGAGGGGGGCAGCGGGGAAGCCGGGAAGGGAGGAGGACGATGATGTGCGTGAGTGTGAGCGTGGCTGCGGGATGGAGATTTGGATCTCTCTCTCTCTTTCTCTCTCTCTCACAACACACATCCCTGTCGCTCTCCACGGCTTCCGTTGCGTTTCCTTGTTTTGGATCGGCTTGAGCAGATTCGATTCTGGAGTTAATTAGGAAGTCGTTCAAACCGGGCGCCTCCCGCTGATCTAGTATGGAGCCCTTGCTTAATGCCGGTCTCTCACAGTCACACTGTTGAAGAATGTTTTTGGCTTTTCTTTTAAGATAAGATACTCTAAAAGGAACAGGTATCGAGTCACTTGGTGAGTGATTTGGTTGCACTGTCTTATTGTTAATCGAATATACAGTAATACTCCCAATAAAAATATATATGGGTATAGGACTATATAGGAGTATGCATCAAGCATAGCAGGTGTACGTGTTGGATGCACGTGATAAGGAAACCTGTGTAGTTCAACAAGACCTTTCCTAGACTATACTGTAGAATGTTGGCTGGACAGATCTGGCCGTATTGTTAAAGGACATCACGTTCATTTTGTTTATCGTGACTGGCTTAAAAACGAATAGAGCCATTCTGCACATTTTTTAAAAAATTCCTCCTTTGCTTTGTGCGGTCACTCGGCATTTAAAACCTTCTGCTAATGCAGAACTAGCCAGCAAAGATAGCCCATATACATAGCGATTTTTTTTAATTTTTAACACTTTTTCTAAATAAAATTTAAATTTGATACTGAAAACCTTTTATTTTTAAAACTAGTACTTTTGGCCGCATCTAAAATGATGGCGCAGCTAATCAATACTGTTGCGTCATATATGCTGGCGCGACAGCGCTGCCGTCGTGGCACGGTCTGGCCCGTGACTGGCTGATGTGGCGGGCCTGCCGCACCCTATATCTGGCGCGCCACGCCGGACGGCGCGGCAGTTTAGAGAGGCCTGGTGTAACACCTCTGGTGTTACTAGCGTACTTAGCATGCGATTAAGGTCTAAAAGAAATTAACAAAACAAATTCCGTGGGTTTTAAAATTTCAAACGCACATAAAATGATAAGCGAATTTCTATAAATAAAAATAAAACATCAATTGAATGTAGTACTTAATAAAATTTGAAGCGCAAGTCTAGTAGATGAAAACGCAACTTTTGTTCCGATAAATAAGTGATCAATAGCATAACTGGTAGCTCAAGAATTGATTTGGAAATGGGTTCCAGCTCCTAGAACTATAATGACCAAGTCCGAAAACCTAATGGTAATGTCGCTTTGGCATTTAAATTTTGATTAAAATTCGTAAACACTAGATCTATGTTTTTGCACCGATAATTGCACCTTTGCGAGTACTTTAGCACGGTGTAGTTCGTAGGGTGGAGTGATGTTGAGTGGTTACTCCAAAAATGGCCGGAAGTTCCTTAGAACGAGCTGTAACCTTGTGGTCGATGCTCTGTTCGTGAGCCAGCGTCAGCACGACGAACCCGTTTTGGCATCACTCCATCTCCCTCTCTGGTTGTCCTTTTGACGTGCTATTTGTTTCTTTGGGAAGCTGTTAGGGCCATCTTGAGGGCAGAGGAGTTGGTTTAACCTCAACCAAGACGGGTAAGTGTTGGTACACGCTTTAAAATCCGTGCATAGCACGTTGTCGGTCGTTCGGCCGAGGTGTGCGCGGTCACCACGTCATTTTACTCGGCGTTGCCTGGCCGAGCCGCACCCCGTGCACGCGCACCACCGTGCGTTGGCCGGCCGAGGCCGTCTTGGTCTGACCGTGGCGTGGTCGCGCCTTGGCCACTCTGGCCGCGGCACCTGCTGCCAGCCACGCGGAGCCGCTGCTGCTCGCGCGCGCGTTGAGTGGCCACCGCTGGCCCCGCTGCCCTCCCCTGTGCTCACATGGCTGCCTCGTCTTGACGTGGCTCTACCCAGCGGTCACGCCACGCTATCCCTTTACCACGTTCCGCCAGGGCGAAGACTGACCGAGCCGTCCTCACCTTTCCGTCTTGGTTTTTCTTCCCTGTCACCGTGGCCGACGGGCCGCACCATCGCTTACGGCAAGGAGACCAATTCAAGGCAAGTTTTCACCTCCACGCCTTCGCCATTAAGTGTGTTAGACAACCAACCCCACTCCGCCTAGAACCGTGCCCGGACAAGCCGCAATTTTGGAGCTCTTCACTCTCAGTGTCGATAAAGCCGAGCCATGCCATTACCAAGGGCAGCGCTTCCTTCGACCATCTCGAGTCGAATTGGATGCACCAGTAGACTCGCCTTGAACCCCTCTTCCTCCCGCGCACCTTAGTCGAGCTCCTGCCGCTACCCTGCCGCCGGTGACACGACCGTGTCATCACAGAGCGCCGCCGCATGGTGCGGGCGCGCGTGGTCAGGTCACCTCGGCAGTTCTCCACCTCGACCATCGGCACTGCTGGCATCCGGGTAAGTCATGGATACTCGTGCGCCATCCCTACCGCTCTCGGGCCGCCTAGACTCGCCGGAACGGCCTCGCCACCATGGTGAATGGCCGCTCGCCGCTACAGCTCGCGTGCGTGCGTAGCTCAGTCCCCTGTGGTCACCTAGCGTCACCGTTTGGGTTGTAGGTGGTGGTCGACCGTTTAGCAGGGGCATAGTGGGCCCCAGATGGCCGGCGGGACCGTCCGATGCCGGCCGGAGCCGCGCCGGCGGGCACGGGGGCGTCGGGGACCGGCTCAGGGAGAAGAAAAGATTGTTGGGGGCGCTTCGTGCATAAAGTGTCTCTGGTGCAATAGGGACCTGAGGCTCCGCGTAATAGCCCTTTTGTTCAGGGGCTCTTCTGCAAAAAGAGCGACCTCGCGCGCGCTGTGGGCCAGTTGGGCCGGCCTGCTGTCGCCTGACCCGTCCCGCGTGGGCCGCATCCGGGTGCTAGGCCAAATAGTGGGCGCCGGCCCGTTGCTTTAAAAGTATATCTTTCAATTGTTTTTCCTTTTTCTTTGTTGCTAGGAACTTGTAAATTTAATATCTAAATGTATAGGAGTCCAAAAATGGTGAAACCAATTTTGTTAGTTTCCTAAAATCATGATCTAGATAAAGGTGTAATTGGTTCATGTAGATTTCTACTATTTTTAGGCTTGCTCTAATTAATTCGAGGCGTTTAATATTATCAAACATGAACTTGTAAGAATTGTTATGAATAATCAGTGATAGTATTAACGCTGAAAATTTTATAGTAAGCTAACCATAATGTTAGTTGTCCACTGTAATTTTTGTAGCTCCAAAATAATTAGTTTTGTTAGGTAGCTAATAAACCCTAGTTTGTATATATATTAAATCGACGAAACGAAAAGAGCAACACCCTGGGTTGTTGGGAAATAACGCTTAAGTCGATAACATAGATACGAAACCTAGTTCGTTAGCCATAAGGTTAGCTCGTTAGCTTGAGAGACGAAATCGTATGATACGAGGTTGCGATTGCCGTCGATTATTTACATTTCTATGTCGCATCTCCGAATATTATAATAGGAACAATGACGGAGCGTGAAGTCTTTTGGAGCAGCGGAAAAGATGGTGTCCTGATGACCGTGTCGCCGTGATGGAATGCTAACTTTTGGTTATATCTTAATTCCCATCCAGGCAAGCCCCGGTGCATAACCCTTATTTTACAAATTATTATATATATATATATATAGGTTGTGCATTTACGTTGCAGGAGTTTTATGATATCCACATGCATATATATATATCTACCCATGAGTCTTACTAGTACAGGATCGTGTAGCTGTTTTGCTTAGGTTTATCGGTAGCGTGAGTAACCTGTCGTTACTCACAATAGGTGGTTATTATTATTATTATTACCCTAATGATGAAATGATGGAAAAGGAAATGGTGACCGGGCAGGGATATGGTATGGGTATTGGTGGGTGTAACAGGTTATGTCCCGCGGCCACGGGGCATAGCTTGGTTGCACTTTTTCCCTGTCCGTGTCGATTAAGGACCGTTCGTTGCACTGGATCCCCGGTCAAGTCACAGATTTATTATCCCGAGCATATACTAGCGGATGGGGGCTAGGAAGACTTGTTACTCTCTTGTCATGGGCTCCGGCTCTTTCCGGACCGACTGATTGGAGGCGGGGATAGGTGGAGGTCTTAGCACCGTATTGAGGCCGGGCCTCAAGTACGGGAGCTAGGAGTCCAAGTTTGGACGGGGACCTGGAAACCTGTGACAGGAGGGGAACGGGTTGGTCTTGCTTGTGCCTGGGGTACAAGCGAGGCGTGTGTTTTTCGGGGTACCCAGCTGGGCACATTGATTCGCGAATCGCCGTTTCTACGTGACGGTACGACTTGACTGCACTCTAGCACCGTAGTAAGAAATGAAAGATGAAAGACGAAAGATGGAAAAATTGGTTCTGATGGCTCAACCTTTGCTTGAAAGTAGAACAGGTGCTTACCTAGAATGGTTGGTTAATACACTACTGATAACTGCTAATAAAAAGTAAATATAAGGATGCACCTTTAGTAATGCTTCCTGCAGTTGCAATAACCCACAAGCCAGATAGCCTTGCATACCCTTGGAGTCTTTTCTTCTGACGGGTAAGTCTTGCGGAGTACAATTGAGTACTCAGGGTTTGTTCTACCCTGTTGCAGGTAACAGGTGTTTGAAGCTGACAGTTGTGTGTGGAAACCTCCTGGTGGGCTCAGTGGGGATTTCCTTTACGTTGCGGATGTAGGGTTGATTTATAACTCTCACCAAAAATGTTTCACAAGGGAAAGATTTACCACCTGTTATCATTTGCTGTATATAAATGTTCATCATGATAATTTTAACTCATCATCAAATGGTTTCATTTCCGCTGAACTTTGATAATATTTTATATTCCGCTATTATAATCAAATAATGAATTACTCTGATGTTGTACTAAAAGTGATATATGAAATGGTAAAGTTGTTATAAGCTTTATCTCTCATTTATGATCCTGAGGTAAAATGTGGACTTTCGAGTTCTCCCGTTGGGTGTGCTCGACGGAATCGCAGAGTTTAGTGCTCTCTCTTGGGTACTTAGTGTCTAATGGAAGATAAGTACTCTTGGGATGACATTAAATTAGGCGGTTCTGCCACAGGTGGTATCAGAGCATAAATGGGGAAATAAAGCTTCAAAACCCTTTTCTAAATTAAAATTTGACAACACCTTTTTGCAAAAAGTTAGGACGTTTGCATACGAAGTTATATAAGTAGCCCTATTACTATAGTTAAGTCTCCGGAATAAGTTTAAGTAGGCTTTCGTCCGGTAAGCTAACTGGTGTGTAGCATGCGGTCCTAAAGTCAGACGTGCTGTTTTGCTATAGTCATCGTGCGAGTCCTACTTGCAGGTGCCCTGTTTCTAGGTACCACGCGTCCCTGTCCCGGAGTTACTGTTGTACAGTGGCTTCATGTTTCGCGTTCACTCGTGCTTCACGGCTGTCGGGGCTTACGTTTTCGGCACTCCTTCTGCGCCCTTGTCGGACCTCTGCCCTGCAACCATGCTAGTCTTTATGGCCTCGAACACCGCTCGCCTCGTGTGCGTAAAAATCCTGCTATTTTACTTTACTGATCCTCGTGCAGGGCTCGAGGGTGGCCTGCGCCAGGACCACTGGCTGCTCTGCCTTTTTAAGGGGGCAAGCCCAGCCACTTGGTGTCACCACCCAGTGCATTCCAGCTCGCTTAGCCCTTTTCTCTTGAGCAAGCTTCTCCTCAAGCCTTCCTTGCAACCACCACCCACCTAGGATGGCAGGAGTCTGGGTTAGCAGCTACTGCTTGAACACCGAGGGTTTTCCCAAAATCCTGTATGCCACCCTGCAAAAACTCGGCGTTCGGGAGCGTCCCGAGTATGAGGGCCGTGAGTACATGAAGCGTGGCACTGAGCGGTGTAAGGTCACCGTCTACATTGGCAAGAGTGAGGAGTTCCCCGACCTCAC
Source organism: Saccharum hybrid cultivar R570 (assembly GCA_038087645.1). Lineage (NCBI taxonomy): Eukaryota > Viridiplantae > Streptophyta > Magnoliopsida > Poales > Poaceae > Saccharum > Saccharum hybrid cultivar. The sequence continues at coordinate 4,224,429 of JAQSUU010000043.1, read as the reverse complement.
GGAAGCCTGGAATGTGACTGCAACCGGGTTTCGCTTCGGCGACACCTACCAGGTTGTGGCCCGCAAAGCCTTGCAACATCTCTGTCAGATCTTTGAAGGGCCCATTGCTCGTACCCCCATGCGGTTCTTTCCCCCTTGGGATAAGAATCGGCGGGTATGGAGGGCTTGCATGGAGGCTTTGCATGGTCTAGACGTGCAAGAGGACAACCCGACCTTGGTGCACCTGACCTCGTACTTGCTTGCCCTGGATGAGCAGTATGACCGGCAGGCCTCGGAGCTAAGGGAGTGCCTCCACCGAGCTGAGGAAGCCGAGATCTTCTCTAGGATGCTCGAAGTGCAGCTTGCTGAAGCTCATGCCAATCTAGCAGCCGCTGAGAGTCGAGAGGCTGCCATGGCGGAGGCCGTCAAGGTGGACCAAGACCGTCATGCCCAGGAGCTGGAGGACGCCTATCTTGCCACAAGGGCCAAGCGTAGGACGCTCGCCACGGAAAGGCAGGAACCCTTAATCCTGGAGGGGATCCCTGTCCATCCGCTGGAGCGAAGGAGAACTGGTTTTGCAGCACCTCCACCCACGGAAGCCTCGGAAGTAGAGTCATTGTTTCCCCTCACCCAGCCACCACCACAAGAAGGAGCAGATCCACAACCTAGTGCAGCAGAAGAACCCCAGGAGCCCAGGAAGGAAGCCGTTTGGGCCGACGAAGTAGATTAGTTGTCCTAGGGGAGATGTAATCGTTGCTAGTAGTGCTTTTCATCGTTGTTCCCTAGTGTTGTAATCTTTCCGTTGTACCGCATCCGTAGTTGTTAAGGCCGCCTGGTTGTACGTTCGAGCGCTGTGTCGAGTGTGGGAGAGTGAATGTCTGTATGTTGCACCCGTGTAAGGCCGTTGGTAATGAGTGTTTGCTTTATCGGTTGTGTTTGTTACGTCGTTTTTCCTTAGACCTCGTTCGATTTGCTTAGGGTTCTTGAGACGACAATAAGCAGGTTACAAGGGGAACAACTGTTCTGATGCAACAGATCGGCCGTGATTGGAAAACAGAGGACACTGTATCACTAATTGTGGATGTCCCAGTAGAACACTTGAATTCCCTTGATTTAAATCCGCCTTGGGATTTACTTACTTGTTCCTTATTTTGAAAGGAACCCGTGTTGCCTGAATTTTTCCCTTACTCCTCTGATTCTGTGGTCTATGACCCCGTTGTTTTTACTGCGAGTAAGTTGGTAATAGTTACTTAGTTAATAGCTTATGGTGCCGCGACGGAACCGAGGGCCACCTGTGGAACAGCTGCCACCTGGTGACGCTGCTCGGCGCGCGCTGGTATCGAGGTTGTTGACCAAGTGCTTTTACCGAGTTACACCGCGGTATCGCTCTTGCTATAAAAATTCTCTTGGTAAAAATATTCTTGTGTTCAAACGGGAAATCCACAACGGGTTGATGGAATTGTGCTCTGTCAAAGTAACAAGGTTTTTGAAGAAAGGAAAAGAAGAAAGAGAAAAACAACAGGAAGGTTAGCCGCACGTAGGTCAGAGAAGTTGAATTGCCCGACTCGACGTCGTTCCTGTGACCGGTTTGACAATGCTACGCATGCCGGGTCGCTGTCACTGTGTGCCCTGCGGACGCCGTCGGTGGTGGGACCGCGTGTGTCGCTCCCGTGCGACCGCGGCGTTGTGCCGCACTCGCCTCGTCTTGTCGCACAGTACGCCCCTCTGATCCCGGCACCCGTGTCGGCTCTCGGTTTTCGCTCTTGTTCCCGTACCGGACCCCCCTCTCTTTCTTTTCCTTTGGGGCCCCGTTGCTCGCACGCCGCCTGGTCGAGCGAACCCCATCCCCTCCTTTCTCCTTTGCCCCACTCAAGCTCGCACAGGGAGCGCACTATGGCCGACGCTCTCCCCACCTTGTGACCCCCCCAGTGATTCCCATCTCCTCCGCTTCCGGTGCACTGCATCACCACCTCCGTCCACCAAGCTTTTATAATGCCACCTTGCTTGCTCCTCCTCCATTCAACCCCCAGATCTAGAGTAGAGCTCATAGTATCAACTTCCTCCGTCAGCGCTCAGGTAGAAGAAGCTCAGGAAGCCGTCGGGAAGAAGTGGTTGGAGGCTGAGCTACGAGATCCAGCCGTTGCTCGCAGATCTAGGGTTCCTAGTCAGAGGCAATGGTGTAACTGGAGAAGAAAGGATCTAGTTTCTGTTGGAGAAGTTCAAGTTCATCCCTGGTTAGTTTAGGTTTAGAGTTAACGATGATCTTTGTACCAATCTCCAATTTCTGGCTTTGTTGGGCATACGCCATGTTCTGGATAATCGTTTTCCTATTGCTCTTCCACTGTCCCCGTCTTCGTCGGTTTCTAGAGAGGTTGTGAGTTGTATTAGAGTTGTTCTTAGCCGTGCTATCTCTAGATTCCAGAGTGGTTTAGCGTTTGAAGTCGTGTAACCTCTCATGTAAGCTCAGATCTGTGAAATGTAATCGTGCTTCCCTCTTTTGTTTCTTGTTCCGGATCTCGGGACGAGATCCTTTTTAAGGGGGGAAGGATGTAACACCTCTGGTGTTACTAGCGTACTTAGCATGCGATTAAGGTCTAAAAGAAATTAACAAAACAAATTCCGTGGGTTTTAAAATTTCAAACGCACATAAAATGATAAGCGAATTTCTATAAATAAAAATAAAACATCAATTGAATGTAGTACTTAATAAAATTTGAAGCGCAAGTCTAGTAGATGAAAACGCAACTTTTGTTCCGATAAATAAGTGATCAATAGCATAACTGGTAGCTCAAGAATTGATTTGGAAATGGGTTCCAGCTCCTAGAACTATAATGACCAAGTCTGAAAACCTAATGGTAATGTCGCTTTGGCATTTAAATTTTGATTAAAATTCGTAAACACTAGATCTATGTTTTTGCACCGATAATTGCACCTTTGCGAGTACTTTAGCACGGTGTAGTTCGTAGGGTGGAGTGATGTTGAGTGGTTACTCCAAAAATGGCCGGAAGTTCCTTAGAACGAGCTGTAACCTTGTGGTCGATGCTCTGTTCGTGAGCCAGCGTCAGCACGACGAACCCGTTTTGGCATCACTCCATCTCCCTCTCTGGTTGTCCTTTTGACGTGCTATTTGTTTCTTTGGGAAGCTGTTAGGGCCATCTTGAGGGCAGAGGAGTTGGTTTAACCTCAACCAAGACGGGTAAGTGTTGGTACACGCTTTAAAATCCGTGCATAGCACGTTGTCGGTCGTTCGGCCGAGGTGTGCGCGGTCACCACGTCATTTTACTCGGCGTTGCCTGGCCGAGCCGCACCCCGTGCACGCGCACCACCGTGCGTTGGCCGGCCGAGGCCGTCTTGGTCTGACCGTGGCGTGGTCGCGCCTTGGCCACTCTGGCCGCGGCACCTGCTGCCAGCCACGCGGAGCCGCTGCTGCTCGCGCGCGCGTTGAGTGGCCACCGCTGGCCCCGCTGCCCTCCCCTGTGCTCACATGGCTGCCTCGTCTTGACGTGGCTCTACCCAGCGGTCACGCCACGCTATCCCTTTACCACGTTCCGCCAGGGCGAAGACTGACCGAGCCGTCCTCACCTTTCCGTCTTGGTTTTTCTTCCCTGTCACCGTGGCCGACGGGCCGCACCATCGCTTACGGCAAGGAGACCAATTCAAGGCAAGTTTTCACCTCCACGCCTTCGCCATTAAGTGTGTTAGACAACCAACCCCACTCCGCCTAGAACCGTGCCCGGACAAGCCGCAATTTTGGAGCTCTTCACTCTCAGTGTCGATAAAGCCGAGCCATGCCATTACCAAGGGCAGCGCTTCCTTCGACCATCTCGAGTCGAATTGGATGCACCAGTAGACTCGCCTTGAACCCCTCTTCCTCCCGCGCACCTTAGTCGAGCTCCTGCCGCTACCCTGCCGCCGGTGACACGACCGTGTCATCACAGAGCGCCGCCGCATGGTGCGGGCGCGCGTGGTCAGGTCACCTCGGCAGTTCTCCACCTCGACCATCGGCACTGCTGGCATCCGGGTAAGTCATGGATACTCGTGCGCCATCCCTACCGCTCTCGGGCCGCCTAGACTCGCCGGAACGGCCTCGCCACCATGGTGAATGGCCGCTCGCCGCTACAGCTCGCGTGCGTGCGTAGCTCAGTCCCCTGTGGTCACCTAGCGTCACCGTTTGGGTTGTAGGTGGTGGTCGACCGTTTAGCAGGGGCATAGTGGGCCCCAGATGGCCGGCGGGACCGTCCGATGCCGGCCGGAGCCGCGCCGGCGGGCACGGGGGCGTCGGGGACCGGCTCAGGGAGAAGAAAAGATTGTTGGGGGCGCTTCGTGCATAAAGTGTCTCTGGTGCAATAGGGACCTGAGGCTCCGCGTAATAGCCCTTTTGTTCAGGGGCTCTTCTGCAAAAAGAGCGACCTCGCGCGCGCTGTGGGCCAGTTGGGCCGGCCTGCTGTCGCCTGACCCGTCCCGCGTGGGCCGCATCCGGGTGCTAGGCCAAATAGTGGGCGCCGGCCCGTTGCTTTAAAAGTATATCTTTCAATTGTTTTTCCTTTTTCTTTGTTGCTAGGAACTTGTAAATTTAATATCTAAATGTATAGGAGTCCAAAAATGGTGAAACCAATTTTGTTAGTTTCCTAAAATCATGATCTAGATAAAGGTGTAATTGGTTCATGTAGATTTCTACTATTTTTAGGCTTGCTCTAATTAATTCGAGGCGTTTAATATTATCAAACATGAACTTGTAAGAATTGTTATGAATAATCAGTGATAGTATTAACGCTGAAAATTTTATAGTAAGCTAACCATAATGTTAGTTGTCCACTGTAATTTTTGTAGCTCCAAAATAATTAGTTTTGTTAGGTAGCTAATAAACCCTAGTTTGTATATATATTAAATCGACGAAACGAAAAGAGCAACACCCTGGGTTGTTGGGAAATAACGCTTAAGTCGATAACATAGATACGAAACCTAGTTCGTTAGCCATAAGGTTAGCTCGTTAGCTTGAGAGACGAAATCGTATGATACGAGGTTGCGATTGCCGTCGATTATTTACATTTCTATGTCGCATCTCCGAATATTATAATAGGAACAATGACGGAGCGTGAAGTCTTTTGGAGCAGCGGAAAAGATGGTGTCCTGATGACCGTGTCGCCGTGATGGAATGCTAACTTTTGGTTATATCTTAATTCCCATCCAGGCAAGCCCCGGTGCATAACCCTTATTTTACAAATTATTATATATATATATATATAGGTTGTGCATTTACGTTGCAGGAGTTTTATGATATCCACATGCATATATATATATCTACCCATGAGTCTTACTAGTACAGGATCGTGTAGCTGTTTTGCTTAGGTTTATCGGTAGCGTGAGTAACCTGTCGTTACTCACAATAGGTGGTTATTATTATTATTATTACCCTAATGATGAAATGATGGAAAAGGAAATGGTGACCGGGCAGGGATATGGTATGGGTATTGGTGGGTGTAACAGGTTATGTCCCGCGGCCACGGGGCATAGCTTGGTTGCACTTTTTCCCTGTCCGTGTCGATTAAGGACCGTTCGTTGCACTGGATCCCCGGTCAAGTCACAGATTTATTATCCCGAGCATATACTAGCGGATGGGGGCTAGGAAGACTTGTTACTCTCTTGTCATGGGCTCCGGCTCTTTCCGGACCGACTGATTGGAGGCGGGGATAGGTGGAGGTCTTAGCACCGTATTGAGGCCGGGCCTCAAGTACGGGAGCTAGGAGTCCAAGTTTGGACGGGGACCTGGAAACCTGTGACAGGAGGGGAACGGGTTGGTCTTGCTTGTGCCTGGGGTACAAGCGAGGCGTGTGTTTTTCGGGGTACCCAGCTGGGCACATTGATTCGCGAATCGCCGTTTCTACGTGACGGTACGACTTGACTGCACTCTAGCACCGTAGTAAGAAATGAAAGATGAAAGACGAAAGATGGAAAAATTGGTTCTGATGGCTCAACCTTTGCTTGAAAGTAGAACAGGTGCTTACCTAGAATGGTTGGTTAATACACTACTGATAACTGCTAATAAAAAGTAAATATAAGGATGCACCTTTAGTAATGCTTCCTGCAGTTGCAATAACCCACAAGCCAGATAGCCTTGCATACCCTTGGAGTCTTTTCTTCTGACGGGTAAGTCTTGCGGAGTACAATTGAGTACTCAGGGTTTGTTCTACCCTGTTGCAGGTAACAGGTGTTTGAAGCTGACAGTTGTGTGTGGAAACCTCCTGGTGGGCTCAGTGGGGATTTCCTTTACGTTGCGGATGTAGGGTTGATTTATAACTCTCACCAAAAATGTTTCACAAGGGAAAGATTTACCACCTGTTATCATTTGCTGTATATAAATGTTCATCATGATAATTTTAACTCATCATCAAATGGTTTCATTTCCGCTGAACTTTGATAATATTTTATATTCCGCTATTATAATCAAATAATGAATTACTCTGATGTTGTACTAAAAGTGATATATGAAATGGTAAAGTTGTTATAAGCTTTATCTCTCATTTATGATCCTGAGGTAAAATGTGGACTTTCGAGTTCTCCCGTTGGGTGTGCTCGACGGAATCGCAGAGTTTAGTGCTCTCTCTTGGGTACTTAGTGTCTAATGGAAGATAAGTACTCTTGGGATGACATTAAATTAGGCGGTTCTGCCACACCTGGGTCCCCGCCGCGCGGCAGAGAGAGGGGCACGAGGGTGCCAACCGCAGGAGCCAAGTTGGCGCGAGGCCCAAGGTGGCAGCAGGGTCTCACTACGCCTCAGCTGTCAACCGTTTTTTGGAACAGTGGGTGCTTGGGCGGCCACCTAAAATATCTCGGCCTAGAAAAAACGGTTATGCCTCAGCTGTCAACCGTTTTTTTGGAACAGTGGGTGCTTGGGCGGCCACCTAAAATATCTAGGCCTAGAAAAAACGGTTATTTGGAGCATGATTTTTTAGTCAAAAAAAACCTCGAGCTTTTTTGTCCCTCTTGAGAAATGCTCACCTCTAATTTGTGCAAATTAGCGACTATGTGTGGGCCCCAAGCAAAAGAAAACTAGTAGATTATGTCCATGAAATTAATTGAGATTTACTGAAAATGATTAAAAATTACATGAAGCTACTCTGTACCAATTTGCACAACAAGATCAACATGTGAGGCCAACATTAAAAGTTGGACCCTAAAAGTAAAACTCACTGTTCACACCTTAAAATTTTAACAAAATTTACTAAATTTTATACGTGCAACATTTATATCTCCAAAGAAATTTATTATGTAGTATATTCAACGATCTACCTAATGATATTAATTATGTATTATAAATATTATTATTTTTTTATATATAATTAGTTAAAGTTAAAAATAACTGACTTATCAGGAAATAAGAATGACTTTTATTTTAGAACCGATGTACTAATTTACGTGGGCAAGATTAACATACGGACCCATGCATACTCTATGCTGACATGCATACAGTATAGTGCATACTACGCTACACACTGTAGCGTGGCTGGACGTGTGGACGGTGGACCGCCCCAGACTGGAGAAGTGGATAGTAATAAAAAAATACTACTAAATTACAAGATCCGTCTGTAAACCGTGAAACGAATTTATTAAGTTTAATTAATCTATCATTAGCATATGTATTACTGTAGTAATTAGTGTCTAATATGGACTAATTAGGATTAAAAGATTCGTCTCGCAATTTACACGTAATCTGTGTAATTAGTTTTTTATCTATATTTAATGCTTCATGCAAGTGTGTGACAGAACCTCCTAAATAATATGACTTACATGCACATATCATTATCTTAAAGGCCTCTGACGGCTATACATGTGTACCACAGAACTTAAGAAGTCTGTCGGGTGTCCTCGGAAAACCCGAATCATCCACGATCTTCCGGGCAGGATCACATTACAGAGACATTGCTATATTACAACATTTTATATAACAAATTACATCAAAGTAAAAGTATGGAAGTCTTACATAACATAATTTACAAATCATTTATTTCAAACCTTACAAACCTTAAGTTTAGCTATTACAACCATAGTAGCTGAGTAACATTAGTAACTTTATTACAGACTACGGAAACAGATTGCTCTGCCCAAGAGCCAACCATACTACTCGTCGTCGCTTACCGCAAAGATGGTCATGCAGCAGGGTCCGCAACAAACCTGCTCATGAGGCATACTTGCAACAAGGGTTTAACAAACCCTGAGTACAAAAGTACTCCACAACACTTAACCGACGAAAAGGGTGGCGAAGACTCGGGCATGCAGGCTTAGGAGAATCAAGGTAAGGATGTAGCAAGAATTAAATTTCTTTTGCATAAAAGCGACTAATAGTGAGTCCTTAAGATCAATATTTAACTCATTGTTAGTTATTAACAGGTTGTAAGTGATCCTAGTCTAGATCAGATAACTTATACAACTTCTTTCTTAATCTCCGACCAAAGTTTCACTGGTTAACTACGATGTTGAATAGAGAATCGAGTCTCCATATCCGACGAGCAATGACAATTTAAATCGATTATACCCAGCTAGGGATCCCTAACCACACGACATATGTAGGACTCTAACCGACATATATCAACCTTCACTCAGGACTCCCAAAATATGACTGGGTCCAGCGCCACCCGAGAGTACAGTACACATCTAATCCAGCCCTTGGCTACGAGGGTACACACTACTCTCGCCATCTCTCCACTCCCAGTGCGCGGTTAGCCATTCACAAGATGGAATTACCGAGGTCTTAGACTTACCGGAGCATGTGGCCAGTTACAAAAGTCTCGACGCACGCAATTCAATCAACGGTACAGTCCTTAACTGACACAGTCGGAGACACTACAGGGGGACTCCTTTCCCGATGCAAGTCCACTGACCGGTCTCAAATTAGCATCATCATTCATTCAGTTGTTTCACAACAACCCTTCAAACTTTGTTAAATATTTTCAAAGTTTTTTCATTAAGCATGGCTAAGCATACTAAGTATTTTTTAATAAAATAGTAACAAGGATAATATTGAAGTATTAAAGATGGTAATGCAGTAATTAGGTTATCACTCAATTCCTACCACCTAATGCAACAAAACATTAACATAAGTGAAGTAAATCTTTTCAAAATGCAAGAAAACTTTAAATGCATCCAGGGCTTGCCTTGATCGACGAAAATATCTAGCTCTGGGTCAGACCCATAAATATCAAATCCCACCTCCACTGACGACTGCTCTTCTTCGGGGACGGGTTCGACCACGTTAACCTCCTCGTTTACGGGGACTACACGAGATGATAATGTATGCTCAATATGATGAAGTGCAAAACATGATGCTCGGTAGATGCATAACAAGATTACAAAGTTGAGTATAACTTTTCTTCACGGTACAGTTGCGAAACAACAAAACTAACTAACGAAGTATATTAGGGTTTCGACAAATTTTACTTCACATGAAATTCCATTAGGGTTCACTAATTACATGTTAAAAATGAGCTCAAATAACTAAATAAGATGCCAAAAATCATTAAGTGTTAATGACCCGAGGTCAACATCCAATCACAAAGTCAAACAACCCTAAATCATTAAGCATTAATCCTTTGATTAACTAATTAATTAATAAAGCATAAATTAAGCATAAAATTAAATTTTCCAATTAAGCCTAAATTTTTATTTTAGGAAGCTTACATCATAACTAAGTGGCAAAACAATTTTCACAATTTTTGGATAATTATTTAAACCATTAAAAGGGCTACACAAAAAATTAGCATTTCATATTTTTTCTAAATAGTACACATCACACAGAGACTACACAAAAAAATTTATCATTTTTGGATCTCTAAACATTTCACAATGAAATAAACAAAATTTGGTACTATATAATATTTTCATAAAAAGAAAAACAAAAAACTTCATTACAGACTCGCTGTCCTTCTCCTGTCCTCGCTCGGCCCACCCGGCCTACGCTGCCCAAACGCGCCACTCTCACCCTCTTTCTCTTATCGGCCCACTCCTTCCATGACTGGCCCAACCGGCTGGGACGGCCCGGTAAGGCCACACCGCTTCCCCCCTCCCACTCCGGCCGATGGCCAAGGTGGTGGCCAGCTGGTTGCTACCTCGCCGGCGGTGAGGCTCCGACAAGGCAGACCTCACCAACATGACCAACACCACCCCGCGAACCTACCTCGACCCCCCAACAACAGCAAGCGATGGCAACGGGTACATACCCGACGGGTAGTGTCCACCCGTACCCGTACCCGCACCCGCAAAATTTTACCCATCGGGTTACCCGTACCCGCATGCGGGTAAAAAAATAGTTCCATACCCGTACCCGCCGGGTAATTCTCACCCGACGGGTAACCCGTACCCGATAGCATACCCGAAAATTACCTAAAAATATCAAATAGTCACATACAAAAATAAATCATTCTAAGCTTCCAATAAGTTACAAACATGCTAACAAACATTATTAGCATCATTACAACAAAGGCAATCTACTAGAAATATAGTGGATGTCTCAATGGGCCAAATTCATGACTTATATGCGCTAAAATAACTGAGGTTGACTAGTTATTTTTGCGGGTATGTCTTACCCGCGGGTATGCGGGTATGGGTAGTATACAACCGCACCCGTACCCGCATACCCGATGGGTATAGGATTTTGTCCAATAACGTACCCACGGGTAGAAAATTCATTCCATACCCGCCTCTTTATCGGGTAATACCCGTCGGGTACTCGGGTTTCGGGTACCCGTTGCCATCTCACCCCAGAGAGAGCTCCACAGCGGATATGGCGGCCACGGTGGTGATGGCGAACGGCTCTCCGGCGAGCAAGGCCGGTAAAGTTGAAATTGAGAGCACTGAAAGCTCAAGTGGCTCACCCTGAATACGACAACGTCACTGATTGAAGCGGAGGAGCGACGGAGGTGGATGGCCACGGTGAGGGCGGCTCCAGCGGCACTCTGCCGGACCTGAGGAAGAAGAGGTCGCGCAGGGTGATTTCAATGGCGAGGAAGGCTACAAGCTAGCTCAACGTGAGTGTGAGGTCATGGTGGAGCTAGCAGCAAGAGCTAGAGGACGGTGGTGCTGTGGTGATGGTGAATTTCACCAGCGGGTGCGAGTTCACAGCGGCGGTGGCCGAAAAGAAGAACATCGACGACAGCGGCGTTGGTGATTTATAGAAAAAGGGGAGGGTGCATCCAGCTTCGCCAGCTCCCGAACGAGGTCGCCACACAGACAGTTGTGTGTCACCACGCGAGGAAAGCGGCGAGGACGGCCGGCGGCAAGCAACTCGGTGGCAAGCAGGAGGTGGCGCCCTGCTGTGAAATCGATTTTGAAATGTTTATGAAAATACCACTGACCTTATTTTAGAAATTACTCACAAATTTTCTAAAGAAGTTGAAAAACTCCAAATACAAAAGTTTCTCAACTTTTCAAATTTAGCTTAGATTTTGAAATTTAAATTTGAAATCAAAAGGGGACAATTTCTGAAAATTGGTAAATTCAAAATTACTATAAATTTTTCATGAAACTTTAAAAACTCAAAACATCAAAGTTGTACATCTAGGTAAGACCTACAACTTTGATATTTAAACCATTTTCAAATTATGCCTCCATTTTGAAATTGGAATAGGAAAATAAAAAGGGGTCAAATTTGGGATTTGAATCTTTTCAAAATTACTCCAAATTTTATACTAAAACTTTGAAAACTCCAAAAACCAAAATTGTACAACTTGACCAAATCTACAACTTTGCTTTTTTTGCTCACTTTCAAATTCTTTTTAGATTTTGAATAACACAAAAGGGGTAAAATAGGGTTTTCCGGAAATCGGGGTTTTGAATCAAATTCAAACTCGATTTGGTTTCTACATTAATTGATGATTAATTAGTAATCACAATTATCATCCAAATGTACCACCGGGTCAAATCACATGTGACCTACCCAATGTCACATTTGTATGAACCAATTTGAATTATAAATTCATTTTAATAAACCTTCCAATTTGAATTCGAATTTGAATTGAAAAACTTAAGTCAAGTTTTGAAACTCAAACTCAACCTCAAACTTGGAGTTCATTTTTAGATGTTGCACTTGAGTTTATCTCCTGCACCTGACATTAGTGTAGAGCACAACTTTACACCTCAAATTACATAGGGCATAATCCAAGTATTTGAAATAACATTCAAAACTAGGGTTTTGCATTCAAATCAAACATCACAAGGACTCAATCAATATATGAATGTAAATTTGTTTTAGTTGATGCATATCATGGTTGACTAAAACATGAATGCTTTGCAATGCATATAATGACCTGGCCATTTTTTGTTACCATAACACCAGAGGTATTATAATGTGTTATTTCTATGTGTTTCATTTGGTTCTAATTTGGCTTAAAATAATCTGCTTTGATTTATCTTCTAATTTGCTTGATCTGTTAATTCTATCTTTTTTCTTTGATCTTCTTCTAATTTGCCTTTCATAGAAATTATCCGAACCAAGAAAATCCGTTAATAGATCTACTACTCCCTCTGTTAATAAATTATTTTGGAGTTGTATATGTAAATACTACTTACTAGAAATTTGATTAAACACGAACTACTTTTGTTGGCACATAACATGTGGATGTAACATGTAGTTGTTTTTTTTTCTGGCATGTAATTATTTTGCTCTATCTTAATGTTTTCTACTTAAATTACTTTTGTATATTTGATTATTCACATAAGTACCACGTAGTATTCTCTATATACATAAAAGGCCCGGCCCTCTCCGCTCTTGAAAGAGTTCGCGTTCAGCTGCATTTTGTTATGCTGGGTCTTGTTTAATGCTAAATTTTTCTCTAAATTCTACTATGTAAAAAGAAGATTTTCTATCGTATTAAAATGTCGGCATATGCATGGAGTACTAAATGTAGATGAAATCAAAAACTAATTGTACAGTTTAGTTGTACTTTGCGAGATGAATCTTTTGAGCCTAATTAGTCAATGTTTGGACAAAAATTCATAAATACAAATAAAATGCTACCGTGAGGAATTTTTTACTGTGCAGATTTTGGACCTTCCGATTTGGGCCAACTAAGGGCTTGTTTGGTTTGAAGTTGTTAAAGTTTAACTCCCATCACATTAATGTTCCCTCAAATGCATGAAATACTAAATGTAGACTACTTACATGCATATCGGCACAGATTAGGAATAATTTACGAGACGAATCTATTAAGTCTAATTAGTACCAAATTAAAAACTTTTTATTAAATAAGACGAAAGTGTTACCGTGTTTTGTTAAACTTTAACTCCTCGAACAAACACCCCTAAAGACGACCCTGGTCTTTCTGCGCTAACACTGGCATGCCTGACAAGTACTATAGCCTAATAGGAGTAGTCCCTAGTCCTGGCTGCTGAGCTGTCGAGACGTGAGGTGATGAGTCAATGGAGGCTGACAGTTGAGGCGTAGTGAGACAATGCTGCCACCTTGGGCCCCATACTGACCTCGGCTCCTGCGCCTAGCACCCTCGCGCCGCTCTATCTGCCGCGCGGTGGGGGACCCAGGCCTCTTTGCACTGTGGCGCTGTGCGGCGTGGCGCAGCACTGGCGCGCCCAGATATGTGACGCGGCAGGCCTGCCACATCAGCCGATGGCGGGCCAGACCGTGCCATGATGGCATGGCGCAGCAGTGTTAATTTGCCGTGCTATCAGTCTAGGCGCGGCTCAGTTTTAAAAATAAAAGTTTTCGGTGTCAAATTTAGATTTTATTTAAAAAAGTGTTAAAAATAAAAAAATCTAAATAGAAGGGTAGTTAACTTTTTAATAATAAATTTTGTGTTTTCTACGTAAATGTAACTAATCTTTTCTATATATTTAAATTACTATAAATATTTATATATTGTTGTGAGAATAATATGACTAACTATTTTTCTGAATGGTAATGTAATTTTTTGTTTGTGATTTTTAGTTGCAGTGACAAATTATCCTTTTATTTTTTATAAGATTTGGTTGGGTATCTTATTTGAGTAACTCCAACAAAGTCTTTATATCCTTTTCTAATTGGAGAAAGGTATAACACCCCAGGTGTTTAGCTCCTTAATTGCATTGCATTTCATAAGCATTAACATTCATCATCTCATTCATGAGTGTGAGCATCATTCATTTCATGCAAGGCTGATATAAAGTGGGGTGGCCACGGGTGCGCCTCACCACCGTGCAGCTCCCGCGCTGCTCCACCGCCACCGGGTCGCCGGCAGCCGGCCGGCGGAACCGCCCGGCGGTCATCTTTCCCCCCCTCTGCTTCCACCGGGGAAAGAAGAAGAAGACCGGCTCCCTCTGTCTCTCTGTGTATATGACAGGTGGGTCCAATCGGACAGTGGGTCCCACCCGTCGGTTATGCGGTGACTGATTTGGGTGCATGTCCGGGTGCACCTAGCAAAATTCGTTAGGGTTGTTTTAATTCGGTTTTTGAATTTCATTTTCATGTAAATCTTCTAAAATTCATGTCTCATACTAGGTAATTCCAAAAATAGCAAAAATGGACTTTTTAGAAACCTTGAGAAGAGATCTATGCAGTGGAGTCATAATATGTTATATGTTTGTAGATGTTTTCTGATGTCTTTATTTATGTTTTAAAAATGCTCTAGAAATGCCTTTAAACCTAACCAGAGCAAGATCTGGAGTTTTAGACATCCAAAAATAGTGATTCTTGTTTTGTTAATTTTGTGATGACATGTACTTGCTAGGAAAAATATTAAACACACTATTTGTTCACTGTTTTCTTAGGGTTTTGATTGGACCTTGATAAATAAGAAATTACATTATATTGCTTGTTATTTTTATATCTTGAGTTGTGCTGCTCCAATTGATGTGAAATTTTTATGGTAGGCTTGTTATGCTATGGATGTACTGTGATATAAATTTCATGGTCATTGCTTACTGTATGCTCAAGTTATTGATTTAACTTGTTTATAGCTTGATAAATAGCTTATAAATAATATATAAATGATAAAATAGAAAATGTTGTTCCATTACCTTAGTATGATGTTTCTCTATCATTTTGGTTCATTCTATGGCCATGTATTCATAGAAAATATTGAGTTTTAGGTTTTACCTGTTCTCACATGATTTATTTCAATAGTGATTGTCTTTTTCATAGAGGTTGATGTACTTATCTAAATGGCTTGAAATTTGTACAATAGACTTTTGAGAGCATTATTAGACCACTGTAATTTTGGTAGAATTTATTATGCACTTTTGATATGTGTTCATAATTCCACCTAATTATCTAAATAAATTAAGAAAAGGCATTAAAAGAATTTATTTAGAAATGGACACTAAGTTTTCTGGTGTTTATTAGTCAGGTGTGAAATTTTGGTAAAGTTAGTTTTGTCCAAGTATATGTTTGCCACATAAGTTAATAATTATTTCTTGCAAATGAGGTTTCTGGACAGATCTGGGAACTTAGCAAAGTTCTTTATGATAATGTGCTTTGTTGTAAAACTTGTCTATACAAAAGTTGTAGATAAATTATGTATCTAGCTTCTATTAAAATTTGGTGGCATTTTACCATGTGGTTTAGGAGTTATAGCTGTTGAAAGTTGGGTTACAGAATTGCTTGCTCTCTGTCTTGTTAGACCAGTTTCTGTGTTTGTGTAAATTCGACATGTTAAACTTTGGAATCATGCTATGATGATTATAAATGAAATATAGATAATTTCATAAGCTTTTCATAATGTCTTCTTGCCAGTCTTTTGGAGTTGTAGATCTCCAGTTACGATTAAATTACTTAGCTGCTGTTCTGATGTCCAGAAGGTAGCAATTTCTAGTTCTAGTACTTTGATTAACTTTGTCATGCTAATGTGTTGAAGTGTGACTCATACCTTTGAAAGTACTTGGGTTGGTACCTTAGGATCTTATAAGACTTGTGTCTTGATTTATGTGTTTGCAATCTTCTATGTTATGCCGTAGTGAGGATTAAGTTAATTAGCTCTAGGTGTTTAGGAGAACGTTGGTATGCTTGTTTGATTACTTTATTTATTGCACTTCTATGCATTCATACATATGCATTATTGCACCTCATTTAGGTACGCTAGCAGAAACGTGTAAAGGACCTAAGGTGGAGCCAAACCCGAAGATGGAGTTGGTGGATCCATCCCGAAGATCGAAGGACCGGACAAGTGGTAGATTGGAAGATGCTCGCCAAGCAAACTCATCTGACATACTCTAACTTGAGTCGGATCCCAGGCAAGCCCCGGAGCATTATAAGCCTCCTATCTTCAAAGCAATTAATTCTATATATGTTATAAGTATTGTTGCATTAAGTGGTAGGAGTTGGTTGAAAACCTTGCTGCATTATATCATTCCTTGTCCAGATATATGAATCCTTGAATCCTACATAGACTAGGATCGAGTAGATGCTTAGCTCTGCTTTAAGCGGTAGAAGTCAGGTGATTTCCTGTCACCTGCGAGATATAGGGATATTCATATATGGCACGGTTGGCTATATTGGCTATCGTGGAATGGAACCATGTGTTAATAAAATGAAATGAGACCGGGCGGGATGACGATAGTGAAGCAACAAGGCATGGAGGTCTTGGGTGTGAATCTATCCCCGTCTGAGTCGTTTAAGGACCGATTCGCTGTACGTCCTTGAGTCATGTTGAACGCAGTCTAACACTTAGTTGGCCGGATAAGTCATTCCGACCGCGAAGCCGAGTAATGTGATTCAGGGCGGGAATCGAATGGTAGGTTGCTTCTTGGAGGAGAGAAAGGATGTGCTTGGGGACATTGGCGTGAGACCAAGGGGGGGTTAGAGTCCCTATCACCTGGCAGAGTGTCGCCCTTGGGGTCGCGATATCATTCGGACCCGTGATTCCTGAATCATATGAAAAGGTGGCTTGTGCGACCCTGGCAGGGGCCTGCGCGGTGAGTGTTAGAAATACCCCTCCAGCTGGATAGGAATTCAATTCGAATCGCCGTCGCTCCCGGTTAGTGAGCACTTGACTTGAGCAACGGCAACGTAGATCTCATTAAATAAACTGGTGGTTAAGGGAATGATACAATGTTGCCACAATTCATACCTGCTCTGGATATAATGATGATAATTGTTTGATTATAATCAAGTGCATGTTTAGTACAGGTGCTAAGATAGATGACAAGTAATTGCTAAAAATAACTGCTAGTACAGGTTATAAGAGTCTCAATTACTTATGCCTTTATGCAAAAATGTGATGTCAACTAGCCTCTTGTGAAAGCCTTGCATAATCCTTGGTGTCATCTTATTTCTGGTTTTCGACGGGTAAGTCTAGCTGAGTACATTCCAGTACTCAGGGTTTATTCCCTCCTGTTGCAGATGATATGCTCTATCAAGGCTTCTGCAAAACTTGTCTCCACCCTGCGGGTGAAGAAGACTAGGTCACTTGGGCGTGATCATCTTTTATGTACTTTCCTCATGCTTTTGTGGGTTGTTGATCAACAAGACTGGCAGTAGTTAAACAACTGGTGTGTGTTATGCTTCCGCTACTTTATAAACTTGGTTTGTAATAATTGCGACTCCGTGTGTGTGTAAACTTATTTCGGAACTACTTGTGAAATGTAACGTATGATGTTGTATGTTGAATGATGCGATCCTGGTTGTAAGCGAGTTGGTTTGAAATCCTTCATGGTTTCGATTTTCTACCGGGATTATATGGGCTCAAGTTTGAAAATTTGAGCGCTTCGGTGCTTGTTTTTGTACTTGTGCTCTTATAATTTGGTCGGTTCTGTTACAAAAGGCTAGCATCCAGACGTCCAGACGGGGGCTAGTGTCCAGACGGCCTCGCGCGCAGCCTGCTTCACGTGGGGTTTCATGCGCTTTCCGTGTCCCACGCCCGCTCCGTCTTGATCTACGCCTGCATGATTTCCTACGCTTGCCGCTCGTGCCTCTTCCACACCCACGTACCTGTAGGCAGGCCCAGCAGCAGATTACTGCTTGTGTAACACCAGATCTACTTTTGTAATATCCAAAGAAAACATTTGCTACATACATCCGGAATAGTTGAAACACTTGCAACATATATATGAGACACGAGGGAAACACATGTGTAGCCATTGCAAAACTTATGCAACATCTAAACGAAACACTTGCAATATATATGTAAAAATATATGCAACATCCTAATGAAACACTTGCAACATAAGTGTGAAACATATGCAACACCAAGATAAAACACATACACATCCGTCTGAAATAGCTGAAACATTTAGAACAAACACTTGCAAGATACGTGTATAGGTGCAGCCCGAGAAGCCCATTCCGGGTCTGGCCACTCTGAATCTAGTGATATCGCGAGCTGAGGTCGAGTGTCATGGTGGTGTCGGCGTCAACAGTGGCCATGACTTCCTGGTGGGGAACAACGGTGAGGGACGGGGTAAGGCACGCAGGGGCGGGGAGTAGGCACGGCGCGACGAGGCAGCGTGGGTGTGGCGGGGGATGAAGCATGGCGTGGCGACAGACATGGCGCGACTCGATGAGGGATGGGGTGTCACAGAACCTCCTAAATTATGATGGCTCACATGTACCTATCATTGTCATAATGACCTCTGACAGTCATACTTATGTTTCTCATAACTTAAAAGACCTGCTATCCTCCGAACAGGATCTAATTATAGGAGTATTGCAATATTACAACAGTTTATTAAAAAATACCATCAGAGTAAAAGAGCGGAAGTCTTACATAACTTAAGTTTACAAACCACAGTTTCAAACCTCAAACCACTTTAGCAACATTATTACAAACCAGTAGTAGTGGAGTATCAGTAGTAACTTTATTACAACACCAAACGAAGTGTCTTGCCCAGAGGCCACACAGCATACTCGTCGTCACTTTCTTTAACAACAGCGGTCATGCAGCAAGACTCAAAGCAGGTTTGCTCATGAACCGCACCTGCAACAAGGGTTTAACAAACCCTGAGTACTAAGGGTACTCAACAAGACTTACCCGACTAAGAAAAAGACTCTAAAGGCATGCTAGCTTTAGAAGATCAAGGTACGAGTATTCAAGAATCAAAATGATTTTACAGAAAAGCTTACTAAAGTAAGTCCTTGCTTTCAACCTTTTATTTTCATCATTGATGGTTCATTAACCAATTTTAAGTGATCCTAATATTATTTAAAGTAATTCTTATCAAGATTATTTCCTTATTATTTCTTCTAATTCTAGTTCTTAACTACGATGCAGGTCAGGCGATCGAGTCTCCATAACCGAGGAGCAACGACGATTCGAACCCATTATACCCAGCTGGGGATTTCTAACCTCACGATATATGTAGAACCAAATCTTGCATATGCCAACCCTCATTTAGATCTCCCAATACCAGAACATGTCTATCGCCACCCAAGAGTACAGTACTCCTCGAACTCAGCCCAATTCTAGCCCCGAGGGTACACGCTACTTCTGCCATCTCTCCACTCCCAGTGCGAGGTTGGACGTTCTAGAAATAGAATCACTAATATCTTGGGCTTACCCAAGGTATGAGGCTAGTTGTAAAGTCTCGAAACACAAGCGGGCCTACAACGGATGACCCTTAATTGATAAGGTGGAAACACTACATTGAGACTCCTTTCTCAATGCAAGTTAGCAGTGGTCAAACCACCCGCTCGATCTTCAAGTTCATTCTTAAATTTTATTATTTATCAAGTATACCATCGTGGCCATATAAACATTTCATTTAAAAACCTAACTTATTAAGCATAGTGAAGCATACTACACAATTTTCATTAAAACAGGTACCAAGGCTAATATCTCAATAATCAAGGATGATAATACAGCAATTGGGTTATCACTCAATTCCTAATTACTTAATGCAATAAACCATAGTACCAGCGATAAAGATTTATAGAACTCAAGGAAGGGTTTAAATGCACCGGGGCTTGCCGTGCTCAGACGAGACGACTGATTCAGGCTCAACAACACCGACATCCGGTCCAGAATCCACTGACAACTGCTCTTCTCCGAAAGCTTGCTTAACAACGCTTACCTCCTCGAAAGCGGGAACTACACAAGAATATGACATGCTTCAACATGATGGGGTAATAAACATGGTGCTTGATGATGATATGCCATGATTAATAATTTGAGTACAACTTTTCTTTGCGGTACAGTTACAAACCAACATAACTCACTACTAACAGTAATTACATTAAGCAACATTATTACTTCTTAAAGAACATGTTAATCCTGAGCTCAACCAAGTAATTGAGGTGCTAGGGATCATTAAGGGTTAATGACCCAAGGTCAACACTCAATCAAAAAGGGCACACAACACTTAAAGTTATCAATTTAACATTTAGTTAATTACTTAAATAATTAAGACAGAAATTAAGAATAAATTAAACTTCAACAAATTGAGCTCAAACTTTTTCTATAGATTGATCATAGTCTAAAATAGTGTTACAACAAATTTTATAATTTTTGGATTAATATTTTAATTACTTAAATTCCTGAAAGTTGCATTTAATATTTAATTGAGCTAATTGTTGTTCATACAAAAAGTACTGAAAATTGGCATTTAATAATTTTTTTCTAGATAGTTTACACTCTGAAAAGCTTACACAAAAATTTTCAATATTTTTGGAGATTTTTAAAAATGTTACTGAAATAAACAAAAACTATCACTATTTCACATTTTTTTAAAAAGGAAAACAAAATTAGCAACACGGGCTCCTTCTCTTCGCTTCGTTCGGCCCAGCCAGACGCACGGCCCACACACGCGCCCACTCTCTCTCTCTGGGCCCAGCAGAGCCTGGCCGCATGGCCCGCTTGCGCGCGCACACGCTCGCTCGCTCTCTGAAGGGTCGAGATGGCGGACTAGAGGGGGGGTGAATAGTCTTTTCTAAAACTTAAACGCGTTGGCTAATCAAAACAAATGCGGAATTAAACTTATTGGTCTAGCCAAGACTATACCCCTCTATCTAAGTTCTCTAGCACCTTGCAAAGATCCTAATTAAGCAACTAAGGTGCTAAGCTTACCAAGAGCTCACCTAAACAATTCTAGAGCAAGGTCACACAAACCTATGCACTAGTACTTTGCCAACCGAGGGAGCTCCTACACAACTAGTGAAGCAAAAGCACAAAGCTCCTAAGCTCACTAGCAATGCTCAATAACAAGGCAACTAATGCCAAATTAGAGAGCGCAAAACACTTAGCTACACAAACTAAGCAATGTGACTAACAAGGTTACACAAACCAAATTAGTCACGCAAGGGGAAGCTTCTAGCTACACAAGCAAGAAGACAACTAGCAAGCTACACAAGCAAACTAGTTAAGAGCAACTACACAAGCACAAGTATATATGAAAGTAAATACAAGCTTGTGTTGTACGAAAGCAAACCACCGAGAAGAGTAGACAATGTTGACACGGTGATTTTCTCCCGAGGTTCACTTGGTTGCCACCAAGCTACGTCCCCGTTGTGTCGACCAACACTTCGTGGTTCGGCGGCTAATCGGTCACACACCGAGCCTGTCAAAAGGCGCCGCAAGAACCTACCAAAAAGTGTGGTAGCTCAATGACACGATCAACTAGAGTTGCTCTTCGCGATCCCCGCGGGGTGAGCACAATCCCCCTCACAAAGCTTCTCCGGAGCCTCGCACAATCTTCTTGCGAGCTTCGACGGAGCCACAAGCCACCAAGCCGTCTAGGAGGTGGCAACCTCCAAGAGTAACAAGCACCACCGGCTTGCAACACGATCACCTAGTGCCACACGATGCAATCTCACAAAGCACTCGCACTAGAATCGCTCTCTCACTCGATCCGATGAACACTATCAAGCATGAGTGAGTTAGAGGGCTCCCAAGCACTACCACATAAGCCACCAAGGCCAAAGTGTGCTCAGCTTACAGCCAAGGCCGGCCACAAGGTCTATTTATAACCCCACGGTCAAATAGAGCCGTTACCCCACTTGACCGTTTTTCCGCGGGAGCACCGGACGCGCCGGTGGTAACTCACCGGACGCGCTCAACCGCGTCCGGTGCCCCTCCGACATCCGCGTGTCCTCCGAAATTCAAATTCGTCCGTTAGATCCTCCAACGGTCACTGCGTGCCAACGGTCAAACGACCCACCGGACGCGCTGCTGCGAACCACCGGACGCGCCGGTGCGCACAGCACCCGCGCCCGCGAAGCAATCACCGGACGCGCTGCTGCGAACCACCGGACGCGCCGGTGCGCACAACACCCGCGCCCGCGAAGACAACACCGGACGCGCTACTCGCAACCACCGGACGCCACAGTACCCGCGTCCGGTGCGAGTCCAGTAAGCTCCCGAGACCACCGGACGCGTCCGATGGTGTGACACCGGACGCGCACCGCGTCCGACGTCCTCGTTTCCCTCAGGGCGCAAGACCGGACGCGCCGGTCCCTTGGGTCACCGGACGCGCCGGTGCCAAACCCTAGCTCGCGCGCCTGACGCCCGCGCTGCACTGACCGGACGCGCCGGTCCACCGTGACCGCGTCCGGTGCAGCGTCCGGTGCGGCGTCCGGTGCAGCGTCCTGTCACTTCCGTGACCGCGTTCGCCTCCGTTTCTTTTCCGACTTCCGGCGTAGTGGAAAATAGGCATTTCATTTCCCCGAAATCGCCGAATCCCGCCTCGCAAGCTCGGCGGGAGGGAGAGAGGAACCCAAACCCTCTCTACCGCTCAAACTTCATCGCCTTCGTAAATGTGCCAACACCAACAATTGATCACCACCTTGTGCACGTGTGTTAGCATTTTCATAATCATTTTACCGAAGGAGTTAACCACTCAACTTGCCACGCCACTCGATCCTAGCAACGATGCATAGTTAGATCACACGAGTGGCACTAGATGACCGATATGCAAACAAGTTTGCCCCTCTTGATAGTACGGCCATCTATCCTAAATCCGGTCATAAACTTCTCTACACACCTATGACCGGTGAAATGGAAATGCCCTAGATTATACCTTTGCCTTGCGCATTCCATTCCATCTCCATTGATGTTGCTGCAACACATGCACCAACCAATCACCAAATGATATGATCCACTTCATATCATCACGTGACCGTATTGGTTCATCGATCTTGACCTCACTTGCTCTTCACCGTTGCGTTGGTCCATCGGCGCCAAGTCATGCTCAAGCTTCACCGTCACACGCGGTCCCTCACTTCAAAGCCTTTAACTTGCCCTTCACACTCGCAACCGGTCCATCAAGCCAAGCCTCATCTTGATCTTCTCCACCTTGGCCACATGACTCCATGTCATGTCTCATATGCAATGAGCTCCTTCATGACACCATTACCTATGGACTAATCTCCTGTGTATCTCACATAATCACATATTAGTCCACCTAAGTTGTCACTCAATTACCAAAACCAAACAAGGACCTTTCAATCTCCCCCTTTTTGGTAATTGATGACAACTCTACAAAGATATGGAAATTAAGCTTTTTCAAGCTAGCACTTCACACAAAGTGTAAATTGCTAACTTGTTTTGGATTTAATGTTACTTATCCAACTTTTAAGCTCTATGTTAAGATTTGGATAAGCACCATAAAATCCGACTTGGTAGTGATAACTCCCCCTACATATGTGCTCAAATGGTTTGGTTTCAAGCTTGCACATATGCATAAATATGAAATTTGTGGGAGGGTTAGCACTACTAAGTGATGCTAAGGTGTATAGAATAAACCTTTGTAGCTCGCTACCAATTAGTAGCTTGATACCATTTGAAAATCACAAGTTTGCCATCATCCTTAGCATCATGAGTAGCTAGACATCAAAAACACTAGAAACCCCGTGAGATCAACATTATAAGCAAGGTTCTAGTTTTTGCATGATAATCACAAGTCTAGCTATCATCCTATGCATGCTAGTTATCAAATCATCATTCAAGTTCTATAACTAGCATACACCACACAAGCATGCATATTGAATTTAAGAACTTATGCAATGCAAGCAAGCACATGAATTATGCACATATCAAATGTAATCAATCAAAATTCATGAGCTTGCTCCCCCTACTTGTGTGCTTTCTTTGTCCAAGAATGTTTGATCCCCTTACATTCTTCAATGTTACTCCCTCTTTGTCCATGTTCATGTCCAATCTTTCCAATCTCTCCCCAAAGCTCAAAGAGCTTTCATATCTTTGTCCAACTTCTCCCCCTTTGTCATCAATTTCCATAAAAGGTGTTCTTCTCAATTGATACAAAGTCTTGCATTGGGGTAGATGGTTGAGACTTGAATATTGCATTTTTGATGGACATTACCACATATGTTGGAATGACAAACTTTATGGTTGCTCTTGAGATTCCACATAGGATCTTTGACCTTGATACCAATTGGTGGGGCTCCTCCCCCTATGTCATAGCATGTGTCATTCACTTGAGATACCACTTGAAGATGAGGGTAGCATTTCTTGATTTGATCACTTAAGGTTGAGGATCACTTGTGAAACCATCGTTTTGCATGAATGATACCACGTGAAGATACCATGAGTAGGAATGTGATACCTTTTGAAAGAATTTTCTAGTATGGATCCACTTTGAAGGATTTGGCAATAACATTCACTTCTTGAACATTTTATCTCTTCATGAGTACCACTTGTAAGATATCACTTGTAGATCATTATCTAGACACCATTTGTATATACCACTTGGAAGATCAATTTGAGTCTAGATACCACTTGAAACAAACTAGATATCTATTTTCATTGTTGTCTTGTGCTTGTACTCTTATCATTGTCATGAGCTTCTTGTATGACTTGAACTAATTTTCCTTGCATAAGCTTACAAGTCCGGTTTGATCCAATGACAAGCTTCTTCACACCTCATGCTAAGGGTTATCTTGCCAATGTTGTACTTGTCACTTGTTAACAATCCAAACTAGATCAAGTACTTGGGTTTACTAGCTCATGAATAAACTCATATACATACCACTAGAACATTTAGACAATCAAGCAATAGTGGTAGGCTATGAATCTAAAACTTTTTATTTGTTATGCATGATCCTAATAAGCATGTACTATATGCACTAACCGCATACTAGTAAGGGATGAAATGATCATGCACATTACAATGATACCTTTGCTATATTAAAGTAGAGGATAGTCATATAAATTTCAATTCATTACTCCAATAGCAATGTGAAGTCCAATTTATAAGCTTGGTGAAGACCAATTATCATAGATAAATCCATTCTTCACCCATATGAAATGAAAACCACTTAAGATCAAGTGCACTATCTCTTGAGTTGTGGTTGGCTTGCTTCAAATTTTTTTTTTTATCAATGCTTGCATGAGAGAACTACTTAGAATACCACTTGAAATACGTGACTAGCTCTCTTTTGGGTGTTGCTTGCTCTTTAGATCAATCCTTTTGATTGCTTCAACTAAGCATCACAAGTTCCTCGGATCACCACTTCCATGTTAGCCTTCCAAGTCCCAAACTTGGTTTCACCTACACACGGCGGCAAGCCCCTCACTAGGGAGAAGTGACCTTTCTCCAAAGAACCACTCTTGATACTCACTTGAAATGATATAGTTTGATTGATCCAAATGATGAACTCAATCTTGATGAATAATCCTTGAATCTACATTTGAGTCTAACTCTTCCTACATGTTTAAGTTCTTTTCTTTGTACCAAATGATCTCCAATCATCACTACAACTTTAAACTTCATCTTCATTTTAAGTTTGATCTTGATCTTCAAATTGAGTACCAAATAAGTACACCAAGTACATTTCACAATACAAAAGTCTTGTACTTATTGCTCGTCATGCTTCTAGATCAATCCAAAACCAAACTTAGGTACCTCAACCACTTATAAACATGTTTCCAACTTGAGGACCTTTCAATCAAAGTGACTCTAGATTAATCTAATGATTGTCACTTTTATGGCAGATTCTGTACCCTTCAAAGAATAATTCATATCTCCCAATGTACAGATCCAAATGCCATAAAATTTGGTGGAGATGTGATTCACTAAGTCATCTAGCAACTGTAAAAATTTGAACTTCTTTTGACTTCGAGATTGCTACTAGATTTCAAATCTTCCACCACTGCTACATGCTGAAAACTGCTGCACTATAGCTGACAAGATGCACTCCAAAACCGAAGCATCTCTTATCCATTTCTCATGAAATTTCTACAGCATCTTCTTTCATAAGTGTAGAGCATGTATACCAAATTTCAAGCCAATCCAAATAGATTTGATCACTCAAACATGGCTAAGATCACTGCTAGCTCAGAATTTTAAAGTAGGACAGATTTCAATATATGAGCTATTCTTCATTAAATATGAATCAAACTTGAAACTAACTTGTTTGAATACTTTCACAAGACATATATCCATTCAATCCACTTACTAAATGTCATCTCATGAAATTATCCAACACAAACCAATCCAAACTTGATTACTAAGCTTTTAATCCATTCAATCATCTTATAGCAAGCAACATTGCATATATATCCAATTCAATTAACTCATATGCACCCAAATAAAATGATCAACAAGAGATATACCTTGGTTAGCTTATGATCATTCAATAGCAAGCTTTCAACTTGAATATTTGCAAGCCAATCAAATATATCCAATAAATCACCACAATCTTGAATGTTGCACTTGTATGTTGTAGCATTTGGACTCCACTTATTTTGACTTGGCATTGGGATAGAATATGCACTAAGCTTTAAAACTTGATTCAACATATGATGACCAATATGAATCCAAATGAATCAAGCCTCCAATGCCGATGGTACCTACAAACAATCATCCACTTTTTGATGGTACCCAAACAAGTTTGGGTCCTCTCAAATTAGGTGCAACATACTTAGGCATAGCCTTAGTATGAGTAGCGGGATGTTTTGCAATTTTAACCAATGAGGTACCATTGCCATCCTTTCTAAGCATATTAGTATCATCAATTGAACTAGGCTTAGAATTCTTACCTAGGGGACATGAATGTGCCATGTGTCCCCTTTTCCGGCATGAGTAGCAACTT
Source organism: Saccharum hybrid cultivar R570 (assembly GCA_038087645.1). NCBI lineage: Eukaryota > Viridiplantae > Streptophyta > Magnoliopsida > Poales > Poaceae > Saccharum > Saccharum hybrid cultivar. The sequence continues at coordinate 4,197,491 of JAQSUU010000043.1, read as the reverse complement.
CTCTTAGATTGAGCCTTTTCTTCCTTGCTCATATGTTGCTTCTCATTGCCTTGCCTCTCACGAGTTGCTTGAGCCTTCTTCTCAAGCTTGGTAGGATACCCCGAGGCGAAGTGTCCCTTATCTCCACATTTAAAGCACTTGATGTGAGCATGTATTTTCTTCTCATCTTGATTCTTGCTCATCATCTTGACATCTTGAGTTTGCATTGGATGTCTTGCTCTTCCACCCCTTCTTGTTTTCTTCTTTATCATCAAGTCACTAACATCTTCGTGATTGATTTTGACTTGATCTTGGGGCTTTGCTTTTGGCTCAACTTGAGACTTGTTGGTAGGGCAACACTTGTCAATATGTCCCACTTCATGGCATTGGTAGCACATGAGTTGGGATAGCTTCTTTGCATCTTGCTTCTTCTTAATCTTGCCCTTGCTCTTGTTGTAGCCAATACCACTCTTATCACCATATCTTCTTTGATTGGTCATGATATGCTCAATGGCGATTTTAGAGTTGTAGCACCTCTCCAACTTGTTGCTCAAATTCTTCACTTCACTTTTGAGCTCATTGTTCTCCTTCAAAAGGTTAGTCTCACAAGACATAGAAGTAGAACAAGCATCTAATTGTGAAGAACATGGCATATCTAATAAATCATCACAAGAGGTGGATACATGCTTCTTGCCTACATCACAAGGGTTAGTAATATGTGATTGATCATTTGACCCAAATGATGAGCTCTCACTAGATTTGGTTTCTTCATTAGAAAGCTTCTTAGAGAGTAAAGCATGTTCTTGTGCCAAATTATCATGAGTAACACTAAGTTTCTCATGAGTCAATTTTAGCTCCTCATGTGAACAAGTAGTAACATAAAGTAGATGCTTTTGTTGTTCACATGTGGTCTTTAGAAAAGAGTTTTCATTTTCCAATTTACTTACTTTTTCCATTTCCCTTTTCAAGGCTCTTGAGAGTTTATATAAAAGCTTAAAATTTGGATCATCACAATCCACAACAAAACCACCAACATGTATCTTATTGTTACCATGTGATGATGTTGAAGAGCTTATTGAAGCGTCACTCTCATAGCCATCATCTTCACCATCAAGTGTGCATGAGGTAGAATCAATGCGTGCATCACTTGTGGCATTATCATTCTTCTTGTCAAGTGATCTTGTGATATGATCATCTTTGTCATCACTTGACCGTGAGGTGGAGCAATCCTCCACAACCACCTTGTTGTGGTCATGCTCAACATCCTTATGTACCTCCATCACTATGTGATCATCCTTCTTGAATTTTCCATCATCCCAAATTGAGGAGTCACCATAGTGATGCTTGAGTGCCGTCCATATGCTATGTGCACTTGAGAGACACAACACCTTGTTAAAGATTTCATCATTCAAAGCTTTGATTAGATAACGCTTAGCTTGTGCATCAAGTGTTCGGCAATCCTTTTGAGCTTGGGTACGGTTACCACACCCATCCAAGTCATGAGAAAAACCAACAACTATGATCCACCAAAACTTAGGGCCAAGAGCACGAAAATGATCAAGCATGTGATTTTTCCACCGTGCATAGTGAGTGCCATCAAAAATGTGTTCCACACAATCATCTAGCCCATATGTCGCCATCCTCTCGGGTCGGTGAAGACCACAAATGAGAGACCTAGCTCTGATACCACTTGAAGGGTCGAGATGGCGGACTAGAGGGGGGGTGAATAGTCTTTTCTAAAACTTAAACGCGTTGGCTAATCAAAACAAATGCGGAATTAAACTTATTGGTCTAGCCAAGACTATACCCCTCTATCTAAGTTCTCTAGCACCTTGCAAAGATCCTAATTAAGCAACTAAGGTGCTAAGCTTACCAAGAGCTCACCTAAACAATTCTAGAGCAAGGTCACACAAACCTATGCACTAGTACTTTGCCAACCGAGGGAGCTCCTACACAACTAGTGAAGCAAAAGCACAAAGCTCCTAAGCTCACTAGCAATGCTCAATAACAAGGCAACTAATGCCAAATTAGAGAGCGCAAAACACTTAGCTACACAAACTAAGCAATGTGACTAACAAGGTTACACAAACCAAATTAGTCACGCAAGGGGAAGCTTCTAGCTACACAAGCAAGAAGACAACTAGCAAGCTACACAAGCAAACTAGTTAAGAGCAACTACACAAGCACAAGTATATATGAAAGTAAATACAAGCTTGTGTTGTACGAAAGCAAACCACCGAGAAGAGTAGACAATGTTGACACGGTGATTTTCTCCCGAGGTTCACTTGGTTGCCACCAAGCTACGTCCCCGTTGTGTCGACCAACACTTCGTGGTTCGGCGGCTAATCGGTCACACACCGAGCCTGTCAAAAGGCGCCGCAAGAACCTACCAAAAAGTGTGGTAGCTCAATGACACGATCAACTAGAGTTGCTCTTCGCGATCCCCGCGGGGTGAGCACAATCCCCCTCACAAAGCTTCTCCGGAGCCTCGCACAATCTTCTTGCGAGCTTCGACGGAGCCACAAGCCACCAAGCCGTCTAGGAGGTGGCAACCTCCAAGAGTAACAAGCACCACCGGCTTGCAACACGATCACCTAGTGCCACACGATGCAATCTCACAAAGCACTCGCACTAGAATCGCTCTCTCACTCGATCCGATGAACACTATCAAGCATGAGTGAGTTAGAGGGCTCCCAAGCACTACCACATAAGCCACCAAGGCCAAAGTGTGCTCAGCTTACAGCCAAGGCCGGCCACAAGGTCTATTTATAACCCCACGGTCAAATAGAGCCGTTACCCCACTTGACCGTTTTTCCGCGGGAGCACCGGACGCGCCGGTGGTAACTCACCGGACGCGCTCAACCGCGTCCGGTGCCCCTCCGACATCCGCGTGTCCTCCGAAATTCAAATTCGTCCGTTAGATCCTCCAACGGTCACTGCGTGCCAACGGTCAAACGACCCACCGGACGCGCTGCTGCGAACCACCGGACGCGCCGGTGCGCACAGCACCCGCGCCCGCGAAGCAATCACCGGACGCGCTGCTGCGAACCACCGGACGCGCCGGTGCGCACAACACCCGCGCCCGCGAAGACAACACCGGACGCGCTACTCGCAACCACCGGACGCCACAGTACCCGCGTCCGGTGCGAGTCCAGTAAGCTCCCGAGACCACCGGACGCGTCCGATGGTGTGACACCGGACGCGCACCGCGTCCGACGTCCTCGTTTCCCTCAGGGCGCAAGACCGGACGCGCCGGTCCCTTGGGTCACCGGACGCGCCGGTGCCAAACCCTAGCTCGCGCGCCTGACGCCCGCGCTGCACTGACCGGACGCGCCGGTCCACCGTGACCGCGTCCGGTGCAGCGTCCGGTGCGGCGTCCGGTGCAGCGTCCTGTCACTTCCGTGACCGCGTTCGCCTCCGTTTCTTTTCCGACTTCCGGCGTAGTGGAAAATAGGCATTTCATTTCCCCGAAATCGCCGAATCCCGCCTCGCAAGCTCGGCGGGAGGGAGAGAGGAACCCAAACCCTCTCTACCGCTCAAACTTCATCGCCTTCGTAAATGTGCCAACACCAACAATTGATCACCACCTTGTGCACGTGTGTTAGCATTTTCATAATCATTTTACCGAAGGAGTTAACCACTCAACTTGCCACGCCACTCGATCCTAGCAACGATGCATAGTTAGATCACACGAGTGGCACTAGATGACCGATATGCAAACAAGTTTGCCCCTCTTGATAGTACGGCCATCTATCCTAAATCCGGTCATAAACTTCTCTACACACCTATGACCGGTGAAATGGAAATGCCCTAGATTATACCTTTGCCTTGCGCATTCCATTCCATCTCCATTGATGTTGCTGCAACACATGCACCAACCAATCACCAAATGATATGATCCACTTCATATCATCACGTGACCGTATTGGTTCATCGATCTTGACCTCACTTGCTCTTCACCGTTGCGTTGGTCCATCGGCGCCAAGTCATGCTCAAGCTTCACCGTCACACGCGGTCCCTCACTTCAAAGCCTTTAACTTGCCCTTCACACTCGCAACCGGTCCATCAAGCCAAGCCTCATCTTGATCTTCTCCACCTTGGCCACATGACTCCATGTCATGTCTCATATGCAATGAGCTCCTTCATGACACCATTACCTATGGACTAATCTCCTGTGTATCTCACATAATCACATATTAGTCCACCTAAGTTGTCACTCAATTACCAAAACCAAACAAGGACCTTTCACTCTCTCGGCCCAGCAGAGCCCGCCCCAGCTCCCCTTCTCCCCCCTCTTCTTCTTCCCCGCGTCCCGCTCTCCGGCCATGGCGGCACGACGGTCGGCCGGTGGCCACGACCCTGACAACGAAGCTCCGACCAAGCTACCCCGAGCATCACGACCTACACAACCTATCGCACCACTTCGGACACATCACCTGCCCGCAGACACCATGAAGGGAGCCCCACCTGACCATGGCGGCATGGCGGCCGCGGCGCACGGTGCTCCGGCGATACGAGCCGGTAACGATCAAATTGAATGCATGGGAAGCATTAGTGTCTCATCGCGAGCGTAGCTGTGCAACTGGTAGACACGGAGAGGTGGTGGAGGTGGCTAGCCACGTGAGGTGGCGTTGTGGCTACGGCTATGGCAGCTGCTCGCTCCGGTGGAAACTCCGATGTCCTGGCTTGTCTCCCCGCGCGCTGGAGAGAATAGCAAGCGCATGAGCAAGTAGGAACAATCACAATGCGGGAACACTGGATCAAAAGCATTATCATGGACTGTACAGGGCTACCCATGGTGGCGGAGCTCACTTCGGATGGCGGTGGACCGAGGTTGAAGACGACGGCGCACACGTGATCCCGAGCGGTAGCAGCTGCACTAAGAAGCACAAATGCTTCGTGAGGCGATGGCGGCACTGATGGTGAGATGGAGAGGGATAAGGTGGAGCAGGGAGGACGAATTCGGCCGGCGGAGCAATGACGGTGGTGGGCAAAAATGGAGAAGAACGTCGGTGGCGGCGCTGGCTTGCTTTATAGAGGCCGAGAAGCTTGAGATGAGGCAGGAAAACGTGAGAAGCTCAAGGTGATCGTCGTGGCGCACTGGAAGACCATAGAACTGACCAGCTTGGCATCGGCGGCTCACCAGCGCCCATGCCGCTCGCTGCCCTTCTCTCATTCGCCAAAGCACTGTAGCATCCCCCCAAACTACAAAACCCTAAACTGTTTTTTCCAAAATTACTTCAAAAAACATGTAGCAACTTGAAAAATTCCTAAGATATAAAATCTTTAGAATTTCAAGCTATACAAGTTTCATGTTGAAAACTTTTTCAAATTCAGCCTGGATTTTGAAATTTGAATTTGAAATCAAAAGAGGACATTTTTCTGGAATTTGGTAATTTCAAAATTACTTCAAATTTTATATTGAAACTTCAAAAACTCAAAATACCAAAGTTGTACATCTAGACTAGACCTATAACTTTTCTATTCAAACTATTTTCAAATTTTTTCTCCATTTTAAAATTTGGGTTTGGGGATGAAAAGGGGTCAAATTTGAAATTTGCTTCCTTTCAAAAATACACAAAATTTTACACTGAAACTTTAAAAACTCAGAACACCAAACTTGTAGCCCATGAAAAGATCTACAAACTTGGTTTTAAATTTTTTCCCAAATTTTGCTTAGATTTTGAATTATTTAAAAAGGAGTAAAATTAGGATTTTGAATTTTAGGGTTTTCGGAAGAATTTCAAATTGAAACTTGTTGCTACTTAATTGGTGAGTATTTAGTGATCACCCCATCATCCAAGGGCATCATTGAGTCAAGCATCACATGTTTGAACAAATGCCACTCTTGGTTGGCCAATTTGAATTTTAAAAATCTTTTAATAATTCTCCAAATTTGAAGTCAAATTGGAATCGGAAAACTTGCGACAAGTTTTGGATTCCAAATTCAAACTCAAACTTGAAGCTCATTTTATGGGTTGGACTTGAGTTCATACCCTACACTTGACACTAGTATATATCATAGTCATACACCTCAAATTACGTAGGGCACAAACTAAGTATTTGCGGTGACATTCGAAATTAGGATTTTCGGTTCGAGTCACCCATCACAGAAGCACATCCAACCTAAGAAATGTAAACTCATTTTAGTTGATGCACATCATAGTTGACTTAATCATGGATGCTTTGCAGTGCAATATGATGACATGGCAACTTTTAGTCACTATAACACCAGGGGTGTTACAACCCTTCCCCCTTAATGAAATCTCATCCCGAGATTTAAAGCATTGAGTTAAGTAATGAAAAAGGAAACGTGTCAAACAAACATGTGCAAGGCTTGTTCATAAAACAGGTAGTAGTTTTTCTATGTTACAAAATTCGAAATGGACAAGTCACAACTTAGAGAGAAAATTGTAACTTAGATAGAAGCAAAGAACTTGGGAAAGTCCTCCATTAGGTAATCCTCAGATTCCCAAGTGGCTTCTTCTTCTAAATATCGATCCTATTGTATCTTATACCATTTAATTGTTCTACTTTTGGTAACGCGATCTTTCCGATCTAGAACTCGGACAGGATATTCAAAATAAGTTAAATCGGGCTCAAGTTCAACTCCTTCAATATTAACAACTTGGCCAGACACTTGAAGACACTTCTTCAGTTGCGACACATGAAACACATTATGCACGGCTGACAATTGCTCAAGCAACTTTAATCTGTAAGCCACCTTTCCACATTTTTCAATGATTTAGAATGGCCCAATATAACGTGGCGTGAGTTTGCCCTTGACTCCAAATCGGGTAACCCCTTTCATCGGTGACACTTTTAGATAAAAATAATCTCCCACTTTGAATATCAAGGGTCTATGCCTTTTGTCAGCATAACTCTTTTGTCGAGACTGAGCCACTTTCAAATTATTTTGGATTTGCCTGACTTTTTCTTCAGTTTCTTTTACAAGATCAACACCGAAAAACCATCTCTCTCTCCGGGTTCTGACCAATTCAACGGAGTTCTGCATCTACGGCCATACAGTGCTTCGAATGGTGCCATTTTGGTACTTTCCTGATAACTGTTATTATAAGAGAACTCTGCTAAAGATAACCATTCATCCCAAGTATCTGAATAACTGAGCACACACGATCTCAACATATCTTCTAGAATTTGATTAACTCTTTCAGTTTGGCCACTTGTTTGTGGATGGTAAGCGGTACTGTGTAGAACTTTGGTACCTAGAGACTCATGTAAGTGCCTCTAGAAATTGTTGACAAATTGCGTACCTTTATCAGATACAATGGTCTTCGGTACCCCATGAAGACTCAAGATTCGTGCAATATATAGTTTAGCATAAGTCATAGTAGAATGTTCTATCTTGACTGGAAGAAAATGAGCTAATTTTGTCAGTCGGTCCACAATGACCCAGATGGAGTCAAACCCTCTTGATGTCTTGGGCAACCCAACAATGAAATCTATATTGATATCTTCCCACTTTCAAGATGGAATGGGCAATGGTTGCAACATTCCTGCCGACTTCAAATGTATAGCCTTCACTTTTCGGCAAGTGTCACACCTGACAACATATCTGGCAATTTCAATTTTCATCTTGGTCCACCAGAATCTCTGTTTTAGATCCTGATACATTTTATTGCTCCCTAGATAAATAGAGAACCTTGTTTTATGTGCTTCATTGAGGGTCAGTTGACGTAACTCAGGAACCTTTGGGACCACCAGTCGGTTCTTGAATCACAATACATCTGTATCTTCACTACTGAAATCTGTCTGTTTACCAGACCTAACCTTTTCCTTGATGTAGGCTATACCGGGATTCTTTCTCTGAGCAGATATAATCTGATCTTTGATTGTTGATTCAACAGTGACATTGGTTAATCGGCCTTGTTGCACTATTTCAATATTCAACCTTTCCAATTCATGAAACAAACTAAATTCCACTGGCTTCACAGTCATACAATTGCAATAATTCTTTCTACTGAGGGTGTCAGCAACAACATTTGCTTTTCCAGGATGACAGTGCACTTCCAGATCATAATCTTTTATTAATTCTAGCCACCTTCTTTACCTCATGTTCAATTCGGACTGAGTAAAGATATACTTCAAACTTTTATGATCTGTATAAATGTGGCAGGTATTATCCAACAGATACTGACATAATTTCACAAGTTTTGGTGAATGTCTATTTCTGCAGGGTGTCAGCTGAAAAGAACCAAGGAAGGCCCACATGTCAGGTTTACATAGAGACAACAAGGCCACGCATAACTTTTCTGTAATCTAGAAGATACGAGAAGACTCTAGAAACAAACCGGAGGCAAAATGGGCTTGAAGGCCAGGCGGGCGCCCCACCTGCAGAGCCAATCAGGCTCCACGTCCTGGATCATGCCTCCACCGCCTTTGAGGATCAATAATAATCGTAGATCAAGGTCGGTTTGATCGGAGGGTGGTGGTGCTTCCTAGAGGGCTATATAAGCAAGGTCCCTAGCCCCTGGAGGAGGCATCCCGAAAGCTCTAATTCATTATTTCCTAGCCGGGGTCGGGTGAGAGATGTCCCATGAAAGGATGACCTCTCTAGGGGATTAGGTCTAGCTTCTCCAATTTAGTAGATTAGTATTTTGGGAGAGAGGATTGAGTTGGGATCTTGCTTAAGCAGGCCCTTAGCCCCTGGAGGAGGCATCCTAAAAACCTTAATTCATTATTTCCTAGCCGGGATCAGGTGAGAGATGTCCATGATAGGATGACATCTCTACGAGATTAGGTCTAGCTTCTCCAATGTAGTAGATTAGTATCTTGGGAGAGGATTGAGTTGGGATCTTGCTCAAGGTTCCAGATCTAGTCATGGAGGCTTGGTAAAGCCTTGTATCTTCACTTCAACATTCTGTAAGACTTATACTTATTCTCTTATTTACATGCATATGCTTACTTTAAATATATCTTTCTAGTTGAGTTTATCATTGCTTTTGTGTGCTAGTTCATAGAGCGCTTAGTATAGGCTTTACCGGTTGGGCTAAGTAGCCGAGCCTCGTGTAAGCGTGGTGTTTACACGATGCTCTGCCTATGAGTACACCCTGTTCCCTGGTTGTATGGTAGTTACGGGAGGTTCTTAAATTATAGGACTGTAGTCACGTCAGTAGAGGTATCCTTTATGGTACTTTCTCCTGTCTAATGGCGTCCCGAAGTGCACAAGAGTATGGTAAGTCTTAGCATAGTTGGATATACCTTTACCATGTGATAAGATTATCATAGGAATCTACCTCACTCGTTGACCTCCCAAGTTAACTAGTTGTGTATCTTTAGTGACCTATCCCATGTGTGTCATATTACATAAATCCTATCATTCATGTATCATTTACCCCTGCTATAGTCTAGTTGGTTTACTAAGTTAGTAGATACATGATGGTAAATTATCATATTCTTTAACCCTTGCTTCCATGTGGTAAAATATAAATAACGATACCTGGAATACCCCCGGTAAAATACTACAATGATATATTCTGTACGTTTACAGAATCTTTCATATTTTAGTTGCACTTAATTTATACCAACAAGCGCTTGTAACTAACGCGTGTTTTGTATGGTATTTACATTAGTTTGGTCACATAGAGACACTTGTAGTGTGTATAGGTTTTTGTTTTATATTTGACCATATTATTAAGGGTCCAAGTTACTCCCCGTTCCATATATATATATATATATATATATATATATATATATATATATATATATATATATATATATATATATATATATAGAGAGAGAGAGAGAGAGCGCTACTACTCTGTAGCTGGTTATAAAATAACTTATTTTGTAGCGATTTTAAGTTATGATAATTACTCTGTTAATTTACGAGATTATAGTAACTCCTTACTAAGTGGTTTACTATAACGTTACGGTAAATATCCACATTGTTATAGTATCGTAAATATGTATTGACATTATCGTAAATTAGTATAAAATTATCGTAAATGGAGGTGGCTACAGATAACTTATTTTGTAGCTAGCTACTGAATATACTTTCCCTATATATAATATTAATATTTACAATAATAATTAGTATCATTAGATATATCGTTAAATCTATTTTCATAATAAACTTATTTGGAGATACAAACGTTGTTAATATTTTCTATGAATCTTGTTAAACTTGAGAAAGTTGGTATGGCATGAATACATAGTATCACCACGCGCAACGTACCCAACTAGGAAAACCTTCCATTAGCATCTCCACGTGCATTGAAGGAGTGCACCCCTGTTCGTTTCACCGAAATTTGGCTTATGCTAATTTACTATGAGAGAAAAATATTGTTCGTTCGCTGGATGAAAACAGATCGGATACAGACGGATATCATTGATATTACATTTGTTTTCGTATTTCTGTCCGGATTCAGATTCGAATACAGATAGTGTCAACCATGCCGGATAATATACGAATGGATATCGTTAGCATAAATATGCGATTTGAATATTTGGATATGGATATGGATACGGTATCAGATATTGAATATCCAGACTCGGATACGGACATATTTAAAGCCCTCTAAACGATTCGTTCTTGAATACCATCGGAAAATATCTGTACCGTTTTCACCCCTAAAAAGTACTACCGAAGTAGTTCAAAGGCCAATCAGATGAATTAAGTTCAAATAGGAATGTTTAGAGAATGGAGTGTTCATATTGGAGAAATGCTTACTCTAGTTGTAAAAAAAGGGGTCTGTTTGTCAGGCCTCGTTCGGCTGTGCTGATAAGCCGGCTGAAAACACTGTTGGCTGATTTGCTATGAGAGAAAAATATTGTTCCGGCTGAAAAAATAAGCTGAAAAATACGAATTATAAGCCGGATGAACAAGGCCTCAATCTCCTTATAAGGTAATTTAGATCATAGTTATAAATTCTGTTCCGGAATTGGCCATTCCGGCTGGAATGCCTCGTGCTGCTGCCTACACCGGTACGCAAAAGGCCACATCCCGTACTAGCAAGAATTCCGACCATCTCGGCTCCTTCCGGCCGGAATCGAAGTTCCATCTGTGCCGGTACCGGTGAGCCCATCAACATCGGCCCCGCGCTCCTAGGCGATGCGGACCTCCGCATGCTCTCGGCCGTCCGGCCATCTCTACGCAAACTTCCTCTGCAGCACTAGAGAAGGTGACCACGTTCTCGGCCAAACACAGTGGGCTCCTTCCTCTCCTCGTTTTCTCTAATCTCTATCACCGGTGTCTTCTGGATTTTCTCCAGGCTCGTATTCTCAGATGGGAGATAGCGAAGGCAGGTGACGGCGGCCGCGGTGTGCCTCTTGATCATTCGTGTCTACCTGAGTTCCTGCATGCGTGACATGCTTGGGCTAGGGCACAGGCCCCTTGTCTACCAGGCCGGCCCAATGGCCTATAAATATGTACATGTGATTTGTTTTATTTTTATGGAAGATTAAATTTTTTGTACTTTTATTTATAGAGGGGAAAATGCTATAATATATTGAATAAATCTAAAATAATAAATCCGGAACGGTACGCCGGAATACACCGGTACCGAAACATCTCATTCCAAACGCTAAACCGGAATGAAATTGATAAGTTAGATTTAGATTCTACTTACCCATAAATAATTTTTTGACCATCTGATCTATTGTCGAGATCAACTTCTAGCATATTTTTATCTGATTTCTCTCACAAACAAGAATATTTTTTTCTTGAGCTGAACCTTTTTTCCCCTCTTTAACTTAGCATATATATACACAAAATCGACTGCAAATATGCAAGATATCACTCGTCCTGTGGAGCAAATATGTAAAACAAAATAGGCAGTGAAACCTTGTGAAACAAAATTGACTTCGCGTGTTCGCGAAGCACGATGATTGGAGGCGGGCCCAGCTATCTAATTGACATCAGCTCTAATGATTGGAGGCGAGTTTCAGAAGAGGAGTCCAGGGTTGAGGATTTGATTACTTTGAGTTAGTAGAGATTAAGCTGAGGGAATCAGGGAAGTGTGCGACCTGTCAACCTTCTTCGGAGTAAAAGAACTATACTACTGCACAACAAATGTAACCAGTGAAATTACTGAACTAATGTACTTCATTCATTCTAAATTATAAGATACTTTGACTTTTCTATGTACATAATTTTTGCTATGCATTTAGGACTTGTTTGCAAGGGCTCCAAGCAGTTCTGGCTCCGTTTCTATAGTAGTTCTACAGCGGAGCCGTCGAAGGCCCAATACAGCAGCTCCTCTGGCTTCTCCATTTTTTTAATTGTTTTTTGCGGAGACAAAGAGTTTTGGGGTCTGCTACAGCAGCGCAGAACAGTGTGCTATAGTAACTGAATGGAAGGAGTCGGAGCTCTCTGGACCGGAGCTGTGCCAAACAACCTTTAGTGTGTCCTAAGGGGGTGACTCACACCACCTTATGTTCAATGTAGAAGAGAGAAGTTACTTAAAAGCATCTCGCTAGCAAGGGGGAAATCAATAGTCTCACATGGTTCTGGAAAAATCTCTGTCTCTGGTCACACTGGCTCATCTACATATGCCCACAAATGTTACTAGCTTTTTTTTGTTTCTATTGTTTCATAGACCACATCAGCTAGCGACTTCGCTAGATAGAAAAATCAAAACATCTTATAACTTAAAAACAAGGGAGTATCATATATGTATGTGAGTTAATTTATCATTATGCACTGATGTTTTTGTAACATTCACGTGGCTCCTGCTTCTCGTGTTATTGACAACCAACCGTGTCCCCAGCAACTCTTTTGAGTTTCGACCCCTTTTCAGGAACCATGTGTTTTGTGTGACCAGTCAGCAGCGTATTATTTTTTCTTTATATCAGAGGCAGCAACATAGTTATCCCCTGCATTTTTTAGGTTGACTTAGGCCTTGTTTAGTTCGTGAAAGAAAAAAATTTGGGTGTCACATCGAATGTTTCATGACATGTCGGAAGGGGTTTTCGGATACTAATTAAAAAACTAATTACATAACTCGTCTGGAAACCACGAGATGAATTTATTAAGCCTAATTAAGCCATAATTAGCACATGTGTGTGTACTGTAGCACTTTAAGGCTAATCATGACTAATTAGGTTTAAAAGATTCATCTCGTGGTTTCTAACAAAATTGTGCAATTAATTTTTTTTTTCTACATTTAGTACTTTATGCATATGTGCAAACATTCAATGTGATGAGATGAAAAAATTGTGGGTGGAAATTAAACACAACCTAACGTGGACCTTGACTCTGATCTTACAGGTGGCATTTGTTAAGCAAGACTGCATCCAGTACTGTCGACCACAATTTTTGCTACAGCTACAGTACTGTTTTGTCGCCATCTAGCTAGCCAGTCAGCTCTGGTTGCTCGTTCAACGGCGGGCCTAAAAATGGTTTCTCGGACTTGATATTTACTTAACTTAGGCTCCGTTTGGTTACAACATGTTAAAGTTTAACTCCCGTCACATCAATATTGCGGCAAATGCATGGAGTACTAAATGTAGACTAATTGCATGCATGTCGACACATATTAGGAGTAATTTACGAGACGAATTTATTAAACCTAATTAGTCCAAAATTAGAAACTTTTTATCAAATAAGACGAAAGTGCTACATTATTTATTAAACTTTTACATCCAAACCAAACAGGCCCTTATTACATGACTGCAATGTGGCTACGCACTTCTGTAGATTTTCTTTGAATAATGATGTTTTTTAGGCGATTTTCTTTCAATAATTAAGAAGCAAGCATCGCAGAGAAGCGGGGATGCCGACGCCCAAGTAGATCGAGAAAAGGCAAGGAAGAAAATCCCGGACAAACGTTCCCAGACCTTTTTTTTTTGAATCGCAGACCTTAAAAATTTTGTTGCCCTTGTGCTGAACAAACGCGTAAGCAAGCATGTTCGACGCAACTGCATGCGGCTCATCTCACACAAGCCCATGTTTAGATCACCTCAAAATTCCAAGTTTTTTCACTCTCTCTCCATCACATCAATTTTTAGTCGCTTGCATGGAGTACTAAATGTAGGTAAAAAAAATATCTAATTACACAGTTTAGTTCAAAATTACGAGATGAATCTTTTGAGCCCAGTTGGTCTACGATTGGATAATATTGGTCAAATAAGACGAAAATGGTACTATTCATCAGGTTGAAAAAATCTTCAATCTAAACGAGGACCAAGTCTCGAGCATGTGTGAACAGAAAGAGATAGACGTGACGTGCGGACCAATGACACATCGACATGCGTTTAGCATTCCAGCAGTTTGGAATTGGGTGCATCCATGATCCATCTCACGGCCCATGAGTCATGTCACTGTCTACTGACATCGAGCGATGATCAACACCACCTACCACTACCAGTAGCGAAATCGTCCGTCGCCACCGGACTGGAATGGAGCTAGTGCTAGTAGGAACTTCATCCTCACCTCCGGTCAGCGCGCGCGTCTACGGTCAACCTGCGTTAAATAGCGGCTTGGTTATGCCTAATCTACCCTATAAGACATTTGAAACAACTAGAAGTAGCAGTAATCTGATACTTCTAGATTCCAAATTTCCAATGTGATATGAAGTTGGAATGGGCATTCTGACTTCTGGCTTCTGGAATATTCAATCTGCCTCAAAAAACTGTTAATAGTTCTCAAGCATTACTCATCAGATCTTTTGACTCAACTGCTTGAAACAAAGATCTTCTGACCAAGGTTGAAAGGAAAACAAAATGTCACGAGAGTTTCCCGTTGACCAAACTTTGGACTGTACGGGGGCCGGTGTGCGTGGACGGACACTGGACTCGCGGGCCGCACACCTGCTCTAGCAAGGGAGCTGGCGAGAAGCGCAGCTCATCCTTGCCTTGCCGTCCGCGTCTCACACGGTCAGCGGCGGCCTCCCCAACGCCACCAGGCACCACCCCAGCGGCCCAGCCTGTTGCCGGGGCGCGGACGATACCGCCCGGCGGTGTTCAATTTCCGGGTCACACCGGTGGGGCGCTAGGGACCGGGGCTGGGTAGGAGGACAAGCACTTGGGTTCGCTGGTCGCCGGTTTTGGTTTGGCGCTACAAAACGTGGACTTCCACGGTGTGGTGGGTGGCTGGGTGCCGATCTGTGACCGCGCGCGTCGCCACAGAAGCGAGCAAAAAAAGCGAGAGTTCGGGGCACGGCGGAACGGGTAAAATACCGCCGGGCATCGGCTTCCTCCTGCCCCCTTCACCCTGTCCTCGGACAGGCAGCGTCGGTGAGCGCTGGGGCGCCAGCGCGGAGGAGCGGAGCGGAGGAAGGAGACAGCCGGGAGCTTCGGCTGTCTGGTTCTGCGGCCTGCGGGAGCGATCCCGTCTTCCGTCGGCCAGGTTCTTGCCCGATTCTTGCCTGCTTCGGGGAGCAGTATGGCGCATCAAATCCGGCTATTTCCATGCGGTTTCTCAAGATTATTGGTCATTTTGTCCTCGATTTCGCCCCCTTTTTCAGTTTCTGTAGCGTGTTGCGAACGAGCAGAAGTATACAATACTGGTTCGTCTATCGACAGTTCGAGTAATTAGTAAACAAGCTTTTACAGTTTTACGTAATTACTAATAACTTCGCACCCTCTGCGCAGTTCCGGGCACGAACTAGAACTGGCTGCGCATATACTTCTGGAGGAGGCAGCGGGATTTGGAACATGGGGAGTTCGGTCGGCTGCTTGAGAGGCGGCTCCAAGTCGAGGCAAGATCAGAATGGTCAGGTCGTCGCGGGTTCGTCTCCTCGTTCAGGTACATCCGTTCCGTGAGCACATGATTCGGGGCTCAGTAGTGTCGGGACTAAACAGTTCATCTTCGAAATGAAGAACACTTGTGTCGCTTTACATTAAAGAAGTGTGGACAAATATTGCACAATCTATGCTTCATGAGTAATGAGTATAACCATGATCCCAAAAGTTATTCATCAGGGTATCATGCTTGAGGCAAAACTGCCTCTAGTGTTCTATTCTTTCTTGTAAACCATGCATTGCTGCACGCATGTGAGGCTTCAGTGCGATGTAATTCATAGCCAGTAGCACTAGAACTCTAGGAGCAGCAAGCAGCATCCTTGTACCGAGGCGAAACCTTTTTAGTAGCCATTTCCTGCATTAGGGAACCTGTTGTCCTGACAGGAACTATACCATGACTTAGACATTAGGAATATGATGACAGCAATAGGACTTTTGTACACCTCTTGCACAAAGATAAACTTTTTTTTTATTTCTGTCGGTCAAACTAACATATAAAGATTTTTTTTTGATAAGCCTAGGGTGGCGTGGGGAGAATCCCCCACCTGATTGATTGATTAATTAATATTGGTTCTGAAATAGCCTGAAAGTTTACAGAGCACATTCTGAATGTTTTACATTAGATTTACATTGCACTACCAATAACTGAACACCAAGTAGCATCTATTGCCCTGTCATCTCTTGGCAATCTTGCACCCATAGAAAGGCTTCCGTCTTGCATGCAGCTAATGAGGCATTGAGCGCTGTTCTTTCACTCCTAAAAACCGCATTGTTCCTTCTCTTCCATATGTGCCAGCAGCTCAGCAGCAAGAACGTAATTAAGTATTTTGCCGGAATGTGACTTGGAGGCTGGATATCCTTGAGCGCCTGAATGGGCCATGCCGCATCCGTCTGAATTCCAACTGCCCCCCAGAACTACCTCGCATAGGAGCACCCAAAGATGATGTGCGCCGTCGTTTCCTCTGCTGCCTGACATACCTCGCACTCGATGTGGTCGACAACTCCTTTTCTCCTCAATAGAGTCTTGCTCTGTATCCTTTCCTGTGATAGTAACCATGCGAAGAATTTTACCCTCGGTGGAGCCTTGTTATGCCACACAAATTTAGTCCATTCATCTGATTCGGAATAGGCAGTTTTCATCGCTCTGTATAACAGTGAGCTGTCAAGTTCTCCGTTTTTCTTGAGCATCATGCTTTGTCTGCGGTCCTTGCCATCCACTAGTGTGTGCTGCTCCATGATATCGTGAATCTGGCCCAGCTGTGCCGAAGCCATTGTTGATTGGTGCACGATGAGGAATCTCGGAAGACCACCCTCATACACTTGCTGCACTGTTAGTTCTTGATCATTACAGTGACTAAAAAGCTCTGGAAACCTTTCAGCGAGGGAGTCATGCCCATCCCAGACATCATGCCAGAACGACGTTGTTTTCCCATTTGCTAGTGCCACTGTTGTGATTGCCCGGTAAATGGGCAGCAGTAACCTTAGCGTCTCCCAATGGTGCCCGTGCAGTTTCCCGGTCAGCGATGCAATGCTGGCATTTTGCTGAACCCATCTTGCCCATGATGATTCTGTGGATGAGTGAAGCTTGTGAATCATCTTCAACATAAGACATGTATTCTGAGTGTTGAGATCTTTGAGCCCAAGACCGACCCTCTCTTTGACATCACAGACATAGTCCCAAGCAATGAGGTTCCTGGCTCCATTTGAGTCTGCAGATCCTGACCAAAGGAAAGATTGCCGTCTCCGATCCGCCTGGTCCATCACTCCAGACGGTATTGGTAGAGCAGCCATAGCATAAACCAATTGGCTATCAAGAACTGCATTAACCAGTGTCGCCCTTCCCATTTGGTTTAACAGCGCAGCTTGCCACCCGGCTAGGTATTTGTCACATTTTGCAATCTGTGGGGCAAATGCAGATAGTCTCAGCTTGGTGTTTGATACTGGTAGGCCAAGATGTGTCTGTGGAAAGCCTTCTCGTCTACAGCCCAGAGCGGAGATGCATTGCGACACTCTTTCTTCATTCATGTGTATAGGAACAGCAGTGCTCTTGCTGTAATTTATCTGCAAACCAGTCGCGCTAGCAAACTGGTCAAGCATCAATCTTAGGCTCTGCACATCTTCTAGCTCCCCCCTCACGAGCAGCAGCGTGTCATTAGTGTACTGCAATACTGGGCACCCTGCATTCTCCACAATCGGGTGCCGTATTTGCTGCGACTTTCTTATTAGCACTTGCAAAACGTCAGCTACCAGTATGAACAAATATGGAGATATAGGGTCTCCTTGTCGCAGCCCACGTCGACAGCTGATCCATGGTCCTGGGCAGCCATTCACAAGTACAGCCGATCGAGATGAGTGGAGAATTTCCATCATCCATCTTCTCCAAGTTGTGCTGAAGCCTCTCGCTTGCATGATTGTGTCAAGAGCGTCCCAGTTGACAGTGTCGAATGCCTTTGCAAAGTCTAATTTGATCACTAGCGTTGGAGTTCTTCGTTTGTGGCAGCATTGAACCAATTCCATGGCATAAACAAAGTTTTCTGTGATTGACCGTCCTCTGATGAAGCCCGTCTGATCCAAATCAACTAGGTCCTTGATTTCCCGCTGTAGTCTAGTGGTTAAGATCTTGGATAAAATCTTGACACAGCAGTTCTGCAGACAAATTGGCCGGTAGGCGCCAATTGTGTTGGCGACTTGGCGTCTGGTTTCTTTGGGATGAGGACCATGTGTGATCAGTTGATGCTCTCAAGTTGTGCATTGCCTTCATGGAAGGCTGTCAAGAAACTGAGCACTGCTTCTCTCACTGTCTGCCAGGCTGCTGTGTAGAAACTTGGGCCGAAACCATCAGGTCCCGGCGCACTACACCGATTCATGCATTTGAGTGCAGCCACGGCTTCCTGCTCTGTGAGCAGTACTGTGAGGTCGTTTCTTGCTTGCGGCAGGTCTTGGTACAGCTGCTCACAATTGAAGTGCCACTCTGATTGTCCAGGGACCCCAATGATGCCCTTGAAGTGTTCAGTAAGAGCATGGACCTTGACCGAGTGGTTGGTAACTTGTACTCCGTTAACTGCAATGCTCTTGATGTTGTTTCTACGCATCTGCGTGGTAGCGTGGGCATGAAAGAACGCTGTGTTGCTATCACCCTCACGCACCGCGCGGAATTTGGCACACTGCTTCCAGTACGCTGCACGCTGTTTTAGTTCCAGGGTCAGCCTCTCGTAGCTTTGTTCCCGTAGTTGCCGTTCCTCCTGGGACAAAATTCGATCTTCTTCCAGGGAGTCAAAAAGCATTATTATGAATTTACAATTCTGAATTATAGCTAACATATAAAGATGTTTGCTATAAGTGATCATTCATCATCGAAGATTTTAGTCATAGTAACTATATACTATTGACCAAAGTGACTGTCATCCTATTTCAGTGCACTTCTGTGGTGACATTTGTTTCCTGTCTGTGTTCTTTTGCTTAACAGCAATTGATGATGCAACTCTGATAAAAGTGCAGGTCATGTATTATCAAGAGCTGGAAATAATGTACAGGTATTCTCCCTAAATGAGATGAAGACTGCCACACGAAACTTTCACATGTTGAATTGCATTGGCCGTGGGGGTTTCGGAGCAGTGTATAAGGTGATGCCCAGGACTTGTTTATGCATTTTTGTTTAACATTCGTGCTTTATTTGCTGTTTCTACTCTAAATGCATGTTTCGAGGAACTTTACAAATACTGTAGTCAATGACTAACAAAGGCTGTTCCTCACTTAGGGAAACCTGAAAGATGGCACTCAAATTGCAATTAAAAAGCTTGCAGCTGAGTCAAAACAAGGAATTAGCGAATTCTTGACAGAGATTAATGTCATATCAAATGTTAGGCACCCAAACCTTGTCAAGCTGATTGGTTGCTGCGCTGAAGGGAGTAACAGACTATTGGTGTATGAGTACGCCGAGAATAATAGTTTGGCGAATGCTTTGCTTGGTAAGTTCAATATTGAAGTTGTACTTTCTAAGTTGGTCAATCCAAATGTATGAAGTTTACCTTTGTGAATTATGGCCAGGACCAAAGAATAAATGTATCCCATTGGACTGGCAGAAAAGAGCTGCTATATGTATCGGAACTGCTTCTGGCCTTGCTTTTCTTCATGAGGAAGCACAACCACGCATTGTCCACCGTGATATCAAGGCTAGCAACATTTTACTTGACAAAAAACTGCTGCCGAAAATTGGAGATTTTGGATTGGCCAAGCTTTTTCCTGATACTGTCACTCACATTAGCACGCGTGTTGCAGGAACAATGTTAGTGCATCTCTGGATCTTTTTATGTATCTTCCTCGCAAAAAGAAAAGATTTTCTTGTATTTACTTGCTTATACAATGAAGTTATGTGTATTTCATGTCACTTCTTTTCATTGTGCTATTCTGATTTTACCAAGTGTACCGATTTTGTTATTTTTGCAGCCAGTTTACCAGTGCACTGATCGACTAATTGTAGTTTGCATGGTCTGCTATAACATACTTGCATTGAACTCTCAATATATAATTTTTTTGCAGGGGTTATTTGGCACCAGAGTATGCTTTGTTGGGACAATTAACCAAGAAAGCAGACATATATAGTTTTGGGGTGCTTCTTCTTGAAGTGATAAGTGGTGAAAGCAGCAGCAAGTCGACTTGGGGGCCTAATATGCATGTTCTTGTGGAGTGGGTAACTCATTTTTCCCTCTTTGTTTCTCATTAAGTATGGACCTGCAAGCCTTGTAGTATTTGCCATGATTACATCAGCTCTTGATGGACTGTAGAATCACACATGCACCTAATAAGTACCAACTTTTTCCATGACAGACTCACAGTACATGTTGACGATGGTGTTCTAACTTTACAAGTTTACATTCAAGATATAGCTACTTCAGAAAAATGACTGAACTTATTACATGGGTTAAACTGCAGACATGGAAGCTGCGGGAAGAAGGAAGACTCTTGGAAATTGTTGACCCAGAGCTAGAAAACTACCCAGAGGAGGAAATGCTTCGTTTCATCAAGGTGGCACTGCTGTGCACACAAGCCACGTCCCAGCAGAGGCCATCCATGAAGCAGGTTGTCAATATGCTATCTAACCAAACAGAAATTGATCTGCAAAATGTAGTTGCACCAGGTGTGCTGAAAGAACCTCGGCCGCGTACCGGTGGCTTTGGGGGTTTGACAGCAGACACGTCCACAAGCCAAAGCACCAAAGCCAATCCAGCTGAATCATACAGTACACAGACCAACATGAACAGCTGTCAATTTAGCACAACTGACGTATCACCAAGGTGACGTGATAGACTATCAGCTTGCAAGCTTGTTTGACGTCTGCACAGGTGTCTCGCACCTCCCACAAGGTTTACTGTGCTGAGCCCTGACAAATTCTCTTGATATGGAAGGCCTGGTCCATTTTCATCCTGTTTTAGAGCTACATAGGATGCGAATGCCGCTGTGAATTGCTGATGTACAGGAATTGTAGCTCGTCTTTTTTTTCTTTGCAAAGGAGGAATTGTAGTTCAATTTGACAATTGTTTTTATGTTCTTTATTAAAGCCTGTTGTAGGGACACATTGCAAGAGTACAAGACTAGTGTATTCGAAAATTCAAAAATTGTGCTCGGTGTATGAGCAAGAAAGTTGTGAAGAACAGCTACTATGCACAATATGTTAATGTTCCATACATTTTTTAGACTATATATATCACGGCTTAAAAGTACGATCATAGTTTATCTTCATTCATCTCTCTGAACACGATCGCCTCCTGCATAATAGCTCTAACAGTATTAACGTTTTCCTTATGCTTTTAACGATCCGTAATGCTCTTCGTTAGCCATACTGTCTGCAGCAGTCATTTCCTAAAAAAAAAACAATGAATGCCGCTGTCATCGATGCTCTCTTTAATTTATGGAAGGAATTGAAGAAAACTTCAAAATTCGTCTCTAAGTCCGCTTGATGTCTGCCCATCGGTTGCAACACTCTTGGATTGCACTTCAACGGTGCGCAAGTGAACTGATGGAGCGGCTGGAGGGGGTCTTGACATTGCGGTGAAAGTGATCATAAATGTGATTCCAATATGTGTTGCTACTTTGATCAGTCCCAATGACTGGATCAAGACTCTCCCATGCCATGACTAAGGCCTCATCCTCCTGTGGGGAGTAGTTTGCTGATCTTGCCCATTTTTTCTTTTTAAGGGGATTAATCTCAATGGGATCTTCGTTTGCACTTTCAAATGACATTGGGACAGATATGTCAATGGGATCTTCATTTCCACTTTCAAATGACATCGGGACAGACATGTCATCTATATCAATGGTATCGATCATATCACCGAAGGACTGATCACTGCATAAGGCACAGAGGCATAAAATAAATTTCGGTGCAACAATCTTGAATTGTCTGAATAACTTAAAGAATAGTAGCACAAAAATAGTATGAATGCAAGAGACTGTGAAATGGTGTCAAAATAAGTATACCACAGGCAACTATGTTCTGAAGTTGTACTTTTTTGTTCTTGCAAACTGCAATATCACAGAAGCTGTTTTTTCGCTGAAAGCTTGACTAGATATATGGTTATATATGTTTACAACAAGACAAGACATACATGTTATATGGACTGTATGGCATGACACCCCTCTTTCAGGCTATAAATGTTTCATCAGTGAAATGTGTGCTGCTATTTTGGCTGAATGGAGCTAACATCAAACAAAGCAGCTTATAGTAGTGGCACTCAGAAAACAGATCCTGGTAAATTAATCCTACTTTGATGATAATGGAAATAACTAAAAGAATGATCAATGATCCGTAGCAATAATACAGAAAAATAGATAGTATCCCTGACCTACCCTGAAGAGCACGCTGAGGCCAACATGCCATAAGCTAATGAAAAACACCAACTTTCAGATAGGCCAACATGACTACGAATTATAGATAGGCCCGCACAAGCAAACCGATTGCTTCATATATGAACAATAACAAGATAGCGACCAAATAATTTCAATTTCGTTAACAAAATTAAAGGGGAAGAAAGGTCAAAGCTTTACCTTGCACCAAACAGGTCCACACCGGCCTCATCCATGGACACATCCACACCGTGGTTGAAGACGGTGGCTGCCGGCGGCAGGTCATACGGAGGTGGAGCATTCTTGTCTGCTGGGGAAGCGGACACCTTCCGCTTGCGGTTTCCAACCTTCTGCGCCACACCTGGGACCATGGGCTGGCCTTGCCGATGCCGCCGCATCTCCTGCTGCGAGGGTGGAGGAGGGGGCCTCTGCGACGCTCGAGGGGCCGGTGTGGCGGCGGAATCCATCGGACGAGCACCGGATTTGGGGGTGGCTGCGACGGTCGTCGTTGGGGGTCGAGTGGGAGGCAGCAAAGGCCGATGGGGACCTCAGGGCGGCGGCCGGAGAGGAGGAGCTCGACGCGGCAGCCGGGGGACCGAGGCGACAGAGGGAAACGAAGCGCGGGAGATCGGCGCCCGCGGCGGGACACGCGTGCTTGCGCCACTCGCGCCAAAAGAATGGGGGTATTGGGGGCAGGGTGCTCTCCCCTTTATTTTGAGGGATCAGGAGACGAGTTTTGAAGGGCTGAGAAAAACTTTTGTCTCACTGGGGATGATAATGGAAGACGGCTGGAGCACCTCAAATCCTCGAAACAACAAAATTTTCTCATTGGGATAGAAAAGGAGACTGCTGGAGATGCTCCCTTAATCGCCTTTTTATCATGGTGTTCCCCTCACGAGGCCTGCTTCTGTCGATGAAAACTCCTCTCTAACTATAATCTATAGCAGAGCTCACACCTTTGTTTAGAAAAAAAGAGTCTTTCTAGGACACCGAGGGTATACAAGGACATTTGTTTAGAAAAAAGTCTTTCTAGGACACGAGGGTATACAAGGACAGTTATGTTAGGCATTAAGTTGTATATATATTGGACACATTTAGTAATAAATACGTTTGGCAGGTTATAGTATTCAACATTTTTTTTACAACATACTGTTCAACATTGAGTTGCAATTGCACATGCTTGTTTCTGGCAACAATACTAGTAATACAATGAATGTAAAAGTTAAAATTAAAGATGTGGGAGGAAGAATATGCCATTAGCATATAACTATATAATATATGCAACAAAGAGGGCCACAGGAGTTATATTAAGAGTCTATACTACTCTACTAAGGCTACCTTATCTAACAAGACACTTGCATACTTCTAAGGTAAGGGAGGAAATCTGCTTCGTACTGAACAGACGATATTCAAAGGCCATAACCTCAATTCCCATATTTATTCAATTCCTTAGAGAACATAGCCTTATTGCTCTTTTCCACCCACTAATGACATCTTTCTTAACCGAAGGTGGGTAAAGAAACATGAACAAGAACTAACAAGCAATTCTCATAGCACACTATTCTTTGTCTACAAAAGCTGACTCTGCAAGATCGATGGCCCGAGCTAGTGCTGCAGCCTTATTCTCGCATTCACGTTGTTCATCATCTGGGCTACTGTCGGCAACAATGCCTGCACCAGCCTGGAGATGAGCAACCCACTCCCGGCGCCTATCTGCATCTTTGTACGAGTACATCGTGTTGTGGCTTGGCGCTGTTGAAAATACCATGGTGCGCAGAGAAAGTGCAATTTGCATATCACCATCAAACGATATTCCACCTAGACCACCACTATATGGTCCTCGCCTTGTAACTTCCAACTTATCTATCAACTCCATGGCTTTTACCTGTTCACATAAATAGATTTTCTTTAAGCAACAATTATTTGAAGGAGAAATGAACTCTTTAAACAACAATTATTAGAAAGAGGATAATAAACTTTTTTAAAAAAGAAGCCATAGAATTGCGATGGTCTCAGAATAGCTACAAAGATGCCAACCGCTAAACCGAGCAACATAGCCAGATAGATCTACCAAACGTCACTGCTTTGCAATTAGAGCAGATAGATTAAGAACCTAGATCAGACACATGCCAAATTTTATAATAAAAATGCTCAAACCGCT
This sequence comes from Saccharum hybrid cultivar R570, assembly GCA_038087645.1. Taxonomy (NCBI): domain Eukaryota; kingdom Viridiplantae; phylum Streptophyta; class Magnoliopsida; order Poales; family Poaceae; genus Saccharum; species Saccharum hybrid cultivar. Next base: position 4,172,803 of record JAQSUU010000043.1, on the reverse strand, counting down.
GATGACATGTTAAGCCGGCATTGTCTGAATTAAGTATAAACATATATCAAGAGGCAGCAAATTTGGCAGACATGTCACACAAAAATATATATGAGTTGTATAGCAAATTATTATACAAATAAGAATATTGGAAGGGAAACTTCACCTTTGGAGCACCACTGACTGTTCCAACAGGCAATGCAGCTCTCAGGGCATCCCAGCTCTGGAGATGATCATCCAACTGTCCACTGACCTGCAAGCATTCAACTAGATGTTACATTTTTTTTTGCATTACATTACAATATTTTCCAAAGCCTGTCTTTCACCATGTACACTAATAACCAAAATCTCTTATGCATGTTAAATACGATGGGAGACAAACAAAAAGGTGACAGAAGTGCACAATCAGAAGGTGCTCATACAATAAGCCAAACAAGATAATTAGAAACAACATTGCATGTAGCTAGGTGAGTTGTATAACAATTTTTTTTTTGTATTTTTCAAGCTAAAACCCAATTGTAGGCTATTCCTGAATGCCAAAAAAAGAGTATTACTCAAGAATCATGATAAATTAATGTTTTATTGTATATTTGAGATAAACCCTTAATCTAATTAAATATTATTGCCACACGAAACATGCTAAATCAAGTTCAATTCAGGTGATTATTTGTAATTATCAAGCATGTATAAATTTCCAAAGCATAAAATTTGATATATTATAAGAACTTTATTACATGACAAAAGAACAGCCTAACCGTTGAGCTGATGTGCATAACATGGGAGTATCGCTCAATGTTCATCAACTTCTCCACCTTTACCGATCCAGGTTTGGAGACCTATTAAGCCATATTCATCAGAAAAGCATCCAATACAATCACTATTTAAGAGCAACAAAGCAGTAAACATTCAGTTTCACAACTTCTAAAGAATGGATAGAATTGCATACTAGCCATTCTTATGGCATCACTATTATGTCAGAATGTGAGTTAACAACAAAAAATAATTCAAAAGAAACAAAAACAAAATAGCATTGTCATTATGTCAGAATGCAATGTAGTAGATATTATGGGCTTCTCTTGTAACAACAAGGCAAAAGAAATACATACCTTGCCAACATCATTCCTTCCTAAGTCTACAAGCATTATGTGCTCGGCACACTGTTTTTCATCACTTAATAGTTGTTGCTCTTGCATTTGATCTTCCTTCTCTGTTTTGCCCCTTCGAACAGTTCCAGCAAGTGGTCGATTAATAATTTTCCCCTGAAATTTTTAAAAGATGTGCATATTAGCGAGAGGACAATTTTGAAATCTAATGAATAGCCATAAAAGGTCCAAAATTCATATACCTTACTGACTCGTGTAAGAATTTCAGGACTAGATGCAACCAACACACATCCTCTTGCCTAAATAGATAGTCAAAGGGTATTGATTAGAACCTCAAAGGCAAATCGGTGCACATAACAATGTTCAGATAGGTTGTACTTCATGCTTCTATGTATACCTGTACATACGCCATGTATGGGCTAGGGTTCACAATTCGCAAGGCTCGATAAACCTCGAATGGGTTGGCATATGTTCGTCTCTCGAACCTCTGGCTTAAAACAATCTGGAAGATATCCCCAGCCATAATATGTTCCTTAGCCTGCATAACAGCATTCTTATACTCATCACTTGTCATGGTTGACTTGTTCAAAGGTGCACCAAACTGGCGAGTGTGCAGCTTCACAAATCCAGGAGAGAGTGTGGGGCTGAAATCCAAAGCAAATAGATCTATGAGTATCAAACTAAATAAGTAGCAGGATAGAATTAATATGGGCAGCGTAGCTTACACATTGGAATTGTGCACCTTAGATAGCAACAGGTTCAGCCGGGACCTGCCATCTTGGTATGCTTCCTCAACAGATGCATGCCGGTCCACATTGACCCAATGGATAACATATACTTTCTAATAAAACAAGAAAAGAGCCATGTCATTTGAAGTGAACACATATTTTCCACAAATTGTCTCCAAGGGATAAATACCACAAGTCAAATACAGCTATGGGAAACGTTATTTTGCCTCATAAGATGCAGATTACTTAAATGCATCAACACTGAGTGGTGTAATTTCTGCCTGCTGTTGATGTGAACAAAATATAAGAAGCAACAATGACAAACTACATGCATAATCTTTAGTATTAGACTATTAGTATAGTTAACTTTCTAAATTATTAAACTAGTTATCTTATTCTGCTTTCAAAAATTGGTGCTCCAACATGAAATGATTAACTAAATGGAAACTAATACTTAATCATAACTGGAACTGTGGGACAATACCCTCGCTGAAACACTGAGACTATCATAAGTTAGTTACGAATGAGACGAGAAAACAGGAATTCTGGAATAAGTACCTTCTCAACATTGTCGAAGACTAGAACATCATCATAGAGCCCCAAGTGCACATCAGGAAGGTTCCTATCGTCCTGAGGAGCACCAGAGAACGGTAGCTTCTTCTTCTCAACATACCGAACCGTATCATAGGAAAAGAACCCAACCCATCCACCTATCACAAACAAAATAACAAATGTGATGATTCACATAACATCATCGGCGACACCAAATCTTCTGTCTGTCTCAGCAATGAGGGCTGCTCACCAGAGAAGGATTCAGGGAGCTCGTCGATCTGCTGTGGGTGCCATTCCTCCATCATGCTCCTGGGGACCTGCATCGGGTCGTCCACTACCTGCTCCGTCACTTGGCCCTTCTCGTGGTCCATGATCGTAACCTTGTGCTCTTTGGCCACTATCTCCATCACCGGGTGGGCTCCCACCATGCTGTAGCGGCCCTGCAATACAATTCCCAATCAGTCCCGCATTCTTAACGAGGATAAGAATCGATAAGGGAGCAGCAGATTTGACAGGGAACATGGGAGACGTACGACGTTGGTGGTGCCTTGGGGCCCCTGCTCGACGGACTCGAAGAGGAAGCTGGGGGCGTCGACGTTGTCCTCGGGGACGAGGCAGCGGTAGGCGAGCACGGGGGTGAGATGGTCCGACACGATGCACTCCCACATGGGCACCAGGTTCCCCTTCCCACTCCCCCGCGCCGCCGCCTCGAAGAACCGCCTCTTGTCCTCCTCCGCCGCCTTCGCCGCCACCGCGCTCCTGCTAATCACTGAGCTCGCCTGCGGCGTCACGGCAGAGCACTTCACCCCGATAGTTCCGCTCCTGCTGCTCCTCCGCCTGGCTGATACCACCGTCCCCGTCCTAACCCGGGCCCCCGCCGCCGGGACGGCGGCGCGAGAGGGCGAGAACACGGAGGTGGCGGCTATGGATTCCATTGCCGCTGGCTTCACGCTCCCCACCGTGCACCGTTTGATCTATATATATATGGTTGGCGGTCGGAGTCGGAGGAAGCGAACGCTGGGTGGTGCGCTTATATAAGCACTTGCAATCTGATTCGGAAATTCAAAATTAGCAGCTAGTAAGGGTGGGGGATTCGGATCCTGGGATTCGCCAGCAGATTTCCTAGGAGAAAAACGATTTTTAAGAGAAACGAGTGATGCAGGCTGCTGGCGAGGCTGGGGTTTTGGGTTTGACCCTTTCTTCTCTTCTGATGGGGACTTGGGGCAAGGCGAGGAAGAAGAAGCCACCGTCGCTTGCCCGATTGCTGATGGGGGTGACGACTGACGAGGATTGTTCATTGTTGCTATGGGCCTGTTTAGTTGGGCAAAGAGGTTAAAAAAAAGTTTGTATAGGATTCGTCACATCGAATCTTTAGACGTATGTATGAAGTATTAAATGTAGGTAAAAAAATAACTATTTGCATAATTCGTCTGTAAATGTCGAAACGAATCTTTTGAGCCTAGCTAGTCCATAATTAGATAAATTCTGCCAAATAATAACGAAAAGTGCTACAGAGATCTACCCAAAAATTTTCACCGTCTAAACAGGCCCTATGTACATGCACAGGTTGCTCGGAAAACACGTGACACGTCTATTTGTCTGTCAAAATTTGCTGACTGCTCCCATAGTAACCCTTGTCAGAGACAGGGGCCAATAGCAATGCAGTGCAGCGAAAAATCCCGGTGTTGGAAAACGGATCTGGGTCCCCCACCAGGCCACCAACCGGGGTTGCCGCAGCGCGGACGGCGTTGGCGGAGTGACCCGGCGTCGCGGCATCTGGGTCATTCCGGCGCTCACCGCCGCCCTGTGCCCCTGTCGCGCGTTGGTCATTTGGTCGTGACGCGGGAAGCTGCGCGGCAGCGTGCCGCGAGCGCGGAGTGCCGTCTTTTTTTTTAAGCCCTTTTTCGAGAGATTTTTTTCAAATACGTTCTCGACGGAAAGATTTCAAAAAAATAGACTCTGGGCTTGGCGCCATCCACGCTGGCGCCAAGATAACACAGCTTGGCGCCGTTAACGTTGACGCAAAGCCTCCATGCCACTTGACCAACGACGCCGAGCTGACGCTGACGTGGCAGCTCCTTGACGCCGTCACCATTGGCGCCAAACTTAGCGTCATCGACGATGGCGCCAAGCCTGACGCCACAAAGCACATGGGTCTTGTTCACTTCCCCATCCCAACCCAAAATATTTTCTCTTCCACCCATCACATCAAATCTTTCGACGCATGCATAGAGCATTAAATGTAGGTAAAAAAATAACTAATTACATAGTTTGTCTGTAAATGTCGGGACGAATCTTTTGAGCCTAGTTAGTCTATGATTGGACAAATTTTGCCAAATAACAACGAAAGATGCTACAGTAACTTTTCACCTACCTTTCGCGAAGTGAACACACCCATGATAATGGTAGGAGACACTACACTATTTGCTTGTGCTCCTACCAGAAAAGTCGCTATTGATACCCTGTGGGAGTGGCAAGTACATGAGCGGACGATGTGATATAAAGCAGGAAGGAACAGCTACGTTCCTATGTGGATTTGGTGATGAACAGTGACAAGAGTCCGTGAAACACATAAACACGCTAGCCTCTTCTCTTTGATGTAGTATACGCCAGTAGGTTATTCGTTAATTCGTTGGTTGATGCAGCGTGGCAGCAGCGACCCATCCTCCGTGCATGCTGCATGCAATGCATGACCAGTCTACCGTCCGTGGTATCCTAGGATCGTAGGCAGGGCAGGGCTGGCCACAGGTCTCCATCGGCTCAGTTGCATTTTCCCTGCATGCTCATCACCACCATCATATACTTGTACATCTATCTATATCGGCGACTGTTCCAAAACAAAACAAAAACGTCGACTATCTACTCGATGGCATTGGTATGGTTCTCGACGGCGAAAGTTTGGGGTGTCACGTGGCCGAGAAAACGATGCAGTGCAGCGGCGCCGGCCGGTTTATTTGCGTCGCCCTCGGGCGTCGGCTGGTTCCGGCGACAGCGGCGCCGGCAGCGGGGGCGGGGAGCACGTGAAGGCGCGGCGGCGACGGGACTGCGCCAGTGCGATGGCGTGGATGGGTGGCCTGACGCCATTTATGGCGCGGGGCGCGTGGCAGATGGACGAGATGCCGTAAGGCACACATAGCCACCTAGGACTTGTCGAATGTACGGTCGCGTAGCATTGCTGAAAACTCATCATCGCGTAGGGCCTTGTTTAGATCCCAATTCTTCCCCAAATTCCACTATGTAAAAGGAAGATTTCCCGTCATATCAAAATATCGGTAAATGCATGAAGTACTAAATGTTGATGAAATCAAAAACTAATTGCATAGTTTTGTTGTACTTTGCGAGACGAACATTTTAAGCTTAGTTAGTCAAAATTTAAATAATTTTTACCAAATACAAACGAAATGCTACAGAAATTCTGATACAGTGTTTTTCTCACCTATTCTGTGAACTAAACGAGGGCATATATTGAGGTCGTATTTACAGCGTCCGTCGTGCCTGCTATTGCTTGCTTTGGTTGGGTACTGGGTTGTCTGGGTAGTGCGAGTGCGATGGATGGACGCTGCATCTGCCCCGGCCACGGGCATGTCCGTCACCATTGGACATATGAAATTTTACTATATGATGGCCAACCTAGAAATTGTCTGAGTCTTAAATTTTACTATGACTTGACTATGCTAGAATTTGGCTAAGTCTAGATTTTTGCTATGATTTGGACATTGACAAATTTAACATTTTACCATGACTTGGATATTGAAAAGGGGCTTCATGTTTTGGACTAGGATATTTAAATTTTTACCATGACTTAGACCATATTTTTACTATAAGATGGAATTTTAAGTCAGGATAAAAAGGGCTTCATGTTAAGTCATGGAATTAGGGCTTCATGTTAATTTTACTATAAAATTTTACCATGACTTGGACCCAAATTCAAAACATGAATAATTTGGAATTTAGCTAAATCTTGAATTTGGATATTTAAAATTTTACCATGACTTGGACCCTGATTCCATGACTTAACATAAAGCCTTTTTTCAATATCCAAGTCATGATAAAATTTTAAATTTGTCAATGTCCAAATCACAGTAAAAATCCAGTATTTCCATCCCCATCCTATAGTAAATTTAAAGACTTAGCCAAATAAATCTGGATTTTTGCTACGACTTGGATATGTTAGAATACCGACTACCATGTGGTAGACATATGGAAAAATGACTTTTTTAACATGACTTGGACATTTACAAATTTAAAATTTTACAATGACTTGGATATTGAGAAATATGATTAACTCTAGAGTTTTTACAGTGACTTTCTGTTTGATCACTTAGAACAACCTGAAAATACTTAGGATAAAAATGATATACATGGTGATTTGATTTGTGGCGCCAAGCTTGGCGCCAATGGTGATGACGCCAAGGTGCTACCACGTCAGCGCCAGCTCGGCGTCGTCGGCCAAGTGGCATGGGGGCTTGGCGCCAACGTTAACGGCGCCAAGCTATGTTATCTTGGCGCAAGCTTGGATGACGCCAAGCCTAGGATTCATTTTCTGAAATCTTTCCGTCAAGAACGTATTTAAGAAAATCTTTCGAAAAAAGAGCTTAGAAAATAAAAAAGACGGGCGCGGAGTGCCCTTGGCACCACGGCGCGCATGAGCGTCACAATTTTCGCCGGGCCGCATCAGCTGTCTGTGCTGAATGGTTTGTGATCTCCCCACGAGGAAAACGAGGAACAAGAGTGTATCGGGTCAGACCGTCAGAGTGGTAGCGGCGGCCGCGATCTACAGGCACCTGGATGGATAGGGCGGAACGGCCAGCGTGGCAGCGTGTGTTTCTCGTTCCGGAAAGGAGACGAGCATGTGTGTGCTCCGTTCCCTATTCGAAAGTCTTCGCGACAGTCGTACTCGTACCAAAGACCATCGGGCAACGACTGTTGAGCCGATAACAACGGTCTGGAGACGCTACCGAGTCGTCCAAGTAAAAACCATCGAGAATTCTGGACTGAACTCTCTGCTCGCATAGAGAAATCAGTTTTTGCTGCTTACTTCATTGGTCGTTTCAAAGAGAGGGGCTGTTTAGTTGGCAAAATTTTTGGCAAAACGCTACTGTAGCAGTTTCGTTGTTATTTGGTAAATATTGTCCAATCATGGTCTAATTAGGCTTAAAAGATTTGTCTCGTCCATTTCGTCTAAACTGTGTAATTAGTTTTATTTTTTATCTATATTTAATGCTTCATGCATGTGTTCAAAAATTCGATGTGACGGAGAATCTGAAAATTTTGGCAAATTTTTTGGCATCTAAACGGTGCCAGAATAGAAAATTTTCAGCTTCAAACAGCCTCCTCCGAGAATAAATCTAGTCAAAACTTGTATTACAAATTTAGGAGATGTATTTGCGTGTTTTTCAATAATAAATACACTTTACTTAGCAGTCATCTAAGCGACTTGTGGCTTAAAGATTTATGTAGCGATCACGACGTCTAGTCTACTATGTCTTAAAATTGGACTCCGTACCATGGTTACAAGTTCTAGCTCGTATGAGCATACAGGTTGAGTTTGTGAGTCTCAGTCATGGACCAGATAAAGAAGTGCACAAGGGCGTCATGAAAGTAAAATACGACGGTTCGAATAATATCTTTTTCATTTTAATATTAAGTATAGATAAGGCATATTGACATGAAAAATGGCTAGTAACCATGATATCATATCGTACTATTAACAGTCACAACATGGTCTGCAATAATAATTGGAGTACCGGTGCATAAATAAAAGAAAACAAGCACAGTAGCACAACAAATGTGTGGCTAGTAATTTCGAAGAATATAATGAATGACAACACGATAGCACAACAATGTGTGGCTAAGAATTAGCAAAGAGAATAAACAAAGCTTGATCAAACAAAAATATGGCATGGACTATTACATAAAGTTCTAGCACTACTACTCTTGCACCATTGTGCGTGGATTTCCAAATTTGAACCGGCGCCATTGCCCCACTACAAAAAGGCTTTAGAAGCTTCACATGCTCCAAAATGACCCCAACTCCTTAGCCTGCAATCCATTCCACCTTCAACCTTGACCTTAAATCTAAATAGAGTACCGGATGAAGGAAGTGGAGAGCCCTTACCTAAACTAGAATGAAGAACATGCTGACGATGGAGATGAAACCCACCAGCCCATGATCTTTAGGAAGATCAAGTGTATCCGCTCAACGAGAAGGCCAGTCCCACTATCTCTAGGAAGAGAAACACACTGGTATTATGGTGTGCATGCCATAGATATCAATGTTGCTGCTTGTAAAGGACAAGACGGAGAATCTTATGAAGGTAATGTTTCTCTTAATTGCATCATTACTATTGACGATGAAAATGACATGATTTTACATCCTCGAAACACCATCAGCATACCTCATAATAAAAGGAAATGAGCGTGTCATAAGCATGTTTTATTCAAATAACAAGTTCTACTTGTATCAAAGTGCTTTCTCTGTTGCAAACAAGAATAGAAGCAGTCGGGCCAGACCCTAACACGACAGCAAAATCTAGACGGTAGTAGCACAAGATTTATAATGTTTATACATATAGAATAAAGTGGCACACACATGATTGAGTGACATTTATGTCCAAACTAGGCGAGCGCCCACTACACTCCTAACGATGCTCCACTAGGGCTTCTATGTGGTCCCAACAATCAACATCGAATAATTATAATATATAATGAGCGCTTCTACTAGAAAATAAGCACCAAAATGGTCCATCAAAATTCAAACAATTTCAAGCTGGGCACCATAAGATAGAGCATGATTTTAGGGAAAAAAAAACTAAAACTAGTTTCATAATTTTTTGAGGTAAAACAAAATTTCTATGGATTTTCTAAGACTAAAACAGATTTTTAATTACAATATTTTTCCATGTAAAAATATTTGGATACATTTTTGAAAACTTATTTTTATGAATCTTTGGAGAATATTTCTAGTACGATTACCTCCCTGAACTTTCAACTTAGTCCCATTAATCCTCCTCTAACATGCCATCACATCAGTAAAACCACCGTCAAAACCACTAAGATATAAAAACAAACAGTTTTAGAAGTTTTTTTTATGAATTACACAAGTATAGACGCATACGCTCAATATGCATGCACTCACCCTGGGGTATAAAAAACTGTTTTTTTATTTTAGGAAGCAAAACCGAGGTAGATTACTTTATTTTTTCCTATTTTTAGGTAAGATTACTTTATTTTTTCCTTTTTTTAGGAAAGATTACTTTATTTTTTTCCGTTTAAATACTTTTGGTACCAAGCTACTGGCGGCCCAATAAAAATATGGGAGACTCCAGCGCAGTGGCTAGGCCCAAAAATAGGCCTGCATAGTGTGTATTAGTCCTTTTGCTGCTCTGTGGCTGAGTAAAGAAACCCGTCTTTTTTATTTTTTAGCCTTTTTTGAAAGATTTTCTCAAATATATCCTTGACGGAAAGATTTTAGAAAATGGACCCAGGGCTTGATGCTGGCGCCAAGATAACACAGCTTGGCGCCGTTAACGTTGGCGCCAAACCCCCATGTGAAAGGTCTTGATGGCTAGAGGGGGGTGAATAGCCTTTTAAAAATTTCTACAAAGACAAGCTAAACAAGTTTATCAATATAACAAGTAGCGAGATGCTAGTTTTACTTAGCCTACGGGGTGTTTGCAAGCCACCTAACCAATTCACAATTCTAATATATTTGCACTCAACCGCACAAGTCAAACCGAGAAGGTAACTACAACTACAACTAGCAAGCTACACAAAGGAGCTACTCTAGCAAAGCTAACTAGCTAGCAAAGATAACTAAGAAAGTAATGCGGAGTTGAGTTAGGAGAGTTTCACCGAGGGGCGAAGTATTGAGTCAACCAAAATGATCAACAATGAATACCAAGACAACCGAACACCGGGATCAATCAATCACAATATGAAAGTGATGGCACGAAGATTTATCCCGAGGTTCACGTGCTTGCCGGCACGCTAGTCCCCGTTGTGTCCCTCTTCACCACGTGGTTCGGTGGCTAATCGATCACACACCGAGCCTCTCAAAAGGCGTCACAAGAACCTACCAAATGGTAAAAGGTTGCGATGACACGAGCAATTCACTAACGTTGTCTTTGGCGCTTCGCCGAGGTAGGCACAAACCCCTCACAATCACCGGAGGTGACCAAGAACAATCATCAACTCTTGACAACGCCTCCAAGCTGCTCCAAGCCGTCTAGGTGGCGGCAACCACCAAGAGAAACAAGAATCCCACAGCAAATCAACCACCAAGTGCCAACTAGATGCAATCTCACAATGCAAATGCACTTGGATCACTCAATCTCACTTCGAATATGCAAAGAAGCAAGAGAGATGAGTGGGAGGGGAGTTGCTTAGCTCAAAGAACTCACAAGTATGTTAAATGTCTAAGAGAGAGAGCCTTGAGCCGGCCAACGAGTATTTATAGACGTACCCCTTCGAATATAGCCGTTAGAAACTTGAAACAGCCGAAGTCGTGCTGACCGGACACGCTGGTCCAACTGACCGGACGCGCCGGCCGCACAACGGCTAAGTCGCGAAGCACCGACCAGACGCGCTCGTCGCGCAGACCGGACGCGCTGGGATCGACCGAACGCGCTGGTCCCGTGACTGACCAGACGCGCTGGTCAAGCCTGAGCAGCGCATAATGAAACAGTGACCAGACGCGCTGTAGAACTGATCGGACACCACAGTGCCAGCGTCCGGTTGGAGTCCAGTAAGCTCCCTGAACGACCAGACACGTCCGGTCGACAGTGACCGGACGCGCCACTGCGTCCGATCAACAAACTGAAACACGAGCAGACGCTGAACGCTGACCGGACGCGTCCGATCAAACAGAGACCGCGTCCGGTTCAGCGTCCGGTCACCTCTGTGACCTCCGTTCGCCTCCTTTTCTTTTTTGACTTCCGGCGTAGTGGAAAATAGTCGTTTCAACTTCTCGAAAACGCCTGAATCCCGCCTCGCAAGCTCGGCGGGAGGGAGAGAGAACCCAAAACCCTCACTACCGCTCAAACTCCACCGCCTTCACAAATGTGCTAACACCACCAAGTAATCTCGTCAAGTGTGAGAGTGTGTTAGCATTTTTACAATCATTTTTCGAGGCGTTATTAGTTCTATCCAAATGCATATGATTATAAAATGCACACCTAGAGGCACTTAAGAGTTCAATAGCCGCGTCATTCCCCTCTTTATAGTACGACTATCTATCCTATAATGTAACCACACTCACTAGGTGTCTTGGTTACTAAAACACAATCCTAAAGCATATACATTTGCCTTGATCACGTAGGGTTGCATCCAAATCCAAGTGTGGACGTCATGATCACCATGTCCATCTTGCCACCAACCTTGGAATGTACTAATCCTCATATGCTACATACAACTTAGGCATAGGATTAGTACTTAGGCATTGTCACTAATTACCAACACCAAACATAGGACTTTCAATCTCTCCCTTGTTGGTAATTGGTGACAAACCTTTCACAAAGATATTATGATAAAATTTTGATTGAACCCATGTCACATTGTCCAAGTATATTACCATGTATAGGAATTATGGACATGTGATCATGAATTCAAATTGATAGCAATAGCTCCCCCTACATGTATGCTATATGTTTAGATTTTAGAAGCATACATGTTAGATAGGAAAGATTAGGAGCATTGACTACCAATAGGTGCTAAGTGTTTAAGATTATAGACCTTTGAAGCGTGATACCATCGGAGTAGCGATAAACACCATCTTAGCACCTTGTGTAGTTAGATACCACTTGGAAAAGCACAAACATAACTAGAAATCTCGTGAGATCAACATTATAAGCAAGGTTCTAGTACCACTTTGAAAAACATGAAGCAAGAAAAATCTAACTACTTCCTATTCATGCTAGTACCTCAATATACCATTCAAATTATACTAGCAAGTCACCACACAAGCAATGTATCGGAGAAAAAGAAATGCATAACTATGCATCATACATATGAAGTGCACATGGAAATGTAACAATCATGCTTAAGAGCTTGCTCCCCCTACTTGTGTGCTCAAAATTTTTTTAGTTGATCCCCTTCTTTTATCAATTCTCCCTTTAGGTTTTCTCACCCTTGAACAACATTTTTCTCCCCATTTGAGTTCTATCTTTGTGAACAACATTTTCTCCCCCTTTGGCACCAATGACCACAGAGGACCAATTTTAGATAGATTATCATGTTAAATTATGGGGTGAGGATCAAGTTTGTGATTCAACCTAGATTGCTTGCATAAATAAAATGCTTTGGTTTGATCCAAGGGCAAGCTTCTTCACACCTCACTAGAAGGGTTATCATGCACCATGTTGAAGCAAATATTTAGATAAGTTTTCTAGATTAAATACTTAGGATCACAAGCCACTTAAACAAGTTATATGCTACCACTAGATCATACAAGTCATGGAAACAATAGTGGCACCATATAAACTTCAAATTCGTTTGATTTTCATGAATGAGCCTAGAACATATAAAATATGACTAGATGCACTAAACAAGTCCTTAGAATAGAATGTATGATATGTCAACCAATTATACCTTGGGGCTCGAAGGAGAGGCATGTCATATATAGGGTGCATCAACTCATGTTGGAGAAGTCAAGTATGTTCAACTCATTCTTTAGCTTGTGAAATCTCTTCTCATCAAGTGGCTTGGTGAATAGATCGGCTAATTGATCTTCGGTGCCCACACTCTCAATAGCAATGTCACCCTTTTATTGATGATCTCTAATAAAATGATGATGAACATCAATATGCTTTGTTCTTTGATGTTGAACCGGATTGTTGGTTAGTTTCACGGCACTTTCATTGTCACATAGCAATGGCACATTCTTGAAGTTGATTCTAAAATCCTTCACTGTTGCCTTTATCCACAAGATTTGTACACAACAACTACCCGCGGCGATGTATTCGGCTTCGGCGGTAGATAGTGCAATACTATTTTGCTTCTTGGATTACCAAGAGACAAGTGATCTTCCCAACAATTGATAAGTCCCGGAAGTGATCTTTCTCTCTACTTTGTCACTGGCATAGTCGGAATCTGAATATCCAACTAGCTCAAAGCTTGCACCTTTGGGATACCATAATCCAACATCTTGTGTATGCTTTAAGTACCTCAATATTCTCTTTGTTGCCTTCAAATGACTTTCTCTTGGTGAGGCTTGAAATCTTGCACACATGTATACACTAAACATCACATCGGGCCTTGATACCGTCACATAGAGTAGGCTACCAATCATTGATCTATATAGCTTTTGATCCACCATGTTGTTATTCTTGTCACTATCCAAGCTTTCACTAGTGCTCATTGGAGTAGTGATTCCTTTTGCATCTTCCATACCAAACTTCTTTAGCATATCCTTTATATATTTGGTTTGGCTTACAAATGTTCCTTCCTTCATTTGTTTAATTTGAAGTCTAAGAAAGAAACTAAGTTCTCCAATTATTGACATTTCAAATTCCTTTGCTATTATTTTCCCAAACTCATCACAATAATCTTGATTGGTTGAACCGAATATGATATCATCAACATATATTTACAACACAAGCAAGTCTTTCCTAATCTTCTTGGTAAATAGTGTTGTATCAACTTTGCCCATGACAAATCCTTTGGATAGCAAGAAGTCCCTCAATCTTTCATACCATGCTCTAGGTGCTTACTTCAATCCATACAAAGCCTTCCTTAACTTGTATACATGATTGAGTTTCTTGTCATCTTCAAAATCGGGAGGTTGCTCCACATACACCTCCTCTTGAATGTTCCTATTGAGAAATACACTCTTCACATCCATTTAATATAGCTTGATATTATGAGCACAAGCATAAGCAAGTAGAATTCTAATTGCTTCCAATCTTGCAACCGGGGCATAAGTTTCACCAAAGTCAAGACCCTCTATTTATGTGTAACCTTGAGCTACTAGTCTTGCTTTGTTCCTTACTACTATCCCATCTTGATCTTGCTTGTTACGAAAGACCCATCTTGTTCCAATGACATTGTGATCCTTAGGCCTTTCAACTAGTTCCCATACTTCATTTCTCTTGAAGTTGTTGAGCTCTTCATGCATTGCATTTACCCAATCCAGATCTCTCAATGCTTTATCAATGTCCTTGGGTTCTTCCATTGACACAAAAGAAGAGTGAGCACAAAAAGATGCCAATCTTGATCTAGTTTGAACTCCCCTTTGTATGTCACCAATGATAGAATCCAATGGATGGTCTCTTGCAATGTTAGTTGGTTGAAGCACTTGGACTTGATTGCTTGGATGTTGATGTTGATCATGAGTTGGAGATGATGAACTAGCCACTTGTTGATCTTGTTGCACTTGAGATGATGTACTAGCTTGATTTTGCATTAGAGAACCACTAGCTTGTGTAATTGGACTTTGGAGCACTTGATCTTTGTTGTCATCCACATCAATCACTTGCTTTGGCTTAATATCACCAATATCCATTTCTTTCATAGCATTAGTCAATTGAGTTCCTCACACATCATCCAATTTATCTTTCTCATCTTGAGAACCATTTGTTTCATCAAACTCAACATCATGCACTTCTTCAAGTAAACCACTAGCCAAATTCCAAACTCTATAAGCTTTGCTAGTAGTTGAGTAACCAAGTAAGAATCCTGCATCACATTTCTTCTCAAACTTGCTCAATCTAGTACCCTTCTTCAAGATATAGCATTTGCAACCAAATACCCAAAAGTATGCAATGTTGGGCTTTCTTCCATTTAAGATCTCATATGGTGTCTTCTCTAGAAACTTGTGGCAATAAAGGCGGTTGCTATAGAAGCAAGCCGTGTTGATTGCTTCGGCCCAAAATAAATGACTCACATTATACTCATTCAACATTGATCTTGCCATATCAATTAAGGTTCTATTCTTCCTCTCAACTAGGCCATTTGATTGAGGTGTATACTTGGCCGGAAATTAATGTTTGATTCCAAGCTCATCACATAGCTCATCAACTCTTGTGTTTCTAAACTCACTTCCATTGTCACTTCTTACTTTCTTGATTGTGGTCTCAAACTCATTTTGCACTCTCTTGATGAACTTCTTGAATATGTCAAATACATCACTCTTGTCCATAAGAAAGAATACCCATGTGTATCTAGTGAAATTATCCACAATCACAAAGCCATACTTGTTGCCACCAATGCTTGTGTATGTAGTTGGTCCAAATAGATTCATGTGCAACAACTCAAATGCCTTGGAAGTACTCATAATGCTCTTCAATGGATGAGTGTTGCCCACTTGCTTTCCGGCTTGACATGCACTACATAACTTATCCTTCTCAAATGTGACATCCTTCAAGCCTCTAACTAAGTCATGCTTTACTAACTTGTTCAATTGCTTCATGCCAACATGATCAACTCTTCTATGCCATAACTAACCCATACTTGATTTGGTGAGCAAGCATGTTAAAAGTTGAGTGTCACTAGTATTGAAATCAACCAAGTATAGATTCTCATATCTAAAGCCTTTGAAGATCAATTTAGAGCCATCAACACTAACTATCTCCACATCATCAACACCAAATATGCACTTGAAACCTAGATCACACAATTGAGCAACCGATAACAAGTTGAAATTGAGCTTTTCAACTAGTAGCACATTGGAAATGCTACGATCATTTAAGATTGCAATCCTTCCAAGAGCCTTCACATCACCCTTGCTATTGTCACCAAATGTGATACTATCAATGCCACTATCATTTGATTTGAGAGAGTTGAACATTCTTAAATCACCGGTCATATGTTGAGAGCGCCCACTATCAAGCACCCAATGCCTTCCTCCGGCCTTATAATTAACCTACAAAACAAATTAATGTTTCTTAGGTACCCATACTTGCTTGGGTCCTTTGAGGTTAGTCACTAAGCTCTTTGGTACCTAAATGGCCTTATTCTTTGGACCCACAATTGGTGTACCAACAAACTTAGCATGCACACCTTTTTCACCCTTGGTAAGCACATAACAAGAATCAAAAGGAATATAATCTATTTTAGCATGAAACTTGTTGTTGTTCTTGTTTATTTTATTATAATTAATCTCTAGATGTCTAACTTGCTTGTATCTATTGCAATAACGACCATTGCTCTTCACAAAGCGAGGCTTCGGAGTAGCAAAGGTCACCTTGCCCTTCTTGAGAGTATAGCCCAAACCCTCTTTGTTGAGAGAGAACCTTTGGCTACCCAAATATTTTAGCAAGCGGGTATCCCCACCATAGGCATTGCCTAATGCGCGGATGAGATCATCCACCTCTCTCTTGAGAGTCTCATTCTCAACCACAAGTGATGAATCACTAGTAGTGGAGATAGAGTTTGTTTTGGTGGATGATGATGAGCTACATGAAGCATTAGTAGGACCAACAAATAAAGAATCATCAATAATATCACATGTTAGTCCAATATCACAAATGACAATCACTTGCTCCTCCTTAGCTTCCTTCATGAGCTTCTCCAACTTGAGATCTTTTTTCTTGATGAGCTCAAGTAGAGTGGAGTGGGCTTCCTTAAGCCTAGTATGAGTAATTTCAAGATCCTCGTGGTCTTACTTTAGACACTCACGAGAAGCCTCTAGCTCATCAAAGGATTTTCTAAGAGCTTTGAGCTCTTGTTCAATTCCTTTGCACTCCTTACTCTTTTTGAGAGCAACAAGCTCCTCCATCAAGGCATTATTTTCATTGCTCTTGGCAATGAGATCTTGTTCCAAGATTTTGTATTTCTTGGTGGTCCTCTTGTAGCCCTTGCTCATTTGATCTATTATGCCCAATAGATCATCCTTGGAGTAGTCCTCATCCTTCTCATCATCACTCCTATAATCATCACTAGCACAAGAATCATCATCACTATCATCATATTTTACCTTGGTAGGCTTGGCCATAAGGCATATTGATGTAGTGTCGAATATGGATAGCTTGTTGGAGAGGGCGATGCTTGCAATGGCTCGCCGAGTGGTCCTCTCATCATCACTAGAGCTTGCATCATCATCACTATCGGAGTTATCACTATCCCAAGTGACCACATAGCCACCACCCTTCTTCTTCTTGTTGATAGTGAAGCTCTTCTTTTCTTTCTTCTCTTTCTTGTCCTTCTTGTTCTTCTTCAACTTCAACTCCCCATCATGATATCTTTTGTCTTCATAGAGGCACTTCGCCACTACATGATCGGGGCTATTGCAATTGTAGCAAAGCACCTCCTTTGCCTTCATGAAGTCTCTTCTCTTTCTTGCACCATATCCTTTCTTCTTCATGAACCTCCCCATCTTGTGCACTAGGAGGGCCATGGTCTCATCATCGAATGGATCATCATCATCGCTCTCCACCTTGCTCTTGCCCTTAGAGGATGAAGCCTTGAATGCAATGGGCTTCTCTTGCTTGACCTTGATCTCCTTCTTCTTATCTTCATCTTCATCATCATCATATTGAGCATCGGTCATGACATCTCCAAGCACTTGGTTTGGAGTCACCTTATCCAAACCCTCTCTTTGGATCATCTTCCTCAAGATAGCAAACTTCTTAGGTAAGTTCATCAAGAACTTATGTGAGAAGCCCTTGTCCTTGATATCTTCTCCTAGGCTCTTAAGATCATTGACAATAACTTATAGCCTATAAAACATCTCTGGTATGGACTCATCATCCATCATCTTGAAGCTTGTAAACTTATCCTTGAACATATAGAGATTGGCACTCTTTACCGTTGAAGTGCCATCATATGTTTCCTCTAATCTTGTCCACACTTCACTTGCCATCTCAAGATTCTTGATTTGCTCAAATACCTTTGCATAAATCCCATTATAGAGAGTATTGAGAGCCATAGTGTTGCATTGGTTGTTGATGCGGTCATTGTTGGTGAGGTTGTCGGGATCAATGATAGCATAATCATGGTGTGTCACCTCCCAAATGTTCTCATGAATAGAGCAAAGATATTGCTTCATCTTTCTTTTCCAATGATCAAAAGATGTGACACCATCAAAGAATGGAGGCTTGCCCCCGACATGATTGAATACAACTTGAGCCATCTTACATCGAGGTTGTTAAGCCTTGCAAACGGTGACCACGGCTCCGATACCACTTGAAAGGTCTTGATGGCTAGAGGGGGGTGAATAGCCTTTTAAAAATTTCTACAAAGATAAGCTAAACAAATTTATCAATACAATAAATAGCGAGATGCGAGTTTTACTTAGCCTACGGGGTGTTTGCAAGCCACCTAACGAATTCATAATTCTAATATATTTGCACTCAACCGCACAAGTCAAACCGAGAAGGTAACTACAACTACAACTAGCAAGCTACACGAAGGAGCTACTCTAGCAAAGCTAACTAGCTAGCAAAGATAACTAAGAAAGTAATGCGGAGTTGAGTTAGGAGAGTTTCACCGAGGGGCGAAGTATTGAGCCAACCAAAATGATCAACAATGAATACCAAGACAACCGAACACCGGGATTAATCAATCACAATATGAAAGTGATGGCACGAAGATTTATCCCGAGGTTCACGTGCTTGCCGGCACGCTAGTCCCCGTTGTGTCCCTCTTCACCACGTGGTTTGGTGGCTAATCGGTCACACACCGAGCCTCTCAAAAGGTGCCACAAGAACCTACCAAATGGTAAAAGGTTACGATGACACGAGCAATTCACTAAGGTTGCCTTTGGCACTTCGCCGAGGTAGGCACAAACCCCTCACAATCACCGGAGGTGGCCAAGAACAATTACCAAC
The DNA here is from genome assembly GCA_038087645.1 of Saccharum hybrid cultivar R570. Classification (NCBI taxonomy): domain Eukaryota; kingdom Viridiplantae; phylum Streptophyta; class Magnoliopsida; order Poales; family Poaceae; genus Saccharum; species Saccharum hybrid cultivar. The sequence goes on along the minus strand of JAQSUU010000043.1, from coordinate 4,153,678 downwards.
TCTTGCCAACGCCTCCAAGCTGCTCCAAGCCGTCTAGGTGGCGGCAACACCAAAAGAACACAAGAATCCCGCAGCAAATTAACCACCAAGTACCAACTAGATGCAATCTCACAATGCAAATGCACTTAGATCACTCAATCTCACTTCGAATATGCAAAGAAGCAAGAGAGATGAGTGGGAGGAGAGTTGCTTAGCTCAAAGTGCTCACAAGTATGTCAAATATCCAAGAGAGAGAGAGCCTTGAGCCGGCCAACGAGTATTTATAGACGTACCCCTTCGAATATAGCCGTTAGAAACTTGAAACAGCCAAAGTCGTGCTGACCGGACGCGCTAGTCCAACTGACCGGACACGCCGGTCGCACAACGGCTAAGTCACGAAGCACCGACCGGACACGCTCGTCGCGCGCACCGGACGCGCTGGGATCGACCGGACGCGCTGGTCCCGTGACTGATCGGACGCGCTGGTCAAGCCTGAGCAGCGTCCGGTCCAGCGTCCGGTCACCTCTGTGACCTCCGTTCGCCTCTGTTTCTTTTTCGACTTCCGGCGTAGTGGAAAATAGTCGTTTCAACTCCTCGAAAACGCCTGAATCCCGCCTCGCAAGCTCGGCGGGAGGGAGAGAGAACCCAAAACCCTGTCTACCGCTCAAACTCTACCGCATTCATAAATGTGCTAACACCACCAAGTAATCTCGGCAAGTGTGAGAGTGTGTTAGTATTTTCACAATCATTTTTCGAGGCGTTATTAGTTCTATCCAAATGCATATGATTATGAAATGCACACCTAGAGGCACTTAGGAGTTCAATAGCCGCGTTATTCCCCTCTTTATAGTATGGCTATCTATCCTATAATGTAACCACACCCACTAGGTGTCTTGGTTACTAAAACACAACCCTTAAGCATATACCTTTGCCTTGATCACGTAGGGTTGCGTCCAAATCCAAGTGTGGCCATCATGATCACCATGTCCATCTTGCCACCAACCTTGGAATGTACTAATCCTCATATGCTACATACAATTTAGGCATAGGATTAGTACTTAGGCATTGTCACTAATTACCAACACCAAACATAGGACTTTCACCATGCCACTTGGCCGACGACGCCGAGCTAGCCCTGACATGGCAACACCTTGGCGTCGTCACCATTGGCTCCAAGCTTGGCGCCATCGTCATTGGCGCCAAGCCTGGCACCTCAGACTTGTTACCATGTATATCATTTTAAATTTGTAAATGTCCAAGTCATGGTAAAAAAATCATTTTTCCATATGTCTACCACATAGTAGTTGGTATTCTAACATATCCAAGACGTAGCAAAAATCCAGATTTATTTGGCTAAGTCTTTAAATTTACTATGGGATGAGGATGGAAATATGGCTAGCCAATTTGCATATGTCTAAACCTTAGTAAATATCAAGACTTAACAAATTCCAACATGTCCATCTCACGGTAAATTTGGGTACTTAAAACAGGGTCTTGGCGTCGTGATCTGTGGCGCCAGGCTTGGCGCCAATTAAAGTGGTGCCAAGTCTTGGCGCCAAAGATCACGGCGCCAAGACCTTGCCACGTCAGCGCTACGCGTTAAGGTCTTGGCACCAGTTACCCTGGCGCCATGCCGTGTTACCTTGGCGCCGACGATCATGGCGCCAATATAAGAGTCTATTTTTTAAAATCTTTCCGTTAGGGGCATATTTGAGAGAATCTTTCGAAAAAGGGCTAAAAAATAAAAAAGACGGGTAAAGAAACTCGCCCTAAGAAAAAAAACAGCTTTTCCTAAAAAAAACAGCTAGTGTCTTTGGTCACTGAAACAAGAGATCTCCCATTTAGCATAGCTTTGACTTTTACTGCATTGCATGGATGAATCGGAGCTGACAAAGGAAAAAAACGATTTTATTGACTTCTAGTTTTTTTTTCTAAAAAAAGAGACAAAACAAATTCTTACTAGTGCATGAAAAAGCCGGCTGAAGCTCTACCAAACAAATGGAGCCTTAATATGCAAGAGAACTACTCCCTTCGCTTCAAAATTGTAAATCGTTTTGATTTATCTAGAAACACATTTTTTTATTATGTACTAGCAAACATGCCCGTGCGTTGCAGCGAGATCCAATACATAGTGAATTGTAGGACGGGTCATGAGTTTGAGTGAAAAAAATAAATAAACTAAGTGATAAAAATCTTTGTTTCTTAAGAGTCAAATATTAGAATGGTTGTGATCTCTTATTTATTGTTTGTTTTTACTCTTATTGTATGTATTAGAACATGAAAAAACCAGGTGGAGAAAACAATGAAAACAAAATCAGAAAAGTCGAGCTAGTGTCAAAAACATCCACGAGAAAAATAATCTGAGCATAGTCGAAGCCAAGTAGAAAACAGTTATGACAAAAATGAGAATGTACTCTAGAAAATAGCCACGGAAAAAAATCAGAACATATTCGGAGCCAGGTGAAAAACGTCCAAATAAACGTAAAGCAACACGTACTCGAAGCAAGTAAAACGGACAAACCAGAAAAAAGTGAAAAAGAACAGAAAAGAAATTAAACAAAGAAATTATACCCTTCTTTTCTCTTTATTAGATTTCTATTCTTTTATTTTTGTATTTGGATTAAGATTCGTATTCCGATTACTCGGAGTTGAAGAGATCTAATTGGATTAAGATTCCTAGTTGTCCATATTGTTCCACATTCACAAAGTTAGTTAAAGGATGGCCGGACAAAAAAAATATAAGTGGAGAGAAAATTTGTCTCTTTATTAGTAAGTATAGATATAGATATAGATATAGACATAATATATATCTCGGTGTTAAAAAACTATGTGAATAGAAATACCAGAACAAGTTACAACTGTGAAGTTTTTGTCTTTGTCCTATCACAAGTGGAAACATGTACCTGGGCCGAAACAATTTGTAGCTTTCGCTATTATAGTGACAAATGCAAATGTGAAAACAGATCAACAGCAAATGAGAAGTCAGGAGGATAACTGTGCAGAAACCATTAGACCATGTAACAGTGGATCAACAAACAGTGACAGCTACAAAAACATGCCAACCACAACACTACATATAATAACTTAATAACATTATGGTTCTGGCGCGTCCCATTCGCATATGGTAGGCTCAACTCCGTATCATCACAGATTCACAGCACTTGGCTACCCACCCTATCAAGCATCAAGCTTTCGATCGGATCCGGCATATTAGACGACGGCATCGGCCACTGTTGATTGCACGATCCAGCAGAAATCCAGAGCGCCACGGCCCACGGTGCGTGACCGGTGACCACAGCCCACAGCAGCGGCGCAGCCACCAAACGGGGGATGGGATGGTGGGGGTAAGGGCTTAGGTGGGGGCAAGGAACAGTGGAAAAGCTATACACTAGTACTGCGTGCAGGCTGGCCGCCTTGTGCTTCTGACGACTAGCTGCTGTAGAGGATGACGAAGCACGGGAGCACTGCTCTGGGGTTGTACACCAGCAGCTCGACGTCGTCGGCCCCATTACCGCTGACGCCGCCGCGCACGGGGACCATGGAGTCGTAGGCCACCTTGTCGTCTGCGGGTCCTCGGGCGACGCGGCCCGCCACGACGCGGCACACCAGCATGGCGCGGCGCACCTGGAGGAAGGCGAACTCGCGCTCCACGTCGGCGGGCAGGGACGCGTGCGCGGCCCACGCGGAGGCGTAGGTGGCGATGCCGTCCACGTCGGCGGGCAGGGACGCGTGCGCGGCACACGCAGCAGTAGGGGCTCCCGCACACGCCGCCGCCGCCGCCCAGGGAGCAGAGCATGGTGGAGCAGTGGAACCGCAGGCGCTCGTTGCCGTCCGCGATGCAGCGCTCCTCCACGACGGCGCCCTCGCCGCAGCGCCGGGCGGCCCGGGCGCGGACGAGGTCGCGGTACTCCTCGAAGCGGGCCAGCGCGCGCGGGTTGTGGTGGATCCTGAGGATGCGGCGCACCGCGGGGGCCTCGCCGGCACCGGCACCGGACGCCGCCGCGGGCTTCCACCCGGCGAGGAAGATCATGCGGATGATGTTGAGGCTGGAGTCGAGGTGGGTGAGCTCCGACAGGGAGTGCTTCATCGCCTGGTGGAGCTCCAGCAGCTGTGGCCTGCCCAGCACCTCGCCGCACACCTTGCAGGGGAACACGTCGCCGCGGGCGGCGAACGACCGCGACGACTGCCTGCTCGCCTGCAGCAGCTTCTGCGGCGAGGACGACGGGACGGGGGTGGCGCTGAGGGAGCGCACCGAGAGCGGCGACATGAAGGGCGACGACGCGCACGGTGACGACGGCGTGGACAGCACCACCGACGTCGAAGGCTGGTGCGGCAGAGACTGTGCAAGCGGCGAAGACACGGTGGTGGCCACCGCCTCCTCTTCCTCCCTGCTGCCCGCGACGGTGCCGCCGTTCTTGGCCCCGGACCCGGAGGAGGAGAAGATGCGGTGGATGTAGAACCGGAGGCTGGTGGCGAGAGACGACACGTGCCTGCGCGGGGCGCCTCTGACGCTATCGCTGGTGACGGCAGAGGACGACGCTGCCGGGGAGAAGATCAACGGCGATATCTTCCTCCTCTTGCTGCTCCCACCTCCGCCGCCTACCTTCCCATCGCCATCGGCGTCCGTTGCTTCGTCCTCCTCCCGCGCGCGCGCCGCAGGGCCGGGGGAGAAGCAGCAGCTGGCGTGGCCAATGTGGAGGAACAGGAGGAAGAAGAGGGACAGGAAGCCGCGCAGCAGCGAGCCACCACTGCCCGCCATCTCCGATCGATCTTGCTTTACCACCAGCTTGCCTAGCAACCTCAGTCGCCACGGACTCAACTGATCAGAACATGTCGGCGCAGCGCAACGAGAAGTCGAGAAGCATAAAGGAAGCTAGGAATCCTCTGACAGGTGAGTGGAGGAAGCAAAGCTATAGCTCAAGCCGGCCGGGAAGTGATCGAAGGACGGAGGTGGAAAGGGGAGGGGGAAAAAGGCAGGGTGCTTAAAAGAGGAGAAGGGAACGTGACAACGCGGTGTGGTGTGTGCTGGTAGGGTACGGAAGCCAAAGGCAAAAGGCGATCCGGCGGCGAGACTGCAAACAGGGTGTGCTATTGCTGCTGGTGTGGGCATGGCAGCGCTAGGCTAATCTTCGAGCGCCAATGCACCGTCAGCTCGTCACACCGAGGACGTTGTACCTGTAGACTTGCATAGGCGGGGAGACGGGGAATGATGCCATGGATGTGGACAAGCTACCGATAGATCAATCGGGATCGGGACTGGTTTGAGGCCGGAGGTTGATGGCGCGCCTCATCTCGCCGGTGGGCCGGGCCGGCCGGAGCCTGGATTGGAACGTACGTACGTGTAAGCTTGGAGGGAGCCATCATCATTGTTGAAAGGCCGGCCTGCCTCCACATCGATCTCCATGGCTCATCATGTCACGTCTCACTGACCCACTCCATTATTCCCCTGCAGATGCACGCAGCAGGTGCCGAGATAAAAAATGGCTGATTGCTCTGCCCAACGGCCTCGTCTCGTCGTCCGCGGGGAGCACGCACGCGGTGCCGCGCTGCCCCTGGCTGGACAAGATTAACGGGCGGCGAGGCGAGACGAGAGGAGAGACAGCGGGCGAGACAAGATGCGACTGTCCACGCCGCGCTCCCCAACAAGGCGAAACGTGCAGCGGCAGTCTGACCGCGCAGAGATCCCCGTGCTGGTAACGCTCGTCTGCCTGCAGCTGCCGCCCGCCACAGCAAAACGAGTTGTGTTTTGGCGGAGCGTTGCGTGCGTCTCCAGGATTCGTATCACTGTGTGCGAGTCCTCTGGTACAGTATGATGGCGGCTACGCAGCTGAACAAACGGATTGGAGAACGAACTCGTCAGCGGCGGTTCGTAATCATCTGCATCAGCGTACGTTGTACTCGAGTATATGGGATCCGAGAGACTCGCGAACTACTCGTGTTACCGTATCTCAAATCTGAGTCGTATACTGCACAAAGGGACGAATGATACGCTGGTGGCGTGCCCGGCGCGCACAAAGACATACCGGGGGTTCTCAAGATTCGCTGTTATCACTTTGTCGTGCTGGCTTACGTACAGTTTCTCTCTTATTCTTTTCTGAACAAGATGTTCTGGTGGTTTTCTATATGTTTTTTAGCGAATGCTTTGCGGTACGGCTCGCGCCATGTTCTCAACCAAAAGGAGAGCACTCGAGTCCATGCACACGACTCAGTAGTCAGTAGTACTCCATAGAAGCGCTAGGCATTGCGATTCCCGGACCTCATCATGAAACAACAAAAGTTGCGAGCCAACCGAGAAGTTCAGCATCTTAGCAAAAAAACACTTGTGAACGGATCACCATGTTTGTTCTTAACTTCTTATGTTGCAAGCTAAGCATATGAACGACGCCTTGTCGCCGTGGCATACGTTATCTTTCCTATCATTCAAATGAGGTGTACCTATGGTTATTATTGTATGGTTTTGGCGATTGCTTTATGTCATGGCTTGCCATGTTGCCATACACATAACACTCCATGGAGACACTAGAGTATCAGACAATGTGATTCCCAGACCTCATCATGAAACAAAAAAGGAAGCTGCCAGACCAAGTAGTAAGAGGAACTTATCATCAAAATTCAGAAATCATTTAATTTCAGTTCACGCTAATAGCATAATTTCAGTTTATAACAATAACAAAGACTCATACTGTATGTAGAAGTGTAAAAGTCCCTTTCCGTAAAACAAAAAAGAAGAAGAAGAAGTGTAAAGGTCCCATGTAAAACATGATAATTCCTAACCTTTAATTGGGTCCAAGCTTATGACATGCTACAACGCCAAAGCTATATGGCCAGTATAACCATCAATCAAACCTATTTGGACCTCTTTGGTTCTACTGTGTCCAAGTAAAATCATCGACACTATATGTCCAGTATCAAGATATTTTGGATGAATAATATGTATGGCAAGTCTACAAGGAAATATGGAGCTGTATATACGGAAGTTCACCATCTGTGCAGCTACACTTCTGAGCTCAAAAGATTAAAGGATTGTTTCCTAATGTGGCTATAAAATGAAAGGGTATCAGTGCCATCACGTATGACCATGCATCATACGTGAAATGAAGCATCAAAATCTGCTGCTGATAAAAAAAAACACACACAATACCATCAACTGTTCTTCTGCAGAGTGTCTGAAGCACAGAGAAGGAAAAAGGATGCTAAGAAAATTGTTCACGTATATAAGAAAGCAGGTCGCTTACATAAAGCTTACATGACCGCTGTTGTCTCTTTCTTTGCATTATATCTGATGTGTTATTTTGGCACAGGCACCCTACCTACTGAATCGTACTAAAATTCCTAAAAACTGTACTAATCCGCTATTGCAGATACTGTTTCCGTTGCAACATTACAAAATGAAGCTTTTTAACATGGATGAAAGCTGCCGTTTTGAATGAATAGGACTTTATATTTTGGTGGGGGTATATAATTAATGAACTTGAGTTATGATATTTCTCACAAGAAACAATCCGAGTTTCTTGGATGATTCATTTGAACTTGTAAACTATGGTCAGTGTAGAACAAAATTTACTGCACATATATGAATTTCAGCAAGCTCAAATCAAATGAACGATAGGTCCTCAAGCATACAAATTTGTAGATAAATACAATCTATGGTTGGATTTGAACTTTCAAAGTCCTACTCCAACAACAAAGAAAAGGTTGCAGCTCACAAGTGAGCTCGAACAATGTATACATAGGGAGACACCAGTCACGATTTTTAGGTGACACATTTCTTTCTTGACGATTACGTAGTAGTAAGATACACCATAAGAAAAGCCTTAAGTTCTGTGATAATAAGATTGCCCAAGATGGTGAAAAGGGAATAGTCAATAGTAACCAACCTGCTTGTGGTGACTTCACTGAAGCAGTTGCCACAGCATCATCTTTCAAGGAAATTGCAGCAGTTTCTTCAAAAGATATACTACAACTAAAATGAAAAGCGTCTGATTTGTAAGAGATAAATCATCTGGCTGGGGTAATGTCTGTACCAGTCTCCCAAACACTTCCTATATGGTTATGCCCAGCGGATTAGGATATTTCAATTTATTGTTTGGAACATGAAATATCAAGTACCTAGATTATTATTTTACTCTTACGTCCTAACCAATAGCTTCTGAAGACAAGGATAGCAAGAGGTTACTTTCATGCCAGAAAATAAATCGTTCTAGTACATTTAACAAGATTAGAATAATAATTTGATATCATACTCTCAGCTCAGGATTACTACTTTTGTTTTAAGATTAATTGCATCATTGTTTTTTTAGAGTTCCATGTACCATTGATTTTTTTTATCAAACTTTGACCAACAAATTTATTTAATTATTTATTTATAAGTACTAAAGTGGAAAGCATACCACTAAAACTGTCACCAAAATAACTTTGAGCATACCTTGTATGTCCTTTCACTCAAAAGTGCATAGAAAAGACAAATAGTCAAACAAATTGAAAATATCGAAGTTGCCATATATTTAAAAACAGAGGGAGTGACTTCTTTTCCCATTTATCCTTAGAAAAATACTACTAATAGCAAGTAACAACACAGCAATATAGTAACTATACTGCTATATAAATTGCAAGCATTCACACTTTAAAAGACTATTTGGGTCATTCCATTGCTGTGGAAAGATTTGTCAAACTTTGAGCAAAAGCATGGTAGCAAAAATAAGTTTTTTTCATGAAGCATAGTGACAGTCTACTCAAATACTTCCTATATGGTTGTGCCCGTCTACCCAAATACTTCCTATATGGTTGTGCCCAAAGGATTATGATATTTACATTTATTGTTTGAATTCTGCAATATCAAGAAAGTGGATTATTATTTTAACTATTTATTCTCATAAGTCCTAACCAATAACTTGTAACGATAAGAACAGCAAGAGGCTACTTTCGTGTCAGAAAATAAATCACTCTAATACATTTAACAAGATTACGAAACCAAGTTGGTATGGTGCTCTCAGTTCAGGATTGCTCTGCAGTATAATTACAAAGATATATGATACCTAAACATATTGCAGTGAATCAAGAATGCTATAACTTCTTCACAAATGATACTTCGTGCTAAGACCTTCGTGCTAAGATATTAAGAAAAGAGTTTTACATCAAAGAAGTTTATTTCTTTCTATACTCATGCATTTACCATGACATGCAAATGCAGAAGCAAGACATGTGATACATGATATATCTTGGGAGGCAAGACTACATAAAACACATATTTGTTCAGTGCCGAATTACGTATGAAGCCATGAGCCAAGAACTGGCATCATGCGCTTCCAATTCTCTTGGTAGACCTACTGAACGGTCACTCCATGTGCACAAGAGGAGAATGCTATGAGAGAGAAATAGAATCAGCAAAGCGGGAGGTCTCCCACACTTCCACACCTTGCATCTCTTCTCTTGTCACAAACAAGCGGTCTCCACCCCCTTCAATCATCTGTATCATCCCACGTTTAGCATCCTCTTCTGTGTCCACATAGGCACATAGCAACTCCTATAAAATCTTTCATCAATTCCTTCACTTTTGGGTCTTTCCTTTATTCCTGATTGCTCTGTCAATTCGCCTGTGTTGTGGTGGTGCTCTTCCAATCGGGACCAAACCTCCAATCCATCCTTTCGGCTGACAAAAACTTGAGACCGGTGACAATACAGAACACTGCCATAGCCTCCTGCGCTCCCTCGTGGTCCTGATGACATATACACCCAAGGGTCATTACCAAGGCATCTCAGGTCTGCCACTGCTAAATCTCCTGACTTTGAGCAAACCTTGTATATTGTCTGCTGCTTCACATCCACATCTGCATCTGCAAATGGATCCCCAAACCTACTGCTTCTTCCAGCTCCCCCTGGCTCGCTTGTCTCCCACACCACATTCCCAGACCGAATATCCCATAGCCTCATGTAGCCAGAGTAGCCAAATGCCCCGGAACTAACGAATGAGGCAAACACCAGCCCAAGTGCCGGCAGGTGCACCACTCGACCTGGTGCCGATGACTTAGCCGCACTACCACTTTGCCGGCCAATCTCCTGTGTGGGCTTCAGAGTTACAGGGTCAACCGCCAGGATGCAGTTTTCCCGGTGAGGGCACGCAAACGTTGCCAAGATGGGTGAATTCTTATCAGCGGCATCAGCAGGAGGGCGGGCCGCAATGGCGACGACCTTCGCCTTGATGACGCGAGTGTCAGTGGGATCCGACCACTGAACGGAGGCGACATGTTCGCCATCGAGAAAGTCGTACACGTGAAGCCCAGGAGCGGAGTCAGACCCAAGGACGGCGAGTCTGGGGGGCAGCTGCAGGAGGGAGGTGATGCGGTGGAGGTGGGTCCGGAAGGTGGTGTGGTGATCCAGCGCCGGGGAGTAATAGGTGACCAGCCCGGCGCCGTGGGCGAGGCATAGTGACCCGTCGTGGTGCGGCGCAAGGGCGGTGGGGAAGGGCTCGGAGGCGGGGCAGAGGGTGGAGGCGAGGGAGGCTGAGAAGCCGCGGAGCGGCGGCGGAGATAGCGCGGCGAGGAGCTGGGCGTGGAGGCCGTAGAAGTTGGCCTCGTCGAGGAGGACGCGCACGGGGAAGTCGGGCGCTGCGGAGGATGGGGAGAGGATGGCAGCGAGGACGGCGGATAGGAGGGCTGGGTCGCGGTCCACGAAGGTTGGGGTGGGGGAAGGGGAACCGAGAGAGAGGGAGAGGGAAAGGGAGCTTGCCTCCAGCGAGAAGAGCTTGCCCCCAACGTTGAGCTGCTTCATCGTGCCGCTCCGGCCGCCGCCGCCGACGGTTCCCATCGCTGCGAGCTGCTGTTCGGCTGTCCGACGAGGCGACGACTTTTCTTCAGACTTCAAGCGTACTGTATGAATCAGACGCGGCATTGGGCCTGCCGGAAGGCTACGAAGGCGGCCCAATCCCCGTAGGCCCCAGGATGGGGCAACACCGCAACAGTACATGTGTCAAAAAAAAAAACACCGCAACAGTACAAACGAACAAACTGAGCCATATTTCAAACTCTCTCTCTATAAAAAGAGCCATTTTCAGATAATAATAATGAGGCACTGGTACTTCATGGGTACCTCAAAACAACAATATTATGTTTTCAACAGGAACATAAATTTCTTTTCTGGTTGAGTGCGGGACATATGTGGTGTTGGCTTCGTAGGTCATGTTCGCTTGTCTTATAATCTGTACTTTTTAGTTTTTTTTTCAGTCGAAACAGTATTTTTCTCTCGCACCAAATCAGCGAACAGTACTTTCAGTCATGGCTTTTCAGCGAAGCAAACGGCCTCCTAGTCCATTTCTCTTGAGCGATCTTCCGTTACACCTAGGTGGGCAAGTAACAAAGGATTCACCTCCAAATTTCTGAACATGTTTTGAAACACATGGAGCAATGTTTTGTACTGCTATAATCTTTTTTCCTTAAGCTGCAATATTACGAATTTGAAAATAGAGTATTAATAACTGCCAAAAAGCCAAGGAGGTGTGAGGGGAAGTGAAAGATGAATGAACCACGTTCTAGATGTGGAAGTGGAATAACAAATAAAAAATTCATGACTATAAAAAATTCGGTAATGCCGCTGGGCTAGCGGACCGGCCTAGACAACTGGTACGTGGTCTCCCTAACTCATCTCTCTGCCGCCCTTTCTAAAAAAATCTCTCTACTGCGCATTTCCCCACTCAACCGACCGTCGGACGCTCCACCGTGCCGTCCGCCTTCCCCACTCCGTCTCCACTGTGCCGCCCGCCATGGCCGCTTCACCGAGCCGGCGAGCCTCCACGACGAACGCTCTAGCAAGCAGGCGAGCGGAGGAGTTTCGTGTGACGCCGCCCCACCGGCGAGTTGCCCACGCCGCTGCACCGCGAGCTTCGCCCCGTCGCGAACTCCATGCGACAGCGTCGAGCTCCGCAATGACAATCCTTCATTTATCCAAACAGCAAGGTGACATTGCGCTGAAAGCTCATGTTGCAAGCGTATGTTTCAACTGTTTCAGAGGTATGTTGTAAGTATTTTTATACCGATGTTGCAAAAGTAGATTGAGATGTTGCACATGTTGCAATAGGCTATACACATATCTTTCAAGTGTATGTTCTAAATATTTTGTTTGTTTCGTATCTATGTTGCAAGTGTTTTCATCTGGATTTTGCAAAACAAGATCTAGATGTTGCATATACATGCATGCTGCAACCGCATGTTTTAAGTGTTTCTGGTGTTTCATATGTATGTTGCAAGTGTTTTATATGGATGTTACATATGTTTGTAATGGCTACACACGTGTTTTCAAGTTTTTCTGGTGTTTTGCAAGTGTTTCAGAAGTATGTTGCAAGTGTTTCAGCTGTTTCGGATGTATGTTGTAAGTGTTTCATGTTGTAAAAGTAGATCTAGTATTGCATATGCTGCAATAGGACCCACTTGCCACAGTCGCCTGTTGCAACTGTTGGAGCGCCGCCGGGCAGACGCAGACGCTCTCGCGTACATGCGCGTGGGAAGCGAAGGAGGCGCAAGCTATCCCCGTGTGCGGTCAGGTGACGTGGCCCCCGTGTTGACGAGGCCACGTGAAAGCCCAAGTTTGGTTTTGGTAATCAATGACACCAAGTTGCTAATGTCATGTGTTAAGTGTTTTGAGTTAGGCATAAGCAACACATGTGATGAAGGTGTATGTGGCAAGGAGTGGTGGCCACAAGATCACAAAGAGATGGTGCATGGACATGAAATGATGATCATGGTGGAGATGCACATAAAACGAAGGACAAGATGATCAAGTGAAAGAGAAGGATCTAAGAGCGCAAGGCAAAGGTATAACCATAGGGTTTTCCTTTTGCCGGTCTAAGATGAGTAGAGAAGTGATTGACCGGGTTTAGGATACATAGCCGACTATCAAGAGGGGCAATCACGGTTAGCTCGGAAATCAAGTGCCACTAGATCAACGTCTTGAGCATATGCATTAGGATCTAGTAAAGAGCTAACATAACGCCTTGAAAAATGATTGTGAAATGCTAACACACATGCACATGGAGGTGTACACTTGGTGGTGTTAGCACAGTTGCGAAGGCGGTGGAGTTTAAGCGGTAGAGAGGGGTTTGGGGTTCGCTCTCCCTCCCGCCGAGCGTGCGAGCGCGGGATTCAGGCGTTTTCGAGAAATTGAAATGCCTATTTTCTATTGCGCCGGAGGCGAGAAAAGGTGGTGAAAGTCCGAATTGTTTTTCACTGAAAAACGGCGATCGGACGCTGCATCGGACGCTGCACCGGACGCTGCACCGGACGCTGCACCGGACGCGGTCTCGGTTTGACCGGGCGCGTCCGGTCAGTTCAACTGGGCGTAAGAGAGAAGCGCGCGACCGGCGCGTCCGGTCCTTCACGGGACCGGAGCGTCCGGTCACGCGTCCAGAAACACAGAGAGAAGCGGAGTGACGATCGGACGCGCGGCGCGTCCGGTCACGTACGATCGGACGCGTCCGGTCGTAGCTGAAGCTTACTGGAACGCGACCGGACGCTGGCACTGTCGCGTCCGGTCACTCGTTGAGCGCGTCCGGTCACTCGGTTCAGCGCGTCCGGTCAGGGCAACGGCTAGTTCTGACGCGCACTGTTCACGTTTGTCGTGTAGTGACCGGACGCGTCCGGTCACCCTGACCGGAGCGTCCGGTCAGCACGATTTTCGCTGAGTCGTCTGTAACGGCTAGCTGCGTACCCCTTCGTTATAAATAGACATTGGCCGGGGTTTGAGGGCAACTCTTGCACATTTTGAGATATAGAGACATACTTTGAGCTAGAGAACAACCCCTCCACTCATCTCTTTGCATAGTTGCACATCTTGAGTGAGATTGAGTGAGATTCAAGTGCATTGCTTGAGAGTTGCATTCTAGAGGCACTTGATCTTCGAGTTGCTGCGTATTTCTTGTTACTCTTCCGTGTTTCCCGACACGGTAGACGGCTTGGAGCAGCGGAGGTGATTGAGCTCGCAATTGGAGATTGTTGGAGCCTTCACCAAGTGTTGTAAGGGGTTCTTGATCCTTCCCCGCGGGAGTTCGTGAATTGGATACTCTAGTGGAGCTCGTGGCTTGGAGGATCCCCGTCTTGTGTGCGGTTGTGCGGCGCCCGCCGAGGGCTCAACTCTTGATAGTTGATTAGCTCGCGAACCGACAAGTGGGTGCATCGCCACAACGAGGAGTAGCTTGCCGGGAAGCAAGTGAACCTCAGGATAAATTCTTGTGTCATTCTCTTCCCGAGGATTTCTCTTGTGTGATTGATTGATTGGTACTTCTCATCTCTACACGGCGATATAATCACTCGAAGCTCTTCTCTCGTTTTACATCTTGTATCTAGCTTGTTGTTGTTGTAGTGTTTAGTGGATAGCCTTGTACTAGACTTGTGTAGGTGGCTTGCTTAATTAGTTAGAGCTAGTGCGTTTTGCTCCGCCACCTTTTATACTAACTTGTGGTTAAGTAATTCTTGTAGAAGTTTTTATTAGGCTATTCACCCCCCCCCTCTAGCCATTCGGACCTTACAAGTGGTATCGGAGCCGAGGCACCGTTTATTTGAGGCTTAACAACCTACGGTGAAAAAGAAATGGCTCAATTAAGCTTGCACATCAACAACACCAAGAAGGCACCTCACTTTGATGGTACAAATTATGCATATTGGAAGGTTAAGATGACCGCACACCTAAAGTCAATCAATAGAGAAGTGTGGAAGGTCACCGAAACAAAATTTGAGGTTGCTAATCCGGAAGCACCTACACCGGTAGAGGAGAAGAAGCTCCAATGCAATGATATTGCCATTAGTGCTCTTCATGAGGCACTAGATGACAAGACATTTGAGCAAGTAAAGAACATAGAGATTGCTCATGATGCTTGGGCCAAGCTAGAAGAAACATTTGAGGGCACCGAAGGTACAAAGACCGCTAAAGCATATATCTTGCAAGAAAAATTTTCAAGCTTCAAGATGCAAGATGATGAGAGTGTACCGGAGATGTTTCATAGGTTGCAAGTCATCGTCAATGAGCTCAAGGCACTTGGTGAGGAGGTCAAGGACAATCAATTCTCTATGAAGTTCTTGAGAAGCTTGCCCAAGAGATTTGATACATTGATCACCGTGCTAGTAAGGACTACATTGATGGATTCAACTCCTCAACAAATATTTCAAGAGGTGATGACCGATGATTCATATAGAGAAGATGATGAGAAGGATGAGTTGGTCAAGAAGAAGAAGAAGGAAAATGAAAAGAAAGATGATGAAAAGAAGAAGAGTGTGGCATTCAAAGCCACCACATCCAAGGGCAAGTCCAAGATTGAATCATCAAGTGATGAAGACTCAAGCTCTTGTGATAGTAATGACATTGATGAGAAGATGGCTCTCTTTGTCAAGCAATTTGGCAAATTCATGAAGAAGAAGGGCTATCGTGCAAGGAGGAGGAAGAACTCATCTAAGAAGAATGAGCATAACATGAGATGCTTTAGATGCCATAGCAAGGATCATCTTATTGCAAAGTGTCCTTATGATAGTGATGATGAAGATGCTATCAAGAAGGAGAGGAAGAAGCAAAAGAAGAAGCAAGAAAAGAAGGAGAGCTCTCATAAAAGGAAGAATGATTCTCATGTTGCTACATGGGATAGTGATGATTCCTCAAGTGATGATGATGATGACTACAAGAGCAAGAAGAAGGGACATGCTAGCATTGCCATCCAAAAGAAGGTCTCCCTCTTCGACACTCCATCATGCTTCATGGCTAAGGCCGCTAAGGTATCATCCGATGATGAGAGTGATCATGATAATGCTAGTGATAGTGATAGTGATGAAGAGGAATTCACCAAAGATGAACTAATCACTATGCTAGAAGATTGCACTCAACATTTTAAAGAATCTAGAAAGGAGTGCAAGGGCTTGCTTAAGGAAAAGAAAAACCTTATGCAAGAACTTGATGAGCTTAGGGCATCTTATGAGAGTCTAAAGGAAGACCATAAGAAGCTTCAAAAGTCTCACACTAAGCTTGAAGAAGCTCATTCCTCTCTAGTTGAAAAATGTGAAAACATGCCAACTAATGTTGAGAAAGCTAAAACTTGCAACATAGGCATATCTTGTGATATAATTGATGAATCTTGTCATAAGCCTATTGTTGTTGCTCCCACTAATCTTTCATGTAGCACATCCACATCTTCCTCATCTAGTAGTGACGGTTTCACTTGTGATTCCACACTAATAGTTGAAAATGAAAATCTCAAGAAGGAGGTAAAAGAGCTCAATCACACATTAGCTAAGGCTTATGGTGGTGAGGACCGCTTGCTTATGTGCTTGGGTAGCCAAAGAGCTTCTCTCTACAAAGAGGGATTGGGCTATAACCCCAAGAAAGGCAAGGCCGCTTTTGCTTCTCACAAGACTCGTTTTGTGAAGAACAATGGTATCTATTGCAAAAGTTGCAAGCAAGTTGGTCACATAGAGCAACATTGCGTGAACAAGAAATCCAATGCAAATGTATCCTCAATCAAGTTTAATTCTTTCTATATGCTTACCAAGGGTACAAATGGTGTTCATGCTAAGTTTATCGGTACACCATGGATGGGCTCAAAGAAGAAAGCCATTTGGGTACCAAAGAGCTTAGTCTCTAACCTTGGAGGACCCAAACAAGTTTGGGTACCTAAAAAGAATTGATCTTGTCTTGTAGGTCAATTACAAAGCCGGAGGAAGGCATTGGGTGCTTGATAGTGGGTGCACTCAACATATGACCGGGGATTCTTGTATGTTCAAATCTATTGATAGAAGTCAAAATGGTGGTTTTGATGCTATCACTTTCGGCAACAACAAGAAAGGCAAGGTCAAGGGGCTTGGTAAAATTGCTATCTCAAATGACATGAGCATATCTAATGTGTTGCTAGTTGAGAGCTTAGATTTCAATCTTTTATCGGTGGCACAACTTTGTGATCTTGGCTTCAAGTGCATATTTGGTAGTGATGATGTTGAAGTCATAAGTGTTGATGGATCAAATTTGATATTCAAAGGATTTAGACATGATAGCTTATACTTGGTTGACTTCAATGATAGTGAGACACAATTGACATCATGCTTGCTTAGTAAATCTAGTATGGGTTGGTTATGGCATAGAAGGCTTGGTCATGTTGGAATGAAGCAATTGAACAAACTTTTGAGGCATGACTTAGTAAGAGGCTTGAAGGATGTCACCTTTGAGAAGGATAAACCTTGTAGTGCTTGTCAAGCCGGTAAACAAGTTGGAAATACACATCCGAGTAAGAGTGAAATGAGCACATCAAAGGCATTTGAGCTATTGCACATGGACTTGTTTGGGCCAACAACATACACTAGTATTGGTGGAAACAAGTATGGTTTTGTGATAGTGGATGACTACACTAGATACACTTGGGTGCTCTTTCTTTATGACAAGAGTGATGTTTATGATCTATTCAAGTCTTTTGTCAAGAGGGTACAAAATGAGTTTGAAATCACCATCAAGAAGATTAGAAGTGACAATGGTAGTGAGTTCAAGAACACAAGAATTGAAGATTTGTGTGATGATCTTGGTATTGGGCATCAATTCTCACCAACATACACTCCTCAATCAAATGGTGTAGTTGAAAGGAAAAATAGGACTTTGATTGACATGGCTAGATCAATGCTTAGTGAATACAATGTGAGTCATTCATTTTGGAGTGAAGCTATCAACACGGCTTGCTATTGTAGCAACCGTCTCTATTGCCATGGGAAGCTTGGGAAGACACCATATGAGCTATTGAATGGAAGAAAGCCTAACATTGCATACTTTAGAGTGTTTGGTTGCAAATGCTATATTCTCAAGAAAGGCACAAGATTGAGCAAGTTTGAAAAGAAATGTGATGAAGGGTTCTTACTTGGTTATTCTACCACAAGCAAAGCATATAGAGTTTGGAATCTCACAAATGGCACCTTGGAAGAAGTTCATGATGTTGAGTTTGATGAAACCCAAGGGTCTCAAAATGAAGCTCAAAACCTTGATGATGTGAGAGGGGATCAATTGTCAAATGCAATGAAGAACATGGACATTGGTGATATAAGGCCGATGCAAGTTGATGATAATGATATTCATGTGATCAACCAAAGTGTGCAAATTGATACAAATCAAGCAAGCTCTAGTGGTTCTCATGATGAAGCTCAAGTTCAAGGTCAAACAAGTGGAAGCAATCAACTCCCAATACTCCAACCTACTAGCATTGCTAGGGATCATCCATTGGATCAAATCATTGGTGGAATTCAAAGTGGTGTTCAAACTAGATCAAGGCTAGCATCCTTTTGTGAGCACTACTCATTTGTGTCACTTGAAGAACCTAAGAAAATAGAAGATGCATTGAAAGATTCCGATTGGGTAAATGCCATGCATGAAGAGCTAAACAACTTCATTAGAAATCAAGTTTGGGAACTAGTTGAAAGGCCAAGGAACTACAATGTGATTGGTACTAAGTGGGTCTTTAGAAACAAGCAAGATCAAGATGGTGTAGTTGTAAGAAACAAAGCAAGATTGGTTGCACAAGGTTACACACAAATTGAAGGTCTTGACTTTGGAGAGACATATGCACCGGTTGCAAGATTGGAGGCAATTAGAATCTTATTAGCATATGCTTGTGCACACAATATCAAGCTCTATCAAATGGATGTCAAGAGTGCATTTCTCAATGGCTACATAAATGAAGAAGTTTATGTTGAGCAACCTCCCGGTTTTGAAGATGACAAGAAGCCCAACCATGTTTACAAGCTAAAGAAGGCATTGTATGGTTTGAAGCAAGCACCTAGAGCATGGTATGAGAGATTGAGGGACTTTCTTCTCTCTAAAGGGTTCAAGATGGGAAAGGTTGACACCACTCTCTTCACCAAGAAGCTTGGAAATGACTTGTTTGTGTTGCAAATCTATGTGGATGATATCATTTTTGGATCAACAAATCAAGACTTTTGTGAAGAATTTGGAAATATGATGGCTAATGAGTTTGAGATGTCTATGATTGGAGAGCTTAGTTACTTCCTTGGACTTCAAATCAAGCAAATGAAGAATGGCACTTTTGTAAGTCAAGGCAAGTACATCAAGGACATGATCAAGAAGTTTGGATTGCAAGATGCTAAGCCAATGAGCACACCAATGGGCACAAATGATCAATTGGGTATTGATGATAGTGGAAACATGGTAGATCAAAAGCAATACCGGTCTATGATTAGAAGTTTGCTCTATGTCACCGCCTCTAGGCCGGATGTGATGTTTAGTGTGTGCAAGTGTGCAAGATATCAAGCTTCACCTAGAGAAAGTCACTTGAAAGCAACCAAAAGGATATTGAGATATCTAAAGGGCACTCATGATGTTGGATTATGGTATCCCAAGGGGTCTAATTTTGAGTTGATTGGATATTCGGACTCTGACTATGGTGGATGCAAGATTGATAGAATGAGCACAAGTGGCACTTGTCAATTGCTTGGAAGGTCTCTTGTTTCATGGTCATCAAAGAAACAAAATAGTGTTGCACTATCTACCGCCGAGGCCGAATACATTAGTCCCGGTAGTTGTTGTGCACAATTGCTTTGGATGAAGGCCACCTTGAATGACTTTGGAATTAAGTTCAAGAATGTGCCTTTGTTTTGTGATAATGAGAGTGCTATAAAGATGACACAAAATCCGGTTCAACATTCAAGAACAAAGCACATTGACATAAGGCACCACTTCATAAGAGACCATCAACAAAAGGGTGATATTAGCATTGAGAGCATTGGCACCGAAGATCAACTAGCCGACATCTTTACAAAGCCACTTGATGAAAAGAGATTTTACAAGTTGAAGAATGAATTGAACATACTTGACTTCTCCAACTTGAAATGAGTGCACCCCCACATTCTTATATGACATGCCTCTCCTCCGAAATAGCAAGGTAAAGTTGCTTGGCATATCATCCATACTTTGCTAAGGACATGTTTAGAACATATAGACATATTTGCATGACAAATAGGCTCATTCATGAAAATCAAATGAGTTTAATGTATATATGGTACCACTATTGCTTCTTTATTTTGATTGATCTAGTGGTAGTATATGACATGTTTGTGGGCTTGCAAACCTAGTGTTGAATCTAGAAAATGAGCTCATGATGTGTAATTCAACATGGTCAAGATAACCCTTATACTTTATGAGGTGTGAAAAAGCTTGTCCTTGGATCAAACCGAATTACATATTCTAGGCAAGTGATCTAGATTGAACCATAATTTGGACTCCCTCATAATTGATTGACTTATCTCTCACTAAAATTGGCATCTTTTTGGTGATTGTTGACAAAGGGGGAGAGAAAAGTCACAAAGATATTGCAAAGAGGAAATAAAATATAATAAGAGGGAGAGAAAAGTCACAGGGGAGAGAAAAGTCACAAAGATAAAAAGAAAAGTCACAAAGAGAGAAATTAAATTTGAGCACATAAGTAGGGGGAGCAAGCTCATGGATTATTTGTTGCATTTGTATGTGCATTAACATGATGAAATGTTGCATTGCAAAGTTTAATTTCGATATTCATGATTGAATGGTGTATGCTAGATATAGAACTTGAATGATATTTTGTTAAGAGTAGCTTTACATGTGGTATCTAGACATCTTTGCTTTTAATGTTGATCTCACAAAGTACTTTAGTGTTTATGATCTTTACAAGTGATGTATTACAAGTGGTGTCTAGCTACTTCGATGCTAAGGATGGTATATAAAGGCAACTCCGATTGGTATCACGCTTCAAAGGTCCATTCTATATACCTTAGCATCAATTTGATAGTAGTAACTCTCCCAAAATTTGAATCCATACATATGTGCATAATTGAACCAAACTCATGGAAGCACATATGTAGGGGGAGCTAATACTATCGAAATTGAAAATTGATTTCATTTCATATCTTTGTGATGGTTGTCATCAATTACCAAAAAGGGGGAGATTGAAAGCCCAAGTTTGGTTTTGGTAATCAATGACACCAAGTTGCTAATGTCATGTGTTAAGTGTTTTGAGTTAGGCATAAGCAACACATGTGATGAAGGTGTATGTGGCAAGGAGTGGTGGCCACAAGATCACAAAGAGATGGTGCATGGACATGAAATGATGATCATGGTGGAGATGCACATAAAATGAAGGACAAGATGATCAAGTGAAAGAGAAGGATCTAAGAGCGCAAGGCAAAGGTATAACCATAGGGTTTTCCTTTTGCCGGTCTAAGATGAGTAGAGAAGTGATTGACCGGGTTTAGGATACATAGCCGACTATCAAGAGGGGCAATCACGGTTAGCTCGGAAATCAAGTGCCACTAGATCAACGTCTTGAGCATATGCATTAGGATCTAGTAAAGAGCTAACATAACGCCTTGAAAAATAATTGTGAAATGCTAACACACATGCACATGGAGGTGTACACTTGGTGGTGTTAGCACAGTTGCGAAGGCGGTGGAGTTTAAGCGGTAGAGAGGGGTTTGGGGTTCGCTCTCCCTCCCGCCGAGCGTGCGAGCGCGGGATTCAGGCGTTTTCGAGAAATTGAAATGCCTATTTTCTATTGCGCCGGAGGCGAGAAAAGGTGGTGAAAGTCCGAATTGTTTTTCACTGAAAAACGGCGATCGGACGCTGCATCGGACGCTGCACCGGACGCTGCACCGGACGCTGCACCGGACGCGGTCTCGGTTTGACCGGGCGCGTCCGGTCAGTTCAACTGGGCGTAAGAGAGAAGCGCGCGACCGGCGCGTCCGGTCCTTCACGGGACCGGAGCGTCCGGTCACGCGTCCAGAAACACAGAGAGAAGCGGAGTGACGATCGGACGCGCGGCGCGTCCGGTCACGTACGATCGGACGCGTCCGGTCGTAGCTGGAGCTTACTGGAACGCGACCGGACGCTGGCACTGTCGCGTCCGGTCACTCGTTGAGCGCGTCCGGTCACTCGGTTCAGCGCGTCCGGTCAGGGCAACGGCTAGTTCTGACGCGCACTGTTCACGTTTGTCGTGTAGTGACCGGACGCGTCCGGTCACCCTGACCGGAGCGTCCGGTCAGCACGATTTTCGCTGAGTCGTCTGTAACGGCTAGCTGCGTACCCCTTCGTTATAAATAGACATTGGCCGGGGTTTGAGGGCAACTCTTGCACATTTTGAGATATAGAGACATACTTTGAGCTAGAGAACAACCCCTCCACTCATCTCTTTGCATAGTTGCACATCTTGAGTGAGATTGAGTGAGATTCAAGTGCATTGCTTGAGAGTTGCATTCTAGAGGCACTTGATCTTCGAGTTGCTGCGTATTTCTTGTTACTCTTCCGTGTTTCCCGACACGGTAGACGGCTTGGAGCAGCGGAGGTGATTGAGCTCGCAATTGGAGATTGTTGGAGCCTTCACCAAGTGTTGTAAGGGGTTCTTGATCCTTCCCCGCGGGAGTTCGTGAATTGGATACTCTAGTGGAGCTCGTGGCTTGGAGGATCCCCGTCTTGTGTGCGGTTGTGCGGCGCCCGCCGAGGGCTCAACTCTTGATAGTTGATTAGCTCGCGAACCGACAAGTGGGTGCATCGCCACAACAAGGAGTAGCTTGCCGGGAAGCAAGTGAACCTCGGGATAAATTCTTGTGGTATTCTCTTCCCGAGGATTTCTCTTGTGTGATTGATTGATTGGTACTTCTCATCTCTACACGGCGGTATAATCACTCGAAGCTCTTCTCTCGTTTTACATCTTGTATCTAGCTTGTTGTTGTTGTAGTGTTTAGTGGATAGCCTTGTACTAGACTTGTGTAGGTGGCTTGCTTAATTAGTTAGAGCTAGTGCGTTTTGCTCCGCCACCTTTTATACTAACTTGTGGTTAAGTAATTCTTGTAGAAGTTTTTATTAGGCTATTCACCCCCCCTCTAGCCATTCGGACCTTACACCACGGTACCGTCCAATAGATCGGTATCCGATTGGACGTTCGAACACTAGCAATTTCAAAAAAAATATGACAGAAAGTTAGATAGATGAGTGGCACATGAACTGCCAGTATGCTACCGAATCACCTAGGAGGATCTAAAGACTTCCCCTAGACGATTCGTAGTCATGGCGTACTTGATTTCGTGGTCTTTTTTTTTTTTAAAAAAATCTAGCATGAGTTTTGCAAGAAGTATGTATATTAAGAGTATCTCTAAAAGTTTGTTAAATTTTACTTAGCAAATCTTGTGATTTGTCAACTCCCAAAACTATATGCCAAGTAAAAAAAATAGTCCCTCTTCAACATTTGCCATTTTGACATGCTAAAATAAAATTAACACCCACAAGCTACGTCAGGCCATCATTGATTCCTCCGTCCGCTTCTGCAGCAGCATACAATATTGCGGCAAGCAGCACCAGTCAGCTAGTACCAGGGGCAGCGGCTCGCAGGCAGCAGTCACATCAGCACTGCTTGACGCATGCAAACAAAAAAAAACTTTTGCTCTCTGCACTGCATATACTCTACTCGTACTAGTCTGTACAGTTCGCCAGCTCAACTATTGTGATTTGTCATTGGTCGGCCATGACGCGACAGGGAACAGCAACCGTGCAGCGGCTCCTGCGGCGCGTGGAGGGAGACGCGCGGACTGATGCGCAGCAGATACGCGCGCGCATATATGCGCGTGCGGAGGCCGGCGACGACAAGTTGCTAAATTTACCAACCTCATTTGTCAATCTGTTAGAGGCCATAATTTTTTGTTTTACCAAATTTTTAAAGATGATAACCTCATTTGACAAACTCCTGGAGATGCTCAGAAAAAAGTTCGGCCTAAGCAAAAAAAAAATGTAAAAAGAATGACACAATAGTTAGTTCTCGAGGGATCAATCCGCTTAGCTTCTTTCAGCCAACAAGCGCCCACGGCCCACCACTTCGTTTCTTACTTGATTTTCGCTACTAACTTGTTTGCCGTTAAATGTTATCGAGCACTCCTTTCCTTCCACAATTCTCAGAAAACTACCATAATAATGATGAATTTTAATCCTTTGGTTGATGCATTTTAGAGTGGTTGCCGACCTGCGTCCACCATTCCTGAACTATGGATAAATGGTCCCAAGAGGTTTTGCTTGGCAGTAGTCTCAATAGCCAAGAGTAGATGTGTTCACACACACACACAAAAAGTCAAGAGTAGATGCTGTCGCAATACGAGCAGAGTATCGCAATATGCCATGTGTGGACTGTGTTTCTTCATGTGTTTGGCATCAGGGCGAGGCTAGCGCCCACACGTCCGGACGCTAGCCCCGTCCGAACACAGCGACGCCTACATCCACGGTGCATCGGACGTCTCCGCGCTCGCACAGATCCCGCGCAAGCGATCGTGTCCGGCTCCCGTGACCCATCTCGCTCCAGCGACTGCATCCGGCCACACACGGCCCATCCCGCGCCTAAAACTCAACCCGGCTGCGCCCCGCGTCAAGCCCGCACGCTCCATCCCCGCCATGCCATGCTCCTCCCCTTGCCGCGGCGCCATCCCCTGCCACGCCCTCATCCTCCGCCGCGCTCTGTCTCAGCCACGCCCCTTCCCCGTCCTAATGTCCCATCTCATTTGCAAAATCCGTTCGACCGTTGCAACAACATCCAGATAAAACGCTTGCAACATATGTCTAGAACAGCTGAAATATTTAAAATATACATTTACAACATACGTCCAAAACAGTTAAAATATATGGAACATACACTTGAAACATACGTGTATAACTATTGCAACATATGCAACACCAGATCCTTTTGTAATATCTAGATGAAACACATGAAACAGCTAGTCCGGGCATGCCTCGGCAGTGGTCGCCCACGGAGGGCGGCGCTAGTTCGGGCGGGAGGCCCGATTCCTAGCACAAGGCACGGTGGAGGCGGCAAATCCGCGTAGGCAGGGCACACGACGAGCGGAGTAGGCAACGGAAGGGAGCATGCATCGCGGGTGTAAGTGAGCAACGCGCGAGCAAGAGCAGCGAGGCAGACTGGGCCGTGTGGCGTCCGGATGGCCAGATGCCCGCACTCGAGCATTATCGTTGGCATAAGGGCATACTATCTGGTTGAGCCATCCTTGGATAATGAGTCTATCTGCTGTCCACATACGATTCTGAAATGCAAGCCAGCCATAAGAGGCATACTCGTTATAAAAAAAAACTGCATGTGACATTACTAACTATTGGAATTTCAATTTTGATATCAATAGTTCATTCTATCTTACAATATCCATGATACAATCAATATACAGCAAAGGATAATTCACAAACAAATACAAAAAGATAACTTTACAGAACAAGTACAGGTACCAAGCGGGGCCTAACTGAGCAGAAGATCCCGAACTCTCACTGGTCTTTTCACAGCATTTGTGAAACCCTGCACATTGCATAGTCACCTTCATGAGATAATGGCAAAAGAAATGAGAACAAATGTAGCCTCGAGCCTTGGAAAATCTTAGTCCAAAGACAGTGCAACCACAGGACACTGGTATACACAAAGACATCTGGGCAACAAAAAATTTAATCAAGCATCAAATGATTGAATCACTGATTAGACATAATGACATTAAATAGCAAATCAATTTTACACAATGGAGTTAGTGTAGCACTTAGTTAGCTGCATTCTGCTCAGGTTCTTTAATACAATGATATACTACACAGCTATCCTGCATGTTCGAGAAATAAAAACATTCTGACAGCGTTTACTTGGGAGCGTGCAAATAAAAGAAAAATCTAATGTATCACTGGATGTGGCCCTAAGTTTCACCTATCCTCACATTAAATGTTGTTTTCTACTACTTTATGCATGTCCTCAATGCCATTGAGGAATTTTTCTCCTTCCAAAAGCTTAAGCAAAAAAACTTCATGCTGGACCTAGGACCACATCCAGCAAATTTAATTATGAGGAACAGCGATTCCATGAGACATAGGATTATTAGTGCATGTGTTTATTATATGGAAGCAGGTCACAGGAGGTACTTCGGCATAGCAATGGATAGAAAGAACACCTCATTATATTTGAAGATCAGAGGGCGTGAATCCCTCTGAAGTGTTGCTCCTTGCAGCCCCACATCACTATGAGTTTTTGCATCTGCTGGTCTTTCCTTCCTAAACCTGTTTTTGTCAAAGAAATAGGTAAACTTCACCGGTAAAATGGCAAGTTGACATCTCACTAATAATAATATAATATTGCTCCATTACCTGTCAAAGAAATTTGTTGCGTGACTGGAGTGTTTTTTGGCAGTTACAGAATCTTTACCATTCACATTAGAGGCTGAGTTTGATTGCATTTCAAGGGTAGATGAACTGCACTTGGAACTATGCTTGGAAGAATGTAAAGCTGGACGGATGGAATTAGCTACTGTTTTCTTCTTTATAGCTGATAAAGCTTCGCTCTTCATATTTCCATCATTAGATTGGTTCAACAATTTGCCAGCACTATCTTTAATGATCCTTTGCTTCTCTACCTGTATCAAGGATAGTATGTTCACAAGGATGAGGAAAAAAAATCACTTCGTTCTACACTGAATTTCTCATGTGATCAAGTACACCTTGCCCTGTTTGTTTTGGTTTATTCAGATTCTCATGTAAAATAAATAAAGCCAAAACAAAAGGTGAGCAAGCACCAGACTTGGCGTAAGGAATATCAACATAATACTTCAAGAGCACATATTGAGTTAACGAATAATTCAGAACCTCCGATAGTACAGCAAGAGAAACTATTCAAGGGGCAGCTGGGTCATATAGTCACAATCAATGAACAAAATTTTGTTAATTGGCAATGCAAGGTGCTTTTCTCAGCTATTTTTAGAGGTCCAACGTGACTTGCTGACATATTATAGACAATGCATGGTCACCTCAAAGAAACAAGAGGGGTTTTCAGCGTTAAATTAAGAAGTTATTTAAGTTATGCTAAGGTATTAAGAGCTAAGCAAGACATGAAACTTTGCATCCTTAAAATTTAGAAGGGACACTCACCTCATGCACCAAAACCTGTTTCATGGCTAAAGACAGACCAATGTGCTCTGATTGATAGCCCTGATATCAACTGCTATGTTAGGTACTATAATAAGAGTGCATAAGTTAAACTGATAATGAAGACTGAAATATTAGACAGACCTTGAAATTTATGACATCATTGATTGGAGGACAAAGAGAGAGTGATGAAACTTCATGGGGCACTACAGATATGTTTGCCTTTTCTTGAGGGACAAACTTTGTGTTTCTGTATGTAACTGAATAGGAGACCATAGTATCAACTAGCTGCACAAGTTCATCCTTTTCTCTTTCTGACAGCAAATTCAGTGCTACCTGAAAATATCATGCATTGTTAGAAACCTTGTAAAGTCATGAAAATATAGGCCTATATTGAAACTTGCAACGCCATCTGGAACTCATATGTTCCGAACTAGTAAATGTGGATTGACTGAGGGTCTTAACCTATTTCTTAGTTGCTATATTATTTCAAAATTAATAATTAAGCTATGAATTTCATACTTCCGCACTTCATTTATGTCCATATTTAACTCGTTCAAAGTATTAGAAACATATTGTTAGAGAAAGTTTCTATTGATTAGGGCTAACCCTAGAAGGGTAGCTATATAGGTCCCATACATGGGCCACATGGGCCTTAGCCACATGGGCCTAAACACATACTCCAACACCCCCCCGCAGTCTGAACTACCGGCGCAGCGGAGTTCGAGGCTGAACAAGAAAGAACACACACAACCCCCCACAGACGCAACTAGCCACCGGTGATGTTGAGGCTGGAGCGAAACTCGGCGAAGGTCGAGGACGGGAGGCCTTTGGTGAAGATGTCCGCGAACTGGGAGGTCGTCGGAACATGAAGAACCCGCACCTCGCCCATGGCCACCCGATCACGGACAAAATGGAGGTCGATCTCCACATGCTTCGTCCGCTGGTGCTGGATGGGGTTGGTGGAGAGGTAGACCGCACTGACGTTGTCGCAGTAGATCAGTGTGCTCCGGGAGGGTGGAGTGTGCAACTCAGCCAGCAGCTGCCGGAGCCAGGCGGCCTCCGCCACGCCGTTAGCAACGGCGCGGTACTCCGCCTCGGCGCTGGACCGGGAGACCACCGGCTGGCGCTTGGACGACCAAGACACCAGGTTGGCGCCCAGGAAGACGGCGTAGCCGGAGGTGGAGCGGCGAGTATCCGGGCATCCGGCCCAGTCAGCGTCGGTGTAGACGATGAGGTCGGTGGAGGAGGCCCGGTGCAGGAGGAGGCCGTAGTCGAGTGTGCCCCGGAGGTAGCGGAGGAGGCGCTTGAGAGCCATGAGGTGAGGCTCCCGGGGATCATGCATGTGGAGGCAGACCTGCTGAACTGCATATGTGATGTCCGGCCGGGTGAAAGTGAGGTACTGAAGGGCCCCGGCGAGACTCCTGTACGCAGTGGGATCGGCCACCGGTGGTCCCTCAGCCTCAGACAGCTTGCCCTGAGTGTCGACCGGAGTGGAGCAGGGGTTGCAGTCAGTCATCCCAGCCCGCTCCAGAATGTCCCGAGTGTACTGTCGCTGGTGAAGGAGGAGCCCGGCAGGACGGTGCTCAACAGTGACACCGAGGAAGTGGTGGAGCTCACCCAGATCCTTCATCGCGAACTCTTGCTGGAGAGCGGTGATGATCCGGCGGAGAAGTGGCTCGCTGGAGGCGGTGAGGACAATGTCATCAACATAGAGCAGCAAGTATGCAGTGTCGGCTCCATGGTGATAGACGAACAGGGACGTATCAGACTTGGCCTCCATGAACCCCAGGGTCAGCAAGAAAGCGGCGAACCGGTGGTTCCACGCCCGAGGTGCCTGCTTGAGGCCGTAGAGGGACCTGTTGAGCCGGCAGACCATGTCAGGACGGGTGGTGTCGACGAACCCCGCCGGTTGACTGCAGTACACCGTCTCGGTAAGAAGGCCGTGGAGGAAGGCGTTCTTGACGTCCAGCTGGTGGACGGGCCAAGACCGAGCAAGTGCCAGCGATAGCACGGTACGGACGGTGGCCGGCTTAACCACCGGGCTGAAGGTCTCATCGTAGTCGACGCCAGGGCGCTGAGTGAAACCCCGGAGGACCCAGCGAGCCTTGTAGTGCTCGAGAGAGCCGTCGGCCCGGCGCTTGTAGGTCCAAATCCACTTGCCGGTGACGACGTTGGAGCCTGGCGGCCGGGGCACCAACTCCCACGTCTGGTTGGCGAGTAGCGCGGCGTACTCCTCTTCCATCGCGCGGCGCCAGTGAGGGTCCAACAGGGCGTCGCGGACGGAGGAGGGTACCGGAGAGACCACCGCATCGCTGGTCGAAGCCTCGAGGGCACGAGGCGGCAGGGTGCCAGCCGCGTGTCGTTTCACCATCGGGTGAACATGCCGCGGGTGTCGGTGCAGCAGCGGCGGTTGGTAGACCGGCGGGGCACCACGAGCCGACGGAGACAGCGGTGGTGGTGTCGTTGTCCCCGGTGGAGAAGGGAGCGCGAGCGGCCGCGGCCGCGGCCTGCGCTGGTACACTCGTACCGGCGCGGCGAACCTCGGCGGAGGTGCCGGGGCAGGTGCCGGGACGGGATCCGGCGTCGTCGACCGACACGACCCCCCCGGGGCAGCAGCGGGGGACGAAGGCCCCGGGTCTGCACCAACCGGAGAGGACGGGGCCGCGCCCGAGGACGACGGGCACGGACCTGCTGGGGATCCGGGACAGGAGGCCGGCCCGGCACACGGCGAAGCGGTACCTGCAGGAGACCACGAAAAAGGTGGCTGGACCACCGGGTCAGTGGGAAACAGGGAGGGTGGGTCAGGTACCGGAGGGGTGGTGGTGCTAGAAAAGGGAAAGACGGACTCATCGAACACCACATGGCGAGAGATGAGAACCCGTCAAGAGGTAAGGTCAAAGTACCGGTACCCCTTGTGATCCGGGGAGTACCCGAGGAAGACACAGAGCGTGGAGCGAGGGTCCAGCTTGTGAGAAGAAGTGGCAGCGGTGTTGGGGTAACACGCACACCCAAACACGCGGAGGTGATCGTACCGAGGCGGGGTACCGAAGAGGGCGTGGTGAGGAGTGGGAGCGGGGCAGGCCGCGGAAGGAAGACGGTTAAGAAGGTAGGTGGAGGTGTGCAGGCCCTCAGCCCAGAAGCGAGCGGGAAGAGAGGCCTGAAACAGAAGGGTACGCACGGTGTCATTGGTGGTGCGAATCATCTGCTCAGCCTTGCCATTTTGCGAAGAGGTGTATGGACAAGACATGCGGAGCTGAACACCGTGAGAGAGGAAGAAATCGCGGGAGGTGGAGTTATCAAACTCGCGACCATTGTCACACTGGACGGCCTTGATGGGGAGGCCGAACTGTGTAGACACCCAAGAAAAGAAGTGAAGGAGCGTGGTAAACGTATCTGACTTCGCACGGAGAGGAAAAGTCCACGAATAATGTGAAAAATCATCAACAACCACAAGATAGTACTTATAATCGGAAATACTCAGAATAGGAGACGTCCATAGGTCGCAATGTACAAGATCAAAAATACGGGCCGCATGGGAAGTAGAACTAGAAAACGGAAGACGAACATGTCGGCCCAATTGGCACGCATGACACAGTTGCTCATCATGAGCTCGAGTACATGGAAGACCAAAGCTACGACTGAGCTGTATCACGGCATCACGTCCAGGATGGCCGAGGCGCCGGTGCCAGGTAGTAGAGGAAGTAGAAGCGACGAAGGCAGCTGACAAAACGGGCGGCAAAGAAGACGAAGGAGCCGCCGGGAAGCGAAGAGTGTAAAGGGGCCCGGTGCTGTCACATCGGAGCAGAGGACGCCGGGAAGCCAAATCCTTTACAGTAAGACCAGAAGAGTCAAATTCCACAGAACAAGAATTGTCAGCTGTAAAACGTCGAATAAAAAAAAGATTATGAACCATAGAAGGAGCAACAAGAACATCAGGAAGACGAAAGGAGCCATGAGCACCGGCGGTACCCACAGACGAGACCGGAATACAAGAACCATTTGTGACCATAATGGACAAAGGAAGAGAGGAAGAGGGAGAGTGAATCGACGAAAGTATACCGGGGTCAGAAGTAGTGTGGTAGGTGGCCCCCGAATCAGCGATCCACTCGGGTCCGACCAGAGGTGTCAGGCCCATGGTGCAGAACGAGCGAGCCAGGGCCGCCTGGTCCCAGCCGGTGACCCCCGGAAGAGTCCCGGAGGGTGGAACCCACGGCGTAGCAGGGAAGGCGCCGGGTGTAGGGTCAGCAGGAGGAGCTCCGGTGAGCATGGCCACCGGTGGGCGCGAGTCGCCCCCGATGGCGTGGTAGGGCCACATGGAGATGCGCCCTGACCACGGGTGCTGGAAGGAGGGCCATAGTGCCCCCCCTACGGCCCACCAGGAGCCGGAGGCTGGGTGTGGCCGCCCCGGCCACCCCCGCGACCCCCTCCACGTCGACGGCGACCGCCACGGCCCCCCCCCCACCTCCGCTTGGCCCGGAGGGAGGGGGACCCAGAAGAGATGGCGGCGGTGGAGCGACGGACCGTGATGGAGCAGTCGGGCGCGGCGAAGTAGCAGCCAGGGCCGTCGAGGGGGACGAGGAGCCCGTGGAGGTGGTGGATCCCGGCTGGGGGCCCTGAGTGAGCTCCTCCATGACGAGATCGTCACGGACCTCCAGGAAGGTGGGGAAGGGCCTCTGGCGGGTGATCCACGTCCGGAGGTGGGCGTAGCGGTCGCTGAGCCCCCGGAGGACGTTGAAGACCAAGATGCGATCCTCCACGGGCCACCCAAGGTCCCCCAGGGAGTCCGCCATGCCCTTCATCCGACGGCAGAACTCGCCGACGGAGAGGTCACCCTGGACGAAGGTCCTGAAACTCGCGTCGAGGCGTAGAGCCCGGGCCTCTGCGTTGCCCAGGAACTGGCCCTCAAGGGCGAGCCAAGCCCGGCGCGCGTCAGGAGAGGTGCGAACGAGGTCGTGGAGGTCCAGAGAGATCGTCCCCAGGATCCAGGAGAGGACGATGCTGTCCAGACGAAGCCACGACGGGGTCTGGACGGCGACCGAAGCGTCAACGAGGACGTGGTCGTCGAGGGCGTAGCGGCGAAGAGTGAGAAGCACCAGATCCCGCCAGCGGGCGTAGGAGGGCGACTCCGGCTCGAGGACGACCGGGACGAGGAGGCGGATGTTCTGGACCCCCCCGGCCTGGTAGTGAAGCTG
This sequence comes from Saccharum hybrid cultivar R570, assembly GCA_038087645.1. Taxonomy (NCBI): domain Eukaryota; kingdom Viridiplantae; phylum Streptophyta; class Magnoliopsida; order Poales; family Poaceae; genus Saccharum; species Saccharum hybrid cultivar. Next base: position 4,121,585 of record JAQSUU010000043.1, on the reverse strand, counting down.
AGCCACGAGCGGGTCGGCCGGGTCGTGCCAAAGGACGGCGGTGTGAGACACACGGCGACCCGTCGAGGCGGAGGAGGTGGCCCCAGCATCCAGAGAGGCGGGAGAGAGGAGCCGCTCCGCCTCGGCGATCTGGCGGGCCAGGGCATCGGCCGCGTCGCGCTCACGCTCCCACACGAGGGCGGCCGCGCGCACCCGGGCCTGCCCCTCCGCGGCGGCAGCCCGGGCAGCGACGAGAGCGGCGGCGAGGGCGGAGTCGGGGCGCGCGCCGGAAAGAGGCAGCGGTGGTGGGGCGGGGAAGGCAGCGGCATCGGGGCGGTCCATCACCACCGGTGTCAGATCAGGAGTCCCGGAGGTGGGAGCAGGAAGTCCCCCGATAACCTCCCCGGCGTCCGGCGGCACAGGAACAGTGGCACCACCGGCAGCAGCTCCACCTACCGCGGTAAGGGCAGCGGCTTGCCAGGCGGTAGGGGCAGCAGCGCCACCGGCAGCAGCCCCTCCCGCGGCCAAGGCAGCAAGGGCGGCTAGGGCCGCATCAGGGGCCGTGGCAGCAGGAACCGCAGCCGCCAGGGCAGCAGCAGTGGCGAGATCCGCCGACGGGACACCGGGGCCAGCGCGCGGTGGAGCATGGCCAGTAGGGGCGCCCGCAGGGACAGTGCCGCCGGCGGTGGAGCCGCCAGGTGCGCCGGCGGCCGCACCAGGAGGGTGAGCGGCGGCGCCCTCACCTGGGGCAGGGGCGGCGGCGGTAGGGGGCTGAGATGAGGGAGGAGCAGCGATTTGCGCCCAGGAAGTGGATGGGAGAGAGGGGAAGACATGGAAGTAGGAAGGTGGGGGAGGAGGGGGTGGCCGGCCGGCCATGGGGTGGCGGCGGCGGCGCCGGCCTGGTAGGCGGCGGCTGGGAGGGGGAGGAAGAAGGTTAGGCTGCTGATACCATGTTAGAGAAAGTTTCTATTGATTAGGGCTAACCCTAGAAGGGTAGCTATATAGGTCCCATACATGGGCCACATGGGCCTTAGCCACATGGGCCTAAACACATACTCCAACACATATATTACCATACAATACCAACCTTCACTTGTTCATCATCTTGAAGGCAGGTGAGTTTTGAGCAAATAAATATACCAACAGAGTAATTTCACTATCAAGGTTTGGAAAGATTACTAGATTAGTGAATGACAACTTACAGGTCTCAAACTCAGTGGAGAGAGAATATGTAAAAAGGGGGAAGCAATGTCTTCAACGAATGATTCTACTGAGAGGTGCCTTGAAACAAATGGTGACATTTGGTTTTGCCAGGTCTTCAACATGTCTTTCTTTTCTAAAAGCAATGCTCGAGACCTGAAAAATATCTACATTAATCCACTAATGGGAAGCAAAAAATATATTTATGTGAAAAATTTACCTCTGCAAAGCTTTTGGCCATTCAATATTTGGCTTCTCAACTTGAGCAACCATGCGGCTTATAGTGATAGCAATTGGAGGTTGATATGCTGAAATAAGTGGTTTAACTTTGTTAGTCAAATCTCAATACAAAAAAGAAAATGTACAGCCAGTCTGATTCTACCATGAAGTGGCATCTGCTGAGTCCTGTAAACATATTGGGTCAAGGAATCTGAAACTCCAAGTATATCGAGACATTTTACCTGCATGGCAGTTTGGACTATAGTAAGCATGAAAATGAATTATAGAAGGAAGAAAATCAAGAGTTGTGCAAACCAAACACTTAACATAATTAACCAAGAATAGTGTTTTGTGCAGATACTCACAGTCTTTTGCAACATCGGGTCATGGTATGATAGTCTCAAGAAATTTTCATGGATCCCATCCATAGTAACTTCATAATCACCACTGCAAATTGAATACTTAACATGAATAAGTGATGCCAGTTCAAAGAAACAATGTAAGAAATCTGACAAAAGAGAATTTTACCGGTTAGATATGAGTGTGAAGAGAGAGTCTATGTCCTTGTCTTCATTGAAAAGGCTTTCAGCCTTTCCAGACCGCTTGAGTCTTTTCTTTTGCAAAACCTGAGGAACAATGAAACTTAATAAGATGATTTTGGGTGAAACTTTGGTACCATGGGTCCTAATACTTGATTTAAATATAAGAACAGGGGTAATCAGAAGACAAGTCTATTCCATGAAAATATTAAAGCATGTAGCTTTCTAGAAGCAAAAGGATGTAGAACAAGGCCTCTTTATGTAAGAGCAAGGCTTTTCTTAGTTCAGAGAAAGCTTCTAGAATGTTGCATCACATTGAGCTAGAGAAGAGGAGAGTAGAGATTTAACTGAGATAGAGAAAAGTAAATGGACCAAAATAGATTCCAAGCTAAGTAAGATCTGGGCTCTAGAGGAGATTAAGAGCAGACAGAGATCCTAGGGATAGAAACATCATGGAGGGAGACAGGGATACGGCTTATTTCAAGTTATAGCAAACCATAAAAATAGAAAGAAAAAAGATTCATTTTTTGGAGGGTCCTAGTGATCAAGTACATGATGAAACTGGTATGATGAGATTAGCAGTAGGTTTCTATACAGATCTCTCTTTTCTGCAGAGAAGACTGAGGGTTTAGTCTTTAGTCAAAGTTTCTGGGATATTAAGGACCTAGTGACAGAACAGGAGAATGAGGCTTTAATTGCTCTTTTCTCAGAGGAGGAAATTAAAGCTGCTATTTTCAGTTTTTTTTTCTCAAACACACAGGAGAAATGTGTCATTGCATTAAGAAGCGAGTTTGATACATTTAGTTGCTACTTTCAGAATTAAAGCTGCTATTTCCAGTTGTTATTCTGAGGGTGCTCCTGGGCCTGAGAGCATTTCTTTTATGTTCTATTATAAATTCTGGTCTGTCATTAACGATGATATAGTAGATATGTCTGCCCATTTTCATAAAGGTGAACCTGACATCTATAGGTCGAATTTTTCAATGATTACTCAGATTCCTAAAGTCAGTGATGCTAGTAATATAAAGCAGTTTAGACATATTAGTCAGTGCAGGAGCCTTGGCAGGGATTGGGGCAGGGGCTGCGTCTTGTACATATACTCTACTAGAAACATGCCCCGCGCGTTGCCACGGGATTTTCTTAAAATAAATCTTTTATATATAGTATTATATGATATTCTGTATACTGTGTATATATATGAATTTGACTTGCATATTATTTTATTATATCAAATCTGGTAAAAATCGGTAAGCTAATAGAAGAAAAACCAATAGAATATTTGATCACATTATAGAAGATAGGTGATGAAACAAATAGCATATGTAGATAACTTTACGTTAATAGATTAAAGATTAAAAGCATTGCAAATAATAGAGATGATGTGGACATTTTTTGTAATTAATAAGGGATCACATGGATAACTTGCATGAAAGGATTGCAAGTTAGTGGGAAACTTAGTGGAAAATGACGTGGACATCTCGCATGAAGAGAGAAACAATCTAGTGGGGTTTAGCTTTATAAGAGTATAAGATTTCTCTCTTAATTGAAAGGCAGAGCTCCTGCCACTTTATTAAAAAAAAAGTAATATTTAGTAGTTTATACCTATTAGTTTAATTATTTGCAGTTTCAAAAAAAAATATAAGCTGTTAACTCTTAGACTAGGACAAGAGTAACAAAGAATGATTTCTTCCCGATAGAATGCTTTTATTAAGGGTAGGTACATTCTAGAAAGTGTGGTGGTGGCTCGGGAAATAGTACATAGTGTTCATGTCAGTAGTGAGCTTGGTGTCATTCTTAAACTAGATTATGAGAAGGCCTATGATAGGGTTAGTTGGAGCTTCTTATTTGAGGTCCTGTTATCTAGGGGCTTTAGTCCAGTTTGGATAAACTGGATTAAAGCCTTGGTGGTTGGTGGTTCTATATGGGTAAATTTGAATGGGGATGATAGTGCTTTTTTTAAACCTGAAAAGGGGCTTAGGCAAGGAGATCCCATTTACCCTCATGCGATTTAACTTGGTGGAAGATGTGTTTACCAAAATGTTTTAGAGAAGAGGGTAAAATTTAATCAAGGGTCTTTTAACTAGGTTTAGAGAAGAGGGTATCTTTTCCTTACAATATACTTAAGACGCTATAGTTTTTACTGATATTGAGTCACATCTAAGAAACTTAAAAGGTATTCCAATGCTCTTTCAACATATCTCCGGATTCAGGAATGAGAATCAATTTTTATAAGAGTGAAGTGGTTTCTCTAAACTTAGATGAAGACTTGGCCAGGAACACAGCCCTCTTCTTTGGCTGTCCAATAGGGTGTCTACCAATCACATATTTAGGGGTGACTCCACTTTGACAAACTCAAAAGAGAAGATGTGCAACCATTATAGATAAGGTGTTAAGGAGAACTGCAGTTTGGAGAGGGAAACTTTTGTCTCATGCTGCTAGGCTGAAGCTGGTTAGGTCTTGCCTAGTTAGTATTCCCATTTATTTGTTATCCTTTATCAAGTTTCCAAAGTGAACTGTTAAGTTAACAAATACGTAAAAGGCTAATTGTTTATGGGATGATGTGGAAGGGAACCATAAGTATAAAATTGCTAATTGGGAGTCCATTTCTATGTGTAAAGAGTTTGGCAGTTTAGGAATCCCAAACCTCAAAGATTTAAACATATGTTTGCTAGGCTCCTGGCTCAAAAGGTTTCAGTAACAAGTTGTGGAAAGAAATTATTGACCATATGTAATAGGCCAAACTTTTTGCTGCTAAAGATGATGGCTCTTCACAGTTCTTTAAAGGGACGATTTCTGCTATCAAGGCTGTTAAAATGGTTATAGGTGGAAGATTGGAAAAGGTAACAAGGTTAGTGATAGCGCAAATATGCTTGGCTTGTATTCAACTGAAGAACAGGATTACAAGTATATATTGAGCGCAACTGCCTACACTCTTCCTGGTTTATAGAATCAAGACCAGGGAATATGTGGAGCGCAGGCGCATGCAAAGGGAGAGGCTGGACGGGAAAGACTCGTCAGCCATGCGCTAACAATGAAGGGCTAGGGACTAAGCAACCAGCCATCTAAATATAGAAGGGAAGGAGGCCCATGTGGCCAGCCCATAGGCGCCTATTCTAACATGCCCCCGCAGTCGGATCGTCAGCCACTCTGCACGCTCAGACTAGACCTAAAGTCCGTGAACACTGAAGAGGGAAGTCCCTTAGTGAAGATGTCTGCATATTGTGAAGAGGTGGGGACATGCAGAACACGAAGATCACCAATGGCAACTCGCTCCCGGACGAAGTGAAGATCGATCTCAATGTGTTTAGTGCGCTGATGCTGAACCGGGTTGGAGGTCATGTAGATTGCACTGATGTTGTCACAGTACACCAGTGTGGCACGCCGGAGAGGAGCATGCAGCTCCAGAAGAAGTTGGCGCAGCCAGGTGGCCTCAACAACTCCATTAGCCACCGCGCGATACTCGGCTTCAGCGCTGGATCTTGACACCATGTTCTGGCGCTTGGAGGACCAAGAAATGAGATCGTCGCCAAGAAACACAGCATAGCCCGAGGTGGACTTGCAGGTACCCAGACAACCAGCCCAATCAGCGTCAGTGTAGACAACAAGATCAGTAGAAGTAGACGGTCGCAGCAGGAGACCAAGGTGGAGAGTGCCTCGAACATAGCGAAGGATCCGCTTGAGAGCTGCAAGGTGAGGTTCACGGGGGTCGTGCATATGAAAGCAGACTTGCTGCACAGCATATGCAATATCTAGCCTGGTGAACGTCAAGTACTATAAGGCTCCGACGAGACTGCGGAAATCCGAGGCGTCAGACACAGGGGCGCCATCAGCTGCAACAACCTTCGGGTTAGTGTCAACTGGAGTGACGCACGGCTTGCACTCTACCATCCCGGCGCGATCAAGAATATCCAGCATATACTGTCGCTGAGAAAGAAGTCCATCACCACATCGCTGAACGTGCATACCGAGAAAGTGATGCAATTCACCAAGGTCTTTCATGGTGAACTCCTGCTAAAGAGCTGAGATGATCCGCCGAAGGAGAGGGTGAGGAAGCTGTGAGGACAATATCATCAACATAGGGCAACAGGTAGGCAGTATCTGATCCTCGCTGGTAAACAAAGAGCAAGGTGTCCGACTTGGCTTCAACAAACCCAAGAGATGGCAAGTATGTAGCCATCCGACTGTACCAGGCACGAGGGGCCTGCTTGAGGCCATATAGGGACTTGTTCAGGCGACAGACAAAGTCTGGATGAGTTGAATCCTCGAACCCAGACGGCTGCTGACAATACACTGTCTTTGTTAGGTTGCCATGCAGAAAGGCGTTCTTCACATCGAGCCGGTGGACGGGCCATCGGCGAGAGAGCACCAGGGAGAGCACGGTGTGAACAGTAGCAGGCTTCACCACAGGACTAAAGGTCTCATCAAAGTACACACCAGGCCGCTGGGTAAAACCATGGAGAACCCATCGCGCCTTGTACCTCTTGAGGGAGCCATCAGACTGAAACTTGTGCTTGAAGATCCACTTGCCAGTGACGACGTTGGCCCGAGGGGGCCGAGGCACAAGATCCCATGTGTGATTTTTCAGTAGAGCATTGTGTTCGTCCTCCATAGCTGCTCGCCAATTGGGGTCGGCTAGAGCGCTACAGAAGGTCTTCGGCACCGGAGACAAAGGAGCAGCGTGGAACGCTGCAGGGACCCGAAACCCGCTCTTCGCACGCGTCGCCATGGAGTGTTGATTGGTCACTGGAGGGACCGGGGCAGCACCCTTGGGCAGCGGAGGAGCAGGTGGAGCGGCTGGTGGGGTGCAGCCGAGGCAGCGTCTAGTGGAGGCGTCGGAGCAGCTGTTGGTGGGAGTGCAACCTGAGCCGAAGGTGGACGAGGCCAACGCGTGTAGTAGTGTGTGATCACACGCTCCGACCGGAGGGGCACGAACCCGAGCGGGGGACCCCTGGGCGCCGAGGACACCGAGCGCGCACGGAGGGCGGGTGGTATGTACAGATGGCGGGGGGAGTTGAGCCTAGCTGGAGCCACGGTGGACGCAGGCAGGCTGGGAGTGCCGGAGGCCGTGCGTGGCGCGGTGATGTCGGGGGCCGCGCATGGCGCGGCGGGGAGGTCTGTCGAGATCCCCGACACGCGAAGCGCGGGCGAGATGTAGAGCGCTGGTGCCGAGGGATCAGCAGACGGCGCTGGTGACGATGGCGAAGGCGCAGGCACCCCAGGCTCAGCCACAGAGGGGCCGGCAGGGGCGCTGGTGGTGGCAGTAGGGGCTGCTGCGTCTCCAGAAGTGTCGTGGGATGTTCTTGCGGTCAAAAACTTGTGCGACGGTCCGATAGGAACGGACACAACATCAGTAGCATCAAGAAACTCAAAGTCCGCCGGAATGCGAGGACCATTGCGCTCGGCAAAGGGAAAGGTCGTTTCATCAAAGATGACGTGCCGGGAGATGATGACTCTATTGGAGGAGAGATCAAGGCAGCGGTATCCTTTGTGATGAGCGGAATAGCCGAGGAAGACGCACAGAACAGATCTAGGAGCGAGTTTATGAGGAGCGGTGGTGGACATATTTGGGTAACACTTGTAGCCAAAGACTCGCAGATGATCATACGCCGACGGCATGCCCAAAAGGGCAAGGTGTGGCATGGAGAACTGTAGAGTTTTGGTGGGCAAAATGTTAAGCAGGGAAGTCGCCGTGGAGAGGGCCTCCACCCATTAGGAGGGAGGCATGGACGCCTGAAAGAGCAGTGAGCAAACGACATTATTGATAGAGTGAATAATGCGTTCAGCTTTACCGTTTTGAGGCGAGGTGTACGGGCAAGACATACGAAGATCGATGCCCTAGGTGAGAAAGAAGTGACAGGTGCTAGAGTTGTCAAACTCTTTCCCATTATCGCACTGAACAGCCTTGACACGGGAGCCAAATTGGGTGGAGGCGTGGGCGATGAAGTGAGCGAGCGTGTTGAAAGTGTCAGATTTAAGTCGCAAAGAAAAAGTCCACAAGTAGTGAGTGCAATCATCAAGTAATAACCAAATAATATTTGTAACCGGAAATACTGACAACTAGAGAGGTCCACAAGTCACAATGAATAAGATCAAACTTGCTAGACGCACGAGAGGTGGACACATGAAAGGGCAGACGAACATGGCGCCCTAACTGACAAGCATGACATAAATCTGAATAATCCTGAATTTGACATGAAACACTAGACGCAAGCTTCGACAACGCCTGATGACCGGGGTGGCCAAGACGCCGATGCCACAACGGGGAGGGAGCCTGGGCGACAAGGGAGTGTGCTGGAGGTAGGCGCAGTGGATATAGCGGCCCGGAGCTATTGCACCTGGTGATCTCGGTCCGAGACGGAAGAACCTTCAAAGAGCAACCAGCAGGGTCAAACTCAACAGAGCAATTATCGTCGATAGTAAATTGGCGAACAAAGATGAGATTCTTAATAATTTGTGGCGACACAAGGACATTATTAAGACGTAAAGCAGGTGACAACTCCGTAGAGCCAGTGGCAGTAACAGGAAGAATAGAACCATTACTGACAATAATAGATGAAGTAGTAGGATACCGCGGGAAAGAACATGTGAAAGGGAAGTGGACTGAGATGTCATATGTGAAGTAGCACCTGAGTCGAAATACCACTCGTTGGACGGAGGTGGGGTCAGTGACGTCGTGCTGAAGGCGGAGGCGAGGGCCGACGGGTCCCAAGAAGGGAGGCCGGCCACAGGGTTGTAGTGCCCGAGAGCGACCCATTGTCCTGTGCCGTCGGGAGCAGCAAGCTGCTGCTGCTAAGCGAGGAGAGTTTACTGTTGCGCCTGCTGTTGCGACGGCACCGGGATAGGCGCCAGCGGAGGACGGGGACCCCTTGGCCACATCTAAATGCTCCCCATCCAGGGGTTGTAGACGGTGGGCCAGGGCCGAGCCCCGGTGGAAGTCTAATGGGCGCCGGCCGGCTGCTGCTGCGTGCCGCTGGGAGGGTGCTGGGCCTAGCCTGCAGTACTGCCACCACCAGAACCCCCCTTGCCGCCGCCACGCTTGCTGCGGCGATTGTTGTTGGAGGATTTGGGGTCGCCAGCACCCCCGGAGCCCGTGTTGGATGTCGGTGGGCGGCGCTTGGAGAGCTCGACGCGGTGGAGGCAGCAAGCGCAGTGGCAGGAGACTCCTTCCGTTTCTCCAGGGTGAGTTCCTCAAGGATGAGGTCATCATGAGCCTCCAGGAAGATGGGGAAGGGCTGGCTACGACGAAGAAGGGCCCCGACGTGGCTAAAGCATTCGTTGAGGCCGCAAACCACGTTGAGGACGAGGGTGCGGTCAGTTATGACCTTGCCAAGGGCAGTGAGATCATCTGCCATCTTCTTGAGGCGCCGACAGTAATCAGTGACCGAGAGGTCACCTTGAACAAAGTTGCAAAACTTCGTCTCCAGGTGGATGGCACGTGCCTCCCGATTGCCAAGGAACTGGGACTCGACGGCGAGCCAGGCGTCCCGGGGGATGGAGCCCTGGACAGAGATGATCTCGGTGAGATCGTCGGTGAGAGTCCCGACGATCCAGGACTTGACCACGCAGTCCATCCGAGCCCAATCGGGGGAGACGGGATCTGGAGGGGCGAGGCAGACGTGATCCTGGAGAGAAAACTTGCCAAAGATGAGCAGGAATTGGTCGCGCCAGCGACTGAAGTTGCCGGAGTCGACGTCGAGGACGATGGGGACGAGAGTCCAAATGTTGTTGACGGCGACCGCCTGGGCATGGAGGTTCAGCAGCGCGAGAGCCTCGTGAAGAAGCATGGCGGAGGCGAGATCGGAAGGGGGCGCCAAAGAGGCGTTGGAAGAGGCACCACCAGGCGCAGCAGTGGCCGTGGCGGCCGCGTGCTCCTTGGCGGCGCGCGCCAAGGCTTCGCTGGCGCGAACAGCAGCTGCGTCGCATTCCTTGGTGGCGGTTGCGGCCTCCGCCTCGGCCTGGAGAGCGCGTGCCAGCACGGCCTGACGCTCCTTCTCGAGGAGCTGGACGGCGGCGGCGTCATCGTTGGCCTTCTCCTTGGCGAATCAGGTCGCGACCTCGGCGGTGGCGTGCTCCCCAGACTTGGGGGAGGACGGTGGGGTGGCAGGCATGGCGAGCACTGCATGGCAGGGAGGCCGGCGCGTGAGCGTTGTACGGCAAGGGCCAACACGCGGGGAGTGGGCAGCGGAAGAAATGACCTAAACCTAGGCGGCTGATACCATGATAGCGCAAATATGCTTGGCTTGTATTCAACTGAAGAACAGGATTACAAGTATATATTGAGCGCAACTGCCTACACTCTTCCTGGTTTATAGAATCAAGACCAGGGAATATGTGGAGCGCAGGCGCATGCAAAGGGAGAGGTTGGATGGGAAAGACTCGTCAGCCATGCGCTAACAATGAAGGGCTAGGGACTAAGCAACCAGCCATCTAAATATAGAAGGGAAGGAGGCCCATGTGGCCAGCCCATAGGCGCCTACTCTAACAGTTAGATTTTGGGAGAATAACTGGTTAGGTACTTCTAGTCAAGCTATAGGTTGTACATTATTGTCAATGAGAAATCAGGTATTGTTGGGGAGTTTTGGGACAGCAAAATGTTAATGTATCTTTAGAAGAATTGTATATGATAGCTTGATGAACCAATGGCTAGCCTCTACTATCGTTAACAGTGATGAAGATTACTATAGTTTGGCAATTTATATCTAGTGGAGTCTACTCTTCTCAATCCCTGTACTAGTTAATTTTAGAGGTGTTTTCCAATCCATATCCCAAGTTAGTGATCTATTAAAATTACACCTAGAGTACAATTTTTCTTGTGGCTGCTCTCACAAAACGATGTTCTGACCAGATAATCTTGGTAAGAGAAGAAAGGTAGAGGATGATAGATGTTTATTCTGCTGAGAAAGAATCAGTTAATCACCTGTTCTTTGAGTGTGGTAGCAAAACAGTTATGGAAAATTCTTTCCCAGATCCTTCAAATGTTTATTGGGCATACCTTTGTTTCCATTGGCAACTGTTGGTCGAGTAATAAAATGTTTCTGATAGTGAATATCATTAGCAGTGCAGACTTGTGGGGTGCTGGCCGGCGGAACTCTCGTGCATGCAGCAGCCGGCAGCCGGGATCCTGCTCCGACATGCGCGGATCCGCCCCACCCTTGATCGAATCTATCTTCCCCACGCATGGAGTTGGTTGTGGCCGTCGGTGTTGACGTGCGGGAGTGGGGCCCTGGCTGCGGACCGGCTGCGCTCTCAGGTCGTCTTCGCGGGCCTGTGCGTGCTGGTCAGCGGCTTGCGGGCGACAGGATGTAGGCCAGTGCGCCTGCACGAGCGCAGCGGCGCAGCAGAGGCAACCATGGCGGATGCGGCGGCTGGTCTGGAGTGCCCGGGGTTGGCAGCGGCCAGGGTGGCGGCCAGTCGGACCTGCCCGCGGCGGCGGTGTCGGCGTGGAGCGCTGGATCCGGCGCCCCCAGCCCAGGGCAAGGGGCGGCGCCCGTGATGGTGGGGGCATGCGCCTCGTGGCTGCTGGCAGCGTTGTCGGCGGCGACGGCGGTGGGTGCCAGAGCTGGCAACGGTGGTCATTGACGGCCTCGACGTGCGGCGGTGTTACGCGAGCAGCGGAGTCAGGTCCAGCTCTGTGTGGGCCGTTCGGAGGGGGTGGCAGCCGACGTAGCTATGCTGCTGCTGCATGCAGCCGGCGCGTCAGTGCCCTTTTGAAGGGGCTTCTGTGGGGTGGCGGGACAACGGCGATGGCAGTGTTGGCTAGCAGGGGGTTTGAGCTTCTCGGCCCGACGTTCGTGTTAGATGGTTCTTGGGCGAAAGCCTTGGCGACGGTGACACCTGTGGGCGCCGCTTCCCCGTTGGGGGCGTCGTGTCTTCCCTCTAGCACTATCATCCAAGGGTGAAAACCCAGTCCACTTTGGACGTGCGATGGTGGTGCCATAGGCGTCGCTCCCTTCCTGAAGGCGTCGCATTTGGATTATTGTTGGCTTTGATGCATGGTGCGGGTTCGTGATTGGAAGTCGGAGCTGCTCTTCGGGGTGTTTGAGCTTGGCAACAATGACCGGTGGCGGCCCGTCGGTGGGTGGCTAGTGGGTGGCCTGCCATGGGAAGTCGGAGCTGCTGGTAGCTTTGCTTCCATGCTCAGCAACGATGACCCATGGCAGTGTGTTGTGTTTGTGCTCAACTGCGTCGCGTGGGTTGGTTAGCCCCTCAGGTGCCTTTTAGCATCTCGTCTGGCTAACCTTCTTGTACATAATATTCTTTCGTCTTAATTAAGCGGCAGAGGTCCTGCCATTGTTTCAAAAAAAAAAGACTTGTGGGGTCTATGGGAACTAAGAAATGCTTATATGTTTTTAGAATCCTTCTTGGATCAGTTTGGAGAAGCTGTTGGTAAGGCACAAGGTTGGATGATCCAGCGTCCAGTGAAAGAAAAACAAGTTCTGGAAAAGACTACTGCTGCGCTAAGGTTGCTGGTGGCAGACCTGATCAGACTGTCAGGCTAATCTTGGAGGATGACCTCAGGAGTCTGACACTCGAGACAAGATTGCTATAGGTGAACTGTCTCTGGTGTTTGGGAGAAAAAGCTAGGGGCTGACGAAGTGCGGCAAGTTGTCTAGCGCTGTTGCTTTGGTGCAGTGGAGAGTGCAACCTATGTGGTGCTGGGGATACTTCTCGGTTGATGTTATTTTTAAATTCTAGTGTTTGCGTTTGGTTGGTGTGAGGACTGCTTGGCAGCATCCCCACCTCTGCTGTAACAGACATGCGTCTTGGCTTTTGCTAAGACTGGGTAATGAAGCCCTAAAGTTCTAAAAAAAAAGGAGAGAAGGGTACGGTTCATAAAGTTGATAGCAAGGCTGGAGAAGTATGTTTAGCTGCAGTCGCTATAGCATTGGTCCATAAGATGGATTTAATTATGATTGGTGTGGTGGTACTCATGTTCAGAGTCGATATCGAAACTTCAGGAATAAACCAATTGCTTGAACAAATGATTGTATACACAGAAAATAAAAGAGAATTGCAGAAGAGGATACAGGGAAAAAACAACAAACCTGCTTCCAAACGTCGAGGATGCTTTTTGACTTATCTTTCTGTCCAATTACTTGTGAATCAAACGCTGTCTGCTCCATAACACGTATCATTAGGTAAAGAATATCATATATATTGATAGTATCATCATATGGATAACTAAACCAGTTCACTTACAATGTTTAGTGCCACTCTTTTCTTGTTCAAAAACTGAAGTGTGTTTAGGCATGAACGGATGTCACATTCTGCAGGGATATATTTCTCATCAGTCCAATGTCTATGAAAACAATCATTCATCTCAGTGGGCAAAGATAGTCCATGCAAATAGTAGAATTTCCATTCATCCACACGATACAAGCAAAGGAAAAAGGAAATGAAAGGAAAGCCTCATAGCCAGGTCAAAGATTGCAATGCAAATTAAGATAATAGATTTCTATTAATCAGGCTGAACAGTTGGATGTTAGTATTTTTATGTTAATGGATTGTGAATCCTATTAATTCATTGTACAAAAAGAGTTCAAAATATTTGTCAGTTTTCTTTCAAAGTAAAAATGTGTCATTTGGATGAAGCTAAAGAAACTGTACCAGTGTACTCCGCTAATGCAGAAAGCGCGATCGAACTTGTCTTGAAACCTTCATTTTTGCATATATACTTGAGCCTAAAGAGAAGTGAAGTATTAAAAAGATGGGCTGTGATAAAAGTATGTTTGTGGCTACAACCAATTTGTCATGAGATGAAGCTAAAGGAATAAGTGCATTCACATTACCTGTTCACCACGCGGCTAATTGTCGGCTGCACAAACACATGAACCCTGTGAATTTAAACCAGTCCTCATAAGCAAAAATTTAATGGTTTACAACTGTACCAAACATAATGAGTACAGAAAAGGAAATATATTACTTGGCTACTTGGCGCAGTTGTCTCAGGGCTGGAGCATAAAGGTCATTGCATATACAAATTACCTTTGAAAATTGTATAATGAGTACTTACTATATCTAATAGACTTTAAAGAAAAAATGGTGGCAAAGAGTGTAGCTTCAATGCTTACAGGCCTCAGTAGTTTTGCTGTTCTATGACTTTTCCTAGATGCCTTTCGGACTTGAGTTTCCTCACCATTAGTGCCCCTGGCGAAATTATTATTCTTTTCAGCATTGATCTGCGAGAGAAGAACAAACCAAGTAATGCAAAAACTTGTTTGGTAAGGTGAAAAAAACACATGCAAGCCAAAAATAATAAGTCAAGTAAAGCTGAGCAAAGTACTAAATAAGATGTCAGGTGAGGATTACCATCTTCAAGATAACCTCCACTGCACCTTTTCCATCACCAAGTGCTCCATCAATTTCATCAATTACCTAAACAGGACAGAATACTCAACAGAATATGAAAGGAGCTATTCGACAAAGTAGCAGCTTTATTAAACGTACCAGACACTTGGGCTTCGAATCTGACATGATCGAGTTCATCTGAACTACATCAAGAATTTTTGTTTCAATGGATGAAACAGAGCGGTCATCACTGGCATTAATCTGCATTTAATACTGAATGTAAGCAGCATACAGAACTTGAATTGAAAACAGGAATTAAGTAGGTTAGCTAAACTAGAAGTGTCCATGATAAATCGTGTGGATATACTCTAATAATACCAAGAAAGACCAGTATTCAGTAGGAGAATATATTGGATGGATTACCAACCACAATTTATCTTCCCCCTTATCAAAAAAAGATCACAATTTATCTTCCTGGGGAGCATTAGACCTCAACAGGCCAACTAGTCAAATCAACCACTCAAGCATTTTTTAACTACAAGCCGTGTTTAAGTTTTTGAACAAACGTTAATAGAAGGAAAATCAATTAGGTCTCAGCTTTCAATGTAACATAATAGCATTGACACAAATATATTATGCAATGAAATGTAGTCATGACTTCAATGTAACAAAACTGAAGCAGGGGGATTTTGAAGCATAGCAGCAGATATATACGGCACTAACATAAATCTTTAATAGTCATGCATCATCATGTTAAACAACCAACGCACTGCTAGCACTGTATGACCATAACACAGACCTCCACAACATGGTAGCCACAATGTCTGGCTGCAACATGAGCAAGTGTGGTCTTTCCAAGCCCAGGTGGACCACATAGTAGCAACACCTGCAACATCAGGAGCGTATTCAGTTGCAGTAGTGAGCCAGCGTGACAAACCAGCAAATATTCATACACAGCTTTTGGTCACAAACTTGAACATACAACACAGCAGCGCTGGCCCACCTTTTGTTCTGGTGTATTATCAACTGATGACTTTTTGCTGAAGGAGCCACCCAAACCTTCTGGATTGCTGCTTTGTGCATTCAGGGGTGTGTCATCTTGACTTGCAACAGGACCCCCCTTACTCTTGGAAAAGAAATTTCTGTTACTTGCATTCTTTTGGATGGTTGAAGAGTGTCGACGTAAGGCAGATAAGACATCATCACCCGTTGCCCGAATATGGGACCCAAAAACACTGGAGTCCCATTGTTTTAGCCATAGAAGTACCTGAGCAAGGCACATACACATATGTCAAGTGAAAATGTTAGGCAAAAGACGGAAACCTTGACTTTGAAGTAGCAAGCTGCAATTTGGAATAGCTTTACCTCTCGGTTTGTGTGCTCATCACTTAATAGCTCTGTGAAAGAATTTGGTGCGTACTTTTCCACCCAAAGTTTTTCTGTGACTAGTGGAGTCACTGAACAAGCCACGCGGTCTATTGAGTCTGTACTTTCCTGCAATGCCTGCATATACATAATGAAAAGTATGTTAGTCAAGTACTTCAATTGGCTTATAATTTAATCATAACGCCATATAAGTATATAACCAATCATAAAAAAATATTAGTCAAGCCCTTCCTTAAGCTAGTTGTCAATACATGTTGTAGACATGGTTAGGTCATACTCTACACTTGGAAGACCCTATGAACAATCCAATGCTCAGAATCGAACTGTTTGTGGAAATTTTTCATAGTGAAATCCACAAGGAACAAGAGCACATGCACTCCTGTTTCGGGCAAAATGTTAAATTTTCCACAAAAAGCTCAAGTAGCAAGAGTAGCCATCTTTTCCTAGTACTATTCAACAATATCCACTAAATTTCCAGTGTTTCCCAAATAAGGATAACTAGCAAACATGCTCATGCGTTGCAACGGGAGAAAAATCAGAACTTATATCTCTACTTAGTTACTAAAGACATGTATATTTTGCATTTAATCCATCGGCAATGAAGCAATAATTACATTAGAACATTGACCGTCTATAAAAATGCAATTTGGAATAATGCCAGCCAAATTAGCAAATTCCTTATGTCGTGCAAAATAAGTAGAAATATATAAACATATATTGTTTTTGAATCAAATATATAAACGTATTTAATTATCCATGAAAGAGCGGAAAAGTTCAATGGAAAAGAGGAATCCCTACAGGCAGTCCGCCTCGCTCAGAGCCCTAGCGGCTACGTCCACTTCGCCGAATTTGATTCTTAGAGTTCAGTTTAGATTGTACTACTGCTCCCAGTTTAGTTATAACTAAACAATGACGTGTTAAGGACAGCCATGAAGTGTGATCTATAGAATATGCCTAACGTGTGCATCTACATATGTACATGTACCTTAGCTAAAGCCTCCTGCTCAGCACGCCTTGTTAGTGAGTGAAAGGATTCTGAGAGCAGGCCTGAAGAAACACATACGACGTGAACAAACAAACCAAACGCATCCTCAATCTTGAGAGAAATAAGTACTGTAAGAGCGAGCAATAAATCACTCAGTAACTAACCCTTGTGGTTGCTGTTTGGGTTGTAGAAGTGAGCCCCTTGCCTAGTTCCGCTAATTCCTCGACCGACCAACCCCTCCATTGCAAGCTTGGCATAAACCCTCTCCCCATTGGGAGCAGTGACGGGCACAGAGTCTCCATGGATCTCCGACGCGAACCGCGAGATTGTCTTCTCGGCGACGACGATTTCAGGGGCGGGAGGCGGCGAGTAGCGAAGCCAATCCTCGTCCTCCGAGTCCTCCTGCTCAACGTTTCTCCGCTTGCTCCTCTCCTCTTCCTCATCCTGCTCCGGCGGTGGCGGAGGCGGAGGCCGCTTCAAACCGCCCGACACTTCATCTTCGCACGCGTTTGACCAATTTAGTTAGCAATAGAAATAATCGAGGGCTAGGTTCTGATATACAAAGAAGGGGTGCATTGCATACTTGCTTGTAGCGCGGCTGAGTCCTGCGGCTGCGGGTCGCACGGTTGGTGCGAATCGCCGGGGGGCAGGACGAAGCCCTCATCGGGGTCGTCGAAGTAGGCGTCCTCCTCTTCCTCAGGGACTAGGCCGTGGCTCTCCATCCACTCGAGCTCGTCCGGATCTGGCATCTCCATGTCCATCTCCATCGCCGACTCGCCGGCGCAGCGGTAGCCTGGCGGCGGCGGAAATGCAGAGAGTCGATGGCGGGAAGTGGCGGAAATGGAGTGGGCGTTGCCGCCTTCTGCCTAATCTGTTTCTATGGCAGGCCACGCGGTATGGATCAGCCCAACATGAACTCTTAAGCCCATGTAGGAGTACAGACTATGGGCGTGTTTGGCATGGCTGCAGAGCCGAACTCCATGGCAGAGCAAGATGGAGCTAGCCAAACATCTTAACTCCAGGAAATATTGGAGCAACCCAACTCTATGAAGTTATTGGAGCCCTAGTATAAATTTTCGGAGCACCTCTTCTCCTACTCCAGAACTGGCCAATATAGACCTAGACGTGGAGTTGGGGTGAAATTACCCGCAATTGCCACTAATTACACAACTCGAACCGTTATTTCTTCTATTCTCGGGTCCGCCTCCCACCCCCCACGCGCGACTCCACCCCCCGACGCGCGACTCCCTCCGCTACTCCTCTCTCCACGCGACTGGGCGACTGGCGCTTGCCGCCGGCCCCTACCCGGCCATGACCTCGCCTGGCGGCGCTGCCCCCCCTCCCCCCGCCTCTCTCCCCCACTGCCGGCCTCCATACCCCACCGTTTCCCTAGAGGAGAAGGAGAAGAAGGTCACCTCCATCCCCCAACCCTAACCCTAGAGGAGAAGAAGGGGAAGAAGGGCGCCTCCACCCCTCTGCAGCGAAGAAGGAGAAGAAGGGCGACGTGAAGCCCCCCCCCCTTGCAAGGTATTCCATCCCATCTCTATGCCGTGTTTTTTGAAGAACAGTGAGTTCATGATTTGGTACACATGCTCTGTAGTTGCCCTGTGCTAGTGGAATTTTGGGGATGAATTAGTTGCTCTGTAGTTCATGTTAGCGTTTTGTGCAGTCGATCTGTGCATGTTCTGAATTGTTGTCTTGAGTTGGTATAGATGCCGAAAATTGATTGGAATGTAGAGAACACTCGGATCTTTTGTGGTTTGATGGCCAGGCAAGTTGAGAAAGAAAACCGGCCAGATACATTCTTGAATTCAGTTGGTTATGCTGCGGTTGAAAAAAGATTCAAAGATCGGACATGTATTGAATTGACCAAGGGGCAAATCAAGAACAAGTGGGATAAATTGAAGGAAGATTTAAAGGCATGGAAAAAGCTAACGATGAGGCAAACAGGAATCGGTTGGAATAATGGCACTATTGATATGGACAATGAATGGTGGAAGAAGGTTAGAGCTGTAAGTGTTTGTATGCTGGAATATTACCATTTTTTATTAGTTGCTGCTATTATTTTTCCTAATATGTGTTGCTCTCTTGCATTTTTTAGGACATTCCAGGCTGCGGGAAGTTTAGGAAGCATCCCCTTCAAAATGAAGATGAGTTGACGACTTGTTTCCAAGGCATCATTAATGTTGGTGCTGACCATTGGTCCTCTTGTGACGGCAATGTTGCAGCACCTACACTTGACACTGTGACACAACAAGCAGCCCAAGATGAAGGTGTGGCACTAGATAGGGAAGGTGCAACACAACATGCGACTGAAGGTGACGAGGTAGAAGAGGTTACACCTTCCCCTAGTAGTTGCAAGAGAGCTGGAAGGCATGTCGAGGATACACGCAAGAAGGTTAAGACAACGAATGCAGTCCTCATTCAAGAAGCATGCCCTAGTATGGCTAGTTTAGCAAATGCATATGCTGCCAAGAAAGATGGAAATTCACTATTGATGAAGTCATGAAGGATGTGATTGCTTGTGGTGCTGAGTACAAATCCAATGAACACTACATCGCCACCGAATTGTTTGTGAAGAAAGAGCAAAGGGAGATGCTTATGACCTTACCTACTGATGACATTAAGTTCGACTGCCTTAGTAGGAAATATAATGACAAGTATGGAAATAAGTAGGAGTGTTTCCTTTGCTACGTTTGAAGACTTATAAGAACTCAGTTTGTTTTCAAGTAGGAGTGTTAGAAGACTTGTAAGAACTCAGTTTGTTTTTATCCATGTTTGCCACTTGTTTGAATAATTGTAAGACATCATTTGCTTCTCCACTTGTTTGTTGTATGTTTCACAGATTGTAATATGCTTTGTATGTCGTGCTCTATGTTTCATAGATGTCTACAAGTGAGAGTGATGACAGCAGCGATGATGAAAAATAATTTTTTTCTCTACTAAACTTGCAGAAGCTTATGTCAGCATTTATATAGACAAGGCACCACCTAGGACCTCATAGCTCAGTGGAATGGGATGGGTGACTGAGACCCTAAACACTTCAAGGGAATGCCACACAATGCTTCGGTTGAACCAATATATCTTTTTGGATCTTCATGATGTGATGGTTGATAGGTATGGTTTGAAACCATCCAAATTCATGGATACCTATGAAATGCTTGTAATTTTCTATTCATGTGTGGTGGTTGTGAGTCAAATAGAAGAGGGCAAAATAGGTTCAAGCATTCTGGTGAAACAATTAGTAGGAAATTCCATGAAGTTCTTAATTCTACGGTTGCAATGGCTAAAGATTATTTGAGACCAACTAATCTTAATTTTCAGATAGTTCACAAAAGAATTAGAAAGGACAAAAGAGCATATCCACATTTTAAGGATGGCATAGGAGCACTAGATGGAACTTATATTCGAGTGTCTCTTTCACCTGAGGAACAAATCAAATTCATTGGTAAGACCGGAATTCTTACTTAAAATGTGCTTGCCATTTGTGATTTTGATATGCAATTCACATATGTGGCTGCGGGCTAACCGGGAGCTTTGCATGACACTAGTGTATTTACTGTACCATGCAATGGAAGTGGATACGCAAGTCTTCCCGCATCCTCCAGAAGGTAAAAAAAATAACAAACACTTTGCATGGTCAATTTGTAACTCAAATTCTTATGCTATTTTTTCATATGCGCAAGCAAGTATTGTGTTGTGGACGCGGGCTATCCTAATCATCCAGGTTACCTATCTCCATACAAGGGTGCAAGATACTAAGAGTAGTGTGTACCTTTCTGAAGCAAGTCAAAGTTATTTAGGTTCCATTTGGCACATCTTCTCTACCAACTTCAGAAGCTGTTTGGATCTGTTTTGTACTAAGCGGGCTAAAATAGAACAACTGTAACACCCCTGTGTTACGCAAGCTTTTGCATGGCAATCATAAGCATGACATTTCATATCATCTATAATCATATATGGTAATATTATAACTTGGATGAAATAAAAGCTTGAAAAATGGTATTCATGATGTAAAATGTTAATGTGCTAATTACCTTTCATTAAAATTATGCAACTATAAATTTTATATCACTTAGAATTATAGGTCAAATTTTTGGAGCAACTAAATTACTCAAAGTTTTGTCAAAAACTGGTTTCAAAAATGTATTCTGAAAATATTCAAAAATACTTCCTATTTTAGCTTTCATTCTCCAATTCAAAATCTATAAGAGTTTTGAGGTTGGCCCCTTAATAAAAGTTGTAGGAAATAAAATTCTAAACAACTTTCATTTTTGGGTCAATTTCAGAAAAGGTCATTTGCTTGCCCAAAATTGGATTTGAAAACTGCAATTTGAATTTTATTTGAATTTCTCTGGAAAAATAAAAATGAAAAACAATTCCCAACGCTAGCAGGCCGCCGCCACCCTTTCGGCCCATCGGCCGAAGCGGCCCACGCCTCCCCCCACGCGCGCCCGCGCAGCGCAGCGGCCCGGCCCGCGTCCGCGCAGCCGCTTCCTCCTCCCGCTCGCCTTCGCGCCTCGCTGGCCGCCGCGGCAGGACGCGCTCGCCGCGTGTCGGCCATGCGCCGTCGGCAGCCGTCGCGCGTCGCCTCCGCTCTGCCATCCCGCCAGCTCAGGCGCGCTCAAATCCGCCTGCCCGAACCCCCTCGCCCCCTCACTCCCACTCCCGCTCGCCATCCGCTCCCCTCTCCAAGAACCGAGCGGGCGAGCGGCTCACCGCCGCGAGCTCCACCTCCGCTCCCTCGTTCCGGCGGCGACGGTCCACCACCACCAAATTAATCTTGCACCGAGCTTCGCCACCCCTTGCCTCCTCCGAACAAGCCCCGTTGTCCTCTTGCTCGCTCCGGTAGGGCGTCAATTTGTTTTGCTCGCCGTGCCACCGTGACGGAGCCGCCGCACTCGTGCTTCGGTCACCGGCACCTCCACCAACCCCCCTTATCTCTCAACCCCGCTCACGTGTTCACCGTTTTCCCGCGGCCATTTTGCGCACCTTGCCTCGCTCGTTCGGGGCACTGGAGCGGCAGTTGGCCATCGGCGGCCGCCGCACCGCCGCGGTGTCGAGCGCCCGCTCGGCCGCGCGCGTTGCCCCCGCTCGCCCGCGGGTGAGGCAAGTAGCTGGGCCGGCCTGATCCAACAGGACGCGGCCCATTTTCGTTATCCCGCGCGCGCGTGCCGCTGGGCTGAACCGGACCGGGCCGTCTGCCCCTTACGGTGTCGGCCCGTTTTCAAATAGAATCCCAGTTTTTCTTTTCTTTTATTAATTGGAAATAAAAATGCTTTAGTAATTATTTGGGTGATTAAATGTGCTCTAAAAATTGTGAAATAAATTTTTATGAGCTCCTTACAACTAGATCTACCATTTAAAAATATCGCACTTAATTGTTGCACTACTTTTTTGTAGGGTTTTTATTTAACTTTGGAAATTGCTATTTTCTTGTTAAATGGTTAGTAAATTGTAGAAAATTCAGAAAATTATGATTCCAAGTTTGTTAATCTGTTTGTGCCATGTACTTGCTAGGAAAATTATATATCATGCCTATTCTGTAGAAAAATGTGTAGGTGTAGTTCAAATGCTTTCTATCACTAGTATTTGCTATTTTTGTTAATTAAATAAATATGAATAAAACATGCAAGTAATAATTTTTCTACAGTGATTATTTACTGTGTAGAAAGTAGGAAAATTACTAAATCTGTTGTCTGATACTTTTCATAATGCAAAGTATTTTCATGCTCGTTTTTAGGCCTTAGCTTGTTATTTTTGTATAGACAGTTCTAATAATCCAAATGCAATGAAAATTTTGTGGCATGCTAGAATTGATGTTAGTAATCCGCTATAATTTTCTAAGATTTTTCTGTGCTACCAAAATATGTGTTGCTGTTCAAGCATAGTGCTAATTAGGGTTTACACTCAACCTTTAATGCAAGATTAGTTAGTAAACTATGCTTTGGTGTATCTTTAAAGCATCCTAAGTGTCAGTGTGCCTTTGCATGGTAGAGATTAGTGGTGGTAGTTTTTGAGTACATGTTCTTGATTGGCGTAGACTACCTTGTAGAAGAGTCGTAAGTTCCACGTAATCCAAATAAAGTAACATGCTCATTACATCTCATTCATTCATCATCATCTCATGTCATCCCTGCAATGCACTTAGACATGAGCACTTATATTTCTGCATCATACAGGATCGCAGGAAGTGACCCCGGTAGCAGTTCCCGAGGACCCGGAGGAGCAGTCCGAGGTGCTAGAGCAGGAGGCGACCGAAGCCGAAGAGGAGGTCGGTGAAGATCTTACAGAGTGCCCCGACCATCGTCCGAGCTCTTTTGAGAGAGGCAAGCCCCGGAGCATTTCTCTCACCCGGTTTGCAAATATTTTATTAATGCTTTACTTAAACTGCTGCATTAAGTTTAGGAGTTGTTTGCAACCGTTGCTGAATTATACCTTGTTTCACCTTGCTTTACTGATCCTTATCACCCTAGTGTCCGCGGTCAATAATTTCTTAGTTTGCTTATACCGGTAGAAGTCGGGTGATTGCCTGTCATCCGCGAGCTATAGGGGATTACCTGGATTTATGTGAAAGTATGTCATATGAGAATAACTAAGTGTCGAAATGAACCTGAGACCGGACAGAAACTTGCAAGGTTTCGGATTGTAGTGTTTTCCGTCTGTGTTGATTAAGGACCGACCGTTGTTGGGCCTCGAGTCATGTTGAACGCATGCCTCACATTTAGCTGGCCGAATAATGTACCTTTCGACCGCGAAGCTGGGAGATTATTCGGGCCGAGTGAATTGCCCGCAACGCACTGTACCGGAGCAGTAGGGCAGGATATGGACGCGCGATGATAAGGCCAAAGAGCAGTCGGGCGGCCCCCGGGTACATGTGGTTCCTGGCAAGCTCGAGACTTTACCTGAATGGTTGACTCGGTGACTAATACCTCACTTTAGCGGGTGAGTGAGGTTTGTGTGAGGAATAAATTACTAGCTGGTTAATAATCGATTCGAATCGCCATCGTTCATTGGATAGTGAATACTTGACTTGAGCTACTTCATCGTAGTAATATTGATGAAACACTTGGATAGTTATGTGGAAAATGACATGGTAATTATTGTTAATAAGCATTGGTAATCCTTACTTGCTTAATTATATATTACTCTAGTATAGATGCAAACATAGTTGACAGGGTAATAAAGATTAAATTACTGCATACTTTTAGAAAAGAATTGTTAAGATGAAAATGCTTTTCTTGCAAATGAGTCAGCTACTCCACCAGAAAGCCTATCATGATCCTTGGTGTCATTTTATTTTGGTTCTGTCGGGTAAGTCTAGCTGAGTACCTTCTCGTACTCAGGGCTTCGTTCCCACTTGTTGCAGATGGGCAGATGTATTACGGCTACTGTATCAACTGCCTCTATCCTGCGATGGGTGAAGCTTAGGACCATGGGCAATGATCATTCGCTACTTCTCGTCTGATGCTTTTGCTGGAGATGATCACAAGCTGGCACTTTATTTCAAAACGCTGTGTGTGTGCGTGATTTGAACTACTGCTTCCGCTACTTTTATTCGAACCTGGTTTGTAATAACTATGTTTAAACTCCGATGTATTTTATGCCGCGAACTTTTATGTAACTTATGATGGTGACCGCTAAACTTAGTACGATCTTGGCTGTTATGTGAAATGGTTTGAAATCCGTCGAGATTTCACGGACTACCGGGTTATACGGGCTTAAGTTTGTTAAATTGTCCTCCCGTTGGATGATTTTCCTACTTAATCTCGTATAATTGGGCGGTTCTGTTACAACAACTCCACTTGAGAATGTCTTCAAGTCCAAGTTATTTAGGTTCCATTTGGCACATCTTCTCTACCAACTTCATAAGCTGTTTGGATCTATTTTGTACTGAGCGGGCTAAAATAAAACAGCTTCACTTGAGAAGGTCTTTAAAACATGCTCTCACAATGGATGAAAGATGAAGCTAAAAATAGTAGCTTCACCTACCTCCAACTCAGTCTGATGGTCCATGTCTAAGATTGTGTGAGAGCATGTCTTAAAAAGAGCTCTACATATAGAACTGTTTTATCAAACGATCCATCAAAATAGCTCTAAGTTCACGGTAGAGCTACTCGAGGAGCTAAAGAAAAAATGACAACACTGATAAAGTTGAGTTATGTCAAATAGAGTCTTAACATTTGTTCTTATAAAAATAGTGTATATATAGAAAGAAAGGAGCGCATTGCATACTTGCGTGTGACAAATCTCGTTGTGTGTTTGATGAGGGAGAAATGGGGAGAGAGGGCTGCGGTGGTGGGTTGACAGAGAAGATAAAAGGAAGGTAGAGGGCTTCGAGCGCACATCTTTAGTGCGGTCGGGCATGGTGCCGGCTGATGGAGTAGGAGGAAGGCGTCAGCACTCAGCAAATAGAGAATGAAAGGGACTAGCACGGCAGGGCGCGCTCCGCTAAGTCGGTTCCAGAACACGTTGAAGAGATGGTGATTAGATATTGAAAATGTAAATAGTAAAGGTACATAGTTTAAAAAAAGGTAAATAGTAGTAGTGAACAATGTTTAACAGTGTCAAAATTGTATTACACAGTGAATCAACAGTAGTTGAGTGACTTAGAGAGCTCCAGTTTATTTTTATTCATGCTTGAGCGATCTTGTTATATAGACACACCGCACACTAAGGCGACATGGTGAGAAAGGAAAGATAGATGGAGTGTCTTACATGTGGACCCAAGCCATTAGAAAACCATCAAAACTAAATTGGAGAGCCAAAACTAAACGGTACTAGCAGAAGTGCCAAATTTACCCCGTAAAATTATACAAACGCAAAAGTTCAGGGGTCAAAAACGAACGTGTTCTCTAGAAAATGAAACAGCAAGACTTTTTGCAATGTAGTAGGTGGACATGCATCTTTTGAAAAGTTCAGATCTGCAGCTTAGGCTGCATCTAGTGGGAAGGAATACTTGCGCTGAGTGATGAGTATGGCTGTCAGTTGCACCCGCAGATCTAACTACACTACATACTCCCTCTATCCTAAATTATCTGTCGATTTGGATTTCTATACCGCAAGTTTGACTCGGTTTATAGAAAATACATATAACATTTGTATCTCTAAATAATTTATTAAAAAAACTAGATTCAAAGATCTTTCAAATGATACCAATTATATACCATAAATATTAATATTTTTTAATATATATTTTGTCAAAGTTTTTTCTCGGGAAACAAAAACGACAGATATTTTGGAACGGATGGAGTATATCTATATCAAAAATAAAGAGGCAAAATTTCAGGTTTTTTTTCGTCCATCTATTTTTTTGTCCATTTTCATCTAACTACCAAACAATAAAGGGGTTTTTTGTCCAGACTTATATATATAACCCGTCCTCATACGAGTTAGAATAGATCGCATCTAGACTAATATAGAATAGGAATTCTAATCTAAATAAATTCCTCAGATCCTGAGTACTCTAAATAAAACTATTAATAATAAATAGAAAATGATAAGAGTTTTGTTCTTTATTTTGCACCGCTTTCTTTATTTACGTACGAGTTAGAATAGCTCGCGTCTAGACGGATATAGAGTAGAAATCCTAATCTAAATAGATTCCTCAAATCTGACTACAATGTTGTGCATTTATTTTTCTTTGACGGGATATATACGGTAGATTATAGGGACCGGTTTCTTTTTTTAATGGTGGGAACTTTCTTTCCCCCAGAAAATGTCGGGAACTTTCGTAATAGACCAGAGCCCAGCAATTTTTTTAATTGTGGAAGGCCGAACAATATAATCAGGAAAATATAAAAGGAAAAAAGTACTATGACTATGTCATCTTTTTTATCCACCTTACTTTTTTTTTTCTCTTTTGTCCTAGCGTGTTCTCTTTTTTTCATCCTTGCAAGCGTGTGCCATCTGAGCATCCGTGAGAGCATTTTACGGGGCGTTTACACGTTACCCGTTCATCTAAGCGATTTTTTTTCTCCTATAAATATCAAAAACAAAAAGACTAAATTCAACCGTCATGGATGTTTGAATCGTTAATGCTTCCCTATATAAAATAGAGAAATATTTTCTATACGAGTTAGAGCACCGTGTCATATATGGTGTGAAATTTGATTTCAAAATGAATCGAAATGGATGAAACAATCTGTACAGTATGAATCAAAAATGAATTGGAACACCTGATGTAATTATTGGATAAATATCCAAGTCATCAATGTACATACGAGTTAAAACAGTGCACATATAACAATAGTATGGGGTCTGATTCAAGACGAATCATACACATGATGAAGCTTTTATTGAATAAATTTCTTAGAAGTCGAAACGGACAAGAACTTAGACTGAACACAACAAAATAGAAACAGGAAAAGAAAACATGCAACAAAAAAAGGAACCGAAAGGCTAAACACAAGTAAGACATAGAGATCGATCCAAAGACAAATTTAAATATATGATGCAATCTCAAACTATATATATATATATATATATATATATATATATATATATATATATATATATATATATATATATATATATATATATATATATATATATATATATAAGAGTTAGAGCGTCACACGTTTGTTGGATAAATTTTCAACCTACAAATCATCTAGATAAATTATACAATAAGTTGCATCTCTCGTTGCAACGCACGGGCACGTTTGCTAGTAAATTTAAAATTTGTGATTGTGTCTGACTGTCTGCCTATTGGTTATTCTCCCTGCTGAATCATATCCGGTAAGCGTAAGCCATGTCTTTTTTTTAGTTATCGATTATTACGTAGTATATGCTTCTTGTACTCTGTTTGCTGCTCTGCTTAGTCAGGATCCAAAGTTGAAGCTGCAAGTGATGTAGCCGCGCAGCGGCATAGACGTCACTCGCTTACTTTTGACCCGCTAGCGGAATTTTGCAGATCACCTGGTATACCTCTGCCTTGCAATCTACTAATTTTATAACAAAATGTTGGGAACTACTCTGTTCGCTTGAGCTTATCGGCCAAATCAGCAAGCCATTCAGCAGTAGTTTTCTCTCATAACAAATCAGAGAACAGTACTCTCGGTCATAGCTTATCAGCCAAACGAACATGACATAACTATACTTGGGGATAGATGAGAGTAGTGGTCGTTGGCACCTGACACACAGCCTGTCGAGGCCCCAGATGTTCATTGTTTGTTCAGGGGAATGAACCTGAGGACTTTTCAAGGGAAAAGGAAGAAGCATGTGAATCAGACATATTATCGTCGAAGGAAACGCGGATAAGATATGTTGACGATGGCCTTAGTTTTCAACCAGTATAAATTCTCCAAAAGGCATAAGTCACAGAACGGCATCTGCTGAAGCTGAATTCCCTTCCCACCCGGGTATCCCACTGCCTGAGCCTGACTACCGTCGCTGCACTCTGCACTGCATCACGGAATGAAAAAGAATTGCTTCCACGTCAATCGACCGGGGGGGAAGCGAATACGATCCATCCACTGATCCACAGACCACAGCCGGAGTCGAAAGAGGACGCGGCCAAGCAATCCTGGAAAGTCTTGCACGCCATCCCTCAAGAACTTGGACCAAAAGTTAAATCCAACGATTCGTTTTGAGAACAAACGGGGGAGAAAAGCCACTTGTCGGTGTTGCTTGTTGCCAAGCTCACCGATCCCCGGCTGACGGCGGAGCTGGGAATTCCAACTCCCGATCGAAAGATCCGTGCGATCCATGCCGATGCGGTCCTCGCTGCTGTCGAACGATTGATCGGGGCGGCGACTGATGCGTTCGCGGCGGCCCGGGTGGCATTATCGCTCACCATCAGCTAGACGGTGTGACCGCGACGTCGGCTGCTGCTCCTTCTGTAGTTCTGTTGTTCAGTGTTTAGACATAAGGATCCCAGTCCCATCACAGATTTTTCCTCCGATTTTTTTTCTTTTTATGCCCATTTTTTGTTTTCATTTCGTGTGAACTCGGCCACATGAGGCTGAGGGTCGCTCTCGACTGTCACCCTGGGCACCACCCCACCCCACCCCACCAATGATTCCACGTGCAGGGACTGCGACGGCCACGGTCATTTTCTGAGGTGAGATTGCATCCGGGATTTTGTGAACGACCAGTCCAGCTAGCGGTAAACAAATGTTCACTTGTACTTGTAGTAGTTGTGGATAGATCTATTGCGGTAAATAAAGGGAAAAGGGGAGTAGACAGCACATGTATGTGATGCGAAAATGGATAATCTCACGTCAACCTGACAAGACAACTACTACATGTGATGCAAAATGTGATCATTTGCCGACATTTTGATGTGACGGGGAATCTCCTTTTTGCACAAAAAGGAGATTTCCCATCACATCAAAATGTCGGCAAATGCATAAAGTACTAAATGTAGATGAAATCAAAAACTAATTGCACAGTTTTGTTGTACTTTGCGAGACGAACATTTTGAGTCTAATTAATCAATTTTTGGACAATTTTTTACACTAAAAAACAAAAGTTGCTACAATGTTCTCCTACAGGCCTATAGCTACAGTACCCGAATCGGACGCCCAAAGTCGGGATCTAAACACGGCCCATGTGCAAAACCGAAAACCAAACCCATGTGCGGTCCAAACGAGTAGAAAAGGCCGTTACAGCCGTGCACACACGGAGGAGCTGATCGACGCCATGTGTTGGCTTAAACTTATCAACTCAACTTTTTCAGACATGGTACAATATTTTTCTCTCATAACAAAACAACGTCAGTCGATTTATCAGCTACAAACCATCAGCCGAACAGTATCGGTATGATTCCTGGCTCCGGCTATTGGACCGTTGGTAGCATAAATTACGGGGGCGTGGCATTGTCGCTTAGCGCCCCCACTTCACATTTCTAACATCTATCGGTGCGTTGGGTTAGGTGACCAACCTTTAGTATGGTTTGGTGGTTCCTGGAGAAGATAGGCTTTTTTTGTTTGGCTGTAGGTGGTGGGCATCCGTACGTCCCTATCCTGGCTAGGAAAGAACGCACATGGAGCTCGTTTTTCTGTCGCCAGGCTTGGCCAAGCACCCGTTTGGCATTCCCATCACCTCCCAGAGCTTGGTGCATGACGATGCGAGGAGGGCGACGGTGCAAGCCGGCCATGGATCTCCGGCGGCGTGGTCAAGTGCTCGTCGGATCTGCATTGAGCCACTCCGCCGGAGCCCACGCCAGCCACCACGCGAGCACGGCGCGGGGCATCCACGGTGCAGGCGCGGGCTCTTGTATGCTCGGTTGCTCCTCTACTCTTGGACCGCCGCAAAGCTCGGCTTCTCCTCCGCTATTGGTTGTTCTTCTGTTCTATACTGCTCTGCTCTCGACCGCCACAGAGCTCAGCTACTCCTCCGCTCTTGACTGCTCCAGCCAGTGACCCCTCTGTTAGGTTGATCTCTCCTCCAGTGAGCCCAATAGCTCATTAGGTCTTTGATCCGCGCCCTGATCGGGGGCGTCCAGCCCAACAATAGCTGGTGGGCCTCCGTCGCGCAGCGCTATATAAAGGAGGTGGGGAGCCGGGGCTCGAGTCACGAGGTCAGAGCCGCCTTTCCCCACCTACAACCCTAACCGATCTCGAGGGTCATGCTGTGAGCGACGGGAAGCACCGCCGCCGTCACTGCATCGCGCTCCCCTTCTCCGACCGTCGCTGCCCGTGCGCAGCCACCATCAACGTTCGTGATGGCGTCCGGATCGAACTCCAACCTTCCTACAGACGGTTTGCACCACCTAACTCCCCTTTCTCCCTCTCTCCCTCTCGGATCCGGTAGTTCTATCACTAGGATATCGATGTTCTTAACTGAAATATATAGTACTACCCCGTTGATCTACTGCTATACGATCCTAAAGTTTCAACAATGGTATCAGACGCCTATCTATGGTGTAGATCTAGACTTGGGGAATAGAAAAGAGAGAAAAGAACCGATTTGAAATCGGAAAAGAATTCGAAATCAAACCCTAACCCTAACCCTAATCGGGTACAAGAAAAGAGGAGGGGACAGGGGCCTACCTAGGGCTCCGACCCCGTCACGCCGCCAGCTCGTCTCCATGGCCGGCTCACCACCGGACGACAGTGGACGCCGGCGGCACCGCCACCACGCGGAAGACCACAGAGCCGTGAGGCAACAGGGCACCACCATGCGGCCCCTCGACGGCGGCGTGCTCAGCCTTGGGCGAGCACGCATGCCGGCGAGAGGGCGCGGGGCGGCGCCATATTCTTCCACCGGTGGCCGACGACGATGGCTGCGGTGAAGAGGATGAAAGGCCGCTGCGGCGGTGAAGAAAGAAAGGGAAAGTGCGCCGGAAGGGAAGGGGACCAAGATAGAAGAGGAGGAAGGGACTGGACTTGCTCCGGTGCTGTTTTTCCTCATCGGGACCGGCGGCCACCGTGGCCAGCCGGAGGAGCTGCTGGTTCCTCTCTGTGCGGCGCAAGAGAAGGACGGGGAGGAAATGGAAATGAGCTCTCTAGGGTTAGGGGCCGGCAGTCGACGCGTTTTGATCTCCCGAAATCAACTCTCGACCGTCGGATGCTCATGAACGGTTCCGATCGCGCCGGTATGAGTGGGCCAGATTGAGGCCCAGGCGGGCAAGTTCGGTAGGCCGAATTGTCGGCCCAGGCCCAGGTTGCGGCCTGGGCGCGGCTGCCTCACCGCTGAACAACCGGACTGGGCCGGATTGCGAAGCAAATGGGCCGCGAGCTGCATTTTGAGCGGCTGGGCCGAAATGTATGACTTCATTTTAATTTTTTCCAGAAGCAAACTTTGATGATTTTAAAAAGAAATCTGAATTGAATTTGATGCATATTTTCTGTACAAAATTTATCCAACGATATTTTTGTTTAGTTAACAGTAAAGTTGCTTCTGGAAAATATTATTATGATAATGGTAAAAATGTTTCCGCGGCGTACTTAAAGATGTTATTTCATTATTAAATTCGAACCAACGGGAGAATTTAATTTTGAAAAATAGATAAATTTAAAATATGATCATAATATTGTTATTATTCTGACCAACGTTGATTAATAGC
The DNA here is from genome assembly GCA_038087645.1 of Saccharum hybrid cultivar R570. Lineage (NCBI taxonomy): Eukaryota > Viridiplantae > Streptophyta > Magnoliopsida > Poales > Poaceae > Saccharum > Saccharum hybrid cultivar. The sequence goes on along the minus strand of JAQSUU010000043.1, from coordinate 4,089,976 downwards.
AGTATTATGATATTATTATGATTTTATCATGCATTAATTCTATTTCTGCCCAACGGTGATCTAGAATTAGTGTAAAAAGGATGATTTTTGTATGTTTTAATTTTGACCAACGTTGGAATTAAAGCATGCAATTATTCATGTTATAATTATGTTCTCACTTTATATGACTTATATTTTCAGGAGGTTACTCTTTGATGGGGTTTATCAAAGATATCCCACCCCTCAAAGGTGACAACTACAACGAATGGAAAAAGAAAATTGACCTCGCTTTTGTTTTGGCTGAGGTGGACTGGGTGGTCACCACACCATGCCCCAGTGAACCTGTGGCACCGGTGAGGAAGGCCAATGAGTCTGATGCTGAATGGCAGAAAAAAGAGAGGGACCATGCTCCCATACAGATGGTATATGACCTACAAAAGCAAAAGTGGGTCAATGCCAACAAAAAGTGTGTTGCTGTCATAAAGAACACAATTGAGCCTACCATAATGGGCTCAATCCAAGAGTGTGACACTGTCACAGAATACTTGGAAAGGATAAAGAGTCAATTTTATGGCTCTTCAAAGACATATGCTACTCAGCTGATAAAGCAGCTGGTAACAGAAAAATACACTGGAGATGTACATGGCAATGGCATAAGAGAGCACATATCAAAAATGAACCATTTGAACAACAAGCTAAAACCAATGGATCTGGCTCTTACGGAAGAGTTTCTTGTCCATTTGATTTTTGCTTCTTTACCAAAAGAGTTTGACACATTTGTTGTCAACTACAACATTCAGCCCGAGAAATGGGATCTAGAACGTTGTATGGCGATGTGTGCACAAGAGGAAGAGAGGATAAAAGCCGCTAATGGTGGTACTCTCAATTTTGTTAAAGACAACAAAAGAAAGAATTTCAATGCCAATGCCAACTCTCCCTCAAAGTCAAAGGGCAAAGCTCCCATGCAGCATCAGCCTCAGCAGAACAAATTTACAGTGAACAAAGATCAGTGTCTTCACTGCAAGAAGACGGGACATTACAAGAAAGATTGTCCCGATTTCCTAAAGATGATCATGGCAAAGCAAGGTGAGAACATGATTACGTTTATAAATGAATCCCTGTATGTATAGTATTCGAAATCTACTTGGTGGATTGACTCAGAAGCAACTATTCATGTTGCAAATTTTTTATAGGGATTCCGTTCGACGAGAACTACGCAAAGAAGCGAAAGGCACGTTAAAGTCGCAAATGGAGTCCAAGCAGACGTCGAAGCTGTTGGCGATGTCTCCTTAGAGCTTGCTGATGGATTCATTCTTTTGTTAAAAGATGTTTTATTTGTTCCGTCATTACAAAGAAACTTGATTAGTGTGTCATGTTTGGACAACGATGGATTTGATTGTCATTTTGGAGATGGCAAATGTGAAATATTATGTAATAATGAATGTATTGGTCTTGCTTTTCAAAAGCAAGATCTTTATTTGTTATCACTTCGTGAAAATGTGAATTCCGTATGTGATGCGAATGATAACGTATTCTCGTTTGTGAACGCGAATAGAAAACGAAAGAGAACTCAAGATGCGTCGTCGAAATTATGGCACTGTCGTTTAGGCCATATTTCGAGGGGGAGAATAGAGAGACTAGTTAAGAATGATATTCTTCCTCCATTAGAGTTCTCAGATTTTGAACAGTGCAGAGAATGTATTAAAGGAAAATACACAAAGCAAATTAAAAAGGATGCTAAACGAAGCACAGGAATTCTACAGATAATTCACACAGACATCTGTGGTCCTTTTCCTGTGAAAAGTGTGGATGGTTTTGACTCGTTCATAACATTCACAGATGACTACTCCTGTTATGGTTACATTTATCCAATTAAAGAAAAAAATGAAGCGTTGGATAAATTTAAAATATTTAAAGCTGAAGTTGAAAATCAGCATAATTTAAAGATTAAAGTGGTCCGGTCTGATCGTGGTGGGGAGTACTACGGTCGGCATACCCCATATGGCCAAGTTCCTGGACCCTTTGCAAGGTTTCTACAGGAGAATGGCATAATAGCCCAGTATTCTACACCGGGCGAACCTCAGTAGAACGGAGTAGCTGAAAGGCGCAACTGTACCTTAATGGATATGGTACGTAGTATGATGAGTTACTCTGACTTGCCATTGAGTCTATGAATGGAGGCGTTAAAAACCGCCATTCATATTCTAAATAGAGTACCAAGTAAAGCGGTGCCCAAAACACCATATGAGTTATGGACAGGAAGAGAACCCTCACTAAAACACTTGCGTGTGTGGGGGAGTCCTGCTGAGGCAAAAGTATTTAACCCAAATATTGAGAAGTTAGATCCCAAAACAGTTAGCTGCCATTTTATTGGCTATCCTGAAAAGTCAAAAGGTTTTCGTTTCTACTGTTCAGATAGATACACAAAAATTGTAGAAACAAGACACGCTGTTATCTTAGAGGATGAAATGATAAGGGGGAGCATGGTGGCTCAAGAAATTGTTCGTGAGGAGAAGCGGGTTTGTGTGTCCACTCCGATGATTCAGGAACCATTCTTTGAACTACCTGTTCTTGTTGCACCAACAGTGCCAGATACTATAGTGCCAACACCTGTTGTCAGTTCCCCTGTGGTGACGGTAAACAATGATGAGGAACCTGTCCTTCAGGAACCTATACAAACTGATGCCACAGATGAGGGGGAGCAACAACAGCCTCAAACAGAAGGTGTGCCAAATGTGGAGGCCCCGAGAAGGTCTCAAAGAGTTAGAAGATCAGCTATACCTGATGATTATGAGGTGTATAACACTGAAGAATTTCAAATGGAGGGTGATCCCACTTTATTTGAAGAAGCCATGAGAAGCGATAATTCATCCAAGTGGCTTGAGGCCATGGAAGATGAAATAAAGTCAATGAGTACCAACAAAGTTTGGGACTTAGAGTCTATTCCTAAAGGAGCCAAGACAGTAGGCTGCAAATGGGTCTACAAGACAAAACGTGACTCCCAAGGGAATATTGAAAGATTTAAAGCGCGACTTGTGGCAAAAGGTTTCACGCAAAGAGAAGGAATTGATTACAATGAGACGTTTTCTCCAGTCTCATGTAAGGATTCCTTCAGAATTATAATGGCATTAGTGGCACACTATAATTTAGAATTACATCAGATGGATGTAAAAACGACATTCCTGAATGGAGATCTGGAGAAAAATGTTTATATGGCACAACCGAAAGGTTTTGTCGTAGAAGGAAAAGAACGAATGGGATGCCGCTTAAAGAAATCGATTTATGGGTTAAAGCAAGCTTCGAGACAGTGGTACTTGAAGTTTGACAGAACAATAAAGAATTTTGGGTTTAAAGAAAATATTGAGGATAATTGTGTTTATACAAAGTTTAAGAATAGAAGATATATCTTCCTAATCCTGTATGTAGATGATATCTTACTCGCTAGTAGTGATGTCAGTCTACTACTGGAAACAAAGAAGTTTTTATCTTTAAAATTTGATATGAAAGATCTTGGTGAAGCTTCATTTGTTTTGGGCATAGAGATTCACCGAGATAGAAGTAAAGGGGTATTAGGACTATCACAAAAGGCATACATAGAAAAGGTTTTAAAGAAATTCAGTATGCATAAATGTAGTGCCTCACCTGCACCCATGGTCAAGGGCGACAGATATGGGGATTTTCAATGCCCAAGGAACCAATACGAGCTCGATCAAATGAAAGTGGTTCCATATGCTTCTGTTGTCGGAAGCCTACAATATGCTCAAGTGTGCACGTGCCCTGACTTAGCTTTTGTTACCGGGTTGCTTGGCAGATTTCAAAGCAATCCAGGAATTGAACACTGGAAACTGGTAAAGAAAGTCTTGCGATATTTGCAAGGTACGAAAGGCCTCATGTTGACGTATAGAAAATTAGATTATCTCCAGATAGTGGGGTATTCGGATTCTGATTATGCGGGAGATGATAGAAAATCCACGTCAGGATATGTGTTCACTCTCGCAGGAGGAGCAATTTCATAGAAAAGCTCAAAACAAACCGTCACTACATCGTCCACAATATATGCCGAGTTTGTAGCGTGTTATGAGGCAACGGGGCAGGTGAACTGGCTAAAGAAGTTCATACCCGGTTTGAAGGTAGTCGACAGCATACATAAACCACTAAAGTTATACTGCGATAATGATCCAGCAGTACAGTATGCTCACAACAATAGGTCAAGTGTTGCTGCCAAACACATTGACATAAAGTATTATGTTGTGAAGGATAAAGTCCGGGATCAAGTAATAAATCTTGAGTATATAAGCACTGAAAAGATGCTCGCGGATCCGCTTACAAAAGGCTTACCACCCAACGTGTTCAGAGAACATGTAGCCAGCATGGGTTTAAGGGAAAGCCTATGACTCCTGGACTATAATAAAGGGCCCAAAAGTTAAGGTAACTGTTTCCGATCAGAGACATGCATTGTAGCTGTCAAATCTATCGGCGATTGACCGTGACGATGAAACATGCTCTATGCACTTATTTGTGATGAAACGAGTAAACTTAAAAGCATTGAAGTTAAAGATGAAAGGTTAAAGTATAAGTGAGATCAAGGGGGAGAATGTTAGGTTGATCTCTCCTCTAATAAGCCCAACGGCTCATTAGGCCTTTGATCCGCGCCCTGATCGGGGGCGCCCAGCCCAACAATAGCTGGTGGGCCCCCATCGCGCAGTGCTATATAAAGGAGGTGGGGAGCCGGGGCTCGAGTCACGAGGTTCGTCAGAGCCGCCTTTCCCCACCTACAACCCTAACCGATCTCGAGGGTCGCGCTGTGAGCGACGGGAAGCACCGCCGCCGTCACTGCATCGCGCTCCCCTTCTCCGACCGTCGCTGCCTGTGCGCAGCCACCATCAACGTTCGTGATGGCGTCCGGATCGAACTCCAACCTTCCTACAGACGGTTTGCACCACCTAACTCCCCTTTCTCCCTCTCTCCCTCTCGGATCCGGTAGTTCTATCACTAGGATATCGATGTTCTTAACTGAAATATATAGTACTACCCCGCTGATCTACTGCTATACGATCCTAAAGTTTCAACACCCTCCAATGGCACCTGTGCCCCCTTCCCCTCTTCCTTGACTGCGTGGCAACAATTGCTCTTCGGGTCTAGGCACGCTCACCGCTGCTACCGGCGCCGCTACTCTTGGTGGTGTTTACGGGTGGCATTATCCAGCTCTTGGCGGTGACATCTGGCTCTTGGTTTACGGGCGGAGACATACAACTCTTGGTGGTGTTCGGGCATGCAGATCAAGTGTTCGATGAAATGTCTGAGAGGGGGTAACCTTACAAAAAATAGAGAAGAGATAATTCTATGCAAAACAAATCAGACAACCAAATACATCCAATGCTAGCCAGGCTTAGACAATGCATGCGACCAAACAACTACACCCTCCTTCCCTGAGTATAAGGCATGCACGTATTTCAGAATTCAAACTTTGTTATCTTTGACTAACAATTACCCTAATTATATCAAAAGTTTGTATTACAAAAGTAGTTACATTAGATTTGTATTTAGAAATATTTTCTAATGATCAAACTTTTTTTTTTCTATAAATTATATATTATAAGAAAAATTATAGGTCAAAATATATTTTTGAAGACAACACTAAGTTAAGTCGCGCCTTATATTTAGGGACAGAGGGAGTATAGATTGACTTGGCTTGGGTTGTTCAAGCTTAGATTCTAGCCACACTACGAATAAGTTAAGGAACCAAACACACCTAATATACTCTTTTGAGAAATTTACTGAGTACCCGACATCAGTTAGATCCACACCACACCCACTTCGTGTGAACTTCTGCAGGTTGCAAGTATGTGAGCGGTAAAGAAGCTGACCGTCTCGTGCTCGGTATCTCTTCGGAAAAAGCAACTCTATGTTGCCGCATGCTTTAATCTGGTTTGGATTCTACGGTCTAAAGTTTAGTGGGTTAAAGTTAAGTGTTAAAACCAAGATCATTTTAATTTATTTGTTTGATCTAGTGAACTAATGATCTTTTTAATATTAGCTAAACTTTAGACCATTGTTTAGAGCCTAAAGAGTTAAAATATCGCCCTGTTCGTTTGACTGAAAAATCATGGCTAAAAGTACCGTTCACTGATTTGTTGTGAGAGAAAAAGAACCTTACTTGTTTTCTGTAACACCCCTGATATTACTAGCTCGCTTAGCACCGCGGTTAATATCTAAAAAAAATTAACTAAACAAGTTTTCCGGAGGTTAAATTTAAAACAAACTTGAAATGATACCCAATCGTATATGACGCGCTTGTGTGGTTAAGAAGAACTAAATGAACATTGTACGTTAGTTTATGTTGCGTGAAAATATGCTACTGTGATCCTAATAAGAAACATCGAATAAGTTGTTTTAATTATTGGCATGAAAAACAAATTTTTACAAACAAAAATAAAATGTAACTTGAGCAGTGCGCTTAAGTAAGAAGGGATGAGCGGGCTACGTAGGTGAAAGCGCAACTTTGCTTTGGAAATAAGTATTGCCTAACTTCGCTAGAACACGCTGTTGGCCAGCTAATTCTTGACCTCGAGCACTGGTTGGCAGTCCCGCGTTGGCACGTCTCTACTCTACTCTCTAGTTCACCTTTGTCTAAGTTTGTTGCTCCTACTAGTATCCGTACATACCTTCTTGAGCCTTGTCAAGGTGGTTTAGTCTTAACCTAGCTAGATTAGAAGTTGGGCACGCTTCAAAATTCGTGCAACGCACGATTCCGGCCGGTTTGGCCTAGTGGGCGCGGTCACCGCGTACGCTCTGGCGCTCGCCCGGTCGTCGTGGTGCCCTGCCGCTGCTGTGCCGTGCATTGCTGCAAGTTGCGCCCGTCCGTGATCTCATGCGCCGTCGTGCTACGCTACTGCACGCACACTGCCACTGCACATGGCTGCGTGCCTCTGCCGCTGGGCGGCCGGCCAAGGCCTGCTGCACCGCTGCCGCCCGTGTACGCCACGTCCCGTCTAGGTGAGAACGGGGCTCGAGCTTGGACCTGGCCGCCAGTCTAAGTCAATGACCCGGTCTTTATGTCGTTGGTGACGCATCCCTGCCCGCTTGACCCCGCTAGCCGACGCCGGGCTTTAAATGGCAGCAGCCCTTCCTTCCTGCACCGCAGTCGCTCCCCTTCTAAAGGCAAGACAAAAGCTTCTCGACTCAGTTATCGCATCGGGGTGTGGTTAGGGGGGCAGCTACGCGTCCAGCCCGCATCGAGTCCTAGCCAAGCCTGGTGCCGCGCCAATTTTGAGATTTCCTCGCCGTCGGCCATGGGCGCCGCCGCACCGGTTAAGCGGGGAGGTAAGCCCGTAGAGTTGGTGGCAGCTTAATTGCTTGTACCCCTGAGCTCGCCCAGACCTCCTCTACCCAGTGCTCGCTCCTTTTTGGCCAGGGCATGTATCGTCGGCGTAATGACGCGACCGTGCGGCCCCGGAGCGTCGCCACCGTGCTCACGCGCACGTGGCCGGGTCATCTCGGCCCTCCTCTACACCAACCGCCACCACAGCACGAACCGTGGTAAGGCCCTCCTGCTTTTCCCACAACCCCTAATGCCTCGCTAGGTCGTAGAATAGCCATAACGGTTGCACCATCGTCGTGATCCGTCAGTCGCTGCTGTAGCTCATGTCAGTGCGTCTCCGGGCTCTGAATCACCACCCAACGTCAACGTATTGGCTGTAGATGGAGGTCGGCCCTGTAGTTGGGCCTGAGCGTGTCCCAGGTACCCGGCGTTGCGGCCGTGTGCCGACCGGAGCCGCACCGCTGCTCGCGGGCACGTCAGGGACCGCTCCGTTGAGAAGATAGATCTTTTTCGGGGTGTTTTGTGCAAGTCTCTGGTCTATGGGAATAATATCTCGCTGTGTCGTTGGATTTCATTAGAGCTCAGGTCCTCTTTTGCAAACTATCGCACGTGTGCGGGCTTCCCCGTCACGGGCCGGCCTGCTGGCGCTCGGCCATGTCTCGCGCGGGCCGTTACTGGGCCAGCCTGCTGCTGCGAGCACAGCTGTTTCCGCGCGGACCGCAGCGGGTCGCTGGGCCGCTCAGTTGCCATTGTCCATTTTTCGTTTATAAAGTAATTTCTTAATTTATTTCCTATCTAAACTTGTAAATTCAAAATAGAATTGTGTAGAAGTCTAAAAATCGTGAAACCAATTTTGTTAGTTTCCTAAAATCATGATCTATCTAAATATATAATTGGTTTCAGTAGTGTTGTAATATTTTTAGGCTTGCTCTAATTACTTCGAGGCGTTTAATATTATCAAACATAAACTTGTAAGAATTGTTATGAATAATCAGTGATAGTATTAATCCTAGAAATTTTATAGTAAACTTCTAGTATTACTAGGTGTCCACTGTAATTTTTGTAGCTCCAAAATAATTCGTTGCTAGGATAATTAATAAGCTCTAGTTTGAATATGTAGTAAATCGATAAAATGAATAATGCGACGTCTCGGGTTTATATAACTAAAACACTTGTTGAGAAATAACGTTTGAATCGACAGATACGTGGCCTAGTGAGTTGGTGTGTGGCTAGCTCGTTAGCTTGCGAGACGTAGTCGTACGACGAGAGTTGCAATTGCTATCTTTTACTTATGTCTCTACGTTGCATTTGCGTAAATCTCATAATAGGGACGACGATGGATCGTGGAGTCAACCGGAGTAGCAGAAAAGTTGGTGCCCGAATGGTCATGGTGTCATGGTGGAATGCTAACTTTGATTATGTTTTTTACCCAGGCAAGCCCCGATGCATAACCTCTATTATTCTGCACTTTATTTTATACTTGTGCATTAAGTTTTAAGGAGTTGAATGAAACCCACTTGCATATAAATATCTTGATCCCATGAGTCTTACTAGTATGTCAGGATCGTGTAGACTGTTATGCTACAGGACTCCGATAGAAGTCGAGTGATTGCCTGTCACTCGCGAGAGATAGGAAATATATTATTGTTACTATCACATGGATTATATATGGATAATAATTAGAGACCGGGCGGGACTGTACTTGGAATTGGATATGGACTTGGTTGGGCAATTCAAGCGAGACTCTGGTTGTATTTGTCCCACCTATGTTGATTAAGGACCGTTCGTTGCACTGGACCCCCGGTCAAGTCACAGATTTATTATCCCGAACACATACTTGCTTATGGGAGCGGGAAGGCTTGTTACTCTCTTGTCATGGGCTCCGACTCTTTTCGGACCGACTGATTGGAGGCGGAGATAGGTGGAGGTCTAAGCACCACTTTGAGACCGGGCCTCAAGTGTGAGGGTTTGGAGTCCAAGTTTGGACGGGGACCTGGAACTCGTGACAAGAGTGAAATGGGTTGGGCTCGCTCGTGCCTAGGGTACGAGCGAGGCGTGTGTTTTTCGAGGTACCCAGCTGGGCACATTGATTCGCGAATCGCCGTTTCTACGTGACGGTACGGCTTGACTGCACTCTGGCACCGTAGTAAGAACTGAAAGATGAAAGATAGAAAGATGGTTCTGATGACTCAACCTTTGCTTGAAAGTAGAACATGTGCTTACCTAGAACGGTTGGTTAATGAACTATTAATGATTGCTAATAAAAAATAAATATAAGGATGCACCTTTAGTAATGCTTCCTGCAGCTGCAATAACCCACAAGCCAGATAGCCTTACATATCTTTGGAGTCTTTTTTTTCTTCTGACGGGTAAGTCTTGCGGAGTACAATTGAGTACTCAGGGTTTGTTCTACCCTGTTGCAGGTGACAGGGTTTTGGAGCGGACATTTGTGTGGGGAAATCTCCTGGTGGGCTCAATGAGGATTTTCTTTACGTTGCGGATATAGAGTTGATTTATAACTCTCACCAAAAATATTTTACAAAGGAAAGATTTACCACCTGTTATCATTTTATATATATATAAATGTTCTTCATGATAATATTTAACTTGACCTTAAATGATTTTCATTCCGCTAAAACTCTGATAACATTTTACATACCGCTGTTATAACCAAATAATGAATTACTCTGATGTTGTACTAAAAGTAATATAAGAAATTGCAAAGATATTGTAAGCTTTATCTCTCATTTATGATCCTGAGGTAAAAAATGTGGATTTTCGAGTTCTCCCTCGGGTGTGCTCGACTGAATCGCGTAGTTTAGTGTTCTCCCTTGGCTACTTAGTGTCTAATGGAAGACAAGTACTTTTTGGAGGACATTAGATTAGACAGTTCTGCCACATTTTCTCCCACGTATCTAGAGAAAGCATGATAAAGTTTTGACAGATTCTGCCATGATGTGTTTACTAATGGCGTTTTCAAGCTTTTGTTATAAGAGGCGATAGCTACTTCCGCAAACTTTTGTAACACTCTGTGATTCGATCTGGGAGACCACTAACGAAGGTGATTTGGATGCTGAAACAGAATCCTCGACTAAGAAAGTATAACTTTAAACAAAAACCCTAAGCATCTCCAACAATTTTGTAAATAGCTTTGGCATCCTTGTTTTTTTAGAAAAAAAAACTTAAAAACCCCTCGCCAATAGTTTGGCATATGGGTTAGGCATCTGTGGGGAATCGGCAAAAGAGCGAGCAATCGGCGCATATATGCGCGCGTCGGGAAGCCACGCATCCGCTTAGTATCGGTCTTTCTCGCGGGGCTCTTCGTTGCTTAGCGGGGCTCTTCGTTCGCTTAGCAGGCCTCTTCGTTTCTTAGTGGGGCTTTTGAGTTTTTGGAAACAAAATTTGTCAAACTGTTGGAGATGCGATCTTTTTTTCCTCGCCATATTATTTTGGAAGTTGGGAAACAACAAGATTTGAGAAATTAAATTTGTCAAACTGTTGGAGATGCTTAGAAATAAAAAGAATTTGAAGAAAAACTATTTTTCAAATAATCAGATCACTATCAAATCGGCCATGGAGTCAGTGAAGGTTCATGAGCCATGACCAAGATACATTTTGCCCGATTCCTCTTCCGGTCTTCCAACAGTTTCGAATAAAATCGTCAAATATATAGATGTCTTTGGGCGGTGGCACATCCATCCCTCTCGCACTTTACATGGCACTAACACAAGAAAATGACAAAATGTCTCTTACTAAACATCTCCATTAGGGATGAAAACGAAAATGATAATTTCTGATTTTCGGAAATCGTTTTCGAGTTTTTTTCCGATTTTCAGGCCTAAATAAAAATGGTAGCAATAATGAAAAAATGAAAATAAAAATGATAAAATTAATCGGAAACGAAAGCGAAAACGATTTTGCCCTCTTCCGACCGTTTTCGAAGATTACCGTATTTAGCCAGTAATTTACCGTTAGTAGTTACCGATTTAAAGTATTTTAGGTTTAGTTGGCCCACATTTAAGCATCCCATCTACACACGCAAGCTTATAAAGCAAATATCTTTTTGGAAAGGAACTATATGACAAGTATTTCATCTGTATAGGAACAAGTAGGTAATCAGTCAATCACGTACTGCATCTTAATTCTAGCTGGTCACCATGAACATGAACGAAATCTAGGTTTTAGCTTGTCTCAGACCAAAGATGGTGTGAACCGTGGTTTTTGCTTGTGGTCTTGTCAATTGTAACTTTATTTATTACTATTGTCATATGAGATAGGTTGAGTTTTATGGCTCTTCTCATGTTCTACAATTTGACGTGTTTATCGTTTTTTAGATATCGTTCTCATAGATTCCGATCATTATCGATATACTTTTCGATCGACTACTATCGTTTTCGAAATTACCGGAATATCGGTGTCGTATTCGTTTCCGACAATATCGTATCGACTTTGTTTTCGAGAAAAAAATATAAAAATGAAAGTGATTTGGCCTCCAATCGATCGTTTCCGACCGTTTTCATCCCTACATCTCCATAGTAAAAGTGTAAAACCGCGTACATACATGTACATCGGCCTAAAACAGTAAGAGTTATTATTAGTTGGGACTAAAAATTAGACTAATTAATTAGATTAGTCATCTAATTGGCTAACAACTATTTTAATAAATGCTTAAAAAATTAGGCCATCTATTAGCCTTCGTTTTAGATAGGCTAGAATTAATTTTTGCTAATTGTTAGCCGGCTAAATTAGCCCTCCCTATTCAAATAAGGGGGTGTTTGGTTCCACCCCCTAAACTTTAGTCGTTGTCCCAACGAATATTTGGACACATGCATGAAGCATTAAATACAGACTATTTATGAAACTAAATGTATAGATTGAGACTATTTTGCGAGACAAACTTTTTAACTCTAATTAGTCCATGATTTGACAATGGGGTGCTACAATAAACATGTGCTAATGATAGATTAATTAGGCTTAATAAATTCGTCTCACGGATTACTGATGGATTCTGTCATTTTTTATTAATATCCGAACACCCCATGCGATACCCTCACATGACACCTCCTTGTGGCAGAACTACCTGAACCATATGGCCCACATGTGCTATCATTGTCTTCCAGACTTCTGATACAACACATGCAAGCCAGATAACTTCGGTAGTTTGTCGGGTGTCCTCGGAGAACCCCGAATCATCTACGTTTTACAACTCATACAAGATCAACAATGGAGTTGTTACAACATTACAACATTTGATATAAAATACATACATCAGAGTGCAGAATAATTATAACATTAGTTTACAATACATGTTCCAGTCAAACTTAACCTAAGTTTCAAAATATGAGTAGAACTTAACCTAATGTAGAAGAAAAAGAAGCCAGACCATGTCAAGCCAACCGACATGACCTCACTTAGCCGCTCAAGTCAGAACCTGCAACAGGGGTTAACAAACCCTGAGTACTTGAGGGTACTTAACAAGTTTTACCTGACTAAAGAAAAGACTCTAATGATATGTAAACTTTAAGGTAAGGTAAAGCAAGATGTATCTTTTGCAGAAAAGCTTACTATGTGTGGATCCTTACTTTTAATATTTTAGCTATGTATTAAGTTCCTCAGTAGTATCCAGTTTGCACCTGATCTAAATCAATCACTTCATTAAGCATCTCATCTCATCTTAACTTATACCATCTCATGTACATCAGTAACCATATATCATTGATTAACTACGATGTATGGTCAGAGGGTCGAGTTTTTATCTCCGAGAAGCAACGGCGATTCGAATCGATTGGCCCAGCTGGGATTTCCTTACCACACGACATATGTAGATCATAGACCTACATATATCAACCTTCACTCGGATCCTCCAAAATATGAACCGGTCTAGCGCTACCTGAGAGCATAGTACCCACCTCTCTGCGTCGTTCGTCCCTGATGGATTCACATGAATGGGTACATGATACTCTCACCATCTCCACGCTCCCAGTGCGCGGTTGTCGTTTCACATAATGGAATAGCCAAGATATTAGCCTTACCGGAGTATGTGGCTAGTACTAGCAAAGTCTCAACCACACACAGGCCTACAACGAACGGTCCTCAATCCACACAGGCGGGGTCACTATGTCAAGCCTCAAACTTGACGCAAGCCAAGATTCTGCCCGGTCTTAATTTAAATAACATTATTATCATGGTATTCTCACGATCCAAAAACAGAGCTGAGAAGAACCAAGGTAAACCTATTTCTCGCGAGTGATGAACCCATCATTCGACTTCTACCGAATTATGTGCATTTACTAAGCATTAGGGATAACGACCTATCCAGACTAGTAGGGTATAACTATGGATACCTGTATATCAAGGTAATCATGCAACAACGGTATATAATCAACTCCTACTTACTTAATGCACATCTCACAAGATTTAAGGTGTAATAAAGATTTGTAAAAGCTATAGAACGGTGGTATGCACCAGAACATGTCTGCGTTGCAGAGACGGTTAGTTTCCTCAAAGAGATCCAATAGACACCAACACCTCTGGTGGACGGACCTACTCCGAGACTTGATCAATACGAGTCTTCTTACTCTCGTACATACTACACGTAGTGATGCTTTGCTTAACATGACAGAATGGATGATATGATAAGCATAACAAGTGCATTATTAGAAACCAAACAAACTTGAGAAAGTTGAGTACAACTTTCCTTTGCAATTAAAGTTGGTTAATTATTCACAAAGCAATATTAGTTATTCATTTACTTATTAACAACAAGCTAAGCATGATCAATTACCATAGAATAAGAGTGCCTAGGAACAGTAGGGGGTTAGATGTTCCAAGGTCTACAATCAACCCATAATATCACTCAATTCATTTTATGAAGTATTCTAATAAATAAGCATTTATTTAATCATTAATCAAAGGCATGCAATTAATCATATAATTAAAAACTATCAAAACAGTACCACAATTTTTGTGAAGGTGGAGCTAAGCATATAAATCATACTAATAAAGTTTCATGATTTTTGGATAAAAATTTTAGCCTATAAAAATAATTGAAGTTGCATTTATTAATTAAAAGAGGTATTTTTTAGATCATGCAAGAACTAATCATTTTCATCATTTCATATTTTTCCTAGATAAAGAACATCATGAGAAGCACACACAAAATTTTTTATGATTTTATCAGCTCTACTTATTTTTCTATGAATAAAATAAGAAGCTGCACAAAATAACCTTTTTAGAAAATAATAAAAACGTTTTCATATTTCAGCCCACTCTCTCCTCTCAACTGGCCCACCCTGGCCCAACTCGCACCCACGTGGCCCATGGCAATCCTGGCCCAGATCGAGCTCACCACGGGGGACGCTGGCGGGACCTGTACCAAGCGATTCAGTACGTCACAGCGCATTGTCCTACGGTGAAAACGGAGTAGCTAGGGTATCACGACGAGCATGAAGCCGGCCATGGCGGAGCGATGGCGGTGCGCCGAATGCGACAGAGCAGAAGAGGTAAAACTAATGCGAGCATTGGCTTTAGGAGCTCACCACGGACCAATTAGGTCAAAAGATGGAGACAGGGACGCAACGGAGAGGTACCGTCGCCAGTGAGAGTTGCTGCGGCGACTCGGTGGTCGGTTGTGAGGAAGAAGCCGAGCGTGACTGCATTAGGCGATGCAGGGCGAAGCTAGTGGGCTCAAGCGGCGTGCACGGCTAGAGGTGGCAGCGTATCGGGTTCGGGTCGGATACACGCGGGTTTCGGGTCCTGCGGGTTCGGGTTTGGAGATGGTTTCTCACCCATGGTTTTTGGGTTTGGTTTTGGGTTTGGTATCGGGTTCGGTTTCGGGTTTGATTTTTCACCCGTGGATATCCAATGGATATCCGAAATAAATCATTTGGAATTAAAACTCATGTTTTATAATATGCTAATAATAACTTGTTTACTTAGATTATTAAATCTATTCAAAATTGACTCATGAAAATATTTATTATTTATTGCCTCTTATTTATACATGTGAATATGTTTATATTTATCCGTGGGTTTCGGGTATCCATTCAGGTTTCGGGTATCCGTTCAAGTTTTGGGTATCCGCGGGTTTGGTTTTGGTGATGGATTTTCACCGGAATCGGTTTTCGGTTCGGGTTCGGGTTTCGGTTTTGGGTGCACGGAGACTCCACCCGATCCAAATCCGACCCATTGCCATCCTTACGCACGACCGAGCTGAGGCTGTGGCTAAGAGGAATCGAAGGATGGTGCTTTGGCGGTGATGAATTTGATCGGCGACGGTGGGCTATGTCGACGGTGAGTGAGAAGAAGAAGACTTGGAGGGCTCGGTCCAGATCAGGGCGAGTGAGGCGGTGAGGAGGTGGCAGCAGCTGCTTGCGCGCCTCCTGGCAAGCTGCTGTGTGCCCAAACGCGAGCAGGCGGTGCTTAGGCAGTGGCGGTCGTCGGTGAGCTAGCAAGCTCCCTGATCTCCACGTCAGCAGAACCCAATTGAACCCTCTTGTTTCTCCCCTCTCTAACTCCCAAACTTGCATTGCAACTCGATGATCATCCTTAAACAAAGTTGTACCTGGATGATCCAACTCCAACTTCACTTAAATGATCATCACCAGAGGAGCACATGTTTTGAAGATTTTTCATTTCCAAACATAGTACATTGAAACTAATATCACTGAAACAAAATTTAGTTTCAGAGACAAACTGAAAACTACCTCATTCCTCCTCCTTTTTCTCCAAAATTTTCAAAACAACATGGTGATCACCAAAAAGCAAAATTATACATCTACATGAGATCTACAACAATGATTTAAGGGTCAACACCAGAAGTTCTAAGGTTTTGAAGAATTTGCAACTCAAACAGGGATACTTTGAAACTGTTATAGAAAAAAATCAGTTTAGGGTTTTCATAACAGAGCTGATTAGAAACTTTGGCATTTAATTTGTGATTATTTAATGATCAAGCAACTCAATCAATACCACCACTTCTTAGTACAAACTTTGTACTAAAAATGATGCTACTAATTGAACAAGTCTATTTGAGAAATTCATTTTAATAAGTGCTCCAAAATTGAATTCAAACTAGAAACCCAATACCTAACCAAATTGGATCAAGTGCTGGCTTTCCATCTTGCTTTCAAAATTGGTGCTCAATTTTTAACATGTTTAATTCAAAAACTTTACCAAACATTTATTACACACAAAAGTATACACTTTGTACTACAAACTTTATATTAACAAAATTTTATTTATTTAAACATATTTTTCATATTTAAAATCACAAAGAGCCTTAAGCATTAACATGGTTATCATTTCATGGGATTAACTAAAACACCATATTTGCAATATGTGAAACATGACAATGAGACATATGAAACATATGCATGCCATACTTGAAACACAGAGTGCATTGATGCAACAATGCTTGATGTTTATGCATGATGATGCTCATGACCCAGTTTTAGTTCCTTTTAACATCTGGGATGTTACAATCCTAAACTTTAGTCGCTAGATCCAAACACTCCCTAAGTCCTAAAATAATTGCACACCACCTTGTCTAAAGTCTAATACTTTGTTAAGTTTAATTAGTTTTTAAAAATATTAACATTTGTACCTCTTAATATTTTTATTATAAAAAATATTTCACTATAATTTAATGATAATTATTATGCATCATAAATATTTAAAAAATATTAGTATACTTTTTTTTAGTTATTTGTTTTAAAGAAATGACTCTTCAGAGAACGGGACGTGTAATCATTTTAGGACCGAGGAGGTATAGCATAAAACCGAATGATTTTAAATTTGACTAAAATAGACATAAATAACTAATAATATTTGTGATATTGAATAAATATTATTGAATTATCCATAAAATGCATTTTTATAATGTACCTATGTTTTTCCACTATGGTAAGACCGAATTCCATTACTTGCACAATGAAAAATAAAGTTGGGGTAGACTAGAGATAAAACCCAAAAGAGACGAAAAACAGGGAGACACATAAAGGGACATAAAGGGCACAAGACAAAAAGAGGTCACGGTTCAGGCACGTTGATTGCCAATCTCCAAGCGCTCCTGTCCATAGCTAAATCGTTGGAGATATTCCACTCCTTAAGATCTCTCTTGACGGACTCGTCCCAAGTTAGTTTAGGTCGACCTCTACCGTTCTTTACATTATCGGCCCGCTTTAGAACTCCACTACGCACCGGCGCCTCAGGAGACGACATGTCCAAACCATCTCAACCGATGTTGAATCAATTTCTCACACGTGAAAACAGCTTCACCTATGAAACTCTTTAAATTGTGCTCTCATATGGGAATGGGTCGGATGGAGATGAAAATAGTAGCCTGTGGCAGAACCGCCTAATCTAATGCCTTCTCAAGAGTACTCGTCTTCCATTAGACACTAAGTACCCAAGGAAGAACACTAAACTACATGATTCCATCGAGCACACCGCAAGGGAGAACTCGAAGATCCACATTTTTACATTAGAATCACAAATGAGAGAGTAAAGCTTACAACAACCTTACCATTTCTTACATCACTTTTAGTACCACATCAGAGTAATTCATTATTTGATTATAACATCGAAATATAAAATGTTATTAGAGTTCAACAGAAATAAAACCCTTTAATAATAAGTTAAACATTAACATGAAAAACATTTATATGCATGAAACGATAACAGGTTATAAGTATTTTCTTTGTAAAACTTTTGGTGAGAGTTTTAATAATTAAACTCTACTCCGCATCGTAAAGAAAATCCCCGCTGGACCCACCAGGAGGTTTCCACACTCAGGTGTCAGCTTATCAGCACCTGTCACTTGCAACAGGGTAGAACAAACCCTGAATACTCATTTGTACTCCGCAAGACTTACCTGTCAGGAGGAAAGCAAATGACTCCAAAGATTACACAAGGCTTTTTGGCTTGTGGGTTTATTGTATCTGCAAAAAGTATTACTAAAGGTGCATCCTTATATTTCTTTTTATTAGCCGTCATCATTAGTTCATTAACCAACCATTCTATGTAAGCACCAAAGCTACTTTCAAGCGGGTGGTAAGCAATCAGAACTATTTTCACCATCTTCCATAGTCCTTACTACGATGCCAGATTATAGTCATATCGGACCGTCAAATCGATGGCGATTCGCGAATCAATGTGCCCAGCTGGGTGCCCCGAAAACACATGTCTTGCTTGTACCTCGGGCACAAGCAAGACCAACCCGTTCCACTCCTGTCAAGGGGTCCAGATCCCCATCCAAACTTAGACTCTAAGTCCCCAACACTGCAGGCCCGGCCTCAGTATGGTGCTTAGACCTCCTCAACCCAATATATATAACCATCTAAAAAGCCGATCCAGAAAGAGTCGGAACCCATGACAAGAGCGAAAAAAGTCTTCCCGTCCCCATAAACAAATATATGCTTGGAACAAGTAAGTCTGTGACCTGACTATGGAATCCAATGCAACGAATGGTCCTTAATCGACACAGGCGGAACAAATGCAATCAGAGTCCCACTCCGTTGTCCAACCAAGTCCAAGTCCATCCAAACCCGTTCCGATCGATCTCTAATTATTACTCATATATATTCTAGGTGATAGTAATATTATTATAATAATAAAAGTAATATATTTCCTATCTCTCGCGAGTGACAGATAATCACTCGACTTCTACCGGGATCCTATAGCATAGCAAGCTACGTGATCCTAACATACTAGTAAGACTCATAGGATAGGGGTATATATATATGCAAGTGGGTTTCATTTAACTCCTTTAAACTTAATGCACTAGCATAAAATAAAGTGCAGAATAATAGAGGTTATGCACCGGGACTTGTCTAGGTAAAATATAACCAAAGTTAGCATTCCACTATGACGCCACGATCATTGAATCACCACATTTTCGCTACCCTAGATGACTTCGCGATCCATCATTGCTTCTATTATGACATTTGTGGATACAATGCAAAGACGTAAATAACACGGGAATTGCAACTAGGAGAATACACACCCAAGTTGTTGAATACTACATTATTTCTCAACAAGTATTTTAGTTATAAGCACCCAAAGTGTTGCTTTATCCCTTTTATTGGTTAGTTTTTATACTCTACTAGAGCTCATTAGCTACCTTAGAAACTAATTACCCTAGAGCTGCAAGGATTACAGTGAGTATGTACTAATACTTAAGAATCCACTGTAAAATTTCTAGAACCAATACTATCACGGATTAATCATAATAATTTCTACAAGTTCATGCTTAGTAATTTTTAAGCATCTCAAAATACTTAGAGCAGACCTAAAAATATCATGAAACTATGTGCACCAATTACATCCTTAGATAGATCATGATTTTTGGAACATAACAAAATTGGTTTCATAATTTTTGGACTCCTACACAGTTCTATATCGAATTTACAATTTTTGTTTCAGAAACTAAATTAAGAAACACATTGAAAAAAAGAAAAAGGCCGTCAGAGACACATTCGGCCCAAAACCACTGGCGACCCAACACCGGACAGGGTGGTGTGCCAAACGGCCGACCCAATAGGCCCGAGACACGAGCGCCTCTGCGTATTTTGCTAAAGAGGCCTTGGTTCAACAAACTATTACTCGGAGCTTTCATTTACTATTGTACCAAAGGCGTGTTTTGCAGCAGGCACCCCCAACTAACCTCCCTTCAACACGGGGAGGTCCCCGGTGCCCCTGATCTCGCTGGCGTGGCTCTGGCCGGCATCGTGCATGCCCACCGGTCGACGGAGTGAGCCTCCCGACCCACTGGCGAGCCGATGAGTACCACGGGGCGCAAACAAAACCCTAGGCGGCGGTTGAATGGCCTACGGTGCCCCCTAGTACCCTGCCCACGCTAGCGGTCCATCCGCCGAGCGGTGCTCCTGTTCTGACGAGCTAAAACACCCATCGCCTAACCTGAAGGACGGTAGAGCAAAAGAAGCTTACCAAGGATACGACCGAGGGGGTGGTTGAGCCGGAGATGGCTCAGGCGAGCCTGGCCACGTGCGCGGTGATGGGGTGGTGGCGCACCGAGCAAGGCACGACCGCGTCAGCTGGTCACCGGTGAGGATTTCGGCCAAACCGAGGTGAGCACCAGAAAGAGGAGGTCAAGGCAGGTCTAGAGGTGCAAACAATCGAATTGCTACTGATGATTAGAGTTTTTACCCCCAAACTCTAGGTCATGGTGGTGGACATGGCTGGCGGCGAGAACTCCATGAAATTGGAGCGGCACACGACTCGACTAGGCCTTGATGTGGGCGAGGTGCATAGCTTGCTCCATAAGCTACACACAGGCACGAGGAACCGCTGTGAGCCTCGGTTGCTGAGGAGGGGAGAGAGCGACGGCCTTGCGCACGACGAGGCCGTGAAGCGGCACACGAGCGAGCAGTGCGAGATAAAACGGGGCGGTTGACACGACACACATGGACCCTAGGCAGCCAAGCCGGAGTGAGCAGCGAGCGTAGCACGGTAGCAGCTGCCTTGATTGCTCGGCGTCAGCTAGCGAGAATAGGCAAGGCAGAAAAATGTCTCCATTACGACTATGGCCGTGTCAACGAAAACAGAGACGGCAGCAGCAGCGTCGGCACGACCCACGCACAACTTGGCCGACAGCGAGCCTATCCCGGCCCACCGCGTGGCCGGCAGCCTACAAAGTTGGCCCATAGCGCGACCGTGGCCAGCCGCGACCAGGCACCGATGACGTGCATGCACGGTGACTGCGAACTCTGAGCCAAGCGGTCGAACAGATTACATGCATGAATTTTGAAGCGAGCTAATACGCGAACGCCGCTTGGCTGAGGCTCGACCAACTTCACAGTCCTAAAGTGCGCCTCACCAGCTATCCCGCGAAGCAACCCTCGAGACCACAGAGGGAGGAAAATGTCGAAGAGAGCTTGTCGTAGGATCGCGCGTTCACGAACAGAACACCAAGGATAAGGTTCTAATGCGTTTTATGGAAGTTAGGGCAATTTTTACGAAGCAATGTGGCACCCAACGCGACTTCCACCTGTGCCATGCTCGAGTGCTCACCTTGATGCAACCAATGGTACAATTACAAGGAGCTAGTGCTTAATCATTTTTTTATTTTGCATGCTATAATTCACCAAAAAGATACTTCCTAAACATGAGTCACATCACACTGGTGCTTATAGAATTTGTTTGCGCGCTAAAAGCCCAAAACGACTTATTCTCTTTCTATTAGGATTGTCACTAACGGTTTTACGTGCTAACTAAATTAATTTTAGGTTTCTAGAAAAGTAAGTCACCTAAGAGCTGTTCATCATTACATGCAAGTCTCAAAATTAAAATCCGAGGAATCTGTTCCATTAATTTCTTTTAGGCCCTAACCCTGGCACTAATCGGGTTCGTAACACCAGAGGTGTTACATAGCTTTCATAGTTTTACCTCACACTGTGGACCCTATGTGGGGAGCTTCAGCTCACACTTGTAGACCCTGTGCGGGATTATGTGAGCATATTTTGAGGGAACTATATACAGAACTATTTTACCAAACGGGTCTCCAAAACAGTTTTAATTTCACCGAGAAAGCTTGTAACAGAACCGCCCAATTATACGAGATTAAGTAGGAAATCATCCAACGGAAGGACAATTTAACAAACTTAAGCCCGTATAACCCGGTAGTCCGTGAAATCTCGACGGATTTCAAACCATTTCACATAACAGCCAAGATCGTACTAAGTTTAGCGGTCACCATCATAAGTTATATAAATGTTCGCGGCATAAAATACATCAGAGTTTAAACATAGTTATTACAAACCAGGTTCGAATAAAAGTAGCGGAAGCGGTAGTTCAAATCACGCACACACACAACATTTTAAAATAAAGTGCCAGCTTGTGATCATCTCCAGCAAAAGCATCAGACTAGAAGTAGCGAATGACCATTGCCCATGGTCCTAAGCTTCACCCATTGCAGGATAGAGGCAGTTGATACAGTAGCCGTAATACATCTGCCCATCTGCAACAAGTGGAAATAAAGCCCTGAGTACGAGAAGGTACTCAGCTAGACTTACCCGTCATAAACTAGAAATAAAAGACACCAAGGAATCATAATAGGCTTTCTGATGGGATAGCTGACTCATTTGCAAGAAAAGCATTTTTAACTTAATAATTCCTTTCCAAAAGCATGCAGTAATTAACTCTTTATTAACCTGTCAACTATGTTTGCACTGGGGCTAGAGTAACATGTAATTAAGCAAGTAAGGATTACCATTGATCATAACAATAGTTATCATGTCATCTTCCACATAACTATCCAAGTGATTCATCAAGATTACTACGATGAAGTAGCTCAAGTCAAGTGTTCACTATCCAGTGACGATGGCGATTCGACTCGATTATTAACCAGCTAGTAAGTTATTCCTCACACAAACCTCACTCACCCCGCTAAAGTGAGGTGTTGGTCACCGAGTCAACCATTCAGGTAAAGTCGCGAGCTTGCCAGGAACCACTTGTACCCGGGGGCCGCCCGACTGCTCTTTGGCCTTATCATCGCGCCCCCGTATCCTGCCACTACTGCTCCGGTACAGTGCGTTGCGGGCAATCCACTCGGCCCGAATAATCTCCCAGTTTCGCGGTCGGAAGGTACTTTATCCGGCCAGCTAAATGTGAGGCATGCGTTCAACATGACCCGAGGGACAACAACGGACGGTCCTTAATCGATACAGACGGAAAACACTACAGTCCGAAACCCTGCAAGTTTCCGTCCGGTCTCAAATTCATTTCACACTTAGTTATACCATGACTTCATAGTCATCCAAGCAGATCTAGGTAACCACCTATAGCTCGCAGGTGACAGAAAATCACCTGACTTCTACGGGTCTAAGCCAGCTAAGCATTGACTCGACTGCGGATACCAGGGTAACAAGGATATAGTATAACAAAGGTAAGCAAGGTATAATGCAGCAACGTCTGCAAACAACTCCTAAACGTAATGCATCAAATTAAGTAAAGTTAATAATAAATTATTTGCAAACCGGGAGAGAAATGCTCCGGGGCTTGCCTCTCTCAAAAGAGCTCGGACGGTGATCGGGGCACTCGGGGAGCTCTTCACCGACCTCCTCTTCGGCTTATGTCACCTCCTGCTGCTGCACCTCGAGCTGCTCCTTTGGCTCCTCGGGTAAGACGACTGGGTTCTCGGTTTGCGATCCTGTATGATGCAATGCGCGTAAGTGATTATGCAAGCGTGCATCGAAGGAGATGAATGCAATGAATATGTTGAAATGCAAGGTAGTCAACATCATCCAAGAAACTATACACTACAAGCACATGTCATCTACTGCATTCTCTTCTACTACTAACATGTCAAGTTAACATATCTTATAAAATGCTTCAAAGATACATCAAAGCTTTACTAATTTCTTAATCACACTTAAAGCAACACTTGCTTAAACCCTAAATAATAATAGGTTTGAATAGCAACATATATTTCTGATGCTCCTAAAAATCTAAGAAAATTACAGTAGCATAATACTACCCTAACAGACTACCATAAAAATTTCATGACATTTGGATAAATAAATTATCCTATACAAAAATGACAAGCTATAGCATACAAATGAGTATGAAATTACTTTGTACTATGAAAAGTGTCAAACAACAGAATTAATATTTTTCCTAGGTTCTTCATGGAATATAATGACTGTACAAAAATTATCACATGCATGTTTTATACAAAGTTTGCTCTCTAGCAAAAATAACAAAAATCAGCCATTAAAGGTACTTGAACTACTTCTCCAAAGTTTTCCACAGCACATGCATGAAACATATTTTTCCTAGGAAGTACATGATATAAGAAGATTAACAAACTTGAAATCATATTTTTCTGATACATATAGGATTTACTAACCATTTTACAAGATATCAGCAATATCAAGAATTAATTAAAGCTCTACAGAAAAGTATCCCAAAAATGACATGCAATGTTTTTATATTGTAGATCTGGTTCCAATGAGTCCATAGAAATTTATTTCACAATTTTTGGAGCTCAAATGAATACAAAAACATTTTTCCACAATATTTTTCATCATGAATAATAAAAGAAAACAGAAAACGATTTTTATTATTGAAACTGGGCCGGCCCGTGGAAATAAACTGGCCCGCGGACGTTTTCGGCCTGAGTCACGCGCGTGGGGAAAAGAGCGAGCAGGCCCGCTCGGAGGCGCGGCCCACAGGGCGTGGCCCAGTGACAACCGACGGGGGAAGACAGGGCGTCCTCGTCGACGTTCGGAGCCGCGACGGCGTGGCGGTGGTCGACGACCAATGGCCATCTTTGGCCACGACCCATCCAGCGAGCGCGCGCATAGTGTTCGCGAGGAGGTAGCGAACTCGAGAGAGAAGCTCAGGGGGATGGAGAGGGAGCGAGGAAGACGGTGGGCGGAGCACGAGCTCGGCGGTCCCGTCGTGGTGGCGCGGCGGGAAGAGCTCGATTGAGCCTTACCGGAGGTGAACAAGGCAAATGGAGGTCCGTTCAGAGGAGAGGAGAAGGTGGCGGAGCTTCGTGCACGACCAATCGAACGGTGGTGGTCCACCGGTGTCGGAACATGGCGGTGAAGGCGAGGATGGCGGTGGTGAGCGGCGCTCCCGCTCGGTTTTCTCTGGAGGAAGGGAAAGAGGGAGCGAGCGAGTGGCGAGTGGGATGGAGACAGGACGCGCGCGGAGATTTGAAGCGGAGCGCGCGCGGGGTCCACGGGCGGCCACGCGAGGGCGTCGCCGGCATGCGGCCGCCACGCGGCGGGCGCGTTCTGCCGCAGCGGACAGCGAGGCGCGGGCGAGCGGGAAGAGGAGGAGGAGGCCGAGCGGACGCGGGCCGGGTCGAGGCGGGGCGCGGGCGCACGCGCGGGAGTGGCGCGGGCCGTTTCCGGTCGCGGGCCGAAACCGGGGCGGCGGCCTGCTTAAGGTAGGATTTGATTTTTTTCAAATTTCTAATTTCAAACAAAATTCAAATATAGTTTTCAAACCTCATTTTGATCAAGAAAAAGACATTTTCTAGAAATGACCCAAAAATAAAAGTTGCTTAGAATTTAATTCTCTCCAACTTTGATTAAGGGGCCAACTAAAAATTCCCAATAGATTTTGATTTTTATAATAAAAGCTAATTTAGGGAGGATTTTTGAATATTTTCAAATAATATTTTTAAAACAAATCTTTGACAAAACTTTGAGTGATTTAGTGGCTCCAAAAATTTCACCTATAATTCTAAGTGATATGAAATTTATAGTTGCACAAATTTGATGAATGTCATTAGCACATTATCACAACATGTTATGCAATACTAGTTTCCACACTTTTATTTTATTAAAGGTACACCCTAAGCACATATGATTATGAATGCCATGACATGTTGTGCTCATGATTGCAATGCAAATGCTTGCGTAACACCAGAGTGTTACAGCTCTCCCTCTTATAAAAATCTCGTTCCGAGATTTGGGTTACGAACCATTTATTATAAAAATCTTCGTATGCTTTTTGTAGGTATTCACCCGTTTCCCAAGATGCATCTCTCTCATCATGATGACTCCATTGTATCTTTATGTTTTCACCACACTGTTTCGAGTAGCCCTTTCTTTGGAATCCAAAACTCGAATTGGCTGCTCACGATACACCAGATCTGACTTAAGTTTTATGCCTCGAGGTTCAATTATTTCCTCTGGAACGCGCAAACATTTCTTAAGATGTGATACGTGAAAAACATGGAATATAGCACCCATTGATTTTGGTAATTCCAATTTGTAAGCCACTGGACCCTTCCTTTCTAAGATTTTGTAGGGTCCTACAAATCTGGCGGCAAGCTTCCTACGTATTCCAAACCGCTTCTTCTTCATTGGCGTGACTTTTAGATAAACATAGTCACCAACTTCGAACACAAGTGGTCTCTTTCTCTTATCCGCATAACTTTTCTGACGTGACCGAGCTGCTCTCATATTTTGCTGAATGATATGAACTTTCTTTTTAGCTTCTTCCACGAAATCAATACCATAATACCTTCTTTCCCCTGGCTCAATCCAGTTTAAAGGTGTTCTACACTTTCGGCCATACAGAGCCTCAAAAGGTGCCATCTTGATACTTTTTTGATAGCTATTATTATACGCGAATTCTGCTAAAGCTAACCACGACTCCCATGAACCTCTGGAAGACAACACACAAGCTCTTAACATATCCTCCAAAACAGCATTAACTCTTTCAGTCTGACCATCTGTTTGAGGATGATAGGCAGTGCTACGAATCAGACTAGTTCCCAAATCTTTGTGCAAATGCTCCCAAAAGTGAGCAGTGAACTGTGATCCTCTGTCAGACACGATAGTCTTCGGTATGCCATGCAATCTCACAATCTCTGCAATATACTTCTCGGCATATTGAGGTGGTCTATAAACTGTCTTGACAGGCAAAATGTGGGTTGTCTTGGTAAGACGATCCACGATTACCCAAATCGAATCATGGCCTTTCTGAGTAGTGGACAAACCTGTGATGAAATCCATACTTATATCGTCCCACTTCCAACTAGGTACTGACAAAGGTTGCAACAATCCAGTAGGTTTCATGTGAATAGCTTTTACTCGACAACATGTGTCACATCTGGCTACATAAGCTGTAATTTCCTTCTTCATCTTTGTCCACCAATAGCGAGGCCTTAGTTCTTGATACATTTTACTACTGCTAGGATGAATGGACAACTTAGAGTGATGGGCTTCATCCATAATTTTATTCTTAAGCTCTCTATCCTTTGGAATAACAAGACGGTTGTCGAACCACAACACGTCCTGCTCGTCCACTCTGAAGTGTTTTGAAGGTTCTTCTTTAATTTTCTTTTTGATGTGGAATATCCCTTTATCTGCTTTCTGATCTTCTATTATCTTACTCTCCAAGGTACAACTGATCTGAATACTATGTAACACGACAGGGCGCATTAGATTAAAACCATCTTCGAGTAAGGGTTGCATATTCAGACAATGTGACTTTCTACTCAAAGCATCAGCTACCACATTGGCTTTCCCAGGGTGATACTGTACATTCAAGTTGTAATCTTTAATTAGTTCTAACCATCTTCGCTGTCTCATGTTCAATTCTGGTTGGGTAAAAATGTACTTGAGACTCTTATGATCGGTGAAAATGTTGCACACATTATCAAGTAAATAGTGTCTCCAAATCTTTAAGGCATGCACCACGGCGGCAAGCTCAAGATCGTGTGTCGGATAATTGATTTCATGTTTTCTCAACTGGCGGGAGGCATAAGCAATGACTCTTCCTTCTTGTATCAGAACACAGCCTAATCCTGTTTTTGATGCGTCATAGAACACATCAAAGGGTTTCTCGATGTCTGGCTGTGCAAGAACTAGAGCAGTGGTCAACAGTTTCCGCAAGGTGTGGAAAGCTGTCTCACACTCCTCTGTCCACATAAACTTGTGATCTTTCTGTAACAGACTTGTCATTGGCTTGGCAATCTTCGAGAAGTCTGGGATAAAGCGACGATAGTAACCAGCTAATCCTAGGAAACTCTTGACTTCTGGCACTGTGGTTAGAGTTTTCCAATCCATAACCTCTTGCACTTTGCTCGGATCTACCGAAACTCCATTCTCAGATAGAATATGACCAAGGAAAGGAACTTTCTTCAACCAAAATTCACATCTGCTGAACTTAGCATACAACTTATGATCTCTCAGTCTGGTCAAGACAATTCTCAGATGCTCTTCATGATCTTTCTCATTCTCAGAGTATACTAGAATGTCATCAATGAAGACAACTACAAACTTGTCCAACTCTGACATGAAAACCATATTCATCAGATACATAAAGTATGCAGGAGCATTTGTTAAGCCAAAAGACATAACAAGATACTCGTACAACCCGTATCTGGTAGAAAAAGTGGTTTTCGGGACATCTTGTGGCCTGATCTTTATCTGATGATACCCTGATCTTAGGTCTATCTTGGAGAACACCCTAGCTTTAGCCAACTGATCAAACAAAACGTCGATATAAGGCAAAGGATATTTATTCTTGATAGTTACAGCATTAAGAGGTCGATAATCCACACACATTCTCAGAGTACCCTCTTTCTTTTTCTTCACGAACAAGGCAGGACATCCCCACTCAGACTTACTCGGTCGGATAAATCCCTTCTTTAGCAATTCTTTCAGTTGCTTCTTCAGCTCAGCTAACTCATCCGGAGGCATCCGATAGGGTCTCCTCAAAATAGGAGCTGTCCCGGGGATCAACTCGATTCCAAACTCAACATCTCTATCTGGAGGAAGGCCAGGTAACTCGTCTGGAAACACATCCGGGAACTCACACACTACCGGGATCTGGCGGATAGGAACAACTTCCATGGCACAGGTCACACTCACAAGGTCTGTTCTTTTAGGCAATGGTACCTGAAAAGTACCCTCTCCCTGGGGATCCTTAAGGGTAAGCAACCGACTGCTTGTATCTATGACTGCCCCCGGTTCTTCATCTAGTTCATTCCTATTATTATATCCAAAACTAGTCCAGGCATAACTATCAGGTTCACTCGGAACTTCTGACTACCTAACTCAAGGGTTGCCCCTCTAACCATCTTATTAGTTAACACATCAGCCCCGGCTGAACTTATACGATAACCATAACTCAATTCTGTGCATAGTTGTTCATGCTTCCGTGCAAATGCTTGACTCATAAAAGAATGTGAGGATCCAGAATCAAATAGAACAACTGTAGGGTGATGGTTAACAAGAAACTTACCGGCAGTTACAGGCTCTCCCTCAGGAATCTCATCAACGGTGGTATGGTGTACACGGGCAGTATAAGTCTGTTGCTTCTTTTTAGGCGGATAAGGGCAGAACTTTGAAAAGTGGCCTGGCTGACCACAATTGTAGCAGGGCCCCTTCACTGTACCAGCAGATCCTATAGCTCCCTTGGAGTTGCTCTGTTCTGCAGCTACGGTGATCTTTGCTGGCGGCACGGCCATCTTGTACGACTTCTGTGGTCCCCTGTAGTTCTGGGTTTTATGCTGTGGCGGCCGGAACCTTGCACCAGGTGCGGACGGACGATAAGAAAGACGGTTTACAGTGACAACTCTGGACTGGGATGGTCCTGACTCAAACACCCTCTTGCGATTCTTGGATGCAGTGTAGGCGTTGTTGTTCTTTTCTTGTTTCAAACAATCACTGATAAAGTCATTGAACCTGGCGCGGGTATTGGTACCCACATGCTTCATCATCTTCAGACTTAACCCTCTCTTGAAACTAGCAATTCTCTTTGCATCTGTGTCGACCATGTCAGGAGCATAGCGGCACAAGCTATTAAAGGCATGCAGATACTGTGTTACAGTCTTGGTACCTTGATTTAAGGCTAAGAACTCTTCGAGCTTCATCTCAACCAACCCTGGGGGAATATAAACTCCTCTAAACGCTTCAGTGAATTCTCTCCAAGTAATCTGGGCATTGGGAGGAAAGGTGGAGTGGTGATGCTTCCACCACATCCCTGCTGGTCCTTGTAACTGATGTGGAGCATATTCTGTTTTCAAAACTTCTGTCAGTCTCAATACACGAAACTTATCTTCCATAGTGTTGATCCATTCTTCAGCGTCGAGTGGCTCTGCTGCTTCCTTGAAAACTGGCGGCCTGGTGTCCATGAAATCCTTGAAATTGCTGTACTGGTTCACCCCATGGCCACCACCTTGATTATTTCCTCTCTGAACATTTTCAGCGATGGTACGCAGAAAATCTTCCATATTCCTTTGTGACTGCTCGGCGTTGCGCTGGCTTCCTAGGAACTGTGCGAAGAATACCTCTGCAGTGAGCGGTGGAGGAGGGGGCAATTGTGGCTCTGGCTGTGGCTCCTGGTGATTGACGTTGTTTGCACCACCCCCACCAGCCCCTGCACCGTTGCCACCAGTTTCAGCGGCCTCATACGTGGCACGGCGAGTGTTTGCCATCTGTATATTTCAGCAACAAGTAATAATTGAGCGAAGTGGTAGTAATTGTATTCGAATGAACAATCATGCCATACTGAATTTATTGGAGAGAACAAGTCATGCAATAAAATAGAGGCATAATAATCACATTCCAATTAAAACAACATCACTAATCAAATTACTTCGAATGCAACATCGCGTTCCATACAACCACGTTGCTAGCATACATACACTGGACTTTTATGCGTTCGAGCATCACATACACAACCAAGATTCAAAAGATCGACAGTCTCAAGATCGAACAGGATACAACACGATACATGGAAACCAAAAGAAGGCCATCGCGACAGAGCCTATCACTAACGCAAGGCAACTAGCCTACTCCTCGGGGCCATCGTCGAGGTCGGAGGCGTCACCATTGCTACCATCAGTAGCGGCGCCGTCGTCGACGTCCATCTGGGCGGCGTCCGGAGGAGCATACGGGCCCATCCCATTGTAGAGGGCATGAAACTCATCATGCACGTTGGCATTATACCCTTCTAGCTCCTCGACCCTCTGCCTCAGAAGGTCCCTCTCGTTCCAGGCTTCATTCCTTTCCTGCACTAGCTGTCCCATCATGCGGTCTGCATTTCTGTTGGCCTGAGTCAACGTCTGTACCCGCTGCATAGCACTCTCACCTCTCTCGAGAGCCCGATCTCGCTGTAAGCTCATGTCGGCCAACTGCTCCTGCAAGCTAGCTATAGCACGTGCTTGCTTCTTCTTCTGCTTCCTTGCTTCAAGCCGGTCATTGCCACGCAGACCAGTCAAGGTCCAATAGGTACTCTCAAGACCCTGGTATGCTTTGATGGCTGTATACATGGCACTCATTGTGTGGTTGTCGCTAGCCCGTCCTTCACTTGGGCCTCTAACCAGGGCACTTTCTTGCGGTTGCACCCAAATGGCATCACGAGGATCATCTCTCGAGAAAGTACCGGCCAAAGCTGCTGCCAACTCATTAGGAAACCTGCTCATTATGTCTCGGATGACGCGAAAGGATGCGCCCTCTACACCCTCAACTGGAGTGCGTCCTTCAAACTCTAAATGCCAACCATCCCATTCTGGCGCATCACCAAGAGCAGGGACGGTGATTTCCACTACCGCAAGTCCATCCTCAGCTAACTGGCTCTCACTCCAGGAGTACACCGGCTCTTGACCCTCTGCGTACCCCACATCATGGAGCACTCTCCAAATCAAGGTGGGCATGCCAAACTCACTTAGAAAAGTGTCCGTGCTGCGGTGCTCCCGCGGGGCCATCTGGTGACGGGGTGCTCTTCCGCCAGTGGACTTACGAGCAGTATTCTTCGTGCGGGCCATATGTAGCACAAGTTTTTAAATTACCCGGTGAGAACATATTTTAAGTTGATGTCACTTTTATCAAACTGGGATAATCCTTTTATAAGGGGAGGAATGCATGTTATAAATGAAATGCACAAGCAATATGATGCATGCGCGAGTCTTACGTTCTCACAAACTTAGAAAATAAAGACATCTAACGATGAATTCGGTGGCATACAACGATCTCTCATATACGTAACTAATTCGATCTACACGATAAACGCTGTTATGTACCTGCAGAAAATTCATTTCAGCCCATTCCCCATGAATGCATGAAAGCAGTAAATCTACCTACACGCTCTACATGAATCCCCAGATGCGTGTACAACGGTAGTAACTACCTAAACACATCGTCCTATTGACGGCATCGCCTTAACGGACGGAACACCCACACATGCGATACTTTCATAAAAACATGTGTAAAACATGTAATTATTCTAGTATCATATAAGCACTCTCCCTAGATCGGCGGTGTATCCGATAATGCTCTCACAGCTCACACTTACCAAAGCGTAGAGGTGACTGATCCATACATTACCACTCAATTAAGTGGCACTCATACAATAGCACGCCGTATGAGCAACGAAAGAGAAATATGGTGCAAGAACCCCAAGTTAGTACTTAAATAGCCACCTAGAGTCCTTAACTGGGCATACAGGATATGACCACTGGCACACCTTTAGTTTTAAAATCACACTTTTTAAACATAATTTTGTTTTAAATACACTTATGAACAGTAATCACGTTAAACCATGCTCCGATGCCAGCTGTAACAGAACCGCCTAATTATACGAGATTAAGTAGGAAATCATCCAACGGAAGGACAATTTAACAAACTTAAACCCGTATAACCCGGTAGTCCGTGAAATCTCGATGGATTTCAAACCATTTCACATAACAGCCAAGATCGTACTAAGTTTAGCGGTTACCATCATAAGTCACATAAATGTTCACGACATAAAATACATCGGAGTTTAAACATAGTTATTACAAACCAGGTTCGAATAAAAGTAGCGGAAGCGGTAGTTCAAATCACGCACACACACAACATTTTGAAATAAAGTGCTAGCTTGTGATCATCTCCAGCAAAAGCATCAGACTAGAAGTAGCGAATGACCATTGCCCATGGTCCTAAGCTTCGCCCATTGCAGGATAGAGGCAATTGATACAGTAGCCGTAATACATCTGCCCATCTGCAACAAGTGGGAACAAAGCCCTGAGTACGAGAAGGTACTCAGCTAGACTTACCCATCATAAACTAGAAATAAAAGACACCAAGGAATCATGATAGGCTTTCTGGTGGGATAGCTGACTCATTTGCAAGAAAACATTTTTAACTTAACAATTCCTTTCTAAAAGCATGCAATAATTAACTCTTTATTAACCTGTCAACTATGTTTGCACTGGGGCTAGAGTAACATGTAATTAAGCAAGTAAGGATTACCATTGATCATTAACAATAGTTATCATGTCATCTTCCACATAACTATCCAAGTGATTCATCAAGATTACTACGATGAAGTAGCTCAAGTCAAGTGTTCACTATCCAGTGAACGATGGCGATTCGAATCGATTATTAACCATCTGGTAAGTTATTCCTCACACAAACCTCACTCACCCGCTAAAGTGAGGTGTTGGTCATCGAGTCAACCATTCAGGTAAAGTCGCGAGCTTGCCAGGAACCACTTGTACCCGGGGGCCGCCCGACTGCTCTTTGGCCTTATCATCGCGCCCCCGTATCCTGCCACTACTGCTCCGGTACAGTGCGTTGCGGGCAATCCACTCGGCCCGAATAATCTCCCAGTTTCGCGGTCGGAAGGTACTTTATCCGGCCAGCTAAATGTGAGGCATGCGTTCAACATGACCCGAGGGACAACAACAGACGGTCCTTAATCGACACAGACGGAAAACACTACAGTCTGAAACCCTGCAAGTTTCCGTCCGGTCTCAAATTCATTTCACACTTAGCTATACCATGACTTCATAGTCATCCAAGCAGATCCAGGTAACCACCTATAGCTCGCAGGTGACAGGAAATCACCCGACTTCTACCGGTCTAAGGCAGCTAAGCATTAACTCGACTGCGGATACCAGGGTAACATGGATATAATATAATGCAGCACCTAAACGTAATGCATCAAATTAAGTAAAGTTAATAATAATGCAGCAACGTCTGCAAACAACTCCTAAACGTAATGCATCAAATTAAGTAAAGTTAATAATAAATTATTTGCAAACCGGGAGAGAAATGCTCCGGGGCTTGCCTCTCTCAAAAGAGCTCGGACGGTGGTCGGGGCACCCGGGGAGCTCTTCACCGACCTCCTCTTCGGCTTCTGTCACCTCCTGCTGCTGCACCTCGAGCTGCTCCTCTGGCTCCTCGGGTAAGATGACTGGGTTCTCGGTTTGCGATCCTGTATGATGCAATGCGCGTAAGTGATTATGCAAGCGTGCATCGAAGGAGATGAATGCAATGAATATGTTGAAATGCAAGGTAGTCAACATCATCCAAGAAACTATACACTACAAGCACATGTCATCTACTGCATTCTCTTCTACTACTAACATGTCAAGTTAACATATCTTATGAAATGCTTCAAAGATACACCAAAGCTTTACTAATTTCTTAATCACACTTAAAGCAACACTTGCTTAAACCCTAAATAATAATAGGTTTGAATAGCAACATATATTTCTGATGCTCCTAAAAATCTAAGAAAATTAAAGTAGCATAATTCTACCCTAAACAGACTACCATAAAAAATTCATGACATTTGGATAAGTAAATTATCCTATACAAAAATGACAAGCTATAGCATACAAATGAGTATGAAATTACTTTGTACTATGAAAAGTGTCAAACAACAGAATTAATATTTTTCCTAGGTTCTTCATGGAATATAATGACTATACAAAAATTATCATATGCATGTTTTATACAAAGTTTGCTCTCTAGAAAAAATAACAAAAATCAGCCATTAAAGGTACTTGAACTACTTCTCCAAAGTTTTCCACAGCACATGCATGAAACATATTTTTCCTAGGAAGTACATGATATAAGAAGATTAACAAACTTGAAATCATATTTTTCTGATACATATAGGATTTACTAACTATTTTACAAGATATCAGCAATATCAAGAATTAATTAAAGCTCTATAGAAAAGTATCCCAAAAATGACATGCAATATTTTTATATTGTAGATCTGGTTCCAATGAGTCCATAGAAATTTATTTCACAATTTTTGGAGCTCAAATGAATACAAAAACATTTTTCCACAATATTTTTCATCATGAATAATAAAAGAAAACAGAAAACGATTTTTATTATTGAAACTGGGCCGGCCCGTGGAAATAAACCGGCCCGCGGCCGTTTTCGGCCTGAGTCACGCGCGCGGGGGAAAGAGCGAGCAGGCCTGCTCGGAGGCGCGGCCCACAGGGCGTGGCCCAGTGACGACCGACAGGGGAAGACAGGGCGTTCTCGTCGGCGTTCGGAGCCACGACGGCGTGGCGGTGGCCGATGGCCAACGGCCATCTCCGGCCACGACCCGTCCAGCGAGCGCGCGCACAGTGTTCGCGAGGAGGTAGCGAACTCGAGAGAGAAGCTCAGGGGGGTGGAGAGGGAGCGAGGAAGACGGTGGGCGGAGCACGAGCTCGGCGGCCCCGTCGTGGTGGCGCGGCGGGAAGAGCTCGATTGAGCCTTACCGGAGGCGAACAAGGCAAACGGAGGTCCGTTCGGAGGAGAGGAGAAGGTGGCGGAGCTTCGTGCACGACCAATCGAACGGTGGTGGTCCACCGGTGTCGGAACACGGCAGTGAAGGCGAGGATGAAGGTGGTGAGCGGCGCTCCCACACGGTTTTCTTCGGAGGAAGGGAAAGAGGGAGCGAGCGAGTGGCGAGTGGGATGGAGACCGAACGCGCACGGAGATTTGAGGCGGAGCGCGCGCGGGGTGCACGGCCGGCCACGCGGGGGCGTCGCCGGCATGCGGCCGCCACGCGGCGGGCGCGTTCTGCCGCGGCGGACAGCGAGGCGCGGGCGAGCGGGAAGAGGAGGAGGAGGCCGAGCGGACGCGGGCCGGGCCGAGGCGGGGCACGGGCGCGCGCGCGCGCGGGAGTGGCGCGGGCCGTTTCCGGTCGCGGGCCGAAACCGGGGCGGCGGCTTGCTTAAGGTAGGATTTGATTTTTTTCAAATTTTTAATTTCAAACAAAATTCAAATACAGTTTTCAAACCTCATTTTGAGCAAGAAAAAGATATTTTCTAGAAATGACCCAAAAATAAAAGTTGCTTAGAATTTAATTCTCTCCAACTTTGATTAAGGGGCAAATTAAAAATTCCCAACAGATTTTGATTTTTAGAATAAAAGCTAATTTAGGGAGGATTTTTGAATATTTTCAAATAACATTTTTAAAACAAATCTTTGACAAAACTTTGAGTGATTTAGTGGCTCCAAAAATTTCACCTATAATTCTAAGTGATATGAAATTTATAATTGCACAAATTTGATGAATGTCATTAGCACATTATCACAACATGTTATGCAATACTAGTTTCCACACTTTTATTTTATTAAAGGTACACCCTAAGCACATATGATTATGAATGTCATGACATGTTGTGCTTATGATTGCAATGCAAATGATTGCGTAACACCGGAGTGTTACAAAGCTACTCATGAAGTTGAAACCCTAAAAAAACAAATTTACTAGCGAAGCTGAGATGTGCCAAATGAGACCTTATGATTGTCGTATAATGTGAATTTTTTTTTGATCGTGTTAGTCTAAAATTCTGAAACGACGGTCATAATAATTAGTAGAAATAATGAAATCAAAATGTTCAATGGAAACACTTCTTATAGGGTATGCGTCCGTCCGGACGAACCCCGCACTCATCCACGCCACCCCCGCCCGTGTCGCCCGCTTGCTCTGCTCGCAGGATGGACCCCGCCATCGCGCCATGCTGCCCTCGCTGCTCGCCCGCGCCACGCTTGGTGAGCCCAACGCAGTAGGCGCTTGCTAGCTCGCTCTGGGACTCGCACCTCCCGTCACGGTCGCGCTACATCAACCTGCCCCTGCCCCTGCCGAGGTCCGCGCCGTCGACGAGCTCCACACCGCCGACCTCCGTGCCACTCCGTGGCTTCAAGCTCCGCATCGACGAGCCTCCATTCGTCCAAACAGCAAACAGATGCTACGCTGAAAGCGCATGTTGTAATAGTATGTTTCAAGTATTTCAGATATTTCACAGGTATGTTACAAGTGTTGTATCGATGTTGCAAAAGTAGATCGGCACGCTGCACATGTTGTAATGACTATACACGTATGTTTTAAGTATATGTTCCAAATGTATCGTCTATTCCAGATGAATGTTGCAAGGGTTTTGTCTGGATGCTGTAAAAGTAGATCTGGATGTTGCATATACATGCATGTTGCAAGCATATGTTTCAAGTGTTTTTTAGGTATTTCATATGTATGTTTGCAATGTTTTCATCTAGATGTTGCATATGTTTGTAATGGTTTTCAAATATTTTTCAGGCGTTTTAGCAAGTGTTTCAAACGCTTGTTTCAAATGTTTCATCTATCTTTTTTTTATGTTGCATTTGGATGTTTCAAAGTAGATCTGGTGTTACGCATGGTATGCACGTGGAAAGCGGCCGGCAGCGCGGACAACGTCTGGGGTGGCGTGGGCGACGTCCGGAGCGACATGGGGCCACTGCTAGCGTGCTCCCTCGCGAGCCCGACACGCTAAGCACTCGTTCACTTCTTATGCGAGCAAAGTTTGTACGCTAGCGTCCAACGCTAGCAAGTCCAAATGTTTAATAGGGTTCTCACATTTTTAAACGAGAATTTGATTTCTATATAGCCCAACAGAACGAACATACAGTACTCGGCTGCGGCCTGCGGGGTACAGCTAGGCTGGAGGTGCCACGGGTGGGCATCGGACCGTACCTCGCAATGGCATCGCCGCATCGGCAAGTCCGCAGCTGAGGCCCCTCCACTAGAGTGCGTGCACCCGCGCCGCGCGTCCCCATCAGCCCGTCCCGTGTCTGGAGTCTGGACTGGCTGCCTGGCTGGTGGTGGCTCCTGTACGCCGCCTCCACGGATGAGAGAGCGCGGTAAATCGGACTCGGACGCACGCACGCACCAGGCACACAGGCAAAGCGAGTCCAATCGTGCAAGGGTGTGTTCACTTCGCGAAAAGTAGGTGAAAAGTCACTGTAGCATCTTTCGTTGTTATTTGGTAAAATTTGTCTAATCATGGACTAACTAGGCTCAAAAGATTTGTCCCGACATTTACAGACAAACTATGCAATTAGTTATCTTTTTTACCTATATTTAATGCTCCATGCATGTGTTGAAAGATTTGATGTGATGGGTGGAAGAGGAAATATTTTGGGTTGGGATGGGGAAGTGAACGAGGCCCAAGGCCAAGCGGCCGGCCGGACCAGGTGGGCCTCCCACCCGCGGCACTGCGGCAGGGAAAAGCATATTCCACGCCGGGTCGGCGGCCTTTGCCTTGACAGTTATTCTCTGCCTCGTCGACGGCCGTGTCCCGCTTGATTTCGATCGGCAGGCAGCTGGAGAGAATCGGTTCGATTCCCCGTCTGCCGCTGTCCTCTAGCTTTGGCCCGGCTCGTTCCTTCGCTCGTCGTATTTTTTTCTCCACCACTTCCTTCATATTTTTCTCTCTCTCCCTCCCTGCACGGCCACTGCCAGTCCACCACAACCACGTCCCCGCCGTCGTCGTCGCGCTTCCCCCACGCGCGTCCCGGTGCCGCTGTTGGGTGCGCCCGCTCCTGCGCGTTGCCGTGAAGCTGCTTCCGCGCGCCGCCGCCGCCACCTGCCCGCGTGGGTTGCAAGTCAAGCGGCAGGCTGGGAGGGAGCCGACGACGCGGAAGGAAGCAGCATAAGGGCGGCCGCGGCACGCGCTTGAGCGGCACAAGCGAAGCAGGCTGCGTCTAGTTCGAGCGGTGGGCTGCTGCCGGGGATCGCTCGCGGAGGAGGAGGATGTCGCAGACAGGGGAGGCGCAGGTGCCGCTGTTGCAGACCGAGGAGGCGGACGCCGAGTGGAGCTCCAAGCCGCGCCGCATTGCTCTCTTCGTCGAGCCGTCGCCCTTTGCGTTAGTCTCTGCCTTCTCTTCCCAGGCATTCAGCTGCTAGTCAGATTTGAGTAGATCGGATCGGCGTGTAGGCCACTGGGCCACTAAGATGATGATTGGTCAAACCTGCCGTTTCTTTGATCTAAGCACCGATTACTGCTAAGTCGATGGCTTCCGGGTTTTGCAGTTACATTTCCGGCTACAAGAATCGGTTTCAGAACTTCATCAAGCATCTACGAGAGATGGGCGATGAGGTAACCACTCTGTTCTTTTTGTCTAATAGAGTGCTATAGTATGGCCTCCTTCGACACAGTTCAGATTCGCTAGTAAAGCTGTTTTTTTAGAAAACAACTTCGCGAGCAACTTTCTCGGTGAAGCTGAGCGGTTTTGGAAAAATTGTTTGGTACACCAACAGCTTCATGCATGGATGAGAGAGAGAAATGAGGGAGAGAGATAGGATAAGCTACTTTTTTCCAGCTTCATCCCAACTCATTTCTTTGTGAGAGGAGAAAAACAGTTTCACCCATGAAGCTGTTTTGAAAATGAGTGTTTGGCAAATAAAACAGCTCACAACAGCTTATGAAGCTGTTGTGAGCTGTGCCAAACGGGCCCATGTATGAGAGTTTCTTCAAGACCATATTATTATTCTAGAATTCACATCTAGTGCTCTAGTATATGGGCATGTTTGGATGAGCTAGAGTTAGTTACTAGTTGGGCTAAAAATTAGCTTAAATTAGCCAAGGTTGGCTAGCTAGTTAGGTAACAACTAGTTGAAGACTTATCACCTATTAGCCCTCCTGTTTGGATGTACTAGAGCTAATTTGGGCTAATTTCTAGCTAGCTACTTATTAGCCCTTGTATCCAAACATGCCATACGTATGAGATTTTCTTCATGACCATATTTCTACCCACAATTCACGTCAACTGCACTTTTCGTTTCAGGTATTGGTGGTGACTACACACAAGGGAGCTCCTGAGGAGTTCCATGGAGCAAAGGTCATTGGCTCGTGGAGGTAATCTGCAACCCAACATAGACTATCTTTACCCTCTCTAGGAATACCAATAATGTATAGTAATAACAACCTTACTGAGAGCACACTTTAGGGTTCACTTTGAAATGGATTAGTGTTTCCTTGTTGAAGCAAAGGAGAGACAAGGTGTAAATGATCTTTGTAGTCGTTTGGCATTCTAGTCTAGGCATGCACATCGCACACTGGAATTGATTATTCATGATATTTTGTTCTGTTTCATTTTCTAATTTTGGTATCGCATTAAAATTCTACTTTTGGAATATTTTGTCGTTTTGCAAGTTCGGTTTCCTAAAACCCTCCTTTTTCATTCTCTAATTTTGGGATCGCATTAAAATTCTACTTTTGGAATATTTTGTCGTTTTGCAAGTTCGGTTTCCTAAAACCCTCCTTTTCAGTTTTCCATGTCCTCTGTACCAAAATGTTCCACTCTCGCTGGCATTGAGCCCCAGAATATTTTCTGAGGTGAATAAATTCAAGCCGGACATAATCCATGCGACCTCACCCGGAATTATGGTAATCAATGCATACCCAAAGTATTATACTCCGTCCAATGTTTTTGCCTTGCTTATCACCTTATGTGATTACAGGTTCTCGGCGCTCTGGCTATAGCAAAGATGATATCAGTTCCAATGGTGATGTCTTATCACACACATCTTCCAGCGTGAGTCCCTCTTGTTGAAATGATATTCTTTTGATGCAACATGAGTTTGTTTGTGTGTATGATCTAACTAGATACAGATCTTTCAAACGTTTAAAGTAGTGATCAGCTCTCGAAGTTCAATTATACCTTGTTTGTGTAACATCCGATTTGTTTCATAGATTGAGATGTCATTATTGTAGGATGCAGATCCCTGTGGGGTCAATACTTTTCATTTTAAGTTCTGTGTACTTGCATATAATCGTCAACAATGTTTTGGCCACTTTTTGTGCAAAAAATCTAGCCAGTTGACCATTCAGATTATACTAACTGATAGTCTTGTGAATATGTTGGTGAGGGGTCATTTACTTGTTGTACATGTACATATCACATTGAAGAATGTTCTGCATGTAAATTCATTTCAGGGAGAATTGAATACTGAGTTTCCTAAACAGCGTTCTGGCTGATATGGAGAATTCTCAGTAAATCAGTTCAACAAAATGTGTCCTGAAATAGACTCAAAAATAGTTTTGGGCAGGCATTATGAACCTGTGGTGAGCTGGTGATACCATGAGGCAAATCTGTTTGTGCCAATCATATGTGGTCATAGAACCTCAGGTGCAGTGCTGCAGAGCTTAATTGGTATAGTGCATGTGGAGTGTGGACATAGATCCAGTACAGGTTTGTCGCAATACAAAACAAAGGAACTCCCACATAGATGTATGTGTGAGGAAATCAATGAACAAACGTTCTGCCTCTGACATGCTAAAACAATGACTGAACATTTTTCATTTTCCTAGTAGACATCAGCTGGGCTGCATCATTTCTTTCCATTGCAAATTTTACTGTTCGATGTCATGGCTGTTAATGCTTTTGCAGTTTTGAATTCATGTGCTGTTATGGCTTGCAGGTACATACCGAGATACAATTTAAATTGGTTACTTGAGCCCACATGGGGTTTCATAAGTAAGCCACAATATTATCACTCCTGTTTTGTTCTCAGCAGAAGAAAAGTGGTCTATAAAAACTTGATGGTTTTCATTACTGTGTGCTGAATCTCTTTTCATTTCAAAGGATGCCTCCACAGATCAGCAGATCTTACTCTAGTTCCTTCAGTGGCTATTGCTGAAGACTTTGAAACTGCTAAAGTGTTACCAGGTTAAGTAGTGACAATATTATTAATGTTTTTGTAGTTTTTGATCCCTCTATCCATGCTGAACATAACCTGCCATTCCTCTTCAGCAAACAGAATACGGCTTTGGAATAAGGGTGTAGATTCTGAAAGCTTTCATACTAAATATCAGAGGCATGAAATGCGTGTCAGATTGAGGTGTCACCGCTTGCTTCAATTTTTAATGACAGGAGTGTTAAGAAACTTTGCATGGTCTAACACAATTTCTTTTCCTTTCCCATTAGTGGTGGTGAACCAGAAAAACCATTGGTAATACATGTGGGTCGTTTTGGACGTGAAAAAAATTTAGATTTTCTGAAAAGGTGAGCCTTTTACTTTATACAGGAAGTCTTAACCACTCATCAGCATGAACTCGAGCTAACTAACTCGATTGATTATTCATAGCATATCCATTTGGTATAGATTTTCATCCATCATTTAATTTTGGCTATAATTCCTACAGAAGCTAATGAACTATCATGTTCGTGTTGCTGCTGAAACTTAAAATTTCTTGACTCTTTATTTTCCCAGTATTGTCAGCTTTCTGTAAGTCAGCATAGTTTACTTTGGCTTGACCTTTTAGCTTTGCGCATACACAGCATATCATATTGCTTTTTAACAAAATAAGCATTTCAATTTGGTTGAACCTTTCATGGGCTACTTGTCTGCAGGTTGTATCTTTTGTCATATCATTAGGAATTTGCTTACTTTGGTCAAAATACAGGGTTATGGAGAGGCTCCCAGGAGCAAGGATTGCCTTTGTTGGAGACGGGCCATACAGGTGCACCATTCCTCAGTTGTTAGCTATATGTTAGTTTTTTTAGTATGATGCGCACCTGATGAGATATGTATATGTATGTCAATCATATATCATTACTTGCATGCTGTCAAAATGATTTTATCTGCGTCACATGCCTGCTAAATACCCTTCTGTAAACAATTTATTTTAAATTACAAGTGGACAAACATAATTTCAATCATGGGTTGGCCTGAGAATTCTTTTTTCCAATAGTAGGCCATAATTGTTCAATGCAGGACAGTTGTATACCAAGTACAGTAGTTATAATGCAGTAAAAGTACAGCCACACCACACATGTTGTAGCAGCACCATAGATAACTAACTTATGCTTTAGGTATTTGGTCATCAGTTTGACCCTTGCAATTGTTTGATCTTAAAAATAGAAATATTTATAGTCTGTTTTACCTGGGCATGCAGGGCTGAGTTGGAAAAAATGTTCATGGGCATGCCTGCAGTTTTTACTGGAATGCTCCAAGGTGAGGAGCTCTCACAAGCATACGCCAGTGCAGATGTATTTGCAATGCCTTCAGAATCTGAGACCCTCGGGCAAGTAGTGCTGGAGTCCATGGCTTCTGGAGTCCCGGTCGTCGCTGCTCGTGCTGGAGGGATACCTGATATAATACCCAAGGACAAGGAGGGTAAGACAAGCTTTTTGTTTACACCCGGAGATCTCGATGAGTGTGTGAGGAAGATAGAGCAGCTCCTCAATTCAAAAGATCTCAGAGAAACCATTGGAAAGGCTGCCAGGGAAGAGATGGAGAAGTGTGACTGGAGAGCAGCCTCGAAGAAAATCCGCAATGAGCACTACAGCACTGCAATATCATACTGGCGGAAGAAGATGGGCAAAACTAACTAGCTTCCTTGTTCCGGATTCTTCTGTCGCTGCCCTCTCCAACTAGTTGCTGTTATAACCAAAGAATTTGTACATTGTACCCAAACAGCTTGCGAGTTTGTGTGGCTAGCTGCATTCAAATGTCTACAGTTTGACTGACTACGGCTTGTATGCAATTCATGTACATTAGACAGCACTTAAGATTGCCGATCTGCTAACTCAGAAGGTTTGACACAAATGCTCCAATAATTACGAAGTACTTGTCGCACGTGCAGTGTAGAGGCTTGTTGCTGTCAGTGGCTTCAATACTGAATTATGTACGACGCTCGGGTGCCAATAAATCAAGTGCAATCCAACAAAGGTGTAACAGCGCAACCCGGCTCGCTGAGTCACCGGATGGACACGAATAATTTCTTTTTGTGCGAAAGATGGGACACGAATAGTTGTAAAGTACAGCGTACAGGTATGCTATACCCCGTGATGGACAAGAATGGTTGTGAAGTACACCTATACTCCCTCTATCTATCCCAAAAAAGAGAGTCGTCATGGGTAGAGGTGGGACTTGGGCCGGGCCGTGCCGCACGGCACGGCTCTCTCGGTCGTACCCTCTAGGCATATATATATCTTGTGTGTACTATTTTAATAAAAATAAAGTTTCAGGATTTTCATAATCTATTTAAGAATTACATATGAAGTAGTATAGTAAATGCTAGAAAATTGTATTGTATAGTTGTAGAAGTGTCTACGTGCCATTTTCGTACCGTGCCGGCCCAAGCACAGCCCATGATGCGGGCCGGGCCATGTAGCCCGCCGTGCCGAGATTTTGGGCACGGCATAGCCCTCGTGTTCGTGTCGTGCCGGCACGGTCCTAAAAATTTCGTGCTGTGCTGTGCTTCGGATCGTGCCAAAAGACCGTGTCATGACTCGCTCTCAAATGGCACGGCCCAAATCCCAGCTCTAGTCATGGGAAGTGTGTCTATCGAACTTTCTTAAATTTGACTAGATCTGTAAAAAAAATATTATCAAAATTTGTATCTCCCAAATAAGTTTGACTCCCTCTATTCCAAAAAGGGTTAAACTTTCTTAAATTTAACTAGGTTTGTAGAAAATATTATCAACATTTGTATCTCCAAACAAGTTTATTACAAAAAATATATTCAATGATTT
This sequence comes from Saccharum hybrid cultivar R570, assembly GCA_038087645.1. NCBI lineage: Eukaryota > Viridiplantae > Streptophyta > Magnoliopsida > Poales > Poaceae > Saccharum > Saccharum hybrid cultivar. Next base: position 4,045,669 of record JAQSUU010000043.1, on the reverse strand, counting down.
ATTTAATGATACTAATTATGCATCATAAATATTAATATTTTCTTATATATTTGAGTAAAGTTGTAAATATTTGACTTCTCGGAAGATGAGAATGACACTCGGACAAAGAGTAATTATGTGTGATGTTTTGAAGCTACAGTTCAATTCTTTTTATTGAAAGATTAATAACAAAACTATGAAATTCTGAAGAACTCCTTTGGTAGTTTTGTAGGGCGGTTTTTCCAAGGAAGGGGTATAGACAAATCTTACTGTTGATAGCGAATTACTTTTCTTGTTCCCTCTGACATTTCTGAGTCTCAAGTTGAAATTTGGGAGAACACAGTAGACAAACTACACCATTTTTTCCTTTGGTTATTTTGCTTCCCCGACTGAAATCAAATTGCATGAGTGCGGTGCAAGGGCCACAGCATCTCCATAACAAGCTCAATAACATCACCTTCCTAACTCAATATGGTGGCATTAAACAACAATGATCTTACAGCTAAATATATTTTATGCTTTGTAATAATTGAAAGACGATGGGATACTCTGCTTATTCCAGGGGTATCAACTAGTACAGTCTAGCTAATGTTACATATCTTGGTATCCAATAGTACCTACGAACGAACTGACATTCTAGGAGCATGCCAGGACAACTTTGTTTCTCCAAAGCATATAACTACAACAGAAGCAACCTCCCCATTAGTTCTGTACAATTCCACAGTAACATATTCTCCTGAGAAATCGAAGTTCGCTATTTTCATCATTTATCAAGCTAATGTTCTACCTACTGCAGACACCTGGCTGGCAATCCAGTATATGACATAGACGGGCACAACAATAAATCAAAAGGTCAGCAGAAACACATGAAGTTATATGTTGCACACTGAACCTTTCCATTTACCAATCTGTCCATTATGATCAGCAATTAAGCCGCAAGGTTTAGGAAATTTCTGCTGTAGGTGCTCGTGATCTCATTGAGATGACAACTCAAAAGTATGGCAAGTCACATAAAAGAGGCTATTTTGGTAGCCTTTTGAGATTCGGGGCAATAGGGTTATTCGTCTTGCAGCACGACCATGAGTTCTCCACCTTGACTGAGCACACTGTCAAGGAACCCAATCACGTTTTCTTTGTCCTTAAACTGCTTGGGTTCAGAAAGATCACTGTCCAAATTAAACCAGACGCCATCAATGCTTCTAACTGCCACCCAATGCCTGCCAGTCCAGAGCCCCCTGAACCTCCTGATAGGTACATTGATCATCAGGCCTACCAATGCTTCCGCATTCAGATCGATTGATGCTGCCCCTTTCCGACGATCATGCCAAACCACCTTCTTCTTTCTAGCTTCTAATGCTGTGATGAGAACATTTACATCATAGTTCCCAGTTATAACATTGTGGTGAGGTTTAAAAATGAATGATAGAGGAGTCCATTGGCCCTTGTTTGGATCATTGAGAACAAGATTTCCAGCGATCCCATCCAACTCAACACGGGTGAAACATTCCTTTTCCTGAACCACAGAAAACATAACTGACACACTTAGTCTACAGAAGTTAGATATAAATATGGCACACCAAAGTAACAAAGTGAATGATAGAGGAGTCCACAGGAAACCGGCGAAGTACTGTAGCTCGGACGATGCAGCAGTCTGTTACTGTAGCTAGGCCGAATTTGGTTTGCTGCAGCATGGGTACTGTTTACCGGTTTCTATAGCATCGCGAAACACTTTGCAACCGGTGTTTAGTATCCTACTAAGGGAGATAGACCGACTTAAATACCAGGGGGCCAGGGATGTGCAGTAACCTTCGGTTAACCGTTTTGAGCGAAGCGAGGACGAAAGCTCAAGCGGGTTGCTACGCAGGTGGGACCACTACTCGGCAGAGTGGGCTTGGGCCGTGTATGCCGGGATTGGATGTTACACAAAGATAGCACATAGAAAAAAAAAATAAATGGACTGCCGTTTTCAGAGATTCGTGATCTTATAACATACTCCCTCCATTCCAAATTATAAGTCGCTTTGACTTTTTTGGTACATCCATTTTATTATGTATCTAGATACAATATGTCTAGATACATGATAAAATGGATGAACAAAAAAACAGTCAAAGCGACTTATAATTTGAAACAAGGGGAGTATATATTGATATAAGCGAAAGATCCAAACCATTTGTACGCACATAAATCATAATATTTTTTTATATATATTTTTAGAAGAACATCCAAGTCTAGGTGCCCAGGTAGCAGGTGAAAACTTCGTGAATCGTGACTTTTTTTTATAAACTTTCGTGAATTCTGACTTGTCCGTGCTTTTGCAGTAATCCGGACTACATAATCTCTGAAGCACTTTGCAATTTAACACATAACCAATAGAGTTAACGAGTCTACATGACCTGTTTCTCCCGGGCTTATATAAATTCATGTTTCACAAGCAAATCTCGCCAGACTTTATTCAACGGGTGGAAAAGAAGTGTGCAAAACGGATGAGCAGTACACATAAATGCGCGTCCAATAGCATGATAAACATGCCGTGAACATCTGGATTCGATTCATCCATATATGAATATAAGATAAACTAGTGGAGTGGAGCACAACGCCCAACTACTAACAATTTCAACAAGCAACTCAATCAGTCCCTCTCTGGAAATCGATAGTCACCACTCACCAGGGGCAATTTGGAGCTATAGAGGATATGCTGGGATCAAAGCACATCTGAAGGAAGCAATAAGCACAGCGCGCTAATAGAACATGAGCATGAAGTCAAGGGGGTACAGATAATGGTAGAAACTAGAAAGAGATGGGATATCTACCTGCATAAGGTTGTTGAGAGCATGGAGGAGACAGAATTGCAGCCTCTGCCTCTCATGATACACCTTGATGCTACCGCCGCCGCTGCCGCTGCCGCTTGCCCCTGCACCAGATCCCGCTCTCGCCTCACCTTGCTTTGCTTCCGATTTGGCTCCCGGCTCCATCCTCGATGCCTCGATGGGGCTGGGTCGCTGCCGCGCCCCGCGCAGGGACAAACCCTGAAACCCTACAGGTTGCGCGCCCCACTCCGCGTCTCCGTCTGCCCGGCTGTTGCCCGTTTTGTCTGCGCCAGCGCCGTTGCAGCGATATTATACTACCACCGTCAAAACAAAACAAAAACGGAGTACAATTCTAAGTGCATTCAGGTTAAAGTGTCTAAAAATTTAGCTACTGTTTAGTTCCTCATTTCACCTAAAAATTTTTGGGTTTTGACCCATAATTTTACAGAATGGAACTAAACACTATGCAAAATTTTTAGCAAAAAGGTATCTATTCTCCATTTTGGATTTTGGCCTTAAGAGGCCAAAAAAAAACCCTTACCCACCCCATGAAAAATTTGGTATTTTAGATGAAACTAAACACACCCATGAAAATTTTGGCATTTTGCATTTCATCATTCCAAAGTAGTTGGCATTTTGCATTTTGCATTCTATGGAAAACTAAACACAGCCTAAATATATGGATAAAAATATTATTTATAACATTAAGTAAATATTTTATAAAATTATATCTCATAACAAATTTAATGATACTTATTTGCTGTCGTGAATATTGTTTTTATATATAGTCAATGAACAAATATTCATGTCACTATGCTAGAATTGTAGTTTTTTTTAGATGAAGGGAGTAAGTAAAAGTGAAACCCCACTAGCGCTAGGAAGTAGGAATCCCCGTTAGGGCTATGAGATATGTCTTCATATGTTTATAATTGAGTAAATTTACTTGATTTTGTCTTGAATTTTCATCTAGATCTCGGTATTTACAAATTACGTATTCGGCTCCCTAAACTTGTTTTGATTTTTCATTCATCATGCTGTTATTCCTACATCCTCTCTATGGCATCAGTGTTTCTGGCATCCTTCTTCCATTATTGATCACGTTATTCATGATAACAATTTCGTGTCGTTTGTGATGCTTGCTAACAAGTAAAGGGTCACCAATTACCTTATCTTGATTCTCATAATCTTTCCACTTTTCCTTTAAAATCAGTTTTCCTCATATGTGTGGAGACTGCACCCAAGTCCATTGGTTGTTTTCAATACTATGTAAGTTTTATTGATGATTTCAGCAATTTTTTATGGAATTATTTTCTCAAAAATATATCTGAGGTGTTGGCCTGTTCGGTTAACAGATGTGAGGACGCAAATAGTAGTGGAAGGCTAGCTACAGTAAAAAAGCCAGCAGCCGCCGCCGCTTAATCTTAATTTTCAACAATACGTTGAACATATCTTAAATAGCCAAAAAAATTCTTACCATACAAATTGTTTAGGGTGGTGAATATCGAAGTTAAATGTCTTTTTTTTCAGAAGTTAGTAATTGCTCATCATGTTTCTCGTCCTCATGCTTACAAACAAAATGGTTTCCCTGAACGCAAATATAGACATATTGTTGAAGTTATTTTTTCTCTCCTCGTTCAGGCATCCATGCCTCTAAAATTTTGGGTTAAAGCGTTTCTTGCTGCTACTTATGTTATAAATCGTACTCCTAGTAAAGTTATTGATTTGTCTACCCTGTTCACTCGATTGTTCATGAACAACCGAATTATAACTTTCTTCGTATTTTTTTGTTGGGCTAAGGTCTAATCTATGTCCTATAACAAGCATAAGCTCGAATTTCGATCCAAGCAATGTCCTATAACAAGGGATACAAATGCCTTGATATCTCTGTTGCCGTATTTATATCTTTCATGATGTAGTTTTTTATGAGCCTTGGCATCTCGACAAACCTCCATAGCATCAACATCTTCTTTGTCAGCGCCGATGCACTTTGCCATTTCTGTCTCGAGAAATTAACTCGAGAAATTTTTCTGCTGTGGCAAGCCCTGATTCTCCCAACTGTGGGAGAATCTCGGATGCTTGGCCTTCTTAATGGTATGTTTGCATCCCCAGCCAAAACTATTGAAGTAGAGAATTTTGACAAGATCAGAGAGGTAATGGAGAGCCTTGCCTGCGTCAATTGGTTATCTCAAGATCAACAATTGTTGAGTTATCTCCTGTGTTCCATGACGAGAGAAATTCTTGTCCAATTATGAACATGCATTTGATGTGTGCGAGCCATCCAAATTATTTAAGCCATCGCTAGAGTTCATTGCTGCTCATTCTGATTTTTTAGCTCATGAATGAACGAGCTATTTTGCGGGGAGGGGAAATGTTGTGGACTCCTTCGTGGGCTACACATACGGATGCATGAAAAATCGAGTCTACGATGCCTACGAGTGCTTGATCACACGATCAAAGGTTTGGCCGTAGAGAAGAATTGGGAAGGTTTAGATTGTAATTGATTTGTTAATTGAGATACTTGTGATTAAGTCGGTTTATACCTGCTCTATAAAGGCCAGTAGTTTATATTAGGTTTGGCATAAAAAAAAAGAATAAGACCCCGTTTGGTAGAGCTCGCACCAGCTCTAGATTCTCTCACTGTTCACATAGGCTATTTTCTCTCTCCTCTCTGCTTCTCTCACAGTAGCCAGTCACATGGGCTCTTTTTCTCTCTCCTCTCTGCTTCTCTCACAGTAGCCAGTGGGAGCAGGAGTCTCTCATCGGGAGTCCTCTTTGATCCGGCTAGGGTAATTGCCCTTGCCACAGTGGAGGATGAATATGCCTTTTGCCACTACCCTTTTTCTTCTATCTCACCTACTTCTACGATCAGATCACTGCTTCACACACCACGCGTGGCAGGCCCACATCACGTAGGTGCTTATATTTTCCTAGGTTTTTTTTTGTCAAAAGGTGTTTATAGGTGTAGATTATATATTCGTGTGTTCGTAGGTGTACGTGGTATCAACTTTCATACTATGATTCAGAAAAATGGACGAAGAAATGACCAAAGTTAAGCTATTATTTTACAATTAAAATAAAGTATTATATGGACTCATATTCTCAATCGAATGAACCAATTGTCCATTGCCTTCTACTTTTTCTTCTTTGGCGGATTTTGGCTTTGCACACTGCAGCCTCCATTAATCTTTTGGAGATGCTTAATTATGATCGCACATCTCGAGAAGACTCCGCTCGCACACACAAAACGATAAGAGAAACTCACCAGTTGCCTGTGGAAAAGAAGATTTCGCCGTCGAAGAGGAAGGAGTTTGCTGGAGTTAGGATTGGGGGAGAGGGGTTTCCATGGTCTCCAACCTTAGAAGGGGTTGTCAAGAGGCCGCCGAACCGATGGTGGTGGGCGATTGAGATGGCAACGGAGGGCAGGACGTTGAGGGCGTTGTCCGTTGGGTGGTAGGGGACGCTGGTTGGACGATGTAGCTGATGGGGACAATCGGAGGAGGAGGAAAATGCGAAGGTTGGGATTAGCGTGGCGACGGAGGCGACGGCGTGGCATCAGAGCCCTAAAGGTGGTTAAGACAAAGGAGGGCCCGTTAGATGTGAAGGAGAAGCCTGGGTTAGAGGCATTCTGGAGTTGATGGCTGGACACTGCCAGAGCCGGATAGGGTGGGTGCCGATAGCGGCGGGTAAGCACAACGAAGAAGAGCAAGCAGACCAAGGGCAAGAGAAAGAAAAATTCGTACCCACCTTCTAGTAGCGTTCTTATTCCTTTTCATTTTCCTGTTTTTCATTGTCTTTAACATTTGCACTGGTTGATTAATAAAACTTTAAAAGCCATAAAATAATTGATGTGACTGTCTCAAGCACCTTCGTGCCTTCATTATTTCATCATTTTAATAAAGGGATTGCAAAAAGAAAGAGAACTCGTATACTACTCCGTCCTATAAAAAGAGTCACTGTGAGACTCGTGCTGGTCAAACTTTCTTAAGTCTATCTAGATTTGTAGAAAATATTAGCAACATTTATATATTCATATAAGCTTATTATGAAATATATTCAACGACCTATCAATGATATCAATTATCCAACAATTATTTTAATAGAGATATTGCAGAAAAAAAGAGAACTCATATACTATGTGGGACAGTGGGAGTATGTCGTGATTCGCAGGATAACGGAGGCTATTCGCAAATTTGCAGGTACTGGCACACGGTTCAATCAAAAGTTCAATTGGCCAATCGGAAACTCCGGTACAGGACGACCGGAACAAGCCCATTGAAGAAAATTTCAACCCGATGAATAGTATTACTTTCGTCTTATTTGGCAAATATTGTCCAATCATGGACCAACTAGGCTCAAAAGATTCATCTCGTGATTTCCAACTAAACTGTGTAATTAGTTATTTTTTTACCTACATTTAATACTTCATGCAAGCGGTTAAAAATTGATGTGACGAAGAGAGAGTGAAAAAACTTGGAACTTTGAGGCAAACTAAACGAGGCGGACTCCATCGCTGTCCGGTCGCCCGCCGTGAAACGTACCGACTGCGCTTTCCCCGCAACGTGAAATATTCCTCCAATTTCTCCCACCCGAAACCAAAACCAGAAAAGTTCCATTTTATACATACAGAGGTTAAAAGCACTGTACTTTTGGTGGTTGAAAGTCTAGACAAAACCATTAAAGGGTGTGTTTAGTTCCGCGAAAAGTTGTAAAAAAAGTACTGTAGCACGTTTTGGCTTTATTTGGTAAATAGTGTCCAACTGTTGACTAATTAGGTTCAAAACGTTCGTCTCGCAAAGTACAACCAAGCTGTACAATTAGTTTTTGATTTCATCTATATTTAGTACTCCATGCATGTATCGTAAGTTTGATGTGACGGGGAATCTGTTGTTTGCACAGTACTTTTTTTTAAGGAAGTAAACACAGGCTGTGTTCAGTTCCTAAAAAAAGTACCATGCGAAAAAAAGATTCCCCGTCACATCAAACTTGCGATACATGCATGGAGTATTAAATGTAGATGAAATTAAAAACTAATTGTACAGCTTGGTTGTATTTTGCGAGACGAACGTTTTGAACCTAATTAGTCAACGGTTAGACACTATTTACCAAATAAAGCCAAAACGTGCTACAATATTTTTTTACCTTTTTCAGGCATCTAAACACAGCCACAGCCAAAAACGCGTGCGAACTGCGAACTGGGTTTTAAAACAGGCTGGTGTGCCGTGCCGATCACACAGCAAGGCACACAACACGGCAAGCTGCAGCAGTCTTCTGAAATCTGAACTCTAACGAAAAGAGAGCACGGGAGACCCCGGTGGGCGCGCCGAGCCGAGAGCCGAGTCGAGTCCACTCCGCCACGCGCCCACGCCCCGTCCTCGCTTCCGTCTCCCACAATCCAAGGAGACCGAGCAGCAGGCGGCGGAAGCAACCCGTTGCGGGGCGGCGTGGAGCCCAGTTTTGCTCGGCTCGCCGCTGTGATCCGCCGGCCGGCGAAGCGGGGAAGAGAAGGGGGCGGTGGGGATTGGAGAGTACGAGCAGGGGGAGACGTCAGACGCGCTGATCAACGGCCTCGCCGGCGCCGGCGGCGGGATCATCGCCCAACTCCTTACCTACCCGCTCCAGACCGTACGTGGGCTTGATGCCTCGCTGCCGACCTTCGCCCTGGATTTCTCGGTCGCTGAAATTTTGAGGTTTTCCTCGGCGCAGGTGAACGCGCGGCAGCAGACGGAACGCGACCCCTCCAAGCCGGCGTTCAAGGACGGCGCCGCTCGCCAGTTGTACATGGTCCGCCTCCTTCCTCTCTTCCCTTCCTCGTCTGAACTTTTGAGTGATTTGGCCTGATCCGGGTCTAATGCTGCCCGCCCTCTCTGGATTTTCCTCTGCTGTGGTAGGTTGTGAAGAATGAGGGGTGGGAGCGCCTGTACGGCGGGCTTATGCCCTCGCTTGTCGGCACCGCTGCCTCCCAGGTTGGTTCATTTGCCAGCTTCATTCCTCACTTTGTGAAGGTTAAGATGCTTCTGAATCGTTGCTTATTGTGTTACTGTCAGGGTGTCTACTACTACTTCTACCAAATATTTCGGAACAGGGCCGAGGCAAAGGCCCTTGAGCGATCCAGGAGAGGGCTGGGCGATGGGTCTGTTGGGATGCTCCAGTCTCTCACTGTCGCTGCACTGTCTGGGTAATTGGAATATAGCTGAGCACCTTCTGTTGACTGCTAGAAAGCAGTGCATTGTCTATTCCTGGAGATTGTTGCTATCACTTTTGATCTTATCGATTTTATGTGCTCTCGCTGCCTAATTTGTCTCGTCTTTTTGTAGCTGCGTCAATGTACTGCTCACAAACCCGATTTGGGTTGTTGTTACACGAATGCAAGTGAGCACATCTTTCTTCTCTACTGCCTACTTTTAGTGCAGAACTTGAAATCATCTGGCAGCACATTTGAGTATTGACATTTCATTCTGTTTGTAGACTCACAGAAAGGCAAACAAACAGCAAAATCCTCAGGGTTTGACATGTGCTCTTGACAAGTCCCTTGAAGCTGCTACAACTGAAAATACTCCATACAAAACAGTTGATGTTGTAAGTATAACTCTCCTCGTTTCTCTTGTAGGAAGATGTACTCTATTCATAATTAATGTCTTATATTAACTATATCGTGGCAATCTTTATAACTGTGTAGTTCGTTATTCAGAATGGCAATGCTCATTCCTCATCTCTAGATGGGTTGCAATTCAGTAGCGCTTCTCCATTATTTCCATCCTGAAGATTTGTTTTTAGGTTTTGCTCTTACACTAGGATGAATATCAGTATGTTAGTTTGCAACAGATAATTTATACCTATAACTGGGTTACATGCTTGTCCTCATTAGTTGCTCTTTCTACGCTGTCAATTGGTCATGCATGGTTTGGTAGAAGTTGGCAATGTTGTGAATTTGGTAGGGTATCAGCCTCTTTTTTCCTCCCCTAATAAGCCATGGTTCGCCAGTTGAACAGGAAGAAGCAGTAGACAACTACTTGATATTTCCTGAAACCAGTACTGTTTCGATGCTATGCTTACTGCTTGTGCTAGTATTGCATGGCAACATGCACCTCGCTTGAGCTGATTGAAACAAAGTGGTTTGAATTTTAACTCTACAGAAAAATTATGTTGTCTAAATGCAGGAGGGAGGGGGGTCTTGCAAATGTGAAACTCAAAACCTCTTTGACTTTGAAAACAGCGGACGTAATATATATACTACAACTAGGCCATGATCAATCAAAACCAAATGATTTCTTTTTGCATTTGAGGATGGATGGACATCTAGAGACCCATGTTGCGATAAGCACAGGAGGAACAGGAGAAATAACATTAGTTTAGAATACTATGAGTAGTGCGATCCAAAGGAGACCTCAGCGGCACTGGTGCATGGCTGAATCCTAAGGTGCAACACTGATGTAAGTAGAGGTAGGGTTGGCTGAATTTGAAATGGGAGGAGGCAGTAAAAAGGGACTTGAAAAAGGGTGGAATATATCTAGAGAACTGTCCTTGGATAGGCATGTGGAGATCAGCTATTCACATGCATGAACCATGGACATACTTTAGATCCCCTAATGATCTCACTGTTATTGATGACTTAATAATTTAGGTCATATTCGAAATTAGCGGGCATATTTTGTTTCTTTAGGGAAAGACTTTGACTACAATTACTCTATTAATGTCTTGTGATACAAAATCATAATCATAAGTAAGAAGTTTTCAATATGAATCTAATGACGTCAATTTTTAAATCATGTTTTAATGAAGACATTATTGGCCAAAGGCTTGTCCTACCAAAACAAAAATAGACCTACTAGGTTCAAACGGAGGTATGAGTTTGCTCTTTTTTTCCCTTTTTGTTGGTGGCATGTTAGCCTATTAGGTTTGAACTCTAGACTACCCCAACTTGCTTGGGACTAGAAGGCTTTGTTGTTGTTGTTGGTTGTCTGACTAGGTTTAACTCCAGTTTCAGGAACTGTACAAAGAAGCTGGAGTTCCGGGCTTCTGGAAAGGGGTAATTCCGGCTCTTATCATGGTAAGCCACCGTTGTTCACCTTTTCTGTTGTTTCTTAGTCATACAGTGGTGCTATTTTACAATTTTATCTGCTACTAGGTTAGCAATCCTGCCATTCAGTTCATGCTGTATGAGACTCTTCTGAAGAAACTGAAGAAGAGGCGTGCCTCTAATTTGAAGGGAGCTGATGGACTAACTGCTCTTGAAGTAAGCTTTTCTTTTTCCAGTGGTAGGAATTACCTCAAGTGATTTATTATGAGTTCTGACAAATACTCAGTTGCATAGTGATTACTTGCTGTATTGGGGTCTGAAGCCCTGAACCTATTGTAAAACTGACTTGAAAGCCTGTTTGTCCGGGACATGTATTGGTTGCTATATATTTGACTCTAGATGTTGGAGACAATTTGGCACTTTCATATACCCATCTATACTAGTATTCCTATGATTATGATAAAACTCTAACTTCACCTTGCAAACATTCTTATTCAGATTTTTCTTCTTGGTGCCATTGCCAAACTTGGTGCAACCGTTGTTACATATCCCCTTCTAGTTGTTAAGGTGATTAATTAGTGGATTGGTGATAACCACATTTGTCCACTTGCATATTTGAGGACATATTCCAAATTGAGCTCCCCCCCCCCCCCTGCAGGCAAGACTTCAGGTGAAGCAAATGATTAATGATCAAGAGGCATCGCTACAAAGGTACCATAGTTCTCTACTTTTCATCTTTGTTTATTCAGGTCCCATTTCTTTCTGTTACTGGCTTGCTATTGAAGAATATTTAGCTTGCCACACCATTTCTTGCTGTTACTGATCAACTACTGAAGATCTTAATATGCCATTTCTTGCACTTAGGTACATTTGATGCGTTCACAAAGATGGTACAATATGAGGGTCTGACAGGGATCTATGGCTGTGTTTAGTTCCACAAAAAAAACACTATGCAAAAAAAAGATTCCCCGTCACATCAAACTTGCGATACATGCATGGAGTACTAAATGTAGATGAAATTAAAAACTAATTGTACATCTTGGTTGTACTTTGCGAGACGAACGTTTTGAACCTAATTAGTCAACGGTTGAACACTATTTGCCAAATAAAGCCAAAACATGCTACAATACTTTTTTTACACCTTTTTACACCTTTTTACACAACTAAACACACCCTATAAAGGAATGGGCACAAAAATTGTGCAAAGTGTTTTTGCTTCTGCTTTGCTTTTTATGATCAAGGAGGAGCTGGTGAAGGGTGCTCGACTATTGGTGACTGGTAACACTAGTCTGGTTAAGAAATTACCATCAAAGCCATCAAGATGACCTACGGCCGTCGCAAGCGTTAGTATATCTTCCTAAAAAGCCGCTACTATTCACATAAACGGCAAAACAGAGTCGACAAGCTATAGAGGTCGCCTCTGCTTTGGAGATATCAACTGTAGGTTACACAATAGCCTTGTATGATTCTTGTAGGGAACAAAGACTGTGTGGGATAGATTATTTGTATCATTTGTGTAAAATGTATCCTGGAAGATTGAAACAGAAGGAAATAAATAAGCATGATAATTTGAACTTGGGTCATCTGTTCTGAACTTCTGATTACCTGACTTGCTTTTACCTTATGGTTTGTGCAAGGGTGGCAGAATATCTGAAAAACAACTATCATGAGAATGCAATCCACCTGTTCAGGTTTCTTGACCTGCATGAACTTGTTTGTAGTTTTATGGGTAAGAAGACGCGTGCAGTTGGTTATCATCAGGAACCCAAGGGAAAGTATAACTTCTGATTATGCCTTACCTAGAACTTCTGATTATCCTAGCTGTGCTGAAAGCATTGGGCACCTGCAGTTGAGTCTGCAGGTGCAGTTGCAGCTGACTTTAAACGGCAGAGTGCAGAGGAACGGTTTCGTCCCCTGACCGTCCCATGTCAACTACTAGTTTCCGCAAACTGCAAGCAAATAAATTCACTTAGCGCAGGACTCCTGCCCTAGCGCGGTCGCCGCCGCCGCCGCAGTCGCGCCGTCATCCACCACCGCTGGTCCCTCTCCCTTCTCCTCCGGCATCTCGCCGGGGGCTGAAGGGAGTGGAGATCCATTGTTTTTAATAAGGTTTCCGTAGTAGATCGAGTCATTAGGGTTAGTGTTTCTCCATGCCAAATTACTTGGTATTGGAGTTTTATCTCCTCCTTCTCCTCATCTCTGTCGACGGTGAAGGAGAATGGTGGAATCGTTTTCTCCATGGCGGCTCCGTTGAAGATGAGGGCGATAACGTCGGCGTCAGCATCTTCATCGACATGACGACATGGAGACTTTTGTTTTCGGACGGTGGCATCAAGGCGGAGATGATGTCGCCGCCATGGAATAATTTTCTCCAGTCTCTTCTCCGTTTTGTTGTGGTTAGATTTGGCCACGATAAAGGACTAGGGAGAATATTTTTCAGATTAGTTTTCCTTACTCTTCGGTGGCAGAAAGAAGAAGAAGGAAGACACCAGAAAGAAGAAGTTTCTCAATTCCGCCTACAGGAATGTTGGCCGTTGTTCGTTGGGCATTTGTTCTTAGGCCATTTGCCGAGTGTTTGCCTGTGCGGTCGTCCATACTGCAAAGCATCTAACAGGTTAGGTTTTGAGTTGTGCTATTCACAACGTGGGTACTATTTTGTATTTCAAAGTGCTTGTAATGTGTTGATGTACCCAGCTATCATATAATATAATTCTTCTTTCGTCGCAAAAAAATTCACTTAGCGCAGCAAATGTCTCAGCAAATAAATTCACTTACTGGCTTTTTTAATACTTGTAATATTAATGGATTTTTTTAAAATAAATAGTCAAACCTGAAACGAGCGACTAGGCACTTGGCGCGACCATGGGTGTGTTTAGTTCCGCGAAAATGTGTAAAAAAAAAAGTACTGTAGCATGTTTTGGCTTTATTTGGTAAATAGTGTCCAATCGTTGATTAATTAGGTTCAAAACGTTCGTCTCGCAAAGTACAACCAAGCTGTACAATTAGTTTTTTATTTCATCTACATTTAGTACTCCATACATGTATCGCAAGTTTGATGTGACGGGGAATCTTTTGTTTGCACAGTGGTTTTTTTTTTTGAGGAACTAAACACAGGGCATGTAGCCGAGACTAGGCCGAGACAGTGAGACAGTGTGCGGTGTGCCTGCTTGTGGGTGTGGCTTTGGGAAATTGGGCCAGAACCACGGGTGGATAAGGGATAGAAGCGGCAGCTGCAGGGAGCCAGGGACAGAGCAATCGTCCTCGCCCCTCCCCGTACCTAGCGCAGCGAAGCCGGCACAATGCCAGGCGCCGCCGTAGCCTCGCCTCTCCTCCTCTCGCTCTCCTCGTCCTCCTCCCCCTTCCTCTCTTCCTCATCCACCTCCTTCCTCCCACCCCACTCCACCGCCGCCTCTCCGCACGCCGCCGTCAGGACGAAGACGGCTGTCTCCGTCCTCCGCGCGCTGCGCGCCGAGGCGGCCACCCTCCCCGTGCTCTCATTCACCGGAGAGAAGGTCGGGGAGGTAACCCTCGACCTCAAGTCCGCGCCGCCCTCCACTGCGCGCGCTGTCGTACACCGCGCTATCATCACCGACCGCCAGAACGCGCGACGGGGCACAGCCTCCACGCTCACCCGCGGCGAGGTCAGGGGCGGAGGGAAGAAGCCCTACCAGCAGAAGAAAACTGGGAAGGCGCGGCGCGGGTCGCAGCGTACCCCGCTTCGGCCCGGCGGTGGCGTCGTGTTCGGCCCCAAGCCCCGCGACTGGTCCATCAAGATCAACCGCAAGGAGAAGCGTCTTGCCATCTCCACTGCCCTTGCCAGCGCCGCCGTGGCAGAGGACGCCTTCGTCGTAGAGGAGTTCGACGAGGCCTTCGCGTCGGGGCCAAAGACCAGGGATTTCGTGGCCGCTTTGCAGCGGTGGGGGCTCGACCCCAAGCAGAAAGCCATGTTCTTCGCCACGGAGTTTGACGACAATGTGCGGCTCAGCGGCAGGAACATCGGTTCCCTCAAGATGCTCACACCCAGGACGCTCAACCTGTACGACATACTCGACGCCCGCAAGCTCTTCTTTACTCCTTCTGCTGTAGACTACCTCAATTCCAGGTATGGAACCAGCGTTTCTGATGACTACTATACTGATGATGAGGATGATGGCGAAGAGGAACTGGTCGAGCAAGAAGCAGAAGAAGGCACCACAGCAGAATCTGCTCAAGGTACATAGCTACACGGTAACTTGTTGCTGTTCTGATTGCACTGTGCTGCTTGATTATTCCTGTGCTGGGCATATATGGACTCTGCTAGTAATTGCTATCCTTCAGTTAGTACATGTCTCTAAACAGGTTGAAGGAGAATAGCAAATGGTAGTGCTACAAAGCAGTAATGCCAATTGAATTGAATTGGATCACCATTATTTTGGGGGACATTCTATCTACAATGTAAATTTGAATTGCCTAAACTACACTTGCTGTTCGCAGTTTATGCAGTCATAGGATGAGGTTTCAATAGCACAGAGATGTAACGGTAAATTAACTGTTGATAATGATGGCCACTGGAACACCGAGAGTGCACACTACTCAAGGGCCAAGGCATGGGGTTTGAATATCGGGTTTGTACAGGACTATGGGCATGTTTGGATCCAAGGGCTAGTTGCTAGCTAATAGCTAAAGATTAGTTCAAATTAGCTCTAGTGCATCCAAACAGGAGGGCTAATAGGTGGGCTATTTTTTTAGGCAAGTCTTCAACTAGTTGTTAGCCAACCATAGCTAATTTGGGCTAATTTTTAGCCCACTAGTAACTAGGCATGTGTAGCCAAACATGCTCTATGTTTTGCTGAATAAGAAATGTACCTGTTACCATATTTCTCATTTTTTAGTTTCCAATGTTCAAAATGCATTTTCATAAGATCATGCAAAAACTGAGTATGTTGCACCTAAGATGGGGATCAAGGAGGGGCTTATAGGTGTCTGTTACAGTTGAACCAGTTGATAATATCACAGAATAATATCTTAAAGCTGAATTGTGCTCTGAGTGTTTATCCCATGGGTGTGCCATCTTCAATGTTAAGAGCAACTCCAAGAGTGTTTCTTAGACTCTCTCTCTCTCTCTAAATCCTCGTTTGGAGAGTCATTTGAATAAAAATCGCTCTCTCTATATTTCCACCTTACAACAACTTATTTATATCTTGTGTGCATTTTGGACATCAATCCCCGCTCTCTATCTTTGGCTGGTGAGAAACCAGGAATAGAAGATGCCAATATTTGGAGATCTAATTGGATAAACTGTTGATACTTTTTATCACCAAAATCTATATTCCTATCTATACAGTAGCATATAAAAAGACTCTTGGAGTTGCTCTAAAGGTCCTCCTTAAGGGTTGGTAAAGCAAGAAACCAAAGTAAACAAACAAAAAAAATTCATAATAAACCTAAGACAGATATCAAACCTTTCTCTTTTAGTATTCACATGCTTCCCTCTGCACAGGTCTGTCATATCTATTTCTAATACTGCACTCTACAGAATAATAGCTTCTCTTCTATGCTTCATTATGGCAAAGTGTACAGTAAACAAACATCAGTTTATTTTCAGATTCAACGCTTATGGATAGTTTCAGAATCAATAAGTAGACAATTATTTCATCTGCTGGTGTCAAATATCATAGACTAAAGGTGCAGTTTGATTGAAAATTTAGATCTGAGCCCAGGAAAGAGGGGAGTAAGGAATACGCTGGGTTCAGTATAACAATAGCTTTTTCTTTAACACTAGTAAAATAAATAAGGGGCTATAATGGTGACTTATTCATAAATAAGTGTGTGCACTTCTTCCAGTCATGCTAACATTACCTAAATTATTTCATTTGTTTGGAAGGATGCAATTTTCCTGCTAGTTTGCTATTCATGATATTTGGCAAACTTCTCAGAACCTTCTTTTATGCGATTCTCAGATGCAACTGAAGAGGGCGAGGCTGATAACAGTTCCTAGGTGGGAAGTGTAGATTTGTTGTTTCTTATTTGTTATATGTTACCCTCGGGTGAGAATGATGTTGGTAATTCTTCCCTAACGGGCCTTTTGTCTGCTTTTATTGTAAGTTGATAATGTTCTCTTACCAAAGCAGTATATTAGATTTTCAAACTTATCGTAAGTGTATGTTTACAAATACATTATCAGGTGTCAACCACTGCATATAAAGCGTTTTTTCCATCTATGCTGCAACGGCGGACAGCAATGGACAATTATCCTGGCAACTGACGGATAAAGTGTTTTTTCCATCTATGCTGCAACGGCGGACAGCAGTGGACAATTATCCTGGCAACTGACGGTTATGTGGCTGATCGCTGAAATTGCTGACTTGTGCTGTGACAAGTCTTTTGCAAGGTGTGCATGAGTTTAGTCCTTAAGGCTATCTGGATGAATGACTGCATTGTTTACACTATGGAACCTTGCACAGTGCATGCCAGGCTTGCCCTCGCTCCACTTGGACATGAAGCCTGAAAGCTCCACTTGCCCATATCCTGGCTAAGCCGTGGGTTGGTCGGTACAGACGGTCAGTCATTTTGCTCGGATTTACTTCTAGATATTATAATTCCTAGTCCTAATCAGGCATTCAGGCTAGGGATGTGCCTGGGAGCTACTCCCATGACTTGCTCTGCTCATGCCCGGTCGCACATGGCTTGGCACTTGGGCTGCAAATGAAGAAACAAATATTGATGGGCTCTATATGTGGAACCAGAAACTGGGATAAAAAGGACTATCTGGTGGCCATCCTATTTTAAGCCCATCTAAGCAGGTTTTGTGCAGAGTGTCTCGTGTCTGTGGTCAAATTTCAGTCCTTAGAGTTTTCAGTTGCATTTTTTTTTGGTAGATTCATCTTTTATCGGTCAGTTCTCTTAGCTGTTGCTATTGATCGACCTAACTTGAAGCTTTTCCCTTGTGTGCTGCTTTCAACTAGGTTTATCTAAATTATTGTTCGGTCTAACAAGTAACAACTCCTATGTGAGATTATGACTGACATAACGGTCCACCAGGCTTATCACCGGAAAAGAGAGGATGTTCGTATCTAGGTTTTGCCAGCATACTTTATATTTTTTTTCTCAGCTTTTGCTGGAATATAAGCAATACCGTCCGTTTAATACTAGTCCACTATGGACGAAAAACTTGCGAATCATGGAAGTGGGACCTGGCCACTGTATTTTCTGCCCATTATTTAGGAAGTGGCCATGGCGCCATGCAGAAAGTTTGTGCGATTGATTGGCTCCGATTTGTTTCGACTATAATTGTTTAATTGTTTGTTCTTTTGCTGCGCATTGGTCTTTCTTGACCTCCTTTCTCTTCGAAAGGAACCGTTCACTACTACTGAGAAAGAAGGGTTTCTTCCCCTCTGCCACTGTAGAATATTAGTCAAAGTATATCTGCGGTTTCACTTTGACTTTATGCGGCAGAGTTTTTTTTTCTTTTGAAAGATTTATGCGGTAGACTGTACTAGAAAGTAATTGCGCCGATGTCTGATCTGCAAAAATAATTTTAAAAGAACGGCTGGGAATATTTCCCTTTGGTTCCACGTTCATGTTAGTTTATATAGGAGACAAAAGAACGGCAAGGTTGATTATAGTTTTCTTTGATTACGATGTAAGTTGGTCTTATTTTCTTGTGCGTGCAATTCTGCTAGCTTTACTCTTTCTGTTCCTAAATATCTGTTGCCACAGTTTGAGTGCTAAAAAATTTAACTAGATTTATAAAAAAATATAAGCAATATTTGTAGCTCCAAATAAATTTATTATCAAATCATATTTAATGATTTATCTAATAATATTAATTATATACCATAAATATTAATTAATATTATATGTATTTAATTAAAGTTGTTTCTTGGAAGAAAAACAACCCTTAAAAGGGGACAGAGGGAACGTTTTGTCCGTAAGGTCTGTGAATGTCGTTTGTCAGCTATCGCTGCCTGATTCCACCTAAGCTCTTTCTAGACAAAGAATGGTTTGATAGATTCAAAAAAGAATGGTTTGACAGCCTGTTCGTTTGGGCTGAAAATAAGCGGCTGAAAATATCGTTTGCTGATTTGTTGTGAGAGAAAACACTGCTGACTTGAAAATAAGCGGCTGAAAGCTCAAGCGAACAGGAGTTTTTGAGGAACCTGGAATTGGAAGGGCAGAGGCTTGTCTGATTAATTGGCTCCATCTTCGAATTATGTTGTCGTGCAAGCTTATTGCATCAAATCTGATAAACTTTTAAACAAAAGACAAAACCCATCCACTAAGAAGTAAGAACTATAAATAACTTTCTCTAGTGTGTTGATCTAGTAGTAGTAGGAGGAGGAGGAGGAGGAGGAGGAGGAGGAGGAGGTGGTGGTGGTCTTCAAAAGCCTGAACTAGATCAAAGTCAGTGGAAGAAAACTTCTGGTCTGGGTCGTGCTAATAGACGATGATCGCCCTCTCAAGTATCTAGGTACCTTGATGAACGGAGTACCAATGGGCAATTCTCTATTATGTAATTTGTTCGTAATAGCACGCCAAAGCAGGTCATAACACTTCCCACTATGACTTATGAGCTGAGAGCGTAAATCTTTTTATAGAGCTGAGACTCAACTCTTGGCTTGGCAAACTCGCAATAAACACAAGGCAAACTTTAAAAGATAGGCTTAGACGATCCAGTGACAGATTTTCAAGGGCACGATTTGGTGACGGATGTTACTGGCAAACACAAGGCTCCGTGCCATCTCTATCCTGTGCTAGTTTAACGATGCGACAGTGACGGTCCGCGGCGACGCATCCTATCCTGTCCGGCCTTCTTCCGGAAGCCTTCCCGTTTCGGGTTCGCGGACGCGCCGCCTTTCCGGGGCCGCGAGGACGCGGAGGCGTCCGCGCCGATCCCCCGCCCTGCACGGCTGCACCAGTGCACTGCACCCACCCACCCAGCCATGTGACGTGCTGCCGCGCGTGGTG
Source organism: Saccharum hybrid cultivar R570 (assembly GCA_038087645.1). Taxonomy (NCBI): domain Eukaryota; kingdom Viridiplantae; phylum Streptophyta; class Magnoliopsida; order Poales; family Poaceae; genus Saccharum; species Saccharum hybrid cultivar. The sequence continues at coordinate 4,025,920 of JAQSUU010000043.1, read as the reverse complement.
GCCTGCCTGGAAAGTGCGCCCGCGCGTAGCCTTTCGGCGAAAGCCGTACCCCCACCCCGACCCCGTCTGCCTCTGCTGTCCCTTTCGAGCTTCGACGCCGTTTCCCGTGCCTGGCGGCGGCTGGCGCCGTCGCCCGCCGGCACGCCAACCGCTTCAAAGCGTACGACGTACGAGCCTTTCCTCGCGCGGTCGCGCCCACGCCACGCGCGTCTGGCGTGCCCGTGCGGACTCTGCCACACTGCCACTTGCCCCATTGCTTGCTCGCCGTTGTGTATTCTTCGTCAGCCGGCCGGCCGTCGTTCGGCAGGACTTTGGGTGCGTTTAGTTGCCAAATTTTTTTTTGGCTTTAGCTACCGTAGTATTTTCGTTTCTATTTGTCAATTAGTGTTTAATTATGGACTAATTAGGTTTAAAAGATTCGTCGTGTGGTTTTCTACCAAATTATGTAATTAGTTTTTTTGTCTACATTTAATACTCCATGCATGTGTCCAAATATTCGATGTGACGGGAAATCTTAAAAATTTTGGGAACTAAACATGGCCTTTATTTGCAGCTGGTTACAACTGTTTCAATAGTGTTCTGTGAGTGAGATTTACTGCTGCTATGGCTGAAAAGACATGGATTAGCCTGACCGTCTGGATAGTTTGCGCGACGGTTGCCGAGCGAGATGGTTGTTTGCTCCGGATCGCGGGCCAAATATGTGTTCTCTTGCAAAGCATCTAGACAGAATTTCCATTTAAGACTCACTTGGACACCTTGATCCTGTTCGCTTATGCTGAAATCACTACTACATAAAAGATTAACCGAGGTGGACAAAAGAGCTTAACTGAGGCGTTTTGGCCAACCCCTCAGATCAAAGGTCGCGGTTAATAGGACCTTTTCTGAGGCGGTTTGATGCCCGCCTCGGTTAATAAAATAAAAAATAATGAAAAAAGAAAAAAGCCCAACCCAGCCCTAACTGGCCCTGGATCTGGGCCTCGCGCCACCGCCGCTTCCGACACCGGATCTGGGCCTCCCTGCCTACGCCATGCCGCTAGATCCGCCGCCAGCAGGTTCCTCCCCGCCGGATCCACCACCGGCGGGCTCCTCCCCGCCCGATCTGCCGCGCGGAGGGTGCCTCCCCGCCGGATCTGCGTCATGGTAGGAGAAGAGGGAGAGGAGGGGCGCGGGTGCTGCTCGCCTGTGGGAGAGGGAGGGACACCTCACGCCGCCGCCTTGCTGCTCGCCGTGGAGGAGCCTCGCACCGCCCGGCCCCGCGTCGTGGAGGAGCCTCATGCCGCCGTGCTGCTCGCCATGGATGAAGAGGAAGGAGCGCCTTGGCCACGCCAGTGCCACCCGCCACGTCGTGCCCGTGCAGTAGACTGCCGCATCGCCCGCCACGCCCGCGCCGTGGCTCGCCTCGCCACGCCGCACCAGCGCCGCCCACTATGCCGCACCCGCGCCCGCGCCGGTTGTGGAGGGGAGGGAGAGCACCGCGCCATGGAGGAGAGGGAGAGAGGCCAGGTCGCCATGGAGGAGAGGGAGGGAGTGAGGGTGCGGCGCCCCTTGTGCGGCTAGGACAGAGGGAGAGAGGGTGAGGAGTGGGAGATCATAACACCGGTTTTATATGAGCCCAAGAGGAGGAGTGGTTACGGGCTTTGGCTAGGCCTCGACCACACTAACGAAGGCGGGCCACTTATAAGGCCCGCCTGTGTTAATGCCTGGCATTAACCAAGGCGGTTAAAATTATTACCCGCTTCGGAGGGGTTTTTCAAAAGGTCACGGTTATGTTTTTTTTGTAGTAGTGAATTTGGTTTATGTTGATGCTTATGTTGATTTGTTGCGAGAGAAAAATGTTGTTCGTTTACTGAAAAGTACTGCTAAAGTAGTTCATAGACTTTACTCTTCAATGTACAGTATACTATTTCGTCAGTACCGCTTATCAGATGTACTTTGACATGGCACGTACGGTCTCCTAAATTAGTTTTTGACAATTTATTTATCTTATATTACATTATTTATGATTATAAATTTATAATCTAATAGCATCAAATTTGTATTGCAATAGTATAAATTGCTAGCCAAATTATTAGTCAAAAAAAATATAAAGTTTGACTCTTGACATAGGCGAAATGCCTTATAAATCGAACCAGGAAGAAGGGGGAGGGGGTGGGAGGGGAGGTAAGTTTGAAAAGGATTTTATCCACTTGTCCTTATATTTTCTCTAGTAGTATTGTTCTTACCTTAGAGTAAAGATGATATTATGCTCTATTTGGTAGAGCTTCGTATGGCTCTAGCTCTGTTTTCTTCGTGCGCGGAAGCAAGAAATCAATTTTCTCTCTTCTCATAATAAACTAGGAGGCAATGAAACCACTATCTCTAGCTTTATCGGTTCATACTTCATACTCCTCTAAGCACTGTAGCAACGAGTCGGACTCATTTGGAGTCTTGCCAAACAAGATCTTATTCTCATAGTATAAACCGAGTTACTACCTCCAATCTAGAGAACTTGATGTTTCTAACGGCAAGGCAAAAGCTAATTACAAGCCAATGTACTCGTTCAGAACGACAACTAAATCCCGGCCGGAGGAAGTATATCATTTAAATGTGTAAGGCATTGAGGTCATTTTAACATCTTTTAAAATACTAAGCACATATCTAACACTGGTTTTTGCAAAGTTCATGTCACTTAGAAGTTATAATGGGGGAATAACTCAACTCACTTTTCATTAATCATATGAGGGTATATATAGAGATTACATGGGGATATGGAGAGGTATGAAACTGAAATAGAAACAAAAGGACTACAACCTTTGACATACTAATATGAAAACATAATATGCTAACACCCCCCCTCAGTTGGAACGCCGACACTGCTTGGAGTGGAGACATTCAAACTGGAACGAAATTCAGTAAAGAGAGAGGTAGGAAGGCCCTTTGTAAACACGTCCGCATATTGAGAAGTGGATGGAACATGAAGAACACGAATTTTCCCTGTGGCAACCTTGTCTCGGACAAAATGTAAATCAATCTCAACATGTTTGGTACGCTGATGTTGTACCGGATTGGTTGAGAGATAAACTGCGCTGACGTTGTCACAGAAAACCACTGAGGAACGCCGAGGACAAAAGAGGAGTTCCTGAAGGAGTTGCCAAAGCCAAGAAATTTCTGCAACGGCATTAGCAACAGCTCTATATTCCGCCTCAGCACTGGAGCGGGAAACTATTTGCTGGCGCTTCGAAGACCAGGAAACCAAGTTATCCCCAAAAAACACAACATAGCCTGAGGTGGAGCGCCGAGTATCGGGATAACCTGCCCAGTCAGCATTTGAATATGCAACAAGGTCAGAAGTAGAAGACGAGAGGATCTGGAGACCATAGTCAAGAGTCCCCTTGATGTAGCGAAGAACACGCTTAATCAAGGCAAGATGAGGCTCATGAGGATCGTGCATATGTAGACATATTTGCTACACGGCATATGAGATGTCTGGAAGAGTGAAGGTAAGGTACTATAAAGCACCGGCGAGGGCCCAATAATCAGTGGCATCAGCAACAAGTGGTCCATCAGTAGAGAGTTTGGCATTAGTATCAATCGGAGTGGAGCATGGTTTGCAATCAGTCATACCAGCACGATCCAAGATCTCAAGCATGTAGTGGCGCTGGGACTTGGGAGAGGAACATGCCAGTGGAGCTTCGAGAGACAGTCATGCCAAGGAAATGATGCAAATGCCCAAAATCCTTCATGGAAAATTCTGCTGCAAGGGAACTCACAATGCCGTGGAGTAGATGCCTAGAAGATGCAGTCAATATAATATCATCAACATAAAGAAGTAAGTATGTCACATCGCAGCCTCGCCGCAAAATGAAAAGAGAGGTGTCCGACTTGGCCTCCAGAAATCCAATAGAATGAATGAAGGAGGCAAATCTGCTGTACCAAGCTCGGGTGCCTGTTTCAAGCCGTAGAGAGACTTGTTAAGGCGACACACATAATCGGGCTTCGATGAATCAACGAACCCAGATGGCTATGCACAATAGACTAAGGATGGTGGCGGATCGGGTTCGGGGTGGATATCCGCGGGTTTCGGGTCCCGCGGGTTCGGGTTTGGGGATGATTTCTCACCCACGGTTTTCGGGTTCGGTTTCAGGTTTGGTTTTCCACCCGTGGATATCCAATGGATATCCGAAATAAATCATTTGGAATTAAAACTCATGTTTTATAATATGCTAATAATAACTTGTTTACTTAGATTATTAAATCTATTCGAAATTGACTCAGGAAAATATTTATTATTTGTTGCCTCTTATTTATACACGTGAATATGTGTATATTTATCCGCGGGTTTCGGGTATCCGTTCGGGTTTCGGGTATCCGCGGGTTTGATTTTGGTGATGGATTTCCACCCGAATCGGTGTTCGGTTCGGGTTCGGGTTTCGACTTCGGGTTTCGGTTTTGGGTGCACGGAGACTCCACCCGATCCGAACCCGACCTGTTGCCATCCTTACAATAGACTGTCTCTTCAAAAGTACCATGGAGGAAAGCATTCTTCACATCCAATTGATAGACAGCCTAATTCTGAGTGTGCGTATGGTGGCTGGCTTAACAACAGGACTGAAAGTTTCACCAAAATCAATACCGGGGCGTTGGGTAAAACCACGAAGGACCCATCGAGCTTTGTAACGGTCGAGGGTGCCATCCAGATGTAATTTGTGTCGAAAAACCCACTTCCCTGTAACAATATTAATGCTGGGTGGGGGAGGAACAAGATCCCAAGTTTTATTGGCTTGGAGAGCAGTGAATTCCTCCTGCATAGCATCACGCCAATTTGGATCTGCCAAAGCACCACGCTAAGTCTTCGGAATAGGTGATAATGTGATGACCTGCAAGTTCATAATAGTCCTTGGTTCCCGAAATCCATGTTTGCCCCGAGTCACAATGCCATGACCATTAGCCACTGGAGTAATCTGAACTACTCCCTGTGGTATAGCAAGACCTGAGACCTTGCTAGCCATCGTGACTTCTTTAATAAGCAAGTTCGCACGAACGTCAGAGAAGGACGGAAACGGACGAGAGCGCGTGATCAGGGCCGCCAGGTGGGAGTACCGATCGTTGAGACCACGAAGAACATTGAGAACAAGGGTGTGGTCCAAGACTGGTTCACCCAAGGTTCCCAAAGCGTCGGCCATACGCTTCATCTTGTTGCAATAATATGTGTGTAACACCCTTGGTGTTACGAGCACGCTTAGCACCTAGATTAATACCTAAGAGAAATTATTTAACATGTTCCTTGGGTTAAAAAGAATTTTTAAACTACATGAAATGATAAACGAATCTTGTGTGGTTTACTTTTGTAGTTGTGAAAAAGTCAAGAGAATTTTGGGGATAGTTTGGTTAATGTGTAAACATGCTAATGAAATTGTAATAAGAGACATAGAATAAGTTGTTGGCGCGAGAAGTAATTCTTATAAACCAAAGTACATTATAACTTATGTTAAAGGTGCCACTTTGGGCAAATTATGTTAAGCAAAATGATTAAATAGTGCTTAAATGTTTTGCTGTTGTGGGTTAATATAAAGAGTAGACTTTTGCATGCGATACTTGTAAGATGCAGTTAATAAGGTTTAGATCTTTTAAAATTTTTTGACAAAAGAGCTAATTGCTGCTAGTTCTAGCCTAAATATCTAATTCTCTAAGTTCAAAATAGTGATAGACCATGCTATTTTGGCATTTAAATTACCACAAAAATACTTGTACAGTAGCTTCATGTTTTTGCACTATGGATTGCTTCTTAGTAAGCACTTGGGCATAGTATAGGTTGTGATTTAGTTTGGGGTCATGTTGCCCTCTTAAAAATCTCCCGAACATTGTTAGAACGTGCTGTTTTCGGCTCTGTGTGTGAACCAGCGCATCGCTTGGCAAACCGCTCTTGGTGTCTCTCTATCTCCCTCTTTGATCCATCTTTGGAGGTGTTTCTTGCTCCTCTGTGTAGTCTTATAGAGCATGAAGAGCATCATGTGTTCGTTTCTGACTCAACCGAGCTAGTTACGTTTTTGTGGGCGCTTTTGAAAGCGTGCACAGCACCGGTTTTGGTTGTTCGGCCCTGGGGCCACGGTCACCACGTGCGCTGGTCGGCATTGGGCGTCCCTCTCGGTTCGCCGACTCGGCCACTGCGCTAGCCAGTAGAGACAATCCTGGTCGTGGCCTGGCTGTGGCTTTGTTGTTGCTCTCCGGTGGGTGCGTGCGAGCGCACCCGCCGGGTGTAGCCCCCGAGGCCTCGAAGGAGTGTGTGACTCCTTCGAGGGTTTTAGTATGTTATATCGTGGGACGTTGTTTTGTTAGGCCCTGAGGTGCGTTTGGTCCTCTTTCGTCGAAGTCGGCTAGTTGCAGGCAAGCCCCTGAGCCTTTGCGCACGTAAGGCTGATCATGGATTTGCCCGTCTTTATTGTTTGACCCTCACGCATCCTTTGGGCAAGGAGGAGGGGTGGGAACGCCGTACTACCCTCGACGGGCGAGTTCCGATGACCCCTGGTGAGCTGTTAGCGAGGGATTCGGGTGGGAGCCCGTGCCCCGTTCGATAGGGGTCGGCTGGTGGCCGCGGAGGCGCTCTCCAAAAGTGCTAAAGAGTTGTCGCATAGATCTCGGCTCCGTTTGGTAGGATCCGAGGGCTCGATGCCTCCCCCCGAGGGGATTCCATTTGTCGACCTCTCCTTTAGCCTCGAATATGTCTGAGGGCGTCTCGAGAAAGTGGCTCGAGCCCTAGCCTTGTATGGGTCCGTTCTCAGACATCCCTTACTCTGTTTACTTGAGGGCAGCTGTCGAACCCCGGTTGAGGGCCAGCTTTCGATCCCTCGAGGTTTATAGCGGGCTCGGAGCCCATTGTTCCTTCGCCTGGAAGTGTCCGTCCACTGGCCTCCCTTCCCGCCCATTGGGGCGTGTCTTTTTAGGAGGGAAGCGAAGACGGCGTGGTAATGGTTAGCGTGTGAAAGGATCAAGATGCCCAAGAGGGGGGTGAATTGGGCTTTTCTAAAAATTAAATGCAAGAATTAAATCCTAGAAGCCGGAATTCACCCCTAGTGTCTACTTGTGTTCCTAGAGAGTCTACCGATACAAAGTTTTGCACCCTATTTTCCAATCCTAGTCTAGCATGGCAAATCTAGGAATGTAAAACAAGCAATGAAAGTAAATACGAGAATGTAAATGCTTGAATGTAAAGGGGCAAGGAACACGGCAATGTTTTTCCGAGGTATCGGAGAGTCGCCACTCCCCACTAGTCCTCGTTGGAGCACCCGCGCAAGGGTGTAGCTCCCCCTTGATCCGCGCAAGGATCAAGTGCTCTCTACGAGTTGATTCTTTGACACTCCGTCGTGGTGAATCACCCAAAACCGCTCACAAGATGAGTTGGGTCATCCACAAGCTCCGCCGGATGATCACCGAACTCCCAATCACCACCACGCCATCTAGGTGATGGCGATCACCAAGAGTAACAAGCTAGAACTCTCACTTGACCACTATGAGCCCAAATGAGAAGGTGGATGCACACTTGCTACTCTCTAATCGCTAGTGAGGAACTCTCAAGCTTTGATTATCAAATCTCTATCCTCACTAGTGCTCTTGCACTCCCTTGCACTCCAAAGGTGTTTTTCAGTTGATCAAATGAGCAAGAGACCTCTAAAAGAGGTGGTGGGGATGTATTTATACACCCCACAGACAAAATGAACCGTTACCCGCTGACTCAGCAAAACACGGGCTGACCGGACGCGCCGGTCGCTCGTAACGGTCGAAATCCGAAAATCAACTGAGTGACCGGACGCACCGGTCAGGGGCGACCGGACGCGTCCGATCGTGCAGGGAGCATACTGTACTCGCACCAGACGCGCGACCGCGTCCGATCGGTGATGACCGAACGCGTCCGGTCGTCTCTAGACCTTACTGGACTGTGATCGGACGCGCCGATCACACCCAGATCGCGTTCGATCGGGTGTTTCCCTCAAGTGACACGTGTCGACTTCTGACCACCGCGTCCGGTCCTCACGAGGACCGTGTCCGGTCGTCAGAGCTGAAACCCTAGCCGTGGAACTGTACTGACCGGACGCGTCCGGTCATGCCGAGGACCGCGTCCGGTCATGGGAAAACGACCCGAAACTCTCCGAAACGCGTCACAACTTGAACCAAGTTGCTTCCAACTGAACTTTGAGCTATTCTAGAGCTGCCTAGCGCCAAGTTTAACAAGTGTGCACCACGCCTAAATGTAGGACTCGCCTAGGTCAAGCTACCCGCTCATGCCCCCCTTTATAGTACGGCCAAAAGAGAAAAACAAAGATCCTAACGATTATTCCAAATGTATCTCAACACCTCGACATCCGGAACTAACCGTCCTTAATCTTGACGTCACTCTTTTGAAAACCAAAACGATTTCCATCAAGGGGCATGAATACCATGGTGCCCAAAGCAGTTAAAACCTCCATGACCTAACTTACCAAAGTTTCTGCAAAACACACGTTAGTCATGGTAATAAAGCGTTGTCATCAATTGCCGAAACCAAACCTCGGGGCCTAGATGCTTTCAATCTCCCCCTTTTTGGTGATTGATGACAACACTAAGATATAAAAGATTTGAGTTGAGGTTTTCGAGCATGCATGGTTCACATAAGCAAAAAGCAATAAGCACAAGGGGTTAGGAATTGCTTATGTGCCCCAAGCCAAAAGAGTGTACTCATAAGATAAGATAAAGAACGTTAGTACACATACAGATATAGCTCATAAGAAATCGGAGTAAGGCACGGAAGCACAACCTTAGAGCTATAATTAAAAACGGTGACAAGTGTTAACACTGCGACTGGATAAAACATTAAGACTCAAGGTTTATCACATGACGACATGCCACACGAATGCAATGACTGAAAAGTAAACATGATGCATGAATGTAGCACACAAGAAAAAACGAAAACCCTCTCTCAAAACTCCCCCTGAAACTACTCTCTCTCCCCCTTTGGCATCAAGCGCCAAAAAACTAATCTAAGGATCTGACGGGGGGACAGACGGAGTCATGTCGGGTGCCGAGGTGTGCGGAGTAATCACGAAGTATAGAGAATCTCCCTCGAAATCTGAGCTATCTGGCTGACCCTCTGAAGAAACACGTGGCTGTGAAGCGGTCTGGGTCTGAGCGGTAGGAACAGGTACTGACGTAGTAGCAATAAGAGGATCCGTCTGAGTGACCTGAGCCTGTAGCGAGCCAATAGCAGGAGGATCTATCGAGGCAACTGACGAAGGAAAAGTCTCTATAGTACCAGTCCCTGTCACTGGAGGAATAGCTGCCTCTGAAGCTGACAACCCTGAAGAAGTAGCAAAGGTAGTGTGCGAGGGCGTCGGCTGACCAGTCAACTCGCTGTAGGTAGCACTGTAATCACCGAAGGGTGTGCCTGTCAGAAGGTGAGGGCGAGGCTGGTCTGAAGGTGTAAACCCCGTGTGAATAGGCATGAAGCTCAGGGACTGGAATGACTGGAGAACCTGCTGCTGTGGAGATGTGAACTGGAAGCTCGGCTGTCCCTGACTCGATGGATCATTGGATTGTAAAGCAGAAGTCAGGACAGAAGCGGGCGGAGGAACCCCAACAGTGACTAGGTGGCGCAGGAGATCCAAGTACTGCTGCTGACTTGCTGCACTCTGTCGCTGAATCTCGTACTGCTGTCGCTGCATTTCAACCTGCTGCCTCTGGATCTCAAGCTACTGACGCTGAAACTCGTCCTAATGAGCCTGAATCTGTGCAAGTGCTGCAGCTGTGTCCTGAGCCTGTCGTTGTATCTGCTGTTGCTGCTGCTCCTGTGCCTGGGTCAACCTCTCAAGTATAGCCACCATGGCTGGGTCTGTACGGGAGGCTGAACCAGAGCCACCGGCCTCATGGTCGTGAGACCGAGGAGACCGGTACCTGGGGATGGGCTGGTAGTCCTCATCAGTGCTGTCAGATGTCACATCCTCAGGAAGATCAGCAGGCTAAGCGTCAAGATCGGCAAGCTCTGCCTCTGCAAGCTCATCAACTGTGGTGTCCTGCTCAGCCGCTGTCTCAGGAACCTCAGGTCGCTCACGCTGTCCTGGCACTGGGGCCTGATCTCTAGTGACTGAAGCCCAAAGCTGACGGATATCATACTCAGGGAAAGCAGTAGTAGTATCTGATATCTCAGCTCGGATCTCTGCTGGTAGCTGAATGGATGATCTAATGATGAAGCAGATCCAGTGTGCATAGGGCAACTGACGATTACCCTTGAAGCCCTCAGCTATGGTGTCCTCCATCTCACTAAGTATGAGATCCCAAATGTCAAACTGTGTCTGTGAGAGGAGGTGGTGAACAACCCATAGCTGCATCCGAGTCAGTCTCTCTCTGTAGCCAAGTCTGGGAAGTAGAGTGCGTCTGACTATAGCATCCAGAACTCTGGCAAGTGGTGTCAAACTGGCAGGCGTGCGACGAGACCCTTCGCCAAAAGGCTCACGGAAGCAGGGTCGAATCAAGTCTGTAGGTGGCACTGCCCCGCCATGAGGGCGTCTCGGTGGAGGAGTCTGACCAAAACACAGCTGATGTATCTTCGTGTTGGAAGCTGGGAGTCTAAGAATCTCCCGCACTCTGGTGCTGTATAGACGGTGATCGCGGCCTCGGAATGCAAAGTGAATGAAATCATGGGCAGGATCAATCCATAGTGAAGCATAAAACTCTCTGACCCATGTGCCGCAGTATGCACCTGTCCGTCCAAGAAGATCTGACAAGCCTGGCAGAAAGGACAGGTGTGGACGTAGCTGTTCTCCCACAACCTCAACCAGTGACTCAAGTCGACAGACCCTCTGTGGTCGGAAAGCAATACCGCTGTCAACTAGAGCCCTGTAGAAATCCTCCTGAAGTGGGTATAGAAGCCTTCTGAAGCTCTGTGATCCCTCACAGGTGGAAACCACCGACTGACCTCCACGAACCTCAACCCCTGCACCTGACGTGCTGTAGCACCCCTCAAGTCAAAGTGCTCGACCGGGGGTGAACCTCTAGCTCTGGGAGGAGGACGTGCTCCACGACGCTGGCCCTCTGGCCTAGGAGTCACCTGAGTACGTGCGCGTGTGGAGCGGCGACGTGGTGGAGACTGAGCTGGCTGCTCCTCTGTGTCCTCTGTAGCCTCTAGAGCCTCTGTGGCCTCTAGAGCCTCTGTGGCCTCTAGAGGTGGATTAACTGACATACCCTCTGTAGCTCCAGTATCCTCAGTACCCTCAGTGGCCTCTGTGCCGAGCTGTCGACCTTCTAGATGAAAGCGACGCTCGCCTATGCGTATGCCACTGCTCCTGCCACCTCTCTCTGCCTGCTCTGCTGCATCTGCCATGGCCTGAGCAATCTCTGCCTCTGTAAGTGTATCCTTCTTCTTTCTGGCCATGATCTTGATACGCTTCCCACGTGCAATCTCAGACCGACGAGGAGGACTATCGTCCCCATCACCAGGAGCACCACCGGCGTTCTTGCAACACACCATGCTGAAAAACTGACCGAAAAACCTCTGAAAGATGGTGAACTGTCACTCGAGAGGCTTGGCCTCAATCCGTATCCGCAGGCTTGGCCTCGGATTCAGCAAACTGATCTCACCCTGACACACGAACAGACTCGCTGCAATGACGGAATAGAGAGATCTACTATAAGCACATATATAACTAAAAGGTATGAAACCCTAGAGATAGCAAGCATATGAGATACGATGTGAATCGAAACGCGAAGCTACCTCGGATCGACGAGACTACTGACAAGATGAGGTGACCTAGATCGCAAGATTCCCCAAAATCGCCGGACGAGCTCTGATTTGCCGAAACATGATGCAATTAGGATTAAAAAGAAAGAGTTACGGCAAACCCTAGCGAGGAGGTCAAGGTGACGCGAAACAACCTCGCGAAGAAGACGACGCGCGACAAAACCTCAACGACGAACGATCGAACGACGTTACGCGAACCCTAGGGTTAGGGTTAGGGCAACTCGACGAAGAACGATCGGAGGCGAGCGTGAGGCAGTCCACTGCCGGAGGTGATGCTGGCAAGCGGGAGCGCGGCTCACCGGCGGCAAGGGCGCGGCTCACCGGCGGCGGAGGTGCGAGCGGGCGGCAGTGGCGCGGCTGCTCGACTGGCATGGGCAGGCGTGGGCAGGGACGGGCTGGCGCGCGCGCGAGCGAGGGCCGGCGCGGGCAGGAGACTCGGCAGGGCTTGCCGGAGGCGAGGAAGACGGCAAACGCGCGACGGCTCTAGAGGATTTGGCGAGATAGGGCAGGCGGCGGCGGAAGAGGCTCGGGCGGATGAGAAAACACGGCCGAGGACGAACCGTTATATGAAGGGGTTAGATCCGCTCGACGCGAGATGACCGGACGCGGTGGTCGTTATGACCGGACGCGGTGGTGCAGCGTCCGGTCACACTCCAGTAAGCTCCTGGAGTGACCGGACGCGTCCGGTGAGGACTGACCGGACACGGTCAGAGTCCGGTCGAGGGGAGCTCGGGAATTCATCGCGAATGACCGGACGCGGTGGTGGTAACCAGGACCGGACGCAGTGGTCAACAGCGGCGCGTCCGATGCAGCGTCCGGTCACTAGATCTGGAGTTGGTCTTCTGGATGACCGGACGCGCTGGTGGACGCCGGGACCGGACGCGGTGGTGAAGCATCACTGCGTCCGGTGCAGCGTCCGGTCCAGCGTCCGGTCACTGTTCTTCGCCCTTCTTCGTTCTGAACTACGACACGACTTCTCCCAATCAGATTCCAATTCAAAAAGACACAAATAAACACCAATTGGAACACGATATGAGTGACCTCACTCAAACCCTCAAATTTTTCAAGATAGATTGCCTTAGGCTAGTATTATTTTTAAGAAAATAGGCAATAAACACCCAAGGAGCAACGTATGGCCATGCAATAGAATTTTTGAACCTTTAGGAGCGTCAAAATGCTCTCTTTATCCATGGACGAACACAGAGGTTGCTCAAAGCGAAACCGAAAAGAAACGCCAAACAAACAACCATGCATATGCAATGCAATACAAGAAGGTAAAGCTAGGATGCTTGTCAAGTTTGATCCACGGTTAGGCTTCTTCACTCCTCCAAAGAAGGGTTATCGTAACCGTGTTAGCCAAGCCCTAAAAGCATTGCGATAAAATAAACATGGCATATTATACAATGCAATGCAAGGGACAACACACGCTCATTTTTTAAAGTTGCTAGAATCAAGCACATTGAGTTCACTTCTTAACCTACAAAAGGTTGCCTCATCCAAAGGTTTAGTGAAGATATCCGCTAATTGATTTTCACTTCTTACACCTTCTAGTGATATGTCATTTTTAGCAACGTGATCTCTTAGAAAGTGATGGCGGATATCAATGTGCTTGGTGCGAGAGTGTTGTACCGGATTGTTAGCAATTTTAACGGCACTTTCATTATCACATAAAAGTGGCACCTTTTCAAGAACAATTCCATAGTCTAGGAGGGTTTGTTTCATATATAAAATTTGTGCACAACAAGCCCCCGCGGCAATGTATTCCGCCTCGGCGGTGGACAAAGCCACACTATTTTGCTTTTTAGATGACCAAGATACTAAAGATCTTCCAAGCAAATGGCACCCTCCGGATATGCTTTTTCTATCAATTTTGCAACCGGCATAGTCTAAATCGGAATAGCCAACTAGTTGGAATCTAGCTCCTTTGGGATATCAAAGACCAATGCTTGGGGTGAGCTTAAGATATCTTAGGATTCTTTTTACGGCACTTAAGTGAGGTTCTTTAGGGCACGCTTGAAAGCGGGCACACATGCACACACTAAACATGATATCGGGCCTAGATGCGGTAAGGTACAACAAGCTACCAATCATAGAACGGTAGAGAGTTTGATCAACCGGTTTACCTCCCTCATCTAGGTCAAGATGTCCATTTGATGGCATTGGGGCCTTGATTGGTTTGCATTCTTCCATCTTGAATCTTTTGAGAAGATCCTTGGTATACTTTTCTTGAGAGATGAAAATCCCTTCTCTCATTTGCTTTACTTGAAATCCAAGGAAGAATGTGATCTCACCAATCATTGACATCTCGAACTCCTTCGACATCAATTCACCAAATTCCTTGCAATAATCTTCATTTGTTGATCCGAAGATGATATCATCAACATATACTTGACAAATAAAGATCTCCCCATTAAACTTCTTGGTGAATAGTGTGGTGTCGACCTTCCCAATGGTGAAGCCTTTCTCAATGAGGAAGTCCCGGAGGCGCTCATACCACGCTCTAGGGGCTTGCTTGAGCCCATATAACGCCTTGGACAACCTATAAACATGATTAGGATATCTAGGGTCTTTAAACCCAGGAGGTTGATTAACATAGACTAGTTCATTTATAAAGCCATTTAAGAATGCACTTTTCACATCCATTTGATATAGTTTCATATCATGATGTGATGCATATGCAAGGAGGATACGAATGGCTTCAAGTCTTGCAACAGGTGTAAAGGTCTCTCCAAAATCAAGACCTTCAACTTGAGAGAACCCCTTTGCAACTAGTCTTGCCTTGTTCCTCACCACTATGCCTTGGTCATCTTGCTTGTTTCGGAACACCCACTTGGTTCCAATGACTCTTGCACCTTTAGGATGCTCTTCAAGTGTCCATACTTGATTGCGGGTGAAGTTGTTCAATTCTTCATGCATTGCATTCACCTAATCCGGATCTTGAAGAGCTTCTTCTACATTCTTAGGTTCAACGCAAGAGATAAAAGAGTGATGTTCAACAAAAGAAGCTAGCTTTTGAGATCGAGTCATTACTCCCTTTGTAGGACTCCCTATGATGAGATCTTGTGGATGTGCTTGAAGTAGTGGTGAGTTTCTTCTATCAACCACTTGAGGAGGTGGATGGGGAGCATCAACATCTTGAGCTTGTGCCTCGGCTTGTTCATGAGAGACATAAGTGTCTTCATTTTCAACTCTCTCATTCTTGTCATCATCTTGAGGCACACGTGATGAAGATGGTGGATCAACAATTTGTACATCGTCATCATCATCTTTTGGCTTGATGTCTCCCACCGGCATGTTCTTCATGGCCTCCCTCAAGGGTTCATCACCTACATCATCACAATTCTCAATTGCTCCTTGGGAGCCGTTAGATTCATCAAATTCCACATCATATGTTTCTTCAACCAAACCGGTGGCATGGTTAAATACTCTATATGCTTTAGACTTTGATGAGTAACCAACAAGAAAACTAGTATCACAACGTCTTTGAAACTTCCCTAGGTGTTGACGCTTCTTGTAGATGTAACATTTGCAACCAAACACCCGGAAGAAAGAGACATCCAGCTTCTTCCCATTAAGCAACTCATAGGGGGTCTTGCCAAGAAACTTTTGTAGGAAGAGGCGATTTGAAGCATAGCATGCGGTGTTGATTGCCTCGGCCCACAACTTCTCCGGAGTGTTGTACTCATCTAGCATTGTTCTTGCAAGGGTGATCAAAGTTCGGTTCTTTCTCTCAACTACACCATTTTGTTGAGGAGTGTAGGTTGAAGAGACCTCATGCTTGATTCCAATTTCATCACAATAAGCTTCAATGTTGGTGTTGTCAAACTCTTTGCCATTGTCACTTCTAATCTTCTTTATCTTGACTTCAAATTCATTTTGAGCTCTCTTTGCAAACTTCTTGAAGCAATTTACCACTTCGGATTTGTCATGAAGGAAGAAAGTCCATGTATACCTTGAGTAGCCATCCACTATCACAAGACAATAGAGATTACCACCCAAGCTCTTGTATGTTGTAGGCCCAAATAAATCCATGTGTAGAAGTTCTAGCACTCTTGAAGTTGACATGAAAGCTTTGGTTGGATGAGTGTTTGCAACTTGTTTGCCCGCTTGATATGCACTACAAGGTTTGTCCTTTTCAAACTTCACATCCTTCAATCCTCTCACTAGTTCTTTCTTCAATAGCTTGTTGAGAGTGTTCATTCCAACATGAGCAAGCCTCCTATGCCAAAGCCAACCAAGTGAGGTCTTGGTGAACAAACATGTCATCAAATTTGCATCTTCGGAGGTGAAGTCAATAAGATAAAGATTGTTATATCTAAAGCCTTTGAATATCACTTGCTTGTCATCTATCTTTGAAACTTTCACTTCATTTGGTGTGAACAAGCATTGGAAGCCAAGGTCACAAAGTTGCCCAACGGATAACAAGTTGAAACTCAATGAAGCAACATAGAGCACATTTGAGAGTGAGTGATCATGTGATATTGCAATCTTGCCTATACCCTTGACTTTGCTCTTTGAATTATCCCTAAATGTGATCTTCTCTTGACATATTCTATTCTCTTCAATGGTGGTGAACATACGAGGATCACCGGTCATATGTTGAGTGCAACCACTATCAATAACCCAATGAGATCCACCGGTCTTGTAGTTCACCTACACACAAGAGATCAAGCTTTTTGTTTAGGGACCTAAACTTGAGAGGGGCCCTTGACTTTCTCCACTAGTGACTTGGCAACCCATATTTTCTTTGGCCTATTCTTGTTTGGGGGACCCAAAAACATGACTTTCATCTTTCCATTTGAATCTTTTCTTAGCATATAATGAGCATTGAAGGCGAAAGGTCTAGCATGCTTGGGCAAGGGTTGTGGTGGTGGAGTTTTGCATTCATGAGCAAAGTGACCTTCTTGACCACACTCAACACATCTCTTTGGCTTAGGCTTTGACTTGCTTTGTTGTTGTTGAGCTTTTGCTTTCTTCTCTTGATTTGCCAAGTACCCAATACCACTTCTATCCATCTTCATTACGGTGTTCATGAGGAGCTCACTTTGCAAATGTTGGCCTCTTATGAACTTGCTTAGGCCGGTCTTGAGATGCTCTTTTTCTTGCTTGAGCTTTTTGTTTTCTTCAATGAGTGACTCATTTGTTGGTTGCTTCTCAAGAGCCATCAAACCTTTTAGCTTCTTGTTCTCATTTGCAAGCTTCTCATTCTCACACTTGATCTTGGCATAATCATCATAGTTGCTTGACTCAACCACACTCTTGCCTTTGCTACTAGAACCTTGCTCAATGCTTTCAATGATCAAATCATCACATGATGTAGCTATATCACACTTAACAACATAGTTAGTAGCATCATGTGTCTCAAGAGCAAGTTCATTAGCAACCACAAGACTATCATAGTCAATTTTTAATGTGGTGTATTTGTCCTTTAGAGAATTATGTCTAGTGATGAGCTCATCATGCTTCTTCTCAAGTTTATCATGTTGATCTTTAAGCTCTTTATAAGAGGTTTTGAGCTCCTTGAGAGTGAAAGACATCACTTCATTTTGAACTCTAAGCTCACCACTAGTCTTTTGAATATTTTCAAGCTTGGATGAGAGTGATTCATTTTCATTTTGAAGATCATCATTTTCATTTCTAGTCCTTCTTATGATTTTAGTGTATTTGTTTAGCAATTTTACAAGTTCATCATAAGAAGGTGCGTCATATTCATCATCACTATCACTATCATCATTATCATCACTATCATGGTTTTGTACCTTTCGTTCACCCTTGGCCATAAGGCATAGGTGAGTAGTGGACGATGATGGTGAAGGAGGCGGTAAAGGTGGTGATGAAGATATCGGTGAAGATGATGGCCCCATCACAAATGCGGCAACCTTCTCTTTCTCATCATCGCTCTCATCTTCGGAGGACTCACAAGATGATTCAATGTCGGTGAGCCAATCACCAACAATGTATGCCTTTCCTCCCTTCTTCTTCTTGTGGAACTCCTTCTTCTTGCCATCCTTCTTCTTGTATGGCTTGTTCTTCTTCTTCTCTTCTTCTTCATCACTTGAATCATTTTTCTTGCCCTTGTTCTTGTTCTTGTACTTGTCTTTTGGTGGTCTAGAGCATTGATGAGCTAGGTGGCCAAGTTCACCACAATTGTAGCAATCCATCTCCGAGATTGTCTTTCCCTTGCTACTTGTGAAGAATTTCTTCTTCTTGCCATCGAACTTGATGCCACTCTTGTTGAGCTTCTTTAGCATCTTGGTGGTCTTTCTCACCATGAGTGCAAGTGATTCATCATCAACATCACTTTCACTTGAGCTTTCTTGCACCATCATGGCTTGGCCCTTCTTCTTCTTCTTGTCATGACTAGCTTTGAAGGCCAAGTCTCTCTTCTTGGAAGATGATGAGCCCTCTTCCGGAGTGATATGCATATACATCTCATGAGCATTGATTTTCCCTAATACTTGAGTCGGTGTTGCGGTAGAAAGATCACTTTGGTGAAGCACCGTGACAATGTGACCATACTTCTCAACGGGAAGCACACTCAAGATCTTTCTTGCAACATCCGATTGGCTCATTTTAGTGAGCCCAAGAGCATTGAGGTCCTCTACAAGAACATTCAAGCGAGTGTACATGTCATTAGCACTTTCTTTGGGAAGCATCTCAAAAGAATTAATTTTCTTTAAAGCTATGTGATAGCGTTCCTCACGCTCACTCTTAGTTCCCTCATGGAGAGCACAAAGATTTTCCCACAATTCATGAGCGTTCTTTGCATTACGCACACGATTGAAGATATCTTTGCCTAAGCCCCGATAGAGTGCATTTTTGGCCTTTGCATTCCACCGGTCGTACTTCTCCTCGTCACCAATGGGGTTTGCGGGATCCTTGATAGCGGGAAGCCCTTGGGTTGCGGCTCTAAGACATCCAACATCTATGGCTTCGAGATACGCCTCCATGCGGATTTTCCAATATGGAAAATCATCCCCCTCAAAGGTGGGAGGTGGTCCTTCCCCGTTAGACATCTTGCTCTAGGCGGTAAAGCCTAAAAAAAAGGAGCAACACGGCTCTGATACCAATTGAAAGGATCAAGATGCCCAAGAGGGGGGGTGAATTGGGCTTTTCTAAAAATTAAATGCAAGAATTAAATCCTACAAGCCAGAATTCACCCCTAGTGTCTACTTGTGTTCCTAGAGAGTCTACCGATACAAAGTTTTGCACCCTAGTTTCCAATCCTAGTCTAGCATGGCAAATCTAGGAATGTAAAACAAGCAATGAAAGTAAATACGAGAATGTAAATACTTGAATGTAAAGGGGCAAGGAACACGGCAATGTTTTTCCGAGGTATCGGAGAGTCGCCACTCCCCACTAGTCCTCGTTGGAGTACCCGCGCAAGGGTGTAGCTCCCCCTTGATCCGTGCAAGGATCAAGTGCTCTCTACGGGTTGATTCTTCGACACTCCGTCGCGGTGAAACACCCAAAACCGCTCACAAGATGAGTTGGGTCATCCACAAGCTCCGCCGGATGATCACCGAACTCCCAATCACCACCACGCCGTCTAGGTGATGGCGATCACCAAGAGTAACAAGCTAGAACTCTCACTTGACCACTACGAGCCCAAATAAGAAGGTGGATGCACACTTGCTACTCTCTAATCGCTAGTGAGGAACTCTCAAGCTTTGATTCTCAAATCTCTATCCTCACTAGTGCTCTTGCACTCCCTTGCACTCCAAAGGTGCTTTTCAGTTGATCAAATGAGCAAGAGACCTCTAAAAGAGGTGGTGGGGATATATTTATACACCCCACAGACAAAACAAACCGTTACCCGCTGACTCAGCAAAACACGGGCTGACCGGACGCGCCGGTTGAACTGACCGGACGCGCCGGTCGCTCGTAACGGTCGAAATCCGAAAATCAACTGAGTGACCGGACGCACCGGTCAGGGGCGACCGGACGCGTCCGATCGTGCAGGGAGCATACTGTACTCGCACCGGACGCGCGACCGCGTCCGATCGGTGATGACCGGACGCGTCCGGTCGTCTCTGGACCTTACTGGACTGTGACCGGACACGCCGATCACACCTAGGTCGCGTCCGATCGGGTGTTTCCCTCAAGTGACACGTGTCGACTTCTGATCACCGCGTCCGGTCCTCGCGAGGACCGCGTCCGATCGTCAGAGCTAAAACCCTAGCCGCGGAACTGTACTGACCGGACGCGTCCGGTCATGCCGAGGACCGCGTCCGGTCATGGGAAAACGACCCGAAACTCTCCGAAACGCGTCACAACTTGAACCAAGTTGCTTCCAACTGAACTTTGAGCTATTCTAGAGCTGCCTAGCGCCAAGTTTAACAAGTGTGCACCACACCTAAATGTAGGACTCGCCTAGGTCAAGCTACCCGCTCATGCCCCCCTTTATAGTACGGCCAAAAGAGAAAAACGAAGATCCTAACGATTATTCCAAATGTATCTCAACACCTCGACATCCGGAACTAACCGTCCTTAATCTTGACATCACTCTTTTGAAAACCGAAACGATTTCCATCAAGGGGCATGAATACCATGGTGCCCAAAGCAGTTAAAACCTCCATGACCTAACTTACCAAAGTTTCTGCAAAACACACGTTAGTCATGGTAATAAAGTGTTGTCATCAATTGCCGAAACCAAACCTCGGGGCCTAGATGCTTTCAGCGTGGCAGACGGTTCCCAAGCGAATGGTTGACACGTGCCCTTATACGCGGGTTTTGAGGGAGCGGCTAGGTAAGAGCATTAAATGCGGAAACTTTACTTGCCTTTTCGCCGGATCCACCGATTGGCCTTCTACCGGGGGTATAAATACGGTGCCCAGGGCTTTTGTTTGTTCCTTCCTAGCCCTTTGCGATCGCACTCCTTCCTTTGCCTGCATCAGCCGTTCCCTGCCGCTGCCGTCAACCTTTTCCCCACCGCCACCGTATTCCGACCTCAGCGCTCATGGCGGGAAAGAGTCAGGTCCTCCCTGCGGACGTGTGGATCCGTTCCTCGGTGACGGAGGGGAAGCTGGAGGAACTGGTGCGCGACGGTCTCCTACGACCGAGAACGAGCTAGGACCTGCCGGAGTGGAGAGTGCCGTCGACCAGCCACCGGGAGCTGGTGCCTCCAGAGGGCTACGTGGTGAGCTTTGTCGCCTTCCATGAGAGGGGGCTCGTGATGCCATCGAGCCGGTTCATGCGGGCGATCCTGCACTACTATGGGGTGGAGCTCCATCACCTCGCCCCCAACTCCGTCTCGTAGGCCGCCGTTTTTGTGGCTGTCTGCGAGGGGTACTTGGGTGTGGAGTCCCATTGGAAGTTGTGGCTCCACCTCTTCAAGGCCAGGTCCTGATGTCACGCAAGGAAAACTGGTCATATGCGTCGTCGAGGAGCACAAGCCTTGACGCACTGAGGAAGCTTCATCAGCGCGGGCTGACCGCGGGCATGGTGGCCGCCGCGTTCCACCGTTGGAGGGTGCTGCCACTGATGCAGCGTCGACTCCGCCTAGACGAGATGACGTCAGGTGTCTTGTTGGAGGGGAGTCGGATGTCACACAAGACCCTCCCCCTCGACATGGTTGCCCGGCACGCACGGTCGTTGGTGAGCAGCTTCAGGCAGGAGGACATCGACCGAGTCCCGATGCGGCTCAACCAGGGGTTCGAGCCTCTGGTAAGTGTTGCTCTCCCGGTGCTGGGCTCCCCTTCTTTCCTGGGTCTTGTAGATCTAAACTCATCGAGTTTACCATGCAGGATCTGTCCGTGGCCAAAGACTCGCCGCCATTGGTCCCGGAGGATCGCGCCGCTCGAGAGGTGAGGCGTCTTTCTGCAGCCCAAGAGAAGAAGGAGAAAGACGTCGCAAAAACGCAGCGTGCTAGGAAGATCCATGAGCACGAGGCGCTACTAAGACGCCGTTGCTAGCAACGACTCGAGGGTCTCCTTGAAGAGGAGTCCCCCTCTGAGATGGCCTCAGAGGAGGATAGCGATGACAACGACGACAACGGCATCGGGTTGTGGTACGATATCGTAACTTTCCTCTCGCACCTCCCTGATGTGCAGTCCCTGTAGGGACCCATTGACAGGGGGTCGACTTCCTAGGCGTCGAGGGCAGCCTCGGTGTCCGTCGAGGGGAGGAGGAACGACCGGAAGGGAGGGCCCATGAGGGGCCCTCAGATAGGAGATCCACTGAGTCGGGGGTTCCCTCGATGACGTCGGCGGCACCGAGGACGCGTGCCCAGTCGCCACGCACCTCGTCGGTAGGTGGAGCGGTGGCATCGATGCCCGAGGCTGGGCCGCCGTCATCAGGTGTCAGAACTCGAGGCCAGATGGCCCTAATGACGCAGAGGACCTCAGGGACCTCATCAGCCTAGGCTCAAAGGAGTTCTGGGCCGACCAGAGGCTCTACGGAAGGACCGTCATAGAGGGCCTTAGGGAGCTTGGGGAAGCTGAGGACTAAACCCCTAATCCCCATGTCCGGGTGAGTGTTTCGCTTTGTTTTCCAGACAAGTCTATTTTATTCCTTGTTCTCATGTTCTGATTCACTGTGCAGCCACAAGCGTAATGTCCGGGTGAGTGTTTCGCTTTGTTTTCCAGACAAGTCTATTTTATTCCTTGTTCTCATGTTCTGATTCGCTGTGCAGCCACAAGCACAAGGCAGAACTGGCGGCCTTGACGCCTGCCAAGGCGCTTAAAGCCGGCGCTGCTTTTAGGATGCGGACGCCAGCTGACGACGCCACCTGGATTGCAAGGTATCAGGCGGCGACGGAGCAACTCAATGCGAAGGAGTCCGCAGTTTAGGTCCGCGCGAGCGCCGAGGAGGACGTCGGAGCCGGAGACGCTGCTCAGCGATCTGAGTTGGTCAAGGCGGCCCTAGACTCTACCGGGCTTGGCCGGTTCAGAGGTGACGGTCACGAACTGGGGTCGACCATGAGGACCCTGGAGACTGTTGAGGCCACAGAGGCCACCACATCCGCCCATGACGCCGGGCAGACGGATGTGGAAGAGACAAGGAACGCAGGGGAGACCTCGCGAGATGCGGGGAAAGAGGGGGAGGAGCTACCGGGACTACAAACAGAGCAGGAGGAACCGCCATAGTAGCCGTCGCAGTGATAATAGGAAGAGCGACCACTAGAGCCGTAACCAGAAGCGAAGCAGCACGAGCTGGGCTAGCCGGAGGGGTCGGTGGGCGAGGCGGAGCGGGAGGCGGTCGTGCCACCGCTCGATGCTCAGGCAGAGGTGCCAGCCAGCGAGGGGCCACTCCCGCCCCAAGGGTCGACACCGGTCATGATCGATCTCACGTTTGACGACTCCCCTTCCGATAAGGGGAAGCAGAAGGCGGACGTCGAGATGGTCGACGCCTCGGATCAGCCCGGAACCTCTGCGGTGCCAGACGGTGACGCAGTGGAGACATCGGGTGGGTCGCCTGACTTTGTGGAGCTAGCGCTTGTGTGATCGGAGAAGGAGCTCCCGCACTGGGATCGGTCAACCCTCGAGTTTAGGGATGCGGCTAACCCCGACGCCGAGCCCTTCTTCGCCCTTGATGATAAAGACGAAGTGCAACACTAGGAGTACGTCGAGGGGCTCTGCAAGCACTCCGTGTGATCTCGGTGAATGGTCGTGGATACCTTGGTATGACAGATGTCGGGGGGCCTTCGAGGTGAGTCGTGCTTGTTTCAATATTTCATGTGGCCCGTACCCCCCTTTTCTCCTTGGTTCTGATTTTGGGTTTGACCGTGGTCAGGAGCTTAAGGAGCGATCACGCTGCAAGTCGCTTTTCATTCGTCATGAAAGTGGTGTGTGGGCAGCACTTACTCGTCAATGGGCTCTGGTCGAGGAAGCCAATAAGCAGCTATCCAAGAAGAGCGCCAAAGCAAACGAGCTTTCGCATCGTCCATGCGGTGGTCAGGAAGGAAGCGGCGTAGGCTCGGGAAGCCGTGGCCAAGGCGCGTGAAGACGCAACCAAGGCTCAGGAGAAGGCAGGCAAGGCCCATGAGGACCACGTGCCGCTATTGGCCCGCGTGAAGGAGCTTGAGAAGGACGTCGCCCTTGTCAGCGGCCAGCGTGATGCCCTCAACGTCCAGATCAGGCCGGTGTCCGCTCGCGTCAAGACCCTGGAGAGTGAGGCCGTGATGTTGAAGGAGGTCATCCGAGCGACGGACGAGGCTCTTTGAGGCATCGGCCGAGAGATCGAGGCACTAAGGGCGACCATCCATGACAGGGATGAGGTCCTTCGAGCAGCCGAGAAGGCGCACGGCGAGCTGCGCGATCACATTATGGGCTGGCAGACCCACGCCGAGGGTAGGTTTCTGCCCAACTCTGATCTCGACTTGGGTTTCTGGTGTTTTTTGCTGACTTGATCTTATGATTCAGAGCTAGAGAAATAGCAGCGTGAGGTCCAGGCGACGGCCACCTCGTTTCAAGCCCTCCTTGAGGCCGTGGTCAGACGGAATCAGCTGCTCCAGGGCACGATCAGCACGGTGTGCGAAAGCCTGGGGGTCGAGCCTGACACCGATATCGAGGAGGATGCACCAGGGAACTCATTCGTACATCGGTGACGGCTCTAGGTGGCCTCATCCGCGAGAAGATACGGGGCGCGTTGCATCATGGTATGAAGAGAGCCATGGCGTTCGTCCGGTCTGGGTTCGAGTATGACATGAGCCTTATTGCTGATGGCTTCACCTCGGACCCAAGCAAGACTGAGGAGGAGAACGAGGCGGCCTGCCTAGGGTTGATCGAGGCTGCAGAAGAGCCTGGGGGTCGACTCGCGAGGCTGTTCGAGGACGAGGTGCTCCTGCCTACTGATGATGAGGGCCTGTGAGCCAAATCTGGGCATGGAGGCCCATGTAACAAGTTAGCTACCGTTTGCAACTCGTATTGACGTGGCCCCGGGGGCCTTAAAACATTTTGATGTAAATATACGCTAAATGTTTTATTTTGTTCGATTCTTTTTGCTCCTTATCATTCGAATTGCGTTCTTACGTGGTCTTCTTGGCTCGTGGTTACACCCCTTGGCATGGGGTGCAAGTGGAGATACCATATCCTAGGGGCGTAGGTGGTCTCGTGGCTCGACAGCCCCTCGGCCTTAGGATGGCCTCGTAGCCTCATCGACTTACGTAAGTACTCGCATCGAAACATGTAGGAACATTAGACGTTGAGCTTTTTCGAAGTGGTAAGTTTTTACTAAGTCCTCTTAGCATGCGGTTGCTCTCTTTGACACGGGGGAGTGAGTGGAGGTACCATTAGTGTGGATGCATAGGTGATCTCTTGGCTTCAGTAGCCCTCGAGCCTTAGGGCACTCATGCGGCTTCGTTGACTATGTAAAATTTTTTGAAAAAAGAAAGCGAGTTTTTTAGGGACACAGGGGTTCCCCCCTTTCTAGCCCCTGAGTGAGGTTTGACCTTGTGATAAGCAGGGTCGAGCCTACCTGTTTTTCATGAAAGAATGCTTTTTGCACATAGGTGTACTTCTTTATTCATTCGTGTAACTGAGGGAAAAAGTACAAAGCCTCGAGGCTCTAGGGGTAGAAGCAATGTAGCTGTTCAATGTTCTAAGTGTTGGTGAAGATCTCGCCCTTTTCATTTGATAGCTTGTAGGTGCCGGGCTTCAACACCTCTGTGATGATGTACGGTCCTTCCCATGGTGGGGTAAGCTTGTGTCGTCCCTTGTTGCTTTGGCTTCGCCAAAGCACCAGGTCACCGACGTTGAGGTCTCGTCTGCGAACGTGTTTATCATGGTAACATCAGAGATTCTATTGATACCTTGCAGAGTGCAGTAGAGCTATATCATGAGCTTCCTCGAGCTAGTCGAGGGCGTTTTCTCTTGCGACATCATTGCTTTGCTCGTTGTAGGCTTTCAGCCTTAGGATCGTGACCTTGTCGACCATGAGTTGGGAATCTCCACAAACGTCGAGGTGTTGAACCCCGAGCTCGATGGCGATACGCAAGCCGTTAACAAGGGCCTCGTACTCAGCTACGTTGTTGGAGGCTGCGAAGTGGAGTCGGATCACGTAGCGCATGTGAACTCCATGGGGCGAGATGAAGAGCAAGCCTGCGCCCGCTCCCATTTTGGTCATCGACCCATCGAAGTACATGGTCCATAGCTCGGTCTAAATTTGAATGGGAGGCAGTTGGGTGTCGATCCATTCTGCTAGAAAATCCGCCAGCACCTAGGATTTGATGGCTTTGCGCGGCGCATAAGAGAGGGTTTCGCCCATGAGCTCGACCGCCCACTTAGCTATCCTTCCCGAGGCCTCCCGGCTCTAGACTATTTCCCCTAGAGGGAAAGAAGAGACCACGGTCACCGGGTGGCCCTCGAAGTAGTGTCAGAGCTTGTGTCACGTCAGCACGATGGCGTACAGCAGCTTCTGGATTTGCGGGTAGTGAACCTTGGTGTCCGAGAGCACCTCACTGACAAAGTATACTGGTCTCTGAACGAGCAACGTGTGTCCTTCTTCTGCCCTCTCGACGACTATGGTCGCGCTGACCACTTGTGTCGTCACGACGACGTAAAGCATGAGAGATTCTCCTGTAGCCAGAGGGACGAGTATCAGAGGTTCGGACAGTGTTGCCTTGAGCCTAGTAAGAGCTTCCTCAGCCTCAAGGGTCTACGAGAAGTGTTTCGATTTCTTTAGGGGACGATACAGAGGGAGCACCTTCTCGCCAAGGTGCGAGATGAAGCGACTGAGGGCCGCAAGGCAGCCCGTGACCCTTAGCACGCCCTTCAGATCTTGGATAGGGCCCATTTTGGTGATTGCAGCGATTTTTTCCGGGTTGGCCTCGATGCCACGCTCGAAAACAATGAATCCTAAGAGCATGCCTCGAGGAACGCCAAAGATGCATTTCTCGGGGTTGAGCCTAATGTTCTTCACCTTAAGGCATTTAAACGCGACATCGAGGTCATCAACCAAGTTGCTGACCTTCTTGGTTTTGACCATGATGCCGTCGACGTAAGCCTCGACGGTTGGCCCGATGTGTTCCTCGAAGACGTGCTGCATGCATCGTTGGTACGTAGCCCCTACGTTCCGTAGACCGAAGGACATAGTAACGTAGCAATACATGCCACACGGGGTGATGAATGAAGTCGCGAGCTGGTCGGACTCCTTCATTTTAATCTGGTGGTAGCCGAAATACACATCTAGGAACAATAGAGTTTCACATCCCGTAGTAGAATCAACGATTTGATCAATGCGTGGTAAAGGAAAAGGGACTTTCGGACATGCTTTATTTAAACCGGTATAGTCTACACACATCCTCCATTTTCCACTCTTTTTCTTAACTAATACAGGATTAGCTAACCACTCAGGATGATAAACCTCCTTGATGAATCCGGCCTCTAAAAGCTTGTGGATCTCCTCACTAATGACCTTGCGCTTCTCCTCGTCAAAGCGGCGCAAGCATTGTTTCACCGGCTTGGAGCCAGCTCGGATCTCCAAGGCATGCTCGGTGACTTCCCAGGGTATGTCCGGCATATCCGAGGGACTCCACGCGAATATGTCGACATTCGCACGGAGAAAGTCGATGAGCACTGCTTTCTATTTGGGATCAAGGGTGGCGCTAACTTTCAACGCCCTTCTGTCTAGGTTGGCGGGGTCGAGGGGTACGAGCTTGACGTCTTCCACAGGCTCGAAATTGCTAGCATGGCGTTTGGGGTCAGGGATCTCTTTGGCCAGGCCGTCGAGGCCTGCCGCCAAGGTTGCCGACTCCAAGATGACTTCTCTGTGCTCAACGCATTCTACGTCACACTCGTAGGCGTGTTCATAGGAGGGCCCGACAGTGATGACACCCTTGGGCCTGGCATTTTGAGCTTGAGGTAGGTGTAGTTGGGAACCGCCATGAATTTGGCGTAGTAGGGGCGCCCAAGAATGGCATGGTAGGTCCTGTGGAACCCAACCACTTCGAAAGTGAGGGTCTCCTTCCTAAAGTTGGAGGGGGTACCAAAACAGACGGGTAGGTTGATCCGCCTGACGGGCTCTGCTCGTTTCCTTGGCACAACTCCATGGAAGCCCCTGACGCTGGGTCGGAGGTGTGTCCTCATGATTCCCAGGAGGTCGAGGGTCTGGGCGTAGATAATGTTGAGGCTGCTACCACCGTCCATGAGCACTTTAGTGAGGCGTGTGTTGGCGCTGATGGGATCGACGACGAGTATGTAGACTCTAGGATTGGGGACGTAGTCCGAATGGTCATCATGGTCGAAAGTGATGGCCATCTCGGACCAGTCAAGGAAAAGGGGGGTTGCCAGCTGTACGGAGAAGACCTCTCGACGCTCCCGCTTGCGCTGGCACGCAGAGAGACGCGTCGAGGATCCCCCGTATATCATGAAGCAGTCATGGATCTCGAGAAACCCCTTGTCCTTGTCGTCATCCTTCTCCTTGGGGTTCTCCTTCTTGTCGTTCTTCTTGATGCCTAAGCTTTCAAAGTATATCCGCAGCATGTGGCAGTCCTCGAGGTTGTGGTTCGTAGGTCCCTTGTGGTAGGGACACGGTTTTTTGAGCATTTTGTCGAAAATGCCCCCGCCGGGGGGTCCTCGAGGCTTCTTACGGTCAGCGATAGCGACAAGGTCATCAACCGCGGCTTCGTTCTTGCCCTGCTAGTTCTTCTTCTTCTTCCTGTTGCTTCTCCTGGGGCCCCGGTTGGAGCCCTCGGGTTCCTCGTCCTTGCGCTTCCCCTTATCCTGGTCACCACCAAAGATGGCACCGACCGCCTCCTCGCCGGCGGCATAGTTGGTGACGATGTCCATTAATTCGTTGGCAGTGATGGGGGTGTTGCGGCCCAACTCTTGGACCAGCTCCTTGCAGGTGGTTCCAGAGAGAAAAGCCATGATGACGTTGGAGTTGGTGATATTGGGAAGCTCGGTGCGTTGTTTGGAGAAACGCCGAATATAGTAACAGAGGGACTCGCCCGGCTTCTGTTTACAACTCCTGAGGTCCCAAGAGTTACCAGGGCGCATGTAGGTCCCCTTGAAGTTCCCTTCGAACACTTTTACCAGGTCGTTCTAGTTGTGGATCTATCCAGGCGGGAGGTCCTCGAGCCACGCTCGAGCAGTGTCCGATAGGAATAGGGGAAGCTATTAGATGATGACGCGGTCGTTGGTGGCCCCGCCCAACTGACAAGCCAAGCAAAAATCAATGAGCCAAAGTTTGGGTTTGGTCTCACCGTTATACTTGGTGAGAGTTGTCGGGGGGGGGGGGCGAAACTGGATCGGAAGTTGGGTCCTACGAATGGTCTTGCTGAAGACTCGAGGGCCCGACGGCTCGGGAGATGGACTATGATCTACTGAGCTATCATAACATCCACCCCTATGCACGTGGTAGCCTCGAGATGCACCGTCATTGCTTCTAGGCCTGTGGCGTTCATTGATGTCATCACGGGCGTCTCGGGGCTCGCGATTGTCGACGACGCGATCACAGACAGAGGTCGCTTTGTCCCCTCGTGGTGCGGGCTCGGGATGAACCGAGGCCTCTTTCTCCTGTCGAGAGGGCTCCGCAGACTGCTCTGTTGCAAACCCGCGGCGTCTCGAGGCAGAACTCTCAGCCTGCTGCATGGCCGCAGCCTCGAGGAGGCCTCAAATCTCATCATGAGCCTGACGGGCCTCGGGGGTAGATGGCTCGGGCATATTACGGAGAAGCATGGCGACGACGATGCCGTTCTGGCTGGCTCGGTTGAAGACCGGGGTTCACCCACCCGGTCCTCGACGATGCGACGATTGACGTCATGAGCTCTCTCTCAAGCTCCTCCGCCACGTGCGCGCGTCGCGCGCTCCCGCTCGAGAGTTTGCTGAAGTAGGCACAGGTTTTCTCGTTCCTCGTCGAGCATGGCTTGCAATTCTTGGATCTGCTCAAGTTGTGCTCCTTAGTCCGCACCAAGGAATTGGGCTTCGTCCCGTGCGCCAGGGGGCTCAACGTGAGGTGGCGTGGCGTTCCTCCCTCCAACGGCCGCCTCGGCTTCTAAATCTGACGCGATAGCCCTTGATATGGAAGCATTCACGAGTCGGATCGTAACTGTCATCGGCAGAGTCAGAGTCCAGGGCGCCAAAGTAGTAATACGATGGATGCATGTGTGGTCATCGATCTCTAGGGTCATAGCAGCTGGAAGCGATCACATGGTGCTCCATACCAGGGCTCTCCACAGAGTCCTAGTACTCGGAAGCTGGTGTGAACGCTACGAGGTCGAGGGCAGAAGGTAGATGGTGCCTAGGGAGTTCCCTGTAAACGCACATGTTGGTGCTTACGGAGGAAGCGTACTGTTGGGCAACCGTGTTCAGCCCATAAGGGAATGTTCATGGCGGCATTGACCCTGCCGTCGGAGAGACTGATCTTGATCAGACTGGAGGAGCTGCGGCGGACGGTGGAATGACGGGACGCCCCGTCGGCGTCTCATCCATAGCCAAGCTCATCCTTCGCAGGTCCTCAACGAGAGACGCTGCGTGGGTGTCTGGCCGAGGGGCGCTGGAACAGAGCATCGTATCGCCTTCCTCGGGACGATGATGATGGCTACGCTGGGTATGCCGTCGCCTGGCTATATGAGCCCGATGGGAACAGTGATACCGGCGCAGCGCTCCCCGCATTGGGAGAGCTCATAGTCGTGATCGGATGGGTGTCTGGGTGGGAGGAGGACCATGTCATAGTCGTAGCCGAGGGACATGAACTCCAAACTCCCGAACCAGATCACCGTAGCCAGAGGAAGTGGCTGTTTGGGGCCAGCCATCCGAAGAAATGGCAGGAAAGCGATGTTGACACGCAGCGGTCCCCTACCTGGCGTGCCAACTGCCGGTGTTTGGACCCGGGAGGGCCCTAAGCCGACGAGTAAATTTGTGCTACGTGTTTCCTACTCCGAATGGTGATGCAAATAGAATACACGGGGGTTTATCCTGATTCAGGCAAAAGAAGGCCCTACGTCAAGCGGGGAAGGGAGAGTATTGTATTTCCTTGCACCTAAGTGCTTATGTAGGGGTTACAAGCCATGAGAGAGGGAACCGGTCCCAAGTCTCAAAGAAAAGAGTACAATGGAGTGTTGCTTGAGATGTTGATCTCAAAAGAGGGGAAGATGTCTGTCTCGTTTTCCTGTCACCCATCCTCCTCCCCTGGAGAGCTCCTTGCCCTCCCCTTTTATACACTCAGGGGGAGGATAAGGCTTACAACGGACCCTAAGAGGTGCCTTGGAGGAGGAGGCGGAGCGAGCACTGTCGGTGTTGCTATGGCGACGTGCCCCGGTGCATGCAGGCCATCCCTGGGGCGTCGTGGTGATGTTGACGACGGGTCGGCGGGACATCTGGGGTGCTGCAGAGGACGTGTGATTCCCTGTGGTCGACGTACGGGTCATGGTCTCTTTGTTCGTCTGATGGCGATCGAGGCTGGGTCGGGACGTAGCTGAGGGGGGTCGACGGTAAACGGATAAGGCCGAACCCCAGAAATTCTAGGACATGACAGTCGGACAATGCTAGTCATGGTGGGAATAGTGGTTGCTTTTCATCGCCTATCCCAGGATGGGCAGTAAAAAGTAAGATTAGACGCGGATGTCGCTCCCACGCTGGTGGCGTTGTGGCCACGTTGGTGGAAGTGGTTGCATTAAATGCTTTATCGGTGAGTAGGTGGGTGAGGGGGGTCGACGGGGTCAACCCTAGGTCGTGCGAGTCAGAGAATTTCCAGAGTCGAGGCTTCCCGTTGAGCGAGCCTCGTACGAGTCAGAACACGGTTGAGGGTGCCTCGTCTGTATACGCGCGTGGCTTGGATCGGTGTATTCGTGTAGGTGGAGTCTTAACTCGATCTCTCTTAGGAGGTTTTTAGGGCGCGGATTCCTCGGGGGTTTTCTCCTTTTAAATCGTTGATTTTGGGTACCCCTAATTTAGGTACCCGATAAATTGAGTACTCAGGGTTTGTTCTACCTTGTTGCAGGTGACAGGTGCTGATAAGCTGACACTTGAGTGTAGAAACCTCCTGATAGGCTCAGCGAGGTTTTCCTTTACAATGCGGAGTAGAGGTTCTTTATTAAAACCCTCACCAAAAGTTTTATAAAGAAAATACTGACAACCTGTTATCATTTTATGCTTATAAAAGTTCATCATGTTAGTGTTTATCTTATCATTAAATGATTTTCTTTCCGCTGAACTTTGATAGCATTTTATATTTCGCTGTTATAATCAAGTAATGAATTACTCTGATGTCGTACTAAAAGTGATGTAAGAAATGGCAAGGATGTTGTAAACTTTACTCTCTCATTATGATCCTGATGTAAAAATGTGGATTTTCGAGTTCTCCCTCAGGGTGTGCTCGATGGAACTGCATAATTCAGTGCGCTCTCTTGGATACTTAGTGTCTAATAGAAGACGAGTACTCTTGAAAGAGTATTAGATTAGGCGGTTCTACCACACTGTGATAGAAAGATCCCCTTGAACAAGGGTCCGAAACTCAGCATCGAGGATGATGGCACGAGTTTCTTTATTGCCGATAAACTATTCTTTGAGACCAAGACAAATAGAGTGCGATGTTGGAGAAGTGCCAGTGGACACGACATCAATGAGATCGGGAGACACCGTCGCAAAGAGCCATGATTTTACGGTGCAATCCATGCGGTTCCAGTGAGGATCCATGGAGAAGTCATCATCGGTGAGCACAAGGCCATCAAGTGCATACTTGGTGACGGTGTTGAGGAAGATCGAGCACCATCGACTGTAGAACGTGGACGTCTGCTCAAGGACGAGAGGGAGCAGGTTCTAGATGTTGATGATGGCGACGGCTTGAGCGTGAAGCTAAGCCTGCTCCGCATTCTCGTACTCGGCGACACGCTGATCCGTCGCGTCGGCCCGAGTGCTGGCAGCATCCGATCGGGCAAGGGCGGCCTGAGCTTGGGCGGTGACAGCCTGAGCAGCAGCAGTAGCGTCCTCGGCCGCCCGCTGGGTGTCCTCGACCGCCCATTGAAGGTCGGCGTTGGAGGGCATGGCGCACGCAGAGGAAAGAAGCAGCGCCGATGGAGCGCACGTAGAGGGAAGAAGCAGCGCCGATGGAGCGAGGGGGTGGGCTGCGTCAGTGGATGACCGACAGCGCATGAAGGTGGGCAACGTCGGTGGAAGACCGACGGCGCGTGAAGGTAGGCGACGTCGGTGAAGGCCGACGGTTTTAGGTGGAGCGGAAATGAAGGGATCGTAACCCTGTGATACCATATTGGAGGAACAACTCAACTCACTTTCCATTAATCATATGAGGGTATATATAGAGATTACATGGGGATATGGAGAGGTATGAAACTGAAATAGAAACAAAAGGACTACAACCTTTGACATACTAATATGAAAACGTATTATGCTAACAAGTTACTCCCTCTGTCCCAGATTAAAGGACATCGTAGAAGCTGTCACGAAGACCAATGCTCAGCAAGAAGACTCTTAACACCCCTACACTGCAATCTCACAGGTGATGGTGACGTGCTGCAGAATAGAGTTCGGGAGCAACGCTCCGGCTGAAAAATACTTTTCTATTCAAATATCAACACTGTAGAGGCCATCAGTACACGGTTTTTTTTTGCTTTTTAATCCATCTTCAGGTGAGTGGAGAACAGGATCTGACCGCTGGATGTTAATTGGCTATGATTAGACTGATATGTTGGCCTATAACGTCAAGTATCGTGAGACAATTTTTGAATCATACAACGACTTGTATTTGGAAACGGAGGGAGTAGAACCAAATCTTTGGTTAGCTATTACATTTACCACCGGTTATAACCAGATAACATTTTAACAATAAATTGGAATTCTAATTAGTTACTACTTCTTTTTGTTCGAAGCGACACCTAAGCATCTATTTTGATTATTATAATTTGGATTATGTATAGAATTATTATAATTAGAATTATGAATTTTAATAATCAAAGTGTTTGGATCTTTAGATTATTGTTGGTTAAAATGGTAAATGCCTATAGTCATCAAAAGACAGGTCTCACCTAGATTACAACATTATCTTGAGGTTTTGAAATCCACTCTATAATCTAGCCTATTTAGATCACAATTAGATTATTGTATCTTATTATCATAATCAAAATGGATCCAGATAGGGTCTAACTTTGACTAGATGGGGTACATTTCAATTTCAAGGCATCTACTAGGTAGCAAGATAAATTTATGTCTTGTTTGGATACCCTTGATTATAATAATCAGGTTATATAACATGATCAAATTATGATCAAATAAGATTGATTATATTACAAATTATTATGATCAAGATCCTGATTACTATAATCCTATAACCTAGGGAAGACATGATTCTGGTGGATTATAAGTGCTGAAAGTCCTATTTGCCCCCTTCCTCCACCTTCTCTTCTCTTTTCCGGTCATCTTCAAAAGGATATAAGATAAATTTTTCTCACTTTAGCCAACCACAATAATCTAGAGATCCAAACATTCTGATTGTTATAATTCATAATCCTGATTATAATGGCCCCACGTATAATAATCTAGCTACGATCCAAAACAACATGAACCTGCTTTCAAATGGCAAGGCCATTTTTAATAATATTTTAGTGGCTGTGGTGTGTTTTGTCGAATTAGTGGCAGTAGCAATTTCACACGTTTCAAATGTTGCAAAAACCAGCTGCCATTATTTTTAGCTACATAAAATAGAAATTTGCTAAAAAGAGGTCGGATCACAAGTACCTTTTCCATCCTCTCACTCACCTAGCCACCTTGACCGAAACCCGGATTCACCGTTGGACCGTGCGCAACAAAAACACCACGCATGGACATACGAGAAAGTAACGGGAGCCGGTGCTGTTTTCAGCCACAACAAAAAAACCACGCATGGTCTCAGCGAACTGACACAAAGAAAACGAGAGGGAATGGAAACCACCGCTGCTCTTCCAGGGCACTTCGAGGTCCGAGCTCTGCGGTCGCGCGGCATGACCGACCGCGGTTAAGAAGAACGTGCGGCATGCGTCCGTCCACAAAGCGCGCTCGCCTCTCGGCGTCCCTGGACCGCGCGCTGCCGAGTGCAAAAGAGGGGCCGGCCATGCGCCTGGTTGCCAGAGAGCAAGTGCACAATTAAAAACGTGCTCGCTCATGCGACTGCTCCCGCCTATTTTGATGCTTCCGGTTCTCCGCATTTAGCCATGGAGCAGCCAACGTCGTCGATCGACCGATGGACTCCTCGCATCCTCCGGTGGTCGCCGACGACTCGCAGGACCAGATAGCTGAGAGCGGTTGCTGGAGGGCCGGCCGTACTCAACATTTCTCTATAGTTCGAGGCTGCGACGAGCCAAGCAGCTGATCGACGACGGCGACGACGCCGTGGCTGGGAAATCGTCCATCGGCCGGTGCATGTGCCAAGCCCATTATTGCTTCCTTCCGTTCCAAACAAGTAATTATCCGTGTTCTTTAATCCCTTCCCCCCGGAAAGTAGTGGTTATTCTCTTGTTTGATGTCATCGTCGTCCTTCTAAACTCTTGTGTGCATGGATCAAAATACCGACAGGAAATTTGATGGGCCGGCGCGGCAGGTCGTCGCGCGCTAATAATCTAACAATGCTGGCATCGCCTGGCATGTGTATCTCGATGATGCCATCCTCCTCCAACGCCTTGTCTGTTGCATAGCTTCCGGTTCCGGTAATATATATATATATATATATATATATATATATATATATATATATATATATATATATATATATATATATATATATATATATATATATATATATATAGGGGAAATGTGTAACGTTTGAACTTTTGAATTGTGTTATGCCCAAACTATGTTTCGTGAATGCTATCTCATAGCTGCATTTTAAGGACCGTAATACATTTTTTTCAAAGGTTTGGGGATCAATAATGCCGGTAATAGTCTGGACAAAGCCAGGCGCATTCGTGATACACTGGTGGCGCACAATATCATTTCTCTTAGTAGCTTCGAGCTGTCATTCAAGTCACATCACTTGACAGTCACACACTAGATAGCAGCAATGGTGGTTTCCACCTCAATCTCGAACGAGGACAGTGCTAATAATGTCCCTTAACCCTGTCTATGGATTTTGTTGTGTATACTAGTCTCTTTTCTTGTGTGGTAATTAGATGTGGCAGCCGTATTTGGATAATCCAAAGTTCAATTGGACTCTAGTTGCTTTGGATGCACTCGGATAGGATTTGTTTGGATTTGGATGTCCATGATCATTTGATTGAACAAAAATCCAAAATTTATTGGACATTAACTCAAAAAGTCCAGTGTCCATTGGATTTACATAGATTTGACTACTTGAGAGGTATAGACCAATATTTAATATCTAATTTTAAGTTTATGACACTATTTAGTCACATCGATTTGCAAAAAGTAGCAAGCAACAATACTAAATCATCTACAATATATTTTAGTTAATTTTGCTAATTTTTATGGTGTGAGCGTAATGTTTCTAGTTTTAAGGCCCGGTTTTTTATGTGAGGCCCACTTATATATCAGTCACATAGATTTGCACAAAGTAGTAGGCAACCATATTCCCATTTCACAAAAAAATGAGTTGATTTCACTAATTTTTAAGGTATGAACGTGAGATTTTAATTTTATGGTCTGGTTTTGCCATGGGTCCCACTTCGAGTTGTTTGACCGATGGTTTCTTCAGCTGATAAGCCAACTGAAGGTGATTTGTTGTGAGAGAAAAACATTGTACCATGGCTGATAAAGTAGTGGACAATCATATACTTTTCATCCAAAAGTCAATTTCGCACTTTTAAGGTGTGGATGTGAGGTTTTAATTCTAAGGTCCGTCTCTCCAACATGGGGCCCATATATATATATATATATATATATATATATATATATATATATATATATATATATATATATATATATATATATATATATATATATATATATATATATATATATATATAGCCACACGAGTAGCGGACAATCATACTTACCCATCTCTAACAAATTTTAATTAATTTCACACCAAAAAAAACTTTGGCGTGAACATGAGCTTTTAAATTTGTAGTTGACTTCTAACATAGAATTAACAGGTAGTTATAATACTTTTGTTATTATTGGATTATATTAGACGGATTTGGACTTAAAAGCAATTGGCCTGATTGGATTGGACATTAACCATTATGAATTAGGGTAGGTTTGAACTTGGATTTTTTCCTTGGATTTTAATTCGCTATCCATATTGATTTGGATGCTAATCCATTGTCACCTCTAGTGGTGATGGCTCTCATAATAATTATAAAACGTCTAGTGAAGCCTTTAAATAGAGGAGGGTTACTGAAGGCAAATCGCTTCTATCTTTTACCATAAAGTTTTTTAAAAAAAAACTCTAGTCATTCTAGTCAAAGTAATTGACTAGAGTTTGCTTATAAGCTTCAATCTTTGGGGCTAGCTATATGGCCCAGGTGGTAGCCAATCAGCCTCATCCAGTTAGCACTAGTTTTCTTGTCTATATCTTGTACCTCCTCTATGGCATTCTATTGACAATGGTAAATCTGATCTTTCACACTATATTCATCATACTTCGCATAGGCCCTCTATATTTATACTGATACAACACTAAAATACCAAAAATGCAAAATTTACCACCTATGTGTCAACGTTAGATACCAAGTGACACCTATTTAATCGATATATAAACACAAATTATATAATTTGGCAATAAAATCTATGTATAGCAGTTGCAAAAGGACCTGCCTTTTTCCAAATCTAGACTGCCAACCACCATTGTGATAGCGACGCAGATATATGTGTGAAGGCAATAATTCAATTAGAGCAGCAATCTTTTCCTTTTAATCGTATATTTTGAGATTTTATTCGTCCCTATGATATGGAAGAACTAGTGTTCTAAATGAATTTATGGCTGTGCTTAGAAGTGATTGTTATTGTTGTTGCTGTAGCCACTCAACAACAACAATAGTTGCATAGCAGTAACCAATGCAAGCAACAACAACAGTTGCAGCCATCGCAACCGAGCATAGCCCATGGTTTCAGTTGATAGTGCATGTCGCGTCAAGATGCAATCTCAATGATGCAAAGGAGGGGCAATCATCCATTAACCAGCGCAAGTGACGTAGATGATAACTAGGATTGTTTGCTCCTCAAGCATGACCCGACCCTTGATACAAGCTCATTACAATTGAAGATGGTCATGCTCGATTGGTTGCAACCATGTTGAATTGATGAGATCCATGGTACTATGTTGCAAAGTATTGAGGTATACTCGATATTTGTATAATTTTAGTTATATTTGCGTAGCTTTATCCGGTATGTAAGGAGGATATAGCGTTAGCCCCGCGGCATGTCATAGACTCCTGCAGAAGAAACAACCGCTTCACCTGACAAAACAACTAAGCCATAGCTCAAACACGCGTTTGCAGAAAAGCAACAACGCTCGCATGTTTTCTTCTGAGCAAAACTGACAAGGAGGCAAACGGGGCAGCCTGGCAGTACTCGCATTGTGACTTAAAATGCTCGAGTAGTGCTTCATCTATGTGGAAGTGCGTCATAGACTCCTGCAGAAGAAATAACCGCTTCGCCTGACAAAACAACCAAGCCACAGCTCAAACGCACGTTGTGACAGAAAAGCGACAACGCTCGCGTGTTTTCTTCTGAGCAAAACTGACAAGGAGGCAGGCGGGGCAACCTGACAATACTCTTGTTGTGACTTTAAATGCTTAAGCAGTGCTTCATCTACGTGGAAATACCTGAGGTGAGACCACACGAAACTAGGTTGTATTACCTTTGCCCTCACGCTACGTCGTTAGCCCCCGACTTAATTTTATGTCATCATCAATATTCACTGAAGGCGTGTTTAGATGCGAAAAATTTTGGGGAAAAGTTCCTGTAGCACTTTTCGTTGTTATTTGGCAAATTTTGTCTAATCATGGACTAACTAGGCTCAAAAGATTCATCTCGACATTTACAGACAAACTGTGCAATTAGTTATTTTTTTACCTACATTTAATGCTCCATGCATACGTCCAAAGATTCGATGTGACAGTTACTATGTAAAAATTTTTGGCTCTTTTTGTACTAAACACGGCCTGAGGCTATTTTTAGTTGGTAAACAGAGAAGACAAGACATGTCACATACTGAATGGGTAGCATAGCACAGAAATAGACCAACCTGAGGATGGAGTACGGGATACGGTTATCCTAATAGGCCCTCAATGAAAAGCAAAATATCCATGGCCATAAGCCCCACTTGTCAGGCGGGGCGGGCGCGTCGCGCCGTCGCCTATTGCTGGACGTCCATCCACAGATCCACTACCCGTGCCCAGTGACGCGGGTGGCCGCTCCCCTCGCGCAGCCGCACACCGCCCGGAGAAAAGGTTCCACCGTCTACCTCGCCCCGACCGGAACCCCTAAATTCCCCAACCCTCCCTTTCCCCTTCCTCCTCCCGTCCACCACACCACCACACCCCGGGCTCCACCCCGTGCAAATCCGCTGGCGGCAGCAAGAGAGGGCGAGGAAGGAAACAGATCGGGTGGCGGCAATCGGTAGCCGGTTCGGCTGGCACGATGGGCGGCGAGGCCGAGGGCGGGGAGCGGCGGCTGGGGCGGGTGCTGAGCTTTGGGATCCCGGACACGGCGCTGGGGCTAGTGATGGGGTACGTGGAGGACCCCTGGGACCGCGACGCCATCTCGCTGGTCTGCCGCCACTGGTGCCGCGTCGACGCGCTCAGCCGCAAGCACGTCACCGTGGCCATGGCCTACTCCACGACACCCGAGCGCCTGTTCCGCCGCTTCCCGTGCCTCGAGTCACTCAAGCTCAAAGCAAAGCCCCGCGCGGCCATGTTTAACCTCATCTCCGAGGACTGGGGCGGGTCTGCGTCGCCGTGGATCCGACAGCTCTCGGCCACCTTCCACTTCCTCAAAAAGCTCCACCTGCGTAGGATGATAGTATGCAACGACGATATCAACATCCTCGTGCGCGCCAAGGCGCACATGCTCGTCGCGCTGAAGCTCGACCGCTGCTCCGGCTTCTCCACGGCCTCCATCGCACTCATCGCCCGCTCCTGCAGGTAAAATCCCATCTCTCCTTCTGTAATTAACTAGTTACTAAGGCTCATCTAGGTTTCCTGTTATTCTCCCCAAAAGTACGTAAGTAATTTAAGGTTTGATTGGCTTATCTAGGTTTCCTGTTATTCTCCCCAAAAGTAGGTAAGTAATTTAAGGTTTAATTAGGTCACGGATTTATGATGGGATGTTTCCTGAAGGGTGGGTGGATAATGTTCGTTCCCGTCCCAAGAAAAGGGAAACGGTTCATTTAATGTGTTCCTTGTTTATGATTCTTCTAAACACTAAAACATCTATGAATCACTGCTAGATAATTCTAGCTTTGCAGCAGGAATTAGGAAATGATGAACTTTTAATTCCATCTGTTATGGCTTTCTATATTTCACATCTTTGCTAGGTGGAGCTTACAAGTGTGATAGAAATAGACCATGTCATGAGGGCTGTAGATTTTATTAGGAGAACCTACACTCTAGATTTGGGCTCTGCATTTACCCTGCCATGTCTCTTGTCATGTGCAGGAAACTGGAAACACTTTTCCTGGAAGAAAGCACGATTGATGAGAAAGAAAATGATGAATGGATCCGTGAGCTTGCTACGAGCAATTCTGTTCTTGAGACACTGAATTTCTTTCTGACAGATCTCAGGGCATCCCCAGAGTATCTTAACCTCCTTGTGCGCAACTGTCAAAGGCTGAAAACCCTGAAGATTAGTGAATGTTTCATGCCTGATCTGGTTAGTTTGTTCCGAACCACGCAAACACTACAAGAGTTTGCTGGTGGTTCCTTTGAAGAGCAGGGTCAACCTGTGGCAAGTAGAAATTATGAGAACTACTACTTTCCTCCTAAACTGCACCGCTTGAGTTTGCTCTACATGGGAACAAATGAGATGCAGATACTGTTTCCATATGCTGCTGCACTTAAGAAGTTAGACCTTCAGTTTACATTCCTTTCCACAGAGGAACACTGTCAGATAGTTCAGCGCTGCCCCAATCTCGAAACCTTAGAGGTATTTTGGAACATTCTTGAAGATGCCTTTATCTTTCCTGTTTTATAAGTTGCAAACTGCATTGATGTTATTCTTTTCTGTTGGGAAAAACAGGTGAGGGATGTCATAGGGGATCGTGGACTACAAGTTGTTGCCCAGACCTGCAAGAAATTGCAGAGGCTCAGAGTAGAGAGAGGAGATGATGATCAAGGAGGTCTTGAGGATGAACAAGGTAGGATTTCACAGGTTGGGTTGATTGCTATAGCTCAGGGCTGCCCTGAGTTGACATACTGGGCAATACATGTATCGGACATTACAAATGCAGCTCTAGAGGCAGTTGGTACATGCAGCAGAAATCTTAATGATTTCCGCCTTGTCCTTCTTGATAGAGAAGCACATATAACTGAAATGCCACTGGACAATGGGGTTCGTGCTTTGCTTAGAGGTTGCACCAAACTCCGGAGGTTTGCATTTTATGTGAGACCTGGGGCCCTATCTGATGTTGGTCTTGGCTATATTGGAGAATTTAGTAAGAGCATTCGTTATATGTTGCTTGGTAATGTTGGTGAATCTGATAATGGAATTGTACAATTATCAAAAGGCTGCCCTAGCTTGCAAAAACTGGAGCTGAGGGGTTGTTTCTTCAGTGAGCATGCTTTAGCTATGGCTGCACTAGAGCTTAAGTCACTGAGGTATCTGTGGGTGCAAGGATTCAGGTCATCTCCAACTGGAACTGATCTTATGGCAATGGTACGCCCCTTCTGGAACATTGAGTATATTGTTCCAGACCAAGATGAACCTTTCCCAGAGCATCAGAAACAGATTCTGGCATACTACTCCCTTGCTGGAAGGAGGACAGATTGTCCTCCATCGGTAACTCCACTTTACCCGACATTTTGAGTGTAGATACTTCTTTTTGCCAGACTGAATCTCATGGTGCTAAGTTCCATTGCTCCCATTATCTGTGAAGTCAATGGTTCCTGTTCTACCAATTGATGAAGAGGCATCAGACGTTCCATTGCACAGAACCCCAAAGCTAAGCTTGAAGCAGGACGGCCAGCTCTGAACTGAGGCTAGCTGAGAACAATCATGAATACCTGAAGGCAGCACTTATGGATCAGCTTGCCCTAGCTGTCCAGTATGGACATGTAAACTTTACCATTTTGAATAGTTTTGGAGAAACAATTTTGTAATAATTTACCCCTGTTTAGTGTATATTATCAATTTTCATTTTCTTAAGCTATATGCTGTTGTATTGCTTTATTGAACAATTATGTCAATTAGTTAATCTACAGTCTGACTTGCTGTGATTCGATTAATAATGTTTATATCACCCACAATATGGATTTTCCTTGCTGCTCAGTTTAGGATCCTCGGGCCAAACTTTAGTCCCTATCACATCGGATATTTAGATGTCAATTAGGACTAAGTATGAGATAATTATAAAACTAATTGTATAAGTTGTGGTTAATTCGCGAGATGAGTTTATTAAGCTTAATTAATGTATGATTTGTCCATGTGATGCTATAGTAAACATGTGTTAATCATGGATTAATTAGACTTAATAGATTCGTACAACAAATTAGCCACCACTTATGCAATTAATTTTATAATTAGCTCATGTTTAGTCCTTCTAACTAGCATCTAAATATTTGATGTGATAGAAACTAAAGTTTAGTCGTGGGATCCAAACGCCTATGTTGCTTCAGCTCTGATCTGGAATCTGGAAATCTTGAATTGTGCATCTATCGGTGTCATATGAAATGCTTCAGGGGAGAGACGCCATCATGCTCATTTTGGCGGAACTGTATGTTCTCAGGGGCCTGTCGCTAGCCGTCAGGCGTCACATCATCTCCACCTGATCATCTCCTATTTCTTCTTTCCTGTAATCAATTACAGGAGATCCCTAAAATATCATTCTAGAATATAAGCCCTTTGCTCTAGCAGATTACCAAAACCTCATCCTCATTTTTTTTCCCAATTAAGGGCCTGTTTGGCCTGTGCCTTGCACGCCGTAACCCAGCAGAGGCATCGCCAAATTTACGGCAAGGAAAACAGGCGCCGAACATTTGGCGAGAGAAACAGAAGAAATGAACTGAATGAGCACTGTGAGGCTGCGGCGTGCCGTAACTGCGGCAGTGAAGCAAATGCCTGCGAAAAGTGCGGCACGGAAGCTGCGGCGCGGCAACCATCTAAACAGGCCCTAAACCTCATCCTCGTTTAGGAGAGAGAGATGTCTCCCCTTTATTTAGGAGAGATGGTGATGGATTAAGATCTTCTAAAGAATATAGGGCTAGGAGATGTAACAGGAGATCTGTTGCGGTTGTTACATTTTCTATTTAAGGAATGTGGAGAGTATAAGAGATTTGGTAGAGATGCTCTTAAGCATCGCCTACTGGCCTGTTGGCAGAAAGCCAACAAGATACTCAAGACACTTGAGCCTCGGTAAATTGCGCATTCTCGAATGCATGTTCTATATTAATGTTAAGCTCTTCCCGATCAAAAAATCCAATGAATGATTAATTGATTAGGTCGGTTTTTGTGGAGCTTCACAATGAAGAGGACCTATGCGCGATATTTTAATTTGATGCGGATGGTATACACGCTTTTAATAATTGTGATAATTGACAGTGACCCTAGACGTGAAAATAGACTAGCTCCGCCATTGAATTGTCCATGTCGAGTCATGGAACAATATCGACCCACTACTGGACAATCCCTATGGCTGGAGCCGGAGATCATCGCATTTCACGTGTTGATGCTACGGTGCGGCATTCCGATGGAGCTCCGGTGGATCAATGATTCTTTGTCCGGACATCGGCAGGTAACCAAATGCACCGCATACTAACCTGTCATTCTACTCCCTTCTTCCTAAATTACCATTTTGTTTTTTCTAGATAAATAGTTTTAGATATACACTATGTCGTTTTAAATATACATTATATCTAGACATAGTGTATATCTAAAACTATGTATTTAGAAAAGTCAAAATGATCTATAAGATGAGTTTGGCAAGAAGGCAAGGAACCAACATATCTTGATGTTTACATGGACAAAGAATCATTGATCTTGCTCCCCTGGTCCATGCTTTGGTGTCTAAGCGAAGAGTAAACAAATATATTGTGTAGGACGCTCATACAGTGGGCTTTATCACTGGATTTTTCGGTATTGTGGGATCTCATTGCTCAAGTGACATTGCAACCTGAAGTGGAAGACACTCACGTTTGGCGCCTCTCCTCTGCAATCTATCCAACCAAATCAGAGTACAATTTGGGCCGTGGATTCCACGTATATGGAAAAGCTGGCAAGTAGGTTTTTCATGTGGCTCGTGGTGCATCACAAGATGTTGGACCGCAGATCAGCTTGCCCGTTGAGAGCACTGCAACATCCGGCTTGCTGTACACCTTCCCCCTATGGCCTATGCGATCAGGAAGCTAAAACAATCAACCACCTGCTCGTTTCATGCACTTTTGCTCACCTGCTCGTTTCATGCACTTTTACTGGGGAATTACGGTTTCACCTGCTGCACAATGACGTCCTATCTCTACTTTAAGAAACTTCCTTTGATGCTTGGTGGCTAAGGATCAACGGCATGGTCAATGGCCAAGTGCTGAAAGAGCTGAACTCCATCGTCATTCTAGGGGCATGGATACATGGAATTACTCGAATAGGTCTGTTCAATGTATGGTCACCAGATTTGCAGGATCCTCTTTTACTAGCCAAGGAAGAAAATATTGAGCATGGCAGGG
Organism: Saccharum hybrid cultivar R570; assembly: GCA_038087645.1. Classification (NCBI taxonomy): domain Eukaryota; kingdom Viridiplantae; phylum Streptophyta; class Magnoliopsida; order Poales; family Poaceae; genus Saccharum; species Saccharum hybrid cultivar. The sequence goes on along the minus strand of JAQSUU010000043.1, from coordinate 3,981,476 downwards.
GCTAGGGGATTTCTTTCCTAGCTGCAACTGTCATGGATGGTTAGATGTTTAAGATTGAGGTCGCGCTATTCTTCTCTCCCAAAGGCGCGAATGCAATCTCGCAAAACAACAAATGTTTTTAGCGAAGAGGGCTTTCCTCTCACATGAAATCAGTATAAACATCATCATAAGCTCTATTGCATGACCCCACATATCGCCAGATTTAGTAACTAAATTACCAAGAAATAACCAACAATAGCAAGATAGCATCAGAAATGTATCACTGTCTCATACAAAATGAACATAATATAGTACAATGCACACATCCATGCTGTTCTCAAGTTCACAATACCAGAGTAATGACCTTGAAAATACATCAGTTCTGACAAATACAGATACAGGGCATATCTTATAACCACCACCTAGGACGATACACCTCGCAGATCAAGCCGAGCGCTCCCTAGACATAGACCTGGAGTACGAACTGCGGCTATGAGAGTAGCTTTCCCTTGAATGACGCCTCTTGCCAGAACATCTGCTACGTGAGGGTTCCCTTCTACTCCCTTTCTTGGGAGAGTAGCTCGTTGATCTCTCCGATTCTGGGGAATGGCTGCGAGAGTAGCTTCTCTGTGGTGATAAACTGCAGGAATAGCTCCGCCCTCTGGCCCTTGGAGAAACACTGGGTGACTTGGAGACAGATCTATACCAGCGCCGGCTGTAGTATGGCGAAACAGAAGGTGACCTCCGTCTTCTGTAGCAGTATGGAGACCTTGAACGATACCGTATACTGTAGTAAGGTGAGTGTGATCGCCGCCGATCGTAGGGGGAATATGATCCATGCCTGCCGTTAGGAGAGTATGATCGCCTTCTGTCATATGGAGAGTATGACCGGCCTCTACCATAAGGAGAATAAGACAGGTCACGATCAGGTGGGTAGCGGGAATTATAACGGTCCCTCCGATCAGGCGAGTAGCGGGAACTGTAACGGTCCCTTCTAACAGGTGAGTAGCTTGGGGAGTACCTCCGTCCTGATGTCATCATGTAACAAAAATTGTCAATAACGACAGGTTATATCAAAAAAAAAATTACCCGTACTTATATTTCTCTGGGAGAAAATGGGGCAAAGACATCCAATGATTATAGGTGATTAGTTCATGAAAACACTTACCACGTGATGATTTTGTGCCAAGATACTTCCCAGGTGTTGGGGTTCTACCTCGTCTTCTCTTTGCCTGTGTAATAGGGGACCAGATAAGAAAGTGTCTTTGATACCAAAAGCAAGAGAGCAATTATCTACAATCTGAATAAACACATTTAAGAAAAATAATAATATACAATGTAGGGCATACAACCCTTTGGCTGAGGTGGCATGGTTTGGTGTTAGGTTGTATCAGTTTGTTGCAGAGCAGCTACCAACATCTACCCTGTTGCTGTCAACAAAATCTTCAATGGACAGAAGAACACTAAAATGTTCAGTGTAGAGTACTAAGCAACGATATAAATATCATTCAGTAGCAAAGTTAAATAAGGAAGTTCAGATGTTCCCGATCTCATGATTTTACCTTCTCAACAGTTATGACCCGACCTTCCAACACAGAACGGTCCAGATATTTGATGCAGCGATCTGCCTCCTTAACAGTAGCCATGGTAACAAAACCAAACCCCCGTGATTCCCTTGTCCAAGGATCATGCACAATGCTTGCATCAATCACCTATAACACAATCAGTAAGCCAAGGGAATTGTTCAACAATTATATGGGAATTTCTCAGAAATGACAATTTAAAGTTGCAGAAATTTTCTGTGAAGGTTACCTCTCCCTCGGTGGAAAAGTGCTTCTCCAGATCTCGATCCGTTACACGAGCTGACAAACCAGTCACATACAGGTTGTTCCCAGGGTTTTCAGCATCACTTGAGTCCACACTCCTAAATAAATTATACGATTTATCAAATACTCCTCGGGTTACAAGCAACATAGATGTTTCATGTCTAGACTTTAAACATATGACATTGGCAGAAACACATTAACTGGCCCAAGGATAAAGGGCATACCTAGAGCGACTTCCGTACCTTGAATAGCTGCTTCTCGAGTAAGGTGAGCGAGATCCATACCTTTCACTTGAAAGAAAGGAAAAAAAACTATCACAACACCAAGCAAGATCATTTGAAGACAAATTGAAACAAGGCTCAAGGTTTTTAGATAGTAGGCTGCTCAAGGTTTTAAAATAGTGCCTACCTTGATCCTCTTGAGCAAGACATCGTCTGCAAGACAAAGAGACAAATATATTAACACCTGCAACAAGCATTCAAATATACAGCCTAATAGATGATGACTTTGTGAACATATCTAAAATAAAACTGAATGAACTTCTGAAACACTCTGTGACTGCATAACATATCACACAAGAAAGTGAACAGCTTACAGAAAGAGTCCAAATTTGTCAATTTATCACAGAACATGCATAATATATTAACGCAGATATTTCTAATTAAATAACTTTCTCATGCTGCTAGCTGATGTATCACGAGTCGACTGATAAGCAATGAATTATAACCACCCTTTCTACCTCTTTCTTCTGAAGGAAATTGGTTCTTCCCTTTTAATCCCCTTTTTCCACATAACTTTCGTCCCGAAAGTGCACCATACATTGCAACCCTGACATCCAGAGTTTGTTCCTGTTCCCATCCCGAAAGTGCACCATACATTGCAACCCTAACATCCAGAGTTTGTTCCCAGTACATCTTTTATTTTTGTTTTAAGATAAAGTTTATTTGCATGAAAAATCCTTTCAATATTGAATAATCAATTGTTAGGAAAATACCATGATGACTGATGTAGACCAATTAAACACCTTTCTGAAAATCTATAGCTAGCTCTTCAAAACTTAATTTGGTGCTCCAAACATAAGTTTAACACCAAAACAAAATGCTGCACATTTTAAGTTCAATTTCTTCCGTCATCTTACGTCTTCAACCTCAATCAAACACCAACATGAGATCAACCAATCTCCAACCCTAATTCTATCGTTACGACGCTACCTCATGGATAAGCCAATAATTTTCACTCGTAATGGCATCATCACGATTATAGGATGGCAGAGACCATGGATCTAATGTTGTAAACCTTCGTTCAGATGTTCCTAAACAAACACATCACGAGTAAAAGTTCCAGTGGCGTATAAAACCATCAGATCAAACATGCGCTACATAACCAGCAGAATTAAAACCGAAAATTTGATATTTTTTCCTCACCATCACAAACTCGCGCCGCGCGACTATCATATGAATGGCCTGATAGATAGAACACGAAAGAAATGGGGGGCTGTACCTTTCGTGGCCGCGACGATCCTGCCCCCGGGAAGCCGCCGCCTCGTCTCGATCCTTCTCTTGCGTCTCGAGTCGGTCACGGCACTGTCTCGGCCTTTTCTTTCTGTTGGGCCGCGTTCACCATGCATACCAAAAATATTTCCTCTTTCACCCGTCATATCGAATATTTAGACGCATACATAAAGCATTAAATATAGGTAAAAAAATAATTAATTACATAGTTTGTCTGTAAAGTTCGAAATGAATCTTTTAAGTCTAATTAATCTATGATTGAACAAATTTTACCAAATAACAATAAAAAATAATACAATAACTTTTCACCCAAATTTTCTCAACTAAACACGCCTGAGTGCGCCTGTGAATAAATGGACGTTGGGCGGCCGCCAGGTGGGTGATTGGGGAAGGTTCTGGATCGGGGCGGACGCGAAACTCTTCTCAAATGCGGTTGAATCGCCCCCCCCCCCCCCCTTTCGCACGGCATCAATCCGTGCTCCCCGTCACAAAATAAATGTGGCATTTCGACTCAAACATTTTAAAGTTTAACTAGATATATATTGAATATAGTATCAATAATTATATCTCTATAGATAGATGTATTATAAAAATATATTTTATGATCAATCAAATATAATACGTATTCTGTATTATAAATATTAATATTTATATTTTTTAAATACTTATATGATATAAATTTATTTTAGAGCAGAGGAGCCTCCCTAAATCCCGTTCTTTAAAATTTCTAGGTTTAACTAAATGTAGATCAATAAAGTATTAATATGTGTCCTTACTTCTTCAACGCTTCATTTCCCAACTTGAGTCCGCGCCAAGCCAGAGGCACGGAGATGGTAGCTGGCTAGTGAGCAGGGCGGCGATACCAGGCCGATGACGCTCGAGGCGGGTGGCACTCGAGCTGCTGCAGCGAAAAGTCATGATCGAAAAAACTGTAGGCTGATTTGTTCCGAGAGAAAAATATTGTTTGTTGACTGAAAAAGTACGGCTTACCAGACAAGCGAACAGGAACGAGAGGCAGGTGATGCGTGGTGCTTGATTCTCGTAAAGATTGTTGTTGTTTTTTCTTGAACGGTGAAAGATTGTTGTTCCTTGTGTTGGCTATTGGTGTTTATTTGCACCATGGAGTTGCCACAACGAATCTTCATGTGTCACGCTAGGCTGAACATGGTGATTTTCTTTCTCTCCTCTTTCTGCACCAGTGAGCCAAACGTGCTAGCTCGGGCTAGCAAGCGAGCCAAGCTGAGCTACCTTTCTGGCTCGTTAGTATAACGATTCAAGCCATAACAAGTTGAGCTATAACGAGCCGAGTTGGCTCGATATCCAACCCTTGTATACAGGAAAAGAGAAGGGCAAAGACATAGGATGGGTAGCGTTGGCTTCATGCGGCTGAGGAAATAACGGGGAGAAGATAAGATGAGCAAAACAAAAGATAAATAATTAAAGGAAGGATGATACGTGGGATCTACGAATGACAAGTGGGTTTGCTAATAATAAGGATTGATAATGGTGTTAAAGTTCTATACCATATCATCTATCTAAATTCATCCAACCAAAAAAATAGATAGATCTATTCCGGCATCCAAACACGAAATAGAAATACAGACATTCTTATAGTAAAGTTTTGAGATGGGTCCATCCTAGGGATGTCAATGGACCCCGATCACCGATTTTCCACAGGAAATTCCTTTAGAGCATCTCTAAGAGTTCTCAAAACACTCTCTCAATCCAGGACTTTTAGCAAGATTAAAAAAACAGTCACCAATAACTTCCAACTCCACGTTTCAATCTTTTAGCACTCGAAAAAACAACCCCCACACGAAAACATACGCCTACTTAAACCACGCGTATCCTCCTTCGGAGTGTGTGGAACCTTCACCTGAGACGGCTACGCACGACATGACAACCTCCTCCGTTGTAACGGACCCTGCGTCGGCGTTGCAATGGAGTTTTGACTTCCGGTTATCGGTTTCCGAGCAAACCGAGGCCATGGCCATTGCCGACCAGATATTCCTCAATGGCCTGCTCCTTCCCCTGCATCTTGCGAGCCAGCATGGCCATAGCCGGTGTTCACGTGGTCACTCTGGTTGGACTCGTCTCAGAGGATGATAGCCTCTGTGACCACAAGCAAGCGGCACCCGCCGGCTCGGTCCGTGTCCCAGAACTCTTTGTTAATCTTCGTGGTGGCACGGAGACCACCACCGCGAGTGCAAAGGGCACAGTGTTCAGCATGGCTAAACTCAGGCTACCGTCTTTTCAGGAGATGCAGGAAGCAACACAGGTTGATATTGTTTAGGTTCTTGGTGCCCTTGTATCATAAGATGGTGAGATGCATCCGGAGGAGGAAGACAACGGAGAAGACGAAGGATGCTCCTCATAGTGCCGGTGCCAAGGCTAACCTGTGTGATTTAGGGACACTTTTTGGAAACTATTAGAGAGACCCTTCATTGTTACTCCCAATTATTTTTGGTGACTTGAAAAACTTAGGGATTTTGGAAAGTAAATTTTGGAGATGCTCTTAGAGCCTGTTTGGAATACATGATTTTTTTCACTGTTTCCGTGTTTTTTTTGTGAAATTGAATTGATTCCTATAAATTTCTGTGTAACTCACGTGAAATTCCTATGTGAAATGTCCTTGTTTGGTTTTGGTAATTGAGTGACAACTTAGGTGGACTAATATGTGGTTATGTGAGATACACAGGGAATTAGTCCACAGATGATTGTGTCATGAAGGAGCTCATTACATATGAGACATGACATGGAGTCATGTGACCAAGGTGGCGAAGATCAAGATGAGGCTTGGCTTGATGGACCGGTTGCAAGTGTGAAGGGCAAGTCGGAGGCTTTGGAGCGATGGACTGCGAGGCGGTGAAGCTTGAGCAAGACTTGGCGCCGATGGACCGACGCAACGGTGAAGAGCAAGTGAGGTCAAGATCGATGGACCAAGGTCACATGATGATATGAAGTGGATCATATCATTTGTGATATGGTTGGTGCATGTGTTGCATCAACGTCGGAGGAGATGGAGTGGAATGCGCAAGGCAAAGGTATAACCTAGGGCATTTCCATTTCACCGGTCATAGGTGTGTAGAGAAGTTTATGACCGGGTTTATGATAGATGGCCGTACTATCAAGAGGGGCAAACTTGTTTGCATATCGGTCATCTAGTGCCACTCGTGTGATCTAACTATGCATCGTTGCTAGGATCGAGTGGCGTGGCAAGTTGAGTGGTTAACTCCTTCGGTAAAATGTTTGTGAAAATGCTAACACACGTGCACAAGGTGGTGTTCACTTGTTGGTGTTGGCACATTTACGAAGGCGATGAAGTTTAAGCGGTAGAGAGGATTTGGGTTCCTCTCTCCCTCCCGCCGAGCTTTGCGAGCGCAGGATTTAGGCGTTTTTGAGAAGTTGAAATGCCTATTTTCCACTACGCTGGAAGTCGGAAAAGAAACGGAGGCGAACGGAGGTCACAGAGGTGACCGGACGCTGCACCGGACGCGGTCATGGTATGACCGGACGCGTCCGGTCAGTACAGCGCAGGCGCGGGTACTAGGGTTTGCAACCGGCGTGTCCGGTCACTTGCGGGACCGGCGCGTCCGGTCAGGTGTCCAGAGGAAGCTGAGTATGATCGGACGCGGGGCGCGTCCGGTCACACATGATCGGACGCATCCGATCGTTGAAGATGCTTACTGGACTCTAACCGGACGCTGGCACTGTCGCGTCCGGTCGTTGCGAGGAGCGCGTCCGGTCGTTGTTTCGCGGGCGCGGGTGCTGTGCGGATCGGCGCGTCCGGTCGTTGCGAGGAGCGCGTCCGGTCGTTGCTTCGCGCGCGCGGTGCTGTGCGACCGGTGCGTCCGGTCGGTTGAGCAGCGCGTCCGGTCATAGGGTTTGACCGTTGGCGCAGTGACCGTTGGAGGATCTAACGGTCGCGTTTGAAATTCGAGGGACACGTGGACGTCGCAGGGCGACCGGACGCGGTGAAGCGCGTCCGGTCAGTTACGACCGGCGCGTCCGGTCGTCCCGAGTTTTGCCCAGTAAAGGGGTAACGGCTCTATTTGACCGTGGGGTTATAAATAGATGCCTTGGCCGGCTGTGGCCGCGAGCTGAGCACACTATAGTCTTTGTGACTTGTGTGGTAGTGCTTGGAAGCCCTCTAACTCACTCATGCTTGATAGTGTTCATCGGATCGAGTGAGAGAGCGATTCTAGTGCGTTGCATCGAGAGGATTGCATCGAGTGGCACTAGGTGATCGTGTTGCAAGCCGGTGGTGCTTGTTACTCTTGGAGGTTGCCACCTCCTAGACGGCTTGGTGGCTTGCGACTCCGTTGAAGCACGCGTGGAGATTGTGCGTGGCTCCGGAGGAGGATTTGTGAGGGGGATTGTGCTCACCCCGCGGGGATCGCGAAGAGCAACTCTAGTAAAGCTCGTGGCTTGGAGGATCCCCATCTTGAGAGTGGATGTGCGGCACCCGCTGAGGGTTTGACTCTTGATAGTCAATTAGCTCGTGATCCATCAAGTGGGTGTATCGCCACAACGGGGACTAGCTTGGTGGCAACCAAGTGAACCTCGGTGAAAAAACCGCCGTGTCAACATTGTGTACATCTTCTTGGTGGTTTGCTTTCGATTCACAAGCTTGTATTTACATTCATATACTTGTGCTTGTGTAGTTGCTCTTGTAACTAGTTTGCTTGTGTAGTTAGCTAGTTACCTTCTTGCTTGTGTAGCATAGAAGTAGCTCCCGTTGCGTGGCTAATTTGGTTTGTGTAACCTTGTTAGTCATATTGCTTAGTTTGTGCAGCTAAGTAATTTACGCTCTCTAGTTTGGCATTAGTTGCCTTGCTATTGAGCTTTGCTAGTGAGCATAGGTGGCTTCGTGCTTTTGCTTACTAGAATTGTGTAGGAGCTCCCCGGCTTTGCTAAAGTACTAGTGCATAGGTTTGTGTGACCTTGCTATAGAATTGTTTAGGAGAGCTCTTGCTAAGGAAAACACCTTAGTTATATAATTAGGATCTTTGTGAGGTGCTTGTGAACTTAGATAGAGGGGTGTAGTCTTGGCTAGACCGATAGTTTTAATTCCGCATTTGTTTCGGTTTACAGACGCGATTAATTTTAGAAAGGACTATTCACCCCCCCTCTAGTCCGCCATCTCGACCCTACAATTGGTATCAGAGCACGGTCTCTCATTTGTGGTCTTCACCGACCCGAGAGGATGGCGGAATATGGACTAGATGTTGATTGTCCTCACATGTTTGATGGCACACACTTTGCACGGTGGAAAAATTGGATGATATGCAATTTTAAGTTTATTTGCCCTCAAATGTGGTGGATGGTAGATGTAGGCTTTTCTCATGTGTTGGATGAAGATAATCTAACTCAAGCACAAGAGAAATGCCTAGATCTTGACATCCAAGCTACTAACATCATGTATAGATCTTTGGATGATAGCATCTTTGGTAAGATCATGGACCTCAAATCCGCTCATGAGATATGGGCCTATCTCAATGAAAAGTATGGAGCTATCACCGATGATGACGATGATGTCAAGCCCAAGGAGGTTGCACATGATGATGTTGAGCATGACCACAACACGATGGTTGTGGAGGATTGCTCCACCTCATGGTCAAGTGATGATGATGATCGATCTACCACAAGTTCACTTGACAAGAATGGTGATGATGCATCAAGTGTTGCAAGTGATGTTTCTACCCCAAGCACACTTGATGGTGACAACGTTGGTTCATGCTCGAGCCTTGATGATGCTACTACAAGCCCATCCACTACATCACATTGCTTCATGTCACTAGGTGACACAAAGGTATCAAATGATAATGTGATTGATCATGTTGATTCATATGATGAGCTTGTTAGTAGACTTGCTAGCATGAACATGTCTTTAGAAAATGAGAAAGCTAAAACCATGAAATTGGAAAATGAAAACTCATTTCTAAAAACCACATGTGAACAACAAAAGCATCTACTTTATGTTACTACTTGTTCACATGAGGAGCTAAAATTGTCTCATGAGAAACTTAGTGTTGCTCATGATAATTTGGTACAAGAACATGCTTCTCTCTTTAAGGTGTTTTTAAAGAAAATCAAAAATAATGAGAGCTCATCACATGGATCAAATGATCAATTGCAAAATGTGACTAACCCATGTGATGTAGGGAGAAAGCATGTATCCACCTCTTGTGATGACTTATTAGATATGCCATGTTCTTCATATATATATGCTTGTTCTACTTCTATGTCTTGTGAGACTAACATTTTGAAGGAGAACAATGAGCTCAAAAGTGAAGTGAAGAAATTGAGCAACAAGTTGGAGAGGTGCTACAACTCAAAAGTCACCTTTGAGCACATGATAAAGACTCAAAGAAGCTATGGTGACAAGAGTGGCATTGGCTTCAACAAGAACAAAGGCAAGAAAATGAAGAAGCAAGAACAAAAGAAGCTATCTCATTTCGTGTGCTTTAAATGCCATGAGATGGGTCACCTTGCCAAGTCTTGCCCAACCAAGAAGCCAAAGATGAGGCCACAAGATGAAAAGAAGATACCCCAAGCTCAAGTCAAGATCAATGATGAAGATGTTGGTGACTTGATGATCATGAAGAAGAAAACAAGAAGGGGTGGAAGAGGAAGACATCCAATGCAAATCCAAGATGCCAAGATGATGAGCAAGATTCAAGATAAGAAGAGAGATTTGGCTCACATCAAGTGCTTCAAGTGTGAAGAAATGGGACACTTTGCCTCGGGGTGTCCTACCAAGCTTGAGAAGAAGGCTCAAGCAACTCATGAGAGGCTAGGCAATGGGAAGCACAACATGAGCAAGGAAGAAAAGGCTCAAGCAAAGAGAATGTGCTACTCATGCCGGGAAAGGGGACACATGGCTCATTCATGTCCCCTAGGTAAAAATTCTAAGCCTATTTCAATTGATAATACTAATATGCTTAGAAAGGATGGCAATGGTACCTCATTGGTTAGAATTGCAAAACATCCCGCTACCCATACTAAGGCTTTGCCTAAGTATGTTGCTCCTAACTTGAGAGGACCCAAACTTGTTTGGGTACCATCAAAGAGTGGATGATTATTTGTAGGTACCATCGGCATTGGAGGCTTAATTCAATTGGTTTCATTTTGTTCATCAAATATTGAGTCAAGTTATGAAGCTCAATGCATATCCAATCCCAATGCCAAGTCAAAATAAGTGAAGTCCAAGTGCTACAACATACAAGTGTCATTTATCAAGTTATGGATGATTTATTGGAATTATTTGATGGCTTGCAAATATTCAAGTTGAAAGCTTGCTATTGGATGATCATGAGCTAACCAAGGTATATCTCTTGTTGATCATTTCACTTGGGTGCATATGAGTTGATTGAATTGGATATATATGCAATGTTGCTTGCTATGAGATGTTTGAATGGATTAAATGCTTAAGTAATCAAGTTTGAATTGATTTGTGTTGGATAAATTCATAAGATGACATTTAGTAAGTGGATTGAATGGATATATGTCTTATGAAAGTGTTCAAACAAGTTAGTTTCAAGTTTGATTTAATTTGATGAAGTATTGCTCAATGTATTGAAATCTGTCCAAAGTTGAAAATCTGAGCTAGCAGTGATCAAGTCTGAGTTTGGATGATCAAATCCACTTGGATTGGCATGAATTTTGGTATGCATGCTCTAGACTAATGTTATAAGATGCTGTACAAATTTCATGAGAATTGGATGAGAGATGCTTCAGCTTTGGAGTACATCTTGTCAGCTATAGTGCAGCAGTTTTCAGCATGTAGCAGTGGTGGAAGATTTAAAATCTGGTAGCAATCTAGATGTCAAATGAATCTCAAATTTTTACAGTTGCTATATGACTTAGTGAATCACATCTCCACCGAATTTTATGGCATTTGGATCTGTACATTGGGAGATATGAATTATTCTTTGAAAGGTACAGAATCTGCCAGAAAAGTGACAATTATTGGATTGATCTAGAGTCACTTTAAGTGAAAGGTCCTCAAGCTGGAAATATATTTATAAGTGTTTGAGGTACCTAAGTTTGGTTTTGAATTGATCTAGAAGCATGACAAGAAATGAGTACAAGGACATTGATTGTGGAATGTACCTAGTGTACAAATTTGGTACTCAAATTGAAAATGAAGATCAAACTCAAGATGAAGATGAGGTTCAAGTTCTAGTAATAATTGGAGATCTTTTGGTAGAAAGAAAAGGACTTAAAGAATAATTCAAGGTTACTCATCAAGTTAAGTCCATAGATCAATCAATCAAAGGCAATTCAAGTAAGTGTCAAGGATGGTTCTTTGGAGAGAGGTCACTTCTCCCTGCTGAGGGGGCTTGCCGCCCATGGGTGGGTAAACCGAGCACCGGCTTGGAAGGCTAACATGGAAGTGATGAATTCAAGGGACATTTAAGATGCTTAATTGAAGCAATCAATAGGGTTGATCAAGAAAAGCAAGCAACACCCAAAAGAGAGCTAGTCATAGTTATAAAATTGGTATCATAAGTACTTCTCTGATACAAGCATTGATCAAAGAGAAAAAGCAAGCCAACCACAACAAGAGATAATGCACTTTATTATTAGTGGTTCTCATTTCATATGGGTGAAGAATGGATTTCTCTATAATGATTGGTCTTCACCAAGCTTATAAATTGGACTTCACATTTTTATTGGAGTAATGAATTGAAATCTATGTGACTATCCTCTACTCCAACATAACAAAGGTATCATTGAAATGTGCATGATCATTTCATCCCTTACTAGTATGCGATTAGTGCATATAGTACATGCTTACTAGGATCATGCATAACAAATGAAATGTTTAAATTCATAGCCTACCACTATTGCTTGAATTGTTTAAATGATCTAGTGGTATGTGTATGAATTTGTTCATGAGCTAGTGAACCCAAGTACTTGATCTAGTTTGGATTGCTAACAAGTGACAAGTACAATATTGGCAAGATAACCCTTAGTATGAGAAGTGAAGAAGCTTGTCATTGGATCAAACCGGACTTAGAATCTTAGGCAAATCAACTTAGTTCAAGTCATACTAGAAGCTCATGACAGTGATATGGGTACAAGCACAAGACAACAATGCAAATGGATATCTAGGGTGTTTCAAATGGTATCTAGACTCAAAATATTCCTTCAATTGGTATTTACAAGTGGTGTCTAGATCATGATCTACAAGTGATATCCTATAAGTGGTACTCATAAAGATAGCAAATGTTCAAGAAAAGATCATATTGACAAATCCTACAAGTGGTTCCATGATAGAGGATTCTTCAAATTGGTATCACACCCTTATTCGTGGTATTTCTACACATGATATCAGTTATACAAGTCAATGGTTCCATAAGTGATCCTCAACTTTAAATGATCATCAAATGAAGAAAGTTCCCTCACACACAAGAGCTCAAGATTATCAAGTGAATGACCCATGCTATGACATAGGGGGAGGAGCCCCACCTAATGGTATCAAGGTCAAAGATCCTAAGTGGTATCTCAAGAGCAACATACAAGTAAAGTCATTCCAACATGTGCGGTGATGTCCATCAACAACGCAATATTCAAGTCTCAACCATCTACCCCAATGCAAGCCTTTGTATCAATGAAAAATACACCCTTTATGGAAATTGATGACAAAGGGGGAGAAGTTGGAACAAAGATATGTCAATACACCAAGAGAGAGAGGTTTGGGAAGAGATTGAACAAAGATATCATGAGAAGATGAGTTTGGACATGGAGATGGACAAAGAGGGAGCAACATTGAAGAAATGAGAAGGATCAAAATTCTTGGACAAAAGAAGCACACAAGTAGGGGGAGCAAGCTCATGAACATTGATTGGTTGCATTTGACTTGTGCATATTCATGTGCTTGCTTGCATTGCATAAGTTCTTAAATTCAATATGCATGCTTGTGTGGTGTATGCTAGTTATAGAACTTGAATGATGATTTGATAAACTAGCATGCATAGGATGTTAGCTAGACTTATGATTATCATGCAAAAACTAGAACCTTGCTTATAATGTTGATCTCACGGGGTTTCTAGTATTTTTGATGTCTAGCTACTCATGATGCTAAGGATGATGGCAAACTTGTGAATTTCAAATGATATCGAGCTATCAAATGGTATCGAACTACAAAGGTTTATTCTATACACCTTAGCATCACTTAGTAGTGCTAACCCTCCCACAAATTTCATATTTATGCATATGTGCAAGCTTGAAATCAAACCATTTGAGCACATATGTAGGGAGAGTTATCACTACCAAGTCGGATTTTATGGTGCTTATCCAAATCCTAACATAAAGCTTAAATGTTGGATAAGTGGCATAAAGTCCAAAAGAACTTAATTTCCATATCTTTGTAGAGTTGTCATCAATTACCAAAAAGGGGGAGATTGAAATGTCCTTGTTTGGTTTTGGTAATTGAGTGACAACTTAGGTGGACTAATATGTGGTTATGTGAGATACACAGGGAATTAGTCCACAGATGATTGTGTCATGAAGGAGCTCATTACATATGAGACATGACATGGAGTCATGTGACCAAGGTGGCGAAGATCAAGATGAGGCTTGGCTTGATGGACCGGTTGCAAGTGTGAAGGGCAAGTCGGAGGCTTTGGAGCGATGGACTGCGAGGCGGTGAAGCTTGAGCAAGACTTGGCGCCGATGGACCGACGCAACGGTGAAGAGCAAGTGAGGTCAAGATCGATGGACCAAGGTCACATGATGATATGAAGTGGATCATATCATTTGTGATATGGTTGGTGCATGTGTTGCATCAACGTCGGAGGAGATGGAGTGGAATGCGCAAGGCAAAGGTATAACCTAGGGCATTTCCATTTCACCGGTCATAGGTGTGTAGAGAAGTTTATGACCGGGTTTATGATAGATGGCCGTACTATCAAGAGGGGCAAACTTGTTTGCATATCGGTCATCTAGTGCCACTCGTGTGATCTAACTATGCATCGTTGCTAGGATCGAGTGGCGTGGCAAGTTGAGTGGTTAACTCCTTCGGTAAAATGTTTGTGAAAATGCTAACACACGTGCACAAGGTGGTGTTCACTTGTTGGTGTTGGCACATTTACGAAGGCGATGAAGTTTAAGCGGTAGAGAGGATTTGGGTTCCTCTCTCCCTCCCGCCGAGCTTTGCGAGCGCAGGATTTAGGCGTTTTTGAGAAGTTGAAATGCCTATTTTCCACTACGCTGGAAGTCGGAAAAGAAACGGAGGCGAACGGAGGTCACAGAGGTGACCGGACGCTGCACCGGACGCGGTCATGGTATGACCGGACGCGTCCGGTCAGTACAGCGCAGGCGCGGGTACTAGGGTTTGCAACCGGCGCGTCCGGTCACTTGCGGGACCGGCGCGTCCGGTCAGGTGTCCAGAGGAAGCTGAGTATGATCGGACGCGGGGCGCGTCCGGTCACACATGATCGGACGCGTCCGATCGTTGAAGATGCTTACTGGACTCTAACCGGACGCTGGCACTGTCGCGTCCGGTCGTTGCGAGGAGCGCGTCCGGTCGTTGTTTCGCGGGCGCGGGTGCTGTGCAGATCGGCGCGTCCGGTCGTTGCGAGGAGCGCGTCCGGTCGTTGCTTCGCGCGCGCGGTGCTGTGCGACCGGTGCGTCCGGTCGGTTGAGCAGCGCGTCCGGTCATAGGGTTTGACCGTTGGCGCAGTGACCGTTGGAGGATCTAACGGTCGCGTTTGAAATTCGAGGGACACGTGGACGTCGCAGGGCGACCGGACGCGGTGAAGCGCGTCCGGTCAGTTACGACCGGCGCGTCCGGTCGTCCCGAGTTTTGCCCAGTAAAGGGGTAACGACTCTATTTGACCGTGGGGTTATAAATAGATGCCTTGGCCGGCTGTGGCCGCGAGCTGAGCACACTATAGTCTTTGTGACTTGTGTGGTAGTGCTTGGAAGCCCTCTAACTCACTCATGCTTGATAGTGTTCATCGGATCGAGTGAGAGAGCGATTCTAGTGCGTTGCATCGAGAGGATTGCATCGAGTGGCACTAGGTGATCGTGTTGCAAGCCGGTGGTGCTTGTTACTCTTGGAGGTTGCCACCTCCTAGACGGCTTGGTGGCTTGCGACTCCGTTGAAGCACGCGTGGAGATTGTGCGTGGCTCCGGAGGAGGATTTGTGAGGGGGATTGTGCTCACCCCGCGGGGATCGCGAAGAGCAACTCTAGTAAAGCTCGTGGCTTGGAGGATCCCCATCTTGAGAGTGGATGTGCGGCACCCGCTGAGGGTTTGACTCTTGATAGTCAATTAGCTCGTGATCCATCAAGTGGGTGTATCGCCACAACGGGGACTAGTTTGGTGGCAACCAAGTGAACCTCGGTGAAAAAACCGCCGTGTCAACATTGTGTACATCTTCTTGGTGGTTTGCTTTCGATTCACAAGCTTGTATTTACATTCATATACTTGTGCTTGTGTAGTTGCTCTTGTAACTAGTTTGCTTGTGTAGTTAGCTAGTTACCTTCTTGCTTGTGTAGCATAGAAGTAGCTCCCGTTGCGTGGCTAATTTGGTTTGTGTAACCTTGTTAGTCATATTGCTTAGTTTGTGCAGCTAAGTAATTTACGCTCTCTAGTTTGGTATTAGTTGCCTTGCTATTGAGCTTTGCTAGTGAGCATAGGTGGCTTCGTGCTTTTGCTTACTAGAATTGTGTAGGAGCTCCCCGGCTTTGCTAAAGTACTAGTGCATAGGTTTGTGTGACCTTGCTATAGAATTGTTTAGGAGAGCTCTTGCTAAGGAAAGCACCTTAGTTATATAATTAGGATCTTTGTGAGGTGCTTGTGAACTTAGATAGAGGGGTGTAGTCTTGGCTAGACCGATAGTTTTAATTCCGCATTTATTTCGGTTTGCAGACGCGATTAATTTTAGAAAGGACTATTCACCCCCCCTCTAGTCCGCCATCTCGACCCTACACTATGTTCCAAACATGCACTTAGGGTATGTGGCCCATTCTCCTCTATGAGGATTTAAAAGAGAGAAATGACATCATGACGGGGCTTTGTGGAGACGTGATGGTTCTCTATCCCCGTCTCTGATCCCGTATCCTATCCCATCTTTTTTAATATAAGCACCTATATATCACTAGAATTTGTGATTTAATTGTTGTGTAGTATGTAGTTTTGCGTGTATTTGTGCTAAAGTATTAGGGTAGGGCTATATGTGCATATTGTAGTTCATCAATTATACACTTGGTAAAAATAAAAATTATTACTTACTTTCGTGTTAAATTTGAATTGTCACATAATTCCGAGGTGTATCAACGTGGAGATGAGATCTCCGTGAGGTTTATTCCAAGCGCAGGGATGTAGACGGGGACCAAACCTTTCATGAGTTTTCTCGAGAACAGAAATACTCCTTTCGTTTTTTATTATATGTCATACTAGATTTGTCCTAAGTCAAATATTTATATCTTCGGCCATCTAGTTTAAAAATTCTCATAGTTTTACAACATATGAATTATATATTATGAAAGTATTTTTCATAATAAATCTAAAAACATACTCTCTCTATTTTAAAACAAGTGCACATATCGCTTATTGAAATCAATCTCCTTTTGAATTTAACTAAGTATATAGAACTTCAAATAAGTTTATTACACATCATAAGTATTAGTATTTTTTATATAAACCTGGTCAAATTTAGAAAAAATGACTCATCGATATGGTGAGATGTGCATTTATTTTGGGACGAAGAAAGTAAATATTATGTCATAAATCTATATAGTTTTTTGGAAATTAATTGTCAAAGATATATAAATGTTTGATTTAGGATATAAACCTAATATGACTTGTAAATAGAAATGGAGCGAGTAGATTTTTTTTCCCCTCCACGAGTAGTCGAGGACAGAGATGAGGAGCCATTCCTAGACGGCAATTCCCGCTGTCCATCCCGTCCCACCGGGTCTCGAGCAAACGCATGCCAAAATCCAGCTTGGCGGTTGGATCCAGCAATCCACACCATCTCCCTCCGTCCCTCGGCTCACTGCCCCTGCCCCGTTGCGACCCGACCCGAAAAGTCCCACCAGATAGACAAGCCTCTTGCTCGCCGGAGATCTCCCACTCGCGCGGCCCCTCGCTCCGCGACCATGGCCTCCGGGCAGGACTCGTCGGGCACCACGCTGATGGATCTCATCACCTCGGATCCGTCGGCCACCTCGACTGCCGGGGCGTCGTCGCAGCAGCAGTCCTCCTCGGGCGTCGGCAGCGTCGGCGCCTCCCTGTTGGGGAAGCCCGTGGCGCCGCCGGCGGATCGCAAGTCGAAGAAGGGGACGCTGACGCAGATCCAGAACGAGACCATATCCGCTGCCAAGGCGCTTAACCCCGTCAAGGTCCTGCCCCAGCGCAACAGGAAGAAGAAGGCGCGTCCCCTCCCCCTCTCCCCGCATCATTTTCATCCTCTCTTCGCATTCCAGTCTCATGCTGTAGTTTAAGCTTCTGGTGCAGCCCGTCTCCTACGCGCAGCTGTCCCGGAGCATCCACGAGCTCGCCGCGACGTGCGACCAGGTTCGTCCGGCTGCTGCTTCGGTTTGGTACTTTTGGTTATAATTGCATGATGCTAGCTTGGATCTGTTAACTTTATCTGCTCGTCTGCTATGCCTTTTGTAGAAAAGTTCCCAGAGGCAGCTTGTAAACAGTGTGTTCCCCAAGCTTGCTGTGTACAATTCCGTGGATCCTTCGGTGGCTCCATCTCTTCTCATGGTAAGCTTTTCCTGTGCCCTTCCTCGACTGCTTGTTGCTAAGTTGTGTAGGTAGAACTTAGATCAGTCACAGATTCGCTCCAGCTATGATAGCACCATAACGGCGCGTGTTAAAGTATAGTTTTGGTTAACTTGATTCACACCTTTGCATGTCTTGAACAGAAATTAGGTGCTTAAATAAATGTGTTGCACAGAAATCATATACTTAGCATAGACTACTTTAGGTATTTTTTCTCTCTCTCATTACTTTGACTCTCCTTTGCGTTTGCAGCTCCATCAGCAATGCGAGGACATAAATGTTCTGCGCTATGTATACTACTATCTGGCCCGTATACTGTCAGATAATGGTTCCCAGGGTTTAAGTGCTGCTGGTGGCATACCCACACCCAATTGGGACGCTCTTGCGGACATTGATGCTGTCGGGGGAGTGACACGAGCAGACGTTGTACCGAGAATAGTTGATCAGCTTTCAGCGGAATCCTTCAGTGACGATGTTGAGTGTATGCCTTTATACTATCTCAGTGTACATCAAAGTTATAGTATGAAAAATGTATTTCTAATCGTACATTTTGCCACTTATTAAAAAACTTGAATATTTCACAGGGACTGCTTCTTAATTGAACCAAAGTTACTTGCCTGCATTTCTTGCTTACTTTTTTCAAACCTAATTCATGATCTATTTTCTTATTCTCTTGTTGGGAATTGGTTTCCTCTTGGATTTTTTTGAAGCATTATCATAAGAACGTATATTCCTGGCAAGTCCTGCATAAGAAAATCAACTATACGATCAAATTTATGAAATACCTTAGTTGAAATTTGAAATCTGAACATCTTTGTTGTGAGCAATAAGAGTTTCACAGTGTCATGATGAAAGGCACAGCAAGACAAAGTTTCTAGGCCAATCTAAAACAATTAATGTTTTAGTCCTTTCCCTTTTAATCCCTTGTTGAATGTCGTCGCTTTGTTCCTCATTGTTCTTTATTATGGATGCTGGTCCTTTGAAGTTCATGCGCGGAGACTTGCTGCTCTGAAGGCCCTTACCTCCTGTTCCACTAGCAGTTCTGAGATGATGGAAAAGCTAAATGAAATTGTGTTTGGCATCTTGGAAAAGGTTGGCCATCCATAATCTCAGTTGTTCTTTGTACAGTTACATTAGTCTTTAAACTACTTTTCTTAGCCCCTTTTCTGTTTCCCTGGTCTGTGGCACTAAAGTTGACAGTGTTCTCTCCATGATATATCTGGATACTTTCAGGTAGCAGATACTAAACAAAAACAGAAGAAGGGTATTTTTACTAAGCAAGGTGGTGATAAGGAGGTGCTGTTTCGTTTCAAGAATGTGCATTTAGTTTTGGTGCTGCTAAGTACTCCTGTTTGTATATAATATGAACTATCTTACGGTGTCTGGATATTACCATTGTTGACCTTGCTAATTATAAGCATTGAAAAAGCACCAATTGCTACAGTGTGCACTTAAACTTGCAGCTCACTATTATCTGGCTAAGATGATGGGCCAACTTAGTTTACTTGACCTGAATATTGTGAGTCTTATGTTCTGAACTCAACGTTGTGACACTTTTATTTTATTTGCACAGTCTATCATACGTGGTAATTTGCAATATGCTTCTCTGAGTGCACTGAGAAGGCTTCCACTTGATCCCGGTAATCAAGCATTCCTCCACCGAGCTGTGCAAGGGTGAGTCTGGACTTAATGTGTTTGTAACACTAATTTTACCACCTTGTATTCTGGACCTTGTTTATTTTACAAGTTCTCAACTATTCAATACAAGGGATTGAAGCATTTATGGTTTCTTGTCTTTGGTTGTCTTTATAAATGTGAGAAAAACCAATATTGATGTGACTTCTGAACCAGTTACTGATTTTAATTCATTTCTTCTTATGTCATATTTCTGTACTCAACTATCTATCAGGATGAAAATTATGATCAAACATCTACATGTTCTATGAAAAATCGATCCATGTATGCAAAATTTTACTTATGTATGAATACTGTTTCATATTCATTTTATTGTCATTTTACTTGATACAACTTCAGGATTGAATTTTCTGACCCAGTTGCAGTCAGACATGCATTGTCGATAATATCTGAAATTGCTGCGAAAGATCCATACTCTGTTGCAATGGCATTGGGTCAGTTTCCTCACATACTGCTAACAATTGCTCACATTGTCTATTTTATTTTGATATGCAGAAATTATGTTAAAAAAATTGACATGCAGAGAGAACATATACCATTATGGTTTAGAATACTGCTGATCTTTCGTGCACTGAAAACAGTAAATACTAACAATCCAAATGTATCAGTAGAGTTCAGTTGTGATCCTGATATTTTTTTATGTATAGTCAATTTGTGATGAGTCTTGTTTCATTCCATTATGTGGTTTATAATCTCATGTATGGCTTCATTTTTATGCAGGCAGAAGTGCACAACCGGGTGGTATGCTTCCTTTTCCTTAAGCATCTTTTTGTTAGTCTTTAATCATTTGAACACAAACATATTCTAAAGTGATTTCAGCTAATAATTTATAGCTTTCTCCTGTACATGATAAATGTTTCAAACAATACACTTTTCAGGAGAAAGAAAGCAAAGCAAGGTTCTAACTTCTACATAGCTAGCTTTAGATTAGCTATAGGTAGCTATATTTTGACGCTTTGACACTATGTCACTAGTTTGCTACAAACTCTATTTAAAATGCTGAGCAAAGCAATTCTAGTTTTCATTTGATTTGAGTTACAAGAATCAAGATTTTTGTGCAAAATACATATATACCAATGACTTTGCTATTGTGGAGAAGTGAATATCCTAACTGCTCTTCATAAAGAAAAGCTGGACCAACGTAGGAGGAACTAGGTGGCTTTATATTATATAAGAAGAAAACAAGCACCCATATGAGGACTCAGACTTACGTGGTTTAGGCATACATCTACACCCTCAATCAACGGAGCTAGGCTCAGTTCCTACTGCCCTTCACAACTATGCCTTTAAATATGTTTGCTCATTGGCCTACCCGATTATAAGTAACATGCTGGGGGCAATATATCTTCTTGGCCGTGTCTCAAGTATTACATGCTCTAAATAATATCAGGAAAAATATCGTATATAACTTTGTGTAATATCTGGTTACAGTGACCAATTCTACTGTCGATTTCTCCCAGTTCTATCTAAAAGGCATTACCTCTTAGATTGTATATAATTGAGTCCTTCCTCTTTTGTTAAATCCAGTTATGTTGGAATTTCTTCTTTTCACTTTGGTGTACTTATTTGTGTACAATATCATATATCATTGTTCCAAACTGAAACAGGAGCTCTTCAGGACATTCTTCATTTGCATGATGTCCTTGCCAGGGTTTACCTTGCAAAGTTGTGTCATTCAATATCCAGAGCACGCGTGTTGGATCGTAAGTGAATTGTTTTGTGCCTGACCTGAATTTATATGTGTGATTTGTGATACAAATCAGGGTGCATGCATCAAATCGCGGTTCTGATCATATACAATTTATGCAGAGAGGCCTGATATAAAGTCACAGTACAGTTCCCTCCTTTATCAACTTCTTCTGGATCCCAGTGACAGGGTCTGTTTTGAGGCCATAAATTGTGTGTTGGGAAAAGGTGACAACACAGAAAGGTACAATGATGCAGAGGCATAGCATATTGTTCTGTTGTTCAACAGCTTATGTCCATATTTGGAATGTAGTTTTGAGAAGCTTTAGTTTTAGAACAAGAGATGTACAAAACCACGGTGTAGAAAAAAGAGGTCTAGAGTGGAGTTTCTAAAACTCCTCCAAAAAGACTTTAGTTTTAGCAATATGGCAATACCATGGTTTTCAAAACTACAAAGATTGTTACATCCAAACACCTTATAGTTTTCAAAACCAAAGTATTTCAGAAAACCATGGTATTTTTCTAAAACAACAAAAATACTTTGAATCTAAACAGGGCCTAGTCACTAATGATGCAAAGTATATTATATTATCATCATATCTTGCAGCACGGAGGACAGAGCTGGTGGATGGATTCGGTTAACTAGAGAAATTCTCAAATTGCCAGAGGCCCCCTCTGTAGCATCAAAGGGTGTTCTGTCAAAATCTAGTGAAAAATCTTCAAAAGCAAGGCGCCCTCAGCCTCTCATCAAACTTGTAATGAGAAGGTGTGTTGCACCTTTTTAAGTCTGCACAAGTGATTGATCTCTCCTGATTCCTTTACGCAGCCCCTGGTCATGCATGCTTTATTATTTGTTTCTTATTCTCAGACTGGAGAGCTCATTCCGTAGCTTCTCTCGTCCGGTTCTTCATGCTGCTGCAAGAGTAGTTCAGGAAATGGGCAAAAGTAGAGCAGCTGCATTTGCTTTAGGTGCCTATGATGAGGGGGCCAGTCTTGATGTTGAATCTCTTGATTCTGATCTTGAGAATCCAATGGCTGAAGGTATGCTGATGTTATCATAGATTTTAAATATATATTTACACATTCAAGTACTCTTAGTGTTAACTAAAATCCTACATCTTTCATTTAAGTTGACTATGCAATGCTTTTTAATGCAACTATGTGACTTTTCCATGTTTATGCTGTAGCTACCCGAAAGCCTAATCCGCTATCCAATGGTCATGGTGGAATGGACACAATAGCAGGATTATTAGCATCACTAATGGAAGTTGTGCGGACAACAGTTGCATGCGAGTGTGTATATGTTCGAGCAATGGTCATCAAAGCTTTGATATGGATGCAAAATCCACATGAATCTTTTGAAGAACTAAAATCTATCATTGCATGTGAGCTGTCTGACCCAGCCTGGCCTTCCTCTCTCCTGAATGATGTCCTACTAACCTTACATGCTAGGTTCAAGGTATTGGATCCCTTTCAGTGTTTATACTATATATATAGTTCTAAATTTGTTGACATTATTCTCAGTACATTGTTCATTTTTGCCATTTTAATTCGTTTATTATCTGCTTGTGCCTCAAATAGTCAAATCACATTTCAGATTGCAAGCATATTTTCTTGAACATGATTAGAAGCAGATTCAATTGTTCTGTAGTGGCATTGAGTATTTAATGATTAAAAGTAGCATTGTTTTTAAAAATGATGGTGCGTTTTTATGTTGTTTTTTTATCAGGACATAGGATATATGTCTTTTCAGAAATTTGTTTGTAATTTTCCTGTCTCCTTTTCATGCTCCCATTGTTTTTTATGGTTCTTGCACTTATCCTTCTGATTTTTATCAGTATGTTCCCCTTTACCTGATTGCATGATTGACTTATTCTTCTGTTTGTCTTACTTGATAGGCAACCCCTGATATGGCTGTGACTCTGCTTGAGATTGCAAGAATTTTTGCCACTAAAGTGCCTGGAAAGATTGATGCTGATGTTCTACAGTTGTTATGGAAGGTAGAGCGATAGACCTTTTTTCTTGAAGCAGTGTCAATAGCATTGAACCATCTACAATTCTATTATGCAAAGCTTTCATGTACTTGCGTATATGCATATAACCATTAGTTTCTTGCACATTTGATGTTATGTTGGTTTGGCAGTGGTTTTACTTTTTTTTTTTTTCTAGAATGACCATGCAAATAATATAAAAAAAACGAAATTTGCCTACCAGACATGCCTTGTAGGAGCAGGACCAGATGGGAAACATACAGCCTTGGAAGCTGTGACTATAGTTCTTGATCTGCCACCACCTCAGCCTGGTTCTATGTCTGGACTCACTTCTGTTGATATGGTATCTGCCTCTGATCCAAAATCTGCAATGGCACTCCAAAGATTAGTTCAAGCTGCTGTAAGAACAAAATTTCCACTTGGTTAATTTTAAATTGAGCTTTGACTTTGAAACAACAACAGACTGATGTTTGGCCCGTCAACTATCAGGTTTGGTTTCTAGGAGAAAACGCTAATTATGCTGCATCTGAGTATGCCTGGGAGTCCGCAACGCCACCCGGTACTGCACTAATGATGCTAGATGCTGATAAAATGGTTGCTGCTGCAAGCTCCCGTAATCCTACACTTGCTAGCGCTCTGACGAGGCTTCAAAGGTGTGCATTTAGTGGAAGCTGGGAGGTAGGGCCGTTTGCAAAGGACTATTCCTTTTCTTTATTGTTTACAAATACTTGGCGATATGGGGTGAGATAGTATGACACCTTATTTGATGCCTTTCTGTTTTTTCTCGATTGTACTGTTAAACTTGTAGATCCGTATTTCTGCTGTCCAAGCCCTAACTACCATTGCAATAAGGTCTGGTGAACCTTATAGACTGCAGATATATGAATTTCTTCATGCTTTGGCTCTTGGGGGTGTGCAGTCAAACTTTTCAGAATTGCAGCTAAGTAATGGGGAAAATCAAGGTGCCAGTGGTACTGGTCTTGGATCTTTAATAAGCCCAATGCTTAAGGTCCTAGATGAAATGTATAGAGCTCAAGATGATCTTGCCAGGTATATTTGACATTAAAATTCCTCATGGTTGCTCTATAAAAGGTCTTGAGGTGGCCTCATTTTTTATTCTTTTTTTTTCCTGTCTTATTTTTGCAGAGAGATTCGCCAGCATGATAATAGCAAACAGGAATGGAGTGATGAGGAACTTAAGAAACTTTATGAAACCCATGAGAGGCTTCTTGATTTTGTTTCCTTATTCTGTTTTGTTCCAAGGGCTAAATACTTGCCCCTTGGTCCTACCAGGTATGTACTATTGTAATTATTAAAGGGCAGTCATCTTCTACTCCCTCTGTTTCAAATTATAAGTCGCTTTGACTTTTTTGGTACATTCATTTTGCTATGCATCTAGATATAATAATATGTCTAGGTACATAGCAAAATGGATGAACCAAAAAAGTCAAAGCGACTTATAATTTGGAACGGAGGGAGTAGATAAAATTATTGTTGACTTGAAATCTTACTTCGTTGCTGAAATTGCCTAAGGAAAAACTTGACCAACCTAGTAGGAACTAGGCGGCATTGTAAATAATAAGGACTTGAACCTGGTTGGTGGGGGTGTACATCCACACCGCCCACCAACTGAGCTAGGATCAGTTTCTTGCTAAAAATTGTCTAAGAGCTAAATATTCGGTTCACCAGTCACAAATGATGTCTAGAGCCTTGTGTCATACAATAAATGAAAGGTACATTAACCTGATCAGTCTGGATCACTTTCAGTTAGGTGTGCTTCGCTGTCCAGAGGCTCTGGTCCATGTTGTTGGAAGTATGCCAAAAAATAGGCCCTATTGATATAATATAACTAGCTAAAATTCTTTTACAGTCAACTAGATACATTTGAATCAAACTAAGCATGTATTAATTTACCTACTTAGTTTGATCTAAATGTATCTAGTTGACCATGCATGTTAAAGCAATCCATCACAAGAGTCAACATTTTTCTAATAGTTCCTGTGCGATTGTGCATAAATGGATGCCTCCTGTTATTTCTTTTGCTGGGAGACATTATTTTGTTAGTATCCTATCTCTTGATATTAAGTATGTTCAACTGTATGGACAGTGCCAAACTAATTGAGATCTACCGCAACCGTCATAACATAAGTGCATCTGGTGGTCTAAGTGATCCTGCTGTTGCCACTGGAATATCTGATCTTATGTATGAGTCCAAAGAAGTACAAAAAGAGACCAATACTGTCCAGTCTGGGATCGATCCCGATCTGGCAATGGCCTGGGCAGCAGGTTTGGAAGATGATGTTTGGGCAAATAATGCTCCAGCTGTGGATAAAGTAAGATTCATTGTTATGTTTTGTAAATCACTACTGTTATGTATCGTTTTTCTACCTTTTTGAGGCCTATATTTTTAGGAAAATGGCATTTTTCTATGAAAAAGGAAGATGACTCCATTTCTTAGTCATTTCTGGATAATTACCCTTTTCTTCATTGAATGAGCTTAATTTGGGAGCGACAATTTTTTTTAGCCATTGTCATTGGGACTGTTTGATTGAATTGTAGGTAAAGGACTTCCTTGCCGGTGCTGGAACTGATGCTCCTGATGTGGATGATGAGGAATACATGAACTCGAGGCCATCAGTCGGCTATGATGATATGTGGGCTAAGACAATTCTTGAAACATACGATGCAGAGGTAAGTATTGCTACACATGCTCAATGTAGTTTGCTCCATATGCTTCCTAAATGTGTACAGATAGTTAAGCTTAGCTAATCATTCATTGCAGGAAGATGATGGTAGGTACTCTGGTGGATCCTCTCCCGAATCAACTGGTTCTGTTGAAACCTCCATATCGTCCCATTTTGGAGGCATGAACTATCCATCACTGTTTAGTTCAAAACCGTCAAGCCATGGGGCCACACAACAAACGGTATATTCTGCTGCATCTATGCTATGTTTATTTCTTTGGTGTTGTGGAGGGGAGGGGGCGCTAGAAAACACGTCTACTTAACATTGTTGTTGTCTGAGTTTATACAAAGCAGACATTGTACTGTACAATTTAAAACCATTTTACGGAATGGATGGATATGGTTCCTAATAAGTTTGCCTTTGTTTCAGATACGTGAAGAACCACCTTCATATTCGACGTCAGTACTACAGAGGAAGGAGTCATTTGAAAACCCCCTTGCAGGGCGTGGAGGACGAAGTTTCGGATCCCATGAGGATGAAGATAAGAGTTCTGGTAACCCTCAGTCTGGGAAAGCTTTGTATGACTTCACAGCAGGTGGTGATGATGAGGTACGAGGGTAGCAATCCTTTTTGTTGTTTGTCTTACAAATTCCTGAAGTGTTGGAGTATAGGCTATTAGGCCCATGTGGCTAGGCCTATGAGGCCCATGTATGCATCACTATTTAGCTGCTCTTCTAGGGTTAGCCCAAATTAATCCAATCACATTCTCTAGCATGGTATCAAGCTAGGGTTTTCTTCTTCTCCCAGCCTGCTGCCGCCGGCCCCTGCTGCCGCCGTGCCGCCGCCCCTGGCGCGCCGCCGCCGGCTGCCATGGCTGGCCAGCAACCTCCTCCCCCTCCCGCCTATTTCCACTCTTTTCCTCCCCTTCCCACCTCCTCTTGGGCACAAATCACAGCCCGTTCCCCACCCTCACCTACCCCAGCCGCCGCCGCCGCTACACTGCCTCCCTGCGCCGCCGCCGCACTGGCAGCGGGCGCGGGCGCTGTAGCCGCGGGCGCGGGAGCCCCGGGCGCTGCTACTGTCGAGGCGCCAAGCGACGGCGCGCTCCTTCCCGCTGCTCCACTCCCCGGCGCGGGCCTGGACACCGGCGGCCTTCTCCCAGGCACCGTCCTCCAGGGCGCGTCTGCCCTTCTCCCTGGCGCCCCTCTCCCCGGCGCGGGTCTGGATGCCGGCGGCCTCCTCCCAGGCGCCGTCCTCTCGGTGGCGGCTGCCACTGACGGCGTCCACCTCCCAAGCGCCGTCCTTCCAGGAGACTTCCCTCCTGCGGCTGCCCCCGTCCGTACCGTCGCGGCCGGCCTGGGAGTGACGGCACCCGCGCCCCACGGAGCCTTCCCTGCACCACCTCAGCCGCCGCCGACCCACCTCTACGCAGGTCGTGCCGACCCTGCTCTCGCCGCTGCCCTCGTCGCAGCTCGTGCTGCAGCTGCAGAGGGCCAGGCTCGTGTCCGCGCGGCTGCCCTCGCTTGGGAGCGTGAGCGGGATGCCGCCGATGCCCTGGCCCGCCAGATCGCTGACGTGGAGCAGCGCCTCGTCCCTCCCGCCTACCACGACCTCGGGGCCACCTCCTCCGGCTCGACGGGCCACCGCGCGTCCACCACCGCGGTCATCTGGCACGATCCGGCCGGTCCCCTCGTGGCGCAGCTTCACTACCAGGCCGGGGGTGTTCAGAACATCCGCCTGCTCGTCCCGGTGGTTCTCGAGCCCGAGTCGCCCTCCTACGCCCGTTGGCGGGACCTGGTCCTCCTCACCCTCCGCCGCTACGCCCTTGACGACCACGTCCTCGTCGATGCCTCGGTCGCGGCCCAGACCCCCTCGTGGCTACGCCTTGACAACATCGTCCTCTCGTGGATCATCGGGACGATCTCCCTCGATCTCCATGACCTCGTCTGCAACACGGCTGATGCTCGCCAGGCATGGCTGGCGCTCGAGGGCCAATTTCTGGGCAATGCCGAGGCCCGGGCTCTGCGGCTCGATGCGAGTTTCCGGACCTTCGTCCAGGGTGACCTCACTGTTGGCGAGTTCTGCCGCAAGATGAAGACCATGGCAGACTCCCTCGCATAGTCACAAAGTTTCTGGGTCGATGAGGTCGGGGTACGGAGTCGTGGTACGTGGTACGCTACTTGCGAGAGACTTTTACACTTTGGGTCGAAAATGAACCCGTGAACCAGGGTCAGGGTCGACGAACCCGGGTGGAGGGTCGAAGGTGGTGAACCCATTTTATGTGACTATGCTCCCTCGGCGACCTTGGCTGGCCCGTGGAGGACCGCATCCTGGTCCTCAATGTCCTCCGCGGACTCAGTGACCGCTACGCCCACCTCAGGACGTGGATCACCCGCCAGCGCCCCTTCCCCCACCTTCCTCTAGGTCCGTGACGATCTTGTCATGGAGGAGCTTGCTCAGGGTCTCCAGCCAGGGTCCACCTCCGCACCGGGGTCCTCGACTTCCTCGACGGCCCTTACTGCCACTCTGCCGCGTCCGTTCGCTCCACCGCGTCCGTCCGCTACGCCGCCGTCGTCTCTACTTGGTCCCCCTCCCTCCGGGCCGAGCGGGGGTGGGGGGGTCGTGGCGGTCGCCGTCGCCGCGGCGCTGGACATGGGGGGGGCGTGGCGGGGCCAACCAGGCGACGCCGACGGCTCCGGGTGCACCATGGCCGTCCTTCCACAACCCGTGGCAGGGCGCATCTCTATGTGGCCCTTCCACGCTCCCGGTGGTGTGCCTCGCCCACCGGCAGCCATGCTCGCTGGTGCTCCACCTCCCGGCGTCTCCACTATGTCTCCGTGGGCTACACCTTCCGGCACCTCGCCCGTGCTTGCCGGTTGGGACCAGGCGGCCTTGGCACGTTCGTTCAGCACTATGGGCCTGACACCTGTCGGTCCTGAGTGGATCGCCGACTCGGGTGCCACCTACCACACCACCCCTGACCCTGGTATACTTTCTTCTGTCCATTCTCCCTCTTCTTCTCTCCCTTCGTCCATTATGGTCGCAAATGGTTCGTGTCTTCCAGTCACATCTGTGGGTACCGCCGGTGCTCATGGCTCCTTTCGTCTTCCTAATGTTCTTGTTGCCCCTTCTATGGTTCACAACATTCTTTCTATTCGTCGTTTTACAGCTGTCAATTCTTGTTCTGTGGAGTTTGACTCTGCTGGTCTTACTGTAAAGGATTTGGCTTCCCGGCGTCATCTGCTCCGATGTGACAGCACGGGGTCCCTTTACACTCTTCGCTTCCCGGCGGCTACTCCATCTTCTTCGCCGTCCGTTTTGTCAGCTGCTTTCGTCGCCACTACTTCCTCCACTACTTGGCACCGGCGCCTCGGCCATCCTGTACGTGATGCCTTGATGCAGCTCAGTCGTAGCTCCGACATTCCATGTACTCGGGCTCATGATGAGCATTTGTGTCATGCGTGCCAATTGGGCTGACATGTTCGTCTTCCTTTTCGTAGTTCTTCACATGCGGCCCGCATTTTTGATCTTGTACATTGCGACCTATGGACCTCTCCTGTCATCAGTATTTTTGGTTATAAGTACTATCTTGTGGTTGTCGATGATTTTTCTCATTATTCGTGGACTTTTCCCTTGCGTGCGAAGTCTGATGCCTTTCCCACGCTCCTTCACTTCTTCACTTGGGTGTCTACACAGTTCGGCCTCACCATCAAGGCCGTCCAGTGTGACAATGGTCGTGAGTTTGACAACTCCATCTCCCGGGCTTTCTTCCTCTCTCACGGTGTTCAGTTGCGCATGTCTTGCCCGTATACCTCCTCTCAGAATGGTAAGGCTGAAAGCATGATTCGCACCACCAACGACACCGTGCGCACCCTTCTGTTTCAGGCGTCTCTTCCTGCTCGCTTCTGGGCTGAGGGCTTGCACACCTCCACCTACCTCCCCAATCGCCTTCCTTCCACTGCCTGTCCCGCTCCCACGTCACACCACGCTCTTTTCGGTACCCCTCCTCGGTACGATCACCTTCGAGTCTTCGGGTGTGCGTGTTACCCTAACACCGCTGCCACTGCTCCCCACAAGCTGGCACCCCGTTCGACTCTCTGTGTCTTTCTCGGGTACTCTCCGGATCACAAGGGGTACCGTTGCTTTGACCTTATCTCCCGACGGGTCCTCATCTCTCGCCATGTGGTGTTCGATGAGTTCGTCTTCCCTTTCTCCGCCTCTAGCACCACCCCTCCCGACCCTGATTTTGATCCCTTCTCTCTGTTTCCCACTGACACTGGTCCAGCCACCTTTTCTGTGTTCTCCTGCAGGTACGACTTCACCGAGCTCCCTGCCGGACTCCTGTCCCCGTTCCCTGACCTCCCGTGGCTCCACGGATCCGGGCCAGTCGTCCTCCGGAGCTGCCCCGGCCTCTCCGCGCGACGAGGGTCCGAGGGCCTCGTCCTCTAGTGCTGCCCCGACCCCTTCACTTGATGCGGGTTCGGCGTCGTCGTCCTCTGGTGTCGCCCCGGCCCCTCCACTCGGCGCCGGTTCGGGAACTGCAGCTCCTATGCGGTTCGCCGAGTCGGTACGCGTGTACCAGCGCCGTACTCGGCCACCCCCACCGCTCGAGGCCTCTTCTCCACCGGGGACACCGACACCACCGCCGCAGTCCCCGCCTGCCCGCGCCGCACCACCGGTCTACCACCCACCGCTTCTTCCAACACCCGCGGCATGTTCACCCGATGGTGACCCGGCACGCGGCTGGCACACTGCCGCCCCGGGCTCTCGCGCCGTTGCCCGGCGACATGCAGGTCTCTCCCGTACCCTCTTCCATCCGTGACGCCTTGTTGGACCCTCACTGGCGCCGCGCGATGGAAGAGGAGTACGCGGCGCTCCTCGCCAACCAGACATGGGATTTGGTGCCCCGGCCACCGGGCTCCAACGTCGTCACCGGCAAGTGGATCTGGACACACAAGCGTCGGGCTGATGACACTCTCGAGCGGTACAAGGCTCGCTGGGTTCTTCGGGGTTTCCTCAACGCCCTGGGGTTGACTATGATGAGACCTTCAGCCCGGTGGTGAAGCCGGCCACCGTCCGAACCGTGCTATCGCTGGCTCTTGCTCGGTCATGGCCCGTCCATCAGCTGGACGTCAAGAATGCCTTTCTGCACGGTCTTCTCACTGAGACAATTTACTGCAGTCAGCCGGTGGGGTTTGTTGACTCTTCCCGTCCTGACATGGTCTGCCGGCTCAACAGGTTTCTCTATGACCTCAAGCAGGCCCCCCGGGCATGGAACCATCGTTTTGCTGCTTTCCTGCTGACACTGGGGTTTGTGGAGGCTAAGTCTGATACATCTCTGTTCATCTATCACCATAGAACGGACACTACGTACCTGCTGCTGTATGTTGATGATATTGTCCTCACAGCCTCCAGTGAGCCACTTTTTCGTCGCATCATCACCGCTCTTCAGCAGGAGTTTGCTATGAAGGATCTGGGTGTGCTACACCACTTCCTCGAGGTCACTGTTGAGCCTCAGCCTGCCGGGTTACTTCTTCACCAGCGGTAGTACACTCGAGATATCCTGGAGCGGGCCGGGATGATTGACTGCAACCCATGCTCCACTCCGGTTGATACACATGGCAAGTTGTCAGAGGCAGAGGGCCCCCCAGTGTCAGATCCCACTGCCTATCGGAGTCTTGCTGGTGCCCTTCAGTACCTCACCTTTACCCGGCCGGACATCACCTATGCAGTTCAGCAGATCTGTCTTTACATGCATGATCCCCGAGAGCCTCACCTCACTGCTCTCAAACGCCTCCTCCGCTACCTCCGCGGCACGGTTGACTACGACTTGCTCCTTCACCGGTCCTCCTCCGCCGAGCTTGTCGTCTACACTGACGCAGACTGGGCCGGGTGTCCGGACACTCGGCGCTCCACCTCCGGCTACGATGTCTTCTTGGGCGGCAACCTGGTGTCCTGGTCGTCCAAGCGTCAGCCGGTGGTCTCCCGCTCCAGTGCCGAGGTGGAGTACCGCGCTGTCGCTAACGGCGTGGCTGAGGCCTCCTGGCTCCGGCAGCTTCTCGACGAACTCCACACTCCTCTCTCCCGGAGCACGCTGATCTACTGCGACAACGTCAGTGCGGTCTACCTCTCCACCAACCCCGTCCAACACCAACGGACGGAGCACGTGGAGATCGACCTACACTTTGTCCGTGATCGGGTTGCCATCGGCGAGGTGCGGGTCCTTCATGTACCGACCACCTCTCAGTTCGCCGACATCTTCACCAAAGGCCTCCCATCCTCGACCTTCACCGAGTTTCGCTCCAGCCTCAACGTCACCGGTGGCTAGTTGCGTCTGTGGGGGGCATCGTGTGTGTTCTTTCTCTTTTCTTGTCCAGTCTTGAACTCCGCTGTGCCGGTAGTTCAGACTGCGGGGGGTGTTGGAGTATAGGCTATTAGGCCCATGTGGCTAGGCCCATGAGGCCCATGTATGCATCACTATTTAGCTACCCTTCTAGGGTTAGCCCAAATTAATCCAATCACATTCTCTAGCATGAAGTGATCCTTCCATGTTTAGAGCTTGATGGAATGTTGGTTCTGAAGTCTTTCTTTGTCCCAGGGTAAAAGATGTTTATAAGTGATTCACTGTCTTTACTATTGGGAAATAATTGTTATTAATGTATTATTTAACTATCCAGTTCAGTGTCAAATATCTCCAAAAAAAAGACAAAGAAGCCTCTTTTATTTTGAATGAAAACAAGAGAACACTTGGTTAGGTTCAGTCCCAAGTTGGAAATTGTTTTTTTGGGGGACCCTCACCATCAAGCTAGTCTTTAGGGTTTAGGCTCAATGCCATGGTTAATTGTGGGTTCTGGTGGCCTGGTGTGGCACCAGCTTCTATAGATGGTGATCTGGGTTGAATCTGCTTGCACTCTAACACGCTTATTTATTATTCACGTACATTGTTTTGTTTTTCAGCTGAGTTTAATCACTGGAGAAGAAGTGGAAATTGAATATGAGGTCGATGGTTGGTATTATGTAAGTTCCCATCTCACCGTAGATTTTACTTGTCTTTGATTTCAAACGAACAGATTTTGACGATTATTTTTGTGTGCCCAGGTGAAGAAAAGGAGGCCTGGAAGGGATGGAAAGATGGCAGGTCTGGTTCCTGTTCTGTATGTGAGTTCATGATAACAGCCGTGTGTATCGTTTCCCACATTTGTGGAAGCTATTTGGAGTCCATGAGCTTAAGAATGGCACGTGGGAATGCTCCTGAGAGATCTTTGCATAAACTCGTGCCCCTAACGTCTTATAGGCACATGGCCTTGTGGAATGTCATATCCAATCATCTTGGGGTTCGTATGATGCTGCAACGCTGTTCCTGGGTGTTGATTTGTCTGTACCCACACGACGAGTTCATTCAATTGATTGTTTATTTTTTTGCTAAGGTGGACACTTACTTTAGAGGTTAACCGTTCATCTGTGCCATTTTGCTGCTGTCTGTTCAAGAAGGCAACTTCGTCGTCTCCAGTTCATGTTGTGCAATATATATTTTAGTCAAATTGTAGAGGCATCATTTCCCCGCTCTTGACCATTATTATTTTGGTCTTGTGTATGGCGTGATTCTGTAAAGTAGTGTTGTTAATCTTGTGTATATTTGTTTCCTGATGGATTATGGAGTATACAATACAATAGTGAATTCACATGCAACATTGTTTGTTTACTCTACTACTTTTCCCATCATTGATCTAAAGCTGCAGTTTTGTTCAAGATCAGCAGGTTAAAACTTGGTACCGAAGTCCGGGACGGCACCAACATAATGCTTGGTCGTCTGTTCGATCTATGACGGGGGCCTGTTCGCGGCTGCCGCTTTTCCAGCCGCGCTACAATGTTTTGCAGCAGTTAAAATCACTTAAAAATCTGCTGCAGCGAACTGGACCATCGGTAGATGATGGAGAAAGAACGTGATTGTACCAAAAGTTATTTTGAAAATATGCAGCCTGTTCGCTTGTGACAGCCTGTTCGCTTGTGACAGTTAGCCATTTAGCAGCGTTTTTTTCACAGAAAACCAGTCAGATTTCAGCTCTAATGTCTACCTTAGCAAAGCATGGGTTGTAATTGGGACTACGCTAGTGGCCATTTTACCCATCTGCCTTTGGAAATGTCGCCCTGTCGGGTCCATGTCGCCCTGCACAAGGCGGAGCATTTCTTTGCTCGCCTGTCCCCAGCATGCTCGCTTGCTGCTGAACTCCCTGATCGCGACTTGCATCAAAATAGCCGGATTAGGACAACGGAGAGGGCACTTCCAATGCAGAAACTACAGTAGTTTCTCTAGATATTAATTGTACTACTACGTAGGTAATTTGATAATGTGGCAAGTGATTTAACGAGAAGAGAAAAGAAATCTAAGAAACTAAGTCTAACTAAAAAAAACTAAATCGTCACGGCTATTGATGGACAGAAACTACTGTAACAGCGCTGTGAGAGTAAATATAGTTTTTATCACTATTTACAGTGGCGGATCTAGAAATTTATAGAAGAGGGGCTAAACTCATCTCCAACCTCTAAAGTCCTTCCTCCATCTCTTTCATGCCTTTAAAAACTAGGAGGGACTCAAGGAGGAGCTCAATTGTCACAACAGCACCGCTAGATCCGCCCCTGACTATTTATGTCGTATGGAAAATATTGCACTGGAAATGATAGTTATTTTTTTGGGGTACGAGGTCTGTTCTTGTACTGCCCTGACTGTGCAGTGGGCAGCAAGTAGGTTGGTAGGAGCCTGTTTAGTTCACGAAAAGTGAACCCAAAAAGTGCTACAGTATCTGTCACATCAAATCTTACGGCACATGCATGGAGTACTAAATGTAGACGAAAGAAAAAACTAATTACACAGTTTAGTTGTAAATCACGAGACAAATCTTTTGAGCCTAATTAGTCCATGATTGGACATAAATTGCTAAATAAAACGAAAAGTGCTACAGTAGCCGAACCCAAACTTTTTCACCAAGGCTTTGTTCACTTTCCCATCCCAACCCAAAATATTTCCTCTTCCACCCATCACATCAGATCTTTCAACGCATGCATGGAGCATTAAATATATGTAAAAAAGATAACTAATTGCATAGTTTGTCTGTAAATGTCGGGACGAATCTTTTGAGCCTAGTTAATCCATAATTAGATAAATTTTTCTAAATAACAACGAAAGATGCTACAGTAACTTTTCACCTACTTTTCGCGAAGTGAACACACCCAACTAAACAACCCCTAGGTATACGTGCACGTCACCGCGGCCTGTGAAGCAGCGCAGCGCAGAGCGGAAGGGACAGGGACAGGGACAGTAACCGCGACGTGCGGATGGGGAGGAGCGGCGGCGAGGCGTCGGGGAAGAGGCAGCAGTTCGGGAGCATGGAGGAGTTCTGGGGCTTCTACCTGAGCCAGCACTCCAAGCCGGGCACGCGGCGGTGGCACTTCCTCGGCACGCTGGCCTCGCTCGCCTGCGCGGTGCTCGCGGCCGCCACTGGCCGCGCCGCGATCCTCCTCGCGGCGCCCGTTCTCGGGTACGGCATGGCGTGGTACAGCCACTTCTTCGTGGAGGGCAACCGCCCCGCCACGTTCGGCCACCCCGTGTGGTCCTTCATCTGCGACTACCGCATGTTCGTGCTCATCCTTACCGGCCGTATCGACGCCGAGCTCGCCCGCTTCCGCGTCCGGCCGACGTCCGACGCCGCGGCGGCCTCTGCGCACCAGGACTGATCCGTATCCTCGATGGCTCGATGCTCGTCTGTTACGCATATCGTGTTTGAAGAATCAATCGATTACCAGCAGGCAGTTCCTACCTTCTTCGTGGTAATATCCGTATCAATAACCATTTCAACCTGTTCTACAATAAATACCATGTTCTTGCTTTCTGTGATTGGTCGAATCTTATCAACTCTTTCTGTTCGGTGTGGTTGAAGGCAATTTCAAAACGACATAGAATTCTCACCTAGCCCTTGTTTAGATTGAAGAAAATTTCAACCCGACGAATAGTACCACTTTCGTCTTATTTGACAAATATTGTCCAATCATGGACCAACTAGGCTCAAAAGATTCATCTCGTGATTTCCAACTAAACTGTGTAATTAGTTATTTTTTTACCTACATTTAATACTCCATGCAAGCGGTTAAAAATTGATGTGATGGAGAGAGAGTGAAAAAACTTGAACTTTGAGGCAAACTAAACAAGGCGCTAGTTTATTTTGAAGGTTTGATTGTTTCTAGAGCCTTATTGGAACACAGAAATTGATTTGACTGTTGAACCATGATTAAAACTTTATTCCTTGCCATTTAGAGCCAGAACACAGAAATCTAACTCGTAGCACGCTTTTTTTCAAGTAAAAATTACAAGAATTTCGACGCAGAATAGTAAAGATACGGGCATCCTTGATCCTTGGACAACCAGTATGGTTCCTTATTCTGATGGCGGAAAGCACTCGTCTGAATTCTCATGGCTGGAGATATACAATTGCTCAGCTGTCGCTTCTGCTCGGTTTGTCTGACGCCGGGTACACCTGAAAGGACGCAACAGCTACTTGCTTAACGATGCGTTCGTGAGTAGAAACCATGTTGACGAAAAGTGGAGGAACGCCCGCTGATGCCGACACTGCATAGGATAGACTGGAACTGTGCGCCAATCTTACCGTGTCAGCTGACGGGATCCACTCATTGGTAGCAGGGTTTCCCTTGCAAGAAGCATGGCGCTCCTCTGCATTGGGGTCTTCAGACAATTTGAACGAGGCGCCCTTAGCTTTGTCAATCTTGATGAAGCCCGTTCCGGTCTGCTCGCACGCGTGGTATTTGCACAGATTCGTAGGTTATTAGTAAATAGCAGTAAGCAGCAGTTCATGGTCAGAACCATGCATGGAAGTATCAAGTATGGAACTGGAAGCAGCAGCAGGAGGAAAAGAAGGCCATGGCAACCGTGTGGTGCTGCTTGCCGACGCCGCCGAGATCCTTGTAGTACTCCGTCTCCACGAACTCCTCTCCGACATTGCCGCCCTCGTACGCCAACCTCTGAAAGAAACACCGACTATATTAGGTGCCTGTTGCAGTTCAGAGTTTTGGCGGGGGAGGAGGGAGAGACCTCGGTGTGTGCTTCGAGCTCTTGGAACTTGTCGAGCTCCGGATGGGTGTTGCCGCCGGCGTCCGGGACGAGCGCGTCGGCGTACACGGCGGAGTGCTCGCTGCGCGAGGGCTTGGTGTGGCGCTTGGGCGCCGCCTCGTCGTAGTACCCCCGCACCTCGGCCTCCAGCGTCGCCTCGTCCTCGGCGGAGAGGTGCTCGTCGCTCCTGTTGGGCCTCGACATATCGATCCTTGCCGTTCTTCCTCCTCGCTGTCACGTCGCTAGCTAGCTAGACGTCCTCTGGGCAGTGAGTGGGAGGCCGATCGAAGGCGTGCCGTGCGCCGTGCTATAATGGCGCGCCGCGAGCGCCAGAGGGGACGCCGCGTTGGCCGATGGCGCCGTGCCCCGTGGGCCAACGAGATATTTGTGAAGGCATTGCAAAAATATCTCGAGCGGGTAGGCGCAGGTCGCTCGCGCTGGCTTTGCCGGAAGCCGACTGGTGAGATCGTGAGTGAGCAGAAATTTTAGATGAGTTTCATTTGCATGTAACATACTGTCGCACGAGCAATTTTTATGACATAACAATGTTTTTAAGAAGAGAAGAAGTGACTGAACGATTATCAGCTATAGGGCTCATGAAATTAAAGTCCTACGAAACTATGAATAAAACTTTACGAGCTGATGTTTCATCCATATCTCATTTCATTAGGTTGACACTTAAATTGGGCATGCCACCGGTCTTGGAAATAAGCCATGAAACTCTTCATTAAAACTAGCATAAATCAACCATGGATACCCGGTGTGAATTTGCGACACATGTCCATACGTATGCATTCAACAAATAAATTTTTTTGCTTAAATTTAGAAAAAATAGTTAAAAAGTAAAACATCCCTCTCATGTGTTGGATGCATGAGCATGAACATGAACACATGTCATAAATTCATGATGAGTGTCCATGGTTACTCCATGAAGACCGTTCCTCCCTAATTATTTTCTCGTGATCAGGCCTGATGCCAGTGCCCTCTTGCGTCCAAGTAGGTTGTTAGAGCATCTCCATCCGTCTACGAGTATTTTCAACGATGGTGAAATTGCTTTTTTATATCTCTTAGAACTAACAACTTATCTATATCCTGTAAGGCATTTTAGAGAGGTAGCTCCACTCTCTATCTTTAATGAGAAAGAAAACACAAATAGAGAATAGAAGTACTTCAAGATCTAGATGAAGAAACTCTTTAAGGAGATTTTTTTTATCACCAAAATCTGTATTTATATCAATACAGAAGGATGTAAAGAGGCTATTGGAGTTGCTCTAACGGTCTCTCTTTTCTTAAAAAAGGGTTATATAATTTCAAATTTAACCAAATCTATAAAAGCATTAACACATCTCTGATATCAAATAAACGATACTAAATTAATTATGAAATATAATTTCATAGTAAATCTATTTGGATAATATAAATATTGATACTATTTTCTGTAAACTTAGTCTAACTCGAAGAAAATTCGATTTTACCCCTAAACTAGAAGTTTTTTTAACTTCCCAAACTAGAAGTTGACTCTTTTGAAACCGAGGAAGTAAGTCTTTTTGGGCTAGTTGGTCCGCCTTCCCTCTAAAAATAATTATCTGTTGAAATATAGTTACTTGCTTAATTTGTTTGACTATTGATCTAGGTTCTTCATACACTCTTTTGGGTGATTCTTGCTCCTATGATAAATTTTTAAAGTGATTTAGATTAGAATGGAATGTTTTTGGCTTTTTTTTTACCGTGTGGTAGAGATTCAAGTGATTTTGCCTAGAATTAGAAACGTTCCTCCTGTTCAAACGAGCTCTATATATGCAGACTTTTTGTTTTCAAGGGCTATATTTTACTCGAGGGTTGAGACCTACTCCTTCCGTCCTAACTAGATAATATTTTAGCTATGAATATAGACAAGTCATTTATTTTAAGACGAACTGTGTAGAAAATATAGAAAACTTACAAGGAACTCCTTGAAACAGTTTGGATGGTAAACTGGACATTTTTCAAGGAGCTCCTTGAACATGTCGCGTCCGACAGGTTTCTTGGCCTGGAGTGGCCTTAAACATCGTATGCCGAAAGCCCAGCATCCGAAAGATCGGGCCATGGTCCGTTTCCTTCCTCACCCAGCGACGACAGGCGGCGGCCATCTAGGCACCATACATGGGATATCATGAAGCAAATGAGGAGTGATTTTGATCTTCCTTGGCTGTGTATGGGTGATTTTAATGAAATCCTTAGGAGAGAAGAACAGTTGGGTCCAAATATTAGAGAAGATTATCTTATGAAAGGTTTCAAGGAGGCAGTGGATGTATGCCAGCTTTGTGACATAGGATACATGGGATTGGACTAGACTTTTGAAAAGAAAGTGGTTGGTGGACATTTTGTT
Source organism: Saccharum hybrid cultivar R570 (assembly GCA_038087645.1). Classification (NCBI taxonomy): domain Eukaryota; kingdom Viridiplantae; phylum Streptophyta; class Magnoliopsida; order Poales; family Poaceae; genus Saccharum; species Saccharum hybrid cultivar. The sequence continues at coordinate 3,941,868 of JAQSUU010000043.1, read as the reverse complement.
CGAGTTCATCTTGATAGGGCGCTCGCATCAGCTAGTTGGAGCTCTTATTTTCCATTTGCGGTACTTCGTCACCTCACAGCAGTGAAATCTAATCATTGTCCAATTCTTTCATCCCTTGAGCAAGATGAAAGAAGTAATGTTATGTAATGTCAAGGAAAACCTTTTAGATATGAAATTATGTGGGAAACAAATAAGGGGCTGCACTCCCTGATTCAAACACTTGGGAGAATAGAGAAAACTGTAGTTCAATGAAAGACATGAAGGATAAATTACAAGACCTTGCGGGAGAACTCAGATCTTGAGGAGATAAAAAATTTGGTGCTATAAGGCGTGAACTGAGAGAACAAAGGAAAAAACTAGAAAGATTAAGATCTGACCCAGACAGAAATTATATATCTGAAGAGGAACAAAAGATAGTTGAACGCATTGTCATGTTGAATTACCAAGAGGAGATTATGTGGAAGCAAAGACCACGGGTTACTTGGCTTAGAGAGGGAGATAGCAATACTAAGTTCTTTCATCAACGAGCAACCAGAAGAAGAATGAAAAATAAAATTATAAAATTAAATCGACTTGATGGATTAGAATGCACAAATGTTAATGAATTATATGGAATGGCAAAAGATTATTACTGCAACTTAATTGAGTCTAAAGGAACATCTAACATGCATCTAATTTTAGACCATGTTTGTCGAAAGGTAACGGATGACATGAATAATTTTTTATGTGCCCCTTTTACTGAAAATGAAGTAAAGAATGCTCTTTTTCAAATGTGTCCAACGAAATCGCCAGGCCCTGATGGATTTTCTACACATTTTTTTCGGCGTAACTGGGATATTTGTGGTGAGGATCTAACAAGTGCTAAGGGTTCTTAATGGAGATGATATACCCACTAAAATCAATAGCACATTCATTGTTGTAATCCCGAAGGTGCAGAATCAAGTATCTTTGAACCAATTTCAACCTATTAGTCTTTGCAATGTGGTATATAAAGTCATATCAAAGGCTCTGGCTAATCGGCTGAAAAGGGTTCTTCCAGATATCATTTCCCAAGAGCAATCAGCTTTTGTCCCTGGTAAGATCATTATTGACAATGTCCTAGTGGCATATGAATATTTACATTTTATGCGCACAAGTCGATCAAAAAATAATGCTCATTGTGTTTTGAAATTAGATATGCCAAATGCATATGATAGAGTCGAATGGAACTATGTAGAGGCTATAATGTTAAAATTGGGTTTTATCCGACCTTGGGTTGATAAAGTGATGAAATGTGTTAAATCTGTTTCCTTTTCAGTCTTATTTAATGGAGAGTAGCGGTAAGAATTCAAACCATCAAGAGGAATACGACAAGGAGACCCAATTTCACCCTATTTGTTCTTGTTATGTGTTGAAGGACTTTCAAGTTTGCTGAAAAGTGAAAATGGTGTACAAGAATTCAGATTGCACAATCAGCTCCAAATATCAATCACCTTCTGTTTACCGATGATAGTCTACTGTTTTTTAAGGCTACAACAAGTGAAGCAAGAGTGGTGCAAGATTCCATATTAAAATATTGCAATGCATCAGGTCAAAAGGTAAACCTATCAAAATCATCTATATTTTTTAGTAAAGGTTGCAGACAAATCACTCTTAATGAAATTAAATCTATAATTCATGTGGAGAATGAGTCCTTAAATGAAAAGTATTTGGGTTTGCCTACTGAAGTAGGAAGATCAACAAATGGAGCTTTCCAGTATCTTAAGGACAGAGTTTGAAAATAAAGTTTAGGGTTGGATAGAACAAACTCTGTTTGCTGGAGGGAAGGAAGTTTTAATAAAAGCTATTGCCCAAGCAATTCCTACCTATACCATGGGTTGCTTCAGATTTCCTAAAGGATTATGTAAACATTTAAATTCTTTGTTGCGAAATTTTTGGTGGGGAAGTGATAGAGGTAAAAGGAAAACAAATTGGGTAGCATGAGAGAAGTTGGTCCAACCTAAGTATATCGGGGGATGGGATTTAGAGATTTAGAAATTTTCAATTTGGCCCTGTTAGCCCGCCAGGCTTGGCGCATTCTTATTAATCCTGAATCTCTATGCTCACAATTGTTAAAGGCTATTTATTTCCCCTCAAGTGATATTCTTAGTGCGCATATTGGTTCCAAGCCATCTAATACATGGAGAGCAATATGTGATGGGATTGATGTGTTGAAACAAGGACCGATTAAACGCATCGGAGATGGTAAAACCACTCTAATATGGGCTTGTAATTGGATACCAAGAAATGGAATGTTCAGACCTATAGCTTCTAAAGTTCCAAAGCCTCCAGTGCTAGTGAGTGAGCTGATTGATCATACTTCTATGACATGGAAAACTGAGTTGGTAAGGAATTGTTTCTTTAATTTAGACAATGATGTAATCCTCCAAATTCCACTCAGCATGAGGAAAGAAGATTGTTGGGCATGGCATCATGAAAGAAATGGTTTATTTACTGTTCATTCTGCATACATGATGTTGACTGAAACAAAGAAAAATAGAGAAGACTACTTTGAAAGTTATGGCAATTGTTCTGATGTGCAAAGAATTCAGAAAGAATGGAAACATCTCTGAAGGATGAAGATGCCATCTAAAATCAAAGTTTTTTGTTGGCACTTGGCACATAACTCATTACCTACTGGGAGTGTATTGAAGAACAAGAACCTAGCAAACATGGCAAATTGCAAGATTTGTGGGGCAGAAGAAGATACATGGATTCATTCTTTGTTGCAATGTAATATATCAAAATGTGTGTGGGCTCTAATGGATGAAGATCTGTTGGATTTGTTAGCTTCATTACGTTTCTCTGACCTAAAACATTGGGTTTCATATATGTGCTCTAATATTTCACGAGCTGATGGTATTCACGTCCTATTTACTTGATGGACCATCTGGTATGCTAGGAGCATGGAATCTTCAAAAGTCCATTCTCTATTATGATAATGATGATTAATAGTTTAATAGAAGAATTTGAATTTGTTCAGGGGATTGATTTCAAGGAGAAAGACTTATATCAAGAAAAGTCAAAAACTCATAAGTGGATAGCTCCTCAAAATAGTCTTAGCAAGATTAATACAGATGCTGCTGTTGACCGAATAGGAACTAAAGGTGTAGTGGCAGTATATCGTACTGGTCAGGGAGGTTTTATTGCTGCAAGTGCTATGGTGATACCCCACATAACTGAATCTAAAACGTTAGAAGCAATGGCTTATTCAGAGGCACTTGCGCTTGCTGAAGACTGTAGAATCAGAACTTACATTGTTGTTTCAGATTGTCTTAATGTTGTTAAAAATATCAGGGAGATGCCTCGATGTGCTTATATGATGATTCTCCAAGATATCCATCAAAGATCAAAAGTCTTTTAGTTTTGTGCGGTTTGCATTATGAAGGTAGGAATTTTAATAGGGAGGCTCGTATGCTAGATATATATGGCTTGAGTCCCCTTCTGTAATTGTTGATGTAAACACTTCTAAAGTGAATTAATATCCTACCTTCTTAAAAAAAAACCCTATCCGAAACAGGCTGCCCCTTGTCCGGTTTTGCCCCTTCTTCAACCTTTCGCCCTCTGTTGGTTCCGGGGGAAGGACTGCGAGCAGACTGCAGCCGAATGGCGGCAGCGGCGCGGCCATCCAATGGTTGGTGTCTCTACTCTCCACCCTTCAAGGCTGTACTCCCCTTTCCTCATCTCGGCGGTATCCATCCGTATATGGTTTTCCGATTCCCACGCGTAACTTTGACTCGGTGTTGGTCGTGGTAGCCACTCTTCTCGCGCGCCTCCGGGACGGCACGGCCAAGTTCGAGCTCCTGGACGACTCTGCGCTTGCGCACGCGCCCCCGGCCTGGCCCCGACTCCACTGCTTCGCCAGGGTTGCCTCCTCGCTGTACGTCTGCGTCATCTCTTCCTCGACTCTCTCTGCATATCTGAATCGATCAGAAGGGAAACAGAGTGAAATAGCAAAAACTTGTTTGTTCTGACCTTCTCGATGCAGGAGGGGTGGGTGGTCGGCGGCGCTAAACAAGGTGGAGCATTACGGGGTTCAGAGGGTCACCGGCGATGGCCGGTGCATGTTTCGAGCGTTGGTAATTTGCAGCATAGTCTCCTTCTGTGCGTTCTGATGGATTGTGCACCGTTACTGTTCTACTAGAACAATGCACCTTTAGTATTCTATTCGTTATCTTTCGAGTTTTAGTTAGAACAACGCCTTTGCAAGTGCGTTTTTGGCATATCTGCACATTCATATCACAGGGAAACCTGGTGTGTTGCTTGTAGGCTAAAGGAATGGCAAAAAACAAGGGGATTCCTTTGGCCCCAAGGGAGGAGGTACAAGATGCAGGTAGCCTGAAACAATGCCTTGTGCATAGATCAATTTCCACATTATTGGTTTTTGTTTCTGTTTACTTTTGGTCTGATGTCTTGTTAAATTTTTTGCACTTGATAAGTTTATATTGAAATAGCTTGACATGTAATAACACTTACTTTCTAAAAAAATAAAACAAATGGAGATTGTTGGCCCTTTTGTTTAAATTAAAGACCTGAGTTTACAATCATGCAGGGGTGGATCTAGCGGTGGGGCAGGCGTGGCTCAAGCCCCCTACCGCTTCTGTGCTAATGGAGCCCCTCCTAATTTTTGTAGACATGGAAGAGAGAAACGATGGGCTTTAAAGGTTGAAGATGACTTGAGCCCCCACTCCTATAAATTTCTAGATCCGCCCCTGCAATCATGTTATAAGATAGCAGGCCCACTTTAACAACCACATAACTTGTTCACAAGATAGAAATAGAACATCAGAAAATTAGTATCCTTGTCAATTAAAAAGAAACATGAATGAGAGTGTCATTTGTTCTTATGAGATTTGAGCATCATATATCCATCTATGACGCCAACTGAGTGCTTCAATTTCAGTTCTTATCTTTGACTTGAAGGACAGATTTTTATAGCAAGTTTTTTTTCCTCGAACACGCAGGAGAACCACGTGTCATTGTATTAAGAAGGAAAGAGTTTTTTTACAAACTATGTGGTGTAGCAGTATATAGCATTTCCAACTTACAACCATAACCTTTCATTGGAAAAACTTCTGGAAAATCAATGTTGATTTAGACATATTTACCCGACCAACAGACTAACAGTAAGCCCCACCACATTCCAGATTGTTGGAATGTGAGTGTATTAGGCCCATGAGGCTAGGCCCATGTGGCCCATGTATGGTTACCTATATAGCTACCCTTCTAGGGTTAGCCCAAATCAATAGAATCTTACTTTCTAACATGGTATCAGCAGCCTAGTTCTCCTCCCTTCCACCCGCCGCCGCCACCTGCAGCCGCCGGCTCCCCTGCCGCCGGTGGCCATGGCTGGCCGCCCTCCTCCCCCACCCTCTTCCTTTCCCTCTTTCCCTCCCCTCTCCTCTCCTTCCTGGGCGCAGGTCCCTCGTTCTCCCGCCCCAGCCCCTGCTTCCTGGTCCGGCCGCCGCGCCCCTGCTTCGCGCCGCTGGAGCCAGCGCCGCTGCCGCGTCTGCTCCCCCACCGCCGCCACAGGGCCACGCGCCTCCTCCTCTGCTTCGCGCCGCTGGAGCCAGCGCCGCTGCCGCGTCTGCTCCCCCACCGCTAGGCACCGCGCTGGCCAACGCTGCGGGAACCGGGGGGGGACACGGTGGTGGCCGCCTCTGTGGCCGCCTCTGCTGCCGCCTCCACTCTAGCGGCCGCGGGCGGCACCACCGCCGCAGCCCTTCCCGCAGCCGCTGCCCATCCTGAAGCGGCCGCCGGCGCTCCTGGCGGGGCCGCCCCTGTTGGCGCCCCTGCCCCTGCTGGAGCCACCGTGGGCGCCACTGCCCCTGCTGCTCTGGGTGCCGCTGCCCCTGCGGGCTTGCCAGCTCCTGCCCCTGCAGGCCTAGCCGCGGCTGGCTGGCACGTGGGCGTGCGTAGCACCGGCGCCACCGCCACTGCCTCTCGTACCACGTGCCGCCGCCGCCTCGTGTGCAGTACCTCGTCGAGCCGCCTCGTGCGCAGAACCTCGTTGGCTCCCTACCCTCCGCCGCAGCCGGGCCATCTTCCAGGCGCCGCCACCACCATGGCCGCGAGCGCCGGGGCTGCTGGCGCGGGAGGCCCAGGCGCCGCCAATGCCCTCCTACTGCCGTCGAGCGCGGCTACCGAGGCCTGGGTCCGTGCGCCCGCCAAGACGGAGCTCCACCTCCATGCCTCACAGTCGCCATGGAGTGAGCCTCGCCCGTCGGCGGCCATGCTCACTGCTGCTCCTCCAATGTCCCACCCCACATCGCCCGGGCTTGTCGGTTGAGACCCGGCTGTCTTGGCCTACTCCTTCAGCACCACCACCAGCCCTTGGATCGCCGACTTGGGCGCCACTTTCCACACCACGCCCGATGCGAGTCTACTTTCTTCTCTTCGTCCTCCCCACCCTTCCTGTCCCTCTTCCATCATGGTCGCCAATGGCACTTGCATTCCTGTCTCCTCCGTGGGCACTGCCAGTTCTCAAGGCTCCTTTCATATCTCTGATGTTCTTGTGGCTCCCGGTATGGTTCACAACCTTCTCTCTATTCGCCGTTTCACAACTGACAACTCTTGTTCGGTTGAGTTTGACCCATCTGGTCTCACCGTGCGGGATTTGGCCTCCCGGTGTCCTCTACTCCGGTGTGACAGCACTGGACCCCTCTACACACTTCGGTTTCCGGCGTCTGTTTCACCTTCTTCGCCTCCCATCTCCTCAGCCGCTTTCGCCGCTACTACTTCCCCCACCACTTGGCACCGCCGCCTCGGTCATCCTGGCAGAGATGCCCTCATGCAGCTCAGTCGTAGTTCAGACATTCGGTGTCCTCGGGCTCACGATGAGCACTTGTGTCATGCGTGCCAGCTGGGCCGTCACGTTCGTCTTCCCTTTCAGTCTTCTTCCTCGCATGCCACTTGTGTGTTTGCTCTTATCCATTGCGACTTGTGGACTTCCCCTGTTCTCAGCATGTCTGGCTATAAGTACTACTTGGTGGTGGTCGATGATTTCTCCCATTACTCCTGGACTTTCCCCCTGCGTGCCAAGTCTGAGGCGTTCCCAACTCTCAGTCACTTCTTCGCTTGGGTATCCACTCAGTTCGGCCTCACCATGAAGGCTGTCCAGTGCGACAATGGCCGTGAGTTCGATAACTCAACCTCACGTGCCTTCTTCCTTTCTCACGGTGTCCAGCTGCTTATGTCTTGTCCGTATACCTCATCTCAGAACGGCAAGGCAGAGCGCATGATCCGCACAACCAATGACACCATGCGCACCCTTCTGCTCCAAGCATCCCTTCCCGCTCGCTTCTGGGCTGAGTGTCTGCACACATCCACATATCTCCTTAACTGTCTTCCTTCTACTGCCTGTCCGGCTCCCACACCTCACCACGCTCTTTTCGGTACCCCTCCTCGCTACGACCGCCTTTGAGTCTTTGGGTGTGCGTGTTATCCTAACACCGCCGCCACCGCTCCTCATAAACTGCCCTCCCGGTCGACCCTCTGTGTTTTCCTTGGATACTCTCCAGATCACAAGGGTTACCGATGCTTCGATCTTTCCTCTCGCCATGTCCTCATCTCTCGCCATGTTGTGTTTGATGAGTCGGTATTCCCTTTGATGGATAAGTCTCATGTGTGGTTGGTCTTTGTGGGGTTGTGCTGCTCACATGGTTCTTATGGCTGTTTTTCTGTTTTTAGGACAGCATCTTAGACTAGAGGACATCATCTTAGACTAGAGGACAGCATCTTAGCTAGGACAGCACTTTAGCATCTTAGACTAGCATCTTAGACTAGCATATTGGCATATGCTTAGCTGGCTAGCAGCCTATAAATATGTAACCCCAACCCCTCAGGTTGGTATGGCATTGTATAAGTTTGTGTGAGAAATAAACTAGAAAATTGTCCCAACTCCTAGTGTCATCCTCTCTCGATGAGAGTAAGGATTCTACTGCTACCAAGAGTGAGAATCCAGCGACTAACAAGTGGTATCCGAGCCGTACTATCCTGTAGCCTGAGCATCTCCTGCTCTTCTCCTTCCTCGGCCTCGCAGCAGCCCCAGCCGGTAGCAGCAGCTCCGGCTGCCCCTGCTCTCCACACAGCAGCCCCCTCGATAGCGCGCCATGTCCGCAGGACAGTCTCAGGGCTCGGTCGCCTCGAGCACGCGGCGTCGGCAGGAGGCCGACCTTGCCGCGGCAGAGAAGCGCGAGCGAGCGGCAGCAGACGCCGCTGCAGCAGCAGCAGCAAGGGCATCGAGGCTGGCAGCAGCGGAGCTGGCAGCAGCTAGAGCGGAGGTGGAAGCAGCGGCGGCGGCGGATGCAGCGCTTGCAGCAGCAGCGGAGGTCGAGGTTCTACGCGGCAGCAATAGCAGCTCCATCGCTGCTGATGACAGCGCCGACGCGGACCTCGAGCTGCTGGAGAGGGAGACATCGCGAGGGCGAGCGGTGCAGTGGGCAGCCGCGCACGCCCACGAGCGCTGCGGCAGCCCAGACAGGCACAGACACGCCGGCGGCGCTCCTGAAGGAGGCGCGCACGGCGGTGGCGCTCCTAGAGGAGGCGCGCATGGCGGCGGCGGACGGGTCGACGGAGAGCGCGGCCTTCACAGGCAGCGCGGCTCTCTCTCCCCGGTTCGGTACCGTGGTCATCACGAGTACCAGGCTGTCGTCAGGGACGTCGGCCCCGGTAGCGGGTGGCCTACCCTCACCAAGACCAACTACGTTGAGTGGGCTGCGGTGATGAGGGTGAGGCTCCTGGTGCGGCATATATGGGATGCAGTCTGGTACGGCGACGTCGACTACGACCAAGATCGACGGGCGCTGGATGCTCTCATTGCTGCAGTCCCGCCCGAGATGCAGTTTTCGCTTACCAGCAAGCGGACTGCCAAGGAGACCTGGGACGCCATCGCTGCGGCACGCATCGGCAGCGACCGCGCCCGCAAGTCCACACTGCAGGCACTTCGCAAGGAGTGGGAGAACCTGGCCTTCAAGCCAGGTGAGGACGTTGATGACTTTGCTCTCCGTCTCAACACTCTGTTGCAGAAGTTGGTGCAGTTCGGCGATGACACCTACGGCGAGGAGAGAGCTGTTGAGAAGCTCTTCCGCTGCGTCCCCGAGAAGTACAAGCAGATGGCTCGCTCAATCGAGTCTCTGCTAGACCTCTCCACGATGACGATCGAGGAGGCGTTGGGCCGCCTCAAAGTCGTTGACAGCGATGAGCCACAGCGCCTCTCGGGACCCGTCACCATTGGCGGGAAGCTCCTCCTCACTCGGGAGCAGTGGGCTGCCGGCCAAGGTGACAGGAAGAAGGGGGAGCCTTTTTCCACGACAGGCGGCCGCAAGCGTGGCAAGCGTGGCAAGCCACGCAAAGACGCCCAGGCAGGGGCGCGAAGACGTGCCGAGGGTGATGATCGTGGAGGCGCCCAGGGCGGCGCCGCTGGCAAGCAAAAGCCAGCACGAGACGAACCTTGCTACAACTGCGGCAAGCTTGGTCATTGGGCCAAGGATTGTCGACAGCCACGACGTGGCCAGGCCCACGTCGCGCAGGCGGAGGAGGAGCAGCCGGCTCTGTTCATTGCTCATGCGAGCATCGAACTACCTCCAGCGGCACCGGCCGCAACGGCTCTCCTCCACCTTGACGAGCCAAAAGCACACGTCCTCCTCGACGACAGCTCCGGCAACGACAAGACCGACGGGTGGTGCCTTGACACCGGCGCCACCCACCACATGACCGGGCGGCGGGAGTTCTTCTCCGAGCTCGACTCAGGCGTTCGAGGCACCGTCAAGTTCGGCGACGCCTCCGCTGTGGAGATCAAGGGCGTCGGCTCTGTCGTCTTCGTCGCCAAGACTGGCGAGCACAGGCTGCTCACCGGTGTCTACTACATCCCCACGTTGAGGAACTCCATCATCAGCTTGGGACAGCTGGATGAGAGCGGATCGCGTGTGGAGATCGAGCACGGGGTGCTGCGCATCTGGGATCATCGACACCGGCTCCTGGTCAAGGTCAACAGGAGCAACCGCCTCTACGTCCTTCACGCACAGGTGGGGCAACCTCTTTGTCTTGCAGCCCGCCGCGACGACGATGCTTGGAGGTGGCACGAGCGCTTTGGGCACCTCAACTTTGAGGCCCTAAGGCAGCTCGGCAGCAAGGAGATGGTGCGGGGCATGCCGCACGTCGACCACGTGGAGCAGTTCTGCGACACCTGCGTCCTCACCAAGCTGCGGCGGCTCCCTTTCCCTCGCCAGGCAAGCTTCCGCGCCAAGGAAAAGCTAGAGCTCGTACACGGTGACCTCTGTGGCCCCGTGACACCGGCTACACCTGGAGGCCGGCGCTACTTCCTCCTCCTCGTCGACGACATGTCCCGCTACATGTGGGCTGTCCTGCTCGACGCCAAGGCAGCCGCGGCGGACGCCATCAAGCGTCTTCAAGCTGCTGCGGAGGCGGAGTGCGGCCGCAAGCTTCGGGTCCTACGCACGGACAACGGCGGCGAGTTCACGGCGTACTGCGCCGATGAGGGGATCCACCGCCACTTCTCCGCGCCGTACACTCCGCAGCAGAACGGCGTCGTCGAGCGCCGCAACCAGACGGTGGTGGCCACCGCCCGTGCCCTCCTCAAGCAGAGAGGGATGCCGGCGATCTACTGGGGTGAGGCGGTGATGACTGCCGTTCACTTTGCTCAACCGCTCCCCCACCAAGGCCTTCGACGGCAAGACGCCATACGAGGCCTGGCACGGGCGCAAGCCCGTGGTGAGCCACCTTCGCGTCTTCGGCTGCCTGGCCTTCGTCAAGGAGCTCAACCACGTCGGCAAGCTCGACGACCGGAGCACGCCAGGGGTCTTCATCGGCTACGCGGAGGGCGCCAAGGCCTACCGCATCCTCGACCCTGCGACACGGCGCGTGCGCATCACGCGTGACGTCGTGTTCGACGAGGGGCGAAGCTGGACGTGGGGCAAGATGGTGGATGACGGCTCGACTCCAACGACCAGCGATTTCGTCGTCGACTACGTCCACTTCAAGGAGGCGGGGGGAGCTAGCAGCTCGTCCTCACCGAGCTCGCCTACCCCACCACCTCATTCGCCACCACCTCCGGCGAGTCCTTCACCACCGCCACCACCAGCTCCGGCAAGTCCACAGGCTCCGGCGAGTCCACCACCAGCACCGCCGGCCACGCCTCGCTCTCCTACACCGGACCCTACCCCTTCAGGCTCGGCACCGGCAGCTTCGGTCCACGACGAGCAGCGCACAGTGGAGTTCACCACTCCGCTGTCCAACGACGAGGATCGCATCGACGCCTACCATGGCGGCGAGCCTCTGTGCTACCGTACCGTGGACAACCTCCTCGGCGAGCAGCCGGTCTCTGGACTGGCGCAGCACGACTTTGAGGCGGAGCTGCACCTCGCACAGGACGATGGCGAGCCTCGTTCCTTCGCCGAGGCGGAGAGGGACGCGGCATGGCGTGCCGCGATGCAGATGGAGATGGACGCCGTCGAGCGGAACAAGACGTGGGAGCTGGCCGATCTTCCAGCCGGCCACCACGCCATCTCTCTCAAGTGGGTCTTCAAGCTCAAGAAGGACGAGACCGGAGAGGTGATCAAGCACAAGGCACGTCTGGTGGCGCGCGGCTTCGTCCAGCAAGAAGGAATCGACTTTGACGACGCCTTCGCACCCGTTGCACGGATGGAGTCCGTGCGACTCCTTGCGCTAGCTGCCCAGGAGGGCTGGCGCGTCCATCACATGGATGTCAAGTCGGCGTTCCTTAACGGCGACTTGAAGGAGGAGGTCTACGTGCATCAGCCGCCGGGATTTGCGATTCCCGGTAAGGAGGGCAAGGTGCTCCGCCTGCGCAAGGCCCTCTATGGCTTGCGGCAGGCACCGAGGGCGTGGAATGCCAAACTGGATTCCACGCTGAAGGGGATGGGCTTCGAGCAAAGCCCACACGAGGCGGCAATCTACCGGCGGGGCAGCGGAGAAAAGGCCCTGCTGGTAGGCGTCTACGTCGACGACTTGGTGATCACCGGCACCAAGGATGCGGAGGTGGTGGCATTCAAGGAAGAGATGAAGGCCACCTTCCAGATGAGTGATCTGGGGTCTCTCTCCTTCTACCTAGAAATCGAGGTGCACCAGGATGACTCCGGGATCACGCTTCGACAGACCGCCTACGCCAAGCGCATCGTTGAGCTAGCTGGGCTCACTGACTGCAACCCAGCCCTCACTCCGATGGAGGAGAGGCTGAAGCTGAGCCGCGACAGCACGACGGAGGAGGTGGACGCTACGCAGTACCGGCGTCTTATGGGGAGCCTTCGCTACCTCGCCCACACACGGCCGGACTTGGCATTCTCCGTCGGCTACGTTAGTCGGTTCATACAGCGACCGACGACGGAGCACCAGCAGGCTGTGAAGAGGATCATCCGCTACGTTGCGGGGACTCTTGACCACAGCCTATACTACCCGAGGTGCCCTGGGGCGGCACACTTCGTCGGGTACAGCGACAGCGACCACGCCGGCGACATCGACACCAGCAAGAGCACGAGCGGGATCCTCTTCTTCCTCGGCAAGTGCCTCATTAGCTGGCAGTCGGTCAAGCAGCAGGTGGTGGCCCTGTCCAGCTGCGAGGCCGAGTACATAGCGGCCTCCACCGCTTCGACTCAGGCGCTCTGGCTCGCTCGACTGCTTGGTGATCTCCTTGGCAGAGACACTAGAGCGGTGGAGCTCAGGGTGGACTGCAAGTCCGCTCTGGCCCTAGCAAAGAACCCCGTGTTCCACGAACGCAGCAAACACATTCGGGTGAGGTACCACTTCATCCGAGGCTGTTTGGAGGAAGGAAGCATCAAGGCGAGCTACATCAACACCAAGGACCAGCTTGCGGACCTGCTCACCAAGCCCCTTGGGAGGATCAAGTTCCTTGAGCTCTACTCCAGGACCGGGATGGTTCAACTCTCCCAAAAAACGACGCACAAGACTTAGGGGGAGAATGATGGATAAGTCTCATGTGTGGTTGGTCTTTGTGGGGCTGTGCTGCTCACATGGTCCTTGTGGCTGTTTTTCTGTTTTTAGGACAACATCTTAGACTAGAGGACATCATCTTAGACTAGAGGACAACATCTTAGCTAGGACAGCACTTTAGCATATTAGACTAGCATCTTAGACTAGCATATTGGCATATGCTTGGCTGGCTAGCAGCCTATAAATATGTAACCCCAACCCCTCAGGTTGGTAAGGCATTGTATGAGTTTGTGTGAGAAATAAACTAGAAAATTGTCCCAACTTCTAATGTCATCCTCTCTCGATGAGAGTAAGGATTCTACTGCTACCAAGAGTGAGAATCCAGCGACTAACACCCTTCACCGCCTCTATCTCCACACCTCCTGCTGACCCTGCGGAGGCTTTCTTTTTTCCCACTGACCCGGTGATTCTGCCATCCTTCTTCCTCTACCCTGCAGGTACTACTCCGGCGCGACCTCCTGGAAGTACCACCTCGCCCCTGCCGGCCTCGCACCAGGCCTTTCCTCCCGTACCTGCTACGCCCGAGACCGCACCGGAGCTTCCACCATTGCTCCCTGTGGCTTCGCTGCCTCCCGTTGTACCCGACGCTGATGTTCCGATCGTGGGACCGAGCGCCCCGACCCCACCTCCTCCCGGGCGTTTCGGCCTCGTCTACCAGCGCCGCCAGGAGCCGGGTACGCCACCACCTCCTCCAGAGCGTTTCGGCATCGTCTACCAGCGGCGGCGGGAGCCGGATCCAGCGTCGTTGCCTTCACCACCGGGGTGTTCTCCGGCGGCCCCGCCGCGGTCTCGCGCCGACACGCCTGTGTACCATCCGCCTCTTCTTCACTGAGACCCTCGTCACATTCACCCGATGGTGACGAGGCAGGCGTCTCGCCCGCAGGCCCTCACCGCCGCCGCCTGCGAGCCGGGGATCTCTCCTGTACTGTACCCTCTTCCGTCCGCGCGGCTTTGGCGGATCCTCACTGGCGCCGCGCGATGGAAGAGGAGTACGCGGCCCTCCACGCCAACCACACATGGGACCTCGTGCCCCGACCGCTAGGCTCCAACATTATCACCGGCAAGTGGATCTGGACGCACAAGAGGCGTACTGATGGTTCCTTGGAATGCTACAAGGCTCGCTGGGTCCTCCGTGGCTTCACCCAGCGGCCTGACATTGACTATGATGAGACCTTCAGTCCAGTGGTGAAGTCAGCTACAGTCCGCACTGTCCTTTCACTGGCTCTCGACCGCTCCTGGCCTGTGCATCAGCTGGATGTCAAGAATGCCTTCCTCCATGACACTCTGACTGAGACGGTCTACTGCAGTCAGTCGGCCGGTTTCGTGGATTCTTCTCGTCCTAACTTGGTCTGCCGGCTCAACAAATCTCTCTACGGGCTCAAGCAGGCATGCCGGGCTTGGTACTCTCGATTTGCTACCTTCCTGCAGACTCTTGGGTTCACGGAGGCCAAGTTTGACACCTCCCTGTTCATATACCACTATGGGGGTGAGACTGCTTACCTGCTCCTCTATGTCGATGACATTGTTCTCACCGCCTCCAGCGAGTCTCTGCTCCACCACATCATTGCTTCTCTACAGAAGGAATTTGCTATGAAGGATCTTGGGGTGCTCCACCACTTCCTCGGCGTAACTGTTGAGCCCCGACCTTCAGGCCTGTTCCTCCAGCGGCAGTTCACTTGTGACATTTTGGAGCGAGCAGGGATGACTAACTGCAAGTCCTGCTCTACCCCGGTTGACACTTAAGGGAAGCTGTCAGAGGCTGGGGGTTCAATGCTTGGACCAGCGGACTCTACCGCCTACCAGAGTCTTGCTGGCGCGCTCCAGTACCTCACCTTCACACGACCGGACATCACTTATGCCGTACAACAGCTCTGCCTCTACATGCATGCTCCGCGGGAGCCCCACCTGGCTGCTATGAAGCGGCTTCTCCGCTACCTCCGTGGCACCCTCGGCTACGGGATGCTCCTCGGCCGGTCCTCCACTGCCGAGCTGGTTGTCTACACCGACACTGACTGGGCGGGCTGCCCGGACACCCGCAGGTCCACCTCAGGCTACGCTGTCTTCCTCGGCGGCAACCTTGTCTCTTGGTCGTCCAAACGACAGCCGGTGGTCTCACGCTCCAGTGTCGAGGCGGAGTACCGTGCCGTTGCCAACGGCGTGGCCGAGGCCGCCTGGCTCCGCCAGCTCCTGGCTGAGCTTCACCGCCCTCTCACCAGGAGCACACTCGTCTACTGCGACAATGTCAGTGCAGTCTACCTCTCCACCAACCCCGTGCAGCACCAGCGGACGAAGCATGTGGAGATCGACCTACACTTCGTCCGTGACCGTGTGGCCATCGGCGACGTCCGAGTCCTTCACGTCCCGACCACCTCCCAGTTCGCGGACATCTTCACCAAAGGCCTCCCGTCCTCGATCTTCACCGAATTTCGCTCCAGCCTCACCGTCACCAGTGGCTAGTTGCGTCTGTAGGGGGACATGTGTGTGTGGTCTTTCTTCTTTCTTTCTTGTTCAGCCTCGAACTCCGCTGCGCCGGTAGTTCAGACTGCGGGGGGTGTTGGAATGTGAGTGCATTAGGCCCATGAGGCTAAGCCCATGTATGGTTACCTATATAGCTACCCTTCTAGGGTTAGCCCAAATCAATAGAATCTTACTTTCTAACACAGATATCTGGCACGATTTGGGGAGTTGGACACTGTTTCAGTCTTGCTCCCTCCATTCCAAATTATAAGATGTTTTGTCTTTTCTAGATACGTGTTTTTGTTATGCACTTAGATATACATTATGCCTAGATACATAGTAAAAACAATGTATCTAGAAATACCAAAACATCTTATAATTTGGAATGGAGGGAGTACAACATACATATTGCAAATTGTGACCTTTTTACTCATCCAAACAAGTTTTTCTTAAAAAAAAATCTGCAAGCAACTTTAGCCTGCAGATAAACATGAGAATATCTATCTGTCACCTGTTTACTGCATCTTTGTTCTATGAGATTTTATTGTTGATAAGATATTCTTCTAATTAATTAAAATTAATCTCCTTTTTTCTAGATGATTTACGGATGGCAGTGAAAGAAATTATTTGCGACAGTGAGACCGAACGGCAGGAGTACAAAGAAGCAGTTATAGCAATTACTGTGGAGCAATCATTGAAACGGTTAGGCTCCTATAACTTCCTAGTTTGCTTTGACAGCATGAACTCAGTCGAAGATTCTAACCAATTCATATTTTTTGTAGCTACTGCCAAAGGATAAAGCGGCCTGATTTCTGGGGTGGAGAGTCAGAACTCCTGGTATATATTTTATTGTTCTAAAAACTTGAAATTCTTAGTTTGTGTAGTCATCATTTATTACCCAATTAGATCCATGGAGAATCTGATTTACATGATAGACAAGTTCATGCATCATTCTTATTCTACTTTTGTCGAACTTCTGGAGGTTGTAGCCTAAATAGATGGAGCAGAATGCTAGTGCCTTACTGCCTGTCAAGTTTGATTATATGTCTATTTTTTAGATATTATTTGCATATGACATTTTTCTCCTTACAGGTTTTGTCTAGACTGTGTCGGCAGCCAATAATTATTTATATTCCAGAGCGTGAGGTAATTCTAACAGTTTCTGGGATAATACATTCATAGAGTTACTGGATCTTTGGTCCAGATCTGTAAATAGTGTCGTGACTTAAATGAAATTGAAATGACCATTCTGGTTGGCCAAGTAATAATCAACTGTACAAATAATGGTGAATTTGAGTACCATCATTACCATGGGAATGAATTGTGGGGTGATAAAATAAAATAACACCAAGAATGCACAACAGATCTATATACATTCATAGCAATGTAGCATCACATTTCAGATATCTGCTTCCATAATCTAATGCTCTGAATCCACAGTATTCTTGAATCTTGATATTTGTCAAGATCTTTAAGCAAAAATATGGTAAAATATGAAAGTATTTTTGCTAACAGTTAAATTGATGAGAACTTACTTTAATGATCTTTGAACTTTCCCCTGTATAAACTCCATCCACCATCGAATTTGAAATTTTTATTTGGATTAAAGTACTACTTTTTTGTTTCCTTGGAAACTACGTGTTAGTGACATATTTCCATAGGCTATACTTGAAACTGAACTTGGCACTATGTTCTGTAATTCAGCTTGGCTGACATCTGTGATCTATCCTTTATGTTTGCAGTACCATGGTCGGGGTAATGGCTTCATTCCTATAGCTGAATATGGTTTGGAATTCACCAAAAATACAAAGCAGTGGAAGAAAAAGACACCAGTAAGACTATTATACAGTGGGAGGAACCATTATGATTTGCTAGTGTGACATAGTTGCAGAACTGTCTACTTTGTAGTGCCCGTCATCATACCATGGTTGTATTATTTTTTGTTTTTGTACCTGTGCTTGTGCCCCTTTTTTTAGGCACCAATGGAATTGGTTCAATTATCAAAATGTCAATTTCTTTCGAAATATATATATGTCGTTTGCATGCTTTGATCGTGCATATTTTTCTCGTTTTCTTGGCAAAATCGAGGTGCTGTGACAGCAGTTTCACGGTTCAGTTGAGTCATATAGACATTCTATGGGTTAGCAGATTTTGAGCTAAGATGACGCATGACATGTACTTGTACTGTACCCCTGCCTTAGTGAGGCCAATGCTATTTGTCAGCGATTTGTTCGGTGACCAGTTGGTGGCAGGCAGATAATAGATCGTTTGTCGAAGTGATGCCAACGGAAGTTTTGTAGCTCCAAATTGTAAATGGCACCGTATTGGAGGATACGATCTACCTTTGCTAGGCCTCGGAGGACTGAGTAAGGGACGGACGGAGAGGGGTACGAAGGATGGAACAGAGGAGAAAGTGACAGATCTTACGGGAGGGATATATTTTTTTGCGCTTTAATATTAGACTAGCAAATATGTCCGTGCGTTGTAACAGGATCGTAATTCATAATATTATAGGCGGTACGAACATGGTTGTATGACAGAGCTGCACGCGAGACACTACGGTCATAGCGAGATGGCTTGAACTTGCAGCCACGGCACCACGTGCGCATTGGGTCACTGACCATGGCAAGGCAGCTTAGTCCGTTAGCGTGATGGCCATAGTGTGGAAACTATGCCGGCATTACACCGCGGCACAACGCTCATGCGGGAGACCAGAAGTGGCCATGACAATATGCACGTAGTGTTTTGAGGCAGCCTGGGCCAGAACAATCGCGAGCGATTTCTAACTCGTATGTAAATAAAAAAAGCAGAGCAAAATAAAGAACATAACTCTTATTCTTTTCTATTTGATTATTAAAAGTTCTATTTACCGTACTCAGGATCTGAGAAATCTATTTAGATTAGGATTTTTACTCTATATTGATCTAGAGTTCTATTTAGAGTACTCAGGAGTAATATATTTAGATTAGGATTCATACTCCCATATTCATTTAGATGTGAGCAATTTTAACTCGTATGTAAATAAAAAAAGTGGAGCAAAATAAAGAACGTAACTCTTATCTTTTTCTATTTATTATTAAGAGTTTTATTTAGAGTACTCAAGATTTGAGGAATCTATTTAGATTAGGATTTCTACTACATATTGGTCTAGACGCGAGCTATTTTAACTCGTATGAGTACATGTTATATATAGAAGTCCGGACAAAAGAATTTCTCCATCGTCCAATAGTTAAAGGGAAACGGACCAAACAAATGGATGGACGAAAAAAAGCCTGAAATTTTGTCTCTTTATTATTAGGTATAGATTAGATATGATGTATATTGATATAGATATAAGTCTGTAGATAATGTATACACTAAAATATGTTTTCAAATCCTAATGCAGGTTTAAAAAAATGGAGGGACTACCTTGCAAATTGGTGTTATATAGGCTGAACTACCTTGCAATTTATTAATATTCATATATACTTTTTTCTAAGTTGGTGTTATATAGGGACTCAATTGTAAATTGGTGTTATTAAAATTGGAGAAATTTAATTTAACAAAGCTGAAATGAACTATAATTTGGGACGAGGAAGTAGTTACTAGTAGTCAAGATTAGCAAAGGTGGATGACCTCGTCTATGAAATGAATTTAATAGATCAGTTTATCCAACATCTAAGCAGGATATTCTCTTGATATGAATCATCCCATCCATACTGGTCCCTAACTTAACACCTCAAAAAAAAAAATTGGACCACCATCTATCATTCTATCATCTAGGCCTTGTTTAGATGGCTAATTTTTTGAATCTAGGCTACTGTAGCACTTTCGTTTGTACTTGGTAATTAGTGTCTAATCATAGACTAATTAGACTCAAAAGATTCATCTCGCAAATTACAGACAAACTATGCAATTAGTTATTTTTTTACCTACATTTAGTGCTTCATATATGTATCTAAAGATTTGATGTGATGAAGAGAGCGAAAAAATTATAACTTTAGCCGGCATCTAAACAAGGCGCTAACCTTGTCAACGAACCAAGCGCACCAAGCAGGTGCAAGACTATAGCGAATATTTGATCGGTGATGGCAATTGGCAACAGAACAGGAAGCTGCAATTTGGCATTTATCTAGCTACATCTTCGAGAGTTTGCCAAATTAATTTGGCATCCATCTATTTTTGGCAAAACAGAAAAAATTATGCTCAAACAGTTTGGCATCCAACTTGACAAATTTTAGCAACTTGGTAAATCTCCCCCTCCTCTCCACGCGCATATTTGTGCGCTGAGCGCGAGCGCGCATCCGGCTTCACGTGCAAATTTAAGCGGGGCTCTTCGTTTCTTAGTGGGGCTCTTCGTTTCTTAACGGGGCTCTTCGTTCGCTTAGCGGGCCTCTTCTTATTTTACCAAGTCCAAATGACAAACTCTTGGAGAGAGTCTATTTTTTCACTTGCCATATATTTTAGCGAGTTATCAAATCACGATATTTGCCAAGTGAATTTTGACAAATTCTTGGAGATGCTCTTATACTGTATTATTACCAACCATAAGGTCGTGTATGATTTAGCAAGTACACTAACCATGATTGTATAAAGAGACAATTCCCTGTCAGCCATGGTAAAAAATGTAAATTCCCTATAAGCCACTGAAAAAATTCATCTTCCTTCTCAACCATCGCTGCAACTTTTCCTATCCTTGCACGCCACTGCCGTCAGCTTGAGGTGAAACGGCAGCTAACAGAAATGTAAAATGTCCTTTTTGCCCCTCTTACAGATGGGCCCCACACGTCTGCCTTCTTCCTCCTCGCTCCATGGCCATGGAAGCCAGCTGCTGCTTGCACACGGAGGGGAAGGGAGCTCGGTCAGGCCGGCGGCGTCACATGGCACGACGCGATCAGTCGTGCGGCCACAATTTCTCCGTCGCGCGTGAGCAGTGTGCAGGCAGCAACTTCTCCGGCGACCCTCCATCCTTGGCCGCGTGGACGAGCTCCCCTCGATGGCCTTCTCCCTCTATAAAACCACCTCCAAGAACCGTGCGCGCACCCTGCTGCCGCATCGCCCCTACCTGTGCTCGCCCTCCTCTTCCAACGCCTCCAATCGCCACCGCCGCCGCCATTAACGAGAGCTCTGCCGCCGCCCCGATCTCCCTGTCCAATCCACCTCGAGCCCTCGTTCCTCCCTCGCCGGCATCGCACGGACACCGCGAACCCGCCCAGACATCCCTTGGCACCGATCCACTCCTGCAGCAACTTCTCTCGTGCTCGCCGGAGACCACCTCCGCTTGCTCATTGTACCCACCTCGGGGAGCCATGCAGGTAGCCGCGAGCCACCGTCGCGTGGGCCCGTGCCGCGTCGTGTGCCAACACCGGCCTGGCCGCTCTTCCTCTCCGTGCGCGAGCACCAGCTGGCTTTTCATGGCGCGCGCGTGAGCAGCAGCTGACTTCCATGGCCATAGAGCGAGGAAGAAGAAGGCTGACGCATGGGGCCCACTTGTAAGAGAGGCAAAAGGGACATTTTACACTTCTGTTAGCTGCCGTTTCATCCCAAACTGACGGTAGTGGCACGCAAGAGTAGGAAAAGTTGAAGCGATGGTTGAGAAGGAAGATGAATTTTTCCGGTGGCTTATAGGGAATTTGTATCTTTTATAATGGCTGACAAGGAATTGTCTCTTGTATAAAAGCAAAACGTTACGAAAAATGAGCTGTACAATAGTAGGTGCAACAGATGGCCCATTGTACTACGATCGTTTGCCAAGAAAAGGTAGAGCTGTCCACAGTCCACTGCTACACCCCTGGCGATGCCGCCGCCGCCGTGATCGTGACGGACCCGGCCCAACAACGACTAGCCCTTGTTTAGTTCGCAAGCTGGGGTTTGCCAAATCAGTGTTTAGTATTATAACATTTTTGTTTTTATTTAGTAATAATTGTTCAAACATTGATTAATTATATTTAAAATATTTATCTCGTAAAGTACAATAAAATTGTACAATTAATTTTTGATTTTATCTATATTTATTACTCTATGCATATACCAGTATTTTGATGTGACGGAGAATCTTCTTTTTACGTAGTGGATTTTGAACCCAAATTTAGAAAACTGAACATGGCAGACGTAGACAACGAGCACGACGCGCTCCTCCTCCCTCGGCCCCACTGTCAACCACCCTCCCTGACAGTACTGCGCGTATCAAAAATGCATACGTACGCCCTGTCCTTTCGGTCTCAATAAAAATTTGGAGAAAAAAAGAGCTGAGGTAGAGGGAGACTTCGGACTTGTTTAGATTTAAGTTTTTTTACTCTCTCTATCACATCAATATATATATATATATATATATATATGTATGTGCATGAAGCATTAAATATAGGTAAAATAAATAAATAATTATACAATTTATCTATAATTTAGGAGACGAATCTTTTAAGTCTAGTTAGACTATAATTAGACAATAATTATCAAATACAAACGAAAGTATTACAGTGCAATGAAAATTTTTCACCCCAAGTCTAAACAAGGCCTTCAATGCCCTGCGCCCCTGCCAGTGCCGAACCAAACTGCCAATCACGAAGGCAGGTAGCAATTTTGTTTTTATGTGGTAAAAATTGTTTAATTTTTAATTAATTAGGCTCGAAATATTTATCTCGTAAAGTACAATAAAACCGTGTAATTAGTTTTTGATTTCATCTATATTTAATACTTCATACATATACCGATATTTCGATATGATGATGAATCTTCTTTTTATATAGTAAAATTTAAAGATAAATTTGAATATCTAAACGAGACCGAACAAACAACAGGAGAGTCCGACGAGGCAGCCGGAAAAAGGCTGGCCGACGTGGGCCGCACCCGCACCACGCTTGCCGGGCCCGCGCAATAATATCTCGTCTCCCCGCCAGGCCGCCACGCCACAGATCCTGACGCCTGGGTCCCGCTTGCCCCTCCACCCATACGGCCATGCGACCAGTGCTTGCTTTTCCCGTACTTCTTCCCGGTCCCCCAACCGCAGCTGCGGAACTCCTTGCTCACCGACACGTTGGTCCCACCCTCTGGTGGCCCCGCCACCAGTGACCCGAGCATCCTGTGCGCGGAGCTTCCTCTTCGAATGCGCACTAATGGTGGTAGTAATAATTGCTGACTAGTTTAATGAGCAGCAGCACGGCACTGTGCTGTGCTGTGCCACCATCATCCGATTCCCACATCCCCCGGCGTCGCTTGTTTGTTGCTGCTGCCTTTCCCTTTCCGCCGCGGCAAAAGTGAGGCGCGGGCGAGCTGGGGGAGGGAGACGAAGTGACGAACCCGTCATAATTCCATCGCTTAATCGCGCCTTGTGCTCCTGCGTATATAAGCGCGGCAATCGGGACGCCGGGGGAGGGTGCTTATTCTTCATCGCACCCACGCCACGCGCGCGCAGGGGCCTCTCAGTCAGATCTCGCCGGCCACGACCCGTGAGACAGGGAGAGAGGGAGGGGTTGGCCGGTGATCGGGAGAAGATGTTTAGCGGGACGCAGCAGAAGTGCAAGGTGTGCACCAAGACGGTGTACCCGATGGACCAGCTCTCCACCGACGGCGTCGTCTTCCACCGCTCCTGCTTCAAGTGCCAGCACTGCAAGTCGACCCTCTCCGTACGTTCCCTTGCCCATGTTCTCTTCTAATGGGTAGGTGGATGGATCTGTAGGGCAATGCAATGTAGCGTCGGGTAGTAGATCTGCGAATTGCTGCGGCGAACGGATCTGGCGCGAGTTTCCTAGTATCAGAGAAATTCTATGCCCAAGAGATCATGATTTTGTTCCTTTCCAATTTGCTAGCTCGGTAAAACAGAGAGGATTGGACAGAAAATCGATGCAAATGAAAACTCTTATTTGATCTTCTATTTAGGCGACCTGTCGATGTCTAGGCAAAGATAAGCAGTTGTGCAAGGTCTGACAATCTCCGTCTTCATACTTTTCGCCTTTGATAGCTGAGCAACTATTCCTCGTTCGAAGGAGTGCCGTACTGCAAGGCCCATTTCGAGCAGCTGTTCAAGGAGACCGGGAGTTACAACAAGAGCTTCCAATCACAATCACGTACGCTTGCATTCCGTACCGAATCATTGAAATGAAAATACAAAGTTTTTGTGTTTCCGTGGTCTGACTCAAGTGATGTGCTCATGGTTTACTTCTTTCAGCCGCAAAGATTACTCCGGAAAAGTTGGCCCCTGAGCTGGTGAGTGCCAGTCTGTACGCGTTAGTTTTTGTCTCATTGTATTCTTGAAATGGAGAAGTAATCAGTTTTGTCCAAAATCTGCTATCCAGACCAGATCACCAAGCAAAGCTGCAAGGATGTTTTCAGGAACACAAGACAAGTGTGCGACTTGCGGTAAAACCGCATATCCTCTTGAGAAGGTAATTTTGATCACATTATGCTTTTTTACTTTTCATTATTTCCTTTCAAAATTTTGGGATGTAGGCATCGAATTCAGTAGTTCATCAAGGTCAATATTTGCTCTGGAACATCTCAGGATCAATCCCCATGGGTTTCAATGGCTTTCACAACTGAACAAATATTTGTCCCCTTCTAGTCATGTTAACCAGGTCGTTCTGTCAAACTAAATTTTGTTCCATTTAACAATAAAATTATATCTTCGTTCATCTTAATTCGCCTAATTATCCTTTCTTGATTGCCTTTAGTCATCAAAACTCTTTCTGATCACTTTCCTTGAGCCAGCAAAACATGTGGACAGTGGTTCTAATGCATGGCTGTTAAAAATATTGCACAGGTAACAGTTGAAGAAAAGGCCTACCATAAGTCATGCTTCAAATGCTCCCATGGGGGCTGTGCGATTACACCTTCCAACTATGCAGCCTTGGAGGGCATCCTCTACTGCAAACACCATTTCTCTCAACTTTTCAAGGAGAAGGGAAGCTACAACCACTTGATCAAGTGTGCGTCGGTCAAGCGCGCTGCTGAAGCACAGCCAGAACAACCAGCCTCTGATTCCTCCTGATCGCTCCATTTCAACAGTGGGGGTTTGAAGGCGAGAGTTGGGAAGCCTCCTGTTTTTACTTAAAACCGCATTCTGTATGTTATTCCATCTATGCCATGAGGCTACTGGACTACTCTATTTTGGTATCCTCTGCTGTGCTAGCTGGATCACATCGGTGAACCATGGAATTGTTGTCATTTTCAATGAAATTGTTGTGCATCAAGTAATGAAATCTTCACTGAAATTGTTGTGCACCAAGTAATGAAATGGGGTATCTTGCCCTTATTGATCGATATATTGTTTATGTGGTGTTGTCTTGGGTACTATGCAGTCTGGTTTGGTATATGGTCATACTAAAAGGTTCTTTTTGGTTAACTTTCTTCTCTGTGTTTAGTTCATTCAAAACTCCTGAAAAATGCACTATGCAAAAAGAAGATTTCTCGTCACATCAAACTTATGATACATGCATGGAGTACTAAATGTGGATGAAATCAAAAACTAATTGCATAGTTTGGTTGTACTTTGCGAGACGAACGTTTTGAGTCTAATTAGTCAACGGTTAGACAATTATTACCAAATACAAACGGAATGCTATAGTATCACTACAGAAAATTTGGCACTCCAAATTCGGTGAACTAAACACAGATGGCACTCCAAATTCGGTCGAAAACTACCCTGTTTTAGGAGGTTTCTCCCTCCCAGAAAGGGAAAGTTGCTGACACCGCCTAATATTCGCATGAGCCACTCAGAACTCAGGAGTCAGAATAAATAGAAAGGGCTGGATTGATTTTGTGTATATGTTCATCCATATACTCCTGTTATCTTGTGCACCAGATATTTCCACTTTTTAATTCAAAAGGATTTAAAAACCCTTGTGCGGACTAAGATTTTGGAAAATCAATTGTTACTGCCTTAAACCATAACCATACGGTACTGTCCACAGTATAGAGCTTGTAGACCAGCTTATTAGGCATTCATCTCATCTAGGCAAAGTTGATTGCAAACGGTTTAGGTCATACATGTAGTTCAAGCCAGAGAGTGAGCACTACCGAATAGTTTCATAACCTCGAAGAGAATCAACTATATAACTATGAGATGAAAAAGGACCGGTTATACTTGGAATGTAACTCCTATTTCTTAAACCATCTTCTCAAGTTCTGTACTCATGTTTATAACCCATGCTATACACAAATTAAACAAATCCAAGTTGAACAACACAAAATGTAAACCCCATCACTGCATCCACTATATATATGTTCAGACAACAATGCCATCATCTGGTACAAAATGGTGCATTTCACCACCCTATTTCCATATCCTTGGTGAGGATGAGCACACGCAATTGGACAGGACAACAAAGAAAAGTTAAGTGGCTACATACGAAGGCAGGTCAAGATTTCCAATTCTCTCCGCAACTCAAATGATACCACAGATCAGCTCGTGCTTACAGTTCTCCAATTCTCCCCTGCATAGACGCCTTCACTTCCAAGTTCTTCCTCTATTCTAAGCAGCTGCAAAGTCAGCGTTGCAAGGTTACCACAAGTCAGCTGTATTCATGGTGGTGTGTATGCTGTGTACTCACATAGAAATATAAAGGATTGAACAGAAAGAAAAACCTGAATGTATTTAGTTAGACACTCTCCACGGCAGGGGGCACCGGCTTTGATCTGTCCGGCTGCAGCACCAACAGCCAGGTCAGCAATGAAAGAATCCTCAGTATCTCCAGACCTATGTGACACCATCACACCCCAATGAGCATCCTTTGCCTGCTTCACAACCTCTATGGCCTCAGTGACAGTGCCCACCTGATTTGCCTGCATATATAAAAATGTTATTGTCAAACTAAACATGACAAAAAACACTACAGGTATACTAAGGGCCCCCAACGAATATAGAAACTTTGAGGCAGCGGTATGTTTCCTGCCAAAACCTATGAAATAATCGTGTTCGAAATAGGGCGTCAACAGAACCATATATGAACTTTAAGGGAGCAAGATTGTGATGAAAATACACGTGCAAGCAAGAGGTTGAGACTACAATGTGCCTAGAGGCTACAGCCTACTAGTTTAATTGCAAGTTTCTCAGCTTTCAGCAAATTCAAATAATATATGGATGACAAATGTATTACTGTTTCAGATTGAATACAACACTGTTCTATATAAATAAACTTACAACTCAACTCAGACTACACAAAGCTTAATTTATAATGAACATTGAGAAGGAAGAGTAGCGTTTTAATAAAGAATAAGCATGAGCATCCAAATATTGTCAAATAAAGTATGCTTAATTCCAGAGTTAAATGTCATGTGGTACTGTTACCTGTCATTCTCGAACTACTCCAATAACATGGATATATAACACAAACTAGTCCCAATAAGAAAGAATTTACATGGATGACTTGATACTTGCCTTGAGAACAAGAGCATTGCAAGTGTACTCACTTACTGCCCGCTTAATGCGTTCGGGGTCAGACATCAACAAGTCATCCCCTGCAACCTGTACACATTTCATACCATGAACTACTCACGAACTAACAAGTGAAAGTTAGAAGAAAAAATCACCTGGCACAGCTCTAGAGTGGTCAATTTTTTTGAGTGCTCCCAGTCATCTTTATCAAAGGGCTGCTCAATGGAGACAAGTGGGTACTCTAATACAGAAAGTGGAGGGAAGAAATCAGCGAACTTGTGTTTATATGCTTCATGAAACTAAAATATGTACAAGAAAAAGAAAGATGATGCCAACCCACAATTCAAGGATACCTGAACAAAGCTGGCTATAAATCTCAATCATATCATCAGCAGTTTTGAAGTTCTGCCCTGATTTCTTTGTTGACTTGAACTCCAGATCATATTTCTTTCCTGCAAAGAGTTGGATGAACATAGCCATACGCTAACTCATTCACATAACAAATACAAAAGAACCCAATGCATTGACTATGGAATCAAATAACGTTCAAGCTCACTATTTCTAAGGTTCAAGATTGTACAGTATCTGGTCATCCGAATGCAAGTAGAGTATGTAGCAGCATCGTTACAAGATTCCTTCTAGGTGGTTCTGACAGCATGGTTTCAATGGCAATGGCTGGTGCTGGTGTTTAGTAGCAACAATATTAAACAAACAGATGACAGCATGGAAAAAAATGAGGCATAAATAATATGGATAGCAGCAGAATGGTTACATCCTATCACCAAATTTCATAGTCTGTTTGATATTTTTATTCAGAGAGTTAGTTTTTGAACATTTACATAGTCCATGCATAGGCAATGCACTGCTTTTCTACTTACCTACACAAAAATCAGTAGCAGCAACATCAATTGCCAATTTTATTCTTCCATTATATCCAGCCCTCTCTATTGCCGCAATAACAAGATCCAGGCCTTCAGATATGCTGAACATCAATAAAGCAACATAGATATGGCATATTGAAATCCATATGTAGGTCCCCAATTGGAAAAACAAGAAATGTGCGATATCAGAAAATAGCAAATTAGTTTCTCACTTGCCTGGAAATATTTGGAGCAAACCCACCATGATCTCCAATGTTGCAGCTGTCTGAGCCACATTTCTCCAAGATAATATCCTGCAAAAGTAATTATTAGTAAGTAAATATGTACAAAAGTGATCAAACCTTTCTGGCAGTCTGAAGGCAAAACTTGTAAGAGCTAAGAGGTCCACAATATCAGTACTTCGCCTCAACAACAACCGACCCAAATGAATTAATAGTAGCTAAATTTAGAACGAGGAAAAAAAGAGACAAGGAATCAGAAAGGCTGAGTGCAATTAGTTTTATTGAACACAATCTTATGATGTTTGATGAACATCTTGAACAAAGTATGAGTGGAAAACAACACTACATATCTGCAGCACAGATTGTTAGAAGTGAAGGCTACCTTGAGATGGTGATAGGTCTCTGAACCCATCTGCATTGCTTCTTCAAAGTTCTTAGCACCAACAGGAAGGATCATAATTTCCTACAAATAAGAAAGGTTTATATTTATTCCAGAACTACAGTTAAACATGTTGATATGGTTGATATAATAACTAACTATCTTAATATGTTTCTGTTTAGGCAAAAGATGACTCAAATGGACAAAATAAGAGAATAATGCCTTCAACTTCTCAGATTCTAAAGGTTTGGAGGAATACTTGAATGGGAAGACCATTTCCAGCATGCTTTCCACCATTAATGACTGTAATTGCAGGGACAGGAAGAGTTGTAGCACTTTTACCAACAAGATCTGCTATATGCTTGTAGAGTGGAGCCTGCACAGCAACAAACATCCAATGATCCGACAATAAGAATTCAGTGCTGTGGCATGACACATTTATCAAATTATAATGATTTTAGCAGAAAAGCAGCACCTCTTTTTCAGCAGCACCAGCTTTGCAAGCTGCAATTGACACTGCCAGCATAGCATTTGCTCCAAGCTCAGCCTGCATTTCGCACAATATCATAGCTATTTCCATTTGGATAAAATCTATTTGCTAGAAATAAGGGAAGGAAATCAAGATACAAAAAAATTGAGGCAGTAGCGGTAAGTGGAAACACAAGTAGACAGTGAAAAGAACAGCATTATTTCCGAACAGTCAAATATAACCGAAATAATTTGTGTCCCATACTGCCCCTAAATTGACTATACCCAATGTGAAGTATTGCTTGAGCATATGGAGCCATCAGTTGTTTGTGTATAGCATGGGTTGGCAATGCAGAATTCAGGAACAAAAAACCGCAGAGGAGAGAAAAAGGGAAAGGATCTCCGAGCGTTCCACCTTGTGGCGCGCCTTGTCCAAGTCCATGATGGCCTGGTCGATCTGAGCCTGCTGCTGCGGATCCATCCCAACGAGCGCCTCCGACACCTTGTCGTTGATCACCCGCACCGCGTCGGCGACCGCCCTGGCGAGGATCTTCCGCCTCTCGGAGCCCCCGGCCGCGTCGGCGGCGGCGCCCTCGAGCGCGCCCGCGCCGGCCGCGGATGCTCGGTGCACGGCCTTGTTGGTGTGCAACTCGACCTCAACGGCCGGCGCGCCGTGCCCGTCAAGGATCTGGCGCGCCCGCACCCTCGTGATCACGGCGGGCGCCGCCCGCCGCATGTGGCCAGCGATGAAGAGAACCGGGTCGGGGGCCTTGGCGCGGACCGCCGCGTTCACGGCCTCCTCGATCTTGCGCGAGAGCAGGTGCTTCTCCAGGTACTCCTGCACCGACATGGCTGACACGCCGGTGGAATTCTTCTTCTCCTCACGACTTCACCACGCCATGCTCACCTCCCCGACGACTCCGCCGTCTCGAGTGCGTGCGGCGAGTCGCCTGAATCCGAAGTCCTGAACTAGGAAGACGAGACAGAGAGGTCTGACTAGTGTGCACGCGTGGGCCCTTTTGATGTTGGGCTGAATTGTTTTTTGGCACAAGGCCGGGCCTTGGCCCATGAATAAAATTACTAGAAGCCCAGCTACTTTTTTTTCGATCTAGAAGAGAGACCCACTGGCCACTGCCCACGGGAGAGCTCTAGCATTCTCCACGCTCGAATCCAGCGGCGTCGGGTCCGTGCTGGAACACGTGAGAACTCTCCGGAAACTACTTTCTCCTCCACTTCTTAGCTATCGCTTTTCCTCTATAAAAGCTCCCCACGCTCCGGCGACAAGGAATTGAGACAGCAAGCAGCGATCAGGAAGCTCAACCAAATCGTTCGAACCTCTCAGCCCAAATCTCCAATTCGTAGTCGTAAACTAGACTAGATAGGAGCCAAAATCGAACCGATCATGTCGCTGATCCGCCGCAGCAACGTGTTCGATCCCTTCTCCCTCGACCTCTGGGACCCCTTTGAGGGCTTCCCCTTCGGCTCCAGCAGCAGCAGCAGTCTCTTCCCCTCGTTCCCGCGCATCAGCTCGGAGACCGCGGCCTTCGCTGGCGCGCGGATCGACTGGAAGGAGACCCCAGAGGCGCACGTGTTCAAGGCGGACGTCCCGGGGTTGAAGAAGGAGGAGATTAAGGTGGAGATTGAGGACGGCAACATCCTTCAGATCAGCGGCGAGCGCAACAAGGAGCAGGAGGAGAAGACGGACACCTGGCACCGCGTGGAGCGGAGCAGCGGCAGGTTCCTGCGCAGGTTCCGACTGCCCGAGAACGCCAAGACGGAGCAGATCAGGGCCGCCATGGAGAACGGCGTGCTTACAGTCACTGTGCCTAAGGAGGACGTCAAGAAGCCTGAGGTGAAGTCCATTCAGATCTCCGGCTAGACGTCGGTCCGCACGTCCGGTCGTCGTGCCTGCGTGCCTGGAGGAAACGGCAGTTCGCCTCTGTTGTTCTGTGAAATAAAATTGGGTTAAAAGAAGTGAGTGTTTGTCACTAATATGGTGGTAATGTGGTATGATGGTGGAATGTGGTCAGAAACTCTGCGTATCTTTGGTCTGCCTTGTGGTGTTGAATCTTAGCTTTGAGAGTCCCTGTTGTTGTGGTCTATGTATGTATCTCGTGAGTTTGCTCTTTATCTAGAATTTTTTTATTGTGGTACTTTAAGATCTGTCCATGTTTTTGTCGTTGTACTACCTCCATATCTCATCCTAATAAGAGGTTGGTAGTCCCATTTACTAGTCTTTGTGACTATTAGAGAAGTTACTGTTTCATAGGGATGCAAGGGGTCACTATTAGAGAAGTTGGAGTGATGCAAGGCGGGTTGTCTGTGAACCCGTTAACAGGCTAATTAGAAGTTGGTTGTGCGAAGTTGCCTATTTGCGGGTAACCTCCTCAGTTTCAAAACATGCGAAGTAAGGTTGTTTTTGTAGAGACCATCATCATAGGGTGGTTGTCATTGCAACTGCGTTTCGCCGTCTTCTATCACTTGCATTTGACTTGAGGGCGCGGCGCAAGTTGAGGTTCCTGTCAATGCACTAATGAACTAGAAAACCGCGCGGCTTTGCCGCGCTGTTCTTCTAGCACCTGGCCAGTATGACCCTTAGCTCTTGCTGAATTTTGTAGTTGCATGCCCTCGTAGAACATGTAGAGTGAACAGATAAAGTTAATGTGACATAGAAAATTGTTCATCCTTATATATGCGAGTGCTGCTGGTGGATTTGCGTATCTCCAGATACATTTTAAGTTACAGCAAAAGAGTGTAACTGCTATCTAAATACTTGTAGATTGCAAAAAAGACCGTGTGTTGCCTTCGTTTAGAATAGTACGTGAAAAGGCAGGTCTTTCTTTTATGATCCTGAAATATACAGATAGTAAGAAAAGACATTATATCTTTTGTTTAATATGTTGCCTGTATATATATTGTGATTATAAAACCTTATATTTACTTCAACGATTACCTTTCCATGAATAACATTGTTTCTTTGATTTGCCACGTTGGTAATCATCAAAGTGACTCTCATTGGTTCCTGTCAACAAACATTTAGTAATGGTAGCTATTACTTAATATAAAGAAGTATGTTTTCGTAAGAGTAGGAAAGTTATAGAAAAAAAGTTGTACTTAAAGAATTTATAGAAGATTATCAGTGAAGGCAACAAATCTGAGTACTTGGCTTAATGAAGCAAGCTTACATGTAAATGCATAGTTGCAAAAGCTCATTTGGGGGTGTTGATGTAGGAGGTAGTAGGGGAAAAAACTGGAAGGTAAACAAAAATACATGCACATTGTCATGTACTTGTTCAGTGTTCTTGCTTGGGCTCTCATCTTTATCCTAAATCCTGAAAATTATATTAAGTTTTATAAATTTTGTTCTCCAATAGAAATTTTGTAGCACATACCCTGTAGGATCCATGATCTGAATCTGATTAGAAAATTATATCTGAGATGATGTACCCTAAAAAATTTAAATGTAGTAGTAAGCAAGAAGACTGAGTTAAATAATAGGAAGATGAAAAAAGATATTGTGCATATATATGAAAAATAAATGATGCATGTACCTGATTGTTTTAAAAGATATTGTACATACCTGGTAGTTATTAAAGGTGGTAGAATTGTATCTTTTGTGACCCTCTTCTAGTAGATTTTATAGATGGTATAATTGATTGTTTTCCATGGTTTTTTTAATGATGGTTGCTTGGAAGGAAGGATCAATAAAATGCTGACATGTAAACTTATATGACTCGTTTTTAAAGCAGCGTTAAATTAATTAATTGTACCTACTCGTATGGTTTTCAGAAGTTTTTTTATTTAAAAGAAATAGCCAGACTGAGAGCAGTGGGGATACCGAAAAAGAGCGGCTACTGCAAGGAGGTAGCAAACTTAAAAAATCGACGATGGTAGTCTAGGATTAAATCTGAAATCTATCTAGGAAAATGGATCTCAATTTGAAATCTTATATCCAGATTTTTTGCCAATCTAATTTGAACGCAGATGTCACAGCAGGTATCAAAGAGAACCAGCTTCTAAAATTCTTAACAAAATCAAGGATGCAAAGAAGAATGGGGAAGATAAACAGCACGTACCTTATGCTTTGCAGACGTTATTCTCCTTCCTGGTTCCACGCAAACAACTACGGAACTAACGTGCCCGGCCACTAACAAGCTGAGATGGGAGGCAGCACAGGGATACTACCCCCAGCTCTTTTTTGGGAGCGATGGAAACTTCATTTAGAAACTTTGTTACCAATGGACGAACATATGTGCTACAATTAATTAGCAATTGATTAATATATGTGCTGCATTTAAATAAAAATATTGCGTAGTGGAACCCATGATCCGTGCACAAATTTGGCAATAGATGAAGATATATTCTGAGAAAAGAGCAGGCGATACTTTTCCATTTGCTTCTGTGTTCTTTTAGCTCAAACTGAATTGGTAGCAAAAAGAAGAACTGAGTTTAGTATCAGTTTGAAGGCAAAACAGACATTGTTGTATAATCGTGTAGAAAGTAGAAACTTGTGAGCACTCGCATCTGGGAATTCATAGTTTCTACCTCTACCCTATCTATTATCATTTCAACGATCAACTTCCCACATAATGATATATATACTACCTAATATTGAGAGACCGAGCGAGCATCAGCTAGACAGCCACCCACACTAAGGGCTCCAAACTTATAAACTGATGTTTTGAAAAGCCTGAAGATCAGTCCAAATGAAAGGAGAAGAATGTTTGATTAGTCACTCTGAATTAGGCTTGTTCCGTTTGAAGTCAATCTTAAATCCAGAGTTATGACAGTAAAAGCAACAAGGAAATGTCAATCTAAGAACATGGAAAGGAAAGGTAAAGATGACGATGAACAGGTGGATCATACCTTTCTGTGGCTGCATTAATCGGTGAAGAGAGCACTAATGTCTAAAACAAGGCTGCATAATAAGGTAGGACAAAATTAGTATGCCTGAAGATAAATGGCCTGTGAAGACAAAAGCTTCACCTATGCCACAGCACATCCATGCTTTACGAAGTCATAATTCATTATTCAGAACATAACTAAACTTTGGGAGATAGACTATGTTATACCATAGCATGCTCTGAATTATGCAGACATGGAACCTGCACTGAAGTTGTTGTAGTTCAAACCTTCATGATTACTATGAAGAGGATTACTATATCGTGCTAGAGTTTTGACAGCTATGTTTCTTTTGTGAAGCGATGTTCTGTCTCATTGACCTTGGTACTCGGTAACAATAACACAGGGAAGAAGAACACTTAGAATAGTAACTGTAGACAACATTTACTACCAATAAAGCTTTAATGGGACTTGTGTATGCATTTGATTATTCTTCTTTAGCATTGGATAAATCTAATGATTGCAAAATCAATAAGGAAAGCAATGATTACTCAATGTATTTACCTTAGGTGGTGATGGTGCCTTTACTGAATTCGAAGTAGCAACAGCTTCATCATGCCCCCTTTTTTTTGAATGCCTGCATATGTTTGTGATAGGGATGTGAGATTACCTGAGGAAAATATCATCTTGGAGTAGGAGTACAGGCTAGCAAGATGAGTGCACCGATGGAATTTTTTTATTGGGAAGGAGGGATAGCAAGAGCAGTGATAGTTACAAAATCTGCACAAAGTAATCAGTGCACCCATATAAATAAACTTTGAAGGGACTGGAAGGTGGGGGATTTGATCCGATTAATTGCCGTTGACATGTAACTGAATATGTGCTGGATCGACAATTGTTGTTGACATCTAACTGAATATGTAGAATCGACATCTTCATATCGATTCCAGAAATGAAAAAAAAGAGCATTACCTGCGGTGGGGGCTACAGGGGGATGCCGTTGGTGCAGTTGCCATGCGAGGAGAGGGCAGAGGCACTGGCGTTGCTGCTGCACGTTGGCGAGAGCGAGGTACCGCGCGAGGGAGTTGGCCGTAGGCAGAGGGCACAGGCGGGTGGCGCTGCTGCGGTGCCGGTTCGCGCCGCAGATGGGGGTGCTGGAGACGCTCGCTGGTGTGGGGCCTGTGGCGCCGCCGCACGAGGGCACAGGCGCGGCTGCGCTTTGTGCACTGCCGCGTCCCGCCGAAGCATGGGGGTGTGGGAGGAGTGCCAGGGGCGGCGCCGGAGGAGGGGCGACGCGGCGACGCCGCAGGACGGGGCGCCGCTCGCTCTGCGACGGAGTGGTCGACAGTGCGGGGAGTAGAATGTTCTGGAGCGACTGGTTCGTGACCATTCGTGGGTAGCCGGGTTCGTGGGCTGATGGGCAACATGCCGAGTTCCTCCGTTTAATGGGCTACGGATCCGCTATCACCCTCATCGGACGGTTCACGTTGTGAGATAGCTCAATCCGACGGTTATTGGGCTAACGGGCGACGTGGCCATATCCACTGCCCACGGTTTCTCCTGCAGATTCGTTATTAGAAGATAGAACTAGATGCCCAACGCTACTTTGGTGGGTCACTTGGTCGAACTAGATGTCCAACGCTACTTTGGTGGGTCATTTGGCCGACATTAGCAAACAGGCTAGTCATTTGGTCGATTCTGGCGGCCCTTTGAATTCTTCCCATGTCAGTTCATGTGGTTACCATATTCTAAGCATCCTATTTCAGCGTGTTGGTTAATTTGAAATGCAATTTTTGTTTGACAAGAATGGTGAAATCTTCCGGCATTCAACCCTCATACTCTCTCCGTCCAAAAACAACTGCAATCGTGCGGTTCAAAATTTGTCACAGGCTAGGGTGTCAGTTCAAGAGACCATGTACGCAGGCTAGGCTGTCAAATCGTGGGACAGTTCTCAAGAAGAGTGATCCATTGTTTTACTCATTTTTCTCCGGTAGAAAAAAAAGAGACACCGAAAAAACCAACCCCAAGGCTGCACCTTCTTTTGTCCACTCATTTCATTCCAGAAGACTCCAGCACAAGATCGTTTCCATCCTGCAGTGTCAGACTATAGGGGCACTTTCGTCATTTGCCAACTACCTTGGTTTCTAAGCCCAGTCCTAGAATTACAATCTTTTTGGATGGGGGAGTATTGGTTGGCCTTTGCATAAGATTGGAGGACTCTAGGCCTTGGGTAAGTGGGCACTAATCAAAATCCTTTTCTGTACAGCATAGTTCTGTGGCTAAAGGGGTGAATAGCCTAATTAAAAATTCTACAAATCATAAGAACAAAATGCTAGACACAAATAAGGCGATAAACAATTTTACTCTAGCTCTACTAAGTGTTGCAAGCCACCTACCAAATGCTAATGGCTATGATCTCTATATACCACACAATTGAGCTATGTCACTACTTAAGCAACTATTTAGCTAGCTAGCACAAGAATTACAACTAAGTACTTCTAGCTACTCAACTAGGCTACACTAGCAAGCTACTACTACACAAGGCAAGTATGAATAAATGTAATGCACAAGTGAAGTAGAGAGATATACCGAATCGGTAAGAGACAATCAATCAAGAGGATACCAATTGATGACACAATGATTTATTCCGTGGTTCGGTTGCGTGTCGACATCTTAGTCCACATTGTGATGACACACTCGGTGGCTCATGCGCTAATAGGCATCACACGCCTAGTCCAACACTTGGGCGCCTTAAGAACCACAATCAAGATGAGGGTACACAAGCCACGAGCAATCTACTAGAGTTGTCTTTGGCGAGTCTCCCGCGGGAAGGCATAAGAACTCCTCACAATCAATCGACCAGAGCCAGAAATAATGAATCATAAGCTCGGCGGAATTCAGCGCTTTTCGGGAAATGAAACGCCTGTTTTCCACTATGCCGGACGTGAAGAAACGGAGGCGAACGAAGGTCACAGAGGTGATCGGACGCTGAACCGGACGCAGTCTCAGCGTAACTGGACGCGTCTGATCAGTGTCAACGAGCAGCGCGAGGGGCAACTAGGGTTTCTAACCGGAGCGTCCGACGCCTCATGGGACCGGCGCGTCCGGTCAACATGGCGTGGAGCAACTTCAGCGTAGAGCTAACCGGACGCGATGGCAAGTCCGGTCATGATCGACCGGACACGTCCGGTCGTGGTGGGTGCTTACTGGACTCAAACCGTACGCTGGGTGTAACGTGTCCGATCAGTTACTGCATCACGTCTGGTCGGTGCTTCGCGAGCGCAGGCGCTGTGCGATCAGCACGTCCGGTCAATTCAAGCTGCGCGTCCGGTCACTCTAGTGTGTGAACGAGTACTTTTAAGTGACTGTTACGATCGAACGAACGAAATTCAAAGTGAGACACGTGGCGTTCATCGGGGAGGTCGCGGTGGAGCGACCGGACGTTGTGCGCGTCCGGTCAGGCCGGACCAGCGCGTCCGGTCACCCCGAGTGTGGCTATTTCATGAGCCAACGGCTCTATTCTTTCAGGGGCTCCTATATATACTTGTTGGCCGGCTCCTAGGAGTCTCTCTTGGACATTTTGACTTTCTAGCACTCCTTTGAGCCGAGCACATCCCCTTCCACTCATCTTCCTTGCTTGTTTGCCTAATCAAAGCGAGATTGAGTGATCTCAAGTGCATTTGCTTGTGAGTTTGTATCTAGTTGGCACTTGGGTGTTCATTTGCTGTGGGATTCTTGTTTCTCTTGGTGGTTGCCGCCACCTAGACGGTTTGGAGCAGCGGTGGAGGTCCGGCACGTGTTGGTGATTGTTCGTGGCCGGCTCCGGTGAGTTTTTTGTGAGGGGTTGTTGTGGTTCCCCGGCGGAGCGCCGAATTCTAACTCTAGTGGATTGCTCGTATCGGAACTTCTCACCATTTGGTAGGTTCTTGTGGCGCCTTTTGAGAGGCTCGGTGTGTGATACCGATTAGCCACCGAATCACGTGGTGTAGGGGGACACAACGGGGACTAGCGTGCCGGCAAGCACGTGAACCTCGGGATAAATCATCGTGTCTTCACTTCATTAATTATGATTGATTTATCTCGGTGGTTTGGTTATCTTGGATATTATCTTTTGGATATTGATTGGTTGGCTCAATTCATCGCCCCTCGGTGAAATCTCTCGTAACTCTAAATTGCATTACATTTCAAGTAATTACTTGTTTGCTCTTGCTAGCTTGTTTAGTTGTCGCTCTTGCGGTTTGACTTGTGCGGTTGAGTGCAAATATACTAGAATTGTGAATTGGATAGGTGGCTTACAAACACCCCGTAGGCTAAGCAAAACTCGCATCACGCTATTTATTATATTGATAAACTTGTTTAGCTTGTCTTTGTAGAAAATTTTAAAAGGCTATTCACCCCCCTCTAGCCATGAAGACCTTTCAGTGGGGCTTAATGATGCTTGCCCGAACAGTCATGGTCGAAGACGTTGCTGATGGTGATGTGATTGCCTTGAGGGAGTCCAACGGTGGTGTGCCCGAGCAGTATTGGCTATATTTGGCGTGGAGACACATGATGCACCGCCTCAGCATGTGTCGATGCCACCGCTAGAGGAAGGAGTGGTCAAGAGGCACCGACGGGGGAGCGATCGGCCCTAGGGAGCAGCCGGCCCCTAACCGAGCCACCTCACCACCGACTTCGCGTGGTGGGCTCTAGACTGGACATGGACCACTGCTCTGTGGTGTTTTGCCCTGTTTGAAATGTTTTGATGGGTGTCTCCCTTATTTTTTTGCGCAAATCAGTGTTTGGAAAGTGCCTTTTGGTGAAATCCTCCATGTATTTGTGTTTGTGACCTGCAAAATAATAATCTCCAAATACATGTGGAATTTGGTTAATAGTAAATACGTATGTGACTAAGTTTGCTAATTTCTCTCCTTTTGTCACTTAATTGGTGGTCGGATTTGATCGATAAAGACCACCAACACAAGGCAAAGGTATGACTTATAGGGTATTTCATTTCACCGGTCAAAGCTTGTGTAGAGAAGTGTATGACTGGGTTTAGAATAGATAGTCGTACTATAAAGAGAGAAATCTTTTAGTTGCAACGGTTATCTAGTGCCACTAAGTGTGAGTTTTATTTGCATATGCATTACACTTAGTGACGTGGTAAGGTGCATGAGAAAGCCCTAGAAATATCTTGGTGAAAAGCTAATCTCGGTGCTAAATTTGTTTTAGCATGTTGGGAAAAGTTAGCACTTGAGAAAGGGTGAAATAGAAAAGGAAAAGGATTGCTTTGTTGAAATTTCTAGTCTACCTAGCTAGAATTGCCAGCAAGGGGTGCTCTGTCTAGAGCACGGTCTGAGCCAGAAATTCGGCCTGCCCAAACCAAAATTTTTAGCAGGAGGCACGAGTGTCGAGGTGCACTCCTACATTCACATATACTCCAAATACATGTGGAACACCATTATTTAAATAAAATGTGCTCATGAAATGCTAATCTCCTTTTATTCTAAGGTATGTTGATAGAATCCTTAACTCAAACTAGCTAGCCTTGAAGAGCCCTATTCCTAGGCCCAATTATTTCACTTTTACACATATGCGTTTAAATTTCCATACTCCTACACATAACAAACCATTTTAGTTATTTAAGTGCTATGTCACCAGCTCGCATAAAACCAATTAAGGGACTAGATTGCACTTTCAACTCCTGACCCAAAGTTTGCTTTAGCTAAAAAAAAGAGAGCCTAAGCCCACTTTACATGTAGGTCTTGACCTAGCTAGGTAGAGATATTCTTGGATGGGTTGGATTGGGTTTGTCAGATCGTGTGGCCCATGATCAAATTTGCTAGTGATGCCCCTCTCATGTTGAGCTAAGCTCATGACACATGCTTATGTAACAATTCAATCTTATGCTAATTAGCTACTTGTGCTCAGGAATGACTTCTCTAGCAAGCTGCAGTGAGAAGTTGGCTCATGTGAATTAATTTGACTCAATTTTTATGTCAATAAGCCCATTTCAAACCGGACAAAATAGTTGAATTTTAATGTAATTTCCATTTCCATGTGGATTTGATTTGGATCCCTATATTCAACTCATCCAATGAAATTCCCTTAACATAATGGAGCCTCAACTTCAGACCAAATTTTAATAGGGATTTATATATGTTCGGTTTACATTTTAGGCTACATTTTAGAGCTAATTAACATAGTGTGTGATGAGTACAAAGATATTGGGTACCCATTATACATGGTACTAAGGCAAGTACCAAAGGAATGATCTAGCATACCACATTCCAAATAAGGCTCAAACTCCTTATCTTGGCATGCAAGCAACCTAGGCATATGAAAACTCAATTGCAACCAAACAGCAAGAAGGTTATCAGGGGCATCAAATGAAAGAGTCCATAAACTCACTGTCTGTGATGCTTGATGTCCTTACAACATAATACTTTGTATGAAAAAATGTTCCAAAGTTGGTATCTATTCATGTGATGTGCATTTCAAGCATGTGAAAAAGGATTATATAATGAAGTGTGCTAGTACCATCCTTAACACCATGGACCTAAAATTCTCCATCTACTCAACACACCTATGGTAGGCTCAATAGGGTGCCTACACTTACATTTTTCCTCTTTCGCATGTAAAAGGTTCAGCCTAATGTGGTATTGGAGTGTTTCTTATGTCAATCCCATCCTACCTTAACTATTTATGTGGAATTTGTTGAAGTATGAGTGAATTGCCTACCTGTCTCTGTCAACTTAAGCTTTTGGGCTAAATTAGTTGGTGCATACAACTCAATATGGTACCAAGGCTAGGGGTCTCGATAACCTACTTGTCGATTGGAATTATTTTATTTAATTGCAGCCAACTCCTATTTACACATTTCAAGCTTGAAGGGGCATTCACGTGAGAGGGGTGTTGAAGCATATGTGAATTGCTCGCCAATTTAAAATTTTGGGTTGAACTGGTCAATGCATGCAAGATGTAACTCAATAGAATTAATCTTATTACACTACCACACTTGACCATGAGTAATCAGTAATGGGCCTAGGTATTATAGTAGCACTCTCCATGGAATGTATGAACTCTTCGATGGCTGATTTTCTCCAAGAAACTTATAGAAATATATTTAATTATAGTATAAATCTAGGAAATCGGTCGCTTTTGTTTATTCTACCCTCTACATTTTTATTTTGTCGATATGATCTATCAAACTATTTGATGCCATAAAGTATTTTCTTCTTATCAAGCGATTTCTATCCTGTGAGTGTGTCCATGATACCACAATTACTTTGGCCTGTTCGATTCCCTCCTCGATTTAGGATTTTTTACCACGTGTCCTTGTTGGTCATAGTAGCACCGTATACCCGTGCCTTCCTCTCATTGGACCGCTACGGACACCCATGCCTCCCTGGCCATTTATATCCAACTGGGACGCCAGCTTACAGCCTCCCCTCTTTTTGCCCCGCTTTCCGTCGTTGCGTTCTTCTCATGCGCTCCATCATCTCCGCCGTCGCCATTGTTGCCGCCGTCGTGGGCCCGTGCTCCTCCCCTTCCTCCCGCGTGGTATGGTGTCTCTCCCTTCCCCTTTCTTCCGCTTTCAGATTTGATTTCCCTTTTTGCTCCATCTGCCTCATGTGTTCGTAAGTATATAAAAGCAGTATAGAACCTTATGGTTTCCATACATTTCCCTCCATTTTTCTCCTGTATAGAGTAATTGTCGTCATCGTTGCCTCCGCCTAGGGTCCCTCTCCTTCCTCTCTGATGCATCTACCGGAGACAAGAAGGGGAGGGGACCCATCCTTTTCTCGTAGTTTTCTAGTGTCTTAGGGAGTTAGGGTTGAGTCCAAAATTTCTAGCGAAATCAAACGATTTTCAGTCAGGATCATGTGTCCTGCGATGACTTCGATGATTGCCACGACAAGATCGCCGTTGCAGGCGTTGACTTCATCGGCAGCCAGCCAATTTGTGGCCTTTATCTATAAGGGAAGGGGTGCTTCTAGGAGCCCCTACGAGGACAAAGATTCCGGATCATTGATCTCACTATCGATGGTCGCAGAGAGGATTTCAATGTCTCAAGGTGATGAATCTGCATCCTATGTCGTACCCGACGATGCAACTATTGATATTCTTTTAGCGATTTAGATGCGTTTTGGACTGGTTTCGAAGCATTGGATCTTGCGGCATGTTCGATGTTTTGGGGTTGGTCGTTGGATTCGGCATAAGGACTGCACTTTGGCTCCAGCATTCGAGGGAAGCCATTGAGAAAGAAGACAATGAAAGAATCTAGATAGAATATTATGTATTTTTTATTTTAGATTTTTTATGTGTAATCTGGGGATGTACTATACCAAGATTTACTATAAGTCCACCTTCCCTTCACAAAAAAAAGTTGGCTTCCTTTAGTTGCTTTACTCAACTTGCCAACTCGGACACCTTGGTTTTATTTAAACCTTTTGGTCTTTTGCATGCTTGCACATAGTAGATATTATGTTCATAATAGGTAAGTCTTCTGAATCCTGGTGGCTCATATCATATTAGCTTCAAATGGGTTGGCTTTGCATACCAATATCAATTGATATTCGATTATATATTTCAATTGTTTGAACTCCAGAATTCATGGTTTATATATTCAAATCGATAATATTTTTGTGATAAATGTTTTCTACACACACTCCTGCCATTTATCCGCTATTTTTTCATTGTTGAATTCTTAATAGTTGGAACACCCATGAGGAAGGATCCTAATTTAAGTGCAGGAGATGATACCATGAAGATGGGTATTGTGGTAAAATTTTATATCCTTTCTTAGTAGTTCTTGCATTTTTTCTATGATTAATATGTAAACAGATATTAGCTGTATACATACAACAAGAAAGCCTTTTGTTTTGTTGCCATGATCTATGCAATACAAGCATTAAATTGAAATAATACAAATCATCAAATATCTTTCACCTAAAGTATTCCAAGGTTATCGTATCCACAAGGAAACATAGGATAAATAGTTGCTAGACTAATCCACGCATCTAATGAAGCTTTGTTAAGAGATAGGGTGCACAACATAAGGGTTTCAAAATAGCAAAACAAGAGAAATATAAAAGAAGTAAAGACATATCGCATGATAGAAATAATATAGAAGACATAACCAATCAAGAATCCTTACCCATAAATATTTTATTTGTAATTCTAGATATAGAGCAATTTACATAAAGCAAAATGATATTTGAACCATTGTAAACATTCAATCCCTTGACTACTGGTTGCCCTACACACCAGGCCCATGTTGATGATTCAAAGTGTATGAGTATATCATCACTAAGTAATGGCATCTACCACATATAACAATGGTGCATCACATTGGATATTCTAAACTAACATTATACTAAGGATAACATAATTGGAATATATAGAAGATACATACGAGGATATTGGATCCTAAAGAGATCACATGGCAAAGAAGCATGCTCATAATAGATTTGTATCTTTGAGAATCTCGACCTTGTATATAGCTTTGACAATCAAGTATATTACTCTAGAACTCCAACATGATTCAACCTCACAAAACGATTATGTCAGCTAGGATTTAACATAAACTAAACCCAAGAAAACCTGAAGATTCACAACAATCGCAAAGTAGGTTTGCCTATTTGGTGGCTTTCGATCAACTCCCAATGTGTGATTTTGTTGATAATGAATTTATCCCATATTGTTGATAGTGGTAAGGAATCCCTTATTTATAGCTTAGGATAGTAGGGTTCAAATCTCAGCACGGGATCACATAATATCAGCCAAGGTGATTGACCTAGTTGGCCTTCCTTCATTATAGCATGATGCACGCACAATCTTCTCCAATTTATTGTAGGTCAGTTAGGAGTCCAATAGAAGATTTCTATGAGTCTTACATGTGGTTCATGATGTAACAAGTAACATACCTTCGGGTATGATCAAGAGGCAAGACCCACATTCTTGACTGACTTGCTCTAACTCTTCAAGATATACCTTTGTGTCCCTGTAAGAATTATATGATGCTTTCATAAAGACCCATGGTAACGACTTCCTTATAAGAGATTGTTTGGGGAAATGACCCTCACTTGCAGTTGACTTATTCAACATGATGTAAATCTATTTGGAGTTGTGGACTCAAACTTAGTTTTCTTGTTTCAGTTATTGAACCTTTTGTTAAGATCGTATGCATTTTCTTGCACTAAACTATTTTTGTCTACTCGAACTCCACTAATGAAAATTCTATGACACAATTTGAGTATTTGGATGCGTCTCTCGTAAATAAATTCAAGTTACTATGTAAATAAATTGATAATTGTAACACCCCGGGTGTTATAGTGCTAATTAATCTGCCATGTCATCATAATGCATTGCAAAGCATCCCTGTTAGGTTAACTTTGTTGTGCAAAACAAGTTTACTTATCTAGGTTGAATGTGTTTCTCAGTGGTGTGCTCCGAACCCGAAAACCCTAATTTCGAATGCCACCGCAAATGCTTAGTCCATGCCCTGCGTAATTTGAGGTGTGCGACTGTGTTGCACACTAGTGTCAAGTGTAGGGTATGAGCTCAAGTACAACATCTAAAATGAATCTCCAAATTTGAGTTTGAGTTGGAGTCCCAAAACTTGTCACGAGTTTTCCGATTCGAATTCAAATCTAGGGAGAAATGTAAAAGAATTTCAAAAGCTAAATTGGTCAACCAAGAGTGAAATTTGGTCAACCATGTCATGTTGGTCCAAATGATGCCATTGGGTGAGGTTTTGATCACTAAGTAATCACAAATCAAAGTAGCAACAAATTCCAATTTAAAATCCCTCCGAAAACCTTAAATTTCAAAACCATGTTTTACCCCTTTTGAAATAATTCAAAATCTCAGCAAAATTTGGGAAAAAGTTCAAAACCAAGTTTGTAGAACTTTTCAAGGGCTACAACTTTGGTGTTTTGAGTTTTCAAAGTTTTAGTGTAAAATGTGGAGTAAATTTGAAAATAAACAAATTTCAGTTTTAACTCATTTTTGTCCCCAAACTAAGATTTAAAAATGGAGGCAGAATTTGAAAAAGTTTTGAACAGCAAAGTTGTAGGTCTGGTTAAGATATACAACTTTGATGTTTGGAGATTTTGAAGTTTCAATATAAAATCAAAAGTAATTTCTAAATTACCAAATCTAAAAAATGTGTCCCTTTTTGAATTTAAATTCAAATTTCAAAATCCAGTGAGAATTTGAAAAAGTGTTCAATACAAAACTTGTGGAGCTTGAAATTCGGAAGATTTCATACATTGTAAGTTTTTCAAGTTGTTATAAAAATTTGAAAGTAATTTGAAAAATCAGTTTGTATTTCAGAGTTTGGGGGGGAGCTACAGTGCAACGCCAATGAACGTCGACCACCGGCCGGTATGGGCGCCGGTCGATCGCTG
Source organism: Saccharum hybrid cultivar R570 (assembly GCA_038087645.1). Lineage (NCBI taxonomy): Eukaryota > Viridiplantae > Streptophyta > Magnoliopsida > Poales > Poaceae > Saccharum > Saccharum hybrid cultivar. The sequence continues at coordinate 3,896,875 of JAQSUU010000043.1, read as the reverse complement.
CCATGGCCTTCCACGGCCTTCTCGCATGCGCCTGGATCGCCAACGCGATGACATAGCAGTGTCGCTCTGTAGCCGCGACCGCCTGCTATAAATACCGAACGCTCACCGTGACCTTGTTCGTTTTCGCCACCGCCACCACCGTAGCTCCGCCGCTCGCCGCTGTCGCCACCAAGCCGTCTCCGGCCACACCAACCGCACCATCAGCTTCGCCTTGCCCTTGCACACGCATTGAGCCCCATTGCAGTGCCTCCCTTCATCCCGAGCTAGGTAGGGCCATCTTCTCCTTCGCGGTGGTCGCCATCGCCACCGTGATCGAGCTCTCCGTGGCCAGCCTATCTCGGTGAGTCTCTAGCTTAACCGCTTCGTGTTCAAGGTCCTACTCGATGCTGTGCTGCTCATCGCGTTGATGGTTTCCCTTTTTGTGTCCTGTGTTCGTCGGAACAGCGTCTTGTCGCCACCGTCCGGGTCGCCCTCACCGCCTCACCGTCGACCGGGCACTCCAGACCAAGTTCGTCAGTGAGTTCATGGTGAGCTCCCGAGCGTGATGCTCGCCTGTCTTTAATCTCTACCATCGTGGGAAGGGGAGTCAGTCGCCTTGCCGTCGTCCCGAGCCGCCATGGCCGTCGGAGAGGGTGCTGGGGAAGGTGAACCTTAGCATTTAGGGTTGTTGTTGATTCGCGGGGAAGGATGGATCGTTTTGGTCGGTTCGGTTGGGCGACCGAGGCTTCAGTCACCGGCCAGTCACCGCGGGCGAGCGCGCGGGCACGCGGGAGCGAGCTGTCGAGTGGGAGGAGGAAGATGACAGGCGGGACCGCGCTGTCAGAGAGAGAGAGGGAGAGGCAGACGTGCGCGGGCGCGAGGCAGGCCGCTGCTGGGCCGCGCGGCTGGGCCGAGCGCGGGTGCGGGCGTGGGCACGCGTACGTGGGCCGTCTGGTTGGGCCGGACCGGGGGAAAAAGAGAAATCGGCCCGAGTTTGTTTTTGTTTTCCTTTTTCAAAAAAATGAATAGTGTTATTATTTGTTTATTTCACTAAAACTTTTGTAGAGTTCCAAAATTCATGAAAATTTTTGTGTAAGCTTCTCAATGTATAAACTATCTAGGAAAAATATTAAATCATGAATTTGAATACTTTGTGCAGTAGAATTAATTGGTTCTAATAAAGATTAAATGCAACTTCCAGGAATTTTAATAATTAATTTATTTATCCAAAAATTTTGAAATTTATTATGACATTGTTATAAATCGTTATTAACCCATAGAAAAAGTTTGAGCTTATTTAGATAAAGTTTGATCAACTTCTAATTTTGCCCTAATTATTTAAATAGTAAATAAATGTTAATTTGAGAACTTTAAGTGTTGCGTGCCCTTTTGATTGAGTGATGTCCTTAGGTCACTACCCTTTGGTGATCTTTGGCACCTTAATTCCATGTTTGAGCTCGTTAGTAACTTGTTAGGTTAAAAGCTGGTATCGCTGGAAATCGTCGCTACTAGTTAGTAGGTTTTCTGTTTGCGACTGTACCATGAAGGGAAGTTGTACTCAAGTAGTAACTCGTAGCATGTTATCACCAAGCATCATGTTTATCACCGAGCATCATGTTAAAGCATGTTATGTATTCGTGTAGTCTCTGTAACACCCCTGGGTGTTAAGCATGCATTAGCATTTCAAAGCATAAAGCATTCAGCATTATTTCATGACTAGCATTGCATGAAATATAGCTCTTTTAAATTTAAACTTGAAAAGCAAATAATTAGAACCCTACCTTTGATGTAAGTGCCAAAAAGGTAGTATACTTTTGGGTATTAGCAATTTTAAATAATCTAGAATAAATTAACATGATTTTTGGAGTAATTCTTGAATTCAAGTTTTTCTCAAATTTTGTTTTAAAAATATTCTAAACAAATAAATTTTTGATTAACAATTTAGCTTTAAATCCTAAATTCAAAATCTATTGAGAATTTTGAAAAATGCCCTACATGAAAGTTGTAGAGAATAAAATTTTGAACAACTTTTATTTTGGGCCAGAATTCTGAAAACCTCTTTTTCATCGTCAAATTCAAATTTGAAACAAATATAGAAATCTGAAAATTTTATTTATAAAAGAAAAATCGGTTTTTCACTTTAGTGGGCCGCGGCCTCCCTTTCGGCCCAGTAGCGCTGGCAGCCCGGCCCGCGCCCCGCGCCGGCTTCCTCCCGCGCGCGACGCCGTGGCGCCGTGGCAGAGCTCGGTCGTCGCGTGGCCGGACGCCGACGACGCCGCGCGACACGCGCCCCTGTGGCCCCCGCAGCACCGCGCTCGCTTACCCCCCCTCCGCGCGCTCGTCCGCCTCGGCTGCTCCCTCTATTCCCTCCTCTCGCCCCGCCAACAGCAGCAGCAGCGCACCGCCGCGCCATCACCGGCTCCCGAAACTCCACCACCGCCGTCCGCGCTCGTGGCTGCTTCTCCGGCCGATTCCTCCCGGCCTCAGCTCCGCCCCGCTTCCCTCCACCGCGTGTGCGCCTCCACTCCGCCGCTCGAGCTCAGGTGAGGGCCAATTGGCCGCCCCCCTCCTTCACTGCCGCCATGGCCGCCGTTGGCCGGCGCGCATGGCCGGAGCTCCCTGGCACTCCATGCCTCCTCCGGTCTCGAGCATCCGCTTCCCCTTCGTCTAGCGGTGCTCGCGCTCGCCTTCTCGGCCGCCCCCGTGGCCTGTATTGGCCGGCCGATGAGCTCCAGCGCCGCCGTGCCGCCATCTCCGCCGGCGAGCCTCCTCCGGAGCTCCCGCACCGCTCGGAGTTGGTGCGCTGGGTGCGTCTCGGTGCGGGGAGCACGTTGGTGCCCTCCCCGTCGCCGAAGACCTCACCGGCGGCGAGTTCGCCACCGGTCAGCGCCTCCCCCGCGCTGCTCTGGCTGGCCGGTGGGTCCGTTGACCCGTGGGTCCCACGTGTCAGCGCGTGTGGGTGCACTGCACCGGGTGTATTCAGTGTTTTCACCGGTGAATTTTCAAAAGAATTAAGGAAAATGATTTCTCAGAATTATGAAAAAGCTTTGAAAAATCATATCTCAAGATTTATAGCTCCAAAAATGATGAAACAAATTTTGAAATGTTCCTCTTGAATAGATCTACAGTTTAAAAATAGCTCATGTTAATTTTGTGACACTTTGCTGTGCAAATTTATTTAGTTTCTATAAATGCTGATATCTTAGAAAATATGTAGTAAATAAAATAATGAAGGGAAAAATGTGATTCTTGTTGCTTTAATCTTTATTAGTGATGTACTTTCTAGGAAAAATATTAGTGAAGCATGTTCTGTGAGAAATTTTTGAAGTGTAGTTCAAATGCTTTTAATTGATAATCTTTGTTATTTTTAGTAGAGAGCTAAATTTATATAGAACATACATGTGATAATTTTTGTAGTATGTTAGTTTACTGTTAGTAACATAGGAAAAATGTGAAATCTGTTGTTTGATACTTTTTCTAGTACAAAATAATTTCATGCTCATATTTAGGCTATAACTTGTTTATTTTGTACAGGCAGTTTTACATATGTAATTCTCATGAAAATTTAGTAGTAGGTTAGTTAGGGTAAGAGTAATCTACTGTAATTTTTGTAGATTTTTATCTACACCAGAAATAGGTGTTGTTGTGTAACCCTAGTTAAATAGGGAATAAAAGATTATTCTTTATGAGAAATTAAGAGTAATAAAATATGTTTGGTGTATCTTTGAAGCATCAACATGTCTTGCTGATATTGTTTGATGAGTTAGGTTGGTGAGCTTTGGTAGCTTAGGTTCACTTTGTATGTGTAGATGATAGGCTAACTAATAGAAGAATAAGGTGCATGTTTTAGGGTACATGTTCTGGGATGACATTGACTACCTTGTAGAAGAAATAGTTATATTCAAACTGCTCATTCCATGTGCTCATCTGCATCTCATGTCATCAAAGCACTCCACCACAATCCGATGCATCATTCGCATTATTACTTATGCACTTGTATCATACAGGATCGCAGGAAGAGTCGCAGGTAGCAGAACAGGAGGTGCAAGTTTGGACGGATCAGCAGGAGCCCCAGGCACAGGAGGTGCCCGAGGAGGAAGAGTCAAGCGAGGAGCTGCCAGAGTGTGTCGACCACCATCCTAGCTCGTTCGAAAAAGGCAAGCCCCGGAGCATTTTAAGTCTCCTATTTTATAAAAGTTGTTCCTTACTACATGAACTATAGTTATATATATAGTTGCATTAAGTTATAGGAGTTGAGTGAAACCGTTGTTGTATTATTACCTTGGCCACCGGATTATCTTTCACCCTGTTAGGTCAGGATCGAGTGAATTGCTTAGCCATGCTTAGACCGGTAGAAGTCGGGTGATTTTATGTCACCTGCGAGTTATAGATGGATACTGGGTTATGGTTAGCTGTAATTGTGATCATAAAAAGTAACCAAGTGTTGATGGATAAATGAAGACTGGGCGGAGTCTTATAGGGTTTTAGACTATAGTGATTCCGTCTGTGTCGATTAAGGACCGATCGTTGCTCGTCCCTCTTGTCATGTTGAACGCATGCCTCACATTTAGCTGGCCGAATAAAGTACCTTTCGACCGCGAAGCTAGTGTAACACCCCTGGGTGTTAAGCATGCATTAGCATCCAAGACACTAGTCATAATCATCTCATACATAGTTATCATTGCATGCAATATAGACCCTTTTTAAATTTAGAGTTGAAAAACAACTACTCAAAACCCAAATGCTACATTTAAGTGCTAAGGAGTGATGAAACTTTGTGTAGCTACAATTTTAGATAATCTAGAATAAATAAACATGATTTTTGGAGCAACTCTTGAATTCAAATTCCTTCAAATTTTGCTTTTAAAAATATTCTAGAAAAAATGAATTTTTACTTAAAAATTTAGCTTTGAGTCCCAAATTCAAAATCTATTTAGAATTTTGAAAAGTGCCCTACATGAAAGTTGTAGAGAATTAAATTTGGAACAACTTTTATTTTGGGCAAAAGTTCTGAAAACCTCTTTTTCATCTTCAAATTCAAATTTGAAACAAATATAGAAATCTGAAAATTTATTTATAAAAGAAAAATCGGTTTTTTCACTTTAGTGGGCCGCAGCCACCCTTTCGGCCCACCCGAGCTGGCAGCCCGGCCCGCGCCCGCGTCCGCGCCTGCCGCCCACGCGCGCGCGCGACGCCGTGGCGCCGCGGCAGAGCTCGGCCGCCGCGTGGCCGGACGCCGACGACGCCGCGTGACACGCGCCCCTGTGGCCCCCGCAGCACCGCGCTCGCTTACCCCCCCTCCGCGCTCTCGTCCGCCTCGGCTGATCCCTCCATTCCCTCCTCTCGCCCCGCCAGCAGCAGCAGCGCACCGCCGCGGCATCACCGGCTCCCAAAGCTTCGCCACCGCCGTCCGCGCTCGTGGCTGCTTCTCCGGCCGATTCCTCCCGGCCTCAGCTCCGCCCCGCTTCCCTCCACCGCGTGCGCGCCTCCACTCCGCCGCTCGAGCTCAGGTGAGGGCCAATTGGCCGCCCCCCCTCCTCCACTGCCGCCATGACCACCGTTGGCCGGCGCGCATGGCCGGAGCTCCCTGGCCCTTCATGTCTCCTCCGGTCTCGAGCATCCGCTTCCCCTTCGCCTAGCGGTGCTCGTGCTCGCATTCTCGGCCGCCCCCGTGGCCTGCATTGGCCGGCCGACGAGCTCCCGCGCCGCCGTGCCGCCATCTCCGCCGGCGAGCCTCCTCCGGAGCTCCCGCGCCGCTCGGAGTTGGTGCGCTGGGTGCGTCTCGGTGCGGGGAGCACGTTGGTGCCCTCCCCATCGCCGGAGACCTCACCGGCGGCGAGTTCGCCACCGGTCAGCGCCTCCCCCGCGCTGCTCTGGCTGGCCGGTGGGGTCCGTTGACCCATGGGTCCCGAGTGTCAGCGTGTGTGGGTGCACTGCACCGGGTGTATTCAGCGTTTTTCACCGGCGAATTTTTAAAAGAATTAAAGAAAATAATTTCTCAGAATTTTGAAACAGCTTTGAAAAATTATATCTCAAGATTTATAGCTCCAAAAATTATGAAACAAATTTTGTAATGTTCCTCTTGAATAGATCTACAGTTTAAAAATATTTCATGATAAAATTGTGACACTTTTCTGTGTAGCTTTATTTAATTGTTATAAATGCTGATATCTTAGAAAATGTGTAGTAAATAAAATAATGAAGGGAAAAATATGATTCTTGTTTATTTAATCTTTATTAGTGATGTACTTTCTAGGAAAAATATTAGTGAAGCATGTTCTGTGAGAAAATTCTGAAGTGTAGTTCAAATGCCTTTAATTGATAATCTTTGTTATTTTTAGTAGAGACCTAAATTTGTATAGAACATACATGTGATAATTTTTGTAGTATGTTAGTTTACTGTTATTAACATAGGAAAAATGTGAAATCTGTTGTTTGATACTTTTTCTAGTACAAAATAATTTCATGCTCATTATTATGTTATACTTTGTTTATTTTGTACAGATAGTTTTACTTATTCAATTCTCATAAAAATTTAGTAGTAGGATAGTTAGGGTAAGAGTAATCTACTGTAATTTTTGTAGATTTTTATCTACACCAGAAATAGGTGTTGCTGTGTAACCCTAGTTAAATAGGAAATAAAATATTATTCTTTATGAGAAATTAAGAGAAATAAAATATGTTTGGTGTATCTTTGAAGCATCATTATGCCTTGCTGATGTTATGGATGAGTTAGGTTGGTAAGCTTTGATAGCTTAGGTTCACTTGTATGTGTAGATGGTAGGCTAACTAATAGAAGGATAAGGTGCATGTTTTAGGGTACATGTTCTTGGATGACGTTGACTACCCTGTAGAAGAAATAATTACATTCGAACTGCTCATTCCATGTGTTCATCTGCATCTCATGTCATCAAAGCACTCCACCACAATTCGATGCATTCTTCGCATGTTTGCTTATGCACTTGCATCATACAGGATCGCAGGAGGAGTCGCAGGTAGCGGTACCGGAGGAGCAAGTTTGGACGGATCAGCAGGAACCCCAGGCACAGGAGGTGCCCGAGGAAGAAGAGTCAGGCGAGGAACTGCCAGAGTGCGTTGACCACCATCCTAGCTCGTTCGAAAAAGGCAAGCCCCAGAGCATTTTAAGTCTCCTATTTTTATAAAAGATGTTCCTTAATACATGAACTATAATTATATATATTGTTGTATTAAGTTATAGGAGTTGAGTGAAACCGTTGTTGTATTATTACCTTGGCCCCGGATTATCTTTCACCCTGTTAGGTCAGGATCGAGTAAATTGCTTAGCCATGCTTAGACCGGTAGAAGTCGGGTGATTTCCTGTCGCCTGCGAGCTATAGGTGGATACCTGATTATGGTTAGCTGTAATTGTGATCATAAAAAAGTAACCAAGTGTTGATGGATAAACGGAGACCAGGCGGAGTCTTATAGGGTTTTGGACTATAGTGATTCCGCCTGTGTCGATTAAGGACCGATCGTTGCTCGTCCCTCTTGTCATGTTGAACACAAGCCTCACATTTAGCTGGCCGAATAAAGTACCTTTCGACCGCGAAGCTAGTGACACTTTTCGAGCCGGGATAAACTCGGGTTGGCAGACTGGTATTGAAGTGGGTGTAACGGGGACACGAAGAGTGAGCCCAAGGTGCGTCCTGGCAGTCGGGCGGTCCCTGGGTAGTGCGATTCATGATTGTTATCCCGCGGCTTCTTGGAAAGTGTCATTGGTAATCTATGCGACCCTGACGGGGGAAACATGGTTTGTGTGAGGAATAAATCTCCAGCTGGATAGGAATTCGATTCGAATCGCCGTCGCTCCCGGTTGTTGAGCACTTGACTCGAGCTATGGCATCGTAGTAACATTAAAGAAACACTGATGGTTAAGTGAATGATGTTGGAAATGCTAAACCTGATATGGTAATCTAGATTGCTAATGATAAATCAAGTGATTGTTCTAGCGATAGCTGCTTACCTAGTTTGAATAGGTTATACTAAAAGTGATGCAAAAAGTACTGGTTTAGTTTTTCATAACAACTCATGCTTTTTCGCAAATGAGTCAAGCCAGTCCAATCTATAAAGCCTTGCATGATCCTTGGTGTCCTTTATTTCTGGTTTTTGACGGGTAAGTCTAGCTGAGTACATTCTCGTACTCAGGGCGTTGTTCCCATTATTGTTGCAGATGGTCAGATGTACTATGGGTACTGCTCCAACTGTCTGTATCCGGCGATGGGCGACAACTAGGACCTAGGGCAAGGGTCACTCTGTTGTCTTATCTACTGCTTTTGTGGACCATGACTATCTACTGGCGCTGTATTTGAACGAAGTGTGGGTGTAAAACTACTTGCTTCCGCTATGTTATTCTGAACTATGTTGTAATAACTTTTATTCCGAACTCTAATGTACTCCACTTTTATTGTGAACTCTACGTATCATGTGAACTGTGGCTGCTAAATCAGTACGATCTTGGTTGTATATTGGTTGGTTTGAAATCCCGCGTGATTTCACGGAATCTCGGGTTATACGGGTTTAAGTTTGGTAAATCAACCGCCTCGGTGGAAGATTTTTCTGACTTAATCTCGTATAATTACGTTGATCCGTTACAGCTGGCATCGGAGCATGGTTTAGCATGTTACTGTTCACATGGGTATTTAAAAACAAAACTGTGTTTTCAACTAAGCTTTTAAATTTAAGAGTGTGCAGTGGTCATATCCTTTATGCCCAATAAGGACTCTAGGTGGCTTAATTAAGTACTAACTTGGGGGTTTGCATCATATTTGAAATTTCGTCGCTCATACGGCGTGCTATTGTATCAGTGCCATTCAATTGAGTGGTAATGTATGGATCAATTCCCTCTACGCCTTGGTAAGTGAGAGTTGTGAGAGCATAGTCGGATACACTGACGATCTAGGGGAGTGCTTATGTGATACCAAAATACTTACGTGCCATGCGCATGTTCGTATGATGGTATTCAAATAGTGGGGACTTCCGTCATGCGGTGACGATGCCATCAATAGGACGATGATTCGGGTAGTTGTTACCGTTATACTCGTATCTGGGGATGCGTGTAGAGCGAGTAACTTACTTTACTGCTTTCTTGCATATTTTCATACTGTGAGGTTTGGGCTGAAGTGACTTTCTGCAGGTACATAACAACGCTTTCGAGTAGTACGTATTAGTTACGTTACAAGAGATCGTTGTATGCCACCGTTTATTCCGTTAGTAGTTATTATTTTTCTAAGTTTGTGAGGACGTATGGAACGTGCATGTATCATGTTGTGCATTTCATTCATGGCATTGTTCCTGCCCTTATAAGTTGATTATCTCATTTCGATAAAAATGCCAACTTAAAAATCTGTTCTCACCATGGTAATAAAAATTTTGCTACAGATGGCACGTACCAAGCAGACAGCTCGCAAGTCCACCGGCAGAGCTCCCCGTCATCAGCTAGCTCCACGCACTCGTCAGCGCCACACTTTTCTTGGAGAGTTTGGGATGCCTACGCTCTTATGGAGAGTACTCAGAGATGTAGGCTATCCTGATGGAATGGAGCCCCGCTACTTTTGGTCGAATGAGCGGTTGGGGGAAGGACTTTTGGTGACTGTGCAAGCAGTAGTTCGTCCTCGAGGTGATGGTTCTGAGTGGACCGGTTGGCATTTTGAGTCAGCTGGCAGGACCCCTGAAGAAGCTGCTGAGAGGGCAGCCTTTAGGATCCTGAGGGATATCATGGATCGCTTTCCTCAGGAGTTAGCAGCAGCTTTAGTTGGAGTCTTTCCGAGGGGCAACCCCTCCACTGACTCATGGCAGCAGGCAAGAGGAAGATCTCTGGAGATTAGCGCTGCGGAAGCACAAAACAGTGACAACCCCGCTATGAGTGCTATGTTCGCAGTGATGAGGGCTTTTGATGGAGTGGAAGGTAGCCTGAGACGTGTGTCTAGTGCTCTTGGTCAGGCTCGTGATGACCGCCGTCAGCTTCAGAGAGATCATGACGCCGAGATTGAGAGGCTCAACACAGAGATGGCTCAGTTGACTCGCCAGAGAGATCAGGCTACCCAGAGGACTGTGGTTTTCGAAGGAGATGTGCGTGCCCTGAGAGAGCAGGTTGAGCGACTGACCACCGCCAACGGGAACGCTGAGCGCATGTTGACTCATGTGCTCCATCAGAGGAATGAAGCCTGGTCCGCAGAGAATGTGTTGAGGGCTAGACAGTTTGAGCTAGAGCAACAGTTGGCTTATGCAGAGGAATATAATGACAATCTGCATGAGGAGGTTCATCGGCTGAACAATCAACTCAACCCCTATGTTCCTCCTGGTGCGGCAGAGATGGATTTGAATGAAGACGAAGATCCTGAAGAGCCCGAAGCACCAGTTGGGGAGCACCACGACGCTGCTAATGGCGACGAAGCCAACGTCTCGGACTTAGACAGCGACCACGATGAGTAGGCTAGTAGTTGTTACGCTAGCTACTAGGTTCCATCTACATGATCTTTTGCTTTGTTGGCACGTTGGGTATGTAATAATGAGTAGAAAGACTAAGGCTTTGATGTAATGTTGGAAAGCTTGGATGTGTTTGTGGCGGTATCCGAACGTCAAAAGTCGAGTGTATGTATGTTGGCAACTTGGTTGTAATGGACGCGATGTGTGCGCTTTAAGTAATCTAATTAGTGGTGTTGTGTTAATTGGAATGACTTATTATGCCCCTGTTTTATTGTATGGATTTATTCTCTCCAGTAATTTCAGTACGGCATGATCTTTCATTCAGTCGCAATTCCTACAACATCACCTAATAATTACTGTTGCTGAAACATGCAGATACCGAACACTCGTCGTACCGTGTATGGTGCCGCTGAGGCTGGTGGCAGTGCAGCCGCTAGTGATGACCGTGATCCACCACCGCCTCCTCCACCCTACACTGCGGAACAGTTTTTCGCACAATTTCTCGGAAGCCAACGTAATATGGAGGGCATGCAACAGAATATGGAAGCTGCGTTGCGCAGTATCGCAGACAACACCCGTCGGGGAATAAACCTGGGTGGGCACGAAGCAAACCAGTACAGCAGCTTCAAGGACTTCATGGATACTCGTCCACCGATCTTTAAGGAAGCCGCAGAACCCTTGGATGCAGAAGAGTGGATTAATACTATGGAAGACAAGTTCCGTGTATTGAGAATGACTGAAGTGTTGAAGACTGAGTATGCAGCTCATCAACTTCAAGGTCCGGCAGGAATGTGGTGGAAACATCACCGCACCACTTTTCCTCCCCATACTCACATCACTTAGAGGGAGTTCACCGAAGCCTTCCGTGGAACGTACATTCCACCTGGTCTGACCGAGATGAAGCTTGGGGAATTCCTGGCACTGAATCAAGGCACAAAGACTGTAACTCAATATCTACATGCATTCAATAACCTGAGCCGTTATGCTCCTGATATGGTGAATACGGAGGCCAAGAAGATCGCTAGCTTCAAGAGAGGCCTAAATCCCAAGATGATGAAACATGTGGGTACAAATATGAGGACTGGTTTTAATGATTTCGTTAGCGACTGTCTGAAGCAAGAGAAGAACAACAATGTTTATGCTGCTTCCAAGATCCGTAAGAGAGCTTTCGAGTCGGGTTCATCCTAGTCCAGAGCCCTAGTGGCCAACCGTCAAGCTTATCGATCGCCTGCCCCAGGTGCCAGGTTTAGGCCACCGCAAAGAAAGAATCAGAATGCTCAACAACCCTAGAGGAACCAGAAACCATTCAAGATGGCATTGCCTCAGGCGAAGATAGGACAAGGCAGTTCATCTAGAACTGTGGCTCAAGTGAAGGGACCGTGCTTCAACTGCAACCAACCCGGACACTTTGCAAAGTTTTGTCCCTACCCTAAGAAACAGCAGACGCAGTATCAAGCTCGTGTGCATCACACCACCGTGGATGACATCCCTGAAGGAGAACCGGTAACAGCTGGTATGTTTTCTATCAACAATCATCCTGCAATAGTCTTGTTTGATTCTGGATCATCTCATTCCTTTGTAAGTCAAGCTTTTGTTAAGAGGCATGAGCAAAAGATTATTGAACTGGAATGTGCATATAAAATCAGTTCAGCTGGGGCTGATCTGTTGACTAATTAGATAGTTCAGGGAGTGACCCTAAACATATCGAACCGGCAATATAAGCTTAATCTGATAGTCATGCCAGGGTTAGTTTTGGATGTGATCATGGGTATAAACTAGATGAATAAGATGGGGGTAGTAATCGATGTTGGAGGAAGGAGTATCTCTGTCAAGGAACCAAGTGGAGAAGGCACCTTTCGAGTGGTCCTACCTCGGAAAGTAGACCTAGCTAGCACGACTTGTGCGGTCCAAACTACTCTGCTAGCCCAGATTCCAGTGGTCTGTGAGTTTCCAGATGTGTTTCCGGATGAATTACCTGGACTTCCACCAGACCGAGATGTTGAGTTTGCCATTGAGTTAATTCCGGGAACAGCACCGATCTCGAGAAGGCCCTATCGGATGCCTCCCAATGAGTTAGCCGAATTGAAGAAACAACTTCAGGACTTACTAAAGAGAGGTTTGATTCGTCCCAGCTCGTCTGAATGGGGATGCCCCGCTCTGTTTGTGAAAAAGAAGAAGGATAACTCCTTACGCATGTGCGTGGATTATCGACCACTGAATGTAGTGACAATTAAAAACAAGTATCCTCTTCCTCGGATTGATATACTGTTTGACCAGTTGTCTAAAGCCAAAGTGTTCTTTAAGATAGATTTGAGATCAGGATACCATCAGATAAAGATTAGGCCGCAAGATGTGCCTAAGACTGCGTTCTCTACCAGATATGGCTTGTACGAGTATCTTGTCATGTCCTTCGGATTGACAAACGCTCTTGCATACTTTATGTATCTGATGAATTCTATTTTCATGCCAAAGTTGGACAAGTTTGTGATTGTGTTCATTGATGACATTCTAATATATTCAGAGAATGAAAAAGATCATGCAGAGCACCTCAGGATTGTCTTGACTAGACTCAGGGAACATCAACTATATGCGAAGTTCAGCAAGTGTGAGTTCTGGCTTAAGACAGTGCCTTTTCTCGGCCACGTGTTGTCTGAAAATGGCATTTCCGTAGATCCTAGTAAGGTACAAGAGGTTATGGACTGGAAGTCACCAACCTCAGTGCATGAAGTTCGCAGTTTTCTTGGTTTATCCGGTTACTATCGTCGCTTCATACCGGATTTCTCGAAGATTGCCAAACCAATGACAAGCCTGTTACAGAAGGATCATAAATTTGTATGGACAGAGGAGTGCGAGGTAGCTTTCTGCACCCTGCGAAAGTTGTTGACCACTGCTCTTGTTCTGGCCCAACCGGATATAGAAAAGTCTTTTGATGTGTTCTATGACGCATCTAAGAATGGGTTAGGATGTGTGCTAATGCAAAATGGAAGGGTTATTGCCTATGCCTCGCGTCAACTGAGGAAGCATGAAGTTAATTATCCTACACACGATTTGGAGCTTGCAGCAGTAGTGCATGCTCTAAAGATTTGGAGACACTACCTAATGGGTAATGTGTGTAACCTCTTTACAGATCATAAGAGTCTCAAATACATTTTTACCCAATCTGAGTTGAACATGCGACAGAGAAGATGGTTAGAGCTGATAAAGGACTATAATCTAAACGTGCATTATCATCCCGGGAAGGCTAATGTAGTAGCAGATGCACTGAGCAGAAAATCACATGCTATTGATGTGCAACCGTTGTTTGAAGAAGGGTTCGATTTGCTACATCCTGCTGTGTTGCATAATCTTCAGATCAGTTGTACTTTGGAAGACCAGATCATTGAAAGTCAGAGGACAGATAAGGGAATCTTTTATATCAAGGAGAAGATGAAGAGAGAACTCACCAAACACTTTCGATTGGATGACCAAGGAGTGTTATGGTTTAAGGATCGTCTGGTGGTACCAAAGAATAGAGAGCTTAAGAACAAGTTGATGAATGAGACCCATCATTCTAAGCTATCTATTCACCCCGGAAGTAGTAAGATGTACCAAGATTTGCGACCCCGTTATTGGTGGACTAAGATGAAAAAAGAAATTGCAGCATACGTTGCTCGTTGCGACATATGTTGTAGAGTTAAAGCTCTTCACATGAGACCTGCAGGACTTCTGCAACCCTTGTCTGTACCCGATTGGAAATGGGATGATATAAGTATGGATTTCATCACTAGTCTTCCCACCACACAGAAGGGACATGATTCTATTTGGGTCATAGTAGATCGTCTCACCAAGACAGCTCACTTTCTGCCAGTTAAGACTGAAAGCATCTAGGCCCCAAGGTTTGGTTTTGGCAATTGATAACAACGCTTTATTACCATGACTAACGTGTGTTTTGCAGAAACTCTGATAAGTTAGGTCATGGAGGTTTTAACTGCTTTGGGCACCATGGTATTCATGCCCCTTGATGGAAATCGTTTCGGTTTTCAAAAGAGTGACGTCAAGATTAAGGACGGTTAGTTTCGGATGTCGAGGTGTTGAGAGACATTTGGAATAGTCGTTAGGATCTTCGTTTTTCTCTTTTGGCCGTACTATAAAGGGGGGCATGAGCGGGTAGCTTGACCTAGGCGAGTCCTATGTTTAGGTGTGGTGCACACTTGTTAAACTTGGCGCTAGGCAGCTCTAGAATAGCTCAAAGTTCAGTTGGGAGCAACTTGGTTCAAGTTGTGACGCTTTTCGGAGAGTTTCGGGTTGTTTTCCAGTGACCGGACGCGGTCCTCGGGATGACCGGACGCGTCCGGTCAGTTCAGTTCCGCGGCTGGGGTTTCTGCTCTGAGCACCGGACGCGGTCCTCGCGAGGACCGGACGCGGTGGTCAGAAGTCAACACGTGTCACTTAAGGGAAACACCCGATCGGACGCGACCTGGGTGTGATCGGCGCGTCCGGTCATAGTCCAGTAAGGTCCTGAGACGACCGGACGCGTCCGGTCATCACCCATCGGATGCGGTAGCGCGTCCGGTGCGAGTACAGCAAGCTCCACGCACGATCGGACGCGTCCGGTCACCCCTGACCGGCGCGTCCGGTCATTTAGGTGTTTTTTGGTTTTGACCGTTACGAGCGACCGGCGCGTCCGGTCAGTACGACCGGCGCGTCCGGTCAGCTCGAGTTTTGCTGAGTCAGCAGGTAACGGTTCGTTTCGTCTGTGGGGTGTATAAATACATCCCCACCACCTCTTTTAGAGGTCTCTTGCTCATTTGATCAGCTGATAAACACCTTTGAAGTGCAAGGTAGTGCAAGAGCTCTAGTGAGGATAGAGTTTTGAGAATTAAAGCTTGTGAGTTCCTCACTAGAGATTAGAGAGTAACAAGTGTGCATCCACTTTCTCATTTAGGCTCGTAGAGGTCAAGTGAGAGTTCTAGCTTGTTACTCTTGGTGATCGCCATCACCTAGACGGCTTGGTGGTGATTGGGAGTTTGGTGTTCATCCGGCGGAGCTTGTGGATGACCCAACTCATCTTGTGAGCGGTTGTGGGTGATTCGCCGCGACGGAGTGTCGAAGAATCAACCCGTAGAGAGCACTTGATCCTTGCGCGGATCAAGGGGGAGCGACACCCTTGCGCGGGTGCTCCAACGAGGACTAGTGGGGAGTGGCGACTCTCCGATACCTCGGAAAAACATCGCCGTGTTCCTTGCCCCTTTACATTCAAGCATTTACTTTCTCGTATTTACTTACATTGCTTGTTTACATTCCTAGACTTGCCATGCTAGACTAGGTTTGGAAACTAGGGTGCAAAACTTTGTATCGGTAGACTCACTAGTAACACAAGTAGACACTAGGGGTGAATTTCAGCTTGTAGGATTTATTCCTTGCTTTTATTTTTAGAAAAGCCCAATTCACCCCCCCTCTTGGGCATCTTGATCCTTTCAATTGGTATCAAAGCCGTGTTGCTCTACTTTTAGGCTTTACCGCCTAGAGCAAGATGTCTAATGGGGAAGGACCACCTCTCACTTTTGAGGGAGACGATTTTCCATATTGGAAAATTCGTATGGAGGCGTACCTCGAAGCCATAGATGTTGGGTGTCTTAGAGCCGCAACCGAAGGGCTTCCCCCCATAAGGGATCCCGCTAACCCAAGTGGTGACGAGGAGAAGTACGACCGGTGGAATGCAAAGGCCAAAAATGCACTCTACCGGGGCTTAGGCAAAGATATCTTCAATCGCGTGCGTAATGCAAAGAACGCTCATGAATTGTGGGAAAATCTTTGTGCTCTCCATGAGGGAACTAAGAGTGAGCGTGAGGAACGCTATCACATAGCCTTAAAGAAAATTAATTCTTTTGAGATGCTTCCCAAAGAAAGTGCTAATGACATGTACACTCGCTTGAATGTTCTTGTAGAGGACCTCAATGCTCTTGGGCTCACCAAAATGAGTCAATCGGATGTTGCAAGGAGGATCTTGAGTGTGCTTCCCGTTGAGAAGTATGGACATATTGTCACCGTGCTTCACCAAAGTGATCTTTCCACCGCAACACCAACGCAAGTTTTGGGGAAAATCAATGCTCATGAGATGTACATGCATATCACTCCGGAAGAGGGCTCATCATCTTCCAAGAAGAAAGACTTGGCCTTCAAAGCTAGTCATGACAAGAAGAAGGTGAAAGGCCAAGCCATGATGGTGCAAGAAAGCTCAAGTGATAGTGATGTTGATGATGAATCACTTGCACTCATGGTGAGAAAGACCACCAAGATGTTAAAGAAGCTTAACAAGAGTGGCATCAAGTTCGATGGCAAGAAGAAGAAATTCTTCACAAGTAGCAAGAGAAAGCCAATCTCGGAGATGGATTGCTACAATTGTGGTGAACTTGGTCATCTAGCTCATCAATGCCCTAGACCACCAAAAGACAAGTACAAGAACAAAAACAAGGGCAAGAAAAATGATTCAAGTGATGAAGAAGAAGAGAAGAAGAGGAACAAGCCATACAAGAAGAAGGATGGCAAAAAGAAGGAGTTCCACAAGAAAAAGAAGGGAGGAAAGGCTTACATTGTTGGTGATTGGCTCACCGACATTGAATCATCATGTGAGTCCTCCGAAGATGAAAGCAATGATGAGAAAGAGAAGGTTGCCGCATTTGTGATGGGGCCATCATCTTCACCAACATCTTCATCACCACCTTCACCACCTCCTTCATCATCATCGTCCACTACTCACCTATGCCTTATGGCCAAGAGTGAACGAAAGGTACAAAACCATGATAGTGATGATGATGACGATAGTGATAGTGATGATGAATATGACTCACCTTCTTATGATGAACTTGTAAAATTGTTAAACAAATACACTAAAATCATAAGAAGAACTAGAAGTGAAAATGATGATCTTCAAAATGAAAATGAATCACTCTCATCAAAGCTTGAAAGTATTCAAAAGACTAGTGGTGAGTTTAGAGTTCAAAATGAAGTGATGTCTTCCACTCTCAAGGAACTCAAAACCTCCTATAAAGAGCTTAAAGATCAACATGATAAACTTGAGAAGAAGCATGATGAGCTCATCACTAGACACAATTCTCTAAAGGACATATATACCACATTAAAAATTGATTATGATAGTCTTGTGGTTGCTAATGAACTTGCTCTTGAGACACATGATGCTACTAACCATGTTGTTAAGTGTGATATAGCTACATCATGTGATGACTTGATCATTGAAAGCATTGAGCGAGGTTCTAGTAGCAAAGGCAAGAGTGTGGTTGAGTCAAGCAACCATGATGATTATGCCAAGATTATAAGTGAAAATGAGAAGCTTGCAAGTGAGAACAAGAAGCTAAAAGGTTTGATGGCTCTTGAGAAGCAACCAACAAATGAGTCACTCATTGAAGAAAACAAAAAGCTAAAGCAAGAAAAAGAGCATCTCAAGACCGGCCTAAGCAAGTTCACAAGAGGCCAACATTTGCAAAGTGAGCTCCTCATGAACACCGTAATGAAGATGGATAGAAGTGGTATTGGGTACTTGGCAAATCAAGAGAAGAAAGCAAAAGCTCAACAACAACAAAGCAAGTCAAAGCCCAAGCCAAAGAGATGTGTTGAGTGTGGTCAAGAAGGTCACTTTGCTCATGAATGCAAAACTCTACCACCACAACCCTTGCCCAAGCATGCTAGACCTTTCGCTTTCAATGCTCATTATATGCTAAGAAAAGATTCAAATGGAAAGATGAAAGTCATGTTTTTGGGTCCCCCAAACAAGAATAGGCCAAAGAAAATATGGGTTGCCAAGTCACTAGTGGATAAAGTCAAGGGCCCCTCTCAAGTTTGGGTCCCTAAACAAAAAGCTTGATCTCTTGTGTGTAGGTGAACTACAAGACCGGTGGAACTCATTGGGTTATTGATAGTGGTTGCACTCAATATATGACCGGTGATCCTCGTTTGTTCACCACCATTGAAGAGAATGGTATATGTCAAGAGAAGATCACATTTGGGGATAATTCAAAGAGCAAAGTCAAGGGTATAGGCAAAATTGCAATATCACATGATCACTCACTCTCAAATGTGCTCTATGTTGCTTCATTGAGTTTCAACTTGTTGTCCGTTGGGCAACTTTGTGACCTTGGCTTCCAATGCTTGTTTACACCAAATGAAGTGGAGGTTTCAAAGATAGATGACAAGCAAGTGATATTCAAAGGTTTTAGATACAATAATCTTTATCTTGTTGACTTCACCTCCGAAGATGCAAATTTGATGACATGTTTGTTCACCAAGACCTCACTTGGTTGGCTTTGGCATAGGAGGCTTGCTCATGTTGGAATGAACACTCTCAACAAGCTATTGAAGAAAGAACTAGTGAGAGGTTTGAAGGATGTGAAGTTTGAAAAGGACAAACCTTGTAGTGCATGTCAAGCGGGCAAACAAGTTGCAAACACTCATCCAACCAAAGCTTTCATGTCAACCTCAAGGGTATTAGAACTTCTTCACATGGATTTGTTTGGGCCTACAACTTACAAGAGCTTGGGTGGTAATCTCTATTGTCTTGTGATAGTGGATGACTACTCAAGGTATACATGGACTTTCTTCCTTCATGACAAATCCGAAGTGGCAAATTGCTTCAAGAAGTTTGCAAAGAGAGCTCAAAATGAATTTGAAGTCAAGATAAAGAAGATTAGAAGTGACAATGGGAAAGAATTTGACAACACCAACATTGAAGCTTATTGTGATGAAATTGGAATCAAGCATGAGGTGTCTTCAACCTACACTCCTCAACAAAATGGTGTAGTTGAGAGAAAGAACCGAACTTTGATCACCCTTGCAAGAACAATGCTAGATGAGTACAACACTCCGGAGAAGTTGTGGGCCGAGGCAATCAACACCGCATGCTATGCTTCAAATCGCCTCTTCCTGCAAAAGTTTCTTGGCAAGACCCCCTATGAGTTGCTTAATGGCAAGAAGCCGGACGTTTCCTTCTTCCGGGTGTTTGGTTGCAAATGTTACATCTACAAGAAGCATCAACACCTAGGGAAGTTTCAAAGACGTTGTGATATTGGCTTTCTTGTTGGTTACTCATCAAAGTCCAAAGCATATAGAGTATTTAACCATGCCACCGGTTTGGTTGAAGAAACATATGATGTGGAATTTGATGAATCTAATGGCTCCCAAGGAGCAATTGAGAATTGTGATGATGTAGGTGATGAACCCTTGAGGGAGGCCATGAAGAACATGCCCGTGGGAGACATCAAGCCAAAAGATGATGATGACGATGTACAAATTGTTGATCCACCATCTTCATCACGTGTGCCTCAAGATGATAACAAGAATGAGAGAGTTGAAAATGAAGACACTCATGTCTCTCATGAACAATCCGAGGCACAAGCTCAAGATGTTGATGCTCCTCATCCACCTCCTCAAGTGGTTGATAAAAGAAATTCACCACTACTTCAAGCACATCCACAAGATCTCATCATAGGGAATCCTACAAAGGGAGTAATGACTCGATCCCAAAAGCTAGCTTCTTTTGTTAAACATCACTCTTTTGTCTCTTGTGTTGAACCTAAGAATGTAGAAGAAGCTCTTCAAGATCCGGATTGGGTGATTGCAATGCATGAAGAATTGAACAACTTCACCCGCAATCAAGTATGGACACTTGAAGAGCATCCCAAAGGTGCAAGAGTCATTGGAACCAAGTGGGTGTTCCGAAACAAGCAAGATGACCAAGGCATAGTGGTGAGGAACAAGGCAAGACTAGTTGCAAAGGGGTTCTCTCAAGTTGAAGGTCTTGATTTTGGAGAAACATTTGCACCCGTTGCAAGACTTGAAGCCATTCGTATCCTCCTTGCTTATGCATCACATCATGATATGAAACTATATCAAATGGATGTGAAAAGTGCTTTTTTAAATGGCTTTATAAATGAACTAGTCTATGTTAATCAACCTCCCGGGTTTGAAGACCCTAGATATCCTAATCATGTTTTTAGGTTGTCCAAGGCGTTATATGGGCTCAAGCAAGCCCCTAGAGCGTGGTATGAACGCCTTCGGGACTTCCTCATTGAGAAGGGCTTCACCATTGGGAAGGTCGACACCACACTATTCACCAAGAAGTTTAATGGGGAGATCTTCATTTGTCAAGTATATGTTGATGATATTATCTTCGGATCAACAAATGAAGATTATTGCAAAGAATTTGGTGAATTGATGTCAAAGGAATTCGAGATGTCAATGATTGGTGAGCTCACATTCTTTCTTGGCTTTCAAGTAAAGCAAATGAGAGAAGGGATTTTCATCTCTCAAGAAAAGTATACCAAGGATCTTCTCAAAAGATTCAAGATGGAAGAATGCAAACCAATCAAGACCCCAATGCCATCAAATGGACATCTCGACCTAGATGAGGGAGGTAAACCGATTGATCAAACTCTCTACCGTTCTATGATTGGTAGCTTGTTATACCTTACCGCATCTAGGCCCGATATCATGTTTAGTGTGTGCATGTGTGCTCGCTTTCAAGCATGCCCTAAAGAACCTCACCTAAGTGCCGTAAAAAGAATCCTAAGATATCTTAAGCTCACCCCAAGCATTGGTCTTTGGTATCCCAAAGGAGCTAGATTCCAACTAGTTGGCTATTCCGATTCGGACTATGCCGGTTGCAAGATTGATAGAAAAAGCACATCCGGAGGGTGCCATTTGCTTGGAAGATCTTTAGTATCTTGGTCATCTAAAAAGCAAAATAGTGTGGCTTTGTCCACCGCCGAGGCGGAATACATTGCCGCGGGGGCTTGTTGTGCACAAATCCTATATATGAAACAAACCCTCCTAGACTATGGAATTGTTCTTGAAAAGGTGCCACTTTTATGTGACAACGAAAGTGTCGTTAAAATTGCTAACAATCCGGTACAACACTCTCGCACCAAGCACATTGATATCTGCCATCACTTTCTAAGAGATCACGTTGCTAAAAATGACATATCACTAGAAGGTGTAAGAAGTGAAAATCAATTAGCGGATATCTTCACTAAACCTTTGGATGAGGCAACCTTTTGTAGGTTAAGAAGTGAGCTCAATGTGCTTGATTCTAGTAACTTTAAAAAATAAGCGTGTGTTGTCCCTTGCATTGCATTGTATAATATGCCATGTCTATGTTTATCGCATTGTTTTTAGGGCTTGGCTAACACGGTTACGATAACCCCTCCTTGGAGGAGTGAAAAAGCCTAACCGTGGATCAAACTTGATAAGCATTCTAGTTTTACCTTCTTGTATTGCATTGCATATGCATGGTTGTTGTTCTTGTCGTTTCTTTTCGGTTAAGCTTTGAGCAACCTCTGTGTTCGTCCATGGATAGAGAGAGCATTTTGACGCTCCTAAAGGTTCAAAAACTCTATTGCGTGGCCATACGTTGCTCCTTGGGTGTTTATTGCCTATTTTCTTAAAAATAATACTAGCCTAAGGCAATCTATTTTAAAATTTTTGAGGGTTTGAGTGAGGTCTCTCATTTCGTGTTCCAATTGGTGTTTATTTGTGTCTCTTTGAATTGGAACTTGATTGGGAGAAGTCGCGTCGTAGTTCGGATCAAAGAAGGGCAAAGAACAGTCACCGGACGCTGCACCGGACGCTGCACCGGACGCTGCACCGGACGCAGTGATGCTTCACCACCGCGTCCGGTCTCGGCGTCCAGCAGCGCGTCCGGTCATCCAGAAGACCAACTCCAGATCTAATGATCGGACGCTGCACCGGACGCGCCTCTGTTTGACCACCGCGTCCGGTCCCGGCTACCACCACCGCGTCCGGTCATTCGCGATGTTTTCCCGAACTTCCAACGACCGGACTCAGACCGCGTCCGGTCAGTCCGCACCGGACGCGTCAGGTCACTCCAGGAGCTTACTGGAGTATGACCGGACGCTGCACCACCGCGTCCGGTCATATCGACCACCGCGTCCGGTCATCAAGTGTCGCGCGGATCTAACTCTTTATAAAACCGATTCGTCCCCGACCAAATCGTGTTCACCCGCCCGAGCTTCCGCCGCCGCCTTGCCCTATCCGCCGATTCGCCGTCTCGCCATCACCGCCGGCTCCTCAACTTCTTCCCGGCCGCCGGCGACCTTCCGTTGAGCACGCGCCGCCCCTTCCTCGCCCGCACGCGCTCGTCACTCGCGCACCACCGCCCGCTCCCGCGCCGCCCGCAGCTGCGCCGCCACCGACCGTGCCACCGCCGCGCCGCCGTCGCCCGACCGCGCCTCCACCGCCCGCGAGCCGCGCTCCTGCAAGCCAGCTTCTTCTCCGACATTGGTACGACTCGTGCTTGCCTTCGATCGTTTTCCATCGATCTACCCTAACCCTAACCCTAACCCTAGGGTTCGTCGGTCGTTCGTTCGTCAACGAGTTTCGTCGCGAGTTGTCTTCTTCGCGAAGAGCTCGTCCCGTGGTTTCGGGAAATCTCGCAATCTAGGTCACCGTCGTCTCGTCGATCCGAGGTAGCTTCATGTCTCAATTCTCATCGTATCACATATGCTTGCTTTCTCTAGGGTTTCGTACCTTTTAGTCATATATGTGCTTATAGTAGATCTCTCTATTCCGTCGTTGCAGCGAGTCAGTCCGTGTGTCGGGTGAGATCTGTTTGCTAAATCCGAGGCCAAGCCTGCGGATACGGATTGAGGCCAAGCCTCTTGAGTGACAGTTCATCATCTTACAGAGATTCTCAGTCACTGTGTCAGTATGGTGCGTTGCAAGAACGCCGGTGGTGCTCCTGGTGACGGGAACGACAGTCCCCCTCGTCGATCTGACATTGCACGTGGGAAGCGTGTCAAGGTTTTGGCCAGAAAGAAGAAGAAGACACTCACAGAGGCAGAGATTGCTCAGGCCGTAGCAGATGCAGCAGAGCAGGCAGAGAGAGGTGGCAGGAGCAGTGGCATACGCATAGGCGAGCGTCGCTTTCATCTTGAAGGTCGACAGCTCGGCACAGAGGCCACTGAGGGCACTGAGGATACTAGAGCTGCAGAGGATATGTCAGTTGATCCACCCACAGAGACCACAGAGGCTCCAGAGGCTACAGCAGATACAGAGGAGCAGCCAGCTCAGTCTCCAGTACGTCGCCGCTCTACACGCGCTCGTACTCAGGTGTCTCCTCGGCCAGAGGGTCAGCGACGTGGAGCACGGCCTCCTCCCAGAGCTAGAGGTTCACCCCCGGTCGAGCACTTTGACTTGAGGGGTGCTACAGCACGTCAGGTGCAAGGGTTGAGGTTCGTGGAGGTCAGTCGGTGGTTTCCACCTGTGAGGGATCCCAGAGCTTCAGAAGGATTCTATACCCCTCTTCAGGAGGACTTCTACAGAGCTCTAGTTGACAGCGGTATTGCTTTCCGACCACAGAGGGTCTGTCGACTTGAGTCACTAGTCGAGGTTGTGGGAGAGCAGCTACGTCCGCACCTGTCCTTTCTGTCAGGCTTGTCAGATCTTCTTGGACGGACAGGTGCATACTGCGGCACATGGGTGAGAGAGTTTTATGCTTCACTATGGATTGATCCTGCCCATGATTTCATTCACTTTGCATTCCGAGGCCGCGATCACCGCCTATACAGCAGCAGAGTGCGGGAGATTCTCCGACTCCCAGCGTTTGACACAAAGATACATCAGCTGTGTTATGGTCAGACTCCTCCTCCGAGACGCCCTCACGGCGGGACAGTGCCACCTACCGACTTAGTTCGACCTTGCTTCCGTGCGCCTTTTGGCGAAGGGTCTCGACGCACGCCCGCCAGTTTGACTCCACTGGCCAGAGTTTTGGATGCTATTGTCAGACGCACACTTCTTCCCAGACTTGGCTACAGAGAGGGACTGACTCGGATGCAGTTATGGGTTGTTCACCACCTCCTCTCACAGACACGGTTTGATATATGGGATCTCATACTTAGTGAGATGGAGGACACCATAGCTGAGGGCTTCAAGGGTAATCGTCAGCTGCCCTACGCACACTGGATCTGCTTCCTTATCAGATCATCTATTCAGATGCCAGCAGAGATCCGCGCTGAGATATCAGATACTACCACTGCTTTTCCTGAGTATGATATCCGTCAACTTTGGGCTTCAGTTACCAGAGATCAGGCCCCAGTGCTAGGACAGCGTGTGCGACCTGAGGTACCTGAGACAGCAGCTGAGCAGGACGCCACAGTTGATGAGCTTGCAGAGGCAGAGCTTGCAGATCTTGACGCTCAGCCTGCTGACCTTCCTGAGGGTGGGACATCTGACAGCACTGATGAGGACTACCAGCCCATCCCTAGGTACCGGTCTCCTCGGTCCCACGACCACGAGGCCGGTGGCTCTGGTTCAGCCTCCCGCACAGACCCAGCCATGGTGGCAATACTTGAGAGGTTGACCCAGGCACAGGAGCAACAGCAACAGCAAATACAGCGACAGACTCAGGACACAGCTGCAGCATTTGCACAGATTCAGGCTCGTCAGGACGAGTTTCAGCGTCAGCAGCTTGAAATCCAGAGGCAGCAAGTTGAAATGCAGCGACAGCAATATGAGCTTCAGCGACAGACTGCAGCTAGTCAGCAGCAATACTTGGACCTCCTGCGCCACCTAGTCACGGTTGGGGTTCCTCCGCCTGCTTCCGTCCTGACTTCTACTTTACCAGCTTCTGATCCATCGAGTCAGGGACAGCCGAGTCATCAGTTCACATCTCCACAGCGGCAGGTTCCCCAGTCTTTCCAGTCCCCGAGCTTCACTCCTATTCACACGGGGTTTACACCATCAGACCAGCCTCGCCCTCACCTCCTGACAGGCCCACCTTTCGGTGATTTCAGTGCTACATACAGCGAGTTGACTGGTCAGCCGACGCCCTCGCATACTACAGTTGCTACTTCTTTAGGGTTGTTAGCTTCAGAGGCAGCTATTCCTCCAGTGACGGGAACAGGTACTACAGAGACTATACCTTCGTCAGTTGCCTCCACAGATCCTCCTGCTACTGGCTCGCTACAGGCTCAGGTCACTCAGACGGATCCTATCGTCACTACTACGACAGTACCTGTTCCTGCTGTTCAGACCCAGACAGTTACACAGCCACATGCTTCCTCAGAGGGTCAGCCAGATAGCTCAGATTCTGAGGGCGATTCTCTACACTTCATAATTACTCCGCGCACCTCGGCACCCGACACGACTCCGTCTGTTCCCCCTTCAGATCCTTAGATTAGCTTTTTCTTTTGGCGCTTGATGCCAAAGGGGGAGAGAGAGTAGTTTCAGGGGGAGTTTTGAGAGTTGTTTTTTTTTCGTTTTTTCCTGTGTGCTACATTCATGCATCATGTTTAATCTTCAGTCATTACATTCGTGCGACATGTCGTTGCGAGATAAACCTTGAGTATTAATGTTTTATCCTGTTAGTGTTATCTCTTGTCACTTTTGTTTTTTATAGCTCTAAGGTTGTGCTTCCGTGCCTTTCTCCGATAAATTATGAGCTATATCCTTTTGTGTACTAACGTTTTTTTTTTGTCTTATCTTATGAGTACACTCTTTTGGCTTGGGACACATAAGCAACCCCTTTCACTTCTCTGCTTATTGCTTATTGCTTATGTGAACCATGCATGCTCAAAAACCTCAACTCCAATCTTTCATATCTGAGTGTTGTCATCAATCACCAAAAAGGGGGAGATTGAAAGCATCTAGGCCCCAAGGTTTGGTTTCGGCAATTGATAACAACGCTTTATTACCATGACTAGCGTGTGTTTTGCAGAAACTCTGATAAGTTAGGTCATGGAGGTTTTAACTGCTTTGGGCACCATGGTATTCATGCCCCTTGATGGAAATCGTTTCGGTTTTCAAAAGAGTGACGTCAAGATTAAGGACGGTTAGTTTCGGATGTCGAGGTGTTGAGAGACATTTGGAATAGTCATTAGGATCTTCGTTTTTCTCTTTTGGCCGTACTATAAAGGGGGGCATGAGCGGGTAGCTTGACCTAGGCGAGTCCTATATTTAGGTGTGGTGCACACTTGTTAAACTTGGCGCTAGGCAGCTCTAGAATAGCTCAAAGTTCAGTTGGGAGCAACTTGGTTCAAGTTGTGACGCTTTTCGGAGAGTTTCGGGTTGTTTTCCAGTGACCGGACGCGGTCCTCGGGATGACCGGACGCGTCCGGTCAGTTCAGTTCCGCGGCTGGGGTTTCTGCTCTGAGCACCGGACGCGGTCCTCGCGAGGACCGGACGCGGTGGTCAGAAGTCAACACGTGTCACTTAAGGGAAACACCCGATCGGACGCGACCTGGGTGTGATCGGCGCGTCCGGTCATAGTCCAGTAAGGTCCTGAGACGACCGGACGCGTCCGGTCATCACCCATCGGACGCGGTAGCGCGTCCGGTGCGAGTACAGCAAGCTCCACGCACGATCGGACGCGTCCGGTCACCCCTGACCGGCGCGTCCGGTCATTTAGGTGTTTTTTGGTTTTGACCGTTACGAGCGACCGGCGCGTCCGGTCAGTACGACCGGCGCGTCCGGTCAGCTCGAGTTTTGCTGAGTCAGCAGGTAACGGTTCGTTTCGTCTGTGGGGTGTATAAATACATCCCCACCACCTCTTTTAGAGGTCTCTTGCTCATTTGATCAGCTGATAAACACCTTTGAAGTGCAAGGTAGTGCAAGAACTCTAGTGAGGATAGAGTTTTGAGAATTAAAGCTTGTGAGTTCCTCACTAGAGATTAGAGAGTAACAAGTGTGCATCCACTTTCTCATTTAGGCTCGTAGAGGTCAAGTGAGAGTTCTAGCTTGTTACTCTTGGTGATCGCCATCACCTAGACGGCTTGGTGGTGATTGGGAGTTTGGTGTTCATCCGGCGGAGCTTGTGGATGACCCAACTCATCTTGTGAGCGGTTGTGGGTGATTCGCCGCGACGGAGTGTCGAAGAATCAACCCGTAGAGAGCACTTGATCCTTGCGCGGATTAAGGGGGAGCGACACCCTTGCGCGGGTGCTCCAACGAGGACTAGTGGGGAGTGGCGACTCTCCGATACCTCGGAAAAACATCGCCGTGTTCCTTGCCCCTTTACATTCAAGCATTTACTTTCTCGTATTTACTTACATTGCTTGTTTACATTCCTAGACTTGCCATGCTAGACTAGGTTTGGAAACTAGGGTGCAAAACTTTGTATCGGTAGACTCACTAGGAACACAAGTAGACACTAGGGGTGAATTTCAGCTTGTAGGATTTATTCCTTGCTTTTATTTTTAGAAAAGCCCAATTCACCCCCCCTCTTGGGCATCTTGATCCTTTCAAAGACGACATTCCGACCACCTCAATATGCAGAAAAGTATATTGCTGAAATTGTCCGATTACATGGTATACCAAAAACGATCGTGTCTGATCGCGGTTCACAGTTTACCTCTCATTTTTGGGAACATCTTCATAAAGGTTTGGGTACTAGTTTGATTCGTAGTACGGTTTACCATCCGCAGACAGATGGGCAGACAGAACGAGTGAATGCTGTACTTGAAGATATGCTTAGAGCTTGTGTACTATCATCCCGAGGCTCATGGGAATCCTAGTTACCATTGGCATAATTTGCTTACAACAACAGTTACCAAGAGAGTATCAAGATGGCACCTTTCAAAGCTTTATATGGCAGGAAGTGCAGAACACCGTTAAATTGGGTAGAGCCTGGAGAAAGAAGGTTTTATGGAATTGATTTTGTAAATGAGGCAGAGAAGAAGGTCCGTATTATCCGGCAAAACATGCAAGCTACACAGTCTCGTCAGAAGAGTTATGCAGACAAGAAAAGGAGACCATTGGATTTCCAAGTGGGTGACTATGTCTATTTGAAAGTTACCCCCATGAAGAAGAAACGGTTTGGAATCAAGCAGAAATTGTCTGCTAGATATATCGGACTATACCAGATTGTAGAGAAAAAGGGTCCCGTGGCGTACAAGTTGCAGTTGCCAGAAGAGATGAGTTCGATCTTTCCCGTCTTTCACGTATCCCAGTTGAAGAAATGTCTACGTGTTCCGGAAGAGAGAATAGAACCGCAGGGTATTCGGATCAAGGCAGACTTGGAATATCGTGAACAATCAGTTCGAGTTCTGGATACAAAGGACCGAGTCACTCAGAATAAAGTGGTAACAACCTACAAGGTTCAGTGGAGCCACAATGATGAGAGTGATGCTTCATGGGAAACGGGAGAATATCTTCAAACCGCGTATAAAGATTTTTACGATAAATGGTTCGTAACTCAAAATCTCAGGACGAGATTCTTATAAGGGGGGAGGGCTGTAACACCCCTGGGTGTTAAGCATGCATTAGCATCCAAGGCACTAGTCATAATCATCTCATACATGGTTATCATTGCATGCAATATAGACCCTTTTTAAATTTAGAGTTGAAAAACAACTACTCAAAACCCAAATGCTACATTTAAGTGCTAAGGAGTGATGAAACTTTGTGTAGCTACAATTTTAGATAATCTAGAATAAATAAACATGATTTTTGGAGCAACTCTTGAATTCAAATTCCTTCAAATTTTGCTTTTAAAAATATTCTAGAAAAAATGAATTTTTACTTAAAAATTTAGCTTTGAATCCCAAATTCAAAATCTATTTAGAATTTTGAAAAGTGCCCTACATGAAAGTTGTAGAGAATTAAATTTGGAACAACTTTTATTTTGGGCAAAAGTTCTAAAAACCTCTTTTTCATCTTCAAATTCAAATTTAAAACAAATATAGAAATCTGAAAATTTATTTATAAAAGAAAAATCGGTTTTTTCACTTTAGTGGGCCGCAGCCACCCTTTCGGCCCACCCGAGCTGGCAGCCCGGCCCGCGCCCGCGCCCGCGTCCGCGCCTGCCGCCCGCGCGCGCGCACGACGCCGTGGCGCTGCGGCAGAGCTCGACCGCCGCGTGGCCGGACGCCAACGACGCCGCGCGACACGCGCCCCTGTGGCCCCCGCAGCACCGCACACTCGTTCGCCTCGGCTGATCCCTCTATTCCCTCCTCTCGCCCCGCCAGCAGCAGCAGCGCACCGTCGCGCCATCACCGGCTCCCGAAGCTCCGCCACCGCCGTCCGCGCTCGTGGCTGCTTCTCCGGCCGATTCCTCCCGGCCTCAGCTCCGCCCCGCTTCCCTCCACCGCGTGCGCGCCTCCACTCCGCCGCTCGAGCTCAGGTGAGGGCCAATTGGCCGCCCCCCTCCTCCACTGCCGCCATGGCCGCTGTTGGCCGGCGCGCATGGCCGGAGCTCCCTGGCCCTTCATGCCTCCTCCGGTCTCGAGCATCCGCTTCCCCTTCGCCTAGCGGTGCTCGTACTCGCATTCTCGGTCGCCCCCGTGGCCTGCATTGGCCGGCCGACGAGCTCCCGCGCCGCTATGCCGCCATCTCCGCCGGCGAGCCTCCTTCGGAGCTCCCGCTCCGCTCGGAGTTGGTGCGCTGGGTGCGTCTCGGTGCGGGGAGCACGTTGGTGCCCTCCCCGTCGCCGGAGACCTCACCGGCGGCGAGTTCGCCACCGGTCAGCGCCTCCCCCGCGCTGCTCTGGCTGGCCGGTGGGGTCCGTTGACCCGTGAGTCCCGAGTGTTAGCGTGTGTGGGTGCACTGCACCGGGTGTATTCAGCGTTTTTCACCGGCGAATTTTTAAAAGAATTAAGGAAAGTAATTTCTCAGAATTTTGAAACAGCTTTGAAAAATCATATCTCAAGATTTATAGCTCCAAAAATTATGAAACAAATTTTGTAATGTTCCTCTTGAATAGATCTATAGTTTAAAAATATTTCATGATAAAATTGTGACACTTTTCTCTGTAGCTTTATTTAATTGTTATAAATGCTGATATCTTAGAAAATATATAGTAAATAAAATAATGAAGGGAAAATGTGATTCTTGTTTCTTTAATCTTTATTAGTGATGTACTTTCTAGGAAAAATATTAGTGAAACATGTTCTGTGAGAAAATTCTAAAGTGCAGTTCAAATGTCTTTAATTGATAATCTTTGTTATTTTTAGTAGAGAGCTAAATTTGTATAGAACATACATGTGATAATTTTTGTAGTATGTTAGTTTACTGTTAGTAACATAGGAAAAATGTGAAATCTATTGTTTGATACTTTTTCTAGTACAAAATAATTTCATGCTCATTATTATGCTATACTTTGTTTATTTTGTACAGATAGTTTTACTTATTCAATTCTCATAAAAATTTAGTAGTAGGATAGTTAGGGTAAGAGTAATCTACTGTAATTTTTGTAGATTTTTATCTACACCAGAAATAGGTGTTGCTGTGTAACCCTAGTTAAATAGGAAATAAAATATTATTCTTTATGAGAAATTAAGAGAAATAAAATATGTTTGGTGTATCTTTGAAGCATCATTATGCCTTGCTGATGTTATGGATGAGTTAGGTTGGTAAGCTTTGGTAGCTTAGGTTCACTTGTATGTGTAGATGGTAGGCTAACTAATAGAAGGATAAGGTGTATGTTTTAGGGTACATGTTCTTGGATGACGTTGACTACCCTGTAGAAGAAATAATTACATTCGAACTGCTCATTCCATGTGTTCATCTGCATCTCATGTCATCAAAGCACTCCACCACAATTCGATGCATTCTTCGCATGTTTGCTTATGCACTTGTATCATACAGGATCGCAGGAGGAGTCGCAGGTAGCGGTACCGGAGGAGCAAGTTTAGACAGATCAGCAGGAACCCCAGGCACAGGAGGTGCCCGAGGAAGAAGAGTCAGGCGAGAAACTGCCAGAGTGCGTTGACCACCATCCTAACTCGTTCGAAAAAGGCAAGCCCCGGAGCATTTTAAGTCTCCTATTTTTATAAAAGATGTTCCTTAATACATGAACTATAATTATATATATTGTTGTATTAAGTTATAGGAGTTGAGTGAAACCGTTGTTGCATTATTACCTTGGCCCCCGGATTATCTTTCACCCTGTTAGGTCAGGATCGAGTAAATTACTTAGCCATGCTTAGACCGGTAGAAGTCGGGTGATTTCCTGTCGCCTGCGAGCTATAGGTGGATACCTGATTATGGTTAGCTGTAATTGTGATCATAAAAAGTAACCAAGTGTTGATGGATAAACGGAGACCGGGCGGAGTCTTATAGGGTTTTGGACTATAGTGATTCCGTCTATGTCGATTAAGGACCGATCGTTGCTCGTTCCTCTTGTCATATTGAACGCAAGCCTCACATTTAGCTGGCCGAATAAAGTACCTTTCGACCGCGAAGCTAGTGACACTTTTCGAGCCGGGATAAACTCGGGTTGGCAGACTGGTGTTGAAGTGGGTGTAACGGGGACACGAAGAGTGATCCCAAGGTGCGTCCTGGCAGTCGGGCGGTCCCTAGGTAGTGCGATCCATGATTGTTATCCCGCAGCTTCTTGAAAAGTGTCATTGGTAATCTATGCGACCCTGACGGGGGAAACAGGGTTTGTGTTAGGAATAAATCTCCAGCTGGATAGGAATTCGATTCGAATCGCCGTCGCTCCCGGTTAGTGAGCACTTGACTCGAGCTATGGCATCGTAGTAACATTAAAGGAACACTGATGGTTAAGTGAATGATGTTGGAAATGCTAAACCTGATATGGTAATCTAGATTGCTAATGATAAATTAAGTGATTGTTCTAGCAATAGCTGCTTACCTAGTTTGAATAGGTTATACTAAAAGTGATGCAAAAAGTACTGGTTTAGTTTTTCATAATAACTCATGCTTTTTCGCAAATGAGTCAAGCCAGTCCAATCTATAAAGCCTTGCATGATCCTTAGTGTCCTTTATTTCTGGTTTTTGACGGGTAAGTCTAGCTGAGTACATTCTCGTACTCAGGGCGTTGTTCCCATTGTTGTTGCAGATGGTCAGATGTACTATGGGTACTGCTCCATCTGTCTGTATCCGGCGATGGGCGACAACTAGGACCTGGGGCAAGGGTCACTCTGTTGTCTTATCTACTGCTTTTGTGGACCATGACTATCTACTGGCACTGTATTTGAATGAAGTATGGGTGTAAAACTACTTGCTTCCGCTATGTTATTCTGAACTATGTTGTAATAACTTTTATTTCGAACTCCGATGTACTCCACTTTTATTATGAACTCTATGTATCATGTGAACTGTGACTGCTAAATTAGTACGATCTTGGTTGTATGTTGGTTGGTTTGAAATACCGCGTGATTTCACGGAATCTCGGGTTATACGGGTTTAAGTTTGGTAAATCAACTGCCTCGGTGGAAGATTTTTCTAACTTAATCTCGTATAATTACGTTGATCCGTTACAGCTAGTGACACTTTTTGAGCTGGGATAAACTCGGGTTGGCAGAATGATGTTGAAGTGGGTGTAACGGGGACGCGAAGAGTGAGCCCAAGGTGCGTCCTGGCAGTCGGGCGGTCCCTGGGTAGTGCGATCCATGATTGTTATCCCGCGGCTTCTTGGAAAGTGTCATTGGTGATCTACGCGACCCTGACGGGGGAAGCAGGGTTTGTGTGAGGAATAAATTTCCAGCTGGATAGGAATTCGATTCGAATCACCGTCGCTCCCGGTTAGTGAGCACTTGACTCGAGCTATGGCATCGTAGTAACATTAATGGAACACTGATGGTTAAGTGAATGATGTTGGAAATGCTAAACCTGATATGGTAATCTAGATTGTTAATGATGAATCAAGTGATTGTTCTAGCAATAAATGCTTACCTAGCTTGAATAGGTTATACTAAAAGTGATGCAAAAAGTACTGGTATAGTTTTTCATAACAACTTATGTTTTTTGCAAATGAGTCAAGTCAGTCCAATCTATAAAGCCTTGCATGATCCTTGGTGTCCTTTATTTCTGGTTTTTGACGGGTAAGTCTAGCTGAGTACATTCTCGTACTCAGGGCGTTGTTCCCATTATTGTTGCAGATGGTCAGATGTACTATGGGTACTGCTCCAACTGTCTGTATCGGGCGATGGGCGACAACTAGGACCTTGGGCAAGGGTCACTCTGTTCGTCTTATCTACTGCTTTTGTGGACCATGACTATCTACTGGCACTGTATTTGAACTAAGTGTGGGTATAAAACTACTTGCTTCCGCTATGTTATTTTGAACTGTGTTGTAATAACTTTTATTCCGAACTCCGATGTACTCCACTTTTATTGTGAAATCTACGTATCATGTGAACTGTGGCTGCTAAATCAGTACGATCTTGGTTGTATGTTGGTTGGTTTGAAATTCCTCGTTGATTTCACGGAATCTCGGGTTATACAGGGTTAAGTTTGATAAATTAACCGCCTCGGTGGAAGATTTTCTTACTTAATCTCGTATAATTACATTGATCTGTTACAGTCTCCGCTTTCGAAGAAGCCGAAGCCGTCGAGCCAGTTTCCGGAGAAGAGCGATCGTCGGTGGGTTCCGGACCTGACGTTGGAGTCCTCGAGTCTGAGTCGGTCGTCGTGTCCGAGCAAGGCAAGCCCCGGTGCATTTAAACCCTACCTTGATATTTATAAATGTTTTATTATTTAGGAGTTGAGTGATAACCTAATTGTTGCATTGTCATCCTTGATTATTGCGATATCAACCTTGATACCTGTTTTACTGAAAATGCGTAGTATGCTTCGCTATGATTAGAAGTTAAGGTTTTAAATGAAATGTTTACATAGCCATGACGGCATACTTAATGAATATTGAAATATGAGAATAAACTTGAAAGATCGGGCGGGTGGTTTGGCCACTGCTAACATGTATTGGGAAAGGAGTCTCAATGTAGTGTTTCCGCCTTGTCAGTTAAGGTCCGTTTGTTGTAAGCCTGTTGTGTTCGAGACTTAGCAACTAGCCTCATGCCTTGGGTAAGCCCAAAATATTGGTGATTCCATTTCGAGAACGTCTAACCTCGCACTGGGAGTGGAGAGATGACGGGAGTAGCGTGTACCCTCGGGGCTAGAATCGGGCCAGGTTCGAGGAGTACTGTACTCTCGGGTGGCGATAGACACGTTCTGGTTTTAGGAGATCTAAATGAGGGTTGATATATGCAAGATTCTGTTCTACATATGTCGTGAGGTTAGGGATCCCCAGCTGGATATAATCGGTTCGAATCGTCGTTGCTCCTCGGTTATGGAGACTTGATCACCTGACTTACATCGTAGTTAAGAACTGGAATTGAAGGAAAGAATGAGAAAGGTTTTGATGATAATTACTTTGATCTAGATTAGGATCACCTAGATTTGGTTAATGAACCATCAATGGTAAAAGTAAAATATTGAAGATAAGGACTTACCTTAGTAAGCTTTTCTGCAAAAGAAAATCTTGATTCTAGATTACCCGTACCTTGATTCCCTAAAGCTAGCATGCCCTTGGAGTCTTTGTCTTAGTCGGGTAAGTCTTGTTGAGTACTCTTGTACTCAGGGTCTGTTGAACCCCTTGTTGCAGGTGCGGTTCATGAACAAGTCTACTTCGAGCCTTGTTGCATGACCGTCGTGGTTGAAGACAGTGACGACGAGTAGACTGTGTGGCCTTTGGGCAAGGCATCTCGCTTGTGTGATGTAATAAAGTTACTACCGATACTTCTCTACTACTGGTTTGTAATAATGTTACATAAGGTTTAAGATTTGAAAAACTGGTTTGTAACCCTAATTATTGTAAGACTTCCGCTACTTTACTCTGTTGAATATTTTAAATAAACTGTTGTAATATTGCAATACTCCTGTGATTGGATCATGTTCGGAGGAAAGCAGGCCTTTTAAGTTATGGTGAACATAAGTACGACTGTCAGAAGTCATTATGGCAATGACGTGTACTTGTGGGCCATCATAATTAGGAGGTTCTGCGACAATAATCCACCTCCCTTCAAGGTTCATTTGTTTGATTGTTCAAGCTACAGATTTTTTTAACAGTTTTAGACTCTTGTTGTTCATCTTGTTTTAAGTTATATAACTTATTAGGTTGCTTGCTTGTACAGGATGACTATCTTTGTGCAATTTGTGATGACGGCGGTTTCTTGATATGGTAGGTATATTGTTCTATTTTTTTCTCCTAGGTATATAGCCATGTGGTTGCATTTCTTATTTTCCACCTTCAACATCTTTGTTATATGGATGGCCAGTCCCCAAATTGGTGGATCATGTAGTATTTATTAATTGTATTTGATAAGGTGCTAAGAATTGTTATACAAATTTATCATAGTTCAAGAAAAAATACACCATATAGTCTAAAACTTATCACTGTGTATACCAATTTAGTTATTACCTCATTTTTCAACTAGATTGTATGGACACTAAGGTTATTGATATTGGAGTAGGCACTAATCACCTCAGCTATTCAATGATTAGTATATCCATGACTAATTTGATTTATTGTAGCTGTGATGGTTGAATGTGGAAGGCTGTTCCATCCAAACAGTTTTCCATGGTCAACATTCTAGTTGTAGAAGTCTTGAACTGAAGGATGACCAATGGGTGGTGGGTGCTAATCTTTTTCCTAATGATATTTGGTTTTGTTCTTGTTTTATTATGTCAACATAGCCTTTTAATGTCCATAACATATCAATGATGTAGGAACCGAAATTGACCAACTTTATATGCAAGAATTGTGAGTATAAGAAGCACCAATGTTTTGTTTGTGGGGAGTTAGGATCCTCTGAGATACCTTCAGGTTCACCAGAGGTATGTCTATCAAGAAAAGAAAAGACTAATATTTCATATAAGATGTTTCCTCTTGTATTTATGATGGGATATTTTTCTTGACTTTCACTATGAGTTTTATGTAACTGAGGATAAGTGAAAAGGACCGATGATGCAACACTACTCACGTCCAAAAATTGCTTATAATCGAGGTCCACATATGCAACGAGTCCACGTATAAGGTGCTATGCGTATATGAGCTCGTTCCATATAAGGATCTAGGCCATAAGCAGATTTTGAGCATAGGATATTACAAAGGATTTTTATCTACAAGAGCTGAAATTGTTGGGAGTAGAGAGAATGAAAGAGTGAACAATACCTTATTTCATATGTGCTCTGAATACTTAACAATGTTTTGCATATGCATATGCTAATCAAGATTGGTCATTTTCCTTCATTTTGCTAACTTTTTATTTACCTTTCATCAGGAGGTCCTTAAATGTCAGAAGAAGTATTGTGGGCGCTTTTACCATCCTAATTGCCTTTTGAAGTACGATCCTAGTAAAAATCACCGGGACTTCGAGTGCCCTTTGCATGAATGTCATTCATGCAAGAATAAGGGAGGAACAATAATAACTAGCAAACAGACAGAAAAGGAGAAGGAAACATACCTGGTACAATGCAGGCGTTGTCCCGTGGCATACCACCGGAAGTGCTTGCCAAGGTACCGTATAGTTTGTGTACTTAGATACCGGTGATATGGACATGTTGTTGATTTAAATGAATTTGTTTTCATTGACCGTTGGTACTTGTTTCACAGGGATATCTCCAATATTGCCGACGGTGAAGTCCCACGAACATTCAAGATTGGGATGCCAAGAGGCCCAAGACGAGTTCCTTCAAAAAAAAAAAAAAGAGGCCCAAGACGATGGTTTTTCTATTGTAGGTAAGTTTTTTAGCTTTCCATTCTTACATGTCATTTAGGATCTGTTTGACTGTTTCCAATCCCCAACATGTGTTTCAGAATCAGTGATTTCTGCAAAAATGTATAATGATTTCCAGGAAACATGAGATGGTGGGAAAACTCAACAGTGCAACACGGGATCATCTGAAGTTTAAAAATTGAAGGAACCTAGCAAGAGGAACTTAAGTTGTGGGCCGGAACTTAAATTTGGTGGGCTAGGAACTAACTCTGAATTTAAATCAAAGGGTATAATAGTATTTTTATAGATAGAATGAGGATCACTTTGACG
Source organism: Saccharum hybrid cultivar R570 (assembly GCA_038087645.1). Lineage (NCBI taxonomy): Eukaryota > Viridiplantae > Streptophyta > Magnoliopsida > Poales > Poaceae > Saccharum > Saccharum hybrid cultivar. The sequence goes on along the minus strand of JAQSUU010000043.1, from coordinate 3,859,655 downwards.
ACTGCGGTGGCGCCGGCTCCACTAATCCATCTTGCGCACTAGAAGGGCCGCCATCAGCGCGAACCTCCTCGCTGCAGGCGTTGCCCCCTATCCTGCTATGGAGGCGGTTCTGCAGTCTGCGCATGTGAAGGCAGAGCAACACCATCAAAGCAGTTGTGTTTAATGCAGATCCACTTAAGACTTCTGAGAGAGCAAAGAGTGCTCCTAAGGGCAGCTGTAGTGCTTTATATGGTGAGGCGATGGAGGCCATGGCAGCTGTTTGGAGCACAGACTACAGAATTTACAGAACTGAATGGTTCAAGAACAGTGCTCAAGTTCTTTTAATCTTGTCATGGCAGCTTTCGTCTTCAGGAGAGCAGATCTAGATGATTCCCTCTCTAAATCTTTCAGGAGAATCGAATGTTACTGAAGGGCGCAGGTGGGCGTCGAAAACGACCTGCAAGCAGCTGGCGGCAAAAAGCCTCGGGCCCTTGCAGGCGGCCGGCGGCGAGCCGCTCATGACTGATTTGTTCGCCGCCTTCGATTAGTTTGTGCAACAGGGGAAAATAAATTTATCCTTCCAAAGTTAATAACCGGACTAAAATTACTATTATACCCTAAATCATAGTTAATTAATCCTTTTTAAGATTAATAGCTGAAAAAATTCTGTAGGGAGGAACTGGTGGTTCCTCCAAGCACCGTAACATACCTCTTAATCTAAATGAGAAACTTCCTGAAGAAACTGCACCTGAGCCTAACGCGAGTACCAGCTCTGCTCCCATGGAGTCCTCTGCATCTCGGCCTTCAGCCCCATGTCCGCAGCCAGAAGGCTACGGTGGCTGGCTGGATGATTGATCATTCATTACCTCCTCGTGTCCGTGCTCTAGAGAAAGGCGGGCGGTTCTGTGTTGATGAGAATTCTCAGGATAATGAAAACTGCTGAAGTGTTTGGCATCATAACTGGTAACGCTGTCTGTTGTCTGCTGCGTCATCTGCTGATGTATTTGGACCGTGGGTTGTGACTGGCACCGTATCAACAATGAACAATCTGGATATCATGACATTGGTTTCTTGCTTATATTTTATTTATTTGGACCGAGACTTGAATTCGTTATCAGCTTTCAGCGCCGAGGAGCGTTTTCTGTCCAATTACCAGCCGGTGCCTTCATGCCCTGCTACTTTGTGACTCCTTTTTTTGAGGACATCCATCTTACTGCTTACAGGTATGCAATGCATCTTGACCAGCTCACTGAGGGCGACGGCAACGGCCTGGTGGATCTGCTGGTGGTTTGCTTGTAGGTGATTAGCTGGATTGTGTTGTTTAAGTCGCGGCAATTCAGTTTCTGTACATGCTCGTCGCTTTGCTGAAGCTGTTATCACTATAATGACCTGTTGTTCATGGAAAGGAACAAGCGAGCAACATCAGTGGACTACCCATTGCAGAATTGCAACTTGGCAAGTCCAGTAAGTGATGCTTGCATCACAGAGCATTCACTTGAGACGACATGAACGTCCCACTATTCTAGAGATGAGATGAGATGAGATGAGATGACGGAGTAGCCTTACCCTGCAGGTCCCAAGCGAAAGCGACCGGGGTTAAAAGAAAAACACCCCACGCATTTATCTCCGGTGATGAAGATGCGGCTGGAGTTAACGCAGGACTGTGATAGACTGTGATAGACGGCAAGCGGGGGAGGGGTGGTAAGCATGGGCGGCGCTTTTGGTGCAGCCTCCGTGCCGTTGTCTCCGGTCACAGTCTCGGGACGGGACGGGGGACGCCACCAACTCCACGCCTCCGCAACCGCCACTTTCGGTTAATTCGATCCTACGCTTACGGCGCTGCCTCGCCATGGGCGTGCGAGTAACGCGATATCTCCCTGATTCGATCGTTGATCCCGTATTCTTCCCTACCCTTTTTACCCGCGATTACGTCTGCTACAGCTTGCGAACTTTCAACTTTTGGAGTTCTCCCGTTTCGCCACGACGGGCGCCGACCGCCGAGCACACGCCAAATCCAACGCCGTGGCCACGGCGTCGCCCGCTTCCTCGTGTCTCCCTCTCCTCTCCCCTCCCCTGGCCGCCGCGACCGCGTGCACTTTCCCTGAACTTTTTACCCTTTGTCAGGCGTGCCGCGCGCGACAACGGCAGCAACCGCTACAGCGAAGCACGTTGGAGATGGGCGCGCGCTGCACCAGCGCGGCGATCTGCTTGCACGCCGTGGATATGCTGGCCAGCACGATGGTCATCTCGTTGTCGATCGCACCGGTCCGCTCCTGCTGCAGCAGCCACGTCGTGAGCGTCACGATCTCGTAGCTGCTCGACTTCGGGCTCGTCGTCTCCGTCGCCGCGGCGGACGCAGTGTCCACGGCCGCCATGCACCGCACGTTAGCGGCCGGCGCCTGCTGGGCCGTGACCCTGCCGGCGGGCCTTCTGGACTGCCCGAGGACGGAGAGGCGGCATCGGAGGGAGGCCGCCTGCTGCTGCTGGCGGGAGAGAAGGAGCAGGTGGGAGCAGGTGGTGGCGGCGGCGGCCATTGCTGCTGGTGGCACGTGCGCTCGCCCTCTCTGCTCTAGCCACGGCTACCTTGCGGTGGTGGCTTCTTGTTTTGTTCCGTTGGTTTCGGGTTGGGTTTGTCCGTTTGTGTGGTTTGGGAGGGAGTGTGGATTGGGGGGAGGAATTGTGAGGACGACGTTGCTTCATCAGCTTCAGGTTGTGTGCTTCCTGATTACTACTCCTACCTGCTTACTGGATGCTTGCAGCGCGTATTCGTTAGGCCAACCAAATTTCACTGAACTGGCATTGTAAATTGCTAGGTGCTGGTGCTCGCTCGGATTGCCTATTCTCAAAGCATATTGCAGAGACGCGACGAGACGTTGACGGCCGCCGTATCTTCTAATTTTTGACCTGTATAAATATGAGAATAAATGAAATGGTACATGAGAATGATGTTTTGTTGCCTCTTGTGTAAATATACAATTGTACGACTTGTACAAGCAGCAACGACGAACAACAAGTGGGCCTCATAGGCTCATATACATCGGCTGAGACTTTTGAAGGCCCACTTCATCGGTCCAACCTGAGCGTGGCCCAACCTGACCGGCCCTTTCATCAGACCAACTATCCCAACCCAGCCTTCTTCACCGGCCCAACTATCCCAACCTGACCCAAATGGTTATGGTTGGCCGTCGGCAACACGGCAACGGTTTTGTGCTCCGTACGTAGTCCGTTCTTCAGAGCAAAGTAGTGGAGATTTCAGTTCCAAAGAAAAGAAAATGTAGTGGGGATTTCTTTAGACCATTCGTAGCTACACCTCTCAATTCCAGATAGTGATTTGATTGTATACATGAGTTATATTAACAAATGATTAAATAGACTGAAAGCTTATTCGAAAAGAAAAAAGAGACTGAAGGCTAATGTTGCATTTCGTCATCCGATCTGATCATTGAATGACACAGAAAGCTTCCCGCAAACATCTGTAGGGTAGAAGGGTCTGCAGAGTAATTTGTCACCTAACATAACATGACAAGGCAATTTCTTCTCCTTACTCTGATTGTGATAGCAGATCATTTTAGCACATACGTTACGTACAGTCATTACCAACGCTGGCACCAACCGTTTCAACAATCAAAAAGGATAGTTTGCCTGGCGAGTTCTGATCTCTTTGGGTAGCTTAAGCTTAGTCTAGCTAACTGCACTCACCGGCGGAATCTTTCGTGGCAGGATATACCATGCGATCGATCAGAGACATATCCTATGTTTTCTGCTACTAACTTAACATTCCAAGGAAATCTGCATGATATATACTCTCACTGGCGTGTCGTGCTTTACATCGACTCGTCGATAGGTACAACAAACTTGTCCTCTTCTGTTAATTTGTCACCATCCCAGCCAGCCATCTTTTGCTAGGCCATGTTTAGTTCCCAGAAAATTTTGCAAAATTTTTCAGATTTCTTGTCACATCGAATCTTTGGACACATGCATGAAGCATTAAATATAGATAAAAAATAAAACTAATTACACAGTTTAGATTAAAATGGACGAGACGAATCTTTTAAACCTAATTAGACCATGATTGGACAATATTTGCCAAATAGCAACGAAAAGAGTTACAGTGCCGTTTTGCAAAAAAAAAAAATTGATAGCTACCGATCGGGAAGCACGGGCACGGGCACCTCACTTCAGACACAACTCTTTGTAGCTGTGATGTGTCATGTCTTATCAGAAGTACAGACAAATACACTAGTCGAGAAGAACTCTCCCGCTTGTTTGTTCTTTCACGAGCTACGGAATCTTGGAAGTACCATCGTTAGCTTTGTTCATATATGGTGTTTCTGATTCACCCGATGGCCGATGGTTTAGGAATCAACGTATTCATGCTGTCACTCTATGCGTCATCCTACTTAGGAAATGTCATGCCGTATAGCTATAGGTCAATGCCAAAAGCACACCAATGTGAATCCAGAGAGGCATTTCGGTCACTAGTGGAAGAAAATACCAATGCCAAATCAGTCAACTGGCACGCCTACTTCGCGTTCTCCCTGTTGTTTGGTTCATGGAAGACCATGGTACCACCAGACTTGCAACTGCTATTTCTCCACCAGCAGGGGTACACGGTAAACAACTTCATCACGAGCTTCGCCACGCGGTTGCTCTCTCCGGCATCTGGCTGACCAGACTCGGTAAAACCATAACCGAGGAACGAACGGTCACCTATTTTTTTTTCCTTGGCAACAACAACGGTCACTTTTTTTTTCCTTGGCAACCAAGGACCGACACCTTTTGCCGAAACTGGTACTCTCGCACGGCAGATTTCCCTAACGCAGCCGTGATTATTATAGTATTGAATGGAAAAAAAAGGCATCGCAGTACAGTACCGGCCTGCCTTTTTCTCTCTATATATAAACGACCGACCGACCATTTCCAATAATTTCGGTGGAGTGAATTAGAGGCATGGCCACTCGATGGCAGATGAGAGCACGAAGAAATTAATCGCCGTTTCCCCACGTTCCTTATTCCCTTCCTTTTCAGCACGCGTCGCCCTCAGCACAAATTTTCGCCGCAGATTGTGCAGCTAGTAACAGGAACGTATACCGATCTGATGAGCTTCCGAAGTCTGAACCCTGGTTCACAAATTCACCTTGTTAACGAAAATATCCAGTCCAGAATATGGGACGGGACGCCCTCTTTTGACTTGGATGGAGCCTCGGCAACTCATGTCACGCCCGTCCACTCTGTCGCTGCTAGATGCCGAGTGCCCGACTCACGCCGTGGTGTGGATGCCCGTGGCGAAAACGCGGCCATCCATCGGGCCATCCTCCTCCTTCCTTCCGAGCTCTCACCGGCGCATTAGAGGGGTCGGGCCGACGCGGATGGCCTCGCTTTACAGCACGAAAGCGCCGGGCGGGCACGCCTCGTGTTTTCTACCGCCGCACCGCAGTAGGCGGCGCGCTTCTTTTGCGCACCCACCGAGCCAAGCGACCAGACAGACACATGATTGGGTCGCCGAGCCGATCCGGTTGGTTGTGCTTGTGCGCGTCAGGACAGCGCGGGATAACAGTGCTCCGCTACGCTGACGTCTCTTCGGCAGCCGATGTGGACGGACACCCCTGCAGGCTGCAGCTCCAGTAGTCCAGTCCAACTCATCTTGTGCGTGCGCCGTTAGGTGCCCTGTGCGTCTGTGTCGAGCCAGTCGCCGAGCTTACAATCGGGTGTGAGACCTTGTCTGCGCTAGCTGCGCCCTTGTCCTCTTACGCAGATTCTGTCCACGCAGAGAGACGTGCTAGTCGCTCGCTTCCAGAATTCAACTTTGTTTGCGTTTTGTTTTTTCGTTTGACCTGTTACGGCGGCGTATTATCTCCATCGGCTGGATCATATCCGCTCTATCTGTCATCTGCCAAACTCCCTGTACCCCTTGCTCCAAACCAATCGCTTTTGACTTTCTAGTTCCCTGGGACATTAAAAAACCTGGAGTCTCGTCTGTACGCAATATTTTCAGTTTATTGGTCCTCGGCACCTTTTTTTAAATCAATGAATGAATTGTCGGTAACGTGCAAAGCGGCCAACATTTCCACGCCGATGTGACCACCGGAACCACCACCACTCCTCTCCTCTAGTGGGCGCACGACGAGCAGTAAAAGAGTGTGGTCCGTTACCGGCCGCCGGTGGTGAAAGCGTCGGCGTCCGAGGAGTCCGGCGATGTCGGGCCTTGACGTGAGATCAGCGAACAGTGGCGTCGTTGTTGCCATTTTAGTTATAGCACGAAAGGCGCAGGCTGCTCACCGGATTTAAGATCCCGGTGCCTGGTTGGTGGGGATACCACGTCGAGCAACAAAGCAAAATGATATGATATTCCCGTCACGTACTATGGCAAAGGCAGGCGGCAGGCGGTGGATCGATCCATGCCACCAGCGAACTGCAAACCCGGCTCACCAATCGTGACAGCGCCCGGTGCTCTAAGAGACATGGCTCAGCACTCACTCCGTGCTGTAAGATCTGGCCAATAAACAATCATCGAATCAGCCTTCTTGAATCGCTAGCTATTATCCGATAAATATGCAATGGTGCGTCTAGATCGCGTTAATCATGAGCTGATTTCCCGATAATATCCGCGATCCCACGACATGATCGTATCGAATCGTAAATAAACAGTAAACGAGGAGGAATATCATTCTGATTGATCCCTGGATCTCCCATGCCGAGCCGGATCCGGACACCTGGAGCGCGCGGTCGATGTGGATCGCAACAATGATTAGGACAGAGACACAGAGTGGTCGCCGTTAGCAGCTAGCAGCAGCAGCAACCTGGTTGGCACGTCGGAGGAAGCCCGCAGACGACAGGATCAATCCCCACCCCCACGAACGCGAATATACAATAAACGCTGGGGGGAGCAGCACGCACTGTGCGGGGCGCGATGCGGCCGACGCAAACGTACACCACCAGCGTAGCAAGACCGGCGGCCGCGCGCCCTTCCTCGCTGTCCCGCGCCGGCGCCGCGCGAGGCAGGAAAGGAAGGCCGTCCGGCTGGCCCAACCACCGGGAGGGGTGCAAGGGCATAGGGCAGCAGAGCATCCGGACGGACCGGTGAAAACTGCATCACGTCCACCTGTCATCAGGACCGGCGGCGGCCTAGCTATAGCTAGCGATCGAGCGCCGATCATTGCGGCACCTAACACGGCCCCGCTGGCTATCGATTCGGGTGCACGGGGCAACGTCAGCAGATCGAGTCTAGTGCTCGTCGTCCCTCCAGATCTTTCGAAGCTAGTAGTACCAGTCACGTAGGCCGCGTACCGGTTATGGAAAGGGACTCGGCCGTGACGATGGCAGCGGGTTTGATCGCACGCCGCGGTAGTGGGGGAACGAACGAACGAGCTGGGATGGGAGTGAAGCAAAACGGAGTTGGTGGTTGTGGTGGGTGCGTACGTCTCGGCTTCTTCCGTTCTTGGCGAGTCTATAGTTCAAACAGAGTACGTACGCAGAGCATGGCGGCATGGTTCGGGCTCCGTGGAGGATTGGACAGGTCAGTCAATCTTGCCTGAGTTGTTGACCAAAAGGCAAAAGCGGTCAGTAATTACGCAGAGTACGTAGGCTTGCTCGCTCAGAACTTGGGCATCATCAACAGTCTGAATCTCTGAGCTAATCTACCAGTAATCTAGGAGTAGTATGTACTAAGTCCACAATGGACCATCGCTATTACAACTAGACCAAGCAAGGCCAAAAGCATCGATGTTTCTTAGTTGGAGTAGGAGTATATTGAAACGAAGGCATATTTGGTGTTTTGCCAACTACCCCCATGATCACGATAGAGGGTCCACAGAAACTCCCATGCACGCTCTCTGAAGGGGAGTGGATATGTGGGAACAATAGCACTACACAACACACCACCAAAAAAAAAAGGTTTGGGGTTCGCAAAAGGGCAACGTGTAGTCGTATGTGCACACGCACAATCTCGACCAAAATAAGATGCAGCAATTTTTAACAGGTAGTATAGCAGTGAGCGTGCGGCCACGACCAAACCTGTCGCGAAATAAAGAAAGGCCCCACCTGCCAGCTGCCCGCCCGACTCATCAAAACCGGTACAAGTCCACCGAGGCCCAGGACGACTGGGAAGGGAGGCACATAACGCGCGCTCCGGAGGACTTGAGGGCACACCGCACACCGCACACCACACCAGCGAGAAAAGAGCTCTCATCCGGCCGCAACCGCACCTTACCCGCGGCACAACCAACGGCGAAGAGGAAGGCAGTGAGCTGTTCCGCCCGTCCGTCTGATGAGGAAGCTCTGCCCGAACCTCGAGCGCGATGACGCGCTGGACACGGTGCTGGAGGTGCCCATCCCCGAGGAGATGTTCTCCGGCGGCCGCGGCGGCGGCTCCCGCGGGTCCAGGTTCGGCTGCACCGCGTGGATGCGGTCGCACGCCGCCGACCGATCCGGCGCGGGCGAGCCGTGCTCCATGAGCCGCGGGGAGCTGCAGCTCATGCTAGGCGTCATCGGCGCGCCGCTCATCCCGCTGCCCGTCTACCACGCCAAGCAGTCGCCCTGCTCCGTCCTCTGCGAGCAGCTCAAGGCCGATCCCATTGTACGTACGATTACGGTCGCGATCGACGGGCATTTCTCATCGTCCGTTTATTGATTGTTCCTGATGAGGCGCTGATCGGCTGATTAATTCATCCATCTACGTATGTGCTCGTGCTGATTCCAGGAGTCATCGTCCGCCAAGTACATCGTGCAGCAGTACATAGCGGCGTCGGGCGGGGAGTGGGCGCTGAACAAGGTGAAGAGCATGTACGCCATGGGTAAGGTGCGGATGACGGCTGCGGAGCTCAACAGCAGCGACGCCGACGGCCACGGCAGCAGCGGCGGCGGAGGCACCGGAGGAAACGGGCACCGCGGCGGGAAGAAGGGCAGCAAGGGCTGCGGCGGCGAGATCGGCGGGTTCGTGCTGTGGCAGAAGAAACCGGAGCTGTGGTGCCTGGAGCTCGTCGTGTCCGGCTGCAAGATCAGCGCCGGCAGCGACGGCAAGGTGGCGTGGCGCCAGACGCCGTGGCACCAGTCGCACGCCTCCCGCGGTCCCCCGCGCCCGCTCCGCCGTTCGCTCCAGGTGCGTAGCGTACGCCCCGCCCCCGCGCGTGATCTCGTGTACGTTTTCCAGCTAGCGCTGCACTGTTCACGCGGCGTGTTCTCGAGTGCTTTCCATACGCGTACGCACGCATGCCGTAAGGCACACATAGCCACCTAGGACTTGTCGAATGTACGGTCGCGTAGCATTGCTAAAAACGTACTTGGTACTCATTTCAGACCCCCACCAGTAAAGCTTGTTCGACTCACAGCAGTCAGATATAAGCCGATCTGAATCTGATGTTGCTATTGCACGTTGGCCTGGACCGGACGTACTGAGCAGAGCAACCCATTGCTAGAGGTTAGAGCTGCTGGACATTGCAACGGACATGATGCTACAGCCACGGCACGTAGCATGTACACCTCCACTCCAGTCCAAGTGACAGGACAAACTCATCATCATCGCGTAGATAGATGCCACATGTGTCAGGGCATGTCGATCTCCGCTGCATATACTGTCGGCAGGACAGAGCAGACAGATCGAACGCCCACGCGGACCAGAGATATCATGAGGCCTTTTCAGCACTCGCCGATCGCCGAAATAATATCACCCAGGCCGGAGCTGCGAGCCGCAGCCGAGGTCCAGGCCAGTGTCAGGGGATAAGGCCGAGTGGTTTCGCTCATCATGAGCTAGAGCTACTATGATCGTGAGATTTAGGCGCCGGTCGGTACACATAGACTTGGAGACTCGTCATCATTGGCCGTGGCAACATCCTGTCGCCGCCCGGGAGCGGGAGGGGGTCTGTAATTAGCGCAACAGCAGCTGCGGGGAGGAAACCACTCGGCCAGCGTGATTAGGGGTCAGCCTCGGCCGGCCGGCCCTGGTCCTTAGCACCCCAACGTGCGGCCATGTGCGCGGGCTCGGCCGGACACATCACGTGGACCAGGGCCTGGTGAGACGAGACCCTCGCGCGCCACATCAATCGGTTGGTGGCGCGCGGCCTGTCAGCAGCAGCCGGTCCACCGGACTCTCCCCGCTAATCGCGCTGCACCAACCTAATGGAAGTAAACAGCAACGTACTGGCCCAGGGAGAGAGTGGATACTGGGTAGTATAATCTCGTTCCTCTGCGTGCTCGGCCATGATTTGACCATCGAGTCAACTACAACTTGTTTGCGTACCCGACACCACTCGCGTTTACTAATGCTGCTCGGTGTGTACATTGCATTCACGTTTGCACACATGTCACGAATTCTTTTACTACTGCATGCAATCCGAATGGACCGACACAGCACGCTGACCGAACGTTTACATGGTGATTGACATGCAGGGCCTGGATCCGCAGCTGACGGCGAGCCTGTTCGCGGACTCGGTGTGCATCGGCGAGCGGAGCATCGACGGCGAGGACTGCTTCGTGCTCAAGGTGGAGGCGGAGGCGTCCAGCCTGCGCGCGCGCAACAGCAGCAGCGTCGAGATCATCCGGCACACGGTGTGGGGCTACTTCAGCCAGCGCACGGGCCTGCTGGTGCAGCTCGAGGACTCGCACCTGCTGCAGATCAAGTCCAGCGGCGGCGTCGGTGGGAGCGTCTTCTGGGAGACCACCATGGAGTCCCGCCTCGGCGACTACCGCGCCGTCGACGGCGTGAACATCGCCCACGCCGGCCGCACTGCCGTCTCGCTCGTCAGGTTCGGTGACTGCCAAGACGGCAACACCAGGACGCGCATGGAGGAGACGTGGGACATCGAGGAGGTGGACTTCAACATCTGGGGCCTTTCCATGGACTGCTTCCTGCCGCCCAGCGACCTCAGGGAGGGCAAGGAGAGCCAGGACGTCGCCATCGTCAAGGCTGACGCGCGACCACCGCCGATAAGGATACCGGCGGTGACCGTGCGCGTCGGGCCCTCGCAGGTGGCTGCCGTCAACATGGACGACTCGGACTCGCTCATCGCGAGATCATGACTACTCGTGACGTACGTACTTGCAGTGCTCAATGCTGCTGCTATATGATCATACTTGTCGTAAGATCTGTAAATATATTGCAGGTTGAGATTTCCTTTTTCCCGCTTCGAGAGGTGTGGATTTACCTCAGCTAGAATTGAGGCCAGAAGTAGTGAGTAATCCGAACTAGATATTCCGCGTAGCTGTGTTGTACATTCTAATGAACTACTAGTCCCTGTAAATCTGAAAGAACATCCCAATTCTGCCCAGTCATAATACTAGAGTAAGTAATATTTTGTTTCTGCTCATATGCTTCAGCTATTCTTCTCTCACTGATGGAACAACTTTGAAGCCGCATCACAACTGTTGCAGTCCTGAAAGGCTTAATCTACTGGATGCATTCAGAAATGAGAGGCTTCAGACATCCAGAATATATAAGTTCAGCGGTTGCACAAATGCTGCTGCTGATGCAATGCAATGCAGCACACGCTTTAAAAAAGGGTTGCAACAGATTGCAGGTGCATTTCAGATTTTCAGCATATACAGAAGCAACTGATAAGAGAACATATAAAGGGTAACTAAGCACTGAGATGGGCCTTGCAGCCACATCATAGTACAGTCATACAACATCCACATCACAACATGTACAGGTAGCTACCTCTAAAGACTCTTGCGCAGAGATTGTCACTTTGGATATGCGTATTGCATATGGACCTGAGGACCATGGTATATCGATCCCACCGGCACTACGCAACTGAAGAAGAAAGAGGACAGACACAGAAAGAACATACATTTAATCTCGATAAGCTAGGCTCGGCCTACAGGAGAAAGAGGTGGCCGGTGGGGCACATAGCTGGTCGGAGCTCTTCCTTGACTGGCTGCCATGGCCTTGAGCTCATGACCAGCAAGGAGATCATGCTCCTGCGCTGCTTGCGAACCAACTTGCATCCTGCTAGGGTACCTCCCATGGAGCATCACTATACACATTGCAAAAGCTTGAAGTAATGCAATGGATGATCTGAATTCCACTGTATAAAGCCCCTCTTTGAAGGAAGTCATACTGAAGGCATTCCTATCTTCTCGCGATCGACCCTGCAAATACAAGTTATCATCAGTTTATTTGTTTGATAATAACAGAGGTAAAATTCTGGACATAGGTGAAATAAGGGGGAAAAGAAGGGAAGAAAACTAGGGCAGACCTGAACTAGAAGCTCAAATCGCTGGCTGCCATCCTTTGCCAGGTTAGCCTGAATGGCATCATTTTCTTGGGCCGCGTCAGTGAGGACACTCAGCATGCAACCTTCATCCCATCCACCACAGTCACAAGCTCCTCCTGACTTCCACCTCTCAATCAAAGGCAATGGCTGCCCAGATGTTGATGTGCCATGGAAGCCATCAGGAAGTACTGCAATAACATTGGCTGAAGCAGAATTAACATTTCTCGTACTAGGCTGGAAGTTTCCCAGTGGGGGGCAACCACAGCCAATTGGTGCTGAATTTCTTTGTCTGGTATTCTGTGAAGATGATTGATTCGAAGTTTCTGCTTCTTGCAGAGGAAGTGCAGTTATAAAAGCTGCAAGCTCTCCACTAACATGTGAATCACCTGATTCTTCAGATGATGGTAGAAATTCGGAACCAACCAACACAAATTCCCTGTGTACATGAACATCTGCTGTATGGTGGCATCTTGATTTTCGACGTGCAACCTTTATTTCCCCAACTATGCTAGATAAAAGGTTATGTTTCTTGTTCTTGCCCCCTGCCTTGATCCAAGCTCCACTTTTTTTCTTAGGTTCTTCAACAGTGAATACAGCATATGTGCTTTCCAGATCATCCTTTTCAGAGATGCCCTTCCTTCTAACAGTGGCTGCCAGGATATCCGAATCACCATAAGACAGCATGAATAAAGGCAAGCCATTCTTCCATGCTAGCTGCAGAAGTGCTTGCCTTGTTGTTGCTGAATCCTTGTCTTTCTGGATGTATCTTGCACTGTTCAATAACACACGAGGCTGATTTATATTTGCTTCGATCGGATAATTCGAATTGACTACCAAATCAACTGACCTTCGCTGCACAGTCTGTGGCACTGATCCCCCCAAGTCCAGAGACTGCTTGGTGGTATTGACTGGAAGATGACACTTTGGAACAAATGAAGGGCGCACTGGACTAGAATGTCTTGGCTTTAATATTGGATCTAACATCCTCCTCAATGGGCTTCGCCTACCTTTGCTGTTGGGTGATGACCTGTCTCCTGTCTTATCGACAGGAGGAACTACATTGGGTTGTCGAGCATGTGGTGACTCCTTGAGGCTAGAGCTGCGGCTCACTCGATTCATCCCTATATGGCGATCAGGCATCCTATCACTAAACTTTGCAGAATATCGGGGAGTATTCTCAGTGACATTCATGCCAGATTGGTTTCGGTTAGAATTATTATTTACTTTTGCAGCTGTACCAACAAAATTATCTCCAGCCTCAGTGCTAGTGGTGCCAATCTCTTTAGCTGCTGAATCTATGATGGGAAGTGGACATGAATATGGGATTCGAGGAAATTCAAGGGATGGCTCAATATCCTCCAAGAAACAATCAGGTGACCTACTGCCACTTCTAGCTGTGTCCATCAAAGCATCAGATATTAGTGACTCAAAATTTTCACCATTCAAGCCACTGCTCTGTTCAGGATCATTACACATGGAATCATTGTTATTTGATGTGAAGAAATGTTTCCCAATGTTATCGCTGTCTGTAAAAAGCCTACGAGAACAATGATGGACAGCATCTTCAATCTTCCATCTAGTCTCTTCATCTTCAACCAATTCATGTCTTCCGCAACTTCTAGAGGAAGAACCTAGAGAGTCTGAGGCTAAAGAAACATTGCTGGGACCCAAGTCAACATAATTACGACCGTTCTCAGGACAAGGATGTGTGCCATGACCTGGCAACAAGCTCAATACCGCAGAATTTGGGCTAGGCGAACATCTGGCCTTCCCATGGTGTTTATCTGCGAGCCTACTCTGCTGGGCTCTGATGGATGAATGATGATGGTCACTCATTGGGGTAGATTGATTACTCTCAAGGGATCTGCTGCTGGGGCTTGCAGAAGAATGTGATCGAGATGAGAATAGTACAGACCTGCTAGTATTGGATGGAGATGCTCCATGGCTTCTAGCGAGCTCAAGCTTTTGTTGCTGAGACCAGTTAGCAAGAAGACCCCACTCAAGAACTCCAACATTCAGCGCCTTGTCTTGAAGATGGTCAGAAGTTTCTTTATGCTGTAAATATGAAGGAACATTTGACATATGTTTGACAAGTTCATCAACAGTAGTTGCCTTTCGACCAGGCCATGGTTTTGAGCCCTTCATGCATGCAGCCCTTTCCCCACCCCAAGACTCTCGCTGTCTTCGGAACTTATCATTCTTCACAACTCTAACTTTATCTTCAAATTTTCCATCTACATATCCATTGACTGCTGTGACCATGTCCTTTGGCACATGTACAATTTGGTCATGCTGTGAATTTCCCTTCTTTTGCCCATCACGACCTGATATGATCTTCACATTCCTTTCACTGCTAACCTGCCCTTTTGTTGGCATCTTTATGATGGGTGAACATATGAAGCAGAAGTTTCAGGTATATCTCTGTGTATGGCCAAAACACAATTATCACTTGATTCAGTTCAGTATGCTGTGGTTCAAACAGAGATTGAGAAAATCACACCTCCCAAAAACCTGAAAATGCAAAAGATAGGCCAAAAAAATCAGATATATAATTCCTACTAGGCTACTACAAGTTCATCACTGCAATTAGTCAAAAGCCAGAAAGTAGCAGGCTTCCCTTAAAAGTAAAGTAGCAGGCAGTAGAACTACTATTCAATACTGTCATGTTAAATTAATTAAGAACTAAGAATGCACCATAGATTACATCATTCTGTCTCCCGAAAATCCTGTATGTATGGTTTATGCTGTTTCTACATGTCTGCAGTGACCAGGGGGTTGCCCACCGACAACTTTTGACACAATAATGTTCTAATGAGGACATGTCAATAAGCGTGCAAGATATAGAAAATTTAATAAAAGAAGGGATCCCACTAATGATAAAAAAGACAGCCAAAAACTTTAAAGGAGGGATTGATGCAAATATCCACACACTGCTGCAGACCGTGTGTTACTTCTGAAATAAAGAAAAGAATATGCAACTGCCAGGGGACCAGGCAGCAGCCAATAGTTCAGTACTTCAGTCCTAATGCAATGTGTACCATAGACAACGAAACATCTGTTCTTGTTTCCTTGATGAAAAAAACGGAAGTTTTCCATATCTTGAGTTTTTGACAGGCGTGAAAAAAATGGACCAACGATCCTATGTATAACATGAACTCTTACTGTGAGAGAAACTGTAAAACTGCAGTTTCGAAACAGGAGCAAAGGCCCAAAATGCTTCTTAAATTATATCAGGAGCTGGGTTGAAACAAAACCTTTTCCCCCTTCCTTTTGCAGATTAGCCACAAATTGCATCAACAAATATTACTTGCTAGAGCACTAGAAATAAGGTAAGAAGACACATTGCAAGCCGCAGCACTAAACCCCAACAGAAACCCCCTTCGGTCGTCACTTTCTCTACCCCCGAGTCCCCGAACGAATCGAATCAGCCGGCAGTACCCAGAAACCGAAGCGAATAGGCGCATAAAACCTATGTGGGCACATACAAGTTTGCTCGAAGAAATTCGGCCACTCAAGTCACCAAATCATCAAGATCCAAGCTGAGGATCACACCAACAGATCTGTCACTCCTGCAGCAACACCACCAAGAAAGATCAGCAATCGACCACAAGAAAACAATGTAAAATCGCCACTGCAACAAAATAAAGGATGCATCACCTGAGGGGAAGGGAGAGACGAAGCGAGAGCTCCCTGCAGTGACGGGTGAGACGAAGCGAGAGCTCCCTGCAGAGACCTGCGGCGGATTGGTATAGGACGGGGGTAGTAGGAGCCGCAGTGCTTCACTGCCTACTGGCTACTGCTACTCCCTATCCCCCTCCCCTCCTACTCCTATAGGCAATATAGGTTGGGCGACCAGGTAGGTGGCCGGTGCCGGCGCGGCGCGCGCTTGTGGTGCTGGTGCGCCCCGCGTGCTCGCTGCTGGCCTGCTTCTTCCCTCGGCCCCTCCCCCGGTTTCACTCGACGTTTCTACTTGTACTGCCACGGTGCCACCCTTGTGATTCGGAGGTGGGGTGTGAGGGGTTGGCCGGGCTGCGGGGTACTGGAGAAAAGCACGAAACTGAGCTGTATCGTTGTCGTCGTCGGCGTCGGGATCACGAGGGGTAGGGGGCGATTGGATGGGACGGACGATGGATCGGATCTTGAAGGGAAGAGTGGCCTCACTGCCTCGGCGCCTCAGCGGTAAAAAGAAAAGCGCGGGGGCGGACGGGCAGGCGGGTGGCTGGGCCGCTGGGCCGCTGGGGAGGGGCCCGGAGGGGGTGGCTTTGTCGCAGCCAGGATGAAAACGGATCGGACACGAACGAATATCATATCATATTTATTTTTATATTTATGTTCGAATTCGAATTCGAATACGGATAGTATAAAAAATATCGGATAGAATATGATTGGATATCGACATCATAAATATGTAACTTAAATATTTGGATATGAATATGGTATCGGATATTAAATATCCGGACTCGAATACGAATAGATTAAAACTCTTTTAAACGAATTCGATCTCGAATATAGTCGGAAAATATCTGCAGCGATGCCCTGGGCCCTGGCACGACGCCCGGCGCAGGACGGACGGCGACTTTTTCTTCTATCAACTCCCACGGCACGGCAGGCGGCATCCCATCCATGATCCATCCAGGCCTTGTTTAGATGAAGCGCCAAATAACGGTTAGCAATTTTATTTTTATTTAGTAATAATTATCTAAATATTGATTAATTAGGTTTAAAATATTTATCTCGCAAAGGATAACAAAATTATGAAATTAGTTTTTAATTTCATCTACATTTAGTACTCCATATATGTGTCGGTACTTTGATGTGACGTAGAATTTTTTTTATAGTAGAATTTACTTGTGAATTCGATGATCTAATCGAGGCCCCATTCGGGCGTTCGGCCGGTTTCATTATTGCTCGAGTTCCCGCTATAGCTGGTGAATGGTCCTATCAAAAAAAAAAAAAACTGGTGAATGGTGATGCTAGGTGCCTGGGTTCCGTGGCTCGTGATCCATGCGGTCTCTTCTTTGGACGTCTTGTACCGGGGCCTTGTTTAGATGGCCTCAGCGAGTTAGAATTTTTTCACCCTCTCCATCACATCAATCTTTGTATGTATACATGAAGCATTAAATATAGATAAAAAATAATTAATTATACAGTTTAGTTATAAATCACGAGACAAATCTTTTGAGCCTAGTTAATCCATGATTAGACACTAATTGTCAAATACAAACGAAATGCTACAATTTTAATTTTTTCTAACATCTTCGATCTAAACAAAGCCCGGATATTTGTTCACCCACACAATTTGACATTTTGGGTTTTCTGGATTATCTAAACAGCAAGCTCCGTGGTATTTCCTTGGTCCAGAAAAAGATGTAATTCTCACTTTTTTTAATAGGTCAAACGATTTATATAAAAGAGTACAAATATTTATGGTACAAACTTAAATAAATATTATTAAATTAATTATGAAATCGACGCAACTAACGCCCGGATGCCGGTACCGCACGGGACCCCGCCCCACTCCCTCCCCCGCACAGAACCACGCCCGCCCACCCGCGCAGAAGACAATGGAAAACGGAACCCGCGCTTCCTCTGCTCCCCAACGCACTCCTGTCCCCCGTTCTCCAACGCACCCAATTCTCCTACCGCGCCCCTGTCCTAAAAAAGCATGTAACAATTCAACTGCAACATGGCAAAAACATATGAAAAACTATATAGTGCAACAACGGGTTATAAATACTGCAACATTAAAAAAATATGTAGTGCAACATTGAAAAACATGCACTGCAACATTAGAAAAATATCTACTGCAACAACCTGCAACATTGCAAATACATATGGAAAAACTATGTAGTGCAACAACGGGTTGTAAATACTACAACATTAAAAAAATATATAGTGCAACATTGAAAAACATGCACTACAATATTAGAAAAATATCTACTGCAACAACTAAAAAATAAGTAACGCAACATCGAAAAAATATATGCTGCACCATCGAAAATTATATGCTACAACATCGAAAATTCTGTACTACAACATCTCAAGCAGTAGTACTGCAACGTCGCAAAAACACATGTTGCAACGACCAAAAAATCCCATTGCAATATTTGAAGATCATCTGTTGCAACATCCCAAAACACCCATGGCAACACGGGGAGGACGCAATAGGGGCCCAGAGCTCGCCGGAACCCTAGCCACTGTCGTGTCCCTCAGATCCAGAGGAGGAGGAAGGGGAAGCTTAGATACAGAGGAGGAGGAGGAGGGCTCATATTTAGAGAAGGACCGCCTACCTCATTAGAGCCGCCGCCATCGTTCTCATCTCCGGTGGGGGGCACGGCAGCTGGGTCGCTAGATAGCGCGGAGTCGTATGGAGCTCGCAGAGGGGGAGGGAGGGAGGGGAGGAGGGGAGGGAGCGCCGGCGGGCGGGTACGACAACGAGGTGGCGCGCGGTAGCAGAACGGAGAGGGCGACGTTGTGGCAGAGCCGCCTAATCTAATACCCTCCCAAGAGTACTTGTCTTCCATTAGACACTAAGTACCCAAGAGAGTACACTAAATTCTGTGATTCCGTCGAGCACACCCGAGGAAGAACTCGAAAATCCACATTTTTATCTCAGGATCATAAATGAGAGATAAAGCTTACAACGTCTTTACCATTTCTTACAACACTTTTATTACAACATCAGAGAAATTCATTATTTGATTATAACAGCGAAATATAAAATATTATCAGAGTTCAACGAAAATGAAACCATTTAATGATGAGTTAAATATTATCATGATGAATATTTATATATAGAAAATGATAACATGTGGTAAATCTTTCCCTTGTAAAATATTTTTGGTGAGAGTTACAAATCAACTCTACATCCGCAACGCAAAGGAAATCCTCACTGAGCCCACCAGGAGATTTCCACACACAAAAGTCATCTTCAAGAACACCTGTCACCTGCAACAGGGTAGAACAAACCCTGAGTACTCAATTATACTCCGCAAGACTTACCCGTCAGAAGGAAAGAAAAGACTCCAAGGATATGCAAGGCTTTCTGGCTTGTGGGTTATTGCAACTGCAGGAAGCATTACTAAAGGTGTATCCTTATAATTAATTTTTATTAGCAGTCATCAGTAGTTCATTAACCAACCATTCTAGGTAAACACATGTTCTACTTTCAAGCAAAGGTTGAGCCATCAGAACCATTTTTCCATCTTTCATCTTTCAGTTCTTACTACGGTGCCAGAGTGCAGTCAAGTCGTACCGTCACGTAGAAACGGCGATTCGCGAATCAATGTGCCCAGCTGGGTACCCCGAAAAACACACACCTCGCTCGCACCCCAGGGACGAATGAGACCAACCTGTTCCACTCCTGTCACGAGTTCCAGGTCCCCGTCCAAACTTAGACTCCAAGCCCCCACCCTTGAGGCCCGGCCTCCAAGTGGTACTTAGACCTCCACCT
This sequence comes from Saccharum hybrid cultivar R570, assembly GCA_038087645.1. Taxonomy (NCBI): domain Eukaryota; kingdom Viridiplantae; phylum Streptophyta; class Magnoliopsida; order Poales; family Poaceae; genus Saccharum; species Saccharum hybrid cultivar. Next base: position 3,840,014 of record JAQSUU010000043.1, on the reverse strand, counting down.
ATCCCTGCCTCCAATCAGTCGGTCCGGAAAGAGCCAGAGCCCATGACAAGAGAGTAACAAGTCTTCCTAGCCCCCATCCGCTAGTATATATGCTCGGGATAATAAATCTGTGACTTGACCGGGGATCCAGTGCAACAAATGGTCCTTAATCGACACAGGCGGGACAAATGCAACCAGAGCCTCGCTCGGATTGCCCAACCAAGTCCATATCCAATCCCAAGTACAGTCCCGCCCAGTCTCCAATTATTATCCACATATATATGTATCATCCATTTGATAGTAACATGATAATAGTAACAATAATATATTTTCTATCTCTCGCGAGTGATAGGCAATCACTCGACTTCTACCGGAGTCCTGTAGCATAGCAATCTACACGATCTTGACATACTAGTAGGACTCATGGGATCAGGATATATATATATATATATGCAAGTGGGTTTCATTCAACTCCTTGAAACTTAATGCACAAGCATAAATAAAGTGCAGCATAATAGAGGTTATGCACCGGGGCTTGCCTGGGTAAACATATCACCAAAGTTAGCATTCCACCATGACACCATGATCATTTGGGCACCATCTTTTTCGCTACTCCGGTTGACTCCACGATCCATCGTCATCCCTATTATGAGATTCGCGGATGCAACGCAAAGACGTAAATAGACACGCTAATTGGAAGGATGAGAACACGGTACGCTTCGCAAGCTAACGAGCTACTTAACGTACTAGGCTACTCACCCCTGTTATCGAATAAGACAGTATTTTTCCAATACGCATTTTAGTTACACGAAACCAAAGTGTTACTTTATTCCTTTTATCGATTTAATAGATATTTGAACTAGGGCTTGTTAATTATCCTAGCAACTAATTATTTTGGAGCTACAAAAATCACAGTGAACATATAATAATACTAGGAGCTTACTATAAAATTTCTAGGATTAATACTATCACTGATTATTCATAAAAATTCTTACAAGTTCATGTTTGATAATATTAAACGCCTCGAAGTGATTAGAGCAAGCCTAAAAATATTACAACGCTACGGAAATCAATTACATATTTAGATAGATCATGATTTTAGAAAACTAACAAAATTAGTTTTACTATTTTAGGATCCCTAAATAATTTTATATCTAAATAACAAAATCAGCTCAAAATTTATTTAGGAAAACTTTTACTAATTCACTGGAAAAGAAGAGGACACTGCGGCCCACTCGGCCCAACACGGTGCGGCCTCCGCGCGTGCGCGCGAAGAGCGGCCCATACGAGCAAGGCCCGCGCGAAGACGGCCCGAGACGGACAGCCCGTGCCCGCCCGCTCTTTTTTGCAAACTAACCCCTAGCCTAACCGGATATCACACGGAATCGTGGTGTACTATTTCACCAGAGGAACGGTTTGCAGCAAGCACCCTATATTAAGTCGTCTTTGCCACGAGTAGGTCCTAGGCATGCCCCGCGCACGACGACGCCGCTCCGGCCGACATTCCCCGGTTGCGCCGAGCGTAAAGGGGCCCGCTTCGACCAACTAGAGGGCCGACCACCATCTATGGCATGAACGAGGATGCTTGGTGGCAACAGGAAACCGAGCTACCCCCCTAGCACGAGCTGTGGTGGAGAGTCGCGGTTCACGGTGGCGGCGAGGCCGTTCCGGCGAGCTAGGACCCTAACGGGGTGATAGAGGTGCTGGGGAAGCATTGATAGCTCACCGAGATACTCGCCACGGGGATGGTTGGGGCGGAGGAGCGATGAGGTGACCCGGCCACGTGCGCACGAGCACGGTGGCGGCGCTCCGGGGCATACACGGCGCGTCACCACGTCGCAGACGAACGCCCTGGTCAAAAGGAGACGAACACCAAGTCTAGAGGGTCAAGACGAACTCCGAACCACCAACAATCGATTCATAAGCTATAGGTTGGGGACATACTCCTGATTCACCGACTGTGGCGGCGTCCATGGCCGGCGGCGGCAAAACCTCCAATTCATCGGTTGGTGAGGACAGGTTGAGCTCTGGGAGAACGGGGTAGCTATCTAACTACCTGTGCCACCCACTGCTACGATGAATTTCACTGCGGGACCCGAACCGGTGGTTAGGAAGGGGAGGCCATGGTGGCTCTGCGCGGTGCGGAGGAAGGAGTTCACCCAACGAACTCGAGCGGATTTAAGACCGGGTGGTTCCGACTTATAGCGTCAACACAAGTACGCGCACAGCTATCGCAATAGCGGAGGCCTTGGCGGGATGCGCTTGACTTGCCGCGGTCAGGCTCGAGCGTGGCGTGCACGGGACAGTGGTTCGTCGTGGTCGGACTCGAGCGTGGTGTGCACGTGGGGCAGCAGCCGGGTACCGGCCGCGGCTAACCAGGCCAGCCACGCAAGGCAAGGCGCTGAGCGGTATCACCGAGCGCGCACCGGCCAGCGACAACCGGCCTGCCGTAGCCCGAGCTCGGAGCCAGAAGCATCCGCGCGCGTGGTGATCACGCCCACGCGACCAGATGGCCAATCGGTGACCTGCACAGTTTTTAAAGTGAACCACAACTACAAAGCATCTCGATCATGACGTAACCTCTTTCGCTAACTTATAACTGATGCTAGCGGCTAACTAGCGAAGCAAGGCTCACGACCGGAGGATGATCCGAGAGAAAAATGGAGAGACACCAATGTAGGTTCGTCGTGCTGATGCTGGCTCACGAACAGAGCACCGACCACAAGGTTACAGCCCGTTCTCAGGAACTTCAGGCCATTTTAGGAGTAACCACTCAACATCACTCCACCCTACGAACTACACCGTGCCAAAGTACTCGCAATGGTGCAATTAACGGTGCAAAAACATAGATCCAGTGTTTATGAATTTTAATCAAAATTTAAATGCCAAAGCGGCATTGCCATTAGGTTTTCAGACTTGGTCATTATAGTTCTAGGAGCTGGAACCCATTTCCAAATCAATTCTTGAGCTACCAGTTATGCTATTGATCACTTATTTATCGGAACAAAAGTTGCGTTTTCATCTACTAGACTTGCGCTTCAAATTTTTATTAAGTACTACATTCAAATGATGTTTTATTTTTATTTATAGAAATTCGCTTATCATTTTATGTTCGTTGAAATTTTAAAACCCGCGGAATTTGTTTTGTTAATTTCTTTTAGACCTTAATCGCATGCTAAGTAAGTTAGTAACACCAGGGGTGTTATATCCTTCCCCCCTTAAAAAGGATCTCGTCCCGAGATCCGGAACCAGAAACAAAAGAGGGAAGCACGATTACATTCACAGATCTGAGCTTACATGAGAGGTTACACGACTTCAAACGCTAAACCACTCTGGAATCTAGAGATAGCACGGCTAAAACCAATCTAATACAACTCACAACCTCTCTAGAAATCGACGAAGACGGGGACAGTGGAAGAGCAATAAGAAAACGATTATCCAGAACATGGCGTATGCCCAACAAAGCCAGAAATTGGAGACTGGTAAATAGATCATTGTGAAGCCTAAAACCTAACTAACCAGAGGTGAATCTTGAACTTCTTCGATGAAAACCAGATCCCTTCTTCTCGAGTTACACCATCACCTCTGACTAGCGACCCTGGATCTGCAAGCAACGACTGAATCTCGTAGCTCTGCCTCCAACCACTTTCTTCTTGACTGCTTCTCGAGCTTCTCCCACCTGAGCGCTTGACGGAGGAAGTCGATACTATGAGCTCTACTCTAGATTTGGGGGTTGAATGGAGGAGAAACAAGCAAGGTGGCATTATAAAAGCTTGGTGGACGGAGGTGGTGATGCAGTGCACCGGAAGCGGAGGAGATGGGAATCACTGGGGGGTCACAAGGTGGGGAGAGCGTCGGCCATGGTGCGCTTCTTGTGCGAGCTTGAGTGGGGCAAAGGAGAAAGGAGGGGATGGGGTTCGCTCGACCAGGCAGCGTGCGAGCAACGGGGCCCCAAAGGAAAAGAAAGAGGGGGGGGGTCCGGTATGGGAACGAGAGCGAAAATCGAGAGCCAACACGGGTGCCGGGATCAGAGGGGCGTACGGTGCGACAAGACGAGGCGAGTGCGGCACAACGCCGCGGCCGCACGGGAGCGGCACACACGGTCCCACCACAGACAGCGTCCGCAGGGCACACAGTGACAACGACCCGGCGCGCGTAGCGTGACCCAACCGGTCACAGGAACGACGTCAAGTTAGGCAATTCAATTCCTCTGACCTACGTGCGGCTAACTTTCCTGTTGGTTTTCTCTTTCTTCTTTTCCTTTCTTCAAAAACTGTGTTACCCTTGTTATTTTGACAGAGCACAATTCCATCAACCCGTTGTGGATTTTCCATTTGAACACAAGGATATTTTTACCAAAGAGAATTTTTATAGCAAGAGCGGTACCGCGGTGTAACTCGGTAACAACACTTGGTCAACAACCTCGATACCAGCGCGCGCCGAGCAGCGTCACCATGTGGCAGCTGTTCCACAGGTGGCCCTCGGTTCTGTCGCGGCACCATAAGCTATTAACTAAGTAACTATTACCAACTTACTCGCAGTAAAAACAACAGGGTCATAGACCACAGAATCAGAGGAGTAAGGGAAAAATTCAGGCAACACGGGTTCCTTTCAAAATAAGGAACAAGTAAAGTAAATCCCAAGGCGGATTTAAATCAAGGGAATTCAAGTGTTATGCTGGGCCATCCACAATTAGTGATATAGTGTCCTCTGTTTTCCAATCACGGCCGATCTGTTGCATCAGAATAGTTGTTCCCCTTGTAACCTGCTTATTGTCGTCTCAAGAACCCTAAGCAAATCGAACGAGGTCTAAGGAAAATCGACGTAACAAACACCACCGATAAAGCAAATACTCATTCCCAACAGCCTTACACGGGTGCAACATACAGACATTCACTCTCCCACACTCGACACAACGCTCGAAACGTACAACCAGGCGGCCTTAACAACTACGGATGCGGCACAACGGAAAGATTACAACACTAGGGAACAACGATGAAAAGCACTACTAGCGACGGCTACATCTCCTTTAGGACAACTAATCTACTTCGTCGGCCCAAACGGCTTCCTTCCTGGGCTCCTGGGGTTCTTCTGCTGCACTAGGTTGTGGATCTGCTCCTTCTTGTGGTGGTGGCTGGGTGAGGGGAAGCAATGACTCTACTTCCAAGGCTTCCGTGGGTGGAGGTGCTGCAAAGCCAGTTCTCCTTCGCTCCAGCAGATGGACAGGGATCCCCTCTAGGATTAAGGGTTCCTGCCTTTCCGTGGCGAGCGTCCTACGCTTGGCCCTTGTGGCAAGATAGGCGTCCTTCAGCTCCTGGGCATGACGGTCTTGGTCCACCTTGACGGCCTCCGCCATGGCAGCCTCTCGACTCTCAGTGGCTGCTAGATTGGCATGAGCTTCGGCAAGCTGCACTTCGAGCATCCTGGAGAAGATTGTAACACTCCGGTGTTACGCAATGCATTTGCATGGCAATCATACTGTATGGCATTTCATGTCATCATAATCATGTGTGATAATGCTATAATTTGAATCAAATAAAAGCTTGAAAATAATATATATAATGAACTATATTAATATGATAATCACATTACACCAAAAATCTTGCAACTATAAATTTTACATCACTTGGAACCTTAGTTCAATTTTTGGAGCAGCTAGATGACTCAAATTTTGTCGAAAACCTGTTCAAAAATATTGAGTAAAAATATTCAAAAATATCCCCTATTTTAGCTTTTATTCTGCCATTCAAAATCTATTGAGAATTTTTTATTTGGCTCCTTAACCCAAGTTGTAGAGAATTAAATTTTGAACAACTTTTGTTTTGGGGGCAATTTGTGAAAATGTCTTTTTCATCTTTAAAATTTGAATTTGAATCAAATAATAAAATCTGGAATTTTATTTAGAAAAGAAAATCACTTTTCAGCCTTATTGGGCCACCGCCCCACTTCCGGCCCAGCGACCGAAGCCGGCCCGGTCCAACCGACCGCGCGCTCGCCCGCTCGCCCGCGCGTCGTGGCCGCTCGCCAGCGCGCGCCGCGACACGCACGCGCCCGCGCAGACGCCGCGTGCCCCGTGGCCGGCATGCGCCGCTCGCCGTCGCCATCTGGCCGCCGGTGGCCCCTGCCAGTGCGCGCCCCGCTCTTCTAAGCCGCCTGCGCTCCGCACCCACTCCCCCATTCCGAATTTCCTCACCCCGGCCCTCCTCCGCTCTCTGCCGCACGAACGCCGCACCGCGCGAGCACCGCCACCGCCGCACCCGCCGGCCAAATTGGCTGACGGTGAGCCGCCATTGCTCTCCTCTTCGCGCACCCAGCTTCGCCCCCTTCTCCGGCATCCCGTGCGCACCTTGTTGCCGCCTTCCGAGCCCAGCAGGTGTGGACCCCGTGTTTTCGCCGCCGACGGCCATGGCGCCACCGCGCGCGGCCTCCCGCGGAAGCGACTCCCCGCTACCCCTCTCGTTTTCCTAGCACCGAAAACGGGTTCGCCTTCTCGTCGCGGTTCTTGTGCGCGCCACGCTCCGCCCGCTCACGACCGGAAATGGCCGTTGGCCGTTGGCAGTCGCCGCGCTGCCGCGGCCAAGGTCGCCGGCGTGGCGTGGCCACGGTCGCGCCCGACCGCGCGGGGCCAGGCCGGCCTTGGGCCGAAGCTCGAGCCGGGCCGGCTCGCCCTTCTCTCCCCGCGCGCGTGAGCAGGCCGTGAACAGCCGTGGGCCGCTTGTTTTCCCGGTGAAAGCCCAAGTTTGGTTTTGGTAATTAATGACATCAAGTTGCTAATGCTATTGTATTAAGTGTTTTGAGTTAGGCATAAGCAACGCATGTGATGAAGGTGTACGTGGCAAGGAGTGGTGGCCACAAGATCACAAAGAGATGGTGCATGGACGTGAAATGTTGATCATGGTGGAGATGCACATAATATGATGAACTTGATGATCAAGTGGAGGAGAAGGATCTAAGAGCGCAAGGCAAAGGTATAACCATAGGGTTTTCCTTTTGCCGGTCTAAGTTGAGTAGAGAAGTGATTGACCGGTTTTAGGATACATAGCCGACTATCAAGAGGGGCAATCATAGTTAGCGCGTCCGGTTCAACATTCAAGAACCAAGCACATTGATATAAGGCACCACTTCATAAGAGACCATCAACAAAAGGGTGATATTAGCATTGAGAGCATTGGCACCGAAGATCAACTAGCCGACATCTTTACAAAGCCACTTGATGAGAAAAGGTTTTACAAGTTGAAGAATGAATTGAACATACTTGACTTCTCCAACTTAAAATGAGTGCACCCCCACATTCTTATATGACATGCCTCTCCTCCAATATAGCAAGGTAAAGTTGTTTGGCATATCATTCATACTTTGCTAAGGACATGGTTAGAACATATAGACATATTTGCATGACAAATAAGCTCATTCATGAAAATCAAATAATTTTGATGTATATATGGTACCACTATTGCTTCTATGATTGATTAATCTAGTGGTAGCATATGACATGTTTGTGGGCTTGCGAACCTAGTGTTGAATCTAGTAAACGAGCTCATGATGTGTAATTCAACATGGTCAAGATAACCCTTATACTTTATGAGGTGTGAAAAAGCTTGTCCTTGGATCAAACCGAATTACATATTCTAGGCAAGTAATCTAGATTGAACCATAATTTGGACTCCCTCATAATTGATTGACTTATCTCTCACTAAAATTGGCACCTTTTTTGTGATTGTTGACAAAGGGAGAGAGAAAAGTCACAAAGTTTTTGCAAAGAGGAAATAAGATAATAAGGGGGAGAGAAAAGTCATAGGGGAGACAAAGATAAAAAGTTAAGTTACCAAGGGGGAGAGAAAGCAAAAGATATGACTTTGGGAAGAGAAACTAAAATTGAGCACACAAGTAGGGGGAGCAAGCTCATGAATTATTTGTTGCATTTATATGTGCATTAACATGATGAAATGTTGCATTGCAAAGTTTAATTTCGATATTCATGATTGAATGGTGTATGCTAGATATAGAACTTGAATGATGTTTTGTTAAGAGTAGCTTTACATGTGGTATCTAGACACCTTTGCTTTTAATGTTGATCTCACAAAGTACTTTAGTGTTTGTGATCTTTACAAGTGATGTATTACAAGTGGTGTCTAGCTACATCGATGCTAAGGATGGTACATAAAGGCAACTCCGATTGGTATCACGCTTCAAAGGTCCATTCTATATACCTTAGCATCAATTTGATAGTAGTAACTCTCCCAAAATTCAAATCCATACATATGTGCACAATTGAACCAAACTCATAGAAGCACATATGTAGGGGGAGCTAATACTATCGAAATTGAAAATTGATTTCATTTCATATCTTTGTGATGGTTGTCATCAATTACCAAAAAGGGGGAGATTGAAAGCCCAAGTTTGGTTTTGGTAATTAATGACATCAAGTTGCTAATGCTATTGTATTAAGTGTTTTGAGTTAGGCATAAGCAACGCATGTGATGAAGGTGTACGTGGCAAGGAGTGGTGGCCACAAGATCACAAAGAGATGGTGCATGGACGTGAAATGTTGATCATGGTGGAGATGCACATAATATGATGAACTTGATGATCAAGTGGAGGAGAAGGATCTAAGAGCGCAAGGCAAAGGTATAACCATAGGGTTTTCCTTTTGCCGGTCTAAGTTGAGTAGAGAAGTGATTGACCGGTTTTAGGATACATAGCCGACTATCAAGAGGGGCAATCATAGTTAGCTCGGGAATCAAGTGCCACTAGATCATTGTCTTGAGCATATGCATTAGGATCTAGTAAAAGAGCTAACATAACGCCTTGGAAAATGATTGTGAAATGCTAACACACATGCACATGGTGGTGTACACTTGGTGGTGTTAGCATATTTGCGAAGGCGGTGGAGTTCAAAGCGGTAGAGAGGGGTTTGGGTTCCTCTCTCCCTCCCGCCGAGCTTGCGAGGCGGGATTCGACGCTTTTTGGAGAAGTGAAACGCCTATTTTCTACTGCGCCGGAAGTCGGAAAAGAAACGGAGGCGAAAGGAGGTCACTGCGTTGATCGGTCGCTGCACCGGACGCTGCACCGGACGCGGTCACGGTTTCACCGGACGCGTCCGGTCAGTTCAACGCGGCGCGAGCGCTAGGGTTTGTGACCGGACGCGGGTCTGGCCTGACCAGCGCGTCCGGTCAGTTCAACTGGGCGTAAGAAAGAAGCGCGCGACCGGCGCGTCCGGTCCTTCACGGGACCGGAGCGTCCGGTCACGCGTCCAGAAACACAGAGCAAAGCGGAGTGACGATCGGACGCGCGGCGCGTCCGGTCACGTGCGATCGGACGCGTCCGGTCGCAGCTGGAGCTTACTGGAACGCGACCGGACGCTGGCACTGTCGCGTCCGGTCAATCGGTTCAGCGCGTCCGGTCAGGGCAACGGCTAGTTCTGACGCGCACTGTTCACGTTTGTCGTGTAGTGACCGGACGCGTCCGGTCACCCTGACCGGAGCGTCCGGTCAGCGCGATTTTCGCTGAGTCGTCTGTAACGGCTAGCTGCGTACCCCTTCGTTATAAATAGACGTTGGCCGGGGTTTGAGGGTAACTCTTGCACACTTTGAGATATAGAGACATACTTTGAGCTAGAGAACAACCCCTCCACTCATCTCTTTGCATAGTTGCACATCTTGAGTGAGATTGAGTGAGATTCAAGTGCATTGCTTGAGAGTTGCATTCTAGAGGCACTTGATCTTCGAGTTGCTGCGGATTTCTTGTTACTCTTCCGTGTTTCCCGACACGGTAGACGGCTTGGAGCAGCGGAGGTGATTGAGCTCGCAATTGGAGATTGTTGGAGCCTTCACCAAGTGTTGTAAGGGGTTCTTGATCCTTCCCCGCGGGAGTTCGTGAATTGGATACTCTAGTGGAGCTCGTGGCTTGGAGGATCCCCATCTTGTGTGCGGTTGTGCGGCGCCCGCCGAGGGCTCGACTCTTGATAGTCGATTAGCTCGTGAACCGACAAGTGGGTGTATCGCCACAACGGGGAGTAGCTTGCCGGGAAGCAAGTGAACCTCGGGATAAATTCTTGTGTCATTCTCTTCCCGAGGATTTCTCTTGTGTGATCGATTGATTGGTACATCTCATCTCTACACGGCGGTATAATCAATCAAAGCTCTTCTCTCGTATTACTTATCGTTTCTAGCTTATAGTTGTTGTTGTGTTTAGTGAATAGCCTTGTACTAGACTTGTGTAGGTGGCTTGCTTAATTAGTTAGAAGCTAGTGCTTTTGCTTCGCCACCTTTCGTACTAACTCGTGGTTAAGTAATTCTTGTAGAAGTTTTAATTAGGCTATTCACCCCCCCCTCTAGCCTATTTGGACCTTACACCCGGGCCGGCCCAGCGTCGTATAAAGAATTTCATTTCCATTTTCTTTTTATTATTCTTGATAAAAATGCTTTGGACAATATTTTTAGCAGTCATTTCAACTCCAAAAATTGTGAAATAAATTTCTCTAGATGCAATGGAACCAGATCTATGATATGAAATTATTGCATGTCAAATTTGAGATACTTTTCTGTAGAGCTTTTAATTAACTATTGAAATGGCTGTTTTCTTGTTAATTGCTTAATAAATCCTAGAAAAATCAGAAAAATATGATTCCAAGTTTATTAATCTTTTTATGCCATGTACTTGCTAGGGAAATTTTATCTCATACCTATTCTATAGAAAAATGTTGAAGTGTAGTTCAAGTGCCTTTAATGGCTGATTTTTGTTATTTTTGCTAGAGAGCAAACTTTGTATAAAACATGCATATGATAATTTTTATACAGTCATAGTATGCTATGAAGAATCTAGGAAAAATATTAATTCTGTTGTTTGACACTTTTCATAGTACAAAGTAATTTCATGCTCATTTTTATGCCATAGCTTGTCATTTTTGTGTAGGATAGTTTACTTATCCAAATGCCATGAAATTTTTATGGTAGTCTATTTAGAGTAGTATTATGCTACTGTAATTTTCTTAGATTTTTAGGAGCATCAAAAATATATGTTGCTATTCAAACCTACTATTATTACTTAGGGTTTAAGCAAGTATTGCTTTAAGTGTGATTAAGAAATTAGTAAAGCTTTGGTGTATCTTTGAAGCATTTCATAAGGTAGGTTAACTTAACATAATAGTAGTAGAAGAGAATGCAGTAGATGACATGTGCTTGTAGTATATAGTTTCTGGATGATGTTGACTACCTTGCATTTCAACATATTCATTGCATTCATCTCCTTCGATGCACACTTGCATAATCACTTACGCGCATTGCATCATACAGGATCGCAAACCGAGAACCCAGTCATCTTGCCCGAGGAGCCAGAGGAGCGGATCGAGGTGCAGCAGCAAGAGGTGATAGAAGCCGAAGAAGAGGTCGGTGAAGATCTCCCGGAGTGCCCCGATCACCGTCCAAGCTCCTTCGAGAGAGGCAAGCCCCGGAGCATTTCTCTCCCGGTTTGCAAATAATTTATTATTAACTTTACTTAATTTGATGCATTACGTTTAGGAGTTGTTTGCAAACGTTGCTGCATTATACCTTGCTTACCTTTGTTATACTATATCCTTGTTACCCTGGTATCCGCAGTCGAGTCAATGCTTAGCTTGCTTAGACCGGTAGAAGTCGGGTGATTTCCTGTCACCTGCGAGCTATAGGTGGTTACTTGGATATGTTGGGTTGACTATGAAGTCATGGTATAACTAAGTGTGAAATGAAATTGAGATCGGGCGGAAACTTGCAGGGTTTCGGACTGTAGTGTTTTCCGTCTGTGTCGATTAAGGACCGTCCGTTGTTGTCCCTCGGGTCATGTTGAACGCATGCCTCACATTTAGCTGGCCGGATAAAGTACCTTCCGACCGCGAAACTGGGAGATTATTCGGGCCGAGTGGATTGTCCGCAACGCACTGTACCGGAGCAGTAGTGGCAGGATACGGGGGCACGATGATAAGGCCAAAGAGCAGTCGGGCGGCCCCCGGGTACAAGTGGTTCCTGGCAAGCTCGCGACTTTACCTGAATGGTTGACTCGGCGACCAACACCTCACTTTAGCGGGTGAGTGAGGTTTGTGTGAGGAATAACTTACCAGCTGGTTCATAATCGATTCGAATCGCCATCGTTCACTGGATAGTGAACACTTGACTTGAGCTACTTCATCGTAGTGATATTGATAGAACACTTGGACAGTTATATGAATTATGACTTAATGGAAGTTGTTAATGATCATTGGTTATCATTGCCTGTTTAATTACATATTACTTTAGTACAGGTGCAAATGTAGTTGACAGGTTAATAAAGCTTTAACTTGATGCAAAGCTTTTATAAAGGTTTTTCCTAAATGCTAAAAATGCCTTTTGCAAATGAGTCAGCTACCCCACCAAAAAGCCTATCATGATTCCTTGGTGTCTTTTATTTCTGGTTTATGACGGGTAAGTCTAGCTGAGTACCTTCTTATACTCAGGGCTTTGTTCCCACTTGTTGCAGATGGACAGATGTACTATGGCTATTATATCAACTGTCTCTACCCTGCGATGGGCGAAGCTTAGGACCAGGGGCAATGGTCATTCACTACTTCTCGCCTGATGCTTTTGCTAGAGATGATCGCGAGCTGACACTTTATCTCAAAACAATGTGTGTGTGCGTGTTTTAAACTAATGCTTCCGCTACTTTTATTTGAAACTGGTTTGTAATAACTATGTTTAAACTCCGATGTATTTTGTGCCACGAACTTCTATGTAACTTATGACGGTGACCTCTAAACTTAGTACGATCTTGGCTGTTATGGGAATGATTTGAAATCCGTCGAGATTTCACGGACTACCGGGTTATACGGGCTTAAGTTTGTTAAATTATCCTGCCGTTGGACGATTTTCTTACTTAATCTCGTATAATTGGGCGGTTCTGTTACAGCTGGTATCGGAGCATGGTTTAGCGTGATTACTGTTCATAAATGTATTTAAAACAAAATTATATTTAAAAAGTGTGATTTTAAAACTAAATGTGTGCCAGTGGTCATATCCTGTATGCCCAGTTAAGGACTCTAGGTGGCTATTTAAGTACTAACTTGGGGTTCTTGCACCATATTTCTCTTTCGTCGCTCATACGGCGTGATATTGTATGAGTGCCACTTAATTGAGTGGTAATGTATGGATCAGATACCTCTATGCTTTGGTAAGTGTGAGCTGTGAGAGCATGATCGGATACACCGCCGATCTAGGGAGAGTGTTTTATATGATACTAGAATAATTACATGTTGTACACATGTTTTTATGAAGGTATCGCATGTGTGGGTGTTCCGTCCGTTGAGGCGATGCCGTCAATCGGACGATGTGTTTGGGTAGTTACTGCCGTTGTACACGCATCTGGGGATTCATGTAGAGCGTGTAGGTAGATTTACTGCTTTCATGCATTCATGGGGAATGGGCTGAAATGAATTTTCTGCAGGTACATAACAGCGTTTATCGTGTAGATCGAATTAGTTACGTATATGAGAGATCGTTTGTATGCCACCGAATTCATCGTTAGATGTCTTTATTTTCTAAGTTTGTGAGAACGTAAGACTCGCACATGCATCATATTGCCTGTGCATTTCATTCATAACATGCATTTCTCCCCTTATAAAAGGATTATCCCAGTTCGATAAAAGTGACGTCAACTTAAAATATGTTCTCATCGGGTAATTTAAAATTTGTGCTACAGATGGCCCGCACTAAGAAGACTGCCCGTAAGTCCACTGGTGGAAGAGCACCACGTCACCAGATGGCCCCGCGGGAACGCCGCAGCACGGACACTTTTCTAAGTGAGTTTGGCATGCCCACCTTGCTTTGGAGAGTGCTCCATGATGTGGGGTACCCAGAGGGTCAAGAGCCGGTGTACTCTTGGAATGAGAGCCAGCTAGCTGAGGATGGACTTGCAATAGTAGAGATCACCGTCCCTGCCCTTGGTGATGCGCTAGAATGGGCTGGTTGGCATCTGGAGTTTGAAGGACGCACTCCAGTTGAGGGTGCAGAGGGTGCAGCCTTTCACGTCATCCGAGACATAATGAGCAGGTTCCCCAATGAGTTGGCATCAGCTTTGGCCGGTACTTTCCCGAGAGATGATCCTCGCGATGCTATTTGGGTACAGCCGCAGGGAAGTGCCCTGGTTAGAGGCCCCAGTGAAGGACGGGCTAGCGATAACCACACCATGAGTGCCATGTATGCAGCCATCAGAGCATACCAGGGTCTGGAGAATACCTATTGGACCTTGACTGGCCTACGTGGTGATGATCGGCTTGAAGCAAGGAAGCAGAAGAAGAAGCAAGCACGTGCTATAGCTAGCTTGCAGGAGCAGTTGGCCGACATGAGCTTGCAACGGGACCGAGCTCTCGAGAGAGGCGAGAGTTCCATGCAGCAGGTACAGAGGTTGACTCAGGCCAATAGAAATGCAGACCGCATGATGGGACAGCTAGTACAAGAAAGGAATGAAGCCTGGAACGAGAGGGACCTTCTGAGGCAGAGGGTCGAGGAGCTAGAAGGGTATAATGCCAACTTGCATGAAGAGTTTCATGCCCTCTACCACGGGATGGGCCCGTATGCTCCTCCGGACGCTGCCCAGATGGACGCCGACGACGACGCTGCTGCTGAAGGTAGCGATGTTGATGCCTCCGACCTCGACGATGGCCCCGAGGAGTAGGCTAGTTGCCTTGCGTTAGTGATAGGCTTTATCGCGATGGCCTTCTTTTGGTTTCCATGTATCATGTTGTATCCTGTTCGACCTGGAGACTGGCGATCTTTTGGATCTTGGTTGTGTATGTGATGCTTGAATACATAAAAGTCCAGTGTATGTATGCTGGCAACATGGTTGTATGGAACGCGATGTTGCATTCGAAGTAATTTGATTAGTGATGTTGTTTTAATTGGAATGTGATTATTGTGCCTCTGTCTTATTGCATGACTTGTTCTCTCCAATAAATTCAGTATGGCTTGATTGTTCATTCGGATACAATTACTACCACTTCGCTCAATTATTACTTGTTGCTGAAATATGCAGATGGCAAACACTCGCCGTGCCACGTATGAGGCCGCTGAAACTGGTGGCAACGGTGCAGGGGCTGGTGGGGGTGGTGCAAACAACGTCAATCACCAGGAGCCACAGCCAGAGCCACAATTGCCCCCTCCTCCACCGCTCACTGCAGAAGTGTTCTTCGCACAGTTCCTTGGAAGCCAGCGCAACGCCGAGCAGTCACAAAGGAATATGGAAGATTTTCTGCGTACCATCGCTGAAAATGTTCAGAGAGGAAATAATCAAGGTGGTGGCCATGGAGTAAACCAGTACAACAATTTCAAGGATTTCATGGATACTAGGCCACCTATTTTTAAGGAAGCAGCAGAGCCACTCGATGCTGAAGAATGGATCAACACTATGGAAGATAAGTTCCGTGTGTTGAGGCTGACAGAAGTTCTAAAAACAGAGTATGCTGCACATCAGCTACAGGGACCGGCAGGAATGTGGTGAAAACATCACTGCACCACCTTTCCTCCCAATGCCCAGATTACTTGGAGAGATTTCACTGAAGCTTTTAAGAGAGTTTATATTCCCCCAGGATTGGTTGAAATGAAGCTTGGAGAGTTCTTAGCCTTGAATCAGGGTACCAAGACTGTAACACAGTATTTGCATGCATTTAACAACTTGTGCCGCTACGCTCCAGACATGGTCGACACAGATGCAAAGAGAATTGCTAGTTTCAAGAGAGGGTTAAGTCCGAAGATGATGAAGCATGTGGGTACCAATACCCGTGCCAGGTTCAATGACTTTGTGAGTGATTGTTTGAAGCAAGAAAAGAACAACAACGCCTACACTGCATCCAAGAATCGTAAGAGGGTGTTTGAGTCAGGACCCTCCCAGTCCAGAGTTGTCACTGCAAATCGTTCTTCTTATCGTCCGTCCGCACCTGGTGTACGGTTCAGACCTCCACAGCATAAAACTCAGAACTACAAGGGACCACAGAAGCCGTACAAGATGGTCGTGCCGCCAACAAAGACCACCACAGCTGCAGAACAGAGCAACTCCAAGGGAGCTATAGGGTCTGCTGGTACAGTGAAGGGGCCCTGCTATAATTGTGGTCAGCCATGCCACTTTTCAAAGTTCTGCCCTTATCCACCTAAAAAGAAGCAACAAACTTACAATGCTCGTGTACACCACACCACCGTTGATGAGGTTCCTGAAGGAGAACCTGTAACTGCCGATAAGTTTCTTGTTAACCATCACCCTGCAGTTGTTCTATTTGATTCTGGATCCTCGTATTCTTTTATGAGTCAAGCATTTGCATGGAAGCATGAACAACTATGCACAGAATTGAGTTATGGTTATCGCATAAGTTCAGCAGGGGCTGATGTGCTAACCAATAAGATGGTTAGAGGGGCAACCCTTGAGTTAGATAGTCGGAAGTTTCGAGTGAACCTGATAGTTATGCCGGGACTAGTTTTGGATGTCATAATAGGAATGAACTGGATGAAAGACTGGGGAGCAGTCATAGATACAAGCAGTCGATTACTTACCCTTAAGGATCCATAGGCAGAGGGTACTTTTCAGGTACCATTGCCCGTAAGAACAGACCTTGTAAGTGTGACCTGTGCCATGGAAGTCGTTCCTATCCACCAGATTCCGGTAGTGTGTGAGTTCCCGGATGTGTTTCCAGACGAGTTACCTGGCCTTCCTCCAGATAGAGATGTTAAGTTTGGAATCGAGTTGATCCCCGGAACAACTCCTATTTCGAGGAGACCCTATCGGATGCCTCCGAATGAGTTAGCTGAGTTGAAGAAACAACTGGAAGAATTACTAAAGAAGGGGTTTATCCGCCCAAGTAAGTCTGAATGGGGATGTCCTGCCCTGTTCGTAAAGAAAAAGAAAGAGGGTACTCTCAGGATGTGTGTGGATTATCGACCTCTTAATGCTGTAACTATCAAGAATAAATATCCCTTGCCTCATATCGACGTTCTGTTTGATCAGTTGGCTAAGGCTAGAGTGTTCTCCAAGATAGACCTAAGGTCAGGGTATCATCAGATAAAGATTAGGCCACAAGATGTTCCGAAGATCGCCTTTTCTACCAGATACGGATTGTACGAGTATCTTGTTATGTCTTTTGGCCTAACAAATGCTCCTGCATATTTTATGTATCTGATGAATACGGTTTTCATGCCAGAGTTGGACAAGTTTGTAGTTGTCTTCATCGATGACATTCTAGTATACTCTGAGAATGAGAAAGATCATGAAGAGCATCTGAGAATTGTCTTGACCAGATTAAGAGATCATAAGTTGTATGCTAAGTTCAGCAAATGTGAATTTTGGTTGAATAAAGTTCCTTTCCTTGGTCATATTCTATCGGAGAATGGAGTTTCGGTAGATCCGAGCAAAGTGCAAGAGGTTATGGAGTGGAAAACTCCAACCACAGTGCCAGAAGTCAGGAGTTTCCTAGGGTTAGCTGGTTACTATCGCCGCTTTATCCCAGACTTCTCGAAGATTGCTAAGCCAATGACAAGTCTGTTACAGAAAGATCATAAGTTCGTGTGGACAGAGGAGTGTGAGACAGCTTTCCACACCTTGCGGAGACTGTTGACCACTACTCCAGTTCTTACACAACCAGACATCGAGAAACCTTTTGATGTGTTCTGTGACGCATCAAAAACAGGATTAGGCTGTGTTCTAATGCAAGAAGGAAGAGTCATTGCTTATGCCTCCCGACAGTTGAGAAAACATGAAATCAATTATCCAACACATGATCTTGAGCTTGCCGCCGTGGTGCATGCTTTAAAGATTTGGAGACACTATTTACTTGGTAATATGTGTAATATGTTCACCGATCACAAGAGTCTCAAGTACATCTTCACCCAACCAGAATTGAACATGAGACAGCGAAGATGATTGGAACTAATTAAAGATTACAACTTGAATGTACAGTATCACCCTGGGAAAGCCAATGTGATAGCCGATGCTCTGAGTAGAAAGTCGCATTGTCTGAATATGCAACCCTTACTCGAAGATGGTTTTAATCTAATGCACTCTGTCGTGTTACATAATATTCAGACCAGTTGTACCTTGGAGAGTAAGATAATAGAAGGTCAGAAAGCAGACAAAGGGATATTCCATATCAAAAGGAAAATTAAAGAAGAACCTTCAAAACACTTCAGAGTGGACGAGCAGGACGTGTTGTGGTTCGACAACCGTCTTGTTGTTCCAAAGGATAGAGGGCTTAAGAATAAAATTATGGATGAAGCTCATCACTCTAAGTTATCCATTCATCCTGGCAGTAGTAAAAATGTATCAAGAACTAAGACCTCGTTTTTGGTGGACAAAGATGAAAAAGGAAATTGCAGCCTATGTGGCCCGATGTGACACATATTGTCGAGTGAAAGCTATTCACATGAAACCTGCCGGATTGTTGCAATCTTTGTCAGTACCTAGTTGGAAGTGGGATGATATAAGTATGGATTTCATCACAGGTTTGCCCACTACTCAGAAAGGCCATGATTTGATTTGGGTAATCGTAGATCGTCTTACCAAGACCGCTCACTTTTTGCCTGTCAAGACAGCTTATAGGCCACCTCAATATGCCGAGAAGTATATTGCAGAGATTGTGAGATTGTATGGCATACCGAAGACTATAGTGTCTGACAGAGGATCACAGTTCACTGCTCACTTTTGGGAGCATTTGCACAAAGGTTTGGGGACTAGTCTGATTCGTAGCACTGCCTATCATCCTCAAACAGATGGTCAGACTGAAAGAATTAATGCGGTTTTAGAAGATATGTTGAGAGCTTGTGTGTTGTCTTCCAGAGGTTCATGGGAGTCGTGGTTACCTCTAGCAGAATTCGCATATAATAATAGCTATCAAGAAAGTATCAAAATGGCACCTTTTGAGGCTTTGTATGGACGAAAGTGTAGAACACCTTTAAACTGGATTGAGCCAGGGGAAAGAAGGTATTATGGTATTGACTTCGTGGAAGAAACCGAAAAGAAAGTTCATATCATTCAGTAAAATATGAGAGCAGCTCAGTCACGTCAGAAAAGTTATGCGGATAAAAGAAGGAGACCACTTGTGTTTGAAGTTGGTGACTATGTTTATCTAAAAGTCACGCCAATGAAGAAGAAGCGGTTTGGATTACGCAGAAAGCTTGCCGCAAGATTTGTCGGACCCTACAAAATCTTGGAAAGAAAGGGTCCAGTGGCTTACAAATTGGAATTACCAGAATCAATGGATGCTATATTCCTAGTTTTTCACGTATCACATCTCAAGAAATGTTTGCGCGTTTCAGAGGAAATAATCGAACCTCGAGGCATAAAACTTAAGTCAGATCTAGTGTATCGTGAGCAGCCAGTTCGAGTTTTGGATTCTAAAGAAAGGGCTACTCGAAACAGCGTGGTGAAAACATATAAGATACAATGGAGTCATCATGATGAGGGAGATGCATCGTGGGAAACGGGTGAATATCTACAAAAAGCATACGAAGATTTTTTATAATAAATGATTCGTAACCCAAATCTCGGGACGAGATTTTTATAAGGAGGGAGGGTTGTAACACTCCGGTGTTACGCAATGCATTTGCATGGCAATCATACTGCATGGCATT
This sequence comes from Saccharum hybrid cultivar R570, assembly GCA_038087645.1. Classification (NCBI taxonomy): domain Eukaryota; kingdom Viridiplantae; phylum Streptophyta; class Magnoliopsida; order Poales; family Poaceae; genus Saccharum; species Saccharum hybrid cultivar. Next base: position 3,820,422 of record JAQSUU010000043.1, on the reverse strand, counting down.
TCATGTCATCATAATCATGTGTGATAATGCTATAATTTGAATCAAATAAAAGCTTGAAAATAATATATGTAATGAACTATATTAATATGATAATCACATTACACCAAAAATCTTGCAACTATAAATTTTACATCACTTGGAACCTTAGTTCAATTTTTGGAGCAGCTAGATGACTCAAATTTTGTCGAAAACCTGTTCAAAAATATTGAGTAAAAATATTCAAAAATATCCCCTATTTTAGCTTTTATTCTGCCATTCAAAATCTATTGGGAATTTTTTATTTGGCTCCTTAACCCAAGTTGTAGAGAATTAAATTTTGAACAACTTTTGTTTTGGGGGCAATTTGTGAAAATGTCTTTTTCATCTTTAAAATTTGAATTTGAATCAAATAATAAAATCTGGAATTTTATTTAGAAAAGAAAATCACTTTTTCAGCCTTATCGGGCCACCGCCCCACTTCCGGCCCAGCGACCGAAGCCGGCCCGGTCCAGCCGACCGCGCGCTCGCCCGCTCGCCCGCGCGTCGTGGCCGCTCGCCAGCGCGCGCCGCGACACGCACGCGCCCGCGCAGACGCCGCGCGCCCCGTGGCCGGCATGCGCCGCTCGCCGTCGCCATCTGGCCGCCGGTGGCCCCCGCCAGCGCGCGCCCCGCTCTTCTAAGCCGCCTGCGCTCCGCACCCACTCCCCCATTCCGAATTTCCTCACCCCGGCCCTCCTCCGCTCTCTGCCGCACGAACGCCGCACCGCGCGAGCACCGCCACCGCCGCACCCGCCGGCCAAATTGGCCGACGGTGAGCCGCCATTGCTCTCCTCTTCGCGCACCCAGCTTCGCCCCCTTCTTCGGCATCCCGTGCGCACCTTGTTGCCGCCTTCCGAGCCCAGCAGGTGCGGACCCCGTGTTTTCGCCGCCGACGGCCATGGCGCCACCGCGCGCGGCCTCCCGTGGAAGCGACTCCCCGCTACCCCTCTCGTTTCCCTAGCACCGAAAACGGGTTCGCCTTCTCGTCGCGGTTCTCATGCGCGCCACGCTCCACCCGCTCGCGACCGGAAATGGCCGTTGGCCGTTGGAAGTCGCCGCGCTGCCGCGGCCAAGGTCGCCGGCGTGGCGTGGCGACGGTCGCGCCCGACCGCGCGGGGCCAGGCCGGCCTTGGGCCGAAGCCCGAGCCGGGCCGGCTCGCCCTTCTCTCCCCGCGCGCGTGAGCAGGCCGTGAACAGCCGTGGGCCGCTTGTTTTCCCAGGCCGGCCCAGCGTCGTATAAAGAATTTCATTTCCATTTTCTTTTTATTATTCTTGATAAAAATGCTTTGGACAATATTTTTAGCAGTCATTTCAGCTTTAAAAATTATGAAATAAATTTCTATAGATGCAATGGAACCAGATCTATGATATGAAATTATTGCATGTCAAATTTGAGATACTTTTCTGTAGAGTTTTTAATTAACTATTGAAATGACTGTTTTCTTGTTAATTGCTTAATAAATCCTAGAAAATCAGAAAAATATGATTCCAAGTTTATTAATCTTTTTATGCCATGTACTTGCTAGGGAAATTTTATCTCATGCCTATTCTATAGAAAAATGTTGAAGTGTAGTTCAAGTGCCTTTAATGGCTGATTTTTGTTATTTTTGCTAGAGAGCAAACTTTGTATAAAACATGCATGTGATAATTTTTATACAGTCATAGTATGCTATGAAGAATCTAGAAAAAATATTAATTCTGTTGTTTGACACTTTTCATAGTACAAAGTAATTTCATGCTCATTTTTATGCCATAGCTTGTCATTTTTGTGTAGGATAGTTTACTTATCCAAATGCCATGAAATTTTTATGGTAGTCTATTTAGAGTAGTATTATGCTACTGTAATTTTCTTAGATTTTTAGGAGCATCAGAAATATATGTTGCTATTCAAACCTACTATTATTACTTAGGGTTTAAGCAAGTATTGCTTTAAGTGTGATTAAGAAATTAGTAAAGCTTTGGTGTATCTTTGAAGCATTTCATAAGGTAGGTTAACTTAACATAATAGTAGTAGAAGAGAATGCAGTAGATGACATGTGCTTGTAGTATATAGTTTCTGGATGATGTTGACTACCTTGCATTTCAACATATTCATTGCATTCATCTCCTTCGATGCACACTTGCATAATCACTTACGCGCATTGCATCATACAGGATCGCAAACCGAGAACCCAGTCATCTTGCCCGAGGAGCCAGAGGAGCAGATCGAGGTGCAGCAGCAAGAGGTGACAGAAGCCGAAGAAGAGGTCGGTGAAGATCTCCCGGAGTGCCCCGATCACCGTCCAAGCTCCTTCGAGAGAGGCAAGCCCCGGAGCATTTCTCTTCCGGTTTGCAAATAATTTATTATTAACTTTACTTAATTTTATGCATTACGTTTAGGAGTTGTTTGCAAACGTTGCTGCATTATACCTTGCTTACCTTTGTTATACTATATCCTTGTTACCCTGGTATCCGCAGTCGAGTCAATGCTTAGCTTGCTTAGACCGGTAGAAGTCGGGTGATTTCCTATCACCTGCGAGCTATAGGTGGTTACTTGGATATGTTGGGTTGACTATGAAGTCATGGTATAACTAAGTGTGAAATGAAATTGAGACCGGGCGGAAACTTGTAGGGTTTCGGACTGTAATGTTTTTCGTCTGTGTCGATTAAGGACCGTCCGTTGTTGTCCCTCGGGTCATGTTGAACGCATGCCTCACATTTAGCTGGCCGGATAAAGTACCTTCCGACCGCGAAACTGGGAGATTATTCGGGCCGAGTGGATTGCCCGCAACGCACTGTACCGGAGCAGTAGTGGCAGGATACGGGGGCGCGATGATAAGGTGTAAGGTCCTAGATGGCTAGAGGGGGGGTGAATAGCCTATAAAAATTCTACAAGCACCACTAAGCAAACTTGTTAGAATAACAAACGGCGTAAAGCGAGTTTTGCTTAGCCAAAGGTTGTGATGCAAGCCTCCTATCCACAAGTCTAGTAGATTATGATCTCTAGTTCACACAAGAGCTATGTCACTAATTTTACACTAGAGAACAAGCTAACAACACTACTAGCCAAGCTACTACTAGAGCAACACAAGATAATCTAGTAAAGATAAGTGCAAGAGATAGGATTGTGAATCTTATACCGACGGTGGAGTGAAGATGTTGCCAATCACCAAGATGATATATAATCAATTAATATTGACAACAACACAATATGTAGACCAATCACCGGGAGACAAGAGACACAATATTTTTGTTCACCCGGTGTTCACTTGTGCACCGACAAGCTACGTCACCGGTTGTGTCGACCAACACTTAGATGGTTCCTCGGTGCGACCCTCAAGTCACTTGCCCCTCAAGGCACGCCCCGCAAGGCACCGCAAGACACCACTCTCAAGTGAGGTAACTCAATGACACGCGCAATGTAATAGAGTTGCTTTTGGCGTCCCGCCGAGGAAAGCACAAGAACCTCTTACAAACAACCGGAGGTGGCCAAGAACAATCACCTTCTCTTGCCAACGCCTCCAACAATCTCCAAGCCGGCTAGGAGCGGTACTCTCCAAGAGTAACAAGAAATCCACCGGCTAAACCACCCACAAGTGCCACTAGATGCCCTCAAGCTATGCAATGCACTTTGGGATTACTCAATCTCACTTATGATTTGCAATCACTCAAGAGAGATGAGTGGGAGGAGATGCTCTAGCTCAAAGGATGTACAAGAATGTTAGAAATCACTAGTTGCCTCCCCAAGGGCCGGCCAACGAGTATTTATAAGCCTCCCATCCAAATAGAGCCGTTGCAACTCCACTGACCGTTTTTTCGGGACGACCGGACGCGCCGGTCGAAACTGACCGGACGCGCTCAACCGCGTCCGGTCCTCCAACGGTCACTGCGTCAACGGTCAAATCCCATGACCGGACGCGCCTCTCAACAGACCGGACGCGCTCCACCGCGTCCGATCCTCCAACGGTCACTGACCCTCAACGGTCAAATCATCGACCGGACACGCTGCTTCGAACGACCGGACGCACCGGTCACACAGCATGCGCCCGCGAAACAACGACCGGACGCGCTCTTCGCAATGACCGGACGCGACAGTGCCCGCGTCCGGTGTGAGTCCAGTAAGCTCCTTCAACGATCGGACGCGTCCGATCATGTGTGACCGGACGCGCCTCGCGTCCGATCATCCTCGTGAACCGCAGTTCCCTCTGGGCGACTGACCGGACGCGCCGGTCCCGCGAGTGACCGGACGCGCCGGTTGCAAACCCTAGCCCGCGCGCCCGAAACCGCGCTGTACTGACCGGACGCGTCCGGTCACACCGTGACCGCGTCCGGTGCAGCGTCCGGTCACCTCAGTGTCCCCGTTCGCCTCCGTTTCTTTTCCGACTTGCGGCGTAGTGGAAAATAGGCATTTCATTTCCCCGAAATCGCCTGAATCCCGCGCTCGCACGCTCGGCGGGAGGGAGAGAGGAACCCAAACCCCTCTCTACCCGCAAACCACAGCGCGACCAACGCCACCTTTGCAAATGTGCCAACACCATCAAGTGTACATCTCCATGTGCTTGTGTGTTAGCTTTTTCTCAATCATTTTCAAAGGTTTTCCAATTAGCTCACTAGGCCCTACATGCAATGCACTTCATGAATTCACCTAGTGGCACCCGTGCATCGAATAACCGATAAGACTTCCCCTCTTAATAGTTCGGCTATCGATCCTAAACCACTCACACCCTCTATGGTGTCTTGAGTGTAAAACAAAATGGCCCTATTGTTATACCTTTGCCTTGAGCCCATTTTGTTTCTTCAAATGATATGATCCACTTCATATCATCACATGACCGTCTCGATCCATCGACCTTGACTTCACTTGCTCTTCACCGTTGCATTGGTCCGTCGGCGCCAAGTCTTGCTCAAGCTTCACCATCGCATGGTCCCTCGCTTCGAAGCCTCGACTTGCCCTTCACCCTCACAACCGGTCCATCGAGCCAAGCCTCATCTTGGTCTTCACCATCTTGGTCATATGAGTCAATGTCATGTCTCATATTCAATGACCACCTTTATCTAAAACATCCACTTAGATACAAAGGTTAGTCCTAGGTTTCATCAATTAGCCAAAACCAAACTAGGGACTTTCATAAGGCCAAAGAGCAGTCAGGCGGCCCCCGGGTACAAGTGGTTCCTGGCAAGCTCGCGACTTTACCTGAATGGTTTACTCGGCGACCAACACCTCACTTTAGCGGGTGAGTGAGGTTTGTGTGAGGAATAACTTACCAGCTGGTTCATAATCGATTCGAATCGCCATCGTTCACTGGATAGTGAACACTTGACTTGAGCTACTTCATCGTAGTGATATTGATGGAACACTTGGACAGTTATATGAATTATGACTTAATGGAAGTTGTTAATGATCATTGGTTATCATTGCCTGTTTAATTACATATTACTTTAGTACAGGTGCAAATGTAGTTGACATGTTAATAAAGCTTTAACTTGATGCAAAGCTTCTGTAAAGGTTTTTCCTAAATGCTAAAAATGCCTTTTGCAAATGAGTCAGCTACCCCACCAAAAAGCCTATCATGATTCCTTGGTGTCTTTTATTTCTGGTTTATGACGGGTAAGTCTAGCTGAGTACCTTCTCGTACTCAGGGCTTTGTTCCCACTTGTTGCAGATGGACAGATGTACTATGGCTATTGTATCAGCTGTCTCTACCCTGCGATGGGCAAAGCTTAGGACCAGGGGCAATGGTCATTCACTACTTCTCGCCTGATGCTTTTGCTGGAGATGATCGCGAGCTGGCACTTTATCTCAAAACAATGTGTGTGTGCGTGTTTTAAACTAATGCTTCCGCTACTTTTATTTGAAACTGGTTTGTAATAACTATATTTAAACTTCGATGTATTTTGTGCCACGAACTTCTATGTAACTTATGACGGTGACCTCTAAACTTAGTACGATCTTGGCTGTTATGGGAATGATTTGAAATCCGTCGAGATTTCACGGACTACCGGGTTATACGGGCTTAAGTTTGTTAAAGTATCCTGCCGTTGGACGATTTTCTTACTTAATCTCGTATAATTGGGCGGTTCTGTTACAAAGATCTCGGCTTCCTCAGCTCGATGGAGGCACTCCCTCAGCTCCGAGGCCTGCTAGTCATACTGCTCATCCAGGGCAAGCAAGTACGAGATCAGGTGCACCAAGGTCGGGTTGTTCTCTTGCACGTCTGGACCATGCAAAGCCTCCATGCGAGCCCTCCACACTCGCCGATTCTTGTCCCAAGGGGGAAAGAACCGCATGGGGGTACGAGCAATGGGCTCTTCATAGATCTGTCAGAGATGCCGCAAAGCTTTGCGGGCCGCAACTTGGTAGGTGTCGCCGAAGCGAAACCCGGTTGCGGTCACATTCTAGGCTTCAGCGACGTCGGGAAACTCCTCACTCTTGCCAATGTAGATGGTGACCTTACACCGCTCAGTGCCACGCTTCATGTACTCACGGCCCTCATACTCGGGATGCTCCCGAACGCTGAGTTTTTGCAGGGTGGCATACAGGATTTTGGAAAAACCCTCGGTGTTCAAGCAGTAGCTGCTAACCCAGACTCCTGCCATCCTAGGTGGGTGGTGGTTGCAAGGAAGGTTTGAGGAGAAGCTTGCTCAAGAGAAAAGGGCTAAGCAAGCTGGAATGCACTGGGTGGTGACACCAAGTGGCTGGGCTTGCCCCCTTAAAAAGGCAGAGCGGCTAGTGGTCCTGGCGCAGGCCACCCACGAGCCATGCACGAGGATCAGTAAAGTAAAACAACAGGATTTTTACGCACACGAGGCGAGCGGTGTCCGAGGCCATAAAGACTAGCACGGTTGCAGGGCAGAGGTCCGACAAGGGCGCAGAAGGAGTGCCGAAAACATAAGCCCCGACAGTCGTGAAGCACGAGCGAACGCGAAACACGAAGCCACCACACAACAGTAACTCCGGGACAGGGACGCATGGTACCTAGAAACAGGGCACCTGCAAGTAGGACTCGCACGATGACTATAGCAAAACAGCGCGTCTGACTTTAGGACCGCACGCTACACACCAGTTAGTTTACCGGACGAAAGCCTACTTAAACTTATTCCGAAGACTTAACTATAGTAATAGGGCTACTTATATAACTTTGTATGCAAACGTCCTAACTTTTTGCAAAAATGTTTTGTCAAATTTTAATTTAGAAAGGACTTTGAAATTTTATTTCCTCATTTATGCTCTGATACCACTTGTAGCAGAACCGCCTAATCTAATGCCCTCCCAAGAGTACTTGTCTTCCATTAGACACTAAGTACCCAAGAGAGTGCACTAAATTCTGCGATTCCGTCGAGCACACCCGAGGGAGAACTCGAAAATCCACATTTTTACCTCAGGATCATAAATGAGAGATAAAGCTTACAACGTCTTTATTATTTCTTACAACACTTTTATTACAACATCAGAGAAATTCATTATTTGATTATAACAGCGGAATATAAAATATTATCAGAGTTCAACGGAAATGAAACCATTTAATAATGAGTTAAATATTATCATGATGAACATTTATATACAGGAAATGATAACATGTGGTAAATCTTTTCCTTGTAAAATATTTTTGGTGAGAGTTACAAATCAACTCTACATCCGCAACGCAAAGGAAATCCTCACTGAGCCCACCAGGAGGTTTTCACACACAAAAGTCATCTTCAAGAACACCTGTCACCTGCAACAGGGTAGAACAAACCCTGAGTACTCAATTGTACTCCGCAAGACTTACCCGTCAGAAGAAAAGAAAAGACTCCAAGGATATGCAAGGCTTTCTGGCTTGTGAGTTATTGCAACTGCAGAAAGTATTACTAAAGGTGCATCCTTATATTTTATTTTTATTAGCTGTCATCAGTAGTTTATTAACCAACCATTCTAGGTAAGCACATGTTCTACTTTCAAGCAAAGGTTGAGCCATCAGAACCATTTTTTCTATCTTTCATCTTTCAGTTCTTACTACGGTGCTAGAGTGCAGTCAAGTCGTACCGTCACGTAGAAACGGCGATTCATGAATCAATGTGCCCAGCTGGGTACCCCGAAAAACACACGCCTCGCTCGCACCCCAGGCATGAGTGAGACCAACCTGTTCCACTCCTATCACGGGTTCTAGGTCCCCGTCCAAACTTAGACTCCAAGCCCCCACCCTTGAGGCCCAGCCTCTAAGTGGTGCTTAGACCTCCACCTATCCCCGCCTCCAATCAGTCGGTCCGTAAAGAGTCGGAGCCTATGATAAGAGAGTAACAAGTCTTTCTAGCCCCCATCCGCTAGTATATGCTCGGGATAATAAATCTGTGACTTGACCGGGGATCCAGTGCAACGAACGGTCCTTAATCGACACAGGCGAGACAAATGCAACCAGAGCCTCGCTCGGATTGCCCAACTAAGTCCATATCCAATCCCAAGTACAGTCCCGCCCGGTCTCCAATTATTATCCACATATATATGTATCATCCATGTGATAGTAACATGATAATAGTAACAATAATATATTTCCTATCTCTCGCGAGTGATAGGCAATCACTCGACTTCTACCGGAGTCCTGTAGCATAGCAATCTACACGATCTTGACATACTAGTAGGACTCATGGGATCAGGATATATATATGCAAGTGGGTTTCATTCAACTCCTTGAAACTTAATGCACAAGCATAAATAAAGTGCAGCATAATAGAGGTTATGCACCGGGACTTGCCTGGGTAAACATATCATCAAAGTTAGCATTCCACCATGACACCACGATCATTTGGGCACCATCTTTTCTGCTACTCTGGTTGACTCCACGATCCATCGTCATCCCTATTATGAGATTCGCGGATGCAACGCAAAGACATAAATAGACACGCTAATTGGAAGGATGAGAACACGGTACGCTTCGCAAGCTAACGAGCTACTTAACGTACTAGGCTACTCATCCCTGTTATCGAATAAGATAGTATTTTCCCAATACGCATTTTAGTTACACGAAACCAAAGTGTTACTTTATTCCTTTTATCGATTTAATAGATATTTGAACTAGGGCTTGTTAATTATCCTAGCAACTAATTATTTTGGAGCTACAAAAATCACAGTAAACATATAATAATACTAGGAGGTTACTATAAAATTTCTAGGATTAATACTATCACTGATTATTCATAAAACTTCTTACAAGTTCATGTTTGGTAATATTAAACGCCTCGAAGTGATTAGAGCAAGCCTAAAAATATTACAACGCTACGGAAACCAATTACATATTTAGATAGATCATGATTTTAGAAAACTAACAAAATTGGTTTTACTATTTTAGGATCCCTAAATAATTTTATATCTAAATAACAAAATCAGCTCAAAATTTATTTAGGAAAACTTTTACTAATTCACTGGAAAAGAAGAGGACACTGTGGCCCACTCGGCCCAACGCGGTGCGGCCTTCGCGCGTGCGCGTGAAGAGCGGCCCATACGAGCAAGGCCCGCGCGAAGACGGCCCGAGACGGACAGCCCGTGCCCGCCCGCTCTTTTTTGCAAACTAACCCCTAGCCTAACCGGATATCACACGAAATCATGGTGTACTATTTCACCAGAGGAACGGTTTGCAGCAAGCACCCTATATTAAGTCGTCTTTGCCACGAGTAGGTCCTAGGCATGCCCCGCGCACGACGACGACGCTCCGGCCGACATTCCCCGGTTGCGCCGAGCGTAAAGGGGCCCGCTTCGACCAACTAGAGGGCCGACCACCATCTATGGCATGAACGAGGATGCTTGGTGGCAATAGGAAACCGGGCTACCCCACTAGCACGAGCTGTGGCGGAGAGCCGCGGTTCACGGTGGCGGCGAGGCCGTTCCGGCGAGCTAGGACCCTAACGGGGTGATAGAGGTGCTGGGGAAGCATTGATAGCTCACCGAGATACTCGCCACAGGGATGGTTGGGGCGGAGGAGCGATGAGGTGACCCGGCCATGTGGCACGAGCACGGTGGCGACGCTCCGGGGCAGACATGGCGCGTCACCACGCCGCAGACGAACGCCCTGGTCAAAAGGAGACGAACACCAAGTCTAGAGGGTCAAGACGAACTCCGAACCGCCAACAATCGATTCATAAGCTATAGGTTGGGGACATACTCCCGATTCACCGACTGTGGCGGCGTCCATGGCCGACGGCGGCAAAACCTCCAATTCGTCGGTTGGTGAGGACAGGTTGAGCTCTGGGAGAACGGGGTAGCTATCTAACTACCTGTGCCACCCACTGCTGCGATGAATTTCACTGCGGGACCCAAACCGATGGTTAGGAAGGGGAGGCCATGGTGGCTCTGCGCGGTGCGGAGGGAGGATTTCACCCAACGAACTCGAGCGGATTTAAGACCGGGTGGTTCCGACTTATAGCGTCAACACAAGTACGCGCACAGCTGTCGCAATAGCGGAGGCCTTGGCGGGATGCGCTTGACTTGCTGCGGTCAGGCTCGAGCGTGGCATGCACGGGACAGTGGTTCGTCGTGGTCGGACTCGAGCGTGGTGTGCACGCGGGGCAGCAGCCGGGTACCAGCCGCGGCTAACCAGGCCAGCCACGCAAGGCAAGGCGCTGAGCGGTATCACCGAGCGCGCATCGGCCAGCGGCAACCGGCCTGCCGTAGCCCGAGCTCGGAGCCAAAAGCATCCGCGCGCGTGGTGATCACGCCCACGCGACCAGACGGCCAATCGGTGACCTGCACAGTTTTTAAAGTGAACCACAAGTACAAAGCATCTCGATCATGACGTAACCTCTTTCGCTAACTTATAACTGATGCTAGCGGCTAACTAGCGAAGCAAGGCTCACGACCGGAGGATGATCCGAGAGAAAAATGGAGAGACACCAATGTAGGTTCGTCGTGCTGACGCTGGCTCACGAACAGAGCACCGACCACAAGGTTACAGCCCGTTCTCAGGAACTTCAGGCCATTTTAGGAGTAACCACTCAACATCACTCCACCCTACGAACTACACCGTGCCAAAGTACTCGCAATGGTGCAATTAACGGTGCAAAAACATAGATCTAGTGTTTACGAATTTTAATCAAAATTTAAATGCCAAAGCGGCATTGCCATTAGGTTTTCAGACTTGGTCATTACAGTTCTAGGAGCTGGAACCCATTTCCAAATCAATTCTTGAGCTACCAGTTATGCTATTGCTCACTTATTTATCGGAACAAAAGTTGCGTTTTCATCTACTAGACTTGCGCTTTAAATTTTTATTAAGTACTACATTCAAATGATGTTTTATTTTTATTTATAGAAATTCGCTTATCATTTTGTTAATTTCTTTTAGACCTTAATTGCATGCTAAGTAAGTTAGTAACACCAGGGGTGTTACAGACGCGAGCGCTACGGGACTCAGGAGTGAGTGGTCGAGAGGATAAGGACCGGGAGCGGTGTACGGTGGGTTGGTTCGACGTGAGTGTCCGTTCAGACGCCCGTCATATATCATTATCGTTATAAAATATATTTTTATATTAAATCAAGTTGAGACATAAATGTTAATACCATTCATTGTAACTTGGCCAAAATTAAGCTAAATTGACGAGCATAAGGCTATCCGCACCCATCGACCTCTATTTTCATCTCTAAAAAGGAATATTCTATTCTAGTCATCAAGATTCTCTACTCTATATCCATTTCTCCCGCACTCGTGTTATCTCTATCTCATACTCTATACCCACTATTCTATATTTTATTCCCCTCTCTCCCCCTTCTCTCTCCCCAACACACTCTCTCCTACTACAGTGTTTCACGTATGTGCACAGTACGTCTCTAGACGTAGCGCGCGTACCGGCCGGCCGCTACGCGACGATATAGGCACGCGGTGCGGGCGTGGCGTACCGGCGGGTTTGAGGTCTGCAGTGCCGACAGCCTAAGGCAGTGTTTAGATCCCTTCAAACTTCCAAAAATTTTACAAGATTTCCCGTCACATCGAATCTTTAGACGTATGCATGGAGTATTAAATGTAGGTAAAATATAACTAATTACACAGTTTGTCTATAAATATCGAGACGAATCTTTTGAGCCTAGTTAGTCCATGATTAGATAAATTTTACCAAATAACAACGAAAAGTGCTACATGAATTTTACACCAACTTTTACACCATCTAAACACTACCTAAGTTTCATATTTGGAGGGAGGGAGTAATGGACTAATCGACCGCGATGTGATTGATCGATGTGCTTAATGCTTCGGTGACAGTTGGGAACTGTACCAGCCGGATGCCAGAACTACTCCCTCGGATTCTTTCATGGCTATCCGCTCACATATGGTCGCCTCATCTGATCTAAGAGTACTCTCTATGTGCCAAAAAGAATGTATTAATCTCTTTTAATGTGGAGTCAAAGAATTTTAAATTTGACTAAGTTTATATAAGATATTATTTGCATTTAGATCTCTAATTAGGTTTATTATGAAAATATATTTCATGATTAATCTAGTGATGCTTATTATGTATCGTAAACATTAATAATTTTTTTATATATATTTAGTCAAAATTAAGAATCTTTGACTCGTTGATGCAATAAATGACTTGTTGTCTAACATATTTATTCTTAGGCCAGACTTAGCAGAAGTTTTATGTGAGTTTCATCTGTATTTAATATATTGTCACAAGCTTTTTTTACTTCATGACAACGTTTTTAAGAAAAGAGAGAAGTGAGTCTTAACATGACTACCAACTCTGTATGAGTCATGAAATTAAATGCTTATAAAACTCTAGAATGAAACTTTTAATTAAGAGTAGGTGTTTCATCCATATTTTATTTCATTCTATGATATGGCAGCCTTGAAAACAACGTCACAAACTTTCCATTGAGACTGACCTTAATAAAATAATAAAGGTGAGTAAATAAAGATTTAATAAACACAAGAGTTTTTATTAAGGGCCTGTCTGGCACGGTTCTGGCTCCGGCTTCGACATCAGCCTCTGCTGAATAGTCGGAGGACCCTATCAAACATTTTAGGAGAAGAAACCGTTTTATGTGAATAGTAGAGAACCAGAGTCATTTTCTAGTGAATAGTAAACAAGATGAAGTCATTTTTGGCTATGAGCTGAAGCCACAAAGGTGGCTCCTCCTACGAAGAAGCACTTGAGGTGGAGCCATGCCAAACAGGACTAATTATAGCAACTAATAAGATCTTCAAAACAAAGATTCATTACTATCTCAATTCCCTTTTATAAGGAGCACACACACATATTAAAATTCAAAATTTAAAATCTCGGGCATTTAGCTAACAGTTTTTACTAATATAATACAAACTTTTTTATGACATAATAGAAACTTGATATAGTTAGATTCATAAACAATTGTATTTTCAAATAATCATAAGTTTATAAGCATGTGAAGTGGGCATTTGAGAAATTTATGCATTCAAAACAACTGAAGTTAGTATCTTTAATTGCATGCGTTAGCTTCATTGCAGTTGTAGGATAATACCACAGACACGTGATTATTTTGTTCGGGACTACTCCTACAGCAAAGAAACTAAAAACAAGTTCCGGGGTATCGTGGCTTTGTCCCTGTTTATGGCCGCTACTCCATGTGACTAGTGACGAAACACTAAAAAGAATATGACAAGTGACTACACGTACTAATCGTGCTTCACGCACAAAGCACAAGCACAACACGTAGAAGACAGAAACCATAAATGTGGATTTAGTATCGATTCTTTGCTCCTCTTTTGGTCTATGATGAAGTGATTTTGCTTTGGCTTTGTGCATGTACTTTTACCTGTCGATCCGACGACGGGGCCGGCCGGCCGTATAATCGTAACATCATTTCTCCATAGCAGCTTGCTTTCTTCCGCTCCTGTGGCAAAGATCTTTATCCCGGAAACGAAGTGGTTTCGATGCTGCGTAGCATCCTTTAATTGCTGCCTCTTCTATGGTTCACATGTGTAGAGCGCGTGTTCTGCCAAATACAAGCTTTCCCGAAACGGAGCAGACGCCATAATACGATGCTTGCTCGAGACATTATCCAGCTTCCAAAGCTACAATACAACGAATCACCCTTTCGGCGCGATCTCCACTGGTTGCCGAAGTTTGCACAGAGGCAGTACCGCAGCACACCTTGGTGTGAGAAAGCTGCATCCGTAGAGGAGATGCACAAATTAGGCAGGACTCTTTTGTTCGGATGCGATGCTACTGGTGCGAGATCGGCACGACACTTGCGTGCGCAGCGTCTGCTCGGCATCGGCTGTCAGCTGCCGCGCCGCGTCATCCATGTGTATTCTGGCGTCCAGCTCCCCCGTAATTTCGCCGGCAGGCTTGACTGCGTATCTGGGCACCATCTTCCTTCCTTCCTTCGGGTGTGTTTAGTTCCGCGAAAAGGTGTAAAAAAAGTACTATAGCACGCTTTGGCTTTATTTGGTAAATAGTGTCCAATCGTTGACTAATTAGGTTCAAAACGTTCGTCTCGCAAAGTACAACCAAGCTGTACAATTAGTTTTTGATTTCATCTACATTTAGTACTCCATGCATGTATCGCAAGTTTGATGTGACGGAGAATCTTTTGTTTGCACGGTGTTTTTTTGAGGAACTAAACACAGCCTTCGTTCCTTCACATGCCAAATGTCTGGAGAACAGGCAGATGAAAAATGAATGAGCCTGGTTAGCAACGTGCCGGTCGCTAAGCTACAAAAGAAGGCGTCACGGGAAGAGATAAGGGTCGCAAAACACGGCCGCGAGGGGGGGAAGGAAGAAAGGGCGCATCGAAATGATTGGGGGAATCTTGTCCGGCTCCGACGCCAATTAAAGAACCAGCTTTCCGTCCTGTCGCGGAATCTCATGGAGATCGTCGGACCAAATTCTTCTCTCGCCCGCTCTTCTTTTCTTCGTGCCGAGACCATCCTATCCTGCTGGCTCTAGAAAGAGGCCTACTGGACGCTGTACAGTACAGTACACGGCTCGGAAAAACCGGCGAAAAGGAGAGCAACAAACGCTAGAAATCAGTATAGTACAACAACTGTACAGGCCCTAGTGATTAGTGAAGCCGGCCTGTGCGGAGTGCGGAGTCGCTTTGGGCACGATCCCATCAGCGGTGGGTGTTCACCACGATCCCATCAGCGGCTTTGGAAGAATCCAAAGGCGAGCGGCCGGCCCCGGGGGCAAGAATCGGCGCCAAATGGGTACCGGCCAGCAGCAAGGAAACGCGGGGGCACTTGGGCTGATCTTTGCCGGTTCTCACGACACCTCGTTCGTGCGGCGGCGTGGCGCCGTGTCGCGCTGTCGGGCAAGCAAGTGGCTATTGGCCAAGCCCCAAACAGGGGGTCATTCTTAGATCTTGATGTTAATGTGATATTGTGATCGATTGACTTTCCGATCAGCGCATTGTTTTTTCACTGCTCGCCAGTCTTGCCGATCCTCGTTTCCTAGTACTCTAGGCTACTAGCACAGTTTCACTTTCACGCAGGCATCTAACATCTTGGACAGCTATCAATTGCCACAGGCTCTTCTGCTCGTGGTATCGTACTGACTACCGAGGCCCCCGGCGGGGTTCACAGTTTCACAGACTCGACCCTCTCAGGGAGCACAGCAGAGTGGGAGCGTAACCTCTCACGGTCCCACTCCCACGGAGCACGGCCGAATTCTGACCAGTACAGTAGCTTCTTGGGTTGCATTGCATAGCGTCAATCGTCACTGTTCAGTGGCCGCTGCAGCTGTACGGTGCTAGTACTCCGTACGTCGCAACAGGACAGGCTCTGTATTCCGTGACCACCCTCGGCGTCCACAAACAGCACGGAGCAGCGACCTGCCAGTCTGCCAGATCGGCCGGCCGACGGTCGACGACGACGGCATGGGCTATGACTATTCCAGTAGGCCCAATACAACCTTTGCCTGGTCCACAGAGCACTCGTCCAGATCAGCCCAGGCCCTAAGCAGGCACCAACCCACCAAGTTACTTGGGCCAGACCAAGCCTGCGAATCTCCCTGGGTATCGTCGGCCCGACTAGGTTGGTTTGCCGCTCTGGCCTTCATTCAACCAGCCCATGAAACCTCGGAACTTTGCAATTACCCATGATTTTAAAAATTCCCCTCAAAAAAATAAACCCAGGATTTTTTTAATACATTTTTTTCTATCGATAATACTTTCGCTAGGGCGTGCGTCTATCCGAATTGGTTGGCCGCGAGCCCAACAACCCTCTCTTATCTTATCCTTCCTATCTACTCGTTCACTTGTTTCTCCAAAACCAGTCACACAGAAATCACCACAACGTTGTGACCGCGCTTCATCGTGTCGCCTCCGGCGTCCGAGCGCTCGCCAGCTGGCATCTCCACCGCACCTGCCTCCCTCCCTCTCCATCGTGCCTCCTACCCGCCACGATCGCCCGTCTTCCTCCTGGCCCTTGCGTCGTCCTCGCCTTGCTCTAGTGCCAGATGTGGCTGCCTCTCCGGCCGCTTCATACACCACCCCGTGGCACAGTTCTCCGCCCGTGGTGCGTAGTAGATGAACTCCTCTGTCCCAGGTGTACGCAGCCGCGCGACCCTCCTATTTGTTATGGCGTCGTGCTATGCCGGCTGTCTTGACGCGCCTGTGCCCCCTCCTCGCGTAGATGTCTTTTCGCATTGCCCGTGTTGATGATGGCTGACCTGCTCGTGGATGATCTTGGACAGCAACGACATGGCTTGGCGCAGCGGGCTGCGCGCGTAGCTACGCTCCCTCCGTGCGGCAAGCAATAAGGGGATGTTGCATGAAAGCGCATATTACAAGCGTATGTTTGAAAGGTATGTTGCAAGTGTTTTGCATGGATGTTGCAAAAGTAGATCAGGATGTTGCATATGTTGCAATGGCTATACACATAGTTGCAAGAGTCTGTTCCAAATGTTTTATTTGTTTCTCAGATGTATGTTGCAAGCGTTTTATCTAGATGTTGCATATGCTTGCAACGACTTTCAAGTGTTTTCAGACATTTTGCAAGTGTTTCAGTTATTTTGGATGTATGTTGCAAGTGTTTCATCTGGATGTTGTAAAAGTAGATCGGGTGTTGTATATGTTGCAATGGGACCCACCCGTCGCTGCTGCCTGGTGCAACTGTTAGGGTGATGTGCATGCGGTTCCCGTGTGAAGCGGGCATGGGAAACGGCCGACGCAGGCACAGGCGGCCCCCACGTACTCGATATGGAACGAGTGCAGGCGGTCCCTTTTTCTATTATAGTCTTTTGCAATAATGTCACGGCCCTATTCGCTTGAACTTATCAACCCGGCTTATCAGCTAAGGTACAGTATTTTTCTCTTACGCTTATCAATCACGGAAACCATCAGCCGAACTGTTGTACGAGGAATATGCCACGGGTGGTTTTGGCGTTTTGCTCCTGATGGCCGGTGCTTTCCAGGCCGGAGTACTCGTGGCCGCGGCGACCACAGCTCGCCATGCCCGCGTTTCAAGATGGCAATGGGTAAATCCCCATCGGGTATGGACTCCCCAGACCCATCCCCATGATAACAATATGACACTGCGGGTATCCCCATATCTGGTTGCGGGTGGGGGAATTTCTCCAGACCCATACCCATCAGGGTAAATTATACCCGCGCGGGTCACCCATACCCACCAAATTACCTCATAGAAAATCAGCAATTCACAAATCACAAGCAACCATCACTCCTAGAACCAAAAAAAAGACAAAATAGTAGCATAATAATTTCTATTGCAACCACCAATCACATAGCACCATAATAATTCTTTAATTTTGGGCTTCTTTAATTTTGGGCCGAGTATTTTTTACCCACGGGTAAACGGGTATGGGGCCTGCTACACCGTCCCCGTATCCACATACCCGATAAGTGAAGGTTTTGCTCCGTTTACGTACCCATGGGTACAAGTTTTACTCTATATCCCTAATAGAGTAAATACTGTATCGGGTGGCGGGTACCGATTGCCATCTTTACCCGCGTTCGACGCCGGTGGCCCGGTGCCTTCGACTTCGAGGCTGATGTGCCTTCCCACGAGGCCAGCGTCCCCGTACCCGCTGCAAAACTGGCTTCGTCGCACGCTTGCACTCGACTTGTCGTCCCATGATATTTCATGCTCTCATTTTTTTTTACGTTACGAGGTTCTTCTGGCATATCGAGAGAATATTCTCTCTAACGATGATCTTATTATCACGTTTTCTAACCAAACACTAGGGCGAACACCAAGACAAAATGAGGTGTCTCGTCCCTAAACTAAATTCATTCTAAATATTACTAGTGTCTGAATTTTTTATTTTATATAAGAATGCATTTAGTTATGTAGGTCGAGAGTATTATAATGTCTATCTATTAGTTTGATGTAATAATTTTGAAATTACTAGAGCTTCTCTTATGAAAATAAAAAACTGAACCAACTACTCAGTAGTAGCCTAGTAGGAGTATGTATTTATGATTTTTTAAAATGAAATAAAGCCAACCACTTAGGCTGTGTTTAGTTCTCCATGAAATACAAAATACAAAATGCCAACTACTTTGGAATGATGAAATGCAAAATGTCAAATTTTTTATGGGTGTGTTTTAGTTCCATTCAAAATGCCAAATTTTTCATGGGTGGGTGAGAACTTTTTGGATTTTTAGATTTTTTTGGCCAAAATTTAAAATGGAGAATGAATACCTTTTTGCCAAAATTTTTATATGGTGTTTAGTTCTATCATACAAAATGGGAATAAAAATCTAAATTTTTTTGAATGAAATGGAAAACTAAACACACCCTTAAGTAGCAGTGGTTTTTGAAAATAAAATGAACACAAGACACTGGTTCGACGTGAGACTACCCGCACTCATGGACCTCTATATTCATCCTCTATACGTCCTAGTCAGCAAGATTCTCTCCTCTATACTCAATTTTTCCGCACGCATTCATCCTCTATATCATCCTCTATCCACTTTATCCATTGTGGGACCCACTTATCATTTTATCTAAATATATCCATGTGTAACCTAGTTTTGAAGAATTTATTAAGACAAATTTAATGGTGCAATCGAAATTTAATTTGGATTTTTGTTTGTGAGTTATAGCATTTTTGCCCTTTGTTTAGCTAGTGAGGCCCGCCACTATAGAGTATAGAGTAAGCACTGTAATACTCTAAATATAGAGTACGAGAAAGAATAGAGTATCGTTTTAGAGTATCCAGTGTAGCAGTTTTTACTCTATATTCATACTCTAAAGCTTCAGAGTATCATTTTAGAGTATCCGCTGCGGATAGTGTGAGGAACGCGTCCTGCAAGCGTCTCTTTCTTTCCAAGTCAGTTTATCATTTTGGCCATGGCTTTTACCCGACCCACCATGTCGTGGCTTTATT
Organism: Saccharum hybrid cultivar R570; assembly: GCA_038087645.1. Classification (NCBI taxonomy): domain Eukaryota; kingdom Viridiplantae; phylum Streptophyta; class Magnoliopsida; order Poales; family Poaceae; genus Saccharum; species Saccharum hybrid cultivar. The sequence continues at coordinate 3,801,129 of JAQSUU010000043.1, read as the reverse complement.
CGCGGCCGCCGACCTCCGGCGCATGAAAAAATAGAAAATTCCCTCAAACCCTAAGACTATCCGCAGCGGATACTCTAAAACGATACTCTAAAACTTTAGAGTATGAATATAGAGTAAAAACTGCTGCACTGAGTACTTTAAAACGATACTCTATCTTTTCTCTCACTCTATATTTAGAGTGATACAGTACTTACTCTATACTCTATAGTGACGGGCCCCACTAGCTAAATAAAGGAAAAAAATATTATAACTCACAAACCAAAAATTCAAATTAAATTTCGATTGCACCATTAAATTCGTCTCAATAAATCCTTCAAAACTAGATCACACATGGATATATTTAGATAAAGTGACAAGTGAGTCTCACAGTGGATAGAGTGGATAGAGGATGATATAAAGGATGGATGAGTGCAAAAGAATTAAGTATAGAGGAGACAATCTTGGTGACTAGGATATATAGAGGATGAATATAGAGACGTATGAGTGCGAGTAGTCTAAGCCCTCTCTGCCATCAAGATGGCAATGGGTACATACCCGACGGGTAGTGCCCACCCGTACCCGTACCCGCACCCGCAAAATTTTACCCGTCGGGTTACCCGTACCCGCATGCGGGTAAAAAAATAGTTCCATACCCGTACCCGCCGGGTAATTCTCACCCGACGGGTAACCCGTACCCGATAGCATACCCGAAAATTACCTAAAAATATCAAATAGTCACATACAAAAATAAATCATTCTAAGCTTCCAACAAGTTACAAACATGCTAACAAATATTATTAGCATCATTACAACAAAGACAATCTACTAGAAATATAGTGGATGTCTCAATGGGCCAAATTCATGACTTATATGTGCTAAAATAATTGAGGTTGACTAGTTATTTTTGCGGGTATGTCTTACCCGCGGGTATGCGGGTATGGGTAGTATACACCCGCACCCGTACCCGCATACCCGATGGGTATAGGATTTTGTCCAATAACGTACCCACGGGTAGAAAATTCATTCCATACCCGCCTCTTTATCGGGTAATACCCGTCGGGTACTCGGGTTTCGGGTACCGTGGCCATCTCCACTCTGCCATCTCTGCACTCCGAATCTGCTCCCAACTCTGCTAGGGTTTAATGCCCGCGTCCTCCTCACGCATTCGGCCTGCTCGCTGATCTGCGCCTGTTCGCTTCCGCTAGGCTCTAGGGGCCAGGCCCGAGGCGGTTGGAGTGGCGGCACGACGAGAGGGGGGAGGCGGATGCAGACGGAGGCGAGGGTGGGGATGGCCGCCGCCACGATGGACGGCAGCGGCGCCGCCGCGGCTGCCGCGCGGAGGTACACGACGCAGCAACATCAGGCGCAGGCGCAGCTGCAGCACCACCAGCCGCAGCTCGGGACTGTGCCCCACCTCCTCGCCGGCGGCGTCGCCGGCGCAGTCAGCAAGACCTGCACCGCCCCGCTCGCACGCCTTACCATCCTCTTCCAGGTGCGTCTGGACTCCCAAGGGAGGGCGGTCTTGCTTCTGCAGTTCTGCTCGCCAGGCTGCTCAAATGCTCAGAGTGCGACCTCGTGTGTAAATAGCAGAGTCGGCTAATATTTCCTCGGGTCTTTATAACTAAGCCACGGAGTACGTCGCATCTGTTTTTTGAATGAATTGGCTGCAATCCTACTAGAATTCGCGAGAACTAGTAACCATAATGTATTATTGCATTTTGCTTTGGCAACAGACAACTTTGTTAGCTGTTCAAAGGAATGGTGATCACATAGTTGCTTTGCTGATTTTGCCAGAGAAATCCTTTATAGTGTGGATTAGTCTTATTGTTCTACTCTTTCGCAATATGATTGTGTGGCTTTAGTGAAATTTATGAATTGTGCGTTCAGGTACAAGGAATGCACTCAGATGTGGCTACTATGCGCAATACTAGCATATGGCGTGAAGCATCCCGCATTGTCTATGAAGAAGGTTTTCGGGCTTTCTGGAAAGGGAACCTTGTTACCATTGCCCACCGATTGCCTTACTCTTCAATTAGTTTCTATGCCTATGAGAGATACAAGAATGTAAGTGCAGGGCTTTTTGGATAAAATTCTGAATGGTCATCTCTCCCACTGATGGTATGGGAGTAATTTAGCTTTATTATTTCGGATGTGCAGTTGCTTCAGATGCTACCGGGTCTTGAGAAGAACGGTGGATTCGGTGCAGACGTTGGTGTTAGATTGCTAGGTGGTGGTTTATCAGGAATCACTGCAGCTTCGATGACGTATCCACTGGACTTGGTGCGAACACGTCTTGCTGCTCAGGTAAGATACTGTTACAAGTGCTGGATTAAGTTCTGTAAAAACTATTCTAAAATGTTTAGGTGTAAAATAAATTTGATTGGTAAGATTGACATTCACTTGATATGTCGGTACACGAGTTAATTTCCTTGTAGAAGGTTATAGTCACCGTTTTAACTGGAGTGAAGTTACAGCCTGTGCTTTTTCCTGTAAGTTTTTGCCTACCCCCCCAAAAAAGAATAGTTTTAAGTTTTATGATTTAGCCATGTACTTATCACTGTTTAGTGTGGGCAAATAGGTGCTTGCAATTCAATTAGGGTGTGTTTGGTTTGGTGCCCATATGTGCCCAAGTTAGCCAAACCAAAATCTGGTTACTTTGAATAATTTTGGCCCCCATTTGTTCGTGCCAAAATTTGGATTGGTAGTCTTCTAATTTGATAACTTAGTTCATTTTGGGTTGGCTAAATCCTGGTCTATGAATTTGGTGGCCAAAATTTGGTAGAAAAATGTCAAACATGGACAAAAGTTGGTTACAACTAGACTGAACAACATATCTGTCCATGTTGGAGTATATGTTTAGGCCCATGAGGCTAAGGCCCATGTGGCCCATGTATGGAAACTATATAGCTACCCTTCTAGGGTTAGCCAAGTAATGAAAAATCATTTCCTCTAACATGGTATCAGCAGCCTAGGGTTAGGTCTTCTCCTTTCCCCTTCCTGCCAGCCGCCGCCCCTTCCCTGGTGGCGCCGCCGCCGGCCCAGCCACCATGGCCGGCGGTCCTCCCCCTCCCCCTTCCCTCTATTCCTATTTCCCCTCTCATTCCTCTCCATCCTGGGCCCAGGTTCTGGCCGGCGCCTCCGCTGCCTCCTCTCCAGGCGCCGCTGCCACCTCCCAGCCGTCAAGGACCGGTGCCCCTCCAGGCGCCCCTCCTCTGGCCGCTCCCCACCCCCTACCCGCCAGCCACCCTCTACCCGCCGGCCATCCACTGGCCGCCGGCCACCCTCTACCCGTCAGCCATCCTCTGGCCGCCGGCCACCCTACAGCCGCCACAGGCGCCGCCCGCCCTCCTCTCCTGGCCGACCCGGCCCTCCAGCGCCGCCCCCCCTCCTCTTCTCCTGATGTTGTTGCTGCTGCTCACGGCACCGCGGCAGCCCGTGCCTTGGTCACCTCTTCCGATCTGGGCACGGTGGGGGACGGCACCGAGGACGTCGCACCTGCGGGGGTGGTCCAGCCAGGGGTTGTCCAGCGCTCCTCGACCCTGGAGACCCCGCTGGTGCCGGTGCCGGTGCCGGTGCCACTGCTCCTGCTGTTGACCTTCTCGGTGGTCCTCATCTTCTGCGCGCCCCGGGGCCGGACTCCACTCTCGCCGCCGCCCTCGTGGCTGCCCGTGCTGCTGCCGCGGAAGGCCAGGCTCGTGTGCGCGCGGCGGCTCTCGTGTGGGAGCGCGAGCGCGACGCGGCCGACGCTCTGGCTCGCCAGATCGCCGAGGCGGAGCAGCTCCTCGTTCCCCCTGCCTCCCGGGACGTCGGTGCTACCTCCTCTGCCTCGCCCGGGCGTCCCATCTCACACACCACCGTCCTCTGGCATGACCCGGCTGACCCGTTCGTGGCCCAGCTCCACTACCAGGCCGGGGGGGGGTCCAGAATATTCGACTTCTCGTCCCGGTCGTCCTCGAGCCGGAGTCGCCCTCCTACGCCCGCTGGCAGGATCTGGTGGTTCTCACTCTTCGCCGCTACGCCCTCGACGACCACGTCCTCGTCGACGCCTCGGTCGCCGTCCAGACGCCGTCGTGGCTCCGTCTCGACAGCATCGTCCTCTCCTGGATCTTGGGGACGATCTCTCTGGACCTCCACGACCTCGTCCGCACCTCCCTTGACGCGCGCCGGGCGTGGCTTGCCCTTGAGGGCCAGTTCCTGGGCAACGCCGAGGCCTGGGCTCTGCGTCTCGACGCGAGCTTCCGCACCTTCGTCCAGGGTGACCTCTCCGTCGGCGAGTTCTGTCGTCGGATGAAGAGCATGGCGGACTCTCTTGGCGACCTCGGCTGGCCCGTGGAGGATCGTATCTTGGTCCTCAACGTCCTTCGCGGGCTCAGCGACCGGTATGCCCACCTCCGGACGTGGATCACCCGTCAGCGGCCCTTCCCCACCTTCCTGGAGGTCCGTGACGATCTCGTCATGGAGGAGCTCACACAGGGCATCCAGCCGGGGTCTGCTGCTTCTCTGGGGTCCTCGATGGCTCTGACCGCTACTCCACCGCGTCCTCCTACTCCACCACGGCCGTCCGCTCCGCCACCGTCGTCTCTTCTGGGCCCTCCTCCCTCCGGGCCGAGCGGAGGTGGGGGGGTCGTGGCTCTCGTCGTCGCCGTGGAGGGGGCCGCGGGGGTGGCCGGGGCGGCCACCCACAGGCTCCGGCACCGGCCGGACCACACGGGGGGCACCATGGCTTTCGTTCCAGAACCCGTGGTCCGGTCGCATCTCCATGTGGCCCTACCACGCCCCCGGAGCCGACACTCGCCCACCAGTGGCCATGCTGACCGGAGCTCCTCCCGCTGGTTCTCCACCCGGTGCCATCCCTGCTACGCCGTGGGTTCCACCCTACGGGACTCCATCGGGGGTCACCGGCTAGGATCAGGTACCGCTTCGCCGCGCGCTGGGCCGGCCCCCTGTCCCGGCTCCCCAGCGGATCCGGGCCCGTCGTCCTCGGGCGCGGCCCCGTCCTCTCCGGTTGGTGCAGACCCGGGGCCTTCGTCCCCCGCTTCTGCCCCGGGGGGGGGGTCGTGTCGGTCGCCGACGCCGGATCCCGTCTCGGCACCTGCCCCGACACCTCCGTCGAGGTTCGCCGCGCCGGTACGGGTGTACCAGCGCAGGCCGCGACCGCCGCCGCTCGCGCTCCCTTCTCCACCGGGGACACCGACACCACCGCCGCAGTCCCCGCCGGCTCGTGGTGCCTCGCCGGTCTACCACCCGCCGCTGCTTCACCGACACCCGCGGCATGTTCACCCGATGGTGACACGACACGCGTGAAAGGTCCGAATGGCTAGAGGGGGGGGTGAATAGCCTAATTAAAACTTCTACAAGAATTACTTAACCACAAGTTAGTATAAAAGGTGGCGGAGCAAAATGCACTAGCTCTAACTAATTAAGCAAGCCACCTACACAAGTCTAGTACAAGGCTATCCACTAAACACTACAACAACAACAAGCTAGATACAAGATGTAAAACGAGAGAAGAGCTTCGAGAGATTATACCGCCGTGTAGAGATGAGAAGTACCAATCAATCAATCACACAAGAGAAATCCTCGGGAAGAGAATGACACAAGAATTTATCCCGAGGTTCACTTGCTTCCCGGCAAGCTACTCCTCGTTGTGGCGATGCACCCACTTGTCGGTTCGCGAGCTAATCAACTATCAAGAGTTGAGCCCTCGGCGGGCGCCGCACAACCGCACACAAGATGGGGATCCTCCAAGCCACGAGCTCCACTAGAGTATCCAATTTGCGAACTCCCGCGGGGAAGGATCAAGAACCCCTTACAACACTTGGTGAAGGCTCCAACAATCTCCGATTGCGAGCTCAATCACCTCCGCTGCTCCAAGCCGTCTACCGTGTCGGGAAACACGGAAGAGTAACGAGAAATCCGCAGCAACTCGAAGATCAAGTGCCTCTAGAATGCAACTCTCAAGCAAAGCACTTGAATCTCACTCAATCTCACTCAAGATGTGCAATCAATCAAAGAGATGAGTGGAGGGGTTGTTCTCTAGCTCAAAGGATGTCTCTATATCTCAAAATGTGCAAGAGTTGCCCTCAAACCCCGGACATCCTCTATTTATAACGAAGGGGTACGCAGCTAGCCGTTACGGACGACGCAGCGAAAAACATGCTGACCGGACGCTCCGGTCAGGGTGACCGGACGCGTCCGGTCACTACACGACAACCGTGAACTGTGCGCGTCAGAACTAGCCGTTGCCCTGACCGGACGCGCTGAACCGAGTGACCGGACGCGACAGTGCCAGCGTCCGGTCGCGTTCCAGTAAGCTCCCGTTGAGACCGGACGCGTCAGATCACACGTGACCGGACGCGCTCAACGAGTGACCGGACGCGACAGTGCTAGCGTCCGGTCGCGTTCCAGTAAGCTCCAGCTACGACCGGACGCGTCCGATCGTACGTGACCGGACGCGCCGCGCGTCCGATCGTCACTCCGCTTCGCTCTGTGTTCCTGGACGCCTGACCGGACGCTCCGGTCCCGTGAAGGACCGGACGCGCCGGTCGCGCGCTTCTCTCTTACGCTCAGTTGTACTGACCGGACGCGCTGGTCAGGCCAGACCCGCGTCCGGTCACAAACCCTAGAGCTCGCGCTGCGTTGAACTGACCGGACGCGTCCGGTCAAACTGAGACCGCGTCCGGTGCAGCGTCCGATCGCCGTTTTTCAGTGAAAAATATTTCGGACTTTCGCCACCTTTTCTCGCCTCCGGCGCAATAGAAAATAGGCATTTCATTTTCTCGAAAACGCCTGAATCCCGCGCTCGCACGCTCGGCGGGAGGGAGAGCGAACCCCAAACCCCTTATTACCGCTCAAACACCACCGCCTTCGCAAAAGTGCTAACACCACCAAGTGTACACCACAAAGTGCATGTGTGTTAGCATTTCACAAACATTTTCCAAGGCGTTATGTTAGTTCTCAACTAGATCCTAATGCATATGCTCAAGACATTGATCTAGTGGCACTTGATTCCCGAGCTAACCGTGATTGCCCCTCTTGATAGTCGACTATGTATCCAAAATCCGGTCAATCACTTCTCTACTCAACTTAGACCGGCAAAAGGAAAACCCTATGGTTATACCTTTGCCTTGCGCTCTTAGATCTTTCTCCTCCACTTGATCATCAAGTTCATCATATTATGTGCATCTCCACCATGATCGTCATTTCATGTCCATGCACCATTTCTTTGTGATCTTGTGGCCACCACTCCTTGCCACGTACACTTTCATCACATGCGTTGCTTATGCCTAACTCAAAACACTTAACACATGGCATTAGCAACTTGGTGTCATTAATTACCAAAACCAAACTTGGGCTTTCAACGCGGCTGGCACACTGCCGCCTCGTGCCCTCGAGGCTTCGACCGGCGACGCGGTGGTCTCTCCGGTACCCTCTTCCGTCCGCGACGCCCTGTTGGACCCTCACTGGCGCCGCGCGATGGAAGAGGAGTACGCCGCGCTACTCGCCAACCAGACATGGGAGTTGGTGCCCCGGCCGCCAGGCTCCAACGTCGTCACCGGCAAGTGGATTTGGACCCACAAGCGCCGGGCCGACGGCTCTCTCGAGCGCTACAAGGCTCGATGGGTCCTCCGGGGTTTCACTCAGCGCCCTGGCGTCGACTACGATGAGACCTTCAGCCCGGTGGTCAAGCCGGCGACCGTCCGTACCGTGCTATCGCTGGCACTCGCTCGGTCTTGGCCCGTCCACCAGCTGGACGTCAAGAACGCCTTCCTCCACGGCCTTCTTACCGAGACGGTGTACTGCAGTCAGCCGGCGGGGTTCGTCGACACCACCTGTCCTGACATGGTCTGCCGGCTCAACAGGTCCCTCTACGGCCTCAAGCAGGCACCTCGGGCGTGGAACCACCGGTTCGCCGCTTTCTTGCTGACCCTGGGGTTCATGGAGGCCAAGTCTGATACGTCCCTGTTCGTCTACCACCATGGAGCCGACACTGCATACTTGCTGCTCTATGTTGATGACATTGTCCTCACCGCCTCCAGCGAGCCACTTCTCCACCGGATCATCACCGCTCTTCAGCAGGAGTTCGCGATGAAGGATCTGGGTGAGCTCCACCACTTCCTCGGTGTCACTGTTGAGCACCGTCCTACCGGGCTCCTCCTTCACCAGCGACAATACACTCGGGACATCCTGGAGCGGGCTGGGCTGACTGACTGCAACCCCTGCTCCACTCCGGTCGACACTCAGGGGAAGCTGTCAGAGGCTCAGGGACCACCGGTGGCCGATCCCACTGCGTACAGGAGTCTCGCCGGGGCCCTTCAGTACCTCACCTTCACCCGGCCGGACATCACCTATGCAGTTCAGCAGGTCTGCCTCCATATGCATGACCCCCGGGAGCCTCACCTCACGGCTCTCAAGCGCCTCCTCCGCTACCTCCGGGGCACGCTCGACTACGGCCTCCTCCACCGGGCCTCCTCCACCGACCTCGCCGTTTACACCGACGCTGACTGGGCCGGGTGCCCGGATACTCGCCGCTCCACCTCCGGCTACGCCGTCTTCCTGGACGGCAACCTGGTGTCTTGGTCGTCCAAGCGCCAGCCGGTGGTCTCCCGGTCCAGCGCCGAGGCGGAGTACCGCGCCGTTGCTAACGGCGTGGCGGAGGCCGCCTGGCTCAGGCAGCTGCTTGCTGAGTTGCACACTCCGCCCTCCCGGAGCACACTGATCTACTGCGACAACGTCAGTGCGGTCTACCTCTCCACCAACCCCATCCAGCACCAACGGACGAAGCATGTGGAGATCGACCTCCACTTTGTCCGTGATCGGGTGGCCATGGGCGAGGTGCGGGTCTTTCATGTTCCGACGACCTCCCAGTTCGCGGACATCTTCACCAAAGGCCTCCCGTCCTCGACCTTCGCCGAGTTTCGCTCCAGCCTCAACATCACCGGTGGCTAGTTGCGCCTGTGGGGGTTGTGTGTGTTCTTTCTTGTTCAGCCTCGAACTCCGCTGCGACGGTAGTTCAGACTGCGGGGGGTGTTGGAGTATATGTTTAGGCCCATGAGGCTAAGGCCCATGTGGCCCATGTATGGAAACTATATAGCTACCCTTCTAGGGTTAGCCAAGTAATGAAAAATCATTTCCTAACAGTCCATACCAACCTGCATTCCCGTCAAACCACCTTTTGCATTGCTTAAGCACCTAGAAGACATTGGGGATGTTTTTTATTGAGCTTGCTTTAAGCATTTTGAACTATAGACTAAACTAACAATTTAACAAAGTTGCGCATTGTTAAGCTAGGTTTTGCAGCACTGATGACTGATATTTTTCCCCACTGAATGGTTGTAGACAAATACTGCCTACTACAGGGGCATATCTCATGCTCTTTATGCGATCTGTAGAGATGAGGGTGTCAGGGGATTGTACAAGGGTCTTGGTGCCACTTTACTGGTATGAGCATTTCCTTTTTTTTTTCCTGCTTATTTGCATCATTCATTCTGTTATGTACTTACATTCTCTGATAATTCTATAAATCTCAGGGAGTGGGCCCCAGCATTGCAGTAAGCTTCTCTGTGTATGAAACTTTACGTTCCCATTGGCAAGTAGAGAGGTAATTTTGAATTTCATGTTACATATGGGCATATGGTATCAAAGTCTTATCCTTGTGCTTTGTAATAGTTTTACTTGTATTGACATTTGATCTTCCAATCAGGCCATGTGATTCCCCTGTGTTAGAGGAGTCAAGGGCCTATTGGGCCTTAGCCCATTAGGGTTAATTAGTCCCTTGCTTAAGGGCCAAGTCAAACCTCTCTATATAATGAGAGGAGATGTATCAATCTAAAATCAAGCAAGAGATTAGAAGGAAAAAACCTTCTCTCTTGCCGGCCGTGGGCGAAGCCCCGCGGCCGGCGTTCCTAGCGCCCCTCGTAGCCCTAGCCGCTGCTCACCTGCCTCTCGCCGACGTGAACAGTACCCGCGCGGGTACTGTAGCGCGCGGGTACTGTAGCGCCGCCGTTCCTCTCGATTCAATTCCTCCCGATCCCAACAACGTCCATAACAATCTGGTATCGGAGCCCATGTCGATCTCTGGTTCCGCCACCGCCTCGTCGCCGCCGGTATTCACCACCGCCACGGCCATCGTGGCGCCCCTGCAAGCGCAGCACTCTACGTCGCCCACGGACGCGTTGGCGGCGTTGACGGCGGCCGTCTACGGCCTCCAGCATCAGATGGCCAACCTCCAGCATCAGTTCGCCAATCTGGATCGTCAGCTTCGCCGGGTGGAGAACCGATCGCCGCTGCCGGCGATCTGCCCACCATTGCTCCCGGTGGGTTCTCCGGCGCCGACGACCGCACCGGCGATCTACCCACCTCAACTGCCCTCGGTCAGTCTCCCTGCGCCGGCGCCCGGGCCTTTTCCGCAGCCGATCAGCTGGCTGCCGCCACAGCCGGCCGGCGGGCTCCCGGTCGTCGAGAACAGAAGCACCCCGGCGAGCACGGCGACGGTCGCTGCAACACCCACCACCGGTGCTGTTTTCTTTCCCGGTGGGCCGAGCCTCCAGCACCCATTCACCGATGGCATCTTTTATAGGGGTACCGACGTCCAGCAGATTCGGATGTCGGCTGCGGTGCGGCTGCAGGCTGCTGCACGCGGCTTCCTTGCACGTCGGCGAGTGCGGGAGATGCGTGATCTGCAGCTGATTCAGCCCTGCTCCCCTTCGCTGCCCCTCCAAGTTGTGTTTCGCCGCCTGGAGGACTTCGATCTTGTCAGCTGCGCCGCGGATCTTCAACATATGGTTTTCCCCACGGGCGGTGTGCAGGTTGTTTACCCCGTGGGCAGCGACCCCGAAGTCTGTGGCAGCGGCGCTAGGGGAGGCGCTCCCTTCCTTGCCACCAGCAGGAAAGCACTTCCCAGCGCCACCACATTCCGCCACCGGCCGCCGCGAGGACGTCTCCGTTGGTCGCTATCGCGACTAATTCCAGGTGGCTATGCCCGTGCACCCCTCTCATTCCGGTGGTCTTCGTGGGATCCAGGTGGCTACCGTGCAGGTTCATCATGCGGAGGGTGTCCGACGTATCTTCAGGAGTCAAAAATAAAGAGTCGCGGTCGATTTCAGGTCAATAAAATAAGCCGAGATGTAAAAGGCTTGTTTTTAGGTGTTAGGTTTGTGTTTCGTCGAGTCATCGTTAGGTTGCAGCTCGAGGACGAGCTGCATGTCCAGGTGGGGTGTAGTGTTAGAGGAGTCAAGGGCCTATTGGGCCTTAGCCCATTAGGGTTAATTAGTCCCTTGCTTAAGGGCCAAGTCAAACCTCTCTATATAATGAGAGGAGATGTATCAATCTAAAATCAAGCAAGAGATTAGAAGGAAAAAACCTTGTTGAGATTGGGAGGAGAGAGTCGAGGGAACCGGCGGCGGAGCTACAGTACCCGCGCGCTACAGTGCCGCAGGTACTGTTCACGTCGGCGAGAGGCAGAGGGCCGGCGGCTAGGGCTGTGAGAGGCGCTGGGAACGCCGGCCGCGGGGCTTCGCCCACGGCCGGCAAGAGAGAAGGTTTTTCCTTCTAATCTCTTGCTTGATTAGATTGATACATCTCCTCTCCTTATATAGAGAGGATTTCTTGACTTACAAGCAAGGCTTACTTGACCCCTAAGCAAGCAACTAATTAACCCTAACGGGCTAAGGCCCAATAGGCCCTTGACTCTTCTAACACTACACCCCACCTGGACATGCAGCTCGTCCTCGAGCTGCAACCTAACCCGACTCGACATAAACCTATCACGTAAAAACAAGTCTTTTACATCTCGGCTTATTTTATTGATCTGAAATAGACTGCGACTCTTTATTTTTTATTTTTTGGAGATACGGCGGACACCCTCCGCGTGATGGACCTGCACATGTGTAGCCACCTGGATCCCATGGAGCCCACCGGAACGAGAGGGGTGTACGGGTATAGCCCCCAGGAATTAGTCGCGATAACGACCAGCGGAGACGTCCGCGCGGTGGCCGGTGCTGGAGCACGGCAGCGCTAATTAAGGCCCGTCTATGGGTGGCCACACACCCGCGTCCCCAAACGCCGGCGCTGTAGACACCGAGTTCGCCACCCGAGGTGGCGATGCCACGCCCGATCTCCATGACGCAGCGGACGAGATCGGGGCCCTCCATGTGGCGAAGCGTAGCCTGGTGGTGAAGCAAAGAAGCACGGGGCACAGGCACCAGCTGCAACCCACGCATCTCCCGCGCCTGCCGTCGCGCCAGGAGTCCGCGTGCTGCAGCATGTAACCGCACCGCCGCCAGGACCGCCTCCCGCATCTTCTGGCGCATCTCCTGCAGCCGCTGCCGTGCTCGGAGACCGCGCGCAGCAGCCTGCAGCCGCACCACAGCCGACACTTGGTGAATAAGCATCGGCTGCGCTGCGATGTCCGTTCGTTGCTTGATCTGCTGTGCGGTGTCTGCCTTCGTGCGGCGAAGCACCGCTTGGAGGAACTGCGACGGGGTACGGGGTTGAATCAACTGCAGATCCCACAGCCGCCGCACTCGTCGGCGCGCCAGGAGGCCACGCGCCGCCGCCTGCAGCCGCACCGCCGCCGACACCTGGCGCGCAAACGCCGCCTGACGGCTCTCCATGGCGGCCAACCATGCGTTGATGTCGGCCGTCGCCTTGGCGAGCTGATCCCACAGTGGCTCATCGAAACCTGGCATCTCCGATACCAGATTGTTATGGACGTTGTTGAGATTGGGAGGAGAGAGTCGAGGGAACCGGCGGCGGAGCTACAGTACCCGCGCGCTACAGTGCCGCAGGTACTGTTCACGTCGGCGAGAGGCAGAGGGCCGGCGGCTAGGGCTGTGAGAGGCGCTGGGAACGCCGGCCGCGGGGCTTCGCCCACGGCCGGCAAGAGAGAAGGTTTTTCCTTCTAATCTCTTGCTTGATTAGATTGATACATCTCCTCTCCTTATATAGAGAGGATTTCTTGACTTACAAGCAAGGCTTACTTGACCCCTAAGCAAGCAACTAATTAACCCTAACGGGCTAAGGCCCAATAGGCCCTTGACTCTTCTAACACCTGTCCTGATCAGTTTGGCTTGTGGAAGTCTTTCAGGAATTGCATCGTCAACTTGTAAGTGATTAAGGACCTGGATTGTTGTTACTGTTCAATAGAAAAGTGTGAACGAGAACCCCCTTTGTTTGACTAGAAAATTCCTCATTACTTTGTAAGGAGTTGTTTAGTAAATGATTTGTGTGCCTATTAAATCTTCCACTTTCACAGCCTTTTCATTTTAATTGGGTTACTTGGTATCTTTCCCCCCTTACATTGAATTTCATGAATGCTGCCTTTTAATCAGTCAGTTTTTTTTAACTGTAACACGCTTCTTTTTTGAAGGAAATAACTAATGGCCTGCTAAAGGTTGTAAATTTAGTTAAGCACACAATGATTATTTGGTGTTCATGTTTTTCCAGTTACATTCCCATTGGATCTTGTGAGACGTCGCATGCAATTGGAAGGAGCAGCCGGGAGGGCTCGTGTCTACCAGACAGGACTTTTTGGAACCTTCGGACATATTGTTCGCACGGAGGGTTTTAGAGGCCTGTATAGAGGAATCTTGCCCGAGTACTGCAAAGTGGTTCCTGGTGTTGGCATCGTATTTATGACATATGAGACGCTTAAGGCCATCCTCACAGGACTGGAATCTGATGATTAGATCTCTGCAGTTCTGTCATGCTCCGCAATTTTGATATATGGTGTCAGAATAACATTTGAGGCTGATTAGAGTGGGAGAAATATGAGCATGTAGTGTTAGGTTTTAGGATGTGCTAAGTTTTGCAGTTTGTGTTATATGGTTACAGATCTTTATGTAGTGCACCATGAAAGATGCCATAGGTCTTCCAAAAAGAGTTTCTTTTCACCTCACCATCATTTTGCGTATCTTCACAAATTTCACATTGTAATGGTACATGAAGCTGTTGTCAAGCTTGGTGATCTTCATACCTATGAGATATGGTCTCCAATTTCACCAATGTTATAGCAAGGTTGATTAATGGTGGCAAGAGAACTGTGAATAGCCTTGATATATGTTTATCCTGATTGACCATGGATCTGTTTCTTGTCTATCAGTTAGGGAACTTTGATGTTAGCAAGATTTTCGTTGCAAATGTTCGCCCATCATTTTGTGAATGGGAACCCATTGGCTAGTACTGGGCCACTTCATTTTGTTTACTTTTTTTTTTCTTGCTTTGGAATCCAGATTGTTTGTTTTGATGAGTTCGGGATTGATCCAATGACCCAAAAGAAGGCAAAACTTGCATTCCTTTCGTTTCCTTTTTTCTTGCTTTGGAATCCAAATTGTTTATTTTGATGAGTTCAGGATTGATCCAATGACCCAAGAGAAGGCAAAAATTGCATTCCTTTGGTGTATGCGGTATTATTGGTAATGTTAGCTCAGCCCCACTGTTTATTTATTAAGGGAATGATTTGTCTTTACCTCATTTGTTGTTAGGGGTATTCGTATGCTGGGTACTTCTAGTCAGGTTGTAATTCTGCTCACGGTATTTTCTTGCTGCTTAGCCCTTGCTTACGTTACATGCAATCAAGAATAAACAATTAAACCTGCACACGCATGAGTATACACTTCATCATTGTATTAGTGTGAGTGACAGTGCATTACATCAGTGCTTTTGGGCGATCTTATTACACTTGGGCATCGCCAATTCCTATAAATTCGAGCAAATACAGCTCCTTTTCTGATTTACTCCGACAGGACCTCTTTGAAAACTCAAGGTCACCGAAACTGAATCACTATGCTTCCATAGCCAACTTCATCTCATTATGTATGTAACCTTTGATATCCATATGATCTTTGTGTTGCGTCCGGCATGGACATTGTCTTTTTTTTTTTCCTCTCTTATTATACAGGGAAGCCTCCTGTTAGGCGTATATGGTTCAGTGTTTGGCGAAGGCCATACTTGTTGACGGCAGCATACGCAGTTCTGAAACCTTCACCATAGGCCGTTGATGTGTCATTGGCAATCTGGTGCATGAAGAACTCGCCCAGCTTCTTCTCAGTATGAGATATTCCCCCTTTCTTGGACGATGTTGGTGGATAAGACGAAGAGGAGGACGAGGCATAAGATGATGAAGGCTGCGCGTGCCTTGAGGATGACGGAAGAATCTCTGATTCCAGCCACAGGTAAGACATGACCTGGCATATACCTTCTTCAACCTCCGCGGTTAGGTTTCGGTAACCTGAAAAGTACGATTCAGTAGAGCTTTTGAAAATATTTTTTCAATCAATTTCATAAAGAAGAAAAATGGAGCTATGAATGTTCAGTTGAGTAAATTTGTTCATCCATGTACCTTTGAGGCGCAACCACCCGTGCATCAGCTCATGGGCGAGGATGGAGCCTGTTAGTAGCCTGCAATAGCGTTGTGACACAGATGACGCACTAGAATGTGAAAGAACCGCAGTATCTGAATCAGGCGTAAATTGCCTGACCTGGGGAGGCCATACAAGACAAGTATTGCAGTAACTTCACATCTCCTAGTCAGCTTTTGTGGCTGAGTTCTCATGTCTAGTAATCGGTTTCCACCAATTCTGGGCCTCCTAAGTATCTGCAGAAATAATGCATAGTCAAAAGGGCAGAATCTGTCGGTTTCATCGACTGCCATGCTAATCGAAACAAGCAGTCTGAACTTAAGAGCTGCTTTTCAGTTCATCACAACGAGATAACCAGACAAGATGGGGATCCTCCAAGCCACGAGCTCCACTAGAGTATCCAATTTGCGAACTCCCGCGGGGAAGGATCAAGAACCCCTTACAACACTTGGTGAAGGCTCCAACAATCTCCGATTGCGAGCTCAATCACCTCCGCTGCTCCAAGCCGTCTACCGTGTCGGGAAACACGGAAGAGTAACGAGAAATCCGCAGCAACTCGAAGATCAAGTGCCTCTAGAATGCAACTCTCAAGCAAAGCACTTGAATCTCACTCAATCTCACTCAAGATGTGCAATCAATCAAAGAGATGAGTGGAGGGGTTGTTCTCTAGCTCAAAGGATGTCTCTATATCTCAAAATGTGCAAGAGTTGCCCTCAAACCCCGGACATCCTCTATTTATAACGAAGGGGTACGCAGCTAGCCGTTACGGACGACGCAGCGAAAAACATGCTGACCGGACGCTCCGGTCAGGGTGACCGGACGCGTCCGGTCACTACACGACAACCGTGAACTGTGCGCGTCAGAACTAGCCGTTGCCCTGACCGGACGCGCTGAACCGAGTGACCGGACGCGACAGTGCCAGCGTCCGGTCGCGTTCCAGTAAGCTCCCGTTGAGACCGGACGCGTCAGATCACACGTGACCGGACGCGCTCAACGAGTGACCGGACGCGACAGTGCTAGCGTCCGGTCGCGTTCCAGTAAGCTCCAGCTACGACCGGACGCGTCCGATCGTACGTGACCGGACGCGCCGCGCGTCCGATCGTCACTCCGCTTCGCTCTGTGTTCCTGGACGCCTGACCGGACGCTCCGGTCCCGTGAAGGACCGGACGCGCCGGTCGCGCGCTTCTCTCTTACGCTCAGTTGTACTGACCGGACGCGCTGGTCAGGCCAGACCCGCGTCCGGTCACAAACCCTAGAGCTCGCGCTGCGTTGAACTGACCGGACGCGTCCGGTCAAACTGAGACCGCGTCCGGTGCAGCGTCCGATCGCCGTTTTTCAGTGAAAAATATTTCGGACTTTCGCCACCTTTTCTCGCCTCCGGCGCAATAGAAAATAGGCATTTCATTTTCTCGAAAACGCCTGAATCCCGCGCTCGCACGCTCGGCGGGAGGGAGAGCGAACCCCAAACCCCTTATTACCGCTCAAACACCACCGCCTTCGCAAAAGTGCTAACACCACCAAGTGTACACCACAAAGTGCATGTGTGTTAGCATTTCACAAACATTTTCCAAGGCGTTATGTTAGTTCTCAACTAGATCCTAATGCATATGCTCAAGACATTGATCTAGTGGCACTTGATTCCCGAGCTAACCGTGATTGCCCCTCTTGATAGTCGACTATGTATCCAAAATCCGGTCAATCACTTCTCTACTCAACTTAGACCGGCAAAAGGAAAACCCTATGGTTATACCTTTGCCTTGCGCTCTTAGATCTTTCTCCTCCACTTGATCATCAAGTTCATCATATTATGTGCATCTCCACCATGATCGTCATTTCATGTCCATGCACCATTTCTTTGTGATCTTGTGGCCACCACTCCTTGCCACGTACACTTTCATCACATGCGTTGCTTATGCCTAACTCAAAACACTTAACACATGGCATTAGCAATTTGGTGTCATTAATTACCAAAACCAAACTTGGGCTTTCAATCTCCCCCTTTTTGGTAATTGATGACAACCATCACAAAGATATGAAATGAAATCAATTTTCAATTTCGATAGTATTAGCTCCCCCTACATATGTGCTTCCATGAGTTTGGTTCAATTGTGCACATATGTATGGATTTGAATTTTGGGAGAGTTACTACTATCAAATTGATGCTAAGGTATATAGAATGGACCTTTGAAGCGTGATACCAATCGGAGTTGCCTTTATATACCATCCTTAGCATCGATGTAGCTAGACACCACTTGTAATACATCACTTGTAAAGATTACAAACACTAAAGTACCCCGTGAGATCAACATTATAAGCAAAGGTGTCTAGATACCACTTATAAAGCTACTTTCAACAAATCATCATTCAAGTTCTATTTCTAGCATACACCATACAATCATGAATTATGAATTTAAGCTTTGCAATGCAACAATTCATTATGTTAATGCACATACAAATGCAACAAATAATTCATGAGCTTGATCCCCCTACTTGTGTGCTCAATTTTAATTGATCCCTTTCTAATGTCATATCTTTTGCTTTCTCTCCCCCTTAGTAACTTAACTTTTGTATCTTTGTGACTTTTCTATCTTTGTGACTTTTCTCTCCCCCTTTGTCAACAATCACCAAAAAACGTGCCAATTTTAGTGAGAGATAAGTCAATCAATATGAGGGAGTCCAAATTATGGTTCAATCTAGATCACTTGCCTAGAATATGTAATTCGGTTTGATCCAAGGACAAGCTTCTTCACACCTCATAAAGTATAAGGGTTATCTTGACCATGTTGAAATACACATCATGAGCTCATTTTCTAGATTCAACACTAGGTTTGCAAGCCCACAAACATGTCATATGCTACCACTAGGTCAATCAAACATAGAAGCAATAGTGGTACCATACATACATTAAACTCATTTGATTTTCATGAATGAGCCTATTTGTCATGCAAATATGTCTATATGTTCTAAACATGTCCTTATCAAAGTATGGATGATATGCCAAACAACTTTACCTTGCTATGTTGGAGGAGAGGCATGTCATATAAGAATGTGGGGGTGCACTCATTTCAAGTTGGAGAAGTCAAGTATGTTCAATTCATTCTTCAACTTGTAAAATCTCTTTTCATCAAGTGGCTTTGTAAAGATGTCGGCTAGTTGATCTTCGGTGCCAATGCTCTCAATGCTAATATCACCCTTTTGTTGATGGTCTCTTATGAAGTGATGCCTTATGTCAATGTGCTTGGTTCTTGAATGTTGAACCGGATTTTGTGTCATCTTGATAGCACTTTCATTATCACAAAACAAAGGCATATTCTTGAATTTAATTCCAAAGTCATTCAAAGTGGCCTTCATCCAAAGCAATTGTGCACAACAACTACCGGCACTAATGTATTCGGCCTCGGCGGTAGATAGTGCAACACTATTTTGTTTCTTTGATGACCATGAAACAAGAGACCTTCCAAGCAATTGACAAGTGCCACTTGTGCTCATTCTATCAATCTTGCATCCACCATAGTCGGAGTCCGAATATCCAATCAACTCAAAATTAGACCCCTTGGGATACCATAATCCAACATCATGAGTGCCCTTGAGATATCTCAATATTCTCTTGGTTGCTTTCAAGTGACTTTCTCTAGGTGAAGCTTGATATCTTGCACACTTGCATACACTAAACATCACATCCGGCCTAGAAGCGGTGACATAGAGCAAACTTCCAATCATGGATCGGTATTGTTTTTGATCTACCATGTTGCCACTAGCATCAATACCCAATTAATCATTAGTGCCCATTGGTGTGCTCATTGGCTTAGCTTCTTGCAATCCAAACTTCTTGATCATGTCCTTGATGTACTTGCCTTGACTTACAAAAGTGCCATTCTTCATTTGCTTGATTTGAAGTCCAAGGAAGTAACTAAGCTCTCCAATCATAGACATTTCAAACTCATTAGCCATCATATTTCCAAACTCTTCACAAAAGTGTTGGTTAGTTGATCCAAAGATAATATCATCAACATAGATTTGCAACACAAACAAGTCATTTCCAAGCTTCTTGGTGAAGAGAGTGGTGTCAACCTTTCCCATCTTGAACCCTTTAGAGAGGAGAAAGTCCCTCAACCTCTCATACCATGCTCTAGGTGCTTGCTTCAAACCATACAATGCCTTCTTTAGCTTGTAAACATGGTCAGGCTTCTTGTCATCTTCAAAACCGGGAGGTTGCTCAACATAAACTTCTTCATTGATGTAGCCATTGAGAAATGCACTCTTGACATCCATTTGATAGAGCTTAATGTTGTGTGCACAAGCATATGCTAATAAGATTCTAATAGCCTCCAATCTTGCAACCGGTGCATATGTCTCTCCAAAGTCAAGACCTTCAACTTGTGTGTAACCTTGTGCTACCAATCTTGCTTTGTTTCTTACAACTACACCATCTTGATCTTGCTTGTTTCTAAAGACCCACTTAGTACCAATCACATTATAGTTCTTTGGCCTTTCAATAAGTTTCCAAACTTGATTTCTAGTGAAGTTGTTTAGCTCTTCATGCATGGTATTTACCCAATCGGAATCTTTCAATGCATCTTCTATTTTCTTAGGTTCTTCAAGTGACACAAATGAGTAGTGCTCACAAAAGGATGCTAGCTTTGATCTAGTTTGAACACCACTTTGAATTCCACCAATGATTTGATCCAATGGATGATCTCTTGCAATATTAGTAGGTTGGAGTATTGGGAGTTGATTGCTTCCACTAGCTTGACCTTGAACTTGAGCTTCATCATGAGAACCACTAGAGCTTGCTTGATTTGTATTAATTTGCACACTTTGGTTGATTACATGAATATCATCATCATCAACTTGCATCGGCCTTATATCACCAATGTTCATGTTCTTCATTGCATTTGATAATTGATCTCCTCTCACATCATCAAGGTTTTGAGCTTTATTTTGAGACCCTTGGGTTTCATCAAACTCAACATCATGAACTTCTTCCAAGGTGCCATTTGTGAGATTCCAAACTCTATATGATTTGCTTGTGGTAGAATAACCAAGTAAGAACCCTTCATCACATTTCTTTTCAAACTTGCTCAATCTAGTGCCTTTCTTAAGAATATAGCATTTGCAACCAAACACTCTAAAGTATGCAATGTTGGGCTTTCTTCCATTCAATAGCTCATATGGTGTCTTTCCAAGCTTCCCATGGCAATAGAGACGGTTGCTACAATAGCAAGCCGTGTTGATAGCTTCACTCCAAAATGAATGACTCACACTGTATTCACTAAGCATTGATCTAGCCATATCAATCAAGGTTCTATTTTTCCTTTCAACTACACCATTGGATTGAGGAGTGTATGTTGGTGAGAATTGATGTCCAATACCAAGATCGTCACACAAATCTTCAATTCTTGTGTTCTTTAAACTCACTACCATTGTCACTTCTAATCTTCTTGATGGTAGTCTCAAACTCATTTTGTACCCTCTTGACAAAAGACTTGAATAGATCATAAACATCACTCTTGTCATAAAGAAAGAGCACCCAAGTGTATCTAGTGTAGTCATCCACTATCACAAAGCCATACTTGTTGCCACCAATGCTAGTGTATGTTGTTGGCCCAAACAAGTCCATGTGCAATAACTCAAATGCCTTTGATGTGCTCATTTCACTTTTACTAGGATGTGTATTTCCAACTTGTTTGCCGGCTTGACAAGCACTACATAGTTTATCCTTCTCAAAGGTGACATCCTTCAATCCTCTAACTAAGTCATGCCTCAAAAGTTTGTTCAATTGTTTCATTCCAACATGACCAAGTCTTCTATGCCATAACCAACCCATACTAGATTTACTAAGCAAGCATGATGTCAATTGTGTCTCACTATCATTGAAGTCAACCAAGTATAAGCTACCATGTCTAAATCCTTTGAATATCAAATTTGATCCATCAACACTTATGACTTCAACATCATCACTACCAAATATGCACTTGAAGCCAAGATCACAAAGTTGTGCCACTGATAAAAGATTGAAATCTAAGCTCTCAACTAGCAATACATTAGATATGCTCATGTCATTTGAGATAGCAATTTTACCAAGCCCCTTGACCTTGCCTTTCTTGTTGTTGCCAAAAGTGATAGCATCAAAACCACCATTTTGACTAGTATCAATTGATTTAAACATACAAGAATCCCCGGTCATATGTTGAGTGCACCCACTATCAAGCACCCAATGCCTTCCTCCGGCTTTGTAATTGACTTACAAGACAAGATCAATTCTTTTTAGGTACCCAAACTTGTTTGGGTCCTCCAAGGTTAGAGACTAAGCTCTTTGGTACCCAAATGGCTTTCTTCTTTGAGCCCATCCATGGTGCACCAATGAACTTAGCATGAACACCATTTGTACCCTTGGTAAGTATATAGAAAGAATCAAACTTAATTGAGGATACTTTAGCATTGGATTTCTTGTTCATGCAATGTTGCTCTATGTGACCAACTTGCTTGCAACTTTTGCAATAGCTACCATTGTTCTTCACAAAACGAGTCTTGTGAGGAGCAAAAGCGACCTTGCCTTTCTTGGGGTTATAGCCCAATCCCTCTTTATAGAGAGAAGCCCTTTGGCTACCCAAGCACATAAGCAAGCGGTCCTCACCACCATAAGCCTTAGCTAAGGTGTGATTGAGCTCTTTTACCTCCTTCTTGAGAATTTCATTCTCAACTATTAGTGTGGAGTCACAAGTGAAACCGTCACTACTAGATGATGATGATGTAGATGAGCTACATGGAGGGTTAGTGGAAACAACAATAGGCTTATGTAAAGATTCATCAATTATATCACATGATATGCCTATGTTGCAAGTTTTAGCTTTTTCAACATTAGTTGGCATGTTCTCACATTTTTCAGCTAGAGAGGAATGAGCTTCTTCAAGCTTAGTGTGAGACTTTTGAAGCTTCTTATGGTCTACCTTTAGACTCTCATAAGATGCCCTAAGCTCATCAAGTTCTTGCATAAGGTTTTTCTTTTCCTTAAGTAAGCCCTTGCACTCCTTTCTAGATTCTTTAAAGTGTTGAGTGCAATCTTCTAGCATAGTGATTAGTTCATCTTTAGTGAATTCTTCTTCATCACTATCACTATCACTAGCATTATCATGATCACTCTCATCATCGGATGATACCTTAGCGGCCTTAGCCATGAAGCACGATAGAGTGTCGAAGAGGGAGACCTTCTCTTGGATGGCAATGCTAGCATGTCCCTTCTTCTTGCTCTTGTAGTCATCCTCATCATCACTTGAGGAATCATCACTATCCCATGTAGCAACATGAGAATCATTCTTCTTTTTATGAGAGCTCTCCTTCTTTTCTTGCTTCTTCTTTTGCTTCTTCCTCTCCTTCTTGATAGCATCTTCATCATCACTATCATAAGGACACTTTGCAATGAGATGATCTTTGCTATGGCATCTAAAGCATCTCATGGTATGCTCATTCTTCTTAGATGAGTTCTTTCTCCTTCTTGCACGATAGCCCTTCTTCTTCATGAATTTGCCAAATTGCTTGACAAAGAGAGCCATCTTCTCATCAATGTCATCGCTATCACAAGAGCTTGAGTCTTCTTCACTTGATGATTCAATCTTGGATTTGCCCTTGAATGTGGTGGCTTTGAATGCCACACTCTTCTTCTTCTCATCATCCTTCTTCTCATTTTTCTTCTTCTTCTTCTTGACCAACTCATCCTTCTCATCATCTTCTCTATATGAATCATCGGTCATTACCTCTTGAAATATTTGTTGAGGAGTTGAATCCTTCAATGTAGTCCTCACTAGCACGGTGATCAATGTATCAAATCTCTTGGGCAAGCTTCTCAAGAACTTCATAGAGAATTGGTTGTCCTTGACCTCCTCACCAAGTGCCTTGAGCTCATTCACAATGACTTGCAATCTATGAAACATTTCCGGTACACTCTCATCTTCTTGCATCTTGAAGCTTGAAAATTTTTCTTGCAAGATATATGCTTTAGTGGTCTTTGTGCCTTCGGTGCCCTCAAATGTTTCTTCTAGCTTGGCCCAAGCATCATGAGCGATCTCAATGTTCTTCACTTGCTCAAAGGTCTTGTCATCTAGTGCCTCATGAAGAGCACTAATGGCAATGTCATTGCATTGGAGTTTCTTCTCTTCCACCGGTGTAGGTACTTCCGGATTAGCAACCTCAAATTTTGTTTCGGTGACCTTCCACACTTCTCTATTTATTGACTTGAGGTGTGCGGTCATCTTAACCTTCCAATATGCATAATTTGTGCCATCAAAGTGAGGTGCCTTCTTGGTGTTGTTGATGTGCAAGCTTAATTGAGCCATTTCTTTTTCACCGTAGGTTGTTAAGCCTCAAATAAACGATGCCTCGGCTCTGATACCACTTGAAAGGTCCGAATGGCTAGAGGGGGGGGGTGAATAGCCTAATTAAAACTTCTACAAGAATTACTTAACCACAAGTTAGTATAAAAGGTGGCGGAGCAAAATGCACTAGCTCTAACTAATTAAGCAAGCCACCTACACAAGTCTAGTACAAGGCTATCCACTAAACACTACAACAACAACAAGCTAGATACAAGATGTAAAACGAGAGAAGAGCTTCGAGAGATTATACCGCCGTGTAGAGATGAGAAGTACCAATCAATCAATCACACAAGAGAAATCCTCGGGAAGAGAATGACACAAGAATTTATCCCGAGGTTCACTTGCTTCCCGGCAAGCTACTCCTCGTTGTGGCGATGCACCCACTTGTCGGTTCGCGAGCTAATCAACTATCAAGAGTTGAGCCCTCGGCGGGCGCCGCACAACCGCACACAAGATGGGGATCCTCCAAGCCACGAGCTCCACTAGAGTATCCAATTTGCGAACTCCCGCGGGGAAGGATCAAGAACCCCTTACAACACTTGGTGAAGGCTCCAACAATCTCCGATTGCGAGCTCAATCACCTCCGCTGCTCCAAGCCGTCTACCGTGTCGGGAAACACGGAAGAGTAACGAGAAATCCGCAGCAACTCGAAGATCAAGTGCCTCTAGAATGCAACTCTCAAGCAAAGCACTTGAATCTCACTCAATCTCACTCAAGATGTGCAATCAATCAAAGAGATGAGTGGAGGGGTTGTTCTCTAGCTCAAAGGATGTCTCTATATCTCAAAATGTGCAAGAGTTGCCCTCAAACCCCGGACATCCTCTATTTATAACGAAGGGGTACGCAGCTAGCCGTTACGGACGACGCAGCGAAAAACATGCTGACCGGACGCTCCGGTCAGGGTGACCGGACGCGTCCGGTCACTACACGACAACCGTGAACTGTGCGCGTCAGAACTAGCCGTTGCCCTGACCGGACGCGCTGAACCGAGTGACCGGACGCGACAGTGCCAGCGTCCGGTCGCGTTCCAGTAAGCTCCCGTTGAGACCGGACGCGTCAGATCACACGTGACCGGACGCGCTCAACGAGTGACCGGACGCGACAGTGCTAGCGTCCGGTCGCGTTCCAGTAAGCTCCAGCTACGACCGGACGCGTCCGATCGTACGTGACCGGACGCGCCGCGCGTCCGATCGTCACTCCGCTTCGCTCTGTGTTCCTGGACGCCTGACCGGACGCTCCGGTCCCGTGAAGGACCGGACGCGCCGGTCGCGCGCTTCTCTCTTACGCTCAGTTGTACTGACCGGACGCGCTGGTCAGGCCAGACCCGCGTCCGGTCACAAACCCTAGAGCTCGCGCTGCGTTGAACTGACCGGACGCGTCCGGTCAAACTGAGACCGCGTCCGGTGCAGCGTCCGATCGCCGTTTTTCAGTGAAAAATATTTCGGACTTTCGCCACCTTTTCTCGCCTCCGGCGCAATAGAAAATAGGCATTTCATTTTCTCGAAAACGCCTGAATCCCGCGCTCGCACGCTCGGCGGGAGGGAGAGCGAACCCCAAACCCCTTATTACCGCTCAAACACCACCGCCTTCGCAAAAGTGCTAACACCACCAAGTGTACACCACAAAGTGCATGTGTGTTAGCATTTCACAAACATTTTCCAAGGCGTTATGTTAGTTCTCAACTAGATCCTAATGCATATGCTCAAGACATTGATCTAGTGGCACTTGATTCCCGAGCTAACCGTGATTGCCCCTCTTGATAGTCGACTATGTATCCAAAATCCGGTCAATCACTTCTCTACTCAACTTAGACCGGCAAAAGGAAAACCCTATGGTTATACCTTTGCCTTGCGCTCTTAGATCTTTCTCCTCCACTTGATCATCAAGTTCATCATATTATGTGCATCTCCACCATGATCGTCATTTCATGTCCATGCACCATTTCTTTGTGATCTTGTGGCCACCACTCCTTGCCACGTACACTTTCATCACATGCGTTGCTTATGCCTAACTCAAAACACTTAACACATGGCATTAGCAACTTGGTGTCATTAATTACCAAAACCAAACTTGGGCTTTCAACGCGGCTGGCACACTGCCGCCTCGTGCCCTCGAGGCTTCGACCGGCGACGCGGTGGTCTCTCCGGTACCCTCTTCCGTCCGCGACGCCCTGTTGGACCCTCACTGGCGCCGCGCGATGGAAGAGGAGTACGCCGCGCTACTCGCCAACCAGACATGGGAGTTGGTGCCCCGGCCGCCAGGCTCCAACGTCGTCACCGGCAAGTGGATTTGGACCCACAAGCGCCGGGCCGACGGCTCTCTCGAGCGCTACAAGGCTCGATGGGTCCTCCGGGGTTTCACTCAGCGCCCTGGCGTCGACTACGATGAGACCTTCAGCCCGGTGGTCAAGCCGGCGACCGTCCGTACCGTGCTATCGCTGGCACTCGCTCGGTCTTGGCCCGTCCACCAGCTGGACGTCAAGAACGCCTTCCTCCACGGCCTTCTTACCGAGACGGTGTACTGCAGTCAGCCGGCGGGGTTCGTCGACACCACCTGTCCTGACATGGTCTGCCGGCTCAACAGGTCCCTCTACGGCCTCAAGCAGGCACCTCGGGCGTGGAACCACCGGTTCGCCGCTTTCTTGCTGACCCTGGGGTTCATGGAGGCCAAGTCTGATACGTCCCTGTTCGTCTACCACCATGGAGCCGACACTGCATACTTGCTGCTCTATGTTGATGACATTGTCCTCACCGCCTCCAGCGAGCCACTTCTCCACCGGATCATCACCGCTCTTCAGCAGGAGTTCGCGATGAAGGATCTGGGTGAGCTCCACCACTTCCTCGGTGTCACTGTTGAGCACCGTCCTACCGGGCTCCTCCTTCACCAGCGACAATACACTCGGGACATCCTGGAGCGGGCTGGGCTGACTGACTGCAACCCCTGCTCCACTCCGGTCGACACTCAGGGGAAGCTGTCAGAGGCTCAGGGACCACCGGTGGCCGATCCCACTGCGTACAGGAGTCTCGCCGGGGCCCTTCAGTACCTCACCTTCACCCGGCCGGACATCACCTATGCAGTTCAGCAGGTCTGCCTCCATATGCATGACCCCCGGGAGCCTCACCTCACGGCTCTCAAGCGCCTCCTCCGCTACCTCCGGGGCACGCTCGACTACGGCCTCCTCCACCGGGCCTCCTCCACCGACCTCGCCGTTTACACCGACGCTGACTGGGCCGGGTGCCCGGATACTCGCCGCTCCACCTCCGGCTACGCCGTCTTCCTGGACGGCAACCTGGTGTCTTGGTCGTCCAAGCGCCAGCCGGTGGTCTCCCGGTCCAGCGCCGAGGCGGAGTACCGCGCCGTTGCTAACGGCGTGGCGGAGGCCGCCTGGCTCAGGCAGCTGCTTGCTGAGTTGCACACTCCGCCCTCCCGGAGCACACTGATCTACTGCGACAACGTCAGTGCGGTCTACCTCTCCACCAACCCCATCCAGCACCAACGGACGAAGCATGTGGAGATCGACCTCCACTTTGTCCGTGATCGGGTGGCCATGGGCGAGGTGCGGGTCTTTCATGTTCCGACGACCTCCCAGTTCGCGGACATCTTCACCAAAGGCCTCCCGTCCTCGACCTTCGCCGAGTTTCGCTCCAGCCTCAACATCACCGGTGGCTAGTTGCGCCTGTGGGGGGTTGTGTGTGTTCTTTCTTGTTCAGCCTCGAACTCCGCTGCGACGGTAGTTCAGACTGCGGGGGGTGTTGGAGTATATGTTTAGGCCCATGAGGCTAAGGCCCATGTGGCCCATGTATGGAAACTATATAGCTACCCTTCTAGGGTTAGCCAAGTAATGAAAAATCATTTCCTAACAGTCCATACCAACCTGCATTCCCGTCAAACCACCTTTTGCATTGCTTAAGCACCTAGAAGACATTGGGGATGTTTTTTATTGAGCTTGCTTTAAGCATTTTGAACTATAGACTAAACTAACAATTTAACAAAGTTGCGCATTGTTAAGCTAGGTTTTGCAGCACTGATGACTGATATTTTTCCCCACTGAATGGTTGTAGACAAATACTGCCTACTACAGGGGCATATCTCATGCTCTTTATGCGATCTGTAGAGATGAGGGTGTCAGGGGATTGTACAAGGGTCTTGGTGCCACTTTACTGGTATGAGCATTTCCTTTTTTTTTTCCTGCTTATTTGCATCATTCATTCTGTTATGTACTTACATTCTCTGATAATTCTATAAATCTCAGGGAGTGGGCCCCAGCATTGCAGTAAGCTTCTCTGTGTATGAAACTTTACGTTCCCATTGGCAAGTAGAGAGGTAATTTTGAATTTCATGTTACATATGGGCATATGGTATCAAAGTCTTATCCTTGTGCTTTGTAATAGTTTTACTTGTATTGACATTTGATCTTCCAATCAGGCCATGTGATTCCCCTGTCCTGATCAGTTTGGCTTGTGGAAGTCTTTCAGGAATTGCATCGTCAACTTGTAAGTGATTAAGGACCTGGATTGTTGTTACTGTTCAATAGAAAAGTGTGAACGAGAACCCCCTTTGTTTGACTAGAAAATTCCTCATTACTTTGTAAGGAGTTGTTTAGTAAATGATTTGTGTGCCTATTAAATCTTCCACTTTCACAGCCTTTTCATTTTAATTGGGTTACTTGGTATCTTTCCCCCCTTACATTGAATTTCATGAATGCTGCCTTTTAATCAGTCAGTTTTTTTTAACTGTAACACGCTTCTTTTTTGAAGGAAATAACTAATGGCCTGCTAAAGGTTGTAAATTTAGTTAAGCACACAATGATTATTTGGTGTTCATGTTTTTCCAGTTACATTCCCATTGGATCTTGTGAGACGTCGCATGCAATTGGAAGGAGCAGCCGGGAGGGCTCGTGTCTACCAGACAGGACTTTTTGGAACCTTCGGACATATTGTTCGCACGGAGGGTTTTAGAGGCCTGTATAGAGGAATCTTGCCCGAGTACTGCAAAGTGGTTCCTGGTGTTGGCATCGTATTTATGACATATGAGACGCTTAAGGCCATCCTCACAGGACTGGAATCTGATGATTAGATCTCTGCAGTTCTGTCATGCTCCGCAATTTTGATATATGGTGTCAGAATAACATTTGAGGCTGATTAGAGTGGGAGAAATATGAGCATGTAGTGTTAGGTTTTAGGATGTGCTAAGTTTTGCAGTTTGTGTTATATGGTTACAGATCTTTATGTAGTGCACCATGAAAGATGCCATAGGTCTTCCAAAAAGAGTTTCTTTTCACCTCACCATCATTTTGCGTATCTTCACAAATTTCACATTGTAATGGTACATGAAGCTGTTGTCAAGCTTGGTGATCTTCATACCTATGAGATATGGTCTCCAATTTCACCAATGTTATAGCAAGGTTGATTAATGGTGGCAAGAGAACTGTGAATAGCCTTGATATATGTTTATCCTGATTGACCATGGATCTGTTTCTTGTCTATCAGTTAGGGAACTTTGATGTTAGCAAGATTTTCGTTGCAAATGTTCGCCCATCATTTTGTGAATGGGAACCCATTGGCTAGTACTGGGCCACTTCATTTTGTTTACTTTTTTTTTTCTTGCTTTGGAATCCAGATTGTTTGTTTTGATGAGTTCGGGATTGATCCAATGACCCAAAAGAAGGCAAAACTTGCATTCCTTTCGTTTCCTTTTTTCTTGCTTTGGAATCCAAATTGTTTATTTTGATGAGTTCAGGATTGATCCAATGACCCAAGAGAAGGCAAAAATTGCATTCCTTTGGTGTATGCGGTATTATTGGTAATGTTAGCTCAGCCCCACTGTTTATTTATTAAGGGAATGATTTGTCTTTACCTCATTTGTTGTTAGGGGTATTCGTATGCTGGGTACTTCTAGTCAGGTTGTAATTCTGCTCACGGTATTTTCTTGCTGCTTAGCCCTTGCTTACGTTACATGCAATCAAGAATAAACAATTAAACCTGCACACGCATGAGTATACACTTCATCATTGTATTAGTGTGAGTGACAGTGCATTACATCAGTGCTTTTGGGCGATCTTATTACACTTGGGCATCGCCAATTCCTATAAATTCGAGCAAATACAGCTCCTTTTCTGATTTACTCCGACAGGACCTCTTTGAAAACTCAAGGTCACCGAAACTGAATCACTATGCTTCCATAGCCAACTTCATCTCATTATGTATGTAACCTTTGATATCCATATGATCTTTGTGTTGCGTCCGGCATGGACATTGTCTTTTTTTTTTTCCTCTCTTATTATACAGGGAAGCCTCCTGTTAGGCGTATATGGTTCAGTGTTTGGCGAAGGCCATACTTGTTGACGGCAGCATACGCAGTTCTGAAACCTTCACCATAGGCCGTTGATGTGTCATTGGCAATCTGGTGCATGAAGAACTCGCCCAGCTTCTTCTCAGTATGAGATATTCCCCCTTTCTTGGACGATGTTGGTGGATAAGACGAAGAGGAGGACGAGGCATAAGATGATGAAGGCTGCGCGTGCCTTGAGGATGACGGAAGAATCTCTGATTCCAGCCACAGGTAAGACATGACCTGGCATATACCTTCTTCAACCTCCGCGGTTAGGTTTCGGTAACCTGAAAAGTACGATTCAGTAGAGCTTTTGAAAATATTTTTTCAATCAATTTCATAAAGAAGAAAAATGGAGCTATGAATGTTCAGTTGAGTAAATTTGTTCATCCATGTACCTTTGAGGCGCAACCACCCGTGCATCAGCTCATGGGCGAGGATGGAGCCTGTTAGTAGCCTGCAATAGCGTTGTGACACAGATGACGCACTAGAATGTGAAAGAACCGCAGTATCTGAATCAGGCGTAAATTGCCTGACCTGGGGAGGCCATACAAGACAAGTATTGCAGTAACTTCACATCTCCTAGTCAGCTTTTGTGGCTGAGTTCTCATGTCTAGTAATCGGTTTCCACCAATTCTGGGCCTCCTAAGTATCTGCAGAAATAATGCATAGTCAAAAGGGCAGAATCTGTCGGTTTCATCGACTGCCATGCTAATCGAAACAAGCAGTCTGAACTTAAGAGCTGCTTTTCAGTTCATCACAACGAGATAACCAGATAAGACTATCTTATTAGGATTCTTGTATAGCCACATTGTGGTTAACCATCCTAGCACCGTCAAAGTTTGAGTTGAACTTACACTGCTCACAGTCTGCTCCTCCGACAGACATAGGCCCCTTGTTTCAGGCATGTGGTGTGGGCCCTGGATAATGCAGATGTGATGAACGTTAGTGTTTCCGAAGGCCGCACATTTTGCAGGAAAAAAGCCAGAAGAAATACTCACTCTACTCTCTCCTTCCATGGCTTCGTTAAGCGCTTGCCGTTCAACCAAGAGCATGGGTATCTGCTGGTCCAGTTTCATGTTCATCCCCTCGTAGTAGTCTCTGATAGAATGGTACAGGGGCTGGCATTCACCGGTGTCCATGACTGCAGATCCCAGGCATTCCATGCACAGGCTGCGGCCGTCTCCCAATGACATATACTTCGTGTTCCTTGGCTGCAGAATTACAACCGGAAAAATTATGGTGAAAAATGCCTTTGAATATAATCAGGTAATGGATAGCCTAGTTTGAAAACAAGTAATCAGACTGCGACCACTTTTCTCTAGTATATGTACCTCCATTTTCTCACAGCTGCAGCAACGTGGCGTCCTGTCATGCTCATGCAAAGGGCAATACTTCTGGCCCCAGAACGGATGGGCTCGGTACTCTATCAAGCCACTCCTGTTCGTTGGGATCTGCAGAAACACAAAAAAAATGAGTTTCTTGCACTGACAAACTGTAGAAATACTAATGCACATGCAGTTTATCAGTCTGCAGTGCAGATCATTCAGGTTCCAGAGGAAGCCTTACAAACTGAAGGCAGACGTCACATTTTGGATGATGCAGCTCCTTGTAGCACAACTTGTGGTATGGATCTGTACCCAGCAAGGTGAACTGGAAAATAGGAAGAAATAATAATGGATATCATCTCTGATAACCAGGAAGAAACAATAATGGATATGATCATCCCTGATGACACTGAAACACACTTCCACAATGAAAGAAATGCAAGATACTCCCTCTATTCCAAATTATAAGACGTTTTGGCTTTTCTAGATACATTTTCTAGGTATTAGCTCAACAACTTTTTGTTTTGACGCAAAATACTGTTGGGGGGGGATCCCCACAGTTATGATTTTATAAATAATTTAAAGGAGTGTTACAACAGTTATTAGCTCAACAACTTTGGGCATATATTTCTGAACTTTTTGATAGAAGGCTTGGTATGGATTTTCTGTCTATTGGTTAGCTGTGGCTTAGTAACAATAAATTCTTGTGTGCAACATGTTCTGTGCTGCAGCCCTGTGGGGGCTTTGAAAACTGAGAAATAAGCTTTGTTTTCAAGGAATAGCTTGGAAAGACATGACTCATGAGGTCTATTCTCATGAATCTAGCAATTATGTTACAAGAATGGGGTTTACTTTGTCCACAAATGAAGAAGCTGGAATTTTCTGTGAAGTTGGAGGAGCTAAAATGTTTGGCAACAAGATCAGCAAGACTGACTGGCTAGATCAAGTGGAGGATAGGTGGGATAAGCTGATGTTTCAGGAAGAGCTCTGAATGGAAGACCAGAGAAATCCCAAAGGAATTGAAGAACAGACTGTCCAACAAAGTTGGTGACTGATGCCCATGCTAGCAGAAAGCCTTGGTTTAGTTTGGTGGTTGACGGTTCTTCAGCTGGTTTGGAGCTTTTAGTTGGTAGTTTTGATGTTTTTTTGTGTTCGGGTTGTTGAACTGTTTGGAAAGGTGTGTTCAACCTGAACGCTGTAAAGGATGATGTTTGTCTTGGTTAATGCCTAAGACACGGGCTATGCCCTAGAATTCTAAAAATTAGATTACTAAAAATTAGATTATATTATGTCAACGTATCTAGAAAAGTCAAAACGTCTTATAATTTGAAATGGAGGGAGCAGCTTACCTCGGTCTC
The DNA here is from genome assembly GCA_038087645.1 of Saccharum hybrid cultivar R570. Classification (NCBI taxonomy): domain Eukaryota; kingdom Viridiplantae; phylum Streptophyta; class Magnoliopsida; order Poales; family Poaceae; genus Saccharum; species Saccharum hybrid cultivar. The sequence continues at coordinate 3,768,403 of JAQSUU010000043.1, read as the reverse complement.
ACGGATAGGGTGACCGCAGGAGATGCAGCGGAAGCACTGAGGGTGCCAGTAAATTCCCATGCAGCTCAAGTAATGGCCATGTCCTATCTCATGCTTGCAGCCTCCGCATACCCTGCAGCATCGACATTGACGGCATTGAGCTGTTTTGGTGCAATAGAGACGAGGTGTATGATGAAATGGTGATATGAGAGTGGCTAACCTGTGCCCTCTAGGTTGGGCCTGAGAGGGAGCATAGGGGTTATAAGGCGTGTAAGGGTTCATGTTGAGACTGTCCTGTATGGCTCTTGCAAGATCTTCGTCGTTGTTGTCTCCCTTATGGTTTTTCTCTGCGCAGCAATTTACAGCAACAAGAATGCAGGGATGAAACAATTTAGAGAAATTTACCATGCTGACATGAAATGTATAGATAGATTCATCCGTGTACCTTTGGGGGGTTTGACATCCTCTGTAAGAGACTCTGCAATTGCACGGTCCAATTCTTCATTGTCATTTCTAGGTGGATCATTCTGGGAATAGCAAAGAAAGATAGTCTTTAGCAACTGCTTGTTCGAAGCTAAGAGCTTAAGATGGTACTGCAATAAATGCAAGTTGGATTGAATGTAAAAATGTGAAACGGCACTGTTTGGATAGATCAAAGAGTCATTTGGAGACAGAGAGATGAATTGTCTAAGAAGGGAGGAACGAAGTTACTAGTACAGTAGTAGTACCTTCGGTCTAACTGGTCGTTGGTGCCAAAGCGCGTCCTCCTCTTCTCCGGCCGTCACCTGGGGCCGCCGGCGGTTCGGTTCGCCGGGCTTCGGCCCCTTCAGGAAATTGCAGAGCCACTTCATGAAACCGGATCTCCTCTCTGTGTGCAGCGACATTAACATTAGTTATTAGATAGGCCAATCCAAATGTATACAGGATCCCACACATGGCTAAGCTGAGAGCAACTTGCCACCTACCGTTTCCTGTCAGTTGACAGTAGGCAGGAAGGATGAATATCTTATTTATTATTATAAGCAAATTTGTTGTACTCCTATGCTACTCCAAGAGTAAATAAATTTGAGCAATTCGATTTTTTTTGGTGGTGAAGGACATGACCATTGCACTTCTACTGCACTCCCTTCATCAGATAATACGGAGTATGCAGTAAAAATGGAAGTCAATATACAATGTAACAGTCAATAATCTCCCAGCCAAATTAGTTTTTGTTTCTTTTTTTTTCTGTTATAAGATGAGTCCCTTAATTGGAACATGACTGAATGTATCAAATACTAAAATTAGAAGGGCCAGATATGTGTACCTGCACTGGACAAGAGCAACAAACACATGGATACAACACCGTACGAAATTGCTTGGGTTAGCATGCCCCCCCGCTCTACGCTGTGCTAATCAAAGTGATGTCTTCCTTCTATATTCTACTCCAATTGACAGGGCACGCAGTCAGGGTCAGTGAAGCTATCTTGTCAGAACTCAGTTAATCCTGGATTATAAGAGTCAGTTTCAGTCCACTTTTTCCTCCCCTCTTAATAACATTGATGTATGCATGACAGTAACTGTTAGAAATGCTCATCAGGGGATGCGAGTGGGTGGAGCCAGCCTGATGTTAGGATCAATCAATGAGCTAAGGTTGATCCGACAGAACCCTCTTTTCTAGGACAAGCCCACCACAATAGACGCTTCGATGTTTGACTGGTTGCGTCATCGATTTAATGGTGACGAACCCAAGAGAGAACTTTCAGAAAAGGGGAAAGATGTATTGGGAGTCTAGTGGATAGCAGTCTCTAATGAAATTGGTTAGTCAGTGATGGGATGTTGACATTGACACACTAATCAAGTCGTAAATCAATTTCTATCATGAAAAGGATGAACCACGTACTTCAGTTCAGAAGAAAGAAAGCACTAAACACAACCACCCATGTAACCATGTTTCCTTGACATGGCATCCTTTGGTACGCTTTAGAAACCGAGAAAGATAGATGAAAGGTCATTTTGCTTTTTCCTAAGCAGGATACCCATTTAGTGTTAAGTCAACACGGATTAAGCGACAGGAAACAAGAAGGTAAGAAATCTGTTCAGACAACGACAGAGTGCTAGGCAACTTAATTTTACACATGCCAAAACAAGCAGTATACATAGTAGGATAACAGAGACAGGGTATTGATGGCGACAAGAACATCCGTAAATTAGGAAAGAAACAAGAGAGTTAGAGATTACCGTGGTTGCACCGACCACAAGACCGCGAGGAGTACGCCATTTATGCAACCGGCGCCAACACAGCATATATATAGACACGTACAGGGCGAGCACTGAACAAACTGAACCAAAAAAGAACGGAAGCAAGAGCTTGGCAAGATCAACGACGGCGATCGCGATGTCTACGATGACTCGATGAGCAGAAGGGTGATGAGGGGAAGAAGAAGAAGAAGCAAGAGCTGCAATGGACGGAGGAGGAGAGGGGGGACGGGGTTCTTAGAGAATAAAGCGGCGTGGTGGGAAGGCGCTGGCCGCGACAGAAAGAAAAGAATTGAAGGTGAAGCGAGCCAAGGGCGGGCGGCACGGCATCTCGCCTCCCTCCTCCGGTCCTCCTCCTGCAACGCGCAAAAGCAACGATGAGCCATCTTTCGTCATAATCGAATTCCCTCGCCGTGGCGTTGCCAGTTGATGGATGACGCATTTGCGGCGAGCGCACGGGGAGAAGAATATATTTGGAAAGAAAGGGAGATAGGAGAGCGCAGGGATTCCTTGTGTCAGCGGGAATGTATGCTCGCATTAGCTCTGTCCGCTTTTCTGATCGTTTTTTTTTTTCTTATGCCCTGCGGCGGGAAGTGGGGGGTCGGTATGGAAATGTTCGCTCCCATGCGCTTGCGACCGCAGGCAGTATCCGCTTGCGAAAGAAGATTAATCCGGTGGCGTCTGGGAACTGGGAAATGAGCGGTGGTGCCGTCGTGGCCGCCAGCCCGCCGTTGGCATCGACGCCATGGCAGCAAGACCCGCCGGCCATTCGCCTAGCAACTGAGACCGTACCGGCGAGGAGGAGCCGCAGGATGACAGGGCCGCCACGCGAATCACGGTTCTTCTCGCAGGAGACATTCGTCGTCGGGATTTCCCGTCCTTCGAATTCCATGGAAGCGGAGATTAGGGGCCAAGGGCCTGAGGAGCGATTGGGAGCTGCAACTGCGCAGCGTGGGAGGAGGGAAGTTGGGGGAGCAGCAGGAAGTGGGAACGGCAGTTGACGGGCAGCGCCGCAGCGTTGTGCTGTGTGCCTATGTGGATTGCATTGCAGCCGTCAGGTGGATTCGAGCGGAGTACACGCATACGAAGGAGCCGGGCGGGGGGCTGCATGAATGACGGGTCTGTTTGTTTCCTCGGACGGTTTTGGCTCGCATGTATGAGGTCAGCCATGGTGGAAAGAGACCGGTCTAGTATATGCAACCTGCAACTTGCTATAGCCTGGCTCACTAGAGCCAATTTTGGGTTGTTTGGGTGTCTGGAAAAGAACTGAGGCCTGGCTAGGACTGGCCATCCATACCGCCGAAGCCAGGCCAGACTTGAACACTGGATTCGGCCGTTCGAGTGGATCTAGGCCCGAGCCAGCCCGCCGACTCGTTCCTCTCACCTCCGGGTGGCCCGCGGCCTACGACGGCGGGGAGGTCCGCGGCGTTCGTGTGCCGGCCACCGCCTCCGCCTTCCCCACCTGTGACCCTGGCCACCTCGCCTCAGCCCGTGAGCATTGGAAGAAGAAGCAGGAGCAACATCGGAGATGGTCGCCTTCTCCATTCTCACCTGCCGGAGGTCCTGTCGGAGGTATTGGAGGAGGAGGTGGAATGGCGGTGGTCGGAGTGGGAGGAGCGGTGGACCAGGCGGACCGCCCTCTCCCGGATGCGGCCTTCGTTCTCTTGAGCCTGAGCAGCTCGCGCCAGCGGCTGGAGCAGCTTGGCGTCTTGGGCGAGAACGCGTAGGGGAACAGCTCGTCCGCGACCGGATCCACCAGGTCTGCAGCACGGCGGCTAGCACGGCCGCGGGGAGGTTACTAGCGACGGCGGAGGCCATGGACCGCGGCTGCGGCTACTCGCACCAAGCCCAGGACGCGACGGCGGAGAACCCACCGCGGGCGCGCACGACGAGGAACAGGTTGACAAGCTCTCCCATCTGCCCATCCCACCTCCTCCTCCAAGCTCGGCGAGGAAGGCCGTGAGGACGCCGTCGAACAGAGCAGACGCGCCCTCGTCCGTGAGCCCGGCCTCCGGCATCTCAATCCCGACGAGAAGACCGCAAGCACGGAGCTCGCCAACAACACCGAGCACAGCCGAACTCAGCGCGTGACATTCGTGTGGGCCGTGGGTGGCGACGTGCTCCCGGACGGATTTGGGTCACCTAGCCGGCGAGCCCCTACTCCCCTCTCTCTCCCTCTCCCTCGGCCAGCACGAGGCTCGTCCCCTGCTCCGACTCGCGCCAGCCATCTTCCCTGCTCACCATGTGCTCGACGAATTGGCTCAAACATAGTGAGGTTACCTGCACAATGAAGAGGTGACTCTATCCAAGCCAAACCAACAAACCAAACACAACTTGATGCTAGCCAGGCTTAGCTAGCACAGGTAACCAAACAAGTCCATCTTGGCTTGTTGGAGGTAGGCTTAGACTAGCCTGGCTTATTTCCTAGCTAGACTAGAAATAAGCTAGGTAACCAAACACACTCTATGTTTAGGTCTATTTCTTCACAGAGACAGGTTAAGTTTAAATCCTATACTCTTATAAAGCAAAATCTTACTAGTAATTTTTTTTGGCATGCAAAGTGTCCACCTCAGCAGTCTACTATCACTTGCATACAAGGTGTCCACCTCAGCAGTCCCCTATCACTTGCAATTAAAGTTTACTAGTATCCACTAATATTAGTTTATAATTATTAATCTCTTCCTAATAATTGTATAAATAGTTAAATTTCATTCCAAATCAGTAGTTTCTGCAGCAACGCGTAGGGTGTTTTTCTAGTTATGTTTGTTTGCTTACACAACTAGGTATAGTGATTAAAACAAAACAAACAAAGAGGGGTAAGGGTCAGGTCTCGCGACCCCTGTGGAGGCGGGAGGAAGTAGGGATCTATTGTTTTTCATAAGTTTTTCTAGTAGATCGAGTCCTTAGGGTTATGGTCTCTCCATTTAAAGTTTTTTGGTATTGGGGATTTATCTCCTTCTCTCCGGCGACGACGAGAGAGTAGGGTGGATTCGTTTTCTTCATGGCAGCTCTGTGGAAGATGAGGGTTGTGACAGAACCATCTAATTTATACAAGATTAAGTATGACTATCCCTGTTAAATACGTTGACACACGCATACCACCACTTATATAAATCCCGTAGTCCATTGAGTACCACGAAGGGTCTTAATAAATCAACTTCACAACCAAGATCGCACTTGATTAAGTGAATATATATCACATACACAGAGTTTACAGTGGAAATAATATTACAATAGGGTCATAGGTACTTAATACAAGTTTAGTTTCAATTTCAATAGGTTAAAAAATAACATAACTTTGAAATGATTACCAAATTATAAGTTTGAATCATATTGCTAGCTCAGATGACACCCTCCAACAAAAGCATAAATGAGAAGTATATACAGAGTAGTCGAGCCGACCAACGTTTAGTTACCACCTTCAGCAGACAGAGCACTTCACCTGCAACAGGGTGGAATAAAAACCCTGAGTACTCAATTGTACTCAACAAGACTTACCCGACAGAGAAATAAAATGACTCCAAGGATATGAATGATTTATTTAGTAGAGCTAGTTGGATAGCAATACTTTGTAAAAGAGCTTACTAAAGTAATTCCTTTCTTTCAGTTTAAGTTGCAAGATTTAGTAAGAACTATTTAGAACTACATTAGCACCTTTCTACATCATACACTTAATTTATAGAGCAAAGCAATTAACTATAGGGATTAGTTACCAATAATGATTCTCCTAACAACATCACATAATTTCATCCTTACTACACATCTGGAGCAAGACATGAGTTTCTCACTATCCAGGAGAGACGATGATTCGAATCGATTACACCAGCTGGGTAAAGCCCGTATCACACACCCTCACGAGCTAGCAAGGCTCGCGGGAGTCACCGTTCACTCTATCTCGTGACAAGTTTGGACCGTTTCATAAAACTCATGGTCCTTCATTCTCATAAGACATGCCCGTTCAGCCCATAGCCCATAGCAAGCAGGGTCTTGGATCAGTTCTCTTCCTTCAGACTCTCCTCCTAGCAATACTAGAGGTCTAATACTTACCCTAAATGAGCTATTCAGTTTCATAGTCGGAACGAGTTATCGACTGTTATGTGAAGGTACGTTCAATCTCATTCTAAGTCCAGACAACGGTACGGTCCTTAATCAACATGGACGGGAGAAAAGTATATGCATATAAGACCTCCATGTCTTGTTGCTCCTCTATCACCAAATCCTACCCGGTCTCCAATTATTAACCTCCTCATGATTCAAGATAACATAGTAACCACCTTATATGTTGCGGATGACACGAACCATCCGTCTTCTACTGTTCTAAGCATGTCTAAGCATAAACACGATCCACTTATTCTAGTAGAAGTACAAGTATATATTTATTGTGGACAAGGTAATTTATGCAACAACAGTCTCATCCAATTCCTATCAACCTAATATACCATATAATAATATATTATAATTAAGTGCATTTCAAAAGAAAGAATAGGAGATTTGTAATGCTCTGGGGCTTGCTGTAACAGAACCGACCAATTATACGAAATTAAGTAAGAAAATCAACCGCCGAGGCAGATAATTTAGCAAACTTAAGCCCGTATAACCCGGTAGTCCGTGAAACCACGAAGGATTTCAAACCAACCAACATACAAACCAAGATCGTACAAGTTTAGCAGCCACAGTCACATATTACATAAAGTTCACAATGACAGTTGAATACATTGAAGTTTAGAACATAAGTTATTACAAACCAAGTTCAAAAATAAAGTAGCGGAAGCAAATAGTTTCATAAAACACAGACACCCTTAATTCAAATACAGTGCCAGAAGATAGTCACTTTCTACAAAAGCATTAGGTAAGACATACGGAGCGACCATTGTCCTTGGTCCTAGTTGTCACCCATCGTCGGATACAGACAGTTGACACAATAGCCGTAGTACAGCTGACCATCTGCAACAACAATGGGAACAACGCCCTAAGTACGAGAAAGTACTCAGCTAGACTTACCCGTCTTAAACCAAAATAAAGTGACACCAAGGATTATATAAGACTTTCTTTTAGTGGGCCAGCTGACTCATTTGCGAAAAGCATAAGCTATCCTGACTAAACCATTTTAAGTCATTTGCCTCAGGTTTATTATAACTTATCTATCTAGGTAAACACCTATATTATAGCAATCACTTGATTAACCAATGACCTCCTGTTACCACTCGAATTTAGCATTTCCAACATCATCCATATAACCATTAGTCTCCTCGGCCTCACGACAGCACTGACGAGGATTATCAGCCCATCCCCAGGTATCGGTCTCCTCAGCCTCATGACCACGAGGCCGGTGGCTCTGGTTCAGCCTCCCGCTCAGACCTAGCCACGGTGGCTATTCTTGAGAGGCTGACCCAGGCACAGGAGCGACAGGAGCTTCAGCTATAGAGGCAGGCTCAGGACACCGCTGCAGCCTTTGCACAGATTCAGGCTCGACAGGATGAGTTCTAGAGACAGCAGCTTGAGATACAGCGCCAGCAAGTCGAGATGCAGCGTCAGCAATATGAGATGCAGCGACAGAGTGCAACTAGCCAGCAATAGTACTTGGATCTTCTGCGTCACCTAGTCACAGTTGGGGTTCCTCCACCTGCATCTGTCCTGACTTCAGCCTTACAGTCTAGTGGACCTTCGAGTCAGGGACAGCCGAGCTTTCAGTTCACCTCTCCACAGCTGCAGGTCCCTCAGTCGTTCCAGTCCCCAAGCTACACGCCTATTCAGACGGGATTTACTCCTTCAGACCAGCCTCGCCCTCACCTTTTGACTGGCACACCTTTCATTGATCTGAGTGCCATATACAGTGAGTTGACTGGTCAGCCGATGCCCTCGCACACTACTTTTGCTACTTCATCAGGGTTGTCAGCTTCAGAGACAGCTGTTCCTCCTGTGACATGGATGGACACTACAGAGACAGTTCCTTCGTCCGTTGCCTCGACAGATCCCTCAGCTATTGGCTCACTTCAGGCTCAGGTCACAGAGACTGCTCCACTTGTTGCTACTTCGTCAGTACCTGTTCCTGTTGCTCAGACCCAGACCGCTTCACAGCCGCGTGCTTCTTCAGAGGGTTAGCCTGATAGCTCCGAGTCCGAGGGAGACACTTCTCAGTTTGTGATTAATACGCGCTCCTCGGCACCCGACTCGACTCCGTCTGTTCCCCTGTCAGATCCTTAGATTAGTTTTTGGCGATTGATGCCAAAGGGGGAGAGAGAGTAGATTCAGGGGGAGTTTTGATAGAGGGTTTTTGTTTTTTTGTGTGCTACATTCATGCATCATGTTTACTTTACAGTAATTGCATTCTTGTGACATGTGGTCGTGTGAGTACTTTGAGTCTCTATGGTTTATCTAGTCACAGTTTTAAATCATGTCACTTGTTTGGTTATAGCTCATAAGGTTGTGCTTCCGTGCCTTACTCCGATCTCTTTTGAGCTATATCTTTTTGTGTACTAACGTTTCATGTCTTATCTTATAAGTACACTCTTTTGGCTTGGAACACATAAGCAATTCCTAACCTTTTGTGCTTATTGTTTTTCTGCTTATGTGAACCAAGCATGTTCGAAAACCTCAACTCCTATCTTTTGAATCTTAGTGTTGTCATCAATCACCAAAAAGGGGGAGATTGAAAGCATCTAGGCCCCGAGAGTTGGTTTCGACAATTGATGACAACGCTTTATTACCATGACTAACGAGTGTTTTGCAGAAACCTTGGTAAGTTAGGTCATGGGGGTGATAACTGCTTTGGGCACCGTGGTATTCATGCCCCCTGATGAAAATTGTTTCGGTTTTCAAAGGAGTGACGTCAAGATTAAGGACGGTTAGTTTCGGATGTCAAGGTTGAGTTACATTCGGAATAGTTGTTAGGATCTTCGTTTTCTCTTTTGGCCGTACTGTTAAGGAGAGCATGAGCGGGTAGCTTGACCTAGGTGAGTCTTATGTTTAGATGTGGTGCACACTTGTTAAACTTAGCACTAGGCAGCTCTAGAATAGCTCAAAGTTCAGTTGGAAGCAACTTGGTTCAAGTTGCGTCACGTTTCGGAGTGTTTAGAGAGTTTTTCCCTTGACCGGACGTGGTTCTCGGTCTAACCGGCGCGTCCGGTCAGTTCAAAACCGCGACTGCGTTTCGGTGCTGACGACCGGACGCGGTCCTTGCGAAGGATCGGACGCGGTGGTCAGACCGACAAGTGTCACTTAAGGGAAACCATCCATTCGGACGTGACCTGGGTGTGATCAGCATGTCCGATCACGTTCCAGTAAGGTCCTACGACGACCGGACGCGTCCGGTCATCACCGATCGGACGCGGTCGCGCGTCCGATCTCGTTACAGTAAGCTCCCTGCACGATCGGACGCGTCCGATCATCCCTGACCGGCGCGTCCGGTCACTCAGCCGAAATTTCAGAATTTCAACCGTTACGAGCGACCAGCGCGTCCGGTCACTTCGAGCGGCGCGTCCGGTCACTCAGTCGAAATTCTAGAATTTCGATCGTTACGTGCGACCAGCGCGTCCGGTCACTTTGATCGGCGCGTCCGGTCACCCCGCGTTTTGCTGAGTTGGCAGGTAATGGTTCGTTTCGACTGTGGGGTGTATAAATACATCCCCACCACCTCTTTGAGAGGTCTCTTGCTCATTTGTTCAGCTGAGAAACACCTTTGGAGTGCAAGGGAGTGCAAGAGCTCTAGTGAGGAGTGTGGTTTGAGAATCAAAGCTTGAGAGTTCTTCACTAGTGATTAGAGAGTAGCAAGTGTGCATCCTCCTTCTCATTAGGCTCGTTTTGGTCAAGTGAGAGTTCTAGCTTGTTACTCTTGGTGATCGCCATCACCTAGACGACTTGGTGGTGATTGGGAGTTTGGTGATCATCCGGCGAAGCTTGTGGATGACCCAACTCATCTTGTGAGCGGTTTTGGGCGATTCACCGCGACGGAGTGTTGAAGAATCAGCCCGTAGAGAGCACTTGATCCTTGCGCGGATCAAGGGGGAGCTACACCCTTGCGCGGGTGCTCCAACGAGGACTAGTGGGGAGTGGCGACTCTCCGATACCTCAGAAAAACATCGCCGTGTTCCTTGCCCTTACTTTTAAGCATTTACATTCTCGTATTTACATTTATTGCTTGTTTTACTTTCCTAAAATTGCCATGCTAGACTAGGATTGGAAACTAGGGTGCAAAACTCTTTACCGGTAGAATATCGAGGAACACAAGTAGGCACTAGGGGTGAATTCCGGCTTGTAGGATTTAATTTTTGCAATTAATTTTTAGAGAAGCCCAATTCACCCCCCCTCTTGGGCATCTTGATCCTTTCAATTGGTATCGGAGCCGAGTTGCTCCTAGTTTAGGCTTTACCGCCTAGAGCAAGATGTCTAACGGGGAAGGACCACCTCCCACCTTTGAGGGGGATGATTTTCCATATTGGAAAATCCGTATGGAGACGTATCTCGAAGCCATAGATGTTGGGTGTCTTAGAGCCGCAACCCAAGGGCTTCCCGCTATCAAGGATCCCGCCAACCCAATTAGTGACGAGGAGAAGTACCACCGGTGAAATGCAAAGACCAAAAATGCACTATACCGGGGCTTAGGCAAGGATATCTTCAATCGTGTGCATAATGCAAAGAACACTCATGAATTGTGGGAAAACCTTTGTGCTCTCCATGAGGGAACTAAGAGTGAGCGTGAGGAACGCTATCATATTTCTTTAAAGAAAATTAATTCTTTTGAGATGCTTCTCAAAGAAAGTGCCAATGACATGTACACTCGTCTAAATGTTCTTGTAGAGGACCTCAATGCTCTTGGGCTCACTCAAATGAGCCAATCGGATGTTGCAAGGAAGATCTTGAGTGTTCTTCCCGTTGAGAAGTATGGTCACATTGTCACCGTGCTTCACCAAAGTGATCTCTCCACCGCAACACCGACACAAGTATTGGGGAAGATCAATGCTCATGAGATGTACATGCACATCACTCCGGAAGAGGGCTCATCATCTTCCAAGAAGAAAGACTTGGCCTTCAAAGCTAGCCATGACAAGAAAAAGAAGAAGGGCCAAGCCATGATGGTGCAAGAAAGCTCAAGTGAAAGTGATGTTGATGATGAATCACTTGCACTCATGGTGAGGAAGACCACCAAAATACTAAAGAAGCTCAACAAGAGTGGCATCAAGTTCGATGGCAAGAAAAAGAAATTCTTCACAAGTAGCAAAAGAAAGCCAATCTCGGAGATAGATTGCTACAATTGTGGTGAACTTGGCCACTTAGCTCATCAATGCCCTAGACCTCCAAAAGACAAGTACAAGAACAAGAACAAGGGCAAGAAAAATGATTCAAGCGATGAAGAAGAAGAGAGGAAGAAAAACAAGCCATACAAGAAGGATGGCAAGAAGAAGGAGTTTCACAAGAAGAAGAAGGGAGGAAAAGCATACATTATTGGTGATTGCCTCACCGATATTGAATCATCTTATGAGTCCTCCGAAGATGAAAGCAATGATGAGAAAGAGAAGGTTGCCGCATTTGTAATGAGGCCATCATCTTCACCAACATCTTCATCACCACCTTCACCGCCTCCATCACCATCATCGTCCACTACTCACCTATGCCTTATGGCCAAGGGTGATCAAAAGGTACAAAACTATGATAGTGATGATGATGATGATAGTGATAGTGATGATGAATATGATGCATCTTCTTATGATGAACTTGTAAAATTGTTAAACAAATACACTAAAGTCATAAGAAGGACTAGAAATGAAAATGATGAACTTCAAAATGAAAATGAATCACTCTCATCTAAGCTTGAAAGTGCTCAAGAGGCTAGTGGTGAGCTCAAAGATCAAAATGAAATTATGTCTTCTACTCTCAAGGAGCTCAAAACTTCTAATAAAGAGCTTAGAGATCAACATGATAAACTTGAGAAGAAGCATGATGAGCTCATCACTAGGCATAACTCTCTAAAAGACAAATATACAACATTGAAAATTGACTATGATAGTCTTTTGGTTGCTAATGAACTTGCTTTTGAGACACATGATGCTACTAACAAAGTTGTTAAGTGTGATATAGCTACATCATGTGATGACTTGATTATTGAAAGCATTGAGCAAGGTTCTAGTAGCAAAGGTAAGAGTATGGTTGAGTCAAGCAATTATGATGATTATGCCAAGATCAAGAGTGAAAATGAGAAGCTTGCAAGTGAGAACAAGAAGCTAAAAGGTTTGATGGCTCTTGAGAAGCAAACAACAAATGAATCACTCATTGAAGAAAACAAAAAGTTCAAGCAAGAGAAAGAGCATCTCAAAACCGGCCTAAGCAAGTTCACAAGAGGTCAATATTTGCAAAGTGAGCTACTCATGAACACCGTAATGAAGATGGATAGAAGTGGTATTGAGTACTTGGCAAATCAAGAGAAGAAGACAAAAGCTCAACAACAACAAAGCAAGTCAAAACCCAAGCCAAAGAGATGTGTTGAATGTGGACAAGAAGGTCACTTTGCACATGAGTGTAATACTCCACCACCACAACCCTTGCCCAAGCATGCTAGACCCTTTGCCTTCAATGCTCATTATATGCTAAGAAAATATTCAAATGGAAAGTTGAAAGTTATGTTCTTGGGTCCCCCAAACAAGAATATGCCTAAGAAAATATGGGTTGCCAAGTCACTAGTTGAGAAAGTCAAGGGTCCCTCTCAAGTGTGGGTCCCTAAACAAAAAGCTTGATCTCTTGTGTGTAGGTGAACTATAAGACCGGTGGATCTCATTGGGTTATTGATAGTGGTTGCACTTAACATATGACCGGTGATCCTCGTATGTTCACCTCCGTTGAAGAGAATGGGATATGTCAAGAGAAGATCACATTTGGAGATAATTCAAAGAGCAAAGTCGAGGGTATAGGCAAGATTGCAATATCAAATGATCACTCTCTCTCAAATGTGCTCTATGTTGCTTCATTGAGTTTCAACTTATTATCCGTTGGGCAACTTTGTGATCTTGGCTTCCAATGCTTGTTCGCACCAAATGAAGTGGTAGTTTCAAAGATAGATGACAAGCAAGTGATATTCAAAGGCTTTAGATACAATAATCTTTATCTTGTTGACTTCACCTCCGAAGATGCAAACTTGATGACATGTTTATTCACCAAGACCTCACTTAGATGGCTTTGGTATAGGAGGCTTGCTAATGTTGGAATGAACACTCTCAACAAGCTATTGAAGAAAGAATTAGTGAGAGGATTGAAGGATGTAAAGTTTAAAAAGGACAAACCTTGTAGTGCATGTCAAGTGGGCAAACAAGCTGCAAACACTCATCCAACCAAAGCTTTCATGTCAACTTCAAGAGTGCTAGAACTTCTACACATGGATTTGTTTGGGCCTACAACCTACAAGAGCTTGGGTGGTAATCTCTATTGTCTTGTGATAGTGGATGACTACTCAAGGTACACATGGACCTTCTTTCTTCATGACAAATCTGAAGTGGCCAATTGTTTCAAGAAGTTTGCAAAGAGAGCTCAAAATAAATTTGAAGTCAAGATAAAGAAGATTAAAAGTGACAATAGCAAAGAGTTTGACAACACCAACATTGAAGCTTATTGTGATGAAATTGGAATCAAGCATGAAGTTTCTTCAACTTACACTCCTCAACAAAATGGTGTAGTTGAGAGAAAGAATCGGACTTTGATCACTCTTGCAAGAACAATGTTAGATGAGTACAATACTCCAGAGAAGTTGTGGGCCAAGGCAATCAACACCGCATGCTATGCTTCAAATCGCCTCTTCCTACAAAAGTTTCTTGGCAAGACCCCCTATGAGTTGCTTAATGGGAAGAAGCTAGACGTCTCATTCTTCCAGGTGTTTGGTTGCAAATGCTACATCTACAAGAAGCGTCAACACCTAGGGAAGTTTCAAAGACGTTGTGATATTGGTCTTCTTGTTGGTTACTCATCAAAGTCCAAAGCATATAGAGTATTTAACCATGCCACCGGTTTGGTTGAAGAAACATATGATGTGGAATTTGATGAATCTAATGGCTCCCAAGGAGCAATTGAGAATTGTGATGATGTAGGTGATGAACCCTTGAGGGAGGCAATGAAGAACATGCCGGTGGGAGACATCAAGCAAAAGATGATGAAGACGATGTACAAATTGTTGATCCACCATCTTCATCACATGTGCCTCAAGATGATGACAAGAACAAGAGAGTTGAAAATGAAGACACTTATGTCTCTCATGAACAAGCCGAGGCACAAGCACAAGATGTTGATGCTCCCCATCCACCTCCTCAAGTGGTTGATAGAAGAAACTCACCTCTACTTCAAGCACATCCACAAGATCTCATCATAGGGAGTCCTTCTAAGGGAGTAATGACTCAATCTCAAAAGCTTGCCTCTTTTGTTGAACATCACTCCTTTGTCTCTTGTGTTGAACCTAAGAATGTAGAAGAAGCTCTTCAAGATCCGGATTGGGTGAATGCTATGCATGAAGAATTGAACAACTTCGCCCGAAATCAAGTATGGACACTTGAAGAGCATCCTAAAGGGGCAAGAGTCATTGGAACCAAGTGGGTGTTCCGCAACAAGCAAGATGACCAAGGCATAGTTGTGAGGAACAAGGCAAGACTAGTTGCAAAGGGATTCTCTCAAGTTGAAGGTCTTGATTTTGGAGAGACCTTTGCACCCGTTGCAAGACTTGAAGCCATTCGTATCCTCCTTGCATATGCATCACATCATGATATGAAACTATATCAAATGGATGTGAAAAGTATATTCTTAAATGGCTTCATAAATGAACTAGTCTATGTTAATCAACCTCCCGGGTTTAAAGATCCTAGATATCCTAATCATGTTTATAGGTTGTCCAAGGCGTTATATGGCTCAAGCAAGCCCCTAGAGCGTGGTATGAGCGCCTCCGAGACTTCCTCATTGAGAAAGGCTTCACCATTGGGAAAGTCGACACCACACTTTTCACCAAGAAGCTTAATGGGGAGATCTTCATTTGTCAAGTGTATGTTGATGATATCATCTTTGGATCAACAAATGAAGAATATTACAAGGAATTTGGTGAATTGATGTCGAAGGAGTTCGAGATGTCTATGACTGGTGAGCTCACATTCTTCCTTGGTTTTCAAGTCAAGCAAATGAGAGAAGGGATTTTCATCTCTCAAGAAAAGTATACCAAGAATCTTCTCAAAAGGTTCAAGATGGAAGAATGCAAATCAATCAAGACCCCAATGCCATCTAATGGACATCTCGACCTAGATGAGGGAGGTAAACCGGTTGATCAAACTCTCTACCGTTCTATGATTGGTAGTTTGTTGTACCTTACCGCATCTAGGCCCGATATCATGTTTAGTGTGTGCATGTGTGCTCGCTTTCAAGCGTACCCTAAAGAACCTCACTTAAGTGCCGTAAAAAGAATCTTAAGATATCTTAAGCACACCCCAAGCATTGGTCTTTAGTATACCAAAGGAGCTAGATTCCAACTAGTTGGCTATTCCGATTCGGATTATGCCGGTTGCAAAATTGATAGAAAAAGCATATCCGGAGGGTGCCATTTGCTTGGAAGGTCTTTAGTATCTTGGTCATCTAAAAAGCAAAATAGTGTGGCTTTGTCCACCGCCG
The DNA here is from genome assembly GCA_038087645.1 of Saccharum hybrid cultivar R570. NCBI lineage: Eukaryota > Viridiplantae > Streptophyta > Magnoliopsida > Poales > Poaceae > Saccharum > Saccharum hybrid cultivar. The sequence goes on along the minus strand of JAQSUU010000043.1, from coordinate 3,752,563 downwards.
AGGCGAAATACATTGTCGCAGGAGCTTGTTGTGCACAAATCTTATACATGAAACAAACCCTCCTAGACTATGGAATTGTTCTTGAAAAGGTGCCACTTTTATGTGATAATGAAAGTGCCATTAAAATTGCTAATAATCCGGTACAACACTCTCGCACCAAGCACATTGATATCCGCCACCACTTTCTAAGAGATCACGTTGCTAAAAATGATATATCACTAGAAGGTGTAAGAAGTGAAAATCAATTAGCGGATATCTTCACTAAACCTTTGGATGAAGCTACCTTTTGTAGGTTGAGAAGTGAACTCAATGTGCTTGACTCTAGTAACTTTAAAAAATGAGCTTGTGTTGTCCCTTGCATTGCATCGTATTGTATGTCATGTTTAATTACCCGCAATGCATCTAGGGCTTGGCTAACACGGTTACGATAACCCTCCTTTGGAGGAGTGAAGAAGCCTAACCGTGGATCAAACTTGACAAGCAACCTAGCTTTACTTACTTGTTTTGCATTGCATTTGCATGGTTGTTGCTTTGTCGTTTCTTTTCGGTTTGGCTTTGAGCAACCTCTGTGTTCGTCCATGGGTAGAGAGAGCATTTTGACGCTCCCAAGGATTCAAAAACTCTATTGCATGGCCATACGTTGCTCCTCGGGTGTTTGTTGCCTATTTTTCCTAAAAATAATATTATCCTAAGGCAAACTATTTTGAGAAACTTGAGGGTTTGAGTGAGGTCACTCATATCATGTTTCAATTGGTGTTTATTTGTGTCTCTTTGAATTGGAACTTGATTGGGAGAAGTCGCGTCGAAGTTCGGAATGAAGAAGGGCGAAAAACAGTGACCGGACGCTGGACCGGACGCTGCACCGGACGCAGTGATGCTTCACCACCGTGTCCGGTCCCGATGACCACCAGCGCGTCCGGTCATCCAGAAGACCAACTCCTGATCTAGTGACCGGACGCGCTGCTTTTGACCACCGCGTCCGGTCCTGGTAACCACCACCGCGTCCGGTCATTCGCGATGACTTTCTCAGGTAACCCTCGACCGGACTCTGTCCGCGTCCGGTCAGTCCTAACCGGACGCGTCCGGTCGCTCCTGGAGCTTACTTGTCACAGAACCTCCTAATTATGATGGCCCACAAGTACCCGTCATTGCCATAATGACCTCTGATGGCCGTACTTATGTTCACCATAACTTAAAAGGCCTGCTTTCCTCCGAACAGGATCCAATCACAGGAGTATTGCAATATTACAACAGTTTATTCAAAATATTCAACAGAGTAACGTAGCCAAAGTCTTACAATAATATAGGTTTACAAACCAGTTTTCAAACTTCAAACCTTATGTAACATTATTACAAACCAGTAGTAGAGAAGTATCGGTATTAACTTTATTACAACACACAAGCGAGATGCCTTGCCCAAAGGCCACACAGTCTACTCGTCGTCGCTTTCTTCAACCACGATGGTCATGCAACAAGGCTCGAAGCAGACTTGTTCATGAACCGCACCTGCAACAAGGGGTTAACAAACCCTGAGTACTTGAGGGTACTCAACAAGACTTACCCGACTAAGACAAAGACTCCAAGGGCATGCTAGCTTTAGGGAATCAAGGTACGGGTATTCTAGAATCAAGATTTTCCTTTGCAGAAAAACTTACTAAAGTAAGTCCTTACCTTCAATATTTTACTTTTACCATTGATGGTTCATTAATCAATTCTAAGTGATCCTAATCTAGATCAAAGTAATTGTCATCAAAACCTTTCTCATTCTTTCTTTTAATTCTAGTTCTTAACTACGATGCAAGTCAGGTGATCAAGTCTCCATAACCGAGGAGCAACGACGATTCGAACCGATTATACCCAGCTAGGGATCTCTAACTTCACGACATATGTAGAACCGAATCTTGCATATATCAACCCTCATTTAGATCTCCCAAAACCAGAACGTGTCCATCGCCACCCGAGAGTACAGTACTCCTCGAACCCGACCAAATTCTAGCCCCGAGGGTACACGCTACTCTCGCCATCTCTCCACTCCCAGTGCGAGGTTAGACGTTCTCGTAATGGAATCACCAACATTTTGGGCTTACCCAAGGCATGAGGCTAGCTGCAAAGTCTTGAACACAACAGGCTTACAACGAACGGACCTTAACTGACAAGGCAGAAACACTACATTGAGACTCCTTTTCCAATGCATGTTAGCAGTGGCCAAACCACCCGCCCGATCTTTCAAGTTCATTCTCATATTTCAATATTCATTCAATATGCCGTCATGGCTATATAAACATTGCATTTAAAAGCTTAACTTCTAAGCATAGCGAAGCATACTACGCATTTTCCGTAAAACAGGTATCAAGGTTGATATCACAATAATCAAGGATGATAATGCAGCAATTGGGTTATCACTCAACTCCTAATTACTTAATGCAGTAAACCATATTATAAATAATAAAACATTTGTAAAATTCATGGTAGGGTTTAAATGCACCGGGGCTTGCCTTGCTCGGACACGATGACTGACTCAGACCCGAGAACTCCAACGTCAGGTCCGAAACCCACCGACGATCGCTCTTCTCCGGAAACTGGCTCGACGGCTTCGACTTCTTCGAAAGCGGAGACTACACGAACACATAACATGCTTTAACATGATGCTCGATGATAAACATGATGCTTGATGATAACATGCTACGAGTTACGACTGGAGTACAACTTCCCTTCACGGTACAGTCGCAAACAGAACACCTACTAACTAGTAGTGACGATTCCAGCGATACCAGCTTTTAACCTAACAAGTTACTAACGAGCTCAATCATGGAATTAAGGTGCCAAAGATCACAAAAGGGTAGTGACCTAAGGACATCACTCAATAAAAAAGGCACACAACTCTTAAAGTTCTCAAATTAACATTTATTTATTATTTAAATAATTAGGACATAATTAGAAGTTAATCAAATTTTACCTAATCAAACTCAAACTTTTTTATGGATTAAGAATGATGTATAACAGTGTCATAATAAATTTCATAATTTTTGGATAAATAAATTAATTATTAAAATTCATGGAAGTTGCATTTAATCTTTATTAGAACTAATTAATTCTACTACACAAAGTACTCAATTTCAGCATTTAACATTTTTCCTAGATAGTTTATACATTGAGAAGCCTACACAAAAATTTTCATGAATTTTGGAACTCTACACAATTTTTAGTGAAATAAACAAATAGTAGCACTATTTAAAATTTTGAAAAACAAAAACAAAAACCGAACTCGGGCCGATCCTTCTCTCCTTCCGGCTCGGCCCACTGAGCGGCCCGCTCGCGCGCGCCCGCGCTCGCGCCCGCACTCGCCCGAGCGGCCTAGCACCGCGGCCCAGCCGCGCGCGCTCACTCTCCCGTTCTCTCTCACTGACAGGCCGACCTCGCCTGTCATCGCCTACCTCCCGTGTCTCGCTCACTCTCGCGTGCTCACTCACCTTCGCACGGTGGCCGGCCGGTGGCCAGGGCTTCGGTCGACCAACTGACCTGACCAACACCAACTACACCTTCCCACGACTCCGTTTTACTAATTTGCCCCACGGTTCGAGCTCCGGTGACACTTCACCGACGACGGTGGCGGCTCGGCAACTACAGTGATCGACGACTCGACGACACAAAGGTGCAAAGCTTAAACTAACTAGCCAGGGAGCATCAGGGGTGTACCACGATCACAGAGGCGTGATCGGTTGAAGCGGAGAGGCACTAGAGGCGGCTGGCCACGGTGGCGGGGCTCAACCGGGACGGCGGCGACCCGAGGTGGAAGACGACGGTTCCCCGGCGATCCTGAGCGGTAGCATCTACACCAAGAGGCGCAACAGGTTCGCAAGGTGATGGCGGAGTGATTGGCGAGATGGAGATGGATGCGGTGGAGCAGGAAGGGCAAATTTGGCCGGAGAAATGAGGACGGTGGCGGCGGCGATGGTGAAACCGGAAAACGTCACTATGACCTCGACGTATTTATAGACGACGGTCGCGGCTACAGAGCTGCACTGCTCGTGTCATCGCGCTGGCGTTCTCGACCGCGCGCGAAGGCCGTGGAAGCTGGCCGAAGCCGTCCGGCGTCTCGCCGGCGCCCATGCCGACCGGTGGCCGTCGGTGATTGGCGCGGCACTGTAGCACCCCCCCAAATTTTGAATTTTCAAACTGTTTTCTAAAATTACTCTCAAATTTATGTAACAACTTGAAAAACTTCCAATCTATGAAATCTTCAGAATTTCAAGCTCTACAAGGTTTGTATTGAACACTTTCTCAAATTCTCACTGGATTTTGAAATTTGAGTTTAAATTCAAAAGGGGACACATTTTCAGATTTGGTAATTTAGAAATTACTTTTGATTTTATATTGAAACTTCAAAATCTCCAAACATCAAAGTTGTACATCTCGACCAGACCTACAACTTTTCTGTTCAAAACTTTTTCAAATTCTGCCTCCATTTTGAAATCTTAATTTGGGGACAAAAATGAGTCAAAACTGAAATTTGTTTATTTTCAAAATTGCTCCACATTTTACACTAAAACTTTGAAAACTCAAAACACCAAAGTTGTAGCCCTTGAAAAGTTCTACAAACTTGGTTTTGAACTTTTTCCCAAATTTTTCTTAGATTTTGAATTATTTCAAAAGTGGTAAAACAGGGTTTTGAAATTTAGGGTTTTCTGAGGAATTTTAAATTGGAATTTGTTGCTACTTTGATTTGTGATTACTTAGTGATCAAAACCTCACCCAAGGACATCATTTGGACCAACATGACATGGTTGACCAATTGCCACTCTTGGTTGACCAATTAGCTTTTAAAATTCTTTTACATTTTTCCCCAATTTTGAATTCGAATTCGAATCGGAAAACTCGTGACAAGTTTTGGGACTCCAATTCAAACTCAAATTTGGAGTTTCATTTTAGAGGTTGTACTTGAGCTCATACCCTACACTTGACACTAGTGTGCAACATAGTCGCACACCTCAAATTACGCAGGGCATGGACTAAGCATTTGCGGTGGTATTAAAAATTAGGGTTTTCAGGTTCGGAGCACACCACTGAGAAACACATTCAACCTAGATAAGTAAACTTGTTTTAGTTGATGCATAACAAAGTTAACCTAACAGGGATGCTTTGCAATGCATTATGATGACATGGCAGATTAATTAGCACTATAACACCCGGGGTGTTACAACCCTTCCCCCTTAAAGAAATCTCGTCCCGAGATTTAAAGCCTTGAGTTAAGTAATAGAAAAGGAAACGTGTCAAGCAAACACGTCCAAGACTTGTCTACAAAACAGGTAGGGGTTTTCTGCATTACAAAGATTTTAAAAGGATAGGTTATAGTTTAAAGAGGAAATTGCAATCTAGATAGAAGCAAAGAACTCCGGGAAATTCTCTTACAGATAATCCTCCGTTTCCCAGGTGGCTTCCTCTTCTGAATGTTGATTCCACTGTATTCTGTACCATTTAGTTGTTCTACTTCGGGTAACACGATCTTTTTGATCCAAAACTCTGATAGGATGTTCAGAATATGTCAAATCCGGTTCAAGTTCAACTCCCTCAACATCAACCACTTGATCATGTACTTGTAGACACTTCTTCATTTGTGATACATGAAATACATTGTGCACGGCTGACAGTTGTTCAGGCAGCTTTAACTTATATGCCACCTTTCCACATTGTTGAATGATTTGAAAAGGACCAATATAACGTGGTGCGAGTTTGCCTTTGACTCCAAATCTACTAACTCCTTTCATGGGTGATACTTTTAGATAAACATAATCCCCTACTTGGAATACCAAAGGTCTACGCCTTTTATCAGCATAACTCTTTTGCCTGGACTGAGCCACTTTTTCTTCTGTTTGTTTCACAAGATCAACACCGAAAAAACCATCTTTCTCCCGGTTCTGACCAATTCAATGGAGTTCTGCACCTACGGCCATACAATGCCTCAAACGGTGCCATTTTGATACTCTCTTGATAACTATTATTATAGGAGAATTCTGCTAAAGGTAACCACTCGTCCCAAGTGTCTGAATAATTAAGTGCACATGACCTTAACATGTCTTCTAGAATTTGATTGACCCTTTCAGTCTGACCACTTGTTTGTGGATGATAAGCGGTACTATGCAAAAGTTTTATACCCAGGGACTCATGTAGGTGTCTCCAAAATTTGTTAACAAACTGAGTACCTCTATCTGATACAATGGTCTTTGGTACCCCATGAAGACTCAGGATTCGTGCAATATAAATTCTTGCATAAGTTATAGCAGAATAGTCCACCTTAACTGGAATAAAATGAGATGACTTTGTCAGTCGGTCCACAATGACCCAAATTGAATCAAAGCCTCTTGTGGTCTTGGGTAACCCAGTAATGAAATCCATACTGATATCTTCCCATTTCCAGGATGGAATGGGCAAGGGTTGTAACATTCCTGCCAACTTCAGGTGTACTGCCTTCACCTTACAACAAGTGTCACATCTGACCACATACTTGGCAATCTCAATTTTCATTTTGGTCCACCAGAATTTCTGTTTCAAATCTTGATACATCTTATTACTTCCTGGATGAATAGAAAACCTTGTGCTATGTGCTTCATCAAGAATGAGCTGACGTAACTCTAGAACCTTTGGGACCACTAACCGGTTCTTAAACCACAACACATCTGCATCATCAATACTAAAATCTATCCGTTGACCCGTTCTAACTTTTTCTTTGATGTGAGCTACTCCGGAATTCTTTCTCTGAGCAGACACAATCTGATCTTTGATTGTTGATTCTACTGTGACATTAGTCAACTGACCTTGTTGAACTATTTCAATATTCAGCTTTTCTAATTCATAACATAAACTGTAATCCATTGGCTTCACAGTAATGCAATTGCAATGATTCTTTCTACTGAGTGCATCAGCAACAACATTTGTTTTTCCAGGGTGATAGTGCACTTCTAAATCATAGTCCTTTATTAACTCAAGCCACCTTCTTTGCCTCATATTCAACTCTGACCGAGTAAAGATATACTTTAAGTTCTTGTGATCTGTATACATGTGGCAAGTATTACCTAACAAGTAATGACGCCAAATTTTCAATGCATGAACCACAGCTGCTAGTTCAAGATCATGTGTCGGATAATGTTCTTCATGACGCTTCAACTGTCTCGAGGCATAAGCAATGACTCTGCCTTCTTGCATCAATACACAACCAAGGCCAATACTCGAGGCATCACAGTAAACATCAAATGGCTTTTCTATATCTGGTTGTGCCAAAACTGGAGCAGTTGTCAATGACTTCTTTAAAATTCTAAAAGCTTTCTCACATTCTGGAGACCATATGAACTTAGTTTGATTCTTCAACAACTCTGTGATTGGCTTGGCTACCTTTGAAAAGTCAGGTATGAATCGACGGTAATAACCCACCATTCCCAGAAAACTTCGGACTTCATGAACTAAGATTGGTGGTTTCCAATTCAGAATATCTTCCACCTTGCTAGGATCTACTGCTACTCCTTCGGCTGACAACACTTGTCCTAAGAATTGCACTTCTCTTAACCAAAACTCACATTTACTGAACTTGGCATATAGTTGGTGATCTCTCAGACGAGTCAGAACAACTCTGAGATGCTCAACATGTTCTTCTTCACTTTTGGAGTATACCAGAATATCATCAATAAACACAACTACAAATTTGTCAAGCTCCGACATGAAAACTGAGTTCATCAGATACATGAAATGTGTCGGTGCATTGGTGAGACCAAAAGACATAACTAGGTACTCATACAGTCCATATCTGGTAGTGAATGCAGTCTTTGGGATATCTTCAGGTTGAATCTTGATTTGATGGTACCCTGACCGAAGATCGATCTTTAAAAATACCTTTGCCCCCGCAAGCTGATCAAAGAGTAGATCAATGCGAGGCAACGGATATTTATTCTTAATGGTTACTTCATTCAGCGGTCGATAGTCAACACACATACTTAAAGTCTAATCTTTCTTCTTGACAAAAAAGAGCTAGACATCCCCAAGGTGAGGAACTGGGTCTGATAAAACCTTTGTCACGTAACTCTTGCAATTGATCCTTAAGTTCTGCCAATTCATTGGGTGGCATTCTGTAAGCTCTCCGGGATATTGGGGCAGTACCCGGTTTTAACTCAATCACAAATTCTACATCTCTGTCTGGTGGCAGACCTGGTAGATCATCTGGAAACACATCTGGAAATTCACAGACTACCGGTATATCACAAATCTCCTGTACTGAAGTTGCACATATCCTTTCAACTGTTCTCTTTGGGATAGGAAGTTGGATAAGAAGATGAGATTTATTATCTGGCAGGTTAAACCTTATAGTTCTATGCAGTGCATCTATAAGGGCTCCTCTTTGGTACATCCAATTCATACCCAGGATTACATCTATATCCTGTTTCTGTAATATTATCATTGAGGTAGGAAATATATGCCCACCTAACTCTATAGGTACGTCACGTACCATCTCCTTAGTACACAGTCGTCCCCTGGGCGACTGGATAAAGAAATCTTCTTGTGTTCCCATAATTGGAATGTCATGCTTAACAACAAAGGTGTGATTTATGAATGTATGCGATGCACCTGAATCAAATAACAGTACTGCTGGATGATTAGCAACAGGGAACATACCCATCATAACAGGTTCTCCCTCTGGGATTACACTTGCTTGAGTGTAGAACACACGTCCGATCTTCTTCTTCTCACCCTTACCCTTCTGAACATTCAGGTTATTATTCTTGCTCTGAGGTTGTTGCTGTTGCGGTACGGGAGCTCTGGGATAACTGGGATTGTACTGCCTTAGATACGGGCAGTCCTTGGAAAAGTGGCCTGGCTTTCCACAGTTGTAACAGGGAAAGTTATGGGTTACTGGAGTCTGGTTTTGAATACCAGGGGCATTCGGCTGCTGTGGATACTGTGGAATTGCGGTAGGACGGAAAAACATCTGCGGCTAAGCTTGGTATTGCGGTGGACGATAAGTTGGGCGGAAATGGTTCTGAGGGTGATAAACAAACCTCTGGCGCTTTTTAATGCCACCAGACGGGCTAGAAAACACTGGCTTCTTTTTCTTCGACTCTTTATGCAGTCGGGACTTCTCTTCTGACGCAATAGCCACATTGACTATCTCATGGTAAGTGGCATTATAGCAGGTGACCAATGCTTCCTGGATTCTGGTACTCAAACCTCTCATGAAATAACTCTTCTTCTTTGCATCGGTGTTCACATATTCCGCTGCATACTAGGACAGATGATTGAATTTGCCCACATACTGTAGAACTGTCTGGTTCCCTTGCTTCAGCGAGAGAAACTCTTCTAACTTCATGGCCATGACACCATCTGGGATATAATGTGCTCTGAAGGCTTCACGAAACTCCTGCCAAGTGATACGGTGGCCAGCAGGCCGTGCGGCGACCAGATTCGCCCACCACGCCCCTGCGGCACCTCTAAGCTGTTGTGCTGCAAACACGGGCTTCTGATGCTCCGTGCACTGTAAAAGTTCAAACTTCTGCTCCATGGTACGGAGCCAGTCATCCGCCTCTAGCGGCTCATCTGCTTTTGAGAACACTGGTGGACGGGTATCGGTGAAATCCACATAAGTGGTTTCCCCTCCATTGTTACGGCCTCGACAGCCCTGATTTCCATTCTGATTCTGATTCTGAGCCAACAAGGTAGTGGCATTAACCAGTGCGGCAATAGCTTCTGCCAAGGTGGGTGGAAACGGTGGGGGATTCGGAGGATTGTCCCTTTCTTGGGAAGTTCCAGTACCGTCCATCTGTTGTACATAAACTATATTTATTTACATCGCTTTATTGAATTAAAAAGCAGTTAGTACAATACTTGTATACACACACAACTTATCTTACATTATTTCATTACAAACTTGCTCTCAAGCAAGAAACTACCCACTAAGGTTCTTAGAAAGCAGGAAAGACTACTATATTACACAACCATCCATGTCGACACTTCACTCCTCATCATCATCGCTGATCACGATCACTCCATCCTCATTCTCTGGAGCACTTGCACCAGTGACATGACTCGCATCATCCCCACTTTCCATCATGGGTTCATCTTCTTCTGGATCTTCTTCCTCATTGTCCTCTCCATCAGGAACAATCACGGCACCGACATCATCTTCTACTGCCTGGGGCTGATGATTGGGATTCATCAGATCATTTAGCCTATGGACTTCCTCATGCAGAACTGTGTTGTACTGCTCTAGGTGTGTCACATAAAGCTCTAACTCACGAACACGAGCCTTGGCTTCTGTCTCCTTTTCCAAAGACTCCTTCTAGAACTGTTTCTAAAAACACATGTTGCGCTTCAGTCGCTCCACTTCTGATGTAAGCCTTGCAACCTCTGATTCCGAATCCGAGTTCGGATTACAGGTACTGCTTGCTCCATCACCTTTGGCGGCCAACTGATGACGCGGCACTCCTTGCGGACCCGTTTTCTTGGGAGGAGTCGTCTTCACACGTGCCATCCTATAGCAAGATAGAATTAGGACGATAAGAACAGATAGAGGGATCTGAAGGTTAGCATGAATAGGATTTGAACCTTACTTAACCCAAACCACTTTAAAAGGGAAGGTAGCTTAAGCAGGTTAATTAAACATAATGCATGCATCACACTTACGATCTAACAGAAAGATTTAAGTAACACATGCAATCTTTATAACATAGGGCACTATACATGATACTTCACTACGAAGCTTTCAAATATGAGCTAAGGAAACTATAGAATAGATTAAGATAAGCAAAAGCAATTTGGACCAAAATATCAGTATTAAGTTTGTTTGACCCAAATCATTTTGAAGTTTTGCAAGGTAATACTACAATAACCCGAGTGATTATGCTCTGGTATTACTTGTCATAGAACCTCCTAATTATGATGGCCCACAAGTACCCGTCATTGCCATAATGACCTCTGATGGCCGTACTTTTGTTCACCATAACTTAAAAGGCCTGCTTTCCTCCGAACAGGATCTAATCACAGGAGTATTGCAATATTACAACAGTTTATTCAAAATATTCAACAGAGTAACATAGCAGAAGTCTTACAATAATATAGGTTTACAAACCAGTTTTCAAACTTCAAACCTTATGTAATATTATTACAAACCAGTAGTAGAGAAGTATCGGTATTAACTTTATTACAACACACAAGCGAGATGCCTTGCCCAAAGGCCACACAGTCTACTCGTCGTCGCTTTCTTCAACCACGACGGTCATGCAACAAGGCTCGAAGCAGACTTGTTCATGAACCGCACCTGCAACAAGGGGTTAACAAACTCTGAGTACTTGAGGGTACTCAACAAGACTTACCCGACTAAGACAAAGACTCCAAGGGCATGCTAGCTTTAGGGAATCAAGGTACGGGTATTCTAGAATCAAGATTTTCCTTTGTAGAAAAACTTACTAAAGTAAGTCCTTACCTTCAATATTTTACTTTTACCATTGATGGTTCATTAATCAATTCTAAGTGATCCTAATCTAGATCAAAGTAATTATCATCAAAACCTTTCTCATTCTTTCTTTCAATTCTAGTTCTTAACTACGATGCAAGTCAGGTGATCAAGTCTCCATAACCGAGGAGCAACGACGATTCGAACCGATTATACCCAGCTAGGGATCTCTAACTTCACGACATATGTAGAACCGAATCTTGCATATATCAACCCTCATTTAGATCTCCCAAAACCAGAACGTGTCCATCGCCACCCGAGAGTACAGTACTCCTCGAACCCGACCAAATTCTAGCCCCAAGGGTACACGCTACTCTCGCCATCTCTCCACTCCCAGTGCGAGGTTAGACGTTCTCGTAATGGAATCACCAACATTTTGGGCTTACCCAAGGCATGAGGCTAGCTGCAAAGTCTTGAACACAACAGGCTTACAACGAACGGACCTTAACTGACAAGGCGGAAACACTACATTGAGACTCCTTTTCCAATGCATGTTAGCAGTGGCCAAACCACCTGCCCGATCTTTCAAGTTCATTCTCATATTTCAATATTCATTCAATATGCCATCATGGCTATATAAACATTGCATTTAAAAGCTTAACTTCTAAGCATAGCGAAGCATACTACGCATTTTCCGTAAAACAAGTATCAAGGTTGATATCACAATAATCAAGGATGATAATGCAGCAATTGGGTTATCACTCAACTCCTAATTACTTAATGCAGTAAACCATATTATAAATAATAAAACATTTGTAAAATTCAAGGTAGGGTTTAAATGCACCGGGGCTTGCCTTGCTCGGACACGACGACTGACTCAGACCCGAGAACTCCAACGTCAGGTCCGAAACCCACCGATGATCGCTCTTCTCCGGAAACTGGCTCGACGGCTTCGACTTCTTCGAAAGCGGAGACTACACGAACACATAACATGCTTTAACATGATGCTCGATGATAAACATGATGCTTGATGATAACATGCTACGAGTTACGACTGGAGTACAACTTCCCTTCACGGTACAGTCGCAAACAGAACACCTACTAACTAGTAGTGACGATTCCAGCGATACCAGCTTTTAACCTAACAAGTTACTAACGAGCTCAATCATGGAATTAAGGTGCCAAAGATCACAAAAGGGTAGTGACCTAAGGACATCACTCAATAAAAAAGGCACACAACTCTTAAAGTTCTCAAATTAACATTTATTTATTATTTAAATAATTAGGACATAATTAGAAGTTAATCAAATTTTACCTAATCAAGCTCAAACTTTTTTTATGGATTAAGAATGATTTATAACAGTGTCATAATAAATTTCATAATTTTTGGATAAATAAATTAATTATTAAAATTCATGGAAGTTGCATTTAATCTTTATTAGAACTAATTAATTCTACTACACAAAGTACTCAATTTCAGCATTTAACATTTTTTCTAGATAGTTTATACATTGAGAAGCCTACACTAAAATTTTCATGAATTTTGGAACTCTACACAATTCTTAGTGAAATAAACAAATAGTAGCACTGTTCAAAATTTTGAAAAAGAAAAACAAAAACCGAACTCGGGCCGATCCTTCTCTCCTTCCGGCTCGGCCCACTGAGCGGCCCGCTCGCGCGCGCTCACTCTCCCGTTCTCTCTCACTGACAGGCCGACCCCGCCTGTCATCGCCTACCTCCCGTGTCTCGCTCACTCTCGCGTGCTCACTCATCTCCGCACGGTGGCCGACCGGTGACCAGGGCTTCAGTCGACCAACTGACCCGACCAACACCAACACCTTCCCACGACTCCGTTTTACTAATTTGCCCCATGGTTCGAGCTCCGGTGACACTTCACCGACGACGGTGGCGGCTCGGCAACTACAGTGACCGACGACTCGACGACACAAAGGTGCAAAGCTTAAACTAACTAGCCAGGGAGCATCAGGGGCGTACCACGATCACAGAGGCGTGATCGGTTGAAGCAGAGAGGCACTGGAGGCGGCTGGCCACGGTGGCGGGGCTCAACCAGGACGGCGGTGACCCGAGGTGGAAGACGACGGTTCCCCGGCGATCCTGAGCGGTAGCATCTACACCAAGAGGCGCAACAGGTTCGCAAGGTGATGGCGGAGTGATTGGCGAGATGGAGATGGATGCGGTAGAGCAGGAAGGGCGAATTTGGCCGGAGAAATGAGGACGGTGGCGGCGGCGATGGTGAAACCGGAAAACGTCACTGTGACCTCGACGTATTTATAGACGACGGTCGCGGCTACAGAGCTGCACTGCTCGTGTCGTCGCGCTGGCATTCTCGACCGCGCGCGAAGGCCGTGGAAGCTGGCCGAAGCCGTCCGGCGTCTCGCCGGCGCCCATGCCGGGCGGTGGCCGTCGGTGATTGGCGCGGCACTGTAGCACCCCCCCCAAATTTTGAATTTTCAAACTGTTTTCTAAAATTACTCTCAAATTCATGTAACAACTTGAAAAACTTCCAATCTATGAAATCTTCATAATTTCAAGCTCTACAAGTTTTGTATTGAACACTTTTTCAAATTCTCACTGGATTTTGAAATTTGAGTTTAAATTCAAAAGGGGACACATTTTTCAGATTTGGTAATTTAGAAATTACTTTTGATTTTATATTGAAACTTCAAAATCTCCAAACATAAAAGTTGTACATCTCGACCAGACCTACAACTTTGCTGTTCAAAACTTTTTCAAATTCTGCCTCCATTTTGAAATCTTAGTTTGGGGACAAAAATGAGTCAAAACTGAAATTTGTTTATTTTCAAAATTGCTCCACATTTTACACTAAAACTTTGAAAACTCAAAACACCAAAGTTGTAGCCCTTGAAAAGTTCTACAAACTTGGTTTTGAACTTTTTCCCAAATTTTGCTTAGATTTTGAATTATTTTAAAAGGGGTAAAACAGGGTTTTGAAATTTAGGGTTTTCGGAGGAATTTTAAATTGGAATTTGTTGCTACTTTGATTTGTGATTACTTAGTGATCAAAACCTCACCCAAGGACATCATTTGGACCAACATGACATGGTTGACCAAATGCCACTCTTGGTTGACCAATTAGCTTTTAAAATTCTTTTACATTTTTCCCCAATTTTGAATTCGAATTCGAATCGGAAAACTCGTGACAAGTTTTGGGACTCCAATTCAAACTCAAATTTGGAGTTTCATTTTAGAGGTTGTACTTGAGCTCATACCCTACACTTGACACTAGTGTGCAACACAGTCGCACACCTCAAATTACGCAGGGCATGGACTAAGCATTTGCGGTGGTATTAAAAATTAGGGTTTTCGGGTTCGGAGCACACCACTGAGAAACACATTCAACCTAGATAAGTAAACTTGTTTTAGTTGATGCATAACAAAGTTAACCTAACAGGGATGCTTTGCAATGCATTATGATGACATGGCAGATTAATTAGCACTATAACACCCGGGGTGTTACATTACTGGAGTGTGACCGGACGCTGCACCATCATGTCCGGTCAAATCGACCATCGCGTCCGGTCAGTGCGTACCGAGCAGATCTAATCCCCCATATAATCTTCCATCTTCGTCTGTTTCCTTTCATCCGCTGCTCGATTCCGCGCTCGTCTCGCCGAGTTCTAGCCCTAGCTTGCCGGAGCGCCGCCGCACCGCCCTCCTCCGCCGCGCCGTGCTTCCTCCTCCTCCTCTGGTGGGCCGTGCCATAGTCCCTGCCCGCACAGTGCCGCCCGAGCCCGCGCCTCGCCTCGCACAGCCGCTGTGCCACGCCGCCGCCCACCGCCACTATGGCGCGCCGCCGTCCACCGCCGCTGTGCCATGCTGCCGCCATTGAGTTGTGCCACCAACACCTACACCACCTCCGACCAGTACTTGCCTCGCCTCGCGCTTTGCCAAGCAACCCTAGCTTCCTCTTCACCACTGTGACCGAGCTCCGCCCTAGGGTTTGCCCTAACCCTCCAATCAAAGGTGAAATCTTGTTTTTCAACGTTCAATCTTTAAATTTCCTTCGTTAGGGCTTACCTTGACCGTCATATTCCATCGCACTTATAATCGTCACTTCACTCGGTCCTTTCAGCGCTTGTCCGGCGTATTCGGGAAGTCTCACGGACTAGGTCATCTTACCTTTTCACCGGTCTTCTCGTCAATCCGAGGTAGCCATCGCGTTTCGATTCACATCTTACCTTACATACTTGCTATCTCTACGGTTTCATACCTTTTAGATTATATATGTTGCTTATAGTAGACCCATCTATTCCGTCTTTTCAGCGAGTTTGTCGGTGTGTCGGGGTGACTGCAGTTCTGTGCTTGAATTCGAGGCCAAGCCTGTGGATACGGATTGAGGCCAAGCCTCTTGAGTATAAGTACACCATCTTTCAGAGGATTCTCGACAGTGTGACAGCATGGTTCGTTGCAAGAACGCCGGTGGTGCTCCTAGTGACGGGGACGACAGTCCTCCTCGTCTGTCTGAGGTTGTGCGTGGCAAGCGCATAAAGGTTATGGCCAGAAAGAAGAAGAAGACCCTCACAGATGCAAAGATAGCTCAGGCAGTTGCAGATGCAGCAGAGCAGGCAGAGAGGGGAGGCAGGAGCAGTGGTATACGCATTGGCGAGCGTCGCTTTCATCTTGAAGGTCGACAACTTGGTACAGAGACTACTAAGGCCACTGAGGGCACAGAGGTGACAGAGGATGCAGATGCTATGTTAGTCGATCCACCTGCAGAGGCTCCAGAGGGGACAGAGGAGCAGCCAGCTCAGACTCCACCGCGTCGCCGCTCCACATGCACACGAGCTCAGGTGACTCCTAGGCCAGAGGGCCAACGTTGTGGAGGACGTCCACCTCCTAGGGTTAGAGGTTCACCCCGTGTTGAGCACTTTGACTTGAGAGGTGCTACAGCACGTCAGGTGCAAGGGTTGCGATTTGTTGAGGTCAGCCGGTGGTTCCCACCTCAGAGGGACTCTAGAGCTTCAAAGGGATTCTATACTCCTCTACAGGAGGATTTCTACATAGCTTATGTTGACAGTGGCATTGACTTTCGACCATAGAGGGTCTGTCGCATTGAGTCACTTGTTGAGGTAGTGGGTGAGCAGCTTCGTCCGCACCTGTCCTTTCTACCGGGCTTGTCAGATTTTCTTGGACGGACAGGTGCATACTATGGCACTTGGGTTAGGGAGTTCTATGCTTCACTATAGATTGATCCGGCCCATGAGTTCATACACTTTGCATTCCGAGGTCGCGACCGCAGACTGTACAACACAAGAGTGCGGGAGATTCTCAGACTCCCAGCTTCAGACAGGAAGATCCACCAGCTCTGTTTCGGTCAGACAGCTCCACCTAGATGCCCTCATGGCGGTACTGTGCCACCTACAGATCTGATCCGACCCTGCTTCCGTGAGCCGTTTGGCAAAGGGTCTCGTCACACACCTGCCAGTTTGACACCGCTTGCCCGAGTTCTAGATGCTATTGTCAGGCGTACTCTTCTTCCTAGGCTTGGTTAAAGAGAGGGATTGACCAGGATGCAGCTATGGGTTGTTCACCACCTCCTCTCACAGACACCTTTTGACATTTGGGATCTTATGCTTAGTGAGATGGAGGACACCCTGGCAGAGGGCTTCAAGGGACATCATCAGCTGCCCTATGCTCATTGGATTTGCTTCATCATCAGATCTACCCTTGAGCTTCCTGCAAAGATTAGAGCTGAGATATCTGATACTACCACTGCTTTTTCTGAGTATGATATCCGTCAGCTATGGGCTTCAGTTACGAGAGAGCAGGCCCCTGTACTAGGATAGAGAGAGAGACCTCAGGTGCCTGAGACAGCGGCTGAGCAGGACGTGACCGTATAGGGTCTTGCTGAGGCAGAGCTTACAGATTTAGATGCTCAGCCCGCTGATATAGCTGAGGATGAGGCCTCTGACAGCACTGATGAGGATTATCAGCCCATCCCCAGGTATCGATCTCCTCGACCTCACGACCATAAGGCCGGTGGCTCTAGTTCAGCCTCCCGCTCAGACCTAGCCATGGTGGCTATTCTTGAGAGGCTGACCCAGGCACAGGAGCGACAGGAGCTTCAGCTACAGAGGTAGGCTCAGGACACCGCTGCAGCCTTTGCACAGATTTAGGCTCGACAGGATGAGTTCCAGAGATAGCAGCTTGAGATACAGCGCCAGCAAGTCGAGATGTAGCGTCAGCAGTATGAGATACAGCGATAGAGTGTAGCTAGCCAGCAGCAGTACTTGGATCTTCTGCGTCACCTAGTCACAGTTGGGGTTCCTCCACCTGCATCTATCCTGACTTCAGCCTTACAGTCTAGTGGACCTTCGAGTCAGGGACAGCCGAGCTTTCAGTTCACCTCTCCACAGCTGCAGGTCCCTCAGTCGTTCCAGTCCCCAAGCTGCACGCCTATTCAGACGGGATTTACTCCTTCAGACCAGCCTCGCCCTCACCTTTTGACTGGCACACCTTTCATTGATCTGAGTGCCACATACAGCGAGTTGACTGGTCAGCCGATGCCCTCGCACACTACTTTTGCTACTTCATCAGTGTTGTCAGCTTCAGAGGCAGCTGTTCCTCCTGTGACAGGGACGGGCACTATAGAGATAGTTCCTTCGTCCGTTGCCTCGACAGATCCCTCAGCTATTGGCTCACTTCAGGCTCAGGTCACAGAGACTGCTCCACTTGTTGCTACTTCGTTAGTACCTGTTCCTGTTGCTCAGACCTAGACCGCTTCACAGCCGCGTGCTTCTTCAGAGGGTCAGCCTGATAGCTCCGAGTCTGAGGGAGACACTTCTCAGTTTGTGATTACTACGCGCTCCTCGGCACCCGACTCGACTCTGTCTGTTCCCCCGTCAGATCCTTAGATTAGTTTTTGGCGGTTGATGCCAAAGGGGGAGAGAGAGTAGATTCAAGGGGAGTTTTGATAGAGGGTTTTTGTTTTTTTGTGTGCTACATTCATGCATCATGTTTACTTTACAGTAATTGCATTCTTGTGACATGTGGTCGTGTGAGTACTTTGAGTCTCTATGGTTTATCTAGTCACAGTTTTAAATCATGTCACTTGTTTGGTTATACCTCATAAGGTTGTGCTTCCGTGCCTTACTCTGATCTCTTTTGAGCTATATCTTTTTGTGTACTAACGTTTCATGTCTTATCTTATAAGTACACTCTTTTGGCTTGGAACACATAAGCAATTCCTAACCTTTTGTGCTTATTGTTTTTCTGCTTATGTGAACCAAGCATGTTCGAAAACCTTAACTTCTATCTTTTGAATCTTAGTGTAGTCATCAATCACCAAAAAGAGGGATATTGAAAGCATCTAGGCCCCGAGAGTTGGTTTCGGCAATTGATGACAACGCTTTATTACCATGACTAACGAGTGTTTTGTAGAAACCTTGGTAAGTTAGGTCATGGGGGTGATAACTGCTTTGGGCACTGTGGTATTCATGCTCCCTGATGGAAATCATTTCGGTTTTCAAAGGAGTGACGTCAAGATTAAGGACGGTTAGTTCCAGATGTCAAGGTTGAGTTACATTCGGAATAGTCGTTAGGATCTTCGTTTTCTCTTTTGGCCGTACTATTAAGGGGAGCATGAGCGGGTAGCTTGACCTAGGTGAGTCTTATGTTTAGGTGTGGTGCACACTTGTTAAACTTAGCACTAGGCAGCTATAGAATAGCTCAAAGTTCAGTTGGAAGCAACTTGGTTCAAGTTGCGTCGCGTTTCGGAGTGTTTAGAGAGTTTTTCCCTTGACCGGACGCGGTTCTCGGTCTAACCGGCGCGTCCGGTCAGTTCAAAACCGCGACTGCGTTTCGGTGCTGACGACTGGACACGGTCCTTGCGAGGATCGGACGCGGTGGTTAGACCGACACGTGTCACTTAAGGGAAACCATCCATTCGGATGCGACCTGGGTGTGATCGGCGCGTCCGGTCACGTTCCAGTAAGGTCCTGAGACGATCGGACGCGTCTGGTCATCACCGATCGGACGCGGTCACGCGTCCGATCTTGTTACAGTAAGCTCCCTGCACGATCGGACGCGTCCGATCATCCCTGACCGGCGCGTCCGGTCACTCAGCCAAAATTTCAGAATTTCGACCGTTACGAGCGACCAGCGCGTCCGGTCACTTCGAGCGGCGCGTCCGGTCACTCAGTCAAAATTCCAGAATTTCGACCGTTACGTGCGACCGGCGCATCCGGTCACTTCGATCGGCGCGTCCGGTCACCCCGCGTTTTGCTGAGTTGGCAGGTAATGGTTCGTTTCGACTGTGGGGTGTATAAATACATCCCCACCACCTCTTTGAGAGGTCTCTTGCTCATTTGTTCAGCTGAGAAACACCTTTGGAGTGCAAGGGAGTGCAAGAGCTCTAGTGAGGAGTGTGGTTTGAGAATCAAAGCTTGAGAGTTCCTCACTAGTGATTAGAGAGTAGCAAGTGCGCATCCTCCTTCTCATTAGGCTCATTTTGGTCAAGTGAGAGTTCTAGCTTGTTACTCTTGGTGATCGCCATCACCTAGACGGCTTGGTGGTGATTGGGAGTTTGGTGATCATCCGGCGAAGCTTGTAGATGACTCAACTCATCTTGTGAGCGGTTTTAGGTGATTCACCGCGACGGAGTGTCGAAGAATCAGCCCGTAGAGAGCACTTGATCCTTGTGCGGATCAAGGGGGAGCTACACCCTTGCGCGGGTGCTCCAACGAGGACTAGTGGGGAGTGGCGACTCTCCGATACCTCGGAAAA
Source organism: Saccharum hybrid cultivar R570 (assembly GCA_038087645.1). Taxonomy (NCBI): domain Eukaryota; kingdom Viridiplantae; phylum Streptophyta; class Magnoliopsida; order Poales; family Poaceae; genus Saccharum; species Saccharum hybrid cultivar. Next base: position 3,732,366 of record JAQSUU010000043.1, on the reverse strand, counting down.
ACATCGCCATGTTCCTTGCCCTTACTTTCAAGCATTTACATTCTCATATTTACATTTATTGCTTGTTTTACTTTCCTAGAATTGTCATGCTAGACTAGGATTGGAAACTAGGGTGCAAAACTCTTTACCGATAGAATATCGAGGAACACAAGTAGGCACTAGGGGTGAATTCTGGCTTGTAGGATTTAATTTTTGCAATTAATTTTTAGAGATGCCCAATTCACCCCCCTCTTGGGCATCTTGATCCTTTCATACGTTACAAGAGATCGTTGTATGCCACCATTTATTCCGTTAGTAGTTATTGGTTTTCTAAGTTTGTGAGGATGTACGGAACGTGCATGCATCATGTTGTGCATTTCATCCATGGCATTGTTCCTCCCCTTATAAGTTGATTATCTCATTTCGATAAAAATGCCAACTTAAAAATCTGTTCTCACCACGGTAATAAAATTTTGCTACAGATGGCACGTACCAAGCAGATAGCCCGCAAGTCCACCGGCAGAGCTCCCCGTCATCAGCTTGCTCTACGCACTCGTCAGCGCCACACTTTTCTTGGAGAGTTTGGGATGCCTATGCTCTTGTGGAGAGTGCTCAGCTATATAGGCTATCCTGATGGAATGGAGCCCCGCTACTTTTGGTCGAATGAGCGATTGGGGGAAGGACTTTTGGTGACTGTGGAAGCAGTAGTTCGTACCCGAGGTGATGGTTCTGAGTGGACCGGTTGGCGTTTTGAGTCAACTGGCAGGACCCCTGAAGAAGCCGCTGAGAGGGCAGCCTTTGGGATCCTGAGGGATATCATGGATCGCTTTCCTCAGAAGTTGGCAGCAGCTATAGTTGGAGTCTTTCCGAGGGGCAACCCCTCCACTGACTCATGGCAGCAGGCAAGAGGAAGATCTCTAGAGATTAGCGCCGCAGAAGCACAAAACAGTGATAACCCCGCTATGAGTGCCATGTTTGCAGTGATGAAGGCCTTCGATGGAGTGGAAGGTAGTCTGAAACGTGTGTCTAGTGCTCTTGGTTAGGCTCATGATGACCGCCGTCAGCTTCAGAGAGATCACGACGCCGAGATTGAGAGGCTCAACACAGAGATGGCTCAGTTGACTCGTCAGAGAGATCAGGCTACCCAGAGGACTGTGGTTTTCGAGAGAGATGTACGTGCCTTGAGAGAGCAGGTTGGGCGACTGACCACAGCCAACAGGAACGCTGAGCGCATGTTGACTCATGTGCTCCATCAGAGGAATGAAGCCTAGTCCATGGAGAATGTGTTGAGGGCTAGACCGTTTGAGCTAGAGCAACAACTGGCTAATGCAGAGGAATATAATGACAATCTGCATAAGGAGGTTCATCGGCTGAACAATCAACTCAACCCCTATGTTCCTCCTGGTGCGGCAGAGATGAATTTGGATGAAGACGAAGAGCCCGAAGAGCCCAAAGCACTAGTTGGGGAGCACCATGACGCTGCTGATGGCAACAATGCCAACGTCTCTGACTTAGACAGCGACCACGATGAGTAGGCTAGTAGTTGTTGCGCTAGCTACTAGGTTCCGTCTGCATGATCTTTTGCTTTGATGGCATGTTGGGCATGTAATAATGAGTAGAAAGACTAAGGCTTTGATGTAATGTTGGAAAGCTTGGATGTGTTTGTGGCGGTATCCGAACGTCAAAAGTCCAGTGTATGTATGCTGGCAACTTGGTTGTAATGGACGCGATGTGTGCACTTTAAGTAATATAATTAGTGATGTTGTGTTAATTGGAATGACTTATTGTGCCCCTGCTTTAGTGTAGGAATTTATTCTCTCTAGTGAATTCAGTTTGGCATAATTTTTCATTCGGTTGCAATTTCTACAACAACACCTAATAATTACTATTGCTGAAACATGCAGATGTCAAACACTCGTCGTACCGTGTATGGTGCTGCTGAGGCTGGTGGCAGTGCAGCTGCTAATGATGACCGTGATCCACCACCGCCTCCTCCACCCTACACTGCGGAACAGTTTTTTCGCACAATTTCTTGGAAGCCAACGCAACATGGACAGCATGCAACATAATATGGAAGTTGCGTTGCGCAGTATCGCAGATAACACCCGTCGGGGAATAAACTCGGGTAGGCACGAAGCAAATCAGTACAGTAGTTTCAAGGACTTCATGGATACTCGTCCACCGATCTTCAAGGAAGCCGCAGAACCCTTGGATGCAGAAGAGTGGATTAATACTATGCAAGACAAGTTCCGTGTCTTGAGAATGACTGAAGTGTTGAAGACTGAGTATACAGCTCATCAGCTTCAAGGTCCGGCAGGAATGTGGTGGAAACATCACCGCACCACTTTTTCTCCCCATGCTCACATCACTTGGAGGGAGTTCACCGAAGCCTTCCGTGGAACGTACATTCCACCTGGTCTGATCGAGATGAAGCTTGGGGAATTCCTAGCACTGAATCAAGGCACGAAGACTGTAACTCAATATCTACATGCATTCAATAACCTGAGCCGTTATGCTCCTGATATGGTGAATACTGATGCCAAAAAGATCGCTAGCTTCAAGAGAGGCCTGAATCCCAAGATGATGAAACATGTGGGTACAAATATGAGGACTAGTTTCAACGACTTCATTAGTGATTGTCTGAAGCAAGAGAAGAACAACAATGTTTATGCTGCTTCCAAGATCCGTAAGAGAGCTTTTGAGTCGGGTCCGTCCCAGTCCAGAGCCCTAGTGGCCAACCGTCTAGCTTATCGATCCCCTGCCCCAGGTGCTAGGTTTAGACCATCGCAAAGGAAGAATCAGAATACTTAGCAACTCCAGAGGAACCAGAAACCGTTCAAGATGGCATTGCCTCAAGCGAAGACAGGACAAGGCAGTTCATCTAGAACTGTGGCTCAAGTGAAGGACCGTGCTTCAACTGCAACCAACCCGGACACTTTGCAAAGTTCTATCCCTACCCTAAGAAACAACAGACGTAGTATCAAGCTCGTGTGCATCACACCACCATGGATGACATCCCTGAAGGAGAACCGGTAATAGCTGGTATGTTTTCTATCAACAATCATCCTGCAGTAGTCTTGTTTGATTCCGGATCATCTCATTCCTTTGTAAGTCAAGAATTTGTTAAGAGGCATGAGCAAAGGATAGTTGAATTGGAATGTGCATATAAAATTAGTTCAGCTGGGGCTGATCTGTTGACTAATCAGATAGTTCAGGGAGTAACCCTAAACATATCAAACCGGCAATATAAGCTTAATCTGATAGTCATGCTAGGGTTAGTTTTGGATGTGATCATGGGTATGAACTGGATGAATAAGATGAGGGTAGTAATTGATATTGGAGGAAGGAGTATCTCTCTTAAGGAACCAAGTGGGGAAGGCACCTTTCGGGTGGTCCTACCTCGGAAAGTAGACCTAGCTAGCATGACTTGTGCGGTCCAAACTACTCTGCTAGCCAAGATTCCAGTGGTCTGTGAGTTTTTAAATGTGTTTTCGGATAAGTTACCTGGACTTCCACCAGACCGAGATGTTGAGTTTGCCATTGAGTTAATTCTGGGAACAGTACCGATCTTGAGAAGGCCCTATCGGATGCCTCTCAATGAGTTAGCCGAATTGAAGAAGCAACTCCAGGATTTACTAAAGAAAGGTTTGATTCGTCCTAGCTCGTCTGAATGGGGATGCCCTGCTCTGTTTGTGAAAAAGAAGAAGGATAACTCCTTACGCATGTGCGTGGATTATCGACCACTGAATGCAGTGACAATTAAAAACAAGTATCCTCTTTCTCGGATTGATATCTTGTTTGACCAATTGTCTAAAGCCAAAGTGTTCTCTAAGATAGATTTGAGATCAGGGTACCATCAGATAAAGATTAGGCCGCAAGATGTGCCTAAGACTGCGTTCTCTACCAGATATGGCTTGTACGAGTATCTTGTCATGTCCTTCGGATTAACAAATGCTCCTGCATACTTTATGTATCTGATGAATTTCGTTTTCATGCCAGAATTGGACAAGTTTGTGATTGTGTTCATTGATGACATTCTAATTTATTCAGAGAATGAGGAAGATCATGCAGAGCACCTCAGGATTGTTTTGACTAGACTCAGAGAACATCGACTGTATGCGAAGTTCAGCAAGTGTGAGTTCTGGCTTAAGACAGTTCCTTTTCTCGGCCACGTGTTGTCTGAAAATGGCATTTCTGTAGACCCTAGTAAGGTGCAAGAGGTTATGGACTGGAAGTCACCAACCTCAGTGCATGAAGTTCGCAGTTTTCTTGGTTTAGCCGGTTACTATCATCGCTTCATACCGGATTTCTCGAAGATTGCCAAACCGATGACAAGCCTGTTATAGAAGGATCGTAAGTTTGTATGGACAGAGGAGTGCGAGGCAGCTTTCTGCACCTTGCGAAAGTTGTTGACCATTGCTCCTGTTCTGACCCAACCGGATATAGAAAAGTCGTTTGATGTGTTCTGTGACGCATCTAAGAATGGGTTAGGATGTGTACTAATGCAAAATGGAAGGGTCATTGCCTATGCCTCACGATAATTGAGGAAGCATGAAGTTAACTATCCTACACATGATTTGGAGCTTGAAGCAGTGGTGCATGCTCTAAAGATTTGGAGACACTACCTGCTGGGTAATGTGTGTAATATCTTTATCGATCATAAGAGTCTCAAATATATTTTTACCCAATCCGAGTTGAACATGCGACAGAGAAGATGGTTAGAGCTGATAAAGGACTATAATCTGAACATGCATTATCATCCTGGGAAGGCTAATGTAGTAGCAGATGCACTGAGCAGAAAATCACATGCTATTGATGTGCAACCGTTGTTTGAAGAACGGTTTAATTTGTTACATCCTACTATGTTGCATAATATTCAGATCAGTTGTACTCTGGAAAACCAGATCATTGAAGGTCAGAAGACAGATAAGGGGATCTTTCATATCAAGGAGAAGATGAAGAGGGAACCCACCAAACACTTTCGATTGGATGACCAAGGAGTGTTATGGTTTAAGGATAGCCTGGTAGTACCTAAGGATAGAGAGCTTAAGAACAAGTTGATGGATGAGGCCCATCATTCTAAGCTATCTATTCACCCCGGAAGTAGTAAGATGTACTAGGATTTGCGACCCCGTTATTGGTGGACTAAGATGAAAAAGGAGATTGCAGCATACGTTGCCCGTTGTGACATGTGTTGTAGAGTTAAGGCTCTTCACATGAGACCTACAGGACTTCTGCAACCCTTGTCTGTACCCGATTGGAAATGGGATGATATAAGTATGAATTTTATCACTGGTCTTCCCACCACACAGAAGGGCCATGATTCGATTTGGGTAATAGTCGATCGTCTTACCAAGTCAGCTCACTTTCTGCCAGTCAAAACAAGTTTCTGACCACCTCAATATGCGGAAAAGTACATTGCTGAGATTGTCTGATTACATGGTATACCAAAAATGATCGTATCTGATCGTGGTTCACAGTTTACCTCTCATTTTTGGGAACATCTTCATAAAGGTTTGGGCACTAGTTTAATTCGTAGTACGGCTTACCATCCACAGACAGACGGACAGACAGAACGAGTTAATGCTGTACTTGAAGATATGCTTAGAGCTTGTGTACTATCATCCAGAGGCTCATGGGAATCCTGATTACCATTGGCAGAATTCGCTTACAACAACAGTTACCAAGAGAGTATCAAGATGGCACCTTTTGAAGCTTTATATGGCAGGAAGTGCAGGACACCGTTAAATTGGGTAGAGCCTGGAGAAAGAAGGTTTTATGGAATTGATTTTGTAGATGAGGCAGAGAAGAAGGTCCGTATTATCCGGCAAAATATGCAAGCTGCACAGTCCCGTCAGAAGAGTTATGCAGACAAGAGAAGGAGACCATTGGATTTCTAAGTGGGTGACTATGTCTATTTGAAGGTTACCCCCATGAAGAAGAAACGGTTTGGAATCAAGCAGAAACTGTCTGCTAGATATATCGGACCATACCAGATCATAGAGAAAAAGGGTCCCATGGCGTACAAGTTGCGATTGCCAGAAGGGATGAGTTCGATCTTTCCCGTCTTTCACGTATCCCAGTTAAGGAAATGTCTGCGTGTTCCAGAAGAGAGAATAGAATCGTAAGATATTCGGATCAAGGCGGACTTGGAATATCGTGAACAACCGGTTCGAGTTCTGGATACTAAGGACCGAGCCACTCAGAATAGAGTGGTAACAACCTACAAGATTCAGTGGAGCCATCATGATGAGAGTGATGCTTCATGGAAAATGGGAGAATATCTTCAAACCGCATATAAAGATTTTTACGATAAATGGTTCGTAACTCAAAATCTCGGGATGAGATTCTTATAAGGGGGGAGGGCTGTAACACCCCTGGGTGTTAAGCATGCATTAACATTTAAAAGCATAAGCATTCAACATCATTTCATGACTAGCATTGCATGAATATAGCTCTTTCAAATTGAAACTTGAAAAACAAATAATCAGAACCCTAATTTTGATGTAAGTGCTAAAAAGGTGGTGTACTTTTGGGCATTAGCAATTTTAAATAATCTAGAATAAATTAACATGATTTTTGGAGCAATTCTTAAATTCAAGTTTTCCTCAAATTTTGCTTTAAAAATATTCTAAACAAATAGATTTTTGATTAACAATTTAGCTTTAAATCCCAAATTCAAAATCTATTGAGAATTTTGAAAAATGCTCTACATGAAAGTTCTAGAGAATGAAATTTTGAACAACTTTTATTTTGGACCAAAGTTCTAAAAACCCCTTTTTCATCTTCAAATTCAAATTTGAAACCAATAAAGAAACCTAAAAATATTATTTATAAAAGAAAAATGGGTTTTCCTCTTTATTGGGCCTCGGCTTCCCTTTCGGCCCAGCAACGTTGGCAGCCCGGCCCGCGCCCGCGCGTCTTCCTCCCGCCCGCGCGCGCTCCCACGCGCGACGTCGTGGCGCAGCGGCAGCACTCGGCCGCCGCGTGGCCGAGCGACGGCGACGCCGCGCGACACGTGCCCCGGTGGCCCCCGCGTCCCCCGCACCCGCTTACCCCCTCCGCGTGCTCGCCCGCCTCGGCTGCTCCCTTCATTCCCTCCCATTTTTGCTTCTCCGAGCGCTAGCCACAGCCGCAGCGGAGCCGCGGCCGCGCGCCATTGCCGCCGCCCTTCAAGCTCCCCCACCGCCGCGCCTCGCTGGGTTGCGTCTCGCAGGAGCCTCCACCCTCCTTTGCTCATCCTCGACGTGCCCTTATTGTGCCAAATCCGCAGGTGAGGAGGCCGAATTTGGCCGTCTTCTCCCCCGCCGGTGAGCGCGCAGCCGCGGCTCCCGTCGGTCCCACCTTCCCGCCATCTCATTTCCCTCCTCCCCGTGCGCACCATGATCGTCTCCGCTCGCTGGAGCTCGTGCGCCCGTCCGTGACCTCCGCCATGGCCTGCTCCGGCCTAGCGTCGGCGAGCCGCACCACCGCCTTCGCCATGGCCGCTTCAGCCCGTGCTCCGCTCTTCCTCTCGCCCCGATAATCACCTCGTTGGGTTCGCGCGATTGCGGGGAGTCGTCTGGTACTGACCTCGTCGTCGGCGACCTCGCCGACGGCGAGTTTCCCCCGGTCAGCGCCTTCCTCGGCTTGGCTCCAGCTGACCGGTGGGGTCAGCTGACCCGTGGGACCCATCTGTCTGTCTCTCAGTGGGAGTTGGGGGTGAAACCGCGGTGTGCGCATAGCGTTGAAGGCGGGTTAAATTTTCGGTTTTAAAGAAATTGATTTTTCAGAAAATTTGAAAAAGGCTTCTAAAAATCATATCTCAAGATTTCTAGCTCCAAAAATTGTGAAACAAATTTTGAAATGTTCCTCTTGAATAGATCTACAGTTTAAAAATATCTTATGTTATTTTTGTAACACTTTACTGTGAAAATTTATTTAATTGCTATAAATGCTGATATCTTAGAAAATATGTAGTAAATAAAATAATGAAGGGAAAATGTGATTCTTGTTGCATTAATCTTTATTAGTGATGTAATTTCTAGGAAAAATACTAGTGAAGCATGTGCTGTGAGAAATTTTTGAAGTGTAGTTCAAATGCTTTTAATTGATAATCTTTGTTATTTTTAGTAGAGAGCAAAATTTGTATAGAACATGCATGTGATAATTTTTGTAGTATGTTAGTTTACTGTTAGTAACATAGGAAAAATGTGAAATCTGTTGTTTGATACTTTTTCTAGTACAAAATAATTTCCTACTCGTATTTAGGCTATAACTTGTTTATTTTGTACAGGCCGTTTTACATATGCAATTCTCATGAAAATTTAGTAGTAGGTTAGTTAGGGTAAGAGTAATCTACTGTAATTTTTGTAGATTTTTATCTATATCAGGGATACATGTTGCTGTGTAACCCTAGTTAAATAGGGAATAAAAGATTATTCTTTATGAGAAATTAAGAGAAATAAAATATGTTTGGTGTATCTTTGAAGCATCATTATGCCTTGCTGATGTTGTGGTTGAGTTAGGTTGGTAAGCTTTGGTAGCTTAGGTTCACTTGTATGTGTAGATAATAGGCTAGCTAATAGAAGAATAAGGTGCATGTTTTAGGGTATATGTTATTGGATGGCGTGGACTACCTTGTAGAAGAAATAGTTATATCCAAACTGCTTATTCCATGTGCTCATCTGCATCTCATATCATCAAAGCACTCCACCACAATCCGATGCATCATTTGCATGTTTATTTATGCACTTGCATCATACAGAATCGCACGAGGAGCAGGCTTGGACGGATCAGCAGGAGCCCCAGGCACAGGAGGTGTCCGAGGAGGAAGAGCCAGGCGAGGAGCTGCCAGAGTGCGTCGACCACCATCCTAGCTCGTTCGAAAGAGGCAAGCCCCGGAGCATTTTAAGTCTCCTATTTTATAAAAGTTGTTCCTTACTACATGAACTATAGTTATATATATTGTTGCATTAAGTTATAGGAGTTGAGTGAAACCATTGTTGCATTATTTCCTTGGCCACCGGATTATCTTTTACCCTGTTAGGTCAGGATCGAGTAAATTGCTTAGTCATGCTTAGACCGGTAGAAGTCGGGTGATTTCCTGTCACCTGCGAGTTATAGGTGGATACCGGGCTATGGTTAGCTGTAATGGTGATCATGAAAAAGTAACCAAGTGTTGATGGATAAGCGGAAACCGGGCAGAGTCTTATAGGGTTTTGAACTATAGTGATTCCGCCTGTGTCGATTAAGGATCGATCGTTGCTCGTCCCTCTTGTCATGTTGAACGCATGTCTCACATTTAGCTGGCCGAATAAAGTACCTTTCGACCGCGAAGCTAGTGACACTTTTTGAGCCGGGATAAACTCGGGTTGGTAGACTGGTGTTGAAAGGGGTGTAACGGGGACGCGAAGAGTGAGCCCAAGGTGCGTCCTGGCAGTCGGGCGGTCCCTGGGTAGTGTGATCCATGATTGTTATCCCGCGGCTTCTTAGAAAGTGTCATTGGTGATCTACGCGACCCTGACGGGGGAAGCATGGTTTGTGTGAGGAATAAATCTCCAGCTGGATAGGAATTCGATTCGAATCGCCGTCGCTCCCGGTTAGTGAGCACTTGACTCGAGCTACGACATCGTAGTAACATTAATGGAACACTGATGGTTAAGTGAATGAGGTTGGAAATGCTAAACCTGATATGGTAACCTAGATTGTTAATGATGAATCAAGTGATTGTTTTAGCAATAGGTGCTTACCTAGCTTGAATAGGTTATACTAAAAGTGATGCAAAAAGTACTGGTATAGTTTTTCATAACAACTTATGCTTTTCGTAAATGAGTCAAGCCAGTCCAATCTATAAAGCCTTGCATGATCCTTGGTGTCCTTTATTTCTGGTTTATGACGGGTAAGTCTAGCTGAGTACATTCTCGTACTCAGGGCATTGTTCCCATTGTTGTTGCAGATGATCAGATGTACTATGGGTACTGCTCTAACTGTCTGTATCCGGTGATGGGCCTTGGGTAAGGGTCACTCTGTTCGTCTTATCTAATGCTTTTGTGGACCATGACTATCTACTGGCACTGTATTTGAACTAAGTGTGTGTGTAAAACTACTTGCTTCTGCTATGTTATTTTGAACTATGTTGTAATAACTTTTATTCCGAACTCCGATGTACTCCACTTTTATTGTGAATTCTATGTATCATGTGAACTGTGGCTGCTAAATCAGTACGATCTTGGTTGTATGTTGGTTGGTTTGAAATCCCTCGTGATTTCACGGAATCTCGGGTTATACGGGTTTAAGTTTGATAAATTAACCACCTCGGTGGAAGATTTTCTTACTTAATCTCGTATAATTACGTTGATCCGTTACAGACACCTCATGTGCCTGAGTTTCTTGCGGATCAGACCCCGTCTGCTCCTCCTAAACTGCTATTGACACCTCCTCCTGAGATCCTGTATGATGCAATTGCATAAGTAAATATGTAAACAGTGCATCGGATGCGGTGGTATGCGATGATCATGATGGCATGATATGCAGCTGAACACATTGAAACTTATAGTATAGACTAAAGACAAACTTTTCTACAAGGTAGTCAACATAATCCAAGAACATGTACTACAAGCACATGTCATCTACTGCATTCACCTCTTCTAATATTTCTCGTCTACTTTTACACTAGCTAGCATATAACCCTAATATGAGTGCTACTACGCTTTATCAACATAAACACATTAACTTGTTAAGCAATACAAGCAAGGAATTTAGGTGCTTCAAAGATACACCAAAGCTTCATTATGAAACTAAATCTACATAAAGAAGATTACTTTATTTCTATTTAATCTAGGGTTACAACAGCAACATGGATTTCTGTGCATATAAAAATCTACAAAAATTACAGTAGTATAGTACTACTCCAAGTAACACACCATAAATTTTTCAGGGGATTTGGACTAGTAAAACAACCTACAAAAAAATGACAAGATATGGCATAAAAATGATCATGAAAATACTTTGTATTATGAAAAGTATCAAACAACATATTTAGCATTTTTCCTATGTTATACACAGCAAACAATCACTTTACAAAAATTATCATATACATGTTTAATACAAATTTCTCTCTCTAGAAAAATTAACAAAAATCAGCCAATAAAGGCACTTGAAGTACACATCCAAATTTTTCTACAGAACATGCATGAAAGATATTTTTCTTGTAAAGTACATCGCTAAAGACGATTAACAAAATTGGAACCATAATTTTCTGAGGTCCTATGATTTATTATGCATTTCCTAAGAAAACAACAATTATAATAATTAAATAAAACCCTACACAAAAGTATCCCAAATTTGACATACAATATTTTTAAGTGGTAGATCTAGTGCTAAGAAACACAACAAAATTTGTCTCAACAATTTTGGAGCTAAATTTCTCAAGATATGATTTTTGGAAGCATTTTCACAAATTCTAGAAATCAATTTCTTTTTCTTTTCTGAAAAAACCCGAACCCAAAACACTACGCTCCCCCGGATCTGTGCACTCCCGCTCCTCCCCAGTCGCCGCGAGTGGGCCCCGTGACCCCACTTGCCAGCCACAGGGGGAGAGGGATGGGCGCCGGCGGTGAGCCCATCGGCGACACGGGCGGCACGGGTGTGCTCGGGGCACCGAGCCGCATCGACCGGTGCCTAGACTTGGCCGGGTGGTTCACCGGAGCAAGCTCGTCGGCGCGCATGGCGCACGGTGGCGCTACCTCACGGCGGCCACACCGCTCTGGTGCACGGCATGGTGGCCCGAGGGGCACTGGAGCTCCAGCACCGCTAGGTGAAGCTTGTGCGCGCGAAAAGAGAGAATGAGAGCGAGGGGAGCAGCACATCCGCGCGGAGCTGAGCTCTGGCGAGCGGTGGTGAAGAAGGGCTGGCAAAAATTGGCCCCTCACCTCGATATTGGCAGCTGCTGGAGGGAGCACGAGGTGGAGCGGGTCACCGCAGAGCAGTGGCCGCGAAGAATCGGGCGCAGGTGGAGTAGCGGCGGCTTTAGGCGGTGGCGGAGCTCGGAAGGCGGCGGCAATGGCGCGGCGACCGGGCGGCTTGCTCTGCTGTGCTGTGGGCGAGAGGGAGCAAGGTGGAGGGAGAGAAATAGAGCAGGGTGAGGTGCGGTTAAGGCGAGCACACGCGTCGCGGGGGCCACCGGGGTGCCACCCGTACGCCGTCGCCGACAACCGGCCTCCACGCGGCGGCCGTGGCCTGATGCAGTCGGGCGCGCTGCGCGGCGCGCCCGGGGAGCGCGCGGGAGGGACGCGGGAACAGGTCGGGCCAGCTTCGGCAGTGGGCCGAGAAGCGGGGCGGCGGCCCGTTAAGCTAGCAAAGTCTTTTTCTTTTTCTAATTTCAAATCCAAATTTTACTAACAGTCACAAATTCAAATTTTTGAAGTTGAAAATGGTATTTTCAAGACTTGACCGAAAAATAGAAGTTGTTCAAAATTTAATTCTCTACAACTTTTCTTTAAGGCACGTTTTGAAATTCCAAACAGATTTTGAAATGTAGACTCAAAGTCCATTTTAAATCAAAATCCCAATTTTTCTAGAATATTTTTTAAAGCAGAATTTGGGGAAATTTTGAATACTAAACTTGCTCCAAAAATGATGCTAAACATTTCTAAATGATTGGTATTGTAAAACAAACATGTATTAATAGCATAATGAGCACAACCATGGCCTAGTCATCTTAAAACATGCAACTGCAACACTCATGTTTCAATGTCATGTTTCACAAGTTTCATTTCATGGTTACTTACATTACATGCGATAATGAATGCAATATGATGCTCATGCGTGTGATTTGAAATGCTAATGCATGCTTAACACCCGAGGTGTTACACTTGCCTGGGTAACTTAACATCACATTAAGTTAGTAGGTTCCATCTTCAACGAACGATCAACCATCATCTTTATCTTCTGGACTTGGCCACTATTACACCATCTTTTAGTCGACCCTGATACGACATACTTCACCTTTTTGTCATACATCTAGCGTACCTATATGATATGCAATGTATGAATGATATGATGTAGCACCAGAGAAGCTAAACGTACAATGAACAATTCATGATAAGCATAACTAGGCATACAAACATAGAGTGACAGGGTGATGTTTTAACTTTTCGTTGCTTCCAACTGGACACCTATTTGTGGAGTACAAGAGTATGGATGGTTTCACAAGAAAACATATCACATGATATGAGTAGTAATCTGGTCCTAAATCTAGCTTTAACTCACAAACAATAAAGTATGGTAATTCATTAACATACAATCCATTGAGCATTTAATACATGGAAATGACAAGATGGTAATCAACTTTTAATACTTTTTATCGAGTAGGTGCATCTCTCTTCTCCGGTAGATAAGATATAGATTCTAATTCACCTAAAACATGCAAGTCATTATCATTTCAAAATAACTCTTAAACTAGCAAGCCTAAAATTATGAAATTCTAGAACAAGCAACATATAGAAGTCATCTACAACTTTTGTATTTAAACTTATTACAAGAAACATGGTTTACACCATGGAAACAATTACTTAACAGAAATTGCTCATGCAGTCATAACAGCTTTCAAGTGCATCCTAGTGTAGCACTTGATGCACACAAAAGATCATGCATGTGAAACTAGTTACATAAATTAAAAGTTACCATTACATAATTACTTATCATTAGTCAAAGCTTATCATGAAATTCATACATGGCATACATGATTTATCCAAGGTAAAGCTATCAAAATTTGGAGACTAGCATCATTACATGCTTATCAATTTTTAAGTTAACATGAGACCTTACTCTAGGTCATTACAAGATTCCATAGAACATCTACATATCTCAAACATGAAAGCAAGAAAAATGTTATGGCTTAACTAAAACTATATGTATCCACTCATAAAAAGTATCACTCAAACATTAGTTTAAACCACTTTTATCACTAAATATCAAATTAAAAGTGGTTACCACAAAAGACTAGGTTAGCAGAGATGATCAAGATCTTGACATAGAGAAACATACATAACCTAATATTTTTACCCAAGAGGTTGCATACAAGAGGCAACCCGTAAGGTCCTAGATAGCTAGAGGGGGGTGAATAGTCTATAAAAAAATTCTACAAATGATACTAAGCAAACTTGTTAGAATAACAAATGGCGTAAAGCAAGTTTTGCTTAGCCAAAGGTTGTTATGCAAGCCTCATATCCACAAGTCTATGTCACTAATTTTACACTAGAGAGCAAGCTAACAACACAACTAGCAAAGCTACCACTAGAGCTACACAAGATAATATAGTAAAAGTAAGTGCAAGAGAGAGGATTGTGATTCTTATACCGACGGTGGAGTGAAGATGTTGCCAATCACCAAGATGATATACAATCAATCAATATTGACAACAACACGATATGAAAACCAATCACCAGGAGACAAGAGATACAATATTTTTGTTCACCCGGTGTTCACTTGTGCACCGACAAGCTACGTCACCGGTTGTGTCGACCAACACTTAGATGGTTTCCCGATGTGACCCTCAAGTCACTTGCCCCTCAAGGCATGCCCCGTAAGGCACCGAAAGACACCACTCTCAAGTGAGGTAACTTAATAACACGCACATTCCACTAGAGTTGCTTTTGGCGTCCCGCCGAGGAAAGCACAAGAACCTCTCACAATCAACCGGAGGTGGCCAAGAACAATCACCTTCTCTTGCCAACGCCTCCAACAATCTCTAAGCCGGCTAGGAGCAGTACTCTCCAAGAGTAACAAGAAATCCACTGGCTAAACCACCCACAAGTGCCACTAGATGCCCTCAAGCTATGCAAATACACTTTGGGATCACTCAATCTCACATTTGATTTGCAATCAAGCAAGAGAGATGAGTGGGAGGAGAAGCTTTAGCTCAAAGGATGCACAAGAGTGTTAGAAATACCAAGAGACCTCCCCAAGGGCCGGCCAACACGTATTTATAACCCCCATCCTCGAAACTAGCCGTTGCCACTTTACTAGGCGTTTTTCGGGACGACCGAACACGCCGGTCTAATTGACCGGACGTGCTGCACCGCGTCTGGTCGCCCTGTGCCGTCCACATGTCCCTCCAGTTTTAACTGCGTCCGCCAGATTTCAACGGTCAACTCAGCGCCCCAACAGTCATCGTGCGACCGGACGCGGCGAACCCCGACCGGACGTGCTGGTCCCGTAACGGACCGGACGCGTTGGTCAAGCCTGAGCAGCGCTCCAACGAAACACCGACCGGACGCGCTGGATAACCGACCGGACGCCACAGTGCCAGCGTCCGATTGGAGTCCAGTAAGCTCCTCCAACAACCGGACGTGTCCGATCAAAAACTAGAGACACGCGCAGACGCTGAACACTGATCGGACGCGTTCGGTCAAACTAGACCGCGTCCGGTCTAGCGTCTGGTCACCTCTGTAACCTCCGTTCGCCTCCGTTACTAACGTCCTTTCACATAAGAGCTAGACTAAGTATGTGTGTCACTTTAGCATATGTTTTAGCTCGTGAGACACCACGTGACTTCACCACTTTTTCAACCTCCGGCGCAATGGAAAATAGACATTTCGTTTCCCCAAAAATGCCTAAACCCAAACCCCTCTCTATCGCTCAAACTCCACCGCCTTCGCAAATGTGCCAACACTAACAAGTGATCGCCACCTTGTGCACGTGTGTTAGCATTTTCATAAACATTTCGAAGGTTTTTCGGTTAGCTCACTAGGCCCTATATGCAATGCACTTCATGAATTCACCTAGTGGCACCCGTGCGTCGAGTAACCGATAAGACTTTCCCCTCTTAATAGTTCGGCTATCGACCCTGAACCACTCACACCCTCTATGGTGTCTTGAGTGTAAAACAAAATGGCCCTATGGTTATACCTTTGCCTTGAGCCCATTTTGTTTCTTCAAATGATATGATCCATTTCATATCATCACATGATCGTCTCGATCCATCGACTTTGACTTCACTTGCTCTTCACCGTTGCATCGGTCCGTCGGCGCCAAGTCTTGCTCAAGCTTCACCATCGTATGGTCCTTCGCTTCGAAGTCTCGACTTGCCCTTCACCTTCACAACCGGTCCATCGAGCCAAGCCTCATCTTGGTCTTTACCATTTTGGTCATATGAGTCAATGTTATGTCTCATATTCAATGATCACCTTTATCTAAATCATCCACTTAGATACAAAGGTTAGTCCTAGGTTTCATCAATTAGCCAAAACTAAACTATGGACTTTCACAACCACAACTACATACAAGGATCCACTAATGAAATGCTTAATTAGAACATTTGGAATAATTAACTAAAGATTGATCATGAGCATAACAAACAAACAATCAAGTGCCAAGGAATATCAGAGGTAAATGTGTCCCAAGATCCACAATTAACTTCAAAATACACCCAAGCCATTCAAGATTTATGTTAATCCTTTTGATAATTATAACTAATAATTAAAGCATATAATTAAGGATATAATTAAACAGTATCCAATTAAGCCTAAACTTTTTTTGTGAAGGTTGTTATTAGCATAAAACAGATACACAAAAAGTTTCATGATTATTGGATATCTATTTTAGCCTATAAAAATCATGTAAGGTCCATTTAGTAATTAAATGGGGTAATTTTTAAGCATAGCAAAACTATTGAAAATGCTCATTTAATATTTTTTCTACATAGAGCACATCATGAAGAGGCTACACAAAAAATTTCATGATTTTAGCATTCTTCCATAATTAGTTATGAAAATAACAAATATCAACACTTAAAAGTATTTTCTGAAAAAGAAAAAGGGAATGCGACCCGTTTCGGTCCAGCGCGGCCCAACTTGGCACAGCGGTGCGAGTAGACCGGCCCAAGGCTGAGACCCAGCGCACGCGGGTAGGAGGTAGGCCGGCTGTAGCAGAACCTCCTAAATTATATGGCCCACATGCACCTGTCATTGTCCCTAAAACCTCTGACGGCTATGCATGTACACCAGATAACCTAAGAAGATCTGTCGGGTACCCTCACAGGACCCTGATTCAACTATATTTGATAACTCATACCAGGATCAACAAAAGAGTAACTACAACATTACAACATTTGTAACAAAACTTTACATCAGAGTGCGGAAGAATAACAAAAAAAATTATAAATCATGATTAAGTTAACTTTTTACAAACTTAACTTGTATTGCGGAAGTCGAGTAGAACAATAGAAGACAACTTAGGTAGAGTACCTAAGTTAGGAGAGGACAATCAGATCATGTCAAGCCCACTGACATGACCTAATTAGCAGCACCAGTTAGCACCTGCAACAGGGGTTAACAAACCCTAAGTACTTGAGGATACTCAACAAGACTTACCCGACTAAAGAAAAGATGCCAAGGGCATGCTAGCTTTAGGAAATCAAGGTACGGGTATTCAAGAATTAAAATTTCTTTTGCAGAAAAGCTTACTAAAGTAAGTCCTTACCTTCAATATTTTACTTTTACCATTGATGGTTCATTAACCAATTTTAGGTGATCCTAATCTAGATCAAAGTAATTATCATCAAAATCCTTCTCATTCTTTCTTTCAATTCTAGTTCTTAACTACGATGTAAGTCAGGTGATCAAGTCTCCATAACGGAGGAGCAAACGATGATTCGAACCGATTATACCTAGTTGGGGATCTCTAACATCACGACGTATGTAGAACCGAATCTTACATATATCAACCCTCATTTAGATCTCTCAAAATCAGAATGTGTTTATCGCCACCCAAGAGTACAGCACTCCTCGAACCCGGCCCGATTCTAGCCCCGAGGGTACACGCTACTCCCGCCATCTCTCCACTCCCAGTGCGAGGTTAGACATTCTCGTAATGGAATCACTAACATTTTGGGCTTACCCAAGGCATGAGGCTAGTTGCAAAGTCTCGAAACACAAGCAGGCTTATAATGGATGGTCCTTAACTGATAAGGCGGAAACACTACATTGAGACTCCTTTCCCAATGCATGTTAGCAGTGGCCAAACCACCCGCCCGATCTTTTAAGTTCATTGTCATATTTCAATATTCATTAAGTATGCCGTCATGGCCATGTAAACATGTCATTTAAAAGCTTAACTCATAAGCATAGCGAAGCATACTACGCATTTTTAGTAAAACAGGTATTAAGGTTGATATCACAATAATCAAGGATGACAATGCAGCAATTAGGTTATCACTCAACTCCTAATTACTTAATACAGTAAACTATAGTATAAATAATAAAAAATTGTAAATTTTAAGGTAGGGTTTAAATGCACCGGGGCTTGCCTTCGTTGCAGCGGTGGTTAGTTCTCATAGAAGTCAAGTTTGACACCAACATCATGGGTGGATGACACCTTTCCGAAGATTGATCAACACCAACCTCGTCATCACTTGTTCATCACGAATCTTCTCACTCTCGTAGGCACTATACGTATATAAATGATGTGATGCTTAACATGATGGAATGCATGCCATGATGCATGATAATGAATAAAGCATAGTATACAAGAGACATTTAGAAAGGATAAACATTAGTTATCTAATTGAGTACAACTTTCCTTCGCGGTACAGTTGCAAACTAACAAGGTTAATTTAAAAGTTAACTAACCACAACTTTGTTTTTACCCAAGAGGTTGCATCTAATAACAAGTGATATTTTCATAAAGCCATTAAACATTAACATAAACAAATCATTAACTACTAATGACCTATGTTTATTATTTTAATTACATATCAATAATTCTTTAATAAACAAGTTAATCATGAACTCAAATAATTAATTAAGATACCAAGGATCATCACATGTTAATGATCCAAAGTCATCACTTAATCTCAAAGTCACACAAATCCTAAATTATCAAGTTAAACACATATTTAATTAATTAATTAATTAATTAAGACAGAAAATAAGAATAAAATAAATTTTATCCAATTAAGTCTAAACTTTTTCTATAGATTAGTCTTACCCTAAAACAATATTAAAATTAATTTCATGATTTTTGGATTTTTATTTTAATTACTAAAATTCCTAGAAGTTGCATTTAATAATTAATTGAGCTAATTAATTAACTTACTAAAAGCAATCAAAATTTACATTTAATATTTTTCCATGAAATATAACATTATTAACAATCTACACAAAAATTTTCATTATTTTTGGAGTTCTAATTAATTCACAACAGAAATAAACAAATTTGGTACTATCTAATATTTTCAGAAAAGAATAAAACGAAAATCTTCACCTTGGGCCGGCTCCTCTCTTTCTCCTTCCGGCCCAACTAGCCCAACCGCGCGCGCGGCCTGACCGCGCCCGTTCTCTCCTCTCTTGGCCCAGCCAGTCGGACCGGCCCACCATCCGCTCCCCTCCGTCCTTCTCTTCTTTTCCCTCCTCCCCGTGCGCCGGCCATGGCCGACGGTGGCCGGCCGGTGGTTACCTCGCCGGTGACGAGGCTCCGACGAGATAGACCCCACCAGCAAGACCATTGCGAGCCCGCGACCACGCCAAGACCCTAAGCACAGAAGCAGGCGCACTGGAAGCACCCCCACGCCGGCCATGGCGGCTAAGCGGCACGGCGGCACTACGGAAACGGCGAACGACGAGTTCGCCAGCGACAGGGAGGTCACCAACATACCCAACTCACTCACGCGAACATAACTACACAGTTAATCAAATCGATTACGACCTGGAACTGGAACAAGCGTGCCCGCAGCCATGGCGGCTCCGCGAAGCAGAGCACGCCGGCGCGGCGTGTTCCGGCCACTACAGCACAAACAAGCTTACACGGACGGCACGGTCAGCTTCAGGGTGCTCACCGTGACCTCAAGAGCTAGCCAGTTGAGGCAGAGGTAGAGCAGAGGTGGCTGACCACGGCGAGCGACTCACGGCGGCCATGGCGGACCGTCACGGCAAGAACGGCGTGCGCGGCCGATTTTGGCAGCGAGGAGCGGCGCGAGCATGTCCAGGAGATGCGCGAGGAGCAAGAGAAGCTCGAGGCAAGAGCAATTGGGATTAGGTGCAGCGGTGGCGGCCAATTTTGCCGGCGGTTCGAGTTCCACGGCGACGAACAAGAAGAGGAAGAAAGGAGAGAGTGGCTGCCGGCGTTAGCCTTTCAGGGCAAGGAGAGGATGAAGAGGTGGCCAGCACCTTCGTGAACTTGACCACGCAGGCGTCCGCATGTACACGCGCGAGAAACGTCGAGAAGGACACGGCGACACCGGTGAGCAGGGAAGCTGCTGCTTGCCTGATTTACTGTAGCAATACCACCTCATTCTTTTTCTTTCAATTTCTTCTAATTTCTTCCAAATTTACATAGCAACTTCAAAATCTCCAAAAACGAAAGTTGTTCAAATTCTCGAGATCTCCAACTTTGCTTTTTGGACCAAACTCAAATTTTGAATAGTTTTTGAAATTTGAAATCAAATTCAAATGGGAGCACTTTTAGAGTTTTAGAAAATTCAAAATTACTTTAAATTTTTGAACAAAACTTGAAAATCTGTAAAAAGAGAAAATGTGTAACTTTTGAAGATCTACAACTTTCATAATTGAGCCATCACCCAATTACTCCTACTTTTTGAAATTGAGTTTGAAATTTAAATTTGAGGTTGACATCTTTTCAATTTATTTAAAATTTTGCATTGAAACTTTGAAAACTCAAAACACCAAAGCTGTACCTCTCAACAAGATCTACGACTTTGCTTTTGGACTTACCTCAAAATTTTGCTTAGATTTTGAGTTATTCAAAAATGGGCAAAACTATGCATGAGAATTTAGTTTTTTTTAATCCTTTAATTATTTTATTATTTTATTAATTTGGTAATTAATTAGAGACTAAAAAAATTGTTCCATTAACACAATTATTAGCACAAAATAAAAGTTTACTCGTCACACCAAAACATGGAGCAAGAATTACAAAACTTTTATTTATAAAAGTTGATTTATTAATTCAACGAAAATTGGATTTATTAACACTATCTCATGAAACAATAAACTTGGCATATGCAACATGAGCATGCTATACTTGAAACATAAAATGCATTTATGCCATGACACTAGATTATTATGCATGTTAATGATCATCATTAGGATTTTAATTGTTCATTAACATCTAGGATGTTACACCGGCCCAGTGCGGCCTGCCTAGGTGCGGCCAGGCAATTTTGCAAAAGAGCCTTTGGATTTTCTACAAATCAACCCGTAGTCTATCAGTACTATTCATCTAAGTCATTGAGTTTACAGAAAGGCCCCTGAATTTGCTTCTATTGATGTGCGAAGTCCTCCTTCTTCAAAACGTCGAAAGCAGAGGAGGTGGCCGTCTGGCTCGACTTCAGTCGGCGGGGCGAGCAGTCGACCACGAGGGAGGGTCGGCGGGTCATGTGGAGGAGACAGAGACCACGACTGTGCACAGAGTGGCCGCGACTTGCCCCGGCATGGCCCGTAGGGGTGCGGGCACGTACAATGGCGGTATGGCGGCAGCGGCGCTGCGGGGCATGGCGGCCAGCGAGGAGCCTGGGAAGGAGCGCGAGAGAGGCGGCGTGGGAAGAGGCAGAAGGTGACAGTAGCGGCTCGGCCAGGCGCAGCCGGTAATGGCCTGGCCACGCGCACAACGCCTAGTGGTAGGCGGCAGCGGTTGCACGACGGTCGCGGCACAGCCAGCGGTTCCCAGCTCGGTTGAGGTGTGTCGAGCAGAGAGAAGGGTGAGACGGAGGCAGTGGAGAGCTCGGCTTAGCCAGGGTGGCTCGTACGGCTTGCTCAGACCGTGGCCATGGTGAGGAGCAAAGCGAGCAAGAGCGAGGGAGAGACCAAGAGAGAGCGAGCAGGGGCGAGAGCGGCGACTCGACGTCCCTAGAAGGCAGAGGGCAGAGGTCTTCCAATCGCACACGGGGGGTGAGGTGGCAACATGAAGGTGCTCGACGAGGACACGCAGACAGTAGTGAGCAGGCAGGTGAGCTACTGCGGGGTTTACTATAGTAGTGGCTCTCTTTTCCCTCTTCTTCCAATTGCTGCCAAATTCATGTAGCAACTTGAAAAACTTCAAAAACAAAAATTGCTCAACTCAGCATGATCTTCAACTTTGTTTTAAGGCTCAACATCTAATTCGAATCGGTTCAAGAGATCTGAATTGGGGATAAAGGATTAAAAAAATCTATTTTTAGGGTTTTCAAAAATTGTTATTAGCAATTTTGACAATTTAATTAGAGACTAAACAGTCATCAAACAATTCAACCAGCACCATAGTTGGTTAGTACAAACATCACACCAATCAATGGAACAAAATTTGATCAAGTTTTATTTATGAAATTTGATTTATTAATTCCTCCAAAATTGAATTCAAACTTGCATTGCAACACTTGGAGCAAGGAATGCAATTCAAATCAAATTCAAATTTAGAGTTCAAATTTGAACATGTTTGACTTGAAAACATTATCAAACTCTAATTCAATATTAAAGGGTATACTTAGCACTCTAAAGTTTATTTTAGCAAAAAAATTTATTTGTTTAAAAAATTTCATTCCATAAAATCACAGAACACCTTAATCAATGTTATTATCAACATTTCATGTAACATATGAAACACATCATGAGCAACATATGAATGTTATATTTGAAACATGAAATGCATTTATGTCATAATGCTTCATGATAACATGACCAAGGTTTTGTTTAACTCAAATGCAGAAGATATGGTTAACAATACTCATGCCTACTTTGAAAAAAATAAACATGCAAACAAAGTTTAGGTTAGGGCTCATGTTAGAAAAGTTAAACTCCACACCTTGCCACCACTTGACACATCTTGTTTAAGTCTAATCTCACTGCTTAGCCGGTACTAACACTTGGGGTGTTACAGCGTGACAACTACGGCATCACCATCTTCTTCGGTATGACGACATGGAGACCTTTTTTCCGAATGGCAACATCAAGGCGGAGATGATGTCGCCGCCAAGAAATAAATTTCTCTGGTAGATCTAGCCACGATACTAGGGAGAATAAGTTTTAGATTAGTCTTCCTCATTCTTCGGCAGAAAGAGGAAGAAGGAAGACACAACGAAGAAGAAGTTTCTCAAGTCTGCATGTAGGAATGTTGGACGTCGTTTGTTGGACATATGTTCTCAGGATTTTTTGCTGAGTGTTTGCCTGTGCGGTCATCTATAGTCATACATGTTTGGATTTGAGATTTGTAGTTATTCACAATGTGGGTACGATTTAGATGAAATTCAATTTCTAGATATATGTAGTGTATTCCATAGTGCTTTGTAATATGATAATGCACCCGGCTATATTCTAACATAATTCTTCTTCCATCTAAAAAATAGGTATAGTGACCTTAGAGTAACAAGTGGTAGACTTACCTTGCAATGGAATTTCATTGAGCACTTGGTCCACATAAAGTCGACGGCAGGGGTGTCAGAGAGGAAGGAGGGGGTGGGAGACTGTAACACCCCGGGTGTTATAGTGCTAATTAATCTGCCATGTCATCATAATGCATCACAAAGCATCCATGTTTAGGTCAACCTTGTTATGCATCAATTAAAACAAGTTTACTTATCTAGATTGGATGTGTTTTTTAGTGGTGTGATCCGAACCGAAAACCCTAATTTCGAATGCCACCGCAAATACTTAGTCCATGCCCTGCGTAATTTGATGTGTGTGACTGTGTTACACACTAGTGTCAAATATAGGGTATGAGCTCAAGTGCAACACATAAAATGAAGCTTCAAATTTAAGTTTGAGTTGGGATCCAAAAACTTATCACGAGTTTTCCGATTTGAATTTAAATTCAAATTCAGGGAAAATGTAAAAGAATTTCAAAAGCTAAATTGGTCAACCAAGAGTGGCATTTGGTCAACCATGTCATGTTGGTCCAAATGATGCCCTTGGATGATGGTTTGATCACTAAGTAATCACTAATTAAGGTAGCAACAAATTCCAATTGAAAATTCCTCCGAAAACCCTAAATTTCAAAACCCTATTTTACCCCTTTTGAAATAATTCAAAATCTAACCAAAATTTGGGAAAAAGTTCATAACCAAGTTTGTAGAACTTTTCAAGGGCTACAACTTTGGTGTTTTCAGTTTTCAAAGTTTTAGTGTAAAATGTGGAGCAATTTTGAAAATAAGCAAATTTCAGATTTGACTCATTTTGGTCCCCAAACTAAGATTTCAAAATGGAAGTAGATTTGTAAAATGTTTTGAACAGAAAAGTTGTAGGTCTTGTCTAGATGTACAACTTTGGTGTTTCGAGATTTTGAAGTTTCAATATAAAATCCAAAGTAATTTCTAAATTACCAAATCCCCAAAATGTGTCCCCTTTTGAATTTAAACTCAAATTTCAAAATTCAGTTCTAATTCAAAAAAGTGTTCAATACAAAACTTGTAGAGCTTGAAATTCTGAAGATTTCATATCTTGGGAGTTTTTCAAGTTTCCACATGAATTTGAGAGTAATTTGAGAAAATAGTTTAAATTGTAAATTTGGGGGGGCAGCTACAGTACACCGACAAATCACCGCCGGGCAGCAGACGGCATGGGCGCCGGCGAGACGCCGGATGGCTTCCACGGCCTTCTAGGCGCGCCCTCGGCCGCCAGCGCGATGACGCGAGCTTTCCCGCGTTGTTGCCGCGGCCGTGGCCTATAAGTATGACCGGATAACTGTGAACCGTTTTTCTTCTTCTCTGTTTCCACCGCCGCCACCTGAAAGGTCTTGATGGCTAGAGGGGGGTGAATAGCCTATTAAAAAATTCTACAAAGACAAGCTAAACAAGTTTATCAATAAAACAAATAGCAAGATGTGAGTTTTGCTTAGCCTACGGGGTGTTTGCAAGCCACCTATCCAATTCACAATTCTAGTATATTTGCACTCAACCGCATAAGTCAAACCACACAATTTAACTACAACTAAAGCTAGCTAGCTACTCAAGCTAAGAGTTACACTAACAAGCTAGCAAGGTAACTAAGAAATTAATACAAGAGTGAGTTAGGAGGGTATCACCGAGGGGCGAAGTATTGAGCCAACCAATCAATATGATCAAGAGATGAATACCACAATATACAACCACCGGGATCGATCAAACACAATAAGAATGATGACACGAAGATTTATCCCGAGGTTCACGTGCTTGCTGGCACGCTAGTCCCCGTTATGTCCCTATTCACCATGTGGTTCGGTGGCTAATCGGTCACACACCGAGCCTCTCAAAAGGTGCCACAAGAACCTACCAAATGGCAAAAGGTTGCAATGACACAAAGCAATTTACTAATGTTGCCTTTGACGCTTCGCCGAGGTAGGCACAAACCCCTCACAATCACCGGAGGTGGCCAAGAACAAACACCAACTCTTGCCAACGCCTCCAAGCTACTCCAAGCCGTCTAGGTGGCGGCAACCACCAAGAGAAATAAGAATCCCGCAGCAAATCAACCACCAAGTGCCAACTAGATGCAATTTTACAATGCAAATGCACTAGGATCACTCAATCTCACTTCGAATATGCAAGTAAGCAAGAGAGATGAGTGGGAGGGGAGTTGCTTAGCTCAAAGTGCTCACAAGTATATCAAATGTTCGAGAGAGAGAGAGCCTTGAGCCGGCCAACGAGTATTTATAGACGTACCCCTTCGAATAGAGCCGTTAGAAACTTAAACAGTTGAAATCGTGCTGACCGGACGCGCTGGTCCAACTAACCGGACGCGCTGGTCGCACAGCGGCTAAGTCGCGAAGCACTGACCGGACGCGCTGGTCGCCCAACGGCTAACTGCGAAGCAATGACCGGACGCGCTCATCGCGTAGACCGAACGCGCTATGAACGACCGGACGCGCTGGTCCCGTGAATGACCGGACGCGCTGGTCGCCTGAACAGCGCTCAATGAAACAGTGACCGGACGCGCTGAAGAAAATGACCGGACGCGACAGTGCCAGCGTCCGGTTAGAGTCCAGTAAGCTCCCTGAACGACCGGACGCGTCCGATCATCAGTGACCGGACGCGCCTCGCGTCCGATCATCGAACTGAAAAACACACAGACACTGAACACTGACCGGACGCGTCCGGTCATGCAAGGACCGCGTCCGGTTCAGCGTCCGGTCACCTCTGTGACCTCCGTTCGCCTCCGTTTCTTTTCCGGACTTTCGGCGTAGTGGAAAATAGTCGTTTCAACTCATCGAAAATGCCTGAATCCCACCTCGCAAGCTCGGCGGGAGGGAGAGAGGATCTCAAACCCTCTCTACCGCTCAAACTCCACCGCCTACGCAAACGTGCTAACACCACCAAGTGATCTTCGTCATGTGTGAGTGTGTTAGCATTTTCACAATCATTTTTCGAGGCGATATTAGTTCTATCCAAATGCATATGATTATGAAATGCACATCTAGAGGCACTTAGGAGTTCAATAGCCGCGTCATTCCCCTCTTTATAGTACGGCTATCTATCCTATAATGTAACCACACCCACTAGGTGTCTTGGTTACTAAAACACAACCCTTAAGCATATACCTTTGCCTTGATCACATAGGGTTACGTCCAAATCCAAGTGTGGCCATCATGATCACCATGTCTATCTTGCCACCAACCTTGGAATGTACTAATCCTCATATGCTACATACAACTTAGGCATAGGATTAGTACATAGGCATTGTCACTAATTACCAACACCAAACATAGGACTTTCAATCTCCCCCTTGTTGGTAATTGGTGACAAAACTTTCACAAAGATGTTATGATAAAATTTTGATTGAACCCATGTCACATTGTCCAAGTATATTACCATGTGTAAGAATTATGGACTTGTGATCATGAATTCAAATTGATAGCAATGGCCCCCCCTACACGTATGCTATATGTTTGGATTTTGGAAGCATACATGTTATATAGGAAAGATTAGGAGCATTGACTATTAATAGGTGCTAAGTGTTTAAGATTTTAGACCTTTGAAGCGTGATACCATCGGAGTAGCGATAAACACCATCTTAGCACCTTGTGTAGTTAGATACCACTTGGAAAAGCACAAACATAACTAGAAACCTCGTGAGATCAACATTATAAGCAAGGTTCTAGTACTACATTGAAAAACACGAAGCAAGAAAAATCTAACTGCTTCCTATTCCTGCTAGTACCTCAATGCATCATTCAAATTATACTAGCAAGTCACCACACAAGCAATGTATCGGAGAAAACGAAATGCATAACTATGCATCATACACATGAAGTGCACATGGAAATACAACATTCATGCTTAAGAGCTTGCTTCCCCTACTTGTGTGCTCAAAATTTTAGTTGATCCTCTTCTTTTATCAATTCTTCCCTTTGTGCTTCTCCCCCTTTGAGTTCTATCTTTGTGAACAACATTTTCTCCCCCTTTGGCACCAATTGACCACAAGGAGCAAACTTTAGATAGATTATCATGTTGAAATATGGAGTGAGGATCAAGTTTGTGATTCAACCTAGATTGCTTGCATAAATAAAATACTTCGGTTTGATCCAAGGGTAAGCTTCTTCACACCTCACTAGAAGGGTTATCATGCACCATGTTGAAGCAAATATTTAGACAAGTTTTCTAGATTAAACACTTAGGATCACAAGCTACTTAAACAAGTTATATGCTACTACTAGATCATACAAGTCATGGAAATAATAGTGGCACCATATACACTTTAAATTCATTTGATTTTCATGAATGAGCCTAGAACATGTAAATTATGACTAGATGCACTAAACAAGTCCTTAGCATAGAATGTATGACATGTCAACCAATTATACCTTGGGGCTCGAAGGAGAGACATGTCATATATGGGGTGCATCAACTCATGTTGGAGAAGTCAAGTATGTTCAACTCATTCTTTAGCTTGTGAAATCTCTTCTCATCAAGTGGCTTGGTGAATAGATCAGCTAATTGGTCTTCGGTGCCCACACTCTCAATAGCAATGTCACCCTTTTGTTGATGATCTCTAATAAAGTGATGGCGAACATCAATATGCTTTGTTCTTTGATGTTGAACCGGATTGTTGGTTAGCTTCACGGCACTTTCATTGTCACATAGCAATGGCACATTCTTAAAAGTGATTCCAAAATCCTTCAATGTTGCCTTCGTCCACAAGATTTGTGCGCAACAACTACCCGCGGTGATGTATTCGGCCTCGGCGGTAGATAGTGCAATACTATTTTGCTTCTTGGATGACCATGAGACAAGTGATCTTCCCAACAATTGATAAGTCCCGGAAGTGCCCTTTCTTTCCACTTTGTCACCGGCATAGTTGGAATCCGAATATCCAACTAGCTCAAAACTAGCATCCTTGGGATACCACAATCCAACATCTTGTGTATGCTTCAAGTACCTCAATATTCTCTTTGTTGCCTTCAAATGACTTTCTCTTGGTGAGGCTTGAAATCTTGCACACATGCATACACTAAACATCACATCGGGCCTTGATACTGTCACATAGAGTAGGCTACCAATCATTGATCTATATAGCTTTTGATCCACCATGTTGCCATTCTTGTCACTATCCAAACTTCCATTTGTTCCCATTGGGGTTGTAATACTCTTTGCATCTTCCATGCCAAACTTCTTGAGCATATTTTTGATGTACTTGGTTTGACTCACAAATGTTCCTTCCTTCATTTGTTTGATTTGAAGTCCAAGAAAGAAACTAAGTTCACCAATCATTGACATTTTAAATTCCTTTGCCATCATTTTTCCAAACTCATCACAATAATCTTGATTAGTTGAACCGAATATGATATCATCAACATATATTTGCAATACAAACAAGTCTTTCCCAATCTTCTTGGTAAAGAGAGTAGTATCCACTTTGCCCATGACAAATCCTTTGGATAGCAAGAAGTCCCTCAATCTTTCATACCATGCTCTAGGTGCTTGCTTCAATCCATACAAAGCTTTTCTTAAGTTGTATACATGATTGGGTTTCTTGTCATCTTCAAAACCGGGAGATTGCTCCACATACACCTCCTCTTGGATATACCCATTGAGAAATGCACTCTTCACATCCATTTGATATAGCTTGATATTGTGAGCACAAGCATAGGCAAGTAAGATCCTAATTGCTTCCAATCTTGTAACTAGGGCATAAGTTTCACCAAAGTTAAGACCCTCTATTTGTGTGTAACCTTGAGCTACTAGTCTTGCTTTATTCCTTACTACTATCCCATCTTGATCTTGCTTGTTGCGAAAGACCCATCTTATTCCAATGACATTGTGATCCTTAGGCCTTTCAACTAGTTCTCATACTTCATTTCTCTTAAAGTTGTTGAGCTCTTCATGCATTGCATTTACCCAATCCGGATCTCTCAATGCTCTATCAATGTCCTTGGGTTCTTCCATTGACACAAAAGAAGAGTGAGCACAAAATGATGCCAATCTTGATCTAGTTTGAACTCCTCTTTGTATGTCACCAATGATGGAATCCAATGGATGGTCTCTTGCAATGTTAGTTGGTTGAAGCACTTGGACTTGGTTGCTTGGATGTTGATGTTGATCATGAGTTGGAGATGATGAACTAGCCACTTGTTGATCTTGTTGCACTTGAGATGATGTACTAGCTTGATTTTGCATTAGAGAACCGCTAGCTTGAGTGATTGGATTTTGGAGCACTTGATCTTTGTTGTCATCCACATCAATCACTTGCTTTGGCCTAATATCACCAATATCCATTTCTTTCATAGCATTAGTCAATTGAGTTCCTCTCACATCATCCAAGTTATCTTCCTCATCTTGAGAACCATTTGTTTCATCAAACTCAACATCATGTACTTCTTCAAGTTGTCCACTAGATAGGTTTCATACTCTATAAGCTTTGCTAGTAGTTGAGTAACCAAGTAGGAAGCCTTCGTCACATTTCTTCTCAAACTTGCTTAATCTAGTGCCCTTTCTTTAAGATGTAGCATTTGCAACCAAATACCCGAAAGTATGCAATGTTGGGCTTTCTTCCATTTAAGATCTCATATGGTGTCTTCTCTAAAAACTTGTGGCAATAGAGACGGTTGCTATAAAAGCAAGCCGTGTTGATTGCTTCGGCCCAAAATGAATGACTCACATTATATTCATTCAACATTGATCTTGCCATGTCAATTAAGGTTCTATTCTTTCTCTCAACTAGGCCATTTGATTGAGGTGTATACTTGGCCGAGAATTGATGTTTGATTCCAAGTTCATCACATAGCTCATCAACTCTTGTGTTTCTAAACTCACTTCCATTGTCACTTCTCACTTTCTTGATTGTGGTTTCAAACTCATTTTGCACTCTCTTGATGAACTTCTTGAATATGTCAAATACATCACTTTTGTCCACAAGAAAGAATACACATGTATATCTAGTGAAATCATCCACAATCACAAAGCCATACTTGTTGCCACCAATGCTTGTGTATGTAGTTGGCCCAAATAGATCCATGTGCAACAACTCAAATGCCTTGGAAGTACTCATAATGCTTTTCAATGGATGAGTGTTGCCTACTTGCTTTTCGGCTTGACATGCACTACATAGCTTATCTTTCTCAAATGTGACATCCTTCAAGCCTCTAACTAAGTCATGCTTCACTAACTTGTTCAATTGCTTCATGCCAACATGACCAAGTCTTCTATGCCATAACCAACCCATACTTGATTTGGTGAGCAAGCATGTTGAAAGTTGAGTGTCACTAGCATTGAAATCAACCAAGTATAGATTCTCATATCTAAAGCCTTTGAAGATCAAGTTAGAGCCATCAACACTAACTATCTCCACATCATCAACACCAAATATGCACTTGAAACCGAGATCACACAATTGAGCAACCGAGAGAAGATTGAAGTTCAACTTTTCAACTAAGAGCACATTAGAAATGCTATGATCATTAGAGATTGCAATCCTTCCAAGAGCCTTTACATCACCCTTGCTATTGTCACCAAATGTGATGCTATCAATGCCACTATCATTTGATTTGAGAGAGTTGAACATTCTTGAATCACCGGTCATATGTTGAGAGCACCCACTATCAAGCACCCAATGCCTTCCTCTGGCCTTGTAATTTACCTACAAAACAATTTAATGTTTCTTAGGTACCCATACTTGTTTGGGTCCTTGTAGGTTAGTCACTAAGCTCTTTGGTACCCAAATAACCTTCTTCTTTGGGCCCACAATTGGTGTACTAACAAACCTAGCATGCACACCTTTCTCACCCTTGGTAAGCACATAACAAGAATCAAAAGGAATGTAAGGTACATTAGCATTTTTCTTGTTCTTGTTCATTTTATTGCAATTAATCTCTAGATGCCCAACTTGCTTGCATCTATTGCAATAACGACCATTGCTCTTCACAAAGAGAGACTTTGGAGTAGCAAAGGCCGCCTTGTCCTTCTTGGGAGTATAGCCCAAACCCTTTTTGTTAAGAGAGAACCTTTGGCTACCCAAGTATTTTAGCAAGCGGGCATCCCCACCATAGGCATTGCCTAATGCGCGGGTGAGATCATCCACCTCTCTCTTGAGAGTCTCATTCTCAACCACAAGTGATGAATCACTAGGAGTGGAGATAGAGTTGGTTGTGGTGGATGATGATGAGCTACATGAAGCATTAGTAGGACCAACAAATAAAGAATCATCAATAATATCACATGTTAGTCCAATATCACAAGTGACAATCACTTGCTCTTTCTTAGCTTCCTTCATGAACTTCTCCAACTTAAGGTCCTTTTCCTTGATGAGCTCAAGTAAAGTGGAGTGGGCTTCCTTAAGCCTAGTGTGAGCAACTTCAAGGTCCTCGTGGTCTTCCTTTAGACACTCACGAGAGGCCTCTAGCTCATCAAAGGATTTCCTAAGAGCTTTGAGCTCTTGTTCAATTCCTTTGCACTCCTTACTCTTTTTGAGAGCAACAAGCTCCTCCATCAAGGCATCATTTTCATTGCTCTTGGCAATGAGCTCTTGTTCCAAGATTTTGTATTTCTTGGTTGTCCTCTTGTAGCCCTTGCTCATTTGATCTATTATGCCCAATATATCATCCTTGGAGTAGTCCTCATCCTCCTCATCATCACTCCTACAACCATCACTAGCACAAGAATCATCATCACTATCATCATATTTTACCTTGGTAGGCTTGGCCATAAGGCATGTCGATGTAGTGTTGAAGATGGATGGCTTGTTGGAGAGGGCGATGTTTGCAATGGTGTAAGGTCCAAATAGGCTAGAGGGGGGGTGAATAGCCTAATTAAAACTTCTACACGAAATACTTAACCACGAGTTAGTACGAAAGGTGGCGAAGCAAAAGCACTAGCTTCTAACTAATTAAGCAAGCCACCTACACAAGTCTAGTACAAGGCTATTCACTAAACACAACAACAACTATAAAGCTAGAAACGATAAGTAATACGAGAGAAGAGCTTCGAGTGATTATACCGCCGTGAAGAGAAATACCAATCAATCAATCATACAAGAGAAATCCTCGGGAAGAGAATGACACAAGAATTTATCCCGAGGTTCACTTGCTTCCCGGCAAGCTACTCCCCGTTGTGGCGATACACCCACTTGTCGGTTCGCGAGCTAATCGACTATCAAGAGTCGAGCCCTCGGCGGGCGCCGCACAACCGCACACAAGATGGGGATCCTCCAAGCGAAAAACGCGCTGACCGGACGCTCCGGTCAGGGTGACCGGACGCGTCCGGTCACTACGCGACAGCAAGAAACAGTGCGCGTCAGAACTATCCGTTGCCCTGACCGGACGCGCTCAATCGAGTGACCGGACGCGACAGTGCCAGCGTCCGGTCGCGTTCCAGTAAGCTCCAGCTGCGACCGGACGCGTCCGATCGCACGTGACCGGACGCGCCGCGCGTCCGATCGTCACTCCACTTCGCTCTGCCCCTCTGGACGCCTGACCGGACGCTCCGGTTACGTGAGGGACCAGACGCACCGGTCGCGCGCTCTGATTCGCTCAGGAGAACTGACCGGACGCGCTGTTGAACTGACCGTACGCCACAGTGCCAGCGTCCGATTAGAGTCCAGTAAGCTCCCTGGATGACCGGACGCGTCCGGTCATCAGTGACCGGACGCGCTGCGTGTCAGATCATCAAACTGAAAACCGCGCAGACGCTGAACACTGACCGGACGCGTTCGGTCATACAGAGACCGCGTCCGGTCTAGCGTCCGGTCATCACTGTGACCTCCGTTCGCCTCCGTTTCTTTTCCAACTTCCGGCGCAATGTAAAATAGGCATTTCACTTCTCCACAAAGCGCCGAATCCCGCCGAGCAAGCTCGGCGGGAGGGAGAGAGGAACCCAAACCCCTCTCTACCGCTTAAACTCCACCGCCTTCGCAAGTGTGCTAACACCACCAAGTGTACACCACCATGTGTATGTGTGTTAGCATTTCACAATCATTTTCCAAGGCGTTATGTTAGCTCTTTACTAGATCCTAATGCATATGTTCAAGACATTGATCTAGTGGCACTTGATTTCCGAGCTAACCGTGATTGCCCCTCTTGATAGTCGGCTATGTATCCTAAATCCGGTCAATCACTTCTCTACTCATCTTAGACCGGCAAAAGGAAAACCCTATGGTTATACCTTTGCCTTGCGCTCTTAGTTCCTTCTCTTCCACTTGATCATCATGTACACCATATTATGTGCATCACCACCACTTGTGATCTTGTGGCCATCACTCCATGCCACATGCTCCTTCATCACGTGTGTTGCTTGTGCCTAACTCAAAACACTTAACACATGGCATTAGCAACTTGGTGTCATTAATTACCAAAACCAAACTTGGGCTTTCAAATGGCTCCCTCTTTTTGGTAATTGATGACAACCATCACAAAGATATGAAATGAAATCAATTTTCAATTTCAATAGTATTAGCTCCCCCTACATATGTGCTTCTATGAGTTTGGTTCAATTGTGCACATATGTATGAATTTGAATTTTGGGAAAGTTACTACTATCAAATTGATGCTAAGGTATATAGAATGGACCTTTGAAGCGTGATACCAATCGGAGTTACCTTTATATACCATCCTTAACATTGAAGTAGCTAGACACCACTTGTAATACATCACTTGTAAAGATCACAAACACTAAAGTACTTTGTGAGATCAACATTAAATGAAAAGGTGTCTAGATACCACATGTAAAGCTACTCTCAACAAATCATCATTCAAGTTCTATTTCTAGCATACACCATTCAATCATGAATATCGAAATTAAACTTTGCAATGCAACATTTCATCATGTTAATGCACATACAAATGCAACAAATAATCCATGAGCTTGCTCCCCCTACTTATGTGCTCAAATTTAATTTCTCTCCTCCTTACTATATCTTTTCTCTCTCTTTGTGACTTTTCTATCTTTGTGCTTTCTCTCTCCCTTTTTATATCTTTCTTGCTCGTTGCAATATCTTTGTGACTTTTCTCTCCCCCTTTGTCAACAATCACCAAAAAGGTGCCAATTTTAGTGAGAGATAAGTCAATCAATTATGAGGGAGTCCAAATTATGGTTCAATCTAGATCACTTGCCTAGAATATATAATTCGGTTTGATCCAAGGACAAGCTTTTTCACACCTCATAAAGTATAAGGGTTATCTTGACCATGTTGAATTATACATCATGAGCTTATTTTCTAGATTCAACACTAGGTTTGCAAGCCCACAAACATGTCATATGCTACCACTAGATCAATCAAACATAGAAGCAATAGTGGTACCATATATACATCAAAATTATTTGATTTTCATGAATGAGCCTATTTGTCATGCAAATATGTCTATATGTTCTAAACATGTCCTTAGCAAAGTATGAATGATATGCTAAACAACTTTACCTTGCTATGTTGGAGGAGAGGCATGTCATATAAGAATGTGGGGGTGCACTCATTTCAAGTTGGAGAAGTCAAGTATGTTCAATTCATTCTTCAACTTGTAAAATCTCTTTTCATCAAGTGGCTTTGTAAAGATGTCGGCTAGTTGATCTTCGGTGCCAATGCTCTCAATACTAATATCATCCTTTTGTTGATGGTCTCTTATGAAGTGATGCCTTATGTCAATGTGCTTGGTTCTTGAATGTTGAACCGGATTTTGTGTCATCTTGATAGCACTTTCATTATCACAAAACAAAGGCACATTCTTGAATTTAATTCCAAAGTCATTCAAAGTGGCCTTCATCCAAAGCAATTGTGCACAACAACTACCGACACTAATGTATTCGGCCTCGGCGGTAGATAGTGCAACACTATTTTGTTTCTTTGATGACCATGAAACAAGAGACCTTCCAAGCAATTGACAAGTGCCACTTGTGCTCATTCTATCAATCTTGCATCCACCATAGTCGGAGTCCGAATATCCAATCAACTCAAAATTAGACCCCTTGGGATACCATAATCCAACATCATGAGTGCCCTTTAGATATCTCAATATCCTCTTGGTTGCTTTCAAGTGACTTTCTCTAGGTGAAGCTTGATATCTTGCACACTTGCATACACTAAACATCACATCCGGCCTAGAAGCGGTGACATAGAGCAAACTTCCAATCATGGATCGGTATTGTTTTTGATCTACCATGTTGCCACTAGCATCAATACCCAATTGATCATTAGTGCCCATTGGTGTGCTCATTGGCTTAGCTTCTTGCAATCCAAACTTCTTGATCATGTCCTTGATGTACTTGCCTTGACTTACAAAAGTGCCATTCTTCATTTGCTTGATTTGAAGTCCAAGGAAGTAACTAAGCTCTCCAATCATAGACATCTCAAACTCATTAGCCATCATATTTCCAAACTCTTCACAAAAATCTTGGTTAGTTGATCCAAAGATAATGTCATCCACATAAATTTGCAACACAAACAAGTCATTTCCAAGCTTCTTGGTGAAGAGAGTGGTGTCAACCTTTCCCATCTTGAACCCTTTAGAGAGAAGAAAATCCCTCAATCTCTCATACCATGCTCTAGGTGCTTGCTTTAAACCATACAATGCCTTCTTTAGCTTGTAAACATGGTCGGGCTTCTTGTCATCTTCAAAACCGGGAGGTTGCTCAACATAAACTTCTTCATTGATGTAGCCATTGAGAAATGCACTTTTGACATCCATTTGATAGAGCTTGATGTTGTGTGCACAAGCATATGCTAATAAGATTCTAATTGCTTCCAATCTTGCAACTGGTGCATATGTCTCTCCAAAGTCAAGACCCTCAACTTGAGTATATCCTTGTGCTACTAATCTTGCTTTGTTCCTCACAACCATGCCATCTTGATCTTGCTTGTTTCTAAAGACCCACTTAGTACCAATCACATTGTAGTTCTTTGGCCTCTCAACAAGTTTCCAAACTTGATTTCTAGCAAAGTTGTTTAGTTCTTCATGCATGGCATTTACCCAATCGGAATCCTTCAAAGCATCTTCTAATTTCTTAGGTTCTTCAAGTGACACAAATGAGTAACGCTCACAAAATGATGCTAATCTTGATCTAGTTTGAACACCACTTTGAATTCCACCAATGATTTGGTCCAATGGATGATCTCTTGCAATACTAGTAGGTTGGAGTATTGGGAGTTGATTGCTTCCACTTGTTTGACCTTGAACTTGAGCTTCATCATGAGAACCACTAGAGCTTGCTTGATTTGTATCAATTTGCACACTTTGGTTGATCACATGAATATTATCATCATCAACTTGCATCGGCCTTATATCACCAATGTCCATGTTCTTCATTGCATTTGACAATTGATCTCCTCTCACATCATCAAGGTTTTGAGCTTCATTTTGAGACCCTTGGGTTTCATCAAACTCAACATCATGAACTTCTTCCAAGGTGCCATTTGTGAGATTCCAAACTCTATATGATTTGCTTGTGGTAGAATAACCAAGTAAGAACCCTTCATCACATTTCTTTTCAAACTTGCTCAACCTAGTTCCTTTCTTGAGAATATAACATTTGCAACCAAACACTCTAAAGTATGCAATGTTGGGCTTTCTTCCATTCAATAGTTCATATGGTGTCTTTCCAAGCTTCTTATGGCAATAGAGACGGTTGCTACAATAGCAAGCCGTGTTGATAGCTTCACTCCAAAATGAATGACTCACATTGTATTCACTAAGCATTGATCTAGCCATATCAATCAAAGTTCTATTTTTCCTTTCAACTACACCATTTGATTGAGGAGTGTATGTTGGTGAGAATTGATGCCTAATACCATAATCATCACACAAATCTTCAATTCTTGTGTTCTTGAACTCACTACCATTGTCACTTCTAATCTTCTTGATGGTAGTCTCAAAC
Organism: Saccharum hybrid cultivar R570; assembly: GCA_038087645.1. Lineage (NCBI taxonomy): Eukaryota > Viridiplantae > Streptophyta > Magnoliopsida > Poales > Poaceae > Saccharum > Saccharum hybrid cultivar. The sequence continues at coordinate 3,695,153 of JAQSUU010000043.1, read as the reverse complement.
TCATTTTGCACCCTCTTGACAAAAGACTTGAATAGATCATAAACATCACTCTTGTCATAGAGAAAGAGCACCCAAGTGTATCTAGTGTAGTCATCCACAATCACAAAACCATACTTGTTGCCACCAATGCTAGTGTATGTTGTTGGCCCAAACAAGTCCATGTGCAATAGCTCAAATGCTTTTGATGTGCTCATTTCACTTTTACTAGGATGTGAATTTCCAACTTGTTTGCCGGCTTGACAAGCACTACATAGTTTATCCTTCTCAAAGGTCACATCCTTTAATCCTTTAACTAAGTCATGCTTCAAAAGTTTGTTCAATTGTTTCATTCCAACATGACCAAGCCTTCTATGCCATAACCAACCCATACTAGATTTACTAAGCAAGCATGATGTCAATTGTGTCTCACTATCATTGAAGTCAACCAAGTATAAGCTACCATGTCTAAATCCTTTGAATATCAAGTTTGATTCATCAACACTTATGACTTCAACATCATCACTACCGAATATGCACTTGAAGCCAAGATCACAAAGTTGTGCCACCGATAAAAGATTGAAATCTAAGCTCTCAACTAGCAACACATTAGATATGCTCATGTCATTTGAGATAGCAATTTTACCAAGCCCCTTGACCTTGCCTTTCTTGTTGTTGCCGAAAGTGATAGCATCAAAACCACCATTTTGACTTCTATCAATAGATTTGAACATATAAGAATCCCCGGTCATATGTTGAGTGCACCCACTATCAAGCACCCAATGCCTTCCTCTGGCTTTGTAATTGACCTACAAGACAAGATCAATTCTTTTTAGGTACCCAAACTTGTTTGGGTCCTCCAAGGTTAGAGACTAAGCTCTTTGGTACCCAAATGGCTTTCTTCTTTGAGCCCATCCATGGTGTACCAATAAACTTAGCATGAACACCATTTGTACCCTTGGTAAGCATATAGAAAGAATTAAACTTGATTGAGGATACATTTGCATTGGATTTCTTGTTCATGCAATGTTGCTCTATGTGACCAACTTGCTTGCAACTTTTGCAATAGCTACCATTGTTCTTCACAAAACGAGTCTTGTGAGGAGCAAAAGCGGCCTTGCCTTTCTTGGGGTTATAGCCCAATCCCTCTTTGTAGAGAGAAGCTCTTTGGCTACCCAAGCACATAAGCAAGCGGTCCTCACCACCATAAGCCTTAGCTAATGTGTGATTGAGCTCTTTTACCTCCTTCTTGAGATTTTCATTCTCAACTATAAGTGTGGAGTCACAAGTGAAATCATCACTACTAGATGAGGATGATGTAGATGAGCTACATGAAGGGTTAGTAGGAGCAACAATAATAGGCTTATGAAAAGTTTCATCAATTATATCACATGATATGCCTATGTTACAAGTTTTAGCTTTCTCAACATTAGTTGGCATGTTTTCACATTTTTCAACTAGAGAGGAATGAGCTTCTTCAAGCTTAGTGTGAGACTTTTGAAGCTTCTTATGGTCTACCTTTAGACTCTCATAAGATGCCCTAAGCTCATCAAGTTATTGCATAAGGTTTTTCTTTTCCTTAAGCAAGCCCTTGCACTCCTTTCTAGATTCTTTAAAATGTTGAGTGCAATCTTCTAGCATGGTGATTAGTTCATCTTTAGTGAATTCTTCTTCATCACTATCACTATCACTATCACTAGCATTATCATGATCACTCTCATCGTCGGATGATACCTTAGCGGCCTTAGCCATGAAGCACGATGGAGTGTCGAAGAGGGAGACCTTCTCTTGGATGGCAATGCTAGCATGTCCCTTCTTCTTGCTCTTGTAGTCATCCTCATCATCACTTGAGGAATCATCATTATCCCATGTAGCAACATGAGAATCATTCTTCTTCTTATAAGAGCCTTTTTTTCTTTTCTTGCTTTTTCTTCTCTTTCTTGATAACATCTTCATCATCACTATCATAAGGACACTTTGCAATGAGATGGTCCTTGCTATGGCATCTAAAGCATCTCATGGTATGCTCATTCTTCTTGGATGAGTTCTTCCTCCTTCTTGCACGATAGCCTTTCTTCTTCATGAATTTGCCAAATTGCTTGACAAAGAGAGCCATCTTATCATCAATGTCATCACTATCACAAGAGCTTGAGTCTTCATCACTTGATGATTCAATCTTAGATTTGCTCTTGGATGTGGTGGCTTTGAATGCCACACTCTTCTTCTTTTCATCATCTTTCTTCTCATTTTCCTTCTTCTTCTTCTTGACCAACTCATCCTTCTCATCATCTTCTCTATATGAATCATCGGTCATCACTTCTTGAAATATTTGTTGAGGAGTTGAATCCTTCAATGTAGTCCTCACTAGCACGGTGATCAATGTATCAAATCTCTTGGGTAGACTTCTCAAGAACTTCATAGAGAATTGATTGTCCTTGACCTCCTCACCAAGTGCCTTGAGCTCATTGATAATGACTTGCAACCTATGAAACATCTCCGGTACACTCTCATTATCTTGCATCTTGAAGCTTGAAAATTTTTCTTGCAAGATATATGCTTTAGCGGTCTTTGTACCTTCGGTGCCCTCAAATGTTTCTTCTAGCTTGGCCCAAGCATCATGTGCAACTTCTATGTTTTTCACTTGCTCAAATGTCTTGTCATCTAATGCCTCATGAAGAGCACTAATGGCAATGTCATTGCATTGGAGCTTCTTCTCTTCCACCGGTGTAGGTGCTTCCGGATTAGCAACCTCAAATTTTGTTTCGGTGACCTTCCACACTTCTCTATTGATTGACTTTAGGTGTGCGGTCATCTTAAACTTCCAATATGCATAATTTGTGCCATCAAAGTGAGGTGCCTTCTTGGTGTTGTTGATGTGCAAGCTTAATTGAGCCATTTCCTTTTCACCGTAGGTTGTTAAGCCTCAAATAAACGGTGTCTTGGCTCTGATACCACTTGTAAGGTCCAAATAGGCTAGAGGGGGGGTGAATAGCCTAATTAAAACTTCTACACGAAATACTTAACCACGAGTTAGTACGAAAGGTGGCAAAGCAAAAGCACTAGCTTCTAACTAATTAAGCAAGCCACCTACACAAGTCTAGTACAAGGCTATTCACTAAACACAACAACAACTATAAGCTAGAAACGATAAGTAATATGAGAGAAGAGCTTCGAGTGATTATACCGCCGTGAAGAGAAATACCAATCAATCAATCATACAAGAGAAATCCTCGGGAAGAGAATGACACAAGAATTTATCCCGAGGTTCACTTGCTTCCCGGCAAGCTACTCCCCGTTGTGGCGATACACCCACTTGTCGGTTCGCGAGCTAATCGACTATCAAGAGTCGAGCCCTCGGCGGGCGCCGCACAACCGCACACAAGATGGGGATCCTCCAAGCCACGAGCTCCACTAGAGTATCCAATTTGCGAACTCCCGCGGGGAAGGATCAAGAACCCCTTACAACACTTGGTGAAGGCTCCAACAATCTCCAATTGTGAGCTCAATCACCTCCGCTGCACCAAGCCGTCTACCGTGTCGGGAAACACAGAAGAGTAACAAGAAATCCGCAGCAACTCAAAGATCAAGTGCCTCTAGAATGCAACTCTTAAGCAATGCACTTGAATCTTACTCAATCTCACTCAAGATGTGCAACTATGCAAAGAGATGAGTGGAGGGGTTGTTCTCTAGCTCAAAGTATGTCTCTATATCTCAAAATGTGCAAGAGTTGCCCTCAAACCCCGGCCAACGTCTATTTATAACGAAGGGGTACGCAACTAGCCGTTACAGACGACGCAGCGAAAAACGCGCTGACCGGACGCTCCGGTCAGGGTGACCGGACGCGTCCGGTCACTACGCGACAGCAAGAAACAGTGCGCGTCAGAACTATCCGTTGCCCTGACCGGACGCGCTCAATCGAGTGACCGGACGCGACAGTGCCAGCGTCCGGTCGCGTTCCAGTAAGCTCCAGCTACGACCGGACGCGTCCGATCGCACGTGACCAGACGCGCCGCGCGTCCGATTGTCACTCCACTTCGCTCTGCCCCTCTGGACGCCTGACCGGACGCTCCGGTTACGTGAGGGACCGGACGCACCGGTCGCGTGCTCTGATTCGCTTAGGAGAACTGACCAGACGCGCTGTTGAACTGACCGGACGCCACAGTGCCAGCGTCCGATTAGAGTCCAGTAAGCTCCCTGGATGACCGGACGCATCCGGTCATCAGTGACCGGACGCGCTGCGCGTCAGATCATCAAACTGAAAACCGCGCAGACGCTGAACACTGACCGGACGCGTCCGGTCATACAGAGACCGCGTCCGGTCCAGCGTCCGGTCATCACTGTGACCTCCGTTCGCCTCCGTTTCTTTTCCAACTTCCGGCGCAATGTAAAATAGGCATTTCACTTCTCCACAAAGCGCCGAATCCCGCCTCGCAAGCTCGGAGGGAGGGAGAGAGGAACCCAAACCCCTCTCTACCGCTTAAACTCCACCGCCTTCGCAAGTGTGCTAACACCACCAAGTGTACACCACCATGTGCATGTGTGTTAGCATTTCACAATCATTTTCCAAGGCGTTATGTTAGCTCTTTACTAGATCCTAATGCATATGTTCAAGACATTGATCTAGTGGCACTTGATTTCCGAGCTAACCGTGATTGCCCCTCTTGATAGTCGGCTATGTATCCTAAATCCGGTCAATCACTTCTCTACTCATCTTAGACCGGCAAAAGGAAAACCCTATGGTTATACCTTTGCCTTGCGCTCTTAGTTCCTTCTCTTCCACTTGATCATCATGTACACCATATTATGTGCATCACCACCACTTGTGATCTTGTGGCCATCACTCCATGCCACATGCTCCTTCATCACGTGTGTTGCTTGTGCCTAACTCAAAACACTTAACACATGGCATTAGCAACTTGGTGTCATTAATTACCAAAACCAAACTTGGGCTTTCAAATGGCTCACCGAGTGGTCCTCTCATCATCACTAGAGCTTTCATCATCATCACTATCGGAGTTGTCACTATCCCAAGTGACTACATAACCACCACCCTTCTTCTTCTTGTTGAATGTGAAGCTCTTCTTTGCTTTCTTCTCCTTCTTGTCCTTCTTGTTCTTCTTCAACTTCAACTCCCCATCATGATATCTTTTGTCTTCATAGGGGCACTTTGCCACTATATGATCGGGACTATTGCAATTGTAGCAAAGCACCTCCTTTGCCTTCATGAAGTCCCTTCTCTTTCTTGCACCATAGCCTCTCTTCTTCATGAACCGACCCATCTTTTGCACTAGAAGGACCATGATCTCATCATCAAAAGGATCATCATCATCATTCTCCACCTTGCTCTTGCCCTTAGAGGATGAAGCCTTGAATGCAATGGGCTTCTCTTGCTTAACCTTGGTTTTCTTCTTCTCTTCTACCTCATCTTCATCATCATTGTATTGGGCATCGGTCATTATATCTCCAAGCACATTGGTTGGTTTGACCTTGTCCAATCCCTCTCTAAAGATTATTCTTCTTAAGGTGGCAAACTTCTTGGGTAAGCACATCAAGAACTTGTGTGAGAAGTCTTTGTCCTCAACCTTCTCCCCAAGCCCCTTGAGATCATTGACACTGACTTAGAGCCTATAGAACATCTCCGGGATGGATTCATCATCCTTCATCTTGAATGTGGAGAACTTGTCCTTGAGCATATATAGTTTGGCACTTTTTACCGTTGAAGTGCCTTCATATGTTTCTTCAAGCCTTATCCAAAGCTCATTTGCCTTTTTAAGATCTTTGATTTGCTCAAATACTTTATCATTAATGGCATGGTAGATTGTGTCAAGTGTCGCCGTATTGCATTGTTTATTGATGCGGTCATTGGGAGTGAGGTTTTCCTCATCAAGAATGATGTATCCTTCTTTGGTCATATCCCAAACCTTCTCATGTATATTGCCTAGATATTGCTTTATCTTCCTTTTCCAATGATCAAAGGAAGAGACACCATCAAAAAATGGAGGCTTGCCATTTACATGATTGAACATAACTTGAGCCATCTTACACCGAGGTTGTTAAGCCTTACAAACGGTGACCACGGCTCCGATACCACTTGAAAGGTCTTGATGGCTAGAGGGGGTGAATATCCTATTAAAAAATTCTACAAAGACAAGCTAAACAAGTTTATCAATAAAACAAATAGCAAGATGCGAGTTTTGCTTAGCCTATGGGGTGTTTGCAAGCCACCTATCCAATTCACAATTCTAGTATATTTGCACTCAACCGCATAAGTCAAACCGCACAATTTAACTACAACTAAAGCTAGCTAGCTACTCAAGCTAAGAGTTACACTAACAAGCTAGCAAGGTAACTAAGAAATTAATACAAGAGAGAGTTAGGAGGGTATCACCGAGGGGCGAAGTATTGAGCCAACCAATCAATATGATCAAGAGATGAATACCACAATATACAACCACCGGGATCGATCAAACACAATAAGAATGATGACACGAAGATTTATCCCGAGGTTCACGTGCTTGCCGGCACGCTAGTCCCCGTTGTGTCCCTATTCACCACGTGGTTCGGTGGCTAATCGGTCACACATCGAGTCTCTCAAAAGGTGTCACAAGAACCTACCAAATGGCAAAAGGTTGCAATGACACGAAGCAATTTACTAATGTTGCCTTTGACGCTTCGCCGAGGTAGGCACAAACCCCTCACAATCACCGGAGGTGGCCAAGAACAAACACCAACTCTTGCCAATGCCTCCAAGCTGCTCCAAGCCGTCTAGGTGGCGGCAACCACCAAGAGAAATAAGAATCCCGCAGCAAATCAACCACCAAGTGCCAACTAGATGCAATCTCATAATGCAAATACACTTGGATCACTCAATCTCACTTTGAATATGCAAGGAAGCAAGAGAGATGAGTGGGAGGGGAGTTGCTTAGCTTAAAGTGCTCACAAGTATGTCAAATGTTCGAGAGAGAGAGCCTTGAGCCGGCCAACGAGTATTTATAGACGTATCCCTTCGAATAGAGCCGTTAGAAACTTAAACAACTGAAATCGTGCTGACCGGACGCGCTGGTCCAACTGACCGGACGCGCTGGTCGCACAACGGCTAAGTTGCGAAGCACTGACCGGACGCGCTGGTCCAACTGACCAGACGCGCTGGTCGCCCAACGGCTAACTGCGAAGCAATGACCGGACGCGCTCATCGCGCAGACCGGATGTGCTATGAACGACCGGACGCGCTGGTCCCATGAATGACCGGACGTGCTGGTCGCCTGAGCAGCGCTCAACGAAACATTGACCGGACGCGCTAAAGAAAATGACCGGACGCGACAGTGACAGTGTCCGGTTAGAGTCCAGTAAGCTCCCTGAACGACCGGACGCGTCCGCTCATCAGTGACCGGACGCGCCTCACGTCCGATCATCGAACTGAAAAACGCGCAGACACTGAACACTGACCGGACGTGTCTGGTCATACAAGGACCGCGTCCGATTTAGCGTCCGGTCACCTCTGTGACCTCCGTTCACCTCCGTTTCTTTTCCGGACTTTCGGCGTAGTGGAAAATAGTCGTTTTAAATCCTCGAAAACGCCTGAATCCCGCCTCGCAAGCTCGGTGGGAGGGAGAGAGGATCCCAAACCCTCTCTACCGCTCAAACTCCACTGTCTACGCAAACGTGCTAACACCACCAAGTGATCTTCGTTATGTGTGAGTGTGTTAGCATTTTCACAATCATTTTTCGAGGCGATATTAGTTCTATCCAAATGCATATGATTATGAAATGCACATCTAGAGGCACTTAGGAGTTCAATAGCCACGTCATTCCCCTCTTTATAGTACGGCTATCTATCCTATAATGTAACCACACCCACTAGGTGTCTTGGTTACTAAAACACAACCCTTAAGCATATACCTTTGCCTTGATCACATAGGGTTGCGTCCAAATCCAAGTGTGGCCATCATGATCACCATATCCATCTTGCCACCAACCTTGGAATGTACTAATCCTCATATGCTACATACAACTTAGGCATATGATTAGTACATAGGCATTGTCACTAATTACCAACACCAAACATAGGACTTTCACCACCGCAGCTCCGCCGCTCGCCGCTGTCGCTACCAAGCCGCCTCCGGCCACACAAACCGCAGCAATAGAGTCGCCTCATCCTCGTGCATCTCGTGGACCACTTGAGTTCACTGTTTTCGCACCCGAGCCTCCGCATCGCCTGCTCCCGTGTCCACCTCTGGTGACCGACCGCCACCGCCGCCCTCACGTGGCCAGGCCACTCCAGCCTCTCCCCGTCGTCACCGAGAGCATCTATGCAACCACTGTGAGCCCCTGATGCTCCCCGTACCCTCAATTTGGTCTCTACTACGGTGTTTGCGCCGGCGTGCTGCGTACCGTGGTCACCGTGCCACCATCGTCGTCGATAGCGGGTCACTGGAGCTCGAGTCGAGCTGCAAGTTAGTAAAATGGGTTCGCTAGAGTGTGTAGATGCTGTAGAGCCGCTTGGTTGAGTGACCGAAGCAACGCTCGTCGGCCGGCCACCGTGCGAGCATGGCCGGGTCGCGGGAGAGAAGGAGAGAGCGGGAGGTAGGCGATGACAGGCGGGGTCGGGCTGTCAGTGAGAGTAAGAGAGAGCACGCGCACGCGGGTGTGGCCGTTGCTGGGCCGAGCGCGCGGGCGCGTTGCTGGGCCGCTCGGCTGGGCCGAGCCGGAGGGAGAGAAGGGAATCGGCCCAGTTCGGTTTTTGTTTTTCAAAATTTTGAATAGTAATGCTATTTGTTTATTTCAGCAAAAATTGTGTAGAGCTCTAAAATTTATGAAAATTTTTGTGTGAGCTTCTCAATGTGTAAACTACCTAGAAAAAATGTTAAACTCTAAATTTGATTACTTTGTATAGTAGATTTAATTAGTTCCAATAAAGATTAAATACAACTTCCATGAATTTTAATAAATAAATTATTAATCCAAAAATTATGAAATTTTTTGTGACACTGTTTTATGTCATTCTTAATCCATAGAAAAAGTTTAGGCTTGTTTAGATAAAGTATGATCAACTATTAATTATGCCCTAATTAATTAAATAGTAAATAAATGTTAATTCGATAACTTTAAGTGTTGTGTGCACTTTTAATTGAGTGATGTCCTTAGGTCACTAATTTTGGGTGATCTTTGGCACCTTAATTTCATGTTTGAGCTCGTTAGTAACTTACTTAGTGATAAAAGCTGGTATCGCTGGAGTTGTCGCTACTAGTTAGTAGGTTTACTGTTTTGCGACTGTACCGCGAAGGAAAGTTGTACTCAAGTCATAAATCGTGGCATACCATCATCAAGCATCATGTTTATCATCGAGCATCATGTTGAAGAATGTTATGTACTCGTGTAGTTCCCGCTTTCGAAGAAGTCGAAGTTGCCGAGCAAGCCTCCGGAGAAGAGCTATCGTCGGTGGGTTCCGGACTAGAAGTTGGAGTCCTCGAGTCTGAGTCAGTCGTCGTGTCAGAGCAAGGCAAGCCCCGGTGCATTTAAACCCTACCTTGAGTTTTACAAATCTTTATTATTATTATAATTTACTGCATTAAGTAACTAGGAGTTGAGTGATAACCTAATTGCTGCATTGTCATCCTTGATTATTGTGATATCAACCTTGATACCTGTTTTACTGAAAATGCGTAGTATGCTTCGCTATGCTTAGAAGTTAAGCTTTTAAATGAAATGTTTACATGGCCATGACGACATACTTAATGAATATTGAAATATGAGAATGAACTTGAAAGATCGGGCGGGTAGTTTGGCCACTGCTAACATGCATTGGGAAAGGAGTCTCAATGTAGTGTTTCCGCCTTGTCAGTTAAGGACCGTCCGTTGTAAGCCTGCTTGTGTTTTGAGACTTTGCAACTACCCTCATGCCTTGGGTAAGCCCAAAATATTAGAGATTCCATTACGAGAACGTCTAACCTCGCACTGGGAGTGGAGAGATGGCGGGAGTAGCGTGTACCCTCAGGGCTAGAATCGGGCCGGGTTCAAGGAGTACTGTACTCTCGGGTGGCGATGGACACGTTCTGGTTTTGGGAGATCTGAATGAGGGTTGGCATATGTCAGATTCGATTTCACATATACCGTGAGGTTAGAGATCCCCAGCTGGGTATAATCGGTTCGAATCGTCGTTGCTCCTCGATTATGGAGACTTGATCACTTGACTTACATCGTAGTTAAAAACTGAAATTGAAAGAAAGAATGAGAAATGTTTGATGATAATTACTTTGATCTAGATTAGGATCACCTAGAATTGGTTAATGAACCATCAATGGTAAAAGTAAAAGATTAAAAGTAAGGACTCACTCTAGTAAGCTTTTCTGCAAAAGAAAATTTGATTCTTGAATACCCGTACCTTGATTCCCTAAAGCTAGCATGCCCTTGGAGTCTTTGTCTTAGTCGGGTAAGTCTTGTTGAGTACTCTCGTACTCAGGGTTTGTTGAACCCCTTGTTGCAGGTGCGGTTCATGAACAAGTCTGCTTGGAGCCTTGTTGCATGACCGTTGTGGCTGAAGAAAGTGACGACGAGTAGACTGTGTGGCCTTTGGGCAAGGCATCTAGCTTGTGTGATGTAATAAAGTTACTACCGATATTTCTCTACTACTGATTTATAATAATGCTACATTAGGTTTGAAGTTTGAAAACTGGTTTGTAAACTTAAGTTATTGTAAGACTTTTGCTACTTTACTCTGTTGAATATTTTGAATAAACTGTTGTAATATTACAATACTCCTATGATTGGATCCTGTTCGGAGGAAAGCAGTCCTTTTAAGTTATGAGGAACATAAGTACGGCTGTTAGAGGTCATTATGACGATGACGGGTACATGTAGGCCATCATAATTAGGAGGTTCTGTGACATAGACGGAGAATGAGAGTGTGGGGGCAGCTAGGGTCGTCGTGGTCGTCCTCGACGCGGTCATCCTTACCACCGGCGCAGCACATGGAGGACGCCGCCAATGCTAGGCCCAAGCACAAAGAGGCACCCTGTGGGGCAGCAGATGCGCCACCCGTGTTCCGTGTCGTGCACTGGCGTGGCCGCACCAAGGGCTAGTGGCGGCTGCAGGCTCTGGCGCGACACCTTCACCATTGGGAGGACGCCGCACGAATGTCCCCGCCATGCTCGCGCTCCGCAATGGCCCCTCTGTCGCCGCCATTGGCCTGGGTGAGTGGGTGCCGAATGTGCTCAGGTCCCGGCCATGGAGGTCGAGCTCCGACCCCGGCCGCCGTGGAGGGGAGGGACCCAAATCAGCGAGGATCGCTGACGGTGGAAGATGGAGGCGGCGGTGGGGGAAGGAGAGGCGACGAGAACCGTCACAATGCGTCGAAGAGAGCTGAGCTCTGGGCTGCTTTGAGTGTGCGAGCCAAGTCCAAAAGAACTATACTATACTTAGAAGACTATTCCGAACTCTGAGCATAGCATATATTAATTTTAAAATTAGTTTACGTTTCATCCTTCTAATTAACATCCAAATATAGCGCTAAAAATTTTAATAAGAGTACATGAGACATATGGAAGAAAAAAGATGCTCCGTCCGTCCTAAATTAGAAGTCACTTTGACTTTTTTTTGGTACATTCATTTTACTATATATTTAAACATATGTTATATCTAGATACTTCCTTCATCCTAAATTATAAGTCATTCAAGAATATTGGAGAGTCAAAGAATATCAAGTTTGACTAAATTTATATGATAAGATAATAATATTTATGACACCAACTAAGTATCATTATTCATTAGGTTCTTTATTAATTATATTTTCATAATATATCTATTTGATCATAAATCTTTATAATTTTTTCTATAGCTTTGATCAAACTTGAGATGTTTTAACTCTCTAAAATTTTTAGAATGACTTATAATTTAGGATGGAGGGGTACATAATAAACGAATTTACCAAAAGAAAAAAGAAGTATAATTTGGAACGGAAAGAGCTGGTACGTCTAGGCGTGTCCGCCGCATAGGTCACCACGAAACGAACGCGTATACGGCGCACCACCACGTCGATAGAAAAAACGGGAAAAATTCACTGACCGAAAAACCGAAACAACTCAGGGGTTGTTTAGTTGGTGAAAAAGTTTGGGTTTGGTTACTGTAATACTTTTTGTTTTATTTGATAATTTGTGTCCAATCATGGACTAATTAGGCTCAAAAGATTTATCTCGTGATTTACAACTAAACTGCGTAATTAGTTTTTTCTTTCATCTATATTTAGTACTTCATATATGTGCCATAAGATTTGATGTGACAGGTACTATAACACTTTTTGGGTTCCTTTTGTGAACTAAACAGGCTCTCAGCCGACGAGACGCGAGAGTTTATCTAGCTATCTGGTCCGCTTTGTCCAACCTCTCTCCTCCGCCCCTCCGCCCCCTTCGCCCTTCCCGACGCGCCGCCCGAAACCCTAGCTCCACCGATCTCTCTCCAGCCCAGCCCAGCCAGGGGGAGGGGATGGCGGCGGCGCCAGCGGCGGGAGGGCAGGGCGGCGGGGGCATGGACGCCGCGCTCGTCGACGACATCATCCGCCGTCTGCTCGAGGTGCGGACCGCGCGCCCCGGGAAGCAGGTGCAGCTCTCCGAGTCGGAGATCCGCCAGCTCTGCACCTTCTCCCGTGAAATCTTCCTCAGCCAGCCCAACCTCCTCGAGCTCGAGGCGCCCATCAAGATCTGCGGTGCGTACCTTACCTCCCTCTTTCTCGTCTCCGGCCGGCCGTGGCAGTAGATCTGGTCTGGTCGCGCCGCCATCTTACGTCTCGTGGGACTCTGGTGATCGCTTCCCTATGAAGCAGTGGGGTAATCGTGGGCGTGTACGAGTCTGGGCTATTCTGGATTTTTAGTGATTCTGTTTTTGCTGGTATATGGACGTGACTTATGAGAGCGTGTAGTATTGATTTATTCTCCTGGATTTTAATTTGAATATGGATGGATGTATATGTCATTACCATGCTGGTGAGATATTTGCAACGAGGAAATTTGGGCAGCAATATATGTGCTTGCATGAAAGGAAAAAAAATCAGCTGTACGCATGGGGGGCACGGTGACAAAGAGTGATTTTCCCTCTATTTAGTTAATTTTGTTTGCTGATTATCCACTTGCACTGTTATGCTTGTGCCTATTTCCCGATGTTCTTTCTGCAAATTCTTTAGGATGGCTGGGGTGGCTCACCAGTCTTATTACACTAATGTTCTGTTTCTATGGTAATGGTAAGGCTACGTAGAAGTTCTCTTCCCCAGGCACAAGAGTTTATGCAAGCTTTCTGTGCTGGCTATACCCTTTTTAATGGCACATACAAAGCTATACTTATCTGTTTATGTATACTAAGCATACTGAGGATTATCCACATGTAGTTAGCTTTTATTATCAAGTATCTACACTAGGGTGACGTTGAACATTTGAGTAGCAAGGAACTGTTTTGTGTCTCCTGTTTGTGTGGTTGTGGGCACATAATCTGTGTGGGTCTTTGAAGCAGCAATGTAGCTCCTGCCCCCTTGTTCCATTTGCCATTCCAGCTGCTGAACTACCACTTTTTTCCCTGATCTACTGAATTGTTTTTTCTCTATATTCTCATGTTGTTGTTCCTCGCCTCGTAAAATCTGTTGTATGCTTCTATTTTTACTGATGCAAGCTTTTGATTTTGTGTCCTTTATCTTCAGTGATATTCTCATATTTTTGTTCCTTGCCTCATAAAATCTGTTATATGTTCTATTTTTACTGATGCAAGCTTTGGACTATGATTGTGTGTTTTTTGTCTTCACTGAATAGCTGAATATTAGTACCTAAATATAATCTCCCCTGCATTTGGTATTCAGGTGACATCCATGGTCAATACAGTGATCTTCTAAGGCTTTTTGAATATGGAGGTTTTCCTCCTGAAGCCAATTATCTATTCTTAGGTGATTATGTTGATCGAGGCAAACAAAGTTTGGAGACTATATGCCTTCTTCTTGCTTACAAAATCAAGTACCCTGAGAACTTTTTTCTTCTGAGGGGCAATCATGAATGTGCCTCAATAAACAGAATATATGGATTTTATGATGAATGCAAGCGTCGATTTAATGTGCGGCTATGGAAGGTCTTCACAGAATGTTTTAACACTCTACCCGTGGCTGCTCTTATTGATGATAAAATATTATGTATGCACGGCGGACTCTCTCCTGATCTAGCACACCTAGATGAGATAAAGAACTTGCAACGTCCAACCGATGTACCAGATCAAGGTCTACTGTGTGATTTGCTTTGGTCAGATCCAGGAAAAGATGTTCAAGGGTGGGGCATGAATGATAGAGGGGTCTCATATACCTTTGGTGCCGACAAGGTTTCAGAATTCTTGCAAAAGCATGATCTTGATCTTATTTGTCGTGCTCACCAGGTACCACCTTAGTATTTAGTGCAGCTTCTGTTCTGATCTTTTTATTTCTCAAGTTAACTCGAAATTGAAGGTGTTTATATTGCATGTGATGTGATGTCAGGTTGTCGAGGATGGGTATGAATTCTTTGCTGACAGACAGCTTGTCACCATATTCTCGGCCCCCAATTATTGTGGTGAATTTGATAATGCTGGTGCGATGATGAGTGTTGATGAAACTTTGATGTGTTCGTTCCAAATTCTGAAACCTGCTGAGAGAAAAAACAAATTTATGGGGTCAAACAAAATGTGATAGTGAAAGCCATTTTGCTTCCAGCAGCTCTGAGGTCAGTTAATCTTGTTTCAGTATTTTGTCCCGCTGATTTACTTGCTCCACGCAATTGTTCAATCACATTCATTATGCATTTGTGGATTGTGCTACATATATTTATGAGAGAATTCCCTGTGTGCCATAAAAAAATTTGCTCTCCCATCTCTATCACAGAAAAGGTGTGTTACCCTTCTGGTACCACAATTCAAGTTTTTTTTGACATCTACTACCACTGCTGTCTGTTTTTGCTAACTTGGGCATTAAGTGTGACAGGAAAAGACCAATTTGCCCCTGTGTGCTGTAGCTTCCTTCTGGATTTCTTTTCCCTTCGATGCCACTCATTGTCAAAGCACTGCTGCTGCTTTTCTCTGTAGTACGGACCAACATGATTGAAAGCAACTACTACAAATCAAGACTACTAGAAATTAGCACTCCTTCACTACCAGAAGGTCACAATTCCGCAAAAGCTTCTTCTTGGAACAACATTAGCAGGACAAGCTACCTTTGATCTTTCACCCCGACTCCCAAATACCACCATAATTTATTGAATACAACTCGTTTGTACCAAAACAACAAACAAGATATTATGAGAAACCGCAGTCTGCAGCTAATCTAACAACATCCAAAACCAACCTAACAATAGAGGCAGGAGTGCTTGTTGTAGCACTGATCAGAAATCAAGCAGATGCCAGTGCCACCTCGCCGCTGTCGTGCCTGTAGACCACAGGTGAGCAGAGATCTTGTGGCCCTGTGGGTGCGCCATCGTTGGATCTTATGAGAAACCGCAGTCTGCTGCTAATCTAACAACATCCAAAACCAACCTAACTTTAGAGGCAGGAGTGCTTGTTGTAGCACTGATGTGATCTGAAATCAAGCAGATGCCAGTGCCACCTCGCCGCTGTCGTGCCTGTAGACCACAGGTGAGCAGAGACCTTGTGGCCCTGTGGGTGCGCCATCGTTGGGCGGAGGCAGTCATCTGTAGGGACGGGAGCATGAGCAGCTCCCCCTCCCCTCTTCATCGTGACCTCCCCTTTGCCAGCCCGTGAAAGCTTCCTCCTGGCTGTGGCTGGCAAAGCGAGCAGCAGGGGCGAGGAGGCGCTGACCAGGATCGGTGGGGAGATGTGCTCTGTGGAGCCGGAGGCAATGGGCATGGGGGATTCATCCACCGCAGCAGCGGGTGACCGCATCTTGGCATGGACGGAGAAGAGGTAGCCGACGGGCACTCGCGCTAGCTGGGGCAGCTGCGGTTGGGGGAAACGAAATCTAATAGCAACCCTAGCACATAGGCAAATTGGTCTTTGAATTATGGTACCAGAGGAAAACACACTTCTTTTGTGGTAGAGATGGGGAGAGCAAATATTTTTTTGATGCCACATGGAATTCTCTCTATATTGTTTTGTTTGTCAGATTTGCAGTTTGTAATATCATAGATGTCTGATTTACTTGCTCTAGTGCAATGCTGTAGCTGCAAGTGGATTTAATCAGCAAGGAATGACAAGTACATATGCACAATTAGCTTTGCTATTTACATGAAAAGCTGGGTCTACTGAGGCACAAAGAACTAATTCTACACAACAGTTCTCATAATTTTACTGAAAGTACCACATGAAGAAAGTCTAGCAGTATGCCATCTGGAACTGGGAAATTTGTTAATTTCTCCATTGAAGATGTTAATCATCTGGGAAAATAAAGACCTATTTTTGCATTGCCTAGTCACTCTGTTAATGATCATTAGTCTTGTTAGGCTGAGGTTCCCAGCCTCATGAATGTTCTGTTTCTGGATTACAGTTGATTCTATCCAGGGGCAGAGCTTTCTTAGGACTAAAAAGGGGCATGACCACCCTTGATTTGTGTACTTTTGTATTTGTATAAACAACAGGTTTGAAGTCAATTAGTTGATTAGTAACTTGGTTATTGCATTGCTGTGTCCCTTATAATCGGAGCAAGCTCCGCCACTGATACTATCAATTGTGTATCCTACCTATGAAATGATTTGTGACTTCATTTTAGCTCATGACACTAATGTTGTGTAGGCTCTCCTGTGGATGCATGGTGACAACAGCATGCTGGCGCCAAGCTTGAGGGCAGCATTGGGCTACTACCAGAGAAACCAAATAATATCAGACCTAACTGTTCGTCTGGAAGTTACTCTTCATGGCAAGTGCTTGAATTTTTTCCTCTTTCCTGTTACCGCGTGTCAGAACAATTATGTAGCTGTAGATATATTGATTATGGAAGGATGAAGTTGCCAAATTGACCTGAGGCGATTTCCTTCTCCAGCCAGGAAATATTCTGAACATCAAGGAGTTTCTGTTTGCAAGTTACACTATTTAAAAGCAGTTGTGTCGCTTGTGCGGAGGTAAGGACTGGGCTGAGGCAGTATCATCAGTTTCTTTGATATGGATTGTTGTGCTAGTTTCGATAGAGGTGTCAAACATCAATTAGGATGAAGAGGTGAGCAACATTAAAGAAGGTGCTGATGCTTGCTGACAACCTATGAAAAGGCGTTTCTGTAGCTGACTACTTGGTTTGTCGGTCAGACAATTCTAGACGTGAATTTTGATCTGTTGGCTAGATTAGCTGCCAAATAGTATTTCATATCTCTTGATTTATGGGATTCACATTTACTCATTCTTGTTGCGATTCACTTGCCTTTGTTATGGTGCTACATGGGTGCCAAACTCGCTCTGCAAGGCAATCGTTTGACTCCGCAAGCCAAATGGTTCTGCTTCGTTCTGCAAGGCAAACTTGTTATGGTGCATTGGTGCTACATGCATTTTGCGCACAACCTTCCTGTGCATGGTTTTGCCTGTTGGCTCCTAATCAAGGCTTTCTTGCATCGTTTAGAGGTAACGTTGTGCTGCATCAGGCTCCGGGCTAGACTGCAAATAGCCTCCTGTGTTCGCGTAACAACCAATTCGCACCTCGAACGGCCCAAGCGCATCAAGGACTGGTTTTCCCTTGCGCCTGTACATGCACACGTAGTCCCGACAGCGTGGACGTGCATTAGCACTCGAACTCGCAGACTCGCCTAACGATGTACATGCACACGTCCGGACAGCGAGGGCGTGCATGAGAACTGTTCTTAATACGATAAAAAAGCACTCTTACGAAATTGATAGGCGTCTGTCCCCAACTTGTGTCCGGACCGTGACCCTCACTCCTTGTCCCATCGGCATCGTTATCTCATCTGATGACCCACCCGCTCTCTCCATGCCCACTTATTGCTTCTCTGCCATCCCGTGACCCACTCTACCCCCACCCCCTGCGCGCCCCACTCGCTGCTGCTTCGCCGCGCTGCTCTCCGGGCCTACTTGTGCCCCCGGAACAGACACCGTGCCCCACAGCTCGCTGCCGTCCCGCCGCCCGCACTCCATCCCTCCCTCTCCCCATCGGAGATGAGGACGACCGTGGCGGCTCTGACGATGTAGGTCGGTCATTCTCTAGATCTGAGCCCCCCTCCTGCTCCTTTGGATCTGAGCACCCCCTCCTTCTCCTCTGGATCTGAGCCCTCCTCTTATGGATCTGAGAGATGTGGCGGTGGTTAGGGTTCCGACGAGCTCTGTTGCAGTAGTCTTGTTTTGTTATTGCAACAAGTAATATTTCTTTGTTGCATTAGTCTCTTTTTTTCTAATGTTGCATCTTGCATTGCAGTAGCCTTGTTCTGATGTTGCAACAAATAATATTTCTTTGTTGCATTAGTCTCTTTTTCGTTCTGATGATGCTTCTCGCATTGCGCTTTGTTCTGTTGTTGCAGTAGCCTTGTTCTAATGTTGCAATAAGTAATATTTCTTTGTTGCATTAGTCTTTTTTTATGTTGCTTCTCGCATTGCGTTTTGTTCTGTTGTTGCAGTAACCTTGTTCTGATGTTGCAACAAGTAATATTTTTTTTGCATTAGTCTCTTTTTTCTGATCTTGCATCTCGTATTCTAGTAGTTTTGTTCTGTTGTTGCAGTAGTCTTGTTCGGATGTTGCATACAAGTAATACTTCTGATGTTGCACTCGTATTGCTCCGTGTTGTAACAAAACTTCCGATGGAAAATTTTTCATTGGACATTCGGGTGATGGAGCACTGTGGGGATGGGGCGTGGAGGGCAACGAGCGTGCAAGGGATGGTGGCACGGCGGCGCAGCGGGGGATGGGCCGCACGCGGGGGTGCACTCGTTCTATTGCATCGGATAAATCCACTTTATTCCCGTCGTTGCTTTATTCGATAAGATTTGGACGACTCATATTATCTCAATCGGATGGTTCCAAGGGACGTTCGGACGCATGCTCACGCTACTGGACCTCCGGGCGCTAGTCGCGTCGCTCTTCTTAACATACATAGGGGCTGTTTGGATGATGAGCGTGCGGCCTGGGGCTATGCATCTGCACAAACCTGTGTTGTCATGCCTCCCTCCAAGCAAACAGCCCATATATGCGGATTCGTCTAACGCTAAAACTCGAACATGCGGACTGGTCGAACGCTCAAACTCGAACATGCGGACTCGTCGAACGCTCAAACTCGAACATGCGGAGTCGTCGAACGCACAAACTTGAACATGCGGACTCCGATTCGTCTAACGCTCAAACTCGAAAACAAGACCGAAAAGTTGTTGAGCCCAATTTGTGGATTGAGCAGGGAATAATAATTTGTCGAACCGACCTTTTTTTTCTATTTAATTGCTCCCAGTTTACAAGATGAACCAGTGTGGGAATCGGGTATACAAGAGTATGATACATGCACAACGATCTCGACTGAACTCTACTTATGAATGGTAGCCACCAAAAGAACTGCTTTGCACCAGCATCTTGAAAATGGCATGAGATCAATACATTCACAACGCAAATCAGTAAGGTGGAGCTTGTGCCCATGCCACAGTATGGAGGATTGAGCTTCATAACATGTATCACTGGATCGTCGCATAAGTTTCTTGTTTCATTTTCATCAGATTGCTCTCAATGTCTCTTAATACAGGTCTGTATCTGCACGAGATGGCAATGGTTTAATTTCACCTAGCAGAAACAAAGTGGGCTTAGGGCAGATAAGCAGAAGCAGTATATATACTTACAAGCGCGCAAGGTTATTCTGTGCTTGGACTGCTTTCCTAAGCTCAGCTGAAAGTTTCATTATCTCTGCCGACAACCCCTCAGATCTGCTCTGTTCTTTTATAAGCTGATCCTATATGAAGAAAAGTATGTACATTACAAATTACAATAAACTAATGGCATCATTTTAGTTACAATCGACTATAACCAATAATCTAAACAAAAAAAAGCTCCAATGATTAACCTTTAGAGAAACATTCTCGGTGACCATTTCTGGTGGGTTTGAGATACTGTTTTCAATTTGCCCATCTGATTGGGTAGCGATATTGCTTACTTTCAACAGGCTAGCTTGTTCAAGTCTTAGTTTCTCCAAGTTAGAACGGAGCTCTTCATTTTGCTTCAGACAATCATTAACCTGAAATTTTCTGTTAAGTCAAGAGGCAGATTTCTTATGCAAAGGGTTGCATAACATAGATGCATGAAGCGACCAAGAAGGCCAATGGCACACCTGGTTTTCCCATTGTACTGTAATAGCCATGGCTTCTTGATAAGAAGTAGATAAGGCTGAGTTCTCCTCAAACAGTTTCTCTATTTCTGACGATTGAGAATCAATCTGTCTAACACGGTAAAAAACAATCAACATTTGGGACTAGTATAATTCAAAAAGAAAGTAAAGCGGCATTAAGCACCTCCATTAGCAGTTTTTGACGACTCCCCTCTAGCCTCTCAATCATCAAAGCCATGTCATGCAACTGGTTTTCAAGTTTTTCCCTATCTTGCTGTCATAATGAAAATTGGGTCAGTAGCTAGGTACAGTTTGCGTGAACAGTTTAGTGAAGCTAGAAAAATACCATGAACAGACAACACTACAGATGCAAGTAACCATTTCAATCACCCCCTTAAATACTCTCTTAGGTTTTGACAAAACGATCAGGACTGAAGGTGTTTTAACCATCCAGATTGCCAGTTGAAATGCAAAGTAAATTATATTGGCTGTCTATACCAGAACATGGGGTTATGCAGCATACGTGCAAAAAAAAAAAAAAAATCAACAGAACTAAACAATCCTAAAGTTTGTTAGATACATTACCATTGAAAATGCCTTGCGTGCAGCAAACTCAGAAGCATCCTCTGCACGGAAAGAAAATATTTATATTCAAGGCTCCAATCCATGCAAATATTTTTTTCTGGAACATGCAAGAAAAATTGCATATACCATTTGATTAAGAAAGAAGAGAGTGCGAAAGGGATTAGAGAAACCCCCAAAAGACAGCCAAGATGACCATAAGCCAAGAGCACTAGCCTAATGGAATGCCCTGGCAATTAACTCCTGGAGGCCTTTTGCTCCAGTAGCACACCGAAGGATGCATTTATTTGTGAAATGTGCCAAAGTCGTTGCAGTTCTCATTGAAGACAAAGTCGTTGCAGTTCTCAGCAAATATTATATCTAGAGTGTTGTCAGCAAGCATGCTTAATTTTGGATGTCACAAGATAAAAACTACCTAGCATGTGGCAGTAATGCTACTATAGTATGGACAGTGAAGTAATCAAAGACACTACAGAATGATAATTATGGAAGAGAACACATGCTATAGTAAGTAGAGTGAAGTTACATGTTTACTAGCATGAACTGTTGTTCTTCCTCACATTATAAAAAGACAGAATAAGTATATGTATCCTCCATACCTGTAGCTTTCTTTGTCAACGTAGTAATTTGGTCTTCCAACTGTTGCTTTTCAGCCTCCAAAGAAGCAATACGGGTTTGCTCTTTGACTAGTTTTTCTTGCTCTTGT
Source organism: Saccharum hybrid cultivar R570 (assembly GCA_038087645.1). Classification (NCBI taxonomy): domain Eukaryota; kingdom Viridiplantae; phylum Streptophyta; class Magnoliopsida; order Poales; family Poaceae; genus Saccharum; species Saccharum hybrid cultivar. Next base: position 3,673,652 of record JAQSUU010000043.1, on the reverse strand, counting down.
TGCCTCAGCTGGGACTCTTCAGCTAATTTTTGTTGCTCCTGTTGCCTTAGGAGTGACTCTTGCTGTGTTGTTAGTTTAGATGTAATGATTAGAGAAAGCGTGAAACAAGATAAGATTTTTTGAATAATCCTTACCTTTAACTGTGCTTGTAAATCTTGTATCTCCTTTTCCATGGCAACAAATTCCTCATTCGATGTTCCCATTGTATATCCACTGTAAGAGTGGCCCATTACTTGCTGCTGCAGGGTATTTAGCTGTGCTCTCAAGGAGGCTGAGTCTTCTTCTGCCTGTACATTTCAAGATTAGCAAAGTGATCACTCCACTAATACGGAACATCTTTCAATAAATACCCTATACTGTTCTTCTTCTGCTTCCTTGAGTCGTTTCTTCATGCTCCTGAGTTGAGTTAGAGCATCCTCCTACTCAGCATACCAGGCACAAGACATAATGAGAAGGCATGCATAATTAGACCATCAGACACATGATAGCACAGATGCAAAAAAACAAAAAAAAAAAACAAGTGTTTAATACCTTAGCAACTACAGCAGCATCTTTCTCCAAAGAAATGTCATTCAAAGTTTTTTTCAAAGAGGGCACTACATTCCGCTCCTGCAGAGTGCAGAAAACAAATCACGCCAAAAAAAAGTAAAGGACAACAAAAACGCGGAGCTCAGCACCAATAACAATATAGTCTCGACTCACGAGATCATTCAAACGGTTTACAAGGGCATCTTTCTCAACTTCCTTCTCAGCAATCTAGCAGAGAGAATCAATGTCAGAACCTCCGAGTAACTACACAATAAAACCAAATTGCATACAAAGTACCTTGGACAAGAGCATTTTGTTTTCCCTCTCCAATTCCATGTTCCCATTTTCAAGTTCTTGAACTCGAGCAAGAAGCTAGCATTCATACAAAAATGCTTGGTTACTCTCTGGAAAACACCAGGGGCTTATATTTGCAACCAGAAAGCAATTTATCAATGATCGAGTGCTCGTGAAGACGTGAACGATATAGAATGCTAAACTGACCTCAGCTCCGGCTCTTTGGTTCCCTAAAGATCATCAGCATTGGCAGAGACATACAGGGAAGGAAAATACAGCACAAAGTTAGCATCAAAGTAAAGCAAATTAAGAGAACATCACAACAAATAGTCAGCGAGTGAGGGGTGGAGAGAAGGATGCACCAACCGTGAGAATCGACGTGAGACGCCGCGATCGGGAGGGCGTGCTGCATCCTCTCGGCGGCTCTCTTCTGCCGGATCTCCTCCAGCTGCCACAAACACGCGCACAAGATGGCATAATTGGGACCTCGGGTCTCAGATCTCAGAAGCTGGAACTAGCGGGCACACGGATCTGCGCGCCATCTCATCATTTCAAAAAGGGTCGAAATAAGGAGAAACGAGAAGGGGGCGTACGGTGCGGCGGCCCCGCGAGGCGTGGGCTTCCATTGCCGTGTCGGCTCAACGACCGATGGATCGATTTATTTGGGAGCTCCGGTTCTAGGCGGCCGGAACCATTGGCGGATCGACCTATAAAGGGCGAGGTGCCTCCCCTCCGGTTGGAACCCCTACCCTGGTCCCGCCGCCCTGGAGCTCGAGTGCCGATCGGCGACCGCTCGTCCGCCTGAGGGATCGCGCGGAGGTTGAAGATGGCTACAGATAGGGAGGTGGTGCGCTGCTTCTGGTTGAGTTGGGGGCGCATGGGCCTTTTAGCCGGCCAGGCGTCCACCCCATCAATTAGGCAGGCCGCAGGCCTGTTTTTAATTGGCTGGTAGCTATTGTTAATTTGTTGTCATTGGCTATTAGTTTTCTTGTCAGTAGTTCAGTTTCAGCAGCAGTTTGTGGCTCGGTTACCGTCTCTGTTTAGAAAGTTCAAGGCCTTGTTTAGTTTCCCAATTCTTCCCCAAATTCTACTATGCAAAAAAGAAGATTTCCCGTCACATCAAAATATCGGCAAATGCATGGAGTACTAAATGTTGATGAAATCAAAAACTAATCGCACAGTTTTGTTGTACTTTGCGAGACGAACATTTTAAGCCTAGTTAGTCAAAATTTGGATAATTTTTACCAAATACAAACGAAATGCTACAGGAATTCTAATACAGTGTTTTTCTTCCCTATTCGTCGAACTAAACGAGGCCCAAAGTAACTTTGGTTCAGTGTAGTTCTGTTTCAGTTCAGCAGCTGAATCATTTTGGGAACAGCAGCAATTTGTTCATGATTTACATGTTGTCTTTTGTAGCCAAAATTTTGTACACCCTGTTCGTTGGATGGTTGCTGGTTGGTTGATGCTGATTTGATGTGAGAGAAAAATATTGCTGAATGATTGGCTGATTTTGATCGATAAAATCAAGCGAACAGGCTGGTAGTTCAAATTCCCCTACCTCTGGCTGGGTCTGCCACACGCCACTAGCCAGAATTCCCTGGTTCCCTCCGTTCTCCGATGCCGTGGGGGAGGCGAGATGGGTGAACCGGCGAGGAAGGACAGATGCAAAGTGTCGGAGACTCCCAGGTTCCCCTCTGCTCTCTTCGATGCAGTGTTTGATAAAAAAATGATTTTAGTGGTAGTTTTATTTTATAATAATTTGTATTAAATTTGAAAATTACATGTGAAGTTGTTTAAAAATACATGTTTGACACAAAGCAACTTGAAACAACTCCTGAACTTGCTGAAAGAAGCTATGCCAAATAAGACATAAATGGGATCGAAGTTTCGAAACCAACTCATGTCTAGCTTGGGGCTTAGCCAAAATTTGAAAAATACATGCGCGCACATGGGCTGTTGCTTTTTTTCTTTTCTTTTGAGGGTCCCTACATCGATCCGAGGGCTCCCTTCACTTTTGAGGGTCTAGTTTTTTACATCTACTCTAGCATGAGTCTTCAAATCCATTCCAATAGATACCAGAATATGAGTGGCACTCATCATTCCTATTCTTTCATCTTCCTCGCTCTTATTGAATGAGCTACGAGCACTGATAGGCTAAAGGAGTCACACCGGGAAGCAGAAGAGGCACTAGGGGCAGGGGAGCCGCGCCGGGAGAGGAGCCAATGAGGGAGGAGGTAGATCGGAGTTGCCGTTGGGGGAGGGGGCTTGCCGGGGAGGGTAGCCTCCTGGCGGCGACGCATCAGCATGGGAGCCGCGTGGAGTGTTGAGCGGTTGGGAGGGGCGGAGCGTCACACAACACATAGTTTCGAACGGGTGAGGAGATAAGCAGTCAAAACTAAAAAGTAGGGGTCTGTCGTGGGTTCGTTTCCATGGCAGTAATTGGATTGTTCGACGTGGGTCGATGTGCGTTCCTCCAACGGCTTAAGCACTCAAAACACAAGGGGTTTATCCTAATTCAGGCATCTAAGCCCTATGTCCAGCAGTTGTGTTCTTCGTGTTAGGAATGCTCAATTGTGATCTTACAATGGAGAGAGAAAGAGATGTAGGGGAAGCACTATGCTACTCTAGGGTTTGTTCGGTTAAGATCTGATAGATCTCCCCTAGAGTCCATGCCTTGCCTTATATACCAGAGGACGATGTGAGTACAAGTCGTCTGGTCTCTGGGGTTTTCCTAGGGTTTCTCACCCTAGGCTTCCATCTTCTTCTTCACGGCGTCCCGAGTCCTCCTTTTGTCTTGTAGTTAGGGCTGACAATGTCCCAACTGCTCCCTGGTGGCTACTACCATTGCCTGGCGTTGATCGTCAAGTGTTGTCTGTTGTCGTCGTGCATTTCTTGGGTGCGCCTTCTCGTGGCTTCCTTGATACGCCAAGCCTTCGCCCCCGCACCGAGGGAAGCTGTCGTGCGGACCTGGGGTCTTCTGCGTAGACACGTGAGGATCCTTGTCGTGGCATGTTACGCCTCGAGCGTGTTCCGGTTCTAGGAGTGGCTGACACCGCCTCACGGCAATGGAGAAAAATGAGTCCCTAATGCTCTGCTCCTTTGCGCTTTTGTAAGGCTCGGGCCACCTGATAGATTCTAGGGCATATTCCTGGTGTTGCTTGGGGTGGGGGCTTAGCCCGAGGTCCCAAGCCAAGGCTATAGCATAACCTCCTAAATTATATGGCCCACATGCACCTGTCATTGTCCCGAAGACCTCTGATGGTTGTGCATGTACACCAGATAACCTAAGAAGATCTGTCGAGTGCCCCCAAGGGACCCCGATTCAACTACATTTGACAACTCATACTAGGATCAACAAAGGAGTAACTACAATATTACAACATTTGATACAAAACTTACATCAGAGTGCGAAAGAATAACAACAATAGATTTACAAATCATGATTAAGTTAACTTTTTACAAACTTAACTTAAATGGTGGAAGTCAAGTAGAACTACAGAAGACAACTTAGGTAGAGCACCTAAGTCAAGAGAGGACAACCAGATCATATCGAGCCACCGACATGACCTCGGTTAACAGCACCAGTTAGTACTTGCAACAGGGGTTCAACAAACCCTGACTACGAAAGTACTCCACAAGACTTAATCGACGAAAAATGATGGAGACGACTGAGGAATGCAGGCTCAGGGGAATCAAGGTGAGGTTCCAGCAAAAATCAAGGTTCTTTTGCATAAAAGCTACTAATAGTGAATTCTTAAGATCAATGTTTTATTTCCTCATTAATCTTTAACATAATATAAGTGATCCTAATCTAGATCATGTAACTCATACAACTTCTTTCTTATTCTCCGACCAAAGTTCTATTTCTTAACTACGATGTTGAATAGAGAATTGAGTCTCCTTAACCGAGGAGCAGCGACGATTCGAACTGATTATACCTAGCTGGAGATCTCTAACCACAAGACATATGTAGGACTTTAACCTACATATATCAACCTTTACTTGGATCCTCTAAAACATGACCAGGTCCAGCGTCACCCGAGAGTACAGTACACCTTCAATCTAGCCCTTGGCTACGAGGGTACACACTACTCTCGCCATCTCTCCACTCCCAGTACGCGGTTGGCCATTCACATGTTAGAATTACCGAGGTCTTAGGCTTACCAGAGCATGTGGCCAGTTACAAATTCTCGACACACACAATTCAATCAACGGTACGTTCTTAACTGACTCAGTCGGAGACACTACATGGGGACTCCTTTCCCGATGCAAGTCCACCGACCAGTCCTAGATTATCACCATCAATATTCATCAAGTGGTTGTCCAACAACCCTTCAAACTTTACTTAAAATTTTAAAGTTTTCTCATTAAGCATGGCTAAGCCTACTAAGCATTTTCAAATAAAAACAGTAACAAGGATGATATTGAAGTATTAAGGATGGTAATGCAGTAATTAGGTTATCACTCAACTCCTATCACTTAATGCAATAAGCATTAATATAAGGGCACTTCTAGCGCCCGGACGCCCGAATGCACGGGGCTGTCCAAACGTGTCTAGATGGTGCGCGTGCTCCGCATGGAACGGCTCCCCCATAAGAAAAAGGCCTCCGCTCCACCCGCAACGCGCGTGGGATCCTCCCCATCGTCGACCTCGCCCGCAATAGCACCTCCGCACGCCCGCCAGCTCATTCTCTAGATCCCCCAGCTTGCACGGGTCCGCCCATCGCCATCCTCGCCCGTTGTAGCACCTCCGCACGCCCGCTAGCTTGTTCTCCAGACCCCCCATCTTGCATGAGGTCCACCCACCAGCGGCCTCGCCAGACCCCCAACACCTCCGCACAGCCGCCATCTCATTCTCCAGAGGCCACCCCCTTCCCTTGCTGCTGCAACGGTAGGTGAAGAAACTAAAACAATAGAGCAACACTAGTGAAACATCAGCTGAAACCCTATTGCAACATTAACTGAATATTTATTGCAACAAAGAAAATTGCTTGTTGAAACACCAAATCAGAGCAAGTGCAACAAACAGAACGAGCTACTAAAACTTTCAAAAAATAGTAATGCATACATGTTGAAACAAAGGGACTTACTCGTTGAAACAACAAATCAAAATAACTAAAACAAACATAACAAAACTACTGCAACATCTGGGAAAAGTGCTAATACATACTTGTGCAACAGCATCCCAAAGGTACTGCAACAAACTACAATGCAAGAATGAAACATCAGCAAAAAAACTAGTGAAATAAAAAAGAAGTAAAAGCTTGTGCAACAGCAGAAAGACACTACTGCAACAACATAAACAAGTTTGGTACAACAAAAAATCGCCACAAACCCTAGCCCCACCGCTGCGTCTCAGATCCAGTGGAGGAGTGAAGGAGCAAGAGGAGGAAGGCCAGATCCAGAGAAGGAGAAGGAGGGAGAAGACCTCAGATCCAGAGGAGAATGGGAGGAGGACGAGGGGATGGCTACAACATCAGAGAATCATGCAAAAAGCATTTCACATCATCTGTTGCGTGTAGATCTGAATCACCACAAACCCTAGCCATCATCAAAACCATAGATCCAGAGAGGGAAGGGAGGAGGAAGAGGAAGAGGAGGGGGAGTAAGAGGAGGGAACAGATCGAGAACCAGAGGGGGAGGAGGAGTGGTGCCTTAGATCTAGATCCCTCCCTACGTACCTCGTCGGAGCCCATGGAGCTAGCGGCGCGTGAGGGCGAGAGCACCATGGAGGGAGGGGAGGGGTGCGTGGGTTCACCGGATGTTGCCGCCGTCGCCCCAACTTAGATGGCGAGGAAGGCGTGCACGTCGCAGCGATGGGGAGGAAGAGGGGGAAGGAGGGGAGGGGAGGGAGGAAGGGAGGGGAGGGGAGGGAGGAGGGGAGGCTCGCCGTCGGCATAGCACCGGACGCGCGCGGGGGGAGGAGCGCGCCGGCGCGGCACTGGAGGAGCACGCGCGCGAGGGGAGCGATGTAGACGAAGAGGAGAGAGAAGGCGAAATGGATAATGCGGGGAGGAGACGAGCGAGTCTGCGAGTGGACGCGGGGAGGAGGCGAGCGAGTGAAAGCGGGGCGTCCGACGCGGGTCGAACGCCCTGTATGTATCATTACCGTTAATATAAGTGAAGTAAAACTTTTCAAAACACAAGGAAGGGTTGAATGTATCTGGGGCTTGCCTTCGTTGCAGCGGTGGTTAGTTTTCGTAGAAGTAAAGTTTGACGCCAACACCACGGGTGGATCACCTTCTCCGAAGCTTGATCGACACGATCCAAAACACTCTCGTATGCACTACACGTATAAAAATTATGTGATGCTTAATATGATGGATGCATGACATGATGCATGAAGACGAACAAGGCATAGTATACAAGAGACATTTAGAAAGGATAAACATTAGTTATCTACTTAAATATAACTTTTCTTCGCGGTACAGTTGCAATCCAACAGAACTTATTAAACAACTCCAATCACATTAAGATGTTGTTAAGAAAACTACTTAACTTTACTTTTTACCCAAGAGTTTGCATCTAATAAGCAAGTAAGTCTACCACAAGACCACTAATTACTTACACAAGAAATCATTAAACATTAATGATCTATGTTAAACATATTAATTATCATTAACAAATCATAGTTAACAAGTTAATCGTGAGCTTAAGCAACTCAATAAGATGCCATGGATCATCACATGTTAATGACCCAAGATCAACACTCAATCACAAAGTCAAAAAACCATAAGTCATTAAGTTCTAATTACAAGATTAACTAATTAATTAATAAAGCATAAATTAAGAATAAAATCAACTTTGTCTAATTAAGTTCAAAATTTTATTTTAGGAAGTTTACATCATAACTAAGTGGCAAAATAATTTTCATAATTTTTGGATAATTAATTAAGCCTATGAAATTTATGGAAATGCCATTTATTAATTAATTGAGCTAATTAAATAACTTACAAAAAGTAAACAAATTTAGCATTTAATATTTTTCCTAAATAATACACATCACATGGAGGTTACACAAAAATTTTCAATATTTTTGGAACTCTACATATTTTTTATGAAATAAACAAAATTCATTACTATTTATTTATCAAAAAAAGGAAAAACAAATTCTTTACTCTAGCCCGCTCCCCTCTCTCCTCCTCTGGCCCAACCTAGCCCAACTGGGCGCGTGGCCCACCCGCTCTTCCCCGGCCCACCTCCCCTCTCCTCCTTTTCTTCCCCCAGCCCACTTGGCTCATCGCCCTGGCCGCAGCCAGCCACCGGGACGGTGGCGCTGCCCAACGCCGGTGAGGCCCCCCGGGATGACTCCGATGACGAGACCACCATCTACACACTCGTCTCGATCTCCTGAGCCCGACCAAGGTGAAAACAGAGTGGATTGAGGTGGTGCAACGGCCTGCGACCATCCATGGCGGACACGGTGGTGCGGTGGTGGTGCGCCGGCCACGGTGAGGCAGAAAAGATGGATTAGAGAGGTCAGGGAGCACCAGGGGCGTGCCATAGACCTGCTGGAGCGCTCGGTTGAAGCGGAGAGGTGGTGGATGGAGCTGCCGACGTGGAGGGCGGCTCCGGCGGAGCGGTGGCCGGCCATCGAGGAGAAAGCGACGCGCGACTGCTCTGGACGAAGATAGCCGATTCGAGCGAACGCGGAGGGTGCGCGTGGACTTGGCGAAGCTGTAGGTGCGGGCAATTGCACGATGGCACGATGGGTACGGTGAAATCGGCCGGCGGCGAGAGGTGACCGACAGTGGGGTAGGAGAAGAAAAAAAACGACGTCCGACTCGGGCTCTTGACGTCGCGGTGAAGCTCCTGGACGAGAGTCAGCAGCTGCTAGTGCTATCACCGCGAATAGGAGATGGCGTCGGGCGTGCCTGGAAGCGACCAGGAGGACACCGGCGACAAGCAGGAGGTGGCGCCCTGTGGTTGGAGATCGATTTGAATTAATTACGAAAATGCCACTAACCTAAATTTCCAAATTACTCTCAAATTTTCTATAAAAGTTGAAATTCTGTAAAAACAAAAGTTGCTCAATTTTTAAAGCTCTACAACTTTATCAATATAAACTTTTTCAAATTCGGCTTGGATTTTGAAATTTGAATTTGAATTTAAAAGGAGACATTTTTTGGAAATTTGTAATTTCAAAATTACTTTGAATTTTATACTGAAACTTCAAAAAATCAAAATACCAAAGCTGTACATCTAGGTAAGACCTACAACTTTGCTATTCAAAGCAATTTCAAAATATGCCTCCATTTTGAAATTGGAATAGGGAAATGAAAAGGGGTCAAATTTGAGAGTTGAATCTTTTCAAAATTACTCCAACTTTTACACTAAAACTTTGAAAACTCTAAAAACCAAAGTTGTACAACTAAACCAGATCTAAAACTTTGCTTTTTGGCTCATCCCCAAAATTTGCTTAGATTTTGAATTACACAAAAAGGGGTAAAACCGGATTTTTCGGAAATCGGGGTTTTTGGGAAACATTTGATCATTCATTTTAACTAAAATATGATTAATCCTTTAACACTAATAAAACATCATTTTAGATGATAAACAAACATGGCATAAACACATATAAAGCATTTTATTATTAAAAGCAACATAACAATTTACTATTGAAACAATATTAAGTAACATGTGAAACATTTCCTTGCAACATAAAACAGGGCATTTGAAACATATGCAATATGACTAAAGTAACATGCGCAACATGAATGCATTTATGGCATGTCACTTGATGTTTATGCTTGATGATGCTTCATTGTCACGTTTTAATTATTTCTTAACATCTGGGATGTTACAAAGGCCAGGGTGACTACGGGGATGCTTGCTCAGCCTAGGTTTCCTTGGGTTGAGAACTTCTTGTGCCTTAGCTGAGCCCATGAGCAAGGATGGATCGGACCAGAACTTGGCCCCTCGACCTCATGGGCCATTCGATGGGGCTTTCTCCGAGACGGGCCTTTAGAGGCCCACAAGCCATTCGCTTATGGTCCGGAGTGTACACGCCATCGTACATGATAGGTGTAGCCTCCAAACCCTTAACTGATTGGGAGATTCAGTCAGAGGGTTAATTGAACTATCATGCCATTAATTAGAGGGTTGAACGTGACTCCCGTTAAGGTCATTTGTAGGGTCTCCAAGAATGAGGGTATTATGATTTGAGAAAAGAATTTGAAGACCTACCTCTGGGTTTGAATAAGGGCTACGCCAACATGTGTTTTTGACTTATAACTCTTAAATTTTGGTTTAGAGGTATGTTTGAGGACCCTACTAGAGTTGGTCTACGGCGTTATATAATTTATGGTTTTTCTAATGTTAGTTTATTTTGAACCCTAGGTTAAAGGTTTTGAATTAGGGTTTTTCTAATAGTCATTTCTTTTGATCCTAGGTTAAAGATTTTTTAAATTAGACAGCCAATTTATCTTCCTCTTGGACGCTAACAAAGACCTCTCAAAAACTGTCAATGTTTGGCTGTTTGTGATGTTCGGCAAAGAACAGTTCTGACTTCTGGAAAGCTAACTCAAAAAATAACTTCCTGCATTTACATGAAGGATCTTACATGAAGTGTATCGTGATCGGAGACGTCCAGCATAATAAATTTGACAACATATATAAGTACAACATGTATGAGATGATATTAGGTGCATAATTTTTCAGATCAAGCACATTTGCTGATATATAATAAAGAATCTACAAAGTAGCAGCCGATCTGTTTACATTTCCACCAGTGATCATGATTGGTCATTTGGTTTTCAAGCTTCGGCCTGAATTGACACAAAATGAACTTAACACGTACATTCCGCCTAATTCCACATTACAATAGTAGTCTGATCGAGTTACAATAGATTTTCGCTGCTCTGCCTAGTTCCACATTTCTGACATCTTACATGCCCTAGTTTGGGCCAACAAATATATTTACAAATGAAAGAATATTGTACAAGTCCACCGTCCCCCAACCTGAACAAGATTCGAGGGCACATGGCGGCAGTCAATGCCTCTGGCTCTGCATCTGACAGAGCCTGGTGTTGAGAGCTTCAATATATGTGCGCAGTCGATGCCGATCGGATCTTGTCAGAGTCAAAGGGGGGTTGAGGGCAAGTGATGGTGCCTCGATCAATAGAAACCGCAGCATGGATACCCCCCTCATATACCCAGTCATGGCATCTGCTGCTTTCCCAAACATCTCATCAACCTGTGAATTGGGATGAGAAACAAAACAAAACAAAACGGGTGGTCAAGAGGTAAACATGTCAGACTAGTTCTGGAATGGAATACACTCTGCTTTACTTACACCGCCTCGCCTTCCTATAAGTAAAGCCGACTGAAATATTATTTCAATTGCATCTGGCATCTCTGTACCATCTGTGTGCATAAGAACACTATCAGCATCCAAAAGGGTTTACCAAGAGACGGACAGATGGTAATGATCCACAATTGGTGGTGTGTTTAACATACCAGCTATCTGTCCTACAGTGCTAGCTAGTTCTTCGGCATATTCAACTTCAGAGAGAAACTGTTTCTCTATCTGCATGCAGGCATCATCAGCTAGCTTTGAGTTAGCAAGCAAATGGGAAGCATCAGCACCAAGCCCCTTCGTAGGGATATCATGTGAGGGACTCTCCCTTGCAGGTGAAGCGACAAAGGTATTGCATAAATGAATTGCTTGCTTCCAGGTTGCAAGAACAATTAGCTGAATAGAGAACGCCTCCAAGTGTCTGCCACCTTTGATCTTCAATCAGGTGGTTGATCAGCAAAACAAAAGCAAGTCAGTGGCAGCTTGTTGCTATTAACAAACATTTTTAATGGCTAAATGCTGCCTGAAGCTTTTCTTATTATACAAAAGTTGGGTCTTGAGTTAATGGGATTCAAGATTAACGACAGTTCACATAACTCAAAAGCATTGTTTGCTACTCCCTCCATTCCAAATTGTTAGTCATTCTGACTTTTCTGGGTACATAGCTTTTGCTATGCACCTAGGTCCAAATTATAAAAGCTATGTATCTAGAAAAGCTAGAAAAAGACTTACAATTTGGAATGGAGGGAGTATAACACAAAGCTTGGGATAGATGAAAAGTGCACATAAGTCGTGGTATGGATGAAAGTATTTCAATGAGTTATAACCATCTCCCAAGGTTGAGTCAAAGTAAAATAAAACATAGGGAAAGCAAAGAAACTGGGCACCATCAAGCAGATAAAATTTACCTCATCTCTGACCAACCCTGCTATGGCTGATGCATATTGCTCCAACAATCTAATCCTCGTCAGATAATCTGATGGGGGCTGATCCATGGCATCACTTATATCCGCAGATCCCTGTGAAGTGCCAGATGCTGGAGAACAGTGGCTGTCGAAGCTACCAGTCCCAGCAGATTGTTGTCTATTAATCGGCAAACCATTTATCGGCATTGGTGCACTCAAGAAAGTTAACTTCGGTGGCGAAACAGATGAATTATCATATTTTGCAGGTAAATTAAGCTGCTGAGAGGCATTTGTTGAAGACGATGATCCCTCCGGGTGTGGTCCAGACACAAAGACATATTCCTGATCTACAAACTCTAATGAATCAATGATAGGGGAATCTACATTTACAAAGTAAAGAAATAATAATTTCAGTAAGAATTGCTCATAATAAAAATGAGGAAGTGCAAGATAGTCAATAATGACTTCCATACCTTCTGGATAAACACCTTTCGGACCTTGTACTTCATGAATCTTGCTTTCCTTGGTTATTTTACCAGTATGGCCATGGTGTTGGCCACTAGGTGCATGATTGTTGCCCAAGACATACCTGGAGAACAGACTGGTATGTTTCGATGGACTCTGGCCTGATGTTTTATCCAATCTTTTACCCGTGGGAGACCCATAAGATTTCATTGGACTCTTACTGTCAGGAACTGGACCGTCGTCCTGTCCACTTGACTCATCATCTAAAGGAAAAGGCATACAATCTTCTTGTGAACTTTGGCTTGAAGGCCTTGTTGGACTGCTATTATTTATTGGAAAGCCATCTCTTATGTCAGATGGTGTCCGGCTGTAAATGCTTACAGAATATTTAAAACATCCCAAGATGCAGTATGAGAGAATATAGTGGAGACAAATCAGTACCTCAAGGTCCTCTCTGGAGCATGTTCAGAAAGAAATGGGTGGTGCACAAATTCTTCGACTGTAAGCCGCTCCACTGGATCAATTACACAGATTAGCACACATCGTTAATAATTGCCGATAACTGTATATGATAACAGCAATAGTATAACATTACATTTCAGCCTCTCTTTTAAATACTACAGTTGTACATTACTCCCTCCGTTCCAAATTATAAGTCGCTTTGCCTTTTTTGGTTCATTCATTTTGAAATGTATCTAGACATTATTATATCTAGATGCATAGCAAAATGGATGTACCAAAAAAGTCAAAGCGACTTATAATTTGGAACAGTGGGAGTATTAGCTTAGTCACTAGTGCTATGCTCAAATGCAAAAGTAAAACCACCCACTTTCAATGTTCTTATTTCCTAAACATACTTTTGCAGAAAAAAATATGCCTTGAAAAAAGTGGTATTCTGAAAACACTTTTATCTAAAACTGGCTAAATCTCTGCTGCAAAATTTCTTAATGTTAAGGAACAGTCTGAGTTGAACGTCAAATCTAAAAAATAGGTACTAACAGAGTAGTAAAAATAAAAGGACAAATGACAGGGCAGTAAAAAGTAAAAACTGCTCTTGCATGGTACCATTCATTTTCCAAAGAACAAATGTAATACATTAACATACAACAATACTTGTGAAATTTCTCTATTCCAAGTTGCAACATAAAAATAATAATAATAACGCGGGGCAAACTTCTCTGAACCATCAATGACAATATCATAAAGCTCTATGTTGAGGAAAGTGATTCTATTGATTAGGGCTAACCCTAGAAGGGTAGCTATATAGGTTCCATACATGGGCCACATGGGCCTCATGGGCCTAAACACATACTCCAACACCCCCCCGCAGTCTGAACTACCGGCGCAGCGGAGTTCGAGGCTGAACAAGAAAGAACACACACAACCCCCCAGACGCAACTAGCCACCGGTGATGTTGAGGCTGGAGCGAAACTCGGCGAAGGTCGAGGACGGGAGGCTTTTGGTGAAGATGTCCGCGAACTGGGAGGTCGTCGGAACATGAAGGACCCGCACCTCGCCCATGGCCACCCGATCACGGACAAAGTGGAGGTCGATCTCCACATGCTTCGTCCACTGGTGCTGGATGGGGTTGGTGGAGAGGTAGACCGCACTGACATTGTCGCAGTAGATCAGTGTGCTCTGGGAGGGTGGAGTGTGCAACTCAGCAAGCAGCTGCCTGAGCCAAGCGGCCTCCGCCACGCCGTTAGCAACGGCGCGGTACTCCGCCTCAGCGCTGGACCGGGAGACCACCGGCTGGCGCTTGGACGACCAAGACACCAGGTTGCCGCCCAGGAAGACGGCGTAGCCGGAGGTGGAGCGGCGAGTATCCGGGCACCCCGCCCAGTCAGCGTCGGTGTAGACGACGAGGTCGGTGGAGGAGGCCCGGTGGAGGAGGAGGCCGTAGTCGAGCGTGCCCCGGAGGTAGCGGAGGAGGCGCTTGAGAGCCGTGAGGTGAGGCTCCCGGGGGTCATGCATATGAAGACAGACCTGCTGAACTGCATAGGTGATGTCCGGTCGGGTGAAGGTGAGGTACTGAAGGGCCCCGACGAGACTCCTATACGCAGTGGGATCGGCCACCGGGGGTCCCTCAACCTCAGACAGCTTGCCCTGAGTGTCGACCGGAGTGGAGTAGGGGTTGCAGTCAGTCATCCCAGCCCGCTCCAGGATGTCCCGAGTGTACTGCCGCTGGTGAAGGAGGAACCCGGCAGGACGGTGCTCAACAGTGACACCGAGGAAGTGGTGGAGCTCACCCGGATCCTTCATCGCGAACTCCTGCTGGAGAGCGGCGATGATCCGGCGGAGAAGTGGCTCGCTGGAGGCGGTGAGGACAAAGTCAACATAGAGCAGCAAGTATGCAGTGTCAGCCCCATGGTGGTAGACGAACAGGGACGTATCAGACTTGGCCTCCATGAACCCCAGGGTCAGCAAGAAGGCAGCAAACCGGTGGTTCCACGCCCGAGGTGCCTGCTTGAGGCCGTAGAGGGACCTATTGAGCCGGCAGACCACGTCAGGACGGGTGGAATCGACGAACCCCGCCGGCTGACTGCAGTACACCGTCTCGGTAAGAAGGCCGTGGAGGAAGGCGTTCTTGACGTCCAGCTGGTGGACGGGCCAAGACCGAGCAAGCGCCAGCGAGAGCACGGTACGGACGGTGGCCGGCTTGACCACCGGGCTGAAGGTCTCATCGTAGTCGACGCCCGGTCGCTGAGTGAAACCCCGGAGGACCCATCGAGCCTTGTAGCGCTCGAGAGAGCCATCGGCCCGGCGCTTGTGGGTCCAGATCCACTTGCCGGTGACGACGTTGGAGCCTGGCGGCCGGGGCACCAACTCCCACGTCTGGTTGGCGAGTAGCGCGGCGTACTCCTCTTCCATCGCACGGCGCCAGTGAGGGTCCAACAGGACGTCGCGGACGGAAGAGGGTACCGGGGAGACCACCGCGTCGCCGGTCGAAGCCTCGAGGGCACGAGGCGGCAGTGTGCCAGCCGCGTGCCGTGTCACCATCGGGTGAACATGCCGCGGGTGTCGGTGAAGCAGCGGCGGGTGGTAGACCGGCGGGGCACCACGAGCCGGCGGGGACTGCTGCGGTGGTGTCGGTGTCCCCGGTGGAGAAGGGACCGTGAGCGGCGGCGGCAGCGGCCGGCGCTGGTACACCCGTACCGGCGCGGCGAACCTCGACGGAGGTGCCGGGCAGGTGCCGGGACGGGATCCGACGTCGGCGAACGGCACGACCCCCCCGGGGCAGAAGCGGGGGACGAAGGCCCCGGGTCTGCACCAACCGGAGAGGACGGGGCCGCGCCCGAGGACGACGGGCCCGGACCCGCTGGGGATCCGGGACAGGTGGCTGGCCCGGCGCGCGGCGAAGCGGTACCTGCAGAAGACCACGAAAATGGTGGCTGGACCACCGGGTCAGTGGGAAACAGGGAGGGAGGGTCAGGGACCGGAGGGGTGGTAGTGCTGGAAAAGGGAAAGACGGACTCATCGAACACCACATGGCGAGAGATGAGAACCCGTCGGGAGGTGAGGTCAAAGCACCGGTGCCCCTTGTGATCCGGGGAGTACCCGAGGAAGACACAGAGCGTGGAGCGAGGGTCCAGCTTGTGAGAAGAAGTGGCAGCGGTGTTGGGGTAACACGCACACCCAAACACGCGGAGGTGATCGTACCGAGGCGGGGTACCGAAGAGGGCGTGGTGAGTGTGGGAGCGGGACAGGCAGCGAAAGGAAGGCGGTTAAGAAGGTAGGTGGAGGTGTGCAGACCCTCAGCCCAGAAGCGAGCAGGAAGAGAGGCCTGAAACAGAAGGGTACGCACGGTGTCGTTGGTGGTGCGAATCAACCGCTCAGCCTTGCCATTCTGCGAAGAGGTGTATGGACAAGACATGCGCAACTGAACACCGTGAGAGAGGAAGCAGGCTCGGGAGGTGGAGTTATCAAACTCGCGACCATTGTCACACTAGACAGCCTTGATGGTGAGGCCGAACTGTGTAGACACCCAAGTAAAAAAGTGAAGGAGCGTGGTAAACGTATCTGACTTCGCACGGAGAGGAAATATCCACGAATAATGCGAAAAATCATCAACAACCACAAGTAGTAATTATAACCAGAAATACTCAGAACAGGAGACGTCCATAGGTCGCAATGTACAAGATCAAAAATACGGGCCGCATGGGAAGAAGAACTAGAAAAATGAAGACGAACATGTCGGCCCAATTGGCACGCATGACACAGTTGCTCATCATGAGCTCGAGTACATGGAAGACTAGAGCTACGACTGAGCTGTATCAGGGCATCACGTCCAGGATGGCCGAGGCGCCGGTGCCAGGTAGTGGAGGAAGTAGAAGCGGCGAAGGCAGCTGACAAAACGGACGGCGAAGAAGACGAAGGAGCCGCCGGGAAGCGAAGGGTGTAAAGGGGCCCGGTGCTGTCACATCGGAGCAGAGGACGCCGGGAAGCCAAATCCTATCAGTAAGACCAGAAGAGTAAAATTCCACAGAACAAGAATTGTCATCTGTAAAACGACGAATAGAAAGAAGGTTATGAACCATAGAAGGAGCAATAAGAACATCAGGAAGATGAAAGGAGCCATGAACACCGGCGGTACCCACAGACGTGACTGGAATACAAGAACCATTTGCGACCATAATGGACGAAGGAAGAGAGGAAGAGGGAGAGTGAAGCGACGAAAGTATACCGGGGTCAGGTGTGGTGTGGTAGGTGGCACCCGAATCAGCGATCCACTCGGGTCCGACCGGAGGCGTCAGGCCCATGGTGCTGAACGAGCGAGCCAGGGCTGCTTGGTCCCATCCAGCGACCCCCGGGAGAGTCCCAGAAGGTGGAGTCCACGCCGTAGCCGGGAAGGCGCCGGGTGGAGGACCAGCAGGAGGAGCTCCGGTGAGCATGGCCACCGGTGGACGCGTGTCGGCCCCAGTGGCGTGGTAGGGCCACATGGAGATGCGCCCGGACCACGGGTTCTGGAAGGAAGGCCATGGTGCCCCTCCCAGTGACCCACCCGGTGCTGAAGCCTAGGGAGCCTAGGGAAGGCCACCCCGGCCACCGCGACCCCCTCCGCGGCGACGACGACCGCCACGACCCCCCACCTCCACTCGGCCCGGAGGGAGGAGGACCCAGGAGAGACTGTGGCGGCGGAGCGGTCGACCGTGGTGGAGCAGACGGACGCGGTGGTGTAGCAGCCAGAGCCGTCGAGGAAGACGAGGACCCCGGAGCGGCGGTGGATCCCGGCTGGAGGCCCTGCGTGAGCTCCTCCATGACAATCTGACTCCCTGGGGGACCTCGGGTGGCCCATGGAGGATCGCATCTTGGTCCTCAACGTCCTCCGGGGGCTCAGCGACCGCTACGCGCACCTCAGGACGTGGATCACCCGTCAGAGGCCCTTCCCCACCATCCTGGAGGTCCGTGACCTCCAGGAAGGTGGGAAACGGTCGCTGAGCCCCCGGAGGACGTTGAGGACCAAGATGTGATCCTCCACGGACCTCCAGGAAGGTGGGGAAGGGCCTCTGACGGGTGATCCACGTCCTGAGGTGCGCGTAGCGGTCGCTGAGCCCCCAGAGGACGTTGAGGACCAAGATGCGATCCTCCACGGGCCACCCGAGGTCCCCTAGGGAGTCAGCCATGCCCTTCATCCGACGGCAGAACTCGCCGACGGAGAGGTCACCCTGGACGAAGGTGCGGAAGCTCGCGTCGAGACGCAGAGCCCGGGCCTCAGCGTTGCCCAGGAACTGGCCCTCAAGAGCAAGCCACGCCCGGCGCGCGTCAGGGGAGGTGCGGACGAGGTCGTGGAGGTCCAGAGAGATCGTCCCCAGGATCTAGGAGAGAACGATGCTGTCGAGACGGAGCCACGACGGCGTCTGGACGGCGACCGAGGCGTCGACGAGGACGTGGTCGTCGAGGGCGTAGCGGTGAAGAGTGAGGAGCACCAGATCCCGCCAGCGGGCGTACGAGGGCGACTCCGGCTCGAGGACGACCGAAACGAGCAGGCGAATGTTCTGGACCCCCCCCCCCCGCCTGGTAGTGCAGCTGAGCCACGAGCGGGTCGGCCGGGTCGTGCCAGATGACGGCAGTGTGTGACACGCGGCGTCCCGGCGAGGCAGAGGAGGTGGCTCCGGCGTCCTGGCCCGCGGGAGAGGTGAGGAGTTGCTCGGCCTCGGCGATCTGGCGAGCCAGGGCGTCGGCCGCGTCGCGCTCACGTTCCCACACGAGAGCGGCCGCGTGTACGCGGGCCTGCCCCTCCGCGGCGGCGGTCCGGGCAGCGACGAGAGCAGCGGCGAGGGTGAGGTTCGGTCCAGTCAGGCCGAGAGGGAGACCCCCAGGAGGGCCCGACGGAAGACCGGAGGTGGCAGCAGCAGCCAGGAGACCCTCATGCAGCGCCTGGAGAGGCTGTAGCGGCTGGAGGAGGGGCTGCGGCTGTGGATGAAGGTGCTGCGGCTGGAGGAGGGGCTGCGGCTGCTGGAGGCCACCATCGGCGGCCCCTGTCTCCTCACCCGCTTCGGGACCCCCCCCCCCCCCCCCCGGCGCCAGGAGCGGCGGCTGTGGTGAGGACCTGAGCAGGGGCGGGGTCTCCAGGAGCGGCAGCGGGAGAAGAAAGGCCCGCCCCCTGCAGTGCGCCAGTAGCAGCAGAGGGGGGGGGGCGGCAGGGAGGGGGCTGAAGGGGAGGGGATGGTGGAGGTGGTGGGCCGCGGTGGGGAAAACACTCGCGCCGGTGGGAGGGAGGACGGCGGGCGGCGGCTGCACGCCGGGCCGAGCCCCCTGGACGGCAGGGCGGGCGACAGCAGCATAGAAGGGGCGCGGCACCAGAGGGTCCCAGGGGGAGGAGAGAGGAGGGAATTGGGTGTAGGAGGAAGGAGAAGGGGAGGGAGGACGCCCAGCCATGGCCGGCGGCAGCAGGCCGGCAGCGGCGGCTGCACCACCAGGCGGTGGCGGCTAGCAGCCAGGCGGCTGGAGTCAGAGAAAGAGGCTGGATACCATGTTGAGGAAAGTGATTCTATTGATTAGGGCTAACCCTAGAAGGGTAGCTATATATGTTCCATACATGGGCCTTAGCCTCATAGGCCTAAACACATACTCCAACACTCTATATGCACAGTGAGGAATTGAGGATATCATAGGAACTTGATGTAACTACAAATTAGTGATTTAACCTGAATTGAGCTGCAGCAACTTTCTGCACAAGTCGATGCAGCCATGGCTCAACTCACAATCAGATGGGAATCGTATTTCACGTGTCCTGAGTATATTTTTAAGCAACTGGGGAACAAATAAATATATTTTTCCATTAGCACTTGTAGTCAAATCTAGATCAGCCGTACTGAAGCTATATCTGAAAAACAGGAGAAAACCTGGATCTGATTATCCCCATTAAAAGGTGGTATTCCAGTAACAAGTTGATATAGAATGACACCAACACTCCACAGATCTGCCTGTTCTGTCAGAAATGGCCATTAAACACTGGGTCAAGCACCAGTAGTAAAAGATGCTGAAACTGATATGAAACAGAAAAAAAGCTCAGACCTTTGCATCATACTTCTGAGCTTGCATGACTTCTGGAGCCATGTAAAGTGGTGAACCACAAAGTGTTTCGGCTAGGGCAAAAGGTTGCAAAAATCTGCTCATGGAAAAGGGGAAAGCAAACCATCATATGTCTGATACTCATACTATCAAGCTGTTGAACAGCTCATTCAGGCATCCACCCCTTAAATGAACTTGGTCCAACAAAAATCGTGTTGCATGGAGAGAAAGCTGTGTGAATGTTACTATGAACTACAGATGCATGGAACTGAAGTCTACCCTAAGTCTTGTCTACTGTTTTTCAGAGTAAGTAACCTTGAAATATAGTCTTGTATTCTTGTACTTGGTTTCTCCACATATTCATAGGGAGCGTCTAGTACAATAGTTGACACTATGCAGTCAAAGAAATAGACTCGAAAGTATTCCATGCAGGATGTACACTGGGGACATCTGTTAGGAAATGAGCAGATCAGTTTGTCCACTGTACAGGGTGTTTTCATGTCCTTGATCATCTCAGACTTTCAGACATTAACTAATCACTACCAGAAACAATTTCAAAGAATAATAGAAAACACATTGATATCAGTTGACTCCGCCATCAAGAAAGGGAGGAGTGGAAAAGAAGGAAGGCCATTTGTTCAATCTGTCAATAGCAGTACTGGTATATCAATTGCATCCAAACCCAGTAGAAATATAATCACAAAAATGGGCATACGCAACTCAGTTGTGGATAAACTCAGAAATTTACGACATTTTAATATTTCATCTAAAAAATGAAAGAAATGGAACTCACTTTGCAAATCCAAAGTCTGCAATCTTCAACAGAGAATTTTCATTATTTTCAACAAGAAGAATGTTCTGTATGAAAAACGAGAAAATTCAGAATCCAATAAATTAGATAAATTTAACCACTGTATATTTCTTGAACTCTTGACCATGGTTCGTGGAAACAGAAACTAGAAAGCGAGTAGGCAAACCTGAGGTTTTAGGTCCCGGTGAACCACGTTATTATCGCGAAGCATTTGCAGACCAGATGCTGCCGGAAAAATAAGACATTGTGAGAAAAGCTGAGAGAGAGAGAGAGAGAGGGATGGAGAGAGAGGGAAAGGGGCTGACGATTAATGAATCACTTGCCTAACTGACGGATGAAATGCTTAGCAACCTTTTCAGAAACTCTTTTATGGCGTTGAAGGTATGCATGTAAGTCACCACCTCGACAATACTCCAATATGAGATATATCCTCCCATGATCCTAATCATACACAATAGTCATTTATGGTAATTACTAATTAGAAACAGAGTATTCTACAGTCACTGTGCATGGGGAACTTTATTTGCTGACCAAGAAAAAGATACAACAACAACAACAACAACATAGCCTTTTGTCCCAAGCAAGTTGGGGTAGGCTAGAGATGAAACCCAAAAGAGACGAGAAACAGGGAGACACATAAAGGGACATAATACCAGAGAAAAAGCCTATGAGTTTGATATTAAACTGGTAGAATCCACTCACAACATCGAGATTCAGCATTAAAAGTACTTCTTCTATTTCCTATGTTCCACAAAATCCTAGCTTCCAGAAAACATTAATATAACAAATTAACCAAGCTCAAACCCACATAGGATTTCACGAAACCATTAGCCCAACAGGATAGAACCTCCTATTTCAAGCAAGGCAGCAAACGGTGAGCGAACATTCAGCAACCGGTGAGCGAACATCCCTTCGCAAACTAACTAGTTCCATCCAAAGGGACATCAAGTCAGACAGGGAATCCTTTGCTTAGAGTTCCTACCTACCTAAAATGCTCACAGTAAGCTAGAATTCACCGGAGTAACTCCTCAATTTCACACATCCTAGGCCTACAATCAGAACCCAGACCCCACCAGCACCAAGACCTTGCAGATCCACATCGATAGAACGGGAGATCACGAGCGACATCAAATGGGGCGGCCAACCGCGGGCGGGGTACCTTGATGGAGTCGTGGAGTGCGATGACGTTATCATGTCGGATGCGACGGAGGATGTCGACCTCGGAGAGCAGGCTCTCGCGGAGCTTGTTGCTGAGACGCTCCATGGCGATCTCCTTCACCGCCACCTCCGTGCCCCGCGCCCGATGCCGCCCCAGCCACACCTGCGAGTACGCCCCCGACCCGATCGGCCGCAGCAGCTCGTACTCCCCTACCCGCCGCCCGGTCCCGCCTCCGCCGCCGCGGCCGCTGGCGCCGTCCGCCATCGCTCCCGTGTCCAGTAACTTGCCCGGAGCCCCGTCGCAGCTCTCGCGGGGACGGCGCCGCCGCGCAGGAGATGCCGCCGTGGGGAGAAGCAACCGCGTCGTTGCTGCGCGGAACAGAAAAGAGAGACGAGAGAAGGAAACCGGGTCAGGTCGTGTTCACCCCGCGGCGGCGGGGCCGGCCCTATGGTTATCCCTATCCGCTCCTCTTATAAGATTCCGACGTCTTTCGTAAGATTCTCCATCTTGGAATATGATATACCGTTTATTTTGGCCACAAAAGCAATATATGTGTTCATCATATTAATTTCATTTTTTATGATGTGAACTTGGGAAAACATGCTCTTCAGATATATAATAATATAATATCTTCCATCCGTTTCAAATTATAAGTTCATTTCTATTTTCTCAGAAAATCAAAGCATCTTAAGTTTGACTAAATTTATATAATAAAATAATAGCATATATCTAGATGTCATAAATTGTATTTCTCTCTATAATTTTAATTAAGTTTGAGATACTTTGACTTTCTAAGAAAGTTGAAACGACTTATAATTTGGAACGAAGGGAGTACGTCATAGCCTCTGTTTTCTAATGAGCTAACACGAATTTCTTCATGACAAAATCACCAAGGATGACCCTTTTTTTTCATCTGTTCTGTGCCATATAAAAGCTTTTAGAACAGCATACCGCTAAAATAATCACCATAGCTGCAAAATGCAGAACGCTCCGTTCCAAATTATAAGCATTTTTCTATGCATCTAGATATAATAATATGTCACATATATAGCAAAATTGATGAATAAAAAAAGTCAAAACGACTTATAATTTGGAACAAAGAGAGTACTGTATATAAAAAAAGCTTTTATTAGAACAGCATACCGTGAAAAATTAATCACCACAGCTGTAAAATTATGTTAGATTGTCAAATGGGGTTAACTGTAAGAAGGAATGCTGGGCAATCACGCCCACAAAAAGCAAGGTAAAAGTTTCATCAACTGGCGCACAGATTCTAGGCGGGGTCATAAAAGTTTCATCAACTGCATCCGCATGCATGACTGCGAAAACAAGGTGCACCTTATACAATACAATCTTCAACACATGTGTCAATCCTGGGAAACACATGATGAAAAACAGTCTACACATATGAGATCGTAATACTAGTGTGCACTTCAGACAGCTTAAGATTTACAATCAGAAGATACAATGCATCCAGGAACTTCAGAATGCCTCTGATATGTGAAGGAAAAATGCAGTGTCGCCACACCAGAACACCACATAGAATGCCTGTTTGATCAATCTGAGAACCTTTCCGAGTGACAAGTCTTTTTGCCGTTGAGTTAGACTGGTTAATTCTATGGTCCATGACATGATGACAACATCTCAAGAAAAGCTAATGTTATCCCTGCAAATTCCACCCAAGTTCCTTGCATTGCTGTTCATCCGGCTGCAGCGTGTTTGGTATTGCACCGAACACACAACGGGCAGTTTCAATCCCAGAAATCGTGTTATGGAAAAATGCTGATGCCTCTTCCATGTTCTTCTGCAGTTCATCTGGGGAGATGCGCATAAAATGCGGAGAAGCTGGTGGTTGTTGCCCCACAGGCATAGTTGGTGCAATATCGGCAACCCTAACGAATCTTTCTGTTGCTGCCTCCCAGGAAAGCTCATGCCTCAAATCATCTGACAGTGGGATAGGCTCTTCTCCCAAAGCTTTCATTGTTAGTCTCACAAACTCTTTCTCAGTACTGTACATGTGACAATTAGGAAATCTTTTGAAAAATTCATTTGAAGGATGGTTTGCACAGATCACAATCTTCCCCATCGCCAAAGCTTCTGCAGTTGTTGTGCATACCACATCAGTTGTGCTTGGGTTTATGAAAACCTTGTAGCTGAGACAAACAATGGAGTGGATAATACAGTTCAGTCGAGACTCAAAGAGTATAACCGATGGCACTTATCATGAATTATACCTGAACATAAAACAATCTAGCAGCTATTAAGACTGTATAAAAAGGTATTGTTCATCTATTGAATACTCACTCGTGAAATATTGAATCTCCATGATCACGGCCTGGATAGACTCTAATATCTAAGCTCAGTCGCTCAGCTGATGCTTTTACTTCATCAGCATCTTCCCCACTGCCATACAACTCCATTTTAAGGCCAGACAATTCCATTTGGTGCTTATGAAGAAGATGAAGAAGCTCTGTGTAACCTTTACTCCAAACCATCTTTCCAATATAATATGCACCCTTGAAGAATGCTTGTTCTCTTTGGCATAGCTGCTGATGTTTCAATTTGCCAATTTCAATAAATTTGGGGTTAACTCCATGAACATTACAAATCACAGACCTAGGAACATCCTGAGTTGCTGCAGACAATCTTATAACCTTCAAGAGAAAGGTTATAAGAAGAAAGAGTCAGAAAAACTGCACATAAGAAATCAAAGGTAAATTATGCTTTAAATAAAGTGGAGCACATGATTATTATATATGATTATCAATAGATTTCGAATTACCAACTACAAGAAAAAGAAAACCATTATAAGCAGGGGCAGCTACTGCCCTAAAAAAGGGAAACAGATATAAGCAGGGCAGCTACTAACTTAACAAACTAACTGTTATTACCAAAAAAGAAGAAGAATGATGGAGGAGTTTTATCCATAGTCACATAAAACGGGTTCACCACCTTCGACCCTCGACCCGGGTTCGTCGACCCCGACCCGGGTTCGTCGGGTTCATTTTCGACCCGAAGTGTAAAAAACTCTCGCAAGTAGCGTACCACGTACCGCGACCCCGTACCTCGACCCCATCGACCCAGAAACTTTGTGACTATGGTTTTATCTGATCCCTATGTAAAATGGTGACACTATCGATGCATAACATGTTGTGTCCGGGGGATGACCAGGCCATAGCTGATGGTGCCCTGAAGGTAGCGAAGGATCCGCTTGGCAGCGGTCATGTGAGTCTCTCGGGGATCGTGCATGTGAAGGCAGATTTGCTGGACGGCATATGCGATGTCGGGGCGAGTGAACGTCAGGTATTGGAGGGCACCCGCAAGACTGCGGTAGGCTGTGGGATCATCCACAGGAGGGCCAGCATCAGCAGGTACCTTGGCACAAGTGTCAATGGGGGTGGAGCAGGGATTGCAGCCGCTCATGCCATGTCGATCGAGGATGTCCAGGGTGTATTGGCGCTGTGAGAGGATGAGAGTGTCCCTGTGTCGCTGAACTGCCACGCCCAGGAAGTGATGCAAGGGACCAAGGTCTTTCATAGCAAATTCCTTCTTCAGGGCAGCAATCACACGAAGAAGGAGCTGCTGAGAGGAGGCAGTGAGGACGATGTCATCCACATAGGGGAGTAAATATACTGTCTCGGTGCTGTGTCGGTATATGAACTGGGAGGTGTCGGACTTGGCTTCAGTGAAACCCAAAGTGAGCAGGTGAGCGGCAAACCGGCTGTACCACGCACGGGGCCTGCTTCAGCCCGTAAAGAGACTTGTTGAGCTTGCAAACATGTTCCGGGAGAGCAGGATCAGCGAACCCGGTGGGCTGAGAGCAGTACACAGTTTCTGACAAAGTTCCATGGAGGAAAGCATTTTTCACGTCCAGTTGATGGATCGGCCAGTCCCGAGAGTGTGCCAAGGTGAGGACAGTGCGAACGGTGGCTGGTTTGACGACAGGGCTGAAGGTCTCGTCGCAATCAACACCGGGGCGCTGTGTAAATCCGCGAAGGACCCAACGAGCCTTGTATCTTTCCAAGGAACCATCAGCATGAAACTTGTGTTTGAAAATCCATTTTCCAGTGACCAATTGGCCTTGGCCGGGCAAGGGACAAGGTCCCAAGTGTGGTTGTCCAGAAGAGCAGCGTGTTCTTCCATGGCCCGACGCCAGTGCGGATTGGCAAGAGCATCACGACACGACCGCGGTACCGGTGACAGGGCCTCAGTATGCAAGGCGAGACGAGGCTGCCGGTACCCAGACTTCCCGCGGGTTGCCATGCCATGAGAGTTGGCGACCGAAGGGATGGGGACAGCCGTTGTCGGAACCGGAGGGCCATGCTTGACATAGCGCGGCGGAGAGGGAACAATGCTGGAGCGTCGTGGAGGGGCCCCCGCAGCGGGCTCGGAAGATGAGCCGGGTGCAGGAGGGCGCCTGGAGTAGACGTGGATGACAGGAGGCTTGCTGAAGGAGAGAGCCGGAGGCGCCTGAGGTGAGGCGGGCGCCTGGGGCGCCGCGGGTGCCGGGGGCTCCTGGACAGGAGGCGCCGGGGGCACCTGACGTGCCGGAGGTGCCGCGGGTGCGTCCGGGGGCGCTGGAGGCGCCTAGGGGACTGGCGTGTGCGAGCCAGTCACCGGGGCGCGCGGTGTTCGGAGGGCGGGGAAGCCTGGTGGAGGCGATCTGGACGCCGGGGTGCCCAGACCAGCCATCGGGGTTACCGGTGGTGATGGCTGGGAGCGGGCACGTGGAGGAGTGGGTGCTGGCAAGGAGCCAGCAAACCCGGGTGTCCCCATCCCTGTGGAGGAGGTGAGGGTCGGCGAAGGGAGAAAGGAAATGTTGTTCCATCGAAAACAACATGCTGAGAGATGATGACACGGTTGGTGGCGAGGTCAAGGCACTTGTAGCCCTTGTGATCAGGCGAGTAGCTAATGAACACACATAGAGCGGAGCGTGGAGCAAGTTTGTGAGGAGTGGTAGCGGTGAGGTTGGGGTAACAGGTGCATCCGAAGGCGCGTAGGTCATGATAAGAGGGGTGGACGTCGTGGAGGGCGAAGAAAGGAGTGCTCATGTGCAGTGTCTTGGTAGGGAACCGATTGAGGAGGAAGGTAGCAGTAGCAAGGGCATCAGCCCAGTAGAAGGGTGGCATGGAAGCCTGAAAAAAGGAGGGTTCAGGTGACATTGTTAGTGGTGCGAATCATGCGCTCGGCTTTCCCATTTTGCTGTGATGTATAAGGACAGGACATGCGAAGGGAAACGCCGTTGGCAAGGAAGAACGCACAAGAGGCGGAGTTGTCAAACTCACGTCCGTTGTCACACTAAACCGTTTTGATGGTGCAGCCGAACTATGTGTTCACATGAGCAAAAAAAATGGAAATAGTAGGAAAACTATCAGACTTTAAACGAAGGGGAAAGGTCCAAAGAAAATGAGAGCAGCCATCAAGGATAACTAAGTAATATTTGAAACCAAATACACTGGTAATAGGTGATGTCCACAGATCACAATGTACCAAATCAAAAATCTTAGTTGCTCTAGACAAGGAACTAGTAAAAGGTAAACGAACATGGCGTCCAAGTTGACACGCATGGCAGAGGGAGTCATCGTCAGGCTTGCTGCAGATGATCGAAGAGGACTGGGCAAGACTCTGAAGGGCAGCCTTGCCGGGGTGACCGAGGCGGCGATGCCATGTAGTCGGGGAGGGAGTAGCCACAAGAGCGCAGGGGCTGGAGGAAGACGTAGGCAGCTACAAGGTGTAGAGAGGTCCCGAGCTGTTACATCGAAGGAGGGTGTCCTTGGAATGGAGATCCTTCGCAGAAACACCAAGAGGGTCAAATTCAACTGAAACAACATTGTCAGTAGTGAACTTGCGGACAGAAAGAAGATTTTTAATAATGTCAGGAGCTATAAGGACATTCTTGAGGCGAAAAGGGCCAGGAAGGGTGGAGAAACCAGTGCCAACCACTGGGAGGGTGGCGCCATTGCCAACAACAATGGAGGAAGGAAAGGAGGGCGATGGTGAAGTTGTGACCATACCAGGGTTGGAAGCAATGTGAGAGGAAGCACCAGAGTCGATGACCCAATCCGAGGAGCTTGGTGGCGGAGTGAGTTCAACGGTACTGAAAGTGTTGGCGAGGGCCTCGGTAGTCCATGGCGACCAAGTAGGAGAGGGCGCTTGCTGGGGCACCTGGTAGTATGTCCCGAGGACCAGCGGTGGAGGGAAGTACCCCGAGGGCACACCAGCCACTAGGGCTTGCTGCGGTGATGGAGGCAGGACGACGCAAGGCGGTGGACCGCGAGAACCTCCAGGGGTAGACCCGGGCCACATATGGATGGACCCGGTCCATGGGTTGAGGATGGAGGGCCACTGCTGGCCGCCATGGGGCTGCTGGCCGCTTTGTGTGCCGCCTTGACCGCGTCCGCCGCGGCGACGCCGTCCGCGGCCGTTGCCGTTGCCGGACGGTTGCCCCCCGGCAGTCTGATGAGGGCGCGAGAGGGCAAAGGGCGGTGGAGGAGCGGGCGACCTGCTTTACGACGAGGTGACGAGGGCCGAGGGCGGTGCTGAAGGTGGCGCCATGTTGAGCTCAGCCAGGCAGAGGTCAGCGTGGACGTCGGTGAAGGAGGGGAAGGGCCTCTGTTGAGTGATGAGCTGCGACATGAACTGGAAATGTTCGTTGAGTCCGCGCAGGATGTTCAGCACCAGAGTACGGTCCAGGATGGGCTCGCCAAGATCGGCAAGCGCATCCGCCATACTCTTCATCTTGCGGCAGTATTCGTCGATGGAGAGGGCGCCCTAGCAAAGAGTGCGGAACTCGGCGTCGAGGAGCATGGCGCGTGACTCGTGGTTGTTGAAGAATTGTTGTTCGATGTCGAGCCACGCCGCCCGAGCAGTGATGCCGTCGCGCTCGTGAACGACGTCGAGGAGGTCGGGGAGATGGTGTTGAAGATCCACGAGACGACGCAGTCCATGCGGGACCACGTCGCATCGTGGGGATGGGTGTCGTCGCTGAGGACGTGGTCCTTCAGGGCGAAGCGGCCGAGGATGAGGAGGACGTAGCCACGCCATTTGGAGTAGTTGGAGGACTGCAGATCAAGAACGATGGGGATCAAGTTCTTGATGTTCTGTACGGCGGCGGCCTGGCTATGCAGGTGAGCGATGGCTGCGGCCTCAGAGGAGAAGGGGCGCGTGTCGTCGTCGTCGAACGAGGTGTCGTCGCGGAGGGAATCGGAGGGAATCAGCACGGAGCCGATCCCGGAGGGCAGAGGCCTGCCGCTCCAGAGCGTCTGCCTGCGCGCGCTCCGTGTGGAGGGCGGCAGCGGCGGCACGGACGCGTTCCTGGGCGGTGGCGGCGGATTTGAGAAGGTCTGCCTCCTCCTGGAGTTGCTGACTGCGCTCGGCGTTGGAGGTACGCAGGGAGGCGGCCTCGTCTTCCAGCTTCTTGGCGGCAGCGATGGCTTCGTCGCGAAGCTTGGCCGCGGCGGCGGCAGCCGAGGCGTCGAAGCTGGAGTCGCCGGATGCAGGGGCAGCCATGGGTGCGGCAGCCGACGAGGCGCGCACGGCGGCCGTCGAGGGGCGCGCGGCGGCCGTCGAGGGGTGCACGGCACGAGGCGGGCGCGGCGGCCGAAGAGGCGGACGTGGGCGCCGGGAAAAAAACAGAAGCAGGGGATTGGGTGGGAGAGAAACGGGCACAGGACCAACTAGTCGACTGATACCATGATAGAGGGTTAAGCCAACAGGCTTATGGTTCATAAATAGGGATTACAAGGGGGTTACATATATAGGAGCCCAAAGGGCCTAACCAGTAGAGCATTCACACAATAACTAGATAATCTAACACTCTTATACATGCTGATGCATGCCATCTACTTGCCGCGTTTATAGTGACGTCTGGTATATTATCCTTACTTCAGTTCGATCTTGCCAAGTTTCTTGGGGAGTTGCAAAGCAACAGCAGACAGCTCTGGAAGTCATACAAAAGTTGCAGCAACAGCAGACAGCTCTGGAAGTCATACAATAGTTGTCAACTGATCACAGTTCTCGTTTTTCAATCTCGAGACTGTTGCATATGCTTAAAGAAGGTGTAAGGGTGTAGGTGTGTCAATCTAGGATGACTGCACCAGTGAAATGTTGTGTTTTGTTTAAAATTGTGTATCCATGTTGCCTATATATTTTACCATTGGGCCACAGAGGACAACATTGCTATTGTCTATCCAATCTTAACAGAAGCACTGATATTAATCACCATGGACGAGCCTGGAAACAACACTGAATAGAAAAATGGAAGGGCTAACCTTATGACAGTAGATGTCTGTAACCCAAGAATTAATGTGTTTTAAGATAAACGCACTGATATATCCATTTTTCTCTCTTTTCACGTATTCCAAATAGTTTGTGTGAACAACACCTATAACTTTTTGGAACTTGCTTTTCCACCTCCGTCCATGATGGTACCAAGTAAGATGTTCTGGCTCTTCTAGCACTGCAATATCTGCTTTATCATCAGATATTGTCTGACTGATGTCTCCAACAGGTAGAATACTTCTTTTCTCAGTTGAAAACTGCATATGGACATCATCAGAAGGTTAGTCTATCATATCATCTCAAGGTCAAGAACATAATCTTCAGCATAAATGACTTGTACATTAGTAATTTTAGTTCCCTCCTTTCTCCATATGCTAAAGCCAGTGCCACTAAATCAGATGTCTAAAGACATGTTTCATAGCATTCTACTATGTGCTCCAGTACCGCAAACTTTGTAGTCATTCGAGTATTTGATGTACTTGCATATAACTTGCTAAAAAACGAACCGTCTCATACCATCTATTTCACTGGTATCGACTGTTGAGCACACTGTTCTATGTTTAAATTCCGTCGCTAACACAAATTCATGAGATGCGTGTTTGAAGACATGAACAAGCTATCCCAGAATTCAGAGACCCCCCTCCCTTCTATTTGAAAGCAGGTAAGCCATGCATCTTGGGTAGGAAAAGGGTGGGGGGTCTGTGTCTGGTTTATAGCGAAGGAGTAAACCATGGTAATCCATACCTGTACAACCATCATATTAACATGGCACTTAAAACTATATATTCAAGATTTGCTTGACTTTTACCTTCCCAGGATAGAACTTTATGTCAAACTTCGGCAACGGCCCAGTCCGCTCCTCAAGCCACCGCCGCACATAGTTTTCCTGCTCTGACGGCAAACTGAACTTCATCTTGTTTGGATAAACGAGCTCCTGATCCCCCTTGGACAGCCAAGGCACCACCAGCGTGACCTCCCAGTCTCCAGTCTTGGCAAGGTATGCAGCTCGAAACAGTGGGTTTACCGCAGTCCCAGTCATCCACGGCAAGCTTGCTGTGGTAAATATGGCAACATGCTGCTGCTTCCGCGCCATGGACACAGAACCACCCACAGCACGTCAGCACCCCAGCTGCTGCTGCTGCAATGTCCAAGAGACAGCGATACTAGTACTTCAATCATAGGATTATTGCCTAAGAATAGCATAGTAACGGAAGGAAAGAAGAACATAGTGCTGGCATCTCAAATTTGTTTGCTCGTGACCCAGGCCCCACCAAAAAGGTCGAACCCCATCAAATCAAGAGAATCAATTGACTCGTTGCAGATACAAAGTTGGATAGTGGGGAGCATCTAATTCGACGCCCCACAAATGCAAGCGTGACTCACGAACGCTAGGGGTTCCACGAGAGAGATCCACCAAGGAGAAGCCTGACTGGGACAACGATCTGAGCTATTCGGCCTCTAATCGTCTGCTTGGCTGCGCTAATTGGCTCATGAACTGCCTAGGGCCATCGCATATTATACAGCTACTAAACCAAAACTCTCAAACCATCCAATTCCCCGACCCAAAGCACCCTACTCGAACCATTCTGTTCCATACAAATCACCCTGTACCATCCCATATTCGTAGCCCCCAACCAAGCACACCCCAAATTCGAGACGGTTTGCGGACGGAGAAGAATCAGAAGGAAAGAAGATGAACTTAATCACCTGTGCGGTTGGCGCCTTGGCGGGCGCGGCTGTGGTTGGGTCGGGAGGTTGGGGTTGAGAAAACAACAGCTGGAGGGGAGAAGGGCTGGACGGCAGCGTCGACACTCGACAGGGCAGCCAGGGGCGGACGGCGTTTTTTTTTTAACATGGAAAGACTTTTTCATTACGCATAACTTGCTGCCAAATCGTTGGCAACTGGTCGACGAATACAATTTGGAATGCTGTCCATAACCGGTATAGCACCCACACTTAAACTTGCCCCAAGGGCGGCGAGACTGTCAGCTACCATATTACATTAACGAGGGATATGAATTACAGCAAAGGAAGCAAAATTACTAGCTAGCAAATCCTTCATCTCCCAAATCAAACCACCTGCAGAGGAACGATCATAGTCTGATGATTTGACCGCTTGCACCACCATGGATACATCCGTTTATAGGATCACTCTTTGAACTCCCAAATCAGCCGCCCCTTGTATGGCCTGTAAACAGGCTATGACCTCAGCATGAAAGGCTTCTTCCATATTTTCCAAGTTACCATAAGCAGCGCTAATTACTTCACCATCCGACTCACGAATCACAAAACCCCAGCCTCCATTTCGTATGCTGGCAGAAAAGGCTCCAACACAATTGAGCTTGACAAAATTATCTGGTGGTGGCCTCCGGAATTTCCGAGCTGGTGACTGGTTAGTTTTGTCACCGCTGTCTGTCCCCGTCGTCCAGCCCCGAACGCACACGGGACCCCGGGGAATCTGCGCTCCGTGGCCCTCAGATCCGTCCGTCGGCCCAGCGACGCCGCTCTGGCGGATTTGGGCCGATAGTAAGTCCGGTCAATCCGTCTAGTGGGCCGTCGGTTGAGTACTTTTTACGCCGATAGTAAGTCCGGTCAATCCGTCTAGTGGGCCGTCGGTTGAGTACTTTTTACGTACGGGCCGGGACGAAAGGGGCCGGCATGTTGGACCAGGTCAACGCAGTGGCCAGGAGGTCCTTTTCATACGTTCGAGCAGTGGCTAGGAGGTGGCTTCTGGCTTGGCGATGGGACGACCAACCCCTTTTGTTTTCCTCATCTTGCGTTGCGTCTCGATCGCAGTTTACTGCTCCTCGTCGTTGGGTGGAATCTCGCTGTCACTCAACTCCACTTCTGAATCCTGCCGAGGTGATGAGGTGCGTCCTTGCTTGCCCGGATCAAACCCATTTCAAAGGTCACAACTCACAGGTGTCTGCAATTTCAGAGTCGGATAGAGGTTATGTCAGGTGGAGAGCACTCGTTTGATACGCAAATGGAGGTCATTGTAGGAAGTTTTTGCTTGTTAGACAAGACCCACTGGCCAAGGAAGGCTTTTTGTCTACATCTGCTAAACATAAGGTTATTTTCTTGAAAATCCAGAAGTCCTTGTCGAAACCAAAGTACAGGTTCCATCAAAAAATAAAAACAAAGTACAGGAGAATCTAAACATTTCAGGTTAAGGTTTGTGCTTGAAGGAAAAGTCGCCTACTTCTACTTCTGATGTTTAGTCTGAAGATTTGTTGCTGGCATACAAATACAGCTTGCAATCAGCATAACATATCAGTAGGCTGCAAAGGCTGTGTTAGGCCTGGTTTAGTTCTCGGAAATTTTTGCCTCCACCCATCACATCGAATGTTTGGACAAATGCATGGAGTACTAAATGTAAACAGAAAAAAACTAATTACACAGTTCTCGGAGAAATCACGAGACGAATCTTTTAAGCCTAATTAGTCCATGAAAAGACTTAAGTGCTACGGTAACCAACATGTGCTAATGATGGATTAATTAGTATCATTAGATTCATCTCGCAGCTTCCTGACGGATTCTGTAATTTATTTTTTTATTAGTATCCGAAAACCCCTCCCAATATCCTTTTCGATACATTCGATGTGACATCCAAAAATTTTCTTTTCGCGAACTAAACGTAGCCTTAGTTCGTGAAAAGAAAATTTTTGATGTCACATCGGATGTTTCATGAGATGTCGGAAGAGATTTTCAGATACTAATAATAAAAAAACAAATTACATAGCTCGCCTAGAAACTGCGAGACGAATTTATTAAGCCTAATTAATCTGTCATTAGCGCATGTGGGTTACTGTAGCACTTAAGGCTAATCATGGACTAATTAGGTTTAGAAGATTCGTCTCGTGATTTCTAACTAAACTATGTAATTAGTTTTTTTTGTCTACATTTAGTACTTCATGCATGTGTTAAGCGTTTGATGTGATGGATGAACTAAAAAAAATTTGGAAACTAAACCATGCCAAAATCCACTTCTCTGTGGACATCAAGATGATAGGATTAGAAGCTGCGGTATCAGTGTCGCCAAAACTAAAAGGACAGAAAACGCGGCAGGTCCACGGACCGCATGACACGACTGCATAACCGCCTAGACAAGCCAATCTATCTGGAACCGGATATATGCTCACACTGCCAGAACCGGAGGAGCTAGAGATACGGGACTAGCAACCTAGAGTACATTTAGCCATAGTCAATCACACACAAAAGATGAAGAAAGCATTTTCTGGGTGAGAGTAAGGCAGTTTAACCTGACATATCTTCCCTGAAGAATAGCTTACTATGTTCCGTGACAAATTTCATTGAAGAACTTCAGTCGACTCAACATTTCCTTAGAAACTTTCAGATGGTCAGTAGCTCAATCACCCGAATTTATATGGAATGACATAAACAGTGAAGTTTTTAACAAACATGGGTAATTTCATTAGGGGTTAGGGCCAATGTTTCGAGTCCTAAGTTTCCAAATCTCTCCTTTATGATAATCTGCGAGGGATGGAGAACAAAGCAGTTGCTCATCAACTTATAATAACACGACGAAAACTTTTGTTATTTCCATTCATCTGATCCCTATCTACACGCACGGAGCGAAACCTGAAAGTCGCCTTAACGGCTTAACCATATATAGCTGACACGCACTAGACAACTGGTTTACAGTTGCAGACAAGAGACAACCGAGCAAAAAATCAAACAACAAAAGTATGAACCACATTGGGATGGGATGCAAGGGGAGCCCTTGTAATTTGGATTTGGCGCCCCCACTCAGATTTCCTCCTGGATCACATGACGATCTCGGGCTTGAGGATGCTGGACTTGATCTCCTTGTGCGGGAGCACGACGCCGCCGTTGCTGTAGATCTCGTCGCAGACGTGCACGTCCTCCCCGAGGATGGTCATGTTCTCCACGCGCGCCCACTTGCCGACGGTGGAGTGCCAGCCGATGATGCTGCTGGAGACGCAGGCGTGCTGCTTCACGCGCGCGCCGCGCATGACGGTGCAGCGGGACAGCCGCACCCCGGCCTCCACCACGCACCCCGGCCCGACGGCGACGTCGGGCCCGATGAGGCAGCCCTCCCCGATGACCGCGGTCTCGTGCACCAGCACGTTGCCCAGGACGTGCGCGCCCGACGCGAGCCTGGCGGGCGCCTTCTTCCGCAGCGAGTCCAGGTAGAGGCGCAGGCCCGTGATGTAGTCCCTCGGCTGCCCGATGTCCATCCAGAACCCCGGGAGCACCATGGCGAAGAGGGCCTCGTCCGCCGCGATGCGCGGGAACACCTCCTTCTCGATGGACGTCGGCTTCAGCTCGATGCGGTCCAGCACGGACGGGTTCAGCAGGTAGATGCCGGCGTTGATCTTGTTGCCCACGAACACCTTGGGCTTCTCCACGAACCGCTCCACCTTGCCGGTCCCCTCCTCCATGACCACCACGCCGTACTTGGACGGCTCGTCCACCTTGGTCACCATGATCGTGGCCTCGCCACCGTGGGCCCTGTGGAACTCGATGAGCTCCGCGAACGGGTACTCGCTGATCACGTCGCTGTTGAGCACGAAGAAAGGGTCGCCGGAACCGTCCACGAGCTTGTCGCGGGCCAGGGCCAGCGGTCCAGCGGTCCCGAGGGGCTCTGTCTCCTGAGAGCAGGTGATCTTGATGCCAAGCTTGCTCTCGAAGTCCTTGAGAAAGTTGAGCATCACCTGCGCGCGGTTGTTTTACCAAAAGCATCGCCAGTCAGATCTGAGCGTCCGACAAATGCACAAACGTTTATGTGCGCTCCATGCTGATGGAGACAGAGACAGGGCTGTTACCTCAGGCTGGTAATTGATGGCCAGGACAACCTCTGTAACACCAACTTCCTTCAGAGCCTCGATCTGGGTATCACAGCATTCAGTAATCAGTATTATTCAGTCAAAGAGTAGAAGTCAAGTCTAGAACAACCAAATATAGTAGCAATTCAGCAACAGGAAGCCTGAAAGTGATTATGCTTGTTTTCTGGTGACTTGAAAAGTTCGAATCATATCAAAGCCATCCATGTGTTTCTTCTGCGATTATTCGTACCAAGAAACACAGGAGCAGCATTACAGGTAGACACGACTATTTCTGTGAGGAATCTATTCACATGGATCCACCTTATCAAAGCATGATTTGGAGACCATAAATTACATCAGCTTGCAACAACTCAGACTGGTCAACTATAGCCAATTCGTACAAATGGACTTCCCCGGTTCTCCCTGCGCTGTATCTAATGACTTGGTAAATAAATCCCCGAGACGGAGCAATCGTGCTAACCTGATGCAGGATCATAGGCTTGTTGCCGAAATCCACCAGCGGCTTGGGCACGCTGAGTGTCAGCGGTCGCAGGCGAGTGCCGAAGCCTCCGACGAGAATGAGGGCCTTCATGGCTGTAGCAGTCCTCCTCCCAACTCAGCTCCTCACCCTGTGAAAAAATGCAGCAGGAAAACAGTGAGATCCTCCGATCCAGAAGCTGCGGCCACGGAGCGTACAGTTAGCCACTGAACTCCAGGACAAGCCCTCTCCTTCTCCCCTGTCCCCCCTGCGGACGCCATGTGTGATGTGCCCCCGGAAAGAACCCACCCAGGTGGCAGTGGCATGGAGCCTGCGGAAGCTAAGGACGAGGATAAGGACGACCTGACGTTCTAGGCCGCGGGGGCCCCGGGTGGAGAGGGGATGGACTGCTTTATTATCGGGTACGTGACGAGGAAGAAGACGGCAAATGCAGCTAGCGGAGAGCAGATCGGTCGATCGGGGGGGTATCAGCAGAAGTGGAAGGAAATGGTGTTATGGTGGGGGGCCGCGCTCGCACAAGGGCCTGAATGCGTGATCCATCTATAGCTCTGTCCGTATCCGGGCGCATTATTATTATGCTGCTGAAAACGCAGTTGTCCATTGTAATTCTAGCGGCTGATGCCTCCCCTCCCACCAGAAAACCAACTACGGCCGGCCTGATTTAGATTGAAAGTTTTTTCAACTCGATAAATAGTACCACTTTCATCTTATTTAATAAATATTGTCTACTCAAAAGATTCATCTCGTGATTTCCAACTAAATTGTGTAATTAGTTATTTTTTACCTATATTTAATACTCTATGCAAGTGACTATAAAAATTGATGTGACGAAGAAAGTGAAAAAATTTCAAAATTTTGAGGAGAACTAACCAAGGCCCAAACAATTATACATATCCGGCCACCGCAACAGCTGACTTTTTCTATTTTTGTCTCTGCATCTATTAATCAGCCCCTGGTAGTATCTTTTTTTTAATGGGCGAAATGGTCACAGGCTGGATCCATGATGAGGAGAGATGAGGTGAGGTGATGACATGGTCACCAGCAATAGTATAGAAAAGAAAAGGGAACAGGGCAAATGGGGAAGATGATAGGAAAGGAACGGAAGAAATGAACAGTGGGGGTTGCTCTCGCTCATTGCAGATCTGTCCTGGCCTGGATGATCTTGTCTAGTTGCCTGCGGCTTCGTCAAATCTCTAGGCGTCTTCCTACCGACGCAATCACACAATGAACACCGCGAGCCCAACCATCACTATGAGATTAAAGTTGTGACAGGACATGACATGATGATCTGTCCCCAAACCGACGGCGAATACAGGCACTGGCGCAGGGAGGAAATGTAGAGAACATAACAGAAATCGTAACAGGTAGCAGCAAAGAATTCGCATGCCAACGCACCTTCTCTGCAAAGCGCGGTGTAGCACGCACCTTGAATCCTTGACGCGACGGCGGCCGTTCCGAGACGACGAGAGAGGGGGAGGCGTTTCGGTCAACGGCGCCGAGGACTCGGCGGCGGGAGCTGCAGCCTGCAGCGAGGAAGAAGACAGGGAGAAGAGAGGAGGAAAAAGCGACTCAAGATCGACGCGGCTGCCAACGACCGACGCCGCATCTTTATACCGGTTCTCCCCCCTCCCCCCTCTCCCTCTCCCTCGAGCGCTAAGCGGTTGACGCAGTTTAAATGTACTACTGGCTTCGGCGCCAATTAATCATGGAAGTTTCGTCTCTACCCTTTTTGTATTTTGGCAGCAACGATTTGCTGGCCCGAGCTCGTCCCACGCCACCAACCCGGCTGCCCGGAGATTAAACAACGGGCGCCCACCAGCTGCTCACGCAGAGGCGTCAAGCGGGAGGATGACATGCGGGCCATATGCTGCTACCTCCGGCGGCTCTATACCACCTCTGAAGTTAGGCGCGTTCCCACCTCCAACGACGAGGACGCCGGTTTGGCACTGTGGACGTGCGGGATCGATGGCCGATGGGCCCGTCCGGCCCGTCCTTCGCGGCCGTGTTTATCGGCGGCACGCCACCTCGTCATTCGTCGAGGCACATCGCACGCCTGGTACGTGGGTCGCGCGCGTTCGTCTTCGCGACTGGCTTGTTTCCTCTTTCTTTTCTTTTCCTTTTTCTTGAGAAAGACTTCATTTCATACGAGTTTAATTTCATTTTAGACGGCCCTGAAATTGGGTAGGTACGAGTACAGCAAAGGCACGAATTGGTCACTGATGGCCAAGGGCCGGACCAAAACCTTGGTACTAACAAGATTTCCTAGGTCAATGGACGGCGTCCGATTGTAGAAACCATGATCCATTTTGTACTGCTCACGCTGACTCGGCTCGCCCCGTGCGTGATACCTTCTCTTCAATTTATTAACTGCATTGGAAGCAATCCCGCGCGTGAGCTAGATAACTGAGCCGATTTTTTTAAACCCATGGCTTTGTATTGTAGTGCTGTGAATACTGCTGTATATGTCTTCATTACATACCACGTATCCGGAGCTTTGAGTGGGAAAACAGAATGATTAGCAACGTAATCACACAATTGTGAATCTTTGAGTGGGAGACAAAAAGAACTCAAAAGAGGAACACTGACCTATACGGAAGTTTACGATCATTCATTATACTCCTTCCAATCATAATTTAAACTAGCCTTTTGTTAGCATGGTCTTCAAAGTACAACTTTGAATAGTGATTTCTTGATAAAATATTTATGAAACATAGCAGAATTATACTTTTATAAAACTACATTCCAAGACAAATCTCTCCTATATCATTTTCTTTCAAGTATCTAAACTCAACCTATAAACACTTATAAAGACTTAGATGTGATCAAAGATTGAAACTGTTGACTTAAACTACGAAATGCCACTTATTGGTTAAAAGTGTAATATTGAGTACAACATGACTAGCTGATTGGTCTAGTGAAGTACTAGTAATTGCTTAGCTAAATATGAATACTCTTTTCTTTATCATACTATTCTAGCTCCAGACGATCAAAGTGTGTGCAGGTTGTTGTGAGCAAAGCCTAGGGCTTATTCGGTTTGGTGGGATTGGAGAGATATGAAGAGGTTTAAATCCCTAATAGGTTAAAATTCTCCCTTAATCTCTCCTTCAATCCCTTTTTTTAGTTTGTGGAAAAAAAACCATTTATAGTACTAATAAAATATACCACTAGTAAAAAACCCCATGGTTTTTTCCTATAATTGTGTTTCTTTCCTTGATTTATCTAACTTAGACCATTAAGGCTCTCGGTTTCAATTATTTATTTTGGATTTCTCTAGGGATCAATACTCGTCTAATTCGTGCTTTTTCTCCTATGATCCTCATATCTATATCTATATCTATATCTATATCTATATCTATATCTATATCTATATTTAATCTTTATAAATTCCAGTAGAATTTTATCTTGACATGCAATCCATCTACATCAGCAACCTACTAACACATGCAATTATGGCACATATCTATTCATGCAAGCTATCTACCTCAACAAGCCATATCACCCGGTAACTTGCATTTTATTTGTCCATGTCAACATATCACGCAGTATGCTTGTTATCAAGATTCATTTGGGATCTTCATAGCAGCATGCGGGGTATGTTTCTAGTTATCAAGACTTTAAGAGCAATTGGATTTTATTCAATCTCCTTTTCTTGCCTATCTTACCCAGCGGTAAAAGTGTCGAGTCGCGTGCCACTTAACATCTTTAGTGGCCAAATCTAATGGAAGGGCCAAATAATTATCAAAGTTGGCTTTAGGGCCAAATAGATAAGTTCAAAACTAAAGGGCCAGCAGGGCCAAAGAAGAAACTGAAAGTTTTTTTAGGGCCAAGGAAGTAATTATCTCTATTTAAAATCAGCAATAATACACTTAGCTTGGTGATGTATGTGTTTGTTTTTAACTTTGAGGTTCTGGGATCAATTCAAAATTCAACTCCTCTATGGTACACTGCTATTTTGTTTTTTTTATTTGTACTTAAATTATCTCTGTTTCATGGGCTGGACCAAGGCTACATCCCATTAACTCAGTCCCTAATCCGTCCATATCTAGCTTTATACATTTTCTCTTTTTAGGTTAGCTTGCCCTAAGTATTTTTTATACTTGTTTTTAAACCTTGCCATTGCATGGTTGTAAGCCAGCTAGAGTTGTATTTTTCACTGTTGTAATCATTGTTGTAAGAAAACAAATAGTCAAATACGAGCTAGTCACTCATGATAGAGAATTTTTATTTCGTGGTTTCCAAGAAGACCATGTCATCTAAAGAGATTTAGGTTGATGAAATGAAACAAGATCTTCAATTTACAATTTTATTTAACGATTTTATATATTATTTGCCATAGCATTTAATTATTACACTGTTTGTGAAAACAATCACAGTATAGTTCAATTTCCATTTCCAATGCATAAGATGAAACAATTTGGTCACTAGGTTGTTTTTTCATAACACAATTTCACGTGTATTTCATTAAAGAGATCACAGGTTTTATTCATTGGATTCAAGGTACAGAGAAGGGTGTAGATGACCCGCAAAAAAATAATAAAATAATAAAGCGTGTATATAAATATCAGACTCCATTCGTTCAAAAAATATATCAGACTCTCTTCATAAATTTCTTGACATGCGGGCCTACTTGCCTGTTATTTTTTAGGATGTGCTGGCTTTACGCTGCGTTAGGCGGAGGGAGTTGAGGTTGATTTGGTGGCTGATGAGCGGGCGTCTAGATTGAAACTCTTATAAAATCTGCATCGATGATAGCCTTGGAACAAAAGATTTACAAAACACATAAATAGAGAAATCGTATGAATAAAATGTGAAAAAACTTCAAATCCTATAGTATTTCAGAACAAAAGGAAAGTCTAGGAAGATGACTTTGGAAGCAATATTATAGGAAAAACATATTCCCTCTGTTCCAAAATCGATGTACCAAAAAATTCAAAGCGACTTATAATTTGGAACGGATGGAGCAAAGCACACCTTACCCAACCCAAGTTGTTGTGGTTTATTTGTGTGCGGCATGCACACTCTGCAAAAAACAATGGCTCAAAGCTTATGTCTAGTTTATTTTTAAAATGGTCCAACCCATTAGAATTTCAAAGAAATTATTGGAAAACATTCTTTTGTTCCATATAGGGCTAAAAAAATTTCTATAGAGAAAGGCGATTTTTCTCTTTCAAAAATCTTGGTTCAAGAAGAGAGAGAGGGGGGAGGGGGAGCGGGGTGGGCGCGCTCTTTGGACTCGCATCTGAGTGTTGGAAACAGGCTACTCTGGTTGGAAACTTTACAAGACATGCATGCGTCATGCGATGCATCATCCAATGTATAGTTCGCGAACCCCTTAGGGGTGTTTGGTTGGAGGAGTTAAAGGTTAACAAACACTATAGCACTTTCGTCTTATTTGACAAAAAGTTTCTAATCTTGAACTAATTAGGCTTAATAGATTCGTCTCGTAAATTACTCCTAATCTATGCCGACATGCATGTAATTAGTCTACATTTAGTACTCCATGCATTTGAGAAAACATTGATGTGATGAGAGTTAAACTTTAACACACTCCAACCAAACGGGACCTTAGTCCCTTGAGGCGAGAAATCTCCACCGTCATCTGGATCTAATTAACCTGACCTTTTTGGACTATCAGATGGCAAGACTGAACGGCTGACTTGGACTCACATCTTGGTGTGTTTAGCCTGCATATATATATCTCTTCCATCCATATGCTGCTAACTAACCAGGACTGCAAACTGAAACTGTTGAACAGCGACTTGCTAACTGGAACAAATGCTTATGCTGTCGCTGGGTCAGGTTCTATTACGGACCGTACCTGATGCAAACGCGATGGACGCAGTACCGATTGGCGATTGACATTTAATCAATTGCTTCGCCGAGAGATCCGAGGCTTGCATCCTCTTAACCCTGCAGCATTTAGTGGATCACATGGCTAAATAGGCCCCTACATGCACCGCAAATCCATGATGCGTGCAAAAGCTTGTTGATTTCACAGAACCGGTGCCACTGTTTCACCCCATCTCACGCGGAATATCATTACGGCCCTCGTTTAGTTCACAGAATAGGGGAGAAAAACACTGTATTATAATTCCTGTAGCATTTCGTTTGTATTTGGTAAAAATTATCTAAATTTTGACTAACTAGGTTTAAAATGTTCGTCTCGCAAAATACAACAAAACTGTGCAATTAGTTTTTGATTTCATCAACATTTAGTACTCCATGCATTTGCCGACATTTTGATATAACGGAGAATCTTCTTTTTGTATAGTGAAATTTGGGGAGAATTGGGGAACTAAACAAGGCCACGGTGTCCGTGTGATTCTGTGAAACTGCCCCACTTACGAGTCATTTAATGGTTAACTAGAACGTTACCGTGAGACTTGCGTCACTCGAACAAGGAACAAAGCTTTGGTTGTAGTAACGGTAGGGCATTTTTAAGGCCCGTGGATTTGTCGGCTGTTGACACTTCTTCATTTGTCGGTGGGAGCTGTCGGTTGATGCTTGATGTTGGCGATGTGTGAATATGATGGATCTGTCAAACTGTTAACTACTGTGCACTCCTATTTAGGCGATTGACATATAATGGTCTACTCTTCCATCGCTACTTTTTTTTATCCAAGCAACACCAATTAGAATGTTCTTTCTTTATAAACAAAAAGGATGTTCTTTTATTTCAAGGAAGTAGTAGGTGCTAGAAAGGATTAGTTCTCTAGCTGTATTTTACATTTTTTTTGAAACAGAACCGGCAGGAGAGCTGCCTATTGCATTAAAAAGAAGGAAGCCTAGAAAGACAATGTACAAACATATACAAATATATACAAAAGGGCAAAAACCCGACATGCCCTACTTCAGATGGCCTCAAATCACATGCGCAATAATAGGTTGGAGATGTGTTTTGCTCCTGCCATTTCCCACAAGCCAGCCTCTTGATCTTCTGGAGGACGTGTATTGGTACGGATTCTTTGCGTTCAAAAATTCTTGCATTTCTTTCCTTCAACACCTCTGAAAGCCCAAGTTTGGTTTTGGTAATTAACGACACCAAGTTGCTAATGCCATGTGTTAAGTGTTTTGAGTTAGGCATAAGCAACACATGTGATGAAGGTGTACGTGGCAAGGAGTGGTGGCCACAAGATCACAAAGAAATGGTGCATGGACATGAAATATCGATCATGGTGGAGATGCACATAATATGATAGACATGATGATCAAGTGAAAGAGAAGGATCTAAGAGCGCAAGGCAAAGGTATAATCATAGGGTTTTCCTTTTGCCGGTCTAAGATGAGTAGAGAAGTGATTGACCGGGTTTAGGATACATAGCCGACTATCAAGAGGGGCAATCACGGTTAGCTCGGGAATCAAGTGCCACTAGATCAATGTCTTGAGCATATGCATTAGGATCTAGTTGAGGGCTAAACATAACGCCTTAGAAAATGTTTGTGAAATGCTAACACACATGCACATGGTGGTGTACACTTGGTAGTGTTAGCACATTTGCGAAGACGGTGGAGTTTAAGCGGTAGAAAGGGGTTTGGGTTCCTCTCTCCCTCCCGCCGAGCTTGCGAGGCGGGATTCGGCGCTTTTTGGGGAAGTGAAACGCCTATTTTCTACTGCGCCGGAAGTCGGAAAAGAAACGGAGGCGAACGGAGGTCACTGCGTTGACCGGACGCTGCACTGGACGCGGTCCCGGTTTGACCGGAGCGTCCGGTCAGCTCATTGCAGCGCGCTTAGGGGTTTGTGACCGGACGCTGGTCTAGCCTGACCAGCGCGTCTGGTCAGTTCACCTGAGCGCAGAAGTAGAGCGCGCGACCGGCGCGTCCGGTCCCTCACGGAACCGGAGCGTCCGGTCAGGCGTCCAGAGGGGCAGAGCGAAGCGGAGTAACGATCGGACGCGCGGCGCGTCCGGTCACGTGCGATCCGACGCGTCTGGTCTCAACGGGAGCGTACTGGAACGCGACCGGACGCGGGCACTGTCGCGTCCGGTCAATCGGTTGAGCGCGTCCGGTCACGGCAACGGCTAGTTCTGACGCGCACTGTTTCTTGTTGTCGTGTAGTGACCGGACGCGTCCGG
Organism: Saccharum hybrid cultivar R570; assembly: GCA_038087645.1. Taxonomy (NCBI): domain Eukaryota; kingdom Viridiplantae; phylum Streptophyta; class Magnoliopsida; order Poales; family Poaceae; genus Saccharum; species Saccharum hybrid cultivar. Next base: position 3,629,015 of record JAQSUU010000043.1, on the reverse strand, counting down.
TCACCCTGACCGGAGCGTCCGGTCAGCGCGATTTTCGCTGCGTCGTCCGTAACGGCTAGCTGCGTAACCCTTCGTTATAAATAGAGGGTGTCCGGGGTTTGAGGGTAACTCTTGCATATTTTGAGACCTAGAGACATCCTTTGAGCTAGAGAATAACCCCTTCACTCATCTCTTTGATTGATTGCACATCTTGAGTGAGATTGAGTGAGATTCAAGTGCATTGCTTGAGAGTTGCATTCTAGAGGCACTTGATCTTCGAGTTGCTGCGGATTTCTTGTTACTCTTCCGTGTTTCCCGACACGGTAGACGGCTTGGAGCAGCGAAGGTGATTGAGCTCGCAATTAGAGATTGTTGGAGCCTTCACCAAGTGTTGTAGGGGTTCTTGATCCTTCTCCGCGGGAGTTCGCAAATTGGATACTCTAGTGGAGCTCGTGGCTTGGAGGATCCCCATCTTGTGTGCGGTTGTGCGGCGCCCGCCGATGGCTCGACTCTTGATAGTCGATTAGCTCGCGAACCGACAAGTGGGTGCATCGCCACAACGAGGAGTAGCTTGCCGGGAAGCAAGTGAACCTCGGTAAAAAATCTTGTGTCATCTCTTTGCCGAGGATTTCTCTTGTGGTTAATCATTGTGATTGATTCTTCGAGTGCATTGCTTCTCTACATCGTTGGTATAAGAATCAAGTCACTTGCTCTTTACTTTCTTGTACTAGTTCTAGTATAGTTTGCTTTGTGTAGCTTCTATCACATAGGAGTAAGTAGCTTAGTGACTTAGTCTAGTTGGTGTGTATTAGAGATCATAGCCTTGCTTCACTAGATTTGTATAGGTGGCTTGCTTAGTGCAGTTGAGCTAGTGCTAGAATTCGCTTAGCCATCTTTTATACTAACGTGGTTGTTTAGTGAAGCTTGTAGATTTTTAAATAGGTTATTCACCCTCCCTCTAGCCTTTTGGACCTTACAACCTCCCAATAAACAAGAATGATAATAGAGCGCAGTCCTCACCTCGCCGAGCTGTATTTTACTGATTGTTACACAGTATGGCCATAACTTACAAGAAGACCTTGCAATAAAAACAGATCCCAAGCTGGTCCACGGCCCACTTCCTTTGAGAATGCAGTTGATCTGATCTGTTCGTTCCACTGTTTGCCTTCAATCTTCATCAGACTACAGTTAGAATGAGCATCATATTCCTTCGCCATTTGAACTCCCTCCTATTTAGAGTAGCGTAGTATTTGCTTCGTGACCAGATCCGTAAATCCGTTGTTGCTCTGTTCCCACGAGATCTGGCTAATACAAATTAGAATGAAACATGACTAGCTCCATTGTTCTTGTTTGCAACAGAGCAACTGCCAATCCGAAACCAGGATCTAAATGTTATATTGTTATTAGGATGTTGGATTAAAGGTGTGGATCTAGAGGATGTTCCAGCAATTGGCTCACCTATCATCATGGCTGATTGCTATCAACAAGTGGGTAAGTCATACTCCATCCATCATTCCATCCGGAAATAATAAACATATTTTCATCCGTGAATTGGCAATTTTTTATCAACAACTAGTCAAATTATATTGGCTATATGCGGTCATAGATCCTGGAACTTTTTTTATTTTTTTAAAAAATTAGTCAAATTGTATACAGATTTAGGGCATAAAACTTGCATCAGTATATTTGTATTCTAATTGCCTTTGAAATGATATTTATTTTTAACATTCGACGGTTGCAAATGTGTGACGAAAAGAAGTGGGCAAGCATGAAGCATCACAAATGGGATTATGACTCCTTTTTTTTAGCAGTGGCACCACCGGAAACAACAGTCCACCCTAATTAGTGGCCCAGTTTATATCAAATGAACGCCGAGCTATCTGTCCATTACCAGCCCAAGAACTTCCGAAATTCAATGGCCCAGTTTTTCGCTAGGCTCGACTGGCGACCCATACGAGCCCCAAGCTTATTAGGCCTAAAATCGACACTTCGGGCCCAATATAAAGCCACGGCATTGATTGTCCCGTCGTCGTCCTCGAAGTCGAATCTAAACAGCTGTGTGGCGAGAAACTCCAGTGGACCACCCAAGTATTCTGCGACAGCGCGACACGGAGGAGAATACGCGGCTAGCTCACCCTCATCTCCATGACCACGAACGTTGATTCCCGGTAACTGACCGGTCGCAATTTTCCGTCACGAGGTTCTTCCGTTCCAGGGCGGAGAAGAAGGCACGATCGACGCACCTTCGTTATCGTTGGTTCAAAGCCCCGACGCCTTCCCAAAAGCAGAGCAACTTTCGGATCGTTCCGATTCTCTTGCAGCGCAAGGGACAGGGGGACAGACACCATTCGTGGCATGCCGCTCCTGCAGCGCCCGGTGACATCACGTTCGTATTGTTGGTTAATTTGTTACGAGAAAAACACTATATCATGACTGATAAGTCAGGCTGATAAGTTCAAGTAAACAGGACGATTGACTGCCCACCATATCAACCATGTGTTCCACTGCTTTCACCACGATCGCCGGCACGGCATCTTCACCTGCGTTCATCGCAGCGACGTGTCACAAATCGCAATTGAACAAGCAGCTTGAGCAATGAGTAAGGGTACGTCTAGTTCTCCATTTCACCTAAAAAATTTAAGGTTTTAACCTATTATTTTTGTAAAATGGAGCTAAACACTATGTAAAATTTTTGGCAAAAAGGTATCCATTCTCCATTTTGGATTTTAGCCTCAAGAGACAAAAAAAATTCAAAAAGCTAAAAAACCCTCATCCACCCCATGAAAAATTTGGCATTTTAGATGGAACTAAACACACCCATGAAAATTTTGACATTTTGCATTTCATCATTCCAAAGTAGTTGGTATTTTGCATTTTGCATTCTATGGAGAACTAACCATAGCCTTAATTTCTAAAAAAATTTGCAAAAAACCACTGTAGCATTTCTATTGTTATTTGGTAATTAGTGTTCAATCATGGACTAACTAGGCTTAAAAGATTCGTTTCGTGATTTACAACTAAAATGTGTAATTAGTTTTATTTTTATCTATATTTAATGCTCCATGTGTTCAAAGATTCGTTACTGTAGTTTTTTGGAAAAATTTTTGGGAACTAAACAGGGGTGTTTAGTTCCCACCCAAAAACTTTACACCTCATCCCATCGAATGTTTAGAGACATACATGAAGCATCAAATATAGAAAAAAATAACTAATTACACAGTTTATATGTATTTTGCGAGACACTAATTGCTATAGTCACACATGTGCTATAGGACCCCCGAAAACTTTACAGCCCCTGAACTAAACACGCCCTAAGCAAAGCTTAAGGGGATGTTTAGTTCCCACCCAAAAACTTTACACTCCATCCATCGAATATTTGAAGACATGCATGAAGCATGAAATATAGATAAAAAAATAACTAATTGCACAGTTTACATATATTTTGCGAGATGAATCTTTTAAGTCTAATTAGTTTATAATTGTACATTAATTATTATAGATACACATATACTACAGTACCCTAAAAATTTTACAGCCCCTGAACTGAACAAGAGCAGGAAGCGCCTAGATGAGCTGGGGTGCACAAGTCTGCAACGGCTTAGGAGTCCAGAGTCCTGTACAAAAGCTCCCCCGTCTCACATCTGGCGTCACCGCGTGCGTTGGGTCACTTGGGTGGCCCCAAGCAAGGGCAAAATGCCAAAGGCGGTTTATTCCAAGCTTGCATAGTAAGGTGGCCTTGGACGGGTTGGACCCCCAAGCGCGGCACGCAAGAAGCTCGTGTTTCACGGGGAACAGATTCTGAAGCTCCAATCGGCGAAGCAAGGTGGCGAAAAAAACTATACGAAAACTATCGTGCCAAACGCATCCTTGATTCCAGTACGCTGTTTGTAAAGCTGAGGCAACTGCGTGGTTGCGCGTATTCAGTGACGTGTGGAATTCCTACAGCAGCAGTACTGAATTTTTTTTTCTAAGGCTGTGTTCAGTTCAAAAAAAATACTATGCAAAAAAAGATTTTCCGTCACATCAAACTTGCGATACATGCATAGAGTACTAAATGTAGATGAAATCAAAAACTAATTGTACAGCTTGGTTGTACTTTGCGAGACGAACGTTTTAAATCTAATTAGTCAATGGTTAAACACTATTTACCAAATAAAGCAAAAACATGTTACGATACTTTTTTTACCACTTTTCAGGGAACTGAATACAGCCTAACGCTAAAAGGTTGTGGACTCTCATTAGAAAAAGCCGTCAACTAAAACTAGGGCCATTTAATCCTAAAAGCCTATGATGGACCTCCGAGCGAGCCAGGTGTGCGAGCGTGACGGCAACCTTCCACCGGCGCTCCACGGACGGAAAGCATCAGCGTCCCCGAAAAGCAGGGGCCGAAACAGAAAAGGGCCGACCCAACCCCCTGACGTGGCCCGGGGACGATAATTGCCGCCCCGATCGAAACAAGCAAGCAGAATCTCCGACGCGATCGCAAAGGCACAAATGCAGCGACCCACCCAACCTAGCGCCACGCAATAGGTGTCATCCAGCGGCACAAAATCCTCCCGGTCCCGATAAGAAAACGCGATTATCTTTTCGTTCCTTGAATCCTTGTCTTATTTTTTTTCTTCCCCACCTCCACCTCTCCTCGACTCGACGTCGTGATCAGGTCGTAGCATGGATGGATGCGTGCCTCGTGTCCATCATGATTAGGCTGCAGCGGGGGTTGTTTGTTGACTCGCTGCAGCTTCGCGGAGCACGGCTCACCCACCAGCACACCACAGGGAAAAGGACGGACTTTTCAGCGACGAACGAGCCGGCAGGAGAGAGACACCAAAAACACGTATGCTCAGCGTTTGTTCTGTGTGTAACTGTGTTCGTCTGGAAGCACGGTTTTATTAGGTGTCGTTTAGTTATGGGGTGCATCCAATGTTCCGTGAGATATTAAAAAGGATGTTCGTATATTAATAAAAAAATAATTACGTAACTAATCTGAAATCGTCTGAAAACTGCGAAACACATTTATTAAATCTAATTAATCTGTCATCACCACATGTATGTTACTGTAGTAATTATGATTAATCGTAAACTAATTACACTTAAAAGATTCGTCTAGTATAATTCATACAAAATGTAAGATTAATTATTTTTTATCTATATTTAATACACATCTATGTTTTTTGGTGAAAACTAAACTGGCGCCTTGTTTAGTTTGCCTCAAAGTTTCAAGTTTTTTTCACTCTCTCTCCATCACATTAATTTTTAACCGCTTGCATGGAGTATTAAATGTAGGTAAAAAAATAACTAATTACACAGTTTAGTTGAAAATTACGAGATGAATCTTTTGAGCCTAGTTGGTCCATGATTGAACAATATTTACCAAATAAGACGAAAGTGATACTATTCATCAGGTTGAAATTTTCTTCAATCTAAACACGGGCTGGGCCTTAAAAAAATAAAACTTAGCCCTCGTTTAGATTGAAGAAAATTTCAAACTGATGAATAATACCACTTTCGTCTTATTTGGTAAATATTGTCCAATCATGGACCAACTAGACTCAAAAGATTCATCTCGTGATTTCCAACTAAACTGTATAATTAGTTATTTTTTTTATCTACATTTAATACTCCATGCAAACGGTTAAAAATTAATGTGATAGAGAGAGTGAAAAAACTTACAACTTTGAGGCAAACTAAACAAGACCTTAGAGACGGCACCAATGCAAGAAAACATCCGACCCGGGGTATTGTATTGAATTCAAGGCTGCACAGCTGACGCAGCGTCGCCGAACGCGTCAAATCGTTTTGGACAGCCATGATGGGTCAAATTATAAAACATGAAACACGTAACCGAAGGAGCACATCACGATCTAGTCAGAGAAGGTTGGAAGGATTTGGCTACTGAAAGGGGCACTGGACTATATTACAATTAATTAATTTCTCGGACGCTTAAGTTTCTTCAAACATCGGAAAGTCTCTGCTTTTCTTTTCTATTTGGAGAATTTGCTCGGGGAAGAAGAAAGGCAGGGCTGATCTGTCCGACCAGATCAGAAACGCCCCACCAAAAAAATGCTAATGAATTAATCCTGCTGTACTATACTACTGTATATCAAAGGAAGCAGTATGCAATTCTGCTAAGGATCTCACTGTTTTGTTCGATCTTTGCTTTGACATTTTGTTCAATGATTGCTCGGCCGAAGCGAATGTGAACTGGGCTCCGATTTGAATTTCCGGCCGGCCAGGACATCAGGAACGGCTAGTCCGTTGGATCCGCCGATCACGATCTCGGGCGCCGCCTGAGGTTGACGACGACGACGCTGACGTTGTCCGCGCTCTGCCGCGCCAGCGCCAGCTTGGTCAGCAGGATGGCCGCCTCGGCGCACGCCCTGTCCTCGCTGCTCTCGCCGTCGTCGCTCTCGGACCCCGCGCCGTCGCTGGGCGCAGCCTCCTCGTCCCCGCTGCTGCTGCTGTTGCCGCTGCCGCTGCTCTGCCTGGGGCTCAGGTTGGAGGTCGGGCTCGACCGCTCCCCGCCGTGCGGGTGCGGCGCTCTGTTGCGGAGGCAGGTGCGCACGACCTTGCACGCCACCTCGTTGCTCACCACGTCCCACAGCCCGTCGCTGGCCAGGATCAGGAACTCGTCCTCGCCGTCCTTCCTCTCCACCACCCGCACCTCCGGGTCCGATATCACGAACGGCTTCAGGTAGCTGTCACCGATGGCGCGGGACATGGCGAGCATGCCGAAGACGCGGGCGCCGTCCCAGTAGATGACGCGCCCTCCCGCTGCGTGGATCCGTTCCAGCTCGTCGGGGCGGTCAGGCTGCAACGAATCACACCCATACGAACTTGTGATTAGAAAACGCAGGTAGCAATAGCTCATCTGTCTACGAGCCTGAAACAGATTTTTTTTTTGGTTTTGTTTTTGCTCTGTTCGCAGTACCTTGTGGTCATCTGAGAGAGGGATCGCGGCGCCTCCGCTGCAGAGGACCGCGCGGGAGTCGCCGCAGTTAGCGACGACGAGGTGGCGTGGCCCCACCACGGCGATGACGGCCGTGGAGCCCACGTGGTCGCACTTGGGAAGCTGCATCTCGCAACGGCAGGTGGGCGCCGGGCCGGCGGTCTCCCTGGAGCCGACGGCCTCGGCGTCCATCCTCGAGTAGCTCTTCTCCATGACATCCCTCCACCGCGCCGCGTCGTCCGAAACCGACGAGCCGGCGGCAGCGGTCGCCTCCTCGGCCACGATCTGGTGCATCCGCTGCCCGCACGACGTCGCCACCTGCATGCACATGCAGCCAATCGGTAAACACGCGGGCAATCGGGGGGAAAAAAACTGCTCGGGCCAACACAGTTCAGTTCAGTTCATATGCCGAGAACAGAACTGTTCGAAGAAGAATTGGCGGGCTCTTACATGTGAGCAGCCGTGGCCGTCGAACACCCCGAAGAAGTGGTGGCCGTTGATGAACCCAAGGCGGGCGGTCACCGCGTCCTCCATGTCCCTCCGCCGCCCGCACACCGACGTCACGCCGTACCTCGGCGCCGGTCCCCTAACCGCGTCTTCCACATCCGCCTCCAGCCTCGGCCTCTTGGCGGACGCCTCCTCGGCCACCACCCTGAGCCGCCGGACCTCCATCCTCCGCCGCCGCGCCGCGCGGCTGCCGGCGTCCGCGCCGACGCACTTCCCCTTCCGGTCCGACCCGGCCGCCGCCACCTCGCAGCAGATCTCGGCCATAAAACGAAGAACCGATGCCACCAAAGCAAGCTCTTTGAGCAGGCAAAGGCGAGTGCTCAAGGAAGAAGAAATGGAGCCGCGGCTGCTGCTGCTTCTCTCGTTTTTCTTTCGCTAGTGGGATTTTGAGGCTTGAGAGCGAGAGGGGGTTGGGTTCCAAGTGGTGCCCCGGGGATATAAAAGGCAGGGAGGTCACGCGCCACGCGGCCGCCGGGCCGGCCCCCGTACAGTTGTCGAAGCCGTCGGATACGCCCCACGTGACGCGCGCCCGTGGCCGGTACGTGCCCCCGGGACGCGTGTCGACGCGTGGGCGCGTCCACCAGGGGGAAGCGAGCTGGGGCGCGCGGCCGCGTGCCACGAGTAAACGGGGCCGGGGCGGGCGGCTCGGCCGGCCCGCCGCGGTGTTTGGTGTTCGCCGCGGGCGCTGTGACTCACTCGAGGTGGGGTGGGGTCCGGGGGTGGGCGTGGGCCGGTCTACTAGTACGTGGTTGACGCATCCTTCCGTGGAGGGATAAGCGTGAGGTCGACAGGGGAGGCGCCGGCGGTGGACACGTGGAGGCGGAGCGGCAAGGGGTGGTGTACGGGCTACAGCTCCCTCCTCCGGCTCTGCCTCTCGCTGTCGTCCTTCGCGTCTGTAATTTGGCATGTACGTAAATGGATCTGCGCCGTGCGCTGTATACACCGGGTTTCATTTTCAAGGTGTTATCTTGCTTTAGTTTTGGCAGCAGGTTGTTGCTTTATTATGTCTCTGAGCTGTAAAAGTTGGCAGCTTGATTCTTGATTGCTGTACCGCTATCTCTTTAAGCGGTTCTTAACGGATGGCAATGGCACAAACTGGCAATGGAAATACAGTCATGCGTCTCATGTACGTACGTACGTTCACGAAAAGGATCAGAAGTCAGAACCAAGTGGAGTGCTGCTACTCGGTACAGTATGTATGTATATTCTACTAAATACCATCATCTCTGCACGCGAATCATATGTGATTATGTGAAATGACATCAGCCGTGGCTCCAGAAACAAGTCCTTGTCCGATGACAGTGCCAGTATGCCATGTGTGCTAAAATCCGAACACTTACTTTAAACGCACATTAGCGCCCACAAGAAATAAGGCACTTAGTCGTAATCACGCGACGGGATACGTGTCAATCCTTGATATTTGGTTGCTGTACCGGAGAGCTAGATTTTTTTTTTAGATAACGATAGGGCCCTAGATACTGGGTGAACATGAAACAGGTACCACTGGAATTCAGATATTTGTCAGTCAGAAAATCTACAATCTTGCTAGATACGAGCACACATTTGAATGTTTTCAAATACGAATATAAAATGGACAGTCTTATTCAAATTTGGATATGATAACTGCCCCATTTAGTTTCAAGTATCTATATTCTTATCGATCGTTTTGAAAGCAAATATTTTTTGCAATTATATATTAAAGTATGTGTGTGTAACAATGCTGACAAAGATAGCTCATAAAAATAACACATTTATCAAACAATCATTTTAATAATTTAATATAGAAAAATAAATAATGAATAATCATTTTGATTGTATAGGTAAATAAATAGTTTAATGTATATAAAATGCATAAAATATTAAAAATAGTACTAAAATCAAACTTAATATTTATATAGGAATAGCTATACCTAATACCTTCCATCACAAAAGAACAGTGAGATTTTTACTTCCCGCGTGATTCGGACTTAAAGAGAGGAGTGGTTATTCCAACAGTTTTTTTTACTTCCCACGATAACCTCACGTCCTCCTCGTCTCATGTGATTCGGACTTAACACACGTACTCACACGAGTTATAGTAGTATGCGTCTAATGAAGATACAGAAGTTCAATGCCAAGACATATTGGAACAGATAACATGATCGTTTAATAAATTTCTCAAGCTATAAATCGTTCATGTGACCGCGTAATAAGATGTACAGTATGTTACGATGCAAGAAGCATGTTTGTCGGTTAGTTTTAACACCATTAGTGGTTAGGTATAGAGATACTTTTAGTGTACATCATTATGTAATGTTAAAATTAATATGATTAGCTATAAGAAATAACTTTTAAATAGTTTCACCAGGTATTTTGTTCCTCACGGCGGATAGGAGAAATAATGAGAAGTTGACTCAGATACATTCATTTTACTATCAATATAGAACCATATACAAATAAAAATATCTTATATCTATATGCATCTTTTATTAGATACACATTAGAACAAAATAGATAACTGGACATCTATTTGCACTTTAGAGGCCTCTATAGCACGCCCCCAAATCAAGAGCTTATATCCGTACCTGAAAAGGAAGTCGTTCTGGGCCTTGACACCATTTGCGCAAAGGATGTCGTTGAGGCTGCATGGCGATGGACTTGGACACGTTTGCCCTTGGAAACGTTTCGGCTGCCGTTCCGCGCCGCCCAGCATTAATCGCGATCGGCGCCTGCTCGCTCGCTTCGTTTCACTCGTCGCCCATTCGCTCGCCTCCCTTAATCACGCGCACGCTCGCCTCCCTTCCTCTCCCGCAGCACCCTGCAGCACACATTCGCTGCTCGCATCTAGTTCGCGCTCCTCCCGTCCTTGCCGCCCGGCTATAGTTAGGGTTTAGGGTTCGTGCGCGTCCCTTCTTCGCTCTCTCGCACCATGGAGCACATTGAGGCTCTGGACTCTGTCGAGGCCATGGAGTACGTCGAGGCGCTGGACTCATAGTGTCGGTACCAACAGTACGGGGGTACCCACACCTATCGCCAAAATACTAACATAACCGAAACCATAATGAAAGATAGCCCGCTCGACGGGGCGCCTCGACCGCGCCCCGGCTTCGACTCGTACGAGGCCCGCTCGACGGGGCGCCTCGACCGCGCCCCGGCTCCGACTCGTACAAGGCCCGCTCGACGGGGCGCCTCGACCGCGCCCCGGCTCCGACTCGTACGAGGCCCGCTCGACGGGGCGCCTCGACCGCGCCCCGGCTCCGACTCGTACGAGGCCCGCTCGACGGGGCGCCTCGACCGCGCCCCGGCTCCGACTCGTACGAGGCCCGCTCGACGGGGCGCCTCGACCGCACCCCGGCTCCTCGACACCCTTTCTTTACCTACCCAGGACAAAAGCCATAGCATTCAATGCGGTTACCTACCACCACCGACCGGCATGGCTACGGCATGGGTCAACGCGGGAACAATACCCACATCAAGTCTCACTGTTTTACCACCCATCCCGTGATGGGAGGTGAAAGCCGTCACTGTATCCACCCTACCACGCACTATTCACCATCAATCACCCTCGAGGGAGGATAAGACAAGGTCTGTCCCCCGTGATACCAGGGATTCGGCCTTATCCATCCGACCTCGACCCGGCCTCGACCCGGCCCCAACGCTCGACTTAGCTCGAAGGACGGTATGGCATGGCGCTCTGGGTCATTTCACCCTCTTGTCCCGCACCACGTCAGGGTACCCAGGGATGGCCGGCCATCCCGAAGCGACGTCGCTGTAGTCAACTCAACAGGAATCGACGAAACATCGCCTCAAGGCTCCCCTCGACTTGGCCACCTCTCGCCCTATAAAAGGACAGGCCAGGGCGACGAATAGGGGGGCGAAGCATCACGGAAAAAACGCGAAGCAACCATCTTTCTCCTTCTTCTCTTTGAGACTTGGGCTCGTCACCCTCTCTCGCCTGCTTGTAACCCCTACACGAGCACCTCGGTGCAAGGAAATACAAACCTCTCTTCCCCACTGGACGTTGGGCCTTCTTTTGCCCGAACCAGGATAAACCCCCGTGTGTTCTCCTTGCATCACCATCCAGGAAAGAGTCACGCAGCATTTACTCGTTGGTTTAGGACCCCCTTGGTCCGAACACCGACAGTTGGCGCGCCAGGTAGGGGAGCGCTGCGTGCAAACCTCGCTTTGTCGCCGTTCTTCCTGGATGGCTAACCCTGAACGCCCGATCCCGTTGGGTACGGTGATCTAGTTTGGGAGTTTGGAGTTCATGTCGCTCGGCTCTGGCTACGACATGGTCCTACTCCCACCCAGGCACCCAACCGACGAAGATTACGAGCTCTCCCAGCCCGGGGGAGCAGTCAACCGGCACCGTCGCTCCAGGCGGTCGCGGGCCGCCCGGCGACGGCGAGCCCGGTACAACCACCGTCTCCACCTGACGGAGGGCGATGGGATCCCCCGATCCGGCACCCCCCAGACAAGCGCCAGCCTAGATCTCCTTTTGGAAGATTTGGGAAGGACGAGCCTGGCTGAGGGTGGCGTGCCGACGAAGAATCCCGCCGCTCCCCCATCCGGTGAGACATCACTGTCCGTAGCATCTATTTCGCCACGGGCAGTGACGTTCCCATCACCATTCCCGTTTGGACTAGACTCGGTCGCCCGGGTGTATGCATCCTCCGTGGGCACTCGCATGAGCGCTTATGAGGAACTCCCCGGGCACCATCTACGTTCCACTCTGGACCTCGTTGCGTCCACGCCGGCTTCTGATTATCGGGACTCTACGGAGACACCGGAAACAGAACCTCGTGTGACTGCTTCTCCACGTCACCACCTCGGTGATGGTTGGCAACGACCACACATTCCCCCGTCATATTACTACTTTGGCGCACCTGACTCCGACTCGGCTGACGACACCTATGATCCGACTCGTGAGTGCTTCAACATCGACGTTGAAAGCACCTCGGAATCAGAGGACGAAGAGCCGGTCGAAGAAAGGCACACGCCCCCTCATGTCGAGCTTCCTGCCGAGCGAAATGAGCCTCAGTTCCTTGCGGATCAAGGAGCGCAGCGCGAACAGATTCGTGAGTTACAGGACCAGCTTGATGAGGAACGCGAAAACCTGGATCTTCTCCAGCAAACCCTCGAGCGTGAGCGTGCGGAACACGCATTTGGCGGGAGAGCTCGTGAGAGGGCTCGCGACGTCAACCGTCGCATCGACGAGGACCGGGCGGTCGACCCTCCGATTTTCGCTCGAGCCAGCCAAAATGTCGTCGCCGCCGCCATGCTCCTGCGCAACATGCCCGAGCCGTCAAACCCTGACGCCCATCGGGCTCGAGACGAAATCCGAGGACTCCTCGAGACTGCCGCCATGCAGCAGGCCGAGAGCTCCGCCTCGAGGCGGCGCGAAGCAGCCTCGGTGCGGACCCTCGAGCCTTCCCGATAGGAGAGAGAAGCCTCGGTTCATCCCGAGCCTGCCCGGCGAAACCGGGTAGCACCGGCCCCTGAGCCCATCGCCAACGACCGCGAGCCTCGAGACACCCGTGGCAACATCGTCGAGCGTCGCACGCGCAAACACGGTGACGGTGTAGCTCGAGGCTACCACGTCCACAGGGGCGGACGCTACGACAGCTCGGAAGACCATAGCCCTTCACCCGAACCCCCAGGTCCTCGGGTGTTCAGTAAGGCTATCCGTGAGACAGTGCCTCCGGCTCGGTTCCGTCCCCCCACGACTCTCACCAAGTATAACGGCGAGACCAAACCCAAACTTTGGCTCGCCGATTTCCGCTTGGCGTGTCAGTTGGGCGGGGCCACTGACGATCGGGTCATCATTCGGCAACTCCCCCTGTTCCTCTCCGACACCGCCCGAGCCTGGCTCGAGGATCTCCCACCTTGGCAGATCCACGACTGGGACGATCTCGTGAGGGTGTTCGAGGGAAATTTCAAGGGAACCTACATGCGCCCCGGCAACTCGTGGGACCTCCGGGGCTGTAAGCAGAAACCAGATGAGTCCCTCCGGGACTACATCCGGCGCTTCTCCCGACAACGCACCGAGCTCCCCAACGTCACCGACTCCGACGTGATTACGGCCTTCCTCTCCGGTACCACCTGTAAGGAGTTGGTCCGGGAGTTGGGCCGTAACACCCCGCTCACTGTCAACGGATTGATGGACATCGTCACCAACTTCGCCGCCGGCGAGGAGGCGGTTGGTGCAATCTTTGGCGGCGAGCCGGCGAGGGAGGAGCAGAAGGTCGACGACCCCGCGAGTTCCACCCGAGGCCCCAAGAGAAACAACCGCAAGAAGAAAAAAGGCCAGCAGGGCAAGCTCGAGGCCCCGGCCGACGAGCTCGTCGCTGCTACCGAGCACAAGAAACCTCGAGGCCCCCCCGGCGGGGGCGTCTTCGACAAAATGCTCAAAGAGCCGTGCCCCTACCACAAGGGACTCACTAACCATAACCTCGAGGATTGTAACATGCTGCGCAGGTACTTTGGGGGTGCCGGCGCCAAGAAGGACGACAAGGAGGAGGACCCTAAGGGTGACGACAAGGATGGGGAATTCCCCGAGATCCGTGACTGCTACATGATCTACGGAGGGCCCTCGACCTGCCTCTCTGCGCGCCAGCGCAAGCGAGAACGGCGCGAGGTCTTCTCCGTACAATCGGCAGTACCCCGTTTCCTTGATTGGTCTGCGGTGGCCATCACTTTCGACCGTGATGACCACCCAGACTACGTCCCCAACCCAAGGGTCTATCCACTCGTCGTTGACCCCGTCATCGCCAACACACGCCTCACCAAAGTGCTCATGGACGGTGGAAGCAGCCTCAACATTATCTACTCTCAGACCCTTGACCTCTTGGGGGTCGACAGAGCGCGCCTCCAGCCTAGCGTTGGGGGCTTCCACGGAGTCGTGCCAGGGAAACGGGCGGAACCCCTCGGGCGGGTCGATCTGCCTGTTTGCTTTGGCACACCGGCCAACTTTCGAAAGGAAACTCTCACTTTCGAAGTGGTCGGATTCCGTGGAACGTACCATGCTATCCTGGGACGCCCATGCTACGCCAAGTTCATGGCGATCCCAAACTACACCTACCTTAAGCTCAAAATGCCTGGCCCAAACGGTGTCATCACTGTAGGGCCCTCGTATGAACATGCCTACGAGTGCGACGTCGAGTGCGTCGAGCACGGCGAGGCTGTTTTTGGGTCAGCGATCTTGGCCGCAGACCTCGACGGTTTAGCCAATGCGATCCCCGACCCAAAACGCCACGCCGGCAGCTTCGAGCCCGCCGAAGACGTCAAGCTCGTACCCCTCGACCCCGCTGATCCCAAGGGGAGGGCGCTGAACGTCAGCGCCACCCTCGATCCTAAATAGGAAGCAGTGCTCGTCGACTTTCTCCGCGCGAACGTCGACATCTTTGCGTGGAGTCCCTCGGATATGCCGGGCATACCCAGGGAAGTCGCCGAGCACGCCTTGGAGATCCAGGCCGGATCCAAACCGGTGAAGTAACGCCTGCGCCGCTTCGATGAGGAGAAGCGCAGGGTCATCGGCGAGGAAATACACAAACTGTTGGACACCGGGTTCATCATCCCGAGTGGCTAGCTAATCCTGTATTAGTTAGAAAAAAGAGTGGGAAATGGAGGATGTGCGTAGACTATACTGGTTTAAATAAAGCATGTCCGAAAGTTCCCTTCCCTTTGCCACGCATTGATCAAATCGTTGATTCCACCGCGGGATGCGAAACTCTCTCGTTCTTAGATGCATATTCCGGCTACCACCAGATCAAAATGAAGGAGTCCGACCAGCTCGCGACTTCATTCATCACCCCATTCGACATGTATTGCTACGTTACGATGCCCTTTGGTCTCCGGAACACGGGGGCAACGTACCAGCGATGCATGCAACACGTTTTCGGGAAGCACATTGGGTCGACCGTCGAAGCTTACGTCGACGACATCGTGGTCAAAACCCAACGTGCCGACGATCTG
Source organism: Saccharum hybrid cultivar R570 (assembly GCA_038087645.1). Lineage (NCBI taxonomy): Eukaryota > Viridiplantae > Streptophyta > Magnoliopsida > Poales > Poaceae > Saccharum > Saccharum hybrid cultivar. The sequence continues at coordinate 3,613,630 of JAQSUU010000043.1, read as the reverse complement.
GTCAGCGACCTCGACGTTGCATTCAAGTGCCTCAGGGCGAAAAACATCAGACTCAATCCGGAGAAATGTGTTTTCGGCGTCCCACGAGGTATGCTTTTAGGGTTTATCGTATCTAAACGTGGCATCGAGGCCAACCCTAAAAAAACTCTGCAATAACCAAGATGGGCCCCATCCGAGATCTCAAAGGCGTACAGAGAGTCATAGGTTGCTTGGCGGCACTTAGCCGTTTCATTTCGCGCCTCGGCGAAAAAGCACTCCCTCTGTACCGTCTCTTGAGGAAATCGGACCACTTTTCCTGGAACCTCGAGGCTGAGGAGGCTCTCACGAAACCGAAAGCCACCCTCTCTAGCTCACCGATCCTCGTCCCTCCGACCCCGGGGGAACCACTCCTACTCTATGTCGCCGCGACATCACAAGTAGTCAGTGCTGCCCTGGTTGTCGAACGGGCCGAGGAGGCACACACCTTGCTCGTTCAGAGGCCGGTCTATTTCGTTAGCGAGGTGCTCTCAGAGACAAAGTGCCGATACCCACAGATCCAGAAACTGTTGTATGCTGTCATCTTGACACGGCGCAAGCTCCGACACTACTTCGAGGGTCACCGGGTTACTGTGGTTTCTTCTTTCCCCTTGGGAGAGATAGCCCAGAACCGGGAAGCCTCGGGTAGGGTTGCCAAATGGGCGGTCGAGCTCATGGGCGAGGCATTGTCCTATGCGCCGTGAAAAGCTATCAAGTCACAGGTATTAGCAGATTTTCTGGCCGAGTGGACTGACACACAACTCCCACCTGCACAGCTCCAGGCGGAGCTGTGGACCATGTACTTCGATGGGTCATTGATGAAAACAGGAGCAGGCGCGGGCTTGCTCTTCGTCTCACCCCTCGGGGTTCACATGTGCTACGTCATCCGGCTTCATTTCCCTGCGTCTAACAACGTCGCCGAATACGAGGCACTCGTCACGGGGTTGAGAATCGCCATCGAGCTCGGGGTCCGACACCTCGACGTCCGAGGCGACTCCCAACTCGTGATCGATCAGGTGATGAAGAGCTCGAGCTGCCGCGACCCCAAGATGGAGGCCTACTGCCAAGAAGTACGGCGCCTCGAGGACAAGTTTCACGGCCTCGAGCTCAACCACATCGCACGCAGGTATAATGAGGCCGCTAATGAACTGGCAAAAATCGCGTCCGGTCGAGCCACGGTTCCACCGGACGTCTTCGCGAAAGACCTTCAGCATCCATCCATCGACCTCAGGCCAGACAGGGGGGGCGACGGGGCGTCGCTCGACCCTCCACCTGAGGCAGGAGCCCCCTCGACCGGGGCTCAAGCCATGCAGGTGGGAGATTTGACGCCACCGTCTGACCTCGAACCTGATTGGCGCGTCCCGTACCTCGACTACCTCATCCAAGGGGACCTCCCCTCGGATAGGACTGAGGCTCGACGGATCGCACGCCGGGCCAAAACTTTTGTGATCATGGGCGACAGCAGGGAGCTCTACCGTCGTAGCCCTACCGGTATCCTCCAACGTTGCATCACGATAGAGCAAGGCAGAAATCTGCTCGGCGATCTTCACTCGGGGGCTTGCGGTCACCACGCTGCGCCTCGAACCCTTGTCGGAAACGCCTTTCGACAAGGATTCTATTGGCCGACCGCGGTCTCCGACGCTGTCAAGCTAGTACGCTCTTACGAGGGTTGTCAGTACTATGCGAGACAGACTCATCTTCCGGCACATGCCCTACAAACTATCCCCATCACATGGCCATTCGCCGTTTGGGGGCTCGATCTTGTCGGACCACTGAAAAGGACGACCGGCGGCTTCACCCACTTGCTCGTCGCAATCGACAAATTCTCCAAGTGGATCGAGGCCCGCCCTATCACCAGCATCAGGTCCGAACAAGCTGTACTCTTCTTTACTAACATTGTCCATCGCTTCGGGGTCCCCAACTGTATCATCACAGACAATGGCACCCAGTTCACTGGCAAAAAGTTTTTGGATTTCTGCGACAACCACCACATCCGTGTGCTCTGGTCGGCCGTGGCTCATCCAAAAACAAACGGGCAAGTGGAACGTGCCAACGGCATGGTTCTACAAGGCCTGAAGCCCAGAATCTTTAACAAACTAAACAAACATGGAAAAAAATGGGCTGCCGAGCTACCCTCGGTCCTGTGGAGCCTAAGAACAACGCCGAGTCGAGCCACGGGGTTCACTCCGTTCTTCTTAGTCTACGGGTCTGAGGCTATGCTACCAACCGATATAGAATACGGATCCCCGAGGTTGAAGGCATACAACGAAGGACACAATGACGCCACAAGGCAGGACGCCCTCGACCAGCTCGAGGAAGCCCGAGATGTGGCCCTGTTGCATTCTGCCAGGTACTAGCAGGGTCTCCGACGCTACCACGACAGATACGTCCGCAAGCGTGACCTCAACGTTGGTGACTTGGTGCTACGGCGGAACCAGAACACCAAGGGACTGCACAAGCTCACACCACCATGGAAAGGGCCGTACATCATCGCAGAAGTACTAAAGCCGGGCACCTACAAGCTATCCAACGAGAAGGGCGAAATCCTCACCAACGCTTGGAACATTGAACAGCTACGTCGCTTCTTTCCTTAAAAAGCCTCGAGGCTCTGTATTTCCTTTTTCGTCAATAAAGAATACAGCGATGTTCAAAATGTTTCGTTTCGTAATGAGGAAGGATCGACCCTGCACTCCCAGAGTCGACCCTCCCTCGGGGGCTGCAAGGGGGGAACCCCCGGTCCCCGAAAAAACTTATGCTCTTTTTTAAAATTTAAGAACCGCTTCTTAGATCGACTTCGCTGAAAGAGCACCCTTAGGTTCGAAAGGGCTCTCGAGTCTGGAGCATGACCTACGCCTCCGAGGCTACGGTACCTCCACTCAACCCTTACGCCTTTTAAAGGTACGCCTTCACGCCGAGAAGATCTAAACAACGGTTCCTAAAATTAAAAAAGAACATACCCCTGTCGCTTAGATCAGGCTCTCACATGATTTACTAGGCCGCAACATCACCCTGAAGCTCGAGGGCAGTCGAGCCGCGAGACCACTTACGCCTCCGAGGCTACGGTACCTCCACTCGCTCCCTTACGCCAAAGGATGTAGCTGCGCGCTAAGTAAATCACGCGAGAACACGATCCGTGCGATAAAGGGAAGAAAAGCTCGAGTAAAAACTGAATCAACCACGAACCGGTTTATGTTTCGAGTCTTTTAGGCCTCCGCGGCCACCACGATCGAAATCAGAAATACTAACTTATTACATGGGCCTTCATGCCCAGATTTGGCTCATAGGCCTTCGTCGTCGGCAGGAGGAACCACCTCGGCTTCAAAAAGCGAGGCCAGACGACTCCCAGGCTCTTCGGCGGCTTCGATCAGCTCCACACAGGCATCCTCGTTCTCCTCGTCCATCCGATCGGGGTCTGTGATGAAGCCCTCGGCAACGAGCCTCATGTCAAACACAAACCCCGAACGGACGACGGCCAGCGCCCTCTTCACGCCGTGATGGAGGCCGTTCCGTATCTTCTCCCGGGCAAGGCGGCCTAGCGCCACCATCCGTCGGATGAAGGAGTTCCCCAGAACATCCTCCCCGGTGTCGGCGTCGGGCTCGACCCCTAGGCCATCACACACGGTGGTGATTACGCCCTGGAGAAGTTGGGTCCTCCGGACTTCAGCTTCGAAGAGGCTCTAGAAGGAGTTAGCACACGAGTGGGCCTCTCGGTTCTCTCTCTCCAGCTCTGAAACACGACAAACAAATTAGTGCCCAACGCGGGGCCTTCAACGTCGTGACTATAACAACCACACTTACCCTCGACGTGGGTCTGCAGGCCCACGACCTCGTCGCGGAGCCCCCACACGTTCGCTCGAGCCCCAGGAAGGCGCTGTCCTTGTCACGGATGGCTGCCTTTAGCGCCTCGACCTCCTACCGAGCAGACTCGAGAGCTGCGTCCTTCTCTTGGACGGCTCCCTGCAGCGTCGTGATCTCGGCGTGGAAGGCGTCGCGCTGAAGGCCAACCTGGGAGACATCCTCCTCGAGCTCCCTCAACCGCGCAGACAAGGGCTCGAGGTCCCTGCGCGCCTGGGCAGCCTCCTCCCGAGCCTTGTCCAGGCTAGTGCGCATCACGGCCTCGGCCGCCCATGCCTGCGTCGCCTCTTCTTTCACCACGGCGTATGCGACGCGCAGCTCAGCCATCTCGGCGTTCCGAGTGGATAGCTGTTTCTGGGCCTCCTCGACCAGGACCCGTTGCTGGGACAGCGCGCCCCACACGCCACTCTCGTCCCGGATGAAGAGCGACTTGCGGCGGGAGTACTCCTTCAGCTCCTGAACGCAATTCAAAAAGGTCACAAATCCGAGGAAAAAACACATCAAGAAAGCCGACGGGTCGATCATACCTCGGTGGCATCCCCCATACTCCGCACGGCACCGGACGCCACTCGGAGCAACCGGTCAAGGTGCTGGCGGACGCCCTCGAGGTATTCCCATCGGTGCACTTCATCTTTGTCGCTCAAGATAAAGATGGGCTCGGCGTCGGGGTTCGTAGCGTCCCTGAACTCAAGGGACGGCCCCCCCACCTCGGCAGCTCCGTCTCTACCCGCGCTATCGCCAGCGCGACGATGTCGGGCCACGACGAAGATGACCCGGCCGGGGCGTCTCCCGGTCCCGCGGAAGGACCGGCCTCGCCCGCGGTATCCACCTCTCCAACGGCCGTCGCGACACCGGCCTGGTCCGCGACCTCACCCCCCTCGACCCCCATCGTTTGTTTTCCCTTGTCCAGGGAGATGTTGTCGAGGGAAGCGAGAGGGCGGGCACTTACGACCACCGGCGCCTCCGGAGCCGGTGCCTCGACCGACGACGGCTCCGGTACCCGCGCCTCGACCGTCGGCACCGCCGGAGCCGGCGCCTCTTCTTCGGGTGCTCCGGATAGGGGCTCGACCGCCCCGACCTCCACCATGCCCACTGGCTCTGCCAACGAGCCTTGTCACGGCTGCGACCCCTTCGCCAGGACCGTCTCTTGCCCTGACACCGACGTGACCTCCTCCCTGGTCACGTCAGCACCCGCCCGCTCTGCGTCGCGGACGGGTGCCTCGCCCGTCGCGACCGCAACGGCAGCCTCGGCCGTCCCCGACGACCTGGGCCCCGCCTCGACCACGTCAAGAGCCGCCGCCTTGGCCGGTTCGGCCCCCTCGACGGCGGGCTCTGGGCCGGCAACCGCCGCGGCGTCGGCTGACCCTTGCTGATGTCGCAGGCGCCCTTTCGCGGCCTCGACCTGACGGACCCAGGCCGCGTCCTGCTCCGCCGTCCGGTTGAGGACAACGGCGCTGGCTCACAGCGACTTCACAGGGGTAGGCCCCATTGGCTCCGCCTTCCGCTTCAGCCTGCGAAGTGAGAAGAATTGTCGGCCAACGGACTTTGGGAAAGGCAGGACGACCAAGTTGAGATACTTACCCGGAAATCGGCACCAAGTACCTCGACCCCGCGCGGCTCGAGCCTCCCGGGACGGCCACTAGTGGCCTCGCGGCGGCCTCACCAGCAGGCCGAGCGCTCCTGGGAGCCCCGGCCGACACACCGTCCTGCGCCCTTTGTGCTTCCGAGGCCAGCTGGCCTCGGGTCCTTACTCCCGCCGGCGCCGCCGCCGATGACGACGCCGGTACCACCGTCTCCGCCCCTGCCGGAGCTTGCGAGGCCCCGGCTGGTGCGGACGTCCCCGTCGACCCCTCTCGTCGGGTCCGGGGTAAAACGGCCCCTCCCCTCGAGGGGCCAGATTCCTTCTCCACCTTCTTCCCCTCGACCTCCTCGACCACGACGACCGAGGAGGACGCCCCCTCGATGGGCTCCAGCAGGGGGCGAATGTCGGGAAGGTCCCCAAGCCTGGTCGCAATCTCATACCGCGACAGGGCATCATCATCTTCGTCACTGCTGCCGTCGTCCTCCCCCAAGACTGTCTCGGAAGGCGACGGCGACAGGGGCACTCTGTCGATGGTCTGCTGGCGCCGGCGCTTCTTCAACGCCTCCGCCTCCTTGGCCTTGCGGATCGCCCGCTTCTTGGCCGTCTCCTTGGCCTGCTTCTTCTGGGAGGCATGCAGGCGTCGAGCCTCCCGGGCGGGCCGGTCCTCCGGGACTGGTGGGCGCGTTTCCCGCAATGCCGACAAATCCTACACGCCGGCCTCGACCACATCAGCAAAATCCACAGAAAAACAAGAATAGCAATACCTCAGCCCCGAGATACGTACCACGGATTCGCACCCTTCGGTAGGCCTCATGGGAACCTGATTGGCCTCCTCCGCCTTGAAGTTCCCGACCATCCGGCGAGCCCGCCGGAGGACCTCCTCAAGGGTGAGGGATTCGTGGGACATCCGGGTACCCTCCAGGTTCGCCTCCGGAGTCATCTGGTCCAGGCGGAGACGACGCTGGCACAACGGCATCACTCTGCGGCGATGGAAGCCCGCAGCCACCGCCGCAGCCGTCAGGCCCCGAAGGCGAAGCTGCTGCAGCGCCGCCAGCAGCGGATCCAAGCGCGTCTTCTCGGCCTCGGGCACTCCGTACGACCAATGCTCTTCTCGAGCAGTCAGCACGCGGCCGGTGTACCTCGGCAACTGATTTTCATCATTGCGGAGGTAGAACCAACCCTCGTGCCACCCACTGTTCGAGGAGATGAGTCGGGCCGGGATGTATAGATCCGTCCGACCCGATCTCACCTGCAGCACGCAGCTCCCCACTCGGGCCGCGCACAGGACGCCTTTCTCTCCCGCCCTCTTGGCGAAGAGCTCGGCCTTAAAAAGGTGAAGCCACAAGTTCCACTGAGGCTCCACCCCGAGGTAGCCCTCGTAGACCGCCGCGAAGATGGCGGCCTGCGCGACGGCGTTGGGGGAAAGGTGATGAAGCTCCACCCGGTAGTAGTGGAGGAGCGCGCGCATGAAGACCGACGCCGGCACGCCGAACCCCCGCTCATGAAAGCTGACGAAGCTCACCACGTACCCTTCAGGGGGCGCTGGCTCCTGGTGGGCAGGGGGCGGCGCCACCCACTCCGGCTGCGCCAAGTTCGTCCTCGGCCACAGCAGCTCGTCCTCGACCAACTCCTCCAACCTCCTCTCCGTCACCGAGGAGGCGGCCCAGTCGTCGGCGGGGAGGATCTAGCTCTTTCCTGCCATCGATGTCGTCGGAAGGGGGATGGAAGGAAAGGATGCGGTGGCTGCGGCAAGACGGGCGGAGAACGCGATGTGGCAGGGGATGTCTAAGGCAAAGGATTGAAGGGATGCAAGTAACCGGTGGGGAACAAAGACCCCAAGGCCTTAGCTTTATATGCCCGGACGGAAGCCCAACAGCCGCGCGAAAAGTAAGGAGCAGTTTTCCGCGATAAACACGCTCACCTAACCGTTTCCTTATATCTCGCAGAAACTGAGTACGTGGCCGCTCCCCACGTCGTAACCATACGCTGATACCACGCCGACCTCGTCTCCTAAAAAAACGCGCCCGGCCAACGAAATATCTCCAGGTATGTCTTAAATGGGTGCGAAACCCGCAATAAGTCTCGAGGGAGCGAAAGCTAGCCCTCGAACGGGGTTCGACAGCTGCCCTCGAGCAACAGAGTTAGGGACGACCCAGGGTGCGCCCGTACATGGCCAAGGGCTCGAGCCACGCTCTCGAGGCACCCCAGGACGTATTCGAGGCCGAAGGAGAAGGTTGTGGTAGGAATCCCTCCGGGGGAGGCATCGAGCCCTCGAATCCTGTCAAAGGGAATCGAGATCCACACGACCGCTTCTTGGCATTTTTGAGGGCGCCTCCGGGCCACTAGCCGACCCCTAACGAACGGGGCACGGGTTCTCACTCGAATTCCCCCGCCAGCAGCTCACCGGAGATCGTCGTAACTCGGGCCCAAACGAGGGTAGTATGACATTCTCCACCCCTCCTCCTTTTTTCGAAAAGGGAGCGTGAGGGTCGTGAAAGACGGCCGGGACTCTGATCGACCTCGTGCACGCGAGGCTCGGGGTCCCGACCGCAAAATGGGTGCGAAGCCCGCAATAAGTCTCGAGGGAGCGAAAGCTGGCCCTCGAACGGGGTTCGACAGCTGCCCTCGAGCAACAGAGTTAGGGACGACCCAGGGTGCGCCCGTACATGGCCAAGGGCTCGAGCCACGCTCTCGAGGCACCCCAGGACGTATTCGAGGCCGAAGGAGAAGGTTGTGGTAGGAATCCCTCCGGGGGAGGCATCGAGCCCTCGAATCCTGTCGAAGGGAATCGAGATCCACACGACCGCTTCTTGGCATTTTTGAGGGCGCCTCCGGGCCACTAGCCGACCCCTAACGAACGGGGCACGGGTTCTCACTCGAATTCCCCCGCCAGCAGCTCACCGGAGATCATCGTAACTCGGGCCCAAACGAGGGTAGTACGACATTCTCCACCCCTCCTCCTTTTTTCGAAAAAGGAGCGTGAGGGTCGCACAGCGAAAGACGACCGGGACCCTGATCGACCTCGCGCGCACGAGGCTTGGGGGCCTGACCACAATGAAATGTCCCCCAATCAAACGCGAACAAGACCTCGGAGGAGTCTCCATACTCCACCGAGGCCTCGGGGGCTACACCCGGCGGGTGCGCTCGCGCGCCCCCACCGGAAAAAATCACGATGCCACGACTCCAGTTCTGACCAACCTCTGGGAGAGTGATCACACACTCACCTAAAGGCTCGGGGGCTACTGTCGGTACCAACAGTACGGGGGTACCCACACCTATCGCCAAAACACTAACATAACCGAAACCACAATGAAAGATAGCCCGCTCGACGGGGCGCCTCGACCGCGCCCCGGCTTCGACTCGTACGAGGCCCGCTCGACGGGGCGCCTCGACCGCGCCCCGGCTCCGACTCGTACGAGGCCCGCTCGACGGGGCGCCTCGACCGCGCCCCGGCTCCGACTCGTACGAGGCCCGCTCGACGGGGCGCCTCGACCGCGCCCCGGCTCCGACTCGTACGAGGCCCGCTCGACGGGGCGCCTCGACTGCGCCCCGGCTTCGACTCGTACGAGGCTCGCTCGACGGGGCGCCTGGACCGCGCCCCGGCTCCGACTCGTACGAGGCCCGCTCGACGGGGCGCCTCGACCGCGCCCCGGCTCCGACTCGTACGAGGCCCGCTCGACGGGGCGCCTCGACCGCGCCCCGGCTCCGACTCGTACGAGGCCCGCTCGACGGGGCGCCTCGACCGCACCCCGGCTCCTCGACACCCTTTCTTTACCTACCCAGGACAAAAGCCATAGCATTCAATGCGGTTACCTACCACCACCGACCGGCATGGCTACGGCATGGGTCAACGCGGGAACAATACCCACATCAAGTCTCACTGTTTTACCGCCCATCCCGTGATGGGAGGTGAAAGCCGTCACTGTATCCACCCTACCGCGCACTATTTACCATCAATCACCCTCGAGGGAGGATAAGACAAGGTCCGTCCCCCGCGATACCAGGGATTCGGCCTTATCCATCCGACCTCGACCCGGCCTCGACCCGGCCCCAACGCTCGACTTAGCTCGAAGGACGGTGTGGCATGGCGCTCTGGGTCATTTCACCCTCTTGTCCCGCACCACGTCAGGGTACCCAGGGATGGCCGGCCATCCCGAAGCCACGTCGCTGCAGTCAACTCAACAGGAATCGACGAAACATCGCCTCAAGGCTCCCCTCGACTTGGCCACCTCTCGCCCTATAAAAGGACAGGCCAGGGCGACGAATAGGGGGGCGAAGCATCACGGAAAAAACGCGAAGCAACCATCTTTCTCCTTTTTCTCTTTGAGACTTGGGCTCGTCACCCTCTCTCGCCTGCTTGTAACCCCTACACGAGCACCTCGATGCAAGGAAATACAAACCTCTCTTCCCCGCTGGACGTAGGGCCTTCTTTTGCCCGAACCAGGATAAACCCCCGTGTGTTCTCCTTGCATCACCATCCAGGAAAGAGTCACACAGCATTTACTCGTTGGTTTAGGACCCCCTTGGTCCGAACACCGACACATAGATGGTGGGGGACTCCGTCGAGATGGTCGAGGTGGTGCCGGAGTCTCTGTGTGTTCGCTGCAGCACGTTCCACGCCGAATTCCACGCCGACAATGATGACGAAGGCTACTTCCAAGCTAGCTGCCGCGCTCGCAGGTGTGGCGTTCTACATAGCAACTACGATCTCGTAGCAAAGATATTGCATGACTACGAACACTTTGATTGCGAGATCTACATTCCTGATGTGGAGAAGATTGAAATGCGTGGTGACACCATACTTGTGCATGAGAACATTACGAAGAAGTTGGATGGTCAATTGAAGATGAAGCAAGATGCAAAGAAAGATCAGTATGGTTACAATTCTCATTCATCTGACTATTTGGTGCATTATCTAACTTGCTTCGGCTTTCTTCTTCTAATTTGCTGTAGGAAGACTAGCAATTGCTTCGGCTGGCAAGAAAGCTTCACAAGAGATTTGCAATGGCAGCCGATCTTTTCTCTCTAGTTTCTTTTTTTTTTTGCATTCGAGGAATCTTGATCTTGTTGCATCCTTTAATTTTCATGGCTTCCTTCAAAACACTCTGAAGTGTTACAAAGATCTTGTTTGCTTTATGTGGAGAATACTCTAGGAATGCCTAAAAAATATGTGTTCAACTCGTTGGTAAGTGCAATCACGTTCCAGATGACTTGTTTTTGAGGTATGGAGGGAGTACACAGTATATATACGACGGCGTTATTTGCCAGCTGTGGGTACCATGCGGACACGGCAACCCGTCTGCGAGTAACAGCGGTCCAGCGCTCGATCTTTGGGCTTGTTTAGGTGTGAAAAAGTTTGGGTTCGGCTTCCGTAGCACTTTTCGTTTTATTTGGTAATTTGTGTCTAATTATGGACTAATTAAGCTCAAAAGATTTGTCTTGTAATTTACAACCAAATTATGTAATTAGTTTTTTTTTCTTTCGTCTATATTTAGTACTTCATGCATATACCGTAAGATTTGACGTGACAAGTACTGTAGTATTTTTGGGTTTGTTTTTTTAACTAAACAACCTCTTTGTGGATGAACCGAACTGTGGGTGGGCAAGTACACTGCACGTCTGCACTGTAAAGGATACTCGTACGATGGTGCGCGATCTGTCGAGTGTCGAGTGAGCGCTGTACTTTCGCTCCACACTGCGACTGGGCCCGCAGGTCCGGCTCTCCATACGCAACTGACACGAGCCACGTTTCTGTACGCTGGCTAGTCGATTAGCTGAAGGCTTGATTCCGGACCTTGCTTGCTTGGAGAGCTCTCGGCCTCGCTCTCGCCGGACGCAGCTGCACGCCGGCACGTCAGAGAGAGAGAGTTGGTCGCGCCTCGCAGGTTCAACGGCGCCTCGTGCAAATGGGCCTGGAGCAGCTTTGCAAGTTGCAACGCCAGCCAGCCATCTGGTCCGTTTCGCATTTCTCGATGTGGGGCTTGTTCAGATTCAAAATATTTTACGAAAAAACAGTGAATTCTTTATCACATCGAATCTTGAGACACGTACATAGATTATTAAATATAGATAAAAAATAAAACTAATTATACAGTTTAGATGAAATTCACGAGACGAATCTTTTAAGCCTAATTAGACTATGATTGGATGCTAATTAACAAATAATAACGAAAAGTGCTACAGTAGCCTTTCGCAAAATATTTCATGAATTAAACATGCCCGTGGTCCGCTTGGTCCACGAGATATTTTCCTCGTGTTGTGTGTGATTGGCGGCGATGCAAAGTTACACACAGCTATCCGTCTTAACGCTTCTGGTATGCATCGCACTGTTCACTTATCTTATAATATGTACTTTTTCAGCTTATTTTTTAAATTGAAATAATATTTTTTTTCTCACAATAAATCAGCGAACAGTACTTTAAAACATAGTTTTTTAACGAAGCGAACGGGCTCATTGTTTACTTGCCTAGTTGAAATGAGCACCACCTAGCTGACACGGTGACTTATCACTGGCTGACACGAGGCAGGGAGCCTGTAGAGTAATGGACGGTCCTGAGATATTCTAGGTTGCCTTGTCCTGTCTCTATGGTAAGGTATGGGGTTTAAATCTGTGGCCATCACTCGTGTCGACAACTTTTCTGCGCTAAAATCTGTGGGATCGGTTTCGTGCACTCCGCGGATCCTCATCAATCACCCGCTTAATCGATGGGCTGTAAAAATCAGACGAATATGACTAATACGAGTCCCATTCCCTTCATACAAGGAAAGTAAAACCCTTCGATAACGACGGGTCAAGATAGAAATGAGGGAGTCGGGATCCGCGCGGCGATCGCACGGAGAGGTGTCGCGGACTCGCGGGCCGGGGTGCCGCGCGACGTGTTCGGCGGGCCGGGACGGGACCTCGCTGTCACGGAGATCGCGCTGCTGGGTCCTCGGATTCGCGCACAAGAATTTTTTTTTCTTTCCCTCGGTATACTTCTCTCTCGCACATAACAGGAGAAATGCTTTTTTGACGAGCTTGCGGCAAATTTGTGCCATTTCGCTTTCCCGGATGCGATCGGGGCGGGCGGACAGTGGGGCGTGGGGGTAACCGCAGCATCTCGCCGTTCATGCTGTGTCGTCGGGCTCGGGCGGCACCATTTTGCAAGCTTTCTGTTCAGCACCAGCGGTACCAGGCATGAGCAGCGTTAGGGCGCCAAGTGTTCGCCGCTGCGTTCAGGTTTCTCACCTGCCGTTGTTCCCAAGGGCTCCGGACAGCTCATACAGAAAGCATTTAACTCAAGCCACCCGCTAAACCAATGCTCGTAAGATAATTGGCACATAAAGACTTGTTCCAATTCCAAGAATAATCTCTAACATATCGCTAGTTTTATTTCGTTAGTGTTCATGGTGGCTACCTTTGGTTTAAGTGTTACTTGTTGCCTTGGCACATAAAACCAGTTCCAAATTCCAAAAAAAACTTCTAAGGGGCCATTTGGATCCTTTTATTTGAAGGAATTAAGATCTACTTAATAAATTAGGTTATTAGGTTTGGACTTTATTTAGGTTTATGCTTGTTAAATATAAATAAATCTATAACTAAGCTATACATGATCCAATGAGTATGAAATTTTTACTGAAGTTCAATCATATAATAATTAGCTCACCATAAAAATTTCATCACAATTGAACCATAGAAACTGCAGCTATGAATTATTCTAATTAATTACAGAAAAGCATAAATCTAAACCCATAGCAAAAACTTTGTTCTAAAGCATACTATATTATATGTTCACTGTATAGATCTACTCATGTGGAGTCCAATAAAATTAGATTTTTCATTTTATGATTTTTCTGTGATTTACTACGATTTTTCAAAGATTCATCCGAAATAAATAAAGGCCCTGGTCGGCAGGCTGTTTTGTTGGCTTATAACCCTGCTGTGCCTGATTTGCTGTGAGAGAAAAACACTGTTTCACGGCTGATAAGCTCAGCCGAACAGGGGGAAAAAAGAAAAAACAAAACCGACTTCAAAACTGATTATAACAGGGCAGGAAGGTAAGATGCACGGTTTTAAAAATTGAGGGAGGTGTTTTGCTCGGTTTTAGAGTTCAGAGAGAAAAACGGACTTTTGTAAATATTGAGAGAGGTAATGTGGACTTTTTCCGCCAGGAAACAATCAGATAGCGGACGGAAAACACAACAGCCCACAAAAGAATTTGGCCCATGAGCAAATTGGCACGCGCATGTACGCTTGCTCAGAGATCGACTACAGTTCGACCAGGTGGAGCGTAACACTTCCTGCAGCATTTTGCTAGGAAAAAAATCGCGGATGAAATTAAATTGTCAAAACAACCTTGCGTCATTGCAGAACTGCAGAACACTGGTCAGATCTAAACAAAACGTTCTTCACATGGCTCTGACAGAATTATTTAAAGATGTAATGAACAATATCCAACATAAGCTCACCTTACATTATATTAGCCCTTTTCCCTTCCCCACAACTTCCAAGAACACCCGTTATTGTGGTTTCCTCACCACAAAGAAACATGTCAGTTTCCGCCTAGGGCTTGGTTGGGTAAAACCCGTTCACAGTCATACCTCCATCAACGGCAATCGTCTGGCCTGTAATATAAGTGGAACCCGGCATGCAAAGAAAAGCAACCAGTGCTGATATTTCTTCAGGTTCTCCAACACGTCCAAGCGGAGTTCGACTCACAACTTGTTCCTCGAAATCCTTATTTGCCAAAAGCTGCACATAAGAAAGCAGTAATCAGAGGAAAGGATGGTTTAGGGTTACAAATTTTGGAAATACTCCCTCTATTCTAAATTGTAAGCCGTTCTGGCTTTCTTAGATATATAACTTTTAGCCTTTTACGATGTATCTAGACAGTGCGAAGCAAAAGGTATGTATGTAGAGAAACTACGATGACTTATTTTTGGAATGGAGTACGATACAAACGTAATTCGTTAATATAAAACAATAGAAGATTCTTACTCTTTCCGTAAGTGAAGTGGTGATGTACCACGGAGCAACAGAGTTGGCTCTTATGTTGTCCTTTGCCCATTCACATGCTAAGTTCTTGGTTAGCTGGTTAATGGCACCTAAACAAGAATTTTAGCTGGTCATACATGCCACATGTCAACAACACCTTGTATTCATATATGACCAAGAGATAGAAGGTTGTTTAGTATTGGGTACAACTGTTACCTTTAGTCATAGCATATATAGTTCCACTAAAGACGGCCACCGCTCCACAAACAGAAGATATGAATATAATGCTGCCTGACCCAGATAATTTCAAAAGAGGATGTGCAATTTGGCACAAGTGATATGCAGATTCAAGATTAGTAGCCATCACAAACGAGTATTCCTCTGCAGTAAATTCAGTAGTTGGTTTCCTTATGTTTGTTCCTACATTGTTTACCTAAAAGATCAAATGAAGAAATCCAGGATAAATCAACATGAAACAGATTCAGAAGCAAATTGCAGGTTTAACAAGTAACTTGTAGATAAAAATGTAGACAATGTAGACACATTTTGCCATCAGTCAACATAGTTCCTGACACCATTAAGAACTTCCAACCTCTCTGATCATGAATTCAACAATGTTCTGCACATGAACACAAAACAGAACATCTCTACTGGGAATTTCTTCATGGAGTTTGATATCCTTTTGTATTGATAAAGAAGTAAGACAATCATTTCATGTCTTGGTGTTGGGTATCGATATTAGGGATACCCAACTAAAGGAAGTAAACGGCACATCTGTGTTGACCACCCGAGGCTCAGCGAACAATTTCCGCCTGGCCCGACCACTACGACGTAAGTATGGGAGCGCCCGACCCCCTCGGCATACTTCCGCCTCGCCCGAGGGACGCGTAAGGCCCTCGGGCGCAACTGGGAGCCGCGTGGGCCCCCACCACGACATCCACCTCTGCGAATGGGACGTGCACGACCGCGCACAGTGTACGGGGGCATGGGAGCCGTGGTACAAAACGATACGACTCCGGTCATTCCAGCCATGACCGGCGTCCACGCCTCTACAACAATGGGGGCAACGACCACTGTGTCACCTAATCTCTCTCTACGCGAATCCAGGAGCACACCCCGCTCATCCTCGATGGTACAAAGGAACATGCGCCCGCATGGCCACAACAAGTATCAGCAGTTGATGGAGAAGCCTGGACTCGACAGCCATGGTGTCCTTGTGCTACAGGGTCGGCCACCTGCACCGGATAAGAAGGAAGACGGCGTACGCCCCAAGCATTTTTTTTCTCTTTCTTTTGCTCATCTTTTTACCTTTACCACAGGCTGTAACCCGAGCCCTCCCCTTTAAAGCTATAAAAGGGGAGGTGGGGACCCCATCTAGGGGCATCGACGGAGAGACGGACTGATCGACTCATCAGAGCACACATCAACCAACACTCGAAACCTACACGCCAGAGACTTGGGAGCTCCTCCCTCTCTCGAAGTACTTGTAACCCCTACTACAAGCACCATGGCGTAGAGTAACACGAAAAGCAGCACCCACAGAACGTAGGGACATTCGGCCCGAACCAGTATACATCTTTGTGTCCACTTTACACACCATCCGGACCTAGACGCGCAGTCACAAATCTACTTGTATCGTGTCTAGAGCGCCATTCCAGACGCCGATAGTTGGCACGCCAGGTAGAGGCCTTCTGCGCGTCACGATCCACTTCATCAGGCTTCGGATGGCCAGCCATCGTACTCGCTTCACTCTGGGCTCCCATATCCGGTTTGGGAGCCTAGATTTTCTCTGCGCGGGGGTGGATCACGACTTGGCTCTGCTCCCTCCCTCCGTGGTGGTTGGCCATGTCGCTGGCACGGAGGAGGAGCTGATCCCCCTTCCTCCGTCCGGGTTAGCCAACCCACCCTCTGACGTCGACTCTGTCACCGAGTCAATGGGCAGCCTTCACCTGCATGCCACCGAGGCGCAGGCTTCCGAGGGTTTCCGACCCCTCGGCATCGACTACCCGTGGTTAGAGCGTCAGCTCGATGACCTCTTGGGACCGCATCTGTCCCTGAAGGCACTCCACGACCTCTACTTTGCTTTCGCCAACGTCATGGCCCAGCTCGCAGAAGGACCTCCGCTCTCCCCGGAGTTGATTTCTGCGACTACCCAATCAATGTGGCCCCATGGGCTGCACAATGCCACAAGGACTTACGAACGCCGCATGGCCAAGCGCGTCGCTCCTCAGCCCGCGGGCGACCCGTCCACGGGATTGCCGAACCACCACCCGCAGTCCATCTCAAAGCTCCTCCAGAGTTCTGAGACGGCCTCGAACGCCGACTCCTGCGAACACGGCGGTGGTTGGGACGACGCCGATTTCTCCGGGCTTAACGACCCAGAGGCTCTGCGACGTTTCCTTGGCAACTGCGACTACCTCCTCGAGGCCTCCGACTCCGACAACGGGGACTACGACCCCACTCGCGAGTGCTTCATGTGCGAGGTCCAGTTGGAAGAGGAGGATGACCTGCTCGACGACCAAGGCGAGCACACCCCGGCCAGAGCTCCGCCTCACGGAGAGTTCCCATGCCACCACCCCGAGGGCCTGTGGTACCCCCTCGCGGAACAGCCACAATTGCAGCTGGAGTAACTTCAAGAGCTCGAGAGAAAACTCGAGGAAGAGCGATAGCAGCTGTTGCAACAACGCGCGGTGCTCGAGCAAGATCTCGCGAGCCGCAACGATGGTGGCGCGGCCTGACGTAGGGCCCGCAACGTCCACCAGCGGATCTGCGACGACGACGACGGCGAACACCCACCGCCCTTCGCTCGGGCAAGCCAGAACGTTGCTGCCGCAGCAATACTCCTCCAGGGGGTGCCCGAACCATCCACCCTGGAGGGACGGCAAGCCTACGGAGAGCTACGTACCCTCCTCGAGCGTGCCGCCATACAGCAGGCCGAGGGCTCCGCGTCTCGGCGACACGGGCTCGAGACCGATCAAGCTGCACCCTCGGCCCCAGGCAAAAGGGAGGCGTCAGTCCACTAGGACCAACGAAGAGTGGGGAACAAGCCCCCATCCATCCATGACCGCGTCGGCGACGCCTAGGACGCGCGTGACGTCATCAACGCGCGTAACAGGCATAAGGAGGACGGTGCCAGCCACGGCTACAACCCTCGCCGGGGAGGCCACTACGACAGCGAGGAGGACCGACCCTCGAGCCCCGAGCCGGCAGGGCCTCGGGTCTTTAGCCGGGATATCCGCAACGTGCCGTTTCCGGCACGCTTCCGGCAACCTACCAACATCGCCAAATACTCCGTGGAAATGAACCCCGAGCTCTGGCTCGACGACTACCGCCTCGCTTGCCAGTCAGGTGGCGCGGATGATGACCGATTCATCATCCGCAATCTTCCTCTCTTTCTAGCCGACTCAACGAGAGCCTGGCTGGAGCATCTCCCGCCCTACAAAATCCATACCTGGGCCCCGACCTGAGGCACATCTTTGTGGGGAACTTTCAGGGCACTTACGTGCGCCCTGGCAACCCTTGGGACCTCAGGAGCTGCCTACAGAAGCCGGATAAAACTCTCCGTGAGTACATCCGGCGCTTTCTCCCGGCAATGTACCGAGCTGCCCACCGCCGCTGACGCCGACGTCGTCGGGGCATTCCTTGCGGGGACAACCTGCAAAGATCTGGTCCACGAGCTAGGGCGCAAGGGCCCCCGCACCACCAAGGAGCTGTTGGACATCGCCACCAACTTCGTCTTCGGCGAGGAGGCGGTTGGAGCCATCTTTAGCGCCTTGAAGGCCAAGGGGAAGCGGCAGGAGGACGCCGACGAGGGCGGCTTTGGCCGCAACTCCAAGAAGAAGAAAAAGAACAAGCAGCGGCGCGGGGACAACCTCATGGCCGCCGCCAAGCACAAGAACAACCGCCCCCACCCGAGGGTGCCCCCGGCGGTTTCGACGAGATGCTTGAGAAGTCGTGCCCATACCATCGAGGCTCGATCAAGCACACCCTCCAGAAGTGCGGCATGACAAAACGCTACTTCTCCGGGGGCGCCAAGGGAAAGGGCAACCAGCGAAAGAAACCCGAGGAGGACAAAGGCGACGGCGGCGAGAAGGATGACGGCTTCCCCGTCGTCAACAACTGCTTCATGATCTTCGGTGGCCCGGCGGCATACGACACCAAGCGCCAACACAAGTTGGAGCACCGAGAGGTCTACGCCGCCGAGCCCACCACGCCAGCCTTCCTCAACTGGTCAGGGGCCGCCATCACCTTCGACCACGATGACCACCCGGTTCACGTCCCACAACCGTGTCGGTACCCGCTTGTTGTCGACCCCATCGTTGGCAACGCACGGCTCACCAACGTACTGATGGACGGAGGCAGCGGCCTCAACATCATGTACGCCGAGACCATCGACGCCATGGGAATTGATCGGTTCCAGCTCCGCCCGAGCGGAGCTCCCTTCCACGGCATCGTGCCGGGGAAGCGGGCCATACCCCTCGGGCAGATCGACATGTCCGTCACTTTTGGGGATCCCTCAAACTTCAGGAAGGAGACCCTCACCTTAAAGGTAGTAGGATTCCGCGGCACTTACCACGCCGTGCTGGGGCGGCCATGCTACGCGCTGTTCATGGCCATCCCGAACTATACCTACCTCAAGATCAAGAAGTCGGGGCCCAATGGAGTCATCACCGTTAGCTCTACTTTCCAACACGCCTACGAGTGTGACGTCGAGTGCTACGAATACGCCGCGGCGATCATCGAGTCCAAGGCACTCGCTGCCGACTTGGGCACGCGCACCGCGGAGGTGCCCGACCCCAAGCGGTCCGCCGACTCTTTCGAGCCTGCCGAGCGGGTCAAAAAGGTTCCCCTCGACCCCAGCAGCTCCGACGGCAGGACGGTGCGCGTCAGCACCGCCCTGTCTCCCAAATAGGAACTCGTGCTCGTCGACTTCCTCCACGCGAATGGCGACATGTTCGCGTGGGGACCCTCGGATATGCTAGGTATTTCGAGGGATGTCGCCGAGCACTCCTTGAACATCCGGCCCGGCTCCAAATTGGTGAAGCAACGGCTGCGCCGAGCGCAGGGCCATTGGTGAGGAGATCCAGAAGCTCTTGGCGGCCTGATTCATCGAGGTTTTTCATCCCGAGTTTTTAGCTAATCCTCTCCTTGTGAAAAAGAAGAATAATAAATGGAGAACGTGTGTTGACTACACTAATCTCAACAAGGCTTGTCCTAAAGATCCTTTTCCTTTACCACACATAGATCATATAGTTGATTCTACCTCAGGATGCGAAGTCCTCTCCTTCCTTGATGCTTATTCCGGCTACCACCAAATTATGATAAAAGAGTCCGACCAGTCTGTGACCTCTTTCATCACCCTGTTTGGGTCTTACTGCTATGTCACCATGTCGTTCAGGCTCAAGAACGCGGGGGCTACATACCAGCGATGTATGCTCACCGTTTTTGGGGACCTCATCGGGCGGACCGTTGAGGCTTACGTAGATGACATTGTAGTCAAGTCCAAGCAAGCCGATCACCTAGTGGCCGATCTCGAGCAAGCCTTCGAAAGGCCACGGGCCAAGCACATCGAACTCAACCCCGAGAAATGTGCTTTCGGGGTCCCAAGGGGCATGTTGCTCGGCTTCATCGTCTCTGAGCGGGGCATCGAGGCCAACCCAGAGAAAATCTCCACCATTACGAGCATGGGCCCAATTCAGAACCTGAAAGGGGTTCAGTGAATCATGGGGTGTCTTTCGGCGCTAAGCCGTTTCATCACACGCCTCGGCGAGCGAGAGCTCCTCCTCTATCGGCTTCTGAAGAAGACCGATTGTTTTGTGTGGACTCCGGAGGCCCAGGAGGCGCTTGACAAGCTCAATACACTCCTGACGAGGGCCCCGATCCTCGTGCCGCCGGCCGAGAAGGAACCACTCCTGTTGTACATCGCGGGTCGCCCCACTGGTTAGGTTGCCCCCCATCCACATGAGGGTCCCGGACCCCTCGGGCTGGCCAGATCGCCTCGGCCGCGCCGGACGATTCGCCGACATGCATCGACCCCTCAGCAGCCCCGACGTCGCACGACGTCGTCTCCACCGTCTGGGCTCCGCCACCGACGGCAGCTCCCGCCTAGACCGAAGGGGGCTACGGCACAGGATCCACCACCACCTCAGTTGCTAGCGACCTGCTCGCCCCCGCGACCGGGTTGGACACCCCCACCATCGGAGTTGAGGACGCCTCGACGACGACCGTCCCAGGAAGCGCCGGCTCGGGAACAATGTTCGGCCCGAACCGCGGAGCCGACCGCAGCAGCTCCATCCCCATCTCCACGGACTCCTCCACCGCCTCCAAGATCTCCGTCGTAGCCCTCCCGCCGGCGGAAGGCGCGGCGCCGGACGGGGGCAAAAGGGGGACGGCCGGCTCCTTTGGCCCCTCTGCGACAAAGGGTCCCTGCGGGACGATGACGGACCGTCCCGAGGCGGAGGAATCTGAGCCCGGCGCGTCGCCGGCCCGTTCCTAGCCTTGCTCCAGTGCACCGGCGCTGCGTCGAAGTGGAGTATGGTGTACGGGGGCAGGGGCGCGTCGGCGTCGCTCCTGAGGTATAACCACTTCTGGTGCCACCCCTTGTTGGAAGTCGTCCCCTTCATGGAGACGTATTCGTCCGCCCAGCTCTGGCGTAGCTGGATTGCGTAGCTGCCGATGAGCGGCGGCTAAAGATGGTAGCGGATCGGGTTCGGGGCGGATATCCGCGGGTTTCAGGTCCACGGGTTTCGGTTTTGGTGCCTGGTTTTCGCCCACGGGTTTTCGGGTTCGGATACCCGAAATACCGCGGGTTTGGGGCGGATTCTGAATTTCACCCGTGGATCACCATTTGAGCCCCAAAACAACTCAGCCCACTAACAGCCCATTTGCAACCCTAGTATATAACCTGAAAATCCTCCATCGCTCTCCCTCACCCGGTCACCCCACTCCCTCCGCTCTCTCCGTAGCCGCTCGCCTCCCCTCGCGCCGCTCGCCTCCCTCCCTCAGCCGCTCGCCTCCCTCCCACATCTCTCTCACACGGCGGCAGCGGTGCGGCTCCCTGGAGCGGGGGTGTGCGCGGCTCCATCTCTCCCTCACCCGCTCTCTCTCGTGCGGCGTCGGAGGCTCCTGCTGCGGCAGGGCTTCTGTGGCGGGTTCCTGCAGCGGCGGCTAGAGGCCGCACGAAGCACAGGCGGCGGCCACCACCAGATCCGGCGTCGGCGGGTGGAGGAGCAGCAGTAGTGGTTCTAGATCCGGTGCCACCTCCTCCTCTGGGCCAGATCTGAGCGGCAGCGGCTTCTCCAGCGGTTCACGGCGCGGGAGCTCACGGCGGCGGAGCAGCTCATCCATCTCAACAAGGCTATAAATCTTCGGGTTTCGGAGGATCCATTGGGTTTCGGTGATCCGGCGGGTTTGGTTTCGGGGATGGATTTTCACCCGATTCTAGGTTCGGGGCGGATTCGGGTTTTGACTTCGGGTTTCGGTTTTGGGTGCACGGAGACTCCACCCGATCCGAACCCGCCCTATTGCCATCTTGAGCGCCGCCGCCGTCTCACCCCTCCTAACCATCTTGAGGAAGGCGGTGGCGCAGAAGTAGTACCTCCACAAAGCGAAGTTGGGCTTGATGCCCAAATAGCCCTCACACAGGGTGACGAAGACCGCGATCTGCAGAATCGAGTTGGGGTTGAGATTCTGCAGCTTGATCCCGTAATAATGGAGCAGTCCCCGAAAGAACTTGCTTACCGGGATCCCGAACCCCCGCTCGTGGAAGTGAACAAAGGACACGACGTAGCCGGGCGGGGGGTTCGGGTGGTCCTCGTTGCCGGGGAGCCTCCACTCCGGCTGCGCCGCATCGGTGATCACGGGGCAGAGCAACCCCCTCCGGACGAGATCGTCCGCGTCGCTCTGGGTGAAGGACGAGCGCGGCCACGGTTCCATCTTGGCAGTCGGCGTGCTTTCTCCGACGGCGGCGGCGGCGACGGAGGGGGAAGCTGATCTCCGGGTTAAATGAGGAAGGCGGAGCGACCCGGAACTAATCCACCCGCATTAATTGCGGCGTCTGATACGTCCCGTCATGCCCCCAAATATTTCGGTAACCATGCGCGCGCCTCCTGTAAAACCGTCACAACGATCGCGCCGTCCGCCTCGCACGTCGTGCCCGCCGTTATCAACCCACTCCAACCGACGCAGGACTCGAGCGCACTCGCCCCCGCTAATGGGCCATGGGTCTCAGCAAGTAAGAACGGGATACGGGGTTGTATACGCCCCCACGGCCCATTTACGGTCCAAGGGTTTGAAGGCTGGCCCACAGCTGAGTTCGACAACCGCCCTAGGATACGATAGAGTCAAGGATGGCGAGGGATGGGCACACTAGCGGCCAACACCCTAGCGCGCAAGCGCCAAGGGCGTCCCGACCCATGTTTGAGTCCCGATTGGTAGCTGATTCATGGTATTCCCCGACGAAAGGCATCGAACCCTCGGACCAGTCGAACGGTCCCGAGAACTATATGAATCGACCATCGGGAATCTGGAGTGCGTCACCAGCTTAACCACAAGCCGGAAACCCAACCGAACGAGAACCGGGGCTCCACTCGAACGAACCCGTTAACAGCTCAACGAGCACCATGTTTCGTCCAACGAGGATAGCATGGCACAGCTCACTCCCTCCGTTTCGCGAAGAAACGCGCGAGGGACAACGACTCCAAAGACGAGAAGCCACCCGATCGGTCTCCTGCAACGAGCGGGGGCTCGAAGGCTGCACTCGCATCCCGACCCAACGAACAGTCACGACCCTGCGACAAGCGGGGGCTCGGGGGCTACGCTTACAAGCTCAACCCAACTAGCGGTCATACGAAAATCAGCCAAGTTGAGAATAACCCAAGGGAATCGCACCCGGGGGCAATGCCAACAAGGACCACCCCCGCACGGTTCAAGCCCTTGAAGGGGTACCATACCCCTCCAAGGCCTCGGGGGCCACACCCAGCGGGTGCGCTCGCGCGCACCCACCGGACAACTTCAAACCAAACAAACAACAACTACCCATGTGCGCTCGTCCTCAAGCCTCTGAAGGAGTACCCCACTCCTCCATAGGCACGGGGGCTACTGTTGGGTATCGGATACCAAACTAAAGGAAGTAAACGACACATCTGTGTTGACCACCCGAGACTTAGCGAACAATTTCCGCCTCGCTCGATCTTGCCGCTAGGCCTCAGGCGCACCTGCCCCGTCAAGAACAATCTCCGCCTCGCCCGACCTCTGCGATGTAAGTATGGGAGCGCCCGACCCCCTCGGCATACTTCCGCCTCACCCGAGGGACGCGTAAGGCCCTCGGGCATACCTAGGAGCCGCATGGGCCCCCACCACGACATCCACCTCCGCGAATGGGACGTGCACAACCGCGCACAGTGTACGAGGGCATGGGAGCTGTGGTACGAAACGATATGACTCTGATCATTCCGGCCACGATCGGCGTCCACGCCTCTACAACAACGGGGCCAACGACCACTGTACCACCTAATCTCTCTCTACGCGAATCCGAGAGCACACCCCGCCCATCCTCGATGGTACAAAGGAACATGCGCCCGCATGGCCATAGCACGTGTCAGCAGTTGATGGAGAAGCCTGGACTCGACGGCCATGGTGTCCTTGTGCTACAAGGTTGGCCACCCGCACTGGATAAGGAGGAAGACGGCGTACGCCCCAAACCTTTTTTTATTTTTCTCTTTCTTTTTCTCATCTTTTTACCTTTAGCACAAGCTGTAACTCGAGCCCTCCCCTTTAAAACTATAAAAGGGGAGGCGGGGACCCCATCTAGGAGCATCGACGAAGAGACGGACCGATCGACTCATCAGAGCACACAGCAACCAACACTCGAAACCTACACACCAGAGACCTAGGAGATTCTCCCTCTCTCGAAGTACTTCTAACCCCTACTACAAGTGCCCTGATGCAGAGTAACATGAAAAGCAGCACCCACTGGACGTAGGGACATTCGGCCCGAACCAGTATATATCTTTGTGTCCACTTTGCACGCCATCCGGGCCTAGACGCGCAGTCACAAATCTACTTCTATCGTGTCTAAAGCGCCATTCTAGACGTCGACACTTGGCATAATATTGCACTGCCAAGATATAAAGATTAAATTGAAAAGAACCGCCTGTCCCAAAAATTCTAAAGTTTGTATCATTTGGGTTGGGTATTTAAACTTGTAAAGGGCATTTAAGAAACTTACCTATTTAAAAACATAATTTAATCAGCAACTAGAGATAACATGGCACTTTTCAATAATCTAAATGGCAATTCGATCATGTGATCATCATGTGAAATCTATAAAAACCTATTTTCCTATTATTTGATTGTGGTTCAGTCGTTCTCGGCCAAACTCTAGATGCGAATAGAGCCAATACCTAGACCTCTTCTCAGGAAAAAGAATATTAAACATCTTGTAGGCGCATGATCAACATTGCGTAACTTGAATAGGGTCAAACTTACAGGACACTTATCTAATGAAATGATATGCAGGCATGCAGCTCCTGTTTGTCCAAGAAAAAAAGTTACAGTACACGCTAGCAACTCGCTAAATCGGATTGGACCTGCATGGCTGCATCCATTCACTTAAAAGGGACATAAGGATTTTGTTCTTTTCAACAGAAAAGGGAGCCAAGGGTCAAGACTAACAGCTTCCTGCAAAACAGTTCATTTCAATGCTCCAAAGTTGATGTGCACAAGCACCAAAATAAAACCTCCATTCTAGTACTTGTTTTTGACATAGACTGTCTTCAAAAAGAAATCCTATAAATCTTATTTGTAGGTACATGGTCAGTGTTGTTTAACTTGAATAGGATAAAAGTTAAATGACATCACTAATAGCCCATCAAATCAGGTTTGGAACTGCATTTATTCGCTTGAAAAGGCTTATAGGTGCAGGGACCCAAAAGCTTATCTTCAAAAGATAAAAAAGAAAAGAAAAAGGAGCCAATGGTCAAGACTATTGACTTCCTACAATTCACTTCACTCAACTCCAAATTTGGTGTGCACAAACTGCAAGACCCTATTGCTGTTCGTGTCATTGATAATCAGTATAGACAGTTTCCATTATACAACTTTGTCTAAAATAACTCTTATGAGGAATCCACTAGTATCATTACCATGTAAGTATGAGATAAATACTTGTTTGGTTAGATGAATCTGGTGCAAATGAATGTGAATTAGGGATTTAGGCTTTGAAGTCAATAGGAATTGAGGTGGGATGAGGAATGAGAAATCGATGGTCTAAGGGAGTGTTTAGATGCAAAAAATTTTGGAATTTGGCTATTGTAGCACTTTCGTTTGTATTTGACAATTAGTGTCCAAACATGGACTAATTAGGCTCAAAAGATTTGTCTCGTGATTTACAACCAAACTGTGCAATTAATTATTTTTTTATCTATATCTAATGCTCCATGCATGTGTCCAAAGATTCGATGTGATGGAGAGAGAGTGTGTAAAAATTTGGAATTTGGAATGCATCTAAACCAGGCCTAAGTTCCCCTTTTGTAATCAAACTGAGGGGCACCATTAATGCTCTTTATCTTTACAGTCAGATGGACACCATCTCAACCATTCATTGTGATTAGCTTTAGCATGGCATACAATAACACCTTCCCAACTCTTTGCCAAATCGATACTGGAACCGAACCCTAATCCTACCAGGAACTCGGCCCCCCTAAACTCAACGTTTCTATTCCTAGGTCCTAACCGTTGCCAATTGCCGAATTGAGAAACATACTTTCAATTGTAGTGCAGTCAAAGTTTTATACAGGCTATAAATCCACATTAGACATCGTAAATAAATAGGAACAAAAGGATGGGAGCAAGTGATCTTTTTGACTCACGAGGATGTTGAGCTTGCCGCCGAAGCGGTCGGCGACCTCACGGAGCAGCCGCTCCCGCTGGTCCCTCTCAGAGAGGTCGCAGACGGAGCCGGTAACGCGGAATCCCCTGGCCTCCCACTCCTTGATGCGCTCGCCGAGCTCCTCCGCCTTCCGGGAGCATGTGTGCACGGTCGCCCCCAGCGCCGCCAGCTCCTCCACTACCGCACGCCTACACGACACGAACGCGAGCTCGATTGAATCTCCGTAGCAGGTTTGGAAGTGCCGGAAGAAACTAGATAGGCGTTTGAGGAAAGCCGTACCCGATTGCCGCGGGTGCCGCCGGTGACGAGGGCTGTCTTGCCGTGGAGTGCCCATCTCCCCGAGGACCCTATCGCCGTGCCCGAGGTCTCCGCCGCGGCCATCTTGCTCCCAGTCCGAGCGTGCTAACCGGCGGATGGAGGTCCGAGGTGGGGGGCAGGCGGCGGTGGGTTGGGGCTGGCTGCGGGCCGGAACCGGCCAGTCGACGGCGCGGAGTTGCCACACGCGGGCGGCGTCGTTGGGTGTCGCGGGCGCAACGTCGCGACCCCGCGCAACCGAGTTACCGAGCGAACAGAGGAGCCAGGACGGCTGGACCTGAGAAGGTAAGGGGCACTATAGTCTTTTCTCGTGCCCTGAACAGTGAGAATGAAATATTGGAAATAAGAAAGGTGAGGACAAAAAAATATGTCGGATTGAAAGCGTAGGGTTATATTTTCAAAAACACGTGGATTGAATGTCAAATCTGGTGAGACGCATGAACTGAGATCAAATATTAAAATTTCTACTTGCCTCAACGTGGATTGTGGAACTGATTGATGGGGGACGTGAGAATACTGCTCCCGCTATTTAAAATCATAAGTCATTCTAATTTTCCTTTGAGAGAAGCCTCTCAAATTTAATTAAAATTATAGAAAAAATATAAATATTTATGACATCAAACGCATATACTATAATACTATAAAAATATAAATAATGAAGAAACCTAATTATACTTATTTAGTATCATAAATATTATTATTTTATTATATAAATTTAGTTAAACTTGAGATGTTTTAATTCTCTAAGGACGTTGAGGCCCATAACACGTACGCATGCTTACTCCTATAAACACACGTACACAAACTCTATCCCTATGAGCATCTTTGGAGAACTGAGCCAGCCGCTCTCGAAATTCACGAAGTCACCACATGCCCCTTACAGTCGACGAGAACGTCGCCTACGCCCACAACACGCACGCATGCTCACTCTTATCAACGCACGTACATAAACCATACATCTATGAGCATCTTCGAAGGACCGAGCTGGTAGATATCGAGATTCATAAAGTCACCATATGTGTCTCGCAGTCGACGGGGACGCGTCTACCACTAAAAGCTGTTAAATCATAGAATAAATCTAAAAAAAATACGGGCACCCATGCCTCAAGGACTCGAATCCAATTGGGCAAGTTCCACCATAAGGAACCCAACCAGCTGATTTATAATCGGTTCACAAAATAACTTAGAATTTGTAACAGAGGGAGTATAGGAAGATCCAAACGTGAATTCAAATTAGCACAGAGCCATCATAGTTTAAGCTAAAAGCTAATTAAATGTATATTGATGCAACAGGGGCCATACAAAAAGAAAAATTCTATGGATGTGGATGAAAAACATAACCAACAATATGATTGATAACCTTACCAAACCACATATGCATAAAGATTAAGAAATATATTAACACAGAGAAAAAGCATATAAATTAGTATAAGTCTTCCGTCCATCCCAAAACAGCTAATGTTTTAGATTTGTTCTAAATTTATAGAAGATAGTATTAATATTTGCGACACCAAATAGATATAATATAAAAATATATTTAATGAAAAAAATCTAATACTCTATCTGTTCCAAATTATAAGATATTTTAGCTTTTTAGGATATATATCTTTTGCTATGCACTGGAATATACTGGCACATGGGGGGGCACTCCACTACGCCGGCCTTTTGTGTGTGTGGAAAAAAATTAGCAAAGCAAAAAAAAACGACGTCAGCTACACTAATGAACAGTGAACGAATGACGTCAGGTGAAGTGGTGAACAATGGGCGGATGATGTCAGCTACAGTGCTAACCCTGATGGCTTGAGAGGCCTGGAATTTATTCTTCGTTGAAGGTTACACTTGTACCATGTCTACGTAGTAAAAGCAATCTATCTAGAGAAGTCAAAACATCTTATAATTTAGAATGAAAAAATATTAATTATTTGGTATCATAAACATTAGTACCCTTTTTAAATATTAATTTAGTCAAACTTAAAATAATTTGACTTAGGACAAATATTAGTAATTTTTTAATTATAGATATTAAACATTAATATTTAATGCTTATGACTCCTAAGATTGTAACCCGTGCAGAGCATGAGTTGATAGGCTAATATAAAGTAATTGGTAACTAAAGTCTGATACAAGTTTATAATTAAACCAAGATAAAAAAATATCATATATAAATATCATGTTAGAATATGAACAAATTAGAGAGAGTGACGACAAGCAAGTATGATTGTCTATGTACTCCTAAATTTGCCATGAACTCCTGACGCATAGCACGAATTTATAGGCTAGTGAAAGAAAAAAAAAAGATTATATTCTGTGATTCTGCATGGTTATCCCTAGTTGAAAGTCCACTATTAGTTGGACAAAATCCCAGAATACATGAATTCGTGAAGGCATCTTTAATTTCCATGTAACAGGTTGAGCTCCTCATAAGTTCAACATTTGTCTTCCTAATTTTACATCATCATTCATCCGGGAATGAATATCTTCACTTCAGACTTCACCACACGCTGCCCGTGCTCCAGTTTGGTTTGTCTCCCGGAGCCTGTTCGCTGTTGTAGTCGTTGCCAGTGTTCCCCTGACTCCGCTGCGTTCTTCTTGGCCTCGGTCCAACGGATTCACCGGATTCCATGCTGGAGCTGTAAGACTCCTCTACTGTTGTGATTTTGAAAACGCCACTCAGATCATCTGCTCGTGTTTCCCCTTGCAGGTATTTAAGGATCTGCGGAGCACATCATGTCAAATTTCTGAAGCAAACCACAAGCGTTGGAATTGGAACTCATCAGCAGCGCGTGGTCAGAGAACGAACGAACCTGAACCATGGATGGACGCTGCAGCGCTGATTGGCGCACAGCAGCCGCAGCGCACTCGACCATCCGCATCATTATGGATGGATCGTAATCAGTTCCAAGTCGAGGATCGATAAGGCTTTGAAGGCTGCCATCCTCTGCAACCTGCTGAATCAAGGGTCTAGCCTGCAGAAGCAACCGCATAGGAATGAGCTTTCAGGCTTTTACGGTTTTATACCTAAAAAAACATCTGATAACAGCAGTTGTTGTAAATTCAGGAACTTGTTTCTGATGGACTGACCCAACCAACTAATGTGTCATCCATGTAGGACTGCGATGACTGAACCGGTAGCCTTCCAGTAATCAGTTCCAGGAGAACGACGCCAAAAGAGAAAACATCAGCTTTGTCAGTTAGTTTTCCACTAGATAAAAACTCTGGAGCTATGTACCTGCAGCAGGAAAGAAGTAGAGAGGCGGTGGTTAGACGGTCATCCGCTGAAGAAGTTTATGTTGCAAACAATGAAATAGAAAATTTCTTTAATGCTGGTGCTGTAGAATGGCAACGATAAAAGGACTGACCCGAAAGTTCCCATTATTCTTGTGGAAACATGAGTGTGATCTCCTGGTTGATACTTTGCTAACCCAAAATCTGCAACCTGCAAAGAATTAGGACATAGTAATAAACAAAGGTTTATGTCACTGCACATTGTTGAAGACCATCTATGCTCGATGAACTTAACAGCGTACTCCTAAAATTCAATTAGAACCAATATTTTGTTCAAGTGCAGCATTAGGTTACACCAAAGGTTACACTTTAAATGCTGTGCACTCTGTTTAGAAAACACAGAATTCATAGTACACCTGCTGTTTTGGCATGGCATGTTCTGCAATATTTTCTCCATATCGGTCAAAAATGATACCTTGGGCTCAAAATTATGATCAAGAAGAATGTTGGACGCCTTGACATCACGATGTATGATTTTAGGATAACCTGGCAATAAGTAGCTCGTCAGAGTTCAGTATTGCTCTTCTAGACGCGAAACTGAAGAGAACACGAAATGTGCAGAAGTATATATTGACTAACAGTCGTCATGAAGATAGGCCAGGCCCCTTGCTGATCCCACAGCTATTTTCCATCTTTGATGCCAGTCAAGCGGTGGACCATTGTGCCCTATGTAATGTCCAATGTCAATCTTAACTCGAAATGAAGTAGTTATCTGTTAAACCAGATCCAAGAACATTCATCGAACATTCAAACAGGCAGAACCGGGGACCAAGAACTTCCAGTAACTTACCGTGCAAATGGGTGTCTAGTGTCCTATTGGGGACAAACTCGTAGACCAGCAACCTTTCGTCGGAGTAGATACAGTACCCGATCAGCGTGACAAGGTTCCGGTGGTGCACGCGGCTGATGATCTCGACCTCGGCCCGGAACTCGCGGTCTCCCTGCCGGCTCTCCGTCTTGAGCTTCTTGACCGCCACCTCGGCGCCGTCGAGCCTCCCCCTGTACACGCACCCGAAGCCGCCCTGCCCGATGATGTTGCCGGGGGCGAACCCGTCCGTCGCGGCGGCGAGCTGCTCGTACGAGTGCGAGCCTCCGGTCGGCAGCTCGGTGACGATGTCCACGGAATGCAGGCGGTTCTCGGATCCCGCGTCCGAGAATGCGCCGCTCGTCTGCGGAGGTGTGGGCCGCTGCTGCTGCGCGAAGTAGTGCTCGGACGGCGCTTCCTGAAGTACTGGCCATGTCGGGCCATCTGAAACACCACGCGTACGCACGCACGCAAGTACCGAGATGTTAGCGACTGTGTCCGACAAGGACACCAGCTGATGCTTGTATGCCTGAGCACCTTGTTCTACGTACCTTTGTGGTAAACCATCGGTGCTGGCAGCTGGGGTGGTACCAGTACCACCGGCCGGCGCCGGCGCCGTCTCCTTCTCCGCCGGACGAAGCAGGCCACCACGCACAAAACCAGAAGCACCGCGGCCACCACGGCCCCCACGATGATCCAGTGCACGGCGCGAGAACTCAAGGTCCACGAGTCACTTTTTGTGGCCGCTGGGGCCGCGTCTGAGGCTGGGGCCGTCAACTCTGCCGCGGCACGGCGTGCGCCCGACGTGGAGGAGATGGCATCGAGACCCGCCGGGCCGCCGGTGCCGGTGGTGTCCAGCACTGTCTTGGCGCGGTGGAGGAAATTACCAGCGAGGTCGTACAGCGACGCGACGGATGATGGCTCAGGAAGAGGGCCGTACTTAGGCGGCGCCGGAGGAGGAGGCGGAGGTGTAAACGGTGGCGGCGGCGGCCTCTTGGCCGGCACCGAAAACCAGAAACGCGCCCACATCACGGCTTCTGCACGGACAGTATAGAACTATGCAACTCATCTAGCGGGAACGCAAGATTTATAAGCCAATGCTTATTGATTGAATCTGCATCTAGGGCCGGACGCGGCTGCCTTGGCACGTCGTTCTTAACCTTGCGGCGCCGGATGCTGCTGTTTCCGTAGAACAGAGTGCTGTGAGCGCACAGGAAAGCGGAAACAATCAGCTCAGCATGGGAGTTGGGAGCTCATGACAGCGTGCTTTTCCATTGGAACCATCTCTATGACTATCGCTATCAGACATTCAGACCTGTTATACGCGTCAGTGCCGGCTGGAATGAACACTCAAGCGTCGGATCATGTCAAATTCAGAGATAGAGTTTTCTGGTGTCAGTGGGGTCAAATCCAGGGGATGGACTATCATAAAGCAGTTGATGGCACGGTCAACCAGTCCTGCCAACAGTATGTAGAATCGAGCTGGATGCAAATATGCAGTCTACTACCTTTTAGTAAGAACGCATCTTACTATTATTATTATTACTGGCTACACAACATAGGCACTCATGTTAATTCTGACATTAAGCAAAAATTAAATCCTAAAAGTCTTCATAAAAAGAGACACAAGCATCAGAAGTTCATGTTAAATACATACAACTATAAAAATTATTTATCTTTGCACGCTCTCTCTATTCATTTTTTACACAACATGCTTATAACTACTATGTAATCATTATCTAGTTGTGATAAATCAATTACTCTATAGGTTTTTCCATCTATACCAGTAGTTTTTCTTCCTCTTCATGTGGCACATTAGTTAAAACATTAGCTTAAGTTATAGTGGTTCTTTGTTGCATGTCTCATAACATCATGAATCTCGTGACTCTGAAATTTTGATCTTATTAGTTGCAACAACCTTTTATCCTCAAGTTAAGTTGAAACCCTTGTGCTTACTATACATTTCATTCAAAACTCTACTTTCGTACTTAATAAAACAATAATTCTAGCTCATAGCTTGTACTGTTTTACTATTATGATGTTGTAAACACTCATTTAAACCTGCACAACAGCACTCAAGATTAGCTGTAGACCATGAAGTGAGATCTAGGGGGCCAACGGTGTTAACAACAAGAGGATATTAAAGTTTAAGCCTAACAATCACTACTTACCACCAAAGAATCTCAATGACATTGGAGGTCATAGTCGTCTTTAATTTGCACTAACCTCCTTTGATGCTCATGATGTTGGGTTTTCTTATCAAAGAATTATGTGTAACAATATCAAAAGCAGAGTACTTTCGATTATCATGTTAATAAATATTGATATGTTATAATGCTTCAGTCAAAATGTATAGATTTATCTAAAATAATATCTTACATGAATTGTTGACATGGATACTAGTACAATTTTAAGTAATGTGCTAGTGTCATTGTATATCAATATTTAATGGAACATTTTCATGGTTGCTAAACCATAAATATATGTTTACTTTAAGTTAGTTTCTTTATACATTAATATTAATAGATTTGGGTAATTAAGAAACATATAAATGAATTGTTGTTTAAATAATTTTATCATGGCAGATGTTGGTAATTTAGAATTTGATCTAAGGGAATACTCTAGTTTATTTTAGATAATGGCATAACTGGTAGATGCAAATTAAGTATTCCATCAGAATAAGAATACAGAAGAGAATATCAACTGAACAATAGTCAATTCACTTTGAAGTGCAATGCAAATGGAAAAAATTATAAGTAAGGACGAAAAGGTAGATAAACTAATTGTAACTAAATAAATAAAGTTTATCAGAGATAAAGAAAAAAGTATTTATGAGTGCTGTGTTAGAATATGAACACATGAGATTATTTAAACTAAGGGCTCTTCAACTAAACGTATGTTAACACATACTAAGGTGCGATAAGTAGGATGGGAAAGTATAGAGAACAATTGGCCATGCAATGCATTAAAGTCTATTACACTAGATAAGTAGATATAGATAAAAAAAAAAATATACACTAGTACTGTGTTAGAATATGAGCATTGAGCAATATAAGCAGTTTCGATTAGTCTAAATTTATACATTAATATTTGTTAATGTTTATATATCAGATAAAATTATAGGCATGTGCGGCAACACCAGTACGGATAAATAAAAGAACAGAAATATAAGTCTCTGTCCTGAATCTGGCAGGTAGAGGAAAGGTTACAACAAAATTGTATCGTCTTCGCCTCTTTGGAGATGCTGATGCTCCATCGCGTCAGTTGCCATGTCCCTGCAGCGGCGGTTGTCTTCTGTCTTCTCCAACGCCGATGCCAAGAACGTGCGGTGGAGCTGGCTCCGGCGATTTCTGTACGTGCTCATGCTTCTCTCCTCATACTTCGCCTACCTCGCGTTATTCTCCCGGAACAGCATCCACCACAGCCTTCTGCCACGCCCATTTTGCGAGCCGCCTCCTGCGCCCGCCGCCGCCACCCGCTCACCGACTACTCTCGCCCACATCGTCTTCGTCATCGGCGCGTCCAAAACCACGTGGGCAAAGCGCGGGGTGTACACCGGCCTGTGGTGGCGGCCGGGGGCAATGAGGGGCCATGTCTGGCTAGACGAGGAGCCCTCCGGCCCCTGGCACCCATCATGGCCACCCTACCGCGTGCTGCGGCCGAACGCGACACGGTTCGGCAGGGAACACGCAGCCGCGGCGCGGATGGCGCAGGCGGTGGCCGAGGCCTATTACGAGACCGCCGCGGAGGGCGCGGGGCCGGAGGAGGGCGCTGGCAGCGGTGAGGCGCGGTGGCTGGTCATGGGAGATGATGACACGGTTTTCTTCCCGGAGAACCTGGCGGCCGTGCTCGACAGGTACGACCACCGGGAGATGTACTACGTCGGGTCGAGCTCCGAGAGCGTGGGCCAGAACGTGGCGCACTCGTACGCCATGGCCTTTGGCGGCGGCGGGTACGCCATCAGCTTCTCGGCTGCCGCGGCGCTCGCCGGGATCATGGACGGGTGCCTTGACCGCTACAACGAGCTGTATGGCAGCGACCACCGCGTCCAGCCCTGCCTCGCCGAGCTCGGCGTGCCGCTGACCAGAGAGCCCGGCTTCCATCAGGTAAATACGTCGTTCACCTTGTTAGCCCTTGTTTTGTTTTCGATGCACATGTCCACTCCAATCCACGTGTATGGAAGTGAAATGAAATAAAATTTAATTTAATTTCACTTTAATTCACTTTAACACATATGGATTGAGATGAATGACGTGACAATATGCAACAGTTTACTCACACCCACCGTGAACTCGGTTCACTACTGGTGCTGGCTGGGCCTGCCACGTACCGACGAGGGATGCTTGTCACGACTCATGCCCAGAGAGACAAGGAGACGCAAACCTCAGGACGTGCAACAAAATCTCTGCGGTTGCGATGTCATGTCAGTTTTGTTGGCAAACGTGTCAGAGTGATCTTTGCTTCTATGGAATTCTGGATCAAAAAAAAAAATCTGGATCAAAGGGTTCTGACAGCTGAGGTAGTGGGGGAAAAAAAGCTATCGTCGGTACAACACATGTTCGTTCAGAATGGCTTTTCCGGTTGGCAGAAGCAGGGCGCACAGTTAAATGGAGCCGATCTGGATGAACCCAAAGAAAAGAGGACCATCAAAACAAATCGTTGCAGAACAGGCGCCGTCCCTTCGTTCGTTCACTCACATTTTTGCTGGTTGCGTTGCTTTCATACTACGTTGCAGCTGGACCTGAAAGGACACGTGTACGGCCTGCTCGCGGCGCACCCGGTGGCGCCGCTGGTGTCGCTGCACCACCTCGACCGGCTCAGCCCGATCTCGCCCAACTCGCTCAAGAGGCTGCACGCGGTCCGGTCCCTGGTCGGCGCGTCCCGCCGCGACCCGGCGCGCACGCTGCAGCAGTCCATCTGTTACTACCGCCCGCGGTCGCGGGGCGCCGTCACCCTGTCCGTGTCCGTCTCCTGGGGCTACATGGTCCACCTCTACCCGTCCGCCGTCCCGCCGCACGAGCTGCAGACGCCGCTCCGTACGTTCCGCGCGTGGTCCGGGTCGCCGGCGGGGCCGTTCACGGTGAACACGCGCCCGGAGGCCGCGCCGAACGCTACCGAGCTGCCATGCCACCGGCGGCCCGTCATGTTCTACCTGGACCGCGTCTCTACGGAGGAGTCGCCCGGGTCGGCTGGGCAGAGGCAGAACCGGACGCTGACGGAGTACATGCCGGAGCTGGTGAGCAGCGACGCCTGCAACGCCACCGGCTTCGACGCGGTCGCCAAGGTGCAGACCATCCGAGTGGTCGCACTCAAGATCGATCCTGCCGTCTGGAAGCGGGTACGTGTGCTCATGCATGCACACATGTCAGAGCCATAAGTTAATCTCCTGTGTTAATTCGCAAAAAAAAAACCTGTGTTGTTACGTACCTATTATTATGATCCATCAACTACGTTGGTACTGTTGAGATGTTAATAAGTAATAACCTTCCCTTTGTTTTTGTCTTGAACTGCGATTTTGACCCAGGCTCCACGGAGGCAATGCTGCAAAGTGGAGAGCTCGAAGGAAGATGACTCTCTGGTCGTCAAGATCTACGAATGTAAGCCTAACGAGGCTGCACTAATGCTGTAGCAAAATATTATAACGACCAGGTTTATACAAACACAACTGGGGGTGTTTAGATGCAAAAACTTTTGGAATTTGGCTACTGTATTTAACAATTAGTGTTCAATCATGGATTAATTTGGCTCAAAAGATTCGTCTCGTGATTTACAACCAAATTGTACAATTAGTTTTTTTATCTATATTTAATGCTCCGTGCATGTGTTCAAAGATTTGATGTGATAGGACGAAAAGTAAAAATTTAGAATTTTGAAGGCATTTTATTATGTTACTTGTGCGGACATGCGGTGCTAACAGGAAGTGTTTTGTCTTGTTTGATTGGTACATGGTTGCGTGTGGAAAAAGACTGATTTAAATATAAATTAAACTTCCCTGATCACTACTGTCAAAATGAGATAATTGAACCTACTCTCTCCATTCTACTAGAATATAAGTTGCTTTGGGGTGTTTGGATTCCTTGCTCGTGCACATCACTACAGGTAATTCTTTTATACATAACGGTTTACTTTCGTCACAGACAAGAGAAAATACGTCATAGTTAACTCATGATGACGATCGAGAAAAATGTCATGTATCCCGCGTTATATATTTGTTGGAGCGAAATGAACTGTCACAGATTGGTTTTTCGTTCCATGGATGAACTGGTCTACAACAATAGCAAACGACAATAGTGATGAAATGAACTGTCACATATTGGCATTTGTGTTGTAAGTCTATTCAGCCCGGCTAGGCCCGATAGTGTGTGATAAAATAGACCGTTATAGCCATATGCCAGATTGGATGTTTCTTCGTCACTGATTTCACTTGACATGTAAGCGCCATGTATTCACTAAAATTGACCATCACAAATAATATAATAAAAATCACATAAAGCACAATCATTTGGTTAACTCAATTTCTAGTACATTGACACAACATGTTCTGATCATCATAAAACTTAAGAAAACACAAAAATAGGCCAGTGTCAACCTTCACATCTATTACAGTAGAATTCTGGACAGCCGGTACATAAACTTGAATTTTTTTTTTCTGTGTAGTAGCACTCCTTCAAAAGATCCATTGCAACCGAATAGAAGACACAAGCAAACCATATTGGAAGCACCCAGACCAGAATCTTCACTTCCTCCACCTGGGTTAGCCATCAGCGAAAGCTGTCCAGCCTGTCATTCATCTCTTGGTCCTCTAAAATGACAGGAGCCTTATCTAAGCACCTGAATGGATGAGTTCAAGTATGTTTAGCAGAATTACAAGCAGCAGAAAACATAGCTGAACTTAGTAGTGATGTTTGATAAGGCACTTAATAGCCGTCATGACAGTACCAGAAGAGTAACAGGCAAAATGTAAAAATGACCTGCTGCCAAATTAATAAGATGCACAAGTGTTTGGCATGCTTCCATCGGGTAATGGCTAAAGCGAACTTTTTAGAAGAGTGAGAACTCCATGGCCGAAGCTGCAGCCTTCAACAATTTGGCCAGTTGCATTTGCACTACTAGTATATTTTGGAACAGAATCATTAAGACAAATGAACTGTAGAGATAGGTACCCTGAATTATTTGCTATCATGGTGAGAGAAGTTGCAGTGTGATGCCAAGTTATGCCTATAAAATGGATTAGGAACATTTCGTCAATGTCTATATAAACTGATTACAGAGAAGGGTAAAGAGCAATTACATGAGAATGTTTTAGCACCTTGTGATGCCATTGTTACTGACAAGGGCTGGATGTCCTCACCATAAGCCGTCTCTTTAGCAATTCTGTAGCATCACACTTATCAAGCATGAGAAGACTACTTAAACAGAATGTGTATTATCAGCTCATGAGGTACAATCCTACTGGAAAAACTCCACAGGAAATTCTTACCAATCCTAGTGTTCTGTACAATACTAGCTACTGAAAAACTCCACGGGAAACTTTCTCCAGGATCTGGGTTAGTATAAAGCATAAAGTCAGTGTGTAGATAAAGTAGTACTGAACTTCATCTATTCCTTGACAAGCTGTAAATTCATGAAAGGGACACTATGCTACATAAGCGTAACCAAACCAATGCACTTTCTAAGAATATCTCACTCCATATATTTCAATACAGTGTGTAGATAAAATAATTCATCAGTGATTAGCTCTCAAGTCTAACCTGGAGCTTGGCAAGGTCTGTCTTTCATATGCCAAAGTAACAAGTGTATATATGAAATGCTGAATAGGAATTCTAGATGACAAATTTAACAAACCTGAGTGTGAATCGCTTTATATTGGCCAGCCCTTTGCCTGCCATTTTCTCTATACCCAAGGTTGTCCATTATCACATCTGCTTGTATCCAGCAAAACTCTCTAGCTATAAAAAGGATTATGTTT
Organism: Saccharum hybrid cultivar R570; assembly: GCA_038087645.1. Classification (NCBI taxonomy): domain Eukaryota; kingdom Viridiplantae; phylum Streptophyta; class Magnoliopsida; order Poales; family Poaceae; genus Saccharum; species Saccharum hybrid cultivar. The sequence goes on along the minus strand of JAQSUU010000043.1, from coordinate 3,574,940 downwards.
AGTTAGTCTTTAAATTGTTCCTACTAGCTGTGCTGCTAGATTAATCAAAAATAAACCTTCAGTCCTTGAACTCCAAAGGAAGACTGTCGTATTACATCAGTTAAGCCATCTATTGCTTATCCAATTACTAATTGAGTAATCTAGAGAAACACTATAACAACTAGCAGGTAACCCCGCGCTTCGTGCGGGAAGCAAGCTGACAATGTATAGGATATGCAACGATTTGAGTCAATTACGATGCAAACATAACATTTGGTTGTCTCACAGGAGGGGGTAAATTATGTAGCACTGATAGATTTTCTGCGCTTCCATGGTTGCTTTGGTTCTGCATTTTAGGTACCTAATAATGGGATAAAAACCAACATGTCAGGTAATATGGTTCATATAGAACAGAAAATAGAAACAGTAGTAATATGGTTCATATAGAATTTAGAGGCAGCAAAGATAATCGAGACGTAGCAGTCAGCTACGAAGCATTATGGTTGTAACCAAAGGAAATTCATGTAAAGATATCCAATATATGTCATGCACACATGAACAGGTTCACATAGTTTTGAACAAAGTCAGGTTTTCATGATCTAGTGCAGCTTTGAGAGGGAAACAAATCAAAACAAATAAATACAAAAAATAAATAGAGAATTAAGAGGAGGTAGTATTTACCTACGAACTTATGCCATGGTTCTGGAGAGGACAACAACCTGCATTGCGACACATGGCAGACATATGAACCGCCTGCAAATGAGAATGCAAAATTGTGATAAGCAAAAAAAAAAAGACAAAAAGGAGAAGGATTTTATGCAGCAGCCACCGGCCGCCGACGCCTTGTAGATCCGGCAGACGCAAGAAAGCCCAGGCCAGCAGTAGGCCACCGGCCGCCGACGCCCTGTAGATCCAGCAGACGCAAGAAGCCCCAGGCCAGCAGCAGGCCCCGGCCGCCGGCTGCGTCCCCAGCACCCGCCCCTGTCGCTGCTCGCCGGGAGTGGAGTGCCGCCCCCAGCCGACATCAGCACAGCACAGCCGGGTCGGGGTCGGCCGTCGAGTGGGCGTGGCGCGGCCGCACGTCGAGCTTGCCCGGCGGACACGGAGGAGGGCCGCCGCGCGTCGAGCTTGCCCGGCGGACACGGATGAGGGCCGCCGCGCGTCGAGCCTGGCGGTCGCGCTGGCGGCGCGCGGCGCAGCTAGGGTTTCGGTCCGCTCTGGGAGACTGGGATGGGGTCGACGCAAAGACTGCGAGATTTGGAGGTCACGACCTCCTCACGGTCACGGGGGTGCTCACTTGGTGTGTGGTGGGCCGCGTAGAGTGGCTAGTGGGCTTTATGAGATTGAGAACAGTAGTTAACCATGGATATGTGACATCAAACCGTGACGATATCTTAACTGGTCGTCATACATTTAGCACCTTATAAATAAACCATCACAAATCACAACATTCTATGATGATTTTTTAAAAGGTCGCCAATGAACCGTCATGTATAACGGTATTTCTTGTAGTGCATTTTATCTCGCTGGGCAAGAAACTACAGTAGAGGTGCGTTTGTTTCCTTTGCCTGCCTGCCTCGTTTCCTATCCAGGCCTTGTTCACTTCCCCATCCTAACCCAAAATATTTCCTCTTCCACCCATCACATCAAATCTTTCGACGTATGTATGGAGCATTAAATGTAGGTAAAAAAGATAACTAATTGCATAGTTTGTCTGTAAATGTCGGGACGAATCTTTTGAGCCTAGTTAGTCCATAATTGGACAAATTTTGCTAAATAACAACGAAAGATGTTACAATAACTTTTTAGCTACTTTTTGCGAAGTGAACACACCCCCAAGCAAAAATTTCCATTACTAGTTTGGGAGAGCCAATTTGACTCACATAGACTCGCAAGGCTAACATTGCTGGGCAAGGTGAGACGAGAAAACCAAACAACCCTAAAGTTTTTTTTTAAGGGAAACTTCTCTAGATCTGACCAAATTTATTATAAATATATCAAATTTACAAATAAATGCATTAATGAAACTAGTTTGATATTGTAATGTTGCTATATTTTCCTACGAACTATGTTGCAGCCGCACATATATATGAAAAAGCGCAGCCGAGCATACCCATAGTCACGTCGCCAAAATTCAGACACACAGGATTCCCCGATTTTTGAAATTGCACGTAGCTGGTACTACTTTAGCCTAGCATTTGCATTGAGGAAATGATGATCGCCTTCGTAGCATTCTTCTACTGATGATGAGTGCGGCTTACACATGTGACTAGTTGGCCAATCATGAATAGCAGCAGACGAACGGCAATCAAGAGAAAACATGGGGAGCAAGAAGAATCGAAGCTGTCTCTCGTGCAAGGGACAGCCTGGGAATGACGATATGGGCGAAATGGAGCACTGTATATCTGTATAAGAGCGGAAGGTCGTCTCCAAAACACATCTTCCATCGAGTGATTTTTAATGGAGGAATCTTTATTCCAAGACTAGACACTATGCCTGTATAAGAGCGGAAGGTCGTCTCCAAAACACATGTAGTCTGCATCACTGTTTTTTCTATGATGTGGAGTGTTATTAACTGACTGGTCAGTGGACATGGCAATGGCATATTCTAATTCATATTGAGATTTTAATTTGGCACTAAGGATGTATTAGGTAGGGATCCAGGTTCTCCTAAAATCATTTTAGACCTAGATTTTCTCTAAAAATATTTCTCTGTTAAAATGAAATCACTTGGCAAGAACCAGTGAAACAATTTGGTTATTCACCCAGATTCTTCTTAAAGCAAACTAGAATCAATGCCAAATATCCATTTAGGTGATTCTCTTTCCTAGTTGACAACAGAAAAACATGTCTAGTCCGGTGTTCCCCGAAGAATCGCTTCAGTGAACAAAGCGTTTGGTAGGGATTTCTGGCACCATGTTTGATAATGAGAAACGTTTCACACTCCCCAAACGCTACAAAATAGAGAACGTTTCAAAGAGAATCATTTAGATCCGAATTTCGTTTTTTACTAGTCTAGAGAAACACCCAAAACCTGATTTCTCTTAATTCTAATTCTACTTTGAAGAGTTCAACGAGCTATCCACATGCCACGAAATAATTCTAATTCAGCATAAAAACGTTTCTGGGAAAAAAAATAATAGATCTGAAACACTTTTGGACCGGGAGCCGGTGGGTGCATCAATCAATTTGTTCAAACTGGAAATCGTCCAAGGCGTAGCGCCACATGCCGCGTCTCAGGCCTCTGCCCTGGGCCAAATCTTCCCAACGAAGTACATAGCGCCTTGTCGACATGCCGGCATCTTCTCTTTCCTTATACGTACGTGGCTACCAGTACATCCAAGTTTGCTCAACAGATGCTAGGCACATTTGAACCTGCCGCTCTAGCACCCGATCGACTAGTTGTTGAGTTGTTGACTCGTGACTCGTCCATGTGCTCGCCACCTAGCTGAAGGCCCGGAACACTCCGAGAAAGTAGACAGCGATGGCGCTGGAGGCGTTCCCATGGCTCCACACGGAGGCTGGCTGAGCAAGCCGCATTCGGCGGGAGGGCCGGCCACCGCCCGCCGTCTCTTACGCCTCCGTCACGACTCACGACTCGCACAAGGGGATGGACGCTGCGGCCTGCGGGTGCGGGAGGGCACAAACAGTATAACCGATTAATGGAAAGCGATAGGTCGCGAGTCATGGTTTCGTACGCGGAAAAAGTCTAAATAACCTTTGAACTATAAACCCTGGAACACATAACCCACTGAACTATAAAACGATCTAATTTACCCCCTGAACTATCTAAAACCGTCTATTTTACCCTCTGGGCGGCTTTCGACGGCGGGTTTGCTACAGTAACAGTGGATTTGCTACAGTAATAATGTTTTGTCTTTTTTATTTATTTTCGCTGAATATTTAAAAAATCATAGTAAATCACAGAAAAATTATAAAATAGAAAATCTAATTTTTTTGGACTCCACATGAGTAGAACTACACAGTGAACATATAATACGGTACACTTTAGTACAAAGTTTTTGCTGTAAGCCTGTAACTTTAGTCTAAATTGGATTTTCCAATTAATCTAAAGCTACAGCAAAAACTTTGTACTAAAGCGTATTGTATTATATATTCACTGTGTAGATCTACTCATGTGGAGTCCAACAAAATTAGATTTTCTATTTTATGATTTTTCTGTGATTTACTATGATTTTTCAAATATTCAGCGAAAATAAATAAAAAAGACAAAACCGGTATTACTGTAGCAAACCTATTGTTACTGTAGTAACCCGTCGTCGAAAACCGTCTAGCGGGTAAAATAGACGGTTTTGGATAGTTTAGGGGGTAAATTAGACCGTTTTTCAGTGGGCTGGTCCATAGTTATTTAGACTTTTTCCTTTCGTTCGCCGACTCATCGTGTACCGCGAGGAGAGGAGAGGAGCGAGCGGGACGGGCAGTTTCCTTCCTCGAGTCGAGCCTTTATCGGGAGGGGGGTTAACGGCTCGGTGATCTCGGGGGAAGCAATAATTATCGCGCCACCTGCCTCGCTTTTCAAGCGTTCCCGGCCCAACCCTATCAAACCCAGAGTTAAAAACGCGCGATTTATTCCGGTCGTGCCACGCCGCGCGCGGCGTCCTCCAGAGCTAAACTAAACACCACCTGCGAGCGATAAGGAAGCAAGAAAGGAGGCGTCCAAACCACAGCACCCGCCGCCTCGTTTTTTAACGAAGGCGAGATCGATCGTGCGCCGCGCCGCCGGGATATAGCAGCTCGAGGAGAGAGAGAGAGAGAGAGAGAGAGAGAGAGAGAGAGCAGCGCAGAGAAGCGTTCCGTTCCCATTCGCGGCCGCCACGATCCCGCCGTCCCCGAGAACGGGGCTCGGAAGGGGCGCATCGCCACCAGCCTCTCATCATTGTTCGCGGGGAAGGAACGGCCGGGGGTCTCGAGCCCTGCCGGCCATTTCGCCCCGCCTCGCGAGATTCCCGCCAAGCCGTTGGCGTAGCGCGGGGAAGGCGGCGATCTCGGGCAGGGGGCGCGGATGCTGCACAAATGGAAGGTCGCCGAGGGCGGCGGGTGCGCCGGCGGCGGCGGCGGCGACCAACGCCGGCGGTGCGTGGCGGCGTCGCTGTCCACGCTGATCGCGGCCACACTGGCGTTCCTCGCCTACGTCGCCTTCTTCCCGGACGACGGCGCGCACGGGCTGTACCGGCTGTGGAGGTGCCAGGACTGCGCCGCCGGCGATCTGGGCGAGTTCCCCGGTGACGACGCGGCGGCCGACGGTCCTTCGGCCGCGCGCGTGGCCCGGTCGCCGACAACGCTGTCGCACGTCGTGTTCGGCATCGGCGCGTCGGCGCGGACGTGGGACCAGCGCCGCGGGTACGCGGAGCTGTGGTGGCGCCCCGACCAGATGCGCGGCCACGTCTGGCTCGAGGAGGAGCCCGTGAGCCCGTGGCCGGCGGCGGCGTGCCCGCCGTACCGCGTCTCGGCGGACGACGCGTCCCGGTTCGGGGACCGCGCGTCGGCGTCGCGGATGGCCCGGATCGTGGCGGACTCGTTCCTGGCCGTCGCGGCGGAGCTCGGGAACGGCACGGCGGCCCGGGACCGGGAGGAGGTGCGGTGGTTCCTGATGGGCGACGACGACACCGTCTTCTTCCCGGACAACCTGGTGGCCGTGCTGCGCAAGTACGACCACGAGGAGATGTACTACGTCGGGGCGCCGTCGGAGAGCGTGGAGCAGGACTTGATGCACTCGTACGGCACGGCCTTCGGCGGCGGTGGGTTCGCGGTCAGCTACCCGGCCGCGGCCGCGCTCGCCGAGGCCATCGACGGCTGCCTCGACCGCTACAGGTTCTTCTTCGGCAGCGATGAGCGCGTCAAGGCCTGCCTCAGCGAGCTCGGCGTGCCGCTCACCCGCGAGCCTGGGTTCCACCAGGTCAGAGCGTCCTCCTACGTAGCTGCTGCATTGCATCTCTTTGTCCGTTACCACTAAGCACTTGCATACAGTATGCTTCCTTGTCAACTGGAATATACTATACTAAAAAAAGAACTCCAAAATGACATTTTTAAGTAAGAAGAGTACGCAACTTGTGTCTAAGTCTAAGCAAACCAAAAATGTCCTTTATAACCATCTTAGGTATATCGATAACGGATGATTATCCGAGCCTTTGATTCGCATGCCAAATTCGGCTCCGCTGGTCATAGTGCCGCAGTTTGACTAACCATGCTGATTCCGTTTGATTTTCCCTGCATCACCCTGGATCAGAGCTTTTTTGACCCAACCTTTCACCGTTTCCCCCAGTGAAAAGGCCTCAGGCAGGCTTCAGCACCTTTAAGGATCCCTTGTCCTGCGCAGTGAATCCACCGAAGCATCTTTCGGTTGCTGCAAAACGGCAAAAGGCGGAACCTATTCCGGAGATCAGTGGAGCCCGGTTGTTGCGTTGCGCCGTGGCGGCATGCGATGCGACGACGGAGTGACGGACAGTGCCATCCATGACCATGGCCTATCAGGTTTCTTAAAGACTGCTCCCGATTGCTCGCACGGGAGAATTCGGAGCATCGGTGGCTTCTTCGCGCGCCGGCGCGTGGCCACGGATGTTTTTCAGAAAGACCCTTCATGATTTATAAAATAAACCCGCGCTCCATATAGCATTGGATCCTTGACATTTTTGCAAAAGACCCCCACCGATGCCTCCGTCGTTGCTCCCTCTCCCGAACCTTATCTCCCTGTCATTCCTCTCTCCGTTCTTTCTCCTCTCAGATCTGAGTTCGGGCTGGATGTGGCGCGAGCTTGAGCGGCGGCGGGCGCTCGCAGGTCTCAACATGCTGCCCCGTGGTGACATCGGGGCATCATGACGCAGATCCGGCGGCCGAGCAGCGGCGGTGGGTGGCAGATGGTGCGTCGGCCTCCTCCGCGTGCTGCCCCATGATGGCATCCAGGCGGTATGACACAGATCTGGCAGGCGAGCGACGGCGGTGGCAAGTAGGTACTGCTTCTCTTAATGGCTTACTGCGCTCCCAAATGGCCAAATTGAACCTCAGATCCTCATTCCTAGCGTGATTGTGGCAACTTGCATGAGCGAGCACCGCCAGTTTGCTCTCTCGTCCACAGCCGCATCCTTCCCACTTGCTGCGTTCGTTATGTTGCCCGTTCACGGCGTCTGCCGGCAACCTATTGTTGCCCATCCGTTACGTCCGCCAGCGAGGTTGTTGTATCCAGTTCAATGTTCGGCAAGGTACACACACGATCACCCCTAATCTTGCAGATGACTTGCATTGGATGTAGTGGATTCATTAATGAATTGGTTATGTATGTGGAAGGACGACCATCTGGTTCTTCCTGGAGTAGTATTCAGGACTGATGTTTGTGCGAACCAATTGCCCTTTTAATTATAGAGGTCGTGGAGCTATCAGTAGTTTATTGGACCTATGAAGCTTTAGTCAACACATAGAGCTGATGTCCTTCTCTATATATCCACTATGCGCCCAATGTTTAGTCTTTCATATTTCAGTATCAATAATCTGCTAGAACTGCCATAGTTTTTAATCTATTCATTTGCAACTTGTGTTCGTTTGTAAGTCTTGCAAATCCTGGTACATTTTGCTATTGTTACTGTCTAACAATAGACTGCTTAGAAGAACTATGAGTGACCTCACCTGCTTCTGCTTATATTCAGTAATGAGCAAGAAACAGTTGGTCACCTATTTTTTAATTGATGTGTGACATCTTGTGTTTAGGAGATTTCAAAAATGATGCAAATTGATTTGAGAAAGCACTTTTAATCTCTGGCGCGTTTATGGATTAGTAATGAGAAATATGCTACAACGGTGCATATGGAACTATCAAAATCCTGTGTGTTTTCACAGAAAGAAGGCTTATCACCGGCAGGTAATGAAGATGGACTGCTGTCAGCTTCTCATCCAGGAGCTTGGTAAGTGGGAAATATTGCTGTATACCATTTCAGTGGCTTTGTTACCACTGATTTTGGACTAGCTTGCAGAAAAGCTAATTTTCTAGATAGCTTGTAAGCTGTTTCTTTTCAAGTTTGGATAAGATCAAATTTTGGTTAGTGGTCTTGCTCTTGAGTTGTGGAGCAGGTACACAAAGATGCGGTAAAGACCTGCTGTCGCTGTCAAACGACGACTCTGCCTAGCCGCCGTTGACGGGTTTAGGAGTATAAATTGTGTTAACTGCACGTAATCAGAGATTCTATGAGTCTTTCTGTTTTGGACCAAGTTCAGGACAAACTCTTTTGAAGTTCATTATGGTTGCATGTATACTTACTTAGATGTATTTTTTATTTTTCAAATCTCACCCCCTAAATTGATCTATGAGATTGTACAATGACCCTTTATAGTGATGCCTGATGTAAGAGTTTTCAGAGATGTCCAATGACATTCATGGTTTAATGTTCTTTTATTGTGCAAGAATCTTAGTGTAATACACGCAAAAATATTTTCTTAATTTTGTTCTTTATGAAACGAGAAAATCTATTGTTTTAAATTTTGGTTAGATAGTTTAGTATCTATAAATTCAACGAAATAGTCAAGATAGGGCGCCCAAAGGGCGCCTAATGTTCTAGTTCGATTCAAAGTTGCAGGACAGCGTGGAGTCGCCGGACGCCGGACCGGACCCTGGCCTACTTGTCCGTGCAGTCCTTGAGTTTTTTTTTTTTTTTGCCGGAGGTGCAGTCCTTGAGTTGAGCTTGAGCCGAGCGACACCTCTCTCGCAGTCTCGCTGCCTTTCACCAGTTCACCCCATGTGGGCATGTGGCCATGTGGCGTGGGTATCGAGCAGGACAAGCGTCGACAGGCCACAGGAGCAGAGCACTGACTGGCCTAGCCAACCACCGCTAAAAAAGGGGACACCCTCTCTTCTTTTCTGTTTGCCGGGCACCATGCCAGTGCCAGTGCCATTGCCACCGCATTTCTTCTGCCGTGCCCCAGCCGGCGTCGCTAGTACCACGATGAACCAAAAAGGGTAGATTTCGGGCGTGTTCTTTTCCACGGGAGAAGTGACTGAGGGCTAAATATTAGTCTCAATTAGTCTATTTGAATTAAACACTAGGGATTAAAACAGGGACTAGGGACTAAAATACAGTAGTCTCTTGGGAGGCTGCTAGACTATTGGACCCTTTAAAGCCCATACCCCCTCCCTCTCTCTCATCCCCTTTAGTCCCTTCTCGTCCCTGAAAACAAACATCATTTTAGTTCCTGTTTGAGCAGCTCTCCTCCTGCGCGTAGTCGTGTAGAGATTCAGCCAAATCATGTGTGTTGCATCTTCTTGTTGCATGGTCCCAGCCATGGGCATGGGCTCGATGGCATTGCCAACGATCCCGGTGGCCGTAGCAGAGGCTACCTGCATTTTGGGCGTGAGAGATGCGCCGCTCGGTGTTTGACCTTTCGTTGGGCGCACTAACCAAATGATGAAACCGCCGCACGCCTTCGCCGTAGACGTAGAGCCGTAGTGCCGTAGTGGTGGTGTGTCCACAACCACAATGAGTGGCTCATGGTCTGATAGTCAGAGATGAAAACAGAGAGGATAACTCCCATCGTGTCTCCATTCGTTTTCGGACGTCAATAGAATGGGAAGCCTCAATGAGATGCTTTTACATGTGTTTTTGTGGGATTGCGTTTTTAACACTATTATGGACTCGTATACACCCCTTAGTTACAAAACTTGGATAAACTTTCACAGTTATATTATTGTAACAGCCTTTAAACATTAGGTCTTTACGTCAAATATTAGTTGAAGGATTTAGAAAGCCCTAAGAAGCATCAAGAAGCCCGCAAGTTATTTCAACAAGGCTCCTAATAACTTGCCAACTGTTGTCATGATGAGTTTGGTTCCTGTTCATATTTGTTCGTCTTGACATTTCCGTCTATCCCATTTTTTTTTTTGTTGTCGACTATCCTGATCCCGTTTTGGAAAATGTTAAGGGGTTTTCCTGCTAGTTTTCGTCTATTTTTGTCCCTGTTCAGAGCAAGACTTGATTGAATCTATGTAAGAGAGTGTTTTTCTTAGCGTAGAATGTAAAATTGCCGGTTGTCAATTGTGATAAAATGTCTCGTCTTATCTCCTCCCTTCTTCCCTCGCTCGCCGGCCCACCGCCTCGCCGTTGGCTCTGATGGCAGCAACGCTAGATCCTTTTCCATCCTCCACACCACAACCGAACACTAAAATCAATCTAGTGTGGCTCCTCCACACCATCTTCTTGATAAATCTAATATTCGGATATTGAGTTAGCTCCAAAACACTAGATGTTGAGTGTTCTGTAGCTTTACTGAATAGCGTCAGCTCCTCTTGGAGCCCGTAAAGTTGAAGGTTGTAAAAGACCGTGTCGGGCGGGGGCGGTTGTGCCCAAGGCCTGGTATGCCAAATTTTCCCCCAAATTCCACTGTATAAAAAGAAGATTCTCCGTCACATCAAAATATCGGCATATGCATGGAGTACTAAATATAGATGAAATTAAAAACTAATTGCACAGTTTAGTTGTACTTTGCGAGACGAATCTTTTAAACCTAATTAGTCAATGTTTGGACAAAAAATCACAAATACAAACGAAATTCTACCGTGGGGAATCTTTTACCGTGTAGATTTTGGACATCCCGATTTAACACGGCCCAAATTTCAACGTCGCCATCCTAAGAGCGTGCCGGTAGTTGGTTGGTGCGACGCATGAAAATTGCAAAACGACACCGTAGTTCTTTTCGTTGTTATTTGACAAATATTGTCCAATCATGGTCTAATTAGGCTTAAAAGATTTGTCTTGTCCATTTCGTCTAAACCGTGTAATTAGTTTTATTTTTTATCTATATTTAATGCTTCATGCATATGTCAAAGATTCGATGTGACAGGAAATCTAAAAAATTTTGCAAAATTTTCTGGAAACTAAACTGGGGCCAGGTGTGTTGCCGTCCTTTTCCGGTGTTGAGAAATTGCCGATCTAGGTGGCGCGAGACAGGCGTAGTGTGCGCCGCGAGGACTAGGACGGAAACGTGTCGGACCCTGGGAAATTGTGAGAATCGGATTGCCCCTGTAACTTGTGTGACGGGCGTGATTCTCTCCGGGGCAGACGGCGCAGCATCACATCGTCCTTTGATACCGTGCTTGACGTCGCCGGACACCACCCTGTTCGGCTGGTCGTTTGTGCGGCTCACCTTTTTGATTTTTGAACCGTGAGCGTGGTGCCAAATTCGGCGGGTGCTTGACGTCGCCTTCGAACGTGGAGTACGGAGTACTCTTCGGATCTGCTGCGACATCCCTGCGTTTCGTCGCGTGGTGCACACTCCGCCGGGTGCCGTTGGCCTCCTTCCACGGTGCCGTTTGTCTCCGGCGGTCGATCCTTTACCTGCCAAAAAGTTGTCATGAGGTGCCGTCTGGCCTCGAGAATCTAGAGAGGTCCATACGCGTGCAGAAAAGTTACTAGTACTGCTACGGCTGTGTTTACTTGCTCGATAAAAATTACGGTGCAAACAAAAGATTCCCCGTCACATCAAACTTGCGATACATGCATGGAGTACTAAATGTAGATGAAATCAAAAACTAACTGTACAGCTTTGTTGTACTTTGCGAGACGAACGTTTTGAACCTAATTAGTCAACGGTTGGACACTATTTACCAAATAAAGCCAAAACGTGTTACAGTACTTTTTTTACACCTTTTCGCGGAACTAAACACACCCTACAACTGATTCTTACCTTTTTTTTTTTTGAACATTTCTTTACCTTTTTTTTCAGAGAGAGTCATAGCGGCTTTTTTTTAATAAAAAAATTGACACAAGTCGCCCGTGCAATGCTTGCAGGTGGACATCCGCGGCGACGCGTACGGGATGTTGGCGGCCCACCCCGTGGCGCCGCTGGTGTCGCTGCACCACCTGGACCACGTGGAGCCCATAACCCCGCGGGGCAAGACGGCGCTGGAGGCGGTCCGGCCCCTGGTGGGCGCGTCCCGCTTCGACCCGGCGCGGGTGCTGCAGCAGAGCTTCTGCTACCAGCGCGGGCCGGGCTACGTCTGGTCCGTCTCCGTCGCGTGGGGCTACACCGTGCAGGTGTACCCGTGGGCCGTGGCCCCGCACGAGCTGGAGGTGCCGCTGCGGACGTTCCGGACCTGGCGGAGCTGGGCCGACGGGCCGTTCGTGTTCAACACGCGGCCGCTGAGCCCGCACGACGCGTGCGCCCGCCCCGCCATGTTCTTCCTCAGCCGGGTCCGGAACGAGACGGCGCGCGCCACCGTGACGGAGTACGCGAGGCACGCCGCCGCCCCGTCGTCGGAGAAGGGGGAGTGCGACAAGGCCAGCTTCCGTGCGGCGTCCACGGTGCACACGGTCAGGGTCATCGCCCGCAGGATGAGCGAGAGTGACTGGAGACGGGTAAGTGCCGCAGCCGCAGCTGTCCCGATCGCCATTCGTCTGAAACCAGCCGTGCTTTGCTTACACGTTGGAACTACTGGATGTGTTTCAGGCACCGCGGCGGCAATGCTGCAAGACGAAGCGGACGAGGTGGGGCTCGGTGCTGGAGGTGCGGATACGACGTTGCGGCAGAGGAGAGCTCACGTCGCCGTAGAACCATCCGGTCCATTTTCGATCGCTGTGATTTATCCACGGAACGCCAACGAAAATAGTAATGGTGGAAGGCATGCTATCCGTGCTCACGCCTCAGAGAAGCTAGGTCCAGTTCTCTGTCCGGCAGTAGATATTTTGAGTGGAGAGTATCTGCCTGCTGGCGACAACAGATTGTCCTCGCTGTGTATAAAAGCTTGCATTATTACCTATACGCGACTGAGATATACGTCACACATACATGCAAAAATCACATTTTTATCACGTTGTAGTGAAGTACAAATTGGGAAATAAAATCGCCCCGTACCATTTGTGAATGGTACAAATAGAGAAATTTCATATCATACCCGTCTTCTGTTAAATACGTACATGAGTAATTCTTTGAGTCTTATATAGAACGTGTGATTCTCACTAAAGGTACTTAATCATGCCAAGCTGGCAGGGGAGTTCTTGGCTTCATGGAGTGAACTTGGAATCTAAACAAGTTCTGTTCTAGTTGCCACAGAAGCTCTTTGTTGTGCCATATGGCTTAAACAGAAGAAGATACATTCCTAGTATATCAAATATGCAAGTACAATTATTCAGAGTCACACATTGGACAACGTTCTCGATGTTACTACAGAATGAGGAGGATAGGGATCGTGTGCGCAATTCATATCGCACGTTGGGGACCACTACAACGGAGATCTTTGCTAACTATGGATGGAAGTTTACCAATGGAGGGGCTATATATCCTAATGCATAGCACATTGTTATCTAATAACAACTGTTTGAGGCTTCATGCTGCGAGTTCAGCTATTGTAAATAAATATTGGACATATGCATTAGATAATGTAGAGGCTGAGAAATGTTTTTATTTCATTATCTGTAAAAGAGTTTGGCACCTTTTACATATTTGGTCTTGTTGGCTTGTTGAAGTATTTTGGTGAAGTAAACACAAGTTCACAACAAGTTATTTTCTTAGGCATCCACTCCAAAGGTATTGAGATTGTGCAATTGCATAGGAGGAAGGAGTATGTGATAACTGGGTGCAACTGGTTTTCTTATAAAAGGGGACAGATCATCTGAATCTTAGCATTTGATTTTGTTCTCCAATGTGTGTGCTCTATCGTTATATTGAATTCCTTGCCCTTTCCTTCACCAGTTCTTCTGGATCTAATTTTCCTGACAAATTCCGAGACATATCAATATGGAGATTTTTACAACAGCCAGCTATTATTTTCCATATGACATTTATATTTTTAGCCCTAGCACCTGGTCGATGATCTCTGATCTCTGTGCTTACGCCATCTCTTCGTGAGCTCTTCTCGTCGTGGGCTCTCATTTTATAGTCGGCCCTAAGTCATCCTTTCTCTTTTGCGTGGGTCGTGCTGCTTTTGAGTGAATAGATTTGGTGGGTCGGTTGGGCTTCCTTTTGTTTTCTAGTGGCTTGCGATGTTTATATCATTTCCTTTTCTCTAGTCGGTGGCCGGTGTTATATACGGTTTTTCATTTAACCTATTTTGCTTATACTCATCTATACTCCTAATCTATATCTATATCTATACCTAATAATAAAGAGGCAAAATTTCAGGCTCTTTTTTTCGTCCATCCATTTTTTTATCTGTCTTCCTCTAACTACCGAACAATGGAGAGTTTCTTCTATCTGAACTTATATATATAACCCGTGCTCATAAGAGTTAGATTAGCTCTTGTTTAGCGCGATACGGAGTCTGATTCTAATATATATATATATATATATATATATATATATATATATATATATATATATATATATAATCTTAAGGTAATATTGATAGATACAAATTCTAATCAAATATATCTCTCCGATCCTAAATCTGAATAGGAATTTTAATAAAATTTAAAAGGAATAATAATATTATATCTATACCTTCTACAATAAAATTTTGCGTCCAACCATCTTCTCTGAGTAGGTCTCTCGGTTCCAAACTGCTTCCGTTGCCGTGCACATCACATTTCATGGAAAGTTTTTCCTGTTCCGTCACGGTTTCATGCATGAGCAGTTTGTTTCCTTTCTAATATGTTGATTTGAAAAGGCCAAATTGCTTTCGACTAACACATCGATCAAATCTCTATTAAACACAAATCTGTTTGGGAAACATATTAAATGTCGCACACACACACACATCATATAAAGAGAAAGGTAGCCACCGGCCCGTATGTTGCACCAGGGGAGTCTAATGCGTATATCCTCTAATCTAATCCGTCGAAACTCAATGTGACACGAGGCCGACGGTGCAAGGCAACAGAGGATGTGTGTGCACACCGACAGAGACCCTGCTATCATTGGAGTGGAGACCAATGCGTCGTCAACAAGCAAACTCATCTATATCGACAACTATTGGCAGAATGATTTCCTAGAACTATCATACAAAGTACTTCATCCGAGATGGATGCCCTTCTCGCGTTGCCGATGATGCAACACATTGATGAGCTCTAAAGGATGCTGGTAGCCGAGTTTTGCAAGACGTACGGTGCCACAAAGTCCATGCTCAACGCCGCGCCAAACCTTTGCTATGGTATGGCTGGAGTATGCCGCCTTTCAAGTCGGGAGACCATGGGCTCGGCATCGACTGGCGCGGACTGGGTCACAATCATATCAAAACATCAGCGAATCCTCTCCTCTGATACCTGAACGCCACGGTCTCTCTACGACGGTGATGCGGACAAAAAAAAAATGGATGGATGAAAAAATGGTCACAAATTTTGTCTTTTTATTAGCAGGTATAGATATAAATATAAAATAACCATAGCACGGTGGTGGTGATAGCAAACCTTCTTCAGTGTTGGCCGTCCATGGATGAATTCGGCCTCAAGTGTGAGTTGCATGGCGACTCATGGATTTCTCTATAAAAAAATCATAATAGACTGAATTAAGTCAAATCATGCTAACTTGATTTCAAACAGACTCGACTCATCTAACATGGAGGGCAGGGTTAATGTAATAAACAAATCCAATAGAGTATTAGTGTCTTCCTCATGTCCCATGATATATAAGATTTGAAATTATTTATTTAAGATTAGGCGAAGCTCAAATAAAAAAACTGATAAAAATGGATGGCCCGTTATTATTGACATGAGCACCGCACAACAAATTGTATTATTTATTTAAGATTAGACGAAGCTCAAATAAAAAACTGATAAAAACGGATAGCCCATTATTATTGACATGAGCACCACACAACAAATTGTATTATTTATTTAAGATTAGGCGAAGCTCAAATAAAAAAACTGATAAAAATGGGTAGCCCATTATTATTGACATGAGCAGTGCACAACAAATTGTACATCCCGTTGCAACGTATGGACATTTTTGCTAGTAATAATAAAGAGGCAAATTTCAACCTATTTTTTTTCGTCCATCCATTTGTTTGTTCGTCTCTCTCTAACAACCAGACAATAGAGTCTCTTCCGTTCGGATTTATATATAAATAAATATATAAACTATGCTCATACGAGTTAGAATAGTTCACGTCTAGACCAATATGGAGTCTAATTCTAAAATTATTGGTTTTGTGCAAACGAACTAGGATTAGATTATGATTCCTCTTTTTTTTCTTTCTAGGATAGGGCCGTATGTTCAACAACAAGAGTCCGGGTGCAGCTCGTCGAGCCAGCCGGCCAAGGTACAGGTAGACACTGAAGAGGAATTAAAGTATCCACAATATTATATGCTATATTTGCATGCATACCATGATTAGGGGAGAATTCTAAAGATGTTAACTGCAGCCGGACTTGTTTATTTGGTATATATTTATACACACGTAATCTGAACAGGAACCTTTTCACATGATTGGTTGAAATACAAAATAGATCTCTTCTTGGTTTAGAATGGGACGACATGTTTTAGTTTGGACTTTGGTTCCTTGACCGAATCGGTTTAGAAAATATGCTTGTACGATTTGAATCTACTAATTCAACCAGGAAAGACCAGCCGCCGTATCTATATCTATACCTAGCTACATATTGGAACATATCTCTCTCCCGTGTTGTATGAATATGACGTGTCCAACCAATGGAGTGTAATTTTAAAACAAATTGGTATACGAGTTAGAACACATAATGCAATCGTTACATAAATCACGAAATCGCAAGTCATCTATGTAACCGCTCGGCAAGTTATACGTCCCGGTGCAACGTACGCTCATGTTTTGCTAGTTATAATAATATAGTTATATATGCATCCTTTTGGTGGTCGTCAGTGCTCACAGTAGTGGATTGGAAGTGAAGCACCCTATAGAAAGGTCGCATATCTCTAGGCTTTAGCAGAAAATGTATTGGTAAGGCTGTGTTTAGTTGAGAAAAATGGGGTGAAAAGTTACTGTAGCACTTTTCGTTGTTATTTGGTAAAATTTGTCCAACCATGGATTAATTAGACTTAAAAGATTCATCTCGAACTTTACAGACAAACTATGCAATTAGTTAGTTTTTTTTACCTACATTTAATGCTCCATACATGCGTTTAAAGATTCGATGTGATAGGTGGAAGATGAAATATTTTGGGTTTGCATGGGAAGTAAACAGGACCTAAGTTGTGAACTGCAAAAAAAATTGATATCTTACTATACACTAATCCATCCGTCCCGAAAAAGAGTCGTTCTGCGGTTCAAAATGTGTCCCAAAGAAAGTGTCGTTGTAGCCATTGCAGCCTTATCTCATAGCCCTGCTCCCTACCTTGTCGTCTCCACACTGGCAACCTCCGTCTGCTTCATCTCTGTCCCCTCTACCTCGCCTCCGTGCCTCCCTCCCGCACTTGACTGGTCCCCAGGCAGATGCAGATCCCGCGACCGGCGTCGAGGCAGTGGCGCTCTCCAGGTGAGGTTGCGTGCCCCCTGGCGAGGTCCGCCGTGCCACCCGAGACTCCGCCGGTGACGAGGACGGGACATAGATGTCGGTGCCTCGTCCCTGACCTGGCGACCCCCCGGTGCCCATCCTCCCCGTCGCGAATACGGAGAAGGTCCACGCCGCTGCCCTCCACCTGGTACCCCGCCGACGCCCGTCCTCCCTGGCGCGAAGGCGGAGAAGGCCATCGGCAATCGTCGGCGGCTCCTCCTCCTCTTCCCTTGGCCAGCCTACAGGGTTGCTGGGTCGCTGGGGCAGCCGAGATCCAGCCAAGGCGACCGAGATCCAGATGGGGGCGGCCGAGATCTAGACCGAGGCGACGGGATCCACCCCGTTCCCCTCTTCTCCTCCGGTGCAGTCTCAGCGTGGAGAGCGCGGTGGACGCGGGTCGGTTTGAGAGTGCGGGATACGGGAGAACAGAGAAGGAAAAAGCGAATGTAGGGGTATGTTGGTCATTTGGAGTCTTCCTTGTTTTGCGTGCACATGTCTAAAATGACCGTATTTTTGGGACGGAGGGAGTACACAAGCTAACTTCTCGATCGTACAGTACGCTAGAGCAGTAGAGCCAATACACATATTTGTTAAGTTGTTCTCCTCCACTGCGTCACACAGGATTTGTACAATTTGGTCAGTCGCTCCTACCAAATCGTTGCTACCAATGACAGATTTGATCGCCCCAACAAGGGCAAATCCATTTTTCAGAAATCACGAAGTCACGCATTTTTTCACGCGAAAATCGCGCGCCCACGGCAGCCGGGGTTCGAACCCACGACCTTGGGCTCGCGCATTCCCTCCTCTAACCACTCCACCCAACACTCGCTTATGTCTATAATTGATTTTGGTTCCCCACGTATTATCCTAAACCGAATTTAAATTGATTGTTTGAGGCCCTAAACGATTTTAAATGAAAAAGCTGTCAACTACAAAGTTATATAACTTTTCAAGATCTACAACTTTTAAATTAGTGGTTTCTCCATCTAAGGTCATTTACAAAATTTGAATTTTAAATTTGAGAAATTCAAACGTAGTTTCCATGACAAGATGATTTCAAATTTAAAAGTTGTCAACTATAAAGTTTCATAACTTTTCACGATCTGCAACTTTTGTTTTTGCTGTTCGTTCATCTGAGGTCGTTCAAAAAATTCAAATTTTAAATTTTAAATTTTTAGAAATTCAAACGTAGTTTTCCTTAACAAGATGATTTCAAATCAAAAAGTTGTCAACTACAAAGTTTCATAACTTTTCGGGATCTATAACTTTCATTTTGGTTGTTTAATGAGGTCATTTGAAAAAAATTTAAATTCAAATTTTAAAAATTCATACGTAGTTTTCCTTGACAAAATAGATTCAAATAAAAAAAGTTGTCAACTGCAAAGTTCTATAGCTTTTCGAGATCTACAACTTTTATTTTGATCATTTGTTCATCCGACACAGTGACAGTAACATTGTTCACAAATTTTACATATCTCTCTTATGTTACTGCCACTTTATCGGATAAAGAAATGATCAAAATAAAAGTTATAGATCTTGATGAGTTCTACAACTTTTATGTTTATGATCTTTTCAGTAAAAATCATTTAATGTTTTAAAATGACGTTTGAAGTTGCCATTTTTGAAATTCAAAATTTAAATTGATAAAACATAGTCACATGAAAAGATGGATAAAATAATAACCGTAGGAACATAACAAATTGATAGAGCATGATTTTAGAAAATTTTAGGAAAAAATTTATCAAATTTGAAGTTAGTATGAGAGAGAAAGACTGGTTAAAAGTTTTAGCCAGAGATTAAAAAAAGAAATCAGAATTCTTCGATAATTTCAAAACTAAATTTCAAACAACATTTTAAAGCAGTAAATAATTTCAAATGAAAAGGTTATAAACAGCAAAGTTTCATAACCTTTTGAGATCTACAACTTTTATTTTGGTTATTTCATCAACCGCCCCTACAAATAAATTTGTAGGGGTGACTCGTTTGGACACTATTTGTAGGGGTGGCTTAAAAAAAAGAAGCGCTACTATAAATTCTTTTTATAATAGTGGTCGTGAGACTTTTACCCCTTTCGGAAGCATCTTTCAGCGGCGATGGGAAGGCGGAAATTAAGGTCGCCTTGTGAAGGTTTTAGAGAGAAGAGGAAATTCATCGCAGTCCCTTACGAAGCTTCATGCATGGCAAGTGGGGAGCAGCGTAGGAGGTCAAACATCCAACCCGTTGTTATCCAAAAAAAAAAGGGTCAGCCTAGTCAGAGGCATCAAGCTAGTTCCGCCAGCTGATTGCCTGTCTGTTCGCCGCTGTACTCGACATTGTCAAACTGCTCTACATGATGATCTTGCAGTCATATATAAATGGCAGGTCCTGCCAGTATATATACCTTAAAAAAACATGTCGTTACTCTTAGTCTTATAGCAGGTACTAGAAGTGATTTCTTCCCTAATTTTGTTTACGAAACCCCAAAAAAGAAATATGTACGTGGAAGCCCAATCGCACTCGAACAGTGCTCTTACTTTCTGTATCTGATATGTTCGCTGAACCTGTACGCCTCTATGAATACGAAACTGTCAACACTTTGAAATCCAAGTACCACGTACGGCCAGTCCTTGTTCCCAGGAAGTCAAAACTCAAAACACACACAATCATGTTGATGCATGAATACGGCCAAGCAACTTGGCCACGGGCCACCTATGGAGTATTTTTCAAAACTTGTTTAAAGAACAAAGTCCACGGATCAGAACTTCACCGAAGAAGAAGAAGAAGAGACAGCATGTGTGGATAGACACGAGCTTTGTGGAATTTTGGCGCCACATGGTAGAGCGGCTCTTGCGGTTCGGTTCGACAGCTCTCGCCTCTCGGCGTCGTAGGACTCGACGCCGCGCCAGTTGCAGCGAGCGCGCGGTCGCCGTCACACACCGCTGATGCAATCGTGCACCCTGCACACGCCGTCCTCTCTACTGTACCGCCCGTGCACGAATTGCTTCTCCTCCAGTGCGTTCGTTGTTCAGTCTGAACACGCGGTGGATTCGGTTCATAAGCACACGTCGCTAGCTAACGAAGAAGGCAGACCGACCGGGGCCAACAGAGAGCAAGGCGAGGCAAAAATTGAAGTGGCTTCGCATCGCAGCACAAAAAAATCTCGTGCTGTGCGCGGTGGGCCGGCCGCGCAACGGCGGCGCGAGCACGATAGATGGGGATGTTCCGGCTCCATGTCCATGCATGCATGCCGACGTCGGCAAGGTGCTTGTCGTCAAACCTCGTGTGCTCCTTTCCTTCGTTTGCAAGGGAAGCAACGAAGCATGGATTCTTCTCTCTTGTGCCTGCTCAACCAGGTCTACAGCTCAAGGCAGAAAGGTAGAGCTAGAGTTCACATTATATTCCCAGGTGCGGAAAAATTCGGAGACAGATAGTAATGGGGTGGCTGCTAGTCTACTGGATTATTTAGTGGACAAAAAAATTAACTATTTTGACATGCTGGCTCCATCAAGACCTAATAGGACAGACATCTCGAAAAGAAAGGAAAAAGATAGACCTACAGTATAGGTGAGAGTGAAGCATCTGGTAGCAGAGGCAACGCAACAAGGATTTTGCTGATGGCAATTATAGCCTACTTAGCTTTCTGCGTAACAACGGAGGCTCATCGCTGTGCAGCTGTTCATAGACGCGGACCGGTAAGTCACCGGCCGGTCGAGAAAACCAGGGCCGGGGGCGGGCCCCAGCGAGCCCCCAAAGTTCGCGAGGCGATGTCGACCCAAACAGCCCGAAAAATCAAACGAGGGGAGCTGCGCTGCTGCGAGTCAAGATCGAGACGTCACGTCGAGAGGGGTGGTGGATTGCAGGACTGGGCATCGTCGGATGGCTACATCTTGCTTATCAATATTCTCATTCTATACTCATTTCTTCCACGCTCATCTATTCTCTATATTATCTCTATCCATTGTGGAGTCCACTTGTCACTTTATCTAAATATATTCATGTGAGATCTAGTTTTAAAGCATTTATTGAAACGAATTCAATGGTGTAATCAGAATTTAATTTGGTCTTTTAGTCTGCGAGTTATAACATTTTTTAATTAAAAGAAATAGTAGGACCCGGCATGCATGTTCTCTCTTTCTACCGTAGGTGCGCTATCCTACCCCTGTCGCGCTAGATTTGGCGCACCGAGGCCATTAGCGGACGGCTTAGAGATCAGCGCTGCAGCTGTATTGACACGGTATATGCTGAGCTGTCTTCTTTATCGGATGTTATACAGGCACCGGTGCAGTCGGTCTTAGACTACCTGCAGTGGGTACTCTAAAGGAATACTCTAAAGCTTTAGAGTATGAATATAGAGTAAAAACTGCTACACTGAGTACTCTAAAACGATACTCTATCCTTTCTCCCAATCTATATTTAGAGTGGTACAGTGCTTACTCTATAGTGGGCAGTGGCAGACCCCACTAGCTAAACAAAGGGGAAAAATGCTATAACTCACAAACCAAAAATTCAAATTAAATTTTGATTGCACCATTAAATTCGTCTCAATAAATCCTTCAAAATTAGATCACACATGGATATATTTAGATAAAGTGACAAGTGGGTCCCACGGTGGATAGAGTGGATAGAGGATGATACAGAGGATGGATGGGTGCAGGAGAATTGAGTATAGATGAGAGAATCTTGCTGACTAGGACGTATAGAGGATGAATATAGAGGTCCACGCACTCGTCGTACTCTAAATTCATCCTCTAAAAGGAATATTCCGTCCTAGTCATCGAGATTTCATCCTCTATATCAATTTTCCTGCATTCTTCCCGCATTCATCCATACTCTATATCATACTCTATCCACTGTGAGGCCCACTTGTCAGATTTTTTACTTTTTACTTTTTTCTATTTTTCTCTTTCCTTTTCTTTTCTTTTCTTTTCTTTTCCCCCTCTCCTCCTTTATCCATTCGACCGTGCGCCCTCCCTCCCCATTCTCTCTCTCTCTCTCGGTCCTCACCGGTGGTCGCGCGCCCCTCCCTCCCCGGCCCTCCCTCTCCGGCGGGTGGCGCCTCCCTCTCCGGCGAGCGGCTCCGACGGGCAGCGCGAGCGGCTTCGACGACGGACGGTGGCCCGCACGGCCCGGCGGCGGAGCTCGCTCGCGCGGCCCGGCGGCGGGGCTCACCTCCTCGCGTGGCGCCGGCGAGCACGCACCCCGAGGTGACGCCGACGTCCTCTCCACCTCCGCCTCTCTCTCGCAACATCCCGACACGGCGGCTCCAGCTCGCGGCTCCGGCTCCGGCGGAGCTCCACCCTCCCTCTGCCCTCTCTCTCCTCCGCCCTCCCTCTGCCTTCGCTCTCCGGTGGGCCCCAACGCAGGATAGCGCACGCCGCTATCACACCATAGATAGCGGATGCGCTTAGGTAGCAGACACGTTTAGCGTGTCCGGTGCAGGCGTTCGTCCGGTAAAACCGATCATGCAGGATCGTTTTACCGTACCCAGTGCAGTTCGTCTTATGTGGGAAGGGAAGCCGCATGCATTGTACTTGGCGGGAGCGATGGGTGCGGGCGGGAGCGGCTGCAGGCCGAACAGCAGGAGCACAGGGCCCCATCCTGTCCGGACCGCGGTAGCTGTCTATAGCTGCCGCTGCGGACACGGCCCCGCGCCCGTCGCTGTCGCCGATCGCAACGCGCCAGCGGCCGGCATGGCGTTTGTTTGGCCACGCCCGCGATGCAGTGCGGTATAAGGCTATCGGTAGCGCTGCACGCTAAAACGAACGCAACTCTAAATCTAGCGTGAGAACGCACGCACCGCTGAACGCTACGACGTCCCCAACCGCTGCGTTTGCTACAGTAACACGCCACCGGTAGCGTTCGTGCGTGAGCGCCTGTAAAAGGGAAGGAGGAGAGAGAAAGAGAGAGAGGAGAGAGGAGGGAGGAGAGAGAAAGAGAAAAGAGAGAGAGGATATGATATGGTTGTTGATATAGAGTATGATATAGAGTAAATATGGGTGCGGGAGGAGTTGATTTAGAGGTGAGAATCCTAGATGACTAGGACGGAATATTCCTTTAGAGGTGTGTTTAGAGAGTGGTGCGGTGCGGATAGCCTAATGACACCGGCTACCAACCCTAGACCATTTAGGTCGAGCCAATCAGTAGCTGGATTATTGCTAACTATTTACCCTGCAGAGCTAGCATCAGAATGCGATTACACATCCGGCAGCAGTTTACCATGATCGACTCTGATTGATTAGTACTTTCAGTACTTGTATGTATAGCATGCATAAAATATGCGAGTAATTAAAACGATATTAATGGGGAATTAAGTGGAAAACTAAAGGAGTGAGTCTGTTTGTCCTCAGTGCCCAGTCATCTGTAACCTTCACGGCTGGTCTTCACATAAAAAGAAACGTCATGCATGGCTGGTCTTTAAAAAAACAAAGCGCGACAAGAACGGGTGGCTTGGCTCGGCTAGCGAAACATGATACGTAAGTAGCATGAATGCAGAGACATGCACCGTATGGCAGAGCCCTGAGCGAGTCCCTTCCATATCCTCATCAGGAAGCAGGGACCAGGGAGTTCTATACATGCAAACTATTCGTGCCTTCGTGGTCCAATGTAGATTGGATTGCGAACTTCAATGTCGTGGTCCTTGTATACAAATATTACACGTGGTACATGTAGTTTGGCGTTGGTCGGACGAGCGATTGTTTAGACATTCAAAATAGGTACAGATCTGCAACATGTCCTCTAAATTAGGTTCATTTTTATTCTTATAAGTTGCCACATCAGCACTATATAACCGATTGTGATCGGATTGCAAGCGTTATCCTTCTCCCACATCATGTCGCCTAGGTCCACTTGGTGATATTGTCCACCGTGGCTTGCTCCAGCTAGGACACATGACAGGGTTTGCCGATTAGTGAAGGGCATCAGCCACAATAAAAAAATCATGTTTATGCAAGGTCAATATAACATCGCCATCCTCTTGCTTCCCGTTCTCCCATCTCGCCCTGACCTCGGCTGCTGCTACATCACAAACCCAAGTCCTTCCCTTCCCTACACTTGCCCTCATGGATCCCTTCTCCAAGAAGCGCAAGCCCAAAGAAAACAACACTACACCGCCTCTCTTGCCGGTGAGGCTGCTACCCTAGGCCTCATCTACGATGACAGTCGCTGCCTCCTCGACTCACTCTCCGGGACTAGCTCATGGACATCGTGGCCGCTGCCACGCTCGACGCCATGCACATAGTTGTTGATAGCGACTCAGTCCTTTGCAAGCTCTTACATATGGGGGCTTTAGTGGGAGGCCGCCTTTGACACACTTCGTGCCATCTTCGCTGCCTATGGGGATCTAGAGGAGGCCGTCTTCATCATTAACAAGTCCACAGGGCTGTCCAAGGATTATGGATTCGACGTGTTCTGCCACATTGGTTCTTCCCTCATCACACCCAAAGAGCCATCCAAAAAGATCAACAAATGCATGATCATTAAGTAGGAAGGCCAGGTGCTTGTGAGGGAGACGGCCTGGATGGCGAGCGAATCCCCTTGCCTCTTTTGTCGAGCGATACATGCGGGATAACATTCTCAATGTTTTTGTTTTGAAAAAGTATCATTCCCTACTTATATTGAAAGCATAGTTAGCTAATGTAACATGTTGGGTTATCACCTTACAAGTTTAAGCTCCATAGAAAAAGAGCAAACCGACTTCCCATCAACATATTACAAGAAACAGAGCAAACTCCCACATGGCTCGAGCCCAGCATGGAGTTTTAACCAAGCAACCCAAACAGGAGACACTGCATTGTAGACTAGACTACATGAAGTTTTTAGTGCACTCTTCATCCATGTACTAGTATTTAGCAAAATCTCTTGCCCAAATCTTCATCGCCTCCATGTCTTCTCATCCGGCTCCTGCCGATTCCCTTCCTTGAGCCGTGGCCGCCATCGCTTAAAACTGTGTAGAATTTTGAAATTAAAATCATGTTAGTTGAGTTTGCAGGGAATATCTTCTCAATGGAAATTTTATTTCTCAAATTCAATAACCCCATGAAATGCTCAACAATTTGGAGATAGGATTGACAAAGCTCTTGAAGTCGGGTTTTTTTCTCTCGAGATTTCCTGAAACCGGATGGGATAAGGAGGCTGCAGGAGGTGAATAAGCTCAATATACGAAATCAACACTAGTATAGAGACATACTATACAGGCGGGTCTATACCCATTTCCACTGGCGTTTTTCAGCACCGCCTGCGCTGGAGGCCAGTGGAAATGGGACTACAGCACAGGCGGTTGCTTTTGAACCGCCTATGAAAATCCATTTCCACAGGCGGCTCACTTAGTGAACCGCCTATGTAATACACAGGCGGTTCAAAAGTAACCTCCCGTGATGTTGGATATTTTTATATTATTAAATATATACATATACATTGATATTGGAACTACTAAACCTTATTGGATGGTGTTCAAATATAGCAACATGCAATTTAAATATTTCATACATGTATTTATATACATCAAAGTTTTGTGCTCACAAACATAAAGTTACAAGAGTATCTATACATCACACATTATATACATCAAAGTTTTCACCCGTTGTCTAATAACTGTCTCGACTAAGTTGAAGCCTACTAATATATGTGAGCATTCTATACTCTGGGCGTGCTAAGACGCTGGTAGCATCGTGATATTTCTCATTGCATGGAATAACTTATTTCAAGATGAATGAGCACGGGTCCTCAACTATGTTGTATAGAACACGTTCGGTCATGTGCTTAGCTTTTTTTACATCAAATTTCTAGAAAGGAGGTTTATAAACATTATATATTTACACTTGACAATACATTTACAAATTTAATGTCAGAAATACATACATGACTATTACTTATATTACCTTAGAAGGGTTCTTGATGTATCGTCCGTTCTCTCTCATGAACTCGCACACGTAGAATCCACAGTGGACCGATCCGGGTGGTTGCTTGTGGCACTATATAACGGGAAAGTGGTTATTTACTTGCAACATCGTCCTATGTATTATATATATATGATATGTATTCATAAATTTTCATACGTACCGGCCAGTTATGATGTATTTTCAATAGCTGCCCTTGTGTTGATGACTCGCACCTTCCACCTTTAATCTTGTAATACCTATATGCCCTATAATTTCGAATAGAATCACCTTGTTATTCTCAACATCTCATTGATTTAAGTATGCATGCAAAATCTCGACTTACAGCTCTAAGTGCCCCACGAATGTTTCATAGCTTGTAGTCGGGTAATCTGCGGAGTCACATACCAACACCTTTCCAGACCTAGGAAAAATCATGAAGCAGATCCAGTGATCCCTGTACGAATCAAATTTGTGATGCATGTGTGTACTAAAATAATTAATTTGATATATGCAAACTCACACTAACCCAAAGTTGTAGGGGACCACTATGGATTCCCAGTGTTAAAACTGAAGCATTACGTGTCCTAGGTGTGAGGACCTTGATGTCGCCTAGAGGGGGGTGAATAGGCGTGTCTAAAAATTTCTACACAAAACTTGAAGTTACTTGTCAGCAACTGTCGGAAGTCCCAACAGTTCAGGTCGAAACTCCCGACGTCGTCAGCAGTTCCGACGCAAGCTGTCAGCAGTCCCGACGCCTACGGGGAATGAACTTCAAGTGCTCAAATAAACTTTGTGAAGCCAATAACTTACAACCCCACTTCCTAGTGGTAAGGTGAAGATGTTAGCTCACTTCCTTGATGCCAAGATGCCTCCAAACATAGATCGGGACCAAACCCTAGAATCACCACAAATCCAAGTATAGCAATGCAAAACACAAGAACACAAGTGAGACACCGATTTATCCCGTGGTTCAGCTCACCACTAAGGCTTGCCTATGTCCACGTTGTTGAGGAAGCCACACAGGCTTTTCGGGTCTCTTTCAACCCTATCCTCGTTCTCAAGTCAAGAGAGCAATCTCTTGAGATGAGGGGTGGTTTCACTAGATGATTGGGGTGATTACAAACCTCCCGGGGCTACCACACAAGTTAGAAGCACCACGGGCGACGCCTAGCCGGCTAGGGTTCCAAGAACCCAAGAGTAACAAATGCAAATCCAACCGGCTTGACGAAGAAATCAAGTGCTCAAGCTTTCTTTGATGTTTCTCTCACCAAATCCCTTCTCTCAACTCAAACTCTTTCAAGACTTGAAGCTAGGAGCAAAGAGGAGAGAAGAGAGAGGCTTTTGGGTGCTAGGAGGCACTTCTCTGAAGTTTTGGTCAAGTGGAATGAGTTCCTAACGGTTAGAAGTGAAGAGATGGCTATTTATACTTGAAGTAGAAATCTAACCGTTCAGATCTACGTCGGGACTCCCGACGTAGATCTCGGGACTTCTGACCTGTATAGAAAACACTATTCATACAAGGTCAAAGTCACTGCGCGAATGCCAACGTCGGGACTCCCGACGTATGTCGGGACTGCTGACAGTCGGGACTGCTGACGTACGTCGGGACTGCTGACATACGTCGGGACTGCTGACGTACGTCGGGACTGCTGACGTACGTCGGGACTGCTGACGTACATCGGGACTGCTGACATACGTCGGGACTACTGACGTACATCGAGACTGCTGACCGTCGGGACTTCCGACGTACGTCGGGACTTTCGACGCAGCAGTCAGCAGAGCGAGCCGATGGGCCTAGCGTCGGGACTCCTGGCGAGGGTCGGGACTCCTGACCGTCGGGAGTTCCGACATACGTCGGGACTTCCGACGTCCTCAGTCACCGCACAGGCTAAATGACTGGACGTCAGGACTCCCGGCGCAAGTCAGCACTTCCGACCGTCGGGACTCCCGACATACGTTGGGACTTCCGACACCAAAAGTCACTAAAACTATTCTATGTGCTCGTTAGGTGCTAGAGTGTCTCTCTTATGATTTAGTTTTAATACTTGAGCACTCTATCTTCCTCAAACCAACTAGATTAGCATCCCCCTTTATAGTGCGGCATAGCCTAAACTCAAGATCAAAAGAATATTACCATTTTAACCACTTGAGTCTTCAAAGTCTTCATATGTCACTTCTTCTCAATATCACTTCATAAGGGGATGCAATCAACTTCATCTTCTCTCTTTGAGCAAGTTCAGCTTGAGCATGTGACTTGAACCATTTCAACACATGTGAGTTCAATCCATGGCTTAAAGTCACTTCCACTAATGATTTGATCCTCAATACAATATGACTCCTCATGGCTCAATTAGTACCTCGACTCAATGCAAGTACTTTCTTCTTCACCTTAGCCATGGTACCTCGGTCTATAAGCCATTGCTTGCCCTTCACCTTCGCTTAGTCCCTCGAAGCCCTTTCCTTGCTATCTTCACCCTATCGAGCCATACTCAAGTCACATCATATTAAGCATCAACTGAAAAACCATTTCTTTAATATTGTGATCCTTATTGTTTGAATATCTTCTTGATATGAATGTTGAGATCAATTAAGCATGATATGTGAAATATCATATGGTTTGCCTTCTTGTTGAACCTATATATACTTCTCATTTCACAATCCACAAGTTATGCAATAAACTCAATTTCCTGTTCAACACTTTGCAAACTTTGTCAGATCTTTAATGGCGTTGTCATTCAATTCACCAAAACCACTAAAGGGCTAGATGCACTTACAATCTCCCCCTTTTTGGTGATTGATGACAACACAATTAAAGCTTACAAGAGATTGATAAATAATAAGATTTTGAATCCTATGATATAGTGAGCTCCCCCTAAATGTGTGCATTGAAAGAAATTCAGATTTTAGCCTCGAATGCCCAATGCACATATTTAAGATGAAGTGTGGGAACCCTCCTATATCTTAGCATCCGTGAGGGTGCAAGGTGTCAACATGATAATCGTGATGCATATGACAAGTGTGCACACAAGCATCCAAGGTGACTAAAAAAAATTGTACCCCCTTCTCTTCTCCCTTCTCATTCTCCCCCTTTGGCAACAAGCACCAAAAAGAGAGAAAAGAACGAAGAGGGATACAACAAACTTGACATAATATGGTCAACAAAAGATAACCAAAACAAGCAATGACCATAAAATGCAAGTTCTCTTTTGAAAAAGCATTTTGAAGCACATTATGAACTTTTTCCAAGCCTTTTGCCTAGATGCTAGTTGATCAAACAAGGTGTGCAACATTTCAAAATTCTCTTAATGGTCATCAAATGACACTCTTTTAAATTAGCTTGAATTCTATCACACATGCACACACTAGCATGTAAGGGCCTAGATGCACAAAGGTAATACAAGAGTTCATGGAGCGATGTACCTTTGTTCTAAGCCTCATAATCTCCACCGTGATCATGAATTTTTAAATTTAGTGCTTTGATGGGCTTGACACGATGTAAAAGATTTCATTTGTGCCCATCTCTCTTGATCATAGGAGATATCACAAACTTGTGCTTGATTTTAATTTAAAGTCCATTGCTAGCTCTTGTTGTCATTTTGAGATACCAATTGAAGACATATTTCTTGATACACCAAATTTAGAGATTATCCATCAATACCAATTGAAATATGATCTTCACAATTTTGACATCAACTGAAAGAGCCTTCAAAAGTTGATGCCAATTGAAATGGATTCTTGTATCTTATAATGTCACCTAGGAAATGCTCATAAAGATAAGAGATAACATTAAATTGCACAAGCTAGAGTTTCACAACTAGTGATCATTTTGGATGTGGATGGCAAGTGGATCACTAATTGCAAAACCTCATAACATAGACTAAATTCCCCCTTTTTGATAGTGCATACATATATATGTGGAAAGCAAGAACAGATGCACTTTTTGGTCAATTAAGTCCAAACAAAGGAATTTAAGTTATGTTATGGAGTGTAGCCACTTAAGAGATAAATATTGCATTCAAAATGAAGGATAACTTTACTAATTTGGATTGAGTTAATGTAGCATACCCATGAGAAACTCATTCTCACCAAGAGACTATACAAATTTACTAGAAGAAAAGGTTAGTCTCAAAAGACACAAGACATAGAATGAGCTCCCCCTTAATATGTGCATCAAGTACTTGACTTACTTGTGAAATGCACTTGAATCGGTTTAAGAATCTAGAGGAGTTCATCCTATATCTTGGTCAAGGCATAACAATCTTGCAATAAATGAAATTATGCCAAAGAAAACATACCATCACCAAGGTAGATAGATCACCACATAAATTTTAATTGTCATGACAATCATAAGTGAGACTTCAGTGATTTGGATGACCATAATTCTCACTTGATAAAATGTGGTGAAATTGAAAACTCTTGTGACCATCCAAGATCCATATTAGGTTCCTAGTTCTTTCTTTACCTAAGGCAACTCACATAGAGAGCAAGAGGTAAAATTCATGAAATTTGCAAATTTGATAACTAGGAGTTACCATTCCTTTGTTGACATGGTCTTGGATGACCAATGAGATGGATTCATGTTGTCACACCTGGTTTTCTAAGAACAAAACCAGGCTAATCATATGTATGCCCAGGAAGTTCACACATATGCCAGAATGAAAAAAATATCAGAAACAATGTTATTGTATAACGTATACATAGCTATATTAACACTTACATCAGAGTATCGCGGAACGGTGACTAAACTTCGGGCTCCATTCTTCTCAGGGACGGCTGACTGGGGGTAACATATGCCTAGCACTTCTACTAGTCTTCTGGAAACTCCACTACACCTTTGTCCTTTTTCCGAGTAGCATCTTACTACACACTGGAGTGTTGGGGAAATAGCAAGAGTGAGTCCATGTCGAACTCAACAAGTATAGCACAGGGTTCATGAGGCTCAAAAAGGCTAGACACTGTTTAACTGCGTTTAGCTTTTAATCATCATATAATTAGCAATTGAGTAGCATCAAGGTAATCCAAATCCCATTAATGAATCAATGATCAATTGTAATAAGGATAATGAATAGCATTAACATGAGCATAATAATAATCAACAATAATTAAGCATGATATAACAATGGTGATCAACTATTCTGTAAGAATCTCCAAGGCCGCTCGTATCCGTGAGCACGGCTAGTATACCAGTTTTTAACTCTGCGCAGAGGTGTACACTTTCACTGTGAGTCATGATTTCTAAATGCATGGGTTTGCAAGGCCCAAAACATCAGAGACCATATAAAGCCATTCAAAAGTTCGTCTAACAAGTTAGGGCCATTAGATTCACTCGGCAGGCAGATGTAGAACCCCCCTTCCCTGTGGCACAACAACCGCAGCCTATACACACTAGGCCAGGGGCTCGCACTACACCCAACGTGGCAAGCCTTTCTTACGCCATTTAAGGTAACCTCTAACAAGCTAGAAAAGGTCTCTTGAACAACTAGAGCCAGAGCCATATAGCCCTCACAGCTGTACTGTCAATCCCGGTTATCACTTACAGGTAAGTCCTTATGGAGAGTAACTAGAGCATCAAAATAACCCACATGCTCTAGCCCTCTTTCAACAGTAATAAAATCATCTTAATTGGTTGATTGCATAATCCATTAGTCAAATTACAAGATCATTGTTCATAATTAAGCGCTAGCAATAGCTACCCAAATGCATAACCCATAGGTGACAAGGAAACAAGATATCAATAGCTAAGTTATAATCTCTATGGTTGTCAAGGTAGACACATGCATATGTATGATAATTTCAGTGAATAGGACAATAAGGATGGTCCCATGTTATACTTGCCTTAATCAAAGCTTTCCTGATGATACTGCTGGTCTGGCTCAAAATAATACTCCTGATCGTCAAGAAATTGCTCACCGTCTATACTCGATCATCAAGCACCAACACACAATCATCCAATCAAACATACACGAAGCAAACAAAGAGATACAATTAGAACAGTACACCAACAATAACAAAATAGTAATAAAAGTTTATAAAACTCTTCTACACGTTCCTACGATCACACAGACGTAAAGATCACCAAATTCTGAGTTAAAACGTGAAAGTTATGAATTTTCTAAGATTTCCTATAGATAAATAAATACTTAATTATAAACTCGAAAATTAAATTGTCAAAACTAACTGTACAACTACACTAACATGTAGAACTCGCAAATACGAACCTAACATAACTTGAGCGGATTAAATCAGAGTTAAAACGAAGATTTTATGACCAAAACAATCCTAGTGGCAAAACGGTAAATATCTGAAAACGTATTTTGAATTTAACCGAGAGAAAATACGCTTTCCAAACACGGAAATAGATTTGGGATTTTGCGCTAAGGGTCGCGGGTTATAATCTGAAACATCCCAGGGTTTCTTAAGCAAAATACCATACCGAAGGGGTATATTTAGATCTCGGCCGTTGGATCTCAACTCAACGAGCCAGATTAGATCAGAGGAAAAGGAAGAGGGCGGCGCCGGCCACCAACAGTAGCCCCACGGTGGCTGCTTCACCGGCAGCGAGAAATCCACGGAGGTGCTCACGAAATTCGGTGTTTCGGTACACAATTGAGCAAAATAAAAGTACTAGCAGAAAGAGGGGATGAAGGCGAGCTCACCCGTGTAAGAAACAAAGGTGGTGTCGACTCGGTCGCGAAGCACAGCTAGCAATGGCGGGCGGTGGTTCCCTGCACCCGACGGCAAGACGCTGTGAACACCTCAAATACTAAATTAGATGGAAAAGGTCTTGTGAACTTCAGAATTCCATGCCAAGCTCATCAATTAACCTACCGAGTTGATTGAATCGGCAACTAACGAAACCTCGCAATGGCAGCGGCGGATTTTTGCGGCGGCTCGGCTAGGGCGAAACTACGGCTTGAGATTTGGATAAAAGGGAAAGAGGCAAGCTCGGGCTGTCTTAAAAAGAGGCAAGGCATGACAACACTCCCGAATCCCGGGGAAATCGGACACGACAACAAAAATTTGGCCCGGCGAATTCGAGTCGAACTCGAAGCAGAGGAGGAAGACACTGTCGCGTGGGGTTCAGACGTCAGCGGAACAAAGAAGGAGAGCGCGGCTGCCACGGTTTCCTGGGCCGGCCCTTAGGCGCACGGGAAGGAGAGCGTGGCGGCTTCGACCCATCTTGCGGCCCGGACAAGAAAACAGCAGGCCGACTCAGCAGGCCTCCAGGCTGCCAGGTAAGTTGTTTTATTTTTTCTTCTTCTTTCTTTTCTTCATTTATTTATTTTCCAAAACCTATTTCAAATATAATTTTCTAAACCAAATCAAATGAAATAAATTCCACACCACAAAGTAAAATAAATGCAACAGCATGAATGCATCACCAAATAATTTAATAAATTTTAATTCCCTTTCTCTAGATTATTTAAAATTTATTACTCCTAAAATTTGGGTGTTACAAATTCTACCCCCCTTAAAAGAATCTCGTCCTCGAGATTGGACTGCTTACTCAAACAATTGCAGATATGATTTTCTCAATTCATCCTCTCTTTCCCAAGTTGCCTCTGCCTCTGAATATCGATTCCTCTGTACTTTGCACATCTTAATAACCCTACTTCGAGTAACTCTCTCAGCAGTTTCCAAAATCTTGATCGGAATTTCTTCATAAGTAAGATCCTCCTTAACAGTCAATTCTTATAAAGGTATCTGCTCTTCTGGCACACGCAAACACTTCTTAAGTTGTGAAACATGAAACATATCATGTACTCCAGACAAATTCTCAGGCAACTCCAACTGATAAGCAACTTCTCCACGTCTAGCAAAAACTTTAAATGATCCAACATACCTTGGTGCTAATTTGCCTTTCATGTTAAACCTCTTCACTTCTCATCGGTGACACCTTCAAATAGACATAATCACCTACCTCAAAAACTAGATCTCTTCTCCTATTATCAGCATAACTCTTCTGACGAGATTGTGCTACTCTCAAATTCTCACGAATCACTCGCACTTGATCTTCTGCGTTTCTAAGAACATCTGTACCAAACACCTGAGATTCACCTGTCTGATCCCAAAACAATGGAGTTCTACACTTACGTCCATACAAAGCTTCAAACGGTGCCATCTTAAGACTCTGTTGATAACTGTTATTGTAAGAAAATTCTGCATAAGGCAAACTCTTATCCCAACTAGTTCCATATTGCAATGCACAAGCTCTCAGCATATCCTCTAATACCTGGTTGGTCCTTTCAGTCTGTCCATCTGTCTGTGGATGATATGCTGTACTAAAATTCAATTTTGTTCCCAATGAGTCATGCACAACTTTCCAAAAATGCGACGTAAACTGCGATCCTCGATCAGATACAATCTTCTTTGGTACTCCATGCAAACAGACTATTCTCTCCATATACAACTCTGCCAATTTTGGTCCATGGTAAGTAGTCTTAACTGGTATAAAATGAGCAACTTTAGTTAATCGATCTACTATCACCCAAATAGAGTCATAACCTTTCTGAGTACGAGGTAACCCTACTATAAAATCCATACCAACTTCCTCCCACTTCCATTCAGGAATCTTCATTGGTTGCAACAATCCAGCAGGTCTCTGATGCTCTGCTTTCACCCTCTGACAAGTGTCACACAATGCCACATACTCAGCCACATCTCGTTTTAATCCAACCCACCAATATTTTTGTTTAAGATCCAAATACATCTTAGTACTACCAGGATGAATAGAATAAGCTGACTCATGAGCTTCGCGAAGAATTGCCTGTCTAACAGTTTGATCCTCAGGTACACACAGCCTCTTTCCAAACCACAAAATTCCATTATCATCCATCCGAAAGCCTTGGTGACTTACCAATCACTATATCTGCTGCTATCTTCTTCAGTTTCTCATCCTTCAACTGACCCTTGTAAATTTCTTACTCTAAAGTAGGCTCTATCACTAATTCCATTGTATTAGTAACAATTCCTAAATTCAAATATTTAAATTCAGCACATAACTCACTAGTCATAGACAACGACCGTATCTCAT
This sequence comes from Saccharum hybrid cultivar R570, assembly GCA_038087645.1. Taxonomy (NCBI): domain Eukaryota; kingdom Viridiplantae; phylum Streptophyta; class Magnoliopsida; order Poales; family Poaceae; genus Saccharum; species Saccharum hybrid cultivar. Next base: position 3,539,676 of record JAQSUU010000043.1, on the reverse strand, counting down.
TGGTATAACTTTTCCTACTAAGAGCATCAGCTACTTTATTAGCCTTACCAGGATGATAGTGTATCTCAATATCATAATCCTTAATCAACTCTAACCATCTGCGTTGCCTCAAATTCAGATCTGACTGAGTGAAAATATACTTCAAACTCTTATGATCAGTGTATATATCACTCTTATGTCCAATCAAATAATGTCTCCCAATCTTTAAAGCATGCACTACAGCTGCTAACTCCAAATCATGTGTAGGATAATTCAACTCATGCTTTCTCAACTGCCTAGATGCATAAGCCACAACTCTGCCTTCTTGAATAAGAACACATCCCAAACCTTGACGAGAAGCATCACAATAAATAGAAAACTTCTTACTCAATCTGGCAAAACCAAAACAGGTGCTGTAGTCAACCTCTTCTTCAATTCCTTAAAACTAGCTTGACATTTATCTGACCACACAAACTTGGCATTCTTCTCTAACAGAGATGTTATAGGTTTAGCAAGTTTAGAAAACCCTTCAATGAACCGTCTGTAATATCCAGCTAAACCCAAGAAACTGCGAATCTCGCTAGCATCATTAGGTGGTTTCCAATTCAATAGATAAGCAAAATCTGATTTCTCTGTGCAAATTCCAATTTCAGTAACTCAGTAAAACTGTCATATCTCGAGCTACAGACGTCCAATTTAGATGATCTTTACATGGTTGGAAAGCTTACAAAATTATCTACAACTTTTATTCACAACACTTTTTCTGAATCTGTCAAATAATTGGCCAAAAACTGAACTTAACCGAAACTGTTTCAGAATTCCAGACTGTGCAGTAACTCCAACTTGAAATAGATATATCTCTTAGCTCTTAATAGATATTAGAGTGATTCTTGCGGGATTGGAAAGATATAGAAGTCTAATTATTCCCAGTAAAATTTCTTAAATTTCTCATGAACGGATTTTGAGTTATTCCTAAAACATCCCAGACTGATCCAAAAATCAGCAAAGGACAGAACTATGTTCACCTCATAACCAACTAATATATTTTGATCAAACTTAATATTCTTAACCATAGAACTTGTAGGCCTGTCTACAAAACTCTAGCACACATTACAAAGATCCAAATCACACATTATCACATTAACAATCCATCAATCACACAATTGTTCACACCATAAACTGACTCTCAAAACAATCCAACTTAAAATTGACTCGCAACTACTATCGTTCCTATTACCTAGTTAAGCTTCTAATAAATCTTGGGACGACCTAACTCCGCCCTTAATTGGTCAATCTCCTTATAAGCCTGCTCCTTAAGTTCTTTTTCCTTCAGCAACTCTTATGCAATGATGATGCCACAAGCTCAAAATCAACTTTGTAAAGGTGTCCTTTAGACCCTTATGATTCTTGTAGATGTTCTAACAGATTACCACTCTGAGAAAAGATACTAACGCTTGATAGTGACTTTACAACCATGTAGCTAGCTGATGCTTCCAGGTGACGAAATAGAACATATAAACCTCCATCTTGTATCGTCTTTTAGTTCGACAAACCCTCTTAAGAAGAGATCAACTAGAGTACACCAAAGGATAGCTTGCATTTGTTTCTGAGTGATAACTACCATCATGTCCTTCTATCATGTCAAAGAGACTCATGAGCATATGCAAGAACAAGTAACCTGCACTTCCTCGCGAGCAGAAAAATAGCAGTGCAGAAATACAGTTATATCTTGAGTTCTACGAATCCGATGATATTGTAGCTTATACCGTTGGAAAGCTTATCAAATTTACTACAACTTCCTTATAGAATTCTTCTCCAGATTCTGCAGTTAAGGTAGTCGAAAACTGTGCACAATAGAAACTATTCCAGATTGCTGACAGCACAGATGCGTCGCCTTGTGATTTTCATAAATCCCAAACCATAATAGATATCAGGGTGGTTCTTACGGTCAGAGAAAGATATTGAAGTCTACTATTGTCCAGAATTTATCCATGATTTTTGGGCATCCAAAAATACAGGTATAAGCTAAGGAAGACAGACTGTTCTAAAAAAAATAGGATAAGGCAGAAACGAGTTTAAGAGAGACTAGAGAGATAGATAACACTAATCTTCAAGTCTTCATGCTTCTTTGCTTTGTGTTGATGAGATATAAGACATGGATCGAGGATAGCCAAAAGATGACAAGAAAGATAAGGTTTGATCTTGAGTTCTTTGTACCTCCTCATGCCTCGTCGCTTGAGATATTCAGGACTTACTGTTGTTGATAGCAGGTGCTACCCCACTTAACAAAGATCTTGTTTTACCTGACGATGTCATTGAAGGCAACACTTTCTCTAAAGCTTGCTGCTATTGATAAGTCCTTCATGTGTTGATCATCCATTAAGATGAGATTAATAAGGTAGCATGACAACCAAGGGTAGACAGGAACGGTGTAAGAGAAAATGGCATGAATTAGGATCGATTGAAAGATAAGTAAGATACAAGATGTCACTACCCCACTTAACATAGATCGAGCTACTTCTCAAGACTTATACCTTCTGGGCCTACCTTTGAAACATGAGAACAAGAATAACACACAAGCAACACATCAAGCAAAACAAGCACACATCACATTATCGGTACTACACGTGCTTCTTCAATAATGGTGGTCATCCTATTGGCACATTGAAGATGATGAAAGGCCATCGAATCTTTGAACCAGGTAAGATCAGAAAACTTTTAGTAAAAACAACATAAAACAAAATCCAAGGTAGTAAGAAATATTAGCTCAAAAGAAAGCTATCAAGGAGAGGATACAACAGGACAAGGAAGAGGAATAGTCAAAATCAATGAGTCAAGGGATGACAAAATAGTTTTATCGTAAAATAAGTTTTAGAATACGTCCAGTGCTACTTGGCATACGTCCTACAGTCAACACCGCTCCGATACCACTCTGTCACACCCGGTTTTCTAAGAACAAAACCAGGCTAATCATATGTGTGCCCAGGAAGTCCACACATATGCCAGAATGAAAAAAATATCAGAAACAATGTTATTGTATAACGTATACATAGCTATATTAACACTTACATCAGAGTATCGCGGAACGGTGACTAAACTTCGGGCTCCATTCTTCTCAGGGACGGCTGACTGGGGGTAACATATGCCTAGCACTTCTACTAGTCTTCTGGAAACTCCACTACACCTTTGTCCTTTTTCCGAGTAGCATCTTACTACACACTGGAGTGTTGGGGAAATAGCAAGAGTGAGTCCATGTCGAACTCAACAAGTATAGCACAGGGTTCATGAGGCTCAAAAAGGCTAGACACTGTTTAACTGCGTTTAGCTTTTAATCATCATATAATTAGCAATTGAGTAGCATCAAGGTAATCCAAATCCCATTAATGAATCAATGATCAATTGTAATAAGGATAATGAATAGCATTAACATGAGCATAATAATAATCAACAATAATTAAGCATGATATAACAATGGTGATCAACTATTCTGTAAGAATCTCCAAGGCCGCTCGTATCCGTGAGCACGGCTAGTATACCAGTTTTTAACTCTGCGCAGAGGTGTACACTTTCACTGTGAGTCATGATTTCCAAATACATGGGTTTGCAAGGCCCAAAACATCAGAGACCATATAAAGCCATTCAAAAGTTCGTCTAACAAGTTAGGGCCATTAGATTCACTCGGCAGGCAGATGTAGAACCCCCCTTCCCTGTGGCACAACAACCGCAGCCTATACACACTAGGTCAGGGGCTCGCACTACACCCAACGTGGCAAGCCTTTCTTACGCCATTTAAGGTAACCTCTAACAAGCTAGAAAAGGTCTCTTGAACAACTAGAGCCAGAGCCATATAGCCCTCATAGCTGTACTGTCAATCCCGGTTATCACTTACAGGTAAGTCCTTACGGAGAGTAACTAGAGCATCAAAATAACCCACATGCTCTAGCCCTCTTTCAACAGTAATAAAATCATCTTAATTGGTTGATTGCATAATCCATTAGTCAAATTACAAGATCATTGTTCATAATTAAGCGCTAGCAATAGCTACCCAAATGCATAACCCATAGGTGACAAGGAAACAAGATATCAATAGCTAAGTTATAATCTCTATGGTTGTCAAGGTAGACACATGCATATGTATGATAATTTCAGTGAATAGGACAATAAGGATGGTCCCATGTTATACTTGCCTTAATCAAAGCTTTCCTGATGATACTGCTGGTCTGGCTCAAAATAATACTCCTGATCGTCAAGAAATTGCTCACCGTCTATACTCGATCATCAAGCACCAACACACAATCATCCAATCAAACATACACGAAGCAAACAAAGAGATACAATTAGAACAGTACACCAACAATAACAAAACAGTAATAAAAGTTTATAAAACTCTTCTACACGTTCCTATGATCACACAGACGTAAAGATCACCAAATTCTGAGTTAAAACGTGAAAGTTATGAATTTTCTAAGATTTCCTATAGATAAATAAATACTTAATTATAAACTCGAAAATTAAATTGTCAAAACTAACTGTACAACTACACTAACATGTAGAACTCGCAAATACGAACCTAACACAACTTGAGCGGATTAAATCAGAGTTAAAACGAAGATTTTATGACCAAAACAATCCTAGTGGCAAAACGGTAAATATCTGAAAACGTATTTTGAATTTAACCGAGAGAAAATACGCTTTCCAAACACGGAAACAGATTTGGGATTTTGCGCTAAGGGTCGCGGGTTATAATCTGAAACATCCCAGGGTTTCTTAAGCAAAATACCATACCGAAGGGGTATATTTAGATCTCGGCCGTTGGATCTCAACTCAACGAGCCAGATTAGATCAGAGGAAAAGGAAGAGGGCGACGCCGGCCACCAACAGTAGCCCCACGGTGGCTGCTTCACCGGCAGCGAGAAATCCACGGAGGTGCTCACGAAATTCGGTGTTTCGGTACACAATTGAGCAAAATAAAAGTACTAGCAGAAAGAGGGGATGAAGGCGAGCTCACCCGTGTAAGAAACAAAGGTGGTGTCGACTCGGTCGCGAAGCACAGCTAGCAATGGCGGGCGGTGGTTCCCTGCACCCGACGGCAAGACGCTGTGAACACCTCAAATACTAAATTAGATGGAAAAGGTCTTGTGAACTTCAGAATTCCATGCCAAGCTCATCAATTAACCTACCGAGTTGATTGAATCGGCAACTAACGAAACCTCGCAATGGCAGCGGCGGATTTTTGCGGCGGCTCGGCTAGGGCGAAACTACGACTTGAGATTTGGATAAAAGGGAAAGAGGCAAGCTCGGGCTGTCTTAAAAAGAGGCAAGGCATGACAACACTCCCGAATCCCGGGGAAATCGGACACGACAACAAAAATTTGGCCCGGCGAATTCGAGTCGAACTCGAAGCAGAGGAGGAAGACACTGTCGCGTGGGGTTCAGACGTCAGCGGAACAAAGAAGGAGAGCGCGGCTGCCATGGTTTCCTGGGCCGGCCCTTAGGCACACGGGAAGGAGAGCGTGGCGGCTTCGGCCCATCTTGCGGCCCGGACAAGAAAACAGCAGGCCGACTCAGCAGGCCTCCAGGCTGCCAGGTAAGTTGTTTTATTTTTTTTTCTTCTTTCTTTTCTTCATTTATTTATTTTCCAAAACCTATTTCAAATATAATTTTCTAAACCAAATCAAATGAAATAAATTCCACACCACAAAGTAAAATAAATGCAACAGCATGAATGCATCACCAAATAATTTAATAAATTTTAATTCCCTTTCTCTAGATTATTTAAAATTTATTACTCCTAAAATTTGGGTGTTACACATGTGCACTTGATGAGTTATAGAGAGGAGAAATACCAATGAAAGTCCACTCTTCAATTATTTTCTCCAACTCATTCAAATTCAGTTCCACTAAAGGATTGGGGCATTCAATACTAAACCGGGAACACTTGGTTTATAAAGACCAAGACCTCCTAGAATAATTGTGAAGCACCTAGAGAGTCCAAAGGAACCATCCATCCTCCTTATCTCCAATGTGTGAGACTACTCAAAAATGAACTTGAAAGAAATTATTAGTCCCACAAGATATAGTCTAAACTCCCCTTTAATTTGTGCATACAAGAGCACACAAAGCACACTTCATTTGAGAAACACATTCTCAATTAGTGAGACTACATAAATCACTTAAAGAAACGGTTAGTCTCACAACACTAGCCATAGAGTAAGCTCCCCCTTGATAAGTGCTTTAAGTATTTGAATGACTCATATAACACTTAATTCTTTTAAGAACATGGGATTTCACTCTATGTCTAGGTCATGGCAACAATGCAATAATCAATTTGAAATTATGCCATAGAAATACTCACAAAGCTATTCACAAGATCCTTTGATTTATAAGACATCATGAGTGCACATCTTGGAAATAGGTCTCAAGTAGTATTTTAATGTTCAATGGTAGATGTCATACTTGAAACAAAAAACTTTTCATTTGAATCTATACTTAAGCTCAATGAAAAGATTAGTAACAATGAGACTAGATATATAGTGAGCTCCCCCTAAATGAGTGCATCAAGTATTGGAATTACTTTGTAATGCACATAGCCAATTTCTTAACTGGGGATGCTCACTTTATAACTAACTCACATAAAGAGAGTATTGAACAAGAGTTTAACTAGAGAGAGCAATACTCACAACCATTTTGTTACATGGATCATGCATAGGCATATTAAATAATTTGCTAGGAAGAATTCCACACAAGTAGACTTTTCTTCCTAGGTTGTGAAACCCAGCCTAGCCGGCCTAGGTACCTGGCCTAGCTGCCATCCCGGCCTGGCCGGCTTTGTAACCCGGCCTGGCTGACTTAGACAGGCTCAGCCTAGCTCCTTATGCTCTTCTTTATATTGATCCATGTCTTGTGCTTTTCTCTTGCTATATTTTATGATATGAGTACCTGCAACACATCTAAAGAAATTGCTCTACTAGAGAGCCATTAAAAGCATCATATGGAACAACAAGTGATGAAGCACAAGCATCTAGCCACTCCTAATAATTCACAAACACACATATTTGTGAATTACTAGAGACTACACAAGTTAAGTGGCTAGCTAGCAAGGGTTAGGTACTAGTTACCGAGGTAAGTATAAAGTTAGAAATATATCCATTGATTTATCTTTGGGTCAACCACATTAGAAAAGACAATATGAATTGATTGATAGCTTGAGTAAATATTTTCAATCATCTTGCTCAAGCACCCCAAAGCCTTCATATCACCTTCAAGTACCTACAATACTTTATCAAGCACAACTTGGTACCCAAACCATGTTGGGTCCACTAAGGTTAGTCACAAGAGACTTAGGCACCCAAATAGCCTTTGTGCTAGCACGTGGTGAACCAATCACCTTTCTAGCACAAGTATCATTTTTGGGCCTCCTAAGCATATTTGAATCAATTGTTGAGTTGAGCTTAGGAGTGTTACCCATAGGACAATCCATACTTAGATGTCCCTTTCCTCGACAAGTGTAGCAAATGTGGCGCTTGATCTTGTAGGACATCTTCTTGTTTGCTACCTCACTAATGAGCCTCTTTGTTGATGATACCAAGCTTTCATCCTTCATGGAGGGACATGATGCAATTTCATGACCCTTCTCATTGCATCCATAACACTTCCTCTTGCTTCTTCTTGTCTTGTTCTTTGGAAGTGTGGCTTGGTCATCAACCTTGTTGGAACACATAGAGGCATCGTGTCCCAAGTTGGAGCACTTGACATGATCCATCTTCTTCCTCTCTTGAATCTTTCTCATGCCCTTCCTTTCTTTCTTCAAGGAGCAATCTCTTACATGGTGACCCTCTTTCTTGCACTTGAAGCAAGTGATGAGAGTCATCTTTGGTTAGAGTTGCACCTTGGTGGCCTTGGGGGCTTTGCTGTTATGTCTAAGCATCTTCATTATGAGCTTAGTTTGATCAAAAGTCAGATTGGTAGCCTTCCCATTTTTGCGGGGTGCGACACTGCCGCCCTTGGGGTGCGGCACTGCCACGGTCTGTGCAGGCTGAACTGTATCAATCTGCTCCCTCATCTCAAACTGCACACATCCAAAGCCATTCACTAGTTTCTTACCATTTGTCTTGGCTCCTTTTATGTGCCTGAGCTCATCTTTGACTGAGGGATGCCACCCATTCTTGTATTGTGGCCCTTTTGATTTCTTAATTTTCTTGCAACCACTTTGAGTCATGTCATCCATGCACCCTCCTGCTATCATTTCATTGAGCCTAGTAATCTCTTTTCTCATAGCCTCCATATTAGCAAGGTTAGTGTCATAAATATTCAAATCAATATTAAAATATTTTTCACAACCTTGGCTAGTGGAGGGAGTAGAGGCATCCTTTGCCTTAGAGGGATGTGAGGTGCTGTCCCAAAGAAGACTATATTGCAACTCAAGCTATTTGTGCTTTTCATCTAAGTCACAATACTTTTGATTGAGTGCAATATTTGCCTTCTTTGTGAGAGCATGGTCCTCTTGCTCTTTAGTCAAAGCCTTGCGCAAAGAGGTCACCTCACTTCTCTCTAACGCAAGAGCTTCCTTACTAGCAATATAGATGTTTTCTTGTGCAATGAGATCATCATCTCTAGTTACTAGTTCAGCTTGGATGCTCTCTAAATCCTCCATTAGCTTAGAGATGAAGAGTTTGGTCTTAGGATCCAAATTTTTAATTGTGTTATCAATCTCTTCATCACTAGATTCATCATCACTAGAGCTATCACTAAGATCACTACTAGAGATGTCACTAGGAGGTGGAGGAGGTTTTGCTTTTGATGTTACCTTCCCACCGTTTGCCATGAGGCACACAGGAGAAGTCACATGAAGAGTTGAGCTTCTAGGTGAGGTGGATTCATCATTTGGTCTCCAACGATCACAAGCTTCTCCTTCCTTCAAAATGTTAGTCTCGCAAGAACAAGAGAAAGTAGAAGTACCACATGTAAAAGCATTGTTCTCACCAACCATTTTATTACCATTCATATATGTTGGTGAGGGAGTAGATGTGGCATGATCACTTTGACCATTTGGGAGAATCACTTGATGCTCTTCACTTGTCGGTGAAGTTGAGCACTCCTCAAGTGGTTCCTCTAATGAGAGCAACTTCTCATCACATTTGGACTTGCCATATCTTTCTTTAAGCGTGGTCCAAATGATATGAGCATCATTAAGAGGTTCACCATCTCCAAATATGACGGCATCAAGAACATCTTCACTCAAAGCACTAAATAAGACATTAGTAGCTTGAGCATTGTATTGTAAGCATTTCACTTCCTCTTTAGATAAGATGGCCAAATCGTCACTTGGAGGTGAAATGCTCACATCTACAATCCGCTCAATATGAGGACCCATGGCCCTAAATACATCAAGCACACTAGCGGACCAAGATGTATAATTTGAGCCATCTAAAACTAAAAGTTCTAGAGATACCTCCTCACTTGTCGACATCATCTCTCAAGGCGGTTAAGCCCGAAATTGAGAGCCTAGCTCTGATACCACATGTGAGGACCTTGATGTCGCCTAGAGGGGGGGGTGAATAGGCGTGTCTAAAAATTTCTACACAAAACTTGAAGTTACTTGTCAGCAACTGTCGGAAGTCCCAACAGTTCAGGTCGAAACTCCCGACGTCGTCAGCAGTTCTGACGCAAGCTGTCAGCAGTCCCGACGCCTACGGGGAATGAACTTCAAGTGCTCAAATAAACTTTGTGAAGCCAATAACTTACAACCCCACTTCCTAGTGGTAAGGTGAAGATGTTAGCTCACTTCCTTGATGCCAAGATGCCTCCAAACATAGATCGGGACCAAACCCTAGAATCACCACAAATCCAAGTATAGCAATGCAAAACACAAGAACACAAGTGAGACACCGATTTATCCCGTGGTTCAGCTCGCCACTAAGGCTTGCCTATGTCCACGTTGTTGAGGAAGCCACACAGGCTTTTCGGGTCTCTTTCAACCCTATCCTCGTTCTCAAGTCAAGAGAGCAATCTCTTGAGATGAGGGGTGGTTTCACTAGATGATTGGGGTGATTACAAACCTCCCGGGGCTACCACACAAGTTAGAAGCACCACGGGCGACGCCTAGCCGGCTAGGGTTCCAAGAACCCAAGAGTAACAAATGCAAATCCAACCGTCTTGACGAAGAAATCAAGTGCTCAAGCTTTCTTTGATGTTTCTCTCACCAAATCCCTTCTCTCAACTCAAACTCTTTCAAGACTTGAAGCTAGGAGCAAAGAGGAGAGAAGAGAGAGGCTTTTGGGTGCTAGGAGGCACTTCTCTGAAGTTTTGGTCGAGTGGAATGAGTTCCTAACGGTTAGAAGTGAAGAGATGGCTATTTATACTTGAAGTAGAAATCTAACCGTTCAGATCTACGTTGGGACTCCCGACGTAGATCTCAGGACTTCTGACCTGTATAGAAAACACTGTTCATACAAGGTCAAAGTCACTGCGTGAAGGCCAACGTAGGGACTCCCGACGTATGTCAGGACTGCTGACAGTCGAGACTGCTGACGTACGTCGGGACTGCTGACATACGTCGGGACTGCTGACGTACGTCGGGACTGCTGACATACGTCGGGATTGCTGACCGTCGGGACTTCCGACGTACATCGGGACTTCCGACGCAGCAGTCAGCAGAGTGAGCCGATGGGCCTAGCGTCGGGACTCCTGGCGAGGGTCAGGACTCCTGACCGTCGGGAGTTCCGACATACGTCGGGACTTCTGACGTCCTCAGTCTCCGCACAGGATAAATGACTGGACGTCAGGACTCCCGGCGCAAGTCAGCACTTCCGACCGTCGGGACTCCCGACATACGTCGACTTCCGACACCAAAAGCCACTAAAACTATTCTATGTGCTCGTTAGGTGCTAGAGTGTCTCTCTTATGATTTAGTTTTAATACTTGAGCACTCTATCTTCCTCAAACCAACTAGATTAGCATCCCCCTTTATAGTGCGGCATAGCCTAAACTCAAGATCAAAAGAATATTACCATTTTAACCACTTGAGTCTTCAAAGTCTTCATATGTCACTTCTTCTCAATATCACTTCATAAGGGGATGCAATCAACTTCATCTTCTCTCTTTGAGCAAGTTCAGCTTGAGCATGTGACTTGAACCATTTCAACACATGTGAGTTCAATCCATGGCTTAAAGTCACTTCCACTAATGATTTGATCCTCAATACAATATGACTCCTCATGGCTCAATTAGTACCTCGACTCAATGCAAGTACTCTCTTCTTCACCTTAGCCATGGTACCTCGGTCTACAAGCCATTGCTTGCCCTTCACCTTCGCTTAGTCCCTCGAAGCCCTTTCCTTGCTATCTTCACCCTATCGAGCTATACTCAAGTCACATCATATTAAGCATCAACTGAAAAACCATTTCTTTAATATTGTGATCCTTATTGCTTGAATATCTTCTTGATATGAATGTTGAGATCAATTAAGATTGATATGTGAAATATCATATGGTTTGCCTTCTTGTTGAACCTATATATACTTCTCATTTCACAATCCACAAGTTATGCAATAAACTCAATTTCCTGTTCAACACTTTGCAAACTTTGTCAGATCTTTAATGGCGTTGTCATTCAATTCACCAAAACCCACTAAAGGGCTAGATGCACTTACACTAGGTACAAGGCGTATCTGGCTTTAAACTCCTTCGTAAGGTCCACTATTTTCTTCTCTCGTTCTTCACCTTATAAACCCTATAAGTCTTCATGACCATCCCCGATTCTGAATGTGTGCTGCTCCTCATATATTTTCATTAGGTTCAAATACCCAACCCTTTGACTAACATTAGGATTAGGATTCGGACCATAACGCATCTCCTGCTGATCATATTGCATTCTGCAAGGCGCATGTACATATAAGATATTGAAAATTGATACAACTCACTAATAATAACACATGCATGTGTTAGTATGAGTGACACTTACAATGCAAACACCGTTATGAGCTGTACAATGAGTCTCTAGAGATTCATCATCAACCACATGTCCTCGAAGGTAATAACAGTCGTTTGTCTGCCACTAACAAATGCAGCTGGTGGTATAGACACATTGATAGTGTCGATTCATACAGAGGATGCTCTCATGTACCAGTCATGCAGCCTTTTAACATCAGCTAGGATCTTCTTGAGTGTATCCCACTTGAGTAGAGGCCTTCCAGGCATGTAGTTATCAGAGACATTTTTGTAATCATTCATTGTTGGCTTCCTGATACTTATGGTAATTATCTTAGAATTTTTTGCTAACTTATCATGCTCAGCCAAGTCAAGGGTACATGTAGTGCGGTTTAGTGCAATTCCTGACAAAAAATTGATCGTGCCGGCAGTCATTTTCTTTGGCTCGAAGGGGAAAACCAATTTGGGTACTAGAAATTTCTTCTTTGGCCGCTCTGGTGCCTTCCGTGTTTGTTCAGGATCTTTGGGTGGTGGAGAAGGTGGAGAATTGAATGGTGGCAGAGATGATGGGGTCAATAGGAGCCACGATCGGCGATGATGGTGGGTTAGGAAGAGGATCGGCAGGTGCTGACGAGTCCTGAGTGAGTGGTGGGGCTTGAGAGGATGGTGGTGGCTCACTCAACTGGACATCTCGTCGAGGCCAAAGGATGAAGTTTTTGATAGCCTGTCCGAGTTTCTCAATGCCCTCAGGACCGGGGATGTCTAGCATGTTGTCCTCGTATCCTTGGACGACCGTCGACACTTCTACCTTGCAGTAGTCTTCTAGAATGTCGCTCTCATAGTACTTGCATCCTGGGATCACAAGGCCTACGGCTACTTCCCTTGTATGATGATTGTTAATGCCATATTTTATGACTAGGGAGCAAGCCACTGCCCTATCAATGTCGTCAACTGGATAGTGAACCTTGTTTGTCATTGACGCGACACTGCTTGGAATGGTTGTGGTACATTGTGTCACCAACGGTTGTGTTGTTGGGACTAGTTGCATCTGGGGAGCCTGAGTGCTCATCTGTTAAGCAGACATCGCACTCGCCAAACGCTGCATCAACTCTGGAGGAGGATCAGATAGAATTTTAGACATCATCTCTTGGAAGTCTTTCTTTGCCTCCTCCTTAAAATAACTTTCCATTTCTTCCTTGTATCGATCACGTTTCTTGTACTCACCCTCTCACTCCAATCTGAATCCTTCTTTCAATGAGATGCCTCGAACACGACCAGGGTGCTCGGGGTTACCTAGGCCGGTAGTGAGGATGTCTCTCTCTCTCTCTCTCTTCATGGCTTAAATAATCCTTCGTGCTGCTTAGCTGCCACCGCAAATATGCTCTTTGCTGCTCCATCGAGCATTGGGTCATCAAAGGACACATCGGTCTCGGTTTTCCTCGGTTTCTGAGCACAAATCCAATTTGTGGTCCTTTCTCCAAGTTGCTCAGACAGCGTCAACAACCCTACCGCTTTCTTGGCAGCCTCTTCTTGCCTTCACTTGGGAACCTGGCATTGGTAACCACCTGTGCCTAGGTGGTGGTGGTACTTGTTCTTCTTTGCGAGCTCGGTATTGGCTTCACTCTGAGCTAAGAACTCTGGCTCTCTCCTTTGCTCTAGAAAAACCGCCCACTGCCCAACCGTAATCTTGTACCTTTTTGTTGGGTCCAACCCTTTCTTTGCCCACTTGGTATTCATCTCGGACCTCCAGTTTTGAAACATGATCACCCACTGCTTCATGGCATATTCCTTCACGAGTTTGTCTGAGCCTCGAGGAAAAAAAAACCTGGTCACCAGCTTATCCCAAATTTCTTTCTTGTCAGCATCTGACACATCTTTCCACTATCGAACTGTGATGTCAAGATTGTCCCTAACTAAGAAATCAAGGGCGTTCTGAAACTTAGGTAGGGCTTCCTTAGGAGCTAGGGGCTGTCCTTTCGGGGCTCACTTCTGAGATTATATATATATATATATATATATATATATAATCTGGCCACCTGTTCAGTCCTTTGTCACCTCGTTTTTGGTCACTCCGCTTCCTTTTCCTTGAACTCTCAGTGGTCGTCTCGGTCAGACTCGGTGCGTCTTCGTGTGCTACTTTCTTCTTGAGCTACAATCTCTTTGAACTGAGACAACACCTCCTATTCATGAAAAAGGTACATACAACAAATTATCGATTGGTACATATAGATACAAACATGAAAATCATGGGTGTGTAATTTACCTCATCATCTTATGGATTGTAATCAGGGTCACGTGCCAATTCACAACGAGTTTTTCTTACTTCGGGAGGCTCCATATCGTCGCTAACGCTTTCGTATGAAGGCGTGGTGTCCCCTGATGCTTCACCCATTTCGTGGGTCCCTTCTACTTGCTCTATGGGGTGGGATGACCCCAGAGCTTGGCGCGTTTGGTGGGTCCCTTGTGCTTGCTTCATGGGGTTGGACCCTAGGGCTTGTTCCGTGTGTTCGGACCCTGGGGCTTGTTCCGTATGTTCGGACCCTTGTGCTTGGTCCTTGTGTGGAGAACTCATCGCGAAAATCTGACATATAAATATATAATGATATCATATGGACCCTAAACCCTACCTAGTAGAGTTTATAATAATAACTACATCATTACATGAAAAAAATAATTACATCATTACATCAGTACATACATAAAAAATAATACTTATTCATAAAGCATAGGCAAAAATTAATTTATAAAGAAATAATAATTACATCATACATATATATTTATAAAGAAATAATAATTACATCAAATATATATATTTATAAAGAAATAATAATTACATCAAACATATATATTTATAAAAAATAATAATTACATCAAACATATATATTTATAAAGAAATAATAATTACATCATACATATATATTTATAAAGAAATAATAATTACATCATACATATATATTTATAAGAAATAATAATTACATCATACATATATATTTATAAGGAAATAATAATTACATCAAACATATATATATTTATAAAGAAATAATAATTACATCATACATATTTATCAAACAAAGCAAAATAAAAAAGGCAGCCAAGCAATTGGGCCAGCTCACTAGCTCGCAGGCCGGCCCAACTGCTCGGCCCCGCGCCCACCACACCTCCGCCGCCCCCGCGCCCGCCACACCTCCACCACACCTCTGCCGCCCCCGCGCCCGCCACCTCCGTCACCTCCGCCACCGTAACCGCCATCGGCCACCTGCCACTGCCACCGTCCACCTCCACCGCCACCGGCCACCTGCCACCGCCACCGCCACCGCCACCAGCCACCGGCCACCAACCTAATGTGTAGAGAGAGGAGGAGGAGAGAGGAGACACAGAGAACTCACCGACGCGACGACGATGGCGAGGCGGCGTGACGCGACGGAGGTGGTGGCGGGGGGTGATTTCGGCAACCTAACGGTGTCGATTCGAAAAACTGGCCCGCCAAGACACTTAGAAAATTTCAGAGCTCTTGCGCTTTCTTATATAGGGTGCACATTTCTACAGGCGACTGATATTGACCACCGCCTGTAGTAATGTATTTCCAAATTTGTTTATGTTTTTTTAAATGAATTTGTAGAAATTGTTTAAAAGCTTCAAAAATTCATATCTTGAGAAAAATTGGTCCAAAATTAGTGAAAAAATGTTTCTCTTGAGATGATCTTCATGTTAAAAATATGAAATGTCATGTTTGAGAAAATTTTATATGTAGCTTTATTTAAAATGATTTAAATCGAATATATGCCTCATATATTGTTTAATACATAAATAATTCTAGGGATACTAGAAAAATGTGAATCCAATTTTGTTAGCTTTATTGTACTGTGTAGATGCTATGAAAAATATATTCCTTGGTGCTCTTGTTACTTAGAAAAATGGATTTGTGTTTTTCCTAATAAAATGATGATTTTTTATGAAATTCATAGAGGAAAATATATGTATTCTTTTTTATTTGTGTTAGGTTTTAGCTAGGGTTTAGGGTTAATTAAGCTAGAGTTTAGCTAAGGGTAGATTAGGGATTACAGATGAAGAGGATACAAGCTAGATTATAGAAATAGATTGTATGAAGGTGAAATAAGCATAGGGTCTCATATGTAGAAACAGAGAAGAGTACGTAGCATAAGGTAAACATTGTAACATAAATGGATTACAATGACAAATGACAAATATAATCTAGGCAGCTACTGTTCTTTCTTGTCCATTGTGGCGCACTCAGGGAAACGAATTGTGTGGGATGCTTCGCTCAACATTCCTTATCTTTACTAGATGGTCATCTACAAAGATAGACATATCGCTGAACTCGTTAAATTCATCCAGGTCAGATACACCATCAACTCCTATAGTTTGTTGCTTTCTAGGAAAAATTACATGCTTCGGCTTGTCAATACTTTTCTTCTCATTAGGAGAAAGAATTTGTTCATTATAGAAGACCTGTGCAGCACGGTTAGCCATTATCCACGGATCATCTTTGTAGCCTTCCTTACTTAGATCAAGAACTCTGACCCCATAGTTGTCCACTGTGACATGTTTGTCTTCAACCCATTGACATCGAAACACAAAGATTTGAAATGTACCATAGTCTAGTTCTCATATGTCCTCAACGAAGCCAAAGTATGTAGTTTCCTTACCAGTTTTTGGCAAGACATTAATTCTGACACCTTCATTTCCTCCAGAAAAACCATGATCAGGAACATTTGGCACAACATGTTCGGTGTTTGGACCATCGACATTAGGTTGTTGTGTCTCATGTACGAACTGAAACCTGCTAACAAGCATATCTAGACCATCGACGTCAATGTTCGCAGGGTTTCCAGTTGTATAAGGCGCAGAGCTATCCTCTCCATGCTTTGTCCAAATCAAGTAATCCTTTATAAATCCTTGGCGGACCAGATGAGAAAGGATTTGTTGAGTGTCATCAAATACAACAACATTTCTGTAGTCCATGCATGGACAATGTGTGTGTGTATATATATATATATATATATATATATATATATATATATATATATATATATATATATATATATAGAGAGAGAGAGAGAGAGAGAGAGATATTTATTAGCACCTTTTTGATGTGAGGTAGGGTATAGCTATAGTTTATTAGCTAGGGTTTACGATTTATGCGAGGTTTCAGCTATGATTTAGGTAGTGTAGCTAGGGATTAAAGTAAAAAACATAATAAGTAGCATAATTATAAAACATAAGTTGCATAATTATAAAACCTAAGTAGCAAAATTAAAATAGATACATGTGGATAAAATAAATTGAGAAATAAAGAGAGATTAAAGTAAAAAACCTAATGAGCATAATTTAAAAAATAATAAAAAAACCTACATTTCTCTCTCTCTCTACATATACACAAGAACACACCATTGATGGAATATATATCTTGCATAAACTAGCTAAATTGAGAAGCAAACATAAAAAGGGAGAGATGAGAGACATTATGTAACCATCTTAAGCAACCTCATTAGAAGAAATAAAGACAAAAACCTAAATTTTCTTCTCTCTAACTCATGGTGAAACCCTAGACCTAAAAAGTAGCTTAAATTAAGCAAGAATGAACCAAATGATGGCACAAGGACATAAACTAACCTTTCTTATCAACCTCCTTCCAAAAAAATCAAGATCAAAACCTCTCCCTTGTATTTTGAGAGATCTGAACCTCCAAAATACCCTCCAATGAAAGGTGGCTGCAATGAACAGTTCTGCTTGGGGAGGAAGGATGGGTATATATATATACCAGAAACATCACTGACGGTTGCCTTTAGTAACCACATGTGGAAATCCATTTCCATAGACGGTTGTTATAATCCAACCGCCAGTGAAAATGTTACATTTACACTGGCGGTATAACAACCACCGCCAGTGTAAATATAATATTTTCATTGGTGGTTGGATTATGACAACCGCCTGTAAAAATAGATTTACACAGATGGTTACAAAGTCGTAGCCCACCCATTTTTTTACCCGGTCCTAAAGTGAAACCATCAGTAAAAAAAAAAAAAGAGAACCGCCGGTTTAAAACACTTTTCTACCAGTGCAAAGTGCTCAAGTAGACACGCCAGCCCACACGCACTTACCGTCCGTCCGTTGGGATCCTGAAGAAACGGCAAGTCGGCAACTATAAACGCACTGGGAAGTGGGCACCGGTTACAGCGCCGCCTGACGGAAACGGTCGTCGCATCCAAAGACGCACGTGGTTTAGCACCGCGCGACGATGCATGATGGCACTCTTCTCACAGGAGGGCGCACACGACGGTCTGACGGCCATATGTCAAGCTCCCGGCTGTGTGATGTGATGTCCCATCCATTTGCACGACCAGTTTTCAAACCCGGCCAGGCGATCAGAAATTCAGAATAGCCATGCCGCCGCGCCAGCCACGGCCACCTTCCCCGAACGTTCACCGTCTCTCTCTGGCTGCTTAATTAGCGTACGAACGTGCACATGTGGCACTACAGTTGCTATAAACAGTGTTTAGGTAAGTGTCTAGTCCTTGCGTGAAAAGTTTTTGGGTGTCACGTCGAATATTTTATGGAATTTCGGAAGAGGTTTTCAGATCCTAATTAAAAAACTAATTACATAACTCGTCTGAAAATCACGAGACGAATTTTTTAGGCATAATTAGTCCATGATTAGCCTTAAGTGCTGCAGTAACACACATGTGCTAATGATAACTTAATTAGGCTTAATAAATTCGTCTCGTGATTTCCAACTAAACTATATAATTAGTTTTTTTTTGTCTACATTTATTACTCCATGCACATATCAAACATTTGATATGATAAGGTAAAAAAAAATTAGGTGCGAACTAAACACCCCTGTGTCTCGCTTCGGGTTGGTGTCCATTCTCCGTAGGTGCAGCGCGCCCCAGTGCTGGTTTAGATTGCAAAACATTCTAACATGATGAATAGTATTATTTTTGTCTTTTTTTGGTAAATATTGTTCAATCGTGGACCAACTAGGCTCAAAAGATTTATCTCGTGATTTCCAACTAAACTGTATAATTAGTTATTTTTTTACCTACATTTAATGTTGCATGCATATGTAAGATTGATGTGATGGAGAGAGTGAAAAAATTCTAACTTTCAGGATGCATCTAATGCGCCAGAAGGTTTCCGAGTGGAAGGAATAGGAAAAAAATCCCGAGGAGTGCACTCTATCTATATAGAGAGAGGCATAAATAGAAATAGCCGCGGAGAGCAAAGCCGGCTATAGTTTCGTTTCGTCTCGTCCTGACCATTTGCTGGCTAGGTAGCTCAGGTACTACTGCCTCCTGATTATCACGCCGCGCGTCGTGTTCATTACGGCTACGAAAATAGTAGGGCTGGCAAACCGGTGGCCGGCCGGCGGCAGTGCGGCGGCCGAGGAGATGGGGAGCCTCGACGGCCACTCGCTGCAGGGCCACCACGGCTACGCCCACTCCCACGTCGGCGCGGGCCCCGACAGCAGCAACAACAACGACGAGGACGACGCGTCGCCCCCGCCTGCCGGTGCCGGGGCGGGAGGCGGAGGCGCAGGTCCTCGTCGGCCGCGGGGGAGGCCCCCGGGGTCCAAGAACAAGCCGAAGCCGCCCGTGGTGGTGACACGGGAGAGCCCCAACGCGATGCGCTCCCACGTGCTGGAGATCGCCAGCGGCGCCGACATCGTCGACGCCATCGCGGGCTTCTCCCGCCGCCGCCAGCGCGGCGTCTCCGTGCTCAGCGGCACCGGCGCGGTCACCAACGTCACGCTGCGGCAGCCCGCGGGGGCCGGGGCGGCGGCCGTCGCGCTGCGCGGCCGGTTCGAGATACTGTCCATGTCCGGGGCGTTCCTCCCGGCGCCGGCGCCGCCGGGGGCCACGGGGCTCGCCGTGTACCTGGCGGGAGGGCAGGGGCAGGTGGTGGGCGGGAGCGTCATGGGGGAGCTCATCGCGTCGGGCCCCGTCTTGGTGATCGCCGCCACGTTCGGCAACGCCACCTACGAGAGGCTGCCGCTGGACCAGGACGCCGAGGAGGGCGCCGTGCTGTCCGGGTCGTCCGAGGGCGCAGCCACCGCGCAGCAGCAGAGCAGCGGCGGGGGGCCCGTCGTGCCGCCGTCGTCCATGTACGCCGTCCCGCAGACGCCGCCGCACGACATGTTCGGCCAGTGGGGGCACGCGGCTGTGGCGCGGCCACCGCCGACGTCGTTCTAGCTAGCGCTAGATGCACCTGCACCTGCACCGGCTGGCCGCCGTATATCTCTCTACCTTCCTTGCTAGTTAGAGATTTCCACTTCTTCCCTAGGTATTAGCTAGTAATTCTAGTTGTTACATTAGCTCGACTACCCGCCTGTTAATTAATGTACCATGGCATGATGCATGTGTGATCTTTTCTCATTTCTTCTAGCTCTCTTCTATTTGGAGCCTGTGGAATCAATGTACAATTCCTATTTGCGTATATCGGAATCGGTCAATGTTTACTTATATGTCAATCTATATGTAGTTAGCATTGCATTAACGAGGTAAGCGAATCAGTTCCATAAGTCAATCTTCATTCTTTTCATCAAAAGAAAAGCTTTGTTCTTTTTGTTCTGCTATGCTTGATTTTACTTTACTAAAATAAGTTGCTAACTACTAAAAAAATGTTGATCCAAATAGTCCAGTTAGCTTATAGCCTACCTTATAGCTCAAATTAAACTATTAAACTACTCGGCTTATAAAAAGCTATTTAGCTCCAACTATTGCATCTTATAAAAACTTCAGCTGATCCAAACGGATCCATATATCCTACAAGAAATTGCCATATATATTGTCACGAACAGATGACCCCATTATATGTTTTTTTGTTGGTTTCTCATATTTCATTACAGTTCTGTTTTTTCTTAAGTATGATCACAATCATTTCAATGAACAATTCATGTATTTGAACTTTACTGTGACGAGATTTGCTTATCTTGATGCTCCATTTTGATAGTATATTGCTTCTTAGATCAATCTAACTTCTCGGTGCTGATGATACATCCATTTACCCGTCTCCGGTCATTAATATACATGACATTAGCACAAGCAAACTAGTACTCGTGAGCAAATTTGCCCTTGCCTTGTTACCTCTATGGCTCTATTTCGCACCCTGGTGTTCTTCGCCGCCATGCACCCGTGAGCGAGTACATAAGTGCTTGATATTTTTTTTTGAGATGTGTTAAGGCCATCTATGTATGTGATTGTGATTGTCCAACCAGTGGTGGAGAAAATTCATAAGACGAGTCGATCGAGTTGCATGTCTTGGGTAGATGCGTCGAAGGTTAGGGCAGGGATTCTTCATCAAGGCCTTGCTTAGATGCCACCTAAATTCCAAATTTTTACACTCTTTCTCCATCACATCGAATCTTTAGACACATACATGGAGCATTAAATATAAATAAAAAATAACTAATTGCACAGTTTGGTTGTAAATCACGAGACGAATCTTTTGAGCCAAATTAGTCCATGATTGGACAATAATTGTCAAATATAAACGAAAGTGCTACAGTAGCCAAATTCCAAAAAAAATCATCTAAACACCCCCAAATGTGGTGATAGATTTTAATATGGGATTGACATCTGTGCTAACAGGGTATGGAGCGAGGGGTGGAAAAAGAAGGGAGCATATATACAAACGAAATAAGTAATAGTTGTAAGACATGCACAGAGCCATCCAACCCGTGTTTGTTTTGATTGAATATGGGTACGAGAAGAACCTTCTAGAACAACTACTGGCAGTCGCAGTATGCAAAAGAATTGGCCTAGTGTTAAGAAATACTCCTTCTGTTCCTAAATATTTGTGTCTAGAAAACCATGTTTTCCTCGTAAACACGCGGGACGGAGGAAGTACGTAAGTACAACGATCAACGGTGCTGTAGTGTAGTACTCACAGCTCAATTTACCATTTTTGTGATACTCCCAGCACAAGTCTGAAAACATGACCGAGCAGCCAAATTCGCGGGTCAGCAAAATTCCAGCCGCTCCGAATCAAACGTTGCATTCTTGTCTGCCCCCAAGAAAAGCACCGTCCCGTCAAGAGCTTCGCTTCTTCCCCCACTACTGGTCTACTGCTCGCCCCATTCGTTCCTTCCCACTTTTCCCAAATCAGCTCACCCGGCCCGGACAGGAAGAAATGCTCTAATCTCATCACGGAGCAGTAGCAGCTGGCTAGCTGGATTACCTTACGCCTGGTTTAGTTTGGGAAAATTTTTGAGAAAAACTACTGTAGTATTTTTGTTATTATTTGGTAATTAATGTCCAATCATAGGCTAATTAGGCTTAAAAGATTCGTCTCGTGATTTACAGCTAAACTATATAATTAGTTTTATTTTTTATTTATATTTACTGTTTCATACATTTGTCCAAAAATTGATGTGACAAAAAATCTTGAAAAATTTTGAAAAATTTTTGGCAACTAAACCAGGCTTTACCTGTGTCAGCGCCCATGGACTGACTTGGTTAAAGCTAAGGTAAGTGGGGGCATGGACAGGGAGACACGGAGACGGCGACACGGCGGCACTCTGCCCTGGCCGGGCCCGGGCGAGGTGAAACGAAACGAAACGAAGTGGTGGGTGTGTGAGTGGGCCAGTGGGGTGCGCGTGTCTCTGCCTGCCTGCCTGCCTACATGTTGGAAACCCACACGAGACGAAAGGGATCGGATCGCTCCTGTTCTTTGGATGCTCGGAGAACATGCCATATATGTCCATCCACCGTCTCCTCACACGCTCTCACCGCGTCTCACGCTAACGGTCGGAACGAACGAACCTTCGTTTCGAAGCTTATTCGCCTTGCTTGTTGCTGCTGCTAGTGCTGTGTGTGATTTCGTGGAGGGGTGATGAAGGCATATCTATCCCAATTCTTGCTCCCTCGCTCACCTCACCTTAGCTCTCTGCTGCTCCAAAGGGTGGTAGGGGTGGGTGTGACTCTGGCATGGTACAATGGATGGGCGATCCATGTGTCTGATTTGATTCCCCAAGTGTGATCCAAGTTGGCGATGCCACGTCCCGTCTTGTTGACAAGGGAAGCAGCTGGAGGTGGTTGGGCCAGTGCAGGCATTCACATCGGACCCCTGACGTTGTTCCGCACGGCGGCCGCGCCGCCGGGGCCCTCCACGACTGTGCGCCGCGCGTCCCGCTTTGCCTACCCCGTTGAGGAAGTAAAACATTAAACACGCTCCCTCCCCGGCTCGACTCGATCGCCCCCGGATTAGGCTTGACATTTCTACCGATTTGACCTCGCCAACTTCACCTCCCTCCAGACCCACCGCTGCGCCTGCGCCTCCGGTCTCCATGCATCCACGTCCACGACTGCCGCCGCCGGAGTGCCGGCTGCCGTTGCGAATCTGCGACCCACGGAGGAGAAGGCGCGCCACTGCTGCACGGGCGTCATCAGTGACCGAGGCGCGGGGCCGCCATGTGCCGTTCCGAGCCGACCGTTGGCTTTGGCTAGCGCCTAGCGGGGCGAGGCGACGGCGCCACGTGCCTGGCACCGCGCGCGTGGCCCGCCTGCCGTAGGGGGAGGGGACGCGACGCGACGCGCGCGGGGTCGGCATAGCATGGCCGCGCACTGGCAGCACAGCCCAACCCCCCCCACCCGACGGACGGACTGTTTCTCTTTGGCAGGGAACGCACGCAAATAATCTCGTCATCAGAAGAAAATGCGACCCATGCGACGCGCACACGGTTCGGGTCCGTGTGACCGTGTCAATGCAGGCAGGAAGGAATAGTGATCGAGCCAGGCGTCTGCCGGTCCGCGGGCGAGTGGCTCGCGACGTTCGGTTCTGAACAGCTACGCCGGCATGGTGATGGGGCAACGTCTCAGGCACTGTAAGAGCGATTAGCCCGGTTCCATCCCCTTCCCATGCGACTGCGACTTGTTGTCCCGGTGCATGCATCTGCACCGTGCCGCCGCTCCGTCCAACCGGCTATCACGGCACACGGAAAAGAAAAAGTCCAACCAACTTGCCGTACTGCAGAGGAACGTGGCCGCGCTTATTCACGGCACGTGCGGCTCTAGCGAGCGGCTGCAAGAAGCGCCACTTGCATCGCGCGACCCAGGAGCCATGAGTCCATGACCGAGTAGCACAGCACCGGGTGCCAGCGCGGGGGCCGACCAAATTTAAGCCAGGCATGCGCCAGCGGCGACGGAGAGAGCGGAAGCGTGTTGACATTGGTGCAGTAAGGACAATGGAAAGCAAAGAGCAAAGCACCGGTACTATTACATCTGTCGGAATTGGAACGGCAAGTGGATCAAGTGCGCAACTGTAGATTTGCAATGACGACGAGCGGTTTTAATGATACAATGGAGAAGCCTCTCCGATTATACTGCCATCTCCGAACGAGAAATAAAAGGAAAGTGCTGACAGCACATCAAAATGCACGAACGAAATGAGATCGCGTCGCGTACCGATCGTCACGCTTCACTAACTACCACCGAGCCTATCCACGTGACACTTCTCACCTTTTGGCTTGTTCGTGCCACTCACTCAATCAACTTCAACACACGTGAATTTAGATGAATACATGTGCATCCAAAAAAAAAAATGGAAACATCAAGGGAGAGGTACCAAAAACACATTTAAATAGATAAACAAAATAATCATACATGGTCTGCGTTCACACATAAGCAGTAAACTCGATGGCTTTTGTTTAATGACCTGGCCTAATCCAGCGCGCCAAAAGACAACGCAAACTAAACGACTCCGACCATGCTAGTCATATGCAAAAACAGTCTAGCGTTACGAGTTGAGATCACAAAAGCCATACAAGCTTTGACATAGTCATACAAACAGCACCAGTCACAACAGTCTTGCGCATTAAAAGAGGAATGCACATACCATGTTCGCTTATGCTGAAATTTAGCTTATACTGATGCTTATGCTAAAATGTTGCAAGAGGAAAACATTATTCCATGGCTAAAAAGTAGCTTAAGCAAACAGGGAAGATCTGAAATGTGAGACCTAATATAAACTACTAAATCTTGCTTACTTCATTGTTAACATTGCGAGTCAATGAAGAACACATCTAACTTTGACAAGAACCAAACAAGAACAAAAAACAACTTTGACAAGGACCAAACAAGAATTTGAGAAGGACGACCATGCACGAATACACCACACCTTTGGTAAATGGGTAAATAAATAGGTTGAACCTTTGAAGGGAAACATTTGGCATCCATAACGTGATGTATAATGTAAATACATAGAAACTGGTCATACAGATAAATTGGAATACTGAACTTATAAAAAAAGTTGGATTCTGCATAGGATTGCACTACTAACTAAAACTCAATGTAAAGAATCATTTTTCTGAAGGAGCAATCTAATGCGAAGCCATGTGCAGCAGGCGTACAACTTTGTCATTCGAACTCAGATTCCACTGGTCGCTACTGTTGGCCCACTGGCGACTAGTGGGAACTAAGTTCCAATTACCCTCCAGAGAGTTAACGTGACAGCACGCCAGAAATTTACAGTGTCTCATCAAATAATTCTTTTGCCCCATAAACTGAATTTAGGTGACAAAAAATAGCAATCAGAAGCAGATTGTCCACAACCAACCAGCAACTAAATATTTTGTCCACACAACCCAAGATATGGTCACAGCACCTCAAAATTACTTAGATATGCAAGTCTATGCAAGACGCAGTGTAAAGCATGTCAGTAGGATGCTACATCCCAAACATCATATCGAAGGGAACAAGCGCACGTCACAATTACTAGCCAACATCAAGGATGAAGTGACCCAGATAGAATGAGCAAGTGAAAGCATGATTTATCTACCCCTTAAGAATTGGACGAGCTCCAAAGCTCTACCAGTTATATAGAAAATAATTGCATTACCATCCAATTTATGTCATCAATCGACCTTATTTATTCAACTCAGTTTTGCATTATCCATCGAAATAGAATATGCAGTGACATTCAAAATTTCGCTACACATCTTCTGAATAGATAAGGGCTCGACATCAGGTCAACCGCTCAAGCTTCAGATGTAGTTCCTTGAAATCCTTTGCTTAGAAACCTTCAAAAACAACCTATATTCATTCTGTCGCATACCCGTTTTATTGATTGCTCTGTAGTCAGAGTGCTTCTGTAGGGAATGTAGGTTTAAAGCAAAATGAAGCACTTGTATAATCTCTGAGACGGGCAATGGCTACTTGGCCTTGTTGATCCAGAATTGAAAACTCCCACTCGCTCATGAGAAACCCCCGAAGACAGGAGCTGGTAGACTTTCGGCACTAATGCTAGGTGTACAAAAGGCTTTCGAGTACTGTGGGAAGGTGCTCGCGCTATATGGACAGTTACGCTGGTTCCATACCAGAAATAGACGGTACAATAACATTACTGAGGAACACTGGAGATGAAACATTCCAAGGTGGTAAGGCGAGGACATAGACAGCATGCGGGTTACACATTCCACTGCTGAGATGTGAGGTGCAGGTGGTGATGATCACCCTGGGTTATGAGCTAGAGTTAGCGCCCTTAACAGGCTCTCCATGACCAGCTCCACTGTGCTGAGATGTGAGGTGCAGGTGGTGACGATCACCCCGGGGTATGAGCTAGAGCTAGCACCCTTAACAGGCTCTCCAGGACTAGCCTACACTTGTAAAAATTCAGGTCGGTCCTCCAACCAGATGTGTGGACACCGAGGCGACCTTCACAACCTTCTCCCTTCTATCTTTATTAGTCAGGTAGAGCAATTCGCTTGAGTTGCTCAACTATCCCTTTGCCAGGTTCTCATGACACGCTATGAAACCACCACCGTGCTAGCGGCATTGTCGTCAAACGTGTGTGACTACTTACAATTTGTCATTTCACACCAAATTAGAAAATTTTCGGCAGGCCTGGCGGCTGCTCCTATGAGGTCATATTTATTTTCACTTTGGGATATTTCAAATTCTCTCAATTGGGTATACAATTACTAGAACAAATAAGAACACAGAATTACCAAAATCAATAAAAATTGCATGTGTAACCTAAGTCAACACAGGACACTGACCCAAGGAGAACAAGGAATTTCCACTGTTCCTTCTCAACACTGGCTAGAGTATCATTGAAACAGCAAGTATAGCCTAAGTTTGTGGACTAAACCTAGAGCCCATTAAAATCCTCTGACGCTACAAACTGTAGCATTTCATCTTAGGTGGAAGATGATTTCTGCAAATACTAATTGTAACTCAAATCACCAGATGGTTTGCTGATTCAATATATGTGAAAGAATGTGGCACATGGTCTCCTTTTCTTCAGTCAACATTAGAAATAAGTAACTGAAAAATAATGATGACTAGCAGTCTAGCACCCTAGGCATTGCAAATTATTAACTGCTTGGAATATTTTGCTGATAAGAACCTCGTAATCAGATATATTGACTGCTGCACAAACCTGAAACTAAGCAGCACCGACCAAACAACTGGTAAGAAGGAATGCTTTAGCAGATTTTCCAATCAATATGTTACCAACTTGTTTTTGTTGAGGCGTTGATCATATCATCCTGAAGAACATAAAAAGCTTGTGCACATGGTGCTAATCTGCCAATAACCCAAATTCAAATCAACAAAGTGACACAGTATACAGCAGCAAAGTGTCCACAGAAGTGGAAAAATTAAATAAGCAGGTACCATTGCACAGCAAGTGCATGGCAACTATGCCCACATTCAAATTCAGTACTGGGTCTTAATTGTTGTTACTTTTCCAATAAATTAGTGTAAAGATAATTGTGCAAGGTTATATTTTAACAGTGGGCACGACAACACAACATCATACACTAGTAAAGAAACTTATTAGAATATAAGTTCACACTAATGAAAAAAAAGGGAAGCAAACGCACACATAACATAAACATATCCTTTTCAGGGTTATGGTTCGTACAAATCTGTAGAAGCAAACATTACCAGATAACTGGCTGCTAAGCCTGAATGCAGCTGCATCAAGGAAACAGCTCAGGAATCCTCAGATCAACTGCCACGTAAACACACAGAACATTAAATAGGTATCATATAAGCACACTTCCATAACATTGAGATAAAACTCTTGAAAATAAAAATTCAAATGTGTCGCAAGGAATTTCTCAGGCTAGTTGTTGATGGCTTTCTTTGCTCTAAGAGATTCAAGGGCCTTCTCGCGAAGTTCAATTTCTAGTTTCTTCTGATCAGACTCTTCTCTGCCAGCATGAGAACCTCTTTTCCTAACAGCAACATCTGAATCAGAATCCCGATCCTTCTCAGAGTCTGAAGGCACAGTAGCAGTATCAGTGTTCTTTAATTTTTGTTTGCTGGCATGGCGTTCCGCCCTTCTGCGGTGTCGCTCTTCACGTCTTCGACGTCTTTCCTCTTTTCTTAGCCTCTTCTCTTCCTTCCTTCTCCTCTTTGCCTCTTTGCCATCTGGCTCAGAATCAGACTCAGAACTACCATCATACTGTTTCCTATGCTTATGAGCTTTCTTGTGCCTTCGCTTCTCAGAGTGGGATCTATGTTTGTCAGGTTCTTCAGACCCTGAACTACCAGAATCAATGTGGCTATTACCATATGTTCTTTTCTTAGTTTTTTTCAAAGGACTTCCATCTTCCGAATGGGAGTCCTCATTGACTTTACATAAATATTTCTTTGCATCAATAGCATCATCGGACTCATCACACAAACCTCTCATGACATGTTCACTGTTTCTACCATCCTTTGACTCATCATCTTCAATTCTAGTAGGGAAACGCTGTTTCCCACGAGGGTCTTCAGGAGAATCAGTTTGACGCTTTGTTCTTCTACCAACAAGCTCGTCTTCTGATGATTCTGACAGTTGATCAGGGTGTCTCTTCTGGACACCCTTGCCACTGGAGAACAGATTCAATATCATAAAATTGCTGAGAGGATGCACATTGTGCTGCAGCGAGATGATGCTTTCTGATAGAGATGCAAATGTGTTCAACTAGATTACACATAAATTATGACTGACATCATCATAGTTACTAAGTGAATTATATAGCCATAAAAATTGCCACCGTTACCAAAGTAATAGGTGTTTACTTGGTCAGTATAAAACTTTTCAGACAAATGCCCTTCTACTCGAAATGGTTGAAAATAACTATATCAAAGCATACATCCTCATCTGAAATTTATCTACAAGTATTCAATTCAATTTTCAATGAAAAAAAAACGAATGAAGGTGCTGTACTGTACAGTAGGAGGGAAGTAGTGTTATCCAGTGAGCAAGGAGCGCATTCGAATCTAGCAACCATCCAATTTTGTCTCAACAACTAAAAGCGTTTAAGAAAATGAATCCAACCTCTGTCGTAAACTGAATGGAGATTTTTCTCTAGGGCTTGAGTCACCAGCACCGATTTTCTTAAGTTGCAGACCTGCCGAGAAATCCTTTGTTTTCCTACGAGCTGAATTTGCTTTCCGGGCATTCTCTCTGAAACAAGAACAAACAAGAAAAGAGAAACAGTATATTCAGAAATGCTATAAAAGTTTGCAAGTGCAATATAGGAAAATATGGCACCAACCTAGCACGACTGCCTTCCTCATCTCCACTTGTATCTGTGCTGCCCTGACTAGGTATAGGTTTGCCTGAGTTCTTGAAAGAGCTGCCAAATAGAATATGAACCCCTCTGCATCAAAATATGTTCTCTAATCTGTAGGGAAAAGAATATGGACAAAAGCATGTACAACACAATGTGGAAATACACACCTATCACGTGTGGAGTTCCTTTCTTCATAGTTAGGAGACCTCAAGGATTTTGACAATCTATGCTCAGAATCTGGGGAATGATGACCACCAATCCTTGCACCATCCCTATCATTATCATCATCTGATTTTTGTTCTTGGCCCCTATGATAAAAAAAGAGAGGTTGTAAGTTGATAGTTTTCTGGATACAGGTAAAGAACATATCTACAATATTATTTTTGTTCCATAGGTAATATTGGGCGTAAGGGAAGCTTGTCTCTAAATAAAACCATGCATATTACCTTGGGTGCACATCTCTGTCTTTCATGGAAGGGATGCCATTTGTTTCTTTCTCGATGTCTCTACTTAAACTCCTGCGAGAACAATTAGGATTCCTGCTAGTGTTCGGACTGATACTCCTGCAAGAATTGGTATATCACAATTGGTGGCTGATTCCACAGAGAGGTGGAAAAGAAATCTGGCTATACCTCCTTCCCTGTGGAGACGAACGACGATTTGCAGAATGAGTCTTCGGTGAACTTGGTGATCTCCTCCGGCGTTTTGGAGATGGGGACCGGCGTCTTATTGGAGATCGAGACCATGGTTTGCGGCTTCCTGGAGATGGGGACCGTGGCCTGCGCCTTCCTGGGGACGGGGACCACGGCCTGCGCCTTCCTGGGGATGGGGACCGTGGCCTGCGCCTTCCCGGGGATGGGGACCGTGGCCTGCGCCTTCCCGGGGATGGGGACCGTGGCCTGCGCCATCCTGGTGATGGGGACCGTGGCCTGCGCCTTCCTGGAGATGGGGACCGTGGCCTGCGCCTTCCTGGAGATGGGGACCTTGGCCTGCGCCTTACTGGGGATGGAGATGGACGTCTACCTGGTGAGAATCGGCGTCGAACAGGAGACCTTCGACTTGCAGGAGATGGTGATCTCCTTGGTGCACGAGCTG
Organism: Saccharum hybrid cultivar R570; assembly: GCA_038087645.1. NCBI lineage: Eukaryota > Viridiplantae > Streptophyta > Magnoliopsida > Poales > Poaceae > Saccharum > Saccharum hybrid cultivar. The sequence continues at coordinate 3,509,145 of JAQSUU010000043.1, read as the reverse complement.
GTGAACGATGATGGCGAGGAGAAAGTGACCTTCGTGGCCCAGATGATGGTGATTTTCTGCGAAGAGGAGACCTCCGGCGTGAAGATGGGGATGGATATCTTGACAAGGAAGGTGACCCTCTCCTTGAGTAAGGTGATCTCCTTCTAGAAATTGAAGGTGTGCTTCTTGGGGAATGCCTTCGGGGAGAAACAGAACGTCCAGGTGAAGTTGAACGCCGTGATGATCTACGGTGTCTATCAATAGAGCGGGAACGCCTAGGAGAACGAGAAATATTTCTGGGAGAAATAGATCTTTGCCTACCACGTGGCGACAAAGATATGCTCCTGGATCTGCGGCTTCCCCTGGAAAAGAAGAATCTATAAGGTTCCCATGAGTAGCTTGCCTCTGTTATTGCATACAAAATTGTTTACTCTCCACAGAATAATTAGGTTGAACACTTTGGTAGAACTGAAGTTGACATATCTCAACTTTCATTTTTTTAAAAAATACAAAAGGCGTGAACTTAATAAAGGGACAAACATCATTATATAGCATCTTTTTATAATACTGATATAAGAAATATCCACCTTATAAGTAACACATCAATCAAATCAAACGCCATGATAAGGTCATAGAAATCCAGTTCATACTTAACACTGGTAAACCTATTGCACGAATCCTGCATTTGGCATGTGAATATCCTTAACTACAAGCAGCATTTTTGTGGCATCCTTACGATTTGCGAAATCAGGGCCCAACGCCCACAATTACTCACTGATTCAAGATGAAGAATTTCCAAAGGTCATAAAGATTGGTCATCTAGTATAGACTTCTGGTCCACAGAGAAAAGGAGAACTAGGATGACTACCACCTAGTAATCAGGCTACTCAAGAAGACATCGTTGAGATACTTCCCATTTTTTATCCAGAATATCATGACAGATTAGAAAGATTCCAGATCCAGGCAGTCTAATTGAGTATGTTTATTTAATACCAATTTGCTATTTTACTGTTCTAAAAATATTTGTTGATGCATTCCTAAAAAGGTTTACTAAAAGAAGTGGACTATAAATTTATTGGCGGTGACTTCGTTACATATAAATCAGATATAAGCTGAACAAGACAACAGGCAAAACACACAGATGGGCATTTCAAGGAAAATAGATATTCATAACGCAAAGGTTAATATACAGATAGAAAAGGATCTGGTTCACCTTAATATGGGCACATAGCAATAGCATCCAATGTAAAGCATGCATCAAAGTCATAGTGAAAGCCTACAAGGTTCTATGGGAAACTGATAACGGACCTGTTCTTTGGTCTTAAGCTGCGCTTGAAATCATTGTCTTTTTCTTCATCGGCATTGAAATTTGTACTATTTAAAGCAGAGCCAACTGGATCACCATAGGATCTTGAGTTACCAGCATCCCCATCCTACAGTAGTTGAAGTAAATAACGATATGAACCCAAATAATCGGAGAAGCTATCTGAATGTCATCAGAAACACAAGGTGTCACAACATAACTGATAACCTAAAATCAATGATACAAAAATTGGCAGAAAGGGATATCTCACCGTAATTTTGTTCTTTTGCAGTTCTGAGTCCCTTCCCTCTTTCTCTCGCTTCTTTTGGATCTCCTGTGCAATCCTATCATCCTCTGCCTGCATTAAGTAGAAGGCTTTCACATTTCTTAAAATGGAATATAACTAACATTTCTCGACGATGTATGAAAAATGTTCTGGTTTCACCAACAAAAAATTTAAAAAAAAACAGTAAACACTAAATACGAGCTAACTGATTGTCTTTACAATCATATGTAAGGAATGGAGAAAAATTGTTCTACTCCTCCACGGAGTTTTGACACAAAAATGGTCCATAAAAATATAAAACCTGTCATATGAATGAACTATCATTATTAGTCACACAGTGCACAAGGACCGAAAAGCCATAAACTCCCATCATAATTATCTGAATTAGTCAAGAATAGCATATTCAATGTTGGACCAGCCATATGGTGATGGTAAACTAGTATATTTTTATTGAAACAAACCTTTTTCTGCTGTATCTCAGCCTCCTTTTCATCCAGAAACTGTTGAGGCACCCCACTGGCATTCTGCTGTGCACTGAGGAGGAGGCTCCAGAGCTCCTTCATGAACTTCATTGTGTTCTTCTCCATGAACCCTGTCAGCTGGATCTGAATCTTCTTTCCATCCGCTTCCTGCCATTAAAAAAACAAAGGCTTAAACACACCTCATTGCCATCAGCTACCATCTTTGATAAAGGAAAATTAATGTTAAAAATTTGAAGAAACAATCCAGCTATCTGTACTTGACTTCAGATAACATTAACAAAAATCCAATTCTACAGCTGAGCAACATTGGACTCCCAGATCAGTCAGAAATACAACCTCCCAAGTCCCAACAGAAAGATAGATTTGTCATCAGGGCATCAGGCAAAAGCAACTGTTCCAAGACACAACATGGGGCATTGTGTGGCTACAAGACAACTAAGTCATAGTTGGAACTTAGTGAGACCAGAAATTCGACAGTATTATCTTCACATGATTGGTAAGATTCTCAGGTTTGATTTAACTCCTGAACTAAAACATAATACTAAGCTGTATTTCAGTTCTAATTCCTGAGCTAGACCACAAAATGGCTGCTCTGTAGTTTCTGAGCTACAGTAGTCAAAAGCTGATTAGACTAAATCAGCCCTATCAAAACCTGATTAGACTAAATCAGCCCTATCTCGGCGTGCCCTACGTGTGCCAGGTTTCTTACTGCTTTTCAATTTCAAAGACCAAATTCAATCAAATTTGATACCTGCCAGGCAATATGCATGCAGAATTCAATAAGGACAGTATTAACAAGCAACATTGCTGGACTTGAATAAATACCTTCTCCTCGAGGAGGCCATAGATGAAGTTGATGAGAACCTCGTCCTCGAACCCAAGGAGCTCAGTGACCCGCTTGGCAATCCAGGGCTTCATCACGTCCATCTTGACCTTTGACGTATCCACCTATCACCAACCCCAAGCACAAAATCACCAAATCAGAGGAAGCCCTTGCAGACAACAGCTATATATATCCCTTAAGTATTCTGCGCTCAATACAGAATAATTGAGAAACGAAGGGTATGAGTGAAAGAACGAACTAACCAGATGGTCAAGCTCGGGTGCGAACTTCTGCGTCTTGAGCAACTTGGCTTGCTTGTTGGAGAAGCGCGTGTCCTGGTCAGCGGACGTCCCCTGCGAAAAAAAACACAGCACGGCCTCTCTCAGTAACAGATCCGACGAGAACAACGGCGACCAGACGAAGCGCGCGCTACGTAGATCGGGGAAACGAGCTCTGTGACTTACCCGGAAGAAGCCGCCCGACATCTTCGCTGACGCCGATGCGGCAGCCGCCGCCGCCGCCGAGGGAAGAGACGGGACCGCAGTGGCTAGGGTTAGATGGCGTCCGCTAATGCGGCTTGGGAGTTGGGACTGCGAAGGGGAGGCGACGAGACGAGGAGTGGGGCTGAAGCGGGGGCACGTGACTACGTGAGGACGGTGAGGTCTATTAGGCAGGCTCCCTCTTCGTGGGCCAAGGCCCGATGTTGTGGGCTTTTCTAGTTCCTAGCCCGTTTGCTGTTTGGGCAGTTTGTGAGCGTCGTGTCGAAAAAGTCTATTACTTCACCCCCAAGCTATAAACCGGATTTTCTTACACCTAGACTTTGTAAAACCGTTTAAATAACTCTCAAACGATTTTAGATGGTGGTTTTACTACCGTGACAGTGTTTTGTCTTTTTCTTTTTTTTATTTATTTTCGCTAAATATTTGAAAAAAATCATAATAAATCACAAAAAAACTATAAAATGAAAATTCCAATTTTGTTGGACTCCACAGGAGTAGATCTACACATGAACATATAATATGGTATGCTTTAGTACAAAGTTTTTGTTATAACTTTAGATCAATGCATTTCTGTAATTAATTGGAATAATTCATAGCTGCAGTTTCTATGGTCCAATTGTTGCGAAATTTTTATGGTAGGCTAATTATAATATGCTTGATCTGTAGTAAAATTTTCATACTCATTGGATCATATATATAACTTAGTTATAGATAAAACATAGATTTAACAAGCATAAACCTAAATAAACTTATAACTAAGATATACATGATCCAATGAGTATGAAATTTTTACTACAGTTCAAGTATACAATAATTAGCCCACCATAAAATTTTCACCATAATTGGATCATAAAAGCTGCAACTATAAATTATTCCAATTAATTATAGAAAAGCATAGATCTAAAGCTACAGCAAAAACTTTGTATTAAAGCATACCGTGTTATATGTTCACTGTGTAGATCTACTCACATGGAGTCCAACAAAATTAGATTTTCTATTTTACAATTTTTCTGTGATTTAATATGATATTTCAAAGATTCAGCGGAAATAAATAAAAAGGAAAAAGACAAAACCACTGTTACTTGTAACACCCCGGGTGTTATAGTGCTAATTAATCTGCCATGTCATCATAATGCATTACAAAGCATCCCTGTTAGGTTAACTTTGTTATGCATCAACTAAAACAAGTTTACTTATCTAGGTTGAATGTGTTTCTCAGTGGTGTGCTCCGAACCCGAAAACCCTAATTTTTAATACCACCGCAAATGCTTAGTCCATGCCCTGCGTAATTTGAGGTGTGCGACTGTATTGCACACTAGTGTCAAGTGTAGGGTATGAGCTCAAGTACAACCTCTAAAATGAAACTCCAAATTTGAGTTTGAATTGGAGTCCCAAAACTTGTCACGAGTTTTCCGATTCGAATTCGAATTCAAAATTGGAGAAAAATGTAAAAGAATTTTAAAAGCTAATTGGTCAACCAAGAGTGACATTTGGTCAACCATGTCATGTTAGTCCAAATGATGCCCTTGGGTGAGGTTTTGATCGCTAAGTAATCACAAATCAAAGTAGCAACAAATTCCAATTTAAAATTCCTCCGAAAACCCTAAATTTCAAAACCATGTTTTACCCCTTTTGAAATAATTCAAAATCTAAGCAAAATTTGGGAAAAAGTTCAAAACCAAGTTTGTAGAACTTTTCAAGGGCTACAACTTTGGTGTTTTGAGTTTTCAAAGTTTTAGTGTAAAATGTGGAGCAATTTTGAAAATAAACAAATTTCAGTTTTGACTCATTTTTGTCCCCAAACTAAGATTTCAAAATGGAGGCAGAATTTGAAAAAGTTTTGAACAGCAAAGTTGTAGGTCTGGTCGAGATGTACAACTTTGGTGTTTGGAGATTTTGAAGTTTCAATATAAAATCAAAAGTAATTTCTAAATTACCAAATCCCAAAAATGTGTCCCCTTCTGAATTTAAACTCAAATTTTAAAATCCAGTGAGAATTTGAAAAAGTGTTCAATACAAAACTTGTAGAGCTTGAAATTCTGAAGATTTCATAGTTTGGAAGTTTTTCAAGTTGTTACATGAATTTAAGAGTAATTTTCGAAAATAGTTTGAAAATTTAAAATTTGGGGGGTGCTACAGTGCCGCGCCAATGGCGGCCGGCCACCGCGCGGTATGGGCGCCGGCGAGCCGCCGTGGCCGCCCAGACCCTTCGTGCGCGGTCGAGAACGCCAGCGCGATGACGCGAGCAGTGCAGCTCTGTAGCCGCGACCGTCGTCTATAAATACGTCGAGGTCACAGTGGCGATTTTTTTTGTTTTCTCTGTTTTCACCATCGCCGCCACCGCAGCTCCGCCGCTCGCCGCTGCCGCCACCAGGCCATCTCCGGCCACGCCAGTCGCACCAACAGCATCGCCGCATCCTCGCACACCTCGTGAACCACCCAAGCCAGCTTGACTTCGCCTGGATCACCGCAACCACCGCCTCCCGTGCTCAACTCCGGCGACTGCCCGCTATCCTCGCCTTCCCGTGGCCAGACCACTCCAGCCGCTCCCCGTCGCCACCGAGTGCTTCACTGCAACCGCGGTGAGCCGCTGATGCTTCCTGACCCTTCAATTTAGCCTCTACCGCTTTGTAGTCGCCGGCGTACTACTCCCGTGACCACCGTGCCGCCATCGCCGTCGCTCGTTAGTCACTAGAGCTCGAGCCAGGATGTTTAGAAGCAAAACGGAGTCGTGGGGTGGTGTAGATGATGATGGTAGGGTCAGTTTGTTGACCGAAGCTCCGGTCACCGGCCGACCACCGCGCGAAGGTGAGCGAGCGCGCGGGAGTGAGAGGGAGAGCGAGAGGAGGGTGATGACATGCGGGGCCGGCTTGTCAGCGAGCGCAGAGAGAGAGAGCGTGCGCGGGTGAGCGAGCGGGCTGGGCCGCCTGCTGGGCCGCGCGGCTGGGCCGAGCACGCGTGCGGGCGCGGGCGTGCGCGAGCGGGCCGACCAGCTGGGCCGGACCGCGGGAGAAAAAGGAGAATCGGCCCGATTTCGTTTTTGTTTTTCTTTTTCAAATAAATGAATAGTTTAGTTATTTGTTTATTTCATTAAAAATTGTGTAGAGTTCTAAAATTCATGAAAATTTTTGTGTAGGCTTCTCAATGTATAAACTATCTAGAAAAAATGTTAAATGCTGAAATTGAGTACTTTGTGCAGTAGAATTAATTAGTTCTAATAAAGATTAAATGCAACTTCCATGAATTTTAATAATTAATTTATTAATCCAAAAATGATGAAATTTATTTTGACACTGTTATAAATCATTCTTAATCCATAGGAAAAGTTTGAGCTTGATTAGGTAAAATTTGATTAACTTCTAATTATGTCCTAATTATTTAAATAATAAATAAATGTTAATTTGAGAACTTTAAGAGTTGTGTGCCTTTTTGATTGAGTGATGTCCTTAGGTCACTACCCTTTTGTGATCTTTGGCACCTTAATTCCATGTTTGAGCTCATTAGTAACTTGTTAGTTTAAAAGCTGGTATCGCTGGAATCGTCGCTACTAGTTAGTAGGTGTTCTGTTTGCGACTGTACCGTGAAGGGAAGTTGTACTCCAGTCGTAACTCGTAGCATGTTATCATCAAGCATCATGTTTATCATCGAGCATCATGTTAAAGCATGTTATGTGTTCGTGTAGTCTCCTCTTTCGAAGAAGTCGAAGCCGTCGAGCCAGTTTCTGGAGAAGAGCGATCGTCGGTGGGTTTCGGACCTGACGTTGGAGTTCTCGGGTCTGAGTCAGTCGTCGTGTCCGAGCAAGGCAAGCCCCGGTGCATTTAAACCCTACCTTGAATTTTACAAATGTTTTATTATTTATAATATCGTTTACCGCATTAAGTAATTAGGAGTTGAGTGATAACCCAATTGCTGCATTATCATCCTTGATTATTGTGATATCAACCTTGATACCTGTTTTACGGAAAATGCGTAGTATGCTTCGCTATGCTTAGAAGTTAAGCTTTTAAATGCAATGTTTATATAGCCATGACGGCATATTGAATGAATATTGAAATATGAGAATGAACTTGAAAGATCGGGCGGGTGGTTTGGCCACTGCTAACATGCATTGGGAAAGGAGTCTCAATGTAGTGTTTCCGCCTTGTCAGTTAAGGTCCGTTCGTTGTAAGTCTGTTGTGTTCAAGACTTTGCAGCTAGCCTCATGCCTTGGGTAAGCCCAAAATGTTGGTGATTCCATTACGAGAACGTCTAACCTCGTACTAGGAGTGGAGAGATGGCGAGAGTAGCGTGTACCCTCGGGGCTAGAATTTGGTCGGGTTCGAGGAGTACTGTACTCTCGGGTGGCGATGGACACGTTCTGGTTTTGGGAGATCTAAATGAGGGTTGATATATGCAAGATTCGGTTCTACATATGTCGTGAAGTTAGAGATCCCCAGCTGGGTATAATCGGTTCGAATCGTCGTTACTCCTCGGTTATGAAGACTTGATCACCTGACTTGCATCGTAGTTAAGAACTAGAATAAAAGAAAGAATGAGAAAGGATTTGATGATAATTACTTTGATCTAGATTAGGATCACCTAGATTTGGTTAATGAACCATCAATGGTAAAAGTAAAATGTTGAAGATAAGGATCTACTTTAGTAAGCTTTTCTGCAAAGGAAAATCTTGATTCTAGAATATCCGTACCTTGATTCCCTAAAGCTAGCATGCCCTTGGAGTCTTTGTCTTAGTCGGGTAAGTCTTGTTGAGTACCCTCAAGTACTCAGGGTTTGTTAACCCCTTGTTGCAGGTGCGGTTCATGAACAAGTCTGCTTCGAGCCTTGTTGCATGACCGTCGTGGCTGAATAAAGCGACGACGAGTAGACTGTGTGGCCTTTGGCAAGGTATCTCGCTTGTGTGTTGTAATAAAGTTAATACCGATACTTCTCTACTACTGGTTTGTAATAATGTTACATAAGGTTTGAAGTTTGAAAACTGATTTGTAAACCTATATTATTGTAAGACTTCCGCTACGTTACTCTGTTGAATATTTTTAATAAACTGTTGTAATATTGCAATACTCCTGTGATTGGATCCTGTTCGGAGGAAAGCAGGCCTTTTAAGTTATGGTGAACATAAGTACGGCCATCAGAGGTCATTATGGCAATGACGGGTACTCGTGAGCCATCATAATTAGGAGGTTCTTTGCCATTACTGTAGCAAACCCACCGTTCAAAACCGTTTGGGGGGTTATTTGACCGGTTTTGAAAAGTTTAAGGAGTAAAAAATCTGGTTTTATAGTGTGGGGTAAAGTAATCCACACTTAATAGTTGTGGGGCTTATGTAGACTTTTTCCGCGTTGTGTCGTGAACTTGTGATCCGTTTAGGACAGGGGCGTGTTTTTGTCATGGCCCGACATGGGTATACTGCCAAAATTGCGTTACAAAGTTATATTGTTTGGTTTGTGATCATCATGCTAAAATGTCGGCAATATATGGAAAATTGGTGTTTTGATGGTAGTCAGGTCTAATTTTTCTTAAGTTGTGACTATGACACGTAGTTTCCACTTGTCATTACATTTTCTTCGACGAAGAATAAACTGGTGAAAAAGTATATAAAATAAATATATGGTTTAGTAAATATTAAAACATTTCTTAAGTTTGGTAATTCAAAAAATTCAAACCACGTGCAAAATAACGAGTGCATGCCACGTCATTTCGGATTGGCTAGCCAAGCTAAATCGGGGTCACAGCTTGCCCACATCAGATCCTGTGTTGGCACTTGGTAGCGGGAGCCAAATTTTTATGGGCCGGTCACATATTGAGTTAGAATCAAACATCAGTCAAGTTTTTTGGGCAGCCAAATTTGTTTTGACCAACTTTAGCATCAAACCAAACAAACCTAAGAAGATGTAAATACCAATTCATTGGCTTCTCAATTTCTGATGTTACAACCATTTACAAGTTGGAGGCTTATTTGTGATTATGAGGCAAAGCAAGGAGAAGGCAACTGACATAGAAACTTGTCACAGGAGGCTCACACCATAGCAAAGCATGCCAATACAAAAGTGTTTCATCGACAAACATTAATAAGTGTTGTCTAATAGGTTCGAGGAGAAATAGTTTGACTGAGGCCGCCTTATTGTTCATCGCAAACTCTAGTGATCTTCGCCAAGCAATTATCCACCGGCCAAGTGTGAGGAAGGTACTGTATCTTGCAGTTGGGATTTGTCCTCGTGAGCCTGTGGAGACCAGAAGAAAAGAGTTAATTTAATTATCTGAATATAATTTTTTTTCGATGTCTCCTTAAACCTCTATTGACAGGAAAAAAAATTACTATCATTTCAACAAAATTAGGGTTCCACTTACTATCCCAGTCCTATTTTCTTTGCTGGTCCAAGCTATCCATAGTAAGGCCCCGTTTGACAGGGCTTCTTTACCGGTTTTAGGAGTCTTTTGGAGCCGTTTTCTGCCAAATGAGGTAAAATAAAATGGCTTCACTAGTAAAGCTCTTAAAAACATGTTCTCACTATGATTTGAGGTGGGATGGAGCCAAAAAAAAAGTGGCTTCTCCCGGCTCCTCCTTCAGGCTCCTAAAAACATGCTCTCACAGGGAAGCCGTTTTGCCAAACAGTTTACCAAAACAGATTCAGCTCCACTGATAGAGCTGTTCGTGGAGCTGAAGCAAAAAAAAGGCTTCACTAGTGAAGTGAAACCCTGCCAAACGGGGCCTAAGAGCATTTCTAAGAGTTTCCAAAACCCATTGCCAATCTTGATTTTTTTTACAAGATTAAAAAAAAATTGTTCCTCAACCACTCCCAAACTCACATCTCAATCTTTCCTCACTCGGGAAAATAGACCTGATTGTGCCGAAATGTAGTCATGCCTATCGATGGGCCAAGGATGTGTGGGGAAGAATAAAAAACAGGATAGGATTTTCAATGCAAATATACAAGAGAGAAAGAAAGATTAAAATAGTTAGGGTGATTTAGAAAATAGTCTAGGATCCCTGATAAAAAATTGTCTTCTATATGTTAGGAGTAAGATTTTGGAAATTATTGGAGAAACTCAACAAATATGCTCTCAATATTTCTTTAGCCACTTGGAAAACTCATTGATTTACCAACTGTTTTTTTAAAACCATCGGAGATGCTCTAAGATATGTCTTTTTTTTTCTTCGTGTACAAATTAACAGGTTTTGTTAGACGACATGATTTCCAATTGTAGATAATAGATTAAGATTTTTTCGGACTATATTACATAGGGTAGGAGAAGCTAATATTAAATTAACTATGCAAATACAAAATTTCGAATTTTTTGGTATATTTTCAAACATAAAAAACGCATCCTCTATCACCTCAAAAAAAATTAAACTTAAATCCCGAATTGTACATGGAGAAACGAGAAAAAAAGAAGATAATTCTAATTATAGTTTGAGTTTTTTTTCTTGAAACACAGAGCTGCTTCTTTGCATTAAGGCCAGTCTCAGTGAAGATTTCATGTCACTGTTTCAAACACATTCAGATTTTGGAAACAGTGCAGAAGAGTTTCATCCCCATGAAACTCTATCTGCTCCCATGAAATTCTTATTATCTCTGTCTTCATTAATATGGTGTCACATCAGCATAATTAATGCCCATAAAACTCTGATAAAACCACATTGAGACTGGTCTAAGAAGAAGAAGAGGAGAAATTATGGTTTGAGTCTAAAGAGCGTACTTGTAACCAAGGAGGAAATGGTGGAGGAAGACGGAGATCTCCAGCTTTGCTAGATCGTTCCCAGGGCAGAGTCTGGTACCAAGTCCAAAAGGAAGGAATGTGCCGGCTCTCGGTGCATAACCCTGAAAACAGTTCAATGGAAACTGTACATTTAACATGCCATTTGATGCTTCTAGGATTATCCAGAGCGGCAAAACCTCAGCAAATTGAATTCATTTCTACGTACCTCCCATCTTGATGGGTGGAACTTTTTGGAGTCAGGATAAACTTCAGGGTCCATATGTACACTTCTGTACCACAACTGAACCTTCCAACCCTTCGGTATCAGGTAACCTATTATGACACGCGTGGCTAGCTTGTTCAGACGCTGATTGAGTTTTATGCAATTCAGGAAGAAGTTGTCATTGGAAAAGAGGGGGATTGGTTTCTGGATCAATTAAGCACACCATTCACAAAGACGTCTTTAGTCGCTTCACGGAACGAGACGAACGAGATGTTCACCAGGCGCAGCGTCTCATCAGTGACCTTCAAAAAGAGGGGGGGGGGGGGGGGGGGGGGGATTGGGCGGGCGGGGGTGTGTTAATTGTTGCAATGTTCTAAATATAAGCTTTTAAGAAGTAGTGCCTGTGAGAGGTACTCCATCTTCCTAAAATCCCTCAGGCTTAGCCCCTTCTGGGACGATGGAATGCTTCGCATGATCTCCTCTTGTTCGGCCTGATGAAATGTAGCAATAATAATGAATGCTATTGAAAATACTCATGGCAAAACAGACATGATGATCTTGGATATTCAAAAGTTTTACTGTACCATCATTTTTTGACAAAAAAAAGTGATTATTCACTTAGCGGGAAAGAAAACGTAACTATTACCCTACAACTGACTACAAAATAACTATTCTATAGCCACTTTGAGTTACGATAATTGCTATGCTAATTTATGAGATTATAGTAACTCCTTACTATGTGATTTATTATAACATTATGATAAATATCCTCATGTGTTATAGTAATTCAACTATCGTAAATATATACTGATATTGTCGTAAATTAGTATATAAAATTATCGTAAATAGAGGTGGCTACAAAATAATTTATTTTGTAGCTAGCTGTAGAGTATACTCTCTCTAGCTATAGAATAAGTTATTTTGTAGCTACCTCCATTTACGATAATTTTTATACTTAATTTACGATAAAGTGAATGCATATCTACGATAATTGTGTTACTATAACACTTGTGGATATTTACCGTAACATTATAGTAAACCACTTAGAAGGAGTTACTATAATCATGTAAATTAGTATAGTAATTATCGTAACTAAAAGTGACTACAGAATAAGCCAGCTGTAGAGTATATATATATATATATATATATATATATATATATATACTGAATTTTGTTCAGTATAACAGCTCGGTGTAGGATGTAGAATAGCGCGTGTATCACCCTAGGTGTGTAAGGTGTTACCTTCGCCTTTGCAAATATCTCTGGGTTTTCATGCAGAAACACCGTAGCCCACATGGAGATGTGGCCGGACGACTCATGACCCGCGTTCAGGTACATGACGAGGATGTCGATGATCTCCTCGTCATCCAGCCTCCTCCCGTGCTCGTCCTCCACCTCAATCAGGCGGTCCATCATGTCCATGCTCGACCTGGGGTGCCGTTTCGCCGCCCTCCTCTTGTCCAGGACACCTTGCAACACCGACACCAGGTTCTTGCGAGCCTGCAATTGTCCAGCTAGGTGTGTCAATTGAAGTCCATCCATTTTGCGTGCAAGATCGATCGGGCATGCATGCATGAGCATATGACCTTGAAAGCCTTGTGGAAGGCAAAGCCGGGAAGGTTAATGGCCATGGCTCTGATCCCGTAGTTGAAGTCGGTGTAGCTCCTCTCCAGCGCCAGCATCGTGGCGTCATCGGCCGCGGTCAAGAATATCTGCACGATGATCTTGAACGTCATTCGCCGCAGCTCCGTCAGGAACTCGATCTCGCCGGCGTCGGACCATCCACGCAGCGTGGACACGACAGTGCGGTCGATGAAGCCCAGGTACGTGCTGAGCGCGTCGAAGCCGTTGACGGGCGCGGCCGTGAGCTTCCGCAGCCTCCGGTGCTCCTCGTAGGTTGAGGTGAGGAAGGACTTGGGGCCGATGAGCGGCACAGTGGCCTTGGGCCACCCTACCGCGAAGCTGTCGTCGTCCATCAGCACCCGTTTGCACCCGTCCGGAGTGGCCACCAGGATCGTCGGTATGCTGAACATGAAGGTCCTGTACACTCCGGTGCGCCCAAACCTGCGTGCATGCCGCAACACCAAAGTGATTGTCTATTTGTCCAGATCAAAACACACGCATAATCTCATGCGCACTAAAGGTCAGTTTGACATGGTTCCCACTTGTGCCCAAATGGATATGGCTCTTGCTGCTTTATTAATTAATGGAGAGTCTGTTGACCCCTTCATTTTTCTATCAATGGAAATTATTTTTCAAGAACTAAAGGTCAGTTTGACATGGTTCCCACTTGTGCCCAAATGGATATGGCTCTTGCTGCTTTATTAATTAATGGAGAGTCTGTTGACCCCTTCATTTTTCTATCAATGGAAATTATTTTTCAAGAACTTGCCACAGTAAGGGAGAGAAGAGGAAAAAAAACACACTTGAAGCACTACTGGAATCAGCCGCTTTGCCGAGTGTCCAGGGCACTCGGTAAAGCCCTAAATACACTCGGCAAAGACGAGCACACGGCAAAAAAGCTGTCGGTAAAGCGGCCTTTGCCGAGTGTCTTTTATCGGGCACTCGGCAAAGGCTTTGCCGAGGTCGAACCGTAAAATTCTGAAAAAATAGAAAAAAAAATTTTAAAATGTTTTTTTAATTAGAGGAGGGACCTCACCGGTCAGTCATATGGCAACTGCTGCCAAGTGACCAGCCAAAACAATTTTTTGAAACTTTGCGCCCAGCGAGAATCGAACCTGGGCCCTCTCACACACACGCGAGCTCCTCTACCACTACACCTCTCTTTCATTTGTGTCTATATTCCATTTTGGTTCCCCAAATATTATACCAAATCAAGTGTAAATTGATTGTTTGAGGCCCTAAACGAATTCAAATTAAAAAGTTGTCAACTACAAAGTTTCATAACTTTTTGAGATCTACAATTTTCATTTAGGAAGTTTCTCCATCCGAGGTCGTTTGAAAAATTCAAATTTTAAAATTTTGAATTTCAAACGTAGTTTTGCATGACAAGATGATTTCAAATTAAAAAGTTGTCAACTACAAAGTTTCATAACTTTTCGAGATCTACAATTTTCATTTAGGAAGTTTCTCCATCCGAGGTCGTTTGAAAAATTCGAATTTTAAAATTTTAAATTTCAAACGTAGTTTTGCATGACAAGATGATTTCAAATTAAAAAGTTGTCAAGTACAAAGTTTCATAACTTTTCGAGATCTACAAAGTTTATTTTGGTTGTTTTTCCATCCGAGGTCTTTTGAAAAATTCGAATTTTAAAATTTTAAAATTCGGATGCAGTTTTGCATGACAACATGATTTCAAATTAAAAAGTTGTCAACTACAATGTTTCATAACTTTTCGAGATCTACAATTTTCATTTAGGAAGTTTTTCCATCTGAGATCGTGGTTCTAACATTATTTATAAATCTTATATATCTCTCTTGTAGTTTTATAAAACTATATGAGAGACGTGTAGATTTTGTGAACAACGTTACTATCGCTTTGTCGAATGAAGAAATGACCAAAATAAACTTTATAGATCTTAAGAAGTTATGAAACTTTGTAGTTAAAAACTTTTTAATTTGAATTCATTTATGGCTTCAAAATGTGTTTTGAAAAACTGCTTTGCCGAGTGCAAAAAAAAAAAAACACTCGGCAAAGACCTTCTTTGTCGAGTGTTTTTTTTGACACTCGGCAAAGCAGCTTCTTTGCCGAGTGTTTTTTTTGGCACTCGGCAAATAATGTCTTTGCCGAGTGTTTTTTTTTTGCACTCGGCAAAGCAGCTTCTTTGCCGAGTGTTTTTTTACCGAGTGTTTTTTTATTTAGCAGTGCCCGAAAAAAAACACTCGGCAAACCACATGGCACTCGGCAAAGAACCGGATTCCGGTAGTGAAGAGGGCAGTACAGTAGAATAGGAATCGTATGCTGCGTCCGAAAAGGATGAATCGCTCTTGAAAAAGATTCTATTGATTCTCACCTAGTTAGATCGTAGGGGCAATGATTTACTTTATGTGCAAGATCTTGGTTCAAGTCAAGATGTGATAATGATCTAATATTTAAAAATTGTAAATATACATTTTTATGTAGGTTATTTTCAGGGAAACATACTAGCTGCGGTTTTAGACATTGCTGCAGTGTCATGATGAAACAAACGAGTCTTTTCGGCTAGCGAGCAAAAATTAGAGACCACCACAATAGAAATTTCGCCTCTTAGAATAGAAATTTAAAAATAAATTATGTCATACACAGTCTAGTATTTTCTCGTTTCCCTGATTCATTAATAACTTATCAGCTACGGTATAGTGTTTTTATCTCATAACAAATCAGCGAACATTATTTTTCAGTCTGGCTTTTTAGCGAAACGAACATGGCCGAACGGGATGGCCCATGGGAAGTTCTCTTCCATTTTATATAAAAAAGTATGGGATGGCCCATGGTAAAGCCGAAGCCGTTTATGAAAAATCAGATAAGCCAGGTTTAGACCTCTACGAGACATGAAACCAAATTTAGTAGTCCAAAAATAACATCTCGAGAGTACATAGACAAGAATAAAACTGCTTACTAAATTGAAGAACCGGCCATGAATTTTACTGGTAGGCCATCAATTAAAACTTGACTTGGCAAACTGCTATTATTCTATTTCACAAGTTGATTTCTCTTTTTTTTATTTCTCCTCGTATACTACAAGTCAAATTTTAGATGATGGTAGATCGTTTGTACATCCTCCATGAATTTACAATATGTAAAACTTTTAACGTATTTTTTGATTGATGACACGATAGCACAGAGGCTAGAGCCTAGAGGCAAGATGATTAACCGACGATGGTAACGGGAGAAAGCGGCAGCTAACCGTCGGATGAAGGAGTCCGGGTTGCCGGACTTGAAGGCCCAGAGGAATGCCCACATTGCGCCGACGACGGGCCACCCCATGTCCCCCGGAGGCAGCTGTGCCCGCCTGCTAGCACCGAGCGAAGCCTCCCAGGCCCACCGGTGGGCTCTACGCACGAGAGCGTCGATGACCGCGATGGCCATGGCGGCTACCACTGCCCACAAGCCCGGTACTGACATGCTGTCACCCATTCCGGCGTAAGCGCAGAGCAAACGATGCCGGAAACGCAGAGCAAGAGGAGGAAGAGATAGGGTAGTGACTAGTGAATGTGGTCCTCCTGGTGGTGACGATTGTGTTGTGTTTGTTGCCTGGGAAACAGCGGTTAGCTAGCTTTGTATTGTAGGAGTGTGTATATATAACGACGAGTCGACGAGCATAGTGACGTAGCGTCGTGCAATGTTAGTGCTTCTTAGCTATTAGTCTGAACGGACGCGACCGACTTGATTCCTTATTTAAGAAGAAGGATGCACAGCGACATGTGTCAGAAATAGAAATACGTACGAAAGAGAAAACGGCCAAACCTCGCATGTTGCACTCGCATGGCATCTGAGGTTTTGGCATCTTACCATGAAGTCATGAACACGACACGACTGTCATCTCTTGGAGTTTTTTAAGTGTTGGATGCTGCCTTCCCTTCACGTTTATCCCACGGGAGCCCGAAGCAAACCGAACACATGGCATGACATCCACTCATCCACCGTCCAAAAAGGTCATTAATCCGGGACTGCGGTTTGTCTTAACACGTGATTTCACGTGTACGCATAGTGAATTCACGGTGAGCGTCCATGGCTATACTAGGAGCCACCTTCGCTTAATGTTTTCCTTCCTCTATGTGTATCAACATGAAATTAGCTCAAAACCATCACATACTCATGGAGGAAAACATGTATCGTCACACATATAAATAGAGGACATGACAACAGTCACAGGCTCACAGCTAGTTGCAACCAATCATTACATCAACTGCAGTCGTAAATAATTGCAACCGGTCACACCAAATGTAGTCACGACCAGTTACAACCACTCATGATACAGACAATCGATCTCTAGTTCCGGTCGAAAAGGCTTTTTAGGGGGTGTCTGGGACTGCTCCGCTCCACGTTTTTCAGCTCCGCTCTATATTTTTTAGCCAAACGGTTTCAGCTCCACGCACTCTGTTCGAGAAAAAAAGTTGGAGTTGTGAGAGCACCTAAAGAGGTGCTCCACAAACTCCACTTTTTATGGAGCTGCTCCATAGTAGAGTTTATGGAGCAGAGTTTGTGAAGCAGTCCCAAACACCCCCTTTAATCCCGGTTGCTTTGAACCCAAACTAAAGGTCCTCCAAGGCTAAAAATAATGCCTCCCACCTCTATGCCTCATGGGATTCGAACTCAAGACCCCATGCATTATCCTGCGCACAGAATATGTGATTTTAAATGTGATGCTTTCTTTTGAACTAAACCATCGGAGGACCTTTAATCCGGGTTGGTAACACCAACCAAGACTAAAGGTTCTATATCAGTTTGAGTTGGTGCTATCAACCGGGACTAATGTAGACCTTTTAATCCAGGTTGGTGTTATCAACCGAGACTAAAGGTCCTTAGACACCCAAGAAACTTGGACCCGAGAGTCCCAGGTCTAATTCTAGTTGAGACTAATGTGTTGAACCAAAAGTCTGTTCTCTACCAGTGACATCATTGTAAGGCACTAGATTTAACATGAAAACCTTCCAAATTGGGGCAAATAACATGGGATCAAGCCAACCAAATCTCCTTCCACTATTTGATTGTGGAATTACACAAGAGCAAACATACATCAAGATTTACAAATCCTGGTGTTGGATATATGGGTCAGGGGTACCTGTACCGCTCGTATATACAACTACGTCCAAGCTGTCGTCCTAGGAGCCGTCAAGAAGGAGGGCCACAAAGGCCAAGGCGGTCGATCAACGTGAAGACCAAAGCAAGCCAAGGATATCCAAGATAGGCATATATAGACAATAAATAGGATCAATCTATTGGCATTCTATGTAACAAACTAAGAAACCAATCTGTTAGCCTCGCCCCATTGTAACCCTACCTCCTCCGTCTATATAAAGGAGGGCAGGGACCTCGTGATTGAGACCCAACCTCTCTCATTCCAATCTACTACGTAGTTAGGAGCAATAACCTCTGTAATTGAGTATATGAATAGAAAGAAGAGCAGCAACAGCACTGGACTAGGTTTTACACGCACCGCAGCCTCAAGCAATATAAATCCTTATGTATCGTGTGTTACCATCTGATTCCGTCTACGTAATCACGTTGCTAGGCATTGCTGGAGCTAATTTATCTAACAGTTGACGCGTCGTGTAGGGTATACGGATATATGTTTTAGATGGGAATTTCTTCGTCAACAAACGGCAACTTTGATTCTTGCGTCATCAACAAACGGCAACTCGCATTCTTGCGACGGCGTCCTTCGGTGGTCTGCGACGGGAGTCAACGTCGACGTCTCGAGGGCAGCCCCGGTGGCACGTCGCGGCGTACGAAGCCGAGCATGATCCCACCTCCCGCAACAAGCTCCGTCCGGCTCACGGGATCTTTGCCTGGATCTACGTCAGCAAGCATGAGCCAGAGGACGAATCGATCTGTAGACAATATAATCAATCTTGTCTCCCGGGCTACCGCCTCCACCGAAGATGCCAGGGTCAACCATCGGATAAACAAGGAGGTTTGCAACCTAATGCAGGTTAACTAAATAATCAAAGATATTGATGCTTGCATGCAGGAGTACATACGCGCGTGCAATGTTCGCGTTGTGACTCAGTAGCGCCGTGCAATGTTAGTGCTTCTTAGCTCTTATTAGTCGCCTGAACTTGATTCCTTATTATCTAAGAAGAAGGTGCAAAGCGACATCTGTGTAGTAAGAAATTAAAATACGTGTCTCTTTGGAAACTTCCGAGAAAAAAAAATACGTACGAAAGAGAACGGCCAAACGCTCGCATGTTGCACTCGCATGGCATCTGAGTTTTGACATCTCACCATGAATTCATGAACATGGCACGACTGATATCTCTCAGGAGTTTTTAAGTGTTGGATGGATGCTGCGTTCCCTTCACGTGTATCCCGCGGGAGCCCGAAGCAAATCGAACACCTGGCATCCACTCATCAATGGCCAAACGGGCCAGGCCCGCTAGGCCGGCACATGCACAGCACTAGAAAGCACAGCCCGAGCACAACCTGACCCGAGACCCATCGTGCCCATGTCTGGCACGGCCTGGTGGTAGTGTCGTGCCTAGGCTGTAGGCTCGGCCTGCAGTGTTGGCCCGGGCACGACACAGATAATGGGCCGACACGATGCGGCCGTTTATTTTTCAGCATTGGATTGTCCCAGATGCACCATAGCCGTTGGATCACAATGAGCAAACGTATATCAGAGCCAAACCCTAACTTTCTATCTCTTCTCACTCCGTCACTTCTCTTGCCTCCTTCCTTTCTTCTCATGTTCCCGTCTCCAGAGCCAACGGCAGCGTCGGCTCAGGGCAAAGAGCGCGCAGTAGCGCAGGTGCAGGCGAGGGGCTAAGGCCGCGCGGCGGTGGCGGCACACGCGTGGGACTGGGGACACGTCCCCGCGGCGGCAGTGCTCGGCCATGGGCGCGTCCGTGCGGTGGCAGTTCTTGGCCAGGGGCGCATCCGCGCCGGATCCACAGTTGTGGTGCGACAACGGCGAGCTTAGGCGCGGGACCTGCAACAGCTGCTTGGAGGAGGCGCAACGACGACGACGACCGAGCGTGGCGGCGACGGTGGCTGGTGTAACGAAACCGCCCAAATTAGAAGAACATAAGTACAAAAACAATCGCCGGAGCAATTAAATTCCTGTAATTAAGCTCTATAACTTCGGTAGTCCAATAAAATCACGAGAGATTTCAATCCAACCAACATATAAGCCAAGATTGCAGCGGTTCAATATAACAAGTCACATGTTACATCCATTTCACAAGTAATCTAATATAGATCAGAGTTCAATAGAGTTATTATAACTAAAGTTCAAAAGTAGCGGAAACAAAGTAGTTTGAAACTAACATCCTCTTATTTTAGGTACATGCCAGTATCAAGGTCAACTTCCAACAAAAACATTAAAGACAAGATAACTCAGAAGGATCGTACTCATGATCACACTCCGCCACTACGGCAGGAGCCATCCAATTTTTGCAGTAGCCATGATACATCACAACCTGTAACAAGTGGAAATAAACCCTGAGTACGAGGGGTACTCAGCTAGACTTACCCGTCAAAAACTAGAAATAATATGACACCAAGGAGTATGCAAAGCTTTCTTTTAGTGGGCTAGCTTGACTCATTTGCAAAAAGTATAAGTTATCATAAAGAAACCATTTTAAGTACTTTTACATTATCTTTGTTATAACATGTTAATCTAGGTAAGCACCTATGTTAAAGCAATCACTTGATTAACCATTAACATCAAAGTTACCATATCAGGTTTAGCATTTCCAACATAATCCACATAACCATCTGTATTCCTTCATCATTACTACGATGCCGTAGCTCGAGTCAAGTGCTCACTATCCAGGAGCGATGGTGATTCGAATCAATTTCTAACCAGCTGATGATTTATTTCTCACACAAACCACACTCACCGATCAAGTGAGCTATAGATCACCAATGACACCATTCAGGTAAACGTTGTGGGGTAACAATCATGAACCACACTACCTAGAGACCGCCCGACAGCCAGGACGCACCTTGGGCTCACTCTTTGCGTCCCCATCTTACCCCCTTCAGTACCAGTCTGTCAGCCCAAGTTTATCCTGACCCGAATAGTGTCACGAGCTTCGTGGTCGAAAGGTACTTTATTCGGCCAACTAAATATAAGGCATGCATTCAACATGACAAGAGAGACGAGCAACTATCAGTCCTTAACCGAAACAGATGGAATCACTATAGTCCAAAACCCTATAAGACTCCGTCCGGTCTCTATTTATCTATCAACACTTAGTTATTTTCTATGATAATAATTATAGCCAACCATAACCAGGTATTCGCCTTTATCTCGTAGGTGATAGGAAATCACCCGACTTCTACCGGTGTAAGCATGGCTAAGCAATACTTTCGATCCTGAACCAAAAATAGGATTCCAGGCATATTTACGGGACAAGGAAAAGGTATATATGCAGCAAGTGTGTCCACTCAACTCCTACAACTTAATGCAACAATATGTATGTAACATATATATACTTAATTGCTTTTATAGAGTAGGAGGCTTAGAATGCTCCGAGGATTGCCTGAGATTGAACACTTAGGTTAGTGTTTGACAGATGACGCTTGGCGAGCATCTCCCATCCCGTCACTTGCTTAGTCCTTCCATCTTCAGGATAGGTCCACCAAACACCGTCTTCAGGTTTGGCTCTAACATCTTGTCCGTCGCGTGGTGCATCTAGCGAACCTAAATGAGATGTAAGATGCATGTGTATGAATATGATGAATGGTAACACAAGATGCATCACATAAGCATTCAAATAAACACAAGATTATGCAAGACATAGACACCAATAGCTATTTAACTAGCATCACACAACCAATTATAGAGGGCAAGCACATCAAACATAACACAAGTTTAACAAGATCACAAGTATCTTAACTTGACCATGAACATGGACATAAGCCACATTTAGCAGCACATGGAGTAAACAACCACAACTAGCATCTGTCAATTTCTGGACTACAAACAATAACTGCATGTTTGGATCATAACGGGAGTTATACAGATCCAATAGCCATGCAACAAGACATTCTGAAAAGCTTATGAAATTGTCTACAATTTATCTTTAATTGTCTTAGCATGAATTTTAAGTTAACCAAGTCAAGCATGCATATTTACAGAATGTTATCAGAGTCGACTCTCGCGGTCACGCAACATGACACATGTGCTGGCACTTGACACATGGACATGGCCAAGAGGGGACGTTCCTAGCTTGGGATTGACCGGCGAGGTCGTCGGTCTCTTAGGGAGGTGAGGATGTAACATCCTGGCCTAGGGCTTAACATGATTAATAGGATACTCATACCAATAAGTTACAACTTTTTTTGGAAGCCCATCTCCAAAGAACTCTGAGGTTAAGCGTGCTTGGCCTAGAGTAATTTTAGGATGGGTGACCGACCGAAAAATCCTTATCGGGTGCGCGCGAGTGAGGACAAAGTGCGTAGAAAAGACTTATGTGGGTCTGTGAAGGCAGTCTATGTCTTAGAAAAGATGTGATATGTAAGCGGACCCGGTCTCGTAGAGGCAGGATGTTACAGCTGAGCACGGCGTCGAGCCAGGGTCGGCACGAGCACTGTGGGCCATCATGCCCCGTGGCATGGCACGACATGATTCAAGGGCCATAGTGCCGTGCCTGGCCGTGTTAATGGTAGATAAGTATCATTTTTAACCGTCAACATAGTATGAGAAATGATCTAAATATAAATATTATCTAGATATAGGGGTTACACTGACAGAATTCTACTAGTTTTGGTGAATATCTATTTCTACAGGGGGTTATCGAGAAATAACCAAAGGAGGTCCACATGTCAGATTTACATGGAGAGAAGCCGACCATACTATGAAAAAGAATATTCTAGAAGACTCGGGAAGATCACCCCCCGGAGGGGAGGGCCCACAGGTCAGATGACCTGGGCGGCCACCCCCCTTTTGGGCGTCTGCCCCTACTACTCCACCAATCAGGTGCGAGCTCGTGGATCATGCCTCCACCACCTTTGAGGATCAATAACAATCGTTCATCAAGGTCGGTTTGATCCAAGGGCTGTGGTGCTTCCTAGAGGGTTATATAAGCAAGGCCCACGGCCTCAGGAGAAACCCTAATTTATTATTCAATTCATTCATCTCATTCCATTCAGAGAAGCCCTAGAGCCACCATCTCAATTAGATCTCTAGTTTAGTATAGCTACATAGGATTAGAACTAGAAGGAGCCAAGCATTGCTTGATTTTCGGATCTGTCAAGAGAATACTTGATAATTCTCTCCTACTTTTGTATTTATTCTTATATTATTCATCTAGTTCATCATTTGTATGAATATGAATTTAGTCTATTCTATCATATTGGATATGATATTACTCTATTTGATTATGTTCTCAATTATATTGTTCTTAATCTACTTTGATTATATGCTTGGCATAGTTCAATCAGAATTATATTCAAGTATAGGATCATATAGTGCTTGCTCATTGATATCATGGGTGAGTGGTAAATATTGTGTAGGCGCGGTGCCTATACCGTATTTACCTACGATTGCACCATATATTCTGGATCGTGTGGTAGATCACGGGAGTGACAGTCCTGTTGAGTCCTTTGTAGTCCATCTCCCGAGTATAGGGCAAGCAGAGCACAACTATTACAGGGAAGTGATGGCTATGTTCTATATCTTCCTTAGTAATATCACTATGCGTAGATATAATCTTTTCTTGTCATGATTGCCAAGTGTAATTGCACTAATCATCGTATGCTTTGACCTTATAGTTAGAATAACTTAGGATTTATCCTTATAGTTCGTCCTAATCCATGCTAGTGCTATATATCTAGAGTAATCTATTGAGATGTTTGTCATTATATGTGGCTATGTGCTTACCAGTTATCCTTTATTATTATTCATATATTATTTATCTTGTGACACTTACCCTGTATGAGAAGATAGATAAAGACATAGTTATGCTCTCTATTAGCACATGCAGTGATGCTCATTGCTCATTATCCTTAGCATCCCTTCCCAGTGGTAAAAATATAAATAACGATACCTGGATTACTTCCGGTTAAAATGCTACATCGGTATTATCTGTGCGCTTACGGATTTCATATTTATTTCAAAGGAGCATTTGTATATTTTAGTACCAGCACCTTTTGTGTCATGCTGGGGATGACAACCTAGCTTAGGTGGCATTAGAGGTGTCAACAGGCCGCGACCTGAGCACGGTGACACACCACAGCATGGCATGATAGCGTCGTCGTGCCTGATAGTGTCGTGCCATGTCGTGCCGTGCTAAACCATGCTAGGGCTAGGCCACTATCCGACCGCCCGTTTTGCCATGTCTCATCCACCGTCCAAAAAGGTCAATAATCCATGACCGGTTCATCTTAACACGTGATGATTTCACGTGAACGCATAGTGAATTCACGGTAAGTGTCCATGGCTATGCTAGGACCACCTTCACTTAATGTTAATAGAAACGATAGCTTACTAGTAACAGCGAAAGCACTAATTTCACCACAACATGAAATTTGCTCAAATCATCACCTACTCATGGACATCATCGCACATATAAATAGAGGACATGGCAATAGTCACAACTAGTTGCAATCAATCATCACATCAACCGAAGTCGTAACTAATTGCCACTAGTCACACCAAATGCAATCGCAACTAGTTGCAACCACTCATCACATCATTGCAAAACACTAGATTTAACATGAAAAACTCCCAAATCAGGTAGAAAATACAGGACCAAGATAACCAAATCTTCTTCCACTATTTGATTGTGGAATTACAAAAGTTCATCTCTACATAGCCCTAGAGGCAACCCGACATCAACATTTAAAAACCTTGGACAACAACAAGAAGATTTGTGCCTGCTATTTAGGGAGTTAGGGTAAAAAAGAACCTCACCAAATGATGGTGGAACACAAATTAGAGGAACAAAGGATGTTGATCTGATCATTCACAACCTTAAAGACGAATCCTTCTTAAACTATAGCAACGTCTCCTCTCTAATCCTTCTACCCCACTTGCTTTTTCTTCTTTCTTGGAGGCTCACTTCTCTATTCTCTCTGGTGCTCGCAAAAGGGCTAAAGTGCTCCTTGTACGATGTCTACCCCTTCCCTTGTAAGCCAAAATGCAAACATTACATGCACATAAGGTTGGTCTATCCTTGAAATGCACCTATGATGTTTGGGCCCTACTCACTAGAATCAATTACTTTCCTCAATGCCCACTTATGAGGCGGATTTTCCAGCATCTACTGACTCTATTTTTTCCACTAACCATACATAAAAGTGATGTCACAGTAGTGTTTTTGGGGAGGTCCATGTCTAGGAATTGCGAGTGAAAATATATTTTTAGTGGCAGTCTAAATAAGGTGGCCGCTAGAACAAATGTTGCTAACTTTATTAACAACCAACATAAACTAGTCGTTCATTGCTGATAGGTTATGTTAGCCCCCAGTAAATAGTGATATTTTTAGTGATAGGCTGTGTTAGAGCATCTATAGCAGTGCTATATAAAATAGGACTCTATTCTTTTTCATTGAAACCCCAAACTATTTCTAAATCACCATACTTTCTTTCTCTCTTACACTTTCTCACCTGGAACCTGCTCTTCTTTCTTTTTCTTCCCCATCCTTATTCTTCACCTAGGAACGGAGAGAGTACCGCATGCGCGGGGGAGGGACAACAGATTCAACCAATAGCCAAGCATGGGGTGATGAGCTTTTCTAGTCACGACTCTCATATGAGGCCCCAACATCCAAGCCAGAGGCAGGTCATGGGAGTCTTGGACTTATTCCATTTTGTTGAGAGTCATGCACTTTTTTTGGCCCTATATTTACACAGCCAAGAAAGGCTCCGGTGATCATGCGTGACTATGGAGCGCCTATCGCCCTGGCCTGGCACTCTAAAATGCATGTTGGGTTGGGTAGTATCATAATGGGCTTCAACAAGGAGGTTTAATCATTCTTTGAGCAAAACACAACTATAAAAAAACTTTTGCAAGGCATTTAGAATTTTTCCTCGGAGTCGGTCGGGCCGCCCGCCCGCCTCAGTTAATGCCTAAGATTAACCGAGGTGATCATTTTTTATTAATCGAGGAGGGCACAGTTAACCGCCTCGGTTAATCTATTAATAGAAAGAGGTCCGCCTCCAAAAATCTAGCCATTTTTGGAGGCGGGCCTCTGTTAATAAGGCCAAGCCCACCAGCGGCCCAATCCAACTCGGTTACTCTTTCACATATACAATTGAGCAGACCCTAGTTCCCAGTCATTCTGTCACTCTTGTTCTCTTTCACTCTGCTGCCACCCCTTCCCTCTCGTTCTATGCCCTTTCTTGCGACCCCCTCCCTCTCTCGTTCGCTCCTCTCCAGTCGGCGCACAGGGAGCCAGCTCTTGGTGGCGGCGCGTGTTGGAGGTGAGCGTAGGGGGCCGACTCCTAGCAGCGGCAAGCGTAGGGGCCGCTTGTCGGGGGCGGCGTGCGGTGGTGGCCCCTCTTCCCCAATGCTCGTGGCTCCCTCTTTCTCGACTCTCGCGGGCCCCTCTTCCATGGCGACGCCACGCGAGGAGGCCTCTACCCGAGGCGGTGGCGCACGGTGGCGGATCTAGGCGGGTCATGCCCCTAGCCTACAGATCCAAGGCGGGCATGCTCCCCCGTGGCAGATCCGGTGTGGGCCTGTCCTCCGGCTGCGGATCTAGGGCGGTGGCGCCCCTCGGCGGCGGATCGAGGGCTAGCATGACTAGATCTACCGGTGACAATGATGGCGCGCTAGCATTGGCGGCGGCCCATGGATGGGCTCGACGGGCCTATCCATGGGGGTTTCTATTTTTTTTGTTTTTATTTGATTAACCGAGGCAGGCATTTGAACCGCCTCGGTAAAGATTTGATTTACCATGACCTTTAGACCAAGGCGGTTCTGATGCCCGCCTCGGTAAATCTATTTTGCTCGCTTCACAAAAGTTTTTAATAGTAGTGAAAAGAAAACGGCTAGCCACATGTAGTGGTGATTTCATGGACCTAAATAGGGTGGTTATGACCATGGCTCTACTAAAGGTGAAGGCAGAGGAGTTATTACTCGAAGGAGGGGCACAACTAGAGGAGGGTTTGGCACGAGGCATCGAGATTGGAGGAGGTGTTAGGCTGGTAGGAACTGGGAGAGGAGGAGGAGCCAAACGGGAAGGAGGCAGTGCTGTGCAAGGAGGGAGAGAGGCGTTAGGCAGGGAGGGGGTGGCACATGCATGCTAAGGGCTGGGGTGGGGATGTGGAGTCAACATGGTAGGTTGTAAACTAATAGAACAAGAAAGTGGAGGTGCCATACTTGACCCATGGAATAGGTAGGGGTGGAGAGAGTTTGGGTAGTCATCAATGGAGGGCCAAATAGTTAGCCTATTGGAGGCATTTTTTTGCTTACTCAAATATAGAGCATGAGGTTTGTTTTGTTATCCTACTGGAGATGCTATTAAGACGATCGTCGTTGTCTTATGCAACCGTCAGTAGAGATCCAATTCAAAATGACGCGTATGTAAAATTGATAACTTTTTTATATGAAGTCAATGAAGACAAATTTTATATCAAAATTTTAGAGCTCAATGAGATTTACAACTTTGTAGTTGTTTTTTATTTCATATGGAATCATTTAGGTGCACAACTATTTGTTAGAATTTCTCAAATTTATTTTAAAATGATAATTTTATGAACAATTTATACAGACATATGCTAAAGTCAACCGTATCTGGAAAAGATTTCTATGAGCGGTTCATTTAAGAAAATCACCAATAAAATACTGATGGTTCAAAAGGAATGGCTGCCATGTTATTATTAGCAATAATTGTGTAGTGGGATGGTAAGGATGGCTCATGTGAGGGTGTGTGTAGTGTGTGGGAAGGGGAGGGGGGTTCTGGGTTTGAATCCTAGAAAACACATTGAAAGTGCAACTAGCAGCTCTTTAGTGGGTTTTGGTGAATCGTATAACAACATGATTAAAAATCTAACAAGTTTGTTAAGCGTTGAGCTGAGTTGGATTGTATATATGAATTTGAGAATGCATTATTAAATAAATCATTATGGCCCAAAGCTCAAATGATTAGCGAACAAGTACCACATTCCATATGTGATTGATATCATGAAGAATGGCAAGCCAAAGTACATGAAAGGATAAAGAGACATGTACTTATGTATATATGCGGTTTCACTGTGTCAGCATATATTTATCGTATGGAGCATACAAGGAGCAAGTTAGCCCAACTCGCCTTCAGCTCAGCCTAGCAGCCGCATCGAAGCCCAAACTCGACGCCTCCTATTATTTAGGCTCCTCTTGGCCCATTTTTGGATCCGCCCCTCATGTCATTGATTCAAGTAAAGACAAGTCAAGTCATGTATTGTGATGGATAATCTTTGAAGTATGACTTGGGGATGATTAATGATTGGTCTAGGAGTTCACATTGAATCAATTGACAAGTATAAGTTGGAAATATCAAAACAGACATTGTTGACCGATATCAAATTCGGTCTCTCTTATGAAGCTTGATCATGTGTTGTGAAACGAGAAGTCAAAATGCGTATTGTTGAAAAGAAAATCTCATTCTATAGTTCAAGTAGAATACAACAATGTGTAAAATATATGGCATGTACCTCCACCCTTTCGAATATAAGTTGCTCTTGTTTTTCTAAGTATAGAATAAAAGCTATGAAAACTATAATATATGCTGTATCTACAAAAGTCGTAACGACTTGTAATTTTAAATGGATGGAGTAGCTTATAGGAAAGTCATTAGAGGGTGTTTTTCATTACCTAAATGGCTAAAGTTTGATTGTATAGAAAGGCTCTTAAGTTGCTCTACGTACACATGACTTGCAGTTACATACCATGATATTCGCGGGATTTTAAATTTTTTGCCATCCTTACGGATGGCACTCCTTTGTTTGCCAGCTTTGTACGCACTCCTACACAATTGCCATCGTAAATGGTGAATCTCCTACGTTTTTGCCACCTTTGCTGATCTGGCATGCCACATTTGCAAGCCAGTGTGGCAATGCCCTTGGAAGCCTCAACTTTGTATGGGAAAAGACTTATTTACCCTAGTTTCTCTCCTTCCCCTCACTGTCGCGTGGGCCCTACGTGTCAGTTCCTCCTTCAACCTCCAACCATCACCATGCAGTTAGGGGAGGGTAGGAGCTTGTGCGCTTCGTGTCCTGGGCATGCAGCGGCTTGGGCACGCAGCCTCGCCCGCGTGGCCCACCACCTTGGCGAACGGCGGCTAGGCACGTACAACAGCACCACCGCGCCGCGCCTACTTCCTCCTGCTACTCGTGCTGCTGCTTCCCTGCTACCTTGTGCCCCCACAAGCGACCGCACAGTCCCAGTCCCAGCTAGCGGACGAGGCGTAGCTACTGCTTTGTGTCAAGAGAACAAAAATATCGAGAAATCAGCGCCTCGTGCGCCTCGTCCGAGACGATAGGCTCCACGGCCATGACGGTCGGGGCTAGGACTGCATAGCCAGCTTCGTCGTCAGCATCTCCTTGGTTAATTTGCATTTTGAAGCAAGAGATTACAAAAATCAATAGCACTGTCATGTGTTTTAGGTTACCTATGCTGCATCAACCTATCGTAGTCATTGCTGTGGTTTAAAGCCCATCACCTTGTTCTGTAGCATTGGCCCAACGATGTCAGTGCCATGCAGCACCTGTTAGTTTGATCTCCATCGGACTTGGCCCAACGGCCATGTCTGGACCCTAATCTCACGTCTTGATCGGGGACGCCCAGCCCAATGACGTGGCTGCTGGGCCCCCATCACACAGTGCTATAAATAGGAGGTGGGGGCCAGTGGTTAGGGTTATGAGGTTCACTCCACCACCAGCACCCCACCAAGAATCCCTACCGATCAGGGAGGCGCTGCCAGCGACGGGAAGCTCCACCGGCGTCGCACTGCTCCACCGCCCGTCGCTGCCCTAGCGTAGAACTTCACCAGCGATCCTATGACGACCGGATCCTCTCGGTCAAGCCCGATGGTCAGGCACTCCTGCTGCTTCTCCTCTCTCTCTCTCTCCCTCTCTGGATTTGTGAATTGTCACTTGTTCATACTAAATAGAGAAGAACCTACCTACTGATCTACACCTAGAATGATCAATGGTATACTACATTGGTACCAGAGCCAGGGTTACTGGTGTTGATTCAGATCAGGTAGAAAGAAGTCAAAATCACAGAAAAGAAGATGCGATGGATTTTAATTCGGATAGAAATGGAAGAAAGAAAACGGTTTTGAACCGAAACCCTAACCATAACTACCTGATGAAGGATCGGGCAGTGAGGGGAAAAGAACGAGATGAATCAATTTTCGAATCGGACAGAAACTAACCCTAACCCTAACCCTCAAGAAAAGAAAGGACAAGGGAGAGGGTCCTACCCGGGCTCCTCCACTACAGTCCACACCGCCGTGGCACGAGAAGACGACCACGCCGCCGCTCCGCTGGCTCGCGGCAAGAAGGTGAGGAGGAAGAACAGTCGAGCCGCCATCGCACGCGAGCACGCGAGCGCATAGGGCACCGATGCGTGGCCGCTCGACGGAGCTGCGCTCTACCCACCGGGGGAGCGCGAGCTCCGGCGAGGGGGCCCGCGGTGGCACCGTCTTCCTCTGAGCTGCCTCGAGCGACCGCCGCGCTGCTTGTTAGGCGGCGCTGCGAGTTGAACAAGAGGAAGGAGGGAGACAGAGAACGAGGACGGGAGCGTGTCGGCAACTTGCTCCGGCGGTCTCTCTTCTCACCGGCCGCCATGTCGGCGGGCGCCCCGCTCTGCTGCTTCGCTGAGGAACGACGAGAACGGGAAAAGAACGAATTGACTTCAGGTTTTGGGGAGGGGCGGCCGGCGGGGGGTGTTTTGATCCTGCGAGAGTCACGCCTGGCCATTCGATGAAGCTCAATGGCACAGATCAACTGTGCCACTTGAGGCTCAGGCGGAGAGGAGAAATCCCGGCCTAGGCCTAGGTTGCGGCCTGGGCGCGGGGAGGCAGCTCGCGAGCGGCTGCGACCGGGCTGGAATCACGGCTGGGCCACGGGCCGGGAGAGCTCAGCGCCAGCACAGCTGGGCCAAAGCCTTCGGGGCAAGCAGGCTTCGGGCCTAAAAGCACAGTAAACTTGAGAATTTGTTTATATATATTCAGAAGCATTTTATGAATGATTTTTTTTGTTAAGATTGAATGATTATCTCTACTCAAACTTATTTGATAATTTATTAGAGAAAAGAAAAGTACAAAACGATGCTTCTGAATAAGAATTATTTTAAGAATTTTGTCATATTTCCACTGCAAAGAAAAAGAATATTGTCTTCTCATTAAATCCGAACCAACAGGAGGATTTAATTTGAAGAGCAATTACAGTTGTTCAGAAAATGATGAAAAGTTTATCCTCTAATTAAAATTGAAACCAACGAGAAAATTTTAATTAGAGGGATATTCACATTATGATTTAAGTGAAATTATGATATTGTTATTTTATGACCAACGTTGATGATAACAATATTATAAGCTTATTTATAAGTTTGAGGTTGAAATTTAAATCTCTGATAAATTATGCATCAAAGTGACCAATTTTTTAGAGAATAGATAAAGATCAAGAAATGCTCATGAAATAGAAAGATGTATTTTTCGCTGCAATGATGATGATGATCTTCTAATTAAATTCGAACCAACAGGAGAATTTAATTTTGAAGAGTGTTAATGATAACTGAGTTGTTCCATATGTTAATTCCATTTATGCCCAACGGTGATGTGGAATTAATATACAAGAATATTGTATTCATGATGTTGCTAATTTTAGCAAAAGTTATTGATAGAAAATTTTATAAGTTTTATCTATGAGTTTTATGCATTTATTCTATTTCTGCCCAACGGTGATATAGAATTAATGTAGAAGAAAGTTGTTTTGTTCTATATCTGCCCAACGGTGATATAGAATAGAACATAAAGAAATTAGAGTTTAATGAGCATTATTGATGACTATTGTTGAATATTTTTCAAACAAAGATCTTCATGCTTTCGTTCTTGAAGGCAGAAAAGAAAAAGAAAAAGAAAAAGAAAAGAAAAAGAAAAGAAAAGCACTAGGTACTTGTGACTCAGATGATGAAAAGTTTAAGGACAAATTGTGTATATGAAAGGAGGTCGTTACATGATAGACTGTGTCCTCTTTAAGAGTGGCTTGAAAAGAAATATTTTTCAAAGATTTCAGGCATATTGATCCAAGAAAGAAATAGAACAATAAGAGTTTAGTTTGAGAAATATTTTTTTATGTACTCTCTATGAAAAATAATTTAATTTTCTATTTTATCATCTAATATGAATTGTAATGAGTGGCATGCATGCTTAATTTGACCAACGTCGGATTAAGCATATGTGTTAAAGAATATCGAATTTATTTCCGAATTTGATGATTGAATATGAGTCAATTCTGGCATTTATGTCCCTTCAAGAGAATTGTCTCGCATGGCGGCATAAATTTTAAGTAAATACCCGCGTTGCGGGATGAAGTTGGTATAGTAGTTATCCTGCACAGCAGGAGAAAGTAAGATGATGATGTGTATCCCGCACAGGGAGAGAAGTTTAGGGTAGCTCTTGTGCTATCCTAGTATGAGTTTAAGAACAAAAGGAAGTTGAAAACGAACCTCATGATAAGAATGACATGCAACCATGACTTGCAGAAAGTACTGATAAAAAAGACTCTGTTGAGTTCTTGAAGTGAAATGAGGAAAAAGAATACATACTCCCATACAAATTAAGAAATAATTTCATCTTCCATGATGTAATCATGTGGATGAATTAATCAAAGTATCCTCATTCACAAGAGTTATGAATGTTTCAAAATTGTGGCAGAAAAGTTTGTGCCATATTTCGAGAGGGAGGATTATGACATGAATTGAGAAAGATAGAAAGGCAATTGAAAGAAACTCAGAAAGATATTCCCTATTGTATGCTTTGCATTTAGAGAAAAAGTGATCTATAAAATATGAAGGTGATCATTGAGGGAGTACAACGGTCATAATAAAGATACCCCTAAGTACAGAAATGGCTAAATTTCTGAACCTTTTATAGTTCGACACGAAGATAGCAATGAGACTAAGAAATATTAAGACGGTGCTTAAAGCACCAAATGAGATAGATTTTAACAAAATAAACCCAAAATAAGAAAGATTGAAAATACACTATCCTTACAGAAGATGGAGTAATATGGGGGAGTATGGTATGAAAAGATCTACGACTTGAAGAGAAGTGGGACCAGTGCCTACTCCAATGACTCAAGATCGACGAATGCTCAACACTATGTTGATGTTGTATGACTCATACAACACATGTTGTTAGCCCTTCAAGAAGATGAATAAGAAAACAAGGATCTAGTTCTACAGGACCCTATAGAATCGATTGACGATGAAAGAGCAACAACCCCATGTGAAAGAAGTGCCATTAGCTACAGACCTGAAAGTCTCAAAGAATCAGATATTTTTGATGACTATAAATTATATATTAATGAAGAAATTCAAATGGAGGGTGATCCCACCTCATTTGAAGAAACCATGAGAGACGTTAACACGTCTAAATGGCAAGAAGCTAAGGAAATTAAAATGAAATCGATGAATACCAACGAAGTTTGAGAAATAGAAGCAGTTCCTAATAGAGCCAAAACAGTAGGCTATAAAGGGTCTACAAGACGAAATGTGACTCCAAAGGAAACATAAGATATAAAGCATGACTTGAATTGAAAGATTTTATACAAAGAGAATAAATGGATTACAATAAATGCTAGTGGCACATCATGATCTAAGTTACATCAGATGAAAGTAAAGACAATATTCCCTAATGGGATTTGTATGAAAATGATTAGATGGCACAACCTAAAGGTTTTGTTGTGGAAAGAAAGTACGAAAGGGATGCCACTTGTAGAAATCTTTTATGAACTAGAGCAAGTCTCTAAAAAGTGGTATTTCAAGTTGAAAGGTCAACTAGGAATTTTGGGTTAAAGAGAATAAGAGGACAATTGCATCTGTACAAAGTTATAGAATAGGAAATTCATTTCCTAATCCTGTATATGTGGATAACACCATACTTGCTAGTAGTGATGTTAATCTTCTATATGTGAAGAAGTTCTTGTCCTCGAGACTCAATAAGAATGTTCTCGGTGAAATGACTCTCGTTATAAGAATTGAAATTCACCGAGACAGATGAAAGGGGTATTAGGATTATCACAAAGGCATGCTTAGATAAGATTATAAAGAAACAAAGTATGCATGCAAGTGACCCTACGCCTGTTCATATAGTCAAGGGTAATAATTTTGAGAATCTTAGTGTTACAAGAACCGACATGAGATAGATTAAATGAATATGGATCCATATGCTTCAGCTGTTGGAAGCTTAATGAGTGCACAACTATGATATTACAGTTTAATGAGTGCACAAGTATGATATTACCCTAACATAATGTAACACCCCTGGGTGTTAAGTATGCATTAACATTCCAAGCATGAGCATTAGCATCTCATACATGTTTATCATCACATGCAATATAAGTTCACTTGAATCGAAATGTGCAAAAACATTGGTTTGAACCAAAATGGTTGTATTTTCTTGCTAGAGTTGTAGAACTTGTTTAGCTACAATTTTAGATAATCTAGAATTAATTAACATGATTTTTGGAGCAACTTTTGTATTCAAAATCTTCTCAAATTTTGCTTTTTAAAATATTATAGAAAAGTGAGTTTTTATTTAAAATTTTGGCTTTAAATCATTTATTCAAAATCTATTCAGAATTTTGAAAAGTGCCCTAAATAAAAGTTGTAGAGAATTAAATTTTGAACAACTTTTATTTTGGGGACATATTATGAAAATGCCTTTTTTATCTTCAAAAATTCAAATTTGAATCGATTCAGAAAATCTGGAAAATTAATTAGAAAAGAAAAACGAATTTTTTCAGCTTACTGGGTCGGCGCCCCGTTTCCGGCCCAGCTCGGCAAGCCAGCCTGGCCCACGTCCGCACCGTCCCCTTCCCCACTCCCACGCGCGCTCGCGCCGCGTCCGGCCATGGCAGGGCTCGCCCGCCCCGTGGCGCCCGTACGCCGGCGTCGGCCGTCGGGTGGCACTCGGTGGCCCTCGCACCTGCGCCCCGCTCACCTTAACGTCTTGCGCCATGCTCACCCTCTCCACTCGCCCCATTTTCCTCCTCCTATGCCCCTTCCGCTCATGCTAGCAGCCGCGCGGCCACCGCGCCATTGCCGCCGCCGTGCTCGCCTTCGCCCCTCCAGCTGCACCGAGCCCCCGCAAGCAAGGGCACGAGCTCCGCCTTGCCGCAGCGCACCTCCTGCACCCCTTCATGCCAAGGTGAGGCTCGCCTTGGGCAAGGCATGCCATGCTAGCATCCTCCGGAGCTCGCCAGAGTTCGTGGCCCTGCCAATCTCCCCGCTCCGCCCCTCCTTTTTCGCGGTCAGTAGCTCCGCCTCACTCCCGCGAAACTGCTCCGCCCCCTCTCGTGCGACACCAAGCACTGGCTAGGCCGCCGGCGTTGAGCCGCGCCGCCGCATCCGCCATTCCCATAGCCAAGCTTGCTCTAGGCCGCCATTTCTTCGTTGGACTACCTCCACGGGCGCGCGCGGGCGAGCTGAGTGTGGTGGTGCTCACCCTTGTCACCGGTGACCTCGCCGTCGGTGGTGAGCAGCCGGTCAACCGCCGCCTCTTTCGGCTACGGCTGACGGGTGGGCCCCATTGACCCGAGGGTGCCACGTGACAGCGAGCCCGGGTGCACTGGACCGGGTGCGCCTAGGGTGGGGTTCTGGCCGGTTTTCAAAGAAATGAAATAAATGATTTCCAGAAATTTGTGAAAAATGCTTTCAAAAATCTATATCTTGAGAAATATAGCTCTAAAAATTGTGAAACAAATTTTATAGTGTTTCTCATGAGTAGATCTACAATTTAAAAATGTTGTATGTTAGTTTTGTGATACTTTTCTATGTAGATTTATTTAATCTTTATAATTGCTGATATCTTAGAAAATATGTAGTAAATTAAAGAAAGGTCAGAAAAATATGGTTCATGTTTCATTAATCTTCTTTGGTGATGTACTTTCTAGGAAAAATGTTTGTGAGGCATGTTCTATGAAAAATTATTGAAGTGTAGTTCAAATGACTTTAATTGATGATTTTTGTTATTTTTGGTAGAGAACAAAAATTGTATGACACATGCATGTGATAATTTTTGTGATGTGCTTGTTTACTGTGGGTAACATAGGAAAAATATGAAATCTGTTGTTTGACACTTTTTCTAGTACAAAGTATTTTCATGCTCATTATTATGCTATAGCTTGTTTATTTTGTATAGATAGTTTTACTTATTCAAATTCTATGAAATTTTCGTAGTATACTATTTGGAGTAGGAGTGTGCTACTGTAATTTTTGTAGATTTTTACCTATAACAGAAATAGATGTTAATGTGTAACCCTAGTTTAATTAGGAAATAAAAGTTTATTCTTTATGAGTAATTAAAAGAAATAAGAAGTGTTTGGTGTATCTTTGAAGCACCAAACTACCTTGCTAGTGTTACTTGGTAGGTTAAGGTATCAGGGTTTGACAAAGTGTGGCAACAATTGTGTGGGAATTTTATGCTAACTAGTATAAGAGTAGATGACATGTTTTGTGGCACATGTTCTTGGATGATGTAGACTACCTTGTAGAAGATGTTGTCTATAATCCATACTATCAGTTCAATGTGCTCATTTGCATATCATGTCATCATAGCATTCCACCGCATCCGATGCACCGTCTACATGGTTGCTTATGCAATTTCATCATACAGGATCACAGGAGGAGTCGCAGGTGGCAGTGCCGGAAGAGCAGACTTGGACCGATCAGCAAGAGCCCCAGGCACAAGAGGTGCCCGAGGAAGAGGAACCAGGAGAGGAGTTACCCGAGTGCGTAAATCACTAGCCTAGCTCGTTCGAAAGAGGCAAGCCTTGGAGCATCATAAGTCTCCTACTTTATAAAAGCAATTAAATTTATGAGTTATTGTATTATTGCATTAAGTTATAGGAGTTGAGTGAAATCGTTGATGTATTTATTATTATCCTTGTCCACCTGGATACCTCTTTACCCTGTTAGGTCAGGATTGAATAATTGCTTAGCAATGCTTAGACCGGTAAAAGTCAGGTGATTTCCTATCACCTGCGAGATATAGGTGGATACCTGGTTATGGTTAGCTATCATTGTTATCATAAAAAGTAACCAAGTGTTGATGACTAAAGGAAGACCGGACAGAGTCTTATAGGGTTTTGAACTATAGTGATTCCGTCTGTGTCGATTAAGGACCGATCGTTGCTCGTCCCTCTTGTCATGTTGAACGCATGCCTTACATTTAGCTGGCCGAATAAAGTAGCTTTCGACCGCGAAGCTAGTGACACTATTTGAGCTAGGATAAACTCGGATTGGCAGACTAGTACTGAAGGGGGTATGACGGGGATGTGAAGAGTGAGCCCAAGGTACGTCATGGCATTCGGGCGGTCCCTGGGTAGTGCGGTCCATGACTGTTATCCCGCGGCTACTTGAAAAGTGTCATTGGTGATCTAAGCGACCCTGACGGGGGAAGGATGGTTTGTGTGAGGAATAAATCACCAGCTGGTTCGGAATCAATTCGAATCGCCATCGCTCCTGGATAGTGAGCACTTGACTCGAGCTACAGCATCGTAGTAACAATGATGGAAACCAGATGATTATGTAAATGATGTTGGAAATGCTAAACCTGATATGGTAACATTTCATGTTAATGGTTAATCAAGTGATTGCTCTAGCATAGGTGCTCACTTAGACTAATCAGGTATAATTAAGTGGATGCTTATAGTTAAATGGTTCATAACCGATAACTTATGCTTTTCGCAAATGAGTCAAGCCAGCCACTTTATAAAGACCTTGCATACTCCTTGATGTCTTTTATTTCTGGTTTTTAACGGGTAAGTCTAGCTAAGTACCTTCTCGTACTCAGGGCGTTGTTCCCATTGTTGTTGCAGATGGTCAGATGTACTATGGTTATTGTGTCAACTGTCTGTATCTAGCGATGTGCGACAACTAGGACCAAGGGCAATGGTCACTCCGTTCGTCTTATCTCATGCTTTTGTGGGCTATGACTACCTGCTGGCACTGTAACTGAACTAAGTGTGTGTGTGTGGTTTGAAACTACTTGCTTCCGCTATGTTATTGTGAACTCATGTTGTAATAGCTTTTTATTTTGAACTCCGAGGTATTCAACTCTCGTTGCGAACTTTACGTAGCATGTGACTATGGCTGCTAAATCAGTACGATCTTGGTTGAATGTTGGTTGGTTTGAAATCCCTCGTGATTTCATGAAATCTCAGGTTGTACGGGCTTAAGTTTGGTAAATTATCTGCCTCGGTGGAAGATTTTCTTACTTAATCTCGTATAATCATGTTGATCCATTACAGCTGCCATCGGAGCATGGTTTAGCATGTTACCGTTCACATGGGTATTTAAAACAAAACTGTGTTTAAAAACGAGTTTTAAAACTTAAGAGTGTGCCAGTGGTTATATCCTTTATGCCCAATAAGTATTCTAGGTGGCTTATTTAAGTACTGACTGGGGGTTTTTGCATTATATTTTAATTCGTCGCTCATACGGCGTGCTATTGTATGAGTGCCATTCACTTGAGTGGTAATGTATGGATCAATTACCTCTACGCCTTGGTAAGTGAGAGTTGCGAGAGCATAGTCAGACACACTGCCGATCTAGGGAAGTGCTTATGTGATGCCGAATTATTTACATGTTTTACACATATTATATGAAGGTATCCTTTGTATTGGGGATTTTCGTCATGTGGTGATGATGCCGTCAATAGGGCGATGATTCGGGTAGTTGCTACCGTTATACTCGTATCTGGGGATACGTGTGAAGCGAGTAGCTTACTTTACTGCTTTCTTGCATATTTTCATACTATGAGGTTTGGGCTGAAGTGACTTTCTGCAGGTACATAACAGCGTTATCGAGTAGTACGCAGTAGCTACGTTTACAAGAGCTCATTGTATGCCACCGTCTATACCGTTATTAATTGTTATTTCTAAGTTTGTAAGGACATACAGAACATGCATGCATCATGTTGTGCATTTCATTCATGGCATTGTTCCTCCCCTTATAAGTTGATTATCTTGTTTTGATAAAAATGACAACTTAAAAATCGGTTCTCACTGCGGTAATAAAATTTTGCTACAGATGGCACGCACCAAGCAGACAGCTCGCAAGTCCACAGGAAGAGTTCCCCATCATCAGCTTGCTCCACGCACTCGTCAGCGTCACATGTTCCTTGGAGAGTTTGGGATGCCTACGCTCTTGTGGAGAGTGCTCAGCTACGTAGGCTATCCGGATGGAATGGAGCCCCGCTACTTCTGGGCAAATGAGCAGTTGGGGGAAGGTCTTTTAGTCACTATGGAAGCAGTTGTTCATCCCAGAGGTGATGGTTCTGAGTGGACTGGTTGGCATTATGAGTCAACTAGCAGGACCGCTGAAGAAGCCGCGGAGAGGGAAGCCTTTGGAATACTGAGGGATATCATGGATCGCTTTACCCAGGAGTTGGCAGCATGCGATAGTTGGAGTCTTTCCGAGGGGCAACCCCTCCACTGACTCGTGGCAGCAGGCAAGAGGAAGGTCCCTAGAGATTAGTGTAGCAGAAGCCCAGAACAGTGATAACCCCGCCATGAGTGCCATGTTCGCAGTGATGAAGGCCTTCGATGGAGTGGAAGGTAGTCTGCGACGTGTGTCTGGTGCTCTTGGTCAGGCTCGTGACGACCGACGTCAGCTTCAGAGGGTTCACGATGCCGAGATTGAGAGGCTCACTGCGGAGATGGCTCAGTTGACTCGTCAGAGGGATTAGGCTACCCAGAGGATTAGGGTCTTTGAGGGAGACGTACGTGCACTGAGAGAGCAGGTTGGATGTCTGACCACTGCCAACAGGAATGCTGAGCGCATGTTGACCCATGTGCTCCATCAGAGGAATGAAGCCTGGTCTGCAAAGAATGTTCTGAGGGCTCGACAGTTTGACCTAGAGCAGCAGCTAGCCAATGCAGAGGAGTACAATGACAACCTGCATGAGGAGGATCATCGGCTGAACAACCAGCTCTACCCCTATGTTTCTCCTAGTGCGGCAGAGATGGATCTGGATGAGGATGAAGATCCCGAAGAGCTCGAGGCACCCGCTGAGGATGACAACAATGCTGTGGATGGCGACCACACCAACATCTCCGACTTAGACAGCGACCACGATGAGTAGACTAGTAGTTGTTGCGCTAGCTACTAGGGTTCTGTTTGCATGATCTTTTGCTTAGTTGGCACGTTGGGCATGTCATAATGAGTAGAAAGACTAAGGCTTTGATGTAATGTTGGAAAACTTGGATGTGTTTATGGCGGTATCCGAACGTCAAAAGTCCAGTGTATGTACGCTGGCAACTTGGTTGTAATGGACGCGATGTGTGCGCCTTAGTAATCTAATTAGTGATGTTGTGTTAATTGAAATGACTTGTTGTGCCCCTATTTTATTGTATAAATTTATTCTCTCTAGTGAATTCAGTACAACATAATTTTTCATTCACTCGCAATTTCTACGACATCACCTAATAATTACTGTTGCTGAAATATGCAGATGCCGAACACTCGCCATACCGTGTATGATGCCACTGAGGCTAGTGGTAGTGCCGCTGGAAATGAAAACCGTGATCCACCACCGCCTCCTCCACCGTACACCGCGGAACAGTTCTTCGCACAATTCCTCGGAAGTCAACGCAACATGGAGAACATGCAGCAGAATATGGAAGCTGCATTGCGCAGTATTGCGGATAACACCCGTCGTGGAGTAAACCCGGGTGGGCATGAAGTAAACCAGTATAGTAGCTTCAAGGATTTTATGGACACCTGTCCACCAATCTTCAAGGAAGCCGCTGAACCCTTGGATGCAGAAGAGTGAATTAACACAATGGAAGACAAGTTTCGTGTTTTGAGGATGACCGAAGTGTTGAAAACCGAGTATGCAGCTCATCAGCTTCAAGGCCCGGCAGGGATGTGGTGGAAGCACCACCGCACCACTTTTCCTCCCCATGCCCACATCACTTGGAGGGAGTTCACTGAAGCGTTTCGTGGAGTGTACATTCCACCTGGTCTGACAGAAATGAAGCTTGGAGAATTCCTGGCACTAAATCATGGCACGAAGACTGTGACCCAATATCTATATGCATTCAACAATCTGAGCCGCTATGCTTCTAACATGGTTAATACTGATGCCAAAAAGATCGCCAGCTTCAAGAGAGGTCTGAATCCGAAGATGATGAAACACGTGGGTACCAACATAAGGACTGGTTTCAATGACTTTGTTAGTGATTGCTTGAAGCAAGAGAAGAACAACAATGTGTATGCTGCGTCCAAGGCTCGTAAGAGAGCTTTTGAGTCAGGTCTATCCTAGCCTAGGGCCCTGACTGCAAATCGTTCCACGTATCATTCTCCTGCCCCTGGTACAAGGTTTAGGCCACCCCAGTGGAAGGGTCAGAATGCCCAGCAACTTCAGAGGAACCAGAAATCGTTCAAGATGACGTTGCCACAAGCGAATGTAGGACAAGGCAGTTCATC
Organism: Saccharum hybrid cultivar R570; assembly: GCA_038087645.1. Taxonomy (NCBI): domain Eukaryota; kingdom Viridiplantae; phylum Streptophyta; class Magnoliopsida; order Poales; family Poaceae; genus Saccharum; species Saccharum hybrid cultivar. Next base: position 3,467,594 of record JAQSUU010000043.1, on the reverse strand, counting down.
TGGAGCTGTGACTCAAGTAAAGGGACCATATTTCAACTGCAACCAACTAGGGCACTTTGCGAAGTTTTGCCCCTATCCCAAGAAGCAGCAGACGCAGTATCAAGCTCGTGTGCACCACACCACCGTTGATGACATCCCAGAAGGAGAACCAGTGACAGCTGGTATGTTTTCTATTAATAATCATCTTGCAGTAGTCTTGTTTGATTCCAGGTCATCTCATTCCTTTGTGAGTCAAGCATTTGTTAAGAAGTATGAGCAAAAGATAGTTGAGTTGGAATGTGCTTATCGGATCAGTTCAGCCGGGGCTAATCTGTTGACAAATCTGATAATCCAGGGAGTAACCCTGAACATAGCAAACAGACAATATAAGCTTAATTTGATAGTCATGCTAGGACTAGTTTTGGATGTGATCATGGAAATGAACTAGATGAATAAGATGAGAGTAGTAATTGATGTTGAAGGAAGAAGTATTTCTCTCAAGGAACCTAGTGGAAAAGGCACCTTCCAGGTGATCCTACCTCGAAAAATAGATCTAGCCAATACAACTTGTGCCATCCAAACTACTCTGCTAGCCAATATTCTAGTAGTATGTGAGTTTCCAGACGTGTTTCCAGATGAGTTACCTGGGCTTCCACCAGACCGAGATGTTGAGTTTGCCATTGAGTTAATTCCTAGAACAACACCGATCTCAAGAAGGCCTTATCAGATGCCTCCCAATGAGTTAGCCGAGTTGAAGAAACAACTCCAAGATCTGTTAAAGAAGGGTTTGATTCATCCTAGTTCGTCGAAATGGGGATGTCCTGCACTGTTCGTGAAGAAGAAAAAGGATAACTCCTTACGTATGTGCATGGACTATCGGCCACTGAATGCTGTGACCATTAAAAATAAGTATCCTCTACCTCGGATTGATATCTTGTTCGACCAATTGTCTAAAGCTAAAGTGTTCTCTAAGATAGATTTGAGATCAGGGTATCATCAGATCAAGATTATGCCACAAGATGTACCAAAGACCGTGTTTTCTACCAGATATGGTTTGTACGAGTATCTGGTCATGTCCTTCGGATTGACAAATGCTCCTGCATACTTTATGTATCTGATGAATTCTGTCTTTATACCAGAGTTGGATAAGTTTGTGATTGTGTTCATTGATGACATATTAATATACTCAGAGAATGAAGAAGATCACGCAAAACATCTTAGGATTGTCTTAACTAGACTCAGAAAGCATCAGTTGTATGCTAAGTTTAGTAAGTGTGAGTTCTGGCTTAAGACAGTTCCTTTTCTTGGTCACATGTTATCTAAAAGTGGAATTTCAGTAGACTCTAGTAAGGTACAAGAGGTCATGGACTGGAAGTCACCAACCACAATTCATGAGGTTCGAAGTTTTCTTGGTTTAGCCGGGTACTATCGCCGCTTCATACCGGATTTCTCAAAGATTGCCAAGCCAATGATAAGTCTGCTACACAAGGATCATAAGTTTGCCTGGACAGAGGAGTGTGAGGCAGCTTTCTGCACCTTGTGGAAATTGCTAACCACTGCTCCTGTTCTGGCACAACTAGATATAGAACAATCGTTTAATGTGTTTTGTGATGCATCTAAAAATGGGTTAGGATGTGTGCTAATGTAAGATGGAAGGGTCATTGCTTATGCCTCACGTCAATTGAGGAAACATGAGGTTAACTATCCTACACATGACTTGGAGCTTGCAGCAGTTGTGCATGCTCTAAAGATTTGGAGACACTACTTGCTAGGAAATGTGTGTAATATCTTTACGAATCATAAGAGTCTCAAGTATATTTTTACTCAGTCTGAGTTGAACATGCGATAGAGGAGATGGCTAGAGCTGATAAAGGACTATAATCTGAATGTGCACTATCATCCCGGGAAGGCTAATGTAGTAGCAGATGCCCTAAGTAGGAAATCACATTCTATTGCTGTGCAACCGTTGTTTGAAGAGGGGTTCAATTTATTGCATCCTACTGTGTTGCATAATATTCAGCTCAGTTATACCTTGGAGAATAAAATCATTGAAGGTCAGAAAGCAGATAAAGAAATATTTCATATCAAGGAGAAAATGAAGAGGAAACCGACCAAACACTTTAAAGTGGATGACCAAGGGGTGTTATGGTTTAAAGATCGCCTAGTAGTACCCAAGGATCAAGAGCTCAGGAACAAATTAATGGATGAAGCTCATCAGTCTAAGCTGTCTATCCATCCTGGGAGTAGTAAAATGTACCAAGAGCTGAGACCTCGTTATTGGTGGACCAAGATGAAGAAGGAGATTGCAGCGTATGTTGCCCGTTGTGACATGTGTTGCAGAGTGAAAGCTCTTCACATGAGACCCGCAGGACTATTGCAACCCTTGTCTATACCAGATTGGAAATGGGAAGATATAAGTATGGATTTTTATCACTGGTCTTACCACCACACCAAAATGACATGATTCGATTTGGGTAATTATAGACCGCCTTACCAAATCAACTCACTTTTTGCCAGTTAAGACAACCTTTCGACCACCTCAATATGCAGAGAAGTATATTGTTGAGATTGTCCGATTACATGGTATACTGAAAACTATCGTGTCTGACCGTGGTTCACAGTTTACCTCTCATTTTTTGGAGCATCTTCATAAAGGATTAGGTACTAGTTTGATTCGTAGTACAGCTTACCATCCGCAGACAGATGGGCAGACAGAGCAAGTTAATGCTATTCTTGAAGATATGCTTAGAGCATGTGTGTTATCATCCAGAGTTTCATGGGAATCGTGGTTACCTTTGGCAGAGTTCGCTTACAATAACAGTTATCAAGAGAGTATCAAGATGGCACCATTTGAAGCCCTGTATGGCAGAAAATGTAGGACACCGTTAAATTGGGTTGAACCTAGAGAAAGAAGGTTTTACGGGATTGATTTTGTGGATGAGGCAGAAAAAAGGTCAGTATTATCCAACAAATCATGCAAGCTGCACAATCACGTCAGAAGAGTTATGCAGATAAGAGGAGAAGACCGCTAGAATTCCAAGTGGGTGACTACGTCTATTTGAAGGTTACCCCAATGAAGAAGAAACAGTTTGGAATCAAGAAGAAACTGGCTGCTAGATTTGTAGGACCATACATGATTTTAGAGAAAAAGGGTCCCGTGGCTTATAAGCTGCAGTTACCGGAAGCGATGAGTTCAATATTTCCCGTCTTCCACGTATCGCAGTTGAAGAAGTGTTTGCGTGTTCCGAAAGAGAGAATAGAACCTCAGGGTATTCAGATCAATACAGACTTAGAATATCGTGAGCAACCGGTTCGAGTTTGGATACTAAGGACCGAGTCACTCGGAATAAAGTAGTGACAACTTACAAGATTCAGTGGAGCCATCATGATGAGAATGATGCGACGTGGGAAACAGGAGAATACCTACAAACCGCTTATAAAGATTTTTACAACAAGTGGTTCGTAACTCAAAATCTCGGGACGAGATTCTTATAAGGGGAAGGGTTGTAACACCCTTGGGTGTTAAGCATGCATTAAGATTCCAAGCTTGAGCATTAGCATCTCATACATGTTTATCATCACATGCAATATAAGTTCACTTGAATTGAAATGTGGAAAAACATTGGTTTGAACCAAAATGGTTGCTTTTGCTTGCTAGAGTTGTAGAACTTGTTTAGCTACAATTTTAGATAATCTAGAATTAATTAACATGATTTTTGGAGTAACTTTTGTATTCAAAATCTCCTCAAATTTTGCTTTTTAAAATATTCTAGAAAAGTGAGTTTTTATTTAAAATTTTGGCTTTAAATCATTTATTCAAAATCTATTCAGAATTTTGAAAAGTGCCCTAAATGAAAGTTGTAGAGAATTAAATTTTGAACAACTTTTATTCTGGGGACATCTTGTGAAAATGTCTTTTTCATCTTCAAAAATTCAAATTTGAATCGATTCAAAAAATCTAGAAAATTAATTAGAAAATAAAAATGAATTTTTTCGGCTTACTGGGCCGGTGCCCCGTTTCTGGCCCAGCTCGGCAAGCCATCCCGGCCCACGTCCGCACCGTCCCCTTCCCCACTCCCGCGCGCGCTCGCGCCGCGTCTGGCCATGGCAGGGCTCGCCCGCCCCGTGGTGCCCGTACGCCGGCGTCGGCCGCCGGGTGGCACTCGGTGGCCCCCGCACCTACGCCCCGCTCACCTTAATGTCCCGCGCCGTGCTCACCCTCTCCACTCGCCCCATTTTCCTCCTCCTGTGCCCCTTCCGCTCACGCTAGCAGCAGCCACGCGGCCACCGCGCCATTGCCGCCGCCGTGCTCGCCTTCGCCCCTCCAGCCGCACCGAGCCCCCGCAAGCAAGGGCACGAGCTCTGCTGTAACATCCTAGGTTTTCAAGCAACTAAAAATATGAGCTTTTTAAAATTTTTCTTACAATTGTGTGAATCATTTAGTATTTATGTCAAGCCCGAGTCTAACTCACTAACAAGACGTTGCATACATGTAGAATTGGTTGCAGGAGTGTGCTGGTGCTCGTGAGTTGGTTTTGTGTCGTCTTGTGGTGTTCAGAGTACACAAGTCCATAGAAATCTCCTCTCGAATTTTCTATGAATCCATCCCTGAGTCTCTCTTGAAAATCCACCTCTCAATCTATTCATGAATCCTCACTTTGAATTCATTCCAAGTTCCCTTCCAAAACTCTTTCCAATCCTATGTGAAATCTCGTGTACCTTTGAATTTCTCACGAATATTCATCTACATCTATCCCAAACTCCCTTTGAAAATTTACCTCCCAATTCCATCTGGAACTTCTCTGATCTCTTGTGAAATTCTCTGCTCAAAATATTCTCTTTCGGATTCATCGCAGAAACTTTCTTTGTATTCCTAATCAATTTCCCCAGTACTCATATTTAAAATTCCTCAAATCCATCCCAAATTCTAATTAAATTTCCTCACCAAATCCCCTTTTAAATATCTTGCAAATTCCTTAAAACAAATAAAACATAAAAGGAAAAATCTCACTTCCTTTCTTCATCTAGCCTCAGGCTGGCCCAGCTGCTCCTTCTCCCCCTCCTTGCTGCTTCGGCCCACGCGCGCTGGAGCCAAGCTTGCTCAGCCTCCTACCGGCCCACGCAGCCCACCCTGTTGGCCCAGCAAGGCCGCGAAGCCTCAGCTCGTGACGCCCTTCCCCGCTAAGCGCCAAAGGACGCTTGTCCTTTCTTCTGCAGACGCTGGCCAATGGACCCCACGTGTCATCATCCTCTTCCCGTTCCTCTCTTCGTGGCCGAGGGGAAAAGTAGAGGAAGCGGGAATCTCCATCCTCAGTCGCTCCCGCTCAAGTCGGTTACCAACAAACGCACGAATGTGACGCCACATCGTTCCCACGTGCACGCCACCGCCCCAGCTGGAGCCCGCTCGCACCGTGATGCCACCGCGCTGGCCCGCACTCCCGCAACCGCCTCTGACACACCTCATGAACCCGGGCATGATGCCGTGCCAAATTGGGGGCGCCAATGCGATTGTGATCATGCCATGACCCCAAGCCTTAGCCCCCAGCGCATCAGAGCCCTCCACATGGCCTAACCCCTCCATCACCATTCACTGCACGCCGTGCTCAACCACTCGGCTATAAGAGCCGAGCATTGGTGCCTTAGCCCTCCAACCCTCACGCGCGCCGCCTGGGTGGCCTTCACTACTCGCACCAACCCAGAGAAGAGAGCAGCAAGAAAGGGAAGAGGAGGAGGCGCGGATGGGAAGCCGTCGAGGAGACCGAAGCCGCTCGAGCCTGCTAGAGCAGAAGAAGGCGCCAGTCTTTTTCCTCTCCACCAGGGGTCTACACGGCACTGCTATGTGACTTCACGGCCTCGACCCGCCACTGCACCAACACCCTACCTCCACGGGCCCCATGGTGAGCACACCGCACTGTTCCGCTCACCGCTGTCTTGCATGCCGGCCCTCCGTGACAATTTTCGTACCAAGAACGGCCAAGGCCGGAGCCTGAGCCTCGTTTCCACCCATGCACACCTGCACGCATGTCACCAGGCAAGGCACAGCTACAACGATTCGTACCGGTTCAAGAATGATCGTGTTGCTGCAACGCTCTGAGCGTGCCCGCCATGGCCGGAGTATGGTCATGGCAAGGCCGTTTCGTGTGCCACAAGCCGGTAGGGTTTAAAGGGGAGTGGTTTGAACTCTTTGCTTGGCCAAGGGGTAGGGTTTGCAGTAGATGCTGGGGAAGGAGGAGCTCGAGAACCGAGAAAATGCCGAGACGCAGACGTTGCGGAACACACCCCGCCATGGCGAGGCCATGTCCTTGTCGGTGTAGGCCGGTAGAGATAAGAGGGAGAGGACCACTAGTTTCGCCTAGGGGAGGAATACATGTTGCGCCACAAGTTAGAGGGAAAGGAGTAGAGGGAGGTGATGTTCGCGTTCACCATGCTGACGCGGCCGCCATCAGAGCGCCACCATGCCACGAGCGCTCCAGACAACTCCGGCTACCACACTCAGCGTGGGTTTGCCGTCAAGCATCGTCGCGTCCACGCGTACTCAGCCGCCTAGAAGATGAAGAGTAGAGCCGCCTTGTCACCTCGGTTTGCTAGAACGGGGGCACGCCGGAGCGCCGCTGTGTGACCTTGCCGCTAAGCGGACCCCGCCGCGTATCGTGGTCGCTGTCGTTAGGCTCTAAGCCCCGCCTAAACCCCGAATCCAATGCTGCTAGGTCGAGTCGATCCTTAAACGGACAGACGACGAGTCGCCGCCGTCCGCCGTCGCAATAGAGCCGCTGCTGCCGCTTCTGTCCATGGGAGAGAAGGGGGAAAAGGGAGCTGTGAAGGCCCTCGGTGCACCTGGTGCACCATGCGCCGAGAGAGGCAGAGCAGAGCGTGGACCCAGTCTACCGTGCATCGCATGTGAACCCGTGGACCACATGACTACATCCACCATAGACTGAGCTCACTGAATCCGAGCCCGTTTGGAATCCAACCATGCGACGTGGCAGAGTCACGGGTTGCCACGTGTCGGGCCCGGCCCGACCCAGTCTAGCCCGACTCGGCCCAAATCCAGCCCTAACCTGGCCTGGTCTCGGCCCGGTCAGCGTTGACCGTTGACCAGTCAGCGGGACCCACCTGTCAGTAGCACATTCGGTCCCGGCCAATCGGATGCTGCCACGTGTCACTACGTGGATTTCCTTTTCTTTTCCTTTCTAGAAAATCATTTAATCATTAGAAATTCATAACTAATTCATTTTAACTCAGAAAAATACCAAACTAGTTTCTAAATTTTTCTAAAAATGAGCTCTACATCTTAGGCATGTGTTTGAGTGCTTTTGGATCTTTTGAATTTATGTTGCTTCTTTGTGCACCTCTATAGGAGTCGTTAATGTGACTCTACGTTACGTCTAACAGAGCCGAAGGACCTGTCAACTGAGGAGTACGACCCCGACTACAGCAAGGACTTGGGTGACGACCTGTTAGGTGCCACGTCCCACGCAAACTCGTAGATCCTATTAGGCATGCTATCACTAGAATTGCTAGTGCTTTACTTTTGTGCAATGGAATGATGATAGGTTGTATGGTAGTTTTTGCCTTGAGCCATTACCTTGTCGCAACCTATTCCCCTGCACACCCGCTGATAGGCTAGACGCTCGCATACTACTTACTACTTTACTTTCACTACACATTATATATGTGATATGATGCTTGGTGAAGGAATAACATGAGTGGATAAGGCACGTGGTGCCAATAACTTGGTTAAAACAGGATAATGAACTTGGGGAGATCTTGGCGTGCGTCTTGGGTGTGTGGTGAGGGTTGAGTCGATCGGACAGGATTCTACGACGAGTCTTTGGGGCAAGTCATGCCAAAGGGGTGCGATCTGGGCATCCCTCAAGAGAGGTACCTGTGGCGGGTGCGTGGTAAGCAGACGGGGTGTTGGTTATCCCCGGTGGAGGTGCCGTCGAGGCATGGGGTGTTGGTTATCTCCTTGAGAAGATATCCTGTCTGGTCTCCTTAAGGACTGGTATGTCTTGAGAACCGGAATCATAGGACCCTTCGTGCACACCACTCGCTCCCGATGGGCGGGAGACGATTACCCGACTGACTAGGGAGGTGCCACTACTACTAGGTTGAAAGGTGATAGTGTAGGGAGGTATGGTCATGGGGGCCCACACCCTCCTAAGACAGCGTAGTGACCTTGGGGCCCGGTACTACGTCTCACAGTCTCAGCGTTTCGGTGGACGCCGAGGTGGCCCAGGGCTGAGTGGTAGGGTGGTACCGTACCGATTGGGAGGCAGTCGGCATCAGCCTAGGCGAGGCACCGCCGATGATGGTGATCTTGTGGATTTCTAGGTGTACACGCTCTGCAGAGTTGATCGATCTATACGTATAGCCGCGTCCGTAGATATGGACATTCCTATGACCTACGCTTCACTTGATTAGAGAGAGGAGTCCTTTCTACCTTTCCCCTAGGTTTTGGTGTTGGATCCGGCTTTGGCTGTTGAGACAAGGTACGAGCGGGAGTCGACCTTGCCGCCTAGAGAGTGTGAGAGTGTGGTGAGAAGTGTGTGATGGGATGGGAGAACGTGTGGTTGAGATGTGATAAAACTTGATGAACTTAGTATAAAATCCTGTTGAACTTGCATAGGAAACCTATAGCCATATATAGGCATTTTCTTCTACCCTTGCATTCCACTTACCACAAAGCATACGCAAAAGCATAGGGTGGGAGACAGTGGCCAGTACAAATCGTACTGATAGATTTTGGATAGGTTTGGATGAAATCTATGACAACCACAAGGACTTGGATTAGGTGGTCTCGTTTCAACGCTCGAGTTTGGTTCAGAAGATGAAGTCCACGCCGCTGACATTCTACGCCAACTCTGATGATTGCCCGTGAAGGAGGAGCCTTCACCTGCTGATGCGCTACAACGACTCTGATGAAGACGCGTGTGTTTCTGCTAGAATACAATGTAATAGAGGTGTTAACCAGTGTTGTAAAGCCTTGTAACTTGTAAATCTACGATGTATGACTATGATATCAGCTGATAATTGATAATGTGATGGATTGCTTTTGTGATCTACTACATTATAAATCATATATGAGGATTTTCCCTTCGAGGAAAATCAAGGTTGTTTCAGGTGGTATCAGAGCCATACTTGACCCTAGGACAAGACCCGTAGAACCAAACACTAGTTTAGAAGCCAAACATCCTGTCTAAGGTAGAATTACGGGTGCTAACACTTGTTTCCCTCCCCGCCTTGAATTCTGCTGCTAACTGGCCTTCCCCAACATGGAGAGTTGACCTTTATGAAATATACCCCTTACCGCCCACGCTAGTCGGTACATGTGTGAGGCTTGAAGGTTTAGGAGTCGCCTTCTACCAACACTACGCATATAGGAATTGTAATGCTGCTTGATTGCCTGGATCTTGTGTTTGTTATGCTTCTTATGCTTCTTATTGTTTGAGTGTAAGCTGTAGAAGCTATTTTGTGTATGTGAGACTCCAGATATCGGATAACCTAGCCGGCCAAACCTAATGCCATCCCATGACGGGATAAGTGATCCCTGACTGACAGAGTTAAAATATAAATCTAATGCATCATGTCTTTCCCAAACTGTTTCAAAAACTATTTTGGCTTCCAAGCTAAATGCATCTTCAAAATTACCCTTCATCCTTTTTGGTTGAGAAGCCCATTCTTTAACAAAAACAATCCTATTTCAAAGGGAATGTTCCAAAACTTCTTAAAAGATTATCCTCTTTCAAAAGAAAAGCGATTTTTATTCTTTTCTCAATCCAATTTGATTTAAAGAGCTATTTGTGAAACAATTTGAGAACCCGTGTCCTTTCAAAAAGTGTTACAATTTCACCTTCAAAAAATAAAAGTTTTGCTTGTCAATCAACAAAATGTTTTTAAACCAAAATCCTTGGCTCAGTTTTGTTTTAAAAGCTTTTGATTTCAACCTGGGAGCCAAATTCTTTTCAAAACAAACCTTGTTTTCAAAAAGGGTTTGCGATTGATTTATAAAACAAGATCCTTGTGAAAAGATTTGTTTATAACCTTTCCAAAAAAAATTTTAGCAAAACCAAAATTAACTTTCCAAATCTAGTTTCAAAGTGTTCTTCGGAAAAAGGTTTCTAAAAACAAAAAATTGATTGCGAAAGCTTTACCTTTCAAATGAGAAATGATTTGAAATCATCTTTAAACTACTATTGTTTCAAAAAAAAGGAAGCAACTCTTTGTTTTCAAAACAAAAATAAGTTTCAAATTCTTTTGATTTGAAATCTTCCAAAAGAAAAGTGTTTTGATTTAGAAAACAAAAGCTTTCAAAGGATTTTGTTTCCAAAACTTGCATGGATTTCCACATGTTTTTCAAAAGTTTTGCAACTCACCCTCCCTCATCATTCAAATAGAATTTCAAGAACTGCATGTCATGAAAAGTTTTGGAAAAACCCCCGGTATTTGCAAAACGTTTTCATCAAAATGATTTTAAATTCCGTGTACTCGCTATTTCAAAACGTCTTTTCCAAAAGGCCCGTTTGGAAAAGTATATAAACCTGGATTGATTTCTAAAACTTCCCCTTTCGAATAGCCCAAATATTTCTGAAAAAAATCATTTTGAAAGAGTTTTTGGAAAAATAAAAACCCTTCTATAAAAGTTTTGATTTCACAAACTGAAAATCTATTTAAAGTGTTTCCAAAAATCTCTTCTAATGAACTATTTTGACTCAAAAATTTAAAAGTTTTGATTTGGGTCTCAAAAACCAAAGCGGGTTACAACCTATTTCAATTATCTTTGTGTTGATTTGATTTCAAAATCTAAAGGTTGTGATCTTCCTCCTTGCAAGAATTACGAAACAAAAGATTTAAAACTATGTTTTCCAAAACATGACTTCCAAAACCATTTTACAAAGGCTTTTCCTCGTCCTTTCGTAAAACTCTCCCCTCCCACTAGCTTGGAATTTCAAGTTGTTGCCGGAGACTTAATTGGTAGTGTGTCGTAATCATAAACCTTGGTGCCGCTATGAAACTTGGGGCCTATGTGTGATGCATCCACATGGTTTGCTACCGGACGTATGCAGGTATTGAGGTACGTGACTATGACTGCTTCCAAGTGGTACCTGCATACAACACTAATCCTAAGCTTAGCTTTTCAAAAACCCTACTTAAAAAGCAACAATTTGAAAAAGAGTTTTATTTCAAACAAAAGATGTTTTGGATTTCAAAAATCTCTACTTAAAAGCCCTACCATGTTTTATCAAAAGTTTTCAAAACTCAAAGCTTTGCGAAATAAACTATTGTCTTGGAGTAAAAAAAGGGGCTTTCAAAAAAAAACAGAATTTTGAAAAGTTTTGTCCCATTCAAAACTCTTGGCCAATTTCAAACGTTTTGAAAACCTTGCACCAATTTCAAAGTGCTTTGCGAAAAGATGCTTCAAACCATTTGTGTGTGTTTTTGAAAATTTTGAGAAAAGCGGCCTCCTCCAAATGGCGTTTTCCAAAAATGGATTTATGAAAACCTGTTTTCAAGCCTCTTAAAATGCTTTAATTGCAAAAGGTTTTGGTTTACCAAATCTAAAACCAACTTCAAAAAGGGAAAATTGTTTTCAAATGAAAACTATTTCAAGTTGCTTCCCTATCTTGCAAGAATGAATTTCGTTCCAAAAAGGAAAATGTTTCCAAAGTCATCTTTTGATCCAAAAACTATTGTTTTAAAAAAAAATAATATAGCTTTTCCAAAAGGATTTTAAACTTACTTTCCAAATTTTTGGTGCAAGAAAATATTTCCAACTGGCATTAAACTTGTGTCCCAAAAGCCTTTTGATTACAAAAGCAAAATGATTTCAAAATAAATTTTGACTTGGTTTGCAAAAATTTCAAGAACTCTCTTGTGGAAAAGTTTTCCTCCCAAAAATTAATTTGTGAAAGCAAAACTACTTCTCCCTTCTCGGTTCAAAAGGTTTTATGAAAACTACGTTTCAAAAGTCATGCATTCAAAAGCTCCATTGCAAAATCATGATGCACTAATACATGTTGAACATGTAGTGAAATCCATCTACCTTAGGTAAACCTATCTGCCACCCTTCAGGAGTAATGGCCCTAAATCTTGGGGGCGAGATTTCTGTAAGGGGGGTGGACTGTAACATCCTGGGTTTTCAAGCAACTAAAAATATGATATTTTTAAAATTTTTCTTGCAATTGTGTGAAGCATGTAGTATTAATGTCAAGCCCGAGTCTAACTCACTAACAAGACGTTGCATACATGTAGAATTGGTTGCAGGAGTGTGCTGGTGCTCGTGAGTTGGTTTTGTGTCGTCTTGTGGTGTTCAGAGTACACAAGTCCATAGAAATCTCCTCTCGAATTTTCTATGAATCCATCCCTGAGTCTCTCTTGAAAATCCACCTCTCAATCTATTCATGAATCCTCACTTTGAATTCATTCCAAGTTCCCTTCCAAAACTCTTTCCAATCCTATGTGAAATCTCGTGTACCTTTGAATTTCTCACGAATATTCATCTACATCTTTCCCAAACTCCCTTTGAAAATTTACCTCCCAATTCCATCCAGAACTTCTCTGATCTCTTGTGAAATTCTCTGCTCAAAATATTCTCTTTCTGATTCATCGCAGAAACTTCCTTTGTATTCCTATTCAATTTCCCTAGTACTCATATTTAAAATTCCTCAAATCCATCCCAAATTCTAATTAAATTTCCTCACCAAATCCCCTTTTAAATATCTTGCAAATTCCTTAAAACAAATAAAACATAAAAGGAAAAATCTCACTTCCTTTCTTCATCTAGCCCCAGGCCGGCCCAGCTGCTCCTTCTCCCCCTCCTTGCTGCTTTGGCCCACGCGCGCAGGAGCCAAGCTTGCTTGGCCTCCTACCGGCCCACGCAGCCCACCCCATCGGCCTAGCGAGGCCGCGAAGCCTCAGCTCGTGACGCCCTTCCCTGCTAAGCGCCAAAGGACGCTTGTCCTTTCTTCCGCAGACGCTGGCCAATGGACCTCGCGTGTCATCATCCTATTCCCGTTCCTCTCTTCGTGGCCGAGGGGAAAAGCAAAGGAAGTGGGAATCTCCATCCTTAGCCGCTCCCACTCAAGTCGGTTACCAACGAACGCACAGATGCGACGCCACATCGTTCCCACGCGCACGCCACCGCCCCAGCTGGAGCCCGCTCGCACCGTGACGCCACCGCGCTGGCCCGCACTCCCGCAACCGCCTCTGACGCACCTCACGAATCCGGGCATGATGCCGTGCTAAATTGGGGGCGCCAATGCGGTCGTGATCATGCCATGACCCTAAGCCTTAGCCCCCAGCGCATCAGAGCCCTCCACATGGCCTAACCCCTCCATCACCATTCACTGCATGCCATGCTCAACCACTTGGCTATAAGAGCCGGGCATTGGTGCCTTAGCCCTCCAACCCTCACGCCACCGCCTAGGTGGCCTTCACCACTCACACCAACCTAGAGAAGAGAGCAGCAAGAAAGGGAAGAGGGGGAGGCGTGGATGGGAAGCCGTCGAGGAGACCGAAGCCGCTCGAGCCTGCTAGAGCAGAAGAAGGCGCCGGTCTTTTTCCTCTCCACCAGGGGTCTACACGGCAATGCTACGTGACTTCACGGCCTCGACCCACCACCGCACCAACACCCTACCTGGTGCACCATGCGCCGAGAGAGGTAGAGCAGAGCGTGGACCCAGTCCACCGTGCACCGTATGTGAACCCGTGGACCACATGACTACATCCACCATAGACCGAGCTCACTGAATCTGAGCCCGTTTGGAATCCAACCATGCGATGTGGCAGAGTCACGGGTTGCCACGTGTCGGGCCCGGCCCGGCCCAGTCCGGCCCGACTCGGCCCAAATCCAACCCTAACCTGTCCCAGTCTCGGCCCAGTCAGCGTTGACCGTTGACCAGTCAGCGGGACCCACCTGTCAATAGCACATTCGGTCCTGGCCAATCGGATGCTGCCACGTGTCACTACCTGGATTTCCTTTTCTTTTCCTTTCCAGAAAATGATTTAATCATTAGAAATTCATAACTAATTCATTTTAACTCAGAAAAATACCAAACTAGTTTCTAAATTTTTCTAAAAATGAGCTCTACATCTTAGGCATGTGTTTGAGTGCTTTTGGATCTTTTGAATTTATGTTGCTTCTTTGTGCACCTCTATAGGAGTCGTTAATGCGACTCTACGTTACGTCTAACAGAGCCGGAGGACCTGTCAACTGAGGAGTATGACCCTGACTACAGCAAGGACTTGGGTGACGACCTATCAGGTGCCACGTCCCACCCAAACTCGTAGATCCTATTAGGCATGCTATCACTAGAATTGCTAGTGCTTTACTTTTGTGCAATGGAATGATGATAGGTTGCATGGTAGTTTTTGCCTTGAGCCATTACCTTGTCGCAACCTATTCCCCTGCACACCCGCTGATAGGCTAGACGCTCGCATACTACTTAGTACTTTACTTTCACTACGCATTATATCTGTGATGTGATGCTTGGTGAAGGAATAACGTGAGTGGATAAGGCACGTGGTGCCGATAACTTGGTAAAAACGGGATAATGAACTTGGGGAGATCTTGGCGTGCATCTTGGGTGTGTGGTGAGAGTTGAGTCGATCGGACAGGATTCTACGACGAGTCTTTGGGGCAAGTCATGCCAAAGGGGTGCGACCTGGGCATCCCTCAAGAGAGGTACCTGTGGCGGGTGCGTGGTAAGCAGACATGGTGTTGGTTATCCCCGGTGGAGGTGCCGTCAAGGCATGGGGTGTTGGTTATCCCCTTGAGAAGATATCCTGTCTGGTCCCCTTAAGGACTGGTATGTCTTGAGAACCGGAATCATAGGACCCTTCGTGCACACCACTCGCTCCCGATGGGCGGGAGACGATTACCTGACTGACTAGGGCGGTGCCACTACTACTAGGTTGAAATGTGATAGTGTAGGGAGGTATGGGCATGGGGGCCCACACCCTCCTAAGACAGCGTAGTGACCTTGGGGGCCCAGCACTACATCTCACAGTCTCAGCGTTTTGGTGGACGCTGAGGTGGCCCAGGGCTGAGTGGTAGGGTGGTACCGTATCGGTTGGGAGGCAGTCAGCATCAGCCTAGGTGGGGCACCGCTGATGATGGTGATCTTGTGGATTTCCAGGTGTACATGCTCTGCAGAGTTGATCGATCTATACATATAGCCGCGTCCGTGGATATGGACATTCCTATGACCTACGCTTCACTTGATTAGAGAGAGGAGTCCTTTCTACCTTCCCCCTAGGTTTTGGTGTTGGATCCGGCTTTGGCCGTTGAGGCAAGGTACGAGCGGAAGTCGACCTTGCCACCTAGAGAGTGTGAGAGTGTGGTGAGAAGTGTGTGATGGGATGGGAGAACATGTGGTTGAGATGTGATAAAACTTGATGAACTTAGTATAAAATCTTGTTGAACTTGCATAGGAAACCTACAGCCATATATAGGCATTTTCTTCTACTCTTGCATTCCACTTACCACAAAGCATACGCAAAAGCATAGGGTGAGAGACAGTGGCCAGTACAAATCGTACTGATAGATTTTGGACAGGTTTGGATAAAATCTACGACAACCACGAGGACTTGGATTAGGTGGTCTTGTTCCAACACTCGAGTTTGGTTCGGAAGATGAAGTCCACGCCGCTGACATTCTACGCCAACTCTGATGATTGCCCATGAAGGAGGAGCCTTCACCTGCTGATGCGCTACAACGACTCTGATGAAGACGCGTGTGTTTCCGCTAGAATACAATGTAATAGAGGTGTTAACCAGTGTTGTAAAGCATTGTAACTTGTAAATCTACGATGTATGACTATGATATCAGCTGATAATTGATAATGTGATGGATTGCTTTCGTGATCTACTGCATTATAAATCATATCTAAGGATTTTCCCTTTGAGGAAAATCGAGGTTGTTTCATCCGCCTTGACGCAGTGCACCCCCCGCACCCCTTCACGCCAAGGTGAGGCCCGCCTTGGGCAAGGCATGCCATGCCGGCGTCCTCCGGAGCTCACCGGAGTTCATGGCCCCATCAATCTCCCCGCTCCGCCCCTCCTTCTTTTTCACGGTCAGTAGCTCCGCCTCACTCCCGTGAAACTGCTTCGCCCCCTCTCGCGCGACACCAAGCACTAGCTAGGCCACCGGTGTTGAGCCATGCCACCGCATCCGCCATTCCCATAGCCAAGCTTGCTCTAGGCCGCCATTTCTTCGTTGGACTACCTCCACGGGTGCGCGCGAGCGAGCTGAGTGTGGTGGTGCTCACCCTTGTCGCCGGTGACCTCACCATCGGCGGTGAGCAGCCGGTCAACCGCCGCCTCTTTTGGCTACGGCTGATGGGTGGGCCCCATTGACCCGAGGGTGCCACGTGATAGTGAGCCCGGGTGCACTAGACCGGGTGCGCCTAGGGTGGGGTTCTGGCCGGTTTTCAAAGAAATAAAATAAATGATTTCCAGAAATTTGTGAAAAATGCTTTCAAAAATCTATATCTTGAGAAATATAGCTCCAAAAATTGTGAAACAAATTTTGTAGTGTTTCTCATTAGTAGATCTACAGTTTAAAATGTTGCATGTTAGTTTTGTGATACTTTTCTGTATAGATTTATTTAATCTTTATAATTGTTGATATCTTAGAAAATATGTAGTAAATTAAAGAAAGGTCAGAAAAATATGGTTCCTATTTCATTAATCTTCTTTGGTGATGTACATTCTAGGAAAAATGTTTGTGAGGCATGTTCTATGAAAAATTATTGAAGTGTAGTTCAAATGCCTTTAATTGATGATTTTTGTTATTTTTGGTAGAGAGCAAAAATTGTATGACACATGCATGTGATAATTTTTGTGATGTGCTTGTTTACTGTGGGTAACATAGGAAAAATATGAAATCTGTTATTTAACAATTTTTCTAGTACAAAGTATTTTCATGCTCATTATTATGCTATAGCTTGTTTATTTTGTATAGATAGTTTTACTTATTAAAATTCCATGAAATTTTCGTAGTATACTATTTGGAGTAGGAGTGTGCTACTGTAATTTTTGTAGATTTTTACCTACAACAGAAATAGATGTTGATGTGTAACCCTAGTTTAAATAGAAAATAAAAGTTTATTCTTTATGAGTAATTAAAAGAAATAAGAAGTGTTTGGTGTATCTTTGATGCACCAAACTACCTTGCTGGTGTTACTTGGTAGGTTAAGGTATCAGGGTTTGGCAAAGTGTGGCAACAATTGTGTGGGAATTTTATGCTAACTAGTATAAGAGTAGATGACATGTTTTGTGGCACATGTTCTTGGATGATGTAGACTACCTTGTAGAAGATGTTGTCTATAATCCATACTATCAGTTCAATGTGCTCATCTGCATATCATGTCATCATAGCATTCCACTGCATCCGATGCACCGTCTACATGGTTGCTTATGCAATTTCATCATACAGGATCACAGGAGGAGTCGCAGGTAGCAGTGCCGGAAGAGCAGACTTGGACCGATCAGCAAGAGCCCTAGACATAAGAGGTGCCCGAGGAAGAGGAACCAGGAGAGGAGTTGCCCGAGTACGTAAATCACCAGCCTAGCTCATTCGAAAGAGGCAAGCCCCGGAGCATCATAAGTCTCCTACTTTATAAAAGCAATTAAATTTATGAGTTATTGTATTATTGCATTAAGTTATAGGAGTTGAGTGAAACCGTTGATACATTTATTATTATCCTTGTCCACCTGGATACCTCTTTACCCTGTTAGGTCAGGATCGAATAATTGCTTAGCCATGCTTAGACCGATAGAAGTCGGGTGATTTCCTGTCACCTGCGAGATATAGGTGGATACCTGGTTATGGTTAGCTATAATTGTTATCATGGAAAGTAACCAAGTGTTGATGACTAAAGGAAGACTGGACGGAGTCTTATAGGGTTTTGGACTATAGTGATTTCGTCTGTGTCGATTAAGGACCGATCGTTGCTTATCCCTCTTGTCATGTTGAATGCATGCCTCACATTTAGCTGGCCAAATAAAGTACCTTTCGACCGCGAAGCTAGTGACACTATTCGAGCCAGGATAAACTCGGATTCGCAGACTGGTGCTGAAGGGGGTATGACGGGGACGCGAAGAGTGAGCCCAAGGTGCGTCCTGGCAGTCGGGCGGTCCCTGGGTAGTGCGGTCCATGACTGTTATCCCGCGGCTACTTGGAAAGTGTCATTGGTGATCTAAGCGACCCTGACGGGGGAAGCATGGTTTGTGTGAGGAATAAATCACCAGCTAGGTAGGAATCGATTCGAATCGCCATCGCTCCTGGATAGTGAGCACTTGACTCGAGCTACAACATCGTAGTTACAATGATAGAAACCGGATGATTATGTAAATGATGTTGGAAATGCTAAACCTGATATGGTAACATTTCATGTTAATGGTTAATCAAGTGATTGCTCTAGCATAGGTGCTCACTTAGACTAATCAGGTATAATTAAGTGGATGCTTATAGTTAAATGGTTCATAACCGATAACTTATGCTTTCCGCAAATGAGTCAAGCCAGCCACTTTATAAAGACCTTGCATACTCCTTGATGTCTTTTTATTTCTGGTTTTTGACGGGTAAGTCTAGCTGAGTACCTTCTCGTACTCAGGGCGTTGTTCCCATTGTTGTTGCAGATTGTCAGATGTACTATAGTTATTGCGTCAACTGTCTGTATCCGGCGATGGACGATAACTAGGACCAAGGGCAATGGTCACTCCGTTCATCTTATCTCATGCTTTTGTGGGCTATGACTATCTGCTGGCACTATAACTGAACTAAGTGTGTGTGGTTCGAAACTACTTGCTTCCGCTATGTTATTGTGAACTCGTGTCGTAATAGCTTTTTATTCTGAACTCCGAGGTATTCAACTCTCGTTGCGAACTTTACGTAGCATGTGATTGTGGCTGCTAAATCAGTATGATCTTGGTTGAATGTTGGTTGGTTTGAAATCCCTCGTGATTTCACGGAATCTCAGGTTGTACGGGCTTAAGTTTGGTAAATTATCTGCCTCGGTGGAAGATTTTCTTACTTAATCTCGTATAATCATGTTTATCCGTTACACATAGTTCATTTATCCGGGATATTTTCGCAGAAAGTCCAGTCCAAATATAGATCACTGGAATAGAGTTGAGAATATCTTGCAATTGTGCAAAGATTTAATAAGCCTCATGATGACTGAGAAAGAACAAGTACTCTCAAATAGTTGTGGGTACAAGAATGTTGAATTTCGACGAGATGTTTAGTGAAACCCACATAGTAGCTAACACTCGTAGTTAGAGTTTTATTGTGGAAAAGCTACAAAGAAACAGTTATGGTGTCATCAATGATGCATACCTATAGTACAACTTATTATGAGGCTTATAGGACAGGCGAAATAGTTAACTTATACCCGGAATTGGTAATGGTATACAACAGCAATTACCATTTAAAGTGATTGACTCCTATGACAACGGGTCAAGTGTGCTGCCAAACACATTGACATGAAATTAGACGTTGTGAAGGAGAAAGTATAGAATCTTTTAAAAGCTTTCGAATGTATAAGTAAAAGCAAGTACTTGCAGATCTGCTTATAAAGGCTTACCACCCAGTGTGTTCAGAGAACACACAGTCGACATAGGTTTATGGTATAGTCTATGATTTCCGGACGATAAAGGACCCAAAAGAAAGTATCATTTCAAAATAGAGAAGTGTATTGTGGCTGTTAGTCTAGCGGCACTAATTGCTGTGACGATGGGACAGTTCTATGCACTAATCTGTGATGAAATAGGAAAGAAGGAAGAAAAATATGAATTGAAATTTTGAATAAGAAATTGAAGAACGAAGAAAGTGATGAGAGATCAAGAGGGAGAATGTTAGTTTGATCTCCACCGGACTTGGCCCAACGGCCATGTCTAGGCCCTAATCTCGCGTCCTGATCGGGGACACCCAGCCCAATGACGTGGCTAGTGGGCCCCTATCGCGTAGTGCTATAAATAGGAGGTGGGGGCCAGTGGTTAGGGTTACAAGGTTCACTCCACCGCCAGCACCCCACCAAGAATCCCTACCGATCAGGGAGGCGCTGCCAGCGACGGGAAGCTCCACCGGCGTCGCCACTGCTCCACTGCCCGTCGCTGCCCTAGCGCAGAACTTCACCAGTGATCCTATGATGGCCGGATCCTCTCGGTCAAGCCCGATGGTCAGGCACTCCTGCTGCTTCTCCTCTCTCTCTCTCCCTCTCTGGATTTGTGAATTGTCACTTGTTCATACTAAATAGAGAAGAACCTACCTACTGATCTACACCTAGAACAATCAATGGTATACTACAGCACCATGCAGTGCTCCTTCGTGGATGTGCTCCGAGCTTGCCACGACGGCCATACGCCGACTGGTTGCTCCGCAAGCCTCGCGAGCGCGTGACAGCGTCGAGGGCGAGGTCATCGACTTCGGCGGATGAACCCAGCTGGCCGCCGAGTGCGTCCACAACACCCGCTGACACCGATTTACAATTCGCGTCCAGCAGCCCGTAAAGACTCGCCAGCGTGTTCTTCGGCCCACGGTAACAGTATGCACCCTCACGCGACAGGTGCACCAGCGCGGGATCGCCTCCGGGACGGCATGGCAGTCTTGCTGTTGGGCTCATGGAGCAGGACACCCTGTATGAGGAAGAGCTGCTCGATGATCCCGTGCGTCCTCGCCTCCTTCGCTGGTGGTGCCACGCGCCCAACCGCCATGCGCGAGGCCGTGCACCCAAGCCGCTGCGCGGCGAGGATTTGGCCCGCACGAGCTCCTCCCCTCCCCTCGCTGCGTGGTGATACATATGGCCGAGGGTTGAAGAAGGAACTGACATGCGGGGCCCCGACGTCAGTGAGTGGAGAGGGAGAAATAGAAGGGGTAAATAAGTCTTTTCCCATGCCAAGTTGAGGCTCCTTGAGGTGCTGTCGCGCTAGCTTGGCAACATGGCGTGCTAAATCAGCAAAAGTGACAAAAACGTAGGAGGTTCACTGTTTTACGATGGCAATTGTGTAGGAGTGCGTACAAAGCTGGCAAACGAAGGAGTGCTATTTGTAAGGATGGCAAAAAGTTAAAAATCCTGATATTCACACACGATACAATCAGGATATTATCGATGGAGGATAACACTATCAGTGGTTTTAGTACAAATAAAGTGATCCTCATATAATAGGAAATATTAAGATTACTATTCACATAATGCAAACTATCACTACTCGTGGTTTGTAAAGAAACTTTTTCCTCGTGCATTACCTTTATTTCTTCTTCCTCTTCTTTTTTTTTAGTATGGACCACTGTAGCAAATTAGAACACTTATTTTTTTTATTCGATCGTACGTGGCCGTTAGGCTACTGCTCAAAAAGCAGCGTTGGGTAAGCCCTCCCAGCTCCAAAATCTGTAGCTGCTACTCGTCGTCCCAGTCATGAAACTCCAGCCGTCGCCGCTCATCGTCGTACCAACATATGCAGCTGAGGTCGATGAGGACATCAACAATAGCAGCATCCGTCTTGTGCCGGTCGGCGAAGTGCAGCGTCTGCACCATCAGCGCGCGCGGCTGCATGCTGAATCGCTGCGCCCGCTCCATACTCCGCTCGTCGTTCCACCGCACAGTGTCGTGCGCCATCGGGCTCAACCACCGCAGCAGACGCTCCACCGCATCCCTCGATTCCGCCGCAGCCACCTCGTCCGCGGGTTGTCCTTTATTCCAGCTCTCTCTCAGCTTCGCGTTCATGGCCTTGCGGATGCTGACGGGTAGCATCTTGTACAGCGCGTCTCTCTTCGACAGGTCGATCATCCCTTCCTGCACTTCCTCTCTGTCACCTGCCGCCGGCGGCCTCAGCGCCACGAGCAACGTCTCGGCGGCCAAGATCACGTTCGCGTATCGCAGCTCCATGCTCGTGCCGCCGACCGTGTTCACTGACGGCTTGATCGATTCCAACAGTGGAGAGGCGGCGTCTTTCTGGCCGAAGATAGGAGCCGAGTGCCGGAGCACCGCGGCCGTCGCCGACCGGTGTAACGGGCCGGACGAGTGACCGAGCGCCCATGCGCGTTGTACCGTCCAAGGGGGAAGGCCTGGAACGGACGCGCCAAACGCAAGGGAGATGCGTGCGAGCACGGCGAGGACCGACTTGGCCATGAGCCTCGCCGCCTTGCCGGCGGCGACGTTCCAGAGCGATCCCTCCATGAGCCGTCGCACCTTCTGCCGCTGCGCCCTGAGCTTGCTCATCAGCTTCTCTCCGGGCTCGGCCGCTGACCTCTTGCCCGTCCCCGACGACTGCGCCGGGATGGGCCCGCTGTGCTGCTTTTGCTTCCACTGCTCCATCCGCCGCTCCGACGCCTCCAGCTCGCTGAGCGCGTCCATCTCCGCGTACAGCTTCGCCGCCACGACCACATGGCGCTCCATCTCCTTGAACCGCTTCGTGGCGCCCCTGGAGAACCCGACCGTGGCGTCCAGCTGCGCGAGGCGGCCCCGCTTCGCCTCGGCGTAGATCCGGTCGAAATCCCGCTGGAGCGGCGCGTCGCCGGCGCCGGCGCAGCACCGCGCACCGAGGCGCGCCACGCTGTCGGTGGCGCGGTCGAGGTCCGCCAGGAGCTCGCCGCACGCGAGACGGAGCAGGAGAGCCTGGTCCGCGGACGTAAGCCGCGCGACGCCCTCGGCGCGCAAGACGTCGGTGCGGAGCCTCCTGACTTCGACGTCGGACACCGTCCGGTGGAGGGACACGAGCCGTGACATGGCGGCTGCTGCCTCGAAGGCCAGGATGCCAAGCCCGTCGACGTCGTCCCTGGGGCCGACGCCGAGCCTCGAGCGCAGGTCGGCGAGCCATGTCCTGGCCGGCATGGCCGAGAAGCTGTCCCTTGTACGTAGTAGGAAACTAAAGAAACTAGTAACAAACAAGCAACTCTTTGTATGTATGCGGTTGACCTCAGAAGCAACAACAGCTGCAGGTCATGTTTAATACCAGTTCGATAAGAAGATGGCGTGAGATGATACGTATGAGATGAGTCAGGAATTCTTACGTGGGCACAACGGCACAACGCGTTTGTAACAGCAAAGAGCAGAGCTAAGCTAAGCAAGCAAGCAACGCAGGATAAGGAGAAAGGCAGATGAGACGACGTGCAGTCGGCACTTGGCAGTGCGAGTGGGCGGCTGCCTGGGTCTAGAGGGAGAGGCGAGGCCGCCCACGCTTTGGCCGAATCAGTAGCAGGCGAGCAGCCATGTGCGCGCCGGCAGCGGGGCGCTGGCCGGTTCTTCAGCCGCATGCAGGCGCGCGGGGGAGAGCACTACAGCACAGCTCCTACAACTCAACAATTCCTTGTGGATTAAGGCCACGTTTAGTTCTAAAAAATTTTCAAGATTTTCCGTCACATCAAATATTTGCACATATGTATAGAGCATTAAATATAGATAAAAAACTATTTACACAATTTGGTAGAAAGTCACGAGATGAATCTTTTAAGCCTAATTAGTTCATAATTAAACACTAATTGATAAATACAAACGAAAGTGCTACGGTAACTAAAGTCAAAAAAAAATCACGAACTAAACACGCCCTAATTAAAAAAGTGATGGAGCTGACCCGGCCGGAGACTGACTTAGATCCGCGGCCCAAGTCTTCGCCGACAGCGACACTTCTTTCCCCCGCGAGTCTTTTCCTCGTCTCGCTGGAACATGTCCGATCCACGTCCGGGACACGTCGCTGGGGATGGTGCATGGCGACGCGGAGCGCGTTCGGACATGTCGCCTCACTCCCGGGTCACGAGTTATGGCCGTCGCTTTCTCACCTAAGTGCGCTTTGGTAAAAGAGGGCGTCTACACAGATCGATTTCACCCACTGGAAGACTGAACCAAAGAAAGACTCTTTTCCGTCTTTGTCCTCCGGCACCGGCCTGTTGTGCTGAAGCTACTCGTGCAATCCGATTCAGGCGCAGCCTGCCCAGGAGCCGTCCGTCAACTGAACCAAATCACGTAGCATGCTTCGCGTCGTCATCGCAAGCTCAACGCTCATGCCTCGAAGCTTTGCCCGTGCGCGGTGCGCCCGGACCGGCGGACCGTTACGTGCTGCTGCTGCCCAGCCCAGTGCGGCGTCGTTGTTGACGGAAGGAACCATAAGAGGCTCCACCAAAAGATGTCACATGGAAACCACCCGTCACTTGCCAAAGGAAGGAGCAGGAGCTGCCCCTTTTTTGACCACACCACAACGTAAGTGTGCCTAGGGTGTGTTCACTTCGCGAAAAATAGGTGAAAAGTTACTGTAGCATCTTTTGTTGTTATTTGATAAAATTTGTCCAATCATGTTCGTCCCGACATTTACAGACAAACTATACAATTAGTTATCTTTTTTACCTACATTTAATGCTCCATGCATACGTGAAAAGATTTGATGTGATAGGTGGAAGAGGAAATATTTTGGGTTGGGATGAGGAAGTGAACAAGGCCCTAGTCTCCATCCTGGCACGGGCTGCTTTGTTTCCCCGAGTCATCGTCAATTTGGGTTCGGACTTGCTACCACCCTGGACGTTGGATTCGGGATGCTAATGTCAAACGGTGTTCGCGTAGTGAGTGAGCGAGCACCCTAGCAGCAGGCCCGTGCCGTTTCGGACATCGCCTGCGCCGCCAGACCGCTCGTGCTCCCTCCCACTTCCCACGTGCATCACATCCCATGTGCAGCACACATATCTACTTCTGAAACATTCAGATGCAACAAAAAAAGACAGATGAAACACTTGGAATATGCGTCTGAAACACTTGCAAAAACACCTGAAAACATTTGAAAAACTATTTCAAACATACGCAAGATTCGTATAAAACACTTGCAATATGTGTGAAATGTATGCCTTATTCATATCAAACACACTTATAACATATGCCTGAAAAACAAATGACACGATGGGAAGAGAAGCTTGCAACATACGTGTATAACTATTATAACATATGCAAACATCCCGATCTAATTTTGTAACTTCCGTATGAAACATTTAAAATAGCTGAAACACTTGAAACAAAAGCTTGCAGCATGTCTAAAAACGCCTAGAACACTTGAGATCCACTATCACATGCAATTATAATGTCCACATCAGCAATATATATAAGCATTTTGTTGTCTATGTCAACATGCCACGCGATATCCGTAATTCTCGCAGCAACGCGCGGGCTATAATTCTAGTTATTTGATATACTCATTTTGTGATAATCGTGTGACGTGTGAGAAATGGAGAAGAAAAGGGTATGCGGCAATTATAGGCCATATATTTTATATTTCCTATAAATTTAGAATGCATCTACCTTTGGTTCTCTCTGGTTAATATCATTATAATTGGAATGAGAGGAATGCTTACTCGGGAACATGAGTTCCTTCAGTCAAAAAAATAAACATATGCAAAGTAACTGCATGTCAAATATAATTCTTTCGTGGAACCTGAAACTTGAATGAAATTTACTTGTTCAAATGCAAATATCAGGAACAGAATATTTACATATGTGTATTCACAGTAACTTTTGTTCTTAGAACGTTTACACAGTGTGAATACGAAACAATGTGCGCATCAGGACTAACCAGGGGAAAATTCTAAGGAGGTAGTGAATCAGGGCAATTGAAACATCAGGGATGCAGTTAGCTACATTCATCAAAGCTCATGTATACAAGCAGTTAGAAAAAAAAAAAGTCATATATTACTTTTCATTCATCACTGAATGCAAAAGAAGGGGACATTGTCCGGTAAACATGTAAACATGTTCCAGTAAGCTGATACAGGGATGTTGCCGGACATGCAACAGTGGTAGCAAATAATGCAGAATAGAGCGTTTTTGTGCACTTTCAGACTAAAAGACTGAACCAAATAGTCTTATGAGATTGGACTGACGCTTGCAATAGTTTGAAACATTCACTAATAATCTGAAAGACTGAATCAAACATTGGCGCCGAATCAGAGGGCCTTCATTAAGGACCGCTCCATTCATGATAATTTCCACTCTGTCTAGTTGGCATGTCGGTGGCTGCACTGCAAGAAATTTGTGTCCATTCTGCTGAAGATTGACATTGCGAAAGCGTTTGATTCGGTCGCCTGGCCATTTCTCCTTGAGGTGTTGCAATTCATCGGAGTGGACAGACATCAATCCTGTCACTGGAACGGGTCCTGCCCTGCATCGTACAGTAGATCATGTAGCTGCAGTTTGCGCGTGAGTACCTTCTCGTCTGCGAACCTGGCCCAGAACCTCGCCTGATCAAGGTCGTAGGTGTCGGCCGGCACGATCCCTTCCAGACCTCATGGATGTACTGGACGATGATAGTGGACCCGGCGATTGGCTTGCCGTCCGAACCAGATCCTCTGACTTCACCTTCGACGACGGCAGAGTGCAGTCGAAGCATCATGACCGTCAGCTGCGGATCGGACGATAGCTCTCAAATTCCCTGCAAAACTGACATGGGCTGCACAAAAGCAAGGTCCATCGTAGCCCACAGGTCCTGCCAAGTGCCGAGAGCTTCTCATCTACAGAGCGTCTCCCGATTTTCCTCACATATTCCTGTTAAGCTACAGCCCAACATATCTGGCCGTTCATTGCGCCGGCCTCCCCACCGATTGGCACCACGCGCTCACCCATGGGCCATCGGCCCGATTGAAAGTCTCTAGTTTGGTTTTGGCTAATTGATGAAACCTAGGACTAACCTTTTGTATCTAAATGGATGATTTAGATAAAGGTGGTCATTGAATATGAGACATGACATTGACTCATGTGACCAAGATGATGAAGACCAAGATGATGCTTGGCTCGATGGACCGGTTGTGAAGGCGTAGGGCAAGTCGAGGCTTCGAAGCGAAAGACCATGCGATGGTGAAGCTTGAGCAAGACATGGCGCCGACGGACCGATGCAACGGTGAAGAGCAAGTGAAGTCAAGGTCGATGGATCGAGACGGTCATGTGATGATATGAAGTGGATCATATCTTTTGGAAAAACAAAATGGGTTCAAGGCAAAGGTATAACCATAGGGCCATTTTGTTTTGCACTCAATACACCATAGAGGGTGTGAGTGGTTTAGGATCGATAGCCGAACTATTAAGAGGGGAAGTCTTATCGGTTATTCGACGCACGGGTGCCACTAGGTGAATTCATGAAGTGCATTGCATGTAGGGCCTAGTGAGCTAACTGGAAAACCTTCAAAAATGATTATGAAAATGCTAACACACGTGCACAAGGTGGTGATCACTTGTTGGTGTTGGCACATTTACGAAGGCATTGGAGTTTGAGCGGTAGACAGGGTTTGGGTCTCTCTCTCCCTCCCGCCGAGCTTGCGAGCGCGGGATTCAGACGTTTTTGAGGAGTTGAAATGCCTATTTTCCACTACGCCGGAAGTCGGAAAAAAACGGAGGCGAACGGAGGTCACAGAGGTGACCGGACGCTGCACCGGACGCGATCATGGTATGACCGGACACGTCCGGTCAGTTCAATGCAGCAGTCAGGCGCGCGGGTGTTAGGGTTTGCAACCGGCGCGTCCGATCACTTGCGGGACCGGCGCGTCCGGTCAGGCACCCAGAGGGAACTGATGTTCGCAAGGTCGATCGGACGCGCGACGCATCTGGTCACACGCGATCGGACACGTCCGGTCGTTGAGGGAGCTTACTGGACTCTAACCGGACACTGGCACTGTCACGTCCAGTCGTTGCCTGGAGCGCGTCCGATCGATGCTTTGCGGGCTCGCGGTACTGTGCGATCGGTGCGTCCGGTCAGTTGAGGGGCGCGTCCGGTCATTGCATTTGACCGTTGGTGCAGTGACCGTTGGAGGATCGGACACGGCTGAGCGCGTCCGGTCAGTTTCGACCGACGCGTCCGGTCGTCCCGACAAACGTCCAGTGAAGGGGTACAACGGCTCTATTCGGTTGGGATGCTTATAAATACTTGTTGGCCGGCTCTTGGGGAGGTCTCTCATGATTTATAACATTCTAGTGCATCCTTTGAGCTAGAGCTTCTCCCTCCTACTCATCTCTCTTGCTTGATTGCAAATCAAAAGTGAGATTGAGTGATCCCAAAGTGCATTGCATAGCTTGAGGGCATCTAGCAGCACTTATGGGTGGTTTAGCCGGTGGATTTCTTGTTACTCTTGGAGAGTACCGCTCCTAGCCGGCTTGGAGATTGTTGGAGGCGTTGGCAAGAGAAGGAGATTGTTCTTAGCCACCTCCGGTTGATTGTAAGAGGTTCTTGTGCTTTTCTCGGCGGAGCGCCAAAAGCAACTCTAGTGGATTACATGTGTCATTGAGTTACCTCACTTGAGAGTGGTGTCTTGCGGTGCCTTGCGGGGCGTGCCTTGAGGGGCAAGTGACTTGAGGGTCACACCGAGAAACCATCTAAGTGTTGGTCGACACAACCGGTGACGTAGCTTGTCAGTGCACAAATGAACACTGGATGAACAAAAATATTGTGTCTCTTGTCTCCCGGTGATTGATCTTCATATTATGTTGCTGTCAATATTGATTGATTGTATATCATCTTGGTGATTGGCAACATCTTCACTCCACCATCGGTATAAGATTCACAATCCTCTCCCTTGCATTTACTTTTACTAGTTTATCGTGTGTAGCTCTAGTGGTAGCCTTTGCTAGTAGTTGTTAGCTTGCTCTCTAGTGTAAGTTTAGTGACTTAGCCCTTGTGTGAACTAGAGATCATAATCTACTAGACTTGTGGATAGGAGGCTTGCATCACAACTATAGGCTAAGCAAAACTCGCTTTGCGCCGTTTGTTTTTCTAACAAGTTTGCTTAGTGGCTTGTGTAGGATTTTTTTATAGGCTATTCACCCCCCTCTAGCCATCTAGGACCTTACAAGTGGTATCGGAGCCATGGTCACCATTTTAATCAAGGCTTAACATCCTTCGGTGTGAAAAATGGCTCAAATTGTGTTCAATCATGTTGGGGGCAAGCCACCGTTCTTTGATAGTGTTAGTTCTTTTGCTCATTGGAAGAGAAAAATGATAATGTACTTTGGTTCTATTCATGAGAGAGTTTTACAAGTCACCGAGAATGATTTTGCTATCATTGATCCCGATCATCTCACCGATGAAGATAGAGCAAATAGAACATGCAATAGAATGGCTCTCAATACACTTTACAATGGTATTGACACAAAAGTATTTGAGGGCATCAAGGATTTAGAATTGGCAAATAAAGTATGGACAAGGTTGAGTGAAACTTATGAGAGCACTAAGGTTGTGAAGAGTGCCAAGCTATATGGGCTCAAGAGTGAGTTTGAGAACTTCAAGATGAAAGAAGAAGAAACAATTTTAGAGATGTTTCATAGATTGCAAGTCATTGTGAATGATCTCAAGAGCTTAGGGCATAAGACACAAGACCAAGATTTTTACCACAAGTTCTTGTTGAGCTTACCAAGAAGATTTAAAATATTGATCATGATGCTACAAAGAGATGGGCTTGAAATAATGAAGCCCAATGATTTGCTTGGTGAGGTATTGACCTTTGACAAGTATGATCAATATGTTGATGAGAAGGAGGAAGAAAAGAAGAAGAAGACCGTGGCATTCAAGGCCACCTCCTCAAAGAGCAAAGCTTCAATTCAAGAAGAAGATGACAACGAAGAAGATGAAGAATTAGAAATTGATGATGATGCACTTGCTCTAGTTGTCAAGAATATTGGCAAAATGTTTATCAAAAGAAGAGGCTTCAAGAAGAGAAATGATAACTTCAAAAGCAAGGAGTCACAAAGGAAGTGCTTCAATTGTGATAGCACCGAGCACCTTCAAGCGAAATGTCCTTATGATAAGAAGAAGAACAAGAAGGACAAGTTTGAGAAGAAGAAGAGAGAGGCCAAGATGACATTCAAGAAAGGCAAGAATGGTGCCTATGTGATCCGTTGGGAAAGTGGTGATGATGAAGAAGAAGAAGAATCATCCAACAAGGCTTTTGCTTCCATTGCTATCAACAAGCAGCCATCTCTATTTGATTCATTCTCTTCATGTCTCATGGCCAAAGAAACTATGGTATTATATGATGAGAGTGATGATGAAAGTGAAATGGAATATGCTCATGATAGTGATAGTGATAATGATAATGAAAATGATGATGATGAACCAACTAAAGAACAACTATATAACTTGATACAACAAACTAGAGACATAGCTATTGCTAAGGACAAGGAGTGTAAAAAGCTTTTAATGAAAGTAGCAATACTTGAGAAAGTTCTTAGTGAGCTTAAGACCACTCATGAGAGTCTAGTGGAAGACCATGAGGATCTTGGTAAGGCTCATTCCAAGCTTGAAAAAGCTCACTCATTGTTACTTGAGCAACAAGTAAAGAAGGAGGTTGTTGTATCATATGATATAGGTGTTACATGTGATATAATTGATGAATCCTCTAATGAACCTATCATCATGTCAAATGCTAACCCTTCTTGTAGCTCTTCATCCATCACCACTGACTCTACCTCCTCTACTAGTGATGGTTTCACTTGTGATGTCTCACTAATGGTTGAAAATGAGACTCTCAAGAGAGAGGTGGATGAGCTCACTCACGCCCTAGGCAAGGCCTATGGTGGTGAGGCCCGCTTGCTTAAGTGCTTGGGTAGCCAAAGGTTCTCCCTTAACAAAGAGGGATTGGGCTACAACCCTACGAAAGACAAGTCGGCCTTTGTAACTCCAAAGCCTAGCTTTGTGAAGGGCAATGGTCGGTTTTGCAATAGATACAAGCAAGTTGGACACTTAGAGCATAATTGCAATAAAAAGAACCAAAGCAAGAACCTTGTTAATACTATACCTTTTGATCTTGCTATGTGCTTACCAAAGGTGTGAAGGGTGTGAAAGCTAAGTTTATTGATACACCCATTGTTGGCACAAAGAAGAAGACTATTTGGGTACCAAAGAGCTTAGTTACTAACCTACAAGGACCCAAGCAAAAATGGGTACCTAAGCTTCATTGACTTGCTTGTAGGTCAATTACAAAGCCGGAGGAAGGC
Source organism: Saccharum hybrid cultivar R570 (assembly GCA_038087645.1). Classification (NCBI taxonomy): domain Eukaryota; kingdom Viridiplantae; phylum Streptophyta; class Magnoliopsida; order Poales; family Poaceae; genus Saccharum; species Saccharum hybrid cultivar. Next base: position 3,436,662 of record JAQSUU010000043.1, on the reverse strand, counting down.
ATTGGATTATTGATAGTGGGTGCACTCAACACATGACCGGTACATTAAGAATGTTTGACTCAATCAATGACAATGATAGTGGTGTTGATTCTATCACATTTGGCAATAATAATAAAGGAAAGGTTATTGGCTTGGGCAAGATTGCAATATCAAATGACTTGAGTATCTCCAATGTGTTGCTAGTTGAAAGCTTGGATTTTAATCTTCTATCCGTGGCACAAATATATGATCTTGGTTACAAATGTATCTTTAGGGTTGATGATGTGAAAGTCATTAGTATAGATAGTTCAAATGTGGCATTTAAGGGCTTTAGATATGAGAATCTCTACCTAGTTGACTTCAATGCTAGAGAAACTTCGTTGACAACTTGCTTAATCTCCAAATCAAGCATGGGTTGGCTTTGGCATAGAAGGCTTGGTCATGTTGGCATGAAACAATTGAAGAAGCTTATAACTCACAATCTTGTCAATGGTTTGAAAGATGTTGAATTTGAGAAGAATAAGCTTTGTAGTGCATGTCAAGCCGGGAAGCAAGTTGGAAGCTCACAACCAAAGAAGAGTATAATGAGCACATGCAAAGCATTTGATTTAATGCACATGGATCTATTTGGCCCAACGACATACTCAAGCATAGGTGGTAATAAGTATGGTTTTGTCATAGTGGATGACTTCACAAGATTCACATGGGTATTCTTTCTTAGTGACAAAAGTGAAGTGTTTGACACCTTCAAGACCTTTCTCACTAGAGTTCACAATGAGTTTGAGATTAGAATCAAGAAAATGAGAAGTGACAATGGAAGTGAGTTCAAGAATACAAGAATTGAAGAACTTTGTGATCACTATGGCATTGGACATCAATTCTCGGCCAAGTACACTCCACAATCAAATGGCCTAGTTGAGAGAAAGAATAGAACATTACTTGATATGGCTAGATTAATGCTTCATGAGTACAATGTGAGTCAATCATTTTGGGATGAAGCAATCAATACCGCTTGCTACTACATCAATAGACTATATTGTCATCCATTGCTAGAGAAGATCCCATATGAGCTACTTCATAGAAGAAAGCCCAATATTTCTTACTTTAGGGTGTTTGGTTGCAAATGTTATATCTTGAAGAAGGGCACTAGATTGGGAAAGTTTGACAAAAGATGTGATGAGGGGTTCCTACTTGGTTATTCAACTACAAGCAAAGCTTATAGAGTTTGGAACAATTCAAGTGGCATTATAGAAGAAGTCCATGATGTGCAATTTGATGAAACCAATGGGTCACAAGATGAAGAAGAGAATCTAGATGATGTTGGTGGAACTCTATTGGTGGAAGCAATAAAGAACATGGACATTGGGGACATTAGAGCAAAGCAAGTAATTGATATTCAAGATGATGATAAAGATCAAGTGCTCAATTCTCCATTCAAGCTAGCTAGTGACTCTCAAGTGCAAGATCATGGTGCTAGTTCATCTCATCAAGATACATCAAGTGATTAACCAAGCTCAAGCAATCAAGTGCAAGTACTCCAACCACAACATGTTGCAAGAGATCACCCCATTGATAGTATTATTGGTGATATTAGAAGTGGTGTGCAAACAAGATCAAGATTGGCTATGTTTTGTGAGCATGCATCATTTATGTCAACCATAGAACCAAAGAAAATAGAAGAAACTTTGAGGGATGCCGATTGGATCATGGCTATGCAAGAAGAGCTTATAATTTCACAAGAAATGATGTTTGGGAATTGGTAGAAAGGCCAAATAACTACAATGTGATTGGAACCAAATGGGTGTTCAAAAATAAGCAAGATCAAGATGGCATTGTGGTGAGAAATAAAGCAAGACTAGTTGCTCAAGGTTACACTCAAGTAGAAGGTCTTGACTATGATGAGACATATGCTCCCGTGGCAAGATTGGAGGCAATAAGGATTCTATTGGCTTATGCTTGTGCACACAACATCAAACTATACCAAATGGATGTCAAAAGTGCATTTCTCAATGGAATCATCAATGAGTTAGTCTTTGTTGAGCAACCTCCCGGATTTGAAGATGACAAGAAACCCAACCATGTATACAAGTTGAAGAAGGCTTTATATGGCTTAAAGCAAGCACCTAGAGCATGGTATGAGAGGCTAAGGGATTTCCTTCTCTCTAAGGGATTCAAGATGGGAAAGGTTGATATAACTCTATTCACCAAGAAGATTAGGAATGATCTATTCATAGTGCAAATATATGTTGATGACATCATCTTTGGATCAACCGATCAAGCTTATTGTGAAGAATTTGGTGCTATGATGGCCAAAGAATTTGAAATATCTATGATTGGTGAACTTAGCTACTTCCTTGGTCTCCAAGTCAAGTAATTGAAGAATAGGACATTTATGAGTCAAGAAAAATACATAAGGGACATGTTGAAGAAGTTTGGAATGCAAGATGCAAAGCCAATTTCAACTCCAATGGGTACAAATGGCAATTTGGATAGTGATCTTGATGGCAAAATGGTGAATCAAAAGGAATATCGGTCTTTGATTTGAAGTCTACTCTATGTCACCACATTAAGGCCGGATATCATGTTTAGTGTTTGCATGTGTGCTAGATATCAAGCCTCACCTAGAGAGAGTCATCTCACGGCCGTAAAGAGAATATTGAGGTACTTGAAGCAAACAAGAGATGTTGGACTATGGTATCCCAAGGGGTCAAAGTTTGAATTGATTGGATATTCGGACTCCGACTATGGGGGTTGCAAGATTAATAGAAAGAGCACAAGTGGCACATGTCAACTACTTGGAAGATCACTTGTGTCATGGTCCTCAAAGAAACAAAATAGTGTGGCAATCTCTACCGCCGAAGCCAAATATGTGAGTACGGGGAGTTGTTGTGCACAATTTCTATGGATGAAATCAACTTTGAAGGATTATGGCTGAAAGGATCAAGATGCCCAAGAGGGGGGGTGAATTGGGCTTTTCTAAAAATTAATTGCAAGAATTAAATCCTACAAGCCAAACTTCACCCCTAGTGCCTACTTATGTTCCTTGTGTTTCTACCGATAAAAGTTATGCACCCTAAGTTCCAATCCTAGACTAGCAAGGCAATTCTAGGAAAGTAATCAAGCAATGAAAGTAATGCAAGAAAGTAAATGCTTGAAAGTAAGGGATAGAAACACGGTGATGTTTTGCCGAGGTATCGAAGAGTCACCACTCCCCACTAGTCCTCGTTGGAGCACCCGCGCAAGGGTGTAGCTCCCCCTTGATCCGCGCAAGGATCAAGTGCTCTCTACAAGTTGATTCTTCGACACTCCGTCGCGGTGAATCACCCAAAACCGCTCACAACTTAAGTTGGGTCACCCACAACCTCATCGGATGATCACTGAACTCCCAATCACCACCAAACCGTCTAGGTGATGGCGATCACCAAGAGTAACAAGCTAGAACTCTCACTTGACCACAACAAGTCTAATGAGAAGATGGATGCACACTTGCTAGACTCTTGTCACTAGAGAGGATTCTCAAACTTTGATTCGCAAATCTCAATCCTCACTATGGCTCTTGCACTCCCTTGCACTTCAAAGGTGTTTCTCAGCTAAACAAATGAGCAAGAGACCTTTAAAAGAGGTGGAGGGGTTGTATTTATAGACCCCTCAGACAAATCCAACCGTTACCTTTCGAAACAGCCAGACGCGCACGGACCGGACGCGCCTGTTGATATGACCAGACGCGCCGATCAGTTGTAACGGTCAAAAACGGAAACCTGTACTGAGAGACCGGACGCGCCGATCTGTGCTGATCGGACGCGCCGGTCTGAGATGACCGGACGCGCCGATCAGGGATGATCGGACGCGTCTGATCATGCAAGAGCTCTCTGGAAATTTGACCTGACGCAACACCGCGTCCGATCATAGGTGACCGGACGCGTCAGGTCACCACAGGACCTTACTGGAACAAGACCGGACGCACGACCACGTCCGTTCAAAGGTGACCGGACGCGTCAGGTCTCCGCTGGACCTTACTGGAACATGACCGGACGCACCGGTCTTTTTCACAGTCACGTCCGATCTTTGTTGTTTACCCTCTGGAACACATGTCAGCCTGACCACCGCGTTCGGTCCTCTCAAGGACTGCGTCCGATCAGTCAGCCGAAAACGCAGTTAAGACTTTGTACTGACCGGACGCATCCGGTCATGACCAGGACCGCGTCCGGTCATAGGTAAACGGCTCAAACGTCTTCCAAACGCAATGCAACTTGAACCAAGTCGCTTCTAAGTGTACTCTGAGCTTTTCTCGAGCTACCTAGTGCTAAGTTTGACAAGTATGCACCACACCTAAACATAAGACTTACCTAGGTCAAGCTACTCGCTCATGCCCCTCTTCATAGTACGGTCAAAGGAAGAAACAAAGATCCTAACGACTATTCCAGATGTATCTCAACACCTTGACATCCGGAACTAATCGTCCTTAATCTTATCGTTGATCCTTTAAAAACTGAAACGATTTCCATCAAGGGACATGACTGCCATATTGCTCAAAGCAGTTATCATCTCCATGACCTAACTTACCGATGTTTCTGCAAAACACACGTTAGTCATGGTAATTATGTGTTGTCATTAATTGCCGAAACCAACACCGGGGCCTAGATGCTTTCAATCTCCCCCTTTTTGGTGATTGATGACAACACTTAGATTCAGAAGATATGAGTTGAGGTTTTCGATCATGCTTGGTTCACATAAGCATACAGCTGTAAGCACAAGGGGTTAGACAATGCTTATGTGTTCCAAGCCAACTGAGTGTACTTATAAGATAAGACATGAAAGGTTAGTACACATAGAAAATAGCTCATATGAAATCAGAGAAAGACACGGAAGCACAACCTTATGAGCTATAAACAAACAAGTGACATGATTTAAAGCTGTGATTAGATAAACCATAAAGATTTTAAGGTATCTCATAAGATCACATGTCACACGAATGCAATTACTGTAAAGTAAACATGATGCATGAGAGTAGCACACAAGAAAAGAACGAAAACCCTAAAAAAACTCCCCCTAAGCTCCCCCTGAATCTACTCTCTCTCTCCCCCTTTGGCATCAACCGCCAAAAACTAATTTAAGGATCTGACGGGGGAACAGACAGAGTCGAGTCGGGTGCCGAGGAGCGCGGAGTGATCACAAACTGTGAGATGTCTCCCTCGGACTCGGAGCTATCTGGCTGACCCTCTGAAGGAGCACACGGCTGTGAAGCGGTCTGGGTCTGATCAACAGGAACAGGTGCTGCCGAAGTAGCGACAAGTGGAGAAGTCTCTGTGACCTGAGCCTGAAGTGAGCCAAAAGCTGGGGGATCTGTAGAGGCAACTGATGACGGAACAGTCTCTGTAGTGCCTGTCCCTGTCACTGGAAGGAAAACTGCCTCTGAACCTGACAACCCTGATGAAGTAGCAACTGTGGTGTGCGAGGGCGTCGGCTGACCAGTCAACTCGCTATATGTGGCACTCAGATCAAAGAACGGTGTGCCGGTCAATATGTGAGGGCGAGGCTGGTCTGAAGGAGTAAACCCCATCTGAATAGGCATATAGCTCGGGGACTGGAACGACTGAGGAACCTGCAGCTGTGGAGATGTGAACTGAAAGCTCGGCTGATCCTGACTTGAAGGTCCACTGAATGGTAAAGCTGAAGTCAGGATAGATGCAGGTGGAGGAGCCCCAACTGTGACAAGGTGACGCAAAAACTCCAAGTACTGCTGCTGGCTGGCTGCACTCTGTTTCTGCATCTCATACTGCTAACGCTGCATCTCGACCTGTTGGCGCTGTATCTCAAGCTGCTGTCTTTGGAACTCATCCTGTCGAGCCTGTATCTATGCAAACGCAGCAGCTGTGTCCTGAGCCTGTCTCTGTAGCTGAAGCTCCTGTCGCTCCTGTGCCTGGGTCAGCCTCTCAAATATAGCCACCATGGCTGGGTCTGAGCGGGAGGCTGAACCAGAACCACCGGCCTCGTGGTCGTGAGGCCGAGGAGACCGATACCTGGGGATGGGCTGATAGTCCTCATCAGTGCTGTCAGAGGCCTCATCCTCAGCTATATCAGCGGGCTGAGCATCTAGATCTGCAAGTTCTGCCTCAGCAAGACCCTGTATGGTCGCATCCTGCTCAGCCACTGTCTCAGGCACCTCAGGTCTCTCTCTCTGTCCTGGTGCAGGGGTCTGCTCTCTAGTAACTGAAGCCCACAGCTGACGAAGATCATACTCAGGAAAAGCAGTAGTGGTTTTAGTTAACTCAGCACTTATTTCTGAAGGTAGCTCAAGTGCAGATCTGATGATGAAACAGATCCAATGAGCATAGGGCAGCTGACGGTGTCCCTTGAAGCCTTCTGCCAGGGTGTCCTCCATCTCACTGACCATAAGATCCCAAATGTCAAAAGGTGTCTGTGAAAGAAGGTGGTGAACAACCCAAAGCTGCATCCTGGTCAGTCCCTCTCTTTAACCAAGTCTGGGAAGAAGAGTGCGTCTGACAATAGCATCTAAGACTCGGGCAAGCGGTGTCAGACTGGCAGGTGTACGACGAGACCCTTCGCCAAAAGGCTCATGAAAGCAGGGTCAGATCAGGTTTGTAGGTGGCATAGAACAGCCATGAGGGCGTCTAGGTGGAGCTGTCTGACCGAAGCAGAGCTGGTGGATCTTCGTGTCTGAAGGTGGGAGTCTGAGAATCTCCCGTACTCTGGAGCTGTACAGTCTGCGATCGCGGCCTCTGAATGCAAAGTGTATGAACTCATGGGCTGGATCAATCCATAATGAAGCATAGAATTCCCTAACCCAAGTGCCGCAGTATGCACCTGTCCGTCCAAGAAAATCTGATAGGCCTGGTAGATAGGACAGATGCGGACGTAGCTGCTCACCCACTACCTCAATAAGTGACTCAATGTACCCTCTGTGGTCGAAAAGTAATGCCACTATCAACAAGAGCTCTGTAAAAATCTTCCTAGAGAGGAGTATAGAATCCCTCTGAAGCTCTAGAGTCTCTCTGAGGTGGGAACCACCGGCTGACCTCAACAAATCTCAAACTTTGCACCTGACGTGCAGTAGCACCTCTCAGGTCAAAGTGCTCAACTGGGGGTGTACCTCTAACTCTCGGAGGTGGACGTCCTCCACGACGCTGGCCCTCTGGCCTGGGAGTCACGGGAGTCCATGTGCGTGTGGATCGGCGATGTGATGGAGTCTGAGCTGCCTGTTCCGCTGTCCCCTCTGAAGGTGTTGTAGGTGGATCAACTGACATAGTATCTGCATCCATTGGCACTTCTGTGCCCTCAGTGGTCTCAGTGGTCTCTGTACCAAGCTGTCGTCCTTCAAGATGAAAACGACTGTCAACAATGCGTATACCACTGCTCCTGCCACCCCTCTCTACTGTATCTGCTGCATCCGCCACTGCCAAAGCTATCTTTGCATCAGTGAGAGTCTTTTTCTTCTTTCTGGCCATGATCTTTATGCGCTTACCACGCGCAACCTCAGACAGACGAGGAGGACTGTCGTCCCCGTCACTAGGAGCACCACCGGCATTCTTGCAACGAACCATGCTGTCACACTGTTGAAAAACCTCTAAAAGATGATGTACTGACACTCGAGAGGCTTGGCCTCAATCTGTATCCACAGGCTTGGCCTCGGATCCAATCAATAGGACAGCAGTCACCCCGACACACCGACAAACTCGCTCGGATCGACGAGAAAATGGTGACCTAGGTCACGAGACTTCCCCACGCACCGGACAAGCGCTCGGAGCGAAGACGTCGCGCGAAGGACGATTCGACGATGAACGAACGCAACACGGAGGTGCAAACCCTAGGGTTAGGGCCACGCACGATGGACGAAGGTCGAGGATGAGGACGGTGGCAGGGACTGGCCAGAGGTCGAGGATGGTCTCTGGCAGCCGCAGCAGTACCTCACGGCGGTGGCGGCGGTGGCGGCGCAGAGAGCGGCGGCTGCGCGGGCGCTGTGGAGGAAGCGGGTCACGCGCGAGAGAGCAGAGGCCGCAGGGCCGGGCGGTGGCGCAGGCACGGCGGAAATCTCCGATGAGCGGTGGTGCGGCGGTGCTCCGGCGAGCGGCGGCGCGGTGCGCTAGGGCACGGAGGCGGCGGTTGCAAGTGTATGGGCGGAAAAACGAAGGAACGCGAAAGATTATATGAGGGGTTAGATCCGCTCGAAACGCGATGACCGGATGCGGTGGTCGATGTGACCGGACGTGGAGAGGCAGCGTCCGGTCACATTCCAGTAAGCTCCTGGAATGACCGGACGCGTCCGATTATCCATGATCGGACGCTGACAGCGTCCGGTTTTGATTTGCCCGGAAAACTGAGACGGATGACCGGACGCGGTGGTGGTTACTAGGACCAGACGCGATGGTCAACAGGGGCGCGTCCGGTGCAGCGTCCGATCACTAGATCAGGAGACGGTCTTCAGGATGACCGGACGTGCTGGTGGTCGCCGGGACCGGACGCGGTGGTGAAGCAACACTGCGTCCGGTGCAGCGTCCGGTCCAGCGTCCGGTCACTGTTTTTTACCCTTTTTCATTCCGAACTTAGACGCGACTTCTCCCAATCAAGTTCCAATTCAAAGAGACACAGATAAACACCAATTGGAACAAGATATGAGTGACCTCACTCAAACCCTCAAGTTTCTCAAAATAGATTGCCTTAGGCTAATATTATTTTTAGGAAAATAGGCAACAAACACCCGAGGAGCGACGTATGGCCATGCAATAGAGCTTTTGAACCCTTGGGAGCGTCAAAATGCTCTCTCTACCCATGGACGAACACAGAGGTTGCTCAAAACTTAACCGAAAAGGAACGACAAAACAACAACCATGCATATGCAATGCAAAACAAGTAAGTAAAGCTAGGTTGCTTGTCAAGTTTGATCCACGGTTAGGCTTCTTCACTCCTCCAAAGGAGGGTTATCGTAACCATGTTAGTCAAGCCCTAGATGTATTGTGGGTAATTAAACATGACATATAATACAAATGCAATGCAAGGGACAACACAAGCTCATCTTTTAAAGTTACTAGAATTAAGCACATTTAGTTCACTTCTCAACCTACAAAAGGTAGCTTCATCCAAAGGTTTAGTGAATATATCCGCTAATTGATTCTCACTTCTTACACCTTCTAGTGATATGTCATTTTTAGCAACGTGATCTCTTAGAAAGTGGTGGCGGATATCAATGTGCTTGGTGCGAGAGTGTTGTACCGGATTATTAGCAATTTTAACCGCACTTTCATTGTCACATAAAAGCGGCACCTTTTTAAGAACAACTCCATAGTCTAGGAGGGTTTGTTTCATGTATAGGATTTGTGCACAACAAGCCCCCGCGGCAATGTATTCCGCCTCGACGGTGGACAAAGCCACACTATTTTGCTTTTTAGATGACCATGATACTAAGGATCTCCCAAGCAAATGGCACCCTCCGGATGTGCTCTTTCTATCAATTTTGCAACTGGCATAATCCGAATCGGAGTAGCCAACTAGTTGGAATCTAGCTCCTTTGGGGTACCATAGTCCGATGCTTGGAGTATACTTAAGATATCTTAGGATTCTTTTTACGGCACTTAAGTGAGGTTCTTTAGGGCACGCTTGAAAGCGGGCACACATGCACACACTAAACATGATGTCAGGCCTAGATGCGGTAAGGTATAACAAGCTACCAATCATAGAACGGTAAAGAGTTTGATCGATTGGTTTATCTCCCTCATCTAGGTCGAGATGTCCATTAGTTGGCATTGGGGTCTTGATTGGCTTGCATTCTTCCATCTTGAATCTTTTGAGAAGATCCTTGGTATACTTCTCTTGAGAGATAAAGATCCCTTCTCTCATTTGCTTAACTTGAAACCCAAGGAAGAATGTTAGCTCACCGATCATTGACATCTCGAACTCTTTTGACATCAATTCACCAAATTATTTACAATGGTCTTCATTTGTTGACCCGAAGATGATATCATCAACATATACTTGACAAATGAAGATCTCTTCTTTGAATTTCTTGGTGAATAGTGTGGTGTCAACCTTCCCAATGGTGAAGCCCTTCTCAATGAGGAAGTCCCGAAGGCGCTCGTACCACACTCTAGGGGCTTGCTTGAGCCCATATAGCGCCTTGGACAACCTATAAACATGATTAGGATATCTAGGGTCTTCAAACCTAGGAGGTTGTTCAACAAAGACTAGTTCATTTATAAAGCCATTTAAGAATGCACTTTTCACATCCATTTGATATAGTTTCATATCATGATGTGATGCATATGCAAGTAGGATACGGATGGCTTCAAGTCTTGCAACGGGTGCAAAATTCTCTCCAAAATCAAGACCTTCAACTTGAGAGAACCCTTTTGCCACTAGTCTTGTCTTGTTTCTTACCACTACCCCTTGATCATCTTGCTTATTGTGGAACACCCACTTGGTTCCAATGACTCTTGCACCTTTTGGATGCTCTTCAAGTGTCCATACTTGATTTCGGGCGAAGTTGTTCAATTCTTCATGCATGGCATTCACCCAATCCAGATCTTGAAGAGCTTCTTCTACATTCTTAGGTTCAAGACAAGAGACAAAAGAGTGATGTTCAACAAAAGAATTAAATTTTTGAGATCGAGTCATTACACCCTTTGTAGGACTCCCTATGATGAGATCTTGTGGATGTGCTTAAAGTAGAGGTGAGTTTCTTCGATCAACCATTTGAGGGGTAGAATGAGGAGCATCAATGTCTTGTGCTTGTGCCTTGGCTTGATGATGAGAGACATGGGTGTCTTCATTTTCAACTCTCTCATTCTTGTCATCATCTTGAGGCACATATAATGATGATGGTGGATTGACAATTTGTACATCGTCTTCATCATCTTTAGGCTTGATGTCACCTACCGGCATGTTCTTCATGGCCTCCCTCAATGGTTCATCACCTACATCATCACAATTCTCAATTGCTCCTTGGGAGCCGTTAGACTCATCAAATTCCACATCATATGTTTCTTCAACCAAACCGGTGGCGTGGTTAAATACTCTATATGCTTTGGACTTTGATGAGTAGCCAACAAGAAAACCAATATCACAACGTCTTTGGAACTTCCCTAGGTGTTGACGCTTCTTGTAGATGTAGCATTTGCAACCAAACACCTGGAAGAATGAGACGTCCGGCTTCTTCCCATTTAGCAACTCATAAGGGGTCTTGCAAAGGAACTTTTGTAGGAAGAGGCGATTTGAAGCATAGCATGCGGTGTTGATTGCCTCGGCCCACAATTTTTCCAGTGTATTGTACTCATCTAGCATTGTTCTTGCAAGAACGATCAAGGTCTAGTTCTTCCTCTTAACTACACCATTTTGTTGAGGAGTGTAGGTTAATGACACTTCATGCTTGATTCCAATTTCATCACAATAGGCTTCAATGTTGGTGTTGTCAAACTCTTTTCCATTGTCACTTCTAATCTTCTTTATCTTGACTTCAAATTCATTTTGAGCTCTCTTTGCAAACTTCTTGAAGCAACTTGCCACTTCGGATTTGTCATGAAGAAAGAAAGTCCAAGTGTATCTTGAGAAGTCATCCACAATCACAAGACAATAAAGATTTCCACCCAAACTCTTATAAGTTGTAGGACCAAACAAATCCATGTGAAGGAGTTCTAGTACTCTTGATGTTGACATGTAGGCTTTGGTTGGATGAGTGTTTGCAACTTGTTTGCCGGCTTGACATGCACTACAAGGTTTGTCCTTTTCAAACTTTACATCCTTTAAACCTCTTACTAGTTCTTTCTTCAATAGCTTGTTGAGAGTGTTCATTCCAACATGAGCAAGCCTCCTATGCCAAAGCCATCCAAGTGTGGTCTTGGTGAACAAACATGTCATCAAGTTTGCATCTTCAGAGGTGAAGTCAACAAGATAAAGATTGTTGTATCTAAAACCCTTGAAAATCACTTGCTTGTCATCTATCTTGGTAACAACCACTTCATTTGGACCAAACAAGCATTGATAGCCAAGATCACAAAGTTGCCCAACGGATAGTAAATTGAAACTCAATGAAGCAACATAGAGCACATTGGAGAGAGAATGATCATTTGATATTGCAACCTTGCCTATACCCTTGACTTTGCTCTTTAAATTATCCCCAAATGTGATCTTGTCTTGACATACCCCATCCTCTTCAAGTGAGGTGAACATACGAGGATCACTGGTCATGTGTTGTGTGCAACCACTATCAATCACCCAATGAGATCCACCGGTCTTATAGTTCACCTACACACAAGAGATCAAGCTTTTTGTTTAGGGACCCAAACTTGAGAGGGACCCTTAACTTTTTCAACTAGTGACTTGGCAACCCAAATCTTCTTTGGCCTATTCTTGTTAGGAGGACCCAAGAACATAACTTTCATCTTTCCACTAGAGTCCTTTCTAAGCATGTAGTGAGCATTGAAAGCAAAGGGTCTAGCATGCTTGGGCAAGGGTTGTGGTGGTGGGGTTTTGCACTCATGAGCAAAATGACCTTCTTGTCCACACTCAACACATCTCTTTGGGTTGGGCTTTAACTTGCTTTGTTGTTGTTGAGCTTTGACCTTCTTCTCTTGATTTGCCAAATAGCCAATGCCACTCCTATCCAACTTCATGACGGTGTTCATGAGTAGCTCACTTTGCAAGTGTTGGCCTCTTGTGAACTTGCTTAGGTCGGTCTTGAGATGCTCTTTCTCTTGCTTGAGCTTCTTGTTTTCTTCAATAAGTGACTCATTTGAAGCTTGCTTTTCAAGAGCCAACAACTTCTTGTTCTCAACTTTAAGCATCTCATTTTCACTCTTGAGCTTGACATACTCATCATAGTCATTGGCCTCAACCACACTCTTGCCTTTGCCGCTAGAGCCTTGCTCAAAGTTCTCAATAATCAAATCATCACATGATGTAGCTATATCAATCTTAACAATTTGGTTAGTAGCATCATGTGTCTCAAGAGCTAGTTCATTAGCAACAATAAGAGTGTCATAGTTGATTTTCAATGTAGTATATTCTTCTTTTAGAGAGTTGAGTCTAGTCATGAGTTCACCATGCTTCTTCTCAATTTTATCATGTTTATCTCTAAGCTCCTTGTTAGAGGTCTTTAGCTCCTTGAGAGAAGAAGACATAGTTTCATTTTGATCTATGAGCTCATCCCTAGTCTCATGTGCACTTTCAAGCTTAGATGAGAGTGTTTCATTTTCATGTTGAAGCTCATCATTTTCATTTCTAGTCCTCCTTATGATTTTAGAATATTTGTTTAACAATTTTACTAATTCATCATAAGAAGGTGCATCATATTCATCATCACTATCACTATCATCACTATCACTATTTTGTACCTTTCGATCACCTTTAGCCATGAGACATAGGTGGGAAGTGGATGATGACGGTGAGGATGGCGGTGAAGATGGTGATGAAGACGTTGATGACGATGATGATGGCCCAACCACAAGTGCGGCGATCTTCTCTTTTCCATCATCACTTTCATCGCCGGAGGACTCACATGATGATTCAATGTCGGTGAGCCAATCACCAACAATATAAGCCTTGCCTCCCTTCTTCTTCTTGTAGAACTCTCTTTTCTTGCCATCTTTCTTCTTGTATGGTTTGTTCTTTCTTTTATCATCTTCTTCTTCACTTGAATCATCTTTTTTGCCCTTGTACTTATTCTTGTTCTTGTCTTTTGGAGGCTTTGGGCATTGATGAGCTAGATGGCCAAGTTCTCTACAATTGAAGCAATCCATTTCGGAGATTGGCTTCCTTTTGGTACTAGTGAAGAATTTCTTCTTCTTGCCATCGAACTTGATGCCACTCTTGTTGAGCTTCTTTAGCATCTTGGTGGTTCTTCTCACCATGAGTGCAAGTGATTCATCATCAATATCACTCTCACTTGTGCTCTCTTGCACTATCATGGCTTGGCCCTTCTTCTTTTTCTTTTCATAGCTAGCTTTGAAGGCCAAGTCCTTCTTCTTGGAAGATGATGAACCCTCTTCCAGAGTGATATGCATGTACATCTCATGTGCATTGATCTTTCCCAATACTTGAGTCGGTGTTGCGGCGGAGAGATCACTTTGGTGAAGTACGGTGACAATATGTCCATACTTCTCAACGGGGAGAACACTCAAGATCCTCCTTGCAACATCCGATTGACTCATTTTAGTGAGTCCAAGAGCATTGAGATCTTCTACAAGAACATTCAAGCGAGTGTACATTTCATTAGCACTTTCTTTAGGAAGCATCTCAAAAGAATTAATTTTCTTTAAAGCAATATGATAGCGTTCCTCACGCTCACTCTTAGTTCCCTCATGGAGAGCACAAAGATTCTCCCACAATTCATGAGCGTTTTTGGCATTACGCACACGATTGAAGATATCTTTGCCTAGTGCCCGGTAGATTGCATTTTTTGCTTTTGCATTCCACCGGTCGTATTTCTCCTCGTCACCACTTGGGTTAGCGGGATCCCTTATGGGGGGAAGCCCTTCGGTTGCGGCTCTAAGGCACCCAACATCTATGGCTTCGAGGTACGCCTCCATACGAATTTTCCAATATGGAAAATCATCTCCCTCAAAAGTGGGAGGTGGTCCTTCCCCATTAGACATCTTGCTCTAGGCGGTAAAGCCTAAATTTAGAGCAACACGGCTCCGATACCAATTGAAAGGATCAAGATGCCCAAGAGGGGGGGTGAATTGAGCTTTTCTAGAAATTAATTGCAAGAATTAAATCCTACAAGCCAAACTTCACCCCTAGTGCCTACTTGTGTTCCTTGTGTTTCTACCGATAAAAGTTATGCACCCTAAGTTCCAATCCTAGACTAGCAAGGCAATTCTAGGAAAGTAATCAAGCAATGAAAGTAATGCAAGAAAGTAAATGCTTGAAAGTAAGGGATAGGAACACGATGATGTTTTGCAGAGGTATCGAAGAGTCGCCACTCTCCACTAGTCCTCATTGGAGCACCCGCGCAAGGGTGTAGCTCCCCCTTGATCCGCGCAAGGATCAAGTGCTCTCTACGGGTTGATTCTTCGACACTCCGTTGCGGCGAATCACCCAAAACCGCTCACAACTTGAGTTGGGTCACCCACAACCTCGTCGGATGATCACCGAACTCCCAATCACCACCAAACCATCTAGGTGATGGCGATCACCAAGAGTAACAAGCTAGAACTCTCACTTGACCACAACAAGTCTAATGAGAAGATGGATGCACACTTGCTAGACTCTTGTCACTAGAGAGATTCTCAAACTTTGATTCGCAAATCTCAATCCTCACTATGGCTCTTGCACTCCCTTGCACTTCAAAGGTGTTTCTAAGCTAAATAAATGAGCAAGAGACCTCTAAAAGAGGTGGAGGGGTTGTATTTATAGACCCCTCAGACAAATCCAACCGTTACCTTTCGAAACAGCCAGACGCGCACTGACCGGACGCGCCTGTCGATATGACCGGACGCGCCGGTCAGTTGTAACGGTCAAAAACGGAAACCTGTACTGAGAGACCGGACGCGCCGATCTGTGCTGATCGGACGCGCCGGTCTGAGATGACCGGACGCGCCGATCAGGGATGATCGGACGCGTCCGATCATGCAAGAGCTCTCTGGAAATTTGACCTGACGCAACACCGCGTCCGATCATAGGTGACCGGACGCGTCAGGTCACCACGGGACCTTACTGGAACAAGACCGGACGCACGACTGCGTCCGTTCAAAGGTGACCGGACGCGTCAGGTCTCCGCTGGACCTTACTGGAACATGACCGGACGCACCGGTCTTTTTCACAGTCGCGTTCGATCTTTGCTGTTTACCCTCTGGAACACGTGTCAGCCTGACCAATGCGTCCGGTCCTCTCAAGGACCGCGTCCGGTCAGTCAGCCGAAAACGTAGTTAAGACTTTGTACTGACCGGACGCGTTCGGTCATGACCAGGACCGCGTCCGGTCATAGGTAAACGGCTCAAACGTCTTCCAAACGCAATGCAACTTGAACCAAGTCGCTTCTAACTGTACTCTGAGCTTTTCTCGAGCTACCTAGTGCTAAGTTTGACAAGTGTGCACCACACCTAAACATAAGACTCACCTAGGTCAAGCTACTCGCTCATGCCCCTCTTCATAGTACGGTCAAAGGAAGAAACAAAGATCCTAACGACTATTCCAGATGTATCTCAACACCTTGACATCCGTAACTAACCGTCCTTAATCTTATCGTTGATCCTTTGAAAACCAAAATGATTTCCATCAAGGGACATGACTGCCATATTGCTCAAAGCAGTTATCATCTCCATGACCTAACTTAACGATGTTTCTGCAAAACACACGTTAGTCATGGTAATTATGTGTTGTCATTAATTGCCGAAACCAACACCGAGGCCTAGATGCTTTCAATGGCCTCAACTTCAAGAATGTGCCATTGCTATGTGATAATAAAAGTGCAATCAAGATGATACAAAACCCGATTCAACATGGAAGAACAAAGCATATTGATATAATGCATCATTTCATTAGAGATCATCAATAAAAGGGAGATATTGCCATTGAAAGTGTTAGCACCGATAATCAACTTGCCAATATTCTCACCAAGCCACTTGATGAAAAGAGGTTTTGCAAGCTAAGGAATGAGTTGAACATTCTTGATTTCTCAAACATGAGTTGAATGCATCCCACCCACTTATTAACATGCCTCTCCTTCGACATTGCAAGGTAAAGTTGATTGACATGTCATTCATCCTATGTTAAGGACTTACTAGAGCATGTAGACATAATAAGTGGTATGCATGATCATTCATGATAAATCAAATGAATTTGATGGATATATGTTACCACTATTGCTTCTATGCTTATTTTTGATCTAGTGGTGGCATATGACATGTTTGTGAGCTTGCAAACCTAGTGTTGAATCTAGAAGATTTGCTATAAGTGTTTAATTCAACATAGGCAAGATAACCCTTATTATGAGGTATGAGAAGCTTGTCTTTGGTTCAAATCAAATTAAATATCTTTGGCAAGTATTCTAGGTTGAACCAAATTTGATAAATTCTAACTTACTCCATCAAACATTATTTTCTCTCCATAATTTGATCCCATTTTTGGGTAAGTTGTTGACAAAGGGGGAGAGAAAAAGATGATTCAACATGATAAAGGGGTAAATAAAATTTTGATGCACACAAGTATAGGGAGCAAGCTCATAAACAAAGTTGTTGCATTTGTTTGTGCATTCTCATATGACTTGCTCTTTGCACATGTATTTAAATTCAATATACATGCTTGTGTGGTGCAATGCTAGTATAGAACTTGAATGATGAAATGATCTACTAGCATACATAGGAATAGTTTACTTGTGGTATCTAGACGTGCCTAAAGCTTTACAAGTGGTCCAAAAATCTTTACTATAATGTTGATCTCACGGGGTTCTTGAGTTGTCATGGATGTCTAGTTACTTCATGATACTAAGGATGGTGTAAAAAGCAACTCCGATTGGTATCACGCTTCAAAGGTCCATTTCTTACACCTTAGCATTATTTTGGTAGAATTACTCTCTCAACACTTCTATCCATGCATATGTGCAAAGCTTTCAAACCAAACTCTATGCACATATGTAGGGAGAGCTAATGCTACCAAAACTGAGCTTGTGATAATTGTCCAAACTTTACTTATGAGCAAAATGATTGGACAAGTATGACAAGTTAAAAACTTTTATTATCAAAATCATCTTTGTGAGGGTTGTCATCAATTACCAAAAAGGGGGAGATTGAAAGTCTCTAGTTTGGTTTTGGCTAATTGATGAAACCTAAGACTAACCTTTGTATCTAAGTGGATAATTTAGATAAAGGTGGTCATTGAATATGAGACATGACATTGACTCATGTGACCAAGATGATGAAGACCAAGATGATGCTTGGCTCGATGGACCGGTTGTGAAGGTGTAGGGCAAGTCGAGGCTTCGAAGCGAAGGACCATGCGATGGTGAAGCTTGAGCAAGACATGGCGCCGACGGACCGATGCAACGGTGAAGAGCAAGTGAAGTCAAGGTCGATGGATCAAGACGGTCATGTGATGATATGAAGTGGATCATATCTTTTGGAAAAACAAAATGGGCTCAAGGCAAAGGTATAACCATAGGACCATTTTGTTTTGCACTCAATACACCATAGAGGGTGTGAGTGGTTTAGGATCGATACCCGAACTATTAAGAGGGGAAGTCTTATCGATTATTCGACGCACGGGTGCCACTAGGTGAATTCATGAAGTGCATTGCATGTAGGGCCTAGTTAGCTAAATGAAAACCCTTCAAAAATGATTATGAAAATGCTAACATACGTGCACAAGGTGGTGATCACTTGTTGGTGTTGGCACATTTATGAAGGCGTTGGAGTTTGAGCGGTAGAGAGGGTTTGGGTCTCTCTCTCCCTCCCGCCGAGCTTACGAGCGCGGGATTCAGACATTTTTGAGGAGTTGAAATGCCTATTTTCCACTACGTCGGAAGTCGGAAAAAAACGGAGGCGAACGAAGGTCACAGAGGTGACCGGACGCTGCACCGGACGCGGTCATGGTATGACCGGACGCGTCCGATCAGTTCAACGCAGCAGTCAGGTGCGCGGGTGTTAGGGTTTGCAACTGGCGCGTCCGATCACTTGCGGGACTGGCGCGTCTGGTCAGACACCCAGAGGGAACTGATGTTCGCAAGGTCGATCGAACACGCGGCGCGTCTGGTCACACGCGATCGGACATGTCCGATCATTGAGGGAGCTTACTGGACTCCAACCGGACGTTGACACTGTCGCGTCCGGTCGTTGCCTGGAGCGCGTCCGGTTGATGCTTCGCGGGCTCGCGGTACTGTGCGATCGGTGCGTCCGGTCAGTTGAGGGGTGCATCCGGTCATTGCATTTGACAGTTGGCGTAGTGACCGTTGGAGGATCGGACGCGGCTGAGCGCGTCCGGTCAGTTTCGACCGACGCGTCCGGTCGTCCCGACAAACGTCCAGTGAAGGGGTACAACGGCTCTATTCAGTTGGGATGCTTATAAATACTTGTTGGCCAGCCCTTGGGGAGGTCTCTCGTGATTTCTAACATTCTAGTGCATCCTTTGAGCTAGAGCTTCTCCCTCCTACTCATCTCTCTTTCTTGATTGCAAATCAAAAGTGAGATTGAGTGATCCCAAAGTGCATTGCATAGCTTGAGGACATCTAGTGGCACTTATGGGTGGTTTAGCCGGTGGATTTCTTGTTACTCTTGGAGAGTACCGCTCCTAGCCGGCTTGGAGATTGTTGGAGGCGTTGGCAAGAGAAGGAGATTGTTCTTGGCCACCTCCGGTTGATTGTAAGAGGTTCTTGTGCTTTTCTCGGCGGAGCGCCAAAAGCAACTCTAGTGGATTGCACGTGTCATTAAGTTACCTTACTTGAGAGTGGTGTCTTGCGGTGCCTTGCGCGGCGTGCCTTGAGGGGCAAGTGACTTGAGGGTCACATCGAGAAACCATCTAAGTGTTGGTCGACACAACCAGTGACGTAGCTTGTCGGTGCACAAATGAACACTGGGTGAACAAAAATATTGTGTCTCTTGTCTCCCGGTGTTGGTCTTCATATTGTGTTGTTGTCAATATTGATTGATTGTATATCATCTTGGTGATTGGCAACATCTTCACTCCACCATCGGTATAAGATTCACAATCCTCTCCCTTGCGTTTACTTTTACTAGTTTATCGTGTGTAGCTCTAGTGGTAGCCTTTGCTAGTAGTTGTTAGCTTGCTCTCTAGTGTAGGTTTAGTGACTTAGCCCTTGTGTGAATAGAGATCATAATCTACTAGACTTGTGGATAGGAGGCTTGCATCACAACCGTAGGCTAAGCAAAACTCGCTTTGCGCCGTTTATTTTTCTAACAAGTTTGCTTAGTGGCTTGTGTAGGATTTTTTTATAGGCTATTCACCCCCCCCCCCCCTCTAGCCATCTAGGACCTTACACCGATGTATTCAGAAACATCATGCCACTCGCTACTCCACCCGCCTCTCCATCATACAGAAAAAAGAAGAAGAACAAAAAACGCCACCGCAGCGGCGACAGCACCGAGGCCTGCCTGCGCCCAGTTGTCGTCTACCACTCCATCAGACACAGCTCGTGCCGCCCCATGGCCGCAAAGCTTGTCTGCGCCCCATAGCCGTCTGCCACTTCATCAGCCGTAGCTCGCGCCACGTCACATCCCGTGGCAGCATTGCCGCGACACCGCCCTGCCAAGGACGACAGCCTGCATCTCTGGCCACCGTGCCTCACGCCGCGGCCGCGGCGACCCACCTTCGTCCTCAACCCTCCAGGTCGTCTCGCCTTCTCGCCACCGGCGTAGATCACCGACCCAGTGTAAGCCATCTCCCTTGCGCGCGCCCCTGCACCAGCGGAAGTATGACCCGGCCATCGGTTTGCCGCCTCCAGATCACCTCGTTCCTCCTTCTCTGCTCTCCCTATGCATATATTTAGTTACCGACGCCACACGCTTATGCTATGCCACCACTATGCTTTGTCGTCATGCAGTGCGCCTCATTGGCTTAAGCCTTCATCGTTCCTCTATGACACCAAGGATAGAGATCCAGTCTTGCTCATCAACACCTTTCTCTTCATGCTCAAGGCCGATGCCCCATTCTCTTCTTACTCAAAATCGTCATCCCTTTATCCTCTTCCCTGGTGTGCTCCCCTCATCTTCCTCGTGGCCAACGCCTCCTTGGCCCATGGCCCCTTTTCTTCTTCCTAGTGGACGATGTCCCCTTCTTTTCTTCTTCCTCGCGTTCCTCGTGACCGACGCCCCATTCTTTACTTCTTTCTTGTGGTTGACACCCTATTCTTTCCCTTCTTTCTCGCGGCCAGCACCCCCTTCTCTCTTCTTCCTCACCGTGCGGCTAGCGGTGGAAGCATTGTTCTTGCAGAAGGTGACCACACACGTGACCAAATTTCAATTCTACAATTTTATACATCCATACATGGCTGATTCCTACAACAAATTTTAAAATTGTGGCCCCATTTTAATGTCATAACTAATTTGGTATTGGACGGGGTGTTTAGGACTTTTTCGCTCCACATTTTTCAGCTCCGCTCAAATGGTTTCAGTTTCACGCATTATGTTCGAGGAAAAAGAGGGGAGATGTGAGAGCAACCTAAAGACGTACTCCATGAACTCTAACTTTTTATGGAGCTGCTCCACGGTGGAGTTTGTCAAGCAGTTCCAAACACCCCTAATGTTGATATCCAAATAAAGCCTTAGCTTCCCAACACATCCTATGGTGCCACTACAACCCCTATCCGTCAACGGTCCTCTGCCTCCCGTAGCCATCGTTCTATAAGCCATCATATCGGCCTCGTTTGGCACGGCTTCTCCGCCGGCTCCAGGAGCCGTTTGAAGCCATTTTGTGCCAAACGGGGTAAAATAAAACAGCTCCATACGAGAAGCCCCTAAAAACGTGCTAAGACAAAGAATAGATGAGGGGTGGAGCCAAAAATAGTGGCTTCACCTTGCCTACGTGGAACCAACTACGATGAAATCCCGAATTGCCCCGTCGAGGCTCATGTGTGCAGGACCAGGAGTGCACGGTCGCCTGGACATGAGCTCGGGGCCGCCTGCCACTGGCGGAGAGGGCGTGGCTTGAGGCACGCGAGCCGGGGAGGGACGCGGCCTTCCAGGCGCCGGTCGCACAGGCCACCGGCGGGGAGGGCGTGGCCGCCAGGTGCGTAGGTCGGGGAGAGGCGCGGCCGCGAGGTGCGCGAGCCGAGGATGGGCGCGGGCTGCCATGCGTCGGTCGCACAGGCCGCCGGCGGGGAAGGCGCGCGGGCCAGGGGAGGGGCACTGCCGCGAGGCACACAGGCCGCCGGTGGGGAAGGCGCACAGGCCGCCCACAGGTAGGGCGTGGCCACCAGGCGCTGGGCGCACAGGCCACCGACAGGGAGGGCATGGCCGCCAGGCGCGCGGCAGGGGAGGGGCGCAGAGAAGACCTGATGGTCGTTGGGAAGAAAGGAAGAGATAAGAAAATAATAATAGAAATATTAAAGGAAGGACATTATGGTCATTTTGTTCATTTTGTCCATCTTAAGAAGCTGTTTTGCCAAACGGGTCACTGAAACAGCTTCAGCTCCACCGAAAAAGCCGTTCACGAAGCCGAAGAAAAAAAAATGACTTCACTGCTGAAGTGAAGCCCTGCCAAACAGGGCTAGGCCGAAGTTGGGGACAAAACTCTACTTTCAATCACGTATAATCCGACCGTAAAAAATTGAGCAATGGCATGAATATCGACACGTAGGCCATTGCGCTGAATGCCAATGCTTTACCAGATCATAGCAACAATGGCCAACGACAAAGCTAGAGAAGCTGTTTCAAAAGGATATATAGTTCTCAAACATCGAGCCATCGCTAAAACGAGATAAGAGTTTAAATATTCACAAAGAACTGCGACCACGTTATAGAGATATCACGATAAGCTAGTGAAGAGCAAAGTCAATGCTAGTCGTGCAAAAGAGATATCACGACGAGAACAGCCTGCGAGGACGAAAGCGTCGGCGTCTCCCCACATGGCAGCGGCGCCTGTCGTGAGCACGAGCTCGAGCGCGCGCACTCGGGGCCTGGTCGCTTGGTTGAGCAAGCGTTTCCTCTCATTGCTGCGCGTTGCGCACCTCCAACGCGCACTGCGACTGGAATAAGGCCACGAGGGACGCCGGCTCCGCCACCGGCGCCGACAGCGCCGGGTGCCGCCACCCCGCGCCGACCGCGGGCGCCGGCGGCCTGGGGGACACGTCGTGCGCCTGGCGCTCCCCGCTGCCGCCGTGCCGGGCAGCGCCTCGCTGCTGCTGCTCGGCACCGCTCCTGCCCTCGGCCAGCTGGTCCGCTCCTGCCCCCGCCTGGTCCGCCTCCCAGACCGGCACCGTGGGCGACACGACGAGCGGCGACAGGAGAGGGATCGGCGCCCTCCCGTCGCCCCACAACGCGGGGCCCGCCCCCGCCCCCGTCCCCGCACCGGCGGCGGCCTGCTCCAGCTGCAGCGACGCCGGCGCATGCTTCTGGAGACGGCTCGGCGGCCGTTTCTTGCATTCGGAGCCTGAGGCGGACATCTTCATCTCCATCGACTGATGATGAGCAGGTGGATTATTGATCCTGCTCTTGCTTTCTCCTCACGGCGACTCGCTGATCTCTCGTCTGCCCGGCTGGCTTCTGCAGGGAACTGCCGTAGGGTGCTCCTACATGCGTGCATGCGGAGCTCGTGGGATGGCTATATGCCTATAAAGGGCGGAGCGGTGGCGAGTGGGTAGCCGGGTTTGGAGGAGACGGGGGGCGGCGTGGAGTCGTGAACGGTGGGGAGGGATCGGTGCGGCAGTACCCTTTGTTTTAACGCTCGCTCGCTTCCTGCAACCGTCTCCCGGCGAGATGCCTGCGGTCAGTTTCTGACTTCTGAGGCTCTGATCGGATTGGGATCGGCGACCGCCTTGGGATATGTGATCCCCTCCTTTTCTTTAAAAAAATGTGTTACCTGTCACGCACGTCACTCGGGATTGTGTTCGGCGCTTCGCCGACGGCGTAGAAGTTTTGCCACGTCAAAACTTGGCCACGTTAGCGATCGTACGACTGATGAGTGTGATAAGCGTTAGTTCATTGAACGGACAGTACGTCAGTACAGCAGAAGCCGGCACAGTAAAAAAATTCTGGAATTGCAGGGCAAGGTTGATTATGTAAATAATAACTGCTTATATTTTTTTTAACAATTCTTCACCGATACTTTTACACGTCTTTTTCCTTGCAAAAATCTCTCCTTACGATTTACGCACCAAAAGAGGGCCAACGAACGTGGCCACGTCACTGGCCATTCCCGACCGTCGGATCGAGCGCGTGAACGGCCCAGATCGGGCGAACCACGGTTTTTTTAAAAAAAAAACCCTCAAACTTTAGCTAAATCAACCCAAACTTCCTCTCTCAGTTTCTTTTGCAAAAAAAAACCCCTCGAAATTCACTAAAAACAAGCCGCAATCTAGTCCTTTTAATGGGCTGACCTTTTGCCACGCTGGGCCGGCCTGCCTTCCACGTGGGCCGCGCTCTCCGCTGCGTGGCCTGGAATGGGCCAAAATCGGCCCTTAAGTCTCTTTTCCTTTTCCACAGTTTCATTTTTCTTTTCAAATCAGAGATCTTAAAAAAATCGTATAAAATCACACAAAAATCATTAAAATGCCAAACCAGTTTTCTTGAATTTCTCATGACTAAATCTATGCAGTAAATTTAAAATATCATATGATTCAGTGTATTTTATTTGGTATAGTTGAAGATCTATGATTTTATGTCATTGATTAAGTTGTTACTCATATCGCATATTAACTAAAAACATCTCCTCCACCTTAACTCTAAATCCCCTAACTCTTCCACCAAAAAACTTCAAAAATCAAATCCTACAAATTCATACCCTTTTTCACAAACTTTGTTTCCAGAATCTTTTATTTAACACTAACCCGTACTACAAATACTTGAATATAAATAATTGCGTATATGTATATACATGGCATAATACTTTACTACATATGGTACATGATATTCAATACATTCGCATATACGAGAATGTCATGTCACACATATAAATACTTACATATAAATATCGACACTTACACTGACGCGTAGCTAACCTACATACTCATCCAATCAACCTAACCCTAAAACCATCTACGAAGCAGCCCACACATTGGCCATACGCGGCAACGCCGCGACCATTTATAGTAAAGTAGTATAGCAAAAAAAAAAGAACTTCATGAGGGCAGGTAGTAAACAAAAAAAAGTGATACTGAGAACATATGTACATGAGTTCTCACAAAATGCTCCTACACAAGTTCCAGATACATTGACAGCTATCAGTTGCACTGGCCCGATCTATGGTTTTTCTAGTAGATACACTAGACACACACACAAACCAACTCCATAGAACTTGGAGAAAGAGTCTGTTAGTGGGCCAAGGCGTCGTCATGTCGTCTCGATGAACAAGAGAGATACATGCCCCCCGTCTTTGTTGTCTCCGTTGCATTCCGCGTACATACGCTAGCTGTTCCCTCTTGCTTCGGAAGTGCATCGTGATCAATCAAGCACGGAATGGTTCCACATCTCGAGCTCGTGATGGTGTAACACTAACATATATACACGTTTCTTTTGCAACTGGATGCCTTGCGAAAGGTGTCTTCATAATAAAATAAAGCTGGGATTGAATCCCTAACAAACAGTGGCCTGATTCTGAAAAACGCGCAATTTCACGTTCTCGGAAGAAAAAAAAAAACAGTGGCCCTTTATCATCATCGTACTCCGAATTACCGGACCGATCACAGCTTCGTCTTTTCGGCCCGGCCCACAACGTGGCCGGCGGCCGGCTGGATGTGGAGGTGGCCGCTTCCTTTTCCGCACGATTCTGTCCCCACCCTCTCTTATCCGCTTTCCTCCTCCCGCTTCTCTCCTTTCCCGCTGCCTCACCGCGGTCCTGCTCGTCCACGCGTTCACTTTCAACGCGACGCCGCAGAGCAGAGAGCTAACTCCTGAGCTAGGAAAGTAGGAATGCGTCATTTGGCCGCGACCTCTGCGACGCGCATTTGTTGAGAAACCGCCTACGAACTACCGTCGATGGCGTTCCTCGCGCCTCCGCAGTTCAAGTGGCCCCCTTCCACCCGTGCGGCGGTGTTCAGGGAGCCCTCCGGCGGCGCAGGCTCCCGCCCCAGTCGGATAAACTGCTATTTCACCTCCACAGCAGTCGTCGATGCAGAGCGCCTCGAGTGCTTATCCGTCGAGCCGCCGTCTTCTCCTCACCGAACCCTTCCGGTAACGTCTGTCTCCATCTCGTCCGTCTGACTCAGCTGTACCTGCAAATCTCAATACGGGTTGGACCGGCAAATTTCTAAATTGTTCGTCTCAGGGATGTTTCGGTGAGGCGCTTCTCAACAAGGAGGCCATGGTGGCGGCTGCGGCCGCGGAAGCCGTCGCTCTGGCTCGAGCGGCGGCCGAAGTCGCCGGAGAAGTCGCCCGGATGGCGCAAAAGGACCACCCGGCGGACTTACCGCGGCGTGTTGACACGGAGGACAGCTTCTTGTCAAGAGAGGTCCTCCGCACCGAGGTGGGGTTGGAGGCGAGGCGCGCCGGGCTCGGATTGTTGGAGGGCGATGAGTTCAGCAGCATCTTCAGCGACGAATCCGAGGATGACGATGATGACAGCGGGCATAGCATAGCCGTAGCTGTGAAGTCGGCGCGGCGGTCCGAGAGAAGGGCTCGGAGAGTGAGGGCAGCGATGAAGGCGGCTAAGTGTTTCAGCAGCAGCAGGAATGCTGTTGGAGCGTCCTCCACGAGGAAGAAGCGGTTGAAGGGTTGCCAGACTCCTCTCGGCTGCTTCTATAAGATGACCGGCCCGAGGCTTCTGACGGCGGAACAAGAAGTCGAGTTCTCAGAAGGCATTCAGGTATCATGACTCGCAAATTACAACTTATTTGTGATTTTGTGGTGCTATGCGGATTGCGTGTGTGTGTGTGTGTGTATATATATATATATATATATATATATATATATATATATATATATATATATATATATATATATATATATATATATATATATATCGACAGGAGGGGAGAGAATCCCCACCTGATTTAAATTATAGTGTGGCTCCAAAAGCCAGATGTTCGTAAGCTTTTACATTGCGTTGACATATCAATAGTAGATTATGGAGTAAACTAAAATGCGCCGCGCCTCCCTACACTTTTCCCACATTTTCATCCGTGTCTATGAACTCTCAAAATGATGCTCCTTCAACTTTTTAAATGACCCATTCTACTGATGCAAGGCAGAGTTCCTGTCACTTTCTTTAAAAAAAAGAAATCCTTTTCAAGTTTACTTTAGTTCCAATCATGGACTTGAATTCTAACTTCAAACGAACCACTTAAAAAGTTAAAAGGACCAGATGAGATGATCACTCTGAGTTTATGGACCAGATGAGAATGGGGGTTTGCAGACACATGATGCATTTCTCTCTTAGATTATTGAGGGGTTGCAACAGTATCTGCATGCCCTGTGCTAAGTAGCGAAGATAGTGAAATGCACAATGTTGCAGCGCAGCTCTGTTCAACGTAGATCATAACCAAACTGCACATTTGTACACATGATAGCTTGTGAAATTTATTCTTAGTGTTTGATGCCAGTTTATATAGCCATAATTTAGTGTGGTCTTCCTCTTGGCGGCATCAACCATCACCATTCGTCAACCAACTCACCATTTTCGTCAGGCGTTTCTGCTAGTTACCATTGTCCTATTGCTACCGTCACGTTAAACTTATCCTGCATGTCACAATGAATGTATGCAGGACCTCCTGAAACTGGAAGCCATCCAAAAGGAGGTTGCGCGATATAACGGTGGTGAACCAACATTTTCCCAGTGGGCGGCAGCAGCTGGAACTGATGAGAACACTCTGCGGAGACGCCTGAATTACGGGGTTTACTGCAAGAACAGGATGGTGAAATCTAATGTGCGACTTGTAATCTCAATAGCAAAAGAACATGAAGGCCCTGGAATGGACTTTTCTGATCTAATTCAGGTGCTGTACGTGTGTGCTCCTCGAGAAATAAGATTATTGCTTTAATTATATTACACATTCTCATTTTGTTGTCTTCGTGGCAGGAAGGGATGCAAGGGCTGATAAGAGGCGCAGAAAAGTTTGATGCTTCAAAGGGTTTTAGATTCTCCACTTACTCTCATTGGTGGATCAAACAAGCAATACGCAAATCCGTTTTAGAACAAACCCAAATAATTCGCTTGCCGGTATGTGCTCTTTCCCTTGTACTTTCACCATTTGAATTTCTTGATATTGCTGTCTACATGTTGGTGAAGGCAGCGGTGGTGACGATGATGGTACCAACATTCTAATTCTGCATTCTTTTACCTGGCGTTACGTGAGCTCAATTTTGATGTTGTAATATTGTACCCTAAACATTTTGCTTCACTGTTATGTAGGCACATATGGCTGAAGCAAGTTCCCGAGTGAAGGAGTGTTGCCGCCGACTCCGTCGTGAGTTGAAACGGCTACCCAGCAACGAAGAGATTGCGGTGGACACTGGCATGCCAATCCGGCGGGTGGAAGCAGCCATGAGCCTCCCAAAATACAGCGTGTCCTTCGCGAGCAAGGTCGGGTGCACGGACGTCACATACCAGGTTTGTTCGTCCTTGACGTCCTTCTCATGTAAATGCTACGGTGGAACATACAGCATGACAATAATAATGGCGCCTGAATCTAACGGCCTCCGCTTCGCTTCGCAGACCTGGCAGGAGATCATGCCAGACACGAGCGCCGAGACGGCCGAGGAGGTGCTGCACCGGTGGCTGATGAAGAAGGACGTGAACACGGCGCTGGAAAGCCTGAGCCCGCGCGAGAAGAAGGTGATGCGGTACCGGTTCGGCATCGAGGGCGGGCGGCCCAGGACCCTGCACGACATCGGGCAGCTCATGGGGGTGAGCCGGGAGCGGATCCGGCAGATCGAGCTGGGCGCGTTCCGGAAGCTGCGGAGCAAGAAGAGGGTGCAATCGCTGCAGCACTACCTGCAGCCGGCGGAGAGCTGGTAGCTAGCCATGTCAGCCCTACCCTCATCGTTGCACACGGCTTTCCATGACGACTCGTCGTATATATGTATGTACACCGTTCTTTTTAGAGGATTTAACGTATACACGTTCGATCCATTTCGTTGTCCATGTTCTAGTACTAAGTGTATAAAGAAGCTGAAACATTTTTTTTAACGCAAAAATACAAGAATTGTGTTCCTGTGAAGCCAGCCGTTTCTGTACTGTGCTGTCCATCACACGTATGACCACCTCGGATGCACACACTGAAAACCTCTTCCAAGTCACGGAATCAGCAAAGAGCAGGTTTTGCAGCTGGTTCTGGTAATCAAACAAAGGCACCAAAAACAGCATCAGAAAAGAAAGAAAAAGGAAAAGGGGAAAAAAAAAAAAGCCCAGCAAGTGAGTCTAGCGTTCAAATCGCAGGGCTTTTCGCAAGTCGCAACACGTCTTCACGGGCCACCGTGTGAGGTATCCACGCCGCCGCTCCCACGGCCCACCGCACCCTCAACAGAAAACTCGAAAGCTGGGGGCAAAAGATAGGAGAGACCCAAACCCTTACCCAGGGAGGCGAGGAAGACACCCCTCCGGCCCTCTGCCCCTCCTCGTCCTCCGCCCTTTCTCCCCGACGACGACACCTACCCTCACCGCATCCGCGGTCGCAATGGCGCTAACCTCCCAAGGCATCACGCTGCGTTCACCGCCAGCGGCCCCCCGCGGCCACGGCGGGAGGCGGTCCTCTTCCGTACCCGCCGCCGCAGTTCCGCGCGGCTGGGGGCAGCCTCACGCGGGGCAAGCCTTATCCATCTCGCCCGCCAGGTACGAACCCGCCGCCCGCCCACCACGGGGAGGCTCCTCCTCCTCCGCCATACGTGCCGCCGCCTCGGCCAGCGCGCAGCCCGGCAGCGACCCGGTCCCTGCCGAGCCCAGAATCGAGCTCCCCGCGATATTTACCGTCTTCTCCGAGGCCGCTAAGACCGGCGCTGCCTTCTTCATCGCCTCGTCGGGCGCGTCCTTTCTTCTCGGCTCGTTTGGGGGGTTCGGAGGCGGCGCCGGGGGTCTCTTCGGTGGAGGGGGTGGATGGGGCGCGGGGGGTGGTGGTGCCGGTGGCGGAGGGGGTGGAGACTTCTGGTCCCGGCTGTTCTCCGTCGGCGCGGCGCACGCGGACGACAAGTCATCGGGGGATTGGGACGCGCACGGGCTCCCCGTCAACATGACGGTGCCGCTCACGAAGCTGAGCGGGCTGAAGAGGTACAAGCTGTCGGAGCTCAAGTTCTTTGACCGGGCAGCCGCCGGCGGTGGCTCCTACACGGGGCCAGAGGATTCCTTCTTCGAAATGGTGACACTGCAGCCTGGTGGCGTGTACACCAAGTTGCAGCTGCTGAAGGAGCTCGAGACACTCGTCTCCTGTGGCATGTTTGAGCGGGTTGATCTGGAGGTGAAGCCCAAGCCGGATAACACAATTGGGCTCACAGTCTCCTTTGTGGAGAGTGTGTGGAGTGCCGCAAAGCAGTTCAAGTGCATCAATGTGGGGCTTATGTCACAGTCAGGGCAGGTTGACTTCGACCAGGACATGACTGAGAGGGAGAAAATGGATTACCTCCGCAAGCAGGAACGTGATTACCAGCAGCGTGTACGGGGTGCCAAGCCCTGCATCTTGCCAGAAAATGTACGTGGAGAGGTGCTGGGAATGATGAAGAAGCAGGAGAAGGTGAGCGCCAGGATGCTGCAGAAGATCAGGGACCATGTCCAGAAATGGTACCACAACGAGGGTTTCGTATGCGCACAGGTGGTTAACTTTGGAAACCTTAACACCAATGAGGTTGTGTGTGAGGTAGTCGAGGGTGACATCACCAAGGTGGAGTACCAGTTTCAGGATAAGCTTGGAAATATTGTTGAGGGAAATACCCAGCTTCCGATCATAGACCGAGAGCTGCCCCAACAGGTACCTAATTACAACAATCACTGAAGATATTACATTGATTAGCATATGGTAACGCCTGTGAAATTTTATTTTCACTAATATAACTCGGTGATCAGTTGCGCACTAGGATAGCCATTACATGTGATTCTTCTGGTCTTGTGCTCTCTATGATGTTGCTTGACGTGCAACACAAACACTTTTTCTCTCTATATTTTTACTAAATAGTCATTATCCTGACATGAATTTTCTCCTAGCATGTTTGTGACTTCAGTTGTTAATCTGTGACTACTAATCTTTTACAGCTTCGACCTGGCCACATCTTTAACATTGGAGCAGGGAAACAGGCTCTGAAGAATATAAATTCACTTGCTTTGTTTTCCAATATAGAAGTTAATCCACGTCCTGATGAGACAAAGGAAGGGGGCATAGTAGTTGAAATTAAGCTCAAGGAACTGGAACCCAAGTCAGCTGAAGTAAGTACAGAATGGAGTATTGTACCTGGGCGTGAAGGCCGACCAACTTTGGTAATGTACCTATTTCTTTGGAATCATATGTAGGTTCCTTCTGGACCTCTCTGTATAGGGAAGGGTGGATCTAGGATTTTACCACACCTAGGGCTGGATTCATGTGTCTCAGACTAGATTGTAGAATTCTTTGAACTTATCTTGAAGTTTGATGATATTTCTATAGGTGTTTTTGTGCTGCACCTATGGCCATAGTCCTAGTTGCCATAGGTGCAACTCCTCCACTGTATATAATTGCTAGGCTACACTATTTCGATAAAGTACATCTTGTTTGTTATCTGTCATGAACCTCAGATCTTATGGCTATTTTCTTTTAGGCATCCATACAACCTGGAGGAACTGTGTCATTTGAGCACCGGAACATCTATGGTCTTAATAGATCTATTGTTGGTTCTGTTACATCCAGCAACCTGCTGAACCCTCAGGTTAGTTGCTGATGAATGTTCTTTTGGGAGCTCTGTTGTTTTGCTGATTTTGGTTACTGTTACCTTGGTCACTTGGGTCTGATTGGTTCCTCGCATTGGTACAACAACAACAACAACAAAGCCTTTTAGTCCCAAGCAAGTTGGGGTAGGCTAGAGTTGAAACCCAACATGAGCCCCTAGTCACGTGGTTCCTCGCATTAGTATTGCATTGTATTAGGGGTTATACAACTTATCCTTAACCTGCATAAGGCAAATTAGCTGTTGCTTGGCTCGTCTGAATAGGAAGTTATGTGTGTGATTGGTTTCCTACGTAAGTGGTCATACTGAGTCTTGGGCTGTAGAGTGGGTGTGGGTGGGAGGGAGAGTGCATAGCTGGATACACAGGTTTGGCCGAATTGTGGGGTGCAGGCTGGGCTTGCTTTGAGGACAGTATAGCCTGCATATGGGCTTTTGCAGGTAACCAAATAGGGATGAATTGCACTACGGGGACCTGGATAAGGGCTTGTGCAGGCAACCAATCAGACCTTTGGTGCTTTATTCTTGTAAGAGGAATGTGTTTTAACAACGAGCGAGTTCAGCTTGGCACTTCTAATCTTATGTTAGTCTGTCTATTTCATTAGACTACCATGTGGAAAGTGTGCATTTATAGGTGTTGACAAATTCATGTCTAAATTACTGAACAAGTAGAGCAATGACCCTGCATTAGCCTCCGGAAGGAATTATATTTACCTAGCACTTAATCTTAAACTTGATTATTCTCTGTTCTATTGAAATATATTTAAATATTATCATCGTTAAGAAATACTGGTTTGTTTCATGGTTGGTGATTATTTTATTTGTACTTGATAGGCTAACATCTGTGTAATAGTATTTTTTTTAGGTCTTTATACTTTTTTGTCAGCAATAACACATTTTTTTGACATCATGCACTTATTCATGTATATTTTGGGGGATCTTTAGGATGATCTTTCATTCAAGCTTGAGTATGTCCATCCTTATTTGGATGGTGTGGATGATCGTAGTAAAAACCGCACATTCAAAACTAGCTGCTTCAACACCAGGAAATTGAGTCCTGTCTTTGTTGCTGGTCCCAACATGGACGAGGCTCCGCCTGTTTGGATCGATAGAGTTGGATTTAAAGCCAACATAACAGAGGTTTGCACAAATTCCACACCCTTTTTCTATTTTATGAGCAAGTACTGTTCCAGAAATATCTGTAACATGATGAAAAACTGTTTTCATTCTCAGAGCTTCACACGGCAAAGCAAATTCACATATGGCCTCGTGGTTGAAGAGATTACAACACGTGATGAAACTAATTCTATCTGTACCCATGGTTCTCGAGCAATGCCTAGTGGTGGTTTGAGCATGGATGGACCTCCAACAACCCTCAGTGGTACTGGAGTTGACCGAATGGCATTCCTTCAGGCTAATATAACCCGTGACAATACTGAGTTTGTGAATGGTGCAATTGTTGGAGACAGATACATTTTCCAGGTAAGCTATCTGTACAATTATGGTTTCAAGGACATACAGTAAAGTGAGCCTTTGACGCTCAAGCATTTGCCTTGTGGCTGTAAGACTCTTTGAAGGGATACACTCAATTTTGTGAAAAGGAGCAATGCAGACTCTCTTTGTTATTATCTTTTTATTGAATACCGCTTTCAGTTCCAAGGCTTGCCACAGTCCACCAAACTTTCATTGATTGATTGCAATTCAATGTTTTTTTCAGCTACTTTTTTCTTGCCCATTGCTCTTATATATTGTTTACAAACCTCTATGTTGAACACTTGAACTTTGCACTTGGTTCTTTTATGGTTCCATGTTGTTATTTAGTCTTTGCCATGGTAAAATACATAAACTGGAGAATTCCCTTGGTTGCAGTTAGACCAAGGTCTTGGCATCGGAAGCAAAAACCCATTCTTCAACCGTCATCAACTTACTCTGACCAAGTTCATCAATTTAAATAAGCAAGAGAAAGGTGCTGGCAAGCCACTACCAGCTGTTTTAGTTCTTCATGGTCATTATGCTGGTTGTGTGGGTGATTTGCCAAGCTATGACGTGTTTGCACTTGGAGGCCCGTACTCTGTTAGGGGCTTTAGTAATGGTGAACTGGGCGCTTCTAGGAATATTCTTGAGGTATGCATTACTCACTCTAGATTTTCATTTGATGCGTTTTTTTCCCCTTGAACATGCATGAGAGCTTCGTATCATTGTATTAATAATTTGATGCATCGTTTTCATCCCCAGTAATATTGTTGGCCTTGATTATTCTTGTTTCCTTCATTAAAAGAATATATGGAATTGACACTGTGACATCGCCCAATGTAGTGTTTGGTAACTAATGTTTATGTCTGTTAATCTATGCAGGTTGCTACTGAGTTGCGCATCCCTGTAAGAAACACACACGTTTATGCATTTGCTGAACATGGGACTGACCTTGGGAGTTCCAAGGATGTGAAAGGGAACCCTACAGAGTTTTTCAGGCGTGTTGGTCATGGATCTTCATATGGTGTTGGTGTCAAGCTTGGGTTGGTAAGGGGAGAGTACATTGTAGATCACAATGCTGGTACCGGAACCATTTTCTTCAGATTTGGTGAGAGATTTTGAGGACGCTTCATTCCGCCACTGTGGAAGACAGACTTTTGAGGCACTCCGTTTAGCGATGCTTGTGGACTGTGATAGGACTCAAACGGCATTGGAGCTCTGCTGAAATAATGAAGCTATTTTCTGAGGAAGAGTGGTAGCTAGTGTGAGATTAACTTTTCTTTATGTAGGATGTAAGATCTGTTCTTTCAGAGCTTGGAGCTCATAAATAGATGACTGTTCAGAAATATTGGCCCAATTTTTACCGTCAATTGTGTTGTTTGTGCTTCTGTCAAATTGTTGAATTCTTTTTGTCCTTCACCATCTGTCAGTTGCTTATCTACAGTTTTGTACCATTTTCAGATTGTGTATTCTAGCTAAAGTATAAGGGCCTGTTTAGGTTCAGGCTGTTAAAGTTTAGTCCGTGTCACATCGGATGTTGACCAGGGTTGACTATGGGGTTTTCGGATACTAATTAAAAAAAATAAATTACATATTCGGTGGATAATCCGCAAGACGAATTTATTAAGTCTAATTAATTCATTATTAACACATTTTATTACTGTAGCAATTAGTGCTAATCATAGACTAATTATGGTTAAAAATCGTTTTGCAAATTATCCTCACCCTATAATTTTAGTTTCGTAAATAGTCTGTATTTAGTTCTTCATGTATGTGTCCAAACATTCGATGTGACGGGAACTAAAATTTATTCTCCCGAACCAAACAGGGCCTCATAGCTTCGTGTTGATGATGACGCCCTTTTGTTGGATCTGAGTTTTGTCCTTGTTGGGCGGCTAGTGCTGACTACTAGCTTCAAATTCAGAACTACGTACAAGATTTAGTAGTGGCATAGTTTTAAATACAATTCTTTGGTAGAGCTTGATAGTAATTAGTTAATTTGAAGAATTAAGTTTTACTTGTTTTTTTTGTAAGGATTTATTTTGTTGATCTGGTTGTCTATTTACAGTATAATGCTCGGGAAAAGTCGTGTGCTAAAGCGAAAAAATACAGAAGGGATCAATATTACTAGAACTGTATAGTCGTCACTTGTTTACCAAGCTAACTACCCTCGGTACCATTTGCAAGAGGTGCATCACTTCGATCGGCTTGAAGTTTCACGTTCAAGTTTCATAGCATCACTTCGATCGCCTTGAAGTTTCACGTTCAAGCTTCATAGACATGGATGAACGTGAGATGAGGTAGAGGCGTAGAGCTCATGTGCGCATGTAAGACAACCACCAGCTCATGGATGAAGCAGCTGATGAACGCTTCCCGGCAAGGCCGCCACGGCCGGTCCTCCACCTCTTCTTCACCCGCCTCCGACGCGGCGACCGCGGCATGGTGGACCCGCACCCTGCGGCCGTCCCCACGGCGCTTCGCTCCTGCGCGCGCCTCGGAAACGCCTCCTCCGGCCGCCTAATCCACGCGCTCGTCCTCACCCGGTTTCCATCTCTCGCCTCCGACGCCGTCGCCGCCACCGCGCTTCTCGATATGTACGCCAAATGTGGCCTCGTCGCGAGTGCCCAGAGGGTGTTCGACGAAATGCCACGTAGGGATGACCTCGTCGCCTGGAACGCGCTGGTCGCATGCTATGCGCGCCACGCCCTCCCGGAGCGCGCGCTGGCGCTGGCCATCAAGATGCGGGGCCAGTGCCTGTGCCCCGACCTGATGACATGGAACGCCGTCGTCTCCGGTTTCGCACTGGCCGGCGACGACCAGATGGCCGGAAAACTGGTCGGCGCCATGGAGGAGGACGGGTTCCAGCCGGACGTGGTCACTTGGACATCTCTTGTATCTGGATCGGTGCTGAACTTCCAGTATGCCAGGGCACGCGTGCTGTTCCGGAGAATGATGACCACTGGCGACCCTGTCCTGCCGAGCTCGGCCACGATTGCCAGCATCCTGCCTGCCTTCGCCAATGTCGCTGACGTGAAGCGTGGCAAGGAAGTCCATGCCTACGCCGTGGTGACCGGCGTCGAACAGGAGCTCACTGTGGGCAGTGCTCTAGTAGACATGTACACGAAGAGCGGGTTCGTGATGGAAGCACACCGGCTGTTTGACAGGATGGCAGAAAGAAGCACGGTGACTTGGAATTCCATGATCTTTGGGCTGGCGAATTCCGGCCACTGCCAAGAAGCCATCGGTCTTTTCGACCGGATGCTCTGCGACGGAGCAAGGCCGGATCACCTGACGTTCACAGCCGTTCTGACGGTTTGCAGCTACGCCGGCATGGTGGAGCTCGGGAAGGGCCTGTACCGCGCCATGCAGGAAGAGCACGGCATCGAGCCGAGGCTGGAACACTGCGCATGCATGGTGCATTTGCTTGGCCGAGCCGGCTGGCTCGCCGAGGCTTATGATTTCATCAAAGCCATGCCCCTGGAGCCTGACTGCTTCGTCTGGGGGGCGTTGCTGGGGGCATGCCGGAGCCATGGCGACGTCAAGCTTGCAGAGCTGGCTGCGTCCCACCTGCTAACCGTCGAGCCGGCCAATGCAGCTAGTTGCCTGGTACTCTCGGACTCGCTGGCAAGTGCAGGCAGACAAGATGATGTTATGAAGATGAAGAGGCTGGCAAAGAGACGGCGCATGAAGAAGCTCGATGGCTGCAGCTGGTTAGAGTGAGTCTACATAATCGAGAGCGATATATCGTCTGAGATCATCAGAAGAACAAAACTGGTTGACCACAGATTCATGGTCGCCAAGATTTGCAGAAGCAAACACCCTAGAATTCAGGTTAGCTTGTCTAATTAGCCGCTTTCCTACAAATGCATGTATTGGTCTATTTGATGCTACCATGAAAAAAGAAATGCCGTGCTACTGAGATTTGATGCTACCATGTATTGGTCACACTGTTTACTCAACGTCGACACAACACATTTGTAACTACTCAAGCACAACATAATTGGGAGTCACTATTACTATACAAGCATAAACAGTAACATAGTATTTACTTATTTGAGGCTGGATACTAGGTCCCTAAATCCTAATTACATTACATAACACTCGAAGCAACTTATATAATTACAAGGCAACAGCACGGTCTGCTTAATATCTCCATTCCTCATGAATGGTCTTACCGCCCAGAAACATCAGTGACTGGGGGAGTTTGACCTACCATCTGGTGCTGGACCTAAAAGCAAAACCATTCCTCCCCCAGTTCCATCCCCCGGGTCTGATCTCTCAGCAGGGGTTGCCCTCCTAGCAGCAGCTTGGCGCATTGGCTCGAAGAATCTACCAGCCACGTCAGGAGGTTGCTCGAAAGATTCCTCCCCAGGCAGAACAAGGAGCCCTTCATTGCGGAGCATGGAGGGTTCATGGTAGCATGTGATCCACAGTGAGTCTACAAGCTGCCTCTCTTCTCGTGCAGCATCCAAATCTTCAGGAGTCATCGTCCTTATGCTTTCCATACGTCCACAGAGAAGCCGTCGTAACCTGTCATGTTCTGCTAGTAGACTCCTGTTTCCAAGTGTTGTGTCCCTTGCAAGCTCAAGCAAGCCCCCTAATGCTGCCTCTCGAACACCAGAGTCGTCGCTGGATGCCAAACGCATCATAAGGTGGGGGAAACCTAACTGTGCAAATACTGAACAATCTGAATGGCTTTCGCTGAGCAGATAGTGAGTCAGACTCAACGCTTTCCTGACACACAAAAAAACAGAAAAGACCAAAAACATCTCAGTCAAATAACATGTTGGCAAGGCATTTGCCAAAAAAACATCACCTCAGAATTTCGAATCAATTCTGTTACCTCTGAAACCTTGCACTTTCTGAATTCAATGCATCTCTTAGTCCTGTATATCCGTTGGCT
This sequence comes from Saccharum hybrid cultivar R570, assembly GCA_038087645.1. Classification (NCBI taxonomy): domain Eukaryota; kingdom Viridiplantae; phylum Streptophyta; class Magnoliopsida; order Poales; family Poaceae; genus Saccharum; species Saccharum hybrid cultivar. Next base: position 3,398,859 of record JAQSUU010000043.1, on the reverse strand, counting down.
AAACGAAATGCAGAAACTCCTGGTTTGTTGTTCCGTATCAGAGCTGAATATTTAATGAGGACATCATTAGACATGTCAATTTATAGGATATAATATATACTGTGGCCATCTAAAAATGTGGACAAAATACTCACAAGACAGTGCACCAAGAGCTTTTATCCGAGCAGTAAGGTCAGGATCTGATCTGAAATTGGATAAGAGAGGTTCAAAACCACTAGCTTCCATGACCAACTGCTGGCTGGTCGGATTGTTCTGAACCACTGTTGTTACCACATCAGCTGCTTTCGCTCGGATACGAGCATTAGAATTTCTGAGGTACTTGATAACTGGAACCAACCCACCAACAGAATGCAAATCTAGAGCACGACATAGAAATAACAAAATAAGTCATCCAAATAACAAATTGTGAGTATAAAAAATGATAGTTTCACATAATGAACATTTAAAATTAGATTTATGATTATTATTGCTTCATTGTAAACAATTAGTTCATCATTCAGCCAACTATTTTTATTCTAATGGATCAGCTCCCCTTGAAAAGCTGCACGGTAGCATATTGAAAGGGGAAGCTGAGAGTTCACCTGAATAGCAATGTTCTATTGCCAAAAACCACTATAGTTGCCTCCATCCATTTGTTTAGCCACCTCAACAGAAACTACGAATGCCATTTTGAATCATCCAATGATGTGAATGTATTCAGTTTGACACCAAGAATGCATGCCTCCAAGTGCTACCATTGTCTCCTACATATGGAACTGTAGATTTCACTTAAAAGTAAATATTTGAGTTCACGTATGTATGAATGAAATATGTTCATAAACTGCAAGCAGCAATTACGAACTGACACTAGGAGAACTCTAATGGACACACACACATTACACATATCAGATAGCTCGGAGGACTTTTGTCATATGATTTGTAATTGGGCAAAAGTATGGCCCCAATGAGCCATCCACAACAAGGCCCCTCAAGAATCCCACAAAGGTGGTACCATGTTGCATTGTATACCACAAATGGAGCCATATTGAAGTAAGGGTGGGGTTATACAAAGATTAGAGCCATAAAATTATAAGGTAATTGCAAATTGGGATATGAAACATGAGATTTTGTGAAATATACATGAAATAATAACAAGACATGCGAAAAATTAAACATGAACCTGGGACATACCATTTGCCATGTCGATAGACTCAACATGCACCTGCAGCTCACTCAGCAAATCTGGAATTTTCAGAAGCATGCAGATTAGTATCGACCAGGTATGAGAAATGGCAATTGAAACTAAATGCAATTAAGGCCCAGATTGTCAGCTAGAAGGCTGTTACAATCTGCAAGTTGAAACAAACACATTCTAGATTATAGCTAGACTGTAACAATTAACAATCTGCTTCCCCTTAACTTGCAGATTGTTACACTCAAACAGGGCCCAAAACATGCCTATGCCTATAACCATTAGATAGATGCCAGTTCTTCAAACAATCAAGTAAGGCAAACACAAGTACAACGGAAAGCTGCATAGAAATATATCCTAGAAAAGGGTGAAACAGGGAATAGCAGAGCAGTGGTACTTGCTATCTAACTACCACAGTATACAGAATATTCAAAGCTATAAAAAAAAGAAAAGAAATACATATAGGAAAAACTCCTTTATTTTCTTTTCCTTTTTGGAAAGGGAAGATCATTTGCCTAATAGTTACTCTGAGTTACTGAGCTCCAATTTTATGATTTGAAGTTTCATAAAGCGAGAAAAGTCCCTATGTTCCTTGATGTGAAGTGGAAACTTTATATAAAGAGAATGCCTGCCCAATTCCTTGATGTGAAGTGTAAACTTTCTAAAGAAAAATTGTCTGCCCAATTCCACATCCATCGCCCCTTTTGGTTCCAAGCAAGTTGGGCAGGCGAGAGTTGGAGTTATGAGCCAGAAAAAAAAATGCGTTTGCCGGGAGTCGAACCCGGGTCTATTGCTTGGAAGGCAATTATCCTAACCGTTGGACTACAAACTTGATGTGAAGTGTAAACTTTCTAAAGAAAAATTGCCTGCCCAATTCCACATCCATCGCCCCTTTTGGTTCCAAGCAAGTTGGGCAGGCGAGAGTTGGAGTTATGAGCCAGAAAAAAAAAATGCGTTTGCCGGGAGTCGAACCCGGGTCTATTGCTTGGAAGGCAATTATCCTAACCGTTGGACTACAAACGCTGTTGTTCATTCATTAACTGAAATTCATCATCTAAACTAAAATTTCAACGCTGAAACTGAAAGCTCTAATCGTAAAAGCCAACACTAGCATGCATGCTCAGCGAATTTAAGCAGGAGATGTGGGAAATGCATCTTGCAATCATGCAACGTAATCCACCCGCACCTTCAATGTCGTCGTGGGTGATGCCCTGCGCCTCCAGGACGGAGGGCGGGGTGCTCATGAGCAGCGCAATCTCCCTCATCCGGCTCACCACGTCCATCATCATGTGCCGCTCCACCGCCTCCGCCAGCCACCGCCGCTCGTCCTCGCTGTTGATTGGCACCACCGAAAACCAACACGCGCTTCAGCCACCTCTAAAAAAACAACAGAAACTCCGCCTTCGTTCCCACCAGCAATCCAACATCCCCTTACCTGACGGCGCGAGACGGCCCCGCCCCGTCGACGTAGGAGAGGCTCCATTTGAGCAGCCCCGCCCAGCTCAGCCGATCGCCCGCCATCTGTCCTCCTCCCCCTATCCTTCCTGATCCGACGGCGCTTCCGGCCGGCGAAACCAAACCACCGCGCGTCCCGTGCGGGGTTCCTCTCTGCGGCTCCCAGACACGGTGAAGGGTGTGTGTGTTCGTGCGTTCCTCTCCCGTTCGCGGCGACGCGAGATATTTCCGCTTCTGGATACAGGGATGGATGATGAGGAGGAGTTTGATGACTCTCCTATAGAGCTAAACGCCAAATGCCGTCACGTCACGGCGGTGGTAGGAAGGTTGGGGATAGGGACGGACGGATCTCTCTGGAAATTACTCGGCTGTTGTGGCCCCCGAGCGGCAGCTCTGTGGGCCGGAACGGCCCATATTGTTGGTTTGGCTTTATGTTTTCTGATACGGCCCAGGGCCTTTCTTTCCCTCTCTCTTTCGGCCGTTCGTTTCGACCGTTCATTTGCTTCGGCGAGCGCCAGGGAGGGGATAATGGCAGCAGTGAGCTCGGTCTTTGTTCTGCCCCTCGCGCCGCTGAGGCCTCTTCCGTTGAGGCGTGCCGTTAGGGATGTGTTGGAGGGAGGAGGGAGAAGGGCTTCGAGTCCCCTGTTCCTCGCGAGGTATGGGCTGCGGCGCGGACGCCCGGCTGCTGCTGCTGCTGCTGCCGTGGCCGGCGAAGCGGAGTTGCCCCTCGAGGAGGCGGAGGCCGCGATGAGGGTGGCCGCCGACGACGACAGCATCACGGCCACGGTGGTGTCCGTGCTGCTCACGGTTGCGTTCGTCGGCCTCTCCCTCCTCACCCTCGGGGTGCGTGTGTGTTGCGACTCGCGAGCCGTTGTGGCGTTGGATGGTCGATGCTGGTCTCGCCAGGCTGTGTTTTTTGGCTGGCTCACGATTCTTTTTGCGATGCAGGTGATCTACCTGTCGGTGCAGGACTTCTTGCAGAAGAGGGAAAAGGAGAAGTTTGAGAAGGAGGAGGCTGAAAGGCAGAAAGAGGAGGCGAGGAAGAAGAGGGCTAAGTCCAGGCAGAAGAGAAGAAATTATTGATTTCGGGATGAACTGCCACCCCCAATGTGAGCATTTCTTCTTCTTTTCCACCCTATTTCTTGTAATAGCAATAGCAATGATTTTGTATGTAGCGTTGCACCTTTAGTATCACATGTGGTTTTCCTTCCTTCCTCACTTTAGGTTAGCTGTGGTGTATGTGATCAGTTCAGCTGAGGGGTGTGCTAAACCAAATTATCTTACAGCTAATTTGTTTTAGGAATGATCCATTTATAAATGTGGGTATTTACACATCATTAAATCAAAATTAAATTGCACCACTCTTAAAATAATCAGGAGGGGAAGCAAGAACGAATGAAATTTGGAAAGACCTGTGTCTGAAGGACACTACTCTTTCTAAGAGTGAAAACAAGAATAAAGCCACATTTTGTCCCATGTGAAAGACACTTAGAAGTTGTTGGGACCTATTTTTTTTAAAAAAATGGATCAACACCTGTGTTCGTTGCATTAAATCAGGACATAATGGTTCAGTGTTACAGCATCCAAGACATCAGGATTATTTTATTTGTTTTAAAATAATTAAATATCCAGTACTTGTCCTACTCCTACAAGTATCTAAGGAGTATCAGTGTTCGACAGTATTGGTATCTGATACGCAGTGTTCACAAGTATCCATGCATCGTAGTCAAGAAGCACTCAGAGTTCACAAATCACCTAAGACATCAGGCAAAAGGTTCAGCAGAAGCCGGAGCAGCAGCTTCCAGAACTACATCAACCCACAAAGAGCAAGGCATAGTGCAGCTTGGAGCATTCAGTCCACCAACTTCACTGTTGTTGAGGTTAGCAGGCACCATTCCTCGAGAGAATTTGTTCCAGCCTGGTGACCAAGGCGTCCAGTTTGGCCTTCCAGAGCTTGTGCAGTTTGAAGTACTTCACCGAGCAAAGCAGCCATCCCCAGTTCTTAAACATGGCCCTGCTGGAGCTCTAGAGCTTTTGTAAACCTAGACAAACTCCATTCTGAAAACATAGATAGTTTTTAGTTTCCAGAACCCCAAAGTCAATGCTGTTAACATATTAAAGATCAGATCCTTCTTTTCACAGAGCCAATGTTTAGCTAGCAACACATATCTACCATCACTAGGCTTGATGTGAGCTCTGCCGCACACATCCAGACCTATCTAGCAATAGCACAGATAAAGAACCAGTGTGAGATGGCTCAGTTTCAAAACAAAACAAACCGGTATCATCTTCAACTCTCCTTTCTTTTAGCTAGATTGTTTCTAGTAAGAAGCTTATTCCTAGACAAGAGCTAATGAAAACTATGTTAGGACCGGTGGCTCGCTGGACCTATGAGCTCGCTGCTGCCGGCGGTGCCCGGAGCGCGATCACCAGGAACGAGAACACGAGAGCACGAAACAGAGCGCGAGAGATGGCGAGTTTGTTTCACTGCGAATGACGCAGCTTCACCGATGCATTCAACTTGGCCTTTTGTTGGCCACGATCCACTTCCCCCGCCACGGTTAGCCGCTGCACGGTGTGGCTTATTCTGCGCTCACCCGTGCGACATGCACGGCATGCCAGCCATGGCGGAGAAGGGCCAGAGGACGCGGTCCTGGCGTGCTCACGTGTGCAATCAACGTGACACCCAGAATTCTACGCGTGATTACAAAACATGTTCAAATGAAAATGAACTAAACTAAATGCACCTAACATGGATACTGATCATGACACGATTACAAGGATGCAAATCAACATTTCACCCCCTTAATCGTGACACACGTCGCCGACTCCCAGCTGTTGACGCATCTCCACAAATTTGATCCTCCCGAGAGGTTTTGTCAGGATGTCTGCAAGCTGTCTGTCGGTGCTAACATGATCAACCTCTGCAATGCCATCTGCAACACACACTCTTATGAAGTGGTAGCGAGTGTCAATGTGTTTGCTCCTCTCGTGCTACACTGGATTCTTACTCAGCTCAATGGCTGATTTACTGTCCATCAGATGTTTGAATTTCTGCATCTTCTCACCAGTCAAGTCTGCAATGAGCCTGACCAACCAAACTCCTTGACATGCTGCTGAAGCTGCAGCTATGTACTCGGCTTCACAGCTCGACAATGACACCACTCTTTGCTTCTGAGAAGTCCAGGTCATCACATTGCCATTCAAGAAAAAAACAACACCAGATGTACTTTTCCTTTTCTCCAAGTCACCAGCATGGTCACTATCAGAGTAACCCAAGAGCTTCAGATTGGTGAATGATCTATAAGTGTATTTGCACCCATATTCAGTTGTGCCTGAAATGTATCTGACAATCCTCTTCAGTGCAGCCCAATGTTCAGTAGTGGGTGCCTCCATGAACCTGCTGACCATGTCAACTGCAAAGGCTATGTTAGGCCTTGTGTTCACAAGATACCTCAAGCTACCAACTATACTCCTGAATTTGGTTGCATCTCTTGCTAGATTTGGTTTCCCAAGTAACAGCTTGCAATTCTGTTCCATTGGTGTGTCTACAGAGTTGCAACCTGTCATGCCACATTGGTCAACAATCTTTGCTGCATATGCCCTCTGACAGATGGTTATTTCACCAGGTCTCTGTTTCACTTCCATTCCCAGGTAGTAACTTAGCAAGCCTAGGTCACTCATGCAGAAGGTTCTGTTCATTTGTTGCTTGAACTCCTGAATTTTCTTGTTGTCAGGCCCACAAATGACAAGGTCATCCACATACACTCCCAAGAGCAACAGAGAATTACCACTGCCTCTTTTGTAGACTGCATGTTCTTCATCACTTCTACAGAATCCCAACTTTGCTAGCTCCTTATCCAACTTGGCATTCCAGGCCTTGGGTGCCTGCTTCAGGCCATACAATGCCTTAGACAGTTTTAGAACTTTGCCTGGTTGCTTAGGATCTTGGAAACCTGGTGGTTGCTGTACATAGACTTCCTCCTGTAGCTCACCATTGAGGAAGGCAGATTTGACATCCATATGATGCACCTCCCACTTCCCATTAGCAGCTAGAGCTAGCATGAGCCTGATAGTCTCAAGTCTAGCTACAGGAGCAAAGACCTCCTCATAATCCACCCCATGTTTTTGAGCATATCCCTTTGCAACAAGTCTTGCCTTGTGCTTGACAATATTACCTTGTGGATCCCTTTTTACCTTATAGACCCACTTCAATCCAATGGCTTTGTGACCCTTTGGCAGATTTGCAAAGCACCATGTGTTATTTTCTTGAATTGACTTGAGCTCACTCTTCATTGCTTCAGTCCAACATTGCTCCTCTAGAGCTTCATCTACCCCGGATGGCTCATCAGCTGCAAGCATGCAAACACCACTGTACTCATAATCTTCTATCTCATCTGTGGAGTCAAACAGGTTGCTCAGTGTTCTGAACCTCGATGGTCCACTATGTGTTTCTTCAGAGTGCTGTGATGGTGGTGTTGCAAATATGTTGCCAGCTGGTTGATTTGATCCTGGGTTGTTCTGAGGGTTGGGAGTTGCTTCATTTGGATCCACATCACCCCCTGGATCAGCAAAATGCTCACCCTCTGCATCTGCAGGCTGTTCTCCTGCATTTTCAGCTAATGTCGGTTCTGCTACAGTGTTCTGATAATGCACTGTAAAGGATTCAGTCTCTTGTTCTGAACTCTCTGAGTTGTTTGTTGCACTGGCCCAATTCCAGGGTTTGTTTTCTTCAAAGATCACATCTCTACTGACAACAAGTCTGTTAGATGATGGATCAAAGAATCAAAGAATCTGTATCCCTTAGTGCCTGATTCATACCCAATGAAGACCATTTTTGATGATCTGTCAGACAACTTGTTTAGACCTGGACCATTTTGCTTCACATGTGCCACACACCCAAAGGTTCTTAGATGACTGAGGTTTGGTTTCCTCTTGTGCCAAGCTTCAAATGGAGTTACACTGTCCAAAGACTTGGTAGGACACCTGTTAAGAATGTACACTGCTGTTGAGACTGCCTCACCCCAAAGTTTTGCAGGAACATTCATGGACTTGAGCAAGCACCTAGCCATCTCTACCACTGTTTGGTTTCGACGCTCCACTACTCCATTGTGCTGAGGAGTATATGGTGTAGTGGTATAGTGCTTAATTCCCTGTTCATTGCAGAAAACAGTGAACAGTTGGGAGGTGAACTCCCCACCCCTGTCTGTCCTGAGTGCTTTCAGTTTGGATTCAGTCTCAACCTCTGCTCTATTCTTAACCTTCTTGAAATACTCTAGAGCTTGGTCCTTTGACTTCAACAACTCCACCCACATATACCTGCTGCTATCATCAACTACTAGCAAGAAGTATGAACAGCCACCTGGGGTCTTTGGAGTAATATGACCACAAAGGTCTGCATGAACCAACTCTAGACATTTTTCAGCTCTAAAATTTGAAGCTTGTGGAAAGGGAGCTCTATGCTGCTTGCCAAGGACACAACCATCACATACTTGCTCTACTCTATCTACTGTAGGCATACCCTGAACCATCCCTTTACTGCTAAGATTTCTCAAAGCTCTGAAATTCAGATGTCCCATTCTAGCATGCCAACGCCAAGCTGCATCATCAGACTTTGCTAACAGACAGACTGGTGCAGACAGACCAAACTTGATTGTGTAGAGCCTATTAACAGTTCTAGGTGCAGAGATCAGCAGAGTTGTTTTATCTTGATCAAACACACATAGTTTCCCATTGTCCAAAACCGACTTAAAACCTTTTTCTTCTAATTGACCCAAGCTCACAATATTACTTTTCAGTTTTGGAATGTAATAGACTTCGATCAGTACCTTATGCTGTTGGTGGCGACCTTGGATCACGACTGACCCAAGCCCTTCAATCTCGACGCGGGAGCCATCGCCGAAGCGCACAGTGCCACGAACGCCATGATCGAGCTGTGTCAACACCGACCTCGTTCTAGTCATGTGATTACTGGCATCGGTGTCCAGTACCCATACCCCCTCCGGGACGTCGATGGGAACCACCTTCTCCGTTAGGTGTACGATCTGCGACGGCCCGTGCACGACGTCGCACGCGGCCATCAGCAGGGCGCCACCATGATCAGTGCCGCCGATGGCGACATTCGCCTCTGGCTGCACCACTTCCTTCTTCTTCTCTTTCTTGGGCCTCTTGCAATCTTCGGCCCAGTGGCCATAGATGCTGTGGTTCCGGCATCGGCCTTTCCTCCTTGGTGTGCCCTCGGAGGTCAATTTGACCTTGCCCGAGGCACCACCATCCGGGCGCGCCGCCGACTTGCCCTTCTTGGATCCGACACCACCGCCGCTCCCTCCAGCCTTGTTGCCGGGGTGGAACCGGTGTTTGTTCTTCTCGATCCAGTCTTCCTCGGCGAGGAGACGACCCATCTTGTCGGTGACGTGCTCCGTCTTGTTGTCGAATCTTTCTTCCGCCGCCCGCAGTCTGCCGATCAGCTCCTCAACGGTCAGGTCCTTGAGATTACAGAACATCTCAATGGACACTACCACCTGAGTGAACCGAGGCGGCACCACGCGGAGGAATTTCTTCACCACGCGCACGTCGTCGATGTTCTCACCGAGGGTCTTGAGGTTGCCGACGAGGTTGGTTATCCTCATCCCGAAAGCGTCGATGGACTCGCCGTCCTTAAAGGCGATGTTCTCGAACTCCTTCAGTAACTTTTGAGCATTCACCTCCTTGACCGATCGGCCCCAATTCGCATGGTCCTCACCGCCTCCCAAGCCTCCTTCACTGTCACCTTCCTCCCCAACGACTGCCACATCTCCTTCGGGACTGAGCGCAGGAGCGCGCTCATCGCCTGCCGATCCTGTGCACGCTTGACGCCGGTGCCTGGGTCGATCACCCCCCAGATCTCGAGCGCTTCGTAATTGCACTGCATCAGCATAGCCCACTCGGTGTAGTTGTCGGTGGTGAGCATCGGCCAGAGAAGAGAACTCTCCTTGACGCCGCCACTTCCGCGGGAGGTCTCGGTGTCGCCCATGGCGATCGCCAAAATTTGTCGCCGCGGGATGACGCGCTTTTTGTTTGGTGGCTCTCTCGGTGGACTCATTGAACCCTCGTATTGCATACACCCTGGCTCTGGTACCAAATTGTTAGGACCGGTGGCTCGCCGGACCTATGAGCTCGCTGCTGCCAGCGGTGCCCGGAGCGCGATCACCAGGAACGAAACAGAGCGCGAGAGATGGCGAGTTTGTTTCACTGCGAATGACGCAGCTTCACCGATGCATTCAACTTGGCCTTTTGTTGGCCACGATCCACTTCCCCCGCCACGGTTAGCCGCTGCACGGTGTGACTTATTCTGCGCTCACCCGTGCGACATGCACGACATGCTAGCCATGGCGGAGAAGGGCCAGAGGACGCGGTCCTGGCGTGCTCACGCGTGCAATCAACGTGACACCCAAATTGTTGGAACCAAGACTGGGCTCGGCTTCCGGTCCGCGGCCCAGCTCGTTGTACGCGTGAGCCGGCGCCTCCACGGGCCTAGGTCCACGGAGCACACACATCAAGGTCTGGGACTAACTCAACCCAAAAGACTAGCCTTATAGGTGAGGACTGCCACGCCTTATATGTTGTGCTTTCCCACCTTCGATTACCGATGTGGGACTAACCCCAACAAAATATGGGCTCTAGATAGCAATTTCATTTTAAAATAGGACTGCATCAGGGGTCAGCTTTGAGCCCTTATTTATTTGCTTTGGTGATGGATGAGGTCACAAGGGACATACAAGGTGATATCCCTTGGTGTATGCTCTTTGCTGATGATGTGATGCTAGTTGACGACAGTAGGGCGGGGGTTAATAGGAAGTTAGAACTATGGAGGCACACGTTAGAGTCGAAAGGGTTCAGACTTAGTAGGACTAAGACCGAGTACATGAGGTGTGATTTCAGCGCGACTAGGCACGAGGAGGGAGACGTTAGCCTCGATGGGCAAGTGGTGGCTAAGAAGGATATTTTTCGGTATTTAGGGTCGATGCTACAAAAGGATGGAGACATTGATGAAGATGTTAGGCATAGAATTTCAGCCGGCTGGTTGAAATGGCGTCAAGCTTCTGGCGTTCTATGTGACAAAAGGGTGCCTCAGAAGCTGAAAGGTAAGTTCTATAGGATGGCGATTCGTCCGGCGATGTTATATGGTGCTGAGTGTTGGCCTACAAAAAGGTGACATGTCCAGCAATTGAGTGTAGCGGAGATGCGTATGTTGCGTTGGTGTTATGGGCACACAAGGAGGGATAGAGTACGGAACGACGATATTCGGGATAGGGTTGGGGTGGCACCAATTGAGGAGAAATTGATTCAACATCGGTTGAGATGGTTTGGACATGTCCAACGGAGGCCTCCTGAGGCGCCGGTGCGTAGTGGAGTTCTAAAGCGGGTCGATAATGTAAAGAGCGGTAGAGGTCGACCTAAACTAACTTGGGACGAGTCCGTTAAGAGAGATCTTAAGGAGTGGAATATCCCCAAGGATTTAGCTATGGACAGGAGCGCTTGGAGATTAGCAATCAACGTGCCTGAACCGTGACCTCTTTTGTCTTGTGCCCTTTATGTCCCTTTATGTGTCTCCCTGTTTCTCGTCTCTTTTGGGTTTCATCTCTAGCCTACCCCAACTTGCTTGGGACAAAAGGCTATGTTGTTGTTGTTGTTGTTGATATCGCAGGTGTGTAAACTGGAGTCACACCCCTGAAATTGATGATCTTATATAAGGACTGAGAAGAGCAAAACCCTAAGGAATTTTCTTTTAAAAAAGAGACCCTAAGGAATCATACTAGTACACTACACCATCATCATCCCCGGTAACGACAGTGGTAGATCAATTTCAATCATTTCTTCTCATTAGTGTTGCAAATAGCGGGCTAAGACATTTAGCGGAGCCTTCGGAAATATGCTAAGCAAGCTATAGCGGCATTAAGGCATTTAGCGTTTTCTCAAAAAAACATGCATATTATTGCTTGGTGTTCGCTAACTTGCATGTCTCCGTTGCTGGCTGTCACATTCTCCCTTCATGCCAGTGCTGGAGTACTTGTACTTCCGTTTGGCAGTGTAGTTGCTGCACATCGGCGAAGGGGAAGGCCGCAGCCGCGACCTCTGCAGTCACCTCACGCAGCCGGCTCTTGCAATTACTCTCAGCCGTTCGTAGTTCACAGCCATAGTTGCCTCAATGCACACCAACACCGCGCCACCGCAAAAGGTTCAGAACTAGAGATGCTAGATTTTGTGAACACGCTTATACACCATGGTAGATAGGCTAGATTTGGGCCAGTGGAAATTTTGCTAGGTCTCATTTCTTGGTAGGTCGTCCAGCTGCACATTTAGTGCCGCTAAATTACGTCACCGCTAAAGCATTTAGCGCCGCTAATGCCCGAAATAGCCCTCATAGCGAAATGACTTGAAGATTGAAAATATACTTTAAGAGCTTACATAAGATGAAATATTCAAGCCATCTTTGATTGAATTGAAATGAAAGGATCATGGCGGGATCACTCCTAGAGTGGACAGAACCTTTGGGAAGCGAGTGTTGGAGTATATGTTTAGGCCCATGAGGCTAAGGCCCATGTGGCCCATGTATGGAAACTATATAGCTGCCCTTCTAGGGTTAGCTAAGCTATGGAAAATCATTTCCTCTAACATGGTATCAGCAGCCTAGGGTTAGGTCTTCTCCTTTCCCCTGCCTCCCAGCCGCCGCCCCTTCCCTGGTGGCGCCGCCGCCGGCCCAGCCACCATGGTCGGCGGTCCTCCCCCTCCCCCTTCCCTCTATTCCTTTTTCCCCTCTCACTCCTCTCCTTCCTGGGCCCAGGTTTTGGCCGGCGCCTCCGCTGCCCCTCCTCTGGCCGCTACCCACCCCCTACCCGCCGGCCACCCTCTGGCCGTCGGCCACCCTCTCCCCGCCGGCCATCCCCTGGCCGCCGGCCACCCTCTACCCGCCGGCCTTCCTCTGGCCGCCGGCCACCCCACAGCCGGCACCGGAGCCGCCCGCCATCCTCTCCTGGCCGATCCGGCACTCCAGCGCCACCCCCCCTTCTCTTCCCCTGATGCGACTGCTGCTGCTGCTCACGACACCGCAGCTGCCCGTGCCCTGGCCACCTCTTCCGATCTGGGCACGGTGGGGGACGGCACCGAGGACGTCGCGCCTGCGGGGGTGGTCCAGCCAGGGGTTGTCCAGCCGCTCCTCGACCCTGGAGACCCCGCTGCTGCCGGTGCCGGTGCCACTGCTCCTGCTGTTAACCTTCTTGGTCTCGGTGGTCCTCATCTTCTGCGCGCCCCGGGGCCGGACTCCACTCTCACCGCCGCCCTCGTGGCTGCCCGTGCTGCTGCCGCGGAAGGCCAGGCTCGTGTGCGCGCGGCGGCTCTCGTGTGGGAGCGCGAGCGCGACGCGGCCGACGCTCTGGCTCGCTAGATCGTCGAGGCGGAGCAGCCCTCGGTCCCCCCGCCTCCCGAGACGTCGGTGCCACCTCCTCTACCTCGCCCGGGCGTCCCATCTCACACGCCACCGTCCTCTGGCATGACCCGGCTGACCCGCTCGTGGCCCAGCTCCACTACCAGGCCGGGGGGGGTCCAAAACATTCGACTTCTCGTCCCGGTCGTCCTCGAGCCGGAGTCGCCCTCCTATGCCCGCTGGCGGGATCTAGTGGTTCTCACACTTCGCCGCTACGCCCTCGACGACCACGTCCTCGTCGACGCCTCGGTCGCCGTCCAGACGCCGTCGTGGCTCCGTCTCGACAGCATCGTCCTCTCCTGGATCTTGGGGACGATCTCTCTGGACCTCCACGACCTCGTCCGCACCTCCCCTGACGCGCGTCGGGCGTGGCTTGCCCTTGAGGGCCAGTTCCTTGGCAACGCCGAGGCCCAGGCTCTGCGTCTCGACGCGAGTTTCCGCACCTTCGTCCAGGGTGACCTCTCCGTTGGCGAGTTCTGTCGTCGGATGAAGAGCATGGCGGACTCTCTTGGCACCTCGGCTGGCCCGTGGAGGATCGTATCTTGGTCCTCAACGTCCTTCGCGGGCTCAGCGACCGGTATGCCCACCTCCGGACGTGGATCACCCGTCAGCGGCCCTTCCTCACCTTCCTGGAGGTCCGTGACGATCTCGTCATGGAGGAGCTCACACAGGGCATCCAGCCGGGGTCTGCTGTTTCTCCGGGGTCCTCGACGGCTCTGGCCGCTACTCCACCGTGTCCTCCTACTCCACCACGGTCGTCCGCTCTGCCACCGTCGTCTCTTCTGGGCCCTCCTCCCTCCGGGCCGAGCGGAGGTAGGGGGGTCGTGGCTCTCGTCGTCGACGTGGAGGGGGCCGCGGGGGTGGTCGGGGCGGCCACCCACAGGCTCCGGCACCGGCCGGACCACACGGGTGGCACCATGGCCTTCGTTCCAGAACCCGTGGTCCGGTCGCATCTCCATGTGGCCCTACCACGCCCCCGGAGCCGACACTCGCCCACCAGTGGCCATGCTGACCGGAGCTCCTCCTGCTGGTCCTCCACCCGGCGCCATCCCTGCTACGCCGTGAGTTCCACCCTTCGGGACTACACTGGGGGTCACCGGCTGGGATCAGGCGGCCCTGGCTCGCTCGTTCAGCAGCATGTGCCTGACACCTCCGGTCGGACCCGAGTGGATCGCTGATTCGGGGGCCACCTACCACACTACCCCTTACCCCGGTATACTTTCGTCGATTCACTCTCCCTCTCCCTCTCTTCCTTCGTCCATTATGGTCGTAAATGGTTCTTGTATTCCAGTCTCATCTGTGGGTACCGCCGGTGCTCATGGCTCCTTTCGTCTTCCTGATGTTCTTGTTGCTCCTTCTATGGTTCATAATCTTCTTTCTATTCGACGTTTTACAGCTGACAATTCTTGTTCTGTGGAATTTGACTCTTCTGGTCTTACTGTAAAGGATTTGGCTTCCCGGCGACCTCTGCTCCGATGTGACAGCACCGGGCCCCTTTACACCCTTCGCTTCCCGGCGGCTCCTTCGTCTTCTTCGCCGCCCGTTTTGTCAGCTGCCTTCGTCGCTTCTACTTCCTCTACTACCTGGCACCGGCGCCTCGGCCATCCTGGACGTGATGCCCTGATACAGCTCAGTCGTAGCTCCGGTCTTCCATGTACTCGAGCTCATGATGAGCAACTGTGTCATGCGTGCCAATTGGGCCGGCATGTTCGTCTTCCTTTTTCTAGTTCTACTTCCCATGCGGCCCGTATTTTTGATCTTGTACATTGCGACCTATGGACATCTCCTATTCTGAGTATTTCTGGTTATAAGTACTATCTTGTGGTTGTTGATGATTTTTCGCACTATTCGTGGACTTTTCCTCTCCGTGCGAATTCTGATACGTTTACCACGCTCCTCCACTTCTTTACTTGGGTGTCCACACAGTTCGGCCTCACCATCAAGACCGTCCAGTGTGACAATGGTCGCGAGTTTGATAACTCTACCTCCCGCGATTTCTTCCTCTCTCACGGTGTTCAGCTTCGCATGTCTTGTCCATACACCTCTTCGCAGAATGGCAAGGCTGAGCGGATGATTCGCACCACCAACGACACTGTGCGTACCCTTCTGTTTCAGGCCTCTCTTCTTGCTCGTTTCTGGGCTGAGGGCCTGCACATCTCCACCTACCTTCTTAACTGCCTTCCTTCTGCGGCCTGCCCGCTCCTACTCCTCACCACGCCCTCTTCGGTACCCCACCTCGGTACAATCACCTCCGCGTGTTTGGGTGTGCGTGTTACCCTAACACCGCTGCCACTTCTTCCCACAAGCTGGACCCTCGCTCCACGCTCTGTGTCTTCCTTGGGTACTCCCCGGATCACAAGGGGTACCGGTGCTTTGACCTTACCTCCCGACGGGTTCTCATCTCTCGCCATGTGGTGTTCGATGAGTCCGTTTTTCCCTTTTCCAGCACTACCACCCCTCCGGTACCGACCCACCCTCCCTGTTTCCCACTGACCCGGTGGTCCAGGCACCTCTTTCGTGGCCCCCTGCAGGTACTGCTTCGCCGCGCACCGGGCCGGCCCCCTGTCCCGGCTCCTCAGCGGATCCGGGCCAGTCGTCCTCGGGCGCGGCCCCGTCCTCTCAGGTTGGTGCAGACCCGGGGCCTTCGTCCCCCGCTTCTGCCCCGGGGGATCGTGTCGGTCGCCGACGCCGGATCCCATCCCGGCACCTGCCCCGGCACCTCCGTCGAGGTTCGCCGCGCCGGTACGGGTGTACCAGCGTAGGCCGCGACCGCCGCCGCTCGCGCTCCCTTCTCCACCGGGGACACCGACACCACCGCCGCAGTCCCCGCCGGCTCGTGGTGCCCCGCCGGTTTACCACCCGCCGCTGCTTCACCGACACCCGTGGCATGTTCACCCGATGGTGACACGACACGCGGCTGGCACACTGCCGCCTCGTGCCCTCGAGGCTTCGACCGACGACGCGGTGGTCTCTCCGGTACCCTCTTCCGTTCGCGACGCCCTGTTGGACCCTCACTGGCGCCGCGCGATGGAAGAGGAGTACACCGCGCTACTCGCCAACCAGACGTGGGAGTTGGTGCCCCGGCCGCCAGGCTCCAACGTCGTCACCGGCAAGTGGATTTGGACCCACAAGCGCCGGGCCGACGGCTCTCTCGAGCGCTACAAGGCTCGATGGGTCCTCCGGGGTTTCACTCAGCGTCCTGGCGTCGACTACGATGAGACCTTCAGCCCGGTGGTCAAGCCGTCGACCGTCCGTACCGTGCTATCGCTGGCACTTGCTCGGTCTTGGCCCGTCCACCAGCTGGACGTCAAGAACGTCTTCCTCCACGGCCTTCTTACCGAGACCGTGTACTGCAGTCAGCCGGCGGGGTTCGTCGACACCACCCGTCCTGACATGGTCTGCCGGCTCAACAGGTCCCTCTACGGCCTCAAGCAGGCACCTCGGGCGTGGAACCACCGGTTCGCCGCTTTCTTGCTGACCCTGGGGTTCATAGAGGCCAAGTCTGATACGTCCCTGTTCGTCTACCACCATGGAGCCGACACTGCATACTTGCTGCTCTATGTTGATGACATTGTCCTCACCGCCTCCAGCGAGCCACTTCTCCGTCGGATCATCACCGCTCTCCAGCAGGAGTTCGCGATGAAGGATCTGGGTGAGCTCCACCACTTCCTCGGTGTCACTGTTGAGCACCGTCCTACCGGGCTCCTCCTTCACCAGCGACAGTACACTCGGGACATCCTGGAGCGGGCTGGGATGACTGACTGCAACCCCTGTTCCACTCCGGTCGACACTCAGGGGAAGCTGTCTGAGGCTGAGGGACCACCGGTGGCCGATCCCACTGCGTACAGGAGTCTCGCCGGGGCCCTTCAGTACCTCACCTTCACCCGGCCGGACATCACCTATGCAGTTCAGCAGGTCTGCCTCCATATGCATGACCCCCGGGAGCCTCACCTCACGGCTCTCAAGCGCCTCCGCTACCTCTGGGGCACGCTCGACTACGGCCTCCACCTCCACCGGGCCTCCTCCACCGACCTCGTCGTTTACACCGACGCTGACTGGGCCGGGTGCCCGGATACTCGCCGCTCCACCTTCGGCTACGCCGTCTTCCTGGGCGGTAACCTGGTGTCTTGGTCGTCCAAGCGCCAGCCGGTGGTCTCCCGGTCCAGCGCCGAGGCGGAGTACCGCGCCGTTGCTAACGGCGTGGCGGAGGCCGCCTGGCTTAGGCAGCTGCTTGCTGAGTTGCACACTCCGTCCTCCCGGAGCACACTGATCTACTGCGACAACGTCAGTGCGGTCTAACTCTCCACCAACCCCATCCAGCACCAGCGGACAAAGCATGTGGAGATCGACCTCCACTTTGTCCGTGATCGGGTGGCCATGGGCGAGGTGCGGGTCCTTCATGTTCCGACGACCTCCCAGTTCGCGGACATCTTCACCAAAGGCCTCCCGTCCTTGACCTTCGCCGAGTTTCGCTCCAGCCTCAACATCACCGGTGGCTAGTTGCGTCTGTGGGGGGTTGTGTGTCACAGAACCTCCTAATTATGATGGCCCACAAGTACCCGTCATTGCCATAATGACCTCTGATGGTCGTACTTATGTTCACCATAACTTAAAAGGCCTGCTTTCCTCCGAACAGGATCCAATCACAGGAGTATTGCAATATTATAACAGTTTATTCAAAATATTCAACAGAGTAACGTAGCGGAAGTCTTACAATAATATAGGTTTACAAACTAGTTTTCAAACTTCAAACCTTATGTAACATTATTACAAACCAGTAGTAGAGAAGTATCGGTATTAACTTTATTACAACACACAAGCGAGATGCCTTGCCCAAAGGCCACACAGTCTACTCGTCGTCGCTTTCTTCAACCACGACGGTCATGCAACAAGGCTCGAAGCAAACTTGTTCATGAACCGCACCTGCAACAAGGGGTTAACAAACCCTGAGTACTTGAGGGTACTCAACAAGACTTACCCGACTAAGACAAAGACTCCAAGGGCATGCTAGCTTTAGTGAATCAAGGTACGGGTATTTTAGAATCAAGATTTTCTTTTGCAGAAAAGCCTACTAAAGTGAGTCCTTACCTTCAAAGTTTTACTTTTACCATTGATGGTTCATTAACCAATTCTAGGTGATTCTAATCTAGATCAAAGTAATTATCATCAAAACCTTTCTCATTCTTTCTTTCAATTCCAGTTCTTAACTACGATGCAAGTCAGGTGATCAAGTCTCCATAACCGAGGAGCAACGACGATTCGAACCGATTATACCCAGCTGGGGATCCCTAACCCCACGACATATGTAGAACTGAATCTTGCATATATCAACCCTCATTTAGATCTCCCAAAACCAGAACGTGTCCATCGTCACCCGAGAGTACAGTACTCCTCGAACCCGACCAAATTCTAGCCCCGAGGGTACACGCTACTCTCGCCATCTCTCCACTCCCAGTGCGAGGTTAGATGTTCTCGTAATGGAATCACTAACATTTTGGGCTTACCCAAGGCATGAAGCTAGTTGCAAAGTCTTGAACACAACAGGCTTACAACGAACGGACCTTAACTGACAAGGCGGAAACACTACATTGAGACTCCTTTCCCAATGCATGTTAGCAGTGGCCAAACCACCCGTCCGATCTTTCAAGTTCATTCTCATATTTCAATATTCATTCAATATGCCGTCATGGCTATTTAAACATTGCATTTAAAAGCTTAACTTCTAAGCATAGCGAAGCATACTACGCATTTTCCGTAAAACATATATCAAGGTTGATATCACAATAATCAAGGATGATAATGCAGCAATTGGGTTATCACTCAACTCCTAATTACTTAATGCAGTAAACCATATTATAAATAATAAAACATTTGTAAAATTCAAGGTAGGGTTTAAATGCACCGGGGCTTGCCTTGCTCGGACACGACGACTGACTCAGACCCGAGAACTCCAACGTCAGGTCCGAAACCCACCGACGATTGCTCTTCTCCGGAAACTGGCTCGACGGCTTCGACTTCTTCGAAAGCGGAGACTACACGAACACATAACATGCTTTAACATGATGCTCGATGATAAACATGATGCTTGATGATAACATGCTACGAGTTACGACTGTAGTACAACTTCCTTCGCGGTACAGTCGCAAACTGAAAACCTACTAACTAGTAGCGACGATTCTAGCGATACCAGCTTTAACCTAAATAAGTTACTAACGAGCTCAATCATGAAATTAAGGTGCCAGAGATCACCAAAGGGTAGTGACCTAAGGACATCACTCAATAAAAAGGCACACAACACTTAAAGTTCTTAAATTAACATTTATTTATTATTTAAATAATTAGGACATAATTAGAAGTTAATCAAATTTTACCTAATCAAGCTCAAACTTTTTCTATGGATTAAGAATGATTTATAACAGTGTCATAATAAATTTCATCATTTTTGGATTAATAAATTAATTATTAAAATTCATGGAAGTTGCATTTAATCTTTATTAGAACTAATTAATTCTACTGCACAAAGTATTCAAATTCATGATTTAACATTTTTCCTAGATAGTTTATACATTTAGAAGCCTACACAAAAATTTTCATGAATTTTGGAACTCTACACAATTTTTAGTGAAATAAACAAATAACTAAACTATTCATTTATTTGAAAAAGAAAAACAAAAACGAAATCGGGCCGATTCTTCCTTTCTCCCGCGGTCCGGCCCAACTAGACGGCCCGCTCGCGCACGCCCGCGCCCGCACGCGCTCGGCCCAGCCGCGCGGCCCAGCAGGCGGCCTGCCTCACGCGCGCGCGTCTGCCTCTCCCTCTCTCTCTCTGACAGCGCGGTCCCCCTTGTCATCGCCTTCCTCCCGCTCGCCCGCTCGCTCCCGCGTGCCCGCGCTCTCTCCCGCGGTGGCTGGCCGGTGACCGATGCCTCGGTCGACAAACCGACTCCACCATCACCATCTACACTACCCCACGGTTCCATTTTGCTACTAAACACCATGGCTCGAGCTCCGGTGACAGCTCACCGACGACGGTGGCGGCTCGACGGCCACGGTGACCGGTGACTCAACGGTACAACGCGGTAGCGATTAAAGCGAGTGGTCAGGGAGTATCAGGGGCGTACCACGATCACGAAGGAGTGATCAGTTGAAGCTGAGAGGCTCTGGAGGCGGCTGGCCACGGTGGCGGGGTTCAACCGGGACGGCGGCGACCCGAGGTGGAAGACAACGGTTCCCCGGCGATCCTGAGCGGTAGCATCTACACCAAGAGGCGCAATAGGTTCGCAAGGTGATGGCGGAATGATTGGCGAGATGGAGATAGATGCGGTGGAGCAGGAAGGGCGAATTTGGCCGGAGAAATGAGGACGGTGGCGGCGGCGATGGTGAAACCAGAAAACGTCACTGTGACCTCGACGTATTTATAGACGACGGTCGCGGCTACAGAGCTGCACTGCTCGCGTCGTCGCGCTGGCGTTCTCGACCGCGCGCGAAGGCCGTGGAAGCTGGCCGAAGCCGTCCGGCGTCTCGCCGGCGCCCATGCCGCGCGGTGGTCGGCGGTGATTCGTCGGTGCACTGTAGCTGCCCCCTAAATTTTGAATTTTCAAACTGTTTTCTAAAATTACTCTCAAATTCATGCAACAACTTGAAAAACTTCCAATCTATGAAATCTTCAGAATTTCAAGCTCTACAAGTTTTGTATTGAACACTTTTTCAAATTCTCACTGGATTTTGAAATTTGAGTTTAAATTCAAAAGGGAACACATTTTTCAGATTTGGTAATTTAGAAATTACTTTTGATTTTATATTGAAACTTCAAAATCTCCAAACATCAAAGTTGTATATCTTGACCAGACCTACAACTTTGCTGTTCAAAACTTTTTAAAATTCTGCCTCCATTTTGAAATCTTAGTTCGGGGACAAAAATAATTTAAATCTGAAATTTGTTTATTTTCAAAATTGCTCCACATTTTACACTAAAACTTTGAAAACTCAAAACACCAAAGTTGTAGCCCTTGAAAAGTTCTACAAACTTGGTTTTGAACTTTTTCCCAAATTTTGCTTAGATTTTGAATTATTTCAAAAGGGGTAAAACAGGGTTTTGAAATTTAGGGTTTTCGGAGGAATTTTAAATTGGAATTTGTTGCTACTTTGATTTGTGATTACTTAGCGATCAAAACCTCACCCAAGGACATCATTTGGACCAACATGACATGGTTGACCAAATGCCACTCTTGGTTGACCAATTAGCTTTTAAAATTCTTTTACATTTTTCCCCAATTTTGAATTCGAATTCGAATCGGAAAACTCGTGATAAGTTTTGGGACTCCAATTCAAACTCAAATTTGGAGTTTCATTTTAGAGGTTGTACTTGAGCTCATACCCTACTCTTGACACTAGTGTGCAACACAGTCGCACACCTCAAATTACGCAGGGCATGGACTAAGCATTTGCGGTGGTATTAAAAATTAGGGTTTTCGGGTTCGGAGCACACCACTGAGAAACACATTCAACCTAGATAAGTAAACTTGTTTTAGTTGATGCATAACAAGGTTAACCTAACAGGGATGCTTTGCAATGCATTATGATGACATGGCAGATTAATTAGCACTATAACACCCGGGGTGTTACATTGTGTGTGTTCTTTCTTGTTCAGCCTCGAACTCCGCTGCGACGGTAGTTCAAACTGCGGGGGGTGTTGGAGTATATGTTTAGGCCCATGAGGCTAAGGCCCATGTATGGAAACTATATAGCTACCCTTCTAGGGTTAGCCAAGCTATGGAAAATCATTTCCTCTAACAGCGAGGAATGATGTGGTGTTCAATGGGATCACTCCTAGAGTGGACAGAACCTTCCTACTGGTGCAGGAGGAATCTGAACTCTGGATGCTTGCAGGTGCGAAAGGTCTTGGTGCCATGGTCGCTACTAGGCCCCCTGTTCAGTAGTTGGGAGTTGGTCTAACTGGTCGTAACATATCTATCTTTGGCGCAATCGTAAAAGTATAGCCCGGTGATCACGGACAAGTGGTGTAGGCGTGTATGTGTGTGTGCGTCCATGTACACTGTGTATGGCCATTTTGGCCTAACTCTTCTTCTCTTAATGCAATGATATGCAGTCCTCCTCCATATTCGAGAAAAAAAGGATCATGGCGGGATCAAGTTATTTTGTCAACAATATTCCTTACATGTATCACTTTCTGTACAACCAAAACATATAAAGGAGAAAACCATCATTAACTTTAAGTTGTTATACCACTAAACCATATTGGATACTTCATAAGGTGGATAATAGTATTTGGCTAAACATAACTTTAATGAATTCTTTTGTGCCCAAACTTTTTGAACAACACATAATATACACCCCCCAGATAATATGCTAACAAGGACAACTATAATGCTCACCCATTCAACATACAGAATACATGTCATCTTGCATGCTATCTTTATTAGCAGATTCACTTATATTATTTTGATTTGCTCATTAGACACTCTTTTCTTTGCCGTCTCTTTAGGCAAGTGTTCCAATCAGTGAGTTTGTACCTTTATAGTTTATATACAAGAAAACTTGTCACTCTAATGGGAAACAGTATGTGGCGTTACCTCAAAACATGTCATGTAAATGCTCCCACTCTTTTATTAATTTCTATAATTAAGGCAATCTCACCTTATTCTATAATTGAACCAAATATTCCAAATATAGGTTGTTTATTTAGGACAGCAACAGTCTCCAATGTGACACTTTGACTTGGATTTTTTTTGGTCAAAATATACAAATCTCAAATAGTGAAAATTATATTTTATGGAAAATATTTTACATGATGAATAACATCAACCATATGTTGTCAATATATACCACTTTTAATATACTGATGGTCCAAGTTAAAAAAAGTTTTACCTGATTGAATCCTAAAATGACTTCATTTGGAATCGGATACATTAGTTACTAGTTAGAGCAGTGGGCACCTCCCTTATCAATGAACTATACTTCCTGTACGAGGTTGGCCATTGTCATGTTTATGTTCCTCATGTGAAATTTGACCATACAACTGATCCCTATGTTATCTATCTACCATATTTAGATGATACTGCATACAGTTGTCATGTTTATGTTCCTCGTGTGAAATCTGACCGTATAACTGATCACCTATGTTATGTATCTATCATATTTAGATGATACTGCATACTTAAGTAAGTCTTGACTCCTCTATCCGCTGGAATTACTTTTATGCAGATTATGTGTGCTGCCTATGCTAACAATGCTCTTCAGATACATATCACTACATCAGTCTTCAACATCTCCTTTTCTCAGGTTTTATGTCATTGTAAAGACTTGTTAGCTCCTTGCTTTTGTTAGCTCTGTTCAAATTACCCTGATTTCTTCTCATTTATTCAAGTTGTAAAAGTTATCGTACAACAGATGCTTCATAAATTCTATATCGCACTTGAATCACACTGTGCTTCAATCTGAATCTAGCAGTAATGACATGTTTTGATCAGTTGAGTTTCTGGGGTGTTCATATATGGTGCCTTTCACAGCAAAAGGTGCTAGCGCTGTTACTGGTGTTGGGGTTAATGAAAAGTTTGCCACTTTGGATGAATTTGATATTATTAACATTAAATCTGCCTGAATTGTTGCGCCATATACGCTAATAACTTTGAAACTGAAGTCTTATATTATATTTCTCTGTTGCTTGCATGTTGAAACGTAGGCTGGTTAGGCATTGACTTTTGGATAGGAACCTTGGAAACAAAAGCTACATCTACATCTAACATATTATATTTATGTTTGCTATTCTTCTAGAAGGGCAAAATAACTTGATCATTCCTTTGTGAATTGTGCCAAGTGAGCTGTGAGGCCTCGGCATAGTCTGGTGATTTGTTGTGTAAACAACTAGGGCCCTGTTCATCCGGCTTATAATCCGTCTTTTTCAGCTTGTTTTTTTTAGCCGGAACAATATTTTTCTCTCACAACAAATCAGCCAACAGTGTTTTTCAGCCGGCTTATCAGCACAGCCGAACGGGGCCTATGAATGTTTGAGCGTTGCAAACAACTCTGGATTTTTTTAAGATAATATAATGTCATGCGTCGATTTTTTTCTTCTAAAATGAAGGTGATTTCATTTTTTCTGAATTGAACGTCAAGTCATCTACATATATTTGTGACCAATGCCCGGGTGTGATTGCAGTTGTTGGTGTTGAATTGCGTCATAGACTTGGAATAGCAGAAGCCTGGCTAGACCACAAGGGATGGGGAGGAAGCTTCTCGTCAACTAGCTCTCACTCTATATTTAGAGTGGTACAGTGCTTACTCTATATTCTATAGTGGCGGGCTCCACTAGCTAAACAAAGGTGAAAGTATCTAGGCCCCGGTGTTGGTTTCGGCAATTGATGACAACGCATTATTACCATGACTAACGTGTGTTTTGCAGAAACGTTGGTAAGTTAGGTCATGGAGTTGATAACTGCTTTGGGCACTATGGTATTCATGTCCCTTGATGGAAATCGTTTCGGTTTTCAAAGGATCAACGATAAGGTTAAGGACGGTTAGTTCCGGATGTCAAGGTGTTGAGTTACATCTGGAATAGTCGTTAGGATCTTTGTTTCTTCCTTTGACCGTACTATAAAGGGAGACATGAGCAAGTAGCTTGACCTAGGTGAGTCTTTTGTTTAGGTATGGTGCACACTTGTTAAACTTAGCACTAGGTAGCTCTAGAAAAGCTCAAAGTTCAGTTGGAAGCAACTTGGTTCAAGTTGCGTCGCGTTTAGAAGTCGTTTGAGCAGTTTACCCTTGACCGGACACCGTCTTTGTCATGACCGGACGCGTCTGGTCAGTACTAACAAGTCACTGCGTCGTTAACTGATTGACCGGACGCGGTCCCTGAGAGGACCGGACGCGGTGGTCAGTCTGACACGTGTTTCAGAGGGTAAACAGTATAATCGGACGCGACTGTGAAGTGATCGGACGTGTCCGGTCATGTTCCAGTAAGGTCCTTAGCTTACCTGACGCGTTCGGTCATCTATGATCAGACGCGGTCGAGCGTCAGGTCACATTTCAGTAAGGTCCTTAGCTGACCTGACGCGTCCGGTCATCTATGATCGGACGCGGTCGAGCATCAGGTCAGTTTCCAGTAAGGTTCTTGCATGATCGGACGTGTCCGGTCATCCCTGACCGGCGCGTCCGGTCACTCAGCGCTGACTTTCGGTTTTCGACCGTTACACTCAACCGGCGCGTTCGGTCACGTCGACCAGCGCGTCCGGTCAGTACGAGTTTTGCTGATTTGGCAGGTAACGATTGGATTTATCTGAGGGGTGTATAAATACATATCCCCTCCACCTCTTTTAGACGTCTCTTGCTCATTTGTTCAGCTGAGAAACACCTTTGGAGTACAAGGGAGTACAAGATCCCTAGTGAGGATAGTGATTTGAGAATCAAAGTTTGAGATTCCTCACTAGTGACAAGAGTGTAGCAAGTGTGCATCCATCTTCTCATTAGGCTTGTTGTGGTCAAGTGAGAGTTCTAGCTTGTTACTCTTGGTGATCGCCATCACCTAGACGGTTTGGTGGTGATTGGGAGTTTGGTGATCATCCGGCGAGCTTGTGGGTGACCCAACTCATGTTGTGAGCGGTTTTGGGTGATTCGCCGCGACGGAGTGTCGAAGAATCAACTCGTAGAGAGCACTTGATCCTTGCGCGGATCAAGGGGGAGCTACACCCTTGCGCGGATGCTCCAACGAGGACTAGTGGGGAGTGGCGACTCTCCGATACCTTGGGAAAACATCGCCGTGTTCATAACCCTTACTTTCAAGCATTTACTTTCTTGTATTACTTTCATTGCTTGTTTACTTTCCTAGAATTGCCTTGCTAGACTAGGATTGGAACTTAGGGTGCAAAATTTTTATCGGTAGAATCACAAGGAACACTAATAGGCATTAGGGGTGAAGTTTGGCTTATAGGATTTAATTCTTGCAATTAATTTTTAGAAAAGCCCAATTCACCCCCCCCTCTTAGGCATCTTGATCCTTTCAATTGGTATCAGAGCCGTGTTGCTCTTTATTTAGGCTTCACCACCTAGAGCAAGATGTTTAATGGGGAAGGACCACCTTCCACTTTTGAGGGAGACGATTTTCCATATTGGAAAAATCGTATGGAGGCGTACCTTGAAACCATAGATGTTGGGTGCCTTAGAGCCGCAACCGAAGGGCTTCCCCCTATTAGGGATCCCGCCAACCCAAGTGGCGACGAGGAGAAGTACGACCGGTAGAATGCAAAAGGTAAAAAAAAATACACTCTACCGGGCCCTAGGCAAGGATATCTTCAATCGTGTGCATAATGCCAAAAACGCTCATGAATTGTGGGAAAACCTTTGTGCTCTCCATGAGGGAACTAAGAGTGAGCGTGAGGAACGCTATCATATTGCTTTAAAGAAAATTAATTCTTTTGAGATGCTTCCCAAAGAAAGTGCTAATGAAATATACACTCGATTGAATGTTCTTGTAGAGAATCTCAATGCTCTTGGACTCACTCAAATGAGTCAATCGGATGTTGCAAGGAGGATCTTGAGTGTTCTTCCCGTTGAGAAGTATGGACACATTGTCACCGTACTTCACCAAAGTGATCTCTCCGCCGCAACACTAACACAAGTATTGGGAAAGATCAATGCTCATGAGATATACATGCATATCACTTCGGAAGAGGGCTCATCATCTTCCAAGAAGAAAGACTTGACCTTCAAAGTTAACCATAAAAAGAAAAAGAAGAAGGGTCAAGCCATGATGGTGCAAGAAAGCTCAAGTGAAAGTGATATTGATGATGCATCACTTGCACTCATGGTGAGAAAGACCACCAAGATGCTAAAGAAGCTCAACAAGAGTGGCATCAAGTTCGATGGCAAGAAGAAGAAATTCTTTACAAGTAGCAAAAGGAAGCCAATATCCGAGATGGATTGCTTCAATTGTTGTGAACTTGGCCACCTAGCTCATCAATGCCCGAAGCCTCCAAAAGACAAGTACAAAAACAAGTACAAGGGCAAGAAAGATGATTCAAGTGATGAAGAAGATGAGAAAAAAAAGAACAAGTCATACAAAAAGAAAGATGACAAGAAGAGAGAGTTTTACAAGAAGAAGAAGAAGGGAGGCAAAACTTACATTGTTGGTGATTGGCTCACCGACATTGAGTCATCATGTGAGTCCTTCGGCGATGAGAGCGATGATGAGAAAGAGAAGATCGCCGCATTTGTGATTAGGCCATCATCATCTTCGTCGACATCTTCATCACCACCTTCACCGCCACCTTCACCATCATCGTCTACTTCTCACCTATGCCTTATGGCCAAGGGTGAACGAAAGGTACAAAACAATGAGAGTGATGATGATGATAGTGATAGTGATGATGAATATGATGCACCTTCTTATGATGAACTTGTAAAATTGTTGAGCAAATATTCTAAAATCATAAGAAGAACTAGAAATAAAAATGATGAGCTTCAAAATGAAAATGACTCACTCTCATCTAAGATTGAAAATGCATAAAAGACTAGTGAAGAGCTCAAAGATCAAAATGAGATTATGTCTTCTACTCTCAAGGAGCTTAAAACATCTAACAAAAAGCTTAGAGATGAACATGATAAACTTAAGAGGAAGCATGATGAGCTCAACACTAGGCATAACTTGTTAAAAGACAAATATACTACATTGAAAATTGATTTTGATAGTCTTATTGTTGCTAATGAGCTTGCTCTTGAGACACATGATGCTACTAACCAAGTTGTTAAGATTGATATAGCTACATCATGTGATGATTTGATTATTGAGAACTTTGAGCAAGGCTCTAGCGGCAAAGGCAAGAGTGTGGTTGAGTCCGACAACCATGATGAGTATGTTAAGCTCAAGAGTGAAAATAAGATGCTTAAGATTGAGAATAAGAAGTTGATGGCTCTTGAAAAGCAAACATCAAATGAGTCACTCATTGAAGAAAACAAAAAGCTCAAGCAAAAAAAGAGCATCTCAAGACCGGCCTAAGCAAGTTCACAAGAGGCCAACATTTGCAAAGTGAGCTACTCATGAACACCGTCATGAAGATGGATAGAAGTGGCATTGGTTACTTGGAAAATTAAGAGAAGAAGGTCAAAGCTCAACAACAACAAAGCAAGTCAAAGCCTAAGCCAAAGAGATGTGTTGAGTGTGGACAAGAAGGTCATTTTGCTCATGAGTGTAAAACTCCACCACCACAACCCTTGCCCAAGCATGCTAGACCCTTTGCTTTCAATGCTCATTACATGCTTAGAAAAGATTCTAGTGGAAAGATGAAAGTCATATTCTTGGGTCCCCCTAACAAAAATAGGTCAAAGAAAATATGGGTTGTCAAGTCACTAGTTGAGAAAGTCAAGAGCCCCTCTCAAGTTTGGGTCTCTAAATAAAAGGCTTGATCTCTTGTGTGTAGGTGAACTACAAGACCGGTGGATCTCATTGGGTGATTGATAGTGATTGCACTCAACATATGACCGGTGATCCTCGTATGTTCACCTCACTTGAAGAGAATGGGGAATGTCAAGAGAAGATCATATTTGGGGACAATTCAAAGAGCAAAGTCAAGGGTATAGGCAATATTGCAATATCAAATGATCACTCTCTCTCAAATGTGCTCTATGTTGCTTCATTGAGTTTCAACTTACTATCCATTGGGCAACTTTGTGACCTTGGCTACCAATGCTTGTTCACTCCAAATGAAGTGGTAGTTACAAAGATAGATGACAAGCAAGTGATTTTCAAAGGCTTTAGATACAACAATCTCTATCTTGTGGACTTCACCTCCAAAGATGTAAACTTGATGATATGTTTGTTCACCAAAACTACACTTGGATGGCTTTGGCATAGGAGGCTTGCTCATGTTGGAATGAACACTCTCAACAAGCTATTAAAGAAAGAATTAGTGAGAGGTTTGAAGGATGTAAAGTTTGAGAAGGACAAACCTTGTAGTGCATGTCAAGCCGGTAAACAAGTTGCAAATACTCATCCAACCAAAGCTTATATGTCAACATCAAGAGTGTTAGAACTTCTTCACATGGATTTGTTTGGCCCTACAACTTACAAGAGCTTGGGTGGAAATCTCTATTGCCTAGTAATTGTGGATGACTACTCAAGATACACTTAGACTTTTTTCCTTCATGACAAATCCGAAGTGGCAAATTGCTTCAAGAAGTTTGCAAAGAGAGCTCAAAATAAATTTGAAGTCAAGATAAAGAAGATTAGAAGTGACAATGGCAAAGAGTTTAACAACACAAACATTGAAGCTTATTGTGATGAAATTGGAATCAAGCATGAAGTTTCATCAACCTACACTCCTCAACAAAATGGTGTAGTTAAGAGAAAGAACCGGACCTTGATCACTCTTGCAAGAACAATGCTAGATGAGTACAACACACCGGAGAAATTGTGGGCCGAGGCAATCAAAACCGCATGCTATGCTTCAAATCGCCTCTTCCTACAAAAGTTCCTTGGCAAGACCCCCTATAAGTTGCTAAATGGGAAGAAGCCGGACGTCTCATTCTTCCGGATGTTTGGTTGGAAATGCTACATCTACAAGAAGCGTCAACACCTAGGGAAGTTTCAAAGACGTTGTGATATTGGTTTTCTTGTTGGTTACTCATCAAAGTCCAAAGCATATAGAGTATTTAACCATACCACCGGTTTGGTTGAAGAAACATATGATGTGGAATTTAATGAATCTAACGGCTCCCAAGGAGCAATTGAGAATTGTGATGATGTAGGTGATGAACCATTGAGAGAGGCCATGAAGAACATGCCGGTGGGAGACATCAAGCCTAAAGATGATGAAGACGATATACAAATTATCAATCCACCATCTTCATCACATTTGCCTTAAAATGATGACAAGAATGAGAGAGTTGAAAATGAAGATACTCATGTCTCTCATCAACAAGCCGAGGCATAAGCTCAAGATGTTGATGCTCCCTATCCCTCTCCTCAAGTGGTTGATATAAGAAACTCACCTCTACTTCAATCACATCCACAAGATCTCATCATAGGGAGTTCTACAAATGGTGTAATGACTCGATCTCAAAAGCTTACTTCTTTTGTTGAACATCACTCTTTTGTCTCTTGTCTTGAACCTAAGAATGTAGAAGAAGCTCTTTAAGATCCGGATTGGGTGAATGCTATGCATGAAGAATTGAACAACTTCGCCCGCAATCAAGTTTGGACACTTGAAGAGCATCCAAAAGGTGAAAGAGTCATTGGAACCAAGTGGGTGTTCCGCAACAAGCAAGATGATCAAGGCGTAGTAGTGAGGAACAAGGCATGACTAGTTGCAAAGGGGTTCTCTCAAGTTGAAGGTCTTGATTTTGGAGAGACCTTTGCACCTGTTGCAAGACTTGAAGCCATTCGTATCCTTCTTGCATATGCATCACATCATGAAATGAAACTATATCAAATGGATGTGAAAAGTGCATTTTTAAATGGCTTCATAAATGAACTAGTCTATGTTGAACAACCTCCCGGGTTTGAAGACCCTAGATATCCTAATCATGTTTATAGGTTGTCCAAGGCGCTATATAGGCTCAAGCAAGCCCCTAGAGCGTGGTATGAGCGCCTCCGGGACTTCCTCATTGAGACGGGCTTTACTATTGGGAAGGTTGACACCACACTATTTACCAAGAAGCTTAATAAAGAGATCTTCATTTATCAAGTCTATGTTGATGATATCATCTTCGGGTCAACAAATGAAGATTATTGCAAAGAATTTAGTGAATTGATGTCGAAAGAGATCGAGATGTCAATGATTGGTGAGCTAACATTCTTCCTTAGTTTTTAAGTCAAGCAAATAAGAGAAGGGATTTTTATCTCTTAAGAAAAGTATACCAAGAATCTTCTTAAAAGATTCAAGATGGAAGAGTGTAAGCCAATCAAGACCCCAATGCCATCTAATGGACATCTCGACCTAGATGAGGGAGGTAAACCAATTGATCAAACTCTTTACCGTTTTATGATTGGTAGCTTGTTGTACCTTACCACATCTAGGCCCGATATCATGTTTAGTGTGTGCATGTGTGCTCGCTTTCAAGCGTGCCCTAAAGAACCTCACCTAAGTGCCGTGAAAATTTTTTAAGATATCTTAAGTACACCCCAACAATCGATCTTTGGTACCCCAAAGGAGCTAGATTCCAACTAGTTGGCTATTCCGATTCGGATTATGCCGGTTGCAAAATTGATAGAAAAAGCACATCCGGAGGATGCCATTTGCTTGGGAGGTCCTTAGTATTAGGGATGAAAACGGATGAAATTTTTCCCGTACCGTCCCGTTCCGTTTTCTATATTTTTCCATCCGTTTCCGTATTTGCGAGATCCCATTTTCGTATTTGCGGAAGTAGAAAATGGTGTTTTCCGTCCGTTTCCGAGTAATCCCGTTTTAATATGGAATAGACCCGTATTTATTCCTTTTTATCCCGTTTTCAATCTATGCTTAACATGTTTAACAATTACATGTCCTTATGTTATGTTAATATAACTACGAATCATCAAATATGCATGTTATGTTCACGTACATAGCATGTAAATGAATATTAAACTTTAAATATATTATTACATGACTTTATATATGTATACTTTAAGAATATTATATTATGTGATCTTAATTTAATTTTTCGGCTCTCCATCCGTATTTGTTCGTTTCCGTATGTCCGCATATTCCGATTCCGTTTTCGAACCCGCATTTTCCGAACCCGATCCTATTTACGCCAAAAAATATAGAAACGGAAGTAGAAATAGGGTTTTTCCGTCCGTTTCCGTCCATTTTCATCGCTACTTAGTATCATGGTCATCTAAGAAGCAAAATAGTGTGGCTTTGTCCACCGCCGAGGCGGAATACATTGCCGCGGGGGCTTGTTGTGCACAAATCTTATACATGAAACAAACCCTCCTAGACTATGGAGTTGTTCTTGAAAAGGTGCCGCTTTTATATGACAATGAAAGTGCCGTTAAAATTACTAATAATACGGTACAACACTCACGCACCAAGCACATTGATATCCGCCACCACTTTCTAAGAGATCATGTTGCTAAAAATGATATATCACTAGAAGGTGTAAGAAGTGAAAATCAATTAGCGGATATCTTCATTAAACCTTTAGATGAGGCTACCTTTTGTAGGTTGAGAAGTGAACTAAATGTGCTTGATTATAGTAACTTTAAAAATGAGCTTGTGTTGTCCCTTGCATTGCATTGTATTATATGTCATGTTTAATTCTCCGCAATGCATCTAGAACTTGTCTAACACGGTTACGATAACCCTCCTTTGGAGGAGTGAAGAAGCCTAACCGTGGATCAAACTTGACAAGCAACCTAGTCTTCCTTTCTCGCTTTGTATTGCATATGCATGGTTGTTGCTTTATCGTTTCTTTTCAGTTTAGCTTTGAGTAACCTCTGTGTTCGTCCATGAATAGAGAGAGCATTTGAAGCTCCCAAGGGTTCATAAACTCTATTACATGGCCATACGTTGCTCCTCGGGTGTTTATTGCGTATTTTCTTAAAAATAATACTAGCCTAAGGCAAAATACTTTGAAAAACTTGAGGGTTTGAGTGAGGTCACTCATATCAAGTTTCAATTGGTGTTTATTTGAGTCTCTTTGAATTGGAACTTGATTGGGAGAAGTCACGTTGAAAATCGGATTGAAAAAAGGCGTTAAACAGCGACCAGATGCTAGACCGGACACTGCATCGGACGCGGTTCTGCTTCACCACCGCGTCCGGTCCCGGCGTCCACCAGCGCGTTCAGTCATTCCCGAAGATCTTCTCCAAGATCTGTGACCGGACGCTGCATCGGACATGTCGTTGCTGACCACCGCGTCCGGTCCCGGTCACCACCACCGCGCCCGGTCATCTATTTTAGTTTTTCGGGCAAAATATGACCGGACTCTGTCAGCGTTCGATCGTGCATAATCGGACGCGTCCGGTCGTTCCAGGAGCTTACTGGACTGTGACCGGACGCTGCCTCCACCGCGTCCGGTCATCGCGCGAAAAGCGGATCTCACCCTTTTTAACCGTACGTTCGGATCTCGTTCGTCTTCTTTTCCGTCTCAATCCGCCGCCCGTACCCTAGCCGACCTCGCCGAGATCCCGAGCGCCGCCTTCTCACCGCCGCCACGCCACCGCATCCGCATCAGTCGCGTCGTGTCTCCGCGCCCGCGCCCGCAGCCGCGCCGTGCCTCCACGCCCGCGCTCGCAGCCGCACCGTGCCTTCGCGCCCACGCTCGCAGCCGTGCACGCCACCGCACCGCCGCCGCGCGCCCGTGCTCACTGCCCACGCCGCCACCGCAGCGTGTTCGGCTTGCTGCCTGAGCACGCGCGCCTCCGCAGCCGAGCCGCCATAGCCGAGCAGCCCCACGCGCCAGAGGCCTAACCCTAACCCTAGCAGTGGTTTTCGCGAGTTTCCGTCTCCGCGAACGTCTCTGTCTCCGTAAGGTGACGTCTTTGCCTTGGATTAGGTTTTGTCATTGATTTTTCGGTGAATTACTAATACAATCTTTGATCTCCTCGGTACTCCAGGGTTTCGATCGTCATTTCCGGGTAACACTAGCGCGTCGAGATCATCTTCCGTTCATCGGAACTTTGCTCATCCGAGGTAGCTATCGCGGTCCATTCACATCTTACCTAATATGTTTGCTTTCATTAGGATCTTACTCATCTATTAGATAATATATGTTGCTTATAGTAGATCCATCTATTCTATCGTTTCAGTTCGTTCTGTCAGTGCTGTGTGTGTCAGGTGATCAGTTGTGAATCCGAGGCCAAGCCTACGGATACGGATTGAGGCCAAGCCTCACGAGTGTCAGTTCATCATCTGTTACTGTCCAGATTTTCTCAGGTACAGCAGTTTGTCAGTATGGTTCGCTGCAAGAATGCTGGTGGTGCACCTAGTGACGGGGACGAGAGTCCTCCCAGGAGGACAGAGGTAGCTCGCGGCAAGCGAGTGAAGATAGCTGCCAATAAGAGAAAAGAGGACACTTACAGAGGCAGAGGTGGCTCAGGCAGTTGCAGATGCAGCAGAGGCAGCAAAGAAAGGTGGCAGGAGCAGTGGTATACGTATTGGCGAGAGTCACTTTCACCTTGAAGGTCGACAGCTCGGTATAGAGGCCACAGAAGAGACAGTGGATGTACCTGCAGAACAGCCTACAGAGGACCTAGAGGAGACTGAGGAGCAGACAGTTCACTCTCCACAGCGTCATCGCTCAGGACGTACGCGAGCTCAGGTGACTCCCAGGCCAGAGGGTCAGCGTCGTGGAGGTTGTCCACCTCCCAGGGCTCGAGGTCACCCCCCAGTTGAGCACTTTGACCTCAGGGGAGCTACAGCTAGATAGGTACAGGCCCTCAGGTTCGTTGAGGTCACTCGGTGGTTCCCACCTCAGCGGGATCCCCGGGCTTCAGAGGGTTTCTACACTCCTCTGCATGAGGACTTTTACAGAGCCTATGTCAACAGCGGGATTGCTTTTAGACCTCAGAGAGTCTGTCGACTGGAGGCCTTAGTTGAGGTGGTTGGTGAGCAGCTTCATCCGCATCTGTCCTTTCTACCTGGATTGTCAGATCTTCTTGGACGGACTGGAGCATACTGCGGGACCTGGGTCAGAGAGTTCTATTCTTCACTTTGGATTGACCCAGCACACGGGTTTATTCACTTTGCATTCAGAGGCCGTGACCGCAGACTCTACAACACCAGGGTTCGGGAGATTCTCAGACTCCCAGCTTCAGAGATAAAGATACATCAGCCGTGTTTTGGACAGACTGCACCTCTGAGACGCCCTCATGGCGGGACAGTGCCCCCTATAGATATGATCAGACCCTGTTTCCGTGAGCCTTTTGGCGAGGGGTCTCGACGTACACCTGCCAACTTGACTCCCCTAGCCATAGTCCTTGATGCTATTGTGAGGAGGACACTACTTCCGAGGCTGGGATACAGAGAGGGACTGACTCTGTATGCAGTTATGGGTAGTACATCACCTCATCTCACAGACACCGTTCGATCTTTGGGATCTGATGCTATGTGAGATGGAGGATACCTTGGCAGAGGGATTTAAGGGTCACAGACAGCTTCCTTATGCACATTGGATATGCTTCATTATTAGATCTGCGTGTGAACTGCCTGTAGAGATTCGAGCAGAGATTTCTGATACCACTATAGCTTTTCCAGAGTATGATATCCGGCAGTTGTGGGCATCAGTTACCAGAGAGCAGGCACCTGGCCTAGGACAGCGTCAGAGGCCAGAGGTACCAGAGACAGCTGCTGAGCAGGACGAGACCGTTGAGGGTCTTGCTGAGGCAGAGCTAGCAGATCTTGATGCTCAGCCAGCTGATCCAGTCGAGGACGTGGCTACTGACAGCACAGATGAGGACTATCAGCCCATCCCTCGGTACCGCTCTCTTCGGCCTCACGACCATGAGGCCGGTGGTTCAGGCTCAGCCTCCCGCTCAGACCCAGCCATGGTGGCTATTCTTGAGAGGCTGACCCAGGCCCAGGAGAGACAGGAGATTCAGATGCAGAGACAGGCTCAGGACACAGCTGCAGCATTTGCTCAAATTCAGGCTCGTCAGGACGAGTTCTAGAGGCAGCAGCTAGAGTTTCAGAGGCAGCAGTTCGAGATGCATAGATAGCAGGCAGCCACCCAGCAGCAGTACCTAGAGCTCATGCGACATCTTGTCACTGTTGGGGTACCTCCACCACCGTCTGTTCTGACTCCAGCATTACAGTCCAGTGGACCTCAGAGTCAGGGACAACCGAGCTTTCAGTTCACCTCACCCCAGCAGCAGGTGCCTTAGACATTTCAGTCCTCGAGCTACACTCCTATACAGACGGGGTTTACTCCACCAGCTCAGCCGAGACCTCACCTCCTCTCAGACACTCCTTTCACTGACTTGAGTGCCACCTACAGTGAGCTGACTGGACAGCCGACACCCTCGTACACCACCTTTGTGACCACTTCAGGGATGTCAGCTTCAAAGCCTGTTTTTCCTCCAGTGTCAGGGGCCAGGACTACAGAGACTTTACCTTCGTCAGTAGCATCGACAGATCCTCCTACTCTTGGTGTCTTTCAGGCTCAGGCGATAGTGACTGCTCCTATAGTTGCTACTACACCTTCAGTTGCTGCACCTGCTCTACAGACCCAGACCGCTTCACTGCCACGTCCATCTTCAGAGGGTCAGCCTGACAGTTCAGAGTCTGAGGAGGATACCTCGCAGTTCGTGATCACTCCACGCTCCTCGACACTCGACACGATAGCTTCTGTTCCCCGTCAGATCCTTAGGTTTCTTTTTGGCGTTTGATGCCAAAGGGGGAGAGAGCGTAGATTCAGGGGGAGTGTTGATAGAGGGTTTTGTTTTTCCATGTGTGCTATTTTCATGCATCATGTTTATTTTCTCGCCCTGCACTGTGTGACTATGAGTTTGTGAGACTTTATTATATATTATATCACTTAATTGTATTTAGCTCATAAGGTTGTGCTTCCGTGCCTTACTCCAATTTCATATGAGCTATGTTTTATGTGTACTAACTCTTAATGTTTTATCTTATGAGTACACTCAGTTGGCTTGGAACACATAAGCATTTACTAACCCCTTGTGCTTACAGCTTTATGCTTATGTGAACCAAGCATGATCGAAAACCTCAACTTATAACTTCTGAATCAAAGTGTTGTCATCAATCACCAAAAAGGGGGAGATTGAAAGCATCTAGGCCCCGGTGTTGGTTTCGGCAATTCATGACAACGCATTATTATCATGACTAACGTGTGTTTTGCAGAAACGTTGGTAAGTCAGGTCATGGAGTTGATAACTGCTTTGGGCACTATGGTATTCATGTCCCTTGATGGAAATCGTTTCGGTTTTCAAAGGATCAACGACAAGGTTAAGGACGGTTAGTTTCGGATGTCAAGATGTTGAGTTACATCCAAAATAGTCGTTAGGATCTTTGTTTCTTCCTTTGACCGTACTATAAAGCGGGCATGAGCGAGTAGCTTGACCTAGGTGAGTCTTTTGTTTAGGTGTGGTGCACACTTGTCAAACTTAGCACTAGATAGCTCTAGAAAAGCTCAAAGTTCAATTGGAAGCAACTTGGTTCAAGTTGCGTCACGTTTAGAAGTCGTTTGAGCAGTTTACCCTTGACCGGACGCCGTCTTTGTCATGACCGGACGCGTCCGGTCAGTACTAACAAGTCACTGCGTCGTTAACTGATTAACCGAACGCGGTCCCTGAGAGGACCGGACGCGGTGGTCAGTCTGACACGTGTTTCAGAGGGTAAACAGTATAATCGGACGCGACTATGAAGTGATCGGACGCGTCCGGTCACGTTCCAGTAAGGTCCTTAGCTGACCTGACGCGTTTGGTCATCTATGATCGGACGCGGTCGAGCGTCAGGTCACGTTCCAGTAAGGTCCTTAGCTGACCTGACGCGTCCGGTCATCTATGATCGGACGCGGTCGAGCGTCAGATCAGTTTCCAGTAAGGTTCTTGTATGACCGGACGCGTCCGGTCATCCCTGACCGGCGCGTCCGGTCACTCAGCGCTGACTTTCGGTTTTCGACCGTTACACTCGACCGGCGCGTCCGGTCACGTCGACCAGCGCGTCCGGTCAGTACGAGTTTTGCTGATTTGGCAGGTAACAGTTGGATTTGTCTGAGGGGTGTATAAATACATCCTCTCCACCTCTTTTAGACGTCTCTTGCTCATTTGTTCAGCTGAGAAACACCTTTGGAGTGCAAGGGAGTGCAAGAGCCCTAGTGATGATAGTGATTTGAGAATCAAAGTTTAAAATTCCTCACTAGTGACAAGAGTGTAGCAAGTGTGCATCCATCTTCTCATTAGGCTTGTTGTGGTCAAGTGAGAGTTCTAGCTTGTTACTCTTGGTGATCGCCATCACCTAGACGGTTTGGTGGTGATTGAGAGTTTAGTGATCATCCGG
The DNA here is from genome assembly GCA_038087645.1 of Saccharum hybrid cultivar R570. Lineage (NCBI taxonomy): Eukaryota > Viridiplantae > Streptophyta > Magnoliopsida > Poales > Poaceae > Saccharum > Saccharum hybrid cultivar. The sequence goes on along the minus strand of JAQSUU010000043.1, from coordinate 3,360,818 downwards.
CGAGCTTATGGGTGACCCAACTCATGTTGTGAGCGGTTTTGGGTGATTCGCCGCGACGAAGTGTCGAAGAATCAACCCGTAGAGAGCACTTAATCCTTGCGCAGATCAAGGGGGAGCTACACCCTTGCATGGGTGCTCTAACGAGGACTAGTGGGGAGTGACGACTCTCCGATACCTCGGGAAAACATCGCCGTGTTCCTAACCCTTACTTTCAAGCATTTACTTTCTTACATTACTTTCATTGCTTGTTTACTTTCCTAGAATTGCCTTGCTAGACTAGGATTGGAACTTAGGGTGCAAAACTTTTATCGGTAGAATCACAAGGAACACTAGTAGGCACTAGGGGTGAAGTTTGGCTTATAGGATTTAATTCTTGCAATTAATTTTTAGAAAAGCCCAATTCACCCTCTCTTTTGGGCATCTTGATCCTTTCAAAAGGAAAAAAATACTATAACTCACAAACCAAAAATCCAAATTAAATTTCGATTGCACCATTAAATTCGTCTCAATAAATCTTTCAAAACTAGATCACACATGGATATATTTAGATAAAGTAACAAGTGAGTCCCACCGTGAATAAAGTTGATAGAGAATGATATAGACGATGAATGAGTGCGGGAGAATTGAGTATAGAAGAGAGAATCTTGCTGACTATGACGTATAGAGGATGAATATAGAGGTTCATGAGTGCAGATAGCCTAAGAAATTTCTTTGTTCGTTCTGTAGATCTGATCTATCCCTGACGTGGACTCGAGCACGTGTCAAACTTTACTGAGGAATCTGGCTATTTTGTTCCTGTACATGTAGGCACATGTGAAGGTCAAGTGGTTTGCGGTTTTTAAAATACAGCAATTGGTTTACGGTTTTTTGTTTAACCAGAAAATGTGCCGTATAATTAAGAAAAAAATTAATAATATGGTAAATGAAGGAGACCTTTTTGACCCTGTATTCGCCGATGAGCATCTACTAGTGATTAGAAAGCGACTGAAAGTCTGAAAGTGAAGTTGTTGCAGCAACGGCGACCATTCGCAGAACCATCTATAGCAGCGAATATCCTTTCGTCGAGAAGCAAAAGTGAATGACTTTTGCTAATATATTTGAAGAGCCAGAAAGGAATTTTTAAGACAAAATTGATAAAAAGCAAAGAGCTGACTACTCCCCCTCGACTCCAATAGAAATGTAGATCATTTTAGGATTATAGCTAGTTAAACTTCTGAAACTTTTTTGGAAAGAAAAACTTCTGAAACTTGATCAACCATTATATATGAAAATCACGTAGATTTTCAAAACATGGTCGGTGTTGCCAAAATTAACCATGAAAATATTTTCATAATTTATATAACTATATATTTAAAGTAGTTTGCTTTACTTTTATAAGAGTTGCAAGCCGGAGTCGTATTAATATCCTAAGCAACAACATGATACATCTCTATTAAAAAATATATCAGTACAGTTTTTTTTCCGAAGTCAAACTATTTCATATTTTTTTAGACCAAAGACCGATAGGTCCCACTTTATAGAAAGCAATATGTTTTGCTGGGAACACCAGCTTACAAACACAGTTCTGAATGTGCACTTGGCACTCCCCTCTTAACAGAACCCAGTTCAGAAAGCAACTACTAAAGATGGACTGAAAACAAAAGATTACATCATAGCAAAACGATCTCAACTAAGGTATTACACCACTAATCTTGGACATTTAATGCCAAATGTCTTGATAGCTTTTCCACTGTCTTTGAAATCCAGCTTCTTTCCTTCTCCTTGAATAGGATACTCCACTTTTGCATAAAGATGATGGATCGGTGCACCACAACATCAGGACTTGTTATGATTTTATTATTAAAACATAGTCATTACAAATTAACCAAAGACCCCGGCATACGCAAGCTAAAAGAAAAATCATCTTGGGTTTAGGAACATCCCCTCTACCACTACTAGGATTAAGAAATTGCTGGAGATTTATAGGCGCTAGTGACCAAAAAAGGACATCATGATATGTCCACCAATAGTAATTTGCAATAGAACACTCAAAGAAAATGTGCTGAGTCGTCTCGATCTGCCCACACACTTTGCAATGCTCATCTCCCGGCTAATTCCATCTAACCAGCTGTTCTGCTAAAGGAATACAGTCTGAATAAATGGACCAAAGAAAGAACTTTATTTTCAGTGGTATTCTAGCTCTCCATATACTCATCAACTCCTTATTTTCGACTCCAGGGAACGACAACTCTCTTATTAAGAAGCAGTAGTAAATTTACCATTCTTCTCCAAAGCCCATATGACAGTATCCGTTTCTTCTTGTAACCAAACATCTCTGACTTGCAAAACTAGTTGTTGTCACTCCTCTGCCTCTTATATACCAAAAGATCTTCGAAAAGTGAGATTAATTCCATTGTTTTGAAAAAACTTCAAGAACTGTATTCTCCTACTCATTGCAAATGCTGAAAATTCTATTTGTAAACAATGCTTAGAGGACACTGCCGCAGCCAAACATCTCTCCAGAACCTTGAACTATTTCATATTTAACCATAAAAAGATCATATGAAGCCATGCCTGATTTGATAGTCGACTCGCATCCGAAGAAAAGTCATGTATCAGTGTTCATCTTTTTGTTTGTCATGTTAATATGGGTTGCGATCAACAAGTTTAACTAATTTATACTCCTGAGAAGTTCAAAAGGATCCTGCACCATGTAGTCGTACTGTTTCTCGGTTTTAAACTGGTGGCCGGCGTCAAACCAAAACCACAATAAATTTAAACCTGACGCCTTTCACCGCGCAAGTCAAAACCGCCTCCCTTCTTTTCTTCCGTCCTTCCACGGGGCGGTTGCTAAACCCACCCGGCCGCCGCCGATCCACACCCATCCCGGGATCCCCGCCTTCCCCTTGACTTCCCCGGCCGGCAGACCAGTCAACGTCACCACCGGCAGCGAGCTAACGGTGTAACCTTCCCAATCGCCGCGCTCCAGGTGCAGTCTCCGTCAGCCGCGGCGTCACAGCTCCGGCAGACGCCGTCCCACATAAAACCGGCCCACCCACTCACCCACCCCCACAATTCCCCTCCCCTCCCCTCCCGTCGTCTCCCCTCCCCCGAACCCCGATTCGAAGCCGGCGGAGTTCGATTTGGGGATTTCGGCGCCTCGCTCCCCGAAATCTCCTGGATCTGAGTCTGTCCGCCGTCTTCGATTTGCGGCTGGAGTGAGCCCGCGAGTTTTCCGGCTTGATTTGGTCGGGGTCTTCGATTTCGGGGATGGAGTCGTCTCCGGTGTCCTACTGGTGCTACAGATGCAGCCGCTTCGTGAGGGTATCTCCGTCCACTGTCGTCTGCCCGGAGTGCGACGGCGGCTTCCTGGAGCAGTTTACGCAGCCGCCACCGCGGGGCGGCGGCGGGAGCGGCCGGCGCGGGACGATGAACCCGGTCATCGTGCTCCGCGGCGGATCGCTTTCTGGGTTCGAGCTCTACTACGACGACGGCGCGGGCGAAGGGCTGCGACCGCTTCCCGGTGACGTCCAGCACCTCCTCATGGGGTCCGGTTTTCACCGCCTGCTCGACCAGTTCTCGCGGCTGGAGGCGGCGGCTCCGCGTCCGCCGGCGTCGAAGGCTGCGGTGGAGTCCATGCCGTCGGTGACGGTCGCCGGCGGTGGTGCTCACTGTGCCGTGTGCCAGGAGGCCTTTGAGCCTGGCTCCGCCGGCCGGGAGATGCCGTGCAAGCACGTCTACCACCAGGACTGCATCCTTCCCTGGCTCTCGCTCCGCAACTCCTGCCCCGTCTGCCGCCAAGAGCTTCCGGCCGCAGCCACCCCAGATGCGGAGGCGGATGCTGGGCTCACCATATGGCGACTTCCACGCGGTGGATTTGCCGTAGGGAGGTTCGCTGGTGGGCCTAGAGAGCAGCTCCCGGTCGTCTTCACGGAGCTGGATGGCGGCTTCAGTAACGGGGTTGGGCCGAGGCGGGTGACATGGCCAGAGGGAGATGGCCAAGTGGGTGGTGGTGAAGGTCGGATTCGCCGCCTATTTAGGAATCTATTTGGCTGTTTTGGTCAGCCAGCAAGTTCGTCGCAGTCCCATAGTGGCTGAGCACAGTTTTCCTTGGTAACAAGTTTTCAATTGATAGCACTGAAGAACTAGGGCTAGTGTAAGAATGGAACCCAGATTATAATTTCTTGGGGCTTTTGATGTAAATGAAGGCCTGGCATTCCCCCTTCCTTTGTCTCATTTAAGAATTATTAAGAGATGGCTATGAGCAAACATCTTGGAGTAAGCTTTGCAACCAAATTAGGTCAAACACACAAGTGCAAACCTTCAAGAAAGGAATAGCAATGAATGTTTTGGGGAAATCGATCTTTGTTAATATTTTAGGTAGAGAGAACAATTGTTGTATTCGCATCCCTACTGTTTGTGTACATACTGGATTGGTTGAACATGAATTCCCATTCTGTTATATCCTATATTGACATTAAAAATCCCCAAAATCTATTGTATTACTTTGTTCATCTAGCCGCATCCCTTCATTGTTTCAATTTGAAGTATTCATGTCATGGATCAGTCATAACAGCTGCCAGCTGAGCACATGTTTATGCTTAATGGTCATAGCTTACCCTAGCTTGTGCTCCTATTGCTAACTAGTAAGTCGTCAGGACTGTTGTCTTCAATTTTCTGTCCATTTTCTCCTGCAGTTTTGATGTTTTTGTTTCCTCTGCTAGAGAAGGAAACCTCAAGTCCCTATGCTATTTTAAATGTGCCAACTCAATTGTCTTTTCTATGCCTAAAAAATGTCACGATAGTAGATTGGTCTTTTCAGTGTGTTACGCAGTGGTTGGCCTAACTGTGAAATTTTTGCTTATCATTTCTTCTCTGCATACTTTCAAATAAGTAACAGGGTGAATTTGCAATGATGATATAAGTTCTGCATCCTTGACAAATTGCCAGAGTTATTTCATCTATTTGTATTCTATTAATTACCATAGCTATTGCTTTTGCTCCAGTTGTGGTTTCAATCTAGAAACTCATCACAACTCAAGCCCTATATGTTCATGGCTTTATGTTGTACTTGTGAAGGGGGGAAAGTTTCATTTCTCGTCTTGATCACCTCATGCCTGCTTTATTGTTTTGTATTGCCTCTACAACAACAACAACATAGCATTTTGTCCCAAGCAAGTTGGGGTAGGCTAGAGATGAAACCCAAAAGAGACGAGAAACAGGGAGACACATAAAGGGACATAAATGGCACAAGACAAAAAGATGTCACGGTTCAGGCACGTTGATTGCCAATCTCCAAGCGCTCATGTCCATAGCTAAATCCTTGGAGATATTCCACTTCTTAAAATCTCTCTTAACGGACTCGTCCCAAGTTAGTTTAGGTCGACCTCTATCGCTCTTTACATTATCGGCCCGCTTTAGAACTCCACTACGCACCGGCGCCTCAGGAGGCCTCCGTTGGACATGTCCAAACCATCTCAACCGATGTTGAATCAATTTCTCCTCAATTGGTGCCACTCCAACCTTATCCCGAATATCGTCGTTCCGGACTCTATCCCTCCTTGTGTGCCCACAACACCAACGCAACATACGCATCTCTGCTACACTCAATTGCTGGACATGTCGCCTTTTTGTAGGCCAACACTCAGCACCGTATAACATCGCCGGACGAATCGCCGTCCTATAGAACTTACCTTTCAGCTTCTGAGGCACCCTTTTGTATTGCCTCTACTCTGATATGAATATGTGGCAGTTTAGGGAGTTACTTAAAAGCAGAAGGATATCTGAGAAACTGCATAAAATTCTCTATATCGTAATCTTTGCTTTGCTCACTTGATTTTCTTTAGTACCATTTGGCCTCGGAAAAACTTGCTATGTCATGCTGGCGCATGTCCTTGTTGTTTGCTCCTTTTCTGGTAACAATATGAATGCTGAAACAGCATCTATGCAGGGTTCTGTTGTCTGGTGGTGGGGAAAAAACTAAACACCAATTGAATATCTTTGCAGTAAAAACAAGAAATTGTTCTCATTTCTTAAGTTTGGATCATAGTCCATGATAAAGATTCACTTGCTGTTCGTGAAGCTTGTTGATGTTTAGTTTATGTCATTATCATTCCCTCTTGTCGGGGTTGTGATGTATTTTTTTCTTTTGGATATAGCTGTAATAGGTCACTGCTCATGCACCAATTATTTGATCATTATATGTTGCCACATATCTCTGTATAGTGGCTGATAACTGACAACGGATCCTAACTAGTTATTTGACTTCCCTTCTTTTATTGTTTCTGAGTAATTACCTAGATCCAGTGACTCATATTCTTTGTTTAACTTCTCAGCTGTTTGCTTTACCCTTTGCACCGTGGTTCTTGGTCTTGCTGCTTTCTTCCAGCTTAATTGTTCCAGAAATTTTAGTCTATGTTATGTACACTTCCCTTCTTTTATTGTTTCCCCTGAGTAATCACCCAGATCCAGTGACTCGTGTTCTTTTTTAGCTTTTCAGCTGTTTGCTTTACCCTTTGCACCATGGTTCTTTATCTTGCTGCTTTCTTCCAGCTTAATTGTTCCAGAAATGTTAGTCTATGAAAGTATATCTGTTGCTAATGGCATATTTTCTGGACTGCTGTGTGCTTTTCATGATGATTACCCCCCATGCTTCTCATGCCTGCAGGTTGACAATGAAGAATTTCAGTGGTCCTTGTGATATGCTTACCTTTTGCAGGGCTCTCCAGCAGTCCAGCTGACAAGGGTGATGGTCATTTTTTTTAGGCTTTCACAATACAACAGTACAGTGTATGGCGATGCGGGGGCATCCGCCAGTAGGAACATTACCCTGCCAGTTTTTGCTTATGCATCGTTATCGAATTGCCCATCCACTAGCATTTTATGGCAAACTCAGTTACGCCCTAACTTGGCAGTTTTGTTATCTGTATTAAGATGATGTATTATCTTGGTTGTTGAGCAATCAACTTCTCTGAATGTCGGTTGATTCAACAGCCCACTGTTCGTGCAAACCTTCCATTTATGCTGTCTTGGCCATGGTGACCGAGATTGGAAGACAGCTATCAGGTCAAGAAGGACCGGACCCATCTGAGCCCATCCTACAGTGAGCAAATCTTGTTGCCTTTCTCAACCATCATGGGTGCTCATCCTCACTCGAGGTGAGGACCTTCTGTTAGGTACCTAGGCTGGCTTAACTATCAGGGAAACATTTGGCAGGATGGCTCAGTGCATTGGAATCTATTGGTGGTGGTCCTGGTCGTGAAGAACTTTCATTGTTCTGGCGCATCACTCTGAGTGCTCAACGAAAAGGACTGCTGCCGAATGAGCATCCTAACTCCAACTGCGCACGGTGCGATGCTTTATTCCCATTCCTGACTTTTAAGAGGCATTGGTAAAGATTGTCTTCTTTTCGTTTATGTGCCAAATCTGTATCACACAGAGTGCTGAAGTACTCAGATGTTCTGTATACCTTCCTGGCAAGAATATTTGTGATAAGCTAAGAGATGGACATTCTTCCAGCTCCATGTTTCTGTGCAATGGACTTAGTTTTGGGGCCATGTTTCGGTGCTCCTTTCGGAAATTTGACGGCTGTTAAACCGCACAATATAGTGCACTCGATCCAATGGTTTGCGTTATAATTGTTGCTTGGGAAGCAATGGTCCTGCGGCGTCCTTGCTGCTGTGGTGAGGCTCCATGTTTTCCGAAAGCCTACTCCGCTTCGTTGGTTCCAAGATTGAGCGCTTCATTCTGTAGTTGTCTCCAAACAATGCTGCAGGATTGAACAATCAGAACCTAAAGAATGCTTTGCTTGGATATAAGTGTTCCTGCCGTGCAGATCCATGTGTGCTCCTGGAGCAGAAGGGGATTGGATGATTTGCAGAAGCGATGTTATCTTTATTCCACCGGCCGTCTGGCACCAGCCCTCAGTTGCGCATGATTGGTGTGCCATGTGTGTGCATGATGATCGCTTCCATTGAAAAGAAGCGGAGTAGCCATTCGTGTCGGGTCAACACATGTCTCCAGCGGCAGAAGCTAATCATTTGCGAGAACAAAACTGAATACGACGAACCCAGCGTCTCGTGTGTAGATTCTGATTCTGATGATAGTTGCAGCGTTTTGACTGAGTGCGATGTTACTGGCTCCAGTGCGAGTCACGCATGCCTGCATGATGCATGAATAGCATTTTGCTACTTGGAATCTTCCTGTCCGAGTCCGTGTGGCCAAATTTCAGAAGCACCGGCGATGAAAAGGTGTGAATGTCCGCAGTCCGCACATTTCTCTCTGCGTGGCTTTTCTCATGATACCGGTAGTATACTCATGTCCGCACATTTCACGTCAGAACTCTCAATTGGCCCACATGTCTGTGTCGTACCGTGCTTGCCATAGTGCCTGTTGCTTTCCCTTAACGTATCGGAATTTGGTAAAGGTAAAAAAGCTTCGTTCGTAGAAATGCTGCGTCATTCTCGCATGATGCCCGGGTCAAGCAGAGGCAGGGCGGGGCAGAGCACGTCACATGCGGTGCATCTCAGAGCACCGGCAGTCACCATCACGGTCCGGCAATCTGGCTCATGATCGCCGTGGCTTCCGGAATCACCAGGCAGCGCCGCGGCCTTCACCGCCACAGGCCACAGCTGCTGTGAGAAACTGGAAACCCGATGGGGGCAAGCGTGGTTCCTGAATGGCTGAATCGGTTTTCTCAGCAGCCGAACATGGGAGGGTGGAGCACAGGAAGATGAGGGCCCTGTGGCTGTGGTTGCACTCCCTGTATTGGTAGGTGTCCACTCTCCAGCTGTCGACCACGGGTTTCTCAACCGCAGGCAGGATGAACTGGCGCGCGCTACACCGAATACCAAGGGTCTTTTCGACAAATCTAACGAGAGATCATGGCGAGGCAGCTGCCCTGAAACTGAAAGCCACTCGCTCGACTCCAAAACTCCCCCAAATCGGGAGCGCGGGAGCCCCGGCCCCCAGGTCCAGGAGCCTGTCTCTAAAAATGCTCCAGCTGCGCCACCTGGACGGACAGCCGTGTCCATGAGGTCACAGTACTTGTATTGATGAGGTCGCCGACCGCTGCATCGCAGAATCGGATGGGAGAATGCAAGATGTGACACAATGCAACGCTGCGGATGCACCGAACCAGGGTGTGTTCACTTGGCGAAAAGTAACTGAAAAGTTACTGTAGCATCTTTCGTTGTTATTTGGTAAAATTTATCCAATCACGGACTAACTAGGCTCAAAAGATTCGTCCCGACATTTACAGATAAACTATGCAATTAGTTATCTTTTTTACCTACATTTAATGCTTCATGCATGCGTCGAAAGATTCGATGGGATGGGAGGAAGATGAAATATTTTGGGTTGACACAAGGCCCCAGACGAAAAGCACTGACACGTGATTCGTACGAATGCCGGTGGAAAAGAGACGCTGACATTAGTAGTAGGAAGGAGGAGGACCGGACCGGAGCCAGCGAGTGACGGCCAGCCAGCGGTGAGAGTAGAAACGGAGAGTGACTGCATGCCATATTGCCATGGAGCCGATCCTTCTCCTCTGCCTGTCTCTCCTTGCCCACGGGGCGGAGGCGGCGTGCAGAGATGCCAGGTTCGGGGGGACAGTTCTTCCGCGGAGGGCGCAGCAGCTGGTGGTGGCGCCTACACAGCCACCGCCGGCGAACAGGCTCCGGTTCCGCCACGACGTCAGCCTGACCGTGCCGGTAGCGGTGGGCGCGCCGCCGCAGAACGTCACGATGGTGCTCGACACCGGCAGCGAGCTCTCCTGGCTGCTCTGCAACGGGAGCCGCGTGCCGTCCGCGTCCGCATCGCCACGGGTTCAACGGGTCGGCGTCGTCCACGTACGCCGCCGCGCATTGCTCGTCACCCGAGTGCCAGTGGCGCGGGCGCGACCTCCCCGTCCCGCCGTTCTGCGCCGGGCCGCCGTCCAACTCCTGCCGCGTGTCCCTCTCCTACGCGGACGCCTCGTCTGCCGACGGCGTCCTGGCTGCCGACACGTTCCTCCTCGGCGGGGCGCCGCCCGTGCGCGCGCTCTTCGGCTGCATCACCTCCTACTCGTCCTCCACCAACTCCTCGGAGGCGGCGACGGGCCTCCTCGGCATGAACCGGGGCAGCCTGTCCTTCGTGACGCAGACTGGCACCCTCCGCTTCGCCTACTGCATTGCCCCAGGGGACGGGCCCGGCCTCCTCGTCCTCGGCGGCGACGGCGCCGCCCTGTCGGCGCCGCAGCTAAACTACACGCCGCTGATAGAGATCTCTCGGCCGCTGCCGTACTTCGACCGGGTGGCCTACTCCGTGCAGCTGGAGGGCATCCGCGTGGGCGCCGCGCTGCTCCCCATCCCCAAGTCCGTGCTCGCGCCGGACCACACGGGCGCGGGCCAGACCATGGTGGACTCGGGCACGCAGTTCACGTTCCTCCTCGCCGACGCCTACGCGCCGCTCAAGGGCGAGTTCCTGAACCAGACGACCGCGCTCCTGGCCCCGCTCGGCGAGCCCGACTTCGTGTTCCAGGGCGCGTTCGACGCGTGCTTCCGCGCGTCGGAGGCGCGGGTGGCCGCGGCGATCCAGCTGCTCCCGGAGGTGGGCCTCGTCCTCCGCGGCGCGGAGGTGGCGGTCGGCGGGGAGAAGCTCCTGTACAGGGTGCCCGGCGAGCGTCGCGGTGAGGGCGGCGCCGAGGCGGTGTGGTGCCTGACGTTCGGAAACTCGGACATGGCGGGCATGTCGGCGTACGTGATCGGACACCATCACCAGCAGAACGTCTGGGTGGAGTACGACCTCCAGAATAGCCGCGTTGGCTTTGCGCCCGCGCGCTGCGACCTCGCCACCCAGCGCCTCGGCGCCCGAGCATAGGCGTCTGTGCTCGTTGTGGGCCTGCCATTGATGGCACACAGCAGCAGGGCACGAAATCGTTGGTAGAGACCAGGTATTAGAGATGGTCTCTCCGATCACTTGCTGCTGTGGTCAACTTTGTATTACTACGCGATCAAGTATACAAGTCGGTGACAAGCTGATATAGACATAGTTATGGATAATTTGTATTATGCAATCAGGTATACAAGTCCGTGACAAGCTCACTCCGGTAACAAATAGGAGTAAGCGAATGTTTTCGAGCTTTATAAAGTCCAATGTTCCAAACTTTAACTACACACTATTATTTTTTACATGTTAAAAGTTTGAATGCGACATGAATAGCGCAATTTCATCCACAAATAAAACTATACATTTGCTATTTCATCAACTGTTTTGTTCTTGGTCGTCTAGGTTTCTTCTGATAAAACTTATCTCATGCTCCAAGGATAGTGTATGTTCCATTGAAATTTAGAGGACACTATTCATTTTCAGCTCTGGTGACCTAAGAGTATGTCTAGGACTGTTTCACTGGCCCTACTTCACAAACTCCACTATGAATCAGTTTCATAACAAATCTTGAGGCGCATACTCTAAAATAGTCAAGTTGCATCTGTTACCGAAGCTTTTTTATCTGTTGGGGAAAAAAGAATTGGCATGAAATTTGCTAGGAATGGGCTAGTTATTTATGACAATATGATGCAGACATCTACTACTTAGTACTCTTTTAGTCCATATAAAAGAATGTAGCTATGGTATTCATGCTCGTTAAAGTAGTTTAAATTTGACCAAATTTACCGTGAATAGTGTTCATATTAATATATTTGAATCACTTCATTATAAAATTATACTCCCTCCGTTCCAAATTATAAGTCGCTTTGATTTTTTTTGGTACATCCATTTTACTATGCATCTAGATAAATAATATGTTTAGATACATAGCAAAATGGATAAACAAAAAAGTCAAAACAACTTATAATTTAGAATAGAGAGAGTATTTCATAATTATTTTAATAATATTTATTTTATATCACAGAGGCTAGTATTTTTTCGTATAATTTTGGATAAAATTAAGGATGGTGGTATTCAATTTTAGCTATCGGGATCCAAGTGCGCCGTCCATGAGGATGGCAGCGGATCGGGTTCGGGGCGGATATCCGCGGGTTTCGGGTCCTGCGGGTTCGGGTTTGGGGATGATTTCTCACCCACGATTTTCGGATTCGGTTTCGGGTTTGGTATCGGGTTCGTTTTCGTTTTTTATAATATGCTAATAAGAACTTGTTTACTTAGATTATTAAATCTATTCAAAATTGACTCATAAAAATATTTATTATTTGTTGCCTCTTATTTATACATGTGAATATGTGTATATTTATCTGCGGGTTTCGGGTATTCATTCGGGTTTCGGGTATCCGTGGGTTTTGTTTTGGTGATGGATTTCCACCCGAATCGGTGTTTGGTTCGGGTTCGGGTTTCGACTTCGGGTTTCGGTTTTGGGTGTACGGAGACTCCACCCGATCCAAACCCGACCCGTTGCCATCCTTAGCCGTCCATCACGAAACGGACAGCACAGATAATACCACGCACTCTCCACAGAGTGCCCGGCACTGCGGCGCACGAACTCGAAACCGCAGAAGCCTTTCTAGCTCCTGCAGTCCTGCTGTCCCCGCTCTCTTTTCCCCATCTGCAGGCTGCAGGCGCTGCTGCTCTCGTCCTCCGCCAGCGAGCGAATCGCTGGCTCGACGCCGCGGCGGGAGGTATCTCGCCTTCGATCAGGTGCGCGCCCTCCTCGAACTCCCCCTCGCTCGTCTGGCTTCCGATTCGGTCCGGTCAGCGCCCAAGCCGTGCGCTGGGCGGAGCTTCCGGAAGCTTCAGGGTTTATCCCGGCATTTCGCTTCCCGCGACGGCGCGACCGGATCGCTTGGCCTGACGGAGTTTCTAGCTGGGATTTCGGTTGGGGCGTCGCTCTCCGGCGCTTGTTTCATTTGTATTTATCGGTGCCTCAGGTTCACGGCCAAATTCGTTGCTGCGTGGGGCTTTGGAGTTTGGAGCCAATCTTGCGCCGTAAAGTGGCGGCGGCAGCGCCTGGTGGGCACCATGAGCTTCGTCTTCCGAGGGAGCAGGGCCGACATCGAGGCCGGTGGCTTCTCGGGGTTCGCCCCCGAGCGCCGCGCCATGGTGGGTGTCTGTCTGCTCAACCCATGATGCATTTCTGCTAAAATGTAACGGAAAAAGTCGATCACCCCCCAACCATGAGCGGCGGTCTATTTAACCCCAAACAACAAAACGGTCTAATTTAGCCTCCGAACTTTCTAAAACCGTCTACTTTATCCGGGCAGTTAACTGAATCTTTAAAAAATCATATTAAATCACAGAAAAATCGTAAAATGGAAAATCCAATTTTGTTGGACTCCACATGAGTAGATCTACACAATGAACATATAATATGGTGTGCTTTAGTACAAAGTTTTTGCTGTAGCTTTAAATTTATTAGGATTTTTCAATCAATTTAAAGCTATAGCAAAATTTTTGTACTAAAGCATACCATATTATATGTTCATTGTGTAGATCTACTCATGTTGAGTCCAATAAAATTGGATTTTTCATTTTATGATTTTTCTGTGATTTACTATGTTTTTTAAAGATTCGGTTACTGTAGCAGAACTAGGTTACTGTAGCAACCGTCGTCCAAAACTGCCCCAGGAGATAAAGCAGACGGTTTTGAAAAGTTCAGAAGGTAAATTAGACCGTTTCATAGTTTGGGATTAAGTAGACTACCCCCATAGTTGGGGGGTGATCTAGACTTTTTCCAAAATGTAACTGGTGGTACTTGTTGGAGTATGTGTTTAGGCCCATGTGGCTAAGGCCCATGTGGCCCATGTATGGGACCTATATAGCTACCCTTCTAGGGTTAGCCCTAATCAATAGAAATACTTTCTCTAACATGGTATCAGCAGCCTAACCTTCTTCCTCCCCCTCCCAGCCGCCGCCTACCAGGCCGGCGCCGCCGCCGCCACCCCATGGCCGGCCGGCCACCCCCTCCTCCCCCACCTTCCTACTTCCATGTCTTCCCCTCTCTCCCATCCACTTCCTGGGCGCAAATCGCTGCTCCTCCCTCATCTCAGCCCCCTACCGCCGCCGCCCCTGCCCCAGGTGAGGGCGCCGCCGCTCACCCTCCTGGTGCGGCCGCCGGCGCACCTGGCGGCTCCACCGCCGGCGGCACCGTCCCTGCGGGCGCCCCTACTGGCCATGCTCCACCGCGCGCTGGCCCCGGTGTCCCGTGGGCGGATCTCGCCGCTGCTGCTGCCCTGGCGGCTGCGGTTCCTGCTGCCACGGCCCCTGATGCGGCCCTAGCCGCCCTTGCTGCCTTGGCCGCGGGAGGGGCTGCTGCCGGTGGCGCTGCTGCCCCTACCGCCTGGCAAGCCGCTGCCCTTACCGCGGTAGGTGGAGCTGCTGCCGGTGGTGCCACTGTTCCTGTGTCGCCGGACGCCGGGGAGGTTATCGGGGGACTTCCTGCTCCCACCTCCGGGACTCCTGATCTGACACCGGTGGTGATGGACCGCCCCGATGCCGCTGCCTTCCCCGCCCCGCCACCGCTGCCTCTTTCCGGCGCGCGTGTGGGAGCGTGAGCGCGACGCGGCCGATGCCCTGGCCCGCCAGATCGCCGAGGCGGAGCGGCTCCTCTCTCCCGCCTCTCCGGATGCTGGGGCCACCTCCTCCGCCTCGACGGGTCGCCGTGTGTCTCACACCGCCGTCCTTTGGCACGACCCGGCCGACCCGCTCGTGGCTCAGCTTCACTACCAGGCCGGGGGGGTCCAGAACATCCGCCTCCTCGTCCCGGTCGTCCTCGAGCCGGAGTCACCCTCCTACGCCCGCTGGCGGGATCTGGTGCTTCTCACTCTTCGCCGCTACGCCCTCGACGACCACGTCCTCGTTGACGCTTCGGTCGTCGTCCAGACCCCGTCGTGGCTTCGTCTGGACAGCATTGTCCTCTCCTGGATCCTGGGGACGATCTCTCTGGACCTCCACGACCTCGTCCGCACCTCTCCTGACGCGTGCCGGGCTTGGCTCGCCCTTGAGGGCCAGTTCCTGGGCAACGCGGAGGCCCGGGCTCTGCGCCTCGACGCGAGTTTCAGGACCTTCGTCCAGGGTGACCTCTCCGTCGGCGAGTTCTGCCGTCGGATGAAGGGCATGGCGGACTCCCTGGGGGACCTTGGGTGGCCCGTGGAGGATCGCATCTTGGTCCTCAAAGTCCTCCGGGGGCTCAGCGACCGCTACGCCCACCTCCGGACGTGGATCACCCGCCAGAGGCCCTTCCCCACCTTCCTGGAGGTCCGTGACGATCTCGTCATGGAGGAGCTCACTCAGGGCCCCCAGCCGGGATCCACCACCTCCACGGGCTCCTCGTCCCCCTCGACGGCCCTGGCTGCTACTTCGCCGTGCCCGACTGCTCCATCACAGTCCGCCGCTCCACCGCCGCCATCTCTTCTGGGTCCCCCTCCCTCCGGGCCAAGCGGAGGTGGGGGGGCCGTGGCGGTCGCCGTCGACGTGGAGGGGGTCGCGGGGGTGGCCGGGGCGGCCACACCCAGCCTCCGGCTCCTGGTGGGCCGCAGGGGGGGCACTATGGCCCTCCTTCTAGCACCCGTGGTCAGGGCGCATCTCCATGTGGCCCTACCACGCCATCGGGGGCGACTCGCGCCCACCGGTGGCCATGCTCACCGGAGCTCCTCCTGCTGGCCTTACACCCGGCGCCTTCCCTGCTACGCCGTGGGTTCCACCCTCCGGGACTCTTCCGGGGGTCACCGGCTGGGACCAGGCGGCCCTGGCTCGCTCGTTCAGCACCATGAGCCTGACACCTCCGGTCGGACCCGAGTGGATCGCTGATTCAGGGGCCACCTACCACACTACTTCTGACCCCGGTATACTTTCGTCGATTCACTCTCCCTCTTCCTCTCTTCCTTCGTCCATTATGGTCGCAAATGGTTCTTGTATTCCGGTCTCGTCTGTGGGTACCGCCGGTGCTCATGGCTCCTTTCGTCTTCCTGATGTTCTTGTTGCTCCTTCTATGGTTCATAATCTTCTTTCTATTCGACGTTTTACAGCTGACAATTCTTGTTCTGTGGAATTTGACTCTTCTGGTCTTACTGTAAAGGATTTGGCTTCCCGGCGTCCTCTGCTCCGATGTGACAGCACCGGGCCCCTTTACACTCTTCGCTTCCCGGCGGCTCCTTCGTCTTCTTCGCCGCCCGTTTTGTCAGCTGCCTTCGTCGCTTCTACTTCCTCTACTACCTGGCACCGGCGCCTCGGTCATCCTGGACGTGATGCCCTGATACAGCTCAGTCGTAGCTCTGGTCTTCCATGTACTCGAGCTCATGATGCGCAACTGTGTCATGCGTGCCAATTGGGCCGACATGTTCGTCTTCCGTTTTCTAGTTCTACTTCCCATGCGGCCCGTATTTTTAATCTTGTACATTGCGACCTATGGACGTCTCCTATTCTGAGTATTTCCGGTTATAAGTACTATCTTGTGGTTGATGATTTTTCACATTATTCGTGGACTTTTCCTCTCCGTGCGAAGTCAGATACGTTTACCACGCTCCTTCACTTCTTTTCTTGGGTGTTTACACAGTTCGGCCTCCCCATCAAGGCCGTCCAGTGTGACAATGGTCGCGAGTTTGATAACTCCACCTCCCGCGATTTCTTCCTCTCTCACGGTGTTCAGCTCCGCATGTCTTGTCCATGCACCTCTTCGCAAAATGGCAAGGCTGAGCGGATGATTCGCACCACCAATGACACCGTGCGTACCCTTCTGTTTCAGGCCTCTCTTCCCGCTCGCTTCTGGGCTGAGGGCCTGCACACCTCCACCTACCTTCTTAACCGTCTTCCTTCCGCGGCCTACCCCGCTCCCACTCTTCACCACGCCCTCTTCGGTACCCCGCCTCGGTACGATCACCTCCGCGTGTTTGGGTGTGCGTGTTACCCCAACACCGCTGCCACTTCTTCTCACAAGCTGGACCCTCGCTCCACGCTCTGTGTCTTCCTCGGGTACTCCCCGGATCACAAGGGGTACCGGTGCTTTGACCTTACCTTCCGACGGGTTCTCATCTCTCGCCATGTGGTGTTCGATGAGTCCGTCTTTCCCTTTTATAGCACCACCACCCCTCCGGTACCTGACCCACCCTCCCTGTTTCCCACTGACCCGGTGGTCCAGCCACCTTTTTCGTGGTCTCCTGCAGGTACCGCTTCGCCGCGTGCCGGGCCGGCCTCCTGTCCCGGATCCCCAGCAGGTCCGTGCCCGTCGTCCTCGGGCGCGGCCCCGTCCTCTCCGGTTGGTGCAGACCCGGGGCCTTCGTCCCCCGCTGCTGCCCCGGGGGGGTTGTGTCGGTCGACGACGCCGGATCCCGTCCCGGCACCTGCCCCGGCACCTCCGTCGAGGTTCGCCGCGCCGGTACGAGTGTACCAGCGCAGGCCGCGGCCGCCGCCGCTCGCGCTCCCTTCTCCACCGGGGACACCGACACCACCGCCGCTGTCTCCGCCGGCTCGTGGTGCCCCGCCGGTCTACCACCCGCCGCTGCTGCACCGACACCCGCGGCATGTTCACCCAATGGTGACACGACACGCGGCTGGCACCCTGCCGCCTCGTGCCCTCGAGGCTTCGACCGGCGATGCGGTGGTCTCTCCGGTACCCTCCTCCGTCCGCGACGCCCTGTTGGACCCTCACTGGCGCCGCGCGATGGAAGAGGAGTACGCCGCGCTACTCGCCAACCAGACGTGGGAGTTGGTGCCCCGGCCGTCAGGCTCCAACGTCGTCACCGGCAAGTGGATTTGGACCCACAAGCGCCGGGCCGACGGCTCTCTCGAGCGCTACAAGGCTCGCTGGGTCCTCCGGGGTTTCACTCAGCGCCCTGGCGTCGACTACGATGAGACCTTCAGCCCGGTGGTTAAGCCGGCCACCGTCCGTACCGTGCTATCGCTGGCACTTGCTCGGTCTTGGCCCGTCCACCAGCTGGACGTCAAGAACGCCTTCCTCCACGGCCTTCTTACCGAGACGGTGTACTGCAGTCAGCCGGCGGGGTTCGTCGACACCACCCGTCCTGACATGGTCTGCCGGCTCAACAGGTCCCTCTACGGCCTCAAGCAGGCACCTCGGGCGTGGAACCACCGGTTCGCCGCTTTCTTGCTGACCCTGGGGTTCATGGAGGCCAAGTCTGATACGTCCCTGTTCGTCTACCACCATGGAGCCAACACTGCATACTTGCTGCTCTATGTTGATGACATTGTCCTCACCGCCTCCAGCGAGCCACTTCTCCGCCGGATCATCAGCGCTCTCTAGCAAGAGTTCGCGATGAAGGATCTGGGTGAGCTCCACCACTTCCTCGGTGTCACTGTTGAGCACCGTCCTGCCGGGCTCCTCCTTCACCAGCGACAGTACACTCGGGACATTCTGGAGCGGGCTGGGATGACTGACTGCAACCCCTGCTCCACTCCGGTCGACACTCAGGGCAAGCTGTCTGAGGCTGAGGGACCACCGGTGGCCGATCCCACTGCGTACAGGAGTCTCGCCGGGGCCCTTCAGTACCTCACTTTCACCCGGCCGGACATCACATATGCAGTTCAGCAGGTCTGCCTCCACATGCATGATCCCCGGGAGCCTCACCTCATGGCTCTCAAGCGCCTCCTCCGCTACCTCCGGGGCACACTCGACTACGGCCTCCTCCTCCACCGGGCCTCCTCCACCGACCTCATCGTCTACACCGACGCTGACTGGGCCGGATGCCCGGATACTCGCCGCTCCACCTCCGGCTACGCCGTCTTCCTGGGCGCCAACCTGGTGTCTTGGTCGTCCAAGCGCCAGCCGGTGGTCTCCCGGTCCAGCGCCGAGGCGGAGTACCGCGCCGTTGCTAACGGCGTGGCGGAGGCCGCCTGGCTCCGGCAGCTGCTGGCTGAGTTGCACACTCCACCCTCCCGGAGCACACTGATCTACTGCGACAACGTCAGTGCGGTCTACCTCTCCACCAACCCCATCCAGCACCAGCGGACGAAGCATGTGGAGATCGACCTCCATTTTGTCCGTGATCGGGTGGCCATGGGCGAGGTGCGGGTTCTTCATGTTCCGACGACCTCCCAGTTCGCGGACATCTTCACCAAAGGCCTCCCGTCCTCGACCTTCGCCGAGTTTCGCTCCAGCCTCAACATCACTGGTGACTAGTTGCTGTTGGAAAGTGATTTCTCTCAATTAGGGCTAACCCTAGAAGGGTAGCTAAATAGGTTCCATACATGGGCCACATGGGCCTTAGCCTCATGGGCCTACATATACTCCAACACCCCCCCGCAGTCTGAACTACCGTCGCAGCGGAGTTCTAGGCTGAAACAAGAAAGAACACACACAACCCCCCCACAGACGCAACTAGCCACTGGTGATGTTGAGGCTGGAGCGAAACTCGGCGAAGGTCGAGGACGGGAGGCCTTTGGTGAAGATGTCCGCGAACTGGGAGGTCGTCGGGACATGAAGGACCCGCACCTCGCCCATGGCCACCCGATCACGGACAAAGTGGAGGTCGATCTCGACATGCTTCGTCCGCTGGTGCTGGATGGGGTTGGTGGAGAGGTAGACCGCACTGACGTTGTCGCAGTAGATCAGTGTGCTCCTGGAGGGTGGCGTGTGCAACTCAGCAAGCAGCTGTCGGAGCCAGGCGGCCTCCGCCACGCCGTTAGCCACGGCGCGGTACTCCGCCTCGGCACTGGACCGGGAGACCACCGGCTGGCGCTTGGACGACCACGACACCAGATTGCCGCCCAGGAAGACGGCGTAGCCGGAGGTGGAGCGGCGAGTATCCGGGCACCCGGCCCAGTCAGCGTCGGTGTAGACAACGAGGTCGGTGGAGGAGGCCCGGTGGAGGAGGAGGCCGTAGTCGAGTGTGCCCCGGAGGTAGCGGAGGAGACGCTTGAGAGCCGTGAGATGAGGCTCCCGGGGATCATGCATGTGGAGGCAGACCTGCTGAACGGCATAGGTGATGTCCGGCCGAGTGAAGGTGAGGTACTGAAGGGCCCCGGCAAGACTCCTGTACGCAGTGGGGTCGTCCACCGGTGGTCCCTCAGCCTCAGACAGCTTGCCCTGAAGGTCGACCGGGGTGGAGCAGGGCTTGCAATCAGACATCCCAGCCCGCTCCAGGATATCCCGAGTGTACTGCCTCTGGTGAAGAAGGAGCCCAGCAGGACGGTGCTCAACAGTGACACCGAGAAAGTGATGGAGCTCACCGAGGTCCTTCATCGCAAACTCCTGCTGGAGAGCTGCAATGATCCGGCGGAGAAGATGCTCGCTGGAGGCGGTGAGGACAATGTCATCAACATAGAGTAACAAGTATGCAGTGTCGGCCCCATGGTGGTAGACGAACAGGGACGTATCAGACTTGGCCTCCATGAACCCCAGGTTCAGCAAGAAAGCAGCAAACCGGTGGTTCCACGCCCGAGGTGCCTGCTTGAGGCCATAGAGTGACCTGTTGAGCCGGCAGACCATGTCAGGGCGGGTGTTGTCGACGAACCCCGCCGGCTGACTGCAGTACACCGTCTCGGTAAGAAGGCCGTGGAGGAAGGCGTTCTTGACGTCCAGCTGGTGGACAGGCCAAGACCGAGCAAGTGCCAGTGATAGTACGGTACGGACGGTGGCCGGCTTGACCACCGGGCTGAAAGTCTCATCGTAGTCGACGCCGGGGCGCTGAGTGAAACCCCGGAGGACCCATCGAGCCTTGTAGCGCTCGAGAGAGCCGTCCGCTCGGCGCTTGTGAGTCCAAATCCACTTGCCGGTGACGACATTGGCGCCCGGCGGTCGGGGCACCAACTCCCACGTCTGGTTGGCGAGCAGTGCGGCATACTCCTCTTCCATCGCGCGGCGCCAGTGAGGGTCCAACAGGGCGTCGCGGACGGAGGAGGGTACCGGAGAGACCACCGCGTCGCCAGTCGAAGCCTCGAGGGCACGAGGCGGCAGGGTGCCAGCCCCGTGCCGTGTCACCATCGGGTGAACATGCCGCGGGTGTCGGTGAAGAAGCGGCGGGTGGTAGACCGGCGGGACACCACGGGCCGGCGGAGACAGTGGCGGTGGTGTCGGTGTTCCCGGCGGAGAAGGGACCGGAACCACGAGCGCCGGTGGCCGCGGCCTGCGCTGGTATACCCGTACCGGCGCGGCAAACCTCGACGGAGCCGCCGGGGCAGGTGCCGAGACAGGGTCCGGCGTCGGCAACCGGCACGACCCCCCCGGGGCAGAAGCGGGGGACGAAGGCCCCGGGGCTGCACCAACTGGAGAAGGCGGGGCCGCACCGGAGGACGAGGGGCCCGGACTCGCAGGGGAGCCGGGACCGACGGCTGGCTCAGAACGCGTCGAGGCGGTACCTGCAGGAGACCACAAAGAAGGTGGCTGGACCACCGGGTCAGTGGGAAACAGATCGGGTGGGTCAGTGACCGGAGGTGTAGTGGTGCTGGAAAAGGGAAAGACGGACTCATCGAAGACCACATGGCGCGAGATGAGAACACGTCGGGAGGTAAGGTCGAAGCACCGGTACCCCTTGTGATCAGGGGAGTACCCGAGGAAGACACAGAGCGTGGAGCGAGGGTCCAGCTTGTGAGAAGAAGTGGCAGCAGTGTTGGGGTAACAAGCACACCCAAACACGCGAAGGTGATCATACCGAGGCGGGGTACTGAAGAGGGCGTGATGAGGAGTGGGAGCAGGACAGGCAGCGGAAGGAAGGCGGTTAAGAAGGTAGGTGGAGGTGTGCAGGCCCTCAGTCCAGAAGCGAGCAGGAAGAGAAGCCTGAAATAGGAGAGTGCGCACGGTGTCGTTTGTGGTGCGAATCATCCGCTCGGCCTTGCCATTCTGCGAGGAGGTGTATGGGCAAGACATGCGTAGCTGAACACCGTGAGAGAGGAAGAAATCTCGGGCGGTGGAGTTATCAAACTCGCGACCATTGTCACACTGGACGGCCTTGATGGTGAGACCGAACTGAGTAGACACCCAAGTAAAGAAGTGGAGGAGCGTGGTAAACGTATCAGACTTCGCACGAAGAGGAAAAGTCCACGAATAATGCGAAAAATCATCAACAACCACAAGATAGTACTTATAACCAGAAATACTGATAACAGGAGATGTCCATAGGTCGCAATGTACAAGATCAAAAATGCGGGCCGCATGAGAAGAAGAACTAGAAAAAGGAAGACGAACATGTCGGCCCAATTGGCACGCATGACACAGTTGCTCATCATGAGCTCGAGTACAAGGAAGACCAGAGCTACGACTGAGCTGTATCAGGGCATCACGTCCAGGATGGCCGAGTCGCCGGTGCCAGGTAGTAGAGGAAGCAGAAGCGACGAAGGCAGCTGATAAAACGGACGGCGAAGAAGAAGAAGGAGCCGCCGGAAAGCGAAGAGTGTAAAGGGGCCCGGTGCTGTCACATCGGAGCAGAGGACGCCGGGAAGCCAAATCCTTCACAGTAAGACCAGAAGAGTCAAATTCCACAGAACAGGAGTTGTCAGCTGTAAAACGTCGAATAGAAAGAAGATTATGAACCATGGAAGGAGCAACAAGAACATCAGGAAGACGAAAGGAGCCATGAGCACCGACGGTACCCACAGAGGAGACAGGAATACAAGAACCATTTGCGACCATAATGGACGAAGGAAGAGATGAAGAGGAAGAGTGAACCGACGAAAGTATACCGGGGTCAGGAGTGGTGTGGTAGGTGGCCCCCGAATCGGCGATCCACTCGGGTCCGACCGGAGGTGTCAGGCCCATGGTGCCGAACGAGCGAGCCAGGGCCGCCTGATCCCAGCCCGCAACCCCCGGTGGAGCCCCGGAAGGTCCGGAGGGAGGAACCCACGGCGTAGTAGGCGGCGTAGCAGGGAAGACGCCGGGAGGTGCTCCGGTGAGCATGGCCACCGGTGGACGCGAGTCGGTCCCGGTGGCGTGGTAGGGCCACATGGAGATGCGCCCAGACCACGGGTTCTGGAAAGAGGGCCATGGTGCCCCCCCCCCTGTGGTCCACCGGGTACCGGGGCCTGGGTAGGTGCACCCCGGCCTCCGCCGCGACCCCCCACCGCGGCGACGACGACCACCACGACCCCCCCCACTCGGCCCGGAGGGAGGGGGACCCAGGAGAGACGACGGTGGTGGAGCAGCCGTCCGTGGAGCAGACTGGCGCGGCGGAGTAGCAGCCAGAGCCGTCGAGGAGGCCCCCGGGGAAGCAGTGGAGCCCGGCTGGAGGCCCTGTGTGAGCTCCTCCATGACAAGATCGTCACGGACCTCCAGGAAGGTGGGAAAGGGCCTCTGGCGGGTGATCCACGTCCTGAGGTGGGCGTAGCGGTCACTGAGCCCCCGGAGGACGTTGAGGACCAAGATGCGATCCTCCACAGGCCACCCGAGGTCCCCCAGGGAGTCAGCCATGGACTTCATCCGTCGGCAGAACTCACCGACGGAGAGGTCACCCTGGACGAAAGTGCGGAAGCTCGCATCGAGGCGCAGAGCCCGGGCCTCAGCGTTGCCCAGAAACTGACCCTCAAGGGCCAGCCATGCCCGGCGCGCGTCAGGAGAGGTGCGGACGAGGTCGTGAAGGTCCAGGGAGATCGTTCCCAGAATCCAGGAGAGGACGATGCTGTCGAGCCGGATCCACGACGGCGTCTGGGCAGCGACCGGGGCGTCGAGGAGGACGTGGTCGTCGAGGGCGTAGCGGCGAAGAGTGAGAACCACCAGATCCCGCCAACGGGCGTACGAGGGCGACTCCGGCTCGAGGACGACCGGAACTAGCAGGCGAATGTTCTGGACCCCCCCCCCGCCTGGTAGTGCAGCTGAGCCACGAGCGGGTCGGCCGGGTCGTGCCAGAGGACGGCGGTGTGAGACGCGCGGCGACCCGGCGAGGCGGAGGAGTGGGCCCCAACGTCCTGGCCCCCAGGGTAGGTGAGTAGCCGCTCAGCCTCGGCGAGCTGGCGAGCCAGGGCATCGGCCGCTTCGCGCTCGTGCTCCCACACGAGGGCGGCCGCCCGCACGCGGGCCTGCCCCTCCGCGGCCGAGGCTCGGGCGGCGGCAAGGGCAGTGACGAGGGACGAGGCGTCACGGCCGGCGTAGATATGAGAAAGAAGGGGTGGCGGGGCCGGGAAGGCCTGGGAACCGGCAGCAGACATGGTGCCGGCGTCCAGCCCGGCGCCGGGAAGGTGGATCCGCGGCTGCTGGAGGGCTGGCTGTTCGCCATCAGCAGCCGGGAGGTGGGTTTGAGGGTCCCCATCAGCCGGGAGACCCCCATCAGCAGCCCCCGGATGCTCCACTGCCGCCGAGGTGAGAACCTGGGCAGGGGCGGGTGCTCCAGGTGGTTCGGTAGAAGGAGGGAGGGGCTGGTGAGGTAGCTGGCGCAGTTGTGGGTGAGGAAGGACTGCGGCAGGAAGAGGGGAAGTCCCCAGGCCGGCGCCATGGAGATCCGCGCCAGGGAGTGTCGCCATGGGAGCAGGGGCGGCAGGGAGACCCGCCCTGGGAGCAGGGGCGGAAGGTCCAGGGAGGTAGGCGCTGGGGAGGGAGGAGCTAGGGAGGGAGGCGCCAGAGGGGATGGGGTGCTGGAGGCCAGCCGTGCCTGGGAGAAGGCCGGCGGCGGCGGCGTCCGCCCCCTGGAACCGCTCGGCATCGGGCAGAGCAGAGGGAGCAGCGGCTCCCGTGAGGACCTGGGCCCAGGTGGTTGTGGAAGAGAGGGAAGGGAAGGGAGAGTAGAGGGAGGGAGGGAGAGGAGGCCGGCCAGCCATGGCACGCCGGCTCGCCGGCGATGGCCAGCAGGGGGCGGCGGCTGGCGGCTGGAAGAGGCTGGCGGCTGGAGGAAGCTAACCTAGGCTGGATACCATGTTGGAAAGTGATTTCTCTCAATTAGGGCTAACCCTAGAAGGGTAGCTAAATAGGTTCCATACATGGGCCAC
Source organism: Saccharum hybrid cultivar R570 (assembly GCA_038087645.1). Taxonomy (NCBI): domain Eukaryota; kingdom Viridiplantae; phylum Streptophyta; class Magnoliopsida; order Poales; family Poaceae; genus Saccharum; species Saccharum hybrid cultivar. Next base: position 3,336,047 of record JAQSUU010000043.1, on the reverse strand, counting down.
ATGGGCCTTAGCCTCATGGGCCTACATATACTCCAACAGTTGCGTCTGTGGGGGGTTGTGTGTGTTCTTTCTTGTTCAGCCTCGAACTCCGCTGCGCCGGTAGTTCAGACTGCGGGGGGTGTTGGAGTATGTGTTTAGGCCCATGTGGCCCATGTATGGGACCTATACAGCTACCCTTCTAGGGTTAGCCCTAATCAATAGAAACACTTTCTCTAACAGTACTGTAGCTCAAACCGGTTTCCTTGTCCTGATGTCTGATCTCATTCGTATGTGTGCTTGGGTGCAGCGAATTCATGCAGGGAGCAGGCCGCTGAATAGCAATTCCTTGGCTTTTCTTCTAACTGGTAATCCGTTCGCCTGTCTATTACCAATAGTGTTGAGCTGCTAAAGATTATTCTTTTGGTTAACGTTGTGCTTTTTCTTGGGCAGTTCTTGTTTTGTTCATGGTACTGAACTCACACCAGATGTCTCCCAATCTTTTGGTAAGTTTTCATGCTGTGTGCGAGGTGTCCATGAGTCGATTAAAGTTGGTTTCTTATTCGTACAAAGCATGCAATTGTGGAACAGTTTAATAACTACATATTTGTTGGATTGCACAATATTTTCTTCTCTTGTAGCTTTGGCTTGTCTTGGGAGTCTTCCTAATGGCCACGAGCCTTAGAATGTATGCCACGTGCCAGCAGCTTGCTCATGCTGCAGCTGCCAACAGTTTTCTCGGCCACACTGAGCTGCGTGTGCATGTACCGCCGACCATTGCCCTTGCTACGAGAGGCCGGTTACAGAGCCTTAGACTTCAACTGGCTCTTCTTGATCGTGAATTTGACGATTTAGGTGTGCTCAATACATTCCATTCGACTCATTTGATGGTTTATAGTGTTTCCTGAAAACTTAGCACCATGGAAATCATTTTGTTTCAGATTATGACACTCTGAGAGCATTGGATGCTGACAATAGCCCGCATGCTCCTTCTATGAGTGAAGAAGAAATAAATTCTCTTCCTGTATTCAAATATAAAGTTCAGGCGCAGCAGGGGAATGCCCCTGCTCGAAAAAGGTAAGGAGAATTATCCTTTGGGTTGATTTGTTCATATGGCCATGTCAAGTTGGTTCTAGTATCTCACATCATCAACTCATGACCAAACATTTAATTCTGAAATGGAGACATCGAGTAATTTGTCTCTATGATGTGTTTCTAACGAATGTTTTTTCAATAGTGATGGGCCATCTCAGCTATCGGTTTCTTCAACTGGGTCTGGCAATGAGGTAATTGATAAATACTGATTTGTTTCTCAAGGTGTGGTCACTTGAAAAGTACCTTATTATCATCAATCATGTAGGCTGTTAAAAAGTCATGTTATTTGTGATGTCACAGTTGTCAGTCGTATGCATATGCAATGATATTCTTATAATATTCCATTGTAAAGATAAGATTAACATATATGTATTTTACATATCTGTATAACTGGGCAATACACTTTTGGTTCAGCCCTCATTTATTGAAGTTATTGGTTGTTTTCTGGTTAGCTTTGGGATTTATATGATATTTTGAGTCAAGGATTTTCTAGTTTACACTTTCTTATTTGATGTAACAGCTAGTGTTTAGAATCACATAGCTGCTGTGATCACTGATCACCATCAGCATCTGTGCAGTAGCACATGCATGGTTCAGACTTTGGGCCACGATGATTATTGTTTATCTCGATTCTGCCTTGCAGAAAAAGCAGGATGGTCTAAAAGCAGATGGAACCAGCAAAACTCCAGAGGATGAACTAACATGTAGTGTTTGCTTAGAGCAAGTCGCGGTGGGTGATCTCTTGAGAAGCCTACCATGCTTGCATCAGGTAATCATGCTCATTATCTTGCCCTTGGTTTTCCTTGTATGGAAACAGCAGATGATCTCAGTTTTGTTTCCTTTCTGAAATGATCCTGGCAGTACCTTTTAGCTCTAGTTTGATATGGTAACTTGACATGTTAGCTAACGTCCTAAAACAACGCCGTGAAACCAGAACCATGTTTGATGTACCAACAGGATTAACTGGTGCACTTAACACATTTTGTGGATGAATGATGTGATATTGTGACATACTTAAGATAATTTTTTTAACTGTTATTATTTGCATATATCATATCTTACTTTACAGTTTACGTCTTGCACTTGGTTGACCACTTGCTTCATGCTACCTCTTCATAGATAAGTGACTTATTGGACACATTCTCCATAGTGCAGCTTTGAATGATACTTCTTGCTACAAAATATTTATAGGACATAGAAAAAAATAGTTTATGAAACTTCCGAGACAAACTACCCGAATAATTTTCAAATATCCACACTTAGAATATTACAAGTAATGTGTAACCAGAATTTAAAATCATTGACTTAAGACAACCCCAAAAAACCACTTGTTTCTGACTGGACTACTGGAGGGAGTATGCACCAGTGTGAGGTGCTATGCTGTTGATTCTGCAGAACAGAAAGTAGGGAGTGTGTCATTGTAGTTTATATTCTTTACACTCAGATCTGAAATTCTGTGAATTTTTTGAAGCAAACTTAAATTTGCTGGTTACTTGACACATCAATAACTTCCTTTGCTTTGTCATTCTTTGCCCCATAGAGTTCTATACCCATGCCTGATTATAATATCAGGAATCACATGTTTCTAAACAACAATATAGACCAGGAATCACAAGTGAAATAGGATTAATGGGCAATAGAGGTGTGATCTCGACTCCCCCACTCTGTCTCGCCACGCCATTGGCTTCCTATATTTGAAGGTTGGTAGGAACCTAAGAGACTATTGTACAAGACCTGCTATAACCTTGCCCGTAAGCACGGCCTAGCTTTTGAGGCCTGCGTATGCAGTGCAGGCGCGTGTCAGCAGTCAGCTTGTGTTGTCCTATGGAGGACTGATGTTGTTACAAGTGCATACATGAAAATCAACGCTTTGAAGATATGTCCAATATAGTGCTAATGTGATGCAGTGACAGAAAACAAATGCAAGTTCTTCACATGGACCCTAATCCAAGATAAAATCCTAACAGTAGATAATCTAGCAAAGAGGGGATGGCCACATCAAACTTCTTGTGCCCTTTGTCATGGGGAAGGAGACGAGCCTCCATATGTGTCTGTTATGACCCTTTGCGGTTGATGTCTGGAGGAGGGTGCTAGTGTGGGGGCATTGCTCTGTAGTCTTTACCTCTGCATGTACAGGTTGCAAATTGCACTAACATTAAAAATTGGTGGGATTTGTGGAAAGAAAGATAAAAGATGACACTTCAACAGGTTATGCATCTACATCATATGGAATTTTTGGAGAGAAAGAAATCGGCAGATTTTCCAAAATGATTGCTCCACGCCTGTATCGATTGTGCTACGCACAAAACAGGACTTTGAACAACGACAACGTGCTTTTCAAAACTAGTGTTAGAGGCCTTCATGTGCATTTTGTTTCTGATTCTTTGTGGTTTGTCTATCTCAAGGGCTTGGGTTGTCTTTTAGCCTATTGAGGCGTGTCTACCCCTTAGAGCACTCTTAACAATAGAGTCAACTTGCTAGCTCATATGAACTTAAAGAAAAAAAAGATAAAAATAAAGTAACACAACATACAAAAAAAGTGTTTGAGCTTAGCTCTTAAACTTATCATTTGAGCTTAGCTCTTAAACTTATCATTATCTCTTCTGTGTATTCAATAAAAATATTTTATGACCTACCTCTTCAAACAGTGTTGGAGCTACCCTTGGTAAAACTTCCTGTTCTGGTTTCTCCCTTCCTTGCAAGGCAGAGCTCCCCGGAAAAAATAGTGCTAATGTGATGTGTCCTGATGAGGCAACAGTCCACTGCAAGATTTCTTACTTTCTCTTTTGTTTTACAGTTTCACGTAAACTGCATCGACCCATGGCTGCGCCAACAGGGTACATGCCCAATCTGCAAGCACCAGGTGAGTGATGGGTGGCATGCCACAGGCAACGGTGAAGAGGATGCTTCTTACATGGTGTAAGTAGCTGCCTAGGTGTAGGCCATAGGTAACCAGTAGTAGCTGCTAACAGAATCCGTGGAACGCTGTTTTGGAGGTGACGGTTTGGAGTGATTTCCTGCAATGTAGGGATGTGGTCTAGTCCCTGTCTATCCTAACAAAACCGAGTGTGGAACCAGCTGTCCAGTGCGCTGAGTTCTTGTACAACTAATGTTCATTTCTCTCATTCTCTGTGATTTTGATGCATAAAAAGGTCGACGATAATCTTCTTCCCCGTCCTTTCTTAGTATGCTTAGTTTTATTTTGAAAAAACACAATGGCAGGAGCTGTCTTTCGTTAAGATGAAATAAAATTAACCCAGTTTATGAGAGAAATCAGGCAAGAACATTCTTAGTGCACGGCAAGTTACATTTCCCGTCGCATAATGGGCCTCGTGGATGTGGCGACATTTCCATGGCGCTGTTGATTGAGTCCATATTTGGCTTCATCTGTTATCGGTCCAAGTACGGAAAAGTGTGGTGTGGGAAGCAACTACCATTGGAGATGCATTGGAGCAGTTAGAAGGAAGCATACAACAACAGGTGCCGAGGAAATTGTGTGCAATGGTTTATTACAACCCTTGCCTAAAATAGTTCCCATTCACGAGGGGAGGGAAGTACCTTCTTTCCTCTACTGTTGAGAAAACACATGTCCTGCAGTTGTGTGTTTTGCTCCTTTACGCCGGAACCATCTTTGCAGTGTTGTCGCCCAATGATACTTACGGATGTCACTTTTCTTAGGGCACCTGCAACAGTAAGAGTTAGTTGCTAGCTCTAAGCCAACCTCTCTAATAGTGTTAGCTTTTAGTAATGGCTCATAGGTCCTGTTCATCTGGCTTATAATCTGTCTTATTCAGCTTGTTTTTTCAGCCGGAACAGTATTTTTCTTTCACAAAAAATCAGTCAACAGTGTTTTTCAGCCGGCTTATAATTCCAGCCGAACGGGGCCATAGTATGATCAGGACCCACATGACACTCTCACATGTTCTCGTAATGCGTGTATGAACGTAGCTCATGATTAAGAGCTAGCTTGTCTCTCTCTTCTATTAAAATATAAAAGAAATGCTTAGAACTAGCTTATGAGCCGACCATTGCGGGTGCCCTTACCGGCAAGAGGGGTATATTGACGATGGCGATAGTTGTTGACTCGGAGGATCAGATAGTGCCGCTAGCATTTTCATTGGCAGAGGGACAAACCAACAATTCATGGTTCTGGTTCATGCAGCTTCTACGAAAAAATGTGCTTGGTTGGTCTTGCAGTATATGTATGATCTTGGACCAGCACCGTAGACTACTAAATGCTACCAAAGAAGATCTTGATGGGTTTCGACCTTTACAACATAGATGGTGCATGCGAGCTGAGCCAACTTAGTTGGTTTCAAGTCCTCGATTTAGCACGGATGTTCATATTTTTCTGAATTTATTACATGATTTAATAGCGTTGTGCTTTCGGTGATAGGTGACGTTCCCGTCAATAGCGAGACGCATGTGGTGACTTCGTCAATCTCAAGATGTGTCAGCACAGTATTTCGGAGGTGCTCATAGAGGTAAGGTTTGCGTACATGTGTTCACAGGGGTGAGTGTGCGTGCGTGTTAAGCGTCTATGTCTGTACTTATGTAATTCGCAAAAAAAAAACATAGATGGTGCATGAGACAGCTAATTTCTAGCGTAGAAAGTTTTAGATAAGGTAAAGGCTCTTTGTATAGCACCGACAGAGCATCAATTTGAAGAGAGAAAAAAAGAACTTGACTAGGTACTAAACAAGGAGGCAAAGACATGGATGAACGAGCAAATGCAGAACAAGTCCAAGTGGGCATTAGCATTTCAGAGGATGGTTGTAGGTACGACATCCGAGTACTCTGGCAACATGGAGTTCTCGTTTCACAAATGCAACGTCTACCTGTTCGCTTCGTTGAAAAGTCAAGACTGAAAGTATTCTTCCTGATTTGTTGTGAGAGAAAAACACTGTTTGTTCGCTGAAAAAATATGGCTCATAAGACAAGCGAATAGAGCTTATGTTAACAGATGGCACATTGCCGAAAGGAGCACGTCTACAAATGCAACTCCTACAATATTTTCATAGTCCCCATCTTCTTAAACTCTTACTCCATGAAACAAACAGACTAAACTATCCTTCTACAAAAGCATTTGCAGCAAACTACATCAAATATTCAAATTGATTCTAAGTAATGTGACCTTAACATACTAACTAATAAACTATCACCAATTTGATTTAAGTACAAGTCCTAAACTAACCACATAGAGGACAAGCAACTAGATTTACAAGTACAAAATCGAGGGTAGACCTTAAACACAAGTTTGTAAACATAATCGATCTACCTAAACTACTTTGCATACACCCTTGTCGTGTCAAGCGAGTTGCGCGCGCCCGACGAGGTGGCGTGGCAGGGTAGCCACATCAGCTGTCAGTGACGGACTACCACTGTCGCGGCAGGGAGATTGGCGCGGCGAAATGAGTTAATTTTTTAGAAAAAAAAGACGAGCTGGGACTAGAATTATTTAAAAAAAAATTAAAATAAAAAAAACTTTTTGGAGGAATCAACATGCCTTGCTCCGCAGAGAATCCGAGGAATGGGATTGGCGGATAGAGAATCCGGTTGCAGCCGACGCCATGGGATTGCCGACTGGGGACGGACCTCCGTCATATCACATGGACGCCCATTTCTTGCCACCACTTGCTCAGTTGCTCTTCTTCTCTCTCGAATCGCGGTTGGGGGTTGCGGAATGGGAGCAAAGGCGGAGAGGGAGTGTGCGGTGCCGCCGCCGGCTGCGAACGCGGAGGAGGCAGCTTCCACCAATCAGTGCACCCTCATCCTCAAAGGCTGGTCAGTACACACCCTCTCCACTCAGCTTCCCTAATCTGTATTCGTTGGCATGATTCCGCCTGCCAAGCTTGGGCTCATTCCTGTCACTACGAGGAGGGAGCACGCCCCCGCCGCCGGAGCTGTCCGTCAGAGTTCCGCGCGACCGTGAAGATGGCGGTGGCGATGCTGTCTCCATCGGCCTCCTCCTCCGCATCCGCCCCCCTCCCCCTCCTTCGTTCCCACCTCCCGGCGGCCCTCAACCCCGATTTGCCTGCCATTAGTTGTTGTCGATCGGTTAGGAATGTAGAGGATTCTCCTCTCCTGTTCTTCTTCTGCATGCAGTGATTAGGCAAGAGCTTAAGGTAGAATGAGTGGCCGGGCGTGATTCCTGCCATCCTGTGAGATCTCTTTACAGAACTGGGGAATCGGCAAGCTGTCCTTGCAAAGTTGCAATAGATTAGTTAGGCCTAGCGTTAAGCTATGAGGGTGAACCAAAATGATTCGCACCTTTGTGCATAATATTCTGGTTTTGCATGGTCTCACGTTTGGGAAGAACTACAAGCTTGGATTTTGGCGAGAAAAAAAGATGAATCAAGTGCTTTCGCTTAATGCTTGTGGTCTACCGAGTGATGAAACGAACAACGGAACAAAATCATTGCCTGAAACGATGAGCATGATTTTTGTTGTAGTCTTTATCAGTAGCGAAGACGAGGAAAAGAAAATGACATCACAGACAGTACTAGTTTGGCAGATGTCTTTAGGATAATAGAGGTAGAAACACCCATAATTTCCAGTAATAGAAAAAACGTCCACCCACAGTCTCAGAAGTTTGGTGGAATTAGATCAGGATACATCAAACACCCACTTTCTGTAGGATTAAAAATGAGGCAAACTGTCCACTCTATCGAATTGCTAGCAAATTGTGCCTACTGATTTGTGGTTCTCAGCTGTAAGGATAAACTACAACAAGTTGAGGATCTCATGTCATTGTATATGATCTGATACTTGCCCCAATATGGTTCCACTGCCAATCCAATCTTGCACAGTCTTGCAGCATGCACTTACGCTGAAATCCATAGCTGTTACAACTTAATTCAAATCACTCGCGATCTGAATGGCATGGTGGTGTGCAGACCTGGCCCTGGAGAAGGGCAAGCGGGGCAGCGAACCAGCGCCCTAGGTTCCAAAGGGGACTTGCTTGAATGCACATAAGGAGTATAGTGATCACAAAGTATAATACCTTTTTAGGTGTAGAAAGTCTAATACTAGTAGTACCTTAAAACTCGTCGAGTATTACGTATGCCCTTTGTCACAAATAGCTACTGCAAGCATACATTCTCATTCTTTAGGTGGGCAATGGCCATCTGACGGATCCTGACAGTACTAAACAACTAAAGTGCCATTACAACATTAGTGTCTGGTTTTTTTAACTTCAATTTTTGCCTCAATATTTACTTCACCAATGCATGCTAATATCTCAAAGAGTTTTATAGTGCATATTAGGATTGGGGACACATAAATTTAGCTAGAGGTTGACAAGATTCCCAATGGAGTTGAAAAGTTTCCTGCATGTGCAGATTCTCTTGCACAATCTAACCATGAAAATTTAGTTTCTATTTCTTATAATCGTAAAACACAATGTTTTTTCTATTTATTTGAGAATTAGCAATTTTGTGAAAATCTGTGGAAGTCTTGTGTCCTAGCAAATGTTATATAACCATCATGAGAAGGATCAAAATAACGGGACTCATATTTTAGTGTTGCCCATGGTCTTTATTGACCTCGAGAAGGCATATGACAAAGTACCGAGAAATGTCATGTGGTGGGCCTTGGAAAAGCACAAAGTCCCAACTAAGTACGTTACCCTCATCAAGGATATGTACATGGATGTGGTGACGTTTGTCCGAACATGTGATGGCGACACCAGTGACTTTCCAATTAAAATAGGACTGCATCAGGGGTCAGCTTTGAGCCCTTATTTATTTGCTTTGGTGATGGATGAGGTCACAAGGGACATACAAGGTGATATTCCTTGGTGTATGCTCTTTGCTGATGATGTGGTGCTAGTTGACGACAGTAGGGCGGGGGTTAATAGGAAGTTAGAACTATGGAGGCACACGTTAGAGTCGAAAGGGTTCAGACTTAGTAGGACTAAGACCGAGTATATGAGGTGCGATTTCAGCGCGACTAGGCACGAGGAGGGAGACGTTAGCCTCGATGGGCAAGTGGTGGCCAAGAAGGATACTTTTCGGTATTTAGGGTCGATACTACAAAAGGATGAAGACATTGATGAAGATGTTAGGCATAGAATTTCAGCCGGCTGGTTGAAATGGCGTCAAGCTTCTGGCGTTCTCTGTGACAAAAGGGTGCCTCAGAAGCTGAAAGGTAAGTTCTATAGGACGGCGATTCGTCCGGCGATGTTATATGGTGCTGAGTGTTGGCCTACAAAAAGGCGACATGTCCAGCAATTGAGTGTAGCGGAGATGCGTATGTTGCGTTGGTGTTGTGGGCACACAAGGAGGGATAGAGTACGGAACGACGATATTCGGGATAGGGTTGGGGTGGCACCAATTGAGGAGAAATTGATTCAACATCGGTTGAGATGGTTTGGACATGTCCAACGGAGGCCTCCTGAGGCGCCGGTGCGTAGTGGAGTTCTAAAGCGGGCCGATAATGTAAAGAGCGGTAGAGGTCGACCTAAACTAACTTGGGACGAGTCCGTTAAGAGAGATCTTAAGGAGTGGAATATCCCCAAGGATTTAGCTATGGACAGGAGCGCTTGGAGATTAGCAATCAACGTGCCTGAACCGTGACATCTTTTGTCTTGTGCCCTTTATGTCCCTTTATGTGTCTCCCTGTTTCTCGTCTCTTTTGGGTTTCATCTCTAGCCTGCCCCAACTTGCTTGGGACAAAAGGCTATGTTGTTGTTGTTGTTGTATATTTTAGTGTTGCCCAGGCCCACCAAATGTTGTAGTTGAGTGGCCATATGTGACAGCATATAATCAACAAGTGATGTCCCAAGAGAGTACATTTGTAAGCTCTTGCTAAGCTTCCCATGTCCTAACTGAGTGCCACCAAATCAATGGCATTGGTCTTTTCATATATTCTCCATGCTTGAAAAATATACAGCTCTTGAAATGACTTAGGAAGTGCATGGGAGAGAACAACAAATAGGCCGACTGGCTGACTGGATCCTCCTATTTGGCCACCAGGGATGGCTCTGCACCTCAGGCTTGACCCATCTCCAACTCCACTACTACTAGGCAGATCTTATCATGCTTTCTCTTGCAGAGATCAGATACGATAAGAACATCATGATTGATGTTTGCAAGATCAGATTGTGATAACAGTGTGTAATCTATTATAGAATCTATACAGACACCAAGGTGTCAGTTGGTTTTTGTATTGCCTTAAACTCTAATAATGCATGGGCTAGAATCTTAGGAGACGTAAGTACTATATATACAAAGGAATAGGGAAAAGTCACGAATAAAAAAATGGAATCAGACTCAAGTTCTGAAATAATTACACGTATAGAAATTTAAAATGAAATGAATCCCTCGATTTGGTATTGATCACACGGCTTGCACTGAAACAACGCTTTACCCCTAGATGTCCAGTCAACTTGTGCCTCAATGTATTTTGGGGAGATCCACCAGCCCTGGGTTCGAGTGGCATTTCACCCCTAACCACAACTCATCTGTTGATTCTTCGACATGAGTCAGTTTGAACCTCTGCTTAGTTTCATCCAAACTTCATCCTGGTCATGGGGCATATTAGCGGGCCTATTCCATCTAAGTGTCCATCCGCCTCAACATCTATACAAAGGATTATGTATGGCCAATATTGAAACTGTACTTTCCAGTAGTATCGCTACTTTTTTTTTGCTGCTTTCATAGTTGCCGGAACTATGTGATATGGATCAATCGAATTATTTGGGCCTACTCATTATCAGTGGGATCAAAAGAGAAACTTCCCAGATCCAGGGAAGCTTATCATAAAGGGCTTCAACAAGGGATTTTATTTGTTCTTTGAAGAAAAAGATAAGGATATGATAGATTCGAAATGCAATTGCAAAGGTGAAATCATTATCTTCACCAACTTGAATTTGATTATCTCGCGAAAATCATGAGTTGCAGAGATGAGAACCACCTCTCCCTCTCCCTGCCTCCCTCCCTCTGTTACCTGTGCATTTTTTTAACACAGTACCCACATCAACTTTTTAGTCTGTATCCAGTTGTGATAAAATCATTTACCAATTACTCTGTTTTCCGTCCATTTTCATAGTTTTTCCTCTGCATCATACATTTATGTGTCTTCAATATTGGTTTAATTTGTTGCCATCCAATGGCTATTATATCAATGATGATTATAGTCTACCATACTGGATGCTTGTTTTATGTGAGAATTTCTAGTATTTATCCCTTTCTTTAGTGCGTCTCATAAGGATTAATGTGGATGCTTAATAGTGAAGACCGTTTTCGTTTCCTAGGTGATTACTTGTTTTGTGTCTATGTGAATATTTAGTTCTGGTTTGTAATGTGCCTTGCTACGGTTTGTTACAGTTCCAACAACATGGAAAAAGTCTACGCCGTCAACAGTCCTCATAAGAAAAGAAAATCACAGTATGAGCTGAGTGATCCAAAGTTGCTACCACTTAAATGCAAGTTTCGCAAACGGTTATCTTGCCACGATGATGAGTCTGCAACCACAGAAAGTTTAGGATATGATTGCATTTTCATGGACAAGACCTCCCGGACGGACATGGTCAGCATACCTGAAGAATTGGACTCTTGTGAGAACACTATAAGCCTATTTGGTGGGTGCATTGAAGTGGACTCAAAAAATGGAATTCAGGAACAATCTTTGAGAAAAATGTTTGAGGTCCGGACATCTGCATCCAGTAGCTCGAGCAACAATTTTTCATCAGAGGCTTTTAGTTCTTCCCATAGCAGCGGCACCAGAGAAACTGACAGCTGGGTTATGCACGATATAGAGCATCATCATCCGGATGTGATGCTCAAACCACATAATGACGACCTGGAAAGGACATACAATGTGCTTGAACAGTATGATGACCTAATGGAGGACGAACTAATGGCTGGCGATGTTTTTGGTTCTGCTGCTCAGATCATGGATGAAAAGCTTTACTCGAATGGCGTTGACGATTTTCAGATTTTGCCAACAGGCCAGACTGGCTATCACAGTAAGCTCTCCGATGCACCTCCCTTTTGCATTTCCTTGCTTGATTTAGATACTAACACAGTGGATCCGGCAATGTGTGTGGCAATCAATCAGGTGAGAAGAAGCTAACCATCGATCAAGAATTTGAGCAGTATTTTTCGAACCTCATGCTGTAGGATCGAGTGGATAATTTTGTGACAAAAATAGCGTTGGGACCTCCAAACATGGTTTGCTTGCTGAGGAAAAGTGGCGAACCTTGGCTACTTTTGGAGCTATCGGTCTATTTGTACACCGAATCCTATCACTGAATGTATATATGTGTGATATGTGTATCTTTTTCAGCTTGCCCATCAAATGTTGGCATCATGATGTATGTTAATAATGTGTGCAGATAAGAACATGTCTAGGCAAAATAGTCAATAGCGTATTCCTTGTATGTTCTACTGTTCTAGTGTTTTGGAATAGATCGGTAAGGAGACGTAAGTTACAATTTTACCCCTTTTCTAAATCATCCAATGACTGTTGTTTCCACGATTACGAAACTGATCTTACCTCTCTGATCACAGTCCGTGCTGGTGATTATCAGGAGGTGATATTGGGCGTGCGTTATGTGTGAAGTTACGAGTTTTACCCCTTTCTAAACCATCCAATAATTATGTTGTTTTCATGATTACATAACTGATCCTACCTCTGATCAGAATTGGGGACCCCTCCGATTTGATACATCTGCTCGATCTCGGTTGATCCAGCACTTTCTTTCTTGCTGCTATGCTCGTGGAAGCCATGTACTTCCTCTGTCCCAGATGAAGAGTTGCTATGGGAATCGTGTTGATCAAACTTTCTCAATTTTAACTAGGTTTGTAGAAAATGCGTGTAGTATTAATATCTCCAAATAAGTTTATTATGAAAGTATATTTAACGATCTATCTAATGATGCTAATTATGTACCATAAATATTAATATTTTGTTAAATATGTTTAGTCAAAGCTAAAAGTTGTTGACGTTATGGGAAGCGTGAATGACTTTTTTTTGGGTGTGTGTGTGGGGGGGGGGCAGAGGGAGTATACCTGTGTGGCGCTAGCGGGCGGACCACGTTTACTATACAACCACCGCCGTGTATGCATACGCGTAGCACCTGATTACCGGAACGACCACTGCCCTACAGTTCTCGGTCTCTTTCTTTCTTTCTTTCTTTTGCAAAAAGGGGAATTTATTAAGAATCAAGTATTGTCATTACAAGTAAAAGTAAGAGACTGAACAAACTCTTGAAAAAAACCAAGAAAGACTTGACTACCACTGGACCTAATAGCAAAATGCGCTAACTCATGCGCCACTTTATTCTAGCTCCTGTTGATCTTTACAATGTCAAAGACCACGTTCTTCCATTTCGAGACTGAGCATCACGGATCAGAGACGAGGCAGCACAGGTTGGTCATGTATATGGTTCTTCAACTTCTCTGCAATTGCAGCACAGTCGGTCTCGAACACTATTGGGGTATCAGGCCAGCGTGATGCCAATGCAACTCCTTCTCGGCATGCGGCCGCTTTGGCTTTCTCGGCGTCTCTGGAATGAAACAATAGGCGCCAAGCTGTTAGTTTTGCGCCGAGATTTACATTATCTCCAAACAGACCGAAACGAACTTCCACTTACCCATGCTTCTACGTCTAAGGCCGTGATCAGCCCTGCCTTCTCAAGCGCGCGCTTGCAGCTTGCGCGTTCTTACCCTGCCGTGCAGTGTCCAACGTTTTTGCTCTTGTCGTGCTCCACTGGACATGGCATCCGGCCCATACCAAGCAGGCAACGTTTTCCTTTACCGTTAGAAACTTAGAATGTAGTCTTCTGTCTGATTTGCAATAGGGAATCCATATATCGTGTTAGGAAAATAACATCTTCTGGCCAGCACACAGGGTACTGTTTCGGACACTCCAGGCACGCCATGAAAGCATAAGAAAATTTGCAATCACCTCAATTGGATACTGACTGATAAGAACAAGTAGGCAATCAAGGACCTGTGAAAACTAAATCCTCCTCTGCTAGCAAGGTCCAGTGTTGTTTCATGGCTTGACGAAGAGCAGCTGCGTGTGGGCACTGAATACATGCATGGAAGCAATCCTCCTTCCAGAAGCCACACAATTCACATGTCTCCTGCTGAGATGTCCCTAACAGTTGTTAGCTTATATAGGAATTTCATTATTAGCAATTTTCCATGCAAAAACTTTAACTTTTTCAAGAACTTGTGCAGACCGCAAATTCTTCCACACCATCCTGCCATCTGGTGAAGTAGAGCTGCTGCATGTGATGTTGATGAGGACACCCACACCACCACCACCACCCCCACCACGCCCCCCCCCCCCCCCCCCCCCCCCAACCCCGTGTCTGGTTATAAGGTTTCAATGGTACAACCGAAGGTTAAGTATTTTCTGCCCAATCTTTTTGGTATTGCTAATTGGTTAGGGTTCTTTGCTCGTATAGTCACATATTTTTTTTTCCTAATTAAGGTCCTGGACACTATTGATCTATTGTGGTCTTTTATGATAAAGAAAAAACATCTTTCAATAAAAAAGGAATTCATGTTTATGGAGTTAGAATCTGATTTAAGGTAATAAGTCAGTCTTTCTATCATAGCAATCATTGTGTATAGATATTATTCGATAGACACATGTGTGTCGCACATACATACTTGCTAGTTTCACATAAAGAATGACTTTATTGGTCAACACAGTCTTGTGGTGGCTCGTCAAGTACGACATGCTCTTGCATGGGTTGTCGCATCATGTCCTTCCTCTTTGTGTGGGCTGTTGCATCATGTACTCGACCTCACCAAGGCTAGCATTGTTAGGGAGGTGCGCTGCTGTAAGGTCCAAATGGCTAGAGGGGGGTGAATAGCCTATTTAAAAATCTACAAGCTTCACTAAATAACCACGTTAGTATAAAAGATGGCTAAGCTAATTCTAGCACTAGCTCAACTACACTATGCAAGCCACCCATACAATTCTAGTGAAGCAAGGCTATGATCTCTAATACACACCAACAAGACTAAGTCACTAAGCTACTTACTCCTATGTGATAAAAGCTACACTAAAATTAATACAAGAAAATAAAGAACAAGTGACTTGATTCTTATACCAACGATGTAGAGAAGTAATACACTCGAAGAATCAATCACAAAAGATCAACCACAAGAGAAATCCTCGGCAAAGAGATGACACAAGATTTTTATCGAGGTTCACTTACTTCCCGGCAAGCTACTCCTCGTTGTGGCGATACACCCACTTGTCGGTTCGCGAGCTAATCGACTATCAAGAGTCGAACCCTCGGCGGGCGTCACACAACCGCACACAAGATGAGGGATCCTCCAAGTCACGAGCTCCACTAGAGTATCCAATTTGTGAACTCCCGCGGGGAAGGATCAAGAACCCCTTACAACACTTGGTGAGGGCTCTAACAATCTTCAATTGTGAGCTCAATCACCTCCGCTGCTCTAAGCCGTCTACCGTATCGGGAAACACGGAAGAGTAACAAGAAATCCGCAGCAACTTGAAGATCAAGTGCCTCTAGAATGCAACTCTCAAGCAATGCACTTGAATCTCACTCAATCTCACTCAAGATGCACAACTATGCAAAGAGATGAGTAGAGGGGTTGTTCTCTAGCTCAAAGGATGTCTCTAGGTCTCAAAATGTGCAAGAGTTACCCTCAAACCCCGGCCAACTTCTATTTGTAGCGAAGGGGTACGCAGCTAGCCGTTACCGGACGACGCAGTGCAAAACGTGCTGACCGGACGCACCGGTCAGGGTGACCGGACGCGTCCGGTCACTACAGGACAAGCGTAAACAGTGCGCGTCAGAAGTTGCCGTTGCCATGACCGGACGCGCTGCACCTGGCGTCCGGTCGGAGTCCAGTAAGCTCCCACCGTGACCGGACGCGTCCGATCGCACGTGACCGGACGCGCCGCGCGTCTGGTCGGCTCTACGATCAGTTCTCCCCTCTGGGTGCCTGACCGGATGCTCTAGTTCCGTGAGGGACCGGACGCGCCGGTTGGAAACCCTAACACCGCGCGCGCTGACAACTGCTGAGAACTGACCGGACGCGTCCGGTCAAACCGCGACCGCGTCCGGTGCAGCGTCCGGTCACCACAGTGATCGCCGTTCACCTCCGTTTCTTTTTCGACTACCGGCGCAGTAGAAAAAAGGCATTTCACTTCCAAAAAAAAGCCGAATCCTGCCTTGCAAGCTCGGCGGAAGGGAGAGAGGAACTCAAACCCCTCTCTACCGCTTAAACTCCACCGCCTTCGCAAATATGCTAACACCACCAAGTGTACACCACCATGTGCATGTGTGTTAGCATTTCACAAACATTTTTCAAGGTGTTATGTTAGCTCTCTACTAGATCCTAATGCATATGCTCAAGACATTGATCTAGTGGCACTTGATTCCCGAGCTAACCATGATTGCCCCTCTTGATAGTCGGCTATGTATCCTAAACCCGGTCAAGCACTTCTCTACTCATCTTGGACCGGTAAAAGGAAAACCCTATGGCTATACCTTTGCCTTGCGCTCTTAGATCCTTCTCCTCCACTTGATCATCATGTCCTTCATTTTATGTGCATCTCCACCATGATCATCATTTCATGTCCATGCACCATCTCTTTGTGATCTTGTGGCCACCACTCCTTGCCACATACACCTTCATCATATTTACTTATGCCTAACTCAAAACACTTAACACATGACATTAGCAACTTGGTGTCATTAATTACCAAAACTAAACTTGGGCTTTCAGCTGCTTCCACCACGTCGGTTTATAGGCATGAAAGAGCGCATGATCCAGCAAGAAGGCAACTTAGATGAGCTCGAGATGCCGGCTTCACACATTTTCTAAAATCATGCTCTATAATATGGTGCTTAGCCTAGAAAACATATATTATGATTTTACAACATATTCTCCTAAGTAAAAACAAATTTTCTTAGATTAAAACATAATTTAGTATTATAAATGCTTATTTTTTTGAAAATTATTTAGATTTAAAAAAAGGAGAATTTTTTTTGATAAAGTCTAATTAACCTTGAATTATCGTGAAAGTACGATTTACCTCTCTTATTACTGACGTGGGAATTCAAAACTGTGCAGAGGTGAATCGCACGGTTCAAAAGTTGGAAAAGTCTATAAATCTGATTTTGTAACTGAGAGAGATAAATCAAACTTTCGCGATAGTTTTCTTTAAATTACTTTCGCGAGAGTTAAAGACTGATGATATATTTTTTTTTCTAAATCTAAAAGAAATGAGTAAGAGAAATCGGCCCAGTAGGCCCACTAGCGCTCTGAGAAAAGTTGCTGTAAGCAGCACCGGAAGAATTCTTCAACTGTTCACCTAGCGTGCACTATGGTTTATGGTTTAGGGCGACCGCCGCTGCGCTACGTCCATCTGCCAGGTTTTCATCGGGTCCTTTCTGCCGACTAAACCCACACCTACCTCTTCTTTTCCCTCCATGCTGTGCAAAATTTAGATGGTGTTTAAATCCAAGAGCTAAAGTTTAGGAGGTGTCACATGAGAGTGTTCGGATAATAATAATAAAATAAATTACAGAAGTTATTAGAAATCCACGAGACAAATTTGTTAAGCCTAATAAATCCGTCATTACATATATTTACTGTAGTTTTACTGTAGCACCACTTTGTCAAGTCACGAGCTAGTATCTCGCAAGGTCAAGGCATTGGGCCGTCTGGCCGTGGCTGGCCAGGCCCATTAGGCCTTAGCGGCTTAGGCTTAGGGCAGGCAGAGCAGACGAGCAGAGCTCCCGACCCGGCACCCAATCGGCGGCGGCGCTCCAACTCCCTACACCGCTGCACGGGCAGGCTCAGGCGCTCAGCACCTCGGTGGCAGCGGCTCGGCCCCTCGCCGCACCAGCACGCCAGTCAGGCTTCGGTTTTGGATTTGGAGACATGGCGGAGGTGGAGGACAAGCTCAAGGACTACGAGATCAAGAAAGAGGGAGAGGCAGAGATCCTCTTGCACAAGAAGAACGCCGTCTTCTATAACCCCGTGCAGGTCGGTTCGTCTTCCGTTTTTCTTGTTGTTTTTTCCCCATTTTTTAAAAAACGGGGGTGGTTCTATCGGTTCCTTATCTGCGTTAGCTTACAGTCTGCACCCTTTGAATTTGCTTGTAGCGATTTACTGTAGAGACTTGTTGACTTCCAGTTGATAATTTATCTTTACCGCTCGTAGAGCTGCTTTGCGGTATTCTGGAGGATTCCAAATTGAGTGTTGGGTGGTGATTGGTGTGGGATTGGGTCTGTAGGCTTCAAGTTTATCTTGGTCTATTGTTATCACAATTCATTTGCATTTACTAGGTCTTCACATAGACCGGTAGTGGTTAAGCTTGCCATTACACAGAGACCAAACAGTGAATTGTGTTTTGTGTATGTGTCTTGTTTATCTTGCTGTCAACTGAGTTTCTGTGGAAATCAATTAGTGGTCAAGTTGTCCACTCCAAGTTTACCTCGTTCTACCAGTTTGTGCAGCTAAATGAATTTATCCATTCGACCTATTTGCTTATCATAGTGGATGGGAACAGTGTAAGTTTCAAATTGCTTTAGATATATTGCAAACTCGAAACAGTAGATTGAGCTTCTGCATGTCATATTCTGGTATTGGATTATGCACCTGGCAAAAAAAAAAGTCTAATGGTTTCACATCGCAGTATTTATTATGGCTTCATTGAAGAAGATAACAGTTTTAAATTGTGCTGTAACTCCCTGATTTTTAACTCCCTGATTTTTTCCCATAACAGATACATAGCTATGAAACATTTTTTTCTCAAATGAAAGTAGTTACTGTTTGTTGATGGTCAATTTTGTTATTGTTTTAAAGTTGATACGTTGAGGAAAAATCACATATGACTCCAAAGTTAGGGATATTTTCCCAGGTATACCATCATAAAGATTTCTGAAAATTGAAGTTTACTGCTTTGATTAGGTTCACAACAGAGACATGTCCATTGCTGTTTTAAGGACCTTTGTTGCCAAGCGCAAGAAAGAACATGAAGCGCTGGTGGACAAGAGGAATACAACACATGAAAAAAACAAACAGAGTGAAACATCCAGTCAAAATGGAGAGGATGCGTCAACTGGGCAGCAAGATGAAATGGATGTTGTTTGTGAAAAGGAGCTAAATAAAGCTGAAGGTCAAATTGATGATCTGTCAAAAGAAGCAACAAAACCTTCCTGGAAAGTAACCAGAGAGCTTAAGCCACCGCTTGTCCTCGAGGTGAGACTTCTCATTCCCCCCTCTGACTGGGATGTTGTGTGTTAAAGCACAGTCTGGCTCTATAAGTAAGGAAATATCTCTATCCTAGTATGGAAATTAGGTATGAAAACAGATCAAATATGAACAAATATATATGGATATGAATACAGATAGTTATTTTTTATCGGATTCAGATTTGGACACAAATATTATCAGGTGTGTTGGATACAGATACTAACGAATAGTTTTGGTCAAGGGATAGTCGGATAATAATAAAATACTACATATCCATATCATATACCCAACTTCGAATGTCCATCTGAAAGGGACATTGAATATCTAGGCTTGGTTACAGACGGATTTAAATCCTTCGGAAGGATGGACAGATTGGAATATCCTTCCCATATTTGATCCCTAATGGAAATGCAGTTTCTGTATACTTCTAAATTAACATTAACTGATATCTAGTTTTCTTTTTTTTTTCAAATAACTAGTTTCTTCTCACAATTAATATCTAGGTTTGTAAGATTGCACTGCTAATTTTTCCCAGGCTTTGGCTGCTACTGGGTTGCGATCACTCCGGTATGCCCGTGAAGTTGAGGGCTTAGGAAAGGTAGTTGCTCTGGATAATGATAAAGGTAATGCTACAGTTTACTAAACTTGCTTCTTATGTTCTTTGCTATTGATGCCTCTGCGCTTGATTTCACTAATTCACTATGGTTCTTGTTTCTTCAGCATCTGTCGAAGATTGCAAGCGAAACATAAAGTTCAATGGCGCTTCCGCTGCTAGTAAGGTGGAAGCTTACTTGGTTGATGCTCGAATTCACATGCTGATGCATCCAAAAGAATTTGATGTGGTAAGGCATTCTAGACAAATATTTCTAAATCTGAGATTTTGTTACCGTTATTCTTTCTAAGATGAAAACACAATGGATTCAACGTTGCTGTATACATTAGCTTTTTGATTGGAATGATGCACTTGTGTGTGTCAGGTTGTGGGGGAATTACCATTTCTGGTATTTATTATGCAAGGGTGAATCTTGTTCTTGGTACAAGTCAATGGACTGAAAAGTCACATGTAAATATGCCATAAAATAATTGCATTAAATGATAATGGTTGTTTTTATAAACATTGCAAATTATATCTAATATGATTTTACACCATATTTTCTTCTCATTGTTCTTAGGTTGATCTTGACCCTTATGGATCACCATCTATATTTCTCGACTCAGCTGTACAGGCTGTTGCTGATGGTGGTTTATTAATGTGCACTGCCACTGATATGGCAGTTCTTTGTGGTACCAATGGAGAAGTTTGTTACTCTAAGTATGTTGGTACTACGTGTTCAAGGAATGTTCCATCTGAGCAGTTTATAGTGTAATAATCAATTATGTTTTGTAGGTATGGTTCATTCCCAACCAAGGGCAAGTATTGCCACGAAATGGCTTTGAGGATCCTCCTTGCCAGTATTGAGGTACATAGGTGATTTACAAATTGCAATATATATACTGAGGACTATAAACTACTTCCATTTCAGGCTTTTGCTAAAGGATGTATCAAGTTAATCTGCACTTTACATGCTTCATTCTTTGGGTATCTTAGTTTCTCATGCCCTTAACCCTTCTTTTCTTACACCAGAGCCATGCAAATCGGTACAAGCGATATATTGTGCCTGTTCTCTCTGTGTTCATGGATTTTTATATCCGTGTTTTTGTTCGAGTATTCACGTGAGTTTCCCTCCTCTAGTGCCTAGTTTGTTCCATATTTGGCTAAAGTACTTTTTTCTAATGTGGCATTGTATTTGGATTCCATGTGCAGTTCTGCAAGTGAATTAAAGAATACACCTCTTAAACTTTCTTACATATATCAGTGTGTTGGCTGTGACTCTTTCCATCTTCAATGTCTTGCGAGGACTGTTCCGAAGGTATGTTTTGCCTACCATTTTACTCTTTGATACAACATTCTCTCTGTTATATATTGACACTCTTAACTTTCCTTTTGTTTATTCTTCCTGTATAAGCAGAAGAATAATGGTGTGAAGCATGCACCAGCTATTGGACCTGTTGTTCCTCAAGAATGCAGTGACTGTGGAAAGAAATTTAATATAGGTGGGCCAATATGGTCAGCTCCTATTCATGATCAAGACTGGGTAGTTTCTACTTTGACAGGTGTTAAGTCGATGAAGGATAGATATCCTGCATATGATAGAATTACTTCAGTTCTAACTACTGTGTCAGAGGTACCTCCTACCCCTCCCCCTCCAATTGTTAGGTGTGTTTTGGTAGGGGAAAAGTGTTCCACAGTAGGTTTTGAGCCTTAATTTCTCTTGCAATTTATGTCAATTGCCATAAAATCAATATAATCCTAAAGGCTCTTTCAATACAAATTTATTGGTGCAACTTTGTATGCACTAAACATTCATATAATTTGATGAATTGTTGTTTCAAAATTAAGTTTGACTTGTTATTCTCGTTACTGTTAAAGGCCTATTGATTCCTAATATTATTTTGTATCGCCAACTCCAGATTTTTTATGCTTTAGTATATAGTTTAATTAAAAGATAACGCTCGCAAGAGTTTTAAAGCAAGGTTAATGCTTTGATGACCTATTAATCATGGTCTACTGCTCAAGTCAAAGAAACATTCAAAGAAACAATGTAGGGGATTCCAAATTATAGTTCACTTTGGCTTTGTGTTAAGTTAAACTTCTAACTTGTTCTTGACCCGACTGTTAGAAAAATATATTAACATCTATAGTTAAAATAAATGCATTATCAAAACATATGTCATGGAGAATTTAATAAACTAATTAGACATCGTAGATATTGGTGTATTTTTCTGTAGAATTGTCACAGTTAGAGAAGTTAGACTTAGGACAAAACCAAAGTATAAGCTATATAATTGGGAACAGAGATATACAAACTAAGGCCATTAAGTCAAGAATTTGGTTATCTAGTCAACAGGTTACCCAAGTGCAACTAATAAACCATTTCTGGGCCTTGTTTTCATTCCCCTTGTGCATGATAAAAATTGAATGATTGCAGCTAAGTTTTGGGAGGATTTTGCAGAAAGTTTGACTGTATAGCTTAACTTTTGTCTTTTGGCAACCTATTCTTTTTTTTAGAGTTATTAACTGTTTACAATTCACGAAGTATTTTGTATACTCTCTAAACACTCAACTTCATTTGAGTTATTTTCTGATGCAGGAGTTACATGACATTCCATTGTTTTTCAGTCTCCATAACATAGCTGGCACTGTTAAGTGCACATCTCCATCTTTGGTTATGTTTCGGTCTGCAGTTCTAAATGCAGGGTATCAGATCTCAAGCACCCATGTTAACCCACTTGGCGTTAAGTCTGATGCCCCTTGGGATGTTATTTGGGATATCATGCGCTGCTGGGTAAGTTTGTATTGTTCCTCAGCATCTCGCGTCTTGTATGAATTGGTGGATATCTTGCCTACATGAACTTCTAAATTGCCGTACAAAATTGATTGCAAACTTCAACACAGGTGAAGAATCATCCTATTAAGGAACAGCCCAGTGATTCACCAGGCACGGCGATCCTTTCAAAATCGCCAAAGCTAGAAGTATGTGGTCTATAATTATTGGGCCTATGATGTTCCTTATATGTTTTTCTTTTTCTATGCAGGATGCAAACTGTATATTTATTTATTTATCCTTTTTATGTTTTTTATAGGCAAATTTTTCAAGAGCAGTTGCTGCCCTCAGCAAGGCTCAGGCAAAAAAGATTAAACGATTCCTTCCAAACCCAGAACGGCACTGGGGACCGAAGGTCAGAGCAGGCCGGAAGATCACGAGCAAACATATTTCTCTGCTGGGCCCTGACGCTATCAATGGTGCTCTGAATGGTGGTGACTGCCACGAAGAAGGAAACGGTGCTGCGCCAGATAATACAGCCCCAGAACCCGAGGGGATCAAAGACGTTGAGAATGAACCCTCAAACAAACGCCAAAAAACCAGCGACGGCGAACCAGCAAGCGAAGCTTGATTTGTTTGTCAATCTTTCGCGTGGTTCCTTTGTGCCTGTGCTTTGCTAGTTGGTGGCCGATGGGTTATTTATATCACCTGTTGAATTGTGATGGAACAAATTTTGTGCCATGTTTTTGTTATCTTATGCTGCATGTGTGATGCGCGTGTTCACAGAGGGAAAGCCCTATTAAAGCATAATATACATAGCTTTTGCAATGTCAGAGATGTTAGTATTGCTTGAGCTGTGCAATGTTGTGGACGCCGTTGGAATTTGAGAAGGAAACCATTGTGGAAACTAACCCTTGTCGTAGAAGCAAACTACAGCGAACAATCACCACCACGATCAAACAAAATTTGATCAGGGAGAGGCTATCATATTACTGTAGTATAATGTTCGATAATTTTCAGTGAAACAGTTTTTTCTCATAATATTTCAACGTAAGCTAAATTTCAGCGTAAACGAACAGGGTAAAATCACCACTCTTTGCTGCCGCTTGTCGCCCGAATCATGAGTTCGTGACCACATTGCAGTCCCGCGCGAAGCTCCTATCGGTGCTATCCTCATCATTCACACGCGCGCATGGATCCAAACGGCGGCGCTACGTACGTGCGTATCCCAGGCGCGTCTCCAGCCCCGGCACCTGAATCTCCTCGGTACCCACCGGCAGATTTTGCAGCCGGCGAGCACCCCGAAAAAGAATCCGGAAAATGCTAGCTGGATTCGAGTGTGTGAAACCTGTCGCCGTTCATGTGAGCTGCTCGCGCTCAGCTCTCGTGTGCCGCGGCGGCCGAGCCCTCGTCCCTGTCTCTCCCGCACAGTGCGCCCCGGCGTCAGCGCGCGAGCCGAACAGCCGCGGGCGGGTCCCGCCGCACGTGGCCCGGCTCCCCAGTCCCCACCCCGCCCCGCCGTGGACCGCGCCGACGTGGCGGGCCGGGCCGCCCGGCGACGTGACCCCTGACCCGCGACCCACGGGCAGCAAGGCCCGGACGCCGGTGAGCCCCACCCGCGGTCAAATCCGTCACGCCGGGGCTGATCCAAGGTCAGGTTGGTGGGGGAGCGCATGGGGCCGCCACCCCCACGTGCGATGTTGAGGTTGTCTGCATGCCTTCTTTTCTGCGGCCCGCTCTCGAACTCGACGGCTGGATGACTCCGTCCTGTGGGGCCTAGACCGCGTCAGGTCAACGGTCAGCGTCACGCCACGGATCCTCTGCTCCTGTCGTGCGCGCGCACGCTCCGATCCGGCCGGCGGCAGGTGCACCGGCGTGACGACCGCGAGAGGGAGGGGACCCCTATGCGCACGCGGCACGCCCGTCGGCGGCGCCTCGCTCGTGAGGGGCGGCGGGGCTGGGGTCTCGACTCTCGACGCACGGGCAGCTCCAGCGCCGCCCCTAACGTGTCCGCACATGTTGGAGGGGATCAGGGGCGGGCCGTGCCGTGCGCGCGGGCGCAGCGCCCGAATGCAGTAGAGTGGCAAGTTGCCCGGGCCGCAAGCCGCGCGTGCACGAGCACGATACGCCGCAGCTAGCAATGGTGCCTGCTTGCTTGCTCGGGCCGGCGGGCACGAGGTCGAGGTGCGTGTGGATCGATCGGAGTGCGCGCGCGGTGGAAGCAACCGGCCGTGCCGGCGAGTTTAATGCGCGCGAGTCGGTGATGAGACAAGACGGCAGACGAGGAAATTGAGTGCGAACCGAGGAGAACCACAGCAACTGAGGCGTGTTTGTTTGAGTAGTTAAAGTTTAACAAATACTGTAGCACTTTCGTCTTATTTGACAAAAAGTTTCCAATCTTAGACTAATTAGGTTAACCTCCCATCACATTAATGTTCCCTTAAATGCATGGAGTACTAAATGTAGACTAATTGCATGCATGTCGGTACATATTATGATTAATTTACGAGACGAATCTATTAAGCCTAATTAGTCCAAGATTAGAAACATTTTATCAAATAAGACGAAAGTGCTACAGTGTTTCTTAAACTTTAGCTCCTCCAACCAAACACCCCCTAAGGACGTGTTTAGATTCCCAAAGCGGGACTGCTGAATTACTGTTCAGCACTGTAGCGATTTTGTTTTAATTTGGTAAAAATTGTCCAAGCATGGATTAATTAGGCTTAAAATATTCGTCTCGCAAAATACAATAAAACTGTACAATTAATTTTTGATTTCATCTATATTTAGTACTCCATATATGTGCTGCTATTTTGATGTGATGGAGAATCTTCTTTTTACATATAGTAGAATTTAGGGTGAATTTGAAAAACTAAACAAAGATTGTCAAAGAAACAGGTGCCTCGGAGTCAGAGTGCAGGCTGCGCAGGATGCCTGGAACAGAAATTTCCCAGTGCGCGCTCCAGCTCGGTTGTGTTTAGTTGCCTAAAAAGTCTGAAAAGTGTATCGTAACATGTTTTTGTTTTATTTGGTAAATAGTGTCCAATCACGGACTACTTTGGTTCGAAAGATTCATCTCATGATTTTGCACCTAACTGTGAAATTAGTTATTTTTTTTATCTATATTTAATGCTCCATACATATATCGAAAGTTTAATGTGACGAGAAATCTTCTTTTTATATAGTGCTTTTTTCAAGCAACTAAACACAGACCTCGCGTGCATTTGTCGCATCTCCAGTCTCCACTGATGCACGCACTCGGTGCATGCATGCGTCTTCATGTTCCCTCGCCGGTCGTGGCGAGCGCAACGACGGTGTTTCTATCTGTTCATCCCACCGGTTTATCTCAGCTCCACCAGCTGCCGATCGCTTCACGCGCTGCAAGCCTGCAAGCATGCACCGCGCCAAGGACGTACCGCACGGGCGCGCACACTACTGGTGGCACGTCGCATCGGGGCGCACGGGGGTCATGGGCCTCGAGGTGGTACGTTTCATATTCATCCGGGAGCCGAGACGGGCGGTCCATGCTGCGTTGCCGCCTTGCCGGGCGTACGGTCTTCCCGCCGTCTCGATAGTTTTGCGTCGTGTTGATCCTGGACTTTCTCGGAGGAGCATGGAGTGTTCGCTCGTCTTCGTTCAGAGACCTGATCACGGCTGTGCTGCGACCTTCGTCGTTCAGCTGGCCTGTATGTATAGACAGTCGCGCGGTCACGCCTTCATACTCGTTGGTTCACAGGATCAGAAAAACCTGCCGAACTTTGGGTACCTTTGCCCTCGTGCTATTTCCTTCTCGTCTGGTCAGCTAACTTGTAAATTCTATTCCGGAGGATATTCCGTTTTGACTATTGGAACGAAACATTCCGATACCAGCCCATATCGGTGCACCATTCCGAACCTAATAATAATAATAATAATAATAATAATAATAATAATAATAATAATAATAATAATAATAATAATAATAATAATAATAATAATAATAATATGTGAATAAATTTATACATAAATATACATATAAATATATTCTGACTTAACTTATGGCGTAATTAATATTTTTACCAAACTAAAATATTATTCAACAAGTTCATAAGACCTTATTTCAAAGTTTAAACTCCAAAGTTTATATATGGAAAAATATAATACATGCAGCCATGGCCGGTATTGACCAGTATTTAGCCGGTATTGGCTGGTATTGACCGGTACTTGACCTGTATTGACCGGTATTTGACCCGGTACAAGATTGAGGCTCTTCTATACCGGTTTAGGTGCCGGTACGAGGCATTCTGGCCATTCCCGCTGGTACCGAAATGAAATTTACAACTATCCTTGTCAGTGTTACTGCGCCTAGAGGAGTTATCTGGCCTCGGTGACCTGGCCTGGTTGCCACCATTGTGCTAGAGTGATTTTCACGCATTGGGACAGCTACCCTAGTAAGAGTAGTACTTTTGTGGAGCTGAAGACCAAAGGGAAAATGGGAAGATGCTAATACAAGTCTCTTCCCAAAAGAAACAGTATTGTTTCCAAAAACAAACCGGAATAATAAGGGGCTAGAGCATGCTCAGATTACCACCACTAATTAAACGAGGTCAAATGAAGTAATGAACGTTGGAGGCGTGAAGTTAGCGCGCGCGGGCTCTTGCTGACAGAAAAATATCAGTCAGAAAGATTCTGATGCCTGGGTTCCCGCTATCGAAAGCAACCGATGCCATTTCCCTGGACCCAAGCAAGTGCGCTTAAGGACCGTGCGTGCACCGGAGAAGAATACAAAGCAACTAATATCCCGCCCGTTTTCGTATCAGCTCGTGCTTATAAGCAATCAGCCAAATCCTGAAACGTATCTGCAGGCCCAGCTAGCTTATATACTACGCCTGCCCCACAAATGTTCGGCGAGCGGCCACGAACAACGCCACTTTCTCCCACTCCCAGTGACCATGAGCGCCGGGCAAAATCGTAGGCCCGGCCCGCCCCAAAAGAGCGGACACGACACGACACACGATATACATCAAGCCAAAACCCCTCCTGTGAAGTGCTGGGAGTAGGGATGAAAACGGTATGGATATTTTCCGACCGTATTCGAGACCGAATCCGTTTAGAGGGGTTTTAATCCGTCCGTATCCGAGTCCGGATATTTAACATCCGATACCGTATTCGTATCTGAATATTTAAATCACATATTTATGATGTCGATATCCAATCATACCATATCCGGTATTTTTTATACTATCCGTATTCGAATCCGAATTCGGACATAAATATGAAAACGAATACGATATCAGTGATATCCGTCCGTATCCGATCCGTTTTCATCCCTAGCTGAGAGGGACGAAAATTCGCCCACTTTGCTTTGCATGCGCAACGACAAGCTGCGCGCGGGGTGGAGGTGAAGCCGCGAGTGAGTTTGACAGCTGACGAGAGGATTCCGCGCGTGACCGGAGTTGGTTGTCGCTGCAAACTTGCGAGATGACACTGCCACCAGTGCTGTGATTGGTCGGATACTCGGGTTGCATGCCCGTGCCGTGCCATCTCGATGAGCAATAATTCAAGCGTAACACCAACCGTGTTTTATCCGAACCGATCTTTAGGCACGAGCACACATCACATCAGTGTTTGCCGAGGGCACATGGACTGTCTCTTGGCTATAGGCCGGATAGGGGTAGGGCACGGGACGAGGAGGGCCAGCTGGGTTCAATCACTTGAGCCCTTTTGGTATGGTCCTTCGCCTTGGCTTTCTTGCGACGCACCGTACGTGCTCTGAAACTACCTTCCCATGTCAATGTCATGTTCAGATCGAGATGGTGAGATAGAGAAGGAGACGTCGAGGACGATGGATGGATGGAGTGCACCGGTTAACGTTCTGCCTAGAAGCGCACGCACGCACGTCTTGGGCCACAGTACATTCCGCGAGACGATTCGGCCTGTCTCTTGGGAAATCGGGCAGGGGCCAGCAGATATCGTAGGATACTCAGTTCGGCGTGGGGTTCTGCGTTCAGAAAACGAGCTTCTCCGCGTGATCCGAAGAAGGATGGACGGACTATGGAGGTGCGTGCCGGAACCTTGTCAGCTTGCCACGACACCTGCCAAAGACCCAAGCTAAGCTAGCTTCGCCGCCCACCAAACCTGATTGCTTGCGACTGCTGGATTTGCTGCATGGGAGCCCCGGATTTGGGCCTACATGGGCACTGTTAGGTCACTGTCATGTTTCCGGCCGGCTCCTGTAAATACAGCAATATCTCGCCACGCCAACCACTAAAAATTCTGATTAGTTTCGGTTTCGGCCCAGAGTTTAGGGTGCGTTTGGCACGTAGTATCGGTTCCGATTCTTCTAAGCAGCAGAAACCGTACCAAACGGCATAGATGTGAAACGTTTCTAAGTCTAAGTGATTCTCACTTTGCCTACGAATATGAATCGCTCAAAACGTGATGTCACAGTGATTCTGATTTCGCAGCTGAACGGTCTTGTGTATCTAATTCACCATCCGAAGCGTTTCTCGAGAGAATTTGGATTAGAAACGTTTTACAAAAATCTTGATCCCGTTGTCGAGCTCCTACGGTCACTGCTCTAGGCTAGCGGACTCAGATTCTGCCATATCATAGCCTCGCCGCGAAAAGACGCTACCACCAAGGTAATAAATAGCGGTGGTAGCGGCCGCAATTGCACTCGCAATAGCGGTAGCGGTCCATTGCCGCTACCGCTATGAGGTAGCGTTCTGAACTTTGCATCTTAAAACTTTGCGGCCGCAATTTTGAATAGCGGGCCGATATTGCGGCCGCAATTGCGCATAGCAGGCCGCAATAGCATGGAAGCAAATATCCCTAATTAGTCCAACCCACTATGACTCACACCCCAAATTCAAAACTCACGCATCGGCTGTGAAACTTAAAATTATTCATGATATATGCACTTAAAATTATTTATACTCATTATTCATGATATATGTGCTTAAAATTATATGGGACTATTGGGGTGCCGCTATTGGAACTTATCGTCCGCAATATCGCCCGCTATCCGCAATCCGCTACCTCGACACCAATCCGCTATTTAGTACCTTGGCTACCACACAGTTACTCGTCAGGTATGCAGATTCAGGTGTATCCGACTATCCGTCGGTAGACGCCTCGCTGCCGCCCTGTAAGATCACGGGCCGTGGTGTGGCTGTGGCGCTGGGACATCCATGGATCCACATCCACAGGGCGATCGGCCCGGCCGACCACTACACGGGCGCGCAGGCGACGGCAGAGGGGCGCAGGGGAGCTCGGCCAATGGCGTCGCCACCGTGTAGGTGGGTGGCGACACCAGCACACATCATTTCGCCTGCCTGTGTTTACGGGTGCTCTGTTGATCAGCAGGGGAAGCGGGGGCCTTTTTACAAGGGAGCAGGCAGGGAGCTGATGGCCCAACTCACACTCACCTCACCTGCGGCCAAAGCCGAGGCACTTCTCGTCTCGTGGGCAGCAGTAGTATAGCACATTGTTTGATGCTTTGATTCCCCACCCGAAATCGACCGTTCCAGGGAATTAACAAATGGGATCAGGCTCTGGTGGCTGACGTAATCTGATTGCCGCGCCAATTAACAAGTGATTTGGGCTCAGATCAGCGTGGAGCGCTAGTACAGCCCTGCAGTTTTCTCGCTCCGTTTACATGTGCGTCTCTCTGTGACTGCGTGCTTGCTGTCTTGCTGTTGCTGCTGAGCAGAGAGCTCCCAGCTGAGGCACCGTTTAGATGCCAAAAATTTTGCCAAAATTTTCAGATTCCCCGTCACATCGAATCTTTGAACACATGCATGAAGCATTAAATATAGATAAAAAATAAAACTAATTACACAGTTTAGACGAAATGGACAAGACAAATCTTTTAAGCCTAATTAGACCATGATTGGACAATATTTACCAAATAACAATGAAACTATTACAGTAACGTTTCGCCAAAAATTTTGCCAACTAAACAGCCTCTCAGGTGGAGGGGAGGAGAGCACCCAGTGCAATAATGGAGGTCGTCAGATGGCCACGCCGGAAATGGCAGTCCCAAAAGGGTGAGGACAAAGGAAAAAAGGGGGGCGCCATCACCGTCACCATCCCCATTTAGAGCCTGTTTAGTTCCAAAATTTTTTTTGGAAAATGCTACTGTAGTAATTTCGTTGTTATTTGACAAATATTATCCAATCATGGATTAACTAGGCTTAAAAGATTCGTCTCGTGAATTTCGTCTAAACTGTGTAATTAGTTTTATTTTTTATCTATATTTAATGCTTCATGTATGTGTCCAAAGATTCGATGTGACGGGAAATCTGAAAAATTTTGCAAAATTTTTTGGGACCAAACAAGGCCTTACTGCCTCAGCTCTGGCCTCTGCCTGCCTGCTCCTCCCTCAGTCCCTCTTCCTAATGCTTCATGTATGTGTCCAAAGATTCGATGTGACGGGGAATCTGAAAAATTTTGGAAAATTTTTTGGGACCAAACAAGGCCTTACTGCCTCAGCTCTGGCCTCTGCCTGCCTGCCTGCTCCTCCCTCAGTCCCTCTTCCTCATCCATAGTAGTACTATATTATTGCCTGCATCGGAGGCAGGCATTTGCTCTGCTTACAGTCACAGCTCTCCTCTCATCTCCCGTCTCCCTGATCCGCTTTCTGGCTGTTTCTTTTTCATCTCCCTTTCGTGTTTTGTCAATCAGCACGCAGCAATGACCCTTTTGTCAATCGGCATCCTTGTTGGATGCCACCCAGAGAGATAAATAACAAAACAGAAAGAAAGATTAAAAAAGGTAAATAAATACGCGGTGACATCTTAACATGCTGTTGCGTCTGATTTCTTTAGCTATACATGGGGGCAGTGACAACTTTTTTCACCGTGGTCGTGGTTGTGGTCGTGGTACAACAGAAGATCCACTAGATTTCATTCAGCTGCCTGCCTTCCTGCGGTGCTCCTTTGCAGCACTGCCAGCTGTAAAGAACCCAGATCCCCATTCCCCTTGAAGAAGGGGATCCCAAAACTCCACGATTCCACATCTACCTCGCAGAGCTACTTAGTACTGTGCTAATTACTACTACTACTTACCTAAACGAGCACCGGTAACCAAGAAAACGTCCCAGAAACGGGAGGTAAAAAAAAGAGAGGACTCCTAATCAAGACTGATCTATACACACATCGCCTAATCTACCTTCTTCCCCCGTGTCCCTCGGCTTGCTTCAGCAATCAGCCCCATGACTGGCTCTCTGATCCTGGCGGGCTGAGAAACTGACTGCGAGGGGAGGACGAGGGGTGGAGCCTCTTCGCCGGCGGCCGGCCTGGCCCTGGAACTACCGCGGCTACGAGCAGTCCTTCCAGCAGACGAGCATGGTCACGCAGCGGCGCATGATGTAGAAGCGCGCCCGCTGCTCCTTCACCAGCCCCGCGCACCGGCTCGAGAACGACGGCTGCGGCGCGCACCCGCCCGCCGCCGCCGCCGCCGCGGCGCCGGCACCGCTCCCGCGCCGGCCGATCGCCGGGACGTCCCTCATGCTGGACGATCTCTTCAGCAGAGAGTCCCCGCCGCCGGCTCCTCCGGCTCCCGGGACGCGCCGGCTGCCGTTGTTCCGGCTCTTCTTGGAGAACTTCCACTTCTCGTCCACGTAGAACTCCATGGATCGATGCGCTTCGCCGGCCCCCTTCGCTGAGGCCGAGTTGGGTAGCGAGGAGGAAAAGTGCGCTGGAGAGAGAGAGAGAGAGAGAGAGAGAGGTGTGGGGGCGTGAGGAATCCGAGCGCTATTTATAACGGGGGTGAGGGTGAGACTGTGACGGACCTGGGAGAAGGGGAGGGCGTGGGGGTGGCCGGGTGGTGGGAATGGACCGAGACCTCAGACCTGGACCGTTTTCTTCAGCGCGGCAGCCTCCATCTCCATCCATCGGGTGGGCTGAGTTGGACTGCCTTCCTACGCTGCTCAGCGCTCGCTGGAATCTGTATCCCGTTATGCATTTGCTACCTTTATTTTGCGTGGTCCAGAAAATAATTTCCAGCCAGTTTGCAGCATGATCGCTTCCAAGGTTCTGGTCAGAATTTTCAATCATTTGTGAATCCTGTCGTTGGTTGCTTCTTCTTTTGTACGCTAGACTTTGTTGTAGCCAAGTGTTATTATCCCTCGTCTTAAGATTCTATTTGACACTTGTTTCTCTCTATTTTATTCTTTGGTAATAGGAAGGCGTACATTTCATCTGAGAGGCAATAATTCAGCAAAAGTGGAAATAATTTTTGCCACCGTATGCTAGTCTTGTGTGAATGCTGTTTTCAAGCACTATTTCAACAGTATTTTTTACAGTGTTTTCTCTCACAACAAATCAGCAATATGCCAAATTTCAGCGAAACGGGCCACTTCAAGTGATCCTGAGGCTCTGTTCGGCTGATGGTTTCTACGACTGATAAGCCGACTGAAGCTGATTTGTTGTGAAAGAAAAACATTGTACCATGGCTGATAAGTTCACGTGTCACTTCCTTGGAGGCAATTAGTTGTCGCAGGAGGGAGGGCATCATGCCGCAGAAGATGATGTAGTGGCGGTGCTTCTAGATGTGGTAGCAGTAATGAAGCCATCAAAGTGTTTCCCCTGAAACGTAGATTTTCCGATTTAGGATATTTCACTATTTGATCATAATAATCTAAACACAAGCTTTTTTTCAATTATTAGAAGTGACCAATCCATTTGATTATGTACTCTATAAGGATCTGAAACTGGTAACTTTTGCTCTTTGTTGTGATCAAATTAGTTTCAGTGGCCCCTACTGGAATTTGGCCCAAGCTCCGCCACTGGTGGTGAGGCCGAGGCCGCTGTGGCAGTGTCTTCTTGGCACGGATTTTTTTTGTTTTTAACACTTTTTAAAAATTATTTTTCATTTTAGCACCGAAACTTTTTTTATATACCTAACACTTTTGGCCGCTCCCCATGTGAGGGAGCAACATTTCAACTTTGCCGCTCCCCACGTGAAGGAGCGGCAATGCATATGGCATGGCATTGGTGGCGCGCGGACACGGGGCTGCCGCTCCCCCCTAGAGGAGCGGCAAGCCTGTCGCTCCCCAGATCAAGGAGCGACAGCGCGGGGGAGGGGAGGGGGATGACTCTCTCTCTTTGTTCTCGCGTTGATGTGTCACGACTTGTCTTCGGCCCGTCCACCGCTGCCGCGCCCGCACACCCCCCCGGACGCGCTGCACA
This sequence comes from Saccharum hybrid cultivar R570, assembly GCA_038087645.1. Lineage (NCBI taxonomy): Eukaryota > Viridiplantae > Streptophyta > Magnoliopsida > Poales > Poaceae > Saccharum > Saccharum hybrid cultivar. The sequence continues at coordinate 3,302,231 of JAQSUU010000043.1, read as the reverse complement.
CCCCCCCCCCGGCCGCGCCGCGCTCGCCGGGCGCCCGAGGAGCAGCGCACCACTCCCTCGCCCCCCGAGCGCAGCGCCCTCCCCCACCGCGACGCCGAGAGAGCAGAGGAGCAGCGCCCCCCAGCCGCGGCTCGCCCCGCCGGTGCACGCGCGCCCGAGCAAGGGCGCCGAGAGCCCCCCCCCCCCCCCCCCCCCCCCCCCCGCAGTCCGACCCCGATAGCAGGCCCCCCGCGTCCGAGCTAAGGTAATCCTGTTTCCCTATTTTTTGAATTTTTGATGTATTTAGTTAGTATATATATTATAAATAGTTATTTTAGTTAGTATGATTAGTAAAGTTAGTATATGTATTATAAATAGTTAGAACAGTTAGTATGTTTAGTTTAGATTAGTGAAGTTAGTATAGGTGGTATAAATAGTTCCTTTAGTTAGTTTAGTTAGTATAGTATAGTTAATAAACTTAGTATAGTTAGTATAGTATAGTTAATACACTTAGCAAGGACGACTTGATGAAGTTTGCTCGAATGGTTTTAAGATGGATTGTTGTGTCTGAGTTTATTTCGGAGAAATTGTTAGGAAGGAAGATGATGAGTTTGAGGATATGGAAGAGGGGTTGGAATGGTTTGATGAACCGCCGAGCTTCAATGACCTTTGTGTGCGTTTGAACGCAAAGTTTGGCGGTGATTTCACAATCAAGGGGAGATTTGACAGTGGGAAGACTCGGACAAAATATGTTCTGGTGCCTTTGCGCGACCCTGCTCATTGGTCCCGCTACACTAGAGTCCTCGCAGGCTTGAACTCACCCATTGCTGAGATGGTTGTGGAGAATGGGTACACATTGGAGGATGATCATCATGACGATGTTGGAGGTGACGAAGAAGCAGTTCCATTCACATCCAGTCAGTTGTATATGGATGATCAATTGACGCAGGAGCAGTTGCATTCACATCCGGTCGGTTGTATAAGCAACGACTTCGATGTGAGAGAGTTAGAACGTGAAGAGCAGGAGTAGGCGGAAGAGAACTGGTTCGATCATGACGACGACGACGATGAAGATGATGATAGAGCTGCCCATGCGACGCCGGTTCATGCTACAACGTCCGATGTTCCACTTTCGGTGCTTCATGCCATGCCGACTCAGAGCAGGCTGATCCATGATTTGCTAGAGGGTGGTGCGCCGTATTTTGATTAGTGGGGTAGGATCAGCGAAGCCCAACATTATGTTGCACCGCCTCCTTACACAGAGGCAGAACTCATGCAACTGAGCCAAGGCGGTGTATCTTTGAAAGGTCTTGATGGCTAGAGGGGGGTGAATAGCCTATTAAAATTTTCTACAACGATAAGCTAAACAAGTTTATCAATATAACAAAATAGCGAGATGCGAGTTTTGCTTAGCCTATGAGTGTTTGCAAGCCACCTATCCAATTCATAATTCTAGTATTTGCACTCAACCGCACAAGTCAAACCGAGAAGGTAAGTACAACTATAACTAGCAAGCTACACAAGAGAACTACTCTAGCTAAGCTAACTAGCTAGCAAAGATAACTAAGAAATTAATACAAGAGAGATAGGAGGGTATCACCGAGGGGCGAAGTATTGAGCCAACCAATATGATCAACAATGAATACCAAGATAACCAAACACCGGGATCAATCAATCACAATATGAAAGTGATGACACGAAGATTTATCCCGAGGTTCACGTGCTTGCCGGCACGCTAGTCCCCGTTGTGTCCCTCTTCACCACGTGGTTCGGTGGCTAATCGGTCTCACACCGAGCCTCTCAAAAGGCACCACAAGAACCTACCAAATGGCAAAAGGTTGCAATGACACGAGCAATATACTAATGTTGCCTTTGGCGCTTCGCCGAGGTAGGCACAAACCCCTCACAATCACCGGAGGTGGCCAAGAACAAACACCAACTCTTGCCAACGCCTCCAAGCTGCTCCAAGCCGTCTAGGTGGCGGCAACCACCAAGAGAAACAAGAATCCCGCAGCAAATCAACCACCAAGTGCCAACTAGATGCTATCTCACAATGCAAATGCACTTGGATCACTCAATCTCACTTCGAATATGCAAAGAAGCAAGAGAGATGAGTGGGAGGGGAGTTGCTTAGCTCAAAGTGCTCACAAGTATGTCAAAATGTTCGAGAGAGAGAGCCTTGAGCCGGCCAACGAGTATTTATAGACGTACCCCTTCGAATATAGCCGTTAGAAACTTAAACAGCCGAAATCGGGCTGACCGGACGCGCTGGTCCAACTGACCGGACGCGCCGGTCGCCCAACGGCTAACTCGTGAAGTACTGACCGGACGCGCTGGTCCCAACGACCGGACGCGCTGGTCGCCCAACGGCTAACTGTGAAGCAACGACCGGACGCGCTGGTCCAACTGACCGGACGCGCCGGGAAGGACCGGACGCGCTGGTCCCGTGAAGGACCGGACGCGCTGGTCGCCTGAGCAGCGCTCAACGAAATAGTGACTGGACGCGCTGAAGAAAATGACCGGACGCGACAGTGACAGTGTCCGGTTAGAGTCCAGTAAGCTCCCTGAACGACCGAACGCGTCCGATCATCAGTGACCGGACGCGCCTCGCGTCCGATCATCGAACTGAAAAATACGCAGACACTGAACACTGACCGGACGCGTCCGGTCATGTAAGGACCGCGTCCGGTTCAGCGTCCGGTCACCTCTGTGACCTCCGTTCGCCTCCGTTTCTTTTCTGGACTTCCGGCGTAGTGGAAAATAATCGTTTCAACTTCTCGAAAACGCCTGAATCCCGCCTCGCAAGCTCGGCGGGAGAGAGAGAGGAACCCAAACCCTCTCTACCGCTCAAACTCCACCGCCGTCGCAAACGTGCTAACATCACCAAGTGATCTCGTCATGTGTGAGTGTGTTAGCATTTTCACAATCATTTTTCGAGGCGATATTAGTTCTATCCAAATGCATATGATCATGAAATGCACATCTAGAGGCACTTAGGAGTTCAATAGCCGCGTTATTCCCCTCTTTATAGTACGACTATCTATCCTATAATGTAACCACACCCACTAGGTGTCTTGGTTACTAAAACACAACCCTTAAGCATATACCTTTGCCTTGATCATGTAGGGTTGCGTCCAAATCCAAGTGTGGCCATCATGATCACCATGTCCATCTTGCCAGCAACCTTGGAGTGTACTAATCCTCATATGCTACATACAACTTAGGCATGGGATTAGTACTTAGACATTGTCACTAATTACCAACACCAAACATAGGACTTTCAATCTCCCCCTTGTTGGTAATTGGTGACAAACCTTTCACAAAGATATTATGATAAAATTTTGATTGAACCCATGTCACATTGTCCAAGTATATTACCATGTGTAAGAATTATGGACATGTGATCATGAATTTAAATTGATAGCAATGGCTCCCCCTACATGTATGCTATATGTTTGGATTTTGGAAGCATACATGTTAGATAGGAAAGATTAGGAGCATTGTCTACCAATAGGTGCTAAGTGTTTTAGATTATAGACCTTTGAAGCGTGATACCATTGGAGTAGCGATAAACACCATCTTAGCACCTTGTGTAGTTAGATTCCACTTGAAAAGCACAAACATAACTAGAAACCTCGTGAGATCAACATTATAAGCAAGGCTCTAGTACCATTTTGAAAAACATGAAGCAAGAAAAATCTAACTACTTCCTATTCATACTAGTACCTCAATGCATCATTCAAATTATACTAGCAAGACACCACACAAGCAATGTATCGGAGAGAACGAAATGCACAACTATGCATCATACATATGAAGTGCACATAGAAATGCAACATTCATGTTTAAAGAGCTTGCTCCCCCTACTTGTGTGCTCAAAATTTTAGTTGATCCCCTTCTTTTATCAATTCTCCCCTTTAGGTTTTCTCCCCTTTTAGAATCTATCTTGTGAACAACATTTTCTCCCCCACAACATTTTCTTCCCCTTTGAGTTCTATCTTTGTGAACAATATTTTCTCCCCCTTTGGCACCAATTGACCACAAGGAGCAAACTTTAGATAGATTATCATGTTGAAATATGGGGTGAGGATCAAGTTTATGATTCAACCTAGATTGCTTGCATAAATAAAATACTTTGGTTTGATCCAAGGGCAAGCTTCTTCACACCTCACTAGTAGGGTTATCATGCACCATGTTGAAGCAAATATTTAGACAAGTTTTCTAGATTAAACACTTAGGATCACAAGCTACTTAAACAAGTTATATGCTACCACTAGATCATACAAGTCATGGAAACAATAGTGGCACCATATAGACTTCAAATTCATTTAATTTTCATGAATGATCCTAGAACATAAGAAATCATGACTAGATGCACTAAACATGTCCTTAGTATAGAATATATGACATGTCAACCAATTGTACCTTGGGGCTCAAAGGAGAGGCATGTCATATCATGGGAGTGCATCAACTCATGTTGGAGAAATCAAGTATGTTCAACTCATTCTTTAGCTTGTGAAATCTCTTCTCATCAAGTGGCTTGGTGAATAGATCGGCTAATTGATCTTCGGTGCCCACACTCTCAATAGCAATGTCACCCTTTTGTTGATGATCTCTAATAAAGTGATGGCGAACATCAATATGCTTTGTTCTTTGATGTTGAATCGGATTGTTAGTTAGCTTCACGGCACTTTCATTGTCACATAGCAATGGCACATTCTTGAAGTTGATTCCAAAATCTTTCAATGTAGCCTTCATCCACAAGATTTGTGCACAACAACTACCCGCGGCGATGTATTCGGCCTCGGCGGTAGATAGTGTAATACTATTTTGCTTCTTGAATGACCATGAGACAAGTGATCTTCCCAACAATTGACAAGTCCCAGAAGTGCTCTTTCTCTCCACTTTGTCACCGGCATAGTCAGAATCCGAATATCCAACTAGCTCAAAGCTTGCACCTTTGGGATACCATAATCCAACATCTTGTGTATACTTTAAGTACCTCAATATTCTCTTTGTTGCCTTCAAATGACTTTCTCTTGGTGAGGCTTGAAATCTTGCACACATACATACACTAAACATCACATCGGGCCTTGATGCCGTCACATAGAGTAGGCTACCAATCATTGATCTATATAGCTTTTGATCCACCATGTTGCCACTCTTGTCACTATCCAAACTTCCACTAGTGCTCATTGGAGTTGTAATGCCCTTTGCATCTTCCATGCCAAACTTCTTGAGCATATCTTTGATGTACTTGGTTTGGCTCACAAATGTACCTTCTTTCATTTGTTTGATTTGAAGTCCAAGAAAGAAACTAAGTTCACCAATCATTGACATTTCAAATTCCTTTGCCATCATTTTCCCAAACTCATCACAATAATCTTGATTGGTTGAACCGAATATGATATCATCAACATATATTTGCAATACAAATAAGTCTTTCTCAATCTTCTTGGTGAATAGTGTTGTATCAACTTTGCCCATGACAAATCCTTTAGATAGCAAGAAGTCCCTCAATCTTTCATACCATGCTCTAGGTGCTTGCTTTAATCCATACAAAGCCTTCCTTAACTTGTATACATGATTGGGTTTCTTGTCATCTTCAAAACCGGGAGGTTGCTCCACATACACCTCCTCTTGAATGTACCCATTGAGAAATGCACTCTTTACATCCATTTGATATAGCTTGATATTGTGAGCACAAGCATAGGCAAGTAAGATCCTAATTGCTTCCAATCTTGCAACCGGGGCTTAAGTTTCACCAAAGTCAAGACCCTCTATTTGTGTGTAACCTTGAGCCACTAGTCTTGCTTTGTTCCTTACTACTATCCCATCTTGATCGTGCTTGTTGCGAAAGACCCATGTTGTTCCAATGACATTGTGATCCTTAGGCCTTTCAACTAGTTCCCATACTTCATTTCTCTTGAAGTTGTTGAGCTCTTCATGCATTGCATTTACCCAATCCGGATCTCTCAATGCTTTATCAATGTCCTTGGGTTCTTCCATTGACACAAAAGAAGAGTGAGCACAAAATGATGTCAATCTTCATCTAGTTTGAACTCCTCTTTGTATGTCACCAATGATGGAATCCAATGGATGGTCTCTTGCAATGTTAGTTGGTTGAAGCACTTGGACTTGATTGCTTGGATATTGATGTTGATCATGAATTGGAGATGATGAACTAGCCACTTGTTGATCTTGTTGCACTTGAGATGATGTACTAGCTTGATTTTGCATTAGAGAACCACTAGCTTGTGTAATTGGACTTTGGAGCACTTGATATTTGTTGTCATCCACATCAATCACTTGCTTTGGCCTAATATCACCAATGTCCATTTCTTTCATAGCATTGGTCAATTGAGTTCCTCTCACATCATCCAAGTTATCTTCCTCATCTTGAGAGCCATTTGTTTCATCAAATTCAACGTCATGCACTTCTTCAAGTTGACCACTAGCCAAATTCCAAACTCTATAAGCTTTGCTAGTACTTGAGTAACCAAGTAGGAATCCTTCATCACATTTCTTCTCAAACTTGCTCAATCTAGTGCCTTTCTTTAAGATATAGCATTTACAACCAAATACCCGAAAGTATGCAATGTTGGGCTTTCTTCCATTTAAGATCTCATATGGTGTCTTCTCAAGGAACTTATGGCAATAGAGACGGTTGCTATAAAAGCAAGCCGTGTTGATTGCTTCGGCCCAAAATGAATGACTCACATTATACTCATTCAACATTGATCTTGCCATATTAATTAAGGTTCTATTCTTCCTTTCAACTAGGCCATTTGATTGAGGTGTATACTTGGCCGAGAATTGATGCTTGATTCCAAGCTCCTCACATAGCTCATCAACTCTCGTGTTTCTAAACTCACTTCCATTGTCACTTCTTACTTTCTTGATTGTGGTCTCAAACTCATTTTGCACTCTCTTGATGAACTTCTTGAATATGTCAAATACATCACTCTTGTCCACAAGAAAGAATACCCATGTGTATCTAGTGAAATCATCCACAATCACAAAACCATACTTGTTGCCACCAATGCTTGTGTATGTAGTTGGCCCAAATAGATCCATGTGCAACAACTCAAATGCCTTGGAAGTACTCATAATGCTCTTCAATGGATGAGTGTTGCCTACTTGCTTTCCGGCTTGACATGCACTACATAGCTTATCCTTCTCAAATGTGACATCCTTCAAGCCTCTAACTAAGTCATGCTTTACTAACTTGTTCAATTGCTTCATGCCAACATGACCAAGTCTTCTATGCCATAACCAACCCATACTTGATTTGGTGAGCAAGCATGTTGAAAGTTGAGTGTCACTAGCATTGAAATCAACCAAGTATAGATTCTCATATCTAAAGCCTTTGAAGATTAAGTTAGAGCCATCAACACTAACTATCTCTACATCATCCACACTAAATATGCACTTGAAACCGAGATCATATAATTGAGCAACCGAGAGAAGATTGAAGTTCAACTTTTCAACTAAGAGCACATTGGAAATGCTATGATCATTTGAGATTGCAATCCTTCCAAGAGCCTTTACATCACCCTTGCTATTGTCACCAAATGTGATGCTATCAATGCCACTATCATTTGATTTGAGAGAGTTGAACATTCTTGAATCACCGGTCATATGTTGAGAGCACCCACTATCAAGCACCCACTATCAAGCACCCAATGCCTTCCTCCGGTCTTGTAATTAACCTACAAAACAATTTAATGTTTCTTAGGTACCCATACTTGCTTGGGTCCTTGGAGGTTAGTCACTAAGCTCTTTGGTACCCAAATGGCCTTCTTCTTTGGGCCCACAATTGGTGTACCAACAAACCTAGCATGCACACCTTTCTCACCCTTGGTAAGTACATAACAAGAATCAAAAGGAATGTAAGGTACATTAGCATTTTTCTTGTTCTTGTTCATTTTATTGCAATTAATCTCTAGATGCCCAATTTGCTTGCATCTATTGCAATAACGACCATTGCCCTTCACAAAGCGAGGCTTTGGAGTAGCAAAGGCCGCCTTGCCCTTCTTGGGAGTATAGCCCAATCCCTCTTTGTTAAGGGAGAACCTTTGGCTACCTAAGTATTTTAGCAAGCGGGCATCCCCACCATAGGCGTTGCCTAATGCGCGGGTGAGATCATCCACCTCTCTCTTGAGAGTCTCAACCACAAGTGATGAATCACTAGTAGTAGAGGTAGAGTTGGTTGTGGTGGATGATGATGAGCTACATGAAGCATTAGTAGGACTAACAAATAAAGAATCATCAATAATATCACATGTTAGTCCAATATCACAAGTGACAATCACTTGCTCCTCCTTAGCTTCCTTCATGAGCTTCTCCAACTTGAGATCCTTTTCCTTGATGAGCTCAAGTAGAGTGGAGTGGGCTTCCTTAAGCCTAGTGTGAGCAACTTCAAGGTCCTCGTGGTCTTCCTTTAGACACTCACGAGAAGCCTCTAGCTCATCAAAGGATTTCCTAAGAGCTTTGAGCTCTTGTTCAATTCCTTTGCACTCCTTACTCTTTTTAAGAGCAACAAGCTCCTCCATCAAGGCATCATTTTCATTGCTCTTGGCAATGAGCTCTTGTTCCAAGATTTTGTATTTCTTGGTGGTCCTCTTGTAGCCCTTGCTCATTTGATCTATTATGCCTAATAGATCATCCTTGGAGTAGTCCTCATCCTCCTCATCATCACTCCTACAATCATCACTAGCATAAGAATCATCATCACTATCATCATGTTTTACCTTGGTAGGCTTGGCCATAAGGCATGTTGATGTAGTGTCGAAGATGGATGGCTTGTTGGAGAGGGCGATGTTTGCAGTGGCTCGTCGAGTGATCCTCTCATCATCACTAGAGCTTTCATCATCATCACTATCGGAGTTGTCACTATCCCAAGTGACTACATAACCACCACCCTTCTTCTTCTTGTTGAAAGTGAAGCTCTTCTTTGCTTTCTTCTCATTCTCTTTCTTATCCTTCTTGTTCTTCTTGAGCTTCAAGTCCCCATTATGAAATCTCTTATCTTCATAGGGGCAATCCGCCACTATGTGATCGGGGCTATTGCAATTGTAGCAAAGGGTCTTTGCCTTTATAGTGTCTCTCCTTTTCCTTGCCCCATATCCTTTCTTCTTCATGAACCTTCCCATCTTGTGCACAAGGAGGGCCATGGTCTCATCATCGAATGGATCATCATCATCACTTTCTACCTTGCTCTTGCCCTTAGAGGATGAAGCCTTGAATGCAATGGGCTTCTCTTGCTTGACCTTGGTCTCCTTCTCTTCTACCTCATCTTCATCATCATTGTATTGGGCATCGGTCATTATATCTCCAAGCACATTGGTTGGTTTGACCTTGTCCAATCCCTCTCTAAAGATCATTCTTCTCAAGGTGGCAAACTTCTTGGGTAAGCACATCAAGAACTTGTGTGAGAAGTCCTTGTCCTCAACCTTCTCCCCAAGCCCCTTGAGATCATTGACAATGACTTAGAGCCTATAGAACATCTCCGGGATGGATTCATCATCCTTCATCTTGAATGTGGAGAACTTGTCCTTGAGCATATATAGTTTGGCACTTTTTACCGTTGAAGTACCTTCATATGTTTCTTCAAGCCTTATCCAAAGCTCATTTGCCTTTTCAAGATCTTTGATTTGCTCAAATACTTTATCATCAATGGAACGATAGATTGTGTCAAGTGCCGCCGTATTGCATTGTTTGTTGATGCGGTCATTGGGAGTGAGGTTTTCCTCATCAAGAATGACGTATCCTTCTTTGGTCACATCCCAAACCTTCTCATGTATATTGCCTAGATATTGCTTCATCTTCCTTTTCCAATGATCAAAGGAAGAGACGCCATCAAAGAATGGAGGCTTGCCATTAACATGATTGAACATAACTTGAGCCATCTTACACTGAGGTTGTTAAGCCTTACAAAACGGTGACCACGGCTCCGATACCACTTGAAAGGTCTTGATGGCTAGAGGGGGGTGAATAGCCTATTAAAATTTTCTACAACGACAAGCTAAACAAGTTTATCAATATAACAAATAGCGAGATGCGAGTTTTGCTTAGCCTATGAGTGTTTGCAAGCCACCTATCCAATTCACAATTCTAGTATTTGCACTCAACCGCACAAGTCAAACCGAGAAGGTAAGTACAACTACAACTAGCAAGCTACACAAGAGAACTACTCTAGCTAAGCTAACTAGCTAGCAAAGATAACTAAGAAATTAATACAAGAGAGATAGGAGGGTATCACCGAGGGGCGAAGTATTGAGCCAACCAATATGATCAACAATGAATACCAAGATAACCAAACACCGGGATCAATCAATCACAATATGAAAGTGATGACACGAAGATTTATCCCGAGGTTCACGTGCTTGCCGGCACGCTAGTCCCCGTTGTGTCCCTCTTCACCACGTGGTTCGGTGGCTAATCGGTCTCACACCGAGCCTCTCAAAAGGCACCACAAGAACCTACCAAATGGCAAAAGGTTGCAATGACACGAGCAATATACTAATGTTGCCTTTGGCGCTTCGCCGAGGTAGGCACAAACCCCTCACAATCACCGGAGGTGGCCAAGAACAAACACCAACTCTTGCCAACGCCTCCAAGCTGCTCCAAGCCGTCTAGGTGGCAGCAACCACCAAGAGAAACAAGAATCCCGCAGCAAATCAACCACCAAGTGCCAACTAGATGCTATCTCACAATGCAAATGCACTTGGATCACTCAATCTCACTTCGAATATGCAAAGAAGCAAGAGAGATGAGTGGGAGGGGAGTTGCTTAGCTCAAAGTGCTCACAAGTATGTCAAAATGTTCGAGAGAGAGAGCCTTGAGCCGGCCAACGAGTATTTATAGACGTACCCCTTCGAATATAGCCGTTAGAAACTTAAACAGCCGAAATCGGGCTGACCGGACGCGCTGGTCCAACTGACCGGACGCGCCGGTCGCCCAACGGCTAACTCGTGAAGTACTGACCGGACGCGCTGGTCCAAACGACCGGACGCGCTGGTCATCCAACGGCTAACTGTGAAGCAACGACCGGACGCGCTGGTCCAACTGACCGGACGCGCCGGGAAGGACCGGACGCGCTGGTCCCGTGAAGGACCGGACGCGCTGGTCGCCTGAGCAGCGCTCAACGAAATAGTGACCGGACGCGCTGAAGAAAATGACCGGACGCGACAGTGACAGTGTCCGGTTAGAGTCCAGTAAGCTCCCTGAACGACCGAACGCGTCCGATCATCAGTGACCGGACGCGCCTCGCGTCCGATCATCGAACTGAAAAATACGCAGACACTGAACACTGACCGGACGCGTCCGGTCATGTAAGGACCGCGTCCGGTTCAGCGTCCGGTCACCTCTGTGACCTCCGTTCGCCTCCGTTTCTTTTCTGGACTTCCGGCGTAGTGGAAAATAATCGTTTCAACTTCTCGAAAACGCCTGAATCCCGCCTCGCAAGCTCGGCGGGAGAGAGAGAGGAACCCAAACCCTCTCTACCGCTCAAACTCCACCGCCGTCGCAAACGTGCTAACATCACCAAGTGATCTCGTCATGTGTGAGTGTGTTAGCATTTTCACAATCATTTTTCGAGGCGATATTAGTTCTATCCAAATGCATATGATCATGAAATGCACATCTAGAGGCACTTAGGAGTTCAATAGCCGCGTTATTCCCCTCTTTATAGTACGACTATCTATCCTATAATGTAACCACACCCACTAGGTGTCTTGGTTACTAAAACACAACCCTTAAGCATATACCTTTGCCTTGATCATGTAGGGTTGCGTCCAAATCCAAGTGTGGCCATCATGATCACCATGTCCATCTTGCCAGCAACCTTGGAGTGTACTAATCCTCATATGCTACATACAACTTAGGCATGGGATTAGTACTTAGACATTGTCACTAATTACCAACACCAAACATAGGACTTTCAATCTCCCCCTTGTTGGTAATTGGTGACAAACCTTTCACAAAGATATTATGATAAAATTTTGATTGAACCCATGTCACATTGTCCAAGTATATTACCATGTGTAAGAATTATGGACATGTGATCATGAATTTAAATTGATAGCAATGGCTCCCCCTACATGTATGCTATATGTTTGGATTTTGGAAGCATACATGTTAGATAGGAAAGATTAGGAGCATTGTCTACCAATAGGTGCTAAGTGTTTTAGATTATAGACCTTTGAAGCGTGATACCATTGGAGTAGCGATAAACACCATCTTAGCACCTTGTGTAGTTAGATTCCACTTGAAAAGCACAAACATAACTAGAAACCTCGTGAGATCAACATTATAAGCAAGGCTCTAGTACCATTTTGAAAAACATGAAGCAAGAAAAATCTAACTACTTCCTATTCATACTAGTACCTCAATGCATCATTCAAATTATACTAGCAAGACACCACACAAGCAATGTATCGGAGAGAACGAAATGCACAACTATGCATCATACATATGAAGTGCACATAGAAATACAACATTCATGTTTAAAGAGCTTGCTCCCCCTACTTGTGTGCTCAAAATTTTAGTTGATCCCCTTCTTTTATCAATTCTCCCCTTTAGGTTTTCTCCCCTTTTAGAATCTATCTTGTGAACAACATTTTCTCCCCCACAACATTTTCTTCCCCTTTGAGTTCTATCTTTGTGAACAATATTTTCTCCCCCTTTGGCACCAATTGACCACAAGGAGCAAACTTTAGATAGATTATCATGTTGAAATATGGGGTGAGGATCAAGTTTATGATTCAACCTAGATTGCTTGCATAAATAAAATACTTCGGTTTGATCCAAGGGCAAGCTTCTTCACACCTCACTAGTAGGGTTATCATGCACCATGTTGAAGCAAATATTTAGACAAGTTTTCTAGATTAAACACTTAGGATCACAAGCTACTTAAACAAGTTATATGCTACCACTAGATCATACAAGTCATGGAAACAATAGTGGCACCATATAGACTTCAAATTCATTTAATTTTCATGAATGATCCTAGAACATAAGAAATCATGACTAGATGCACTAAACATGTCCTTAGTATAGAATATATGACATGTCAACCAATTGTACCTTGGGGCTCAAAGGAGAGGCATGTCATATCATGGGAGTGCATCAACTCATGTTGGAGAAATCAAGTATGTTCAACTCATTCTTTAGCTTGTGAAATCTCTTCTCATCAAGTGGCTTGGTGAATAGATCGGCTAATTGATCTTCGGTGCCCACACTCTCAATAGCAATGTCACCCTTTTGTTGATGATCTCTAATAAAGTGATGGCGAACATCAATATGCTTTGTTCTTTGATGTTGAATCGGATTGTTAGTTAGCTTCACGGCACTTTCATTGTCACATAGCAATGGCACATTCTTGAAGTTGATTCCAAAATCTTTCAATGTAGCCTTCATCCACAAGATTTGTGCACAACAACTACCCGCGGCGATGTATTCGGCCTCGGCGGTAGATAGTGCAATACTATTTTGCTTCTTGGATGACCATGAGACAAGTGATCTTCCCAACAATTGACAAGTCCCAGAAGTGCTCTTTCTCTCCACTTTGTCACCGGCATAGTCAGAATCCGAATATCCAACTAGCTCAAAGCTTGCACCTTTGGGATACCATAATCCAACATCTTGTGTATACTTTAAGTACCTCAATATTCTCTTTGTTGCCTTCAAATGACTTTCTCTTGGTGAGGCTTGAAATCTTGCACACATACATACACTAAACATCACATCGGGCCTTGATGCCGTCACATAGAGTAGGCTACCAATCATTGATCTATATAGCTTTTGATCCACCATGTTGCCACTCTTGTCACTATCCAAACTTCCACTAGTGCTCATTGGAGTTGTAATGCCCTTTGCATCTTCCATGCCAAACTTCTTGAGCATATCTTTGATGTACTTGGTTTGGCTCACAAATGTACCTTCTTTCATTTGTTTGATTTGAAGTCCAAGAAAGAAACTAAGTTCACCAATCATTGACATTTCAAATTCCTTTGCCATCATTTTCCCAAACTCATCACAATAATCTTGATTGGTTGAACCGAATATGATATCATCAACATATATTTGCAATACAAATAAGTCTTTCTCAATCTTCTTGGTGAATAGTGTTGTATCAACTTTGCCCATGACAAATCCTTTAGATAGCAAGAAGTCCCTCAATCTTTCATACCATGCTCTAGGTGCTTGCTTTAATCCATACAAAGCCTTCCTTAACTTGTATACATGATTGGGTTTCTTGTCATCTTCAAAACCGGGAGGTTGCTCCACATACACCTCCTCTTGAATGTACCCATTGAGAAATGCACTCTTTACATCCATTTGATATAGCTTGATATTATGAGCACAAGCATAGGCAAGTAAGATCCTAATTGCTTCCAATCTTACAACCGGGGCATAAGTTTCACCAAAGTCAAGACCCTCTATTTGTGTGTAACCTTGAGCCACTGTCGCCTGAGCAGCGCTCAACGAAATAGTGACCGGACGCGCTGAAGAAAATGACCGGACGCGACAGTGACACTGTCCGGTTAGAGTCCAGTAAGCTCCCTGAACGACCGAACGCGTCCGATCATCAGTGACCGGACGCGCCTCGCGTCCGATCATCGAACTGAAAAATACGCAGACACTGAACACTGACCGGACGCGTCCGGTCATGCAAGGACCGCGTCCGGTTCAGCGTCCGGTCACCTCTGTGACCTCCGTTCGCCTCCATTTCTTTTCCGGACTTCCGGCGTAGTGGAAAATAATCGTTTCAACTTCTCGAAAATGCCTGAATCCCGCCTCGCAAGCTCGGCGGGAGGGAGAGAGGAACCCAAACCCTCTCTACCGCTCAAACTCCACCGCCGTCGCAAACGTGCTAACATCACCAAGTGATCTCGTCATGTGTGAGTGTGTTAGCATTTTCACAATCATTTTTCGAGGCGATATTAGTTCTATCCAAATGCATATAATCATGAAATGCACATCTAGAGGCACTTAGGAGTTCAATAGCCGCGTTATTCCCCTCTTTATAGTACGACTATCTATCCTATAATGTAACCACACCTACTAGGTGTCTTGGTTACTAAAACACAACCCTTAAGCATATACCTTTGCCTTGATCACGTAGGGTTGCGTCCAAATCCAAGTGTGGCCATCATGATCACCATGTCCATCTTGCCACCAACCTTGGAGTGTACTAATCCTCATATGCTACATACAACTTAGGCATGGGATTAGTACTTAGGCATTGTCACTAATTACCAACACCAAACATAGGACTTTCAATCTTTAAGTGGTGGTCCGAACTACAGGGATCTCAGCATGGTACATATGTCAGTTTGTGACGCAGGTTTGCAGATGTGTGCAGAATCACTGTATAACCATGAGCATGTAATCCTTCAGAAGGGCATGATATTCAATACAATGTCAGAGATGAAGCTCTTTCTTTAGGATTATGCTGTGTACCACCATAGGCCATACTTGGTGACTCATTCCGACAAGAACTTAAAGTACCACATTACCTGCAAAGCAGATTTTTCATGCCACTGGAGGCTTACTGCAAGGAAGAAAGCGAGTGATGACAAATAGATGATAAGTAAATTGGTCCAACCCCATTTATGCTTGGATAACAAGGAGAAAGAATATCATCCGCAGCTCACTGCACGTTACCTTGCCCGTCGTATATTAGGGCTTGTTGACAAGGACAATGACGTCTTGGTGTCTTATTTACAACAGTCCATATATAAGCTTGTAAAGTATGGCAAGACTTGGCGTGCAAAGCAAATTGCACTAGTGATCTGATGGGATAGTTGGGAGGAGGCGTACAACCGGGTTCCCCGAATACTGTCTGCAATGAATTACTACAACCATGGCATGAAATGGTTTGTGGACACCGGTGGGATGTCTTTGCAGAACTCGGTGAGGCATGTGCTACACCGTGTTTTCTGGTCGTTTGCTTAGACGGAGCATGCTTTCCAGTTCTGTAGGGCAGTGGTCCTGGTTGATGGTACTTTCTTGACGAGAAAGTACAGGGACACTTTGATGATGGCTGCAGCGGTTGATCCGGAGGACCAGATAGTACCAATGGCTTTTGCTATGGCAGAGGGAGAGAATAATTCGTCGTGGTCATGGTTCATGCGGCTTCTACGTACCCAAGTGCTTGGGGCATCACGCACTATATATTTGATTTCAGACCGGCACGCAGGGATTCTCCACGCCGCCGGTGAAGATATCGAAGGGTTCCCGCCTTTGGTGCATAGATGGTGCAGTGTGTCGAAATAATTTGCAACTTTATGTATTTGGAACTAATGGACTTGAGCTTGTAATGTGATGTTTTATGTGTTCCAGTGAACCTGTAATGTGCAACTTCATGTGATGAGTCTTTTGTTTCCATGAGCCTTATGTTCTCCTCGTCAAACGGGACTTCGATGCAATACTACTGATGTGGAACGTTCTCTCAGCTTACATTCTACTTTTCAAGCTCACTGGAGCATTCAACGACGTGTAATAGTGTTTTATGGCTGCCGCTCCCTGGCTGGGGGAGCGACAACTCTGCCGCTCCCTGCCTGGGAGCTATGTTTCCTGCCGCTCCGTGCTTTGATCGGTAACCTCGACCACATGTACACTTTTTTTTTATAATACTAGGACATGTTGGAAAGTGACATGTTGGAAATAAAATACTTGCACGATCGAGGGAAACAGTAGCCAAATGGTACGCACTTATTATAAGGGTCAACAGTTCCACTATCACTTGCTCCAACATGAACATAGTTCAAACTCAAACACTGATATTAACGAACTAAACAATGGCATATTGCAAACTAAACCTAGCATGCCTAATAATGATCCCACATATTGAACTGAGTTGCGCCTTCCCCATAGTAACCCCCCATTGACGGCGGCGGCGGCGGTGGCGGCGGAGACGGAGGCCCGTGCTTCTTATGGTATGGGCACTAGCAGTATGGATTATTGCATAGTGGCTCCTCTGCATCGTTGATGTTGTCGTCCTCCGACTTGTCCCTATTACCACTTTCAGGGCCATACTCTAGATCAAAGATGCGTCCCTGTAGATATGTGATGTATTGTTAATGGGGATAGATAGGAGGAGGATCGATTCATCGAGTGAACCCACAGTTATCTGGACAACTTGAATCCTGAAAACGCATCTACCAATAAGTACTTCTACAAACCAAATGCAAATATCAAAATATGAGAGTTAAAAGAAAATACAAATTCCCGTGGGCATCTAAAGAAATGACGGCCTCCACCGTCACAGTCATTGTACATATGCACAATGCAATACTCACTGTGGCGACATTTTGGTCAATCTTCCTTGCGGTTGTCGTATGATCTAAGAGGTCTCTCGCGGATGAAGTCACTCTTGCTCTCCAAAAAAATTGTTCTATAGGTTCCTCAAAAGAATCAGGACCCAGAGAACCCTCCCACACAATCGAAGGTCCCTTCCTCACTCCCTTTTCTCTACCTCTTCTCGATGAACCTTCGCCCGACATTTGAACTACAACTAAACAAGAAAATAACTTGTGTGATGGCCGGGAGGGGGGAGGGTGGGCGCGGCGCCGAAACGACCAATGGCCAGAGCTCAAGAGGAAAAGAGAACAAAAGGCGCCCTGCGCTTGCCGCTCCTTGATCTGGGGAGCGGCAGGCTTGCTGACGTGGCAGTGGTGAAAAGCGGGCACGACGGGCGAAAAGCGGGCACGGGAGGAGCGGCAGCCCCATGCCCACTTTTCGCCAATGTCATGTCAGCATCATTGCCGCTCCTCCACGTGGGGAGCGGCAAAGTTGAAATGTCGCTCCCTCACGTGGGGAGCGGCCAAAATGTTAGATATAAAAAAAGTTTCGGTGCTAAAATTTAAAATAGTTTTTAAAAAGTGTTAAAAATAAAAAAAATTCTTGGCACGGTGGCCAGAGTTTGTTTTTAATTGTTCAAAGTTACTAGGCTGCGTTTAGTTCGCGAAAAGAAAATTTTTGGATGTCACATCGGACGTGTCGAAAGAATGTCGAGAGGAGTTTTCGGATACTAATAAAAAACAAATTATAGAACCCGTCAAGAAACTGCGAGACGAATCTAATGATACTAATTAATTTATCATTAGCACATGTTGGTTACTGTAGCACTTTAAGGCTTTTCATGGACTAATTAGGTTTAAAAGATTCGTCTCGTGATTTTCTCGAGAACTGTGCAATTAGTTTTTTTTTCGTCTATGTTTACTACTCATGTATGTGTCGAAACATTCGATGGGATGGGTGAAGGCAAAAAAAAATTTGGGAACTAAACCAGGTTTAATTCACCTTTGCAAGAATTGGCTCGAGCTCTGGTTCTAGTTCAGTGCCGTTTTTTTTAGTCAACGTCATGGCTGATGATTACTACACGAGTTGTTTTGTTGAAGATTTTTTTTTCCTTTCTTCATCTTAGGGTACATCAAAATTGTCTGATATCTTGGCTATATGACAGTATTTTGGTTCTATTCCTTTCTTTGTCCCTTTGTAATAATTGTGATTATTACTAGATACATCCACGCCCGAGTACGTTTCATGTATTTTGAACGGAATGAGTATATTCTAACCATCCACAAACAAAGTCGATGCGATCTCGCAAAATTACAAAACACAGTGGTACGTGCAAGTACCAAGGGGCAAAAGGTATGCAAATGTCAATAAACACTAAGCCTAGCCCGGAGCAAAGCACTTTTATGATAGCCTAACCATTTTGTAAATCACTACACTAATCATCTAATCTCTTTTTAAGCACTTTTGATAGCTAGAGCACTGGAGATGATCCTTAAGGTCTTTTACTCACTAGCAACAATCCTCAACTCCCACACATGTCGATAATTTTTTTTAAAAAAAAAACTCCAACAACATCTAAATGCCCGGGCATGGGTGGTATATATAGCCACCGTGTTATACCGTTAGTTACCGGTTACCACCGTGTACAAAGCGAGTAATCATTCCCAAATGGGCACAATTCTAAGATTTCGCGGGCCGACTGCATGTGAGTTTAATCAATGAAAGGGCGTACGGCTGGATTCTTTCGACAAACCACGCATCGAAAATCGTCCTGCAAAAGACTGGATTCCGACCTAATAATCGCTGATTTCCCCGGAAGAAAGCAAAGATTTCAAAAGGGCAAAGTACCATTTGGATCCATTCTCTTGTTTCTTCAACGTTGCAAGCATTAGGCATGCAGCGGCGCGTAATCAATTAATCATGCAGCTCGCCTGCTGCCTTTAGCCCTTTCTCATGGTTGACGGTTGATCCCATGGAGCACAGGAGTAGCTCCCTCCGTCCCTAAAAAAATCATTATGGTTTCAAAAAAAATCAACGATTTTTAACTTTGATCAAATATATTTAACAAAATATTAATATTAATATTTATAGTACATAATTAGTATTATTAGGTAGATCGTTGATTATATTTTTATAATAAACTTATTTAGAGATATAAATGTTGCACATATTTTTTATACATCTAGTCAAAATTAAAAAAAAATTGTTTGACATGATTCCCATAGCTATTTTTTTAGACCGAGGGAGCGGTAGTTAGGCATTCTGTGTTCTCCGCTGATGGTTTTCCCGTCCGATCTAGGCTGAGTCAGACGGGCCTAGAGGCGGGCCCTTCTATGTTCCCTCGTGTCCACAGAGGCTAGCAGGTGATTAAGTGCGCATGTCTCTTGGCGCAGCCCCACAACTACCATCGTCCGCTCATTTGATTCCAGTCCAGTAAGGCCTTGTTTAGATATCTAAATTCACCCTTAAAATTTACTGTGCAAAAAAAAGTTTCTTTATTACATCAAAATGCCGACATATACATGGAGTACTAAATATAGATGAAATCAAAAACTAATTGTACAGTTTTATTGTACTTTACGAGACGAATATTTTAAGCCTAATTAATCAATATTTGAACAATTATTAGCAAATAAAAACAAAGTGCTATGTGCAGAATCGGGAGCTTCCGATTCGGGTAACTAAACAAGACCCAACGTCTAAACCGGAAAGTCCTCGGATTAGGTTTGGGTTTCAAGGAAAAGTAGGCTATAATTTCCTTGTTATCATTACTTCCTTGCCTAATCCAAATACTCCAGTACCGTGTGGCCTTTAGTCCAACGGAGCGATTTTTTGTTGTTGTTTTAGTCCATGGTCGGATTTCTTTGGGGCTTTGGATTAACATTCGACCGCGAGATTGACGTTTGGTTTTTCTTTTTGAGATGAAGATTAACACTTGATTTGGCGACTTGGAATCTCGCGCGCGCTGTTAACCGCTTCGTGGTCCTGGGCTGCTGGGCATTGGGCAACCTACTATCTCCGATCCGTTCGAATCAGTGGGCGCCTTGACTCTTTGTAGACGGACCTGCGCGGCGGCACATCGCTGCTCTGGCCTCTCGACGCCCCCGTGTCCGCTCGTGCGTGCAGCGTGCGTGGCTCTGGCTCGGCGTATCCGATGCGCGACGCGCCTCGGCTAGTCGGCTGGGTTCTTTTCCCACTCCGCAGAGCGGCACGCGGCTGCCCGCCCGGTCGGTCGCCGAATCCCACGCGGCCGCGGGATCTAGTCGGCCTCCCGCGCAGGCGCCAGAGCCAAGAGTCGATGTCCGACAAAACGCGGGCACTTCGACGGTTCAGCAACACCTCGGCCCTCGCCGCGGCCGCGAGGTGCATGCGACCGTTAGACGATTGGGCCGAAATGGTGGTGCACAGAGAACGGCTGCCTCCGCAGGTGGGCTCAGCATCGGCATGGGGCCGGCCTTATCCTGACTTCCTGTTCGCCGTTCGATTGGTCCCAGATACGAGGCGAGGGATCGGCTCACGTCGCGTCGCGTGTGCCGCCACGAGCCCACGACGGCATGGCGAGCCTAGGCTGTTTTTATGGCGTTGCCCGGCGCGGCCATACCGTCCGCCCGTGCTACGCCGCCGCATTCATCTCTCGTAGTCCTAGTCGTAGCTAGGTTCGGTTTGGAATTGGGACGGCCGCCGTTTTATCCGGTCATGCATGCTCTTCGAGGACAGATATGCCGCCCTCGTATGGGCCGGCCGGCTGGGCAATGGAAGCTTGCTGGACTGTTCTTGCGATTATCTGCAAGCCAGCAGTCTGTCACTTTCATCTACAATACTTGACACTTTGACGGAAAGGAAAACGCAACCGTGCGAGGCAGGACTGCAGTGTCTGCAGGTCCACTTCTCGCATCGAAGCGGATGACCGGCGACAGGATCTTGAATAACCATGTCACTGTGCTACCAAGCGCGGCTGTTCATCAAGGATCGGAACCGGCAGCTGAAAACCTAGCCCACTTAAAATGGTGCCTTGGCAGCGACGGCATGTCCACATTGAATTTCCAAAGCCTGTTGAATCGTTGGTACCGATAATGCCGCGATCAACAGGGAGCTCGATAGTGTTGTGACCGCTGTTCACTCGCGGTAACAGCAGGGGTTGGCACGCGGGTCCGGTCGTGCCTTTGCAGGCACACGCGCATGTCGATCAGCTCCCGTGCACAAGGAGGCCACGAGGTGGCACGTGGGGGCGATAGGGCGATGTCATGGACGGACTCGTGGTTGGTCCCGATCGACGGGCCAGCTTGCCGAGCGCACCCTGCTAGGCTAGCTTGCCCTGAGGGAGGCCGCGCCATGCCTGTCCTGATCACCTTATCCGTTGGATGTAGTAGTTGGTCACTGTTCAGGCAATGAGTTTGGTCCGGACAAGCAACTGGTTTAAGCAAGTGTTAATCTTCAATGAGTGCGTGCGCGTGTGCTTGCACGGGTTAGGATTAAATTGCAAGTCGCGAGGTACAGTAGCAGACGAACAGCGCCTGCATTAGTCATATCTCCGCCGTCTTTGGTCCAGCCGTCGAGGACTAAATTGGGTAGCGTCTGCTTCATCTACATGGAGAGATTCTCGCAGCAGCTGATTAGACCAAGCCTATGTCACCGCCCTGGTGTACAGGTGCCGTGTGATCGGCATAATGCAAATTGCAATATCTTGGTTGAGTTGGAACAGCGTTCGACTTCGATCTACTGTTTGCTTTGGAAAATAAAATGATTCTTGATGTCACCCACAGAAACCATCGGCACCTGTTCTTTTTTTTCAGATAACTAAGCACAATATTTTTCAGAGGTCTTCTGTTGAAACGCGTTTTCTGACGGTTCTTCTACTTACTGCTGGACTGTAAAACGCATTCAGTAACTTGGAATCCGATTTCCGCCAGTGTCAAGTTGAAATTTGAAACTCTAAAAACTAGCTGTGGGGAATTTTGTACTCTGATTTAATTGCATGTTTTTTCCAAAAAAAACATTTGAATAATGTTTTTAAGAAAATTATAGTTTGATTTACTCCTCGAACTATCAGCATACTTTGATTTACCTCCTTTTAGCTACGTCAGCAAAAACACCGTCAAAGTTGTCCTAGGTGCAAAAACAAACAATTTTCATAATCGAGTGAGGTGTAGAGAAAATAATGGTTTCGCAATGGTGGTGGTGGTGGGGTGGGGGGAGGGGATCGATTGATCGAAAAAGTTAAGGAGGTCAAAGAAAACTTTTCCCTCTTTTGTTTTATCTCGAATGGCTTTTGGGGTTTTAAAAAAGCGGATGAAGGGCTAGACACGGGACATCTCGAATAATGGTGACCTATTTGTGTGTGTGTGTGTGTGTGACTGAACGATGCTTGATGTGTTATGGATACTTGACTAGAGAAGACTCTATCGACTAAAATACAAAAAAAATATCTAAAATGTTATATAGGGTGGCAACATACGTTTCATATTACAAATATTCATCCTTAAAATAGTTTGATAATTTACATATAAATATGTTATTTGAAATTATAAGTTTTTGTTTATATTGTTAATCAAATTGACATATTATAGACCGTGTATGTACTCTATACCCTACTGGACTTTTACCCGAGAAAGGAATAAGCGTGTCCACAAGCTACAAAGTGTAATATATATCTATTTCTACATATCTTATAAATCAAAATTCCATTACACATGCTTCAATCTCAACATATAGACACACAAACTATCCACGTCACCTCCGTCTTATACTAATTTCCAATCTCTTCATACAAGCTATGGACACCATCCCAATACTAAAACTATTCACATCATCTTCCACTAAGTACAAAGATATATATATCCACATCATCTTCCACTAAGTGTAATATATAATCTATCAAAATACAAGGCATCCACACCACGATATAATTTGTTTTGCCATTCTATCTTGTAATTTGATCTAATATAGTCCCAAGGGACTCACTCTTTATTTGTGTTTTCGGCCGCAGCAACTAGGAGAGAAAAAAAAAACTCCCTCGTCTGCCCCACATCTAAAGCACAGGTCTATGACCAGCTCATGTCACGGAGCTGCGGTGCCGCTGTGTATAGGTGGGGTAGGGGTTCGGGGATTTTCTTGATCTGCATGAGAAGATCTTCTTCTTAAGCTGGAATACTGGGCTGTCTAGCTACCGCGTCAAGTTTTGTTAGATTTTTATTGGATTCTTCCACTAGTTTGCTCATTAACTAGAGCCAATGCAATAATAACACGCAACAACTTTATTTCTAAGAAAACTCTGGTGTAACGCGCACCATATTATTATTCTTTCTAGTTCTCAAAGACTATGCGTCACTATAATTGTAGATGGTAATGGCCCATTCATGCTGTGTTACACACACTCGCATAAATACCCGAACCTTTTAAAGAAACCTGAATTCAGGCCCATTGCATCCAAGGCATTGGTCGTGGGCCTTGATAATAAGCTCAGTGGTTTCAACAAAGCGGAGATGAATGGACTATAGTCCAAAACTGTTTCCTCGATCTTGACAACCACTTCTCTTAGGACAAATGGGCCAAATTCTATCTTGGCATTAGTTTCAAAGTATCATATATTCTTTTAAGTCGTAATATATATTTTTATGCTCGCCTTTCCATGAGTTATACGTTAAAGCACCTACTCTTACAGCTCTAATAATCTTCGGCTGGTCAATGCAAGCTCTCATGTTGTAAAAAAAATGCAAGCTCTCAAAACACACATTAGAAAGCCAATAGGCTATAAGTCTATTAGAAGATAACCATCCACGCTTAGTAAAAATCTCCATAGTTGAGATCTTCATTATATGGCATGCCTGGCCGATCGTTCTTCTTGAGGGATGGACTATAAACGTGCCTATTAGCTGGCCCCAAAAAACTTGCAAATAGGGTTTAAGTTTTTTAGATAAAAAACCATATCATTTCTTTTTTTCGCGAACATGCCATGCATGTATATCATTAAGAAGGAGAATAGAGTTTGTTACAATGTTGTACATGATCAAACTAGAATGCGAGCAGCACGCTACGCCCGATCAAGGACAACCTTGCACACGAACGCCGGACCGAACGAAGGATGGACAATTATGAGCTATTACATGAGAGTAACTTATGCGACAGTGCAGAAAGACGGTCAGGCGGCGACGTGACTAGCCCAGAGTGCAGCTAGGTGTGAGAAGCCCGCCAGCGACCACCTGTCGGCCTCCTCCATGACCATGTCGACAATCTGTGTGGCCGTGCGACATACTCCATGAAAAACTCTCCGATTTCTTTCCTTCCAGAGACACCAAGCGACTAGAATGACGAGCGCGTCAAATCCCCGGCATAGCACTGAAGGCAACATCATGCGGTTCTGAATTCACCAGTCAAGGTATCCAAGACCCGGCTGCAGGGTAAGGCCGGCAAGGCCATGAGGCAACAAGGTACCGAACCAAACCTCTCTTGCGAAGACACATTTGCCTGCCAGGTGCCGCGCGGTCTTTGGCTCTTGGTCACAAAGGGTGCAAGCGTCGTCATCTTGCAATCCATGACGTTTCCGCCTCGCCGGCATCCACAAGCGGTCGTGTAGCAATAACCAAAAGAAGAATTTGCATTTTGCCGGCGCCCTTGCTTTCCACAGCTCCGCAACACCGCGCATGGAAGCCATGCCCGTGAGGAAAGCCCGATAGGCAGAAGACGCAGTGTAGCAGCCATCCGCGGTCCATCGCCAAATGAACCTTTCACAGACTGTGTCATTGAAGACAACTCCTTGGACCTTGCCCCATACGACGACGTAGTCACATAGAACATGGGCCGCCGGGGCCCCCAGGATGTCTTGGATCCAACTTGTGTTGGTGATCGCGTCTCGAACGGACTTGCCGCGTCGACGCTTGCCAATTGCATTGAACAGATGGGGAGCAAAGCGGCAAATCGGGCCCTCCGGCAACCATGAATCAGTCCAGAACTTTGCGGATCACCCGTCGCCGATGATGACCGAGACCGATGCATGGAACATCGTCTGGACGGCTCGTTCATTCAACTTAACCAAATAGTGATTGCCTCACACATACTGCAATATAAATTTAGGAATGCAAATTGGGTACAATGATTGTAACCGAGTACCGAGAAAACCAGTCGTGTTTCCTGACGGTCGTAAACCAAATGCAATTTGTAACACACCCTCCAAACAAAAGTGCGTGACATGACTAAGGATGACAACGGGTCGGGTTCGAATCGGGTGGAGTCTCCGTGCACCCAAAACCGAAACCCGAACCCGAACCGAAAACCGATTCGGGTGGAAATCCATCACCAAAACAAAACTCGTGGATACCCGAAACCCGAACGGATACCCGAAACCCGAACGGATACCCAAAACCCGTAGATAAATATACACATATTCACATGTATAAATAAGAGGCAATAAATAATAAATATTTTCATGAGTCAATTTTGAATAGATTTAATAATCTAAGTAAACAAGTTATTATTAGCATATTATAAAACACGAGTTTTAATTCCAAATGATTTATTTCGGATATCCATTGTCCACGGGTGAAAAACCAAACCCGAAACCGAACCCGATATCAAACCCGAAACCGAAACCAAAAACCATGGGTGAAAAACCATCCCCAAACCCGAAACCGCAGGACCCGAAACCTGCGGGTATCCGACCCAAACCCGATCCGCTGCCATCTCTAGACATGACCGTTGAAAAAGAGACATTGAATTGTTTCTTTGTTGTTACGAAAATACCAACTCTCGTCACCTCTCTAATTTCACTTAACAAAGATTGTCTTCATAAAGAACTGAACGGATTTCTTAATTTTATTGAGGTTCCACCTAATTAATTGAGTCTTATTAGTCATCTAATTGCATGAATGCTACATTGGCAACCAACTCTTTCCACTTGGCTAACTTGTCAACGACTAGTGCCATGCGGAAAGACAAATTAAGTGTTGTGTGGAATACCTGAGCAACACCTATATGTTTTCCCCCCTAGCAATGTTAAATAGAGATGTGTATTGTTATTTGAGGGTCATGTTTTTCAAATCACTTGTCCTTCGAGAACCTAACCCGAGCACCACTATGGAGACTAAAAATGGTTAAATCTAGGAAACGGTCTCTATCCTTCATAAGGCTTGGCCAGGCTAGAAATGCGAATCTTTTGGTTTTCAGCGTGCTTTCAATGCAACTGCATCTTCCTAAGGCCTTGTTCGGTTGGTTGGGAACAATTCCCAGTTAGGGTCTGTTCGGTTACCCCGTAATGCTCACTTGGAACGATTCCCAGCCGGATCTATAGTCTAATTTGAATAAGCTTGATCATCGAGAATAATTCCGGACCTTGTTCCACACTAACCGAACAAGCCCTTAGAGGCTTCCTTTGGTAATTTACGTAACATCGGAACGGTTCTGGCCCGGAACGACCTGGAATGACGCTAACTGAATGGAGCCTAAGAAGTTTTCTTGCCACACGCCCAAATCGCATCTTCGTTGATTAGTTTGAATTGCCATTTGCTTAGCAAACAATGATTTTGAATTTCAAGGTGCACAATTACTAAGCCACCTTACTCCTTTGTAAACATAGAATATCTCACTTCATCAACTTGTATTCGTTTCCAAACCATCATTATTATTCAGTTCGAATTGCAACAAAGGATTTCAAACTACTCCAGATGAAGAATCTATGTGAAAGTAAAACCATGATTTCCTGTCACAAAACACACCATTTTAGACCTTTATAGAAGAATGGAGAAGAAAAGAATGCATAGAAAAATCACAAGCCTCTTTAACCGTTGTGTACGCTATGTACGAGTGTACGACGACAATATATCTTCACTGATAACTGATAAGTGTGTGTATGCGAATCATACGAAAGAAACGAATCACAATCATTCTTGGTCAATGTCAACGCACGATCAATCTTCAACACTTGGGAAGATCGGGCGGCGGCGGCATCAGCTTCTGCTCAGGCAACGGGCCGTCGTTGACCACCCATGCCATCTTCAACCCCCAGCTCGTGTGCACCTCCAGGTGGCAATGCATGAACCAAACACCTGCAACAGCATTTTTTTTTTCAACAAACACGTACGAATTGAGTGTCGATCTAGTCGTTAAGCGGCGCCCAGCAATTAATTGGGTATAATAGCACATGATGCAATTTTAGCTAGCTGCTCAGGTCGATAGCTACGCACCGGGATTATCCGCGAAGAACCTGATGGCGACCCAGCCACCTGATGGCACGCCGACGGTGTTCCTCTGCACCGGGTCGACTAGGTTGAAGTTGGCTGGGTCCTTTGACGAGTCGTAGTTGCCGAAGCCTTGGCCGACGACGAAGAAGTCGAAGCCGTGGAGGTGCAGCGGGTGGCTCTCGGCGCCCAGGATGCTGGTGCCCTGCAGCACCACCTCCACGCTGGTATTGTACTCCAGCACCACTACCTTGGTCCCGCTGGAGACGTTGGTGTTGTTGGGCGTCGTGCCCGTGTAGTTGAACGGCTCCCGCGGCGCGACGGGGAAGTCGGTGGTGTACACGCCGGCGATGTTGTCGTAGTGCGCCTGCAGGAGCGCGGTGGTGGGCATGGTGAAGGACACGTTGTTCATGGACGCCGTGAACATGGTCCGGTTGGTGGGCCCCTGGCACGTCTGGTTCGCCGGGCAAGGGTTGGTGCCGAGCCCCACGGCGAAGAAGAAGGAGCGGTCCACGCCGCGTGGCACGCTGGCCGGGTACTCCGGGGTGGCCAGGCTCCGCAGCCTGGCAGTGTAGTTGGCCGCGAAGGCCGTGTCGTTGAGCGCGGGGAGCCAGGGCCGGAAGAGCGGGAGGCTCTTGATGTGCCCCGCCGCCGGCGCGTACTCGAGCACGGCGGCCACGGTGGTGTTGTCGAAGGTGCCCGGCTGGCCCGTGCCGTAGGGGCGCGCCTGCATGAGGTGCGTGGCCGCGGGGCACCCCGCGTCGGGCTCGGCGCGCAGGAGCACGTTGGTGGTCTGGCCCGGCGTGATGAGCACGATGTCCGTGTGGAACGGCTTGACGTAGGCGGCGTCCACGTCGACGACGGTCAGCGTGTGGTTGGCGATGGAGAAGAAGAGCTCGTCGTTGAGCGCGGCGTTGATGAGCCGGAGCAGGTACCACTTGCCTGGCAGCACCTTCAGCCTGAACGTGTCTAAGGAATAGGGAAGCAACACGAGCCGTCAGTTGAGCTTCCACAAACCAGGCCCTCGGTTTTTATTGGGCCTGACTGAATGGGCCGAGTCTTACCTTTGCTGGAGCAGTTGTACAAGGGCCCCGGAAGCCCGTTGATGGTGAATGCGTCCGACACATTTGGGCCTGCTCCAGTCTGAAGCGCCTGGGCGATAATTGCCTCGGGATCCGTGTTGAACCACTCTCCTGCGGCACCAAAAGCAGTATCAACCACTGTGCTCCTACATGCAGGCTACGGCATGTATATATGTACTACACCCAGAGCAGTGGCACGGCCACAGCGCCACACGCACCGAAGATGATGGGGACCTCCTTGTAGGGTTTAACCGGGAACGGGTAGGGCACGCCGCGCTTGGGGAGGATGACGATGGGCCCGTAGAGCGTGGCGCGCATCCAGGAGACGTGCGCGTGCCAGAGCAGGGTGCCCCGCTGCCCCGTGATGGTGAAGTTGTACACGTAGCTCTGCCCCGTCTGGATGGGGCACTGCGTCACGTACGCCGGCCCGTCCGACCACCCCGTCCGCAGCTGCCGAACGCCGTGCCTGTTGTTCGTTCGCATACATGCATGGATGCAGTTTGCATCGCGCACCCAGAGAATGCAAACAAAATAAAGATCAGTATCAGAATCATGCACATCAGCTGATCAGCGCATGCATTATATATATTACATTGGCACGTCCTGGAAGACCTGAAACTAGCCACTTTGTTCTTTGCTAACTGAAAGGATGGCGAGCTAGCTGCTGATCGCATCCAGGAAACAAAAAGATGATAGATGCTTGTTAGTTGCAGACACCAACCAGGATCGAGACAGAGGTACGAAACGATGATTTCTATATTGAAACATGGCAGCTTGCGACATGATCTAGGTTATTGCAGTTCGTTGGTGCAAAAAGTTTCCAAGTACGTATATACTAGGGTGCGCAGATCGCTATACACATGAAAAATCTAGGAGCGAGCTGAGGAACGTAACGGGGTATCTATTCTATGAAGAAAATTTACCAGTGGATGGTAACGTTGTCCTTGACATTGTTCACCACCTTGACGACGACGCGATCGCCCTCCCTGGTGACAATCTTGGGGCCGGGGAACTTACCGTTCACCGTCGGGATGGCGCGGGTGGTGCACAGCCGTGTCACATTCTGCATCGTCACCTGCCACACATGATCGAAACAGCAGATAATAGACACGTCAATTCACGTCGTTTCTCCAAAACTTCGTTCATAGATGGAAGAACAGACCATCAAGAGCTAGCTGCATTGCATAAAAAAACAAGATCCAACATAGGAAAAACTAGGTGTTTTTTCATTAAGAAGAGAAATAGGCACCCAAATTAAAGCATTGCATGGTAGTCCTAGCAAAGTACATGACACAGTATGAACCAACGGCGCCAGGCATATGCATATACTCCATATTCTTGATGAAATGCGCTTACATTGAAGGTGTAGTATCTGGTTGTGCCGTGCGATGACTGCAGCAATGCTAGCAACGTGCCAAACAACAGGAGGAACGCAAGACATGGTGGCGCCCCCATATCTCTTCGCAATTCCAATACCGGAGATCGGATATATATGTATGTATGTGCATAAAATGGTGAGGCGATCGATCGAGAGGAGGATAGCTATATATGGCTGCGCCTAGCTCGCTATAGCACGGCCGGCCAGAGCTGATACATTGTGGGAGAAAGGAAGCGTTATATAGCGAAGACGGTTGTACTGACGGTGGTTGCAGTGCAATTTATTAGGTGACGACATGATATTTTCCTTTTTCTAATGACAAGAAAAATGTAGAGGATAATTAGGTGAGGATGATGATCGAGGGAGATCGAAAGGTGATGACACGAGACGGCAAAAAGGCGAGAAGCTTAGCGCCAGCCAGCAGCCGCTTTTGCTGGTCATGTACAAAGAGTTGGGTCGGCCTGGCTTTTAGAGTGCAGGCAAAGGAATCGCCCTTTTTGACGTATGGCGCTGATGTGCTCTGGACATACATGTATTCTCTCCAGCGTCAGCGCGTGTTAGACCACCCGCACTGGGGCCTGGAAACGAGCCGGTATCCCGCCACCTCGGATATGGCGGAGGAGATGGCGGTCGTGTGGCCTGCAGCGGGGACGGGAAACCGACCGCTACGCGCGGGACGTCCGCCATTCCTGGCGCCTTCGCGGACGTGGCGTGTCGGGCCCTCCGCCCACCACCGCGGAGGAGGGAGGAGACCGAGGAGAGAGAGAGAGAGAGCATAAGTAGCCGCGACGCACGCTCCTCCGCCGCCATCTCCGCACTGGAGGGGAAGAGAAGCCGAGAAGGCCGCCATCTCCGCGGGGAGAAGGCCGCGGGGAGGAGAAGCCACGGCAATGGCGGACGATTGCTCTCCCGGCGCGCGGCTCGGCAGCTGCTCGCCATGGACGCCACCATCCCCGACGCTCGCCATGGAGCTCCGCCATGGGAGCTCCTCCGGCCGAGCTCGGGGAGGAGGAGGGAGGGGCGCCGGAGATGGACGCCGTGGGAAGGGGGCGGCTTGCCGGTGGGGCAAGGAGCAACGTGGAGGAGGAGCTCCGTCCGTCGGGGAGCGCCGGGGCCGCGCCATCCTCCGGGGAGCGCCGTCCGCCGGGCCGCGCCGTCCGCCACGCCGGGGTCGCGCCCAGCTCCTGCTGCTGCTGCTCGAGGTCGCCCGCGCTCGCAAGGAGAACGCCCGCGCCGGCGTCCGCCGCTGCCCCAAGCTCCACCGCGCCATGGCATCCGCCGCTGCCCACAGCGAGAGAGAGGAGAGGGCCAGGCGGAGAAAAAAGAGGAGGGGAAAGGAAAGAAAAAGAAAAAGTGAGGAGAGAGAAGATGGTAGTTGGGATGGTTGAATAAAATATAGGGTAGTTGGCATAGAGTAGAGATATAAAGTATGGATGGATGCGAGAGAACTGGGTTTAGAGTAGAGAATCTTGATGACTAGGATGGATAAAATACGAATATAGAGGTACATGAGTGCAGATAGTCTTATTAGTGCTGAATTTTTTGAACCTTTCGATCTGAGTGCACGTCGTCAGGATAAAGCAGTCATGAGTCATGATGACTGAGACTGACTGATATGATGCAACCATTTATCTCGAGCGTATTGCAGACTGAAACTCGCACTGTGTTATGATACGAGCGGGGTCCGATGTGATCTTGTGTGTTCTTCTCAAGGATCGACCGCAAACCTTCGCGTCATTTGTTGGGATTTCCTTGTCGCGTCAGATCGAACGCTACCTGGCTAACATTAGGCTAGGAGCCTAGGGCTAGGATTGGTGCTCTCAGCGATTATTTTTTTTATGTTAATTTCAACAGTTTGTTTCCTGTGACTGATCGACTAACGAAGTAGAGAGATTAGAACACTGCAACTCACAGGGGCCGGGCCATCTCAACAAGAGAAGGGCATTATCTGAACTGGCATGCATCTAATTAACAGGACACGGTGCAAGATTAAGATCATCCTCATTCCTCAACCATGATTGTTTTCATGGCTCTCGGCTCTCCTGAGTCCTGACCCGAGAAGGACCGCCTGTCCAATGGTCTTGGTGCAAGCTGAATTCCATGTCTGAACAACCCAGACATCCTGTCGATGCACCGGTTGGATGGACCAACCTAAGGTCGGCGTAGGCTGCCTTTGACCAATAAAAGACACGGTGGCGGCTTCTACTCTCTACCAAGAGCTTAGCTGAAACGTCAGGCTGCATCTGCAGTTCACACTTCACAGCACAGCACCTTGCTACCTTCACTTCACCGATCATCCTTGCAAGGTGTGCAACACGGCCAGCTACGTGGTATGAATGGATCCGGACGCATGCAATGCAATCCAGGCACAAGTGCGTACACATAAATGTACAACGCGATTGCTTCATCTGACAATCTGAAGCAGGTACAGAGCTGCAAAGCAGACTGCAGTTAGAAAGTCACCGCTGTTCATGAAGTTACTGCAATCTGAAGCTATTAAAAAAAATTCACAGAGTTCGCATACACTGGTACTACTGTTATGTCAGTGTAGTTCCTCGCACCCTTAATTTCCATTGCAGGGTTAGCAAGCAAAGCGCCATGTGTTAGCTAGTGTGTGGTTTCGGGGGCATGTCCTTTTGCAAGCTCTTGTTCCTGTCTGGATTCGTTCCCTCGCCATGGCTTCTCTGTCTTGGACATCAAGGAAACAACTTTAAGTAAAACTACACTAATCTCCTCTCATCGTACAACCTGGAACACACGCGCACGCACAACGGCATAAGAAGAGGGTTTCTGGTCGATGACAGGCGACAGGACATGTATCTGATGATCTGATCTGGCTTTTAGGTTGCTGCCGGGAAAGTGACGCGGCATCCTACTCAGACTAACTACCCGCAATGGGTACTCTAAAGGATACTCTAAAGCTTTAGAGTATGAATATAGAGTAAAAACCGCAGCACTTGGTACTCTAAAACGATACTCTATCTTTTCTCTCACTCTATATTTAGAGTGGTACAGTGCTTGCTCTATAGTGGACAGTGACGGGCCCTACTAGCTAAACAAAGGGAAAATGCTATAACTCACAAACCAAAAATCCAAATTAAATTTTGATTACACCATTAAATTCGTCTCAATAAATCCTTCAAAACTAGATCACACATGAATATATTTAGATAAAGTGATAAGTGGGTCCCACAATGAATAGAGTGGATAGAGGATGATATAGAGGATGGATGGGTGCGGGAGAATTGAGTATATAGGAGAGAATCTTGCTGACTAGGACGTATAGAGGATGAATATAGAGGTCCATGAGTGCGGATAGCCTCAAACGATCGACCGGTACTAGTCTTACTGTTAGTGGGGGTAGCAGCTATGTGTTGGGCAATGTGGTTAAGTAGAAATGATGCTGTGTTTAACTCTTTCTCGCAGGTAATTTTCAGAGGGACATACTGGATCAGACTTTGGTTGCGCTGTCTAAAGAGAAAGAAGGAAGACAAATGAAGGAAGGTTGTCATTTACTGGAAGTTTCGATGATGAAGTCTTCGGAAAGCATTGGTGGAGACATTAAAAAAAACTAAAACTTAAGGGTTATGTGTTTTAGCATCAGCTCTTAGAGGAGTTGTCCTGCTTTTCTTAGTTTCAGCTGTTCTGGATTGTGTAACAATCTTCTAGACAGGTCTTATGGATGTTGAAGATTTAAGTTGTATGTTGCACTTTGCTACAACATGATATATATTGCCATGTTTTTTCTTTTGTTTTGTTTTTTGTATGGCTATGTTCATGTTAGCTGTTAGAAATTAGCCCTCACAACAGCAAGCTGGTCGCTAATCTCCAGGCGCCGAACCGTCGATTAGATCTACCAAGACATACATACAAGACCAGAGGCGATACGATAGAGGCACGATATTTGTTAACGAGGATGAGCCGAAGCCTACGTCCCCGAGGCTTGATTACAGGCACTCACCCCAATACCAGCAACACTGGCCGCTCCATTGTCTCGGCAACGTGCCTTCGTCCTCCCACGAGCATGTCACTATGTAGTCACGGTTACAACAACAACCGTTCTATCATATGTATGAGGAGATTGGGGTCTATCCTGTACTGCCAAATACAACACAGAGTCCTAGCGTAACAAAACTCGTAAATAATATTCAGCTATGTAAAGACTAAGATTGGTTTTAGTATGATTTTATCAGCTTGTTATAATAGTCTAAGATAAGATTAATAAAGATTCCCCTTTTGAAAAATGGGATAGAACACCTCCAACTTGCGTTGTATAAAAGTGTTACTAGGAGGGATGTTGTAGTAACACACATTGTGTGAGTATTATAGTTTTATCTATTGGAACACAAGATATATGATCTGGTGAATTTGCAATACCATATTCAATTATATTCCTATTCATTATTGGAAACTGGTCAATATTGATTGGAAAAAGGTGAAGGAGCCTCCTGAAAAGTGACTTAATAGTTTGAATGGCAAGTACCTCTTAGTAGGATATGAATAAATTTGTGCCTAGTAGCGTTGCAATGTAACAATCTCATTCTTTTCCATACCAAGGGGTCATCTTAAAAAATCAGATTACTTCCACTCCAGTTTCTTTTGGAAAATTGATGAACATAAGAAAATACCATCTTACC
The DNA here is from genome assembly GCA_038087645.1 of Saccharum hybrid cultivar R570. Classification (NCBI taxonomy): domain Eukaryota; kingdom Viridiplantae; phylum Streptophyta; class Magnoliopsida; order Poales; family Poaceae; genus Saccharum; species Saccharum hybrid cultivar. The sequence goes on along the minus strand of JAQSUU010000043.1, from coordinate 3,267,676 downwards.
AAATGGAGTACTTTTTGATAGCCCAAAGATCGAAGCTACCTAGAGATCCATGATTTGAACTTTAAAAAATTGCTCTACTTAGCAAATGGCTGTTTAAGCTCCTTACAATTGATGGAACCATTCTAAACAATTGATGTAACCTGGAAGCAAATTCTTTACGACAAATATCTAGGTTCTAAGCTATTAGTACAAGTTTGGAAAAGTGGGGACTCTCATTTCTAAGTATAATCTAATGAAAATCAAGTGGGATTTTCCTTTGCTTTTGAAAGTGCATCCAGCCCCGTTGTGGGTTTTGGTGTATGGATAACAAATACAATCAAATTCCTAATTCTTGTACTAAGTTTTGGAGTTATAAGTTTATAAATAAGGTATGGATGATTGGAAACACCCATAATTTCATTTTTAAATGGATATACAACTTGTGGTAAAATGACTCGAAGGAAACTTAAACTAAAATATCTTCTCAAATTTGAAACATTCAAAATTCCACTTATGCCACCACTAAAAATAAACTAAATCTCTTCTCAAATTTACATCTAAATTACTAACATATGCTATTATAAAATATGAAAATGTTTTAAGAACTATAATTTATGCCTTTATATGTTTACAAATTACAAACTTTTCACAATTAATATATAAATAGTTAACTTGAAGTAAACAAATATATTGTGACTTCGTGTAAATCAAATACATACACATATAAATAGTAAATATATATTTCTATGTTTCAGTAATCATGAAAATGTTCCCTTTCCGACTCATATGCTAATGACACTTGTAGTGCATCTAAAAATATATTATTTATTCATTATAATAATTTATGTAAGATATCACTTTAGATAAATTTAAATATTTTTTCTAAGCCACGAGAATAGAGATAAGCATTTCAGACCTTGTCGATTTCTTTGATCAATAAGTAAATCGTGCAGACGCAAGGAAGGTTGTTCAATTCCAAGAGGACCCAAGAAAGCACCAGCACACCTGACTAGCTAAAAGACACAGGAGAAGAAAAGTCTGTCAATGTTTTCATTTTTATAAACATATAAAATAATATAATAATATCCTGACCTCCGCATCCGAAAATAAATGCGCGGTAACTTGTTACACAATTTCAACCGTAGGCTGTTAACAAATAATGCAAGCTTCCACCAAACAAAACAAAGGGTCGAGTAACATCATAAGGAATTAGGAATATCTTCATAGAGGTTGAGTTCATGCACTAGCTTCCACTGTACAACCAAACGTGCGTTGCAAGAGGCCGCTCCAAAGTCCACAGTAGTGTACTATTCTCTCTTTTCCATTTCTGCAAATGCAGCACATTCGAAGCAAGCCTAAAACATCTTTCCTGCAGAATTTACTTTGATCTTACCTTCAATGTCTCATTAGAGCATGTTAATTAATTTGCTTCTATATTCCTTCAAAGTCTAGGGGTTTATCTTTCCTCAAAACACGCTCATATTACTTCTACAGACACCTCCGAAAAGTAGGCCGGTAGATCTTATGAGCGTACGGTATGTGAAATGCAAGTTAGGTTAGTAAATATTGAGATTGAGAAGATCGTGTTGTTGTCGACGAGTGCATCACTTACTGAAGAATAACTAACCAAAATACAAGTATCCTGCTGAGCTAAATACCTAAATCTAGGTCGATAGGTTCACAATATTAAGCTCAATTGGCTAGAGTATAGCATTGTCAGGAGGCAGACCTAAATGGTATAGCTTGGATAGTAGAGGTGGTCGTCTCCCTTACGTGCCAAAATATCAAAACTTATGTTTGACACTATATATGTGTCTCCTCATTTATTTATCAATGCACCTATTTCTTTTGGTAGATGGCAATGCACTATGAACATCGCTGAAATTTGGCTTATGTTGATCTGTTGTTAGAGGAAAATATTGTTCGTTCGCTGAAAAATACGGCTGAAGTTGTCAATTTCAATAACTGCCGTCCACTGTTCTGCAGTATGTAAGAGGTGGTAGTGTGTCAGTGCAGTGTTTCAGAAACAAGTCTAGTGTTCGTATAGGAGACTGAACACATCCTCAACAGAAAGTGATTGCAGTTTCCGTCATATTTACATCGGTTGAAGCAACCTGAGTTAGTGCTCGGAAAATCGAAGAGATTTCTGACCACAGCGCTGTCCCTAAAATAAAAAGTAGGCCAGACGCACGCACGGCTCAAAAATGTGTTCTGCAAGTACTTTGATGCAGCGCTTTTGAGGTGGGACGTCAAAAGCACACGAAGAAAAGAGTGGTATGCTTCGTAGGATTCGCGTTCACTGGAATATCTGGAAGTAGCTAGTAAAATAGTACACGGTGACGTGGGATCTGATAGCACCTGGTGGAACCGCTGGTTGTTACACTTCGAAACAAGAGAAAGGTTATTTGTGCACCAATGGCGCTGGTTTTTTTTCAGAAAGAAGCTAATGGCGCTGATTTCTGAACACGGGATTAATTTGGTCTGTGAACTTAGTTTTCCAGGGAACATCGCTATCTATTATGGGCTATGTTAAAGCCTGGCAAGGCGGACTAAACCTAGCCCATTTGTCAAACCTAGTACTCGTGTCGGGCTTTTGTGTCGAAACAGACGACGACTTGGGCTTTTGGCACGGCGGCCTGCTTCTTTGCCCCGTGCTGACAACAGAAGGACACCCATCCGCGATGATATGGAGTGGAGCACTGCGAAGCCGAAAACGAGGAACCGTGCACCGCGCACGGAGTCCTGCTCACCCACCGGCCAACGCTGTTGCGCAGAGTTGAAACAAGTGGAGAAAAGCTCAGCTATCTGCCTCATTTTTTTTCTAACCGGAATCACATGGGACGGCGCGCAACGCATGACACGGAGATCGCGTGCAACAATGTGTTCAACGTTCTTGCGTGTAGGTGTAGGCATCATCTTCCTCATCGCGAGTCGTCTGCGATCCTTCTGTTGCTGGGCTGGGCCGTGGAATCACCGAGGGGGGAGACAATTGCATATTTAGTGGTCCAAACAATGTGCTTAGCAAAACTAGCATACGAAACATTGATATCGTAAAAATAGCAGCCCAGCGATTGCTTCTTGAGCCCTAGCTTGCTCTCCATGGACGACGTGCCGCCGCCGTCCGATGTGGCCCTGCCACGCGACATGCCTCCGCAGCCCGACGTGCCGCCTCCGCATGATGCCGCTGCACACCCCATCGCAGAGGGGGACGCGATCGCTTTGATGAGAGAGCCCTGCTGCCTGTTGCCGCGACTCCGGCCATGCCGCACGATGTGCCGAGGCTGACCCCAACCCATGCCATACACAGGTACGTGATGAACGACTGTACTCCCAATTCTAACCCCAATCCAGCCAACGCCCAGGCCTGTAGCGGCGACCAATACTGCCCTAACAGATGTGGATCTCACGTCAATTAGCATCTCAATTAGCATAGGGGTAGATTCGTCTAAATTTTAGAAGAAATAAAGAGAAAGAAGAAGAAAAAGAAGAATGGTAAAGAAAACAAGAAGTAATTGCTTGGGCTACTATTTTTGCGAAAGCAATGTTTCGGATGCTAGTTTTGCGAAGCGCACTGTTTGGGCTGCTAAAAATGCAATTTTCTCACTGAGGGAGGAATCAAAAATTTTTTGCCGCTTGGGGAGGGGTTGTTGGCCCCCTGGTTCCGCTTTTGCTGAACACGGGGAACGTGGTGAGCAACACGAGTGCCCGGTGCTCAAGCCTCTCGATCTCCTCCAGAGCCTCCTCACCGAGCCGCGCGCTGAAGCACATGAAGACTAGGAGCTAGAACATGGTGGCCTCAGCGTGACGGCGTCCCCGTCAGCGGCCGCGCTATGATGGTGAAGGCTATCCACAAGGCCGTCGCACGCCCACCGACTGGCAAGTGCGAAACGGCAATGCGGGCGGGCAGCAGTGCCTTGCCAGCAAGGTTGTGGTGCACGAGGCGCTAGTAGGCACTGTAGGGTGCGGTGTCGCTCGGCCCCCGGTGGTGAAGAGGCTGGTCATAGGGTCGACCGACGGCGTGCGGTCAACGAAGGTGGCGCTGTCCGGGACGAGGATTCGGTGCGTGAGGCGGCGGTCGGCGATGAAGACGAGGAGCGTGCTGGCAAGGCGTAGCGAGATATGACGAGGCCGTAGTGCTCGTGGAGGTCGCGGAGCAGCGGAGCCCGGTCAAAGATGGAGCCGCCGCGCCAGGAACTTGGCGATGAAGATCAGGGCCGACGTGTCGGGCGGGAGGTAATCGTCCTAGTTGTTGCGGCTGCGGGCACGGGCGAGGAGGAAGAGGAAGAGGAAGAGGAAGATGAGGGTGATGACGATAGTAGTACCGAGGAGGAACAGAGACGACGGCGTGGAGGCCTCGATCTTCATTGCTGAGCGACTGTTGTGTGGTTGCCTGCCGATGGCTGCTGCGTGCAGGGTAGCTCTATAATATAGGACTAGAGAGCAGCGGCGGTAGGAGCGAAGTGCACAACGGCGGAGCTAGAAAGTTTTTTTAAATGTTAGGGGCCCAACAGTGTTGAATTTTTAAAATTTATTTGAAAATTTAAAAATTTTAATGAGATATAAAGTAGAAAAATAAATAAAGAATCATGCAGCAGCGCGTAGGCGCGCACGCAGTATTATTATGCTCTTATTATCACCCATCGGCCACCGCAGCACCGCTAACACAAAACGGTTTTCAAATAAGCCGAGAAAAGCTTAGGAATTTACATCCCCTTTATAACCGGAATCACATGGGCCGGCGTGAGATGTATACATCCCTTGCCTAACCGGAATCACATGGGCCGGCGCGCGATGCATGTCGTCGACTTGGCGCGTAACCGTGTGTTGAACGATTTTTTTTCTTTAAACAAACGAAACGCAAACCTAGATGGAACAAAACGGTTTTTCTTGACAAGGATAAGATAAAAATCTAAATTTGAGATAGACTAAAACTCGTGAGACTGAATGGTTAGGATCCACCTGACAGTTGAGCTAGGCACACATTCTATCATTTCTTTTGGGGTCGAAATTAAGCTTAAATGAGAGTTTATTAGAAAGATATGTTCATAGCACTCGACATGGGAATGTGCCGCCTGCACAATCGTATACGTGCATCTCAACTTGCAGGTGGGGCGGGCTCTTACCGCAAGCCACACGCTCGCCCCGCAAACTTCGGCTTCGTGGCTATTGTGGCCCAGCCACAATTTCTTTGTGGCCCAATGTCTTTGAATCCGCGAAGCCCGTTGAACAAAAGACAGAGCCCGCAAGTACCCACAACGCTGCGTCGCCGTCAATAATCGCACATCCCGAGCCCTACCGCTGTTGCCGTCAATGGGCGTCGCCCTCCTCCGGTCGCCATCTTCCAGGTGCTGCTTTCGGAAGGGTTTGTGGGCATCCACATGCTGAAGCTGATCGGCGGGTCGAGCGAGGGCAGCGCTGCCGTGCTCAAGCTGGACTACAACGGGCAACCAGCGTGCCCTGGCGCAGTCGCCGCAGCTGTACAAGCAGATGGTCGTGTGCAGCGGCTACGGCCGTGTCTTCGAGGTGGGCCCGTGTTCAGGGCCGAGGACTCCAACACCCACCGCCACCTCTGCGAGTTCGTCGGCCTCGTTGTCGAGATGGCGCTCAGGAACCACTACTCCGAGGTCCGATCATGCTGCCGGTCCGGCCCAGCAAGCCGTCTCTGCTGCCTGTCGTCTGTGGTGAAGCTGCTAGCTAGCTCTTCACATGTACACTGACGTTGTTCTTCTCCTCCTCGAAAGCAGGTGTGCGACGTCGTGGACAGGCTATTCGTCGCCATGTTTGACCACTTGAACGACAAGTGCGGTAAGGGGCTGGAGGCCATCCAGAGGCAGTACCCCTTCCTACTTGCGCTTACTGAACGTGGTCATTCTGGTTGCGGACCATAGTGGGCTTGAAACGTTTGTCCGCCAGTCCACTTGACGTTCGCGGCAATAACCTTGCGGCTTGCGGACTTCCGTATAACCCGCTTTATAGCTTGGTGGCCAACTTAGTGGCTTATAGACGGTCCACGACCCGTCCCGCCTGCAAGTTGACGTGCATCATTCATGGACCCCCTCTGGTCTGGTGCATTGTGATAGATGTGGCGCTGAAGGCGGGTCCTATAGTAAGATATGGCTGCAGAAGCTCAACGCGTCGCTGGGCGCCAATTCCAAATATCTTGATCTCAGGATGACCCTACGAAGGATCACGGTCTTGTTACAAAATACAGTAGACGTGACCGAAAAGCAAATTTGTTTACGCCACCTATTATCGAAACTTTGAAGTGACCCTAAGAATATGATTTTGGCACAAACATTTTTGGAGTTTATGATGAACAGCTAGCATTGCTGTTTGGACCTTCCTTTAGCCCAGGAGCTGACTCGACGTTATCTGCATACTTAATTTCAGTCGTTTCAACATCTTTCAACGCAAAGAGGGGATATGACTTATATATTACTTATATCGTTTATAAAGATCATTCCAACCAATCAGGAGTGGTCTAAACGACCCTTTCAAACACAACCAGAATATTCGATTTCTCTCAGTGAGGTGGGGTTCTCCTAGTGTTTTGGTATTCAAAATTTAGTATAAATTTTTCCTACTACTAAATGCTTAATGGTGAGATTTCCATGCACTATGACTAGTTGGGTTCTCGTAGTGTTTTATTACAGCTTAAAACACTAGGAGAATTCCGTCATTTTGGTGTTTCAATCTCACTCAGTCCATCAAATTCACGTATACTAGTACAAGCTTGACAGCTTGTTCTCTTGTTGCTCGCAGGCCAGGCCTGTAGCAGTTGCGTTCCATCGTCACAAAGATCCAGCACGAGGGAGCGCGTGACCCGCGAGATCAATAATTTGCCGTGCACGTTGCTAGGGGTATCTGTCTAGTTTATCTGAGATGCAGCCCTCCAGCCCTCCTACTTCCACTAGAAAAGTCTCACTAGTAACTCTCACCCGTTGCGTCATTATCGACCGATTATGCTATTGTCGGGAGCTCTCAGCGGTTTCATTTTCATTAAATGGATGCTACTTTAGCAAAAATGATAATTAACATGGTGTAATATTTATGAGAAGAGAGATAAGAGCAGTTTTATCAGAATGTATTGTACGGTGGATCAAACCCTTCTTGTAATAGGACGCAAGAGAGATATGCAAGTGAAATTCACTAGCAGTCCACAAACTCGTCTCCCGTCCAAACATACGCTAACCTGATCTGTTCGATGACATGACATGCCAATAAGAGTGAACTTTTGTGTTATGGAGATGTAAAGTCCTATGAGAATCAATATTTCATGGATTTTTTTTTGCTATGAAACAGGGAAAGTTCCCTTTAGATATCTAGTCACCCCCCAACAAATCACAAAAAGCTCACTAATAAGGATTGGATTGGAAAGCGGTACAATACCATTTTAAAAAAAAAGCTAAGTAGATGGAACGGTAAACTTTTGTCTTATGGTGGTCAATTATAATCCTCTTAAATTCTATATTAAGTGGTCTTGCTATGTATATGATGTCTTTCTTTGAAGTGTTGAAAGGTATTCTTAAGAAGTTAAACTTCTATAGATCAACATTTTTTGGCAAGATGATAATCATAAGAAAAAAGTACTAGGCGGCAAAATGGGATTTTTATGTGGGGGTATAAATATAAAAATTTGGAGCAAATTCTTGGAGGAGCACAACGACTTTAAAGTATTAGAGTCAAGGTGGAGATTGTTGTATGGTGACTCCAATTCTACTTGTAATATGACTCAATAGGTGTGCTATTAGGACTTTTAGTTCTACTATGACTTGAGTGTAGAATCCTACTAGGAGTAGGACTCCTATTGGCATGTATGGGGGCCTCAGAGGAGACTATATAAACAAGGGGTAGAGACCGTAGGCATCAACCAAGCCAACATAAGGGTTTCATACAAGGCTTGTAAGGATCAATTAGGAGCGCTCAAGATGATTGGACTAGAAGTTCTATTGCACTAGATTCTTGTATATGCAAGAATCAATGTGTCCTAGAGGGTTAAGTAGGATTGTGAGAGAGCGATAATCACTTGTATTTTTTTAGAGTGGTGCTAATAGAATTTGCGATCGGCTTCACCAAATCCTAATCTCTTGTCATAATTGCTTCAACATCGTCATCTAGGGTTCTCTATGTGATTTGACTACATCGCTCTTAACACAATGCAAGCTTGTGTCATACTCGCAATATCCTTTCAGAGATTCGAGGGCTCCTGCGCATAACTAGGGGTATCAGATTCTAACAGATTTAATGCACAACCCATGCAATGATCGCAATAAAAACTATTCCTTTTTCCTAAAAAATACATATATTACTATACTTTTTGTGTTTAGAGTTCTTGCTTAGGTTCGTTCGTATATGCAGATCATATGTGTGTGTGGATGCTTCTTTTAGGAGACGTTTGGTTCCCTGCATCATGCCTAACCGGTAATGCAATGGACGCATAATTGGACGCCTGGTTTAGCCCCGCAGCCAAGTCCACACGATGCAAAAGCAGTCCCCCAGCTAGGGCTCACGGCGTGCAGAAAAAATCCTTGTTCCTTCAATGCCTAGCTCGCTCGGTGCTGCTGGATGCGCACGGATGCATATTGTGTGAGAGCGAGAGCTGTGGGCTGCGGACAACCAAACGTCTTCCCTTCGTGGCCTGGCTACATGTATGTGGACCAAATAAGCTGGTACTGCATCTGTGAAGCCTGGCCACTAACCAAACGCGCCCTTAGAGATAATTTAGGAGTGGCCACAAAACTTCTGATGCTTATATGCTACTTTTCGATTCATTCATATAATTTTTTAGATGACAGTAGAATACGTGGATAACTTTTAAGATGACAGAGCTTTGGACCCTCTTTTTGCTTAAAATATTGAGTTCAGTTGACTGAATTAATTAACGAATTAGTTTTGAAGTATCATTCAAACTGATTAACGTGACCATGTTCTAATACACTAATACTTCAAATATTGAAATATGTTATAAGAAAACACTTCAAATATAACTTGATCGCAACACCATGTAATAATTAAATGCTACAGTGAAATTGTGCATCCATATGTGAAACTGACATTGAACTCTTGGAAACTGGAATACGATACCTCCCACTCAAAATGGCCTGTGACGCTCGATAATCTTTGGCTGTCTTCTGTTTCAGATTTGAAAACAGCCAGTCAGCCTCATAGCCTCATAGGGTGGGCGATAGTCTGGTTGCCTCGTCAGAGAAAAGGGCAGAACCGATTTGGACACGTAGCATAGAGATTGTTCTGAAGATATTTGGCAGTTGAACAGCAATAATTCTGCAGTGACACATTTGCAACAGTGACACCAGAAAAGAAAGGATCAGATTGCATAAAGAACGCAAAATGGAGAGTAAATAAATAGAGGAGATCGGGACCCCGTTTAGTTTACGCGAGAAGATCTCTTGCATCATGCATGCCTACAGTGTTCAGACTTCATATTTCAAATCATCAGTGTTCAGACTCCAGTAGGCCTACTATGCTACTTGCACCGTGCTGTATCTTTCATGAAAGATGGTTGACAATGCCATCAATTATCATGCGCCCGTCGCGACACTGCTCACTGGCGCGCATTCCGCCTGCCCGCGGCGCGTGCGTGGTCCTGGGCAGCTAACGCGATCGACGCTGATTATAGTAGAGGAAAAGTCAGGGTCGAAGGAGCACAGAAAGAACCAACGGCCGTCCGGGGCTTAGGGCCAACAGCATCGCGTGGATCCTTCCCAAGCCAGCTTGCTTGGCCCTGCCACTCTGGACTCTGGAGTCGGGAGCACTCAACACACACACCTTCTCTTCTCGTCGGTCGTCACTCACTCACCAGTCACCAATCATCACGAGCCGGGAGCAGCTTCTGGTGCACTTCCATTCTCTCCAGGAGCTTTCAGGCATTCATTCATTAAAGCTCACCAAGTGGAGGGCACATTTTGGGTTTTTCTTCCACCCCATCCATCCAATCCGTCCTGCTCCTGCGCCTGTACAAGTGGCTTCAGCACTGCTTCACTGCGGGTAACCATCAGGGGCACTAGTAGTGCGTGCTTTTGGCGAGGCGACCAGTGTTCTTTCGGGCTTGGGCAACCGGCACGCAACTGCGAGCTGTGTGCCTCGACCCATGATCAGTTGAAGAATTGTCCTCTTGCGACGGTTTCGGTGTATACCTGCTCTGCTCTCCCTGGGGACGGCGAGACGACGAACGGTTAGTCCGTGAGCACAACTGAAATTTCTGATGTGAGCGACGGGCTTCTAGGCGATGCGCGTCTGAAACTGAAACCCGCTTAATTCAACGCATATATTTGTATTTGTCGTATCCTCGCGCGATCGCAGTTGCTGAATATCAACGACAGCGTAGTACAGTTCTTCAATCTGCAAGCATGTCTGCGTAGTACACCATACAGCAGTGACGGAGCTAGGATTTTAGCATAGGGTATGCCGCACCAAAATTCTCATATCCAATTTGGCAAAGACCTATTTAGCAATTCGATATACAGCAGCAAAATTTGCCTCATAATTTATAATTTTTTCTATCTGATCAGCCTAGGGTATGCCGCACCATACCCGTGCCATGGCTCCGTCCATGCCATACAGTATCGGAATTGTGTAGAAAAACCATCAAGAGGACAGTGCGTTTGGAGCCACATGATGGCTGATGATACCACACTCCACTCCTGAAACTGACAATAAGCTATTGTAAACGAGAATCGCATTGGTTATGTGCACGCTTGCAGAGGCCGGAGAGAGACGCCTCCATTGGTTATGTGCTGACTGCAAGTGATCGCCGCCAGTCCAGGTAATAATGGAGACTCTCCTTCGTCAGTGTCCAAAGTAGGCCAATCCTTTTAAAATTGACTACCCCGATAAACAACACCGGGCTGCTGCCATCACCCGCATAAACAAAGCCGAGAGCGGTACGCTGCGGACGACTTCCAGCGACGCGCGAGGCGCGAACGTGACGTCGCGTTGCGTGCCCTCGCCGAGGTCGTCGTCGTCGTCAAATTATTGCCGCGATGCACACGGCAGAGGGCAGACAGCGAAATAGCATCGCATGGATGATGTACACACCGAGAAACCGCGCGCCGGTTATTACTCATAAGTATACTCGTGTTAGCACACCGGTGTCGTGATTAACCTACGTTTTTCGCCTTTTTTTAAAACAGCGCGTGTTACGCATTTTGTTTTTAACAACTGTCACGTTACTTATACTATTTTTGTCTGCTCGGTGTCTATACGTGTGGTTTCTGCTGAAATCTGCAGGAATTTCGTGTGTTCAGTCAGACCTGGAGCAGCCCATGCTGCTGGTTGCTGGAGGGTGGAGGCTGCTATGTGCTATGTTGTGGCCGTGGTTAGGGCTATGGAGTGGTTGTTGGCGCCATCCATGTGCGCACCCTGCACCTGCATGCATGTCCTGCTCACTGAAGGACGCGCAAGGGAAGGGATCGATTAATGATTGTAAATGATTCGATCAAGGACGACATCGCCGTTCACACACGTGCTTTACGACATGTGTGACGTGAGAGCATCTCCTGCAGGACTTGACCCCTACTTCAGATTTAGGTAATGGAGGCAAAAAAAAAAAAAAATCCAACTCCAACAGGCCCCTACTAGACCCCACATTTGTTGGTCTCCTACTTTTTCCCCTCCACCCTTCACTTCTGTTGGCCCCCTACTCTTCGCCGTACAAAATCTGGATGAGAGAGATGACAAAAGAGCCCCACGCGTCATTGACTACTAAAACGAATTTGAGTAGTATGGTTTATGTAGTATTGCTGGAGTTGGAAGTAAAATATGAGTAGTCTCAAAATAGGTGGCTTCCTAAATAGAGAAGTAGGGGTGTGTTTTAGGTAGTATTGCTGGAGATGCTCTGAGTAACCCATTTCCATTCCTCTACAGCAGAAAAATAGTAAAGCTGTGCTGCATTGCTGTCCTAAACTCCAGCTTTTCTTTGGCTGGTAGTAAAGTCACTGTTTCCCAGCAACCGTGATCTGGAGACGGGATACTTTTGCCGCCTTGTATGTTTCATTTCGTCGTTCTAGCTTGTTGACTTAGCCTCAGCAGCCCTCATGCATGCATCCTACTTGGAGTACTTAGTATGCTCTATAACATTTCTTTCGTCCCAGAACGAAAAAGCTCATACTAGCCCTTGTTTAGATTGAAGAAAATTTTAACCCGATGAATAGTACCACTTTCGTCTTATTTGGCAAATATTGTCCAATCATGGACCAACTAGGCTCAAAAGATTCATCTCGTGATTTTCAACTAAACTGTGTAATTAGTTATTTTTTTACCTACATTTAATACTCCATGCAAGCGGTTAAAAATTGATGTGATGGAGAGAGAGTGAAAAAACTTGGAACTTTGAGGCAAACTAAACAAGGCGCTAGTACTTAATTCTGTGCTTCCTGCCAAGCAGCAAAACTGGACAGCAGTGCACAAGTGGTGCCACCACCAGATGGACCTGAACCTGATGGCGGCTGGTGAGTGGTGAGATGACAGTCCAACACACACTCCAAGCTGCCGATTAATTAGCAGGTCGATGATGCTTATGCGATGCGTGCAGCGCTCTCCAGTCTGAGCTACTGGAGTACTTACTTGAATTGAAAAAAATTAAATTAAAACAGCTACGTGCTGAACTGCACAGATGGGGCTGCCAATGATTAGTGCACTGAGTGCTAGAGCACACTGGCCGCACGCCATAGCTTGATGTGCTGTCTCTCTGAATTATTGAAGCCCCCGATGGATGGTTCCGTCCCCTGCATCTCGATCTCGGTCAGTAATAATCATGCGCCCGCAGGCAGCAGCCGTTCTTATCTTCGTTTCCCAATAATTCTGCCCAAGAACAATCCCAACTAGACTTCGATCAGGAGCCTGCTGCCTGCTGCTCTCGAAATTATATGGAATCTGCACCGGACTACGACGTGTCTCTGCATTCTGTAACTCGCAACTCTTTGAACAAGTTTTCAGAAGAAGAAAGAAGAAACTCCTGCAATAATGATTGACCTTGCAATAATACTAAGTTTCTGCACCGGAATTTGCATGATGATGAGGTATTCCCTCCGTCCCTTATTATCTGTTGTTTTAGGTTTCCGTGTCACAACTTTAACTAGATTTATAGAAAATACGTGCAACATTTGTATCTTCAAATAAATTTATTAAAAAACTAAATTCAAAGATCATCTAATGATATCATTTATACATCATAAATATTAATATTTCTTATATAAAATTAATCAAAGTTATTTCTCAGGAAGCGAGAAATACATATATTTAGGGACAGATGAGTACTCCGAACTCTGGAGGTCGGAGAACGAACATGACCTGCATTGGCTTTACTGTTGTCTTTGTTGGTTACCCAATGCAAGCAAGGCCAAGAGAGACGGAGACGGAGACGAGAGAAATCCAATTGGTGCAGTACACCGGTTTGGACTTTGGACCTGCATTCCAATGTCCAATGGTAGTGCAATACGGCAAAGGCTGCCTGCCTGCCTGGCATTGTTGTGCGTCGCAGCTCACTGGCAGCGCGGCAGGCAGCGGAATTATTGACGCCTGCCTGCCTGCCAGTGCCCGGTGCGCTTGAATCTCACGCAGCCATGTCCGTGGTACTGGTCTCGTACTAGAGGCCAAAGATATTTGAGCTTTTGTTGCGGCCGGTGGCTGTGGCCTCGCTTTGCCTTACACTACTCATACTCCTAACTTCCATGCACGATCGACATGCCGCCTAACCTTTGTTAGCGTCCCTAAAGTGCCTAGGTTTAGCGAGAATTAGGACGTGTGATGATGCCTGGTAAGACAAGCTTAATTAGCAAAAAGTCCAAGCCTAGCTAATTGGCAGCTCTAGATTTCTTTTTCTTTGGTTTTTAATATCAAAAGTGGCCCATCAAACCTAGCTAGGCTTCGTTTCGTTGTCTAAAAAAATCAAACCTAGACTTGTACTCCCTCCGTCCCTTATTATCAGTCGTCGTTGGTGTACGTGCCACAAATTTGACTTGATTTATAGAAAATATGTGTAATATTTGTATCTCTAAATAAATTTATTAAAAAACTAGATTTAAAGACCTTTTCAACGATACTAATTATGTACCATAAATATTAATATTTTTTTAATATACATTTAGTCAAAGTTATTTCTAGGAAATGTAAACGACAGATATTTAGGGACGAGTACATACTACCTAAACCCCAAGCATGGCCTGGTCTAATGGTCTACTATCACTCCTTCCCGTCCTAGAGAAAATTTAGCCCCCCTTTAAAATGTGCGATTTTTTTGTTATAGTACTTAGGGTATGTTTAGTTCCTCATTTCACCCAAAAAAATTAGGTTTTGGCCCATTATTTTGCAAAATGGAACTAAACACCATGCAAAATTTTTAGCAAAAAGATATCCATTCTTCATTTTGGATTTTGGCCTCAAGAGGCCAAAAAAAACCAAAAAGCTCTCACCCACCCCATGAAAAATTTAACATTTTGGATGGAACTAAACACACCCATGAAAATTTTGGCATTTTACATTTCATCATTCCAAAGTAGTTGGCATTTTGTATTTTGCATTTCATGGGTAACTAAACACAGCCTTGCTCCTACGAACCAGTGAAAATGAAAAGGGAGAATTGGCTGTGTGTCACAGAACCGCCCAATTATACGAGATTAAGTAGGAAAATCATCCAACGGAAGGACAATTTAACAAACTTAAGCCCGTATAACCCGGTAGTCCGTGAAATCTCGACGGATTTCAAACCCTTTCACATAACAGCCAAGATTGTACTAAGTTTAGCGGTCACCATCATAAGTTACATAAATGTTCGCGGCATAAAATACATCGGAGTTTAAACATAGTTATTACAAACCAGGTTCGAATAAAAGTAGCGGAAGCAGTAGTTTAAATCACGCACACGCACAACATTTTTAAATAAAGTGCCAGCTTGGGACCATCTCCAGCAAAAGCATCAGGCGAGAAGTAGCGAATGACCATTGCCCATGGTCCTATGCTTCGCCCATTGCAGAATAGAGACAGTTGATACAATAGCCATAGTACATCTATCCATCTGCAACAAGTGGGAACAAAGCCCTGAGTACGAGAAGGTACTCAGCTAGACTTACCCGTCATAAACCAGAAATAAAAGACACCAAGGAATCATGATAGGCTTTTTGGTGGGGTAGCTGACTCATTTGCAAAAAGGCATTTTTAGCATTTTAGGAAAACCTTTACAAAAGCTTTGCATCAAGTGAAATCTTTATTAACCTGTCAACTACATTTGCACCTGTACTAAAGTAACATGTAATTAAACAGGCAATGATAGCTAATGATCATTAATAACTTCCATTATGTCATAATTCATATAACTGTCCAAGTGTTCCATCAATATTACTACGATGAAGTAGCTCAAGTCAAGTGTTCACTATCCAGTGAACGATGGCGATTCGAATCGATTATTAACCAGCTGGTAAGTTATTCCTCACACAAACCTCACTCACCCGCTAAAGTGAGGTGTTGGTCGCCGAGTCAACCATTCAGGTAAAGTCGTGAGCTTGCCAGGAACCACTTGTACCCGGGGGCCGCCCGACTGCTCTTTGGCCTTATCATCGCGCCCCCGTATCCTGCCACTACTGCTCCGGTACAGTACGTTGCGGGCAATCCACTCGGCCCGAATAATCTCCCAGTTTCGCGGTCGGAAGGTACTTTATCCGGCCAGCTAAATGTGAGGCATGCGTTCAACATGACCCGAGGGACAACAACGGACGGTCCTTAATCGACACAGACGGAAAACACTACAGTCCGAAACCCTGCAAGTTTCCGCCCGGTCTCAATTTCATTTCACACTTAGTTATACCATGACTTCATAGTCAATCCAACATATCCAAGTAACCACCTATAGCTCGCAGGTGACAGGAAATCACCCGACTTCTACCGGTCTAAGCAAGCTAAGCATTGACTCGACTGCGAATACCAGGGTAATAAGGATATGGTATAACAAAGGTAAACAAGGTATAATGCAGCAACATTTGCAAACAACTCCTAAACGTAATGCATCAAATTAAGTAAAGTTAATAATAAATTATTTGCAAACCGGGAGAAAAATGCTCCGGGGCTTGCCTCTCTCGAAGGAACTTGGACGGTGGTCGGGGCACTCCGGGAGATCTTCACCGGCCTCTTCTTCGGCTTCTGTCACCTCCTGCTGCTGCACCTCGATCTGCTCCTCTGGCTCCTCGGGTAAGACGACTGGGTTCTCGGTTTGCGATCCTGTATGATGCAATGCGCGTAAGTGATTATGTAAGTATGCATCGAAGGAGATGAATGCAATGAATATGTTGAAATGCAAGGTAGTCAACATCATCCAGAAACTATACACTACAAGCACATGTCATCTACTGTATTCTCTTCTACTACTATTATGTTAAGTTAACCTACCTTATGAAATGCTTCAAAGATACACCAAAGCTTTACTAATTTCTTAATCACACTTAAAGCAACACTTGCTTAAACCCTAAGTAATAATAGTAGGTTTGAATAGCAACATATATTTTTGATGCTCCTAAAAATCTAAGAAAATTATAGTAGCATAATACTACTCTAAACAGACTACCATAAACATTTCATGGCATTTGGATAAGTAAACCATCCTATACAAAAATGACAAGCTATAGCATAAAAATGAGCATGAAATTACTTTGTACTATGGAAAGTGTCAAACAACAGAATTAATATTTTTCCTAGGTTCTTTATAGCATACTATGACTGTACAAAAATTATCACATGCATGTTTTATACAAAGTTTGCTCTCTAGCAAAAATAACAAAAATCAGCCATTAAAGGCACTTGAACTACACTTCAATATTTTTCCACAGCACATGCATGGAACATATTTTTCCTAGGAATTACATGATATAAGAAGATTAACAAACTTGAAATCATATTTTTCTGATACATATAGGATTTACTAGCTATTTTACAAGATATCAGCAATATTAAGAATTAATTAAAGCTCTACAGAAAAGTATTCCAAAAATGACATGCAATATTTTTAGATTGTATATCTGGTTCCAATGAATCCCTAGAAATTTATTTCACAATTTTTGGAGCTGAAATGACTACTAAAACATTTTCCAAAGCATTTTCAACAAGAATAATAAAAGAAAATGGAAATGGATTTTCATAACGGCACTGGGCCGGCCCGGGGAATCAAGCGGTCCATAGCCGTTCTCGGCCTGGCATCGCGCGCGTGGGGGGGGGGGGGGAATGGCCGAGCCGGCCTGCTCGGGGCGCGGCCCACAGGGCGTAGCCCAGTCCACCGAGAGGAGGGGGAAAACGGAGCGCGGTCGCCGGCGTCCATGGTCTCGTCGTCACGGCGGCGGCCGAGGGCCAACGGCCGGCTCCGGCCAAACCGCGACTAGCTAAGGAGCGCAACATGCTCGCAAGAGAGTAGCGAACACGTGAAGGGGACGCGGGAGGGCACAGAGAGAGCGAGTGAGGCGGTGCGCGGGGCACGGGCTCGACGTCACCGACGCGGTGGCGCGGCGGAGCGAGGGAAATTGAGCCCTACCGAGGCAAACGAGGGGATGGCGACACCCGTTCGGAGGAGGGGAGGATGGGGCGGAGCCTCGTGCACGGGCAATTAGACGGAGGTGGTCCACCGGTGCCGGAACAGGGTGGGGACGGTGGCGGAGCTCGGTGGCGAGCGGTGTTCCGCTGCGGTTTCACCGGAGGGAGGAAGAAGGGAAGCAACCGAGGCGCAAGTGGGAGAGAAACCAGGTGCCCGGGCGATTTTGAAGCGGAGCGCGGGCGCGGGGTCCACGGCGGCCACGCGATGGCGTCGCCGGCATGCGGCCACCACGCGGCGGGCGTTTTCTGCCGGGGCGACAGCGCGCGCGCGAGCGGGAAGAAGAGGAGCGACACGGAGGCTGACTGGGCCGGGCCGAGGCGGAGGCGGCTGCGGGCGCGCGCGCGGGAGTGGCGCGGGCCGATTCGGCCTGCGGGCCGAATCCGAGGCGGCAGCCTGCTAAGCTGGATTTGATTTTTTTTTTCAAAATTTTCATTTCAAATCAAATTCAAACACATATTTCAAACCCCATTTTAAACAAGAAGAAGACATTTTCTGGAATTGACCCAAAAATAAAAGTTGCTTAGAATTTAATTCTCTACAACTTTGATTAAGGGGCCAAATAAAAATTCTCAATAGATTTTGAATTGAAGAATAAAAGCTAATTTAGAGAGGATTTTTGAATATTTTAATTAATATTTTTGAACAAGCTTTTTGACAAAACTTTGAGTCATTTAGTTGCTCCAAAAATTTTGACCTATAATTCTAAGTGATATAAAATTTTTAGTTGCACAATTTTGATGGAATGTGATTAGCACATTATACATTACACCTCAAATACCACTTTCTAAGCTTTTATTTCACTCAAATTATAATATTAACATGTATGATTATGATGATATGAAATGCCATGCATATGATTGCCATGCAAATGCTTGCGTAACACCGGAGTGTTACAGCCCTCCTCCCTTATAAAAATCTCGTCCCGAGATTTGGGTTACGAACCATTTATTATAAAAATCTTCGTATGCTTTTTATAAGTATTCACCCGTTTTCTAAGATGCATCTCTCTCATCTTGATGACTCTATTGTATCTTATATGTTTTCACCACACTGTTTCGAGTAGCCCTTTCTTTGGAATCCAAAACTCGAATTGGCTGCTCACGATACACCAAATCTGACTTAAGTTTTACGCCTCGAGGTTCAATTATTTCCTCTGGAACGCGCAAACATTTCTTAAGATGTGATATGTGAAAAACTGGGAATATAGCACCCATTGATTCTGGTAATTCCAATTTGTAAGCCACTGGACCCTTTCTTTCTAAGATTTTGTAGGGTCCTACAAATCTGGCGGCAAGTTTTCTACGTAATCCAAACCGCTTCTTCTTCATTGGCGTGACTTTCAGATAAACATAGTCACCAACTTCAAACACAAGTGGTCTCCTTCTCTTATCCGCATAACTTTTCTGACGTGACTGAGCTGCTCTCATATTTTGCTGAATGATATGAACTTTCTTTTCGGCTTCTTCCACGAAGTCAATACCATAATACCTTCTTTCCCTGGCTCAATCCAGTTTAAAGGTGTTCTACACTTTCGTCCATACAAAGCCTCAAAAGGTGCCATTTTGATACTTTCTTGATAGCTATTATTATATGTGAATTCTGCTAGAGGTAACCATGACTCCTATGAACCTCTGGAAGACAACACACAAGCTCTCAACATATCTTCTAAAACAGCATTAACTCTTTCAGTCTGACAATCTGTTTGAGGATGATAGGCAGTGCTACGAATCAGACTAGTCCCCAAACCTTTGTGTAAGTGCTCCCAAAAGTGAGCAGTGAACTAGGATCCTCTGTCAGACACTATAGTCTTTGGTATGCCATGCAATCTCACAATCTCTGCAATATACTTCTCGGCATATTGAGGTGGTCTATAAGCTGTCTTGATAGGCAAAAAGTGAGCGGTCTTGGTAAGACGGTCCACGATTACCCAAATCAAATCATGGTCTTTCTAAGTAGTGGGCAAACCTATGATGAAATCCATACTTATATCATCCCACTTCCAACTAGGTACTGACAAAGGTTGCAACAATCCGGCAGGTTTCATGTGAATAGCTTTTACTCGACAACATGTGTCACATCTGGCTACATAAGCTGCAATTTCCTTCTTCATCTTTGTCCATCAAAAACGAGGCCTTAGTTCTTGATGCATTTTACTACTGTCAGGATGAATGGATAACTTAGAGTGATGAGCTTCATCCATAATTTTATTCTTAAGCTCTCTATCCTTTGGAACAACAAGACGGTTGTCGAACCACAACACGTCCTGCTCATCCACTCTGAAGTGTTTTGAAGGTTCTTCTTTAATTTTCCTTTTGATGTGGAATATCCCTTTGTCTGCTTTCTGACCTTCTATTATCTTACTCTCCAAGGTACAACTGATCTGAATACTGTGTAACATGACAGGGTGCATTAGATTAAAACCATCTTCGAGTAAGGGTTGCATATTCAGACAATGCGACTTTCTACTCAAAGCATCGGCTACCACATTGGCTTTCCCAGGGTGATACTGTACATTCAAGTTGTAATCTTTAATTAGTTCTAACCATCTTCGCTGTCTCATGTTCAATTCTGGTTGGGTGAAAATGTACTTGAGACTCTTGTGATCGGTGAAAATATTGCACACATTACCAAGTAAATAGTGTCTCCAAATCTTTAAGGCATGCACCACGGTGGCAAGCTCAAGATCATGTGTCGGATAATTGATTTCATGTTTTCTCAGCTGACGGGAGGCATAAGCAATGACTCTTCCTTCTTGCATCAGAACACAGCCTAATCCTGTTTTTGATGCGTCACAGAACACATCAAAAGGTTTATCGATGTCTGGCTGTGCAAGAACTGGAGTAGTGGTCAACAGTTTTCGCAAGGTGTGGAAAGCTGTCTCACACTCCTCTGTCCACACGAACTTATGATCTTTCTGTAACAGACTTGTCATTGGCTTAGCAATCTTCAAGAAGTCTGGGATAAAGCGGCGATAGTAACCAGCTAACCCTAGAAAACTCCTGACTTCTGGCACTGTGGTTGGAGTTTTCCAATCTATAACCTCTTCCACTTTGCTCGGATCTACCGAAACTCCATTCTCAGATAAAATATGACCAAGGAAAGGAACTTTCTTCAACCAAAATTCACATTTGCTGAACTTAGCATACAACTTATGATCTCTTAATCTGGTCAAGACAATTCTCAGATGTTCTTCATGATCTTTCTCATTCTCAGAGTATACTAGAATGTCATCAATGAAGATAACTACAAACTTATCCAACTCTGGCATGAAAACCGTATTCATCAGATACATAAAATATGCAGGAGCATTTGTTAAGCCAAAGGACATAACAAGATACTCGTACAACCCATATCTGGTAGAAAAGGCGGTTTTTGGGACATCTTGTGGCCTGATCTTTATCTGATGATACCCTGATCTTAGGTCTATCTTGGAGAACACCCTAGCTTTAGCCAACTGATCAAACAAAAGATCGATATGAGGCAAAGGATATTTATTCTTGATAGTTACCGCATTAAGAGGTCGATAATCCACACACATCCTCAGAGTACCCTCTTTCTTTTTCTTCACGAACAAGGCAGGACATCCCCATTCAGACTTACTTGGTCGGATAAACCCCTTCTTTAGCAATTCTTCCAGTTGCTTCTTCAGCTCAGCTAACTCATCCGGAGGCATCCGATAAGGTCTCCTCGAAATAGGTGCTGTTCCGGGGATCAACTCGATTCCAAACTCAACATCTCTATCTGGAGGAAGGCCAGGTAACTCATCTGGAAAAACATCCGGGAACTCACACACTACCGGGATCTGGTGGATAGGAACAACTTCCATGGCACAGGTCACACTCACAAGGTCTATTCTTTCGGGCAATGGTACCTGAAAAGTACCATCTGCCTGCGGATCCTTAAGGGTAAGCAATCGACTGCTTGTATCTATGACTGCTCCCCAGTCTTTCATCTAGTTTATTCCTATTATTACATCCAAAACTAGTCCCGGCATAACTATCAGGTTCACTCGAAACTTCCGACTATCTAACTCAAGGGTTGCCCCTCTAACCATCTTATTGGTTAGCACATCAGCCCCTGTTGAACTTATGCGATAACCATAATTTAATTCTGTGCATAGTTGTTCATGCTTCCGTGCAAATGCTTGACTCATAAAAGAATGCGAGGATCCTGAATCAAATAGAACAACTGCAAGGTGATGGTTAACAAGAAACTTACCGGCAGTTACAGGTTCTCCTTCAGGAATCTCATCAATGGTGGTATGGTGCACACGGGCAGTGTAAGTCTGTTGTTTCTTTCTAGGCGGATAAGGGCAGAACTTTGAAAAGTGGCCTGGCTGACCACTGAAAGGATCAAGATGCCCAAGAGGGGGGGTGAATTGGGCTTTTCTAAAAATAAAAGCAAGGATTAAATCCTACAAGCTAGAATTCACCCCTAGTGTCTACTTGTGTTCCTAGAGAGTCTACCGATACAAAGTTTTGCACCCTAGTTTCCAATCCTAGTCTAGCATGGCAAGTCTAGGAATGTAAACAAGCAATGTAAGTAAATACGAGAAAGTAAATGCTTGAATGTAAAGGGGCAAGGAACACGGCGATGTTTTTCCGAGGTATCGGAGAGTCGCCACTCCCCACTAGTCCTCGTTGGAGCACCCGCGCAAGGGTGTCGCTCCCCCTTGATCCGCGCAAGGATCAAGTGCTCTCTACGGGTTGATTCTTCGACACTCCGTCGCGGTGAATCACCCACAACTGCTCACAAGATGAGTTGGGTCATCCACAAGCTTCGCCGGATGAACACCAAACTCCCAATCACCACCAAGCCGTCTAGGTGATGGCGATCACCAAGAGTAACAAGCTAGAACTCTCACTTGACCTCTACGAGCCTAAATGAGAAAGTGGATGCACACTTGTTACTCTCTAATCTCTAGTGAGGAACTCACAAGCTTTGATTCTCAAATCTCTATCCTCACTAGTGCTCTTGCACTACCTTGCACTTCAAAGGTGTTTATCAGCTGAACAAATGAGCAAGAGACCTCTAAAAGAGGTGGTGGGGATGTATTTATACACCCCACAGACGAAACGAACCGTTACCTGCTGACTCAGCAAAACTTGAGCTGACCGGACGCGCCGGTCGTACTCACCGGACGCGCCGGTCGTACTCACCAGACGCGCCGGTCGTACAGACCGGACGCGCCGGTCGCTCGTAACGGTCAAAACCGAAAAACACCTAAATGACCGGACGCGCCGGTCAGGGGTGACCGGACGCGTCCGATCGTGCGTGGAGCTTACTGTACTCGCACCGGACGCGCTACCGCGTCCGATGGGTGATGACCGGACGCGTCCGGTCGTCTCAGGACCTTACTGGACTATGACCGGACGCGCCGATCACACCCAGGTCGCGTCCGATGGGGTGTTTCCTTAAGTGACACGAGTTGACTTCTGACCACCGCGTCCGGTCCTCGCGAGGACCGCGTCCGGTGCTCAGAGCTGAAACCTCAGTTGCGGAAGTGAACTGACCGGACACGTCCGGTCATGCCGAGGACCGCGTCCGGTCACTGGAAAATGACCCGAAACTCTCCGTAAAGCGTTACAACTTCAACCAAGTTGCTCCCAACTGAACTTTGAGCTATTCTAAAGCTGCCTAGCGCCAAGTTTAACAAGTGTGCACCACACCTAAACATAGGACTCGCCTAGGTCAAGCTACCCGCTCATGCCCCCCTTTATAGTACGGCCAAAAGAGAAAAACGAAGATCCTAACGACTATTCCAAATGTCTCTCAACACCTCGACATCCGGAACTAACCGTCCTTAATCTTGACGTCACTCTTTTGAGAACCGAAACGCTTTCCATCAAGGGGCATGAATACCATGGTGCCTAAAGCAGTTAAAACCTCCATGACCTAACTTACCAAAGTTTCTGCAAAACACACGTTAGTCATGGTAATAAAGCGTTGTCATCAATCGCCGAAACCAAACCTCGGGGCCTAGATGCTTTCAATCTCCCCCTTTTTGGTGATTGATGACAATACTCAGATATGAAAGATTTGAGTTGAGGTTTTTTTTTAAACATGCATGGTACACATAAGCAACAAGCAATTAAGTAGAGACGTGAAAGGAAAAGCTTATGTGTCCCAAGCCAAAAGAGTGTACTCATAAGATAAGATAAAAAGCGTTAGTACACAAAAGAATATAGCTCATAATTTATCGAAGTAAGGCACGGAAGCACAACCTTAGAGCTATAATTAAACACGGTGACAAGAGATAACACTAACAGGATGAAACATTAAGACTTAAGGTTTATCTCACAATGACATGTCACACGAATGCAATAACTGAAAAGTAAACATGATGCATGAATGTAGCACACAGGAAAAACGAAAAAAACAGCTCTCAAAACTCCCCCTGAAACTACTCTCTACTCTCTCTCCCCCTTTGGCATCAAGCGCCAAAAGAAAAAAAACTAATCTAAGGATCTGATGGGGGGACAGACGGAGTCGTGTCGGGTGCCGAGGTGCGCGGAGTAATGATGAAGTGCAGAGAATCGCCCTCGGAATCTGAGCTATCTGGCTGACCCTCTGATGAAGCATGTGGCTGTGTAACTGTCTGGGTCTGAACGGCAGGAACAGGCACTGTCGAAGTAGTAACGATAGGATCCGTCTGAGTGACCTGAGCCTGTAGCGAGCCAGTAGCAGGAGGATCTGTGGAGGCAACTGACGAAGGTATAGTCTCTGTAGTACCAGTTCCTGTCACTGGAGGAATAACTGCCTCTGAAGCTAACAACCCTGAAGAAGTAGCAACTGTAGTATGCGAGGGCGTCGGCTGACCAGTCAACTCGCTGTATGTAGCACTGAAATCACCGAAAGGTGTGCCTGTCAGGAGGTGAGGGCGAGGCTGGTCTGATGGTGTAAACCCCGTGTGAATAGGAGTGAAGCTCGGGGACTGGAAAGACTGGGGAACCTGCCGCTGTGGAGATGTGAACTGGTGAGTCGGCTGTCCCTGACTCGACGGATCAGAAGCTGGTAAAGAGGAAGTCAGGACAGAAGTAGGCGGAGGAACCCCAACCGTGACTAGATGGCGCAGGAGGTCCAAGTATTGCTGCTGACTAGCTGCAGTCTGACGCTGAAGCTCATATTGCTGTCGCTGCATTTCAACTTGCTGTCTCTGGATTTCAAGCTGCTGACGCTGAAACTCGTCCTGACGAGCCTGAATCTGTGCAAATGCTGCAGCTGTGTCCTGAGCCTGTCGCTGGATTTGCTGTTGCTGTTGCTCCTGTGCCTGGGTCAACCTCTCAAGAATTGCCACCATGGCTGGGTCTGTGCGGGAGGCTGAACCAGAGCCACCGGCCTCGTGGTCGTGGGACCGAGGAGACCGGTACCTGGGGATGGGCTGGTAGTCCTCATCAGTGCTGTCAGATGTCCCATCCTCAGGAAGATCAGCAGGCTGAGCGTCAAGATCTGCAAGCTCTGCCTCTGCAAGCTCATCAACTGTGGCGTCCTGCTCAGCTGCTGTCTCAGGTACCTCAGGTCGCACACGCTGTCCTGGCACTGGGGCCTGATCTCTGGTAACTGACGTCCAGAGCTGATGGATATCATACTCAGGAAAAGCAGTGGTGGTATCTGATATCTCAGCTCGGATCTCTGCTGGCATCTGAATAGATGATCTGATAAGGAAGCAGATCCAGTGTGCGTAGGGCAGCTGACGATTACCCTTGAAGCCCTCAGCTATGGTGTCCTCCATCTCACTAAGTATGAGATCCCATATATCAAACCGTGTCTGTGAGAGGAGGTGGTGAACAACCCATAACTGCATCCGAGTCAGTCCCTCTCTGTAGCCAAGTCTGGGAAGGAGTGTGCGTCTGACAATAGCGTCCAAAACTCTGGCTAGTGGAGTCAAACTGGCGGGCGTGCGTCGAGACCCTTCGCCAAAAGGCTCACGGAAGCAGGGTCGAACTAAGTCGGTAGGTGGCACTGTCCCGCCGTGAGGGCGTCTCGGAGGAGGAGTCTGACCATAACACAGCTGATGTATCTTTGTGTCAAAAGCTGGGAGTCTGAGAATCTCCCGCACTCTGCTGCTGTATAGGCGGTGATCGCGGCCTCGGAATGCAAAGTGGATGAAATCATGGGCAGGATCAATCCATAGTGAAGCATAAAACTCTCTGACCCATGTGCCGCAGTATGCACCTGTCCGTCCAAGAAGATCTGACAAGCCTGGCAGAAAGGACAGGTGCGGACGTAGCTGCTCTCCCACAACCTCGACTAGTGACTCAAGTCGACAGACCCTCTGTGGTCGGAAAGCAATACCGCTGTCAACTAGAGCTCTGTAGAAATCCTCCTGAAGAGGGGTATAGAATCCTTCTGAAGCTCTGGGATCCCTCACGGGTGGAAACCACCGACTGACCTCCACGAACCTCAACCCGTGCACCTGACGTGCTGTAGCACCCCTCAAGTCAAAGTGCTCGACCGGGGGTGAACCTCTAGCTCTGGGAGGAGGCCGTGCTCCACGTCGCTGACCCTCTGGCCTAGGAGATACCTGAGTACGGGCACGTGTGGAGCGGCGACGTACTGGAGACTGAGCTGGCTGCTCCTCTGTATCTGCTGTAGCCTCTGGAGCCTCTGTGGTCTCTGTGGGTGGATCAACTGACATATCCTCTGCCGCTCTGGTATCCTCAGTGCCCTCAGTGGCCTCTGTGCCGAGCTGTCGACCTTCAAGATGAAAGCGATGCTCGCCTATGCGTATGCCACTGCTCCTGCCACCTCTCTCTGCCTGCTCTGCTGCATCTGCTACGGCCTGAGCAATTTCTGCCTCTGTGAGTGTCTTCTTCTTCTTTCTGGCTAAGACCTTGACACGCTTCCCACGTGCAATATCAGACCGACGAGGGGGACTGTCGTTCCCGTCACCAGGAGCACCACCGGCGTTCTTGCAACGCACCATACTGACACAGTGACTGAGAACCTCTGTAAGATGATGAACTGTCACTCAAGAGGCTTGGCCTCAATCCGTATCCGCAGGCTTGGCCTCGGATTAAGCAAACTGAACTCACCCGACACACGAACAGACTCGCTGCAACGACGGAATAGAGAGATCTACTATAAGCACATATACGACTAAAAGGTACGAAACCCTAGAGAAAGCAAGCATATGTGATACGATGAGAATTGAGACATGAAGCTACCTCGGATCGATGAGACGACGGTGACCTAGATTGCGAAATTTCCGAATCCACCGAACGAGCTCTTCGCGAAGTGGACGACTCGCGACGAAACTTGTTAACGAACGAACGAACGACCGTCGAACCCTAGGGTTAGGGTTAGGGTTAGGGTAGATCGATGGAAAACGATCGAGGGCAAGCACGAGTCGTACCAATGTCGGGGACGAAGCTGGCTCGCAGGGGCGCGGCTCACCGGCGGTGGTGGCTCGGTCGGGCGACGGCGGCGCGGCGGTGGCGCGGCTGCGGGCGGCGCGGCTGCGGGCGGCACGGGTGCGGGCGGCGCGGGTGCGGCAGCGAGCAGACGAGCGCGTGCGCGGCAGCGAGCAGACGAGCGCGAGCTCGACAGAAGTTCGCCGGCGGCAGGGCGGACGGCGGCGGAGACGGCGAGTCGGCGGATAGGGCAAGGCGGCGGCGGAAGCTCGGGCGGGTGAAATAAAATCGGTCGGGGATGAAACGGTTTTATAAGGAGTTAGATCCGCGCGACATGTGATGACCGGACGCGGTGGTCGATATGACCGGACGCGGTGGTGCAGCGTCCGGTCATACTCCAGTAAGCTCCTGGAGTGACCTGACGCGTCCGGTGCGGACTGACCGGACGCGGTCAGAGTCCGGTCGTTGGCTGTTCGGGAAAACATCGCGAATGACCGGACGCGGTGGTGGTAACCGGGACCGGACGCGGTGGTCGACCAGAGGCGCGTCCGGTGCAGCGTCCGATCATTAGATCTGGAGTTGGTCTTTTGGATGACCGGACGCGCTGCTGGACGCCGAGACCGGACGCGGTGGTGAAGCACTACTGCGTCCGGTGCAGCGTCCGGTGCAGCGTTCGGTGCAGCGTCCGGTGACTGTTCTTCGCCCTTCTTTGTTCCGAACTTCGACGCGACTTCTCCCAATCAGGTTCCAATTCAAAGAGACACAAATAAACACCAATTGGAACACGAAGTGAGAGACCTCACTCAAACCCTCAAGGATTTTAAAATAGATTGCCTTAGGCTAGTATTATTTTTAAGAAAATAGGCAATAAACACCCAAGGAGCAACGTATGGCCACGCAATAGAGTTTTTGAACCTTTAGGAGCGTCAAAATGCTCTCTCTATCCATGGACGAACACAGAGGTTGCTCAAAGCTTAACCGAAAAGAAACGACAAGAACAACAACCATGCATATGCAATGCAATACAAGAAGGTAAAACTAGAATGCTTGTCAGGTTTGATCCACGGTTAGGCTTTTTCACTCCTCCAAGAAAGGGTTATCGTAACCGTGTTAGCCAAGCCCTAAAAACAATGCGATAATCATAGACATGACATATTATACAATGCAATGCAAGGGACAACACACGCTCATTTTTTAAAGTTACTAGAATCAAGCACATTGAGCTCACTTCTTAACCTACAAAAGGTTGCCTCATCCAAAGGTTTCGTGAAGATATCCGCTAATTGATTTTCACTTCTTACACCTTCTAGTGATATGTCATTTTTAGCAACGTGATCTCTTAGAAAGTGATGGCGGATATCAATGTGCTTGGTGCGAGAGTGTTGTACCGGATTGTTAGCAATTTTAACGGCACTTTCGTTGTCACATAAAAGTGGCACCTTTTCAAGAACAATTCCATAATCTAGGAGGGTTTGTTTCATATATAGGATTTGTGCACAACAAGCCCCCGCGGCAATGTATTCCGCCTCGGCGGTGGACAAAGCCACACTATTTTGCTTTTTAGATGACCAAGATACTAAAGATCTTCCAAGCAAATGGCACCCTCCGGATGTGCTTTTTCTATCAATCTTGCAACCGGCATAGTCCGAATCGGAATAGCCAACTAGTTGGAATCTAGCTCCTTTGGGATACCAAAGACCAATGCTTGGGGTGAGCTTAAGATATCTTAGGATTCTTTTTACGGCACTTAGGTGAGGTTCTTTAGGGCATGCTTGAAAGCGAGCACACATGCACACACTAAACATGATATCGGGCCTAGATGCGGTAAGGTATAGTAAGCTACCAATCATAGAACGGTAGAGAGTTTGATCAATCGGTTTACCTCCCTCATCTAGGTCGAGATGTCCATTTGATGGCATTGGGGTCTTGATTGGTTTGCATTCTTCCATCTTGAATCTTTTGAGAAGATCCTTGGTATACTTTTCTTGAGAGATGAAAATCCCTTCTCTCATTTGCTTTACTTGAAACCCAAGGAAGAATGTGAGCTCACCAATCATTGACATCTCGAATTCCTTTGACATCAATTCACCAAATTCTTTGCAATAATCTTCATTTGTTGATCCGAAGATAATATCATCAACATATACTTGACAAATGAAGATCTCCCCATTAAACTTCTTGGTGAATAGTGTGGTGTCAATCTTCCCAATGGTGAAGCCCTTCTCAATGAGGAAGTCCCGAAGGCGTTCATACCACGCTCTAGGGGCTTGCTTGAGCCCATATAACGCCTTGGACAACCTATAAACATGATTAGGATATCTAGGGTCTTCAAACCCGGGAGGTTGATTAACATAGACTAGTTCATTTATAAAGCCATTTAAAAATGCACTTTTCACATCCATTTGATATAGTTTCATATCATGATGTGATGCATAAGCAAGGAGGATACGAATGGCTTCAAGTCTTGCAACGGGTGCAAAGGTTTCTCCAAAATCAAGACCTTCAACTTGAGAGAACCCCTTTGCAACTAGTCTTGCCTTGTTCCTCACCACTATGCCTTGGTCATCTTGCTTGTTTCGGAACACCCACTTGGTTCCAATGACTCTTGCACCTTTGGGATGCTCTTCAAGTGTCCATACTTGATTGCGGGTGAAGTTGTTCAATTCTTCATGCATTGCAATCACCCAATCCGGATCTTGAAGAGCTTCTTCTACATTCTTAGGTTCAACACAAGAGACAAAAGAGTGATGTTCAACAAAAGAAGCTAGCTTTTGGGATCGAGTCATTACTCCCTTTGTAGGACTCCCTATGATGAGATCTTGTGGATGTGCTTGAAGTAGTGGTGAATTTCTTTTATCAATCACTTGAGGAGGTGGATGAGGAGCATCAACATCTTGAGCTTGTGCCTCGGATTGTTCATGAGAGACATGAGTGTCTTCATTTTCAACTCTCTCATTCTTGTTATCATCTTGAGGCACACGTGATGAAGATGGTGGATCAACAATTTGTACATCGTCATCATCATCTTTTGGCTTGATGTCTCCCACGGGCATATTCTTCATGGCCTCCCTCAAGGGTTCATCACCTACATCATCACAATTCTCAATTGCTCCTTGGGAGCCATTAGATTCATCAAATTCCACATCATATGTTTCTTCAACCAAACCGGTGGCATGGTTAAATACTCTATATGCTTTGGACTTTGATGAGTAACCAACAAGAAAGCCAATATCACAACGTCTTTGAAACTTCCCTAGGTGTTGATGCTTCTTGTAGATGTAACATTTGCAACCAAACACCCGGAAGAAGGAAACGTCCGGCTTCTTGCCATTAAGCAACTCATAGGGGGTCTTGCCAAGAAACTTTTGCAGGAAGAGGCGATTTGAAGCATAGCATGCGGTGTTGATTGCCTCGGCCCACAACTTTTCCAGAGTGTTGTACTCATCTAGCATTGTTCTTGCAAGGGTGATCAAAGTTCGGTTCTTTCTCTCAACTACACCATTTTGTTGAGGAGTGTAGGTTGAAGACACCTCATGCTTGATTCCAATTTCATCACAATAAGCTTCAATGTTGGTGTTGTCAAATTCTTTCCCATTGTCACTTCTAATCTTCTTTATCTTGACTTCAAATTCATTTTGAGCTCTCTTTGCAAACTTCTTGAAGCAATTTGCCACTTCGGATTTGTCATGAAGGAAGAAAGTCCATGTATACCTTGAGTAGTCATCCACTATCACAAGACAATAGAGATTACCACCCAAGCTCTTGTAAGTTGTAGGCCCAAACAAATCCATGTGAAGAAGTTCTAATACTCTTGAAGTTGACATGAAAGCTTTGGTTGGATGAGTGTTTGCAACTTGTTTGCCCGCTTGACATGCACTACAAGGTTTGTCCTTTTCAAACTTCACATCCTTCAATCCTCTCACTAGTTCTTTCTTCAATAGCTTGTTGAGAGTGTTCATTCCAACATGAGCAAGCCTCCTATGCCAAAGCCAACCAAGTGAGGTCTTGGTGAACAAACATGTCATCAAATTTGCATCTTCGGAGGTGAAGTCAACAAGATAAAGATTATTGTATCTAAAGCCTTTGAATATCACTTGCTTGTCATCTATCTTTGAAACTTCCACTTCATTTGGTGTAAACAAGCATTGGAAGCCAAGGTCACAAAGTTGCCCAACGGATAACAAGTTGAAACTCAATGAAGCAACATAGAGCACATTTGAGAGTGAGTGATCATGTGATATTGCAATTTTGCCTATACCCTTGACTTTGCTCTTTGAATTATCCTCAAATGTGATCTTCTCTTGACATATACCATTCTCTTCAATGGTGGTGAACATACGAGGATCACCGGTCATATGTTGAGTGCAACCACTATCAATAACCCAATGAGTTCCACCGGTCTTGTAGTTCACCTACACACAAGAGATCAAGCTTTTTGTTTAGGGACCCAAACTTGAGAGGGGCCCTTGACTTTATCCACTAGTGACTTGGCAACCCATATTTTCTTTGGCCTATTCTTGTTTGGGGGACCCAAAAACATGACTTTCATCTTTCCATTTGAATCTTTTCTTAGCATATAGTGAGCATTGAAAGCGAAAGGTCTAGCATGCTTGGGCAAGGGTTGTGGTGGCGGAGTTTTGCATTCATGAGCAAAGTGACCTTCTTGACCACACTCAACACATCTCTTTGGCTTGGGCTTTGACTTGCTTGGTTGTTGTTGAGCTTTTGCTTTCTTCTCTTGATTTGCCAAGTACCCAATACCACTTCTATCCATCTTCATTACGGTGTTCATGAGGAGCTCACTTTGCAAATGTTGGCCTCTTGTGAACTTGCTTAGGCCGGTCTTGAGATGCTCTTTTTCTTGCTTTAGCTTTTTGTTTTCTTCAATGAGTGACTCATTTGTTGGTTGCTTCTCAAGAGCCATCAAACCTTTTAGCTTCTTGTTCTCACTTGCAAGCTTCTCATTTTCACTCTTAATCTTGGCATAATCATCATGGTTGCTTGACTCAACCACACTCTTGCCTTTGCTACTAGAACCTTGCTCAATGCTTTCAATGATCAAGTCATCACATGATGTAGCTATATCACACTTAACAACATGGTTAGTAGCATCATGTGTTTCAAGAGCAAGTTCATTAGCAACCACAAGACTATCATAATCAATTTTTAATGTGGTATATTTGTCCTTTAGAGAATTGTATCTAGTG
Organism: Saccharum hybrid cultivar R570; assembly: GCA_038087645.1. Classification (NCBI taxonomy): domain Eukaryota; kingdom Viridiplantae; phylum Streptophyta; class Magnoliopsida; order Poales; family Poaceae; genus Saccharum; species Saccharum hybrid cultivar. Next base: position 3,235,550 of record JAQSUU010000043.1, on the reverse strand, counting down.
ATGAGCTCATCATGCTTCTTCTCAAGTTTATCATGTTGATCTTTAAGCTCTTTATAGGAGGTTTTGAGTTCCTTGAGAGTGGAAGACATCACTTCATTTTGAACTCTAAACTCACCACTAGTCTTTTGAATATTCTCAAGCTTTGATGAGAGTGATTCATTTTCATTTTGAAGATCATCATTTTCACTTCTAGTTCTTCTTATGATTTTAGTGTATTTGTTTAATAATTTTACAAGTTCATCATAAGAAGGTGAGTCATATTCATCATCACTATCACTATCGTCATCATCATCACTATCATTGTTTTGTACCTTTCGTTCACCCTTGGCCATAAGGCATAGGTGAGTAGTGGACGATGATGGTGAAGGAGGTGGTGAAGGTGGTGATGAAGATGTTGGTGAAGATGATGGCCCCATCACAAATGCGGCAACCTTTTCTTTCTCATCATTGCTTTCATCTTCGGAGGACTCACATGATGATTCAATGTCGGTGAGCCAATCACCAACAATGTAAGCCTTTCCTCCCTTCTTTTTCTTGTGGAACTCCTTCTTTTTGCCATCCTTCTTCTTGTATGGCTTGTTCCTCTTCTTCTCTTCTTCTTCATCACTTGAATCATTTTTCTTGCCCTTGTTTTTGTTCTTGTACTTGTCTTTTGGTGGTCTAGGGCATTGATGAGCTAGATGACCAAGTTCACCACAATTGTAGCAATCCATCTCCGAGATTGGCTTTCTCTTGCTACTTGTGAAGAATTTCTTCTTCTTGCCATCGAACTTGATGCCACTCTTGTTAAGCTTCTTTAACATCTTGGTGGTCTTTCTCACCATGAGTGCAAGTGATTCATCATCAACATCACTATCACTTGAGCTTTCTTGCACCATCATGGCTTGGCCTTTCATCTTCTTCTTGTCATGACTAGCTTTGAAAGCCAAGTCTTTCTTCTTGGAAGATGATGAGCCCTCTTCCGGAGTGATATGCATGTACATCTCATGAGCATTGATTTTCCCCAAAACTTGCGTTGGTGTTGCGGTGGAAAGATCACTTTGGTGAAGCACGGTGACAATATGTCCATACTTCTCAACGGGAAGCACACTCAAGATCCTTCTTGCAACATCCGATTGACTCATTTTGGTGAGCCCAAGAGCATTGAGGTCCTCTACAAGAACATTCAAGCGAGTGTACATGTCATTAGCACTTTCTTTGGGAAGCATCTCAAAGGAGTTAATTTTCTTTAAGGCAATGTGATAGCGTTCCTCACGCTCACTCTTAGTTCCCTCATGGAGAGCACAAAGATTTTCCCACAATTCATGAGCGTTCTTTGCATTACGCACGCGATTGAAGATATCTTTGCCTAAGCCCCGGTAGAGTGCATTTTTGGCCTTTGCATTCCACCGGTCGTACTTCTCCTCGTCACCACTTGGGTTAGCGGGATCCCTTATGGGGGGAAGCCCTTCGGTTGCGGCTCTAAGACACCCAACATCTATGGCTTTGAGGTACGCCTCCATACGAATTTTCCAATATGGAAAATCGTCTCCCTCAAAAGTGGGAGGTGGTCCTTCCCCATTAGACATCTTGCTCTAGGCGGTAAAGCCTAAAAGTAGAGCAACACGGCTCTGATACCAATTGAAAGGATCAAGATGCCCAAGAGGGAGGGTGAATTGGGCTTTTCTAAAAATAAAAGCAAGGATTAAATCCTACAAGCTAGAATTCACCCCTAGTGTCTACTTGTGTTCCTAGAGAGTCTACCGATACAAAGTTTTGCACCCTAGTTTCCAATCCTAGTCTAGCATGGCAAGTCTAGGAATGTAAACAAGCAATGTAAGTAAATACGAGAAAGTAAATGCTTGAATGTAAAGGGGCAAGGAACACGGCGATGTTTTTCCGAGGTATCGGAGAGTCGCCACTCCCCACTAGTCCTCGTTGGAGCACCCGCGCAAGGGTGTCGCTCCCCCTTGATCCGCGCAAGGATCAAGTGCTCTCTACGGGTTGATTCTTCGACACTCCGTCGCGGTGAATCACCCACAACCGCTCACAAGATGAGTTGGGTCATCCACAAGCTTCGCCGGATGAACACCAAACTCCCAATCACCACTAAGCCGTCTAGGTGATGGCGATCACCAAGAGTAACAAGCTAGAACTCTCACTTGACCTCTACGAGCCTAAATGAGAAAGTGGATGCACACTTGTTACTCTCTAATCTCTAGTGAGGAACTCACAAGCTTTGATTCTCAAATCTCTATCCTCACTAGTGCTCTTGCACTACCTTGCACTTCAAAGGTGTTTATCAGCTGAACAAATGAGCAAGAGACCTCTAAAAGAGGTGGTGGGGATGTATTTATACACCCCACAGACGAAACGAACCGTTACCTGCTGACTCAGCAAAACTTGAGCTGACCGGACGCGCCGGTCGTACTCACCGGACGCGCCGGTCGTACTCACCGGACGCGCCGGTCGTACAGACCGGACGCGCCGGTCGCTCGTAACGGTCAAAACCGAAAAACACCTAAATGACCGGACGCGCCGGTCAGGGGTGACCGGACGCGTCCGATCGTGCGTGGAGCTTACTGTACTCGCACCGGACGCGCTACCGCGTCCGATGGGTGATGACCGGACGCGTCCGGTCGTCTCAGGACCTTACTGGACTATGACCGGACGCGCCGATCACACCCAGGTCGCGTCCGATGGGGTGTTTCCTTAAGTGACACGAGTTGACTTCTGACCACCACGTCCGGTCCTCGCGAGGACCGCGTCCGGTGCTCAGAGCTGAAACCTCAGTTGCGGAAGTGAACTGACCGGACGCGTCCGGTCATGCCGAGGACCGCGTCCGGTCACTGGAAAATGACCCGAAACTCTCCGTAAAGCGTTACAACTTCAACCAAGTTGCTCCCAACTGAACTTTGAGCTATTCTAAAGCTGCCTAGCGCCAAGTTTAACAAGTGTGCACCACACCTAAACATAGGACTCGCCTAGGTCAAGCTACCCGCTCATGCCCCCCTTTATAGTACGGCCAAAAGAGAAAAACGAAGATCCTAACGACTATTCCAAATGTCTCTCAACACCTCGACATCCGGAACTAACCGTCCTTAATCTTGACGTCACTCTTTTGAGAACCGAAACGCTTTCCATCAAGGGGCATGAATACCATGGTGCCCAAAGCAGTTAAAACCTCCATGACCTAACTTACCAAAGTTTCTGCAAAACACACGTTAGTCATGGTAATAAAGCGTTGTCATCAATTGCCGAAACCAAACCTCGGGGCCTAGATGCTTTCAACCACAATTGTAGTAGGGCCCCTTCACTGTACCAGCAGATCCTATTGCTCCCTTAGAGTTGCTTTGTTCTGCAGTTGCGGTGATCTTTGCTGGCGGCACGACCATCTTATACGGCTTCTGTGGTCCCTTGTAGTTCTGAGTTTTATGCTGTGGAGGCCTAAACCTTGCACCAGGTGCGGACGGACGATAAGAAGGACGATTTGCAGTGACAACTCTGGACTGGGAGGGTCCTGACTCAAACACCCTCTTGCGAATCTTGGATGCAGTGTAGGCGTTGTTGTTCTTTTCTTGTTTCAAACAATCACTGACAAAGTCATTGAACCTGACACGGGTATTGGTACCCACATGCTTCATCATCTTTGGACTTAACCCTCTCTTGAAACTAGCAATTCTCTTTGCATCTGTGTCGACCATGTCTGGAGCATAACAGCACAAGTTGTTAAATGCATGCAAATACTGTGTTACAGTCTTGGTACCCTGATTTAAGGCTAAGAACTCTCCGAGCTTCATCTCAACCAACCCTGGGGGAATATAAACTCCCCTAAATGCTTCAGTGAATTCTCTCCAAGTAATCTGGGCATTGGGAGGAAAGGTGGTGCGGTGATGCTTCCACCACATCCCTGCTGGTCCCTGTAACTGATGTGCAGCATATTCTGTCTTCAGAACTTCTGTCAGTCTCAGCACACGAAACTTATCTTCCATAGTGTTGATCTATTCTTTAGCGTCGAGTGGCTCTGCTGCTTCCTTGAAAATAGGTGGCCTAGTATCCATGAAATCCTTGAAATTGCTGTACTGGTTCACTCCATGGCCACCACCTTGATTATTTCCTCTCTGAACGTTTTCAGCGATGGTACGCAGAAAATCTTCCATATTCCTTTGTGACTGCTCGGCGTTGCGCTGGCTTCCAAGGAACTGTGCGAAGAACACTTCTGCAGTGAGCGGTGGAGGAGGGGGCAAATGTGGCTCTGGCTGTGGCTCCTGGTGATTGACGTTGTTTGCACCACCCCCACCAGCCCCTGCACCGTTGCCACCAGTTTCAGCGGCCTCATTCGTGGCACGGCGAGTGTTTGCCATCTGCATATTTCAGCAACAAGTAATAATTGAGCGAAGTGGTAGTAATTGTATCCGAATGAACAATCATGCCATACTGAATTTATTGGAGAGAATAAGTCATGCAATAAGACAGAGGCACAATAATCACATTCTAATTAAAACAACATCACTAATCAAATTACTTTGAATGCAACATCGCGTTCCATACAACCACGTTGCCAGCATACATACACTGGACTTTCATGCGTTCAAGCATCACATACACAACCAAGATCCAAAAGATCGCCAGTCTCAAGATCGAACAGGATACAACACGATATATGGGAACCAAAAGAAGGCCATCGCGATAAAGCCTATCACTAACGCAAGGCAACTAGCCTACTCCTCGGGGCCATCGTCGAGGTCGGAGGCGTCACCATTGCTACCATCAGTAGCGGCGTCGTCGTCGACGTCCATCTGGGCGGCGTCCGGAGGAGCGTATGGGCCTATCCCGTTGTAGAGGGCATGGAACTCTTCATGCAAGTTGGCGTTATACCCTTCTAGCTCCTCGACCCTTTGCCTGAGAAGGTCCCTCTCGTTCTAGGCTTCATTCCTTTCCTGCACTAGCTGTCCCATCATGCGATCTGCATTTTTGTTGGCCTGAGTCAACATCTGCACCCGCTGCATAGCACTCTCACCTCTCTCGAGAGCCCGATCTCGCTGCAAGCTCATGTCGGCCAACTGCTCCTGCAAGCTAGCTATAGCACGTGCTTGCTTCTTCTTCTGCTTCCTTGCTTCAAGCCGATCATTACCTCTTAGACCAGTCAAGGTCCAATAGGTATTCTCAAGACCCTGGTATGCTCTGATGGCTGCATACATGGCACTCATCGTGTGGTTGTCGCTAGCCTGTCCTTCACTTGGGCCTCTGACCAAAGCACTACCTTGTGTCTGCACCCAAATGGCATCACGAGGATCATCTCTCGGGAAGGTACCGGCCAAGGCTGCTGCCAACTCATTAGGAAACCTGCTCATTATATCTCGGATGACGTGAAAAGCTGCACCCTCTGCACCCTCAACTGGAGTGCGCCCTTCAAACTCCAAATGCCAACCAGCCCATTCTGGCGCATCACCAAGGGCAGGGACGGTGATCTCCACTATTGCAAGTCCATCCTCAGCTAGCTGGCTCTCATTCCAAGAGTACACCGGCTCTTGACCCTCTGGGTATCCCACATCATGGAGCACTCTCCAAAGCAAGGTGGGCATGCCAAACTCACTTAGAAAAGTGTCCGTGCTGCGGCGCTCCCGCGGGGCCATCTGGTGACGTGGTGCTCTTCCACCAGTGGACTTACGGACAGTCTTCTTCGTGCGGGCCATCTGTAGCACAAGTTTTTAAATTACCCGGTGAGACATATTTTAAGTTGATGTCACTTTTATCAAACTGGGATAATCCTTTTATAAGGGAGGAATGCAGGTTATGAATGAAATGCTTAGGCAGTATGATGCATGCGCGAGTCTTACGTTCTCACAAACTTAGAAAATAAAGACATCTAACGATGAATTCGGTGACATACAACGATCTCTCATATACGTAACTAATTCGATCTACACGATAAACGCTGTTATGTACCTGCAGAAAATTCATTTCAGCCCATTCCCCATGAATGCATGAAAGCAGTAAATCTACCTACGCGCTCTACACGAATCTCCAGATGCGTGTACAACGGTAGTAACTACCCAAACACATCATCCTATTGACGGCATCGCCTCAACGGACAGAACACCCACACATGCGATACTTTCATAAAAACATGTGTACAACATGTAATTATTCTAGTATCATATAAAACACTCTCCCTAGATCGGCGGTGTATCCGATCATGCTCTCATAGCTCACACTTACCAAAGCGTAGAGGTAACTGATCCATACATTACCACTCAATTAAGTGGCACTCATACAATATCACGCCGTATGAGCAACAAAAGAGAAATATGGTGCAAGAACCCTAAGTTAGTACTTAAATAGCCACCTAGAGTCCTTAATTGGGCATACAGGATATGACCACTGGCACACATTTAGTTTTAAAATCACACTTTTTAAATAGAATTTTGTTTTAAATACACTTATGAACAGTAATCACGCTAAACCATGCTCCGATACCAGCTATCACAGAACCGCCCAATTATACGAGATTAAGTAGGAAAATCATCCAACGGAAGGACAATTTAACAAACTTAAGCCCGTATAACCCGGTAGTCCGTGAAATCTCGACGGATTTCAAACCCTTTCACATAACAGCCAAGATTGTACTAAGTTTAGCGGTCACCATCATAAGTTACATAAATGTTCGCGGCATAAAATACATCGGAGTTTAAACATAGTTATTACAAACCAGGTTCGAATAAAAGTAGCGGAAGCGGTAGTTCAAATCACGTACACGCACAACATTTTTAAATAAAGTGCCAGCTTGGGACCATCTCCAGCAAAAGCATCAGGCGAGAAGTAGCGAATGACCATTGCCCATGGTCCTATGCTTCGCCCATTGCAGGATAGAGACAGTTGATACAATAGCCATAGTACATCTGTCCATCTGCAACAAGTGGGAACAAAGCCCTGAGTACGAGAAGGTACTCAGCTAGACTTACCCGTCATAAACCAGAAATAAAAGACACCAAGGAATCATGATAGGCTTTTTAGTGGGGTAGCTGACTCATTTGCAAAAAGGTATTTTTAGCATTTTAGGAAAACCTTTACAAAAGCTTTGCATCAAGTGAAATCTTTATTAACCTGTCAACTACATTTGCACCTGTACTAAAGTAACATGTAATTAAACAGGCAATGATAGCTAATGATCATTAACAACTTCCATTATGTCATAATTCATATAACTGTCCAAGTGTTCCATCAATATTACTACGATGAAGTAGCTCAAGTCAAGTGTTCAATATCCAGTGAATGATGGCGATTCGAATCGATTATTAACCAGCTGGTAAGTTATTCCTCACATAAACCTCACTCACCAAAGTGAGGTGTTGGTCCCCGAGTCAACCATTCAGGTAAAGTCGCGAGCTTGCCAGGAACCACTTGTACCCGGGGGCCGCCCGACTGCTCTTTGGCCTTATCATCGCGCCCCCGTATCCTGCCACTACTGCTCCGGTACAGTGCATTGCGGGCAATCCACTCGGCCCGAATAATCTTCCAGTTTCACGGTCGGAAGGTACTTTATCCGGCCAGCTAAATGTGAGGCATGCGTTCAACATGACCCGAGGGACAACAACGGACGGTCCTTAATCGACACAGACGGAAAACACTACAGTCCGAAACCCTGCAAGTTTCTGCCCGGTCTCAATTTCATTTCACACTTAGTTATACCATGACTTCATAGTCAACCCAACATATCCAAGTAACCACCTATAGCTCGCAGGTGACAGGAAATCACCCGACTTCTACCGGTCTAAGCAAGCTAAGCATTGACTCGACTGCGAATACCAGGGTAATAAGGATATGGTATAACAAAGGTAAGCAAGGTATAATGCAGCAACGTTTGCAAACAACTCCTAAACGTAATGCATCAAATTAAGTAAAGTTAATAATAAATTATTTGCAAACCGGGAGAGAAATGCTCCGGGGCTTGCCTCTCTCGAAGGAACTTGGACGGTGGTCGGGGCACTCCGGGAGATCTTCACCGGTCTCTTCTTCGGCTTCTGTCACCTCCTGCTGCTGCACCTCGATCTGCTCCTCTGGCTCCTCGGGTAAGACGACTGGGTTCTCGGTTTGCGATCCTATATGATGCAATGCGCGTAAGTGATTATGCAAGTATGCATCGAAGGAGATGAACGCAATGAATATGTTGAAATGCAAGGTAGTCAACATCATCCAGAAACTATACACTACAAGCACATGTCATCTACTGCATTCTCTTCTACTACTATTATGTTAAGTTAACCTACCTTATGAAATGCTTCAAAGATACACCAAAGCTTTACTAATTTCTTAATCACACTTAAAGCAACACTTGCTTAAACCCTAAGTAATAATAGTAGGTTTGAATAGCAACATATATTTCTGTTGCTCCTAAAAATCTAAGAAAATTACAGTAGCATAATAATACTCTAAACAGACTACCATAAAAATTTCATGGCATTTGGATAAGTAAACCATCCTATACAAAAATGACAAGCTATAGCATAAAAATAAGCATGAAATTACTTTGTACTATGGAAAGTGTCAAACAACAGAATTAATATTTTTCCTAGGTTCTTTATAGCATACTATGACTGTACAAAAATTATCACATGCATTTTTTATACAAAGTTTGCTCTCTAGCAAAAATAACAAAAATCAGCCATTAAAGGCACTTGAACTACACTTCAACATTTTTCCACAGCACATGCATGGAACATATTTTTCCTAGGAAGTACATGATATAAGAAGATTAACAAACTTGAAATCATATTTTTCTGATACATATAGGATTTACTAGCTATTTTACAAGATATCAGCTATATTAATAATTAATTAAAGCTCTACAGAAAAGTATTCCAAAAATGACATGCAATATTTTTAGATTGTATATCTGGTTCCAATGAATCCCTAGAAATTTATTTCACAATTTTTGGAGCTGAAATGACTACTAAAACATTTTCCAAAGCATTTTCAACAAGAATAATAAAAGAAAATGGAAATGGATTTTCATAACGGCACTGGGCCGGCCCGGGGAATCAAGCGGTCCATAGCCGTTCTCGGCCTGGCATCGCGCGCGGGGGGGGGGGGGGGAATGGCCGAGCCGGCCTGCTCGGGGCGCGGCCCACAGGGCGTAGCCCAGTCCACCGAGAGGAGGGGGAAAACGGAACGCGGTCGCCGGCGTCCATGGTCTCGCCGTCACGGCGGCGGCCGAGGGCCAACGGCCGGCTCCGGCCAAACCACGACTAGCTAAGGAGCGCAACATGCTCGCAAGAGAGTAGCGAACACGTGAAGGGGACGCGGGAGGGCAGAGAGAGAGCGAGTGAGGCGGTGCGCGGGGCACGGGCTCGACGGCACCGACGCGGTGGCGCGGCGGAGCGAGGGAAATTGAGCCCTACCGAGGCAAACGAGGGGATGGCGACACCCGTTCGGAGGAGGGGAGGATGGGGCGGAGCCTCGTGCTCGGGCAATTAGACGAAGGTGGTCCACCGGTGCCGGAACAGGGCGGGGACGGTGGCGGAGCTCGGTGGCGAGCGGTGTTCCGCTGCGGTTTCACCGGAGGAAGGAAGAAGGGAAGCAACCGAGGCGCAAGTGGGAGAGAAACCAGGTGCCCGGGCGATTTTGAAGCGGAGCGCGGGCGCGGGGTCCACGGCGGCCACGCGGTGGCGTCGCCGGCATGCGGCCGCCACGCGGCGGGCGTTTTCTGCCGGGGCGACAGCGCGCGCGCGCGGGCGGGAAGAAGAGGAGCGACGCGGAGGCTGGCTGGGCCGGGCCGAGGCAGAGGCGGCTGCGGGCGCGCGCGCGAGAGTGGCGCGGGCCGAATCCGAGGCGGCGGCCTGCTAAGCTAGATTTGATTTTTTTTTTTTCAAATTTTTCATTTCAAATCAAATTCAAACACAGATTTCAAACCCCATTTTGAACAAGAAGAAGACATTTTCTGGAATTGACCCAAAAATAAAAGTTGCTTAGAATTTAATTCTCTACAACTTTGATTAAGGGGCCAACTAAAAATTCTCAATAGATTTTGAATTAAAGAATAAAAGCTAATTTAGAGAGGATTTTTGAATATTTTAATTAATATTTTTGAACAAGCTTTTTGACAAAACTTTGAGTCATTTAGTTGCTCCAAAAATTTTGACCTATAATTCTAAGTGATATAAAATTTTTAGTTGCACAATTTAGATGGAATGTGATTAGCACATTATACATTACACCTCAAATACCACTTTCTAAGCTTTTATTTCACTCAAATTATAATATTAACATGTATGATTATGATGATATGAAATGCCATGCATATGATTGCCATGCAAATACTTGCGTAACACCGGAGTGTTACACTGTGGGACACTGCCAAAGCCGAAAATTGGGTGCCACACACCTTCATTCTCGTTATTTGCTGAGGGACACCGCGTTTTTGTTCACTTTGGCCAGTGGACACCGCCGACCGGCTCCACCCAGTACCGGAGAGAGAAACTTTGCGAAATGACGACCGGTGCCCCTGACCCATGTCTGGTTGGACCCAATCGACTGTTGCGAACGGGTCTGGTTGGACCAGCTTAAGTCCCAGCCGATCGAGTCTAGATTAGGGTTCAACTCCAGTCCGTCCCCGTCCCCAATCCCTTCGTTGCCGCTCCACTTCGCCGCTCCCGTCGCCGCCGCGCACCATTGACCGCCGCCGCTGAGCTTCTGGAGCACACCCGCCGTCCGTCATGTGGGGCTGAGCTTCAGGAGCACCACCGCGCACAAGGAGATGGCGTCCCCCAGGAAGGACGCCCCATGCCCTGGGTCTCCGCCTAGGGTTCTACCTCAATTCAATTGGATTCGACCAGGGTGAGATTTCTATGCCCCCCTTACTGCTTTCCCTTAGATGTATGTGTTAGAAAGGTTACGTTGAGTTTTTTTGGATAATTTAGGATGGATCCGGCTAGTGCTTGTAGATTGGCGATTAAGGTTCCCGCATATGTAGAGCAAAAACCAGATGGGTTCGGTGATTACCACGTGACTGAGAATTGGATGCGTGCGGTTGACAAGGATACTTTCAATTGGATGGGTTTTCATGCATTGCTTGATGAGGAGATTGTCCACGGTCAGGATCAGGAACTGCAGGTTACATGTTTGGACAAGAACACGAATGAGACAACTCGTATAAATTCTGATAGTTCTTTGCTACATGCATTTGATATGTACTGGGACAAGAGGAAGCTGCCAGTGACTGTGGAGGTTGTGGACACTCGAGCTTGGGACACTATGGGGAAACAGTTCCCTGATTCTGTTGTTGATGATCCTCCACAGCCATTAGATGTGATTATGCCTGCTGACAATGCTCATAATCCTGATACTGATGCCACTCCAGAAGATGCTAATCCAGAAGATGCTACTCCAGAAGTTGATACTCCAGAAGATGAGGCTGAGGGTGAGGTTCAGGATGATGACAGTGATGAGTCTGATTTATCTGATAAGCCTGATGAGGCTAAGGCTGATTCTGATGAAGACTGGGGAGAGAATGATGAAGTGGAGTATGTTGGAGTAGATGATGAGAAAGAGAAGTACAGGGATGAGCTGGCTGATAATGAAGCTGAAGGTGGCTATGCTTATTATCCTGACACTGATGAGGAAGATGGTGACCCACTAACTGTCAATGATGCAGAGGAGTGTGATGGTGTGGTGCATGTGACTGACTTAGAAAATCCTAAAATTGCTGTTGGTGTCACTTTTGAGGATGGTTTCCTTTTTAAGAGGTGTATTAGGCAATATGCTGTTCTAAAAGAAGTTGAACTTGCAGTTCCTTATAGTGAGTCATGGCGGTACAGAGCATATTGTAAGGCCAAGAGGTGTAAGTGGAGCATTCATGCATCTCAGTGTGCAGATGGCAAGACATGGAAGGTATTTGAGTCAATTGTTTCATTTACTCTATATTGCTTCATTTACTCTATATTGCTTCATTTAATTGCTTCATTGATTTGTTTTCATTGATGGTTGCAGATTAGGAAGATACCTTTCAAGCATAATTGTGCTGGCACAGGGAATTTGGAGGAAAAGAATTGTATGGCAAACAATCATTGGGTGAAGGATAGAGCTCTCAAGTGGCTGAGGGAAGACCCAACTATACAGGCCAAGGCTTTGAAGAAGAAGTTGGAGGACCATTACCCAGTCAAGTTGAGTTACTGGAAAGTTTGAGACGGCCGGCAAATGGCACTAGATGTGCTTCAGGGTGTATGGGAGGACAGCTTTGTACATGTGTTTTCTTGGAAGAGAGAGATTGAGAAGAAGTGTCCTGGTAGTGTTGTAGAGCTTGAGTGGGATGTTATGAATAATAACAGAAGATTTAGTAGGATGTTTGTAGCACTGAAGCCTTGTATAGATGGCTTCCTTGAAGGTTGCAGGCCTTATCTAGGCATAGATTCCACTGTTTTGACAGGAAGGTGGAAGGGGCAGTTAGTTGCTGCAGTAGGCATAGATGGCAACAATTGGATGTTCCCAGTTTCCTATGGAGTTTTTGGCAGTGAGACCAAGGAAAACTGGGAATGGTACATGAAGATGCTTCACAAGGCTATTGGTTCTCCACCTAGACTTGTTTTGTCAACAGATGCAGGTATTTATTCATGCATTTTAGTTTGACCTTTTTCTCTTGCCGTTTAGAACATGCTGACCTTGTTTACAACATGCTGACCTTGAGTGCTTTCAACTGGTTTGCAGGCAAAGGAATTGATCAGGCAGTGACCAAAGTCTTCACAAATGGTGTAGAACATAGAGAATACATGAGGCACCTTGTCAAGAACTTTCAGAAGAGGTTTAGGGGAGAAGTGTTTGAAATGAACTTGTGGCCTGCTTCAAGATGCTACCGGATGACAACACATGCTAGACATTGGGATGAGATGCACAAGGCATGCCCAAAGGCCACAAAATGGTTGGAGGACAATCATAAACAGCTATGGGCAAGGGCCAAGTTCAGCACAGCATCAAAATGTGACTATGTGACCAACAACATTGCCGAAACTTTCAACAATTGGATCAGGGAGGACAAGTCATTACCTGTTGTTGAGCTCATGGATAAGATAAGGCAGATGATCATAGAGAGGTTTTACACAAGGATGCAGTTGGTCTCAAAGCTGTTAGGTTTCAAGATTCTGCCAGGTGTTATGAAGGACCTGCATGCCAAAAGTAGAAACCTGAACTACTCCATTCATAGGAGTGGCCCAAATGTTGGTGAAGTAGGAGGAGTGAATAAGGATCTAGTCCCTTGGAGATTCATTGTAGACCTGGACAAAAAGGAGTGTACTTGTAGAGGTTGGCAGCTTACTGGACTGCCTTGTGTGCATGCCATAGCTTTGATTGGCACAAGAAGGATGGAATTGGAGGATTATGTGGATCCTTACTACTCTGTCCAGAAGTTCAAAGCAGCTTATGCATCTCCTGTGCCTCCATTGCCAAGCAAGGAGGAATGGGAAAAGGTGGACCTTGACTTCAAACTTCTTCCTCCTCTGTGCAAAAGAGCAGCAGGAAGGCCAAGGAATAGAAGGTTGGTTGGAGTTGAAGAAGGTGGATCTAGCATCAGAGGGAAGAGAAGGTGTAAAAGGTGTGGTGGATATGGTCACCTATAGAAAACATGCAATGAAACTGTGGATGACCCAGATGCACCACCACCTGCTCCACCAAAGAAGAAGAGGACTTACAAGCCAAAAGTAGTGGGGATTATAGAAACCACAGAAGATGCTCCCAAAAAGAAGAGAAGGACTTCTAAGCCAAAAGTAGTGGCAGAGATCCCAGAAGAAGATGCACCCAAGAAGAAAAAGGAACCTCCATCCAAGAAAAGGAAGGCATCCACCAATGAGAACCAAACAAACAAGAAGAAGGGAACTACTGTTAGCCCACCAATGCAGTAAGTCCACCAACAGTTAGCCCTTCATTTTGTCACTGTTAGTTTAGGAACATGTTAACATGTGTCACCATTTATGCAGGGTTAGCCCACGGCCTATGACTAGGAGCCTGGCTACCTCCACAACTAGTCCGAGCGGTGGCACCAGGAGCAAGAGGAAGCTGCTTGATGCATAAGTGCGCTGCAAGGAAGGCATTTTGAGGCTCCTTGCCATTTGGTTAACTTTTGTGTACTTTTGGGCCTGCTGGGCCTGGTTATGTAATATAGTGAACCTGGTTATGTAATGTCGTGCACTGGTACTGATACTGAAATGTTCTGCACTGCTAATGTATTCTGGGTATTTGGTGAAACTTGTAGCTCTTGGTACTGTAATGTAATGAACTGGTACTGAAATTAGAAGGCTAATGCATGTAACTTCTTGTCTCTTGGTACTAAAAGTTGGCATAAATGCCTTTCATTCATTTTACAATGGCATTACAAAGCATAGTTCATGCTAGTTTGTACATTAACATGCACAGCATGACAAAGCACACAACTCCACACACACTAGCAACTTTCATTCACTTTTCCACACTATGCTGCATATGCATGCTTCTAACAACTACGCCCAAAGCTTGAACACTAGTGTTCATCACCGAGATAGAGTCCTCCAAAGCATGCAATTGGGCCACCATTGTTGCAATCTGGGCACCAATGTCAACGGCAGAGCTTTCAGGCTTCCACATAAAGAAGTTGCACCTTTTGTTGCCCTGTGACAAGCATATGAACACATGAACCCAAGATCTAGACGTTGACACCCAAACGAAATTGAAAAACACGAACTACTCACCCAGTCCCGTCTCTTGCAAGTGTAGAACGGCTTGTCGGGGTGCTTCAAAGTCCTCGAGACACGCTCCACGACGGTGGGCGTCTTGCAGAACGGGCATAGCGGTTGGCCACCCTCCGGCGGCTGCCCCTGCCCACGCGAACCGGTCGAGCAGGAAGCGCTAGAACCGGTCGCCATCTTCAGGCCTCCTTTTCGTCCACCACGCCAGTCGAGGAGAAAGCGCCGGAACCCTAGCCCGACCGCCCGCCGCCTACCAAATCACCGCCGCCGCCGCCGCGCTTTCGTTGTGAACAGAGGCAGGGAAGGGGAATGAAATGAACAAAGGCAGGGGAACCAGAGGCTGGGACTTAGGTGGTCCAACCAGACATGGGTTAGGGGCACCGGTCGTCATTTCGCAAAGTTTCTCTCTCCGGTACTGGGTGGAATCGGTCGGCGGTGTCCACTGGCCAAAGTGAACGAAAAAACGGTGTCCCTCGGCAAATAACGAGAATGAAGGTGTGTGGCACCTAATTTTCGGCTTTGGCAGTGTCCCACAGCCAATTCTCCCAAATGAAAATGACTAGCCGCGTGAACGTAGCCTCTCAAAAAAAAAAAAAACTGTCACCGACGAAGCACGGGTCCATTTGCCAGCAGTCACCTCGCCATAACTACATGTCCGATATCTCGCCGGATCGATGGACCTCGATCGCCGGAGTCTCGAGACGCCAGATATTTCGAGAACCACAAGCAGCCTCCTTAGCAGTGGCAGCGGTACGAGCGCGGCATCGTCCACCCGTCGCATTCCATCACGCCGGCGTCCGCGAGCGTGGTGGACGCGTCGAGAGCGAGCGCCCAGCCCCTGCTCAGTCACATGCAGAATCCAACCACGCACCCTGTCCGTGCGCGCGCGTCGTAGGTCGTACGGGCTCGGAAGCGGCGAGACAGGCAAGCACCCCGTGCGCGCGGCCCAAGCAGGACGGGGACCAACGACCAAGCAAGGCAGCAAGCCATCCCACACGGTCCACGGCGCGAGCGAACGGGTGGCGCGGGCGCGGGCATGCCACGACGCGCGCGCCGCAGCCACCCAACGCGGGGCGCGCACATACGCCTGTCGCGGCCGCTTGATGTCAACCCTGGCAGTGGCAGCGACCAATGACCGGAGCGAATCTGCCTCGCGCCGTGCTCTCCCCGTTGGCTCGGGCAGTACGACTCGACGGCGAGTTAATTTTTGAAAATGTTTCTGGGAGTTATTCCTTTTTTAGGATCACGATGGGATGGGCGTACGTATTATTAATATTTATATATATGATGTGGGTATTGACGCGTCGGCCCGTGCGCCAGGCGAAAATGGGTGATTTTCAGACGCCACGTGGCCCATCAAGGCCATTATCAAATGATTTGCTCCAATAATTGGACACGCCCAAATGATTTCCGCCTGCCAGTGGTAATAATCCGTTCCCTAGCCCAGCGTCTCATTGACCTCGCGAACGAAGCAGTTAGCTTCGTTTCCTTTGCCAATTCCAATTCCTGCCGATCAAGAAACACGCTGGTTCCTTTGCCAATTCGCATGGCAAAGTTTTGACAAGTGTGATCTCCCATGCAAGAAAAAAATCGACAGGTGTTGGTTCAACGAGAAGTCGTGTCAAAGAAAAGGAGGTGACCGTTCTCTAGCAGAGGGCAAGTTGAAGAGGACAAGTGCGTTGTTCAGAGAGGGAAGGGAAGCGGCTCAAGTTTGCTGCGCCTACACAACCACATGAACTCTTTGTTGCACTCTGATCCAACCATTTCCAGATTTTCCATGCCCCCCATATCCTTGTGCTATCGGGATAATCCTGTGCGATTTACTGCCAGCCACAGTAAATCTGATCCCCCTGCCGTTTCATCCTCATAATTTTTGCACGGCTTCTTTTCTCAAGATTCCTTCGGTTGCTTGCTTGCTCAATGATCGTCTATATTTAATCGACGCAGCAGTGATCCGCTAACATTTCATAATTGCTGCCTTGCCGTGCCCATAAATATTTTTGGAACAAGTTTGTGACCAAATAATTTGCATCAGGACACACGTCACCGGGGTGGCAACTGGCAAGCCATGCCCGGTCAGGTCTCCTTCGTTAATTCGTCTGAACAACATCCTTATCATACTTTAATGCTTCGTCATGCATAAAACGTATCCGTATTGTCATCAGTGTTCGTGCAACGCGCTCTCTCTGGTCTCTTCTTCTACATACTATAATATACACTGCTAACAAACAAGTCGGGTTCGTATAATATGTTGCACGATGTTCATGATGGATTAGTTATTTCTATTGGTTTTAACTGAGCTTGGTCTAACCTTTATTATTCAACCATAACATGACATGAGTGGTGTGATGATACCAACAAAGGTCTTCCAACTTCAAACCCAAGGTGAGAAGAACGAGAGTGAGAGACGTCGGACTGATGGACGGAAGAGGGGTGAGAGAGAGAAGAAATAGGCTTTCCTACTTTAATAATAGGCGTGTGTAGAGAGATACACACAAGTGTGTGTATATATATATATATAATGTGTGTGTGGATTATTATTTATTATCTATAGAAATTTTGTCCTTTATTGTTAGGTATAGATGTGGATATGGATATGGACTACTATATAATAGCCATAATAATTTAGAGAGAGAGGTAGGAGGAATAAGCGAGAGACGAAAGAAAAAAATACTTTAATATTAAGTATAGATATGGGCAATTATATAATAATCATAATAATTTAGAAATGGATAGTGAGAGAAAGTAGGAGATGAGAGAAAGAAATATTTATTTTTTTAATATTAGTTATAGATATAGATCTAAATCTAGATATACAAATAGATAGGTAAAGCATTCTCCTATCGAGTGCCTTATCTTGTCTCGCCTGGACCAATTCGCACTCTGCACACTCATCTTCCTTTCCTTTCTCTTTCTCCACCTTTCTCTCCTTCTCTCTCCTCTCAAATCCATGGCGGACAAGGATCCAGTGTCTCCTTCCGGCGACTCTAGGCCCTCCTCCTCCTCCAACATGTCAAATAGATCCGACGACCCTAAGCCCTCCTCTGATGACAAGTCGAGCGGATCCAGTAACCACGAGCCAGGTTGGTGGTCAGGTTTTTATTGTTTAGGGCTAGGGAGGGGGGTGTTGCGTTCTACGAAAGGGGATTTTAGGAGGCCGGCGAGCTATAGGGGGTGGCAGTCGAGACGACAATGGGGGTGGGGTGGCAGGGACACCGTCCTAGGGTGGTGGGAGAGGTTGGTTAGACGCTATCAGTGACGGGGGCGTCAGCTTGAGAGAAAGAACGTGGAGGCTAGACCCGGCTTGCTCACATTGGCCTGAAAAAAAACTCAATCTGTGGTGGCTAGACCTGGCTTAAGAAGAAGATTTTTTCACGTAGATCGAGAAAACCCTTGAACCCATGTCCCACTCTTACACAGCGGTACCGTAGCTCTGTGAGATAAACTGGCCGCAAACTTGCGCTTTCTACGTGGGACAAACGAGGGAGTTTTTTCTCCTCGTCGCTGTGTCCAAGCCACGAGAGTGAGTCCTTCGGGATTCGAACTCTGACCACCCCCGAAACTGAGAGCTGCTCACCGGCCAAAGAAACACGCGCTGATTCACTGGGCTAGGCGAGGCCAGTGCTAGGAAACAAACGCCCCCTAAGGCGCTCGTCGGGAGAAAAAAAAATGTGCATCCGTCGTCCGTCATGCTGATAACATGACGGTGCGTGCATCAGCCGGGTCCATGAAAATATGGACGTACTTATATATATAATATAATACAAGAGACCTCATAATACAACCATTGTAACTTAGTGTCTGTTCCGCTATGAAAATTCCTATTATGTCCTCTCGGAGGCAACACGCTCCGCCCCCAAAACTTCCAGAAAGATTGAGGGGCAGTTCGGGAAGAAAGCGGAAAAATCACTGCCCCCATCGTTTGTTAGGCCCAATCATGGGGCGGCAGCTGGGCAGCACTGCTGCGGAGGCTGTTAACAACTGGGGTTAACGAGTTAACAAGGGCACGCCGTTGGACTGGTCAGCTGCTAACCGCGGCTGCTAATTCCGACCGGGGGAGCCATGGCTCGGCTATATAAACCCACCCGCCCCCGCCTCCTCTTCTCCCCCTCCGCCTCCTGCTCTCTCTCTCTCTCTCTCTCTCTCTCGCCTCTAGTGCGCGGAGCTCTCTTGAAGCCTCGAGACCCGTCTCGCCACTGCTGGCTCTGCCGCTGCGCTAGCTGTTGCATTGCAGTCCGCGAGGCTTGAGCTGCTAGGTACGCTCGCGTTCTTGGCCGCTGCAAATGTGGGTCGGTTCAGAGCTCTGATGAACTCCGCGCCGAGGATGGGGGAAACGGACGGGATTGTTTGTTAGATTGGAATTGATGATTTAGTTTTTTCAGGGTTCTAGAAAGAATGATAAAATTTTGAGGGGGGTTGTAAATAATGACATGACTGAACTAGAATTTGGGTTGGAATGAATCCTCGGGAGAAGTATTCGGACTGCCTGCTAATCTCGATTCCTCCCTGCAGCTCGCTCTTCACCACAGTCCCCAGACATGGAGTTCGAAGACCGCTGCCACAAGGTCCAGGAGCCCAAGTTCGACTGCCTGCTCTTTGGTAAGCCGCTGCTGCTCCACTTCCTGCAAAAATGTCGCCGCCCCGTTGCTGTCTTGTTTTTGTTTCGTTCTGCGGTTGCCTTGTTCCTCTGCTGCCCCTTCACGGAATGCAAAGGTTTTCTGACCTGTTTGTGCTTGCCTGCAGACCTCGACGATACCCTGTACCCGCTGAGCTCCGGGATCGCAGGCCATGTCAAGACGAACATTGAAGGTGAGGTTCCCTCTTCTCCTGCTGTTACTGGTTGCCGCTTGTTTTTTGCTGTCTGAACTTTCAGTGAACTGAATGCCTGCAACTTTTCGCTTTTGCCACCATTCATTTCAGATTACATGGTTGAGAAGCTGGGTATTGATGAGAGCAAGATCGAGAACCTGGGCAATCTGCTGTACAAGAACTACGGCACCACGATGGCTGGCCTCAGGGTACGTGTATCGCAGCTTTCCTGATCCTTTGAATTGTTCGATTCCTCTTTTCTATTAGTGAGTCAGTGATCTAAAAAGGGCCCATTTTTTTTCCTCATTCCTTTGGATTTCCTAGGCGATCGGCTACAGCTTCGATTACGACGAGTACCACGCCTTCGTCCATGGAAGGCTGCCCTACGACAACATCAAGCCTGACCCTGTTCTCAAGCACATTCTCAAGAACCTGCGCGTCCGCAAACTCGTAAGCGTCCTCCTCAGACTGACACAAATCTCTCCTCCTCCTCCCGACAAGATGGATGGAGTTGCTGAATTATTATACCTGTGGTGTGTGTGGTGTTTCAGATATTCACCAACGGCGATATGGTCCACGCCGTGAGAGCCCTCGAGAGGCTGGGCCTGGAGGACTGCTTCGAGGGGATCATCTGCTTCGAGACCCTGAACCCGCCGTGCCCGCCGCAGGGAGACCAGGAGCCCGAGATCTTCGACATCGCCGGCCACTTCGCCCGCTCTGGCACCGCCGACGAGCTGCCCAAGACCCCGGTCCTGTGCAAGCCCAACGTCGACGCCATGGAGGAGGCGCTCAGGATCGCCAACGTCAACCCCCACAAGGCGGTAAGTTTCCGAGCTCTGGCACCCATCATAATTTCAGTTCCTGTTCCTGACGTTGCATTCACACCTGAAGAGCCTTTTTTTCTAATTTATTTTTCTGTTTGACCATGTCCCTGACGAAAGCTTACCTGATTGATTTGCTGCAGATTTTCTTCGACGACAGCGTACGCAACATCCAGGCCGGGAAGCAGATCGGCCTCCACACAGTGCTGGTGGGCAAATCGCAGCGGGTGAAAGGCGCGGACCACGCGCTGGAGAGCATCCACAACATCAGGGAGGCGCTGCCGGAGCTGTGGGAGGAGGCCGAGAAGGCCAAGGAGGACGTGCTCTACGCCGAACGCGTCGCGATGGAGACCTCGGTCACCGCGTAGAACTCCCGAATCCTCCGGAGCCGAACTTTCTCGACATCCAGGACCGCGACGATCACATACCACTCCCCGAGCCAGGGCTGGTGATCTCACGCTGGAACTGACTGAATCCAGCAATGGCCGGGCCGAGAACTTCCGACAGCAGGAGGGGGTGCAGCATGTAAAGGGGGAACAGCAGATGAGATCATGTTTGGGATGGTCCCAATATCTATATATATATATAGTTATATGTATCAGCCAGACCTTTGCTTGTAAATTACCAGTATTAGAAGTAATAAGAAAATGGAGTTTACTTGTACGTTTCTTGTGTTCTGTCATCGGAAGCAATAAAACTGGCTAGCAGGACCGGAAGAGCAACACATTTGCTTCTCTGAACTGCTGCCAGATTTCTCTTCCATCTCTCCGGTTCCATGAGACGTCAACCTCTTGGCAGCTGTTGAGCACTTGAGCCGACGAAGCAGCCAAACCGCCAAAAAGCCTGGAGATCACAGATCAGGGATATTCCGTGTGGATCGTGTAGCGCAGCAGATGGTACCCGTCGCGAACTCATATAGTATCCGTCGTGAAGTCATTTCACATTTATACATTTTTCTCTCGAAAAGCAACCGATAAGGAATTTACTGGGCATGTATCGGTAGAGAAGAAGTAACTTCAAAAAATACAGAATAACAAAAAAAAATCCTCACAACGGTAGCACCAAAACCACCAATACAGCGATAGCCAGACGCCCAACCAGCCCAACAACAACATCCTTAACGATGCCTCTACGACGGAAATAATGACATCCACAGATACCACCGACGCAAATCGAATGTCCAGCATAAGTTTTTTCAACCGAACCCCTCCTAGGGTGAGGGACCTCACGACAATACCTTGAACGTGGAACGTGAGGCCAAAGGTAACACCAATGATGGCATCGACACAGAACGAGCAAAGCCTTCTCCCTAAAGTCCCTCACCCACATCCTTGCCTCATCCTAGACCACTGTTGCCTTACCGAACTGAGCGTAGCTAAGCGAGGTCAGACAACAAGGCAACGATCGCAGCGAGCTGTCGTCAGTAGGAGAATGTTGAAGCACCAACAAGTACAAGCAAGCATGACGTGTCAACACTGCGCCAACCCACAACGCGCAAGACACCCTCCACCACGGGACACCGTAACTTGTTGCAAAAGGCAAGAATTGCAATCAAAGCCACTGCATTCGGCATACAGCGAGATTGTAGTCTTAGCCCTAAGCACCGCCTCACGAAAAACGTTCACAAATGGCCATCTGGAGGTTGACACTACTACAGCGAGTGTGACCACAGAGATGTTGTTCCATCTCTCACTCTCCCCCATTGGTTCATCTCTTCGCCCATCATCCTTCACTCTCACTTTTTCTTGTCTTGATTTTGGAGCTACAAAATCTTTATTGGTGTCCCACATTTATCTCTGTGTCTAACCACCCGAGCTGATTAGCCTTGTGGTACATGTGCAGATGTTTGGCTCACCTTTCACCTTTCTTAAACTCAAAACATATGTACAAAATAGCCACTTATTTAAGTTGAGTCAATCTCCTATCAGTTTTCTATATGAGATTAGCCCTTTATTGCACTAACATTCATTATGAGCCTTGAAATTCATTTGATTTAAGGTTTGATGAAAGCCCAAGTTTGGTTTTGGTAATTAATGACACCATGTTGCTAATGTCATGTGTTAAGTGTCTTGAGTTAGGCATAAGCAACACATGTGATGAAGGTGTACGTGGCAAGGAGTGGTGGCCACAAGATCACAAAGAGATGATGCATAGACATGAAATAACGATCATGGTGGAGATGCACATAAAATGATGGACATGATGATCAAGTGGAGAAGGATCTAAGAGCGCAAGGCAAATGTATAACAATAGGGTTTTCCTTTTACCGGTCTAAGATGAGTAGAGAAGTGATTGACCGGATTTAGGATACATAGCCGAATATCAAGAGGGGCAATCACGGTTAGCTCGGGAATCAAGTGCCACTAGATTAATGTCTTGAGCATATGCATTAGGATCTAGTAGAGAGCTAACTAACGCCTTGAAAATGTTTGTAAAATGCTAACACACATGCACATGATGGTGTACACTTGGTGGTGTTAGCACTTTTGTGAAGTCGGAGAAGAAACGGAGGCGAACGGCGGTCACTGTGGTGACCGGACGCTGCACCGCACACGGTCACGGTTTGACCGGACGCGTCCGGTCAGTTCTTCACAAATGTCTGGCGTGCGGGAATTAGGGTTGGCAACCGGCGCGTCCGGTCCATCACGGAACCAGAGCGTCCGGTCAGGCACCCAGAGGGGCAGAACCGGTCGTAGAGCCGACCGGACGCGCGGCGCGTCCGGTCACGTGCGATCGGACGCGTCCGGTCGCGGTGGGAGCTCTCTGGACTCTGATCGGACGCCGGATGCAGCGCGTCCGGTCAAACGCTGGAGCGCGTCCGGTCACGGCAACGGTTACTTCTGACACGCACTGTTCACGCTTGTCCTGCAGTGATCGGACGCGTCCGGTCACCCTGACCGGTGCGTCCAGTCAGTACGTTATTCACTGCGTCGTCCGGTAACGGCTAGCTGCGTACCTCTTCGCTATAAATAGAAGATGTCCGGGGTTTGAGGGTAACTCTTGCATATTTTGAGACCTAGATACATCATTTGAGCTAGAGAACAACATATCTACTTATCTCTTTGCTTAGTTGCACATCTTGAGTGAAATTGAGTGAGATTCAAGTGCATTGCTTGAGAGTTGCATTCTAGAGGCACTTGATCTTCGAGTTGCTGCGGATTTCTTGTTACTCTTCCGTGTTTTCCGACACGGTAGATGGCTTGGAGCAGCGGAGGTGATTGAGCTCACAATTGAAGATTGTTGGAGCCCTCACCAAGTGTTGTAAAGGGGTTCTTGATCCTTCCCCGCGGGAGTTCGCAAATTGGATACTCTAGTGGAGCTCGTGGCTTGGAGGATCCTCATCTTGTGTGCGGTTGTGCGGCGCCCGTCGAGGGCTCGACTCTTGATAGTCGATTAGCTCGCGAACTGACAGGTGGGTGCATCGCCACAACGAGGAGTAGCTTACTGGGAAGCAAGTAAACCTCGGTAAAAATCTTGTGTCATCCCTTTGCCGAGGATTTCTCTTGTGATTGATCATTGTGATTGATTCTTCGAGTGCATTACTTCTCTACATCGTTGGTATACGAATCAAGTCACTTGTTCTTTACTTTCTTGTACTAATCCTAGTGTAGTTTGCTTAGTGTAGCTTTTATCACATGGGAGTAAGTAGCTTAGTGACTTAGTCTTGTTGGTGTGTATTAGAGATTATAGCCTTGCTTTACTAGAATTGTATAGGTGGCTTGCATAGTGTAGTTGAGCTAGTGCTAGAATTAACCTAGCCATCTTTTATACTAACGTGGTTGTTTAGTGAAGCTTGTAGATTTTTAAATAGGCTATTCACCCCCCTCTAGCCTTTTGGACCTTACAGTTTGGCCAACTTTTATACTAACGTGGTTGTTTAGTGAAGCTTGTAGATTTTTAAATAGGCTATTCACCCCCCTCTAGCCTTTTGGACCTTACAGTTTGGCCAAGTCCCAACGAAAGCAATTAGTTCATTATCATTAGCACAAGCACCAGAAATAAATTATATGTCCTGTTCTAACGCATGAGCATGTTTTGTTACCACTATTAAAGAGCGAAAGGTTTCTTCATCCTTCGTCGCCCACATTCGTTCGACGGGGACCCAATGGACTCAATCTCTCTCTCCTGTACAAGTTAGACTAGCGTGTCCAAGCACGATACAAAGTTCAATTCCATAATAAATTGGAATACGAGGTGTTTTCATGGTCTGCCACTCTTTTCTTATGTACAAGTAAGAGTGCGGAGTCCGACACAATAGAGAGCAAGAAAAAGAAACACATCCCCAAACAATTCAAAAGATATAATAAGCCATGACATTGGCCGAAGGATAACATGACCAGGTAATGTCAAAAAAGAGCAGCCACCAAACAACATACTCGCCGGCAATGCCACTGCCATTTACACACCAACACCACCCCTAGTGGATACGCCGCTCCGCTGCCGCACTCCTCTGGAGGGTTCGCTCAACGAAATGGGGACTGTAAAGGTGGCCGGAGACGCATAAACTGAAACTCAAGTGGGGCAGAACGATCCCTTGAAGCTGTTCTTTTCATCAATTGTCCTTGTAATCGCAAAAGGAAAAAAACGTATAACATTATTTAGAAGCTAATTTATGCTAGATGGTCATTCCAGGACGATAAACACCGGCATCTGTGCATCACAGCCTCGCACCAGATCTTTGTTTTCTTCTGTGCCTTTGGCTTGCAGGCCTACTCAACCTGCAGCCTGAACTTTGAAAGCATGCCACACACTCGCCTATCTAACCTGCCGGGGAGGTAACAACACGTAGAGACTGAAAAGAAAAGGAAAGAAAGGCCCTGCGTGGAGCATGTGAAAGCATCAATGTCATCACCCTCGGACTTGCGAGGTAGAATCCAAAACACTGATGTGACACAATGAGGAAATCAGAAGGGGGTTAGTGCGGATTGCTCTGAAGTTACCCTTACCCGATTTCAGCTAGTAATAAAAACGATGGTTCGAGTCAATGTCTTTTACATCTGTCTCAGCTTGTTGCCTTGCCGTGTGTCCATACCATTCGATCGACACAGCTTGTGAAGCAACAACAACAGCTTGACTGAAATGGCTTCATCCCTGGTGGCTTCGGCTTCCAAGGGGTTAATATATTCTTTTTCTGGGAGATAGGTCTCAACTTTCAAGGGGTTAACTTACTGGAGTTTGCAGGTTTGAAAAAAGCAAGAGTCAGAAAGGAATGAAATAATGTACTACTACAAGTGATGCGTTCTGGAGTGCAGGAAAGACCAGGCACCAAAGGACTAAATAAGATCCCACTGCACTTACTGACGCGAGAACCAGACAGCAATGCCTTCCATTAAAAATACACTGTATATACAACCAGACAACAAATGTTCCAAGTACTTAACCGGCAAATGACACGACTGACGAGACGTCTGGCTTCTTTACTTGCTGAAAGATTAAGACTGGGAGCCCGAAAGGGGCGATGTTTAGTGCGCAAGTGCCAAGTGGGGAAAAAAGACGAGATCTAAAAAATGTCACGGACGTGAAGCTCCCATTCCAGTGATACATGGGCAAGGCACTGCGTGTTATTTTACAGGTTTATCGCCCAATAATCAACGGCGAACTGACGAGGGTGAAAACAACGTCTTTGTGGGCTATGTTTGGCTCTCTGGAAAAATGGCTGATGCTGATGTTGATTTGTCGTGAAAGAAAAAAAAACTATCATTTCGCTGAAATGGTACGACTGATAAGTTCAGCGGTCCAGTTACATCAGGAGAAATGAGAGGGAACCATCGGTGTTAATTGCCACCCGGTTGTCCCCGAACTGGCCCTGGGTGATTTTCTTAAGCATACCGAGTGACTTTTGTAACACCAGGACATGCATCCCCACCCAATTTGTCAGCGTGTACACACGGATGATGAAGCTGTCAAGTCCTCGGAATTTTAATGGTTTTAGTTGTGTGGTATCCATGCGTCATAACAGAAGCCGGAGAGGGACTAGCGTCAGCGTGATTCACATGGAAATCCAGTTTATTGGTACGATGCACTATCTAGCTGTCGGGTTGATCGCAAAAAAAAAAATCTAGCTGTCGGGAGCTTTAGGGCCTGTTTGACCTAACTCGAAACAGTTTCAGCTTGTCACTAAGAAGACGGAGCTCTATCAAACCAGATCTTAGTTATCTGTAAGATCGACCAACACGCGAAACAGAAGGAGCATACTGCTACCTCACAAACTCTGTGTCTACTAGCATCTCATTAAAAAACTAAGTCATTTATTATGACTCCAAATAGATACATCTTGAAACCATAATTCATATATGGTGAATCTAGTAACATTTATTTTGCGTAGTATAAATATCGATCTTCTTTTGTGTGAACTTAGTCAAATCTAAGATAATTTAATTTAGAATAAAACTATAATATCGTTCTTGTTTAGATGGAACGAAGTTAAGTGCTGTTTGGTTCGTATGACTGTAAGTCTGTAACGCAAATGGAAATCAAATCAGTTCAAATGGTATGTCTTGCGGTAACGGTCACAGCTTCAATTCTATTCCAGCTGCAACCAAACACCCGTGGGCTAGCCTAGTGCACCAAAGAGAGACACAGAGAAGTAGAGAGCAAACAACGAAACCACACGGCGGCTGACAGCTAGAGCTAGCTGCAAGTAGCACACAAGTCTGCGAGCTGCGATCGTCCACATATACCGCACATGCATGTATAATTACCTGAAACGGGACGAAGTAAACGGATGCCCAGAAGCGTAATGCTACACGACTGATGATACATTGTACACGCGTACGGCCAATATCTGACCAAGCCGTCGTCGCATTGTATAGCTTCTTCTGCCCGATGTCTAGCTGTAATGCACCTGGCCGGCACCAAGCAAGCTACTCTTCGCTTCCGTGTAATCTCAAGGGAAAGATTGGTGCGCTGAAACACGCATTTGTTATGTTATTTTTGATAGTCCACGGTCCACACGGAAATGGCTAGTTTTCTCTCTTGAACCGCGAGCTTTACATAAGCCTGCATGTCATCACCCCAGGTCAAACACCAGTTTTGTGTCAGGTGACCACCCAGCAGTTTCGTCAGAAGAAAATTGGAAAATGAGCGCTTGCTAAAATATGGAAACTTGACCTGGCTGCACGTCAACGGACCAGCGTACGCTGCTGTCTGAAACGAGCACACAAATATATTTTTGACGCAGTCGTTCACACGATGACGTGCACCGTGAAGATTTAAATACTCCCACGCCTTGTTTAGTTTGCCTCAAAGTTCCAAGTTTTTTCACTCTCTCTCCATCACATCAATTTTTAACCGCTTGCATGGAGTATTAAATGTAGGTAAAAAAAATAACTAATTACACAGTTTAGTTGGAAATCACGAGATGAATCTTTTGAGCCTAGTTGGTCCATGATTGGACAATATTTGCCAAAAAAGACGAAAGTGATACTATTCATCGGATTGAAATTTTCTTCAATCTAAACAAGGGCCCAGTTCACACAGCTTTATTGGACTATATTTCTGACGCGAACGATGGAGTTAACTGGAATTTGCCACGGTTGGCTCACGGCACCTTGTTGATCCTGATATGCCGAGCGAGCGAGCCAGCCAAAGGAGATCTGATGAATCAGGCTGTATATGCGCGTACGTGTATGTACGCGGACGTGTACGTGTACGTACGTAACGAGCCGGCGGGGCCGGCGTTGTCGGTGGCGAGGGAGAGGGACGGCGGAATCGGCAACTTGCACAGCACCTCCGACCGATTCACATCGCACCAGCACCAACGCATCCCGTCCCATCCCATGCAACAACGAAAAGGGTGTTTAATTTCTCCCCAAAAATTTTTGACTCCATCATATCAGATGTTTGATACATGCATTTAGTATTAAATATAGACGAAAAAATAATTAATTACACAGATTACGATAAATTTACGAGACAATTTTTTTAAGCCTAATTAATGTATGATTTGACAACGTCGTGCTACAATAAACATATGCTAATGATGGATTAATTAGGCTTAATAAATTCGTCTCGCGGTTTCCAGACGAGTTATGTAATTAGTTTTTTTATTAGTATCCGAACACCCGTTTCGACATCCCACGAAACATCCCAATTTTTCGCCACAGGAACTACACACCCCGAAACAAACGGCGGACACAAACACAAACAGCTTTGCGGTGGTGGGCATTGCTGTGCTGGTCAGCGTTGGAACGAAACGGATCGGAAGTGCGCGCACGTCGTCTCGCTTGCTCGTCGCTTTTTTGTCCTGAGATGAGATGCGTCGCGCCGCGGTGGCCAAAGCCCCCAAATAAAGCCAGAGGGCTCCAGGCTCCAGCGAATGAATGAACAGGGGCTAGACGGCCGGCCTCGCGCGGATGGCCGCGGAGAGTACCCCTCCTCTCCCGTTGCGCGCGCGCCTTTCGGCCCCCGGGCGCACGCATTTCCGTCCGTTTGCCCCGGTTTTTTCCCTTCCAATAAGCGATGCGGACCGATGGCCGGGTCGCTGTCGCCGTCGCCGTCGCCGTCGCGTCGTCTAGCTTTGCTGCAGCGGTCGTCAGTGCCGCCTCCTCTTACCTTACTTGTCCTTGCCACCACAGACGACCCTGCGAGCGGAGTTTTGGTGCCTTGCCTTTGTTTCTCTCTGGGGCTGTCTGTCTCAGCTCGGTGGGCATAAAGCGCAGCGTAGGTGCGCTGAAAGGGAGGTTCAGACTTCAGAGGTACCTGCTGCATCTGTAGGCTGCTAAACAACAACTTTCTTTTTAATAGTAATATAAGATAAACAATGATTAGTGCGTGTGGAAGCTAATGCCGTCGTTCGTTATCCCACACATATATGTATTTGGGGATGGAGAGTGTGGCCGTCCATTTTAGTTTACACCGATTAGATGGAGTTTTACACACCTTTCGGACGTCGTCTGCCGTCCACACGATCTCCACCGATCGCACGGCACATTTAAATGCTGCTGCGAAAGAGCTTTGCCTTCTAATTTAGGACTGCACACGTAGCCTAGTGATAAGGACTGAAGCTGAAATGAGCTGCATAGCTCATACATCATGCTGAATCTGCATCTTTCACTGAAAAATACTGATGTAGGAGTACTACTTATTACTCTCTCTCTTTCCGCTGAAAAGAGTAACGAACTTGACCCAAAGCTCTGAACCATGACCAACATGAGTCACTCCCTCGACATTTTCCTGGACAGGGAGGAAACTAGATGATTTGAGACGATGATGGCAACAGAGGAATTATCATAGAAAACAAGAACTCCAGTGGGCCGGGCTGGCCTGGCAGATGCCCTGAATGAATTGCTGGTAGGAGCGGATCAAGCTAGAGGCCATCGAAGCCAGGTCCAGCTCAGCGCTTATCCCCGGGAACCGCGGTGGGGTCGGCACTAGTGGCGTGAGTGGTACGTGTTAGACGAGGCGGCGTTCGTGGCCACCGTGTGCTGCCCCACGGGAACGGGAACAAGCCAACAAGGCAAGGAGTTGCATGGTCCACACCACAGGTCGCCAGCGATCCCGTCCCGATAATTGGTGGCCATCGGCTGATCAGACAGGTGAAGTGGATTTTGCGGTTTAATTATTAATTTGTCACCGGCTCCCTCTCCCTTGGATCGGCAGCTTTTGTTACGTCTGTCATCAGTCACGTAATCTAATCATCCAGCCCTGGAACTTGCTCCTTAGTCGGTCGGGCCCGGCTGGAAACACAATGAGTTAATCTTAATCCTTAGCCATGGTTTTCTTTGTAAGAGTTGACGGCCGTGAAATGATGAAGCTTGGAATTTGCAAGCCTAGTCGACACGAATTTGCGCATGAATCCATAGAGTTGTGGCAGGTTGCGTCAGTTGGTTTTAACGAGAAAAAGGTCCCCAAACTAACCAACCAATTTCTGAGTACATGAGCTGAGCAACATGCAACCTGCAGAGGATAATTTAACCTAAGATTGGGAGGTTAGATAATGATATATGCCCTGTTCGGCTGATGGTTTCTACGGCTGCTGCTGATGCTGATTTGTTGTGAGAGAAAACACTGCTGAATGGCTGGCTGATAAGCTCATGCGAACAGGGCCTATAGTCTGAGTACATAATGGCCATAAAATCAAGCTGGCATTGATGGGAATCATCCACTTTAGCTGCACTGCACAGCCTGAATTCTTGACGCTAACCTTGGCTGGTATTGGGGGTACCAGAAAGTTCTCTGTGCCTAGTGCCCAACTCGATCTCCCAAAGGCCGAAGCTTTCGGGCTTGAAAAAGAGAAACTTTCGGGCTTGGAGAAGAAGCCCAGTGCCCCGGTGCGGGCGTTAAAGAAGAAGCCCACAACCACTTCATAGTCTTGCAGTGCAAGCCCACGGCAAGTTTGTTAATCTGTAGCGGTACACTGTGAGCGGCGGGGGCCTCCGCAGCGTCCTCAGTCCTCACCCATCCCGTGCCGGCAATAAATCGGCTCACAAAAACGCCCAATCCTGATGCGATCGTGCTAAGCCTTTAGCTGAGCTGACCCCCATGACATGACACCCCGTCTCTCATGCACTGTGCCTGGCCGCCGGCTACACGCAGAGTGGGGGTGTAAGTGTAACTGTATAAGCCTTTCAGCAACCAAAAGACAAAGGCCCTCTGAAGAAGGTAGGTTTATTGCAAGCTACTGTAGTACACAGGAATGCTTGGCGCACATCAAATGCAATAGAACTAGCTAAGCAACTAAGTAGCTGGTGCATTTGTGATAATGAGGGGAAAAAATACGAGCCTCTCATACCTGCCGCTTTCCCTTTACACCAGGGAATCACAGGCGGGGAAAACACCACCTCAAATCATGTCTGATGTCCTCAGAGAGGAGAAACATCAGCGCCATCATCACGGCCAGCCTCTTTCAGTTCACAAGCTGAGCCTGTTGGTTCCATGTCCCCGTCGCCTTTATCTTCTTTTCTC
This sequence comes from Saccharum hybrid cultivar R570, assembly GCA_038087645.1. Classification (NCBI taxonomy): domain Eukaryota; kingdom Viridiplantae; phylum Streptophyta; class Magnoliopsida; order Poales; family Poaceae; genus Saccharum; species Saccharum hybrid cultivar. The sequence goes on along the minus strand of JAQSUU010000043.1, from coordinate 3,204,328 downwards.
TCGGCTCACATGCACGTGCCGTGCCGCCGCGAATTCATTTCGCGGCTGTGATCACGTTCGCCCGGCCCTCGTCTTCACTCCAGGAAAGGAATGACAAGGCGGTGAAGAAACGAGGGAGGAAAGACGGTACAGACAACCGGCAGACTCTTTTCAACACCTCTGTGCCACTCGAACTCAGGACTCAGGAGAAGGCGCTAGTCAACTTGGAAGAAGCTTTCATAATTCATAGAACACTGGACTAGACCTCCCTGCAAGTTGCGAACAGGGTCTGCTAGGTTTGCCTCGATTTTCACCTGAGACATGAAGCCGGCAACATATCTTAGATTTGGCAATCATTTCTGGTCAATCATGAGGTGAGGAAGAAAGGCCTTTAATGTTGTGCAAATCTAGTTTTTCTAGGCATTGTTGCCAGATTGGCCTTGTTTGCACTGCATTCAACTCCAACCTCTATTTATCAAAAAAAAAAAAAATAGCAGACTTTGAACGCAAACATAGACAACACAGATTCCAACGAGTTCAGTTATCAAGAGACCAAAGAACCGATAAACAGCTATATCATATACGAGCAAGGCTAATAATAGCTGTAAGGATCTTTGCAGCCTTCTTTTAGCTCATCCATATAGTAGTTAGTTCTTTACTATTAATACATGTCCCACTTGTCTCTCTCACAAAGTTTCTCGGTTCTTATGTCTAAACCGGCTGTAAGCTTACCGCCCGCTTCTCTTCTCTCTCCTCCACCTCAAACATTCAGCCGGCTTACAGCCTGCTATTATACTTGCTCTAAGTGGCTCTTCAAAGTCAAACCATACCCAGCAATGACTTGCCCAACAAAATCAGCCTGTGACCAAGAAAGGATCACCTAAAACAATGCATTATCAAATGAAGATACGCTGATAGTGGTCGCGGTCCAGTGATATCATGCCGCCTTTGTTGTGGCACCCATTCGCAAGTCAGACTCCAAAAGCAAGTACTATGTTCATCTGTAGCACCACTTTCTCCTAATATTCTCGAACTAGTGCTCCACTCAAGTTTAAGGACTCATTTTGTGACAGCAGGCATCACTTGCTACAAACGAGATGAAATAAATAAATGAAGAATAGACTGCTCATCAAAGGCACAGCACTCCATGACATACTACATTCCACACAAACAGAAGCATCCATTCTCGTATAACATATTTAGATGCTTTATGCTTACTAGTTGGGGAATTTTTTTATCTACTGGTGCTGAAAACCAAACTCGTGTTTGACATGGATGGATACAAGTCAAAAATACTAAGTTCAAGATAGTAGGTAGTTTGGCTAGCTAATTAACTACTAGAAGCAGCGGCCTGGTTATTGCTAATAGGACGCCAGGATGGTCACAGAAGTAACTGGAAAGAAGAAACTACGAATTAAATAAAAGGCGATGGTACCAACACCAAGGTAGAGAAGTCTAGAACTGCTCCTTTCCCAGTTTATCAGAGTACTGGCTGGACAGATGTAAATCTAGCAAAGCTCCATGTTGATCATTGTCCGTTCTTCAAGCCATTTCCTGGAGATTTAAAACATTTCAGGTCATTGTCAAAATTCTGCCCTGAGAACAGGTCTATTATTAGACCCACACTACAGAAATACTATATGGTACAACTACATCCTTGATTTGTTTAACAGGTCAAAATACTGCTTACCTTGATCAGATAGGTTCACAGGTCAAAGTCCAAATGCTATAACATAGCAGGACTGTTAATTAGCTGCCACCATCAATGGAATAGGAGACCAAGAATCTAGTTCTTCTTAGGCTTCCATGTAGATATCGCATAGATTATCCTTCCTTTCCAGCCTTGCAGGAGCCACCCACTGTCTTCATCTATGACGAAGTCCTTGTGATAAATGTCTTTTACTTTGTCCTTGGCTTTCATCACAATTTCTTGGTTTAACGGAGACTGAACAAATCCAGCCCTGAGGTTCCTCACCTGCCACTGTTTGTATGTCTCGGGTCTCTCAACTCTGTCTGAGCCCTCACATGCAATAACATTGAGTGCCTCTCGGCCAAACATTTCCCTCTCTATGAGTGCGCGCTGGGGATCATCCCGTGGGACAGTTGTCTCTAGCATGTCAAACAATGCAGAGAAATGGAACAGTGCCTCACGGAAACGTGTGATGAAGAAGGGAACACTGTATGACCCATTCACAATTCCATGGATGAAAATCGCTGGGTTTACTTGCCTTATTGTGTTGAGCACTCTATTCCTAGGACTGTCTACAGCAACTGTTTCATCAATCAGGTTTCTGAATCTGTATAGGCAATTAACAATCACAACTTCGTCCTTGCCAACTTTGAGATCCTCAACTCGGATGGTTTCCCACTTTGATGCTATTCCCTGATACTTAAAAGGCACCTTGAACTTCGCAGCATATTCTGCAAGCCTTCGTCCAGTCTCTTCAATTCTCTCGGAAGGGCGGAAACCTGGCTGAGGTACATCAATTCCAGTGATGCGCAGAACAGGTGGACCGCTTTCCCTCTTGGAGAGACGCCTGATTAGGCATGGCCATTGGAAGCCGAAATAAATGCCGAAGTCAATGATATGCACCTTTGATGCATTTTTAATCATACTCAAGATTGTTTGATTGGAAAGAAAATGTGAAAGCCTCTTGAATGGGCATGCTGCAAGGTAAAGGTGGTAGGCTTTAAGCATGTCTGAGGCAGTTGTACGCTTTGCTATAAGCATACGGTAAAGCTGACTCCCTGTGCCTGCCAAACGAGCCTCAAGACCATCTGCAAAACAATGTGCTAACCTCTGGGATCCATCTCCGTTTGGCTTGGAATGGTGCCTTATTTGCTTTAACAATTCATTAGCAGTTCTGCGGTCATCTGCTGCCACAGCCTGTGCACAGTGGATGAGGATGGTCCTAAGGTCCACCACATCCTTCTTTGTTGGTTTCCTTCCCCGTGGCCGTGGCCCACTTGGTCCTTTCGTCTGAGTGACCTGAGAATTCTTGGAAGCTTCATTGCGCATCAGCTCTCGCAGATCTGTAGCCTTCTTTTCGGTTTGCCGAAGCAGATCATCAAACATCTCAATCCAATCAGGTTCATCGGAACAGAATGCAGACTGTTTAAAGTTCCGGCCTTCCATCAGGTCAAGGTCTTCACTCTGTCTGTTTTTCTTGGCCTTCAATACATCTGCCTTTTTGGAATTCAAAGAAACATCTTTCCTTGCTTCTTGAGGTCTTGCGACACCACCAGCTTTTAAATCAATCACTAGTGTATTGTTATCAGGAAGAAACTTCTGGGCTTCCTCAATGCCTCTCCTGAAATCCCAAGTTGGAAGGCTCTCAAACAAATACTCAGGGATCTGGCCATTCGTGATCAAATGGTCTTCTAGCACATCCACTGCATTGGAAGCATCAGTTGATGTACCAACAAGCGGCTGAGAAGACTGACCACACAAGCCTCGATAAGCTTCCAACTGCTCACTGTGTCCAACGTCGTAGCGCCAGTTGCTATCCACTGTGCCACCAATGCTGCTGCTAGTGACAGTACTTGCCACAGATTGTGTACAAATGCTACTGCTACTCTCACTGGGGCTGTCCATGGACCAAGGGATCGGCTGGTGATCAGGAGACGGTGGAAACTTGTGCCCAAGAATGTCATAGAATGGCTTTGCAGCAGCACGCAGTGCCGCCGACTCCGCCTGGTACATGCTGACTTTCTCATCGATATCCTCCTCCATGAGCATCCGGCTAATATAGTTGAGGGACTCATCTGAGATGAATTCCCAATCCTCCGGGTTGTCAGTTTCAGTGTTGGCCCTTGACACAGTGGAGGAAGGATTTGAACAAGCTTCTGCTGCCATCTGGGGCACAACTGCAGGAAGTGGATCGGTGAACCTGAAATAATCACTTGCGCTGCTGTGGTCTGCGTAGCCATCATAAGACAAGCCTCCACAGAACATGCCAGATAGCTCCCCATACGTATTATCCAGACCCATTGGTAACCTCCTCGCTGGAAGACCTGTTCCATTTCACCTTTTGTAGTCAGTAATAAATTTGTCAACTCTAGCTAGGCAAACAAACATAGATCCACACTAATATCGCCTTATTTACAACAATGAATGCTACCAATCCTTAGCAACAGTGATGAATCTTAATCTATAATAGGCATACACTAATTTGTTATCTCACTTTATACCAATATAAGTAAGATAACAACCGACGTGGTTCCTCAATGAGTCAAGAAACAACTGAAGACGCGGATCAACTAGCCTAAAATCATGTGTGGAAGTAATCTAAGATAGAGAAGGCTGATCACAAGAGAGATGGTGAGAAGCTCCCTTGAATAGCATGATCCACGCCACAGCGCATGAGTAAAGAAGCAACCAAACAGCGCATGGGTAAAGAAGCAACCAAACAGCAGATCCTCCTCAGTCGTTCCCCCATAGCCTTCTACAAGGCTAAAATTCTAGCAGTCTCGCACAAATTCGGCATGCAACTATCCGCGAGAACCGATCACACACAGCACCTCTCGTTCTCGTCCTCGGACCCTAAAGATCAGGGCACCAGAATCCACCCGAGAAAAGCAGCTTTCCCGTTGCTTCACTTGACCGCTAAAACGAGGCAGGAACAACAAGTAAGACGAGGGGGACAGGGCGAGGCTGACCTTAGCTTGACAGGAAGGGACGCCGCTGACGAAGAGGTAGCAGGCCAGTAACGGCGCCCGGTCCGCGTCGCCGGGGCCTCCGCCTGCGCTGGCGCTGGTGATGGCGCCGGTGGTGGTGGTGGTGGTGGTGGTGCTGGGTGTGGGCGATGATGATGTGATGCAGCCTGAGATGGACACGGGCATGGGGGTGGGTTGGAGCAAATCCGAAAAGAATAATGCGAGGATGGTGTGCTCTGCTCCCGGGCCCCCTCCTCTCGCTGCGTCCCGGGGATTAGAATACCCTGGGCGTCCGAACCTTCTCGGGGGGCGCGGTGGCGCGATCGCGGCCGTCGGTCCGGAGGATCGGGACGGGGGGATTAAAGTAGTGGAAATAAACCGCGCGCTCCGGAGCGGCGCGGCGGCCCAGAGCCTGTTTAGTAAAAAAAAATGCTAGTTTAGTTGTAAATTACGAGATAAATCTTTTGAGCCTAATTAGTTCATAATTAACATAAATTATCAAATAAAACAAAAATACTATAAAAAAAAATTCTCCAACTAAACAGACCCCCAGTCGCGGCGCGACACCTCGGCGCGTTTCCTGGCGGAGGCCGCACGCGCGCGGGGCCCAGCAGGTGATTTGCGGCTGCGGAAAACTGGGCCCATTAGATCACCTCAAAATTCCAAGTTTTTTCACTCTCTCTCCATCACATCAATTTTTAGCCGCTTACATGGAGTACTAAATATAGGTAAAAAAAATATCTAATTACACAGTTTAGTTCAAAATCACGAGATGAATCTTTTGAGCCTAGTTGGTCTACGATTGGACAATATTTGTCAAATAAGACGAAAGTGGTACTATTTATCAGGTTGAAAAAATCTTCAATCTAAACAAGGCCTGGGTTATCTATCGATCTCCTCGTCAGAATGCCCCCGCTCCATTTCATCTGGCGCGCGTAGTACGACGACCACCGATGCCGCCGCCGCCGGCACGTTAGCGTCTTACTAAAAAAAGGATAGACCCTGTACCAGCACACATGCTGGCACACACTCCATATATAGCAACACAGTTACACAGGGACCAGCATTTTTTGTTTGTTTATATATTTATTTATTTCTTATCCTGAAATGAACCGGCGCCCTTCCTGATGCGAGTAGTGATCGCCACAGTGCTCGGCGCTGCAAGTTGCTTGGTACGAGTAGAAGGCGAGGCGAGGCAGTCAGAGGAGGAGAGGGGCAAAAGAAGTGTGGCGCACGAGGACGGACGCCGATTGATGCAATGCAACCCACAGTGCGTCTTCCCATGGGTCTGGGGTGAATACTTTTTTTTGGTACGGCGGGGAGGTTAATCCTGGATTAGCGTGGCGTGTCGCGCCTTTAGCTGCCAAGCTTTGAGAGTTGAGACCCACTATGGGATGTGTGTAGTGCCACTGGATCTCGGTGGCAGCGCACTTTAGACGGTATCTTTGGATGAGTTTCAGATTCTTATAAACTAGTTTTTTTTTCTCTAGTTTTTAAAATCTAGATTCTGAGCAAAAATCGGTGGGAGTGTTTGGATACCTCAGTTTTTAAGAATCTAGCTTTATTTATTGCTAACAAGGTCATAAGAAACTGACAAAAGCTAGGTATCAACAGCTTCCTGGTTTTTAAGAATTTAGTAAAAACTGAGAATAAAAACTGGTTTGTTTGGATCTCATCCAGTTTTAAAAATCCAGATTCTTAAAAACTAGCAAAAACTGGAGCGATCTAAACAGGGCCTTAACGAGGGCATGTACAGCGCATCTCTGCATCCGTCTACGTGTAGTTTGTTTTGCCAAAAAGAACCCCATGAATGAGGATACGAGCTCTCCTCATCGTTTCATGAGAGGACATAGGAGCCTGCATCGACGTGTCCACCATGTCGCCTCGCCATCTCAACACACACGCACAACGTTTTGTGGCAGAACCGTCTAATCTAATGCCCTCCTAAGAGTACTCGGCTTCCCTTAGACACTAAGTACACAGCGCAGAACACTAAACTACGTGATTCCGTCGAGCACACCGCAAGAGAAAACTCGAAGATCTATATTTTTACATCAGGATCACAAATGAGAGAGTAAAGCTTACAACAATCTTACAATTTCTTACATCACTTTAGTACAACATCAGAGTAATTCATTATGTAGTTATAACAGCGGAATATAAAAACATTATCAGAGTTCAGCGGAAATAAAACCATTTAACGATAAGATAAACATTACATTAAGAACGTTTAATTGCATGAAATGATAACAGATTAATAGTTTTTTTCTTGTAAACTTTTGGTGTGAGTTTTTAATAAATAAACTCTACTCCGCATCGTAAAGGAAATCATCGCTGAGCCCACCAGGAGGTTTCCACACACAAGTGTCAGCTTATCAGCACCTGTCACCTGCAACAGGGTAGAACAAACCCTGAGTACTCAATTATACTCCGCAAGACTTACCCGTCAGAAGGAAATAAAAAGACTCCCAGGATTATGCAAGGCTTTTTGGCTTGTGGGTTTCTTGTTTGCGAGAAGCAGCACTAAGAGTGTGTCCTTAATTTCTTACTTTTAATAGCCGTATTTTATTTCTTATCCAACCTTCTATGTAAGCACATAGGCAATAATCAAGCAAGGGTTGAGCAATCAGAACCATTTTTTCATCCTTCATCTTTCAATTCTTATTACGGTGCCAGAGTGCAGTCAAGTCATACCATCACGCAGAAACGGCGATTCGCGAATCAATGTGCCCAGCTGGGTGCCCCGAAAACACACGCCTCACTTGCACCCCAAGCACAAGTAAGACCAACCCATTCCACTCCTGTCAAGGGGTCCAGGTCCCCGTCCAAACTGGGACTCCAAGCCCCAACACTACAGGGCCGGCCTCAGTGTGGTGCTTAGACCTCCACCTAAAACTCACCCCTAATAGTCGGTTCGAAAAGAGTCGGAACCCATGACAAGAGAGCAACAGGTCTTCCCGCCCCCATAAGCAAGTATATGCTCGGGACAATGTATCTGTGACTTGACCGGGGATCTAGTGCAACGAACGGTCCTTAATTGATACAGGCGGGACCAATGCAACTTGAGCCTCGCTCAGTTGCCAACCAGGTCCAAATCCAATCCAAGAACAGTCCCGCCCGGTCTCCAATTATTATCAAATGTATTTACATTCCGTGTGAGAGTAACATGATAGTAGTAATAATAATATATTTCTTATCTCTCGCGAGTGACAGATAATCACTCGACTTCTACCGGGATCCAATAGCATAGCACACTACACGATCCTATCATACTAGAAAGACTCATAGGACAAGGATATATATATATATATATATATATATATATATATATATATATATATATATATATATATATATATATATATATATATATATATATATATATATATATATATATATATATATATATGCAAGTGGGTTTCATTTAACTCCTTTGAACTTAATGCACAAGCAGAAAATAAAGTGCAAAATAATAGGGATTATGCACCGAGGCTTGTCTGGGTAGAAAATAATCAAGTTAGCATTCCATCATTGTGAACAATCAAGGCACCATCTTTTCTACTACCTCTGGGTGACTCCATGATCCATTATCGCTCCTATTAAGACATGCAGATGCAACGTAGAGACGTAAATAATCAAAGGTTAACCACAACGCTTAAAGCACGATTGCGCCTCTCAAGTTAACGAGCTAACTCTAATGGCTAACACACTAGGTCAGGTATCCACGTTGACGAGTATAGCGTCATATCCCGACACGTGTTTTAGTTACTCAGACCCAATACATTGCTTTATCCATCGTATCAATTTAATAGATATTTAACTAGGGCTCAATAGCTATCCTAGCAAACTAATTATTTTGGAGCTATAAAAATTATAGAGAGCAGATAATGATATTAGGAGTTTACTGTAAAATTTTTAGAGTAACACTTTTACCATTTTCTTACAGAAATTCTCACAAGTTTATTCTTAGCAATATTAAACATTTTAGAATAATTAGCGATCTCCTAAAAATATTATACAACTATGTGGATAAAAGCATACTAACAGATAGATTCTGATTTAAGGAAGCTAACCAAATTGATTTCACAATTTTTGGTCTCCTACATGTTTTTGTATTGGATTTACCAGTTTGTTGCCGAAACAAAATAGAAAAGTGCTTGGAAAATGAACAAGGGCCAGCGATAGCCATTCTGGCCCAGCGGACCGCAACGGCTCATGCGGAAACGGCCGCGCGGGACAGGCCGGCCCAGCCAGCGGCTCACGGCAGGGAGCCCGCGAGCGCGCCTGCAACTATGCAAAAGAGGACCTGCGTTTTTAATTAATTAACGGCGCAGTGAAACACTATTTCACTAGACTGGGACTTCACACTGAGAACCCTGGAAGACGTCTCCTTGGCAACGGGTAGACCACGGTGCCCCCCCGCACGCGGCGACGCGGCTTCGGCCGGCACCGCCCAGCCACGCCAGCCCCCGAGAGCCAAAATGACATGCCCACCGGGCCGACGAGCATCGCGAAGCAAACACGAAACACTAGGCGGCGAGTAAAAGTTAGACGGTGGCCTTAATCATGCTGACCACGGTGATGGACCACCCGCCACGGCGGCGCGAGTGCTCCGACGAGCCTAAGGGCTATAGCGCTAATAGAGGCTGCGGGAGAGCGGAAGGGACTCACCATGAATCAAGTCGCCCCAGTCGGTTGAGGCGGGAATGGCCTAGAGAATCCTGGCCACGTGCGACCTCACCGCGCGGCGGCGCCCCGAGCACGACATCCCCGTGCCAGCGTGTCTCCAGCTATGCCTCCAAGGAACCTAACGCTAGCCGGAGCAAAAGGAGGTCAGGGCAAGTCCCGGGGAAGTCACCAACAAAGCTCCACCTAGGCCAATTGACTTACCCCCCAACTTTGCTCTGTTTTGATGGTCGGACAACCGGTGGTGACGAAATTCCAAAATTCTCCCACACCAAGGACAGCAAGGCCTCGAAGCAACTGGGTTGGTTAGATAACTTCTGTAGCGAGTTACAGTCGCCAAGAAGTGAATTGGGATACTCCGGGCTCTGTGAATTTAGAGGTCAAAGGGGATGCAGTTCCACTGTGCGATCGGCGCTCACGGATGCCGGTCGATTGATAGTTAGGTCCGGCCAATAATGGCCCGAGCAGCGCACCCACGCGCAAGCAACAGGGCCAGCATACCGAGGTTAGGCGCGAACACCTTAGACGGGGTGGCAAAACCCCGGCCCTGACAGCTTGTCAGCGCGCTAGACTCCCTGCGGCCGAACCCGAGCGTGGCGTGCACGGGATAGCGGGGACAAGCGAGGCAGATGGCGTCCCCCTCACTACTGTGATCAGGTCAACGAGCCAGAGGTGGAATAGCACGACGTGCCGAGCGGGCAGCGTCATGGCGGGTCCTTGGATCGCATGGCAGGGCGGCACGCCTTGACTTGCGAGGCGTGGTCACGTCAGTGCCGGCTAACGGGAACCACCGAGGCAGAGGGACATCCCATCCCTACTGCGGCCGGGGTCCTCAACCACGCCACGACAAGTAATGAGGCACGCTAGGGGAGTTCAATGCGACAGGCGAAACGGGCGGCGGCACGTGCACCACAAAAACCGAACGACGCCGGCCGCAGCCTCGACTTCCCTAAGCGCAGCACAGCGGCTCGACGCGGCTTGGCCAGCAAGGGAGCAAAGCGAGGCGAGAGACGCGCCACGGTGTCAGCCAGACATGCGGCAACGGCCCGCGCACTGGCCTGTAGGGAGGGACCGCGACCGGCTAAGGGTCACGCTCGACGTCGGCTACACACGCATGGTGACCACACCCTCGGGGCTAAGCAACCAAACGGTGACAAGCACGCTTTTTAAAGCGTCAACCAAAACCAAATGAGCTCAGTTGAGACCAAACCAAATCGACAAGTCTCGAGAAGGTACATACGGCTACTAGAAGGAGCAACAACCTCGAACGAAGATGAGCTAGAGAGGAAAGTGAAAATGTGCCCATCTGGGACTGCCAAACAGTGCCCAGGGTCAGGAACAGACTGACCAACAACACGTTCTAGCGAGTTTCGTGCAACTGTTTAAATGGACAACGTCTCGGCCAACAACACCACGGCCTACCCGTGCCCAAGAACTCACTTCTAGACATTCAACTACACAAGAACATGAAGTTGGTATTTAAGCTTTTTTTTTGCAATTCGGATGCCAAAATAGCGTTGCCAAGCGCCGGTTCCAACGTACACGAGATCCTGAGTCAAGGTCGGATTGAATTCCGAATTTGATTTTTTTGAGCTTGCAATCTACTATTTAACAATATTTATTTTTTCCAACATAAGTGTTGCATTTTTATCTACACAACTTACACTTCAATTTTATTTAAGCACCGCATGCAAGTTGTATTTCACTTCTGTTTACAAAATTATTTTTCACGCCAAACGATTAAACTTCAGGTGAGTTTTAAAATTCTTAAAAAAATTCGAGGAACTCGTTTAGGTAAATTCTCTCCGGCCTCACCCTCGCGGCTAAGTACGCTCGTAACACCAGGGGTGTTACATGTTTTTAGCGGAACCTTGCGAAACCAACTTAGACATAACTTTGAGATCGGTTTCTATATAGACATCACGTTTCAATTCCAGATTATTTAGAGAAACGTTTCTCTGAAAAACAGAATCACTTGTCAGAACCGTTTGGCCGTCTGCCTGGATCCAGATTCTGAAAAGAGGATAATGTAGTTGAATAGACCAAAGTACCCTTTGACATGTGATGGGTTTTTGTTGAGTGATTACAAAGCAAATAAAGCCAATATCTTCCAATAAAAAATATATTACAGATTTTCATACAAATATTTTTTGAGAAAATATTATTCAGGCAATTGGTGGTTTTCTAACTAGGCGAACGATCTATGTGAAAAGAACCTAAAAGTTTTATTTTATAATTTTTAGACTTGATTTCGGTTTCATTATGATTTTATAGCTTTGCTGCTATTCACTCATTGTACATAAAAAAAGAATATGTATTGGTAGGAAAATATGACAGTTTTACATTGGGAATCCTAAACTATCTGAGCATTTCTTATATTTTCTTGCCTCTAACACTTTTGCATTGGGAACCCTATCGTTCTCATTATTCTCCCCCTCAACTCCCCCCCTCTTTTCTCACGTACAGAAGGCATGGCGGCGGCCGCGTAGGTCCGTTGAGTCGTCGCTCGGTCCTTTCGCCCAACATCTAGACAATCGTGAATTTTTTCGAAGCGAGGGTGATCCTCATTTCCACTAGACGATTGCAGATGCATGGATATAACACGACCGTGGCACAAGCAGTAATTTTCACAAGAACTCGAAAGGCAGCTAGAGCGGATCGGTGCGAAACCAGCCTCTCGGCGTTTGGAGCGCGACTGAAGAAACACTGAAACGTTTCGGTTCCGACTTCGATCTTCTGTCCGACAAACTCGTTTGGAGCCGATTCTCCGGATTCAGCTGAGAAACAGAGCCGTTTCTACCTGCCAAACGCACAGTTTGTTGTAGAGTGAGTGTGCATGCGTTATGCTGTTTTGTAGTGTAATTTTTTTAAAATATATATACAGAGCTACATATAAATAATATAAAGTTTATTAGTTTTTAGTTTAAAATCTAAACAAGGTCAAGCAGCAGCGAGACGTCAAGTTGATTGTAGGCAGTTACAAAAAAAAAAAAGATTGTAGTCGAAGGTCGTCGTCGCCGCCAAATTGCAGCTCAATCCCAGCTTGGGAAGTTGGAAGTTGGGTAGGAGTCTGAAGGGTACCCACTGACAACGTAGGAGGGCGACCTGGCGGGCGGCGTTTGCTGCACTCGGACCAGCGCGTGGAGCACCAGGGATCCGGCGCGCCGCGCACAATAGTAGGAAGCACCTGCGCCCTGCGTCGCGCGACACGTGAGCCTAGCTCCTGGAGTAAGCCAAAACGTCAAGCTACAAGCCTACCGACTCACGGGTCACATGGGGCACGGCTGGTGATCGGCGCCACGCCACTACGTCAGGTCATCGCATGTAGCAGTCGGCAACCACCCATCGCAGCGTCGGTTGATGACAGACTACTGCTAGTACTGACCGTCGGTTCCATGCTCCGATGAGGTGCTCAGTTGCAGTAGGATCACCGCCAAGTGCTTAAAGCCTCTCCTCCGGCGATAGCGATGAGTCGATCACGTACCGCCTCCGGCTGCACGGTAGGTTCAGCGGCGCACCGGCGCCGGCAACGCGGCAAGGCTCCATCATGGGCCTAGGAAATGGACAATGCCGAAAAGAAGCCGGACAGGCGAGAGCATTGTTGATCTGGGCCAGAGAGAGAGCTCGGTGACGTGCAGCCAGGACCAAACATATCTGGCCCAACGGGACCTACTGGGCCGGATAATAATCTACTCAAGAGTCCGTCCGTCCAACACGGCGGTGTGTGCGTACGCTATTGGCCCACAGAAACGCTCACGGCCCCAACGTTTTTCCAGCGAAGCTTCGGCGGCAGCCGCGGTGGCCAGTTGGCCACTGGCCAGCCTTCGCATGTGCGACTGTGCCGAGAGAGGAATCGGGGAAGGGTTTGCCGTTTTGGCACTGTGCGATGCAGGCATGATCGTGCTGTGCACCACCTCAAAAGGCCGGAAGGATCCACAGATTTTCTACACGGCCAGGTCATGAGGAATCATCACAATAACGAAACAACGCTGTCCTGTTTCCGCATTGACTTTATTCCCTTCCAACGAGGAAAGGTTATGCTTAGGCTTAGCAGAGTTAGCTTAACATAGTGTCCAATAAAAAATGTCATATTCAAATTCAAATCATTAAAATTGATCTCCTTGGATCAACAAAATTTATACACACATAAGCTATTATTATTCGTTATCAGATCTTCTAAAATATTTCCATTTCTCAAAATGGTGTAGGACTTGAAATCCATCTTTTTAGAGTTTGGAACTACCTGTGCAAACAAACGATCATGGAGTTGAGGAGGGCAGCGTGGTCATCTCGCCACCCACGTTGCGCCGCGCCCGGCCCGGTTCGTTAATACCACCAGTCCACACCACCACTGCCTGTGCCTGGCCCTGGAGGAGTCCTGGGCGGCTCGGTTCGACCTGACCAAACCCCCGCCCGCCGGCCTGCCTGCCCTTGTGCTCTAGTCCTCCCGCGACCGTTCCAAATTCCTCCTCGCGTTCGTATTCCACGCGGCGACGTCGCCGTCGCGGCCGCCGCCCGCACCGCTCCCCTTCCTTGGCCTATACGTAGGTAGCCGCTGCGGTCGCCTCCCCAAACCCAAACCCTAAGCCTTTCCCTCCCACGCGCGCGGCTCTCTCTCTGCTGCGCCGCGGCTCGCTTGACCCCCGCAGATCGCCGGCGATGGGATCCAAGGACCAGGGCGGAGGGGCCGCCTCCTCGGGCGGCGGCTTCTTCTCGTCGTTCGCCGCCGGCATGCGCAGCTGGGGCACCGCCGTCCACAAATCCGTCAACGGGTGAGTCTTCCGCCCACCTGCTTCCTCTCCTCCCCTCAGATCCGCATCGAGCTACCCGTTAGAGCTCTGCCCGAGCTGATCGGCGGTGATCGTGTCCTCTCCACCCCGTGATCTGATGCTCCTGCGTCGGATCCCAGCTGCTGCTGCTGATTCCGCCGGGTGATCCTGGTGAACTGCGAGTCGAGTGTTTCCGCTTAAGTTCCAAGCTTCGGTATTTAGTAACTGTATGTATGTTATGATTCGACCAGTAGCTTTCGAATTATGATACAGTGATATATGTGCTACTTATGTGATGCCACATATTCTCACTTAGAGTGATAATGAAGTGGATGATTGGTTGAATGATAATTCCTTATATGTATCTAGTATCTAACATGTGGTGTTTCCAAGTGTACACGGTATGTATGTGCGCAATATGGAGTTTATATGATGTGATCTATACTGAATTTGATGCCAACAGTTCTCAGTTCGTGCTAGATTTTAGTTCGGCCTGCATCAATATGGTCCTCCTTTGATATGCACAACATCTGTTGCCTCTTCACTTTTCGCTAAGTTTAGCCTTTTACTCCACTTTGTTCTTAGGCTTTACGCCTTTGCCTTTGTAGACTTGAATTTTCGAAATGCATGTGGTCAATGGGCTGTCACTGGTCTCCTATGTAAAGATATTGTTCTGTAGTAATTAAGAGGGTCTCCGTTACTTGCCATTTTGTAACAGCTGTTATGCAATGTCTGTAGGCTGCTTGGTTATGAAGGCCTTGAAGTTATTAACCCCGATGGAGGCACAGATGATGCCGAAGAAGAAGCTTTGAAGGGACGATGGAAGCAGGAGGTAAAGAAATGTGAATCATCATCGAATAGTGTATTGCTAGAAAGTCATGAGAATAAATTTTATTTGAACAATACCTACAAATTGGGACGGTGTTCTGCATGGATGTCCAGTCTGCATGGAAAATTGATTGGTTTTGTGTGTTCCTTTTTCAATCTGGTGGAGCAAAGTTGGACAGCATCAACAAATGTAAATTTCATGTAAACTTTTGTGTTCAAATCAGCTTACTGAACTAAAAAGATACCTCAAAGTCAAAGCTGCAGAAAATGCATTTTTTTCCCTGCCAAATTAGTTCCTTAAGTTTCACTTCCTTTTTTTTTGTTTCAAAAAGTTTACAGCTATATTCTACTTGGATGTTACAAAACTCTTAAATATGCCACATGGTTAGGCACTCTGTGGTGTTTAAATTGGCTAAACAGCAGTTTAGACAAAAAGTGCCACAGCCACATGTTTATAGTAGTCCTGTTACATTTGCAGGCTTGCTCGTAGGTCATGAAGTAGAGAGTAACTTGGTTTAAATATTGTACCTTTTGACAAATATAATTTGGCATGAACATGGATATTGAAGGTTATACTCTAAAATGCAGTCTCACTATATTATTGACTCATGAAAAATCTGTTTTCTTATTATATGATTATGTTTAGTAGAATCTATGATTTTACGATCGTAGTAGTTATGATCCTACTATTTACGATCCTATACTTGGAGTTCCGATCCGATTCAGGATCACGATTTTAACAAGCATGTGCGGTTAATTTGCAGGATCGTGATAGCTATTGGAAGATGATGCACAAGTACATAGGATCAGATGTTACATCACTTGTGACACTTCCAGTCATAATTTTTGAGCCAATGACCATGCTTCAGAAAATGGCTGAGGTTTGTACTATGTTCTGAATTAGACTTCTTGAGATTTACACTGCCCATCTACAACTGAAGGATGTGTCTGCAATTGTTTGGTCCTTGTCACCTTTTAAAAAATATTTTATGCATAAACTGTATACAATGTTGTAGAAATTTTCTCCTTCACCAAATATTTACTTATGTATAAGGTTAGAAGACCTATACAAGCTACCTTACGGTTGTTTGGTAGCAATTATGTGTATGGCAAACTCTTGATGTCGTGTTTCTGTGATCTTGATGCGTGTTTGATGGGATCTCACCTAGTTTGAATGGAGTTTTAGAGTTCATCAGGGAGGAGTTACATTTCTGATGTTTAGCTAGGGCTCGAGGGGTTTCTCATCTCCTCGCCCTTGGGTACAGCATTAGTTTGTTGGTCAAAGCTGTTTGGTGTTTGTAGTCTTTGGCAAGTTTCTTTTTCTTTTTGTTTGTGTGATCTAGCTGTATGGTGAGTTTGGGTATACCCTTTGCTTCTTAATATATTGATACGTGGATCTCCTGCGTATTCGAGAATAAAAAAAATGAAAAAACATGGAGCTAAATAATCTAATGCGACCCTGTTATTGGGGATGGTTTTAGAAGTTTTGATTTAGTCACCCAGTATGTGATACAACTATACAAGTATATTCCTATTCTTTACTGAGCCCCATACAGAAAATAACCTCTCTTTATCTTTCATGTGATGATTCATGCTAATGTTTTTACATGTTCCTATTGAATGCAGTTGATGGAATACTGTGAATTGTTAGACAAAGCAGATGAATGTGAGGATCCATACATGCGTATGGTTTATGCTTGTGAGTTTTCTCCTTCCCTTAACTTGCGCACCATTCTATGCCATATCATGGTTGACTGAGCTCTTAAATCAATTTTTTTTTCAGCTACATGGGCTGTTTCGGTGTACTTTGCATATCAACGCACATGGAAGCCTTTTAATCCTATCCTTGGAGAGACTTACGAGATGGTTAACCACCAGGGCATTACATTTCTTGCTGAACAGGTCGGTGATACGAATGTCATTGCAGATATCTTGAATGGGGACAACTTTGTCAACAAATTTTGCTAATTATGCATTTTTGTACCCTTATTTTGTCAGGTAAGCCATCATCCCCCAATGGGTGTTGCTCACTGCGAGAATGAACATTTTACTTATGATATCACGTCTAAGTTGAAGACCAAGTTCTTGGGAAATTCAGTGGAAATTTATCCAGTTGGAAGGTGAATTGTTAGAATTGTATTTATTTCTTGGAGATCCGTATGCTTTAAAAATCTTTTGAGCTATCTGAGCTAGTGGAATAAAATGCAAAGCCTTTTTGAAGGCTGAATTGGGACCAGTTTTGTAATTCAGTAAATCTAACCACTGTAATATGTTTTCCATGTCACAGGACTAGAGTGACACTTAAAAAATCTGGTGTCGTGTTGGATTTGGTGCCACCGCTAACAAAGGTTAACAACCTGATATTTGGGCGCACTTGGGTTGATTCTCCTGGAGAGATGGTCATGACAAACCTGACAACTGGAGACAAAGTTGTGCTATATTTCCAGCCATGCGGCTGGTTTGGGTATGATATTGACCATCAATTTTATTCTTGCATTTGTGGTTTGTTGATTGTTTCTAAGGTAGTGTTTAGATGGTGTAAAAGTTGGTGTAAAATTCCTGTAGCACTTTTCGTTGTTATTTGGTAAAATTTATCCAATCATGGACTAACTAGGCTCAAAAGATTCGTCTCGACATTTACAGACAAACTGTGTAATTAGTTATTTTTTTACCTACATTTAATACTCCATGCATACGTCTAAAGATTCGATGTGACGGGGAATCTTGTAAAATTTTTGGAAGTTTGAAGGGATCTAAACACTGCCTAACTTTCTATTGCTAAATTATTTAGTTTCAGTACTAACTCGCTTTATGCATTTATTACTGTTTGCTGGAAGGGTCGTGCAGTTAATTCAGTTCTTTTTATTATTTTCTTAGAGTTCTATCAATCCAGTTTGTATTGCTTTGTCAAGGCTTGTCTAAATTTACCCTAATACTTCAGGGCTGGCCGTTACGAGTTGGATGGGTATGTGTACAGTGCAGCAGAAGAACCCAAAATAATGATTACAGGGAAATGGAATAAGTCTCTGAGTTGCCAACCATGTGACCAAGAAGGCGATCCTCTTCCAGGCACGGAGCTGAAGGAGGTCATTCTTTCTTTCACTTTCTGTGACTATAGATAACTTCTGTTATATATCCAGCAGATGCGATGCTGGTCACATATTTGTGGATAACTGATGTACTGAACTGGTCATACTTAACTTACTGCAGATCTGGAGAGTTGCTCCTACCCCACAGGGCGACAAGTATCAGTACACACACTTTGCACACAAAATAAACAGCTTCGACACAGCACCTAAGAAGCTGTTGGCATCTGATTCGCGGTTGAGACCTGATAGATATGCCCTCGAGAAGGGCGACATGTCTAAGTCTGGTGCAGAGAAGAGCAGGTATTTTCCTCTTTTAGCTTCTCTGCTTTATGTGTGTATAGGAATTTTGAACGGCCTCTTTGCCTGCCTTCCAGTTTTGACATCACCCCTGAGTTTCTGCAAACTTTCAGGCTTGAGGATCAACAGAGAGCTGAGAAAAGAACTCGAGAGGCCAAGGGCGAGCAATTTACTCCAAGATGGTTCAACATGACAGACGTGGTTGCTCCTACACCCTGGGGTGACCTGGAAATTTATGAATACAACGGCAAATACACAGATCACCGGGCTGCCATAGACAGCTCCAATGTCACCGACGAGACAGATGTCACTTCAATCGAGTTCAACCCATGGCAATATGGTAGCTCATCTTCTCAATGATTCTCCGTGGCCAGAAGCTGCCATGCCTATGCTCATTGTGTAAAATGCTTCCAGGCCTGGCCTTGCTGGTTTGTTGTGCCATCAGCGGTTTTCGTGCCCTTGTAGTATCAATGACCTTCCCCTTTCCCTTCAATGCTACAATTATTCAGGAAGTGGTGTATTTTATGTAGTCCGTGTATACTGTCGTAAATCTAGCAGAAATTGCAGAGTTTCGTTGAGCCGTTGGGTGGTTGTATTTATGCGTGATAACTGATAAACGCAGATAGTACGGATGGAGCAGAGCTTATGTGATGTCAGTTGTGCTTGATCTGCGACTAGCCCTCTGCCTCTGTTTACTGCAGTGGAGTAGGGTGGTCTGCCCTCCGTGCAACAGCAGAGATCGCAGGGTTTTCCGAGTCGTATGCTTGATAAGCAGAGTTAACGACGCTGTTACGGATGTAGCGCGCTACTACGTTCGATGTGGGACTAGCCTTTTTCCTTTTACTGCATTGTGGAGTCAGGTGGTCTGTCATCATCTGTGCAAAAGGTGAAACCAAAGGTCCGGTGTAGCGTTTGAACTGTGTACTTGATCTGATCGGTGAGGCCCGGCAGGATTGGGTGATTAGATCGCGAATGACAAGCGGTTTGTGGGTCATTGTGTTCGATGGGCGGCATTAATTGCACTGTGGTGGTGAATGAGGCTGTGGACCTGTGTGCGCGCCTGCCCTTGGCGTCTTGCATAGCTGCGTCTGGTACAGGCCCCCCACACGGTCCAGTTTCATTTCACCAAATGCCAAGGCAGTGCCTTGGGCTGTACTATGCTTAGGTAACTAACTATGCTCAACAGATCACTTTGCTATCTTCAGAGTTGAAGAATACAGAAAAAATATACAATAAGCTATTTATTCTTTATAGGGCTCAGAGAAACTCGCGTAATAGACTGAGCCGCGGCTCTGTGTTTGTAAATCTGGAAACTAAGATGTTCCCAGTTCATTTGAACCTTCATTCAGACCCACTTTATAGACCCATATGAGGCAACTCCTCGTCCTAGTTGTGAATTCTCACTGTTTTTTTTTCCTTCTAGGGTCTTATTTAGTTCACTCCAAAATGCAAAAAGTTTTCAAGATTCCCCGTCACATCCCATATGCCGGCACATGTATGGAGCATTAAATGTATGTAAAAAAATAACTAATTGTACAGTTTGTCTGTAAATGTCGAGACGAATCTTTTGAGCCTAGTTAATCCATGATTGAACAAAGTTTGTCAAATACAAACGAAAAGTGCTACAGTGCTTTTCTAAAAAAATGAAAACTAAACATGGCCTAGATAATGGACATCGCCTGAAACAATCGAAGCAGGAGGTCTGAGCAAATTTAGCTTAATCAACAGCTGTGGCCTAGCGCTAGTACATGGCAAGGACCGCGTCGAGCACGTTGGGTACACCCTGTTCCGCTTGGCCCATGCGGGGCGCCCGGGCTGGGGCTGCCCCGCCACCGCGCCCTGAAGTGAACTAGAAGCGCACACGGGACAGCGCGGCGCACGAGCGGACGCGCGCGGACGGCAACGACACATGAGTCCATGACATGACTCCCATGACGCCAAGGGCACTTGGTGCTCGGGCTGCGGCAAGCATTGCCACTGGCACCGGACCACCACCACCGACTGGCCCCCGCCCCGCCGCCCGTCTCGTTCTTCCTAACCTACCTGGGCAATGCCAGCCATCCCCCTTTTTTTTTTCCACTGGATTGCGTTGGGTTAACACAGCAAAGCGTCCTCCTCCTCCGTCGGCACGTGTGCCGCGCTGGCCCGGCACCAGTGCACCTCGCTCTTCCCGTTTGGGTTCATCGCCTTTGGTGGCTTGGCTATTTAGGCGCGGAGATGCATCAAGGATAGAGCTATGGCTATGGGAGGGAGCTCAGGCTTCAGGGAGGGGACCAGCACCAGCTTTCCCCAGAGCTTAGTTTGGAAGAAAAAGGGAGAGAAATGTTTTGAATGCCACACGCGTCCATGTGTACTTGGAGGCGACGAATTATTGGCTCCAACTTGGATGCATGGATCGACATATGGATGAGAATCAGGCGAGGCTCTGTCCGTATCCATCCACTTCAGAAGTGTGATGCAAAATTCTCGAACTTTTAAGGCCTGGTTTGGATGCATGTGTATCCACCTCAATCCATATGTATTGAAGTGATGATCCACTTCAACACACATGGATTACGATGGATATATGCACATCCAACAAGGCCTTAGGGATCAGAACTGCTGGGCCTTCAATAGATCTAGGATCAACGCCTTATCTACTAGTACTAACCAAAAACCAGTGATTCTGTTTGTAACGCAGGAAATTTATAGGATTGCATGCAAGCATTTCGTCAAAATAACCATCTCAATCTATTTGATCCAAACATGACCTGATGATCAGCCTTTCGCAAATTGACAACTCACAGGTCACCATTGCAGGTGTCTCTCACCTGCCTCTCTCTCTTAGTGTCCACGGCTGTATAAATAGAAACAAATCACGCATCAACAAGAATTCGCAGTTGTTTCTTTATCGGATCTGTCGGCTCTGATTGTGTGCCGTTAGATGTGGGGCCTCTGCGGGGACTGCATTGCCTGATGGAATCTCTGCATGGACACATCAGCCATCAGACAGCCTTGCTAGTAATCTCACACCTTAGCAGCAGCTTAATCCAGATGCAACAGCAGCCACTTAAACTAGCATTTGCAGCTGGTTCCTGGAACCACCCCCCACTTGCACTCACTAAGCTAGTCGCAACTGTACTCCATCCAGGCCAGGTAGTCAGTAATCACTACAAGTCAATTTAGCTGTAAATTCGTCCTCACCCTTTTCCCCTACTACGAAACAGATGGGTTGGATGTGACCCAAGAAAAGGATTAAAGGATACACCCTTCCTGAATCCTTCTAAGCTCCGTTTGAACTAAGGAAAAGAGGGAGCACATAAAGTGGAATAAGTGCCTGTGAAGTCAGCACAGTACTCCTAAACTCTAGTACTCCTGCAAATTTATATGGTTTTATTACCTTTTTGTTATTTTAATTTAATTGCAATTATGTTCCTCAATTATTGCCGTGCTGATTTTGTATGTTTGCTTTTCGAGTTCAATAAGAGATCCAGCGATAGTATTAGATCTGGATCGACCGCCCTTCAAAAAATACACATCCAATCATATTGTTTAGCAAAATATATATGCCTTTTCGGCCCCGTTCGGCTATGTTGATAAGCCGGCTGAAAAACACTGTTGGCTGATTTGTGAGAGAAAAACACGGTTCCGACTGAAAAAACCAGTGATGAACAGAGCCAAACTTTTACTGAGGAAAACAACGGCAAGTCGGCAAGACAGCAACCATGAACGTTAAGCGTCCAGACAATAAACACCCAGCAGCGTCCAGAGAATACATTTTCCATCATTTCTAAAGAAGGAATAATTCCTCTTTGTTACCTTGCATGTGATCTGATTACAGCTCTATGTACAATTAAGCGTATCGATCGGTCCATGTGACTTCCCAACCTGGCTACATTTGCTCAACAAAAAAGGAGAGTTGAAAAAGGCCAATGGAGATGAAAGACCATGTATCCATATTAATTGTTTGATACCTTGATCTCATGGGCTAGCTAGGAGGGTGACTTATCATAAGCGTGACCTGTTCCTCCGGCAAGCAACAACCTGTTCTTGTAGAGTAGCATGTGACATGAGGGCTCCCTTCACATGACGGCTTACTTTTCCCACTAATATATACGGAGAAAACCAGACTGTTAGTTTTGTAATCTCTTGTATTTGCTTTAAACAACAAAAATATTGATCTACCAAGTGGGCATTTGTTTACACATTTGTACTATCATCCTACTTTGAAAAGATAGCAAGGAACTTGGGAAGTATATTCATGCTAGTTGGAGTAGGGCAGCTAGCTAGGTAGCTCACATTGTTAATCTCTCTGCGACAATGGCACTGGTGGGCAGTCTTAGGTAGGAGATAGCTAGGCATCACATCCAGATCAAGGTGACAGGGCACCATTACTGATAAAATAATCCTGTCCTGTATTTGCTAAAAAAGAATCAGCCATTTTTGGAGATATTCACTTGAAAAGTCAGCTTATTGGTCTCCTTCCGTCGCGCTGTTAGCGAAAAGATAAGCGTCACTCTCAGTAGTAATCCCCACAAATTCAGTGGTTCCTGATGGATGCAGAAATAACATCTTGCGGCAATTTTTAGTCGATGGTATGATTATTATCGGACATGCCATGTTTTTTTTTGTTATAGTACCATCTTGGTCTTTCATTAAAAAAAAACAATAGTACCGTCTGAACTCACCCAAACCGACACTAAAACCTTAATCATTCTAAATATTTTTTTTTGCAGATTTTAAATTGGAAGAGTAGAGGTTAGAGTAGATTTTGTACCCACAGGGACAAGATCCTCCACTCCCCCCAAGGCAGCAACCAAGAAGAAGCCCCTTTTGATAAGCATGTGATGAGCCCACTGGAGCTCACGCCTGCCATGTGAGCCATCTTCTCTTGTTAAACCCTCTCATGAACCCTCCTACCCCAATGATCCAATGGCTCATTTCCACTATAAACATTTATGAGAAATAAACTATACTACTACAAAAGAAAAAAAACAAATATTGGCTAGTAGCATTAGTATATACTATATATATAATAGTAAAATGGGCAGCATGCATCTTTCCCCCCTCTCTTGTCTTAGTCGGGAAGTTGGTGAGATCAATGGCGTCAGCTACTTGTGCACAGGGTAGACAACCAATGTGATGCACGCCTCATTATTCCCTTTCTCCCCCCATGGATGGGGCCCTAATTAGAGGGGAGGAATCTCTTAATGATTGCCCAATTTGTTACTAATACTTTCTGGCAGTACCATAGGATCCGCGGTCAGTAGAGTACCGATGATTATGCTCTGCTCTCTGCTCTCTGATCTCACCTCCCATAGCCATAAAGCACCCATGTACTGTGCCCTGCAACCGCAAATTTCTTCAGAGCTCTGAATTTCTCATGGGTGGGTTAGAATTAGAATTGAACCTGCTGCTATGTGCTTCACAACTTCGTCATTGGAGTTTGAACCATCCGGACCGGATTTGTTATAATGTCCGTCCTGATAATAGATAGATAGAACAGAGATAATTTTCAATATGGTTGTTGCATGCATTATTTAGAGTGACCACAGCATTGATCTTCCTCTTTTTTATTTTGGGAGGAAGATTGGCAACCACCACCAGCCGATTCTGACCATCCAACAGATGGGCCGTCAATACGAGCTCGCTCGCCCAATGCAAGGTGACATTATTATTGTTGTCGTTGTTATTGTGCAGCACAGATCTGAGGGCGACTGTGACCTTTCCTATTTTTTGAAGCGTTCTATGATTGATTGCGGTTAGATGAAACATACTCGACGCAATTACGTACGTTAAAGAAAAACATACTCATCACAAGGCTGCATGTGGGAGGGAGGGAGCGAGCGAGCGAGACATACTTAGTTTCCCTCCGCCCCTAACGCGTAATTTTGTTCGGCATCGATCTGGTGCTATTGCTCTTTGTATTAACGTGGATGGACATGTGCTCGATCGGTTCAGATTTGTTAACACACATGGTAACATGATTAGCAAGTCTTTTCTGTTCTTTTCTCTACAACTGTCGACCAGATATGTGGTGCAGAGAGAGAGAGAGAGGGTGGCTGGGGGTGGAGTATGTTGAGAGGTCCACTTTGAGAAGGTTAACCAATCACAGAAGCAAGGGGAGAGCAAGCAAGGTGGTCCTAAAGCACACTTGAATACATGGTCTAGACTTTCGGAACAAGAGAGGCCCCTGCCTGCAGCTGGAGAATTGGTATGTGCACTACGCGTCGACAGTGATGAGGGGGCATTTAGGCCCGGTGCTTTCAAGCGCTGCCGGCTCACACCCCCCTGGAACTGGAATGGACACGGCGCGGCGCGGCAGTGGCAGTGGCAGTGGCGTCGCCGCCAAGCGCCAACTAATAACCAACTCCATCCGCGCTTCTGGCGCGCTAGGACCTAAGGGTGGGCATTCGGGTTACCCCAAAAATTCGGGTCGGGTAATTCGGGTAGTTGGAAGTTCGGGTATTAAAAATTGTTACCCGATTTTTGCTCCGAAAAAGTATTACCCGAAATTTCGGGTACCCGATAATTCGGGTTCGGGTTCGGGTTTTACCCGATATACCCGAAATTGACAAAACCAACCATTTTAGAAGAATTCAAGTATCATTTTAAAGCAATAAACAATAGTCATATAAATCACATCATGTCTTCATATCAATTACCAACCAATCAATTATCAAGTTAACATAAATCTACATTAATTCATACCAAATAATATATTTATATGGCATTGAAATACTTCATGTCTTCATATTAGGAATAGAAGAGCAAATACTTGAGATATTTCGGGTAATTTGGGTAGTTCGGGTACCGGGAAACATTACCCGAATTACCCGAACTAATTTCGGGTTTTTACAATCACTATCCAAAATTGTGATCGGGTACTTCGGGTCTGGGTTCGGGTAATTCGGGTTCGGGAATTGGGTATCGGGTATTTTGCCCACCCTTACTAGGACCGTAGGACGTGAACATGCATGCCATGGACGGAGCCTCGGCGCGTTCCCGATGTGGGAGTCGCCGCCGTTTTCCGGGGCTCCGCGGCCGCGCGCGCGCGTGGAAATGCCCGGTTTCGCCCGCGAACGGACGCCTTTCCGGGGCGCTCTCATTTTCTCCGTCCCTCCCCGGCCCCGGCCCTGGCCTCGTGGAGGAATTTTGTCGTTTCCCGTTTTCCGTGGATGCGGTTGGGTGAGAATGGGACGGTTGCAGCTGGCTCTCCCTTGTGTAATCGGATCGGAGGAGCATCTTGTGTCAGCAGTAATGGACCGGCACCGGCCTGGAGCATCTCTTTCGGGGAGGGAGGGTTAGGAATGATTGGAAGGAAGGCATGGGCGTTTGCACCTCGTTCGTAGCAGTAAGTCGTAGCGGGGTCGTGGTCTGCATGTTGTTCAACTAACCGCGCCTTCTTCTAGCAGTAGCAGTAGCAGCCATACATCTCTACCAGTAATAATGATAGAGTAGTAGTACAGCTAGTAGTATAAACAATGAGCTAATTATCTACAATCAAGTAACCCTATACGCGTAGTACGTACTCAGGAGTCCATCATTACTGTCCCCATGGACCACAGGTAAGCGTTATTCTCTTTTCGTTGGGCGTTTGGGGGAACTCAAATACTCAAATACAAATCGGTGAGATTCATTTCACATGGCGAATTTCGTTAACAAATTTAAATAACCGGTGAACGGACACATTAAGGCTTAAGGGAAAGGGGCTGGCGATGCGATGGATGTCACGCAACGCAAGAGACGAACTATGGGGCTGTTTAGTTGGCAAATTTTTTGGCGAAACGCTACTGTAGCAGTTTCGTTGTTATTTGGTAAAAATATTGTCCAATCATGGTCTAATTAGGCTTAAAAGATTTGTCTCGTCCATTTCGTCTAAACTGTGTAATTAGTTTTATTTTTTTATCTATATTTAATGCTTCATGCATGTGTTCAAAAATTCGATGTGACGAGGAATCTGAAAATTTTGGCAAAATTTTTGGCATCTAAACGGTGCCTATATAGCACGGTAGTAATGAAGGGCACATGGCCAGCCTAAAAGGTTGCCGCCCAGTTTGGTAAGGGCGAGCGACGAGGGATCCATCCACATCCACGGGAAAGACAACTGGACGAATGAAATGAAACAGGGGAGGGGAGGTGCAGCACTGCCGCAGCCGCAAGTTGCGCGCGGCCGGCACGCGCTCGCTCCCCGTTCGAATCGGAGCCCGCGCACGGCAGCCGCGACCGCGAGCCGCTGCTGCTACGTTGCCCGCCTTACAAGTCAAGCAAGCCTTCCGTCCCGTGGTCGTCTCCCCCACGTTCCCTGCCTGCGGGGTGCGCGCACGGTGACTGCCCACGAGTCGTTGACGGCTGGGCCTAGCTGAAACCAAGGGGGTGAATATGTCTTGAAGATCTGAACGAAACAGTTCCGTGACAGCAGGGTAAAGGGAAAAGGGCGATAGATATTTGACCCTGTGTGAACAATGGTTTTGCAAAGAGTGTAGGTAACTTCAACTTCAAGCCGGTGCCTGCTGAAAATTCTTTCAAGAAGGATAAAACTTAAAAAGACGGTGCTTGTCGAATGCATGAAACCTGCTTGATTTAGTCCCCTTTCTTTTTGGCAAAGTCGCGGGGCATCTGTTTGAACAACCCACCATGTTTAAATTTTCACATCTCAATGAATTTCCCCCAGTCGCAAAAAAAATCGTTTCCCCCCGGAAAATGTATCTAAAGGAAACTAAACCGTCTCTTGTAGCATTGATCCAACGAGGCAAGAGGATAACAGATAAGAGTAGTATATCATTACTAGTATTTCTAAAGCAAGGCTAGCTGTACTTTATTTCAGGGCCGCTGGATAGGCAGCTTTTCGGATGGTTGGATGCATTGTCGAAACAAAAGGGAAGGACGACGACGAAACGTTTGAACAACGATAGGTATCATTGGCATGGTGATCAAAATGGTGTGTATACTAATAACAGAAAACAAAAGCAAACGGGGCCGTCCCTTTCTAGGAACGCTTGGCATCTCCTGTCCTGCATGCCTTTCGCTCTCTTGGGCAAAATCAAATCCCTGTGACGCCTCACGCCTCTGCGCTGTACGTGCAAGCCAGAGCTGCAGCAGCCTGCAGCTAGCGCCTCCATCATTATGCCCATGTTTAGATCACCTCAAAATTCCAAGTTTTTTCACTCTCTCTCCATCACATTAATTTTTAGCCGCTTGCATGGAGTACTAAATGTAGGTAAAAAAAATATCTAATTACACAGTTTAGTTCAAAATCACGAGATGAATCTTTTGAGCCTAGTTGGTCTACGATTGGACAATATTTGTCAAATAAGACGAAAGTGGTACTATTCATCCGGTTGAAAAAATCTTCAATCTAAACAAGGGCTATGTTTCCTTTTTTTTCTTTCCGTTTTTGTGTTAGCATCTCCTACGGGCTACGGCCCCGTGGATGAATCCCATCGAAACAAAGAAACAAATAAGCGATCAGACTGAACCAACGTTGCGTTTTTGTGACATTTGTAGCCTAGAAAACATACTAGTGTGGAAATGTTTGTGCCTGGAGATTAGGACAACAGAGGTGATTTCACACCATACCACAGGACCCCGGGTATCGAATTTGGTTCAAATTTGTACTCCTCCGGTTAAGTTGTTCTGTACGGTACGGTACACACGCAGTTTTGTCGGTGCACGCAGGAGTAGGATGCAATGCAAGAGCTGAGAGCCGGTCGTGGGGCGTGCGACCTCGCGTTCCTTGGCACGCCCGCTGCGCAGCGCAGGATTGCGTGACGCACGTTGCTGATATCCATCCGTCTTGGCCCACCGCGAGTCCGCGACGTGTGCAGCGTGCAGGCAGATCAATCGAACGGACCTGGCCTCACCGTGCGTGCATTGGACGGGACGGGAGGGCTCTGCCACCCAGGCCCCACCTGCTTTCCCTGTCCCCACGCCAATCTCCGACGAACGAATGCAAATGCCAAATGCATCCTGCCGCGGCGTTCAGTTGCGTCTGCTGCTGCTGTAAGAATGGGAGAAAGGCATGTCAGTACCGGTACATGCATGTTTTCCCATGGCCTTAGTTCCCAAATCCAACCCCAAATTCCACTATGCAAAAAGGAGATTCCTCGTCACATCAAAATGTCGGCAAATGCATAGAGTACTAAATGTAGATGAAATCAAAAACTAATTGCACAGTTTTGTTGTACTTTGCGAGATGAACATTTTAAGTCTAATTTATCATTTTTTAAATAATTTTTTGCACTAAAAAACAAAAGCTGCTACAGTCAAAGCCGAATCTGGAACTGAACAAGGCCCATGATGCACTGGGTCCCTTGCTGTGCGTGCGTGAATGCATGCATGCATCATGCCAAATTGGTACTCATGATTGGCGTTGTTCACCGTGCCCGGTAGCCAATCGGATCAGCGGGCGCATGCATCCCAGGACCAGGAGGATGGAACCAGATGCAGACGGGTGCCGGTGCCGCCCCCACCCCGTTCGTCGTTATATATATATATATATATTGCCGTGCCATTTTCGAGCATATGCATATAGAATTAGTAGTAGTAGTAGCATGCCCGGATACATGCACGTTACCACGTCTTTTGATTCGAAACAAGGCGCACGTTTACATGGTGCAAATCGATTTGATCGAGGCAGATTGCTGGCTACGCTGTGATGGGACAGAGACAGAGGAGGAGGAGGCGTCGTATTTACTGTCATTATAAATATAAAAATAAACGTCGGGATCACTGTAGATTTGCAGCATCATATACGGAGTACTACATAATCACCCTGATACTGTTCATGCGATCTTGGGGCTGTTTGGTTGAGGAGTTAAAGTTTAACCAACACTACTGTAGCACTTTCGTCTTATTTGATAAAAAAGTTTTCAATCTTAGACTAATTATGCTTAATAGATTCGTCTCGTAAATTACTCCTAATCTATGGCGACATACGTGCAATTAGTCTATATTTAATACTCCATACATTTAAAAGAACATTGACGTGATGGGAGTTAAACTTTAACCGGTTGGCTGCGACGAACATCCAGAAGATTTCGCTAGCGATACGGTTCTAGTAGTTCCACCAGCTACGGAGTAGGCATCACCCTGCAGCCTGGACCCGTACATCCTACCTGTCCTCCCACGTGCCGTCCGGCCCCACGTCCCAGAGGACTCTCACATCCAGGGAGCCGACTCGACGTGACACCCTCCCCTCCTGTGTGCTCAGCGGACAGCGGACTGCAGTGCGCGCCGCCCTGCCCCGAAAACTTGCAGCGCGTACAGTACCGCACACGGACACGGACGCGAGGCAGTTGCCTGTTTGCCTCGCCGTCACCGTCAGTCCCGCGCCCCCTTGCTGTGGCTCCACGCGCCCACCGTCTCCTGGGCAGCGGGACCCACGCGCAGCAGATTCCCTTTTCCCTCCGTCGCGGGCCCCGCGGACCGCCGGGAAGCCCCCACCACCACCACAAACGCGACCGGGGAACCCCATCCTTATCTATCGCGACGCCCGCGCACCACCGCGCCGTCAGCCTGAGCCCCCGTCGGGGGGCGCCGTCCCGATCGTGTGGCCGGCGCGCCCGCCACGCCGCCGTCGCGGCTGACGGCTGACGCCGGCGACGCCCCGCCCAGCCGTCCTTAACGAGGCGTCACGTCGGGGCATTTTCTCATCGCCCGAAAAAACGCGCATAAAAACAGGGACTGAGCCATCCTTGTCTTTCGGTTTCGTGCCCTTTTTCTCGCTTCATTTTTTGGTTGGTTTCGTAGTCGGAGGCTCGGAGCGGATGACGATACCGAGGACGGCGAGGAGCGACGAAAAATTAAAAGGGCAGCAACGAAAATGTTTCTCGTTGTTATTATCTCTTCTTCTCTCGGTGGGAGATAACGAGGGCCACGAAAATTAAAATGAATGAATTTCCGGCCAAAAGTGACCGGACCGGGCGAAGACGGAACGGACGCAGGGATAGGCGGATAAGCGTAGGGGAGAAAGGAACCAATGGCGGCGTGCTGGGCCGACACGCGTCGCCGCTTTTTTCTGACGTGGCTCGGGTGCCAGATGGGACTTGTTTGCAAGAAAAAACGCTGGTCTTTTCTTCTTGTGATGAACTATGGCCCTGTTTAGTTCCTAAAAAATTTTACAAAATTTTTCAGATTTCCCGTCACATCGAATTTTTGGACACATACATGAAGCATTAAATATAGATAAAAAATAAAACTAATTACACAGTTTAGACGAAATGGACGAGACGAATCTTTTAAGCCTAATTAGACCATGATTGGACACTAATTGCCAAATAAAAACAAAATTTACTACAGTGTCGTTTTGCAAAAAAAATTTGCAACTAAACAGGCCCACTTGGAAGAAACGAATCGAGAAAAGAACATACTCCTTTCATCTAAAATAAATCAACTTTTAGAGGCGACTTCCCATTTAGAACAAACCAACTTTTTAAAATTGTTGAAGTCAAAACTATTTAAAATTCAACTGAACATATAAAAGAACATCGATATTTACAAGAATTAAATTAATAGTATCATTAGATATCACGTAATATTCATATTCGGTATCATAGATGTAGCTACTCTCCTTTATAAAAACAATCAAATTTAAAAGTGGTGAATAGGCATTTCTCCAAGTCCAAATCTAAAAGTGCAGATCGAATTCAAGTTCTCAAAGATGGAAATGAAGCTATAAGCATAACAAAAACTTGCTTGACATCCAATTCAAGTTCTCAAAGATGGAAATGAAGCTCGCAAGCAATCAGGCTTCCAATCTTCCAATCTCAAAGATGGAAATGAAGCTATAAGCATAACAACTTTTTAAACTGGAGCAGAAAAGTGGGAAATGGCTTGGGGCGGGAAGCGGGAGGTATTCTTGTGTTGGAGCACTAACAACCCTGTGTTAGTTGCGGTGGGAGGGGAGCGGAGGGTCTAGGGAGTATTTACACCTGAACAACAAAAATGCTACCATTAATCCATTGTGTCTAAAAATATAGTGCAACTTGGAACTTTTTGGTTGGCTCGATTAGAAAGCCACAGAGCCTCCATGGTCAGACTTCACATGGAATCACTAAGCAAAACACATTCCGAACTTACAGTTTGAAAAGTAACTTCACCACTGAGAGCGCACATCCCCCTCTTCTCATCATAATTCATTTCGGAAGTTTCACATAACCTGAAATTGGTAGGAACTTACGACTTCCTCCAAAGAACTAAAACTTCTACTACATGTTGGGTGTTTTTCTGCGTCTCGTCTTTCACCCAAATGTGTGCTTTAAGCACTGATACATCTTCATGTTGTTGTACATGCATTCTCTTAACAACTTGACATACCTAGACTTAACCTTTTTAGAAAAAATATAACTACCAAATCCAGTGGCGGAACCAGGGGCCAGCAGGGGCCGTGCCCCCCCCCAAAGCATAGCAGATTTTGTTTAATACCTATATAAATATTTGAATTCACAGTACAAAAAATCAATTTTCACCAATTTTTTTATTAAAAATTATGATTTTGGTTATAAATAGTGTAAAAATGTTTAAAAAGTTGTTGAAACATATAATTATATATATTTTATCACACTAAAAAATACGATCATATTTGTCCGCCCCCCTTAATCAAAATCGCTGGTTCCGCCATTGATCAAATCCATCAAGTTGACAAAATGATACTTTTCTTTCTTTTCTTGGGTCCCTAAGGCCCTTTATGTTCTTCAAAGGGATCATTTATACTCATAAACTTAATAGTTCCTTGTCATTGTTTTTTTTCAAAACCTACATAGGGTGCATAGATGCACTTTCAGCGGTTCTTGCGGTGTCAACACACAAATTTCCCATCACCACTCCGAGGCGCCCAACATGACTCATGTGGCTCATCGATGATGTAAGGTTAGGATTTTACAAGGGAGGGGTTTCACCAAATGGAAGGTCATTGGGGATAAGCATTAGTAACAATGTTTTCTTGTGTAAGGCTAAGAATGGAGGTGACAGTGACACCGCTCATTGGCCGGCGCGGGAGGGGGTAGGTATGGGTGGGGGCAATGACAACACCTTGAGGGTCATTTAGGATGCTACCATTTGGTTCTAAGCAAGACCCTACACCGCATGTGGCAACGAGGTAGAGGAAAAAGCTATGGCTAGTGAGAGGAAGAAGAATAGGACATTGCAATTGGATCATCGAATAGTGCCTTGCGGTAGAGAGATCCCACACTAGACATTAAGAAATATCATTATGTTGAAAGATCATTGTTTCATAATTTGTGAGACATGGTCAAATAATAACTTGTTTGACACTAGTCACTGAACTAACAATCCTTTTTTATTTGATAACCTACTTGGACTAAGCTTTGATTTTGGATCCTTAGGATACTTGTAATTAATCGTATCAATTCCAAGGTCAAACAAAGTTTCTCATGCCTATATCTCTGCTAAGTGCTAACCTTCAAGGTATGTTATTTTAGTGGACATATAATATCTAGAGAAAAATGCCCCCACATCGTTGTATCCACCAAATAATAAAACAAGCTAGAGTGTGGTTTAGTGAATTGCACAAATTACTTGCGAGTATTATTTTTGTTAATGTTCAAAATTGTACACAAGAAAAGTTAACAAAATACCACTACAAGATCTTAACTTTAGTTGGGAGTTATCTGCAAGAGCCCTTCTATACGACTTTAAATGTTCCCTAGTGGTGGAGGGTGTTTCAAGTATAATTCAGACATATATAAGGCGAATTTTTTAAATCACCGTCAAAATATTACTTACCAGAATTACCGACGGGAGGAGTCCCATATATTATTGGTAACCTAGTATATTCTATCGTTAATGAAAGCATCTAGGCCCCGAGGTTTGGTTTCGGCAATTGATGACAACGCTTTATTACCATGACTAACGTGTGTTTTGCAGAAACTTTGGTAAGTTAGGTCATGGAGGTTTTAACTGCTTTGGGCACCATGGTATTCATGCCCCTTGATGGAAATCGTTTCGGTTCTCAAAAGAGTGACGTCAAGATTAAGGACGGTTAGTTCCGGATGTCGAAGTGTTGAGAGACATTTGGAATAGTCGTTAGGATCTTCGTTTTTCTCTTTTGGCCGTACTATAAAGGGGGGCATGAGCGGGTAGCTTGACCTAGGCGAGTCCTATGTTTAGGTGTGGTGCACACTTGTTAAACTTGGCACTAGGCAGCTTTAGAATAGCTCAAGTTTCAGTTGGGAGCAACTTGGTTGAAGTTGTAACGCTTTACGGAGAGTTTCGGGTCATTTTCCAGTGACCGGACGCGGTCCTCGGCATGACCGGACGCGTCCGGTCAGTTCACTTCCGCAACTGAGTTTTCAGCTCTGAGCACCGGACGCGGTCCTCGCGAGGACCGGACGCGGTGGTCAGAAGTCAACTCGTGTCACTTAAGGAAACACCCCATCGGACGCGACCTGGGTGTGATCGGCGCGTCCGGTCATAGTCCAGTAAGGTCCTGAGACGACCGGACGCGTCCGGTCATCACCCATCGGACGCGGTAGCGCGTCCGGTGCGAGTACAGTAAGCTCCACGCACGATCGGACGCGTCCGGTCACCCCTGACCGGCGCGTCCGGTCATTTAGGTGTTTTTCGGTTTTGACCGTTACGAGCGACCGGCGCGTCCGGTCTGTACGACCGGCGCGTCCGGTGAGTACGACCGGCGCGTCCGGTGAGTACGACCGGCGCGTCCGGTCAGCTCAAGTTTTGCTGAGTCAGCAGGTAACGGTTCGTTTCGTCTGTGGGGTGTATAAATACATCCCCACCACCTCTTTTAGAGGTCTCTTGCTCATTTGTTCAGCTGATAAACACCTTTGAAGTGCAAGGTAGTGCAAGAGCACTAGTGAGGATAGAGATTTGAGAATCAAAGCTTGTGAGTTCCTCACTAGAGATTAGAGAGTAACAAGTGTGCATCCACTTTCTCATTTAGGCTCGTAGAGGTCAAGTGAGAGTTCTAGCTTGTTACTCTTGGTGATCGCCATCACCTAGACGGCTTGGTGGTGATTGGGAGTTTGGTGTTCATCCGGCGAAGCTTGTGGATGACCCAACTCATCTTGTGAGCGGTTGTGGGTGATTCACCGCGACGGAGTGTCGAAGAATCAACCCGTAGAGAGCACTTGATCCTTGCGCGGATCAAGGGGGAGCGACACCCTTGCGCGGGTGCTCCAACGAGGACTAGTGGGGAGTGGCGACTCTCCGATACCTCGGAAAAACATCGCCGTGTTCCTTGCCCCTTTACATTCAAGCATTTACTTTCTCGTATTTACCTACATTGCTTGTTTACATTCCTAGACTTGCCATGCTAGACTAGGATTGGAAACTAGGGTGCAAAACTTTGTATCGGTAGACTCTCTAGGAACACAAGTAGACACTAGGGGTGAATTCTAGCTTGTAGGATTTAATCCTTGCTTTTATTTTTAGAAAAGCCCAATTCACCCCCCCTCTTGGGCATCTTGATCCTTTCAATTGGTATCAGAGCCGTGTTGCTCTACTTTTAGGCTTTACCGCCTAGAGCAAGATGTCTAATGGGGAAGGACCACCTCCCACTTTTGAGGGAGACGATTTTCCATATTGGAAAATTCGTATGGAGGCGTACCTCGAAGCCATAGATGTTGGGTGTCTTAGAGCCGCAACCGAAGGGCTTCCCCCCATAAGGGATCCCGCTAACCCAAGTGGTGACGAGGAGAAGTACGACCGGTGGAATGCAAAGGCCAAAAATGCACTCTACCGGGGCTTAGGCAAAGATATCTTCAATCGCGTGCGTAATGCAAAGAACGCTCATGAATTGTGGGAAAATCTTTGTGCTCTCCATGAGGGAACTAAGAGTGAGCGTGAGGAACGCTATCACATTGCCTTAAAGAAAATTAACTCCTTTGAGATGCTTCCCAAAGAAAGTGCTAATGACATGTACACTCGCTTGAATGTTCTTGTAGAGGACCTCAATGCTCTTGGGCTCACCAAAATGAGTCAATCGGATGTTGCAAGAAGGATCTTGAGTGTGCTTCCCGTTGAGAAGTATGGACATATTGTCACCGTGCTTCACCAAAGTGATCTTTCCACCGCAACACCAACGCAAGTTTTGGGGAAAATCAATGCTCATGAGATGTACATGCATATCACTCCGGAAGAGGGCTCATCATCTTCCAAGAAGAAAGACTTGGCTTTCAAAGCTAGTCATGACAAGAAGAAGATGAAAGGCCAAGCCATGATGGTGCAAGAAAGCTCAAGTGATAGTGATGTTGATGATGAATCACTTGCACTCATGGTGAGAAAGACCACCAAGATGTTAAAGAAGCTTAACAAGAGTGGCATCAAGTTCGATGGCAAGAAGAAGAAATTCTTCACAAGTAGCAAGAGAAAGCCAATCTCGGAGATGGATTGCTACAATTGTGGTGAACTTGGTCATCTAGCTCATCAATGCCCTAGACCACCAAAAGACAAGTACAAGAACAAAAACAAGGGCAAGAAAAATGATTCAAGTGATGAAGAAGAAGAGAAGAAGAGGAACAAGCCATACAAGAAGAAGGATGGCAAAAAGAAGGAGTTCCACAAGAAAAAGAAGGGAGGAAAGGCTTACATTGTTGGTGATTGGCTCACCGACATTGAATCATCATGTGAGTCCTCCGAAGATGAAAGCAATGATGAGAAAGAAAAGGTTGCCGCATTTGTGATGGGGCCATCATCTTCACCAACATCTTCATCACCACCTTCACCACCTCCTTCACCATCATCGTCCACTACTCACCTATGCCTTATGGCCAAGGGTGAACGAAAGGTACAAAACAATGATAGTGATGATGATGACGATAGTGATAGTGATGATGAATATGACTCACCTTCTTATGATGAACTTGTAAAATTATTAAACAAATACACTAAAATCATAAGAAGAACTAGAAGTGAAAATGATGATCTTCAAAATGAAAATGAATCACTCTCATCAAAGCTTGAGAATATTCAAAAGACTAGTGGTGAGTTTAGAGTTCAAAATGAAGTGATGTCTTCCACTCTCAAGGAACTCAAAACCTCCTATAAAGAGCTTAAAGATCAACATGATAAACTTGAGAAGAAGCATGATGAGCTCATCACTAGATACAATTCTCTAAAGGACAAATATACCACATTAAAAATTGATTATGATAGTCTTGTGGTTGCTAATGAACTTGCTCTTGAAACACATGATGCTACTAACCATGTTGTTAAGTGTGATATAGCTACATCATGTGATGACTTGATCATTGAAAGCATTGAGCAAGGTTCTAGTAGCAAAGGCAAGAGTGTGGTTGAGTCAAGCAACCATGATGATTATGCCAAGATTAAGAGTGAAAATGAGAAGCTTGCAAGTGAGAACAAGAAGCTAAAAGGTTTGATGGCTCTTGAGAAGCAACCAACAAATGAGTCACTCATTGAAGAAAACAAAAAGCTAAAGCAAGAAAAAGAGCATCTCAAGACCGGCCTAAGCAAGTTCACAAGAGGCCAACATTTACAAAGTGAGCTCCTCATGAACACCGTAATGAAGATGGATAGAAGTGGAATTGGGTACTTGGCAAATCAAGAGAAGAAAGCAAAAGCTCAACAACAACCAAGCAAGTCAAAGCCCAAGCCAAAGAGATGTGTTGAGTGTGGTCAAGAAGGTCACTTTGCTCATGAATGCAAAACTCCGCCACCACAACCCTTGCCCAAGCATGCTAGACCTTTCGCTTTCAATGCTCACTATATGCTAAGAAAAGATTCAAATGGAAAGATGAAAGTCATGTTTTTGGGTCCCCCAAACAAGAATAGGCCAAAGAAAATATGGGTTGCCAAGTCACTAGTGGATAAAGTCAAGGGCCCCTCTCAAGTTTGGGTCCCTAAACAAAAAGCTTGATCTCTTGTGTGTAGGTGAACTACAAGACCGGTGGAACTCATTGGGTTATTGATAGTGGTTGCACTCAACATATGACCGGTGATCCCCGTATGTTCACCACCATTGAAGAGAATGGTATATGTCAAGAGAAGATCACATTTGGGGATAATTCAAAGAGCAAAGTCAAGGGTATAGGCAAGATTGCAATATCACATGATCACTCACTCTCAAATGTGCTCTATGTTGCTTCATTGAGTTTCAACTTGTTGTCCGTTGGGCAACTTTGTGACCTTGGCTTCCAATGCTTGTTCACACCAAATGAAGTGGAAGTTTCAAAGATAGATGACAAGCAAGTGATATTCAAAGGCTTTAGATACAATAATCTTTATCTTGTTGACTTCACCTCCGAAGATGCAAATTTGATGACATGTTTGTTCACCAAGACCTCACTTGGTTTGGCTTTGGCATAGGAGGCTTGCTCATGTTGGAATGAACACTCTCAACAAGCTATTGAAGAAAGAACTAGTGAGAGGATTGAAGGATGTGAAGTTTGAAAAGGACAAACCCTTGTAGTGCATGTCAAGCGGGCAAACAAGTTGCAAAACACTCATCCAACCAAAGCTTTCATGTCAACTTCAAGAGTGTTAGAACTTCTACACATGGATTTGTTTGGGCCCACAACATACAAGAGCTTGGGTGGTAATCTCTATTGTCTTGTGATAGTGGATGACTACTCAAGGTATACATGGACTTTCTTCCTTCATGACAAATCCGAAGTGGCAAATTGCTTCAAGAAGTTTGCAAAGAGAGCTCAAAATGAATTTAAAGTCAAGATAAAGAAGATTAGAAGTGACAATGGGAAAGAATTTGACAACACCAACATTGAAGCTTATTGTGATGAAATTGGAATCAAGCATGAGGTGTCTTCAACCTACACACCTCAACAAAATGGTGTAGTTGAGAGAAAGAACCGAACTTTGATCACCCTTGCAAGAACAATGCTAGATGAGTACAACACTCCGGAAAAGTTGTGGGCCGAGGCAATCAACACCGCATGCTATGCTTTCAAATCGCCTCTTCCTACAAAAGTTTCTTGGCAAGACCCCCTATGAGTTGCTAAATGGCAAGAAGCCGGACGTTTCCTTCTTCCGGGTGTTTGGTTGCAAATGTTACATCTACAAGAAGCGTCAACACCTAGGGAAGTTTCAAAGACGTTGTGATATTGGCTTTCTTGTTGGTTACTCATCAAAGTCCAAAGCATATAGAGTATTTAACCATGCCACCGGTTTGGTTGAAGAAACATATGATGTGGAATTTGATGAATCTAATGGCTCCCAAGGAGCAATTGAGAATTGTGATGATGTAGGTGATGAACCCTTGAGGGAGGCCATGAAGAATATGCCCGTGGGAGACATCAAGCCAAAAGATGATGATGACGATGTACAAATTGTTGATCCACCATCTTCATCACGTGTGCCTCAAGATGATAACAAGAATGAGAGAGTTGAAAATGAAGACACTCATGTCTCTCATGAACAATCCGAGGCACAAGCTCAAGATGTTGATGCTCCTCATCCACCTCCTCAAGTGATTGATAAAAGAAATTCACCACTACTTCAAGCACATCCACAAGATCTCATCATAGGGAGTCCTACAAAGGGAGTAATGACTCGATCCCAAAAGCTAGCTTCTTTTGTTGAACATCACTCTTTTGTCTCTTGTGTTGAACCTAAGAATGTAGAAGAAGCTCTTCAAGATCCGGATTGGGTGATTGCAATGCATGAAGAATTGAACAACTTCACCCGCAATCAAGTATGGACACTTGAAGAGCATCCCAAAGGTGCAAGAGTCATTGGAACCAAGTGGGTGTTCCGAAACAAGCAAGATGACCAAGGCATAGTGGTGAGGAACAAGGCAAGACTAGTTGCAAAGGGGTTCTCTCAAGTTGAAGGTCTTGATTTTGGAGAAACCTTTGCACCCGTTGCAAGACTTGAAGCCATTCGTATCCTCCTTGCTTATGCATCATATCATGATATGAAACTATATCAAATGGATGTGAAAAGTGCATTTTTAAATGGCTTTATAAATGAACTAGTCTATGTTAATCAACCTCCCGGGTTTGAAGACCCTAGATATCCTAATCATGTTTATAGGTTGTCCAAGGCGTTATATGGGCTCAAGCAAGCCCCTAGAGCGTGGTATGAACGCCTTCGGGACTTCCTCATTGAGAAGGGCTTCACCATTGGGAAGATTGACACCACACTATTCACCAAGAAGTTTAATGGGGAGATCTTCATTTGTCAAGTATATGTTGATGATATTATCTTCGGATCAACAAATGAAGATTATTGCAAAGAATTTGGTGAATTGATGTCAAAGGAATTCGAGATGTCAATGATTGGTGAGCTCACATTCTTCCTTGGTTTTCAAGTAAAGCAAATGAGAGAAGGGATTTTCATCTCTCAAGAAAAGTATACCAAGGATCTTCTCAAAAGATTCAAGATGGAAGAATGCAAACCAATCAAGACCCCAATGCCATCAAAATGGACATCTCGACCTAGATGAGGGAGGTAAAACCGATTGATCAAACTCTCTACCGTTCTATGATTGGTAGCTTACTATATCTTACCCGCATCTAGGCCTGATATCATGTTTAGTGTGTGCATGTGTGCTCGCTTTCAAGCATGCCCTAAAGAACCTCACCTAAGTGCCGTAAAAAGAATCCTAAGATATCTTAAGCTCACCCCAAGCATTGGTCTTTGGTATCCCAAAGGAGCTAGATTCCAACTAGTTGGCTATT
Organism: Saccharum hybrid cultivar R570; assembly: GCA_038087645.1. Classification (NCBI taxonomy): domain Eukaryota; kingdom Viridiplantae; phylum Streptophyta; class Magnoliopsida; order Poales; family Poaceae; genus Saccharum; species Saccharum hybrid cultivar. The sequence goes on along the minus strand of JAQSUU010000043.1, from coordinate 3,164,410 downwards.
CCGATTCGGACTATGCCGGTTGCAAGATTGATAGAAAAAGCACATCCGGAGGGTGCCATTTGCTTGGAAGATCTTTAGTATCTTGGTCATCTAAAAAGCAAAATAGTGTGGCTTTGTCCACCGCCGAGGCGGAATACATTGCCGCGGGGGCTTGTTGTGCACAAATCCTATATATGAAACAAACCCTCCTAGACTATGGAATTGTTCTTGAAAAGGTGCCACTTTTATGTGACAACGAAAGTGCCGTTAAAATTGCTAACAATCCGGTACAACACTCTCGCACCAAGCACATTGATATCCGCCATCACTTTCTAAGAGATCACGTTGCTAAAAATGACATATCACTAGAAGGTGTAAGAAGTGAAAATCAATTAGCGGATATCTTCACGAAACCTTTGGATGAGGCAACCTTTTGTAGGTTAAGAAGTGAGCTCAATGTGCTTGATTCTAGTAACTTTAAAAAATGAGCGTGTGTTGTCCCTTGCATTGCATTGTATAATATGTCATGTCTATGATTATCGCATTGTTTTTAGGGCTTGGCTAACACGGTTACGATAACCCTTTCTTGGAGGAGTGAAAAAAGCCTAACCGTGGATCAAACCTGACAAGCATTCTAGTTTTACCTTCTTGTATTGCATTGCATATGCATGGTTGTTGTTCTTGTCGTTTCTTTTCGGTTAAGCTTTGAGCAACCTCTGTGTTCGTCCATGGATAGAGAGAGCATTTTGACGCTCCTAAAGGTTCAAAAACTCTATTGCGTGGCCATACGTTGCTCCTTGGGTGTTTATTGCCTATTTTCTTAAAAATAATACTAGCCTAAGGCAATCTATTTTAAAATCCTTGAGGGTTTGAGTGAGGTCTCTCACTTCGTGTTCCAATTGGTGTTTATTTGTGTCTCTTTGAATTGGAACCTGATTGGGAGAAGTCGCGTCGAAGTTCGGAACAAAGAAGGGCGAAGAACAGTCACCGGACGCTGCACCGGACGCTGCACCGGACGCTGTAGTGCTTCACCACCGCGTCCGGTCTCGGCGTCCAGCAGCGCGTCCGGTCATCCAGAAGACCAACTCCAGATCTAATGATCGGACGCTGCACCGGACGCGCCTCTGGTCGACCACCGCGTCCGGTCCCCGGTTACCACCACCGCGTCCGGTCATTCGCGATGTTTTCCCGAACAGCCAACGACCGGACTCTGACCGCGTCCGGTCAGTCCGCACCGGACGCGTCAGGTCACTCCAGGAGCTTACTGGAGTATGACCGGACGCTGCACCACCGCGTCCGGTCATATCGACCACCGCGTCCGGTCATCACATGTCGCGCGGATCTAACTCCTTATAAAACCGTTTCGTCCCCGACCGATTTTATTTCACCCGCCCGAGCTTCCGCCGCCGCCTTGCCCTATCCGCCGACTCGCCGTCTCCGCCGCCGTCCGCCCTGCCGCCGGCGAACTTCTGTTGAGCTCGCGCTCGTCTGCTCGCTGCCGCGCACGCGCTCGTCTGCTCGCTGCCGCACCCGCGCCGCCCGCACCCGTGACGCCCGCAGCCGCGCCACCCGCAGCCGCGCCACCGCCGCGCCGCCGTCGCCCTACCGAGCCACCACCGCCGGTGAGCCGCGCCCCTGCGAGCCAGCTTCATCCCCGACATTGGTACGACTCGTGCTTGCCCTCGATCGTTTTCCATCGATCTACCCTAACCCTAACCCTAACCCTAGGGTTCGACGGTCGTTCGTTCGTTCGTCAACAAGTTTCGTCGCGAGTCGTCCACTTCACGAAGAGCTCGTTCGGTGGATTCGGAAATTTCGCAATCTAGGTCACCGTCGTCTCATCGATCCGAGGTAGCTTCATGTCTCAATTCTCATCGTATCACATATGCTTGCTTTCTCTAGGGTTTCGTACCTTTTAGTCGTATATGTGCTTATAGTAGATCTCTCTATTCCGTCGTTGCAGCGAGTCTGTTCGTGTGTCGGGTGAGTTCAGTTTGCTTAATCCAAGGCCAAGCCTGCGGATACGGATTGAGGCCAAGCCTCTTGAGTGACAGTTCATCATCTTACAGAGGTTCTCAGTCACTGTGTCAGTATGGTGCGTTGCAAGAACGCCGGTGGTGCTCCTGGTGACGGGAACGACAGTCCCCCTCGTCGGTCTGATATTGCACGTGGGAAGCGTGTCAAGGTCTTAGCCAGAAAGAAGAAGAAGACACTCACAGAGGCAGAAATTGCTCAGGCCGTAGCAGATGCAGCAGAGCAGGCAGAGAGAGGTGGCAGGAGCAGTGGCATACGCATAGGCGAGCGTCGCTTTCATCTTGAAGGTCGACAGCTCGGCACAGAGGCCACTGAGGGCACTGAGGATACCAGAGCGGCAGAGGATATGTCAGTTGATCCACCCACAGAGACCACAGAGGCTCCAGAGGCTACAGCAGATACAGAGGAGCAGCCAGCTCAGTCTCCAGTACGTCGCCGCTCCACACGTACCCGTACTCAGGTATCTCCTAGGCCAGAGGGTCAGCGACGTGGAGCACGGCCTCCTCCCAGAGCTAGAGGTTCACCCCCGGTCGAGCACTTTGACTTGAGGGGTGCTACAGCACGTCAGGTGCACGGGTTGAGGTTCGTGGAGGTCAGTCGGTGGTTTCCACCTGTGAGGGATCCCAGAGCTTCAGAAGGATTCTATACCCCTCTTCAGGAGGATTTCTACAGAGCTCTAGTTGACAGCGGTATTGCTTTCCGACCACAGAGGGTCTGTCGACTTGAGTCACTAGTCGAGGTTGTGGGAGAGCAGCTACGTCCGCACCTGTCCTTTCTGCCAGGCTTGTCAGATCTTCTTGGACGGACAGGTGCATACTGCGGCACATGGGTCAGAGAGTTTTATGCTTCACTATGGATTGATCCTGCCCATGATTTCATCCACTTTGCATTCCGAGGCCGCGATCACCGCCTATACAGCAGCAGAGTGCGGGAGATTCTCAGACTCCCAGCTTTTGACACAAAGATACATCAGCTGTGTTATGGTCAGACTCCTCCTCCGAGACGCCCTCACGGCGGGACAGTGCCACCTACCGACTTAGTTCGACCCTGCTTCCGTGAGCCTTTTGGCGAAGGGTCTCGACGCACGCCCGCCAGTTTGACTCCACTAGCCAGAGTTTTGGACGCTATTGTCAGACGCACACTCCTTCCCAGACTTGGCTACAGAGAGGGACTGACTCGGATGCAGTTATGGGTTGTTCACCACCTCCTCTCACAGACACGGTTTGATATATGGGATCTCATACTTAGTGAGATGGAGGACACCATAGCTGAGGGCTTCAAGGGTAATCGTCAGCTGCCCTACGCACACTGGATCTGCTTCCTTATCAGATCATCTATTCAGATGCCAGCAGAGATCCGAGCTGAGATATCAGATACCACCACTGCTTTTCCTGAGTATGATATCCGTCAGCTCTGGACGTCAGTTACCAGAGATCAGGCCCCAGTGCCAGGACAGCGTGTGCGACCTGAGGTACCTGAGACAGCAGCTGAGCAGGACGCCACAGTTGATGAGCTTGCAGAGGCAGAGCTTGCAGATCTTGACGCTCAGCCTGCTGATCTTCCTGAGGATGGGACATCTGACAGCACTGATGAGGACTACCAGCCCATCCCCAGGTACCGGTCTCCTCGGACCCACGACCACGAGGCCGGTGGGCTCTGGTTCAGCCTCCCGCACAGACCCAGCCATGGTGGCAATTCTTGAGAGGTTGACCCAGGCACAGGAGCAACAGCAACAGCAAATCCAGCGACAGGCTCAGGACACAGCTGCAGCATTTGCACAGATTCAGGCTCGTCAGGACGAGTTTCAGCGTCAGCAGCTTGAAATCCAGAGACAGCAAGTTGAAATGCAGCGACAGCAATATGAGCTTCAGCGTCAGACTGCAGCTAGTCAGCAGCAATACTTGGACCTCCTGCGCCATCTAGTCACGGTTGGGGTTCCTCCGCCTACTTCTGTCCTGACTTCCTCTTTACCAGCTTCTGATCCGTCGAGTCAGGGACAGCCGACTCACCAGTTCACATCTCCACAGCGGCAGGTTCCCCAGTCTTTCCAGTCCCCGAGCTTCACTCCTATTCACACGGGGTTTACACCATCAGACCAGCCTCGCCCTCACCTCCTGACAGGCACACCTTTCGGTGATTTCAGTGCTACATACAGCGAGTTGACTGGTCAGCCGACGCCCCTCGCATACTACAGTTGCTACTTCTTCAGGGTTGTTAGCTTCAGAGGCAGTTATTCCTCCAGTGACAGGAACTGGTACTACAGAGACTATACCTTCGTCAGTTGCCTCCACAGATCCTCCTGCTACTGGCTCGCTACAGGCTCAGGTCACTCAGACGGATCCTATTGTTACTACTTCGACAGTGCCTGTTCCTGCCGTTCAGACCCAGACAGTTACACAGCCACATGCTTCATCAGAGGGTCAGCCAGATAGCTCAGATTCCGAGGGCGATTCTCTGCACTTCATCATTACTCCGCGCACCTCGGCACCCGACACGACTCCGTCTGTCCCCCCATCAGATCCTTAGATTAGCTTTTTTTCTTTTGGCGCTTGATGCCAAAGGGGGAGAGAGAGTAGAGAGTAGTTTCAGGGGGAGATTTGAGAGCTGTTTTTTCGTTCTTCCTGTGTGCTACATTCATGCATCATGTTTACTTTTCAGTTATTGCATTCGTGTGACATGTCATTGTGAGATAAACCTTAAGTCTTAATGTTTCATCCTGTTAGTGTTATCTCTTGTCACCATGTTTAATCATAGCTCTAAGGTTGTGCTTCCGAGCCTTACTTCGATAAATTATGAGCTATATTCTTTTGTGTACTAACGCTTTTTATCTTATCTTATGAGTACACTCTTTTGGCTTGGGACACATAAGCTTTTCCTTTCACGTCTCTACTTAATTGCTTGTTGCTTATGTGTACCATGCATGTTTAAAAAAAAACCTCAACTCAAATCTTTCATATCTGAGTATTGTCATCAATCACCAAAAAGGGGGAGATTGAAAGCATCTAGGCCCCGAGGTTTGGTTTCGGCAATTGATGACAACGCTTTATTACCATGACTAACGTGTGTTTTGCAGAAACTTTGGTAAGTTAGGTCATGGAGGTTTTAACTGCTTTGGGCACCATGGTATTCATGCCCCTTGATGGAAATCGTTTCGGTTCTCAAAAGAGTGACGTCAAGATTAAGGACGGTTAGTTCCGGATGTCGAAGTGTTGAGAGACATTTGGAATAGTCGTTAGGATCTTCGTTTTTCTCTTTTGGCCGTACTATAAAGGGGGGCATGAGCGGGTAGCTTGACCTAGGCGAGTCCTATGTTTAGGTGTGGTGCACACTTGTTAAACTTGGCGCTAGGCAGCTTTAGAATAGCTCAAGTTTCAGTTGGGAGCAACTTGGTTGAAGTTGTAACGCTTTACGGAGAGTTTCGGGTCATTTTCCAGTGACCGGACGCGGTCCTCGGCATGACCGGACGCGTCCGGTCAGTTCACTTCCGCAACTGAGTTTTCAGCTCTGAGCACCGGACGCGGTCCTCGCGAGGACCGGACGCGGTGGTCAGAAGTCAACTCGTGTCACTTAAGGAAACACCCCCATCGGATGCGACCTGGGTGTGATCGGCGCGTCCGGTCATAGTCCAGTAAGGTCCTGAGACGACCGGACGCGTCCCGGTCATCACCCATCGGACGCGGTAGCGCGTCCGGTGCGAGTACAGTAAGCTCCACGCACGATCGGACGCGTCCGGTCACCCCTGACCGGCGCGTCCGGTCATTTAGGTGTTTTTCGGTTTTGACCGTTACGAGCGACCGGCGCGTCCGGTCTGTACGACCGGCGCGTCCGGTGAGTACGACCGGCGCGTCCGGTGAGTACGACCGGCGCGTCCGGTCAGCTCAAGTTTTGCTGAGTCAGCAGGTAACGGTTCGTTTCGTCTGTGGGGTGTATAAATACATCCCCACCACCTCTTTTAGAGGTCTCTTGCTCATTTGTTCAGCTGATAAACACCTTTGAAGTGCAAGGTAGTGCAAGAGCACTAGTGAGGATAGAGATTTGAGAATCAAAGCTTGTGAGTTCCTCACTAGAGATTAGAGAGTAACAAGTGTGCATCCACTTTCTCATTTAGGCTCGTAGAGGTCAAGTGAGAGTTCTAGCTTGTTACTCTTGGTGATCGCCATCACCTAGACGGCTTGGTGGTGATTGGGAGTTTGGTGTTCATCCGGCGAAGCTTGTGGATGACCCAACTCATCTTGTGAGCGGTTTGTGGGTGATTCACCGCGACGGAGTGTCGAAGAATCAACCCGTAGAGAGCACTTGATCCTTGCGCGGATCAAGGGGGAGCGACACCCTTGCGCGGGTGCTCCAACGAGGACTAGTGGGGAGTGGCGACTCTCCGATACCTCGGAAAAACATCGCCGTGTTCCTTGCCCCTTTACATTCAAGCATTTACTTTCTCGTATTTACCTACATTGCTTGTTTACATTCCTAGACTTGCCATGCTAGACTAGGATTGGAAACTAGGGTGCAAAACTTTGTATCGGTAGACTCTCTAGGAACACAAGTAGACACTAGGGGTGAATTCTAGCTTGTAGGATTTAATCCTTGCTTTTATTTTTAGAAAAGCCCAATTCACCCCCCCCTCTTGGGCATCTTGATCCTTTCAGTTAACAACTTGAATATGTAATTGGAAAAGTTTATTATCTTTGTAGAGTACGATGTTGTACAACTAACTTTATATATGAAGTTGCTTTCATGACAAATCTATCAAAACCATTTCACATAAAGGATCACTATGCATATTTGTTGGACAAAGTTCTAAATGATTTTCTTGTTTTCTTTTGTTGAGTGTGACATAGATGTATGCATACACACTACACACACTCACGTAAATAGACCTTTTTTCAAAACTGCAAAAAATTGAAAAGAATGCAAACCATGAAAACACAAGTTCATATTCATATGAGAACCAATCACGAGTACACGAGGCATTTTAGAATTTAGATAAGCAGAGGGGAAATAATTTGTCCATCTGATATGCTAGAAGAAAACCCTGTGCATTGCATTGTTGTGGGGTTTTCGTAGAAATAAAATTATTGCATCATTATGCTTTCATTGTATGTTTGAGATATACTATTGAAACTTGACAAACTAATGGAAGAATCAAATAGAACGTCTATAGAATACTATATCAAATTATAGGAGGATATGACAGTCAAAGAAATAGTATAATGTGGATGCCTTGTGTGATGATATACTGAAAATAGTAATTGCATTTAGTGAAAGAAGATGGTATAACACTTATTATGGGATAATGTGGCACTCAATAAGATATAGCATATAAATAGCTTCCATATAGAGATTGAAAAGTTAGTGGAGTTTATCTTTATAAGAGATATATGTTGATATACTGAAAATAGTAATTGCATTTAGCGAAAGATGGTGTAGCTCTTATTAGGCAATGGTGTGGCGCTTAGTGAGATATAATATATAGATCTCTTGCATGCAGAGATTGAAAAGTTAGTGGGGGTTTGTCTTCATAAGAGATATAGATATAGATATATAGATATATAGATGTGGATGTAGATTATAATACCACATGGCAAAGCAAATTGCTGCTCAATAAGAGTTTACAACTGCATATGGGTTGTAAAATATTGTTGGCCTATTTGTCTGATTTTGAATGTTCAAATGTATGCCATGAGAAATATGGTATGTTTGTGTGCTCACAGAACTACAAGAAAGAAACTAAACAAGACTTTGGGGTCCTACAAATGATATGGCATGCAAATTCAGTCGGAGTGCTCCATTGTTCGATTATGTTAATAGAGGTAACTGATCAGTACAGTGGTATCCTCTTGTAAAGATAAGTAGCGCAAAGATTGCAGTGGTGGTTCAATCCATTCTAATAAAGTGGGAGGACCTCAATGATTATTCCCTAACGAACTAATGGATATGGGCACCTAACAAAGATTGAACTGCAGGCCTTAAAAATGACACAAGTGACAACATGTGTATCATGGTCCGCGGGCATGATGTATGCACTGAAATATAATGTCATTAAATTGTAAAATAAATCCACGAGAATGTCAAATTTTAGACCTATACTTGAGTAGACAAATTACACCACAAGAAACCTAACTTCATATTAGGTAATATGAAAATATTGCTAAAGTGATAATTTTTTCACTACAATTTAATTTAGTTGATATTTATAATTTTGACATCTTATTAATGAACAAATTAAGAATATATCCCCATGTTAGCAACTTTACCTATCACATTGGAATCTTGTAGATTCCATCAGCATACAATTTGTTAATTTCAAAAAAAAGGAGCAAGGTTTAGTATAGCAAACCTGCAATGTTTTTGTCCGTTTGAAATATCCATCATAATTTTTGTGGTAAAATTTTGTAGCTTCGTAAATTTGGAACCCAAAGAATGAGTTTTTCTTAAACCCTACCCGCTCCGGTCCAAATTATAAGTCGCTTTGACTTTTTTTTGGTACATTTATTTTATTATGCATCTAGACATACATTAGATCTAGATGTATAGTAAAATAGATGTACCAAAAAAGTCAAAGCGACTTATAATTTGAAACGGATGGAGTATATAGGAATTCTATCTATGCGGCGTTTGTTTTTTCTCCAACACCTTTGGTCCGAGCAGTTGCCGAGTGAAAGATGCGAGCTGAACCTACTATATATGGCCCTGTTTGCTTGTCTTATAAGCCGTACTTTTTTAGCTAATGGACAGTGTTTTTCTCTCACAACAAATCAGCGAACAGTACTTTCAGCTATGACTTTTCAGCCAAGCGAACTGGACGTATATTTCTCTATGGTGGATTTATATATTTTAGAAGCACAAAGGCCACGAATTTCTTATCTAAAATTTATCTGGTCCTGCGTTGAAGAAGCTCCGGAATCTTAGCACCTTTTTGGGCATCACCCCTGGACATTCACGTCCACCAACACCACACAGCCTCTCATCCCATTAGCCCAGAAACAGCAAAAACCCTCCAGGAAAAAAATAACTAATAAAAATAAAAAGATAAAAAACGGGGAGCCCCGAATTAATTCCTTGAGAGAGACTGTGAACTGGGTCCACATGCAGTTAATAATTACTAACCCCTCACGTTTCTTTCCTAAAAACGCCCCCGCTATTCTCCTCCCTAAACCCCCCACCGGTTAACAGGGATCACTCCTCGCGTTCGTGGTCACGAGGGAGTCGAGGGCCACCGTGGGATCCGACGGCGCGGCAGGCGCGCCCGCTCCCCCCACCGACGGCCCGGATCTACGGCACGTGTCCCGGGCGCGGGGACGCCTCTTCCGCTGTAATAAGCCGGGACAGGCGCCCGCTGCCGTCGGATCACGTGGCGGGGCCACGTGGACGCCACGGGAGTGCGGAACTGGTCGTTGGGGCGGGGCCGCGTGGGGTTTAACCGGGAGCAGCCGGTGGCGCCCCTACCCGGGATGGCGTAGCGAGGTGCGAGGCGGGGTTGGGGGGGTTTAAGAAGGGGGTTGGTTTTGAGGGGTTTTGGCCAACCCACACCACCGCACCACGCACCTCCACCACCAGAAGAAAAAACCAAGGCGGAGGGCGGAGAGGAGAGCAAGGAGGGAGAAGGGGGGAAGGGAAATAAAAGTAAAAGAGGAGAGGCCAAGCAAGGCTAGGAGGAGGAAGAGGGAGCACCCCAGAGGCAGGGGAGGGGGGAATAATTCCGCAGGGGTCGAGGGATCTCGGCGGGTCCGGCCGCGGAGGAGCACCGGCGAGGCGGTGATCCGAGGGCGATCGGAGGCGGGCGAGCGTCGACGCCGGCGAGGTAAGCACGGCGTGCTAATTCCGGGGGATTCTGCCGAATTATGCGGTTTTGGGGCTGGGTTTCGTGTTTTGGTGCCACGCTGTGGGGCGCTGCTGTGTTGGGGTTTTTGCCTCCTCCCTGTTTCGGTCCACTCCTGTCCGAATTCTGCTTGCTTTGGTCCGATCCGCTGCGCTGTGCTCCGACAGAGAGGTGAATTCGCGTCTCTCTGAGATTCCGGTACATTTCGGAGCCGCGGTTTGAATTCGTGGGGTTTTGCTTAATTTCGCGTCGAATTGCTGCGAATCGGGTGCCGAGATCGGATCTGGCCTCACCCGATTCACGATTTCCTCGACGTTCTTGCGCGCCTGTGAGGTTTGCGGTTCGCTCTTTCTTTTTTAATCGACGTGCCCGCTTTCCTTTTGGCAGTTGCTTAATCCTCACGGATTCCGATGCACTAGGTTTTAAAAAAGGTTCTCTTCCCCTCTCTCTCTCTGCCTTTTGATCGCGAATTTGGCGTACTGGTTTACCTGGCGAATTTATTTGCTTGTGCATTAAATTCAGCGGCGAAACCATTTGGTATAGGGGTGTGTTCACTCCCCATGACAATCCAAAATATTTGCTCTTCCACTCATCACGTCGAATCTTTCGACGCATGCATGAAGCATTAAATGTAGGTAAAAAAAGATAACTAATTATATAGTTTGTCTGTAAATATCGGAACAAATCTTTTGAGCCTAGCTAGTCCACGATTGGACAAATTTTGCCAAATAACAACGAAAGATGCTACAGTAACTTTTTATCTACTTTTCGCGAAGTGAACACACCCTAGGAAAAAAAAACATTTCCTCTCTATGAGGTCTTAACTCGGATCACGAGTTGAAGTATGAATTCTCTCCATTTCTTCTGCTGTTTCTGTGTTTGCCTAATTAATATGACTTTTGATTTGCTCTTGGAGCGCAGCTTGTTGAAAAATCTTTCCATTTTGGCCGTTTCACGTCTGGATCTCTCAGCTATCGGCTTGGGGTATTGGGATTCGAACTTTTGGTAATTAATTACTGCAAACGCAGTAGTATGATCGGTCCCTGTTTAATTAATGGAATGGAGGGTTTAAACAAGATTTATCCCAAGTTACTACGGAGATCCCGATGAATGATTTCCTTTTTTTTTCTTTATTCTACCTACTAGTACCAGTTTTCCTTTGCTGATGGCTAATTGGTTCTTGCAGATTTGTGTTGATGACAAGCCATGAACAGCGCAACCACCAGTTGTTAACTAACCCTCCTGTAAACTTCAAGCAACCGAAGCGAAGAGCAGAAATGGTGTTCCAAAAGAGGTCGTCGTCAGAGATGGAGTCGTGCGGTGGAGGCCAAGTCGCGGAGATGCCGCGCGTTCCCAAGTCCGCGAGGGTACGCGGCTTTCAGCGCATCGATTCGGCCCTCGCTTCGCTGCCCTTGGTTGGCATGTCTGACAAGGATGGCGTTTCTTGTTCGGTGAAATGTGCAGGGCAAGAGATCGGTCAGGAAGAAGGAGGCCCAGAGCCCGGCCCAGATGTCCGCATTCGACCTTCTCGCGACGGTGGCAGGGAAGCTGCTTGATGAGGGGGTGGGCTCGCTTGGGAACATGAGCGCCGGTGCCCCGGCCTTGGCTGCGTGCGCGAAGGATGTCCGTGTGAAGCAGGAGCAGTGTGATGAGGAAATGAAGCAGTTCAAGCATGAGGTGACGGATCAGGATAGCTGCAATGAGAGTGCAATTCTCCCCCACATTGCGTTCCAGCGGGCGGTGAATAATGCTCGGATTGAGGATCCTAAGGCGAAGTCTGAGGCCCAGGACAAGGAATCCTCCATGATCAGCTGTACCAAGGCTGAATTGGGTTGTAATTTTGGTGTAATCGCTGATAGGTGGTCGCCTGAATCCGTGGAATCAGGAGCCTTCACAGGAGATGCAGTGGCGAGCCTGATGCCGACGGCCCCAGTAGGATTTCATAAGAATGCACCTGAAATGTGTAATTTGCTTGATTCAATGGATGTGGATGCCAAGCCTCCTCCTTTGGTCAGCTCTGACAGCGCCGGCGAGATGCCATTGTATGGGGATAAAATTCACCGCTCAACCTCCTTACCAAGGGGCCCAAAGGGAGTGGGGTTTTTTGCTGTAGATAGAGATGATGACGACGATAAGTCCTCTGGGTGCACTCATCCGAGCACCACCACTAACAGGGATTTCAGGTCCAATTGTACAGCTGAGTATAGTAGGGCAAGGAAGCTGCTCACTAGTAAGTACAGGAAAGTTGCTCCAGCGAGGATTCACAAATCTGATCTTTCCTACAGTGGTAAGCACTGGAAAATCTTGATCTTCCTTTTCTTTATATTTCAGTAACACTACATTGATGGAATTTGTATTCAAACCAGCTCCATGTAACTTGAATTCATTTATCCCATCAGATGTCGAGCGGAAGCCTTCTTTCCGGAACAAGAAAATGCATTATACACGACAGAGGACACAAAGGAGTACATTCAAGCGGAGGAAGCTCTTTGATCGCCATTCGGTTCTAGCATCTGAATTTGGTGCAGCAAATGGAAAGGGAAACACAAAGGTTACCGGAAGAGACTCTCATGCTGAAGGTTTGTTTTACTTCCACCCAGGAATTTGCTATTCATGTTATTTCCTGTTTTGTTACTTATCTGTGGGTAATGATTCTTCTGCAGCAAACAAGGGGACTACTTCAATGCCATTCCAGAAATCTTGTGTGTCAAATGATTGCCATGGTAAGATTTTACTCCCAAGCAAGTTCATTTAATCTCCACTGTCTATATTTAGTCCTGAGATTGCCTTTATTTCTTGCAGTGAAACTTAGAATTAAGTCTTTTAAGGTGCCTGAACTTCTTGTTGAAATCCCAGAAAGTGCAACTGTTGGCTCACTAAAGGTATGTACAGGACATCTGCTTATTTTTTATGTGCAAAGAGATTACTTTTTTTTTTAGTTTTTCTGCTCAATGGGTTTTCCTGTCGTTTAATCAGTATTTCCAATGCAGAAAACTGTTCTCGAGGCAGTGACTGCGATTCTTGGAGGTGGTCTACGTGTTGGCGTTCTTCACCATGGAAAGAAAGTCAGAGATGATAGTAAAACGTTAATTCAGGCTGGGATTGGCCAGGATGATATGCTGGACAACCTAGGCTTTTCACTTGAACCCAACTGTACACAAAACCCGCAAGTCCAAGCTCCTGAAGATATCAGTTTCCTCGAAACCATTGATACTACCGAACCCCTCGCAAGGTAACAAACCATGCTTCATAATAATTCACTTAATGTTATGATTTGAAGTGCCTTCACCCTGACCCAGATTGGTGAACTTTGTCTGATACAGGATTGCACCTGCTGACTCATGTTCTAAGCATGGTGAAGTTGATGTATCACAGGAGCTTGCATTAACCCCATTAGCAATGAACTACCAGGGCAGTGATCATGATTCTGTGCACTCCCCTGGGGGTGTCTCATCACCCGATAAAGTGTCCACAAACTCGCGAGCTTTAGTTCCAGTTGCAGCTGCAGATCCCAATGCAGGAGCTATAGTTCCAGCGAATAAGTCTAAGAGGTCACCAGAGCAGGGGCAACGCAGAATCAGGCGCCCGTTCTCTGTTGCTGAAGTAGAAGCACTTGTGCTCGCAGTCGAAAAGCTTGGAACGGGAAGGTATAGTTTCTTATTCCCCTTATTCGACCTGACAAAGAATTTCTTGGCTTCTGTATTCTTACTGTATAGTTATGGATATCATGTAGGTGGCGAGATGTTAAACTTCGCGCTTTTGACAATGCAAAGCACCGTACTTACGTTGATCTTAAGGTAATAACTGTCAAATGCTTGACTTTGACTTCAACTGAAGACTAAAGCAAAATATCTTTGCACTGCATATTCTCGTCAAATCTGATAATTAGTTTCCTCACTGTCCTTTCCTGATTTATTGATTGTTCCTCTTGATTTCCTTTTTTTTGCCAAACCTTTAAATTGCGGATCGTATACTTATGCTTTATGCAAAATCCCTAGTGGGGTTAGGTTACTTGGCCGATTTAACCAATAGTTTGGTGCTTGTGGGTTTTAGGTTCCTCACCCAACAGGAGCGTGCTGATTTTGTGTTCTTTATTTAGAAGGTTTCGGCCAGACTCTTGTTCTTGAAAAACTTTTGTCCTTGTGATTCAGTTGGTGCTGTCCCCCACGCTTCAGCTTTGTAGTTTGGCTGGGTCATGTGGGTTTTAGTACCAGAATGGTTCACCTAGAAACAAAGGAGACCCATTCTTGCACGTCAACTAACCCGATCCGGACTTTAGAAAAAAAAAGGTCCGGCTGAGGGATCAGATAACCTTTCCTTTATTAGACTGGAAGCTTCTTGGCTGCTTTGCACTGCATTGCTGCACCAGTTGGAAACTGCCTGCATTCTCTGGTCAAATTTTGACCATGACTTTGATTTTGAACAGAGGATGAACTAACCGTGTCGAAATTGTGGTGCGAACAGGACAAATGGAAGACGCTGGTGCACACAGCGAGCATCTCGCCACAGCAGCGGCGTGGCGAGCCGGTGCCTCAGGAGCTGCTCGACCGGGTCCTGGCGGCCCAGGCCTACTGGTCCCAGCAGCAAGCCAAGCTCCAGCCTAAGACGCCCCCGCTGGCTGAGGCTCGCTTGCTCACCTAATAATTCGATGATCCCGGCTGATGGCCTCCTCCGAGGCCGTTGCAGCCTTTGTATAAAGTCAGTAAGTCAGTCAGTCCCTTCACAGGAGGTTTAAGGAAGATATTAGAAAAAAAGAATACATATATAAGGTACAAGAAGCATTGACCGATTTGTTGTAATATCTACTCACCACCGGTTATTTTTTAAGCCAGGATTCTCTCTCCTTGTGAATTTAACCAAAGGAAAGGGTATTTCTTTGGCAAATTGTACATGTTGATGATGGAAGAAGAAGATGATCCATGAACTGAGATCTGCAGTGTCTACTACTAATGGCTCACAATTTTTGCAATTGTGATTTTAAGAAATTGAAGGTCCTGCTTAACCAAGCTCCCCGGCTCCAGCTCCAGCTTTTGGATTCTCTTGTGAAGAAGTTGTAACCCAATAGTGTATTTGGCTTGAATTGCATCCTGTGTAGTCTGACCCGCTCATACAGACGGCCACAGAAGCAGTAAAAAGAGGGTAGCTTCTTTTGTTGAGTTTAGGCTTTTGGAGTCGAAGTCTAGGCGGAGACGGAGCGAGGCCAAAGCGGCACCGAAAGGAAGCTTCAGATTCTTTTGTTCAATTGAATTCATTCTTTTGTTAGTGGAGTGACGGAAGGATAGGAGATTAGGAGGGATGGATCTTTGGTTCACTTTTCCTTTTTTTCTTCTTCTATTACATTAGCTGTACTATGTTATTTCACCAATCTTGTAGTTACCCTCAAATTTGTAATTGATGAAATTAACAAAATGGAAGGAAATACTTTTATACCACTTCGCTACCCTTTTAAACTATATATGGCTCACATCCAGCATATGATGGGCGTTCCTGTGATTAGTTTCGTGTCCGAGACTCAACAGGTGATCCTGCCTGGGATCGGGCCTCGATTAGATGCTTATTAATTTCTTGTCCTGTGCCAGAGTACTGCCGCTGGAGTTTAATTATTGGAGGTTCTTATCCATTAGCCCCAATCATAACCCCATGTGCTAAAAGTTACTGACGCCACACATCGAATATAAGGGCCCGTTTGGTTTGGATGTTAAAGTTTAATAAATACTGTAGCACTTCCGTCTTATTTGACAAAAAATTTCTAATCTTAGACTAAGTAGACTTAATAGATTCGTCTCGTAAATTACTCCTAATCTGTGCCGACATGCATGCAATTAGTCTACATTTAGTACTCCATGTATTTGGGAAAACATTGATGTGATGGGAGTTAAACTTTAACTCCTCCAAACCAAACGGGGCCTAAGTTTGTAACTGCTGCGTTTAACTAGTACTGGCACTCCTCTCTCTCTATCTAGCTGTGTCGGAGTATTATTATAATATCAATGTGATTATGTGAATTAGCAAAACCAGGTAGTTGACTTGGAGTCCTGACTTGGTGGAGTCCTGCATGTTCATACAAGCCGTTTAAATGCCTTGCGATTGACATGTTGTATGTGTGGAAAAATTAAGCATTTATAATATTATATTCTGAATATAAATTATGATAGAGATACATACCCGATTCCAATACTAATTGAATAGAGCATGCTATTTCTCATAAATTAGCATAGAAACAAACATGTAGTATTGAAATCAATAGAGTAAAATCATAACTTAATTTATAGTACAAGGATATATAATATACATTTTGTGGTTACTTGCAAAGATTTCAAAGGTTGAAACCATTGACCTCTGACCCTAGGGGAATGGGCAAAAACATAAGCCTGGTCTGCGGCACTACTTTAGCACTGTTTTTCAGCAGTGTTTTTCTCTTATAACAAATCAGGATAAGCATCAGCGTAAAACCAAATTTCAACCAAACAAACGGGACCTATATATATCCACCACCAGCAGTCCAGGCCGGTGGTGATAGTACGTAGTAGATCCCTTGAAGCACGCACGACACGAACCATCTGGCGTAGCTAGCTGTTCCGTATACTGAAAGAATACCGCGTGTTGGATTGGCGTGTGATGATTGGATTGGAGGAGCGAAAGCCAGAATATTCCCCCATGTGTGGAAACGGTGGCGTATAAACCAGGATTAGAAAAGGTACAAGCAAGCAAGGGCAAGGCACAAGAGAGACGCAACGCAAGGTCGACGAGCGACGAACCGGCAACTAGTACCACCAGGCTGGATGCGAGTATGCGACTGCTAGCTGTTGCTTGGAAGCGAGAGAGTGATCAGGAGGGGACGGAACACCGACACCATGCCTTTCATTGCCCCTGTGGCCTGTCCATTGGCCAGGAAAAGCCCACAACAAGGCTGTGGCCTCGTTTAGTTAGCGTTTTTTTTTTTCTGAGAAATGGTAATGTAGTATTTTTGTTGTTATTTGTCAATTAGTGTCTAATCATAGTCTAATTAGGCTTAAAAGATTCGTCTCGTGAATTTCGTCTAAACTGTATAATTAGTTTTATTTTTTATCTATATTTAATGCTTCATGTATGCGTCCAAAGATTCGATGTGATGGAGAATCTTAAAAAATTTTGGAAACCCTTTGTGCTAAAACAATGTCGCTAGCTTAGGTCGATGCAAACCTTTTTATGGCCAGATGGATGAAGCATTAGCAGGGATCAGATCAGATCAGATCACGCCGGATCATGGCGAGTGTTGGGTGCTTGTGCTCTTTCTATGGGCAAGGCTAATAATAGAGCCAAGTTACTTGGCTATAAGATAAACTATAATAGCTAAGTTATATAATAAGTGTCTCATATTTGTCTTTAAAAAATCTTTCTCTTCTATTTCTCCTCACAACCCTTGCTATTTTGGTCCACTAACACCTATGCTTTCGTGTCCAACTTGGTACTTACATGGGAACCAAGCTCTTATCTCTCTCCTTCACATCAGCATTAGCTTAGTTATAAGCCCATTATTGTACCTGCTCTAATGCGCAGCGCAGGCACAACCAGCTGGGCCCCAGCAGCTCCTCCATGATCGGGACTGTGTGTAGGCAGGCGAGACGGCTACATGTATCGGCCTCACTCATTCGTTGGCCATCGGCGCGCCCCATACCCAACGTGCATCTGTCACACCTCTCTACCTCTGCGTGCATGTCCGTGTCCGTGTACGTGTATCTCCCCCCTCTCACCGCCCGCCCCCGCACCCCGCACCCCGCATTATCGTGAGATAAGTATATCTATTGATTGATTAAGCACGGAACATGCGAGTGTTTTGAGGCTGATCCGATGGGCAGCCGGCAGTCCGGCACCGCACGCCATGTTCGCCTCCATGTGGCTCTCCCTCTCCCCACGCATCTGACCGCGATTTGGTCGCCCGGAACTTGGCTGGTTTCCGGGCAAACGCAGACGCAGGTCGGTGGGCAGAACGGCCGAACCGGAGGGCGGGCTCGTTCGTTGCGCGGCAGCGTACGGCACCCCGCACCCCGTCCATGTGAGCATTGAGCTGGGCGGCGTGCGGTTTGCCGGTGCGGGCAAACGGTTAGTGTTAGGCCTGCCGGTCCGGTGACGTCTCTGGCGACGCAGCCGTGATGGGACTGGGCGTTCAGCAGGAGGAGAGATTTTGGCCTGGGCCTCGTTTAGTTCCCAACTTCTCCCCAAATTCCACAATGCAAAAAGAAGATTTCCCATCACATCAAAATATCGGCACATATATGGAATACTAAATGTAGATAAAATTTAAAACTAATTACACAGTTTTGTTGTACTTTGCGAGACGAACATTTTGAGCCTAATTAGTCAAAGTTTGGACAATTTTTATCAAATACAAACGAAAATGCTACAGTGCTGCAACAGTATTTTCATCCAACTTGGGGGTGCCCAAGTTGGGAACTAAACACGGCCCTGGTTTAGATTCCAGAATTCACCTCTCAAATTTCACTATGCAAAAAGAAGATTCCCTATCACATCAAAATGCCGGCACATATATAGAGTACTAAATGTGGATGAAATAAAAAACTAATTACACAGTTTTATTGTACTTTGCGAGACGAACATTTAGAGCCTAATTAATTAAAATTTAAACAATTATTAAAAAAAACAAAAGTGCTACAGTGCTCGGTGTGACACTGTGCCGAATCAGCCACCCGAGTCGGGTAACTAAACAAGGCCTTTGAGAAATTTGTACTGTTGTTGAGTGCTGATTATTAGGAAACGAAAAGAAATCACACTGTTTCTACAGATATTTTGACTGTGCAGTCTCCTTAGAATTGATGGGAACACTCAAATATTTATGATCCAATACTACTATTGAAATGCCCTGTGGATATGGCCTTATTTACATACAAAGTATACAGGCCTAGTATTTTTTTTTACAACAACAGGCTAGCATGTTGCTAGTTGCTATAGGTCAATCGAGAGCGTAGTAGTTGGTGGCGGTGGTGGGTGACGACGGCTACAGTGGGTATGCTTACCACATTATCAACTGGTCCGCGGTGGCGCGCTCCATTGCTTTCTTTCTTTTGTGTTTAGATGGGACTTTAAAATTTTTGGAAGCACAGTAATTTTTCGTTTTTATTTGACAATTAGTGTCCAATCATGGAATAATTAGGTTCAAAAAATTCGTCTCGTGATTTACAATCAAACTGTGTAATTAGTTATTTTTTACCTATATTTAATGCTCCATGCATGTGTCTAAATATTCATGTGACGAAGAATCTTGTAAAAAATTTTAAAACTTTGAAGCATCTGAACACAGGAAAATGAGATCTTCTTTTTTTTTGTTAATTAACAAAATTAAAAATGAGATCGAGCCATCAAGGTGAGAAGCTGAGAATAGCCTGCCGACTGCCGCCGTCCAGCTCGTTGCCTGCGGGTTACTGTTTCGTGCACACCACCTGGTCAATTGGTCATGCATGCCGAGAAACGGCAGCAGAGAGCTAGTCAACAGCAGCATATTCCGTTCGTTCCGGGGCTGCCAAATTGATTTCTTCTCGTCGTTTCTCAAACTGGCTGTGTTCAGTTCCTAAAAAAAAAAAATACTGTGCAAACAAAAGATTCTCCGTCACATCAAACTTGCGATACATGCATAGAGTACTAAATGTAGATGAAATCAAAAACTAATTGTACAGCTTGGTTGTACTTTGCGAGACGAACGTTTTGAACCTAATTAGTCAACGATTAGACACTATTTACCAAATAAAGCCAAAACATGCTACAGTACTTTTTTACATCTTTTCGCGGAACTAAACACACCCGCTCTGTCGTCAGAAAGTACGGAACGAGGACGCAACTCCTGCGGAACGGAAACCGCTTCCAGAGCTGAGGAACTGACGACACGTAATGCCGAGCCGGCAAACCTCCATGCGTGCCGCCGTGAGCCAGTGCCGCATGGGTTTTGCCGGCTTTCTGGTAGAATGATAGAATCATACAAGTAACACGTCTTTTGTTTTAACTAGCAAAAATGCCCGTACGTTGCAACAGAAGAACAATTTATTACGTTATCGGTGTCATGGTGTGACTGTATGGTGAAGCCGTGTGTGGGCAGTGGCCACAAAAGCACGCACGCCTAGTGTCATCGGGCACGGGTAGACAATGTCGGACGGCGGTGTGCCAACCATTAAGACATGGGCTACCACTGCACAATGACGCGATAGGGCGGCACATCGCCAGTGTGGGTGTGACTCTGGTGGTGGCTGAGCAGATGAGGCTCCTTGCAGCGGCATAGGCGTGGCCTGATGATCGCGATTGAGAGAGCATGCAAGCCTTACAGTACCCTTAATGATCTAGAAGAGCGGTTTGCATGGGAGATCTAATTGTACCATTAGTGTCCGTGACAACGCAACAATTGGTGTAGGTCAGCCTGGCAATGTGTAGATATATCACATGAGGGTCAATTGATTGCTCCACTGTCAGTCTTCCGAACAGCAAGTCCTCATAATTTTAGTATGATTGATATGTCTTTAGCCTTGCCTTATCATTATTGATCTCTTATGCCCTCTCGAGGGCTCCGATTTTTATAGGGTCATAGATCTACGACAATCCATAGCGCACGTACTAATATGAGACCATAGGGGTGTAACGGGTTTGGACCTGGGAGAGAGCAGAACAAAGCTACCATGTCCGACATAAAAGACAAAACAAGTGACAAACATATTGATTAGGAAGCCAACAAGCGATGTAACTTGAGCAAAGGATATAATGGATGCAACAAATTAGTTGTGAAAAAATTTTATTAAAAGAATAGGAGATATTTGTTAAAAAAGGAATACTACCAAGTGGTTTAGTATTAGAGATAGAAGCGTAAGGACTCCCTCAGTCCCAAAAAGAATGTAATTATGGGAATCGTGCTGGTCAAATTTGCTAAAGTTTGACCAAGTTTGTAGTGATTAGTATTAACATTTATGTCTCAACTAAGATTTTTTATGAAAATATATTCCATCATTAATCTATTAATATTTATTTTATATTATAAATATTACTTCCTCCGTCCTAAAATAAGTGATGTTTTTGACTTTTTGATATCGTGTTTGATCATTCGTCTTATTCAACTTTTTTGTAAAAATTATAAAATAAATAAATCATTATTAATTATCTCCAATGATAAAATAAGTCATAACAAAATAGATATTATTTATACAAAAAATTTAAATAAGACGAACGGTCAAACCTGATGTCTAAAGGTCAAAAATGTTACTTATTTTGGGACGGCGGGAGTAGTATTTTTTTAGAACCTTGATCAAAGTCGAACTCGGTTGACTCTTTGAGAAGCGAGAATTGCATTCTTTTTGGGACGGAGGGAGTAAGAAATAAAAATGATAGGTACACTTGGGAAAAGAAAAACTATGGAAAGAAAACTCGGAGTAGACGAAAACTTTGGGAGAAAAGAAGGAAAAATACGCAAATCTATACCTAATAATAATAATAATAATAATAATAATAATAATAATAATAATAATAATAATAATAATAATAATAATAATAATAATAATAAAGAGGCAACTGCCGTTTCGCTCGCTTTCGGCCCATTCTTTTCCGCCCAACTGCCGTTTCGCTCGCTTTCGGCCCATTCGCGACCTACTCGCTCACGACCGCCGCCACATGGAATCCGTGTCCCGCTCTCGCGCCACCCCTGCGCACGGTGGATCCGAAGATGACGCTGTCCTAGGCCTCCGGTGCCGCTCGGGTCGAGCTCACCTGCGGTGTCGGTGGTGCTCCCCGCCGCGGAGCTCGACCATGGTGGTGCTCCGGTGACCGGGGATGTCGGCCAAGTGGCGGAGGAGGTCGGCTGTGGCCCAGTGAACACGCCGACGAACTGATGGAGTCCTTAGCGAACGACCGGGGATGCTGGCGGCCGGCGGCGATGGGAGGTGAAGCTCAGCGGCGATGCCCTCGGCCAAGCACAGGGGCGACGCTGTGGCGAGGGAGTGACGACGAGGGCTGGTGGGGTGAATTCAGAGTCTCTTTTCTTTTAGCTCGCGTTCCGTCCGACTTTGTGTTGGTTTTGGATTGTGTCGGTGCGCCTGATCATGGTGTGTTGGAGTTGGACCACGTTTGGGACTTTTAATTTGTAGTAGGAATACGAAAGGGGGAGGCCGGAGATAGAGCACCGCAGAGGTAGACCGAGTGGGAGGGGTAGTTGGACTAAAATAGAAGGGGCTGGACGGAAAAAAAAGAGTCTGAAATTTTGTCTCTTTATTTTATATATATATATATATATATATATATATATATATATATATATATATATATATATATATATATATATATATATATATATATATATAGAGAGAGAGAGAGAGAGGTATAGATCTATCTAATCTTCAAGTTTGAGTCCGAGTTGGGCAGGTAAGAGAGGTGGCACGGCGTGGTACGGTGGAACACGTGAAGAAGACGAAGCCCGTGGTCTTTAACAGACGGCTGCTAGTGGTTGCTCGCACCTCCCAACCAACGACGAACACACAAGGTTTACCTGCTCTCCCGGTAACCTATAGCTTGACGCGCTTAAAGATAACGACGAAGTAATGCTAGCACTAGTTCAAAGTTAAAACCAGGTAGCGACAGGCTTGAACAGAATACAGATGACTTTTTTTGCTTCTGGTTAAGTGGTTAACCATCCATGGGGCCTGGGGGATGGTCGCTGTCAGTGGTGGCCTCTGGATTAGGCTTAGCTTATCTATATCTACTATATGCATGCACGAGAAAGAGCACGGTGTTTGGTGGAAGCTTCTCACGCGTGCGGCACGCGGCGGCGATGCGAGCGGAACGCAGTTCTTTGACCCGCCCCGCGCCCGCATGGTGGTGGACCGGCGGACGGAGCAGGACGATTTGGACTCGCCCATCGCGTTCGCACGCTAGGCGCCTGGCGGGCCGGGTACGCGTTGTTGGGGGTACGACGACGTGCTGTATCTGTATGCTTCATGCTGCGTGCTGGCTGCTGTGGTGTGGCACGAGTCATGACGCCTGTGTTTTCTTTCCAGACCCAAAAGCGCGACACCTCTGTACGATGATGGCTTCTGGAATTTGTTCTAATCATCTACTCTGTTCGATGCGTATTAAATAACGAATTGGTATGGTGTATTCATTACGGTAACATAAGAACTCGAATGCTTATTTGATACCGGTAGGAGGAAAAGTCGATTTATAGCTGTACTTGCATAAAAGAGTCTTCGTTTTCCCGTTTTTTTTCTTTTCTGATGAAGCACGATGCAAAGCCTTGACCTGAACTCCGACTTTCTTATAACTATATATATACCAAAAATATGGACGGTCGTACTTGCATCGAATGGTATCTATTATACAAAACAAATGTAGCAGTCTCCGTGGAAGATGTTTTTTTTTTGAGCAAATCGTGGAAGATGTATTTGGTTTGCCAAACTGAATCTTTTCCGCAAACGAATTACTCCCGTTCTTCAACAACGAAAAGAGCCCAACGGTGGTGAATTTCGGCCCAGGACAAGGTGCCGCCCTCAAAGGCTCAAATCCTCGCAGGGTTTAAAAATGGCAAGCCTGCTTGCAATGGGCCTATACACCGGCTAGGCGACTATTTCTTCCACGGAAAAAAGTGCCTTTCCCTCTGAACTATTAAAGGCCTGTTTCAGGAACAGGATTTTTTTCCCCAATGTTCCAAACAGGCCCCAAGGCCTTGTTCACTTCCCATCCCAACTCAAAATATTTTCTCTTCTATCCATCACATCAAATCTTTCGACGCATGCATGGAGCATTAAATGTAGCTAAAAAAGATAACTAATTGTATAGTTTGTCTGTAAATGTCGAGATGAATCTTTTGAGCCTAGTTAGTCCATGATTGAACAAATTTTGCCAAATAACAACGAAAGATGCTACAGTACCTTTTCACCTACTTTTCACGAAGTGAACGCACCCCAAGTTTTTTTTCTCAAACTTCAAAACCAAACTAACTGGTAACTGCTCTCTCAACTCTCTGACTGTTAAAATTGTTTTGTTGACAATTAAAGGTTCACCTGAAAATGGTTAACATGTTGAACAAACTGCTGCTAGTTCACGGGAATTGTTGTTCTACGCTTCTTAGGACAAAACAATGTTCACTTGAAAACGGTAACATGTTGAAGAGAAAATTATTTCTAGTTTTATGAGAAAGTTGTTATATCTTTGTACGAGAAAACTGTTCTAGGTTAATGGAATTGTTCTTGTTCCATGTAAAAAGGATTTCAATTTTAAAGGAAAAAAAGATATTCATCCATAGTAAAATATTTTTTATCTGTAGCGCTACAATAAATATGAAACCAACATTTCACTGACCATTGCCAGTGTCCCATATATAGAAAGAATAAATATGGAACCAAAAGGAATAATAAAAAGTAAAAAGAAAGAGAGAAAGTAAATAAATTTGGAAAATAAATGCGTAAAAGGTAATGGGCCAGGAGAAGTTCCGTACGGATGCGCTCCGCCTGGGCCGAATAACCCTGCTGGGCTACGGCCGCCGCCGCATCCGACATCCGTTTCACCCTTCAACCCGCGTGCGCTCTCCTCTGTGTCTCCCGGTCTCCCCCTCTCCTTCTGCGACGACAGGGTGGGCTACCGCCGCCGCCGCCGCCGCCCTACTCAGGTGCCGAGGCCTTCGTCGGTCTTTTCGCCGTCGACGAGCACCCACTAGGTATTCCCACCCTTTTTATTCCCTGCCTGTTGTGTGAAACCGAGCTCCCAAATTCTTAACCTAGAGCTGTTTGGCTATTTGATTGATGCCTTTAATGGGTCCGCCCGTGAGTGCTGATCTGACGATACTGTTCATCTGACTGTTCTGGTACCTTGCATTGGTGTTTAATTGTGCAATTTAGAAGATACAGTGGGGTTAGATGTTGGGCCGGTTATGAATTTTTGATAGCCTAAGCTGGTATTAGTTTTGTTTGGGGTCCTAGAACATTGAGCTGATGGTGTGTGATGTGTTTGTTTGATCCAGATTTCCCAATTGACTATTCAATGAGTCATGATCTGTTTTACCGAAAATTTGAATGATATGTTGTTGATCTTGTCACTTTTGTGCTTCAGAGATGCAGGATAGAATGAGACGGCAGGGGCAATACGGTGAAGCAGATATCAACTCCATGGTAGCTGCCCAGTTGCATCACTACCAGGCGCATCAAAGGGTACAGCAACACCCTGAGAATAGTTACACTGGAAGAGATCCTGCGCAAGCTTCTGGGGAGCATCAGTACACTCCCCCGAAGGTGAGACAGAGTCAATGGGATCGAGGTGGACCAAACGTCCCAAGCCAGGTTCCGTCATATGCATATAACGAAGGCATGTACTGCTGCTTGTTAGTTTGATAATATTACATCTTTTCTTTTTCCTTTTTTTCAAACAGCCCCTTCTTCATCTCTGGCAAAATATAACACTAGTTGCCGTTAGACACCCTATATCTTTGATTGGAGGGATAAAAAAGCTATTTTGATTGGAGGGATAAATAACCATTGCTTACTACTTTCAGTTCTGTAATATCATGCTGACTGTTAGTGATACAGGCCAAGGTGCTGGAGGTGCACAATCCTTTTACGATGGCAAGAGATCTGATTCAAAGGTTGGTCTAGAAAAGCAGCGCAGCAAGGAATCTAGGGACCAACCTCATACTGATCGGACTGAAACAAGATACGAGAATTATAATCTTCCTCGGACATTTGAAGGTCTTGAACAAAGTTTTCACGAAGACATTATTTTGCTATCCAAGGAACTACAGGATGCAGAGGATGCTGAAAATTCTAGACACATGGAGGTATGTGAAATGCATATTATTTTTTTTCTTCGGTATATGAATACTGAACTTATGCATGATTCCACCATATGCTGATCTAGCAAGAGTAGCATAGCAGTATAAATTATTAACAGTTTGTCATTTCTCCGTAGGTTGGTCTATTCTATGCACATTCTCAATCATTCTAACATATCAGCTTAGATCCACCATTATTTATATTAGTCACTAAGTATGCCTAAGCAGATTTAACATTCAGTTCTCACCTATACAATGTATATAGAATATCTTGTTCAGAGAAGTACGATAATATATCCTCAACTAGAAAGCTAGCATGGCTCACATCTAAATTCAAATGGTTGTCTTCCCCCTCAGGCTTATTTGGATACATCCGTTCTCTCCCAATTTTCATGTGGATTGGAGTAGAAAATGAACTAATTTCCACTTAAATCCCGCCCAATATGTATGGGTTGGAAGAGATTGTCATTTTCCCAAATGAGGCCTTCATATGGTTGTCCATATATTCATTGGCTTGCACTATTGTTGTGATTTAAGGGATCTTCATGGTTGGATCTATTTCTATAGTAGCAAAGGAATCAGCTATTTGAAGGTGTTGATGCATGAACTCAATTCCATACTTCTCTTAGAAACGTTGTTGTATGCTTGATAATAAAGTTATGAATTTGTAATATTCAACGTGTTAACTGTGGAAAATGGAAGTCGCCACAAGGATATAGTAAAAATGTTGTCACCCTCACAGGACTCTGGAGGCTGGAGTTATATATGGTCGAGCAACATCTTTTTGTAGTTGTGATGTATTTTTCAGTAGTGTTATACATTTATTGAAACTAAGACAACCATCATTCCATGTTTCTTATGTCTGTCTACAGAGATTGAAGGAGATAAATACACAGTACCAGGAGAAACTATTAGCACTTCGAGCTCGGCAAGCGAACTATAGAGATGAGTTCCTGCGTAAGGAATCTCTAGCACGCCAGCAGCTATACCAGCACGCCAGCATGAGCCATTATGCCAATAATTCCATGGCTGGGGAACAGCATGGTTATCACCCAACAGCCTTGCCTGGGGAGCAGCATGGTTATAATCCAACAGCAGCAGGCACACCTGTTGCTGCTGGAAGTGCTTACGGAGAGGCTCATCGAGGTTATGCTTCTGGCCAGTATGAATCCTTTAGCGACCGTCCAGATTACCCAGAGTTCCATGGTGGGGGCAGAGGTCGTGGTCGTGGTTCTGAGCACCGTGGTCAAAACCCTGGCGGTCGTGCTTATAACTCTGGTGGCCGGCGATTCTAAGGTATGCTTTGAAGAACGATCTGTCACTTTGTCAGGCAGGCTCATATCACCTGATGTCAGCGTGCCGTGCCTTGCTGTACTCGACGCAGAATGATTTAGAAGCTTGGTGTTGCAACCTCCTGGAAACCTAAGCGTTCATAAAACCTGTTCTACAGTTCGAGGTTACTGGTATGAGAGCAATGAACTACTTTTACGGTTTTGCCAGAGTTCACTCTGGTTGTAATGTAGATGAACGAGAGAATATTGAGTTGCTGTTTCTCTGCTATTCATGTTATATCATCTCGGAAGCAATAAAATTTCATCCTCTTTATATAGTTTCAAAATGACAAAGCTAGAGTAGCTTCTAGCATCAGAGTGATGATCATATGCCACTGATTTTGCACTACTTGTGATTGTGAAACGTCTGCTTTTGAAAAGGCAAGTAAAAAACAGATTCCGCTTATTCTGGCGCTTGGCACAACAGTAACCTGTAAAACAGGATATGCAAACAGCGCAATATATAAACAGCAGCTCTGCATATGCTGTTAGAATTTTCAGCAAAGTATGTGTTGGTATGCATCATTTAATTGGCAAGCAATTTGCAGCGGCAGTCCTTCAAAAGGCATTTTAACAATCTCATCAAGAACATTCAACTGGGATTTTGCGGTGAAGTGGGACAAAATAAACTACCTTTTGCACCTTGGTCCAACGAAGACTACTAAAATATATAAGTACTAGAGACCCAACTTACAACGACAGCATGTTCGCTTGGCTGAAAATAAGCGGCTGAAAGTACTGTTGGCTGGTTTGTTGTGAGAGAAAAACACTGCTGGCTGGCTGAAAATAAGCGGCTGAAAGCTCAAGCGAACAGGAGCTGAAAATAACTAGCTGTACACAAAGCAAGGCAATATTATATTCTCGTCACAAGCTACCTAGCCCTTCAGATCCTCATCCGTTCTCTGTTTTTACTTCTCTAAAGTATTACAGGAGGATGCTCCAGACTCCAGCGAGGTAGTGGACATCTGTAGCCAGCAATCCTCCCTACTTACCTGCCAGCCTTTTCACTGAGCCCTTGGCCTCTTGAAGTTCTTCTAATACAGTCACAGCTTGATCCATGCCAGGCCTGCATCGTGCGTCCATCGACAAGCATTGCAGTGCGAGGGCTGCCATCTTCTGAGCCGCAGGAAGGGAATACTGGGAACCCAGCCGTGAGTCCACGACATGGATGACCCTCCTCTTGTTGGTGATGTAAGGTCTAGCCCACTCCACCAGATTGTGCTGACCAGGCGGGCGGTTCTTGTCCAGAGCACGCTGCCCAGACAGCAACTCCAAAAGAACAACACCGTAGCTGTACACATCGCTCTTCGCGGTCAAATGGCCTGTGTACCAAGAGGGTAAGCAATATAAGTTGCCGTAAATTATACATATGCATATCATTTGATTTGACTTGTACCATTAGACCATGTGCTAAAATTTCTCGGTTAAAGAACAAGTTGCAAGCAATTGAGTAACCAGAATGTGTGTGTTGACTTGAGTACCACAATTCCTGATTTCATGGTAGTTCATACATGAAATCAGATGGAGAATTTAGTATATTTTTATGGACTAAACAAAGGTATGGCAACCATAAAGTACCATTCAAGTAGCATAATGTGACCCTTCAATTTTTCTCCTTTACAGGATGGCATACATCATACACTTCATTCTTTAGTTTTTATATCATAAGGCGCACATGAACGAGACAAGAAATACTAATCTATAAGGATAGTACAGCGACATACTGTGCTTCTTTGCCCCCCACCCCACCTCAAAAAAAAAATTATATGATATATGAGTTGCTTTAAACAAATGGCCCATCAAAGCACAGTGCAAAACCATGACATATAAAAAATAAGTAAATGAATCTAACTAAATGGCATGGATACAATCAGTATCCTTGTCTTGCAAAATATATGTTTCTCAGCTACAGAGATATGATGGAAGAATAAAAAAGAAAAAATAGAAAGAGATACAATGAAATAAATAGATCAATAAAAAAGAAAGAATTATGATGAAAGAACAAAGTTTCATCTACCCACATTCTCAGTATAGCCATTATAATGTATCAAAATAACAGTGAAACAATATGATATATTATTGGCTGCCAAATAAAGTTACAAAGATTACCTGTTGCAAGATATTCAGGGGCAGCATATCCTTGTGTCCCCATGACCCTAGTAGAAACATGACTTTTATCACCACTTGGACCATCTTTTGCCAAACCGAAATCAGACAATTTTGCATTGTATTCCTGTAAAAGGTTAAATAAAGAATTTCGAATCTTTAGATGAAAGTTCATTTGAATTGCACATATTGACAGAATGGTTTGCAAGCCAGACCGAGTCGAGAAGAATATTGGAGGTCTTGAAATCACGGTAAATAACTTTAGCCTGATCACCGTGCAGGAAAGCAAGACCTCTGGCAGCCTCAAGCGCAACCTTCATGCGTAAGTTCCATGGGAGCGGTTGGAAGTTCGAGCTCCCTGTAATATCATAGCATTCAGTCCTTTTCATAAAGCAAGAAGCCAAGAATGAAGGGATATCGCAAAAGAACACAAGAGAGCCTACTCCTGAAAAGATGATGCTCCAAGCTCCCTCTTGGCATGTACTCATACACAAGAAGGCGTTGTTCGTCCTCCAAGCAGTACCCGATAAGTTTCACAAGATTAGGGTGGGATAACTGCCCTAGGTAATTGACCTCAGCCTGCAAAGTTATCACAGACACAAATTAAAGCCACCTATGACTGAGTCAAACAAACACAACAGGAGTGGAGGGACACCCACCAGCCATTCTCTGTGCCCTTGGAAGCTGTCGAGCTTGAGCTTCTTCACCGCGACAATCATCCCAGTGCCCGGTTTCACAGGCGCAAGCGTGCGCTCATCCATCCATCCCTTGAAGACAGAGCCAAAGCCTCCTTCCCCGAGCAGGCTGTCCGGCCTGAAGTTCCTTGTGGAGCCTTTCAGCTCACTGAAGGTGAACTTGCGAACATTCGATGACTCCAGGATCTCTGTCTCCGTACGAGGAGTTGGTGGCACCGACGACGAAGAGCCGGACGTCTTGGTACCAAAGGTGCTGGTGTCGGTTGCATTCTTGCTGCTGTTTTTAGAACCGGTCCCTGGATAGATTACAAGCATCTACTAATTTAGCAAGAAAGGAAAGTTTGTTCCTCGTGATGCTATACTTCCAGAATTGGAGTGCTAGTGCTACTACTACTTCTTTGGCTAATAAACCTCGCATTGTTACCATCCTGGAGGCGAACTACTCTCCTCCACCTAAAATTGGACAATTCCGCTCACTACCTCTGACTCAATTCCCGAAATGGACTACTGAATTTGAATTGTTCTATTCTTGGAGGCGCAGAAAACATGGAGATTTTTTTTTTCAAATCCAGGTCGGCTATTATGTGGTTTTCCCCCCAAGTGCAACAAAACGAATCAGTAAACGCTCCTACTCATACGTATATCGGAAGCAAAAACAGAAGGTCGCTGCAACAATCAGAGTTAAGAAGGCGGACTTAAACACGCTGGCTCTCAGTAACGTGGAAAATGAGATTCTAGTACCTGAAGAATTGGGGGCACTGAAGGAAGGGTTGATCTCGGCGTTCCCCTCCACGCCGGCGCAGTTCCCCATCAGGAAGCAAAAACAAAGATGCGCGGCACGAAGGAGGCGGCAGCGCGCGGTGCTCCCTGCTGGACTCCACCGAGCTCAGCTCTCGCGGCAGCGCGCGGGGAGGGGAGGAGCCAGAGGCTGCTGAACGTCTGGGTTTATTTGCCCCGTGGTGTCATCCTTTCGCTGCTCAGCTCTGGTGGGTTGGAAGGAGATGTAGAATCATGGCTGCTGCTGTGCTGGCCCGGCTGGCTCTGGCAGTCTGGCTGCCTCTGCCTGCCTGCGAGCGAGGGTGGTGGGAGCCGTGGGTCCGTTAGCTCATTAATGGACGGCGACGGCCAAGGCCGCCTTTCCGTCTCGTCTCCCCCTTCTCTTTTCTACCCCTAAAAATTTTGAATTTTGCTTCCATATGCGCATGCGCTTCACGCCTTCGCCGCCTCACCAAAAAATTGATTTGTTCCATCCGAAATTGTATGATGCCACCGATTCAACGTTCATTCAGTTTTTGAGTTACGACTATGTCAGAGAATGTTCTGCTTCTTCTTCTCACACGGTCTTATGTGTGGGCCACTATGTTAATTTCAAATCTAGACTCTAGACTAACGGTATTTGCTAGCGTGTGCAACCTTGAGGTAAAATGCCTAAAGTTCAGATGAACGTGTGTATATAAACGTCTTATACGTGTCTTCAAGGAAAGTGGATTCAAACAGACACTTTTATATATGGTTATCAAAAGTTAGACCGCATAAATGGTTTCTCTTTTCCTTTTTGAAAAACAAGCACACCGCTCTTATCGAAGCACCTGGAAGCCCCATTTGGAATATATATAGATTATTTATACTAGAATTGACCCCTTTTTTCCTTAGTTATTTCACCCTATCCAAACAAATGCATCCATGGTCATATTTGGTAATATTATTTAGGGCTCAAACATTAGGAGGTTGAAGACATCAGGAAGTACATTGTTACATATCAGTGGTCATATGCAAAGCTTTTGTAAAACATTTGTCTTGTAAGCTAAAATTTAGGACCATGAGAACTCTTGTACCCCTATATGAATTGTGGTTGCCATACTACTTCTGTTATATACGCAAGTTAACAATTGTGAGTCATTACTTCGAAACAAATAAAAATATACTCTCTTTGTCCCTGAATAAATAGATTCTCAGAGTTGTTAAGTCAAAATTTCCAAACTTTCACCGAGTTTTTTGGAAAAAAAAATATGAAGACTTGTGATATCAAATTAGTATCATTGATTAGATTTACCATAGGATATATTTCATAAGATGCTCATTTTATATCATAGATGTCGTTACTCTTTTTTATAAAATTAGTCAAACTTAAAAAAGTTTGACTGACACGGATTCTAGTAATTGATTTATTCGAGGACGGAGGGAGTAACTAATTGTACGAGTTGTCCATTAAACTGATTATGAATTCCATGGTGCTACATGAGACTGTTTATAAGACAACATCACCCCTAATAAAAACATAAATCCCCGCCCTCATTGGCTTTACGTGGTCTTTAGCTTTAGTAACTTGAAACGAACATGTTTCCTAAAAAAACTCGAAACGAACATCTGGGTTTGCGAATTATGTTTGAGAGACAGGGCTAGCCGGCCAGGGCTCGAGCCCTAAAGTAGGCCGGGTCAAGTGACCTTTCTAAAAAAAAAAAGACATATTGGCTGTGTTTAGTTTTCCTGAAAATGCTGAAAAGTGTATTGTAGCACATTTTTGTTTTATTTGGCAAATAGTGTCCAACCGTTGACTAATTAGGTTCAAAACGTTTGTCTCGCAAAGTACAACTAAGTTGTACAATTAGTTTTTGATTCCATCTACATTTAGTACTCCATGCATGTATCGCAAGTTTGATGTGACGGGAATCTTTTTTTTTGCATAGTGCACTTTTCAGGTAAACTAAACACAGCCATCATAGCCCTTGTTCAGTTCCCGAATTCGGGCACCTGATTCGCGCACTGTAGCTACAGTGTCCGTGTCGGAACACTGTATCAACTTTTGTTTTTTGTGCAAAAAATTGTCCAAAAAATGATTAATTAGACTCAAAATGTTCGTCTCGTAAAGTACAACAAAATTGTGTAATTAATTTTTGATTTCATCTACATTTAGTACTCCATGCATTTGCCGACATTTTGATGTGACGAGGAATCTCCTTTTTGCATAGTGCAATTTGGGGGTGAAATTGGGAACTAAACAAGGCCATATATGAACGAAAAAACGGCATTCCAAACTGGACTGGTACAGCTACGCTCTTTTGGCTTTAATGATGTGCATACACATGCATTATTTCCACACAACAACATCCAACAAGACGCAATCGCACGTTATCAGAAAAAGAAGACGACGCAACGCAATCACAGATCCAGCGAATACACAGTAGTACGGCTACAAATTCGTGCAGAACAGCGCGCGATAGGGATGTATCGTAGGGCCCCCGGCCGGTGCTGCTGCACTGCAGCTGTTTGACTAAGGGTGTGTTCACTTTCCATGCAAACCTTAAAATATTTTTTCTTTTACCCATCACATTGAATCTTTGAACACATATATGAAACATTAAATGTAGGTAAAAAAGATAACTAATTGCATAGTTTGTTTGTAAATGTCGAGACAAATCTTTTGAGCCTAATTAGTCCATAGTTGAACAAATTTTGCCAAATAACAACGAGAAATGCTACAGTATCTTTTCACCCACTTTTCTCTAACTAAACACACCCAAAGACTACTAGGTTGGAAGCGGCGGTGGTTCGAGATTGCTTGGAATTTAGCGCGTGCCGATGCCGACGCCGTGCCATGCCAACCCCCAAGTCCAGGTCCAGCCAGCGAATCACACTGGAATTGGAAACCTCCTCACCCTCACCCTCACCCTCACCCGCGCTGTTTGTTTGTTTGTTGCTCGCCACCTAGTACGCGCGACTCGAGCCGCACCGTATGCCCCGACGAGTCTTCGCGGATTGACAAGTAGTCGCGCGCCGAACGGGGGAGCGCGCGCGCGCGGAAGTAGCCGCAGAAACGTTTGGTGGCCGTGGACGAGGGAGGGGGGGATCTCCAATCTCCGGACCGGAGGGCGTCGTCGCTGGATTGGCTCGGATGTGATGAATTCGGGGCGTCCCTTTCGAGTTTCGACGGAGCTGGAGGCTGGAGCCTGGAGGTGGAGGAGGGGAGAGGAGTCGTCCACTGCCGTTGTGGCTGGCTGGCGAGCGTCAGTCCAAGTGTCCAACTAACTACTGGACTGCCATGCAGTGCAGGATTGATGTCTGAATTTTGCCGATTATTGTATATGTATGGGGAAAAATCAGAAACGTGTTCGTATACGCGTGTGTACGGTGTCCTGTACCAGCCATGGCAGGTGCTCCTAACAGGCATTCGCATGTGTTTAATTATTCCCAGAAGCTTCGAAGCGTAGCAATATATCCAATTTCCGTTCCATTCCACGCTGACGACACAAACCGTGCGAGTATGTTAAGAGCTTGAAGAAGCTTCGAAGCGTAGCAATCCTATTTCCGTTCCACGCTGACGACAGAAAAACCGTATGTTAGGAGCTTGATGAAGAATCTTGCTTCCAGCAACCACTTGCACGTAACAAAGTTAGGAGTAGTCGTGCGTAATAGATTCAGTTCAGTTGGCGACAGCTACGGTGTTGGCCTCTGAACGACTCAAAACAGTGCGAGATTAGACGGCGAACAGCTCCGATACAACTTGCAATGCCATCCCTCGCCAGAAAAGAAGAGGCCACGGCGCACATGAAGCGTAGCATCAGATACTCAACTCGAAAACGAGAGCAGTTAATTCGGGGTGCCCCACTCCGGAGTCGGGGCGCACGGGCTAACGACCACCGGCACGGCAGCGGCAGCCAGCCAAGTAGCCAACGGGCGACACTGCTCTGCCCCTGCCTCATCAGACTGCGCGTAGATGCATGCATCTGCAGATCTGCCCCCCTGGCCCCTGCTTCGTTTTCGCCTCCGCTGAATAGTGAATGGATGCTGGCGCTCGGGCGAGGATACCGGCCGGGTCAAGACCGGGCGCGCCTCGCGTCCGCCGGCCGAGACGACTCGCTAGGCGGGCGCTAGCTAGCTGCCTTCATCGGAGTTGCTTTCAGAAAGACAGGGACGGATGAGCCCCGGCTCGCCACAAGCGAACAACGCTACAAGCCGTGTCGAAAATTCTGCTGCTAGTATGGCAGAGATCACCGGACTGACGCATTCCATTTGCGCGTCATGTATCTCGAGCGGTTGAGCCACGTATGTACGTACTCGTGTAGAAGAACAGCTTGATGTCGACAGAATCCACATATCAGATTCATCTTCAGACACTACACTAGGATTTTTTTTTTGTTTTTTTGGTGTGTGTGCGCGCAGCGATCATGTATGCACCGTTAGATCCATCTTCAGAGTCCTGACAGTCGTCGCTGCAGCTTACGAATAACAGCGATCGTCCAAAGGGCATTTAAGGCCCTGTTTCCATGTGTTAAAGTTTAACTCCCATCACATCAATGTTGTGGTAAATACATGGAGTACTAAATGTAGACTAATTGCATGCATGCCGGTACAGATTAGGAGTAATTTACGAGACGAATCTATTAAGCCTAATTAGTCTAAAATTGAAAACTTTTTGTCAAACAAGACGAAAGTGCTACAGTATTTGTTAAACTTTAGCATCTCTAACCAAACAGGTCCTAACTTGGCGATGGTGTGGCTGTGTGTGAGAGAGAGAGTCTGGCAGCGCACCACAAAATAAAAGGGTGACAACCGGGCGGTTTTGACTCCGGGAGCAACCGCTCTTCGAGAGGGAGCGCCGACGGCAGCGACGGCCGACGGCGACAGGTGACGCCGACGCTCTCCTTACCAGAGAGGGCACCATCGCCCACCGTTGACTCGCGCACTGCTCCTGCACGGCATGCATATACCACGACGAAACGGAAAACTATAGTATAGAGAGAAGAG
Organism: Saccharum hybrid cultivar R570; assembly: GCA_038087645.1. NCBI lineage: Eukaryota > Viridiplantae > Streptophyta > Magnoliopsida > Poales > Poaceae > Saccharum > Saccharum hybrid cultivar. The sequence continues at coordinate 3,128,920 of JAQSUU010000043.1, read as the reverse complement.
AGACTTGAAAACTGGGAAGACCCGTCGGAAGCGTTGGCCCAAAATAACGAGATACTGGGCCTTCAAAGTTCGCTTCGGCTTTGGGCTAACTTCCAGCGGACCGGAAAGACACACGGGCCGATTGCCAAATAGGCTGCCGTGCCGGCGAGCTCACAACTGGGCTGAGCGTATAATAAGTCTGCGATCGTTTTATTCTTTTCTATTTTTATTTCTTTTTGCAAAAATAATTGTCAAAAAAACAAAATGGACTGTATGTTTATATTTTCGTTGCCAATTGCTGTCTGGCAGGACATTCTCTATGATAATCACTCCTCTTCATCCAAACAACAAAACTTTACATAGATTATTTTTTTCCGATCACGCAAACTTTACATAGATTCTAGTAGGGGAGCAGACAAGGATCACTATCTATTTGGAAGCTATGAGCTCCAAAAAATAAGCTTCTCACTATTCCCTATTCAATCTCTGCCAGAATCATGCTATAATGAATTCTCACCTGCTCCCCACCCTGCTCCCTCATCAGAATCAGTTATTGATGAATCAAGGTAGCTGGAACTAAAAATCAGGGAGTGGCCAAATAGGCATATGGTGATATTAACATATTGCCACCAACAGAATTTTCCATACCACCTACTTGAATGGCATAATTTCTTTTTTCCTAGATAATACACCTTAAAATCATAACATTCTCATATGAATTTGGATGAAGATAAAATTTATATAAAAATTATAGAGCTTGATAAGATCTACAGTTTTTCTATTTGAAACCATATTAGTGCCAAAATAAATCAATCTAAGATATGAATCCTCTATTGAATATCTCAACACCAATATGGTCTCAAACAAAAATGTTGTGAACTATAAAATTATATATCTTGTTGAGAACTATAACTTCGATATAAATTTTACTTTTAGTATAACTAGAAGCATACCCCGCACATTGTTGCAGAAATTGGGGATGATTTAGAATGTTATAAATTAATGTTACTAGATTGTGTGGCATGTTGACGTGGATAGCAAAATGCTTGTGTGTCTTGCTGACGTGAACATCACAATTGCATATGCTAGTGAGTTTTAATCATAGTTTTAAATCTCCCGCTATAGCTGCCGCTATAGCCCGCTATAGCCTTTTGAGGTAGGGTGCCGCTATTTGTGTTTATGTACAATTTAGCCGCTATATCCCGCTATAGCCCGATATAGTTCCGCTATTAGCTGTTTTAGAGATATACCGCTAAACACCTTAGCCCGCTATTTAAAACATTGGTTTTAATTGCATATGATAGTGCATCGTTGATGTGCATATCTTGCATGTTGAGATATATCGCTAGTGGTGTTTAGAATTATAAGATATAGAGATAGAGATAAAGATAAAGATAGAGATAGAGATAGAGATAGATGTAGATTATCTCTAAACATCAAAGTCTTTTTTTATGTGACCTCACAAGAAAATAAAATTTATATGAAAACAACAACTCTTGACGAGATATAGAATTTTTTTCATTTGAAATCATGTTAGCGCCCAAATCATCGATACCATTATTGTGGTACTAAAGTTGCTTCAAACGGGAAATTTGTAAACTGCAACAATATAGACCTCGATGGGGGTAGTTATGAGAATGAGATAATATGCAAATGCCGGCACGGCACCGCCGCACGGCGCGGGCAGGTGCGGGCGGGTTGCATGCGCAGACCTTGGACGGAGGCATCACGCGGAGTCACTAGGGGCGCAGCCGCGCAGGCCCCTGGCCACGGCATGGGCGGCCGCCGCTGGCCCCGCCTTGCGTGTGCGCGGCTTCGGCGCAGACCCGCAGTCACTCTCTCTCAAGCGGGAGTGCACGTGAGACCCGACGCTGGTGTCGTCACTGTGGCCGATGCCCGATGGCAGTTTGCCAGTTTCGTTGGCACGTCTCCTCCGGGCTGCGCAGCCACACGCCCTCTAGCGCGTCACGGCCTCGTTGGTTTGACTTCAGTCCGGGACCCTGATTCCCCCGTCGCCGTCGGTCCATGTCTGATGTCCATCTACCTGCGCCTGCGCCGCAAACGGTTCGATTGGTCTGCCTCACGGCTACGCCATTGCCGTAATCCCGAAGGATCATCACTTTCCGCACGGCCACATGTGCGACGCGAGTGCGGTGCATATCGGTGTGTTTTGGGCACAATTAACTTGCCTTCTACGTGAGCAGTACATCGAGCACCTCTCGTAAACTCTTAGCGGATTTCCTAGCCGTGTTTAGCCTTAATTTAATCTTTAGAGGACATCGGTCGCTTAATTTGTTACATATACTCTGCGCATTGATTTATATATCTCTCTCGTCGAATATTTTAGACGACCTGCTACTTGAAATATATAGGACATGGGAGTGGTTACAGTCCTCTGTTTGTGTAGCTACAAGTTGGTTTGGTTGGTCATGCCACCAATGGAATTCAAACCAGGCTATTAGTTACGTCATTTTGCTACGGCCACACAGAGCTACGGAGCCATAAACGGAACGACTGCACACTGTTTTCAAAGTTGGGTCCTTCAAGGTTTGCTATTATATATGGTCCTTTATGAAAACCCAACACTGAGAGGACGAGGGATGCAACTCAAACATATTCACCACGTAAAAATCATTCATTGCGAAACGAATCTTTAAATTTATGGAAACTTTTCATTTCAATTTCACATTGCGTGTGCTTATACAATGAATCTATGACAATTGCAGGCAACAATAATACCAACAAGTCTAAGTGGCAATAACTATTAAAAAACGAGCTCTCATTGATTCTAGATGACCTCGTCATTTATTAATTCGAGAAGAGGCTCTTCCATCTTAAAGACACGGTGGTTATTTACGAGGGCATCAAGCTAGAAAGTTAAATACACTAAACCATTGTACGTTATCGTATCACCTCCACGCAAACCATCGTCAAATTTAAGTTATGTATAGATTGATCTACTGCCCACCACTACATGTAGGTACTACATAAAAATATATAGCAACTTAGTAAAATATGTTATATCAATAATAGTGATACCCGTAAACAAAGTAGGTAGGACAAATGGCATACCTCCTATTGACGGTCGAACACATGACTTATCCTCCCACTCACTGGCCTATGTCGCGTCATAAGTGTGTCGCCCATCATCAAATCTTCGAGATATGCTAAACTTTGTGTCGTAATAAATTTTAACGTACTCATCCTTTGGATACCAGTATACTAACTGTGTGAAGTATACATTATCACATGCAACAACAAAAAGATAATTTATAACAATCAAAACCATGGAGTTCAAAATGGGTTTAGTAGGTACTAACAAGAGTAGAAGAACCAATATTGGCCATCAAAATATGAGCCCACCAAGAATTGCTTTGGTCGAAGCGTGCTCTAGTTTTGGGTTTTTGGTTGAGCTTAGAAATGAAGCTTAAAACTGAACTATAGCAATTCCAAATACCCAAAACCTCATCACTAAACCTAATAAGCCCCGGTACTTCCTCAAGAGATGGTTAGATTTAGATAAGAGCTCATGTAGCAGTCATGTCGATAGCTATATTAGTGGTAATAACTTCTAACTATATCATAGAAAAACAGTTATGTTATGTTCTTAGAGCATAAGATGCACCCGTCTCAAGCTACGATATGATTGCCATTTCAACAGAAGCAATAACTCATGATTATACAAAAGATGGTTACTTGATGGTACTAGTGCACAAGGTAGCACCTCATTTTCTAACACGAGGATGGGCAGTTCACACATCAAGTATGATGTGGTATTTATACAATTTACATATGATACACTACACCACAACACCGAGATTGGTGATGGATGATCTGACACTAAAAGTGGATATAGCGATGGACGATCTGTCATTAAAAAGTTATAGTGACAGACTTATGCAGTCGGTGCAAGTGCTGTCGCTAAATATCTTTAGTGACAAACAACACTTTTATCGATAGATCATCTGTTGCCTTGAATATTTATAGCGATAGATAACCCGTTGCTACTCTTTAGCGACAGATAATCAGTCACAAAGCATTTACCAACAGATCATCCATTACTCCATGTATTTATAGCGACAGAGTGTTCAACGGGACAATACAAATATACTAAAAAAATAAATATGATTTTAGCACATATGAAACCAATATTCAAGCTTATAGTGTCCACATCTCACATGAAGATACACAAACACATATGTATCATATACTTATAACATCCAATTTATCTTGTACACCATATTTTTGTGTATGTCACATCCAGCAAAGTCAAGAACCAAAAGAATTACATGAATGCGGATCTCAGCAAGCAATACTGGTACAGACAGATTATAGTAAATATGAATATCTATAGCGACAGACAATCAATCAGTAAATGGGGAATTAGAGACAAATGCTCTGTGAGTTATCTTTTGCGACTGATTATCCATCGATAAATATAAATTTTAGCATCAGATGTCTGACGGTGATGCGGTGTTGTGGTGTAGTGGATATGGTATTTACACAATTTACATTTTCTTATCAGTTGTGAGATTCCTCATAGGTTGATACATATGCTATATAATAATGACACCTATAGATGTAGGTAGGCGTAATTGCATATCTTATATTAGTCATCTACGGAAATGCCCACCGCTCAACTTGTAACTTGTCACTCATAACACTTTGTCATATACTAAGTTCATAACACTTTAATGTATTTGAGGGTCTGCGCCTCAGCATAAGTGCATCGCACCCTCATGATATATCTTCAAGATATAAAAATTTAATACCTCTCAGAAATCCAAATGTAAAGATTTGTTGAGTGGGTTCGTTACTTCTCGTGAAAATCCTACTATACATTGAGAGAATTGAGTGCAACTCCATGTGTGCCATGCAACATTCATATGAGAAGAATATTTAAATTTATGGGAACTTTTACATGCCAATTTCACATTGCGTGCAATATGACCAAAGCAAGCCTCAATAACAATACCGACAATTAAAGTAGTAGTTGTTAACTAAAACTCAAGCACTATTACTGCTAGAGTACCTATGAGCAAATCAGGATATAGATTAAAGCCACTGAAGCATCATATCTTATCTCACCCACCTTGTTGCAAGCAACACATACAGATCATTGTTTTGATCAACATTACATATAAATGCTACACGAAAAATATATAGCATATTAAATTATAACATGTCATGTAATAATTATGACACCAATAAATGTAGGTTGGCCAAATGACATATCTCCTACAAATCGAACATATGAGTTATCATCCTAACTACCAAACTTTGTCTGCACTAAGTTTCTAAGAGTTGAATAGCCGTTCCTACACCTAGATATAAGTGTGCCGCTCGTCATCATACCCCTAAGATATGGCTTCAATCCTGTGTCATAATAAATTTAGCATATCCATTCTTTGGATACGACTACATTAATAGTGTGAATTATACATTACTCACATGTATTAACAAAATGAGAATCTATGGCAGTGAAAATCATGAAAGTTCAAAACCAGGTTCAAGTAGGTAAGATAACACTAACAAGAACATAAAAACCAATATTTTCCACCAAGTATAAGCCCAACAAGAATTGCTTAGACTGATGCTAGGTCTAGGTTGTTGGCGGGGTTTAGAAATAAAAATTAAATCGAATGATAGCAATTCTAGATGCTTAAGACCTAAGTAATAAACCTAAATGCTACTACTTCAAGCTATGGCAACATGCATACAGAGTTTAGGTAACAGTCACATGAATGTAACTCCCGCATCTTAGCGATAGCCATATTAGTGGTAACCATTAATTATAGAAAACATGTTACTTGATGTTATTGGAGTGCCCTTGCTCTCTCAATTTGCATGTAGGTTGGCCAGATGGTATACCTCTTACCGATCAAACATATCAATTATCGTCCTAATCGCCAAAGTTTGTCGTGTACTAAGTTCCTAACAGTTGAATCGCCGTGCCTGCACCTAGATATAAGTGTGCCGCTCGTCATCATATCCCCAAGATATGCTTCAAACTTGTGTCGTAATAAATTTAACACACCTATTCTTTGGATACGACTACACTAATAGTGTGAATTATACGTTATTCACATATATTAATAAATTTAACATATCTGTTCTTTGGATACGACTACACTAATAACGTGAATTATATGTTATTCACATGTATTAATAAATTTAACATATCTGCTCTTTGGATACGCCTACACTAATAGTGTGAAGTATACATTATATATTCACATGTATTAACAAAATAAGAATTTATGGCAGTGAAAATCGTGAAAGTTCAAAACCGGGTTCAAGTAGTTAAGATAACACTAACAAGAGCAGATAAATCAATATTTTCCACCAAGTATGAGCCCAACAAGAATTGCTTAGATTGAAGCCAACTCTAGTTTTGAGTTGTTAGTGGGGTTTAGAAATAAAGATTAAAACCGAATGATAGCAATTATAGATGCTTGAGACCTAAATAATAAACCTAAATGCTAGTACTTCAAGCTATGGTTACATGCATAGAGAGTTGAGGTAATAGTCACACAGATGTAACTCCCTCATCTTAGTGATAACCATATTAGTGGTAACTGTTAATTATAAAAAACATGTTACTTGATGTTATTAGAGTGTAAAACCCTTGCTCTCACAATATGCATGCAGGTTGTCCAGATGGCATATCTCCTACCGATCGAACATATGAGTTATCGTCCTAACTGCCAAACTTTGTCGAGTACTAATTTCCTAAGAGTTGAATCGTCATGCTTGCACCTAGATATACATGTGCCGCTCGTAATCATATCCCCAAGATATGCTTTCAATCTTGTGTCGTAATAAACTTAGCACATCTGTTCTTTGGATACGACTACACTAATAGTGTGAATTATATGTTATTCACATGTATTAATAAATTTAACATATCTGTTCTTTGGATACGACTACACTAATAGTGTGAATTATACGTTATTCACATGTATTAATATATTTAACATATCTGTTCTTTGGATACGCTACACTAATAGTGTGAATTATACATTATTTACATGTATTAACAAAATGAGAATATATGGCAGTGAAAATCGTGAAAGTTCAAAACCGGGTTCAAGTAGGTAACATAACACTAACAAGAACAGATAAACATATTTTGCACCAAGTATGAGCCCAATAAGAATTGCTTAGATTGAAACCAACTCTAATTTTGGGTTGTTAGTGGGGTTTAGAAATAAAGATTAAAATCGAATGATAGAAATTCTAGATGCTTGAGACCTAAATAATAAACCTAAATGGTAGTACTTCAAGCTATGGCTACATGCATAGAAAGTTTAGGTAACAGTCACGCAAATGTAACCCCCTCATCTTAACGATAGCCATATTAGTGGTAAATGTTAATTATAGAAAACTTGTTACTTGATGTTATTAGAGTGTAAAACCCTTGCTCTCAACAATTGCTAATTTTTTAACAAAAGTAATAATGCCTTGACATAAAAATGTGGGTTAGTTGTTAGTATTAGAGCGCAAGATGGCACCTCATTTGCTAAGACAAAAAGGGATACTCCACATATCAAGCATGATGTTGTATTAAGGGATGCATTGTACATAACCTTACTAACATTGGTGCAACTAACTATAACACATAGGTCGATACATTGCTCGTTGTAAATTCTATGCAATGTATGTAACATATTAAGCTATACTATACTATATAAAGATGACACCTATAAAATTATAGTGTAATTGCATATCTCACGTTAACCATCCATGAGAATGCGCACCGCTCAACTTGTAACCTATTTACCATCCCACTCTGTCGTGTACTATAAGTTCCTAAAAGCTAAACCGACATGTCTACAGTCGGCGCCTAGACATGCGTGCACCGACCATCATCGTATCTTCAAGATATGCAATCATTAATTTTCTCAATGAATCCAACCGCAAAGATTTGTTGAGTGTGCTCGTTGCTTCGCCGCTCTTCACCCTCCCCCTCGGCTTGGGCCTATATAAAGCGAGAACCGAAGCCTCTTTGATTCATCCCAGAGCCTTCGGTGCCTTAGAAAGCCATTCCACAAGAATTGGATAGTGTTGTGAGAACTGAAGCCTCAACGCATTCGGTAGCCTACAATCCCTTCCATGAGAATTAGATAGTGTTGTTGGAACCAAAGCCTCATCATTTGCGTTAACATACAATCCCTTCCATGAGAATTAGGAAGAGCATCTAGAGAAACCATGGTGTTTTAGCTTTGGGTACCCCAAGCAAGAACGCCACCATTCACACGAAAGTGGGCCTGCTCCTCGTCACATCACTCGACTCCAACAATAGTCAACTCCCATAAACAAATCATCTTGCTCCCCTGTCCTCCCTTTCCCAGGTCAACTCATCAGTCCCCTCCACTCCACCGATCCCCAATATCCAAAGCCCAAGAAAACAAAATGGGCAATGGCATCACCAAGAACCCATGCTTCTCCGGCGACCCGTACGCCGCCGCCATCGTGTCGGACCCGCTCCCGGACGACAGCCAGGGTCACTCCTTCACCTACGTGCCATCGGGCGCTGCCTTCGACCAGCCCACGACGGCTGCCGCGATGTCGTCGGAGTCGTCGTTCTTCTCTCTGTCTGGCGCCGCCATCAGCGCCAATCAAGTGACGCCGGCGTCCATGCCTTCGTTCCGTCTTTATAATGAAATGACGTGGCCGCTGTCGTTCGCGTGCATGTTCGAGAGCTCACGGTCCTTCACCGCCGTTCCACTCCAGGCGGCGTCACCTCGGCTCTCCATGTTCACGTCTGGCCGGTTCTCCGAGACATCAGGCTCGGCGTCCACCACCACAGACTCACCATTCATGTCGGGTTCACTTGACCAATCCTCGTCCGTGGCCGTGGGGGTCCAACCGAGCGTTTCTCAGCTCATCGCTGAGCGCCGTGCAGCGCGCTCCCGTCTCCGTGACGAGCGATCCCTGCTACGGTTTTTCGTGAGGACCGCCTCCAAACTCCAGCTCGGGTCACCGCGCTATGGCCGTGGGCCACAGGAACATCCTGCTGAGCCGATAAAGGTCTCCTTCAGCGATGGGGACTACCGCTCACCACCGAACGACAATGTGGAGTGGGCTCAGGGCATGGCCGGCGAGGACCGGTTCCACATCGCGGTGTCCGAGGAGCACGGTTGGGTGTTCGTCGGAATCTACGACGGTTTCAATGGGCCCGACGCGACCGATTACCTCTTCGCCAACCTCTACATCGCTGTCCACAACGAGCTCAAAGGCGTGCTCTGGGACGACATCCAAACAGGCGACGGCGCCAGGCGCGGTCAGCAAGAAGCGTCTGCAGGCAATGCCGAACGCCTGTGTCTTGCTGGGGCCGACGGCGACAGCGCGGAGGCTAAGCGCAGGCGGACGGAAGTGCCCATGCCAGGCAACAACGCCACGACGCCAGTGCATGGCGACGTCCTGAGGGCGCTGGCGCGGGCACTGAAGAAGACGGAGGAGGCGTTCTTCGCGGCGGCGGAGGAACGCGCGGCCGATAGCCCGGAGCTGGGGCTGATGGGCTCCTGCGTGCTCGTCATGGTGATGAAGGGCAAGGACATTTACGTGATGAACGTCGGGGACAGCCGCGCCGTGCTGGCGCGGAGGCCGGAGCCCGACCTGAAGAACGTCCTCGGCAAGGCGTCGCAGGACCTGCAGCAGTTCAAGGCCGACATCATGCGCGAGCTGGAGGCGCACGACATAGACGGCCTGCAGGCCGTGCAGCTCACCGCAGAGCACAGCACCGCGGTCCAGGAGGTACGCCATCTTTCCCTCCTCTCCTCTCCTATTTAGAACATCAATTATGACTAATGAGGATGGTGCAGGAGGTGACGAGGATCAAAGGCCAGCATCTGAATGATCGGAACGCCATAGTCAATGGCCGGGTCAAGGGGAAGATCAACGTCACCAGAGCGTTTGGGGTCGCCTACCTGAAGCAGGTAACTTCGGTTCTACTAGTATTTCGTTTTCAGTGCGCATGCTCAAGTATATTTCTGTTGTCGGTCAGGCCGGCGCAGTTTGTTCTGCATAAGTACTGTAGCATCAAAATTCGCTTCAAATGTCAATCTGCAAACCTGACGATTCTGTCGATGTTCGTTAGTAATTTTTTTTTCTTTATCTCTGGCACTGGCAGCCCAAGTGGAACAGCAGGCTTCTGGAAGCCTTCAAGATCAACTACGTCGGCACGGATCCGTACGTGACCTGCACGCCGTCGCTGTGCCACCACCGCATCATCGGCTTGCAGGACAAGTTCCTGGTGCTGTCCTCCGACGGGCTGTACGAGTTCTTCACCAACAAGGAGGTGGTGGACCAGGTGGAGGCGTTCACCGCCACGAAGCCCGACGGCGACCCCGCGCATCACCTCGTCGGGGAGCTCGTGCACCGCGCCGCGAGGAAGGCCGGTGAGTAACCCAATTGTCCATGAGCACGCACGGCACACGCATGGACCCTCCGCCTCTACCCTCTACGTAGAGAGCAGCACGATCAGATCGGTTTCTCGTTCTCATTTTGTTGCGGTGCAGGCATGGAGACGCGCCGGCTGCTGGCCATCCCGCGCGGCGAGAGGAGGCACTACCATGACGACGTCTCCATCATCGTCGTCTCGTTCCAGGGACGGATCTGGAGGTCGTCTGTCTAGGCGTGTCTGAGTCTGACGAGGTTTCAGAGGTCCAAGGCGTCCTCGTAGTTCAGATGAGAAGAGATGGAAGAGGCGAAGGTCGACAGTCTCAAGGGCGAGGCCGCAGCGCTGCCATGAGCTTCCTTCAGTGTTCGGCTATTGTTTTTTTTTACCTTATATATTAGTAGAACCATGTTCGTTCTTGCCGAAATTGTTGTACATAGTTCTGCAAGACGAACTCTATAGCTAGGCTTATAGGAATCCCAAAGAAAAGAAGAAGAAGAAAAAGGAAAGAAAAGGAAAGGAAATGTAGTAGTAGTATGTAACTAGGGGTTTCGCATGATTGCGATCGAAAGAAGGGCGTAATAGTATATTTACTAGTAACTAGTAAGTAGTAACTGCTGTGTGTATCGGTCTCAGCCTAGCAACAGTAGAAACATGGAATCGACATGTTCTAGGCTTCTAGCACATCTGGGGCAACAATAGGCTGCAACATTCATATCGCCAGCAGCATTCAGTCGAACATATGCATCCTGGTTTGGCTGGTCCATGTCTTCTGAAGAAAAAGATAATAGTGTGACCAAACATCGTTGTCTACTTGTCTGCTGCAGCATAATACGTCACACAGGCTAGCAGCGCCCATCACAGGTTTCTTCGGTGCAAAAGACATCTGTTCGTGCCTTTCACAAAAAGATAGGATTAAACTATCCCCCAATGATTCATCAACGTTCAGTTCGACCGTGCCAAATACTATCTGTCCCAATCATACTCTTTGGAGGTGAAACTACAACGAACCACAGGAGAAATCACGTGTTAAACGAGGGTGACTGACGAGCGAAGCCTATAAGAGGTTGTTTAGATACACTTGTATACATCACAAGTCACATGTGTTAGAGTGAGTTAAATTTCATACTAACCCACTCTAACATACATGATTGAGGTTAACTTTTATACCAATCTACTCTAGATGAGGTGGATACATCTGCATTCAAACAAAATCTAAAATGGAGAAAGAAAAAAAAAATCAGCAGTGCGCCCTCTGCCCCTCTGCCCCTCTTTCCCCAAATTTTGCTAGTGTTACAAAGCAAATTGAATTCTTTAACAAGATACTAGTACCTTTCTCCACTTCCTTTTACAAGAAAACTACAGTGGGCAAGTTGCCAGCCTGAACCATGTACACGCGAGGTTTTTGCGTAAAAGCTATGCAAAATTCAGGGTGGTAAAAAAAACCGCAATCTATGTTACTTGGAAGTTGGAACAACAAGGAGTTCCACTATTCTAAGAGGGCCTCGTCTGGTGGGTTCTTTTTTTCAGCGAGTTGAAGAGCAAGGCTTGCCGAGATGACATGCAGCATCTGGGCAAGGGGTTGCTCCATCAGTCCAAGACTCGCATCATCCCAGTATAATTGGCGTACACTGACTAATCTATCAACTCGGTATTCATGCGCGAGCACGAATATGAGAAAATATAAGTTTGAAGATGCTTAGTCGCTACAATTGATCAAAATTATATATTTATACTAGTTCTTACTGAACTAGGTTTTTGCCCGTGTGTTGCCATGGGAACCAGAAAAATTCAGGAGAAAACAGAATGTTTAAGATCACCAAACATTAAAATCCACCTAATCTTTGTAACATGTTGTTTTGAATGACATCGATATACATAACCATTAATTTTACATGACAATGATGTCAAAGCAAACATGTTTAACACTAATGTGAGAGCACATTTTCCATAAAGCATAGCAAATGCCTCCCCCTCTCTCACACACACCCTCTCCTCCGTAATTTCTGTATTGAGATCCTTATATTATAGAGTAATTTTTATTCATCATGATCCTTAAGCTTAGCGGAGATCTCTCGATCACGCAAAAGATTTGCACGCCTTAGTATTAAGGTAGAGAAAATGTTCAATACAACACGCCTTAGCGACACCGTATACGATTTAAAAAGTTATACATGGATGCTTGGACCCTCCCTAGTATACTATGAGCTAGGCTGTTACATTGGATTGTGATCAACCCAAATTTGCGACGCCTGCTAGGAGGCCTATGCCCAGGCTGCCATGCGGTGGCGCTGCTTGCGTGCGCCCACCTCGCCGTCCGTCGGGAACAACTTATGTAGCACCAGCGTATGAGCGGGATCATTGCTGAATATTTCTTCATATGCCTTCTTGGACGACATCGACAGAGACGGTCTCCCGCTAGTTTGTCCTAGGCGCTTCATGACAAGGTACTCACCTCACTTGGATGTTGGGATATGAGATAAGCTATGCGCCGCTATCCGTTTGCTTCGGCGTGGGGAGTGGGGTCGGTGCACGTCCGCCGTGGGCCGTATCATCTCTGGGTAGCTCTAGGAGTGGTGGTTGCTTCCTCTTTGTGATTCGCTCAGTGAAGCGCTTGAGGCGTCTATCGACCGAGGTCGTCTGAGGTGATGGAGTGTGGTTGACGGTGTTTGTCGTAGCCACTTATGTCGCATCTCCTAGGGTGGTTGCCCCGACGTTGGCCGGAGCTAGGATCATGGGCCGGGGTGGGGTGGCCAAGTCCGTGCCTGGGGGATCCACGTTCGCGCTTTGGTGGGCCAGTCCACCAATCGTCACGAAAACCTAGATGGCAAGCCCAGCAGTGTTGAAGATGGTGCTAGAGCTTTCTGGGCGCGCCATGGCATCCACGATGTTGGGTTGTCCCCCGTGGTGGCGTGACATGTGGCTGCCCCTGCACAAGCAACAATAGGGGTGATTCCGTCTTCTACTGAGCAGCCTTCACTGGAGAACGGGTGTCCATCAACGATGCTTCAACTTTCTGAGAGGCGGTCGCCGCAGGGCTGAAAGGTCCTAATATGGCTAGAAGGGGGTGAATAGCCTATTTAAAAAATCTACAATGCACTAGAGCAATTGATTAGTATGACAAAATGCGTAATACAATTTTGCTCTAGCTCTACAAGTGTTGCAAGCCACCTATCCCAATAATTCTAGTTATTATGATCACTAAGCACACACAAGAAATAAGTTGCTACTCACTAAAAGTTCTCAAACTTTCTACACTAAAGAGCTCCACTAGATGAACTTAAACTACAAAGCAAGCTCTCAATTCTAATTACACTAAAAGCTTACTATAACTGGTTTGCGAGAATGTAAATGAGATAGTAGTGTGATTATATTGCCGTGTAGAAGAGATGAACCAATCTATCTATCAACACAATATGAATACCGGGAGAAATCCAATGGCAAAAGACAAGTGATTTTTCTTCTGAGGTTCACGTGCTTGCCGGCATGCTAGTCCCCGTTGTGTCGACCAACACTTGGTGGTTCGACGACTAAGAGGTGTTGCACGAATCTTGTCCACACATTGTACACCGCAAGAACCGACCCACAAGTGAGGTAACATAATGACACGAGCAATTTACTAGAGCTACCTTATGGCGCTTCACCGAGGAAGGTGCAAGACCTCTCACAAGATCACCGGAGCCAACAACGAACAATCACCAACACATGCTAGACCTCCACCGCTGCTCCAACCCATCTAGGTGGCGGCATCCATCAAAAGTAACAAGAAATCCGCAGCCACAACGATCCCCAATTGCCACTAGATGCAATCACTCAAACAAATACACTTAGAATCACTCAATCTCACTTTGGATTCACAATCAAGCAAGAGAGATGAGTGGGAGGGAGTTTGCTCAGCTCACAAGGATGTCAAGAATGTCAAAAGTCCAAGAAAGATGCCTTGGAGCCGACCCCCATCTATTTATAGAGCCCCCAAGTGAAAAGAGCCGTTGGTTGTCGGGGGCATGACTGGACTCACATGACCGGACGCTGCCCTGCGTCCGGTCTTCAGATGCCTTCCACGTGGCACCACTTCAAACCTTGTGTGTCGGATCATAACAGTCAAAACGTTCAGCACGCAAAGACTAAGGATGACCGGACGCGCCTCTTCGCGTGAACCTGACGCTTGAGCGCACAACATCCGGTCATTTACAATAAGGGTCCAGGGTGAAAAAATGCGATCTGATGCCTGGTCGAACGCGACCTGACGCCGGCCCGCGTCCGATCAACGTTGGCTTCCTCTCCGAGCGCACGATGTCAGCCGCATTCGCTTTTCCTCTGCGCGTCTGATCACCACAGTGCTCTGCGTCTGATTGTGCCACCGAACGCCGCTCCTTCTCTGCATGAAGATGACCCGACGCGCAGATCACACCCAACCAGCGTTCGATCACTCGTTTGCTCCCCTTAGCCAGCCGCGCCATGCTAGAGATGACCGGACGCGTAGGTCACATTGACTGCAACGTATGGTCTTGGACTTCCAGCTTCTTTTCTTTTTTAAGTCCACAATCGCTTCGCCCTTGTTTCCAACTTGCTAATCACAAAGTGTAGAACTTGTGTGCACGTGTGTTAGTATTTTTCAAAGCATTTTACAAGGATCGATGTTAGCTCACACTAGGTCCTAATGCATATGCTCATATGAAATCACATAGTGGCACTTGATAACCGTTTTAACCAAAGATTTTTCCCACTTTATAGTACGGCTATCAATCCTAAATCACTCACACCCTCTGGTGTCTTGAGTACATACCAAAAATAGCTCCTATCAATATACCTTTACCTTGATCTCATTTTTATTTTTCTCTTTCTTTTTTTTCTAAATGTGAAGCACTTCATCCATCTTTTTGTGGGCATCACCTTCACCATGACCATCATCTAGCTTCACCACTTGGATTGCACCAACCTAGCTCATATCACCACTCATGACAAAGGTTAGTGCTAGGTTCTATCAATTATCCAAAACCAAATTAGGGCTTTTAATCTCCCCCTTTTTGGTAATTGATAACAACCTATTTACAAAGATATTCAATAAAATCTTTTTGAATTCATGTTGCTTGCCCAAGCATATTACCATGTGTAAAGATTATGGACAAGTTTCATCAACCCAATTTGGTAGTATTAGCTCCCCCTACATATGTGCTAAGAGTTTGGATTTAAAAGCTTGCACATATGCATGGATTAGAAGTTTGGGAGAGTAATAGCTACCAAATGATGCTAAGGTGTAAAGAATGGACCTTTGAAGCGTGATACCAATCAGAGTTGCCATTTGAACACCATCCTTAGCACCATGGTTAGTTAGATAGCACTTACAAAATATGAACACTAGATACCTCGTGAGATCAACATTATAAGCAAGGCACTAGTATCACTTTGTAGAACATGCAAGGCATATCTAACTATCATCCTATGATGCTAGTTTTCATTTTATCAAACATTTTCTATGATCTAGCATACACCACACAAGCATGAATAGAGGATTTAAGAACTTGTGCCATGCAAGCAAACATATGTAATGCACATACAAATGCAACATACAAGTTTATGAGCTTGCTCCACCTACTTGTGTGCTTTAAATTTTAATTGATCCCCTTACAATGTCATTTCATTTGTTTGCTCCCCCTATCTCGTACTATCTTTGTGAATTCCTCTCCCCCTTTGTCATCGATGACCATAAAAGGTGAGCTCAAATTTTAAATAGGTTAGGGTGAAACCATGTGAAGTAAGGATCATTTTCCTAAATTGGTTCAATCTAGATCTCTTGCAAAAGCTATTTAACTTGATTTGATCCAAGGACAAGCTTCTTCACACCTCCAAGTGAGGGTTATCATGCACCATGTTGAGTTAAACAGTTATAGCTCATTTTCTAGATTAAACACTAGGTTCACAAGCGCACAAACATGTCATGTGCTACCACTAGATTATATCAAGTATAAAAGCAATAGTGGTACCATACAAGCATCAAATTCACTTAATTTTTATGAATGATCCTAAGACATGATAGGAATGACTAGATATACTAAATAAGTCCTTAGCAATGGATGAATGACATGTCAATTAACTTTACCTTGCTTTGCTCGAAGGAGAGGCATGTCATATAATGGGGGGGGGGTGCATCAACACATATTTGAGAAGTTAAGTATGTTCAATTCATTCCTTAGCTTGCAAAACCTCTTCTTATCAAGTGGCTTGGTGAAGATATCTGCAAGTTGATTACCGGTGCCCACATTCTCAATTTAAATGCCCTCCTTTTGTTGATGATCTCTAATAAAATGATGGTGAACATCTATGTGCTTTGTTCTTGCATGTTGAACTAGATTGTTGGTGAGCTTCATGGCACTCTCATTGTCACATAGCAATGACACTTGTTTTTAACTTGATTCCAAAATCATTCAAGGTGGCCTTCATCTAAAGAATTTATGCACAACAACTACCGGTGACAATGTATTTGGCTTCGACGGTTGAAAGTGCAACACTATTTTGCTTCTTTGATGACCAAGAAACAAGTGATCTTCCCAATAGTTGACATGTGCCTGATGTGCTTCTTCTCTCAACCTTGCATCCCACATAATCAAAGTTCGAATATCCAATCAACTCAAACTTTGTACCTTTAGGATACCACAATCCAACATTTTGTGTATGCTTCAAGTACCTTAATATTTCCTTAGTTGCCTTCAAATGACTTTCTCTTGGTGAGGTTTTAAATCTAGCACACATGCATACACTAAACATCACATCCGGCCTTGATGCGGTCACATAGAGTAGACTTCCAATCATAGACCGATACATCTTTTGATCCACTATGTTGCCACCTGTATTACTATCCAAGCTTCCATTTGTCCCTATTGGTGTACTAATTCCCTTTGCATCCTCCATACCAAACTTCTTGAGCATGTCTTTGATGTACTTGCCTTGACTCACAAATGTGCCATTCTTCAATTGCTTGATTTGAAGACAAGGAAGTAGCTAAGCTTTCCAATCATAGACATCTCAAACTCACTTGCCATCATATTTTCGAACTCACAAAAATCTTTTTTGGTTGATCCAAAAATAATGTCATCAATATAGATTTACAACACAAACAAGTCCTTTTTAATCTTCTTGGTGAAGAGAGTGGTGTCAACCTTGACCATGATAAACCCTTTGGAGAGTAGAAAATCCCTCAACCTCTCATACCATGCTCTAGGTGCTTGCTTTAACCCATACAAAGCCTTCTTCAACTTGTAAACATGGTTGGGCTTCTTGTCATCTTTAAAACCATGAGGTTGCTCAACATACACAAGCTCATTGATGTACCCATTGAAAAATATACTTTTCACATCCATTTGGTATAAC
This sequence comes from Saccharum hybrid cultivar R570, assembly GCA_038087645.1. NCBI lineage: Eukaryota > Viridiplantae > Streptophyta > Magnoliopsida > Poales > Poaceae > Saccharum > Saccharum hybrid cultivar. The sequence goes on along the minus strand of JAQSUU010000043.1, from coordinate 3,111,171 downwards.
TTGATGTTGTGGGCACAAGCAGAGGCTAACAAGATCCTAATAGCTTCCAATCTTGCAACCGGGGCATATGTCTCACCAAAGTCAAGACCTTCAACTTGAGTGTAACCTTGAGTTACTAATCTTGCTTTGTTCCTTACAACTATTTCATCTTGATCTTGCTTATTACAAAAGACCCATTTGGTTCCAATCACATTTTATCCCTTAGGCCTCTCAACTAACTCCCATACTTGATTTCTCTTGAAGTTGTTTAGTTCTTCATGCATAGCATTGACCCAATCAACATCCTTCAAAGCTTTATCTATCTTCTTAGGTTTAATGGATGATACAAATGAGAAGTGTTCACAAAATAATGTCAATCTTGATCTTATTTGCACACCTCTTGAGATATCACCAATTATAGAATCCAAAGGATGATCTCTTGCAACATTTATTGGTTGGAGCATTTGACTTGATTGCTTGCACTTGGTTGGTCGTTTGGTTGAGATGATGTACTAGTCATTTGTTGATCTTGCACTTGAGATGATGAACTAGCTTGAATTATGTCAACTTGCACATTTGAGTTAGAGAGCACTTGATCTTTGTCATCTTCAACTTCAATTACTTCTCTAGGCCTTATGTCACCAACATCCATCTTCTTCATTGCATTGGCCAATTGAGTGCCTTTCACATCATCTAGATTCTCATCTTCCTCTTGGAAACCATTTGTTTCATCAAATTCCGCATCATGAATTTCCTCAAGAGTACCCCTAGCCAAATTCCAAACTCTATAAGCCTTGCTAGTAGTGGAGTAACCAAGCAAGAAATCTTTATCATATTTCTTCTCAAACTTGTTTAATCTTGTGCCTTTCTTAAATATGTAGCACTTGCATCTAAATATCCTAAAGTATGCAATATTAGGCTTTCTTCCATTCAAGAGCTCATATGGTGTCTTATCCATCATAGGGTGGCAATATAGTTGATTGCTATAGTAGCAAGCCATGTTGATTGCTTCGGCCCAAAATGAATGACTCGCATTATACTCACTCAACATTAATCTACCATGTCAATCAAGGTTCTATTCTTCCTCTCAACTAGGCCATTTAATTAAGAAGTGTACTTAGTCGAAAATTGATGGCTCATCCCAAACTCATACACAAATCATCAATTCTTGTGTTCTTGAATTCACTTCCATTGTCACTTCTCACTTTCTTGATGGTGGTCTAAAACTCATTGTGAATTCTCTTGATGAATGTCTTGAAGGTTGTAAACACATCACTCTTGTCAACAAGAAAGAACACACATATATATCTAGTAAAATCATCCATAATCATAAATCAATATTTGTTTTCACCAATGCTAGTGTATGTGGTTGGTCCAAACAAATCCATGTGTAACAACTCAAATGGCTTGGATGTGCTCATCATGCTCTTCTTAGGATAAGTGTTACCGACTTGCTTTCCGGCTTGACATGCACTACATAGCTTATCCTTCTTAAATGTGACATCCTTCGAGCCTATAACTAGATCATGCTTAATCAATTTGTTCAATTATTTTATTCCAACATGACCAAGCCTTCTATGCCATAATCAAACCATGCTAGACTTAGTGAGCGAACATGTTGATAATTGAGCTTCTCTAGCATTGAAATCAACCAAGTATAGATTCTCATATCTAAATCCTTTGAAGATAAAATTAGAACCATCTACACTTATGATTTCTACATCATCAACTCCAAATATGCACTTGAAACCAAGATCACAAAGTTGAGCTACCGACAATAGGTTAAAGTTCAAGCTCTCTACTAGTAGCACATTGAAAATACTCAAGTCATTGGATATTGAAATCTTACCAAGCCCCTTGACCTTGCCTTTGCCATTATCACCAAATGTTATACTATCAATCCCATTGCCATTATTTTTATTGATTAAATTAAACATTCTTGAATCACCGGTCGTGTATTATGTGCACCTACTATCAAGCACTCAATGTCTTCTTCCAGCTTTATAATTGACCTACAAAAGAAGATCAATTCTTTTTAGGTACCCAAACTTGCTTGGGTCCCTAAAGGTTAGTTACCAAGGACTTTGGTACCCAAATGGCTATCTTCTTTGAGCCCACAATTGGTGTACGAATGAACTTAGCCTTCACACCATTCACACTCTTAGTAAGCAAATAACAAGAATCAAACTTGATTGATGATACATTAGCATTCTTGTTCTTGTTCTTGCAATATTGCTCTAAGTGCCCAACTTGCTTGCATCTATTGCAAAACTGACCATTGCTCTTCACAAAGCTAGCTTTGGAAGTAGCAAAGGCCGCCTTGCCTTTCTTGGGGGTTAGCCTAATCTCTCTTTATCAAGAGAAAGACTTTGGCTACCCAAGCACTTTAGCAAGCGGGCATCTTTTCCATAGGCATTGCCTAAGGCACGAGTAAGCTCATCCACTTTCTTCTTAAGGGTCTCATTTTCCACCATTAGTAAGGCATCACAGGTGAAACCATCACTCAAACGTGAACTGGAAGTTGTAGTGCTATGAGAAGGGTTAGTGGGAGCAACAACAATGAGCTTATAAAATAATTCATTAAGAATATCACATGTTAGTCCCACATCACATGTCACAATCACTTGCTCTTTCTTAGCTTCTTCCTCCTTGACTTGCCTAAGAAGAGAGGAGTGAGCCTTTTTAAGCTTAGAGTGAGCTTTGCTAAGCTTCTCATGGTCTTCCCTTAGACTCTCATGAGTAGCATTGAGCTCATCAAAGGATTGCTCAAGAGATTTGATTCTCTTGTGTAATTCTTTGCACTCCTTTCTCTTCATCTCAAAGCAGGTGTGCACTTGCTCACACATGTCTATGAGCTCCTCCTTGGTGTACTCATCATCATCACTCCTATAATCATCACTTTCACAATCATCATCACTCACATCATATTTTATCTTGGTGGGTTTTGCCATGAGGCATGTCGATAGAGAGTCGAAGATGGAAGGCTTGTTGTTGATGGCGATGCTTGCTAGTGCTTTCTTGATAGATTTTTACCATTATCACTAGAATCATCACTATTTGATGACCCATCACTATCCCATGTCACCACATAGCCTCCACCCTTCTTTTTCTTTTAGAGGGTTATCTTCCTTTCCTTCTTCTCCTTCTTTTCTTTTTTCTCCTTATTCTTCTTCTTCTCATCCTCATCATTGTCACTATTGTAGGGATAATCCGCTACAATATGATCCATACTCTTACACTTATAGCATCTCCTTACATAATCTTTGCTCTTGGTGTGATCTCTTCTCTTTCTTGCACCATAGCCCTTCTTCTTCATAAATTTTTCATCTTGCGCACAAAGAGAGCCATAGCTTCATCATCAATGTCACTAGGATCTTCATCATCACTTGATTCTTTCTTGGATTTGCCCTTGTTCTTGGATGATGAGCTAGCCTTGAATGCTATACTCTTCTTCTTCTTCTTCTTCTTCTTCTTCTTCTTCTTCTTCTTCTTCTTCTTCTTCTTCTTCTTATCTTCATCTTCATTTTTATCATCCTTGTTAACCCCCTCTCTTTCCACACGGTATGTCTCTTGTGTCATGACATCACCTAGTACTTGGTTAGGGGTTATATCTTTCAATCCTCCTCTTATGATGGTCAATCTCAATGTCTCAAACCTTGGAGATAGGCACATCAAGAACCGATGAGAGACATCATCATTAGGGATGAAAACGGATCGGATACGGACGGATATCACTGATATCGTATTTGTTTTCATATTTATGTCTGGATTCGGATTCGAATATGGATAGTATAAAAAATACCGGATATGATACGATTGGATATCGACATCATAAATATGTGATTTAAATATTCGGATACGAATACGGTGTCGGATGTTAAATATCCAGACTCGGATACGGACGGATTAAAACCCCTCTAAACGGATTTGGTCTCGAATACGGTCGGAAAATATCCGTACCATTTTCATCCCTAATCATCATCATTGATCTTCTCTCCCAAAGTCTTCAAGTCATTGACAATCACTTGCAAATAATGGTACATCTCTGAAATGCTCTCATCATCCTTCATCTTGAAGCTAGTCAATTTGTCCTTAAGAATGTACAACTTGGCACTCTTTACTACCGGTGTATCCTCATAGGTCTCCTCCAATCTCTTTCACACCTCATAAGCTCTATCACAATCCTTGATTTGCTCAAACACCTTGGAATCAATAGCATTGTAAATGGTGTTGAGAGCCATTGTATTGCATTGCTTGTTAGCCTTGTCTTGGTTGGTGAGGTAGTCAGGATCGATGATAGCATAGTCACTCTCGGTCACATCCCATACTTGATCATTGATTGAACCAAGATATATCTTCATCTTTCTCTTTCAATAATTATAGCATGTGATATCGAAGAATGGTGGTTTGCCCCCCACATGGTTGAACATAACTTGAGCCATAATTTGACACTGAGGTTGTTAAGCCTTCAATCAAATGGTGACCACAACTCTGATACCACTTGAAAGGTCCTAATATGGCTAGAGGGGGGTGAATAGCCTATTTAAAAAAATTTACAATGCACTAGAGCAATTGATTAGTATGACAAAAGGCGTAATACAATTTTTCTCTAGCTCTACAAGTGTTGAAAGCCACCTATCCCAACAATTCTAGTTACTATGATCATTAAGCACACACAAGAAATAAGTTGCTACTCACTAAGAGCTCTCAAACTTTCTACACTAAAGAGCTCTACTAGATGAACTTAAAGTACAAAGCAAACTCTCAATTCTAATTACACTAAAGAGCTTGCTATAACTCGTTTGTGGGAATATAAATAAGATAGTAGTGTGATTATATCTCTATGTAGAAGAGATGAATCAATCTATCAATTAACACAATATGAATATCGAAAGAAATCCAATGGCAAGAGACAAGTGATTTTTCTCCCAAAGTTCACGTGCTTGTCGGCACGCTAGTCCCCATTGTGTCAACCAACACTTGGTGGTTCGACGACTAAGAGGTGTTGCACAAACCTCGTCCACATGTTAGACACCGCAAAATCAACTCACAAGTGAGGTAACTCAATGACACAAGCAATTTACTAGAGCTACCTTGCGGCGCTTCATCGGGGAAGGTGCAAGACACCTCACAAGATCACTGGAGCCGATCACAAACAATCACCAATACGTGCTGGACCTCCACCGCTGCTCCAAGCTATCTAGGTGGCGGCAATCACCAAGAGTAATAAGAAATTTGTAGCCACAACGATCCCCAAGTGCCACTAGATGCAATCACTCAAGCAAATACACTTGGAATCACTCAATCTCACTCTGGATTCACAATCAAGCAAGAGAGATGAGTGGAAGAAAGTTTGCTCAGCTCATAAGGATGTCAAGAATGTCAAAAGTCTAAGCAGGGCTTAGCAGTTATTTGATCCTAAACCTAGCAGGGTATAAGGATATAACAAGGTAGACAAGGATAATAATAAATGCATCAACGATTTCACTCAACTCCTATAACTTAATGCAACAATATATAGATACATATATATTTAAATTACTTTTATAAAGTAGGAGACTTATAATGCTGAAGGGTCGAGATGATGGACTAGAGGGGGGTGAATAGTCCTTTCTAAAAAATAAACACGTTGGCTAACCAAAACAAATGCGGAATTGAACTTATCGGTCTAGCCAAGACTTCACCCCTCTAATTAAGTTCTCTAGCACCTTGCAAAGATCCTAATTAAGCAACTAAGGTGCTAAGCTTAGCAAGAGCTCACCTAATCAATTCTAGAGCAAGGTCACACAAACCTATGCACTAGTACTTTGCCAACCGAGGGAGCTCCTACACAACTAGTGAAGCAAAAGCACAAAGCTCCTAAGCTCACTAGCAATGCTCAATAACAAGGCAACCAATGTCAAATTAGAGAGCGCAAAATACTTAGCTACACAAATTAAGTAATATGACTAACAAGGTTACATAAACCAAAATAGCCATGCAAGGGGAAGCTTCTAGCTACACAAGCAAGAAGACAACTAGCAATCTACACAAGAAAACTAGTTACGAGAGCAACTACACAAGCACAAATATATGTGAAAGTAAATACAAGCTTGTGTTGCACGAAGGCAAACAACCGAGAAGATGAAGAACAATATTGACACGGTGATTTTTCTCCCGAGGTTCACTTGGTTGCCACCAAGCTACGTCCCCGTTGTGTCGACCAACACTTCGTGGTTCGGCGGCTAATCGGTATCACACACCGAGACTCTCAAAAGGCACCGCAAGAACCCACCATCAAGTGTGCTAGCTCAATGACATGCTCAACTAGAGTTGCTTTTCGCGATCCCCGCAGGGTGAGCACAATCCCTCTCACAAAGCTTCTCTGGAGTCTCGCACAATCTTCTTGCAAGCTTCGACGGAGCCACAAGCCACCAAGCCATCTAGGAGGTGGCAACCTCTAAGAGTAACAAGCACCACCAGCTTGCAACACGATCACCTAGTGCCACTCGATGCAATCTCTCAAAGCAACGTACTAGAATCAACTCACTCGTAATTTATTCGCACTCTTGCAAGCACAAGTGAGTTAGAGGCTCTCCAAGCACTCCCAAAGCATGGGCACTAAGTCCCTAGGGTGCTCAACTCCTACCAAGGCCAACCACCACTCGTATTTATAAGCTCACAAACGAATATAGCCGTTAGTCCCATTACTGGGCAAAATTTTAGGGGCAATCGATGCGTCTATCGCGCCATCGACAGATGTGGCACCCCAGCGTCTGACTCACTACTCACCGCCACATGTCCCTGAGCGTTGAAATCCAACGGTCGAGTTCACCATGCGACAGACGCATCCAACGCTCTGTGCCCTCTGCGTTTGCCATGTGACAGACGCAGCATAGAGAGCTCTCACGCCGCGCTCAGCCATGATAGACGCATATATCGGTTGATCAACAGACGTGGCTCAGCGTCTGTCACTACCGAGCTCCTTCTTCGTGTGCCAACGTCACCACGACGGACGCTGACGCACTGCGTCTATCACAGCAGCACCGACGCGTCCATCGCGCGCTTCGCCTGCGCACGCCTCAGTGCAGCACCATCGGACGCCGACGTCACACGTCTGACGCTCAGCCACCACCACATCCGATGCATGCTCCAGCAGCGCGATGCCAAGGGTTAGCCAACGGACACTGACGTCAGCATCTGTCACAGCAGCTACCAGCGTCTGTCGCGTGCTTCTCTGCATGAAAACCTTCTGGGACTTCGCTTTCGTAAATGTGTCAACACCAACAAGTGAACATCACCATGTGCATATGTGTTAGCATTTTCACAATCATTTTCTTCAAAAGAATTAACCACTCAACTAGCCACGCCACTCGATCCTAACACGTATGCAAAGTTAGATCGCTCAAGTGGCACTAGATGACCGATATGCAAACAAGTTTGCCCCTCTTGATGGTACGACCATCTATCCTAAACCCAGTCATTAACTTCTGTATACACCTATGACTAAAACTTATGACCGGTGAAATGGAAATGACCTATGGTTATACCTTTGTCTTGCACATTCCATTCCAATTCCTCCGACGTTGATGAAACACATGCACCAACCAATCATCAAATGATATGATTCACTTCATATCATCACGTGACCGTATTGGTTCATCGATCTTGAACTCACTTGCTCTTCACAGTTGCCTCGGTCCATCGGCGCCAAGTCTTGCCCATGCTTCACCGTCACACACGGTCCCTCGCTTCAAAGCCTCCGACTTGCCCTTCACACTTGCAACCGGTCCATCGAGCCAAGCCTCATCTCGATCTTCTTCACCTTGGTCACATGACTCCATGTCATGTTTTATATGTAATAAGCTCCTTTATGATACAATCACATGTGGACTAATCTCCTATGTATCTCACATAGCCACATATTAGTCCACCTAAGTTGTCACTCAATTACCAAAACCAAACAAGGACCTTTCAAATGCTCCGGGGCTTGCCTCTTTCAAATGAACTCGGACGGTGGTCTGGACACTCTTGAAGCTCGTCAACGGCATCCTCCTCGGCCTGCACCTCCTATGCTGGCTCTTCCTAAGGGACTTCCTTGGCTAGTTTCGGCTCTGCTGCTACCGACTCCTCCTGTGATCTTATTATGATGCATAGGTGTGAGTGATCATGCAAGTGGTGTAGCAAGTGGAATGTAATATGATGATCATGATGGCATGCCAGGTAGATGAACAATTCTAACTTAATTTATCGAGTAGGTGCATATCTCCTCTCTAGTAGAGAACACACTACTCCCAAATCATGCAACATAACACACATCATCTACATGTCTACTCATACCAGCAAGTATTTAGTGCTTCAAAGATACAGCAAAGCAAAACAATTAAACTAATTATGCAATAAAGATTCATATTTTATTTCATTTTAAACTAAGGCTACAACAGCAACATATATTTTTGGTGTATAGAAAAGTCTAGAAAAATTACAGTAGCTTAGTCATGCTTAAGATAGCCTACCATAAAATTTTCATTACATTTGGACAAGTAAAACAACCAACACAAAAAAGGAAAGAAGCATGGCATAATTACACATGAAAAATACTTTGTATTATGAAAAGTGTCAAACAATAGATTTAGTATTTTCCCATGATCTACATAGCATAGAATCACTGTACAAAAATTTTCACCTACATGTATTATTCATATTTTTGACTCTAGAAATTTTACAAGAAATAGTAATTTAATGCACCTAAACTACATAGCCACATTTTTCCATAGAAAATGCATGTTATATATTTTTCACGGAAAGTATATCTCATGAATAGATCAACAAAATTGGAATCACATTTTTATGATGTATATTTAATTTACTATGCATTTTCCAAGTTAATAGCATTTACAAGAATTAAATAAAGCTACACAGAAAGGTATCACAAATTTGACATGCAATATTTTTATATAGTATATCTACTGATAAGAAACCTAAAAAAACTTGTCTCACTCAATTTAGAGTAATATATCTCAAGATATGAATTTTGGAAGCTTTTTCACAATTTTCTAGAAATAATTTTCCTTTTATTTGAAAACCAGCCGAACCCTAAACACTCCATGCACCCAGTCCATTGCACCCAGAGGCGCTGCCACGCAGGACCCATGGGTCAACGGGGCCCACCCATCGGCCTAACCCGAGCAGAGGAGGGCTTTGACCGGTGGTTTCTCACCGTCGGCGAGGTCGCCACCACTGGACTCCCCACACTCACGCGCACTCATAGAGGTACAAGATGGAGGCAATGGTGGAGCGGAGCGAGCTCAGCAGTGAAAATGGTGGACGTGGCGGCACTGCTCGACGTCGGTGGGCCAAGCCAGGCCACGACGTCGTGCGAGAAGGGGCGAAAGAGCTCCGCGGAGGCGAGAGGGAGCTGCTACTCGTGAAAAAGAAGGACGGGCGAAGCAGGGAGATTGTCATGCCCGCAAACTCCGACGAGCTCCAGAGGACACCGACGAGACATGCCCGGCCAAATCGGCCCTCACCCTGGTGATACAGCGGTACGGAAGGTGCACTGCGTCGAGGTAGAGCCCATGCGAGAGCTAGCGGGGCTCAGGCAGGAGCAGGAAGGCCAGGCCAAGCTTGGCGGCTATAACACACTCGGTGTTACTGTGTGTTTCAATGCATCTAAGCATGGCATGAGCATCAATTCTTTTGTTGTTGCTTAATGTTGACGTGCGTAGGATCATTTGGTAATCCTAAATAGTCAATAAAAATGTTAATTGGAAAATTGACGTAATAACCGGATTGTATCAACTAAGGTTGGAAACTAATTTTTATCGAACAAGAATGCTATAAAACGCATATGTGAACCCTAAATAAAATGTGAAGCACAATGTGTGTAGATGTTGTTGCAACTGATGTCGTCTAGTAATACTATCGCTAGCTAGTTTTTCTAGTAGATCGAAAAGTGAACTCGCAACATAAATCAGCCCTAGGCGTACTAAAACTCCAAGTCTGGGACTGCTTGATGTTGCCGTGTTGAGCACCTTCGTGTGTGATTTTAGGATAGGAAGTGTTGCTGTGTGTTAGCCCGGGTTGGTAGCCTCTTTAGGTCATCTCGAGTTGGGTGAGGTCGGTTTGAAGTTGGATGTCACCGGTTAGGCATTTTCGAAGCTTTAATTTTCATGCATGGCACGTTGCTGGGCTCGCTCGCTAGGTGCGCGTAGTCACCGCTCGCGGCCGCCCCGCACAGCGCGTCGGGCCTTGCTCTGCTCGCGCGGTGTCCGGGGTGGTCGGTCGTATCGCCCCGTCCTGGCCGCTGTTGCCATTGACTTCACATGTGAGTTACCCTCCCTGCCCCACTGCCCCCTCCACATGGCGCGCAGTGGTAGGTTTGCCGCCGTGGTCGGTGGCCATCATGTCTGTGCCAGTCCCAGCACCGCTGCGGGCCGGTTGGCAGCTGCTCGCACGCGTCATGCCACCGCTGCCCTATTCGCGTGCGCCTTGGCAGTTCCACTGCTTGTTCCGTCTGCGGCAACCCCACCTCACCGCGGAAGTGACCCCCCCGAGCTGACCTAGCCCCTCCACTCTCCCTTTGTCCGCCATGGCCGGTGGAGAGGGACCGCGCTTTGTGCATCGGTAAGGAGAGGGCGCACCACCGTCCGATTCCTCGTGTTCTTGGCTCCGTCATCGTGTGGCACTGCCGATCAACCCTACCTTCTCCCGTACGCCGCCTCACTGTGCTCCAATTTTGGAGCCGCCAGTCCGCCTCGCTCTTAAGGCCGGTCCGACCGTGACCACCGTGGTGGTCCGAGCCGTTTGTCTCTAACCAATTGAGCCTACCAGCAGCCTTGTTGTGCCCTCGGCTCCACCCTGCGCCTGGTCCTGAGCCCTTGCTTCCCCTAGGCTTTTGCCGACACGCTCGTGCCACCGCGGAGCGCCACCTGACCCCCTCGGGCGCTCGTGGCCAGCTCGTTTCGGGCAGGCCCAAGCTGATTCTTCGCTCTGGCTGAGTCCGAGGTATGACACTGGAGCTCCCGCACCACCACTACCGTCTTCCTAGTGCTTGTGCTAATCGAAACAGGGCCACCACCGGTGCAGGTTGCCGCTACCATGGAGGAGCCACTCTACTCAGTCTCCGGTCTCCGAATTACCAGTCGTCGTCGTGCGCCGCTTGGTAGGTGAGCATCTTCCCCCGTGTGAGCCGTGAAGGTCCCCTGGGTGGCCGGCGTGACCGGCCAGTGCCGATCACCGCCGTGCCCATGCGGAGGGGCGTCGAGGACCTCCCCGATGCAACGATGGGAAAGGAGATGGGTGTTCTTGCATAGCTACGGTCTGCGGGAATAGTGAAGATTTAGTCGGGTAAATAGCAGTTAGCGCGGGGGCGTTTTTGATTATCGCTTGGGGCACAGGCTTTCCCCGGCCGTGGGCTGCGTGCGCGCGCACTGCGCGTGGTTGGGCCGCGTAGCTGGGCCGCTTTCGCTTGGTTGCGGGCCACACCGAGGAATTCGGTTTTTTTTCTTGGAAATCAAACATTGGTTTATAAATTAGTTTTCGAACCAAACTTTGACAAATTTTAGCAATTTGTGTAAATGTCCAAAAATCATGAAACCACTTTAGTTGAGTTCCTAAATTCATGATCTATCCAATGGTACTTTCCTTTTGTGCGTTGCTATGATGTTGATAGGTCGTTTAAATCAATGCTTAAGGTAGTGAATATTAAGGCAACCAATCTTGTAGGAATTTTTGTGGCAAATCTAGGATAGCGTTAGCCCTAGAAACTTTACAGTAGCTTCATGTTGTTATTAGATGCTTGCTGTAATTTTATAGCCATCGAATAGCTTGTTTGTTAGGGTAGCTAAGTTTCCCTAGTAGTGCTGTGTAGTAAACCGGTAATCGATAGATGGTGTGCATGCTAGTTGTTAGAGTTTGGATAGATCAGTCATCGCTTGGTTAGTAGAAGTAATGGGTAACTTAGCCTTAGCCATTAGAGTAGCTAACTAGTTTGGTAGTTGTTGGTTTAAGAACTCCTGCGGTCATCGTATTAAATGTCGTATTATCATTGCATGCATGTAGATCACGAGGAGGTTGAGTACGTGGCCGCGGAGGAGCAGGACTACGAGGAAGTCATCGAGGAGTATGAGGAGGAAATCTTTGTACCAAAGGAGTTCTAGGAGCCGTCCGTGACCGACACCTCTGACTTTGCGCCTGCCCAAGGCAAGCCCCGGCGCATAACCCTTATTTTGCAAGTCATAGTACAGGATCGCGTAGTTGCTTTGCTTAGGTTCATCGGTAGAGTGAGTAACCTATCGTTACTCACAATAGAGAGTTAATCATATTATGATCACATTCTGGATAAAATGATGGGAAGGAAATGGCGACCGGGCAGGGATATGGTATGGGTATTGGTGGGTGTAGCAAGTTGTGTCCCGCGGCCACGGGGCATAACTGGGTTGCACTATTTCCCTGTCCATGTCAATTAAGGACCGTTCGTTGCATGGACCCTGGTCAAGTCACAATTTTATTATTCCGAGCACATACTTGCTTATGGGAGTGGGAAGGTTTGTTACTCTCTTGTCATGGGCTCCGTCTCTTTTCGGACCGACTGATTGGAGGCGGGGATAGGTGGAGGTCTTAGCACCGCATTAAGGCTGGGCCTCAAGTGCGGGAGCTAGGAGTCCAAGTTTGGACGGGGACCTAGAAACCCGTGATAGGAGGGGAGCGGGTTGGTCTCGTTTGTGCCTAGGGTGCAAGCGACGCATGTGTTTTTCGGGGTACCCAACTGGGCACATTGATTCGTGAATCACCATTTCTGCGTGACGGTACGGCTTGACTACGCTTTGGCATCGTAGTAAGAATTGGCAATGGAAAGATGGAGAAATGATACTGACTTGCTCAACCCTTGCTTGATTATAGCATATGTGCTTACATAGAGTATTGGTTAATGAATAAAATATGGCTTCTAAAAGTTCAGAATTAAGGACACACTCTGAGTGCTGCTTTTCGCAAACAAGGAAACCCATAAGCCATAAAGCCTATCATAATCCTTGAGAGTCGGGAAATATATTTCCCAGTCAGGTAAGTCTTACGAGTACATTGTGTACTCAGGGTTTATTTTACCCTTGTTGCAGGTGCACCATGAGTAGTTAGGTCTTGTGTGGAGGATTCTTCTGGTGGGCACAGATAGATTCTCATTTCATTCCGCTAGGCATTATTTTATTTTCGCTGTTAATTTATCGCACTCTGAACCTCTGGTATTGTAATAACTATTTCTAAGACTCTGTGTTGTATGAAATGGACTAAGTATTGTAAGTTTTATACCGGTAGCCGGACCTCTGGTATTGTATGAAACGGACACACGGTGGCGAGCCTCTACAGCTGGTCAGGGCGGGCATGCGCACGGCCGAGCTAGGCTGGGCCGGCTTCACGAGCAGGCCAGGAAGGGAGGAGGTGGCCCAAAACGTGAATGAATTCCTTTTTCCTTTTTTTTCAACAGCACAGCCCCAAAATCCCCCAAAAGAGCAACTTAGAAGCATTTTCAAAAAGTGACCCAGAAACAAAAGTTGTCCAGAATTTCATTCTCTACAACATTGCTTTAAGGTGCATTTTGAAATTCCAATTAAATTTTGAAATAGGGATTTAAAGTCCATTTTTAAATCAAAACCCTAATTTGGAGAATTATTTTTAAAGGCATATTTTGGCAAAACTTTCAAAATAAACTTTGCTCCAAATTGCATCCAAATCATTTCTAAGTTGTTTAAATTAACAAACATGCATATACAAGGCATGACAAGCATCAAACTAGCATCAACTTAATTAAACAAACATATGCAACATCCATGTTTCAGGTTTATATTTCATGTGATGCTTATGAGTGCATGATGATGCTTATGCTCATGATTAACAAATGCCTAATGCATGCTTAACACCAGGGGTGTTACAACTGTAACTGAACCGACCAAATTATAAGAGCACAAGTACAAAAACAAGCACCGAAGCGCTCAAATTTTCGAACTTGAGCCCATATAATCCCGGTAGTCAATCGAAACCACGAAGGATTTCAAACCAACTTGCTTACAACCAAGATCGCATCATTCAACATACAACATCATACGTTACATTACACAAGTAGTTCCGAAATAAGTTTACACACACGGAGTCGCAAATATTACAAACCAAGTTTATAAAGTAGCGGAAGCATACACACACACCAGTTGTTTAACTACTGCCAGTATTGTTGATCAACAACCTGCAAAAGCATCAGGAAAGTACATAAAAGATGATCACGCCCTAGTGATCTAGTCTTCGTCACCCGCAGGGTGGAGACAATTTTTGCAGAAGCCTTGGTAGAGCATATCATCTGCAACAGGAGGGAATAAACCCTGAGTACTAGAATGTACTCAGCTAGACTTACCCGTCAAAAACAAGAAATAAGATGACACCAAGGATTATGCAAGGCTTTCATAATTAGAGCTGGCTGACATTACCTTTTGCGGAAAAGCATAAGTAATTTAAACTCTTTTAACCTGTACTAGCATTTATTTTTAGCATTTACCTGTCATCTATCTTAGCACCTGTACTAAGCATGCACTTGATTATAATCAAACAATTATCATTATTATATCCAGAGCAGGTATGAATTGTGGCAACATTATATCATTCCCTTAACCACCTGTTCATTTAATGAGATCTACGTTGTCGCTGCTCAAGTCAAGTGCTCACTAACCGGGAGCGACGGCGATTCGAATCGAATTCCTATCCAGCTGGAGGGGTATTTCTAACACTCACCATGCAGACCCCTGCCAGGGTCGCACAGGCCACCGTTTCATATGATTCAGGAATCGCGGGTCCAAATAATGTCGCGACCCCAAGGGCGACACTCTGCCAGGTGATAGGGACTCTAACCCCCCCTTGGTCTCACGCCAATGTCCCCAAGCACATCTTTTCTCTCCTCCAAGAAGCAACCTACCATTCGATTCCCGGCCTGAATCACATTACTCGGCTTTGCGATCGGAACGACTTATCCGTCCAACTAAGTGTTAGACTGCGTTCAACATGACTCAAGGACGTACAGCGAATCGGTCCTTAAATGACTCAGACGGCCATAGCTCCACACCCAAGACGTGAAGTGTCTTGCGGCTGTACTATCGAACTCCCGCCCGGTCTCAATTTCATTTTAAAGCATGGTTCCATCCACGATAGCCATAAAGCCACTCGTGACTCCTTCCTACATCTCGCGGATGACCGAAAATCACCCGACTTCTACCGTACTAAGCAGGGCTAAGCATTGATACGTGCCTAAACCTAAATTAGGATTTAAGTACGATATCTGGGCAAGGATAGGTATAATGCAATAATTGTTTTCATACAACTCCTAAAACTTAATGCATTAAATAATTAAAAGTACTCAAGATAGATTTATAAAAGGATGGGTTCAGCATGCACCGGGACTTGCCTTTTAGAAAGGTCGAGGGCCGGTGGTCAGGACACTCGGGCAGATCTTCGGCAGGAGCTTCGTCGCCGGTTGGTTCCTCTGGCTGTTCCGGCTGGTCCTGGGCCTCCTCCGGTATCGCTGGCTCGAACTCGAGGAGTGTTACCCCCTCCGAAACACCTATTGCATGAGTGCACAATAAATATCATGGATGCATAATGGGTGCAACATGCTCGGAATGAAATGTATTTCAGCAGTAAAAGTACTCTATTCAAGTCACTTCACCATTACGTGCAAATCTCTTCTCCGGTGGAGAAGTACTTACCTAATTTACTCAACCGAAGGTATAGCTGTTCATCTTCGGTTAAGGCCCTAACACCTAACAAACACAAGAGTGACATTATTTAGGTTACCACACCCAACACCAAAATACCACAGTAAGACATTCTGGACAGCAGCTACTTGTTTCTAACATAACTGGAGATTCCCAACTCCAAAAGATATGATCTAAGACAATCTGGAAAGCTTATGAAATGCACCACAAAATATTTTCAGACCACAATACTTAATTCCAAAGTTTACCTAGTCGAAATTCCAAAGTTCCAGAATCTGTCCTCCCCAAACAGAGAGCAGCCAATTCTGGACTGTCACTTAAAACAGCAATAACTCCTAAACTACTAAGCCAAATGCTCCCAAATTTTGACACAAGCTAGTTTATCAAGTTTACTACAACTTTGGTATTCACAAGTTTTCCCGCAAACACTTTTATTAAGGGTCAAACCCAAAGATACTACCAGCTGTCCAGAAAACCTAGAATTGCAAAGATTAAATATTTATTCATATGGCAAACATCCCATAAGACCAAACTAATATTACCAAAAGTTCACATAGATCACAAAAACACCAGAAAGTAAGGTTGGCCCACCTAAAATATTTATTTAAACCCATTTCTTCATTTACTTAAGTAATTAAGTGAAATTTTAAACATATATGTAAACTGCTCCCAAAATTCTACAAAAAATACATGAGACTCTAGGAACCAAAAAGAGACCACTGTAAAAATTTAAACTAAAATTATTTACAGAAACTCCCTAAACAAAATTCACAAGCCCAAAAGGCTGATTTTTGTATAATTAACAAATCATATTGAAAAGTATCAAACAACAGATTTCATATTTTTCTTAGACACTTTATGGTACCAAGACATTCTCCAAAAAATTATAAGAACATTGCACATGTAGAAAAATTACTAAAATTCATTCAGGTATTCCCTAAAATGAAAAGATAGCATTATAACTTGAAAAGTGCTGAAGCACTACTGTCCAAATTTTTACCAGAGGTAGAGCAAGTATAAATTAGCCTAGCCACCAAATTTCATAATTTTTGGAACACTGAAACTCAAGATATGATTTAAACAAGTTTGCATGCAATCTAAAACACATTTCAAAAACCTATTTAAATCTCCTAGAAACTAAACATCACATAACCATATTCATATTTTTCTAAAATACTACACATCATGTAGATCCTAACAAAATTTATCTCATAATTTTTGGGCAAGTAAAACCCTAGATCTACATTTTCCAAACATCATCAAAATTCTGTGGCAAAAATAAATGAAAATGAAAAAGATCTCATTTTATACTGGGCTGGCCCGGGAACAGGCGCGGCCCACGGCGCGCGCGCGGCCTGCTCGGCCGTCCCGCCCATGCGCGACACCTGCCAGGTGGGGTTCGCTGCTAGAGAGAGGGGAGCAGAGAGGGAAGGCCACGGACTCCGGCGAGCTCCTGCTCGCCGACGACGACGTCTCCGACGACGGGAAGACACCGACGGCTTCCACGTGACCTTTCGCATCAACTAACCCTCGATTTGTGGATCCTACCCAACCCTAGCTACGACGGCCATGGCAACCGCGGCTCAAAGGCGACACCCGGTGGCGCTCCGGCGAGCTCTGGGAGCAAGGGACCTAGGTTGGGCGTGCTACGGCTTCCAGAGGAGATGGCAGACCTATCCATGCTAAGGACAAGGACAGAGGTGGGGCGAATGCGGCTGACCACGTGAGCACCGCATCGGTGGCCATGGCATGGCAACGCACGACCGTGTTCCGGCGTGTACCGTCCACCCTAGCCGGTAACATCATCGCCTAAGCTTCTCTACCCGATCCAGAACCCAGAACAGGAACTAGCAAGAATGGAGGGTGACAGTAGGGAGCTGGCCATGGTGAGCCACCGCGCGGACGATACGCCGGCGAGGTCTCGCGGTGGTAGAAATGGAAATTCACCCTCACCTCTGCACAATTTGTTCAGTCAACGGATGGAGGAGGTGGAGGGGACTTTGGCGGAGCGGTGGACAGGGTTTGGGTGACTGTAGTGAGACGATGAGCTCGTGCGAGCACGGAGAAGGATGCGGCGGCAATGGCGCCTCCGTTTTTCACCTCGGTGAGCTCGACAAGAGCGAGAGTGAAAGGGGAGGGGTGAGCGCGAGTGGTGGGGGTTGAGGTGTCGACTCCCACTTCACTCCCGCGTGTGAGCTCGCGACGTGGAGACGACGACAGAGCTGGGACGCCACGCGACAACGCCCTTTTGCCCGGGCGCCACGACACGGCCGCTGTCCGACTGAACGGTGACGTCATTGACTGAATAGAGACCGTCATTGTTCGACTGACAGCGCGATTTCAACGGTGATTTTCTCCGGAAACAGCTCGAGTTAGTCGAAGGTGATAACACCAAAATTGTAGAGCTTCGTGAGGGCTACAACTTTGCTAATTGGCTCAAGAACAGATTCAGCTTGGATTTGAAACTACATAGCTCCAAAGTGGTGCCCTTTGAAACTAAAACGTAGTTTCACTGATTAAAACCGACTGAAACCCTATTTTCTCGACACCATATCTCCTAAACCATTTAGAACTAGGTGATGGTGATGTTGACAATGTTGTAGAGCTAAGTGAGTACTACAAAAGTGTCAACATGAGTTGGAGCTGTTTTGGTCTGGTTTGCAAACTACAAGCTTCCAAAGTAGGTCACAGTAAAACTGGAGGGACACTTTTGAGACTTAGAAAAATTCTAAGTGTTGAGACAGCCCCTCTAGCTGACTTGTGGGCCATTTTTGAGCATGTTCTGGCCAATTTCATGAGATGGCCATATTGAGACTTTTGTTCCCCATAAAATTCCCTACAACTTTGCTTAAGGGTGCTCCTCCATGCAAGGTCTTTAAGCTAGACTTTTTAATTGGTCAAACTAGAGCATCCTAGGGCTAAATGGTGGTCAACTACACCTTAGAGGGCATTTTGGTGATTTTGGTCAACATGAACCTTGCTCCATTAGTGACCCTAAGTATAACTAAGGTGTTGTGAGACATAATTAGCTACTCTCCCCTTTTATTACACCAACTACCTAGTGTCACATGATGTGAGCCAAACAAAATTCTAAAAACAATCATATTTGTTGCAACCACATAAAATAACATGAATGATGCATGCTTATGCTTATGCAAATGCAATGCAATTATGGAGCTAAACACCTAAGGTGTTACAGCCCTCCCCCCTTATAAAAATCTCGTCCCGAGATTTGGAAAGCGTACCATTTTTCATAGAATTCCTTATAGTCATCCCGCAAATAGTCCTCCCGTTCCCAGGTAGCGTCACTTTCACTACCCTGATTACTCCACATTACTTTATACCACTTAACCACTTTGCTTCTAGTTACTCGTTCCTGAGTATCTATCACCCGGACTGGCTTTTCTTCGTAAGTTAAATCAGACTCAAGCCTGATATCTTCTAATGGGACTCTTTCCTCAGGAACTCGAAGACACTTTTTGAGCTGAGATACATGGAAGACGTTGAATATGGCACTCATTTTAGGAGGTAACTGGATTTTGTACGCAACAGCTCCACTCTTGCCTATGATCTGGAAAGTACCCACGTATCTTGGCGCAAGTTTCCGCTTAACACCAAAACGTTGGACACTCTTCATTGGAGAAACTTTTAGGTAAACGAAGTCTCCAACTTCAAACTCGAGCGGTTTTCTACGATGATCAGCATAACTTTTCTGTCTAGCTTGGGCTGCAGCCATATGTTTTTGGATGGTACGGACTTGTTCCTCAGCTTCCTGAACAAAATCAATACATAATACCTTCTTTCACCAGCTTCTACCCAGATTAATGGAGTTCTACACTTACGACCGTACAAAGCTTCGAATGGGACCATCTTAATACTCTCTTGGTAACTATTATTATACGAAAACTCAGCTAGAGGTAACCATTTTTCCCAAGAACCCTTGGATGATATTACACATGTCCGCAACAGATCTTCCAAGATTTGGTTAACTCGTTCCGTCTGACCTGACGTCTAGGGGTGATAAGCAGAACTTCTCACTAACTTGGTTCCCAGAAGGTGATGCAAGTGCTCCCAAAAGCGAGCAGTGAACTGGGGACCACGGTCAGAAACGATAGTACGAGGTACCCCATGGAGCCAGACTATCTGATTGAAGTACAACTCAACATAGTCAGTGGGACGATAGTCCACTCTAACTGGAATGAAGTGAGCTGATTTGGTCAAACGATCCACAATTACCCAGATGGAGTTATGATTTTTGACAGTAGGAGGAAGTCCGACAATGAAATCCATACTTATCTCTTCCCATTTCCAACCTAGGATAGAAAGTGGTTGAAGCAACCCAGCTTTCATATGCACAGCTTTAACTCTACAGCAGGTGTCACACCTGGCCACATATGCAGCTATCTCTTTCCGCATTTTGGTCCACCAATAGTACGGCTTCAAATCATAATACATCTTATTGCTACTAGGATGGATGGATAACTTAGAGGAGTGTGCTTCAGACATAATATCATTTCTAAGCTCTCGATCCTTAGGCACAACTAACCTATCCTTGAACCATAGTACACCCTCTTCATCTACCATGAACTGTGTAGTTTCTTGCTCTTTCATCTTGCATTTTATGTGGAATACACCAGGATCAGTCTTTTGGAGCTCAATAATTCTGCCTTTGAGAGTACAACTGACAGTGATGTTGTACAAGACTGCTGGATGTAGAAGGCGAGATCGATGAAAATCAGTTTCAACTAGGGAATGGCAATGAGACTTACGGCTTAAAGCATCCGCAACCACATTTGCCTTGCCAGGATGATAGTGCACTTGAAGGTTATAATCCTTAATCAACTCGAGCCATCTTCTTTGACGCATATTTAACTCGGGTTGGGTGAAGATGTATTTGAGGCTTTTGTGGTCTATGTAGATATTGCAGACATTGCCCAGCAGATAATGCCACCATACTTTCAAAGCATGAACTACTGCGGCCAGTTCTAAGTCATGCGTTGGATAATTCACCTCATGTTTCTAAAGTTGTCGAGAGGTATATGCAATCACTCGGCCTTCCTGCATCAACACACCTCCCAAACATATGCCTGAGGCATCACAATAAACATCAAATGGTTTCTCGATATCCGGTTGTGCCAAAACTGGAGCTGAGGTTAGGAGGGTTCGCAGTTGGTGAAAAGCCGCATCACACTCAGGAGTCCAGACAAACCTGGTGTCTTTTTATAGCAACCGAGTCATTGGCTTGGCTATTTTAGAGAAATCCGGGATGAAGCGACGATAATAGCCAGCCAAACCAAGAAAACTCCGGACCTCGTGAACCGAGATAGGAGCCTTCCAGTTCAGTACTTCTTGTACCTTAGCGGGGTTCACCAGAATTCCTCCATCGAACAACACATGCCCAAGGAAAGGTACTTCTCGAAGCCAGAATTCACACTTACTGAACTTTGCATATAGTTGATGTTCATGCAGTTTTGCGAGGACTATACGCAGATGTTCAGCGTGATCTTCCTCATTTACAGAATATATCAGGATGTCATCAATAAATACCACTACAAACTTGTCCAATTCGGGCATAAACACCGAATTCATCAAGTACATGAAGTGTGCGGGGGCATTTGTCAGGCTGAAAGACATAACAAGATACTCATAAAGGCCGTATCTTGTCAAGAAAGCCGTTTTTGGAATATCTTCGGGACGGATTTTGATCTGATGGTAACCAGATCTTAGATCGATCTTGGAGAAAACTTTAGCTTTAGACAACTGATCGAACAAGATGTCGATGCGTGGTAGAGGGTACTTATTTTTGATAGTGACTGCATTGAGAGGTCTATAATCTACGCACATTCGCAATGACTGATCCTTCTTCTTTACAAATATAGCAGGACATCCCCACGACGACGAACTAGGATGAATCAACCCCTTCTTCAAAAGTTCATTCAATTGCACCTTAAGTTTAGCTAGTTCATTCGGAGGCATCCTATAGGGTCTCCTAGAGATGGGAGCCGTGCCAGGCAACAACTCAATTTTAAATTGCACATCCCGATCCGGAGGGAGTCCTGGCAAATCATTGGGAAAAACGTCCGGAAACTCATTCACTATGGGAATCTCGGCCAACGCCTTTGCTTGCACAGCATGAACTTCCCCAGACAAATCAACCTTTCTAGGAAGTTGTACCAGAAAACCCTTTTGATCTGTAGGATCTCTGAGCATAACTACCCGAGTGAATGTATCAATGAGTACCCCATTCTGACTCATCCAATTCATGCCCAGAATAACATCTATGCCTAATCCTGGCAAAACCACTAAGGCAAGCGAGTACTTTCGCCCTTCTATCTCAAGCTCAAGATTCCCCACTACTTTATTTGTGGAAATATTCCCACATGCTGCGCTAATGCAATAACCTCCACCTTCAACAGTATGCAATTTGTGTGCAAACTTTGATGCAAACTTAGGACTGATAAAGGAATGTGAAGCACCTGAATCAAAAAGTACCACTGCAGGATGTTGGTCAACTAGGAACTTACCAGCAGTGACAACCTCACCAGATGGGATTTCCTCAATACTATTATAATGAGCGTGCCCTTGACGGCCACCTTGGTTGACATTCTTCTTAGGGTAAGGACAGTTTCTAGACCAATGGCCTGGCTTATTGCAGTTCCAGCAAGGCATGTTGCTAGGAGGAACACTGGAGCTACCTTGGCCCGAATTATCCTTTGGCAGGGCCACTGTATATGCCTTGCGAAACCCAGTCTTCACTGGCGCCTTCTTTTACGGAGGATGGAACTTAGCACTTGTGGCAGGAGGGCAAGGAGGAGCCCTCAGGGCAGCTGGAGCTCGAGACTATGAAGCACCTGCCTCAAGTGCCCTCTTGCGGCTCTTAGAAGCAGCATAGATAGAATTATTGTTCTCTTGAGTCAGAGCATCACTGATAAAATCATTGAAGGTAGTACACTTGCTAGTGCCCATAGTCTTCATCAGCTTTGGACCGAGGCCTCTTTTAAAGCTAGCAATTTTCTTGGCATCGGTATCCACAAACTCTGTGGCATACCTTGCCAGGTTGTTGAAAGATTACAGGTATTCAGTCAAGCTTTTATTTCCCTGCGACAGCCTCATGAATTCTGTGTGCTTGATAGCCATAAGACCTGGAGGAATATAGTTCCCACGGAATGCGGCCTTGAACTGGTCCCAAGCAATCGGGACATTTGCAGGCAGTGTGGAACGATAGTGGCTCCACCAAATACCCGCTGGACCATGCAGTTGGTGAGAAGCATATTCAGTCTTTAGCTCATCAGTCAAGTGAAGCAGATGAAACTTTTGTTCAATAGTATTCAACCACTCATCGGCTTGCAGTGGTTCCTCCGCCTCTTTAAAGAGCGGGGGCTTAGTATCAAGAAAGTCCTTGAAATCACTGTACTGATTGGGCTCTGGGCCCTGGCGGCCATGACGAGCCTCCCGGTTAGCAAGCTGGCGCATAGCATCTGCCAGCATGCGCTGCCCTTCGACCACGGTCTGCATCAGATCAGCCGGGGTAGGTGGTGGCGGAGGGGGTGGCTATTTCTCATCCTCATTGCCATGACCCCGACGGAGATTGTACGACATCTGCAAAATGCATAGCCAATGAGCGCTGACGATGTGGGAAATTTGTAGATGAATTATTATAAATATGTCAAACTGACTTCATGAATAGACTTCTCAAAATACTCATGGCACAATAATTCATCACAACCGCACAATCCATTCAAGCGTATCAATTGGTGCAATCATGCGAGGGAATCCAACAAGATGTACTTTGATAAAGGCTCACTCACAAGGAGCACAGCAGTTACTGAATCGTTTACGTTAATATCTACGTGATTTTTGACCTTTCGCCCGATACTTGAATTCGATCTTAAAATTTTTAGTTGACTGAGAAAGGCTACTTCAAACTGACCACAAAGAGACTTCTCAACGGTAGAGTTCCATGGTGGATCATGACTAGCCACCTCGATACCAGCGCGTGCCAAGCAGCACAGCCTTATGTCGCGCGCCATAGGAGGCCCTCGGTTTCGTCGTGGCACCGAAGGGTGCTAATCGTGACACCATCATCGAACGCACGCAATAAGACATCCAATTGTGATCGAAATTAACAGGTTCAAATAAACATCTAGGAAACATAGGATTCGACCTTATATCCCAAAAGTCAAGTTATTACAAAGCCTCACTCCAACCCTAGGAGGCACAAAAGGCGATTCTAACATCGTAGCTACGCGATGACCAATCTAAGCATCGTCCTCAGAGTCGGTGTCAAGGATCTCCCCGCCATCCTCGTCGCTAACAGGCTCTAACTCCTCGTCTTCTTCTTCTTCTTCTGGCTCGTCTTCTAGTGCTTCTTTTGGTGCGGCATCTTGGGGCCCATTGACCTCCACTTCTTCATCATCTTCAGCCATGATGACTCCCGAACCCATGTCCTTATCTGCGTTGTTGTTTCGAGGTAGCAGAGGATTTAGCTGGTTGTTCAGGTGGTGCACTTCTTCATGAAGATTGTCATTGTATTCTTCAACATTCTCCAACTATTGCTCGAGCTCAAACTGACGAGCTCTCAGAACGTTCTCCTCGTGCCAGGCTTCATCCCTCTGATTCATGACACGGACCAGCATGCGTTGATAGTTGCGATTTGCTACTGTCAATCTTTGGACTGCAAGGGTTTCCTGGTCACGATCACGGATCACTTGCTCTAGTTGCTGACGCTCTGTATTCCTGGCAGCAGTCACTTCAGCCAACTCAGCCCTCAGCCTTTCCACCTCAGTGGGCTCAGGGCGGGGCTCACGTGAAGCGAGCTGGTGACGAGGTGCCCTGCCCCCAGTGGACTTGCGAGCGGTCCTCTTGGTACGTGCCATCTGTAGCAACAATATACGACTTAAGGTGAGGATCATTTAGGGGATACGAAATTTTATTTAGTCGGGACTACTGAAATTTTTAAGGAGGGAGTAAATGATATGTATGATATAATTAAACATGATGCATGTACGTTCCGTACGTCCTCTCACCTTAATAGAAACCTAAAGTTCTAATACTAGGCGGTGGCATACATACGTTCTCTCATATAAGCGAAACTATCGGTCTACTCGTTACGCTGTTAGTGTACCTGCAGAAAAATCTCATTTCAGCCCAACAGTTCCCCAAAATCAGCACGCAAGAAAGCAGTAAATTAAATACTTTCCATATACACATCCCCTGATGTATATACTTCAGTATCAAAGCTACCCGATATAAAGGTTCCCACAATTAAGTGCTTATATAGTTACATGGTTTAAACATGTAAGTATGAAAGTCACCAAAACTACTCTCCCCTAGATCGCCGGTTGGACGATCATGCTCTCACAACTCACACTTACCAGGGCGTCGAGGCAACTGATCCATACATTACCACCCAAGTGGATGGCATCCATACAATATCACGCCGTATGGACGACGAAACAAAAACAAACAAGGCCCCCAAGTTAGTCTTTATAATAAGCCATCTAAGAGTCCTTATTTGGGCTAAGGGATGTGATCACTGGCATACCTATGAAAATATTTTTTAGTGTTTTAACCCTTTTCATAATCAAATACTTTTGTTTTTAAATACTCGTACGATATGTTTAATGTTGAATTATGCTCTGATACCAGCTGTAACAGAACTGACCAAATTATAAGAGCACAAGTACAAAAACAAGCACCAAAGCGCTCAAATTTTCGAACTTGAGCCCATATAATCCCGGTAGTCAATCGAAACCACGAAGGATTTCAAACCAACTTGCTTACAACCAAGATCGCATCATTCAACATACAACATCATACGTTACATTACACAAGTAGTTCCAAAATAAGTTTACACACACGAAGTCGCAAATATTACAAACCAAGTTTATAAAGTAGCGGAAGCATACACACACACCAGTTGTTTAACTACTGCCAGTCTTGTTGATCAATAACCCGCAAAAGCATCAGGAAAGTACATAAAAGATGATCATACCCTAGTGATCTAGTCTTCGTCACCCGCAGGGTGGAGACAATTTTTGCAGAAGCCTTGGTAGAGCATATCATCTGCAACAGGAGGGAATAAACCCTGAGTACTAGAATGTACTCAGCTAGACTTACCCGTCAAAAACTAGAAATAAGATGACACCAAGGATTATGCAAGGCTTTCATAATTAGAGCTGGCTGACATTACCTTTTGCGGAAAAGCATAAGTAATTTAAACTCTTTTAACCTGTACTAGCATTTATTTTTAGCATTTACCTGTCATCTATCTTAGCACCTATACTAAGCATGCACTTGATTATAATCAAACAATTATCATTATTATATCCAGAGCAGGTATGAATTGTGGCAACATTGTATCATTCCCTTAACCACCTGTTCATTTAATGAGATCTACGTTGCCGCTGCTCAAGTCAAGTGCTCACTAACCGGGAGCGACGGCGATTCGAATCGAATTCCTATCCAGCTGGAGGGGTATTTCTAACACTCACCGTGCAGACCCCTACCAGGGTCGCACAGGCCACCGTTTCATATGATTCAGGAATCGTGGGTCCGAATAATGTCGTGACCCCAAGGGCGACACTCTGCCAGGTGATAGGGACTCTAACCCCCCCCCTTGGTCTCACGCCAATGTCCCCAAGCACATCCTTTCTCTCCTTCAAGAAGCAACCTACCATTCGATTCCCGGCCTGAATCACATTACTCGGCTTCGCGGTCGGAACGACTTATCCGGCCAACTAAGTGTTAGACTGCGTTCAACATGACTCAAGGACGTACAGCGAATCGGTCCTTAAACGACTCAGACGGGCATAGCTCCACACCCAAGACGTGAAGTGTCTTGCGGCTATACTATCGAACTCCCTCCCGATCTCAATTTCATTTTAAAGCATGGTTCCATCCACGATAGCCATAAAGCCACTCGTGACTCCTTCCTACATCTCGCGGATGACCGGAAATCACCCGACTTCTACCGTACTAAGCAGGGCTAAGCATTGATACGTGCCTAAACCTAAATTAGGATTTAAGTACGATATCTGCGCAAGGATAGGTATAATGCAACAATTGTTTTCATACAACTCCTACAACTTAATGCATTAAATAATTAAAAGTACTCAAGATAGATTTATAAAAGGATGGGTTCAGCATGCACCGGGGCTTGCCTTTTAGAAAGGTCGAGGGCCGGTGGTCAGGACACTCGGGCAGATCTTCGGCAGGAGCTTCGTCGCCGGTTGGTTCCTCTGGCTGTTCCGGCTGGTCCTGGGCCTCCTCCGGTATCGCTGGCTCGAACTCGAGGAGTGTTACCCCCTCCGGAACACCTATTGCATGAGTGCACAATAAATATCATGGATGCATAATGGGTGCAACATGCTCGAAATGAAATGCATTTCAGCAATAAAAGTACTATATTCAAGTCACTTCACCATTACGTGCAAATCTCTTCTCCGGTGGAGAAGTACTTACCTAATCTACTCAACCTAAGGTATAGCTGTTCATCTTCGGTTAAGGCCCTAACACCTAACAAACACAAGAGTGACATTATTTAGGTTACCACACCCAACACCAAAATACCACAGTAAGACATTCTGGACAGCAGCTACTTGTTTCTAACATAACTGGAGATTCTCAACTCCAAAAGATATGATCTAAGACAATCTGGAAAGCTTATGAAATGCACCACAAAATATTTTCAGACCACAACACTTAATTCCAAAGTTTACCTAGTCGAAATTCCAAAGTTCCAGAATCTGTCCTCCCCAAACAGAGAGCAGCCAATTCTGGACTGTCACTTAAAACAGAAATAACTCCTAAACTACTAAGCCAAATGCTCCCAAATTTTGACACAAGCTAGTTTATCAAGTTTACTACAACTTTGGTATTCACAAGTTTTCCCGCAAACACTTTTATTAAGGGTCAAACCCAAAGATACTACCAGCTGTCCAGAAAACCTAGAATTGCAAAGATTAAATATTTATTCATGTGGCAAACATCCCATAAGACCAAACTAATATTACCAAAAGTTCACATAGGTCACAAAAAAACCAGAAAGTAAGGTTGGCCCACCTAAAATATTTATTTAAACCCATTTCTTCATTTACTTAAGTAATTAAGTGAAATTTTAAACATATATATAAACTGCTCCTAAAATTCTACAAAAATTACAGGAGACTCTAGGAACCAAAAAGAGACCACTGTAAAAATTTGAACTAAAATTATTTACAGAAACTCCCTAAACAAAATTCACAAGCCCAAAAGGCTGATTTTTGTATAATTAACAAATCATATTGAAAAGTATCAAACAACAGATTTCATATTTTTCTTAGACACTTTATGGTACCAAGACATTCTCCAAAAATTTATAAGAACATTGCACATGTAGAAAAATTACTAAAATTCATTCAGGTATTCCCTAAAATGACAAGATAGCATTATAACTTGAAAAGTGCTTAAGCACTACTGCCCAAATTTTTACCAGAGCTAGAGAAAGTATAAATTAGCCTACCCACCAAATTTCATAATTTTTGGAACGCTGAAACTCAAGATATGATTTAAACAAGTTTGCATGCAATCTAAAACACATTTCAAAAACCTATTTAAATCTCCCAGAAACTAAACATCACATAACCAAATTCATATTTTTCTAAAATACGACACATTATGTAGATCCTAACAAAATTTATCTCATAATTTTTGGGCAAGTAAAACCCTAGATCTACATTTTCCAAACATCATCAAAATTCTGTGGCAAAAATAAATGAAAATGAAAAAGATCTCATTTTATACTGGGCTGGCCCGGGAACAAGCGCGGCTCACGGCGCACGCGCGGCCTGCTCGGCCGTCCTGCCCGCGCGCGACACCTGCCAGGTAGGGTCCGCTGCCAGAGAGAGGGGAGCAGAGAGGGATGGCCGCGGACTCCGGCGAGCTCCTGCTCGCCGACGACGACGTCTCCGGCGACGGGAAGACACCGACGGCTTCCACGTGACCTTCCGCATCAACTAACCCTTGATTCACGAATCCTACCGAACCCTAGCTACGACGGCCATGGCAACCGCAGCTCGGAGGTGGCACCCGGTGGCGCTCCGGCGAGCTCTGGGAGCAAGGGACCTAGGTTGGGCGTGCTACGGCTTCCAGAGGAGATGGCGGACCTATCCATGCTAAGGACAAGGACAGAGGTGGGGCGAATGCGGCTGACCGCGTGAGCACCGCGTCGGTGGCCATGGCGCGGTAGCGCACGACCGCGTTCCGGCGTGTACCATCCATCCTAGCCGGTAACATCATCGCCTAAGCTTCTCTACCCGATCCAGAACCCAGAACAGGAACTAGCAAGAATGGAGGGTGACAGTAGGGAGCTGGCCACGGTGAGCCACCGCGCGGACGATACGCCGGCGAGGTCTCATGGTGGCGGAAATGGAAATTCACCCTCACCTCTGCACAATTGGTTCAGGCAACGGATGGAGGAGGTGGAGGGGACTCTGGCGGAGTGGTGGACGGGGTTTGGGTGACTGTAGTGAGACGATGAGCTCGTGCGAGCACGAAGAAGGATGCGGTGGCAATGGCGCCTCCGTTTTTCGCCTCGGTGAGCACAAGAGCGAGAGTGAAAGGGGAGGGGTGAGCGCGAGTGGTGGGGGTTGAGGTGTCGACTCCCACTTCACTCCCGCGCGTGAGCTCGCGACGTGGAGATGATGACAAAGCTGGGACGCCACGCGGCAACGCCCTTCTGCCCGGGCGCCACGACACGGCCGCTGTCCGACTGAACGGCGACGTCGTTGACTGAATAGAGACCGTCATTGTTCGACTGACAGCGCGATTTCAATGGTGATTTTCTCCGGAAACAGCTTGAGTTAGTCAAAGGTGATAACACCAAAATTGTAGAGCTTCGTGAGGGCTACAACTTTGCTAATTGGCTCAAGAACAGATTCGGCTTGGATTTGAAACTACATCGCTCCAAAGTGGTGCCCTTTGAAACTAAAATGTAGTTTCAGTGATTAAAACCGACTGAAACCCTATTTTCTCGACACCATATCTCCTAAACCATTTAGAACTAAGCGATGGTGATGTTGACAATGTTGTAGAGCTAAGTGAGTACTACAAAAGTGTCAACATGAGTTGGAGCTGGTTTGGTCTGGTTTGCAAACTACAAGCTTCCAAAGTAGGTCACAATAAAACTGGAGGGACACTTTTGAGACTTAGAAAAATTCTAAGTGTTGAGACAGCCCCTCTAGCTGACTTGTGGGCCATTTTTGAGCATGTTCTGGCCAATTTCATGAGATGGCCATATTGAGACTTTTGTTCCCCATAAAATTCCCTACAACTTTGCTTAAGGGTGCTCCTCCATGCAAGGTATTTAAGCTAGACTTTTTTAATTGGTCAAACTAGAGCATCCTAGGGCTAAATGGTGGTCAACTACACCTTGGAGGGCATTTTGGTGATTTTGGTCAACATGAACCTTGCTCCATTAGTGACCCTAAGTATAACTAAGGTGTTGTGAGACATAATTAGCTACTCTCCCCTTTTGTTACACCAACTACCTAGTGTCACATGATGTGAGCCAAACAAAATTCTAAAAACAATCACATTTGTTGCAACCACATAAAATAACATGAATGATGCATGCTTATGCTTATGCAAATGCAATGCAATTATGGAGCTAAACACCTGAGGTGTTACAACAATGGCCATTGTCTTAGCAAACCTGGGCCACTTGCAATCCATGGTGTGGTGGTGAAAGCCGTGGTAGCGCAAGCAGCGCCTTGGCAGCCGGTAAGTCGCTACTCGGTGTGAGTAGTAAAGACAATAGAAACATCTGTTGTGAAGCTCTGTGGGGATCTTCCAGGTCTACGGTAGCTGCTTTGGGCCCAGCGAAGCTTGCATCCACAGGCCGCGTCCCCCTATCGAGGGAGGATCTCCATCCACGCATCAGTGTTGGGGGCGGAGACCCATCCATGGGGGCCGAGGCATTGGCGGGCAACACCAGGTGGGGGCGCAACCGACTGTGCTTCCTCCGCCTTCGTGTAGGTCCCTGTCATCCAGCATCTGCTTCGCTTTGTCCTAGAACCACGATTGAATTAGTCTAGATGCGAGAGGGGGACACGACGATCGGCTTTATCACGCGACGGGCAACTTCCATGTAGGCTATGGAGTGGTCGTTGTCGGACTCGTCACCATAGTTGTTCGCCCACCGACGGTGCTTCGTGCGTCCTCCTGAGCAGCAACCTGGGTAGAAACAGTGTCATGGCCGGTGAGAGGGAGGAGGAGCTAGGGGTGGCCGATGGCACCGTGGTCTCTGAGAGGCCATGGGCCTATAAGGCCAAGACATGTGCCCGGACAACGTGGATCTGAGCATATCGATAACTACTAGAGGCTTGACACAAGTAGCGCTCCCTACGCCGACCTGCATCATCGATGACAAGCGGGCCTAGTACCTTGTGGTCAGCAGGGCCGTCCCTAGCTCCCGCAACGAGTAGCATGCTTGGCGTGACATCAACGTCAGGGGCTGTAAGGTCCTAGATGGCTAGAGGGGGGGTGAATAGCCTATAAAAATTCTACAAGAAACACTAAGCAAACTTGTTAGAATAATAAACGGTGTAAAGCGAGTTTTGCTTAGCCTACGGTAGTGATGCAAGCCTCTTAACCACAAGTCTAGTAGATTATGATCTCTAGTTCACACAAGGGCTAAGTCACTAAACTTATACTAGAGAGCAAGCTAACAACTACTAGCAAAGGCTAACACTAGAGCTACACAAGATAACTAGTAAATGTAAATGCGAGAGAGAGGATTGTGAATCTTATATCGACGGTGGAGCGAAGATATTGCCAATCACAAAGATGATATACAATCAATCAATATTGACAACAACACAATATGAAGACCAATCATCGGGAGACAAGAGACACAATATTTTTGTTCACTCGGTGTTCACTTGTGCACCGACAAGCTACGTCACCGGTTGTGTCGACCAACACTTAGATGGTTCCTCGGTGTGACCCTCAAGTCACTTGCCCCTCAAGGCATGCCCCGCAAGGCACCATAAGACACCACTCTCAAGTGAGGTAACTCAATGACACGCGCAATCCACTAGAGTTGCTTTTAGCGCTCCGCCGAGGAAAGCACAAGAACATCTTACAATCAACCGGAGGTGGCCAAGAACAATCTCCTTCTCTTGCCAACGCCTCCAACAATCTCCAAGCCAGCTAGGAGCGGTACTCTCCAAGAGTAATAAGAAATCCACCGGCTAAACCACCCACAAGTGCCACTAGATGCCCTCAAGCTATGCAATGCACTTTGGGATCACTCAATCTCACTTTAGATTTGCAATCAAGCAAGAGAGATGAGTGGGAGGGAGAAGCTCTAGCTCAAAGGATGCACAAGAGTGTTAGAAATCACGAGAGGTCTCCCCAAGGGCCGGCCAACAAGTATTTATAAGCATCCCAAACAAATAGAGCCGTTGTACCCCTTCACTGGACATTTTTCGGGACGACCAGACGCGCCGGTCAAAACTAACCGGACGCGCTCAACCGTGTCCGATTCTCCAACGGTCACTGTGCCAACGGTCACACCAATCGACCGGACGCGCCGCTCAACTGACCGGATGCGCCAATCGCACAACACTGCGAGCCCACGAAGCAACGACCGGACGCGCTCCAGGCAACGACCGGACGCGACAGTGCCAGCGTCCGGTTGGAGTCCAGTAGGCTCCCTCAACGACCGGACGCGTCCGATCGCGTGTGACCGGACGCGCCGCGCGTCTGATCGTCCTTGCGAACTACAGTTCCCTCTGGGCACCTGACCGGACACGCCGGTCCCACGAGTGACCGGACACGCCGGTTGCAAACCCTAACAACAGCGTGCCTGACTGCTGCGTTGAACTGACCGGACGCGTCCGGTCATACCATGACCGCGTCCGGTGCAGCGTCCGGTCACCTCTGTGACCTCCGTTCGCCTCCGTTTCTTTTCCGACTTCCGGTGTAGCGGAAAATAGGCATTTCAAGTTCTCAAAAATGCTTGAATCCTACGCTCGCAAAGCTCGGCGGGAGGGAGAGAGGAACCCAAACCCTCTCTACCGCTCAACCTTCAACGCCTTCGTAAAAGTGCCAACACCAACAAGTGATCACCACCTTGTGCACGTGTGTTAGCATTTTCATAATCATTTTTGAAGATTTTCCAGTTAGCTCACTAGGCCCTACATGTAATGCACTTCATGAATTCACCTAGTGGCACCCGTGCGTCGAATAACCAATAAGACTTCTTCTCTTAATAGTTCGGCTATCGATCCTAAACCACTCATACCCTCTATGGTGTCTTGAGTGCAAAACAAAATGGCCTTATGGTTATACCTTTGCCTTGAGCCCATTTTGTTTTTCCAAAAGATATGATCCACTTCATATCATCACATGACCGTCTCGATCCATCGACCTTGACTTCACTTGCTCTTCACCGTTGCATCGGTCCGTCGGCGCCAAGTCTTGCTCAAGTTTCACCATCGCATGGTCCTTCGCTTCGAAGCCTCGACTTGCCCTTCACCTTCACAACCGGTCCATCGAGCCAAGCATCATCTTGGTCTTCATCATCTTGGTCACATGAGTCAATGTCATGTCTCATATTCAATGACCACCTTTATCTAAATCATCCACTTAGATACAAAGGTTAGTCCTAGGTTTCATCAATTAGCCAAAACCAAACTAGGAACTTTCAATCTCCCCCTTTTTGGTAATTGATGACAACTCTCACAAAGATGATTTTGATAATAAAAGTTTTGAACTTGTCATACTTGTCCAATCATTTTGCTCATAAGTAAAGTTTGGACAATTATCACAAGCTCGGTTTTGGTAGCATTAGCTCTCCCTACATATGTGCATAGAGTTTGGATTGAAAGCTTTGCACATATGCTTGGATAGAAGTGTTGAGAGAGTAATTCTACCAAAATGATGCTAAGGTGTAAGAAATGGACCTTTGAAGCGCGATACCAATCGGAGTCGCCTTTTACACCATCCTTAGCATCATGAAGTAACTAGACATCCATCACAACTCAAGAACCCCGTGAGATCAATATTATATGTAAAGGTTCTTGGACCACTTGTAAAGCTTTAAGCATGTCTAGATACCACAAGTAAACTATTCCTATGTATGCTAGTAGATCATTTCATCATTCAAGTTCTATACTAGCATTGCACCACACAAGCATGTATATTGAATTTAAATACATGTGCAATGAGCAAGTCATATGAGAATGCACAAACAAATGCAACAACTTTGTTTATGAGCTTGCTCCCCCTACTTGTGTGCATTAAAATTTTATTTACCCCTTTATTATGTTGAATCATCTTTTTCTCTCCCCCTTTGTCAACAACTTACCCAAAAATGGGATCAAATTGTGGAGAGAAAAACAATGTTTGATGGAGTAGGTTAGAATTTATCAAATTTGGTTCAACCTAGAACACTTGACAAAGATATTTAATTCGATTTGAACCAAAGACAAGCTTCTTCACACCTTATAATAAGGGTTATCTTGCCTATGTTGAATTAAACATGTATAGCAAATCTTCTAGATTCAACACTAGGTTTGCAAGCTCACAAATATGTCATATACCACCACTAGATCAAAACAAGCATAGAAGCAATAGTGGTAACATATATCCATCAAATTCATTTGATTTATCATGAATGCTCATGCATACCACTTATTATGTCTACATGCTCTAGCAAGTCCTTAGCATAGGATGAATGATATGTCAATCAACTTTACCTTGCAATGTCAAAGGAGAGACATGTCAATAAGTGGGTGGGGTGCATTCAACTCATGTTTGAGAAATCAAGAATGTTCAACTCATTCCTTAGCTTGCAAAACCTCTTTTCATCAAGTGGCTTGGTGAGAATATCGGTAAGTTGATCATCGGTGCCAACACTTTCAATGGCAATATCTCCCTTTTGTTGATGATCTCTAATGAAATGATGCCTTATGTCAATATGCTTTGTTCTTCCATGTTGAACCGGGTTTTGTATCATCTTGATTGCACTTTCATTATCACATAGCAATGGCACATTCTTAAAGTTGAGGCCATAATCCTTCAAAGTTGATTTCATCCATAGCAATTGTGCACAACAACTCCCTGCACTCACATATTCGGCTTTGGCGGTAGAGATTGCCACACTATTTGGTTTCTTTGAGGACCATGACACGAGTGATCTTCCAAGTAATTGACATGTGCC
The DNA here is from genome assembly GCA_038087645.1 of Saccharum hybrid cultivar R570. Lineage (NCBI taxonomy): Eukaryota > Viridiplantae > Streptophyta > Magnoliopsida > Poales > Poaceae > Saccharum > Saccharum hybrid cultivar. Next base: position 3,076,254 of record JAQSUU010000043.1, on the reverse strand, counting down.
ACTTGTACTCTTTCTATTGATCTTGCAACCCCCATAGTCAGAGTCCGAATATCCAATCAATTCAAACTTTGACCCCTTGGGATACCATAGTCCAACATCTCTTGTTTGCTTTAAGTACCTCAATATTCTCTTTGCGGCCATGAGATGACTCTCTCTAGGTGAGGCTTGATATCTAGCACACATACAAACACTAAACATGACATCCGGCCTTGATGCGGTGACATAGAGTAGACTTCCAATCAAAGACCGATATTCCTTTTGATTCACCATTTTACCATCAAAATCACTATCTAAATTGCCATTTGTACTCATTGGAGTTGAAATTGGCTTTGCATCTTGCATTCCAAATTTCTTCAACATGTCCCTTATGTATTTCCCTTGACTCACAAATGTCCCATTCTTTAATTGCTTGACTTGGAGACCAAGGAAATAGCTAAGTTCACCAATCATAGACATTTCAAACTCTTTGGTCATCATAGCACCAAATTCTTCACAATAAGCTTGATCGGTTGATCCAAAGATGATGTCATCAACATATATTTGCACTATGAATAGATCATTCCCAATCTTATTGGTGAATAGAGTTGTATCAACCTTGCTTATCTTGAATCCCTTAGAGAGAAAGAAATCCCTTAGCCTCTCATACCATGCTCTAGGTGCTTGCTCTAAGCCATATAAAGCCTTCTTCAACTTGTATATATGGTTGGGTTTCTTGTCATCTTCAAATCCGAGAGGTTGCTCAACAAAGACTAACTCATTGATGATTCCATTGAGAAATGCACTTTTGACATCCATTCGATATAGTTTGATGTTGTGTGTACAAGCATAAGCCAATAGAATCCTTATTGCCTCTAATCTTGCCACGGGAGCATATGTCTCATCATAGTCAAGACCTTCTACTTGAGTGTAACCTTGAGCAACTAGTCTTGCTTTGTTTCTCACTACAATGCTATCTTGATCTTGCTTGTTTTTGAACACCCACTTGGTTCCAATCATATTGTAGTCATTTGGTCTTTCTACCAATTCCCAAGCATCATTTCTTATGAAATTGTTAAGTTCTTCTTGCATAGCCATGATCCAATCGGCATCCCTCAAAGCTTCCTCTATTTTCTTTGGCTCCATGGTTGACACAAATGATGCATGCTCACAAAATATGGCCAATCTTGATCTTATTTGCACACCACTTCTAATATCACCAATAACACTATCAATGGGGTGATCTCTTACAACATGTTGTGGTTGGAGTACTTGCACTTGATTGCTTGAACTTGGTTGATCACTTGATGTATCTCGATGAGATAAACTAGCACCATGATCTTGCACTTGAGAGTTACTAGCTAGCTTGATTGAAGAATTGAGCAATTGATCTTTATAATCATCTTGAATATCAATTACTTGCTTTGCTCTAATGTCCCCAATGTCCATGTTCTTCATTGCTTTCACCAATAGAGTTCCACCAACATCATCTAGATTCTCTTCTTCATCTTGTGACCCATTGGTTTCATCAAATTGCACATCATGGACTTCTTCTAGAATGCCACTTGAATTGTTCCAAACTCTATAAGCTTTGCTTATAGTTGAATAATCAAGTAGGAACCCCTCATCACATCTCTTGTCAAACTTTCCCAATCTAGTGCCCTTCTTCAAGATATAAAATTTGCAACCAAACACCCTAAAGTAAGAAATATTTGGCTTTCTTCCATGAAGTAGCTCATATAGGGTCTTCTCTAGCAATGGGTGACAATATAGTCTATTGATGTAGTAGTAAGCGGTATTGATTGCTTCATCCCAAAATGATTGACTCACATTGTACTCATGAAGCATTGATCTAGCCATATCAAGTAATGTTCTATTCTTTCTCTCAACTAGGCCATTTGATTGTGGAGTGTACTTGGCCGAGAATTGATGTCCAATGCCATAGTGATCACAAAGTTCTTCAATTCTTGTATTCTTGAACTCACTTCCATTGTCACTTCTCACTTTCTTGATTCTAATCTCAAACTCATTGTGAACTCTAGTGAGAAAGGTCTTGAAGGTGTCAAACACTTTACTTTTGTCACTAAGAAAGAATACCCATGTGAATCTTATGAAGTCATCCACTATGACAAAACCATACTTGTTACCACCTATGCTTGAGTATGTTGTTGGGCCAAATAGATCCATATGCATCAAATCAAATACTTTGCATGTGCTCATTGTACTCTTCTTTGGATGTGAGCTTCCAACTTGCTTTCCGGATTGACATGCACTACAAAGCTTATTCTTCTCAAATTCAACGTCTTTCAATCCATTGATAAGATTGTGAGTTGTAAGCTTCTTCAATTGTTTCATGCCAACGTGACCAAGCCTTCTATGCCAAAGCCAACCCATACTTGATTTGGAGATTAAGCAAGTTGTCAAAGAAGTTTCTCTAGCATTGAAGTCAACTAGGTAGAGATTCTCATATCTAAAGCCCTTGAATGCCATATTTGAACCATCCATACTAATGACTTCCACATCATCAACCCCAAAGATACATTTGTAACCAAGATCACATATTTGTGCCATGGATAGAAGATTGAAATCCAAGCTTTCAACTAGCAACACATTGGAGATACTTAAGTCATTTGATATTGCAATCTTGCCCAAGCCAATAACCTTGCCTTTCTTGTTATTGCCAAATGTGATAGATTCAACACCACTATCATTATCATTGATTGAGTCAAACATTTTTGATGTACCGGTCTTGTGTTGAGTGCACCCACTATCAATAATCCAATGTCTTCCTCCGGCTTTGCAATTAACCTACAAGCAAATCAATGAAGCTTAGGTACCCATTTTTGCTTGGGTCCTTGTAGGTTAGTAACTAAGCTCTTTGGTACCCAAATAGCCTTCTTCTTTGGGCCAACAATGGGTGTACCAATAAACTTAGCTTTCACACCCTTCACACCCTTGGTAAGCACATAGCAAGAATCAAAAGGTATAGCATTAACAAGTTTCTTGCTTTGGTTCTTTTTATTGCAATTATGCTCTAGGTGCCCGACTTGCTTGCATCTATTGTAAAACTGACCATTGCCCTTCACAAAGCTAGGCTTTGGAGTTACAAAGGCCAACTTGCCTTTCTTGGGGGTGTAGCCCAATCCCTCTTTGTTAAGAGAGAACCTTTGGCTACCTAAGCACTTAAGCAAGCGGGCCTCACCACCATAGGCCTTGCCTAGGGCGTGAGTGAGCTCATCCACCTCTCTCTTGAGAGTCTCATTCTCAACCATTAGTGAGGCATCACAAGTGAAACCATCACTAGTAGAGGAGGTAGAGTCGGTGGTGGTGGATGAAGAGCTACAAGAAGGGTTAGCATTTGACGTGATGATAGGTTCATAAGAGGATTCATCAATTATATCACAAGTAACACCTACATCACATGATACAACAACCTCCTTCCTTGCTTGTAGCTCAAGTAGCAATGAGTGAGCTTTTTCAAGCTTGGAATAAGCCTTACCAAGATCCTCATAGTCTTCCACTAGACTCTTATAAGTGGTCTTAAGCTCACTAAGAACTTTCTCAAGTATTGCTACTTTCATCGAAAGCTTCTTACACTTCTTATCCTTGGCAATAGCTATGTCTCTAGTTTGTTGCATCAAGTCATATAGTTGTTCTTTAGTTGGTTCATCATCATCATTTTCATTATCATTATCATTATCATTATTATTATCATTATCATTATCACTATCACTATCATAAACATATTCCATTTCACTTTCATCATCACTCTCATCATATAATACCTTAGTTTCTTTGGCCATGAAGCATAAAGAGGATGAACCAAATAGTGATGGCTTCTTGTTGATAGCAATGGAAGCAAAAGCCTTGTTGGATGATTCTTCTTCTTCTTCTTCTTCTTCACTTTCCTAAGTGACCACATAGGCTCCATTTTTACCCTTCTTGAAAGTCATCTTGCCTTCTCTCTTTTTTTTTTCTCAAACTTGCCCCTCTTGTTGTTCTTCTTCTTGTCATAGGGACATTCGGCTTGAAGATGTTCGGTGCTATCATAATTGAAGCACTTCCTTTGTTGTTCATTGCTCTTAAAATTGTCATTTCTCTTTTTGAAGCCTCTTCTCTTAATGAACATGTGACACATTTTCTTAACTACAAGAGCAAATGCCTCATCATCAATTTCCAATTCTTCATCTTCTTCATTGTCATCTTCTTCTTGAATTGAAGCTTTGCCCTTAGATGAGGTGGCCTTGAATGCCATGGTCTTCTTCTTCTTTTCTTCCTCCTTCTCCTTCTCATCAACATCTTGATCATACTTGTCAAAGGTTAATACCTCTCCAAGCAAATCATTAGGCTTCATTGCATCAAGCCTATCTCTTTGTAGCATCATGATCAACATTTTGAATCTTCTTGGTAAGCTCAATAAGAACTTGTGGCAAAAATCTTGGTCTTGTGTCTTGTGCCCTAAGCTCTTAAGATCATTCACAATGACTTACAATCTATGAAATATCTCTAAGATTGTTTCTTCTTCTTTCATCTTGAAGGTCTCAAACTCACTCTTGAGCCCATATAGCTTGGCACTCTTCACAACCTTAGTGCCCTCATATGTTTTACTCAACCTTGTCCATACTTCATTTGCCAATTCTAAATCCTTGATGCCCTCAAATACTTTCGTGTCAATGCCATTGTAAAGTGTATTGAGAGCCATTCTATTACATGTTCTATTTGCTCTATCTTCATCGGTGAGATGATCGGGATCAATGATAGCAAAATCATTCTCGGTGACTTGCAATACTCTCTCATGAATAGAACCAAGGTACATTGTCATTTTTCTCTTCAAATGAGCAAAAGAACAAACACCATCAAAGAACGGTGGCTTGCCCCCAACATGATTGAACACAATTTGAGCCATTTTCCACACCAAAGGTGTTAAGCCTTGATTAAAACAGTGACCATGGCTCCGATACCACTTGTAAGGTCTTAGATGGCTAGAGAGGGGTTAATAGCCTATAAAAATTCTACAAGAAACACTAAGCAAACTTGTTAGAATAACAAACGGCGTAAAGTGAGTTTTGCTTAGCCTATGGTAGTGATGCAAGCCTCTTAACCACAAGTCTAGTAGATTATGATCTCTAGTTCACATAAGGGCTAAGTCACTAAACTTACACTAGAGAGCAAGCTAACAACTACTAGCAAAGGCTAACACTAGAGCTACACAAGATAACTAGTAAATGTAAATGCGAGAGAGAGGATTGTGAATCTTATACCGACGGTGGAGCGAAGATGTTACCAATCACCAAGATGATATACAATCAATCAATATTGACAACAACACAATATGAAGACCAATCACCGGGAGATAAGAGACACAATATTTTTGTTCACCCGGTGTTCACTTGTGCACCGACAAGCTACGTCACCGGTTGTGTCGACCAACACTTAGATGGTTCCTCGGTGTGACCCTCAAGTCACTTGCCCCTCAAGGCACGTCCCGTAAGGCACCACAAGACACCACTCTCAAGTGAGGTAACTCAATGACACGCGCAATCCACTAGAGTTGCTTTTGGCGCTCCGTCGAGGAAAGCATAAGAACCTCTTACAATCAACCGGAGGTGGCCAAGAACAATCTCCTTCTCTTGCCAACGCCTCCAACAATCTCCAAGCTGGCTAGGAGCGGTACTCTCTAAGAGTAACAAGAAATCCACCGGCTAAACCACCCACAAGTGCCACTAGATGCCCTCAAGCTATGCACTGCACTTTGGGATCACTCAATCTCACTTTAGATTTGCAATCAAGCAAGAGAGATGAGTGGGAGGGAGAAGCTCTAGCTCAAAGGATGCACAAGAGTGTTAGAAATCACGAGAGGCCTCCCCAAGGGCCGGCCAACAAGTATTTATAAGCATCCCAAACAAATAGAGCCGTTGTACCCCTTCACTGGACATTTTTTGGGATGACCGGACGCGCCGGTCAAAACTAACTGGACGCGCTCAACCGCGTCCGATTCTCCAACGGTCACTGCGCCAACGGTCAAACCAATCGACCGGACACGCCGCTCAACTGACCAGACGCACCGATCACACAGCACTGCGAGCCCGCGAAGCAATGACCAGACGCGCTCCACGTAACGACCGGACACGACAGTGCCAGCGTCCGGTTGGAGTCTAGTAAGCTCCCTCAACGACTGGACGTGTCCGATCGCGTGTGACCGGACGCGCCGCGTGTCACACCCATTTTCAAGGAACAAATGGAGTGCATAATCTTACGTGCGCCCAGAGATCAATCACATATAAGATGACAAATATAAATAGTATCATCACAAATGTTTATTACATAACAAATAATATCATAGAGTCTTCACGTAACTAAGCAGAAACATAAAATAATTCTTGTGGTAGCTAGCTCCATATCATAGGCACGTCAACTGGTTGACCACAAGTCTAGTATTCTTCAGGGAAGTAGAAGTAGTAGTCACTATTTGCACATTCGGGAGTCCATCCTGGGGTGTGGGAATGCAAAGGTGAGCACAAAAGTACTCAACAAATATAACATGGGGTTCATGAAGCTCAAATAGGGTAGACACTGGTTTAACTGCATGTAGCTTTTAGTTGATCATATTTTAAGCAATTGAGTAGCAACAAGTAGGTAATGTTCCCAATAATAAACACATGATCATGTAAAGAGAATAATGAATAGCAAGAACAAGTAAATTAATAGTGATCTCTATTCCATAAGGGTCCAAGGCCGCTCGTGACCGTGAGCACGACTGATATACCAGTTTTACACTCTGCAGAGGTTGTACACTTTCACTATGAGTCGTGATCCCCAAAAGTCCGAGGTCATGACTCCCCATTGGACAAATAAGTTTCACTATGAAGTCTTTCCAAGGTTCGTCTAACAAGTTAGGGCCGCTAGGTTTCATGGCCTGCAAATGTAGAGCCCCCCTTCTGTATGGCACAATGACACGCAGCCTATACACATAGGGACAGAAGCCGCACTACACCCAACCCGGAACACACCCCTTTTGCGCCATAAAGGTAACCACTAACAAGCTAGAAAAGGTCCTCTTATATGACTAAAGCCAGAGCCATGTATCCCTCATAGCTGTACTGTAAGTCCCGGATGTTCGCTTACAGATAAGTCCTTATGGAGAGGAATCTAGAGAAAACTCTAGCCCTCTTGTTCCTTGTTGCTAAAAATCATCTTTTAGTGTTATTGCATATATCATTAATCAAATTACAAGATCATTGTTTATGTGAGCACTAGCAAACTACCCAATGCTATAACCATAGGATTCAAGGAACAAGATCAACACTAAGGCATCCTTAACAAGGAAACACATGCATAATGAATTAAGTGAATTAAAGTGATTAGGTAACAAGGATGATCCCATGCTATACTTGCCTTGATCTAGCTGATCCTGTTGACCTGGTTCACAATAGTATTCTTGATCACCAATGAATTGCTCACCTTCTATTCTCGATTAACACACCAACATCAATCATCCAAGAGCAATCATACAAAGCAAGCAAAGCTACAATTAGAACAGTACACCAACAGTAGCAAAATAAGTTGAAAAGTTTGTAAAATGAATCTACATCTCACTAGGATCACACAGACGTGAATTGCACGTAAATCGGAGCTAAAACGAAAAAGATATGATTTAAACAAGCTTTTCTTTATTAAAGTAATAGATTAAATCTAATCTCAAAACTTAAGAGTGGAGAACCTACTAAACAGTAACACTATCATGTAAATTATGAAATTACGAACCTAACACAATTTGAACGGGTCAAATCGGAGTTAAAACGGAGAAGTTATGGCTAAAATAAGTTGAATGGCAAAACTGTAAATACTTGAAAACGTATTTCGACATAACCGAACCAAAGTACGCCTTCAAAAAGAGAAAACAGAATTCCGTAAACGCGCTTTGGACTACGGGTTGAGTCAGTATTAATTATAAGGGCTTATTTGCAAAACTGTCATCTAAAGAGTATCTTTAGATCTGGGCCGTTGGATATGAATCGGATGGCAGAGATTAAACCGAGGGAGAGGGAGGAGGGGATTTCGGTCGACACTGTAGCCCGACGGCGGCGACTTGGCTGGTGGCGAGCCATTGCTCGTCAGCGTTGGTCAATCCAGCGCTACACCATATTATCCGATGAACCGAATGCATGGAAAGGTAGATGGGAGAGCCGCGAACTCACCTAGATGCTTTCCAGCGACCGGAAGCGACCGAGGAGGGCGTGCGGATTCCAATGGCGGGGGGCGGGGCTCTGTGAACACCGGCGAGAGGAAATCAGCGATTTAAATCGAGAAAGAAAAAGAAGTGTAGCTTGGCGAGGTCATAGGGGCGTCACGAACTTGACTGCAGCTTACGATGATGACTAAGAGGTCAAACTTGACGGCTCCGAGCTTGACAGTGGTGGCTAGGGCTTTGCGATGGCTTGAGCTCGATGGTGAGGGTGATGGCTCACGGTTAAGGTTGAGGTTGAGGCGGTGGAGCATCCGTCTGCTATTTAAGAGGAGCTCAAACGTGCGGAGCAAGCCAAAGAGGAGTCGAGACGAGGACAGACTCCATCATCGAGTCCTTCTCGGTTACGAGCATGAGGAAGGAGACGGCACCGACAAGCAGGCCCCAGACGTTAGCCAGAGAAGGGGAAGGGCAAGGCGGCCTGTGGCTTCGGCCGATTAGGCCTGCTGGGCTGGCCCGTTACGCGCGCGCGCGGGAGAAGGAAGAACTGGACTCGTGGCTTGCTGGGCTGGGAGGGAGAAAAGGCCGAGCAGGCCGAGAAAGCTGGGCCTTCGGGCCGAAAGTTGAGAAGGAGAGAATTTCTATTTTCTTTTCCTTTTCCAATATTTCAAATGTATTTTCAAATAGTTTTTGAAATCATTTCCTCTTGTAATAAAAACCAATCAATCACAAATAAAAATATGCAGCGGCATGTATGCACAAGCATGTATCTAACCTTATAGTTGATTTTATTTATCAAAAATTATTTCTCTAGGTTAAAATGTCCACAAAATTGCGTAAAAAAATCCAATTCTCCTATTTTTAAAATGGTGCAAATTTTAGGGTGTTACACCGCGCGTCCGATCGTCCTTGCGAACTGCAGTTCCCTCTAGACGCCTGACCGGACACGCTGGTCCCACGAGTGACCGGACGTGCCGGTTGCAAACCCTAACAACCGCGCGCCTGACTACTGCGTTGAACTGACCGGACGCGTCCGGTCATACCATGACCGCGTCTGGTGCAGCGTCCGGTCACCTCCGTGACCTCCGTTCGCCTCCGTTTCTTTTCTGACTTCCGGTGTAGTGGAAAATAGGCATTTCAAGTTCTTAAAAACGCCTGAATCCCACGCTCACAAAGCTCGGCGGGAGAGAGAGAGGAACCCAAACCCTCTCTACCGCTCAACCTTCAACGCCTTCGTAAAAGTGCCAACACCAACAAGTGATCACCACCTTGTGCACGTGTGTTAGCATTTTCATAATCATTTTTGAAGGTTTTCTAGTTAGCTCACTAGGCCCTACATGCAATGCACTTCATGAATTCACCTAGTGGCACCAGTGCGTCGAATAACCGATAAGACTTCCCCTCTTAATAGTTCGGCTATCGATCCTAAACCACTCACACCCTCTATGGTGTCTTGAGTGCAAAACAAAATGGCCTTATGGTTATACCTTTGCCTTGAGCCCATTTTGTTTTTCCAAAAGATATGATCCACTTCATATCATTACATGACCGTCTCGATCCATTGACCTTGACTTCACTTTCTCTTCACCGTTGCATCGGTCCGTCGGCGCCAAGTCTTGCTCAAGCTTCACCATCGCATGGTCCTTCGCTTCAAAGCCTCGACTTGCCCTTCACCTTCACAACCGGTCCATCGAGCCAAGCATCATCTTAGTCTTCATCATCTTGGTCACATGAGTCAATGTCATGTCTCATATTCAATGACCACCTTTATCTAAATCATCCACTTAGATACAAAGGTTAGTCCTAGGTTTCATCAATTAGCCAAAATCAAACTAGGAACTTTCAGGGGCTCAGGGTCATGACACGGAGAGTAGGGTGCAGAGGGAGGGGAGAGGGAGGGAGGGGAGGTGGGACGACGGCCAGCGCTAGCACCATTGGTTGTGGGGTCATCAACAAGGAAGGGGCACACCGCGCAATGCTGGTCGAGCGGTCACGGGTGGGATAGAGGAGGGGGAGGTGGGTGCCGGAGGATGGGGAGGGGAGGAGAGGGGGAGGGAAGGTGCCAGGGAGGTAGCCAGAGGTAGCGGCGGGAGGTGGGTGCCACCATGGGCTAGGTTGCAGGGTTCTCCAGTAGGAATCTAGGTGCACTACATTTCTACAAAACGCTTACTTAGGGGTAGAAAAAAATCAGTTTTTCCATCTCTAGAAATAGTTTATGCAGTCGCTAATAAGAGCATCTCCAAGAGTTCCCTAAATCCCTTCCTCATCCTTGGTTTTTAGTAAGATGAGAAAAAACATCTCTCCAACAACTCCTAATCCATCCTCCTAATCCTTTAGAACTTGGGAAAGGTCATCGTGTTCTGCGTAAAGTTATGCGCTTCCAAGTCGTGCGTATCTTCTCTCTCCCATGTGTGTTTGTCGGCTAATCTAAACGTGGAAGGACATGGAAAGAATAAAGAGTAGGAAAGAGTTCCTGATGCAAATGTACAAGAGAGAAAGAATATATAAAAGTGGGTAGGATAATTTAGAAATAGTATAGGATTTCTGATGTAAAATTATGTTCTATATTTTAGGAGCGGGTTATTAGAAACCCTTGGAGATGCTCTAAGCATCTTATCTTGTCCATCTGTACTACTCAGACAACTCATTTTGCGTGCGCACACACAAACACATTTGTCCTGGTGATGCTTTCAGTCCCTTCATGTTTTTTTGGTTCCTTTCTTCCATTTACATTAGTGCACTTTGTCCTTAGAGAGTTGAAGCAGCATAGAAAGAAATTATTTATTGATTAGCAAAGACATTGTGAGACTGCAAATTTAAGTACTACTGAATGCAGCAGTAGACCCTTGACCACACATGGCATCACCATATAGGATGCTCATAGTAGCACCAAAGCCAGATATCTCTTGGACAAGTGTCATTCTTGGTTGGGTTTCTAATTACCAACAAAAACATCATGGTCAGATGGTTGCTTCCTCCAAATAGTTGCTTCAAATGCTCTAGGGTGGCGTTCAGTTTCATATCAATATATTCTAGGCATATTGTTAAGCCAACCCTCCCACCACAAATTCAGTAAAGCTATTTACTCAGGCAAAACATTATGTAATCTAGCAGGATATGACATCAATGTTTAGCTGGTCAATGTCGACCAAAAAACATCTAATGAAATAAGGGCCATAGGTGTACCTTGAGTTGGTCAATGTCGACACCGTCTCGTTGAAGCTCAACTTGATGGAGGTGCTAGACCTGCACCACCACGTGAAGAAGTGGATCACCATGTACAGCACAAGCAGAGACAAACGGACACCTATTGCTCTGTGCAGATTCATGGATACCACAAAATGTCATGACATTTCAAGATGGATTTTATAGTTGGCCCACCCACCCACCACAAAACTCTGTCCCTGCAAATAAAAGACAACATGGATAATGTAGCAATGAGTAGATATTAAGAGGCACATAAGTACCATGAGGAAAGCATAGTTCTACTAAATACAAAGCTATACCTGAACCAAATCAGTGCGAAGGTGGCGGAAATGAGAAGCCAATAAGTCACTAATGGGAGTCCAATAATTGACAATGCACAGAAAACCCTTGATTAAGGAGCTTGAAAGCAAGGTGGAGGTTAAATTGGCAGTTTTTGATATGAAACATAACAAAGCACTTGGTCCGGATGGCTTTCTCGCAAGATTCTACCAATTCTTTTGGGAGGTTGTGAAGTCAGATTTAATGAACTTTTTTTTATGAATTCCATGATGGGAGACTGCCTATCCATAGCCTAAATTTTGGGGTAATTACATTACTACCAAAGATTACTGACGCGGCTTGGATACAACAGTACAGGCCAATATGCTTATTAAATGTGTAAATAATAGGATTTTCAAAGTGGCAGATAAACTGATAGGACCATCGCAGATGGCCTTTATTCTAGGTCGCTATATCATAGAAGGAGTTGTGATGTTACATGAAACGATTCATGAATTGCATAGGAAAAAATAAGATGGTGTGATCTTAAAACTAGACTTCAAAAAAGCCTATGACAAATTAAAGTGGTCGTTTATACAATAGATCCTTAGAATGAAAGGATTCTCACCAACTTGGTGGGAATGGATTTTAAAAATCATGTCTAGAGGAAGTGTTGCAGTAAAGATCAATGATAATGTAGGCCACTATTTCCAAACTAGGAAAGGAGTGCGGCAGGGGATCCGTTATCTCTAATCCTGTTTAATATAGTGATTGATATGCTGGTTATCTTTATTTCACGAGCTAAATAGGTTGAACAAATACAAGGGGTTGTTCCGCATTTGGTAGATGAAGGACTTTCAATCCTTCAGTATATAGATGACACTGTCATCTTTATGGACAATGATCTAGAGAAGGCAAAAAAAACATGAAGCTTTTACTTTGAGCTTTTGAACAACTATCAGGATTCAAGATCAACTTCTATAAGAACAAATTGTTTTGTTATGTAGCAGCCAAAGCCAATCAAAATGAATATGCACAAATTTTTAGGTGTGATTTGGGGTCGTTTCTATTTAAGTATCTGGGAATCCCTATGCATCATAGAAAGCTCATGAATAAAGGCTGAAGGACTTTCAATCCTTCAGTATGCAGATGACACTGTCATTTTTATGGACAATGATCTAGAGAAGGCTAAAAACACGAAGCTTTTACTTTGTGCTTTTGAACAGCTATTAGGACTCAAGATCAACTTCCATAAGAGCGAATTGTATTGTTATGGAGCAGCCAAAGCCAATCAAAACGAATATGCACAAATTTTTAGGTGTGATTTACGGAATGTTTTTAAAAGAAACTGAATTGTTGGAGAAGTAAAATATTGTTGGTAGGAGGGAGGCTTGTTCTAATTAACTCCATTTTGAGTAGTCTTACTTTCCTTTTTTGAAGTACCTAGAGGGATTTTAAAGAAGTTGGACTATTTTAGGTCACGGTTTTTTTGGCAGAGCGATGAACACAAGAAAAAATATAAATTGACTAAATGAGAGTTAGTTTGTACGCCGAAAGATCGAGGGGGGTTGGGAGTCCTAAACTTAGATGTTCATAACAAGTTTCTCCTAAGTAAATGGTTTTTTAGGTTGCTGAATGGAGATGGGGTCTGGCAACAATTGCTTAGGAATAAGTATTTAAGAGACAAAACTTTGACACAGGCTCGATACATGCCTGGGGACTCAATTTTGGGCTGGTCTTATGAAGGTCAAGGAGGAGTTCCTCTCATTGGCAAGTTTGATCTAGGTGACGGGTCTCAAGTGTGATTTTGAGAGGATTTGTGGATAAGACCGCGTCCTTTAAAATCTCTCTTTCTCGCATTATATAATATTATTAGGAAAAAGGCGCATTTGTAAGAACGGTGTTGTCTAAGACACCATTAAATATGGCTTTCAGGAGATCTCTGGTAGGTGTTAATTTACAAGCGTGACACGATGTGGTCGCTATGGTTGCAGATGTATAGTTAACTAACCAGAGGGATCGTTTCGTGTGGGGGCTACATCAGAATGTGTTGTTTTCTGTCAAATCTATGTACATAGCCTTATTAGGAGTTCAAGATATACCTTATAACATATTAATATGGAAACTGAAACTACCTCTTAAAATCAAAGTATTTTTATGGTATTTGTATAAGGGAGTAATCTTAACAAATGACAATTTAGCAAGGCGACAGTGGCAAGGAGATAGAAAGTGTTGTATCTGTTCTTTTGACGAGTCTATATAATATCTATTATTTGACTGTCATTTTGCTAAATTTGTGTGGCGAACTGTTTATATTTTCTTTAATTTAATACCTCCAACTAGCGTTCACAATTTATTTACAGGCTACTTAGACAGGATAAATAGGAAACTGAAATCCAAGATTCTTGTGGGTGCAAGTGCAATTTGTTGGGCGATATGGTTAACCTGGAATGATATAATTTTTGACAAGGCCGTAGCACCATCTTATTTGCAGGTTATCTTGAGGAGGACCTACTAGACCAGATCCTGGTCCCTATTACAGAAGGAGAAGGATCACCAAATGATGAAGATGGGATGCAGGAATATTAAGACAACCGCGATGGAGGTGTTTGCAAGACACGGTTGGAGATTTAGTAATAGAATTGCTCTTTAGATGTTGAGTTTGGAAACATTTCTTTTATCTACTTTGGATCAAAACTTTTTGTTTGAAATTGCATGGACTACAGTGTTTGTGTTGTAATAAGGAACAACTATATGTATTGGTCGATGCAGAAGATGGAATATTAATATATTCCCTTTTCTAAAAACATCAGACAAACCTTTAAGTAAATTAAATCAAATCTTCCATAAAAAGCAGAAATTATGAATATGCATATCAAAATAACCTCAATTACATACGTCGATAAGGGCAGAAGTTATGAATAGGCATATCAAACTAACCTCGATTAAATAGATATTAATCCATGAAGTAGTACTGCTGTTTAAAGAACATCCCACATAAAGAGAGCACACCAGTTAGATGTAACATAAGCACAGTAAGAAAATCTTATCGATGAACGTGAATCATCCAAGAGGGAACTTTCATCTGCCACATTGAACATTATTCTGTAATGAACACAGCTACTCACAAATATTCAGTGGCACAACTACAGCACGTAGGAAAAGGAAACATAAAATATCTCTCTCACACAGACATAGAGAGTTAACCTCTAATTTTGGGGAAAAAAAAGCAGTGCAAAAGGAAAACAAAATGAGATCTGTATGGTCTTGTTTAGATGCCAAAATTGGGAGGCAAATTTTGCATAGTAAGTGTCACGTCACACTGTAGCAATTTTGTTTTTATTTGGTAATAATTGTCCAAATCTTGATTAATTAGGCTCTAAATGTTCGTCTCGCAAAGTACAACAAAACTGTGCAATTAGTTTTTTATTTCATCTATATTTAGTACTTCATATATGTGCCGATATTTTGATGTGACGAGGAATAGAAATTATGCATAGTGAATTTGGGAGGCAAAATCTAGAATCTAAACAAGGCCTATCTTCAATCGTGCTAGATTAGATCTATCCCTGAGCACCTAATAGTTATCCAATAACTGACAATGAATAGCTTCTATATTTATTGTTTCAGACTGGAGAAGAGAAACTGAAAAAAATCGAAACAATGCATGCAAAGGCCAAATCAAGTTTCCGTTCACATGTACTACTCCAAAAGCAATTGCATAATAAACAATATTAAATAAAGGTTTTTTTGACATCAATTGTTCCTGGGTAAGGGAAATTAAACGTGAGTGTGCTCACCGGAGACAGGATGCAGGTGGTGCTGAACGGGAGACGGACCTTGGACGGCAAATGGTGTTCTGGGCATGGCTAACGATGTTTTAGGTCAGCGACGATCTGGTACATCTAGATTGGCAGTTTTCTTCAAACTGAACTTCCCCCAGTACATCTACATCAGAAACAGGAGCGTGGATCATCAGCCCGGTGGCAGAGAGAGGGGAGAAACCGGGATTCAGCTCGAGGGTTATTACTTTCAGACGGCCCCTTGAATTCGACAAAGAATTCCTGCATTCTGTCGTTCACCATCTCCACCTTATAGTCGCTTATCAGGGCATGTTTAACCCAGAGACAAGGGGTTGTCTGTAGATTTTTGGAATCCACAAGACAAACAACTCCTACCACCCATAGACAGGAGTTGTCGTTTTGACTGTCTGTAAGTGATTTAATGCTTGCATATAACCATGATCAATTATGAATAGTATGATTTTAGTATACCATCTTGTTGCTATTCACACTAGCATATCTAGAAGGTTGTACACGGCAACAGCTAAACACGAACAGGTTCACACCAACAGTTTGTACACGGCAATGAGCTTCCATGCATGTACAGGTTCTCACAGCTAACTCTTCTTCATACAAGTTCAAACATGCCATATATCAAGTGGTGAAAAAAATATGACAATCAAGCTGATGCATTTAGACATATGACATATACTCAACAAAAATAATATATTTGCTAGAATGATCTAAGGCCCTGTTTAGTTTCCAGAAAATTTTGCAAAATTTTTCAGATTCTCCATCACATCGAATCTTTGGACACATGCATGAAGCATTAAATATAGATAAAAAATAAAACTAATTACACAGTTTAGACGAAATGGACGAGGTGAATCTTTTAAGCCTAATTAGACCATGATTGGACAATATTTGTCAAATAACAACGAAAAGAGTTACAGTGTCGTTTTGCAAAATTTTTTGGAACTAAACCAGCCCTAAGAAGCAATGACTGAAAGATCTCACTACAAAAGCAGATCAGCATGTTTGCTGCTACCTACTTTGTCCTATAATGATCTAAGAAGCAATGACACAGTCAATTTTCAAGTTGCCTTCACTAGATTAGGAAGTTCTTGTCCAGTAACTGAAACTGAACAAACAAGTGTTAGTGATCAATATTTTTCACAACTTAGACTGTTTGCTAGATCAAAGAAAAATATTCTGCCACTCAACAGTAAACACTCAAAACCGAGAATTAGACATAAGTAATTTTCAGACATTGCAATTTTCAGACATTGCAAAAATTTGATCTTGGACAGTAATGAAATAACTGAAAATTCAGATCACACATTGTATTTGGTTCAATCAGACCATATATTGCAGTAGGTGCCAAACAGCCATTATTTGGTTCATTCGGGAGTTACAGTTTTATCATTGTTTCATGTTTCACGCCTTGTTTAGTTCCTCTGCCAAAAGTTTACACCATATTCCATCGAATGTTTGGACATATACATGGAATATTAAATATAGACTAAAAAAATAACTAATTATACAGATTGTGACTACTTTACGAGACGAATCTTTTAAGCCTAATTAGTCTATGATTTGACAACAAAGTGCTATAGTAACACATGCGCCAATGACGGATTAATTAGGTTTAATAAATTCATATCGTGTTTATTGACGGATTCTGTAATTTGTTTTTTATTAGTATCGAACACCCCATGCGACACCCTCATGGGACATCCGACGTGACACCCCAAAACTTTACACCTTGGAACTAAACAAGACCCCATTCAGATTGTCTACAGACAGTTAATTAAAATTACAGCTTGTCATCTAGCAAGTCCTTGTTCTTCATAGCTAGCTTCTACTGTATACTGAAATTGATGTTTCAGTAGTTGGATTGATCTGCTAACCACCCTTTGTCTGTTTGCTCCTGTCAGCCAAATTTCCTTCTAAATTCCATAATCCATGTACTCCATTCTGAAGGATTATAACCAAACCAGGAAAACTATTCTTTAATAAGATGTAAGAAATTGCCAACTGAATAAGCTATCTTGTTGCCCCTGCAAGCGTTTATGAAAAAACCAAAAATTTGCCTGCGATGATTATATTTCAGAGTAACTGTGTAAGTTTTGACGTAGAGGTAAACCTGGCAATGTATCATCAGAACTAGACTCATTCTAGCAGAGACGTAGCATATGAGAAGAAAACAATTCGGAATTACTATGCTGAATCCAGCATGTCCTGCCATGGCTGGCGCCACGCCAGATCCACCATGGAGGATTCCGCCGCCGCCGCGCCATACTCAGCCACGGGAAAAAGCAGCCATCGCGCCATACCCTCGACCAAAGGGCATTCGTGCTGCCTGCTCACCGTTGCCGCGGACAGCGGTGATGCTCGCTGCCGCAGACGTCGCCGTGGCTCTCGTTTCTTCGGCGCCGACGAGTGGGAGAAACGTTCCTGCGAAGAAGAGGAAGTGGCATATATGTGCAGACGGGATGGATTTTGACGCGCAAGAAGCAGAGTCGCGCGCGCCGCATCTAGATCCCGCGCCTATGCTTGTAGACGCTGTGTGCGTACAACGCTGTGTTGGAAGTGATCACCCTCCATTAGGCCCAACGACCTTTTGGGTCTTGTTCTCGCGTCCTAATCGGGGGCGCCCAACCCGATATGGTTGGTGGACCCTCGTCGCACAGCGCTATAAAAGGAAGGTGGGGGCGGGGGCTCGCAGTACGAGATTCACCGCAGAGCCAGATCCCCACCGACGTCCTAACCCTAATCCCGATCTAGAGAAGGGGCGCTGCCAGCGACGGGAAGCACCACCGAACCCATGGCGCCGGCGAACGACCCCAACACCGGCGCTTCCTCCGGATCGGCTACTCCTGCTCCTACTGATGGTTTGCAAATCCATGCTCTACCGATTCCCTTTTCCTTCTCTGTTATGTGGTAGAATATATATTAGGGCATGTATTCTCTGTGAATCAATTTTGATCACTTCCTACAACGAATCCGCACCCGATCTAATGAATCCATGAACTGTGAAAACCAACAATGGTACCGGAGCCACAGTATATGAACGAAGAACCCTAGATCGGGTAAACCGATTCTAAATCGGGGTAAGAAAATGGAAAGAAATTGAATCGAACTAACCCTAAGCGAAAGGAATGGACCTCGCTGGGTCCTGCCGTCCCTGCCGCTGGCGGTTTGCGCGCGGTTGATGAAACCGGTCGTGGCAGCGCCGTGCTCGCGGGCCTGGGTCGCCGTAGGCGCGGCTGCGCGCAAATCGAAGAAAACCGGCGGTGGCCCGTGCTCGCGGGGAAGAAACTGAAGAACCACCGCATGCGAGGCCGGGTTCGGTCACCGGCGGCTGGATCTTTTTCGTCACCGCACGCGCGCGTGAAGTGGGCACCATCTGCTAGCCCGCTCAACGGCGGCGAGCTCAGCCCAGGGCGAGCTCGCGCGCCGGCGAGGGGGCGGCAGCGGCGCCACCGTGTGGCGTCAAGAACGGAAAGACCGGCGCCGGTGGAGACCAAGAGGAAGTGAAAAGGAGGAGGAAAGAAACTTCGGCGGCTGCCTCTCCTGCCGGTGGTGGCCGGTGGCCATGCGGGAAGTGGGAGGAGCAGCTCCGGCGGCTTCTTCCCCGGCCGGTGGTGGCCGGCGGCCATGCGGGAATAGGGAGGAGAAAAGAAAGGAAAGGATTTAGGGTTGGAAGCGCCGGCGTTGGAGGTTTTAACCTCCCGAAATCGGCGCCCCACCGTCGGATCACGTGAACGGCCACGATCGAGCGACCGACCGAGCCGGGCCGCAGTTGGGCCGCGCGGCACCGAACTAGGCCGCCGGCAGCGCAAGGCCCGGTTGGCTGAGCTCGCGACCGTGCGTGGGCCGGCTGCGCTGACGGGCCGCGCGCCACTGGCCAGGCCGAGCCGCGCGTGGGCCGGCTGCGCTGGCTGGGCCGCGGGGAAAAGGAAGGCCTGTGGGCCAAAATTGAAGAAGAAGAAGAAGAGAAATTTCAATTTTTTTTCAGAAGCAATTTTACATGAATTCGATGAATATTTGAATGAATTTGAATAGAATTTGAATAAGAATTTTTCCGTGCAATTTTGTCCAACGACATTTTGCTCAGAAAATAATGAAATATTCTGGAAAATAACATTATGAGAATTTTATTATTGTTTCCGCTGCGTACTTGATATAATTATTTCCATTATCAAATTCGAACCAACGGGAGAATTTGATTTTGAAAAATGAATAATAATTGAAGATGAATTGTAGTATTGTTATTTTCTGACCAACGTTGTTAATAACAATATTATAATTTTGATTCATGAAAATTATGCATTAATTTTATTTCTGCCCAACGGTGATGTAAAATTATTGCATAGATGAATTATATGTTTCAATTTGACCAACATTGAGTTAAAGCATATGATTCCATGTATAAATGTTTCTCACTTACTCTGATGTGGTTTTAGGAGGCAAATGCATTGTGAACATCGCGAACATTCCGACACTCAACGGGACTAATTACCGTGTGTGGCGGGAGAAATATGAACTTGAACTTGCGTTGGGAGAGGTCGATTATGCCATCATCTCACCGTGTCCCACTGAACCTACGGATCCGGTGAGAGAAGAAAATGAATCTGACGCTGATTTCACTGCTCGAAAGCGTGATCATGCTGAGATAAGAATGAAATATGATCTTGAACATAGGCAATGGACCCTCTCCAACCGCAAGTGCTTATTGGTAGCTAAGGCCACCATAGAAGAACAGATAAGGGGCTCAATCCCTGAATGTGCTACTGCCACAGAATATCTTGATAAAATCAAGAGTCAGTTTACTGGGTCTACCAAGGCCACAGCAAGTTCACTGATAAAGAAGCTTGTGAATAAAAAATATACTGGTGGTAGCATCAGAGAGCATATTTTGAAGACGAACACCACGACATCTAAGCTAAAAGAGATGAATTTGAAGGAAGATGATTTCCTGATTCATTTGATTTTTGCTTCCCTACCAAAAGAATATGATACTTTCATTGTGAACTATAATATACAGCCTGAAAGATGGGGCATAGAAAGACTTATCTCAATGTGTGCTCAAGAAGAGGAGAGGATAAAATCCTCACAGAATGAGTCCGCCTATTTTATGGAGGATAATAAAAGAAAGAACTTTAATAGCAAGAATTCTAAACCACAGGGGAAACCCAAGTGGGACAAGGCCTCTTCCTTAAACTCACAGGGAAAGAAACCCCAAGAACCTGAAAATCAACAGAGCAACTCCTATGGTGGAGCTGAAAAGGATCAATGCAAGCACTGCTTTAAGAAGGGACACTACAAGAGAGACTGTCCTGACTTCCTGAAATCTCTACTGAAAAGAGGTGATGAATTTATTACATTTGTAGATGAATCCCTGTATTTATGTTATGCTAAATCCACTTGGTGGGTTAATTCAGGAGCAACTACTCATGTTGTAAATTCCTTACAGGGGTTAAGTGGGACGAGAACCTTGCAAAGAGAAGAAAGAACGATTAAAGTGGCAAATGGAGTACAAGCCGACGTTGAAGCGATTGGAGATTTATCTTTAGAATTGAACAACGGCTTTGTACTTAGACTTAAAGAAGTACTTTATGTTTCCTCTTTGCGAAGAAATTTGATAAGTGTTTCAAAACTTGATGATGACAGAATTGATTGCCATTTTGGTGATGGCAAATGTAAGATACTCGTTAACAATAAATGTGTTGGTCTTGCCTTCCGACAAGACAAGCTTTATTTGTTATCTCTTGATGAAAATGCGAACAATGTATGCGATGAGAATATGAATGATTCCCCATCTGCGAATGTAACTAAGAAGCGGAAGCAAATTGATGATGCCTCTTCGAAATTATGGCACTGCCGCTTGGGCCATATTTCGAGGGGGAGAATGGAACGGCTAATTAAAGAATCAATTCTTCCGCACTTAGAATTTTCAGATTTAGAACAATGCGTTGATTGCATCAAAGAAAAGTATGTCAAGAAAATTAAGAAAAATGCCAAACGAAGCACAGGAACTTTAGAAATAATCCACACTAATATATGTGGTCCATTTCCTGTGAAAAGCGTGGATGGTTATGATTCGTTTATAACATTCATAGACGACTACTCTCGTTATGGCTATATTTATCCAATTAAAGAAAGATCGGAAGCATTGGATAAATTCAAAATATTTAAAGCTGAGATTGAAAATCAGCATGATAAGAAAATAAAGATAGTACGATCAGACCGAGGTGGAGAGTACTATGGGCGACATACCCCATATGGCCAAATTCCTGGACCGTTTGCAAAGTTTCTACAGGAAAATGGCATAGTCGCTCAGTACTCTACACCGGGGGAGCCTCAGCAGAATGGAGTGGCTGAAAGACGTAACCGTACCTTAATGGATATGGTAAGAAACATGATAAGTTACTCCACATTACCGATTAGTTTATGGATGGAGGCACTGAAAACCGTCATTCACATACTTAATCGAGTACCAAGCAAATCGGTGCCTAAAACACCGTATGAATTATGGACAGGAAGGGAACCCTCACTTAACCATTTGCGTGTGTGGGGCTGTCCAGCTGAGGCAAAAGTGTTTAACCCAAATATAGGAAAGTTAGACTCTTAGACAGTCAGCTGCCATTTCATTGGCTATCCAGAAAGATCAAA
The DNA here is from genome assembly GCA_038087645.1 of Saccharum hybrid cultivar R570. Classification (NCBI taxonomy): domain Eukaryota; kingdom Viridiplantae; phylum Streptophyta; class Magnoliopsida; order Poales; family Poaceae; genus Saccharum; species Saccharum hybrid cultivar. The sequence continues at coordinate 3,054,168 of JAQSUU010000043.1, read as the reverse complement.
AGGATATCGGTTTTATTGTCCTGACAGACATACGAAAATTGTAGAAACAAGACACGCTGTGTTCTTGGAGGATAATATGATCAGGGGGAGCATGGTAGCACGAGAAATAAGCCTACAGGAGAAACGGGTACATGTACCCACTCCAATGGTTGAAGAACCATTCTTTACGCTACCTGTTGCTGTTGAGCCCACAGTGCAGGACACTATGGAGCCAACACCTGTTGCAAGTTCTCCCGTGGCGACAATAAATGAACATGAGGAACTTGTCCTTGAGGAGGCTGTCCTTGAGGAACCCATAGAACCAAATGTCGCACATGAGGAAGAACAACAACAGCCCAATGTGGAACAAGTGCCAGAGGCCCCTAGAAGGTCTCAAAGAACAAGAAGGTCAGCAATTTCTAATGACTATGAAGTTTATGAAACAGAAGAATTTCAGATGGGGGATGATCCCACCTCATTTGAAGAAGCCATGAGAAGCGACCACTCATCAAAGTGGCTTAAGGCCATGGAAGATGAAATAAAATCAATGAGTACCAACAAAGTTTGGGACTTGGAAATTATTCCTAAGGGAGCCAAAACAGTAGATTGTAAATGGATCTATAAAACAAAATATGACTCCCAAGAGAATATAGAAAGGTTTAAAGCGCGACTTGTGGCAAAAGGCTTTACGCAAAGAGAAGGGATTGATTACAATGAGACATTTTCTCCAGTCTCATGTAAAGATTCCTTCAGAATTATAATGGCACTTGTGGCCCACTATGATTTGGAATTACATCAAATGGATGTAAGAACGGCGTTCCTTAATGAGGATTTGGATAAAAATGTTTATATGGCACAACCGAAAGGTTTTGTTGTAAAAGGAAAAGAAAATATGGGATGCCGCCTAAAGAAATCAATCTACGGATTGAAATAAGCCTCAAGACAGTGGTATTTGAAATTTGATAGAACGATAAAAGGTTTTGGGTTTAAGGAAAATGTTGAGGACAATTGCGTTTACGCAAAATTCAAGAATGGAAAGTATATATTCCTGATTTTGTATGTCGATGATATTCTGCTTGCTAGCAGTGATGTCAATCTACTAATGGAAACGAAGAAATTCTTGTCCTCAAACTTCAATATGAAAGATCTCAGTGAGGCCTCGTTCGTTTTGGGAATAGAGATTCACCGAGATAGAAGAAAGGGGTACTAGGATTGTCGCAAAAGACATACATAGAAAAAGTTTTGAAGAAATTTAGTATGCATGCGTGCAGTTCTTCACCTGCTCCTATTGTCAAGGGCGAAAGATTTGGGGAACATCAATGTCCCAAGAACGAATATGAGATTAATCGAATGAAAGCGGTACCGTATGCTTCAGCAGTTGGAAGTTTACAATATGCTCAAGTGTGTACACGCCCTGACTTGGCTTTTGTCACCGGGTTACTTGGCAGATATCAAAAGAATCCAGGAATAGAACATTGGAAATTGGTGAAGAAAGTCCTGCGTTATTTGCAGGGTACGAAAGGCCTCATGCTAACGTATAGAAGATCTGATTCCCTGAAGATAGAGGGGTATTCAGATTCCGATTATGCGGGAGAAGAAAGAAAATCCACGTCATGATATATATTTACTCTCGCAGGAGGGGCTATATCGTGGAAAAGCTCCAAACAAACCGTGACTACATCCTCAACAATGTATGCCGAGTTTGAAACAGTTCAATGCCCGGATTGAAAGTGATTGATAATATCAATGAACCACTGAGGTTGTATTGTGATAACAACCCAGCGGTACAGTATGCTCACAACAATAGGTCAAGTGGTGCTGCCAAACACATTGACATAAAGTACTATGTTGTGAAAGATAAAGTTCGGGATCATATTATAAATCTTGAGCATATAAGTACAGAGAAAATGCTCGCGGATCCGCTCACTAAGGGCTTACCTCCCAACGTGTTCAGAGAACACGTAGCCGGCATGGGTTTAAGGGAAAGCCTATGATTCCCGAACATACGAAGGGCCCAGAAGAAACTTCATTCCAAAACAGAGAAATGTGTTGTAGCTGTTAGTCTAACGGCACCAATTATTGTGACGATGAAACAGTTCAATGCACTAATCTGCAATGGAATAGGATAGAAACAAGAAAATTATGAATCGAAAGATTGAGTATGAAATTCAAGAACAAAGAAAGTGATGAGAGATCAAGGGGGAGAATGTTGGAAGTGATCTCCCTCCATTAGGCCCAACGGCCTTTTGGGCCTTGTTCTCGCGCCCTGATCGGGGGCGCCCAACCCGATATGGTTGGTGGGCCCCCGTCGCACAGCGCTATAAAAGGAAGGTGGGGGCCGGGGCTCGCAGTACGAGGTTCACCGCAGAGCCAGATCCCCACCGACATCCTAACCCTAATCCCGATCTAGAGAAGGGGCGCTGCCAGCGACGGGAAGCACCACCGAACCCATGGCGCCGGCGAACGACCCCAACACCGGCGCTTCCTCCGGATCGGCTACTCCTGCTCCTACCGATGGTTTGCAAATTCATGCTCTACCGATTCCCTTTCCCTTCTCTGTTATATGGTAGAATATATATTAGGGCATGGATCGTCTGTGAATCAATTTTGACCGCTTCCTACGACCAATCCGCAGCCGATCTAATGAATCCATGAACTGTGAAAACCAACACGCTGCTCTCGGCCGGCGACGGAACCTGGGAGCACGAGCCGCGTTCGTCATCCTCACAACTTCATGATGTCCATCTCGCGGCGCTTGCTCGGGGACGACATCTTGGGAAGCGGGGAAACAAGAACAGCAGCAGAAGGGCCCTCCTCCCCTCTCCGCTCCGTTCCTCGCCTTGGGGATAAGAGGGAGAAAGGGATTCCGCAGCCTGCGCACCGCGCCGGCAGCGACGGCGGCCCCGCCCGGCTTCGCGCCCCGTCCGCCGCAGCCTCCCGACGCCCAGAGGCGCACCGCCTCCGCTGCTGGAGAAGCCGGAGCCGTCTCGTCTCCGTAGTCCGTCCTCCTCATCCAGCCCCGCCGCCCCGCTCCTCAAGGCCGCACGCGAACGACGATGTGGGGCAGGAAGTCGTGGACCCCAAGCAAGAGCGCCACCATTCACTCGAAGGTGGGCCTGCCCCTCGTCGCATCGCATCACTCGACTCCAACTATAGTCAACTCCCGTAAATAAACCATCTTCTCCCTACCCTCACTTTCCCAAAAGGTCAACTCATCCGTCCCCTCCTCTCCGCCGATCCCCAAAATCCAAAGCCCAAGAAAACAAAATGGGCAATGGCATCACCAAGAACCCATGCTTCTCCGGCGACCCGTACGCCGCCGCCGTCGCGTCGGACCCGCTGCCGGACGACAGCCATGGTCACTCCTTCACCTACGTGCCATCGGGCGCCGCCTTCGACCAGCCCCCGACGGCTGCCGCGACGTCGTCGGAGTCGTCGTTCTTCTCTCTGTCCGGCGCCGCCATCAGCGCCAACCCGGCGACGTCGGCATCGATGCCGTCGTTCCGCGCGTTGAACGAGATGACGTGGCCGCAGTCGACCGCGTGCACGTTCGAGAGCTCGCGGTCCTTCGCCGCCGTTCCTCTCCAGGCGGCGCCGCCCAGGCTTTCCATGTCCGGGCCGGTCCAGTTCACGTCCGGCCGGTTCTCCGAGACATCCGGCTCCGCGTCCACCATCTCCGGTCCGCCCTCGGACTCACCATTCATGTCGGGTCCACTTGACCGCTCCTCGTCCGCCTCCGCGTCCGTGGCCGTGGGGCTCCAACCGAGCGTTTCTCAGCTCATCGCTGAGCGCCGCGCCGCGCGCTCCCGCCTCCGTGACGAGCGATCCCTGCTACGGTTCTTCGTGAGGACCGCCTCCAAACTCCGGCTCGGGTCGCCGCGCTATGGCCGCAGGCCACAGGAACCTGCTGAGCCGATAAAGGTCTCCTTCAGCGATGGGGACTACCGCTCGCCGCCGAACGGCAATGTGGAGTGGGCTCAGGGCATGGCCGGCGAGGACCGGTTCCACGTCGCGGTGTCCGAGGAGCACGGCTGGGTGTTCGTCGGAATCTACGACGGTTTCAACGGCCCCGACGCGACCGATTACCTCTTCGCCAACCTCTACGTCGCCGTGCACGGCGAGCTCAAAGGCGTGCTCTGGGACGACATCCAAGCCGGCGACGGCGCCAGGTGCGGTCAGCAAGAAGCGGCCACAGGCAATGCCGAACGCCTCTGCCTTGCTGAGGCCGACGGCGACGGTGCGGAGGCTAAGCGCAGACGGACGGAAGTGCCCATGCCAGGCAACAACGCCACGCCGGTGCACCGTGATGTCCTGAGGGCGTTGGCGCGGGCACTGAAGAAGACGGAGGATGCGTTCTTTGCGGCAGCGGAGGAACGCGCGGCCGAGAGCCCGGAGCTGGGGCTGATGGGCTCCTGCGTGCTGGTCATGGTGATGAAGGGAACTGACGTTTACGTCATGAACGTCGGGGACAGCCGCGCCGTGCTGGCGCGGAGGCCGGAGCCCGACCTGAAGAACGTCCTCGGCAAGGCGTCGCAGGACCTGCAGCAGTTCAAGGCCGAGATCATGCGCGAGCTGGAGGCGCACGACATGGACGGCCTGCAGGCCGTGCAGCTCACCGCAGAGCACAGCACCGCGGTCGAGGAGGTAAGCCATCTTTCCCTCCTCTGTTCCTCTCGTGTTCAGAACTTCAATTATGACTGGCTGTGTTTGGTTCACTCGAAAAGTGCACTGTAAAAAAAATTCTCCATCACATTAAATTTGCGATACATGTATGGAGTACTAAATGTGGATAACATAAAAAACTAATTGTACAGTTTGGTTGTACTTTGCGAAACGAATGTTTTGAGCTTAATTAGTCAATGGTTGGACAATTATTACCAAATACAAACGAAATGCTACAGCGTCGCTACAGTAAATTTTGTCACTCCAAGATTTGGAACTAAACCCAGCCTGATTTCGGAACAAGAATTCATCCTCGTACTATATTCTTGTGACCATCTCATCTCATCATAAAAAAAGGAACTTTTGAGTTTTGACTACGAGACACAACTGCTCATGAACCGGAAAAAGTGTGCTGAATGAAGCACACATTATAAGACCGACGAAAAACCTGTTGCACGATTGAATTTTTGGGTTCACCGAGTCGCTCTTGTCGGAATTTTGGGATGATGCAGGAGGTGATGAGGATCAAGGGCCAGCATCTGAATGATCGGCACGCCATAGTCAATGGCCGGGTCAAGGGGAAGATCAACGTCACCAGAGCGTTTGGGGTCGCCTACCTGAAGCAGGTAACTTCGGTTCTATTATTTCGTTTTCAGCGCGCATGCTCAAGTACGTAATTTCTGTTGTCGGTCAGGCTTCTGCAGTTTGGCCTCGTTCGCGAAAGGTTTTGGGAGATGGTACTGCAGCACTTTCGTGGTTATTTGATAATTAGTGTTCAATCATCGTCTAATTAGACTTAAAAGATTCGTCTCGTGAATTTCGTCTAAACTGTGTAATTAATTTTATTTTTTTATCTATATTTAATGCTTCATGCATACGTCTAAAGATTCGATGTGATGAGGAATCTTGAAAAAATTTACAAAATTTTGAGAACTAAACATGCCCTTTGATCTGCATAATTAGCGTTTAAGATGTGCAGTTCTTCTGAACATGCTCTGTGCGTTGTAGGCCCTCGCTCCAAATCATGGCTGATTAGTGGCCGTCCAACAGTGGCTTGGTGGAGTTGGACCGTAGGAGTGGCATCTACTGAGGGGGTGTTTAGTTTCCAAAATTTTTCAAGATTCTCCGTCACATCGGACACATGCATGGAGCATTAAATGTAGACGAAAAAAACTAATTATGCAGTTTGATAGAAAACCACGAGACGAATCTTTTGAGCCTAATTAATCCATGATTGGACACTAATTGATAAATACAAATGAAAGTTACGGTAGTAGAAGCCAAAATTTTTCGCAAACTAAACACACACTGATTCCGATGATTCGACCACCCTGTACTGGTCTCGTGGTCCCAAAGCGTCAAAATTCGCTCAAATGTCAATCTGCAAACCTGACGATTCTGTCGATGTTCGTTAAATCCCCCCCCCCGCCTATGCTCTGGTGTCCAAAAAAGCAAAAAACTCCCTAAAATTCAAATTTCAAACCCCCTACTTTTCGCCCATTTTCTAAAAACCCCCCCCCCCCCCCCCTCTGGCAGCCCAAGTGGAACAGCAGGCTTCTGGAAGCCTTCAGGATCAACTACGTCGGCACGGAGCCGTACGTGACCTGCGCGCCGTCGCTGTGCCACCACCGCATCGTCGGCTCGCAGGACAAGTTCCTGGTGCTGTCCTCCGACGGGCTGTACCAGTACTTCACCAACAAGGAGGTAGTGAACCAGGTGGAGTCGTTCACCGCCGCGGAGCCCGACGGCGACCCCGCGCAGCACCTCGTCGGGAAGCTCGTGCACCGCGCCGCGAGGAAGGCCGGTAAGTAATCCAACCGTATGTCCATGAGCACGCACGGGCACGACATACGCATGGACCCCCATGATCAGGATTCAGACGGGTCTCTTGACGAATTCGTTCTCTTTGCGTTGCGTTGCAGGCATGGAGACGCGCCAGCTGCTGGAAATCCCGCGCGGCGCGAGGAGGCACTACCACGACGACGTCTCCATCATCGTCATCTCGTTCGAGGGACGGATCTGGAGGTCGTCTGTCTAGGCGTGTCCGAGTCTGATGACGAGGTTTCAGAGGTCTAAGGCGTCCTCGTAGCTGAGATGAGAAGAGATGGATGAGGCGATGGTCGACAGTCTCAAGGGCGAGGGCACAGCGCTGCCATGAGCTGCCTTCCTTGTTCGGCTATCGTTTTTTTTTTTGTTACCTTATATACTAGTAGAACCGTGTTCGTTCTTGCCGAAACTGTTGTACATTGTTCCGCAAGACGAACTCTAATAGCTAGGCTTATGTAGTAATTCCCCGAGAGGAGAAGAAGAAGAAAGAAAAGAAAAAAAAATGTAGTAGTGTAATTAGGGGTTTCGCAAGATTGCGATGCAAAGAAGGGGTAATAGTATATTTAATACTCCCTCTATTCTAAATTATAAGCCGCTTTGACTTTTTTTATATCCATTTTGCTGTGCATGTAGATATAATAATATGTCTGGATACATAGCAAAATGGATAAACTAAAAAAATTAAAGCGATTTATAATTTGAAACGGAGAGAGTAGTAAATAGTAAATAGTAACTGTTCTGTCTATCGCTCTCGGTCTCATCAGCCTAGCACCAGTAAAAACATGGAATGGACATGTTCTAGCACATCTGGGGCAACAATAGGCTGCAACAGGCCCTGTTCGTTTCACTGAAATTTAGTTGATAGGTACAGTAGCGATGGATCCTGATTTGTTAGTCGTTTGGAGTCTTTTCTGAATGAAGAGAAAAAAATGTAACCAAACATCGTTGTATGATGCAGCCATCATAGTTTTCTTCAACTGTTTTCACCGCTGCCGCTATTCCCCTGTTAGATGGTGGTACGTGGGTCCGGATGTGCTGGAGGATGTCACCATCAGTCCGAGGAATGGTGGAGGGCACAATTGTCACAGTGAAACCGGCGAGTATGCTGTTCGGCGAGGGCGTAAATCGACGTTCGGTTGGCGTCTTTCGGCTTGTGTCTAGGCTTATCCTTGAGTCTGCTTAGGCTCTTGTGACGTGGTGTTGTTGTCTAGCTGTTGTATTTGTGGTTGTGCCACTTTTCGCCGTTGTGCTAGGGCTGTTGTAGTAGTTGTTGTTGTTTCTTATTCGTAGCTAAAAGTCACAATCTCGCCCTTGTGCTAGGGCTGTTGTAAAAGGTGTATTTTTCGAACTATGATGGGTCCACTGGACCTAGATCAATGAAATTATCCTCAGGTGGGGAGCCTCTCCCCCCCTGACCCTAAAAAAAATTCTTCAGCGCAAAAGACAGATATGTTCGTGGCTTTTGCAAAAAGATAGATTAAGGATCTGTTTGGTTTGGGTGTTAAAGTTTAACAAACACTGAAGCATTTTCGTCTTATTTGACAAAAAGTTTCTAATTTTGGACTAATTAGGCTTAATAGATTCGTCTCGTAAATTACTCCTAATTTGTGTCGACATGCATACAATTAGTCTACATTTAGTACTTCATGCATTTGCCGCAATATTAATGTGATGGGAGTTAAATTTTAACCTGTTGTAACCAAACGGGGCCTAAATTACCCCCAATGATTCATTAACGATTCAACGTTCAATTCGACTGTGTCAATTACTATCTGTCCCAATCATACTGTTCGCAGGTGAAATTACAACGAACCCACTCGTGATTGGCAGGAAGTTTCTTGTGTAGTGGGCTACTCCCCGAAAATGCCCCGTGTTAAACGAGTGTGACTGACAAGCGAATCCTAGTCCCCTCTTTCCCCAAAATTTGCTAGTGTTACAAAGCAAATTAAATTCTTTGACTAGTATAGTACCTTTCTCCGGTTCTTTTTAGAAGAAAGAAAACTACAGTGGGCAAGTTGCCAGCCTGAACCATGTATTAACACGCGAGGTTTTGCGTACAAGTTTTGCGGAATTCAAGGTGGTAAAAAAAGGCGCAAACCCTATCTAGTCCTGTTCGTTTGAACTTATCAGCCTGACTTATTAGCCATTGTACAATATTTTTCTCTCACGACAAATCAGCTAACAATATTTTTAGTCATTGCTCAGAAGCACCGACGACAAGAGGCTCCATTATTCGCTGGGTTCTTTTTTCAGCGGGTTGAAGGGCAAGGCTTGCCGAGATGACATGCATGCTGCACCTGGGCAAAGGGGGTTGCTCCATCTGTCCAAGACTCGCATGTCACATTATGATCCTTTCCATTTCTTCTAGCCTAATAGTTTTTGAACTTTGTTTTAGAAAATTAGTGTAGTTGGACACATGATTGTAAATATTTTACTGTGATGTATTTGTAATATTTGGCTTCGAGGGCTGCTTCATCAATGAAATCGGGTGGGGGATTCTCTCCCCCGTCGACTTCTTAAAAAAAATATTTTACTGTGATCGTGATCCAAGTGTAATAGCGCACACTGACTAGTCTATCAATACAGCATTCATGCACGGGTAAGGATAATGCAGATGGCCGGACGTGCAACTAATCGCTTGCAGATGGGCGAACAGCCAACCGTCTAGACACGTGCGAGTGATGATCGCAGCGAACGGGCCCAATGTTCGGTCGTGCGACTGAATATACTGATGATAGCTGCAGATGGGCTAACGATGCAAGGGACGGATGGACGTGTGAGTCAGCGCGGCGGCGGCGGACGGCGAGGCGCGACGTCGACTGGAACGCACGGCGAAGACATATCGGGCGACCTGTGCGTGCGTGTGACTGACGGAGAGGCGGGATGTGAGAATGGCACGCCTTTGATCCCTGGCGACCTGTAAAAGGACGGATAGGGAACATGGTTTTGTTCCTTTTTTTATGCTGTAGAAAAGTTTATTATAATCATCAGGTTCCTTACCACTATTAGAACTAAACTAAAATACTCACTGGCGGTATGAGCGGGTGTTTTTTTAAGTTTAAGTCTAATAATGGTAGAAGTGCCTAATTTAGATGAAATCAATAGCTTACTAAGATTATGTATCCTAATGATAGCATGTGCACTTCGAATGTAAAATTCTATGGCTACTTTGGATTATCGTCATCGCCAGCGCCCGGACGTCCTGACGCGGACGGACGTCTGCGCAGCCTGCCCTCATCCGCTAATTCGCCTCACCATGCACGCGCACCCCACCCCGTCGCTGCACCCGCGCGTTCGGACGACTCGCCTTGCATGCACAATCCGCCCTGTCCGCCTCGATTCAACCCGCCCACATCTACCTCGCCATTTGCCTCGCCCCGCACGCACACCCCGCCCCGTCACGCTCAACCTCTGGCCCCCAGCGCCCCGCACGCCATGTCTGCCAGCCTCTGGCTCACCGCACTATATTCCCCAGCGCCCGTGCCGTGCCACCATCACTCTCTACGGCCCCTGACTCTCTGAACAACATGAAACACTTGAATGCAACATACGTCTGAGACAGATAAAACATCTATAACGTACACTTGCAACATATGTGTAAAACATATGCAACATCCAGATAAAACACTTGCAATTTAAAAACACTTGCTACAACATAAGACTGAAACAGATGAAACATTCCGAACATACTGTTGCAACATATGTGTGAAACATATGAACATCCGATCAAAACGCTTGCAATATACGTCTGAAACTGATGAAACATTCTGAACAAATGCTTGCAATATGCCTCTGAAACACTTGCAACATGTGTAACATTCTCGATCTACTTTTGCAACATCAACATGAAACAAATTGCAATGTACCTCCGAAACGTCTGAAATACTTAAAACATATATTTGCAACATAAGGGAGGGAAGGCCTAGGCAGTCGATTCCGGCCCTTAGGGTGGGAGCCGGCGGGGCGCGAGCACCACTAGCATCCAGCCACACTCGTGCATGCCCTTGGCTCGGTCGGGGACAACCCGAGGCGTCCCGGCATGTGCGCCCAACGCCCATCAGCAGGGGCGGCTGCAGCGAGGCATCTCGGCGGCGTTGGGGGTTGAGGAAGAGGCTGGGGAGGCACTCTATTGTCAGCAGACTCGAGATGGCCACGGTGGGCGGGCCGGGCACGCAACGGGCAGCGCGAGCGAGGGAGAGAGCAAGTGTCACGGGCGAGGCGTCATCGCAAGCGAGAGCGAGCAGCGTGGACGGAAGCGGCGAGGCGGAGTGTGGCGCGCGGCGTCCGGACGGACGAACGCCCTCATGGAAGCATTATCGTTGGATTATATGTTGTAACAACAGAGGTTAATAATCCAGAGTAGATTTGTAGGAGGTTACTTTGTATTAGTTTTCATGATAAAAGGGTGAATAGTTTTTATCAATGAAGATAAAGAGTCTGAAATTTAAGAAATAGAATAGATCAAAATTGATGATAACATCTTTTTATTTTTTTGAGAATTTTATGTATCTTTTCTTTTTAGTGAGGATTATCATGGAGGGTGTATTTTAGTTTAATTCAATAATAACTAAGTTGAGTAATTTAGATGCAAATTCAAGGAGTTACATTGTATTATGGTTCATAAAGAAAAAGTTTGGTAATTTAGACGGAAATATAGCAATTACTTTATGTTATTTTTTATAATGATAGACATGAGTATTTTTTTTAAAGAAAAACAAAATAGATACGATGACTACTCTAATCAATGGTGATAAAGCCTACTAGAAATTATTAAAGGTCAAATTTACTTTTAGAAGCCACGTCTAAGCCCCTTGCTTGGATCACTTTGGATTATTAAAATCTAGATTGTGAATTAGGATTAGTAATACGGACTATATATAAATTGTAATAATGTGAATTGTTTGGAACCTTGGATTTTGCATGTGGTAGATTATAGCTGGTTGAACGGATTATAAGATTATTATAATTGATTATTTTTATCAGATTACTGCTATAAAAATCATCAAATAGGACCTAAGTCGATTAATCGTGCCTTATAGGGCGTTTATATAATAGTAGCTATAAAAACCAAATAATAATAACACAATTACCAAGGTGAATAGCAGAATAAGAGACATCAAATTGAGTAATCGACAGATCCCCAGCTACATGCCTTGAAAACTGACAATAATTCAATAAAGGAGTTGTATATATATACTCCATAAGACAGAGACATGAAAAGAATCTGCGTTGATTTATCTGGTTTGAATTCGTCGGTCCAAGTTGAGAGCTCGATGCCTTCCTAAACCTTCCAGAAGGGCGAAGGGCGTAGTTTATTGTCTCGTTTGGTAGGTCAACTCTTGCACAAAGCACACACGCCTAGTCGAAAGGCTATAACGTAATCGCACATCTCATTTTGCGCAAGTGGGGATAAAAGTACTTGGGTTAGTGATCTGCCCTGGCGCTGCATCGAGACGTGAGAGTGTGAGACGTGACCCATGTCTATCTGTGCTGTGCTAAGTGCTAACGGTATCATTGGCCTTTCATCAATATAATTCCCATTTTCTTTTGTAGTCAACGTCACGGATTATATATAAGTATAATACGCAGTACACTTCTTCACATGAAGATTAGCAATTTTTCTTTGTGAATCCTTATGTCCCAAGGAAACTTCCGGTTTTATAAGAGCACGGTGGCCTACAGATTTTGCTGGGCATAAGAATTGTGATTGATGCCGTTTTGTCGTGGTTTGTATGTGCTCGTCAGGGTCTTGTTAAAGACTGCAGCAACAGCGCCCTGTAGTCTAAGGGGGTGGCCATGTAGTTTAAGGTGATGTTTAGTTACAGGGACTCAAGTTTAATGGATGTCACATCGGATGTTACATGAGGTATTCAGATACTAATAAAAAAATAAATTATAGATCCCGTCAGTAAATCGCGAGACGAATTTATTAAGACTAATTAATCTGTCATTAACACATGTTTACTGTAGCACAACATTGTCAAATCATGGACTATTAGGCTTAAAAAATTTGTCTCGCAAATTAGTCTCAATCTGTGTATTTAGTTTCATAAATAGTTTATATTTAATACTTCATGCATGTGTCTAATCATTCAATATGATAGAGACTAAAGTTTAGATGTGGGAATTAAACACCCCCAAGAGCATCTCCAAGAATATTTATCTTGGAGTCAAATTTTAGATTTTTTAAAAGAAATAGAGCTTCAACAGCTTTTGTATCCAGTAATCTAAAATAACAAAAGCCATCTATCTCATGCTCTCACTGGCCATAGATACCACACCACGCCTGCTCGCTATCTCCTCCCCCACGCGAATTCTGCTGGGCGCGCTCCCCTTTGCGTGTCTGCCTTGGACGGCCCTTGCCTAGTCCACGTGCCTCTGGATGGTTCTTCCCCATCGGCAAGGCTCCCTCGAACAACCCTTTCTCTGTATGCGCCGACGCCTCAGCCAGGTATCACATCCTCGTCATTGTGCTCGTCGGAGCGCCTATCTACTCTCGAACGCCTGTTCCCAGCAGGTACACGCGACAGCCAACCGCCCCTTTTCCCCTCCTTGCCTGGCTCTAATATCCGTGTGATCCTCGGAACGGACGCTGACAAGCGGTGCAGCCGCACGCACTGCTTCCCTAGCAGGTGCAGTCGCATGCGATGGACAATTTCTGTGCGTCGACCCTAGAAGCCCTACCCGACCGTGCGTCGAAGGCTCCAGGCGGAGGAGAACGGTCGTGACCACGAGCCCGTTCGCTGCGCTGAAATCAAGATGGCAATGGGTAAATCCCCATCGGGTATGGACTCTCCAGTCCCATCCCCATGATAACAATATGACACCGTGGGTATCCCCATATCTGGTTGCGGGTGGAGGAATTTCCCCAGACCCATACCCGTCATGGTAAATTATACCCGGCGGGTCACCCATACCCACCAAAAATCCTTTTGTTGCCTCACAGAAAATCAGCAATTCACAAATCACAAGCAACCATCACTCCTAGAACAAAAAAATAGACAAAATAGTAGTATAATAATTTCTATTGCAACCACCAATCACATAGCACCATAATAATTCTTTAATTTTGGGCTTCTTTAATTTTAGGCCGGGTATTTTTTACCCATGGGTAAACGGGTATGGGGCCTGCTACACCGTCCCCATACCCACGTACCCGATGGGTGAATGTTTTGCTCCGTTTACGTAATCATGGGTACGAGTTTTACTCCATATTGGTACCCTAATGGAGTAAATACCCATCGGGTATCGGGTCGCGAGTCCCCATTGCCATCTTTACGCTGAAAGTTACGGCTGGAAGTACCATTTCCTGATGTGTTACGAGAGAAAAATATTATTCTGATAAAAAAAACAAGCTGAAAAATACAGATTATAAGACAAGCGTTTGGCTGAAAAGCCATGGCTGAAATTAATGTTTGCTGATTTGTTGTGAGAGAAAAATATTGTTCGTTGGCTGAAAAAATACGTCTTATAAGACAAGTGAACGAGACCACGATAAATCAAATGACGTGTCACTTTTAAAGATAGACAAATGAAAAATATACAAAGGTTGTTGTGGAACTCTACATTTTGGGTGGGTTTTCTATTTTACACAATAGCTAAATCTTGTAATTTGGAATCTAATTTTACTTAGTCTCTTGGAGATGCTCTAGCAGGGCTCTCGATGGGGTTTTGCTAGAATGCTGTTGTATATTATCAAGGATAGAGATGCAAATAGTTTAGTCTGTAAGCGTGTAAATGAGTCGATTTTAAGACCTACTACCTTCGCAGTCTTGCTAGAATGCTTGTGTAGGATAGAGATGCAAATAGTTGAGGCTTTTATATGAATGCCATTATAAAAGTTGGTAATTACACATGAGTCATTAAAAAAGTTGAGTTCTCTCAGGTGCCACTGCTCTGAACTTTTTTTTGCCCTCCACGCCCCTTCCGTCAGATTTGGCTCTGACGGTGTCAAACTGCGGGTGTGAAAAGTCGAAAATATCCTCAGGTGTAAATATGCAATTAATTTTTTTGAGCATCTTAACGATCTTAAATGAAAAACTCAAAACTAGAAAGTTGTAGATCTCGTCGAGATCTACAATATTTATATAAAAATTATTTTCATTTGATTTCGTATAAAAAATATGATTTGATATTATTAATATGTCTTAGAAAAATCACATTTTTATACGAAATAAAATAAAAATAATTTTTATATAAATATTGTAGATCTCAACGAGATCTGCAACTTTCTAGTTTTGAGTTTTTTCATTTGAGATCGTTAAGATGCTCAAAAAAATTAATTGCATATTTACACCTGAGGGTATTTTCGACCTTTCACACCCGCAGTTTGACACCGTCGGAGCCAAATCTGACGGAAGTGGCGTGGAGGGCAAAAAAAGTTCAGAGCAGTGGCACCTGGGAGAACTCAACTTTTTTAATGGCTCATATGTAATTACCAACTTTTATAATGGCATTCATGTAAAAGCCTCCAAATAGTTTGGTCTGTAAGCGTGTAAATGAGTCAATTTTAAGACCTACTACCTTCGCAGTCTTGTAGAGATACTTATAGATGTAGAATATATATATATATATATATATATTGTGTGTTTTTTTTGCATGTTTATAAAGGTGAGTGGACATATTCAAGTGCCTACGTCTATTAGGTGATTTGCATAAAAAAAAGATTCATTTCTAAACTCTTTTCACAAAAATTCCATTTAAAATAACATATTTATGGCGATGGGCATCATCCTTAATTAGATTTCTTGAGCGTAGAATGTAAATCCGTCACTAGTTCCAACCATCATTGTGGTAAGTCGTAGTTGGTTCTCCTCTTCAAGCCAAGTTATTTCAATAGGTTTTGTGCTGGCCAACATCCACCCTATGATTACGTAAGCTTTGTGACTAGAATGCAGGGGTAGTAACTTATCATTTAGCTATTGGACTAGCTAATCCTTAACAAGCGTATATAAAGTATCAAGACAACCACCTTGTCCTCCTTCCACACATTCCATCCACCTAAGACCCTCACACACACACACACACCCCTTCCCTTCCACAATCCTCACCACCACACTCACTAGTCCACGAGCACAGCTCCGGCGCATCCATCTTAGGGAAAGATAGACATACAACTCTTACTAGTCGGAGAGAAACCGAAACGTACACAAGAATGTTCATAACAGGATACATGGCTATATGTATAGATATAGACTCTGCCGAATGTGGCCTGGGCCAACATCAGATAGACAGATAGATAGCCGGTGCGATACCTCCGCTCGCAAGGGAGCGCTACGAGTCTTGGGAGCGCCAAAGCTCCACTCTATTGAGGGGTTGTCTTCTACCGCTGGAAACGTAGCACGGTTAAATTATAGCGTAAATTTAGAAAAATATGAGCACTCACATTTAGGTAGAACCTAAACTAAGATAGATTTCACTACCAAGGACATTAAATCAGTTGAGCTACATTTCGCTCACATGTGATTTTATTTTTTTGAATCAACTCACATGTGATTATATAGGCGCTAGCTTTTGCGTTTTTCATCAAAAAAGAAAACCAGACATGAAGGTGGGCTCTTGCATCTCGCGATTAGCCCATCCGTGTAGAAAAACTCTAGCCCTGATCGCACAGCCCATAATAGAGATGCCCTCAACGACGACCGCTGGTCCACGGTTCGTCAAGCCTACTACACTAAACCAAAAGGCCTATTTTCTGTGATAGTGATGCTACGGACAATGGAGCCCACCAAGAGCAGAACTGCCTGCCCCTGCCCTGCCCATGGCCCCCTGTTCCTTGTACCATAGGCTCACCCTGCCATAGGAGCGTAGTAGGACTACAGGAGACACACTTGCGAGTTGCGAGTACTCACTACAGGTGCTAGTATTCCTTGCCTGCTTGTGCTTGGACACTACGGGCATGTTTGGAAGCGTGGCCCAGCAGCCCGGCTGCGCTTCCTAGGCTGCAACGCCCGTGTTTGGGGCTGTTGGTCCGCTCTCGAAGCCTGGCCATCGCGGTGCAAAAGGCACCCCTCCGCCTGGTTGTGGGGAAACGAAGCTAGGGTTCGTTTTTTGGGGGCGCGGCTGCGAGTTGTGCAAGGCGGGAGATTTAGGGGCGATTTGGCGTGGCGGCGGGTAGCTCACACGGGCTCGCGCGAGAATGATGAAACCTCCGCGCGTGCTCTCCACCGGCGAAATCTGCCGCCTTTATAAGGGGTCATTGCCGTTGCGTCTCCTTCATTCATCTCCATGCTCTTCACCCTCCCGCTACCCACGTGAGAGACCGACAGTGGTGGTGAGCTGGTGTTCGTTGTGGCGTCGTCCTTCCCTGGCGGGCTTCGTCCCCATTCCCCGCCTTGGATCTGCTTTGATGAGGCGCCACTCCGTCGATCGCGGGGACTCCATGGAGGCGGCCGTCTTCTTCCACCCTCTTCTGTTGTTCTTCTCCCGGTCAGATCTTCTTCCTCTCCGTCTAGATCTACTTTCTCTTCATTGCCTAGTCTTCTTCTTCTCCTAGCCGCACCGCTCCTTTGTTCCAACCCCTAATCCCCCTCTCTCGATGGCGATGATGTTAGGGTTTGTTATCGTAGTTGTAGTTCATGGTTCATTCGTTTAATCTCAGTACAAGTTGTTATTTCATGAAGGATTAAGGTTTCATTTGTTATTTAATTGATGTTGGTTCTTACAGTAGCTCGTTTTTCCTTATGATGTCGTACCTGTTTACTGTCCTTTTTGTACCTGATGTGTTTCATGGTTTCGATGGTTGCCTGGATTGCCCTGTATTTTTTTCTTACGGTTGATGATGTTGTCCTAGGCACTTTGGAGGCATGTTATTACATGCAGCCATGCTAAATATTGTACAACCATGTTGAAGCTAGGCAGGGTATGATGATCTGAGTTCCTGTTTCATTGTTATATGCATGTAGATTGATCCCTCTGAGAGCCATAAGATGATGTGTAGACAAGCAGCTGCCATGGTTTCCTTTGTTACCACTAGGCTAAAAAGGAAAAGGTCTGAACCTGTAACTGAACCTGACCCTCTAGTATATGCACTTAGAGATGAAGTTGAGGAGCATAGGCAACAGACCCTTAACCTTATCTATAACTAAAGATGGCAATGTGTATCCGCGACCTAAAACCCGATGGGTTTTTACTCTATTAGGGCATGGGCATAGGTCACTATTTAGACCCATGGGTTTGTTAATGGGAAAATTTTATACCCATCGGGTTTGCAGGTATGGGTATGTTCCTGGTGTATCCATACCCGCAAACCCATGGGTAAATTTTACATGGCTCATGTTGTATCTTGTGTATTCTAGCCCAACTATTATTATTCAGCCTAGGCCCAATAACAATATTTATAAATAAACTTGGAACCCTAGACCACCTTATTTCCTAATCGTTGCGGCCGCCACCGCACAACCAGACAGCCCTACTCCTGTTGCGCTCGCGAGCACGTCGCATACTCACGTGCCACGTCTCCCGTTCCTGTCCCAAGCGTCGCGCCTCAGCTAGGTTGTAGTCGGCCATGGCATAAGCAGCACAAAGCAACACAAGCAATCCATTCCCGTCCTAGGGCTCTCAAGCAACACAAAGCAGGCTGCCACCGTCGCCAACAGCAGTGGAGGAGACAAGCAGTAGCATGAGTGCCACATCTGCATGCTCGGCTTCGAGATAGGGAGGCACTGGGCGGCAACGTGAGGAGGCAGGTGCTGGGCTTCGAGATCCGGTCGACTTAACTTCTCCATGCTAACTCAGCGCCATTAGTATAATCCAGGACATGTATTAAATAATATTAGTTGCTAGCTGTAGTTGGTTGCTTTTGTAATTACGTTAGTAGTTTTTTTATGGATTAGCGGTTCGATTTCATGCCAGAGAACTGATTTCTTTCAGACAATTGGTATGCATGTTGCACGTTGAAACCTACAGTTTGTCGGGCATAGGTAACCCGCGGGTACCCATTACCCGCTCGGGCATGGGTATGGGTGTATATTTGTACCCGTCTATGAGTATAGGTTTTTTAACGGGCATGTTTTTCTTCATGGGTACGAGTATGGGTTCGTTGTACCCAATGGGTACATATCCGTTGCCATCTTTATCTATAACTCCACTGATGGAGAGTGCCTATCTATGCTTAGGATGACCAGAGCTCCTTTTTTATCTTTATGCAATCTTTTTAGAGATAGGAGCCTTGTATCTGAAAGAGAAGGATACACAGTAGAGGAGCAGGTTGCAATGTTCCTTCATGCGGTTGGCCACAACCAAAGGTTTAGAGTTGTCCACCAGTCATTTAGGAAGTCCATATAGATAGTCCACAGGCACTTCCACCAGGTTTTGTATGCTGTTGGTGAACTTAGGAATGAAATGATCAAGCCTCCTAGCACTGCCATTCAGCCAATGGTACTTGGAAGCCATAGATGGAATCTATTCTTGAAGGTAATTATGAAGCACATGTTCCTGCATTAGGTAGATGTGCATATTCTCACATGTACTGCTATCTCACTTTCATGGTTTTTAGGACTGCATTGGTGCCATTGGTGGCACACATGTGTTGGCAAGGGTGCCTAGACATATGAAAGCTACTTTCAAGGGTAGGAAACACAACCCACCCAAAATGTCATGGCTGCTGTGGACTTTGATCTCAAGTTCACATATATATGTCCTTGCTGGCTGGGAGGGCTCTGCTCATGATGCACTAATCCTGGTTGATGCCATTGAGAGGAATAATGGGTTCATTGTCCCACCAGGTAACTGCTCTACCTAGT
Organism: Saccharum hybrid cultivar R570; assembly: GCA_038087645.1. Taxonomy (NCBI): domain Eukaryota; kingdom Viridiplantae; phylum Streptophyta; class Magnoliopsida; order Poales; family Poaceae; genus Saccharum; species Saccharum hybrid cultivar. The sequence goes on along the minus strand of JAQSUU010000043.1, from coordinate 3,034,957 downwards.
CAATGCACTTATATCCTTACTATTAGTACAAACACTCACAGTAGATGTCTAATTGTAGGTAAATTCTACCTGGTAGATGCTAGTTATGCATGCCGCAATGGCTTTCTACCCCCTTATAGGGGGGACAGGTACCACTTGACCGAGTATGGGAACAGAAAGCACCCAACCAATGCAATGGAGCTTTTCAAACTAAGGCACTCATCACTAAGGGTCACTGTGGAGAGGGCTTTTGGTGTTGTAAAAATAGGTTTCGTATCCTAGATAACAAGCCCTTTCACCCATACATGACACACGTGAAGCTTGTATTGGCCTGTTATATTCTGCACAATTGGATCCTAGGTTTTGGCATTGACCAAGAGTGCCAGCTAAGGGGGGTTTCACTAGCACCCAACCTGATCCATTTGACACCCTACCTCTTAATGATAGCCAATCTCAAGAGTCCAATGCCATGACTCTTAGGAGGGATGCCATCTATAATGCTATGTGGGAAGGGAGGGTACCTCTAGGATCTGATCATGCAGTAACTACATTCTTTAATTTAGTTTGATTACCCTGCTATGGAACTCATGGTTTTGTAATGGTTGTGTAATAATTTATTGGGCATGGCTAAGACAAGGTTTATTTGTCTTAATTGGTTAATGTTGCCTCTAGGTTTGTTAACTGGTCTATGACCATGAGACACATCCATACTGTGCTAGCATCATACATGAAATATGCTGCTCCTACTGTAGGTCTAGCACCTCTGGTGTTATGGAGACTAAAAATTTGCCATGAGATCATATTGCATTACAAAGCATACATGATTAAGTCAACTATGACGTGCATTAACTAAAACGAGTTTACATTCTTAGGTTGGATGTGCTTCTGAGATGTGTGACTCGAACCGAAAACCCTAATTTCGAATGCCACCACAAATACTTAGTTTATGCCCTACGTAATTTGAGGTGTATGACTATGTTATACACTAGTGTCAAGTGTAGGGTATTAACTCAAGTCCAACACGTAAAATGAAGTTTCAAGTTTGAGTTTGAATTTGAAATCCAAAACTTGTCGCGAGTTTTTCAATTCGAATTTGAACTCAAATTTGGGTAATTATTTAAAAGATTTTTAAAAGTCAACTTGGTCAACCAAGAGTGGCATTTGGTCAACCATGTGATGCTTGACCCAATGATGCCCTTGGATGATGGTTTGATCACTAAATAATCACCAATTAAAATAGCAACGAGTTTCATTTTGAAATTCTTCCGAAAACCCTAAATTCAAATCCTTTCTTTTACCCCCTTTTAAATAATTCAAAATATAAGCAAAATTTGGGAAAAAGTTTAAAACCAAGTTTGTAGATCTTTTCAAGGGCTACAAGTTTTGTGTTTTGAGTTTTCAAAGTTTTAGTGAAAAATTTTGAGTAATTTTGAAAAGAAGCAAATTTTAAATTTGACCCCTTTTCATCCCCAATCCCAAATTACAAAATGGAGGCAAAATTTGAAAATGGTTTGAATAGAAATTTTCTAGGTCTTGGCTAGATGTACAACTTTATTATTTTGAGTTTTTAAAGTTTCAATATAAAAATTAAAGTAATTTTGAAATTACCAAATTTCAGAAAAATGTCCCCTTTTGATTTCAAATTCAAATTTCAAAATCCAGTTTGAATTTTAGAAATATTTTAACATTAAACTTGTAGAGCTTGAAATTCTAAAGATTTCATATCTTGGGAATTTTTCAAGTTGTTACTTGTTTTTGGGAGTAATTTTGAAAAACAGTTTGAAGTCATAAGTTTGGGGGGTGCTACAGTGTACCGATGAATCAGGGCAGAGCAGTGCACGGCATGGGCGCCGGCGAGACTCGTCGTGGCCTTTCTGGCCGCTTCCAGGCATCGTCGCGGCCATCAATAGCTCCTAGACATCGCCACACTTCTCTATGAAAGGATCTAATAGGCCTAGAGGGGGGGGTGAATAGGCGGATCTAAAAACCTGAAACTCAAAACTCAACGCGGAAGTTAAAACACTGACCGGTACTACCGGTTGATTTGGACCGGTACTACCGGTGAGGGATCACCGGTACTACCGACGCTGACCACCGGTACTACCGGTACCCTACTGAAACTAAGAAATCAGAGATTTGCGAGTTGTGATTTCAGATCTGAGTTTTACCCCACTACCGAAGATGATGTTGATGAAGTTTATGAACTCTCCTTTCTTGTTCCTTTACCAAGAGTAGATCGAGCACCCACAACCTATGAAAGAGATATGAAAGAGGGAGAACACAAAGAACAAGTAATATCTCAAGTGAACACGAATAACAACAACAACAAGCACGCAGGACGCACGATTTAACCCGAGGTTCGACAACCCCACAAAGGAGTTCCTACGTCCTCGTTGTTGAGGTGACCACTAAGGTCGGAGTCTATTCCACCTCCTTGCCTCCCTCAAGCAACCACAAAGGTAAGCCCAAGATTTCCACTAAGAATACAAGGGTAATACATGTAACACCCCAGGTGTTTATCACCAATTAAGTAGTGGGTTTAAGCTTAAACATGACAGATTAAGTGGAGATGGCAATGCCAAAGTCAACCCTATGGAAATAAACCCTAATCTGAACTTAGATGTTGCACCCTTGCTTACATATAGGCTCAATTAAAAGATATATGCGTGGGTGTTGTTATCAAAGTATCTTCACATGTCTCACATCAATAACTATCTATAGTGATCCCTGGAAAAGTTTCATGAAGTTTGGAATCAAAAAGTCACATGAAATGATAAGTTCTATTCCTATTGGAATTTACACCATTAAGTGAATGGAATTATAGACCATCAATCAAACCTTGCAACTTTGCCCAAATGACTCTAGATGAATTCTACAACAAAAGTCATGAAGGGTTCATGTTGAGCAAGTGGCTAGAAAATGCTCAAATAGATCAAAAAGTGTAATTTAAGCTTTATCGTGATGCTACTTTGACTTGGTTTGAACTGTGTCTTACAGTGCTTGCATGGAGTTGCACCTTAAATAAAAGTTAAAGTTTGAGTGGAGTAGAACAAACTTTGTTTTTGGACCAAGAGCCAGATCAACTTGGAACTAAGTCAAACCGAGGCTCAAACTTGGAATCTCCTGCTGTTTTTAGAGTCCAAAAATATTCTAAGTCTGAGTTAACTGAAATCTGAATTTTCAGTTTCGTGTACCCCACATTAGGTCCTTCTATCTCTCTAACTAGGCCTAATTAGACTTTGAAGATTTAATAAAAGTTGGAGCTGGTATGTAGATCTACAACTTTTATTAATAGAGTTTTTGCTAACTCGTCGTAGTTTAGGAGTTATAGAGGCACGAAGTATGGGTTTCCGTGGTATGTTTGAGGTAGAATTGGAAATTTGAAATTGACGAACAGTGCCGACACTGTGCACAGAGCTGCAGCCGCGTGTTGCACTCGCTCGCTTCGCTGCTTGCATGGTCGGCCGACCTCAGCAGCTATGCGCCGCGTGGTTCCCTCCCGTCGTCGCATGTGCGCCACCTCACCAACTCTCGCGCCGCGTGGGACTAGCAAAGCCCGAGCACTTGCTCCTCCTCCCCCTGCTCGCTCATTCTCTCTCGGTCTCTTCTTCCTCGCCTTGTCTCTCTGTCTCTTGCCGCCATGTCCGCCGTGGCGGAGCTGCTGCCACTGCTTGCCCCAGCGACCTCAGCCACTACCGTCAGCAAGCCCTCCTTTTCTCGCTACCTAACGTCGGCCTCGCCTCCGTGGTGTAGACGTCGAGTCACGACCGCCGCACCTCCATCAGTCGTCATCGCTAGCTACTACAGCAAGGCTGCTGCGGTTACCGCCGGCTAAGCCAGGTCCAGGCGCGGCCTAAGGCTGGCCACGGCCAGAGCTCGATCGGCTCTTCTCCATCGCTGATGGCGCCGCCCGACAGGCCGGCCCTCCCCTTGCCGGTGCCTCTGTCCGCTCTGCTGTGCCTCCGTGAAGAAGAAGACCATGGTTCTGTCCCTATGACGAGTGGGCCCCACCTAAAAGAGCAATGCCACCTCAAATTTACAGATTTTGCTTTATCTTCAAAAATTCATATCTAGGGTTTGGTAGCTCTAAAGTTTGGAAAACATGTTTTGTTAGTTTCCTTGTTAAGTTCTCTGCATGTTGGGTCCATGATATGTGCCATGTATGCATGTTTTTGCACTGTAGAAATTCATTAGTGAAAAGTGGTTTTGGAATTGGCTTAACTTGCTTTCATCAATATCTGGAGTTTTAGAAGTCCAAAATTAGTGATTCCAATTTTGTTGGTCTTCTAGTAATATGCACTGTCTAAGAAAAATATAAAACTTATAGGTTGTTTCTGGGTTTCAGGATGTTTGACCTAGATCTTGTTAAATGAAAAATAAATGCTTGTTTTCCTTGTTATTTTTATATCTTGAGTTATGATGCTCCAATTGATGTGAAATTTTTATGGTAGGATTGCCATGCTATGTATGTACTGTGGTATAAATTTCATAGCCATTGCTTACTGTATGCTCAAGTTATTGAGTTAACTTGTTTATGGCTTAATAAATAGCTTATAAATAATATATAAATGATAAAATAGAAAATGTTGTTCCATTACCTTAGTATGATGTTTCTCTATCATATTGATTCATAATATGGCCTTGTGTTCACAGAAAATATTGAGTTTTAGGTTTAATTTACTTTCACATGAATTCTTGCTTTAGCAAATTGTCTTTTTCATAGAGGTTGCTATACATATCCAATTGGAGTGAAATTTGTACAGTAGACTATTGAGAGGATATGTGAGCCACTGTAATTTTTGTAGAATTTATTGTGCACTTTTGATAGGTGTTCATAATTCCACCTAATTATCTAAATAAATTAAGAAAATACATTAAAAGAAATTATTTAGTATTGGGCACTATGTTTTCTGGTGTTCATTAGTCTTGTGTGACATGTTGGTAAAGTTGGTTTTGTCTAATTATATGTTTGCAACATAAGTTAATAATTATTTCTTGCAAAATGAGGTTTCTGAACAGATTTGAGGATATTATTAATTACCCTATGTAAATGATGTTTTCATGTCTTGTGTGCTATAACAAAGTTGTTGTGAATTTCATGATCTAACTGCTGTTAAAAATTTGGTGGCATTTGGCCATGTGGTTTAGGAGTTATAGCTATTTAAAGTTGGGTTACAGAATTGCTTGCTCTCTGTCTTGCTAGACCAGTTTCTGTGTTTGTGTAAATTCGACATGTGAAACTTTGGAATCATGCTGTGATGATTGTAAATTAAATGTAGATAATTTCCTAAGCTTTCCATAATGTCTTCTTGCAAGTCATTTGGATTTAGAGATCTCCAGTTATGATTGATTTACTGAGTCCAGAAAGTAGCAGATTCTTGTTCTAGTGCTTTGATTAACTTTGCCATGCTAATGTGTTGAAGTGTGACTCATATCTTTGATGATACTTGGGTGGTACCCTGTGATCTTGTGAGACTTGTTTCTTGATTGATGTGCTTGCCCTCTTCTATGTTATGTCTTAATGAGGATTAAGTTAATTAGCTCTAGGGTTTATGTGAACTTTGGTATGCTTGTTTGATTACTTTGTTTATTGCACTTCTTTGCATTCATACATATGTATTGTTGCACCTCATTTAGGTACGTTAGCTAAAGCACGGGAAGGACCTGATGTGGAGCCAAACCCGAAGACGGTGTTTGGTGGATCCATCCCGAAGATAGAAGGATCGGGCAAGTGCTAGATGGGAGGATGCTCGCCAAGCAGATTTTATCTGACATACTCTAACTTGAGTCGGATCCCAGGCAAGCCCCGGAGCATTATAAGCCTCCTATCTTCAAAGCAATTAATTCTATATATGTTATAAGTATTGTTGCATTAAGTGGTAGGAGTTGGTTGAAAACCTTGCTGCATTATATCATTCCTTGTCCAGATATATGAATCCTTGAATCCTACGTAGACTAGGATCGAGTAGATGCTTAGCCCTGCTTTAAGCGGTAGAAGTCAGGTGATTTCCTATCACCTGCGAGATATAGGGATATTCATATATGGCACGGTTGGCTATATTTGCTATCGTGGAAAGGAACCATGTGTTAATAAAATGAAATGAGACCGGGCGGGATGACGATAGTGAAGCAACAAGGCATGGAGGTCTTGGGTGTGAATCTATCCCCGTCTGAGTCGTTTAAGGACCGATTCGCTGTACGTCCTTGAGTCATGTTGAACGCAGTCTAACACTTAGTTGGCCGGATAAGCCGTTCCGACCGCGAATCCGAGTAATACAGTTCAGGCCGGGAATCGAATGGTAGGTTGCTTCTTGGAGGAGAGAAAGGATGTGCTTGGGGACATTGGCGTGAGACCAAGGGGGGGTTAGAGTCTTTATCACCTGGCAGAGTGTCGCCCTTGGGGTCGCGACATCATTCGGACCCGCGGCTCCTGAACTGTACCAAAGGTGACCTGAGCAGCCCTCGCCAGGCGTGTCTCGGTGAGTGTTAGAAATACCCCTCCAGCTGGATAGGAATTCGATTCGAATCGCCGTCGCTCCCGGTTAGTGAGCACTTGACTTGAGCAGCGGCAACGTAGATTCCATTAAATTGAACGGATGGTTAATTGGATCACGATGAAAAGGTTGCCTCAATTTATACCTGCTATGGTTAATATTGTTTGCTCCTAATAAAGTGAGTGCTCTAGTACAGGTGCTAATAGAGATGACAGGCTAATAATGATTAACTTGATGCTTAAGCATTAATGATTACTTATCCGTAATAAGCTTTTATGCAAAATGTTGTCAAGCTAGCCCCACTTTATATCAGCCTTGCATGATCCTTGGTGTCACTTTATTTCTGGTTTCTGACGGGTAAGTCTAGCTGAGTACCTTCTTATACTCAGGGTTTTATCCCCACTTGTTGCAGGTTGTGATGTATCATGGCGACTGCAAGAGTTGGTTGACTCCTGCCGTAGTGGCGGAGTGTGATCACGGGCATGATCCTTCTTATTTACCTTATCTCTAATGCTTTTGTTGGAAGTTGTCACACACCCAAAATTTCCTATTTTGGGTTGTGCATGAAAAATACTAAATAAAATAAATAATTTCAATATTTGAATAAATTTATTAGATAAGTTAAGTTGCTGCTAATTTAAATATAGATAATTGTGGTTTTAAACTTTTTCATATTAATTTGATAATGTGGTGTTTGTGTGATGCTTGTCTTTGGTGTTGGTGAGTGCTATTATTTTCAAAATACCATAGGACGACGTTTACTTCTCACCGGAAATTTTTTTTTGGCATTTTCTGGATTTAAAATTTCAATTTCCGTGAGCTTAATCTTTTTCCTTGATCTCTTCATCAATCTTTTCATGAGCTCAAACTCATTTGGTTGAGTTCCTTATCTCTCCAAGAGTCTCCAGGATTTTTCCCGTGATTTTTCTGAGCTCTGGACTATTTTTCGCGGCCAAAAAGGTAATTCTAGATTTTCTGAAATTATTTTATTCGCGGAATTAAAATAATCCCGAAATTAAGAAAATCCGAAAAGTTTCCAAGCCCTACGACTATATATATGCCGGCGTAGCCCTCGACGCCCTGGTTTCAGAAGTACAACCCTTATCGCGAGTCGCCGCTCGTAGCTCCCTCCACCTCTTGCCGAAGTTCTGCATCTACAGCTTGCGTTCCGGCGAACTTCCGATGAGCTTTTCCGGCCAAACCGTCGCGTTCCGACACCAGCCACCACCACCAAGAGGCAGCCCTCGTCGTTCTCTACACCGTGGTATATCCGTTTGCACGAATCCATCGCTGTTTCATCGAGTTCCTATCTCATCTTGTTTTTCTCCGGCGAGGTACCACCATGGCTGACCGGAGCTCCTCCCAGCTCAAGGTAGAAGATGATACTATTTACAGTTTTGCCACTAAACTTGTTTTGATCATAAAATCTTCGTTTTAACTCCGATTTGACCCGTTCAAGTTGCGTTAGGTTCGTATTTGCGAGCTCTACATGTTAGTGTAGTTGTACAGTTGGTTTTGATAATTTATTTTTCGAGTTTATAATTGAGTATTTATTTATCTATAGGAAATCTTAGAAAATTCACAACTTTCACGTTTTAACTCCGAATTTGGTGATCTTTGCGTCTGTGTGATCGTAGAAACGTGTAGAAGAGTTTTATAAACTTTTATTACTGTTTTGCTACTGTTGGTGTACTGTTCTAATTATATCTCTTTATTTGCTTCGTGTATGTTTGATTGGATGCATGTGTGTTGTTGATTGATGATCGAGTATAGACGGTGAGCAGTATCTGGACGATCAAGAGTATTATTTTGAGCCAGACCAGCAGTATCATCAGGAAAGCTTTGATTAAGGCAAGTATAACATGGGACCATCCTTGTTGTCCTATTCACTGAAATTATCATACATATGCATGTGTCTTCCTTGACAACCATAGAGATTATAACTTAGCTATTGATATCTTGTTTCCTTGTCGCCTATGGGTTGTGCATTTGGGTAGCTACTGCTAGTGCTTAATTATGAACAATGATCTTGTAATTTGACTAATGGATTATGCAATCAACCATTAAGATGATTTTATTACTGTTGAAAGGGGGCTAGAGCAAGGGGTTATATTGTTGCTCTGGTTTCTCTCCGTAAGGACTTACCTGTAAGTGATAACCGGGATATACAGTACAGCTGTGAGGGCTATATGGCTCTGGCTCTAGTTGTTCAAGAGACCTTTTCTAGCTTGTTAGAGGTTACCTTAAATGGCGTAAGAATGGCTTGCCACTTTGGGTGTAGTGCGAGCCCCTGGCCTAGTGTGTATAGGCTGCGGTTGTTGTGCCACAGGGAAGGGGGGTTCTACATCTGCCTGCCGAGTGAATCTAATGGCCCTAACTTGTTAGATGAACTTTTGAATGGCTTTATATGGTCTCTGATGTTTTGGGCCTTGCAAACCCATGCATTTGGAAATCATGACTCACAGTGAAAGTGTATACCTCTGCGCAGAGTTAAAAACTGGTATACTAGCCGTGCTCACGGATACGAGCGGCCTTGGGGATTCTTACAGAATAGTTGATCATAACTGTTATATCATGCTTAATTATTGTTGATTATTATTTGCTCATGTTAATGCTATTCATTATCCTTATTACAATTGATCATTGATTCATTAATGGGAATTGGAATACCTTGATGCTACTCAATTGCTAATTATATGATGATTAAAAGCTAAACGCAGTCAAACAGTGTCTAGCCTTTTTGAGCCTCATGAACCCTGTGTTATACTTGTTGAGTTCGACATGGACTCACTCTTGCTATTTCCCCAACACTCCAGTGTGTAAAAAGATGCTACTCGGAAGAAGGACAAAGGTGTAGTGGAGTTTCCAGAAGACTAGTAGAAGTGCTAGGCATATGTTACCCCCAGTCAGCCATCCCTGAGAAGAATGGAGCCCGAAGTTTAGTCACCGTTCCGCGATACTCTGATGTAAGTGTTAATATAGCTATGTATACGTTATATAATAACATTGTTTCTGATATCTTTTTCATTCTGGCATATGTGTGGACTTCCTGGGCACACATATGATTAGCCTGGTTTTGTTCTTTAGAAAACCGGGTGTGACAGAGTGGTATCAGAGCGGTGTTGACTGTAGGACATATGCCAAGTAGCACTGGACGTATTCTAAAACTTATTTTACTATAAAACTAATTTGTCATACCTTGACTCATTGATTTTGACTATTTTCTCTTCCTTGTCTTGTTGTATCCCCTCCTTGATATAGCTTCCTTTCAGCTATTATTTCTTACTCCCTTAGATTTTGTTTTATGTTGTTTTTACTAAAAGTTTTCTGATCTTACCTTGTTCAAAAGTTCGATGGCCTTTCATCATCTCTAATGTGTCAATAGGATGACCACCATTATTGAAGAAGCACGTGTACTACCGATGATGTGATGTGTGCTTGTTTTGCTTGATGTGTTGCTTGTGTGTTGTTCTTGTTCTCATATTTCAAAGGTGGCTCGGAAGGTATAAGTCTTGAGGAGTAGCTTGATCTATGCTAAGTGGGGTAGGTTTTACGTAATACTCCGCATGCTGATTTCTATAGCAGTCTGCAATGTTTCTGTTATATCTCAAGATATGGACATGAGAAATTTATAAAATTTTACTGGGAATAACTAGACTTCTGTATCTTTCCAAACCCACTAGATTTACCTTTTTACCTATTTTGAGCTAAGATATATACCTGTTCTAAGTTGAGGTTACTGCACAGTCTGGAATTCTGGAACAGTTTTGGCTAAGCTCTGTTTTTGATTAATTTAATAACAGAACCTGGAAAAGTGTTATTAATAAAAGTTGTAGATAATTTCATAAGCTTTCCAACCATATAAAGATCACTTCATTTGGATCTTTGTAGCTCGAGTTATGCCAGATTTACTGAACTGCTAAAATTGGAATTCGCCCAGAAATTTTCTGCATTACTTCCTTATCTTGTACAAGTGAATATATCATTGGATATCTTTGAATCTCATTGATTTGCCTGGGAATCTTACATTAGAGATGATTATGGTTATCTAGTATAAAAGGGATGTGAGTTACTTTGGTGTCCCCTAGTTTCTTTTTCTTAAGGGGGTAGCAAAGTTGTGAGTGTTGCAAGATGAATGTTTCGTGTGTCCTAGAGCTTCACTTGGAAGAAGTGGTTATCTCTATGATTGGAAGTCTATAGTTAGTTTCATGAAAACTTAGATGACATCACCCCCATATCAAGTATGTTTAGTAAGTTTTAAGTGAAGGACTTATCATTAGCAGCAAGCCTTAAAGAAAGTGTTGCCTTCAATGACATTGTCAGGTGGAACAAAATCTTTGTTAAATGGGGTAGTGTCCGTTACCATCATCAATCTCAAGCGACGAGGTACCAAGAACTGAAGATTAAACCTTATCTTTCTTGTCATCTTTTGGCTATCCTCGATCCATGTCTTATATCTCATCAACACAAAGCAAAGAAGCATGAAGACTTGAAGATTAGTGTTATCTATCTCTCTAGTCTCTCTTAATCTCGTTTCTGCCTTATCCTGTTTTTTTATAACAGTCTGTCTACCTTAGCTTATATCTCTATTTTTGGATGCCCAAAAATCATGGATAAATTCTGGACAATAGTAGACTTCAATATCTTTCTCTGACCGTAAGAACCACCCTGATATCTATTATGGTTTGGGATTTATGAAAATCACAAGGCGATGCATCTGTGCTGTCAGCAATCTGGAATAGTTTCTGTTGTGCACAGTTTTCAACTAACTTAACTGCAGAATTTGGAGAAGTGTTCTATAAGGAAGTTGTAGTAAATTTGATAAGCTTTCCAACGGTATAAGCTACAATATCATTGGATTCATAGAACTCGAGATATAACTGTATTTCTGCACTGCCATTTCTCTGCTCGCGAGGAAGTGTAGGATTACTTGTTCTTGTATATGCTTATGAATCTCTTTGGGATGCCAGAAGGACATGATGGTAGTCATCACTCAGAAACAAATGCAAGTTATCCTTTGGTGTTCTCTAGTTGATCTCTTCTTAAGAGGGGTTGCCGAACTAAAGGCGATACAAGATGGAGGTTTTATACGTTCTATTTTCGTCATCTGGAAGCATCAGCTATCTACATGGTTGCAAAGTCATTATCGAGTGCAGGTATCTTTTCTCAGGGTTGGTAACCTGTTAGAACCATCTACAAGAATCGTAAGGGTCTAAAGGAGACATTTACAAAGTTGGTTTTGAGTTTGTGGCATCATCATTGGATAAGAGTTGATCAGAGAAGCGTGAAGATTTGCAAAATCAACTTTATCTTTCTCCCTGGTCTCTCCGAATCTCGGGACGAGATTCTTGTTAAGTGGGGTAGAATTGTCACACACCCAAAATTTCCTATTTTGGGTTGTGCATGAAAAATACTAAATAAAATAAATAATTTCAATATTTGAATAAATTTATTAGATAAGTTAAGTTGCTGCTAATTTAAATATAGATAATTGTGGTTTTAAACTTTTTCATATTAATTTGATAATGTGGTGTTTGTGTGATGCTTGTCTTTGGTGTTGGTGAGTGCTATTATTTTCAAAATACCATAGGACGACGTTTACTTCTCACCGGAAATTTTTTTTTGGCATTTTCTGGATTTAAAATTTCAATTTTCGTGAGCTTAATCTTTTTCCTTGATCTCTTCATCAATCTTTTCATGAGCTCAAACTCATTTGGTTGAGTTCCTTATCTCTCCAAGAGTCTCCAGGATTTTTCCTGTGATTTTTCTGAGCTCTGGACTATTTTTCGCGGCCAAAAAGGTAATTCTAGATTTTCTGAAATTATTTTATTCGCGGAATTAAAATAATCCCAAAATTAAGAAAATCCGAAAAGTTTCCAAGCCCTACGACTATATATATGCCGGCGTAGCCCTCGACGCCCTGGTTTCAGAAGTACAACCCTTATCGCGAGTCGCCGCTCGTAGCTCCCTCCACCTCTTGCCGAAGTTCTGCATCTACAGCTTGCGTTCCGGCGAACTTCCGATGAGCTTTTCCGGCCAAACCGTCGCGTTCCGACGCCAGCCACCACCACCAAGAGGCAGCCCTCGTCGTTCTCTACACCGTGGTATATCCGTTTGCACGAATCCATCGCTGTTTCATCGAGTTCCTATCTCATCTTGTTTTTCTCCGGCGAGGTACCACCATGGCTGACCGGAGCTCCTCCCAGCTCAAGGTAGAAGATGATACTATTTACAGTTTTGCCACTAAACTTGTTTTGATCATAAAATCTTCGTTTTAACTCCGATTTGACCCGTTCAAGTTGCGTTAGGTTCGTATTTGTGAGCTCTACATGTTAGTGTAGTTGTACAGTTGGTTTTGATAATTTATTTTTCGAGTTTATAATTGAGTATTTATTTATCTATAGGAAATCTTAGAAAATTCATAACTTTCACGTTTTAACTCCGAATTTGGTGATCTTTGCGTCTGTGTGATCGTAGAAACGTGTAGAAGAGTTTTATAAACTTTTATTACTGTTTTGCTACTGTTGGTGTACTGTTCTAATTATATCTCTTTATTTGCTTCGTGTATGTTTGATTGGATGCATGTGTGTTGTTGATTGATGATCGAGTATAGACGGTGAGCAGTATCTGGACGATCAAGAGTATTATTTTGAGCCAGACCAGCAGTATCATCAGGAAAGCTTTGATTAAGGCAAGTATAACATGGGACCATCCTTGTTGTCCTATTCACTGAAATTATCATACATATGCATGTGTCTTCCTTGACAACCATAGAGATTATAACTTAGCTATTGATATCTTGTTTCCTTGTCGCCTATGGGTTGTGCATTTGGGTAGCTACTGCTAGTGCTTAATTATGAACAATGATCTTGTAATTTGACTAATGGATTATGCAATCAACCATTAAGATGATTTTATTACTGTTGAAAGGGGGCTAGAGCAAGGGGTTATATTGTTGCTCTGGTTTCTCTCCGTAAGGACTTACCTGTAAGTGATAACCGGGATATACAGTACAGCTGTGAGGGCTATATGGCTCTGGCTCTAGTTGTTCAAGAGACCTTTTCTAGCTTGTTAGAGGTTACCTTAAATGGCGTAAGAATGGCTTGCCACTTTGGGTGTAGTGCGAGCCCCTGGCCTAGTGTGTATAGGCTGCGGTTGTTGTGCCACAGGGAAGGGGGGTTCTACATCTGCCTGCCGAGTGAATCTAATGGCCCTAACTTGTTAGACGAACTTTTGAATGGCTTTATATGGTCTCTGATGTTTTGGGCCTTGCAAACCCATGCATTTGGAAATCATGACTCACAGTGAAAGTGTATACCTCTGCGCAGAGTTAAAAACTGGTATACTAGCCGTGCTCACGGATACGAGCGGCCTTGGGGATTCTTACAGAATAGTTGATCATAACTGTTATATCATGCTTAATTATTGTTGATTATTATTTGCTCATGTTAATGCTATTCATTATCCTTATTACAATTGATCATTGATTCATTAATGGGAATTGGAATACCTTGATGCTACTCAATTGCTAATTATATGATGATTAAAAGCTAAACGCAGTCAAACAGTGTCTAGCCTTTTTGAGCCTCATGAACCCTGTGTTATACTTGTTGAGTTCGACATGGACTCACTCTTGCTATTTCCCCAACACTCCAGTGTGTAAAAAGATGCTACTCGGAAGAAGGACAAAGGTGTAGTGGAGTTTCCAGAAGACTAGTAGAAGTGCTAGGCATATGTTACCCCCAGTCAGCCGTCCCTGAGAAGAATGGAGCCCGAAGTTTAGTCACCGTTCCGCGATACTCTGATGTAAGTGTTAATATAGCTATGTATACGTTATATAATAACATTGTTTCTGATATCTTTTTCATTCTGGCATATGTGTGGACTTCCTGGGCACACATATGATTAGCCTGGTTTTGTTCTTTAGAAAACCGGGTGTGACAGAAGTCGACCGTGGTACTGGCATGTATTTGAAATAAGAATAATGTTAGTTTCAAATTACTTTGCTTCCGCTACTTTTCAATGTAAGTTCTAATAACTATGTTGAACTCCGATGTATATTCAATTACTTGTGAAATGGTTGTAACATATGACTTGTTATGTTGAATCACTACGATCTTGGCTGGTATGTTGGTTGGTTTGAAATCCCTCGTGATTTCATTGGACTACCGGAGTTATATGGGCTCAAGTGCGAGAATTTGATCACTTCGGTGATTGTTTTTGTACTTGTGCTCTTATAATTTGGACGGTTCCGTTACAGCTGGTATCGGAGCAAGATTCAACATTAAACTTGTCGTATGTGTATTTAAAACAAAGGTTTTGTTTTATAAAATCAGTTTTATCAACTTATAGCTATATATAGGTTTGTGAAATCTGAATTCTAAACCTAGTATGCCAGTGGTCAATTTTCTATGCCCATATAAGGATTATTAGGTGGCTTATATAAGTACTAACTTGGGGGTTTTTCATTTATGCATCTACGCCCAGGCCAAGGTATGTATGTGTGATGACTCTCCCACACTATGCTACCCAGTGTGTCAGATCAGAGGTAGCCTTCATATATGAAATAGCCATATATGTTGCTAGTTTACTTTTATGCAACATCGCACCTCCGCTCAGGTAAGTGTGAGTTGTGAGAGCATGACCGTACAAACTGCGGTCTAGGGGAGAGCTAGTTTTGGTTACTAGATTATCTACATGTTACACACATGTATATATGAAGGTACTTAATTGTGGGTGATCGAATGATTCGGGTAGTTTTGGTGCTACATGTATATATACGAGGGTATATGTACATGGAAGTACTTAGAATTTTTACTTCTCTGCTTTCATTGTGTGCTATATTGGGAAATGTTGGGCTGCAATGAAACTTTTCTGCAGGTACGCTAACCACGAATGCGTAAGTCGAATGTAGCTGGCGACTAGCTATATATCGAAAGAGTGCGTGTTATGCCACCGACATAGAACGTGATCGCCACCTTAGGTTGGCAATCTTGTGAGGACGAATAGGACGAAGCATGCATTATCATGATTGTTGCTTTTATGCACGACTATGCTCCTCTCACCCTTGTTCTATAGTGTGTAACTTGTGATCAATGTGTTACACTATCTTTCTTGAGTAAAGTAAAATAAAAATGCCTTGTTCCATGTTGCTTGAGAAAAGTGTGTGCTTAGTTTTGTTAGAAATAATTGTGGTTACATGCTTGAACCTATAGATGCCCTCTAGTTTAGCCAAGTGGTGGATATGCTGTCATACAAATTTTTGAAAATGTTTTAGACCTCACTTAAGTAAATTGGATTCTCGTGAATGAATTAAATTGGTGTTGGTCTAGGGTAACAATGTTTAGAGCCACTAGGATGATATGTTTGTGTGCTCTCTTATTAAGTAGAACAAAGACAAACTTTGTTTTGCTTATTAAACATTGGCTGCTAGAGCGGTTTCTGTTGTAGTGATGCTTTTATGATCATAATGGTGTTTTCTGTAGTTATAGAGAATACCAAAGTTATAGCTAACTTACTTATCTAGCTTGTACAAAAATTTTATGACCCTAGGTCTTATGGTTTAAGAGTTATAAATTTTAGAAGTTTGTTGTCAGAATCTGCTCATGTTCAGAACAAATCTGAATGTTTGCTTTATTTGACCTGTGTGCATATGGAATCATGTCTTGGAGATAATAGAAGAAGTGTAGTACTTTTTCTAAGCTTTCCAAATTGTCCTATAGCACCAATTGGGGTGGTCTAAATCTCTACTTATGAGCTTGTAAAGTGAAATGACAGAATCTGTCCAAATCTGGGCAGAGATGTCTTCTTTGTCTTGTCTGGCCTTGTTAGATATAGAATCATCTTAATATGATAATAAAAAAGTTATAGACAACTTAATAAGCTTTACATAAAGTTAAGGCTCAGCCTTGTTGGACCCCTAGAGCTCCAGTTATGCAATTTTGAAGTTCTTGTTAGTTTTCTGTCCATATTGGTACAGATCTGAAACTTCAGCATGTTTGACCATGCTAACCTATGATTTAGCTTTTGGTATGAATAACTAATGTGTAGCCATCTTTCTAAGCTTTCTAGAAAGTATAGGATCACCTTTATGGGATGTCTACAACCTCAGCTATGGTCGAAACAATTAACTACTATGTTGCTGTCCATGTTCTGTGCCCATGCTAAGTAGCCACCTTAGCTAGCGTTTGTCTTAGGCTAAACTCGTAGTTAGTTCTTGCTTTAGATGAATGTTTGTTATGGGTGAGCCTGATTCTTAGTAGTGGTTGCTTAAGCTAATTGGATTGGATCTCTCCAATGCTTGACTATGATGTTTGTATGTATGCTTGTTAGTTAATTAGTGTCATAGTTGTCACTTCGATTGTCTTCGGTAAGTATACGAGTGTCGAGTAGCTTTATCTTAGAGCAATACTCGAGTTATGCGAAATGATCTCTTGGTGTCATCCCCAATTAGGTTCTTTTCCTTATGAGCCCAAGTCTAGACCATTAAATATTCGTGTATACCATGGTTGTCCTGCAACCGCACGTGAATACCTTTGTTTGATCTACTAGCCAAGATAGTTTCTCTTCAACTCTTCCTTTTGGCTATAGTTGTTTGATGCCAAGTTGTAAGACCCTTAACTGAATCCTTGTTGGACCTTTCGGTTACCTCTCCTAAAGGTTAGCTAGTGCGACGAAACATCTTTTTGTTGTGGCCTCAAAATCGTTTGCTTGCAAATTCATGCATCTACCTTATCAACTAAATCTAGAACTACAGATCGGTTTTTGCCCGTGAAATTTGCTTAATCCATCCCCAACCTTCTCAAGTCTCGAGATGTTTACCAGTCTTGATCTCATGTTGTGGTCCAACATGACCAAATCTCGTGCTTAGTCGCATTCAGCAATTGAGCTATGTTCTCTTGTGAGGTGTTTTGATCTACGGATAGCTTCCTTGTTGATTCTAAACCTTGTGACTACCTTTACTTGCTATCTCTCCTTGTATGGCGCTTGTTCATACAGCGCATTGGTGCCACTTGAAATTTCACTTTCGTTGTGCGTTTAGTAATGGTGTTATGAGTAGCCGCTGATGGTGCCGCGACGAAACCAAGGACCTCCTGTGGCTGCAGACACATGGTTGGCTGCTTGGCACGCGCTGGTATCATGGTTTCTGGTCATGATCCATTATGAAACGACAGTCGATGTGTTATTTTCTCGTGTTCCTTTTCTTGATTATCTCTCCAAATCGTATCGTAAGATCCATATCTTCGACCGAAAGTAGTGGAACTTCCTTCTAAAGTTGCTAAGAGGAAAAATCTTTGAAGAATAGGTCACCAACATAAACATTAACATACTACACGAGGTGGTAGACAAGTGACTCTACTTAGTTGTTCCAGTATTGACGAACGTCATCTAGTGAGCAACGTATCTCATTTCTGTTGGATAAGAATCGATTGTCACATTACGCAAGTCTTAACCTTTGTATGCATAATGACCATACCATTGAGATCAACCATCTCTGGTGAGACTCCGTATCTGCTGACTTTAATGGCAACCATCTGCTTTGTATCAACCGCAATTATTGTGATCAAGAATGAAGATTTGGAACTTTTTAGTGTTGAGAGACAACTAATTAGTTACCAATAGGAAGGTTAATCTCCAGCTAGGTAACGACTCTTTGGTAGCTATGAAGGCTATGTCTTACAGAGCAATAACCAACAAGAAGTTAATCAACTAGCCAACAACTTGAGTGATACTCTATCTTCCAGAGCCATTGTGATCAAGTCAATTCCGTCTTGGACAATCACACAGATAGTGCAAGGTGTTCTATCAGCTGTGATGAAGAATTAGAGAAATGCATGCTCTAGTTTTGATCAACATCCTTGTGCCCTTAGGTGCCACAAACAGTTTGTCCATAACTATTGGACAAAGTATTGAGGAATATTTGAAAGCAATCTAAGAAGTGTCAAACAACAGATTCCTATCTTAGAGCTGTGGTTTGATCCTAAAAGGGAAGCCTCAAGGTGAAAGTTGGCCTGACAAAGTTGCTACATTGCAAGTCAACTCAACTTACAGTGCAACTAAGTCACGAAGGAAAATTTTTACTCAATCGCTTGGTGGAAGACTACTTCCCGCAGTTTAGTAAATATTACAACTTTTGTTATCCTTAAGGACTCATTACATTTTTCTTTGGGAATTATTTTCCAATGATGATATACTTTGGTACCTTATAAATGTTTTTACCTAAGAGATTGCATCTGATTCAACCTAGATAACTGTCGCCATTGGATAAGAGAATCTTCTTAGGTAACATTTGGCAGAAATACGAAGCCGACAGAGTCAGCTATCACATTCACTAACCCCTCGATAGACTCAGATAATACAGTGTTGTCATCAGAGAAAGAGAACTGCACACATGGAACCTTGAGTAGTTTTCCATTAGTTGATATCAAAAGGATTGAATATTTACGACCAATATAGACCCTGTCTATTGGTTAGTCAGTATCCTATAGCCTCAGAGTATATTTGTCGTCTATGGTCTCACACTTTTGGAAGGTTGTGCTCAAGCCATTTTGGTAGAGGACTGCTTTTCAAACTTTGTGAACATAGAGCCATTTCAACGAGTATACTTCTAAATATTTTAGTCTAATGTCAAGTTCATATGGCCTATGTTGTGCTCATCAGAGAGTCAGATACTTGTGAGTGGTTCACTCATGGACCAAATGATCTTCGGACACTGAGAATGCAGTATGTGCTATCTTGGATTCCTTCCAAAGTAACAATGCTTCATGGGAGTCAATGAAGGAAATTCTTCAGACAAATTTTATCATGAAAAGTAAGTATCAGAAAGTGCCTTTGGTCAAATTGTTCACCGATGTTGAAGCTTTTAGCTGAATGCTATAGCAGATGTTGGGAACTAGATAACGTGTCTCTCTTCCTTAAAAGATCTTCTATTCCGAATCTCGGGACGCGATTCTTTTAAGGGGGGAGGGCTGTAACACCCCAGGTGTTTATCACCAATTAAGTAGTGGGTTTAAGCTTAAACATGACAGATTAAGTGGAGATGGCAATGCCAAAGTCAACCCTATGGAAATAAACCCTAATCTGAACTTAGATGTTGCACCCTTGCTTACATATAGGCTCAATTAAAAGATATATGCGTGGGTGTTGTTATCAAAGTATCTTCACATGTCTCACATCAATAACTATCTATAGTGATCCCTGGAAAAGTTTCATGAAGTTTGGAATCAAAAAGTCACATGAAATGATAAGTTCTATTCCTATTGGAATTTACACCATTAAGTGAATGGAATTATAGACCATCAACCAAACCTTGCAACTTTGCCCAAATGACTCTAGATGAATTCTACAACAAAAGTCATGAAGGGTTCATGTTGAGCAAGTGGCTAGAAAATGCTCAAATAGATCAAAAAGTGTAATTTAAGCTTTATCGTGATGCTACTTTGACTTGGTTTGAACTGTGTCTTACAGTGCTTGCATGGAGTTGCACCTTAAATAAAAGTTAAAGTTTGAGTGGAGTAGAACAAACTTTGTTTTTGGACCAAGAGCCAGATCAACTTGGAACTAAGTCAAACCGAGGCTCAAACTTGGAATCTCCTGCTGTTTTCAGAGTCCAAAAATATTCTAAGTCTGAGTTAACTGAAATCTGAATTTTCAGTTTCGTGTACCCCACATTAGGTCCTTCTATCTCTCTAACTAGGCCTAATTAGACTTTGAAGATTTAATAAAAGTTGGAGCTGGTATGTAGATCTACAACTTTTATTAATAGAGTTTTTGCTAACTCGTCGTAGTTTAGGAGTTATAGAGGCACGAAGTATGGGTTTCCGTGGTATGTTTGAGGTAGAATTGGAAATTTGAAATTGACGAACAGTGCCGACACTGTGCACAGAGCTGCAGCCGCGTGTTGCACTCGCTCGCTTCGCTGCTTGCATGGTCGGCCGACCTCAGCAGCTATGCGCCGCGTGGTTCCCTCCCGTCGTCGCATGTGCGCCAACTCACCAACTCTCGCGCCGCGTGGGACTGGCAAAGCCCGAGCACTTGCTCCTCCTCCCCCTGCTCGCTCATTCTCTCTCGGTCTCTTCTTCCTCGCCTTGTCTCTCTGTCTCTTGCCGCCATGTCCGCCGCGGCGGAGCTGCTGCCACTGCTTGCCCCAGCGACCTCAGCCACTACCGTCAGCAAGCCCTCCTTTTCTCGCTACCTGACGTCGGCCTCGCCTCCGTGGTGTAGACATCGAGTCACGACCGCCGCACCTCCATCAGTCGTCATCGCTAGCTACTACAGCAAGGCTGCTGCGGTTACCGCCGGCTAAGCCAGGTCCAGGCGCGGCCTAAGGCTGGCCACGGCCAGAGCCCGATCGGCTCTTCTCCATCGCTGATGGCACCGCCCGACAGGCCGGCCCTCTCCTCGCCGGTGCCTCTGTCCGCTCTGCTGTGCCTCCGTGAAGAAGAAGACCATGGTTCTGTCCCTATGACGAGTGGGCCCCACCTAAAAGAGCAATGCCACCTCAAATTTACAGATTTTGCTTTATCTTCAAAAATTCATATCTAGGGTTTGGTAGCTCTAAAGTTTGGAAAACATGTTTTGTTAGTTTCCTTGTTAAGTTCTCTGCATGTTGGGTCCATGATATGTGCCATGTATGCATGTTTTTGCACTGTAGAAATTCATTAGTGAAAAGTGGTTTTGGAATTGGCTTAACTTGCTTTCATCAATATCTGGAGTTTTAGAAGTCCAAAATTAGTGATTCCAATTTTGTTGGTCTTCTAGTAATATGCACTGTCTAAGAAAAATATAAAACTTATAGGTTGTTTCTGGGTTTCAGGATGTTTGACCTAGATCTTGTTAAATGAAAAATAAATGCTTGTTTTCCTTGTTATTTTTATATCTTGAGTTATGATGCTCCAATTGATGTGAAATTTTTATGGTAGGATTGCCATGCTATGTATGTACTGTGGTATAAATTTCATAGCCATTGCTTACTGTATGCTCAAGTTATTGAGTTAACTTGTTTATGGCTTAATAAATAGCTTATAAATAATATATAAATGATAAAATAGAAAATGTTGTTCCATTACCTTAGTATGATGTTTCTCTATCATATTGATTCATAATATGGCCTTGTGTTCACAGAAAATATTGAGTTTTAGGTTTAATTTACTTTCACATGAATTCTTGCTTTAGCAACTTGTCTTTTTCATAGAGGTTGCTATACATATCCAATTGGAGTGAAATTTGTACAGTAGACTATTGAGAGGATATGTGAGCCACTGTAATTTTTGTAGAATTTATTGTGCACTTTTGATAGGTGTTCATAATTCCACCTAATTATCTAAATAAATTAAGAAAATACATTAAAAGAAATTATTTAGTATTGGGCACTATGTTTTCTGGTGTTCATTAGTCTTGTGTGACATGTTGGTAAAGTTGGTTTTGTCTAATTATATGTTTGCAACATAAGTTAATAATTATTTCTTGCAAAATGAGGTTTCTGAACAGATTTGAGGATATTGTTAATTACCCTATGTAAATGATGTTTTCATGTCTTGTGTGCTATAACAAAGTTGTTGTGAATTTCATGATCTAACTGCTGTTAAAAATTTGGTGGCATTTGGCCATGTGGTTTAGGAGTTATAGCTATTTAAAGTTGGGTTACAGAATTGCTTGCTCTCTGTCTTGCTAGACCAGTTTCTGTGTTTGTGTAAATTCGACATGTGAAACTTTGGAATCATGCTGTGATGATTGTAAATGAAATGTAGATAATTTCCTAAGCTTTCCATAATGTCTTCTTGCAAGTCATTTGGATTTAGAGATCTCCAGTTATGATTGATTTACTGAGTCCAGAAAGTAGCAGATTCTTGTTCTAGTGCTTTGATTAACTTTGCCATGCTAATGTGTTGAAGTGTGACTCATATCTTTGATGATACTTGGGTGGTACCCTGTGATCTTATGAGACTTGTTTCTTGATTGATGTGCTTGCCCTCTTCTATGTTATGTCTTAATGAGGATTAAGTTAATTAGCTCTAGGGTTTATGTGAACTTTGGTATGCTTGTTTGATTACTTTGTTTATTGCACTTCTTTGCATTCATACATATGTATTGTTGCACCTCATTTAGGTACGTTAGCTAAAGCACGGGAAGGACCTGATGTGGAGCCAAACCCGAAGACGGTGTTTGGTGGATCCATCCCGAAGATAGAAGGATCGGGCAAGTGCTAGATGGGAGGATGCTCGCCAAGCAGATTTTATCTGACATACTCTAACTTGAGTCGGATCCCAGGCAAGCCCCGGAGCATTATAAGCCTCCTATCTTCAAAGCAATTAATTCTATATATGTTATAAGTATTGTTGCATTAAGTGGTAGGAGTTGGTTGAAAACCTTGCTGCATTATATCATTCCTTGTCCAGATATATGAATCCTTGAATCCTACGTAGACTAGGATCGAGTAGATGCTTAGCCCTGCTTTAAGCGGTAGAAGTCAGGTGATTTCCTGTCACCTGCGAGATATAGGGATATTCATATATGGCACGGTTGGCTATATTTGCTATCGTGGAAAGGAACCATGTGTTAATAAAATGAAATGAGACCGGGCGGGATGACGATAGTGAAGCAACAAGGCATGGAGGTCTTGGGTGTGAATCTATCCCCGTCTGAGTCGTTTAAGGACCGATTCGCTGTACGTCCTTGAGTCATGTTGAACGCAGTCTAACACTTAGTTGGCCGGATAAGCCGTTCCGACCGCGAATCCGAGTAATACAGTTCAGGCCGGGAATCGAATGGTAGGTTGCTTCTTGGAGGAGAGAAAGGATGTGCTTGGGGACATTAGCGTGAGACCAAGGGGGGGTTAGAGTCCCTATCACCTGGCAGAGTGTCGCCCTTGGGGTCGCGACATCATTCGGACCCGCGGCTCCTGAACTGTACCAAAGGTGACCTGAGCAGCCCTCGCCAGGCGTGTCTCGGTGAGTGTTAGAAATACCCCTCCAGCTGGATAGGAATTCGATTCGAATCGCCGTCGCTCCCGGTTAGTGAGCACTTGACTTGAGCAGCGGCAACGTAGATTCCATTAAATTGAACGGATGGTTAATTGGATCACGATGAAAAGGTTGCCTCAATTTATACCTGCTATGGTTAATATTGTTTGCTCCTAATAAAGTGAGTGCTCTAGTACAGGTGCTAATAGAGATGACAGGCTAATAATGATTAACTTGATGCTTAAGCATTAATGATTACTTATCCGTAATAAGCTTTTATGCAAAATGTTGTCAAGCTAGCCCCACTTTATATCAGCCTTGCATGATCCTTGGTGTCACTTTATTTCTGGTTTCTGATGGGTAAGTCTAGCTGAGTACCTTCTTGTACTCAGGGTTTTATCCCCACTTGTTGCAGGTTGTGATGTATCATGGCGACTGCAAGAGTTGGTTGACTCCTGCCGTAGTGGCGGAGTGTGATCACGGGCATGATCCTTCTTATTTACCTTATCTCTAATGCTTTTGTTGGAAGTCGACCGTGGTACTGGCATGTATTTGAAATAAGAATAATGTTAGTTTCAAATTACTTTGCTTCCGCTACTTTTCAATGTAAGTTCTAATAACTATGTTGAACTCCGATGTATATTCAATTACTTGTGAAATAGTTGTAACATGTGACTTGTTATGTTGAATCACTACGATCTTGGCTGGTATGTTGGTTGGTTTGAAATCCCTCGTGATTTCATTGGACTACCGGAGTTATATGGGCTCAAGTGCGAGAATTTGATCACTTCGGTGATTGTTTTTGTACTTGTGCTCTTATAATTTGGACGGTTCCGTTACAATACAAACTCTTCGAGGTGCCCTCACAAGTACAATAACACGGGCAACCACGAAGAACACCTAGCCGGCTAGGGTTCCAAGAACCCAAGAGTAACAAATACAAACCAAGCCAACTAGGAGGGGAACCAAGTGCTCAAGATGTGAATTGAAGCTTTCCACTCTTAAATCTCTCCTCTCTACTCAGATCTTGCAAGGGATTGGATTTGAGAGCAAAGAGGAAGAGAGAGGGTGAGTCAATGCTTGAGAGCTGTTTGTCTGAAGGTAGGTGGGAGTAAATGGTGTGTGTAACGGTTAGAAATGAAGGGGAGAGCTATTTATACTCTTATCTTCGAAGCGGTACCGGTACTACCGGTGAACCCACCGGTACTACCGATCCTAAGGGTTTCGACCGTTACAACCAACCTACTGGAGACTATTATGAGAAAAAAAAGCCTACCGGTACTACCGGTCTATCACCGGTACCACCGGTCAACGACCGGTACCACCGGTAGTACAGATTTTGGCGAAGACAAGTTTTGCGGGAAAAAGACTTACCGGTACTACCGGGCTTTCACCGGTACCACCGGTCAAAGGCCGGTACTACCGGTCAACCACCGATACTACCGCTAGAACAAAAACTCGCAGAACTAAGGCGCTGACACCGGCGGGATTTATGCCTACCGGTACTACCGGTGGTTCACCGGTACTACCGGTACTCCCAGGCATAAAACACTTCTCTAAGTGTCCGTGAGTGCAAAGGTGTCTTTAAAATGCTTAAACCAATACACATTGAGCACAAGTTTTCCCTCTAGATAACCTAATTTGTATCCCTCTTGATAGTGCGGCGTTTCTTATAGCTCAAGTCAAAAGATAAAATCAAATCTATCCACTTGAGACGGAACGCTTTTCAAACAAGGGAATTGAGGGTGCTAACATCACCAAATGTGACCATACAAATTCTTTCATTGAACTAACACCTGCATATTCACTTAGATAGACATGTTAGTCCCTAATTTGATTGTCATTAATTATCCAAAACCCACAACGGGGGCGAATGCACTTACAAACTCCCCCTTTTTGGTAATTGATGACAACCAACTTAGGCTTACATAAGATGTAGAGAATTGAAGATTTTTTGAATTTCAAACTTTACGAGAGGCTCCCCCTCAGTGTATGCATTGAACTTGAATCTCAACATTGATCATAATCAATATGCATACATAAGGGAAGCTCCCCCTAAATTTTGCAATTCGTGGGGTGCCTAAAAGTGTGTGACAAGAATTATATCGTGATGCATGAGACATGACTTATCACACAAAAACAAGAAAGGCTAAGGTAGAAAGAAAAGGACTAAAAAAACAACACAGCCAAACTAAGCCAACAAACAACATCAGAAAAAAAACATCTAGGCAAACATAACAAATAAGCATAAGTGATTTGCCTACAATCATCCATCATCACACCAATAGTTCTTTGTCCACCATACATAGTTCACCACAGGGTTTGGAATTAAAACACGACCATTAACTACCTATTACATAGATGATAAGCCTAACACTCCCCCTTTGGCATCAAATGCCAAAAAGGGTAGGCAAGGAAATGACCAAGGTAGCGAAGTCTAATAAGGCTCCGAGAAGTCACGGTCATCGTCACTGTCGTCGCTGTCGTCGTCGTCGGTCGAGTAGTCAACCAACCCTGGCGATGGAGGGACTGTCTTCTTACCACGAGGGTCATCGGACGGGCCAGCCTCCTCACTAGGACCAGAGACGGGAGCACCATACGACTCATTGTACTCGACAAAGGGATCCCGAAACTCACGGAGAGGACTCTCAGGAGGATCAATCTGTAGGTGCTGCTCAATACGCCTTAGGCGACGATCATCCTTCTCCGCCTTGTAACAGAAGGCCTCCCAAAGCTTCCTCAAAGCATACTTGATGACACCGCCACCACGCCGACGACGCTCCGAGGAGCGAGTAGGAGCAGTAGCAGTACCACCACGGTAAGCACCGCGGGAGGAAGTACGAGTGGCCGGACCACGAGTGGGAGAAGGAGCGGAACCACCACCAACACCTCTGGGGCCCAAATGACGCACGGAGTAGGACTTGTGCACAGTATTGTGATGGAATGAACGACCCACCACTTGCTCAATGATATACATGAGATATGGAGCATATGGCACAGACTTGTGGGGATCATTTGCAGCCTGCTCAATCTTGCGCCACATAAAGTCAGTGATGGAAAAACGATCACCACCAGTTCCAAAACGGCAAAGGACCTTAGGAGCATCAAGCATGAGATAAATAGAATCTCCAATCTTCGGGTCCAAGGTAAGGCGAATGAGATTGTTGAGGACATAAAAGTACGGCTTCAAATGAGTGGTAGTGAAATCAACAGTCGCACCAGGCTTGTATACCTCAGCAGCCTCTAAGTCATCGTGAGAGACAGAGTCTGGAAAAATATCAAAAAGACTAGAAGCACCCCTGTCCTCAGCAGTAAACCCAAGAAGGCGTGAAAAAGTCCGATAATCACATCTGTAATGGATGCCTTGGGTAAGCCAATGTAGTACAAGGTTCTGAGAATCAATCCACAGAGTTGCATAAAACTGACAGATAATCTCATCATTCCAATTATGCTGGAACGTCATAAGAGGAAGCAGACGACAAGCATCAAGATCAGCAACCAAACGGTGAATGTCAGGATTGTTCAAATTATCAAGAGAGGCGCGCTGCACCCACTTGTGCTGGAAGATTGGCGGAGAAGAGCCACGCTGCCCACTCTTGAAAAGAACCTTGTAATAATAATCTGAATGCATGCGGCTCCAAAAATGAACATCCACACTAGGATTGCGGATAAACTGATAGGGATTCTCACTGCGCTGCACCCGTAGATCACCCGCTCTCTTAGAATAATCAACAGGAAGAGAGGGTTGATAACCACCTTGATTCTGAGGACCGGACATACGAGGATTTGCATTTTGATGAAATAAAAGCATCCGGTTGGCAGTGGCAAGACCAATTTGTATAGGGGATTGAGCCACAATGTTAGGGTCAATAGAGCGACCCTCAATTTGCATAGCGGCAAGCTGTGGATTCTCACCTGCCGGACGCTGCCCCTGAACTTGCTCGCTATGACGACGCGGAGGATTGGGGTGTCCCATACTCGAGAGAGGAGCAGGCACACCCTGGGACTCAACATCATCTTCATCTCCAATGCCGCCACCACCTCCACGGCCGCTAGAACGAGCGGCAGTCCTTCCACGGACAGGCCGGGAAGCACTACCACCATCACCTCCACTGGGACGAGCGGCCCTCTTGGGGTTCTTCCTTTGCATGCTTGAAGATGAAAGAAGATTGAATCACAGCAAAGGAAGAAGTTTGGGCAACTCCAAAGCACCTCCACGCGATCCCCACGACAAGGGGAAACTTCTCCTCAAAGATCGGCAAGAGTGGTGGAGGGAGGAGGGAGATCGAGTGGGGGGTTGGAAGGGGCGGCGCCGTCGGTGGTGGTAGGATGCGGGCACGGGGAAGAAGAATAAGAGAAGAAAGGTCACATCCCCTATTTATACCCAGCCGCAACTTACACTACCGGTACTACCGGTGGAGAAGCACCGGTACTACCGGTCAGGTCGACAACGGCAGGCAGGCGACGCGAGAAAAAGAACTACCGGTGGTACCAGTGTCTAGTCGGTACTACCGGTCATAGACCGGTACTACCGGTCACCCGGCGGTACCACGGTGGTTCCAGTGCAGGAAGAAGTGGGTGAGAGATGGTGAACATATATGATGAACTAGAACCAACTCAAGCATGTCCAGATTTCATAGAAACAACACAAAACTATGAACATGCTTGAGAAGTGAAAAATAGATTTTGAAATCTCATCCAAGCTTTTTCAAAGAGTTTTCGCCTAGCCAGAATCAAACAAAATATGTCCAAAAAATCAAGCCACGTTACGAGAATCAATGATATTTAGTTCACTCCTCAAAGCACAAAATCTTGACTCATCTAGGGGCTTTGTGAAGATATCGGCTAGTTGCTTTTCGGTGCTCACATGATGTAAAGCGATATCTCCTTTGGCTTCATGGTCTCTCAAGAAATGATGCCGGATGTCTATGTGCTTTGTACGAGAATGGTTTACGGGATTGTTAGCCAATTTAATGGCACTCTCATTGTCACACAAGAGGGGAATCTTGGTTAGCTCACAACCAAAGTCTTTCAGGGTCTGCTTCATCCAAAGTAGCTGGGCACAGCAAGCACCGGCCGCCACATACTCGGCTTCGGCAGTAGACAAGGCAACACTATTTTGCTTTTTAGAGCTCCACGACACCAAAGACCTACCAAGAAATTGGCAAGTCCCGGTAGTGCTCTTTCGATTTACCCTGCAACCGGCATAATCCGAATCGGAGTAGCCAAGTAAATCAAAAGTGGAGCCCTTAGGATACCACAAGCCAAGATTAGGAGTGAGCACTAAATATCTCAAAATTCTCTTAACAGCCACTAAGTGACATTCTTTCGGATTAGCTTAAAATCTTGCACACATGCACACACTAAGCATAATATCGGGCCTAGATGCACAAAGGTAAAGTAAGGATCCAATCATGGAACGATATACCTTTTGATCGACGGCCTTTCCATCCTTGTCTAGATCAAGATGCCCATTGGTTGGCATCGGTGTCTTGATGGGTTTTGCTTTCTTCATGTCAAACTTCTTCAACATGTCAAGAGTATACTTCGTTTGACAAATAAAGGTTCCTTCCTTGAGTTGCTTGATTTGAAAACCAAGAAATAACTTCAACTCTCCCATCATAGACATCTCGAATCTATTCGTCATAATCCTACTAAACTCCTCACAAAAAGCCACATTAGTACTACCAAATATTATGTCATCGACATATATTTGGCAAATAAAGATATCATTATTGACTTTGCGAGTAAATAAAGTTGGATCGGCCTTGCCTATCTCAAACCCTTGTTTGAGTAGGAAGTCCTTAAGACAATCATACCAAGCTCTAGGGGCTTGCTTAAGCCCATAGAGTGCTTTGTTGAGCTTATAGACATGATCAGGATTCTTGGGATCTTCAAAACCCGGTGGTTGCTCTACATATACTACTTCGGAGAGGGGGCCGTTGAGGAATGCACTCTTCACATCCATTTGATATAGCTTGAAGTTGTGATGGACGGCATAGGCAAGTAAGATCCGTATTGACTCAAGCCTTGCCACCGGTGCATAAGTTTCCCCAAAATCCAAACCTTCAATTTGAGTGAATCCTTGAGCTACCAACCTCGCCTTGTTTCTTGTGACCACACCATGCTCATCTTGCTTGTTGCGGAAAACCCATTTGGTTCCAATCACATTTTGTTTAGGTCTTTCCACCAATGTCCAAACTTCATTACGAGTGAAGTTATTCAACTCTTCTTGCATTGCAATCATCCAATCCTCATCATCAATGGCTTCTTCAACCTTTTTAGGCTCTTTTGGAGACACAAATGAGAAGTGTTCACAAAAGCTTGCAAGCCTTGACCTTGTGATGACTCCTCTTTGAATGCTTCCCAAGATGTTATCAACGGGATGATCTCGTTGAATGGTATGATGTACTCTTGGGTGAGGCACTTGAGTTCTCCTTTGGATTGGACCTTCATCTTCATCATCCTTGTCTTGGTTGATTGAAAGGTCAAGATTAAGATCTTGTGTGAAGTTGTCTTTATTTCTATTTCAATCATCAACTTGGTTGCTATCTTCGACTTGTGGTGAATTTTGAATGACTTGAACACTTGAATCATGTCCATTTCTTGATGTAGAACCATCATCATGGACATTTATTGACTCATGATGCATATGCGGATCATGAATGGTTTGCTCTTGTTCATATTCATCATCTTCTTCAATGGGCTTTACTTCACCGGTAGCAAGCTTCTTGATCACTTGAGAGGATGGTTCTTCTTTACCTATAATGTCAACATTGACTTGCTCCTTTTGAGAGCCGTCGGTTTCATCAAATGTCACGTCAATCGCTATTTCAACTTGACCGGTTGTCTTGTTGAAAACACGATAGCCATGTTCGTTAGTACCATAACCAAGCAAGAAACCTTCATCAACCTTTGGTGCAAACTTTGAGCTTTTGGATTTCTTGTTAAGTATGAAACACTTGCAACCAAAAACTCGAAAGTAATGCACCTTAGGTTTGTTACCGGTAAGAAGCTCGTAGGTGGTCTTTTTCATGATTTTATGAAGATACAAGCGGTTGATTGCATGACATGCCGTGTTGACCGCTTCCGCCCAATACTTGTCCGGAGTCTTGTATTCATCCAACATTGCTCTTGCCGCTTCTATGAGTGTTCGGTTCTTTCTCTCCACAACACCATTTTGTTGAGGAGTATAGGGAACCGAAAACTCATGCTTGATTCCCTCTTCATTAAGGAACTCTTCAATATTGGTGTTCCTAAACTCCGTCCCGTTGTCACTTCTCACTTTCTTGATCTTCACTTCAAATTCATTTTGAGCTCTTCTTGCAAACTTCTTGAAGATTACTTGAGTATCACTTTTATCTTGCAAAAAGAATACCCAAGTGAAGCGGGAATAATCATCAACAATAACGAAACCATATTTGTTACCTCCAATGCTTATGTAAGCATTGGGACCAAATAAGTCCATGTGAAGTAGCTCAAGTGGTCTCATTGTTGATACAACATTTTTGACGGGATGCTTGGCTCCAACTTGTTTGCCCGCTTGACATGCGCTGCAAATCCTATCTT
This sequence comes from Saccharum hybrid cultivar R570, assembly GCA_038087645.1. Lineage (NCBI taxonomy): Eukaryota > Viridiplantae > Streptophyta > Magnoliopsida > Poales > Poaceae > Saccharum > Saccharum hybrid cultivar. The sequence continues at coordinate 3,003,954 of JAQSUU010000043.1, read as the reverse complement.
TCTCAAAAGAGACATTTGTTAGTCCAAGGATGTGTTCGCCTCTTTGAAGGTCGGCCAAGTTCCTCATTCCAACATGGGCTAGTCGGCGATGCCATAGCCAACCCATGCTAGATTTTGCCACTAAACAAGTCTCGGGCTTCACTTTACTAGATGTGAAATCAACTAGATAAAGTTTGCCTTTCAAACGACCCATGAAAACAATGGAGGAATCCTTCCTTTTAGAGACTTCCACACCCACATTGGTAAAGAGACAATTGTAGCCCATCTCACAAAGTTGTGAAACGGATAACAAATTGTATCCTAACCCTTCCACAAGTAATACATTTGAAATAGAATTATCATTTGAGATAGCAATTTTACCCAAACCAAGGACGTCTCCTTTACCATTATCACCAAACACAATGCGTTCACTTGTACTTTGATTTGGTTGAAAGGAGGTGAACATATTCTTCTCTCCGGTCATATGATTAGTGCATCCACTATCTAGCACCCAACTTGTTCCACCGGAGGAGTATTCCTACAAAAATAAATTAAGCCTTGGTTTTAGGTACCCAAATTGAATTGGGTCCTAAGGGGTTAGTCACATAGGTCTTGGGCACCCAAACACTCCTTATGATTTGCTTCTTCTTGAGTGCACCAACATACTTCACAACAATCTTACCATCCTTGCCCCAACAACACATATAATCACTAGCATAGCTTCGTGAAATGGGTACTTGTTGCTTGGAGGTAAGCACTTGCTTCTTTTTGTTGTTGGCCTTGGTCTTAACAAATGTGCTTGAAGGAGTGGCAACGTTGTTGACCTTGTTGATAAGATCGTCTAGTGCCACACCCTTGTTGAATCTCACACAAGGCACTCCATTGATCATGTTCCTTCCATTTGCTTTACCATCATACCTATTGTATCCAAGTCCATCCTTGATGAGGGGGTGTCTTGATGACTTGTACATGATTGTTGATTGCTTCTCCTTGCAACCATTCTTGATAACCATGTTCAATCTTTGAATCTCCTTATCTTTCTTTTCTAGCTCAACAAGGTTAGTACCACAAGCACTTATATCATGATTATAACATCTTTTACATCCTTCACTAGTTGAAGCATTGGAATCTCTGGATTCCTTAGAATGGATGGAAGTGCTATTCCAAAGAGTTTCATAGCTAAGTTCAAGAGTATAATATTTATCTTTGAAGCTTGTGAGGCTTTCTTGAACCAAGCTATGTTCACTCTTTAAACTAGATAAAGAGTCATTAACCAAAGAATGTTCCTTAGTCAAACGTTCATATGAATCTTTGGCTAAGGATAATTCTTTGTTTAATTTCTCAACTTCCTCCTTTTCCTTAGAAAGGCATGCTTCAAGTTCAAGGTTCTTCTCCCTTTCCACTAGGAGCAATTCCCCTTGCGACTCGATGCATGCTTCCCGCTTTTCTAGCTTTTGGATTAGTTTTATTATTTGAGAGCCGGCCGATTTTCCGAATTTCTTTATCATGTTGTTTGCAAGTTCATCATCATTTTCATCACAACTACTACATTCATTACTAGAGTGAGTCGGAGAGTTGTGTGGTACCTTCTCTCCCTTTCCCATAAGGCAAGTAGGAGTGTAGTAGACGTTGTCGATGAGATTTTCGAAGAGCCTAGGTGATAAAGATAAGTCGGTGAACAATGATGGTGATGAAGAATGGTTGATGATGCGCTTGGGTTGAGAGGAAGAAGTCTCTTGAATAGCAATCGTTGCTACACCCTTCTTCTTCTCCTTATCTTTGTCATTTGAATCATCACTTTCATCATTTGATTCCCATTCTTCACCAAGATGTGCTTCACCTCTCTTCTTGCCTTTATGCTTCTTGTCATCATCTTTGTTGTGCTTGTGCTTCATCTTCTCTTTTGGACAATCGGCAATGAGATGACCAATATCTCCACAACCATAACAAAATCTTTTCTTGTATGGCTTGGCTCCACTCCTCTTCCTCTCCTTCTTCTTTTTCAAGTATTTTCTATAGTTTGCAACTAATAGAGCTTCTTCCGCATCGGAATCTTCATCTTGTTCTTCATCACTTGATGGATCATGAATATCTTTCTTCTTGCCTCTACCATGAGATGCCTTGAGAGCAATATTCTTCTTTTGACTTGATGCTTCTTTTGCTTCATCTTCTAAGCACTCATGGTGTTTCACCTTGGCAAGCATTTCTTGAGGTGTCATTGTGTCATAGTTAGGTCTTTCCATGATGACCGAAGCAAGAATGTTATTCTTTTGTCTATATACTCTACACAACTTTCTAGCCGCCGAGTTGTCATCCCAATACGTGTCACCAAGAGCTCTTATTCTATTGATCAAGGTCATGAATCTATCAAACATAGCTTGGGTAGTTTCACCTTCAATCATCCCAAAGTTCTCAATCTTGCTTTGAAGTAGCTCAATGTTTCCCTTTCTCACACTTTTATCACCTTCAAATGAAACCTTCAAGGTATCCCAAATTTGCTTTGCACTTTCCATGCCGTTTACCTTGTTGTAATCTTCTTGATTTAGGCATGATAGAATCAAGGAAGCAGTTGTAGCATTTTGTTGTATATCAAGGTAATCTTCGGTTGTCAACTCACCATCTTCTTCCAAAGCTTTAACACCCACTTCCACAATCTCCCAACATCTTGCGGCAATAAGATGCATCTTCATTCTATGAGCCCAATCGGTATATCTAACTCCATCAAATTGAGGTGGTTTACCGGGGTTGATGGTTGGCAAGTGTGTATTGGATTTGCTAAAAGAAGAGTACTCATATGGAACACGAGTAAACCCTTTAGGTGTCTTGATTGCTTCATTCTCACCATCTCCATCACCACCACTTGCCACATCTTCAATCTTCTTACTTACGGCTTCCTTTAACTTATTCATCTCATCTTGCATCTTGTTCATTTGCTCTTTTTGTTGCTCTAGAAGCCTGTCACTGAGTTTCTCGGCAAGCAGCTCAACTAGCTTGTTCAAGGTGTCATCATCAAGGGTAGCCATGCTTTCTCCTCACGCGGTGAAGCGCTAAACACGAGGAAACCTGCTTTGATACCAATTGAAAGGATCTAATAGGCCTAGAGGGGGGGTGAATAGGCGGATCTAAAAACCTGAAACTCAAAACTCAACGCGGAAGTTAAAACACTGACCGGTACTACCGGTTGATTTGGACCGGAACTACCGGTGAGGGATCACCGGTACTACCGACGCTGACCACCGGTACTACCGGTACCCTACTGAAACTAAGAAATCAGAGATTTGCGAGTTGTGATTTCAGATCTGAGTTTTACCCCACTACCGAAGATGATGTTGATGAAGTTTATGAACTCTCCTTTCTTGTTCCTTTACCAAGAGTAGATCGAGCACCCACAACCTATGAAAGAGATATGAAAGAGGGAGAACACAAAGAACAAGTAATATCTCAAGTGAACACGAATAACAACAACAACAAGCACGCAGGACGCACGATTTAACCCGAGGTTCGGCAACCCCACAAAGGAGTTCCTACGTCCTCGTTGTTGAGGTGACCACTAAGGTCGGAGTCTATTCCACCTCCTTGCCTCCCTCAAGCAACCACAAAGGTTAGCCCAAGATTTCCACTAAGAATACAAGGGTAATACAAACTCTTCGGGGTGCCCTCACAAGTACAACAACACGGGCAACCACGAAGAACACCTAGCCGGCTAGGGTTCCAAGAACCCAAGAGTAACAAATACAAACCAAGCCAACTAGGAGGGGAACCAAGTGCTCAAGATGTGAATTGAAGCTTTCCACTCTTAAATCTCTCCTCTCTACTCAGATCTTGCAAGGGATTGGATTTGAGAGCAAAGAGGAAGAGAGAGGGTGAGTCAATGCTTGAGAGCTGTTTGTCTGAAGGTAGGTGGGAGTAAATGGTGTGTGTAACGGTTAGAAATGAAGGGGAGAGCTATTTATACTCTTATCTTCGAAGCGGTACCGGTACTACCGGTGAACCCACCGGTACTACCGATCCTAAGGGTTTCGACCGTTACAACCAACCTACTGGAGACTATTACGAGAAAAAAAAAGCCTACCGGTACTACCGGTCTATCACCGGTACCACCGGTCAACGACCGGTACCACCGGTAGTACAGATTTTGGCGAAGACAAGTTTTGCGGGAAAAAGACTTACCGGTACTACCGGGCTTTCACCGGTACCATCGGTCAAAGGCCGGTACTACCGGTCAACCACCGATACTACCGCTAGAACAAAAACTCGCAGAACTAAGGCGCTGACACCGGCGGGATTTATGCCTACCGGTACTATCGGTGGTTCACCGGTACTACCGGTACTCCCAGGCATAAAACACTTCTCTAAGTGTCCGTGAGTGCAAAGGTGTCTTTAAAATGCTTAAACCAATACACATTGAGCACAAGTTTTCCCTCTAGATAACCTAATTTGTATCCCTCTTGATAGTGCGGCGTTTCTTATAGCTCAAGTCAAAAGATAAAATCAAATCTATCCACTTGAGATGGAACGCTTTTCAAACAAGGGAATTGAGGGTGCTAACATCACCAAATGTGACCATACAAATTCTTTCATTGAACTAACACCTGCATATTCACTTAGATAGACATGTTAGTCCCTAATTTGATTGTCATTAATTATCCAAAACCCACAACGGGGGCGAATGCACTTACACTCTACTTCGTGTTGCCCTGCTATTGCTCGGCTTCTTCTATATAAACGACCGACGTCGTCGTCGCTTTTCTTTTTCGCCATCACTGCCGACAAGTTCACCCGCCGATGAAATTCACCGTCGCCTAGCCACCGCAGTCCTCTCCATCTCTCCCAAAGCATCATCACGCTCTTGCGCTTCGCCTGGGCTAGCTCACAGTCACCTGTATAGCCCACAGAGCCTTGCCCGCCATCGTCCTCCTCAGGTCCGGCAAAGCGCCGCCGCATTCCACCTCGTCGTGGCCAGCCGCCTCCACTGCCTCTCTATGCCTGCTGGTTGCTCCGCTGCAATTGGGGTGAACTACTGATGCTCCTGGTGCTCTCAATTGTAGCGTGTCTAGCTTGTCTAGCCGGAGCGGCGGGAACCGCGACCCCCGGGCCGCCATGGCCGGTGAGGTGCTTCCTCCGGGGCGTCTGCGATCGCGTGATGTGTCTGGGGAAGTTTGGGGGGTCATGTTGGTCATGGTGGTCGGGTTAATCAGTCAAGGTCTGGTCGCCGGCGTCGTGGTCACCGGCTGGCCACCGTGCCGCCATGGCCGAGCGCGGGGATCGGGGAAGAAGAAGAGAGAGAGCAGGAAAGGGAGCTGGGCCGGCCTAGGTGCTTGCTGGGCCGTGAGTGCGCGCGCGGGTGGTCTGCGAGCGAGCGAGTGGGCGAGAGCACGCGTAGCTGGGCCGCGCGTCTGGCTGGGCCGAGCGAGGAAGAAGAGAGAGAAGCGGTCCGTGTTGCCATTTTTGTTTTTCTTTTTCCAAAATGTAAAACAGTGTTAGTTTTTGTTTATTTTAATGGAATTTTTGTAGAGCTCCAAAAATAGTGAAAATTTTTGTGTAAGCTTTTCAGGGTGTAAACTATCTAGTAAAAATATTAAATGCCAATTGTGAGTACTTTTTGCATGATCAACAATTAGCTCAATTAAATGTTAAATGTAATTTCCAGGAATTTTAATAATTAAAATATTAATCCAAAAATCATGAAATTTGTTTTGACACTATTTTAGGCTATGATCAATCTATAGGAAAAGTTTGAGCTCAATTTGTTGAAGTTTAATTTATTCTTAATTTATGCCTTAATTAATTAAGTAATTAACTAAATGTTAAATTGATAACTTTAAGTATTGTGTGCCCTTTTTGATTGAGTGATGACCTTGGGTCATTAACCCTTAATGATTCTTGGCACATTAATTACTTGATTGAGCTAATGATTAACATGGTCTTTAAGAAATAATAATGTTGTTTAATGAAGTACTGTTAGTAGTGAGTTCTGTTGGTTTGCAACTGTACCGCGAAGGAAAGTTGTACTCAAGTTATTAACCATGGCATATCATCATTAAGCATCATGATTATTATCGCATCATGTTGAAGCATGTAATATTCTCGTATAGTTCCCGCTTTCGAGGAGGTAAACGTTGTTGAGCAAGCTTTCGGAGTAGAGTTGTCGTCAGTGGGTTCTGGACCGAACGTCGGAGTTGTTGAGCCTGAACCAGTCATCTGTCTGAGCAAGGCAAGCCCCGGTGCATTTAAACCCTTCCTTGAGTTTTATAAATCTTTATCACTGGTACTATGATTATTGCATTAAGTAACTAGGAATTGAGTGATAACCCAATTGCTGCATTATCATCCTTGATTATTGTGATATCACCCTTGGTACCTGTTTTATTGAAAATGCATAGTTATACTTCGCTATGCTTAATGAGTTAGGCTTTTAAATGAAAAGCTTATATGACCATGATGGCATACTTGAGGAATAATGGAATGTAAGAATAAAACTGAAGATCGGGCGGGTGGTTTGGCCACTGCTAACTTGCATTGGGAAAGAAGTCTCAATGTAGTGTTTCTGCCTTGTCAGTTAAGGACCATCCATTGCAATCCTATTTGTGTTTCGAGACTTTGCTACTAGCCTCATGCCTTGGCTAAGCCCAAGATGTTAGTGATTCCATTACGAGAATGTCCAACCTCGCACTGGGAGTAGAGAGATGGCGAGAGTAGCGTGTACCCTCGGGGCTAGAATTAGGCCGGGTTCGAGGGGTACTGTACTCTCGGGTGGCGATGGACACGTTCTGGTTTTGGAAGATCTGAATGAGGGTTGGCATATTCAAGATTTGGTTCTACATATGTCGTGAGGTTAGAGATCCCTAGCTGGGTATAATCAGTTCGAATTGTCGTTGCTCCTCGGTTATGGAGACTCAATCACCTATCCTGCATCGTAGTTAAGAACTAGAATTGGAAGAAAGAATAAGGAAGGATCTTGATGAGAATTATTTTGATCTAGATTAGGATCACTTAGAATTGGTCAATGAACCATCAATGATAAAAATAAAATATTGAAAGTAAGGACTTACTCTAGTAAGCTTTTCTGCAAAAAAAAATTATTCTTGTATACCCTTACCTTGATTCTCTAAAAGCTAGCATGCCCTTGGAGTCTTTTTCTTAGTTGGGTAAGTCTTGTTGAGTACTCTCCGTACTCAGGGTTCATTAAACCCTTGTTGCAGGTGCGGTGCATGAGCAAGTTTGTTTTAAGCCTTGCTGCATGACCATTGTTGTTGAAGAGAGTGACGACGAGTAGGTTGTGTGGCCTCTGGGCAAGGCACCTTATTTGGGTGTTGTAATAGAGTTACTACTGATACTCCGCTACTACCGGTTTGTAATAATGCTACTTATGGTTTGAGGTTTGAAACTGTGGTTTGTAAACTTAAGTTATGTAAGACTTCCGCTCTTTTACTCTGATGGTATTTGAATAAATTGTTGTAATATTGCAATACTCCTGTAATTGGATCCTGTTCGAAGGAAAGCAGACCTTTTAAGTTATAAGGAACATAAGTATGGCTGTCAGAGGTCATTATGACAATGACGGCTACATGTGGGCCATCATAATTTAGGAGGTTCTGTGACAGCAGGGGTGTGCCCCATGGTCACAACTTATGTGTTAGCTGTTTCATGTTATTCATTTTGATGTTATTGTATTGCTATTTACTTGGGCAACCAAAATAGGATGGATTCAGTCCCTGTTGATGTGCTTGGTGGTCAGGGGGGTTTATGCCTGCTGCTGATGTAATGAATGGGTTGCTAGGGGTGGTCTAGCTGCTGTTGTAGCTGGTGATGGTCTAGCTATTACAGCTGGTGCTTGTGCTGCTGTTGTAGGAGCAGCTGATGGTGCTGGTGATAGGGGTGCTAGGGCCATGAGGTGGAACAACACCTCTGGTTTTGTTCTTAGAAGGATGGCTCAGCTCATTAGTGATGGTAGTAGGCCTGATAAGGTCTTCAAGGACAAAGATGTTAACCATATGGCCAAGGCATTTAAGGAGTACAGTGGAGAGGCAGTGGCCCAGCTCAGGTGTACAACCATTTGAGGAAGTGGAGGCAGAAGTGGTCTAGGGTCTGTTAGCTAAAAGACCTTAGTGGGGGCACTATGGGATAGTGACACCAATGCTATCATGCTTGATGAGGAGCACTACCTTGGGCACTGTAGGGTAGATCAGTGTTTTGTATCCTCTTTCCTCCATGCACCTATATCTTTCTATTAGTTGCCTAAAAATGTACCCCCAGCTATAGGACCATCCTAAAGATGTAGAATTTCTAAACTGCCCTATAAGGTTCTACACAGAGATGGAGTCCATCTTTGGCCATGCTATGGTGTTGGCGGTCACTATTGCATATTTAGAACCACCAATTATAGTCCAATAACGGGAGAAATAAACAAACTTTGCAAATATGCATATACTTTGACCTTGTTCCACCTATTTTTGGAGAAATATGTTTTTGCAGGACACATACACGAAAACAAGTGAAAATACACAAAATAAAGAAAGAAAGCACAGTGCAGAATTCGTATTCCAGGAATGTGCAAAGGAAAGAAGTAGAAGCCCAACAATTCTACACAACTGGGCCGAGACAGCACCGCAGGGGAGGCCTAGGCCCACTAGAGAACCGACCAGGCGAAGATGGTCGCAAGGCAGGCCCACCTGGGTGCGGGCGCAACCAGGGTGCGGTCACGCCCCCACCGCCTCCTCCTGGCCCCACTCTTTAGTGGCAGTTGTATGACGGTGTGTAGAGGTGGTTCCTGATTGTTTTCCTTTTTACCAGCGCCAAACCGTCATACACTCACTATAAAAGAAAGGCTAGGGCTCTCCTCTCAACACACCAACATTTGAGCTACACATCACCCTCCACTTGTACTCTCTTTTTATAGTTTTAGTAGTAGTTTGAGCAAGGCAAAGAGATACAAGGAGAGCTTGTCTCCTTGGAGGAAAGAGCTACTCTTGGTATTAATACATTGAGTTCTTCCAAGTTCAAGCTTTCATCTTATTCATATAGTAGTGCATATGAACTAGAGTATAGTTTTATACATGTTATAATCATGATATATGAACTAGTCTATAGTTTGGATGTCATGATCTTAACGTGTTCATCTTTGTTCTTCAACATTCATATAATTTATATGAGTAGAATTAGAGCTAAGTTGAGGTGGCGGTTTATCATGCCGTCGGGTGTGCCTAAGTCCTTTACCTATCGATCCATAGGGTCAGGGACCCAGGGGACTTGAGTAGTTTCTACATACTCAAGCATGGTGCTTGGGTATGGAAGTATGAGTGAATACATTTCCCTTTCCACGGTTGAGGGGTAGGCGGCAGGTGGTGACAGCCCTGTCCGTCCCTTGTAATCCCCCACGTTTATCTGGGGTGTAGGAGTTTAAATTGTCACATGAGGTTGCTGGCAGACCAGTACTCAGTGGTCTCCTGACCCATCTTACACTTAGCCCTAGCTCTAATCATATGACTTGTATGATCATTAACTTGTTCTTTGCATGACTATATTAGAACATGCCTGCTCAGCTTAGGAATATTCTTTTATTCTTTGTTTTTCCTTTTATCCTTGAGGTTGGCTCAGATGTGTGTCCACTATCCTTGAATTATCATTTTACCCCTGTCATATGCTATGTCCATCATGCAAGTATGTAATCATGTTTATAACAATGTTAGATGCATACACCTTGCCCTCCTTTGGGAAAATATAAATAACGATGCCTTGGAATACTCCAAGGTAAAATGCTACAATGATAGTTCCGTACGCTTGCGGATATTTGGTATGTAAACATATTAGGGCCATCATGATTGGTGTTTCTAAGTATCATTACCTAGAGACTGTAATTTCCAACATGCATACACGCCAATGTTGAGGGAATACACTCTTGAGTAGTGACGGTTAGGAACGCCAACTAGGCATTTCTAAGTGTCATTACCTTGCAACTATAAACCCTCAACAATGCACTGGCGCTGATGTTAGGGAACTACATTCTTGAGTAATGATGTTTAGGAATGCCAGATAGGCATTTTTGGCGTCGTTACCTATGACAGAACTGCCCATAGCAAGCAGGGTCTTGGATCAGTCCCCTTCCTTCAGGCTCTCCATGCAATGCTAACAATCCAATATACTCAGCCTAAATGAGCTAATCTTTTTCACGATCGAAATGAGTTATCCGGCCATTATGTGAAGGTACGTTCAATCTCAATCCAAGGGCCAAGACATCAGAGCGGTCCTTAAATGACACAGGCGCGATCAAGAACATAGGCCTAGTCAACTTCAACAACAACATAGTAACACTAGATCTCGTTCGGTCTCCAGTTATCCATTATCACATGGTTCTTTTCCATGATAGCAAATATAGTCAAACGTGTTCGAGTAGCCACCTAAATCTCATGGATGACAGGAATCACCTGACATCTACTAGTCTAAGCATAGCTAAGCATATAGTGACTTACATATACTAGTAAGGTTGCAGGCATATATGTTGTGGACAAGGTAAGTCATGTAGCAACGGGTTTCAAAACAACTCTTATAACTTAATGCATATTACAAAAAGTATGCTCGAGTGAATTTTAAAAGAGAGGTCGGAGGCTTGTAATGCTCCGAGGTTTGCCTACGTTGCAGAGAAGGTTAGTTCCACATAAGTTAGACTTGACATCATCGCCACTGATGGATGATCCTCCTCCGAAGATTGCTCAACACGAACCTTCTCACTCACGTATGCACTACACGTAGATAAATGATGCATGCTTTAGCATGATGGAATGCATGACATAATACATGGAATGCATTGGTGAAAACATAACAAGATAAACTAACTTGAGTACAACTTTCCTTCACGATATAATTACGAGCAATTATCATAAAGCATTTTAAGTTATTCTCTATAACACGTAAATCAGAAGCTTAATCAAGGAGTAAAGCATGTCATATAACACAAGAGTCAACCAAAATAAAGCTAAGGGCACATCAACTTGACTTAAACACTAGTGCACTAATTTGGTTAATCAAGCATCATACAAGTTATCATGCTAAGATAATAAATCATATCACACTTAACATACAAGTTATTGGGTCACATTAAACATAATTACCAACTAAGGTTATACAATGAAAAGCATGTACAAGCCACATCTAGTGAGTTGCATAACTTATCTTAGATCACCTTGCATTACCTTGACATAAGCAAGCTCAAGTAACAACTCAAGATTCATGCAGAGTCAGGATAGCAGCACATACACACTTCATTCAAGCATAGAAGGAGATCTAGACATCCAGCAAAGGTTATCCTAGACTTTCTAGAAATCTTAAGAAATTGCCAACAACTTTCTTTTTTATCATCAATAGGTGATTCAACAGCAATCAAGCTCATAAAGCGCAGAGAAGCAACTTTGTCCAGAATTTGACAAAATCTACTATCTCACTTGGGACATCCATAACTAGAGTTCTAGATTATCAAAAATAGTGATTCTTATCATTTTTGAAATCTTATGAAAAGTACTACAACTTTCTAATTATTGATAAGAGATGATTTACCAATTAATTAGCTCAAAAAGCAGCATCTACCAGATCAGTCCAAAAAGCAAGTATAAACTAAACAGGGAACTTGTAAAATCTATAACTCTTAAACTATTAGGCCTAAAATCACGAAATTCGAGAAAAAGCAAGATATGGAAGTCACCTACAACTTTGGTATTTAGATCATGAATATAAAACATGATTTACTTCATTGAAACAACCACTTAACAGGAACTGCTCATATAGTCATAACAACCCTCAAGTGAAACCAAGTGTGGCACTTGATCCACTTCAAAGATCATGTATGTAAAACTAGTTACATGGATTATGAGCTACTGTTACATGATTACTATCATCAGTCAAAGCTTATCATGAAGTATATAAAACATGTATGGCACACATGAGATACCCAAAGTAAGCTAGGCAAGATTAGAGAAACTAGTATCTATACATGCTTACTAGATATCACCCTAACAAGAGGCATATTAATCATGGATTAGCAAGACATAACATGGAAATCATACAAAGCTTTATATTTTTTACCCAAAAGGTTCCATACAAAGGAGCAATCAAGACTACATACACGCTTCCACCTAATGAAGTGCTTCATCACACCAAAAAGCATTTCTACTTTCTATTAACACAAGTTGATCATGAGCATATCAAGAAGGTAATTACTTTAAATAGCATGTGTGGATGTGTCTCATGGTCTACAATCAACTCCAAAATGCACCCAAGTCCTATCTTGATTTATGCTAATCCATTTGATAATTATTAACTAATAATGAAAGCATATAATTAAGGATATAAATAAATGTCATCAAATTAATCTCAAACTTTTTGTGAAGGTTGATACTATCATAAAACAGTTACACAAAAAGTTTCATGATCACTGAATAATTACCTTAGCCTAGAAAAATCATGGAACATGCATTTATTAATTAAAAGAGCTAATTTTTAAACATCTAAAAACTATTGATTTTCATGATTTCATATTTTTCCTACATAGAGCGCATCATGAAGAGGCTACACAAAAACTTTCAAGATTTTATCACACTCCAAAAATTAGTTATGAAATTCACAAGTTTCAGTCAAAAATAGAAAAAGGAAAAAAGAAAAACCATGTAGCGCACTATTCATCTAAGTCACGGTTTGTGCACTTAGACCCCTGGAAGAGTTTCTATTATTGCGCGAAGCCCCTGGTCACGATTTGAACAGAGGAGATGCACGGCGAGGCTCGGTTCTGACCGGTTGATGCTCGTCGGCGGCGAGGAGAGGTGAAGGGGCATCTCCATGCCCGGACGCATCTGCAGGTGCCCATAGCCTGACCGGAGGTGGCTCGTGGTCATCTGGCCACGCATGCGTGTGGCTCTTGCAGCGGACGTGCCGACGACTGCTGCTGCAGGAGGTGCTCCAGTCACGGTGATGATTAGAGGAGGGGCGCGGGAGGTGTGGCGTGAGCTGGGGAAGGCAAGGGAATGGCCGGCTTGGGCGGAGGTGAATGGGAGAAGCGAGCACACGGCGGCCCTTGTGTGATGGCCATGGTGGACGGCCACGGTGGGAATCAAGCGCATGGCTGATTCCGGTGACTAGGACCGCTGCAGCTGAGTCAAGGAGGTTCGCAAGAATGAGGCGAAGCCCTGGGTGCGAGCAATTGGGCGAGATGGAGTAGCCGCGATGAATTTCGCCGGCGGCGAAGCAGAGAGAGGAAGGAAAAAGAGAGCGACCGACGTTAGGCTTTTAATGGTAAGGAGGCGAACTCCAACTTCACTAGCGCTTGCACACGATGGCCACGTAGCCAGCAGCGCGCCCACACGCTAGAAACGTCACGAGGAGGGACAGACCGCGACCTGTGAACGGCCGGCGAGCTGCTTCTCGATGCTACTATTCATGCCTGAACAGACTTCTTCTCCTATCTTTTCCTCCTGATTTGGTACAGAAACTCGATCAACTCCAAACACAAAAGTTGTTCATCTACACTAGATCTCCAACTTTGCTTTAAGGCTCATCCTCAAAAGATCGACAGTTTTGAAGATTTAGAATTTTGAAGATAGACATAATGAAACCAGAAAACTGGAGTTCAGTTAAGGTTTTGTAAAATTTATTTGATTAGCTAACTTTGGGATTTAGTTAGTGATCAACCATTAATCGATACTTAAAACTAATTACATAGTAACAAAGATCTAGTATCACACCAAGCAGTGCAACAAAAGTTGAACAAATTTTACTCATGAAAATTTATTTATTAATTCACCAATGTTTGAACTAACACTGAATTCTAGGGACTTGGGCAGAAATTGCTAAGTGTGAAATTCAGCACCAAATCCAAACTTTGAACTCAAATTTACACATGTTTGATTTAGAAACTTCATCAATTCTTGATTCCATAACATAAAGCACACTTTGAACTATAAAGTTTATATTTACCAAAAATTTATTTGTTTAAGCAAATTCTAACATATAAAATCACAAGGATCCCTATTTACTAATATTGACATCATTTTATGTAGCATACTGAATATCATATATGCAACACATATATGCTATAAATGAAACATGGAATGCATTTATGCCTTAATGTTTAATGGTTATGCATGATGATGAACATGATTAAGTTTTAATTATTACCATAACACTAGAGGTGTTATATTACCGGTGATGGACTTAAAACCTCCTCACTTGGTGATTGCGTTAAGAAATGACAACAAGCATTTCTGGCGCCGTTGCCGGAGAATGGACTTAAAACCTCCTCACTTGGTGATTGCGTTAAGAAATGCCAACAAGCATTTCTGGCGTCATTGCCGAGAAGGGCATAGGTTCAAAATGAAACATCTAGCATAGCATAAATAATGATCACATGCATGTAATGGTAGCCATAGTTTATGCAGGCTAACTCTGCTTGTTTTCTTCCTCTTTTTGGTAGAATGAAAACAGGATAGTGTATGAGCGGTTTTTACCTGCCGAACAACTACCTCGATAATCCGAAGGCACTCCTAAGGAAGAATAGGTCTCGCACCTCTTCTTCCTCTACTACTCCGTCGGCAGTCGAACTAGTCACTTTCGCACCATTCGCTACTATCATCATGGCCAAGTCACTCTATGACTACTCCATCCCCACTATTGCCAATGTGCCCATTGGGCCCGTTGTCAACACAGAGACCATAAACTTCGAGCTGCGCACTAGCCTAATCACTATGGTGCAGGCGAACCAATTATGTGGTTTGCCTAGCAAGGACGCAAGTGCTCATCTCTAGCACTTCCTTGAGCTGTGTGACACCATCGTCATAAAAGACGTCGCACCAGCAAGCATCAGGCTCTGCCTGTTTCCCTTCTCCCTTGCGAGGAAGGCGAAGCAGTGGTTTTATCAAAACAAGGAAGCTATCAACACGTGGGACAAGTGTGTCACGGCGTTCCTCGCAAAGTTTTTCCCCATGAGCAAAACCAGTGCTCTGAGGAAAAAAAATTTCAAACTTCTAGCAGACTTCACTCGAGCCCATCCTCGAGGCATGGGAGAGGCTCCAGGACAATGTCTGGGCCTTTCCCTACCATGGGATGGAAGACTGGCTCATGCTCCAAAACTTCTATGAGGTCCTCATGGCAATGTCGAAGGGGCATGTTGATGCTGCTGCTAGAGGTGCATTCCTCTCCCTCACCATCACCGACGCCATGGCACTGATTGAGAAGATGGTGGCTAATCAAAGCTAGAGGAGGAAAGAAAACAACAAAAAGGCATGCATTCTGTGAAGGAGGCGGATATGCTTGCCACAAAAATAGATCTGTTGCTATCAAGGCCAAATGAGAGGACCCACGAGAAAGAAGCAATGAGGGCCACCGTTCAGGCCATAGACTCACAAACAACTTGCGAAGTTTGTGGTGAGAGCGGACATTCGGGGGATGATTGCCCCAAAACCCATGAAGATGCTGCATACATAAACAACGGGTTCCGCCAGCAACAAGGTAATAACAACAGGTGGAGCAATCAGCCCCACCCACAAGGGAGCAATTCAAACTTTAAGTCAAATTACAATTCAAATCAGCCTTCCTTGAAAGACCTGGTACTAGGCCAGGCAAAAATAAATGAAAACCTAACTAAAAAGCTTAATTATAATGATAAAATGATAGAAAACATAAACTCTAAAATTGATGGTCTATCTTCTTCTGTCACAAATCAATTGAGCCTTAACAGAATAATAGAAACAAAACTAGCTCAAATTGCCGCTTCTATTCCTATTAATAATGAAGGGAAAATCCCGAGGCAACCCAAGAATTCTCGTGAAAAAGTTAATGCAGTGACCACGAGAGAGGGTAAGTCCACTCGTGATCCACCAAACCCTAACAATAAGATAGGAAAGGCACAAGGACAATAGGAGGAAGGACTATCCCCATAAAAAAACACAAAAACATCATGAAGAAGTGAGGAAATGGTACCGGAGGACTTCGTCAACACCACCTACCTGTTGTTCCCCACAAGGAAAAGAAAGCAAGCCGTGGATGAGTAATTTGCTCATTTTGTTGAGATGATAGAAAAGATACATGTGAGCGTTCCTTTAATGGACGTCTTGTATGTACCTTCATATGCAAAGTACATCAAAGACATCAACAACAAACGACCATTGTCGTCCATGGAAATTATCAAGCTGACGGAAGAGTGTAGTACAACTATACTTAATCGTCTCCCCGAGAAGGACCCTAGGTGCCCTATAATCATGTGCTCCATTGGCACCTAGCAATTTTATCACACCTTGCGCGATCTTGGGGCAAGGTGAGCATTATGCCCAAGGCCATCTTTGATAAGTTGAACTTCACGCATCTCATGCCTATGCCAATGATGCTCCAACTAGCGGACTCCACGGTTCGCTATCCAGCTAGGATTACTAAAGATATCCTGGTGAATATCCGGGGTTACTTTGTCCCAGTTGATTTCGTGATGCTGGACATGGAGACAACAAAAGAGTTGCCCCTCATCCTTGGGCAACCTTTCTTAAGCACTGCGGGAGCACAAATTGATGTTGGAGCTGGAGAAATCCGCTTCAACATCAATGGCAAAGAAGAGAAGTTCGATTTTTAGCCCCGTCAGGAGCAATGCTCCATGATTCGCATCAAGTACGGGCCGAATCCACAAGGCATAAAGGAGGTTGAGATACAACCTCAATTGGTGGAAAGCCTCACTAAGAAGAATAAAGAAAACAAAAAGAGGCCGGAGCAGAAAAGGAACAACCCGAAGAAAAAGGAAGAAATTCCTAAGGTTGTTCCTACACCACCCAAGAAGGAGAAGGTGTGGAAACAAAAAGATCAATCTCCGAAACCCACCACCACACCACCAAAATCCAACAAAATGGTGTGAAAACCAAAGAAGGTTCAACTGTCCACGCCCACTCCCCCGGGCATAGATATTCCTTCATCAAGCAAGAAATGAAGGGGGAGGAAGTCTTGTTCATTGGACTTTAAAACATGAACCCTCGCCGAAGGTAATCGGTAGATATCCTTTTATAATTACTTATAAAACTATAAAAAAATATACATAAACAAATAATGTACCTTGGAGTCTTCACCAAGCAACTATTGGTATATTTTAACGTACACAGATAAATCCACAAGCGCATGGATACCACTGTAGCTTTCATCCGGAGGTATTCCAAGTATCATATCCATAGGGAAACGTGTGAGGCTAACTACGGTCCAACTTAACCCGGACCAGCTATAAGACTTAAGAAAGTCAGGAGTGTAGTAGAGATCACTAAGGATTTCTAGTTCTAATCTTGGTAAGTTATGCCTTCTACAGTTCTATCTAGGGAGATATCTTATAAGGAACAAATACAAAATTTCTTCCCTACAAGCAACTAAAATCCCTACTAGTCCTATTAACGAGAGGTGGACTACAGAGGATTCAACGAAGCTGTCACCTTCATGAGCTACCATCGATCTGGAAAATAGGGTGCATCCACGAGTAACCCGAGCCTAAGCACCACGCTTACACTATGAATTATACCTTAAACTATGGCCGTAGATTAAAGCACTCAAAAGAGACTCGCAAACCAAAAGAACAATATAAACACGATGCTTACTTGAATAAGAAGTTGATTACTAGAGAAATCACAGATGTAGGTTAACTTCCGCCAAGGTATAAGCCATAGAGGGAGCACCGATAGGCCAGCACCTCCTCCAAACTCTTCCCTCATCTCCACTCTCCATTTCTAAAGACTAGATCCTAATGAAGACTAATCTTCTCTTAATAGCTGGCTCTGAGAGGTTGATCCTTTCATGGGACCCCTCTCAATTGATCCTGACTAGAGAATATGAATTAGAGTTTTAGAGATGGCTCCAAGGAAGGGGGCAGGGTCTGTTTATATAACCCTAAGGGTGCAACATGAGCTCTTAGATCAAATTGACTTAAAGAATGGCGTAGATGCAACCCTAGGAGGCGATGGAGGAACGTTTTGGAAGCGAGCTGACAGCAGGGCCCACCGAGGGCTGGGCGGCATATGGTGGGGCCGGTCGGCCCCACTTGGCAGCCTGTCGGCGTCCGTCATGGTGTGGTGTCTTCTGGTGTCCTCTGGAACCTTCTGGAGTAGTTTTTGTCGCAGTTAAGTTTGATTCTATTTCACATTTTGATCCTCCTTACCAATTTTTTTGGAATAACCCTACTGAAAATATAGATTCACCAAAACTCATGGAATTTATCAGTTTAAACCCTAAATCTTTATTGGTGATCTCATTTGTGCCCTTATACATGTTTCTTTGACGGTTTATAATTGACGTTAGTGATCGTCAACAAGCTCCCCCAAGCTTAACCTTTGCCAGTCCTTGAGCAAAGCTAAACTCAGCAAGAGTGGATTAGGAGTTGCTACAATGTTTTCACACCTCAAAAGTACACATGCGTTTAATCAAAAATTCTCCTCTGGATTAGAATAAACTGATCTGACTTTCAAACTTACCCATATTACCTTTAACCATGGGGCTTCTTAGCCTTCACTTGGGTCTTTGGTAATTAAAAGACAGAATGATCAAGTTAAGCATTATATCTCAAGTTCTTTGTCCAACCATTGTTCTAGAGTTTTTATAAGTTTTTAAAATAAAACTCGGAGATTCCATTGTATGACACTCTCAAGTTTCTCAATATATATAATATTTATGGATCCTCACCAAGGCAATAAAGATGTTATGCCTTTTTCTCTTCCTACTATTAAGGCTTATGTGGAGTTCATAGGTAGGGAGAAAGCTAGAGTATACTTGCAATGCATATATTGTAAAGTCAAACAATAGATCCAAAGAGAGTTAAGTCATATAGTCAAATCAAGATGTGCACGTGTGTAGATATATGGTGGATATATATGGTGGCTAATCTAATTCTACTTTGCTCCTTGAAAACATCCATCTTTTGAAATTTGGAAACATTTACTAGAGAGCAGGGGCTATCTTATTCATCTTTTTTTAGGCGGGCATCTAAGTACCTATTGTTTTAGATATCTCGGACACTTGCCAATTTTTTTCTCAACTTTTTTTTCTCTTTTTTTCATGAATAACTTTTGCATAGCCCAATGTCTCTTTTTTGCAACAAAATTTTGAGAGAGATATTAACAAGAACTTGGAGCATTTATTTGGTTGATGGAAATCCTAGCATGTTTATGTGTTCACCCCTAGTGTAGGAATAGAATATTTTTTAGTGGATCTAGATGGAAAGTATGTTTTTGCGCCTACCCCCAGTGTAGGAGTAGTGCATATGTGGGTGGTGTGTACGTGTTCTTGATTTTAACAGCATGACAAACCTCTCATAAGGCATCAACAAAGCTTGACAATACTCAGTGCAAAAGCAAGTAGCATATATGTGGAAGTTTTTCTAGCCTAAATAACATGTATGGCTCTGGTGAGAATTCAAGTTTTGTCACACAGGAACTCATCATGTAATATTTTTGTGTTTTTTTAAAAAATAAATCTCTAGAACTTAAGCGTCACTTGGAACAAGATAAATAGCAGCTCAGACCTTCTCATATCATATCCGTCAATTATCTAGACTTAGATCAAGCATATGCCACCCACGAGTTTCAAGTTCAGAGTAAATCCTTCTATCGAAACAATCGTATCCAAAACTCAGGAGAATTCAAGGCTGAAAATGAGGTACATGAAAGGAATTATGATAGAGCAACTATTCATCATTTCCATTTAAGATATTACTCTGAGTCCTCTTATTTATTCAACTCCTAAAAATAAATTAAGCAAACTAGACATATCTTTTATTTTGTTTTCAAAATTTAAGATCACACCTTACTAATATAAATATAACTAACTAGGATAAATTTTTATTTTGTTTTGTTTGTTATGCATCTTTTTATTTTTTTAACAAATATAACAAACTTAAAAATAGTAAAACCAAACAAGAAAGAAATACTTAGCTAGATACATAGGAGATGCTCCTCCCCCAAGCTAGATGTTGTCGTGGTTGAATGTTGAAAGTTGAGTGATCCTTCTTAGAGCATGTTGCCAACGGATGTCCTTCTTATCCACAGGTGGAGTGAGGACGACCAAATGAACTTGCTCTTGATCAACAAGAACACCAAAACTCGTGGCACGGATTAGGATAAGAGGTTAGCGGTTAGCCACTAGGAGATTAGTTGTTCTTGTTAGTTAAATATATTTTCTAATCCACCGAGTTCTAGTAGGATGTCTATCTCATATTTTAGAGTTTTCTAAATTTATAATGTAGGAAAGAAAATACATATGCATGATATATTTTTATTTTTATGCCACCACGGTGAATATTCCTACGAGTGTTTACACACCGTAGATTTATTCACATGGGGCTTAGGATTTTATGATGCAATTATAAGACTTTTATTTTCTTTTCTAATGCAATGCTAATGTAGAAAAGTAAATATGCTAAAGTAGAAATAATTCATGCAATGCTAAAAAGTAAATATGGATAACTACCGATATTACGGCGAGGGTTTGGATTTTTAAGTCCTTCGGACAGGAGTTTTTCTCCAATTGTGTTTATTCCCCGGGTGCATCTGTCGATCTCGTAGATAGAGACCTTGATGGTTGCACCACTTGTGATGGTGACTCTGATGATGTTGTCACATTTTCTTTTCATACCTGCTTGCTCTATGGCTAGACTTAGGCAGAGTAGGTTCATCTTTCATAGGTGTTGGTAATTTAGTGTGGTGATGCTTCTGCTCGTGGTGTCATCCTTGTTCTTTGCTTGTCCAGCCGGTTGAAGTGAAACATTAGTAGTGGAAGCTGACAGCATCTTGCTCAGTGTGCACGTTCACGAGTTCAGAACTTTCACTTATAGAATTTTGGGGAATTGACAAACCCCTCCACAGTTTGCTCAAAGTGTGTCCTGCTTGCAAAGACAAGGTAGAGATAAAGTGCATGGGCTCTTAGGATGTTACCTTTGTCATTAGAGCGTGAAGACACCATGTGACAAAGGGTAGATGACTCGTGATGGACCTTCCCTTTTTACTTGAAGTTTTTCTTTCTCGGCTAGCCTTGTAGCTTGGCTTGTTCATGAGCTTCTTGTCTCCTAGATTGCACTCCTTCTTTCTTATCCTTTTGTCTTGTCATCTTTCTACTCTTCGATCTTTTGACACCATGTTAGACCTTCCACTTCACTCATTTTTATGCCTATAACAGATTAGTGGACAACACATACCCAAAGGAATATATAATTTTGAAACATAGGTTATTTTTCTAGAATTTTATTGTGTTCCTTCTTTTCTAATGAAAAGATGGTATTGAGATTATTTTAGCATAGATTTTGTTTATCATGTGAGCATGGATTCGATGAGGTGTTCATAATATAGCTTCCATGCTTATCGATGTCATCTTCCTTTTCAAGCTCCAAGGGTGTTTCTTCATGAATGTCTATAGGCGGCAATATTGTCTCCATCACTCCATGCCTATGACAGTCATTGGACGTTTTATTGTCTAAGATTTCCCATGGATTGATGTCTCTCAGGTTGGTCTCATCTAAAGCTTCTTCCAAACTTGGATGAGTCGTGTTTGTTGAAGAGATTGATTTAAACTCACCATTTGGATCTAAGCCAAGTTTAGATCGTAACCATAAGGCTTCGTTCTTGTCTATCCATTCTTTAACAACGGTATATGTGTTCTTCATATATTCTAGGCAATTCTTAATACATTCCTGCCATTGTCGTTGCTCTTCTCGGTCATCCTTGTGGTCTTTATGACTCCTATATTTCAATTGTCTTAGTCGATTCCTAGGGTCATCATGAGACTTAGGAGAAAGAGCATGAAAGAGATCGTCAGGGTCAAGGATGGGTTGAGAGATGGATTTAGATAAGACATCTAATGTGGGCATAGAAGGGGAGACGATAGAAATGTCATCTAAAAAGTTTGGCTCTCCTTCTATGGCATCACAAGACATGTTATCCTTGCATTCTTCCTAATGTTCTATATGGAAATAAGGACTCTTTCTAAGAGATCCCTTTGTGAGAGAATTTGAATTATATTCAATTGAAGGTCTCTTGCAGAACTGAAAGTTTAAACTATTCTCAAAATCAGCAACAAACAGATCATCCTCACAAGAAATTTCAAAAGGTTAACTTTCTTCTTCCCTAGGAGGATTTGGATTCTAGCGTATTGATGGTTTGGGGTTGATAGCTAAATCTTAGGATTGGAATGGTTGTGATTTGGCTATCAAAACTTCATCTTCTTATTCGGGAGATGATTCCTTTTCTTTCTCAGGGAGCTCATAATGAATGCTAGTGCAAGGAGTCTTTTCACAAATCTTATTAAGCATAGACCTTGCTTCACTAGTAGACAAATGAAGGAAAGTTCGTCTAGAGGCTAAATCAAGGGATTTCCTAGAATCCTTGCTAAAGCCTATGTAAAAATGTTAAAGGAGTATTGAGTCTAGAATAGCAAGGTCCAGACCTATGATGATGAGTTCATTAAAATGATCCCACGATGTGCTAAGAGGTTCTTCTTCTAATTGTCTAAAATTTAGAACCTCTATCCGAAGGCTAACCACTTTACAGATGGGAAAGAAATGTAAACAAAATTCTAAGCACAACGTTTCCTAATCTTCTTGCATACTCTCTACGGTTAGATTGTACCATTGTTTAGCTATTCCCGTCAAAGAGAACGGAAACAACTTCCATCTTAAGGTTTTGTCTAACATGCCAGCGATACGCAAGCATGCACAAATCTATTCAAACTCCTATAGGTGAGAGTATGGGTTTGCATTGCCTTCTTCCAAGAAGGATTTATCTCGAATCAGTTTTATAAAACACGTGCGCAGCTCATAGCCAGGTGTTAGGATAGGCTCTGAAGATTTTGGTGGCCCAAAGCTCGCGCTCATGCCATATTGATAGATAGGAGTGGAATTCATAATGGAAAAGAGAAGAAAAGAATGAAGGAATAAAAAGATAAAAGAGTATGATACAAGGTTAAGCTAGGTTCGAAGTTAACTCAGCAACCGTGTCCCTGGCAATGGCGTCAGAAAGCTTATTGGTATATTTTAACGCACACAGATAAATCCACAAGCATACAGATACCGCTGTAGCTTTCACTCAGAGGTATTCCAAGTATCGTATCCATAGGGAAATGTGTGAGGCTAACTATAGTCTAACTTAACCCGGAGCAGCTACAAGACTTAAGAAAGTCGGGAGTATAGAGGAGATTGCTAAGGTCTTCTAGTTCTAATCTCAGTAAGCTATGCCTTCTACTCTTCTATCTGGGGAGATGTCTTATAAGGAACAAATATAGAGTTTCTTCCCTACAAGCAACTAAAAGCCCTGCTAGTACTATTAATGAGAGGTGGACTACAGAGAATTCAATGAAGCTGTCACCTTCATGAGCTACCACTGATCCAAAAAATAGAGTACATCCACAAGTAACCTGAGCCTAAGCACCACACTTACACTATGAATTATACCTTAAACTCTGGCCATAGATTAAAGCACACAAAAGAGACTCGCTGTTGATGGTGCACAATGTCAACATTTTATATGTGAATAAATAAGAGAAATGGTTCAAGTACTAGAATATACATAGGTCTAGGGTTTAAACTGACAAATTCCATGAGTTTTGTTGAATCTCTGTTTTTCATGGGATTATTCCAAAAAATGTAGGAAGAGGGACCTAATTGAGAAAAAAGATGAAACTTGATCGTGATGAAGGATACACTAGAAGACTATAGAAGACACCAGAAGGCATAGGAACGAACGGGAGGATGAGACGCCGCCAGGTGGGGCCGACCGGCCCTACCCTTGTGCTGCCCGGCCCCTTGTGAGGGGATTTCTCTACTAGCTTCTGGAATATTCCTCCACCGCCTCCTAGGATGCATCTCCACCCTACGTCGAAGTTGGTTTGATCCAAGGGCTTACATTCAACCCCTAGGGCTATATAAGGACCCCTGCACCCCCCTGAAGCATCAAGTCATCAAGCTATTCAGTTGAAGATCAATTCATCCAGAGCTAACCCTAGTTCCTAAGAGTTTCTCTAGATTAGAGCTTAGGCTAGTTAGATTAGGTCTAGAGGAAGATCAAGCAACGCTTGGATTCCCGATGTTGGCAAGAGTGTGGTTTGGTATATCTCTTGTGCTTTACTCTATTTCTTTATTTCATTGAGATTGTATCGTTGCTACTATGTCTATGTCTACATTAATCTTTATATCACTTATGTCATTGAAAGCAATGTTCATTATTTGCTCTAGTTTTATATTTGGTGTAGCTAGATTATGAAAATCATGCATAAGTTCGTATAGTGCTCACCTACAAGACCAACGTGAGTGATAGACATTATGTCAGCATATGCTTAGATATTTGTTTATCTGTGGATGCCCTTATATGCCGGGACGTGTGGTAGATCACGTAGGTGACAGCTGCATTGAGTCCTTTGCAGTCCATCCCCCATATATATTGATGTTGGTAGAACCCGGTCTCGAAGGAGAGGAGGACTCTGTTTCTAACTTTTCTAAGTTGATGTTCCTTTTGTGGCATAACTTGGCTATGATCACTAGATATAATTGATTAGACTAAGTATTTGACATGTTAGTAAGACTACCTAGGAATTATCTTTCTAATATTCTAATTGAACTTAACCTATTGTTTAACTAGAGTGCTCTGAGTTACTATTTATTTATCATGATGATTGATCAAGTACTTATCATTTATATATCTTTATTTATTATCTTGTGACTTATCCCTGTTTTGAGTAGAGTATATGATATTGGTTCATTCTCTCATGCATATTCATAAATTATCAATACTATTGTATTCATAGTCATACCTTCTCAGTGGTAGAATTATAAATCGATAACCTGTTAATACTCTAGGTAAAATACAACAATGGTATAATTATCTGTCCGCTTGCAGAATTCTTTTTATTCTTATTTTTATACTCTTTTTAGTCACATGAAATAATATATTCTAGTTTAGTGTTATTCTTGTAGTAATGCTAGACAGAATTAACAAACATTTCTAAGTTCCTCACTAGGGATGACAACCTAGTTTAATATTAGAGATGAAGGTTAATTGATAGGTGGCTACTATAACAGTGACAAGTTAATAATTACCATATCATTTCTAGCGCCATCGCTATTAATAGGAGTAATTCTATTTTTAGTAGTGGTGCTAAGAAATGCCAACACTCGCAAACCAGAAGAACAATATAAACACGATGCTTACTTGAATAAGAAGTTGATTACCAGAGAAATCTCAGATGTAGGTTAACTTCTGCTAAGGTATAAGCTGTAGAGGGAGCACCGACAGGCTGGCACCTCCTCCAAACTCTTTCCTCTTCACTCTGTATTTCTAAAGACTAGATTCTAATGAGGACTAATCTTCTCTTGATAGCTGGCTCTGAGAGGTTGATCCTTTCATGGGACCCCTCTCAATTGATCCTAACTAGAGAATATGAATTAAGGTTTCAGGAATGGCTCCAGGGAGGAGGGTAGGAGTCTGTTTATATAGCCCTAAGGGTGCAACATGAGCCATTGGATCAAACTGACTTGAAGAACGGTGTAGATACAACCCTAGGAGGCGGTGGTGGAACATTCTGGAAGTGGGCTGATAGTGGGGCCCATAGGGGGCCAGGAGGCATCATGGTGGGGCCGACCGGCCCCACCTAGTAGCCTCTTGGGGTCCACCATGGTGTGGTGTCTTCTGGTGTCCTCTGGAACCTTCTGGAGTAGTTTTCGTCGCAGTTAAGTTTGGTTCTATTTCACGTTTTGATCCTCCTTGCCGTTTTCTAAATTAACCCTACTGAAAATACATATTCACCAAAACTCGTGGAATTTATTAGTTTAAACCCTAAACCTTTGTTGGTGATCTTTTGTTGGTGATCTCATTTGTACCCTTATACATGTTTCTTTGACGGTTTATAATTGACGTTAGTGATCGTCAACAGCAACCCCGGACCCTAGGTCAAGAGCTAGCTTGGGGGAGGGTCCCCGCAGAGGTACCTTGTATATTTTATTTTTTGCAATTTATTTTTCCGCATTTATCTACTTATTAGCATCTAAAAAATAAAATATGATAAAAATACCAAAAATATTTATTCCACTCTCATATGTGTTTAAGGAATATTTAGTTTCTCCTAAGTTGAAATGATAAATAGTTGCTCTGTCTATAATTCATCTATTCTAGGTTATAATTTAGTATTCCCCAAGATTTAAGTTTGTTGGCTAAAAATATCAAATCCTAAAACTTGATAACTTGTGGGTTGCGAATGCATGCTCCTTTTCTAAGTTGTTGCAAGATATGATATAGTAGAGATAGAATTTACTATGACTTTGTTCTAAGAGAGACTTAACATCCGAAGATTTTATTTTCAAAAATGCTAAAATCAAAAGTTCTTCAATGATTATGAATACCTACCAAGGCCATATGACATGATATTGAAATTCAAACCTTAGTCATATGCAACTTGTTTGAGCATTGAGCTTTGTTAAATTGTTGTGACCTAAGTTGAGATTCTTGTCATGCACCCATGATCAAGACACACATACACCCATAAATAAAACTACCGACTCTTGCACTAAGAATCATGCACAACATGCACTTTTTCATCCACCAAATAATTACTCTATTTATTTTCTCATGATGTCTCTCTCTCTCCAAAATCTCATATGCCAAGAAGAAAGATATGGGTTGTGCTAAAAAAGGAAATAAGATAGCCCATACTTTCCAAAAGGCATTTATCCAAAAGAGAGAGAGTTATGATATAAGGAGTACAAAAATATTTAGAATAGGAATCTTATGAAAAATTCCACACACTTGCACGTCTTGATCAAAGTGTATGACTTGCATCTCCTTGCGGTTCAGTTTTTGACTTAGCAATATATGTGATGCAAGTATACCCACTTTCATACCTACCCAAAACTCCACTCAAAACTTTAGTGGTAGGTTTTGAAAAGAAGGCAAAATCAAAATGCCTTTGGTGACGTATCATACACATTGAGTGATCGAGAGAATCATTTGAGGAACTTACATTTCTTTTGCCAAAATTTATAAAACCTCCGGATAGATGGTTAATCAAAGAACGAGTGATTGGTAATTCTGTTATAACCGTTCTATCTTGCAACTGCCCAAGAACTTGGAAAAGCTACAAGCCCCACAAGCATCAAGGTAAAAGGGTGGATAAAATGCCAACTCATTTGAATTGCGATGGAATACTTTGTTATAGACATGACACTTGTGAATTGTATCGACATTGTAGCAACTCCTGATTAATGACTAAGTACTTAGCCATTTGTTCGGAACGAGCAAAGGTTAAGCTTGGAGGATTTGTTGGCGGTCACTATTGCATATTTAGAACCACCAATTATAGTCCAAAAACAGGAGAAATAAACAAACTTTGACACATGCATATACTTTAATCTTGTTCCACTTGTTTTCGGAGAAACATGTTTTGCAGGACACATACCCGAAAACAAGTGAAAATACACAAAATAAAGAAAGAAAGCGCAGTGCAGAATTCGTATTCCAGGAATACGCAAACGAGAGGAGAAGGAGAAGCCCAACAATTCTACACAACTGTGCCGAGACACCACCGCAAGCGAGGCCGAGGCCCACCAGAGAACTGACCAGGCGAAGGCGGTTGCGAGGCGAGCCCACTAGGGTGCGGTCGCACCCTCACCGTCACCGCCTCCTCCTGGCCCCACTCTTTAGTGGCAGTTGTATGACGGTGTGTGGAGGCGGTTCCCGATTGTTTTCCTTTTTACCAGCGCCAAACCATCATACACTCAATATAAAAGAAAGGCTAGGGCTCTCCTCTCAACACACCAACATTTGAGCTACACAGCTCCCTCCACTTGTACTCTCTTTTCATAGTTTTAGTAGTAGTTTGAGCAAGGCAAAGAGCTACAAGGAGAGCTTGTCTCCTTGGAAGAAAGGGCTACTCTTGGTATGAATACATTGAGTTCTTCCAAGTTTAAGCTTTCATCTTATTCATATAGTAGTGCATATGAACTAGAGTATAGTTTTATACATGTTATAATCATGATATATGAACTAGTCTATAGTTTGGATGTAGAAACTACTCACTTGTTGTTGTTGTTTTCTATTCTCATGGCTATTTTCTATTCTCATGTTTGTCATTAAACCATCTGCACCATCTATTCTCATGCAACAATTTGGTTCAAACAAAGCTGATGGCAGAGAATGGATGGACAGAAGGTTCCATGGCAGCCATGACATTGGTTTTACACTTGGCTGCAGAATCTATTTGCTACACTCTTTACCATATTGTTGTATTTGTTTCTATGACTTGGTGTTTGATGTGGGATTTCAACTGGCCTATGATGCAAATTGCACAAAACAACATGAGGTAGCTATACAATACTTGGGTTTTGCTCTTTTTTCTCATGGATGTCATCCAACCCGCGCGACACGTCCATTCCCTAGCAACAGCAGCTTCTTACTTTGCTGACGGCAGTGAATGGACCTGCGCAAGGGTTCCATGGCAGTCATGATCTTGGGTTTCCAATTGTTTGTAGCTTCTGTTGCCTGCCTCCTTTGCCTCGTTGGTTCTCTTTATTTGGGTACAACCACCTATGATTGGGTTCATCTGAATTGTAGCACCAAATTCATATGCTGAGGCCATAATTTTTATTGATCGCTTGTGATGTCAAAATTGTTGTTGAGATCTAGATGATACTGCCTATCAGTGAGGAATTTGAGATCAGCGATTTCTTTCTTCACAAACCGTAGATCTTCAAGTTTCGCACTCATGGGTAGCATCAATCCTTACATTTGACTGAGGCTAAACCACTTGTTGATTTCAGAAAAAAAATGGGCCCTTACTATGTGGTTTCAAGGGGAAGAATCCTGGGATTTATCTGACTTGGCATGAGTGCAGTGAACAAGTGCTTGGCTTCAAAGAAGTACATTAACTATGATCATGTTGTTAGTCAATGCATCAGTTGGAGCACTAACAACACCCCCTAAGCTATTTGAACCTGATACTTGTGCCCAACATCCCTCCTGCTGATGGTAAGAATGGTTCTTGGAAGAATGTGGCCATTGTCAATCTTTTAATTGTGGTATTTGGACTTTGGTTGAGGCTGTCCATGTCGAACAAATGTAATTGAAGTGCTTTGGCCGATGATGACACAATTAGATGCCTCATTAGCTGGCTCCATGTCTTCTGGTTTTGTGTAATCCATTTCTAAAACTTGTACCTATCTGTTATTTGCTTTCGAAACTAGAGATGGTAGTTGTTGTTCATGGTTGCAATTTTTGTTTTGCTTCTAACTTGGAGCCAGTTGTGATTGGAAAGGATGGATTACTGCTATGTCTGAGGCCTATTAGTACAGTAACAATGTATTTTGAACTTCTGTTATTGTAATGGAACTGCATGTATAATTCATTTGCAATTGTGCTCAATCATGTTATCTACTTCATATTTGGTTCCTCTCTTTGGGCTAGGCCGAGAGTACCCAACACCAAATACCATCTCAAGATGGCAGTTGGGGTTAGTTGGTCCTCAGCCGGGCTGGCAACTGGAAATCAGACACAATCTCCCGTGGGCCTAATCGGATTGGTACACAAAACCAAACAAGAGGGGTTGCACCCTTTGGGCCGGGCCTTGGCTGGCCTGGGAGTCTGGGACAGGCCTCATGGGCGAGCCGGCGACGGCAATGCTTCCAAACACGCCCGAACGCAAGACGCCAGCAGTGCTGTGACTCTGGTCCCATCATCTCAATTCATTCACTCCGAGCCTTACGACGGCTGTGTTTAGCTGTGTAAAAAGGTGTAAAAAGTGTAAAAAAGTACTGTAGCATGTTTTGGCTTTATTTGGCAAATAGTGTCCAACCGTTGACTAATTAGGTTCAAAACGTTCGTCTCCCAAAGTATAACCAAGCTGTACAATTAGTTTTTTATTTTATCTGTATTTAGTACTTCATGCATGTATCGCAAGTTTGATGTGACGGGGAATCTTTTATTTGCACAGTACTGTTTCTGAGGAAGTAAACACAGCCGACGTCGCACGTCTGTTCAGGTCCTCCTCTGCTCGTCACGTTATCTGCAGTGCGCGGGTACACCGTACACGCCCAGTCGCCCCTGGCTGCCGTGTCTCCTGGATGCTCTCCCAGGATTTGTAACTCACGTGACAGGCCAATCTATTCATCTGCTCCCCAATTAGCTTCGCTTTTCGCCGCGGCTAATCCTTGGGGCAGTTGCAAGTAACCACTCTGTTGCAGGGACATGGTCATGGCAGGTACAGCCGCTGCAAATTATTGTGATGGCGTCATAATCAGGGAAGAAAGAGCATGGATAATCTTTCTTGAGGATTTTTAGCTTATCCTTTGGCTCCCTTTTTTATGTGCCATGCACATGCTGACAGGGGAGAAGTGGTGACATAATAGTAGTACAGTATTTTGGTGCATAGTGCAGCACTGGCTCCTGTGCATGTCGATTATACATCAATCCGTTTGTCCGTTGCATATCATGGTGTCGACCGCCGAACCGCGAGACGCATTACTCGCGGCTCCGGTTCATGCCTGCCTACTGTCTACATCTCCTTTGCTGCTCGCCTGCTCGTCTAAGATGAGTACAGTAACAGCAGGTATATGTTGCAAATGGAGTGTACTCCATTGCTATACTGTGAAGTGAACGGCCATTAGACGGGAAACCCTACCGTTTCTTTCGATGCGTCGTTCGTTGCTTTGCTCCGATCTGCCCATAGTGCATCGGTGATTGGCAATTACAGAGAACATGCGCCAGCTGATGCATGTGCTATTGCTACTCCATCTTGCAACAGCTCCGTGCAGTACGTCGGTCCAAACTGCTTTCTGGTGACAGTAGCAGAGTAGCTGCCTGCTTGGTATGCTAGCGGCAGTGCCACTGCCGCGCACACTTGCACGCCATACGGGTCTGGACCTCAGCTCCAGTACACGAT
Source organism: Saccharum hybrid cultivar R570 (assembly GCA_038087645.1). Lineage (NCBI taxonomy): Eukaryota > Viridiplantae > Streptophyta > Magnoliopsida > Poales > Poaceae > Saccharum > Saccharum hybrid cultivar. The sequence continues at coordinate 2,973,078 of JAQSUU010000043.1, read as the reverse complement.
CCCCCTTGTCCGACTCCTTGCGCGATTCCTCAATCCTTCGCCAGTTCGCCCTGGATTTGGATGCATCAGTTCGGTTTGGGTCAGGGCTCGCGTTCAGAAGATCCTCGCGAAAGGAGAAAATCTGTCTGTCATCTGTGTGCACGGTCAGCCAGCCTGAGTTTCTGCAGTGCCTTTCCTTTCTACGGACACCGGCTCCGGACATCGTCATATTTCCGGGTAGGGCCTTGTTTAGATTGCCGAGGTCGGCACAAAAACACTGTGCAGATTTACTGTTAATTTTTTTTATTTGGTAATAATTGTCTAAATTTTAAGTAATTAGGCTCAAAATGTTGGTCTCGCAAAATACAATAAAACTGTGTAATTAGTTTTTTATTTTATCTACATTTAGTACTCCATATATGTGCCGACATTTTGATGTGATGGAAATCTTCTTTTTCACAGTGAAACAAGGCCTAGCATTCATGTCCAAGTGATGTCACGTCGGCTCTCCTCGTTTTCCGGGAAAGGTCGTCTCGCTCCCTGTGTTTCTTTCTTCCGATGCTCTTCTGACGCCTGATTATTTATCTTATAATTTATACTTTTTAACTTTTTTTTTAGTTAAAATAATATTTTTTTCTCACACTAAATCAGTAAATAAAACATTCAATCGTGGCTTTTCATCCAGACGAACCAACTCAACTCTTGCACTGCGTAGGTTCATACTCCCAGGTGGCCAGGTGCTAGAAAATGCCCAGCGAGGTGTCTGCAAGTCTGAAGCTCATGCTTGACAGTTTCACCCCTTGAGTTCTCTGTAAGGTCTAAATAGCTAGAGAGGGTGAATAGCCTATTTAAATTTTCTACAAGCTTTACTAAATAATAAGTTAGTAAATAAGACAACGAAGCTAATTCTAGCACTAGCTCAACTACTTTTATGCAAGCCACAAATACAATTCTAGTGCAAGGATATAATCTCTAGTTCACACCAACAACGCTAAGTCTCTAAATTAATTACACCTAAGTGATAAGTTATTCTACTCAAGCTAAACAAGGCAAAGAACAATAAGTAAAGGAGTGAGCTTGAATAGATATACCAACGTTGATGAGAAGAGATATGTCCAATGTACCAATCAATCGACGTGATCACATACACAAATGAAATCATCGGCAATAAGATGACACAATATTTTTTACCGAGATTCACTTGCTTCCCGGCAAGCTACTCCTCGTTGTGGCGATGCACCCACTTGATGGATCGCGAGCTAATCAACTATCAAGAGTTGAACCCTCAGCGGGTGCCGCGCATCCACTCACAAGATGGGGATCCTCCAAGCCACGAGCTCCACTAGAGTAGCCAATTCGCGAACTCCCATGGGGAAGCCTCAAGAACCCCTCACAATCGCTTGGTGAGACTCGAAATAATCTCCAATCACGAGCTCAACACCACCGCTGCTCCAAGTCGTCTAGGGTGTCGGGAAACACCTAAGAGTAACAAACAATCCGCAACAAACTCAAGAATCAAGTGCCACTAGATGCAACTCTCAATGCAATGCACTTGAATTTCACTCAATCTCTCTAGAGTATGCAACCAAGCAAGAAGATGAGTGGGGGAAGTTCTCTAGCTCAAAGTGTGCCTCAATATCTCAAATGTGCAAGAGAGAATCCCCAAGGACCGGCCACCTCTTATTTTATAGCGAATGAAAAAGCCACTGGCCGTTAGCAATTCACTGGGCTGATTTCGGGGGCGACAGACGCGTCTGTCGCCAAGCCGACAGGCGCGACCCTAGCGCCTGTCGCTTTCAAACGTCGCCACGTGTCCACTACTCGTTCAAAAACCAACGGTCGGCTCCCAGCGTCAGACGCGAGACCGCTCCAGCATCTGTCGTGCGACAGACGCGGTCCAGAATGCTCCCGCGCCCCGCTCAGCCACGACAGACGCGTCTGTCGGTCGATCGACAGACGCGACGTAGCGTCTGACGCTCGCGCGCTCGCCATGCCGCCGAACACTGAGCGACAGACGCTGATACCAGCGTCTGTCGCGTGAGCGTCCGCGTGTCTGTCACCTCCTCCTCTGCTGACCGCGCCTGGGATAAGCCGACAGACGCAGGGCCAGCGTCTGTCGCCTCCACAACCAGTGTCTGTCGCTTGCAAAACAGCGACAACCACCTCCGCGACTTCGCCTTCGGTTCTCGCATCCGGCGCAATGGAAAATAGACATTTTATTTTCCCAAAAACGCCTGAATCCCGCGCTCGCAAGCTCGGTGGGAGGGAGAGAGAACCTCAAACCCCTCTCTACCGCTCAAACTCCGTCGTCTTCGCTAATGTGCCAACACCATCATGTGTATATCACCATGTGCATGTGTGTTAGCATTTTCACAATTATTTTCTCGGAGTTATGTTAGCTCTCTTTACTAGATCCTAATGCATATGCTAAAGATGATGACCTAGTAGCACTTGATTCACGAGCTAACCGTGATTGCCCCTCTTGATAGTCGGCTATTAATCCTAAACCCGGTCAATCACTTCTCTACTCATCTTAGACCGGTAAAAGTGAACCCTATGATTATACATTTGCCTTGATCACTTTGTTCCATATCCATCTCCACATGCTTGATCACCTTGATCATCATTTTATGTGCATCTCCACCTCTTGTGATCATGTGGCCATCACTTCATGCCACATGCTCCTTCATCACGTGTGTTGCTTATGTCTAACTCATTCCACTTAATATAATAGCATTAGCAATTTGGTGTCATTAATTACCAAAACCAAACTTGGACTTTCATTCTTGTAAAGCCCAATCCGCAATCCATGTCTCCTTTTTGCCCCAATTTTTTTGGTAGGGGATGATCCTAAGACCCTTGTAAGGGCACCTCTTAGAACTAAGCTAGCAAACGAGCTCATATTTTACTGTATTATTAAAAAAATAGAGTATATAAGAAGAGCTCTCTAATTATCTAACTTTCAACGTCTTACCGTGAGTCCTACATTTTTTTTTTCTCAACCACATTTCACCGTGGGCCCCAAGCAATACAGTTGGTCCAACAAGTCAACAGACGGTCAGCAGCCAGTAGTACTAAGGCCCAGTTTAGATGCAAAAAATTTTGCAAAAGAACGGTAGATTCCCCGTCACATCGAATCTTTGGACGCATGTATGAAGCATTAAACATAGATAAAAAATAAAACTAATTACACAGTTTAGACGAAATGGACGAGACGAATCTTTTAAGCCTAATTAGACCATGATTGGACACTAATTGCCAAATAACAACGAAAGTGTTACAGTTACATTTTGCCAAAATTTTTGTCAACTAAACCAGGCCTAAATAATTGTGCATTAACACCTGCTGACTGGGGACAGAGAAGCCATGACGTCAATGAGTGGCAGCAGTTGCCCCTCTCCCAATCTCATTTCGTTGGTCCAATCTCCCCTCTCCATGATAAAAAAATGTAATAATTATTACAAATGAACGAGGTGGAGGAGACTGGAGATGGTTGGATCCAAGAGGAAACTTGCGACGATCGCTGTCCCCAGTTTCTACCATTGTTCAGGGGATCCAAAGACCAATGGACAATGGCCATCACTCACTCAGGCAGGCACTCCCCTCACCACATCAGAATTCCTAAAAAAAACACTATGCAAAAAAAAGATTCTCCGTCAAATCAAACTTGCGATACATGTATGGAGTATTAAATATAGATGAAATAAAAAACTAATTATACAGCTTTGTTGTACTTGGCGAGACGAACGTTTTGAACCTAATTAGTCAACGGTTGGACATTATTTATCAAATAAAGCCAAAACGTGCTACAGTATATTTTCACCCTTTTCAGGGAACTAAACACACCCCTTGACGAGATTGTGACAAAATCATATATGGCCTTGTTTAGTTCTTAATTTTGGAGCCTAATGTTGGGTGTTTTGGCACTGTAGCGTACTGTAGTGTACTATAACATTTTCTTTTGTATTTGGTAAAAAATTGTTCAAACTTTGACTAATTAGACTCAAAATGTTCGTCTCATAAAGTACAACAAAATTATGTAATTAGTTTTTAATTTTATCTACATTAAGTACTCAATGCATGTGCAGGACGAGGAATCTTCTTAAACAACGCCTATGAATCGGTCACATGGATTCGTACCGGCTTCTCATCTCATTACCAGACCGGGCCAGATCTCTCCGAATCAGACATGTACTACAGCAGCCTTTCAAGAACTCCATCCACGGGGACGGGGGGCATGGCCGCATGGGGGCTGCCAGGCAAGGACGAGCTGCTTATTCGGATGATCACTGATCGGATCTAGCCTAGCTACAGCACGACAGCACAGGCTCTCTCTTGAATGAATCTACACAGGTGAATAACTCACTTGCCAAAAATAATCTACAAAAACAGCGGCTTGTTCGTTCCTTGATGGATGGGATGGCGGCGGCGGCGAAGGATGATCATATGCACCGATTTCATGTGGATTATGCATGGATGGATGCCTGAAAGGAAACAATGATCTTGCTACGGCTTGTCGTCGACCTGCTCGCTGCTATCCGTTCGCCGGCGGCCCATCTTGCCGATGGAGGAGGCGATGCTGCCAATGAGTGTGCTGGTGCTGCCCGCGTCGCCGCTGAGGTTCATGGACCGGCGGGACCGCCGGTGCCTGGGCGACTCCAGCCTGCCCCGCTCCTCCTCCTCGTCGTCGCCGGCCCTCGTCCGCGTCGCCACCACCAGCCGAGCGATGCCGCCGCGGCAGAACGGGCAGGTCGGCTGCGGCTGGGACTGCGTCGCCGGGTTGGGCTTGGCGTGGCAGCACAGCGCCAGCGTGCACGCCGAGCACATCTGGTGCCCGCACTCCCGGACCTCGATGCTGCACGCCTGCTCGAAGCAGATGCTGCACACCTCCGCGTCGCTAGCCTGCACGGGCACGCCAGTCATCTAATCAGCTCCGAACAAGATCCGCGTCATGGGGGAACACGAAGATCATGCATGTGTAATCGTACATTGATTGGATAGAGGTGTTTTGAATAATGCGGAGCTCATATGGATTGGCGCAGTTGCTCAGACGTGCAATGGGGCCAATCGAGCAAGTGGACGCGCACATTGCTATGCTGCCCGCCGTTTGGCAAACATGTGCAAGGCTTGGCATTACCGATAAGCACGGTGTCAAAATAATGCCAGTAGCAGTAGCCATTACGCTGACAACGGTTGGTTAAGCTTCCTTAATTTACACATCTTTAACCCTTTTCAAGGTGTCATTTGTCCCTCTCGGATCAACAAGGATGCATATTTAGTGCCAGTACGTGTTGGAGCAAGTGACTCTGTGTTGAAACTCTAAATCGTGCAGTGGAGTGCAGTGCAGGTGACACGTGGGATTTGACTAAGTTCAGTAATCTGTGATCATATCGATCGGCAAAGCAAAAGGAATTTACCTCCTTGAATCATAGGTACCAAGACAAGACGCCATGATGAATAGCAACAAAAGAGATATTTGTAGCATGCAACTTGCAACGGAAGACTCGGAATTTACCTCGGCTATGGCGGTGTCCTCATCGGGGTGCGATGGCGACGGCAGTGCATTCTTAGTCCCTTTCAGGATCCTCCTCTCCCTCTCTCTATTGGCCTCCATCAGGGCTGCTTCGAGCAGGGACTTGGCGTTGGGTTCCAGCTCGCTGATGAACTTGAGAGCCGACGGCCAGACCAGGGGCTCCGCGGACGACGGGTTCAGAAGCGCCGCGCATGCGACGTGCCCTCGCTTCACGGCGACCTCATACGGAATTCTCCTGCAGAAAATCAACCCGCCGCATCAGTACGACGGAAAATATAACGCACTCAGTAGTCAAACATTTGCCTCGGCATTCCAGGCGGCCGGCGTCATGCCATGGCCGACTCTGGTGTAGAGGTGTTGCGAAAAGAAGAAGAAGAGGAGGAGGAAAGAGATGCTCGCTCACCCAACGGAGTCTCGCTGGAGGCGGTCGGCGCCCCAGGAGAGGAGTTGCCGGACGCAGTCCAGGTTGCCGCCGCGCGCGGCCAAATGCAGCGGCGTGCTCCCGGGGAATCTGCAGGAGCGCGCGCTCGGCTCGAGTCAAATGTATGACACAAAACTTTCCTCAAAAGGAGCGATTTTTTTCACATAAAAATACGTTGTTGACATGATATGAGAGGGGGCAGTGCCGGAATCAGGAGGAATCCTCACCCGAAGGCGCCACTGGAGGCGGACACGATGGCGCCGTTCTCGAGGAGGACGTGGACACAGCGCCGCCAGCCCTGCCTCGCCGCGAGGTGCAGCGGCGTCGCCCCGGTGTCGTCCCGCACGTTCACGAAGCGCGCGAACCCCCTGCACCTCCACAGCTGATAACACATTAGCAAGGGGCCCAGATAAAGAGCAGCGGCGAGACGGTGGTGTCTCCGGGGCGACGAAGACCAACCAGGATTCCGAGACCGGCGCGGACTTGGCCGCCGAGAGGATGGTCCGGAGGCAGTCCGCGTGACCGTAGTACGCCGCGTAGTGCAGGCACGTCCGCCCGTGCGAGGAATCGAACATCACGATCTGCACACCCAAATCGGAAACACCATTTTAGTAGCCCGACTCCAAGAACTGATTTAATAGCCTGAGCCACAGATACGGTGTCCGAGAGGCTCACATTGGCGCCGGCGTCGAGCAGCCGCCGGACGCAGTCGGTCTTCCCGTGCATCGCCGCGAGCATCAACGCCGTCTGCGGCAAATTGAAGGCCGGAGGTGTCCGTGTCAGTTGGGAGCAACAGGGAAGAGGGGAAGGACATGCGAAGCAGCGGCAGTGCGCAAACCTGCTTGTGGCGGTTAACGACGTCGGGGTGCACGCAAAGATCCAATGCCAGGGAGACCACCTGTAAAGAAACCGGGAGGGGAGTGGGCGGTTGGTGCCGAGACTGGAGAGAGATCGAGAGCTAAGCGAGGTGGCGCTGGCGTTTCGGAGTTCGTCGTACCTGGAGGTGGCCGTGCGCGGCGGCGATGTGGAGCGCGGAGAGGCGGTCGAAGAGCGTGGTGCGGGTGAGCAAGGTGGGGCGGGAGCGAAGAGCGGCGGCGAGGCTGGCCGTGTCCCCGGACTGCGCCGCGCCGAAGAAGTCCACCTCGTCGCTTGGGCGGCCGCAGCTAGCGCCGTGCCCCATCGCCGCCGGCCCGGCCTCCGGCCTCCGGCGAGCTGGAGCGGGAGGAGGGGCCGGGGAACTGGCTGCTGACGGGACTGTCCTGGGAGGAGAGCAGAGGGGGCGTGGAGAGCTGCTTAAAATATACTGCGCGCACTTTCCTGTAGTTTTTAAAGGCTTTTGCCCCTCTGCCTCCTGATTGAACAATCTTCGAGGCTGCTTGGTTGCTGGCCACCTCCAGCCACCACAGGTGTGGCGTCGCCACAGTTCTGAGGCGGCATAAATCAGCGCCACAAGTATGGCGTGAATACAGCAAAGAATGAACTAGCTTCTCTCGTGGCCGCCAAACCTTACTACCCAACCAAACAATGACTATTTTAATGTGGCTGCCGAAGTTGTGCGTGGCGAACTCAGGCAGGCAACAAACAGCCCCTTTTTCTCCATGAAACCCTTGCGAAAAATAAAAATAAAAATAAAAATCCTTCTCTCGGATAAACTTCTTTTATTTCTTCTCTTCCAAAAAAACGGGATATTTTTCGGAAAGTTTTACGAGAGCGTCTGTTGTCACTGTCACGGATACGAAAATATCATCTCCGTTTCTTTTATGAATATATGACAGTATAATAATAAACAACTGTATACGCAGTACGCTCTTACCTGTCGGTGACAAAATGTACAAGTTGGCGTTGTTGCGTTCGGGTACGAAATTGATCGTTCGTCGCCGACGAGTAAGGATAGCGCTGGATATGTATTTATACTTGGGACTGGGATACGCTCGTAGTATATTTTCGTGTTCCATAAGTCATAACTAGTCCGTTTCAAAAAAAAAAGTCATAACTAGTCCGTTCTTGTTCCTTAATCCATGGTACAGATATGCTTGTCGTCTTTACTGATCCGATACGCAGATGGATCGAGTCGCGAGTCCGTGTGCGCTCTTTCCAAATCCCAGTTGCTCGCTCCACTTTCCCTTGCTGATCCATGGCGCCATGGATTCGACCCGGAGCCCGGATCCGGCGAGCCCTCATGGTCTCATCATCTCAGCTGCGTCATTAAAAAAACTGCCAAGCCAAGCACGAGTGCGCGCGCGTTCCCCTGACACACATGCGTAGTCACGGCTACAGCACAGACAACTGGTCCACCCTGCACGAGAGTTGCTCGCTCGCGTTCTGTACGCCTGCTGTCGCGGTGACCCGTCGACGACACGGACACGGACACGGTCACGGAGGCGTGGTAGATGCAGCGTTGCCGCCGGAGCGAGCGCGCGGTCGCGTCCAGTGAATGGCGTTGCCGAACCGCGCGCGCGGATCTCCGGCGCGCCGCTGCGCGGGCGCTTTGAATCAGACGAAATGAAATGAATCGTGGCGTCGCACGTATGCAACGTTTCACCCCGCGGGACAGCGATCCTTCACCCGCACACGTTTTTTTTTCTTTTTGCCGTCTCGGCACGCCAACAATGTCCGTTCGGCGAGCGAGCTTTTGGATCGACCGATGGCCGTCTCGTTCTCGTCCTGCCTTTCTTTTGGCACCGAATGATGAGGGCCAGGCGCAGGGTCCGGCCGTCCGGCTCGATCGGTGGTGATGAGTGAGAGTTGCTCCGTTCCGTGCGGCGCAGTACCGGCACGGCGCTGGTAGTGGTGGTATGGGATGTGGTGGCTTTGATGGAACGCGAAACGACTTTTTTTTCTTCCTCTCGTAGAGAACCTTCATTCACGTACGGACGGAGTACGTGAGGTGGTCCTCCCCCGGAGCTGTGTTTGTGCTATTCGTGCGTGCTGGGACAGGCATCGTTCCTCCTGTCGTCGTCTGGGCCCAGCGCACGGTGCCGGTACTGTACCTATCAAGATGGGTGGATGCATATGAATTTCGTTCGAGAGAGGCTTTGGTTCTGATTTCTGAATCGTGACGGGGCTTGTACTACTACTGCCGGTTGTGGCCCAACAGGTGGGCGTGCGCTGTGGGATGATTCGGAAGCTGTTGCCATTTCCATTTTTTTTTTAAGATTTCTCGTTACATCGAATCTTTGGACGTATGGATGAAGCATTAAATATAGATAAAAAAATAAAACTAATTACATAGTTTAAACGAAATTCACGAGACAAATCTTTTAAACTTAATTAGACCATGATTTGACACTAGTTGTCAAAAAAAATTCGTGAACTAAATCAGGCCTAAATAGAGCTGCTTGTTATTATTGCCTACGTGGCGAGTGGCGACATGTCCACTATTCAAATAAGCAGCTGATCATTGTAGCAGTTTCAGAAAACACTCTATTTGTTCAAGAAAACAGTTTACTATGCACTTCTGCTGTCTTCAGGTTTCCTGGAGTCGCGGCGACATGCACAGACCAGCAGGGCAGAGTAATTCCCGTTTCCCATGCTGTTGCTGTTCGATTGCCGACACGTTCAGTTTCAGCACGGTTCTGACCCCGAAAGATCTCGTGGATTTTGAAACCCTAACCACCGGGCTGCCGTTTTCGTACCTCCACTGCACTGCACCTCACCGAACACATAAACCGGTCAGAGACAAAAGCTGTGTCGGTGGGCGAGTGGACCGTCGACCTGCCGTGAATTTTTGGTGCTCTCGGGGTCGTCGGGGCATCGCCAGCACAACCCGCAAACCAATGACGAGTGCCACGGCCGGGGCGAGCACTCACTCGGTCGGGTCGGGTCGGGTCGGGTCGGGTCGGGTCGGGCACGGCGCCATCGCGCAGCGCGCGTCGTGACGACTGCCGAGCGGCGAGCTCGCGATCGTCTGTCCCCTTCAGCCGCGCAACCACCGCGAGCGCATACGTGTCTCTTGCTTGCTGGCGGCAACAGCAGCAGCGCCGGCGTCGCCTGTAGCTCGGCTGCTTGGGACCCGAGACTTCAGCGAAAGAAAAAGACAGAAAGGAATTGATCTTCATTTGAGAGAATGAGATAAAATTTCGACGATTGACAAAAAAAACTTTGAAAAGCCATAACGCTACCATTAAGATGTCTAGAAGACCGGACACTTCACTCTACTCACTGTCGCATGCGTCGCTCGCCTAAAAAAAAGTAAAATCAACTTCCGCACGTCTCGCTCCGCTCCGCTTCGGTCCCGCACGCGGCGATCGGCTCTCCTCCTACATGCGGCGCTCGACTACCAGCCGCCTAGCCCCACCAGATGCGGCGCGCGGCTGCCCTCTCCTGGTTTCGACGCACGACTGCCTGCGAGTCGTGGCGACGCGGTTGCCAGCCATGCCAGGCGCGTGCGCTGTCTCCCTACCCCGGTGCGCGCCCGCTGCCTCCCTGCCCTGTTGCACAACCACAGCCGAGCCGCTGTCTACAGGCACCGACGGGCCGCTGCCTCCAGTGAACTCCACATGCTAACGAGCCTCCATTCTCCCAAGCATGAAAGAGATGTTTGCGCTGAAATTGCATGTTGGAAGCATCTGTTTCAAACGTTTCAGATATATGTTGTAAGTGTTTTATACGAATGTTGCAAAAGTAGATCGGGGTGTTGCATATGTGGCAATGGTTGTACACGTATGTTACAAGCTCCCGATGTATATTGCAAGTGTGTTTATTTGTATGTTGCATATGTTTTCATACATATGATGCAAGTGTTTTATCTGGATGTTGCATATGTTTACAATGGCTTCAAGTGTTTTCCAAGTGTTTTTGCAAGTGTTTCACACACATGTTTCAAATGTTACATTTGTTTTCAGGCGTACGTTGCAATTGTGTGCATCTGGATGTTTTAAAACTAGATCGAGTGTTGCATCTCCATCCTCGCCTTTCTGCTGTCTCGCCTCGGTGCCAGGGTGGGATGGCGGAGGCGGTCCCCACTGGTGTGGTCGGGCCCCACGTGCTTGCAGGCGGGCACCACAAGTGGGGTGTGGGCGAGCAGGCGCGTGGACGCGGGACGGGGAGCAGCGGCGCGGGCGTCCAGACAGGGAGCTAGTGTCCGGACGTTCGGGCGCTAGCCACACCCAAATTGAAAGGGGATATGTTGGAGCCAGTTTTTGCTTCTCAAACCCTTTTATACAAGAATACAGGAAGATAAGATCTTTTTTGTTAATCTGGTAGAGTAAATCTTTTTTGTTAATCTGGTAGAGTAATAAGCATCTTTGACATTGTTTGCATCGGCTTTATATTCTACAGTGTTGGGTATTGTTGTAGACACTGTTGAAGCCAGATAAGCTCTAGATATGTAGTATTTTGTTTTGAGGATAAAACAGGATAGGATGGGCCGATCCTTTTTATTGTAGTGTCGAGAGTGGAGACAAGATGGACAGAGTTCAACCTCTATAGGGACTATTCTAGGAATATACTGTCTAATCAGGAATATCTTGCTCCCTCGAAAACGAGAGGACAGACACGTCCCCTTTCTTCCTCTGACACACCAAGCAGGGGCGAGCAAGGCCGATGAGCCTAGGCGAGCTAGTAGGCAATCCAGCATGCGGGACGAGTTACTGGCAGGCGAGCGGGCGGTAACATGCGGCGGCATATCTGAGGTATCTGAGCGCTGGGCACAAGGCAATTGTGTTGGTGGCGCATGGCTACCTACATGGCCAGATGATGAGCGTGCGAGGCGAGCTGTTTGGCTGGACGAGCTCATGGGTGAGATTCTTGGTTTGACAACGAGCGCGTAGGCAAGCTGCAACTGTAGGACAGCGAGCTGACTGTGCGAGCATGCTGCGAACACGCGGGGCTGGCGATGCTTCTAGGAGAGTGATGAGACGATGACGATGATGTAGTCTGTTTGGGAACCAAGAAGAAAGGAGGAGCGGGAACGGTCCCATCCAAAACAAGGTGGAACCAATCCATCCTCCATTGTCTCCAAACCAAACACACGCTAAAATGCTTCTTTAGCTTCAACTTGTAAACGGTTCATCTGCTTCGCCCTACAACATTAGAACAATACTGCTACAATATTTTTATTAGAGAAAAGCTCAAGCTCTTTTGAGGTGTGCTAAAGATGACCTTAGACCCTCTTTGGCAGGGCTCCGGTTCCCTCTAAAGGACCTCCAAGTACAACTCCTTGTGTAAGCAACTTCTTTGATGGAGGTGAAGTCGTTTTGTAAAATGTTTGGCAAAAGTGTCTTTGGTGGCAGTTTGTAATAATTTGTATTTGATTTATGAGCAAGGGATACCAAATTTCTACAGATCTGACTCATCTATACAAAAAAAACAACTTCGGGTCATTTGGACTCTTTGTAAGGAGTTGTTTTTCGGATGGCGGTCTCGTAGGGCTCCTTGAAAGAAGCCAGGAACCAGATCCCTATTAAACATGAGCTAAGGTCCTCCTCGATGAGACTTTCTTTCGGTCTATCTTTTACCATCTTCTAGTTTATTTTTGAAAGAAAAAATAGATCTACTACAATGCACAAAAATCATTTTTTTATCAAACAATGCACAAAATTCCGTCGTAGGAGAAGAAACTGTCCAAAATGAGGCCACTCTAGTATGGTGTTGTTGCCTGCTTCATTGCACAGTACTCTCTCTGTTTTATAAAAGGTATATTCTTTTCTTGATAAGTCATTTTTTCATAATTTGATCAAATATATATATATAGGAAAAAGTCTAATTGACCCCCAACTATTGGGGATGGTATAGTTTACCCCCTCAACTATGAAACGGTCTAATTTACTCCCTGAACTTTGCAAAACCGGCCAAATCACCCCCTCGAGCGGGTTTGAACGGTGGTTTTACTACAGTAACAGTGTTTTGCTACAGTAACAGTGGTTTTGTCCTTTTAAATTTATTTCGTCAGAATCTTTAAAAAATCATAGTAAATCACAAAAAAATCATAAAATAGAAAATCCAATTTTATTAGACTCCACATGAGCATATCTATACAGTATATATATATATATATATATATATATATATATATATATATATATATATATATATATATATATATATATATATATATATATATATATATATCTCACAATAGTTATGGAAAGCCCCAACCTAAAGTTCAGCTAGCTGGTTCCACCAAACTAGCCTCCCATCAACCTGGTCCAGCCACTAGCCCGCTAGCCCACCCTTTGGCCCACCCACCGGCCCATCAGGCCCAACCATCCCAAGCCGTATATAATCCCCAAACCCTAATCCCCCATCCATCCACATCCACCCGCTGCCGCCAGCCCCTACCACGCGCCACCCCCCAGCTGGAGGGCGCGCCGCCGCGCCTTGGACCACGCACAGGACGGCGACAATGGCCTAGAGCTCGCGGCCGCCACCCAGCAACCCGCCTCCGACCCTTCTCGACCGGCGACGGCGCGGTCTCGGCCCTCTCCAACCTGCGACGGCACGGCCCCGACCCTCCCGTACCGGCAACGGCGTGGCGCTGCCCCTCCCCGACCCGTGGCGACGCGGCCCCGACCCTCCCCGAGCAACGGCGGCACAGCCCCGCCCCTCCCCCACTGGCGACAGCTCGGCTCTGCCCCTCCTCGACCAGCCGCTCCCCCCCTCCTCTCCCCCGATCTACGGCAGCGCGAGGACTCGCTGGCCGGCGGCGGCTGCCAGCGCGCGCCCAGCCGTGCGTCCCACCACATGACGACGGCGCGGCCTTCCCCACACCCCACCCTCTCTGCTCCGTACGCTGACCCTTTTGGTGGATCTGAGTAGCGAACGGTGGAGTGCGACGACCTCGCACATGGTGGAATTCCTGCCATGACGGCGGCGCTCGCGGTGACGGACGAGGTGGCCCTGCCAATCCGGGCGGGGGGGATTTGGCGGCTGCCGCCAGGTCTCGCGGGAGGAGGTGGCCGTCATCACCTAGTTCGCGGCGCTCGGTGAGCTAGCTGCATCTTGCCCTCTCTTCATTTCTTTCACTTTTTTGCCTCGAGGCGATAAGGAGTTTGTGCGTGTGTGATGCAGGAACCCGTTTATTCCTGTTTTGTTTCCTTGCTTGCAGGCTTCAATTAGCGAATCAGTTGCTGAGCAGTAAGAGAGCAGCACATGTTTTTCGAATTAATTAATAACTAGTAGACTACAGTAGTAGAATTAATTATCCATTTTCTCTGAATGTTGATATGCTTGTTACTAACTCCGCCTATCTTGACTGGAAGACTTTCTTAAGTCGTCTCAACATAGCCGGTCCCAAGCCCGGGTAAAGGAGGAGGGTGTGTTAAGGTCTGGCGAACCAACAGTAAAAAAACAGCCACTCTCATGGATTTGAAACCCACAAGAGATTCGTTGGGGCGTAACCCTCTTAGCGACACGCTACATCGGAATCCGGGTGTGGTGTTAAATGGGCAAGGGCCAGCTCGTCATCCCCTTAGTGGCGCGTCGTATCGTGACCTGGGTATGATGAAAAATGAGCAAGGGTCGGGCCGTCACAACCTTAGTGGCGCGCTACATCTACGCCCGGGTGTAGTGAAAAATAAGCAAGGGTTTTTGCACTTCCCTCGACGGGTGCGAAGGGTAAGGAAGCTAGCCGAGCCAACTAGGATTCGTCTAGGTAGCTGGAACGTAGGGTCCATAACGGGTAAGCTAAGAGAGCTAGTCGATGCAGCAATTAGAAGGCGTGTAAATATTCTATGCGTTCAGGAGACTAAATGGAAGGGACAGAAGGCGAAGGAGGTGGATGATACTGGCTTTAAACTTTGGTATACGGGGACAACATCGGGTAGAAATGGTGTAGGCATCTTGATCGATAGGAGCCTTAAGGATGGAGTCGTTGATATTAGGAGGCAAGGCGACCGGATTATCTTGGTCAAGCTGATAGTTGGAGATTCAGCTCTGAATGTGATCAGTGCCTATGCCCTTCAGGTAGGTCTTAGCGAGGGCACCAAGAGGTAGTTTTGGGAAGATCTTGATAGCATGGTTAGTACCGTGCCTATCAGCGAGAAACTCTTTATAGGAGGAGACCTCAACGGCCATGTTGGTGCGACTAATGTAGGTTTCGAGCGGGTGCACGGGGGATTCGGGTATGGTAGTAGGAATCAAGAGGGGGAGGATGTTTTGAACTTCGCGCTGGCCTATGACTTGTTGATAGCGAACACCCTCTTTAGGAAGAGGGAATCTCATATAGTAACCTTTCGTAGTGGACAACACTCGAGCCAGATCGACTTTATCCTTGCAAGGAGGGAGGATAGACGTGCTTGCTTTGATTGTAAGGTGTTACCTGGGGAGTGTGTTGTCTCTCAACATAAGCTTGTGGTGACGGACTTTCGCTTTTGGGTACGTGTCCACCGGGACAAACGGGCCAAGATTGCGAGAACGAAGTGGTGGAAGCTTAGAGGGGAAGCAGCGCAAACGTTTAAGGAGAGGATGCTAGACGAGGGGCCTTGGGAAGAAGGAGAAGATGCCGACGACATGTGGCTAAAGATGGCAACATGTGTCCGGAAGGTGGCTTCAGAAGTGTTTGACGTGAGTAGGGGAGGCAAACGGGAAGCGAAAGACACATGGTGGTGGAATGACGAGGTGCAAAGGGCTATTAGGGAGAAGGAGTGTTTCAAGTGTCTCCACCATGACAAGAGTGTAGCAAACATCGAGGGCTATAAAATAGCGAAGAGGGTTGCAAAGCGAGCTGTGAGTGTAGCAAAAGGTCAGGCGTATGACGGCCTTTATCAGCGGCTAGGCACGAAGGAAGGGGAGAAGGACATTTATAGGATGGCTAGAATCCGCGAGAGGAAGACAAGGGACATCAACCAAATAAAATGCATCAAGGATGTGACAGATCGACTTATGGTAAAGGATGAGGAGATCAAGGACAGATGGAGAGAGTACTTCGACAAGCTGTTTAATGGGGAGAATGAGGGTCCTACCCTTGAGTTGGACGACTCATTTGACGATACCAACAGACGCTTTGTGAGGAGAATTCAGGAGGCAGAGATCGGAGAGGCTTTGAAGAGGATGAAGGGAGGTAAAGCGATGGGCCCTGATGGTATCCCCATTGAGGTGTGGAGATACCTAGGCGCCAGAGCGATAGTATGGTTAACTAAACTTTTTAACCTTATTTTTTGGTCTATCAAGATGCCTGAAGAATGGAGGAGAAGTATATTAGTACCTATCTTCAAGAACAAAGGAGATGTTCAAAATTGTATTAACTACCGTGGGATTAAGTTGAGTCATACGATGAAGTTCTGGGAGAGAGTTATCGAGCATCGCCTAAGGAGAGTGACACATGTGACCCAAAATCAGTTTGGGCTCATGCCTGGTAGGTCGATCATAGAGGCGATTTTCTTATTACGATAATTGATGGAGAGATATAGAGAGCAGAAGAAGGACTTGCACATGGTCTTTATTGACCTCAAGAAGGCATATGACAAAGTACCGAGAAATGTCATGTGATGGGTCTTGGAAAAGCACAAAGTCCCAACTAAGTACGTTACCCTCATCAAGGATATGTACAGAGATGTTGTGACGTTTGTCCGAACATGTGATGGCGACACCAGTGACTTTCTAATTCAAATAGGACTGCATCAGGGGTCAGCTTTGAGCCCTTTTATTTGCTTTGGTGATGGATGAGGTCACAAGGGACATACAAGGTGATATCCCTTGGTGTATGCTCTTTGCTGATGATGTGGTGCTAGTTGACGACAGTAGGGCGGGGGTTAATAGGAAGTTAGAACTATGGAGGCACACGTTAGAGTCGAAAGAGTTCAGATTTAGTAGGACTAAGACCGAGTACATGAGACGCGATTTCAGCGCGACTAGGCACGAGGAGGGAGACGTTAGCCTCGATGGGCAAGTGGTGGCCAAGAAGGATACTTTTCGGTATTTAGGGTCGATGCTACAAAAGGATGGAGACATTGATGAAGATGTTAGGCATAGAATTTCAGCCGGCTGGCTGAAATGGCGTAAAGCTTCTGGCGTTCTCTGTGACAAAAGGGGGTGCCTCAGAAGCTGAAAGGTAAGTTCTATAGGACGGCGATTCGTCCGGCGATGTTATACGGTGCTGAGTGTTGGCCTACAAAAAGGCGACATGTCCAGCAATTGAGTGTAGCAGAGATGCGTATGTTGCATTGGTGTTGTGGGCACACAAGGAGGGATAGAGTCCGGAAAGACGATATTCGGGATAGGGTTGGGGTGGCACCAATTGAGGAGAAATTGATTCAACATCGGTTGAGATGGTTTGGACATGTCCAACGGAGGCCTCCTGAGGCGCCGGTGCGTAGTGGAGTTCTAAAGTGGGCCGATAATGTAAAGAGCGGTAGAGGTCGACCTAAACTAACTTGGGACGAGTCCGTTAAGAGAGATCTTAAGGAGTGGAATATCTCCAAGGATTTAGCTATGGACAGGAGCGCTTGGAGATTGGCAATCAACGTGCCTGAACCGTGACATCTTTTTGTCTTGTGTCTCCCTGTTTCTCGTCTCTTTTGGGTTTCATCTCTAGCCTACCCCAACTTGCTTGGGACAAAAGACTATGTTGTTGTTGTTGTTGTTGATATGCTTGTTACTGCATCTAGTAGTAGCACAAACAGATAAAAAAGGAAAAATGCTTCTGGAAATAGTTCTAGCATGTGTCCTAATATTCTAGCTATACCAACTAATTCTGCATGGTATGTGATGTACTTCTTCCCTAATTTGGAGTTGTGATAGCAAGTGCTCACATCATTATGTATTTTGTTCATTCCAACAATGCTATCATTATTTATTTTGCTCATTCCAACAATGTGTGTCTTACCCTGACAGAAGCTACAAGATCCTCTTTGTTGATGTTAGTTGATGCCATATTCGTTTTTATCTGAAACCAGTTCTCATGACATATGGTCATAAACCTTCTATGCATTGTGCAGTCTCCCAAACTTCTGTTATGTATATTGTATGTTTCATTGCAGTGCAGAAGTGAAAATAAATATGACTGTTTTATATGCATTGTTTTGCTGGTAGAGACAATATGATTGTTGCAAGCAAGAATCCATACCTTCCCCTTTGTCTTTACACTTTCCCTTTTCCATTTACATGGTGTCAGGTAGCAAGGCAAGCGATTCGTCTTTCTTGTTTCTTTAAATACCTGGTAGTGAGACATGTTGGCATCATCCCTCATTGTCATTTCACAGCTTGAGCTAGAGATCAAAGAAATCAAAGGGAAGCATGGCATTAGGCTTGCAAGTGTTTGGCCAGCCGGCATCTACTGATGTTGCCAGGGTTTTGACATGCCTGTTTGAGAAGAAATTGGAATTTGAGCTTGTCCGCATTGATACATTTAAGACACATCACAAGCTTCCTGAGTTATTAGGCTGCGGGTATGGCACTTGCATCAGTTTTTTCTTTTCCGTTTTGTGCTTTGTTTCGACAAAGTTGCACTTATCCCGTTTGCTATTTACAGGATCCGAATGGCCAAGTGACCTTCAAGCATGGCGACAAGCTTTGGTTGCTTTTTTTTTTTTCAGTTCACAATATTGATGCATCCATTTAAAGACAATATTTCTGTGCTTGCATACATAAGTTTCTATACACATGCAATTACGATTTGGCAATGTGACTAAACAAAATATATATTTATGATGGTCAATGCGAGTTTCTAAAAAACTAGATAAAAATTTATGATATGATTTGTGTGGTTTTATACTTGGGCAATGTTACACATTAATAATCTAGTGACAATTATCTATATTGTATTTCTACTTTTTATTATTATTCCCACATTTCTACATCACATGTTGTTTCGAGTGCAAGGTGTCCCATGGTTAATTGCATCAACATCAGCACGATAGGCTTCATAGGTATGGTTTATGTGCATTTGATTTTCGATTTTTATGCTTCTTGAGCCAACAGTGCAAGCATGCAAGGTTAAGCCATGGTTGTATTGGCCTTCCTACGCGACACACTGCTGACCATCCTTCTCTCTGTAGCACGATGAGTAGCATGTTCGTCCTCATTCAACGGAGGAGCAGTGTGTGGAGCAGCGAGATTTGGTGCTGTCAATAGTTTCTATGCATATCAATGTAGACATGTGCTTTTGTGTGAGCATGTTTCTATGCATACATAAGTTTCTGCGCTTGCAAACATAAGTTTCTATGCATGTTGTTTTGAGTGCAAGGTGTCCCATGGTGAACTGCATCAACCATGGCACGAGAGACTTCATTTATGTGATCTGCATCTTGCTCTCCTCTCACTTTGTCCCTTTGTTTTCTCTTTCCATCCACGGATCGGCATATCGGCAAGTTCAGTTTGCTGTAGCCTTTCTGCCTTGCTTGTGCAACTTAAGTAGCAGTAGTTCAGTTGCATTTTTCCAATTGTATTTTTCCTAGTAAGTTCAGTTGCTTTTTTAGATTTGAAACACGGGACATATTAGTTAGTGTGCTTGCAGTTGGCCAGAGACGAGGAGGATCCTACACCTGCTGCTACAGCTCCCCAGGCTTCCCATGTGTTCTATACTTCACGAGTTAAGTTTTTACACCTTTAGATCCAGTCTTTGACTATGAAATTTGATTGCTTTTTTTTGTAGATTTGGAACACGGCACATATCAATTTGTGTGCTTGCAGCTCTTGATTGTTCAAATTATTCATGCTTAGTTTGCATAGGATTCTATGCTTACTTTACATAGGTTTTATTCATGCTTAGTTTGCGTAGGATTCTATGCTTAATTTGCATAGGTTTTAACACCAGTTGCATAGGTTTTATTCACGCTTAGTTTGCAATGCAAGCAAGCATGGTTTTCTATGCAATATTTGATGCGTTCATTTAAAGACAAATTATTTCTGTGCTTGCATATATAAGTTTCTATGCATAGCGTTCATGTTAATTTCTATGCTTCATATGTGATGGATGGTGTTACTTGGAGATAAGTTCGGCGATGGATGTGA
This sequence comes from Saccharum hybrid cultivar R570, assembly GCA_038087645.1. Taxonomy (NCBI): domain Eukaryota; kingdom Viridiplantae; phylum Streptophyta; class Magnoliopsida; order Poales; family Poaceae; genus Saccharum; species Saccharum hybrid cultivar. The sequence goes on along the minus strand of JAQSUU010000043.1, from coordinate 2,953,255 downwards.
TCAGAATTTTTATGCTTCGTGTGTACAAGTTTCTATGCGCCATGTCTCATGTTTTTGTCTAGCTGGAGGTAGCTGGAGGTGCTGTAGTTGGATGTATCTATGTTTCATGTGTTTCTTCAGTTTTTATGTCTTTGTGCAACTATTTTTTATGCAATGCTGATAGTATAATCTATTATGATGTTTGGTTCACTCGATGGTAACATATACAGTCCCGTGAATTTATGTATAGAAGTTGTTCGTTATACTTGAGTGAAATGTTTAATTTGTACTTACTATGTTTGTATGCATCCACTCGGTGATTTAGGGGGAGCATGCTAGGACTGCTCCTGTTCTCTTGACATGCGGAATTGGAGATGCTGCTAGCTTGTAATTCGACAGATGCATAGAAATTTTTTTGGGTGCATAGAAATTGTGAGTGGTATTTATTTTGTTCACACATATTTTTATGCCTTTCTTACCCTTGTAAGGTTTTTGTGCTTGCTAAAACATTGTTCTATGCTTTTCTTTTGTCGTTGTAAGGTTTCTGTGCCTGCTAAAATATGTTTCTATTCCTGCCTTGTCGCTGTAAGATTTCTGCGTCTACTAAAACATGTTTCTATGCCTTTGTTGTGATGTAGGATGGCTGAAATGAATTCTTTCATTTGGTGTGAGAGGTTAACAGTGGCTTGGAGATAGGACATGGCTTGTCACGTCCACGACTTCCTTGGCTTGCGCAGCGGGGGTATTGTGTGATCTTGATGTAGTTCATGGTTAGAGCCTTTACCATGTTTGTAATAATTGTCGGTGCCAAAAATGTTTTTGCGCATCTTGACCGTTGATTCTATGAATCCGATCGTCCATCATGTGCTATATTCAAATTTCAAATTTTGGAGAAGACGAAATCGTCTCCGTGTTTTACTTGTGCGGTCTCCATGTTCCATGCATTGTTTCCATGTTAATTATACACTATTGACTACTGATTCTATGTACCTAATCGGTCATCACGTGCTAGGATTCAAATTTCAAAGACGACAAGGTTGTCTCCATGTGGAGATGTTTTTATGCGGTAACAAAATTAATTTTTATTCATCCAACTATTAATTTCTATTCAATGTTGACCCCAAAAACTTTCCTACGCAAGTGATTCTATGCATCCAATCAGTCATTACATGTCATGATTCAAATTTCAAATTTTAAAACACACGAGGTCGTCTCCATATTTCTATCTCTCGCTCGCAAGATCTATTCATAGATGAATTTTAAGTTCTATACAACGTCGGTGCCAAAAACTTTTCTGTACATCTTGACTATTGACTTTATGCATCCAATCGGCCATCACATGCCATGATTCAAATTTTAAAGTTCGGAGAAGACAAGATCATCTCCATGTTTTACGCTTGCGGTCTCCATTTTTTATGTGTTGTTCCCATGTCAGTTATACTCTATAGTGAGAAGCATAAAGTTGGTGGAGACAATAACGGTTGTTAAGTAGAATGTCCATCTCGCGGAGAGGTTTTTACACGGTAACAAAGTTAATTTTATTCATCCAACTACTAATTTCTATGCAATGTCTGTGCAAAAACTTTTTTATGCATCTTGACAATTGATTCTATGTATCCAATCAGCCATCACATGCCATGATTCAAATTTTAAATTTATGAATTTTTAATTTTTTCAAAAAAATATTCGCAATAGATCTTGAATCGTGCACAAAAATGTCAGGAGTCCAATGGTGAAAACCGTTTTTGAATCGTATGCTTCGTTGATGAATTATTGTGAAAAAATAGAAGAGATTAGAATGCATGCATGCATGCATGCATGTGTCAGCCTGCGCCATATTCTATCTGGTGTAACGTCCTGCTCGCGGAGAGGTTTTTATGCGGTAACGAATTAATCTGAATTCATGCAACCACTAGATTTTATGCGTTGTCGCGATAAAAACCTTTATGCGCAGTCTGACCTTAAATTTTATGTATCCGATTGTTTGGTCCCCAGAGAGTCCTCCACCTGCGTGCGTATCAGCTTCGTGGAGGGCTGGGTGGGATGGCTGGCTGGGGCTTCTAATATCTATTAGAAGCCCTCGATATTTTTTCTACACGCGCGTGTAGTTACTCTCATCTTTAATAAACCATGTTGCGTATGTGTGCATACTAATTTATCAGTTCGAGTATGTTTATATACTCAATTTAAGATACTAACTCTTATTACGTAAATTTTTTTCAAATGAGCCCATACTTTTTAACATATTATTGAAATGCCACTATAATATATATAAAATAAGTATAACCATATACTCTACGTATACTTGCATCTTTGACATACATACTACCGTAGATGGTCTAGTATGATCGTATACTTCGTCTACATACACTCGTCGAGTCATATATACCCTAAATCTAGAGATATACATATGAGAGTAGCTACACGCGCGTGTAGAAAGGAATTTCCCTATATATATATTAACTAGTATTATTAGATAAATCGTTGAATATATTTTTACAATAAATTTATTTGAAAATATAGATACTTTCTTCAAATTCTAATTAAATGGCATAAATTCTGATGTTTTTTTAGAATTGATAAATGACACTCGGTTGTTTCTTTTCCTATCAGTGCTCGATTTTTAGTGAGCTCTCTGTGGCCAGCGGACATAGAAGGGGGTTCGGGGAAGGTAGGCCGGCCAGTCAGAACGGCGGCAGGGCGGTTAGGGCCTCTAGTGGAGGTGGCCGTGCTAGGTCGGGATGGGGCGCCATGGCCGGAGCTCCGCTGCGGAAGCCGAAGGTCAGGGAGAGGAAGATGAAGGTTGCGCTAGAGTTTCGCCGGAGCTTCGCGACCGCACCGCTGTTGCGGGGCGAGAAGAAAGATGAAAGCGAAGGGGGAAATGAGTTAAATGCATGGCAAGCTCCTGAACTTGTTTAGCTGTGTCACTTAGGCCCCTAAACTTTAGAAATGCATTTCTGGGCACCTAATCTTGTTAAATGATACACTGGTGGCCCATACCGGTTCAACTGGGCCTTTTCTCCGACGTGGCATTGCCACCTTGCATCCGCCGTGGCTGAGGCTCACGTGAGGTGCACGTGTGGGCTGGGCATGGCAGGTTGAAAGCCCAAGTTTGGTTTTGATAATTAATGACACTAAGTTGCTAATGTCATGTATTAAGTGTTTTGAGGTAGGCATAAGCAACATATGTGATGAAGGTGTGTGTGTGTGGCAAGGAGTGTGGCCACTAGATCACAAAGAGATGGTGCATGGACATGAAATGTTGATCATGATGGAATGCACATAAAATGGTGGACATGATGATCAAGTGGAGGAGAATGATCTAAGAGCGCAAGGCAAAGGTATAACCATAGGGTTTTCCTTTTACCGATCTAAGTTGAGTAGAGAAGTGATTGATCGGATTTAGGATACATAGCTGACTATCAAGAGGGGAAATCACGGTTAGCTTGGGAATCAAGTGCCACTAGATCAATGTCTTGAGCATATGCATTAGGATCTAGTAGAGAGCTAACATAACGTCTTAAAAATATTTGTGAAATGCTAACACACATGCATATGGTGGTGTACACTTGGTGGTGTTAGCACATTTACGAAGGCGGTGGAGTTTAAGTGGTAGAGCAGGGTTTGGGTTCCTCTCTCCCTCCCGCCGAGCTTGCGAGGCGAGATTCAACACTTTTTGGGAAAGTAAAATGCCTATTTTCTACTGTGCCGGAAGTCGAAAAAGAAACAGAGGCGAACGACGGTCACTGTGGTGACCGAACACTGCACCGGACGCGTCCGTTCAGTTCTCAGCAGTTATCAGGCGCGCGAGTGTTAGGGTTTCCAACCGGCGCGTCCAGTCCATCACGAGACCGGAGCGTCCGGTCAGGCACCCAGAGGGGCAGAGCTGGTCGTAGAGTTTACCGGACGCGCGACGCGTCCGGTCACGTACGATCGGACGCGTCCGGTCACGGTGGGAGCTTACTGGACTCCGACTGGACGTTAGGTGCAGCGCGTCCAGTCAAACGCTAGAGCGCGTCCGGTCACGACAACGGTAACTTGTGACGCGCACTGTTCACGCATGTCCTGTAGTGACCGAACGCGTTCGGTCAGCACGTTTTGCACCGCGTCGTCCGGTAACGACTAGCTGCGTACCCCTTCGCTATAAATAGAAGTTAGCCAGAGTTTGAGGGTAACTCTTGCACATTTTGAGACCTAGAGACATCATTTGAGCTAGAGAACAACTCCTCCACTTATCTCTTTGCTTAGTTGCACATCTTGAGTGAGATTGAGTGAGATTCAAGTGCATTGCTTGAGAGTTGCATTCTAGAGGCACTTGGTCTTCAAGTTGCTTGAGTGTTTGTTTAGTGAAGCTTGTAGATTTTTAAATAGGCTATTCACCCCCCCTCTAACCATTTGGACCTTACAAGTGGTATCAGAGCCAAGGAACCATTTATTTGAGGCTTAACAACCTACGGTGAAAAAGAAATAGTTCAATTAAGCTTGTACATCAACAACACCAAGAAGACACCTCACTTTGATGGCACAAATTATGCATATTAAAAGGTTAAGATGACCGCACACCTCAAGTCAATCAATAGAGAAGTGTGTAAGGTCACCAAAACAAAATTTGAGGTTGCTAATCCGGAAGCACCTACACCGGTAGAAGAGAAGAAGCTCCAATGCAATGACATTGCCATTAGTGCTCTTTATGAGGCATGTGGCAGAATCACCTAATCTAATGCCCTCCAAAAAGTACTCGTCTTCCATTAGACACTAAGTACCCCGGGGGGAACACTAAATCACGCGATTCTATCGAGCACACCCGAGGGAGAACTCGAAGATCCACATTTTTACATCAGGATCACAAATAAGAGATAAAGCTTACAATATCCTTACCATTTCTTACATCCCTTTTAGTACAACATCAGAGTAATTCATTAAGTAGTTATAACAGCGGAATATAAAATATTATCAGAGTTCAGGAAAAAAGAAATCATTTTAAATATTAACATGAAGAACGTTTAATTGCATGAAATGATAACAGATTAATAGTATTTTCCTTGTAAAACTTTTAGTGAGAGTTTTAATAAATAAACTCTACTCCGCATCGTAAAGAAAATCCTCGCTGAGCCTACCAGGAGGTTTCCACACACAAGTGTCAGCTCATCAGCACCTGCCACCTGCAACAGGTTAGAACAAACCCTGAGTACTCAATTGTACTCCATAAGACTTACCCGTCAGGAGGAAGTAAAAAGACTCCAAGGATTATGCAAGGCTTTCTGGCTTGTAGGTTCTTGTTTGCGAGAAGCAGCGCTAAGAGTGTGTCCTTAATTTCTTACTTTTAATAGCCGTATTTCATTTCTTATTCAACCTTCTATGTAAGCACCTAGGCTATAATCAAGCAAGGGTTGAGCAAAAGGAACCATTTCTTCATCTTTCAACTGCCAGTTCTTACTACGATGCCACAGCGTAGTCAAGCCGTACCGTCACGCAGAAACGGCGATTCACGAATCAATATGTCCAGCTGGGTACCATGAAAAACACACGCCTCGCTTGTACCCCAGGCACAAGCAAGACCAACCTGTTCCCCTCCTGTCACGAGTTTCTAGGTCCCCGTTGAAAGGTCTTGATGGCTAGAGGGGGGGGGTGAATAGCCTTTTAAAAACTTTCTACAAAGACAAGCTAAACAAGTTTATCAATATAACAACTAGCGAGATGCGAGTTTTGCTTAGCCTAAGGGGTGTTTGCAAGCCACCTATTCAATTCACAATACTAGTAATTGCACTCAACCGCACAAGTCAAACCGAGAAGGTAACTACAATTACAACTAGCAAGCTACACAAAGGAGCTATTAAAGCAAAGCTAACTAGCTAGCAAAGATAACTAAGAAAGTAATGCGGAGTTGAGTTAGGAGGGTATCACCGAGGGGCGAAGTATTGAGCCAATCGATTAATATGATCAAGAGATGAATACCAAGATAACCGAACACCGGGATCAATCAATCACAATATGAAAGTGATGACACGAAGATTTATCCCGAGGTTCACGTGCTTGCCGGCACGCTAGTCCCCGTTGTGTCCCTCTTCACCACGTGGTTCGGTGGCTAATCGGTCACATACCGAGCCTCTCAAAAGGCGCCACAAGAACCTACCAAATGGCAAAAGGTTGCAATGACACGAGCAATTCACTAGCGTTGCCTTTGGCGCTTCGCCGAGGTAGGCACAAACCCCTTACAATCACCGGAGGTGGCCAAGAACAATCACCAACTCTTGCCAACGCCTCCAAGCTGCTACAAACTGTCTAGGTGGCGACAACCACCAAGAGAAACAAGAATCCCGCAGCAAATCAACCACCAAGTGCCAACTAGATGCTATCTCACAATGCAAATGCACTTGGATCACTCAATCTCAGTTCGAATATGCAAGGAAGCAAGAGAGATGAGTGGGAGGGGAGTTGCTTAGCTCAAAGTGCTCACAAGTATGTCAAATGTTCGAGAGAGAGAGCCTTGAGCCGGCCAACGAGTATTTATAGACGTACCCCTTCGAATATAGCCGTTAGAAACTTAAACAGCCAAAATCGGGCTGACCGGACGCGCTGGTCCAACTGACCGGACGCGCCGGTCGCCCAACGGCTAACTCGTGAAGTACTGATCGGACGCGCTGGTCCAAACGACCGGACGCGCTGGTCGCCCAACGGCTAACTGCGAAGCAACGACCGGACGCGCTGGTCCAACTGACCGGACGCGCCGGGAACGACCGGACGCGCTGGTCCCGTGAAGGACCGGACGCGCTGGTCGCCTGAGCAGTGCTCAACGAAAAAGTGACCGGACGCGCTGAAGAAAATGACCGGACGCGACAGTGATAGCGTCCGGTTAGAGTCCAGTAAGCTCCTTGAACGACCGGACGCGTCCGATCACCAGTGACCGGACGCGCCTCGCGTCCGATCATCGAACTGAAAAACACGCAGACACTGAACACTGACCGGACGCGTCCGGTCATGCAAGGACCGCGTCCGGTTCAGCGTCCGGTCACCTCTGTGACCTCCGTTCGCCTCCGTTTCTTTTCCGGACTTCCGGCGTAGTGGAAAATAATCGTTTCAACTTCTCGAAAACGCCTAAATAGGGAGAGAGGAACCCAAACCCTCTCTACCGCTCAAACTCCACCGCCGTCGCAAACGTGCTAACATCACCAAGTGATCTCGTCATGTGTGAGTGTGTTAGCATTTTCACAATCATTTTTCGAGGCGATATTAGTTCTATCCAAATGCATATGATCATGAAATGCACATCTAGAGACACTTAGGAGTTCAATAGCCGCGTCATTCCCCTCTTTATAGTACAGCTATCTATCCTATAATGTAACCACACCCACTAGGTGTCTTGGTTACTAAAACACAACCCTTAAGCATATACCTTTGCCTTGATCACATAGGGTTGCGTCCAAATCCAAGTGTGGCCATCATGATCACCATGTCCATCTTGCCACCAACCTTGGAGTGTACTAATCCTCATATGCTACATACAACTTAGGCATAGGATTAGTACTTAGGCATTGTCACTAATTACCAACACCAAACATAGGACTTTCAATCTCCCCCTTGTTGGTAATTGGTGACAAACCTTTCACAAAGATATTATGATAAAATTTTGATTGAACCCATGTCACATTGTCCAAGTATATTACCATGTGTAAGAATTATGGACATGTGATCATGAATTCAAATTGATAGCAATGGCTCCCCCTACATGTATGCTATATGTTTGGATTTTAGAAGCATACATGTTAGATAGGAAAGATTAGGAGCATTGTCTACCAATAGGTGCTAAGTGTTTAAGATTATAGACCTTTGAAGCGTGATATCATCGGAGTAGCGATAAACACCATCTTAGCACCTTGTGTAGTTAGATTCCACTTGTAAAAGCACTAACATAACTAGAAACCTCGTGAGATCAACATTTATAAGCAAGGTTCTAGTACCACTTTGAAAAACATGAAGCAACAAAAATCTAACTACTTTCTATTCATGCTAGTATCTCAATGCATCATTCAAATTATACTAGCAAGACACCACACAAGCAAAGTATCGGAGAAAACGGAATGCATAACTATGCATCATACAAATGACATGCACATGTAAATGCAACATTCATGCTTAAGAGCTTGCTCCCCCTACTTATGTGCTTCTTTTATCAATTCTCCCCCTTTAGGATTTAACTTTGTGAACAACATTTTCTCCCCCATAACATTTTTTGAGTTCTATCTTTGTGAACAACATTTTCTCCCCCTTTGGCACCAATTGACCATAAGGAGCAAACTTTAGATAGATTATCATGTTAAAATATGGGATGAGGATCAAGTTTATGATTCAACCTAGATTGCTTGCATAAATAAAATACTTCAGTTTGATCCAAGGGCAAGCTTCTTCACACCTCATTAGAAGGGTTATCATGCACCATGTTGAAGCAAATATTTAGACAAGTTTTCTAGATTAAACACTTAGGATCACAAGCTACTTAAACAAGTTATATGCTACCACTAGATCATACAAGTCATGGAAACAATAGTGGCACCATATAAACTTCAAATTCATTTAATTTTCATGAATGATCCTAGAACATAAGAAATCATGACTAGATGCACTAAACATGTCCTTAGTATAGAATGTATGACATGTCAACCAATTGTACCTTGGGGCTCGAAGGAGAGGCATGTCATATATGGGGTGCATCAACTCATGTTGGAGAAGTCAAGTATGTTCAACTCATTCTTTAGCTTGTGAAATCTCTTCTCATCAAGTGGCTTGGTGAATAGATCGGCTAATTGATCTTCAGTGCCAACACTCTCAATAGCAATGTCACCCTTTTGTTGATGATCTCTAATGAAATGATGGCGAACATCAATATGCTTTGTTCTTTGATGTTGAACCGGATTGTTGATGAGCTTCACGGCACTTTCATTATCACATAGCAATGGCACATTCTTGAAATTGATTCCAAAATCTTTCAATGTTGCCTTCATCCACAAGATTTGTGCACAACAACTACCCGCGGCGATGTATTCGGCTTCGGCGGTAGATAGTGCAATACTATTTTGCTTCTTGGATGACCATGAGACAAGTGATCTTCCCAACAATTGACAAGTCCCTGAGGTGCTCTTTCTCTCAACTTTGTCACCGGCATAGTCGGAGTCCGAATATCCAACTAGCTCAAAGCTCGCACCTTTGGGATACCACAATCCAACATCTTGTGTATGCTTTAAGTACCTCAATATTCTCTTTGTTGCCTTCAAATGACTTTCTCTTGGTGAGGCTTGAAATCTTGCACACATACATACACTAAACATCACATCGGGCCTTGATGCCGTCACATAGAGTAGGCTACCAATCATTGATCTATATAGCTTTTGATCCACCATGTTGCCACTCTTGTCACTATCCAAACTTCCACTAGTGCCCATTGGGGTTGTAATACTCTTTGCATCTTCCATGCCAAACTTCTTGAGCATATCTTTGATGTACTTAGTTTGGCTTACAAATGTTCCTTCCTTCATTTGTTTGATTTGAAGTCCAAGAAAGAAACTAAGTTCACCAATCATTGACATTTCAAATTCCTTGGCCATCATTTTTCCAAACTCATCACAATAATCTTGATTGGTTGAACCGAATATGATATCATCAACATATATTTGTAACACAAACAAGTCTTTCTCAATCTTTTTGGTGAATAGTGTTGTATCAACTTTGCCCATGACAAATCCTTTGGATAGCAAGAAGTCCCTCAATCTTTCATACCATGCTCTAGGCGCTTGCTTTAATCCATACAAAGCTTTTCTCAATTTGTATACATGATTGGGTTTCTTGTCATCTTCAAAACCGGGAGGTTGCTCCACATACACCTCCTCTTGAATGTATCCATTGAGAAATGCACTCTTTACATCCATTTGATATAGCTTGATATTGTGAGCACAAGCATAGGCAAGTAAGATTCTAATTGCTTCCAATCTTGCAACCGGGGTATAAGTTTCACCAAAGTCAAGACCCTCTATTTGTGTGTAACCTTGAGCCACTAGTCTTGCTTTGTTCCTTACTACTATCCCATCTTGATCTTGCTTGTTGCGAAAGACCCATCTTGTTCCAATGACATTGTGATCCTTAGGCCTTTCAACTAGTTCCCATACTTCATTTCTCTTGAAGTTGTTGAGCTCTTCATGCATTGCATTTACCCAATCCGGATCTCTCAATGCTTTATCAATGTCCTTGGGTTCTTCCATTGACACAAAAGAAGAGTGACCACAAAATGATGTCAATCTTGATCTAGTTTGAACTCCTCTTTGTATGTCACCAATGATGGAATCCAATGGATGGTCTCTTGCAATGTTAGTTGGTTGAAGTACTTGAACTTGATTGTTTGGATGTTGATGTTGATCATGAGTTGGAGATGATGAACTAGCCACTTGTTGATCTTGTTGCACTTGAGATGATGCACTAGCTTGATTTTGCAATAGAGAACCACTAGCTTGTGTAATTGGACTTTGGAGCACTTGATCTTTGTTGTCATCCACATCAATCGCTTGCTTTGGCCTAATATCACCAATATCCATTTCTTTCATAGCATTACTCAATTGAGTTCCTCTCACATCATCTAAGTTATCTTCTTCATCTTGAGAGCCATTTGTTTCATCAAATTCAACATCATGCACTTCTTCAAGTAAACCACTAGCCAAATTCCAAACTCTATACGCTTTGCTAGTAGTTGAGTAACCAAGTAGAAATCCTTCATCACATTTCTTTTCAAACTTGCTCAATCTAGTGCCCTTCTTTAAGATGTAGCATTTGCAACCAAATACCCGAAAGTATGCAATGTTGGGCTTTCTTCTATTTAAGATCTCATATGGTGTCTTCTCAAGGAACTTGTGGCAATAGAGACGGTTGCTATAAAAGCAAGCCGTGTTGATTGCTTCGGCCCAAAATGAATGACTCACATTATACTCATTCAACATTGATCTTGCCATATCAATTAAGGTTCTATTTTTCCTCTCAACTAGGCCATTTGATTGAGGTGTATACTTGGCCGAGAATTGATGTTTGATTCCAAGCTCTTCACATAGCTCATCAACTCTTGTGTTTCTAAACTCACTTCCATTGTCACTTCTTACTTTCTTGATTGTGGTCTCAAATTTATTTTGCACTCTCTTGATGAACTTCTTGAATATGTCAAATACATCACTTTTGTCCATAAGAAAGAATACCCATGTGTATCTAGTGAAATCATCCACAATCACAAAACCATACTTGTTGCCACCAATGTTTGTGTATGTAGTTGGCCCAAATAGATCCATGTGCAACAACTCAAATGCCTTGGAAGTACTCATAATGCTCTTCAATGGATGAGTGTTGCCTACTTGCTTTCCGGCTTGACATGCACTACATAGCTTATCCTTCTCAAATGTGACATCCTTCAAGCCTCTAACTAAGTCATGCTTTACTAACTTGTTCAATTGCTTCATGCCAACATGACCAAGTCTTCTATGCCATAACCAACCCATACTTGATTTGGTGAGCAAGCATGTTGAAAGTTGAGTGTCACTAGCATTGAAATCAACCAAGTATAGATTCTCAAATCTAAAGCCTTTGAAGATCAAGTTAGAGCCATCAACACTAACTATCTCCACATCATCAACACCAAATATGCACTTGAAGCCTAGATCACACAATTGAGCAACCGACAACAAGTTGAAATTGAGCTTTTCAACTAGTAGCACATTGGAGATGCTATGATCATTTGAGATTGCAATCCTTCCAAAAGCCTTTACATTACCCTTGCTATTGTCACCAAATGTGATGCTATCAATGCCACTATCATTTGATTTGAGAGAGTTGAACATTCTTGAATCACCGGTCATATGTTGAGAGCACCCACTATCAAGCACCCAATGCCTTCCTCCGGCCTTGTAATTTACCTACAAAACAAATTAATGTTTCTTAGGTACCCATACTTGCTTGGGTCCTTGGAGGTTAGTAACTAAGCTCTTTGGTACCCAAATGGCCTTCTTCTTTGGGCCCACGATTGGTGTACCAACAAACCTAGCATGCACACCTTTCTCACCCTTGGTAAGCACATAACAAGAATCAAAAGGAATGCAATCCATTTTAGCATGAAACTTATTGTTGTTCTTGTTCATTTTATTACAATTAATCTCTAGATGCCCAACTTGCTTGCATCTATTGCAATAACGACCATTGCCCTTCACAAAGCGAGGCTTTGGAGTAGCAAAGGCCGCCTTGCCCTTCTTGGGAGTATAGCCTAAATCCTCTTTGTTAAGAGAGAACCTTTGGCTACCCAAGCATTTTAGCAAGCGAGCATCCCCACCATAGGCATTGCCTAATGCGCGGGTGAGATCATCCACCTCTCTCTTGAGAGTCTTATTCTCAACCACAAGTGATGAATCACTAGTAGTAGAGGTAGAGTTGGTTGTGGTGGATGATGATGAGCTACATGAAGCATTAGTAGGACCAACAAATAAAGAATCATCAATAATATCACATGTTAGTCCAATATCACAAGTGACAATCACTTGCTCCTCCTTAGCTTCCTTTATGAGCTTCTCCAACTTGAGGTCCTTTTCCTTGATGAGCTCAAGTAGAGTGGAGTGGGCTTCCTTAAGCCTAGTGTGAGCAATTTTAAGATCCTCGTGGTCTTCCTTTAGACACTCACGAGAAGCCTCTAGCTCATCAAAGGATTTCCTAAGAGCTTTGAGCTCTTGTTCAATTCCTTTGCACTCCTTACTCTTTTTGAGAGCAACAAGCTCCTCCATCAAGGCATCATTTTCATTGCACTTAGCAATGAGCTCTTGTTCCAAGATTTTGCACTTCTTGGTTGTCCTCTTGTAGCCCTTGCTCATTTGATCTATTACGCCTAATAGATCATCCTTGGAGTAGTCCTCATCCTCCTCATCATCACTCCTACAATCATCACTAGCACAAGAATCATCATCACTATCATCATATTTTACCTTGGTAGGCTTGGCCATAAGGCATGTCGATGTAGTGTCGAAAATGGATGGCTTGTTGGAGAGGGCGATGTTTGCAATGGCTCGCCGAGTGATCCTCTCATCATCACTAGAGCTTGCATCATCATCACTATCGGAGTTGTCACTATCCCAAGTGACTACATAACCACCACCCTTCTTCTTCTTGTTGAAGGTGAAGCTCTTCTTTGTTTTCTTCTCATTCTCTTTCTTATCTTTCTTGTTCTTCTTGAGCTTCAAGTCCCCATTATGAAGTCTCTTATCTTCATAGGGGCAATCTCCCACTATGTGATTGGGGTTATTGCAATTGTAGCAAAGGGTCTTTGCCTTTATAGTGTCTCTCCTCTTTCTTGCCCCATATCCTTTCTTCTTCATGAACCTTCCCATCTTGTGCACAAGGAGGGCCATGGTCTCATCATCGAATGGATCATCATCATCACTCTCCACCTTGTTCTTGCCCTTAGAGGATGAAGCCTTGAATGCAATGGGCTTCTCTTGCTTGACCTTGGTCTCCTTCTTCTCTTCTACCTCATCTTCATCATCATTGTATTGGGCATCGGTCATTATATCTCCAAGCACATTGGTTGGTTTGACCTTGTCCAATCCCTCTCTAAAGATCATTCTTCTCAAGGTGGCAAACTTCTTGGGTAAGCACATTAAGAACTTGTGTGAGAAGTCCTTGTCCTCAACCTTCTCCCCAAGCCCCTTGAGATCATTGACAATGACTTGGAGCCTATAGAACATCTCCGGTATGGACTCATCATCCTTCATCTTGAAGCTTGCAAACTTATCCTTGAGCATATAGAGCTTGGCACTCTTTACCGTTGAAGTGCCCTCATATGTTTCCTCTAATCTTGTCCAAAGCTCATTTGCCTTTTCAAGATCTTTGATTTGCTCAAATACTTTATCATCAACGGCCTGACAGATTGTGGCAAGTGCTGCCGTATTGCATTGTTTGTTGATGCGGTCATTGGGAGTGAGGTTTTCCTCATCAAGAATGATGTATCCTTCTTTGGTCACATCCTAAACCTTCTCATGTATATTGCCTAGATATAGCTTCATCTTCCTTTTCCAATGATCAAAGGAAGAGACGCCATCAAAGAATGGAGGCTTGCCATTAACATGATTGAACATAACTTGAGCCATCTTACACCGAGGTTGTTAAGCCTTACAAACGGTGACCATAGCTCTGATACCATATAAAAGGTCTTGATGGCTAGAGGGGGGGTGAATAGCCTTTTAAAAACTTTCTACAAAGACAAGCTAAATAAGTTTATCAATATAACAACTAGCGAGATGCGAGTTTTGCTTAGCCTAAGGGGTGTTTGCAAGCCACCTATTCAATTCACAATACTAGTAATTGCACTCAACCGCACAAGTCAAACCGAGAAGGTAACTACAATTACAACTAGCAAGCTACACAAAGGAGCTATTAAAGCAAAGCTAACTAGCTAGCAAAGATAACTAAGAAAGTAATGCGGAGTTGAGTTAGGAGGGTATCACCGAGGGGCGAAGTATTGAGCCAATCGATTAATATGATCAAGAGATAAATACCAAGATAACCGAACACCGGGATCAATCAATCACAATATGAAAGTGATGACACGAAGATTTATCCCGAGGTTCACGTGCTTGCCGGCACGCTAGTCCCCGTTGTGTCCCTCTTCACCACGTGGTTCGGTGGCTAATTGGTCACACACCGAGCCTCTCAAAAGGCGCCACAAGAACCTACCAAATGGCAAAAGGTTGCAATGACACGAGCAATTCACTAGCGTTGCCTTTGGCGCTTCGCCGAGGTAGGCACAAACCCCTTACAATCACCGGAGGTGGCCAAGAACAATCACCAACTCTTGCCAATGCCTCCAAGCTGCTACAAACCGTCTAGGTGGCGACAACCACCAAGAGAAACAAGAATCCCGCAGCAAATCAACCACCAAGTGCCAACTAGATGCTATCTCACAATGCAAATGCACTTGGATCACTCAATCTCAGTTCGAATATGCAAGGAAGCAAGAGAGATGAGTGGGAGGGGAGTTGCTTAGCTCAAAGTGCTCACAAGTATGTCAAATGTTCGAGAGAGAGAGCCTTGAGCCGGCCAACGAGTATTTATAGACGTACCCCTTCGAATATAGCCGTTAGAAACTTAAACAGCCGAAATCGGGCTGACCGGACGCGCTGGTCCAACTGACCGGACGCGCCGGTCGCCCAACGGCTAACTCGTGAAGTACTGACCGAACGCGCTGGTCCAAACGACCGGACGCGCTGGTCGCCCAATGGCTAACTGCGAAGCAACGACCGGACGCGCTGGTCCAACTGACCGGACGCGCCGGGAACGACCGGACGCGCTGGTCCCGTGAAGGACCGGACGCGCTGGTCGCCTGAGCAGCGCTCAACGAAAAAGTGACCGGTCGCGCTGAAGAAAATGACCGGACGCGACAGTGACAGCGTTCGGTTAGAGTCCAGTAAGCTCCTTGAACGACCGGATGCGTTCGATCACCAGTGACCGGACGCGCCTCGCGTCCGATCATCGAACTGAAAAACGCGCAGACACTGAACACTGACCGGACGCGTCCGGTCATGCAAGGACCGCGTCCGGTTCAGCGTCCGGTCACCTCTGTGACCTCCGTTCGCCTCCGTTTCTTTTCCGGACTTCCGGCGTAGTGGAAAATAATCGTTTCAACTTCTCGAAAACACCTGAATCCCGCCTCGCAAGCTCGGCGGGAGGGAGAGAGGAACCCAAACCCTCTCTACCGCTCAAACTCCACCGCCGTCGCAAACGTGCTAACATCACCAAGTGATCTCGTCATGTGTGAGTGTGTTAGCATTTTCACAATCATTTTTCGAGGCGATATTAGTTCTATCCAAATGCATATGATCATGAAATGCACATCTAGAGGCACTTAGGAGTTCAATAGCCACGTCATTCCCCTCTTTATAGTACGACTATCTATCCTATAATGTAACCACACCCACTAGGTGTCTTGGTTACTAAAACACAACCCTTAAGCATATACCTTTGCCTTGATCACATAGGGTTGCGTCCAAATCCAAGTGTGGCCATCATGATCACCATGTCCATCTTGCCACTAACCTTGGAGTGTACTAATCCTCATATGCTACATACAACTTAGGCATAGGATTAGTACTTAGGCATTGTCACTAATTACCAACACCAAACATAGGACTTTCACCCGTCCAAACTTGGACTCCTAGCTCCCGTACTTGAGGCCCGGCCTCAATACGTGGCTAAGACCTCCACCTATCCCCGCCTCCAATCAGTCGGTCCGGAAAGAGTCGGAGCCCATGACAAGAGAGTAACAAGTCTTCCTAGCCCCCATCCGCTAGTATATGCTCGGGATAAGAAGATCTATGACTTGACCAGGGTCCATGCAACGAACGGTCCTTAATTGACACAGGCGGAACAAATGCAACCAGAGCCCCGCTCTATTGCCCAACCAGGTCCAAGTCCATCCAACCCGTTCCGCCCGGTCTCCAATTATCTATATACATTTATATTCCATGAGACAGCAACATGATAATAGTAACAATAAGATATTCCTATCTCTTGCGAGCGACAGGAAATCACTCGACTTCTACTGGAGTCCTGTAGCATAGCAATCTACACGATCCTGTCATACTAGTAAGACTCATGGGATCAGGATATATATATGCAAGTGGGTTTCATTTAACTCCTTTAAACTTAATGCACAAGCATAAAATAAAGTGCAGAATAATAGGGGTTATGCACCGGGGCTTGCCTGGGTAGAATTTAACCAAGTTAGCATTTCGTCAAGGCGGCATGATCCTCAAGGCGCCATCTTTTTGCTGCCTTCGGTGACTCCACGATCTATCATTGGTGTTCCTATACGATATACGTGGATGCAACGGAAACGAAAATAATCAACGGCGACTGAAATACTTAAGATACGAGTACGTCTCTCGGGCTAAAGCACTAGCTCATCGACTAACGCACTCAGCCACGTATCTACGTTACCAAGTAACGCTATTTTTCAAAGGGTATCCTAGTTATATCAACCCAAGGTTTCACTTTACTTATTTTATCGGTTTAATATTTATTAGAACTAAGGCTCATTAGCGACCTTAGCCACTAATTATTTTGAAGCTACACAATTACAGTGAGTACCTAATATTGCATGGAGCCTACTGTACAAATTTTAGATTCAACAGTATTACCAATTTATCATGGAAATTCCTACAACTTGACATTTTACAATATCAATTACCTTAAATTAATTATATAGCTTCCAAGAATATTATCACACAATGTGAACCAAATATACTAATAGGTAGATCATGATTTTAGGAGACTAACAAAATTGGTTTCACTATTTTTGGATCCTTATACTATTTTATATTGATTTCATAATTTTTTCCCGAGACTAAATTAGCAATCGCTTTAGAACTAAAGAGCCAGAAGCCATCAAAGATCGGCCCAGCGTGCGGACGGTGGCCACCGACTGGCCCAGCAGCGAGGTAAGTGTCACACCCGGTTTTAAGGACAAAACTAGACATACACTATATGTGAAATAAAGACGACAAATCTCACATATAGCCACAGATAAATGTAATATCAAAAGACAAATGCTTAATATACATAACTCAATAGTATAAAGTATACCTTAGAGAATAACACAGCGGAAAGACAACTCCGAACACCGGGTGCAACCTTCACTCCAGGATCAAACTAACTGGTTGATCACAAGCCTAACAATTCCAGAATCTAACAGTCTGGTACCCTTCCTAAGATGTGGGGAAATAGCAAGAGTGAGTCCATGTCGAACTCAACAAATATATCATGGGGTTCATGAAGCTCAAAAGGTTTGACACGGGTTTACTGCAATAGCTTTTAGTGAGTCATCTTTTTAGCAGTTGAGTAGCAACAAGTTTAACATAATCCCAAATAACCTCATGATCATGTAAACAAGAATAATGTATAGCAAGAAATAATAATCATTAGTGAGCTTTAATATCATCAGTATTATCATTATCATCAGTGTTCATCATTTATTCTGTAAGGGTCCAAGGCCACTCGTGACCGTGAGCACGGCTGATATACCAGTTTTACACTCTGCAGAGGTTGTACACTTTCACTGTGAGTCGTGATTACCCATATGCCTGAGGCGGCCAATCCCCAAAACACTCCCAAGGTGAGCAGGCAGGGTTCACTATGAATCCTTTCAAAGGTTCGTCTAACAAGTTAGGGCCGCTAAGTTTCCGAAGTCAGTCCGTGTGATACACCACGCAGGGATCCACAGTCTGCTTCACCCCATTTGCGCCACAAGGGTAACCTCTAACAAGCTAGAAAAAGTCCTCATACTGAGCTAAAGCCAGAGCCATATAGCCCTCACAGTTGTACTGTAAGTCCCGGATGTTCGCTTACAGATAAGTCCTTAAGGAGAGAAACTAGAGCACCATAAAAACAACCAAATATGCTCTAGCCCTCTTGAGCCATGTTTCTATAAAGCATCTTTTAAACGTTTATTGCATATACCATTAGTCAAGTTACAGATCATGGTTATTTATCTTGAGCACTAGCATAAATACTATCCAATGCAATA
This sequence comes from Saccharum hybrid cultivar R570, assembly GCA_038087645.1. Lineage (NCBI taxonomy): Eukaryota > Viridiplantae > Streptophyta > Magnoliopsida > Poales > Poaceae > Saccharum > Saccharum hybrid cultivar. Next base: position 2,934,690 of record JAQSUU010000043.1, on the reverse strand, counting down.
TCCCATAGGTGTCAAGGTACAAGATACAAAAACTAGGATATCCTTAATGGTAACAAGGTAGACACATGCACATGAATTAAGTATATTAAAGGTGAATAGGAAACAAGGATAATCCCATGCTATACTTGCCTTATACACCGATCCTTCGGTAAGCTTTAATCTTCAACGTTCTTCTTCTTCTTCTTGATAATCTCGTATATCTCACCGACTGGACTTGATCAATAAATCACCACACACACATCGAGCAATCATACACGAAGCAAACAATAGATCTAAATTAGAACAGTACACCAAACATATGAAACAATATGTGAAAAGATTTTAAAGAGGTTCTACGCATTGCTATGAACACACAGGCTAGGCGCGAAAAACACTCTAATCGAAGCTACGGTTGAGAAGATACATCTACCGAAAGATTTGCTCATAGAAGAAAATATAAAACTATTAACTTCATGTGTTTTAGTTATATAATAACATATATAAGATATTTTATAGATACTATATATGGAATTAAGTCAAATTTAGATTCAAATTATGAAACTAAAGTAAAACAAATCATATTTTATTTACAAAACCCAGTTACATAATTATTAATCAAGATATGATTTAAACTATAAAATTTCAGAATTAGTAATATGGCAAATACTGTCACTAACGCGTAAATCTCGTTGCTATGAATCTAACGCAACTCGAATGAGCTAAAACGGATCTAAAACGTAGAAGATATGATTTAAACAAGATCTACTTTATTAAAGTAATAGATTAAATCTCACATCGGAACTTAAAGATAGAAAACCTAACCAACAGTAACACTAACAGTATAACAAGTTTGTAAAACTCTTCTACACGTTACTACGATCACATAGACATAAAGATCACGAAATTTGGATTTAAAACGTAAAAATTATGAATTTTCTAAGATTTCCTATAGATAAATAATTACTTTAATATAAACTCGAAAATAAATTAATCCAAACCTACTGTACAGTTGTATAATTACATAGAGTTCGCAAATATGAATCTAACAAAATTTGAATGGACCAAATCGGAGTTAAAACGAAAATTCTACAACTAAAACAATCTGAATGGCAAAACTGTAAATATCAGAAAGCGTATTTTTCATTTACCGAAACGAAATACGTTTTCAACCGATCAAAGCGTACTCTGAGCTTTATGTTTTAGGACTGCGGGTTAAGAACTTAAAAACTTCAGGGTTTCTTTTACAATTTTACAAACGAACCGGTAACTTCTATTTGCATCCGTTGGATTCAAATCGGACGGTCCAAATCGGATCAGGGAGGAAACCGGCGGCGCTCCGGTCGGAATCGGCCGACGGTGAGTCCCGCGGCGGCGCCATGGCCGGACTTGGCTATCTAGCGCTACAAGGCACGAGCTTGCGAAAGAAAAACACAGGGAGAAAGAGAATGGCATGGCGAGCTCACCTAGGGCAGAATCGTGGCCGGGGATGAAGCAAGGAGAGCATGCGGCTCGGAGAGGCGGGCGGTCACGGCGGTGCTCCGAGCAATGTCGCCTCGGGGTGGTTCCAATGCTCCGCGTCGGAATATGATGGAGCGGAAGGATCACGGGCTCGGTTTTTATAGCCCGAAGGCGACTCCACGGAAGGAAAGGGGAGATTGAGGGAAGGATTCGGCTTCGGCAAAGAAGGAAAGGGGAGATCCGGCGGCGGCTTGGGGAAGAAGGCGACCTGACGTGCGGGCCCGTGTCGTCAGCGACTGGAAACAGGGAAACGCGCTCGCGCGGTGAAGCTGGGCCGGCGGCTGCGGCTGGCTCGGCCCATGCGGGAGCGGACGCGGGAGGAGGAAGCGGGCCACGCGCGGGGAGGGCAGGCCGAGCTGTGGGCTGCGGTAAGAAGCGGCCCGAGAAGAAAAGAAATTCCTTTTTTTTTCTAATTTTTCAAAGCAAATTTTCAAAGGATTTTCAAATCCAAATTTAAATTTGATCAAACCACTCATCTAAAAAATTTAAATGCAACAGCATGAGTGCACAAACATGTTTCTACTCTTATATTTGATTTTAAGTTTATAAAAATTATTCTTATTCTAAATTTACATGCTCACAAAAATATATAAAAAATCATATTTTTCCTATTTTTCATTTCTTTAAAATTTTAGGGTGTTACAATTCTACCCCCTTAAGATGAATCTCGTCCCGAGATTCGAAAGATGATGATAAAAGAGATAATGACACTTTGTCTTTATTTGATCCTCATTTTCCAAATTACTCTTTTCGCTCAGAGTCATGAGACAATTTCTCATATCCTGACTAACTAATCTGCCTAAACATAATCATCTCTCCTATTGAGCTCCTCCAAAGTTATTTGTTCCTCTGCTATAACTTTAGTAAACTCATGGTCCACTTTGCTATCCTTGGTGTACCTATCTTCTAATTGATCATTCTCATCTTCCTCAGGTAAAAGTCGACCACCTTGATACTCAATTCTTTTTCCTGACGGTGTTGTTAAGAGCATTGTGCACCGAGTACCATGAATCACTCCTTTGTATGCACAGAGCCATCCATTACCAAGAACCACGCGAATTTTAAGTGACTCCAACACAATGAGTGTCGCGGTGAAGTTTTCCTTGTTTATGACAAGACTGACATTCGGGCATATCTGATCTGTCTGCATTTCTCCCACTGGGGTTTGAACTAGCAAAGGCCTCCTCATTGGACACTTCACCATCTTGCACGTCTCTTCCATGTCGGCGGAAATGAAAGAATGCGAAGCACTGGGGTCAAATAGAGCAAAAACTTGTACTGAACTTACTTGAATATAACCTCCCACTACTTTGGTAACTCCATGAATTTTATCCATATCCACATTGCTCAGTCTTCCATTGACATAGTTTTGCTGCGCTTTGCTTCCTTGAGTAGGCTTCTTATGGGCTTTCCTTTTTCGCTTTCGTTGTCGTGGATTCTGACTTAGTTCACTCCCAACTTGCTCTTCAACATTGTTATTTTGATAGTGCTCGGCTTCATCATACCCATAACATCCTTCAATGGCAGAAACATCAACCTTTTCCCACATATCAGTGCGAGACGTCATATAGGGCTCCTGAGTCATGAGACACTACACTTCCTGTCATCAAGTGACCAACATCAGTAACACGAGCAAGTATAGATGATCATAATCATGAACTATCCAAAAGGACAACTCTTGTCTCCATGGACCCAAAATTATCAACCTTGTTCACAGAACATTTTTGTTCAAGAGTGGCAACTCAATCATGGAGACTAACCAATACTTCCAACTAAAGAGTTCAATATTAATAATCCTTCTTTACATTGGCTACCCCCCTTAAAATAAGGGACACCAAATAGGGTAGCTTGAACCCTTCTTCTAGATGAGCTACTTAGCATAAAAGTGTTCTGACATCCCAATAATACTCTTGTGTATGGGTAAAAACAAGAAATCTGAAATTTCTCACGAGCAGAAAATCAGCAGTGCAGTAAAACAGCTGTAACTCTCATTCTGTTAATCCAATGAAGCTGTAGTTTACACCGATGGAAAGCTTATAAAATTCTCTGCAACTTACTTATAGAACACACTTCCATATTCTGCAGCTAACTTGTCCGAAAACAACACATAACAGATTCTGTTCCAGGTTTCAGACAGCAAAGTTGCATCGTCTTGTGATTTTTGTATCTCCCAATCCAAAATAGCTATGAGGGTAGTTCTTGCATTTAGAGAGAGATGTTGAAGTCCACTCTTATCCAGAATTCTCTCATGATTTTTTTTTGGTCTTTCAAGAACAAAGATATAAGTTGATAAAGACAGGCTGCTCCGAAAGGACAGGATAGAGAGAACACCAGAAATCCATACCCCAACTATTTATTTCATTAATCCTTATACCTTAGGCCTATAAACTAAATGAAATTGTGGGATCCACAAATTCATTGCAATCATTACAAAGCTCCAAATCAAGCAAAAGCATAATTATAATTCAACAAGCAATAAAGGTGCACAAAACAATCATTGACTCAATTTGCGATACTATCGTTCTCTTCATACCAAGGGTAAAGATCCTAAAGCTCCTCTTTCGATTTCGTAAGAAGGGGGTGAGGAATGGTTCTAAAAAGCATATCAAATCAAGGAGTGTAGATGAGATCAAAGGCTTAAAACAAGCATCATGGAGAAGATGAATATCAAGGGTGGGGATATAATGGAGAAGAAATATCAAGGTTTATAGACAAGGAAGTTATAGCAATTTTAAAACCTTAAGACGACCGATTTCTAATTAGGCTTGCGTCCTACAGTCAGCATTGCTCTGATACCAATCTGTCACACCCGGTTTTAAGGACAAAACCAGACATACACTATATGTGAAATAAAGACGACAAATCTCACATATAGCCACAGATAAATGTAATATCAAAAGACAAATGCTTAATATACATAACTCAATAGTATAAAGTATACCTTAGAGAATAACACAGCGGAAAGACAACTCCGAACACCGGGTGCAACCTTCACTCCAGGATCAAACTAACTGGTTGATCACAAGCCTAACAATTCCAGAATCTAACAGTCTGGTACCCTTCCTGAGATGTGGGGAAATAGCAAGAGTGAGTCCATGTCGAACTCAACAAATATATCATGGGGTTCATGAAGCTCAAAAGGTTTGACACGGGTTTACTGCAATAGCTTTTAGTGAGTCATCTTTTTAGCAGTTGAGTAGCAACAAGTTTAACATAATCCCAAATAACCTCATGATCATGTAAACAAGAATAATGTATAGCAAGAAATAATAATCATTAGTGAGCTTTAATATCATCAGTATTATCATTATCATCAGTGTTCATCATTTATTCTGTAAGGGTCCAAGGCCACTCGTGACCGTGAGCACGGCTGATATACCAGTTTTACACTCTGCAGAGGTTGTACACTTTCACTGTGAGTCATGATTACCCATATGCCCGAGGCGGCCAATCCCCAAAACACTCCCAAGGTGAGCAGGCAGGGTTCACTATGAAGCCTTTCAAAGGTTCGTCTAACAAGTTAGGGCCGCTAAGTTTCCGAAGTCAGTCCGTGTGATACACCACGCAGGGATCCACAGTCTGCTTCACCCCATTTGCGCCACAAGGGTAACCTCTAACAAGCTAGAAAAAGTCCTCATACTGAGCTAAAGCCAGAGCCATATAGCCCTCACAGTTGTACTGTAAGTCCCGGATGTTCGCTTACAGATAAGTCCTTAAGGAGAGAAACTAGAGCACCATAAAAACAACCAAATATGCTCTAGCCCTCTTGAGCCATGTTTCTATAAAGCATCTTTTAAACGTTTATTGCATATACCATTAGTCAAGTTACAGATCATGGTTATTTATCTTGAGCACTAGCATAAATACTATCCAATGCAATATCCCATAGGTGTCAAGGTACAAGATACAAAAACTAGGATATCCTTAATGGTAACAAGGTAGACACATGCACATGAATTAAGTATATTAAAGGTGAATAGGAAACAAGGATAATCCCATGCTATACTTGCCTTATACACCGATCCTTCGGTAAGCTTTAATCTTCAACGTTCTTCTTCTTCTTCTTGATAATCTCGTATATCTCACCGACTGGACTTGATCAATAAATCACCACACACACATCGAGCAATCATACACGAAGCAAACAATAGATCTAAATTAGAACAGTACACCAAACATATGAAACAATATGTGAAAAGATTTTAAAGAGGTTCTACGCATTGCTATGAACACACAGGCTAGGCGCGAAAAACACTCTAATCGAAGCTACGGTTGAGAAGATACATCTACCGAAAGATTTGCTCATAGAAGAAAATATAAAACTATTAACTTCATGTGTTTTAATTATATAATAACATATATAAGATATTTTATAGATACTATATATGGAATTAAGTCAAATTTAGATTCAAATTATGAAACTAAAGTAAAACAAATCATATTTTATTTACAAAACCCAGTTACATAATTATTAATCAAGATATGATTTAAACTATAAAATTTCAGAATTAGTAATATGGCAAATACTGTCACTAACGCGTAAATCTCGTTGCTATGAATCTAACGCAACTCGAATGAGCTAAAACGGATCTAAAACGTAGAAGATATGATTTAAACAAGATCTACTTTATTAAAGTAATAGATTAAATCTCACATCGGAACTTAAAGATAGAAAACCTAACCAACAGTAACACTAACAGTATAACAAGTTTGTAAAACTCTTCTACACGTTACTACGATCACATAGACATAAAGATCACGAAATTTGGATTTAAAACGTAAAAATTATGAATTTTCTAAGATTTCCTATAGATAAATAATTACTTTAATATAAACTCGAAAATAAATTAATCCAAACCTACTGTACAGTTGTATAATTACATAGAGTTCGCAAATATGAATCTAACAAAATTTGAATGGACCAAATCGGAGTTAAAACGAAAATTCTACAACTAAAACAATCTGAATGGCAAAACTGTAAATATCAGAAAGCGTATTTTTCATTTACCGAAACGAAATACGTTTTCAACCGATCAGAGCGTACTCTGAGCTTTACGTTTTAGGACTGCGGGTTAAGAACTTAAAAACTTCAGGGTTTCTTTTACAATTTTACAAACGAACCGGTAACTTCTATTTGCATCCGTTGGATTCAAATCGGACGGTCCAAATCGGATCAGGGAGGAAACCGGCGGCGCTCCGGTCGGAATCGGCCGACGGTGAGTCCCGCGGCGGCGCCATGGCCGGACTTGGCTATCTAGCGCTACAAGGCACGAGCTTGCGAAAGAAAAACACAGGGAGAAAGAGAATGGCATGGCGAGCTCACCTAGGGCAGAATCGTGGCCGGGGATGAAGCAAGGAGAGCATGCGGCTCGGAGAGGCGAGCGGTCACGGCGGTGCTCCGAGCAATGTCGCCTCGGGGTGGTTCCAATGCTCCGCGTCGGAATATGATGGAGCGGAAGGATCACGGGCTCGGTTTTTATAGCCCGAAGGCGACTCCACGGAAGGAAAGGGGAGATTGAGGGAAGGATTCGGCTTCGGCAAAGAAGGAAAGGGGAGATCCGGCGGCGGCTTGGGGAAGAAGGCGACCTGACGTGCGGGCCCGTGTCGTCAGCGACTGGAAACAGGGAAACGCGCTCGCGCGGTGAAGCTGGGCCGGCGGCTGCGGCTGGCTCGGCCCATGCGGGAGCGGACGCGGGAGGAGGAAGCGGGCCGCGCGCGGGGAGGGCAGGCCGAGCTGTGGGCTGCGGTAAGAAGCGGCCCGAGAAGAAAAGAAATTCCTTTTTTTTTTCTAATTTTTCAAAGCAAATTTTCAAAGGATTTTCAAATCCAAATTTAAATTTGATCAAACCACTCATCTAAAAAATTTAAATGCAACAGCATGAGTGCACAAACATGTTTCTACTCTTATATTTGATTTTAAGTTTATAAAAATTATTCTTATTCTAAATTTACATGCTCACAAAAATATATAAAAAATCATATTTTTCCTATTTTTCATTTCTTCAAAATTTTAGGGTGTTACAGTAAGACGCGGCGGCCTAGGCGGCAGTGGACCAAAACCGGCGCGAGCGGGCCGGCCCACAGCGGGGGCACGAGCCGCGGCCCAAAAGAGCACCCGTCTTTCCTAACGGGCCTCATCAACAGGTCAGCGTGGCTCACACTCCTAGTGTGGCCTTTCAGGACTGCCACCCAACGCAGTGCCCAAGGCCCAACAGGACGTCCATGCATTCTTAATGCATTTCAGGATTTATTTTTCTACAAGAAAACGGCTCTATAATAGGTGTGACGCAGAGATGACGTCATCAAGCTAGCAAAAGCAAAGGCACGCACAACCAGCTGCAGCTTGCTCTGCTTGCTTGCGCGAGCAAGGCGACGTGGCTCTGGCCAGCTTAGTGCCAAAATAATCCATCCATCTACAATTAGAGCCGTAGGAGCTCACCATGAGATGGCTGACGAGGTTGGGTGGCGCAGCGAAATCTTGGGAGGTTCTCGTCCCCGTGCACGGTAATCACAACGTCCATGGCGGCGGCGCCAGCGACGTTCACGGCCGGCGGAGCCACCACCAGAAAAACTGGGAAGATGGAATGCGAAGGACATCAAGGATGACCCAAACGAGGTCAAGATCAAGGATAAAGTGATCGAAGAGGGTGCGACCATGGCGGAGCTTGGTTCGGCGAGCTCGGTGGCCGGCGACAGGGGAGACGGCTCGCATTTGCTCACTGCTCAATGATAACTCATAGGGCTTGATCCAGAGGCTAGCTAAGGACCCTCTCGAGCTAGTGGATTCAAGTAATTGGAGGGAGGTGCGTGGCAGCTCGAAGCTCTGCTCGACCATAGCGGCCATGGCGGCGTCCGCGGCCGTGAGCAGCAGCACGAGCGAGATGCGGATGGGGAGGGCGAGGTGTTCCACTTAAGCACGGCAAGGCGTGGGTAGCACAGTCAGGGGGCAGCACACGGCAAGGACGCGACAGGCATTAGCGCGAGGCCAGCATGGATGGGCAGCGAGCACAGTAGTGCGATGATGTCCTTGGACGTGCCAGGCACGGTGCGCGGATGGCGCGACGCTGCAGTCGACCTTGACAGCAGGTCAGCCGACCATGTCTAAAGGACGACAGCAAGCCAACGAGGAAGCAAGCTCGCGTGGTCATCTGCACGACTAGTACAATAGCAGCAGTACCAAGCAGAGAAACAAACACGTAGAGGATAGACAAGACCGAGGCAGGCGGAGGCAGGCAAGACAAGACCGTAGACGCAGAAACGTGAACGACCCGGCCAACATCATTTAAGGCGATTATCAGAGAAGGGACGCGATGGAGAGGAAGCGGTGGCACGACGAAGGAAGTCAATGATGCGGCGCGATGCTAATAAATCGTAGTTGATTGATTTCAGACAAGGGGGAATGCACTACTGACGACAAGCGATGGAGCAAGGTAGGGAGACGTCCCGTCATCGCTATGCAGCCGTTCGCTCGCAAGTCAAAAACTAAACTCAAGGCCTTTTAACTGAGCGGGCTTCTCAGAATAAACACATGAGTCGTTCAGTGCAATAATGGATTTTATTTTATTTATAAAAGTCACTTGTCATGCTTAATCTACCGGAACCTACCATTTGCTGGCATCAGCGTTCGTCATTCCCAAATATTTCTACGCACTGCGTAATTTAATCTTGGGCATCGATTCGAGTCCCTGAAACTAGGTCACCGGATTCGCTTATCATGTCGAGTACGTTTTAAATCAAAGATTCGAGAAACTCGTTTCATAAATTTTTGCTTAGGCCTAAATCGTGGTGCTAAAAAAAACTCGTAACACCAGGGGTGTTACAAGGCACTAGATGACAAGACATTTGAGCAAGTGAAGAACATTGAAATTGCTCATGATGCTTGGGCCAAGCTTGAAGAAACATTTGAGGACACCGAAGGCACAAAGATCGCTAAAGCATATATCTTGCAAGAAAAGTTTTCTAGCTTCAAGATGCAAGAAGATGAGAGTGTACCAAAAATATTTTATTGGTTATAAGTCATTGTCAATAAGCTCAAGGCACTTGGTGAGGAGGTCAAGGACAACTAATTCTCTATGAAGTTCTTGAGAAGCTTGCCCAAGAGATTTGATACATTGATCACCGTGCTAGTGAGGACTACATTGAAAGATTCAACTCCTCAACAAGTATTCCAAGAAGTGATGACCGATAATTCATACAGAGAAGATGATGAGAAAGAGGAGTTGGTTAAAAAGAATAAGAAGAAAAGTGAGAAGAAGGATGTTGAGAAGAAGAAGAGTGTGACATTCAAAGCCACCACATACAAGGATAAATCCTAGATTGAATCATTAAGTGATAAAGACTCAAGCTATTGTGATAATGATGACATTGATGAGAAGATGACTCTTTTTGTCAAGCAATTTGGCAAATTCATGAAGAAGAAGGGCTTTCATGCAAGAAGGAGGAAGAACTCATCCAAGAAGAATGAGCATACCATGAGATGTTTTAGATGCCATGGCAAGGACCATCTCATTGCAAAGTGTCCTTATGATAGTGATGATGAAGATGCTATCAAGAAAGAGAGGAAGAAGCAAAAGAAGAAGCAAGAAAAGAATGAGAGTTATCATAAGAAGAAGAATGATTCTCATGTTGCTACATGGGATAGTGATGATTCCTCAAGTGATGATGAGGATGACAACAAGAGCAAGAAGAAGGGACATGCTAGCATTGCCATCCAAAAGAAGATCTCCCTCTTCGACACTCCATCGTGCTTCATGGCTAAGGCCGCTAAGGTTTCATCCGACGATGAGAGTGATCATGATAATGCTAGTGATAGTGATAGTGATGAAGAAGAATTCACTAAAGATGAACTAATTACTATGCTAGAAGATTGCACTCAATATTTTAAAGAATTTAGAAAGGAGTGCAAGGGCTTGCTTAAGGAAAAGAAAAACCTTATGTAAGAACTTGATGAGCTTAGGGCATCTTATGAGAGTCTAAAGGTAGACCATAAGAAGCTTCAAAAGTCTCATGCTAAGCTTGAAGAAGCTCATTCTTCTCTAGTTAAAAAATATGAAAACATGCCAACAAATATTAAGAAAGCTAAAACTTGCAACATAGGCATATCTTGTGATATAATTGATGAATCTTGTTATAAACCTATTGTTATTGCTCCCACTAACCCTTTATGTATCTCATCTACATCATCCTCATCTAGTAGTGATGGTTTCACTTGTGACTCCACACTTATAGTTGAGAATGAAAATCTCAAGGAGGTAAAAGAGCTCAATCACACATTAGCTAAGGCTTATGGTGGTGAGGACCGCTTGCTTATGTGCTTAGGTAGCCAAAGGGCTTCTCTCTACAAAGAGGGATTGGGCTATAACCCCAAGAAAGGCAAGACTCGTTTTGTGAAGAACAATGGTAGCTATTGCAAAAGTTGCAAGCAAGTTGGTCACATAGAGCAATATTGTATGAACAAGAAATCTAATGCTAATGTATCCTCAATTAAGTTTGATTCCTTCTATATACTTACTAAGGGTAAAATGGTGTTCATGCTAAGTTTATTGGTGCACCATAGATGGGCTCAAAGAAGAAAGCCATTTGAGTACCAAAGAGCTTGGTCACTAACCTTGGAGGACCTGAACAAGTTTGGGTACCTAAAAAAATTGATCTTATCTTGTAGGTCAATTACAAAGCCAGAGGAAGGCATTGGGTGCTTGATAGTGAGTGCACTCAACATATGACCAGGGATTCATGTATGTTCAAATCAATTGATACAAGTTAAAATGGTGGTTTTGATGCTATCACTTTTGGCAACAATAAGAAAGGCAAGGTCAAGGGGCTTGGTAAAATTGCTATTTTAAATGACATGAGCATATCTAATGTGTTGCTAGTTGAGAGCTTGGATTTCAATCTTTTATCGGTGCCACAACTTTGTGATCTTGGCTTCAAGTGCATATTTGGTAGTGATGATGTTGAAGTCATTAGTGTTGATAGATCAAATTTGATATTCAAAGGATTTAGACATGGTAGCTTGTACTTGGTTGACTTCAATGATAATGAGACACAATTGACATCATGCTTGCTTAGCAAATCTAGTATGGGTTGGTTGTGGCAAAGAAGGCTTGGTCATGTTGGAATGAAACAATTGAATAAACTTTTGATGCATGCCTTAGTTAGAGGCTTGAAAGCTGTGACTTTTGAAAAGGATAAACCATGTAGTGCTTGTCAAGCCAGCAAACAAGTTGGAAATACACATCCTAGTAAGAGTGAAATGAGCACATCAAAGGCATTTGAGCTATTGCACATGGACTTGTTTGGGCCAACAACATACACTAGTATTGGTGGCAATAAGTATATCTTTGTGATAGTGGATGACTACACTAGATACACTTGGGTGTTCTTTCTCTATGATAAGAGTGATGTTTATGATCTATTCAAATCTTTTATCAAAAGAGTACAAAATGAGTTTGAAATCACCATCAAGAAGATTAGAAGTGACAATGGTAGTGAGTTCAAGAACACAAGAATTGAGGAATCATGTGATGATCTTGGTATTGAACATCAATTCTCTCCAACATACACTCCTCAATCCAATGGTGTAGTTGAAAGAAAGAATAGAACTTTGATTGACATGGCTAGATCAATGCTTAGTGAGTACAATGCGAGTCATTCATTTTGGAGTGAAGCTATCAACACAGCTTGCTATTGTAGCAACCGTCTCTATTGCCATGGGAAGCTTGGAAAGACACCATATGAGCTATTGAATGGAAGAAAGCCTAACATTGCATACTTTAGAGTGTTTGGTTGCAAATGCTATATTCTCAAGAAAGGCATTAGATTGAGCAAGTTTGAAAAGAAATGTGATGAAGGATTCTTACTTGGTTATTCTACCATAAGTAAGGCATATAGAGTTTGGAATCTCACTAATGGCACCTTGAAAGAAGTTCATGATGTTGAATTTGATGAAACCCAAGGATCTCAAAATGAAGCTCAAAATCTTGATGATGTGAGAGGAGATCAATTGTCAAATACAATGAAGAACATGGACATTGGTGATGTTAGGCCAAAGCAAGTTGATAATGATGATGATATTCATGTGAACAACCAAAGTGTGCAAATTGATACAAATCAAGCAAACTCTAGTGGTTTTCATGATGAAGCTCAAGATCAAGGTCAAGCTAGTGGAAGCAACCAACTCCCAATACTTTAACCTATCAATATTACAAGAGATCATCCATTGAATCAAATCATTGGTGGAATTTAAAGTGGTGTTCAAACTAGATCAAGGCTAGCATCCTTTTGTGAGCATTACTCATTTGTGTCACTTGAAGAACCTAAGAAAATAGAAGATGCTTTGAAGGATTCCGATTGGGTAAATGTCATGCATGAAGAACTAAACAACTTCACTAGAAATCAAATTTGGAAACTTATTGAAAGGACAAAGAACTACAATATGATTGGTACTAAGTGGGTCTTTAGAAACAAGCAGGATCAAGATGGCATGGTTGTGAGGAACAAAGCAAGATTAGTAGCACAAGGATACACTCAAGTTGAGGGTCTTGACTTTGGAGAGACATATGCACCGGTTGCAAGATTGAAGGCTATTAGAATCTTATTAGCATATGCTTGTGCACATAACATCAAGCTCTATCAAGTGAATGTCAAGAGTGCATTTCTCAATGGCTACATCAACGAAGAAATTTATGTTGAGCAACCTCCCGATTTTGAAGATGACTATAAGCCTGACCATGTTTTCAAGCTAAAGAAGGCATTGTATGGTTTGAAGCAAGCACCTAGAGCATGGTATGAGAGATTGAGGGACTTTCTTCTCTCTAAAGGGTTCAAGATGGGAAATGTTGACACCACTCTCTTCACCAAGAAGCTTGGAAATGACTAGTTTGTGTTGCAAATCTATGTGGATAATATTATATTTGGATCAACTAACCAAGACTTTTGTGAAGAGTTTGGAAATATGATGGCAAAAGAGTTTAAGATGTCTATGATTAGAGAGCTTAGTTACTTCCTTGGACTTCAAATCAAACAAATGAAGAATGACACTTTTATAAGTCAAGGCAAGTACATCAAGGACATGATCAAGAAGTTTAGATTGCAAGATGTTAAGCCAATGAGTACACCAATGGGCACAAATGATCAATTGGGTGTTGATGCTAGTGGCAACATGGTAGATCAAAAGCAATACCGGTCTATGATTGGAAGTTTGCTCTATGTCACCGCTTCTAGGCCGGATGTGATGTTTAGTGTATGCAAGTATGCAAGATATCAAGCTTCACCTAGAGAAAGTCACTTGAAAGCAACCAAAAGGATATTGAGATATCTTAAGGGCACTCATAATGTTGGATTATGGTTTCCAAAGGGGTCTAATTTTGAGTTGATTGGATATTCGGACTTCGACTATGGTGGATGCAAGATTGATAGAATGAGCACAAGTGACACTTGTCAATTGCTTGGAAGGTCTCTTGTTTCATGGTCATCAAAGAAACAAAATAGTGTTGCACTATCTATCGCCGAGGCCGAATACATTAGTGCCGGTAGTTGTTGTGCACAATTGCTTTGGATGAAGGCCACTTTAAATGATTTTAGAATCAAGTTCAAGAATGTGCCTTTGTTTTATGATGATGAAAGTGCAATCAAGATGACTCAAAATCTGGTTCAACACTCAAGAACGAAGCACATTGACATAAGGCATCACTTCATAAGAGACCATTAACAAAAGAGTGATATTTGTATACAAGACATTGGCACCGAAGATCAACTAGCCGATATCTTTACAAAGCCACTTGATGAGAAGAGATTTTACAAGTTGAAGAATGAATTGAACATACTTGACTTCTCCAACTTGAGATGAGTGCACTCCCACATTCTTATATGACATGCCTCTTCTCTGACATAGCAAGGTAAAGTTGTTTGACATATCATCCATACTTTGCTAAGGACATATTTAGAACATATAGAGATATTTGCATGACAAATAGGCTCATTCATGAAAATCAAATGAGTTTAGATGTATATATGGTACCACTATTGCTTCTATGTTTGATTGATCTAGTGGTAGCATATGACATGTTTGTGGGCTTGCAAACCTAGTGTTGAATCTAGAAAATGAGCTCATAATGTGTAATTCAACATGGTCAAGATAACCCTTATACTTTATGAGGTGTGAAGAAGCTTGTCCTTGGATCAAACCAAATTACATATTCTAGGCAACTGATCTAGATTGAACCATAATTTGGCCTCTCTCATATTGATTGACTTGACTCTCACTAAAATTGACATCTTTTTGGTGATTGTTGACAAAGGGGGAGAGAAAAGTCACAAAGATAGAAAAAGTCACAAAGATAAAAAAAAGTTAAGTTGCAAAGGGGGAGAGAATGACATTGGAAAGGGATCAATTAAATTTGAGCACACAAGTAGGGGGAGCAAGCTCATGAATTATTTGTTGCATTTGTATGTGCATTAACATGATGTATTATTGCATTGCAAAGCTTAAATTCATATTCATGATTGTATGGTGTATGCTAGAAATAGAACTTAAATGATGATTTGTTGAAAGTAACTTTATAAGTGGTTTCTAGACACCTTTGCTTATAATGTTGATCTCACAGGGTACTTTAGTGTTTGTGATATTTACAAGTGTTGTATTACAAGTGGTGTCTAGCTACATCGATGCTAAGGATGGTATATAAAGGTAACTCCAATTGGTATCACGCTTTAAAGGTCCATTCTATATACCTTAGCATCAATTTGATAGTAGTAACTCTCCTAAAATTCAATTCCATACATATGTGCACAATTGAACCAAACTCATAGAAGCACATATGTAGGGGAGCTAATACTATCAAAATTGAAAATTGATTTCATCTCATATCTTTGTGATGGTTGTCATCAATTATTAAAAAGGGAGAGATTGAAAGCCCAAGTTTGGTTTTGGTAATTAATGACACCAAGTTACTAATACCATGTGTTAAATGTTTTGAGGTAGGCATAAGCAACACATGTGATGAAGGTGTGTGTGTGGCAAGGAGTGTGGCCACTAGATCACAAAGAGATGGTGCATGGACATGAAATGTTGATCATGATGGAATGCACATAAAATGATGGACATGATGATCAAGTGGAGGAGAATGATCTAAGAGCGCAAGGCAAAGGTATAACCATAGGGTTTTCATTTTGCCGGTCTAAATTGAGTAGAGATGTGATTGACCAGATTTAGGATACATAGCCGACTATCAAGAGGGGTAATCACGGTTAGCTTGGGAATCAAGTGCCACTAGATCAATGTCTTGAGCATATGTATTAGGATCTAGTAGAGAGCTAACATAACGCCTTAAAAATATTTGTGAAATGCTAACACACATGCACATGGTGGTGTACACTTAGTGGTGTTAGCACATTTGCGAAGGCGGTAGAGTTTAAGTGGTAGAGATGGGTTTGGGTTCCTCTCTCCCTCTCGCCGAGCTTGCGAGGCGGGATTTAGTACTTTTTGGGGAAGTGAAATGCCTATTTTCTACTACGCCGGAAGTCGGAAAAGAAACGAAGGCGAACGGCAGTCACTATGGTGACCGGACGCTGCACCGGACGCGGTCACGTTTTGACCGGACGCGTCCGATCAGTTCTCAGCAGTTGTCAGGCACGCAAGTGTTAGGGTTTCCAACCGGCGCGTCTGATCCATCACGGGACTGGAGCGTCTGGTCAGGCACCCAGAGGGGCAGAGCTGGTCGTAGAGCCGACCGGACGCGTGGCGCGTCCGGTCACGTACGATCGGACGCGTCCGGTCACGGTGGGAGCTTACTGGACTCCGACCGGACGCCAGGTGCAGCGCATCCGGTCAAACGCTAGAGTGCGTCTGGTCATAGCAACGGTAACTTCTGATGCGCACTGTTCATGCTTGTCCTGTAGTGACCGGACGCGTCTGGTCACCCTGACCGGAGCGTCCGGTCAGCACGTTTTGCACTGCATCGTCCGGTAACGACTAGCTGCGTACCCCTTTGCTATAAATAGAAGTTAGCCGGGGTTTGAGGGTAACTCTTGCACATTTTGAGACCTAGAGACATCCTTTGAGCTAGAGAACAACCCCTCCACTCATCTCTTTGCTTTGTTGCACATCTTGAGTGAGATTGAGTGAGATTCAAGTGCATTACTTGAGAGTTGCATTCTAGAGGCATTTGTTCTTCAAGTTGCTGCGGATTTCTTGTTACTCTTCCATGTTTCCCGACACGGTAGACGGCTTGGAGCAGCGAAGGTGATTGAGCTTGCAATTGGAAATTATTGGAGCCCTCACCGAGTGTTGTAGGGGGTTCTTGATCCTTCCCCGTGAGAGTTCGCAAATTGGATATTCTAGTGGAGCTCGTGGCTTGGAGGATCCCCATCTTGTGTATGGTTGTACGGCGCCCGCCGAGGGCTCGACTCTTGATAGTCGATTAGCTCGCGAACCGACAAGTGGGTGCATCACCACAACGAGGAGTAGCTTGCCGGGAAGCAAGTGAACCTCGGTAAAAATCTTGTGTCATCTCTTTGCTGAGGATTTCTCTTGTGGTTGATCATTGCGATTGATTCTTCGAGTGCATTACTTCTCTACATCGTTGGTATAAGAATCAAGTCACTTGCTCTTTACTTTCTTGTACTAGTCCTAGTGTAGTTTGCTTAGTGTAGCTTTTATCACATAGGAGTAAGTAGCTTAGTGACTTAGTCTTGTTGGTGTGTATTAGAGATCATAGCCTTGCTTCACTAGTTTTGTATAGGTGGCTTGTATAGTGTATTTGCGCTAGTGCTAGAATTAGCTTAGCCATCTTTTATACTAACGTGTTTGTTTAGTGAAGCTTGTAGAATTTTAAATAGGCTATTCACCCCCCTCTAGCCATTTGGACCTTACACAGGTCAATATCCGTGGAGGCCCTTGAAAATGTAATCTTGTGCATTCCTAGTCCTCTCCTCTCCTCTATTTCATCCGTCGACTCTGTCTCGCAAGAGGCGAAGAGGCGGACCTACCAGACTGTCGGAGGTGGTGAAGAACGAAGGCAATCGGCGGTGAGATTGATCGATCTAGTGGAGAAGGCAATAGGGGTACTTGCTACGACCGGGTGCCCAGGAAGATCTCGGGTATCTAGTACGATGGCATCGAAGGTGCGTCGGCTAGGGGAACCACCACCCGTGTATGGTAAGTGTGTATTCTATGCTGTAGACTAGAAATTAGTTGTTATGGGTTGCTATTGTCTTGGTTTGTTTGAGATTAGGACTGCAAATGGCTGTGCTTTTTGATTCTAGGGTTTGGGACTGTGATTCTCGTTGTTATTGAAGTTCTTGTGGTTCTTAATTTCCTTGCGTTCTGGGTAATGTAAGTGATGATTCTGATGAGTTCTCAGTAGAGATACACCATGGTGGATTCTTTGTGGGCAAAGGGAAAATCAAGGTGTATCTAGATGAAAAGGTGCACTGTATTGATCATGTAAAGGTTCAAACTTGGTTTGTACTGTGGGTAGAGAAACTTAGCTTCATGCTTCATTACCCAAGGAGTCCAACCCTTAAGGTGTACTGGTTGCTACCTAGGAAAAGTGTAGCAGATGGACTTAGGTTGATTTATTTAGATAAAGACACATTGGTTATGGCATCCTTAGTTCATAGGTTCAAGAACTTTATCCTTTATTTTGATCATAGTGACTACCTATCAAGTCTCAACTAGGATGATATAGTGGCGAACCCACAGTCTGATCTGCCTAAGGTGATTAGCCCAGTGAAAGCAACATATGTCCAGCACAACAAGAGTGAGAAATTACCAGAATTCTACTGCAACTTGAATTCACATTTAGATGACGCAAGTAGAACAACAGGTGAAGGTAATATTGGTAGTAGTGATCAGCTCAGTGGTAGTGGAGAAGATTCTGACTTTGTTGATTCTGACTATGAATTGGAAGATGATGATGATGATCTCTATGCTGACAATGTAGAAGATGATGTAGTTAGGAAGGGTAAGAGGATTGGCAACGCAATCCTGAAGGTACCAACTGATGATGATATATCAACTGATGATGATGGACTGCAGGTACGTGACTCAGAAGATGAAGGAGACATCAGGTTATGTTTCAAGTCATTTAGAGAAGAGGACATGTGCAACCCAATATTCAAAGTGAGCATGATGTTTGAGTCAGCTGAAATGGTTAGGAAGGGCATAACTGAGTACAACCTCAAAAACAGGGTTGAAATAAAGATCCCTTGCAATGAACCTAAAAGGTTAAGAGCTCACTGTGATGTAGATTGCCCCTGGTACTTTTTTGCATCTTATGATAGAAGAGGTCAAGATTTGTTGGTGAAGACCTACAATGGTGTTCATACATGCCAAAAGAAATGGAAATTAAAGAGGTGCACATCTAATTGGCTTACTAAAAAGTATCTTGACTCTTTCAGAGCCGACCAAAAGATGAGCCTTACAAACTTTGCAAGGGTTGTACAGAAGGACTGGAATTTGACACCATCTAGGAGCAAACTTGCTAGAGCCAAGAGATTATCTATGAAGAAGGTATTGGGTGATGAGGCAGAGCGGTATAATATGCTATGGGACTATGCACAGGAGGTGAGGAGATCCAATCTAGGGAGCACTTTGTATGTAAAACTTGCTAGAAACTTGTTTAGCTCAATGTATGTCTCCTTTGATGCATGTAAGAGGGGATTCCTTGCTGGCTATAGGCCTCTCATTTGTTTAGATGGCTATCACCTAAAGACAAAGTATGGTGGAATAATGCTAACTGCAGTTGGGATAGATCCAAATGACTGTATCTATCCTATTGCCATTGGAGTTGTCGAGGTAGAGTCTCTTTCAACTTGGACATGGTTCTTGGAAACTCTAAAGGAAGACCTTGGTATTCAGAACACATACCCATGGACTATGATGACTGATAAACAAAAGGTGAAGCATTCTCTAATAATTCTATTCTCATACTTATACCCATGTACTTTGATGTAATGCAAATTATTTTTGGCTGTGACTTGGCTGTGCAAGGGTTAATTCCAGCAGTATCTAAGGTATTCCCTGAATCTGAGCATAGGTTTTGTGTGAGACATCTTTACTCAAATTTTTATCAGCATTTCAAAGGAGAGAACTTAAAGAACCAGCTATGGCGCTGTGCTAGATCAAGTTCTATAGTGCAATAGAATAGAAATATGGAGAAGATGAAGACCCTCAATCTGAAAGCATATCAATGGTTGGAGAAAATGGCACCAAACACTTGGGTGAGAGCTTTTTTTAGCACATACTCTAAATGTGATATCTTACTGAACAACAATTGCGAGGTTTTCAACAAGTACATCCTGGAGGCCAGAGAAATGCCAATGCTTAGTATGTTACAACAAGTGAAGAACCAGCTGATGACAAGGTACTTCAGCAAGCATAAGGAAGTTGGGGAAGTATGGCAGGGTCCTATCTGTCTAAAGATTAGGCAGAAGG
Organism: Saccharum hybrid cultivar R570; assembly: GCA_038087645.1. Classification (NCBI taxonomy): domain Eukaryota; kingdom Viridiplantae; phylum Streptophyta; class Magnoliopsida; order Poales; family Poaceae; genus Saccharum; species Saccharum hybrid cultivar. Next base: position 2,914,757 of record JAQSUU010000043.1, on the reverse strand, counting down.
TGCGCAAGATATCAGAATGGGCAAACACGTGCTTTCCAATGCCTGCTGGACAAGGTATCTTTCTAGTGCAAGATAGAGATTACCAGTTTGTTGTTGATATAAAGAAGAGGACATGTGACTACAAAAGGTGGGACCTCACCAGTATACCTTGTTCACATGTTGTTTCATGCCTGAGGCAGGAGAGGATATCCACAGAGACAATGGTGCATGACTGCTACTCTTCAACAAGGTTTCTAATAGCTATGGTCCAAAGATAATGCATTGTAGAGACAAATCCTTATGAGAAAAGGTGTATGGACCTAAAGTCCTCCCTCCTGTATATGAGAAAAGAGTTGGAAGGCCACCTAAAAATAGGAGGAAGCAGCCAACTGAGATTCAAGGTGGTCATAGTGTCAAAATGTCAAGGCATGGTGTCAAAATGCATTGCAGCTACTGCGGAGTAGAGGGCCATAACAGAGGTGGATGTGAGTTGAGAAAAGGTGGAGTGAGCCCCAATTTACAGCCCCAGCGCCATACTACACATCTAGTGGAAGAATCTGGCTTTGCTGATGAACAAGTTCAGCATGAAGACAATCATGTAGACTATGTGTATAAAGAACCCCATGAAGACATTATCTGGCATGCAAATGAAGGCAGGCAGCCACTACTGTCACAACTCACCAACACACTGATTTCCCAGCTAGATGCACAGGTGATGCTATGCTTCTGCCATATGTCCATCCTAGATGTGCTTTCAAACATTGAACACTAATAAACTATTTCCTTGTCACAGTCATCTCAGGCTAGCACACAACAGCAAGTGCTACCTTTGCCAGACTCATCTTTCATCATGTCCAACATACCAACCTCTTGACCAGTACCTCCCACCAGTGCAATCAAGGCAAAAAGACCCAGAGCTATCAACCGCAAGAAGGATGGCGAGGCACAAAAAAAAGCTTCGAAGAAGACTAAGAAGCCATCACCTTAGAATGTCATGCAGTGGTTTGCTTGACTGGTGTGATGCTTTTGTGGTTTCATTTTGTAAAGGAAAGGAGATATAGCTTTTGTGATTTCATTTTGTGTAGCAAAATGATACCTTTTGCACTTGCCTTTGCTCCAGTGTCATGAAAGGGTACTGTGAAATGTAATATAACCCATCAGGCAAAATGACACTGCAATTTCACTAAAGTGCAGTTATTTGCTTGCCAACAACACTGTTGCTACAACTTAAGTTCAGTGAAAATTACTGCAGTTAATGACTGCTTTCTAATGCTATCTGTGTCATCTATTTCTGTGTGTGTTTTCTACTGCTAGAAACAATCAGGTCTTATTCAGCATACTCATTCATTCACTTGATCGACATGCACATACCACATTGCAATCGCATATAACAGGACCATTGCTCATTCATTCATGTCAAAACACCATATTGAGAATTCCATTCACTTGTTCAGGATTACAAACAACACATGCAACAGAACAAGCAGAATACGGACACACACAAGTAGTATTGCTTTCAGCAAGCTAACAACTTTGAGCAACATGGCATCTAGTACGACCACATCGTTGTCCGAACGCCGATCTAGGTAGCCAAGGCCCGTCTCCAACCTGGCGGCGTCGCGACTCACCGTCGCGGCCCACGGCGATCTCGTCCTGCTCGACCGCCCATCGGGCACGCCCGTCTGGTCCACCAACGCCACCACCGGCGCCAACAGGAACGCCGCCAACCAGGCCGGCGCTCCAGCTCGACCCGGACGGCGCTCCACTCAGATTCGAGGCAGAAGCACTAGATTCAGGCGGCATGCGAACGAGAGGGGATCGATTGGGATAGAAGTGAACAGGACTGGGAATGCACAATATTACATTTTCAGGGGCCTCCACGCATATTGACCCGCCATGTCTAGCCCACACGTGCACCTCACGTGAGCCCCATACACGGTGGATGCAAGGTGGCAATGACACGTGGAGAAAAGGCCCAGCTGAACCGGTATGGGCCACCGGTGTATCATTTAACAAGATTAGAGGTCTAAAAATGCATTTCTAAAGTTCGTTCAGAGGCCTTTGTGACACGGCTAAACAAGTTTAGGCCTTGACGTGCATTTAACTCGGAAAAAATTGAGTGCGGAACGCTCGTTTGCTGGGTAGATTTTTTTTTTAACGGAGGACTCCGTAATCATCTGCAGCAGTTATTACTTTTGCACTCGCGCATGCGCAGCTTTAGCCAGCCGGGCACGGGCAGGCAGGCGCATCTTGCAACATGCACGCCATTCCGATCCGCCAGATAGAGTATCTACCCAGCTAAAAAAACATAAATTAAAATCTTTTACATCTATACCTGGTGTAGATGCACCTTAAAAGTTAGAATTTTTTCACTCTCTCCATCACATCAATCTTTGGACCCATGCATGACGTAGTAAATATAGATAAAAAAATAACTAATTACACAGTTTAGTTGGAAATCACGAGATGAATCTTTTGAGCCTAGTTGATCCACGATTAGACAATATTTGCTAAATAAGACGAAAGTAGTACTATTCATCGAGTTAAAAAAATTGCAATCTAAACGTAAAATAAATTGCCGCATTCAAATTTATTTTCCCCCGAAGCAGCAGCTTGCGAGTTGCAAGGACGACCATTCCGCTTCTACTGCTAGTCTGTTACCGCTTACTTCCGCGCACTGCACACGTTCGACGAAATGCCGCCGCGAGCCCTCTTCCTCGTCAACTGAGATTCGCCTCGCATCTCCTCCGATTCCTTCCCCTACTTCGGTCCCCATCAGCGGACCCAGACGAGATCGACGAGTCTCGCCGGAGCCCGGTTCCTAGGCGTCCCGGCGGCCGACTGGATCTCCTGGCTCGGGCTGCCTTGATGGTCCCTGGGGTCGGCCCGGGGAGGAGTTCGAGGCGATGAGCAGGCTTGCGTCGGGGCTCCAGCGCCTGCGGAGGTCGTCGTCGCCGTGGGAGGTGCTGTGGTCCGCGCTCGCGTCATGCGGCCTAGTGCTTTTCTCGCAGCTCGCGGTGGCGATGGTTCCCCGCCTCTTCCCTTCCCTCTCTCTCCTCGCCATGCTCCCCATCGCGGGTCGGTGCTCTCTGGTTGCTCGCTTCCTTTTTTGGTTTCCTGCCCCTGGCTGCGGGCGTCTCAACTTTTTTTTAAGCGCCAGAGCAATTCTGATCTTCCTTTGATTGCGTGTTGCATAGGGCTGGTGTTCCTCGCGGCTATCGTGCTCGGCCGCCTGTGGAGGAGGTTCATCGGTGTGGCGGCGTCGGCGCCGCTCTTCGTGCTCTTCAACGTCCTCCTATTGTGGGGCGTTTACGTCTTCGTAATCCGGAGAGGTGAGCTCTTGGAGCAATGCGTGCAGTGTATTGGTAGGATGCCCATTGTGATTTTGGACGCTATCGATTGCTGTGGATATATGCTATTTTTGTCTTGCTGCATTGACTTGAGTAAAGCTGACAAAGTTTCCTGGTTTAGGTGAGTTGTTGGGCTTGCTTTGTTCGCTTGGGTCCCATATAACTGAATCTTTTAGTTCATACAAAGCAAAGAGAATTAAGATGCTGGTGCTCGATTTCGACATTATAATGTACATATCTGTAAAAATTATTAAAATTAGGTGGAAGCTTTTAGCTCTATGTCTTAGCTTAGCATTCAGCCATACCTGTTTCCCAGATTTAAAATCTGACCTTGACTGAAATAGCTGAAGTGAAAGGATTAAGTCTGCCAGTTGCTTCTTCTGGTTAGGTACTGTAAATTGGGTTCAGCCATTAAGAGATGATTTTATGCTCCATCCCATGAGAGTTGCACAGACTTCAAAGCATATACTAAGGGAAGATTTCAATTATGAATCCCTGTAGTACTTCAATATTAAGTCACTCCTTGTGACCAAATTTGTGCTCACTACAGAACGTACTGCTCAAGACTGAGCTGGCTCTGGTTAAGGGACCAAGTGTGGACACAGCATGCTCTGTTCAATTTGTGCTCACTTTTAGAGTCCTAATTCTTGATGAATCAAAATGCTTGAAGAGATCAAGCATGGCAGCATTACTCTTGGTTTGTCTGTGCTCACATAGTTCATCGGGAATTGCAGTGCTATTAGCCAGATACATACCACTGTCGAATGATATGTTAGTGCTACCTCCAGTCCGATTTATGTGGTGTTTAGTAAGTATACTTAGGAAAAAGTAATACTATATTGTTAATGATCATATAAGCCCTTTTAGTGATGAATCAATTGATTTTGTTCTCATGTGCCATCGTAGTACTTTGATTCAGGTTTACTATTATAACTTCATGTATTTTTAGGATGCCATCCTTTTTGGACCTGATGTAGCATATCATTGGATACTGAGGATGAGGCACTGTAAATTGGTCTAGCCGCATATTGGATTTATTTTTCTCAAACTCGCAGGAAATTTGAAAGAATGTGCATACAGTAGATTTTGTGTTAGTAACCCATCAAGTATTCATTAATTTGTTGTGTTTTATACTGCTGTTTGGGAGCAGGGAGAAAAGAGCACTGTATATATGTCTACTTCTGTTGTCATGGATCTGTAATCTGTCAAATATTTTGCAGAAACTTCTTCTCTGCTGGACATGCTAATAAATGCAGAGTGTGCACTGCTTCTGTGGGGACTCTACAGGTTACTTCTTCAGGAATAATTATTTTTCAATGAAGTTTGCAAATCTAAGCTAGGCCTAGTGAATTTAAAACAGTGCAATGTGATTCTAAGATTGACAATTGGTGGCCTTTGATACCACCACCTTTAGGATGCTGGGCTTAATTTCTACCTTTTTTATTGCAGGATTTTATCTGGTGATCCTGGTATTGTTGCTTGTGATGCTTCATATTTGGAAGAAGCTGGATGCAAGGATTTTGTGGAAGCTATATACTCGAGTGAGGTGTTGCGAAGTCTAGTTTTAAATGAAGCTGTTCTAAGTTACTAACTTGAAGTAAATAGTTCTTGAACACCCTTTTTTACTTTTGATGTAGAAACTCCCAATGCTCTCAAGGGTCAGGCAGTGTACCTGGTGCAAAGCAAACATTAGGGGCTATGACCATCATTGCCCTGCATTTGGTACTTGCATAGGTATTATAATATTCCATTTTTTTCAAGTGATAGTGTTTTGCCCTATTGTGGCATGACAGTTGTAGGCATGCATTCTAATCTCCTGTTCATATTCTGCAGGACAGAAAAATCATCGTCTATTTATGGCCCTTTTGACAGGATTTGTTGTTGCTGAATCAACATATACGATGTGCTCAACAAAATGTATGCTATTTGTCTTCTTTCTATCTGAAATGAGTGTTGGGTTTTATCCTAATAGCAGATGTGGCTGTTTCTTATCTCTCTAAATTAAGTGCCCAGCAACTATTTATTTATTTTTTCTATTCAAATTTTATTGTGTTAGGTAACCAATTAATTTCACCTACATTTCTGTGTCATGCAGATATTACTAGATGCATCGGTTCAGGAACTATAAGATCGGAGGTATCTATGCCCATATCTTATTCTTTGTGCATGAATTGTAAGGCAATTTTGTTTGGAAAATTTAGGTCTGTGCCATTGTCTCAGCTAGTATTTTGATTCTTGCCAGTTTTTTTTTCGAACCGTTGACTTGGATCAAATAATTAGAAAAACAGTGGCAATAATGGAAACAGTAATTAACCTGATGGCACACGCACCTACATTTTCCATTTTGTTTTCAAGAATTTCTTGCAGTTACTGTTTTTGAAGGTGCTCAGCTTCCCCCCACCCCCATATTTCTCGAACATGCAGGAGAACCTGACCTTAGCAAACAAGCTACTTGTTAAGTAAATGTGTTCAACCATACACATTATTTTTTTCTCTTCTAGGACTATTTCCTTGGATGATTTAGCATAGTAGCTATTCATTCCTTTTCTCAAACACGGCAAATTTTTTACTGCATATGCATAGTGAGTGCATTTGTATGTCTTTAGTACTTTCAATGATAGTATATTCAAATCAGGTCAACCATGGTATATTCAAAAGCAATTATATTAAGCTATGTTTTGGGACTTTTGAGTCGGTCTTCCATGTTTCTGAGAAACCATACAGCCTTTCCTTTTGTTTTATTTGTCCATCAAACTGTACCCTTGATTCCTGATATGTATAAGAATGACCGCAAGATGCTTACTTAGTGTACTCATTTACTTTGCAGAATCCTGTATCTCTAAACATGGTAATCAGTACAATGCTCTTCTCTATCCTCCAGGTCCTCTGGCAGGTTTGTTCCTAACCCCTGTGATGTAATGACAGCTCTTTCTTGTGCTTTTATCTGTGCTTCCATAAATTTTTTGTCCTTAATAGACTATTTGCTTTTGAGGTAGATTGTCAGGGTTGGTGCTTCATCTCTTGGAGAGCTTCAGAAAATTTATGTATTATGAGTTTTGACTTGCCTCATGCCTATGCTCCCATTGGTCATCCTTATTAAACTGTTAAAGAAAAATACCACTCAAATTATGCAGCATGGGGATATTTACTGGAGTTTTTTTTATGGTTTTCCATGCTTAAACTGTTAAGTTTTCAGGCTACTGTGATAAAACATTATAACTTTCAGTCTGTGGTTGGCATCAATTCACAACATGTACAAATCTAAATGAGTGTTTTCTTATTCATGTGAATACATACTCAGAGGCTGTGAATTGAAATCATCAGTAAAAAGAGGAAAGTGTGTTCAGCCCCGAATTTGAAAGCATGCCACAAGAAATACGACTTCAGTCCACTTAATCATTGTTATATTTGGGAGTATTGGCCAGACATATTGAAGTTGTCAGCTGCCATATATGTGTTGCATGTGTCAGAACTTGAAATGTCTGTCCATTTCTTTTAGCATTTGGAGACAAGACAGCACTCCTATCTACATTTGTAATATGCCTATACCAAACACGCTAATTAAAACTGCAGTCTTATGTTGTCCTCCCTCTGACCTCAAAGATAAGTCCATCTGATCTTCTCCCAAATGCACCAAACACGAGTCCATGATAACTCCATTGAACCTTTTTTGCTTCGTTCTTCCTTGTCTATCCCTACTTAAATGCGATTAATCAATGCAATTCACTTACCACACCCGTCTTAACTCTAGCAATGATTGATGGGTAATATAGTCACTGTATCCCTCATCTTAATTCCAGTGCCAAATCCCAAATGGATATATATTTGGGATTGGAGGGAGTATTACATAACCTGGTGATGCCTTGTTTATTTCTAATACATCCTCCACTCTGTTGCTAGATTGTATTCTTGATGTGGCACATATATTGCATCTGCTTCAACATCAAGACAGATGAGTGGGTAATTTCAAATTTCCCATGCTTTGGAGTCTTTCTTCATCAATTGCAGGTCGTCTTCTCGTTAGCTGTTTCTTGTAGCTAAAAGGTGAGATTTTCCAGATTAACTGGAAGAAATATCCTGAATTCCAGATGAAGGAACAACCTCGATCAGGTGCTTTACGTGCACTACACTATATTGTTTTTGGTTTATCTCAGTTATCCTAGTAGTTTATAACATGGCACACGTAAATCCATTCCCTCCCGCAAATGCAGATTCTGAAGTCAAATTTGTGAACCCATATGACAAAGGCATGCTGTGTAACATAAGAGAATTTCTAAAGCCGGAATGATAGCCAATTTTGAGTACGTAGACCTGACCTCTGATGGAACTACAAACATGGGAAATCTGAAGTGCGTCATAACTGGAGCCAACATGTAAGCTTGTTTCCCTTGTTGCTGCCGTAGACTCGTCGTGAGGATCATTGTAGCATTCTTTTATAGTTACTTTCACTTGACCGGGAATTGTAGGCACCTTATAGCTCTAGAGAACTTTTGTCTATATTATCGTGCTCCTGCGTTCTGTGTGGGAAAGGGTAATCCTTGTAGTATGAATTAATTTGAAGGGGGGCCGTGCTCTTGTTTATGACCATGCCCTTGATAGTTGGCCTCAATAATGTGTTCCAAAAGTTCCACCGTTCACCCAACTATATAGTATTGTGGATACGTCATGCGAATACCCTGGTACCTACAGTGTCGTCGACAAGTTGTTTTGCAAGCTCGCCTACTATCTTGTTGGACAGTTGGACACTCATGCTCTTCGACAACGGGCATGGAGTACGGCTGGAGACGTATGGCACGGATGCACGGGTCCGGTGTACCCAATGTACTTGGTAATAGGACATGTTCCGATACAAGGACTCACTAGTTAGATGTTGACACTTAAATTGGGCCAAGCAAAATTTAAGAGGTCCATAATTAGCTTGGTCCAATCTAAGGGTGTGTTCAGTTCCTTCAAAATTCCAAAAAATTTATAAGATTTTCCGTCACATCAAATATTTGGACGCATGCATGAAGCATTAAATATAGGTAAAAAATAACTAATTACACAGTTTGGTTGTAAATCACGAGACAAATCTTTAAACCTAATTAGTCTATAATTAGACACTAATTGCTAAATACAAACGAAAGAGTTACTGTACTTCCAAAAATTTTACAGAACAACTAAACACACCCTAAGAAAAACTTTATAAAGTAACATGATAATAATATCACATTGGTTTTCTAACAGGATTAGATCACCCCTACTCGCTATAAAATAAGGGGTACACATGGCTAATTGAGGTATCCAACAATCTAATCATCTTTTACATCTACAAAATACAACTCTTTATGTCCTCTTCCAATCCTATGTTGCTATTTATCACTTGATCCGACGACCAAGGATGGTGCCTTAGGCTTGCCGGCCGACCTGAGACAACCCGACGACGGCCTTGTCTCTATGGGGTCCCTTTTGGGCCAACGGTTCCTTGATCCGATGACCAAGGTTCGTGCCCTAGGCTTGCCGACCGACCTGGGGCAATCCGACGACATACTTGCCCCTATGGGTCTCTCTCGGGCGAGAGCTTCAACGGTTCCTTTGATAGTTTGCTCGAGAACTAGCCGTTCTTCGTCACACAAATATGATTGGTTACCCTTTGCTAGTTTACTTGTAAACTAGTCGTTCTTCGCCACGTGGTGGTTTGTTCGTAATCCTCTCCACATGCAAGTGTGATGTTCACTGCGTTCTTCGGTCCGTGGCGACTCGGGTGATCTAGCCCTAGCTGGTGTGTGACTATTCTTTACGTCAACACTAGCTAAAAATTAGTTTAAATTTTGCTATCGCACATCGAGGCTAATATATGAGCTAACGTTTCAGTCAAGTCTTCAACTAGTTGTTAGCTACCTAGCTAGTCAATCATAGATAATTTGGACTAATTTTTGGCCTAGTTAGTATCTAGTAACAGCCATGTGTATCCAAACAACACCTAATGTGTTACTTATTTTGGGTATAAATTAAAAGAACCTGAATCATCTTTCCTTATGTAGTTATGTTTATGTTGTGTAAATTGCGTGTGTTGGATGGCTTCTGATTTTTAAAAATAGTGGGGTGTACACAGTAAATCTCAAGACTATTGGAATTAGTTTAATAAGCCAAGCTGATTGAAAGATCAATAACTTAGTTTAGACTAAATACTCCCTCTATTCCAAATTATAAGATTTTTTGGTCTTTCTAGATGCATTGATTTACTAGACATAACATTCCAAGTTCTAAGACGTTTTGGTATTTCTAAATACATAAATTTTACTATGCATCTAGATATGTTACAACAACAACAACATAGCCTTTTGTCCCAAGCAAGTTGGGGTAGGCTAGAGATGAAACCCAAAAGAGACGAGAAACAGGGAGACACATAAAGGGACATCTAGATATGTTAAAACTTCTTATAATTTGAAATGGAGGGAGTAATTTAGACGAAGAGTGTATCGTAACAAAAGAACTGCCAAATACTCAACAACATCACTCACCATTGCCTTTGGCTAAAAATATGCTGAGAATCATTTTGTCCACACCCAACTCATGAGGCTTGGCCTCAAGTACCCTCAAACTTTCTCTGCAGTTCCCGAAACAACTGCCAACACCCGTCAAAGCTCTTGCTGCCAACAACTAACACAGGCATTGGCAAGTACAAGAGAAGAGAAATACATAGGTGTTTCCACATATTTGAAGATAAATTTCAATTGGTTCAGCAAGTATCCTAGAAGGTGAAGGATGACACTGACCAAAGTAAGAGGGTTCTTTTTGGCTTTGTATCCTAATTAGATCCTATTTTGGGCCATGTTGTGGTGCTGCCAACGGGTTGCTCTGGGGGTGCCTCGATTGTTGGGGTTGTTTTATTTTTGAGGCCGCAACTTATCTCAGAATTACCGTAAAACTTTTATCTCTTAATTAAAAGGTATAGCTCCTGCCACTTATGTTACAAAAAGAGAAATATATAGATGGTATAAGTAATTTACTAGAGAGAAGCAATCCTATGAGATGAGTGTCCTGACTCCTGAGAGCTTGATATTTTCTCACCAACAAAACACTGCAATCCCATATTTGCCTGCCAAGCATAAATCGTTAACTTTTTAGACAACTTGCAGGCAACATTTGTTTTGCCAAAACAAGCTAATCATTGCTCAGGCAGCGATTGGGGCCCCAAGCATCTGCGGATGCTTCTTGCCGCCAGGAAACATTGCTCGGAGGACATCAACCAGCCCCTAAATGCTAAAGGGTTAATTACCTACCTGTTTATTAGGACTAGATGGACATTCGAACAGGGTAAACAACCGTATAAACAAGACAAACTGCCCAATAAATGGATTCGACTGGCCACCAGTCACTCGAAATCGAGAACCCAAATTACTGCCTGGCCAGCCAAAGTTGTCTGAGCAACAAATCGGACAAACAGACTACAGTCGTAGGGCAGCTTTTCCTAAAACTCGAGCAGTTTCTTGCTTCAGGGCCGTTTAGGTAAACAATATCATCGCCATGTCGAAGTTGTGCTTTGCCTCACTGTTGCCAGGCCATTCGGTTGCCTCCATGCAGGGTTCGTCTTCAGAATTCAGAGCATGCTATGCTAGGGCTTTTCAAGAATAAATGCTGAGAGCCCTTTTTCTCAATCACACAAAAGGTTCGTGCGTCTTTGTATTAAGATAGAAAAAAAGTTTAATACAACACGCCTGAGCGGCGCCCTAGGGGGTCAGAAGAATTATACATGGGCTCGGACCGACTCTAGTGAATCGAAATCTATGGTATTACACTGAGAACTAATCAACCTGAAAAGAGGCGCCGGCTAGGAGGCCTATGCCCGAGCAGCCGAGCGGCGGCGGCGCCGCTTGCGCGCACCCACGTCGCCGTCTGGCGGGAACAACTCACGAAGTGCCTCTATGTGACCGGGGTCATAGCCGTAGATTTCTTCGTACGCCTTTATGGCCGACGTGGACGAAGTCGACACCCCACTGGTGAGTCCCAGGCGCTTCAAGAGAAGATGCTCACCTCGCTTGGCCACCGGGATGTGGGATAAGCTCTGCGCCGCTATCCGCCTACTCCTCTTGGGGAGCGCGGGCGGTGGACGTCTGTCAGGGGTCGAATCAACTCCGAGCAGCTCCAGGAGTGGCGTTTGTCTCACGTTCGTGACTCGCTCAATGAAACTCTTGAGGCGACTGTCGGCGAAGTCCATCTGAGGGGATATAGTGTTGTTGACGACGTCTGTGGTAGCCAATACCATCGCGCCTCCTGAGGTGGCAACCCCGACCAGCGCAGGGTCAAGGCACGCCTCGGCATGCACGACGCCGGGCTGCCCCCGGGCGATAGCCCGACCTGTGCTAGCTCCTTCTGAGAGGCGCCCTCCGAAGCAATCGAGCACGCTCCTGCTAGGGGGCTCGCCACAAGCGAGGCGGTGAACTCCTCCAACATTGGGTCGATCCACGCGGGAGGCCCCGAGCACGCCCACAGCTCCAGCGCCAGCGGATCTTGCTCGGAAGAGGGGAAGCAGCGTGTAGCAACAGCGGCAGTGGCGTGCCCAATCTGACGTCCCTCGCCGGCTCACTCCGGCCCCGCGAGACCCCTGCCCGAGCCGCCACGGGGTGCATGTGGGGAGGGGGGCGTTAGGTTGCCGCCACGAGCGGGGTGCCGCGGTTGATCGCCACCCTTCACCGTCGATATCGCAGCATGCCTGGGCCGCTTGCAGTCCCTGGCGAAGTGGTGGAAGCCGCGATAGCACAGCCAACGCCGTGGCAACCAGCAAGTCGCTACCTGGTGCGAGTAGGAAAGGCAGTTAAAGTATCTGTCGTGAAGCTCCGCGGGTACCCTCCGGGTCTGCAGAGGTTGCTTTGTGTCGCAATAGGTCTCAGCCGAGGCGGCAGCAGGTCGCGCCTCCCACTGAGGGAGGATCTTCTGCCACCCATTGGCGCTAGGGGCAGAGACCCTTCCGCGACGAGCGAGACGCTAGTGGACAGGTATGCGGCCTTCTACTGGCCAAGTAGGTAGGCCACGCACTAGCGTGGGGCACGGTCGGCTGCACTTCATCCGCCTTCGCCTGGTACCCTGCTGTAAGGTCCTAGATGGCTAGAGGGGGGGTGAATAGCCTATAAAAAATTCTAAAAGAACAACTAAGCAAACTTGTTAGAATAACAACCGGCGCAAAGCGAGTTTTGCTTAGCCTACGGTTGTGATGCAAGCCTCCTATCCACAAGTCTAGTAGATTATGATCTATAGATCACACAAGGGCTATATCACTAATTTTACACTAGAGAGCAAGCTAACAACACTACTAGCAAAGCTACCACTAGAGCTACACAAGATAAACTAGTAAAGTAAATGCGAGAGAGAGGATTGTGAATCTTATACCGACGGTAGAGTGAAGATGTTGCCAATCACCAAGATGATATACAATCAATCAATATTGACAACAACACAATATGAAGACCAATCACCGGGAGACAAGTGACACAATATTTTTGTTCACCCGGTGTTTACTTATGCACCGACAAGCTACGTCACCGGTTGTGTCGACCAACACTTAGATGGTTCCTCGGTGTGACCCTCAAGTCACTTGCCCCTCAAGGCACGCCCCGCAAGGCACCACAAGACACCACTCTCAAGTGAGGTAACTCAATGACACACGCAATCCACTAGAGTTGCTTTTGGCGCTCCGCCGAGGAAAGCACAAGAACCTCTTACAATCAACCGGAGGTGGCCAAGAACAATCTCCTTCTCTTGCCAACGCCTCCAACAATCTCCAAGCCGACTAGGAGCGGTACTCTCTAAGAGTAATAAGAAATCCACTGGCTAAACCACCCACAAGTGCCACTAGATGCCCTCAAGCTATGCAATGCACTTTGGGATCACTCAATCTCACTTTTGATTTGCAATCAAGCAAGAGAGAAGAGTGGGAGGAGAAGCTCTAGCTCAAAGGATGCACAAGAATGTTAGAAATCACGAGAGACCTCCCCAAGGGCCGACCAACAAGTATTTATAAGCATCCCATCCGAATAGAGCCGTTATACCCCTTCACTGGGTCTTTTCGGGATGACCGGACGCGCCGGTCATAACTGACCGGACGCGCTCAACCGCGTTCGATCCTCCAACGGTCACTGCGCCAACGGTCAAACCCCATGACCGGACGCGCTTCTCATAACGACCGGACGCGCCGATCCCGAGTGACCGGACGTGCTCCAGTCAACGACCGGACGCGCCGATCGCACAGTACCGCGTGCCCGCGAAGTAACGACCGGACGCGCTCCAGTCAATGACCGGACGCGACAGTGCATGCGTCCGGTTAGAGTCCAGTAAGCTCCCTCAACGATCGGACGCGTCCGATCGCGTGTGACCGGACGCACCCCACGTCCGATCGTCCTTGCGAACCACAGTTCCTTCTAGGCATCTGACCGGACACGCCGGTCCCGCGAGTGACCGGACGCGCCGGTTGCAAACCCTAGCACCCGCGCGCCTGACTGCTGACCGGACGCGTCCGGTCATACCATGACCACGTCCGGTGCAGCGTCCGGTCACCTCTGTGACCTCCGTTCGCCTCCGTTTCTTTTCCGACTTCTGGCGTAGTGGAAAATAGGCATTTCAAGTTCCTAAAAACGCCTGAATCCCGCGCTCGCAAGCTCGGCGGGAGGGAGAGAGAGACCCAAACCCTCTCTACCGCTCAAACTTCAACGCCTTCGCAAATGTGCCAACACCAACAAGTGATCACCACCTTGTGCACGTGTGTTAGCATTTTTATAATCATTTTCGAAGGTTTTTCAGTTAGCTCACTAGGCCCTACATGCAATGCACTTCATAAATTCACCTAGTGGCACCCGTGCATCGAATAACCGATAAGACTTCCCATCTTAATAGTTCGACTATCGATCCTAAACCACTCACACCCTCTATGGTGTCTTGAGTACAAAACAAAATGGCCCTATGGTTATACCTTTGCCTTGAGCTCATTTTGTTTTTCCAAAAGACATGATCCACTTCATATCATCACATGACCGTCTCGATCCATCGACCTTGACTTCACTTGCTCTTCACCGTTGCATCGGTCCGTCGGCGCCAAGTCTTACTCAAGCTTCACCATCGCATGGTCCTTCGCTTCGAAGCCTCGACTTGCCCTTCACCTTCACAACCGGTCCATCGAGCCAAGCATCATCTTGGTCTTCATCATCTTGGTCATATGAGTCAATGTCATGTCTCATATTCAATGACCACCTTTATCTAAATCATCCACTTAGATATAAAGGTTAGTCCTAGGTTTCATCAATTAGCCAAAACCAAACTAGGGACTTTCACCTGCCGGCCAACGTCCGCCCTGCCACGCTGGCTGTTGCGCTTGCTCCGATCCCGACGTGCGACTCGACGGCGGCGACGCCACGCGTGCCTCCGGCGATGGTGGCCTCCATCAACAGCGACGTCCGCTGCAGCCCACGCCGAACTGCATCGAGGTAGGGAGTTGGGGAGATGGCCGGTGACACCTCCGCATCCGAGGTGTCAAAGTCCTCCGCCCACCGACAAGCCTTGGAACGTCCCATCATGCTCCCGCCTGGATGGAAGGGCGAGGCGAGGGGGGAGAGCGAGGAGCTGGGCACCGAGTTCGCCGTCTCAGGCCCAGCCGTGGTTGACGGTAGCGGGGAGGCCTCTATGGGCACTTCTCGAGTCTCCGATGATGGGGGCCATGGCACAGCGGACTCCCCAACACCGCCGGTGGCGGGTTCGGCCACTATCGGGACAGAGGTGGCGTCGCTGGAGTTGCGTCGTGACCGACGGCCGCGGGCCCGGCCGTACGGGGGCTTCCCGTGCTGGATCCGGCTGTCCCCACCTTGGATGGCGCCTGCTGCGCACCTGGCGCGCCATCGCCGCCGCTGCCGATGGCGACCTGGAGGTGAGGCACGCAGCGGAGTCGGAGGCTGTGGGTAAGGCGAGATTTGCGGAATTGGAGGCTGCCGGTAGGGGAGGGGAGAGGGGTGGGGGATGGGAGGTGGAGGGGGCGCGCGCCGGCGCCGGGGCAGTGACCAGCGGCGGCGGTGGCACGGAGGGCGCCGGGCGCGCTAGGGTTGGGTGGGGGTGCCGGACCTTCCTGCTCATGGCTCGTGTGCGTATGAGGAGAAAGGGAGGGGGAAGGAGATCCAGGTAGGGGAGGGGAGGGAGGTAGGAGGGGGAGGGCGCCGACGCCGGCAGCGGCGGCGGTGGCAGGCTGGTCGCCAAAGCGCTAGGGTTGGGGAAGGGCTGGGTCGGGGATCTATGTCATCATGTGTTCGAGAAGATGAACGGTCAATCACTCCGGTCGAAAGCCCTAGTTCTTGCTGTGATATTCCTCGCCACGGCGCACGGACCACCGTCAATTCGCATACAAAGAAGAGAATGGCATAGTGCCTTGGGGCCCTTGACGAGTTGTGGTACTGTATCATCCAAGCCCGAGTCGACGGCGACGTGCTTGTTATCCTGCCGGGGGTCGCCGTCTGGCGAGCGTGCCGTGCCCGGAAAGCGCGCACTCTGCAACGCCCCAATCGGCCGAAACTCCTCTCAGTTTAGTGCTTGCCGCTACGTGATGAATCATTTCCAGGTTTTTTGACCCGTTTATTTGTCACACTCCAAAGGTGTCTAGGTCCAGCAAGCTACACCTGCCTTCCTAACAGATCAAATAGAGAGTCAGTGACGGTCCATAAATTAGGTCATTGTGATTTATTCAATGATTAGCCTGCGAAAGTCGTCAGCAGACTACTGACTCCAGAGCTAGCGAAGAAATTCACTGCAAATATTTTATTTTAATTTTCATCCTGGCTGGAAAGAATAGGGTGGAAGCAGGGGTAAGAGATTCCCGTACCGTAACACATCGTTTTATACACTATGATAGATTGAGTTTCCGAGCTTAGCACACATAAAAACTTATCGTTTTCAACCAATTTCAAAACCTTTTGGACAGTTTTCTTCCTTGTTCATTTCTAAAAAAGTACTCTTCAAGAATAACTATCGCCATCCGTGCCCCTTCCCCCCCCCCCCCCCCCCCCACACCCCACCCCCAAAGTACAGTAAACTCATTTAAATACCTATATAAATATTTATATTTGTAGCACAAAAAATATTAATTGTACTTATTTTTTATTAAAATATGATGATTTTGGTTAGAAATTGGGTAGCTTTTTTTGAAAATTTGTTAAAACATATAATTATGTATATTTTATCACACGAAAAAATACGATCACATTTATCCGACCCCCTTTAATCAAAATCGCTGGTTCCGCCTCTTATCGCCATTGTAGTCCAAGAGGTCCACACACCAGACTTCATAGCTTCAAAGAGCAACATACTAAAAAGTAGGGCCTCTCAAGTCTATTTCGGAAAAGTCACAAAAAAAAATAGTTATAACTTTTACCACCAAACATGACACCCATAATGCCAACAACCAGCAAGCTTTTCCAACAAACATGGCGATCTAGATCTGAGAAACAGAGCATTTCTCGTCACAGCAGGTAGATCACGTATTCATAGATGCGACACGCAGTACCACTCTGTCAGGAACAACTACATGATGATGCAAGTGACAACATCGGTGTGACAGTCACGCGACAACGCACTGCAACATCGAGTGAAGAAAAGTGATAACATGCAGAAGATTCGCAAAAACAGTGTAAAGATCAATTGAGATTATGTAATCAACTATAGCCACCCTCGGATGCTGCATTTGGTTCCAAACAAAATAAAATTACATTACATATATCAGACCAAAAGGTTTGATCCAGAGACAGGGGAACAACAGCTGATGCTGGACACAACCCCAGGGCTGGGAGTAAGATCACAACACAGAACAAAAATTCACCGCAACTGTAAGGATGAATAAAGAATAGGCTTCCTCAGTAAGTAGGGTAGTAATACCCAGTGTTCCCGGTGTAAGCCATCGGCATGGGGTTCGTGTTGTATGCCGTGGGCATCCCATAGGGCATGGCCGGGTTGGGGGCGAAACCGTTGTTGTTAGCCCGGTCGAGCCTGTTCAGGCTCGATTGCCCTTGCATGCCGTCCCTCTGGTACTGCTGCCACATAATTTGCTCCTGCGTCAAGAGCTGTTGCTTCTTCTCCAAATCCGCCATCTGCACATAGGACGGTGGTGGGACGGCAAGGGACGCTGCAAAGGGGTCACCACCAACAGCCTGCATTGAACCATCCGGTGCAGGCAGAGCAAGCATCTGAGTCTTCTGTCCAGGAGCAGGCAGGGCGACACTGCTGGCACTCCCGGTGCTCACCTGTGAACTGACATGCTGGCGCACAACACCCTGGTCATACATACCATTCAGCAGCAGCGGGTCCATACCACCTGACATTGCTGGCTTCTGCTTGGACAAGTTGCTTGCTGTCTCTACAAGGGCAAGCTCCCAATCAGCCTTCCCAGGTTCAGCTGCAGGATTCTGCCATGCCGAAGTCACCTCGTTGCCACCATTTGATGGGAAAGCCTCCCATGACCCATTGCTTCCACCAGCAGCGGGTGGCCCCTGGAAGAGAGCTAGAGCAAGCCTATTACCTTGCTCATCTGCACTAACAGTATCTTCTCTAAGATCCACCAAGTCACCCTGTGGCTGCGGGGGTGGCTCTGGCTTCACCTCTTCCTCCACCTTCTCAGGTTCAGGCTCCTTATAATCTTCCGGTGCTGGAAGTGCCTTGATGCTGTTCATATCCGGCTCAGGTTCTTCCTTGACAGGCTCAGGCTCAGGCTCCCGTGGTGGGCTCTTGGGCCTCTTTGCCCGGTCCCTCATAAATTCTTCTAGCGTCTCCAGCAACTTATCAGTGACACGCTGCACCTCTGGGTACTCAGATGACCTTGCAACTCCGGTATCTTTACACCATGAATAGAATGCACAGAGCTCATCAATCTGCTTTGCAGCACTAGCATATGACTCAAAAGCCTTCACGCACTCGGCATACTCCATGTCAAAGAACCTGTCCAGCAGCACCGCCAGCACCTCACAGATATCGGCGTAGAGCTGGAAGCTCTCTCTCACAATCTGATACAGCGCAACCAGCACCATCCTGCTGTGCTTTGCACCACCAGTGGGGCGGCAAGCAAGGAACCTGTCAAGCAGCTGCTGTAGGTGGTGCATACGAGCAAGGACACGCTCTGGCTTCATATCCCTCACTGGAGTCGGCGGCCTCTTGTCATCATTGTTCCCGCCATTCCTCTCGCGGTAATCATCATATCCGCCATACCCAGGGGGCGACGAGTAGGAGGGAGAGCGGCGGCCATAGGGATCAGGTGAACCCCAGCGGTCACGGTCCCGTGGTGATGGACCATTATGGCTGCTGCTGCTGCTGCCATTATTTGACCCCTGCTTGCGCTCATGGAGTAAGAACTCGAGGCGCTGGTCAAGGTAGAGCGCGTAGGTGCGCACAAAGGCAGAGTGATCCCAGGATCCAGAGTGTGCCTCGTCCCGAAAATCGGAGAGGTTGAGCAGGCGGGTGCCCCGCCGCGTGGCATGGAGAAGCTCGCGGTGGAAAGACGGGTCGCCATCGGCCAGGAGGCGGTGCACGAGCATGAGCGACTTGAGCGCGACCACGTAGTCGCGGGTGCGGGAGAGCCTCCGGGAGCACCCCGCCACGGCAGCAGCGACGTGGGCGCGGGATCCGGACATGAGGTGGAGGATCTCGCGGATGTGGCGCTCCTCGGCCGGTTCGTCGTCGTGGCTGGTGGCCTTGACGATGAGCACGTCGAGCTCGGGCGCGATGTTGCTGGTGACCTTGGCGAGGCCGATGCTGGTCTGGTCCTTCACCGCGCCCAGGGCCTTCCGGATCGTGCTCGACGACATCTTCGCAGCCCACCTGCCCTGCCGCTGCTGCCGCCGCCTCTTATGTACCGGCCAACGACCACCAACCGGAGCTGAAGCTTGGATTCAGATCTGAACACAAAAAGGAACCATATGATGAGTTTATGGAAATTAGAAACTTTTTTCAGCGACGTTCGCTCTCGGTAACAGTATCTAATCAGATCGGCGCTTTGGCACGCACAGATCCCTGCAATTTCGCAGGTTCTATGGAAAGGAATCAAAGAATCAACGGAGTTCGAGAGATCCGCGGAGCCGGGAGGCCGGATTTCACTCCATTTGGTGAATCTACCAAATATAGGGTGGCTATAGTAGATATACTAGCCGAAGCTTATCGGCTACTAGAGCAGGTCTAGCCGCGAAGCTATAGCAACCAAACAACCGAACTGTAACCCTCTGCTCGCGGAAGCATACCGGATCTACTGGGTACGGTTCAAACAATCGACGATTTACCTCAGGAGCAGCAGCAGATCTGCGCGGGGCGACAAGACCTGGGTGTCGGGCGGTGGTCGGTCGGTGGCTGGCGCGCGGAGAGCGCAGCTCGGCTCAGATCCGGGACCCTCCCGTCTCTTCCCCGCTCCCGCCCTCGCTCTCTCTCTCTCTCTCTCTCTCTCTCTCTCTCCACCGGCGGAAGAGTTGACCTCGCTCGGCTGCTGTGGAAGCGGAGGTGGAGGAAGCGGTCCACGGCGACGACGGGAGGAGGCGGGGCAGGCGGGGAGGCTAGTAGCGACTCGGGCAAAGAGAGGAGGAGCCGAGGACGGAGGGATAGAATAGAAAGGAAAGGAAATGGTGCGCGGTGGTGGGGCGCTTTTGGCCTTGTTCACCTCCCACGTCAACCTAAAATATTTTCTTTTCTACCTATACCATCGAATCTTTCGACACATATATAGAACATTAAATATAGATAAAAAAATAACTAATTGTATAGTTTGTATGTAAATATCGGGATGAATCTTTTGAGCCTAGTTAGTCCATGATTGAACAAATTTTACCAAATAACAACGAAAAATACTATAGTAATTTTTCACCTACTTTTCGCGAAGTGAACACACTCTTCGTGTGTGTTTGGTGCTTTGCTGTTTTCGAGATTTTTATTACGTTTGTTTCCGCGCTCGGGTTTCGGGTGGGTGCCGCCGACTGCCGGCGCGCCGGGGCCTGAGGCGGGCAGAGCACGCGATGCTTCCTTCGACCGCGCACCCACGGCACGGTTCCGACGCGACTCACGCGACGCGCGCCTCGGTTCGCTCGGCGGCGCCTACCCCACGCTAGGAACCACGCCGCGCCGGTTTTTCCCCGCGCCGACGACGGGATCAAGGAAACTCGGGGCGGTACCGTGCGGGCGGAAGGGTGGTTGACCGGTTCGGCGATGCCGCGATGGGATCGGTGCTGCCGCGCGGCGCTGCGGTTCTCACTTTCCAGCAAGGCGCCGCCGTGCGCACCCGTACGTGTACGGTAATAAATAGCGTATAATGATTTGGCATTGATTGACGTCGAGGTAGCGGATTGCGGATAGCGGGTGATATTGCGGACGATAAGTTCCAATAACAGCACCCGATAGTTCCATATAATTATAAGTATATATATCATGAATAATGAGTATAAACAATTTTAAGTGTATATATCATAAATAATTTTAAGTTTTATAGATGATGCGTGAGTATTTGAATTTTGGCTATGAATCATAGTGAGCTGGACTAATTAGGGATATTTGCTTCCATGCTATTGCGGCCTGCTACGCGCAATTGCGGTCACAATATCGACTCGCTATTCAGAATTGTGGCCGTAAAGTTTCAGGATACAAAGTTCAGAACGCTACCTCATAGCAGTATCGGCAATGGACCGCTACTGTTATTGCAGGTACAATTATAGCCGCTACCGCCGCTATTTATTACCTTGTGTACGCGTATGCAACGCCCGCGGATCCGTACCAACGACCGTATCCATAGCTGGCGGCTGGCGCAGGGGCAACGGCGGGTGGACAATTCTAGCGCCGTCCTGGACAGCGGGACAGCGTGACGCCGGACTGCCGGAGGGTCGCCGGGACGTTGACTTGGGACGCGGCTGTGTGGCTGGGTTTGCAGCTCCAGCTCTCTGTTGCGCCAAAGATCCGAGCTGCATTTACTGCCACGCTTGATTAGTCCGCCACGGTCGCTTTCGTTGCGTAAGGCTACGCGGAGATCAGTGGTGATTGAAAATAGGCCTGTTTACATTTGTTCCCTTTGGAAGAAGAGATCTTGAAGATAACCCTGTATAGATTTGTTCCCTTAATTACAATGATGCACAATTTTATTTACGTATTCAACAAAAAAAACATAGAGTTGATCATATAATGAGCATGTGAAAAATAGAAAGGAGAAGAAATACATGAGGTAATCTTATCCCAGTGCAATGCCTAGAAAGAGAAGTTACCATATAATGAAGAAAAAAACATGCCTAGAAAATTTCAAGGTATGTATTTCATCTTTCTTTTATGTTCACTTATCTTTTCTTCTTTTTTTTTGATCTTGATTAAGCTGTTATCTCTTATGGAGCCCAAAAGGAGAAAAACACAGGTGTATTGTGGCAGAACCGTCTAATCTAATGCCCTCCTAAGAGTACTTGTGCTCCATTAGACACTAAATACTCAAGAGAGAGCACTAAACTCTGTGATTCCGTCGAGCACACACGAGGAAGAACTTGAAAATCCACATTTTACCTCAGGATCATAAATGAGAAATAAAGCTTACAACATCTTTGTCATTTATTACGTCACTATTAGTACAACATTAGAGTAATTCATTATTTGATTAAAACAGCGGAATATAAAATGTTATCAGAGTTTTAGCAGAATGAAAATCATTTAATGCCAAGTTAAATATTATCATGAAGGACATTTATATCCATGAAATGATAACAGGTTATAAGTCTTTCTTTTTAAAAAACATTTTTGGTGGAAGTTTTAAATAAACTCTATGTCCGCACATAAAGGAAATCCTCGCTAAGCACACCAGGAGGTTTCCACGCACAAGTGTCAGCTCTAATTGTTCCTATCACCTGCAACAGGGTAGAACAAACCCTGAGTACTCAATTGTACTCCGCAAGACTTACCCGTCAGAAGAAAAGAAAAGACTTCAAGTATATGCAAGGCTATCTGACTTGTGGGTTATTGCAACTATAGGAAGCATTACTAAAGGTGCATCCTTACATTCAGTTTTTATTAGCAATCATCATTACTGCATTAACCAACCATTCTATGTAAGCACATATGCTATTTTTAAGCATGTGGTAAGCAATCAGAACCATTTTACCGTTCTTCCATGTTCCAGTTATTACTACGGTGCTAGACAGTAGCCAAGTAGTACCGTCACGCAGAAACAGTGATTCACGAATCAATGTGCCTAGCTAGGTACCCCAAAAAATACATGCCTTATCTGTACCCCAGGCACAGATAAGACCAACCCGCTCCACTCCTGTCAAGGGGTACAGGTCTCCGTCCAAACTGGGACTCCAAGCCCCCAACACTATAAGCCCGACCTCAGTGTGGTGCTTAGACCTCCACCTATTTCCCATCCCTAACAGTCGGTCCACAAAGAGTCGGAACCCATGACAAGAGAGTAACAAGCATTTTCGCTTCTATAAGTAAGTATGTGCTCGGGATAATAAGTCTGTAACTTGATTAGTGTCCAATGCAACGGGCGGTCCTCAATCGACACAGGTGGGACAAATGCAACCAGAACCCTCGCTCGGTCGCCCAACCAAATCTAAGTCCAAATCCAAGATCCAGTCCCGCCCGGTCTCCAATTATAATTCATATATATATTCTATGTGTTAGTAATATGATAATAGTACAATAATATATTTCCTATCTCTCGCGAGTGACAGACAATCAGTCGACTTCTATTGGAGTCCTGTAGCATAGCAATCTACATGATCCTAACATACTAGTAAAACTCATGGGATAAGAGGCTTCATTCAACTCCTTAAACTTAATGCACAAGCATAAAAATAAAGTATAGAATAATAGAGTTATGCACCGGGGCTTGCCTAGAAACGATTGAACCAAAAGTTAGCATTCCATTAAGGTGACACGATCATCAAGACACCATCTTTCTACTACATCCGGATGACTCAACGATCCATCATCGCTCCTATTGTGATATTCGTAGATGTAACGTAGAGACGTAAATAGACAACGATATTTGCAACTAGAAGAACATGATACGCTTCGCAAGCTAATGAGCTAACTCTAACATACTACGCTACGTACCCACATTGTTGAATAAGACATTATTTTCCCAATAAGTAATTTAGTTAGTCGCTTTATTCATTTTATCGATTTAATAGATATTTAAACTAGGACTCATTAACTATCCTAGCAGACTAATTATTTTGGTGCTACAAACATTATAGAGAGTAGATAATAATATTAGGAGTTTATTATAAAATTTTCAAAGTCAACACTTTTACCATTTTCTTACAAAAATTCTCACTAGTTTATACTTAGCGATATTAAGCATTTTTAAAATAATCAGCGAACTCCTAAAAATATTATTCAACTATGTGGATAAAATACACTAATAGATAGATCCTAATTTTATGAATATAATAAAATTGGTTTCACAATTTTTGGTTAGTTACACAAATTTATATTGAATTTGCAAATTTACTTCGGAACTAAATTAGAAATGCATTTAGAAATTGAAAAGGGCCAGCGGCAACCATTCTGGCCTAGCAACCCACAACGGCTCGCGCGGGTCGGCCTAACCAGCGCCCGTGGTGGGAAGCTTGCGCGCGTTCCTACGCTTTTGTAGAAGAATCCCCGGACTATGCGGTTATTCAACGGCGTCCTTGCTCACTATTGCACTAGAGGCGTATGTTTCATTCAGCACCCCTAACAACTCCACCTTCACACTGTGCCGGTCCCCAATGCTCCCATGCTCGTCGGCGTCGCACCAGCCGGCATTGCATGGCCACGACGACCCACCGAAAGCCAACACGACGCGCCCATCGGGTCGACGAGCATCACAGAGCAAGCACGAAGCCCTAAGCGGCGACCAGAAGCTAGACGGTGACTCCCAACGCACTGTCCATGCAGGCGGCCAACCACAGCGGCGATGCACCTGTTCCGATGATTCTACGGGCTAGCGATGCGTTAGGGGTCACGGGGGAGCGGGAGGGTCTTACCACAACGCTAGCTGCGCGGCCGGTTGGGGTGGGGAAGGCTTGGGGGATCCTGGCCATGCACGCGGTGAAGGGGTGGCGGCGCACCGAGCTAGGAAGGCGGCGTCACGCCGTCATCGGAGGAGCCCCTGACCAAACTAGCGTGCGCATGGTAAAGGCGAGGTCAAGGTGAGATTGAAGGAGACATCAATTGAAACGCTACCAGGGTACCTTGGCTTACCCTCAATCTATTGGCCGCGGCGACACTCATGGCCGGCGGCAAGGAGAACGCTAAATTGGCGGCCGGTGGTGCTCGTCAGCGCCAAGGTGGGGGTCGGGCAGCTAGCTAGCTTCCTTGCCTAGCAGCCAGAGCACTGAATCAAGTTAGAATACTACAGTTATTACGTATTTTAAGAGCGAAGCAGTGCGGCTCCTTCGGTGGCAACGGGCAGACAAGGCACCCTACGAGGATCGGCCAAGGCCCTATGTTGGCTCACGCACAGAGCTAGCGAGCTTGTAGCGGGGATAAATACCGTGAGCTCGGCGCTAGCGTTTTGGACGGGCGGCCTTGACTTGGCGGGAACATACCATGGGGGTACCGAGATGGGACGACACGTCCATGGTGTAACGTGTGCGGCGGGAGAGGAACAACTACAAAGGCGTCAATGCGAAGGGACAGCAGAGGCAGGCAGAGACGTGGTGGCTAGGTAGGATACGCGGGTGAGAAGCAATGCCGCGTCGACTAGACGACGCCCGCCACGACATTAGACAGCCCGCGCGCGTCCCGGACGGGCACCTACGACGATAACATAGCGGCAGCCCAGCCCCGCGGGAACGACCGTGGGCCACCCTAGCCAGACGCGCGGCCGGCAGCCAGCCAGACCGGCCACGGCATGATCATGAGAAGGAACGACCAGACAGAAGCATCGCGCGTGATGACCGCGCTCATGGAGCCCAAACGGCCGAACGTTGAACTTGCACGGATTTTGAAGCGAGCTAACAACACGAACCCAGCTCGGTTGAGGTTCAACCAGCTTCACAATCCTAAGGTGTGCATCACCAGCTATTCAGCGAAGCAACCGTTGAGGCCAAAGAGTGACTAGAGAGGGAGAGAGAAGGATGCCGAGGTGAGCTTGTCACTGGAACGCGAGTTTACGAGCAGAGCACCGATGACAAGGTTCTAGTGCGTTTTGATCGAAGTTTGGACAATTTTTAAGAGTTCCAGTTGACATCCGACCCAACTATGACCTACACCATGCTCAAGTGCTCACCTTGATATAACCAATTATGCAAAATCATGATGTTAGTGCTTAAGAATTTTCGTTGAAATTTAAATGCCAACATAGCCCTGTCTATTATCACTTCCGACTTAAAAGAATTCAAAGTCTTAGTTAGAACTGACATTCCTTAGCACTTTTGTCTTAACTTTTGAAAGATCTAAACCTTGTTAGTTTCAACTAACAAACATATCATGACATAGCCCATACTTTAACTTATAGAAACAAATTTTGTAGGCATTATTTAATGATTTTGCACAAATTAATTCTCTAAAAATGGTACTTTTTAATTATAAACTACATTGCACTTTTGGTTATCGAAATTGTTTTTCATGACAACAATTAAAACAACTTATTCTATTTTTCTTATTAGGATCACACTAGCATATTTCCACCTAAAATAAACTAAATTACCACACTCATAGTTTCTCCTAACTACAGAAGTGAGTCATATAAGATTCGGGTATCATTTCATGCATGATTAAATTTTAAAACCTGAGACTTGTTTTGTTAATTTCTTTTAAGCCTTAATAATGTGCTAAGTAAGCTAGTAACTCCAGGGGTGTTACATGTATGAAGCCCGATTCCCTTTAGGTTTTTAATATTTCAAGATCTAATTTTAAAGGTACCCTGAAAGTAAATATTTTGATATGCTGCTCTACACGGAGTTAATAGTTAAATCAAAGCGAGTGCAACGTGGCTCAATCATTGTGCTCACCACACCTTCACGGAACACAGCACATTAACTTGGATCTGCTTTGTGTAACAATGTTGGCATGTATGCTATCCTCGTGTTAGATTACCATGTGACAAATGACGTTATGTGTCGCTTACAAGGGGACAGGAGTGGTCATTTTACGTGATTTTGTTGAAAAGCAACCGCGTCGTGTCACAAAACCGATGATCCTTTCTCTTCAGCGAGCGTCGATTTGCACGCTGGAAAAAGCGGTGTTGTAAAAGAAAATGCTAGCCTCGATGACTCTAGTTAATTACCTCGATGATCAATCGACAAATTATTGTTCTCATCACTTGCTATGATACAGCTGGTCACACCTAGTAGATGACTGAGAGAGGAGATTAATTCTACACCTCCCATAAAATAATGTAATTCTTATTCTTTTAAAGGGCCAGACGATTTAAAGTTTAACAACAAAGTTATATAAAAAAATGTTAATATTCATGGTACAAGATAAGTACTATTAAATTAATTATAAAATCTATTTCCTAGTAAACTTAGTTAAAAACATAAATGTTAATATTATTTACTATAAACTTAGTCAAAGTTAAGTTAGTTTGATTTGTATATAAATCCTATAGTTGTATTCTTGAGGAAGTATTTTTTTTTGTTTGCTAGCAGGTTATACATGATTTGTGCATGTCGCTACCACACAAGACCAAGGGACTCTAACAAAAGGCTTATCTGATAGAGCAGTTATTTTTTAACTTCGACTTCTGTGGTTCGAAAAACTAAATGAACTAACTTCTCCTGATTGTTGAAAAGATTGAAATATCTATAATATTCTTTTTTATTTTTTCTACTTAATTTTTTCTTGTATTTCTATAGTTTTCCTCCCCTTTTCTCTCTCCCTCTCTCTCTTTCTCTTCACCTTATCCTGTCCTCGCTCTCATCTTCGTGCACTTCTACACTTACGACCTCCTCGAGCTCTGTGCCTCCTCTCTCGACGCCTGCTCCACTCGTATAAATGGTCATGCAGCCCGTAAACCGTTGGCACAGCCCAAAGCACGGTATTTTGGCCTGGCACGAGCACGGCACGACCCGGTGTTGTGTGAGCCCGGGCCGGCACGGCACAATGCATAGGGTCGTGCTTGGGCCGCACCTAGGCACGTGGGCTGGCACGGCACGGCTCGTTAAATCGTCTAGGCCCGATAAAGGCCCGCAAGTATATATATATATTACCCTACAGCTGGCTACAAAATAACTTATTCTGTAGTCATTTTGAATTACGATAATTGTTATGCTAATTTACGAGATTATAGTAACTCTTTACTATGTGATTTACTATAACATTATGGTAAATATCCCCATGTGTTATAGTAATTCAACTATCGTAAATATATACTGACATTATGGTAAATTAGTATATAAAATTATCGTAAATAGAGGTGGCTACAAAATAAATTATTTTATAGCTAGCTATAGAGTATACTCTCCCTATATATAGAACTATTACCCTACATTGTGTGTGTGTATGTGTATATATATATATATATATATATATAGTACTTCTATGTTAACCCTAATTCCAATTTCCCACATCCAGCCGCCACACCGCACCCACGACTCACGCGACCGCAACCATCGCGGACTCCGCTCATGATGCCCCATCCCCTTCCCCTTGCAGCTCGCGGACTCCCCCTCCCTTCCCTCACGTCGCGCGCCACCCCTCTCCCCTTCCCGAGCAGCACCGTCGCCATCAAGAGGCTCGCTGCTCCTCATCTCCTCGAGCCATCACATCTTGCTGCTCGCCCACTCCTCATCTCCTTGCGCGAAGAGGAGCCCGACAGCCGCGTCCGCATTTTCCTCGAGCCGACGCCGTCACCGTTCGTCTTCCTCCGTGGTGGCTCGTGTCGCTGCCTCCTCTTCCTCGTTCCTTGCCCCACCGTCGCGTCGGAGCACTACGCAGATGTGGCCTCCTCCCTCGATGCCGGCGAGGCCAAGCTCTGAAAGCGGCGATTGTGAGGACCTCGGGCCGGCCTGACACGCTAGATTGGCCGTGCTTCTCGGGCTGGCCTGGCCTGAAAAACGGCCCACGGTGCTGTGTCTGAGACGAAGGCTAGGCCTATGGCCCGGAGAGGCACGACCCGGGAGGCCCGACGTGCCGTGCCGGCCTGACTCCCTGCGGGCCGTGCCTGGGCCGGGCCCGTGCCGGGCCGGCCCGTTGGCCATCTATCTACTTGCGGCATCTCCTCGTCTGCCATGCCAATGTCCCAGGCTCCTTCCTCGCCGTTTGTTGCTTCCTCTACTCCGCCATCTGAGATTCTTTTCCGCCGTCGCCACCCGCGCCATCCCATAGGAGCTCGCCACGAACGAGCAGTCAGGAGCATCTATGTCCACCTGTGCATGCCTCGCCAGAGAGCCATTGGAAACATGTTTTTTTCAACTCCGCCACCCACCCACCCTGCAATAGGGTGTTCTTTTTCATGGCTTCGTGTGTGGAGTTGAATAGAATAGAGCCGTTTGGTAGTGGAGATGGTAGAGTGGCTCTGGAAGTGGAAGTTCCACCAAACAGCCCCAATTGAAACATCGTCGTTTCTGTTGTGGTGGTCGATCAAATGACATTTTAAGAATTCTGGTTTCAAAAAATTCACTATCGTCTTCATGCTTACCGTAAGGTAGCTTGTGAAGCGCGTCACGAAGTCCCAACTTGCAAGTTGAAACCACGACTACAGGACGGCTAGGCGCCAGGGCCAGCTGCGCACCGCGATGTGTCCTTGCTGTACCTAGCCTGCAATGGCGGACTCTCACGCGGCAATAGTACCGTACGTGCATATCTGGCACCTGAAGGGCCGCAGCCAGCCGGGGGCCGAGGCTGCATTGAACGCCTCATCTAGGCCGCCTTCTGGCCTTCTGCTTCCGTGTGCACCGGCTACCACGACACGACCGCACGATCCACTTCATGAGCTGTTCATTCGCATCGTCGCCGACGCAGCTACTGTTTTAGTCTCAGTGATGCTCCCGTCAAAACGTTAGGAAGGTAGCGCCTCGCATCACTCGCTACGGCATGCGCTGCTTGCCTTAAAAAAACCAAATCCTCATGGAAGCTCGTCTCCCTCATTCTATGCTCGTGCGCCGTGGATTTACTACGCTGTGTGGCTGTCCGACCGTGCCAATCCGCCGCACTTCTGCCTCCATCCCGTGCCGCCGCTTGCCATCCCCATGGCACCTCCGTCTCCTGTGGAGAGGAGGAATCCTCCATGTGAGGTATGCTGCCAGCTGTCCCACCGACTGTGGTTGCCGCCGGACCCGGTCGTCGACCTCACCCTCCACCTCCAAGCTCCATGCGCGTGCTCGGCGAGTGCAGCAGTGCCTTCGTCCCCTGCCGCGTCGCCATGCTCCTTCCTTCGCCGCGCCTAGGCCAGGCGGGCAAGAGAGGGGGGTGTCGTTGGCCAGGCCAGGACAGGCGCAGGTGCAACTGGCCGTTGCAAGGCCATGCCACCATCCTCGACTGCCTGGCCAGAACTAGCCGTCCCCTGCTCTGCGCTGCGTGATACGGAAGAAGGGTGAAAACACATATTGCAAGTGTCTGTTTCAAGTGTTTCAAACATTTCAGAGGTATGTTGCAAGTGTTTTCATACGGATGTTGCAAAAGTAGTTCAAGATGTTGCGCATGTTACAATGGTTGTACACGTATGTTGCAAGCTCATGTGTTCTCAATGTTTCATCTATTTTTTCCGACGTATGTTGCAAGCGTGTTTATCTGGATGTTTCATATATTTTCACACATATGATGCAAGTGTTTTATCTGAATGTTGCGTATGTTTACAATGATTTCAAATGTTTTTCATGTGTTTTTGTAAGTGTTTCACACGCATGTTCAAATATTTTATTTGTTTTCAATTGTATGTTGTAATTGTTGTATCTGAATATTTCAAAACTAGATCGAGTGTTGCATCTCCCTCCTTACCTTTCTGCGTTCTCGCCTCGGTGTCAAGCTCTGGAAGACGGAGATAGTCCCCATTGTGCACAGGTGGGTCCCATGTGCATGCGGGTGGACGTACCAGGCGGGATGTAGACGGGCAGGTGCAGGACGTGAGGTGAGACGGGGACAGCTGCGCGGACGTCCAAACAGAGGGCTAGCGTGCGGACGCTGGCCATGTCCTCTCAGTCTAGCTTCCTCCACGAAGAGCCTGTGTCAATAATGCCAGACTTGTCCCGATTGTTCGTAACAGCTTTCTGAGCCCCATCACTCCATTCCGTTCTCAAGGGCTGCAACTTTGCGTATGGACGGATAAAAGACGCTTGGAGAAAAGGCAAGGCGAGGCGAGGCATCGTGTTCTTCTTGATAGGCCATCGAGGCTAGTGCGTGGCCAGGGGCCAAATGGAGTGGAGTGGAGGGGTCCCTGGCTCTGAATCATGCATGGAACGGCGTCTCTTAGCCAGCAAGCAAAATGTCCATGTTGGTGAACTCAAAGTTGTTTTGTTATTAGGCGAGAAAGACACCTCAGGTGGCTTCACAAAGTAGTCAGCTATATATTCTTAAAAAAACTTTCATTTTTTCTGTACAAGTGCGTATTGATCTATGGAAATCTTGTACGTGTTGATACTTTGCGTATTTGACATGTTTGGTACTCCGCCCAAAAAACTTAAATTCTAGATATTTTTATTACTTCATCTGTTCTAAATTACAAGACATTTTGATTTTTTTATAT
Source organism: Saccharum hybrid cultivar R570 (assembly GCA_038087645.1). NCBI lineage: Eukaryota > Viridiplantae > Streptophyta > Magnoliopsida > Poales > Poaceae > Saccharum > Saccharum hybrid cultivar. Next base: position 2,883,803 of record JAQSUU010000043.1, on the reverse strand, counting down.
ATAGGTTTTTGCTACATATCTACTATATAGACAACGTATGTCTAGATACATAACAAATTATATATACCAAACCTAAAACCAGACCTAACAACGTATGTCTCCTCGGCTGCTATTTCTTTTTCTGTGGCTGTGCTGCTGCGATTGTGCTGCCGGCTTTGAGATTTGTGCTGCTCTCTTGGAATCCTATGCAAGCAGGGGCAGCAACAAGTGCAGACACAACGCTGTATAGCACAACCGATCAGGCTAATAGTAAAACGTACCCGAAGCACCATGGGAAAAAAGAAACCAATGTATCTACCGATGGGTGCAAGAAAACTTGTTAGGCTCAGGTTAAGTTTGGAAAAAATAAATAAATGTATCTATGTCGGATCTCTTGCCGGCTTTGAACCCGTCGGAGAGATGGCATCACACTAAGACGATACCTGCGTGAAGAGCTGAGCCAAGCGTGCGAATTGACGTGGTGAGACAGATGGTGAGCGGCGTCTGCCCGCTTATTCTAGCGACCGAGAACAATGGAATAGATGACTCGTAGAATTCTATATTGGAATACTGTTGGAATGTATTTTCTCTTCCAAAAATCTAAATCGGACATTACGCGAGAATTGTGACTCTCTTGAAGTTGCTATAGTTGATATTGGCTTATTGTTGTAATGGCAAAACCTAGTAACAAATTATCCATAACATTATCCTTGGCTGTGAATTGTGACCCTCACCTCAAGAAAGTAGCATTATCTAAGTTCAGAGATTTATAACAGTGCAAGAGTATGTATGTAAGCTCCATGGGACACATATAAAACACAGGAATGGCGATATGACCGAAGTACTTATATGATCTGACCGTGACATATGAATTATTTGCGCTTGGAGTTCCATTATTTCCATAAGATAAGAAATTCATTAATAACCTTTGTGGAGCGGACGACTATGACGCCATTTGTTCCACGACAGTTATAACAAACGCTTATACTAGCATACTACTAGTAAAAAAGTGGCAGAACTTGTTCGCGAGTCAATTGGTCTGCCCTCTAAAGGTCCGACTCACCTCAAGTCAAAAACTGTCACTTTCCACCATCGAGTGGAAAATGCTTTATTATACGCTATAAAGAAGGCGATCCTCAATTATAGATCGACTAGACTAGACAATATAGTTGCCGCATGGCCTAAACCGTCGTCTGCAATAATGTCGAAATCTGTTCCAAAGAAGCTTTTGCATTGCTTACTCAGAATGTTTGGCTGCATATATACAGTCAGACAAGGGTATTAGCTTAACGGAAGTTGCACGTAGCCGACGTATGCATGCGCACGAAACAGCCTGTGAGCTACGGCTGCCATCATTTTTAAGGCCGTGATAAAGAAGTGGAGGGGAAGAGAAGGCCGGGCGTGGTAGTTGGCTGGATCCAACTAGTATTACACGGATCAATGGATAGACGACGCGTAGATGGAGATGATGACAGTGACAACGCGGAGGCAAAAACAAACCAATGGTGAGTTGTGCTGGCGCTGCACTGGTTAAGCCCATCATCAGCTGAATATACTAGAAAAATATCCAGTGATTAACAGTATTAAATGCATCCACGTCGTGGCGACGGCAACCTACAACCAGGTGTGCCATGTGAGTCGCATACGTCGGCTAACTACTTTTCCTCCATTGTTTTCGAATTGGGTTAAAGAATTGCCTCCGGTCAGGTGGCTTCTGTACAGGACACCACCGATAGAGGCTAACACTCCTAGTAGCTCTAGTATAAATAGGGTCTTGTTTGGTTCCTCATCGGATTATTAAAATTTAGAAAGTAAACAGGGATTTTGAAAATCAGGATTCTTTTTTTTATTGAACCTGGGATTTTCATTACTTATCAGCTGACAAATCCGCAGCTACGATTACAACAATGTGATCAGGAATAGAACTAGAAATTAACTCATTCCCTTCTACACAATCATAACCTAAAGAAGCCAATTCATGGGCCACCCTATTACAATCTCTACCCTGGAACACACACTCGAAATGAATAAAATTTGTAGAGACTAAGAACTTGAGTTCATTCACCGGACCTTCTTCCGGTCTATCACAGACCTCAGTTGAAACCAGAGCTTGTTTGATCAACAAGGCGTCAGTCTCCAAAATCAGCTTACCAATGCCAAGGTTCAGTGCAGTCTGAATTCCTTGTAAACACGCGATCACCTCAGCTTGGAAGGGACATAGGAGATGATTGATCCGTCCTCTACCAGTCACCACTACATCACCATCGTTGTCCCTGATAACAAAACCCCAGCTTCCCGATTTCTGTGCAGCCTTGTATGAAGCGTCACAGTTCAGTTTGAGCATCCCAGCCGGTGGCCTGTGCCACTTGTCTGCCCGTCTCACTCTAGCTTGGCCTTGACGAGTGGATTCCCTGATTATCTCCTCTGAATACATTCTAATGCTTCTTGCCGGAATTTCGGCGCTTCGCCCATGGCCATTCTCCCTGACTGCATTTGTTCACACCAGAGAAACCACATTAGGATCACCACCTTCACCGGTATGCTGCCTTTCATTTGCAGTATAGTCGAAGTCACATCCCAAGGGGAGAGCAAAGGACCCAGGGTCTGACGTTCATGATCCCAGCCGAGATCCCGCCACACAGTTTTGGTGTACTTACATTTGAAGAAAAGGTGCCCATCCATGATGCACTAATGAACTTAGCATGAACACCATTTGTACCATTGGTAAGTATATAGAAAGAATCAAACTTAATTGAGAATACATTAGCATTAGATTTCTTGTTCATGCAATGTTGCTCTATGTGACCAACTTGCTTGCAATTTTTGCAATAGCTACCATTGTTCTTCACAAAACGAGTCTTGTGAGGAGCAAAAGCGGCCTTGCCTTTCTTGGGGTTATAGCTCAATCCCTCTTTGTAAAGAGAAGCCCTTTGCTACCCAAGCACATAAGCAAGCGGTTCTCACCACCATAAGTCTTAGCTAATGTGTGATTGAGCTCTTTTACCTCCTTGAGATTTTCATTCTCAACTATAAGTGTGGAGTCACAAGTGAAACCATCACTATTAGATGGGGATGATGTAGATGATCTACATGAAGGGTTAGTGAGAGCAACAACAATAGGCTTATGACAAGATTCATCAATTATATCACAAGATATGTCTATGTTGCAAGTTTTAGTTTTCTCAATATTTATTGGCATGTTTTCATATTTTTCAACTAGAGAAGAATGAGCTTCTTCAAGCTTAGTGTGAGACTTTTGAAGCTTCTTATGGTCTACCTTTAGACTCTCATAAGATGCTCTAAGCTCATTAAGTTCTTGCATAAGGTCTTTCTTTTTCTTAAGTAAGCCCTTGCACTACTTTCTAAATTCTTTAAAATATTGAGTGCAATCTTCTAGCATAATGATTAGTTCATCTTTAGTGAATTCTTCTTCATCACTATCACTAGCATTATCATGATCACTCTCATCATCGGATGATACCTTAGCGGCCTTAGCCATGAAGCACGATGGAGTGTCGAAGAGGGAGACCTTCTCTTGGATGGCAATGCTAGCATGTCCCTTCTTCTTGCTCTTGTTGTCATCCTCATCATCACTTGAGGAATCATCACTATCCCATATAGCAACATGAGAATCATTCTTCTTCTTATGAGAACTCTCCTTCTTTTCTTGCTTCTTCTTTTGCTTCTTCCTCTCCTTCTTGATAGCATCTTCATCATCACTATCATAAGGATACTTTGCAATGAGATGGTCCTTGCTATGCCATCTAAAACATCTCATGTTATGCTCATTCTTCTTGGATGAGTTCTTCCTCCTTCTTGCACGAAAGCCTTTCTTCTTCATGAATTTACCAAATTGCTTGACAAAGAGAGCCATCTTCTCATCAATATCATCACTATCACAAGAGCTTGAGTCTTCATCACTTGATGATTCAATCTTGGATTTGCCCTTGGATGTGGTGGCTTTGAATGCCACACTCTTCTTCTTCTCATCATCCTTCTCACTTTCCTTCTTCTTCCTTTTGACCAACTCCTCTTTCTCATCATCTTCTCTATATGAATCATCGGTCATAACTTCTTAGAATACTTGTTGAGGAGTTGAATCCTTCAATGTAGTCCTCACTAGCACGGTGATCAATGTATCAAATCTCTTGGGCAAGCTTTCCAAGAACTTCATAGAGAATTGGTTGTCCTTGACCTCCTCACCAAGTGCCTTAAGCTCATTGACAATGACTTGTAACCGATGAAACATTTCCGGTACACTCTCATCTTCTTGCATCTTGAAGCTAGAAAACTTTTCTTGCAAGATATATGTTTTAGCGGTCTTTGTGCCTTTGGTTCCCTCAAATGTTTCTTCAAGCTTGGCCCAAGCATCATGAGCAATTTCAATATTCTTCACTTGCTCAAATGTCTTGTCATCTAGTGCCTCATGAAGAGTACTAATGTCAATATCATTGCATTGGAGCTTCTTCGCTTCCACCGGTGTAGGTGCTTCCGGATTAGTAACCTCAAATTTTGTTTTGGTGACCTTCCACACTTCTCTATTGATTGACTTGAGGTGTGCGGTCATCTTAACCTTCCAATATGTATAATTTGTGTCATCAAAGTGAGGTGTCTTCTTGGTGTTGTTGATGTGCAAGCTTAATTGTGCCATTTCTTTTTCACCGTAGGTTGTTAAGCCTCAAATAAATGGTGCCTCGGCTCCGATACCACTTGTAAGGTCCAAAAGGCTAGAGGGGGGTGAATAGCCTATTTAAAAATCTACAAGCTTCACTAAACAACCATGTTAGTATAAAAGATGGCTAAGCTATTTCTAGCACTAGCTCAACTACACTATGCAAGCCACCTATACGATTCTAGTGAAGCAAGGCTATGATCTCTAATACACACCAACAAGACTAAGTCGCTAAGCTACTTACTCCTAAGTGATAAAAGCTACACTAAGCAAACTACACTAGGATTAGTACAAGAAAGTAAAGAGCAAGTGACTTGATTCTTATACCAACGATGTAGAGAAGTAATGCGCTCGAAGAATCAATCACAATGATCAAGCACAAGAGAAATCCTCAACAAAGAGATGACACAAGATTTTTACCGAGATTCACTTGCTTCCCGACAAGCTACTTCTCATTGTGGTGATGCATCCACTTGTCGGTTCGCGAGCTAATCGACTATCAAGAGTCAAGCCCTCGGCGGGCACCGCACAACCGCACACAAGATGAGGATCCTCCAGGCCACGAGCTCCACTAGAGTATCCAATTTGTAAACTCCCGCGGGGAAGGATCAAAAACCCCTTTCAACACTTGGTGAGGGCTCCAACAATCTTCAATTGTGAGCTCAATCACCTCCGCTGCTCCAAGCCGTCTACCGTGTCGGAAAACACAGAAGAGTAACAAGAAATCCGTAGCAACTCAAAGATCAAGTGCCTCTAGAATGCAACTCTCAAGCAATGCACTTGAATCTCACTCAATCTCACTCAAGATGTGCAACTAAGCAAAGAGATGAGTGGAGAGGTTGCTCTCTAGCTCAAAGGATGTCTCTAGGTCTCAAAATGTACAAGAGTTGCCCTCAAACCCTAGACATCTTCTATTTATAGCGAAGGGGTACGCAGCTAGCCGTTACCGGACGACGCAATGAAAAACGTACTGACCGGACGCACCGGTCAGGGTGACCGGACGCGTCCGGTCACTACAGGACAAGCATGAATAGTGCACATCAGAAGTAATCGTTGCCGTGACCGGACGTGCTTCAGCGTTTGACCGAACGCGCTCCACTCGATGTCCGGTCGGAGTCCAGAGAGCTCCCACCACGACCGGACGCGTCCGATCACACGTGACCGGACGCGCCGCGCGTCCGGTCGGCTCTACGACCAGCTCTGCCCCTCTGGGTGCCTGACCAGACGCTTCGGTTCCGTGAGGGACCAGACACGCCGGTTGGAAACCCTAACACTCGCGCGCCTGACAGCTGCTGAGAACTGACCGGACGCGTCCAGTCAAACCGTGACCGTGTCCGGTGCAGCGTCCAGTCACCACAGTGACCGTCGTTCGCCTCTGTTTCTTCTCCGACTTCGCAAAAGTGCTAACACCACCAAGTGTACACCAATATGTGCATGTGTGTTAGCATTTCTCAAACATTTTTAAGACGATATGTTAGCTCTCTACTAGATCCTAATGCATATGCTCAAGACATTGATCTAGTGGCACTTGATTCTTGAGCTAACCGTGATTGCTCCTCTTGATAGTCGGCTATGTATCCTAAATCCGGTCAATCACTTCTCTACTCATGTTAGACTGGTAAAAGGAAAACCCTATATTTATACATTTGTCTTGCGCTCTTAGATCCTTCTCTTTCACTTGATCATCATGTCTATCATTTTATGTGCATCTCCACCATGATCATCATTTCATGTCCATGCACCATCTCTTTGTGATCTTGTGGCCACCATTTCTTGCCACATACACCTTCATCACATGTGTTGCTTATGCCTAACTCAAAACACTTAACACATGACATTAGTAACTTGGTGTCATTAATTACCAAAACTAAACTTGGGCTTTCATCTTTTCCCACTTGCTCTAGTGCTTCAGCTTCGCCTTGGCATCGCAAGGCTGACGCGTCCCTCGCCTGCCCTTGCCGCGGCCGCGGCCACGAACGCCGGTGAGGCCACCATGCACTGCCACCGCCCACCATGTGTGTTGGCGTGCTCACTCCGATGAGCCCCCCGGCCAAGCCATAGCACCAGTCGGTGCGGCTCGGCGTCCCGAGCACGCCGGTGCTCAACGCGCCGCCGGAGGGCTCGCCGCTGGTGAGCTTCGGCCGGCGGAGCTCCTTCCCTGCCTCTGTGCCACTAGCTAGTAGGGCCTCAGCGCCCAGCGGTAGTGACTGGAGCCAGATCTGGGTGCACAGAGTCGGGTGCACCTAGCGTTTTGAGGGATGGTTTTTAAAAGGGGATTTAAGAAATATTTTTTAGAAATGATTTAAATGCTTCCAAAAATCATATCTTGATGAAAATAGCTCCAATTTAAGTGAGATCAATTTTGTTGTGTTTCTTAGGAGTAGATCTACATGTTAAAAATATTGCATGTCAATTTAGTGATACTTTTATATATAGCTTTATTTAAATGATTAAAATACTGATTTCTTGGAAAATGCATAGTAAACAGAATATAGGTGAGGAAAATATGGTTCTAATTTTGTTAATCTATTTAGGTGATGCACTTTCTGTGAAAAATATATGACAAGCATGGTCTGTAGAAAAATATGGCCAAGTAATTTAGGTGTATTTATTTGCTATTTCTTGTAAAATTGCTAGAGCCAAAATATGAATAATACATGCAGTTAAAACTTTTTGTGCAGTGATTGTATACTATGTAGATCATGGAAAAAATAATAAATCTATTGTTTGATACTTTTCATAGTACAAAGTATTTTCATGTGTATTTATGCCATGCTTTTTCCATTTTTGTGTACGTCGTTATACTTATCCAAATGTAATAAAAATTTTATGGTAGGCTACTTATTGCATGAGGAAGTTACTGTAATTTTCTCATAATTTTATGAACACTAGTACTATTTGTTGCTGTTGTAGCCTTAGTTTAAATTGAAATGAAATAATCTTCTTTATGCATGACTAGTTTAATTTGTTACGTTTGGTGTATCTTTGAAGCATCTTGACTTGCCGGTATCACTTGGCTTGTTAGGATAGTCATTGTGGTGTTAGTATAGTAGTACCTGTGTTGTGGCTATATGGTAGTTAGTGGTGCGTGATGGTAGTTAGTAGTAGAAGAGAATGCAGTAGATGACATGTGCTTGTGGCACATGTTCTTGGATGATGTTGACCATCTGGTAGAAGAGTTTTACACCTACTCTGTCAAATAAAGTTAAACATGTTCATCTACATTGTATGCAATCATGATCATCATGTGCCATCTCATCTGATGCACCAATTGCATAATCACTTATACAAATGCATCATACAGGATCGCAGGAGAAAGTACAAGTAGCGGTACAAGAGGAACAGGCCGGGGCTAACCCACAGGAAATCCAGGCACAGGAGGTATCCGACGCCGAGGAGCAAGGAGAGGATCTGTTTGAGTGCGTGGACCATCAGCCTAGTTTCTTCAAAAAAGGCAAGCCCTAGAGCATTATGAGTCTCCTACTTTATAAAAACAATTAATTATATAAGTTCTATATATATTGTTGCATTAAGTTGTAGGAGTTAAGTGAAACTGTTGAAGCATTTATTATATCCTTGTTACCTTGTTATATTTGTATACCCTGATAAGTCTAGGACCGCGTTAAATGCTTAGCCCTGCTTAGACCGGTAGCAGTCGGTGATTTCTTGTCACCGACAACTATAGGTGGTTACCGAAATACTTTAGCTATGGAATAGATGATATCCTAGAAATAACCAAGTATTGAAGGATAAAAGGAGACCGGGCGGAACAAGTAGTGGGCAACCAGGCAGGGTTCTGAGGTACTTGTAGTTTCTGCCTGTGTCGGTTAAGCACCAATCGTTGCTCGTCCCTCTTATCATGTTGAACACATGCCTCACATTTAGCTAGCCGAATAAAGTACCTTTTGACCATAAAGCTAGTGGCACTATTCGAGCTGGGATCTATACGGTGCGTGTATTAGTGCTGATGGGGGTAGGACAGGGGCGCAAAAAGTGAGCCCAAGGGCAGGCAAGGCCTGATTCCTGGCAGTCGGGCAATCCCTGGGTATTGCGGCTCTAGTTTGTCTCGCGACGTTTACCGGAATAGTGTCATTGGTGACCTGTAGCTCACTTGATCGGTGAGTATGGTTTATATGAGAAATAAATCACCAGCTGGTTAGGAATCGATTCGAATCGCCATCGCTCCTAGATAGTGAGCACTTGACTCGAGCTACGGCATCGTAGTAATGATGATGGAACACATATGGTTATATAGATGATGTTGGAAATGCTAAACTTGAGATAGTAACTTAAGGTTAATGGTTAATCAAGTGATTACTATAGCATAGGTGCTTACCTAGAGTGATAGGTTATAATAAAGATGATGCTAATACTTAAAATTGTTTATTTATGACAACTTATGCTTTGCTCAAATGAGTCAGCTAGCCACTAAAAGAAAGCCTTGCATACACCTTGGTGTCACTTTATTTCCGTTTAAGGCGAGTAAGTCTAGCTGAGTACATTCTCGTACTCAGGGCTTTGTTCTCATTATTGTTTGTTGACACCTCTAATGCCACCTAAGCTAGGTTGTCATCCCCAGCATGACACCAAAGGTGCTGGTACTAAAATATGTAAATGTTCCTCTAAAATAAATATGAAATCCACAAGCGCACAGATAATACCGATGTAGCATTTTAACCGGGAGTAATACAGGTATCGTTATTTATATTTTTACCACTAGGAAGGGATGCTAAGGATAATGAGCAATGAGCATCACTGCATGTGCTAATGGAGAGCATAACCATGTATTTATCTATCTTCTCATACAGGGTAAGTGTCACAAGATAAATAATATATGAATAATAATAAATGATAACTGGTAAGCATATAGCCACATATAATGATAAACATCTTAATAGATTACTCTAGATATATAGCACTAGCATGGATTAGAATGAACTATCAGGATAAATCCTAAGTTATTCTAACTATAAGGTCAAATCATACGATAATTAGTACAATTACACTTGGCAATCATAGCAAGAAAATGTTATATCTACGCATAGTGATATTACTAAGGAAGATATAGAACATAGCCATCACTTCCCTATAATAGTTGTGCTCTGCCTGCCCTATACTCGGGAGGTGAACTACAAAGGACTCAACAGGACTGTCACTCCTGTGATCTACGACACGATCCGAAATATAGGGTGCAATCGCAGGTAAATACGGTATAGGCACCAGGCCTACACAATGTTTACCACTCACCCATGATATCAATGAGCAAGCGCTATATGATCCTATACTTGAATATAATTCTGATCGAACTATGCCAGACGTATAATCAAAGTAGACTAAGAACAATATAATTGAGAACATAATCAAATAGAGCAAAGTCATATCCAATATGATAGAATAGACTAAAGTCATATTCATATAAATGATGAATTAGATGAATAATATAAGAAGAAATACAAAAGTAGGAGTGAATTACCAAGTGTTCTCTTGACAGATCCGGAAATCAAGCAATGATTGGCTCCTTCTAGTTCTAATCCTATGTAGCTATGCTAAACTAGAGATCTAATTGAGATGGTGGCTCTAGGGCTTCTCTGAATGGAATGAGATGAATGAATTGAATAATGAATTAGGGTTTCTCCTGGGGGCAGGAGCCTTGCTTATATAGCCCTCTAGTAAGCACCACAGCCCTTGGATCAAACCGACCTTGATGAATGATTATTATTGATCCTCAAAGACGATGGAAACATGATCCACGAGGTGGAAGCTGATTGGCCACCTAGATGGGGCGGGCGCCCAGGCCCAGGGGCGGCCGCCCCTGTTGCCTAGCCTGTGGGCCTTCCCCTTCGGGGGAAGATCTTCTCGAGTCTTCTAGAATATTCTTTTTTATAGTATGGTCAGTTTCTCTCTATGTAAATCTGACATGTGGACCTCCTTTGGTTCTTTCCTGATAACCCCCTGCAGAAATAGATATTCACCAAAACTCGTGGAATTCTGTCAGTGTAACCCCTATATCTAGATAGTATTTGTATTTAGATCATTTCTCATGCTATGTTGATGGTTAAAAATGATACTTATCTACCATCAACAAACTCTCCCAAGCTTACCTTTTGCTCGTCCCTGAGCAAAGATAGACTCAGTGATGGATCAGGAGTTGCTACAATACTTTCACGCCTTACAGGTACACATACGTTCAAACAAGAACTCTCCTCCGGATTAGAATGAACTATTCTGATGAAAAACTTACTCATATTACCTTCCACCATGGGGCTTGTAGCCGTCACTTAGGTCTTGAGTAGTTGAAAGACAGAACGGTCAAGTCAAGCGCCATATTTTAAGCTCTTTGATCAACTATTATTCTAGAGTTTTGCAAGATTTTCAAAATAAAACTCAGAGATTTCTATGTATGGCCCTTCCAAGTCTCTCCTTTGTGGTATTTTTAGATCCTCTCCGAGGCATTTATGGTGTATGCCTTTTCTTTCCTCTCAAAATATGTGGTATTTTTGGTAGCATAGTAACATTATGCCTTCTCTCTCTCACCCTACTTCTAAAAGGATAATGTGGAGCTCATAGGTGGGGAGACAGTGAAACATATATTGTATAATCAAAACTATGGATCCAAAGGAACGAGTCATAAAGTCAAATCAAGATATGCATGTGTCTTGGGCTATATGGTAGATGGAGTAGAAGTGGTTATAAGGGGTAGAGGGATAATTATGGTGAATACTTAGCTCGTTCGAGAAATTTTCTCATATACCTCTCTTAGAAAACTTGAAGAATTTGAGGAAAACTTGGGCTTCCTAAATCTCTTTTTATTTCTGAGTGGGACATTTGTCCTCTTTTTTTCTTTTCTTTTTTTTTCTTTTTTTCTTCTTTTTTTTATATTGAATACCCAAGCTTTTTTTGGAACACAATAACAAGAGGTAGCATAACTAGATATTTAGAGCTTTATTGGCTAGCAAGGGATAAAATGGATGAAAGGAATATTTTTGCAGTTCACTCCCAATTTAAGAGTAGAACTATTTTCTGGGTGGATCTAAATGAGATATATGTAGATTCGTACTTCTAGGGTAGAAGCAGAATATATGGGTGGATGTATATGGGTGGATATGGATGTGTACTTCCAGGGTAGAAGCAGCATGTATAGGTAGAGTGTATAGGTGGATCTCGATTTTAACCGCATGACCAGTTCCTAAGGATCGACATAGCCTGACCATACTCAATGCTCATAAATAGTAAATATGAATGTAAGGCTTCCTAATCTACAAGCATATATATGGCTGTGGTAGGAATTTAAACTCTCGTCATACAGAAACTCATCATGTAGCATGTTAATTTTTAAAAGATAAATTCTCCAGACCTCTAGTATCTCTAGGAACATGATAGACAGCAGCTCAAAACCTTCTCATATCATATCCGTCAACTACCTAGACTTAGATCAAGCATTTGCTATCCACAAGTTTAGGTTTAGAGCAAATCTTAAATCAAAACCATTGTATCCAAAACTCGGGAGAGCTCGAGGTTGAAAACTAGGTACTTGAAAGGAATTACGGTAGAGCAATTATTCATCATTTCCATATAAGAGTTTATTCTAGGGGTTCACTTAGCAAGATGAAACTTAGCATACTCTCCTATATTTATTAAACTTAAAGATTATATAGAAAACATATATATGTATAAGAAAACATTTATTTGGATTTCTATAGGTTATGCATCTTTTTATTTTATTTCATATATCAAAGCAAAAAAAATAGGTAGATAAGAAAATACTTAGTTGGATACATGGGAGATTGTGTGCAATGGATTTGAACCACCAGAGGATCCCGAAGAGCCAACAAATGAAGAGCTAGCTGTTGTCCATTTCAATGGCCAAGCCATGAGTATTCTTCTTAGTGCTCTAGATGGAAATGAGTACAATAGAGTGATGAATGTTGATGTGGCAAAGCAGATTTGGGACATTTTGCACCTTGCTCATGTGGGTGTTGACAAAGTGAGAAGAGCCAAGATTGATTTGTTGATGGCCAAGCTAAATAGATTTATGATTATTGATGAAGAAGGGCCATAAGAGATGCTTGATAGGTTGATGACCTTGGTGGGCAATATTAGAGGTTATGGTTGCGATAAGCTTGATGATCACAAGTTGGTGAAGGTTATGTTAGAGGCATATTCACCAAGAAATGAGACCGTAGTCATCTTGATTAGAGACAAGAAAAAGTTTGAGCACTTCACACCAAATGATGTGCTTGAAAGATTATTGATATTTGACATGCAAAGAGAAGAAGCAAATGAGAGAAGGAAGCTCAGTGAGTTGCAAGCCAAGTTAGATGGCATGAAGATCAAGGAGGTTGCTCTCAAGGCCAACAAATCAAGCAAGCAAGGAACCTCAAGCAAAGCAAAGGGCAGCAAGCAAGCATCAACAAGTCAACCCAATGAAACCAAGCAAGTGCAACAAAATAATGGTACAAGTTCATCCTCAAAGTGAAGATGAAGATGATGGGGCTAATTTTAAGAAGATTGGTGATATGGCATTATTCATAAAGAAGTATCACAAGGGGCTAAAGCAAAATGGGTACAAAGTTGTGCAAAGAAAGTTCCCAAAAAAGAAAAAGAGAACATGCTACAATTGTGGTAGCACCGAGCACTTTGTTGCCAAATGTCCCTATGAGAAGAAAGAGAACAACTACAGAGGGGCAACAAAGAAAGCAAGCATGTGCACAAAAAGAGAAATAAGCAAATGGGAGAGCCACACATTGGGCATGAGTGGGACTCAACTAAAGAGTCAAGTGATGAGGATGTAAAAGTTGCAACCGTGGCTATCCACAAGTCATCCTCTACACCGAGACTCTTCACCAACTTGTTCGATGATGATGACAACCACTCCCCTCACATTTGTCTCATGACTAAGGGTGAGAAGGTAAAACCAAAAGCTAAACCTTCCCCACCTCCTAGTGACATCTCTAGTAGTGAACTTAGTGAAAGCTCTAGTGATGATGACCTTAGTGATGATGATGAATTTGTTCAAATAACAAAAAATTTGGATCCTAAAACCAAAATCTTCATCACTAAGATAATAAAAGATTTAGAGAGTGTCCAAGCCGAGCTAGCAACTAGAGATGATGATCTCTTTGAACAAGAGAAAATGTATATTGCTTGCAAGGAAGCTCTTGTGTTAGAGAGAAGTGAGGTGGACTCTTTAAACAAGGCCTTGGCTGAAGAGCAAAGAGAACATGCTCTCACAAATAAGGCAAATATTGCACTCAATGACAAGTATTGTGTCTTAGTTGAAAAGCACAACAAACTTGAGGAGCAATATAGTTTTCTTTGGGAGAGCACCCCACAACCCTCTAATACAAAGGACACCTCTAATCCATCCACTAGCCAAGGTTGTGGGAAATATTATAATCTTGATTTGAATGTCTATTCCACTAACCTTTCAAATATGGAGGCAATTAAAAGGGAGATTGCTAGACTCAATGCTATACTAAGTGAAAGGTGCATGGAAGACAAGAGAGCTATTAGTGGCAAAGAGAATCGACCAAAGAGGCCACAATACAAGGACGGGAGACCTCCTCACATCAAGGATGGACTTGGGTATACAAAAGGAGCCAAATCAAATGGGAGAAAGGTAATAAATGACTATAAGTATGTCAAGTTCATGAGCAAGGAAAAAGTAGGTACAAATAAGCCTGCAGAGCTAGTGGCACAAGGCCTACCCCGAGCAGCACAGCCTGCCTAGGGTGGTAGTGTCGCTGTGAAGGGCGGCAGTGCCTTCCCCCATAGAAAAGGGAAGGCTACCTCTTCTTTCTCTGCTCATGTAAAGCCCAAGAAGAAGGTCTCAAATTCAAAGCAGGAGCCCTAGAAACCAAAGAATTTAATCTGGGCCAGACTAAACAAGTATTCTTATCAACCAAAGGCTCAAGTACCTCGATAAAGTTTGAGTTCTTGTTTTGTGTTGAAGAACAATAGCAAGAGGCTGGTGATTGCCAAATATATTGACAATGATAAAAATATTTATCGTAACATAGAGTTGGGACTTGGGCCGTGCCGTGCCGGCACAGCACGGCCCGTTCGTGCTTCAGGCTATGTCGGGCCTAGCATCTTAGGCATGCTCGGCACATCGGGCCGTGCCGAACGGCACGACAATATTTTCTTTAGGCCCAAGCACGGGCCATGGCCTGGCGGCCCGCCTTCGTGCCATGCCAGCCCAAGCACGGCCCTCACTATATTTTTACTTATTTTATCCAACTATTGGTAATGTAAAACATTATGTATTTTTTGAAATGCAAAAAGACATCGAATTGGGGAACATATGTTTTATTAATTTGAATTAGTACATTGCCTCATTAAAAACCATACACCCCCATAATAGGGCTCCCTAGTAAGGAAAAGAGTACAATATACAATTACAAAAATAACTACTCATCATCCTCGAGCTCGAGGTCAGCCATCGCCTATGCAATCTCTTGGTCCTCTAGTTGATGTTGTTGCCATGTGTCTGCTACCTCCCAATCCTTGAGGCATGTGAGCGCCTCCACCATCTCAGGCACAAGGGAGGACCTCCGTTCTTCAATTATTCTTCCAACTGTGCTGAAGGTTGATTCCGAAGAGACGGTGGATACTAGAACTAGAAGAACATCATGTGTGAACTAAGATAGAATAGGGAATTGGCGTTCATTGTCCCTCCACCATCCAAGCAGGTCGACATCTTCATCATCCTCATGGAGCCGTGGATCATGTGTGACGTGATCCATTTCCAGGTAGTGGTTGAGCTCTGCCTTGGGATTCCAAGATGTTCTTGCCGTCTGTGATGAGGAAGAAGAGCCCTTGCTCTTTAGCTTCTTCCACATGTTAGCTATTGTATTACTTTTGAGCTTCTCATTTTGTGGTGCCTCTGACCTTGGACGAGTCTGACCAAACTTATCCTGATACATACCAAAAACTCGAAATATCTCAGATTTAACATGAGTAAGCAGCTGAGTAATCAAGATCAAGTGTGTCACCAATGAAACGGAAGGCAATATCTAAACCATCTAGCTTCTTGTGTGGATCAAATACAACAGCAAAACAGTACAGATGTGGAACAACATCGAAATATTTCAAGTATTTTTCTTTCATTGCAGCAACAATCAGAGCTAGTATTTCATCTGTACTATTTTCTTCAAAAGTTTCAACAATTTTCATAAGCCATTCAATAACTAGAGGAGAGGTAGGATAGTAAATACCAGACAATTGCATCGTGGCATTGTAGAATGGTTCAAGGAAATCATGAAACCTCGTCACTACTTTCCAATCTGTGTTAGTAAGCACAACACCTATATCTTGAGCATTAATAAAAGTGGTAAAAATATTCGCATACCCTTTTACCTGCTTTAGCATATGGTATGTGGAGTTCCACCTCACCTTCATGTCAAGCCCAAATTTTCTTGGTTTCTTACCTCTAACCTTGTAGTAGTCTTTGAATTTGCTGTAAGCAAGTGGAGAAGTCGAAAGAAAGCGAATAGAAGTACGAAGAGTCTTTTCCGTGTATGCCATTACAAAAGTTTGCAATTCCTTCTGTGCCACTAAAAAAGTTTGGTGGACTTCAGCGCCATTGCTCCAAACTTTTTTGCCTTCCATGCCACTACCGTCATATTAGACTCTAACGGTGTCAAAGTACAGGTGTAAAAAGTCAAAAATACCCTTAGGTCTAAATATGTTATTAATTTTTTTAGCATCTTAACGACTTCAAATGAAAAAACTCAAAACTAGAAAGTTATAGATCTTGTCAAGGTCTACAATTTTCATATAAAAATTTTCTTCATTTAATTCTGCAAAAAAAAGATATAATTTGATATGATTAATATGTCTTAAAAAATAATATATATTTTTTGCAAAATTAAATAAAGATAATTTTTATATGAAAATTATAGATCTCGACGAGACCTACAACTTTTTAGTTTTGAGTTTTTTTATTTGAAGTCGTTAAGATACTAAAAAAATTAATAACATATTTAAACCTAAGGGTATTTTTGACTTTTCATACCTGCAGTTTGACACCGTTAGAGCCCAGTCTAACGGCAGTGGCATGGAGGGCAAAAAAGTTTAGAGCAGTGGCGCTGAAGTCCACCAAACTTTTTCAGTGGCATAGAAGGAATTGCGAACTTTTATAATGGCATACACGGAAAAGACTCAAGTACGAATATTTCTCAAATATTGACTTACCTGGGACATACCTGCTTGCACTATGAGGTTTATTATGTGACACACACATCTTTGATGAACATATCCACCAATGTAGCTCTGTATATATGGTTCCAGAGTGTTCATGGCTGATGTGTTGGCAGATGCATTGTCCAATGTAATAGACACAACCCTATCTGCTATCCCATATTCCTGAATAACCTCCATAATTTGTGAGGCAATGGCATCTCTAGTATGGGACTCATCGATGCCCTTGAATCCTATAACTCTTTTGTTTAGCCTGCACTTGTTGTCTATGTAATGGGCAACTACACTGAGATAAGATGTTCTCTGATGTGAAGAGGTCTAGATGTCTGATGTCAAAGCAATTGAAAATGTTACAGCACTAAGACTCTGTCTTAGAGCATCCAACTTTTCACTGTAAGACTTCACTATATCTTTCTTGGTGGTTTTCCTGGATATGTTAGAGTACTATAGGCAAAATGCATGCCGGATCATTCTTTCAAAAGCTGGACTTTCACCCATCCTAATGGGTAGATCTTCCATAGTTATATACCTTACAATTTCCTGGCGAGCAACTTCAGGATCATAGACCCAAGTGCTTACAGAGCCATCTGCCTTGATGTTCAACTAAGTTTGCACTCTTCCACCTTGTTCTTTCATGGCATACTTTTTCAAGCATGCCACGTAATGCCGATTAAGATGCCTAATACCACCACGCGATCCTACAGAAAAGTCTTTCTTGCAATAATTACAAGTTGTAGAAACTAAAACCTTTGTACCATCATAGATCTTGGTGAAATGATTCCAGCATGCTGCGCCCCTGCTCCTGGATGGCCTAGCACAGTCGTTGCCGTTGCTGTTGCCGTTGCCGGTGGTCGGAGTCTCCGGAATGGATAAATTGCTTGGCGTTGTATCCGTTGGGATCAAATAATTTCCAGGTTGCTCATTGCCTTCAAGACCATCAATATCATGGTCGTCCATGACATAGTCTCCCGTACTTGGGGAGAGCTGGCCTGGATCGAGATCGACGAGCGTCTCATGCACTGGAGAAGGACTAGGAGAGCGTCGGCGTCGCTTGTGTGCTATTTTTTTTGTTCTCTTTCTATTGCTCTCTTGCGATATATTTTTCATCATTTTGATAGTGATTTGGTGATGGACTAGACTTGGGAGATGAGAGCAAATATAGGCACCATGTAGGTGAAAGGATGTTAGTTTTGCTGTGTCATATGGAAAGTATTATACGTTGAGTGCAACGTTGCCAATTTGCCATTGGTCATGGATGGAAGGTAGATTTCATAATTGATTGATTGTTTCCTTGGAATGTATATATAAGACAAAAAGGCAAGAACTTGGAGACGGGCTAAAATCATGCTTGCGTGCTATTTTCGTGTTGTGCCGGCCCAAGCACGGCCCAGAATGTGGGTTGGGCCGTATAGCCCACTGTGCCAAGATCCTAGGCACGACACGGCCCTCACATTCGTGTCATGTCGGTACGGCCCAAAAAATTTCGTATTGTGTCATGCTTTGGGTCGTGCCAAAAGATTGTGCCACGGCCCGCCCTCAAATGGCATGGCCCAAGTCCCAGTTCTATCGTAACACCTCTATTTGGGTTCCTAAAATTCTTGTGACTAACATACAAGGCCCCAAGAATGTTTGGGGACCTAAGACATGGAACTAAACTTATTTTGCAGGCATACTCCTCTGGTGGATCAAGTTGGGTGCTTGATAGTAGATGTACAAGTCATATGACCGGAGAAAGGAGTATGTTCCAATCATATTCCCTAAAGTTGGACTCAAATGAAAATATTGTCTTTGGAGACAATTTTAGGGGGGATGTGCTTGGTCTCGGTAAAGTTGCTATAACCCTTGAGCATTCAATTACAAATGTCTTACATGTTGATTCATTGAGTTACAATTTTTTGTCTGTTTCTCAACTTTGTGAAATGGGCTACAATTGTCTCTTTATGGATAAGAGTGTGGAAGTCTTTAGAAGGGAGGATTCCTCTATTGTCTTTACTGGTCGATTAAAGAATAAGCTCTACCTAGTTGATTTCAACAAAGGGAAAGCAAATCTTGAGACTTGTTTAGTGGCAAAATGTAGCATGGGTTGGCTATGGCACCGCTGGCTAGCTCATGTTGGGATGAGAAACTTGGCCAAACTTCAAAAAGATGAACACATCCTTGGACTAACAAATGTTCACTTTGAGAAAGATAGGATATGTCACGCTTGTCAAGCCGAAGAGCAAGTTGGCGTACCTCACCCACCAAAGAGCATCATGACCACCACTCAACCATTGGAGCTCATCCACATGGATCTCTTTGGACCGGTCGCCTACCTAAGTATCGGGGGTAACAAATATATTCTTGTTATTATTGATGATTATTCTCGTTTTACTTGGATATTTTTCTTGTTTGATAAGTGTCAAGTTATGGATAAAGTGAAGACATTTATTAGAAGAGCCCAAAAGAAGTTCGATCTCCCCATTAAGAAAGTGAGGAGTGATAATGGGATCAAATTCAAGAACACTCAAGTCAAGGAGTTTCTTGATGAAGAGGGTATCAAGCATGAGTTCTCAACTCCATACACCCCTCAACAAAATGGTGTAGTAGAGAGGAAGAATCGTACCTTGATTGACATGGCAAGAACAATGCTAGATGAGTACAAGACGATGGACATCTTTTGGTGTGAGGCAGTCAACACCGCATGCCATGCCATCAACCACCTCTACCTACACAAGAAGTTGAAGAAAACTTCATATGAGCTGCTCACCGGTAACAAACCAAAGGTGTCTTACTTTAGAGTGTTTATGTGCAAGTGTTTTATACTTAACAAGAAACCCAAAACCTCTAAATTCGCACCTAAAGTTGATGAAGGTTTTCTTCTTGGTTATGGATCAAATGAGCATGTCTACCGTGTTTTCAACCAAACCTCTGGGAGAGTTAAAATTACGGTAGATGTGACATTTGATGAAACTAATGGCTCTCAAGTAGAGCAAGTTGATTCAAGTGTTGTAGGAAAGGAAGATCCACCATGTGAGGCAATCAAGCAATTGGCTTTAGGTGACATAAGACCACAAGAAGATGAAACCAACAATGAGGTGGATACTCCAGCTACTGTTGAACAAGAATCCGCTGACATACTTGATGCTGAGGGGGAGCGGACCCTTGCTGCTATCCAGTAGGATGGCAGTGCCGCACTCCCTCTAGAACAAGTAGCTAGATCGACTCCAATTCAAGGACAGAACCTACAACCCATATTTGAAGAAGAAGTTGAACATCCAGAAAGTGACCAAGAGGCCATTGAGCATCCAAGACTCAAGCAAATTATTCAACGAGATCACCCCGTCGACAACATCCTTGGGAGTCTTTGAAAGAGGGTATTGACACATTCTCATTTAGCAAACTTTTATCAATATTACTCTTTTGTTTCTCCTGTGGAACCAGTCAAGGAGGCTCTTGAAGATGAGGATTGGGTGATGGCCATGCAAGAAGAGTTGATCAACTTCAAAAGAAATCAAGTTTGGACATTAGTGGAAAGTCCCAAGACGAACGTGATTGGCACCAAGTGGGTTTTTCGCAACAAGCAAGATGAAAATGGAGTAGTGACTAGGAACAAGGCAAGATTGGTTGCTCAAGGCTTCACTCAAGTAGAGGGCTTGAACTTTGAAGAAACATATGCACCAGTGGCAAGACTTGAAGCAATTTGAATGCTTCTAGACTATGCTGCCCATCATGACTTCAAGTTATATCAAATGGATGTTAAGAGTGCATTCCTCAATGGCCCTATTCAAGAAGTTGTCTACATTGAGCAATCACCGGGTTTTGAAGATCCCAAGTTCCCCAACCACGTCTATAAACTCCAAAATGTGCTCTATGCGCTTAAGCAAGCACCAAGAGCATGGTATAAACGCCTTAAGGAATTCTTGTTCAAACAAGGCTTTGAAATAAGCAAAGCTGATCCTACCCTTTTTACTCGTAAAGTCAATAAAGATATATTTGTGTGCCAAATATATGTCGATGACATAATATTTGGTATTACTAACCATGAGTTTTGTGGGGAGTTTAGTAGGATCATGACCAAGAGATTTGAGATGTCTATGATGGCTAAATTGAAGTTCTTCCTCGGTTTTCAAATCAAGCAATTGAAGGAAGGGACTTTTATTAGACAAACAAAGTACGCCCATGATATGCTCAAGAAGTTTGACATGGTGAATGCAAAGCCCATTAAAACTCTCATGCCAACCAATAGACATCTTGATCTAAATGAAAATGGGATAGCCGTGGACATCAAGGTATATCGCTCCATGATCGGCTCACTACTTTACTTATGTGCATCTAGGCCAGACATAATGCTTAGTGTGTGCATGTGTGCTAGATTCCAAGCTAACCCGAAAGAGTGCCATTTATCGGCCATTAAGAGAATCTTAAGATATCTAGTTCACACACCAAACCTTGGCTTGTGGTATCCTAAGGGCTCCAAGTTCAATCTACTTGGCTATTCAGATTACGATTATGCCAGTTGCAAAGTAGATAGAAAAAGAATTTCGGGGACATGTCAATTCCTTGGACGGTCCCTAGTGTCTTGGAGCTCTAAAAAGCAAAATTGTGTAGCCCTTTCCACTGCCGAGGCTGAGTATGTTGCGGCCGGTGCATGTTGTGCTCAACTACTTTGGATGAGGCAAACCCTTCAAGATTTCGGATTTCATTTCACCAAAATCCCATTATTATGTGACAATGAAAGGGCCACAAAGCTTGCAAACAATCCAGTAAGCCACTTAAGAACAAAACATATAGACATCTGACATCATTTCTTGAGAGACCATGAAACTAAAGGAGATATCAAAATTCATCATGTGAGCACCGAAAAGCAACTAGCCGATATCTTCACTAAGCCTCTCGATGAGTCAAGGTTTTGTGTGCTGCGTAGTGAACTAAATATCCTTGATTCTTGTAATATGGTTTGAAATCTTGCATGCCTCTGATTGACAACCTAGCAACATAGGCAAAACTTAAAAAATTTCAATTATATGTGTTTCAAAATGATTTATAAAATCTACTCTAAGTGGCATGACCATTGTCTGTATTTTTGATTGCTTACTAGTCATGATACCTACGGAATATGTGCCCATGTCTAAGGTAAAGAGAGTCAGAAAGTTGTAGCTAAATCCCTATCAATTTGATAGGGCAGTAGTGCCACCCTCTAAAAACTGCTCCGTTTTCTGTCAAATTTGACTAAGTCATGGGGCCCGTTTTCTTCTATCTATTTCTTCTTTGGCTCCATGATTCTCTCTCTCCCGCTCTCAGTTCTGCTCGACGCCTCCTCTCTCTTCATCTCTCTCTCACGAGGATAGGGGCCACGCCGGCCATCCCACTTGCGGCAGCCACTCCGGCATTACCACTCAGACCTCCGGTCTCCCTTCCTCATTGCTGGTGGCCGCTGCAACCTTGGGTAGGGCTGCTCTCTCCCTCTTTTCCCTTCTCTCCATTGTTGGAACTCAAGGTGAAACCCTAATCCTCTTCGATCTATGCAATGTGATGCTTCTGGTCGTGGATTTTAGTTTCTAGGGGGAGCATGGTGGTTTAGGAATGATTTTTGTGGTTGAATCGAATTGATTTGGTAGTTCACCTGTTGGATAAATCAGGTAGGGCAGTAGTGCCACCCATGGGGGCCGGTAGTGTCACCCCAGCAGATTCCACCTGCCTAACCCCAATTCATTCAATTGATAAACTCCTAAATGGATTGGATTCATCTATTAAAATTATTCCAGCAAGTTTTTCATGCTCAACCTTTCAAGTCCATGGCTAGGGTTTCATATTTGTTCTTGTTGACTATGATTCAGAGATTATGGTAGAGAACATAAGTAGTTGGAAGTGGGATTGAGCAAGAACAAGAAACTAGAAGTTGATCTTGTGGAGCAATTGAGGGCGGCAGTGCTGCCCTGCCTAGACTGTTCTGGACAGCATGCTCTCAAAATCAAATTCTAAGTTCTTCTTGTTAAAACCTATTTGTAGCCTCTTCTAACCCTCTATCTTGTACAATTTCTTATTTTAGTCCATTCTCTTACATAGATGGAGCAAGGAGGAGATGATGGAAGGAGGAAGAGGAAGTTGATGATGAAGCAATTGGCACGTCGAGGCAGAGGGAGAGGTGCTGGCAGCAGTGGTGCTGCTCCTCGGGCTTCAGTTGACAGAGCAGCACATGAGCAGTATGTTGCCAAGGAGGAAAGAAATTAGAGGATCGGGCATACCATTCTTGAGATGCCTGACACTCCCAACCACCTTTCTAAGTTTGATGATAGCTATATGAGGGACAACGATGATGAGTTCGTCCTCAAAGCTCCACAGGACAGCATCAGACACCCATTGTTGACTATTCTAAGAGTTGGAAAGGGACAGGTGAAGCTAGAGAAATTGATCTGTATGCTACTAACAAGATTCTGGGCATTAACTGCAGGTTTTGGAATGTCTTTCATTTCAACTTCTATGCCACTACCATCCTGACCAAGCCAAGGGGCAAGATAAGTAAGATGCAGTTCATTGACTTCAGTGAGTTGGAAGAAAGGAATGAGTTTGCTGCTGCAATCAAGACTTGTGATCGCTTTCAGTTGACAGATATCATGAGTTTCAGGTATGATTGGAACAGAGAGATCTTAGCCCAGTTCCATGCCACATATTTCAAGAACAGGGATGCTGATGAGATTCATTAGATGACTGATGGTCAGCATTATCGCATTGACTTTGTCACCTTCTGTCGCATTCTTGGTTTCGGGCACATCCATAGGACTTACAGTTGGATTCATGATGTTTGTCATCTTGAGCCACATGAGGTGAGTTTTCTATGGGATGATCCTAGCAAGGCTGATGGAAGAAGGACTGGGTTGAAAGGATTTTATCACACTATGAACAACCTCTTCAGGATCACTCTCAACCCCAAGGACAATGCAACTGATTTGAATGGATATATTACAAATGTGTTATCTAGGTTCCCAGATGGTGAAAGATTTCATGTTTCAAGGTTCATTTGGGTTGAGTTAGCCTATGCTATGGATGATGAAAGGAGATCTCTACCCTATGCTCCTTATCTTATGTTTATGATTGAGAGAGTCACTGGATAGAGATTTTTAAAAGATTGTTTTCACACAGTCTACAATATCAAGAAGACTCATGGTGGTAGAGGAGGCAGTGGGACAGCAGCATATCACTCACTAGAGGTACATCTTTTGCTCATAGAGATATTCCAAAGTCCTCTAGGAGTGGTAGAAAGAGGAAGAGCAAGAAGTTTGCTAAGATGGTTGAATGGTTGAAGGCCATTTTCACTACTTGCACCTATGCTGCAAACACTGCATATGAAGACCGGCTAGAGAGTTGGGAAGCTATCAAGGAGGCTAGAGAGCTTTCATGACTACCACCTCTTCCGCCTATTCAGCCTCCACCTTAGTTTCCTGATCTTCCTCGCTTGTCTGACACTTCCTTAGAGGATGAGGAGCAGCAGGAGCGGCAGGGCAGCGATGATGATGATGGTGGTGGTGATGAGGGCATACGTGCAACAGAGGCTGATCTAGCTATTTAGGAGACCTTACTTCATGTCTACTCTAGGAGACTAAGAGATCCTCAGGCAGCTGGTACTTCCACTTCAGCTCCTCCTTGACGCTCAGCGCGCTTCACTTCATCCACCCACGTTACCAGACGAGCTCGCATCGAGGAGACTGACAGTGATGATGAGTGACTTCTCTTCTCTTCTCTGCTCTTTTTGTTATTTGATGCCAAAGGGGGAGAAAATTAGAGGGGCCAATCGCTTTTTGACTTCATATCCTATCCGTTGAGAGTAGTTGTTAGTTTGTGAGTTAGAGAGACGATAAAAACTCTAATTTATGTAATATTGCTACCTATTTGCCTCGGATATGCACATGTATTGAGGTTACCAAGTTTAGCTTTTTATATTCTTAGTTTATGTTGTTTTTTATTCATATTATCTACTGTGTAAATTTGATTGTGATCTGACTTCTGAGGGAAGGCCGGTAGTGCCGCACTCCCTGGGTGGCAGTGCCGCCCTGTGCTTCAACAGCCAGACCTTGTGTGCTTGAACTAATACATTCTGTCTTATGCATCATGTTTATTCTTGTGACCCATGTTCAGCACCCCACAGCGAGCATGGATGTAGGTCACTCTGGGCGTTCAGGTAACCCGCAAAGTTTGGGTCGGGTAGTTCGGGTTTTCAAAAGTTCGGGTAATGAGAATTGTTACCCGATAACAGCCCCAAAAAACCACTACCCGTAGGTTTGGGTACCCGCAAAGTCAGGTTCGGGTTCGGGTATACCCAATATACCCAAAATATATAAAATCATAGCAAAAGTGATAACATCATAGAATTTTGCACAGAATAGATGATAACTCATTAACATAACAGATAAATGACGCATTCAAGTTTTTAACCGCAGGTCCAAACCACGACACAGGTATTGAGGTACTGACTACTTTATTACTACTGACAAGATACAAGAGCAAAGTTCAAGCTTGCTGCCTACCATCACAACAGTGCTTGTGCTTCACACGGGAACTCGAAGTCTCAGGGAGTCAAGGAGACGAAGACAGAAGTAAAGAGGTGAGTTAATTGGGAAGCAAAGCCGAGGAGGGCTACGGGAAATTTGACTAGTTTGCTACTGCACTTAATCGCTGGCAGCCTGATACGTATTCCTATACGGGTTTTTCGGGTACCGGGTGTAACTACCCGAATTACCCGATATAAATTCGGGTAATAAGATTTACTATCCGAACAAGAGATCGGGTAGTGCGGGTTCGGGTACTTCGGATCCAGGTCCGGGTATTTCAGGTTCGGGGTTTGGGTATCGGGTTTTGTGCCCAGAGTGAGATGTAGGGGGAGGCCCCAATACACCTAAAAATGTGAATTTTTGGCCTTAAATGCCAATTTGAGAAATCAAATCTCCATTCACATTTTCATGAGGAGGCTCCTACACCCATGACTCAAAAATCTCAATTGTAATTTATATCTCTTTGTAAGCTCTAATTAGGTTGTCATCAATCACTAAAAAGGGGGAGATTATGAGTGCAATCAAGACCTATTGTGGGTTTTGGCGTTGATGACCACCAAACTAGAGGACTAATGAGATTTATCGAGATGACAAGCAGGGAATCGAAAAACAAGGATGATGTATAGGTTGCAGGTGCCCTTAATTACAAAAGATGGCTAGACTTAACTCAAGAAGGTTTAAATTTCTTTTTGTTTTGAATTTGAGTTAGGAAATGCCATACTATTAAGGAGGACTCAAGGACGGTTGGTCAACTGTGCAACCATATGCTCAAAATCCTAGAATAAAATTCTCATACCTAGCCAAAACAGCCAGCCAAAAATCTCCTCATACTTTTTGTTTTGGCTAGGGCGGCAGGCCGCCCTGTAAGGGCAGTATTGCCACCCATAATCAACTATTGGGCCCTGGGGGTATTTATACAACCAGGCCTGGCCCACAATGGTCATCTTCTTCCTCTATTGATTCATTTCGAGAATAGACAAACCAAAGCTCACTCTTCCTCCCTCCATTGTTGCTCCTCCATCCCTCAAGCAAATCCTTGATTCCAACCATCAAAACTTAAGAGAAAAGGTAGCAAAACTCGATTGGAGAGCAGATCCACTGATTCCCAAAGTCTAAGAGCATTTGGTTCATGTTTGGCCGGTGGTTCTAGGGTTTGTTACTCTTGGAGCTTGCTCCTAGCTGGCTAGGCGTCGCCCTTGAGCTTGCCAACTCGTGTGGTAGCCTTGGGAGGTTTGTAACCTCATTCTCGAAGCTAAGAAATCACCCCTCATCTCAAGAGTTTATTCTCTTAATTTGAGAACGAGGATAGGGCAAGCCTTTGTGGCAAGCCTAAACCTTTTGTGGCTTCCTCAACAATGTGGACTTAGGCAAACCTTGGTGGTGAGCTGAATCACGGGATAAATCTTTGTGTCTCATGTGTTCTTACTGGTTTATATTCTTGCTTAACCGTTTTTAGGATT
This sequence comes from Saccharum hybrid cultivar R570, assembly GCA_038087645.1. NCBI lineage: Eukaryota > Viridiplantae > Streptophyta > Magnoliopsida > Poales > Poaceae > Saccharum > Saccharum hybrid cultivar. The sequence goes on along the minus strand of JAQSUU010000043.1, from coordinate 2,856,966 downwards.
TGTGAGCTCGATCTACTCTTACGCTAGGGTTCTGTAGTATCTAGTCTTTGACCTAGACTTTATCTTTATATTGCAAGACTGTGTAGCTCATAGATTCAATTTACTATATGTGAAATCTCTTTTCTGTCTGAGCTTTATCCGTAGGCCAGCATGGCCGCCCTGTCTACTGATAGAATTTGGAGTTGAATTTTTACAGGCCTATTCACCACTCCTCTAAGCCTCCTTAACCTTCCAGGAGATCCTACATAGTTCACATGTCAAGATTATAACATGAAAACTATACTCTAGTTCTATAGCACAACTATATAAAAGATATGAAAGCTTGAACTTGGAAGAAAACATAGTAGTATTATTCATACCCAAGATCCTTTCTTCCAAGGAGACAAGCTTTCCTTGGTGGCTTAAACCTTGCTCCTCTACTATTTCTACTCCTAATATAAGCTAAAGAGTGGAGGTGGAGAGTGGAGTGAGGTGCACTCCCAAGTTGTGGTGTGTGTAGAGTGAGGCACCCCTTCCCTCTCTTATATAGGGGCTTGGCCTGGTCGGTTAGGGGGAATATTCCTCGGATCCACCCCACACCGTCAGCCTCCACATTGATCACTGTCGGCATGCGAAGGATGGGCCTGAGGGGCGCCAGGGTGGCGCTGCCATGCCCAGGGCACGCACGTGCTTGGGTGGCCCCCCTCGGCCTCCGCTTCACGTTGTTGCCTCTCCTTTGGGCCTGAATCAACGTGGGTAGGTAGGTTGGCCTAGGTTTGGCTCTGGTTGGGCTCCTTCCTCCTCTTGTCTCCTTTATGCCTCCAGAAAGCGCCTTCTTTCCTATGTTTTACTTGTTTCCGACGCCAGTTTCTACATTCACATCAATTATACCGGTACAAGTGGAAATTGATTAGAAGCATATGTATATGTGTGTATTGATGTGTATTTTCCTCCTTTTTGGGCTTATGTTGGCAGTATAATTCTATCGATAATGACCGCCAACAACAGCCTGGCCACCTTGTCCGCTCGTGAAACCATGGTGATCAACCTTATGGTTTCGAAGACGACAAAAAACTATAGGCCAGAAAGGGTGGTTTTGGCTCTAGATTGGAGAGTTTGACATAGACACACATGAGGGAACAGGAGGTGGACTCAATGATCAGAATTCTAGGTGGAGTTTTGATCAGGAACAAAGGAGGAAGAAACCCTAATCGCCTAGAACCACCTTGAGTCGCCTAGAGCGCCAAGTATGAAAAAAATCAGGATTCTAGATAGTGATAATCCAGTTTGTTTGAATCCTCAGATTATATTTTTGCATAGTATAAGCAAAATGTCCAAAATACCCATGGCTCCTTCACACATTGCATGCAATCAAAGGTTGAAGTAGGGGTAAAATTGTCTATTCTCGTACTAGAATCATCAAAAAGCTCATGGAGAGAGGATACTAGATTATTACTTTGGATTTCGTGAACATGTAGTAGAATCACCTAGAAGCCTTCTTGTTTGGATCAGATTCTAGCTTTTATTTTTGGATAGTAAAATCTTATCCAGATCCAAACGGGCCCTAAAGTAATCCACATAGACTAGAAAATGTTGAGACTACTATTCACACAAATGCAAACTATCACTACTTATGGTTTGCATAGAAACTTTTTTCTTTCATCATGCCTCACCTTTGTTTCCTCTCCCTCTTCTTTTTTTAACATGGACCACCTTCTCTCTCCTAAGCATATGTAGCTTCTGCAAGCCACTATGGGTGTGTTTGGTTCCCTGGTCTAGGCTCTAGCCATGCTTCTATAATACAACTTGGTCTTGTTTGGTTCCCTATTTGGTCTGGTAGCTAGGCTTCCACAAGCCCATTCTATACGATTTGGGTGGCTTGCTGGAAACGACCAAATCGATCGTTCTCACGGAGCCTGGCTTGGCTAGCTCCTGTAGCACGTCTGATCACCTCCTCTGTGCAAGCACCACCGGCATCTTCATCATGAGAGCCTCTTCCACTATCGGCACGCCTCCTCTTCCACCCCCGACCACCACGTAGTCGGCCAACGAGCTCTACCGAGCACCGCACAAGGCCTAGGAGCACCAGCGCAAGGGAGGAGGAGATCTCATCGAGCTCCATGGTGCCGCTAGGAGCACGAGAGAGGAGGGGATCTTGTCCCCGGTGGTGGGGCGGAGGCCTAGGGAGCGGAGCAGCGCCACCAGCTCGAGTTTAGTGATGCTCCCATCACTGTCGAGGTCAAAGTGAAGGAAGAGCTTCAATTGAGGCCGACGCTAATGCCTGAGTCCGTGGTGGCCTGGCTCCCTGCTACGGCGTGCCACCTCACCGGCCACCTTAGCTTCACTAACCATGCACCACTGAGCGCCACCAACATGACCCTCGATCTCGGGTGCGGCCTCAGCCTCGTCGTCGTGCCCGATGGCGTCTTCGCTTGGCTCATCGACATCTCACTAACCAGCGTCCTGTTTCGTGGCCCGTGCACCCTCAGCGACGCCATCTCGTCCTCATGGTGCCCCTGCCTGCTCAAGCTCTCATCCCCATGTTGTGTTGTGTCATGTCGGTGCGTGGCCTAGCACGCCGCCACGGTGGTGTGATCCCCGGCGTAGCATGCCCACCACCTGTTCGATTGAAGTTCTTAGAGGGGGTAAGCTAACCAGTTGAAGAAAGAGGTAATTCTATGTAAAATAAACTAGGAAACCAAAGGAACCGGTTCCTATCCAGGCTTAGCTAGTACGTGCAACCAAATATGTGTTGCTTGCATTAGCTAAAGCTGGATAGAGCAAGCCTGTCTTAGTTTTGCTAGCCAGGCTTGTCTAGGAAATGAACTAAACACACCCTATGACAAGAGTAGAGCACCTACTTTTTTCTAATCCTACATGGCCCTTGGGGCTACAAGTAAAAAAGCAACGTTAGGGCTACATGTAAAAAACATGAAGTCGTGTTCTAGAAAAAAGGCTACAAGTAAAAAGCAGTCTGACATTAGAACTTTTAACCTTCTTTTTATCTTAGAAAGATGATGGTAGAGACGTCGGTGGTATAGTACGGATGATGAGGTCCTAGGTGAAATGAAGAACGAAGTCCATGGTGCTGGTGCATGATCTGATTCTGATAGAGTAAATCTTTAGAAATGCTTTGTTTTGGGTTCACCAATTTAAATAGAGAAGGGCCAGTGCCCAGACGTCCGGCTCCAGCCCATCAATGTTCGTACGCAGCTCCTGCGTCCCTATGCCTGCATCACATCCCACACGCTCCGTCCTGTTGTTCCCAACTATTAGCATCTGGAACTGTGGCTCGTGCCCATCTCACGCCCCACACGCTAGAACCGTGCCCCCACGCTCATCTCGTGTCCGCACGACGGAACTGCGACCCACACCCACACGGTGGAACTATGACCTGCGCCCACCTGCCTTGCCTGCAGATGCGTGCCGCGGAGGTGTCTACAGGCCTCAAGCGTTAGCACGTGAACCATGGCTGCACCTTAGTAGCAGCAGTAGGTGGATGACCACCTGCAACACCCGATCTAGTTTTAAAACATGTAGATGAAACATCTAAAACAGATGAAACACTTGAAAGATGCGCTTGAAACATGCGTGTGGAGCCACTGCAACATGTGCAACACCAAGATCTACTTTTGAAACATCCAGATGAAACATCTGAAACAAATGTCTGAAACTCATGAAACAATTGAAATATAGGTTTACAACATGCGCATATTGCGATTGTAGCATATGCAACATCCAAGATCAACTTTTGCAATATTCAGATGAAACCCTTAAAACATAAGTTTGAAACGTTGAAACACTTGAGACATGACGTCAGCTGTGGCCATGGCCTACCTGGTTGGGGACTGCGGTAGCCAGCAAGCTCGGGTTCAGGGGGAACATCGAGAGCAAACGACCTAGCGTGCACATCTAGCCGTTGGGGCAGAGTGAGGAAGATCCAGACTGAGGAATACGACGTCTAATAGAGTTGGACGTCCGTGGCCAAGCATTAGCGATACAAATACAACTCTCAAGTATAACCATTTATTTTAACTATTCAATTTATCTATACGATTTTGGCCCAAGTGATTTTGCAATTGGATTCTTACTTTCTTAGCTGTGCTAAAACTATTCCACAGGCAGTGTTCTTCGATTTTATCAGACTCTGCATGAATAGCGGGCCAAGCCAATGTGATATTATTAGGCTGGTGAGTTCCTCTTCCACGGAGAAACTAGCAAACCACACAGATTGGCCGAGGTTGGAAAAGCCCTAGGGCTACTCAAACACTAGAGAACCAAGCACAACTGCACAATACTTATGCTGGGTACCGATAGTAGAGTACTCGAAGAAGGGGAACTAATGGTCACCAACGATCAATCCGCCCGAACGATTAAGCGGTGTGACCATGGCTTCATCTGACCCCCAGAGGGTAGTTTCCGCCTCGCCCGATCCCAAGGGTGCGGTTCCCGTCTTGCCCAACCCCGGGGATGCAAGCTCCACCTCGTCCGATCCCAAGGGCGCAATTCCTGTCTTGCCCGACCCTGGGGGCGTGGTTTCCTCCTCGTCGGATCCTAGGGCATGGGCTCCGTCTCGCCCAACCCCAAGGGTGCGGGCTCGGTGTCGCTCAACCCTCGGGGCGCGAACTCCGTCCCGCCCGAGGGGAACTCTATCTCGCCCGATCCCGAAAGGGGCATCCGGCCTCGAATGGGAACTCAGGCCCCGCGGGGAGGCCCACGCTGTCACCAACCACTACAGGTGTGACGGCATGAGCCTTGGGTCAAACTTCTGACACTAGGCAGGGAGCAGGCGCACCTTGACATGACCCGTGGCCACGACGGGCCATACCTAGGCACGCACATCATGGACAGTACCAGGCGGATCGACACTATGCTGCCTAATCCTCGTACGGCTCCTGTCGGGGGAGCTAGTTGACCATACCATGCGCCTAGATGGAATGGAACGCCACGACCGGCTGATGATGCTCGTGTACAGCGCCAGTGACGAACAGGGCCACGATGTGGAACCGCCTCCGTCATCATTGGCCGGACCATCGGGACCCACCTAATAGGAGAAGAATGGAAACACAGCCCCGGAGCCTTCTTCTCCCCTATTTTTCTCTTTCTTCTTTTCCTTCCTTTCTTTTTTCTCTCGTGTATCCCAGGCCTCTCCCTTGGTCTATAAAAGGGAAGGCTGGGCTCCCCATCACGACAGCTGATCGTAACTCAAGTCTTTCTAGCGTACTTCGCCACTGGAAAGCAACACACTCACTCACCCGCGCATACACACTCCAGAGACTTGGGACCCTACCTCTCTCTCGCCTGTTTGTAACCCCTGCTACAAACATTCAGTGCTAGTAACACAAGTAGCAGCAGTGACTGAACATAGGGACATTCAGCCCAAACCAGTATACATCCTTCATGTGTGGATCCGAGCCACCTGTGCGCACCTCGATAGGGAGCCATTGGAAATGGATTTTTTTGAACTCCACCGTCCACCCACCCTGCAATAGGGCATTTTTCATGGCTTCGTGTGTGGAGTTGAATAGAATGGAGCCGTTTGGTAGTGGAGATGGTAGAGCAGCTCCGGAAGTGAGAAGCTCCACCAAACAGCCCCTTTTGAAACATCATCGTTTCTGATGTGGTGGTCAAATGACATTTTAAGAACGTTAGTTTTATAAAATTCACTATCGTCTTGGTGCTTACCGTAAGGTAGCCAGCGAGTGTACCCTCAGGCGGTGTTTGGAAGGGGATAGAGATGGAGATATGGATAGGAGATATTCAATCGTAGCGATCCGTTCTTACACCTCATTTAATTCTAACCATTCATTTATTTTTCTATCCTTATCCCACCTCCCATATCCCAATATCCAAACACCACGTTAGATTCTCTTGTCAAATTAATCGACACGGAGTTGGGACGGAAAAGTTAGAAGGGACAAAAAAAATCGACTGAAAGTAGGCACAGACGCACGCTTACCTCTCGAATCTCCGATTGATCTGCCAGCCGGGTAATCCTGCGCGGAGTGGTAGCAGGTCAATTGATGGCACTGTGCCACTGTTGAAGGATACTGGCTGGGAATTGGGATGGGGCTACCAAGGACGACGAGCTGCCTTTGGGTCTGTGTAGTCAATGTTTCTCAGTGGTGCTTTATTGCCTCGGCATTATACATACTAGTACCGGAGGGCGCGCTACGCTGCGCCGGCTTAAAGAGTTAAAAACAAGGTGAGAAAAAAAAGAACGATGTACGTAGGATCCAAGTGCTGTGGCCCACATGAACAGTAAAGGATCCGTATGAACAACACCAGCTACGGTGCCCGAGTGGCTGGGAGAGCCTGAGTTTATTCCTTGTTAAAGAAATCTATCTATTATAATAACAATAATAAAGAATTAGAAATAGAGCCATCTCCCGTCTGGAATAGATTCGCATGCAGCCATCCGCGGAACCGGACCTTGAAGGTTTTTCTTTTTGCAATGAATCCATGGTGCAAGCTACAGATTCTGACGGAAGCAATGTTGCGGCGGGCGCGGAAGCTGCAGATTGCTTATGATCCTTTTTCGTACCGAATTCACAGTGCAAATGCAAGCTGCAGATGCTGATCATTTTTCATTTCCTATCCACGGCGAATGTTGCTTCACGAAACGGTGCGGAATGCTGACGGAAGCAGAAACGGACGGACCTTGACATCTACGCGGAGGCCAGAGCGAGTGGGGCGGCGGCTGGGGAGGAACACGGTAGAGGAGTCCCCACTGACGGTGGAGGTGAGGGAGGGGTGAAGCTCCCGGACCCAGAGGTGGACGATGTATTCGTGGCCATCGTCGGGGAGGTCAAGCTCTCCTCCGTTGTCGGCCGAGGCGGAGGTGGAGGGCTCGCGGCCGTTGTCGTCGCTCTCGACGGCGGACGACTGGGTGGAGAAGGGGCCCTTGTCGTCGGCGAATCCGAGGACGGAGAAGGTTGTCGTCGACGCGGACGAAGACGCGTGGGCGGCCCCAGGGTGCGGGCAGGCCTCGGCCCATGGAGAGCCTTGGATGGACTGGGCTATCATGGTGTTTTTTGTTCTCTTCTCGTGGGTTGGGCTTTTGAAATGTCCTCTTCGGCATATAAGCTTTTTCTGTGGCCCAGCATTCATCGTTTGAAAAAGTTATACCTCCGTGAACTATCACCTATCATTGAGTCTAATTTTTCTCCTTAAACTTCAAAATCAGACAACTTACCTCCTGAACTCTCAAATTACTTCCTTGACTTGGTTTGGAGTGGTTTTGAATGTGGTTTTGTCTTTTTTAAGTTAAAATTTTCGATAAGTACTTGATGAGGCTTTTAAACCACATAAAATATCTCAACGCTTTTAACAAATTTTTAAAAATCTATACATAGATTGGGATACGCCAAATTCAAATAAAGTACCTAGAGCTCATAAAAATATCTTTATACAAGCTCTAGGAAAATATAAAAATATCCACAAAAATATAAAAAAAAATCCTAAAACATTCTAATCAATGTGCAAACATGTTTTAAAATTGTGTAAGGAAAAAAATATGAGATGCAACTAGCATGAATGCAACATATATAAATGATGAATGCATTCATGCTATGCATTTGTGCTAGTCTGTGTATTTTTTTTATTACGATAAGTTTTTTAAACACATTTATGCATCGATTACGATGTTTTGGGAAATTTTCTAAAGTTTTATATTTCTCCATTTTTCTAGAGCTAAATCTATCTTTGAAGCATCTATTATATCCCAGGTTTTCTTTAGAATTTATTTTTGAAATTTTTAAAAGCTTAGATATATTGTATATGGTTTTAAAACCTTATCAAGTATTTATCGAATTTTTTTACTAAGAAAGATAAAACCACTCTAAACTAGGGAAGGAGGTAATCCAGATGGTTCTAAAAGTTTAGGGTGGGTAAAATGTCTGACTTTGGAGTTTGAAGATAAAAATCAGACTACAACGATAGTTCAAATAAATAGAATGAATTTTCCATATCTTTACAACATGGAATTCCTTATAACATACAAACTTCGTTCGCACTTAGTGGCCCTCCATATTGGGCCCTCAATTTCGTCATGAAGGTCATTTTAGTCCTCAAACTGAGGAGTGAGGATGAGGTCAAAAGGAAAAAAAAATGAGGATTCAAATGGTCACTTTGATAGTATATACATGAAATTGAGATCAACAATAAAGTATAAGGACTTAAATGGCCATTTTGATAGTTTTGGGACGAAATTGAGATCAAAATTAAACTTTAAGGACTAAAGCGACCACTTTGGTAGTTCATGAATGAAATTGAGGATCAAACGATAAACGAGGGACAAAGTTGGCTATTCCGCTTAAGATTTTGGTTGAACTGATCAATACATGCAATGATGCAACCTAATATGATATCAAAACTAGAGATCTCGAGTTCAAATCCTGATAGATGTAATAATGAAATAATTATTATAATCGACTTATATTTCTACAATGAAAGCTCGAGAGAGCCTATATATGAGGAGGTGTTTGCTCACCTTTTCCTATAAATTTAATATTTAGGTTGACACACTCAACTCTTAGTTTAGAATTTTTTAAAAAAAATTAAAAGTACAATATAATGGCTGCAATTTTGTTTGACTCCTAAAAAAATAGCTACAACTTTGTTGTTACAAATGTTGTAATATAAGATAGATTACATGTCAAAACCTGATTTTAGAAATCGGTCTTATATTTTAGAACATAGAATTGTACATCTTTGAAGGTTATAGGCCTGCCGCCTTTATTTGTTTGGAGATGACATACTCCTATGGCATTAAGTATCAACAAGTGGAAGTACGTTTGAGTGTCTGACCTTAAACTAATCCATGAGGTCCATTTAACAGTCTTTCGTTCTCCCTCCATTCCAAATTATAAGTCATTTCAAGAATCTTGGAAAGTCAAAATATCCCAAGTTTGATCAAAATTATAGAAATAATTATAAAGATTTATGACATTAAGTAGATGTACTATGAAAATATACTTAATGAAGAACCTAATGATACTTAGTTAGTATCATAAATGTTATTATCTTATCATATAAGTTTGGTTAAACTTAAGATGTTTTAACTCTCTAAGATTCTTAAAATGACTTATAATTTTAGATGGACTAGCAACGTGTCATCTCCAAAGAAGGTAAGAACCGACCGAAGATTCTGCTTTAGTTGCTGTCCTACACGAACAACCCTTTGCTTTAGCTCGGATGCAACCGACCAAATAGACAATTGGGCACGAGTAGTGTGCATCGTCTCATTGAAAAGTTATTACATAATAATACATACATAAGATGGCTATCAACGTTGATTGGAAGGGGATGATTAACAGTGTCTCTATTGACAACACTCAAGCTCCCATGTGAGCCATTGGATGAAAAAACAGATGGCTCATATTCTTATTTATATTGAGATCCCTAGTATTCTATTTCTAAATTCATGAAGTTCCACAAATAACCATCCATGTGTCCATTTAGTTCCTCCAAAGTCTAAACTAAAGGCAATAATCCTTATCAAGTGGATTTCCACTTGATACTTTTCCAAAGCTTAAAAGGCCAACATAAATAACTAGATAACAATTTTATATTAACTGATCAAGATTAATAAACAAAAGGAAATATTAGCAAAAGAAACAACTGTGTACAATAATGCAATACTACAATCAAGGGAGTAACATTTGTAAATATTTCGTTAAGGAATTCCAGGATATCAGAACAATTCGGCAAGCTTAGGAGGCCAGTGGCATCAATGAAAACTAAAATACAAAAGTGGAGGTTATAAGCATGTTGTGAGTATACCCTGTTTTTGCGTTGCCACTTAAAATGAGGTATGGTGTTTGGTTGCGAGATTGAGCCTCTCTCATCTTTTCCGTGGCCAATAATGGTGTGTCAGAAGATTTCATATGCTTGGTTTTCAGCTCATCCTCGTATCTCTTCTGGCGTTTTTCTTGTTTCATTTTACCTGACCCCTTGCCATGAAACTTGTGCGAAAGATGACGGAATGCCTCCTTAGGTGTCATCTGAGGGGGAGAAAACACACATTGTTCAGGACAAACATTGTCATTTTTTCACATCCAATCTCCCAGACGTAAAATAAATTGCAAGAATAGCACCAAAAGAGAACTGATTATCATGTTGATGAAAAGAAGATAGTACTAACAATCTATATAAAGTTAGTTCTTGCCAAAATCATTAAAAATGCACAATGCAATTCATTAATTAATTTCTGTTGTGTCTATGCATCACGGAGACCCGGGTGGGAGTGGGCAGGACAGGACGTGGCTGAGTACTTACCACTCTACCAAATTCATCTATTCCTTCAATGCGAATGTCTTTAGGTCCATCCTCCACACCTATAAGCTTGCTCTTTTTCTTGTCTGTAGTTCTGCCTCCCCAATCTGTTCCCTCATTGAGGCTTCCTCGCTCCTTAAGAATCTTCAAAGCACCAGCTAAACCCATGCCTACTGCAACTTCATGTATAACCTCATCCGGTTTGACTCCATCCTCTTCAACCTTGGCTGGTATTTCTGTCAGAGCTTCCTCTTCCATCTCTGCCAACCCATTAGCGTCATCTTTTGCAAGATTACCTGAAGGCACGGTATCATCATCTTCATCCATAAACACATCGTCTTCTGGCTTGCGTGTTCCTGGTAAAAGATAACAGCAGTAGTCAATACTTAAGAGCTAATTATCACTAGGACTTATAAACTCTATCACACATCTTCATAAATTTATATGGAAAAACCTCCAAAGAGGTTACCTTGATTCAATTGTAGTCCCCACACAAACTCTTCCATCTCTGTGATAACAACCTTATTCTGTTCTGAATCTCCTTCTGCGGCTTCTGTATCCTCTTGGCTCTTGGTTGCAGTAGCCAGTTCAACTATGGACTGAGGACCAGAAGCAGCAGCCTCTTCCTGCTTCCTTAGGGCCAACTTTCTTGCTTGCTCCAGAGATTTCTGTAGATCTTCATAATCATCACCGAAAACAAGTTCTTCTTCAGCCGGTTTAGTAGGTGCAGTTTTCTCCTCGCGCAATGCTCTTGATGCCTCTTCAGCCTTTGCAATGGCAGTTTGATATGCACTATTTCTCTTTTCAGCATCAGCCGCTTGCTCTTCCTCCCTAGCGGACTGTCTCTTTCCATCGTTCCTGGACCCACGATCAGCGGCCCCCAATCCAGAAGCAATTGCTTCTGCCTCAAGTGCATCCAGATCCAGCTTCTCCTTCTTCCTCAGGGATTTCTTTTTCTTTGGTTTTTTATATTTAAGCATTTCATCAGGGGTAAAATAGTCTGTTGCCGTATTTGTGGTGGAAGTAAGGTCTTCTGTCTTTTTCTGAATATAATTACCTTCAATCCTTTTCCGGAGCTGGCAAAAAAAATGTCTATCAGTTCATGCAGTGCACCAGCAGAGTGTATTTGTATTATCCCAAGAAACAAGGGAGATGCCGCTAGTGAAATATTATGGTTTATAGGGCAAAATATAAATTACCTCTTCTAGCTTCTTTTCTGCTTCACCAGTGAAACATCCACCTTCATCAAGTATCACACCCTGATAAGTTAAAAGACAATACAATTACAGAAAATCCTGGAAATGCAAGCAAATGAAGCTAAACAGAATGTTTACCTCATCTTCCATTTGGTCATCATAATGTGACAGCATCGACTTCTTTGACAATGAATCATCGCTGAACCTACAAACAACCAATAAAATGAAGATTACCGGACAAATCTATGAGACAATAGCAACAACAAACGACCATGTGTGAACTTACTTGTCATCATAAATGTTATTATCTTATCATATAAGTTTGGTTAAACTTAAGATGTTTTAACTCTCTAAGATTCTTAAAATGACTTATAATTTCGGATGGACTAGCAACGTGTCATCTCCAAAGAAGGTAAGAACCGACCGAAGATTCTGCTTTAGTTGCTGTCCTACATGAACAACCCTTTGCTTTGGCTCGGATGCAACCAACCAAATAGACAATTGGGCACGAGTAGTGTGCATCGCTCGGATGCAACCGACCAAATAGACAATTGGGCACGAGTAGTGTGCATCGATGTGACCTCGCCGTACGTTTTACATAATTGGCTACTGCTAACTCCGTACCAAATTATAAGATGTTTTGGTTTTTCCAGATACATTCCTTTCAGTATACATTTAGACATAATGTATATCTAAGTATATAGCAAAAATCCATGAATTTAGAAAAGTCAAAACATCTTATAATTTAGAACAGAAGGAGTTCTACGTTCTGCAAAGAATATAAATCTACCTCTACCTTTAATCAAATCAAATTATATAAAGTTGTAATCAAATTTATAGAAAGGAGTATAAATATTTATAACGCAAAATAAGTATATTATGAAATTATATTACAAGAAGAATTTAATAACACTTCTTTGGTCCCACAAATAACTATTGATATTTTTATATAAACATTAGGACGGAGGAAGTAGTTCGGTAGTTGCGAGCATGCATAATGCGTGGTGATTGCTATTGCTTTGTTAATGACCACTCATCTCACTGTCTCAGGCTAGAGCGTGTTGAAAAGGGTGGGCACAGACTTTGTGCTATGCTACCGTGGTTACTTGTTAAAGCTTGAAGCTTACTGTATTGCGAATTAGGTTAGATCGTGGCAGTTGTGCACTACTCGCGTGGCGACATATATTATATAACGGAGCAGGAGTAAAATGGAAAAGTTCATGGACAAACTAAGGACATGAACTAACAACTAGTTGGCTAAAATTTAGTCCATGAGGATCCAAACAAGTGAACTAGTAAGTGGGCTAACAACAGACTCCAAGTAGTTGTTAGCCTGCTAGTCCATCAAACCCAACTATCATAGACTAATTTTTCGACCGATGGGAAAAGAGACACCGCTTACCACTTCCTAACCGCATTCGCTCGCTCTTCTTCCCTATCTGCTCGGTTACGACCCACATCGGCTTGCGCTCCGTCTTCCGCCGCGGCCGTGCTTCCACGGCGCCACAACCACCGTGCTTCCCCTCCGCCTCAGCCGCGCCCGTGGGCGGCCTACCTCCACCCCGACGCCAGCGGCAAGCAGCCTGCACCGGCCCCAAGTGCGACGACGTCCTCCACCTCCTGGATCAGCCTGCCTCTGTGGCTCCGGCGTGGCCGGCGTTCCGCTCCTGCTCCCAGTCCAGCATGGCCCTCTGCTCCCACTCCAACGCGGCTGGGCACTCCCGCTCCGGCGTGGCTCCGACGCGGCCCGGCGCCCGGCGAGCTCCTGCTCCCGCTCCGGCACGGCCCGACGGCATGGCTCCGGTGCGACCTGGCGCTCCGCTTCTGCTTCAGCTCCTGCTTCAGCATGGCTCGGCGCGGCCCGGCGCTCCGCTCCCGCTCCAGCTCCGGCGTGGCCAGGCGCGGCCCGGCACTCCGCTCCCGCTCCGGCGCTGCTCGCCTCTATGGAGAGAGAAGTCGAGATGCAGCGGATGTGCTGACTCGTGAGGGAGGGTGAGGGAGAGATAAAGCTAGGGGTATTCTAGTACATGGCGTCTGGATGAGACGGGCAGGGATAAGGAAAGGGATATCCCAGTCTTTCAAATGGTAATATTATATCCTAGTTATGCATTCTTTACGATCCTAACCGTTTATTTATTTTCTTTTTTCTATCCCACTCTCTGTATCCCTGTATCCAAACGCCACTGAAGTTGTTAGCTAGTGGATCCAAACAGGGCTGAACTAATCACTTGTCAACTAATTACTAGTTAGCTTAACACTAGTCCTAGCTAATCACCTGTCCTAGTTTATCCAAACAGGCCCTAATCGGTTTAATGTGAGCCTAGCTCAGTTAGTTAGATTCCTTATGGTGGAACCTACCTATCCGGGTTTAAGTCCTCAACTTAGGGATAACTGTAGTAAGCCTAGGAGTGCCTAGAATGGGGTGAATAGGCCTATAAAAACTTAAATCCAAATTCAGTTAGTACTTAGGGCGGCACTGCCGGCCTGTAAGGGTAAATTCAACATAATTTAAAATATAGCAAAGGAAATTTAGATCATATGAAATTCCCAGCTTCCTGCAGTAGAGTTAGTCATAGTATAACAATCAGAAGCTGCAGGACAAGCACCACCAAGTAGATCAACCACAAACCACCTCAACAATACATATGCAAGAAAGTAAACAGCACACGGTGATTTATCCCGTGGTTCGGCTCGCCACCAAGGCTTGCCTACTCCACGTTGTTGAGGTTGGCCATAAATGGATATGGCTTGCCATCAAGACTTGCCTTTCCCTCGTTCTCAAGTCAAGAGAGTGAACTCTTAAAGTGAGGGGTGATTTCTTAGCTGCACATGATGGTTACAAACCTCTTAAGGCTGCCACACAATTCGGTAAGCTCAAGGGCGACGCCTAGCCAGCTAGGAGCAAAGCTTCAAGAGTAATAAACTCAAGGACGCTGGTCAAACGCGAACCAAATGCTCTTTTAACTTTGGGAATCAATGGGTCTGCTCTCCAATCGAAGTTTGCTGCCTTTTCTCTCAAGTTTTGATGGTGAAAATCAATGATTGACTTGGGAGCTTGAGGAGCAACAGTGGAGGAGAGAGAGATGAGCTCTGATCTGTTTCTGGTCGAACTGAACCGTTTGAGAAGCATTGGTGACCATTGGAGGCCAGGCCAATGGATATTTATACCCCTTGTGGTCCAACGGTCGGTTATGGGTGGCACTGCCGCCCTCACCAAAACAGTAAGAATAGGCAACAGAAAGCATGGCTATTTTGGTTGGGGTGCGAGGATGTTCTAGTCAGGATATGAGCACTTAGTTCACAATTTGACAGAAGTCATTGAGTCTCTCTTGATAGTACAACTTTTCTACACTCAAATTCAAAATATAAACGAATTTAAACCTCCTTTGAGCCGGGAACCGTCACCAATTGCAGTTGGGGGTTCCTTCATCACATGAATCATCCTCCTTTCATCATTCCCTGCTTATCATCTCGATAAATCTCATTAGACCTCTAATTCGATGGTCATCAACACCAAAACTCACATAGGGCTTGATTGCACTTACAATAATAGCATTGTGCTTTTAGTGGTAAGCGACGTTCCCGTCGACAGCAAGACGCCTGTGATGACCTTGTCAATCTCGAGATGTGCCGACATAGGCTTTCGAAGGTGTTCGTAGGGGTAGGATTTGCGTACATGTGTTCAAAGGGGTGAGTGTGCGTGCGTGTTAAATGTCTGCGTCTGTACTTGTGTAATTAAAAAAACTAACTGTTTTAACTTTTTGTTCACTTCTCCTATATAAGTGTGAAATTAAGCCAGGGAAATTACCATTCTTGCTCCTGTTTTGAAGACTAATTATGATTTTTATCTTTGTTTTTTAACTTTATGGTTTTACCCTCGTTTGTTAAATCCAAAGCCACAATTCCCATCTATTCTAGATTCTGTTAGTTGGAGGTCAAATAAATTATTTAAAGAAAAAGAAATTTTCAATAAACTTAAAAGACAATGCCAACACAGTAACGCCTTATCCTAACCCACCCAGCTCCTGCAGATGGTTAGTTAAGTATGTGCACTTGTTAAAATTTGCTTGGGTTTGAAATATTTGCAAATTTTGTTTTGTAAAAGTTCTTTCAAAATCTTGTCCAAATATGTCAAAAGAGTTTAAATCACAAATTACTCAAAGACCTAGAAGCAAATTCACATGGAAAAACTAGTGTTTTTTAGCTGAACTAGCACGGTTAACTTTTTTTTTAGAATTAGCACGGTTAACTTCTCTAAGCTGAACATGGGCAAACTCTCCCTTTGTTTTGAAAGGTAGGGGAAAATTCACAGCGTTAAATAAGGGTAAAATTTTAATTAAACTTCACAATAGAAGTGCCATAAAACTATGTTGAGCACAAAACTGTACACATGATAGCTCCTACCTCAACAAACCACACTAAAGTAACCAAACCAGCGTGCTTAATTAGTCCAAAGAAAAGAATATCAGAGTACGGAGATTTTCCGTGTGCGAGTTCTCTCAATTATGAAACTATCAGCGCATCAGGCACCACGTAGGGGTTTAGTCAGCATCATCATCCACACTGGAATGAATTATATACCTTGACAGCAGATTAAATGAAACATCACGTATATAGTAGTGTATTCCTTTTTGTTGGCTCCCTTTAATTATGCAGTGGATTAGATAACAATAGAATAAATGAAACATCACATATATAGTGTAGTGTATTCCTTTTTGTTGGCTCCCTTCAATTATGGAGTGGATTAGATCAGATTTAAAAGTCTTATTAGACACATCCTTAATGGTTAAGACTGCCCTGTTCATTTCACTGAAATTTGGCTGCTGATGGATGCTGATTTATTGTGAGAAAAACACTATTCCTTTGCTGAAAAGTACTGCTGAAGTAGTGCTGAAAAACAGGACGAAACACTTCAATAATTCAGCGTGTATATAAATTTCACCAGAGTTCAAACCGTTATAGCTAGAGTGGAGTCATTCACACACAGCTAGCTCCACCAACACCACTTTGCCCAGAAGTAATTTCCGGCGATTATCTTTTATGTGTTGGGCCTCCTTTTCTTTTTCTCCTCTATTTTTTGCCTTAAGGAAAAGGACACATTTTTTTACAAAATATGTTGTGGCATATTGTGATTAAGTATTGGTTTTCTATATTTTTATTAGCAAGACACTGAGTTAATGTAGTAATGTCCATTTTATTCGGTTTATAGAAGACTGTGGTTTAAAAGAGAAACACCAAATTAGCATAGGAAAATTTGGAACCAAAACCTAAATAACTTGTGTACTACAAGTAATGTCTTTGATTCCACCAAAAGGGGTAAAGAGTTTTTAGAAGAAGGATTATTAGTTGTTATTGCAGTCTTTGCATGAATTTTGCATTGGACTATTCATTATTACAAGTTGTAAGGACACCCTCAACAACAGAGTTAATTTGCTAGCTCATCATATGAGCTTAAAAAATAAAAATAGAATAAGCTAACATGGTAGTATAAACAAGTGTGTGAGGATAGACACACGAATCATTCTCTTTTCTTCTTAGTCAATAAAATATTCTACGCGCTATTTTAATACTGTTGGAGCTGCCTTAACGAAAGCAATGGCCCCTATATATTGCAGCAGTCTCACTCTGAATTTTTTTAAGTGATGTTGAGTTGATAGTGAAGGTGCGCAATTGACTTTTAAGCAACTATTCACCTTCATGCAATTCACTTTATGTCAAGATAGCGACCCACAATTATTTAGATCCTATTTGGATTTAAGGGCTAATTGCTAGCTAGCTTAAAAATTAGCTCTAATACATCTAAACGGGAGGGCTAATAGAACTAGCTGTTAACCAACTAGCTAGCTAATCATAATAAATTTAGGCTAATTTTTAGCTCATCTAATAACTAGCCATGTGTATCCAAACATGTCCTTATTTGTGTTGACCATATTGGAACTCAGAACCTCTAGCACAGATAACACATTGAGTCGTATTGACAGACAAGTTTAATCAAAAAGCTTAACATCTTAAGGAAGATGGACAATTCGTTTTATATTTCAATACGTGACACAGTGCACGCAGCACTTAGGCAAACAAATTCATGTCCATTTCAACTAGCCATCCATTTTATTTTAACTACAGGCCGCGCCATAAAAAAAACACGGACCAATGCAATGGGATGAGTTATACAAACTTATATACTAGGGTGCTTTAAGGCATAGGTCTAGTTGGTTTCTCTCTACTTCAGTTACTAAAACCAATGACTAAACTTTAGTAATAGGTTCTAGTAACTAAAAGTGACTAAAGGCCATTAAACAGTTCAACGAAGATCAAACTATCTCTAATGAATACCAAAATCAGAGTGGGGCCAACAATAATGAGGGATAACCCTTATCCCCTAGGCACTTTAGCCCACTTTTAGCTACTCTGAGGTGACTAATGTAACTAAACTACTTTAGTTTATTTTTAGTCAGTTTGTTTGATAGTTTAGTAGCTAAAGTGACTAAAGTACTAAACTTTAGCAGAGAGAACTAAACAGAACAGACAGAGCACACCACATTCCAAGGCAGTTTGCACGTCACGAGATATACTATACAGTAGCATTACGTGGCCGTGAACCCGTGACGGTTAGTAATTTCTTGCTATTATTCAGGCAATCACCGTGGTCTGCACGGCGGCGGACCGGAGGACGGCCTCGACGTGATCGCCGGCGGCCTCCCAGAGCTCCGGCAGTGCCTCCTTGATGTTGTGGATGCTCTCCAGCACCACGGCCGCCCCTGGCACCAGCGGCGAGCTCCCCACCTGCAAAGGTTCCAGTTCCATGGCGGCTCTCAGCATCCGCGCAGTGTATTGCAGAACGCACACGGCACACGCACGCACCGAGGAGAAACTGAGAAAAGCTTACGATGACTGTGTGGAAACCGGCGGCCTTCCCGGCGGCGATGTGTTGCGCGCGCTGTCGTTAAAGAACACCTGCGAGGGATCGGAGTGGTGGGTTCAGTCTCAGTGGACAACGAACATGTACATGCGAGAGCAAGAGCAAGCACTGTGGTTTTGTTCGACGACGAGCTTGGCGATCTCGATGACGGCTTCCATGGACTCCAGCGAGGGCTTGCACAGGATCCCGCTGCCATCCTTCTTGTCGGTTGGCGGGTTGAGGGTCTCGAAGCAGATGATCCCTTCGAAGCAGTCCTCGAGCCCGAGCTTCTCCAGGACCGTTGCCGCATGGGCCTTGTCAGAGTTGGTGAAAAATCTGCAGACAGGGAAGGGGCAGCAGTTTCAGACATGAGCATAGACGCAGGCACGCAGCATATTCAGGCACAATTTGCCCTTGCTCATGGAAATTAACAAAGAGGAATTAATTGGGATCAGAATGGGGAAAAGGGGCTCACGATCTTCCTCTGCGGCAGGGAAAGCAGCAGCTGCCTGAGCACCGGGTCAGGCGTCACCTTCTCGTACGGCAGCGTTCCGTGCACGCAGGCGTGGAAGTCGTCGTAGTCGAAATCGTACCCCAAAACCTAGCACGTAACGTGATGATCCAAATCAGGAAACATAAACATGTGTCAAAGATTATGAAACAGAAGCTTTGAATTGAATCAAGGGCAGGCATATATACCTTGAGGCCGGCCATTGTAGTCCCATACTCCCTGTACAGATCGAGGCACGCCTTGGGGACCTGGTTCTCCTCGATCCGCAGCTTGTTCAGCATGTACTCTGCAATTTGGTCAGTCGTTATACTGCAATAGCAGATAGCACTGAGATTGCGGAGCTCGGATACTAGATTTGCTTACCCTGTATGTTCTTGCGGCATGCTAGGTTGATGCCAAGGCTCAGCGGGTACAGAGTGACATCCATGTCTGCGCGTGCAAGGCCAATTCATATTTGTTCATTTCAGAAGAATTATAGCAAGCAGTCGAACTTGGCTCCGGCAGCGTACTGTTCCATCTTCGCCGTCAGTGTCCTGCACTACGCCAGTACCCAACTCAAGCACCCTAGATGCCAAACGGAAGCACAACTACAATGTCCTGCAGCTCCAGAGGTTGATGGCGCCTGCATTCCGCATAGCAGGCTGCCGTATTTATACACCAAAAAAGGGCCGCGGCTGGCTTCGTTTGTTGGAGGATGACAGGCACGCACGCACACGGCACAGGCATACGCATGACAGCGACGTCAGTCAGTGGGGGGTGTTTCAGTCGGTGATGTGGGTTTCTGAATTAGGTTTTACTATGGTACTCCAAAATAACCGTGAATTGTTTAGCAACCAATCAACCAATCGAAGGAAGCATCATAATAGTAAAAGGATCCACGTAATATATAAAGAAAAAAAAATATTTGCAATCCAAATAACTCTGTCGGATAGCAACGCAGGATATAATATAAGTAGTTCCTTTCGACAAAGCGGATAGAAAGGAAGGATGGGAAAAATAATGTTTCTCAATCAGAATGTATAACCTGAGGTTGATTTAGGTGGTTTGGAGTTTGGAGGAGATTCCCCACCCCCACCGCCCCCCCCCCCCCCCCCCCCCCCCCCTTTCTAGGTTATTTGTTTATTTAATTAATTTGTAAAATCTAAAAACTCAATGGCTCAGATTAGTTTAAGCTATCTCCTATCCTAATAGCTAATCAGAGTGCCATAGCATTGCCCTTCTGAATTCTAAGGGATTCCAGCTTAAACTACTCCAGGGCAGGGATTCTGCTTTACTCGTCATACTCCATGAGAAAGCCTCCAAGTGTTCTCTGACGCGACGTCCAGCTCATGGACTGGAGCTGGCCTATGACGCCTGCTTTTGGCGCCGGATGCAAACGCAATGCAATTATGCAGCGCAACCGACCTGGTGTGGATGATTTTTGGCTATGGTTTTTGCTGGTACAGGGGGCAGGAGCGGTCGGCAGGATTCGTGGCGATTGTGTGTGATGCTGGGATCACTCGGCACGTCCTGTGCTGTGCTGTGCTGGAAAGGAATCAGATCAGACGATGATGGGGTTGCCTTTGGCTTTCAGAGTAGGTAATAAAGTGCGTGTCCTCTGAATGGCGTTTCTTAGGACGGGCCGCGGACGGTGTCAGTGTCGTTCGCTTTGGACATTGGACATGGCGTGGCGACCTGTCCAAGATAGCTTTCGTAGGCGTAGGAGACGAGGGGCTCTCTGTCTCCCCCGTCTCCTTTGCCATTTTCATCGTGTCTCTCACTCAGGCGGCGACGGCGAGGTTCACGTCTCAGGTCAGGCGGCGAGGCGATGCGTCCTGCTTGCCACCGCATCCGCACGAGGTCAGGTCAGGGTCATGGCCAGCGCCCAGCGCCGTCGCTTGTCGCCTTTATTAAAAAAATCTCTATTAATGATGCCCGGTTACTGTGAGGGGCATCTGATTTCTACCTCTCGGCCGTCAATTACCTTGTGTCCCTAACACGTGAGTAAGGCTGGCTAACGAGCCAGCTCGGCTCGGCTCGGCTCGGCTCGTTCTGGCTCGTTAGGATAACGAGCCGGCTCGGCTCAGCTCGTTATCTTAACGAGCCAGAAAGCCAGCTCGGCTCGGCTCGTTACGAGCTCGAGCTGGCTCGTTAGGCTCGCGAGCCAGGAAAAAAAATACAAAATATAATATTTGTATTTATCTAAAGCATAAAAATATTAATAATATAAAAATAATATATTCAATAGCTTTAAATCGAACAAAATATTCATATGAGCTAACATATCATCTATTTGTGAAGTGCAAAACATGAAGTAATACAAAACTAATATAAGTTATGATGACTTTTTCTCTAAAACTACGGCTCGTTTGGCTCGCGAGCGGCTCACGAGCCAGCTCGAGTTGGCTCGTTATAGCTAACGAGCTAAAATCCTGGCTCGGCTCGGCTCGCTATCATAACGAGCCGAGCCGAGCTGAGCCGAGCCAGCCACGAGCCGAGCGAGCTAACGAGCTTCGAGTTTTTCGTCCAGCCTTACACGTGAGAGGTGAGGTGAGACCACTTGAGCCGTTCAAAGTGCATCGCTGCTGCTGCATTGGCGCGCAAGGAGCTTTGGCTTCGTTTGTCGTAAAAGTAGCAGCCAGAAGCCCCGAAACGTGAAACATCGTCTCATTCAGTGTTTTGAAAACCTGATTCCCAAACGAGAAACGTGGAGGAACTAAACTGAAAGTCTAGGATGCTCTCAATAGCGCATATTCATCTTTTTCACCATACATTTAGACTCTAGATTTTATGCCATGCTTTACTTTATTTGTGTAAATATCATATAGACACATGACATCACGATCTACAGAACAAGATCATACTAGTTGCCTCAAATGCATCGCCAAAATAGAACATGTTCCTCGTTCCGATTACGTTGCTGAAAGAACAATACAAATAAATATTATCCCCTTCGTACGTACCACGGTTTTTACAAGTGACACCAATTATGGATGCAAGTGGCGCGGCCGCGGTCAGCTCGCCCCGCATCCGCCAGAGCCGCGAGCTCTCTCGCGGGCATACGCGGCAGCTCGCGCAGCGCCGCTACCTCGGGACTGTGCATGTCTAACCAACACCCCGACGCGGCCACGCAGATTCGCTCACTCACGTTAACTTGGATCTCAACCTTGCAGGCTTGCACAAATTTACAATCCATCCGACATAATTCAACAAAATAAAAAAATCTGAAAATAAAAAACATGAAAATACCATTTCTGGTGACAAATAAAAAAATATGAAAAATAGAAAAACAGCAACGACATTGCCTCGGGCGGCGGCGGCGGCGCGCGCGGCATATTTGTGTCTAGCGGCATCAGCGGGTTTGGCTACGGCGTCGTCATGTCCAGCGGTCCTCGTCGTGGTGGCCTAGGCATATGCGTGTCCGCCGCCGCGCCACGGCCATGACATGGAGCGGGGCATCGACGAGGCGATGCTCGAGGAGTTTCCGGTGGTGGCCTAGGCGGAGGCAAGGAAGGCGCCCGCGGCGGCGCAGGCATGCAGCGTGCTGCTGCCTGCCCCGTTTGCCTCGACAAACGACAGCTACAGTGACGGCGATGTGGTCTGGGTGCTCCCTGATTGCGGCCACCTGTTCCACCAGGCTGCATCGACCCCTGGCTTTGGCGGCGGGCGGCGGCCCACGTGCCCGGTTTGCCGTCGCCACTGCTGAGCCCCATGTGCACGCCGCTCGCCGAGGTCACACCACTGGCGTCCGCAAGTGCGCGCAGCTGCAGCAAGAGCTCCCCGGGTGACCTCCCATCGACCTTGACCGCAGAGGCGTCTCCTAGTGCGCGGCGTGCCTTGCTGCCTCGTGGTCTCGGTCCTCAGAGTCGTCGGTGGCCGAGCGAGTGAGTGCGGGAGAGGGATGCAGTAGGGGACTGGGCTGTCATTGGGACGGCGGTGGCATAGGGTTCGCCGCCTTCTCTGTTGGAGGCGAAGACGCGGATTGCGTTTTGCGAGCGGGCAAGCGGCGCCACTGGGTACTATGGGCAGGCCTGCATTGACCGCTCCAGATATGCGGGTTCGTGGCGCGGGTTATGTGGGTTCACGGCACATGCTAACCCAACGGGCTCACGGTGCAGCTCGCGCCACTTGCATCCCTAACACCAATGTTCTAGGAATCTGGCCGCTAAGGATAAAGCATAGACCCCCCACAATAAAAATTTGAACGGAAAGGTGCCTAAATTACAAGCTCTATTCAGGGAAAATTTAGCTGGTTTATGCGCAGGTGGTACACCGGTCCGGTATGTTTGGGTTCTGACCGCTGCTAGGCAGGGGAGCAAGGTCACTCAACTCCCTGTATTGAACATTTATGATATCAAATAAGTGACATTATATTCGTCATGAAATACATTTTTATAATAATATCTATTTGATGTCATAAATATTAGCACCTTCTATATATACTGGATCAAAAAATTAAATAGTCAAGAATCGCGTCATTTTCAGAATGGAGGTTAGCGCTTGACACAGGCTGCTTCAACCTTAAGCTGTCACAACCTTAAGTTTGTCAACCCTATTCGAAGACACTTGAATGCCGGCAACAACTGAAACCCCAAGGCAGACATCGTAACTACAGTTTATTCAAACCAAAACGGTGTGTCGCGAGAACAATATTTAGTTCCATCACTTAAATGTTCAACATCTGCATTTGGCAGAGCAAGGATGCACACGTATCACTGAACTACAAAATCGCATCGAACGTGTCAGAATGTTAGTGTGATCAGTTTTGAAGAAATGTACAGGCCATTGCATTTTCAGTGCACTGGGGGGACTTGAGCATGCCGTGTAGGTATCTGGCCCTGTTGTAGCCTGCGGAAGCAGGTGGGCTGATTGCTGCTAACAGCGAATGTGCCTGGCAGGTCGGCTGATTGCTACTCACAGTGAATGGCAGAGCAGGTTCAGTTCTTCGGTTTCTTTGGGACTGGAGGAGGTAAGCTTCCAGGCTTGGCACTTCGTTTGATGCCCAGGAAATGCTCGACCTGACGAAAAACCAGTCAACATCAGATCTCTGAATATATATAGCATTGTCCATCATTAAACAAGAATATTACAGAATACAACAGGGGATATCACAGGCCAACCTTTTTGTCCCCAAGCATGGGTGTTAGGCTCCCAGGTTGCTCTGTCTCCAAGGCAGCATAGCTGCCAGCATCACTTGTTTGACTAAAATAAACATAGATAAACTAGATTAGTCGTCTCATTGAAAAGTTATTACATAATAATACATACATAAGATGACTATCAACGTCGGTTGGAAGGGGATGATTAACAGTGTCTCTATTGACAACACTCAAGCTCCCATGTGAGCCATTGGATGAAAAAACAGATGGCTCATATTCTTATTTATATTGGGATCCCTCGTGTTCTATTTCTAAATTCATGAAGTTCCACAAATAACCATCCATGTGTCCATTTAGTTCCTCCAAAGTCTAAACTAAAGGCAATAATCCTTATCAAGTGGGTTTCCACTTGATACTTTTCCAAAGCTTAAAAGGCCAACATAAATAACTAGATAACAATTTTATGTTAACTGATCAGGATTAATAAACAAAAGGAAATATTAGCAAAAGAAACAACTGTGTACCATAATGCAATACTACAATCAAGGGAGTAACATTTGTAAATATTTCGTTAAGGAATTCCAGGATATCAGAACAATTCGGCAAGCTTAGGAGGCTAGTGGCATCAATGAAAAGTTATAAGCATGTTGTGAGCATACCCTGTTTTTGCGTTGCCACTTAAAATGAGGTATGGTGTTTGGTTGCGAGATTGAGCCTCTCTCATCTTTTCCGCGGCCAATAATGGTGTGTCAGAAGATTTCATATGCTTGGTTTTCAGCTCATCCTCATATCTCTTCTGGCGTTTTTCTTGTTTCATTTTACCTGGCCCCTTCCCATGAAACTTGTGCGAAAGATGACGGAATGCCTCCTTAGGTGTCATCTGAGGGGGAGAAAACACACATTGTTCAGGACAAACATTGTCATTTTTTCACATCCAATCTCCCAGACGTAAAATAAATTGCAAGAATAGCACCAAAAGAGAAATGATTATCATGTTGATGAAAAGAAGATAGTACTAACAATCTATATAAAGTTAGTTCTTGCCAAAATCATTAAAAATGCAAAATGCAATTCAGTAATTAATTCTGTTGTGTCTATGCATCATGGAGACCCGGGTGGGAGTGGGCAGGACAGGACGTGGCTGAGTACTTACCACTCTACCAAATTCATCTATTCTTTCAATGCGAATGTCTTTAGGTCCATCCTCCACACCTATAAGCTTGCTCTTTTTCTTGTCTGTAGTTCTGCCTCCCCAATCTGTTCCCTCATTGAGGCTTCCTCGCTCCTTAAGAATCTTCAAAGCACCAGCTAAACCCTTGCCTACTGCAACTTCATGTATAACCTCATCCGGTTTGACTCCATCCTCTTCAACCTTGGCTGGTATTTCTGTCAGAGCTTCCTCTTCCATCTCTGCCAACCCATTAGCGTCATCTTTTGCAAGATTACCTGAAGGCACGGCATCATCATCTTCATCCATAAACACATCGTCTTCTGGCTTGCGTGTTCCTGGTAAAAGATAACAGCAGTAGTCAATACTTAAGAGCTAATTATCACTAGGACTTATAAACTCTATCACACATCTTCATAAATTTATATGGAAAAACCTTCAAAGAGGTTACCTTGATTCAATTGTAGTCCCCACACGAACTCTTCCATCTCTGTGATAACAACCTTATTCTGTTCTGAATCTCCTTCTGCGGCTTCTGTATCCTCTTGGCTCTTGGTTGCAGTAGCCAGTTCAACTATGGACTGAGGACCAGAAGCAGCAGCCTCTTCCTGCTTCCTTAGGGCCAACTTTCTTGCTTGCTCCAGAGATTTCTGTAGATCTTCATAATCATCACCGAAAACAAGTTCTTCTTCAGCCGGTTTAGTAGGTGCAGTTTTCTCCTCGCGCAATGCTCTTGATGCCTCTTCAGCCTTTGCAATGGCAGTTTGATATGCACTATTTCTCTTTTCAGCATCAGCCGCTTGCTCTTCCTCCCTAGCAGACTGTCTCTTTCCATCGTTCCTGGACCCACGATCAGCGGCCCCCAATCCAGAAGCAATTGCTTCTGCCTCAAGTGCATCCAGATCCAGCTTCTCCTTCTTCCTCAGGGATTTCTTTTTCTTTGGTTTTTTATATTTAAGCATTTCATCAGGGGTAAAATAGTCTGTTGCCGTCTTTGTGGTGGAAGTAAGGTCTTCTGTCTTTTTCTGAATATAATTACCTTCAATCCTTTTCCGGAGCTGGCAAAAAAAAAAAGTCTATCAGTTCATGCAATGCACCAGCAGAGTGTATTTGTATTATCCCAAGAAACAAGGGAGATGCCGCTAGTGAAATATTATGGTTTATAGGGCAAAATATAAATCACCTCTTCTAGCTTCTTTTCCGCTTCACCAGTGAAACGTCCACCTTCATCAAGTGTCACACCCTGATAAGTTAAAAGACAATACAATTACAGAAAATCCTGGAAATGCAAGCAAATGAAGCTAAACAGAATGTTTACCTCATCTTCCATTTGGTCATCATAATGTGACAGCATCGACTTCTTTGACAATGAATCATCGCTGAACCTACAAACAACCAATAAAATGAAGATTAGCGGACAAATCTATGAGACAATAGCAACAACAAACGACCATGTGTGAACTTACTTGTCATCATAAGTTCCTTTCTTCTTTGAAGCCTTATAAGCTTCATCTCTTTGTTTCTGCTCACCAATCTCAATGTTCTCAAGCATATCAGCATCTACAAATTATTTTCTTTTAGAGAAAATGGCCAGACTGAGAAAAGATGAGGGGGAGAGAGAGAGAGAGGAACCTTTACCTTCATTGATATCCCCATTGGCAAGAATACTCTGATCTTTGAGAGTCATGACAACTGCACCACCTTCCAAAACCTTATCAAGGCCATGAAGAACCTTAACACCAGATAAGTGGTCTGTTTTCCCCAAAACAAAAAACAAAGGCACTTGTAACCATGATTGCAATTCACAGTATATTAAAAACAAACGATTGTATCACCCCCAAAAAATGTAGCAGTTAGCCAACTGTTAACAGTTCCAAGAAAAAAAATCTTTGTGACAAAAGATTTGTATATCACTACCTCCAACTTGTGTGTCTTCCTCTTCATCATCATCATTGTCACCATTTTCTGCCAAGATATTATCCTGACATCAAAACAGATTAAGGTTAGTGAAGGACACATAACTTATGACAATCCAAAAACAATTGGCAATAATAACCTGTTCCTCCAATGCTCGTGCAAGACGTAATGCTTTCTCCTTTTCAGCTTGCCTTTTTTCATCAAGTTTACGACTCTTTCCCACCCATGACAGTATCTCAGAAGCCCCATCATTACCATCCAGTATTCCTCCTTCCTTTTTGTCCTTCAATCTTTCCTCCTTTGCCCTACAGGAAACAGCCTGATTTAGAAAATATTTGCATGTTTCATTGCTTAATAGCAAGATTTGACAGCAAGAGGAAACATTATAACTCTAGCTTGATCATGATTTACAAGCTCTATTGCTTAATAAGTGATGGATGAAGATGGAAAAGGGAAGCAGAACCAAATCATGATATACTTAGCTGTACTTTCTTGAACAGAAACAGAGATTATTAGTTGATTCAGGAATGATATACAGACCGCTAACAGATACACCATCCGTATTTAAATATATGACATTTAGGACAAGCTAATTAGTTCTAAAAATGGAGGGAGTACAATATATAACAATCACGGATTACACTGAATGGCCATGGTTCATTAGCAGATAGACCACTACCAAAGGTTTCTGTTGCCTAAAGTCTTAAGCCCTATAAGATGTTCCTAAACTTGCATGTTATTTATGCTTTACGATAAAGATTGCCAATGGTCTTCAGTGTACAGGTTTCTCTGTTCATAATTTCAACATCAGTAAGACAGTATTTTCCAAGTTGTTTTAACCTGGGAACCTTAGGAAATCTTCAAAGTTGTACAGGTTTATAACAACACAAGACTGGTTTCAACCAAAATGCACTTCATATGCGCATTAAATGTGCTGGAGACAGCCATCAGCCACAATTTTGCCTGACTAATGCATATGAACGCAACAAGTAAAATAAATCATACAAAAATTAGACATATTTGCAATGTTGGTTGGTTATGCATAAATGCTATCTTGAGTTAACCTATGTATCAGCAGAGAAGGTGACGCAAAACGTGGCAGGAAGACAATGCCCGTGAGAATATTATTAATTCCATTGAGTTGCTCTATCACCTATATATATAATTCTGAACTGACGCAAATGACGACATACAGTTGCTCAACACACTATCAAACATATGAAGAAGGAAAGACCAAGGAATTACCTTGCAATGCGCTCTCTGAGCTCATCTGCTGCGGGCTGCTCAGCATCCCCTGAGGCATCAACTCTCTGCTTCTGATCCCCCTTGTCACCCTTGGATGAACCTGCATCATCTTCTCCACGACCCTTCCCCTTTGACTTCTCGTGATCCCTATCCTCCCTCTCTGCCCTATCCTTGTCCTTGTCTTTGTCTCTGTTGCGGCTTCTCTCCTTATCCCTGTCCCTCCACTCCCTTTCCTTATCGCGCTCTGCTTCCTTACCCCGGTCTTTGCCACGGTCCTTGTCACGCTGCCGATCTGGTTCCCGCTCCCGATCCTTGCCCTGGTCACGGTCACGGTCACGCTCTGGCTCCTTATCCCGGCCCCTGTACTTGCTATCCTTATCCCTATCTCTGTCCCTCTCTCTGTCCCTATCCCTATCCCTATCCCTATGCTTACCATCACCCTTCTCCCTTCTCCTGTCGTCCTTCTCTTTCTCCCTGTCCCTTCTTCCACTACCGTTGTAGTCCTTCTCCTCCCTCCTATGCCTCTCCCTCCTCTCCTTATCCCGGTGCCGCTCACCGCCGTCCAGCTCCATCTCGTCCACTGCAGGCGCAGACGACATGGGTGACTGAATAACTTTTGCAAAAACAAGCGAAATTATTAGGCATAATCAGGGTTCCAAAAAGCGGCACTAAGCGCACACTTCAGCACACTGAAGCGCTAAGCGGACGGGTAGCGCTTCGCTATGGGGCAGAAGCGCTCCCAAAGCGGCGCAACCACCTTGGTGGAGCAACGGCTGCTGGCTCCCGTTGCCCACCGGCCACGCGTGGCACGCGGCGCAGCCACAGGGGCCGGGCGCCGTCGACAGTCCAGCGGAGGCGGGAGGGGAGAGGGAGGTGCGTACGCAGGGTCGCCGGCCGGCCGGTGTGCGGAGGACGGAGACGAGGGCGCAAGGCGACTGGCGAGAGGCGAGAGGCAGTTGCGGGCCCAGGATTTTGGAGCTGTAAAAAATTCAAAATGTATATAAGGGTAAAAAATTCACAATCAAAAGGTTAATATTTGGCATGTATAGTGCTGTATAGTCTATATCTATATATAGGAAATATATAACACATAATTCAGTATGATTTCATATATTCAAGAATTTGACCACAAATTGAGCATATAACTCTCTCTTGCTCAACCTTCCACTTTGCAACAAGAGACTAGACTAAGTAATTTGACCACAAATCTATGATACCACTATTTTTTTCATACTTGAGACCTAAAATGAAATCAAGAGACTAGACTAATAAGTAATTTAGGGACAAATTGCTATCCCTAACAATTTGAATAGGAAATTCGAAGCCTGAATCTCAACTTACAGGAACAGCCCTCGCTGCCTCGCTGTTCGGGGTTGCTGCTGACCTGCTGCGTCTGCGTGCTTGCGCTGCTGCTGCAGGCCGGTGCCGCGCAGCCGCGGTGCGTGCTACCGGCTGCTGCCTGTTGCTACCGGCCTGCCCCTGCCTTGGAGACTGAAGTCGCGCGCCGGCCGTGCGCGATGGCTCGGTGCGCCCGTGCCGCCGCCGCCGCTCGTCGGCCACCAAAGCGCCGCCACTCGAAGCTAGGCTAGGGTTCGCCGGACGCCGGTTCAGGGAGGAGAACGCGGAGTCGCGTGCGTGACCACGAGTGAGCGTAGGGGAGAGGAGTTGGGAGCAGGCGTTGTTGGGCCTGCGGGTGAGAATATGGGCTGCTGGACCTCTGGGCCTTCGGGTGGGGGAGGAAAACGAGTAGTAATATGTTACTTTGGGCTGATTTCATGTATACTAGAAAGTAAAAAGTCTACTTTTCCACCCTCAACTCTCACCTAAGTCCGTTTTTCCTTCCTCAACTTCAAAACCGGACAAACTACCTCCCTCAACTTTTCAAACCATGCATTTTACCTCCCTCGAGCGGTTTTGAAGGCGGTTTTGCTACAGTAAACGACGGTATGCTACTGTAACCGGGTTTTTGCTACAGTATATGTGATTTTGTCTTTTTCTTTTTTATTTATTTCGACTGAATCTTTGAAAAATCATAGTAAATCACAGAAAAATCATAAAATAAAAAATCCAATTTTGTTGCACTCCACATAAGTAGATATACATAGTAAACATATAATATAGTATGCTTTAGTACAAAGTTTTTGCTATGAAGGTTTTGTCTTTTTCTTTTTTTATTTATTTGGCTGAATCTTTGAAAAATCATAGTAAATCACAGAAAAATCATAAAATAGAAAATCTAATTTTGTTGGACTTCACATGAGTAGATCTAGATAGTAAACATATAATATGGTATGCTTTAGTCCAACAAAATAATTATAGAAGCTGCAGCTATGAATTATTGCAATTAATTATAGAAAAACATAGATCTAAAGCTACAACAAAAAATTTGTACTAAAGTATACCATATTATATGTTCACTATATAGATATGCTAATGTGGAGTCTAACAAAATTAAATTTTCTATTTTATGATTTTCCTGTAATTTACTATGATTTTTCAAAGATTCAGCCGAAATAAATAATAATTAAAAGGCAAAACCTTCATAGCAAAAACTTTGTACTAAAACATACCATATTATATATTCACTGTGTAGATCTACTCATGTTGAGTGCAACAAAATTGGATTTTCCGTTTTATGATTTTTCTGTGATTTACTATGATTTTTCAAAGATTTAGCCGAAATAAATAATAATTAAAAAGACAAAAACACGAACACTGTAGCAGCCACAGTTACTGTAGTATACCGCTGTTTACTGTAGTAAACCCGCCTTCAAAACCGCTCGATGGAGGTAAAATGCGCGGTTTGAAAAGTTAAGGGAGGTGTTTTGTCCGGTTTTGAAATTGAGGGGGGGGAAACGGATGAGAGTTGGGGGTGAGAAAGTATACTTTTTCCTACTAGAAAGCGCGTGAGTAGCGACCAAGACAATGTGATGTTAAGTCTTGGACAAGCCCAGCTAACCATAAGAACAGGCCCAACAGCTGCTCGAACAGTGCCGACCAGAAAGAGGATTTATTATTGCTACGGTATATACGACGGACTTGAGGTTATACCGTGCAGCAGCAACAGCAACAGTGTATTCTGTTTCCATCGTCCGAAGCTGCCGCACAGCACAGCAAAGGCATACAGGTACAGGCATACAGCGACCGTCGACAGCAACAGCGGCAGCTGCTGCCGAGGCCGCAGCGAAATCGCCGCTCCTGCAGAGTCTTGCTTGTCACGGGCATTGGTCATTTTCATTGGACCAGCCGCGCACAAGTCCGGAACAAAAGCCCGCGTCAGTTCACCCCTGGCGGGCGGCGGCTGCCCCGCGCACGGTGGCCACAGGTGACAGGCCCACAGGTCAGTGGACACGGCTGACGATGGCCCGGCGCACAGCGCAGCACAGCCACGAGCCCACGAGGCCACGACACTCGTCTGCCTCTGCCCTGCCCGGCGGGTGGCGGCGGCGTCCCGCGTCCGCCCCATCATGATTTGATTCGTTCCGAGGCTGGGGCCCGGGGGCTGCGCGGGCCCCGCGCAGGACGCAAGTCCGTCCGCGCCGATGACTCGCGCTTTCCGCGGTCTCCGCCCTCGGTCACATGCGCCCGCTCCGCCGTGGGGTCCGCTCCCTGCCGCTGCCGGCTGCCGCCGCGCGCCCGCAATCGCCTCGGCCTGGTCCCGACTCCCGACGGCGCGGCGCGGGGCGGTCCAGGAGCACAACAGTGCATAGGCGTCGCGCACCCAGAAGCTTCCCCTACTACGCTGTTTCCTAGGCCGCGCCCCGCGGCCGATCCGCTCGAGGGGTCCTCTGCTTTTTCTCCACACCGTGGGATCTGGACTGGACGGGCGGGATCGCGCGGGCGAGGCTCCCGCGGTGGTGGTTGGCAGGTGGGCCCAGGATCCCTCGGGAAACACGTCAGTCCATGTGCGCGCTAGCGACCCACGGTCCGCGGCTGGGAGCGCCGCGACACGCAGCAAATGGGCAGCCGAGCCGACCGAGACGGGCAGCCAAGTCGGTGGTGATAAGCTGCTGCTTGGGTGCGAGCCGGCTACAGTCGAAACAGGCCATTCCTGGGACTGGGAGGCACCCGGCAAAAGGTTTGCATGATTGCCGCTTGCGACAAAATAAAATAATTACTATAATTTTGACGATGACGAATCTTAGGTGCGCCGGCAAGATACGAAACAGGCAAAATGCATCTGTACCTCTGCTGGAGAAAGTGTACTGGGCCCTTGTTTAGTTCCTCCAATTCTCCCTTAAATTTCACTATGCAAAAAGAAGATTCCTTGTCACATCAAAATGTCGGCAAATGCATGGAGTACTAAATGTTGATGAAATCAAAAACTAATTACACAGTTTTATTGTACTTTGCGAGATGAACATTTTAAGCCTAGTTAGTCAAAAAT
Organism: Saccharum hybrid cultivar R570; assembly: GCA_038087645.1. Classification (NCBI taxonomy): domain Eukaryota; kingdom Viridiplantae; phylum Streptophyta; class Magnoliopsida; order Poales; family Poaceae; genus Saccharum; species Saccharum hybrid cultivar. The sequence continues at coordinate 2,824,312 of JAQSUU010000043.1, read as the reverse complement.
TAGATAATTTTTACCAAATACAAACGAAATGCTACAAGAATTCTGATACAGTGTTTTTCTCCCCAATTCACCGAACTAAACGAGGCCTAGCTTATGCTTAGGGATAAATCATAAAACCTAGGCAAAGTACTTATACATACAGCTTAGATTCCATCATTGCTCTTGTGAAATATCCGGAATAAATGCCATTTGATCTAACTATTTATTTTGGTTATTATGTGCATCTACATTTCTAGGCGTCCAAATCAAACAACCCCTTCTTCTCTACTATACCTTTCTGGAAAAGAAAAAGATCGTACATCCTCGGTACAATCATTCCACAAACTTTCGCATGGAAATCAGTGACAAGTAAGTATCATACACTTCTAATGCTCATCGAATCCAATTTAGAGGGTCTGCATAAATTCCAACCTTAATGACCTACATCATCAGTACAAAAAGCAATAGCTTTTTATGCGTTTTGAGACGAGACAATATCTTACTAACGCCACCAAATGCTACTGACGTCGACGAATCCTCCAGAAAAGCCATGTTTAAAGTTTTCGCTGATGTAATCGCTGGCTTGTTGCCCTCGCTTTGCTTGCCCGTTACACCCAGCGCTAACCCTTCCCTTCACGGCTTTTTACCTGTGCCGGGCCAAACCAAACCAGCGGCATCATCCGCACCAACCAAACTACCCGGGGCCTACCGTTGAGCCGCTCGTGATTAGAAAGTGCTTTATTAAGGGTGTGTTCACTTTCCATGCAAATCCAAAATATTTCCTCTTTCACCCATCACATCGAATCTTTGGACGCATACATAGAGCATTAAATGTAGGTAAAAAAGATAACTAATTGCATAGTTTGTCTGTAAATATCGAGACGAATCTTTAGAGCCTAGTTAGTCCATGGTTGGACAAATTTTGCCAAATAACAACGAAAAGGTGCTACAGTAAATTTTCACCCACTTTTTATCAACTGAACACACACTAAGCCACAAAATCCATTTGTCAAGCCGCCAGGTCGTGACACGGACACCTTCGCTTTTTTATCGAGTTCTCGTCCAACCAAAAGCCGATTCAGACGAGACGACTACGCTCAGACGTGTGGACCCTGTCCGGACGTCCGCGCCATAGTTTTTCGTGTAGCAATCTACGCTCGCGCTCGCACAAAAACAGCCCGCCCCCATCGGTGTCTGGGTTTCACATGCCTACGCGGGGGCCGCATCGCCAGACCGCGTGTGAAGACCGCCGCTTTCCCTCGGCTTCTCACACGCATTGAAACATGTGTAACGCTCGTCCTGATTTATTTTTAAAACATTTAGATGCAACACTTGCAACATACGTCTAAAGATAAATGAAACACTTAAAACATGCTTCTGAAACACTTATAAAAACACATAAAAACACTTGAAAACCATTACAAACATACGCAATATCCAGATAAAATATTTGCAAGATATGTGTGAAACATATGCAACATCCAGATAAACACTTTTGCAACAATACATCCAAAAATACAGATGAAACATTGGGAATAGATCAATATATGTGTACAACCATTGCAACATTCTGATGTACATAGCATTCATCTGAAACAATTGCAACATACCTCTGAAACAACCGAAACATTTGAAACATAAGCTCGCAACATGCGTTTTCAGCACATTGCAAATGGAGGCTCGCCGACGTGTGGAGTTCACCGGAGGCAGCACGCCATCACCACCATCGATCAGATGGACTCCGCCTACTAAGAGGTTGGCGGGGACCCCTTCACGCCTGCTGGTATTGTTGGCTCGATACGCAACTCTGCGCAGCCCCTACCGTCGGTGATCTACCACCATCGAATCTCTCGTTGTGCAGTGAATCCGGTGAAAGGAGTAGCGAGGCAGAGTGGGGTGGAGCACGCAGCCACCCCACCGTGCGCAACGCGCGGAGGTGGCCACGCTTTAGGCCATGTCAGGAGAGATGGAGAGGAAGAGGACAGAAAGACTGGGGTGGAGACGCGGATGGTGTGGAGCCAGTCGCGTCGACCGTGCGGGGGTTGTAAGGTCCAAATGGCTAGAGGGGGGTGAATAGCCTATTTAAAATCTATAAGCATCACTAAACAACCGCGTTAGTATAAAAGATGGCTAAGCTAATTCTAGCACTAGCTCAACTACACTATATAAGCCACCTATATAATTCTAGTGAAGCAAGACAATGATCTCTAATACACACTAATAAGACTAAGTCACTAATCTACTTACTCCTATGTGATAAAAGCTACACTAAGATTAGCACAAGAAAGTAAATAGTAAGTGACTTGATTCTTATACCAACGATGTAGAGAAGTAATGCACTCGAAGAATTAATCACAATGATCAACCATAAGAGAAATCCTTGGCAAAAAGATAACACAAGATTTTTTACCGAGGTTCACTTGCTTTCCGGCAAGCTACTCCTCATTGTGGCGATACACCCACTTGTCGGTTCACGAGCTAATCGACTATCAAGAGTCAAGCCCTCGGCGAGCGCCGTACAACCGCACACAAGATGGGGATCCTCCAAGCCACAAGCTCCACTAGAGTATCCAATTTGTGAACTCCCGCGGGGAAGGATCAAGAACCTCTTACAACACTTGGTGAGGGCTCCAACAATCTTCAATTGTGAGCTCAATCACCTCCGCTGCTCTAAGCCGTCTACCGTGTCGGGAAACACGGAGGAGTAACAAGAAATCCGTAGCAACTCAAAGATCAAGTGCCTCTAGAATGCAACTCTCAAGCAATGCACTTGAATCTCACTCAATCTCACTCAAGATGTGAAACTAAGCAAAGAGATGAGTGGAGGGGTTATTCTCTAGCTCAAAGGATGTCTCTAGGTCTCAAAATGTGCAAGAGTTGCCCTCAAACCCTGGACATCTTCTATTTATAACGAAGGGGTACGCAACTAGCCGTTACCGGACGACATAGTTCAAAACGTGTTGACCGGACGCTCCGGTCAGGGTGACCGAACGTGTCCGATCACTACAGGACAAGCATGAACAGTGCGCGTCAGAAGTTACGTTGCCAAGACCAGACGCATTCTAGTGTTTGACCGGACACGCTGCACCTAGTGTCCGGTCGGAGTCTAGTAAGCTCCCGCTGCGACCGGACGCGTCCGATCGCACGTGACCGGACGCGCCGCGCGTCCGGTCGGCTCTACGACCGGCTCTGCTCCTCTGGGTGCCTAACCGGACGCTCCGGTTCCATGAGAGACCAGACGCGCCGGTTGCAAACCCTAACACTCGCGCGCCTGACAACTGTTGAGAACTGACTGGACGCGTCCGGTCAAACCGCGACCGCGTCCGGTGCAGCGTCCGATCACCAGAGTGACCGCCGTTCTCCTCCGTTTCTTTTTTGACTTCCAGCGCAGTAGAAAAAAGACGTTTCACTTCTCCAAAAAGCGTTAAATCCCGCCTCGCAAGCTCGGCGGGAAGGAGAGAGGAACCCAAACCCCTCTCTACCGCTTAAACTCCACCGCCTTCATAAATGTGCTAACACCACCAAGTATACACCACCATGTGCATGTGTGTTAGCATTTCACAAACATTTTCAAGGCATTATGTTAGCTCTCTACTAGATCCTAATGCTTATGCTCAAGACATTGATCTAGTGGCACTTGATTTCCGAGCTAACCGTGATTGCCCCTCTTGATAGTCGGCTATGTATCCTAAACCCGATCAATCACTTCTCTACTAATCTTAGACTGGCAAAAGAAAAACCCTATGGTTATACCTTTGCCTTGCGCTCTTAGAACCTTCTCCACTTGAACACCATGTCTATCATTTTATGTGCATCATCACCATGATCGTCATTTCTTGTATATGCACCATCTCTTTGTGATCTTGTGACCACCACTCCTTGCCACATACACCTTCATCACATGTGTTGCTTATGCCTAACTCAAAACACTTAACACATGGCATTAGCAACTTGGTGTCATTAATTACCAAAACCAAACTTGGGCTTTCAATCTCCCCCTTTTTGGTAATTGATGACAACCATCACAAAGATATGAAATGAAATTAATTTTCAATTTCAATAGTATTAACTCCCCCTACATATGTGCTTCCATGAGTTTGGTTTAATTGTGCACATATGTATGGATTTGAATTTTGGGAGAGTTACTACTATCAAATTGATGCTAAGGTATATAGAATGGACCTTTGAAGCATGATACCAATCGAAGTTGCCTTTATATACCATCCTTAGCATCGATGTAGCTAGACACCACTTGTAATACATCACTTGTAAAGATCACAAACACTAAAGTACCCCGTGAGATCAACATTATAAGCGAAAGGTGTCTAGATACAACTTGTAAAGCTACTCTTAACAAATCATCATTCAAGATCTATTTCTAGCAATTACCATTCAATCATGAATATGAATTTAAGCTTTGCAATGCAACAATTCATCATATTAATGCACATACAAATGCAACAAATAATTCATGAGCTTGCTCCCCTACTTGTGTGCTCAATTTTAATTGATCCCTTTCCAATGTCATTCTCTCCCCCTTACTATATCTTTCTTCCCCTTTGCAACTAAACTTTTTATCTTTGTGACTTTTCTCTCCCTCTTTGTCAACAATCATCAAAAAGGTACCAATTTTAGTGAGAGATAAGTCAATCAATATGAGGGAGTCCAAATTATGGTTCAATCTAGATCTAGTTTGATCCAAGGACAAGCTTCTTCACACCTCGTAAAGTATAAGGGTTATCTTGACCATGTTAAATTACACATCATGAGCTCATTTTCTAGATTCAACACTAGGTTTGAAAGCCCACAAACATATCATATGCTACCACTAGATTAAACAAATACAGAAGTAATAGTGGTACCATATATATATCTAAACTCATTTGATTTTCATGAATGAGCCTATTTATCATGCAAATATGTCTATATGTTCTAAACATGTCCTTAGCAAAGTATGGATGATATGTCAAACAACTTTATCTTGCTATGTCGGAGGAGAGACATGTCATATAAGAATGTGGGAGTGCACTCATTTTAAGTTGGAGAAGTCAAGTATGTTCAATTCATTCTTCAACTTATAAAATCTCTTTTCATCAAGTGGCTTTGTGAATATGTCGGCTAGTTGATCTTCGGTGTCAATGCTCTCAATGCTAATATCACCCTTTTGTTGATGGTCTCTTATGAAGTGATGCCTTATGTCAATGTACTTGGTTCTTGAATGTTGAACTGGATTTTGAGTCATCTTGATAGCACTTTCATTGTCACAAAAATAATGGCACATTCTTGAATTTGATTCCAAAGTCACTCAAAGTTGCCTTCATCCAAAGTAATTGTGCACAACAACTACCGGCACTAATGTATTCGGCCTCGGTGGTAGATAGTGCAACACTATTTTATTTTTTTGATGACCATGAAATAAGAGACCTTCCAAGCAATTGACAAGTGCCACTTGTGCTCATTCTATTAATCTTGCATCCACCATAGTCGGAGTCTGAATATCTAATCAACTCAAAATTTGACCCCTTTGGAAACCATAATCCAATATCATGAGTGCCCTTAAGATATCTCAATATCCTCTTGGTTGCTTTCAAGTGACTTTCTCTAGGTGAAGCTTGATATCTTGCACACTTGCATACACTAAACATTACATCCGGCCTAGAAACGGTGACATAGAGCAAACTTCTAATCATAGACCGGTATTGCTTTTAATCTACCATGTTGCCACTAGCATCAACACCTAATTGATCATTTGTGCCTATTGGTGTACTCATTGGCTTAGCATCTTGCAATCCAAATTTCTTGATCATGTCCTTGATGTACTTGCCTTGACTTATAAAAGTGTTATTCTTCATTTGCTTGATTTGAAGTCTAAGGAAATAACTAAGTTCTCTAATCATAGACATTTCAAACTCATTTGCCATCATTGTTCCAAACTCTTCACAAAAGTCTTGATCTGTTGATCCAAAAATAATATCATCAACATAGATTTGTAACATAAACAAGTCATTTCCAAGCTTCTTAGTGAAGAGAGTGGTGTCAACATTTCCCATCTTAAAACTTTTAGAGAGAAGAAAGTCCCTCAATCTCTCATATCATGCTCTAGGTGCTTGCTTTAAACCATACAATGCCTTCTTTAGTCTATACACACAGTCGGGCTTCTTGTCATTTTCAAAACCGGGAGGTTGCTCAACATAAACTTCTTCGTTGATGTAGCCATTGATAAATGCACTCTTGATATCCATTTGATAGAGCTTGATGTTGTGTGCACAAGCATATACTAAAAGAATTCTAATTGTCTCCAATCTTGCAACCGGTGCATATGTTTCTCCAAAGTCAAGACCCTCAACTTGAGTGTGTCCTTGTGCTACCAATCTTGCTTTGTTTCTCATAACTACACTATCTTGATCTTGCTTGTTTCTAAAGACCCACTTAGTACCAATCATATTGTAGTTCTTTGGCCTCTCAACAAGCTCTCAAACTTAATTTCTAGTGAAGTTGTTTAGCTCTTCATGCATGGCATTTACCCAATCAAAATCCTTCAATGCATCTTCTATCTTCTTTGGTTCTTCTAATAAGACAAATGAGTAATGCTCACAAAATGATGCTAGTCTTGATCTAGTTTGCACACCACTTTGAATTCCACCAATGATTTGATCCAATGGATAATCTCTTCCAATATTGGTAGGTTGAAGTATTGGGAGTTGATTGCTTACACTTGCTTGACCTTGATTTTGCACTTCATCATGAAAACCACTAGAGGTTGCTTGATTTATATCAATTTGCACACTTTGGTTGATCACATGAATATCATCATCATCATAAACTTATATTGGCCTAACATCACCAATGTCCATGTTTCTCATTGCATTTGCCAATTGGTCTCCTCTCACATCATCAAGGTTTTGAGCTTCATTTTGAGATCCTTGGGTTTCATCAAACTCAACATTATGAACTTCTTCCAATGTGCTATTTGTGAGATTCCAAACTCTATATGCTTTGCTTGTGATAGAATAACCAAGTAAGAACCCTTCATCACATTTCTTATCAAACTTGATCAATCTAGTGCCTTTCTTGAGATTATAGCATTTGCAACCAAACACTCTAAAGTATGCAATGTTGGGTTTTCTTCTATTCAATAGCTCATATGGTGTCTTCCCAACCTTTCTATGGCAATAGAGACGATTGCTACAATAGCAAGCCGTGTTGATGGCTTCACTCCAAAATGAATGACTCACATTGTATTCACTAAGCATTGATCTAGCCATGTCAATCAAAGTTCTATTTTTTCTTTCAACTATACCATTGGATTGAGGAGTGTAGGTTGGAGAGAATTGATGTCCAATACCAAGATCATCACACAATTCCTCAATTCTTGTGTTCTTAAACTCACTACCATTGTCACTTCTAATCTTCTTGATGGTGATTTCAAACTCATTTTGCACTCTCTTGACAAAAGACTTGAATAGATCATAAACATCACTCTTGTCATAGAGAAAGAACACCCAAGTGTATCTAGTGTAGTCATCCACTATCACAAAGTCATACTTGTTGCCACCAATGCTAGTGTATGTTATTGGCCCAAACAAGTCCATGTGAAATAGCTCAAATGCCTTTGATATTCTCATTTCACTCTTACTAGGATGTGCATTTCCAACTTGTTTGCTGGCTTGACAAGCACTACATGGTTTATCCTTTTCAAAAGTCACATCTTTCAAGCCTCTAACTAAGTCATGCCTCAAAAGTTTGTTCAATTGTTTCATTCCAACATGACCAAGCCTTCTATGCTATAACCATCCCATACTAGATTTGCTAAGCAAGCATGATATCAATTGTGTCTCACTATCATTAAAGTCAACCAAGTATAAGCTATCATGTCTAAATCCTTTGAATATCAAATTTGATCCATCAACACTTATGACTTAAACATCATCACTACCAAATATGCACTTGAAGCCAAGATCACAAAGTTGTGCTACTGATAAAAGATTGAAATCCAAGCTCTCAACTAGCAATATATTAGATATGCTCATGTCATTTGAGATAACAATTTTATCAAGCCCCTTGACCTTGTCTTTCTTGTTGTTGCCGAAAGTGATAGCATCAAAACCACTATTTTGACTTGTATCAATTGATTTGAACATATAAGAATTCCCGGTCATATGTTGAGTACACCCACTATCAAGCACTCAATGCCTTCCTCCGGCTTTGTAATTGACCTACAAGATAAGATCAATTCTTTTTAGGTATCCAAACTTGTTTAGGTCCTCCCAGGTCAGTGACCAAGCTCTTTGGTACCCAAAATGGCTTTCTTCTTTGAGCCCATCCATAGTGCACCAATGAACTTAGCATGAACACCATTTTGTACCCTTGGTAAGTATATAGAAGGAATCAAACTTAATTGAGGATACATTAGCTTTGGATTTCTTGTTCATGCAAAGTTGCTCTATGTGACCAACTTGTTTGCAACTTTTATAATAGCTACCATTGTTCTTCACAAAACGAGTCTTGTGAGGAGCAAAAGCGGCCTTGCCTTTCTTGTGGTTATAGCACAATCCCTCTTTATAGAGAGAAGTCCTTTGGCTACCCAAGCACATAAGCAAGCGGTCCTCATCACCATAAGCCTTAGCTAAGGTGTGATTGAGCTCTTTTACCTCCTTCTCGAGATTTTCATTCTCAACTATTAGTGTGGAGTCACAAGTAAAACTGTCACCACTAGATGAGGATGATGTAGATGAGCTACATGAAGGGTTAGTGGGAGCAATAACAATAGGCTTATAAAAAGATTCATCAATTATATCTCATGATATGCCTATGTTGCAAGTTTTAGCCTTCTCAACATTAGTTGGCATGTTTTTACATTTTTCAACTAGAGAGGAATGAGCTTATTCAAGCTTAGTGTGAGACTTTTGAAGCTTCTTATGGTCTACCTTTAGACTTTTATAAGATGCTTTAAGCTCATCAAGTTCTTGTATAAGGTTTTTCTTTTCCTTAAGCAAGCCCTTGCACTCCTTTCTAGATTCTTTAAAATATTGAGTGCAATCTTCTAGTATAGTAATTAGTTCATCTTTAGTGAATTCTTCTTCATCACTATCACTATCACTAGCATTATCATGATCACTCTCATCGTCGGATGATACCTTAGCGGCCTTAGCCATGAAGCACGATGGAGTGTCGAAGAGGGAGACCTTCTCTTGGATGGCAATGCTAGCATGTCCCTTCTTCTTGCTCTTGTTGTCATCCTCATCATCACTTGAGGAATCATCACTGTCCCATGTAGCAACATGAGAGTCATTCTTCTTTTTATGAGAGTTCTCCTTCTTTTCTTGCTTCTTCTTTTGCTTCTTCATCTCCTTCTTGATAGCATCTTCATCATCACTATCATAAGGACACTTTGCAATGAGATGGTCCTTGCTATGACATCTAAAACATCTCATGGTATGCTCTTTCTTCTTGAATGAGTTATTCCTCCTTGCACGAAAGCCTTTCTTCTTCATGAATTTCTCAAATTGCTTGACAAAAAGAGCCATCTTCTCATCAATGTCATCACTATCACAAGAGCTTGAGTCTTCATCACTTGATGATTCAATTTTGAATTTGTCCTTGGATGTGGTGGCTTTGAATGCCGCACTCTTCTTCTTCTCATCATCCTTCTTCTCACTTTCCTTCTTCTTCTTTTTGACCAACTCCTCTTTCTCATCATCTTCTCTATATGAATCATCGGTCATCACTTCTTGGAATACTTGTTGAGGAGTTGAATCCTTCAATGTAGTCCTCACTAGCATGGTGATCAATGTATCAAATCTTTTGGGCAAGCTTCTCAAGAACTTCATAGAGAATTGGTTGTCTTTGACCTCCTCACCAAGTGCTTTGAGCTCATTCACAATGACTTGTAATCTATGAAATATTTCCGGTACACTCTCATCTTCTTGCATCTTGAAACTAGAAAACTTTTTTTGCAAGATGTATGCTTTAGCGGTCTTTGTGCCTTCGGTGCCCTCAAAAGTTTTTTCTAGCTTGGCCCAAGCATCATGAGCAATCTCAATGTTCTTCACTTGCTCAAAGGTCTTATCATCTAGTGTCTCATGAAGAGCGCTAATGGCAAAGTTATTGTATTGGAGCTTCTTCTCTTCTACCGGTGTAGGTGCTTTCGGATTAGCAACCTCAAATTTTATTTCGGTGACCTTCCACATTTCTCTATTGATTGACTTGAGGTGTACGGTCATCTTAACCTTCCAATATACATAATTTATGCCATCAAAGTGAGGTGCCTTCTTGGTGTTGTTGATGTGCAAGCTTAATTGAGCCATTTCTTTTTCACCGTAGGTTGTTAAGCCTCAAATAAATGGTGTCTCAGCTCCGATACCACTTATAAGGTCCAAATGGCTAGAGGGAGGTGAATAGCCTATTTAAAATCTACAAGCTTCACTAAACAACCACGTTAGTATAAAAGATGGCTAAGCTAATTCTAGCACTAGCTCAACTATACTATGCAAGCCACCTATACAATTCTAGTGAAGCAAGGCTATGATCTCTAATACACACCAACAAAACTAAGTCACTAAGCTACTTACTCCTATGTGATAAAAGTTACAATAAGATTAGTACAGGAAAGTAAAGAGCAAGTGATTTGATTCTTATACCAACGATGTAGAGAAGTAATACACTCGAAGAATTAATCACAATGATCAACCACAAGAGAAATCATCGGCAAAGAGATGACACAAGATTTTTTACTGAGGTTCACTTGCTTCCCGGCAAGCTACTCCTCATTGTGGCGATACACCCACTTGTCGGTTCGTAAGCTAATCGACTATCAAGAGTCGAGCCCTCGGCGGGCGTCACACAACCGCACACAAGATGGGGATCCTCCAAGCCACGAGCTCCACTAGAGTATCTAATTTGCGAACTCCCGCGGGAAAGGATCAAGAACCTCTTACAACACTTGGTGAGGGCTCCAACAATCTTCAATTGTGAGCTCAATCACCTCCGCTGCTCCAAGCCATCTACCGTGTCGGGAAACACGGAAGAGTAATAAGAAATCCGCAGCAACTCGAAGATCAAGTGCCTCTAGAATGCAACTCTCAAGCAATGCACTTGAATCTCACTCAATCTCACTCAAGATGTGCAACTAAGCAAAGATATGAGTGGAGGGGTTGTTCTCTACTCAAAGGATGTCTCTAGGTCTCAAAATGTGCAAGAGTTGCCCTCAAACCCCGGACATCTTCTATTTATAACGAAGGGGTACGCAGCTAGCCGTTACCGAACGACACAATTCAAAACGTGCTGACCGGACGCTCCGGTCAGGGTGACCGGACGCGTCCGGTCACTACAGGACAAGCATGAACAATGCGCGTCAGAAGTTACGTTGCCGAGACCGGACGCGTTCTAGCGTTTGACCGGACGCGCCGCACCTGGCGTCCCGTCGGAGTCCAGTAAGCTCCCGCTGCGACCGGACGCGTCCGATCGCACGTGACCGGACGCGCCACACGTCCGGTCGGCTCTACGACCGGCTCTACTCCTCTAGGTGCCTGACCGAACGCTCCGGTGCCGTGAAGGACCAGATGCCCCGGTTGCAAACCCTAACACTCGCGCGCCTGACAACTGCTGAGAACTGACCGGACGCGTCCGGTCAAACCGCGACCGCGTCCGGTGCAGCGTCCGGTCACCACAGTGATCGCCGTTCTACTCCGTTTCTTTTTCGACTTCCGGCGCAGTAGAAAAAAGGCATTTCACTTCCCCAAAAAGCGCCGAATCCCGCCTCGCAAGCTCGGCGGGAGGGAGAGAGGAACCCAAACCCCTCTCTACCTCTTAAACTCTACCGCCTTCGCAAATGTGCTAACATCACCAAGTGTACACCACTATGTGTATGTGTGTTAGCATTTCACAAATATTTTCAAGGCGTTATGTTAGCTCTCTACTAGATCCTAATGCATATGCTCAAGACATTGATCTAGTGGCACTTGATTTCCGTGCTAACCGTGATTGCCCCTCTTGATAGTCGGCTATGTATCATAAACCCGGTCAATCACTTATCTACTCATGTTAGACCGGCAAAAGGAAAACCCTATGGTTATACATTTGCCTTGCGCTCTTAGAACCTTCTCCACTTGAACACCATGTCCATCATTTTATGTGCATCATCACCATGATCGTCATTTCTTGTTCATGCACCATCTCTTTGTGATCTTGTGGCAACCACTCCTTGCCACATATACCTTCATCGCATGTGTTGCTTATGCCTAACTCAAAACACTTAACACATGACATTAGCAACTTGATGTCATTAATTACCAAAACCAAACTTGGGCTTTCAGCGGTGGTGTCGGCAGTGGTGGCCATGAGTACAGAGCGGAGTGCTTTGTGGATGTTTTTTTTTCAATGCGGGCAAACGACGTGTGTGGTGCCGCACGACAGACACCTCGTTCGGCTGGCTGGTGGCCGGTGGCTGATGCTGATTTGTTGTAAGAGAAAAATACTGCTGACTGGCTGGTGGCTGGTACTAAAATAATATGAGAGAAAAGCACTGACCAACCGGTTGGTGGCTGGTACTAAAATGATGTGAGAGAAAAGCGCTGGCCAGCGGGGGTCGTCAGATGCTCGAGTCCCATTCGTCATTTACTGTAACAGAAAACAAAAAAAACAATCCATATGCGACACTGCAAGCTACTGTTTTCCTGAACGCAGTTCATGCACCGATGGCGATCCCGCGGTTGAGGTTCTTACTTCCTGGTCCTGGGTCTACCATTCCGGTGCACAAGCCGGAACCAAGCCGAGCCGGCGCGGCGGAGGGAGGCAGCGGCTCGTGGAGCTCGTATATCAGCGACAGGATGACGCTGACCGGTGGGACCAGTTGGCTGGCCCGCATGGCAGAGCGAAGCTATACTAGGCGAGGCAGGAGCAGGAGTCTACTCTCGGCCGCCTCTCTCGCCTGCTCCAAATCCCCCTTCCCCACGCTCCGCCACAACCCCCGGGCCCGGTCTCCGGCCACCGTGCTGCGCGCAGGACGAGGCCCGAGCCTGCGCGCTTGGTCTACTGCCATGGACGACGAGGCCAAGTCTGGTCCTCAATCGGACATGAACACCGACGCTGCCGCGGATGCCGAGGCGGCCGCCGCTCCGCTGCCGCCCTCGAGCTCAGAAACGGCGGAGAGAGAGGAGGCAAAGGTCGAGGAGGCGGATGAGGAGGGCCAGGTGGTTGAGCGGTTGGTCGAGCTGGTGAGCGAGATCGCGGCCATCTCGGACTTCAGGAACTCGTACCGGCGGCAGTTCTGCAACCTGTCCCGGCGGATCCGGCTCCTCGTGCCCATGCTGGAGGAGGCCAAGGAAGCGCCCGCGCCGCTTCCGGCGGCGTCGGAGGCCGCGCTACGGCGGCTCAGGGACGCGCTCCACGCCGCCCGGGAGCTGCTCCGGCTCGGCAGCAGCGGCAGCAAGATCTTCCTGGTGAGATTTCTCGCTTAAGGCCTGTGTGGCTTTGTCGTCTTGCTTATGCTCGGCCGCTTAATTTTCTTCTGTTTATACTGATTTTCGTGATAAATTATGATTTCGCTGTGGTGGTAAAGAGAGTTTGCCGGGCAAATCGGAGGGAATTTAAGTGTGTTAACACTACGGAATTTAGCACTTCCGACGGCACACCAAGGAATTTAAGTTTTTGCCTGCCACTCTTTTGGGTTATTACGAAATGTGAATTACTTGGTGAAGGTTTGACTAGGTTTTGGTCTTTTGGAATATCTTGCTGTCAAATCAATGCCGAGTCAGGGTATTTGACATTGTTTAATGCCGCTGAACAAGTCTGTCCAATATCTTAGGTGTTACCTTTTTCGTTTATGCATACATTTCAGACTTGGCGAAACCATGTTTTGCCACTTGGATCCGATTATGCACCTTCTAATTATGGTGTAAGCGGCAGTATCGTTGTATTCCAAAGTTGTTTAGTTTGTGCCTTTGCCCGTTGAGGTCTTAATATGCCATAAACATAGTACCTACAAGCTTCATAGCTGCAAATTTTTTTCTGTGAAATACGGAGTGAAAACTCACCATGTAATTACTCCATACTATTTTTATTTACTGCTAGGTTGATTACCATACCTGGTTGAACATTAGCATTTGTGCAGTTGCACTTTCTATTCCATTTCTGTGGCGCAGGCGGATAAGAATGGCCGTGATGCTAGTGTAAACTCTTATGAGCAGAAGACATATGCCTAGAGAATGTGGTTGACATGGATCTATAGCATCAAGCTCCACACTGGAACAGATTTTTAACTTAATTCATTGCTTTACTTATATGGACTAACAGTAGTGGAGTAAGATGAGTCAACCAGAACATAATGGTAGTCATCTGGTCACAGAACTTTCTTCACTGGAAACTTAAGCTAAACATTTGTTGTTGCAAGTGTAAAAGCTGTGCAGAATTTTAAAGCTGCATAGTCACAAAAAAAGCTGCATGGTTCCATTGTAATGTTGTAAGGGAATTGCTCCAATACTCCTCTTTCTAAAAATAGCACACATCTCAAAGCAGTCCATCTAATTAATTTAATACTCTTAATTATTATCCATCTAGTCCCGCATGGGCCTGGTCCTTCAAAGCCTAATTCGTGCCCAGCCCGAATCCAGTGCAGTTGTTAACATCTGCGCGTCTGTCTCCCTTAGCATCTCCGGCGCTCTTCCATCTCGTCGTGAGGGAGTCTGGATTCACAAGTCGCAAGCTCCTACCTCTTCTGTTTTGTGTGAGGATGTACATCTCGCATGAGGAGGTGTGCTAGGGCCATTCGCTGCTGGTTCTTGGCCGTGTGAAGTCTGCCGCCTCTAAATCTCTAATGGCTGCTGCCGTTGTTGGAGGTATGTGAGGGCGACCACCGTGACAGTTGCGTTGATCTTGGACGTCGCCACAGGCATTGCTGGCAAGGGAGCACCACCATCTCCATCTGAATGCATGGACACCACATCTCCCATTCCCGACGGTGACGAAGAAAAGGCATATAAGATGGACGACAGGAAGAGTCCACGATGATTGCACTCCACGACATGTGCGCTCGAGGGCGGGGCATCGACATCAGGTATACGTATACGTATATTTCTGCCTCCATGAGAAGGGTGACATGCCTCCTCGTGTCGCCGTACATGGACCGGTGGACGGAAGTATGGAACAGCGCGCACCAAACAAAGGCCATATATAGAAGGGAGATATAGATGAGATTGACTTGTGCTGGAGAAGTTGTGGATGGAGCTCCGCTGTCGTGAAGGACTCATCTCGCGAGAAAGCTCCGAAGAAAGCTGATGTAGAGGATTGGGTTTGGGCTGGGAATGATTTGGGTTGGAAGGGCCCAAGCAGGCAAATGAACATAATGAAGAAAATGTTAACTTATTTAGTTGGGCTGCTTTGAGATGTGTGCAATTTTCAGAAAGAGGAGTACTGGAGCAGTTCTCATGTTGTAAAAGGTGGTCACATTTAAGCAAGTGGTGATGTCGTTACTTCTGAGGCCTTGTAAGAGGTTTGCATGCTTATTCATAGGAAACATTAGTTCCACATCACTGTAAATTACTCTATTTAGATATACAATTCAATACCATCCAAATATGTCTTTTTTCCTTTATCTTACCAATTTGGTAGTTGTCTCTATCCACATCACTCACCAAGTCGTCACTGCCATGTCTCCATCAAAAAGTGGAAATGCTAGTAGCTCGACTCACTCTTTGTCTTATTTACCTTGACTACCAAACTCTTTTCCTCCTAACTCGAATTGGCCTCTGGTGCCGTGACCGTGAAGCATGAGGATTGAGGAATCAAGGTGCTGCCCCACTGAACTCCTTTGGAGGATAGGATATGGCCAGCCTTCCATTGGGAATTTAGTTCCATCGCCTCTATCACATGTGATCAAGCTGAGTTACCCTTATCTACTACTGCCTCCACCCTACGCCCTACTTTACATAATGTTTAGATCCTATACGAGCACTAAATGAATCCTATATATTTGCACAAGCTTGTTTGTTGTAGACCAGTATGATTTGGTCCTAGATCATATATGAGCATCAAATGAAGCCTATCATTAGATCCCTGCATATCCCTTGTGTGGTTAATTTTCTCTTATGTTGTAGTGATCACTTTGGCAGTAAGCACATATTTAAATATTATTTGTGCTAGATACACCAGCATGACCATTCATACCATAAAGCCTCTGCTATTTGTAGGTTCTTGATAGAGAGAAAATAATGAAGACTTTCCAGGATGTCACTGTAAGACTTGAACAAGCCTTAGCTGGTATCTCGTTTGATGAACTTAATATATCTGATGAAGTAAGAGAGCAGGTAGATTACTATATTCCAGAGTTTCTCTTTACATTAATGCTTTCTATAGTACTACCGTTTTGATGTTTTTTCCTTGTTCTGTATACCATAATATCTGCAATGTTATGCAGGTTGAATTGGTGCATACTCAGTTCAAAAGAGCTAAGGAACGATCAGATTTATCTGATGATGATCTTTTTAATGACCTGATGTCTCTCTATAATTCAAGCAGCAGTGCTAGTGTTGACCCAGATATTCTTCGAAGGTTATCTGAGAAGTTGCAGCTTGTCACAATATATGACCTCAATCATGAATCTCTGACCTTGCATGAGATGGCTAGAGGCGGTGATCCAGGTGCAGTTGTTGAAAAGATGTCAATGCTCCTCAAAAGGATTAAGGATTTTGTGCAGACAGAAGACCCTGAGATGGGTGCTCAAGCAAGTACAGCAAACATTTCCCCAAAAGACAACTCAGCACGTCCTGTTATTCCTGATGATTTCCGTTGCCCAATATCACTGGATTTAATGAATGAACCAGTTATTGTCGCCACTGGGCAGGTCATACTTTTGTCCATTATCCAATTAAAATGTTTCCATTCAATATACAGACCTTTTGCATTTCAGCTCACTAGAATTCCTTGCATATGCATCTGCAGACTTATGAGCGGGGGTACATAGAGATGTGGCTGGAGGCTGGCCATGATACCTGTCCGAAGACACAGCAGAAGCTTGCCAATAAATCCCTGACTCCAAATTATGTCCTACGTAGCCTCATAACTCAATGGTGCGAGGCAAATGGTATTGAACCTCCAAAACGCCCTGCTCAACTTAGGGATGCACCATTGCCATGTAGTGCTGCTGAGCATAGCAATGTTCTTGAGCTTCTTCAGAAACTGTCATCCCAAAACCTTGAAGATCAACGTGGCGCTGCTGGTATGCTTCGTCAGCTTGCCAAGCGCAGTGCTGAAAATCGTGCTTGTATTGGGGATGCTGGTGCTATTCCTATTCTTGTTAGTATGCTATCAACCACTGATGTTATCACCCAGGAACACGTGGTCACTGCTCTCTTGAATCTTTCCATCTATGAAGAGAACAAGGCAAGAATAATCTCTTCTGGAGCTGTTCCTGGAATTGTGCATGTATTAAAGAGGGGCAGCATGGAGGCTCGGGAGAATTCAGCTGCCACACTGTTCAGTCTATCTCTTGTAGATGAGAACAAGGTGACTATTGGGTGCTCAGGGGCAATTCCTGCGCTTGTGCAGCTATTGAGTGATGGAAGCCAACGGGGTAAAAAGGATGCAGCAACAGCACTATTTAACTTGTGTATTTACCAGGGCAACAAGAGGAAAGCTGTTAGAGCTGGATTGGTACCTATACTACTAGAATTACTCATGGAGATTGAAAGTGGGATGGTAGATGAGGCCCTTGCAATATTGGCAATCCTCTCAGACCACCCTGAGGGGAAGACAGCTATTGGCGCTGCTTCTGCAATACCTGTACTTGTTGGAGTTATCAGAAATGGATCTCCAAGGAGCAAGGAAAATGCTGCTGCTGTTATGGTGCATCTATGCAATGGCGAAGGCGAACAGCAGCAACAGCATCTTGCTGAAGCACAAGAGCAGGGCATCATGTCTTTGCTGGAGGAGCTAGCAGAAAGTGGCACAGACAGAGGAAAAAGGAAAGCTGTGCAGCTGCTCGAACGAATGAATCGGTTCCTAAAGCAGCAGAGTCAAGCCCAAGCCGAAGCAGAGGCCATAGCACATGCTCACGAGCAAGCACAAGCACAAGCGCAGCCTCAGATCCTGGTTCAAGCTCAAGCACACGCAGATATGCAAGCTGAGCGATCACTACTTCCCACTTCATCAGATATTTCTGATAGATGAGGTTTTTGATCAGCAGCATGTTTTGTCTAGTTATTGGCTTGTTTTTTTTAGCTCAGGCTGGCAGGTGGAAGATTGCCTGCAACTGTTATTGTGGAGTTTTCTGCTTTCTGTTGAACACTGCAAATTAGGAGGTCTGGGCAGCGTGATTTAGGTCCATGAGCATGTTGACTAGTGGGTTCTGAGGCAGCTATTAACCTGCATGTGTTGGTACAATGTACCGGTGATTGAAGGTAGTATCCTCGAGTTTTAGGGGGGTGTCGTTGAACTTGTACCCGGTGCCCAGTGCAGGACTAATTCTGGTGTCCTAGGTTGAGAACCTTACGTGCCTGACAAAGTTGTAGTGAAGCTTTGTTTCAAAAAAGTGTGTGTTCATCCAGTCCTGACAGTGGAGCATTGGGGGATTTTTTTTGCCCTGGGTTCAATGATCCTGAGTTTGTAAAACAAGAAAAACAACTGGTGAGGTATAAGCTTTAGTCCAGTAACATGTTTTTCTCCCATCTCTTCTGCCTCTTCCATAGCTCCATGCCTCCATATGTACATTGAACTAAAAGAAATCGGCATGTTGGGATCATGAACATTTGTGGCCTGTTGTAGTCTTGTAGATGAGAACAAGGGCAATACCAGCGCTTGTGCAGCTATTGACAGACTGCCATCGTAAGGGAATCCAATCCACCTGGGCTGGATGTACCCAGTATGCATCAGTTTGCAGCTTGTCGCCTTGCCTACATGAGTATGTCCATTCCTTCAGGTTCAGTTCCAGCCCACTCACTCTTATCCGATTCCGATCCGCTGCCTATCTGGACTCTGGACGACTCTTGATGCATCTGACCCTGCTGCGTACACGATGTGTAAAAAATATGGCTAGTAGCTCCTCGACAGCACAGGCGCGCAGTCCAGTCCGGCGTCCGCGCCCGGGCAAGGCCTCACCGGCGCATGCAGCAATCCTGACGAATCGCTCTGCCGCTGCCCCGACGGCCCGACCTGAGGCTGAAATGCGATCCCATTGGCAGACGTCGCCCTCGGCGAGCTTGGCCACACTAGTACACTACCTCGTGTCGCTCGGGACAAGCGCAGCTGTCACGGCGGTAGGGCTCAGCGCGGCCGAAAGGGCGGGGGTGCAGGTGCACGCCGATGACCCCGGCCGACCAGGCCACATGCGCGTGCGCCGTGCCTTTCCTGTCGTCAACGCTTAGTTCAGCCGTTGAGGGCCTGAGGCCTCGGGGGAGAGACCTGGCTAGTTTGACGTGCTAGCTGTAGGCCCTGTTTAGTTGGGAAAAATTTTGAGGAAAAATTCTTGTAACACTTTTCGTTGTTATTTGGTAAAATTTGTCTAACCATGGACTAACTAGGCTCAAAACATTCGTCTCGACATTTACAGACAAACTGTACAATTTATTATTTTTTTACCTACATTTAATGCTCCATGCATACGTACAAAGATTCGATGTGACAGTTACTATGCAAAAATTTTTAGCACACTTTTTGGCCATCTAAACAAGGGCGTAGCTGACTAGTGGGAATGTGGGTATGACGCCCGGCGGTGGACTGCTCGTTTGTCCTTTGTTCGCTCAATCGAGCAATTATGCAGGGTCCGGTCGTGGGTGACATTATTGTTGAGAGTCAGAACGTGATGTGACCGGGTGAGGTCAAAGTGGTAACAAACTCTGGCATCAACAAATATCAATGATTGGCATAGGAAAATACTCCTAGTCTCCTATCACAAGCACGCGTTAAGATTGCAGCTATACTGCGTTAAGGTGTTAAGGCGAATAACAACTTAAATACAAACCATTTTAACTTGTTGCACTTCAAAGGGATTAACTAAAAAAATAAAATCACTATTATAGACGGGAAACCAGAAACAGAAACGGTAGAAAACCAACCTGTGTTCATTTTGTGTTCTGACGTAGAAAACCAGAATCGTTTTAGTTTTGATTCCTGCAATTGAGAAACCAAATTGTTTCTTCTATCCAAACACACCTTTTGCGTTCAAGCAGGAACTCCGGTTGCACGCCTGCTCGTTCTCCATTGCTGGATGTTGTAGCTAGCTAACAATTTTTTTTGTCATTACTCCCACCGTTTCAAATTATGTCATTTCTACTGATTTGAACTTATCTAATTTGACCAAATTCATAGAAAAATATATTAGGGAACTACTTTAAGTTATTTTATCTATAATGGTAGAAATCGACAATCACAATAGATTTAGGGTATTCTAGACTACTGTTTTACAATGACAGAGGTGGGTATTTTTTAGAAAACAAAATATGTATGCAAAACTATAACTTCTATTTTTTAGAGTCTACTACCAAATTAATTGTTTGCTATTTCTGTTTATTGTGAATTCTAGTATTCTTCTTTTTTTCTTGCACATTTTACGGGAATTAATTGGGGATTCTATAGTGAGTATTTAGTTAGTTTAAGAAAAAATGTTTTGTATACATAATATACTATACTATATTCAGATTCCAAGATGGTTTACACTAAATTGGTTTTATAGCTATAAATGACACATTAAAATAAACAGTGGTAAAGTCTAACCTTGAGACTGTATATACCTAATTAAAATGTCACAAGTCTATTTTCGGTGCACTCTTCATTCCATTTGTTTAATTTTGATTCTCAACTCGGCACAAGCATCATGTGACCACAACGGATTGGAGCAGTGGACCAAACTACGGGACCTAAAAGTCGACACCCAAAATCAAACGACTCAGCAAAGTCCGGAAGTTCAGAAAATCTCTGGTAGTTCAGCGAAAGTGCTACAGTTGGAATCAGCACAAGCCCCAATCACGATTTTCACAAATCTAGAGCTGATCCCAATATCTGAGGTATTTCCACAACGAGCTCACCGGTTATGAATCTCCATCATCAAATCATCAGCATATGCCTCAGATATGCCAACTCAACATATGCCATCCAACTCCATCAACTTGAATAAATGGCACCAATAGCAAGCAATTTGATGAGCAATCACCATAAATGGCTACAGAAATCTAGAATCTTAAGTAGACACAAGGATCTTGGAAACCCTTTGTGAAAAAAAACCATTGGCAACGATGAGCGAACAATCCACTATGTGATGAGGACATCCTCCACTATTACCCGCTGGCAAAGACGCAACAAAAAAAGGCCAAGTGGCCTAGTTGTAGTCGGGCGGCGACCGTGTGAGCCTCTGAATAATCCCACCTTGCTTAGCTTGGGAGAAGGAAGCCACCTTAAAGAGAGAGCCACCCTTCCCTATCGGACTAGTCTTTTAGGGACATTGGGCCTTTCTCCGAGTGGGTGTGCATAAGAACTGTTGGGGTCCAGGCAACCTTAATTTATTGGGCCTCGGCCAACCCCACCTGGACCGGATGTATCATTTGGTATCAGAGCTGGGCCCTTGTTTAAGGGGGTGGGAATGATAAGGACATCCTCCACTATTACCCGCTGGCAAAGACGCAACAAAAAAAGGCCAAGAGGCCTAGTTGTAGTCGGGCGGCGACCGTGTGAGCCTCTGAATAATCTCACCTTGCTTAACTTGGGAGGAGGAAGCCACCTTAAAAGAGAGAGCCACCCTTCCCTTATCAGACTAGTCTTTTAGAGACATTGGGCCTTTCCCCGAGTGGGTGTGCATAAGAACTGTTGGGGTCCGGGCAACCTTAATTTATTAGGCCTCGGCCAATCCCACCTGGGCCGGATGCATCATTAATGATGAGGACATCCTCCACTATTACCCGCTGGCAAAGACGCAACAAAAAAGGCCAAGAGGCCTAGTTGTAGTCGGGCGGCGACCGTGTGAGCCTCTGAATAATCCCACCTTGCTTAACTTGGGAGGAGGAAGCCACCTTAAAAGAGAGAGCCACCCTTCCCCTATCAGACTAGTCTTTTAGGGATATTGGGCCTTTCCCCGAGTGGGTGTGCATAAGAACTGTTGGGGTTCGGGCAACCTTAATTTATTGGGCCTCGACCAATCCCACCTGGGCCGGATGCATCATTTGGTATCAGAGCTGGGCCCTTGTTTAAGGGGGTGGGAATGATGAGGACATCCTCCACTATTACCCGCTGGCAAAGACGCAACAAAAAAAAGGGCAAGTGGCCTAGTTGTAGTCGGGCGCGACCGTGTGAGCCTCTGAATAATCCCACCTTGCTTAGCTTGGGAGAAGGAAGCCACCTTAAAAGAGAGAGCCACCACCCTTCCCTATCGGACTAGTCTTTTAGGGACATTAGGCCTTTCTCCGAGTGAGTGTGCATAAGAACTGTTGGGGTCCGGGCAACCTTAATTTATTGGGCCTCGGCCAACCCCACCTGGACCGGATGTATCACTATGTAAATGAAGATACATGAGGTGTAAACTAACAAGGTCGTGGAGGCTTCAAATCCCCACGAAATTCGCTCTTATATTAGTGTATTTGGTAGAACAAAGACTCACCACTTTCTCTCAAACCTTAGCTCTCTCTCGTACGCAATCAAAAGAAGGGCCCTCAAATTAAGTTGCATACACATCTAGTGGCCAGAGACAAACTGTGGAAGTTCATGAGAGTTTTCCTAAACTTCCGGACCTTGCGTGATGTCAAATTGGAGTTGCAGATATCATAGTATCATCACGTCGTTTTTTAGTTACTACGGCAAGCCTCACCTCTCATCTCGCGTACCATTTTCTGATGGTACCTACTAGATCTTCAGCTCCATCACTTCATGTGTACAAAAGATACTACACACCCTTTGACAGTGCTTGCATTGGCATGCTTGGAGTAAAATAAAAGAATGCTAGGAATCATTGCTGTTAGCCTGTTAAGGTTCGGGAGCCAGGCCTTCATAATTTTTCTCTCCTGCTATATCCGTCCTGAAAAGAATGCAACTATAGATTGCGTGCCACGAAAAATAGCACGTTTGACCAAGATTTTAATGAATAATATTTACAGTTATGCCTTTAAATTAATTTATTATAAAAATAAATTTCATAATTAATCTGATGGTATTTTTTGGTACCATAAACATGAATATTTTTTTATTTATAATTGGTCAAACTTAAGGTACTAAAACGTAACACTGTACTAAAATTATATTCTTTTGTGGATGGAGGTAGTAAGCTAGTTTATTAGGCAGCTAGTATCTACAGAATGAAGAAGTATAATTCTTTATATTCAGGTTTTGTGACATTGGTCAAGCAGAACGGAATTAGTAGAAGCTAGGCGGCTCAATTGATGTGCTTTATTCGCCGTTCAACATAATATACATAGTATGAGCTGAGGAAAGTCTAGTACCCAGCCCTTGTTTAGTTCCCCCAATTCTCCCCCAAATTTTACTATGCAAAAAAAAAGATTTCCTTTCACATCAAAATGTCGGCAAATGCATGGAGTACTAAATATT
Organism: Saccharum hybrid cultivar R570; assembly: GCA_038087645.1. Lineage (NCBI taxonomy): Eukaryota > Viridiplantae > Streptophyta > Magnoliopsida > Poales > Poaceae > Saccharum > Saccharum hybrid cultivar. The sequence goes on along the minus strand of JAQSUU010000043.1, from coordinate 2,800,816 downwards.
GATGAAATCAAAAACTAATTGCACAGTTTTGTTGTACTTTGCGAGATGAACATTTTAAGCCTAGTTAGTCAAAATTTAGATAATTTTTACCAAATACAAACGAAATGCTACATGAATTCTGATACAGTGTTTTTCTCCCCAATTCACCGAACTAAACGAGGCCCCAATCAGAAAACGCGTATGCATGCGATTGGTGTGCCATGCGGTAGGTTAACACGTCGCCTTTTCAGGTTTTGTCTGAACACGCACTGAAATCAATTAGACTGTTAGTAGGTGGCTAGCGCTCTGGGCGAATTTTTTTTTGTCACATCGGATGTTTTATGGGATGTTGAAAGGGGTGTTCGGATATTAATAAAAAAACCAATTACATAACTCGTCTGGAAACCGCGAGACGAATTTATTAAGCCTAATTAACCCGTCATTAGCACATGTTTACTGTAGCATACCATTGTCAAATCATGGATTAATTAGGCTTAAAAATTCGTCTCGCAAATTTATCACAATCTGTGTAATTAGTTATTTTTTTGTTTATATTTAATACTCCATACATGTAATGTGACCGGGTAAAAATTTTTTGGAGATGAACTAAACACCCTTCGGATTCTGGATATCAAGGTATAGGCAGGCACAGAAAGTACTACTAGTATATATACTCCCTCCATTCCAAATTATAAGGCATTTCAAGAATCTTGTAAAGTCAAAGCATCTTAAGTTTGACCAAAATTATAGAGAAAATTATAAAAACTTATAACATCAAATAAGTATACTATAAAAATATAATTAATAAAAAATCTAATGATACTTAATTAATGTCATAAATATTATTATCTTATCATATAAATTTGGTCAAACTTAAGATCCTTTGACTCTCCAAGATTCTTGGAATACCTTATAATTTGGGATGGAGGGAGGAGACTAGATATGATCTTCTTTAATTTATCTACCAGGAGTAAGTAGTATCAAACAAATCAACCCATCAAGCTAGGGCCGGGTGCAACAATAATCTTGTCGTCATTATAATTATATAGTGCCTGAGCAAAAGGCTAGAGCTAGCATATAGCTAGGGTGGTCGCTGTAAAGAGAAAACACGGCGTAAGCTTTCTCCAATTAAGGAGCAACTGTAATAGAGAAGAGTGCGAGTGACATGACACAGATGGCACTACATACAACTTTAAAAAATCAAATTACTATGTATGCAGTCTTCAGTCTCTTCCAAATATAACGGCAGGTTAATATTTACAATTTAATGTAACAATAGTGATTTCATCGATGAGATGGGGGGTCTGTTGCTGACCAAGGCACCTTACGTCCTTACTGTAAGTCAAACTGTATATCTCATTATGCAGAATATAGTTGTTTACATAATACGCATCATACATATATTATGCGCATAGTAATGTTATAATAAAATTACAGCACATCGCATCACATAATACTCAAGCACGATGCAGGCCGTGAATATATAGGCCGTGCCGCAGATGAAAAGTTGACGCGATTATTACATGGACGAAGACTGGATATATACGTGTGTAAAGCGCGGGCGATATGATGCATGTGTGCTGTCGCCATTGACGGGATGGAAAACTGGAAAGCAGTTAGGCGAGGGTAGCTCTTGATCGCTCGTCGTGGATGCATGTGGAGTGCCATACCAGGCAGGACCGACCGCACGCCCCCGGCCAGCGCCCACACTGATTCATGCATGCATGCAGGCAGGCATGGGCGCACCAACAAATTCAGGCATGCTGCATAGTACGACGCTCGCTTTCTCGCCGTGCTGCCTTTGGCCTTGTTCACTCCCCCGTCCCAACCCAAAATATTTTCTCTTCCACCCATCACATTAAATCTTTCGACACATGCATGAAGCATTAAATGTAGGTAAAAAATATAACTAATTGCATAGTTTGTCTGTAAATGTCGGGACGAATCTTTTGAGCCTAGTTAGTCCATGATTAGACAAATTTTATCAAATAACAACGAAAGATGCTACAGTAACTTTTTACCTACTTTTCGCGAAGTGAACACACCTTGTTTCCAAGCTCCTGCTGTTATGTTACTCCGTAGTACTATCATTAATATATTAACAGCTGTTGCATGCAACTAGTACGTACGGAGTACTATATAAAAGCAGCAGGTTTGAGCGATTGACTTGGGAATGAAGGGGGCAAAAGAAAAGGTAGGGGATATCTCCTCAGCTGCTTCAAGCTGCCGTCCTTTCCTCCATTGTGGTGCCCGACGACGACGGGCTGTTGGCCAGCGACGCGCATGAAGGACGCCAGCCGACGCGAGAGCTTTGACTGCTGCAGCCGGCGGCACCGCGCCAGCCCGTCAGGGGTCACCGTCGGCGTCCTCCGCCCTGCAGCACTTGGTGGCCGACGCGGAACCGCCAAACCGGCCTCCACGGCTTTGGCATCGTATTCGGCCAGACTTGCGAAACAAGTTGAATGTTCCAAAATCACGTGTGTCCTCGAATCGTAGGGGAGGCACGGCAGGTGCCCGATGGATTTGCATACCATCAGGCGACTGCGTCCGAGTAAGGTAGTGTTTAGATGGTGTAAAAGTTGGTGTAAAATTCCTGTAACACTTTTCGTTGTTATTTGGTAAAATTTATCCAATCATGGACTAACTAGGCTCAAAAGATTCGTCTCGACATTTACAGACAAACTGTGTAATTAATTATTTTTTACCTACATTTATTACTCCATGCATACGTCTAAAGATTCGATGTGACGGGGAATCTTGTAAAATTTTTAGAAGTTTGAAGAGATCTAAACACTGCCTAATCCTGGAAAAGATAAGCGCAGTGTACGGGAAGTATGGAAAGTGGGTGGTGCAAAACAAGTTGCGCACCCTGACGCCATGCATGATGCGCACAAATTAAATTAAAGGTAAAGAAAGGAGGCAGCGTGCCTGCGTGCATGCAGATCAGCGCGCCTTGACGGTGACCGGCCGGGGGACCGCCGGCTCTGGTGTGCTGTCGCAACTCGCAAGGATGCAATGGCACCAAGGGGTTGTTTAGTTTGTGAAAAAGTTTGGGTTCGGCTACTGTAGCACTTTTCGTTTTATTTGGCAATTTGTGTCCAATCATTGACTAATTAGGCTTAAAATATTTGTCTCGTGATTTACAACTAAACTGTGTAATTAGTTTTTTCTTTCGTCTACATTTAGTACTCTATACATGTGCCGCAAGATTTAATATGACAGGTACTGTGCAAACTTTTTTGAGTTGCATGTGCAACTAAACAGGCCCCAAGCAAGCAAGCGAAGGACACACGGACGACGAAGATGATCAGATCAGAGAGCTAGCTGTACAGTAGGCTGCAGGAGGCCGGGATCCCAGGAGGGATCAGTTGAGAGAGTACTGCCAGCACAGGTTGACGGTACGGCGGAGTGTCGAGAAGCGAAGGAAGGAGCTGCTGATTGATGGTCGAGTCTCGAGTGTGGAGGCTCGGCCGGCCCAACCGCCGGCCGCATCATGCGACTGAGGACTTTAATTTGATGGTCGAGCTGATTGTTCGGTCGTGGTTTTTCTGGGGTCGTGGCCCGTGGGTGTCTCAAGCACACTGGGGGTTTCCATCGATTCTCAACAAGGGAAACGGCGCCTCCGATCCGATCCTCCTAGTCCCAGTCCCAGACACGGCAGACGACGACGGCTCAAAGGAGGGTTTGGGGCCGGGCTGCTTGGATGGAAGCGTAAGAAAAACTTGTTTGGTCGGGCAATGCTCCAAGCGTCTTGATCAGAATCTGTTGCCTCAGCAAGTATAATAAGCGGCTGCAAGCATGCTAAATGCTAAGGTGGAGAAAAGAGAAAAGAACCGTGCTGTAAGCTTATAGCCGGCTTGAGCACAAGAATCAATAAAAACTCTGTGAGAGAGACAAGTGAACTACGTATTAACAACGAAGAATGAAGATGTTACTACTATGTATATGGACTAAGAGTAAGACTGCAACATGCAGCCAGCCGACAGCCTCGCTAGTTGCCGGTTCGAGGCCACGAGGACCGAGGATGGACACTGACTATCGGGAATCGGGATGTCCATGGACCTACTCGTAGGCCTTGTTTAGATCCCAAACTCGGAGGTGGCCGAATCTGCACAGTGCCACCCCCGAGTACTGTAGCACTTTTGTTTTTTAGTGCAAAAAATTGTCTAAAATTGATTAATTAGACTCAAAATGTTCGTCTCGCAAAGTACAATAAAACTGTGTAATTAATTTATGATTTCATCTACATTTAGTACTTCATACATTTGCCGGCATTTTGATGTGATGGAGAATCTCCTTTTTCATAGTGGAATTTAGGGTGAATTCTAGAATCTAAACAAGGCCGTACAGTAGTACTGTACTGTGCGTTATTGCGCGCATCTTTCTAAGATTCAGCGCTGGGCGCTGGCTGCTGCTGCCTTTAAGGATTGACGCTGTCAAGTACGGTTCGCGGCAGACATGCGTCTGCGACCTCTGCCTCTGGCCTCTGCTCTTGGCTCCTGGCAACACGTCGTCGTCGTGTGTTGTGTGCTGCACTGCCTCGATCGCTGCATGCATAACTGGTGTGCCTGTTAACCAATGATCTTCAGGTCCACATCCAACGCTGCCATGTAAACAGTATTGTTTGTGCTACCGGCCGGCCGGCCGGCGGCGATCATTGGTTGTGTAACAACGTGCGTTTCTAGGGATCGATGAGAACGTACTGCACCCGCAGGTCGATGGACGGATGATGGAAAACACCGTGCGGGTGCTGTCCGACGTACGTCTCGTTGCTTTCTTCTCTCCCAATGCATGGCGTACATACGATTTGGATTTGCCCAAGGTTAAATACGGAAACCAGCCGGAGAATTTAATTTCCAGGTGCTGTCGATCTATTACTCTGTCCCTTTTTGTTTATCGCCCGAAAAACGTGTCTGTGGGGGAAACACAGTTTTATAGAGACAAACATTTAGAGACGGAGGGTGTACGTGTCAGTCTCTGAGTGGCGTCGCCGTTGGTCAACACAGAAAGTTTGATACTGACACGCCACCGACCTGTCATGCGTACGCTAGCTTAGCATGCACGAAACACGCTTTGGGCCTCTCCATAATTGATCATTGTGTATACGAATTTATGTACTAGTGCAGCTCCCTGCTTATTTTGGGCCACGACTAGGCCCGCCATGGCCCTAGCTGCCCTGATTTGCATGCATTTGGTTTTCCTTTTCCATTTTCAGTTTTCAATCCTTTTGCACTTTGTAGAATTTTGATTCCAGTTATATTTCTAAAATTACAGTGCACAAGATGAGGAGGACCAGATAAAATGTGGGTTTCGGTTTTTGGCCACTAAAATCTTGCCCTAGTCTGCCAAATCTTGTGTCCGCCACTGAGTACGTAGCTACCGCGTGCCGACGGAAATTACCAGTCGTTGCACGTCCTGCTTGGTGAGTTTCCATATATCCAGCAATAATACTTGGTGAATCTATGGACTTGTAAGTTAAAGTTAACGCCGATATTATCACGTCGTCCTTAATCAGAGCTGAAAGCTCGTAAGAGTCCTGTGTAGATCATCATCTGCATGCCTCTGTAGTCTTTCAGTCCGGTGAAGCTGACTAGACACGCATATGGTAGCAGTCACAGCAGCTTGTTTGGCACCGCTACTGCGCTGCAAACCCTTTTTTTTGCTGCACAGTAACACATGGGCATAGTACTAGTACCTAGGAGTAGGGCATTGGCCACGGATATGGGAGACGGGGCTGCATGCCTCGGTACCAATGAAAATGCTCATACTATCAGCTGCTGTACACTGCTAGGCCGGAGATCGATGGAAGGCATGCAGGTATCCACTGATTCCGTGTGGTGATGGTGATAAATCCCAGCCCCAAGCTAGCAGCAAATAGCAATCGGCCAGCCAGCAACACTATGCTCCCTCTTCAAGTCTTGCTTTCGGCACCTACGACTCATCACCATCAGCCCCCCCCCCCCCCCCCCCCCCCCCCCCAACACACACACCGGCACATTCTCGGCTAGCTTTGGCCTTGTCTTTTCCTGCTCGCCTTTTGATTGTTAGTGCGTGCATATGTGTCCATGATGTCGTTATATAATCTTCCTGCTTCTCTCTCAGCTCACCACACAGTTGTGAAGGACCAGGTAGGCAGCCAAAGCTACCAGAGACGACATGTACCTGGACCATATGGATACCTTTTCTAGCATTGGTAGCCGTCTCCTCTGCTGGAATGCTGGATATGGAATGAATATGTAATATAGATCATCTGCTTATTATATATATATGACGATGTGCGATGGGTTTCTTGTATCGTAGACACACGCATATGCCAAAACTGAATTGCATGGCCCAAGCTTTTAGTATTTCTCAAGGAATGGCCCATGCTTAGAGAATTGGGAAAAAGGTCTTTTTGGTCGTCCACTTGGATTGATGGAAGGTCGGCTCAAAACATCGCATCTTCACTTTTTCAAAAGGACAAAATAAAAGGCAAATTCACCATGCAAAAAGCGTTACTAAACAATAAGTGGTTCGAGCAAGTCTCTCCAATTCTATCGCATAAGTAGGTAATAGAAGTCATAGAGCTTTGGGAGGTCATCTAGGGACACACATCCGGATAGCACGACGGAGGATACCATTCGCTAGGTTGGACGACAGATGGAGAATACACAACAACAAGAGTCTATCGGATTCAGTTTGAAGAGATTTTTAGCAAGATCAAAATTTGCCCAATATGGCCTACCAAGACTGAACCAAAATGTCGTTTTTTCGCATAGACTCTACTACACAACAAAATCTTGACGGCAAACAACCTGGACAAGCACGGGTGGCTGAATGATTTGATCTGTGAGCTGTGTGGAGTACAACCTGAAACACCAACACATTTGTGCAAGGACTGCACACAGACTTGGTTATGGATTAAGAGTTGGTTTGGGTTGTCGGACATCAACACAGTTACCGTGGGAGGATCCATTTACTCATAGTGGCGCAGATGTCAACCAAAAATAGATAAAACACTAAGGAGGCGTTTCGACAGCACCATCATATTTATTTCTGGTGGAATATCTTGAAGGAAAGGAACATGAGAATCTTTCAACAAAAAGAGTTACATCCCCAACAAGTAGCCTTTTGTGCAAATATGACATGCAACAATTTCACCTAGCACTACAACCAAATGCTCCTACAGATTAATTTTAATGTTGTCTTCCTAAACTTCTGGTTGTGTTTAGTTGTTGTTTTGTGTTGTTTCTCTTGGGTTTCTTTTGCGGTCATTTTTTCTTTCCTTTTCCGACAAGTTGTTTCTTTCTTAGTTGTTTTCTCATGAGAGAGTTTGAAGTTGCGGACCCCCGGTGGAACCCTAGTTGTGTTTAGCTGTAATTATGCTTTTAGTCTTTTTCTATCTTCTAATAATAGCGTGGCAAAGTTATTGCCGCCCTTTCTAAAAAAAGGGTAAGGGACCTATTTTTTTAATCCAAATGGAGGCACCACTACATAAACCTGTGTAGCAGCAGTTCCAAAGGGTTTATACCACTGGTCCATCAAATCGTTCTTTCGCACGGGCTATATGAGACATAAGGCTTAGTTATTGTCTAAAACCTATGACTAATAAAAAATGCAAATTAAAAGTATGCACTCTTTTCTCTTTGTTCATTTTCTAACACAACAAGAATAATAGATACTCCATAGCCTATGTCCAATTGTGACAAACTTATCCATAGTTTTTTTTCCCTTTACATGACACATCTGTGTATTTTTAATATGCATTTAGTTGAAATCTTAGCCTAAACTTTATGACCCCATGTTTTTTAACCTCAATTTAAGTTGGAACTTTTTTGTTCTTATTTTATATTTTATTAACTCTCATTTTATACTTTTTAAAAATAAGGATTTTAAGTCATATATTGCAGTCTCATGTGAAATCTGCACCTCTTTGCTTAAGATCGGTGGTAGAAGTGATATTCAGGATAGAGTAGCGGTGATAATCTCAAGAGGATATTAATGTTTAAATCCAAGCATTCACGTCAAGTTGAGGACTTAAACTCAGGTGGATAGATTCCACCACAAGGAATCCAACCAGAGTGGATTTTTTTTTCTTCATTCAACTATTTCATGCTAAATTGCTCACATTTAGCGTGAACTAGTAAAAAAAACATTTTTACTGGCAGTATAATTCTTATTTTCACCGGTGGTCGGTTGAACCATTAGTGTGAAAGGAATTTCCACTGGTGGTGACAGTAGATATAAATTTCCACTAGCGGCTCGGTTAAGTGAACCGTCAATATAAATTGATTTCCATTGGTCTGTTTGGAGTATATAGCAAATGCAAGAATATAGTTTTAGGGTCTATTTGGATGAGTTAGCACTAGTTACTAGTTAGGCTAAAAATTAACTCAAAATAGCTGAGGTTGGCTAGTTAGATAACTAACAACTAGTTGAAGGTTTGGCTAAAAAATAAGCCCACCTATTAACTCTCCAGTTTAATTGGATATGCACTAGAATTTTTTTTAAGAAAACAGGAGGGGCCTCAACCCCTACTGAAAATATTATTAAACAAGACAAGAAAAAAGTACAAATAACAGAGAGGTAGCGCGAGAAGCGCAAATAGAGGGAGAAGTAGGGAAAATACCAGAGGGATCAGGGTACAAAGAAGGAGGAAAAAAAACATAAACTCAATTACAGCAAGTGACCTAGCCATTCCTCAATACCAGGGAAATATTTCTTCTTAGCACGATGGATAACCAAGCCAAAGGTGCTTTCGAAATGTGCCTTGAAATTCCCTGTAGATGCCGCAACTTCATTGAAGATCAGATTATTTCTCACCGTCCACATGCTCTAGCTTAAGATGACAACCCTTATAAAAAAAAGCTTAAGATGACAATAATTTCCATAAAAAAAATGTACGCTCAGTTAGAGTTTGAGGTCTTCCAGAATCTGAAAGGGGTCCAAGCAGCTAGGCTAAGTAGTAATTAGCTCTTGTATCACACAGGTCTTTAGTCATATGTGTTAGGGTTGTATAACGTCTAACAAGTATATATAATCAAATCTAATCACACTATTGCGCGGCCTATTTTCTTGTAAATTTAGTTATTCTAACAGTCAGCTATCGAACCTTTTTCTTCGTGAGTAGCTCAGTTTTTTCCCAGGACAGTAAGTAGCTTAGTTGACATGTTAGAGTAGTCAGTCTGTTTTCCATTTTTCTCATGGATCTCTTTGTAAATCACAATGTCTACTTGATCCCCGCATACGTACCCATATCCAGCTCAACTTTGGTAGTGGCGCGCGTGGTGCAGTCTTCAGCTATGGGTCCTGCATGCTAACAGCTAGCAGTGTTCACTGATGCAGCAGCAACGCAACATTTATATTTGACCTTTAATCATGATCATACTGGGTTACATTGAACTTTTCTGACACTGTACCGCGGGCGCAGATCATCATAACACTAAACAAAACTGCATGGGGGGCGCCGGTGTGGCCAGAGCCATATATAAATTAGATGGAAACGGGGAAGAGAAAATGGACATCGTGTATGCATGATACATAAACATGCATGCAGGGATCCTACGTACAGATCTTAACTAAACAGCTCGGTATCATAAAGATTAATTAAAATATCATCTCTTTTACTCCCTTTGATCCGAAATTCCAGAAGAAGAAGATAATAAAAATAAGGTATTCTCCAATAGGATAATTTTGCAGTGTTATCCTGAACGCTAAACGGTAAACAGTCGTTCGCCCTTTGTTTAGAGTTTAGTCTGTTTATACGGTGTTTAAACGGAGTTAAACGGTCTAAACTATTTTACACAATATTACGAAAATGTGCATATTTATTGATGTAAAAGCAATTATTCTAGCATTTATACATACTTATGCAATTAAAAATCAATTATTTTAGTATGTATATATATTTATGCATGTAAAAAGAATCAAATATACATATTTATACATGTAAGAAATCAAGTATACATATTTATAAATATAATAAACTTAAGTATACAAATCTATGCATGTAAAACTTAACTTTAGTTACCCGGTATTCGCCTGAACAGCCGTTCTAGCCCGTTTAAAACCGTTTACCTCCGTTCCGTTTAGGGTGCTTAGACCGTTTACTCCCATTTTTTTTACTGTTTAAACAGTCAACCGTTTAATTTTCGAGTACCCCCTAAACAAAACAGTTTGCCATCATTTACCGTTTAGACGAACACCGCAATTTTGTGCACTGCAAGTCGAATGCGTTCAGTTGTGCACTCATGCAATTGGGCTCACTAGGGGGGGTCGACCCCCCATGGCATCGCCCGACGGCCACCTGAGCGACTGAGCCCAATGCCTCTCAACTTTGGTCCACTGCGAAGAAAAACAACAAGGATCACATCCCACTGTGGGAATCAAGCCGTTGGAAAATAAATGGCTGGGATGAAGTGTCACATGAATCCATGGGCCCACAAGGCAATCATATTGTCACACTGTTTGAACTCTGAACTAGACACTGCTGCACAACATGACTTTAGTCCCGGTCCAAAAGGACCTCTAGTCCCAGGCTGCGAGCCGGGACTAAGGTTTCGGGACTAAATGTCCCACCTTTAGTCCCAGTTCGCAGGCCCGGGACTAAAGGGGGACCTTTAGTCCCGGTTGGTAACCGGTCGGTAATACCAACCGGGACTAAAGGTGCTGCCAGGGATCGACGAGGCGCATCACCTTTTAGTCCCGGTCAGGTTCTTTTTTCATTTTCTTTCCAATTCATTATTGATTTTGGTTTTCAGTTATATTGTTTTCCAATTTATTCTTCGCTATTATTATCTGTATACATTGCACCTATACAAGAGCGTTATTATTGCACACAAATAAAGTATGAAACTATATACAAGTAATCAAGTGTTCGGCCGCCGGTTAATGAGTTACACAAATGTTTGCCCGCCACTCAAAGCTCATACAAGTGTTCGTCCTTGTTTGGACTCTTCAAATCCAACCTAGGGTTGTGGTGGAACTCGTCGTCTTCCGGGATGACATGAACGTTGATGAAACATACGATCGTCTCCTGGATTGCGATGAGTATTGTGTGCTTGAACACTTGTTCTTTCAATTCTCACTCCTTCTATTTGCATTAATTAAAGAAAAAGATATTAATATACATAAGATTTATTTAGTTTCAACAAATAAATAAGATATGAATTTACTGTATACACATGTTACTTACTTTTAGCATCTCTTTAGCAGGTGTAAATTTTCTACACCGCATGTACTCGCAAACGTAGTATCCATATAAATTGGTTCCGTACGGTTGTCTGGGCACCCACTTATGTAGAATAGGAGGGGGAAGTGGCACTTTCAGATCCGTACGATATCTTTGTTGTAGCCAAGCCCAAGCCCTGCCCAATAAGTCGGTCGTTGATTAGGTATAGCATAGTAAAGTAAAGGAGCAGGCATCAATATTTAAAGAATGATAGAACTTACCTCTAGATCATATCTGTCATGTCATGGTACATTGGCAACTCTTTTCTCATTGATTCCCACACATTTATAGTTTGTTCCTTGATCTTAATCTCAATGAGTATCCAGTGATCCCTACATTTGTTTATGGAGTCAACTTATATATATATATATATTAATATTGGATTGACTATATATATATTAATGTTTATAGAGTCAACTTATATTAATGTTGGATTGACTAAGACATGATATAACACAACACTTTACCCCATATTGTAAGGGAAGAGTATCAACTCCTTATGCCTTTGGTTATAAAAGAACCTTCGAAGGTTTTTCTCCATTTCCTTGATCTTTAAATTGAATGGATCTTTAGTCTTTGTGTCCTTGTACACGACATACGGATCGGTAAAACCAATTCGATCGTCTTGTTTCAATCTGAGTTCTCTCATCATGTGTCTACACATCGTGAGCATAGTTATTACGAATACATACATATGCTAGAGTGGGATTATTGATTAAAAGGAAAAATCACTTACATATAGTAGCAGCTTATGAGAGATTTGTCGAGAGCATCCATATAGAGAAGCTGGTATACTTCACTAAACTCTACCCAAATGATGTCATCTCCACGGAAGTAGTGACGGTCTCTGACTTGGACGCCCAGATATTGTTCAATTTGATGTTGTGCACAGAATCTCAAGTAGTACTCGTGCAGCTTGTATATTTGTGTACCAAGATTTTTTACCTTTGCAGGGTCGCATAGACTCCTGCCATATACGTACTTCCTCTGCCATTCATCAACAACTTTGGACTCTTTACCAGTTCTCAGTTCCTCCCGACCGAGAAGTTGTTCTAAGGAAAGCCTAGTCACATTCATCCACTTGGCGAGTTCATCTAAGTCCACATCATCAGGTACCGACATTTACATCAAGTTCATGTTGGAACCATATTGATTCTCAACCACTAGTGGTGGCACTGATTGCTGCGCTTGTTGGCCGAGCTGTGCAACATCTTTTCTGGCCGCCTTCTATTTTCTTTTGTCCTCCTTGATTTTCTTTGTAATAGTATGCTCAAAGTCTGATAGTGGCGGCGCTGATTTTTTACTAGCGGCACGCTTCTCGTCTTGCATAGCCTGCACCACTTGATGTAGCTTTACACAAGGATACATTAGGTATGGCTTCTCTTGCTTTGCTCGTGCGTCAGCTTTGGTCTTTTCGAAGAACGCTTTCACTTTTACCTTGACTGAAGCATTAAGCGAAGAACGCTTTCACTTCTACCTTGACTGAAGCATTAAGTTCTTCATCAGTCTTCTCGTATGAAAGCTTGGTCATCTTCAGGATCTTCATGACCACAGCTTGTTTCTTCGGCGGAGGTGGTGGGACCGATCTCTGTGGGCTAGCGGGCCTCTTGTTCCTCGATGGACCAGCCGGTGCCGATGAGGCGGCCGTTGTCGGCATTGGCGGAGGTGGCGGCGACGCGGTTGGAGCTTACTGTTGTGGAGGAGATTGGGCCACTGGCGGCGTTGGAGTACGTCGTAGAGGAGATACGGTCGGCAGTGGGGATGCAGCCTTGTCTTGTATGAAATCATCGTCGTCGTCGTGTCTCACGGCACTGTGATCATGTGGTGAATGGATAGACAGACTTGGGGAGGTCCTGGATTTGAAAAAACGAACAAGGTATATACATGAGTGAATCGTAATTATATACAATACATAATTATTGAAAAGCAATTGCGTTCACAATCATCCACACCTAGGGTTCGGTTGTGGTGGCGGCGCTCCAGGAATAATGATGTACCGTTTCTTCCAACATATGAATGTCTTCTCCGCTTCACCTAGGGTCTTCTCCCTATTACCACCTTCGATATCCAGAGCCACATTTTCATGGCCTTTGACCACTCTATCCACTAATGCACTAGCATATCCGGGTGGTATTGCGACCGAGTGGATCCTTGGTGTCTTGGTGGGGTTGATAGGAGATACAACACCGGTAGCCACCTTGACTGTGGCATTTCCCTCCGAAATATGCAGCTCATAGGACATCAACAGAGCGGTGACGTCATCCACCGGGAAGCGCATCCCTGCGTCATCATCTTGCCTCATAGGTATCTCCGTAGAAGCACAACTGCTTTTCAACTGAGCTGAACCAGGGCTGATGTTGGCGGCCGGCTGTGACAAGCTCTGGAGGCAGGAACTTACAACTTCCTCCATGACCTTTCTGATTTTCTCATTCATAGTGGCCTTAAGCGCTTCCTCCCGCTCTAGTGCCTTACGAGCCACTTCACTGGTCTTCATAACAGCCTCCTCTAACTTGCGTAGCCGTTTCCTATCCTCTTCCTTCTTTCTCTGGCGGCTTCTATAAGTTTCTCTGTCCTGAGGGAAGGAATGCTCCCATGATACGGAGCCGTAGCCTCTCGTTCGTCCACCATGCTCAGGGTTCCCCAGGGCATATGTCAGCTCATCTTTATCTCTGTTCGGCTGCCAATCTCCACTTTGAGCGACCAAGCGGGCTTGATGAAATCTTTCTACTACAGCTGGGATGCGTTCCCCATACACGACCTTTCTGGTCTCTGGGTCTAGGTGGCCTCCATGAGTGAAAAACCAGTGCTTGGCGCGCTCAGGCCAGTCGAGGGATTCTGGCACCAACCCCTGTCAATTAGCTCTTGCTCGGCTTTTTCCCACTTAGGAATGGCAGTAGGGTAGCCACCTGATCCCATCATATGGTGGTAGGTCTTGTGTCGGGCATTCTCTTGGTTCCTTCTCGCCCGTTGCTGACCCTCTTCCGACGTTTTGAACTGTACAAACTCGTCCCAAAACGGCCGTAGCTTGACAAAGTGCTTACAGTTGAAATCCGGAATCTTGTTCTTCTTGATATAGTCGTTATATAGCTTCTTCTTAAAACACTAGAATTGTGTGGCCATCTTCTTCATACACCAATCCCAAACTCTTTCCTTCAACTATTTATCGTTTGTGTCTAGCGTGAAATATTACAACACGTCACCCTAAACTAGTTCCTTGTCACGGTCGGAGACATAACTGATTTCTGGGTGTTGCTTATTTTTCTTCCATTCACAGACATTGATTGGGATCCTATCCCGGGTAAGGTACCCTAAGTGGTTGACAAAGGCCCTTGCGTGGGGTCCACGTGGCTGGCCTGTTCCCTCGTCGAAATCCATGATAACCAACCGACCCTCCATCGGCTTCTTCGGGCCTCGTACTTTTCTGCTGGTCCCCGTGGTTGTCGTCGAGCCAGAGGGCTATGTAGGAAAAAACAAGACAATTAATAAAGGATTTTTTTGAATTTCATGTATATAAACATAGGAGGTTGCATATATTACAGACCTCGCCAACATTGTCTTGGTCATTCGGGTCGACCAAATACTAAGAACCATCATCGATGCCCTCAGGGTTCTCATCGCCTTCACGATCGTCATAACGAACTTCTTCAGCGCTACCGCGGATCATGTTCAACAATATTTCTTCGTCTTCTCTCGGGTTGGCCATTTCTGCAATATCTCTTAGGGTTTAGGGTTTAGTGTATGTCATTTGATTATGAATATCATTTGCTAACAAATATACCACTAATTTATACCACTAATTGTAACACTAATTTAAACAATATATGCATTCTAGCTAGATAAATAGATCCATCTCTAGATATACCTGTATTTTGAAGCCGGAGAGACGGCGGAGAGACGGCGGTCGGTGCGGAGACGACGGGGACTTCGGTGATGGCGGCAGAGAGACGTCGATCTGGAAGAAGGAAGAAAGAGGAAACAAATGTATTATAAGAATGTGTGTTAATACATATGAAATATTATATCACATTATAAGTGTGTGTGTGTTAAGTGTGTTAATGTGTTTGTGTGTCTAAATTTATAGCAGGGGGCGGAGGAGTGGGGACGTCGTGGCGCGTCGTGGCGGGCTAGCGCAGGAGCAGTGGGGGCGCTGTGGCGCGCCAGGGCCGGAGAAGATGAGGAGGGAGGTAGCGGCGCGCTCGAGACGGCGGCGGCGAGGACGTACGGCGGCGGCGGTACGATATACACAAATAATTATTACATCAATTATATACTAATGAAATATATATACACATTTATAATATATATACACATTTAGAATATTACATTTATAATATATATACACATTTTCAAGTTTTTTCCTTTTTTTACATCAATTATATACTAATGAAATATTATTTGTGTGTTAGTATGCATCAATTATACATATATTAATTAACATATATATATATATACATTTTTTATTATTTAATTTCATTTATATTTTATTACATTTTTTATATTTCATTTGTATCTAATTTTTCATTTTTTTCTTTCTCTTTTTTCTTTCTCGGTTTCCCTATGGGGAAAAGGGGCAGCGCGTGGGGGGCTGGGCCGGCGCGCGCGCGCCGGCGGCGCGACTTCCTAGCCGCTGGCCGAGGGACAGGGCGGGGCGCGCGCGGTGGTCGCGCCGGAGTCGTGCCAGGGGGCGGGCCGGGGCACGCGCGTTGCCGGCGGCCGCGGGATCGACGAGGAAGCTAGCCGCGTGCGCGGCCGGCGCGGCGGTCGGAGGCACGCCGGTGGCCGGGAAACGGCGGCGCCGGGGGTCAGGGGCGCCCGCGGGGTCGAGAGGAGGAGGAGACGGGACCGGAGGAGGAGGAGGAGGCGGGCCGCCGCCGGAGAGTGTTGGGGAGAGCGCGGCGTGACGTACGGCGGCGCGAAGAAGAGGCAACGACGGCGCGGCGGTGCTCCGCGATGGCAGTCGATGATGAAGCGCGAAGACGACGGCGGTGCGAAGACGATGGCGGCGACGACGCGAGCACTATGCGGGTGGTGTTTGGGTTTTTTGGAGCGGCGGCGAGATCGGGCTGAGGAGGAAGAAGAGGCGCGACCTTTTATAGCGGAGGGCACCTTTAGTCCCGGGCCTGGCCACGACCTGGGACTAAAGACCTTTTCATTCCGGTTCGTGGCTGGAACCGGTACTAAAAGGTCTTTAGTCCCGGGCCATGGTCAGGCCCGGGACTAAAGGCCTTTACCAAATTATGGCGTCTGTTTAGGCGCCAGAATTTGGGTTTTCACTTTTTTTCTTTCTTCCTCTAAAATACATAATGAATTTAATACTTGTCATAAAATTTTCAAAAAATACACATTAATTTTGTTTGGATATATTATGCATTACAAAAATTCTAAACACAATTTATTCTCAAATATTTTATATTATTCAACAAAAATGTTATTTATAATGAATATTGTGTTAATTCAAAAATATAATGGACAATTAAAATATAAAAAAATATTGGCTTTTGACAGAAACTTTGTTTTTAGGTCGTTTGAACATTAAACTTTTGTTTCTTCAATAATAATTATACAAATGTGCGATATTGATTGTCTAAATTTCAAATTTTAAAATTTTCAGAGCTGCACGCCAGATTTTGAAACCTTGGATGGCCTCAAATGGAAAACTCATGAATACAAAGTTTGTTCCACTCATCAAGATCTACATTTGGTCTAATGGTCAACTTTTCATTTGTAAAAGTTTGAACCACTTAATTTTGAATTTTGAAAGAATTCATAGCCAAACGCCGGTTTTCGGAACCCTAGGTGGTCTCGACTGAAAAAGTCATGAATACTAATATTGTTCCACTAATCAAGATCTACATTTCATATATAGACCATTTTTACATTTGACAAAGTGTTGGCAAAGTGTAGTTGAAAATCCACAATTCCCACATATAGTTTCATATAGTTTATGTGAGATTCAAGATTTGATGAGTATTGTTTACTTAAAATTTTTCAAATGGAAAAATGGTCTATATAAAAAGTTTGCATCTTGATGAGCTCTAACAACTTGGTATTCAAAAGATTTTCATTTCAAGTCATTTAGTCTGTCATTTGACCAAGTTTGACCAAAACCCGTCTATAATTTTGAAAACATGTGCCTGGGACATGATAAAATTTATCCAGATAAAAATATGGTCGTTGTATGAAATGTAGATCTTGATGAGCTCTAACAACTTGGTATTCAAAAGTTTTCCATTTGAAGTCCTCAAATGGGTCAATTGACCAAATTTGACCAAAGTCAAAACATTAGTTTTTTGAAACACACACTTTGACCGAACCATGGATGGCCTTAAATGGAAAACTCATGAATACAAAGTTTGTTCCACTCATCAAGACCTGCATTTGGTCTAATGGTCAACTTTTCATTTGCAAAAGTTTGAACCACTCAATTTTGAGTTTTGAAAGAATTCATAGCCAAACGCCGGTTTTCGGAACCCTGGGTGGTCTCGACTGGAAAAGTCATGAATACCAATATTGTTCCACTAATCAAGATCTACATTTCATATATAGACTATTTTTGCATTTGATAAAATTTTGGCAAAGTGTAGTTGAAAATCCACAATTCCCACATATAGTTTCATATAGTTTGTGTGAGATTCAAGATTTGGTGAGTATTGTTTGGTTAAACTTTCTCAAATAGAAAAATGGTATATATAAAAAGTTTGGATCTTGGTGAGCTCTAACAACTTGGTATTATATTACACAAGATTTGGTGAGTACTAAAAGTTTGAACCACTCAAATTTAAATTTTCAACACATAAAGTTACAATTATATTACACAAGATGTCAAATACACATTATTAATTTGTTATCACTAGTTATATCAAGCGGGTACAGTGGTAAACTTCTTCTTGACGTAATGCCCTTGGTTATGATCATTCCGTAACCATGAAGTGTCCTTACCAGCGAGCAGGATGCTTGGGTCTTTGGCGACACAGAAGGGTGAGATTCGTTCATCCTTTTCATAATCCTCTGATATGTCTGACTTGTCTTCAATTCCTACGATGTTTCTTTTCTCTGTAAGAACTATGTGGCATTTTGCTCGTTGGTTGATTTCTCATCGTGTTTCCCTCTCTTAGGTTTTGTAGACATATCTTTCACATAGAACACCTGATTCACATCAGCAGCAAGGACGAATGGATCATTTCTATACCCAGTATTATTGAGGTCCACTATTGTCATTCCGTACTCCTTATCGACTGATACCCCTCCTCCGATCATCTTCACCCATTGGCATCGGAATAGAGGGACTTTAAAATTATGTGCATAGTCTAGTTCCCAAATCTCCTATATGCGACCATAATATGTGTGTATGTTCCCATTCAGTTTCGTGGAATCCACGCGGACACCACTATTTTGGTTAGTACTCTTTTTTATCTTGGGATACAGTGTAAAATATATTTCTATTTATCTCGTACCCTTTATACATGAGGACGTGCCACGATGGTTGCCTAGCCAACAAATACAGTTCATCTCCAATAGTTTTATCACCCTGACATTTTTTTCGCAACCAATCACCGAATGTTTCCATGTGATGATGCGTAATCCAAGCCTCATTCTTCCCAGGATTCTCAGATCGTACAAAATCCATGTGTTTCTCAATATACGGTTCCACCATAGTGGAGTTTCGAAGAACTGTGTAGTGCGCTTTATTGAAAGAATCATCACCCTGGCTGATATATGTTTTCTTTCCTAGTGTACCCTTTTCACCAAGTCTCCCCTCATACTGTGATTCTGGAAGACCAATCGGGTCAAGGTCAGGAATGAAGTCCACACAGAACTCAATGACCTCCTCTGTCCCGTATCCCTTGGCGATGCTTCCTTCTGGCCGACCCCGCTGGTGAACATATTTTTTCAGTACACCCATAAATCTCTCTAGGAAAAACATATTGTGTAGAAACATAGGACCCAAAATATTAATTTCTTTCACCAGATGAACTAAGAGATTTGTCATGATATCAAAGAAGGATGGAGGGAACACCAACTCAAAGCTGACAAGACATTGAACCACATCATTCTGTAGAATAGCTAGATCCAAAGGATTGATTGCCTTCTGAGAAATTACATTGAGGAATACACACAGCTTCACGGTGGCCAGACGTACATGTGGAGGTAGAATTCCTCTTAAGGCAACCAGAAGCAATTGCGTCATAATCACGTGGCAGTCATGCGATTTTAAGTTGATAAATTTCTTCTCTGACACATTTATTATACGCTTTATATTGGAGGAGAACCAAGATGAGACCTTGATGCTGCTTAGGCACTCAAACATGCTTTTCTTCTCTTCATTGCTAAGAGTGTAGCTAGCAGGTCTTAAGTAATGGCGTCCATCATCTGTCTTCTCTGGAGCAGGTTGTCTCGTTCTTTCATGCGCTGCAAGTCATCTCGTGTCTGAAGGGTATCCTTAGGCTTTCAGATCCTTGACCATCTTGAATACCTCCTCCCTATCTCTGTTGCTAGGCTTGGACCGGTGTTCTGCAGTACCTTTAAAATGTTTGCTTTTCTTTCTCAATTGATGGTTCTTAGCTAGAAATCGACGATAGCCAAGGTACATGACCTTTCGATATTTTTTCAAATAGACAGCCTCAAGGTCACCAAAACAATGGGTGCATGCATTATATCCCTTATTTGTCTGTCCTGAAAGATTACTTAGAGCTGGCCAATCATTGATTGTCACGAACAACAATGCTGGCAGGTTGAATTCTTCATGTTTGTACTCATCCCACACACGCACACCTAGTTTGCTCCATAGAAGCAGGAGTTTCTCAACTAATAGCCTCAGGTAGACATCGATGTCATTGCCAGGTTGCTTTAGGCCATGGATGAGCACCGACATCATAATGAACTTTCGCTTCATGCATAACCATGGAGGAAGGTTGTAGGTACATAGAGTAATGGGCCAAGTGCTATGACTAGAGCTCTGGTCCCCAAAAGAATTAAATTCATCTGTACTCAATACGAACCTTAGGTTTCTTGCGTCATCTGCATAGTCTGGGAATTCTCTATCTATTTCTCTCCACTGGGACCCATCTGCAGGGTGTCTCAACATGTTGTCCACCTTACGGTCTTCTTTGTGCCATCGCAACAACTTTGCGTGATCCTTATTTCTGAACAGTCGTTTTAGACGTGGTATTATTGGAGCATGCCACATAACCTTAGCAGGGATTCTCTTCTTCAGACGTTCTTCTCCCTCAACATCACCAGGGTCATCTCGCAAGATCTTGTACCGTGACGCATGACAAATAGGGCATTCATCTAAATTCTCGTGCTCGCCATGGTACAGGATGCAGTCATTAGGACATGCATGTATCTTCTCGATTTATAATCCTAAAGGACAGACGATCTTTTTTGCTTCGTATGTAGTGGTGGACAATTCATTAGGCTTCGGAAGCATTTTTTTTGGATCTTCAGTAATTTTCCAAATGCCTTGTCAGATATACCATTCTCTGTCTTCCACTGTAATAACTCCAGTGTCGTGCCTAGCTTTTTCTGCCTATCTTCGGCCGACGGGTAGAGTAACTTCTTGTGATCCGCTAGCATTTGGTCAAACTTAGCATTCTCTTTTTCACTTTCACAATCTCTCTGTGCGTCGCGAATGACATCACCAAGAGCATCGTCATCTTCAGCGATACTGTTTTCTGCATCCATCTCTTCTTCACCTTCCTCCATCGCGAAGTCACAGTATTAAGCAAAAACATCATCATGGTCCGCTTGTTCTTCTTCACCTTCTTCCATCATAACCCCAGTTTCTCCGTGCTTGGTCCAACAAATATAGTTTGGCATGAAACCCGACTTGAACAAGTGCAAGTGAATATCTCTTGAGCTACAAAATTCTTTTAAATTCATACACACGGCACATGGGCAGCACATAAAACCATCCCACTTGTTTTCCTCTGCCACTCTGCAGAATTCTCGCACGCCCTCAATGAACTCATTGGAGCGGCGATCAACATTGTACATCCAATGGCGTGTCATTATCTGCATTATATGGCATCACATATTAAAAGCCCAGCATGAGAAAAGAGCGCGACACAACCTTGTCTAATTGAGTTCAAAATTTTATAAGTGGTGCATCATTTCATAAAATTAATTTCTGGATGTTAATAAAAACATAGCAAAATCATGGAATTTGCATTTTTTTTATTAAAAGATGTAATTTTATCTCTAAATAAAATTAATTTGAAAAATTTTTAAAGTTAAAATTAATTTGTTTCAAAATTACAAAGAATCAACATTATTTAATATTTTAAAATGAGAACATGAACAAATTAAAGTAAAAAGTATCCTAAAAATTCTATAATAGAACTAAACATTATCTGTGTACACTACTTTCTAGGTATATAATTAGCATCATTCATAAAAATTCAAACATGAAAAATGATTGGAGCTAGCAACATGAAATAAAATAGCTATATACAACATGGATTTACATATGGTACTGCTAAAACATTGGAGGATGAAGCTAGCAACCTTTCAAATAAATCGACGACGACGTAGAAGCGTTGAATTGGATTGATCGCCGGAGATAAGAGAAAGAACAATGGAAGAACAAGCAACAAGAACATGAACAAGGAGCTCGGGCACGGGCAGGAAGGATGGAGAGGGAGGTTCAATTTATAGGAGAGGATTTTAATCCCGGTTGGTGTTACCAACCGGGACTAAATCCCTTCCTATAGTCCCGGTTGGTGTCACGAACCAGGACAAAATCTTTAGTCTCGGTCGGTGGCAGAGGAACTTTTAGTCCCGGTTGGTAACACAAATCAGAATTAAAGCTCTATTTAGTCCCGGGCGCTAAAATCGTCGAGACTAAAGGTATTTTAGACGATCGACGAAAGGTCAGTTGTACAGTAGTGTCTCCTGGAAAAAAAATCAAAGCACTGGACAGTCTGGTTGCAACGATTAGACGATCCAGTGCGCAAATCCGCACGTTCTAGCACCGTGGTGGAATCTCCGGGGTGTGTATTTTTAGTTTTTTTTTACCAACACCAGATTATTCAGTGTATTGTTGTCGCTGAGGGCTTGCCGATCGGCGATCCGCACGTTCTAGCGCTGTGGTGGTGGCCACCTTTTGCGCCAACAGGAGGCATCCTGAAGTAGATATACCGGATTCTTAAGCTAAAGCAATAATTTTGTTTATTTGGGTGAACTATGTGCATGCGACAAGTGATGGATTCTCATTCGATTACTTGGAAACTTGCACAGAACGAAGAGAGTAAGCACAAATCATGTAGAAAACACTGTTAATTTGTTACCACGCAATTAATTTGTTAATTTGCTTAAGTATGCCTCGCTATGTATGTAGTTCAATTTTCACATAGCTTCAATAAGGAAAACGAATCATTCCCAATCATAACGCAATCATGCTACGGCGCTAGACAGTGACCGCCTGACCCGACCACAGGTTATTACATCATGGCCATGTTTAGTACCTTAAATTCAGCCTCAAATTCCACTATGCAAAAAGAAAATTCTCCGTCACATCAAAATGTCGACACATGTATGGAGTATTAAATATAGATAAAATTAAAAACTAATTGCATAGTTTTGTTGTACTTTGCGAGACGAACATTCTGAGTCTAATTAATCAATGTTTGGATAATTATTAACAAATAAAAACAAAAATGCTACAGTACTGCACAGTTCTTTCACAATGCCCCCGAATCAGACATCTAAACCAGGCCCACGTTGTACACTGACAATAATATTGCCAAACCTGATAAAAAAAAGTTTGCATGCACACATGCACCGGCTTTGCGTACATGTTTCAGTGAACTGACTTTGATAGCGGAATGATTTGAAAAATACTGTAGACGTTAGATGCCTGCTTCATTAATTAGACGAGGCCATGAACACCCCCCACCCCACCCCACGCGGGTCGTCAAGATTAGTATACGATGCCTGCAGGGTAATACTTTTTTTTTGTGCAGCCAGTGTGGTGAGAGTGTACCTAGCACAAGACATTACATTTCAAGGTATCATCTCGTTTCGCTGAGATTTGGCTTATGTTGATTCGCTGTGAGAGGAAAACATTGTTTGTAAGCTGAAAAGTAGTGCGGCAGAACAGAGCGAACATTCTTCTCACATGAAGCCAGAGACTGGAGTAGACTTACAATGTTCGGATGAGATGATGATCTCTCTAGGAAGTTTTAGGATTTACTAAATTCCAGGATTTGATAAAAATAACAATATGAAAACTATTTTTCTCCTATTTATGTAAAGCTCTTGTTCTTTTTTAATGTATATGTCAAACAGTAGGGAGCAACTAACCCGTCTTATTTTTTTTACTAAAATATGAAAACACCACTCATTTGAATGGTTGATTAGTCTACCTGTGTTCCCTCAAATACAATTTGTGCTCATATAATTGATCAACCAATGCAACTAGGTACGCATATAGCATATAAAGGGTATGAAGAGATGGCGCTTTTAGAAAATTCTGGAGACCAAACCCAAAGTGAATGGTCAAAAGCATTGCAAAAGAAATTTCCCACACAAGAGTTCTTTCTACAAAAAAGGTTCTTAACTAATTTTTTTTCCATGTATACTTTTCCACATCCTCTAGTGGTTCTCTAATTAAAGTCAATCAGATGCCACTTTACCGTCGAGGTCAGTTTATGTGTATCTGATCTATTAATTAAAAATGTTTAATTGTGAAAGATTTGTTTACGGCAAGTTTGGTTAATTAGTTGTGTCATTTTCATATATAAAAACTACATACATATCTTACAAATCAGCTTTCATTAGAATATAATACGGTTTAGGCTCCATGATAGGTATCATTGCAGGGGGTACCATTGTTTTTCCTTTACTAGAGGAAGTAGTTATGTGCAGGTGACTGGTGAGGAGAGTGTTCTTTGAGCCAAAAAGTATACAAACATATAATCGCCTTTGCACCAATGATTCAGAGACCTAGTGTTATAGCACCCTAATTAATTATCTAGATCATACTAGCATTTGTGCTCTCAAAACCATCAGCTAGCTAGCATAGAAATTAAATTAATACTATTAAAATGTTTGTTACCCACATGACATGTTTTCACTCATATTGGGAATAAGGTCAGGTAATTAAAATACCATGTACAACATATTTCTACTTCAAACACTCTTTTTTATTGGGTTAAAAAGGTTAGCTTAAAACTATGTAGTTGCGGTTATCACTGTTTGGCCAAAAAAAATGATGAAACTAATATTTATATGAATATCACAGCACCACAACCATACAACTTACAAATCAAAATGTAGCATGTGTGCCATGTAAATGCCGTAATAACTTGTAACGAATATGCCTTGAGTAATACTCCCATTGCAATAATATCATATATGCATAAGATTTTGTCATACAAAATAGTAGTAGAGTAGTCCAAGACTAGGATAATTTATCGATGAAGTATGGTACTCTATATGCTCCAAGTTGTAAGTCATTTTAGATTTTCTAGATAGCAAAATCTATATAACTAGAAAAAGCTTTGGAATGGAGAGAGTCCTCTCAGGAGGGAGTACTCTCTTCTGATCAATACCAAGTGCATGTGATCAAGATCAGGTCCTATATTTCATATGTACGTGCTTGCAGCTTTGCACTTTAATTGTACGTTGGCTTTAATCAAATGCCCTGAATACAGGATAGAATATATAGAAGCAAAAACATATATATGGAAGTAATAACTTGGCAACAATCCATACATACATTCATTTCATGCAAACTCCACTCCACATAAGTAGGAGTAGTGATGAAACAACTAATCAGTGTCTCCATGTCAAATATACCTTATCAGATAGTATACCCCGTGCACCAATTTTGATTAATTAATCCCTGTGAACAATAGTGTGCAAAGTAGAAAAGTGGCGCTATGGACACAATGCAGCTGGACGAACACCTTTAAGTTCAAAACCAAATGGCAGAAAAAGGGTTAACCAAAGAGCAACTTTACTTTAAACTCCTACCTGTGACCATCATGAGCTAGCAGTGCTTCTACAGTTGCTGATGAAGAATAGCAGTTGATGAACAGACTGGCGGATTGACCATCTCCTGTTCCTCCATCGTCGTCCTAGCTATAGCTAGCATTTGCTCAAACTCAACCATATGCATCTCGAAAATATCTTCTTGATAGGACATTGGCCCAGCTGGAGTATTACCAAGTCTACAACGAGCCACCGCCATTGCCACCACTGGTGGACGAAGAATGGAACCCAGGAATAATGTTCATCGGCGGCCAACTTGAGCCGCCACTGCCAGTGCCACCTCCGTCGCTGCCGCTGCCACCAGCAGCATTCCCATCCCAGACACGGTGTGCGCCTGATCCGTGGCGTAGAGCCGCCGTGTACTGCCTCTGTAAGCTCATGTCTTGTCCTTTACTGTCCTCCATCTTCTTTGGCGACCCTTCCTGCCTTGCCGTGGTAGCACTGGTCGTCGTGGGCTGCCCTAAAGTGAACGCCGCCGCAGCTGAGCCGCTGCCTCCTCGGTTAGCTTCCAAACCCAGTTGGTACATCGGCGGTTGTGGAAGGTCCAGTATTCCCCCAGTCATGAACGGGAACTGCCGCTGCTGCTGCACTCTCCACTGCTCCAGAGATGCACCGATGGTGGTGCCGCCGCCGCTTGCCACCGGAAACTGATCCACCGTGTCCAGGTGCTGCATGCCGAGCAGCGGCAATCCGGCGGAGAAGGCTAGCCCTAGGTTTGGCCCCGGCGGGTGCATCGAGCCCAAGAACGGCAAGTGGTGAGAGAAAGAGCTGAGACCCGGAGTGATGATTGCACCGGTAGCGCCCGGAGTAGTGGACGGCGTAGCTAATGGACCACCGAACAGCCTACCCGAGGAGGATGTCTTCGAGGAGGAGGAAGACCCGGCGGCCGCGGCGGAGGACTTGGACGAACGCTTGTTGCGGCGGCAGCCTCCGCCGACGGGGACGTTGCGGAGGGATCCGCCGCGCGTCCAGTAGCGGCGGCACGTCTTGCAGAAGTGGCGGGGCTGGGAGAGGGAGTAGTTGTTGTAGTAGCAGAACTTGGTGTTGGTGGACTCGCAGCGCGGGCACTTGAGCGCCGGCTCCGGCTGCGGCATCCGCGCCAGCCGCGCGCGCTCCGCCATCGAGTTGGGCCTCGCGTGCGCAGCCACGGCGGCACTGGCCGCCGATGAGCTTCTCGGCAAGCCACTGGGCTCCGGAGCCGCGGCTGTGGCAGCCGCCGGACCCACGGGCAGCAGCGGTGCATCGGCGCTCGCCCTCGGCTGCTGACCTTGCTGCTGCTACACATATATGCACACAAGCATGTTAGATGTTACATATCAAAAAAAAAAAAGAGAAGGAAAAGGAATGAATATTCATTGAGATGAGAATATCTTTGTGCCAAAGTCCTTTAATTTGCCATGAAGAAGAACAAGTGTATGGACCGACCAAGATTCAAGGCTAGGTATGTAGATGGCCTTGTTAAACATAGAGGGAGATGAAGCAGAGAGAAGCTCACGCAGTACCTGGTTATTCCAATTAGGTGGATGTGGATCTAGGTAGACCGGCACTGAAGGTGAAGGGAACACCATGGAGGCCTGCTGAGATATACTTCTCTCTCTCTCTCTTTTCACTCTTCTAGCTAGGCAGCTTTCCGGCTGCTTTGAATTCTGATCTTTTCTTTATAATTTGCACTTTCTTTGCTGCGGATTTGTGTTTGGAAAGAAAAGGAAGCATGCGAGGAAGAAAGAGGTGGAGAGACCTCTGGCAAGCTCGGAGGTGGTGGAGAATCACATCCCACCAAGTCGATGGGGGAGAGTAGGCAGCAATGAGAGAGAGGGAGAGGATGAAGGAGGACTGGAGGAGAGAGAGAAAGGAGAAAGCTGGGAAAGAGAAAGGAAGGGCAAAAGCATGAATTTATCTGCTCCTTTTATGAGTATATGTTGTCTTTTGTATTTCTAGTATTTACTTTCTTGTGTGGGGTCTACTTCAGAATGAAGAGAGAAAGAGAGATGTGGGGGAGAGAGCTTAAAAGTTCCTTAATTGCTAAGGCTGACCTGATTTAGCAGGATGCTAAGCAGAAGAACCAGCTATTTTATAGAGAATCACTTTACAACGTTAGGAGTTGATGTGCATTAATTATGTAGCTGTGAAGCGATTCAAATGTGCAAAAATAATAGGGCTGAAATAAATACATAATGTTCTATTTACCCTCAAAAAGTTATATAAACACTCCCATGTACATCATCGTTGGATGCATTTAGAGCATGTGAAATAAGCATCCTATCCTCATCCAGTTCCTACATAGAATCACTTCCCTCATGCATTTTTTTTTCCTAAAAACACTTTTAGCCACGTAATCACTTCTCCAGAGAATAAAAAGCAGGCTCAGAGGAGCTCTACTTCAAATAGTTCTAACTTGACATATATGACTCCCTCTATTAATTTGAAAACATGACTTATTGCGTTTCTTTGGACAAGCCTTTGGCCAACAATTACTCTATTAATATATTGTTTTTTTGACACAAGATTAATGTTAGTTTAGATTTGTAGTAAAAAAATACTTATTTATGGTTGTATTTTGTATTCCATAAATAAAATACTAATGGATTAATTATCAGTTAAAGCCTTTTCAGTGTTGTTTTACCTCCAACTAGTAATCAATGTATAATACGCAGTAGATAGAGAGATAGCATAGGACACATTGCCATGTCTAGTGTATGAGTGGAGTTTTATTGCTTATGGGTTGTATGTTCGGGTCAGTTTGTAAGTAGGGGGATGCAACTATTGCCTATTGGGTATTTCTATGGATCTACGGATCAGGGCCCCCTACTCTTCATCATATATATATATATATGCCTCGGGTCATCAGTTGCAAGTAGGGGCTGGACGAGGAAGAAAGAGACGAAGAAGAAGACTAAATGGGTACTTTTGTCTAGATTTGTGGTCATGAGAAACATATAAAGTGGTAGCTTTCGGGCATCAGTAGAATTATAATGGCATATAATTCATAGTAGAAAAATTGTAAGACATTTCTCAGATCCGCAAAAATATATTGACAACATCCTTATTAACCTATTAAAAAAATAATGAAAGAATGGTACTGTTCGCTTGAACTTATCAGCCAGAATCAGCCAGTCATTCAGCACTATTTTTCTCTAATAACAAATCAACATGAGAATCAGCAGCAGCCGCAGAAACCATCAACCGAACAGGGCCTGCATATATAGTACCAGAGACCAATGCGAGTAATGCTGAAATGCTAGCTAATAATACGTGTACTCATAAGAATCCTTCTTTTTCCCTATGGCCGGAATGACGGCATGTCGTTTTCTTTATAATAAAGCACGGAATATCATTCAACTTCAGTCGCGGTCAACACTTACAGGACGGAGAGAGGCCTAGCGATCGATGTTTTCTGCGCAAAGGGCGTTTTCAGAATTATCTGAAGATTCACATATCAATCAAAGGGAAACAACATCCACACCACTCGCCTGTTTGGCTGTTTCCACCACAAATCACAAGCAAGCAGAGCTTCATAACAACGGCTGGTCACAGTGGTACATATAGAGGATAAAAAGGCGTTTGCCCCTAGCCGTTTGTCTTGTCCTAGTTATAACCAGACTAATCGAGCCAATCATCGTCATCAAACGCATTATGTCAAAATAATGCTAAGGTGACTAGCTCGCGTCCACCTTGTACTTGCACGTCGTGGTGTTTCAGGATATAGATGGATCACAAGCCCAGCCTTGGAGTTCATTTCTCCTCAGCTGTTGGCGCACCAGCCACGTGATCACTGATATATAGATGATCGGCCGGCCACCTGGACGCGACGGCGGTCACACGGGCGGAGGCGGCGCGGAGCTCGATGGAAGACGGGACGAAACCTGACCGGCCGGACGACGTCGCTGCGGCGCCTAGCGCTGCATGCGGCCGGGCCGGGGGTGGTGCCGTGCTGTCTGCCTTCAATCCTCGTGTGGTCACCGTGGCCGTATGCCCAGCCGGTACTGGGACTGGCTACATAGCCTTTCACGTAGTACATGCTTGAGCTTGATGCTTGGTACAATGCATGTTGTCTTGATGCAATGTCAGAGACGATAATGGTGCGAGCTCTGTCGCGCGCGTTGTGTCTGAGTGACAGCAGATGACACACCGTAGCCCGTAGGTGAGGGGGTCAGGGGAGCCACGCCCACGCAGGTGCTGTTGTGCCGGTCGGGAACCCGGGAATCACGGCGAAGTAGGCCTGGCCGGCCGGACGTCCGGGAGCTTGCGCAGGGCCAACGGCCTGCTGCACGGTGTACCTGGCTGCTGGCCCAAGCCTTGCCTGTCACTGCATTTGTTACAATCATTTAATTTGTGACCTACTATATCGTCGATCCTGTGCAGCGTGGGCACGCACGCAGCACCGGTTGGGAATCTACAGTATAGCCTTCGACTTCTCCATAGATAAGAGCTGTGTGCGCTGTGACTCTTTGAGTGAGGTATGTATGTGAACCTGCAGCCATGGCTCCATCTATGCCTGAAGAACTACTACTCATTATGAAAACCCTAGAATACTACTCATTACTGAATGTTTTTTAAGGAATTCGGCCGTGCATGTCTAACAACCCACTAGCGGTGTGCATGCTGTGAACAGGAGACATCGTAGCATGGTGGGAGTGTGATCCAGCTAAAGTAGGCCCCTTCCATGCATTACTTATTAATTAATTAATCTCCATGAGATCCCCGCACTGATTTCCCAGAGCTTTCCCTGGACCCTACTAGTACAGGCAAAGCTAAAGTCGACGGAGCTGAAGTCGCAGGGAATATCCTGGATGGGGCTCATTTACTGTTGCCACACAGGGGAATATAACACAAGATTTGTGGGTGCGATCAGTATGCGTGGGGCAGATTATGCCGGAGGTATGGTAGGGTTAGTTCGATCGGGGTATTGCAGCTTGCAGGGCTAGCTACGTGGGTCTGTTTGGTTGGGGGCTAACCCCAAACCGGACTCTAGATAGCCACCTTCGGTCTAATTGGTTGCCTGTTTAGAGCCCGAAGACAGGCTCCGGGAAGCCACCACCCCCCCTTAGCCTAGCACCAGAAAAACGAAATGAGGATCTATTTTTTGGGAGCTAGGCTTGGCTAGCATTTCATTTCCAATCCCGTCACCTCCTGGTCGCATGCAGATGTCAGAGAAGGCACCCGAGCTTTGCCTGCTCGTCCTCCCCGGCGGACGCCGAGCTCCCCACTCGGTCTCCCTCCCTTCCACCCAGCGCCAGAATGCGGCCGCGCGCTGCCATGGCCGCGGAGCAGAGCTCCCCTAGCCGTAGAGCAGGTTCGACTCGCAACCGTCGAGCGCGGGTGCGCCGTAGAGCGGCCTGGATCCTCCGGTGGTCCTCCACGGGCGCCCTCACCGAGCGCGACCACACTACTACAGAAATCTTAATGGATGCAAACGTTTTTTTATTAATGGAGGCGGGTATTGCAACCGCCTCCAATCAAAGGTCACAGTTAATCATGACTTTACAGAGGCGGTTGCAGTTCCCGCCTTGGTTAATATATTAATGGAGGCAGGCGTCTTGTAAATGCCCGCCTCGGTTAATGAATTAAAAAAACCCAGAGCCCACCGGCGAGCCCAATCCCAGCCCTAGAGCTAGATCCACACCCACACCGACCGTCCTCCATGCTGCTGTCGCGACATTGCCCAGATTTGCCCTTGCTCTAGGGTCCCACCACCGGATCTGCCTCTGCTCCACTGGATCTGCAAAAGGGAGAGGGAAGAGTGAGGGAGATGAAGAGGGGAAGAGAGGGATGAGTGAGGGAGATGGAGAGAAAGAGGGATCTGTACCTTTGTCGGCGCCGGATCGAGTCCGGTACTCACCACCACGGCCACCGTGCACGCCTCAAAGCACGGCCCGCGTGCGCCACCGTGCCCACCGTGACCACCGCGGGGCCCTGCGGCCCGCACCACCACGGCCCCATGTCACCACGGAGAGGGAGCGCTAGGAGAGAGTGAGGGAGGGAGGGGCAGTGGGAGGGAGGGAGGGAGCGCTGGGAGAGAGGGAGGGAGGGAGTCATGCGAGAGAGAGAGACCGGGAGGGAGGGAGCGGTGCCTGGAATGAGATAGGACCGGTTAGGGTTTCTGTTCAGCTTATATACTTGACACTGGGTACTGGGCCTGGGAATGGTAGTGGGTTGGGC
The DNA here is from genome assembly GCA_038087645.1 of Saccharum hybrid cultivar R570. NCBI lineage: Eukaryota > Viridiplantae > Streptophyta > Magnoliopsida > Poales > Poaceae > Saccharum > Saccharum hybrid cultivar. Next base: position 2,769,474 of record JAQSUU010000043.1, on the reverse strand, counting down.
CAGAATATTAGAGGCGGGCCTTATAAAATAACCACCTCCGAAAATGGATTTCTGGAGGCGGTTGTCTTAAGACGTCCGCCTCTGTAAATGGGTCATTTTTTGAGGAAGTTGTCTTAAAAAGACCACCTCCATAAATCCATTTGTGGAGGAGGACATTTTTGACCGTCTCTGTAAATAAAAATGGTCGCCTTAGTCAATCCCTAGACATTTTACGAGGCGATTGAATTTTATGATCGCCTCGGTTAATAAAAGTGCACTGTCTTGTAAAATTATTTGTGTAGTAGTGAGCCCTGACGGCAGGCTCCCGAGCGCGAACATCTTCCTTGACTCCTGCGACGGCACTCTTCAATGGCGGTGCGTGAATGCGACCCCCGACAGCCTGCGGCTCCGAGATCCAGCTGCGGGCTCCCCTGCTTGACCTCTATCGCCGGCACGTTTGTCCCTCCCTCCTCTGGCTAGCCGGCGGCGCTAGATGCGTGGGTGCGGCACATCCCTTCCCCAACCGGCCATATCTCACGCGGACTCTGCTCCTCTCCTGACTGGCGGCATGGGGCCACCGCGCGAGCTCCCCATCCTTGGCTCTGGCGAGCATAGGTGCGGGCAGGTCCGCCTAGCAAGCACCGCCGCGGTCCTTGCCAGGCTACGTGGAGGTCCTGCTCTTTCACAGGGAGGAAGAAGAGGTGGCTGATGAGTGGGGCCCGACACTTGTTCGATGAAATACCTCAGAGGGGTAATCTTCCCCATTAGGAGAAGAAGTGACCGTATCAAAACAAACCAGGCAACCAAACACACCCTAGGGCTAGCCAGGTGTTGGTATAAATTAAATGCACACTAGAAAAGATAACTATCCGCAAGCGCACATATATAATACCGTTGTAGGACTTCACCAAGATAATCCTGGTTTTAATATCGAACCCAAAGGAACGGTTGGCGACAATGACTGAGTCTATAAACTTAACCCAATTCACAATCAAGCTTAGATAATAGTGAAAATAGGGAGACTACTAAGGACTATCTAATTCCAATCTCGATAAACTATGTTCTTAATCATTCATTCAGTGGACGATAACTTTCAATAAGGGATGAAATCAGAGTTCTCCCCTACCAGCACACATAAGCCTACCTTTACCTATTAACTGGAAGTGGACTACAGAGGATTCAACGAAGCTATAAAGTCACCTTAACGAGCTACCACTATCCAGCAAATCAGGGGGCATTCACAAGTAATTCTAGCCTAAGGACCATGCTTACACTACGAAAACAACTTCAACCTAGGTGCTACCAAGATCAAAGTACTCAAAAGAGTTGCGAACTTGAAAAATAATATGAACAAATTGCTTACTTGAATCAGAAGTTGATTACCAAAGAGTCTCAAAATCAAGCCCCCTGCGAAGGAACTTGATCCCGACGAACACAGCAACGAAGAAGCACCGACAGGCCAAAACTCCTCTAGAACTCTGCTCGTCTACTCTATCTCTCTATCTCTAATTGAGACTAATTATAAGATAAACTAGTCTACTCTTGATTGCTAGCCTAGATCTCTAGATATGGAATTGGAACTCTAGCTCTTTAGCTCTTGATCTGGCTTCTTTTCTCTAGGGGGGTCTGGCTCTTTATTTATACCCCGATGGGATGCACGTGAGCCCTTCGATCAAACCGACTTAAAGGATGGCCTAGATGACTCCTCAAAGGCGGTGCTGGAATACTCCAAAAGCTCGTGGAAGGATGTAGAGGGGGTGGCCGCTCGGCCACCCCTATGGCCGGCTGGCCCCACCTGGTAGGGGCTGGGGCCCCGGCTCGCTCTGGTGTCTTCTTGTATCTTCTATAGTCTTCTAGTATATGTCTTGCGGTGAAATTCCATGAATTATTTTAATTCCTAGGTTCCTTTTGTCGACTTTTTGGATAACACCCTAAAAAATTATAAATCGCTAAAACTCATGGAATTTGTCAGTAATGACCTCCTATTCTATGATATTTGTGCATACATGCAAGGAAATTTATTAGTTTGTAATGTATGTTAACGACCATCAACAAGATTCCCCCACACTTAGGCTTTTACTCGTCCTCAAGAAAAGGTTGGTTCACAGAATAAATTATTTAAGACATTACTCTAGAACAAAACATCAACACAAAAACCATTCCTAGTTATTCATTTACTACAGGATTCAAAGTGTCTACCATAAATTTTTGAGCGGTTGAAGAACAAAATAGCTGAAACTGATTACTCTCTTCCTTCAGTCAAGTCAATTAGAGAATTAGTTTAAAATTTTAAAAATAAAACATAGCTTACCTTCTTCTCTTGTAGTACTCTCAAATCACTCATATATGTATAATTTTTGGATCCTCACCAAGGCATAGATGATTGCCTTCTTTATCCTACTTCTAAAAAGCTTATGTGGTTCTCAGGTAGGTATGAAGAATGTAAGAACATACTTGTATTGCATATATTGTAAAGTCAAAACAAAGATCTAAGAAGAAAGATGTCATACTCTTAGATCAAGATGTGCATGTGTGTGGAATATATATAGTGGCTAACCTAATTCTACTATGCTATTTAGAAACTTGTCTCTCTTATTTCGAACTTGAAAACTTTGCTAGAACATATGGGCTATCTTTTCATACTTTTTTCTTTTTCTCTTTTTTACTTACTTGGACACTTGTCTATTTTTCTTATACTTTATTTTTGCATAGCCACATACCTCTCTCTTGCACTTGGAATTTGAAGAGAAGACAATTACAAAGAACTCAGAGCATTTATTTCTAACAAATATTTTTGTATTTTCTCCCAGTATAGGAGTAAAACATTTTTAATTGGATGAACAAGCATGTTTTTGCATACTCCCAGTGTAGGAGCAGCAGAGATATATGGAGTGTACGTGATCTTGATATTGAAAGCATGATAAATTTCTCAACAAAGGTCAACAAGGTTTGACCAAACTCAACACAAATACAAGCAATGAATTGTAGAATGTTTATCTATCCTATATATAGCTCTGGTAGGACATTGCTTTTACTACTAAGGAGAGGTAATACTATTTATTTTTACTTTTGAAATAAAAGTTCTCCAAAGACAAGACATCAAGAATCAACTTCTCATTAATCTACTATCTCATATTCCTCAACAACTTAAGTAATCATGGGGTCCCTAAAAATTAGTTTCCAACAGTAACATGTTTACCAGGAAAAGTATTATGTAAGTCTATTCTTAAGTCATGAATTAAATATTTTTTCCTATTTGTTTAAGTGTTTTAACATGTGATTTTCACTTCGGATCGAAATGAAAGATGAAATATATAATTAAAGTATATTGGGCTCAAACCTGACCGTGGACGAAGCGAGGCGAGATAGGAGGAGGTGGTGTGCCGGCCGGCCATGAGCCTGGCCGTGCGGCCACCCAGGGGGTTCCCTCGGGGCCCACTTTGCCGTACGTGGTCCTCGATCGATTATCTTCCGAATTGCATAATTTTTGCGATAAATTTTGTTTTTGTGGTCGCGGTGTGTCACCCCCCACACTTGTTTTCCTGTATATCTTTTCTGCACAACATGTGGAGACAAGCACATACCAAAAATAGAGAGAACAAGTAATCATAACAAAATAATAATAATAATAATAATAATAATAATAATAATAATAATAATAATAATAAGGCACTTTATTCATTCCGAGCTAATAATTAATAAACCGAGCAAATCACAAACTTAACTTTAAATTACGAACCTAAATCGAACTAATTTAACACACTTGTGCCTTATTGCTAAGATAACTAAGACATCTACTCCTTATTCTTATTCTTCTTAGAGAGTACAGCTATGATCCTAGTCAACCTATGGATCTCTTTAAGATCATCGGACCGCTGATTCTACAGGTTGGTGATTGAACCGGCTTGGAGCTTGCTAGATATCTTCATAACTTCAACCGTCTGGTTGAGAGCATTAAACTTTTCTTCCATCATAGCCATGGTCATCCTAGGACACTTTGCTTCTCTCTCAATCTGGGGTGTAGCAGATCTCTTGCAAGTTTCTCTTGGAGCAACATACTTGACTTGGTCAGGAGGTGCACGGATTCCATTAAGGGAGACGCGAGAGGTAGCTTACTTTGCACAAGTCACATCCCCGAATCTATTGGTAGTCACCTTGATAAGCTTCTCATTATCTACAGCAGGGAGCAACTTGGTGCCTTGAGGGATAGTGACTTTCAAGCCTTTTAGGAGCAGCTTTGTAGGAGGTGATGGGAGAGTAGGCTGGCGAGCTTGAGCAAAATAAGCTTGCTTATAATGACGATGTGGAGGAATTGTTGCCAACTGCTTCAATGGGATGACAGTGAGAGGCTTAGGACTAACATAGGGATGATGGCCAGAGCTTCTTCCTTTGACTAGATCTGCTTGAGGTCAGATCTGTAGACGATGATCTCTTTTTTAGCCATTGGATCTTGGAGATGGAAAGGAGCAGAATTTCTCTAAGGAGAGGAGAGGAGGATTGAATAGGATGTGGTTGAAGGAGGCATGGGTATGTATTTATATGAGGGTTCGGCTTGCAGAATGGGTCAAGATCTAGGGAGTAATGGATCCGTACGGAAGAATATGCGATTTGTCGGTTAAATCTACGGGATTTGGATGAGGAAGGGTGTAGAAAACTTGCGAGGATCGAGACGAGGGGGGACAAGGAGGTGGGTGGCTGGGCAGCCATAGGCCTGGCCGGCCGGCCCCATAGGTCATCCCCTTGGGGTAATCTCGTGCGTTGTGTCTTCTATTATTATTTACTACCCGATAAGTATTATTTCGCATATTTTTCTCATAACAGAAAAAGGATATCTAATATTGAGGCAAAATAATAAAATCTAATTCATCAACTGCCTCAGAGGGTCTAATAGTTTCTAGAAAGATCTTGAGACGTTGGCCATTTACCTTAAATAACGTACCTTCGTCTGTGCGTAGATTTACCGCTCCATGCGATGACGCATTTACCACCATAAATGGTCCTTCCCATTTGCTCCGTAATTTTCCATGCCCGAATAATTTGACCCTGAAATTAAAAAGTAATACCTTGTCTCTGGGTGCAAACTCCTTCTTCTTGATTCTCTTATCATGCCATCTCTTGGTTCTTTTTTTATAAAGCTTTGAACTATGATAAGCTTTCTCTCTCCATTCTTCTAGCTCTGTTATTTGCATCTTTCTCTTTTCTCTTGCAACTTCAAAATCCATGTTCCAATGCTTGATAGCCTAATGAGCCTTGTGTTCTAGCTCTACAGGTAGATGACAGGTCTTTCCATACACCAATTGGTATGGTGACATACCCAATGGTGTCTTGTAGGTAGTCCGGTAAGCCCAAAGTGCCTCTGGTAAACGATCTTTCCATGCGGTTCCCATCTCATCTACTGTCTTCTATAGAATATTCTTGATCTGCTTATTTGATATTTCTGCCTGGCCACTTGTCTGTGGATGATATGATGTAGCGATGTTATGATGAATTCCATGATCTTTCAAATATAAGTGAAACTTCCTATCAGTGAAATGTGTTCCTCCATCGCTAATCACCATCCTAGGCATTCCAAACCTTGGAATATTATTTCTTCAAACACCTTCTTGGAATATCTTGCATCAGCATTGTCACACCCATTTTTAAGGAACAAATGGAATGTATAATCTTATGTGCGCCCAGAGATCAATCACACATAAGATGACAAATGTAAATAGTATCATCACAAATGTTTATTACATAACGAATAATATCATAGAGTCTTCACTTAATTAAGCGGAAACAAAAGATAACTCTCGTGGTAGCTAGCTCCATAGCACAGGCACGTCAACTGGTTGACCACAAGTCTAGTAATCTTTAGGGAAGTAGTAGTGGTAATCACTATTCAAACAATCTGAAGTCCATCCTGAGGTGTGGGGGAATGCAAGGGTGAGCATAAAAGTACTCAATAAGTGTAACATGAGGTTCATGAAGCTCAATAGGGATAGACACAAGTTTAACTGTATGTAGCTTTTAGTTGGTCAAATTTTAAGCAATTGAGTAGCAACAAGTTGGCGATGTTCCCATAATAAACACATAATCATGTAAAGAGAATAATGAATAACAAGAACAAGTAAATTAATAGTGATCTCTATTCCATAAGGGTCCAAGGCCGCTCGTGTCCATGAGCACGGCTAGTATACTGGTTTTTAACTCTGCAGATGTTGTTCACTTTCACTGTGAGTCGCAATTCCCAAAAGCCCGAGGTCATGACTCCCCATTGGACGATTAAGTTTTACTATGAAGTCTTTCCAAGGTTCGTCTAACAAGTTAGGACCGCTAGGTTTCGTGGCCTGCAAATGTAGAGCTCCTCTTCCATATGGCACAATGACACGCAACCTATACGCATAGGGACAGAAGCCACACTACACCCAACCCAGAACACACCCCTTTTGCACCAATAAAGGTAACCCTAACAAGCTAGAAAAGGTCCTCTTATATGACTAAAGCCAGAGCCATATGGCCCTCACAGCTGAACTGTAAGTCTCGGATATTCGCTTACAGATAAGTCCTTACGAAGAGGAATCTAGAGTAAACTCTAACCCTCTTATTTCCTGTTACTAAAAATTGTCTTTTATTGTTATTGCATATTCCATTAGTCAAGTTGCAAGATCATTATTTATGTGAGCACTAGCAAACTACCTAATGCCATAACCATAGGAATCAAGGTACAAGATCAAATCTAAGGCATCCTTAACAAGGAGACACATGCATAATGAATCAAGTGAATTAAAGTGAATAGGTAACAAGGATGATCCCACGCTATACTTTCCTTGATCTAGCTAGTCCTATTGATCTGGTTCGTAATAGTACTCTTGATCACCAATGAACTGCTCACCATCTATTCTCAATTAACACATCAACAACAATCATCCAAGAGCAATCAAGCAAAGTAAACAAAGCTACAATTAGAATAGTACACTAATAGTAGTAAATTAAGATGAAAAGTTTATAAAACGAATCTACATCTCGCTAGGATCACACAGACGTGAATTGCATGCCAATCGGAGCTAAAACAGAAAAGTTATGAATTAAACAAGATTTACTTTAATAGAATAATAGATTAAATCTAACCTTGAAATTTAAATGTTGAAAACCTACAAAATAGTAGCACTAACATGTAGATTATGTAATTACAAACCTAACGCAACTTGAACGGGTCAAATCAGAGTTAAAATGGAGATTTTATAAGCAATTTAAGAGAGTGGCAAACTTGTAATTAAGCGGATCTAAATACAAATTAAAATAAATAGAAATTCGGTTTTTAAAATTTGGTCAGGGACCGCGGGTTAGAATAGAAGAAAACTAGGGGTCTCTTTAGAAACTTTGATAGCCAAAGAGGTATCGGCTAATATTAGCCATCCGATTTGAATCAAACGGACCAGATTAGAAGATGAAAACAGAAGAAAGGGATTCCGGCCAAAAACAGTCGCTCCACGGCGACAGAACGGCCGGCGGCGAGAAATTGCTCACCGGCGTTGAACAATTAGGCGCTACGGTGCATGATTCGACAAGCGCATTGCACAGGGAACTAGAGGAGACCAAAGCGAACTCACTGGCGACGAAAACAGGGTCGGAGATGGGCAGAGGACGACGCACGGCTTCCAATGGCGGATGGCGGTGAAAGAGATGATCAAGTCGATGACTTCGCCAAATTGGCTTGAGCGGCGGCGGATTAGGGTTGCGGTGGCTTGATGGGCTTGACTGGAGGGTGGCTTTGTGACTTGAGTTGAGAAGGAAGGCGTGACTGGTATTTATGAGGGAGCTCGACGTGCAGATCAAGCCAAAGCGGCGAGAATCATGGCGAAGGTGGATTCCTCCGGTGGACTCCTCCGGTGGACTCCTGCTCGAACACGAGCAAGAGGAGGAAGACGGTGCCCCGTGGGCTCGGGATGGCAGCGAGACAAAGAGAGAAGGGGAGACGGGCTAGCCACTTAGACCAGCTGGCCGGATCAGTGAGCTAGGCTCGGCCCAAGAGAAATAAGGGAGCGGCTTGCTAGGCTGCCGGGTGGTGATGCCGAGCGGGCCAGCGGCTTCAGCTGAGCGGCTAAAAGCCAGAGAGGAGAGGAGAAAGATATTTTCCATTTCTTCTTTTTCTTTTCTAATATTTCAAAGCCATTTTCAAATAGTTTTTGAAATCCTTTTCTCTTGTAATAAAAACCAATCAACACAAAGGAAAATATGCAGCGGCATGTATGCACCAGCATGTGTCTAGCCTTATAGTTGTTTTTAATTGTTGAAAATTATTATTTCTCTAGGTTAAAATGCTCACAAAATTGCGTAAATAAATCAAATTCTCCTATTTTAAAATGATGCAAATTTTAGGGTGTTACAATTCTACCCCCTTAAAATGAATCTCGTCCCGAGATTTAAACGATGCTTACTCAAACAGATGTGGGTATGCTTTTCTCAAATCTTCCTCTCTTTCCCATGTAGCCTCTACTTCCGAATACCGACTCCACTGAACTTTACACATCTTTATAATTCGGCTCCTAGTAACTCTTTTTGCTATCTCCAAAATCTTTATCGGATACTCCTCATATGTGAGATTTTCCTTAACAGTGAGCTCTTCTAACGGTATTTGTTCTTCCGATACACACAAATATTTCTTTAACTGAGACACATGGAACGCATCATGCACACCTGCTAAGCTCTCAGGTAATTCCAATCGATATGCCACTTCACCACGTCTCTCTAAGATCTTAAAAGGACTGACATACCTCGCTGCTAACTTTCCTTTCTGGTTGAACCTTTTCACACCTCTCATAGGTGATACTTTAAGGTAGACATAATCTCCTACTTCAATAGTCAATTCCATTCGTCGAGTATCGGCATAACTTTTCTGTCGTGACTGAGCTGCCTTTAAATTATTCCTAATCATCCTTACTTGTTTCTCAGTGTTTCTAAGCACATCTGGACCGAACACTTGACTTTCTCCTGTCTGATTCTAGAACAACGGAGTTCTGCACTTTCGTCCATACAGAGCCTCAAAAGGTGCCATCTGTAGACTCTTCTGATAACTATTATTGTAGGAAAACTCCGCATACGGCAAACTCTTATCCCAACTAGTATCATACTGCAAAGGACAAGCTCTCAACATGTCTTCCAATATCTGATTAATCCTTTCAGTTTACCCATCTGTCTGAGGATGATAAGTTGTGCTAAAATTCAGCTTAGTTCCTAATGACTCTTGTACTTTCGGCCAGTAATATGATATGAATTGAGTACCTCGATCTGACACTATCTTCCTTGGAACTCCATGCAAACTTACTATCCTTTCCATGTACAATTCAGCCAACTTTGCACTAGAATACGATGTTTTGACCGGTATAAAGTGAGCAACTTTAGTCAAATGATCCACTATCACCCATATTGAATCAAAACCTCTCTGAGTATGTGGTAACCCCACTATGAAGTCCATACCAACTTCTTCCCACTTCTACTCAGGTATCTGCATCGGTTGCAACAATCCTGTCGGCCTCTGATGTTTAGCTTTAACCCTCTGACATGTATCACATAGTGCAACATATTCCGCAACATCTCTTTTCAACCCATACCACCAATACTTCTCTTTCAAATCCATATACATCTTAGTACTTCCAGGATGAATAGAGTAAGCTGACTTGTGAGCTTCACGTAGAATTGCTTCTCTTATAACTTTGTCTTTAGGCACACATAATCGTTTCCCAAACCATAGAGTTCCTTTATCATCCAAACAGAATCCAGGTGCCTTGCCTTTCGGTATGTTCTCAACTATTTCCTTTATCTTGTCATCTAATAACTGACCCTTGCATATCTCTTGCTCTAACACAGGCTCTATCACCAACTCCACTGCATTAATGGTAATACCCAAGTTTAAATGCTCAAACTCAGCACACAACACATTTGACATAGGCATTACTTGTACCTCATTAGCATAACTCTTTCTACTAAGAGCATCAGCAACAATATTAGCCTTTCCTGGATGATAATGCACCTCCAAATCATAATCCTTAATCAATTCTAACCATCGATGTTGTCTCAAGTTCAGATCGGACTGAGTGAAAATATACTTCAAGCTCTTATGATCAGTGTAAATATCACTCTTATGCCCAATCAAATAATGCCTCCATATTTTCAAAGCATGAACCACTGCTGCTAACTCCAAGTCATGAGTAGGGTAATTTAATTCATGCTTTCTCAACTGTCGAGATGCGTAGGCCACTACCTTGCCTTCTTGCATAAGCACACAACCAAGACCCAAACGAGATGCATCATAATAGATGGAGAAGTTCTTGCTCAAATCTGGCAAAACTAACACCGGGGCTGTAGTTAATCTCTTCTTTAGTTCCTCAAAATTAGCCTGACACTTATCAGACCACACGAACTTAGCACTCTTCTCTAACAATGCTATCATTGGCTTGTCAAGCTTAGAAAACCCTTCAATAAACCTTCTATAATATCCAGCCAATCCTAAGAAACTACGAATTTCTCCCACATCAGTTGGTGGCTTCCAGTTCAACACATCCTTTACCTTGCTAGGATCCACTAAAATTCCACCATTAGAGACTACATGACCTAGAAAGGCAACTTTCTTCAACCAGAACTCACACTTACTACGCTTAGCATAGAGCTTATGCTCCCTGAGCTTTTACAAAACCAACCTTAAATGTTTAGCATGTTCTTCCTTAGTCTTAGAGTATACCAATATATCATCAATAAATACTACTACAAACTTATCAAGATACTCCATGAATACCTTATTCATCAAGTACATAAAGTATGCAGGAGCATTAGTCAAGCCAAAAGACATCACTGTATACTCATACAAGCCATACCATGTTGTGAATGCTGTCTTTGGTATATCAGTAGCACGAATCTTCAATTGATGATAACCAGAGCGAAGATCAATCTTAGAAAACACACAAGCACCTCTCAACTGGTCAAACAAGTCATCAATCCTAGGCAGTGGATACTTATTCTTAATAGTTACCTCATTAAGTGACCGATAATCAACACACATCTTCTGAGAACCATCCTTCTTGTCAACAAAGATCACTGGAGCTCCCCAAGGCGAAGAGTTAGGACGAATAAAACCTTTCTCTTACAACTCTTTTATTTGTTTCTTAAGTTCCTCTAATTCATTAACCCCCATTCTATATGGACGCTTAGCTATAGGTGCAGTTCTAGGTAATAATTCAATAATAAACTCAATGTCACGGTCGGGTGGCATACCTGGCAAGTCGCCGGGGAACACATCTGGAAATTCATCCACAACTAGATCCTCCGAATTAGCAATATCATCAAGCCAGTTCATTGTAGCTGTCTGTTGCTTCTGCACTACCATCGCAACACTGATTCGGTCTCCCTTTGGCGTTGTTAGAGCTACTGCCTTTTCCTTATACTGAATCACTTCCTGATTTTGCTTCATCCAATTTAGTGCCAGAATAAGATCAATCCTAGCTATTCTTAACACTATAGGGCTCACTTTGAACTCTACCCCCTTAAAATTAAACTGATAGGGAGGCATTGATAGGAAGCTTGCATACTTCCTCCAGGTGAATTTACTAATATGGGGTTTTTCATGGCACATAAAGGTATGATATGTGTCTTAACAAATATTTGAGATATGAATGAATGCGAAGCTCTAGAATCAAAAAGAACAGTGGTAGGAATGGAATGGACATCGAACGTACCGAGCATAACTTCAGGTTCCGCCATTACAGTTTCCTTAGACACATGAATCATCTTCTCATAGTATGGTGGCTTCTGGTTACTGTTCTGCTTTTGGGGGAGGTTTGCTGATTGGCTTCTCAGGACAATTATAAGACATGTGACCTTTTTACCACAATGGAAACACTTAGTAGGAGTATTAGGAGCACTAGTCTTCATTGGAGTATTGTTGGGGGTGCCCTAGCGCTGATTCTGATTCCCACTCTGCTATTGAGGGCGTTGATTGCCATTCTGCGGCTGGTACAAAGGACGTTGCAGAAACTGATTACGTGGAGGGATTTGACCACGGTTCCATTGGTTAGGCGGATACCTCTGCTGATAACCCTGCTGATAGCCCTGCTAAAAACCAGTGTGCTGGCGAGTGTTGCTTCTAGATACCTGTCCCTAAAGCCTCTTCCTTTTGGCATCCATCTCCTTGCACTTGTTGTCCACCACAATAGTGCGATTCACTAATGTCTGATAATCTGGGTAAGCATTGGACATCATCTGCAATTGAAGACCATCATGTAGACCCTTCAAGAAGAGACGCTACTTATCAACATCATTAGCCACCTCATTCGGCGCATAACGTGACAACTAAGCAAACTTGTCGCGATACTCAGCTACAGGCCTAGATCCCTATGTCAGATTGCGGAATTCCTCAATCTTCAGTGCCATCACTCCCTCTGGTATATGGTAAGATCTAAAACTCACGGTGAACTCCTGCCAAGTAACAGCAGGAGAGTTTGTGGGACGACCATACTAATATGAATCCCACCAGTCTTGAGCTGCTCCTTGAAGTTGTCCCGATACAAACAACACCTTCTGTTGATCATTACACTGAGCAATGTTGAGCTGCTTCTCTACTGCATGAAGCCAATCATTAGCTTCCAATAGATCAGCAGCATGAGTGAACACTGGAGGATGACCCTTCAAAAATTCACCACGCTTATCACGCACAGGTGCTCCTCCCATTGGCTGGTTCTGCTGATTGTTCACCAGAGCCTCCATCAACTGTGTCTGCATTGCCAAGAGCTCATGAATAGTGGGTGGTGGACCAACTCCACAACCACGGCCTCGGCCTCGTCCTCTTTCAGGCATCTGTCATCCAATACAATACCAAATCATAGAGATTTTCACGTTATAGACAATTAGAGATAGAGAACGGAATCCGAAAACCTTTTGGACATATCCCAATTTCGGTAGTTCGGTAAAATAGACCTATCTCGAGTTGCAGATATCCAGTTGTCACACCCATTTATCGACCAAATGGAATGCATACCCTTATGTGCGCCCAGAGATCAATCACACATAAGTTCACAAATTATAACAAAAGTATCATCACAAATGTTATTACATCACGATATTTAAATACATAGTCTTAACACAAAATGTAGCGGAAGTATAAATAAAAATCTCTCGTGGTAGCTCCAGTCACAGGTACATTGACTGGTTGACAGCAAGACTAGTAATCTTCAGGGAAGTAGGCGTAGTAGTCACTATTACCTCCATCTGTTACCCATCTGGGATTTTTATCCAAGTAAAAGAAATAAACAAGCGTAAGTACATCTCGTACTCAACAAGTGTAACATGGGGTTCATGAGGCTCAAAAAGGCATATTCATTGGTTTATCAGCATGTAGCTTTTAGTTAGCATGATTTTAGCATAACGATAGCATCAAAATGTCTCAATATAAACATTAAACATATGATCCATGTGAAATGATTAATGAATAGCAAAAACATAATCATAAACAATTATTCAACTATTCCATAAGGGTCCAAGGCCACTCGTGACCGTGAGCACGGCTGTTATAACAGTTTTACACTCTGCAGAGGTTGTACACTTTCACTGTGAGTCGTGTTACCCAAATGCCCGGGTTAATTACTCCCAAAACACTACCAAGGTGAGCAGGCAGGGTAAACACTATGAAGTCTTTCGAAGGTTCGTCTAACAAGTTAGGGTCATTAGATTTCACTCGGCAAACAGATGTAGAGCCCCCCTTCCTGATGGCACAATAACACGCAGCCTATACACATGAGGACAGAGGCCGCACTATACCCGATTCGTCAAGCCATTCTTACGCCATAAAGGAATACCTCTAACAAGCTAGAAAAGGTCCTTCTATATGACTAAAGCCAGAGCCATATAGCCCCCACAGTTGTACTGTAAATCCCGGATTGTCGCTTATAGATGAGTCCTTATGGAGAGCAATTAAAGCATCAAAGTAACCCCATGCTCTAGTACCCTTAAACAGTAATAAAATCATCTTTTAATGTTTATTGCATATTCCATTAGTCAAATTACATGATCATAGTCCATGTTTAAGCACTAGCCAAAATACTCAATGCAATTTAATAGGTACCAAGGTAAAGGATCAATCGCTAAGTCATCCTTAACAAGGAATAAATGCATAATGATATTAATTGCATAAGGTGAATAGGACAACAAGGATAATCCCATGCTATACTTGCCTTGCTCAAACTGGTCCTGAAGATCTTGCTCGTAGTAAAGCTCTTGATCTCCAACGAATTTCTCACCGTCTATACTCGATCAACCAATATCAACAACACACATCCAGAGGCAATCATGCATAGACAAACAAGACTATAATTAGAACAATACACCAACAGTAAGAAAATAAAATAAAAAGTCTTTAAAATGAATCTACAACTCGCTAGGATCACACAGACGCGAAGATCACGAAAATCGGAGCTAAAACGACAAAGTTATGAATTTCCAAAGATTTCCTATAGAAAAATAAATACTTTAATAAAAACTCGAAAATAAATTAATCCAAACCTACTGTACAGTTGTATAATTACATAGAACTCGCAAATAAGAATCTAACGCAATTTGAATGGACCAAATCGGAGTTAAAACGAAAATTCTACAATTAAAACAATCTGAATGGCAAAACTGTAAATATCAGAAAGCGTATTTTTCATTTACCGAAACGAAATACGTTTTCAACCGATCAAAGCGTACTCTGAGGTTTACGTTTTAGGACTGCGGGTTCTATACTTAAAAACTTCAGGGACTCTTTAGCAATTTGTGCAGCCGAACCGGTAACTTCTATTTACATCCGTTGGATTCAAATCGGACGGTCCAGATCGGATCAAGGAAGTAACCGGCGGCGCTCCGGTCGGAAACAGCCGACGGCGAGCTTCCCGCGGCGGCGCCATGGCCGGATGGAGCCCGAGCTCGCCGGAGCTTGAGAAGACGACCCTACCGAGCACCGTTCGCCAAACCGAAGACACCAAAAGAACGAGTACATCACCGCGACCTTACCCCACGCGAGAACGAAGCGGAAGAGCAACCGGAGGGCGACGGCTAGCTCGTCAAGGCGGCGGTGGAGGCGGAGCTCCGACGGTGACCTTCCCGGGATGTCGAGGCTAGGGTCTAAGCGGCTCAATGAGAAGCGGGGAGGCACGGGGTTCCGTTTTATAGCCCGGAGGCGTCACCGGTTATGGAAAGGACGAAGATTGAGCCGCGGATTCGAATCGGAGAAGGAGGAAAGCGAGCTCGCGGTTGGAAAGAACCGGAGGAAGAAGAAAGGAAAGGAGAACGGTCACTGACAGGTGGGACCCACAAGTCAGCGACTCAGGCGGGAGACGCGGCCGCTGCGGAACGCGAGCGCGCGCGCGAGTTGGGCCGGCTGCTGCGGCTTGGGCTCGGCCCAGGAGGAGAAGACCGGCCGTGGGAGAGAAGCGGGCCGCATGCTAAGCAGGCCGAGACGGCGGGCTGGACCAAAATCCGAATGAAAATGAATTTCCTTTCTTTTTCTTTTTCCAATTTTTCAAAGCAAATTTTCAAAAGATTTTCAAATCCAATTTTGAATTTAAATCAAACCACTCATCTCAAAAATTCAAATGCAACATCATGAGTGCACAAACATGTTTCTACCCTTATATTTAATTTTAAATTTATAAAAATTATTCTTATTCTAAATTTTGCATGCTTCACAAAAATAAATGTAAAAATCAGGTTTTTCCTATTTTTCTTCTTTTCAAATTTTTAGGGTGTTACAATTCTACCCCCCTTAAAATGAATCTCGTCCCGAGATTCGACCGATGCTTACTCAAACAATTGCGGGTAGGTTTTTCTCAGATCCTCTTCTCGTTCCCAAGTAGCCTCTTCTGCTGTGTACCGATTCCATTGTACTTTACACATTTTGATTGTTCTACTTCTTGTGACTCTGTCCGCAGTCTCTAAAATTTTAACCGGAAACTCTTCATATGTAAGATCTTCCTTAACAGTAAGTTCCTCTAATGGAATCTGCTCCTCTGGTACTCGTAAACATTTCTTCAATTGAGACACATGGAACACATCGTGTACACCTGCCAAACTTTCAGGTAATTCCAACTGATATGCCACTTCACCACGTCTTTCTATAATCTTGAAAGGTCCAATATATCTTGGTGCCAATTTACCCTTCATGTTGAACCTCTTCACACTCCTCATGGGTGACACTTTCAAGTATACATAATCTCCTACCTCAAAGGTCAACTCCCTTCTACGAGTATCAGCATAGCTTTTCTGTCTGGACTGTGCTATTTTTAGATTATCTCTAATCATTCTCACTTTCTTTTCAGCATCCTTTAATACATCAGGCCCATACACTTGACTCTCCCCTGTCTGATTCCAGAATAACGGGGTCCTACACTTTCGTCCATACAGAGCCTCAAACGGTGCCATTTGAAGACTCTTCTGATAACTATTGTTATAAGAGAACTCTGCATAAGGCAAACTCTTATCCCAACTAGTACCATATTGTAAAGCACAAGCTCTCAACATATCTTCCAATATCTGATTAATTCTCTCCGTTTGACCATCTGTCTGAGGATGATAAGCTGTACTAAAATTTAATTTGGTTCCCAATGATTCATGTATCTTTTGCCAATAATGAGATGTAAACTGAGTACCTCGATCAGACACAATCTTTTTAGGTACTCCATGTAGACTCACTATTCTTTCCATATACAATTCTGCCAACTTCGCACTGCTGTATGTAGTCTTCACAGGCAGAAAATGAGCAACCTTAGTCAGACGATCCACTATCACCCAAATTGAATCATATCCTCTTTGAGTCCGTGGCAACCCAACTATAAAATCCATACCAACCTCTTCCCATTTCCATTCGGGTATCTGCATAGGCTGTAACAATCCTACAGGTCTCTGATGTTCCGCTTTCACCCTTTGACAAGTGTCACACAAAGCAACATACTCAGCAACATCTCTCTTTAAACCATACCACCAATATTTCTCTCTCAGATCCAAGTACATCTTAGTACTCCCCGGATGTATGGAATAAGCTGACTCATGAGCTTCACGCAGAATTGCCATTCTGATATCCTTATCTTCGGGCACACACAGCCTTTTTCCAAACCATAGCGTACCATTATCATCCTTACGGAATCCTGGAGATTTACCTTTCGCTATGTTTTCAGCTATCTCTCTCAACTTTTCATCCTTCTGCTGACCTTTACGGATCTCTTGCTCTAGAGTAGGCTCTAATACTAATTCCACTGCATTGATAGTAAAACCTAAGTTCAGATGCTTGCACTCGGCACACAATTCCTTTGGCATAGGCATTACTTGTATTTCATTTGCATAACTTTTCCTACTAAGAGCATCAGCAACAACGTTGGCCTTTCCTGGATGATAATGCACCTCTAGATCATAGTCTTTTATCAACTCCAACCATCTACGCTGCCTCAAGTTCAGATCCGTTTGAGTGAAGATATACCTTAAACTCTTGTGATCAGTGTATATATCACTCTTGTGTCCAATCAAATAATGTCTCCATATCTTTAATGCATGAACTACTGCAGCTAATTCCAAATCATGAGTAGGGTAATTTAACTCATGCTTCCTCAACTGCCTTGATGCATATGCCACAACTCTACCTTCTTGCATCAGTACACATCCCAAACCCAATCGAGATGCATCACAATAGATAGAGAAAGGTTTACTCAGATCTGGCAAAACTAAGACGGGTGCAGTCGTCAATCTCTTCTTTAGCTCCTCAAAATTGGCCTGACACTTCTCGGACCACACAAACTTGGCATTCTTCTCCAATAATGCAGTCATTGGTTTTGCAAGCTTTGAAAATCCCTCTATAAATCTTCTATAATAACCAGCTAATCCCAAGAAGCTACGGATCTCACTCACATTGATGGGTGGTTTCCAATCCAATACATCTTTCACCTTGCCAGGATCTACTGATATTCCTCCATTAGAGACAATATGACCCAGAAAAGAAACTTCCTTCAACCAAAACTCACATTTACTCCTCTTTGCATAAAGTTGGTGTTCTCTAAGCTTCTGTAAAACCAACCTCAAATGTTCAGCATGTTCTTCCTCAGTCTTGGAAAATACTAGAATATCATCAATGAACACCACTACAAACTTGTCCAGATATTCCATGAATACCTTATTCATTAAGTACATGAAGTATGCAGGGGCATTAGTCAAACCAAAAGACATCACTGTATACTCATACAACCCATACCGTGTAGTAAAAGCTGTCTTTGGTACATCACTAGCACGAATCTTCAACTGATGATATCCAGAACGAAGATCAACCTTGGAAAATACACAAGCTCCTCTCAACTGATCGAACAGGTCATCAATCCTAGGTAATGGGTACTTGTTCTTAATAGTAACCTCATTAAGAGACCGATAATCTACACACATCCTCTGAGTTCCATCTTTCTTATCCACAAAAATCACTGGTGCTCCCCATGGTGAAGAACTAGGACGAATAAAACCCTTATCCTGCAACTCCTTAATTTGTTTCTTAAGTTCTTCTAATTCATTTACTCCCATTCTATATGGACGCTTAGCTATAGGTGCAGTTCCAGGTAATAATTCAATAATAAATTCAATGTCACGGTCTGGTGGCATACCTGGCAATTCCTCTGGAAACACATCTGGAAACTCCTCCACAACTGGATCTTCCTGGTTGGCCCCATCATTGAGCTGGTTCACTGTAGCAGTCTCTTGTTTTTGCACTTTTACTTCAACCCTGATTCTATCACCCTTTGGTGTTGTCAGTACAACTGATTTATCCTTACACTGAATCTCTGCTTGTTGTTGCATCATCCAATCCATTCCCAATATAAGATCAATCCCAGCTGTTCTCAATACTATAGGGCTAACTGTAAACTCTACCCCCCTTAAATTGAGACTAATCGGAAGACAGCGATAAGATGCTGGCATGCTTCCACCAGGTGAGTTTACTAAGATAGGATTCTTCATGGCACATAAATGGATTCTATGTATTCTAACAAACGATTGCGATATGAAAGAATGTGATGCTCCAGAATCAAAAAGTACAGTGGCGGGAGTAGAGTGAACATCGAACGTACCAAGCATAACTTCTGGCTCCTCCACTGCAGTTTCCTGGGACAAGTGATTCACCCTTCCTGAGTTAGGTGCGGTCTTCTGGTGGCTGCTCTGTCTCTGGGGAGTCTGCTGGTTAAGCTTCTCCGGGCAATTGTAAGACAAGTGACCTTCTTTTCCACATCGGAAACACTTGTTGGGAGTATTGGGAGCACTAGTCTTCATAGGAGTGTTATTGGAAAGACCCTGACGCTGTGCTTGATTTCCTTGCTGCTGCGGTGGACGTTGGTTGCTATTCTGTGGCTGGAATGGGGGACGTTGCGGAAACTGTCCACGGAATGGGGCCTGACCACGATTCCACTGTCCAGAGAGAGGCCTCTGCTGAGTATTCTGCTGAAAACCAGTACGCAGACGGGTGTTGCTATTAGAGGCTTGTCCCTGTAACCTCTTCCTCTTTGCATCCATTTCCTTGCGCTTGCTATCCACCACAATAGCGCGGTTTACAAGCGTCTGAAAATTAGGGTAGGTATTGGACATCAACTGCAATTGTAGTCCATCATATAATCCCTTCAAGAAGCGGCGCTGCTTATCACTGTCATTGGCCACCTCATGTGGAGCATATCGTGACAATTGAGCAAACTTGTCACGGTACTCAGCTACAGTCATTGACCCTTGGGTCAGGTTCCTGAATTCCTCCGCCTTCAACTCTATCATTCCTTCAGGTATATGGTAAGCCCTGAAGTTCTCCCTAAACTCCTGCCAGGTGACTGCAGGAGCATTGGCAGGACGACCATACTCATATGACTCCCACCAATCCTGAGCTTCTCCCTGAAGTTGCCCAGAAGCAAACAACACCTTCTGTCGGTCATCACATTGGGCAATAATGAGTTGTTTCTCCACAGCACGAAGCCAATCATCGGCCTCCAAAGGATCAGCAGCATGTGTGAACACTGGGGGACGACCTTTCAAAAACTCACCACGCTTATCACGTGGTTGAGCCCCAATAACTGGCTGATTTTGCTGATTTTGCACTAGTTGCTGCATCAACTGCGTCTGTACCGCCAACAGTTGCTCAATAGTTGGTGGCGGTGGTGGTGGTGGATTTGGGGGAATGTTTCCACGACCTCTGCCTCTTCCTCTTCCGGCCATCTGCCACCCATAAACATGCAAACTTTAAGAATTCCATGATTTCAACCACTTATAAGATTAAGAATGAGATCTGAAAGTTTTCTGGACGAGTAGCAATGTTGACAGTTCAGTATTTCAATCATATCTCGAGTTACAGAAATCCAAAAGAGGCGTGCCTTATATGGTTGGAAAGCTTATGAAATTATCCACAATTTCTATTCAGACCTCAAGATCAGATTCTGTCGTTAATTCTATGAAAAATAAGGCGTAACAGAAACTGTTCCATATTCCAGTCTGTGCAGAAACTTTAACTTGTAAAAATTATATCTCTCGAACCAGATCAGATAAAAAGGTGATTCCAGTGGCATTTGAAAGATGCTTGAGTCTAGTTTCTCTCATAAAAATTTCATAAATGTTGCACGAACCGTTTTTAAACTATAGCAGAAACATTGAAGACTGCTCCAGAAAACAGCAAAGACAGAAACGTGATAATATCAAACCCAACTATTATTCCTTGACTATTAAACTTATTATTCTTAAGAATGGAACTTGTAGACATGCCTACAAGTCCCGACACTCAAACAAAGATCCAACTCACACATAAGCATAATAATAAAGCAACTAGCACACCAAGGTTCAAACCACACGACAGACCCGACTGACTCAACTGACGTTACTAAGAACGTTCTTATTACATAAAGGACTCCTACTTCCTAAGGAAGTGGCTCATGCTCTAATGTCTCATAAATCTTGGGCATGCCTTGGTTTGCTCGGAGCTCATCAATGGTTGCTTGGCACCTCTTGATAGTCTTCCCTTGTGCCTTCACCATCTCTTCTAGCTGCAGCTTCCTATCCATCATATCATATACAAAGTCCACCATTACCCGAGGTAGTGGCTCTAGCTGCACTGGATCTGTCATAGCCCATCCAAGTTCGGGGTGTGCATGAGGAAAGAAGCGATGAATGTCATGCTTCATAAGGTTAAAGCGAAGATAGCGGAGACCCATACATGCTTCAAAAGCAGCATCTTCAATGCTATCCTCTATAGTAGCTCGATGCCCCACGTGAGAGAACATCCTGTCCAGCTGATATGCTCCCTTGTCTTCCTTATGGGCAAAGATGCTTGCCCTTGCCTTCCAATACGTGTCCTCCAGTGGATGAGTGTACTCCCAGCAGACGTACTCCACAGCTGGATGCCAATCAGCGAAGTAAGCAGTGAGCATCCCCACCAGGCGAAGATGAGAGACAGCATTCCCTCCATTCCTGTGGTAGATCCTCACAGTCCACCCCATTAGAGCAGGTGGCATCTCTTCAGAAGCTTCATGTGATGGAGGTGGTGGTTGTACTCCTCCATTAGCTTCCTCTTCATCATCTTCAATCTCGATGATTTCTGGATCTTCTTCAGACTCAGGCTCTTCCTGAGGAGGTGCTGGTGCTTGGACTGGTGTTACAGGAGTCTGCTCCTGTTCCTGAGGTTCTGGCTCTTGTGGCTCTTCAGTTGCATGCAGGGCACGAGGTGGGTAGTATCCTCCAGAGCTAATGCGGGCAGTCTTACGGTCACGGGCCATCTACAGAATTTTTTAGATGAAGTTAGAATAGAGGCAAAATTTCGTAATAGAATGTGACATAAGAAGCATAAAAATTTATCAAATAACAAGAGCAAGATAGTGAGCATAAAAATAGTGTAAAGATGATACTAAATCGACCATTCCTAACTAGGCTTGCGTCCTACAGTCAACAAGAGCTCCGATACCAATTTGTCACACCCATTTATCGACCAAATGGAATGCATACCCTTATGTGCGCCCAGAGATCAATCACACATAAGTTCACAAATTATAACAAAAGTATCATCACAAATGTTATTACATCACGATATTTAAATACATAGTCTTAACACAAAATGTAGCGGAAGTATAAATAAAAATCTCTCGTGGTAGCTCCAGTCACAGGTACATTGACTGGTTGACAGCAAGACTAGTAATCTTCAGGGAAGTAGGCGTAGTAGTCACTATTACCTCCATCTGTTACCCATCCGGGATTTTTATCCAAGTAAAAGAAATAAACAAGCGTAAGTACATCTCGTACTCAACAAGTGTAACATGGGGTTCATGAGGCTCAAAAAGGCATATTCATTGGTTTATCAGCATGTAGCTTTTAGTTAGCATGATTTTAGCATAACGATAGCATCAAAATGTCTCAATATAAACATTAAACATATGATCCATGTGAAATGATTAATGAATAGCAAAAACATAATCATAAACAATTATTCAACTATTCCATAAGGGTCCAAGGCCACTCGTGACCGTGAGCACGGCTGTTATAACAGTTTTACACTCTGCAGAGGTTGTACACTTTCACTGTGAGTCGTGTTACCCAAATGCCCGGGTTAATTACTCCCAAAACACTACCAAGGTGAGCAGGCAGGGTAAACACTATGAAGTCTTTCGAAGGTTCGTCTAACAAGTTAGGGTCATTAGATTTCACTCGGCAAACAGATGTAGAGCCCCCCTTCCTGATGGCACAATAACACGCAGCCTATACACATGAGGACAGAGGCCGCACTATACCCGATTCGTCAAGCCATTCTTACGCCATAAAGGAATACCTCTAACAAGCTAGAAAAGGTCCTTCTATATGACTAAAGCCAGAGCCATATAGCCCCCACAGTTGTACTGTAAATCCCGGATTGTCGCTTATAGATGAGTCCTTATGGAGAGCAATTAAAGCATCAAAGTAACCCCATGCTCTAGTACCCTTAAACAGTAATAAAATCATCTTTTAATGTTTATTGCATATTCCATTAGTCAAATTACATGATCATAGTCCATGTTTAAGCACTAGCCAAAATACTCAATGCAATTTAATAGGTACCAAGGTAAAGGATCAATCGCTAAGTCATCCTTAACAAGGAATAAATGCATAATGATATTAATTGCATAAGGTGAATAGGACAACAAGGATAATCCCATGCTATACTTGCCTTGCTCAAACTGGTCCTGAAGATCTTGCTCGTAGTAAAGCTCTTGATCTCCAACGAATTTCTCACCGTCTATACTCGATCAACCAATATCAACAACACACATCCAGAGGCAATCATGCATAGACAAACAAGACTATAATTAGAACAATACACCAACAGTAAGAAAATAAAATAAAAAGTCTTTAAAATGAATCTACAACTCGCTAGGATCACACAGACGCGAAGATCACGAAAATCGGAGCTAAAACGACAAAGTTATGAATTTCCAAAGATTTCCTATAGAAAAATAAATACTTTAATAAAAACTCGAAAATAAATTAATCCAAACCTACTGTACAGTTGTATAATTACATAGAACTCGCAAATAAGAATCTAACGCAATTTGAATGGACCAAATCGGAGTTAAAACGAAAATTCTACAATTAAAACAATCTGAATGGCAAAACTGTAAATATCAGAAAGCGTATTTTTCATTTACCGAAACGAAATACGTTTTCAACCGATCAAAGCGTACTCTGAGGTTTACGTTTTAGGACTGCGGGTTCTATACTTAAAAACTTCAGGGACTCTTTAGCAATTTGTGCAGCCGAACCGGTAACTTCTATTTACATCCGTTGGATTCAAATCGGACGGTCCAGATCGGATCAAGGAAGTAACCGGCGGCGCTCCGGTCGGAAACAGCCGACGGCGAGCTTCCCGCGGCGGCGCCATGGCCGGATGGAGCCCGAGCTCGCCGGAGCTTGAGAAGACGACCCTACCGAGCACCGTTCGCCAAACCGAAGACACCAAAAGAACGAGTACATCACCGCGACCTTACCCCACGCGAGAACGAAGCGGAAGAGCAACCGGAGGGCGACGGCTAGCTCGTCAAGGCGGCGGTGGAGGCGGAGCTCCGACGGTGACCTTCCCGGGATGTCGAGGCTAGGGTCTAAGCGGCTCAATGAGAAGCGGGGAGGCACGGGGTTCCGTTTTATAGCCCGGAGGCGTCACCGGTTATGGAAAGGACGAAGATTGAGCCGCGGATTCGAATCGGAGAAGGAGGAAAGCGAGCTCGCGGTTGGAAAGAACCGGAGGAAGAAGAAAGGAAAGGAGAACGGTCACTGACAGGTGGGACCCACAAGTCAGCGACTCAGGCGGGAGACGCGGCCGCTGCGGAACGCGAGCGCGCGCGCGAGTTGGGCCGGCTGCTGCGGCTTGGGCTCGGCCCAGGAGGAGAAGACCGGCCGCGGGAGAGAAGCGGGCCGCATGCTAAGCAGGCCGAGACGGCGGGCTGGACCAAAATCCGAATGAAAATGAATTTCCTTTCTTTTTCTTTTTCCAATTTTTCAAAGCAAATTTTCAAAAGATTTTCAAATCCAATTTTGAATTTAAATCAAACCACTCATCTCAAAAATTCAAATGCAACAGCATGAGTGCACAAACATGTTTCTACCCTTATATTTAATTTTAAATTTATAAAAATTATTCTTATTCTAAATTTTGCATGCTTCACAAAAATAAATGTAAAAATCAGGTTTTTCCTATTTTTCTTCTTTTCAAATTTTTAGGGTGTTACACCAGTAGAGGTGTACTTTATATGGTTGGAAAGCTTATGAAGTTATCTACAACTTTTATTTAACTCACAAACCCAGATTCTGTCGCAAAGTTAATCAAAAGTAGGACACAACAGAAACTGTTCTAGATTTCCAGACTGCGCAGAAACTCCATTTTGTAACTGTTATATCTCATCATCCAAATCAGATAAAAAGGTGATTCTAGAGGCATTGGAAAGATACGTGAGTCTAGTTACCATCATAAAATTTTCAGAATTTTTCGCTAAACAATTAATTTCGGGAATAAAAGGGAAGACAGACCGCTCCAGAAAGGACAGAACAGAGAGAAAATGTTAACCCAACTAAACTATTTATTCATCATACTTAAACTTAATATCTTTAACTAGGAAACTTTGTATACATGCCCACAAAGCTCCAGCACTCATTACATGGAAAAACCAACTCACACATAGGCACAATAGTAACTCAGCTAACCACACAAAGGTTCACATGACACCACAAAACTCGACACAACTCGTACTAACGTATTATTACATAGATGGTATTCCAACTCCTAAGGACGGGCTTCATGTTCAAGATAATCATAAATCTCCTCCATGCCTTGATCAATCCTTAGACCATCTATCACCTCTTGGTACCTCTTGACATCTTTTCCCAAAGCTTTAACCATGGCTTCCAGCCGATGATTCTTCACCATCATGTCATGACCAAAATCTACCATGACTCAAGGAATTAGTTCCAAATTCTCACGGTTCATCATTATCCATCCTTGCTCAGGGTCTCCACGGGGAAAATAGCGATATTGATCATCTTGCATAACATCATAGCGGAGGTGACAAAGTCCGAAGCATACTTCAAAGGCTGCATCTTCTATGCCATCTTCTATAGTGGCACGACGACCCCTATGAGAAAAGCACCTGTCCAGCAGATAAGTATCCATCTCTTTGTCCTTAATGAAGACACACACATGACACTTCCAATAAGTAGGTTCCAAAGGATGCTCGTGCTCCCAGTAGACGTACTCAATTGCGGGATCCCAATCCGTGAAGTAGGCACTAAGCATGCCAATCAGTCGGTGGTGAGAAGGAGTGTCACAGCTTGACTTGTGATGGACCTTTGTAATCCAACCCATAGGAAAAGATGGCACACCACCTTCAGCGGAACCATCTTGTGGGGGCGACGGGGCCTGTTCTCCATCTTGAGCAGACTCATCATCTTCATCCTCACTAATGTAGACAACCTCCTCCTCAGGTTCTGGTGCCTGAACTGGTGATGGTGATGGTGTTGGAGCGACAACTTCTAGTTCCTCATGAGGCTCCATTGATTCGTACAGAGAACAAGGCGGAAAGTAGCCTCCAGAAGTGGTGTGGGCAGTCTTGCGGGCATGAGGCATCTATAGAATTTAGACCAAGAGTAAATTAGAATGGAAGCAATATTTTCACAATAGAATGAGGCAAAAGGAGCATAAAAATTTAGCAATTATCAAGAGTAAGGTGATAAGCATGAAACAAGTGAAGAAAAGAGAACTACGACGACCATTACTAATTAGGCTTCCGTCCTACAGTCAACATAGCTTTGATACTAATCTGTCACACCCATTTTAAGGAACAAATGTGTTGGGAGTATGCTCTAGAGGTTATCATAAAGATGATTGTATTTCCTTGTATCCATGACATATTATGAGTCTATTGAATATCCATTAAAGACAACTTGTATCGATTAGCAATTATGTGAATTGTTTGTGAAACTCTTTTACTTGTATGGTTATTCTAGAATAATCCCTGATCAAAGTTTATATTAGGACACACATGAATATTAGATCAACACATTATTAGTTGATGACTATGTTTCACAAGTCAGACATAGAGATGTCAGACTAATAATGTGGGCACATGTGTGACATGTAGGCTGGACTAACCCAACGTGAGATGTTGTTATTGTCTCGATTCACATCATGTATGTTATGTCCTTAGACATGAGATTGTTGTATGTACTCAAGATGTGAAATGACCTACTTAGAGACTATCAAACGCTACTCCATAACTGGGTAGTTATAAATATGATCTTCGGGTTTTGTCAAGAAACATGCTATGAGACATAGACAATCAAGATGAAATTTGCCCCTCTCTATGTGAGAGAGATATCAATGGAACACTCTAATGATTGGATCAACAAATGCATGACCGTGCTTAGGTTAAGTGTTAACCTATGAGTTGGACCAAATATCGTGTGGCAAAAGGAATAACATGTATATGGCTTGTGGTGGTTCGTCTGATTTGATCTTTGCGTACACATAGGAGTTGACATGTCTTGCTAGAGACCGCTATCAACTAATGGCCGAGTAGGCGTACTCGTGCCACATCTACGTGTGCATGAACCCATAGGGTCGCACGCTTAAGGGGCTAGAAGCCTAATTCGGGTTGGACCCGAATTTGACTAGGCTTAGGGTTTTCTAATTGGGCCTCCAACTTGGGGCTGATTAGAGGCGCCTATATAAGAGAGTGAGGGGGCGCGGCCAGGTGACTCATGCCATTGGGCAGCCACTGTCAACCCCCCATGCTCATGCCTACTGCTCCTCGTGGACCTAGCAGTCCGGAGACGCAACGCTTTCTCCCCGTACGTGTGGGATACCTTAGAGGTGCTGCATCTGGAGCACAAGGACAAACTGCACGAGAGAGGGATGATTCGCGAGTGGAGGGTGGACGTGACTGATGACCACACAACTGCACGGCACTGCTATGACACGTTCGACTACATCAAGTCGCTTCTGCTGCACCTGCGCGTCTAGTGGTAATTCAGTAACCTGTAACTAGCAGTATATCCTGGTTTATGAGGTCAAAATTTTGATTTTATGGCTAGCGTAGCACCCTCATATCCCTACAGTGGTATCAGAGTCATAGTTGGTTCATTATAGGTTTGGTTGTATGCATATGGAGATATGCACGGTTGTAGATGAGTCTCTGATCATGGTTCGTGATCTTGCTGTGTTGATCTTGTAACGATCTACTCGTACCGGTTAGAATTCCGCCATCCGAGTTAAGTGTTACATGTAAACCCAGTTATGGTGAGATGGAGATCAATTAGATTGATCGAATCGAACCTAGGTCAAGTGCCGAGTGCATATGATGCGCGGCGGTGGTAGATTGGATCTACTGCTGGGCGCCGGGGTGCAGGAAAAGTGATGTTTGGTAAAACGGCCATAACTTTTGCATACGACCTCGGATTGAGACACATTTTATATGAAAATTGATCTATAGAAAATTTTAAAGACAGAGAAAACTGCCAAGCGTGGTGTTGCTGAATTTATATTTGTAAAAAATGGCCCAGAAAATGATGTTCTGGACGTTTTAAGTTTAGACGTCGGAATCGGTTAACTCTATTTTGCAGGAATTCATGACTGGTATAGCCCTTATGTGTATGTGATGCATGTATGTAATTAATTCATGGCTTGCATATCATGAGTATGACAATATGGCTGGAGCCACATAGATATTGTCAACTTGATGTAATGGCCTACGTGCCAAACTGTGATGATCTTATCCGCGACTGTGTAATATTACTTCATTGCCTTGCGTTAGTGACAGATAGTCTTGGTGGATTCATCACTGATGGATGACGTACATGGATCATGGAGATGGAGTTCATCATGATGTACAGATTAATGGAGATGGAGATCCCCAAAGTGACAATGGGCTATACCAAGTCATATATGTGAAAATGTCATTCTTATTATTATGTTCTACTTTCACGTGATAATGTTTTTGTCTACACATGCGATAGTGAAATAGAATGATCCGTCAGCATTGTTTAAGTTATATGCTTCCCCAAACCTTTTCACTGTCATGTGTCTTGTACAATTGGTGGTGGGTCTATAAAATTAGGGTGCCACTGGTTTTCCTTGACTAGGCAGGTTCGTATCGGATACTTACTGCAGAAGGGTTGGTTACTTGAACAAGGTCATCCTAATGGTTAGGGACCTTGGAGCATAATGAGTTGGGCACCACAGCATAGAGATGCTACCCAACAACAAGTGTCATATGTGATATGATTAGCAAAGAGTTGCTTACCGATCTACCATGTCTTCTAGCGGTGATGCTAAAGCTCACTAGTAGACTTGTTAGTTGTGGGTCTTGAATCACTAAGTTTCAATTGAGGGATATTGATTTTAGTGGGAGTAGATTCTATTAAGATTTTAATATGATTTACTCTGTCTTGGATACTTTGTCTTAGTATTTTGCATTACTTTTGTTGTAGATAAATGGTGCCTAGTAATCAACCATTTACTTTGCGTTCTGATATGACCACGTCAACCAACAACATGTTACAACCTCCAAGTCAAGTTACACCAATACCAGTCCAAGTCTTTGATGGACCAATTACACGTAGTCGAGCCAAGAAGCTACAACAAGAGGTGCACGCGCTACTTTCTGAAAATCATTTTAATGTTAATAAGAATTATATACTGCCTAAGTCGTGCACATTGCTATTGCTTAGGTGCACCACGAAGGATGACAAGAAGACGCCAAGGGTGAACCAAAGAGGAGGATCACGTTCGAGCCAGTCCCGTGTGACAGAACCATCAGAAAGAATCAGACACAACTTTTTGCTCACAAAAGCTATGAAGGCCCATGAGGACTTGTTGGAAATCTTATCAAGTCTAGTTTCAAGACCAAGTTCTCTCACTTGATTTGGATTCTCCAATATTGAGATTCGACTGATTTAGTACAGACTGGTCAGCTAGTCAGTAGTCAGCCTGATGTCCAAGTTCCCATGCAAAACTATACCAATCTACAATATTTCGTGGTACATGCTGCACATGGTGTAAAAGGTTATCAAGTTAACGTTCCAACCCAACAAACCGCATGTCATTTGGAGTTTCCACGATAGAGTTATTGCCAAAACACTGAAGACTGCGCTGACAACCAGCAGCCACGCAAAAACTCTCCAGGAAGGCATCTCGAGGAGGCCCGTTCACATAGTGTGTCTTATATTTTTCTTTTCGAGTTTCCACCTATCTAGCAGGGTTGTTGCTAGTATAAATACCTCCTAGACTCATTGCAATCGCAGACTTTTGATAATGGAATACAAACCCCCCTTTTGTTCATCTGTGTGCTAACAAATATTGAGAGAGATCTCTACCCCTTTGCTCTTGTGATTTCCTTTGCGGGATTTACAGAAGCGGTGGCTTCATCCGCTCCTAATTGGTGCTCCTACTCCCTTCAAGGTTTCCTCGATTGATTATAGGCTATGTTGGTTGGTTCTTTGAGAGTGTGGTTGGACGAATCCTCGATTCAGGTTGCCGGTTAAAGACGGTGGTTGGCTTCGAGTTTTATTTGTCAGGTTGCACTAGTTATCGTTGCCTGCAGCAAGTTATCCGGCTGTTCTTCAGCTAGTTATCGATGATCATCCTACGTCGTGAAGATCGGGACCCCCTAAGCGTATCATCTGGTATCAGAGCTTTCGTTACCACGTTAGGATTTTTTCCATTAGCTACTTATATATTTTGTTTCGTCCTATCCACCAAAAAGCCTGAAAAATACATTGCTTAGCCCTTTGTTTCAATCTGTTATTTTAGTGAGTTTTGTCAAGTTTCAGTTCATTAGAGTCTTTGTTTTAGTTGCTGATCATTATCCTTTGTGTGTCCTTTGAGCCTCTTTATATATCTGAAAATCCCTACAAAAAAAATCTGAAAACGCATATCATGTCCTTCGCGTAAACTTTGATCCTATTATAGCTACCGGTTGTGTTTTGTTCTTATCTTAATTGTGCAAGTGTCTTAATCTGGTCTCTGTGTTTAGTTATAAAAAAAGTGCGTCAAAAAAAATAGAAGAAAGAAAAGTAAAAAAAAAGAATAGAGAAAAACTGAGAAAGAAAGGTTGAAAGATCAGTAGGTTTATGTGCACAAGTGCTGAAAGTTTTCATATCAAGTAGTGCAACCAATGTGCTATCCTTGTTTGGTGCAAAATTTTGGTTGGGTCTGATCGCAACACTTGCATCCCAATCATACTCCTTGTTTGCATCAAATCTGAAATTTCCTTGCGTGTGTGTGTGATCGATTTACATCTCATTCATATTCTGTGATCAGCACTAGGTAGAGAACTTCTAGTTTGGATTGTTACTTAATATTACAATAACTAGAATTTAGATTGCATTCCTTGTTTTATTCGCCACCAAGCTCCACATAAAAACCACCGTAATCTGTACTCTCTAGTCTTGTATTCGCCTCGCCATCACTTTTAGTTACCACCACACATTTGTTTCTCTGTAATCCGCAGCAGGGAATTCATAAGAGCTTTGGTTGGTAAGAGAGGTGAGGTTGTGAGAGTTCTACATATTTTCCTATACCACATATAAGCTTGCTATTTTGCATATGCAATAACCATGATAGGCCGAAGATATACCAATCTTCCATTCTATGGAAGTAATGATTCGGAGGAATTTCTCATTTGGGCAGAAGAAATGGAGATTCAACTTGAGGTTCAAGATTTTTCAGAAGCCAAGGAGATATCACGAGTTGTGCTTGAATTTGAAGATTATGCTCATGATTGGTGGAAACAATATCCACATAAGCATCTCATCAAGAATTGGGAAGATTTGAAGAAGGCCATGAGAAAAGAATTTGTTCCAAGGGAATATCGGCTGATTTTGCTTTGTCGTTTGCAGCGTGTGAAGCAAGGTAGTAAATCTGTTCAAGCATATTATGATAAGCTGAATTCTTCCTTGCGTCGTGCAAATGTTGTTGATGACATGAATGCAATGGAATATTTCGAGAGAGGTCTTAATGGTAACATTGCTGCTGCACTTGAGGGCAAATATTTTAGAAGTATGCAAGATCTTCTAAGTTGTGCAATTAGAGAGGAAAAGAAAGTTATGAAGGTGCAGCAAGGCAAGGTCACCCAGAACATTAGTTTATGCCAAGATAAAAGTGCTAAGTTGCAGCCCAATATGTCCTCCATTGTTGGAAATAAGCAATCATCAAGTCCATGCAAGAAGAGAGGACATGTTGTCCCAAAAGTTTCTTTAGTTGATTCTAGTACCAAGAGAAGTGAACATCAACAATTCAACTCCAAGAACTTTGTTGTGCAGCAAGAAGAAGGCTCTATGTCCCAAATTGATATGGAAAATGTTGAGGTGTGTGACATTACATTGGATCATAGTGTTACACCATCTCTTGATGTTGTTGCTATCCCAAAGTGCCATTTACAATCTGAGGTTGATGAGAATCAAGTTGCAAATGTTCCCATCAATGTTTGTCTCAGTTTTGAGCAAGATCAAGAAGAAAATTCTGCTGCACATGACACACAAAGTGAGGTAGCAGAAGCCACTATGCAAGTTGTGGAAGATCATCAGTTGAGTTGTGAAACTAGAGAAGATACTTCTCTGATCGAGGCTGATCCTTTGTGTGTTGAGTTGAGGGAACATGCTACAGTTCCACGCCATGGAAATCTAAAAAATTTTCATCAAGAAGCACTGCCACCATGTCTGAACACAAGTGCTGCAGATCTTAGAAGTTCTGAGCCTTATTCTAGTGCTAAAAGTGGAGAAGTTATATACTCTAAATCTGTCCAGAAATTTTCTATGTCATCTGATGAAAAATCAGTACCCAATTATGACCAAGAGGTTGACAACGCTTTGATTTTTGAAGGTGAATCTAATCTGAATTTGAAGGCCAATCATTGTTTCAGTTTGAGAGCTGAATGTGAGCACAAAGATGATGCTATTGTGCCATCTATTGCTAGTAATAAATCTGTCCAAGATGAAGTTCATCATGATCTAATGGATCTGAAGTTTCGAACCTACATGGTTCCAAGCACAAATGTGGTGTCAAGATGTGTTGTACCATCAGTTGCATTATGTGATGAATTATTGGACAGTGGTGCTGAAATTTTGTGCTCCCCCATGTCACAGAGTGTTGAGATTATTGAAGGAAAGATTAGTGCACATGATTCCACTTATACTAATGTCAGTCCAACATCTTTGGAGGAGGTCAAAGATGATTATTTGGTTGCATCTATTGCTGTTCCAATGCCATAGAAAGTTCAGATTGAAGGCAATATTATTGGGGATGAATCCACATCAGCAATTAAGAGATCATCATTGTTTGAAGAGGATAGACCTGATGGTGTTGCTGCCACCATTACTGCCCCAATGGCAATCGATTACATCATGAATGATGGAAGATATTCATATGTTGCTTTAGAAGACATTGAAGATATTATGCATCAAATCCCTTGTGAGAATGAGTGCCACATAGCCAAATTGAGTGAGAGTGAAAACAAAAGTGAGTTGTGTGATTCCACCAAATGTGAGATTGAGAGTATCCACAATATGAGTGTGAGAGATACACCACACAAAAAGAGAGAGCTTTATTGCAAGGCATGCACGGATGATTTTAACACTAACCCACTAATGTCTACTCTTAGGGTTGTTTCTCCCAACATGCAGGTCTATAAAGAAGATTCAGTAGAGATGGCTGCTCAAAAGACCCCCAAACTTGGCCAGAGAAATGCGAGGGTTGCCACTATTGAGAACCAACTCTATGTTGTGCAAAACCTGAACCATGACAAGGAAAAAGGTAAAAGTTCAGAGATACAATGCATCATTCATGCACCATCACAAAATCTGAAAAGGTAATGCAAACAATTTAGAACTGAATCTGCAACATATATTGACCAGTAATTGTGATGACAAATTTGCTTCAACTGAAATTGAGTATACACGAAATCTTTGTGCTGATTTGATTGATCCACATGTTGATACAAGTGCTAAAATTTTGAAAGTTGGCAAACATTGTTCAATCATGCATGACCATTGCTATACTTTGACTGAAATATATGATAATTTACATGTCGATAATGTGGGCCATGTGAAATTGATTAGCCATGCTGAATTCTTTAGAAGAATATATCCTGCTGAATGTATGTTCTATGTCAAGCTTGATGAATTTGTTGATATTAATAAAATGGTTGAAAGCGTTCTTGATATATCATCTATGAAATCTTTGAATAGTGCCTACTGCTGCAAGTTTACATTTAACATCATCGAACACTACATTATAAGTAAATTTTATGTTTGTGCTCTTTGCATAACATGTCACAACATTACTGAATTGAAGTTGAATAAAATGAGTTGTACATCTTGTGAACCATACTTTTCTTTATTTGAGATAAAAAGGTTATTTAGAGCTTGCTGTTCAGAACAATCAGTGTTATTTTCTTGTTCATATTCTTCACTGAAACAAAGAAATCTTGTGCAAATGTGTTTGGTTCATTCACCCAAAGTCTTTCCATATACATATGGAACCATTGAGTATGAAAGGTACATTACTAAACCTTTGCATGAGTTGAGCATCAAGAATTATTGGAATATCAAACATGCTTCGTTCACATCTGTTGAAATATTTGATTTTGCAAAGATAAAACTTGATAACCTGAATCAAATGATTGGTTTAAAAGAAATTTTTGTGCTTCCATTTTCAAAGTTAATTTTAGGTTCACAAAATCTAAGAAACTATTCATCTCATCAAAAAGGAAATAATGTGCATATGAATTATAAAGAAGATAATGAACAAACTTCAACAAGTAATCATAGCAATTGGCATATGCATCCACTCTCTATTTTCTTTAGACTGTTTTTAGGAGAGCAAAAGCAGAGGACAAGTTTTTTTGAAGAGTGGAAGGATGATAGGATCATACCAAGGTGTCACACCCGGTTTTCTAAAGAACAAAACCAGGCTAATCATATGTGTGCCCAGGAAGTCCACACATATGCCAGAATGAAAAAAATATCAGAAACAATGTTATTATATAATGTATACATAGCTATATTAACACTTACATCAGAGTATCGCGGAACGGTGACTAAACTTTGGGCTCCATTCTTCTCAGGGACGGCTGACTGGGGGTAACATATGCCTAGCACTTCTACTAGTCTTCTGGAAACTCCACTACACCTTTGTCCTTTTTTCGAGTAGCATCTTACTACACACTGGAGTGTGGGGGAAATAGCAAGAATGAGTCCATGTCAAACTCAACAAATATAACACAGGGTTCATGAGGCTCAAAAAGGCTAGACACTGTTTAACTGCGTTTAGCTTTTAATCATCATATAATTAGCAATTGAGTAGCATCAAGGTAATCCAAATCCTATTAATGAATCAATGATCAATTGTAATAAGGATAATGAATAGCATTAACATGAGCATAATAATAATCAACAATAATTTAGCATGATATAACAATGGTGATCAACTATTCTGTAAGAATCCCCAAGGCCGCTCGTATTCGTGAGCACGGCTAGTATACCAGTTTTTAACTCTGCGCAGAGGTGTACACTTTCACTGTGAGTCATGATTTCCAAATGCATGGGTTTGCAAGGCCCAAAACATCAGAGACCATATAAAGCCATTCAAAAGTTCATCTAACAAGTTAGGGCCATTAGATTCACTCGGCAGGCAGATGTAGAACCCCCCTTCCCTGTGGCACAACAATCGCAGCCTATACACACTAGGCCAGGGGCTCGCACTACACCCAATGTGGCAAGCCATTCTTACGCCATTTAAGGTAACCTCTAACAAGCTAGAAAAGGTCTCTTGAACAACTAGAGCCAGAGCCATATAGCCCTCACAGCTGTACTGTATGTCCCGGTTATCACTTACAGGTAAGTCCTTACGGAGAGTAACTAGAGCATCAAAATAACCCACATGCTCTAGCCCCCTTTCAACAAAAATAACATCATCTTAATTGGTTGATTGCATAATCCATTAGTCAAATTACAAGATCATTGTTCATAATTAAGCGCTAGCAGTAGCTATCCAAATGCATAACCCATAGGTGACAAGGAAACAAGATATCAATAGCTAAGTTATAATCTCTATGGTTGTCAAGGAAGACACATGCATATGTATAATAATTTCAGTGAATAGGTAACAAGGATGGTCCCATGTTATACTTGCCTTAATCAAAGCTTTCCTGATGATACTGCTGGTCTGGCTCAAAATAATACTCCTGATCATCAAGAAATTGCTCACCGTCTATACTCGATCATCAATCAACAACACACATGCATCCAATCAAACATACACGAAGCAAACAAAGAGATACAATTAGAACAGTACACCAACAATAACAAAACAGTAATAAAAGTTTATAAAACTCTTCTACACGTTACTACGATCACACAGACGCAAAGATCACCAAATTCGGAGTTAAAACGTGAAATTATGAATTTTCTAAGATTTCCTATAGATAAATAAATACTCAATTATAAACTCGAAAAATAAATTATCAAAACCAACTGTACAACTACACTAACATGTAGAGCTCGCAAATACGAACCTAACGCAACTTGAACGGATCAAATCAGAGTTAAAACGAAGTTTTTATGACCAAAACAGTTCTAGTGGCAAAACTGTAATTTCCTGAAAACGTATTTTTGATTAAAACGAGAGAGAATACGCTTTCCAAACACGAAAACATATTTTCTGAAATACGCTAAGGATGGCGGGTTCTATAAGCTGAAAACCTAGGGACTCTTTAACAAAACTGCTCACGAAAAGGTATCTTCTAATCTCGTGCGTCCATCTAAGAATGGATGGCTACCAATCATCCTCGACCTCACAGAGAAGAGGCCGGCCATCTTCTCCAAACCCGGCCGGTGGCCGCCATGGCTGGCGCGAGCTGCTTGCCGGAAAGCTTCGGACCCACCTCATCCGACCATGATTCGCCCCGCAACTAACACCAATCGAAAGAGAAGCTTAACGCGAATCCATCTATGTGGTACAAACTAGCTACGGTGGATTGAGCAAGGCACGCGACGAGAGGAGGGCGGCGGCGCCATTACCGACTCGTCGGTGATCTTCAAAAGCTCGATTCGAAGCCTCTCCAACCAAAAGAAAAGCATGAGAAGGTAGAGTAGAAGAGTGCGGACTCACCAATGCAAAGAATACGGCCTCAAAAGCGTCCGAGAGCTCCTCCCACGAACAACCGCCGTGCTCCAACTACCTCAAACCCTAAACCTCGTTTTCTTGTGGTGAAGTTCATGGTTTAGATGAAAAACGCAAATAGGAAACATGCGGCTACCAATTTATAGCTTCACATACTCGTATTTGGTTAGGAATCTCAAGGTATGAGATTCGGTTCGGTTGGGAACGGTGAAGTCTCCGGCTCGAATACGGCGAAACGAAGAGGAAGCAGCTGACATGTGGCCCTCACCCGTCAGCGACCAAGGAGAGAGGGAAACGCTGCTACTGCGGTACTGGCTGGCTCGGGCCGACTGAGCTGCTCGTCTGCTGGGCCGGCCCACGCGGTCACGGCGCGAGATGGAAAACGGGGCAGCGGCCCACCTACGCGGGCGCGGGGAAGCAGACCGGCCAAGCGGGCTTCTAGGCCACCAGGTAAGAAGGTAAGTTGTTTTTTTTCTTCTTTCTTTTCTTCATTTGTTTATTTTCCAAAACCTTTTCAAATAGAGTTTCAAATCCAAATCAAAATAAAATAAAGTCCACACCACAAAATAAAATAAATGCAACAGCATGAATGCATCACCAAATATTCTTTTCTAAATTTTAATTTGCCCTTAATTGTTATCTAACTTATTTGAAATTCATTATTCCTAAAGTTTAGAATTTTTGGGTGTTACAAATTCTACCCCCCTTAAAAGAATCTCGTCCTCGAGATTGAACTACTTACTCAAACAATTGCGGATATGATTTCCTTAATTCATCCTCTCTTTCCCAAGTTGCCTCTGCCTCTGAATATCGATTCCACTGCACCTTGCACATTTTAATAACCCGACTTCGAGTAACTCTCTCAGCAGTCTCTAAAATCTTAATCGGAAACTCTTCATATATAAGATCCTCCTTAACAGTCAACTCTTCTAAAGGTATCTGCTCCTTAGGCACCCATAAACACTTCTTAAGTTGTGAAACATGGAACACATCATGCACTCCAGATAAATTTTTAGGCAACTCTAATTGATAAGCAACTTCCCCACGTCTAGTAATAACTTTAAATGGTCCAACATACCTTGGTGCTAGTTTACCTTTCATGTTAAACCTCTTCACACTTCTCATAGGTGACACCTTCAAATAGACATAATCACCTACCTAAAAAAACTAGATCTCTTCTCCTATTATCAGCATAACTCTTCTGACGAGACTGTGCTACTCTCAAATTCTCACGAATCACTCGCACTTGATCTTCTGCGTTTCTAAGAACATCTGTACCAAACACCTGAGATTCACCTGTCTGATCCAAAAACAATGGAGTTCTACACTTACGTCCATACAAAGCTTCAAACGGTGCCATCTTAAGACTCTGTTGATAACTATTATTATAAGAGAATTCTGCATAAGGCAAACTCTTATCCCAACTAGTTCCATATTGCAATGCACAAGCTCTCAACATATCCTCTAATACCTAGTTGGTCCTTTCAGTCTGCCCATCTGTCTGTGGATGATATGCCGTACTAAAATTCAATTTTGTTCCCAATGATTCATGTACAGCTTTTCAAAAGTGCGACGTAAACTGCGATCCTCGATCAGATACAATCTTCTTTGGAACTCCATGCAAACATACTATTCTTTCTATATACAAGGTAGCTAATTATACTCTCGTGTAATTTAGTCTTGACTGGTAGAAAATGAGCAACTTTAGTCAATCTATCCACTATCACCCAAATAGAATCATAACCTCTCTGAGTACGCGGTAACCCTACTATAAAGTCCATACCAACTTCCTCCCACTTCCATTCAGGAATCTTCATTGGTTGCACAATCCAGCAGGTCTTTGATGCTCTGCTTTCACCCTCTGACAAGTGTCACACAATGCCACATACTCAGCCACATCTCACTTTAATCCAACCCACCAATATTTCTGTTTAAGATCCAAATACATCTTAGTACTACCAGGATGAATAGAATAAGCTGACTCATGAGCTTCGCTAAGAATTGCCTGTCGAACAGCTTGATCCTCAGATACACACAGCCTCTTTCCAAACCACAAAATCCCATTATCATCCATTCGAAAACCCTGGTGACTTACCAATCACTATATCTTCTACTATCTTCTTCAGTTTCTCATCCTTCAACTGACCCTTGTAAATTTCTTACTCTAAAGTAGGCTCTATCACTAATTCCATTGTATTAGTAACAATTCCTAAATTCAAATATTCAAATTCAGCACATAACTCACTAGTCATAGACAACATCCGTATCTCATTGGCATAACTTTTTCTACTAAGAGCATCAGCTACTTTATTAGCCTTACCAGGATGATAGTGTATCTCAATATCATAATCCTTAATCAACTCTAACCATCTGCGTTGCCTCAAATTCAGGTCTGACTGAGTGAAAATATACTTCAAACTCTTATGATCAGTGTATATATCACTCTTATGTCCAATCAAATAATGTCTCTAAATCTTTAAAGCATGAACTACAGCTGCTAACTCCAAATCATGTGTAGGATAATTCAACTCATGCTTTCTCAACTGCCTAGATGCATAAGCCACAACTCTGCCTTCTTGCATAAGAACACATCCCAAACCTTGACGAGAAGCATCACAATAAATAGAAAACTTCTTACTCAAATCTGGCAAAACCAAAACAGGCGTTGTAGTCAACCTCTTCTTCAATTCTTCAAAACTAGCTTGACATTTATCCGACCACACAAACTTGGCATTCTTCTCTAATAGAGATGTCATAGGTTTAGCAAGTTTAGAAAACCCTTCAATGAACCGTCTGTAATATCCAGCTAATCCTAAGAAACTACGAATCTCGCTAACATCAATAGGTGGTTTCCAATTCAATAGATAAGCAAAATCTGATTTCTCTGTGTAAATTCCAATTTCAATAACTCAGTAAAACTGTTATATCTCGAGCTACAGACGTCCAATTCAGATGATCTTTACATGGTTGGAAAGCTTACAAAATTATCTACAACTTTTATTAACAACACTTTTTCTGAATCTGTCAAATAATTGACCAAAAACTGAACTTAACCGAAACTGTTTCAGAATTCCAGACTGTGCAGTAACCCCAACTTGAAATAGATATATCTCTTAGCTCTTAATAGATATTAAAATAATTCTTGCGGGGTTGGAAAGATATAGAAGTCTAATTATTCCCAGTATAATTTCTTAAATTTCCCATTAATGGATTTTAAGTTATTTCTTAAACATCCCAGACTGACCTAAAAATCAGCAAAGGACAGAACTATGTTCACCTCATAACCAACTAATATATTTTGATCAAACTTAATATTCTTAACCATGGAACTTGTAGGCCTGTCTACAAAACTCCAGCACACATTACAAAGATCCAAATCGCACATTATCACATTAACAATCCATCAATCACACAATTGTTCACACCACAAACTGACTCTCAAAACAATCCAACTTAAAATTGACTCGCAACTACTATCGTTCTTATTACATAGGGATTTTTCCTATTTCCTAGTTAAGCTTCTAATAAATCTTGGGACGACCTAACTCCACCCTTAATTGGTCAATCTCCTTATAAGCTTGCTCCTTAAGTTCTTTTTCCTTCAGCAACTCTTATGCAATGATGATGCCACAAGCTCATAACCAACTTTATAAATGTCTCCTTTAGACCCTTACAATCCTTATAGATGGTTCTAACAGATTACCACTCTGAGAAAAGATACTGACGCTTGATAGTGACTTTGCAACCATGTAGATAGCTGATGCTTCCAAGTGACGAAATAGAACATATAAACCTCCATCTTTTATCGTCTTTTAGTTCGACAAACCCTCTTAAGAAGAGATCAACTAGAGTACACCAAAGGATAGCTTGCATTTGTTTCTGAGTGATAACTACTATCGTGTCCTTCTATCATGTCAAAGAGACTCATGAGCATATGCAAGAACAAGTAACCTGCACTTCCTCGCGAGCAGAAAAATAGCAGTGCAGAAATACAGTTATATCTCGAGTTCTACGAATCCAATGATATTGTAGCTTATACCGTTGGAAAGCTTATCAAATTTACTACAACTTCCTTATAGAATTATTCTCCAGATTCTGCAGTTAAGGTAGTCGAAAACTGTGCACAACAGAAACTATTCCAGATTGCTGACAGCACAGATGCGTCGCCTTGTGATTTTCATAACTCTCAAACCATAGTAGCTATCAGGGTGGTTCTTACGGTCAGAGAAAGATATTGAAGTCTACTATTGTCCAGAATTTATCCATGATTTTTGGGCATCCAAAAATATAGGTATAAACTAAGAAAGACAGACTGTTCTAAAAAAAACAGGATAAGGCAGAAACGAGTTTAAGAGAGACTAGAGAGATAGATAACACTAATCTTCAAGTCTTCACACTTCTTTGATTTATGTTGATGAGATATAAGACATGGATCGAGGATAGCCAAAAGATGACAAGAAAGATAAGGTTTGATCTTGAGTTCTTTGTACCTCCTCATGCCTCGTTGCTTGAGATATTCAGGACTTGCTGTTGTTGATAGCAGATGCTACCCCACTTAACAAAGATCTTGTTTCACCTGACGATGTCATTGAAGGCAACACTTTCTCTAAAGCTTGCTGCTAATGATAAGTCCTTCATGTGTTGATCATCCATTAAGATGAGATTAATAAGGTAGCATGACAACCAAGGGTAGACAGGAACGGTGTAAGAGAAAATGGCATGAATTAGGATCGATTGAAAGATAAGTAAGATACAAGATGTCACTACCCCACTTAACATAGATCGAGCTACTTCTCAAGACTTATACCTTCCGGGCCTACCTTTGAAACACGAGAACAAGAACAACACACAAGCAACACATCAAGCAAAACAAGCACACATCACATCATCGGTACTACATGTGCTTCTTCAACAATGGTGGTCATCCTAAGAAAAAATATGGATGATGAAAAGCCATCGAATCTTTGAACCAGGTAAGATCAGAAAACTTTTAGTAAAAATAACATAAAACAAAATCCAAGGGAGTAAGAAATAATAGCTCAAAGGAAGCTATCAAGGAGAGGATACAACAGGACAAGGAAGAGGAATAGTCAAAATCAATGAGTCAAGGGATGACAAAACAGTTTTATCGTAAAATAAGTTTTAGAATACGTCCAGTGCTACTTGGCATACGTCCTACAGTCAACACCGCTCTAATACCACTCTGTCACACCCGGTTTTCTAAAGAACAAAACCAGGCTAATCATATGTGTGCCCAGGAAGTCCACACATATGCCAGAATGAAAAAAATATCAGAAACAATGTTATTATATAACGTATACATAGCTATATTAACACTTACATCAGAGTATCGCGGAACGGTGACTAAACTTCGGGCTCCATTCTTCTCAGGGACGGCTGACTGGTGGTAACATATGCCTAGCACTTCTACTAGTCTTCTGGAAACTCCACTACACCTTTGTCCTTTTTCCGAGTAGCATCTTACTACACACTGGAGTGTGGGGGAAATAGCAAGAATGAGTCCATGTCGAACTCAACAAATATAACACAGGGTTCATGAGGCTCAAAAAGGCTAGACACTGTTTAACTGCGTTTAGCTTTTAATCATCATATAATTAGCAATTAAGTAGCATCAAGGTAATCCAAATCCCATTAATGAATCAATGATCAATTGTAATAAGGATAATGAATAGCATTAACATGAGCATAATAATAATCAACAATAATTTAGCATGATATAACAATGGTGATCAACTATTCTGTAAGAATCTCCAAGGCCGCTCGTATCCGTGAGCACGGCTAGTATACCAGTTTTTAACTCTGCACAGAGGTGTACACTTTCACTGTGAGTCATGATTTCCAAATGCATGGGTTTGCAAGGCCCAAAACATCAGAGACCATATAAAGCCATTCAAAAGTTCGTCTAACAAGTTAGGGCCATTAGATTCACTCGGCAGGCAGATGTAGAACCCCCCTTCCCTGTGGCACAACAACCGCAGCCTATACACACTAGGCCAGGGGCTCGCACTACACCCAACGTGGCAAGCCATTCTTACGCCATTTAAGGTAACCTCTAACAAGCTAGAAAAGGTCTCTTGAACAACTAGAGCCAGAGCCATATAGCCCTCATAGCTGTACTGTATGTCCCGGTTATCACTTACAGGTAAGTCCTTACGGAGAGTAACTAGAGCATCAAAATAACCCACATGCTCTAGCCCCCTTTCAACAAAAATAACATCATCTTAATTGGTTGATTGCATAATCCATTAGTCAAATTACAAGATCATTGTTCATAATTAAGCGCTAGCAGTAGCTACCCAAATGCATAACCCATAGGTGACAAGGAAACAAGATATCAATAGCTAAGTTATAATCTCTATGGTTGTCAAGGAAGACACATGCATATGTATAATAATTTCAGTGAATAGGTAACAAGGATGGTCCCATGTTATACTTGCCTTAATCAAAGCTTTCCTGATGATACTGCTGGTCTGGCTCAAAATAATACTCCTGATCGTCAAGAAATTGCTCACAGTCTATACTCGATCATCAATCAACAACACACATGC
Organism: Saccharum hybrid cultivar R570; assembly: GCA_038087645.1. NCBI lineage: Eukaryota > Viridiplantae > Streptophyta > Magnoliopsida > Poales > Poaceae > Saccharum > Saccharum hybrid cultivar. The sequence goes on along the minus strand of JAQSUU010000043.1, from coordinate 2,726,241 downwards.
ATCCAATCAAACATACACGAAGCAAACAAAGAGATACAATTAGAACAGTACACCAACAATAACAAAACAGTAATAAAAGTTTATAAAACTCTTCTACACGTTACTACGATCACACAGACGCAAAGATCACCAAATTCGGAGTTAAAACGTGAAAATTATGAATTTTCTAAGATTTCCTATAGATAAATAAATACTCAATTATAAACTCGAAAAATAAATTATCAAAACCAACTGTACAACTACACTAACATGTAGAGCTCGCAAATACGAACCTAACGCAACTTGAACGGATCAAATCGGAGTTAAAACGAAGTTTTTATGACCAAAACAGTTCTAGTGGCAAAACTGTAATTTCCTGAAAACGTATTTTTGATTAAACCGAGAGAGAATACGCTTTCCAAACACGAAAACACATTTTCTGAAATACGCTAAGGATGGCGGGTTCTATAAGTTGAAAACCCAGGGACTCTTTAATAAAACTGCTCACGAAAAGGTATCTTCTAATCTCGTGCGTCCATCTAAGAATGGATGGCTACCAATCATCCTCGACCTCATAGAGAAGAGGCCGGCCATCTTCTCCAAACCCGGCCGGCGGCCGCCATGGCTGACGCGAGCTGCTTGCCGGAAAGCTTCGGACCCACCTCATCCGACCATGATTCGCCCCGCAACTGACACCAATCGAAAGAGAAGCTTAACGCGAATCCATCTATGCGGTACAAACTAGCTACGGTGGATTGAGCAAGGCACGCGACGAGAGGAGGGCGGCGGCACCATTACCGACTCGTTGGTGATCTTCAAAAGCTCGATTCGAAGCCTCTCCAACCAAAAGAAAAGCATGAGAAGGTAGAGGAGAAGAGTGCAGACTCACCAATGCAAAGAATACGGCCTCAAAAGCGTCCGAGAGCTCCTCCCACGAACAACCGCCGTGCTCCAACTACCTCAAACCCTAAACCTCGTTTTCTTGTGGTGAAGTTCACGGTTTAGATGAAAAACAGAAATAGGAAACATGCGGCTACCAATTTATAGCTTCACATACTCGTATTTGGTTAGGAATCTCAAGGTATGAGATTCAGTTCGGTTGGGAACGGTGAAGTCTCCGGCTCGAACACGGCGAAACGAAGAGGAAGCAGCTGACATGTGGCCCCCACCCGTCAGCGACCAAGGAGAGAGGGAAACGCTGCTGCTGCGGTACTGGTTGGCTCGGGCCGACTGAGCTGCTCGTCTACTAGGCCGGCCCACGCGGTCACGGCGCGAGATGGAAAACGGGGCAGCGGCCCACCTACGCGGGCGTGGGGAAGCAGACCGGCCAAGCGGGCTTCTAGGCCACCAGGTAAGAAGGTAAGTTGTTTTTTTTTCTTCTTTCTTTTCTTCATTTGTTTATTTTCCAAAACCTTTTCAAATAGAGTTTCAAATCCAAATCAAAATAAAATAAAGTCCACACCACAAAATAAAATAAATGCAACAGCATGAATGCATCACCAAATATTCTTTTCTAAATTTTAATTTGCCCTTAATTGTTATCTAACTTATTTGAAATTCATTATTCCTAAAGTTTAGAATTTTTGGGTGTTACACAAGGACATCAACATTCACTCTTAATTCTAAGGATCCATTCAAGGTGAAAGCTAAACTTGATTCTAAATCCTTTTGGTTTCCACCTATAAGACTGCTACTTGGTTTATATGATTACAGATTCAAACACATTGCTGTGATGGAAGAAGGAGATTGCAACAGAAACATAGCATCTACCCCTGTTGGCCTAGCACAATTTTTGGACTTCGACGGATTAGAGTCGAGGACGACTCTTTTTCAAGGGGGGAGGATGATATGACCACGTCAACCAACAACATGTTACAACCTCCAAGTCAAGTTACACCAACACCAGTCCAAGTCTTTGATGGACCAATTACACGTAGTCGAGCCAAGAAGCTACAACAAGAGGTGCACGCGCTACTTTCTGAAAATCATTTTAATGTTAATGAGAATTATATACTGCCTAAGTCGTGCACGTTGCTATTGCTTAGGTGCACCATGAAGGATGACAAGAAGACACCAAGGGTGAACCAAAGAGGAGGATCACGTTCGAGCCAGTCCCGTGTGACAGAACCATCAGAAAGAATCAGTCACAACTTTTTGCTCGCAAAAGCTATGAAGGCCCATGAGGACTTGTTGGAAAGCTTATCAAGTCTAGTTTCAAACCCAAGTTCTCCCACTTGATTTGGATTCTCCAATGTTGAGATTCGACTGATTTAGTACAGACTGGTCAGCTAGTCAGCAGTCAGCCTGATGTCCAAGTTCCCATGCAAAACTATACCAATCTACAATATTTCGTTGTACATGCTGCACATGGTGTGAAAGGTTATCAAGTTAACTTTCCAACCCAACAAACCGCATGTCATTTGGAGTTTTCAAGATAGAGTTATTGCCAAAACACTGAAGACTGCGCTGACAACCAGCAGCCACGCGAAAACTCTCCAAGAAGGCATCTCGAGGAGGCCCGTTCACATAGTGCGTCTTATATTTTTCTTTTCGAGTTTCCACCTATCTAGCAGGGCTGTTGCTAGTATAAATACCTCCTAGACTCATTGCAATCGCAGACTTTTGATAATGGAATACAAACCCCCCCTTTTGTTCAGCTATGTGCTAACAAATATTGAGAGAGATCTCTACCCCTTTACTCTTGTGATTTCCTTTGCGGGATTTACAGAAGCGGCAACTTCATCCGCTCCCAATTGGTGCTCCTACTCTCTTCGAGGTTTCCTTGATTGATCGTAGGCTGTGTTGGTTGGTTCTTTGAGAGTGTGGTTGGGCGAATCCTCGATTTAGGTTGCCGGTTAAAGACGGTGGTTGGCTTTGAGTTTTATTTGCCAGGTTGCACTAGTTATCGCTGCCTGCAGCAAGTTATCTGACTGTTCTTCAGCTAGTTATCGGTGATCATCCTACGTCATGAAGATCGGGACCCCCTGAGCGTATCACGTTCAATTCTTGAGAAAGATAAGTTGAATGGAACAAACTATGTGGATTAGATCCGCAACCGGAGAATTGTTATCAGGGCTGAGAAAAAGGAAGAAATTCTAGACAACCCATTACCTGAAGCACCTGTTGACAATGCACCCGCTGCTGAGAAAAACACTTACAAAAGGGCATGTGATGCTGATCTTGAAGTGAGTTGCCTTATCTTGCATGTATGGAACCAGATCTGCAGATGTAGTTTGACAACAACCATGCAGCGCATGATATGATCGTGGTGCTGAATAATATGTTCCAGACTCAAGCTAGGACTGAAAGGTTCATTGTCTCTAAGGCGTTTGTTGAAACCAAGCTTGCAGAGGGCGCACCTGTCGGGCCACACGTGATCAAAATGGTTGGTCACACTTAGAGGTTGGAGAAGCTAGGCTTCCCAATTGGTCCAAAGTTGGCTACTAATTCCATTCTCGTGTCTTTTCCACCCAGCTATGGGAACTTCATTTCGAACTACCATATGCATGGGGTGGAGAAGGGCTTGAATGAATTGTGTGGCATGCTTAAGACAGCTGAGGCTGATATTAAGAAAGGTGCTATCACTAGCCATGTGATGGCGGTCCAAAACAAGCCTAACTTTAAGAAGAAGGGAGATGCTTGGAGGAAGCAAAAGGGGAAGGGCAAGGCCAAAGGTGAGACCTCTAAGCCAAACCCACCTACGCCCAAGGCTGGACCATCTGCTAATGAAGAGTGCTTTCATTGTAAGGGTAAAGGTCACTGGAAGAGGAACTGCAAGCTATATTTGGAGTCCTTAAAGAAGGATGGTGGTAAAGGTACTACCGTTGCTCATACACTTGTTTATATTACGGTCATTTTTCTCGCTAACTCTTATATTAATTCTTGGGTATTTGATACTGGATCGGTTGCTCATATTTGCAATATGATGCAGGAAATGATAAGAAGTAGAAGCATGGGAAACAGAGAAGTTGATTTTCGTGTGAGCAATAATGCAAGAGTTGCTGCATTGAACGTCAGGATGATGCAACTCCACCTGCCGTCAGGATTTATTTTGGAATTGAATAATTGTTATTTTGTTCCTAGTATAAGTCAAAACATTATGTCACCTTCATGTTTGATGAAGGATGGTTATTCATTTGTGAGTAAAGACAATGGTTGTGTAATCTCCAAGGATGATGTGTTTGTGGCTTTTGCATCCATTGTGAATGGGATATTTATTTTAAATCTTGACGACGCACCTGTCTGTAATGTTAATGCTAAAAGGCCTCGGCTTAATGAGTTAAGTCCTACTTATATGTGGCATTGTCGTTTAGGTCATATAAGTGAGAATCGCATGAAGATGCTCCATTCTGATGGGCTTCTAACTTTGTTTGATTTTGAATCATACGAGATGTGTGAGGCTTGCTTAATGGGAAAGATGACCAAGGCGCCTTTCACAGGTTTTCCTGAGAGGGCGGCAGACTTGTTGGAACTTGTACATACTGATGTATGTGGACCAATGAGCACGACAGCTAGAGGTGGATTTCAATACTTCATTACCTTCACTGATGATTTTAGTAGATATGGCTATGTCTACTTAATGAAACATAAGTCTGAGACTTTTGAAAAGTTCAAAGAATTTCAGAATGAAGTAGAGAATCAACGTGGCAAGAAAATTAAGGCCTTGCGATCTGATCGTGGAGGTGAATATTTGAGCCACGAGTTTAGCAATCATCTAAAGAGTTGCGGAATTATTCCACAGCTTACGCCACCTGGAACGCCTCAGAGAAACGGCGTGTCCGAGCGACGTAACCGGACTTTGTTGGACATGGTTCGATCTATGATGAGCCAATTGGACCTTCCTTTATCATTTTGGGGATACGCTCTAGAAACAACCGCTTTCACACTGAATAGGGTACCGTCTAAGTCCGTAGTTAAGACACCATATGAGATGTGGACTGGTAAGAGTCCTAGTTTGTCTTTTCTGAAAATTTAGGGCTGTGATGTTTATGTCAAACGACTTATATCAGATAAACTAACACCCAAGTCGGACAAGTGCTTTTTTGTGGGATATCCAAAGGAAATTTTAGGGTATTATTTCTACAACCGATCAAAGGGCAAAGTGTTTGTTGCTCGAAACGGTGTTTTCTTAGAGAAAGAGTTTCTCAAAAGAGAGAAAAGTGGACAGAAGGTGTATCTTCAAGAAGTTCAGGATGAGCCAATAGGGAATGATTCTACGAGTGATGCTAATGTAGCAGAACAAGTTGACATACCTATGGCAATAGAGACACCACCACAACCGCGAAGGTCAGCTAGAATCCGTGCATTACATGGCAATTTATTATTGTTAGACGATAACGAACATGTGACATACGCGGAAGCAATGATGGACCCACATTCCGAGGAATGGCAAAGTGCCATGAGATCCAGGATAGATTCCATGAGTGAAAATCAAGTTTGGAACTTGGTTGACCTGCCTGATGGGGTTAAACCCATAGAGAGCAAATGGATCTATAAAAAGAAAAAGGATATGGATGGAAATGTTCATGTCTATAAAGCTCGACTTGTCGCAAAGGGTTTTCGGTAAGTTCAAGGAATTGACTATGACGAGACTTTCTCGCTGGTAGCGATGCTTAAATCTATCCGGATCATTCTAGCAATAGCTGCTTATTTTGATTATGAGATTTGGCAGATGGATGTTAAAACAGCCTTTCTAAATGGAAATTTGGAAGAGGACGTGTATATGATACAGCCTAAAGGTTTTGTTGATCCTAACAATGCTGAAAAAATATGCAAGCTTAAGAAATCTATTTATAGGTTAAAGCAAGCATCTCAGAGTTGGAATATTCATTTTGATGAGGCAGTCAAAGGGTTTGGCATCCATCAGAATGATGAAGAACCTTGTGTTTACAAGAAGGAAAGTGGGAGCGTTGTAGTATTTCTAATCTTGTATGTGGATGACATACTATTGATTGGAAATGACATTCCTATGTTGCAATCTATAAATACTTCACTGAATAATACTTTGTCTATGAAGGATTTAGAAGAAGCAACATATATTTTGGGCATAAAAATCTATAGAGATAGATCAAAGAGGCTTATAGGTTTAAGCCAAGATACATACATTGACAAGGTGTTGAAACGGTTCAACATGGAGCAGTCCAAGAAAGGGTTCTTGCCTATGTCACATGGTATGTGCTTTAGCGAGAAATAGTGTCCTTCAACAGCTGAAGAGCGGGAGCACATGAGTAGGGTTCCATATGCCTCGGCTATTGGTTCTATCATATATGCCATGATATGTACTCACCCAGATGTCTCATATGCTCTAAGTGTTGCGAGCAGGTACCAAGCTGATCCAGGTGAGAGTCACTGGACACTTGTCAAAAACATCCTTAAGTACTTGAGAGGGACTAAAGATGTGTTCCTAGTCTATGGAGGTGAGGAGGAGCTCGTTGTAAATGGTTACACCGATGCTAGCTTCCAAACTGACATGGATGATTCACAATCTCAATCAGGTTTTGTGTTCACAATAAATGGTGGTGCTGTAAGTTGGAAAAGTTCCAAGCAGGAGACAGTGACCGATTCTATAGCAGAAGCCGAGTACATTGCAGCCTCTAGAGCTGCAAAGGAAGGTGTTTGGATGAGGAGGTTCCTCATTAAGCTTGGTGTGTTTCTTGATGCGTCTAGCCCATTGAATCTACATTGTGATAATAATGGGGCGATAGCGTAGGCTACGGAGCCAAGGAATCACCAAAAGAACAAACATGTACTGCGGAAATTTCATCTCATTCAAGAGTTTATTAGACGAGATGAGATAAAGATGTGCAAGATACACACGGATTCAAATGTTGCAGATCCTTTGACAAAGGCTCTTCCACAGTCTAAGCATGAGGCGCACGTGAGAGCTATGGGTATTAGATATCTTCGAGATTAACTCTAGTGCAAGTGGGAGATTGTTGGGAGTATGCCCTAGAGGTTAGCAAAGAGATGATTGTATTGCCTTGTATCCATGACATATTATGAGTCCATTGAATATCCATTAAAGACAACTTGTATCGATCAGCAATTATGTGAATTGTTTGTGAAACTCTTTTACTTGTATGGTTATTCTAGAATGGTCCCAGATCAGAGTTCATGTTAGGACGCACATGAATATTAGATCATCACATTATTAGTTGATGACTATGTTTCACAAGTCATAGACATAGAGATGTCAAACTAATAATGTGGGCACATGTGTGACATGTAGGCTGGACTGACCCAACGTGAGATGTTGTTATTGTCTCGATTCACATCATGTATGTTATGTTCTTAGACATGAGATTGTTGTATGTACTCAAGATATGAAATAACCTACTTAGAGACTATCAAACGCTACTCCATAACTGGGTAGTTATAAAGGTGGTCTTCGGGTTTTGTCAAGAAACATGTTATGAGACATAGACAATCAAGATGGAATTTGGCCCTCTCTATGTGAGAGAGATATCAATGGAACACTCTAATGATTGGATCAACAAATGCATGGCCGTGCTTAGGTTAAGTGTTAACCTATGAGTTGGACCAAATATCGTGTGGCAAAAGGAATAACATGTATATGGCTTGTGGTGGTTCATCTGATTTGATCTTTGCGTACACATAGGAGTTGACACGTCTTGCTAGAGACCGCTATCAACTAATGGCCGAGTAGGAGTACTCGGGCCACGTCTACGTGTGCATGAACCCATAGGGTCGCACGCTTAAGGGGCTAGAAGCCTAATTCGGGTTGGACCCGAATTTGACTAGGCTTAGGGTTTTCTAATTGGGCCTCCAACTTGGGGCTGATTAGAGGCGCCTATATAAGAGAGTGAGGGGGCATGGCCAGGTGACTCATGCCATTGGGCAGCCGTCGTCAACCCCCCACGCTCATGCCTACTGCTCCTCGCGGACCTAGCAGTCCGGAGGCACAACGCTTCCTCCCCGTACGTGTGGGATACCTTGGACGTGCTGCATCTGGAGCACAAGGATGAACCGCACAAGAGAGGGACGATCCACGAGTGGAGGGTGGACATGAAGGATGACCACACAACTGCACGGCACTGCTACAACGTGTTCGACTACATCGAATCGCTTTCGCTGCACTTGCGCGTCTAGTGGTAATTCCGTAACCTGTAACTAGCAGTTGATCCTGGTTTATGAGGTCAAAATTTTGATTTTATGGCTAGCGTAGCACCCTCATATCCCTACAAAATGGAATGTATAATCTTATGTGCGCCCAGAGATCAATCACACATAAGACGACAAATGTAAATAGTATCATCACAAATGTTTATTACATAACGAATAATATCACAGAGTCTTCACTTAATTAAGCGAAAACAAAAGATAACTCTCGTAGTAGCTAGCTCCATAGCACAGGCACGTCAACTGGTTGACCACAAGTCTAGTAATCTTCAGGGAAGTAGTAGTGATAATCACTATTCAAACAATCTGAAGTTCATCCTGAGGTGTGGGGGAATGCAAGGGTGAGCACGAAAGTACTCAACAAGTGTAACATGAGGTTCATGAAGCTCAATAGGGATAGACACAAGTTTAACTGCATGTAGCTTTTACATGGTCAAATTTTAAGCAATTGAGTAGCAACAAGTTGGCGATGTTCCCATAATAAACACATGATCATGTAAAGAGAATAATGAATAGCAAGAACAAGTAAATTAATAGTGATCTCTACTTCGTAAGGGTCCAAGGCCGCTCATGTTCGTGAGCACGGCTAGTATACCAGTTTTTAACTCTGCAGAGGTTGTTCACTTTCACTATGAGTCGCAATTCCCAAAAGCCCGAGGTCATGACTCCCCATTGGATGATTAAGTTTCACTATGAAGTCTTTTCAAGGTTCGTCTAACAAGTTAGGACCGCTAGGTTCTGTGGCCTGCAAATGTAGAGCTCCTCTTCCATATGGCACAATGACACGTAGCCTATACGCATAGGGACAGAAGCTGCACTACACCCAACCCGAAACACACCCCTTTTGCGCCAATAAAGGTAACCCTAACAAGCTAGAAAAGGTCCTCTTATATGACTAAAGCCAGAGCCATATGGTCCTCACAGCTGAACTGTAAGTCCCGGATATTCGCTTATAGATAAGTCCTTAGGGAGAGGAATCTAGAGTAAACTCTAACCCTCTTATTTCCTGTTGCTAAAAATCATCTTTTATTGTTATTGCATATACCATTAGTCAAGTTGCAAGATCATTATTTATGTGAGCACTAGCAAACTACCCAATGCTATAACCATAGGAATCAAGGTACAAGATCAAATCTAAGGCATCCTTAACAAGGAGACACATGCAGAATGAATCAAGTGAATTAAAGTGAATAGGTAACAAGGATGATCCCACGCTATACTTGCCTTGATCTAGCTGGTCCTGTTGATCTGGTTTGTAATAGTACTCTTGATCACTAATGAATTGCTCACCGTCTATTCTCGATTAACACATCAACAACAATCATGCAAGAGCAATCATGCAAAGCAAACAAAATTACAATTAGAACAGTACACCAACATTAGTAAATTAAGATGAAAAGTTTATAAAACGAATCTACATCTCGCTAGGATCACACAGACATGAATTCCACGCCAATCAGAGCTAAAACAGAAAAGTTATGAATTAAACAAGATTTACTTTAATAGAATAATAGATTAAATCTAACCACAAAATTTAAAAGTTGAAAACCTACTAAACAGTAGCACTAACATGCAGATTATGTAATTACGAACCTAACGCAACTTGAACGGGTCAAATCAGAGTTAAAACGGATATTTTATAAGCAATTTAAGACAGTGGCAAACTGTCACACCCATTTAACGATCAAATGGAGTGCATACTCTTATGTGTGACCAGAGATCAATCACACATAAGTTAACAAATTTTAAAGGATGTATCATCACAAATGTTATTACATCACGATTATTAATACATAGTTTTTACACAAATGTAGCGGAAGTAAAATATAAAACTCTCGTGGTAGCTCCAATCACAGGCACATTGACTGGTTGACTGCAAGTCTAGTAATCTTTCGGAAAGTAGTAGTAGTCACTATTTGCACCATCTGTCACCCATCCGGGATTTTTATCCAAGTAAGAAAAATAAACAAGCGTAAGTACATCTCGTACTCAACAAGTGTAACACAGGGTTCATGAGGCTCAAAGGCATAACATAGGTTTATCAGCATATAGCTTTTAATTAGCATTGTTTCAGTATATCAATAATATCAAAATGTCTCAATGTAAATAATAAACATATGATCCATATGAAATGATTAACGAATAGCAAAAACATATTCATTATTAATGATAAACTATTCTATAAGGGTTCAAGGTCACTCGTGACCGTGAGCACGGCTGTTATAACAGTTTTACACTCTGCAGAGGTTGTACACTTTCACTGTGAGTCGTGTTGCCCATATGCCCGGGTTAATTACTCACAAAACACTTCCAAGGTGAGCAGGCAGGGGAACACTATGAAGTCTTTCGAAGGTTCGTCTAACAAGTTAGGGCCATTAGATTTTACTTGGCAAACAGATGTAGAGCCCCCTTCCAAATGGCACAATAACACGCAGCCTATACGCATGAGGACAGAGGCCGCACTATATCCGATTCGTCAAGCCATTCTTACGCCATAAAGGAATACCACTAAAAAGCTAGAAAAGGTCCTTCTATATGACTAAAGCCAGAGCCATATAGCCCTCACAGTTGTACTGTAAGTCCCGGATGTTCGCTTACAGATAAGTCCTTAAGGAGAGTAACTAGAGCACCAAAAATAACCCCATGCTCTAGTCCCCTTTAAACAGTAATAAAAAGTCATCTTTTAATGTTTATTGCATATTCCATTAGTCAAATTATATGATCATAGTTCATGTTAAGCACTAGCAATACTACTCCATGCAATACAATAGGTATCAAGGAATAAGATCAACACTAAGTCATCCTTAACCAGGAATATATGCATAATGATATTATTTGCTTAATGTGAATAGGATAATCCCATGCTATACTTGCCTTGCTCAAACTGGTCCGGGTTGTCACATCCCAAAATTTATAATTTTGGGTTGTTCATAGGAAACACTAAATAAAATAAATGATTTCAATATCTGAATAAATTTATTAGATAAGTTAAGTTGCTGCTAATTTAAATATAAAAAATTGTGGTTTTAAACTTTTCATATTAATTTGATAATGTGGTGTTTGTGTGATGCTTGTCTTTGGTGTTGGTGAGTGTTATTATATTCAAAATACCATAGGACGACGTTTGCTTCTCACCGAAAAACTTTTTGGTATTTTCTGGATTTAAAATTTCAATTTCCATGAGCTTAATCTTTTTCCTTGATCTCTTCATCAATCTTTTCATAAGCTCCAAATACTTTATTTGGGTTCGTCTCATTCTAAAATATCTCTGAGAATTTTCCCTGAATTTTCGGAGCCTTCGGGGTATTTTTCGTGGCTTAAAATTCAATTCTAGACTTTTCTAGAATTATTTTATCCATGAAATTAATTAATTCCAAAAATAATAAAATATCTCAGATTTCCTCATGCCCAAAGGCCAATGTCTTTATTTACTAATGGGCTTTTATAATTAATTAGGCCTATTAGTAAAGGTGAATGGTGCAACGTCAATTAGCAACATATCGCTAGTTGACATGGAGATAGAGAGTTTTCCTCCCTATATATACGTATCTATCCCTTGGATAAAAGCACACCAAAACTACCGTAGAGGAGCCCCTAGTTTGGAAAATCTCTCGTGTAGTAAATTATATTTTTCTTCTCCTTCTTGCGTCGCCGTCGCCCTCGACGTCACCGTCGCCGCCGCGCTGCCTAGCCCGGCCATACTCTCTTCGGCAACAAGTAAGTCCGCCGCCGTTCCTGTCATTCTCCAACTCGTGGCTACATCCTGTGGTTGCTCAGTGGCCATGCAATTTGCTACTTATTGCTAACCGTGCAGGGCTACGTACGTGCTTGAAGGTAGGACTAGTGAGCAGCATGACCCGTTTACGTATAACAAAGCTTTCCTAATCATCTATCCTTTATGCACTATTATATTATCTAGCGGACCGAACTCGTAAATTCAGTTCTTTTGATATCAATTTATCTATGGTCATCCTCGCTGCTTCTCGGCCGTCGGTAAACGCCCCACGCAACCATCCATCTCCTATGTTTCTCTAGTAAGCCTCTCTGGCCGCCGCTTCTTTTTTTCAAACTGCCAAGTTATGCTACATCAGCACACGCCAACCATGTTCTATACCACATACATAAGCAAGCACACGCCACCATCTCACCTGTTGCAAGTCTCAAGTGCGGTTCACCATGCAAGCGTGTATACCTCTATATTTCGGTTAAGCTCTTGATGTCGTGTACCGTGCATGCTCCAATTTCTACCTGTCATGATTCCTAGCTTGATGACATCATGCATAAGTGTTGTGGTCGTTTTTCTTTAGTAAAACAAATCCCAAAATACAATAGAAATACGTATACATATAATCTTGTTTAGGTCATATCATTTATGTTTTACGTCCGATTCGAGTCATTCAAGTCGCGTTAGATTTATGTCGTCGCGCTCTACACGGTAGTGCTAATGTTTGTCATGTCTTATAGTTACGAATTTATTGATTGAAATACTAATATGATTACTAATAATTTAATAGCTTTTAATTAGAAAACGAATTAGGGTTGCGATGTTGTGCGTGTCGAGTTGTGATTGTGCCGATGTAAACTACACATGAGTAATGATGTTTATCATGTCACTTGATTATGAATTTATTAATTTAAATAGTAATTAGATTAATATATTTATTTAATAGCTTTCCAATTAAAAGAAATTCCGGTTTAAATCTGTTCTTGTTGTTTTGCAATAGTGCCGATCGAGGTTATGTGTTAGCAACAACGTTTAACATGTCTTACATCCTTAAAATTTATAAGTTAGATATTAATTTAATTTATGCTTGTGCAATTGAGTTTCTAATTAAACGCAACACGGACAGTCTGTTCTAAATTAATGTTAATCTAATTGATATTAAACTAAATGTTTCTTTTGAATTATAAGATGCTTAGTTCAACCTTGAAACATAAGTGCTTTCGTTCAGTCGCCACATGTTTTCTATATATATAGTTCAATATTAAATTTATTAATATGATTAGTGTATAGTATATTTTAAATTAAAATTTGCTTAGCCTAAATACGTTACATACATGATAGACTTGTGTAGATAATTTCATATTACAGTACGTATCTGCTCTTCATAGTTATACGACTTTAATCCTCAAGTATTTATTCGTTTGAAATCTATTTTGCTCCAATTAAGTTGCGTTAGAGTCGCATCGATGTTCTCTGTGCAGTAGTACTAATGTTTTCATGTCATATGCTTTTTCATATATATAGCTGAGTATTATATTAATTAATATGTTTGTTATTAGTTTTATAATTAAAAATAATATATAATCTTGTCACGTCAGTCCTTTGTAACTAAGCATGAACTTAGCTAATGGCAACTTAAAATATGTTTAAATTATAATTTACTTAGTCCAACCACATATCTCATATAATTGGAATAATTGTTCTCACATGTTCTTTTATCTCTGTAAAGTCGGTAATACTTATAAATAAAATATGACCAGGGTTAAACCTAGTTTTATAATTCAATTGATTAATCTAATTTTAGAATATTTCTTTAGAATGTTTATCACCTTATTTCAATAACTAAAATGTATTAAGTTTATAGTCGGTCTTCTAAGTTATGTTGTAATCGTCTCGATAGTCGCGTGTTCTCTTTATTGGTAGCTCCGTTATCCGTCGTTCTTGCGTTTTCGTGATTGTAGCAACGTACCGTGTCCTTTAGTGCGTTCTCTTTTAAAGCGTTTCTTTTGTTGGATGCATGTTCTTAGATGTGTGTATTGTTTGTCTATTTGCGTTGCTTGGTTGCTGCGAGTAGAGGAAGCGTGGTTCGTCAGCGCTGAAGACTAGGAGCTGAGGACTGACAGTTGAAGCAAAAGTGGAGACTGAAAGATAGCAACTGGAGATTCTGAGCAGCTAACTTGGGGAAAAAGGCAAGTATAACATGGGATTATCCTTATTGTCCTATTCACATTAAGCAAATAATATCATTATGCATATATTCCTTGTTAAGGATGACTTAGTATTGATCTTATTCCTTGATACCTATTATATTGCATGGATTAGTATTGCTAGTGCTCAACATGGACTATGATCATGTAATTTAATTAATGAAATATGCAATAAACATTAAAAGATGATTTTATTACTGTTAAAGGGTACTAGAGCATGGGGTTACTTTGGTGCTCTTATTACTCTCCATAAGGACTTATCTGTAAGCGAAAATCCGGGATTTACAGTACAACTGTGAGGGCTAAAATGGCTCTGGCTTTAGTCATATAGAAGGACCTTTTCTAGCTTGTTAGAGGTATTCCTTTATGGCGTAAGAATGGCTTGACGAATCGGGTACAGTGCGGCCTATGTCCTCATGTGTATAGGCTGTGTGTTATTGTGCCATCAGGAAGGGGGCTCTACATCTGTTTGCCGAGTGAAATCTAATGACCCTAACTTGTTAGACGAACCTTCGAAAGACTTTATAGTGTTTCCCTGCCTGCTCACCTTAGAAGTGTTTTGGGAGTAATTAACCCAGGCATATGGGCAACATGACTCACAGTGAAAGTGTACAACCTCTATAGAGTGTAAAACTGTTATAACAGTCGTGCTCACGGTCACGAGTGGCCTTGGACCCTTATGGAATAGTTGATCATTAATAATGAATATGTTTTTGCTATTCGTTAATCATTTCACATGGATCATATGTTTATTGTTATATTGAGACACTTTGATATTATTGATATACTGAAATAATGCTAATTAAAAGCTACATGCTGATAAACCTATGACATGCTTTGAGCCTCATGAACCTCATGTTATATTTGTTGAGTTTGACATGGACTCACTCTTGCTATTTCCACCACACTCCAATGTGTAGTGAGGTGTTGCTTAGAAGAGGGATGAAAGTGTAGTGGAGTTTCCAGAAGTCTTTTCAGAAGTGCTTGGCATATGGAGCCACCAGTCAGCCGTCCCTATGATGTTGGAGCCTAAAGAAAAGATTAGTGACCGTTCCACGACACTCTGATAGTTGTAAGTGTTAATATAGTATGTTTCCCGCTTTATATAAACATTGTTTTGATACTTTTTCATTCTGACATATATGTGGACTTCCTGGGCACACATATGATTAGCCTGGTTTTATTCTTTAGAAAACCGGGTGTGACAGAGTGGTATCAGAGCGGTGTTGACTGTAGGACATATGCCAAGTAGCACTGGACGTATTCTAAAACTCATTTTACTATAAAACTATTTTTGTCATCCTTTGACTCATTGATTTTGACTATTTCCTGTTCCTTGTCCTGTTGTATCCCTTCCTTGATAGCTTCCTTTGAGCTATTATTTCTTACTCTCTTGGTTTTTGATTTGTGTTGTTTTTACCAAAAGATTTCTGATCTCACCCTGTTCAAAAATTTGATGGCCTTTTCATCATCTATAATCTGCCATGTAGGATGACCACTATTGTTGAAGAAGCACATGTAGTACCGATGATGTGATGTGTGCTTGTTGTGCTTGATGTGTTGCTTGTGTGTTATCCTTGTTCTCATGTTTCAAAGGTGGCTCGAAAGGTATAAGTCTTGAGGAGTAGCTCGATCCATGTTAAGTGGGGTAGTGTCATCTTCTAACCTACTTATCTTTCAATCGATCCTAAATCTTGCCATTTTTCTCTAACATTGTCCTTGCCTACCATTGGTTGTCATGTTGCCTTCTTTATCTCATCTTAATAGAGGATCAACACATGAAGGACTCATCAATAGTAGTAAGCCTTAAAGAAAGTGTTGCCTTCAGTGACATCGCCAGGTGGAACAAGATCTTTGTTAAGTGGGGTAGGGTTCGCCACCATCATCAATCTCAAGTCACGAGACAAGAAGATCCAAAGACCAATCGCTATCATAATATCATCTTTTGCTAGTCCTTGCCTCTTAACCAGTCTCACCTTCTTGCCATCAATCTTTACTTTTCTTATCAACATTTGACAACTTTTGACCCTTGTTCTTACATCTTATAAATCCTGATTCAAGGACCTACAAAAACTTAAAGATCAATTTAACCTTCTCACTGATCTCCTAGAATGGTAAAACGGAAAATTAGTCTTTACCTTTCTTCAACCAATGCTAGTCTGTCACTTTTTCATGATGTCTCATAAATCTTGAATCCAGGAGCTATGAGCACCTTAAGATCTATCTTTATCTCTTATGCTAATCTCCATCCTTGTTTTTACACCTTATAAAGTGAAGACTCGATGATCAATCTTGATCTATCTTTTCAACCTCCTTTGATCTTCCTTTCCACCTATGCTGACCTTCAATCCTTTGACCTTCTGTTATTAACTCGAATCAATCTTAATGATCAATTCAACGTTCTTTTGTTAACCTTTGATAATCCTTGACGCTTATAACAGAACTTGTCAAAAGTTTCAAAACAATCTTATTGGTCTGTTTATCTTTCTCCCTAGTCTCTTCGAATCTTGGGACGAGATTCCTGTTAAGTGGGGTAGAATTGTCACATCCCAAAATTTATAATTTTGGGTTGTTCATAGGAAACACTAAATAAAATAAATGATTTCAATATCTGAATAAATTTATTAGATAAGTTAAGTTGCTGCTAATTTAAATATAAAAAACTGTGGTTTTAAACTTTTCATATTAATTTGATAATGTGGTGTTTGTGTGATGCTTGTCTTTGGTGTTGGTGAGTGTTATTATATTCAAAATACCATAGGACGACGTTTGCTTCTCATCGGAAAACTTTTTGGTATTTTCTGGATTTAAAATTTCAATTTCCGTGAGCTTAATCTTTTTCCTTGATCTCTTCATCAATCTTTTCATGAGCTTCAAATACTTTATTTGGGTTCGTCTCATTCTAAAATATCTCTGAGAATTTTCCCTGAATTTTCGGAGCCTTCGGGGTATTTTTCATGGCTTAAAATTCAATTCTGGACTTTTCTAGAATTATTTTATCCATGAAATTAATTAATTTCGAAAATAATAAAATATCTCAGATTTCCTCATGCCCAAAGGCCAATGTCTTTATTTACTAATGGGCTTTTATAATTAATTAGGCCTATTAGTAAAGGTGGATGGTGCAACGTCAATTAGCACCATATCGCTAGTTGACATGGAGATGGAGAGTTTTCCTCCCTATATATACGTACCTATCCCTTGGGTAAAAGCACACCAAAACTACCGTAGAGGAGCCCCTAGTTTGGAAAATCTCTCGTGTAGTAAATTATATTTTTCTTCTCCTTCTTGCGTCGCCGTCGCCCTCGACGTCACCGTCGCCGCCGCGCTGCCTAGCCCGACCATACTCTCCTCGGCAACAAGTAAGTCCGCCGCTGTTCCTGCCATTCTCCAACTCGTGGCTACATCCTGTGGTTGCTCAGTGGCCATGCAATTTGCTACTTATTGCTAACCGTGCAGGGCTACGTACGTGCTTGAAGGTAGGACTAGTGAGCAGCATGACCCGTTTACGTATAACAAAGCTTTCCTAATCATCTATCCTTTATGCACTATTATATTATCTAGCTGACCGAACTCGTAAATTCAGTTCTTTTGATATCAATTTGTCCATGGTCATCCTCGCTGCTTCTCGGCCGTCGGTAAACACCCCACGCAACCATCCATCTCCTATGTTTCTCTAGTAAGCCTCTCTGGCCGCCGCTTCTTTTTTTCAAACTGCCAAGTTATGCTACATCAGCACATGCCAACCATGTTCTATACCACATACATAAGCAAGCACACGCCACCATCTCACCTGTTGCAAGTCTCAAGTGCGGTTCACCATGCAAGCGTGTATACCTCTATATTTCGGTTAAGCTCTTGATGTCGTGTACCGTGCATGCTCTAATTCCTACCTGTCATGATTCCTAGCTTGATGACATCATGCGTAAGTGTTGTGGCCATTTTTCTTTAGTAAAACAAATCCCGAAATACAATAGAAATACGTATACATATAATATTGTTTAGGTCATATCATTTATGTTTTACGTCCGATTCGAGTCATTCAAGTCGCGTTAGATTTATAGTCGGTCTTCTAAGTTATGTTGTAATCGTCTCGATAGTCGCATGTTCTCTTTAATGGTAGCTCCGTTATCCGTCGTTCTTGCGTTTTCGTGACTGTAGCAACGTACCGTGTCCTTTAGTGCGTTCTCTTTTAAAGCGTTTCTTTTGTTGGATGCATGTTCTTAGATGTGTGTATTGTTTGTCTATTTGCGTTGCTTGGTTGCTGCGAGTAGAGGAAGCGTGGTTCGTCAGCGCTGAAGACTAGGAGCTGAGGACTGACAGTTGAAGCAAAAGTGGAGACTGAAAGATAGCAACTGGAGATTCTGAGCAGCTAACTTGAAGAAAAAGGTAAGTATAGCATGGGATTATCCTTGTTGTCCTATTCACATTAAGCAAATAATATCATTATACATATATTCCTTGTTAAGGATGACTTAGTATTGATCTTATTCCTTGATACCTATTATATTACATGGATTAGTATTGCTAGTGCTCAACATAGACTATGATCATGTAATTTGATTAATAAAATATGCAATAAACATTAAAAGATGATTTTATTACTGTTAAAGGGTACTAGAGCATGGGGTTACTTTGGTGCTCTTATTACTCTCCATAAGGACTTATCTGTAAGCGAAAATCCAAGATTTATAGTACAACTGTGAGGGCTAAAATGGCTCCGGCTTTAGTCATATAGAAGGACCTTTTCTAGCTTGTTAGAGGTATTCCTTTATGGCGTAAGAATGGCTTGACAAATCGGGTACAGTGCGGCCTCTGTCCTCATGTGTATAGGCTGCGTGTTATTGTGCCATCAGGAAGGGGGCTCTACACCTGTTTGCCGAGTGAAATCTAATGGCCCTAACTTGTTAGACGAACCTTCGAAAGACTTCATAGTGTTTCCCTGCCTGCTCACCTTGGAAGTGTTTTGGGAGTAATTAACCCGGGTATATGGGCAACATGACTCACAGTGAAAATGTACAACCTCTATAGAGTGTAAAACTGTTATAACAACCGTGCTCACGGTCACGAGTGGCCTTGGACCCTTATGGAATAGTTGATCATTAATAATGAATATGTTTTTGCTATTCGTTAATCATTTCACATGGATCAATGTTTATTGTTACATTGAGACACTTTGATATTATTGATATACTAAAATAATGCTAATTAAAAGCTACATGCTGATAAACCTATGACATGCCTTTGAGCCTCATGAACCCCATGTTATATTTGTTGAGTGCAACATGGACTCACTCTTGCTATTTCCACCACACTCCAGTGTGTAGTGAGGTGTTGCTTAGAAGAGGGATGAAAGTGTAGTGGAGTTTCCAGAAGTCTTTTTAGAAGTGCTTGGCATATGGAGCCACCAGTCAGCCATCCCTGTGATGTTGGAGCCTAAAGAAAAGATTAGTGACCGTTCCGCGACACTCTGATAGTTATAAGTATTAATATAGTATGTTTCCCGCTTTATATAAATATTATTTTGATACTTTTTCATTCTGACATATGTGTGGACTTCCTGGGCACACATATGATTAGCCTGGTTTTGTTCTTTAGAAAACCGGGTGTGACACTGGTGATCTTGCTCGTAGAAAAACTCCTGATCCCCAACGAATTGCTCACCGTCTATACTCGATCAACAATAGCAATAACATTCATCCAGAACAATTATGCATAAACAAACAAGACTATAATTAGAACAGTACACCACAGTAATAAAATAAGATAAAAAAAAGTTTTTAAAATGAATCTACAACTCGCTAGGATCACACAGACGCGAAGATCACGAAAAACGGAGCTAAAACGATGAAGTTATGAATTTACAAAGATTTCCTATAGAAAAGTAATTACTTTAGTTCAAACTCGAAAATAAAATGTCACAAACCTATTGTACAGTACTACTAACATGTAGAGCTCGCAAATATGAACCTAACGCAATTTGAACGGGTCAAATCGGAGTTAAAACGGATAAATTATGACTAAAACAAACTCAGTGGCATAACTGTAAATAGCTGAAAATGTATTTTGACTTAGCTGAGATCAAACTACGCTTTTGAAAGGATAATACGCGATACTGGAATACGCTTTGGACTGCGGGTTAAATAATTAAAAAACACAGGGTCTCTTTAGCAAATCTAACAACCGAATCGGTATCTTCAAGTCTAGGCCGTTAGATTCAAAATGGACGGTCCAGATTGATCCGGGGAGAGCTGGGTGGCGCTCCGACCGGAAAACAGCCCCGACGGCGATGTCCACGGCGGCGCCATCGCTGGAGATCGCGAACTCACGATTTACAGCATCACCTCGCGAAACAAGAACATCGGGATGAAGTATAGATCAAGGCGAACTCACCAAGGTAGAACACGAGGGCGGAGCTGACTCGAAGTCGATGCGGTGCTCGAGATGGCAGACGGTCACGTCGGTGATCCGAACGGAGCCTCCTCGGGACGGTTTTGGTGCCTTGCTGCGAGATAGGATGGAGCGGAGGGATGCGCGAACTCGATTTTATAGCCCGAAGGCAGTTCCAAGAAAGGAAAGAATGGATTTGAGAAACGGATTCGGTTGGAGGCAACGACGGAAAGAAATCCGTCGCCGGCGTGGAGAAGAAGAAGATGTTGCCTGACAGATGGGACCACGGTGTCAGCGACACGAGAGAGGAAACACGGCAGCGCGCTCGCGTGGCTTGCTGGGCCATCGGTTGGGCTCGGCCCAAGCGACGAAGTGGGGAACGGCGCGCGCGCGGGAGCAAACGGGCCGCGGGGAAGGGTTGGGCTTCCGGGCCGAAAGCGAGGAAGAGAAGTAAATTCCTTTTTCTTTTTCCTTTTCAAATATTTCAAAGCATTTTCAAATGATTTTGAATCCTATTTTGAATTTGAATCAAACCACTCAATACAAAAATTCAAATGCAATAGCATGAGTGCACAAATATGTTTCTACCCTTATATTTGATTTTAAGTTAATAAAAATTATTATTACTCTAAATTTGTGTGCTCACAAAATTGTATAAAAATCATATTTACCTACTTTTTAATATCCCAAAATTTTAGGGTGTTACAATTCTACCCCCTTAAGATGAATCTCGTCCCGAGATTCGGTTGATGCTTACTCGAACAGCTGCGGGTAGGTTTTCCTCAGATCCTCTTCTCTTTCCCAGGTGGCCTCACCCTCAGTGTACCGATTCCACTGAACCTTACACATCTTAATAGTTCGACTCCTCATGATTTTTTCAGCAGTCTCTAGAATTTTAACTAGAAACTCTTCATATGTGAGGTCCTCTTCAATAGTGAGCTCTTCTAACTGAATCTACTCCTCTGATACTCGCAAACATTTCTTAAGTTGAGACACGTGAAACACATCATGTACACCTGCCAAACTCTCAGGTAATTCCAACTGATATGCCACCTCACCACATCTTTCTATGATCTTGAAAGGTCCAATATACCTTGGTGCCAATTTCCCCTTCATGTTAAACCTTTTCACACTTCTTATTGGCGATACTTTCAAGTAGACATAATCCCCTACTTCAAAAGTCAACTCTCTTCTCTGAGTATCAGCATAACTCTTCTGTCTGGACTGGGCTATTTTTAGATTATCTCTAATCATTCTTACTTTCTTTTTAGCATCCTTGAATATATTAGGCCCAAACACTTGACTTTCCCCTGTCTGATTCCAAAATAACGGGGTTCTACACTTTCATCCATATAGAGCCTCAAACGGTGCCATCTGAAGACTCTTCTGATAACTATTGTTATATGAGAACTCTGCATAAGGCAAACTCTTATCCCAACTAGTACCATATTGTAAAGCACAAGCTCTCAACATATCTTCCAATATCTGATTAATTCTCTCTATCTGTCCATCTGTCTATGGATGGTAGGATGTACTAAAGTTCAGCTTGGTTCCTAGTGATTCATGTATCTTTTGTCGATAATGAGATGTAAACTGGGTACCCCGATCAGACACAATTTTCTTAGGAACTCCATGTAGACTCACAATTCTCTCCATATACAATTCTGCCAACCTTGCACTGCTATATGTAGTCCTAACTGGCAGAAAATGAGCAACCTTTGTTAGATGATCTACTATTACCCAAATTGAATCATACCCTCTCTGAGTACGTGGCAATCCAACTATAAAATCCATACCAACTTCTTCCAATTTCCATTCGGGTATCTGCATAGGTTGTAACAATCCTGCAGGTCTCTGATGTTCAGCTTTCACCCTTTGACATGTGTCACACAAAGCAACATACTCAGCAACATCTCTTTTTAAACCATACCACCAATATTTCTCTTTCAGATCCAGATACATCTTAGTACTCCTAGGATGTATGGAATAAGCTGACTCATGAGCTTCACGCAGAATTGCCTCTTTGATAGTCTTATCCTCTGGCACACATAGTCTTTTTCCAAACCATAACGTACCATTATCATCCTTATGGAATCCTGGTGATTTGCCCTTCACTATATTCTCTGCTATCTCTCTCAATTTTGCATCTTTCATCTGACTCTTGCGTATCTCTTGCTCTAGAGTAGGTTCTAGTACCAATTCTACTGCATTGGTGGTAAACCCTAAGTTCAGATGCTCACATTCAGCATACAACTCTCTTGACATAGGCATTACTTGCACTTCATTAGCGTAGCTTTTCCTACTAAGAGCATCAGCAACTATGTTAGCCTTTCCTGGATGATAATGCACCTCCAGATCATAATCCTTTATCAACTCCAACCATCTATGATGTCTCAAGTTCATATCTGATTGAGTGAAGATATACTTTAGACTCTTATGATCAGTGTATATATCACTCTTATGTCCAATCAAATAGTGTCTCCATATCTTTAGTGCATGAACCACTGCAGCTAATTCCAAGTCATGAGTAGGATAATTTAATTTATGCTTTCTCAACTGTCTCGATGCATATGCCACAACTCTACCTTCTTGCATAAGAATACATCCTAAACCCAAACGAGATGCATCACAGTAGATAGAAAAGTGTTTACTCAGATCTAGCAAGACTAATACTGGTGCAGTGGTCAACCTTTTCTTCAATTCCTCAAAATTAGCCTGACACTTCTCAGACCACACAAACTTGGCATTCTTCTCCAATAGTGCAGTCATTGGCTTCGCAAGCTTAGAAAATCTCTCTATAAATCTCCTGTAATAGCCTGCTAATCCCAAGAAACTACGGATCTCACTTACATTGGTTGGTGGCTTCCAGTCCAATACATCTTTCACTTTGCTAGGATCTACTGATATTCCTCTATTTGAGACAACATGACCAAGAAAGGAAACTTCCTTCAACCAAAACTCACATTTACTTCGCTTGGCATATAACTGGTATTCTCTGAGCTTTTGCAAAACCAACCTCAAATGTTCGGCATGTTCCTCCTTAGTCTTGGAGAATACTAGAGTATCGTCAATGAATACCACTACAAACTTGTCCAGATATTCCATGAACACCTTATTCATCAAATACATAAAGTATGCATGGGCATTAGTCAGACCAAAAGACATTACTGTATACTCATATAACCCATATCGTGTGGTAAAAGCTATCTTTGGTATATCACTAGCACGAATCTTCAACTGATGATATCCAGAACGAAGATCAATCTTGGAGAATACACAAGCACCTCTTAACTGATCAAACAAGTCATTAATCCTAGGCAACGGGTACTTATTCTTAATGGTAACCTCATTGACAGACCAATAATCTACACACATTCTCTGAGTACCATCTTTCTTATCCACAAAAATCACTGGTGCTCCCCAAGGTGAAGAACTAGGATGAAAGAAACCCTTATCCTGCAATTCCTTAATTTGTTTCTTAAGTTCTTCTAATTCATCTACTCCCATTCTATATGGACGCTTAGCTATGGGTGCAGTTCTAGGTAATAATTCAATAATAAATTCAATATCACGGTCTGGTGGCACACCTAGCAATTCCTCAGGAAACACATCGGAGAACTCCTCCACAACCTGGTCCTCCTTGTTGGCATCATCATTAAGCTAGTTCACTGTAGCGGTCTCCTGTTTTTGCACTTTTACATCAACTCTGATCCTATCTCCCTTTGGTGTTGTCAGCACTACTGATTTCCCCTTGCACTGAATCTCTGCTTGTTGTTGCATCATCCAATCCATTCCCAATATAAGATCAATCCCAGCTGTTCTCAATACTATAGGACTCACCTTAAACTCTACCCCCTTAGAATGAGACTAATCGGGAGACAACGATAAGATGCTGGCATGCTTCCACCAGGTGAGTTTACTAATATAGGATTCTTCATGGCACACAAATGAATTCTATGTATTCTAACAAATGATTGTGATATGAAATAATGTGATACTCCAGAATCAAAAAGAACAGTGGCGGGAGTGGAATGGACATCGAACGTACCAAGCATAACTTCCTGTTCCTCCACTGTTGTTTCCTGGGATAAGTGGTTCACCCTTCCAGTGTTAGATGCAGGCTTCTGGTGACTACCCTGCCTCTGTGGAGTCTGCTAGTTGATCTTCTCAGGGCAATTGTAGGACAAGTGACCTTCTTTCCCACATCGAAAACACTTGTTGGGGGTATTGGGAGCACTGGTCTTCATTGGAGTATTATTGGAAGGACCCTGATGCTGAGGCTGATTCTCACTCTGTTGCGGAGGGCGTTGGTTACCATTCTGCGGCTGGAATGGGGGACGTTGTGGGAACTGATTACAGAAAGGGACCCGACCACGATTCCACTGACCCGAAAGAGGCCTCTGTTGATTACCCTGCTGGAAACCAGTACACGGACGAGTGTTACTACCAGAAGTCTGTCCCTGAAGCCTTTTCCTCTTGGCATCCATCTCCTTGCGCTTGTTATCCACCACGATAGCGCGGTTCACAAGCGTCTGAAAATTGGGATAAGTATTGGACATCAGCTGGAATTGTAGTCCATCATACAATCCCTTCAAGAAGCGGTGCTGCTTATCATTGTCATTAGCCACCTCATGTGGAGCATATCATGACAATTGGGCAAACCTGTCATGATACTCAGCTACAGATAATGACCCTTGGGTCAAGTTCTGAAATTCCTTTGCCTTCAGTTCTATTATCGCTTCTGGTATATGGTAAGCCCCGAAGTTCTCTCTAAACTTCTGCCAAGTGACTGCGGGAGTATTGGCGAGACGACCATACTCATACGATTCCCACCAGTCCTGAGCTTCTCCCTGGAGTTGTCCAGAAGCAAACAACACCTTTTGCCGGTCATCACATTGTGCAATGTTGAGTTGCTTTTCCATGGCACGAAGCCAATCATCTGCTTCCAATGGATCAGCGGCGTGCGTGAAGACCGGGGGATGACCCTTCAAAAACTCACCACGCTTATCACGTGGTGGTGCCCCAGCAACTGGATGATTATGTTGATAATGCACCAGTTGTTGCATAAGTTGTGTCTGCACTGTCAGAAGTTACTCAATAGTTGGTGGCGGTGGTGGTGGTGGATTTGGGGGAACACCTCCATGACCCCTGCCTCTTCCTCTTCCGGCCATCTGCCATCCATAAGAATGCAAACTTTGAGATTTCCATGTTATCAACCACTTATAAGATAAAGAATGAGATCTAAAAGTTTTCTGGGCGAATATCAATGTTAATAGTTCAGTAAATCAATCATATCTCGAGCTACCGAAGTCCAATAGAGGCGTTCTTTATATGGTTGGAAAGCTTATGAAGTTCTCCACAACTTTTATGTGGACTATAAGACCAGATTCTATCATTAAGTTAATGAAAAATAAGGCTCAACAGAAACTGTTCCAGATTCCAGACTGTGCAGAAACTTTAACTTGTGACAGTTATATCTCTCGAACCAGATCAGATAAAAAGGTGATTCCAGTGGCATTTGAAAGGTGCTTAAGCCTAGTTTCTCTTATAAAAATTTCATAAATGTTGCACGAACTGTTTTTAAACCATATCAGAAACATTGAGACTGCTCCAGAAAACAGCAAGGACAGAAACGTGACAATACAAAACCCAACTATTATTCCCTTGACTAATAAAATTTTTGTTCTTAAAAATGGAACTTGTAGACATGCCTACAAGCCCCAGCACTCATAACAAAAATCTAACTCACACATAAGCATAATGATAAAGAAACTATCACACCAAATTTCAAACCACACGACAGACTCGAAGACTCAACTGACGTTACTAAGAACATTCTTATTACATAAAGGACTCCTATTTTCTACTGACGTGGCTCATGCTCTAATGTCTCATAAATCTTGGTCATGCCTTGATTTGCTCGGAGTTCATCAATCATTGCTTGGCACCTCATGATGGTCTTCCCCTGTGCCTTCATCATCTCCTCTAACTGCAGTTTCCTCTCCATCATATCATAGACAAAGTTCACCATCACCCGAGGAAGTGGTTCCAACTGCACTGGATCCATCATGGCCCATCCAAGGTCAGGGTGTGCACGAGGGAAGTAGCGGTGAATATCATGCTTCATGCTGTCAAAGCGAAGGTAGCGAAGGCCCATACATGCTTCAAAAGCGGCGTCCTCAATGCTAGCCTGTAACACCCAAATTTTAGGAGTAATAAATTTTAAATAATTTAGAGAAAGGGAATTAAAATTTTAAAACTATTTGGTGATGCATTCATGCTGTTGTATTTATTTTATTTTGTGGTGTGGATATATTTGTTTTATTTGATTTGGTTTAGGAAAATTTGATTTGAAAATGTGTTTGGAAAATGCATTTGGGTAGCTATTGCTAGTGCTTAATTATGAACAATGATCTTGTAATTTGACTGATGGATTATGCAACCAACCATTAAGATGATTTTATTACTGTTAAAAAGGGGGCTAGAGCATGTGGGTTATTTTGATGCTCTAGTTACTCTCCGTAAGGACTTACCTGTAAGTGATAACCGGGATTGACAGTACAGCTGTGAGGGCTATATGGCTCTGGCTTTAGTTGTTCAAGAGACCTTTTCTAGCTTGTTAGAGGTTACCTTAAATGGCGTAAGAAAGGCTTGCCACGTTGGGTGTAGTGCGAGCCCCTGGCCTAGTGTGTATAGGCTGCGGTTGTTGTGCCACAGGGAAGGGGGGTTCTACATCTGCCTGCCGAGTGAATCTAATGGCCCTAACTTGTTAGACGAACTTTTGAATGGCTTTATATGGTCTCTGATGTTTTGGGCCTTGCAAACCCATGCATTTGGAAATCATGACTCACAGTGAAAGTGTACACCTCTGCGTAGAGTTAAAAACTGGTATACTAGCCGTGCTCACGGATACGAGCGGCCTTGGGGATTCTTACAGAATAGTTGATCATAACTGTTATATCATGCTTAATTATTATTGATTATTATTTGCTCATGTTAATGCTATTCATTATCCTTATTACAATTGATCATTGATTCATTAATGGGAATTGGAATACCTTGATGCTACTCAATTGCTAATTATATGATGATTAAAAGCTAAATGCAGTCAAACAGTGTCTAGCCTTTTTGAGCCTCATAAACCCTATGTTATATTTGTTGAGTTCGACATGGACTCACTCTTGCTATTTCCACCACACTCCAGTGTGTAAAAAGATGCTACTCGGAAAAAGGACAATGGTGTAGTGGAGTTTCCAGAAGACTAGTAGAAGTGCTAGGCATATGTTACCCCCAGTCAGCCGTCCCTGAGAAGAATGGAGCCCGAAGTTTAGTCACCGTTCCGCGATACTCTGATGTAAGTGTTAATATAGCTATGTATACGTTATACAATAACATTGTTTCTGATATTTTTTTTCATTCTGGCATATGTGTGGACTTCCTGGGCACACATATGATTAGCCTGGTTTTGTTCTTTAGAAAACCGGGTGTGACAGAGTGGTATCAGAGCGGTGTTGACTGTAGGACGTATGCCAAGTAGCACTGGACGTATTCTAAAACTTATTTTACGATAAAACTGTTTTGTCATCCCTTGACTCATTGATTTTGACTATTTCCTCTTCCTTGTCCTGTTATATCCTTTCCTTGATAGCTTCCTTTGAGCTATTATTTCTTACTCCCTTGGATTTTATTTTATGTTGTTTTTACTAAAAGTTTTCTGATCTTACCTTGTTCAAAAGTTCGATGGCCTTTCATCATCTCCAATGTGCCAATAGGATGACCACCATTATTGAAGAAGCACGTGTAGTACCGATGATGTGATGTGTGCTTGTTTTGCTTGATGTGTTGCTTGTGTGTTGTTCTTGTTCTCGTGTTTCAAAGGTAGGCCCGGAAGGTATAAGTCTTGAGAAGTAGCTCGATCTATGTTAAGTGGGGTAGTGACATCTTGTATCTTACTTATCTTTCAATCGATCCTAATTCTGCCATTTTCTCTTACACCGTCCTTTCTACCCTTGGTTGTCATGCTATCTTATTAATCTCATCTTAATGGATGATCAACACATGAAGGACTTATCATTAGCAGCAAGCTTTAGAGAAAGTGTTGCCTTCAATGACATCGCCAGGTGGAATAAGATCTTTGTTAAGTGGGGTAGCATCTGCTCTCAACAACAGCAAGTCCTGAATATCTCAAGCGACGAGGCATGAGGAGGCATGAAGAACTAAAGATCAAACCTTATCTTTCTTGTCATCTTTTGGCTATCCTCGATCCATGTCTTATATCTCATCAACACAAATCAAAGAAGCATGAAGACTTAAAGATTAGTGTTATCTATCTCTCTAATCTCTCTGAATCTCATTTGTATCTTATCCTGTCCTTTTAGAGCAGTCTGTCTTCCGTAGCTTATATCTCTATTTTTGGATGCCCAAAAATCGTGGATAGATTCTGGACAATAGTAGACTTCAATATTTTTCTCTGACCGTAAGAACCGTCCTGATAGCTACTATGGTTTGGGAGTTATGAAAATCACAAGGCGGTGCATCTGTGCTGTCAGTAATCTGGAGTAGTTTTTGTTGTGCATAGTTTTCGACTACCTTAACTGCAGAATCTGGAGAAGAATTCTATAAGGAAGTTGTAGTAAATTTGATAAGCTTTCCAACGGTATAAGCTACGACATCATTGGATTCATAGAACTCGAATTATAACTGTATTTCTGCACTGCCATTTTTCTGCTCGCGAGGAAGTACAAGTTACTTGTTCTTGGATATGCTCATGAGTCTCTTTGAGATGATAGAAGGACATGATGGTAGTTATCACTCAGAAACAAATGCAATCTATCCATTGGTGTTCTCCAATTGATCTCTTCTTAAGGGGTTTGCCGAACTAAAAGACGATACAAGATGAAGGTTTATAGGTTCTGTTTCATCACCTGGAAGCATCAACTAGCTACATGGTTGTAAAGTCACTATCGAGCGCAAGTATCTTTTCTCGGGGTTGGTAACCTGTTAGAACATTTATAAGAATCATAAGGGTCTAAAGGAGACATTTATGAAGTTGGTTATGAGCTTGTGGCATCATCATTGCATAAGAGTTGCTGAAGGAAAAGGAACTTAAGGAGCAGGCTTATAAGGAGATTGACCAATTAAGGGCGGAGTTAGGTCGTTCCAAGATTTATTAGAAGCTTAACTAGGAAGTAGGAAAAATCCCTAGGTAATAAGAACGATAGTAGTTGCGAGTCAATTTTAAGTTGGATTGTTTTGAGGGTCAGTTTGTGGTGTGAACAATTGTGTGATTGATGGATTGTTAATGTGATAATGTGTGATTTGGATCTTTGTAATGTGTGCTGGAGTTTTGTAGACATGCCTACAAGTTCCATGGTTAAGAATAATTAAGTTTGATCAAAATATATTAGTTGGTTATGAGGTAAACATAGTTCTGTCCTTTGCTGATTTTTGGATCAGTCTGGGATGTTTTAGAAATAACTTAAAATCCGTTCATGAGAAATTTAAGAAATTTTACTGGGAATAATTAGACTTCTATATCTTTCCAATCCCGCAAGAATCACTCTAATATCTATTAAG
This sequence comes from Saccharum hybrid cultivar R570, assembly GCA_038087645.1. Taxonomy (NCBI): domain Eukaryota; kingdom Viridiplantae; phylum Streptophyta; class Magnoliopsida; order Poales; family Poaceae; genus Saccharum; species Saccharum hybrid cultivar. The sequence goes on along the minus strand of JAQSUU010000043.1, from coordinate 2,696,226 downwards.
AGCTAAGAGATATATCTATTCCAAGTTGGGGTTACTGCACAGTCTGGAATTCTGAAACAGTTTCGGTTAAGTTTAGTTTTTGGCCAATTATTTGACAGATTCAGAAAAAGTGTTGTGAATAAAAGTTGTAGATAATTTTGTAAGCTTTCCAACCATGTAAAGATCATCTGAATTGGACGTCTGTAGCTCGAGATATGACAGTTTTACTGAGTTACTGAAATTGGAATTTGCCCAAAGAAATCAGATTTTGCTTATCTATTGAATTGGAAACCACCTACTGATGCTAGCGAGATTCGCAGTTTCTTGGATTTAGCTGGATATTACAGATGGTTCATTGAAGGGTTTTCTAAACTTGCTAAACCTATGACATCTCAGTTAAAGAAGAATGCCAAGTTTGTGTGGTCAGATAAATGTCAAGCTAGTTTTGAGGAATTGAAGAAGAGGTTGACTACAGCGCCTGTTTTGGTTTTGCCAGATTTGAGTAAGAAGTTTTCTATTTATTGTGATGCTTCTCGTCAAGGTTTGGGATGTGTTTTTATGCAAGAAGGCAGAGTTGTGGCTTATGCATCTAGGCAGTTGAGAAAGCATGAGTTGAATTATCCTACACATGATTTGGAGTTAGCAGCTGTAGTGCATGCTTTAAAGATTTGGAGACATTATTTGATTGGACATAAGAGTGATATATACACTGATCATAAGAGTTTGAAGTATATTTTCACTCAGTCAGATCTGAATTTGAGGCAACGCAGATGGTTAGAGTTGATTAAGGATTATGATATTGAGATACACTATCATCCTGGTAAGGCTAAAAAAAGTAGCTGATGCTCTTAGTAGGAAAAGTTATGCCAATGAGATACGGTCGTTGTCTATGACTAGTGAGTTATGTGCTGAATTTGAATATTTGAATTTAGGAATTGTTACTAATACAATGGAATTAGTGATAGAGCCTACTTTAGAGTAAGAAATTTACAAGGGTCAGTTGAAGGATGAGAAACTGAAGGAGATAGCAGAAGATATAGTGATTGGTAAGTCACCAGGCTTTCGGATGGATGATAATGGAATTTTGTGGTTTGGAAAGAGGCTGTGTGTACCTGAGGATCAAACTGTTAGATAGGCAATTCTTCGCGAAGCTCGTGAGTCAGCTTATTCTATTCATCTTGGTAGTACTAAGATGTATTTGGATCTAAAACAGAAATATTGGTGGGTTGGATTTAAGCGAGATGTGGTTGAGTATGTGGCATTGTGTGACACTTGTCAGGGGGTGAAAGCAGAGCATCAGAGACCTGCTGGATTGTTGCAACCAATGAAGATTCCTGAATGGAAGTGGGAGGAAGTTGGTATGGACTTTGTAGTAGGGTTACCACGTACTCAGAGAGGATTTGACTCTATTTGGGTGATAGTAGATCGGTTAACTAAAGTTGCTCATTTTATACCAGTTAAGACTACTTACCATGGACCAAAATTAGCGGAGTTGTATATGGAAAGAATAGTATGTTTGCATGGAGTTCCAAAGAAGATTGTATCTGATCGTGGATCGAAGTTTACGCCGCACTTTTGAAAAGCTATACATGAATCATTGGGAACAAAATTGAATTTTAGTACAGCATATCATCCACAAACAGATGGACAGACTGAAAGGACCAAACAGGTGTTAGAGGATATGTTGAGAGCTTGTGCATTGCAATATGGAACTAGTTGGGATAAGAGTTTGCCTTATGCAGAATTTTCTTACAATAATAGTTATCAACAGAGTCTTAAGATGGCACCGTTTGAAGCTTTGTATGGACGTAAGTGTAGAACTCCATTGTTTTGGGATCAGACAGGTGAATCTCAGGTGTTTGATATAGATGTTCTTAGAAACGCAGAAGATCAAGTGCGAGTGATTCGTGAGAATTTGAGAGTAGCGCAGTCTCGTCAGAAGAGTTATGCTGACAATAGAAGAAGAGATTTAGTTTTTGAGATAGGTGATTATGTCTATTTGAAGGTGTCACCTATGAGAAGTGTGAAGAGGTTTAACATGAAAGGCAAATTAGCACCAAGGTATGTTGGACCATTTAAAGTTATTACTAGACGTGGGAAAGTTGCTTATCAATTAGAGTTGCCTGAAAATTTATCTGGAGTACATGATGTGTTCCATGTTTCACAACTTAAGAAGTGTTTACGGGTGCCTGAGGAGCAGATACCTTTAGAAGAGTTGACTGTTAAAGAGGATCTTACATATGAAGAGTTTCCAATCAAGGTTTTAGAGACTGCTGAGAGAGTTACTCGAAGTCGGATTATTAAAATGTGCAAAGTGCAGTGGAATCGATATTCAGAGGCAGAGGCAACTTGGGAAAGAGAGGATGAATTGAGGAAATCATATCCGCAGTTGTTTGAGTAAGCAGTTCAATCTCGAGGACGAGATTCTTTTAAGGGGGGTAGAATTTGTAACACCCAAATTTTAGGAGTAATAAATTTTAAATAATTTAGAGAAAGGGAATTAAAATTTTAAAACTATTTGGTGATGCATTCATGCTGTTGTATTTATTTTATTTTGTGGTGTGGATATATTTATTTTATTTGATTTGGTTTAGGAAAATTTGATTTGAAAATGTGTTTGGAAAATTAGAAAACAAAAGAAAAAAAAAGAAACAACTTACCTTCTTACCTTCTTGGCCCGAAGGCCGTCGGACGGCCTGCTTACCTCCGCGCCTGCCCGCGTGGGCCGATCAGCGTCCCGGCCCAGCAGCCGAGCCAGCCCAAGTCTGCAGCCACGCGTTCATCAGGTCGCTGACCGCTGGACCCCACATGTCAGTCGTCTTCCTCCTCCCGTGTTCGAGCCGGACTCCGAACTGGAGTACCGCCGCTGCCTTTCTCGTGATTTCCCGGAGAGTCTTACCCGAACACGGCCAATAGAAGCCATAAATAGGACGCCTTGACCCTCTAGTTTCCGTTTTTCATCTAAACCGCGAGTTCCACCACGTGAAATCGAGTTCTAGGGCTTCAAGTTGGTAGAGGCGGGCGGACGGTCGGCTAGGGGGTTCTAGGGTGGATTCAAGGCCGATTTCTTCGCTTGGGTGAGTTTGTCATCTTCTCCTCTCCCTCCCAATGCTCTTCTTTTGAGTTTTTGTGCTTTGAATCGCGGGTTTGGAGCTCACCGTGGGCAACAATGGCGCCGCCATTCATCCCCGAGCCGTGTTCTCTCCTCGGGTCGTCGTAGTGCTCCTAAACCGCCTAGATGAGTTCGGGTTTACCTCCTCTTTCGATTGGTGTTGGTTGCGGGTTGATTGGTGGTCGGGAACGGGAAAACCGAGTTTTTCCGGCGAGCTCGGGTGACCGGCCATGGTAGCCGCCGGCCGGAACCGAGGAAGAAGGGTCGGGTTCTTCACTGTAGACTCGATGATGAACACGAGCCGTCCAAATCGAGATCAACGGCCTAGATTAGAACTTACCCCTTCGCGGGTAAATTTGTTAAAGAGACCCTCAGCTTTTTAGTTATCAACCCGCGATCCTTAGCGTATTGTCTGAAATACGTTTTTGTGTTTGGAAAGCGTATTCTCTCCCGGTTAAGTCAAAACTACGTTTTCCGATATTTACAGTTTTGCCACTAGGACTGTTTTGGTCATGAAATCTTCGTTTTAACTCCGATTTGATCCGTTCAAGTTGCGTTAGGTTCGTATTTGCGAGCTCTACATGTTAGTATAGTTGTACAGTAGGTTGGGAAAGTTTAATTTTCGAGTTTATATTAAAATAATTATTTATCTATAGGAAATCTTAGAAAATTCATAACTTATACGTTTTAACTCCGAATTTGGTGATCTTTGCGTCTGTGTGATCGTAGAAACGTGTAGAAGAGTTTTATAAACTTTTATTAATGTTTTGTTATTGTTGGTGTACTGTTCTAATTGTATATCTTTGTTTGCTTCGTGTATGTTTGATTGGATGATTGTGTGTTGATGCTTGACGATCAAGTATAGACGGTGAGCAGTATCTGGACGATCAAGAGTATTATTTTGAGCCAGACCAGGAGTATCATCAGGAAAGCTTTGATTAAGGCAAGTATAACATGGGACCATCCTTGTTGTCCTATTCACTGAAATTATCATACATATGCATGTGTCTTCCTTGACAACCATAGAGATTATAACTTAGCTATTGATATCTTGTTTCCTTGTCACCTATGGGTTATGCATTTGGGTAGCTATTGCTAGTGCTTAATTATGAACAATGATCTTGTAATTTGACTGATGGATTATGCAACCAACCATTAAGATGATTTTATTACTGTTGAAAAGGGGGCTAGAGCATGTGGGTTATTTTGATGCTCTAGTTACTCTCCGTAAGGACTTACCTGTAAGTGATAACCGGGATTGACAGTACAGCTATGAGGGCTATATGGCTCTGGCTTTAGTTGTTCAAGAGACCTTTTCTAGCTTGTTAGAGGTTACCTTAAATGGCGTAAGAAAGGCTTGCCACGTTGGGTGTAGTGCGAGCCCCTGGCCTAGTGTGTATAGGCTGCGGTTGTTGTGCCACAGGGAAGGGGGGTTCTACATCTGCCTGCCGAGTGAATCTAATGGCCCTAACTTGTTAGACGAACTTTTGAATGGCTTTATATGGTCTCTGATGTTTTGGGCCTTGCAAACCCATGCATTTGGAAATCATGACTCACAGTGAAAGTGTACACCTCTGCGCAGAGTTAAAAACTGGTATACTAGCCGTGCTCACGGATACGAGCGGCCTTGGGGATTCTTACAGAATAGTTGATCATAACTGTTATATCATGCTTAATTATTATTGATTATTATTTGCTCATGTTAATGCTATTCATTATCCTTATTACAATTGATCATTGATTCATTAATGGGAATTGGAATACCTTGATGCTACTCAATTGCTAATTATATGATGATTAAAAGCTAAACGCAGTCAAACAGTGTCTAGCCTTTTTGAGCCTCATAAACCCTATGTTATATTTGTTGAGTTCGACATGGACTCACTCTTGCTATTTCCACCACACTCCAGTGTGTAAAAAGATGCTACTCGGAAAAAGGACAATGGTGTAGTGGAGTTTCGAGAAGACTAGTAGAAGTGCTAGGCATATGTTACCCCCAGTCAGCCGTCCCTGAGAAGAATGGAGCCCGAAGTTTAGTCACCGTTCCGCGATACTCCGATGTAAGTGTTAATATAGCTATGTATACGTTATACAATAACATTGTTTCTGATATTTTTTTTCATTCTGGCATATGTGTGGACTTCCTGGGCACACATATGATTAGCCTGGTTTTGTTCTTTAGAAAACCGGGTGTGACATAGCCTCCATGGTAGCTTGACGACCCATATGAGCATACATCCTGTCTAGCTGGTACGCCCCTTTTTCCTCATCCTTAGAAAAAATGCTCGCTCTTGCCTTCCAGTAAGTGTCCTCCAGCGGATGGGTATACTCCCAATAGACGTACTCCACAGCTGGGTGCCAATCAGCGAAGTAGGCAGAGAGCATTCCCACAAGTCGATGGTGAGAGACAACATCTCCTCTAGCCTTGTGGTAGATCTTCACAATCCATCCCATTGGAGGTGGTGGCACATCCTCAGCAGCTGCATCAGGTGGTGGAGACGGGGGTTGCTCTCCTCCATTGGCTTTCTCCTCTTCATCATCTTCAATCTCTATGATCTCAGGGTCTTCTTCAAGCTTGGGTTCTTCCTGAGGAGGTGCTGGCGCTTGGATTGATGCTTCAGGGGCCTGCTCATTCTCCTGGGGTACTTCCCCTTGTGGCTCTTCAGGTGCAAGTAAAGCACGAGGTGGGTAGTGTCCTCCAGTGGTGATGCGGGCAGTCTTGCAGCCATGAACCATCTACAGAGTTTTTAGATGTAGTTAGAATAGAAGCAAAATTTCATAATAGAATGAGACATAAGAAGCATAAAAATTTATCAAATAACAGGAGCAAGATAATGAGCATAAAATAGTGAAAAGAAGATACTCAATCGACCATTTCTAGCTAGGCTTGCGTCCTACAGTCAACAATAGCTTTGATACCAATTTGTCACACCCATTTAACGACCAAATAGAGTGCATACTCTTATGTGTGCCCAGAGATCAATCACACATAAGGTAACAAATTATAAAGGATGTATCATTACAAATGTTATTACATCACGATTAATAACACATAGTCTTTACAATAATGTAGCGGAAGTAAAATATAAAACTCTCGTGGTAGCTCCATTCACAGGCACATTGACTGGTTGACTGCAAGTCTAGTAATCTTCTGGGAAGTAGAAGTAGTCACTATTTGCACCATCTGTTACCCATCCGGGATTTTTATACAAGTAAGAAAAATAAACAAGCGTAAGTACATCTCGTACTTAACAAGTGTAACATGGGGTTCATGAGGCTCAAAGGCATAACATAGGTTTATCAGCATGTAGCTTTTAATTAGCATTATTTCAGTATATCAATAATATCAAAGTGTCTCAATTTAACAATAAACATATGATCCATGTGAAATGATTAACGAATAGCAAAACATATTTATTATTAATGATCCACTATTCCATAAGGGTCCAAGGCCACTCGTAACCGTGAGCACGGCTGTTATAATAGTTTTACACTCTGCAGAGGTTGTACATTTTCACTGTGAGTCGTGTCGCCCATATGCCCGGGTTAATTACTCCTAAAACACTTCCAAGGTGAGCAGACAGGGGAACACTATGAAGTCTTTCAAAGGTTCGTCTAACAAGTTAGGGCCATTAGATTTCACTCGGCAAACAGATGTAGAGCCCCCTTCCAAATGGCATAATAACACGCAGCCTATACACATGAGGACAGAGGCCGCACTATATCCGATTCGTCAAGCCATTCTTACGCCATAAAGGAATACCACTAAAAAGCTAGAAAAGGTCCTTCTATATGACTAAAGCCAGAGCCATATAGCCCTCACAGTTGTACTGTAAGTCCCGGATGTTCACTTACAGATAAGTCCTTAAGAAGAGTAACTAGAGCACCAAAAAGAACCCCATACTCTAGTCCCCTTTAAACAGTAATAAAAAGTCATCTTTTAATGTTTATTGCATATTCCATTAGTCATATTATATGATCATAGTTCATGTTAAGCACTAGCAATACTACTCCATGCAATACAATAGGTATCAAGGAATAAGATCAACACTAAGTCATCCTTAATAAGGAATATATGCATAATGATATTATTTGCTTAATGTGAATAGGACAACAAGGATAAACACATGCTATACTTGCCTTGCTCAAACTGGTCCTGGTGATCTTGCTCGTAGAAAAACTCCTGATCCCCAACGAATTGTTCGTCATCTTTACTCGATCAACAATAGCAACAACATTCATCCAGAACAATCATACATAAATAAACAAGAATATAATTAGAATAGTACACCAATAGTAATAAAATAAGATAAAAAGTTTTTAAAATGAATCTACAACTCGCTAGGATCACACAGACGCGAAGATCACGAAAACGGAGCTAAAACGACGAAGTTATGAATTTACGAAGATTTCCTATAGAAAAGTAATTACTTTAGTTCAAACTCGAAAAATAAAATGTCACAAACCTATTGTACAGTACTACTAACATGTAGAGCTCACAAATACGAACCTAACGTAATTTGAACGGGTCAAATCGGAGTTAAAACGGATAAATTATGACTAAAACAAACTCAGTGGCATAACTGTAAATAGCTGAAAACGTATTTTGACTTAGCTGAGATCAAACTATGCTTTCAAAAGGATAATACGCGATACTGGAATACGCTTTGGACTGCGGGTTAGATAATTGAAAAACACAGGGTCTCTTTAGCAAATCTAACAACCGAATCGGTATCTTCAAGTCTGGGCCGTTAGATTCAAAATAGACGGTCCAGATTGATCCGAGGAGAGCTGGGCGGCGCTCCAGCCGGAAAACAGCCCCGACGGCGATGTCCGTGGTGGCACCATCACCGAAGATCGCGAACTCATGATTTACAGCATCACCTCGCGAAACAAGAACACCGGGATGAAGTATAGATCAAGGCGATCTCACCAAGGTAGAACACGAGGGCGGAGCTGACCCGAAGTCGACGCGGTGCTCGAGATGGTGGACGGTCACGTCGGTGATCCGAGTGGAGCCTCCTCGGGATGGTTTCGGTGCCTTGCTGCGAGATAGGATGGAGCGGAGGGATGCGCGAACTCGGTTTTATAGCCCGAAGGCGGTTCCAAGAAAGGAAAGAATGGATTTGAGAAACGGATTCAGTTGGAGGCAACGACGGAAAGAAATCCATCGCCGGCGTGGAGAAGAAGATGTTGCCAAACAGATGGGACCACGGTGTCAGCGACACGAGAGAGGAAACGCGGCAGCGCGCTCGCGGCTTGCTGGGCCATCGGCTGGGCTCGGCCCAAGCGATGAAGCGGGGAACGGCGCGCGCGCGCGGGAGCAAACGGGCCACGGGGAAGGGTTGGGCTTCCGGGCCGAAAGCGAGGAAGAGAAGTAAATTCCTTTTTCTTTTTCCTTTTCAAATATTTCAAAGTATTTTCAAATGATTTTGAATCTTATTTTGAATTTGAATTAAACCACTCAATACAAAAATTCAAATGCAACAGCATGAGTGCACAAACATGTTTCTACCCTTATATTTGATTTTAAGTTCATAAAAATTATTATTACTCTAAATTTGTGTGCTCACAAAATTGTATAAACATCATATTTACCTATTTTTTAATATCCCAAAATTTTAGGGTGTTACAGACAGTTATATCTCTCGAACCAGATCAGATAAAAAGGTGATTCCAGTGGCATTTGAAAGGTGCTTAAGCCTAGTTTCTCTCATAAAAATTTCATAAATGTTGCACGAACTGTTTTTGAACCATAGCAAAAACATTGCAGACTGCTCGAGAAAACAGGAAGGACAGAAACGTGACAATATCAAACCCAACTATTATTCCCTTGACTAATAAACTTTTTATTCTTAAAAATAGAACTTGTAGACATGCCTACAAGCCCCAACACTCATAACAAAAATCTAACTCACACATAAGCATAATGATAAAGCAACTATCACACCAAAGTTCAAACCACACGACAGACTCGAAGACTCAACTGACGTTACTAAGAACATTTTTATTACATAAAGGACTCCTATTTTCTAATGACGTGGCTCATGATCTAATGTCTCATAAATCTTGGTCATGCCTTGGTTTGCTCGGAGTTCATCAATCATTGCTTGGCACCTCTTGATGGTCTTCCCCTGTGCTTTCACCATCTCCTCTAACTGCAGCTTCCTCTCCATCATATCATAGACAAAGTTCACCATCACCCGAGGAAGTGGTTCCAACTATACTGGATCCATCATGGCCCATCCAAGGTCGAGGTGTGCACGAGGGAAGTAATGGTGAATATCATGCTTCATGCTATCAAAGCGAAGGTAGCGGAGGCCCATACATGCTTTAAAAGCGGCGTCTTCAATGCTAGCCTCCATGGTAGCTCGACGACCCATGTGAGCATACATCCTGTCTAGCTGGTATGCCCCTTTTTTCTCATCCTTAGGAAAAATGCTCGCTCTTGCCTTCTAGTAAGTGTCCTCCAGTGGATGGGTATACTCCCAACAGACGTACTCCACAGCTGGGTGCCAATCAGCAAAGTAGGCAGAGAGCATTCCCACAAGTCGATGGTGAGAGACAGCATCTCCTCTAGCCTTATGGTAGATCTTCATAATCCATCCCATTAGAGGAGGTGGCACATCCTCAGTAGCTGCATCATGTGATGGATACAGGGGTTGCTCTCCTCCATTAGCTTCCTCCTCTTCATTATCTTCAATCTCGATGATCTTAGGGTCTTCTTCAGGCTCGGGTTCTTCCTGAGGAGGTGTTGGCGCTTGGATTGGTGCTTCAGGGGCCTGCTCATTCTCCTAGGGTACTTCCTCTTGTGGCTCTTCAGGTGCAAGCAAAGCACGAGGTGAGTAGTGTCCTCCAGTGGTGATGCGGGCAGTCTTGCGGCCATGAACCATCTACAGAGTTTTTAGATGTAGTTAGAATAGAGACAAAATTTCATAATAGAATGAGACATAAGAAGCATAAAAATTTATCAAATAACAAGAGCAAGATAATAAGCATAAAAATAGTGAAAAAGAAGATACTAAATCAACTATTTCTAGCTAAGCTTGCGTCCTACAGTCAACAAAAGCTCCGATACCAATTTATCACACCCATTTAACGATCAAATGGAGTGCATACTCTTATATGTGCCCAGAGATCAATCACACATAAGTTAACAAATTATAAAGGATGTATCATCACAAATGTTATTACATCACGATTATTAATACATAGTCTTTACACAAGTCTAGCGGAAGTAAAATATAAAACTCTCGTGGTAGCTCCAATCACAGGCACATTGACTGGTTGACTGCAAGTCTAGTAATCTTCCAGAAAGTAGTAGTAGTCACTATTTGCATCATCTGTTACCAATCCGGGATTTTTATCCAAGTAAGAAAAATAAACAAGCGTAAGTACATCTCGTACTCAACAAGTGTAACATGGGGTTCATGAGGCTCAAAGGCATAACATAGGTTTATCAGCATGTAGCTTTTAATTAGCATTATTTCAGTATATCAAAAATATCAAAATGTCTTAATGTAAACAATAAACATATGATCCATGTGAAATGATTAACGAATAGCAAAAACATATTCATTATTAATGATAAACTATTCTATAAGGGTCCAAGGCCACTCGTGACCGTGAGCACGGCTGTTATAACAGTTTTACACTCTACGGAGGTTGTACACTTTCACTGTAAGTCGTGTTGCTCATATGCCCGGGTTAATTACTCCCAAAACACTTCCAAGGTGAGCAGGCAGGGGAACACTATAAAGTCTTTCGAAGGTTCGTCTAACAAGTTAGGGCCATTAGATTTCACTCGGCAAATAGATGTAGAGCCCCCTTCCAAATGGCATAATAACACGCAGCCTATACACATGAGGACAGAGGCCGCACTATATCTGATTCATCAAGCCATTCTTACGTCATAAAGGAATACCACTAACAAGCTAGAAAAGGTTCTTCTATATGACTAAAGCCAGAGCCATATAGCCCTCACAATTGTACTGTAAGTCCCGGATGTTCGCTTACAGATAAGTCCTTAAGGAGAGTAACTAGAGCACCAAAAATAACCTCATGCTCTAGTCCCCTTTAAACAGTAATAAAAAGTCATCTTTTAATATTTATTGCATATTCCATTAGTCAAATTACATGATCATAGTTCATATTAAGCACTAGCAATACTACTCCATGCAATACAATAGGTATTAAGGAATAAGATCAACACTAAGTCATCCTTAACAAGGAATATATGCATAATGATATTATTTGCTTAATGTGAATAGGACAACAAGGATAATCCCATGCTATACTTGCCTTTCTCAAACTGGTCCTGGTGATCTTGCTCATAGAAAAACTCCTGATCTCCAACGAATTGCTCACTGTCTATACTCGATCAACAATAGCAACAACATTCATCCAGAACAATCATCATAAACAAACAAGACTATAATTAGAACAGTACACCAATAGTAATAAAATAAGATTAAAAACTTTTTAAAATGAATCTACAACTCGCTAGGATCACATAGACACGAAGATCACGAAAAACAGAGCTAAAACGACGAAGTTACGAATTTACGAAGATTTCCTATAGAAAAATAATTACTTTAATTCAAACTCAAAAATAAAATGTCACAAACCTATTGTACAGTACTACTAACATGTAGAGCTCGCAAATACGAACCTAACGTAATTTGAACGGGTCAAATCGGAGTTAAAACGGATAAATTATGGCTAAAACAAACTCAGTGGCAAAACTGTAAATAAGTGAAAACGTATTTTTGACTTAACTGAGATCAAACTACGCTTTCAAAAGAATAAAACGTGATTTGGGAATACGCCTTGGACTGCGGGTTACATATTTAAAAAGCACAGGGTCTCTTTAGCAAAACTTACAGCCGAAACGGTATCATCTAATCTCAGCCGTTGGATACGAGATGGATGGATCGGATTGGATTGGATCGGCCGACGGCGGTGCTCCGGCTAGAACAGAGCCACGACGACGAGTCCCGCAGCGGCGCCAACACCGGAGAACGCTATCTCGTGATTCACAACGTTACCTCATGAAAGAAAAGCACCGGGATGGAGTGGGGAACAAGGCGAGCTCACCAAGGGAGAAGATGAAGACGAAGTTGGCCCGAAGACAGTGCGGTGCTCGGAATGGCGGACGGTTCCGACGGTGGTTCGAGCGGAGCCTCCTCGAGACAACGTCGGTGCTTCGCTTCGAGGTAGGATGGAGCAGAGGGGTGCGGCATCCGGTTTTTATAACCCTGTGATGCTCTAAACAAGGAAGGGAAGAGATATGGAGGCGGATTCGATTCGGTGGCAACATGGAAAGGAATCTGACGCCGGCGTGGAAAGGAAGAAGGTGACCCTGACGTGTGGGCCCGCAGCGTCAGCGTCAGAGAGAGAGAAAGGGAAGGCACGGCGCGCGTTGGGCCAGCGGCTGGGGTCGGCCCGTGACGCGAAACAGGGAGAAGGGAGAGTGGGCCGCGCGCGGGGTGAGAAGTAGACGCGGGCGTGCGCTGCTAGACTGCGACCCGGTCGGCCCAAGAGAGAGGGGCGCTCGGGCTGAGCTGGGCCAAAAGCTGAAAGGAGAGAAAAATCCTTTTCTTTTTTTCTTTTCCAATTTTTCAAAGCATTTTTAAATGATTTTGAATTCTCTTTTGAATTTGAATCAAACCACTCAATACAAAAATTCAAATGCAACAGCATGAGTGCACAAACATGTTCCTACCCTTATATTTGATTTTAAGTTGATAAAAATTATTATTACTCCAAATTTGTATGCCCACAAAATTGCATAAAAATCATATTTACCTAATTTTTAAATATCTCAAAATTTTAGGGTGTTACACAAACTTGTAATTAAGCAGATCTAAATACAAATTAAAATAAATAGAAATTCGGTTTTTTAAATCTAGCCAGGGATCGCGGGTTAGAATAGAAGAAAACTGGGGGTCTCTTAGAAACTTTGATAGCCGAAGAGGTATCGGCTAATATTAGCCATCCGATTTGAATCAAACGGACCAGATTAGAAGATGAAAACGGAAGAAGGGGATTCCAGCCAGAAACAGTAGCTCCACGGCAGCAGAACGGCCGGTGGCGAGAAATTGCTCACCGGCGTTGAACAATTAGGCGCTACGGTGCATGATTCGACAAGCGAATTGCACAGAGAACTAGAGGAGACCATAGCAGACTCATCGGCGATGAAAACGGGGTCGGAGATGGACGGAGGACGACGCGCGGCTTCCAATGGCGGACGGTGGTGCAAGAGATGACCAAGTCGACGACTTCATCGAATTGGCTCGAGCGGTGGCGGAATAGGGTTGCGGTGGCTTGATGGTCTTGACTGGAGGGCGGCTTCGCGACTTGAGTTGAGAAGGAAGCCGCGGCTAGTATTTATGAGGGAGCTCGACGTGCAGATCAAGCCAAAGCGGCGAGAATCATGGTGGAGGCGGATTCCTCCGGTGGACTCCTACTCGAACACGAGCAAGAGGAGGAAGACGGTGCCCCGCGGGCCCAGGATGGCAGCGAGACAAAGAGAGAAGGGGAGACGGGCTGGCCACTTAGACCAACTGGGCCGAATCAGTGAGCTGGGCTCAGCCCAAGAGAAAGAAGGGAGCGGCTTGCTGGGCTGCCGGGTGGTGATGCCGAGCGGGCCAGCGGCTTCAGCTGAGCGGCTAAAAGCCAGAGAGGAGAGGAGAAAGAGATTTTCCATTTCTTCTTTTTCTTTTCTAATATTTCAAAGCCATTTTCAAATAGTTTTTGAAATCCTTTTCTCTTGTAATAAAAACCAATCAACACAAAGGAAAATATGCAGCGGCATGTATGCACCAGCATGTGTCTAGACTTATAGTTGTTTTTAATTATTGAAAATTATTATTTCTCTAGGTTAAAATGCTCACAAAATTACGTAAATAAATCAAATTCTCCTATTTTAAAATGATGCAAATTTTAGGGTGTTACAAGCATTCTTGCATGGTATGGCTTCTACCCACTTGGATATATAGTCAACTGCCACCAATATATACTCGTAATTCTTTCATTTCGAAAATGGTCCCATGTAATCGATTCCCCAAACATCAAAAAACTCTATCTGAAAATTGTTGGTGAGTGACATGGCATCTCTTGCGTTAATGTTTCCATGCTTCTAACATGATACACATCTCTAGATAAAGTTCTTGGTGTCTTCATACATGATTGGTCAAAAGAATCCACTCTGCCAAAATTTTGCATGAGTGCGGAATGCCCCATAATGACCTCCATATGGTGATAAGTGAAATTTCTGAATGATTTGAATGCCCTCCTCCGCTGGTACACATCTTCTTACTAGTCCATCAGCACATATTCTGAAGAGGTACGGTGGATCCTATAGGTGTTGACGACTCTCATAAATAAGTTTTCTTTTATTATTCCCTGGTGGTACATAACCTGCAACCATAGAATTTACAATATACGAGTACCAAGGGTCTGATTTTATTACTTTAAAAAGCATGTCGTCCCTCAGTGAGTCATTAATAGGTAATTCTTATGGATTTTTAAATTGCATTCTAGACAAGTGATCGGCAACAAGATTTTCTACTCTCTTTTTATCTTTTATCTCTAAATCAAATTATTGGAGTAATAAAATCCATCTTATCAAACATGGTTTAGCATCTTTCTTAGTGAGCAAATATTTCAAAGCAGCATGATCAGTATAAATAATAACTTTTGCTCCTATCAAGTAAGATTTAAATTTATCTATAGCAAAAACAACAGTTAGGAGTTCTTTTTGAGTTGTTGCATAATTAAGTTGAGCTCCTATCAGAGTTTCACTAGCATAAGCAATGGCATGATGCTTTTTATCCTATCTGTCCTAGAATTGTCCCCACAGCATAATCACTAGCACCACATATAATTTCAAAAAGTATTGATCAATCAGGGGGTTGAATGATTGGTGCAGAGATGGGTGCTTTTTTAAGAATATTAAAAGATTTCAAATATGCATCATCAAATTCAAAAGAAACATCCTTAGCTAACAAGTTAGTCAGTGGTTTAACAATATTTGAAAAATCTTTTATAAATCTATGGTTAAAACCACAATGACCAAGAAAACTTCGAATCCCTTTTATATTCATAGGCGGAGGTAATTGTTCAATTACTTCAATTTTAGCTCTGTCTACCTCTATACCTCTTTTAGACACTAAGTGTCCTTGCACTATTCCTTCTCTAACCATAAAATAGTATTTTTCCCAATTAAGTACTAAGTACTTTTTCACATCTTTCCAAAATTCTATCTAAATTTTTAAGACAATCATCGAAAGTTTTTTCATAAACAGAAAAATCATCCATAAAAACTTCCATAATTTTTTCAATTATATCAGAAAATATAGACATCATACATCTTTGAAAAGAAGTTGGAGCATTACATAATCCAAAGGACATTCTTCGATAAGCATAAGTTATATATGGACATGTAAAAGTGGTTTTGCTTTGATCATCAGGGTGAATTGGAATTTGGTGATATCCCGAATAACCATCAAAAAAACAAAAGAAAGAATGATTCGCTAAACGCTCTAACATTTCATCAATGAAGGGTAGCGGAAAATGATCTTTCTTTGTTACTTTATTAACTTTTCTATAATCTATGCACATTCTCTATCCAGTGACGGTTCTTTAGGGTATTAATTCATTCCTTTCATTTTTCACAACACTCATTCCACCTTTCTTAAGTACAACTTGAACAGGACTAACCCACTCACTATGCGGCACAGAATAAATGATATCAGCATGCAAAAATTTCTAAACCTCCTTCTTCACAACCCCCTCATCGCATTATTAAGCCTACGCTGGAGCTCTCTAGATAGTGTAATTTCTGGATCAGTTGAAATGCGATGGATGCAAAGAACAGGACTAATTCTTTTAAGGTCGTGGAGTGAATAGCCAAAAGCAGCACGATATTTTTCTAACATAGTTATTAAGCACAAAGATTCTTCTTGAGATAATTTATCACTTGTGATTATAGGAGAATCCTGATCATTATTCAGAAAAGCATATTTAAGTTCAGAAGGCAAAGATTTAAGTTCAATAGAGGGCTCAGGTGGCTCTAGCAATTCATCGAGAGGTTCAGGATCAGTGGGATCCTCATCCTCTACCTAATTGGTGAAAAACTGGGCATCATCTTCTAAATTTGGTTCGATTAATTCTTCAAACGATGCTACTTTAACCTCTTCTATTGATTCTAACTCAAAAAATGGCTCTGCCTTAGTTTTCAAAGAGTGAATTATAGATACAGAGAGCTTAAATCCTTTCCCAAGACTAACATTTATTTTTCCTATTTGTCCTTATTGGCTAAGTCTTTCTATAGGTTCCCCAATCAACACATCAAACTCCCAAACATCAAAGATGTAGAAATTCAATCGGACTCAGAAATCATTCACATAAATAGGAAGGGCACACAAAATTTCTAAACTTAGAATAATGTGTC
The DNA here is from genome assembly GCA_038087645.1 of Saccharum hybrid cultivar R570. Taxonomy (NCBI): domain Eukaryota; kingdom Viridiplantae; phylum Streptophyta; class Magnoliopsida; order Poales; family Poaceae; genus Saccharum; species Saccharum hybrid cultivar. Next base: position 2,679,679 of record JAQSUU010000043.1, on the reverse strand, counting down.
TTGAAAGACTTTTAACAATTTATTAGTCGGGGCTAATGGTATGTCTTTTAATAAATGTTCAGCAAATGTAGCAGACATAATATTAACACCTACTACTGGATTATAAAGAGTTTCAAAAAGAATATTTATCTAATTAATATTAAATAGTGACAGAGGGAGAATTTATACGAATAATTTCATTTGAAATATTTTATTCTTATAACCACTCGTCACTCAAAATAGATATTAATTCTTTTATTGCCTTTTTAAGAAAATCTACCTCATCAGAATGTGTAGGATCTATAGTTGCAAAATTTCTAGGCTGCTGAGGTTTCTTTATCAAATGATAATTTGAGGTATTTCTAAAATCAGTAAACAAATCATTCTCAATATCAAACAAAAAGTCAGAAAGTGAAAATTCTTCATCTTCCTTTTATGGTAGTTCAGGTCCTACAATAGCTAAAGGTTGAGATGTTTCAGGCAAAAGTTCGGGTTCAGCTATTGAGATTTCTTCTTCTTCTAACAACTTCTCTTTAGGAAGATCATTTAAAATGTTCATAAGAATAGTTTTTACATGCTTAGCAGTGATATGCATGAACGCTCCTCCTGAGGCCAAATTAAGATATTTTCTAGTTTTTCTATTAAGGCCTATAAAGAAATGTTGCAAAAGCATAGGTTCTGGAAAAGCAAGACTAGGGCCTAAATTAACTATAGCATCAAAATGTTTCCAAGCCTCACCTAGTGATTTATTTTTCTGTTGCTCAAAACATATGATTTCTCTACGAAGTTTAGCAACTTTAAAGATAGAGAAAAATTGTAAACAAAAATTCGAGCATAAAACTTTCCAATCTCCTTGACTACTCTTAACGTGACGATTATACTAATGTTTAGCCTTTCTCGTTAAAGAAAAGGGAAAAAGTTTCCATCTTAAAGTTTCATTGGACATGCCTTCAATGCTTAGGCATGCATAGGTCTGCTCAAAATCACCTAAGTGGCAATAGGGGTTTTCATTATCACTACCAGAAATGATATTTTCTTGAACTAAGTGAATTAATTCTGGACGTAGCTCATAGCTAGATGATGTGATGGGTTTAGATGATTCTAATGGCTTAAAGCACAATCCCGGTGGTACTCCATATAGATGTAAAGGTGTAGGTGTGAGTTCCATGGTAAAATAAAAAAACTAAATTTAAAAGCAAAAAATAAATAAAGATAAAAGTATAATACAAGATAAAGATAAACTCAAAGTCAACTTAGCAAAGAGAAAAACAACCGTTCCTCGGCAACGGTACCAGAAATGCTTATTGGTATAAATTAAATGCATACTAGAAAAGATAAATATCCACAAGCGCACAGATATAATACCGTTATAACACTTCACTAAGATAATCCCGGTTTTAATATCGAACCCAAATGAACGGTTGGCGACGATGACTGAGTCTATAAACTTAACCCAATTCACAATCAAGCTCAGATAATAGTGAAAATAGGGAGACTACTAAGGACTATCTAATTCTAATCTCGATAAACTATGTTCTTAATCATTCATTTAGTGGGCGATAACTTTCAATAAGGGATGAAATCATAGTTCTCCCCTACCAGCATGCATAAGCCTACCTTTACCTATTAACTGGAAGTGGACTACAGAGGATTCAACGAAGCTATAAAGTCACCTTCACAAGCTACCACTATCCAGCAAATCAGGGGGCATTCACAAGTAATCCTAGCTGATGAGAACATCGCCACGCTAGACACACCGACGTTATGGTCTTTCTCAAGTTGCAATTCGTCCCCAACTCAGCTGCCACGTCACCCTCGGATTCAGCAGACACATCGTTACTATTTTGGTCATAACTCTTTCATATGACATCAAAACGGGGCGTTCATGGATGCGTTGGAAAAGGGACGACAACGCCGTCGTTTTGGATCTGGTCCCAGCTCCAGAAGGTCCGTGGACCATTCTGTGTGACCACATCAAGGTGCTGCGTCACCTATTTGGGCCAACTTGGCCATGTATCGTGTTGGGCCTTAAGCCCAAGCTGTGGATGCCCAACCCCTGATCGTTCCCAACCCTAGGTCGCACTCCATTGGCCGAGTTGTCCACCATGTTCCTCCTCTGTTGATGGTAACTATGGAAACATCTCAATGGTGTCATCTTCTATCCTATGACTTCGAACCTCTCCCACCTGCTACAAAAATGCAAGGTTGAAGCTTGTCCTTGGGGACATTGTATGTCTCAGCATGAAGGGCTCATCATTCATCATTGTGGCACGCCTGGTTAGGGCAATTAATAGCATGGAATGTGAGTTTGGAGGTAGCAATTTAGAATTTTTTTGTTTGTTTTGTGGAGGTGGGACTTCTGGTAGAAAGAACAATGGGAGGTTAGAGAGATCCAACTGACACCAATCACTTCCTAGAGGATAGAGGTGGTAATTGAGTGAAAATTGTACTTGTAGTGGAAGATGACTGCATCATCATAATGCCCATCATGAGCTATCGTATAATTTTCTACTGAAAAAACCCACACACCAAACCGGGGGTATGAATTCCTTGTTCAACTCTCTCTCTCTCTCTTATTTCATTCCATTAACCAAATAAAGGACTAGGACTAAAAAACAAATTTCCACCTTAATTTTCTGTATCAACACTTGCCATAATTTCCATACCCATTCCCATGTAATTGCCAAACACATAATATGTTTTGCATGTAATTGACAATTCTCACCCTTGTTATAATTCTTGTAGCCTCATGGTTGCGTGTAACCGGTATCCACACCACCCATTTATAGCCTAACCAGTCAGTGGTAATCCACTCAAGTGGGAACTCTTATCACCCGATGTTTAATAAAAAAAATGAAAAACCACTAATTTAATTAGAAATTAGCTATAAAGAATAGATAAAAAATTACACCTTCAAATTTGGGTCATTTTCAGGGCTACCTACTTTATTCGCTTTTTGAACGCAATTACAAAAGAAGAGCGTTTAACCAATTATAAAGTGGGCAATGTCGTATATTAGAGACAACGACCATAGATATATTTGCCGATCGTAGGTGGTTGTCTTTTAAAGGTATTTTTAAAAAAAAGTTTAGAAAAGGGACTCATTGCTTAGCTTTTGTCATATGGATTTGTCCTTCGTGACAAAAAAAACTAGCTTTGCTATTTGTTAGCTTTTCACAGCCGAAAGTTGAAACTTGTAGTTTTGTTTGATTGTACAGCTTACACAGAGGATCGAATAAAGACTATTCCTTTCTCATAGAACAAATTTCAAAATCCTTTTTTTTGCAAAGACTTCCTGTTTAGCTTACACAGAGGATCTAATACCTTTGTAAAATACGGCCCACGCTAATTTTCAATATCTAATTCTGAAACACTGCTTGGATAACCGGTATCAAATAAAATAATACGGCTGGTTTTGACGGTAACAGGCGGAAAATAAAGATCACCCCGAGAGGCCACTGCACCAGAAAAGGATATCACTGGCGGTTCAAAACCCCCTTCACTGGCGGATTTTGAACCGCCATAACCAACTCGGCAGTGATAAGCTGATCACATCACTGCCGGTTATGCCAAACCGGCAGTGATAGCTCGTGTATCACTGCCGGTTCGTGTCACAAACCGGCAGTGATACTTGAGCAATCACTGTCGGTTTGTGTTACAAACCGGCAGTGATACTTGAGCCATCACTGCCGGTTGTTTTAACCAACCGGTTGTGTAGATTATATTATCACTGCCGGTTTTCTTTGAATCGGTAGTGATATACTTTTCACAATTTACATTTTAATAATTGTTTTATTTTTATTTCGAGGGGAGGTGGTGGGGTGGGAGGTCGGGGAGGTGGAGGTGGTTGCTATCGATCAATTTGATATCGATGTGGGGGTGGTTGTGGATCAGCGACAATACAAACTCATCAACATTTATATTACAAAAGTTCCAAAAAAAACTTTAAGTATCGAATTAAGAGTCGCATTACAATAGCCTATCGATGTGGTCTCTTCCGTACTGGGCCTTGTACTTCTTAGTCCTCGCAATGGAGAATGATCCTTTCTTGGTCAATATCTCGTCCATCACAAACCTTGCTATCTCCTCTTGAATTCCTCTCATCTCAAAATCTAGCAACTGGTTGTGATTGTTTGCTTTGCGCTGTAATTGAAGCAAGATGATATTGAGATGCACAAACGTAAGACAAAACAATAGAAATGGGATGCCTACGTACCATATCATCTCCATTATCTGTTTTTGCGCCAAAGTATTTTAGCATTGCCCACATCACATAGAATCCACATTCGTTGTTCCCCATCGGTTGATCTAGGGTCTTGAGATCCTCCATATACTTTACACTGAATGGGGCACTCCATTGCTTTTGCATCTTGCTATCGAGATTTTTCCAATCAGGTAATGCCTTCATTCTATGTGACATTGTAAATGAAGTGTGAAGGCCGAGGACATTACAATATCCTATGTGATTAGAAAGTGTTATGATATTGGGTTCACTTACTTATTCAGCACTTTGACTAGGGAGTCAATAAGAGAAAGTGACTTTTTCTTTGAGTCCCACACCTCGATATGTGAATCTTGAAGATAGATATCTACGAGGATGAAATGGTTGCAGCAATCACAAAGTCCATGTTATTGAATGACATATGAAGAAAAGAAACACTAAAATAAGGGTCGAGAACACATACTCGCGTCGAGCGGCGGCGGCGTGCACTGGCGGACAGCGTCGAGCGCGCAAGTGTCGTGCACTGGCGTTGGAGCGCGCTAGCGCCTTATATAACCCACGTATCCAGAACAATATCTACAACATATATAGTTCTAAGCATCTCTTTATTTCTAGCACACAAGTTTCAGTACTCAATAATATCTCTATCCTTAGCATTGCTGGATAATGAGTTTGGTAAGAAATCATCATTTGGAACTAGAAAAACAATTTCATCACAATAAACTAGTTGATTGGTGTATCATCGCTTAATAAGATTTGTTAGTATAGGTATGAAACACAACAAATTCTACTGAACTGACCTGTTTAGAGACAAGAATGCGTGACCCCACTTGAATTTCCCAAGCAGCAAATGTGTTGTATCTTCCTCCCCACTGCAAATATGTATATAACATAAGCTGATGCCTGATAGTAACTAATTATAAATCAAGCTACACGATTATATGACCTACATATTCCAAATAATATTGTTAGGCAAGGCTTAAAAAAATTACCATATTATGAGGGCTGCTGATAAAGCTTCCACACAAGATAGTTCACATGGCCGATAATAGTTCACAGGATTTGCCGCTACTAACCATGGTACTTCAGCTTGTTTTTGAGGCAGAAACGGTACGTAGTAGTCAGCTAAGTTCTTGCTTTCAGACTAATTAGTAACTTGATGCAAGTTTCGTTGGTGCTCATAAAACAAATGGTAACGGAGACAAAATAAAACTCACGAGGATTGGATCCAGGGGAACAGGTGTTTACCTGTGTTGAATAGAGTGAGCTTCTCCTTCCCAACGATGAGCTCGGACATCTGCCCCGGCGCGTGGCGCTGACCCTGGTATAAGAAATCCCCAAATTTTAATCCAAATCTCCACCCTTAAGATCAGCTAAGACCCTTATTGCTTACATAAAACGTCGCTGGGCTCGGTTTTGGCCTAAGGGCCCTGCTCGGCCTCGGCGACGGCCACAGAAAGGAGCTGCTGCACCGCCGCCCTTCTCCTGTGTGCGCGCGCGAGGCCGTCCCGGCGCCGCCGGGGAGGGCAGCGCTTGCTACCATGGCGCGTGGCCCCCCACCTCTGGGTGCGCGTGCGAGGCCACCCCGCCGCCATGGCCGTCGAGGAAGGGAGAGGAGAGGGAGCTCAGGGAGTGCAGCTGCTGATGGGAAGAGAGAGTGCTGCTGCAGTGGGGCGGAGATGAGAGATCCCGTGAGGGAGGGGGAGCCGGGAGTTAGGGTTCACGAGTAGTGTTCTATTCCGTTCGGACAGAGGAGGGAGGGAGGTCGAGCTATATGTACTGTAGACATATCACAGGCGGTTTAAATCACGAACCGGCAGTGAATCTAATTATCACTGCCGGTTCGTGGTTGGAACCGGCAGTGAAGCTCGTAATCACTGGTGGTTCAAAAACCGGCAGTGAACCTTATTATCACTGCCGGTTCCAGCCACGAACCGGCAGTGAAGCTCATTATCACTGCCGATTCTAGTCACGAACCGGCAGTGAAGATTCACTGCCGATTCCAACCACGAACCGGCAGTGATAATGAGCTTCACTGCCGATTTGACCCCTACCCCAATCATTTGAATGTCTGTCAGAGTTTGAACCGATAGTGAAGATTTATCACTGCCGGCCTAATACAATCCGACAGTGATGGACCGGCAGTGATGTTTGAATCTGTAGTAGTGGGCAGTTATTTTTTCCGACGGATATCGGGCACTGCGTAGACAACGAAGGTCTGCACTATGCCACCAGCGAGCCAAACTTCGTGTCGTCTTCTTGGCCACGCCCCGACTCCATCGGCCAGTTGTCGCCTGGCCTGCAGGCGATGTCGTCGAGCGAGCTGCCCGGCAGCTGGTTGGTGATCCTGAGGCCCTCGGCCGCTCCGTCTCTACAACGGTGGCGGACGAGCGAGCAACTGTCAGCGGCATGTGGGCCGGGGCCGGGGCCTTGCCGCCGCCGCGTCAAGCCTCGTCGGAGCCTGCTGCGGCTGCGAGCACCCTTACCTCTGGGTCCCACCGCCGAGATGGCTCTGTCTACCCTCCTTGACTGCTTCAGCCACTATAACTAGAGATATCGTTCTCGCACTATAAAAGGACTTGATTTCTTTACTTGTCCCAAACATAAAATTTCAGAGGATTTTAATTACGCTGGTCTTGCTGTGCACAAGAAAATATAAATCGAAAGCTCTTACACTTGTAAATGATTACTACGTGTCCAAACAGCCTCTCCAGCATCCATGAATGAATGAATGAGTACCAGTGTTCAATACAGGCACATACTCCAGTAGACTATACTTTACCACAAGATAATACAAGGCATAAGACTAAAAAATAAGTCTTGAGTCTCGATCCTATTCCACTTTCGCCACCCAACTTGTTGAGGAATTCTAGCATCAAAATCTTCAATTCAACAATCAACTGCAGTCCTCTAGTAATGCATTATGCATCTGACGCTTGACTAGAAAGAAGCTTTGGCAAGCCTCATGCATGTCCTCCTCATCCGAACTATATATTCCTCCTTCCGGCGGGCAAAAGGGAGAGCCTCACTCTGATCTCTTAACACCGGCTAGCGGTCATCAGGAGACGAGCAGGACGGATGCCGAGCTCCTGCAATGAATTGGCGCCTCACCTAGCTTATCTCGTTCCTTCCTGCACTGCATGGTGGTCGTCTCTCTCGCTTAGCATCACACCTCGGCACTCCTCCATCTCAGAATTATTTCTTTTACGCTATCTTGTTCTCTCCCTGGGATGTGTAGTTTGGTGCGAGAATATTTGACCGCAAACCGCGACGATGGAATAGGTTACGGGCTGCGAATCTGATGAAGGGTCCAACGAGCGTCCGCATCACTGCACGCACGGAATAGGTTCTCCTCTAGATCGCCGGAAAGCAAAGACGGCGAGATGGCACCGCCGTTCCTTTCGCGTGGCAGTGTGGGTGTTGCACCACACACCACCGACTGCTAACCGAAACCGCAGAACTGAAACGTGTGTGGGACGGCGTCTTGATGATCAGATGATGTGACAACGGCAATGTGCCCGATCTTTGATGATAAATAAACTAAATCTAGGCCTTATCTTTTAGGAAATCTAGGCCCCTTTCTATTGGATGACGATGATAAAATGTCACTGGATCTGAGCATTATCCACTAGGCCGTGGCATATGCTTGGGCCTCTTAAATAGGCCTGGATTACACAGATGGCCTTAACTTGGGCCAGCAGTTCCGCCTCCTACTGGGCTTCCAAATTTCGAAGAAATTCGGGAATCAGATAGCCTGACGTCGCCCTCCACAACTGCTCCGGGCAGTCGCTCCATCTGGGCTTCCAAAAGAGAAACGGCGCTGCTTTTACGCCTTAACAGGCCGTGTTGTTGGGCCGACACAACGTGCGGAGGAGGTGGACCACCTGGGCTCAGCTTTTGCTCAAAAAATACCTGGGCTCAGCTGCTCCGTTGGAACCTACTCGCAGCTTCCTGACTCTTCCCTACAGTACAGAGAGGGCGACTTCCAGGAGACCAACGTCCCGCCGCTGGATTTGCCGGTTATTCCTTGCCTCCGGTGACCTCTGTGTCGTCGGTGTGCTAGGGGAGCTGGGATTCGGCGGAGGAGGTTATATATATCCCCTGCTATTAGGCTAGATATAGATAGGTTAGGGTTGTTTTATCTCCTGGTGAGAAAATTACTGGGATCAGTTTGTCTTCTTCCGAGATCTTCTGGCGCGGTCCAAGTCGGTGGTGAGCAAGTTCAGATGCGGGTCGTTGCGTGTGTGGTGCATGTCGGTGTCTTCTGCAGAGGGTTCTTCATCGATGAGTTTTTCTCTGCTGTTTTTCTTCTGCGTCGGTGTACGAATCCTCTATGTTCTTTTACTGCGCCGGCAACACCCATGACTTCAACGGCGGCATCTACTTTGTCTTTCACGATAAGGCTGCTGTTTGGAGGAGGCTTGGTGGATTTTATCGGTGATGATGTTGGGACATCCACCGGAATTTTGACCCTCCAAGGTGATTCTGGTGACAGGGATTTCCTTGTGAGGTCAGTTATCCACCATCCTATGTGTATGGGTTGGTGTTCATCGACCGCCCTTGCAGGTTTGCTGTTCGTCGATCGGGATTGGCTGGTGAAGCAATTGGTGTTTGTTCCCAATGACGACGATGAGATGGCTTCTAGCCGTTTGCCAGTGCGTTCAATGGATCAACAACATGTCTTTGGTGTGCTACTGATGGACGTTTTAAAATTTGAAGACTCTTCGTCGATTTGGGAGTCAGCTATGCGCTTCATCCTGGATCTTCTTCACTGTAGGAGGTGTAGGAGAACTGGGCTGCAGCAGCAACAACGGTCGGCAACCGCGAAAGTCGCTAGGTACTCTACAGAGGACTTTTCTGTAATTTTTTGTTTGTTCAGGGGTACCCAGTTAAGGGGCTGGTGGTAAAAGTTCTTTATTAATAAAATCCAACCATTTTCTAAAAAAAAAGCTGCTCCGTTGGATGGTAGGGAACAGCACGTCAGCGATCTGATTTCCCAACAAAACATCCAAGAGGGACACATCTCTCCCCACCTAGCTTCGCACATCTCTCGAGCCGCCGCCTCCTTCGCCGGCGTTGACGATGGGCGACTATGGCCACGGCGGGGGACAGATGCGGGGCAACCCGGACTCCCGCCCCAGGGGCCAGGGCCAGCGCCCTAACGTCCAGCAGCTCAAGCTCGTAGGCCACCGATCCCCTCCTCTCCCCCACTAAACCCTAACCCTAGCTGCCTGATTCGTCTCTGATCTGAGATTTGTTTCGCTTCGCTTGCAGATGGGGCAGATCCACCCGACGGGGCTCACTCCCAACCTGCTCAAGCTCTTTGAGCCGCGGCCGCCGCTCGAGTACAAGCCCCCACTGGAGAAGCGCAAATTGCCGGCCTACACCGGTGAGTCGACGGATCTTGGGATTGTCTAGTGGATGTTTTCAAGGGTTTGCTCACTGACTGATTGATGTGGCTACTGATTTGGATGCAGGGATGGCACAGTTTGTGTCGCACTTTGCTGAGAGCAACGATCCACAGTACGCTCCGCCGGTGCCTAAGTGTGAGACCAGGGTATGTTTTTGTCTAATAATTTTAAGGTTTTGATCAATATTTGAGAACTAAAAAATGTCAGACACATACTGTAACACCCAAAAATTCTAAACTTTAGGAATAATGAATTTCAAATAAGTTAGATAACAATTAAGGGCAAATTAAAATTTAGAAAAGAATATTTGGTGATGCATTCATGCTGTTGCATTTATTTTATTTTGTGGTGTGGACTTTATTTTATTTTGATTTGGATTTGAAACTCTATTTGAAAAGGTTTTGGAAAATAGACTAATAAAGAAAAGGAAGAAAAAAAAGAAAAACAACTTACCTTCTTACCTGTTGGCCCGGCGGCCCAGCTAAACCGAGCCCAAGTTCTCTCCCGCGCCCGCGCTGTGCCGCGCTGATGGGCTGCTGCCGCGTCGGTGGGCCGACCTAGTTAGGTAGCCGAGCGCCTTTTCCTCGCTGGAGTCGCTGACGGGTGGGACCCACATGTCAGCTGCGCCCCTTCCTTGAACCGTGACCGAGCCAGAGTCTAGTTCATCGACCGAACTCAAATCCTATCTTGAGTATCCGGGATTTCTTTCCTTGCATAGCACGCCTAGCCTCTATAAGAGCCACCGCCTTCCCCCTTGCTACCTGTTTCAATCTCGAGTTGTTTTTGGCCGAGTTGAGTTCTTGTAGCGCCGCCGAACCCGAGGAGCCGCGGTGAGCTTCAATTCGACGTGTACAACATCCCTCTGCCACTGTAAGCCACTTTATCAGCTCTAGCATGATCCTGGGACTTGAGGGTGCTCTCAATTTGGCTACTAATCGCTTTTTGCGCCGCCACCGTGAGTAGGAGATCGGCCGTCCGCCCTTCTGTGCCGCCCGATTAGTACGAGCCGTCTTCGCTTTCATCTTCGCGTCAGGTGAGATCGCCTTAAGTTTCTCCGTCGATTGGTATAGGTCTTGCGTTAAATGGTGGTCTGGGGAGCTTGGTTGGTTGCTCCGGTGAGTCGCCGGCCATGGCGCCGCCGTGGGGTTAGGGAAAAACGGTGACAGTGCCGCCAGCTTTCCCTGGAGTGAATGAGGGCTGTCCATCTTGAGATCTGCGGTTTATATTAGAAGATACCCTTTCGGGGGTAGATTTCATAAAGAGCCCCTGGAATTTTACTTAATAGAACCCGCCGTCCCTAGGCGTAAACCCTGAAAGCCGTTTTCGTGTTTTGAAAGCGTATTTTCTACCGGTTTATTCAAAAATACGTTTTCAGGAAATTACAGTTTTGCCACTAGAATTGTTTTGGTCATAAAATCTTCGTTTTAACTCCGATTTGATCCGTTCAAATTGCGTTAGGTTCGTATTTGCGAGCTCTATATGTTGGTAGTATTGTACAGTAGGTTTGTGACAATTTATTTTCGAGTTTATATTAAAGTAATTATTTATATATAGGAAATCTTAGAAAATTCATAACTTTCACGTTTTAACTCTGAATTTGGTGATCTTTGCGTCTGTGTGATCGTAGAAACGTGCAGAAGAGTTTTATAAACTTTTATTACTGTTTTGTTATTGTTGGTGTACTGTTCTAATTGTATCTCTTTGTTTGCTTCGTGTTTGTTTGATTGGATGCATGTGTGTTGTTGATTGATGATCGAGTATAGAAGGTGAGCAGTATCTGGACGATTCGGAGTATTACTTTGAGCCAAGTCAGCAGTATCACTTGGAAAGCTTTGATCAAGGCAAGTATAACACAGGACTATCCTTGTTACCTATACATTGAATTATCATATATATGCATGTGCTTACCTTGACAACCTTAGAGATTATAACTTAGTGATTGTTATCTTGATTCCTTGTCAACCTTGGGAATGCATATGGGTAGCTACTGCTAGTGCTTAAACTAAGAACAATGATCTTGTAATTTGATTAATGGATTAAGCAATCAACTATTAAGATGATTTTATTACTGTTAAAAGGGGGCTAGAGCATGTGTATTATTTTGATGCTCTGGTTTCTCTCCCTAAGGACTTATCTGTAAGTGATAACCGAGATATACAGTACAGCTGTGAGGGCTATATGGCTCTAGCTTTAGTTGTTCAAGAGACCTTTTCTAGCTTGTTAGAGGTTACCTTAAATGGCGTAAGAATGGCTTGCCACGTTGGGTGTAGTGCGAGCCCCTGGCCTAGTGTGTATAGGCTGCGATTGTTGTGCCACAGGGAAGGGGGGTTCTACATCTGCCTGCCGAGTGAATCTAATGGCCCTAACTTGTTAGACGAACTTTTGAGTGGCTTTATATGGTTCTCGGGTGTTTGGGCTTGATCTCCCCACTCATTTGGAAATCATGACTCACAGTGAAAGTGTACACCTCCGCGCAGAGTTAAAAACTGGTATACTAGCCGTGCTCACGGATACGAGCGGCCTTGAGGATTCTTATGGAATAGTTGATCATAATTGTTATATCATGCTTAATTATTGTTGATTATTATTTGCTCATGTTAATGCTATTCATTATCCTTATTACAATTGATCATTGGTTCTTTAATGGGAAGCGGTTTATCTTGATGCTACTCAATTGCTAATATATGATTAAAAGCTAAATGCAGTTAAACAGTGTCTAGCCTTTTTGAGCCTCATGAACCCTGTGTTATATTTGTTGAGTTCGACATGGACTCACCCTTGCTATTTCCATCATAACAGATGAAGATATAGAGGAAGATTATCGGAACGAGTACTAGTCTTGGTGTCAACCAGTCAACCGTGTCCCTGTGTGGAGTTTCCGCTGAAGAATTACTATTAGTTATTATTACCTATCGTTCAAGACTATGTCTTAAATACTTATTCGTTATGTAATAAGCACTGTGATGATACTTTGTAATTTGTCAACTTATGTGTGCGACTGTTCCTGGGGCGCACATGAGTCTTTTATGTATCCTATTTTTGTCCTTAAAAATGGGTGTGATAGATTGGTATCAGAGCCGTGTTGACTGTAGGACGCGAGCCTAGTTAGAATGGTCGTTAATAGCATCCATACTTCACTTAATTCATGCTTCCTCTTTTCACCTTGTTAATTACTAAAGTTTTATACTTCCTCTACTTTATTCTATTGCGAAAATAAATTGATTCTATCTAATCTATGTCTAAATCTTGTAGATGCCTCCTTATCCCTGTCTGTCAGCTGCACAGTACGTTGCCCGTTTTAAACCTCAGGAGTCGTATGAAGATGGTGATCAAGAGCTATCTGATGCTGAATCAAGAGTTGGTGATACACCAATGGAGAATGTAGTTATGGGGTGGACTACGAAGTTTCATATCATGGTTCCTAAAGCTGATGCTTTCTTCCATGACATGTTGACAAGAACCTTGGACAACTACTACTATGACTGGGAAGCTACGTTGGAGTATCGTAGTGCAGAGTATAGTCATCCATGGATGGATTCCTATTGGGAAACGGAGTTATGGGTTAAGAAAAGGGATCCTACCACTAAGGAGTCTAAGGTGGAGTCAAAGTTCATTACCAGAGTGAGCCGGGCAACCGTGGAGATAAGCATGGAGGATGTCGCTTTCAATGCATTTGTTTACTACCATGGTCTACGCTCGGACAAGACGTTAAAGGGTGCACTCCGGCATTTTCCTTGTTTCTTACATGACAAGGGTATTTGGACCGTGCCGCTTGCAGATGATTCCTCCTTGACTTTACAAGCTACGGTGGGATTAGCTCGTGAATTGGCTCTCCATGAGGTGGATTTGAAGGATGAGTTGCTGAAGAAAAAAGAACTTAAGGAGCAAGCTTATAAGGAGATTGATCAATTAAGGGCGGAGTTAGGTCGTTCCAAGATTTATGAGAAGCTTAATTAGGAAATAGAAAAAATCCCTATGTAATAGGAACGATAGTAGTTGCGAGTTAATTTTAAGTTTGGTTTGTTTTAAGAGTCAGTTTGTGGTGTGAACAATTGTATGATTGATGGATTGTTATTATGATAATGTGTGATTTAGATCTTTGTAATGTGTGCTGGAGTTTTGTAGACATGCCTACAAGTTCCATGGTTAAGAATATTAAGTTTGATCAAAATATATTAGTTGAATATGAGGTTAACTTAGTTCTGTCCTTTGCTGATTTTTGGATCAGTCTGGGATGTTTTAGAAATAACTTAAAATCCGTTCATGAGAAATTTAAGAAACTTTACTGGGAATAATTAGACTTCTATATCTTTCCAACCCCGCAAGAATTATTTTAATATCTATTATGAGCTAAGAGATATACCTGTTCCAAGTTGGAGTTACTGCACAGTCTGGAATTCTGAAACAGTTTCGGTTAAGTTCAGTTTTTGACCAATTTATTGACAGAATCAGAAAAAGTGTTGTGAATAAAAGTTGTAGATAATTTTGTAAGCTTTCCAACCATGTAAAGATCATCTGAATTGGACGTCTGTAGCTCGAGATATGATAGTTTTACTGAGTTGCTGAAATTGGAGTTCGCCCAGAAAAATCAGATTTTGCTTATCTATTGAATACATCATCTCGGATCGTACTGAATTTCAATTTCTGTGTTTTTGGAAACAGATGTCAGGCAGAGGTCGTGGCAGAGGTCGTGGAGGTGCTAACCCACCCATTACTATGGAGGAACTCATGCAAACTCAGAACCAGATGATGCAGATGTTTATGCAGCACATGCAGAACAATCCCCCTGCAGAAGGACCACCGCCTGTGCAAGTGAGGGATAAGCGTAGGGAATTTTTGAAGGGACGCCCTCCAATGTTTTCTCATGCTGCTAATCCTTTAGAGGCAGATGATTGGGTGAGGGCAGTGGAGAAACAGCTGAATATAGCCCAATGCAATGATATGGAGAAGGTGTTATATGCATCTGGTCAGTTACAGGGGACAGCTCAGACTTGGTGGGAGTCATATTAAGCTGCACGCCCTGACAATGCTCCTCCTATCACTTGGAATGAGTTTGTTAGAGATTTTCGAGCTCGTCATATTCCTGAAGGTATAATTGAGCTGAAGCAGGAAGAATTCAGAAACCTTAGGATGGGACAGATGAGCGTTAGTGAATATCATGACAGGTTCACCCAGTTGGCTCGCTATGCTCCTAATGAAGTGAGGGAAGATGCAGACAGGCAGCGTCTTTTCTTGAAGGGAATTTATTATGATCTTCGCTTGCAGTTGAAGGGGAACAACTATGCTAGTTTTCAAGAGCTGGTAAATAAAGCTATTGTGCTTGATAATGAGCGCAGAGAGATGGACAGGAAGAGGAAGATGAAGGTACAAAGCTCAGGAAGCAACAACCGTCAACGCACGAATCCTCAGCATGGTTTTTATCAGAAGTTTCAGGGACTGGTTAGCCAGTGGAATCGTAATCCAAATCAGAGGTGGTCCCAGAATTGGCAAAGTAATCAGTCACAACAGCGTTCATCATATCCACAGCGTCAACAATATCAGCAGACTGGGCAACAGACTCCTCGCACTGGAAATTCCAATGTTACCCCCATGAAGAATAGTGCTCCCAGCACGCCTATTAGATGCTTTGTCTGTGGTAAAGAGGGGCATATGTCTTACCATTGTCCTGAGAAGCAGAACCAGCAGACTCCTCAGAGCCAGAAGAGCAACCAGAGGCAATCTGGTACTGGAAGGGTGAATCACGTGTCTTCTGATACAGCTCGTGATGCACCAGAAGTTATGATTGGTACGTTCAATGTACATTCCACTCCTGTAACTGTTCTTTTTGACTCTGGAGCATCTCATACATTCATATCCAACATTTTTGTTAAAATGCATAGTATACCCATGCTAGCTATGAAAGAACCTCTCTTAGTAAATTCACCTGGAGGTACCATGCAAACCAGTAATCGTTGTCTTCCAATTAGTATGGTATTAAGGGGGGTAGAGTTTAAGATAACTCCTATAGTGTTGAGGACATCTGGTATTGATGTGATATTGGGTATGGACTGGATGAAGCAAAATCAGGCAGAGATTCAGTGTCAGCAGAAAGTGGTAGTTGTGACTGCACCTAATGGAGATAAAATCAATGTGAATGTAGCAGTGCAAAAGCAACCAACCGCTGTGGTGAATCAGCTTGAAGATACTATGAAGGAGAATTCAGTAATTGAGGAATTTCCGGATGTCTTCCCTGATGAATTGCCAGGTATGCCACCTGACAGAGACATTGAATTTCTTATTGAATTACTTCCTGGAACTGCACCTATAGCCAAACGACCATATAGGATGGGAGTAGATGAATTAGAAGAACTTAAGAAATAAATTAAAGAATTACAAGATAAAGGTTTTATTAGACCTAGTTCATCACCTTGGGGAGCACCAGTTATTTTTGTTGATAAGAAAGATGGCGGTCAGAGGATGTGTGTTGATTATCAGTCACTAAATGAGGTAACTATCAAGAATAAGTACCCTTTGCCCAGGATTGATGACTTGTTTGATCAGTTGAGAGGTGCTTGTGTGTTCTCTAAGATTGATTTACGTTCTGGTTATCATCAGTTGAAGATTCGTGTTTCTGATATTCCAAAGACAGCTTTTACTACAAGGTATGGATTGTATGAGTATACTGTTATGTCATTTGGATTGACCAATGCACCTGCATACTTTATGTACATGATGAATAAGGTGTTTATGGAATATTTGGATAAGTTTGTGGTAGTGTTTATTGATGATATACTGGTATTTTCCAAGACGGAGGAAGAGCATGCTGAACATTTGAGGTTGGTATTGTAGAAACTTAGAGAGCATAAACTGTATGCTAAGCGAAGTAAATGTGAGTTTTGGTTGAAGGAAGTTTCTTTCCTTGGTCATATTGTTTCTAATGGAGGGATATCAGTGGATCCAGGTAAAGTAAAGGATGTATTAAATTGGAAACCACCTATTGATGTTAGCGAGATTCGTAGTTTCTTGGGATTAGCTGGATATTACAGACGGTTCATTGAAGGGTTTTCTAAACTTGCTAAACCTATGACATCTCTGTTAGAGAAGAATGCCAAGTTTGTGTGGTTAGATAAATGTCAAGCTAGTTTTGAGGAATTGAAGAAGAGGTTGACTACAGCGCCTGTTTTGGTTTTGCCAGATTTGAGTAAGAAGTTTTCTATTTATTGTGATGCTTCTCGTCAAGGTTTGGGATGTGTTCTTATGCAAGAAGGCAGAGTTGTGGCTTATGCATCTAGGCAGTTGAGAAAGCATGAGTTGAATTATCCTACACATGATTTGGAGTTAGCAGCTGTAGTTCATGCTTTAAAGATTTGGAGACATTATTTGATTGGACATAAGAGTGATATATACACTGATCATAAGAGTTTGAAGTATATTTTCACTCAGTCAGATCTGAATTTGAGGCAACGCAGATGGTTAGAGTTGATTAAGGATTATGATATTGAGATACACTATCATCCTGGTAAGGCTAATGTAGTAGCTGATGCTCTTAGTAGGAAAAGTTATGCCAATGAGATACGGACGTTGTCTATAACTAGGGAGTTATGTGCTGAATTTGAATATTTGAATTTGGGCATTGTTACTAATACAATGGAATTAGTGATAGAGCCTACATTAGAGCAAGAAATCTACAAGGGTCAGTTGAAGGATGAGAAACTAAAGAAGATAGCGGAAGATATAGTGATTGGTAAGTCACCCGGCTTTCGAACGGATGATAATGGAATTTTGTGGTTTGGAAAGAGGCTGTGTGTACCTGAGGATCAAACTGTTAGACAGGCAATTCTTCGCGAAGCTCATGAGTCAGCTTATTCTATTCATCCTGGTAGTACTAAGATGTATTTGGATCTTAAACAGAAATATTGGTGGGTTGGATTAAAGCGAGATGTGGCTGAGTATGTGGCATTGTGTGACACTTGTCAAAGGGTGAAAGCAGAGCATCAGAGACCTGCTGGATCGTTGCAACCAATGAAGATTCCTGAATGGAAGTGGGAGGAAGTTGGTATGGATTTTATAGTAGGGTTACCGCGTACTCAGAGAGGTTATGATTCTATTTGGGTGATAGTGGATAGATTGACTAAAGTTGCTCATTTTATACCAGTTAAGACTACTTACCATGGACCAAAATTGGCAGAGTTGTATATGGAGAGAATAGTCTGTTTGCATGGAGTACCAAAGAAGATTGTATCTGATCGAGGATTGCAGTTTACGTCGCATTTTTGGAAAGCTGTGCATGAATCATTGGGAACAAAATTGAATTTTAGTACAGCATATCATCCACAGACAAATGGACAGACTGAAAGGACCAACCAGGTATTAGAGTATATGTTGAGAGCTTGTGCATTGTAATATGGAACTAGTTGGGATAAGAGTTTGCCTTATGCAGAATTCTCTTACAATAACAGTTATCAACAGAGTCTTAAGATGGCACCATTTGAAGCTTTGTATGGACATAAGTGTAGAACTCCATTGTTTTAGGATCAGACAGGTGAATCTCAAGTGTTTGGTACAGATGTTCTTAGAAACGCAGAAGATCAAGTGCGAGTGATTTGTGAGAATTTGAGAGTAGCACAGTCTCGTCAGAAGAGTTATGCTGACAATAGAAGAAGAGATTTAGTTTTTGAGGTAGGTGATTATGTCTATTTGAAGGTGTCACCTATGAAAAGTGTGAAGAGGTTTAACATGAAAGGTAAACTAGCACCAAGGTATGTTGGACCATTTAAAGTTATTACTAGACGTGGGGAAGTTGCTTATCAATTAGAGTTGCCTGAAAATTTATCTGGAGTGCATGATGTGTTCCATGTTTCACAACTTAAGAAGTGTTTACGGGTGCCTGAGGAGCAGATACCTTTAGAAGAGTTGACTGTTAAGGAGGATCTTACATATGAAGAGTTTTCGATTAAGATTTTAGAGATTGCTGAGAGAGTTACTCGAAGTCGGGTTATTAAAATGTGCAAGGTGCAGTGGAATCGATATTCAGAGGCAGAGGCAACTTGGGAAAGAGAGGATGAATTAAGGAAATCATATCCGCAATTGTTTGAGTAAGCAGTTCAATCTCGAGGACGAGATTATTTTAAGGGGGGTAGAATTTGTAACACCCAAAAATTCTAAACTTTAGGAATAATGAATTTCAAATAAGTTAGATAACAATTAAGGGCAAATTAAAATTTAGAAAAGAATATTTGATGATGCATTCATGCTGTTGCATTTATTTTATTTTGTGGTGTGGACTTTATTTTATTTTGATTTGGATTTGAAACTCTATTTGAAAAGGTTTTGGAAAATAGACTAATAAAGAAAAGGAAGAAAAAAAAGAAAAACAACTTACCTTCTTACCTGTTGGCCCGGCGGCCCAGCTAAACCAAGCCCAAGTTCTCTCCCGCGCCCGCGCTGTGCCGCGCTGATGGGCTGCTGCCGCGTCGGTGGGCCGACCTAGTTAGGTAGCCGAGCGCCTTTTCCTCGCTGGAGTCGCTGACGGGTGGGACCCACATGTCAGCTGCGCCCCTTCCTTGAACCGTGACCGAGCCAGAGTCTAGTTCATCGACCGAACTCAAATCCTATCTTGAGTATCCGGGATTTCTTTCCTTGCATAGCACGCCTAGCCTCTATAAGAGCCACCGCCTTCCCCCTTGCTACCTGTGTTCAATCTCGAGTTGTTTTTGGCCGAGTTGAGTTCTTGTAGCGCCGCCGAACCCGAGGAGCCGCGGTGAGCTTCAATTCGACGTGTACAACATCCCTCTGCCACTGTAAGCCACTTTATCAGCTCTAGCATGATCCTGGGACTTGAGGGTGCTCTCAATTTGGCTACTAATCGCTTTTTGCGCCACCACCATGAGCAGGAGATCGGTCGTCCGCCCTTCTGTGCCGCCCGATTAGTACGAGCCGTCTTCGCTTTCATCTTCGCGTCAGGTGAGATCGCCTTAAGTTTCTCCGTCGATTGGTATAGGTCTTGCGTTAAATGGTGGTCTGGGGAGCTTGGTTGGTTGCTCCGGTGAGTCGCCGGCCATGGCGCCGCCGTGGGGTTGGGGAAAAACGGTGACAGTGCCGGCAGCTTTCCCTGGAGTGAATGAGGGCTGTCCATCTTGAGATCTGCGGTTTATATTAGAAGATACCCTTTCGGGGGTAGATTTTATAAAGAGCCCCTGGAATTTTACTTAATAGAACCCGCCGTCCCTAGGCGTAAACCCTGAAAGCCGTTTTCGTGTTTTGAAAGCGTATTTTCTACCGATTTAATCAAAAATACGTTTTCAGGAAATTACAGTTTTGCCACTAGAATTGTTTTGGTCATAAAATCTTTGTTTTAACTCCGATTTGATCCGTTCAAATTGCGTTAGGTTCATATTTGCGAACTCTATATGTTGGTAGTATTGTACAGTAGGTTTGTGATAATTTATTTTCGAGTTTATATTAAAGTAATTATTTATATATAGGAAATCTTAGAAAATTCATAGCTTTCACGTTTTAACTCCGAATTTGGTGATCTTTGCGTCTGTGTGATCGTAGAAACGTGTAGAAGAGTTTTATAAACTTTTATTACTATTTTGTTATTGTTGGTGTACTGTTCTAATTGTATCTCTTTGTTTGCTTCGTGTTTGTTTGATTGGATGCATGTGTGTTGTTGATTGATGATCGAGTATAGAAGATGAGCAGTATCTGGACGATTCGGAGTATTACTTTGAGCCAAGTCAGCAGTATCACTTGGAAAGCTTTGATCAAGGCAAGTATAACACAGGACTATCCTTGTTACCTATACATTGAATTGTCATACATATGCATGTGCTTACCTTGACAACCTTAGAGATTATAACTTAGTGATTGTTATCTTGATTCCTTGTCAACCTTGGGAATGCATATGGGTAGCTACTGCTAGTGCTTAAACTAAGAACAATGATCTTGTAATTTGATTAATGGATTAAGCAATCAACTATTAAGATGATTTTATTACTGTTAAAAGGGGGCTAGAGCATGTGTATTATTTTGATGCTCTGGTTTCTCTCCCTAAGGACTTATCTATAAGTGATAACCGGGATATATAGTACAGCTGTGAGGGCTATATGGCTCTAGCTTTAGTTGTTCAAGAGACCTTTTCTAGCTTGTTAGAGGTTACCTTAAATGGCGTAAGAATGGCTTGCCACGTTGGGTGTAGTGCGAGCCCCTGGCCTAGTGTGTATAGGCTGCGATTGTTGTGCCACAGGGAAGGGGGGTTCTACATCTGCCTGCCGAGTGAATCTAATGGCCCTAACTTGTTAGACGAACTTTTGAGTGGCTTTATATGGTTCTCGGGTGTTTGGGCTTGATCTCCCCACTCATTTGGAAATCATGACTCTCAGTGAAAGTGTACACCTCTGCGCAGAGTTAAAAACTGGTATACTAGCCGTGCTCACGGATACGAGCGGCCTTGGGGATTCTTATGGAATAGTTGATCATAATTGTTATATCATGCTTAATTATTGTTGATTATTATTTGCTCATGTTAATGCTATTTATTATCCTTATTACAATTGATCATTGGTTCTTTAATGGGAAGCGGTTTATCTTGATGCTACTCAATTGCAAATATATGATTAAAAGCTAAATGCAGTTAAACAGTGTCTAGCCTTTTTGAGCCTCATGAACCCTGTGTTATATTTGTTGAGTTCGACATGGACTCACCCTTGCTATTTCCATCATAACAGATGAAGATATAGAGGAAGATTATCGGAACGAGTACTAGTCTTGGTGTCAACCAGTCAACCGTGTCCCTGTGTGGAGTTTCCGCTGAAGAATTACTATTAGTTATTATTACCTATCGTTCAAGACTATGTCTTAAATACTTATTCGTTATGTAATAAGCACTGTGATGATACTTTGTAATTTGTCAACTTATGTGTGCGACTGTTCCTGGGGCGCACATGAGTCTTTTATACATCCTATTTTTGTCCTTAAAAATAGGTGTGACAGATTGAGTGTAGTGCGAGCCCCTGGCCTAGTGTGTATAGGCTGCGGTTGTTGTGCCACAGGGAAGGGAGGTTCTATATCTGCCTGCCGAGTGAATCTAATGGCCCTAACTTGTTAGACGAACTTTTGAGTGGCTTTATATTGTTCTCGGGTGTTTGGGCTTGATCTCCCCACTCATTTGGAAATCATGACTCACAGTGAAAGTGTACACCTCTGCGCAGAGTTAAAAACTGGTATACTAGCCGTGCTCACGGATACGAGCGGCCTTGGGGATTCTTATGGAATAGTTGATCATAATTGTTATATCATGCTTAATTATTGTTGATTATTATTTGCTCATGTTAATGCTATTCATTATCCTTATTACAATTGATCATTGGTTCTTTAATGGGAAGCGGTTTATCTTGATGCTACTCAATTGCTAATATATGATTAAAAGCTAAATGCAGTTAAACAGTGTCTAGACTTTTTGAGCCTCATGAACCCTGTGTTATATTTGTTGAGTTCGACATGGACTCACCCTTGCTATTTCCATCATAACAGATGAAGATATAGAGGAAGATTATCGAAACGAGTACTAGTCTTGGTGTCAACCAGTCAACCGTGTCCCTGTGTGGAGTTTCCGCTGAAGAATTACTATTAGTTATTATTACCTATCGTTCAAGACTATGTCTTAAATACTTATTCGTTATGTAATAAGCACTGTGATGATACTTTGTAATTTGTCAACTTATGTGTGCGACTGTTCCTGGGCGCACATGAGTCTTTTATGCATCCTATTTTTGTCCTTAAAAATGGGTGTGACACATACTTCTTTGTTTTTAGGTAAAATCAAGCACCTCCTATTTTTCTTGCACAAAATATTTAAGGCTTGCACAAAATATTTAAGGCTACAGTGCAGACATGGCTGTGCCTTGAAACTGAACATAAAATCAATCAAAAGCTCAATAGGTTATAGTGCCAAAAAGATCAAAGTGGCTGCATTAGGGTTGGCACATGCCCAAACCATGCATCCTAGCGTATACTTAAGTTTGATATTACAGTTTGCATCAGTTTACCAAAGGTAATCAAAGGAATATGATGCAGCAGAGCAATAGAAATATGCTGATGGCTGGTGGTAGCACAGCTACTTGGGTTGGCTGTTAATACTGATGACAAAATGAGAATTTGACAATTAAAAATATATATATATGCTGATTGTCCTAGGTGTGCCTAATATCATGTTTGTACAGTTTTCTCTAATCAGACTTTGTGATTGGGTTTCTGAGGTAGCTGAGTTATGCTGTAGTGCTAGTGCCCAACTGGATGGTGTGTTATGTATTTGTTATAAAGAATTGCATCTTGTTGAAAGTAGCTTCCGAAATCTGCTTGTAGCACATGATATTTAGGGCATTACCGGTCAACTTTGGTAGTTGCTTCTGCTACAAAAGCATGCATGGTTTGAGTATGTTCCAGATATTTTAATGTTTTGACTTTTGAGATGATAATCATTCATCTAACTGTGTGAAGGCATTGTCAAACTTCTTTCTGCTGAGATCACATGGGCCTAAATCATTCTTCAACTGCATTGGATTATGTCTTTCTCCATTTTGGGGCATATCATAACATTGTTCTACCCTTTTACTATTTTATTTTATCTTGTACCTGATTATTATGTATGCTCTGTATACAGGCTGAGAAAAGGCTAGGATTCGCAATAATAAGCTCGAGCAAGGTGCAGCTAAGGTTGCTGAAGAGCTTGAGAAGTGTAAGTTCTTACTTAAGGCATGGTGTCGCCCCAATTCTTGTAAAATGATGGATGTATTAACATCATTGTTCTGATTTGGTTTTATGCAGATGACCCACAAAGTGACCCCAATGCTACTGGAGACCCATACAAAACACTCTTTGTTGCTAGACTTGTAAGTAATTTTGCTTGAAATCATTGGCACATTCCTTAGTCCGTACTCATGAAAATTAGATGGCAAGTTATCTTTGTAACACCAAGCTAATTGGCTTTGCCATTGTTGCAGAACTATGAGACATCTGAGCAGAGGATCAAACGGGAGTTTGAAGGTTATGGTCCTATTAAAAGGGTAAGTAATGTGGTGAATTCCTGTGCAGGTGAAGTTATTGCACTTTGGTAAGGTTTTTTCAGTTCTAAAATGCAAACAATCATTGGCCAAAACTGTGGAAAGGTTGCCTCATTAGTTTATGGCTTTCTTCTAAGCTCCTCGGACAAGTGTTTGCGACACCAAGGGTCCTTATAATCACTCTGTTGCTCCATTTCATATCTGGAATCAAAAGTTGCACTTCTTCATTTTCTTTCTGGTTTCTGAAAACTTCCTTGGAAATGCTTTCAAAGAAACTGGGAACTCTTTCAATTTTCATAGTCATGGTAAACTTAGCATCAATGTTTTAATTGAACTTTAGTTTTTGGAGCCAACAACTTATTTGCCCTGTTTCATGCACAGGTATTTAGTGTTTGCTCTTGATTTCTTGAATGTATTCCGTGACAACTATTTAAGGTTTTTGAGCTGTGAATTCGATGATTTCTCTGTACTTCATTTTACTTGAATGCTTAATTATGAAATTGGTTCCAGAATAAAATATTTTCAGTAGTTTTATACAGTTCCAACACAATGATATAAAATGTTAGCTAGTTAAGTGTATTTAAACATCAGACAAGAAAATTTTCATGGGAGGGGTGTGTGGAGTAACTCTTGTCAGTTTTGTTGTGCTAAACTAAGGAAACATCAATCATCTCTGTGAGCACAGAAGGTCAACAACTCAACAGTCTCTTTTTAAGCATTTTTTGTACTATTTGGGGCTTAGTGGAATACATTTCAAATGAAAAATTATATAGGGTTCAGTCATATGTATGCTCGCTGGTAATTTAGTTAGTCTTTTGCTTTGAATCATTGGAAAGCCATTTTAATATGTGCATGGTTGGTACAACCAATTAATGACAAGGCATCTCTGGGAACACAAATATGCGTAAACAGGTAACTATGGATGCACCTATCCATGGCCCAGGTTCTCTATTTCCTAGTACCTTTTTGTTGTCATCGAGAAATTTCATGAGAAGAGCAAATTGCTAGTAATGGTTGAGTTGTTCTCTCATTCCACAAATTTGCATCTACCATATTGGTCAACTTGGGTAAACACGCTTGAAAAATGCTGACAGTGGCACAAATTTGCATAGATCACTTTGTATTTTTCAAAAAGCAGTTTGTAGACAGGGACTTTCTACGTTATGTGGGCTTAATTGGGTAGGTTTGCTGGTGAGTATAGTATTTATAGTTCCTTCAGTTTAGCTATTAAAGCTAGCACTGCTACCAAATTCTGGTTTTGTGGAGCAATCGACAACCTGACACAGCACTAATTGCATCTCTGAACTCCTAAAGTCGAAGATCCGTCGATTTGTCCATAAGGGGTATACATCACTCACTTGGTATTTTATCACCTTTCTGTTAACTTTGTTATCACTCTGTTCGTTTGGTAAACGAAGGCTGAACAAATTTCACCGATGGAGGGCAACTTGGTATAGTATTTAGTTCTATCGTACACCCTTTCTGTTTAGTAAAATTCCCTGGTAAGGGGATATCCAATTTATTTCCCAACGTATGCCAATCGGCCAGACAGCGCTTTTCCTCCAACTTTGTTGATCTGTGCTGGATTTCACTCCTCGTGTGGAAGCTCTACATGTGCAAGGTTAGCACGGCTGTTTTAAGCTTTATGCCTGTCTGTCGTGCAGCATAAAATATGCTAAAAATTAAAAAGAACAGCAAACACAATTAGAACTAATAATATATCTATTCTTAAGTTCAGTTGAACTTTCTTATTGAATATTATTTGATTACTATATTTGATCTTTGCAGGTTCGTCTTGTAACTGAGAAAGATACAAGTAAACCTAGAGGATATGCATTCATAGAGTATGTGCACACACGTGACATGAAAAGTAAGGTTCTCTTTTTTTTTATTGCAATTTCCCATTTGGTTTATTTTTTGACTCTCCTAATAACTTACATTTTCTCTGCTAACTTGGGTTCTCACCAGATGCTTACAAGCAAGCAGATGGGAGAAAAGTGGACAACAGGAGGGTATTAGTTGATGTTGAGCGTGGTAGAACTGTTCCAAATTGGCGTCCCAGGAGATTGGGTGGTGGGTTGGGATCAAGCAGGATGGGTGGTGCTGATACTGACAAAAAGGATTCCACTAGGTACATCTGTTTTCTCATTTTGACCACCTGTAAAAATAGAAAGAGGCACTGGAGTCAAACTTGTCACTAATGCTTATACTGGTCATATGTGTTTGCTTCGCTTCTACATGTTTGTGTTCCTTTTGAATTTTATATGTTTTTCTGTATGAGGCCTTCTGTACCATCTGATACATTGACACGTCATTGTTGTTGAAAGTTGTGATGACCTTAGTGTATTACTTGTGCTACATTTATGTTGGCATTACGACATCTAGTTGTTGTTAACACTTGTGCATATCTTATTATCAGGGAGCAACAGCATGGTGGGCGCCCTAGATCAGAAGAGCCTAGGAGGGATGATCGTCATGCCGATAGGTAAGCCATGCCGAATTAAAGGGATTGTTGCATTGATGTCATACTTTTGATGCTTTATATTAATTGCTTCTTTCTGTAATTATTTTCGCTCAAAGGGATCGTGAAAAATCTCGTGAAAGGGTACGGGAAAGAGACCGTGAGGAGAGGACCCGTGAACGTTCGCATGACCGGACTCGTGATAGAGATTCACGAGATGAGAAGCATCACCATAGAGACCGTGAGAGGACTCGGGACAGGGAGAGAGGAAAGGACCGTGAAAGAGACCATGGCCGTGACCGTGACCGTGATCGTCGTGACAGGGACAGGGATCGTGGTCGGGACTATGATAGAGAAAGGGATCGTGCTCGCTCTCATGATCGCCATCGTGAGAGAGGCAGGGACCGTGGTGAAAGAGATTATGAGCGCACCAGCCATGAACGTGACCGTGGTCACATGCATGAGAGGGATGCAGACTATGGCAATGGTGGGACAAAGCATGACAAAAATCTGTCAAGTTATGGGCAGGATTATGGCTATGGTCAGTATGAGCAACACAAAGGTCATGACACATATGGTTATGGTCAAGATGGACGTGCGCATGAAACTGAACACTCAAAGCGGCATGAGCACGATTATTATCGCGAAGCCAGCTATCAGATGCAGCCAAACAATGCTGAACCAGAAGGCCCCGAGGAAGGCGAGGCATATGAGGAAGGCGACTACCAGTATCACCGGGCTGGTCAACACATGAATGAAGCTTGATTGCAGTGGTGAGATTTGCCTGCAGCTTTATACCGATATACAATGATAATTCCAAAGTTTATTCTTTGTATGAATTTGTTTCAGCTGCATAGTGCCTGTCAGTTATGTTCTTCCATGTTGGGAAATTCTCAAAAGGAAACAAAAGCATGCCCAACTGCGTGGATTTTGGAATTTGAAGCCTGTTGCTGCCAATGTCTTGTGGAATAAGATGTTTGTGTAATCTGGTTGTGGAGATCCATATGATTTGCCCTCATCCTTGTACTCTTCTGTTAAAAAGTTTTGTATGACAGATCCTTTAAATTATTTGTTACAATTTTTTGCATAACTTTAGAAATGGTGTTCCATTTCGTCTTCTAACAAAATGACACATAATGTTTCAATCACTAGGATTATGCCTGTGTGTTGCTACAGAAAAAATAATATTATGACAATTTAAATTCAAGAGTGTGTTGTATACTTACTATAATAAAAAAACAATATTTTGAGTGTGATGTTCACATCATTCTATTGGGTTAGCCTTTGTCCTCCTCTGGGTTGCCCGTTGGGTGTCTACAGGATTGTCTGCAGTGAGTCTAGCGTTTGCTGCTGAATTTCATTCAGTGGATTACAAGCTAATTTTGATTTAGCAATCTTCTTTGCATGTTCGGCCCTGTTCATCTAGCTTATAATTCGTCTTATTCAGTTTGTTTTTTCAGCCGGAACAGTATTTTTCTCTCACAAAAAATCAGCCAACGGTGTTTTTCAGCCGGCTTATAATTCCAGCCGAACGGCTCCGAAGATTTGAATTTCAAGCCGATATAAGGCAAAAGCATCATAGTCAATGATCTCATATTCATAGATGTGACATTCATAACTGTTAGATGGCTGTGGATCCATGTAATAGGACTCTTCAGAACCCCAAAGTTCATCACCTGCTTCCTAGATTCATGCCAACCACGGCTGTTGTAATCTAGCTAGGACCACTGCTCCCGATTTCCACTGTCAAATGCCCTCCTTGGTTTGTCAAAGAAAACCATTCTATCATATATTCACCTTCAAAGATGTAAAGATCGAAAAGTTCTGCAATAATAGAGCATGGCTAAGGATTAGTAAAAACGTTCATCAGTACCATGTATAGGCACAAGTCATGAATGAAAACCTTACCAGGGACATTCCACGGAGACTTTGCAGTAGCAGCTCCTTCATAGATTGGGACCCCAACATTGTTCCTTGGATTTTTGCACTGACACAAACAGCAGATTAATGCCTCGTGGACGAATCACAGTTATTTTGCCTGGAGCGCCCTCTTCCTGCACAGCCAAATCAACATGATACATGCTACAATAATCATGCCAACTTTCTGATCCAATAGCAGGCCTGGGACAGTCCCAGAGAACGCATTTTGGCTTCAGGAATGCAGAAGGTGCAGAAGTCACTGTTGTGAGTAAATCTGTCATCTGCAATAAAATACCCCGAGCACTCTGTCCACATATACTCATGCCAAGGTATGGCTAACTCTTGTGGCAAATTGAACTGTGGATATTCCAGCTGAACAATCCCTTATAGGTTATTAATGACATCCAGATTAGACCCAGAAAGGTCAACTATCAAAGTTAAGTTATCATAATCCAAGTTCATGAATTTATTTTTTTTCAAGATGGTTCAATTCCTAATCCCTGGAATGTGTAGCTTTGGTGCGAGAATATTTGACCGCAAACCGCGACGATGGAGTAGGTTATGGGCTGCGAATCTGATGAAGGGCCCAACGAGCGTCTGCATCACTGCACGGAATAGGTTCTCCTCCAGATCGCCGGAAAGCAAAGACGGCGAGATGGCACCGCGATTCCTTTTGCGTGGCAGTGTGGGACTGTGCGTGTTGCACCACACACCACCGACTGCTAACCGACACAGCAGAATCGAAGCGTGTGTGGGACGCGTCTTGATGATTATCTTTTAGGAAATCTAGGCCCCTTTCTATTGGATGATGATGATAAAATGTCACTGGGCCGTGGCACATGCTTGGGACTCTTGAAACAGGCCTGGCTTACACAGACGGCCTCTTGGGCTTCCAAATTTCGGAGGAATTCGTGGCCTGCTGTGCCAAAAATAAAGCAAGAACGTTCCTCGGTCAAACACTCAAACTCGGCGGCCTCCGAAACGGGATCGAACCCAACACGGCAACACGCCGAAGCAACGCATCAACCGCCAGTCATCCACGACGCGAGAGGGAACGTCTCCATCTCCAGAACCTTCCGGTACACTCTAGAATCCCCCACCCTCACAGAATCCCCCACCCTCACAATTGGCTGCCGGAATTAGCCTCCACGAACGGGTCCAAGTTCCCCACGACGCGCCCGTTCCGACGGCACCACTGTCCAGATCGCATCCGACGGCCGGGACGCGCCGGAACTTTCTAGAACCCCTCCCCGGCCACGCAAACCTTTAAATCCAGCCCCCATCGCCTCTCTCCTCCTCGTCCACCGATTCCTCCGTTCCTCCTCAATTCCTCCACCACGTACGCGCTGACCAGGCGAGTCCAGTAGAGATTCTCTCCCCCCCCTTCTCCCCGATACTCTCGACGAGAGCGTCTCTCCATGGCCGGAAAGGGAGACGGGCCGGCGATCGGCATCGACCTCGGCACGACCTACTCGTGCGTCGGGGTGTGGCAGCATGACCGTGTCGAGATCATCGCCAACGACCAGGGCAACCGCACAACGCCGTCGTATGTCGCGTTCACCGACTCCGAGAGGCTCGTCGGCGACGCGGCCAAGAACCAGGTCGCCATGAACCCCATCAACACCGTCTTCGGTAAGTCCAGCAGCATCGATCTTTCTTTTGTTATGTGAACGCTGTTTATCTGTTCGCTTGATCCGTTCATACGCGGGGTGTGGATCTAATACGCTGCGTGGTTTGTTGATCCGTTTGCAGACGCGAAGCGGCTCATCGGACGGCGCTTCTCTGACGCGTCGGTGCAGAGTGACGTCAAGCTGTGGCCTTTCAAGGTGCTCCCGGGCTCCGGCGACAAGCCAATGATCGGGGTGCAGTTCAGGGGCGAGGAGAAGCAGTTCTCGGCCGAGGAGATAAGCTCCATGATCCTGAACAAGATGAAGGACACGGCCGAGGCCTACCTCGGCACCACCATCAAGAACGCCGTTGTCACCGTCCCGGCCTACTTCAACGACTCCCAGCGCCAGGCCACCAAGGACGCCGGCGTCATCTCCGGCCTCAACGTCATGCGCATCATCAACGAGCCCACGGCCGCGGCCATCGCCTACGGGCTCGACAAGAAGTCGAGCAGTGACGGCGAGAAGAACGTCCTCATCTTCGACCTCGGCGGCGGTACCTTCGACGTCTCGCTCCTCACCATCGAGGAGGGCATCTTCGAGGTCAAGGCCACCGCCGGCGACACCCACCTGGGAGGCGAGGACTTCGACAACCGGCTCGTGAACCACTTCGTGCAGGAGTTCAAGAGGAAGAACAAGAAGGACATCACCGGCAATCCCAGGGCGCTCCGGCGGCTGAGGACCGCCTGCGAGAGGGCCAAGAGGACGCTCTCGTCCACCGCCCAGACCACCATCGAGATCGACTCGCTCTACGAGGGCATCGACTTCTACACCACCATCACCCGCGCCCGGTTCGAGGAGCTCAACATGGACCTCTTCCGCAAGTGCATGGAGCCCGTGGAGAAGTGCCTCCGCGACGCCAAGATGGACAAGAGCAGCGTGCACGACGTCGTGCTCGTGGGCGGCTCCACCCGCATCCCCCGCGTGCAGCAGCTGCTCCAGGACTTCTTCAACGGCAAGGAGCTGTGCAAGAGCATCAACCCAGACGAGGCTGTCGCGTACGGCGCCGCCGTCCAGGCCGCCATCCTCACCGGCGAGGGCAACGAGAAGGTGCAGGACCTGCTCCTGCTCGACGTCTCGCCGCTCTCGCTCGGCCTGGAGACGGCCGGAGGCGTCATGACGGTGCTCATCCCCAGGAACACCACCATCCCCACGAAGAAAGAGCAGGTCTTCTCCACTTACTCCGACAACCAGCCCGGCGTGCTCATCCAGGTGTACGAGGGTGAGAGGGCCAGGACCAAAGACAACAACCTGCTCGGCAAGTTCGAGCTCTCTGGCATCCCTCCGGCGCCCAGGGGCGTCCCCCAGATCACCGTGTGCTTCGACATGGACGCCAACGGCATCCTCAACGTGTCGGCGGAGGACAAGACCACCGGCCAGAAGAACAAGATCACGATCACCAACGACAAGGGCCGCCTGAGCAAAGAGGAGATCGAGAAGATGGTGCAGGAGGCAGAGAAGTACAAGGCCGAGGACGAGGAGCACAAGAAGAAGGTGGACGCCAAGAACTCGCTCGAGAACTACGCCTACAACATGCGCAACACCATCAGGGACGACAAGATCGCCTCCAAGCTCCCGGAGGCCGACAAGAAGAAGATTGATGACGCCATCGAGGGGGCCATTAACTGGCTCGACAACAACCAGCTCGCTGAGGTCGACGAGTTTGAGGACAAGATGAAGGAGCTGGAGGGCATCTGCAACCCCATCATCGCGAAGATGTACCAGGGCGCCGCTGGTCCTGACATGGCCGGTGGCATGGATCAGGATGCTCCGCCGGCTGGTGGCAGCGGTGCTGGCCCCAAGATCGAAGAAGTCGACTAAATGAGGAAATTAATTTTGATATATAGTTTTGCTTAAATAATTACAAACTGGATCCTAGTACTCTTTTCATGCATTTTCTTTTTTGGCCATACACAGGGCCCCTAGTTCATGTTTAAGTTTAAGTATATTATATACTTTTCATTCCTGCATGTATTCCCCAGACCCCACTCGTGTGGGAGCCTCTGGCACTGGGTCTGCCCATGTATTGCTTGGAGGTAATTCGTCTTCGAAGTCTATTTTATAGATGGCTAACAACCTTTATTAACCTACGCAATACAATGAATACAGTAACTAACAAGATGCACACACACGTCAATCATGCAGCCCGTATAAAATAGCTAAGTATATAAAAATTTGGGTTTGCAATCCAGGGTTTTCACTTTTAACAACTTTTTATATCTTATAAATAAACATCATATGAATACCATTCAATCAGATATTGGTAGCTTGCTGCTCCATGTTCAAACATCATCTACTCTACTAACGAGAAACCATATTGTCCAATAACATAGCAACCTGAAAACCATACTTCAAAGTTCCAACCATAAAAATTGAGTACCGGAATCTGAACATCAGATATAGTTTCACACTGATTTTCTGGCAAGTAGACTGTCACCCTAAACTGCTATAGCTCTTCACGCTCTGCAGAACCTCAACCAGCATGCAGCAGAAGTCCTCAGCATCCTTGGCTGGTTCCTTGAATGTGAACCTGGCAAGTGGGCTGTCCCCCTAAACCACTATAGCTCTTCACGCTCTGCAAAACCTCTTCCTCTAACCCAACCAGCATGCGGCAGAAGTCCTCAGCATCCTTGGCTGGTTCCTTGAATGTGAACCTGAACTCCTTCCAGTGGTATTGTCGAGGGACATCAGTAAGTATGGCTTTTTCAGGCACTTTGGCGAGGACGTCAAAACCATGGTGGTCAATGGAAAGCATGACAGCGTTCTTCAAGCAAAGATAGATATGATAGTTAATTGTACTGAACTAATAGAAAGGTCATAATTCAGACGACAAGAAAGAAGCCTCACATATCAGAAACAACAAGAGCATCCTATGCAACTTTGCAATTTGTGCAGATACATGAGAATAACTTACTCTTGCTATCACATTAAAATACTCAAAACAGAAAATCATCAGTGCTCTCCTCCTCGAGTCATTTCGGTTGATACCATCCACAAGCTTCGCAGAGAAGGGCACTAGGAAGGAGAATACATATTTAGAAAATTAACATCGTAGTACAAATAGGTGTGGAAACATATAATTGTTGAAAGCAACTGACTAGTAGCATCCTGGAGTTATATATCTAACTTAACATTTGGTATGCATATAGCTGCCATCAAAAGAATAAAGGTGAAGATGCAGGGCAGCAGGGGTGAAAGAACTTGTAAGAATAAAAAAGACTTACTTAGCAGATCTGCTTTTGGTGGTTCAAAGTTGTCCAATTCAATATTATGGCTGCTCCCATTGGAGTCTATGTAGACACATGAACTGCAAGAATAGCATTGATGAAAATTCAGCTGCGCTGAATTAAGTAATAAGAAAAGATACCTAACATCAGAAAATAAACGCCATGTTACAGACCCTATGTCAAATTTTAAGATGCTGTAAGAGCTCTCCTCACTGAGTAGACTAAGGAGGCCCTCACTCCGTGACCTGCAGGTAGCACCCGCTGAAGACAGTATTGCTGACACTCCATAACTAGCGCCACTAGCAGCTTCATGTTCCTTCAGAATAGCTTTCTTCAGGCTATCAGCAATAATTGGAACCTTAACCACAGTACACAAAGATTAGCGGACATCACCTTACAACCTATAGTAAGCAATGAAGCATGTTTATGCATGCTGGGGACTGGAGAACAAGTTTACCTTTGAGTCTTTCAGGCGCAGAACATCACCAGTCATAGCAACACGAGGAGGCGTCTGTGTTCAGCAACAAGATTAAGGTGCTTCTACAAGCGACATGAGAAAAGCAAACAAGCAACAATTTTGATGCCATCAAGTTGAAATTCATAGAGAAGGACCTTCTTCAGTGACTTCAATAAGCTCGCAACTCGACCCCGGATCGGACTGCATACTGCAAGAGATCCCCGCTCGTCGATTATAATGTTCTATCCAACACAAGTTTCCACACAAGCAACATATTTAATGAAATTTAACCATAACAGCAACTACAATTGATCGAACATCACAAGTACAAGAACACCAGGAATTAAGAGTTCTACAATGTTGTGCATGTCGTTCTCAGGGACAATCAGGTAAGGCGTGCCCTTCTGGATCATGTAGTGCACCCTCGACGTGTAAATCTCATCCTTGCTGCCCAAGAGCACCCCAACAGAAACCAATCAAGACAACAGTTCTTACTGTTCCAGACCTTATGCGCACAAATACACAGATGAAATGATACGATACGAGCCTACGCACCTTCCCTTGGCGTCGGCCTTCACAGTGTTGAGGTGGGCTTCCCAACCGGCGGCCAAGATGTTCTGCGAAACCAGGGGCGAGGGAAGTAAGAGTAAGAACAGTAGTAGCTAACAAGGGAGGAGCGCAGCGGTGAGGAGCGGAGCGGTCGCTGAAATTGCTGGCGAGCAGTACCCGGCACTTGTGAGTGACGGAGAGGGCGGCCGATTTGACCTTCGCCGCCGCCATGGCCTCCGCTCCACGCACGCGCACCAACCGGTTTCCGCGGTGGGCGCTCCGCAGGGCAGAGTGGCAGAGAGAACCGGCGATTGGAAGAGGCGGCGCTGCTTCCACAACTGGTGTTTGATTAACCTGTGAAGTGAAACCTCTAGAAGTTGCCGCCGTCTTCGTGGGTTGGAGTTGGACGCGCCAGCTCCGTCTGGGACGACCGGGCGAGGGAGAGGGCGGCTGGGAAGGGGAAGGACGAAGGATGCGCACTCGCAGACACAGTGGGGCGACGCTCGTGCACCGGACGATGGGCCGATGGGCTGCTAAACCGCTCTGCTGCTTGGACGTCAGGGCCCAGTTGCCTGTTGGTGCATTACTGCAATCTAGGCCTTGTTTAGATGACCAACTCGGGATGGCCAATTCGGTACAGTGTCACCTCGAGTACTGTAGTATTTTTGTTTTTTAGTGTAAAAAATTGTCTAAAAATTGATTAATTAGGCTCTAAATGTTCGTCTCGTAAAGTACAACAAAGCTGTACAATTAGTTTATGATTTCATCTACATTTAGTACTCCATATATGTGCCGACATTTTGATATGATGGGGAATCTTCTTTTTGCATAGTAGAATTTAGGGTGAATTCTGGAATTTAAACAAGGGCCTAGTCAGGTTCACAGTTGCAGCCCGTCCGACCGCGAACCGCTCGAGAACAACGTGCGCGTCTCGGTTCCGTGCGTGACCGTGAGTATGGGCTGTTTGCAACTGCTCTCCTCTTTTGTACCATTTTTTTTCGATAATGCTCTGCAAGGACGTCCGTCCTGAACTCCAGATGCCTTGTTCGGCCTACGCAGCATCGGGCTCAACAGCCTGCTCCACTCGTCGGCTTCACGCGGTTTCTTCCCCCTCCTAAAAAAACAAAAAAAGAGAGACAGCTACATTTCTTTGCCCCCATACGACCGCCTCGGATGCCTACACCACGACGCTCGCCTTCTCCGGCGCTGGTTTCGCTCATGCGAGCAGCACACCCGGCCGCATCGCTGCTCTGCGTCCCGCGCCGCGTCCTCGTTCACCTCTCGTCGCGGCTATGGCGTGCACCGCGGCTGCACCTGTGCCTTGTGTTTGGGTGTACGCTGGGTCATTGCTCTTGACTAGACTTGAGCATTTTGTGGGCCTAGTCAGGTTCGGGTCGGGCCGAAAAAAAACCTAGTTATTTCGGACAAAAAAAGTCTCATCCACAGTGTAAATAGCAAAAAATAATATTCGGATTGGGCTCAGGCAAAAAAAAATTTCTAGGCTACGGGATCTATGGGCAGGCCCTATCTAGTAAGGTAGTAAGGTTCGTGGATGGGCTAAAACCCATCGGGCTCAGGCTAGGCCCGTGGGCTGGACCAGGCTCAATTTGCTCAAGTCTACTCTCGACGTCCCCCTGACCCGAGCTTGTTAGTTACCGCAGTTCCTACCAGATAGGCCATAGTCGCCGGCGACACTGTGTTTCAAGTGTTTTATCCCAATGTTTCAGTCTTTTCAAACGTATGTTTCAAGTGTTTTATTTGGATGTCGCATATGTTGCTATGGCTCTACCCGAATGTTTCGAGTGTTTCAAATGTTTCAGACTTATGTTATAAGTGTTTCGTCTAGATGTTGCATAAGTAGATCTGGATGTTGTATATGTTGCTATACCTATACACGCATGTTTCAAATGTTTCGTCTGTTTTAGACGTATGTTGTAAATATTTTATCTAAATGTTTCAATAGTAGATCTGGTATTGCACGGTGCCGGTGGCTTGCGGACAGCGGCTGCTGGGGGCGCCATCGTGGATCACCATGCAGATGCCCTAGGCTGGCAAACGCCTCCGCGGCGCAAATCCACAACCCGTGCAGGCGTGGGGCGCGGGTCCTGCGTCCGAACGCGGGCAGCTTAGTTCGGTAGAGCAACTCGTTTACACGTGCACCACTGGAATCGATCTGAATGAGGCAGTTATGGGACTTATCTAACATAAAATATATATGGAAGAAGGATTCAAGAAAGGTGGGGGTCAAGGTGTATACTACGAGCTCCACTTTGAGGCAATGAGCTAGCTTAACCCTTAGCGGGAAAAGGAGGGAAACATATACTCAATTTAAAGTGAGTAAACAAAATTTCATACTCGATCTCATAGATCCCTACAGAATTCTGTAGAAATCCGCATTCGATGAAAGTCGTATGTATGGCTTGGAGGGAGATCTTTTCTATCTTCGAGATCCACCCTACAATATGGGGCTAGACGGGATGCGGACGTGGGGCATAGGGAAGAGATGCGTGTGTAGGCGCGCGAGAGCAGCGTCCGGACGCAACCCTTTTGGTTTTTTTAACACTCTCCGCTTTGGTACCTTAATTAAAAACGTGTAGATGTACTAGATGCTTTGACCAAAGTCCAAACATTTCTTGTGATCGAGGAAACGGTTGCTTGCTGTTAAATTTAGCCATGGAGTCCGAGGCCCGGTAGCCTGGCTTTTTGGCCCGACCCGAGCCTGGCCCGGCCCGACACGAGGTAGCAGGCCGTGCCTGGGCCGCCACCTAGGCCCGCGGGCGGGCACGACACGCCCTGAGATATATGAGTAGGCCTGATGTCGGCCCGATAACTTGGGCGGCCTGCTAAAGGCCCCCCTGCAGCCCATCCCCTCTAACCCTAAATCCCTTTCATTTCCTTCCCTCCCTACCCCTGCGCCACACTCGCCCCATCTTCGTTCCTGCGCCGCACTCGCGAACGCGAGTCACGAGTCGCGCGCCCACCGTCCGCTACTCCGCTCGCCTCGCCAGTCACCACTTAGTCACTCACGCACTCACTCGCAAGCCACACCCGCATGCACCGTCGTCCCCCCGCAGCCTCGCCGTCCTTCACGGGGTCATCTCCCTCGGCGGCGGCGCATGGCCATGCGGTGGCAGCAGCGCGCCCCCACACCTCCAGCATGCCTCCTCCACTCCATCAGCCCGCTGGCCGTGGAGATCTGGCATGGAGTGCCTCCGCCCGTGCGGATCCAACGGCGAGCTCGTGGGAGCAAAGCACGGTGGCGGCGGCTCCCCTCCTGGCTCCTGCCTTGGTGAGCGCCCGGAGGTCGCACCTGGAGACACCACGCGAAGGCTCCCTCTCCGACTCTGTCGCTACGGCCGCGACCTCAGCTTCCTCCGACGGCGGCGGCGCGGCGCTCCCTCGTGGGCCTCGGGCAGGCACGACACTCGCGGATTGAACGTTCCTGACAGGCCGTGCTTGGGCCGTTGGTTAGGCACGGAGCCCAGTTCGGCACGGCCCGGGAGGCATGACGTGCCGTGCCTGGCATGGGCCCATGCCGGGCCGAACCGGGCCGGCCCGATGGCCATCTATACTTGCTGTATTCGCGAATCCTGATGCAAACTTTAATGGCAACGTATCAGGTGGAAACCATACCCTTCGTGAAAACCCGTGCAAACCATGGCAAAAAAGTCATCTAAATTCATTAAAAAATCACATATGTAGATGATATGATGATACACAACATTGTAAAATATTTTATCCAAACTCGACTTCGTTTGTGAGATATAAAAATAACAAATTTCTATCTCACAAACGAAGTCGAGTTTGGACAAAATATTTTACAAGATTGTGTATCATCATATCATCTACATATGTTTTTTTTTTTGAATTTAGATAACTTTTTCGCGTAGTTTACACGGATTTTCATGAAATGTGTGGTTTCGGCTTTACAAGTGGGCAACTTTAATGGCCATCGTGATCGCAATCGTCGCGCTATATATGTATGTCCCAGGACGCTTCCCACAGTAGCAAGTAGTAGCACGCTCGCGTCGGCGCTGCGCTCACACCTCGAGTCTCTCCGACTCCCGGAGGTCGTCTGGGGGCGGTAGTGGCGGCATCTGTTTCTTGCTTCGCATCTGAGAACATGGAGATGGCGGCGCCGATGGGCGACGGGCCAGCGGTCGGCATCGACCTGGGGACGACGTACTCATGCGTGGCCGTGTGGCGGCACGGCCGCGGCGAGGTCATCGCCAACGACCAGGGCAACCTCCTCACGCCGTCCTGCGTCGCGTTCGCCGACGCAGGGAGGTTCGTCGGCGACGCGGCCGTGAACCAGGCCGCTCTGAACCCCGACAACACCATCCACGGTGAGAAACTCTGAACTTTACTGAGTTTGTTTCTATACGTCGCTGCACGCCGCCGAGGTGTTCGTGACTGGTACTATTAGGAGCTAGGAAGAAGTGCGAGTACAGAAGTGGCCTGCTTGCTCTTTGTTGCCCGCGGCCGCGGATTATAAACGATGGCTACCCAAGAACGATGGATGATCTGAGTCAGATCATATGACGAGGGCGTTCATCCTGTTCCCTGTTACTACCGTTGCCTGTTCATACTCATAAATTTCTGTATTTTCAATTTTTCCCCCCAAATTAAATGACCCACGCGGATCTTAGTGGAGCACTTTTCTGTCTTCTACGTGACTGTTTAGTTACCCTAAGCACCGGTATTGAATATTACTGGCCATCCGAACCCTTCAATTTTATAGAGGAAAAACAAAGACTCGTTCAATTGTTGCATGCAAATAGCCAAATGGCGCGAACTGAATAACTGATTATCTAATTCTTGATGCAAAGTTCTATGCACTTGATTGATGGTTGGTTAGTCTCTTATATACAGATGTGAAGCGACTGATCGGCCGCCGATTTAGCGACGAGACCGTACAGGAAGATGTCAAGTTATGGCCTTTTAAAGTCGTCCCTGGTCGCGAGGACCGGCCAATGATTGTGGTGCATTACAAAGGCGAGGAGAAACAGTTCGCTGCCGAGGAGATCTCTGCCATGGTGCTGGCAAAGATGAAGGAGACTGCAGAGGTCTACCTCGAGACGACGATCAAGCAGGCTGTCATCACCGTCCCGGTTTACTTCAACAACTCCCAACGCCAGGCCACCATTGATGCCGGCACCATCGCCGGCCTGGACGTCATGCGCATCATCAACGAGCCCACAGCTGCAGCTATTGCATATGGTCTTGACAAGATGCCAAGCAGAGATGGAAGGAGGACGGTGCTCATCTTTGATCTCGGCGGCGGTACCTTGGACGTTTCCCTCCTCAACATTGATCCGGGCCTCGACATCGACATGGGTATGTTCGAGGTGAAGGCCATCGCTGGTGACAGTGACACTCACCTTGGTGGCGAAGACTTCGACAATGAAATGGTGAAACACTTCCTGCGCGAGTTCATAAGGAAACACAAGAAGATGGACGTCCGAAGCAACCCAAAGGCGATCCGGCGGCTGAAGACGGCCTGTGACAAGGCCAAGAGGCTGCTGTCATCCACGAGCCAGACCAGCATCGACATTGACTCCTTCCACGACGGCATTGACTTCTACGCGACCATTACGCGCGGCCGTTTCGAGGAGCTCAACAGAGACCTCTTTAACAAGTGCGTGGAGGCCGTGGAGAAGTGCCTCCGCGACGCCGCGATGGACAAGAGCAGCATCCACGACGTCGTCCTCGTGGGTGGCTCCACCCGCATCCCCAAGGTGCAGAGCATGCTCCAGGACTTCTTCGACGGGAAGGGGCTCTGCCGGAGCATCAACCCCGACGAGGCCGTTGCTCACGGAGCCGCCATGATGGCTGCTATCCTGAACGATGAGGCTGGCCGTAACAAGATCAGAGATTTGATGCTGGTCGATGTCACGCCGCTGTCGCTCGGGGTGAAGACGAAAGGAGGCGCCATGACGGTTCTGATCCCGAGGAACACCACTGTCCCCGCCAGAAAGGAGCGGCTCTTCTCCACCTGCATCGACAACCAGGACAGCGTGCTCATCAGGGTGTACGAGGGTGAGCAGGCGACTGCCAGGGACAACTACCAGCTCGGAAGGTTCGAGCTCTCCGGCATCGCCCCGGCATCCAGGGCCGCACCCCGGATCATTGTGACCTTTGACATCGACGAGAACGGTGTCCTGAACGTGTCGGCCGAGGACAAGACGACAGGTCAGAAGAACGAGATCATCATTTCCAGCCACAAAGGGCAGCTAAGCAAAGAGGAGATCGAGCGCATGGTTCAGGACGGCGAGAAGTATAAGG
This sequence comes from Saccharum hybrid cultivar R570, assembly GCA_038087645.1. Classification (NCBI taxonomy): domain Eukaryota; kingdom Viridiplantae; phylum Streptophyta; class Magnoliopsida; order Poales; family Poaceae; genus Saccharum; species Saccharum hybrid cultivar. Next base: position 2,639,459 of record JAQSUU010000043.1, on the reverse strand, counting down.
CAGATGAGGAGCAGATGAAGGAGGTTGGGGCCAAAGAACAGACTTGAGACTTGAGAGCGAGTTCTGGAAGCAAATGATCCCATCGTCGCTACCAGGGTGATTGCTGGAATACAGCAGCATGGACCAGGGTCTGATTATCCAATAGCTAGTGCATTTTGTATCAGTTCGGGTTAAAAGTACCTGGGGGTTTATGTTATGCAGTCAGTGGATGCACGATTGGATTTGCGTATGCATGGCTCTAGTCTATATTGTGATGAATGTTTTCTTTGGTCATGGTTTAATTTTATGCTGGGATTGTTATCCTTTTTCTCTTGATTGCCTTTGCCTCTCATCTACCGAGCTAGTTCCCAAGATGGGTTTAGTTAGTTTGACAGGTCTGTAAACGCAGAGCTGTCTTTGCCGTTGTTGATATATTGCTACACCATCGAAAAGAAAAGGCGAGAAATGCTAATTGCTAAGTACATAGCTGAGTTCAAGATAATCGTGGACTATATGCTGTCCAGAAACAAGCTAAAACCATCCCCTCCTATTTTTATCGGAAGCTAAAATGAAGATAAAATCCTTCCCTCCTGTTTCTTATTGAAATCTAAAATGAAGGATACCGAAGTGCGAAAGTTCATGTGGTCTCTAGGACTATTTTGCTGTTAGCTGAATGCAAAAGGTGAAGGTTTAGCTTTATTTTGGGTACAGGAATGCATTTTTTTTTTTGGAATTTTAAGGTGGGGAGAGCTTCCCCACCTGATTTCATTCAAAACCGAAAGCATCCATTCAAATGGAGCTTTGTGTAGAGTTACAAGATAAGAGGTACCTGCACCAATCTCTTAAGTTGATTACATCACTATCTAACTTTAATGGTTTACGCCAGATTACAAGATCATCACAGACTTTAGAAAGAATACGACGACTAGTGGAAGGCTCATTCCGGAAGGTTTCTCCGTTCCTGGCATCCCAAATTCTCCACAGAATTGTGAGCAAGACAAACGGCCACAGGTTTGCATCCAAGTGGGAAGGGACGTTGGCACTCCAAACCTCAGTGTCTGATAGAAGTGCAATGCTGCTCAGACCAATTTTCTCCCAAAGCTCAGCACTGGTTGGGCAGCCGAAGAAGACGTGCAAGCGATCTTCAGTAGCGTTGGAGCAGCGCTGCAGGATTCATAGTCCAGGATATGCTTGGATATACTTGGCAAATAAATTAGTTCTTGTACTCAGCCTGTCTTTTAAAGTAGAGCCATGCAAAAATCTTAACTTTGTTAGGCACCGGGGTAGTCCAGATGTGCCGCCTATGAGCGTCTGGCGTGCCAGCCACTTGATCCAGCGCAGCATAAGCACTTCTGGATGTATATGGCTTGCCGGAAAGTGTCAGCAGCCGTTCATCAGGTGCATCTGTAAGCTCCATTCCCTGCAAACATTCAATAAGACTTGCTAGCTGCGCACTAGCCGTATTAGTTCTTTTTTTTTACAACAAACAGATTTATTTCAGCAACATGAAGCTAATAACAGCCTTACAAAGTTCAAGCCTACAGACATGAGTGCATCCAGAAATGGGCACTAAGTTACATGAGCTCTATTAGAGCAGGTATAATCCAAGACCAGAGAAACTGACGATTGAGATAGGGCTTGCCTAGCTAAATTGTCAGCCGTACGGTTCTGGGATCTTTGAATCTTGAAGACTCTTCTATCTCCTTGCCTTGTATGGTTAATGAACACTTGAGTAAAGTGTTTGATCCTCCAATCTGGTGGCTTTGCTTGGTCCTCAGCATTAAAGAAATGCACAAGCTGCTGGTTATCTGATAGAAAATTGATTTGTTGTAGATGTAGCCGATCAGTGACAATTGTAGCAAGGGCAATTGCAACGGCTTCAGCCATCAGCACTGATATAGCCCTTGTCATCTTCGCCTTGATGTAGATGGTTTGTGCCGGATTAACCTAAGTATTGATAATAAAGAGGCCAATACCTGCAGCTCTGGGCGGAAATGATAGAAGATCAGGTGTTATTGATGCATCAGTGTAGCATCGAACACCTTGCAATAGCCCTGGTAGATGGACCGTGAGCCTGTCGACCAAGGTCATGTTGTTCCTGTACGTCGGATTAATCGGCGCAATATTGTGTCCTGCAATGATGGTGGTCATACCTGGCGTTGCAGCATCGCTAGTGTTTTGCCCTTGTTGTTCATTTGTAGGCATCCTGATGTTACTGCCTGTACCTTGATCTGCATGTAAAGGAGTTGTACCTGTCATTTGTTGTTAGTTCCTGGAGTGGAGGCGTTGATGCATGGGGTTTCAGTGTGTCAGTGATGGGCATTGCTTCCTAAGCTCGAAAGACCTGTTCCTCCTTTGTGCAGATTGTTAATATATACTGCCACAACATGGTGTACCTGCCAAGTATTCCATGTTTTCCTACCAAATCTTTTGTCATTTCGTGCTCTCCATATATACCACATAGTTATGAGATTTTTTTTTCATTAAGGCATTTTCAGTTGAATCAGTAATAAGCAACGAAAGGATAACCTGGACACCATCATCCTCATTCGGTAGAGTGTCAGTTCGTAGAGGTGTAGTTACTGCAAAACAAACTGCACGGGCAAAATCACAATGAAAAAAATAAATGAGCATCTGTTTCAATTAGTCCACAAGTGCTGCAATGCTCATCAATACAAGTTGAGTATCTTGCAGCTCGGCATCCAGTGGTGAGAGCTCTACGAATAAGCCTCCAGGTGAAAGTCTTGATAAGTGGAGGTAGGTCTTTCAGCTTCCACATTCGTTGAAAGATCTGGTTAGCCTGTTGTTGTGTACTCTTTGATCCTGTCTGGGATAGCTGAACCTGAGCCTGTGAGCTTAAAAATCTGTAAATATTTTTAGTAGTGCAGTCGTCTTTTCTTGCCGGAGTCTATCAAAGGATGTCATGGTGTTGGCTGTCTACCGTCACGATTTGGGAAATAATCTGAACAGCTTGAGGATCAAAGATGGTGGAAAGGAGATCTAGGTTCCAAATCTGAGTATTAGGGAACCATAGATCAGAGACCACACTCGGAAGAGGAGAGTGGGTGACTGGCAAGAGAAGGTGATCATGAATGGTGTTCCAGATTTGACATCAAGGGAAGGACCAAATAGAGGTGTTACCATTATGAATTTGATATATCACATTCGCCGTAGTAGTTAACCTGGGTCGGAGGCACAAATCAAACCTAGTTAGGAAAACTTGTTGCACCGATAAATTAGGCCTGGTAGTGTGAGAGAAAAGAGTGGCATAGGAAATGTTAAGAGGACCATCAGGAAGCTAATGGTCGAACCAGAATGAGCTAGAAGCTCCATTACAGACGTTAACATGGGTAATGGAACGATAAGCGGAACATTACTATAACTCTAGTATTATTGACGTAACAATAGATTGTATCAGTGTCCAATGTAACACCATATATTTCAGTATATTAGGGTGGATTTAAGCGTCCATATATAATTATTCTGACCCCTAGGGCGCCACTATGGCGTATTGTATTAAACCTTTTCTCTACCTTAATATTGAGAAAAAAGAGTATATGTGGGCAGCTCCTTCTGTCTACGGTGAGCTCAAAGCATAACTACGTCATAATTTCTAGAATCTCCTACGTTTGGTATGCAAAGAGTGGTTTGGATCTTGGATTTCTGCTGTCGATTTCAATGTAATCTTGAGCAGAGATGTGAAGTCCGAAGCAGAGATGCACATTGCATCGAGGGGGAAAGAGGATAATACAAATGAGGTTATCCAAGGAGCACGTTTAGGAATGTGAATTTGTTGATTTAGGCTTTTTCTGAGCCGAAATTCACTTGGAAGAATAAGTAGGAAGGAAACGACAATGTTTGTACGTTTGCATTGAAAGGAGCAGTGGCGAATGGACAGTTTATTCAGTCTTTTTATGATTGTCATGCCGAGAATGTCGTTACATCATCCTCAAATCATTATGCCATCTTGATACCAATTAATAGAGAATCCGAGAATAGCTATTTTAAGGATGTTTCAAATATGAATCAATGTGGGTAAGGGCATGTGATTATAATGTTATTGTTGACAAGAGCTAGAATGACGGCTTTGGGGGGGAAAGAAACATTCATTCTATACGGTCTAATCTAGGCAACATGGCAATTTCTTATTTCTTTCAAACATTATTGGAGCAAAGATGTCTTTGGGTCAATAAAAAAGAAGATCAGAAATCTTGAACATCAATTAGTCTTTCTTTGCCTTCTCAACAGAAGAGAGGGGGATTGAACTAAAGTGTATGACTTGTTTGAATGTGGAGAAGTCATGCCTCACCAAAGGTCTCGAGTGGATTGGCTGCAAGAAGGTGATAAATTCACTCTGTCCCAAAAATATAAAAATATGATTTCCCAATAAATTAAATAATCTAAACCTAGGTTTATAGAAAACAGTATCAATATTTATATTTTTAAATATGTTTATTGTGAAAATACATTATATGATTAATCTAATGATACATATAAATTCGAAACTGTTTGACTTGAGAAGGCAGATTTTTATTATTTTCTAGGACGGCGGAAGTACTTGCTTTTCCATGCTAGAAGAATACAAATAAAATCTCATATTTGCTGAAAGAAGATGGTATGACATGTGAAGACAAGGTGTGAAGGAGTATGTAACGCCCGGCCCGGAAGATGGCTAAGACCCACTCTATATGTTGAATGGATCACACCTGCGAATAATTCTCTTGCGTTTTCGTCCTCGCTTCATGCAAAAAGGGTGATCACCGGAGTTATTCACCTCCCAGGCCCAGACTTTTAACTTGGCTGAGCTCTCATCTAGCTTTTAGTATGGTACTAAATTTCATCGCTATAGTGTTTTTCGCGTTGTTATAGTACCGGTGGTTTGAGCGGCCGGTCCTGGGTTCGATCCTTGGGATCTGCTCAGGGGCCTCACCTCGGGATTTATTTCCCGTTTCTCAGTTGCCTCACACGTGGATGCATCATAATGGTCAGGATGACGTGCCCGTCATGTGCGAAGCCTCGAAGACTTCGGATACTTCTCAGCCACGTGCAAGTCTTCGTATAGGTGTAGGTCTAACTTGCACACTAGGGTGTGAGTGTGTGAGTGTGTGTGTGTGCTGGTGGTGTGAGTTAGTGCGTGAGTTCAAATACTACAGCTTGTACTTGAAGAGTTGAGGCTAAAAAAAGAAAATTAGAAAATTCGACATCCTCGTCAAACGCTGAACCAAGCTACCTAGCAGGACAAATGTCCAAGACCGACTCTCTTGGCCACGTTCATATTTTCAGTTCCCCGGCCTAAGTGTCATGCTCTCACTGGAGCCATGCACAACCTGTTCGGGCTTCCAAACCATACGCAACCATAAAACCGCGAGAGCTGCCTTTAAATACCATTTGTAACACCCCGGACCAGAAAGACGGCTAAGACCCACTCTACATGTTGAATAGGCCACACCTGCAAATAACTCTCTTGCATTTTCGTCCTCGCTTCATGTAAAAAGGGTGATCACCGGAGTTATTCATCTCCCGGGCCAGGCTTTTAACTTGGCTGAGTATTTCCCGTGCTGCTACAGTGCCTCGCAAATTCGGCCGAGCCCACAGCCCGTCTCTTTGCTACAGTACTGGTCTCGTTCCAGTGGGGTCTCACAGAGTAGATAAAAAAGTATGGCTCGTCATTTATACGCTAACTTATTTTGTACCGAGCTTGCTATCAATATGACCATGGGATGTTTATCTCTTTTAGATAATGGAACAGAGGTTCCACCTCTACATCTTCGAAAAGATGTACACGGCAATTCATTACAACCAAACGAGTACTTAGACCCACAACTCTCATATGAGAGAACTAACACAATCGATACTAGAACATTGAATAAAAATGAGACTAAGCTTCAATTCTATTCGAAGACCTCCATTTAAAGTGAGCAAAAACTTGCATGATGACCGTTTCCAACAGATTACAACCATCCTTGATCTTCTTCCTCTCCTCGTCCTCCTGATGTAGCAACAGCCATGTGCGGATCCAATATGTTAGCCTGAAAATTACCTGCAAGTAAGTGTTGGATTTAAAGCCATTAAAAATCATGTCATTTCTATTCAAGGGCCTGTTCGACTGCTTGTTTTTGTAGCAGCAGCTGCTGTGGCGGCTAGTGATATAAGACGTAAATAATGTACCAAACCGTGTGGAGCAGCTTCTTTAGGACAGCTCCGACCATTGACTCTTAATCTAGCTCTAAGTATTTTTCTCGTATTTTAGCAGAAGAGAGAGAAAAGCTAGCTCTTGATTAAGCTCTTGCACAAATTTCTAAGTTAAGAATGTCATACCTGGCTATTCATCTTAAAAGCTATGAGCTAAACGTTAGCATTATTGGAGAAGTTGACTTAAAGCTAGTAACCATTGGTTGCTCTTAGTGGAGCTAAAACTGTTTTGGAAAGTGTTTTGTAAAAACATGTCTAGTGACAGTTTTTAATATTTAATATTTTATACTTTACGAGGAGGAGTCCGGAGAAGCTACCTTTCTCGGTTCCAGTTTCTTATTAAAAAATCACTATGGCTTCTCCGAGCTCCTTGATTCCAGTTCCTTGTTATAAGAGCAAGTATAATAAGGTCCAGTCAGCAGGCTGAGAGGTTCTCCACGTCAACAAAATCTGAGCTGGAGGGAAGAGAAAAGATGAGAGAGAAGGAAGCGGGTTGCCGTGAAGCGCCAAGCTGAATGCAGGAACTGAGGAATAAATCACCGGCTTACAGCCCACAGCGAGCGCATCAGTCGGCGTTTTCCATGGGCCTTGTCCCTTCTCCTGATACTCTGCGCCAGCTATTCTGCACACCCCTTCGTATCATTGTTGTTTCATTGATGGCCACAGAGATATTAATCACAGCTGATGAAATCTACATGCAAATATTAAATGCTTACAACTTTATTACAGTCAGCCTCTTAGCCAACCTATTATATGTGCTGGCTGTTTTTGTTGGCCGTAAATGACATGGCAAGTGTATTCAGCCAACAGCCGACTAAATCATTAGCCATGCTCTAAAAACCGTTATGCTTCTCTGATTACAAGAAGTCATTTTTTATATGCCTTTTCGATAGGGCTGCAGGCTAGGAACCGTAGAAAATTGAAATATTCTGTCCTAAATAAGAGATGTTTTTTTTTGACTTCTAGACTTCTTCTTTGACCGTTTGTTTTATTCTAAATTTTTATAAATATTATTTATTTTGTTATGACTTATTATATCATTAGAGATATTTTAAAAAGAACTTATTTATTTTATCATTTGCATAAAAAAATAAACAGACAAACAGTCAAGCAAGGAGTTTAAAAGTAAAAAATGTCACTTGTTTTGGGACAGAGTGCGTATATCCTAATGAGCGAAATTTCCAAAAAAAAAAACATTTATGGGAAGAGCATATTGCCCGTGTCTTAAGACTAGTCTTAGTGTGAGTTTCATATCCCGGTTCTCAAGACTCTGATATACTAAGTATAGAAATAATGTAGATAAGTTTTATCTCCATAAAACTTAGTTCATCTAATTAAAAAATCATACTGTATCAACTTTGTACAGGCCTAAACCTATCCCTCTCTTCTGTCACCACTCACCACGGCGTGGCCCGTTGCTTCTTGAGAAACAATTTTGACTAATTATTATTAAAAAAATATTAATATTTATGGAACATAATTAGAACTTTGGAAAGATCTTTGAATCTTGTTTTTTAATAAATTTATTTGGAGATATAAATGTTGTAAGCATTTTCTATAAATCGAGTCAAACTTGTGTCACACACACCAACAATGACAGTTATTTAGGGACGGCGATGTCTTTTCTGCCCTTGCTTGCAATAATACAGTACACACACCACACGCACACCCGAAGTTCGACTGACCAGCAATGGCAGTGGCAGCAGTAGCAGCGCCTTGTGAGCCTCCAGTCCAGTCCAGATTGAAGTGGTAGTGTGGTACTGCTAGTCAGCAACTCAGCACTAGTTCCAGGTGCATGCCAGTTCTTGGACGTCATTTTGAATTTTTATTAAGCTCCTTCAAGTTCAAGGCAGTAGACGGATTGTTCCGACTAATAGAACCACACAACTACCTCTTGTCTGGTACTCTCTTTAATAATTTTGATCCTTGGAGGCCTCTCTCTCTCTGAGTGAGTTAAGAGAAAAAGTAGACGGAGACGACATCTGTAACACCTCAGGTGTTTAGCTCCATAATTGCATTGCATTTGCATAAGCATAAGCATGCATCATTCATGTTATTTTATGTGGTTGCAACAAATGTGATTGTTTTTAGAATTTTGTTTGGCTCACATCATGTGACACTAGGTAGTTGGTGTAAAAAAAGGGGAGAGTAGCTAATTATGTCTCACAACACCTTAGTTATACTTAGGGTCACTAATGGAGCAAGGTTCATGTTGACCAAAATCACCAAAATGCCCTCCAAGGTGTAGTTGACCACCATTTAGCCCTAGGATGCTCTAGTTTGACCAATTAAAAAGTCTAGCTTAAAGACCTTGCATGGAGGAGCACCCTTAAGCAAAGTTGTAGGAAATTTTATGGGGAACAAAAGTCTCAATATGACCATCTCATGAAACTGGCCAGAACATGCTCAAAAATGGCCCACAAGTCAGCTAGAGGGGCTGTCTCAACACTTAGAATTTTTCTAAGTCTCAAAAGTGTCCCTCTAGTTTTACCGTGACCTACTTTGGAAGCTTGTAGTTTGCAAACCAGACCAAACCAGCTCCAACTCATGTTGACACTTTTGTAGTACTCATGTAGCTCTACAACATTGCCAACATCACCATCACTTAGTTCTAAATGGTTTAGGAGATATAGTGTCTAGAAAATCGGGTTTCAGTCGGCTTAATGACTGAAACTATGTTTCAGTTTCGAAGTGCACCACTTTGAAGCTCTGTGGTTTAAAATCCAGGCCGAACCAGTCCAAACTCCAATTGACAAACTTGTAGCCCTCATGTAGCTCTACAACATTGCCAACATCAACCACGCCTGGTTCTCACTGGTTTGGGAGTTAATCGTCGACGAAGTTGCTCTGTCAGTCGAACGATGACGGCCTCCATTCAGTCAGCAGCATCGCCATTCAGTCGGACAGCCGACTCGCGTCGTGGCGCTCGGGCAGAGCCCGGTGGCCGCGTGGCGTGCGCGTCCTGCCGTCGCCTCCACGTCGCGAGCTCAGGCACGGGGTTGAACACCGAGCGGACACCTCCACCCCCTCACTCGCGCTCACTCTCTTCTCCCTCCCTCTCGCTCTGACCGTGGTCACCGAGGCGGAAATCGGAGACGCCATTGTCACCGCAGCCTTCTCCGTGCTCGCGCGAGCTCACCGTCTCACCACCATCCTCTAAATCCCGTTCACTACTCCGCCAACATCCCCTCCACCTCCTTCGCCCGCTGCTTGACCGGATTGTGCAGAGGTGAGGGTGAATTTCGGTTTCCGCCACCGCGAGTCCTCGCCGGCGTACCGTCCGCGCAGCGGCTCACCGTGGCCAGCTCCCTACGGTCACCCTCCAGTCTCCCCGCTACGTGTTCTGGGTTCCGGGGTGGGTAGAGCAGCCTAGGTAATGACGCTACCGGATGGGATGGCCGGTACACGGCGGAACTCCATCGTGCGCTGCCGCGCCATGGCCGCCGGTGCGGTGCTCACGCGGCCAGCGGCACTTGCTCCACCTCCGTCCTCTTCCTGGGCATAGAGAGGTCCGCCATGTCCTCAGGAAGCCGTAGCACACCTCACTTAGGTCCCTGGCCCCGGAGCTCGCCGGACCGCCGCCGGGTGCCGCCTCTGAGCCGCGGTCGTCATGGCCGTCATAGCTAGGTTGGGTTAGGGTCAGCCAAGCTAGATTCGGTCGATGCGGAAAGTCACGGGGAATCCGTTGGTGCTCTTCCCGTCGCCGGAGGCGCCATCGTCGGCGAGCTAGAGCTCGCCGGAGTCGCGGCCGTCTTCCCCCTCCGCTCTTCTCTCTATGGCCTGCGGGCCCGCGCTGTCAGCCTCACGCGCGCGCGGGCGGGACGGCCTGAGCAGGCCGCGCGCGAAGTTGGGCCGCGTCCATGTAGAGGCCGGCCCAGTAGCGAGTAGGGTTCGGTTTTGTTTTTCTTTTCATATTTGTTACAGATTTTAGTTGATGTTTAGAAAATATAGATCTAGGGTTTTACTTGCCCAAAAATTATGAGATAAATTTTGTTAGGATCTGCATGATGTGTAGTATTTTAGAAAAATATGAATTGGTTATGTGATGTTTGGTTTCTAGGAGATTTAAATAGGTTTTTGAAATGTGTTTTAGATTGCATGCAAACTTGTTTAAATCATATCTTGAGTTTCAGTGTTCCAAAAATTATGAAATTTGGTGGGTAGACTAATTTATACTTGCTATAGCTTTGGTAAAAATTTAGGCAGTAGTGCTTAAGTACTTTTCAAGTTATAATGCTATCTTGTTATTTTAGGAAATAGTTAAATGAATTTTAGTAATTTTTCTACATGTGCAATGTTCTTATAAATTTTTGGAGAATGTCTTGGTACCATAAAGTGTCTAAGAAAAATATGAAATCTATTGTTTGATACTTTTCAATATGATTTGTTAATTATACAAAAATCAGCCTTTTGGACTTGTGATTTTTTTAGTGAGTTTCTGTAAATAATTTTAGTTCAAATTTTTACAGTGGTCTTTTTTTTTCCTAGAGTCTCCTGTAATTTTTGTAGAATTTTAGGAGTAGTTTACATATATGTTTAAAATTTCACTTAATTACTTAAGTAAATTAAGAAATGGGTATAAATAAATATTTTAGGTGGGCCAACCTTACTTTCTGGTGTTTTTGTGACCTATGTGAACTTTTGATAATATTAGTTTGGTATTATGGGATGTTTGCCACATAAATAAATATTTAATCTTTGCAATTCTAGGTTTTCTGTACAGCTGGTAGTATCTTTGGGTTTGACCCTTAATAAAAGTGTTTGCTGGAAAACTTGTGAATACCAAAGTTGTAGTAAACTTGATAAACTAGCTTGTGTCAAAATTTGGGAGCATTTGGCTTAGTAGTTTAGGAGTTATTGCTGTTTTAAGTGACAGTCCAGAATTTGCTGCTCTCTGTTTGGGGAGGACAGATTCTGGAACTTTGGAATTTTGACTAGGTAAACTTTAGAATTAAGTGTTGTGGTCTGAAAATATTTTGTGGTGCATTTCATAAGCTTTCCAGATTGTCTTAGATCATATCTTTTGGAGTTAGCAATCTCCAGTTATGTTAGAAACAAGTAGCTGCTGTCCAGAATATCTTACTGTGATATTTTGGGTTGGATGTGGTAACCTAAATAATGTCACTCTTGTGTTTGTTAGGTGTTAGGGCCTTAACCGAAGATGAACAGCTATACCTTAGGTTGAGTAGATTAGGTAAGTACTTCTCCACCGGAGAAGAGATTTGCACGTAATGGTGAAGTGACTTGAATAGAGTACTTTTACTGCTGAAATGCATTTCATTTCGAGCATGTTGCACCCATTATGCATCCATGATATTTATTGTGCACTCATGCAATAGGTATTCTGGAGGGGGTAACACTCCTCGAGTTCGAGCCAGCGATACCGGAGGAGGTCCAGGACCAGCCGGAGCAGCCAGAGGAACCAACCGGCGGAGAAGTTCCCGCAGAAGACCTGCCTGAGTGTCCTAACCACCAGCCCTCGACCTTTCTGAAAGGCAAGCCCCGGTGCATGCTGAACCCATCAATTTATAAATCTATCTTGAGTACTTTTATTTGTTTAATGCATTAAGTTGTAGGAGTTGTATGAAAACAATCGTTGCATTATACATGTCCTTGCCCAGATATCGTACTTGAATCCTAATTTAGGTCTAGGCACGTATTAATGCTTAGCCCTGCTTAGTACGGTAGAAGTCAGGTGATTTTCGGTCATCCGCGAGATGTAGGAAAGAGTCACGAGTGGCTTTATGGCTATCGTGGATGGAACCATGCTTTAAAATGAAATTGAGACCGGGCGGGAGTTCGATAGTACAGCCGCAAGACACTTCATGTCTTGGGTGTGGAGCTATGCCCGTCTGAGTCATTTAAGGACCGATTCGCTGTACGTCCTTGAGTCATGTTAAACGCAGTCTAACACTTAGTTGGCCGGATAAGTCGTTCCGACCGTGAAGCCGAGTAATTTGATTCAGGCTGGGAATCGAATGGTAGGTTGCTTCTTAGATGAGAGAAATGATGTGCTTGGGGACATTGGCGTGAGACCAAGGGGGGTTAGAGTCCCTATCACCTGGCAGAGTATCGCCCTTGGGGTCGCGACATCATTCGGACCCGCGATTCCTGAATCATATGAAAAGATGGCTTGTGCGACCCTGGCAGGGGCCTGCGCGGTGAGTGTTAGAAATACCCCTCCAGCTGGATAGGAATTCGATTCGAATCGCCGTCGCTCCCGGTTAGTGAGCACTTGACTTGAGCAGCGGCAACGTAGATCTCATTAAATGAACAGGTGGTTAAGGGAATGATACAATGTTGCCACAATTCATACCTGCTCTGGATATAATGTTGATAATTGTTTGATTATAATCAAGTGCATGCTTAGTACAGGTGCTAAGATAGATGACAGGTAAATGCTAAAAAGAACTGCTAGTACAGGTTATAAGAGTTTCAATTACTTATGCCTTTATGCAAAATGTGATGTCAGCTAGCCTCTTGTGTAAGCCTTGCATAATCCTTGGTGTCATCTTATTTCTAGTTTTTGACGGGTAAGTCTAATTGAGTACATTCCAGTACTCAGGGTTTATTTCCTCCTGTTGCAGATGATATGCTCTACCAAGGCTTCTGCAAAAATTGTCTCCACCCTGCGGGTGACGAAGACTAGATCACTAGGGCGTGATCATCTTTTATGTACTTTCCTGATGCTTTTGCGGGTTGTTGATCAACAAGACTGGCAGTAGTTAAACAACTGGTGTGTGTGTATGCTTCCGCTACTTTATAAACTTGGTTTGTAATAATTGCGACTCCGTGTGTGTAAACTTATTTCGGAACTACTGGTGAAATGTAACGTATGATGTTATATGTTGAATGATGCGATCTTGGTTGTAAGCAAGTTGGTTTGAAATCCTTCGTGGTTTCGATTGACTACCGGGATTATATGGGCTCAAGTTCGAAAATTTGAGCGCTTCGGTGCTTGTTTTTGTACTTGTGCTCTTATAATTTGGTCGGTTCTGTTACAACATCAATCCTGAGAAGTGTGTTTGCTCTAGTAGAGCATGAATTTGAACTATTCTACTTAGCAAATGAGTTTTTGGAAAAAGAAATGACAATGGGAAATGAAGCCAGGAAAAGATGACTTGACAAACTACACTCTATATGATTTTTGGTCCGAGCAGGGTGTGTGTGTGCAGGGCCCAGACCCCCTATGAACGTGAATTTTCCACTATTTTTAAAAAATTTAAATAAATTTTAGAATTTAACATCACTGGCTTCTCTTAACATTCAAAAAATCAACTTCATGCCTCTGCTCGGCTTCCGAGCAACAAGATTTCCTCTTGTGCTCTGTTAATGGTTAGGGGCAAGCGATGATGATCGACTATCCTTTCCTATTGCATCTAGCAACGTTGTAGTGTTGCTAAAAAAATCAGCAACACAGTAGTAGTCATTTAGCAGTTATACTACTCCCTTGGTTCGTAAAAAATACAACAATGATACTTATACCAATCAAACTAATTTATGACTCGTTTGACAGGGCTTCACTTCACTAGTGAAGTGATTTTTTGGGCTTCAGCTCCATGACAACTCTCCTAATGAAGCTGGAGCCATTTTCGTATCCTGTTTAGCAAAACAGCTCCTCACGGTGGACAAAATGAATGAAAAGATGAAAATACCCTTCCTTATCTCCTTTCCTTATCTTCTTCATTGGACCGCACTGGTTTCTTTGTTGTCGAGCTTCCTTCCCCAACGCGTGCAGTGGCGGTCGCATGCCTCCACACCGGTGGCCGCTCGCACCCGTGCGCCTCAATAGGGGCATAAGTGGTTTCTCTCATCGTGGGTTCCACGTGGACGGAGTGAAGCCTGGTGAAGCAACTATTTTTGATTTCATCCCTCCTTGGACCTATGTGAGAGCATCTTTTTAGGGGCTTCATGTAACACCCCAGACGCCACAAAAGCCCAAGATGTCACGAACAACCCTTCCCTCATGCCAAAGTATAAAACTCGGCAACAAAAACCCATACACAAAGTATAATGTGGAAGCAACAGCGACATCAAAACTATGCTTAAAAAGAGCTCCACCTAACTTTTATTATTAATCCATGAAGGGTCACTCTAACAGATGAACTAAGTTTATTACATCAAGCTAAAAACATTATTATGACACTAAAGTGTGGGCAAAGTAGTGATGCAATGCAGCTGATCCCATCTCTTCAAGCAGAGCATCCAATCAAGCACCTGGAAAGATATGAGGGGTGAGAATAAATCTCAGCAAGCAAACTGCCCGAACATGTCATTTAAACTACAAATTAATTAGACATCAATTTAACATGAAAGATAAGTCAACATAAGATAAACAATAATTCATAGTCAAGTTATTTATCTAGAGACATCACCATAAAGAAGTAAACTATATTATGGTATTCAATAAATAATCCACCTCCACATATGATAGAAAAATAATACTCCTCATATCCACTTCATGCCAACATTAATATTTCATATATAAGAATAAACCTCAAATAGTGCAAATGCAATGCATATGCATGTCCACTGCCTCCATATCTAATAAGGTATGAAGCTGCATTGTACCCCTCCTCGGGCAACATACGATGTTGTACCGGTACGGTCGCAGCTAGCAAGTGGCGACATAATCCACAAGAGCACTTCGGAATAGTCATATAACTTTCTCACCGACCTGGATCAAGAGCACTCCGAAATAGTTATATGACTTTCTCACCGACCTGACTCAAATGCATATGCTCATGACAAGATGCACATGATGCAATGATATGATGCAACTGCAAGTATACTTACCTCATCTTCCATATTCATCCACCATCATAAACATACCACTTACCTCATTATGATCGACATAGGATTAGCGACTCAGCAAAAAATCATATACAACTTACTTTAAAGGGGCAAGTGAATTCATGATTAGGTATATTATCTTGATTCATGTTTGGATAATGTGTAGGTAGATTAAATAACATATCAGGCTGTAGCAAACCACCGCTACGTTTACTTGTCTCGAAACGGCGATGCCATAACATGAGCTACGAACAATCCAAAGGTGCACCACCTGTTCAAACATCATCACCTCAGAAAATAACTCATACAAACATTCACAAACGATACATAAATCGCTTCTACAGCCCGCGCTATCGATTTCCCCAAAATAGAGACCAAACAAGCAATCAATAGCAGCAACCCTATTTCATATTTTTGTTGTGGATAAATTACTTGTTCAAAAATTATGAAACTTTTATAGAAGATGGAAAACACTTTATCTACATCTTTTATTTAAAACAATCAAGAATATGAGATCTCTAAGATGACATAAACAACCTCAGAACATAACTAAACTTTTCTGACAACAGAAAACCAGCGGCTGAATAAAACATGCATAACTTGAGATATATGTATCCAAACTGTATGATCTTTAACATTCTGGAAAAGCCTATAAAATTATCAACAGCTTTCATGTAGATCATTTCACGAGATTATGAACTTAAGATATCGTAAAAGTGAATGCATCTAATACTGTACAAAATTCTGACAGCCCAAATGCATCAACAAACAACGATCATATCTCCTAAACCATAAGGGCTACAAAGGTGATATTTACACCAAAAGAAAGATAATGAATTCTAATACTTAAATATAATTTTTCTATTATTTTTGCATACATAAAAACAGCCCTAAACAGCACCAAACTTATGACTGCGCAAACTGGAAAAC
Organism: Saccharum hybrid cultivar R570; assembly: GCA_038087645.1. NCBI lineage: Eukaryota > Viridiplantae > Streptophyta > Magnoliopsida > Poales > Poaceae > Saccharum > Saccharum hybrid cultivar. The sequence continues at coordinate 2,623,565 of JAQSUU010000043.1, read as the reverse complement.
AGCAGGGCCCAATTTCGAGATTAAGACCCTAACCCCTTCACTAATCAAACGAATTTGCAAAACCCTAGCATAGATTTCACATCAAAACAGTGGGGTAAAGTGAGATCATACCCCAGACAGCGAGAACAATGAGGATCCACAACTATTGAACTCCTGTTTCCCTTCTCCCCCACAGTGATCTCCGTATATACACGTCTCATCGACATCATCTACTCCATGGACGACATTGTCATCAAGAACCACGAGGGAAAGCGAAAGATTGATGACAAACCAAAGGTATGAGAGAGAGCCTAACTAGATTTGCAAAAGGAAGAACGGACACCATGGGTGATGATGGCAGCGGTGGTGGCGAAACCCTAATTTTTGTCTCCCTCTCTTCTCATCTCTTAGCTATTCTTCTCCTATTCTTATTTGGTGCATGGCAAAGGTGGGCGGCTGAAGGGACACCAGCACAGAAAAGGGAAAAACCCGCAGCACTGTAGCCAGGGCGACGCTACAGTAACATCGTGGTTACTGTTCCTATGTATGTTAAGGACTCTTTTTTATCGTTGAATCTTGCAAAAAATATATCTTTACGATCCGAACTCCAAACAACGCGTATGAGTAGTCAAATGGAAAGCATTCGACGAGCTCTACGCATCTACATTTTGATTGTCCATCCGAGCAACGAGTAAAAAATATTATTTTATTTTTTCCACTCATTAAAACTCCTAATTAAATATTTACCACTTTACGCTTTCTAACATAGAAAACGTATTTTTGGGTATTACATTTTTGATGTAACACCGCAAACCATTAGTAGCCTGTAGTAGTAGTGAAATTGGCCTAAGTGGCTTATGTATGGTTGTGGTTAGTGGGTTTAGTACCACATTGAAAGTTTAGGAGGGTGAGGGCCAGCTTATAAGCCTTGTCGTTCCAAATGTAGAACCTTCGGGTTAACCCTTTTACGCGAAACGAGGACAAAGTGTAAACGAGGTGCTAGCGTATACAGGTCCGTTCCACGTGCAGAGCTAGGCCATATAAGCAGTTTTGGACGCAGGGTGTTACACTTCACTGATGAAGAGAAGCACTGTCAAATGGGGCCATAACTTTGATCAAGTTTATAATAAATAGTATTAATATTTATAGCTCTAACTAGGTTTACGGTAAAAATAAATTTCACATTGAGTTTGATAGTACTCATTTTGTATCATAAATATTAGTGTTTTTATATAATTTTGGCTAACCTTGAAGACATTCTATGAGGTAGTAAGAGTCAAGGTTTCATGTAAAGATCCCTCCAAGATTCCTGCTGAAAGGCTTTACGAAATGGACAGAAAACTCTTTGTGGTTGATTTTGAGGTTAAGAAGGAGGAGGATATTGGTCAGATAGGGAATGGAGGTGACAATGGTGGTGATGATGATAAGCTAGATAATGATGATGATGATGATGATGATGATCTAAGTGATGATGGTAACCCTGAGAAGACTCAAACTAAGCAAACTCAAACTGGAGACAAGTCCAAGCTGAAGACCCCTATCAACAAACCCAGCTCTAGCTCTGGTTGCAAGACAATTCCGTATTCGGATACTGCTGTAGGTGTGGACCAAGACAGACAGTTGATCAGTCTTATGGGAGAGTCTGAACCCAAGTTGTTAACAGCTGGGGGGCTGAGGCTCTTGAGAGCCCATCCTGTGTCAATACCGTGAATGTTCCCATAGAAGTTAATCTTGATAACCTAGGACTTGAGTCCAAAACTCCCACTGATTGCCTTGGGCTGATTGAATTGGGTTCTTTGGGTTCTTTTACACCAGATGCTCAGTCTGGATTGGGGGAGAAATTTTACCCTGTTGGATAAGTTCAAGTCACATATTGTTGGTGAGCCTTCTATGATAGATACTAGTCTGAATGACATATGTACTCCTTATCCCATCTACTCAAAGTACTTAGACTGCCAAATTATGGGCAACAAGTGGCAAAGCTTTGTGGAGGATGAATCAAACCATTCTAAATGGGAGGAATTCAGAAGACTGGCCAAGATGGATAGTTCTCATGAGGAGTGCTCTCATCTGCTACGCAAAATAGAATTACAAAACTCTGAGGGAGATATGGAGGATCAGGATTTCTGTTCCTTGGAAGATGCTACGCTTGAGGAAGATGATGCTCAGTCCAAGGCAAATGTGTTTGAGGTGCAACAAGACAATAAGAAGAAGAAAAGGAAACCTTAGTGGGGTCCTATCCAAAGGGTACCTAGGCCTAGGAGATTTCCTGAGGATGGCAAAACTGTAATGCAAAAAGCCCAGGAATACAAGAAGGAGAAATTGGTCTCATAGCATTGAAAGTTCTTCATATCTGGAAAATACCATCAAATGTTTGTCACTCTGTAAAATACCATCCAAAGAATGCAACGTCACATGGATATAGCATTCCATCACGTTTGCAGCAAACGTCATCACCTCCGTCAAGCTTCTCCCCTTCTCCTTCCTGAGGCGAGTGTGGCAGCTATCTCGGAGGACGAGCTGTTGGACACCGGCGCGAGGAGCTGTTGGCCCGCTCCTTCCACCTCACCATAGGTGGCAGCAGTGGCTGGCACGCCATGAACGATGAGGACGGCGGGCACTTGCGGCCCTCCTACTCGCAGCCATGAACCGCCGCTCTGCCTTCCCGTGACGGCATCCGTGACGTCGAGCGGGAGCAGGGACAGGATGACCGCGTTGACGGAGCAGCGATGTCTCGACAGGGGCGTCCAGTCCGACGCACGGGTGCGGCATGGGCTCATGGGCACCAGGCTAGGCGAGGCAGGCACGGGGCGGTAGAGGCTCCGCAGGCCCCGTAGGTGAGGCTCCTCGGTGCCACCATGACAATTTGCCCCTTCCAGCCGGAGCGGGCCGTGCAAGCTTCAACGGCCACGGTGTCGGCCTGCCTACCTGGGTGCGGAGACGGCGGAGGAGGAGGACAGAGCGGGCAGTGGTGCTGGTGCGTCTGAGGCGATGGCACCGTCGTCTAGGGCGTTACACGCGGTGGTGACGCTGCTCTACTTCATGTTATCCGCCGCGGGGTTCCCATCCTCGCCCTTCTTCGTGCACAATAGTGGCGCAATGCCATGTGCATGGACGACAGAAGATGTGGGGAGAAGATATGGTAAAGGGGAGGCCTCGACGGCACTGTTGACCGGCGTTAGTGTCAGCTTGAGCCAGCCATGTGGATGGCATGGACGTAGTCGCACTGGTGCTTCACCATGTGGGCCATGGCTGAGGAGCAGGCGTTCATGGCAGCCTCAAGTGCCTACGTCCTACTACAGTGCCTTGCGCTCTAGTTGCTCGATGGCGCGGAGCATCGGCGGCGGCGAGGAGGGGACGATGACCAGGTGGGGTGTGGGCTATGGTCAGACATCGAGTCATGGGGAATGGTTCTCACCGATCACGAAGCACGTGAGCATGGATGCGACACCTCCGCCACTCTTGGCATCGACGATGAGGCGCTTCTTCTCGCAGATGGCCGTGGCGGCCATGCCTACAATGGAGAGGACCAGGCTGATGCCGATCTAGAGAGGCATGACTATATGGAGCCCCGTGGCCTCCTTATACGGTCTATCTAGAGCCACTGGTGCCAAGCACGATGAGTTCACGGCATGCCAGCAAAATCGAGTTTGCATGCATGCATATAGGAGTACTCACGATGGCTGGGACAAAGATGGCGATGGTGAGCTATCCTCTAAGCAAGCTACTGGATCAAGGAAGAACAGTGCCTCACCGGAAGGATTCACAGCAACAGTGGCTACCATGATGGAGTGCTATTTTTAGGTAACGGTCCATTCTTTCAGTGGTATTTTACGTGACGGACGTCATTTGATGGTATTTTTTGAGTGTCGTGATCTTTGGATGCTATGAAACCAATTTTTCCATACAAGAATTACTTCAACTTATCCCAAGGTACTAAACCATCTACTTATGTTTCGTCTATTGCTCTTGAGAGTAATGCTTCACTAATTGATAGGACCAACTGTGTGGATATTGTTTTGGGTTTGAATGAGCCTATGATTAATCATAATATTGATATAACGAAAGAGAAAGAGTTGAGAGGTAGGATGGACTTTCTAGAAAAGAACCTTGAGGTTGTGTTGCCGGTGAACCTAGATATTGATGTAATTAATAAATGTACAGTCGATTAGCAATAATGCTCCAGAAGCAGTTAATTCCCCTTTAAAGGATAAAACAATTGCTGAATCCTCTTGGGCACAAGTAGTTGCCAAAGGTCTTGTGACCTCAATAAATCAAAATAATTCCAATGAAAGGTGCAACTTGGAACATTAGGGGCCTCAACAAAAGGGGCAAACTGCAGTGCATCACTAACTTTATTAATGATAATAAAGTTGATTTTGTTAGTTTCCAGGAAACAAAAAGAGTCATTTGAAGACTCCTTTCTTGCCTATGCGAATAAGGACATTTCTTGGAACTGTCTTCCTGCAAATGGCACTACATGAGGCGTCTTGGTTGGTCTAAACTCTAGGAAATTTGAGGCTTTAGCCTGGCAAAATACCACCTACTGTGTGTCTTTGATGATTAAAAATATCGACAACAAGTTCATTTGGAGGTTCATTAGTGTGTATGGGTCCCCCTATAACGAGGGTAAATCAGATTTTATTCAGGAACTCCATTCACTCCTAAATAATTGAGACGATCCCACTCTTATAGGTGGGGGCTTTAATTTGGTGGCTAGTTTGAAAGATAAGAGCAATGGTATTATGAATCATAAATGGATGGACCTTTTTTCAAGAATGGATTCATACTTTTGGTTTCCTAGAATTAAAGAACTCCTCTAGGTCTTATACCTGGACTAACAACCAAGATCAGCCTATCATGGCTGCTATAGATAAGTTGGTTTGTAACACTTTGTTTGAACAAAAAATTTCCCTTGTCTTTGTGACTGCTAAATCTAGAGCGGGTAGTGATCATGTTTCTCTCATCCTAGATTTTGGTTGTCATGAGATGAAAAAACCTAACCTTTTTAGATTTGAAAAGTGGTGTCTTGAGCTACCTGGCTTTAGGCAACTAGTTAACAAAATTTGGAATACTGACTGTGTCTTTGAAGATGCTATGGAGGTCTGGCAATTTAAGATTAGATTGCTTAGAAAGAAAATAAAAGGTTGGGCCATCAATATCAATGCTGATATTAAGAAGTAGAAGACAGAACTCCTTAAGGAGTTTGATGTTTTAGATAAATGATATGAATCTGGTCTCCTTTCTCTAGGAGGAAAAGAGAGGATGGATAGCATAGTAAGTGAGTTAGAAAAAAATAGAGTTCAGAGGAAACTAAAGCTAGGCAAAGATCTAGGAATAGGAATATAAAAGAAGGAGATAAAAATATATCCTACTTCCAGGCTATAGCTAATCAGAGAGCTAGAAAAAAGGATCCTTGCCCTTGAAGGACCCGATAGCATTTTAGAAAGATACCAAGGATATGCGTAACCATGTTGTAGACTTTTACAAGAACATGTTTAGGGCAGAGGAACACTTAGGGGTTCACTTGAGTGACTATTTCTAGGATGAAGAAGATAAAGTCTCTACTACTGAAAATGAAATGTTGGAAGCTCCTCTCACTGGGCCAGATGGTTTTCCTTTCTTATTCTATCAGACCTTTTGGAATACTATTAAATATGATTTCATGAGACTAGTTAAAGATTTTGAATTTGGTCACTTGAATTTAGATAGACTAAACTATGCTATTATCCCTCTGATTCCTAAAGAAGCTGAGGCCAACCGCTTAAAAAAATTTAGACCCATTTGTCTTATTAATTGCAGTTTCAAGATTTTTGCTAAAGCTATGAACAATAGATTGACAAAAGTTGCTGACAGATTAATTTGTGCTAACCAGACAACCTTTTTAAAAGGGTGGTTTGTATTAGAAAGCGTGGTGGCTGCTCATGAGATCATCCATGAAATACATAGAACCAAAGAGAGTGGGATTATTCTCAAATTAGATTATGAGAAGGCTTACGATAGGGTTAGCTGGTCTTTCATAGAGAATATGCTAATTTCTAGAGACTTTGGTGCTAAATGGAGAGGCTGGATGAGAAAAGCAATTCAGGGAGGGTCTATTTGCATTAGGATAAATGATGAAAACAATATATATTTCAAGTCGGGTAAGGGGCTGAGACAAGGGGATCCTTCGTCCCCCATTATGTTCAATTTAGTGGCTGACATTTTCACAAGAATGCTTATGAAAGCTTCTAGGTGTAATTTGATTTCAGGCTTCTTGCCAAGAGCTATGGATGGGGTGTGGTCAATATGCAATATGCAGATGACACACTCCTTTTCTAGAAGATAGTCTAGATAAGGCCAATAATCTCAAATGGTTACTAATGTGTTATGAGAGAATGACTGGCATGAAAATCAATTATGATAAAAGTGATCTGCTAACTATTGGCATTGAGGAAGAGAGGGTGAATGAAGTAGCTAAGATTTTCTGTTGTAAGGTAGGTGGCTTCCCTATTAAATATCTTGGCGTACCTTTGCGCCATTCAAAGTTGAGAAGAGAGGACCTTCAACCAATTATTGATAAGATTATCAAATGTACTGCAGTATGCAAGGGTAGGTTACTTTCCTATGTAGGACGGTTGACCTTGTTAAAATCATGTTTAGCCAGTATTTCGATCTATCTAATGTCCATAATTAAGTTCCCAAGGTGGGAAATCAATATGTTAACTCCCATATGGGACGTTTCCTATGGAACATCATTGAAGATAAACATAAGTACCATCTTGCACACTGGCAGTTAGTTGCCCAGAAGAAAGAACTAGGAGGTCTATGAATCCCAGATTTGAGAAACTTGAATCAGTCTCTTTTGAGCTCTTTGATCTTCAGGTATGGTCTCAATAATGATGCCATCTGGAGGAGAATTACTGACTTTAAATATAAAACTAAGAAACCTAATATTTGTTGCTTGGTGGATAACCAATTGTCTCCTTTTTGGAAAGGTGTGACCTGAGCCTTGCAAGCAGCTCATATGGGTATATTATGGAAATTTGGGAATGTGAAAAAAGTGAGATTTTGGGAGGACCATTGGTTTGGTAACTCAAGTTTAGCTATATAGTTTTGGCCCTTGTATGTGATCTGTGATCAGCAGGGGAAACCATAAACCAAGTTTGGGATGGTGAGAATTTAATGCTTACCTTCACTAGAACTATCTTTGAGAATATTATGAACTTGTGGTTTGAATTATTAGGCATAATGGAAGAAATAACTTTGAATGATGAACCTGATCAAATCAATTGGAGCTTCAGCTCAGATGGGAAATTTTCTATTTAGTTTTTATATGCTGTTATTAATGATCATGGAGTTAAGCCGGTGTATATACATGATGTTTGGAAGTTGAGTATCCCACCTACGGTGCAAATTTTCTTGTGGTTGCTCTGTAAGAACAAATTGCTCACTAGAGACAACTTATCCAAGAGGACAAATGTGGAGGATAAAACTTGTTTGTTCTATGCTGAACCAAAGTCTATTAATCACCTGTTGTTTGAATGTTGTGTGGCCAAAGTTCTTTCGAGCTTTATGTTTGTATGTCTTGAACTGAATTGTAGTTGGTCTTATGAATCTATGGCCTCCCTATGGATTGCAAACAAGTAACACCAGATTCCTAACTCTGCCCTAGCTGCTGTCTTGTGGTGCAGATGGAAGCCGCTATTCACAGGAACACAGGAGGAGAAGCTGGAGCAGATCATTCACCGGATGGAGATGGAAGCGTCCAAGCCACCAAGAATTTGATGGCATCAATCTAGTCGACCAACATTGGGTTTTTAGTGTTCAGTTTTGGGCTCAAGCGATGTGATTCATCTGAGTTCTGACTTAAGTCGTTTTGAACCAGTCATGTGTGAAACCGATCTTGATAGATCGTGAGAATCTTTAGGTCGCTTTTTGTGGCGGGCGCGCCAATACGCCTATGTTGTAACGTACTCTTGACGCTTTATGATCAGTAAAGCGGGGAAAACCTATTTTTCTAAATTATTTAAATTCTCAAAAGGTGACAATTACTAGTCATAGTGCCTATCCCCATGGTTTTCATTCGGTTTTTCCCTTCTCCCTCCTAGATTTTCCTTCAGCAAACGCCTAGTCCATGCATTCGATAAACATAAAAGAAGCAAACTATTCTCTCCCCTCTCTCCTCAATTACATTGCTTATGGCAACATACCCATGGTCACTGTAGGAAATGGGAACTTCTCTTTGCATCGAGCTCGGTGCAGCATGCTAAGTGATGATGAGACCCTTGCATCCATGGGCCACTTGGTTTTGGTAGGCGATTGATATTCATGGCCTATGCTCAGATAGACGAAGTCGGGGCTGTAGCAACTCCCATGCATAAAGAACTTGGGTGGGTGGGGGTGGGATTCCATTGCTCATGGCAACGTAACCATGGTCGCTGTAGGAAATCAGAACTTCTCTTTGCATCAAGCTCAGTGCAGCGGGCCAAGTGATGACGAGAGCCTTGCATCCATGGGCCACTTCTTGGCTTTGGTAGGTGGCTAACATTCATGGCCTATGCTCAGAGAGACGAAGTTGGGCTATAGCGACTCCCATACATAAAGAACTTGGGTGGGTGGGGGCGGGATTCCATTGCTCATGGCAACGTAACCATGGTCGCTGTAGGAAATCAGAACTTCTCTTTGCATCGAGCTCGGTGCAGCGGGCCAAGTGATGACAAGAGCCTTGCATCCATGGGCCACTTCTTGGTTTTGGTAGGTGGCTGACATTCATGGCCTATGCTCAGAGAGACAAAGTTGGGCTATAGCGACTCCCATGCATAAAGAACTTGGGTGGGTGGGGGTGGGATTCCATTGATCATGGCAACGTAACCATGGTTGCTGTAGGAAATCAGAACTTCTCTTTGCATCGAGCTCGGTGCAGCGGGCCAAGTGATGACGAGAGCCTTGCATCCATGGGCCACTTCTTGGTTTTGGTAGGTGGCTGACATTCATGGCCTATGCTCAGAGAGACAAAGTTGGGCTATAGCGACTCCCATGCATAAGCCCACACACTGGCACACATATGCACGCCGTACACTGCACTCCCTCTTTAGAGCAACCACAGTGTATATGGACTACTTGGTCCATATGAGTAGGCCCTATGTCAGTGGTATGTAGTTATGGTTGGTTCCACAATATTGAATCTATATGGACCAAACAGTAGGGCCCACCATCTCATAAAAAATCCACGCCACCCTCCTCTTCTCTGCTTCTTCTCCGCACCAGTGCCACCCTCATCTTCTCAACACCGGTGGCACCCTTCTCTTCTTCTGCACTAGCTCCTCCTCCACCGGCGGTAGACCGGTGACCCCTCCTCTTTCTCCTCCACCGGCGTAGACCGGTGGCCCCTTCTCTTTCTCCTCCACTGCCGATAGACCAGCGCCCTCTCTTCTTTCTCCTCTGCAGCGAAGATCTGGCCCCTCCCTCCTATGTTCCTCCAACGACGAGGCTACGGGCACCAAGATCTGGCCCCTTCCTCAGTTCCTCCACTAGTGAGGCTACGGGCGGCCAAGGTCTGACCCCTTCCTCTTTCGCTTCTTCTTCGGTGGCGTGGAGGCGGCTACGCTTGGTGGCCAAGATTCGACCCTCGAGGGGGAGAGGATGGAGGGCGGGGACCTGTACGAGAGGATGGCTATGAGTGACGCGAATGCTTATGGCAGCGGCATGAGCGACATGGATGCCTGTGGTGGCCTCGTAGGCGGCGTGGATGGTCGGGCAGTGGCCTCACAGATGGCGTGGATGGCCGGATGCGTGACCTCGCAGGGGCGCGGATGACCGGGGCTGCAGCCTAGAGCTAGGACGGAGAGAGACAGAGAGATAGAGAGAGAAGTATTATTTTACTCCTTATGGGCGGTCTATAACCTTATGGGTGACTTTAGCTATGGACTGCTCTATTGTTTGTTCCACGGTGTTTCAGCCAGTCCATAAGTGTAAGTGCAATCAAGCTCTAAGTGGGTTTTGGTGATGTTGACTACATAATTAAAGGACTAATGGCTTTGACAAGTGTTTGACAGCATAACTTTCATCGTGGGTGCAAAGAAACAAAGGAAGAGACCCCCAACTGAAATGGATGACTTGCAACGGCACCAAGGGCTAGTTTAATTCTTTTTATATTTTGAAATTGAGTTATAGGACAAGCCGTACTATCAAGGGGGATACTAATAGTGTGCTGGGTGGAACCAAGTGCTCAAAACTCCATCTACATCTCAAATAATCTCAGCCACAAAAAGCCAACTAAGCTGAATTCTTATCTGTCCTGGCCAGCGCGGAACCTCCACGCCCAGACGTGGAACCTCCACGCCTCAACACAGAGGCTCCGGGGTCTGTTTGACCCGACCATTTTGTGGGTGACGTGGGTGGTATATATACCATACCCCTTTTCCCCCAACGGTCATCTTTGCCATTCCTTCATCTCCGACGAACTGAAGCGCTCTCTCTCAAGCTCAGTGTCCCCCAACTCTCTTGCTCAAGATAAGGCCGAGAGGAACAAAGCGAAGGAGATGGAATCAAGGAATGCCAAGAAAGCCAAGATCTTAAGCATGAGAATTGAGAAGTGATGCTTCAACTCTACCCCACATCCAAAACATGAGCTGCATCGCACAGGTGGCTCGGTTAGATAATTTATTACATACTAGTTCTCCCTGCGCTAGATGCTTAATGCTGGTACTAATGCCATCTTGCGACTTCTGGTTTGACATATGCTAGGCTATAAGCACTACTGTTGTTTTGCAACTTCTGGTTTGAATATGCTTGGCAATAGCCTAGCTTGAGCACTCGTTGTTTCTGGAACCATGTGTTAATTGGTGATGCTAGAGTAATCTTACATATCTGTTGAATGTCTTGCATTATCAAAAAATCTGTTGAATATCTTGCACCGCCAATCTAATTTCAGTATTGAAAGTGCACAAATAGTTGGTTTGTTGTCTTAATGGCGTACCTAAGTGAGGCTGATTACATGGCCAAAATCCCATCATACAAACCGAACTGGCTGGACCACAGTACTAAGTAGTTGTGCAACTACTCGACGATTGTAAAGACTTGAACCAAACTGTTAGCGTACAACAAACACATATAAGCAATTTGACTTCCATACCATGAGAAGAGAAAACGCAGCGATGTTCTGCTGGTAGACTGAACAAACATGTTACTGCTCCGTTTCAGCCAAAAAGAGTACCAAAAGATTATACTAGTCCTCCGGAAAGGCAAATAAGGAAAGCTATTGCTATTCTGCACAACAAGAAAAAGCAGCAAGCATGATGAAGAAACGGTCTCAGGATCATTGTTTCAGGACGAACTTGTCTTGCCCAAGTCAATGGTAATTGATGGTCTTTGCTGCGTTCTTGGTCTCCCTTTCGGTGATCATGCCACAAGAAGCAGGTAATCAGGAGCAGCAAAAATGATGGCTTAATGCCTTCTTAATGATCCTTTTAACTAGTTGAGTGCCCATACATTGCTACAGGTAAAGCATACATAGAATCCCATAACATATACAACCACATAATAGTCTATCAATATCTAAGTTAATCACATATATTAGTTCTCCAATGATATTGTCTATCAATATCCATTATCCAAATAATTGGGCATTACATCCATCAAATATTGTGTTCATTCTCTCTATACATGGACCAATATCCTTTTAAACCTTGGGATCACAACCTTAATGCCATCAAAGGTTCATGTATATTGCAAATAGAAAGAGGCCTGATATTGCATATGCGGTGTTGCAGATGATACCTTGCTAGCACAAAATAGTACAACTTCTACAACACCACAAGGTGAAAGTCAAGGAGAGATATCCATAGATATCGGTATGGCACCAAAAGATCTTGATTTATTATTAGATAAATTTTGATATGTCCATGGTGGGATATCAATATACTTGCTATTTTATCCAGATCACATATTGATTCCATGGTGGTACATGTCCTCACACAAGTCATCAAAAATAGACTCTAATGGTTACTCCTACCTATCATTCTAGAGTACCACATGTGAGTATGACTTCACTGAATGATCAAATGTGGTTCCATTTAACCACCAACCATTATCCATGAACAATAATGTGGCTTGTATTGTCAAGATGCAAATAGGTCACATAAGAGCAATATCAACAAATACGTTGCCAAGAAAAATATGCTCCCATAAATTACAAAAGAGTGGAAAATAAACATCTTATGACACAATCTTGAAATAATTTCATAGACCTAATCACAGCCCTTACCAACATATTTTTATTGCATTGGTATTCAATGACTTTGAGCAGTGGAAGATTCAGGGTGTCCTCTCCAAATTTTGGAATAGATGGAAATATGTACATAGTGATAATGATAAATACTAGTAGTAAATACTTCAAGACATCCCTTAGCGAATAGACATCGATTGAGCTATTACTAGTATGGGCCCATTTGGTAGAGCATTAGCTCCAGCCAAAACAATTTCAAATATGGCTTCTTCGACGAAACAACTTTTTTTGGCTCTAGCTTTGGTTACAAAAGCATTTGGTAAAATAATTTTTCCTAGAGTTTAATAATAATAAAAATGTTTATAATAGTCTTCTCTTTTCTTTCATTTTTTTCGTCTCTTATTTTTGTTTTCATCCAATCCTATCTCCATCTTATCTGGACTCACACATGCCACTCCCCCCCCCCCCCCCACCCCCCCCACACACACACAACCCTCCGCCACTGCCCACTGTGTCAACACTGCGCAGAGGAACAACGTCACGCCACGAGACTTGCCACACCACGCCTCCTTCGGTGCTCCACTTCGACCGTCGCTCCGTCGCCAGAGGAGCCCGTGCTGCTGCACTTTGTCTGCGCCAGCGCCATGGTGAAAGAAGACAGTGGTCAGGAGCTTAATTGGCTGTGTTCGCCTACAAGGAAAAGCTGCAGCAACAACACTTTACTTTAAGCCTTGTTTAGTTCCAAAATATTTCACGAAAAAACAGTAGATTTCTCGTCACATCGAATCTTTGACACATGCATAGAGCATTAAATATAGATAAAAAAATAAAACTAATTACACATTTTAGACGAAATGGACGAGATGAATCTTTTAAGCCTAATTAAGTCATGATTAGACACTAATTACCAAATAACAACGAAAGTGCTACCGTATCATTTCGCAAAGTATTTCAGGAACTAAACAAGCCCTTAATGGCTGCACACCATCACCTGTAGGAACAAATTTTTCTGGAGCTTCACGAGCAGAGCTGGATATAGGGGCTGTTTGCATCCCGGTCATAGAAAATCACACCTAAAGTGTGGCGAGTTGTGGCAGTGGTGTAGTTTTTGGCCGCCACAGTATGTGACGAGATTTGTACTGTGAAAATGAGTGACGCCTCATTTAAAGAACCAACCAAACGGATGCCTAGATTTTCGTGGCGAGCCACAGCTATGGCGTGGCTGCTGGTGGCCACCAACTAAACACCCCCACATATGGCCAAACAAGCAGCCGGCCGACACGCCTAGAGGAAGCATGACTTATTGATGCGTCAATGACTATTGGGTTGGGTTTGAGAGCCTTGATTTGGGGACTTCGAGTATATAACAAAAATACCAAGTCCTTAGAATATAGAGGGCTCTCAAATAAAAAAATAAGGACTTTAATTTAAGGGCTTATGCTAAAGTTGCTCATAGATAATGTTTAGATACCATAGGCTAATTATTAGCTAGCTAATTTTTATTTCAAATTAGCTCTAGTGCTTTCAAATGGGAGAACTAATAGGTGAGCTAACCTTTTATTATTACTGGCTATTAGCCAACTAGCTAACTAACTGCAACTAATTTACACTGATCTTTAGCCTCAACTAGTATCGGCTCATGTATATCAATCACAACCTAAATTCTAAACCCTAAACCCTAAATGATTAGGGTTTTTTTGGCATAGCTCAAGAGGACTTCCGAAGCCGTTTGCACCAAAATGAACTAGATAGGTGCTGAAGCCAATGGGTGACTTACAGTAGCAAAGAGTGGCTTATAGTAGCTACAGTACATCCGAAGGCCGAAGCTGGGCAAACGCAAAACCCTATCAAAGGCAAAGAGTGCTGGCGCGGTCAAACACATGCCTCTGAGCCTGTCTGGAACAAAGGAATGCAAAATGGAGAAATGAGAGAAAACGCAGGAATATGGTAGAGCGAAAAGTGAAAAACTACAGGATTCCAAAACACAGGAATTGTGACTGTGAGCTGTTTGGATCGCATGAATATGGAAAGATCATCACATGTCTCTAAACAACCGTCACTGCTATATGCTAAAGTGATTTACTACCTCCATCCTAAATTATAAGGCATTTCAAAAACCTCAAAGGATCTTAAATTTGACCAAATTTATATGATAAGATAATAATATTTATGACACCAATTAAGTATCATTAAATTCTTCATTAATTATATTTTCATAGTATACCTATTTGATGTTATAACTTTTTGTAATTTTCTCTATAATTTTGGTCAAACTTAAGATGATTTGACTCTTCAAGATTCTTAGAATGCCTTATAATTTGAAATGGAGGGAGTAGGAGCTTCGAGGTCGCTTGAAATATTATATATATATATATATATATATATATATATATATATATATATATATATATATATATATTATTTAATTCATCAACTACCTCTTTAACTTTGGCCATGTTTAGTTCCCAAATATTTTCAAAATTCCCCGTCACATGAATGTTTAGACACATATATAGAACATTAAATGTAGATAAAAACAACTTAATTACACAGTTGGGTAGAAAACCACGAGATGAATCTTTTAAGCCTAATTAGTTCATAATTAGACACTAATTAATAAATACAAACGAAAATGCTACGGTAGCCCTGCCAAGAATTTTGACGAACTAAACCCACCCTTTACTAACTGTAGCGCTCTACTGTAGTGCTCTACGGTGCATGATGCGGAATGGAGAGAGGAAAGAGGGACAGGCAAGCGAGAGCAGCCACGTGATGAGAGCACAGATTCTGGGTGGATGCCTTTTTTCCAGAAATGCACACAGCTGCCCTTTCCTCCGGAAGGGAATTTGGCTTTTCCCTGGTTCCAAACGCTTTCATTCAAAGGAAAGATAGACTCCAAAATTCTTCCGAAGCTCCAATCCAAACAGGCCCTGAGTTGCTCGGTTGCCCTCTAGTTCCATTTTTTCCCTCTGAAACTGTGAGAGTGGGGGATGACGGCCGCCTTGAAGGGCGACGGTCCGGCCAGGGCCGAGCCCCATGGGTGTGCGAGAGATGCGGAGGAACAGGGCCCCCAAATTCCAGGGGTCTCGCAGGTCGTCACCTCACCGCGGTGTGATAGATCGATGTTACAAAAGTATCGAGCACCTGGCGCACGGTAGTTGCCGCTGGTTGATGTTACTTGACTACATTACATCCATCACTCCATGATGTGTGCGAACCGTAAAGCAAGTGACTACTCTTGAGTACGTAGTGACTACTCGACCTAGGGGATCAAACCAATGCAATTAACTTTTCTAGGATCAAGCCCAGCACACGGAGATGCAGCTAACTTTTCTAATGGGTACAGTAGTAGCACCATGATCCAGCGACAACGCCCTATATGCAATTTTAATCTTCTCCTTCAATTTAAATTCTAGTATCCTTTGTATGATTATGTCTAATATTCCAACACTAAGACATGTGTTCAAGCAAATATCAATCTACTTAAGAAAACAACAAATAATAGATCATGATTTAACTCAGTTTTAAAAAAAATAGTTACGGAATGATTATTATAAAAAAATAGACACATAAAAAAAAGTCTCGGTTTAGGGCTAGAGGGCCCTGAATTTTGCCGGGGCTCGGCCCTGGTCCGGCGGTCGGTATCGATCTAGGGACGACGTATTCGTGCGTGGCCGTGTGGCGGCGCGACCGCGGCGAGGTCATCGCGAACGACCAGGGCAACCGCCTCACGCCGTCCTGCGTCGCGTTCACCGGTTCCGAGAGGCTCGTCGGCGAGGGGGCTGAGAACCAGGCCGGCCTGAATCCCGCCAACACCGTCTTCGGTGAGTACCACGCACGCATTTCCCTCACTAGTACGGAGTAGCTCTCAGTAGCTGTTGACTTGGGGGATGGGGAGTAAGAGATTGATTAGGCACTAATCAATTATCTCGGGGAGCAATTATCCTTTTGGGGTTTCGGCGAGATTTTGATAGCTGTTCAATCAAAGCATTTTTTTTTCTCTCGTCACACTGTATTCAGCTATTCAGGACTAGATCGATAGTCTTTCAATGTAAAGTGTAAACAACGCCCAACCAAACAAACCTGGCTATCAAATTCGTGCCGTTGCTACTGAATTTGGATTCTGAAGGCTACCTCCCTTTGATCCCTATCTATAGTTGGCTACCGCTTAGTTCAGCCGCAATCCAAATTTCTACCTTGAGTTTTCAGAAGAAGAAAAAACTCCGTTTCTTGCCCTTCGTACTCGCAGGTTTTAAGTGTCGTCTACACGATTTGTTTAGTTTCCTAAGCATGAATGTATATTATATATGTACTCCTGCCATGCGAGCCCTTTGTTAAACTCATCTCACTGAATCTTCAATGCAAATGGAGCAACTACCAAAATTGCATGGCTTATTTTTTCAGGGGTAAAAGTTGACAAAACTGAGGTCCCCTTCAAAATTCAAATAAATAAATAAATAAAGCAAACTAAGAGCAGGTGGAGTCGATTGGAACTAGTTTGCATTTTGCAGTAGCTGATCATTCATAGCACAGCTTGCAACTATTCAATGGATGCAGCATTGAGTTTTCTTAGTCTGTTTACTGATTCCAAATTTACAGTATCTTAAGGTGTTATGCTCCCAGCATATCCAAATGAAGGCAGTATCTACTCTTTTTTGGCTAACAGAAATATTTTAAACTGAAGTGACAAGAGATGCAGATCAAATACTAAAGCTAAGCTATACATGGTTCACTTGATTGACTACATAACTGATTTTCTTACAGATGTGAAGCGACTGATCGGCCGCCGATTTAGTGACAAGTCTGTACAAGAAGATATCAAGATGTGGCCTTTCAAAGTCGCCGCAGGTCGTGAGGACAGGCCGATGATCTTGGTGCAATATGAAGGTGAGGAAAGGCAATTCGCACCCCAGGAGATCTCCGCCATGGTGCTCGCCAAGATGAAGGAGACGGCTGAGGTCTACCTTGGCACAGCAATCAGGAATGCTGTCATCACTGTCCCTGTCTACTTCAGCAACTCCCAGCGTCAGGCCACCATCGATGCTGGTGCCATCGCTGGCCTCAATGTCATGCAAATCATCAACGAGCCCACTGCCGCTGCCATAGCCTACGGTCTTGACAAGATGCCTGTCAGCAACAAAGGGAGGACGGTGCTTGTCTTTGATCTTGGTGGAGGTACATTGGACATCTCCCTGCTTAATATTGATCCGGGCCTTGACATAGATATGGGTCTCTTCGAGGTGAAGGCTGTCGTTGGTGACACTCACCTTGGTGGCGCAGATTTTGACAATGAAATGGTGAAATTCTTTCTACGTGAGTTCATAAGGAAACACAGGAAGTAGACATCAGAAATAACCAGAGGGCACTTCGGCGGTTGAGGACTGCATGCGAGAGGGCAAAAAGGATGCTGTCTTCGACAGCACAGACCACCATTGAGGTCGACTCACTGCATGATAGCATCGACTTCTCTTCCACTATCACTCGCTCCCGCTTTGAGGAGCTTAACAAAGACCTTTTCAACAGCTGTATTGAGGCCTTGGAGAAGTGCCTCCGTGATGCCAAGGTGGACAAGAGCAGCGTCCATGATGTGGTCCTTGTGGGTGGCTCCACCCGCATCCCCAAGGTGCAAAGCATGCTCCGGGACTTCTTTGATGGGAAGGAGCTCTGTCGTGGCATCAACCCTGACGAGGCAGTTGCATTTGGTGAATCCAGGCCTCTGTCCTTAGCGGTGAAACTGGGGATGGGAAGTTGGGTGATATGGTTCTGCTTGATGTTACGCCACTCTCTCTTGGGATTGAGGTAACGACAATTGAGACTGAGATGGTGATAAATGGTCTGATGGATGTGGTGATCCCGCGAAACACAGCCATTCCCACCAAAAAGGAGAAGGAATTTTCCACTGCCCATGACAATGAGACCAGTGTCCCCATCAAGGTGTACGAGGGCGAAAGCAAGCTTACCAAGGACAACAACCTGCTCGGTAAGTTCGAGCTCTCCGGCATTGACCCGGCACCTCGTGGTGTACCCCGTATCTATGTTACCTTTGAAATTGACGTGAACGGCGTCATGGGCGTTTCGGCGGTGGACAAAACCACTGGGTGGAAGAACAACATCACCATCACCAACCACAGCGGGCGGCTGTGCATGGAGGAAATAGAGTTCATGACGCTGGAGGCCGAGAGGTACAAGGGGAAGGGGCTCAAATCAAGGAAGGGGAAGGGGAACAGATCAAGGCGTGGAAAGTGATGCTGGTACCCTACCATCGCCAAATTGCATCAGCAGGATGTACTGCAATGAGGTGGAATGGATACAGGGCGTGCAAAGGTATGAACATAGCGGCTGATGTCCATGAAGTCGCCCCTGTTATTGCTGCTGATGTTTAGTGCGAGTTTCTGGCTTGGACTACGTATGGACATAGCTTAAGTTACGCTTTCTTTGCTTTTGGAAACGTGGTTTAACTGATGATATTGAAGTATTAATCGTATCTGCTAATCATTGGATGCCCACGCATCCGCAGAACTAATTTTGTGTTGGACTGTTGGGCATATTTTCAGCGCTCTATGCACATATAAATCTCTCGTGTCAAAATATATATGGTGCGTCTTAAATGATTGCTACATCCTTTAGAAAAGGAAAATGCTCATGGACTCAAAACCAAATTCATAAGCAGCAATGCCACTGAAACAACAGTCCAAAACAAGAGAACTAAAATGGATGTATCCTGCAAGTACATAGCAGGTTCTGTGTCATGAGAAAAACCATGTGTCCATGTGGATGTTCTGCTGATACCATATTGTTGGACATATAATTCTTTATTTCTTTATCATTCATCATATTCGCTTGATCTTATCAGCCAGAATCAGTCAGCCATTCAGCAGTGTTTCTCTCTCACAATAAATCAGCACCAGTCAGAATTAGCCAGCCAGAAACCATCTAGCGAACATGACATTCTCTATTCGCTGCCTAAGCTAAGCAATCAGGTCAGTGCTTCTTTCGGCAAGGTATTTAAAGGAAACCAATTGTCTTTATGGACAGCAGGAAAGGCAGTAAAAAGCAACTAAGCATGATGTAGAATGGAAATGGTCTCAGTGTCATTGTATCCCCGAATTATCTGGAGATGTTACCCTGTTCGCCTGAGCTACTTTTCAGACATGGAACAGTGTTTTCCTCAAACAACGTTTTAGCGTAAAGATCAACCTAAAACCAAATTTCAGCGTAACTGATGGTCTTCGCTGCATTCTTTGCCCTCCTTTTTTCTGCCGTCTAGCCACAAGCAGGCGTCAGGAGTAGAAGAATGGTACTAGCGCTTACTGCATTTTTTGAATAAATAATGCCGAAGGATGAGAAAGGTCAAACAGTAATGTGTATCGTAACCTAGCCGCTCAGCATATAGATGTTACAAGACATTTTCGGTCAGGAAGCACACATTTCTGCCGTGCAAGGCTAGGCAACAGACACCAAACGCCTTTGGGTTTATGCACAACCCAACGCAGCAGCTTCCAAAGGGATCTTATAATTAAAACCCAAGCCGTTCAAGTTGGACAGCTTGGAATAGATGAATAACTATTTCACTGGTGGTAGCCGGTTTGCATTTTTCCTGATCACGCCCTTCCTTCCCTTTCCTGACGTTGGCATACAACAAATGGAATTATGGAAAGGCCCGGTTTAGAAGCTCCTTCCTGTTCCTTTGCTCTCTTCCTTCCTTGCCCTGGATCACGATTTTCTCCGAGTTAAGTATGTACCCCATACGTTCCAAACTGTACGTTCCTATATACTAAAATAAAAGCTACACATTTAGAAAAGGTAGAATGACATAATTTGGAATGGAGGGACGGGAGGTGTTTTAACGCATACGTTGGAAATGTTATACTTGTTCTAGTAAATTGTTAAACAGGTTTTTATTATTTTCTGAATGAATAAATATAAATTCATAATACCTTATTTAAGATATAAATTTCATAGAAGTGAATTGACCACAAGTATATGGGATTAATAAAGGTTATAAATAAAGGAAAAAACGTACTACCTTTTACCTCTATCCAATAATGGGCTGCGCATAATTGGTAGTGGGCTAATTTGGGCCGTAGCGGGGACGACCAAAAAACATCTGCCCTAGGAGGCCTCGCATGGGTCGCCTGATCACATCATCTATATTGGGGTCACATGGGTCGCCAACTCGCCATTAACGAGGGTTCAAACCGAATTAATGAGGCTGAATTATTATTACGCGATGGAAGCTAATAAGTAAACGTGTTGGGGTCTCATTAAACACGTCAATATTGGTCAATCGCCAGGGAGGGGCGGCGCTCCGCCGTAGCGCTGAACAGAAATCAACGCCCAGGCTATAGAATAGTGTGTGTATATTATATAGTGTGTGTATAATATATATATATATATATATATATATATATATATATATATATATATATATATATATATATATGGAAATTATTTTCTACTATCAGGGAGTAGTTACTCTCATGTGTATATCTCTAGATTTATGGCATATATGGCCCGACCAAGTGTAGGTAGACGGAGTATATCATCGTACTAGGCCATCTAGGGTACTATGTATGTCAAGTATGCAAGTATACTTAGAGCATATGGTTATACTTATTTTATATGCTACTGTCATAGTATTAAATAATATATTAAAAAAATATGGGCTCTTTTGAAAAAATTTCACATAATAAAGATTTAGAGTATCTTAATATGAGTATATCTACTTACTCAAACTGATAAATGAGTATGTACACATACGCATGAGTATATCTA
This sequence comes from Saccharum hybrid cultivar R570, assembly GCA_038087645.1. NCBI lineage: Eukaryota > Viridiplantae > Streptophyta > Magnoliopsida > Poales > Poaceae > Saccharum > Saccharum hybrid cultivar. Next base: position 2,602,603 of record JAQSUU010000043.1, on the reverse strand, counting down.
CTTACTCAAACTGATAAATGAGTATGTACACATACGCAACGTGGTTTATTGATCATGGGGAGTTACACACACGAGAGGCTCTCTAGCTTAGCACAACCGCGTGGCAATCCTACGGCGGTGTCCTATCTCGCGTGTCTGATTGGTCCATCGCGTGAGGTGCATGCATATCCCCTGCTAGGCATGTGGCCCCCACTATGTCGGTGGCGTGCTCCCTACGCGCTGCTGCGGGTCTTGAGAGTCCTCCATGTGTGGAGAAGAAATCCCTGTCTTCATGTTGGTCGTCCTTCCCCCTCTCTGAATCCTCTCCCACCAGCGCTGGGAACGAATGGTGTTCCGGCCGCCATGTCGTTGGTGTCAACGTTGGTCTGCCCTACGCCGTCACCGACCTCTGGCAAGGCGTTGCTTCTGCGGACAGAGCTCCACCCCACGACTATCCTCCTGGTCTTCTTGATGCTTTCAATCATATCAGTCCACGAACAAGGTAGGAGGGGCGGATGCAATTTGTGAGGTCGGTGCACACACCACAAGTCCACAACTACCATTCTCTCTCTCTCTCTCTCTCTCTCGTTCATCCCTCTCCGTCCCCCAAAGTGATTTGGTTTTTGATCTACAGATGGACCCATGTTGTCTGCTATTGCTGGACCACTGGAGCCTTCACGAGCTGCTCAAGATGGAGGCCGCTGTCATCACAGGATGTGCTTCTGTGGCGTCGCCTCCCCAACTCCCCTCTTTTTACTTGGGTCGCTTTCCCTCCTCATCCTGGTCCTCTCACACTCTGTCATGGCCTTCTCCTCCAAGGGGGAGGGCGCATCAGCACAACTACCGGTGATGAGGCTGCAGGGCAACCTGGGATGCTTGTGGGAGTGGTGCAGCAATTTGTCATTGCGCTATTCACCATGTTCGCTTGAACTTATCAGCCCGGCTTATCAGCCATGGTACAATATTTTTTTCACAACAAAATATCACCAGTCGGCTTATCAGCCGTAGAAACCATCCAACGAACAGGGTAATTGTGGGTACAGTATAGGAGCCCAAGGTATTGCGATCTCTCATTTGCCTTCATGCCGCTGAACTGTTTGAGGAAATGTGACCATAACACTAACCATATTTTAGATTCAATTTTACCTATAATTATGCTTTGCGCCAGTTGATAATTTTTTCTATTCTTTTTCCTACATATGCTACTAAACTATTGTTCATGCCATTAGTTGTCCACCCTCTTGCTCTAAATGTTGATGTATGTAAATGCACAGTGTTAGGTTCTGCTATTGCAGATGGTGGGTTTTTTCTTCTTCTGATTGCTTGGTGCTGGTCAACCATAATTCCACTTAGTTATTCCAAATATTCCTATTTGGGTTATGTTCCTTTCGTTTGTCGTAGCTGGTTTTCTAATATTCTGGCCCTAGCTGCTAGCTTCCTTTGGATTCAAGCATGCATATTTACATGTTTGTTTGTGTAGGATCTTTGGTACGCTTAGAGGGGGGTGAATAGGCCTATAAAAATTCAACTCAAACCGAAGTCAAATTCACTGGCGGCACTGCCGCTCTGTGAGCGCTGCTGCACCTACAGGAGCGATTAGTTCACAGTTCAAAATCTACCCAATAAAATTTAGATCGGGTAAATTTCTTAGCTTCCTGCAAGGTAGTAGATCACAGATCAACAGCTAAAAGTTGTGGGAACACCACACACAAGTAGATCGGCCTCAAACCCTAGAAATCACCTTTACAACAACAAGAACACAAGTGTAGCAACATAAGCACAAGATGACACAAGAATTTATCCCGTGGTTTAGCTCGTCACCGAGGCTTGCCTAAGTCTACGTTGTTGAGGTGTGCCACTAAGGCTTAGGGCTTTGCAATCCTACTTCATTCTCAAGTTAAGAGAGTGAACTCTTGAGATGAGGGGTGATTTTACTAGCTACAAGAGATGGTTACAAACCTCCTAGGGCTGCTACAAGGTTTGCAAGCTCACTGAGCGACGCTCTAGCCGACTAGGAGCCAAGCTCCAAGAGTAACAAACACAACCACCCGTCAAAACGTGAACCAAGTGCTCTTTAGTCTTTGGGAATAAGTGGAGCTGCTCTCTAATCACTTTTGGCACCTTTTTCTCTCAAGGATTGATGGATAAATCAATGGAGAAGCTTGAGAACCTGAAGGGCACCAATGGAGGAGAGAGAGGAGATGAGCACCAGGTCTGTTCTGTCGAAAATGAGCAGAAATGGAAGAAGAGAGACGTTGGGGAAGGACAGGGAAAAGTATAAATACCCCCCTGTCTTCCAATGGTCACTTAAGTGCGGCAGTGCCTCTCTCCAGGTGCGGCACTGTCGTACCTAGCAAGACAGCAAGGGTGAAGGAGTTGTTGAGCTGGCTATCTTGGCTGAGGTGTGAGGATGTTTTGTGTAAAGATTAAGCACTTGGTTGCATACTTTTAACTAGTTGTAGTGTCCCCCTTTATAGTACGGCTTTTTATATACTCAAATTCAAAAGATAAAAGTAATTAAACCTTCTTTGAGCGTGTTGTCGTCCACATTTGTAATTAGGGGCTCCTCCGTTTTATGTAACATCCTTGATTACAAATTCCCTGCTTGTCATCTTAGTGAATCTCATTAGTCCTCTAATTAAGTGGTCATCAACACTAAAACCCACAATAGGACTTGATTGCACTTACAATCTTCCCCTTTTTGGTGATTGGTGACAACCCAATTAGAGCTTACAAAAGATATGAAGTATAAATCGAGACTTTTGAGCCATGGGTGTAGGGCCTCCCCTTAAATATGTGAATAGGGATTTGAATTCCCAAAATGGCATAAGAGGCTAAGATTCACATTTTTAGTGAAGTGTAGGGGCTTCCCCTACATCCATGCTCCTGTGGGGGTGCTGCACATAGTGTCAAGGATATATACGCGATGCAAATGACAAGTTATGCAAACAAAGCTTTGCTTGTGACAACAGGGTGCGGCACTGCCGCACTTGCTGCAATAGCACAGGGCAAACAACACCACATAGTAGATTCTATATAAAAGAATAAACATTCTAGCATACTAAGATGACAGCTAGTACACACAAACGCATATCCGATACAAATAGAGTCAAATAGTAGCATTATTACACAAATAAGAGTTTTGAGCGACTCTCAAACTCTTCACCTAACGAAGACTAACTCTCATCGAATAAGACATGAAGCTCCTACAGTGAACACATACACGTGGCGTCAAAAAAGTTTGTTGACCCCTCTAATTTTGTCCCCCTTTGGCAACAAGCACCAAAAAGCGAAGAAAAGAAGAAAGAGTCAACGGACTCACTCCTCGTTCCCCTGGACATCATCCTAGTCGATGTCCTCACCTCTAGCAGCCTCGCTGCCACCTGCGACTGTCCTGGCACCACCGTTGTCGTCGTCATCGTAGGAGTCGATACGAGCTCGACCCTATCGGTGAGTAGTGGCGGTGTAGCGAGTGGAACGGGTTGAATGCCTCGGTTCCTGTCTCTGATGGTAGCCCTTCAGAGTCTCCTCCCAATCTGCTGCTTGTCCCTACTGCTCCTCCTTCTCCTCCTCCTCCTCCTCCTCATCATCATCATCTGACTCTATGTCTGACAAGCTGGGAAGATCAAACTAAGGTGGAGGTGGAATAGGAGGAAGTGGTGGAAGGTCCTATCCACGCTGCTGACGCAGCTCAAGCTGTGTCTCATATGCTCTATTAGCTGCATAGGTACACTTGCCAAAGATTGCCTTCAACCACTTGCTAAATTTCTTCATCTTGCTTCCTCTACGAGACTTAGAGCAGGAAGGCTCAGGAATGTCCTCATGAGCATGGGAGCCCCCCTGTGGCCTGGCTAGCAGTTGCTGGCTGGGTCTTCTCTATCTTGTAGATGATGTGCATCCTGTCCTTTGGAAAATAAAATCCAGTGACCCTCTCAATCATGAACATAAGGTAAGGGGCATAGGGCATCCCCCTCCCGTCCTCCACTGCAAGTCTCAGCTTAGTCCATAAGAACCTAGGGACATTGAATCTATCCCCACCTAGAGCAAACCTAGCCAATATATTCCTCACATAGCCATTAATATCTGAGGCTGCTCCATCCTTTGGGTTGATGGTATTCCTGATGAGGTTGTTGAGGATGTAATAGAAGCTATGTAGACCACTCCTCTTGCCATCTACAATCCTGGTGTCTCTCCACATGTAGTTGATCTCTCTAATCTCAGCTCTAGGCTCATCATGTATGTATGTATAGCCTCTGTGCTCCTCCCTAAAGCCAAAAATATGACTGAAAGTGACAAAGTCAACACAGTAGTGTCAACCATCCGTCATCCAGTGAATCTAATTAGCTGACTGATCATAAAAATATGTGGCATGAAACTATGTGAGGACCTCCTCATTCCAGTTATACTGGAAACCCATGATGTCTAAGAGCTCGAACCTGTCACAAATTTTGATTACCTTGTCAAACTCAAGCTCCTCCTCCTATATCTCATCATAATCAATATACTGCATCTTGATGATCTTGGTCTTCTTGGATGCAAGAATGGCAGTGGCATAAAAGTTGGAATGAAACTCATTCTAGAATCTGTAATCAATGCCCAAATCCTTGTGCATTGCATAGGGATTCATCTGCCTTGCCTCTTTCACCAACTTCCAGTTCTTGGAATAATTGACGATAGGATGCTGTCGAGAGTCACTTGGAGGTCTCATCATCATCTCACCCTCAAAATCCCTGATGTAGGATCCATCGAACTCTGTCAGGTGCAGAGTGTTGGTATTCATTAACTCCTCACTTGTTTTAGTAGCCACCCATTAATTACCTACATCTTTAGTAGTACTTGAACTAGGTTGTCATCCCTAGTGATGATGCTAGAAATGTTTATTGGTACAATCTAGCATTACTATGAGAATAATACTAAATAGATGTTTATCATTTCATGTGACTAGAAAGGATATAAAGATATGAATGGAAATGATTCTGTAAGCGGACAGATAGTTATACCATTGTAGCACTTTACCTGAGAGTATTCCAGGTATATTTTACCACAGGGAAGGTGTAGCTTTAGATATGTATTGATAACTTATAAAATTGATGGAGAAATAAACCATAACAATCTCTCCACTCATAACAGGGGTAAGTCATAAGATAAAAGATATATATGATAAGCATTAATCAAGTTAATAATAATGATAAATAAATCTCTCAGAGCATTCCTATCTATAGCATTAGATGGTCAGGTTAGAATGTTAGAGGAATAATTCCTAAGTCATTCTTAATTATAAGTCAAAGCATACATTGATTAGTGTAATTACACCTAGTAGTCATTGCTAAGATCACCATTATATCTATGTGTAAGGGACATTATTTAGGGAAGTTTGAGAACATAACTCTCCCTTCCTTTATAACTGGGCCCTACTTCTATGACCTATATTCAGAGAGTGAACTACAAAGGACTCAACGGTAGTGTCACACCCACGATCTACCACATGATCCATAATATAGAGTATATTCGTAGGTAAATAGCATATAAGCATCACGCTTACATGATCTCTACCACCCACCCTTGGATCCTTAAAAGGGTGAATGCTATACGAACTTATGCATAAATACAATGATAAACTAACTATACTAAGCATATAATCAAAGTATACGATGAACATTGAAACTAAGAACATAGATAAGATGAATACTATAATGTCTTGACAATTGTACCAAAGCATATAAAAATAATAGAGATACAATGAGAGAGGGGTACAAGAATTATACCAAACCAAGCTCTAGACAATGTCGGGAATCCAAGCGAAGATCTGCTTGCCTCCTTCTAGACCTAACCTAACTAGCTAATGCCCTAGAAACTAGAGGAGCTCTGAGGAGATTAGGGTTTCTAGCTCTAGATGACTTGATCTCAAATGACTTGATGCCTCTAGGGAAGCTAGGGTCTGTTTATATAGCCTAGGGGGTGGAAAATAAGCCCTTGGATCAAACCGACTTGAAGGATGGCGTGGATACGACCCTAGGAGGCGGTGGAGGAACATTCTAGAAGATGCTGATGAGAGAGACCCACAGGGGTCTAGGCGGCATGATGGTGGGGCCGACCAGCCCCACCTGGCAGCCTCTTGAGGTCTGCCTTGGGGGGTTGCCTCCTGGAGTCCTTTGAAGTCTTCTAGAGTAGGTTTCGTCGCAGTTACGTTTAGTTCTTTTTTAGTTTTGATCCCTCTTTCTGGTTTTCTGAAATAACCTTACTAAAAATATAGATTCACCAAAATTTATAGAAATTGTCAGTTTAAACCTCTAAGTTTCTATTGGTGATCCATTTTAAGCATTTATTCAAGTTATGTTGATGGTTTATGATGAACAATAACTACCGTCAACACAGAGGGGTGTCAGGAATGGTATTTGTGGTGTGTCCAAGCATCTCTAGCCTTTCGTCATCTTTGATGTACTGATCACGCATCCCCTGTCTCCTTGGCCATGAGGGGCTGCACCACTGCTACCTGCTGCTATTGATCTCCCTCGACAACGGCAAGGTTGATCCTTCTCAACCATCTTCCTCTTCCCTCGGTCTCCGGGTTCCATCTATGCATAAATAATGAACCATATGAGAAATTGTACAAAATAGGAGTACAAAAACACCTGAGGAATGGTTTTAATAAGATAAGAAACTTAAATTATGAACTTAAGAGACATGGTGGACAGTGCTGCCTAGGTAGTGCGGCACTGCCACCCCCTGAGAGCGGCACTGTCGCACTCACCATCTCTGCAAGCTCATAACCTCCTTCTTCTATCTTATTAAATTCACTCTTCAACCATCTTCCCACATCACCAAACAGTCTCAAAGCATAGCTCACAAGGAAAGCACAAGGGATCTTGCAATAGACAGAATAATAGTAGCATTTTGACTTGAAGAGAGCATGTAATGAACAAATCTAGGCAAAGCATCATTTCATAGATGAAAAATCACAACCACAAGCAGGTTGAATCTGCCAAGTGCGGCACTGCCGCACTATGGGAGTGGCACTACCGCTCTGCCTATGACAGCTCCATCCATGAACTGATTCTTTGCTTCGATTTATTCATCAAGTCTCCCTCTAAACCGTTCATACTACCACTAGGAACATGAATCCATCACAGGGACACCCGCATTGCATAGATCGAGATGGGTTAGGGTTTCACCTTGATTCCTCATGTATTAGAGAGGGAAGGAGAGAAGGCAGCTCGGGCCAAGAGCTGTAGCCGCTATTGTCGTCGTAGAGGAGAGCCACCAGCGGGCACAACACTGTCAAAGAGTGGTAGCGCGTGGCTAGGCGACGGTGATGACACACGTGAGCGAGGGGGAGAGAGGCAGACGCGTTGGGCATCGAGGAGAAGTGAGTGAGAGAGAGAAGTTACCGTGGGCTAGTGAAAAGATAAGGTAGAAGATAAATGGGCTTTGCAGTAACTACTGTTGGGCTAAATCTCAGTGGAGATTCAAAGTGCGGCACTGCCGCATGCCGAGACCGGCACTGTCGCACTCCCCAAAATAGTTGGAGTTAGCTATAAACTATATGACTCTCTCTATATATGATATGGACATATATCACCTATATACCATGATCAGAAACAAATCATCAATACAAACCATGATCATGATACATAAGTTGAATTTTATTAATCATTTTGAAGCACAATATGAACTTTTTCAAATCTTTTGCCTTGATACTAGTTGTTCAAACAGAGGCTTGCTAAATTGCAAACTACGTTACGAGAATCAAGTATATTTAGCTCACTACGCAAAGCATAAAACCTTGACTCATCGAGAGGCTCAGTAAAGATATCAGTTAGTTGCTTTTCATGCTCACATAGCGAATTTTGATATCTCCTTTAGCTTCGTGGTCTCTTAAGAAGTGATGTCAGATGTCTATGTGCTTCATTCTTGAGTAGCTTATGAGATTGTTTGCAAACTTTATGGCACTTTCATTGTCACATAATAATAGGATTTTGGTAAAGTAACATCTAAAATCACGAAGGGTTTGCCTCATCCAAAGTAGTTGAGCACAACAAGCACCGGCTGCAACATACTCGGCCTCGATGGTGGAAAGGGTGACACAATATTGCTTTTTAGAACTCTAAGACACTAGGGACCGTCCAACGAATTCACATATCCCCGAAGTGCTTTTTGATTTACTTTGCAACTGGCATAATCAGAATCTGAATACCCAAGTAAATCGAACTTAGAGCCCTAGGATGCCATAAGCCAAGGTTAGGAGTGTGTATAAATATCTCAAGATTCTCTTAACGGCCACCAAGTGACACTCTTTCAGGTTAGCTTGAAATCTAGCACACATGCACACACTAAGCATAATATCGGGCCTAGATGCGCATAAATAAAGTAGAGAACCGATCATGGAGTGATATACCTTGGTATCTATGGCTTTCCCTCCATCATTGAGATCAAGATGTCCATTGGTTGGCATGGGAGTTTTGATAGGCTTGGCATTCACCATGTCAAACTTCTTGAGCATATCATGGGTGTACTTTGTTTGGCTAATAAAAGTTCTATCCTTCACTTGCTTGACTTGAAATCCAAGGAAGAACTTCAATTCACCCATCATGGACATCTCAAATCTCTTGGTCATGATCCTACTAAATTCCTCATAAAAAGCATGATTAGTACTACCAAATATTATGTCATCGACATATATTTGGTACACAAATATGTTTTTACCAACTTTGCAAGTGAAAATGGTAGGATCGGCTTTGCCTATTTCAAAGCCTTGTTTAAGCAAGAAATCCTTAAGGCATTCATACCATGCTCTTATGCTTGCTTAAGCGCATAGAGCGTCTTTTGGAGTTTGTAGACGTGGTTGAGGAACTTGGGATCTTCAAAACCCGGTGGTTGCTCAACATAGACAAGTTCTTGAATAGGGCCATTGAGGAATGCACTCTTGATATCCATTTGATATAGCTTGAAGTCATGATGGGCAACATAGGCTAGAAGAATTCAGATTGCTTCAAGCCTAGCCACCGGTGCATATGTTTCTTCAAAGCCCAAGCCCTCTACTTGAGTGAAACCTTGAGCGACCAATCTTGCCTTGTTTCTTGTCATCACGTCATTCTCATCTTGCTTGTTGTGGAAGACCCACTTGGTGCCAATGATATTGGTATTGGGTCTTTCCACCAAGGTCCACACTTGATTCCTCTCGAAGTTGTTGAGCTCCTCTTGCATGACCATCACCCAATCTTCATCTTCAAGAGCCTTTTCAACCTTGACTGGTTCCACAAGAGAAATAAACGAGTAATATTGATAGAAATTAGCTAAATGTGAACGTGTCAGTACCCCTTTCAAAGACTCCCAAGTATATTATTGACGGGGTGATCTCTTTGAATGGTTTGCTTAAGCCTTAGGTGCTCAATAGCTTCTTGTTCATCTTCTAGACCATCATCTTCTTTTTGCTCAAATATTGGTTGCAGGTTCTGTCCTCGAATCGGAGTTGGACTTGCTGCTGTTTGCAAAGGGGGTGCGGCACTGCCGCTCTGCTGATTTCTAGTAGGGCTTAGCTCCCCCTTAGCATCAGGTACGTCAGCGAAAACTTGTTCATCAGCAGCTTGGGGAACCACCAGATCAGTGACTTCATCCTCTTGTGGCCTAATATTGCTGATAGCCAATTGCTTGATTGCATCACACGATGGATCCTCCTTTCCTACAACACTTGAATAAACTTGCTCTACTTGAGAGCCATTAGATTCATCAAATGTCACATCTATCGCTATTTCAACTCTCCTGAAGGTTTTGTTGAAAACATGGTAGGCATGCACATTTGATCCATAACTAAGAAGAAAACCTTCATAAATTTTAGGTGCAAATTTAGACATTTTGGGTTTCTTGTTAAGTATGAAACACTTACACCCAAACACTCTAAAATAAGACACCTTTGGTTTGTTACCAGTTAGAAGCTCATATAAAGTTTTCTTCAACTTCTTGTGCAGGTAGAGGCGGTTGATGGCATGACAAGCAGTGTTGGTGGCGTCACACTAAAATAAATCCGATGTCTTATACTGATCTAGCATTGTCCTTGCCATATCAATGAGTGTCTGGTTCTTTCTCTCTACTACACCATTTTATTGAGGGGTGTATGGACTTGAAAACTCATGCTTGATGCCCTCTTCATCAAGGAACTCCTCAACTTGGGTGTTCTTAAATTCGGTCCCATTGTCGTTTCTAACTTTCTTGATGGGAAGACCAAACCCATTTTGAGATCTTCTAACAAATGTTGTTACTTTGTCTCTAACTTGGCCCTTATCAAACAAGAAAAAAATACCCAAGTGAAATAGGAATAATCATCAACAATAACAAGACCATATTTGTTACCCCCGATGCTTATGTAGGCGACCGACCTAAAGAGATCCATGTGAATAAGCTTCAATGGTTGTGTAGTGGTCATGATGCTCTTTGGTGGGTGAGGTACACCAACTTGCTTTCCGGCTTGACAAGTGCTACATATTCTATCTTTCTCAAAGTGAACATTCGTTAGTCCAAGGATGTGTTCATCTTTTTGAAGTTTGGCCAAGTTCCTCATCCTAACATGAGCTAGTCGGCGATGTCAAAGCCAACTCATGCTAGATTTTGCCACTAAACAAGACTCAAGATTTGTCTTACCTTTGTTAAAATCAACTAGGTAAAGCTTATTCTTTAATCGACCCGTAAAGACAATAGAGGAATCCTCCCTTCTAAAGACTTCCACACCCTTATCGGTAAAGAGACAATTTGTAACGCCTCGGGTGTTAAGCATGCATTAGGCACTGCAAAACATGAGCATGAGCAATTGCTTGTGATAGAAATGAAACAGTGGTTTGAAACATGTGAAACATAACTTCAAAACATGGATGTTGCAATTGCTTGTTCAAATAAAACTATGCCATGAGTATGCTTGTTTAGGTCAATAAACAAGTTTGTTTGGTAGTGCAAATAATTTAGAAATGGTTAGCGCAAATTTTGGAGCAAGTTTTGTATTCAAAAGTTTCTCAAATTTTGCTTTTAAAAATAATTTAGAAAAATAGAGTTTTGATTTAAACTAACTTTCAATCTCTAATTAAAAATCTATTTGGAATTTCAAATTTTACCCTAAAGAAAAGTTGTAGAGTTTAAAATTCTAATAAAAATTTATTTTTTGACCAAATTGTGAAAATAGATTTTTGTTGCTCAAAAATATAAAAATGTTGATGTTATTCAAAAAATAAAAAGGAAAATTGGTTTATACCTGTTTTGGGCCGCACGCTTCACTTCTCGGCCCACGGCCGAAGCCGGCCTGGCCCGTTCACCCCGCCCGCCTCCCTCTCCCGTGCACCGCCGCGTGGATGCCATGCGCCGGTGACGGCAGCACCTGGCCGTCCGGTGGCCCCCGCGTCCCTTCGTGCCCGCCTACTCCCTCCGCGCGCGCGTCCGCCTCTACTGCTTCTTCCCATTGCCTCTCTTTGCCCCACAACAGTAGCAGCAAGCCGAGTGGCTTTCTCTGCCACCATGCACCACCGCAACACCCACCGGTGTCGTGCTCCTCCCCCACACCGCCATTGCCCGATTCGTCTTGCGCTCAGCTCCGCCTCGCCTTCCTCCTTCTCGTGCTCGCGCCCTTGCCATGGTTTGCGCTCGAGGTAAGGCTCAATTGAGCGTTTCCTCCGCCACAGCGCCATGGCCACCGCTCACGGCCATGCATGGCCAGAGTCCCCTCCGCTCTCTCTCTCTTCTGTCTTAGGCACCAGCATCGCCTTCACCTCACGGAGCTCGCGCGCGCCTCGTTGGTCGCCACCACGGCTTGCTCCGGCCGACCGTCGTGTGCCAGCACCGCTGTGCCGCCATGCTCGTCGGCGAGCCCAATGCCGAGCTCATCTAGCCACGTGTTAGGTGCCACCGGTTTCGCCTCATCGCGGGGAGTCGAGTGGTGGTGACCTCTGTCACCGGGGAGCTCACCACCGGCGAGAACGTCGCCGTGTCCTCCCTGTGTGTGTGACAGGTGGGCCCGGGGACCCCACTGTTAGCCGCTCTGGTGTAGAGCGAGGGAAATGCGTGGGTTGCACGTAGCAATTAAGGCAGTGTAGATTTTCGGTTTATAAAGAAAATAATTTCTAGAAATGCTTTAAAACATTTGGAAAAATCATATCAGGGTGAAAACAGCTCCAAAATCTGTGAAACAAAATTTGGTAGACTTCATATGAGTAGATCTATAGTTTAAAAATATTGTATGTTAATTTTGTGATACTTTTCTGTGGAGCTTTATTTAATTCTTGTAATTGCTGTTTTCTTAGAAAATGCATAGTAAATCACATGTTGCTCAGAAAAATATGGTTCTAGTTTTGTTAGTCTTCTTTTGTGACGTGCTTTGTATGAAAAATATATGTCATACATATTCTGTAGAAAAATATTGATGTCTAGTTCAAGTGCCTTTATTGGTTGATTTTTATTATTTTTGCTAGAGAGAAAAATTAGTATAAAACATGCATATGATAATTTTTGTATAGTGTTTGTTTACTATGTAGATCATGGGAAAAATACTAAATCTATTGTTTGATATTTTTCATAGTACAAAGTATTTTCATGCTCATTTATACCTCCTAGCTTGTTATCTTTGTGTAGGCAGTTTTGCTTATCCAATTACCATGAAAATTTTATGATAGGCTAATTTTGGTATGACTATGCTACTATAATTTTTATAGATTTTTCTATGTACTAGAAATATAGGTTGCTGTTGTGACCTTAGTTTATATTGAATATAAGATAATATTATTTATGTATGATTAGTTTAATAATGTAGCTTTAGTGTATCTTTGAAGCATAAAATCCTTTGCTGATGTAACTTGGCATGTTAGTATGGTTGTGTTGATGAAGTATAGCAGCACTCATGTTAGGGCTACATGTTAGTTAGCAGAAAAGAACGGGAGTTAGTAGTAGAAGATAATGCAGTAGATGACATGTACTCGTGGTACTTGTCCTTGGATGATGTTGACTACTTAGTAGAAAAGTGTTACCTCTATACCATCCAATTAATCTAAGTGTGTTCATCTCCATTACATGCAATCATGATCATTGCATGACATCGCATCCGATGCACCATTTTCATAAGTACTTATATAATTGCATCATACAGGATCACAGGAGGAAGTGTCAGTAGCAGTGTAAGAGGAGCAGATCGGGACTGACCCACAGGAAATCTAGGCACAGGAGGTGCCAAAGGAAGAGGAGCAAGGAGAGGACATGCCCAAGTGCGTGGACCATCAACCTAGTTCGTTTGAGCCAGGCAAGCCCTGGAGCATTCTAAGTCTCCTACTTTATAAAAACAATCCTTTATATATATATGAGTTTTATATATTGTTGCATTAAGTTATAGGAGTTGGGTGAAACCATTGATTCATTTATTAATATCCTTGCCTACCTTATTACATTCTTACCTTGTTAGGTTTAGGATCGAATAACTGCTTAGCCCTGCTTAGACCGGTAGCGATAGGTGATTTTCGGTCACCTGCAATTATAGGTGGTTACTGGAATACTTTAGCCATGAAATGGATGATATCCTGGAAATAATCATATGTTGATGGATAATTGGAGACCGGACGGAAAAGTTAGAGGCAACCAAATAGGGTTCTGGGGTGCTACTAGTTTTTCGTCTATGTCGGTTAAGGACTGATCGTTGCTCGTCCCTCTTGTCATGTTCAACGCATGCCTCACATTTAGCTGGCTGAATAAAGTACCTTTCGACTACGAAGCTAGTGACATTATTCAGGCTAGGATCTACATGGGTGCGCGTACTGGTGCTGAAGGGGGTATGACAGGGACGCGAAGAGTGAGCCCAAGGTGTGTCCTAGCTGTCGGGCGGTCCCTAGGTACTGTGGCTCTAGTTTCTCCCGCGACGTTTACCTAGATAGTGTCATTGGTGATCTATAGCTCACTTTAGCGGGTGAGTATGGTTTGTGTGAGGAATAAATCACCAGCTGGTTAGGAATCAATTCTAATTGCCATCGCTCCTAGATAGTGAGCACTTGACTCGAGTTACAACATCGTAGCAATGACGATGGAACACTGATGGTTATATGGATGATGTTGGAATTGCTAAATCCAAGTTGGTAATTGGATGTTATTAGTTAATCAAGTGATTGTTATAGTATAGGTGCTTACCTAGCTTGATAGGTTATAATAAAGATGAGGCAAAGTACTTAAACGGTTCCTTATGTTAACTTACCGCTCTTTCGCAAATGAGTCAGCTAGTCCACTAAAAGAAAGCCTTGCATACTCCTTGGGGTCACTTTATTTTAGTTTAAGACGGGTAAGTCTAGCTGAGTACTTTCTCGTACTCAGGGCGTTGTTCTCATTGTTATTGCAGATGGTCAGATGTACTACGGTTATTGCATCAACTGCCTGTACCCGGCGATGGGCGATAGCTAGGACCAAGGGCAATGGTCGCTGCGTATATCTTATCTGATGCTTTTGTTGGAAATGACTACCTCCTAGCACTGTATCTGAACTAAACGTGTGTGGCTTTAAAACTATTTGCTTCCACTATTTCATTATAAACTTGGTTTATAATAACTTTATGTTTTAAACTCTGATGTATTCAACTGTTGTTGCGAACTTTATGTAATATATGACTGTAGCTACTAAACTTGTACGATCTTGGTTTGTATGTTGGTTGATTTGAAATCCTTCATGGTTTCACAAACTACCAGGTTATACAGGCTTAAGTTTGTTAAATTATCTGCTTCGGCGAGTGATTGTTTTACTTAATTTCGTATAATTGGTCAGTTCTGTTACACAATTGTAACCCATCTCACACAATTGAGAGACGGACAATAAATTGTAACTCAACGAATCAACATGTAAAACATTTGTAATTGAATGCTCAAGGGTTATAGCAACTTTACCGAGACCAATCACACCCCCCTTAGAATAGTCTCCAAATACAATATTTTCATTTGAGTCCATCTTCGGGGTATATGATGAGAACATACTCCTTTCTTCGGTCATATGATGTGTACATCCACTATCAAGCATCTAACTTGATCCATCGGAGGAGTATGTCTGCAAAACAGATTTAGTTGCTTGATTTAGGTCCCTAATTAGACTTGGAGCCTTGCATGTTAGTCACAAGAAATTTAGGAGCCCAAATAAAAGTATTCCTACATATGTTGGCTTCCTTTCCAACATATTTGGTAACCACTTTTTTACTGCCAATGTTCCTCAAAACAAAACATGATGTCAACCTTTGTCGAGGTAGTTGGTGCTTTGGTTGATAGGCATCCTTGTTCATGGTGCCCCATAATGATTCATTTGGCTTCTGCTGAACCTATTTCTGCTGGAACACCTTCTTCTTAGGCTTAGTCTAAATAGGAGCAGAACTGGTAGCCTTTCCTTTTCTATGGGGAGCGACACTGCCGCTCTGGATTGTGGCACTGCCACTATCTGTGCAGGCTGATCTGTACCAATTCTTTTCTTCCTCTCAAACTTGACACTCATACCTATCACGGAACCGCCCAAATTATAAGAACAAAAGTACAAAAACAATCGCCGGAGCAATTAAATTCCCGTACTTAAGCTCCTATAACTCTGGTAGTCCAATGAAATCACGAGGGATTTCAAACCAACCAACATACAAGCCAAGATCGTAGTGATTCAACATAACAAGACACATGTTACATCTATTATTACAAGTAATTCAACATAGATCGGAGTTCCATAGAGTTATTACAACTCAAGTTCAAAAGTAGCGGAAGCAAAGTAGTTTGAAACTAATACCACCTTAATTCAAATACATGTCAGTACCAAGGTCAATTTCCAATAAAAGCATGAGAGACAAGATAGCTCAGAAGGATCATGCCCATGATCACACTTCGCCACTACATCAGGAGTCATCCAATTCTTGCAGTAGCCATGATACATCACAACCTGCAACAAGTGGGAATAAACCCTGAGTATGAGGAGATACTCAGCTAGACTTACCCATCATAAACCATAAATAATATGACACCGAGGAGTATGCAAGGCTTCCTTTTAGTGGGCTAGCTTGACTCATTTGCGAAAAGCATAAGTCATCATGAATGAACCATTTTAAGCACTTTTGCATCATCTTTGTTATAACCTGTTAATCTAGGTAAGCACCTATGCTAAAACAATCACTTGATTAACTATTAACATCAAAGTTACCATCTCAAGTTTAGCATTTCCAACATAATCCACATAACCATCCATGTTCCATCATTATTACTACGGTGCCATAACTCAAGTCAAGTGTTCACTATCTGGTGAACGATGGCGATTCGAATCGATTATTCACCAGCTGGCAATTTATTCCTCACACAAACCTCACTCACCCGCTAAAGTGAGATATTGGTCACCGAGTCAACTATCTAGGTAAAGTCTCGAGTTTGCGAGGAACCACATGTACCCGGGGGCCGACCGACTGCCCTTTGGTCTTATCATCGTGCCCCCATGTCCTACCACACCTTCTCCGGTACAGTGCGCTGCGGGCAATCTACTTGGCCTAAATAATCTCCCAGTTTTGCGGTTGGAAGGTACTTTATCCGGCCAGCTAAATGTGAGATATGTGTTTAACATGACCCGAGACCCAACAACGGTCGGTCCTTAATCGACACAGATGGAAACTACAAACACCCTAGAACCCTGTCTGGTTGCCCAATACTTATTCCGACCGGTCTCCAATTATCCATCAACACTTGGTTATTTCCAGGATATCATCCATTCCATAGCTAAAATGTTCTAGTAACCACCTATAGTTCCCGGTGATAGGACATCACCGACCGCTACCGGTCTAAGCAGGCTAAGTAGTTATTCGACCCTAAACCTAGCAGGGTAAGAATGTAATAAGGTAGGCAAGGATAGTAATAATACATCAACGGTTTCACTCAACTCCTATAACTTAATGCAACACTATATAAAACACATATATATAAAGGATTGATTTTATAAAGTAGGAGACTTAGAATGCTCCGGGGCTTGCCTGGGATCGAACACTTAGGTTAGTGTTTGACAGATGACACTCGCTTAGCGAGCATCTCCCATCCCGGCACATGCTTAATCCTTTCATCTTCGGGATAGGTCCACCAAACACCATCTTCGGGTTTGGCTCTCACATCTCGTCCTTCATGTGGGGCATCTAGCGAACCCAAATGAGATGCAAGACGCATGTGTATGAATATGATGAATGGTAACACAAGATGCATCACATAATCAATTAAAGAGGGCAAGCACATCAAGCATAACACAAGTTTAACAAGATCACAAGTATCTTAACTTGACCATCATCAAGGGTATAAGCCACACTTAGCAACACATGAAGTAAACAACCATAACTAGCATCTGACAATTTCTGGACGGCAAACAACAGCTGCATGTTTGGATCATAACTAGAGTTATACAAATCCAATAGCCATGCAACAAGACATTCTAGAAATCTTATGAAATTGTCCACAATTCATCTTTAATCATCTTAGCATGATTCTCAAGCTAACCAAGTCAAACATGCATATTTATAGAATCTGGTCCAGAGATTCCAGAGAATAACTATTTCTGGAACCCAACTAGGAGCAGTCATAACTCACAAACTACAATGCCAAATACCACAAAAATTTAACATAAGCTAGATTAATGAGTCATATACAACTTTGTTATAAGTATGTTTCTCATCAAACATCATTTTCATGGTGCAATTACCAAAGTCCCAGAAATTGTCTAGGAAAGCATCAATTACAAGAATAAATATTAACTTATATTCCAAACATACATTTGGCCACAAACAATGTAACCATCATAAAGTACATGTTAAATTATCATCAAAAATCATAGTGCTCATCACTAAATAAATTCTTTTAATGCATTTCTTAATTTATTTATACGCCTAGGTGATTTAATGAACATATACCAAAAGTGCACCATAAATTCTACAATAATTGTAGTAGCTAGAATATCATCACAATAGTCTATTGTAAACATTTCAAGCCATTTGGACATGTACATCAACCTCTATGAAAAAGACAAATTGCTATTGCAAGAATTCATGTGAGAGCAAGATACACTAATAACTCACTCATACAACAACCAAAATTCATGATATTCTTGTCACACATCAAACATCATATGATTAGCATGTCACAAAAATTTCACTTCATTTGGAGCCCTAGATCTTCAATTATGAAAAATAACAAATTCAACTAGTTTTACAACCCTACTGCATAAATCTATTTTTACAGAGAAAACTTTAAACTAAAACATGCCATATTATAGATCTACTGCACAGATAATTTCACAAGGATTCTAAAAAGTCCTTATTTGCTATTTTATGATTTTTTTCTACAATTTACTATGATTTTCCAAAGTTTCAGCTATAATTATGCATAAAGGAAAAGGAAAAAAGAAAAACTGCACTATGTGGCACTATTCAAATGTGTCATGGAATTTGCAGTTAGGCCCCTAGATTTTGTTGAATTCGTGTGCGAGGTCCCTGACGTGAACTGAACAGAGAAGCTCACCGGGGAAATGGCCGGCGGCGGCCGGAGGAGGCACGATGGCGAAGGGGGAATGGCGGGGGAGCATCAGGGGGCGCCGACGCACCTGTTGGTGGCCTCGGTTCGCCTCGAGGTGGGCCGAGGAGGCGGGGCCACGCGGAGCAGCGGCTCACCAGCGGCGGCTCGCCTGGCCACAGGGCTCCGGCGGCTTTCGGCTTGGGCGAGCGTGCCCACGAGGTGCAGCACGACGAGGTGAAGGCAGTGGTGCATGTGGTTGCGGCCGTGAGGGCCTAGAGCGGTGAGGACGCGGGTGGCAGCAAGCTTGGTCGGCCGTCCATGGCGGACGCGCCTACGCGAGCGGCAAGGGCGAGAGGGAGTGCGAGAGCGAGGGGGGAGGCCGAGAGAGGGCTCGGACGCTCCAATTCAAGGCAGTAGCACTGGCAGAGACGGCAGTGTGCATGGCAAAGGAGGTGGTGCGCGGCGTGCATGCACGGTGACCACGTTGGCAAAGCGTCGAGCACGTGGTGGGCGCAGAGTGGAGCAAGGTGGGCAGCGATTTGGGCTAGATCTGGGCCGATTTGGACCATGGGCTCAAAAGCAAAGTTGTAGCCCACGCAACACTCTATCATCTTTGTTAAGACCACTCTGCCATTAGAGCTATGGATTAAGAGACAATTACATACCAATATGACTATGTCAACACATTGACGACCAACAAGGGAACTCAAAATTGATGATCAAAACGTGGTCAAACTCAAGCCAACTTTTTGTATGCTCTTCTCCAAGATGTAAGCTCCAACTTCTATAGTTGGCTCAACTTGAGTTGTTTAGCAAAAACACGAGAACGCGGCGTGCCAACCGTCTTGTCCTTGCCGGTCCAAGTCCATGAATATGATGAAACTAACAGTTTTGGGAATTGATTTTGAAGGTCCCAACAAGCTCCAAATCTGATGAGACTTGATCTATTGTTTCCTTCACAAGGCATACTCCAACTTGTATTAAGGAATACAATTGAGCTTCCATATGAATTTGGAATATAAAAGGTCACAAACACAGCAACTCACTGCTGTCAACCCAAGACTTAGAATTATTTCTAGGGCTGAAAAACAACAGCTGATTCAAACTTTGAGCCTCTGTTTGATCTATTTCCAAGATGATTTGTCTCTTCTTCCAAAAACAAAGTTTCTTCTCCATAACATGAACTACAACTTTTATTTAAGATCCAACATCAAAACTAGTATAAAACATATAGTTCTACTTTGATCAATGTAGCATCGTGATAAAGCTTGAATTGTCCTTTGTGATCCATTGGAGTATTTTTAGGGCATTTGCTTAACATGAACCTTTCATGACTTTCATTGTAGAGTCCATCTAGAGTCATTTGGGCAAGATTGCAAGGTTTGGTTGATGACCTATATTCTATTCACTTAATAGTGCAATTCAAGCACTTAGTAAACTCATTCCAACAAGGATATAACTTATCATTTTATGTGACTTTTTGACTCCAAACTTCATGAAACTTTTCCAGTGACCAATATAGATGGGTATTGATGTGAGAAACATGAATATATTACCATATCACCTCCCAAGCATATATCTTGAAAAGGGCCTATGAGTAAAGCAAGGGTGAAATATCCAAGTTTAGGTTGGGGCTCATTTCCATAGGTTTGACCTTGACATCTTCATCACCACTTAATTTGTCATGTTTGAGCTCAAACCCACTGCTTAACTAGTGGCAAACACCTGGGGTGTTACAATAGCCATTTATGATCTTTCTTCCATTTGTCTTGGCTCCTACAGTGTGCCCAAGCGCATGCTTGATTGAGAGGTGTCTCCCTTGCTTGAATTGAGACACTTTTAGTTCACTTCCCTTCTTGTCACTTACTTGAGCCATACCACCCAAGCAGCCCTTACCAATGATTTTATTGATCCTAGCAATCTCCTTTCTCATGGCCTCCATGTTTGCAAGGTTAGTAGAATAAACATTCAAATCAAGATTATAACATTTTCCACAACCTTGACTAGTGGAAGGATTAGAGGCATCCTTTGCCTTAGAGGGATGTGAGTTGCTATCCCAAAGAATGTTATATTGTAGCTCAAGTTCTTTGTGCTTTTCATCTAAGTCACAATACTTTTTCTTGAGAGCAATATTTTCTTTCTTTATGATAGCATGGTCCCCTTGCACTTTGGCCAAGGCCTTGCGTAAGGATTCCACCTCACTTCTCTCTAATGCAAGAGTTTCCTTGCTAGCAATATAGAGATCCTCTTGTTGGATAAGAGTTTTCTCTCTAGATTCTAGCTCGGCTTGGACACTCTCTAAGTCCTCCATTAGTTTAGTGATGAATAGTTTGGTCTTTCCATCCAAGTTTTTAGTTAATTGATTAATTTCTTCACCACTAGATTCATCATCACTAGAGCTATCACATAAATCACTACTAGAGATGTCACTAGGTGGTGGAGGTGGAGGAGCTTTGGATTTGGATTTAGATTTTACCTTCTCACCCTTTGCCATAAGACAAATCTGAGGGGAGTAGTAGTCATTATCGGGCAAGTTGGTGAATAGCCTTGGTGGAGAAGATGGCTTGTTGATAGCAATTGTTGCAATTTTCTCATCTTTTTCACTTGAGCTTTCAATGGTTGAGTCCCACTAATGCCCAACCTCTGCCAAAATTTTCTTGCTCTTCTTGAAGTTGGCCTTGTCCTCCTTCCTCTCTTTCTTGTGCTTATGGTCCTTAATCTCATATGGGCACTTTGCAATGAAGTGGTTGGTGCTCCCACAATTGTAGTATGTTCTCTTTTTTTGTTGGGAAACTTTCTCCTTGCTACCTTGTACCCTTCTTCTTCAACCCTTTATGGAACCTTCTCATAAAGAGAGCAACATCATCTACTTTCTCATATTAGTCATCACCATTTTCACTCTCACTTGAGGATGTGGTGGTCTCTACTGTTTCTTGAACTTGCTTGGGTGCCTTGGGCTTACTAGTTGAAGCTTGCTTGTTGGTCTTTGACTTGCTAGTAGAGCCTTGCTTGCTTGATTTGTTGGCCTTGAGAGCTACATCTTTGTTGTTCTTGATGCCTTCTAGCTTTGCTTGCAACTCGCCAAGCTTCTTCCTCTTATTTGCTTCTTCTCTTTGCATGTCAAAGGTCAAGATCCTCCCAAGTACATCATTTGGTGTGAAGTACTCAAACTTCTTCTTATCTCTAATTAGAGTCATTATGGTCTCATTTCTTGGTAAGTAAGTTTCCAACATAATCTTGATAACCTTGTGATCATCTAGCTCATCACACTCATAGCCTCTAATCTTGCCTACTATGGTCATCAACCTATCAAACATCTCTTATGGCCCTTCTCCATCTAAGATAACAAACTGGTTGAGTTTGGACATCATCAAATCAATTCTTGTCTTTCTCACTTTATCAATCCCTTCATGTGCAAAATGCAAAGTATCCCAAATTTGCTTGGCAACATCCACACCAATCAGTCTATTGTACTCATCACCATCCAAGGCACTACGTAGCACACTAGTGGCTTGGCCGTTGAGATGGATGATCCTCATTTTTTTTCATGGTTGGATTCTTGGGGTCAACCGGTGGCTCAAATCCATTGCACACAACCTCCCAAATGCCGGGATGAAGTCTTATAAGATAGGCTCTCATCAAGTACTTTCACTTGGCAAAGTTAGTCCCATTGAAATGAGGTAACTTGCCCGCAGGCACATTGATGATAGACTTGTGATCATGGTTAGTCATAGACATAGAAGAATAGTTAAAGGATATGGCGACATATTTGTTGTCATCATTCTTCTTGCCCTTTCCTTTCTTGTTCTTCTTGCTATGTACTTGGTAGGACTCATCATCATCATCACCATCTTCGGAGTTGCTATATAGCTCACTTGAAGATGCATTGGAGGCTTTTGCTTCTTATTCTTTCTTCTTTCTTTCTTCTTTTCTTTTTCTTCTAGTTTCTCTCTTGAGTCTTCTTTCTTCTTTTCTTGCTTTCTTCTCTTCTAACCGCTGCTGCTCCTTCTTCTTCTTCTTTTCTCTTGCTTCTCTTTTGAGCTTTCTTGCTTCTCTTCTCTTTTTCTTCTCTTCTTCATTGAGAACTCTTTCGGCATCGGTAGCCTCAAGATGTGGGAGCGTGGAAACACTTGCTATCGACACGCTTAGCTCGCTGTTGTCGGTGTCGTGCAAGCCAACTAGCTTCGGACTGACATCCACTGGCTTGACGCCGCTAGTTCCTTCTCCGGGATCCATACCTCACGTGGTGAACATATACGAGGTAACCTACTCCAATAACACTTGTAGGATCTCTAGTACGCCTAGAGGGGGGTGAATAGGCCTATAAAAATTCAACTCAACCGAAGTCAAATTCACCAGCGGCACTATCGCTCTGTGAGCGTGGCACTGCCACACCTGCAGGAGCGATTAGTTCACAATTCAAAATCTACCCAACGAAATTTAGATCGGGTAAATTTCTTAGATTCCTACAAAGTAGTATATCACAGATCAATAGCTGAAAGTGGTGGGAACACCACACACAAGTAGATCGGCCTCAAACCCTAGAAATCACCTTTACAACAACAAGAACACAAGTGTAGCAACACAAGCACAAGATGACACAAGAATTTATCCCATGGTTCAGCTCGCCACCAAGTTGCCTAAGTCCACATTGTTGAGGTGTGCCACTAAGGCTTAGGGCTTTGCAACCCTACCTCGTTCTCAAGTCAAGAGAGTGAACGCTTGAGATGAGGGGTGATTTTAGTAGCTGAAAGATATTGTTACAAACCTCCTGAGGCTACCACAAGGTTGGCAAGCTCACCGGGCGATGCTCTAGCTGGCTAGGAGCCAAGCTCCAAGAGTAACAAACACAATCGTCGGTCAAAATGTGAACCAAGTGCTCTTTAGGCTTTGAGAATAAGTGGAGATGCTCTCTAATCACTTTTGGCACCTTTTTCTCTCAAGGATTGATAGAGAAATCAATGGAGAAGCTTGAGAGCTTGAAGAGAGCCAATGGAGGAGAGAGGATATGAGCACCAGGTCTGTTCTGCCGAAAATGAGTAGAGGTGGAAGAAGAGAGACGTTGGGGAAGGACAGAGAAAAGTATAAATACCCCCTGTCTTCCAATGATCACTTAAGTGTGGCAGTGATGCGGTGTGGTAGTGCCTCCCTCCAGGTGCGGCACTACCGCACTTAGCAAGACAGCAAAGGTGAAAGAGTTATTGAGCTGGCTGTCTTGGCTAAGGTGTGAGGATGTATTGTGTAAAGATTAAGCACTTGGTTGCACACTTTTAACTAGTTGTAGTGTCCCCCTTTATAGTATGGCTTTTTCTATACTCAATTTCAAAAGATAAAAGTAATTAAACTTCCTTTGAGCGTGTTGCCGTCCACATTTGTAATTGGGGGCTCCTCCATTTTATGTAACATCCTTGATTACAAATTCCCTACTGGTCATCTTAATGAATCTCACTAGTCCTCTAATTAAGTGGTCATCAACACCAAAACCCATAATAGGGCTTGATTGCACTTACAATTTGTGTTTACTTCATCCTAAATATTTCACCAACTGATGCATAGTTACTTTAGAACATAGTGATGGAATTTTTTTCCATCTGTTCTTGTCTTCCTAAAAGTTGCTTTTGATTTTCGGGATTAAATAGGGTATCTGCATGGTGCTACAAGCTTATTTATTAGTTTGGATGAATGTCCCTGGCTGCTTTGTTAAATCTGTTATACACTTAGGCTGATCATATATTTTTCAATTTATCACAAGTTTTGAATCCACTCCAAACAAAATTGTTGATGTCCATGATCTTCTCTGATAAAACGCCTATTATTGCATTTAATCATAGAGATGCAACTAACAAGGCCATTTTCAACCAAATCAAGTTTTTACCCTATATTCAATAGTTGTTGTCCCCTTCTTAGAGGATCTTGCATTTAAACATGGGATCTTTTTGGTCCATATAAGATGGTACATTTTACCTGTGTTGCTGATTTCTATTTTTTTTGTTTGGAATACCTATGTATTATTATAGTGGAGTAGTGTTTTTTTTCCTTTTCATGCAAGGGTGTTCCTGCTTCCTTATTGTTCCGGTAACTATTGCTGCAGTTTTTTTTATTTGGTCTTTCACTCTTTGCTTGGCTAGTGTTCCTGTGATTGATGGCCATGGAAATGATGCAGTACAGACAAGAGGGTCTGCCCTGGTCTCATCTGTGCATGGTATGCTCCCATCTTCAGTAATTGCCATTTTCTTAGATACCTCATTATTCAGAACTCATGGTCCCAATTCTTTTAGCATGCGTACATTGGTGAGTTAATTTTTAGATGACGTCTTCTGTTTTTTCTTTGGATGCATGTGTATTATTATATTGGGGTATTGTTTTTTCTTCTTTTCATGCAAGGGTGTTCCTGCTTCCTTATTGTTACTGTACCTATTGCTGTAGCTTTTTTAACTGATTTCGTGCTTTCAGTCTTTGCTTGGCCAGTGTTTCTGTAATTGATGGCCATGGGAAGTGTTGCAGTAAAAGCATGACTCCAATTCTAAATTTACAGACAAATACAGAAAAGAGGGTCTGCCCTGGTCCGATCTGCGCATGGCTATTCTCCTATCTTCAGTAATCATTTATTTTCTTAGGTACTCCATATTATTAAGAACTCATGGTCTTAGTTCTTTTAGCATATGTAGATCGATGAAATTTTTTTTTGGATGACGTCGAATTTCCTTTTCCTCAATGTCAAGGTTAAATTGCCTCTGATTATTGACTTCAAAACTGACACGTGTGTGTGTGTTTTCCATTTTTTGTTGCTTTATTACAATCTGCATCAACCCGCTTTGGATACTTTGTGTGCAATGTGATAGGAACAAAGGGCAATTATATACTGTCTATGTGAGTTTGGCTGTGTATGATGAAATTTTGGCATCTTGTATTACTACATAGCCCATTTAGGATGAGTCGAATGAGGCTTACAAAATAATTTGACAATGACATGATGCTTATGATATATGGGCTATATAAATATTTGGGCTGCAATGAGATTATAAGTTGCCTAATGATCAATAGCGTGAAGTATGAATGGGCTCAAATAAATGACTAATTTATGGCCCGTTCTTTCTCACGTATGGCTTGCCAAGACTTTGAAGCCCATAATGGCCGATCTAAGAGAATGTTCAGCCTTATAGCTTATTAATTTTGGATTAGGCCCATGAGTATATATATGCAAAGGTTGAATAGACGTGAAGATTATTTGGGCTGATTAGTGCCGGCTATTAGCAGTCAGTAATCTCAATTATGGGCCCTCGAGAGAAGTGATTTGTGCATGGCCCATGCAAGCATATACGTGTACGTTGGCATGTACAGACTAGTATGTTAGCTTCTTTCCTGAAGCTAACAAGTCTACACCCGTACATCTCTCCATCCGGCCTATACACGTAGACGTGTACAAATACGCCGCTGTGGCAATGTGTTGTACATGGGCCGAGATCGGGCCGCGCGGCGCTCGGCGCTCATCAGACGCCCGGAAATGACGCCACCGCCTCCAAGATGATGAAGCTTCTAGAAAGCTCACGCATGCACGCCGGTGTATCCAGTTGGGCCCATCGATCAGCTAGCAAGGTAAATTAAATCGTGCTTCTCCAAATATGTGGGCCATAGGCTGAATTACCAGGAGATAAGCTCCACCGACGATAAGATCAATTCAAAGTTAAAATATCTCGGCGGCTGGCGCTTGCCCCTCGGAAGGCATCAATTCAAAATTTGAAATACGACATCGCCCGCGCGTCCGTGCGTCTCGGCCGCGCAACGCTCCTCCACAACTGATCGATGGCGGCGCTCTCCTAGCCACCGCCTCAAGCCGGCTACCCTAGCCTTTGCCTATAAAAGAAGGCCAACTCTCTCTTCTCAGGAGGCAGACTCCATCTTCAATATGCAGCCGCCCCGCTAGTCGCACACACATCCATCACGCCGCCGCCAGGCTGCGCACAGCGCACATGCAAGCACCAACGCGTTGCCGCTTTGCTGCACACAGGCTGCTGCCTAGCACACATACCGCGGGGGGCGTCGTCGTCCTTCTCGCCGTCGGCTTGTCAACCGCATCTCCGGCGAGCCGAACATCTACAGCGAGCACTTTGTTTTCCCGGCGAGCTCGTCAGCATCGTCTCCGGCGAGCCGCATGTTGTCGACTCCCGCACCGCCGGCGTCCGTCACCAACGTCGCCATGGCTGCTCACTTTGAAGGTGAAGTTCTTTACACATTTCAATGATCCATGTTTAATCTAGTCGCATAGTTATGGCCCAGGTGCACATGCATCACTCGCAATCTCGGCACGGGCGACGACGGCAAGTTGCACCGGTGCTAGATTTGGCACGGCGAGGTCTGCGGCCATCTCAGCGACGACGGCCACCATCTACTGCGAATCAACGGCAAGATCCGCGATAAACACGCTACATGTGTCGTACCGCGGCCCGACGGCGAAGGCGTCCATGCGGCGGCTCGGCAACACGGGGCATCCACGACGACCACAGCAGCCCGGCGCGGCAACCACCCGGCGAACATGCAGTTTCGGGCATCTACAGCAATGGCGTACACGCGAATCCCTGTGATGATCATGGCCGTGGCGAATACTGCTCGACAAGGCTCCAGTCAACAGTGACTCCGGCGATGGCCGGAGCGGCAAACATGGCCACCGCGGCTGCGGAGCGGCGTGGCCCGGCAACACCTATTCGCCTTAGCAAGCCGGGCCTTGTTGGCCCAGGAACACCAGCAGTGTACAAGCACTACAAGCTAGTGAATTTCAAACAAGCGTATACATGTATAGAGTACATGGCAAGAAAGCAAATGAAAGGCTACAGTACCATGCAAGCCTGTACGTGCAATGTACACATGTTCGGCTCATTGACGGACCATTAATGTTGATCTCTCGGCCCATACAAGCCACGGGCTCAAGAAGGCCCGAAACTCATTTTGGGTACAATGTCTAAGCGCTCGAGTTCACGCACATATATGAATTGGCGAGATGACTAAGTGTCACGTCAATGATCTCAAGAAGTTAACGCAAGGAGAAATCTCCTAAGTGCTACATGAGCACAAGTCTCACACTTACCACACCACCTTTCCGCACCATTAAGGCCGGTGAACCATATGAAGTCATTTTCTTTCCCTGACCGACGAGGCTGAGACGTTTCTTTTCCGCGACCGACGAGGTCGGAACTACTTTGTTTGTGACCGACGAGGCCGAACACTTGACTTCATTATGGGATCCGCACGACGAGGCCGGATACCTTTGCTAGAGGCCGACGAGGCTCTAGCACTTCACCATTTTCATTCATTTGTGCTTATGCATATACATGGAGACAACTCTTATTTATTTGGAGACGACCATCAGCATAGCTTAATCGGAGGTGTTCTGCGGCCCAACGCCGCGGATGTAATTAATTGGAGGCCTCTAGAGGCCCCAGGAACCAGAAGCCACACAATCCTCTGATTGTCAGGTAGAGCTCGGCGCAAAATTATATTAAAGTGGGAAATTGTACTTTGTAATTCTCAAATGAATGAATAAAGTGATATTTACCTGAACTTTTGTCCCTTGTGTTTTATTGCACATTTACTTAATTTTGTATACGGATGTATACTGGCACGCCTGCGCATATTTAGTACTAAGTAGTACTGTAGTACGATCCGCAAAACACAGAGAGATCCCCTTAGTGATTTTTCTGGCGAAACAGGCTGATTACAAAATTTAAATGTAACCAAAAAATAGTTCAACCCTGCATTATACAAAAATATGTGGGATCATAGAAGGATTTTGTCGTGCAGCATGATTTGCAAAATTTCTTCTTGCCAAGGCTATATTCACCCTAATCAGGTTTATAATTCCTGGAAGCATCTTGTGGCGAATAGGGTTTGGGAGGAGGGGAGCAGGTCAAGCGGAGGAAGTAGGGCGGGCACAGGAAGAAGGGCACGATGCACGACGAAGAAGGTGTGGTGTGCAACGCCTCCGCGTAGGAGAGAGACACAATAGGAAGGTACCCACGCACCTATGTCTCAAGTCAAAAAATGTATGTTTTGGCCTGTCTCAAGCCATACGTACTCTACTCGGCCTAAAAATTTCATAACTTACACCCCTATATATATATATGCTATCATGTGTAGCCTCCTGCCTCTAATCCTTCTTTTCTTTTTCACTTATTTTATTTGAAAAGCACAGCTACCTCCTAACTGACATTATCTTAACCAGGAATACATGTTGTTTATTCCATTACTGTATTGCAGTGATTGGAGACTGCTCATCACATTTCCAATAATGTTTATCTATTGTAAGGCCAGTCTCAATGGGGTTTCATTAGAGTTTCATGGGCATTAATTATGCTGATGTGGCACCATATTAACGAAGAGAGAGATGATAAGGGTTTCATGGGAGTAGAGAGAGTTTCATGGGGATAAAACTCTTCTGCACTGTTTCCAAAATCTGGATGTGTTGAAAACGGTGACGTGAAATCCCCACTGAGGCTGGCCTAATGTTGTTCTTCGGTCTGTGTGTGTGGAGATAGAAATCATAAAATTATCCTTCTCCAACGAAAATCATCTTGTGTCCTCACTTTTTTCTCTTAGATTTCATCAAGTCCATTTCAATTTGGTTTTAGTTTAATGGCTCAACTAAGTTAATCTTTTTGCTACTAGCAATATCAATAGTTTATAAGTAATCAATCACTGAGAAGTAGGATATTGCAATACTTTCCTGCCTTCCTCTTATTCCCCTTCTGTCATGCCATGCCTTAGGTACAACCAAGATATATCATATATGCCAGCCTTCCTATAACAACCTTTTTTGTAATTATGTATTGATTTCAGGAACCATTTTGTGAAGTAAGCAATGCAAATCCAAGGTAACTGAACTACTCTGGTCTCTCTTTCTTCCTGCTCTGTTCCATCTTGTGCATGGCAACGACAAATATTTGATGTATGGCCTCAGGCTAATTTTGATTAGTAGATGTTTACACCCTGCAAATGAAAGATCTGCCATACAGAATTGTCAATGGAATAGTTCACAGAATTGTTATTGGACCAGGAGACCTTGCACGAATGACTTGGGAGATAGGGATCAGATTTGTTTTCATGCCCCTTGCCTTTGTACTAATGGCTTAATCAAAAGCCAAACAACCAAGTTTAATTGCAGATGCATGTATGGGCCAATACCTTTAGAGGTATCTTATTCGTGTTATCGTGTAAGATGATGCATGGGCATGGTTTGCACTGTGTGATTTGCATTAATTAGGACTGGCGTACTGAACGTGCAAGCAAAGCACTTGCTACTAGACTGTGGACAGAACCTGCAAACTGCACTCAAACTGCAAAGAACAAAATGCAAAGCTGCTGCTGCACTTGAGCTGAGCAGATGCTCACTGGGGCCCAAAATGAAACCTGAGAACGAATTGCAGGGTCCTGGAGTCCAACTCCCTCTGTACCAGATCACACGAACCACTAAAGCAAGGAAAGCAAGCTCAGGGCAGACAACGCGTGCAACTTGGAGACCAACACCGATGGAAGAGGCAAGCAATCAAACTAAATCAGCTACTGCACTCGCTTGGCCAGGAGTAAGCAAAGCTGGGAGCAAACACTCACGGAGCTAGTGAGCTCAGAACAGCTACGCACCTGCAGACAGGAACCAATCAGCTAGCACACAAGGAATCGGAAACCGATGGACAAGAACAGACCCGAGCCTGGAGCTAGGCGAGCGCACGTCGAACAAAGGTCGGCCTTGGCAAGCAGCTGTGCTACAGAGCGTTCAACGGTGTGACTGCACACCGCGTCAGGCTGCTGGGAGACCGAGCAGGGGCTGCTCCACTCGGTCGCGTTCAGCGGAGGGGCTGCTCTCCACGACGCACGAACTGTAACCCCACCTGACGAACAGAGCTCTATGAAAGCGACGAACAGGGAGAAGGATGAACGAAGAATCGACGAAATCTTATCCAAGACTCCATGATTCAACTCCAAATTTTTCTCAGAGGATCACAACAGAGTTAGTTAGCTATCCCAAAAGAATCATTGCTCAATTTGGAGTCAAACCTCGAGAAATCCAGATCGAAGCCAAGAACACAAGTTTTTTCCAAAAAAGAAAAATAGCTTGGATTTTGATGCACGAGTGGAATTAGCTCAAATCATTTGGGGATCTTGTTCATCACTCGATAAAGCATCAATCTGTCCAAGCAAAAACCATAGAAAAACTCGAATCCTGCAAGAGTCACGGGAGGGTAGCACGGGAACACACGAACTCAAGCAAGAGGCAGCTCAGGCTCAGAAATCAAACCCCAGAGGGCAACGTGAGGGGGGCAGCTCAGGCTCAGAAATCAAACCCCAGAGGGCAACGTGAGGGACGGGCCTCACTTCCCATCACAAAATCTCAACAAAAACACCACAAATATCTCAGATTTTTTTGACCTCTTTCCACAACCAGAACACTAGAGGAGGAAAACCTAAGGAATGATAAAAATGAAAATTGGAGAGAGAGATCAGCTTGGGGCAGCCCCCTCTCTTATTAGGGCTATTACACATTCTCATTTGCTTCTGGATATTTTGGAACGAACCAGCTAGCCACATGTGTATTCCGGTCCAACTCGATGTATTTTTTATCCGACGGTCACCGCGCCCTCCATGAGATAGCTTCGCCTCGACGCGAACTCCTCGATGCCGCCACGTGCCGTCTGTTCCTCCTCGGAACCTTTGCCTGGGTTTTGAAGCATAAACCCGTAAACCCGCCTCCGATGGTTTTGAGACCCAAACCACCAAACCCGTTCGCGAGTAGCGTACTCCGTACGCGTCCCCCGCCGCTCGACATGTGTCACCGCCGTCCTCGACCGACCGGCACGCCAAGTCCTCTGAGCCTCGCTCGACCCGCACGTCCGCCGTCTTGACTCGGTCAACTCTGTCACTCTCATGTCTTCTTGCACTTGTCGATGTCCCAAGTGTCAGCTACCACGGCTAGTCACCCGGCCTCTGGGTCCCTCGGTCCAAACCTCACGTCTATCATTCACCGCTCCCGGTCCGTCGGCACGGCACATTCTCCTTGACCTTCACCTCGCCGTTGACCACCGCATCCGAGCTCCACATCTGCACAACACAAGCCAAGAGACATGTCGCACACATAGCTTTCGCCATAGTAGGGTTATTCATCACTCAACCTACTTCGTAAATCATATTAACAATCACTCATCATAAAACGAAACACAATGGCACTTATCAACCTTGTGTTCGCATATCTATTGCTTACATTTTGATCTACCACCAGAGCGTCCGGTTGAGTATAAAATCCACTAGACACCTTTACTAATTATCATAGGACGGATCACTGCTCCTCATTTTTCTTTCATCGGACTGTCCAGTGCTATCTTTCCATCCTAGGCTGCACAGTGACCAAGCTACTGGTCTAACATCGTCTGACGATCCACCGATGTGCACCTCTTCTTCACTGGGTCGTCAGGTGCGTGTATTTTTCCTGGGTGCCTATCGGCGCCACCCTGTCGACCCACAGTTTGATCAAGCTCTTGATGATCTCATCGCTCAATTCGTCCGCCTTGACAGGGTTCAGCTTTATTCCATGGGAGCGGCCGGGTTGGAAGTAGGATTTTGACATGAAAGACGTGAACTATAAATAAGTTCTCGGTGCATGCCTTCCTCTGTGTCAAATGGTGAAGACGATTCCTTGCGTAGTTTGATTCAAATAAAGTAGTTAGCCTACTCCCTCAGTTTATGAATAAATTTATAATTGTTGTAAATCAAAAAAAAAGTTTGATCAGTGTTATATAAAGAATACCAACAAAATGACTTTATTATGAAAATACATTTCGTGGTTTATCTAATCTAATTATACTAATTTTATACCATATATATAAATATTAGTGACTGACACAAATCTGACTTACTTGTGTTAGCTAAAAGTCAGTCAGACAGACGCAAGACATCCAACACATATATGGAATATTACGACAAGTGCAGGAGTTTTCCCTAGTAAAAGGTAGGTTCAATAAACAAAAATAGATAAAGGCTATGGCCATATACACACTAGCCATGAAGCCAAGACAAAAGTCACGTGATACGGTGATAGCAATATTTAGCATCCATTGCTGTTGACAGATAAGCTCGAGCCTTTATTTCACCCCGTTGCTCTTTACTTCTAGGCCTCCTGCACCATGCGCGCGATTTCCTCCTTGCGCAGTCGGCCGCCGTGGTTAACGATGGTGATGCTATTCTTATTCCCAGTGTCCCTGTCCTCCGCGGACACCTTCATGACGCCGTTTGCATCGATATCGAAGGTGACATCAAACTTAGGTACACCCTCCGGTGCCGGGGGTACATTTTTTTTAGCGAATACGCACGAGTGTGCATATTTTTGTATTAGAAAGGTAAAGATTTGAAAGTACAAGAGTGGCCGAACGCGGCCCGACCGGAACCACGAAGGGCTACATTTTGACTTTAACAACCCAGGGATCCAACCCTAGGATCAACCTAACACCGCCCCCGACAAGCCGGGAACAGTGAGTCGAGCGCCTCAGCGTCAGCCGCTGAAATGTCGCCCTCAAGGAAGGACTCGTACGAATCCTTAGCCGCACAGGAAGGCGGCGTTGAAGGTTCCAGGAACCACATCCTCCTCATGAGGAGCACCTCGCCGCGCTTGGACGTGGGGATGTGGTCCATCCGCTGAGCAGCAATCCGCTTCCTCCTCTTGGACAGGGTCCGCCTGGGTGCTGCCTTTTGCTTGGGGGGAGAACTGATGAGGGGTGGTGGCCTCGCCACCCAGACCGCCTCAGTCAACCTGGCCAGCCGCCGGGCTGCCTCCCCGGGAGAAGGGGAAGGCGACTCGTCCTCTGACAGCGTCATAGTGCCCGCCAAAGGCACCGAAGGCGCACCCGGCATAGGTAACGCCGGAGGGTCCGCCGTGCACTGGGGAGCTGTCGTAGGGCCCCCGACGAAACTTGACCCGCCGGTGCATCCCCAGGAGAAGGCGGGAACTCCTCTGAAGGCGCCGTAGTGGACGCCAGCACGCCCGCACGGGAGACGAGGGAGGTGACTCCGCCGTGCACTGAGGAGCCCTCGACGTAGGGTCCCACAGCGAGGTTTGGCCCTCCGGAGACCGGCAGCCCGGAGCCGGTGCGGCTGCTGATCGGGTGACGAACACGGCGGCGAGCTCATCCATCATCGGGTTGACCGAGACGGGTAGATCCAGGGATCAGAGCGCGCACCGAGCGCTTCCGCTAGAGGGTCAGGCCCGAGGATGAAGCACGGGACATTAGAAGTAGAGGCGTCACCGGCGGTGGATGCCTTGGCGATCTCCGCCGAAGGCGTACCACCGTAGCACCGACGTCTTCTCCGGCAACGACGCGTGGCATGGGCGCCCCACGTGGCCCCCATCGCGGTCCCCCCCGTGGATGGCATACCACCGGGGGCGTTGGCTGGGGGGATGGTCGACGGTCGGCGCATGCGTGGCGAGGTCGACCTCTGCCATCCGTCGTTCCCTTGGATCGGCCACAGTCCCTCACGACGTGGCCGAGGCCTCGGCAGCGCAGACACCGCCTAGGCACCCTGCAAGTCGCCACGCGATGTGTGAGGGAGAGGCAGTTGAAACATCTGCCGCGGAACTGCGGGGGATCTTCTGAGGTCGCCCGCGGTGGCCAGTGCCGCGGTGAGGCTGAACCGACATCGAAGCAGGTCCCGCCTCCTGATGTGGCAGAATCTCCCTCCAACCGTTGTCGTTGGGGGCAGAGACCCGCCGTCGCGATCCGAGGCGTTGCCGGACGGGTGCCCGGCCCTCAACAGGTCGGGTAGGCAGGCCGTGCACCAACTGAGGGCGCGGACGGCTACGCCTCCTACGCCGCCGAGC
The DNA here is from genome assembly GCA_038087645.1 of Saccharum hybrid cultivar R570. Classification (NCBI taxonomy): domain Eukaryota; kingdom Viridiplantae; phylum Streptophyta; class Magnoliopsida; order Poales; family Poaceae; genus Saccharum; species Saccharum hybrid cultivar. The sequence goes on along the minus strand of JAQSUU010000043.1, from coordinate 2,568,271 downwards.
CAGCCTCTGCCCTGCATCCGCACCGCCCCGACGTCCCCGAGCAGCCGGACGGGACTGGACAAAGGCGGGAGTCGCGGTGGCCGGCCTCGCCGGGCGAAGAACTGCCATCAGGTATGTTGGGGGCCGTTCACCGTCCGAATCGTCATCGTCATCGTCCGCCCAACGGCGGTGCTTCGGGCGTCCCCCCAAGGAAGGGTAGAACGGGTTCGCGGACGGCGATAGCGTGGGGCCCGTTGTCGGTGGCTACGTCGACGGCATCCCATCCCGCGGAGGTGTGCCCACGCCGGCGGTGGCAGCGGTGGCGTCCGCGGCCTCATCCTCGCCATCCGAGACGTCCTCAACGACGACCGACTCATCCACCGTGACCGCGGTCAGCGGACGGCGCGGCAACGGAGCTGCAGTGCAGCCCACTGATGCTCCAGGCGGTGGGGAGGCGGGGGGGGGGGGCGTGGTGGCGTCAGCGGTTGTCGAGCACTGGCCTCCCCGTCGCCGGCGGCAGCGGATCCGCCCGGCCGGAGCCCATCCGCGCGGGATCCGGCCCCACCGGCGGGTGGCGGCGGCGTCCGCGCCCCAGAGCCGCCACCGGTGGGTAGGGACGCCGCGACAGCGGCGGCGGCCTCAATCCGCGGTGGGGGGGAAGCCGGAGCATGTGGGGAAGCCGGAGCACGCGGGGAGGAAGCAGGGGAGGGAGGGGAAATGGTCGCGGAAGCCGGCGCGGCAGAACTCGCCGGGTCCGGCGAGATGGAGGACAGGGAGATGCTGCGGGCGCATGGACGACAGCCAGCGTTTGGTGGGGGAGTGGGAGGAGGTGGGGGAGGGGATGGGGAGGAGGGCGCCGGCGCCGGCGGTGGCGGCGGGGAGGGCCCCGTCAGGGGCTAGGGTTGCGGGTCGGGACTCCTGGACGAACGCATATGGAAGCACCGGGGCTGTCGCTAACGCCGGGGGTACATCGGTGAGCTTGAAGGTGCCGAGCAGGTTGTTGTCCCTGGTGTCTGCGCTCTCGCCCTCGTACACTGGAAAGGAAACAGTAGTCTGGTTGTCATAGTTAGTAGTGAAGCCCTGCACCTTCTTGGTCGGGATGGCGGTGTTCCTCGGGATCACCATTTTCATTGTATAGTCATCTCTGATCACTATCCCAAGCGAGAGTGGCGTAACGTCGCGCAGAAGCATATCCACTAATCTCCCATCGTCAGTTGCACCACTGAGAATGGAGGCCTGGATGGCCGCACCGTAAGCAACAGCTTCATCAGGGTTGATGCTCCGGTAAAGCTCCTTCCCATAGAAGAAATCCCGAAGCATGCTCTGCACGTTGGGGATACGGGTGGAGCCGCCCACCAGGACGACGTCGTGGACGCTGCTCATGTCCATCTTGGCATCACATAAGCACTTATCCAGAGCCTTCATGCACTTGCTGAAAAGATCCTTGTTGAGCTCCTCGAATCGAGACCGGGTGACGGTGGTGCAGAAGTCAATGCCGTCATGGAGTGAGTCGACCTCAATGGTGGTCTGTGCGGTGGAAGACAGCATCCTCTTTGCTCTCTCGCAGGCAGTCCTCAGCCGCCGAAGCGCCTTCTGGTTGCTATGGATGTCCATCCTCCCGTGTTTCCGTGTAAATTCCCGGAGAGTATTTCACCATCTCGTTGTCGAAGTCCGCCCCGCCAAAGGTGAGTGTCACCGGCGATGGCCACCACCTCGAAGAGACCCTTATCCATGCCGACTCCCGGATCAATGTTGAGGAGGGAGACATCAAAGGTACCACCACCAAGATAAAAAAAACGAGCACTGTCCTTTGTTTATTGCTGACTGGCATCTTCTCAAGACCATATGCAAGGGCAGCGGCCGTTGGCTCATTGATAATGCGCATGACATTTAGGCCGGCAATGGCACCGGCGTCAATGGTAGCCTGGCGCTGGGAGTTGTTGAAGTAGACAGGCACGGTGATGACAGCGTTCTTGATCTTTTTACCGAGATATACCTTGGCTGTCTCTCTCATCTTGACCACTCAGGCATGAACTGCTTCTCCTTGCCTTCATGCTGCACAACGATCATTGGCCGTTCGACAGTACCTGCGACGAGTTTGAAAGGCCACAACTTGACATCTTCTTGTACAGATTCGTCGCTGAATCGGCGATTAGCCGCTTCACTTCTGTGAACATTTAGTCGTGTAGTCAATAGAGTGAAGCATAAATGGCATAGCAGCAGTAGTTAGTACTATGCGTTTGAAAAAATATTCTACAAAGTAATAAAGGTTTGATTTGAAATACAACAGATATTAGGTTTGGTCCTACTAATCTTTCAATATGAAATCTGCATCATGGACTCTAGCTTCCTATCTTGCCACGTTTCAAGCTCTTCAGATGGCCACGTCTACAGTAAAGGCCTCGTTTAGTTCGACGAACAGGGAAGAAAAACACTATATCAGAATTCCTATAGCATTTCGTTTGTATTTGGTAAAAGTTATCCAAATTTTAACTAACTAGGCTTAAAATGTTCGTCTCGCAAAGTCCAACAAAACTGTGTAATTAGTTTTGATTTCATCAATAGTTAGTACTCTATGTATTTGCCGACATTTTAATGTGATGGGGAATCTTCTTTTTCACAGTGGAATTTGGGGAGGGGGAGAATTGGGGGAACTGAGCAAGGCCAAAATATCGCCCGTCCATCCGGCGACGAACGGTCTAGAGAGCACCCCGGCCGACCTCGACCGGCACGGCCCGCGGCGCCGCCTCCGTCATCCTGCGCGCGGATCGTTCCGCGGCTCCGCATCCCCAGATCCAGTGAGCCCCAAACTGGATCAGGACGAGGCGGACGAGGCAGGGGCTAGCTCCGACGAGGCCTGGCGGAGACGGGGCAGCGGCTCCGACACGATGCGGCACGGCGCCCCACCCCACCGTGGATGCACTCAGGCCGGCCAGATCAGCCGCGCCAGACGCCGAGGTCACTGCACCGCACCTCGGTGCCGTTCCGTCGATGGCCGGCCCGAGGCCACGACGCCGGCCGGACCTCGCCCGCGAGTCCGTGACGACCACGCGCCCACAGCGGCTGGACGTCGACCACCACTAGCCCGCGGGAGAACTCACCGGCCTTGCGACGACTGAAGCCGAGCTCGAGCACGCAGTACAGAGGTCGACGTTGCCTGAGTCGCTGTCGAAGCTGAAGAAGCCGCCGCCGCCGCCGAGGCCACGCACCGGAGCAGCCGCGCTTGCCCCACCACCGCGACGCTGCTACGGGCCACCACCGCCGGGTTTGCGCCTCCAGTTCACTCCGCCAGAGCCGCGCTTGCCCCGCACACCGGAGCCGAGGCCGCTGCTGGACGCCGGCGTCGCCGTGCTCTACTCTGCCCACGCGCTGTAGACGAGCACGGTCAACAGCAGGGCCGCCGCGCATCCCGCCCCGCGTCGCACCACGCTGTGGCCGAAGCCGCAACCGAGGTCACTACCAACTGCTGCCGTGCTCCCTCCCCCTCCATCTCCAACGCCGCCGCCCTCTTCCTTCCTCCCTCTCTCTCTCTCTTTCTTGCTCCTTGACCGCACGGGGAAGAGACGTGGACAGGAGAGACCGACGCAGCCAATGCCAGACGCTCCACCACGTCATTGCAACGAATGGGAGGACACCACCTCACCAAGCGGGGCCCACACTACCTATCACATCCCTTCTCCATGCACTCGGTTCACCTGGATCAAAGGGACGGTGTGGGCGGCACAATAGGCCGGCCTCACAGCATAGTGCTGCTCACTGACTATTGACTGGGCCTGCGTGTCAGCCGCAGGGTAAATTGCTAAGCGTACACGGGAATCCTACATAGTACATTACAATGTAACCTTTTTACTTACAGAAAAATTGCCAGAAAATTTGAAAATAAACTAGAGCCACCCTATAACCTACCCAAGTTGTTGCCACTCATTTTTCATTAGTTAAAATTGTAGAAATAATTTCCATGCTCTTTTCATCCGCGTTTAGCCGATAAACTTTAATAATTAATATCTCCCTCGTTTTAAATCCAAACTTCAAAATTCTTTCACCATAAAACTTATAAAATAAAACCCAACATAATAATACCATTTCTCCCTAATTTTTGGTGACCATTTAAATTCTAGATATGTCCATCGCCGTGGCACAGGCCCCGTGAGACCTCCGATGGCGTGCGCCCCATCGCCGAGGCGCAGGCGCCCAACGCGGGCACCTGGAGCAGGAATAAAAGCACCAGCGTGCCCACACGCCTCGCTGCCCAATCCCCTACTCCGTCGCGACACGCCTACGCTTTGCAGCGCCATCGTCGGCTTAGGGAGACCACACCGAAGGAAAGTCGCCGCCGGTCAACCACATCGCCCGAAGAAGCAACCGCCGGTGTGTGCTGCTAGAAGTGGGCGCCGCCGTCGACTGCAACAGCCGTGGCCTTCCTAGGAGCCTTGGATGAAGCACGACGCCACTCGCCTTCGCCCGCGATACAGGAAACCTAGCGCGAGCTTCGACATAGTGATGTATATGTCTAAAAATAAACACTACATGCTATTATTATATTTCCTACATCTACAGCTTCTACTGCGCGGCAACGCCACGCATTTTTCTAGTACACTGTAATTTTCCATCATCTCCAGTTCAAAAGAATTAATTCTGAGACCTTATATTAACTTTTTCATGAAATCATGATTACATTTTCTCAGTTGTCATGTTTTATCCTTCAATCCTTGGTATATACTTGATCCACTTCATATGCAAGAATTGAGTGAGTTGTTTTGAAAGAAAGGTGTGCACTGCACATCATGAGACGAAATTGAATCTAGTAACAGTGATAGTGATTAATGATTATACAGAAACTAAACAGCCGTGCAGGAGACAGTAAGTCACCGCAAAACGAAGTTAAAAAATGTCAGAAATATAATGTGAACATGCAGGCAGAGAAACTTAAGAGGCATGCATGTTGCAAGGATATGAACGAACTATTGCGCCTGCTTGTGCTTGAATAATAAACATTATTGCAGCTGAGATGATGGAACGGCAAACTTTATATGCTTCCCATTTCCAAACAGTTGATAGATCTGTTCATAAACATTGCACTCAATCTAGCTACGTAGGCACAGTTGATAGATCTGTGACGCAAATTAATCAGCGCGCGAGCCCACATGCGTGACAATCGAAGAAAATACCAAGTTATATAAGCAAGTGATGAAACAGCTGGTGTGTAGTTCTCACCGAAGATGGTGTTGGTGGGATTCAAGGCGGTCTGGTTCACCGCCGCCTCGACGACGAGCCTCTCGGTGCTGGTGAAGGCCACGCAGGACGGCGTGAGGCGGTTGCCCTGGTCGTTGGCGATGACCTCGCCGCGGTCGTGCCTCCACACGGCCACGCAGGAGTAGGTCGTCCCCAGGTCGATGCCGATCGCCGGCCCGTCGACCTTCGAACCCCCATCTCAACAGTCAGAGGAGAGCAAACTAGAAAGTACTCGGAATTTATGGATGTAGGTCGTGTGCGTATATGCGGAATAAATGGATGGATGCCGCTTTGATACAGGTGCGTGCTAGGGCAACCGTTCTCTCCACGATTTCTTTGGCTGGGCTTTTCCTTAAAAGGCCATCTATCTGGTAGGTGCGTCACCCGCGAATCCAAACTATCATCACAATTCTATATAAAACAAAATGGAACTACCTGTTAAACTGCAGTAGTTATCACCGGGATTAAAAATCTTTACAGATTCAACATTTACCAGGCAACTATATTATGAAAATACATTTTGTGGTTTATCTAATTATACTAATTTTATACGTATATATAAAAATATTAGTGACGGACACAAGTTTGACTTGTGTTAGCTAAAAGTCAATTAGACAGACGCAAGACATCCAACACATATACTATGATATAATATGTAATATTACGACAATATCATCAAGGTTCAATGAACAATAATGGATAAAGGCTATGGCCATACACAAGCCATGACCCATGAAGCCAAGCCAAAAGTCACGTGATACGGTGATAGCAATATTTAGCATCCATTGCTGTAACTGATACGCTCGAGCCTTTATTTCACCCCGTTGCTCTTTACTTGTCAGCCTGCTTCACCAAGCGCGAGATTTCCTCCTTGTGCAGTCGGCCGCCGTGGTTAACGATGGTGATGCTGTTCTTACGCCTAGTGTCCGTGTCCTCCGCGGACACCTTCATGACGCCGTTTGCATCGATATCGAAGGTGACATCGAACTTAGGTACGCCCTGGGGCGCAGGAGGGATGCCGGTGAGCAAGAACTTGCCCAGAAGGTGGTTGTTCTTGGTGTTCGTGCTCTCGCCTTCGTATACCTGAAATAGCCCGCTGGTCTGGTTGTCGGAGAAGGTGGTGAAGCCAGTACTCACTTTCTTGGTCGGGATGGGGGTGTTCCTCGGGATCACCACGCTCATTGCGAAATTATCTCCAGTCTCAATCCCAAGCGAGAGTGGCGTGACTTCGCGCAGAAGCATATCCACTAATCTCCCATCGTCGGTTCCACCACTGAGAATAGAGGCCTGGATAGCAGCACCGTACGCAACAGCTTCATCAGGGTTGATGCTCTGGCAGAGCTCCTTCCCACAAAAGAAATCCCGGAGCATGTTCTGCACCTTGGGGATACGGGTGGAGCCACCCACCAGGACGACGTCATGGACGCTGCTCTTGTCCATTTTGGCATCGCTTAAGCACTTGTCCAGAGCCTTCATGCACTTGCTGAAAAGATCCTTGTTGAGCTCCTCGAATCGAGACCGGGTCATGGTGGTGCAGAAGTCAATGCCGTCATGGAGCGAGTCGACCTCAATGGTGGTCTGTGCAGTGGAAGACATCATCCTCTTTGCCCTCTCGCAGGCAGTCCTGAGCCGGCGGAGCGCCTTCTGGTTGCTATGGATGTACATCTTGCCGTGTTTCCGTGTGAACTCCCGGAGAGAGTATTTCACCATCTCGTTATCGAAATCAGCCCCGCCAAGGTGAGTATCACCAGCGATGGCCACCACCTCGAAGAGACCCTTATCCTTGTTGGTTCCTGAATCAATGTTGAGGAGGGAGACATCAAAGGTACCACCACCATGATCAAAGACTAGCACCGTCCTTCGTTTATTGCTGACAGGCATCTTCTCCAGACCATATGCAAGGGCAGCGGCGGTTGGCTCATTGATAATGCGCATGACATTTAGGCCGGCAATGGCACCGGCGTCAATGGTAGCCTGGCGCTGGGAGTTGTTGAAGTAGACAGGCACGGTGATGACAGCGTTCTTGATCTTTTTACCGAGATATACCTCGGCTGTCTCTCTCATCTTGACCAGAACCATGGAGGAGATCTCCTCAGGCATGAACTGCATGCTTCTCCTTGCCTTCATGCTGCACCACGATCATTGGCCGTTCGTCACTACCTGCGACGACTTTGAAAGGCCACAACTTGACATCTTCTTGTACAGATTCGTCGCTGAATCGGCGGCCGATTAGTCGCTTCACTTCTGTGAACATTTAGTCGTGTAGTCAATAGAGTGAAGCATAAATGGCATAGCAGCAGCAGTTTGTACTATGCGTTTGAAAAATATTCTGCAAAGTAATAAAGGTTTGATTTGCTATAGAACAGATATAAGGTTTGGTCCTACTAATACACTGTAATTTTCCATCATCTCCAGTTCAAAAGAATTAATGCCGAAACCTTATATTAACTTTTTCATGAAATCATGATTACATTATCTCAGTTGTCATGTTTTATCCTTCAATCCTTGGTATATACTTGATCCACTTCATATGCAAGAATTGAGTGAGTTGTTTTGAAAGAAAGGTGTGCACTGCACATCATGAGACGAAATTGAATCTAGTAATAGTGATAGTGATTAATGATTATACAGAAACTAAACAGCTGCGCAGGAGACACTAAGACACCGCAAAACGAAGTTAAAAATGTCAGAAATATAATGTGAACATGCAGGCAGAGAAATTTAAGAGGCATGCTTGTTGCAAGGATATGAACGAACTATTGCACCTGCTTGTGCTTGTAATAAACATTGCAGCTGAGATGATGGAGCGGCAAACTTATACGGTCCGTATTTTCAAACGGTGCAGCATTGCATTGCACTCAATCTAGCTACGTAGGCACATCAGACCCACAGTTGATAGATGTGTGACGCAAATTAATCAGCGAGTCCACACGCGAGACGATCGAAGAAAATTATATAAGCGAGTGATGAAATAGCTGGTGTGTAGTTCTCACCGAAGATGGTGTTGGTGGGGTTCAAGGCGGCCTGGTTCACCGCCGCCTCACCGACGAGCCTCTCGGTGCTGGTGAAGGCGACGCAGGACGGCGTGAGGCGGTTGCCCTGGCCGTTGGCGATGACCTCGCCGCAGTCGTGCCGCCACACGGCCACGCACGAGTAGGTCGTCCCCAGGTCGATCCCGATCGCCGGCCCGTCTTCCTTCGCGGCCGCCATCTCAACAGTCAGAGGAGAGCAAAGTAGAAACACTCTGTTCGTTTCGCTGGTTTATTGTGCTAAAAGTACCGTTCGCTGGTTTGTTGTGAGAGAAAAACACTGTTGAATGGCTGCTGATTTTGCTGATAAGTTCAAACGAACAGGGTGAAAGCACTCGGTATTTATGGTAGTGCTACTAGCCCACGCCGTATCTGCGGAATAAATGGATGCCGCTTGGATACAGGTGAGGGTTTTTTTTTAATGAGAAACGCTTCGATACACAGGTGCGTGCTAGGGCAAGTACCGTTCTCTCCACGATTTCTTTGGCTGGGCTTTTCCTTGAGTGCCCGTTTGGACGTAGGTATTGGGCCCTGGATTTAGCTTTGGCATTTACTATCCTCCAATTCCCCTAAAAAAAAACTCCTATCCTCCAATTCCAGTGTTTGGATGGTCCATGGAAGCAGCCCAAACTCTTTAAAACATATCATCTATATATACTATAAAGACAAACCTCACTAAACTAATTATTTTGAACCCCCTTGCGCCACGTCATCCACGTATCCTTTGCTATTAACACAAACCCTAGCATCTCCAACAGTTTGGCAAATTTTGTTTCCCAAATCTCGTTGTTTGCCAACTCCCAAAATAATATGGGGAGGGAAAAAAGATCTCATCTCCAGCAGTTTGGCAAATTTTATTTCCAAAAACTCAAAAACCCGCTAACGAAACGAAAAGTCCCGCTAAGCGAACGAAGAGCCCCATCAAGCGAACGAAGAGCCCCGCTAAGTACGAGGAAACTACGATGCGCGGCCGGTGCCGCGCGCGCATATATGCGCGCAATCGACCGAGATTTGCCAGCTTGTCAAAGATGCCAAATCCAGATACCAAACTATTGGAGAAGTATTTTTCTCATTTTACCAAAAATTTTAGGATGCCAAACCTATATGTCGAACTCTTGGAGATGCTCGCTATTATCTTGAACCTCCTTGCGCCACGTCATCCACTTATCTCTTTCAATTAACACCGTCTGATCATATGCATACATGCGTAATAGTAGTTCGTCTTCCAAATTTATGCACGCAATATAGTAGTAAGTATATTTAGTTGTCCACATCAGAATGCTAAAATATATATTCCTCCTTCATACCCGTGGCAACGCGTGGGGAATCATCCTAGTTCAACAAATTGTACATCCAATCAGGAATTGGAATCGGTTGTTTTCCTGCGCAGCTATTAACTAATTGCACATTCAAACAATGGCATTGGTATTCCAGGCTATTTCCAATGCCCCTCAGCCTTGGTATTTCAGGCCAATTCAATTCCTTAGCCTGAATATCTACATCCAAATCTATACCTAATAAATAAAGAGGTAAAATTTAAGCCTATTTTTTTATCCATCCATTTTTTATCCATCTTCCTCTAACTACTAGACAATAGAGAGTTTTTTCCATCCGGACTTATATCTAATAACTTATGTTCATACGAATTAGAATAGCTTTTATTTAGCGTGCCACGTGTACGTGACCTGGACTCATAAGAATAACTCGCGTCTAGCGATAAGTCCTATTCTAATATATATTACATACTTTTTTTTGTCAGGTCTCTACAATCTTTGCATGTTCAACTCTGCTTCGCTAACGTGTGTCTAAGTTTGAAACGGAGACGGCCTGTGTTTCTACCTACGGTCCTTTTTCGTTTACAAGCTGCAGCCCCATATAGTCTGAAAGCCCAAAATATAAAGTACTAGCAGTTAATGTGCCGCACGTGTATCAAGGTTAAGAACAATATCAACGACTGAATATTATTTTGACAAATTTTATTATGTGCACTCAATATAGGGTTGGAGGCTATCGGGTATTTTTTTTCATATTTCTTATAGGAATTTAAGCTATAGGTATAGCAGCGTTTCTACCGTATATTTTGTTCGAACTTGCTATAGCAGCATTTCTTTAGGGGCCGATTGGATCCCTTCATTCTGGAGAAATTAAAATCTACTTATTGGATTATGCTATTTGATTTGGAATTTAAGATTCCATAACTTTCTAAAGTTCTATCTCAAATTCATAGGGTGACAAATAAAAATTTATTCTATAGATCACCGTGCTATATTTCTACTCTCTGACTTATAGCACATTCTTCACCTCGTTTTCTTGTTATAGAAATGCAACATATAAGCATTTCTCTTGCATGGCTACACCTTTCGTCCATCAATCCCTTCGTCATTGTCCTGGTCGGCCTCTATCTTCTACCATGTCCGTATTTCATCCTCTATCATTCCGTACTTCATCCTCTATTCATGCAAATCACATAAGAGTCCGTTGTCTCTAGAGTCCAAATCCAAAACAAATTTCAAACATAGAGAAAAATCGATTGGGAAAGCTTGTATTCCCGCTCTGCCCCTTCGCGCAAGCATGGTCGCGCGGCAAACACCGCTCGCAACCCACTAGCCCAGCCATGCCGCCCTAGCTGCTTCCCACAGCTCGCCTACCCAGCCATGTCGCCCTTGGCCACCACGACACCGCTCGCAACTCGCACGCGGCACACTCAGCCGTGTCACCCCTGGCCGGCCGCCGCCGCCGCCTGCAGCTTGCACGCAGCACGCCCGGGCGTGTCGCCCCTAGCTGCTGCATGCAGGCAACGAGCGGCCACACCGCCACGTCTCGCTAAGTTGCTCGGGCACTCGTGAGATGGGTATATGGGAAAGCTCCTAGGGCTACAACTGCTGGTATGATGCGTTCATGAGATGGGCTTCAAGGTTGGGTTGGGCCAAGGTGGGAGGGTGGGACGAAGAGGAGCAATAGAGCACGGTACCGCATGGTACTATAGCAGTGTGGCCTGTAAAGTCCGGTTGGCTTCTGTTGGTCGGTTTCTAGAGAGTGGAAAGTGGAACCGAAGCCAAAACCCTGCACCGAAGTTTACAAACATAAGAACTGAAGCCGAAACCAAAAAAAAACTAAAAGTTCGGTTCGATTCTCGGTTTTGGGGTTAAAAGTGCCTAGCCCTACAAGAAAGGAAAGAAACTAATAAGTTTAGTTATGCACATTGTAGAATAAATCAGTAACTATTGTCCATTAGATTGAGCAATAAAATACGTAGCAAGGAACAAGCTATTAAATAAAGAATAATTAAATGTAATTAAAATGGCATGAACATTAAATTACTTTTATGAAAAAAGAGAAGTTATATACTATTAGGATACTAAATTCAAGTATATGTTGGTGATACAACCTACTTAATAGGAAAAATAGAATCTTAACTCCTGAGCCTCTCGTTGGCCGATCTACATTTCTTATTGAACCCCCACTTTTTCATAACAATTGTACATGTCACAAATTATGTTACCACGTGATTTTTTGGGTTTCTATTTTCTTCCGTTGTAACGCATGGACATATAACTGACCATGCAATAAACTATGTTTCGTACTCCCGTTGCAACGTACGGGCATTTTTGCTAATAGAGCCTAAAGGCCATCTATCTGGTAGGTGATGCCGCACCCGCGAATCCAAACTATCATCACAATCTAAAAAAAAGTAACTAGCCGGGATCAGTCATGCCACTATCGAGTAGGTGCAGCCCAATATTAGAGTTAAAAGGTGCTATTTTTTCTTTTCCTTTTTTCCCAATACTTCACTTATTATAAAAGACAATAATGATAGTTATGAATGTTGTTATGTTTATTCAAACATTAACAATAAATTGTTTAAATAATTTGCAAGAACAATTCTAACAATTAGGAAAGACAGTTCTAATAACACACACACACACACAGAATGCACGGAGGAAATTGTGGGGCAAGCAAGGAAGAGGGTAGCGCTTTCCAAAGTCTAGGCAACAAACGCAGTAAGGAAGACGAAGGAGCTGCCAAGCCGGGCCTTCCAACAATTGAATTGAAGGGGCGTGATGGATCATGGATGCAACCGACTACCACCGTTATAGGATACTGTAATTAAATGTTAGCTAAGAGCAAGTCCAACAATTTCTTATTTTTTGTTTCCCATATCTTATTGTTTGGTAACTCCCAAAATGATATGGGGAGGAAAAAAACAACCCATCTCCGAGAGTTTGCCATATTTCACTTGCCAAAATCAAAACTTGGTCCCACATCTAGATTTTTTGCCACTTCATTCCTTCCCTCGAGCAGCTCCTTCACGGCGTCTGGATCGTAGCCAACCCCTTGTCCTCTCGACGGCCTTCACCACCACGACCGGGTTGCACATCGGAGCCAGCAGCACGTGGAACCAGGACCGGCACCAGCACGTCGTTGCTGGCCTTCTCCTCCCGCCGGCCTTCACCGTCCCAGGTTTGTGCTGCGTTGATCATGCTCGTGCCGATCCCTTGCACGTCTCAGGCGGCGACGGCCAGCTTCCCGGCCATCAGCACAGTTGCATGCAGCCGGCTATCAGGCAAGCAGGTTCACCACGCGGCCAGTTACTGCTTGACCGTGCTCCAGCAAACAGTACCATGCAAGCAGTAGAGTAACCGGCCAAGAGCATTACTTCAATACACATATACACGGGAGGAACTATCGTCAGAGTTCATCGCGACCGACGGCAATCCCAGCACCGCAAGCGAGCACAGCACTGCGAGCGACGGCAATCACGGCGGGCACCACACCGCGAGCGGGCACGGCAATCCTGGCGGCACCGGGCGGTAGCGAACTGCGATCAGCGCTGGTTCCGGGGCGGCCGCGAGAGAGATAGGGCAGATGCGGCGACCTGCGTGGAGCCAGGCTGCAGACTCGCGGACGCAGCGAATCGGGCGGAACATCGCCGGACGCAAGCTGCGGACCTGCCGTCGACATCGCCCCGCGCAAGCGAGGCAGCTCCGGGGCGGCGGCCGCGCGAGACTCCAGGGCGGCGGCGCGCGAGATCTCATCGGTGGTCTACCTCGACGTGCTGGTCACCTACAAGATCGATGGCGACTGCTCGTACAGCATCACCCTGTACGCGCCGATGATATGGATTGCGATGCGCAGTCGAAGACCGCGCGCATATATCCGTGCCGGGGAGGCTTTTTTCTGAAGTTGAGGAGAGATAGGAACTGTTGGAGAGTGTTTTTTTTTTTTTGTCAATTTGCTAAAAAATGAAGGATGGGGAGGAGGGATGAGAAACTGTTGGAGTTGCTCTAAATGGATTTATCTGTTTTAGTAATTACCTTGCCACTGCCTAATTTTATAATAAGAGACTTGGGGCTTTGGGTTTTCGGATACTAGTTCTCCCTAGAAGTACATCGTCGTTGTTATTGCAGTGGATGATTAGTGCTATTTTCATGCAACTTATATCGTGTTATACACATATATATGACAGTAGCCTATTAGCAGGAGCTCTTAGTTTATGGAACATGGTTTAATAGCTGATATTGAAGTAACCTTCTGTTGGATAACCTACATCTGCAGTACCAATTTTATCTCGGTCGTGGATCCAGCGCTCTCTGCACAAAGAGCTATCTCCGTGAAAACATGGTACACCACCAAGAGTGATTATTCCATCATTTAAAAAGAGGAAAATGCACATTACATGGCCCAACAGATCAACCAACCAAAACTGGAAGTGGGCAAAAACTGCAATTCACAAGCTAAGCAACAGTAAAACTTACACAGCTCAAAAACATATCAAACAGGCAGTTAAGGCGGAAAACATAACTGTGATGTGCCTTCCCAGGAAAAAGTCTAATTGACCCCCCAACTATTGGAGGTGGTCTAGTTTACCCCCTCAACTATGAAACGGTCTAATTTACCCCCTGAACTTTGCAATATCGGTCAAATCACCCCCTCGAGCGGTTTTGGACGGTGGTTTTGCTACAGTAACAGTGGTTTTGTCATTTTCTTTTTATTTATTTCGTCTGAATCTTTGAAAAATCATAGTAAATCACAAAAAAATCACAAAATGAAAATTTCAATTTTGTTGGACTCCACATGAGTAGATCTACACAGTGAACATATAATATAGTATGCTTTAGTACAAAGTTTTTGCTGTAAATTTGATCTATTTTTTTCTGTAATTAATTTGAATAATTCATACAACAAAAACTTTGTACTAAAGCATACTATATTATATATTTACTGTGTAGATATACTCATGTGGAGTCCAACAAAATTAGATTTTCCATTTTATGATTTTTTTGTGATTTAGTATGATTTTTCAAAGATTCAGACGAAATAAATAAAAAAGAAAAGGACAAAACCACTGTTACTGTAGCAACCATTGTTACTGTAGCAAAACCGCCGTCCAAAACCACTCGAGGGGGTGATTTGACCGGTTTTGCAAAGTTCAGGGGGTAAATTAGACCGTTTTATAGTTGAGGGGGTAAACTAGACTACCCCCAATAGTTGGGGGGGTCAATTAGACTTTTTCATGCCTTCATAGGATGAGAAGAAAACAGTATCAATATAATGCTGATATATTACTGTTTGACATAGAAATATTTGCTGGCCATTGTCCAATCTAAGCAAACACATTAATGCCCCATTTCAGCAAAGCTACTTTGAAGAAAGTAATTGTCTTCCTGAACTTCAATACAAGGCAGTAAAGCTTGATGAGGAAATGATCTCAAAATCATTGCGCCTAGAGGAACTTGCCCCGCCCAAGTCGCTGGAGATGGTAATTGATGGTCTTTGCTGCGTTCTTTGGCCTCCCCTTCTGCAATCACGTAACAAGCAGGCATTAGGAGCAGAAGAATTGCTGGCTTAACGCTTTGACAAAACAATGTATAAGAATGCAAAACACAAGTAGTGATGTGGATAATAACCTGTGTCTGAGTGCATTGAACCAAAAGATCCTTCTGCCTGATGCACTTGTCATCATTCTGTTTGTTTAAGGCCAGGCAGTTGAGGAAGGCCACCATTTCTGGCATGCAAGGCTTGGCAACAGCACCAAACTTCTTTGGGTTTATGTACAAAGCACCAGCCTTACGACCCATTCTGCTGCTTCACCTTCACCTTCATGGATTTGATCAATATGTGTGATTAGTTCAACAGCATGTAATGCGAATAGCCCTAAATCCCAGCTCACCACCATCATACACTCAAAAGAGCAATAATTCAAGGAGCAACAAATCAATGGGGGAGATGAAATGTTTGAAGAAAACCCCAGGGTAAAAGTAGAATGAATGGTGCTTGGATATATTTGCAATAAATATGTGCTTAGGTACGGCATGGACCATATGAACACTGCGCATTATCCAGTTTAAGCATAGTGATTTGAACAAAAGAAAGCAAGCAAAGCATCAGCCAATGTGATTCTCAATACACAGACCATATCCAAGTGGTAGCAACTTTGAACCGTCAGAACAACTGTATACGAATACGAGTACGAAAATGAACAATAGCACGCGACACGCAAGCGTCGCTACGGATAAGTGGGACTAATTTCCTTCGCAGAATGTTATAAAAAATCCCTCGCAGAAGCATTCGGTCGAACAGGTTGCAGGTGCCAGCAAAGTTGTCCCAGCAGGCGGAAACACCTCAACACCGCAGAAGAGGCAACCGAGCAGCGGTGAAGAGTAACGCCCCGGCACAGAGGTGGAGTCCAGGCTCACGGCAGGCTAAGGTTGACAGGCGGGCCAGATCTACGGAGTAGCAGCCGGAACCCGTGGGTGGGGATTCTTACCGCGGCGAGGCGAAGCACCAATCCGGAAGGCTAAGCCATGACGGAGGAAGGGAGGGGAGGTGAAGCGACCGAGACGCGTACCTGGAGAAGGAGCCTGCGACGGGCAGACGGCCGGCAGCGGCGACGGGGGTGCGAGAGCTTGGGAGGCGGCGTTCTTGAGATCGTACGAAAAGTTTCTGGAAGGTGGGGTGGACCGTGGATGTCCTAGTTGGGCTCAAGTGACTTGAGGTGAGTGGGCCTTATTTTTAAGAGACGGTGTTGCGAGGGAGCGTTCACAGCCCATTGAAGTCATTGAGGAAGGAACATTACAGAAAGGCCCATATTTGCGATATTTACGTGATCTTCACTTTTGGTTCAAAACCTGCTGCAACGCTCAGGAATTTTATTTTACCAATGTTGCAAATAAAAAAAAGGTGAGTGTACGCGCGTGTTGTGTACGTTACGTTGTACTGTGTACAACAACAACAACATAGTCTTTTGTCTCAAGCAAGTTGGGGTATGCTAGAGATGAAACCCAAAAGAGACGAGAAACATGGAGACACATAAAGGGACATAAAGGGCACAGGATAAAAAGAGGTCACGGTTCAGGCACGTTGATTGCCAATCTCCAAGCGCTCCTATCCATAGCTAAATCCTTGGAGATATTCCACTGCGTTGTACTGTATAATCTAAAAAAATAATAATAAACTCCCGCACGAACTGAATCGTTTTACTTCCCAGAGAGGGAATAGGGTAGGTCCAAAACCTCGAACAATCTCTCATATTAGACTGACTTCCAGCGAACTACTGAAGTCTCTGATTATCATCGGTTGTTTCTTCAGCCGTGGAAGTGACGAAACAGCAAGAGTACATATGATCTCAAATCACTTTTGAGTTGAGCTTTCCAGTTGCAAGTATACAACAACACACCTGTATGTATGCCTACTGCCGCAACAACCAGAAACACTTCATCAAACTTTGGCCTCTGAACACTACCCTCCAAAAAACAAAAACAAAAAAAAGGCTACCATGTAAAATGAGTGTTATTTACACTGTTTAGGCCTGAAATTATCAGGTTCCAAAAGTTTCAACAACAACTTCTCTAGCTTGGCCGAGCCTTTGGTCGGCCTGAGAATAAAGGACCTTCCCAAGAAGGTACACGGATCTTTCCCGCCTACTGAGCTACCCAAGCACCATCCACCTAGGGTGAAGCGGTCAGGTGCTCGGCCCAACAACTTGGCGTCAATCATATCCAGGACTGAATTATCATTGGCAAAGGAGTGTGCAAATGGCGCCCCGCTGTTTGCCATTGCATCAAAATGCTCTGTTGTGAGGTTAACAGGGTGCATCCGAGGAGGGTTATCCCAAGCCATGAAACGCAGATCACTGTTGACAGTGGTGTTCTGGTAGTACTCTGAGTTGCAGATCACTGTGTGGAAGTAGCCTTCTGAGGATGAGAGGAAGTTGGTGAAATACATCAGTAGTGTGCGAGGAAGGTTGTCCCATCCCAATAAGCAAAACTCCAGGAATGATCGACTAAGCATCACCCAAGACGAACCTGTACCAAAGGAGTTTTGTAATCGTTAGAAGTAAAATTTACAAGAAAACAGCATTGCCTTAACCACAATAGAAAGGATAAAGACTCAACTAAACTTTGATCAAGAAAATGCTTCTCAACTGTTCTATTAAGGACGAAAAATACCCAACAATATAACCAGGTTGAGTATTCATGATGTCAGTTGCCAAAATTGCAGGTGAAACAATGAATGAGAAGGCAATCAACATCATAAAGATAATCAGGCAGCATTCTGAAAGATCTTAACCAACACATATATCAGCAGTAGGAAATATAAGATATACATGTTTCACCAAAAAACCATCTACCTAAGGGATGCAGTATGCTGTGATGCAACATCTTTCATGCAAGGTGATTTCATCAAGGATTTTTGTACAGCTTGGCTCCATGCAGTTACTAGTTAATTGCCTTTTAAAAGAGTTTAGAGGTATCTTTTTAATATGTCAGATATAAAAACTACTCCACAAACACCAAATAACTTCACTGTAGCAATTAGACAGACCCAAATTGGTACAACCGATAATTTCATAACCATCTAAGTAAACATCGCCATGACCCATGACAATTGACATCTATGTTGTCTAATAGATGGAACACACAGATTATCACAAGTTTGCTTAAAGAGATTCTTCTGTGTTGGAGTGTGTGTGTGGGCCTCCAGCCCAGGCCGGCCTATGTAGGGCAAGGCCCATTAGGGTTAGGGTTGGCACTTTGTGCCTATATGTACCCTGGGGGTTCACCCCCTTCATCCATCCAATACACAGAGTCTCACTCCTCTTACATGGTATCAGTGTAGTTCCCGATCCAGGCCGACCACCACCTCTTCCGCTGCCGCCAGCGCGCCCCCGGGGAGAGCCTCCTCTCCACCGGGGGCAGCGCCCTTGGTTCGGCGTCGATCTCTTTCGATCCGCGCCCTTGGTCGCGTCAATAAGTCCCAGCAGGAGCAGCAAGCAGCAGAGGACCTACCTCCACTTCGTGCACGGCGCCAGGGAGCCGCCATGGCCGGATCCGGTCGATCCGGGCGACGGCGCGCAGGTGGCTGGCGGCGGCGCCGCCGCCGTCGCCCCTGACCCACGCCCTCCCTCCGGCCCCCTCTCCTCCAGCTCGCGAGTACCTCCACTTCGTGCACGGCGCCAGGGAGCCGCCATGGCCGGATCCGGTCGATCCGGGCGACGGCGCGCAGGTGGCTGGCGGCGCCGCCGTCGCCGCCGCCCCTGACCCACGCCCTCCCTCCGGCCCCCTCTCCTCCAGCTCGCGAGGCCGTCCCTCCAGCGCCTCCGCCGCCGCCGCCCTGCGCGCCCCCAGCGCCGCCGCTGCTCTGGCCGCGAGCGCGGGGGGCCGACGCGGGCGCGGGCGGACCAGGAGCCGGCGCCCCCGGCGCGGGTGCGGGCGGCCCCCACCAGGCGCGGCTGCGGGCGCGAAGGGAGCGGCGCAGAGGCTGGCGCCCGCGCGGCGCGGTTCACGCGCGGGCGGCTTCACTCCGCGCGGGGCCGCGAAAAGGACCCGCCCGGCGTGCTCCTCCCGGTCCCGGTCGCCGCTTCTTCCTCACCCTGCCGGGCCACCCTCCTCTGCATCTCCATTTGTACCGCCGCCTTCCCTGGGGTGCCGCACCGCTCCACCACTCCAGCTGCTGCTGCTCTGCTCTGCTCTGTATCCTTTTTCTTCTGCCTGGTCCGAGACCGGGATTGAGTCGCCCTGCCATTCGTCGTCTTCATCGACAATCCCGAGGACGAGCCAGCTGTTGCGCCCTTCCGGCTGCAGCGGCGCCGCTCGTGGTCTGCCTTCACCGCCGGTGTCGCCGCCTTTCTAGGCGGTCGCGCCACCCGCCGCCGGTCGTCGTCCAGCAAGGTCGTCCGGAGTCCACGCCCTTCGCCGTCTACCGCGAACAACGCCCCCCTCCCCGCCACCCCTGCTCTGAGCGCGGGACTTCTACGAGGGCGGGCAGGAAAGCCGCCACCCCACTTCTCCCCCTCCGCCACCCCTGATCTGAGCGCGGACCTCGACTTCTCCGCCACCCCTGCTCTGAGCGCGGTCTCCGAGGTATCCGGGTGCGCTGCCATCGCCTGGCGCCCCTACCGCCGCATGGCTCGGCTCATCGTTCCGCGGCCACGACAGCTCGGTGTTGCGACTACGTCTTCGACCGTCTTCGCTGCCACCTCGACTCGGCGACTTCTACCTCGGCTACGACCATGACGACCTCGACCTCGGCTACTTCGGCACAAAGAGGGCTATCCTCCACTTCTTCGCTCCAGCCACAACGTCCGCGACACGGTTGCGACTGCGGGGGGATGTCATCGCTTCGGCTTTGTTTGTCTCCAGTCTCATCGTGTGTGCGCCCCCGTTGTGACTGCGGGGGGATGTTGGAGTGTGTGTGTGGGCCTCCAGCCCAGGCCGGCCTATGTAGGGCAAGGCCCATTAGGGTTAGGGTTGGCACTCTGTGCCTATATGTACCCTGGGGGTTCACCCCCTTCATCCATCCAATACACAGAGTCTCACTCCTCTTACATTCTGGAGTGCACAAAAGACAACTAGGCAACATTGCTACAGCGAACCGTTCTCTGCTACAGGGCGTTGAATTTGACCATTTGATCAGTCAAACAGAGATTCAGTAGTCAGTAAAGATGTCAGACAGTACCTACAAATATTTTGAAAGCTGAGGGCATACTCCTTTTCTCCTTTGTTGTTACAACCTCAGTTTTATTTGGGCCCTGCAATGCTGGATCTACAATGATTGGTCGGGCTCTTTGGTGCCTGCACATCCAACCCAAGAATAATAATAAAAAACAAAAAAAGAGGTTAAGAATTAAGAACCACAGAACATTGGGATGATATGCTTACTCTTTCCAACCAATATTGCTTGTGTGCTCAATGAAATTGAGGTCTCTTGGCATGTATGAGAAGATATGAAGGATGTCTGATAAATATAAGGGAAACAACATAAATATTAGTTTCAATAATTGGGAGAAAAAAAATCAATCAAATCTTAGAGCACTTCAAACAATTGCTGTACTACAAATCAACATATTGGGTGAAGGTTTGTAAGTTTTTCTTTTGAAAAAATTATGCATAGATATTGACGGCCTTAAGAATTTTGAGCAAGTCCAGAAGCTTAAGCAACTTCCTTTCTGCATCCAGTCCTTCAAACTCACAAAAGTATTATTAATATTGAGATCCAACATTTACTGTTCTTGATAATTTGTTGCTGTCGCTTAGGTTACACATCAAGATGGACCCAACTGTGATGGACTCGATTCTCTGACTGCTGTCATGTTATGAAGTTAAGTTGATTAACTTGGTAGTTGATACAATGCTAAAGCTCAGATGAAAAGTTATAAGGGACAATATTGAGCAAAGAATGGTGTTCCCGGAATAGTCACATAAAACGGGTTCACCACCTTCGACCCTCGACCCAGGTTCGTCGACCCCGACCCAGGTTCACGGGTTCATTTTCGACCCGAAGTGTAAAAATCTCTCGCAAGTAGCGTACCACGTACCGCGACCCCGTACCTTGACCCATCGACCCAGAAACTTGGTGACTATGGTTCCCGGAAGTGTTAAAAAATGACCCCCAAAAAAACTGAATTTGATGCTACTAGATCTGTTTGTTAGAGGCTAGCCCTGTTCGCTTGAATTTATCAGCCCGCCTTATCAGCCATGGTAAGGTGTTTTTCTCTCACGACAAAACAGCATCAGCCAGCTTATCAGCCAAGAAACCTTATTCAGTTTATCTGTCTATTTGTGGTGTCTGTGGCATAACAACTTGCATCGGAATTAGAAAAGCTGACAATCCCATCCATGTATGTAATTTTACTATCTATATCTAGCCTGAACTTGGTTATCAATAAATCTGAGGAATCATAAGCACTATTCAATACCCCACAATAAACAGACCAGAAGAGGTCATTACAATTCAAAACCTGTCAGGCTGCCACCAGAGAGAATCAGCTAGCAGACCCCAGCTGGTGAAACACATAGGGAATTCAGAGAACAAATAAATTTGAAGTGTATAATGCTGTTCGCTATGAAATTGCATGACCCAATAGTTCCTCAAATGAATGGAAGATGGAACCAGTCAGCCCAAAAACACTAAACTCCTTCAGCTGGAATTTGAATAGCAAACCTTTGGCAAGTACTACTCGACATTATGTAACTATTATCCTTCTTTGGGACAGAGCATATAACAAATTTTATGGTACTCAAATATATCAAATTGCAATCACATGATATAAGAAGAACTTGACACCATAAATTAAATCAAATGGCTCTCCAAAAAAAAAGGTAACTAAACAGGGCCATTTTTTGGACACGTATAACCAAAAGTTGGTGATATAGCTAGTTTAACATGATGCTACAATGTCTTGCTGAAACATAATCGCATTCGTAGTTGCAAGTAACAAAACAGTATTGTGGGGCTAGAAGCTATCCATATCGACGAGGGAGTAGAATTTTACCATCTTGGGGCATGAGCGGGTAATCGGAGGCGCTGAGGTTGATGAACCAGCTCCAGCCGTCGAACTCCCGGACCAGCACGGCGGCGGCGTGGAGCGTGGCGGCCAATTCGGTGGGGCCCCTCCGCGAGACGTCGCCCCACTCCCCCGCGGCCGCCACCCGGACGTTGCCGTACCGGCGCGGCGCCTCCTGGCCGCGCACGAAGGCCTCGAGATCCGCGCGCTCGTCCTCCCCCGCCACGCCGACGAGGTAGTAGTTCCACGGGTGGTAGAGCGCCCGCAGCAGCCTCCGGATCCGCGGGCCGTCCCCGGGGCCCGCGCCCGTGATGAGGTACGCCAGCCTCGGCGGCGGCGTGGGCGGCCAACGCTGCTGTTGCGGCGGCCGCTGGGGCAGCCGCGGGGCCGAGGCCGAGGACGACGAGCGCGCCGCGCCGAGCGCCGCGTAGAGGATGGGGAGCGAGACGAGCGGGAGAGCGAGGAGCAGCGCGCGCATCCACCGGAGGCGGTGCGCCGGCGTCAGCTTCCTCATGGGTCGGGTGGACACGCCGCCCCGGGCGAGGGGCCGAGGCTAGAGCTCCCGCGGCATTCGCTCGCTCGCCGGCGCGAGGGCGTACCGCGTACGAAGGGGCCAAGGGGCGGTCGGTTGCTTGCTGGCTCGGTGGCTGGCTGGTGGAGACAGACGGACAGAAGGCGAGATGTAAGTGAGGCCGCAGTCGCGGCGCAGGCCGGGGCAGCGGCGTTTCGTGCAAGGAAACCGGGCGGGTTGTGCGGCGGCGGTACGGTACGGGCGCGCAGCGTATGGCGTGTCGTAATTATTGCCTGCCGGCTGCTGCTGCCTCACTGGAGGGAGTCCAAACTCCAAACCCAAGAGCTGAGGCTTTGTTTACTCCCAGGAGCGTAAAGTTTTACGATGTCAAGTTAGATGTTTTATGCGACGTTCAAAAAGATATTCGGATACTAATAAAAAAAACTAATTATAGAACTCGTTTATAAACTGTGAGACAAATTTATTAAGACTAATTAATCTATCATCAACATATGTTTACTGTAGCACGACATTGTCTAATCACGGCCTAATTAGGCTCAAAAAAATTCATCTCACAATACACGTAATCTGTGCAATTAGTTATTTTTTAGTCTACATTTAATACTTTATTTACGTGTCTAAACATCCGATGTGATAGGGTGTAAAGTTTTGGGAAAGAAATTAAACCAGGCCTGTGTCGGGTGTTTCGAACAGAGCAGGGAGCAATTAGCAAGGCGAATGCTTAGGCCAGTCTCGACGCGGATTTCATATCACCGCTTCCAACACATCCAGATTTTAGAAAAAGTACAGAAGACTTTTATCCCCATAAAACTCTCTCTACTCTCATGAAACTCTTATCATCTCTCTTCATTAATACGGTGTCATTTCAGTATAATTAATATCCATGAAACTCTGATGAAACTCCATTGAGACTGGCCATAAGGGGATGTTTGGATTAACCTTCTAAAATTTAGTCGTTGTCCCATCGAATATTTAGACATATGCATGAAGTATTAAATATAGACTAATTACGAAACTAAATACACAGATTGAGACTGTTTTGTGAGACGAATTTTTTAAGCCTAATTAGTCCATGATTTGATAATGTGGTGCTACAGTAAACATGTGCTAATGACGAATTAATTAGGCTCAGTAAATTTATCTCGCGGATTACTGACGGATTCTGTAATTTATTTTTTTATTAGTATCAGAATACCCCATACAACACCCTATGTAACACCTCCTACATTTTAGTAACCGGATCCAAACACCCTCTGGCTAAAAACTGATCATGGTGTAGTCACGGGGAGTCACAACACTCGTGACAAGTTGTAGATTACAGAGGAGAGAAGTTGGCTTGATCGGTTCGCTTCCAAAATCTCTGAGATGGCAAATTGTGGACGTCAAGTATGCAGGCCTTTAATCTTCCTTTACTGAAAAGATCTACGATGCTAGTATGGATGGCTACAAGGGGCGAAGCACGCATCCGGCGTGCAGACCAGCCAAGTTTGATGGCGAAAGAGTCGATGCATACGTGGAATTTCTTGATCGAACAAACTTTTGCGATCAACGACAACAGGTGCCTACCTAGGAGTACTCCTAAACTGGATCTCTGTTTGACTGATCGAATGGTAATGTTATGTCTTGTTTAGTTCACTTCTAAATTTCAAGTTTTTTCACTCTCTCTATTACATTAATTTTTGAACACATGCATAGAACATTAAATGTTGGTTAAAAAATAATTAATTACACAGTTTGGTAGTAAATCACGGGACGAATCTTTTAAGCCTAATTAGTCTATGATTAGACACTAATTGTCAAAAATAAAAGTACTACAGTAGCTAAAGTTGAAAAAAAAATACAATCTAAATAAGGCCTTAATGTCACTGTGCCAGCATTAGCTGCAGTAGACCGCATTGGCTGATTGGCCCGTGATCCACCGTAGACCGTACTAAGCAAAGCAGGAGCTGCTCCCTGGTGGCCGGACCTCTGCACAGCACAGATCGTTTGAACGCTCTGGAAGTCTACGGCGTCGGCGTCGGCGTCGGCGTTCGGTCGTTCGGACCTTGGACTTGCATTGAGGCAAGAGCCATGGAGCCATGGATGGTTTGCTTCGGGCGTACTGCCGGCAGTACTGTAGTACGGTGTACGGAGCAAGTAAACTTTTTTTTGAGTATCGGAGCACGTAAACTTCTTTGCGGTTTACGGAGCAAAGCGTTAACTGCAAGCAAAAGCTCGCCAGGTCAAATGCACAGTCTGAGCTCTACTAGTTGCTCCGTACTGGTAACATGCCCAAATTTCGTGGTGAAAAGCGGCGACCTGACTAATTATCTTTCTACTAGGAGCACACGCTTTTCATCTAACCAAGGCCTTGTTTAGATTGAAGATTTTTTCAACCTGATGAATAGTACCACTTTCGTCTTATTTGACAAATATTGTCCAATCGTAAACCAACTAGGCTCAAAAGATTCATCTCGTGATTTTGAACTAAACTGTGTAATTAGATATTTTTTTTACCTACATTTAGTACTCCATGCAAGCGGCTAAAAATTGATGTGATGGAGAGAGAGTGAAAAAACTTGGAATTTTGAGGTGATCTAAACATGGGGCAACTCACTTATTCAGAGGTCATCTCATCAAAAGAAAAAAGAGAACCTATTCAAATGTGCGGTTTTTTACCCCTCTTTTTATGCCTCATATAATAGAGCAGTTTGGTTCCAACAAAAATATTCAGACGGCGGGCATGTGGCGTCACTCCAAGATGCTTGAAGGAGATGACAACGATTTCGTCCATGATGCTACCTCAAATCCTGTACCGGTGCTACCGAGACAAAGGTCATTAGCCTTTTTGAATAGTTTGAGCCCACACGCCATTATTTGTGTAGACTTCACTTCACAGCTAATAAAATTTGTTATCTGATGAACTGTCAACTGTGCATGATGACATTATAAATCGTACGTAATATACTAGCATATCCAGCCTTAATGCCAAGCTCTGTTCTTCCCCTCTTGCTGTAAACCTTTTCCGTGTCGTGTACGATCACTGTACGCTGTACCAATTAGAGATCATGCAAAGCAGGGACTGGGGGCGTGCAGGGACAGCAACGTGGAGTTATTTTATCCTGTTGCCATCGGTGGAGTGGGTATAGGGGCAGGAGAACAGAGTATTTTCCCCCCGGCGAAGCACTTGGTCTGCAGATACGAACAAATAGAAGAAACTGACGGAGACCCTCTAGTACTTTCACGCATTCACACGACTGCCAAAAAAAAATCTACAGCAACACAGTCATGCGTTCAGAATTTCAGATACACCATACATGGAATTTTGGAAAGATCAAGGTCATGCATACTGCAGTCCACGAATGCCGATTCTGATATTGTTAACAATGCTTAACTCTAGTAGCGTGGATTGCAGGCTCGTCCAGATAGCTGTTCATCTTTGGGAAGGGCTATGGCATGCCCAACAGAGTCAAGTAGATCATCATCCAAACCGTATATTTGCTGATCCAAGCAAATCTCACAATCTCCACACTAGGAAATGGTGGCGAAATCCAAGTTGGCTTTTCTTGCTATTGTTTTGTGGCATGAAAAAGGATATGTTCACTCTCTCGCGTGGGCTGGCCATGGGCCGGAGCCTGCTGAGGGCCACATCACATGAGCCTCCCAAGGCCCAGATCGAGGGGGCCGAATGGATGTCCACGGCTCGCAAAAAGGAGAGAGAGAGAGAGAGAATGGATGTCCACGGACTACCGACTTTCCGATCTAGGACTTATAGCAAATCTGCTGCTATGGAGTAAGTACGAAAGTGAAATGAGTACTGTATTTCCTAAGGTGAACTTCACGTAATTTGTATTTTGGACACAACTACACTGCACCTTTTATCATGGTCTCATGGACGGAAGAAAAGTCTACAGACTACAGTGTGTCAAGAGAAAGTTAAAAAGGTAGGAAAAGTTTATAGGTAATAAGGCCACGCCTTTGACAGATTTTTTTTGAAACGACGCCTTTGACAGATTAAAAGATAAGAATGAGTGGCTATTATTCTATCTCAGGCCTGGTTTACTTCCAGAATGTAAAGTTTTAGGATGTCACATTGGGTGTCTTATGAGGGTGTCGCATGGGGTGTTTCATACTAATAGAACAACAAATTACAGAATTCATCAGTAAACTGCGAAACGAGTTTATTAAGCCTAATAATCTGTCATTAGCATATATGTACTGTAGCACTTTATTATCAAATCATGGACTAATTAGGCTTAAAAGATTTGTCTCGCAAATTATACGCAATCTGTGTAATTAGTTATTTTTTTAATCTATATTTAATACTCTTTGCATGTGTCCAAATATTCGATGGGATAGAATATAAAGTTTCAGGGCAAGGCCTCGCTACCTTGCTTTCCACAGGCTCTGCTGCGCCTATGCCTACTGGTTTCCCGACGATGATCCATATGTGCACGTGCCCATTGGCCTCGGCTTGGGTCAAACCTGTTAATCGGATGTGCGATACAAATCGTGTTAGAGCATCTCCAACAGTTTGGAAAATTTTGTTTGCCAAATCTTGGAGTTTGGCAACTCCCTAAACAATATGGCAAATGAAAAAAAGGTCATTCTCCAATAGTTTCTCATAATTCACTTGGCAAAAGAAAAATTAGGCCCACAATCTTGTTTTTTTCCCAGGGAAACCAGTCTGTCGCGCTAATTCCTTTGCGCCGTGCATCAGGCCAATAGTACTGGTAGATAGCAAATACCAATAACCAGCCGGCCAGTAGCATCATGCCGGCAAAAGCAAGCAGCAATCTTCTACTCCCATGCCGGCGAAAACAAGCAGCAGGCAACAGCAAATCTGAAAACCACCACCATTCAGATCAGGCAATCTGTCATTCAGTAGCTGCCGGCCAGTAGCTGAAAACCATTACCAACAGTGCCATGCATCAGGCCAACCATGCAGTACACAAGAGCAGAATAATCTCGTATTCTAATGTCATTCTGCCCATCAGGTTCTCATGAATCATGAATCGTTAACAATGCAAACATGGGTGTATGCCCGCATAGCAGCAGCAAAATTACAGAAGCCAGCAGCAGCCTACCCTAGCAGCCAACGTGGTCTCCCATGGAGTAGCAGTAGCAAACTCTGAATCTGAACCCTAGCAGCGGCCATGCAAAATCTACAGGACCCTATTTCGGCAAACACAAAACCATAGCTCGGCCATCAGAGCAGCAAGCAGCGCAAGGACAGAGCTATCAAATTGAATGAGTACCATAGCGCAGGAAGGGTTCAACACCATCGCAGAATCCCCTGGATCGCCAGCGTCGTCGTCGTTGTGGATCGCTGACGTGGTCGTCTTCATGGATCGCTGGCGTCATCGTACTCCTGGATCATTGGCATCGTCGTCTTCGTGGATTTGCGAGCGGACCTTGTCTCCCGGCGCGACGTCGCGTGGTAGAACTCGCGGGAAGAACCGCGCGAGGCTTCACGCGCGCGGGAAGAGGCGACGGCGCGCGATGGGAGTCAGAATGCGCAGCGCCTCTCCACTCGCCAATATGCCAAGCTGATGAGTCTTTTTCCCAAGTTGCCAAAGATGGGTAGTTGGGATGGGTAATTGTTGGAGACTAATTTTTCTCAATTTGCCAACAAAATTAGGATGGGGAGTTGGGATGGGTAAATGTTGGAGTTGTTCTTAGATAACGACGCCCACTTCGGAAAAAGCCAGAAAATGACGCCGGTTTGTCGCCAAACAAGCATGATTGGTCACCGCGCATCGAGCGGTCTGGACTCTAGAGCCCAATCCAATTTAGGCTCTAGCGTGGCACGACACACGTCGCCTCGACTCGACGCGATGTCCCCCTCGTTTCCAGCTTTGAACTCGACGTCCATAATCCTCCGAGCACACACACACAGCCGCTAGCTCCCCGATGCCCGATGCCGATCGACCACAATTCACACGCCAAGGCAGAGCAAGAGGCTGGGAAGATCTTTCTCTTCCGATCCCTCGAGATTCATGACGCCTCGCGCGCTTTGGCAGCGTCAGGCTTCCTTCGCCTCCAAGCACAAGATCAGTTTGGACGGCGAGCCCCTGATGGCAAGATTCACGAACGCATGAGCCGTGGCCGATGGCTCACGTTCTAGCCATTTCCGCAAATCGCACGCGGTGCTGGTGGGAGGGGTGCTGGACTGCTGGTACCAGCGAGTGTATTCTGCACCTCCACAAGCAACGTGATCCAAACCACTTTTACGTTTAAGCCCCTTGCAGCACCAACCAATACGTGACGTACTAGCAAGTACTAGCAAACAGCCTACAAGTGGTGCAAAGCTACTACAGCCCCCGCTAACAGCGTTAATAAGGCGTCGTTAAACTGCCGGCAAGCCCGGGCCGGCCGCCTTCTCACATCACGGTCACGCACCTCACAGCCCAGCTAGCAGATAAGCCCTCCGCCCCGCGCGCTCGGGCGCCGTAGACTTTGGAGAGATGCGCCTCCCCGGATTGGCGTCCTCCGAGACCTCTCTTATCGCGGCATAAATAATCCGTCGTCGTCGGCCCCGGGCCTCTTTTCTCCGCTGTTCACGCCAGCCAGCGGCCAGCCTACCCACCCAACAGCCGGCTCCGGGCTCGGCTGAACCACATGGAGATCCCCCGGTTTGGCCGAGCAAAGCCGCGGCGACACGCCAGGGGACAAGAGAAGTTGCCGCTCGCGCACGCCCACAGCCGACTGCCCACAGGCCACGGGAGTAGACCTGGCCGGTGTACGACGAGCGGACCAGGGCGCACGCGACCACGCGTACAAGACGGATGGATATCAAGCACGTGCACGCGACGAGCTGATGCTGTTCGCGCGCTCACGCGGTCGCACGCAATGAATTGGCGGTCACGTCAGCACGGTAATAATCAATAATCAAAGGGGACGGTGCTGCACAAAGGGGATGTTTAATTCGCAGGGTAAAAAAATTTGGGGTATCATATCATATGTTTCATGAAATGTCGGAAGAAATATTCGGATACTAATAAAAAACTAATTACATAACTCGCATGTAAGCCGCAAGACGAATTTATTAAGCCTAATTAATCCGTCATTAGCACATATGTTACTGTAGCACTTTATTGTCAAATCATGGACTAATTAGGCTTAAAAACTTCGTCGGGCAAATTTACCGCAATCTATTCAATTAGTTTTTTTTTTGTCTACATTTAATACTCCATGCATATGTCAAAAAAACTGATGTGACGGGGTGAAAAATTTTATAGAGAAACTAAACAAGGCCGTCTTGTTCGCTTGGCTGAAAATAAGCGGCTGAAAGTACTGTTGGTTGGTTTGTTATGAGAGAAAAACACTGCTGCCTGGCTGAAAATAAGCGGCTGAAAGCTCAAGCGAACAGACTGATAAATGACCAAGGGGACATGACAACTCACGACACTGGTCACCGGCTATTTCAGCCTACTGTAGGAAAACAACACTCTTGTATCAAAATGGAGATTGGAGCGAACTGTGTGATTGCAGATTGGAGCGAACTGTGTATCAAAACAGCCTCTAGGTGCCCACGCAATCATTTATAGCGGGGTTGACGCAAAAGACCGTCATACAGCACGGCGCTAGAACGTGTGGATTGCAGATTGGAGCGAACTGTCAAATTTGACTGCAAACAAACAAACAACAAGAGTTGGAAGGAATACAACTATGTTTAAAATGTCATTTCGCATAATTTGAGTGGAAAATGAAATGTACTAAAATAGCATTTGACTGTAATTAGTTAACTGACTTAGAAAAAACACCATTTGTACCCATCTACGTCCTTACCTATGGCTCAGGTTTCTTTTTGCAAATTTTCTTATTGTTTTTAGAATTCTTATCCCTCGTGGTTATAGCCTTATAGGTTCCCACCGTAATGTATAGTGATTTTATGTAATCTCAAACTATCCATTGTAGAAAATATAACCTAATCATTGATGAAAAATCATTATTGTCGGTCTAGTGTCAGTCTTTCAAAAATACCTATAGAGGTAACGTGTGTCCACATGTGCTCATGCATGAGTGCTTGTGTCTGTACTGTGATTAAATAAAAAAAAGAAAAATCCTCACATCTATGGAATGATTCATGAAAGATGATGAGTTAAAAAACATGGTAGATATAGAGTGTTCCCTTTGCATATATCGTATTGTAACACCCTCAGTGTTACCGCGCTTAATAACTCACCAAAGCTGTCATGAGCATCATCTCTGTGTGATTTTGCATGTGTTGAAGTGCGTAGAAGCAATTGGGTCACTTAAAATAATTAATATAAATGTTAAACAGAAGTTGACGCGATAGCTCTTGTTTTATCACGTAAGGTTGAGAACTAATTTTTATTGAGCTAAAATACTATAGGAGGTACATGTGAACCGTAAGTAGAGTTGAAGTGCGAACTTAGTAGGTGGCAATGCAACTCTTGCCGTAGAAGGGTAATATCGCTGGTTAGTCTTTTTTTTAGCTTGGATTTGGAACTTGGAAGCATTTCTAGCTCAAAGACTTAGGCTGTGTTTAGATCCGAAATATTTGGGGAAAATATTCCTGTAGCACTTTCGTTATTATTTGACAAAATTTATCCAACCATGAATTAATTAGGCTCAAAAGATTCATCTCGACCTTTACAGACAAACTGTACAATTAGTTATTTTTTTACCTACATTTAATGCTCCATGCATGCGTCCAAAGATTCGATGTGACAGATGACAGAGAAAATATTTTGGGAAGCGAACGGGGCCTTAGCACCTTTCTTCAGCACTGAAAACGGTGTGACAGTGCAAGGTTGTCGATTTAATTCTAGGCCGTGTTTAGTTGGCCAGATTTGGCGCCGTCCAAAACACTGTATAACACTGTGCGGCACTATAGCATTTTGTTTTTATTTGGTAAAAAATGTCCAAACATTGACTAATTAGGCTCAAAACGTTCGTCTCGCAAAGTACAACAAAACTGTGTAATTAGTTTTTGATTTCATCTACATTTAATACTTCATACATGTGCCAGCATTTTGATGTGACGGAGAATCTTCTTTTTACGTAGTAGAATTTGAGGAAATATTTGAGATCTAATCAGCGCCCTATGCAAGTTAGCTAGGGAGCAGTGGCTCGTTGCGGCTCGAGTCGTTGGCCTGGTGTGCCACCTAAGCCATGGTGTGGGTAGTTGAGTTTCCTTTTACATCGTGCTAGTTTTTGCACGTGCTTTAAATATCGTGCGCTGCACCTGTCTGGGCGTCCTGGCAGGGTGCGCGCGGTCACCTTCGCGCCGGACACGACGTCGCTGCGCGGCTGCCGCCTCGCGTCGTGTCCGGGGTCCTAGTCGCAAACTGCTGCTCCCGGTCCCACGCTGCGGCGCTGTTGTGACCGTCTCTGTCGCTTGCGGCGCTGCTGTTGCTCTCCCGCGCTGGCCGGTTGGCCATGCGCGCTGCGGCCGCTGTCTCCTTGCCATCGTGTCTGTCTCCCCTCATCGCGCCACCGCCGCCTTAATGAAGTTGCGCCCGCGCGGGTGCTGCACAACCGCACAGCCACGTCGAGCCAAAACCTGGACGTCAGTGCCAGATCTGTCTTCCCCCCTCTCTACTCTGCGGTCTTGGCCGTTGGGTCCACGCCATCGAAGTCGGCAGGGGGAGATCACCTCGAGTCCTTTCTTCACGTCCGTGTTTTCGCCAGTGGGTGCTCTAGCCTCCCGTCCCCTACCCGCCTTGAACCATGCCCAGACAAGCCTAGCTGGGACTTCCTTCCCCTCGCCATGCCGGTAGGGTCAGGTTCAGCTGTGACCAAGGGCAGCCCTCCTGCTGACCACCTTGAGCCAAATTGGCTGCACTACTAGCTTCGCCTCAACCTCCTCTCCCTCCTGCGCACTTTCCTAGAATCTTTGCTGCCTCGCTGACACCGCTGCCACGGTAGTGTCTTTTGCTGAGCGCCGCCGCATCGTCGGTCGCAC
Organism: Saccharum hybrid cultivar R570; assembly: GCA_038087645.1. Taxonomy (NCBI): domain Eukaryota; kingdom Viridiplantae; phylum Streptophyta; class Magnoliopsida; order Poales; family Poaceae; genus Saccharum; species Saccharum hybrid cultivar. Next base: position 2,535,800 of record JAQSUU010000043.1, on the reverse strand, counting down.
GTGGCCAGGCATCCTCCACCTCTCTCCACCCTAAGCATCACCTCAGCTTGACCCTTTGCAAGCCTAGGATGCTCGCACGCTAGACCCTTGATCTGATAGCCACTCGAGCTCACCGAAACGCTCGCACCTCCACTGTAGATCAATGTGTGCCACTGCTGCTCGAGCCAGCTACCCCTAGCTTCCCCTGACGCCGCCCGGAGGCGCGGTTCAGGGCCGAGATGGTGTTTGGCTCATCAGAATCGCCGGCGTGGGTCCCAGGCGGTCGGCGCAGCCCCTGAGTGCCGGCGGCCGCCACGCCATCACGCGCTCTGGTGTCAGGGACCGCACGGGGGAAATTCAGAGTAAGGCAAGGGGGGTAAGTGATTAGTTTGTGAGAGAGGGAACTAGTGATCCGGACCGCAGGTCGTTTTTGGCCGTTCTTTGGGGCTCTTTTTGTTTAAGCGCTAGCGTGCGCATGTGGACCGCTTGTGTAACAGCCCATGGGCCAAGTGGGCCCAATTCAGGCATGGGCAAGTACTGTAGCAGCGGCAGGGGGGCCGAGCACTGTAGGCGCGTGTTAGTGCACATCCGGACTCCCGGACCGTAGCGGAGTTGCACGGCAGCATGGCACTGTTCACTCTCGGTACTGTAGCAATGAGTTGGGCCAGGGCAAAGTCGTGTTACTACAGCTCGGGTACTGTACATGCGAGTATTGTAGCTCGCAAAACACTGTGCGACCGGTGTTTAGTACTGTACCATGAATCCAAGGATCGCCAGACTAATTTAAATACCAGGGCTAGGGACGCGTAGTAACCTTTGGTTAACTGTTTTGAGCGAAGCGAGGGCAAAAGCTTAAGCGGGTTGCTACATAGGTGGGACCACTTCTCGGTAGAGTTGGCCTGGGCCGTGCGCCGGGCCTGGATGTTACAGTCCGCGGGGCTATTTTGCTGGGCCGGCTCCCGCGTTCGTGGGCCGAGCGGAGGAAGTCATTTTTCTTGTTCTAACCGAATTAGAAATGTTTTATTAAATTAGTTCTGAGCTGAGTTTGTATAATTGATATCAGTTCTTGTAGATGTCCAAAAATTGTGAAACCACCTTAGTTGAGTTTCTAAATTCGTGATCTATCTAATGGTATAATTGGTCTATATGTTTCTGCGATGATGCCAAGTTATATTAAATTGGTTGGAAAGGGTTAATATTATTTGGATAATGATTGTAGGAAATTTTGTGGCAAATCGGTAGCGGTTTTGATCGTGAAACTTCCGCGGTAGCCTCGTTATAGTATCATGTGCTTGCTGTAGGTTCCGTAGCACTAGTGAGATCATTTTATGTGATAGCTAAATAGCCGCTAAAATGAGTGTAAATAAAAAGCATAATATCGGCCGTAAAATGAATGCAACTGTAAAACGAGTTGGACATCTTACTTGATGAAGTCGATAGATGGCTTATTAACTTAGTCATTAGAGCTTGCTTTGTAGCTTCGCGGGTGCGTTGCATTTTAAGAGTTGTTATTGCCTTAATACTGAATGTTGCATCATTATTGCATGCATGTAGAGAATGACCTAGTGGAGTTCGGGACTGCTGACTAGCAGGACTACGAGGTGTAACACCCCAGGTGTTTGCCACCAGTTAAGCAGTGGGTTTGAGCTCAAACATGGTAGATTAAGTGGTGATGAAGATGTCAAGGTCAAACCTATGGAAATGAGCCCCAACCTAAACTTAGATATTTCACCCTTGCTTTACGTATAGGCCCTTTTTAAGATATATGCTTGGGTGGTGTTATTGTAATATCTTCATATGTCTCACATCAATACCCATTTATATTGGTCACTAAAAAAGTTTCATAAAGTTTAGAGTCAAAAAGTCACATGAAATGATAAGTTATATCCTTGTTGGAATGGTTTTACTAAGTGCTTGAATTGCACTATTAAGTGAATGGAAATATAGGTCATCAACCAAACCTTGCAACCTTGTCCAAAAGACTCTAGATGGACTCTACAACAAAAGTCGTGAAAGGTTCGTGTTGAGCAAATGCCCTGAAAATGCTCCAAGGGATAAAAAAGGATAATTTCAGCTTCATCGTGATGCTACATTGATCAAAGTAGAACTGTAGGTTTTATACCAGTTTTGATGTTGGATCTTAAATAAAAGTTGTAGTTCATGTTATGGAGAAGAAAATTTATTTTTGGGAGAAGAGCCAAATCAGCCTAGAAATAGGTCAGACAGAGGCTCGAAGTTTGAATCAGCTGCTGTTTTTCAGCCCTACAAATAATTCTAAGTCCTTAATTGACAACCGTAAGTTGCTATGTTTGCGACATTTTATCTTCCAAATTCATATGGTAGCTCAATTGGATTCCTTAATATGAGTTGGAGTACGCCTTGTGAAGGAAACAATAGATCAAGTCTCACCAAATTTGGAGCTTGTTTGGACCTTCAAAATCAATTCCCAAAACTACTAGTTTCATCATATTCAGGGACTTGGACTGGCAAGGACAAGACGGTTGGCACGTCGCATTCTCGTATTTTTGCTAAGCAACTCAAGTTGAACCAAATGTAAAAGTTAGAGCACACATTGTGGTGAAGAGCATGCAAAGTGATGACATTAGTTAGATTTCATTCTCGATATAAATTTTTGGAGTTTGATAATCGCTGTCAACGCACTAACACAACTATCTTCGGAAATGATTAACTACTAATCGGTTGCTCTAATGACCTCGGCCCCTTAACGGAAATCGTAGAGCTTCATGTGGGCTTCAACTTTGGTGTTTAGCCCATGGTCCAAATCGGCCCGGATCTAGCCCAAATCGTGTCCCACCTTCGCCACTCTGCCGCACACCACGTGTTTGATGTTTTGCCAACGCGTCCTCCATGCAGAGTTCACGCCCCCACCATTGCTGGGCGCAGCTGCCACGCCCCGTTGACACTTCTAACACCACTTAAGCTAAGTTGTCATCCCTAGCATGGCGCCATAAGTGTTGGTATAGAGCTGCTCCTCTTGGAATAAAAATAGGATCTACAAGCGTACAGATAAAATACCATCGTAGCACTTCACTGGAAAATTATTAGTTTTAAACCCCTAAGTCTAAGATGAAGCTCATTTTAATCCTTCTTTTGATTCTTATTGACTTATAAAGTTGATGGTTAATTACCGTCAACATACTCCCCCAAGCTTACCTTTTGCTCGTCCCTGAGCAAACAACTAAACCTAAGATGAATCAGGAGTTGCTGCAATGCTTTTACGCCTTAAAAGTACACATGCATTCAAACAATAATTCTTCTTTTAGACTAGAGTGGACCGCAGTGACTTTCAAACTTACTCATGTTTCTTCTAACCATGGGGCTTTTACCTGTACTTTGGTCTTGAGTAATTGAAAGATAGAACAATTAAGTCAAGCACTATGTCTCATGCTCTTTGTTCCACCTCTGTCCTGGAGTTTTCATAAATATTTGCAAATAAAACTCAGAGTTACTTAAATAATACTATCACAAGTCTCTTAATATGTGGTATTTATGGATCCTCACTAAGGCATTTGAAAGGTTATGCCTTGTCTCTCCTCTCAAAATATGTGGTATTTTTGGCTCAAGGCAAATCTGGGGTATGCCTTCTCTCTCTCACCCTATAACTAATAAGGCTTATGTGGAGTTCATGGGTATGGAGATAGCTCATACATACTTGCAATACATATATTGCCTAGTCAAACCATGGATCCAGAGGAACTCATCATACAATCAAATCAAGATGTGCATGTGTGGTTAAAATGATGGGGAATAAATGAGATAGAAAGAAAGAGGTGAAAGTCTAATTCTACAATGCTCCATACTTGAAAATAACTTCTCTCTTCTAAATCTTGAAAATAAATGGAAACTTGGCTGCATAAATATCTTTCTTTTCTTTCTTCTTTTTTTTATTGGAACCCTTGTCCATCTTTTTTTCTTTTGCTTTTGCTTCTCTTCTCTTTTTTTACATAGAAAATAGATAACAAGTCTCTTATACGAAGAACTAAATTGATACAAGAGAAATGATGATGAAAAACTTGGAGCAATTATAAAAGTATTTGGCTAGCAAAAAAGGAATCCTATCGGGAATATTTTTTGTGTTCACTCTCAGTGTAAGAGTAGAACATTTTTGGTGGATCTAAATGGGACAAATATGTGGTGCGTACTTCCAGGGTAGAAGTAGCAAGGATGCATGATGTGTGTGTGAATCTTGATTTTAACCGCATGACAAGCCCCTAAGGGTTGACACAACCCAACCAAACTCAATACAATTACAAGCAGCAAATATGTGGAAGGTTTCCTATTCTAATAATCATGTATGGCTGTGATAGGAATTTAACATTTGTCATATAAGAAACTCATCATGTGGCATTTTAAGTTTTCAAAATAAATCTCCAGAATTTAGTGTCACTAGGAACAAGATAAACAACAGCTCAAACTATATCATATCATGTCCATCAATTACCTAGACTTAGATTAAGCATATGCTCCCATAGGTTTAAAGTGTAGAGTAAATTCATGTGTCAACAGTTTATCCAATCCTTGAGAGAATTCTAGGTTGAAAACTAGATACTTGAAAAGAATTACAACAGAGCAATTGTTCATCATTTCCATCATGTATTCTTCAAGTCTACAAACTTATTAACAAATTAACGTAACAAGATTAAAAACACACTCTTTTTATTTGGTTTTTATGTTTTTAGAACAAACTAAAACAAGCATACTAAAAAGTAGTAAATATTTATTTTGTTTTCAGGTTTTGCTGATTTTTTAGATGCATAACGATAACAAAAGGAAATTGTAAAAAGGAAAAGAAAACTTACCTTAGATAACGGGGGTCCTCCTCCAAGCTAGATTTGCCATAGTCGTTCAATTGAGAGGGAAAAATTCCAACAATGTTGTAATGTCCTTGGCCTCTTGTTCTTGACTTTCTTGAATGCTAGTTAAGGTTTGAGTGGTGTTGTAGTTCCACTGGCGCTGCTCCTCCCACATCTGGTCATGGCATGCTTGGCCTTGTTGGAGGGTCTAGAGAGCGTTGTCAGTGCGCTGGTGGTGCGCCATATGTTCTTCATGGTACTGCGGGGTGTAGTGGAACCTAGTAGCATCGGACCTACGTCCGTGCTCGAATTCTTGACGTGCTCCACCAGATGATGTTCTTCCACCTTAGTAATCAAATGAGTGCCTTGCACCCCCTGATGAAGTTCTCTCTCCATAGGGATGGATTGGTCCAGTTGATGGAGGCGGCTGCTCATAGCTATCATGCGGCTGATGAGGAGGATACTCCCACAGGTTCAGAACCCGATAGTGGTGATCCATCCACTCATCATAGCTAGCATGAGCTAGTTGTTCTGGTTTAGGGTCAGCACCGCGCCAAACTGATTCTTGATGGTGACATGTGATTCTTTCAGAGGCGGTTCTCTGGGGCACTCTAGTGTTCACTGGTTGAGCCTGTAACTCAACATGAAAAGTTCGAACAGAATAAAGGGCCAACTCCAGGTTAGGTAACCGGAGCTTGGTCTCACCATATATCATAAAAAGTTCATTGTTTATTCTTTTCAAAAGGTGAGCATGATAAAAATGTTCATAGCCAAAAGTATCACGATGATCTTCAATAAAATTAAGAGAGGCTCCTTGCAACATGTTTAATTTAGTAGCAATGTGAGTAACAAGCGAATAGATAGCAACAGGTCCTACTCGATAAGAGGGAACAATCAACCAATGGGCAACTATAAGACGGACAGGCAAGACTTTGATCTTTTTGATGGCTGCGTACATCAGTTGTAAGTCTGCAACCCTGACTTTACTAGTATCATCACGTGGAAAGAAAATAAAGCCCAACCATTTATGGAAAATTCTAAGCGTTGGATGTTCTATGTCACTAGTACAATGCGAGTAGAAAATTGTATGCTTAGAAATCTCAGTCCAAAACTTGTGCTTCTCAAAATCTCCTAAAGCTTCATCAATATCTACTGGGATGTTAGAAGGAAAATTAAGGAGGTCACTAAGCTCTCTCCAAGCGGGGTAAAACTCTTGCTTAAAGAGCCTAAAGTAAACTCCCGACTCTGTGGTCCTTAGGGTGCAAAGAAATTATATGGTTAACAACTTAGATCCTATTTCAACGACATCCCAAGCAGAAGCCCATCCTAGTAATGAGAAAATAATATCAAATTCGGTACTCATACCTGCCTCTTGGAGTAGTGCTAGATCGAATGCAGGTGTATAGGTGAACTCTTTGTCCTTGATCTTCTTGTACACATCCTTCTCGTGGGAATCACGCAAGCCAAGCTGATTTGGCTTGAGAAGGATCTTGGGTGCTGGTGATGAAGAGGAAGCAGGTGTAGGGGCAGTAGGAGGGCCGACGCTCATGTCGGAGCTAGCTCTTGATGATGCTCGGGTCGAACTCCTGGTTCTGATGTTCTTGATCGTCCCCACAGCTCCCTTGGCAAGCTTCTTTAATTCGTTCATCCTGTAAAACTGACAAAGACAAAACTCGTGGAGAGAATTAGGGAAGGGGTTAGTTGGTTAGCCGTCCAGAGTTAGCGGTCCAGAGGTTAGTCATCCAAGAGTTTATTTTTAGTTGGTTTTCCGACAGAACCTCCCCTCAAATCTTAATTTCTCTAGCTTAACTTGGGTAGCACTACCACTACTAAAAAACAATTATAGCAGCATTAAAAACCTTCCTTCTTTCAACTCTAAGCTCTAGGTCACTCTCCTATCTTCCCTCCTTTCTCTTCTTTCTTTCCACTCTCTTCCTTCTCTCCTATGCTCTTGCAGGAAACTCAAAACTGAGAATAGATTGTACACTAAAAATCCTGAATGTTGGTGGTGCATAGAAGCAATGGGAGAAGGGGCTTTTATAGAGGAGATGGCCGGGCGGGCACCCAAGTGGAGGGGGTGGCCGCCCCACCTCTGTCCCCTTACTGGCTGAAACTTTCAACTCTCCACCTTGCTTCATGGTTAAGTATGAAAAAGTGGTGTGTAGGTGGATTTGGCGGTGAAAAAGAGAAAATGGTGGAGGTGAGTCGAAGTAGATGAAATAATGTGATGTGATGTATGTGAGGTGCAGTGTATGACATGTGGGTCCCATGGTAGTGGGTCCACTATGCACTATATATATAATGTAGGAGATTAAAAGAGTAGAAACTAAAATGCTTAAAATGCATGGAATAAATATTTTTGTACCGCCACGGTAAATACTTTTAACGGGTTTTTACACACCGTAAAAATTATTTACATGGGGCTAGAATTTTTATAATGTAGTGCTTGAGAATGTAAATATGCTTAAGAAAAATTATGTGGATAAATACTGAGTTACCTTCCGGAAAGGGTTTGATTTTTTTACAGTCCTTCGAACTATACCTTTCAATATTTTACTCTTCTGATGATCTCAGAGATGATGGCTCTGATGATTTTTCCATTTTGTCTTGATCCACCATCTTCACAGAGGCATTGAGTTCCTGTTTTGACTTGAATGCAAATTGCTCTTCTTGCCCATTTATGTTGAACTTGATTTCTCCTTTCCCGACATCAATATGTGCATTGGCAGTGCTCAAAAAGGGTCTCCTAAGGATGAGTGACACTTTTGAGTCTGGATGCATATCCAGTACCACAAAGTCTATTGAAATAAAGAATTCTCGTATCTTGACTAGGATATTCTCGGCGATGCCCAATGGGTACCGAACTGATTGATCTGCTAACTGCAGACACATTGATGTTGGCTCTAATGCTGAGTGGTCAAGCTTGTGATAGACTGTAACAGGCATCACACTGACACTTGCTCTAAGGTCACATAGTGTGTTGTTGAAGTGTTGATCTCCAATTGAGCACTCAATAGTGGGGCATCCTAGATCTTTCTTCTTCTCTAGTAATTTATTCAGGATAGCTGCACTACACTCTTCAGTTAGCTTGATCACTTTAGTGGATGGTAGTGGTCTCTTTTTGTTCAAAATGTCTCTGATATACTTGGCATATGTAGGGACTTGAATGGCGTCCAATAGAGGTATGTTGACATATAGCTTCTGAATAACCTTCATGAACTTGCTAAACTACTCATCCGATTGTGATCTTCTAATTCTACGAGGAAATGGTATATAATTTGTATCATGAAAATTATGTCTCATCTCATGATCTTGCAATATGTCTTGAGGTTGTACATCTTGCTCAGCTTCAGTATTATTCTCTTCTTCTGCCACTGATAGTACTGCTAATGCTCTTCTTGCTCCTTTTGGATAGGGAGGATCCTTGGTGGATCTCCCTCCTCTCGTAGTAATAGCTCTTACTTGCTCAGGATCAGTGGTAGTAGGCAATACCGCAGCTAGCTGTTTTATCTTCTATTCTATCTTCTTGTTAAACTTGAGCTGATCTTCAATGGCAACTGAGAAACTGTCCATCTTAACATTTATATCCTCCAGGATTCTGTCATTGGTGGTAAGCTTTACCTTGATTTCACTATTCATTCTGATCTGCTGCCTGACTAAATCCCTTAATGTAGGCTATCGACTCGTTTTTTGATTTTGTTGTTGTCTCCAATTTGGCTAATACAAAGGCTTCTTGTCTGCGAAGTTTGTATCCTGTTTGTATGCTGCTTCAATCGCCCTATGATCTTCCTTGTATTTAGCCCTCTGGTCAAGCCAGTTGAGCAAATCATCCATCTTGATAGACATTGCATTCACTTCTTCAATCGTTTCTTCACTCTGATGACAATATTGAGTGTGGTCTTGGGATCAGCCTTGATTTTCTGATATCTTCTCCATAAGTAACTTGGCTTTCCTAACTGTAAGTGACAAAAATGATCCTTCAGCATTTACATCTAGGTGCTCACGTGCCTTCTGAGTTAATCCATTATAAAAGCCTTGCATGAGTAACCATTCTTCCATTCCATAATGAGGATAATCTTAGATGTATTCTTGCAAATGCTCCAATACTTCTGAAATGGTTTCTGTCTTCTGCTGTTAAAAATTGGTAATCTTTCCTCTTAAGGCATTGGTCTTGCCTATTGGGAAGAATTTTGCTAGAAATGCCTTTGAACACTTCGCCCATGTGTTGATGTCTTCTTTGTTGGCATAAAACCACTGCTTCGCTCTTCCCACTAGTGAGAATGGAAAAAGGCAAAGTAGTATGATATCTTGGTTAACTTCTTTAATGACGTAGTGCTTCCAATTTCTAGGAAATTCTGCAAATGTGTACTTGCATCTTCATGTACCTTTCCATTAAATAGGGTAGCTTGCACCATATTAATGAGGCTTGGCTTGAGCTCAAACTCAAGATTGTTTGTTTCCAGTGCTGGACCTGTACGAATATTCTCAATTGTAGGAGAAGAGAATTCACGTAGGGTTTTTAAAGCCATAGCTTCAGGAATTGGTGATAAGCTCCTTCTTGGGTTGATCCGATTCTGATGATGGAGATTTGAGTGAATCAGAATCAATCCTGCTAATACCCTGTATAAAATATAAACATAGAAAAACAATAGGGGTGAACCTACCAAAGCAGAGGTGCCTTGTTATGATTTCTCATTTCCTAAGAATCTATTTCCTAAGAATCTATTTACCAAAGCAGAGGTGCCTTGTTATCATCCCTAGCATGGCGCCAGAAGTGTTGGTATAGAACTGCTCCTCTTGGAATAAAAATAGGATCCGCAAGCGTACAGATAAAATACCATCGTAGCACTTCATTGGGAAATATTCCAGGTATCGTTAATTTATATTTAGCTCAAGGGAAATAACTAAGGACTTAAACCTAAAGGGATGGATTTGCAAAATACGAATACTTATGAGAAATTAATTACACAGTCACTTACTTTGGCAGGGGGATAAACCATGATAAATAAGTATAATTGAATCTTAAAGCATAGGGAATAAATCACGCAGAGATTAGAGATAGACTACTCATCATAAAGGTAGGTTGACATCTGATTAGTTCAAGAGATTGAATTCTAGGTAGGTTCTAATCTACTAAGTCATTCATCTACTCTAGCAAACACACTATCATATATAGCATAAAAGACTCTTCATCTATGTATAAGGAATATTACTGAAGAAAGCCAGAACATAGCATGACTTCCTACGTAACGTTATTTCTGCCTGTCCTATCAATGGGGGTGGACTATATAAGACTCAATAGAACTGTCACCTCCATGAACTACCACACTACCCAGCCAATAGGGTGCATTTGCAGGTAAATAGCATCCAAGTACCACGCTTACATGTGATCTACCACTTAACCCCCTCATGAAGAGAGCTAAGCGCTTTGCAAACATATACATAAACTCATTATCAATCATAACCATATCAAATATATTACTAGAGCAAACTAGGAACATAATAAATAGAAACATAATGATATTAGAATAAAGTCATAGAGCAAAGATAGAAAATAATACCAATACTTTGATGACGAAGATCCGAATTCCGAGCACAAGTCACCCGACTCTTCCTCTATCTAGTCAAAACCTATATAGAACTTGAAGAATTGGAGTAGCTATTCTAATTCTCTAGTGGAGAGAAACTCTCTAAACCCTAGCTCTGCTGATGGCTCCCTCTACTAATGAATTGCTAATGAATTAGGGTTTCTTCTAGGGTGAGGGGCCTTGCTTATATAGCCCTCTAGGAAGCACCACAGCCCTCGGATCAAACCGACCTTGATCTATGGTTTTTATTCATCCTCAAAGGCGGTGGAGGTAGGATCCGCGAGCTCGCAACTGATTGGTCATCTGGGTGGGGTGGGCGCCCAGGGCCAGGGGCGGCTGCCCCACCTATCAGCCCATTTGGCCCTCTCCTTCGAGGAGGTGTCTTCCCGAGTCTTCTAGATTATTCTTTTTTGTAGTAGGATTGATTTTCTCTCTATGTAAATCTGACATGTGGGTCTCCTTTGGTCTTTTCCTAATAACCCTCTGTAGAAATAGACATTCACCAAAACTCATGGAAATTATTAGTTTAAAACCCCTAACTCTAAGGTGAAGTTCATTTTAACCCTTCTTTTGATTCTTATTAACATATAAAGTTGATGGTTAATTACCGTCAACAACGCCCCTGCCTCTCCACGTGCCCCTGCGTCCTGTTGCCGAAGTGGAGAAGCACCAAAGCGCCCTCTTCATTTCCCTCTGCTCCCTCCTTGCTCTCCCTTGCTCTATGCTCGCGCTGGCATGGTGAACGTCACCATGGATGTCACCAAGCAGAGCTCTCGCCGCTGCTTTTCCCCCTTCGAGCCTTCTCCATCCTAGCCGGCGTCGCTGTCAGCTTCCCCACGCCGTGCTGCCTCCCGAGCGCTGCCTCCATGGTTACACGATCGCCTGCAGCCTGGGTCGCCGGAGCAGCCACCGTTGTGGGCCGCTGCCTCCGTGGCCGGCTGGCCACGGAACACCGCGAGGCAAACCGAGGCCACCAGCAGGTGCGTGGGCGCCTCCAGATGCTCCGCCGCCACCTCGTCGCGACCGACAAGCTCCCCAACGGCTGGAACCGTGAGCCCAGCACCTCCTCTGTACAAGAATTGCGACAGGGACCTCGGGTTTGAATTTAAAAGAAGGGAGGGGCCTAACTGCACAGTTTGTCAAAATGACCTATTTGTTGTAGTTTTGACTGAACTTTGAAAATGCATAGTAAATCATAGGAAATTCGTAAAATAGCAAATGAGGACTTTTTGGAATCCTTGCGAAATTCTCTATGCAGTAGATCTATAATATGATATGTTTTAGTAGGGATGAAAACAGAACAGAAATATTTCGAATTGACTATTTTCATTTTCTATATTATGAACCGTTTTTTAACATGAAAAATTGTCAGTTTCAATTGATTTCATAACCATTTTCAATCATTTTTTGTACTCTTTAATTGCTAAATGTAGAAATATTCCGAACCGACCACTTTCGTTTTTCTATATCGTAAGTCCGTTTTCGACCGTTTCCGACCGTTTTCATCCTTATGTTTTAGTTTTAAGTTTTCTCTGTAAAATTAGATTTATCAGTTAGGTTTTAAGGCTAGTTATGTTTTGTCTTTTTCATAACTGCAAATGTAGGGCTCCAAATGAAGTGAAATTTTTGTATAATGCTACCCATGTGATGTTTGATGTGTGGTAAAAATTTCATGAATTTTGGTTGTTGTATGAGTGAGTTATTAGTGTATCTTGCTCTCACATGATTTCTTGCGATAGCAATTTGTCTTTTTCATAGAGGTTGATATACATGTCCAAATGGCTTAAAATTTGTACAATAGACTATTGTGATGATATGCTAGCTACTATAATTTTTATAGAATTCATGGTGCACTTTTGTTATATGTTCATTAAATCACCTAGGCATCTAAATAAATTAAGAAATGCCTCTAAAGAATTTATTGAGATGGTGACAGCATGATTTCTGGTGTTATTTTAATATGTGTAATGTGTTGGTAAAGTTGGTTTTGTCCAATTATATGTTTGCAACATAAGTTAATATTTATTCTTGCAATTGATGCTTTCCTAGATAGTTTCTGGGATTTTGGTAATTGCACCCTGAAAATGATGTTTGCTGGGAAACATACTTATAGCAAAGTTATAGATAACTTATTAATCTAGCTTGTGTTAAATTTTGGTGGTATTTGGCCTTATAGTTTGTGAGTAATGCCAGTTCCGGGTTGGATTCCAGAAATAGTTGTTCTCTAAAATTTCTGGACCAGATTCTGTAAATATACATGTTTGACTTGATTAACTTTAGAATCATGCTAAGATGATTAAAGATGAATTGTAGAAAATTTCATAAGCTTTTAATAATGTCTTATTGCTTGGCTATTAGATTTGTATAACTCCAGTTATGATCCAAACATGTAGTTGTTGTTTGCAGCCTAGAAATAGACATGCGCTAGTTGTGGTTGTTTACTCCATGCATTGCTAAGTGTGGCTTATGCCCTTGATGATGGTCAAGTTAAGATACTTGTGATCTTGTTAAACTTGTGTTATGCTTGATGTGCTTGCCCTCTATAATTGGTTGTGTGATGTTAGTTAAATAGCTATCGGTGTCCTTGTCTTGCATAATATGGTGTTTACTTGAATGCTTATGTGATGCATCTTGTGTTACCATTCATCATATTTATACACATGCATCTTGCATCTCATTTAGGTTCGCTAGATGCACCACGTGAAGGATGAGATGTTGGAGCCAAACCCGAAGACGGTGTTTGGTGGATCTATCCCGAAGATAGAAGGACTAAGCAAGTACCGAGATGGGAGATGCTCGTCAAGCGAGTGTCATCTGTCAAACACTAACCTAAGTGTTCGATCCTAGACAAGCCCCGGAGCATTCTAAGCCTCCTACTTTATAAAAGCAATTGAGTATATATATGTTATATATGTATTGTTGCATTAAGTTATAGGAGTTGATTGGAAACACTTGCGGCATATATACCTTTCCTTGTCCCGTAAATATGCCTGGAATCCTATTTTTGGTTCAGGATCGAAGGTATTGCTTAGCCATGCTTAGACCGATAGAAGTCGGGTGATTTCCTATCACCTGCGAGATATAGGTGGATACCTGGTTATAGTTGGCTATAATTGTTATCATGGAAAATAACCAAGTATTGCTAGATAAATAGAGACCGGACAGAGTCTTATAGGGTTTTGGACTATAGTGATTCCGTCTGTGCAGTTAAGGACCGATCATTGCTCGTCCCTCTTGTCATGTTGAACGTATGCCTCACAATTAGCTGGCCGAATAAAGTATCTTTCGACCGCGAGGCTAGTGACACTATTTGGCCCAGGATAAACTCGGGTTGGTAGACTGGTGCTAAAGGGGGTAAGACGGGGACACGAAGAGTGAGCCCAATGTGCGTCCTGGCTGTCGGGTAGTCCCTAGGTAGTGCAGTCCATGATTGTTATCCCACGATGTTTACCTAAATGGTGTCATTAGTGACATGTAGCTCACTTGATTGGTGAGTGTGGTTTGTGTGAGGAATAAATCACCAGCTGGTTAGGAATCGATTCGAATCACCATCACTCCTGGATAGTGAGCACTTGACTCGAGCTATGGCATCGTAGTAATGATGATGGAACACATATGGTTATGTGGATTATGTTGGAAATGCTAAACCTAAGATGGTAACTTTGATGTTAATGGTTAATCCAGTGATTGCTTTAGCATAGATGCTTACCTAGATTAACAGGTTATAACAAAGATGATGCAAAAGTACTTAAAATGGTTTATTCATGATAACTTATGTTTTTCGCAAATGAGTCAAGCTAGCCCACAAAAAAAGCTTTGCATACTCCTTCGTGTCATATTATTTTTGGTTTTTGGCGGGTAAGTCTAGCTGAGTACCTTCTCGTACTCAGGGTTTATTCTCACTTATTGCAGGTTGTGATGTATCATGGCTACTGTAAGAATTGGATGGCTCCTGCCATAGTAGCGGAGTGTGATCATGGGCATGATCCTTCTGAGTTATCTTGTCTCTAATGCTTTTGTTGGAGGTTGACCATGGTACTGGCATGTACTTGAAATAAGAGAATGTTAGTTTCAAACTACTTTGCTTCCGCTACTTTTGAACTTGAGTTATAATAACTCTATTGAACTCCGATCTATGTTGAATTACTTGTGAAATGGATGTAACATGTGACTTGTTATGTTGAACCACTACGATCTTGGCTTGTATGTTGGTTGGTTGGTTTGAAATCCCTCGTGATTTCATTGGACTACCGGAGTTATAGGAGCTTAAGTACGAGAATTTAATTGCTCAGGCAATTGTTTTTGTACTTTTGTTCTTATAATTTGGGTGGTTCTGTTACACGAGGAGATCATCGAAGAGTACGAGGAGGAGATCTTCGTGCCGGACGAGTTCCAAGAGCCGCCCGTGACTGACACCTCTGATCTTGCACCTGCCTAAGGCAAGCCCCGGTGCATAACCAGTATTTTGATAATCTTTATATATATATATATAATCTCCCATGAGTCTTACTAGTACAGGATCGCGTAGTTGCTTTGCTTAGGTTTGACAGTGGCGTGGGTAACCTGTCGTTACTCACAACAGGATTATTGTGATCACAAATCCCACAATAAAATGATGAAAAGGAATTGGTGACCGGGCAAGGATGTGGTATGGGTATTGGTGGGTGTAACAGGTGGTGTTCCGCGGCCACGGGGCATCGCTTAGTTGCACTGGTTTCCCTGTCCGCGTCAATTAAGGACCATTCGTTGCATGAACCCTGGTCAAGTCACAGACTTATTATTCCGACCACATACTTGCTTATGGGAGCGGGAAGGCTTGTTACTCTCTTGTCATGGGCTCCGGCTCTTTCCGGACCGACTGATTGGAGGCGGGGGTAGGTGGAGGTCTAAGCACCGCATTGAGGCCGGGCCTCAAGTGTGGGGGCTTGGAGTCTAAGTTTGGACGGGGACCTGGAACCTGTGACAGGAGTGGAACGGGTTGGTCTCACTTGTGCCTAGGGTGCAAGCGAGGCATGTGTTTTCGGGGTACCTAGCTGGGAATATTGATTCGTGAATCACCGTTTTTACATGACGGTACGGCTTGACTACGCTCTGGCACCGTAGTAAGAAATGGCAGAGGAAAGATGGAAAATGGCTCTGATTGCTCAACTCTTACTTGATTATAGAACAAGTGCTTACATAGAATGTTGGATAACAACTAAAACACGCCTACTAAAGATTTATGGAATTAAGGACACACTCTTAGTATTGCTTTCCGCAAACAAGGAACCCACAAGCCATAAAGCATATCATCATCCTTGAGAGTCGGGAAATATATTCCCAGTTGGGTAAGTCTTGCGAGTGTATTGTGTACTCAGGATTTATTTTACCCTTGTTGCAGGTGCACCATGAGCAGATAGGCCTTGTGTGGAGGATTCTTCTGGTGGGCACAGACGGATTCTCATTTCGTTCCGCTAGGTGTTTATTTTATTTCTGTTGTTTAAATTATCGTACTCTGAACCCTGGTATTGTAATAAATGCTTTCCGAGACTCTATGTTATATGAAATGGACTAAGTATTGTAAGCTTGTACTCATTATTGGATCCCGGGTGTAAAATATGGATTGTTCGAGGTCTCCCATTGGGTGTGCTCGACGGAATTGTCTGGTTTAACTCACTTTCAGGGCACTTAGTGTCTAGTGGTAGAACAAGTGCCCCTGAAAGCGTGTTTATTTCGAGCAATTCTGCCACACGTATTTTCAACTATTTTTTACGCAAAATTATTTGATGGCTTTAACACCTAACTAGAAGATGAGCATATATCTTTTTTTTGTTTTTACCAAATACGGTCCACAAGTTACATGAACGCACACTATACTTCTATAACACCTACGGAAGACTGAGCATGTATAGACTTTATAAGACTTATATATTACAATATATATGACATGTTTGGATTGCGATATGGTCCCCTCTAGAATATAATATAAGTATCCCTCAACCAGGAGTTTTTTTTACAACGGAGAGTGCCCTAGCACTGTTCAACATTGCTCATGACGTGACATTGACATTCGTTCGCTTTTTTTTTGCTCAGGCAAATTTAAAATAATTTCTTCACTGTTCATGACGGGCGCGGCGGCAGCGCGCCCAGCGTGCTAGTTTAGTTGATTCGTCATGGATGCATGCTATGGAGAACAGGGTTGTTCAGTGATTTCTTCAGGAGCCAACACGTCCTGTAAAGTGAGTTTGCGAAGAAGGCCAAAAAAATGGCTACGCAATTAAACAAAACAAATCGGTAGTTTGGAGCTAGGTTCGGATGATTGCGCATAGGTCAGACCGTCGATCCAAACACACTGATAATGTCATCGTTAATACCTCACTATCAACAAACATGTTGCCTATAACTAGCCAAAAACATATTATATCCTTTCCAGTGGCGGATGCACGATGCGGGATAAGGGGGGGGGCTAAAACAATGGAGATGTTGATTTGCATGAAGATTTAATGGTGAAATCACGTTTTTGCTACAGTGATTAGGCTTGAAATCAAGCCATTAGGGGGGCTGGAGCCCCCCAGCCCCCCCTTTGGATCCGCCGCTGATCCTTTCTTTTATATGTCGTATTAGCTTTGCCCTAAGTCAAATATTTGTACCTTTAATTAGACAAAAGATTTATGTTAGATTCACTATGAGAAATACGTTCGTAATATATTATTTATATGTTGTGAAACTATAAAGATTCATTTAAATAGATGGTCAAAGATAATAATATTTAACTTAAGGATAAAACTAATGTGGCATGTAACAAAACGGAAAGAGTACCAGTAGAAAACTGCAACTAGTGGGAGCTAAACATCCTGTAGCCTAGTGTTTACAGCTTACCAGAGCAGTAACACCTCGGGTCCAGTGGCGGATCCAAAGGGGGGGCTGGGGGGGCTCCAACCCCCCCTAATTTCTTGATTTCAATGCTAATTACTGTAGCAAAAACTTGATTTCACCGTTAAATCTTCGTGCAAATCAACATCTCTGTTGTTTTAGCCCCCCTTATCCCGCATCCCACATCCGCCACTGCTCGGGTCCTAGGTTCAACACTCTGTGGAAGCGTTTAGTGGCAGGCAACATGCATCAATCAAAGCTCCAAGCCTCCCGGCATGTAATTTGCTAGTCGAGACTATATGAATCGCTCTTGTATTGTTCTCATTGATAAAGTCTTGGCTTCTCCAAAGACGACCAAGATAGAAAAGACTACATTTTTGTGATTTCAGCTTCTATATGAAAATAGCTTTGCCTTCGTTGTTTTTTCTCTTGGTTTAGCTCCACAAGTTATTTTTCGTGCGTGTACGCTTGGTAGGGCTTTTGATTAAGCCTATAGAGAAGCCATAACAGAAGCTCTGCCAAAGAGATCATAATCTACGTGGATTAGATGCAAATAAAGACATACAATGCATGGCATGGTTGGTCTGGATAGTCATGCACGGTGTGAGAAGATGAGTATCCTCTAAAAGTTGAGGGAACTTGACTCATTTACAATTAGACCTACCGGCTAGTGACCTAAGTTCCCCTAACTTAAGTTAGAAGAACCAATTTCGAAAAAGGAGAACATACATGGCGTGTTTCAGACACTCTGAGTTCGGCTCCACGGCAGCTCTGGCAGCGGAGTCACACCAAATAGCAACAACAAGAGTGCTTCTGTGTGGCGCGAGGAGGAACTTGAGTCCTTTTGCGCGTATGGAGGTGAAGCCACGATTTGCAGCTCCCCTCTGACTCCAGCTCCAGCTTCGGCGACATAGTAGCTCGGGTGGAGCCCGGCCAAATACGCCCACAAATACTGTGGTAATGAGCACAAATGGGAGGGACATGGTTGCAAAAACAAGGACACATGTGGCCATTAAGCATTGAACAAAGGGACACCATCGATGTGCGTACGAGCAGCAACTACTCCGTCCCCTTGGATTGATAAGATACAATTAAATATAACACGACCTTTGATTATTTATTTTGATATTCTATTGTCAATTATTATAAGCTTGTGATCGTTACTTTATTAGATACACATGTTTCATTTCAAATCTAACTGCATCATGTTTGAATTATAATATTAAAACCGTTGAGTATTGGTTAATATTGTAAACCTATATGAACTGAACCGCGGGAGTAATTGCTAGAGCTGTTGGATGCAATTTCCCTGATAGCAGCAATACTGTTACTGTACTGATCAAATCTGTCATCTGAAAAGGAGGTTTTGTTGGACAAGGTCAAGGAGAAGAACCCGTCCACAGCACAGTAGCTGCTGGACATCCGTAGGACAGGACACAGGCACGGCTTGTACTCCCAGGTCCCAGCTATCCTTCTATTTCCCGACGAAAGATCCCAGCTATCAAGGGAAAGCCGCAATCTCTATAGTCAAGTCAACCCAACCAGGGTTAAAAAAACCGCTCGGTAAACCGCGGTTTACCGCGGTTACCGGTCTAACCGGGCCGGACCGGTTCCGGTCCGGTCCGGTTAGGTATTCCCCAAATTCAAATTTAAAATTTAAAAAAAATGCTGAAAAAATTTCTAAAAATAGTTCATGATTTATAGAAGCTAATGGTGTAAAAAAATTTTAAATTCGAGTTCGTTTAGTATTTATTTATACGTATAGAAGTTTAAAAAAAAGAAAAAAAAATCCCGGTCCTGCCCCGTTAAGGCCCCCAAATTCAAATTTAAAATTTGAAAAAAACAAAAAATGCTGAAAAAGTTCCTAAAAATAGTTCATGATTTATAGAAGCCAATGGTGTAAAAATTTTTCAAATTCGACTTCGTTTAGTATTTATTTATACGTATAGAAGTTTGAAAAAAAAGAAAAAAATTCCAAACTCAAACCGAGCGGTAAACCGCTCAAACCGAGCGGTTACCGCTCCAAACCGCCCGGTAAACCGGTGACAAACCGAACCGAAGGCGCGTTTGAATTCAAATTCAAATTCGACCAGTTACCGACCGGTTACCGGTAAACCGGACCGGTAAACCGGAACCGGAGGCCGGCGGTTTGGGTGCCCATGGCAGTACTGTTTTTTCACGTACTAATGAAGAGTTTTTTTTTTTGGGTACTCGTACCACTTAATCCAACTGCAATGATACACACAATCCTGGAGGACGTCGACGTGATTTCGCAGTAACAAAAGTCATCACTGCGTACCAACCATGCCACGTCTCCTGCATCTGCAGTATTTTATTTTATTAGAGCAAGTATAATAATTAATAGGAGGTTGTAGGCCAGCTGAATGCTGAGGTGGAGAAGAGAGAAGAGAAGAGAAGCGGACTGTAAGCTTATAGCCGATTTAGACACAAAACCGAGAAACCCTGTAAGATAGGCGAGTGGGCCATGTATCAATAATGAAGAACTAAGGGCGGTCTTAATGGGAGCTTCACTATAGAGCTTGTTCACCCGGCTTATAATCCGTCTTTTTCAGTTTTTTTTTTTTCAGCCGGAACAATATTTTTCTCTCACAATAAATCAGCCAACAGTGTTTTTCAGCCGGCTTATCAGCCCAGCCGAACGGGCCCATAGTTTCATTTGCATTTAATAGCCTGCCACATATGCATTTTTGATGACGTGACAACGTTTTAATGAAGAGAGAGAAGAATTGGGTTTTACGGGGATAAAACTCTTTTGGTACAGTTACCAACTCTTATTGAGTCATAGAATTAAATGTCTATGAAACTATAGAACGAAACTTTTCGTTGAGAGTGTGTGTTTCATCCAAGTTTCATTTCATTCTATATGACATGACAGTCTTGGAAACAACGAAATGAAACCCTCCACTGAAACTGGCCTAACTACTATATAAATAGATGGAGAGAAGACAGCAATGATCCTTGCAGCTGGCAGGCGGGCTATATTGTTAATCTGGCTCATAAATCTAGTACAGCAGTACTATATCCCAAGACCTAGGGAAACACCTCACCCCACACACGAAAAAAAAATCGGCGAGCAAGAGCAAGATGGGTGGCAGTGGCACACCGATACAAAAAGAAGCAAAAACAAGGAGATCAAGGCCTTGTTTAGATTTCAGAATTCACTCCTAAATTTTACTATAAAAAAAGAAGATTCCACATCACATCAAAATATCGGCACATATATGGAGTACTAAATGTAGATGAAATCAAAAACTAATTGCACAGTTTATTGTACTTTGCGAGACGAACATTTAGAGCCTAATTAATCAAGATTTAGACAATTATTACCAAATAAAAACAAAATTACTACAGTGTGACATGACACTTACTGTATAAAATTTATCTTCCAATTTTGACATCTAAACCAGGCCAAGCAGGGATGCGCGAGCGAGACTCGAGGGGCGAGCCCATCCACCCACACCGGCCGCACCACCCCCACCCGGCCTCCAATCCAACCCAACGCGACGCCACCCGCACCGCACCGCTTGCTTTGCCGCGGCGAGTTACCAGGCACAGGCAGCAGGCGCGGGCCGTCCCCTTCCGTTCCGCCTCGGCGACGCGGGTTGCTCCAGCCGTCACCGTCAAGTAACGGCCCCTCACCCCACCCCGCGTCCAGGCTCCTTCTGGGGGAGGCCGCGGCTCACCGGCGCCTCCCCCTTTAACTCTCCCCGCCTCCGTTACCGTCTTCCCCCTTCCCACCTCCCCCACCCGCTGTGCTCATCCATCATCGACCACGACGAGCCCTCGCCCGCCGATCGATTCGACTACGTTTGATTTTTTTTCATTTGATTTGATTGCAACGCACCACAGCAGCAGGAGGAGGGATCCTTGGACCGTCGTTCGGCTGGGTGGTGGAGGCGGTTCGTCGATTTGAGAGCTCCGGGTTTCTTGGACCTGCGTAGGTACGTGCTCCTCTTTCGGCCGGACCGGATCTCTGGTTCTGCGGATTCCTGCTTCTTAGATTTGGATCCTGGATGTGGGGTATTGATCCGGTTTTCTGTGTGATTTGAAAGGTAACAACACCACCCCCATTTCCTCTCGGCCGGCGGATGGACGCGAGGGAGGTGTGAAGCCTGGTCGCTAACTGATGCTCGTGGAGCGATTCGGAGGAGAGGAGCGCGCCGTGCGGAGGCGGTGGAGGAGGAAGCGCCGACGATTTGGACAGCGTAGCGGCGACGGAAGGGGAGCAGCAGGCGGACGAGGAGCGAGCCGCCAGGAGGACGACGGCCGCCGCCGCCATGGGCGAGTCGCTGCTCACCGCGCTCTCCATGGACACCGCCACGGCCCACCACCCGCACCAGGGCCCCTCCACCTTCCTCTCCATGGACACCGCCTCCCACGACGACTTCGACCTCTTCCTCCAGCCACAGGGGCCCTTCCGCCGCTGCCTACATGCCGCGGCGGTCGCCCCCCCTGACATCAACCTCCCCCTCGCCGCCGACCCGTCTCCGCCCCCTCCGGCGTTGCACGACGTCAACGTTGACATGCTAGATGTCGGCCTCGGCGGCCCGCAGCACTACGACTCGGATTCGCCCGCCGCCGCCGGGCCTGTCTCGGCCCCAGCAGCAGCCGCGACCACCATGGTCGCGGTGTCCCACACCAACAAGGGCTCCGGTTCCAGCGCTGCGCGCAAGTGCGTCAAGAGGAATGATAGCATCTGGGGAGCGTGGTTCTTTTTCACCCACTACTTCAAGCCAGTCGTGTCAGCCGACAAGGGTGGCAAGGCGAAGGCTGCCACCACCACCACCACCGGCGGGAACGGTAATAGTGCCACACTGGATGCTTTCCTGGTGCAGCACGACATGGAGAACATGTACATGTGGGTGTTTAAGGAGCGCCCGGAGAATGCCCTGGGGAAGATGCAGCTGAGGAGCTTCATGAATGGGCACTCCCGCCTTGGCGAGCCACAGTTCCCTTTCAGCGTAGACAAAGGGTTTGTGCGCTCGCACCGGATGCAGCGCAAGCACTATCGCGGGCTCTCCAACCCGCAGTGTCTTCACGGGATCGAAATCACGAGGGCGCCAATCTTGGCAGGTGTACCTGAGGCTGATTTAAAGAGGTGGATGGAGCTCACTGGGAGGGATGCCAATTTCTCGGTCCCAACTGAGGCGAGTGATTTTGAGTCTTGGAGGAATTTGCCGAGCACAGACTTTGAGCTCGAGAGGCCAGCAACCGCGGCTCCTGCAAAGAGCAGCTCACATGGGCACCACAAGAAGTTGCTGAATGGTTCTGGTCTTAACCTCTCGACACAACCATCCAATCACAGTTCTGGGGATGGCATGGAGATTGCAACCACCTGTAACAAGCGCAGGAAGGATTCCTCACCGGCTGCAATGGAAGAGGATTGCAGCAATTCGAATTCAGACAAGGCCCAAGACATGGATGTGAGCCACACCTTTGAGCCATCATGGATGAATAACTTCTCAGGTGTGATGCGCCATGCTTCTGGACCAGTAACTGCTGCAAAAACAATATATGAGGATAGCAAGGGCTACTTGATCATTATCAGCCTGCCTTTCGCTGATTTTCAGAAGGTGAAAGTCTCATGGAAGAATACTCTTACAAATGGGATTGTTAAGGTATCATGCACTAGCGTTGGTCGGATGCCATTCCTGAAAAGGCATGATCGGACTTTCAAGTTGGCAGATCATACACCTGAGCATTGCCCGCCAGGAGAGTTTGTCCGGGAAATTCCACTGCCTACTCGGATCCCTGAAGACGCTACTTTGGAAGCATACCGTGATGAAACAGGGACAGGCCTGGAGATTATTGTCCCAAAATTCCGTGTTGGTCCTGAAGAACATGAAGTGCATGTGTCCATGAGGCCACCCTCGTCGTGGTGCCAATGAAACTTGTTCAAGGTGTGTGATGGATGCCCTTGTAGTAGTTACTAGCCCATTCTTGTTAGCACTTGACTGATGTTTTGTTTTCTCCTAACCCTATAGCTCGCGGGGAGACACATATGGTGCGGAGGTTCCCTATTGTTACCATAAGGCTAAGGCTTACTGTACCACAAACGCAGCTCAGTTTTGCTAATTTTGATGGGAAACAGTCCTAATTGATTGAAGCATTCTGGTAGTTGGCCATTGCAGCATTTGGAACATTTTAGGAATATTCTACAGATCACAAGGAACATGTCTGCATTACTTAGTTCTTGGTTTCAATATGTTTGTCTGGGGACACCTAATGTATTATATTTTGTTTTCATTATGTCAAAAGGCTAGTTGTCTGCTCGATGTGCTACAATCCGTGCATCACCTGGCACGAGCAATCTGTTTGTTCTACAGAATGGCAACTGGATGTATAGGGCATTTATAGTCATTTTCCATAGATTGAGGTTTGCTTTGTGGGCATTGTTGGGAAATTCATCTCAAATTGATGAGAAACTAGGAAAAAGGAGAACATGCCGGAATTCCGAACATGCCAGTGTCTTTAGGATTTGTCAAAAGTTTTAATGGGGATTAGTGGTGCTGTAGCATTCTGTCTTGTTTCCAGGAATTTCTGGAAGACAAGTGTAATCTGTTGGAAACTGTATCTTATCTGTCATCAATATAGAAGTGGTCAGTGTCTATCAGCAATTGTGCCTTCCATACTCTTACCATTCAGCACATTTTGTACTTATTATGACTTTATGTGAGCCACGGGTGTTGTTGGGTTCAATCTCATGAGATTATTCAGGTCTACAGAAGTTAGGTTTGCTGTTATGCTTCTCAAGACCTCCAATGGATCTGTTTAGTCCGGCCGCGTCCTATGTTTAACTCAACAACAAGTTTAAGTTTTGGCTTCATGCGATGCCATTGAGACGGCACAGTGAATGCTGGCACAAATGGTTTCTAAAATGCTTCCCTGAAAGTGACAAAATGTTTGGATATTTCACCCCCGGAGGCAGGGCCTAACCGGCCAGGTCGCCACCCTTGCTCGGCTGGCTCCCTCTGCCCGCTTGACGCTTGTGTTGTGTGCTCCGTTCGGTGCCTCCACCTTATCAGGTTATCAGCCACGCAACCAAAGAAGGCATCGTTTTCAAGTCCCGCGCAAGTTGGCGCGTTGTTTTCCTTGCCCCCTCCTGCCAGCTTTATGAATTATGATTGATCGGTCCGTGTCAGGCCCTCGTTTTGTGACGTTATTTTTCCATTGCTCCTGCTGTTGATGCACGTGCTAGTTGGACGTACCAGTACCACTACGTACGAGCTGTATGGTGGCGGCGTCCTTCCTCCGTTTGTCAGGCAGAGTCGTTTCTTCCGCGCGCTCGTTTCTCCCTCTCTGTGCTGTGCCACGCTAACAACGATTAACAACAAAATAACAATATCTAGTTTCCCGGAGGATAACGATGAATTAATAACCATTTGCTAATACAATCTTGGTTGACTCGAGCTGTCGCGCAGGAGGCGGTACACATTTGACAGCGATTGCATGCGAAGTGGCACCTTGGCGCCGTCGCCCCAAGCTCGCAACGTATGGTATGGCCCTCTATCTGCAGCATGCACCTCATCGTTATCGTCTCGATAGGCAGGCGAGTTGGCCTGTCCGACACCCAGGGGCCGCTTCTCTCCTCTCCCCGCTGCGACTGCGAAAAAAGAAACAAGCACATCATCAACCTGCAGCGCCGGGGACGGACGGAGCAGGGTTGAGTTGATAAGCCGGGGGCGCCGAACGTTTCCCCCATCGTGGACGCGGAATGCTTGCTTATTGGCACTAGTTGTCGCCTGTCACAACGCTGGCTTTTGGCTGCAAGCCTGCCAATCTTTGCCGTCGATTAGAAGCAGCAGCTAGCTATTAATCCTGCCATCCATGGGGCTGCAGCTGCGTCCACTTTGCGTTACGAGATGATTGCCTGGTGGCTTTACCTAAAATCTTTTGCTTAAAGTACAAATTAATCCGGGCGGTGGTCACTTTCGTCGTCCATGGCTACTCGTACGGTCAAGTGTTTGCGTGCTGATGTATTGTCCTCCCACCTCCGAAGATTAAATATTTGCTGACGCGTCCTGTATATCAACTAGGAGTGGAGTATATATACTAGTGCTCCTTTTGCATGGTATGTATAGGGATATACTTTTTCATTTTTCTAGGAACGAAATGGTCTTTTGCTTCCTTCTCTGAAAGGACGTATACGACGGACAGGGGACGGCCGGATCCGGACGGGGCATCGCCTTAATCATTTTTGTGTTAGTGTAGATAGGGCGTTTAGTTCCTCTCAAAAAAAATTCACCCTGTCACATCGGATGTTTAGACACATGCATATATGAAGTATTAAATATAGACGAAAAAAAACTAATTACACAGATTATAATCAATTTGCGAGACAAAATTTTTAAATCTAATTAATTTATGATTTGACAATGTCGTGCTACAGTAAACATGTGCTAATGATAGATTAATTAAACTTAATAAATTCGTCTTATAGTTTCCAGACGAGTTATATAATTATTTTTTTTATTAATATCCGAACACTCCTTTCGACGTCCTATAAAACATACGAGGTGACGTCACCAAATTTTTCAATCCGGGAACTCAACAGCCCCACAGATGCTTGTTGCCGCCTGCGGATTGATCGCGCCATCTCCGCACCGATAGCTTCCACGTCAAGCGCACTGCGACATGCGACCTGCGACGGTTGCCAACTTGCCACCATCAGCCCATGGTGCATGTCTTTTTGGAAGCAACAAGGGTCAAAGGCCAGCAGTGACTGCATGCCCATGCTTAGGCTTTGTTTGGTTTTGGGAGTTAAATTTTAACTCTCATCATATCGAATGTTGCGACACATACATGGAGTATTAAATGTAGACTAATTGCATGCATGTTGACATAGTTTAGGGGTTTTTCACGAGACGAATCTATTAAGCCTAATTACTCTATGATTGGAAACTTTTCTCAAATAAGACGAAAGTGCTACAGTGCAAGTTAAACTTTAACTCCTTGTATAGTTTTGTTTTGGCAAGCAGCGAACATGTACATACAGATGCATGATTATTGGTTGCACGTTTCTTCTGAAAAGGAATGGGAGCACGGTTTGCATTTCGCCCATCAGCGATTGACTGCGCGTACGATCGATCATCTGGTGCAACCGTGAAGGAGAGACAGGCGGAAGCAACCGAATCTTTGGGTTGAAAGGGAGAAAAAAATAGCAGGTAATAATAAGGATTGTAGTAATAGTAACCTGAGCATTTCTAAGAGACTGGGTAAATCATTTTGTAAATGTAAATATGGTTATTATTAAGCAAAAATCGTGAACAACAGACACTGTAGATGGCTTTCCAAATTTGCTAGCCAGCTATCCCTGAAATTCCGGTCTCCATACATGGACAGCCAAAGCCGCTCGCCATCCGGCCCTTTCCCGTGCGTTCCTGCCGCGATTCCTCGTCAAGCCATGCGACCGGCAGCTTGTTGCACTTGCCGGCCTTTGCGTGCCTTGATGGGCGGCTGGGGCAGCCACCGGCAGACTGCCGCGATTCACCGTCAAGCCGTGCCGCCGGCTGCATGTCGCAACGGCCGGCCCCCGGCGTGCCTTGATGGCTGGGCGACGGTCGGTCCCCTGCGTGCCTTGATGGCTGGGCTTGGTCAAGCCCCTACCGTCTGTGGCCTGCTGGACGTGCATGATGATGGGGCTGCTGCTCAACCTGAGTTCCTGGCGTCGGCGAGGTCTACGCGATGATCCGAAAAGACACTATACAACCAGGTTTACGGGTTCAGGATGCATCCGAAGACGAAAGATCTGGTGACGTGGCAGGTTTAAATATGGAGAATCTCAGTTTTTAGATAGTCTGTTGGAGTAGTCTATCTTTTTTTAGTGAGATTTATTTTAGAGAATAATTAAATCACTAAATTTAGATATTTTTTGGCTAATCTCTTGGAGATGCTCTTAACACTGGTTTTAGGTAGCCATTCTCCCTAAAACCGCATGAATGTGGACACAACAGTTTGTAACGCTCCCATGAAAGTGACAAGATCTTTGATATTCCACGGCCTTGTTTAGATTGTGAAAAGTTAGAATTTTTTTAACTATAGCATTTTTGTTTGTATTTGATAAATATTGTTCAATCATGAGCTAACTAGGCTTAAAAGATTCATCTCGTGATTTACAACTAATCTGTGCAATTAGTTATTTATTTTACTAATATTTAATGCTCCATACATACGTCTAAAAATTGATGTGATGGAGAAAGAGTAAAAAAACTTGAAATTTAGGATGGAAGAGAACAAGGCCCACGCCCCGGATGCAGGGGCAGGTCCTAACTAGCCAGGTTGACACCCTGGCTCCATCTGCCTCATCCTGACACGGTGGCACCTGCATCGCATCGCTCTCGCTCATGCCCTGCGCTGCAATTTGCTCTGTTGTTGATTGGCCGATCTCACGGCCACACACAAACAGGTCCAGCGTTGCCGTACTTAGTCCATGTTTTTCTTAAAAATTTTCGAGGTTCTCCATCACATCGAATGTTTGGATCTATATATGGGTATTAAATATAGACAAAAAAATTAATTATAAAGTTTGATAAAAAACCACGAGACGAATCTTTTGAGCCTAATTAGTTCATGATTGGACACTAATTGACAAATACAAACAAAAATGCTACAATAGCCAAAGCCAAAAATTTTCGCAAACTAAACACACCCTTATAGTAAAAGAACAAAAACCTAGAAAGAGATATAGGCTGTGTTTAGTTCCTCATGGAATACAAAATGCAAAATGCTAACTACTTTGGAATGATGAAATGCAAAATGCTAAAACTTTCATGGGTGTGTTTAGTTCCATCCAAAATACCAAATTTTTCATGGGGTGGGTGATGGCTTTTTGGCTTTTTTTGACCTCTTGAGACCAAAATATAAAATGGAGAATGGATACATTTTTGTTAAAATTTTTGCATGGTGTTTAGTTCCATTCTGCAAAACAATAAGTCAAAACATAAAAGTTTTTTTTGTATGAAATGAAAAACTAAACACACCCATAGAAGAAGAATAAATCCTGGCTGCATTTGATACATGCGCTTGGGCATAACTGTACTTGGCTGTACGAGTGTGGCAGGCTCAACTGCTCAATAGAAGAAGACATCGCTGTTTTCCCATCCAAGAGATTTTGTTTAGGGCTCGTTGGGTAGGCGGAGTTTGAGCCCTGAAATCATTCGGTTTGCTGAAGCTTATAAATTAAATAACCAATCCAGCTAGATTCTTTTCGGAAGATGATTTTGTCGAGAACCGAACGAGCCCTCGGTCTATCCGCACTCATGGACCTCTATATTCATCCTCTATACGTCCTAGTCAGCAAGATTCTCTTCTCTATACTTAATTCTCCCGCACCCATCCATCCTCTATATCATCATCTATCCACTCTATCCACTGTGGGACCCATTTGTCACTTTATCTAAATATATCCATGTGTGATCTAGTTTTGAAGGATTTATTGAGACAAATTTAATGGTGCAATCGAAATTTAATTTGGATTTTTGGTTTGTGAGTTATAACATTTTTTCCTTTGTTTAGCTAGTGGGGCCCGCCACTGTCCACTATAGAGTAAGCACTGTACTACTCTAAATATAGAGCGAGAGAAAGAATAGAGTATCGTTTTAGAGTATTCAGTGCAGCAGTTTTTACTCTATATTCATGCTCTAAAGCTTTAGAGTATCCTTTAGAGTACCCACTGCGGGTAGTCTTAGCGTCGGCAGATCCACATTTTAGTTACACTGCAGGTAGTCTTAGCGTCGGCAGATCCACATTTTAGGCTGTGTTTAGTTACCTGAAAATGGTGAAAAGTGTACTGTAGCACGTTTTGGTTTTATTTGGCAAATAGTGTCCAACCGTTGACTAATTAGGTTCAAAACGTTCGTCTCGCAAAGTACAACCAAGCTGTACAATTAGTTCTTGATTTCATCTACATTTAGTACTCCATGCATATATCGCAAGTTTGATGTGATGAGAAATCTTTTTTTTTTGCATAGTGCATTTTTAGAGGAACTAAACACAGCCTTAGTTAGAGTAGCAGCATAATGTAACTACTACTAGGTTTCTGGTGGGGATAATGCGCTTGTTTAATGGTACAAGATCCTGTTGACTCGATGATGGCCCAGCAGCAGCACAGGAGATGGGGCCTGGCCTGATGGCCTCGACAGCGATTGCGAAGTGGCAGCTTGTCCCCGTCCCGCCGCAGCAAGGAACCCCATATCTGCATCTCATCGTTTCGATAAGTGGCCTCTCACCCTCCCAAAGGCCATGGCCATTTGTGAGTTCTTCTGCTCTGTTTATTAAAAAGAACAGGCCCTGTTGCAGCTGGTCCAAGAGTCCATGACAGAGAAGAGAATGGCAACTTGGCATGGGAGCAGGAGGGGTTACGAGTTTGAGTGTGTTTAGTTCGCGAAAATTTTTGGTTTTCGCTATTGTAGCACTTTCGTTTGTATTTGTTAATTAGTGTCTAATTATGAACTAATTAGATTTAAAAGATTTGTCTCGTGGTTTTCTACTAAACTGTGTAATTCGTTTTTCTTTTTGTCTACATGTCAAACATTCGAGGTGACGAAGAATCTTGAAAATTTTTAGGAGGCCTTTGATAAGCCAGGTCGCACGGGACTCTTTCACGCCGTGCAGTGGGTGTGGGTGTGGGTTTCGCTTATGATAACGCTACTTTTTTGGACCTGGTCACCTGGCCGCGATCTTTGCTGTGGATAAGCGTCCTGGTGGGCTTCCTCGTGCTTTGGACTTTGAAAGCCAAGGCTGAAGGTAAAGGACCAAGAGAAGCGTGCTTTGGTAGTTTGGTGGATTGACTGCTTGCTGTATTGCGTGCCAGAGCGATCTGTGATGGAGAATTCTCCCTGCCGGTTTAAAAAGGATTGCTGGTCTGATCTTTGATGTGGTCACCAATCGCCACTTCGGCACCCTGCTTACACGGCCTACTAGTTTGTGCCTGCAGTTGCTGCACTAGCCTGCCACACGGACACGGATGTATCATCTGCGTCCACTGAGCGTTGTAGCCTTGTAGGAGATTTGTTTAGTGGCTTTACCGAATTTCTTTCGCGTCAAGACACAAGAGTTTCGTTTCAGTCGCTTTCGTCCGTGACCTTTGGCCTGTGTTAGAGAGTACAGCCAGGGATTTGCGTCCTCATGTACAAATCATCCAATGGCATGTTCGCTTGAACTTATCAGTCTGATTTATCAGTTATGGTACGATGTTTTTCTCTTCTAATAAATTAGCCAACGGTACTTTTCAGGCTGGCTTTTCAGCGAAACGAACTAGGCGTCGTTAAATTGCATCGAAGTAACATATTTTTAAAATATCTGCCGACGTGTTCAGTGGGTAATAAGTAACATAATTTGCATCTAAATTACCACTTCTTATTTGTCTTCAGCGGGGAGGACACCCTTGTCATCTCTAGCCGCAGGAGAGGTGGTGAGGAGGACACGCGCGATGAGACGGCGGATGTGCGGGAGAGGGCCCTTATACTGGTACCCGGAGCAAAAGCCATCCGAGGATATGAGCAACAACACGGGCTTCGAGGAGCTTGGAGAGCAGCATGGCAGCGGACGCCGCGGTCATGACGGTGAGGGGCGGGCGGAGCAGGGTGAAGGTTGTGGCGGTGGTGAGGGTCACGATGAGGAGCAAGAGGTAGGGGCGAATGAGGGCTAGGGTGCGGCCACGGAGGAGGAGAGGAGAGTGGTGATGGGCCGTGCCGAGTCGCCGGGGTCCGGACCTCGACTGAGTGGGGCGGAGACGCCATTGGCGGGCGATGCTTCGACTGCAAAACTTAGGGAGAGTGGGAGTGGACGTGATCTAGCAGAAGCAGAACGTGTGTGCGGCTTGCGGCTGGCAGCTTTGCGGAGTGGGAGATTTTTTTGGAGGCGGCATGGGAGTATCAGGTATTTATGAATACGTGGACGACGTGAAGCCACGTAGCGTCCGACGTCTGGACTCCCGAATCATAGCATTACCGTTAAAATAAACTAAAAATATCCCTTACATTTACATCCAAAGTTCCAAACTAACAATACCTGCTATTATAAAAAAGACACAAATAACAATAAATTACATCTATTTATCTTTTAAAATTAAAATTACCTATTTATCTCACTATTGATATATAAAATACTCAAAGCATATACATAGTAAACATCCTCTCATGTTCCGTTTTCCCCAAGTTGCAACATGCCCAATTAATCATATCTTGTCAAGAACGATCACCATCTTGCCATTTGCACTTTATCAAATTATCTTGTGGGAAATTACACCTTTACTCAAGCCACAAGCATATCTCAATATTTAGGGGAACAATATGTTTCGACTTTCGACAAATATTCCTAGTTAGCACATTTTGGTACAAAAAAAAACTATATGCATGAATTGAATAGAAAATAAATCATGTTGGTTTGGAGACCATCTAAAGGGATCACTTTGGTTACATAAACGCTACTTTATTTGAAGGTTCACAAACGCTACTTTAGCAAACAACTCATTCTATTTGGCCAAATTTTCACATGCTATAGCTCATGTAAATGATACGTACATTAAGTACTGTGAATCTTCATCCAGATTTTTGAATTTAATCCCTGCTGCAAATTCTTTTTGACCTGCTTCTTGTTTTTCCTGGGACGAGCCGATTTTGCTTTTCTTTTTTTTAGCAAAGGGACGAGCCCGCGTTGCTCCTTCTGCTGTGGCCTCTGGGCCGTGGCCGACCAAGAAAACCGGCAGCACCAGCCCAGCAGTAGCGCGCCTCCACCCCTCGTGTCCTTTTTCTTTTGTTCCCCTTCTGCTGCAACTGCAACAACTCGAACCCGAGTTGGTTTCTTGTTTCCGGTGCCTCCGATTCGAGCACACACGAACCAGAACCGGAGTCTGATGTTTCATGTTTGCATCACATTCACACGGACCGTGCGCGCGCCGCCGATCAGATCAGAGTCAGACAGCCGGCATCCTACACCCTGCAGCTTGTTGATGCAGCGCGACACGAACGTGACGATCACCGTGTGGTCTTCGTCCGCGCGCGCGGCAGCTGGATGGAAGCCTCACCGTGTCAGGTGTGGTGTGCCTCACGCATACACACCCGCATGTGCATGTTGACGACACACCGGCATGACTAGGGCTATGCTCGGAATCAAACGTCCATCCGCGCCAGACGTCCCTTCCCTCCGCTCCCATCTAGCCCGTGATCGGCTCCGCACGCCTCTCTCTCTACCGCGCCTCCTGCCGGCCTTCCTCTTCACTGCCGCCGCTCCCGCACCGCCACAGCATGCTCCTCCATGATTACACTGTCGCGGCGTGCTCGCCGCGTTAGGCCGCACCACCCGACTGCTGCCGTCACCTTCACCTGCGACTGGGGTCAGCGTAGCCGCTCACCAGGGGCCGCACGGCCGCCTGGCAGCTGCCATCCTCCTTCTCCACTGTGACCGCACAGCCGGATCTCGCTGCGTTGTGCTCCACCCACCTGGCTACCATGTTTTGCTACGCATGTTACAAGCATATGTTTTTAATTTTCAGATGTTTCAGTTGCAAGTATTTTTAACGGACGTTGCAAAAGTACATCGAAACGTTGCAATGTTGCAATGGTTGTACATGTATATTGCAAAGGTCTGTTACCAGTGTTTCATCTATGTTTTTTGGACACATGTTGCAAGTGTATTTATATGGATGTTGCATATGTCTCACATATATGTTGCATGTGTTATATCTGGATGTTGCGTAGGTTTGCAATGGTTTTGAAGTGTTTTCATGTGTTTTTTTTTCAAGTGTTTCAAAAGCATGTTTCAAGTGTCTCATCTGTTTTCAGACGTACGTTACAACTATTGCATTTGGATGTTTCAACGGGTGTTGCATCTCTCCTCGTCTTCTGATGCATCGTCTTGGTGCGTCCTCCTACTGGCACCGGAAAATGGGCTGGCTAAGCCCAAGGGTCATAAGGGCCCCCAACTTGTGGGCTCATATACATGGATCGTATACAGGATCTTTTAAGAATAGGGCTGAATCGGATTGGATTATCCTTTAGAAGGGCTGGCACGGATTGGATTGTGGACGTCATGTGCGGATCGTGAAAAATGGATCAGCCCGCGGATCGTAATGGAAGGGCCTTCGTATCGTATCGATAGCAGACTCGCAATAGAGCGTTAGGGCCGGCCGGCTGGGTGGAGGGCGTGAGTTGTGGAGGCGGCGGTGGCGGCGGGGCATTCGTCTCCAAGATCCACGTCGGTGCATCCCCCAACGCATCACGGGCAACGACCCTCGGCGCATCGCCGGCGCATCCCCCGACGCATCCCTTGACGCTCCAAGATCGTTGGCGGCGGCCTGAGGACACCTCCCTCGACGCATCCCCCGACCAAGTATTCAAGGTGGGTTTCTTGATCTTTTCTCCAGGAATTGTCCCTCCGCGCCGTGTGATTTGGTCATGATATGGTTCGCGTTTTTGGTCATGATATTGTTCTTTCGCGGCTGCAGGATGGATCCAGGTCGGTTCCCTTGGGTTGCCTGGCTATTTTGAGAGTGATTTTCGTGGCTTGATGTATAGCTGCAAGTTGAAGGTATATATCGTTGAACCCATGCTCACGTACATGTTTATTAGTTAAAAAAAGTTGTGTTCAGAAGAATATTCACCTGCGTCAACTATCTCTTCAGTAATACTATATGATAATCAGATAATCAACCGGCGTTCTGTCTTCACCTTTCCCTTACCATTATTTATTTCTTTTCACAGGGTCTTGTTCCTTTAGCAAAGTTACTACTATCACTTGGCAGTACCTTCTTTCTGGCATTTGGGCCCCCTGATTCTTGTCACCGTCTCTCTTTTTGCTGTTTTATATGTGGTAAGCTTCTGCTAATCTCACCTTTCATGTGCTAATGCATGTTCATGGTCAATATCTGCTCTGTTCTTAATTTTCTTTCTTCTTGCATCGATTACCTGACTGCTATCTGATTATATGTTTTAGCATAATAGAACAAACTCAGTTAAAATGGATATGAATTTGTACACTGAATGGTACAGTTGCAATGGCCATGTGGCTCTGAATGAGGTCTTAGATATAGTTGAATCGCTGTGTGGCTCTAAATGAGTTGTTTTCAACTACTAGCTGATATTGTTGTTTCCTATCCTATTATTTACCATCAACATTCTAAAGTTGCCATCATTACTTAATTGCTTCAGTAGTCAGCAATGCTTTGATTGTGAACTGTAATAGTAAAATGTACCTATATTCAGAAATGCCATCATTCTGCATATGTTAACTATTCTGAAGTATGGCTGCATTGTAGTTCTCTCCATAGCTAACCTATGTTTCTGCATTTTATGACAAATTACAGCTGGTAATCTGAGTTTGTTAGTTTCAGTGTCTGCTATTATGGAGAGGGTTTCATCAGCAACAGCAGCAGAAGTTGAGGATAGTCTTGATGTTATCTCCACTGATCAGTCAGGCCGGTCAGGAAAAAAGAGGGCTAAAGTTTGGGCTTATGTTGACTCGGAAATCGTTGATGGAATTGAGAAGGCCGTCTGCAAGTATTGCAAGCTCCAGTTGTCTTCTGTGTCAGGAAAAAGTACAACTCACTTGAATAGACATATTGGATATTATTGTCATCATATCCCTCAGGAGGACAGGGATAGATTCTTAGCAACTTTGAAGAACAAGTCTGATAGAGATAATTCTGTATTTGATCCTGTTGTATTCAGAGGTCTGATTGGAAAGTACTTCCTTAGTGCTGAGGTAGCATTTCGAAAAGCAGATGATCCTGCTTGGAAAGAGATGATAAATTATTGTCAGCCTTCATTCAATGTGGTGGGTCGACAAACTATTCGTGCAGACTGTCTGATGTTGTATGAAGAAGAGAAATTACAGCTATATCAAAAGATGACAAAGTTGAAGTCTCATGTCAGTTTAACTGCTGATTTGTGGTCGTCTAACCAAAATTTGGGGTATCTTGGAGTTACCGCTCATTATATTGATGAAGAGTTTGAGCTCCATAAGAAGATTATTGCATTCAAGCAGATCTCTTTCCCCCATAACTCATTTGCTGTGCAAGATGGCATCACAGCTTGCTTGACGGAGTGGGATTTAGTTGATCGTGTGTTCACAGTGACTCTAGATAATGCAAGTGTGAACAACAGAGCGATTAGAGACTTGCGTGCTGCTCTAGGTGCTCAAATGTTCTTTAAGGGTGAACACATACATGTCAGATGTGCCGCTCATGTGCTCAATATAATGGTCCAAGCTGGATTGCAAGTCATACCAAATGCAGTCGGAAGGGTAAGAGACATTATCAAGGTTGTCACATCTACACCTTCTCGTCTGCAAACATTCAACTCAATTGTTCAGGCATTAGGTCTCAAAGGCAAGTCGAGGCTAGTTCTAGATGTTCCCCACCGCTGGAATGCTACGTATGACATGTTGAATGAAGCTCTGAAATATAAAGCAGCTCTCAACAGATTCGCAGCAGAGCAGTATCAGGATGTTCCTACTGAACAAGACTGGCAGAAAGCTGAATCGCTTCACGAATTCCTAGAACAGTTCAGTGAGGCTACAAAAGCATTTTCTGCAGACAGGCATCCAACGGCCCACATCTTTATGAAGATGTTGATGGCAGTTCGAGATGTATTGCTTGATGAGACATGGAATACCAATGAACTGCTCAATGAGTTGGCTGAAGCTATGTATACCAAGTTTCAGAAATACTGGGCTGCGCCTAGTGTGGTACTTCTCATAGCTGCTGTCCTGGACCCATCAATGAAAGCTGATTTTGTTAGATTCTTTTACTTGACTGTTGAGAATACAGAAGCGGAAGCGAAGATGAGAGAGCTTAGACAATACTTGAAGAAATATTATCTAGAGTATGAGAGGATTGTGAGGAACAACGCCGGTCCTGTTTTGATTTCATATGAAGAGGAAGTTTTAAGTCAGGGCGATTCGAGTTCTTCTGGACTTCGTGGAAAACGGCGTGTAGAGCTTGCATTTGCTCAATTTTCATCACAAAACTCAAGTACTCGCTCAGAAAGATCAGAATTGGATATTTATTTGGATGATCCTAGAGTAGTTGTGAGACCGACAGAGAACTTTAATGTTCTAGCATGGTGGAAGAAAAACTCGGATGCCTATCCTATCTTGTCTTTGATGGCCAGAGACTTCTTGTCTATTCCTGTTAGCACAGTGTCCTCAGAATCTGCTTTTAGTGGTGCTGGAAGAATACTTGGCAAAAATAGGACATCTCTTTCTCCGGAAACTCTTGAAGCGTTAGTCTGTGCAAAAGATTGGTTGATTGGCTTTAATGATGCAGAAGAAGGTAATTGTCATATTTAATTAATATACATATTGTAAAGCCAGTTTTGTTTATAACAGTGGTTTAATATGTTTGTCATGTTCAATGCAGGTCAACCAATGACCGGACATCGTATGTTTGAATCAGATGAAGAAGTAGATGATTGACAGGTTAGTGCCCTAGCTGTTGGTTCACTAGAAATGTTGAAATTGATCTGCAGCTGTACAACTGCATATTCTGAAATTGATCTGCAACTTTACAGTGTGTTTCTGAATATGAAATTGACTTCTTTGAATCAGCCATGCTTCACTGCATATTTTTTTGGTATTATATTATGGTTTGATCAGCCACTGCATTAATATATGACTAAGTGAATTCTATTTTTAGTAATAGTAGGTTTCATTTTATATTGGTACAACATTACAGGTACTTCTGCCCAAACTGACAGTTCACTCATACAGTGAACAAATGACCATGGTGAATGAATCTATGTTTTCACAGAGGAAAAAAAAGATATATATGTATTACTGTCTCAAATAAATTTACAAATGACTGGCACATTTAAAAATCCTTAGCTCCTTAGTATGAGCTCCGTTGCTACTTCCCTTTTGCTGCTCTAGAAGTAGAGGAATCCCTAACACCAGAGGCCCAGCCCTATGGTTCCTTATAGTGATACATTGCACACGTCTGTAGTCTGTTGCATTGAGGAGTTCTTAGATTCTTCTTTGTAAGTTTTGGCAAAGCCGATTGAATGAAGAACAAAACGAGTGTACTCCTACTTCTGAGCAAAGCAACCCACTGTAGAAGCCACTTTACTGACAAGAGAAGCATTATTTGTTAGTAATAGTAATACCCACACCTAAATAGGGGTAAGCTTCTTGTAGTGGGACCCTACTTATCCACCTTGGCCTTGCTTGTGGGCTCAGCTAGCTTGACCAACTATCGAACTAGGAGGATTTTATTAGGGGACAAATGATTAGCAAGGCAGTGCAGTCGTTACTGTACCTCACAAGGAAAGAACTGCCTTCCTATGTCAGTGGGTCTCACTCTCACAGGCCACAGTTCACTGAATCACTGCACTGCCTTCCTAGCATTATTGACTTCTTTTTTTAGTGCACCGGAGATATTTCGTTTATCTGTCAAGATACAATTCTAATGATAAACAATTTACAATGCACTAGCTAAGTACTTACCATTTAGAATTCTCATCCAGGTGTTTTTTTGCTTGCCTCCCTGACTTTGTTTGGTTAGTTGGCATATCAAGTCTGCTTGCCTTGTCTTCCCTTACTTATGTATGTTTGATTCATTTTCAGGTGTTTAGGCTGCACACTCACTTCAAATGGTTAAACGAAGCAACTCACCAGTACTATGATGATCTCGTGCCTCTTCCAGCAACTCGCCAATCAATCTGCAGAACTTTTGTGTTTGCTTGTTCTAATTCCATTGTAATCGAATTGGATGCAGTCAAATGGTTAAATTCCATTGTATTTTAGTATATGTGCCGGCCCTTGGATTGTGGTCAGTATTGACGTTTTGCTTGCTTGCTAGTATATTTGAATATAGTATGTTCCGGCCCTTGGATCGTGGTCAGTATTGACGTTTTGCTTGCTTGCTAGTATATTTGAATATAGTATGTGTCAGCCCTTGGATTGTCAGTACTGATCGGCCCGTAGGATCTAAAAGGATCAGGAGTGGGTTAGGACAGAGTGAAGTGAAGAATTGGATTGGATCGGGCTATATATTATAGTTTCAAGTTGGAATAGGATCGGGCTTACAACTTAATCACACAGGATTGGAGTGGGGCTTGGAGCGGATCACGACCCATTCCCAGGCGTGCCGGCAGGACATCCATACAACGTCGTGGCTAGGTCCTTCTAAATCAGAGACGCTGCCCCCTTCCAATCTTGTTGCTAGAGCGACACGGGCCATCTGTGGAGCGCGTGAAACGGAGTGCAGCGCACGCCCGTCCATCCGGACGTTCGAATGCCAGCCTCCCGTTCTAGGAAGGAGAGGCGGCCTCGCGTTCTCATGAAGGCTGAGCAGGAGAGGTTCATAGCCCGTTGCCCGCGGGCTGCGCGTGAAGAGGGAAAAGTAAGCCGGGCTGATTGGTTCTCAAAGTTCATATTCCTGTTCCTCCGGTCATTGGTGGACCACATTCTAACGTTCGAACATTTGGGCCCAAAACATTTCCTGAAAGACTTGTTCTGCTTGCCTTTCCGTGCGCTGATAGAGTGTGTGTGCACATTTGGCAGATAACAGTTGACGTGATGACGACGTCCCTCCCACAGATTCAAAATTCGATATACGTCATTCAACGAGGACCAGACTCATTCTTCGAGCATGTATGTTCGTTGATGTAATGCCAGGGATTTGTAAAAAGAGAAGGCGTTGCAAGCAATGTGAACAAGTGGACGGAGCACTGTCAGAACTGTAGGGACTTGCGGCGTTTGTATTTTTGAGATCCAAACAAGAGTCATGCAATTTGATTTGGGCAGAGGAAACATAGTGATGTTTGGTTTGCATCAATAGCAAGGCGATTTCATCTTCGTAGCTCGTTTGTGTAGTTGTGTGCGTTGATAAATAATATTGTATTTCCGTGATCTTGACGAATATTAAATTGTCTGATTAGTTTGGTTGACACAGCCTGCAAACCCCGAATAGCTGCGCTTCTGTGTCGAGCCTGATCTGATCATCCCAGATTAAGGGCACGGTCGGTTAGCTCATTGCAGACCCAGGAACAATTACAAGTTTACTTGCTTATACAAATTAAGCTAAACAATTATAAGTTTACTTGTTTATACAAATTAAGCTAACTGTTTCAGCTGGATTCTTTCCCTGATAACCGGATTTGTGGATTGTGAATAGTCGAGGCACACGCAAGCAAAATCGTTCGCCTATTCGCACTGGATGTTGGCTCGGAAGCATAGGATGATTGAGAATGCCAGAACATGCAAAGTGACAGAAACAAACAGTATATTGATATATCGACTCCTGAACTCGCAGAGACGGTTACATAACGGACGTTCACACAGATTATTTTACTCTATCTACTAAGCCTAATGCATAGGTTTCGCCCTACTTGACAGTGAAAACAGAAAAAAAAACACCCGGCAGGTGTTAACCCCAGATTATTACCGCACACAAACAAATTAAGACGCCTTCACGTAGCACACTCTGGACCTGCACGAAGAAGTATCCCATCCAGGTCATCACCGCCTTTCATGACTCGCTTAGTCGACTTCCTCAATCTTGGGCCCGGCGCCGCTGCCGGCGCCGCCGCTGGGCACGTCCTCGTCCATGCCCGCCGCGCCCGCGCCGCCCTGGTACATCTTCGAGATGATGGGGTTGCAGACGTTCTCCAGCTCCTTCATCTTGTCCTCGAACTCCTCAGCCTCGGCGAGCTGGTTGCCGTCGAGCCACTTGATGGCGTCCTCGACGGTGTCCTCGATCTTCTTCTTGTCCTCGGCGGGCAGCTTCGACGCGATCTTCTCGTCCCGCACCGTGTTGCGCATGTTGTACGCGTAGTTCTCCAGCGCGTTGCGGGCCTCCACCTTGCGCTTCACCTCCTCGTCCTCGGACTTGTACTTCTCCGCCTCCTGCACCATGCGCTCGATCTCCTCCTTGCTCAGCCGGCCCTTGTCGTTGGTGATGGTGATCTTGTTCTTCTTCCCCGTCGTCTTGTCCTCCGCCGACACGTTCAGGATGCCGTTCGCGTCGATGTCGAAGGTCACGTTGATCTGGGGCACGCCCCTCGGCGCCGGCGGGATGCCGGTCAGCTCGAACTTGCCGAGCAGGTTGTTGTCCTTGGTCCTCGTCCGCTCACCCTCGTACACCTGGATGAGCACGCCGGGCTGGTTGTCGGAGTAGGTGGAGAACACCTGCTCCTTCTTGGTAGGGATGGTGGTGTTCCTCGGGATCAGCACGGTCATGACACCGCCTGCGGTCTCCAGCCCGAGCGAGAGCGGCGTGACGTCGAGCAGGAGCAGGTCCTGCACCTTCTGGTTGCCCTCGCCGCTGAGGATGGCGGCCTGGACAGCGGCGCCGTACGCGACGGCCTCGTCGGGGTTGATGCTCTTGTAACAGCTCCTTGCCGTTGAAGAAGTCCTGGAGCAGCTGCTGCACCTTGGGGATACGGGTGGAGCCTCCGACGAGCACGACATCGTGGATCTGCGACTTGTCCATCTTGGCGTCGCGGAGGCACTTCTCCACGGGCTCCATGCACTTCCTGAAGAGGTCCATGTTGAGCTCCTCGAACCTGGCCCGCGTGATCAGGGTTAAAAAAACCGCTCGGTAAACCACGGTTTACCGCGGTTACCGGCCTAACCGGGCCGGACCGGTTCCGATCCGGTCCGGTATTCCCCAAATTCAAATTTGAAATTTGAAAAAAAAAATGTTAAAAAAATTCCTAAAAATAGTTCATGATTTATAAAAGCCAATGGTGTAAATTTTTTTAAATTCGAGTTCGTTTAGTATTTATTTATACGTATAGAAGTTTAAAAAAAAAGAAAAAAAATCCCGATCCTGCCCCGTTAAGGCCCCCAAATTCAAATTTAAAATTTGAAAAAAAAAACAAAAAATGCTGAAAAAATTCCTAAAAATAGTTCATGATTTATAGAAGCCAATGGTGTAAAATTTTTTCAAATTCGAGTTCGTTTAGTATTTATTTATACGTATAGAAGTTTGAAAAAAAAAAGAAAAAGAAAACTCCAAACTCAAACCGAGCGGTAAACCGCTCAAACCGAGCGGTTACCGCTCCAAACCGCCCGGTAAACCGGTGACAAACCGAACCGAAGGCGCGTTTGAATTCAAATTCAAATTCGACCGGTTACCGGTAAACCGGAACCGGAGGCCGACGGTTTGGGGTGACCCGTCGGTAAAAAAACCCTG
Organism: Saccharum hybrid cultivar R570; assembly: GCA_038087645.1. Classification (NCBI taxonomy): domain Eukaryota; kingdom Viridiplantae; phylum Streptophyta; class Magnoliopsida; order Poales; family Poaceae; genus Saccharum; species Saccharum hybrid cultivar. The sequence goes on along the minus strand of JAQSUU010000043.1, from coordinate 2,494,413 downwards.
CGCGTGATAGTCGCGTAGAAGTCGATGCCCTCGTAGAGCGAGTCGATCTCGATGGTGGTCTGGGCGGTGGAGGAGAGCGTCCTCTTCGCCCTCTCACACGCGGTCCGCAGCCGCCGGAGTGCCCTCGGGTTGCCGCTGATGTCCTTCTTGTGCTTCCTCTTGAACTCCTGCACGAAGTGGTTCACCAGGCGGTTGTCGAAGTCCTCGCCTCCCAGGTGGGTGTCACCGGCCGTGGCCTTCACCTCGAAGATGCCCTCCTCGATGGTGAGGATGGACACATCGAAGGTGCCGCCGCCGAGGTCGAAGATGAGCACGTTCTTCTCGCCGGTGCTGGCGGCCTTCTTGTCGAGCCCGTAGGCGATGGCGGCGGCCGTCGGCTCGTTGATGATGCGCATGACGTTGAGGCCGGCGATGACACCGGCGTCCTTGGTGGCCTGGCGCTGCGAGTCGTTGAAGTAGGCCGGCACGGTGATGACGGCGTTCTTGATGGTGGTGCTGAGGTAGGCCTCGGCGATCTCCTTCATCTTGGTGAGCACCATGGAGGAGATCTCCTCGGCCGAGAACTTCTTCTCCTCGCCCTTGTAGGTCACCACGATCATTGGCTTGTCACCGGGGCCCGGGACGACCTTGAACGGCCACATCTTCATGTCCGCCTGCACGGAAGGATCCGAGAAGCGCCGGCCGATGAGTCGCTTGGCATCTGCATGGCAGAAACAGAGCTGTTAGGGAATGCTCTTGACGGATCATCGCGGATGGGATTTCTGTGCAGAAAATTTATGGAGTATAGGAGTAGCTATATCCCAGTTTTCTGAAAATTCAGACAATAAATCTTACACAAGTATAATTAAAGAGAAAATTAAAACGAAAATTCTATTTTTCTATAATTAAAGAGAAAATTAAAACGAAAGTTCTATTTTTCTATGGCTAAACGATGACAAAATCAACCTTTAAATGAGCAATAACAAAAAAAAAACTAGACATCTGACATATAAGAAAAGTGTAGTACTCCATCCGTCCCATAAAAAGAGTCATTCTCGCTTCCCAAAAAGGAACAATTTTTAACTTTGACCAAATATATTTAACAAAATATTAATATTTATGGTACATAATTAGTATCATTAGGTAGATCTTTGAATATACTTTCATAATAAATTTATTTAAAGATATAAATGTTGCACGCATTTTTTACAAATGTAGTCAAAGTTGAGAAAGTTTGACCAGCACGCTTCCCACGGCGACTCTTTTTATGGGACGGAGTAGTAGTCTTTTACAACTCAAAATTACTATGAATATAGCCAAACGATGACAAATTATCTCTTAAATGAGCAACATAAGAACGAGAGATGCTATACTTCAAAACAATTTTACACAATAAATAAACTAGAACAATATTAAGGATAATTTACAAGACACAATTCACACATTTTTCTAGAGCTAAATAATGACAAAATTCATATGAACTGAACAACAACAATAAATCGAACACCTAGTATTTTATAACTTAAAATTATTGTGATTTTTTTTTTCTATAGGCCAAACGATGACAAATATCTGTCCAGTGAACAACAACGAAAGAATAGATTTTACAACTCAAAATTAGTGACTTTGTGGTCTAGATATATCTACAAGATGCGACGAGTGATTCATGCTCTGCCGCGAAAACAGAATGGAAGCAGAACATGACTCGATGACTGTGCTGAGAGGCAAGAGCCAGCGCATGTCGTGTTGATTGTTTTTAATCTTTTATTAATATTTTTTCAAAGACTAACTGTAACATAATACTAATGGTACGACCGTACGAGGACACTGAAACCACGGGGGTAAAATTAAAACAAGAAGGAAATAGAATTGTTCAGGGAAGAACAAGGAAGAGGGACTTACCAAAGACGGTGTTGGTGGGGTTCATGGCGACCTGGTTCTTGGCAGCGTCGCCGATGAGCCTCTCGGTGTCGGTGAACGCCACGTACGACGGCGTGGTGCGGTTGCCCTGGTCGTTGGCGATGATCTCCACCCGGTCATGCTGCCAGACCCCGACGCAGGAGTAGGTGGTTCCGAGGTCGATGCCGATCGCCGGGCCCTCTCCCTTGTTGCTCGCCATCTCTCCCCTCTTCCCCGATCAGATCAAGTTAGAAATCGAGCTGATGCGCGTACGCCCTGTGAGCGCGATTTGAAAATTGAGATTGCTTTGCGCTTTCTGGTTCGCTTTGCGATGGATGGATTGATGCTTCGCTTCTGTGGGGTGATGTGGCGGTGCGAGCGCGGGCGGGCGACGTCCGTTCAAGGCCGGGGTCGGCGTGAGCGCAAGCTGGTGGAGAGGGTTCGGACGCGCGCGGGACCTCTCCAGAACGGCGCAGGGTTCGCTCGGTCGGTCGCAGGTTTCGTGCGGCTTCTATTCCCTATCGTTGCGCCGGGTTGGGCACGGTTGCGTTTGGGTCGTGCTGCCAACTTTGGCGGGGCCTGTGTTTTCGGTGCGGGGGGACACGGATGAGCCGATCAGGGGCCTGGAGGGGCTCGGGTGACTTCTGGCGCCAAGTGGAAAACGCTCGAAGGGTGATGTTTTATTCTCTCGTGAATGGTTATATCATCACTTTCTTTTTTATTTGCTCTTTATTTAGAAGGATTGCGTTCAATAATACTACGTGCTTTCTCCAGCTGGTCTGTTTGGAAACGTTGAGAAAGAATGTGTGCACATCTTTTTCCTTGTGTGTGGAACATAGATAAACAAGCTTACTTGGTTAGTTTAGTTGTACAAATGGCTAGGTTACCGAACATTTCTACCTAGCAGACTCAAGTAATCAATAGTATTATTGGTGTAGAGCCGTAAAAGCTGGGTAAACACCAGAAAAACCAGATCATGTGGATCGCGAGATAGTACTACACCGTGTTGTCTGCGAAAATCGATTAAACCGGTCCAGAAACTTGTTTAGTCGCGTCTCATCCGAACATGTAGATGAGAAGGATAAGTCAACATTTTGTGTCGGTGGATGCCCAGGTCTATGTGCAGACCAGCAAATGGTAAATACCGCTTACTATGTGATGACAAATAACTACTCCCTCTCCTCGCAACTTATAATTTGTACTAGTATAGCGCCCGTGCTAACGCTTCGGCAACATTTAAACATGCAAATTAAAACAACCAAAAGATAGTTTGCTCTTTGCTTCATAAGACTTAGCATTAACAACTTGGTTGGTTACCATTTAGCACTCAACATACACGATGCAAATAAACATATGATCAGAAATTCCTTTTTTTAGTGAAATTGACTTAAGTCCCTTCAAAGACCCCCTAAAAAAATCATGCCTTGCTGCAGACAAAAAATGTTGTTGCACCTGAAACTTTCTAACTTTCTCCATATCAAATGATTTCTCATCCTCCCCATAGCCTAATTTCATTAAACAAACGTTTCCATTCACAAATCATTTTCTCGGTAGCCTAGTAGTATACTGCTCGTGCTAACGCTACGGGATATATTGTAATGTTAATCAAACCACAAAGAATGATGGTATGTGTCGGGTATCAATATTAAGGATACCTAACTAAAGGAAGTGAACGACACATCTGTGTTAACCACCCAAGCTCAGCGAACAATTTCCGCCTCACCCGATCTGGCCGCTAGGCCTCGGGCGCACCTAGCCCGTCGGGAACAATCTCCGCCTCGCCCGAGTGCCCGACCCCTGCGACGTAAGCATGGAAGTGCCCGACCCCCTCGACATACTTCCACCTCGCCCGAGGGACGCGTAACGCCCTCAGGCGCAACTGGGAGCCGCGTGGACCCCCACCACGACGTCCACCTCCGCGAATGGGACATGCACGACCGCGCGCAGTGTACGGGGGCATGGGAGCCGTGGTACGAAACGATACGACTCCGGTCTTTTCAGCCATGACTGGCGTCCACACCTCTACAACAACGGGGGAATCAATGTGCCACCTAATCTCTCTCTACGCGAATCCGGGAGCACACCCCGCCCATCCTCTATGGTATAAAGGAACATGCACCCGCATGGCCACAGCACGTATCAACAGTTGATGGAGAAGCCTGGACTCGACGGCCATGGTGTCCTTGTGCTACAGGGTCAGTCACCCGCACCGGATAAGGAGAAAGATAGCGTACGCCCCAAGCTTTTTTTATTTTTCTCTTTCCTCTTCTCATCTTTTTATCTTTACCACAAGCTGTAACTCGAGCCCTCCCCTTTAAAGCTATAAAAGGGGAGGCAGGGACCCCATCTAGTGGCATCGACATAGAGAGACGAACTGATCAACTCATCAAAGCACACAACACCAAACTTGTTCGTTATCTTACAGAAGTTCTTTTACAAGGGCACTATGCCCAAAACTATTTCTACAGGTCGCGCGGAGGAGGGACGATCTCGTCTTCAAAGTTCGACGCTAGAGTCGTTGTCAGGGCAAGTACCTCCTCGTCAATCACGTCGAGCACGGCCTTAGGGGCGTCGGCGTAACCTTCACTGAGGGCCACCAGATTGATCCCCACATAGTGGGACCTAAAGATGGCAAACGACCACCGTACCCCGAGGTGGAGCGACTCCCTCACAAGAGTCCGAGCCCGCTCGAAGGCGATAGCGAGGCGACTCCTCAGCGAGCTCAGCTCAGGACCCGTTTGACCCAACCTGAAGGCGTCGCACACCAACCCAATGGATGTCTGCACCTTCGAGTGCTTACGCCGCTCCGTCTCCAAGGTTTCCCGCGCCGATAATAGGTCCGCCTCCACCTCGGCGAGCCTACCTTTCAGCCCTGCCTATCACAGAGAATAAGGAAAAGGCCTCGGGAGAAAACATCACGAGGAGAAACAGGAATCTTACCTTTCATCTCCTCACCCATGACTCGCTCGCACTGGAGTCCTTGGCCCACCGTAGCATGAAGGCCCTCCACCTCCTTGAGAAGCTAAGCGGTCACCCTCTCGGCATCCACCTTCTGGTCCACCGCCATGTCCCGTTCTGTTCAAGCTATGATACACTCTTGGCGAGCCTCGTCTCGCACCCCAAGAGCATGCTCAGGCTTGCCACGGACAGTCCCGAGGCTGGACCGGAGCTCCTCGACAACCAGTGTCAGCCGATCGCGCTCCTCCCTTACCTTTTGGGCCTCTTCCTCATCCTTGCGGGTACGGTCAAGGACTTCCACCAGCTTCTCCCCCGCCCCCTAGGCATCAGGCACGACTTCCTAGTGGCGGATGCGGAGGTCCGCCAACTCACTACCGAGGCCAACCGCCCTCTGCCGAGCATCGACAAGTTGCGCCTCGACCGTGGTGGCCCTCTATGCCTCCGTCGCGAGGCGTTCCCACACCTCTTGCTCACAGCAGAGGAACTCTGACTTCGCCCGGCTGCAGTCATAGAGCGCCTGCACAAAAGACCGTGTTATGGTCACAAAAGAGGAAGGAACATGAATAAAATGCAACACGGCGTACCTGGCTTGCCAGAGCGACATCTTCACGCAGCATCGACAACGCCGCAGTCAGGGTACTAGAAAAGTTCTGGAGCCCTGCTTGCACCCGGTCCCAGTGGCCCTGCTCCGCGGCGTCATCCAGCACGAAGATAAGACGTTCCAGATTCTGTCGGTCCTCCCAGGTGAGGCGTGGGCCTCCCCACTGGTTGGGGTTTCCCCCCATCTGCATGAGGGTCTCAGACCCCTCGGCAAAGGCTGGTCAGATCACCTCAGCCATGCCGGACGATTCACCGACCTACGCCAACCCCTCAGCAGCCTCGGCGTCGCGCAACGTCTCCTCCTCTGTCTGGGCTCCGCCATCGACGGTGGCTCCCGCCTAGACCAAGGGGAGCTGCGGTGAAGGATCCACCACCACCTCAGTCGCTGCTGGCCTGCTTGCCCCCACGACCGGGTCAGACGCCCCCGCCATCGGAGTTGAGGACGCCTCGATGGCGCCAGCCCCGGGAAGCGCCGGCTCGGGGACGGGGTCCGACCCGAACCGCGGAGCTGTCCACAGTAGCTCTATCCCTATCTCCACGAACTCCTCCTCCACCACCTCCAAGATCTCCACCGTAGCCCTTCCCCCCGCGGAGGGCACGCGCCGGACAGGGGCAAAACGGGGGCAGCCGGCTCCTTTGGCCCCTCTGCGACAGAGGATCCTTGTAGGACGACGACGGACCGACCCAAGGTGGAGGAATCCATGCTCGGTGCGTCACCGCCTCGTCGGCCTGTTCCTGGCCTTGCCACCTTAGGATTTTCTAGGGTGCGGTGAGGGGGCGACAGAATGGCTTCCCCTATGAAAAATAAAGGTTTCGATAACCTCGGCAAAAGAAAGAGTTCTTCACTCTGGACGAGGGACTCTGCTTACCTCTACGACGTGGGACGATGGTGTTTTGTCGCCGGTGCGGCGGAACCGGACTCCACCGTATCAAGGCAGGGCCTCTTCTCAACCGTCGTCTCGACTGCCCCAGGCCGAGAGAAGGGCACTGCACCCCCCAGGCTCCGAGGCTTGGCCCTTCCTAACACCTTCTCAGGGCGCGCCAACCCCGTAGATCTCGGGGGCTCGACTCTTCCTGATGCCTCCTCAGGGCGCGCCGACCCCAAGGACCCCTGGGGCCCGCTCCCTGTGGTCCCTCCCACCACGGCCCCTCTGCGCCCTGGCTCCCTCGGTTCCCGGATCTAGGACAAGGGCCACAGTTTGAGCTCCACCACTAGTTCATCATCCTCCTCGGCGAAGGTATCGAGCCAGTCATGCGACCCCCTCGTTGTCATCCTCGTCGTCGTTGGACTCCTCTTTGTCCTCCCTCGCTGCACGCTGTCTCCTCCGGCGCTTCTCTCGCTCCTCCTTCCTCTTGACCTTGTCGGCTATAACAGAACCGACCAATAAACAAAATTAAGTAAGAAAATCATCCGCTGAAGTAGATCATTTAGCAAACTTAAGCCCGTATAACCCGGTAGTCCGTGAAACCACAAAAGATTTTAAACCAACCAACATATAAACCAAGATCATACAAGTTTAGCAGCCACCGTCACATATTACATAATGTTCAAACACAACAGTTGAATACATCGGAGTTTAGAACATAAAGTTATTACAAACCAAGTTCAATATAAAGTAGTAGAAGCAAATAGTTTCATAAACCACACACACTTAATTCAATACAGTACCAGAAGATAGTCACTTTCCACAAAAATATTAGGTAAGACATACGGAGTGACCATTGCCCTTGGTTCTAGTTGTCACCCATCGCCAGATACAGACAGTTGATGCAATAGCCGTAGTACATCTGACCATCTGCAACAACAATGGGAAAAACGCCCTGAGTACGAGAAGATACTCAGCTAGACTCACCTGTCTTAAACCAAAATAAAGTGACACCAAGGAGTATGCAAGGCTTTCTTTTAGTAGACTAGCAGACTCATTTGCGAAAAGCATAGGCTAAACCATTTTAAGTAATTTGCATCATGTTTATTATAACTTATCCATCTAGGTAAGCACCTATGCTATAGCAATTACTTGATTAACCAATAACATCCAATTACTATTTTAGGTTTAGCATTTCCAACATCATCCATATAACCATCAGTGTTTCATCATCATTACTACAATATCGTAACTCAAGTTAAGTGCTCACTATCTAGGAGCGATGACGATTCGAATCGATTCCTAACCAGCTGGTGATTTATTCCTCACACAAACCACACTCACCGATTAAGTGAGCTACAGATCACCAATGATACTTTTTAGGTAAACGTCGTGGGGTAACAATCATGGACCGCACTACCCAGGGACCGCCCGACTGTTAGGACGCACCTTGGGCTCACTCTTCGCGTCCCCGTCTAACCCCCTTCAGCACCAGTCTACCAATTTGAGTTTATCCCGGCACGAAAAGTGTCACCAGCTTCGCGGTCGAAAGGTACTTTATTCGGCCAGCTAAATGTGAGGCATGCGTTCAACATGATAAGAGGGACAAGCAACGATCGATTCTTAACCGACACAGATGAAAAACTAATGGCACCCTAGAACCCTGTCTGGTTGTCTCCAACTTTTCTGTCTGGTCTCCAATTATCCATCAACACATGGTTATTTCCAGGATTTCATCCATTCCATAGCTAAAACATTCTAGTAACCACCTATAATTGCAGGTGACCGGAAATCACCGATCGCTACCGGTCTAAGCAGGGTTAAGCAGTATTCGATCATATATATATATATATATATATATATATATATATATATATATATATATAAGTTTATATATTGTTGCATTAAGTTATAAGAGTTGAGTGAAACTGTTGATGCATTTATTACTATCCTTTCCTACTTTATTACATTCTTACCCTGTTACTTTTATAAAGTAGGAGACTTAGAATGCTTCGGGACTTGCCTCGTTCGAAGGAACTGGGTTGGTGGTCCACACACTCAGGTAGATCCTCTTCTTGCTCATCTACCTCGGGCACCTCCTGTGCCTGAGTTTCTCATGGATCGGACCTGGTCTGTTCCTCTTGCACTGCTACTAGTGCTTCCTCCTGCGATCATGTATGATGCAAGTGTATAAGCGAATATACAAACGGTGCATCGGATGCGATGGCATGCGATGATCATGATGACATAATATGTAGATGAACACATTAATACTTCATTAGGTGGCATAAAGGTAAAAGTATTCTACAAGGTTGTCAACATCATCTAAGATCAATTATTACTAATGCATGTCATCTACTGCATTCTCTTTTGCTAATAATTCTCATCTTTTTTGCTAACTAGCATATAACCCTAACATGAGTGCTACTATACTTTATCAACATAACCATATTAACTTGCCAAGCAACACCAGCAAGGAATTTGGTGCTTCAAAGATACACCAAAGCTTCATTATTAAACTAAATATACATAAAGAATATTACTTTATATTTCAATTTAAACTATGGTTATGACAGCAACCTATATTTTTAGTGCATAGAAAAATCTATAAAAATTACAGTAGCATAGTCCTACACTAAGTAGTATACCATCAAATTTTCATGATAATTGAATCAGTAAAACAGCCTACACAAAAATGACAAGCTATGACCTATAAATGAGCATGAAAATACTTTGTACTATGAAAAGTATCAAACAATAGATTTATTATTTTTCCCATGATCTACACAGTAAACAAATACTATACAAAATTTATCATATGCATGTTTTATACAACTTCCTCTCTCTAGCAAAAATAACAAAAATCAGCCAATAAAGGCACTTAAACTACACATCACAATTTTTCTACAGAACATGCATGGCATATATTTGTAATACAAAGTACATCATAAAAGAAGACTAATAAAACTAGAACCATATTTTTCTGATAAATATTCTATTTACTATGCATTTTCTAAGAAAACAGTAATTACAAGAATTAAATAAAACCCTATACAAAAGTATCACAAATTTGACATACAATATTTTTATACCATAGATATACTTCTAAGAAGTCTACCAAAATTGTTTTCATCATTTTTAGAGCAATATTTTTCAAGATGTGAATTTTGGAAGCATTTTCACAATTTCTGGAAATTTATTTTTCAATTATCCCTTTAAAAACCGCTGCTACAAACGTTGGGTACACCCGATGCCGTGCACCCATGCTTGTCCACTGCAACTGACACACGGGCCCAAGGCGCTGACCGGGCCCACACGTCGGTGAGCCGAGCCCGCGTTGCTGCTGACCGGCGGCAAGCTCGCCGCCGGTGAGATCTCTGGTGACGGGGAGGGTACTAGCGTGCTTCCCGTACTGAGGCGCATCCGGCGCACCAACTCCCAGAGACACGGGAACTCCGGAGGGAGCTCGCCGGCGGGAATGGCGGAGTGGCGGCTCTGCTCACCGGCGGGCTGCCAACTCCAACCACGGTGGGGTGCGAGAGCTTCGTGAGAGCAAGGCGAACGAAATGCGCGCACGGGGAAAAGAAGAGGGGGAGCAGAGGGTAGGAGTCCACGGAGCAGTTCTCTCCGGTGAACTCGGCCGGAACTCCGACGGGCAATTATCGCGGCTAGGGGCATTACCACTGCGGGCCGAGGCGAGCACGGGCTGCGCGAAGGGAAGACTGTGACCAAAGGAAGATGGAGGCTCTGGCGGTGAGTTGTGGTGGCCGGAATGGCCAACTCCGATGAGGAGGGGCGCGGCGATGGCGGAGGGGAGCCGCTCGACTGCTTTGCTGCTGTGGGGAAGCGAAGGGAGGCAAATGCGATGGAGCAGGGGGAGGCGGACGCGGCGCTGCGGGTGTAAGCGAGCGTGTGGGGTGCGGGGGCCACCGGACGACCAGGTGCTCGTCGCCGCCGGTGCATGGCGGCCACGAGGCGCGCGGCCCCTACCGCAGTCGGGCATGGCGCGCGCGGCGCGCGGGCGAGAGCGGAGGCAAGCGTGGGGGAGGGGGCAGGCCGGCTTCGGCTCGTGGGCCGAAAGTGGAGCGCGCGGCCCGGTAAGCAAAGAAAGTTTTTTTTTTCTTTTCTAATTTCAATTCCAAATTTTTCTAATAGTTTCAAATTTTAAATTTTGAAGTGGAAAAAGACATTTTCAAATCTTGACCCCAAAACAAAAGTTGTTCAAATTTTAATTCTCTACAATATTGCTTTAGGGCACATTTTGAAATTCCAAACAGATTTTGAATTAGAGATTCAAAGTTCATTTTAAATCAAAATTCTATTTTTCTAGAATATTTTTTAAAGCAAAATTTGAGGAAATTTTGAATACCAAACTTGCTCTAAATTTTATGCTAAACATTTCTAAATGATTTGTACTAATAATAAAACATGTATTAATAGCATAACAAGCATAACCATGGCATAGTTATATGTAAACAAGCAATTGCAATATTCATGTTTCAATGTTATGTTTCATTTCAATGTTGCACTAACATTACATGTGATAATGAATGCAAGATGATGCTCATGCACATGATTTGAAATGCTTAATGCATGCTTAACACCTAGGGTGTTACATCAGCCCTCTTCTGTTTCTCCTCGTCCTTCTTCTTCTTCACCCCCTCGGCATGGGCCCGGTTTCGCGCCCTTAGGGTCACATCCTCGAGAAGGGGTGGGTTAGATTCCGGGACCAAGCAAAGATTCTCCTGCAACCACCCGAGCCCCGGGTCAAGCAATAGAAAAAGAAATCCAAGGGAATGAGAAGGAGGAGGGCTCACCATCTCGATGAAACCGTGGTCAGGACGCATCGACGGGCAAAAGTCGAGGGCGCCATCGTCGGGGACGCTCCCGAGCCCCATCTTAATGCATTTCTTGATTTCTTCACGGGTGAGCCGCTCGGACAAAAGCGTTGTCCCTGCGATGGGTGTGCCAGGCACCATCTCGTCCAAGCGATGCACCCGCTCCACCAGCGTCAACACTCTCTGTTCATGGAACACGGCGATTACGCCGACCCCGGTGATGTCGTGATTTACCAGGGGCCGAACCACCTAGAGGAGGGTGTTGATCTTCTCCTTCCTAGGAGCGGGAGGCCCATAGCTCCAATGCACTGGCACCGCATCAAAGTAGAGGCTGGTGTACAGGGGTAGGGGCGTGTCAGCATCGCTCCTGAGGTAGAACCACTTCTGGTGCCACCCCTTGTTGGAAGATATCCCCTTCATGGCGACGTATTCGTCCGCCCGGCTCTGGCACAGCTGGATCGCACAGCTGCCGATGAGCGCTGGCGCCGTCTCACCCCTCCTAACTATCTTAAGGAAGGCGGTGGCGCAGAAGTAGTACCTCCACAAAGTGAAGTTGGGCTTGATGCCCAAATAGCCCTCGCACTAGGCGACGAAGACCGCGATCTGCAGAACCGAGTTGGGGTTGAGGTTCTGCAGATCGATCCCGTAATGACAGAGCAATCCCCGAAAGAACTTGCTCACTAGGGTCCCAAATCCCCGCTCGTGGAAGTGAGTGAAGGACATGACGTAGCCAGGTGGGGGGTCTGGGTGGTCCTCATTGTTGGGGAGCCTCCACTCTGGCTGAGCCGCGTCGGCGGTCACAGGGCGGAGCAACCCCCTCCGGATAAGATCATCTGCATCCTTCTAGGTGAAAGACAAGCGCGGCCATGGGTCCATCTCAGCGGTCGATGTGCTTTCTCTGACGGCGGTGGCAGAGGGGGAAGCTCTTTTGCTTTGTACTTTGGCAGAGGAGAAGGCAAGAGGGCAAGGGCGGAAAGTATGGGAGCGTGCGTTGGAAGAAGCGGATCTCTAGGTTAAATAAGGAGGAAGACGGAGTGACCTAGAACTGATCTGCTCGCATTAATTGTGGCATCTGGTACGTCCCATCATGCCCCCAAATACTTCGGTAACCATGCACACGCCTCGTGCAAAACCATCACATCGACTGCGCCGTCCGCCTCGCACGCCATGCCCGCCGTTATCAACACACTCCAACCGATGCATGGCTTAGGCGCACTCGCCCCGGCTAATGGGCCATGGGCCTCAGTAAGTAAGAACATGATACGGGGCTGTATACGCCCCTACGACCCATTTATGGTCCAGGGGTTCGAAGGCTGGACCACAGCTGGGTTCGATAAACACCCTAGGACACCGTAGAGTCAGGGATGGCGAAGGATGGTGAAAGTCCCTAGTTTGGTTTTGGCTAATTGATGAAACCTAGGACTAACCTTTGTATCTAAGTGGATGTTTTAGATAAAGGTGGTCATTGAATATGAGACATGACATTGACTCATATGACCAAGATGGTGAAGACCAAGATGAGGCTTGGCTCGATAGACCGGTTGTGAGGGTGAAGGGCAAGTCGAGGCTTCGAAGCGAGGGACCATGCGATGGTGAAGCTTGAGCAAGACTTGGCGCCGACGGACCAATGCAACGGTGAAGAGCAAGTGAAGTTAAGGTCGATGGATCGAGACGGTCATGTGATGATATGAAGTGGATCATATCATTTGAAGAAACAAAATGGGCTCAAGGCAAAGGTATAACAATAGGGCCATTTTGCTTTACACTCAAGACACCATAGAGGGTGTGAGTGGTTTAGGATCGATAGCCGAACTATTAAGAGGGGAAGTCTTATCGGTTATTCGATGCACGGGTGCCACTAGGTGAATTCATGAAGTGCATTGCATGTAGGGCCTAGTGAGCTAATTGGAAAACCTTTGAAAATGTTTGAGAAAATGCTAACACACAAGCACATGGAGATGTACACTTGATGGTGTTGGCACATTTGCAAAGGTGGCGTTGGTCGCACTGTGGTTTGCGGGTAGAGAGGGGTTTGGGTTCCTCTCTCCCTCCCGCCGAGCGTGCGAGCGCGGGATTCAGGCGATTTCGGGGAAATGAAATGCCTATTTTCCACTACGCCGAAAGTCGGAAAAGAAACGGAGGTGAACGGGGTCACTGAGGTGATCGGACGCTGCACCGGACGCTGCACCGGACGCTGCACCGGACGCTGCACCGGACGCGGTCTCGGTATGACCGGACGCGTCCGGTCAGTACAGCGCGGTTTCGGGCGCGCGGGCTAGGGTTTGCAACCGGCGCGTCCGGTCACTCGCGGGACCGGCGCGTCCGGTCAGTCGCCCAGAGGGAACTGCGGTTCACGAGGATGATCGGACGCGAGGCGCGTCCGGTCACACATGATCGGACGCGTCCGATCGTTGAAGGAGCTTACTGGACTCACACCGGACGCGGGCACTGTCGCGTCCGGTCGTTGTGAGGAGCGCGTCCGGTCGTTGTTTCGCGGGCGCGGGTGCTGTGCGGATCGGCGCGTCCGGTCGTTCGACAGGCGCGTCCGGTCGTTGCGACCAGCGCGTCCGGTCGTTGCTTCGCGCGCGCGGTGCTGAGCGACCGGCGCGTCCGGTCTGTTGAGAGGCGCGTCCGGTCATGGGATTTGACCGTTGACGCAGTGACCGTTGGAGGACCGGACGCGGTTGAGCGCGTCCGGTCAGTTTCGACCGGCGCGTCCGGTCGTCCCGAAAAAATGGTCAGTGGAGTTGCAACGGCTCTATTTGGAGGGGATGCTTATAAATACTCGATGGCCGGCCCTTGGGGAGGGAACTAGTGATTTCTAACATTCTTGTACATCCTTTGAGCTAGAGCATCTCCTCCCACTCATCTCCCTTGCTTGATTGCAAATCAAAAGTGAGATTGAGTGTTCCCAAAGTGCATTGCATAGCTTGAGGGCATCTAGTGGCACTTGTGGGTGGTTTAGCCGGTGGATTTCTTGTTACTCTTGGAGAGTACCGCTCCTAGCCGGCTTGGAGATTGTTGGAGGCGTTGGCAAGAGAAGGTGATTGTTCTTGGCCACCTCCGGTTGTTTGTAAGAGGTTCTTGTACTTTCCTCGGCGGGACACCAAAAGCAACTCTATTGGATTGCGCGTGTCATTGAGTTACCTCACTTGAGAGTGGAGTCTTGCGGTGCCTTGCGGGGCGTGCCTTGAGGGGCAAGTGACTTGAGGGTCACACCGAGGAACCATCTAAGTGTTGGTCGACACAACCGGTGACGTAGCTTGTCGGTGCACAAGTGAACACCGGGTGAACAAAAATATTGTGTCTCTTGTCTCCCGGTGATTGGTCTACATATTGTGTTGTTGTCAATATTAATTGATTATATATCATCTTGGTGATTGGCAACATCTTCACTCCACCGTCGGTATAAGATTCACAATCCTATCTCTTGCACTTATCTTTACTAGATTATCTTGTGTTGCTCTAGTAGTAGCTTGGCTAGTAGTGTTGTTAGCTTGTTCTCTAGTGTAAAATTAGTGACATAGCTCTTGTGTGAACTAGAGATCATAATCTACTAGACTTGTGGATAGGAGGCTTGCATCACAACCTTTGGCTAAGCAAAACTCGCTTTACGCCATTTGTTATTCTAACAAGTTTGCTTAGTGGTGCTTGTAGAATTTTTATAGGCTATTCACCCCCCCTCTAGCCATCTAGGACCTTACAAGTGGTATCGGAGCCGTGGTCACCGTTTTAATCAAGGCTTAACATCCTTCGGTGTGAAAAATGGCTCAAATTGTGTTCAATCATGTTGGGGGCAAGCCACCGTTCTTTGATGGTGTTAGTTCTTTTGCTCATTGGAAGAGAAAGATGACAATGTACCTTGGTTCTATTCATGAGAGAGTATTGCAAGTCACCGAGAATGATTTTGCTATCATTGATCCTAATCATCTCACCGATGAAGATAGAGCAAATAGAACATGCAATAGAATGGCTCTCAATACACTCTATAATGGTATTGACACAAAAGTGTTTGAGGGCATCAAAGATTTGGAATTGGCTAGTGAAGTATGGACAAGGTTGAGTGAGACATATGAAGGCACTAAGGTTGTGAAGAGTGCTAAGCTATATGGGCTCAAGAGTGAGTTTGAGAACTTCAAGAAAAAGGATGATGAAACAATCATTGAAATGTTTCATAGATTGCAAGTGATAGTCAATGATCTCAAGAGCTTAGGGCACAAGACTCAAGATCAAGATTTTTGTCACAAGTTCTTATTGAGCTTACCTAGAAGATTCAAGATGTTGATCATGATGTTGCAAAGAGATGGGCTTGAAGCAATGAAGCCTAATGATTTGCTTGGTGAAGTATTAACCTATGACAAATATGATCAAGATGTTGATGACAAGGAAAAGGTGGAAGATGAAAAGAAGAAGAAGACCGTGGCGTTCAAGGCCATCTCCTCCAAGGGCAAAGCTACCATCATTGAAGAAGAAGACAATAGTGAAGATGAAGATTATGAAATTGATGATGAGGCATTTGCTTTTGTAGTCAAGAAAATGGGTCACATGTTCATTAAGAGAAGAGGCTTCAAAAAGAGAAATGACAACTTCAAGAGCAATGAGCAACAAAGGAGGTGCTTCAATTGTGATAGCACCGAACATCTTCAAGCCGAATGTCCCTATGATAAGAAGAAGAACAACAAGAGGGGCAAGTTTGAGAAGAAAAAGAAAGAAGCCAAGATAACATTCAAGAAAGGCAAGAATGGAGTCTATGTGGCCACTTGGGAAAGTGATGATGATGATGAAGAAGAAGAATCATCCAACAAGGCTTTTGCTTCCATTGCTATCAACAAGAAGCCTTTACTATTTGATTCATCCTCTTCATGCTTCATGGCCAAAGAAGCTAAGGTATTATATGATGAAAGTGATGATGAAAGTGAAATGGAATATGTTCATGATAGTGATAATGATAAATATGATAATGAAAATGATGATGATGATGATGAACCAACTAAAGAACAACTATATGACTTGTTGCAACAAACTAGAGACATAGCTATTGCCAAGAACAAGGAGTGCAAGAAGCTTTCAATGAAAGTAGCAATACTTGAGAAAGTTCTTGGTGAGCTTAAGACCACTCATGAGAGTCTAGTGGAAGACCATGAGGATCTTGGTAAGGCTCATTCCAAGCTTGAAAAGGCTCACTCATTGCTACTTGAGCAACAAGAAAAGAAGGAGGTTGTTGTATCTTGTGATATAGGTGTTACATGTGATATAATTGATGAATCCTTTAATGAACCTATCATCATGTCAAATACTAACCCTTCTTGTAGCTCTTCATCCACCACCACCAACTCTACCTCTACTACTAGTGATGGTTTCACTTGTGATGCCTCACTAATGGTTGAGAATGAGACTCTCAAGAGAGAGGTGGATGAGCTCACTCACGCCCTAGGCAAGGCCTATGGTGGTGAGGCCCGCTTGCTTAAGTGCTTGGGTAGCCAAAGGTTCTCTCTTAACAAAGAGGGATTGGGCTACACCCCCAAGAAAGGCAAGTCGGCCTTTGCAACTCCAAAGCCTAGCTTTGTAAAGGGCAATGGTCGGTTTTGCAATAGATGTAAGCAAGTTGGGCACCTAGAGCATAATTGCAATAAAAAGAACCAAAGCAAGAACCTTGTTAATGCTATACCTTTTGATTCTTGCTATGTGCTTACTAAAGGTGTGAAGGATGTGCAAGCTAAGTTTGTTGGTACACCAATAGTGGGCCCAAAGAAGAAGGCTATTTGGGTACCAAAGAGCTTAGTTACTAACCTACAAGGACCCAAGCAAAAATGGGTACCTAAGCTTCATTGATTTGCTTGTAGGTCAATTACAAAGCCGGAGGAAGGCATTGGATTATTGATAGTGGGTGCACTCAACACATGACCGGTACATCAAGAATGTTTGACTCAATCAATGACAATGATAGTGGTGTTGATTCTATCACATTTGGCAATAACAAGAAAGGCAAGGTCATTGGCTTGGGAAAGATTGCAATATCAAATGACATGAGTATCTCTAATGTGTTGCTAGTTGAAAGCTTGGATTTCAATCTTCTATCCGTGGCACAAATATGTGATCTAGGCTACAAATGCATCTTTGGGGTTGATGATGTAGAAGTTATTAGTGTGGATGGTTCAAATATGGCATTCAAGGGATTTAGATATGAGAATCTCTACCTAGTTGACTTCAATGCTAGAGAAACTTCCTTGACAACTTGCTTAGTCTCCAAATCAAGCATGGGTTGGCTTTGGCATAGAAGGCTTGGTCATGTTGGTATGAAACAATTGAAGAAGCTTACAACTTACAATCTTGTCAATGGTTTGAAAGATGTTGAATTTGAGAAGAATAAGCTTTGTAGTGCATGTCAAGCCGGGAAGCAAGTTGGAAGCTCACATCCAAAGAAGAGTACAATGAGCACATGCAAAGCATTTGAGTTGATGCACATGGATCTATTTGGACCAACAACATATACAAGCATAGGCGGTAACAAGTATGGCTTTGTCATAGTGGATGACTTCACAAGATTCACATGGGTATTCTTTCTTAGTGACAAAAGTGAAGTATTCGACACCTTCAAGACATTTCTCACTAGAGTTCACAATGAGTTTGAGATTAGAATCAAGAAAGTGAGAAGTGACAATGGAAGTGAGTTCAAGAATACAAGAATTGAAGAACTTTGTGATCATTATGGTATTGGACATCAATTCTCGGCCAAGTACACTCCACAATCAAATGGCCTAGTTGAGAGGAAGAATAGAACATTGCTTGATATGGCTAGATCAATGCTTCATGAGTACAATGTAAGTCAATCATTTTGGGATGAAGCAATCAATACCGCTTGCTACTACATCAATAGACTATATTGTCATCCATTGCTAGAGAAGACCCCATATGAGTTACTTCATGGAAGAAAGCCCAATATTTCTTACTTTAGGGTGTTTGGTTGCAAATGCTATATCTTGAAGAAGGGCACTAGATTGGGGAAGTTTGACAAGAGATGTGATGAGGGGTTCCTACTTGGATATTCAACTACAAGCAAAGCTTATAGAGTTTGGAACAACTCAAGTGGCATTCTAGAAGAAGTCCATGATGTGCAATTTGATGAAACCAATGGGTCACAAGATGAAGAAGAGAATCTAGATGATGTTAGTGGAACTCTATTGGTGGAAGCAATGAAGAACATGGACATTGGGGACATTAGAGCAAAGCAAGTAATTGACATTCAAGATGATGATAAAGATCAAGTGCTCAATTCTCCATTCAAGCTAGCTAGTGACTCTCAAGTGCAAGATCAAGGTGCTAGTTCATCTCATCAAGATACATCAAGTGATCAATCAAGCTCAAGCAATCAAGTGCAAGTACTCCAACCACAACATGTTGCAAGAGATCACCCCATTGATAGTGTTATTGGTGATATTAGAAGTGGTGTGCAAACAAGATCAAGATTGACTATGTTTTGTGAGCATGCATCATTTGTGTCAACCATAGAACCAAAGAAGATAGAAGAAGCTTTGAGGGATGCCGATTGGATCATGGCTATGCAAGAAGAGCTTAACAATTTCACAAGAAATAATGTTTGGGAATTGGTAGAAAGGCCAAATGACTACAATGTGATTGGAACCAAGTGGGTGTTTAAAAACAAGCAAGATCAAGATGGCATTGTAGTGAGAAACAAAGCAAGACTAGTTGCTCAAGGTTACACTCAAGTTGAAGGTCTTGACTATGACGAGACATATGCTCCCGTGGCAAGATTGGAGGCAATAAGGATTCTATTGGCTTATGCTTGTGCACACAATATCAAACTATATCAAATGGATGTCAAAAGTGCATTTCTCAATGGGATCATCAATGAGTTAGTATTTGTTGAGCAACCGCCCGGATTTGAAGATGACAAGAAACCCAACCATGTCTATAAGTTGAAGAAGGCTTTATATGGCTTAAAGCAAGCACCTAGAGCATGGTATGAGAGGCTAAGGGATTTCCTTCTCTCTAAGGGATTCAAAATGGGCAAGGTTGATACTACTCTATTCACCAAGAAGATTAGAAATGATCTATTCATAGTGCAAATATATGTTGATGACATCATCTTTGGATCAACCGATCAAGCTTATTGTGAAGAATTTGGTGCTATGATGGCCAAAGAGTTTGAAATGTCTATGATTGGTGAACTTAGCTACTTCCTTGGTCTCCAAGTCAAGCAATTGAAGAATGGAACATTTGTGAGTCAAGGGAAATACATAAGGGACATGTTGAAGAAGTTTGGAATGCAAGATGCAAAGCCAATTTCAACTCCAATGGGTACAAATGGAAATTTGGATAGTGATCTTGATGGCAAAATGGTGAATCAAAAGGAATATCGGTCTTTGATTGGAAGTCTACTCTATGTCACCGCATCAAGGCCGGATGTCATGTTTAGTGTTTGCATGTGTGCTAGATATCAAGCCTCACCTAGAGAGAGTCATCTCACGGCCGCAAAGAGAATATTGAGGTACTTAAAGCAAACAAGAGATGTTGGACTATGGTATCCCAAGGGGTCAAAGTTTGAATTGATTGGATATTCGGACTCCGACTATGGGGGTTGCAAGATCAATAGAAAGAGCACAAGTGGCACATGTCAATTACTTGGAAGATCACTTGTGTCATGGTCCTCAAAGAAACAAAATAGTGTGGCAATCTCTACCGCCGAAGCCGAATATGTGAGTGCGGGGAGTTGTTGTGCACAATTGCTATGGATGAAATCAACTTTGAAGGATTATGGCCTCAACTTCAAGAATGTGCCATTGCTATGTGATAATGAGAGTGCAATCAAGATGATACAAAACCCGGTTCAACATGGAAGAACAAAGCATATTGACATAAGACACCATTTCATTAGAGATCATCAACAAAAGGGAGATATTGTCATTGAAAGTGTTGGCACCGATGATCAACTTGCCGATATTCTCACTAAGCCACTTGATGAAAAGAGGTTTTGCAAGCTAAGGAATGAATTGAACATTCTTGATTTCTCAAACATGAGTTGAATGCACCCCACCCACTTATTGACATGCCTCTCCTTCGACAGTGCAAGGTAAAATTGATTGACATGTCTTTCATCCTATGCTAAGGACTTGATAGAGCATGTAGACATAATAAGTGGTATGCATAAGCATTCATGATAAATCAAATGAATTTGATGGATATATGTTACCACTATTGCTTCTATGCTTTTTTTGATCTAGTGGTGGCATATGACATGTTTGTGAGCTTGTAAACCTAGTGTTGAATCTAGAAGATTTGCTATAAGAGTTTAATTCAACATAGGCAAGATAACCCTTATTTTGAGGAGTGAAGAAGCTTGTCTTTGGTTCAAATCGAATTAAATATCTTTGGCAAGTATTCTAGGTTAAACCAAATTTGATAAATTTTTTAACCTTACATATGGTATCGAATTAATTTCAATCTACTCCATCAAACACTTTTCCTTCTCTCCACAATTTGATCCCATTTTTTGGGTAAGTTGTTGACAAAGGGGGAGAGAAAAAGATGATTCAACTTGATAAAGGGGTAAATAAAATTTATGATGAGAAAAAGATGATTCAACTTGATAAAGGGGTAAATAAAATTTGTTGATGCACACAAGTAGGGGGAGCAAGCTCATAAACAAAGTTGTTGCATTTGTTTGTACATTCTCATATGACTTGCTCATTGCACATGTATTTAAATTCAATATACATGCTTGTGTGGTGCAATGCTAGTATAGAAATTGGATGATGAAATAATCTACTAGCATGCATAGGAATAGTTTACATGTGGTATCTAGACTTGCCTAAAGCTTTATAAGTGGTTAGCTTTACAAGTAGTCCAAGAACCTTTGCATATAATGTTGATCTCACGGGGTTCTTGAGTTTTGATGGATGTCTAGTTACTTCATGATGCTAAGGATGGTGTAAAAGGCAACTCCGATTGGTATCACGCTTCAAAGGTCCATTTCTTACACCTTAGCATCATTTTGGTTGAATTACTCTCTCAACACTTCTATCCATGCATATGTGCAAAGCTTTCAATCCAAACTCTATGCACATATGTAGGGGGAGCTAATGCTACCAAAACCGAGCTTGTGATAATTGTCCAAACTTTACTTATGAGCAAAATGATTGGACAAGTATGACAAGTTCAAAACTTTTATTATCAAAATCATCTTTGTGAGGGTTGTCATCAATTACCAAAAAGGGGGAGATTGAAAGTCCCTAGTTTGGTTTTGGCTAATTGATGAAACCTAGGACTAACCTTTGTATCTAAGTGGATGTTTTAGATAAAGGTGGTCATTGAATATGAGACATGACATTGACTCATATGACCAAGATGGTGAAGACCAAGATGAGGCTTGGCTCGATAGACCGGTTGTGAGGGTGAAGGGCAAGTCGAGGCTTCGAAGCGAGGGACCATGCGATGGTGAAGCTTGAGCAAGACTTGGCGCCGACGGACCAATGCAACGGTGAAGAGCAAGTGAAGTTAAGGTCGATGGATCGAGACGGTCATGTGATGATATGAAGTGGATCATATCATTTGAAGAAACAAAATGGGCTCAAGGCAAAGGTATAACAATAGGGCCATTTTGCTTTACACTCAAGACACCATAGAGGGTGTGAGTGGTTTAGGATCGATAGCCGAACTATTAAGAGGGGAAGTCTTATCGGTTATTCGATGCACGGGTGCCACTAGGTGAATTCATGAAGTGCATTGCATGTAGGGCCTAGTGAGCTAATTGGAAAACCTTTGAAAATGTTTGAGAAAATGCTAACACACAAGCACATGGAGATGTACACTTGATGGTGTTGGCACATTTGCAAAGGTGGCGTTGGTCGCGCTGTGGTTTGCGGGTAGAGAGGGGTTTGGGTTCCTCTCTCCCTCCCGCCGAGCGTGCGAGCGCGGGATTCAGGCGATTTCGGGGAAATGAAATGCCTATTTTCCACTACGCCGAAAGTCGGAAAAGAAACGGAGGTGAACGGGGTCACTGAGGTGATCGGACGCTGCACCGGACGCTGCACCGGACGCTGCACCGGACGCGGTCTCGGTATGACCGGACGCGTCCGGTCAGTACAGCGCGGTTTCGGGCGCGCGGGCTAGGGTTTGCAACCGGCGCGTCCGGTCACTCGCGGGACCGGCGCGTCCGATCAGTCGCCCAGAGGGAACTGCGGTTCACGAGGATGATCGGACGCGAGGCGCGTCCGGTCACACATGATCGGACGCGTCCGATCGTTGAAGGAGCTTACTGGACTCACACCGGACGCGGGCACTGTCGCGTCCGGTCGTTGCGAGGAGCGCGTCCGGTCGTTGTTTCGCGGGCGCGGGTGCTGTGCGGATCGGCGCGTCCGGTCGTTCGACAGGCGCGTCCGGTCGTTGCTTCGCGCGCGCGGTGCTGAGCGACCGGCGCGTCCGGTCTGTTGAGAGGCGCGTCCGGTCATGGGATTTGACCGTTGACGCAGTGACCGTTGGAGGACCGGACGCGGTTGAGCGCGTCCGGTCAGTTTCGACCGGCGCGTCCGGTCGTCCCGAAAAAATGGTCAGTGGAGTTGCAACGGCTCTATTTGGAGGGGATGCTTATAAATACTCGATGGCCGGCCCTTGGGGAGGGAACTAGTGATTTCTAACATTCTTGTACATCCTTTGAGCTAGAGCATCTCCTCCCACTCATCTCCCTTGCTTGATTGCAAATCAAAAGTGAGATTGAGTGTTCCCAAAGTGCATTGCATAGCTTGAGGGCATCTAGTGGCACTTGTGGGTGGTTTAGCCGGTGGATTTCTTGTTACTCTTGGAGAGTACCGCTCCTAGCCGGCTTGGAGATTGTTGGAGGCGTTGGCAAGAGAAGGTGATTGTTCTTGGCCACCTCCGGTTGTTTGTAAGAGGTTCTTGTACTTTCCTCGGCGGGACGCCAAAAGCAACTCTATTGGATTGCGCGTGTCATTGAGTTACCTCACTTGAGAGTGGAGTCTTGCGGTGCCTTGCGGGGCGTGCCTTGAGGGGCAAGTGACTTGAGGGTCACACCGAGGAACCATCTAAGTGTTGGTCGACACAACCGGTGACGTAGCTTGTCGGTGCACAAGTGAACACCGGGTGAACAAAAATATTGTGTCTCTTGTCTCCCGGTGATTGGTCTACATATTGTGTTGTTGTCAATATTAATTGATTATATATCATCTTGGTGATTGGCAACATCTTCACTCCACCGTCGGTATAAGATTCACAATCCTATCTCTTGCACTTATCTTTACTAGATTATCTTGTGTTGCTCTAGTAGTAGCTTGGCTAGTAGTGTTGTTAGCTTGTTCTCTAGTGTAAAATTAGTGACATAGCTCTTGTGTGAACTAGAGATCATAATCTACTAGACTTGTGGATAGGAGGCTTGCATCACAACCTTTGGCTAAGCAAAACTCGCTTTACGCCATTTGTTATTCTAACAAGTTTGCTTAGTGGTGCTTGTAGAATTTTTATAGGCTATTCACCCCCCCTCTAGCCATCTAGGACCTTACAGATGGGCACAACAGCAGCCGACACCCTAGCACGCAAGTGCCGAGGGCGTCCCGACCCATGTTTGAGTCCTGATTGATAGTTGATTCATGGTATTCTCCGATGGAAGGCATCGAGCCCTCGGACCAGTCGAACGGTCCCAAGAACTATATGAATCGACCATTAGGAATACGAAGTGTGTCACCAGCTTGACCACAAGCCGGAACCCCCCTCCCAAACGGGAACTGGGGCTCCACTCAAACGAACCCATTAACAGCTCAACGAGCACCATAGTTCGTCCAACGAGGATAGCATGGCACAGCTCACCCCCTCCGTTTCGTGAAGAAACGCGTGAGGAACAACAACTCCAAAGATGAGAAGCCACCCGATCGGTCTCCTACAACGAGCGGGGGCTCGGGGGCCATGCTCACATCTTGACCCAACGAACGGTCATGACCCTGTGACAAGCGGGGCCTCGGGGGCTACGCTTACAAGCCCGACCCAACGAGCGGTCATACGAAAATCAGCCAAGCTGAGAATAACCTAAGGGAATTGCATCCATGGGCAATGCCAACAAGGACCACCCCGCACGGTTCAAGCCCTTGAAGCGGTACTATACCCCTCTAAGGCCTCGGGGGCTACACCCGGCGGGTGCGCTCGCGCGCACCCACCGGACAACTTCCTTCAGACCAAACAAACAACTACTACCCATGTGCCCTCATCCTCAAGCCTCTAAAGGAGTACCCCACTCCTCCATAGGCTCGAGGGCAACTGTCGGGTATCAATATTAAGGATACCCAACTAAAGGAAGTGAACGACACATCTGTGTTAACCACCCAAGGCTCAGTGAACAATTTTCGCCTCACCCGATCCAGCCGCTAGGCCTCGGGCACACTTGGCCCATCGGGAACAATCTCTACCTCGCTTGACCCCTGCGACGTAAGCATGGAAGCATCTGACCCCCTCGACATACTTCTGCCTCACCCGAGGGACGTGTAAGGCCCTCGGGCGCAACTAGGAGCCGCGTGGACCCCTACCACGACGTCGACCTCCGCGAATAGGACATGCCAAACGGGGCCTAAAAGTCTCTTCAAAATTTGCTTGCCTCGGTAAGAAAATTTACAAGGAAGAGAAGGCAAAAGAAAGAAGAACCGATGCAAATCACCTAGCTTCAGGCGTAGTGCTCGGCCGTCACCGCAGGAACCGCTCCAACACGCCATGCAATGCCACATAGAGGGCGTGCTCCTCAATGCCATCCCCAAGCCCGTCGGACGACGACGCGTACACCAGCCGTGGGATCATCTCCACCACGCGCTCCCGCATCCGCTGCACTCGTCAACGGTCATTGATCTGAGTCCACGTCCTGAGTTTGTGTCGCCGCTACCGCCGCTGCCTCCGCGTCTGGGGTTCGCACCACTGCCACCGCCGCGTCGGTTGCTCGCGCAGCTGCCAACGCTGCCTAGGTGTCCAGGGCTCCCGCCACTGCCGTCGCCTCCATGTCCGGAGCTAGAGCCGCCGCCGCCACGACGAGTGCCCTCGGACAGGGGAAGCGACCCCCAGCCAGGCCAGCAGGGGGGTTGCGCCCCCCAGCCATGTTGCTGGGCACGACAGATCTGGATGTCGCACCCCCAACCACGCTCGAGAGGAGAGAACGATGTTTCAAAGAAAAATTATGGCAGGGAATAGGAATCGAACCGTGACCGCATGCCGTGGGCGTGGGGCTCCGGGCGAAGGGAGTGGTCGCGCGTGCGGGTGAGTAGGAGTACCATTCACGCAATCCTGACCGTTAGATGTGAGTGTGTAAGAAGAGAGAACGGTGAGAAGCAATTTGGATGGTTTATTTTTGCGGGGTTATTCTTCTGTGTACATTTTATAGAGTGTGTGAAGGAGGGCTATCTCAGTGGGGAGATTTTTTTTAAGTAGACTTAACATAGAAAAGATAGTGTATTAGTAGAGTATATAGAAGAGTAGATAGATAGATAGATAGATAGATAGATAGATAGATAGAAATAGATATGGAGTGGAGGCCCTAAAATAACAGTATGGTTGTGGTACTGCTCTTTTAAATTTCTACTGCTAGAGCACCCTATGCCTTGATGATGACATACTGCAAGCGATCCAGCGGATATAGTGCTCCCCAGCTACCCTGATAATCTTTTCTTTTTGATGTGACAACGACAAAGGTTATGCAATCACTGTTCGTTTTTGTGGCCTGGCCTCGATCAGCTTCTTTCTGTCTAGCCTAGATCAAATAGGGTCCCCGGGCCTGGCCTGCGAATATTCAGGCCCATTTATAGAAAAATGAAATCAATCAGCCCAACTCGGTCCATAGTCTGATCATTTTTTTTGTTTCAAATCAAAGTACTTAACGTCTCATGTTTTCCGGAATGCAATTTTGGATTTTGTCCCCTAATAAGAATGGTACTATGAATGTTCTAGAACACTATTTAGCATTTTGTCCCTTGTCTTAAGTACTAATTCACGTTTTTCGAAATTCACCTTATTTTAGAAATAGTATTTGACCACTTTGCGCCTGCTTAGTTTACGACCAAAATTTACTAAGCCAAAAATTTGGCAAGTCAAAGCTAAGAGCGCGTCCAAGAGAATTGCTATCTAACGTGCTATTACTGTTTTTAGTTAAAACTCTAGAAAACTAGCCTCTAACAGACTAGCCAACGTGATTGCCATCCTATTCGATATGCTATCCCGTGAGCCTTAGAAGCTAAATTTGGCTAGCAAACCTATCTTGCTATCTTGGTGTACGTGAGCTGATAGGCAGTGCCATGTTTGCATTGCTCTAAATTCCATTTCTTTCTCTTGGAGATATAGCTAGTCTGTTAGAATATGTTGGATTATGGAGAATGAATTTTTTTATAAAGTGGATAACTAAATGAAGATATGGAACATGAAATTTAGAATGTTTCTTAGAGATGCTCATAAAAATTTCCATAAATTTGGTAAGCCAAATGTAAGAGGTTGGCAAGTTTTGGTAGCCAACCAAATAATAGCAAAAATCATGACTTGCCAAATCTTTGGTTTGGCAAATTTTGAAAGCTAAACAATCAAGCTCTTTATTTATTCAATATACTTGCGGCTTCCTGTTTTCACCATGAACCTCACATTTTGCTCCTAAAGAGCGCTTAATTTTTTTTCTCTAAAAAGTGCTAGAAATATTATATTAGAGGTATTTTATAAAGGTATTGGTCATCGCATCCCGAACGAGGTTAGTACTATTCAAATTCAAATTTAGAGTCCTATATAGTCCTAATCGAGGTTAGTACTATTCAAATTTAAATTTAGAGTCCTATATAGTCCTAATCCAGACTATCCGGTGGCGGCCTAGTCGAAATATTTAGATTCAGACCTAGGGTTCACTCTAAAATTTACCAAGAGATTGACAAATCATGATTCTGGCTATTATTTATTTTGCTATCAAAATTTGCCAACCGCTCACATTTGGCATGTCAAATCTATAACAACGCTGTTGATCGCTCGGTAGATGAGTAATGGAAATCGGAACTGCTAGCGCCCGGACGTCCGATCAGATACCATTCGTCGAACAGTACGTTTCTCGCGCCTGCGTTTCGCACGCCCGCGCGTGGCCCGTGCCACTCGGACGTTGCTCGCGGCCCCTCCTACTTTCCACGTGCATCTTATGTGCAACATCCGATCTACTTTTAAAACATACAGATGCAATGGTTGCAACAACATCTGAAGATAGATGAAACACTTGCAAAAACACTTGAAACCAATGCAAACATACGCAACATCCAGAAAACACTTACAGCATGTGTGAAACATATACAACATCCAAATAAAACACATTTACAACACACGTCTGAAAAATAGATGAAACATTGGGGATAGACGTTTGTAACATACGTGTACAGTCATTACAACATATGCAACATCCTGATCTACTTTTACAATATCCATATGAAACACTTGCAGCGTACCTCTAAAACATCAGAAACATTTAGAATGTACGCTTGCAACATGCATCAAGTCCCGTGCAGCCTCCGCCACTGTCTGCATCGCGACGTCACGACCATAGCAGGAGGCAAGACTGGAGGGCTTTCGCACCGAGACCCGACCCTTCTCCTTGGACCGGTGGCGCCTATCGTCATCATCGGGCGCGAGCACACACGCGGTGGCCACGGGTGGCTAGCTTGCGGCTAAGGAAGCGCAAATTTTTTTTCTGTCCTACACCAAGCACTCAAGCAGGCCCACTTGTGATTTGCGTACATACGTGCCAGTGTGTCGCCCCGTACGCCTGCCATTCCAGCTTTTGTGTTGTGGGCCTCTAACAATTGTACTTATCGTGTCTCGTGTGTCGAGTCGGTACGGCAAAATTCAAGAGAGAAATTGATACTTGCAGGTAATTCGAGACCTTCTGCTCAAAAAAAGGTAATTCGAGACCTGCTGAATGAGCACTAAGCCACCACTGAGAGAGATAAACGGTTATGTTTATTCTGTTACTAATCGAGCACACTAGTCTACTCATCGTTAGGTCACATATGCACAGGCACACAGCCGCCTACACCGTGTAAATTCCCACGACTACTTGACCTGCAACACGATTTATTTTTGGTACACGTGTAGTATACGGCCATACGGGGGACGGCAGCAGATGGGAAAGGCTGATCGATCGATGTAGCCGAATGCGATTACGACTCTCGCACGCAGCTCGCGATGCGCACGACGTTGCCGTCCATGTCCCGGACGAACCCTGACTTCTGCCCCCAGGGCTTGTCCTCCGGCGCGCTCAGGGGCACCGCCCCGTTTTCGACGGCGCGCTTGTACGCCGCGTCGACGTCCGCGTAGGCGAAGCAGACCTCCAGGGAGCCCCGCTCGGCGGCCGACGAGTCCGGCAGCTGCACCTCCCCAGAGCGCGCGTCCGTCTCCCGCTGGTGCAGCGGCGTGAACGCGATGGCCGTCGCCCCGCTCTCCAGCTCCGCCCACCTGCAGAAATTAACACAAGGCAAAGCGCGCGCATGCACCAGGGGATCAGGCTCAGGCACGCGTGTGTTTTACTTGCGGGACTGGTCGAGGCGGCGGACGGTGTAGCCGAAGGCGGCGTCGTAGAAGGATGCGGCCGTCTCCACGTCCCTCACGTACAGGATGATGTAGGCCAACTTGGGCTTCAGGCCACCGGAGGCCATGGCTCGTTGCTTCTTCCTATAGTGCCCCTTTGCTACTTGAAAATTTGTGGGTGTACTGCGCACGTGCAGCTTATCAGCTTGGTGCCCTCCGGACGACTTGGACCTTGCCCCGTCCTTTTATGCACGCGGCCGGCCGGTTCCGATCTACGGCGTGCAGTGGGAGGTGGCACGCATGCAAGCGGCGAGATGCCCGCTAGCTTCCACGTTGTCACCGCCAGTCGGTGCCTCGGTGGCACAGCACAACATTAATGGAAGTTCGACGGACCCAGGTCAGGAATACGATGGCTTTGTCCAGTTTAAGACCCATTCGAGGGTTCTGGTCAAACCAGGTAGAGGTAGCAGTTAGCCAGTTACCGTATTGGGCTTGGGCCAAAGAGACGAAAGGGCCTTGCAATTGTGCTGACCTGGGTCCTCCATTCTTCCCAACAAAGATGGCTTGCTCCTCCACAGGAAGCGCCATCTACATCACCCCGAGACCGTCGGATCTGCGATAGTGTGCACATGGATGCTTAGAGCAGATTCGGCCGCAACCAGCTTCTGCTTCTCTTATTATCTTCCATGGCCTTTCCCTCTGCTTCTGACGGTGCTGACCGGCTTCTGCTCCGGAACCGGCCCACCAAATATATACGCGAGCTTCAGATTCTCATTCCAGGTTCTTCTCCTCATCCCTTCGGTCTCTTCCTCTCCCGACACGGAGAGGACGCGGGTGGCTTCGCCCTCCTCCTCCTCCTCCTCCTCCCCTGTGCGTCGTTGTGCCCAGGAACGGCCATCGCCGAGGCGCGGCGGTTGCGGTCACAACCGGCCTCCTCGTCCTCCTCTCCCCCTCGCGTTGCAGCATGCCCTCACAGCGCGAGGCATTGGCGGGGCACGACACCCTCAGGCTGCAGTGTGGCACCGCCGTGGGCCCTGACCGTGCCCGTCTGAAAGGTCTTAATGGCTAGAGGGGGGTGAATGGCCTAATAAAACTTTCTACAAAGATCACTCAAACAATTTAATTAGTAATACAAATGGCGAGATGCGAGTTTTATCTAGCCTAATGAGGTGATGCAAGCCACCTATCCAATTGACAATTCTAGTTTGGTTCACACAACCGTCACAAGACAAACCGCAAGCTAGTAAAACTACAAAACTACTATAACTAGAACTACACAAGCTAGCAACAAAAAGGAACAACAACAACAAACTAAACAAGAAGATACCAAAGTAAGTGCAAGAGGGGATTTGGAATGTTATACCGAGTGGCGATGATTGAGCCAACCAAAGTTAATACCAAGATAGTCAATGAAGTAACCAATCACCGGGATGAAATCCAATTGATCAAACACAATTGAGACAAGATTTATCCCGAGGTTCACATGCTTGTCGGCACGCTAGTCCCCGTTGTGTCCCCTTACACCACGTGGTTCGGTGGCTAATCAGTTTAACACACCGAGCCTCTCAAAAGGCGCCATGAGAACCTACCAATGGCTAAGAGTTGCAATGACACGAGCAATCCACTAGAGTTGAAATTCGGTGCTCCGCCGAAAAACCACAAGAACCCCTCACAAACCAATCACCGGAGCTGGCCACGAACAATCACCAACACGTGTCGGACCTCCACCGCTGCTCCAAGCCGTCTAGGTGGCAGCAACCACCAACAGTAACAAGAAATCCCGCAGCAAAACAATCCCTCAAGTGCCTCTAGATGCAAAGCAATGAACGATGCACTTGAATCACTCGACCTCACTCAAGAATCACAATCGAATGCAAGGAGATGAGTGGGGAGAAGTGTGAGGGCGTTGGCTCAGCTCAAGATGCTCACAAGTATGTCAAAGTGCCAAGAGTATAGCCCTAGAGCCGGCCAACACATATATATAGACGTACCCCTTCGAATAGAGCTGTTATTCCAAAACACGGGGTCACTAGACACGTCTGTCACGCTTGCAACAGATGTGGCACACCGCGTCCGTCGCTCGGATGCACGCCATGTGTCCTGCCGAGTCAAATTTCTAACGGTCGATTTCCAACCAACAGACGCGTCTGTCGCTTGAAGGTCCACGTGTCCGACGCTCGACAGACGCGGTCCAGTAAGGTCCAAACGTCGGTTTTCCGCCACCTGACGTGTCCATCATGAAAGCAATAGACGCGCACCGCGTTGATCATCGCTTCATGCCCGTGCGTCTGTTTCCCCAACAGACGCTATTCAGAGAGCTCTGAAAACGTCTTCGGCCAACAGACGCGTCCGTCGCGAGGCCATCAGACGCGTCCAGCGTCTGACGCAGCTGAGTCCTCCGAGGGTGCTGACGTCGAAGCCAACGGACGCTGACGCCCAGCGTGTGTCGCTTCAACACCACCGTGTCCGACGCCTCCTTCTCAGCAGCGCACGAATGAGGGTAAGCCACCAGACGCTGACGTCAGCGTTCGACGCTCCCGAGACTAGTGTCCGTCGCACGATCAAGAGCTGATCTTCAAGTTTTGTTTTCGATTCTTATTTGCCCTATTCTCATATGAGTTAGTCCAAGTATATGAAACATCTTAGCACATATTTTAGCTCATTTTCAAGTTAAAAATGTAGGGCAAAGATGGTGCACTCTATCCAAATGCATATGCTCAATGAAATGTCACCTAGAGGCACATGTAGGACTAAAATTGATACGACATTTTCCCTCTTCATAGTACAGCTACGTATCCTAAGCCATCCACACTCTCTATGGTGTCTTGAATGCAAAATAAAAATCCCTATCATGTACCTTTGCCTTGAGCTCCATGATTTGGCTTTGCACCTTCATCCAACTCTATCATGGCAACCACTTGATCACATCACCATTGCTTGATCCTTGCTGCACCATGTTGTTGTACCAACCACATCATAGCTATACACATATCTTTGCGATGTGGTTAGTACTATGTATTGTCACTAATTCCCAACACCAAACATAGGTCTTTCACCGTCCCCCAGCCACGGCACCGCGCGAGCGCCTCGGCGGTGGCCGCGGCTGTGGGGGTATTAACCTCTATACTATTGATGCACTATTTAAATGAGTTTTTAGGAACTTACATATCTGAGCTGCGATGTATGGTGGTGAAGGCGCGACGTCGCGGTTGCCCCTGGCTTGAGCGCTGGGCGGAGGAACCCTGGCCTCCATCTTGTGGTGGCGGCCTGGCTTCCTCTTCAGCTGTCCTCACGCTTGGTGTCGGCCCCACTAGCGGCATCTAGCCTTCTTGTGGCCCCTTTACCGGTGGGCTCAATCCCCCCTGCATTGTCTGCTCGCTCCTCTTTCTTCGAGGATTGAGCATGTAGGCACTCGCGTCCTCCTCTACTTCGTCCTCTGACCAGTCTCGCATGGTTCGACGGCGTTTCCTGGTCAAGTCTTCTGGGCTCTCGTTTGCCTAGGAGCTCCCGGCCCTCTTCTTCGATTGGTCGGTGGCGATTAGACTCTTCCCAGTTCCTGCCCGGGCCCCAAAGTTGTGGTCGTCCTCGACGCGCACGTAGCACTGCTACATGTTCCGTGGTGGCGGCTCCATGCTCTGTGGGTGCTCGACTCCACGCGCCAACGACATGATCAGGTTGTGTCTCTCCATGCCGTGCACCTGTATACATGCAAAGACAAGACAAATCAGGAATTTTTACTCTACGGTGGTCGGCAACACTTCTCGGAGCTAAAGAATTTGGTTGTTTACCTTCGGGGCTGGTCGGATGAGTTTATACGCATGTTGTATCCTGCTCGGGGGAGAGTAGCTTTGGTCTGCCAGATTGAATAACTCCCCAATCTGGCGTATGACTTCATCGTGCTATAGATCCTCCGAACGCATCCTCGTCTGGTCGGCCGAGCCTTGGTACTCGTACCTGGCGTGCACCCTCCTCTGGCAAGGCTGCACACGCCGGCTAATGAAGTTCCCGGCCACAGCCGGTCCATCCAGGCAATTCCACGGGAGCAGCGCCATCAACTCCTCCACCTGCCCGACCAGCTCTGGTCGCTCATTCTAGATCACTCTCTTGTCCGGAATATACCCAACGTCGCACAATGTAGCGCTGTCGGGCTCTTCGCGAATGTAAAACCACTTCTTGTACCAATCTTCGAGAGAGGTGTTCCAGGGGCAGTTAAGGTACTCTTGCTTCATCCCATCTCGAAGGGTCAGATACACTCCATCGACAATTTTGGAGCTGCCTTGGGACCCCTTCTTCCTCAAGCAAAACAGATATCGAAAGAGGTCGAAATGGGGTTGGATTCCCCCATATGCCTCACACAGGTGGATAAAGACAGAAACAAGGAAGATCGAGTTAGGATGCAGATTGCAAATCCCAATCTCGTAATACAAACGTAGACCTTGGAGGAACGGATGGACAGGAACCCCAAAACCCCGCTTGAAGAAATCTTCGAAGACAACTATCTCACCAGGCTGGGGATTGGGGTAGCTGTTGCTGCCTGCTGGCCGCCATCCAGCAAGCTCCTGGTTGTGAAGCACGCCCAGGCCGATGAGGTCGTTGATGGTCGATTCGGTGGACTTTGACTTCCACCACTCCTTCCTCATTATTTCGGCCCTTTTCGCCGCCTCCGTCTTGCCATCTTCTACCTCTCTCACCTCTTTGCCTTGGCTCTACTAGTGTATAGAGAGCGCGTCGCTCCTAACGACGGCGAGGTGTGCTAATGGTGGCGGCGGAATCAGACTAGGGCACGTGGGCTGGAGGAAGAAGGCGTTTGGTTTGCAAATGTGACTGTTGGGTGTAAATGGGGAATGGCCGCACCACAGCTATTTATCTCAATGACTGTGTTGTTCCACCTCCCTGAGATTCTCAGGATATGTGTGCAAGAAACATGGCACGATCCCTTTGGTTTCCACTTTTTTCTCGGTTACTGCGCCAGTAAATGCGCCCCTCGTTTCCTCTGCGGGAGGGCCCACACTGGCATGCTACGCCTGACGGACGGTTCATTGTGACACTGGCAAGGTAGATGAGCGTGACAATAACGTCACATCAGTTAACTTTTTTGTGACATCATGTCAGAGCAAGGAAGAAAGAAAAATACAAATTAAATATTCTAAGTCAGACGGGAAGACAGTAAGAGATACTCGGGGATTGGTCTGGCCACAGATTGTCATAGACCACCGAGCACATTATATTCCTCGACCAGGCTCGGGGACTCGTCGACCACGTCTCATTTTGCTTAGGGACTCATCAACCATACCTTATGCTGTGCTCGGGGACTGTTTCGACCACTCTCTAACCACAGCTCGACGTTTGATTTCCTCGGCTACATGTGAAATTGGACTCACATACAGTTGGGAGATGATTACTTTTTAGACCTTGCTACAAGGCTCATACCTCACCTTCCAGCAAGCTCGGAGACTACATCGGTATGATGCACCTGTTGGTGTATCTCAGTATCGAGTTTCCATGGAGTTTCATTAAAGACCCTGGCGCTACATGCCTACGTCACCTACTACCAGGCTCGGGGACTAAGTGGGCACACTTCACGTAGTGGTGAATGTGTTTATTTTTTGACCCCTACGCTTTGTTTACCATGCTTATATTTTTTTCAGAAATACAAGTGGGCACATTTCACCTGGAAGAATTTTTTTCTCAAGAGCACCATGCATTCTTCAGATAACCTATTTTCTCCAGCAACAACGGTGGTCGGCTGTATTATAAGCTGGTCAGACACCTGCAACAGCTGCTCGGCTGGTGTTTTGACTGGTCAGAGACGTCAAGAACTCAAGCCTCACTGTTCGGAGAAGGTCAAGATAGCGTGTCGCTTCATAATGCATAGTGCTCGGGGACTGGCTGTGGGGGTATTAACCTCTATACCCCTATGGCTAGGCTTGGGCTGGCCCAGACCAGTGGGCCCGGCCCATCAGAAGACAACGCGTGGCCCAGTCGATCTGCTCGGCATCCCACACAAGGCAAGAAAGCAAACTTGGAGATCAAGCAAGATCCTGGTCGGTTAGAATAGGAATCCTTATCAGGCCAGCTATGGCAATTGTAACCGGGCAGGATTAATTTCCAGATTTATAACCCTACCCCTCCGGAGTATATAAGGCGAGCAGGGGACCTCCTCAAAACACATCTCATTATACACAACAATACAAATCAGACGCAGGACGTAGGTGTTACGCCCTCTATGCGGTCGAATCTAGATAAAACCTTATTGTGTCTTGCGTCACCATCTAGTTCGTAGCTTGCGCACCTGTCTACCGATAAATCACTACATTGGGCATACCCCTTGGTAGACTGCCGACCAGGTTTCGTCGACAGCGGCCGACCTCCTCGCCCTCCTCTCCCCCTCGCGTCGCAGCGTGCCCTCACGGCGCGAGGCGCTGGCAGGGCACGACGCCCTCAGGCTATGGTGTGGCACCGCTCGTGGGCCCTGACCGTGCCCGTCCCCAGCCACGGCGCCGCGCGAGCGTGCGCAGCGGTGGCCACCGGCGTGGCTACCCTCTGCCGTTGCTTTCTTCCTCTGCTCCACGTGTGCTCATGTGCTACAGGAAACCCTAGCTGCTTGTGCTGCACGTCACGAACGCCCAGCGCCGACCCTGCCCCAGCGGCGGTGCACTGCTCCCACCTCTCCTCTCTCTTGCCCTCACTCTCTCTATCTTGATGAAGCTCATATCTCAGTAATATATGATTCCATTTATTCAACCTGATTTATGTGACTGTTTTTAATGTGTGGACAGGTTGTGCTAAGTCTCCTTCCTTTGGAAAGCAACCAAGGTCTGAAGGTAATATATCTTTAGCCTTTCTATAATATGTCCACTTATTGTTGAATGTTAATTATCTATTGCATTTTATTTGGGGATTTTTATATTCTTGCCATGTGAAGAAAACTGTTAAATATTTGTTCTGCTTATCGCTTGTTTCTAGAATTTTATGTCATGTGACGAAAGTGTGCTTCTCTAGCTTCATGTAAGTATCTATAATCGAAAAAGGTCACCCTCTATGTCTGCAGCCACATTATAACTGTTATCTTATACCTTTCTCCTTCCATATCAAGTTCATGCTGCTGGCATTTCTATCCTAAAATATTTCTCGATTTTTGTGCATTTAACCCTCCTAGTTTTACCAACCTTTCATATGTCAACCTATGATTACGTTGCAAGGTTAAATTTGTTTCTTTCACATTTGTTTTGATATATGATATTATGCAATTGATTTATTTTTAAATTTATGTCCGTGCCTATTGCTGTCTATTCAAACTTGGGTTCGTATCTATTCATATGTGATCACTTTCCTTCTCAGCCTCATGCCTCTTTTCCCAGTGAGTTTGATACTTGATTCGGTTTAAATTTTAGTTTGTCCTAAGTACAGAGGTACATATTTTAACTTCAATTTCATAGTCCTCTAACGAAGAAAAGGCAACCAGAGCAAGATATATTTTTCTTGGCCGCTACCTGCTTAGCAAGTCAAAATAGTGATTAGTACCTCCATGTGGATGTTAGGTCCTTACTCTGAGTTTTCAAAGAAGATAGGTGCTTGTATGTTAGACCAATATAAATGGATGTATTGCCATGTAATGTTCAGAGGATACATTTTCAAACAACACTGAATTGTTTTCTTGTTGCAGGGTCGCTTTTTCAGAAAAGTGTTGGTTCAAAAGATGGACAGAGCAAGATATATGAAGATAAATGTAACTTCCTTTTTACTGATGGGTATGGGTACTTCATTGTGTACAGACCACTTTTTTTATTGTTATTTAACTTCATTTAGGACGACCATGTGGCACGCAGGAAAGAAGAAGAATCCATACGCCTCAATGCATTTCAGATGCTTTTAAGGTCAGGAGGCCTAGGTCCTGGGAACTTATTGTGCTTAGACCAGGTACAATCTTCAGATTGCAATGTGTGATAAGCCTAAGTTGCCATGATTTTCTAAGGGCATAGCCTCACGTCTGTTATATGCACTTGAATTTCCTTACACATGTCAATGTCAAGAATTGTACTGAATGCTACAATCTATTAGTCCTTTTTTTAATGCAGAAGCTCTTAGTTCTATATGCTTCTGAAATCCTCATATTTTTGGGTCAGTTTAGGTTTCCTATATGTCTAATTATCATGCTTCCCTAACTTTACCGTTGTTTTCTAAGGACATAGCCTCACAACTGTTATATGTACTTGAATTTCCTTTGTTACAGTTCTGACTGTCAGGAATTATAATGAATGGTACAGGATCTTCGTCACATATGCCTGTCTGATTATAAATTCTTTCTACGTTTCCTTTTTATCTAATTACCATGATTCTCTAACTTACTTTTAACTTATATTTGTAATCGTTGTCTCTTCAGGAATTCAAAAGAGAAACAAGGTTCACAACAAAATTTCCAGTCGTAAGAAATTGTCGACAAGATTGAAGAAGTTGCAAAACCTCTATGATTTGGTGTTCACCAAAAAAATCACAAGGTACCCCTCTGCAACTATGTAGCAGCTGATTGTTTTGTTATTTTCTTAAAATCTTCAAAAAGATTTTTCTGCGCCATTTCAGGTTCTCTTTTTTTGTATCACCAGAACAGGGTAGGCAAAGTAAAAGCAGAGAGCAAGAGAATAATAAAACAATCAGCTGCTACATAGTTGCACTGCTATGTTTTATATCATCTACATGACCAAATAGATCCAACTGATAGGCTGACAAGGATTGCCCAACAGTGATGTTATACAAGAGCTCTCTTTTTTCAACTACCCTTTTTTTTTGCCATGCATGTGACTCATGTGTGGTTGGCAAACTGGAGGTCTTTTATTTGCTCCCACACCGCTTGAGCCTTTCTTCACCTCATAGCAGATGTTGACTGCTAGCCTGCTGTCCAAAGGTTAATTTTCTTTGGTGTCCTTTATTTACTTCAGTACATGTGTCTTTGGTTCTCCGAATTGGATGTATTTTAGCTTCTTGCATACCTCATGATTTCTGATTTCTATCCAAAAATGATGTACAGTTTTTTTTGGGTCACCCCATTCAGATTCTGCAGATCCCTTTAGTTGTCTCACCAATGCGCTGCTTCTGATGAGTTGCGAAAGGTACAATACATGCGTCGGTGGCATACAAGTCCTCAAGTATTGTGTGCTTATTTTATAGAGATAAAATCATAATAAGATGATAATATAGATCGATATTTTTTCTTCGCTAATTCCGCTATCCAGTACGTTGTGCTAAAATTACATTGTTGTTTATGGCCTCATATTAAGATTAAGTTTCCATGGTTCCATACTTTAGGTACCTCAAATGTGTGCCTTATTCTACTCATAGAGCTAGCCGCATCAGTTCTTCAATGAGGCTGATGCAAATTTGCTGCTCCTAATAAAGATTTCTTTGTTTATCTTTCCTACCATTTAGTGGTTCATTTCATTTGGGAATTAGGCATTGTCCTCTACTAACTTGGCCTTGTGGATTTACGGTACCTACCATTTAGACTACGTCAATGTAGTCTAAATAGAGTTAGACCCATACCCTCCCTAATTAATGCGGGTGTGAATTTGAATATGGGGATTCAATATCCGGTGCCAGGTATACTCCCATTGATTTCAGACCGTTAACCGATGCTCCTGGGGATTTTTGGCAATGTGCGTTTTGTTTGGGTGAGCAGTCCACAGTCCTTCGCTTTCTATTTTCCCCTTCTGGTCAGAGTCTTCCAGCCTAAGATTTTGTAAACCAACAGTTCCGGGCATGGCCTTGTTTAGATCCCAAATTCTCTCCCAAATTCTACTATGCAAAAAGGAGATTCCCCGTCACATCAAAATACCGGTAAATGCATGGAGTACTAAATGTAGATGAAATCAAAAACTAATTGTACAGTTTTGTTGTACTTTGCGAGACGAACATTTTGAGTCTAATAAATCAATTTTTGAACAATTTTTTACACTAAAAAACAAAAGCTGCTACAGTGTTCCAACAGGAACACTGTAGCAGCTTTCCCCGAATCGGCCGGCCGAATTCGGGAAGTAAACACGGCCCATGTTAGATTTGCCAGTTATGTTCTAGCATATTTTTCAGATGTTGCACAAATACTGAGCTGCCATAATGAACTGATCTATTAATTGGTGAATTGAAGTAGACCGATTCAACATGGCCACCAAACATACCATCATATATGAATTAAACTTTTTCCTATAGTGAGTTGTCCATAGTTCAGCTGCCTTTTTCTGTACTCCTATTTTCTATTGACCTGTGAATTGAAACAGACTGATTGAACAAATAACGAGTGTTCATAGTTCAACTGTCTTTTTTCTGTATTCTTATTTTTTTATGGCCAAACTGCTATCTATCTTATAAATGGGTTCTCTGTGTAGAGATAGTGTCATTGCAGTTCTAGACAGATCTCAGGAAGATTTGAGAGCAGCACAAAGGTGGCTGGACTGGCTAGCAAGCTATTGTTTGCTTCCTTCTTTCATTCCTACTCTATAGCTACCAGTGAGTATAACTTTTCCGTCTACACTTTATATAGAAGCTCTATGTAAATAAATAGCTGAGAAAACTAAACTTTTACCTAACCAAGTTCATAATCGTCGTATTTTAGAGGACACATTTAATTTTTAATAGTTAAGTAAAAAATTGCCTAAACATTACTCCCATTATATTTGTATGCACCAGGTAATATTTCCACCTTGGAAATAGGTTCCCTCCATAGGCTAAATTGGGGCTTAGTTAACGAGAAACCAACGAATCTTTAACTTTGCTTTACATTGCTACATTCAACATTCTTCTCTGTGCATTGGCCATTATCTGCATGTGCTTGGCCAATATCTTCATAAGATCCTTCTTCCCTTTATTATTTGCAGTTTTATGTGGTTCCATGTATTTCAAAGAATATTGATCCGAGTTCGCTATATCGACATTCCGTACCACTTCAATTATGTTAGTTTATTAGATTTTTGCTTCACATATTGTCCTAGCCAAGTTCTCGTATAGTACAAAGTCTGAATTCAGAGCTTCCTCTATTTTCATTCCCTATTTAATTTCCTAGCTCTTTTCATATATATATATATATATATATATATATATATATATATATATATATATATATATATATATATATATATATATATATATATATATATATATATATATATATATATATATATATATATATATATATACCTACTTCCATTCTGTGTCATGTAACTAACTATGTGCCTCTGTACTTGAACACTTCTTAAATCAATTCTGCGTCAAATGATATATCTATGTATATATATGGGTATCACTGTTACCTACTCTTCAGAACATAAACCAAACCTTCGTCCATATATACTTGGCTACAACTTATACCTAACTTCTAGTCTGCAAACTAAACATATATTTTCTATGTACAACAGTCATATTCGCTCTTTTTATTCCAGTCTAGTGATTACCGTAAACTAATCTGATGGACACCAGATCTATGAACAAGATATCTTAAGATCTGATGATCTTTTTCCTTATTTTTTTTAACTCACCTGTTTCCTTATTTATTGCATCGTTTGTACACACAAAGGTATCAGTAACAGAAAATTCCTAGATTTATAAGAAAAGGAAAGCTTGGTCACCTACGTAGAAGACAGGTATATCAGTAACAAAAATGACACAACGTTTCTTCTTCTCTCTTTCTATTTCTCTTTGCACCTTATACTGTTTTATGATCTTTTACCGAATATTGGATTATCTGAGCCACCCCTACATTTAAACCAGCACGGGCGCGCGGATGCGTGCCCGCTACTAGTTGCCAACATTTCACAAAGCTTTTTGGACGTGCAAAGGCTGTCAGAGATCAACTTCCAGCAGTGGATATTTCGGCCCTTCGCCTGCGATCACTTGAACATGCAAAAGCCAAAAGGGGTTAATAAGGCTGAGCAATCGGTTAAACCATTCGATTTAGGAGAACTTCGTTTTGAAAAAGGTTGCAACTGATTAGTTCTACACACTAAAAAAAGAGAGACCGACGATTTCGGTCTCATTGGTTCAATGTTCGGTTTCAATCAAGATTTGCGTGTTCTATCTCTTATCCGCGTGGAATCTCGTCCCCGACGTGGGACTAGGATTGGGAACGTCTTGGGGCTGCCAGTCTACTCCTTCTCGTCCACCGCTCGCATTTTGGCCTTTGCGCCTACGCCATACCCCGGTTGCCACGTCGGCGCCGCCCCGCTTGGCTCTTGCTCGCGCTACCATGGCTCCCCGCTCATCGCTTGCCCGCACGACCACACCACTCGCAATCGCATACGGTCCTAGGCGCCACTGCCGCTGCATCCCATAGGGCACATGACTTAGGGT
Organism: Saccharum hybrid cultivar R570; assembly: GCA_038087645.1. Classification (NCBI taxonomy): domain Eukaryota; kingdom Viridiplantae; phylum Streptophyta; class Magnoliopsida; order Poales; family Poaceae; genus Saccharum; species Saccharum hybrid cultivar. The sequence goes on along the minus strand of JAQSUU010000043.1, from coordinate 2,453,396 downwards.
TTGGAGTGGACAACAGCAGAGGTTAGGATGGACACAGGTGGTGGGCTTTATCGCCTACCGGACTCTAGTGGATTGTTGGGCCACGGTGGGAAGGGGCACAAGCATAAGGATCATGTACTGGATTGACAAGCGGTGCTCTTGCTGTCGGTTTGAACGGTTTTTTTGGCTCGGTTTGGGGACAAAACCGATCATCAAGTCGACAACCAAAGCTTTTGGATGCAAAAACCAAAGCCGAACTGAGAAACCAAAAAACTGACACTTTGGTTCCGTTCGGTTTTGGTTTTGGGGTTAAATGTGCCCACCCTAAGGGCCTAAATAGTTTGTTGGCAAAAAAAGAGTTGTATTGTTTTCCTTATTCTAAATCTTTATGTTAGGTCGCCATAGATCATAGACCACGTTCCAAATTTGATAATAGGTTGCTGAAGATGTAAATGATCATGCATTTGCTTCCAAAAGGCACACTAGGCTGATTCCACATTGATGTGTTTCCATTTATGAATTGGATGTTCCAAATACTTTTTATATGCTAAGCGTAACTAACTGTGACTTGGCTTGCCAGACATCATGGATATGGAGCTGGTGAGCGGCTGCAAGTTTAGCTTCTACAACGGTTGAACTTTGTCCATTCAACTTGTTCGATCAGATGTTCTCTAACTTCTAATGTTTGCCGGCTACATATCATGAACTGCAGAGTATTCTGTTTGATGAAAAAGATACTTGTTTTTTTTAAAAAAAAGAAAAAAATATGAGCCTATTAGATGAGTCATCTGCTTTGAGTTGAATCAATTCATCATTTACATGACTAATTCCTTTTTACATGTTCCCCACACGTATCTATGAGCACGGAGTTGATACAAAAATGAAACATGAAAAAAAAACATAAACTCTGAAATCAAGCTGATATGCATATGCTTTGATGAAATTAAAACAGGTGTCGGCAACATAAGCACAATAATAAGCTTCAGTCAAGGTTTACGTTGTGATTGCCAAGAAAAAAGAGGAAGTTTAGCCAGAATAACCTTGTGGCAGTTTATAATGTGCCATGAAGTTAGACGACTAAAATTAGGCAGAATCAATAAGCCATGGCCACATGTTCTTGTCATTGCTTTGAGATTCCAATACTCGAAGTTCCAAAAACTTTATTTCCTCAAAGTGGAACTTAAGGAAGACTAAAGGCAGTATAGAGATCAATCCCAAAAATAGGCTAGGAATCTTGCCGAGTTCGATCTTCTGGCAGCTGCCGCTTGACGTACTTTTAGTGTAGATGAGTTCCTTTCTTTTCGACAAAGCAAATGAGTTGAGAAGATTGGTTCATCATGACAAAATTACTGCGATGCTAGAAAATTGTGCGAAACAGCGGGAGTTATAACCGAAGCAACTTAGGGCGTCCCCAACGGCCGTCCAAGCGCTAGCTCGGAACAATGCCCATTGCTCACCCAATTAAAAGGAGAGAGAACCAGAAAAATTTTCTCGCTAGCGCGTCGACAAGAGATTACCTCGCCCGTCTTTCAAAAATTTCTGAGTCATTGACATGTTTACTGTTGTGCTATGATATCTAAACTTTTTTTCCTTTTTAACTGTTTCTAGCATCCACCTAGCTAGCGATTTATACGAGCTGTTGTGGACGCCCTCTTTGACTAACACTCAAGGGGCACATAAGTGTACATAATGTTGCAAATAATTAGACTGAAAACATAAATCATCGGCGTTGATTTTTTCTTATATAACACTTTCGTACCCTTATAAATTTATACGAGACTTATAAATATATTCAAACCAAAGCAGTAGTTAAAGCTATATCTGGGATGACTGTGACAAGTAAACAAAGATTCGTGGTGTGGTGTGACAAAATAGCGCTGACTGCCCGTGTTAGTTCAGGACCAGGTTGGCAAATGTTCCAACACAGAAAGAAGAAGAAGCAATTCGAACTCCCGGACGGGTCCCGCCTCCCGCGGCACCACCAATGCTGACCAGAGTGGTGCTCACAGCTCACTAGAGGCTCACAGTGACTAGTCCACGACACAAAATTGACGGCTGGACCGTGGACGCCATTGGTCCTAAGAAGGCTTATTAGCCGTATTTTTTTTACGAAGTAACAGTATTTTTCTTTCACAATAAATCAGTGAATATTATTTTTTAGTCTGGCTTTAGCAAAGCGAACATGGCCTCGTCTCCTGTTGTGCTAGTGGACCCTAGAGGGGTGGTCTTCTGTGTGTGTGCGTCGCTATCATGTTCACAACAATCTATCTATTTTTTAAGTCAACACCGAGAAGCTGCGAGACTTTACCTGAATATATTTTCCATAGATTTTTGTTGTAGTGTAGCTGTGAGCAAGTAATATAATTTTTATAGAGCTTGTTTGTAGGTGCAGCCTTCCTCTTGGAAAAATCCATCGGTTTAATTCGTTGCGCAGACTGCACCAGCCACCAGGCACTGCAGTTGCCCCTTTTGTTGGATCTGCCATCCTATATAGTTGATCCTTTTGACAGTTCAACTATCCACTAGGCCACTAACATGATATTATGAACATGTTTTGTTATGCGAGTATCATGAAAACATGTTGACGTGTTAGATATAGCACTGTCAGGGTCTTTAATCCCACTTACTCCTCTGCTTTCGATATAAATGGTATTTAAAGACCTGGTACATTGGGTCAGGGCCTCGATCTTTTGTTGTTATATAAGTTGTCTGCCGCTTGCTTCAGGAAACGCTCTGTTTGGCTGATGGTTTTTGTTACTGATAAGCTGGTTGTGGCTGTTTTATTGTGAGAGAAAAACATTGTACCATGATTGATAAGCTAGGCTGATAAGTTCAAACGAACGTGTTTTGGTCCTCTTTTTGGCTTATCTCTCACCTACCCCGTGCTTCTTGTCATTTGTGCTCCGAAAGAAAATTGGATGTGGTCGTCTGCAATGTTCATTCATTATTACTTTCGAGGACATTGATGTTATCACGTTAAGTCGTTAATATCTAAATATGGTTGGCTCTCATTACCGCTGGCAGAGTGACATTGGTGTCTGGTTATGACAAATGCACACAACTGTCCCTTAGAGCAGCTTCAGTGTGTCTTCAAATCGAACCATGCGCTGAGCTGGAAGTTCGATTACCGAACATAGCACACTGCAGAGATCGAACCATGGGGTGTCAAAGCAAAAGCGACTCTTGTTTTGGGTTCGCACCATGGGCAATAAGGAAATGAAGCATAATTCCCAAGTCACTTGCGCATGCAGCTGAAGCAAGGAAAGTGGAGGTGCCCAGAATCCCCATCAGACTCTCGTTTGTTGGTTGGGATGGGATCTTAGGAGAGAAAGGAAAGCCCTGAAACAAAGTGAGCCTACGGGAGGGTGTAAAAATGCCTCAAAGCCTGTGAAGCAAGGCCGTGTTTAGTTCCGGGTTCGGGGCACCTGAGTTGGAACAGTGCGCAATAAATACACACTGTATCATTTCGTTTGTATTTGATAAAAATTATTTAAACTTTAACTAATTAGACTCAAAATGTTCGTCTCGCAAAGTACAACAAAACTGTGTATTTAGTTTTTAATTTCATCTACATTTAGTACTTCATGCATGTGCCGGTATTTTGATGTAATGAGAATCTTCTTTTTACATAGTAGAATTTGGGGTAGAATTTGGGAACTAAGGCCCAGTTTAGATGCAAAAATTTTTGCAAAAGAACAGTAGATTCCCCGTCACATCGAATCTTTGGACGCATGCATGAAGCATTAAATATAGATAAAAATAAAACTAATTACACAGTTTAGACGAAATGGACGAGACAAATCTTTTAAGTCTAATTAGACCATGATTGAATACTAATTATCAAATAACAACGAAAGTACTACAGTTACATTTGTCAAAAATTTTGCCAACTAAAAGAGGCCTAAACAAGGCCCCAATTCTAAAGAAAGTTTGAAAGCTCACTGCAGGAAGGGTTTCTGACCGGCTAGTCAGATTGCCCATTACGGGTGTGTTACGCGTACCATTAGCTCTTTCCGAGGGTAGCAATCCATTCTTTCCGGGCAAGCTCAGGACGAGTCCTGTCAGGTTGCGATGACCTAGCCTCCTGTTCCACGTCAACGACACGGTTTGTGTCCGCTGGGGAGTGAAGTTTCGTGGCAAGCCAGAGACGACAGACGAGGCACCGCCACTTCCAGGGTCCAGGCAGGTTGAGCTCTGCTACACGTAAGCACGCGAGGTCAAGTCGTCGCTGAAAAGTCACATAAAGGCTGTGTTTAGTTACTTTTAAAAAAATACAATATGGCTGTGTTTAGTTCCAAAAAAACGTACTATTTTAAAAAAAAATTTATCCGTCACATTAAACTTGGGATACATGCATGAAGTACTAAATATAGATGAAATCAAAAACTAATTGTACAGTTTGGTTGTACTTTACGAGACGAACGTTTTAAACCTAATTAGTCAACGGTTGGACACTATTTTCCAAATAAAGCCAAAACATAAGTACTTTTTTTCACCCTTTTCAGAGGAACTAAACACACCCTATGTAAAAAAAATCTTCGTCATATCAAACTTTCAATACATAGAGTATTAAATGGATGAAATTAAAAACTAATTGTACAGCTTGGTTGTACTTTGCGAGACAAATATTTTAAACCTAATTAGTCAACGATTAAACACTATTTACCAAATAAAACTAAAACATGCTATACACTTTTCAGCCTTTTCAGCGAACTAAGGTAGTGTTTAGATGGTGCAAAAGTTGGTGTAAAATTCCTGTAGCACTTTTCGTTGTTATTTGGTAAAATATATCCAATCATGGACTAACTTTCCTGTAGCACATTTACAGACAAACTGTGTAATTAGTTATTTTTTTACCTATATTTAATACTTCATACATACGTCTAAAAATTCGATGTGACGAGAAATCTTATAAAATTTTTGGAAGTTCGAACTAAACACTGCCTAAACACAGCCAAAACTCCCAATCTGCACGCCCGTCTCCGTCCACATCCCAGGCATCCAGCCGCTCACACCCCAGGCGAGCTGAGCGGCTGGGCTGGCCGGCAATGGCGAGGCCAGGCGGCAGCGATGAATCGTGGGAGTACAGCCTGCGCAAGTATCTCCTGCTGCTGGCTACGCTGGTAACCACGGTGACGTACGGTGCGGGGTTCAACCCCCCCGGCGGCGTGTGGCAGACTGCCGACCCCGCCGCCGCCAATCGCATCGCCGGCGACCCCATCATCCGCGCCACGAACTACGCCCGCTACCTGGCCTTCTTCTACAGCAACGCCACCGCCTTCGCCTCGTCGCTCGTGGTCATCGTCCTCGTCCTTATCCTGTCCGTGCTGCACGACAGCGGGGCCCGGATCACGCTCGCGCCGCTGCTCGGCGTCCTCCGGGCCGTCATGGTGCTGGACCTGCTCAGCCTCATGGGCGCCTACGCGGCGGGGGCGTTCCGGGACACGCTCACGGCCGTCTACTCCCTGGTCCTCTCGGCCGGCGTCGTCGGCTACCTCGTGGCCCACTTGGTCCTCGCCTCGAGGTTGCCGGCGGAGGAGGACAAGTACAAGAGAGGGAAGAGCGCGCCGGAGCGGCTCCGCAAGGTGCTCATGCTGCTGGCCACGTTCGCCGCGAGCGTCACGTACGTCGCCGGCCTCAGCGCGCCGGGCGGCTTCTGGGACCACCCCGAGGACGGCCACCGCCCGGGCGACGCCATACTCAAGGGAGGGCCCCACGACGCGCGCCTCAAGGCGTTCTTCGTCTGCAACACCACGGTGTTCGTCGCGTCCCTGCTCATCCTCGTCATGCTCCTGGAGAAGAAGCTCTGCTTCAGCCAGAAGGTGCGGTCCTATGAGATCTACGGCTTCGTCGCCGCCACGCTCATCAGCCTCCTGGCGGCGTATGCTGCCGGCAGCAGCCGGAAGATTGACACGACCATCTATGTCAGCGCTCTGGTTGGTGTCGTTGCCGTGTGCATTCTCATCCAAGTGGTTTTTGTTTTGCTCTTTCAACAAGCAAATTCGAGTCAGGGGCAACAAACTAATGGCAATGGCAGGTACTGGCAGATGATATATATCCTTCTTCTTCTTCCTCCCCTGCAATTTTGTGCGATTGCTTCGCTCTATCGCCATTTTAAGCTCAGTATGCGAACTAATCACCGTTTTCTCTGTAATCTATCAGTGATGAGCGTCAACAGACTCAAGGTCCGGAAACCAGCAATGACAACAATGGCAGGTACGGACGGAAGAACATACTGTCCTTTATCTTTGTATATACTCTGCAAATTATTGGAATTGCAGTATGCAAATCAACGACATTTTACTTGCAATTTTTTAATGGTATTTCTTTCACTGTCATTTATCAGCAATGAGCAGCAGCAACAAACTCAAGGCCTGCAAACTAGTAATGACAATGTCAGGTACGGTACGGACTGGAAGAGCATGTCCCTCCTGTTCCAACTCTCCGAGTTAGTTAAGGGCCTGTTTGGATGCAAAAAAATTTGGTAAAATGGACACTGTAGCATTTTCGTTGTTATTTGACAATTAGTGTTCAATCATAGTCTAATTAGGCTTAAAAGATTCGTCTCGTGGATTTCGTCTAAACTGTGTAATTAGTTTTATTTTTTATTTATATTTAATGCTTCATGCATGCGTCCAGAGATTCGATGTGACGGGGAATGTGAAAAATTTTGCAAAATTCTGGGGGAACTAAACTGGGACTAAAACTAGTAATGTTGCTGTTCAATGTTCAAAACTATTTTCCCTTGCAATTTTGACGGGTTGGTTTTCACTGTCATTTATCAGTGATGAGCAGCAGCAGCAGCAAACTCAGAGTCCCCAACCTAGTAATGCCAATGGCAGGTACGTACAAACCCAGCAGATTTTCTCTCTCCTTGTCAGCATATTATTGGCATTGAGGCCTTGTTTAGATGACATCAAAATTTCAAATTTTTTCACTCTCTCCATCACATCAATTTTTAGCCGTTTGCATAAAGTATTAAATGTAGGTAAAAAAAAAAACTAATTACACAGTTTAGTTGAAAAACACGAGATGAATCTTTTGAGCCTAGTTGGTCCACGATTGGATAATATTTGTCAAATAAGACAAAAGTGGTACTATTCATCGGTTTGAAATTTTTTCAGCATCTAAACGAGGCCTGAACTATGCAATTCGATTCTCTTTTTTTTTCTGAAAATTGCTGGCAGGACTTCTGCCAGTCAAATATATTAATAGTGGAGAGAAAATTATCGAAGTACAAACGAAAAAAAAACGTAATTTGATTCTGGTTTCTCTATACTTTTTGATGGATCTATTTCTTTTTGTAATTAACCAGCGATGAGCATGAGAAGCAACAGAATCAAGCGCTGGAGAAGGCTCGCTCTCTTGTCCTGCTGCTCGCTACTCTCGCAACGGCCATCACCTACCAAGCAGGCCTGAGCCCGCCGGGTGGCCTGTGGCAGAGCGACGGCGGCGGCGGCAGCATCTACAAGACCGGCGATCCGATCCTCTTGACCACGAATCCCAGGCGGTACAAGGCGTTCTACTACTGCAACTCCGTCGCCTTCGTTGCCTCCTTGGTTGCCATTGTGCTGGTCAGGAAGAAGACCCTGCACCATCACAACGCGCTGGAGGCCGCCATGGTACTGGACCTGTTCGGCCTCATCGGTGCCTACGCCGCCGGCAGCTGCCGGGACGTGAGCACGTCCATCTACGCCATGGCCCTGGCAGGTGTCGTGCTGGTCTACGTGGTGATCCATGTCGTCTTGTTGACGCTGGACCACAAGGACGGCAGCGCGAGCGTGAGGGGGAATGATGAGACTTCCGGTGAGGAGAAAAAGGATACGGGCCTGGTGGAGAAGAGGCGCAAGCGGCTGCTCCTCTTCGCGATCTTGGCCGCGACCATCACCTACCAAGCCGGGCTGACACCGCCGGGCGGCTTTCTGGTCGAGGACGATAAACACACCGGGCGCCGTGCCGGCGATCCGGTCCTGCTCAACAACTACCCGCGGCGTTACACGGCTTTCTTCTACTGCAACTCGGTGAGCTTCATGCCTTCCATCGCGCTCATCATCCTCCTCGTGAACCCCAATGTGTACCGTCCTGCCATTCGGAGCAATGCGCTGTCTGTCTGCACGGCGGCCGGGTTGATTGGAATCATGGGCGGCTATGCCGCCGGCTGCACGCAGCATCTGAAGACATCCATATATATCTTCGCGTTGGCGGCAGTGGTCCTGTCCACTGTGGTCTTGCTGGTTGCGGTGTTCCTTGTGAACCATCTGAGAAAACCAGAGGGCACTGCTAACAGCACCAGAGCAGCAGTAAGAGAGGCACCCGGGGAAGAAGAAGAAGCCAGTGCTGGTGCTGCTGGGGTGGAAAATGCCATAGGAGCCAAAGTTCGCCGTAAAGAAAAGAGGATACATGCCAAGCGCAAGTATCTGATGCTGCTTGGAATCCTTGTGGCGAGCGTGACCTACCAGGCCGGGCTGGCACCGCCGGGCGGGGCGGGGCAGTCCAACGACGGCACTCACACCGCGGGCGATCCGGTGATGCACGACTACCGGAGGGCCCGGTACCTTGCCTTCTTCTACAGCAACTCCACTTCCTTCGTGGCGTCCGTCGTCGTCATCGTCCTGCTGCTGCCACTGCCAGAGTCGCTGCACGAGCACAAATGGTGGTGGCTCTGGCTTGGGGTCATGAACGCGACGATCGTGTTGGACCTGCTGGGCCTCCTGATCGCCTATGCCGCCGGGTCCAGCAGGACGTGGAAGACCTCTGTGTATGTTTCCGCCCTCGTTGTCGCTGTGCTTGCCTATTTCGCCATACATGTGCTGCTGTCAAGCTGCGTCAGGAGAGGGAAGAAGACAGCCCCCGAATCTCCGTCCCAGGAGAACGGAGAGGGAAACGAAGCGGCAACAAGAGAGGTCCAGCTTGCTCAAACTGAGTGTACAGTGCGGAGCTGAATGTGTGTGCTGTGTGCGGTCTAGTACCTGACTACTTGTAGAGTTTTTTTTTCCCTCACGATCGCGTCGTTGCACGGTTTTTCTTTTTTTTCTTTTTGTTAAGAAGTGTAGTGTTTTTCGTTGATCCGTGTATGTGTATTGTCATTACTAAGTACTCACACTGACTTGCACAATTTTCTGAATATTCCCTCCGTTGTTGAATAAATAGATTAATAGAATTGTTTTAAGTCAAAATTTTTAAACTTTGACCAAATTTCTAGAAAAAAACACTAAGATTTATGATATCAAATTAGTATTATTAGATTTATCATAGAATATATTTTTATAAGACGCTCATTTTATATCATAAGTGTTGTTATTCTTTTCTATAAAGTTAGTTAAGTTTAAAAAAATTTGACTGGCACAGATTATAGAAATTGATTGATTTATTTAGTGACGGAGGGACTACGTTATTCAGAATTAACACTGACAAGTATTCCTTTTTTTTCAGAGAGAGAGAGATTCCTAGTCCCGGTAGCTTTCGTAATGCCAGTACAAGCTCCGATTTTACCGATTTTATCCAGGGAGTTACGGACCATAAAACATCGACCTCTTCAATTCCCAGAGCCCATGTGAATAACAGAATAAGCATTAAGTGCTGCACTAGACTACTAGAGATTCAGAATAACCTAGGCCTTGTTTAGATTGGAAAAAATTTCAAACCGATGAATAGTACAGCTTTCGTCTTATTTGGTAAATATTGTCCAATCGTGGACCAACTAGGTTCAAAAGATTCATCTCGTGATTTCCAACTAAACTATGTAATTAGTTATTTTTTTACCTACATTTAATACTCCATGCAAGCGGCTAAAAATTGATGTGATGGAGAGAGAGTGAAAAAACTTGAAATTTTGAGGGTAACTAAACAAGGCCCTAGTAGTACATATAGATACCGGACAAATTAGCCATCTAGCTGGTTTAAAGCTGGAGAATGAGATTTAACTGCAGATGCTCACACTACAGGAACTCAATCATTCTCAAAATCGTTTTTTTTCCAGGCCCATCCAGTCAGGTTCGGTTGGAACCAAACACTACACTGGAGTTGCCCTTATATAGCGAGAGGTCAGGGTTAGAAAGGAAAGGGAGAAAGAGATAGGTCCTACGTATCAACTAGTCTCCAGGAGAACCCCTTGGCATACGTTGTGATAGACAGTCTTCATTAATGTCACCATCCCACCATGGTCGTGGTGGAGATAATGGGAACAGTCGGCTACGGACAGTCGTGCCCACACCTGGATTAGTGGAACATGCCCTCTATAGCAGCTAGAGAGGCTCGTCTCATCTTCCTATTCTGCACAGGATCTCAATAGGACGGGTGTCGTGCCCTATGTAGTCGCACACGAGTTGTGCATGTAGTACAAGGGTGTAGGTGGCTATGTCTCGAGGATTACGCCACATTAATCCTAACTTGTGGGAGAAGGAAAACCACTATCCACTTGGCCTCGCACCAGTACGGGTGTAACAGAACCGACCAATTATACGAAATTAAATAAGAAAATCACCCGCCGAAGCAAATATTTTAGCAAACTTAAGCCCGTATAACCCGGTAGTCCGTGAAACCACGAAGGATTTCAAACCAACCAACATACAAACCAAGATCATACAAATTTAGCAGCCACAATCACATATTACATAAAGTTCGCAACAACAATTGAATACATTGGAGTTTAGAACATAAAGTTATTACAACCAAGTTCATAATAAAGTAGCGGAAGCAAATAGTTTCATAAACCACACACACTTAGTTCAAATATAGTGCCAGGAGATAGTCATTTCCAACAAAAGCATTAGGTAAGACATACGGAGTGACCCTGCCCTTGGTCCTAGTTGTCGCCCATCGCCGGGTACAGACAGTTGATGCAATATTCGTAATACATCTGACCATCTGTAACAACAATGAGAACAACGCCCTGAGTACGAGAAAGTACTCAGCTAGTCGTAAATCAAAATAATATGACACTAAGGAGTATGCATGGCTTTCTTTAGTGGACTAGTTGACACATTTGCGAAAAAGCATACATTATCATGAATAAACTATTTTAATTACTCTGCATCATCTTTATTATAACCTATCAAGCTAGGTAAGCACCTATGCTATAGCAATCACTTGATTAACCAATAACATCCAGTTACCACTTGGATTTAGTATTTCCAACATCATCCATATAACCATCAATGTTCCATCATCATTACTACGATGCGGTAACTCGAGTCAAGTGCTCACTAACTAGGAGCGATGGCGATTCGAATCAATTCCTAACCAGCTGGTGATTTATTCCTCACACAAACCACACTCACCCGCTAAAGTGAGCTACAGATCACCAATGACACTATTCAGGTAAACGTCATGGGACAAACTGGAGCTGCAGTACCCAAGGACCGTCCCACAGCCAGAACACACCTTAGGCTCACTCTTCGCGTCCCCGTCGTACCCCCTGCAGCACCAATACGCGCACCCGTGTAGATCCTGACCCAAATAATGCCACTAGCTTCACGGTCGAAAGATATTTTATTCGGCCAGCTAAATGTGAGGCATACGTTCAACATGACACGAGAGACGAGAAACGATCGGTCCTTAACCGACACAGACGGAAAACTAATAGCACCTCAGAACCCTATATGGTTGCCTCCAACTTATTCGTCCGGCCTCCAATTATCCATCGACACATGGTTATTTCCAGAATATCATCCATTCCATAGCTAAAACATTCCAGTAACCACCTATAATTGCAGGTGACCGAAAATCACCGATAGCTACCGGTCTAAACAGGGCTAAGCAGTTATTCGATCCTAAACCTATCAAGGTAAGAATATTATAACGTAGGCAAGGATAGTAATAAATGCATCGATGGTTTCACTCAACTCCTATACTTAATGCAACAATATATAAACTCATATATATAAAGAATTATTTTTTATAAAGTAGGAGACTTAGAATGCTCCGGGGCTTGCCTCGTTCGAAGGAACTGGGTTGGTGGTCCACACACTCAGGTAGATCCTCTTTTTGCTCGTCTACCTCTGGCACCTCCGGTACCTAGATTTCTTGTGGATCGGACCCGGTCTGCTCCTCTTACACTGCTACTAGCGCTTCCCCCTGCGATGCGATCCTATATGATGCACATGTATAAGTAAATATGCAAATGGTGCATCGGATGCGATGGCATGCGACGATCATGGTGACATGATGTGCAGATAAACACATTGAGACCTTATTGGATAGCATTAACATCATCCAAGATCAGTCATACGAATACATGTCATCTGCTGCATTCTCTTCGACTACAAATTCCGATTACTTTTACGCTAACATATAGCCATAACATAAGTGATACTACACTTTATCCACAACCACATTAACTTATCAAGTAACATCGGCAAGTGATTTGATGCTTCAGAGATACACCAAAGTTTCATTATTAAACTAATTATACGTAAAGAATATTACTTTATATTCAATTTAAACTAGGGTTACAACAACAACTTATATTTCTAGTGCATAGAAAAATCTATAAAAATTACAGTAGCATAGTCCTACTTTAAGTAGTCTACCATAAAATTTTCATGGCATTTGGATAAGTAAAACAGTCTACACAAAAATGACAAGCTATGGCATAAAAATGATCATGAAAATAATTTGTACTATGAAAAGTATCAAACAACAGATTAAATATTTTTCCATGATCTACACAATAAACAAACACTGTATAAAAATTATCATATGCATGTTTTATACAAATTTCTCTCTCTAGCAAAAATAACAAAAATCAGCCAATAAAGACACTTGAACTACACATCATAATTTTTCTACAGAACAGGCATGAAATATATTTTTCATACAAAGTGCATTACATAAGAAGCTAGAATCATATTTTTCTGAGCTTCCTATGATTTATTATGTATTTTCTAAGAAAACAGCAATTATAAGAATTAAATAGAACCCTATACAAAAGTATCACAAATTTGACATGTAATATTTTTATACTGTAGATCTACTCCTAATAAATCTATCAAAATTTGTTCCATAAATTTTGAAGCCATATTTCTCAAGATATGATTTTTAGAAGTATTTTCACAATTTTTGGAAAATGTTTTCTTTTAAATCTAAAAACCCACACTACCTTAATTGCTACGCGCACCCCACGCGTTTTCCCCCACTTTGCACCAGAGCGACTGACAGTGGAGTCCCATGGCCCACCTGTCACACACACAGGGAGGACACGACGGCGTTCTCACCGGCGGTGAGCTCCCCGGTGACCGAGGTCAGCACCACTTGACTCCCCGCGACGAGGCGAAACCGGTGGCACCTGACACGCGGCCAGACGAGCTCGGCATTGAGCTCGACGGCGGGCATGGCGACACGGTTGAAAGGTCTTGATGGCTAGATGTGGGTGAATAGCCTTTTAAAATTTTCTACAAAGACAAGCTAAACAAGTTTATCAATATAACAAATAGCGAGATGCGAGTTTTGCTTAGCCTACGGGGTGTTTGCAAGCCACCTAACCAATTCACAATTCTAGTATTTGCACTCAACCGCACAAGTCAAACTGAGAAGGTAACTACAACTACAACTAGCAAGCTACACAAAGGAGCTACTAAAGCAAAGCTAACTAGCTAGCAAAGATAATTAAGAAAGTAATGCAGAGTTGAGTTGGGAGAGTTTCACCGAGGGGTGAAGTATTGAGCCAACCAATATGATCAACAATGAATACTAAGACAACCGAACACCGGGATCAATCAATCACAATATAAAAGTGATAACACGAAGATTTATCCCGAGGTTCACGTGCTTGTCGGCACGCTAGTCCCCGTTATATCCCTCTTCACCACGTGGTTCGGTGGCTAATCGGTCACACACCGAGCCTCTCAGAAGACGCCACAAGAACCTACCAAATGGCAAAAGGTTGCAATGACACGAGCAATTTACTAACGTTGCCTTTGGCACTTCACCGAGGTAGGCACAAACCCCTCACAATCATCGGAGGTGGCTAAGAACAATCACCAACTCTTTCCAACACCTCCAAGCTGCTCCAAGCCGTCTAGGTGGCGACAACCACCAAGAGAAACAAGAATCCCGTAGCAAATCAACCACTAAGTGCCAACTAGATGCAATCTCACAATGCAAATGCACTTGGATCACTCAATCTCACTTCGAATATGCAAAGAAGCAAGAGAGATGAGTGGGAGGGGAGTTGCTTAGCTCAAAGTTCTCACAAGTATGTCAAATGTTCAAGAGGGAGAGCTTTGAGCTGGCCAACGAGTATTTATAGACATACCTCTTCGAATATAGCCGTTAGAAACTGAAACAGCCAAAGTCGAGCTGACCGGACACGCTGGTCAAACTGACCGGACGCGCCGATCGCACAACGCCTACGCTCGCGAACCACCGACCGGACGCGCTCCACGCAATGACCAGACGCGCTGGTCAAGCCTGAGCAGCGCACAACGAAACAGCGACCGGACACGCTGCAGAACTGACCGGACGCCACAGTGCCAGCGTCCGGTTGGAGTCCAGTAAGCTCTCTGAACGACCGGACGCGTCCAGTCGACAGTGACCGGACGCGCCACCGCGTCCGATCAAAAACAGAAACACACGCAGACGCTGAACACTAACCGGATGCGTCCGGTCAAACAGAGACCGCGTCCGGTCCACCGTCTGGTCACCTCTGTGCCTCCGTTCGCCTCTGTTTCTTTTCTGACTTCCGGCGTAGTGGAAAAAAGTCATTTCAACTCCTCGAAAACGCCTGAATCCCACCTCGCAAGCTCGGCGAGAGGGAGAGAGGACCCCAAACCCTCTCTACCGCTCAAACTCCACCGCCTTTGCAAACGTGCTAACACCACCAAGTGATCTTGTCATGTGTGAGTGTGTTAGCATTTTCACAATCATTTTTCGAGGCAATGTTAATTCTATCCAAATACATATGATTATGAAATGCACACCTAGAGGCACTTAGGAGTTCAATAGCCGCGTCATTCCCCTCTTTATAGTACGGCTATCTATCCTATAATGTAACCACACTCACTAGGTGTCTTGGTTACTAAAGCACAACTCTTAAGCATATACTTTTGCCTTGATCACGTAGGGTTGCGTCCAAATCCAAGTGTGGCCATCATGATCACCATGTCCATCTTGCCACCAACCTTGGAATGTACTAATCCTCATATGCTACATACAACTTAGGCATATGATTAGTACTTAGGCATTGTCACTAATTACCAACACCAAACATAGGACTTTCAACGGCGGTGCTAGTGCACGACGGCCAGCCGGAGCAAGCCGTGGTGGCAGCCAACGAGATGCGCGCGAGCTCTGCGAGGTGAGGGCGATGCTGGTGCTTGAGACAGAAGAGAGAGAGAGCGGAGGGGACTCCGTCCACGCGCGGCTGTGAGTGGCGACCATGGCGTCGTGGCGGAGGAAACGCTCGATTGAGCCTTACCCCGAGCGCAAATCGTGGCGAGGGCGCGAGCACGAGAAGGAGGAAGGCGAGGCGGAGCTGAGCGCAAGACGAATCGGGCAATGGCAGTGCGGTGGAGGAGCACAACGCCGACGGGTGCTGCGGCGGCTCGCGGTGGCGGAGAAAGCCGCTTGGCTTGCGGCTGCTGCTGTGGGGCGAAGGGAGGCAATGGGAGGCAGCAGCAGAGGTGAACGCGCGAGCGGAGGGAGTAGGCGGGCGCGGAGGGACGCGGCGGCCACCGGACGGCCAGGTGCCGCCGTCGCCGGCGCATGGCGTCCATGCGGCGGCGCGCGTATGCCGCGGTCGGGCGCGGTGCGCGGGAGAGGGAGGCGGGGTAGGCGCGGAGCTGGGCCAGGCCGGCTTCGGCCGTGGGCCGAGAAGTGAAGCGCGCGGCCTAGACAGGTATGAACAGATTTCTCTTTTTATTTTTTTTTTGAATAACAGCAACATTTTTGTATTTTTGAGCATTAAAAATCAATTTTCACAATTTGGTCCAAAAATAAAAGTTGTTTAGAATTTTAAACTCTACAACTTTGCTTTAGGGCACATTTTGAAATTCCACAAAGATTTTGAATTAGAAATTCAAAGTTCATTTTAATCAAAGAGACCTTTTACAATGGTTGAAAATGCTTCCTAACACTTCTCAACGCCTCCCGATGCCTCTGCAAATTATCCATTTTTATTAATTTTATTGGCGCAAGGGCATTTTTGTCATTTCGCAAAAGCCAACTCAAACCCCCGCCGACCCATCTCTTAGCCCACCCACGTACCTGGCCCAACAACGGCACCCATCCCTCGCACTTCGCTCTCTCCCTCGCCCTAGCAGCCGCCGCCGTCCTTCTGTCTCCCTCGCTCTAGCCGCCGCTGCCCTCGCACAGCGTCGCGCCGGCGGCCCTGCCTTCTCCCTCACTCATCGAGGCGACCACTGTGCCCTCAGCCCCAAGTCGACAGCGGCACCCCAAACGACGGTGGCCCCAAGTCAGCAGTGTCGAACGAAGGCAGCGGCGCCGGACCAAGGCAGTGGCGCAGCACGCAGCCAACGGTGCGCCCCCAGGCAGCGGCGCGGCACCTAGCCAACGGTGTTTCCTCAGACCACAGCTACAGCAGGTTTCCATCTATCATGGACCTCAGTACTGCCAGAACCATGCAAGGCATCCTTGTCGCTGATCTACAGGGATCATGCCTCCACCCTTGGATGTGTCGATTGCCTCCAACATGGACACCACCTCAGCCATCTCAGGCCGCTTGTTGGGGTTCGCGTCCTAGCAACGCTTCATCACATTTGTTAAAGAGCTTGGATAGCAACGTGGTATCTCTAGCTTCAAGTTCTGTAAACCGGTAGTATTGTATCATCATCCACTAGCTCAGAAATTCAGCAGCTAAAGAATGCTCAGCAGGAAATATGAAAAGGCACAACACAGATCTTTACCTGACGAACAACAGCAGATGTGACCTCTGAGAAGCTCAAATCAGGATATGGCATATCACAACAGTATATCTCCCACAAACAGATCCCAATGCACAATCTTCTTCGAATGAAGATAGCTTAATCTAATGAAAATTTCAAAATTTCAAAGTCAATACAGAAAATATTTTATCAAGTAAGAAACAGTACGCTAAAGATTCAGCGAGACTGTGGACGATCCAGTAAAATACTAACCCCCTGGCAAGGTCAACAACAATTCGGACAACGACCTTAAAAGCTAACTTCCTTCTCCTGTTCTTTATCAGAAATGATTTTAGTGCACAACCAAGAAGGCACTCCAGCAGATATTAGTTAACATGTCAGCAGAAAGGGCAGACCCAGTGCCAGAGGCTCCCACACGAGTGGGGTCTGGGGAAGGAAATAACCGAAGCAAAGTCTTACCCCCGCAGAAATTCTGCAGAGAGACGGCTTCGAACCCAGAACCCAGAACATGTCAGTAGAGTACTAAAAAATATGAATCTTGATAAGTCAACTTGAACATGTAAAAATTGAGATTTTCTTCATCTTTATCGTGTTCATAATGGCAGCAGAGGCAACTACTGCTATCTGAACAAAAACAGATAAGAGGCAACATGCTGTTTATCTAGTGAGAATACATGCTATTTATCTGAACTACTATTTTTGGTCAGGTACACATTATCACATACACAACTGCTTTTTCTCAGCAAAGATTATATTGACCATCACCATAATGTTTAGAGAGCAGCTCAATTTATCATATACACAATTCACAAGAAGCTTAATAAAAACAGAGCTAAGAACAGAGTAATCTTGTTCAGAACTAAGTTCAAATAAAGTTCAGAGCTAAGTTTAGGGATCAATAAGATGTCACTGTTCATATATCTATTACTCTGAATGTGCTCTAGTCAAGTATGGATGCATAGATTTTAAAGAGACAACTGGGGCATCAATTCAGATCAAAACTTTGTTGGCAGCAAAATTAATTGTTAGTTCAAGACTTCAGTTAAATAAAACTTAATAATAAATAAAGATCAAAATACATTCTACCTGGATGAGTTAAATACCAAAGAGAAGCAAAACTGCAAAACATCCTTCACACTCCTAATAATCTGCTTTGAAGGTTGCTTTTGTTATCCACTAGTCTCACTGCATGCTCACTGCTAGCGGTGGTCAGAGGCAACTAACGGAGAACGGAGAAAGGAGAAAGGGAAACAAAGAGAGGCTTCAATTGGCAATGAACAGGTGCAGTATACGTACTTCCATTCTAAAAAGTAATGAACATGACATATTTTAGTATGCCAACTGATACTTTCCAACTGTCAGCTTTCAGTGAAAAGGACAATCCAAAGGAAGTTTGCTTGTATTAAAATGCAATAAACACAAAAGGCACCAGATATAACATAGAATTTGGTACTATCATACAACAACCTTAACAATCATTACTTAGTACAAAAATGGTCATTTCACTATGTTCTCTGTCTCTGAACACAGCTTTACCACACCTTTGGAAATTGGAAAATTACTGATAACCTAATTTGTGTTAATTGGTAATTATATCATGTGGACAAGTAATCTAGTGTATTACATCTTCAAAATTCTATTTGTAATTCGGTCAGTCGTTACTAGTTATTATTTGAATTGGTGTGGTGTAGTCGTTACTAGTTATTAATTTTGTTCACTAGAGTAATGTTATTCCATTTTTTAAAAGTAGTAGAGAAGCTGGGAAGTTGCACGCAATTTGAGTAGGTGTATAGGTATAGCAAATATCTGGCCATGTTATTGCAGCCGAGATCCCTGTTTATGATGAACATTGGCACAGTGGCTACAACAACATAATGTAGACCTTGTATGACACTTAATCCATGAGAATACTAGATTGCTGTTGCCTTACCAAAAATAGCAAAAGACTAAAAAACCAGGTTAGGCGCAGTATCTGAAAGTGTAAAATAGACTTGGGTACCTGAACTTTATGAATGACCCTACATAAATGATTCCCTTGACTTGGCCACAATCTGCTCCTATAAATAATAGATGGCAGTGCTGGGCAGTTTCTAGAGTTCTACTAAATGTTTGACAACAATACTAGCACATCAAAATTGTCTCAGTCAGGAGTCAATTGAATTCCAAGGTTCAGCCAACTTGTTGTGATAGCTAACGAGTAACCACTGAAAATACTGGTACTCATTTAATCATTTCATATACTTGGCAGGTTGATAGTTTGCACTAACAATGATAATAAATAATCATTTCATATACTAATGGAGAGATAACAAAAAGGCAACATTTTATATCGGTTTGTTCTGTGCCTTACTCAGGAATCCAGAGCAGTAGCTGATAAAACCTACAAAACCTCAAGCCCTTTACACTAATCCACTTACAGGCGTACACAGTTTAGCGACTAAATGCAATTTTGAGTTAAACATCTGAGAATTTCAGGAACCCAAAGGCAGCACCCATCAGACAATCAACTAATGGAGAGACAACAAAAAAAAACTAATTAGCTGCTATCCTATGACTACCACGCTGACCAAGCTGGTTTGATGGTTAGGCCAACAATGATCTCTTCCCCAAACGGCAGTACTAGTCAGGGAAGCAAATAACTGGGAGGCAACCTAAAAAACTAATAAAGTGAATGGCTAGTGTCCTAAGACCGCCTCTCTTCTCTATAATGTCACTATAGCTAAGTGATGCAAACTAAAACTCAGAACAAACTATTGGAGCATCAATTCATGATGGCAAGGGAGGGAGGACAGTCCAGAATAGCTATAACTCTGTTAAGCACAATGTCTGACCAAAACAACGAAATCTGAGATACTGAATTACTGAAATTAAAATAAAAATACTTACCTGCTACGTTGCTGCCTGCTTGGCGTTTGCCTGTGCAGAGTGAAGCTCTGTTACAGGGTGCCGATGGCGTGGCTACTGCAGCTGGCTGGGGACTGCCTGGTTTGGCCTACACAGGCGGCCGGGGCCGGCTGCAGCTGTGGCCGTCTGCCCACGGCCCACTGGAGACGGCGCGTGCGTGGCGTCCTGCCCTGCAGGGCGTCGGCTGCTGCTCCTGCGTCCTGGCTCCCTGCGTAGCGCCTCGGCTAGCGTCTGGAGGTGGGCACCGGCGTACATGTGCGAGGAAGGAGCCGGTTGAGCCGTCGAGATGGATGACCCGCCCAGCGGAGCACCGCCGCAGCCGCGTCGCCGGATCTACGTGGTCCCTCGACTCACCCTCGCACGCCACCGCAGCGGCCCGCGCCCTCGCCCTCGCATGCCGCCGCCCTCACCCTCGCCCTCGCTCCCGCCGCACCCGTGCGTGGACGGCGGCGCGTGGATGCGACGACGCTAGAACCCTAGGACATATTTTTTTAATTGAAAAGAAGATTTTCATCATACTTGAATTATACTCCCTCCGTCCCTAATTGTGTGTCGTTTCTGGTTTTTGTGCCCGCAAGTTTGACTCGATTTGTATAAAATGTGTGTAACATTTGTATCTCTAAATAAATTTATTAAAAACTAGATTCAAAGACCTTTCCAATGATACTAATTATATACCATAAATATTAATATTTTTTAATATATATTTAATTAAAGTTGTTTCTCGAGAAGCGTAAAGCGACAGACATTTAGGGACGGAGGGAGTACACCTTAACTATACTACTCAAAACATTAATTTCACAATTATAGATTTACCCTTTTACCCTTTATTAAATAAAAGAACTACAGAAAAGGAATTACCACTCTTTTATTTCAAGTCTTAATCCTCTTAACTTTGGAGGTGTTGGGAGGCATTACGGCGTATATGGCCCACGGACCTTAGACACAGCCCACGCCTCCCGACGCCTCCCTCGTTAACGCCTCCTAACGCCTTTCCTCTCATGGGCCCACCAATCATAGATACAGCCAATGCTTTCTAATGCCTCCTCAACCATTGTAAAAAAGCTCTATTTTTCTAAATTATTTTTAAAAGCAAAATTTGAGAAACTTTTGAATACAAAACTTGCTCTAAATTTTAAGCTAAACATTTCTAAATGATTTGCACTATTAATCAAACATGTTTTTATGGCCTAACAAGCATGATCATGGTAAATTTTTGTTTAAACAAGTGCATGTAACATTTATGTTTTGAAGTCATGTTTCGCAAGTTTCAATTCCATGTTACACTTATATTACATGTGATTATGAATGCAAGATGATGCTCATGCGCATGATTTGAAATGCTTAATGCATGCTTAACACCTAGGGTGTTACAACAGCTAGGCCCCTTAGACTACCCGCAGTGGGTACTCTAAAGGAATATTGTAAAGCTTTAGAGTATGAATATAGAGTAAAAACTGCTGCACTGGCTACTCTAAAACGATACTCTATCATTTCTATCACTCTATATTTAGAGTGGTACAGTGCTTACTCTATAGTGGGCAGTGGCGGGCCCCACTAGCTAAACAAAGGGAAAAAAATGCTATAACTCACAAACCAAAAATCCAAATTAAATTTCGATTGCACCATTAAATTCGTCTCAATAAATCATTCAAAACTAGATCACACATGGATATATTTAGATAAAATGATAAGTGGGTCCCACAGTAGATAGAGTGGATAGATGATGGTATAGAGGATGGATAGAGAATATTACTAACTAGGACGTATAGAAAATGAATATAGAGCTCCATGAGTGAGGATAGCCTTAAGGGAACCCACATGGTACTACGGTTGGGTCGAGCAAACCTACCTCACCCCACTACAAGGTCGGAGGTTAGAACGTCTCTTGTTTCCGTAATGAGATATGAAGGGCCTAGATTCTGAGTTGTCAGTTTTGGTAGGAGTACAAGATGTGATAGAATGGTATCATCTGAGTTTTCTAGATGTGATGACCCCACATCTTTATTTACTAGGATTATGTTCATACATTGCGACAAAAAAAAATAATACCATGATAATTCGAGTTTGAATGTGTTGTCCAGATTGAATTTTGCGCATAGCTAACAATAAGAGGGGCACGACAAGCATTAGTAGCCAAGTATTTAAAGGTAATATAATGTGGTATAAGGCTAATGTAATGTCGACTAATATTTGAAGCTAATGTTTTGTACTAACTCGATTCTAAATCAAGTCGTTCTAACTTTGTCTATAGTTTTTACCCATTTAAATATATATGATGTCTATATACATATAAAAACTATTATCTAGAAATAGAAAAGTCAGAACGATTTGAATTTGCTAAGAAGAAAGGAGGAGGGCAGGATGACCGTTTCGTTTCCGTTAGCAACATTAGTGTGGTGGGGCCTGCATGTCAGCCTATGTTCCACTCTCTCCTTCCTGCCCGCAACCACTCCCGCTGCTGCACGCCTGCAATGCTCCCCGCGCGGCTTGGCCCGTGGCTGGCCGCTGCACGCCCGCCCCGCGTGGCTTGGCCCGCCGGCGGACGCTGTCCCGCACGGCTCGGACAGCTACGCCGCCAACGCTACACGGCCAATTTTTTTTCCGAGACCGCAGCTCATCTGCGTAATTTTGGGATGGGCTGTCTTGAGAGGATATTCTCTACACTAGTACAGAGACGGGCTTTACTCCCGGTGGAGAACCCCCTCTAGTCCCGGTTCCCCACCTGGGAGCAAGCATCCGGGACTAAAGGGGGTCCTTTAGTCCCGGGTGAGGAACCGGGACTAAAGGAGGACCTTTAGTCCCGGTGGGTAACACCAACCGGGACTAAAGGTGCCTCCTGACATGCCACGATGGCCAGCACCTTTAGTCCCGGTTGGTAATACGAACCGGGACTAAAGGTTTTTTTTTCTTTTCTTTTCATTTTTTTGTTTTCTTTTCAAAATAGGTTTTCGAAGTCGTATTGTACGCTGCTAATTATACATTTATACGCGCATATAGTATGTTTCGGTTCAAGCACAATGAACGTATTAAATCACACAATTCAAGCATAGAAATATATATATATATATATATATATATATATATATATATATATATATATATATATATATATATATATATATATATATATATATATTACATGCATGCATGCATATGTGTATTTTACATTATATTATTTCATGTGCATATATTACAAAAGATTGCATTATAGTTGTTGTGACATAACGAGTTTCTTCTCATCCTCTAGCTTGGCTTCAATGGCAGTGTTGGGTCGAAGTAGAACTCGCCCTTGGAATCGATGACCTGCTCATTAAAAAATCCGGCTATAGACTCTTGAATTGCTTTGATTTGGTCTTGCCGTATGACCTTTTCCTCCAACCATCGAGTCTACAGGTTTGAATTAAAGGAAAATAAATTAATATATGTACATATATATATAAAGACATAGTAACACAATCAATAATAATAATTAAATGAATATATAGTGTATTTTTAACGTACTTTGAGTCTCTCTGTAGGAGTTCTTTGGGAGACCACCTTGATAAACTTGCAAACATAGTAACCACAGTAGTTGTTCCCCTGTTCCTGCCTCAGACACCACTTTACGAGAAAAAGATTTGTCATCCAATCTGGTGATCCGGTGAAAGCTATATGTTTAATTAATAAAGATGATGCGATTCAGGGGACTTACTTTCAATGGGATTACATTCAGTGGCGCTTTGCATTTTTCCATGTGTTGCTTCTCAATAAAGGTTTTCCAAACACTGCCCAATAAAAAATTTGCCACATCATTAGATATAGTTAATCATCATGTTTGTGTGTATATATAGTTGCTAGAGATCCCGAAATTACCTCTGGATAATATCTATCATATCTTGGTAGTCTTGTTGTGGTTTTCTCATCGAGTCATAGATTATCAAGTGACTTTTCACCAGATCGATGTCCATCAATATCCAGTGATTGCTGCATATGTTTATAGGATATAACGCATAACACTCATTAATTAACTAGAATCAACATATGAGCCATTAAGGCTATGATCGACATGATTAACACTCACTTGAAGTTATAGGGAAAGAGTATATCCTTCTTGTGGCGTTGGTTCACTAAGAAGTTCATGAGGTTACTCTCTGACTCAGACTTCCAATTAGTCATTGGAGTAATTGGGTCTTTGAATACTATATGGGGATCAACAAAACCAATTTCATTGCATCCTTCCTTTCTGAGCTCTGTCATTGTAAATCTGCATATATATAGTACTTGTTAGGATAATTTATATGCATATACACACATATGATGAGTTTAATAATAGATCGAAAGAATTATTACTTACAGGCAATAGCAGCTAATGATAACTTTGTCCAGAGAGGTCAGGTGGCATAGTTGATGAAATTCTGCAAAGTCAACATACATAACATCATCGCCACGAAACCAATGTTCGTCTCTAATTCTGACACCAACGCAGAAGTCTCCACTGGTAGACGCCTGCATGTACCACTTGTTTAGCAGGTACATTTGCGTCCCCAGATCAGATAAGGCTTGAGGGTTGTATAGACTCTGGCCTAGTACAAATTTTTTCTTCCAAATATCAACCTCCGCCGCACTCTCAATGTTTCCATCACCAAACATCTGGTAAAGGTCGAGACCAGTCTCATCAAGAAATTCACCAAGGTGATCCAAATCGACATCCGGAGGTATGTTTGCCTGATGCATTAATCCTAAATTCGAACCATATTCATTACCAACAACTAGCGGGGGGATTGATTGGTGCGCTTGTTGTCCGAGTTGGGCAACTCCTTTCCCTGCCCGCTTCTTTTTCTGTGCCGCCTCAATTGACTTGGTGAGAGTGCGGTCATAGTCTGATAACGTTGATTTGGACGGCTTACGAGATTCCCGCTGTTGATGCTAGTAAGAAGTCACCTTTTTTCTTAAAATATCCGGAGCTACGAAGAAGTACGGTTTCTCTGGGTTTCTCCTTGCTTCTTGATTCATTTTAAGTTTGTCATAGAATCTAGACATGTCTTTTTTATATGCATCAGTTCCTTCTTCCTTCTCTTCAGATATTATTTTGGGAATAGCCCTTGGTTTCACGGTGGCTTTCTTTGCAGGCGGGGACTGGTTCTTCGTTTGAGGGGCTGGCCTCTTGCTAGGCTTCTTGGTAGGCGGGGGCGGGGGAGGCGTTGGAGACCTCCTTGGAGGTGTTGGCAGCGGCGTTGGAGACCTCCTTGGAGGTGGCGGCTGCGGCGTTGGAGACCTCCTTGTAGAGGGTGTGGATGCAGCCTCGTCTTCCAACATAATGTCATCGTACAGAGCACTATGATGATCTGGCGATTGAACAATTGGATTTAGGTTGGGGGAGGATCTGCTACAAAAAAAGGAATGACATATTATTATGAGCAGATTGTTAATTATTTAAGCCAATACAAATTAATGATGTAGTGTTTTCATCCGCACGTACCTATGGTGAGGTAGTTCAGGAGGAGGTGGAGCCGACATCCCTGGAATGATGATGTAGCGCTTGCGCCATAGAATGAATGTCTTCTCCGCTTCTCCTAGAGTCTTCTCACCATCACCTCCAGGAATATCAAGAGGCAAATCACTAAAACCTTTTTCAGCTTTATCTACCGAGATGGTGGCATATCCTTCTTGGATTATATTCCCATGAATCCTTGGTGTCTTGGTTCGGTCGATAGGATTAACAAGACCGATAGCCACCTTGATTGTGGAATTCTCCTTCGGAATGTGTAGCTCACACGTTGTACAAGGTTCAGTGACGTCATCCACAGGGAAGTGCAGTCCTGTGTCCCCTTGATTTGGTATCTCCGTGGAAGCGCAGCTGCTTTTCAACTGAACAGATTGGCTAATGTTGATTCCTGGCTCTGATGCCTGCTTGCTTGCACTCACTGCTATTTGCACTTGCCTTTTGATTTCCTCCTGCATTCTCGCTTCAAGGTTTTTTTCCCGCTCCTGTGCTTCACGCACCGCTTCCTCCAACCTCTGGAGCCGTTGTGCCTCTTCTTCCTTCTTTCTCTGGCGACTTCTGTAGGAAGGTCTGTCCTGAGGGAATCCATGCTCCCACGAGACACTTCCTTTGCCTCTAGTTCGGCCACCATGTTCAATAGTCTCGATGGCGTATGTCAGCTCATCCTTATCTCTGTTGGGCCTGAACGCACCACTAGCAGTAGCTCTCTGAGCATAAAACAATCTTTCTGCTGCTTCTTGCAGTCTTGCGCCATAAACGCACTTCCCTGTCTCCTGGTCTAGTGTTCCCCCATGAGCGAAAAACCAATTCTTTGCACGTTCTCCCCACTCGAGTGATTCTGGTCTGATACCCTTGGCAAGAAGGTCTGCTTCCATTTTGTTCCACTTCTTAATGGCAGTCGGGTAGCCACCTGATCCCAAGGTATGGTGGTATTTCTTCTGTTGGGCATTACGTTGGTTCTTTATCACTCGACTCACACCCTCTTCCGAAGTCTTGTACTGTACAAACTCATCCCAATAGGGCCTCTGCTTTGAGATCGGGCCTGGGACAGTAAAATTTGGTGCTATGTTCTTCTTGACATACGTCGTGTATAGGTGTTTCTTCCAAGTCTGAAACTGGGTGGCCATCTTCTTCATTGCCCAATCCCTAACTCGCTCCTTCAATTCATCACCATCTATTATATCATCATAATCATCTGTTTGGAGCGTGAAATGTACCAAGACATCATTCCAAATTAACGCCTTGTCACGATCGGAGACAAAACTGATATGAGGAGCATTGGTCTTCTTCTTCCATTCACGGGTACTAATCGGGAGCCGGTCCCGTACAAGGTAACCACAGTGGTGCACAAATTTCATTTTATTCGGCCCCCCCGGTTCTCCTGTATCCACATTGAACTCTGAGATGATGAAGCGACCCTCCAATGGCTTTTTGGGACCTCGAACATTTGTACTCTTCGTTGTAGTTGTTGATGTCGATCCAGAGGGCTACAAAACATAAACATTATTTTTAATGTCATGAGCACACATAAGACATATGATAATATATATATATAGCTAATAATAAAAAATATATACTTGGCCAATATGTTGTTGCTCATTTTGTTCAAGAGCTAAGTACTGACTCCCGTCATCTACATCCTCTTGCACGTTATTTTTAGCACCATCATCGCCGGCAACTTGAGTGCCAGTGTTGATCAAATTCATCATCAACTCCTCCTCATCCATATTTCTCGGGTCGGCCATCTAGCTTCAAAAAACAAAACCAATATATAGTACGTCAACCATGTAGTCATTCATCATATGAGAAAAGTCTATGTTAATAATATAAGTATAAGTCATTATGAAATGTAAGTATATGTGTCTTATTGCTCATATAGCCATTACTATTTCCGAAATGATAAGAATTTATTTTCTTCTTCTACAGGCGATCTCTGATGCTATGATATAAAGTTTGAAGATAGTCTTCCCGGAAAAAAAATATGTAATGCTCATATTACTTTAGCAACATTAATATATTATATCTGTATATTCAAAGTTCACAAATGAAGAAACATGTGATATTTTTGATAAACTAAAAAACGCTTAGTTTACAAACTGGGTATCAAAATTGAGTTCCTATTTGACCATTATATATCCTACAACAAATCCTTCAAAAAAAACCCTACATGAATATATTTGGATAAAATTTCATTAACAAACATTGATCTATGTCCTCGGTGGAGGGCCTCGGGCGCGGAGGAGGGCGCGGTGGAGGGCCTCGGGCGCGGAGGAGGGCGAGGGCGCGGTGGAGGGCCTCGGGCGCGGAGGAGGGCGCGGTGGAGTGCCACGGGCGCGGAGGAGGGGCACGGGCGCGCGCGGTGGAGGCCGCACGAGGAAGAAGACGGCGGCGCCGGTGTCACGGAAGACGAACGGACACGGTGCGAGGAGAAGAGGGCGGCGGTGTTCGACGAGGAAGAAGACGAGCGGATCGATCTGCCAGGCGCCGGAGGTTATATAGCAGAGGAGAATTACTCCCGGTTCCAGCCACCAACCGGGAGTAAAAACCCTTTACTCCCGGTGCGTGTTACCAACCGGGAGTAAAGGTATACCTTTACTCCCGGTTGGTAACACGCACCGGGAGTAAAGGCTTTTTTTGGCGGGCCACGAAACTGCAGCCCACCTTTACTCCCGGGTGGGCTTCCCACCCGGGAGTAAAGGTGGCCTGCAGTTTCGTTTCCCGCCTGTTTTAAGGAATAGTCTTGTTAAATACAATAGAAATGCAATAGTTTTTATTAAATACATAGTAAATTAAATAAAAGGCATAAAATTATTTTGTTAAAAATATGAATTTTATTTTTGTTTATTGCACATAGGAAAAATCGATAATCTAACTTTTTTATTTTTTGTTAGAATTATGAAACATAATGTAACTAATATTTATTATTTCGTTAATGCAAAATGTATTGTTTAATTAAAATTATTAAAATTATTGGTTTTGGACAGGAAATTTGTTTTCACATCATTTTAACGTTAATATTTTAATATTTCATCACTCAGTAACCAAATCAAACATTGATTTAATTTGAAACATGACATAATAAACATCTGAATTCACAATTATTACATAATATCTCAAACACACACTATATTAAATCACTATATCATCAAGTGGGCACAGCAGTGAACTTCTTCTTTACGTATGTCCCTTGGTTATGATCGCTTCGTAACCATGGAGTGTCCTCATCATTTACCAAGATGCTAGGGTCTTTGTTCACTTTGAAGGGCGGAATTCGGTCATCCTTTTCATATTCTTCTGACATGTCCGACTTGTCCTCAATTCCCACGATGACTCTTTTCCCTGAAAGAACTATGTGGCGCTTTGGCTCTTTGGTTGAGTCATTATCGTTTTTCCCTCTTTTTGGTTTGGTAGACATATCATTGACATAGAACACCTGATTCACATCCTTGGCAAGGACGAATGGTTCGTCTTTGTACCCAATATTACTAAGGTCTACTGTTGTCATTCCATACTCGTTGTCTACTGTTACCCCGCCTCCGGTCACCTTGACCCATTGGCACTTGAACAATGGGATCTTCAAAGTACGTGCATATTCTAGTTCCCATATTTCATCTATGCGTCCATAATATGTCTGCTTATTCCCATTCGGGTCTGTGGCATCTATGCGGACACCACTGTTTTGGTTGGTACTCCTTTTATCTTGGGCTACTGTGTAGAATATGTTCCCATTTATCTCGTACCCTTTGTATATGACGATATGCCATGATGGTTGCATAGCCAATAAATACAGTTGCTCATGGATGCTCTCATCACCTTGACATTTTTTTCGCAACCAACCGCCGAAAGTTTCCATGTGCTTATGCGTAATCCAAGCTTCAGTCTTCCCTGGAAACTCGGATCGTAAGAGATCCTTGTGTGTCTCAATATACGGATCTACCAAAGAGGAGTTCTGTAGAACTGTGTAGTGCGCTTTATTGAAATAATCATCATCCATACCAATATATGTTTTCCTTCCTAGTGTCCCCTTTCCGCTTAGTCTCCCCTCATGTCTCGATTCAGGAACACCAATCGAGTCAAGGTCGGGAATAAAGTCAACACAGAACTCAATGACCTCTTCTGTTCCATAGCCCTTGGCGATGCTTCCTTCTGGGCGAGCACGGTTGTGAACATATTTCTTCAGGACTCCCATGAATCTCTCTAAGGGGAACATGTTGTGTAGGAACACAGGACCGAGAGTGAAAATCTCCTTGACTAGGTGAACTAGGAGGTGTGTCATAATATCAAAGAAGGAAGGAGGGAACACTAACTCAAAGCTGACGAGACATTGAACCACATCATTCTGTAGTTTAGCTAGATCAGTTGGATCAATTGCCTTCTGAGAAATTGCATTGAGGAATGCACATAGCTTTACGGTGGCTAGACGTACATTTGGAGGTAGAATTCCTCTTAATGCAACTGGAAGTAATTGCGTCATGAGAACGTGACAGTCATGGGACTTTAAGTTACAGAATTTCTTCTCTGGCACATTTATAATACCCTTTATATTCGAGGAGAATCCAGATGGTACCTTGATGTTGTTTAAGCATTCAAACATGATTTCCTTCTCCTCTTTGCTTAGAGTGTAGCTAGCAGGACGTAAGTAATGGCGTCCATCATCTGTCTTCTCTGGATGCAGGTTGTCTCTTTCTCTCAAACAACGTAGGTCCTGTCGTGCTTCAAATGTGTCCTTAGGCTTTCCATACACACCCATAAAGCCTAGCAGGTTCACACAAAGATTCTTCGTTAGGTGCATCACGTCGATCGAGCTACGGACCTCCAGGACTTGCCAATAGGGTAGGTCCCAAAATATGGACTTTTTCTTCCACATGGGTGCGTGACCGTTAGCGTCTTTCGGAATAGGTTGGCTTCCATGTCCTTTTCCAAAGACGACTTTCACATCATTGACCATATCGAGTACATCCTCACCGGTTCGGTTGCGAGGCTTGGTCAGGTGGTCTGCTTTCCCTTTAAAATGCTTACCTTTCTTTCTTACGGGGTGATTTGCAGGAAGAAATCGACGATGGCCAAGGTACACGACCTTTCGACATTTTTTCAAGAATACACCTCTAATATCACCGAAGCAGTGTGTGCATGCATTATATCCCTTGTTTGACTGTCCTGAAAGATTACTTAGAGCAGGCCAATCATTGATTGTTACGAACAACAATGCTCGCAGATCAAAGTGTTCCTGTTTGTACTCATCCCACACACGTACACCTTCTTTATTCCACAAAATGAGAAGTTCATCAATAAGTGGTCTCAGGTACACATCGATGTCATTGCCAGGTTGCTTCGGGCCTTGGATGAGCACAGGCATCATAATGAACTTCCGCTTTATGCATAACCAAGGAGGAATGTTGTAGATACTTAGAGTAACAGGCCAAGTGCTATGACTACTGTTCTGCTCTCCAAAAGGATTGATACCATCTGTACTTAAAGCAAACCTTAAGTTTCTTGCGTCATTTGCAAACTCCGGGAATTCTCTGTCGATTGCTCTCCACTGGGACCCATCAGCAGGGTGTCTCAACATATTGTCTACCTTACGGTCTTCTTTGTGCCATCGTAACAATTTTGCATGTTCTTTGTTTCTGAACAGACGTTTCAAGCGTGGTATTATAGGAGCATACCACATAACCTTGGCAGGGATTTTCTTACGTGGACGTTCGCCCTCAACATCACCAGGGTCATCTCGCCTGATCTTATACCGCGACGCATGGCATACCGGGCATGCATCTAATTTCTCGTACTCTTTGCCATGGTATAGGATGCAGTCATTAGGACATGCATGTATCTTCTCTATTTCTAGCCCCATAGGACAGATAACTTGTTTTGCTTCGTAGGTAGTGGCGGGCAATTCATTATACTTCGGAAGCATCTTCTTTTGGATTTTTAGTAACTCTCCAAATCCCTTGTCAGATACACCATTCTTTGCCTTCCATTGCAGCAATTCTAGTGTGGTTCCCAACTTTTTCTGCCCTGCATCACAAGTTGGGTACAACAATTTCTTGTGATCTTCTAGCATCCGCTCGAACTTGATCTTCTCCTTTTCACTTTCACATTCTCTTTGTGCATCACGAATGACCTGACAAAGATCATCAGCCGGCTCATCTTCTACGGCTACCTCTTCTTCAGCTTCTCCCATTGCAGTATCATTGAGGCACGCACCATCAGGAATAATATCATTGTCGTCCTATTTTTCTTCTTCATCTTCTTCCATTACAACACCGGTTTCTCCGTGCTTTGTCCAACAAATATAGTTTGGCATGAAACCCGACTTGAACAAGTGTGAATGAAGAGTCCTTGAGCAAGGATATTCCACTGTATTCTTACATATGGCACATGGGCAGCACATGAAACCGTCGCGTTTGTTTGTCTCGGCCGCACGTAATAAAGAATGCACGCCGTCAATGAACTCTTGTGAGCGGCGATCAGCATTATACATCCAATGACGGCTCATCTGCATTACATGACATAAATATCATATTAAAACCTAGATCATAATTAATTATTTATACAACATGCGTGCCACCACAAAAGATACAAATTTATGAAAGCATCGCTACAATGTAGACAATCTCAACTACCACTAAAAGAACTAAAGCTAAAATACATTTCAGGAGCACAAGGATTTCGCGACCAATCTCAACTAAAACAGACAGATCCCCCGATTGTGCAACATCTTTGGGCTTCTTCGGCTGGATCACTGCCTCATTAGCCGCCGTATCTGCCTGTTGTGCAAGATATTTTTGCACGAGTTCAACATACTCTTCCTCCCAGTAGAAGCCTGAACATCGTCCACTGCCATCCCACTGAAATTAAAACAAAAAATTAGAACTTTAATCACAACCATCATGAAAATAGGTATAAACTAACCATAATCATTAAATACGATAAAATAACTCACATTGCGATCCGGACACTTGTAGAAGATACGATCCTTGTTGGGACCCTCCTTCTTCACTCGGTACTCCATCACAATCTTCGTCTCATCATGACACTTGCCACATGGAATGAGAGGAAGGCCCGGCCTAAGTCGCTTTGAAAACCCATGAGAGGCCGAGGACCCGGAAGCAGTTGCCATCTACTCTCTATACTCATTTTTTAATACACTATAAATTTCTTCTTTTATAAACAAATAAAATTAACAAACTATAAAATTATCTACATCTCTAAACAATGATATTTTTAACCTTCTTTCATGTAAATATGCAAGCTTAAAGTGATTTTGAGCTCAAATTGCTTACAAATGAAAAAAAAACCACAATAAAGAACCATAAATATATATAGTGAATAAAATGGCATAAGAAAATGGTAAAAAATGAGAGTATGAGATTGGTAACCTTTACAACTGAAGAATCGACGGAGGAATCGAAGAATGGATGGAGGAACAATGGAGGGAGGGAGGAAGCAAGAACACCAGTGAGCTTCAAAATGTGCTGAGCTCGGGCTCGGGGAGGAAGGAGGAGACGGCCGATTTATAAAGGGAGAACATTTAGTCCCTGTTGATAGATCCAACCGGGACTAAAGGTAACTTTCCAACCCCGGGCGCAGCCACGGCCCGGGAGTAGACCTTTACTCCCGGTTGGAGCCACCAACCGGGAGTAAAAGTATACCTTTAGTCCCGGTTGGTGGCTCCAACCGGGACTAAAGGTCCCTGCCACCTCTGTCTGGCGCAGTAGCCGTTGGGCAGGGACCTTTAGTCCCGGTTGGAGCCACCAACCGGGACTAAAGGTATTTCTAGTCCCGGGGGCAAAAAATTCCGGGACTAGAGCCCATTTTGGCCGAGGATCAAAGGTCTGTTCTCTACTAGTGCTAGGGATGGCTTGGTTCCAATTATCCTCGAATCAAATATCCAGACGAGGTGACATTCTCCTTTTATGCCCCACTCCAACTCCAACCAAACGCTAAGTAGCGCGCAATGCATCATCTGTGTTAAGCTTAAGCAGTGGAGTGATCTTTTACATACATACCGTGCATGCTGATGGGAACATAAAAGTTGGTGGTGACTGATCGTAGTTAACGTATCAATATTATTGCTTCGACGCAGATGTACTTACACTGCTTAAGCTTAACACAGTAGCACATCTTTATTCCAAGGAGTACTTTGCTAACGCAAGGCTACTTTACCCAACGTTAACGTACACAAGTCACTTCATTATATTCTTAGCGAATAACTTAGCGACTTACTGAAGTGTGCACGTGCTTGCACGCACGCATCCACGTCATCATGCATGGTGCGCGTTACACACACACGTATCACATCAAACTATCAAGGATGCACGACGATCTTGGTGTTCTTCGTCATGTCGGTGGTGGCGCGTCCGCCGGCGCCGTTGCCGGCGAGCGGGAAGTAGAAGGGGTAGATCTCGTAGCGCACCCTGCAGCTGCTGTAGTTGATCTGGCACCCCTGCTGCGCGCCGCAGTAGTCGCCGAACCTGGACACCGCCGTGGACAGGCACTGCGCGCACGTCAGCGGCGCCAGGTCCCGCGTGCACTGCGCCAGCCCGTAGATGGACACGAACGGCGTGTACTGCTCCTTGTCCCGCCCGAGCCCCGCGCTGCCCGCCGCCGACGCCTGCGCCGTGGCCTTGCCGATTACCTTCCCCACCGCCTTCTCGAACGCCTTCGGGTTGTCCATGGCCTGCACGTTCACCAGGATCACGCCCGCATCCGTGTCCGCCTGCCCGAAGAAGTTGGCGTTCTCGTACCGCATGAAGCAGTAGTCGTACCTGCATGCGTGTACGTATATGTAAGATTGCTTAGCAGTTTTGCATGCATGTGTGCATACATAAATAGTAACAGAAGCACAGGCATGCAGTAGCATACCATATTCTCGCGTCGGAACTGTAGCTGCAAGTGCTGGGGAGCTGCTTGGCGGCGTCGGCAAGGCAGGCCGCGCAATCGCTGGCGGAGACGTCGCCGCGGCATTGCGCGAGGCCGTAGATGATGTTGTTGCCCTTGCCGGCGGTGGACGTGGCGTAGCCGCCTCCGGTGGAAGCTGTGGCGACGAGGTCGGCGAGGACGGAGTTGATGCTGGTCACGGCCTTGTTGCTGCCAGCGTAGCTGCTTCCGGAACAGTAGCTGCCGATGGAGTCCGCGGCCATGCCAAGCGGGAGCAGAGCCAAGGAGACAAGCAGAATGCAGCAGCGCATTGTGCTAAACTCCATAGTAGTTTGTGGTATGGATCAAGCTCTCAAGTTTTTTGCAAGCTATCTTAGCTAGACTGCGTGCTAGCTAGTGATTTGTGTGGCTCCCCATTGAGAAGAACGGTTGGAGCTTATATAGAGGGGCTGGAGAGCGGATAGGATAGGAGAGGTGCTTGATGGTTGCTGCCGTTCTTTGACTGTTTTCTTGGTTGCATGCAATTTTGATGTGGACATTAGCATGAGACTGTAAGCACATACATGCAGAGTTGCAGTCCAAGTGCTGACCGCTGAGTCAGCTGCTGGTCCACGGGTGGGCATGGACAGACGGGCAATTCCCGACTAGCAGACATTGAGCTAGCTGGATTGGCGGCTCGATTAGCGACATGCATGTTATGACTCATTGACTTGGGCTTTTGCATGGCTTAGACAAACCCTTTGTCCTTTGGAGCAGCAGTTGCACATTATTACAGTTCACAGATGAAAGTTCCCTGTATTTCGATTTCCCGGGAGTTAGAAAAAAGAGAGACTTACAGCAGGTTTGGAGCATCAGGTTTCTTTTGTTATATTTTGCATACGAGTTAAATTGTTTCTGCGAAATTCGTAGTCCCTAGATGTTGTACTACTGTAATGTCCGATAGACCGATACATAGGTTGCAAGCTGCTCGAGTGAACCAACATGTCGTCCATATGGTGACGTGGATGGTAGCTAGTAGTGACAAGTTACCTAAACCAATCGCACGTTTAACTGTGCAGAGGAATGGAAATCTGGCAGAGTGAAGGCCGAAAAGGAAGAAGAGGAGCAGACGCATCCATCTTGCATGCATGGTCCACCAATCCCCTAGGCCCAAGGTGGAGCGCTGGTCTTAAGTTGTGTGGAGTTCCACTCATCCACCCAAAAGGCACGACGGGGAGCTCATGTAGAAGAGCTGAAGACGTCAGGATATTTTAAGCGATAATGAGATAATTAGGGCGTCTGTCGGTCCGGACTATTCGCCTCACCCGTGCCGCTCGCTCTCGCCTGCCCACGGCTCGCTTCCACCCCGCACAAATTCGCCCGGCCCGTCACGCGCTCCGCCTGCTGTGTCCGTCTCCATCCGCCGGCCACGGCTGCGGCTGCCTCCTCTACGCTACCTGCCCGCCTGGACTCGTTCTGCAGGGCCGCCTCCACCACGCCGTGGATTCACCCGGACTCGGCCTGCCTGCCATGGGCGCCTCCATCCACTACCACTGCTACCTCCACTACGCCAGTTCGCCACACCGCCGGTCCATGTTGCACTGAAAACTTATGTTCCAAACGTATTTTTCAAGTGTTTCAAAGTTATGTTGCAAGTGTTTTATATGGATGTTGCTAAAGTAGATTCTGATGTTGCATATGTTGCGAACGTCTATTCAAAATGTTTCATGTATTTTTAGATGTATGTTACAAATTTTTTATCTGGATGTTGCAATGGTTATACACATGTTGCAAACGTATGCTCCAAATATTTGATCTGTTTACGTATGTTGTAGCAAATGTTTCATATTTAAGCGTATATTTGATGGGACGGCCGGAGTGGATTCTCATGCGCGAGCACGATACAGAACAGGCGCGAGAAGCGGGCGCAAGCACAGACGGTCCCCGCATGCATGATACGGAGTGGGCGCGGGCGGTCCTCGCGTGTGCGAGCTAAACGACACAGGCGCGGAGTTTCCTTCATATCACTAGTATAGTGTCCGTGCTAATGCCACAACGACATTTTAGGGATGCAAACAAAATCAACCAGACGAATTTTTGAATGGCCATATATGTTTTGTTCCCTGCTTTCAAAGCCAATTTTTGAAAGGCCATACATGTTTTGTTTGGATAATTGGGTTGCTGCTGGGAACAAAGTCCATCCATGAATGAAAGCCAGACATCAGATTATTTTGGTCTGTCACTACAAATAATTGAAGATATCCAAATGGCAAAAGTTCAGGTACAAGTCAATGAACGCTGAAATGTAGATGACCACATGTGTATATGATATGGTGCTTCCAAATACGTGCAACTCAGGGCAGCATCCAATCAAAACAATAGTTGAACCCAGACCAGAAGCATATTTATTATTAATTAGTAGAAGGAAGATCGTTTGATACAAAAGACTTCATCCACTCCAATGCTCCAAATCAAGATGGGGACCTAATCCTGCAACTGAATGGATGAAGTTATTAGAACGTTGAAACCACCATTGCAAAAAGAAAATGCGTCCTAAAATTTTACTTAATTGGTTTTCATAGTCGCAGTGCTAAGGCATAATTCATGGTTGTCGCCGCCTGCTCCGTCGCCATGAATTGGACAACCATATCGTTGAAGCAATAAAAAAAAAGCTCACCTACCTCTTGGAATTGGCAAAAACATCATTCAGTCTTGAGGTTTTTTACCACTGTATTTTTAGGAGATATGGTATGTCCTGTAAATGAGACAAGTTCAATTATATGGCCATGGTTCTGAAATTTCATGCAATTGCAAAATATAATAAAAACAGGCATACTTTATGGAAATATCAGGATTGAGACTAACTGCAGAGATTGAAGGAGGACTTTGAGGATAGCCCATGGGCAGTGTGTGTAACACCTCTGGTGTTAAGCATGCATTAGGCACTGTAAATCATGAGCATGAGCATCATCTTACATTCATAATCACATGATATATAAATGAAACATTGGTTTGAAACATATGAAACATAGCTCTGAACACATGGATGTTGCATTTGTTTGTTTAAATAAAACTATGCCATGATTATGCTTGTTAGGTCAATAAACATGTTTGTTTGGTAGTGAAAATAATTTAGAAATATTTAGAATGTATTTTGGAGTAAGTTTTGTATTCAAAGTTTTCTCAAATTTTACTTTTAAAAATAATTTAGAAAAATAAAATTTTGATTTAAATGAACTTTAAATCTCTATTTCAAAATCTAGTTGGAATTTTAAAATGAACCTTTAAGCAAAGTTGTAGAGTTCAAAATTCTAAACAACTTTTGTTTTGGGATCATGCATTGAAAATGCTTCTTACTTGTTCAAAATAACATTTTTGTGTTGTTTAGTTGAAAAATAAAAAGAAAAACATTTTTACCTTTAGTGGGTCGCGCGCTCCACTTCTGGCCCGCTCGCGCAAGCCGCCCCAGCTCCCGCGTCCCTACTCGCCTCCCTGCCCGCGCGCGAGCCAGCGCCTGTGCTCGACCGCGGCAGAGGACAGCCACCGCATGGCCGCCATGCACCGACGACGGCGGCAGCTGGCGCTCCGGCGGGCCCCTCATCGCGCCCTCGCCTTATCGGCCACTTGCCCGAGCTCCACCCCTCGCTCCTCCATTCCATTCCTTCCTCCTCGCTCTCCCTCCGTCCTGGTAAAGCCGAGCGGCTTCCTCCGCCACCGTGCGCCGCCGCATCACCCGCCGGCGTCGTGCTCCTCCACCACATCGCCATCTCCCGATTCGCCTTGTGTGCAGCTCTGCCTCGTCTTCCTCCTTCTCGTGCTCGCGCCCTCGCCACCGTTTTTGCCCGGGGTAAGGCTCAATTGAGCGTCTCCTCCGCCATAGCGCCATGGCCGCCGCTTACGGCTGCGTGTGGCCGGAGCCCCCTCCGCCCTCTCTCTCTCTTCTATCTTGAGCACCAGCATCACCTTCGCACCTCGAAACTAATGCTCGCACCCGCGCACTCCTGGCATGGCCGGTTGCCGTTGGGTAGCACCGCTGCTCTGCCATCGCCGCCGGTGAGCCCGTACCGGCGCTCCACCGGCTCACCCGTATAGTGCATCTGGTTCGTCTCGTTGTGGGAAGCACCGTGGCCGGTGATCTCCACCCCCGCGAGTTATGACAGGTGGGGTCTCGGGTCCCACTGTCAGCCACCATACGCGGTTCCGGGTGCACGGCATCGGGTGGATCTAGCAGTTTTGCTGGCTGGTTTTGAAAATCCTTTTTTGAAATGCTTTTCTAGAAAATATAAAAATGCTTCAAAAATTCATATCTCGGTCAATTTAGCTCCAAAATTATTGAAACAAATTTTGTTGTGTTTCTTAGCACTAGATATATCTGTTAAAAATATTGCATGTCAAATTTGTGATACTTTTATATGTAGTTTTATTTAATTATTATAAATGCTGATTTCTTAGAAAATACATAGTA
This sequence comes from Saccharum hybrid cultivar R570, assembly GCA_038087645.1. Lineage (NCBI taxonomy): Eukaryota > Viridiplantae > Streptophyta > Magnoliopsida > Poales > Poaceae > Saccharum > Saccharum hybrid cultivar. Next base: position 2,414,863 of record JAQSUU010000043.1, on the reverse strand, counting down.
AATACAATATAGGTCAGAAAAATGTGAAACTTGTTTTGTTTGTCTAGTAATGTGATGCACCTCATATGAAAATATAAGTCATGCATGTTCTGTAGAAAAATAGGGCTATCTAATTTATGTGCATTTATTTGCTATTTCTTGTAAAATAACTAGAGCTAAAAATATGAATAAAACATGTATGTAAAAATTTTTGTAAAATGTTTATAGACTATGTAGATCATGGGAAAAAATACAAAATCTATTGTTTGATACTTTTCATAGTACAAAATATTTTCATGCTCATTTATACACCCTAACTTGTCATTTTTGTGTAGGCAGTTTTACTTATACAAATGGCATGAAAATTTTATTGTAGGCTACTTAGGGTATGACTATGCTACTGTAATTTTTCTAGATTTTTCTATATAACAGAAATATATGTTGCTGTTGTAACCTTAGTTTAAAGTGAAATAAAATAATATTATTTATGCATGATTAGTTTAATGGTGTGGATTTGGTGTATCTTTAAAGCATCAAATAACTTGCTGATGTCACTTGGCATGTTAGTATAGTTGTGGTGATGAAGTGTAGTAGCACTTGTGTTATGGCTTTATGATAGTTAGCGGTAACTAACGGGGATTAGTAATAGAAGAGAATGTAGTAGATGGCATGTACTCGTGGTACATGTCCTTGGATGATGTTGACTACCTAGTAGGAAAGTTTTACCTCTATTCTATCCAATAAATTTAAGTGTGTTCATCTCCATTGCATGCAATCATGATCATCATATGTCATCGCATCTGATGCACCGCTTGCATCCTCACTTATACAATTGCATCATACAGGATCACAAGAGGAAGTGCTAGTAACAGTGCAAGAGGAGCAGGTCAGGGCCGATCCACAGGAAATTTAGGCACAGGAGGCGCGAGAGGTAGAGGAGCAAGGAGAGGACTTGCCCGAGTGCGTGGACCATCAACATAGTTCCTTTGAGCGAGGCAAGCTCCGGAGCATCCTAAGTCTCTTACTTTATAAAACCAATCTTTTATATATGAGTTTTATATACTGTTGCATTAAGTTATAAGAGTAGAGTGAAACCGTTGATGCATTTATTACTATCCTTGCCTACCTCATTATATTATTACCCTGTTAGTTTAGGATCGAATAACTGCTTAGCCCTACTTAGACCGGTAGCGATCGGTGATTTCCTGTCACCTGCGATAACAGGTGGTTACTAGAATACTTTAGCTATGGGATAGATGATATCCTAAAAATAACCATGTGTTGATGGATAATTGAGACCGAACGAAAAAGTTGAAGACAACCAGACAGGGTTCTAGGGTGCTATTAGTTTTCCGTTTATGTCGGTTAAGGACCGATCGTTGTTCGTCCCTCTTATCTTGTTGAACACATGCCTCACATTTAGCTGGCCGAATAACGTACCTTTCGATCGTGAAGCTAGTGGCACATTTTGGGCTGGGATAAACTCGGATTGATAGACTGGTGCTGAAGGGGGTATGACGGGGGCATGAAGAGTAAGCCCAAGGGCAGGCTGGGTCCTGATTCCTGGCACTTGGGAGGTCCCTGGGTATTGCGGTCCATGATTGTTATCTCGCGACATTTATCTAGAAGGTGTCATTGGTGATCTATAGCTCACTTGACGGTGAGTGTGGTTTATATGAGGAATAAATCACCAGCTGGTTAGGAATGGATTCGAATCGCCATCGCTCCTAGATAGTGGGCACTTGACTCGAGTTACGACATCGTAGTAATGATGATGGAACACTGATGGTTATATGGATGATGTTGGAAATGCTAAATCTAAGTTGGTAATTGGATGTTAATGGTTAATCAAGTGATTGCTATAGCATAGGTGTTTGTAACACCCCGGGTGTTATAGTGCTAATTAATCTGCCATGTCATCATAATGCATTGCAAAGCATCCCTGTTAGGGTAAACTTGTTATGCATCAACTAAAACGAGTTTACTTATTTAGGTTGAATGTGTTTCTCAGTGGTGTGCTCCGAACCCGAAAACCCTAATTTCGAATGCCACCGCAAATACTTAGTCCATGCCCTGCGTAATTTGAGGTGTGCGACTGTGTTGCACACTAGTGTCAAGTGTAGGGTATGAGCTCAAGTACAACATCTAAAATGAAGCTCCAAATTTGAATTTGAATTGGAGTCCCAAAACTTGTCACGAGTTTTCCGATTCAAATTTAAATTCAAATCTGGGAAGAAATGTAAAAGAATTTCAAAAGCTAATTGGTCAACCAAGAGTGGCATTTGGTCAACCATGTTATGTTGGTCCAAATTATGCCCTTGGGTGAGGTTTTGATCACTAAGTAATCACCAATCAAAGTAGCAACAAATTTCAATTTAAAATTTCCCCGAAAACCTTAAATTTCAAAACCCTGTTTTACCCCTTTTGAAATAATTCAAAATCTAAGAAAAATTTGGGAAAAAGTTCAAAACCAAGTTTGTAGAACTTTTCAAGGGCTACAACTTTGGTGTTTTGAGTTTTCAAAGTTTTAGTGAAAAATGTGGAGCAATTTTTGAAAATAAACAAATTTCAAATTTAATTCATTTTTGTCCCCAAACTATGATTTCAAAATAAAGGCTGAATTTGAAAAAGTTTTGAACAGCAAAGTTGTAGGTCTGGTCAAGATATACAACTTTGATGTTTGGAGATTTTGAAGTTTTAATGTAAAATCAAAAGTAATTTCTAAATTACCAATCTGAAAAATGTGTCCTCTTTTGAATTTAAACTCAAATTTCAAAATCCAGTGAGAATTTGGAAAAGTGTTCAATACAAAACTTGTAGAGCTTGAAATTCTGAAGATTTCATAGATTGGAAGTTTTTCAAGTTGTTACATGAATTTGAGAGTAATTTGAGAAAACAGTTTGAAAATTCAAAGTTTAGGGGGGAAGCTACAGTGTCCGACCAATCACCGCCGACCACCGCGCGGTATGGGCGCCGGCGAGACGCCGGGCGGCTTCGGTCGGCTTCCAGGCGAGTCCTCGATCGCCAGCGTGACGTCTCGCGTCTTCCAGCACAGTCACCGCCACCGTTCCCTATATATACGTCGAGCTCACAGTGGCGATTTTCATTTTCCCTGTTTTCGCCACCGCCGCCACCGCAGCTCCGCCGCTCGCCGCTGCCGCCGTCGAGCCACCTCCAGCCACGCCAACCGCACCATTAACTCCGCCTCATCCTCGCGCACCTCGTGAACCACCCGAGCGAGCTTAACTCCGCCTAGATCACCACAGCCGCCCGCTCCCGTGCCCAACTCCGGTCGGAGCACCGCCATCGTCGCCTTCCCGTGGCCAGGCCACTCCGGCTTCTCTCCGTCCTTCCCGAGACCGCCATCGTCACCGCTGTGAGCTCCTGATTGTTTTCCTCACACTAATTTAACCGCTACCGTGTTGTACCATCGAGTCGCCGGTCACCGTGGTTGTCGAGCCGCCACCGTCGTCGGTGAGCTGTCGCCGGAGCTCGAGCCAGGGTGTTTAGTAGCAAAATGGAATCGTGGGGAGGTGTAGAAGGTGTTGGTAGGGTCGGTTAGTCGACCGAAGCGCCGGTCACCGGCCGGCCACCGTGGGAGAGCGAGTGAGCGCGCGGGAGAGCGAGGGGGAGACGGAGGTGAGGGATGACATGTGGGGACGCGGTGTCAGCGAGAGAGAGAGAGAGAGAGAGCCAGCACGCGGGCGCGAGGCAGGCCGCGCTGCTGGGCCGCATCGCTGGGCCGAGCGCGAGCGCGGGCGCGCGCGAGCGGGCCGCTCGGCTGGGCCGGACCGCGGGAGAAAAGGAGATCGGCCCGGTTCGGGTTTTCGTTTTTGTTTTCTTTTTCAAATAAATGAATAGTGTTGCTATTTGTTTATTTCATTAAAAATTGTGTAGAGTTCCAAAATTTATGAAAATTTTTGTGTAAGCTTCTCAATGTATAAACTATCTAGGAAAAATGTTAAATCACGAATTTGAATACTTTGTGCAGTAGAATTAATTAGTTTCATTAAAGATTAAATGCAACTTCCATGAATTTTAATAATTAATTTATTGATCCAAAAATTATGAAATTTATTATAACACTATTGTAATTCATTCTTAACCTATAGAAAAAGTTTGAGCTTGATTAGGTAAAATTCGATCAACTCCTAATTATGCCCTAATTAGTTAAATAGAAAATAAATGTTAATTTGAGAACTTTAAGTGTTGTGTGCCTTTTGATTGAGTGATGTTCTTAGGTCACTACCCTTTGGTGATCTTTGGCACCTTAATTTCATGATTGAGCTCGTTAGTAACTTGTTAGGTTAAAAGCTAGTATCGCTGGAATCGTCGCTACTAGTTAGTAGGTTTTCAGTTTGCGACTGTACCGCGAAGGAAGTTGTACTCCAGTCGTAACTCGTAGCATGTTATCATCAAGCATCATGTTTATCATCGAGCATCATGTTAAAGCATGTTATGTATTTGTGTAGTCTCCGCTTTCGAAGAAGCCGAAGTCATCGATCAAGCTTCCGGAGAAGAGCGATCGTCAGTGAGTTTCGGACCGAGCGGTGGAGTTCTTGGGTCTGAGTCAGTCGTCGTGTCCGAGCAAGGCAAGCCCCGGTGCATTTAAACCCTACCTTGAATTTTACAAATGTTTTATTATTTTATATTATGGTTTATTGCATTAGGTAATTAGGAGTTGAGTGATAACCTAATTGCTGCATTATCATCCTTGATTATTGCGATATCAACCTTGATACCTGTTTTTACTGAAAATGCGTAGTATGCTTCGCTATGCTTAGAAGTTAAGCTTTTAAATGAAATGTTTACATAGCCATGACGGCATATCGAAGGAATATTGAAATATGAGAATGAACTTGAAAGATCGGGCGGGTGGTTTGGCCACTGCTAACATGCATTGGGAAAGGAGTCTCAATGTATTGTTTCCGCCTTGTCAGTTAAGGCCCGTTCGTTGTAAGCCTGTTGTGTTCGAGACTTTGCAACTAACCTCATGCCTTAGGTAAGCCCAAAATGTTGGTGATTCCATTACGAGAACGTCTAACCTCGCACTGGGAGTGGAGAGATGGCGAGAGTAGCGTGTACCCTCGGGGCTAGAATTTGGTCGGGTTCGAGGAGTACTGTACTCTCGGGTGGCGATGGACACGTTCTGGTTTTGGGAGATCTAAATGAGGGTTGATATATGCAAGATTCGGTTCTACATATGTCGTGAAGTTAGAGATCCCCAGCTGGGTATAATCGGTTCGAATCGTCGTTGCTCCTCGGTTATGGAGACTTGATCACCTGACTTGCATCGTAGTTAAGAACTGGAATTGAAAGAAAGAATGAGAAAGGTTTTAATGATAATTACTTTGATCTAGATTAGGATCACCTAGAATTGGTTAATGAACCATCAATGGTAAAAGTAAAATATTGAAGATAAGGACTTACCTTAGTAAGCTTTTCTGCAAAAGAAAATTTGATTCTTGATTACCCGTACCTTAATTCCCTAAAGCTAGCATGCCCTTGGAGTCTTTGTCCTAGTCGGGTAAGTCTTGTTGAGTACTCTCGTACTCAGGGTTTGTTAACCCCTTGTTGCAGGTGCGGTTCATGAACAAGTCTGCTTCGAGCCTTGTTGCATGACCGTCGTGGTTGAAGACAGTGACGACGAGTAGATTGTGTGGCCTTTGGGCAAGGCATCTCGCTTGTGTGATGTAATAAAGTTACTACCGATACTTCTCTACTAATGGTTTGTAATAATGTTACATAAGGTTTGAAGTTTGAAAACTGGTTTGTAATCTATGTTATTGTAAGACTTCCGCTACTTTACTCTGTTGAATATTTTGAATAAACTGTTGTAATATTGCAATACTCCTGTGATTGGATCCTGTTTGGAGGAAAGCAGGCCTTTTAAGTTATGGTGAACATAAGTACGACTGTCAGAGGTCATTATGACAATGAAGTGTACTTGTGGGCCATCGTAATTAGGAGGTTCTGTGACAGCTGGTATCAGAGCATAATCACTCGAGTTATTGTAGTATTACTTTGTAAAACTTCAAAATGATTTGGGTCAACAAACTTAATATTGATATTTTGGTCCAAATTGCTTTTGCTTATCTTAATCAATTCTATAGTTTCCTTAGCTCATATTTGAAAGCTTCGTAGTGAAGTATCATGTATAGTGCCCTATGTTATAAAGATTGCTTGTGTTACTTAAATCTTTCTGTTAGATCGTAAGTACGATGCATGCATCATGTTTAATTAACCTGCTTAAGTTACCTTCCCTTTTAAAGTGGTTTGGGTTAAGTAAGGTTCAATCCTATTCATGCTAACCTTCAGATCCCTCCTATCTGTTCTTATCGTCCTAATTCTGTCTTGCTTTAGGATGGCACGTGTGAAGACGACTCCTCGCAAGAAAACGGGTCCGCAAGGAGTGCCGCGTCATCAGTTGGCCGCCAGAGTTGATGGAGCAAGCAGTAGCCATAATCCGAACCCGGATTCGGAGTCAGAGGTTGCAAGGCTTACATCAGAAGTGGAGCGACTGAAGCGCAACATGCGTTTTTGGAAACAGTTCCTGAATGAGTCTCTGGAAAAGGAGACAGAAGCCAGGGCTCGTGTTCGCGAGTTGGAGCTTTATGTGACACACCTGGAGCAGTATAACACAGTTCTGCATGAGGAAGTGCATAGGCTAAATGATCTGATGAATCCCAATCATCAGCCCCAGGCAGTGGAAGATGATGTTGGTGCCGTGGTTGTTCCTGATGGAGAGGACAATGAAGAAGATCCAGAAGAAGATGAACCCGTGATGGAAAGTGGGGATGATGCAAGTCATGTCACTGGTGCAAGTGCTCTAGAGAATGAGGAGGAAGTGATCGTGCTCAGCGATGATGATGAGGAGTGAAGGATCAGACTTTAAGGATGTGTGTTGACTATCGACCGCTGAATGAAGTAATCATTAAGAAAAAATATCTGTTGCCTCGCATTGATCTACTTTTTGATCAGCTTGCGGGGGCAAAGGTATTTTCCAAGATTGATCTTCGATCAGGGTACCATCAAATCAAGATTCGACCTGAAGATATCCCAAAGACTGCATTCACCACCAGATATGGACTGTATGAGTACCTAGTTATGTCTTTTGGTCTCACTAATGCACCGGCACATTTCATGTATCTGATGAATTCAGTTTTCATGCCGGAACTTGACAAGTTTGTGGTTGTTTTTATTGATGATATTCTGGTATACTCCAAAAGTGAAGAAGAGCATGTTGAGCATCTCAGAGTTGTTCTGACTCGTCTGAGAGATCACCAACTGTAGGCCAAGTTCAGTAAATGTGAGTTTTGGTTAAGAGAAGTGCAATTCTTAGGACATGTGTTGTCAGCCGAAGGAGTAGCAGTAGATCCTGGCAAAGTGGAAGATATTCTGAATTGGAAACCACCAATCTCAGTTCATGAAGTCCGAAGTTTTCTGGGAATGGCGGGTTATTACCGTCGATTCATACCTGACTTTTCAAAGGTAGCCAAGCCAATCACTGAGTTGTTGAAGAATCAAACTAAGTTCATATGGTCTCCAGAATGTGAAAAAGCTTTTAGAATTTTAAAAAAATCATTGACAACTGCTCCAGTTTTGGCACAACCAGATATAGAAAAGCCATTTGATGTTTACTGTGATGCCTCAGGTATTGGCCTTGGTTGCGTATTGATGCAAGAAGGCAGAGTCATTGCTTATGCCTCGAGACAGTTGAAGCGCCATGAAGAACATTATCCGACACATGATCTTGAACTAGCAGCTGTGGTTCATGCATTAAAAATCTGGCGTCATTACTTGTTAGGTAATACTTGCCACATGTATACAGATCACAAGAGCTTAAAGTATATCTTTACTCAGTCAGAATTGAATATGAGGCAAAGAAGGTGGTTTGAGTTAATAAAGGACTATGATTTAGAAGTACACTATCACCCTGGAAAAGCAAATGTAGTTGTTGATGCACTCAGTAGAAAGAATCGTTGCCATTGTACGACTGTGCAGCCAATGGATTACAGTTTGTGTTATGAGTTGGAAAGGTTGAATATTGAAATAGTTCCACAAGGTCAGTTGACTAATATCACAGTGGAATCAACAATCAAAGATCAGATTGTGTCTGCTCAGAGAAAGAATTCCGGAATAACTCACATCAAAGAAAAAGTTAGAACTGGTCAACCGACAGATTTCAGTATTGATGATGCAGATATATTGTGGTTTAAGAACTGGCTAGTGGTCCCAAAGGTTCCAGAGTTACGTCGACTCATTCTTGATGAAGCACATAGGACAAGGTTTTCTATTCATCCAGGGAGTAATAAGATGTATCAAGATTTGAAACAGCAATTCTGGTGGACCAAAATGAAAATTGAGATCGCCAAATATGTTGCCAGATGTGACACTTGTTGTAAAGTAAAGGCAGTACACCTGAAGTCGGCAGGAATGTTACAACCCTTGCCCATTCCATCCTGGAAATGGGAAGATATCAGTATGGATTTCATTACTGGGTTACCTAAGACCTCAAGAGGCTTTGATTCAATTTGGGTCATTGTGGACCGACTGACAAAGTCATCTCATTTTATTCCAGTTAAGGTGGACTATTCTGCTATAACTTATGCAAGAATTTATATTGCACGAATCCTGAGCCTTCATGGGGTACCAAAGACCATTGTATCAGATAGAGGTACGCAGTTTGTTAACAAATTTTGGAGACACCTACATGAGTCCCTAGGTACAGAACTTTTGCACAGTACCGCTTATCATCCACAGACAAGTGGTCAGACTGAAAGGGTCAATCAAATTCTAGAAGATATGTTAAGGTCATGTGCACTTAATTATTCAGACACTTGGGATGAGTGGTTACCGTTAGCAGAATTCTCCTACAATAATAGTTATCAAGAGAGTATCAAAATGGCACCGTTTGAGGCATTGTATGGCCGCAGATGCAGAACTCCATTGAATTGGTCAGAACCGGGAGAAAGATGGTTTTTCGGTGTTGATCTTGTGAAACAAACAGAAGAAAAAGTTCGACAGATCCGGAATAATTTAAAAGTTGCTCAGTCCAGACAAAAGAGTTATGCTGATAAAAGGTGTAGACCTTTGGTATTCCGAGTAGGGGATTATGTTTATCTAAAAGTATCACACATGAAAGGAGTTAGCAGATTTGGAGTCAGAGGCAAACTCGCACCACGTTATATTGGTCCTTTTCAAATCATTCAACAATGTGGAAAGGTGGCATATAAGTTAAAGTTGCCTGAACAACTGTCAGCAGTGCACAATGTATTTCATGTATCACAAATGAAGAAGTGTCTACAAGTACATGATCAAGTGGTTGATGTTGAGGGAGTTGAACTTGAACCGGGTTTGACATATTCTGAATATCCTATCCGAGTTTTGGATCAAAAAGATCGTGTTACCCGCAGTAGAACAACTAAATGGTACAGAATATAGTGGAATCAACATTCAGAAGAGGAAGCCACCTGGGAATCGGAGGATTACCTGTTGGAGAATTTCCCGGAGTTCTTTGCTTCTATCTAGGTTGCAATTTCCTCTTTAAACTGTAACCTATCCTTTTAAAATCGTTGTAATGCAGAAAACCCCTACCTGTTTTGTAGACAAGTCTTGGACGTGTTTGCTTGACACGTTTCCTTTTCTATTACTTAACTCAAGGCTTTAAATCTCGGGACAAGATTTCTTTAAGGGGGAAGGGCTGTAACACCCCGGGTGTTATAGTGCTAATTAATCTGCCATGTCATCATAATGCATTGCAAAGCATCCCTGTTAGGGTAAACTTGTTATGCATCAACTAAAACGAGTTTACTTATTTAGGTTGAATGTGTTTCTCAGTGGTGTGCTCCGAACCCGAAAACCCTAATTTCGAATGCCACCGCAAATACTTAGTCCATGCCCTGCGTAATTTGAGGTGTGCGACTGTGTTGCACACTAGTGTCAAGTGTAGGGTATGAGCTCAAGTACAACATCTAAAATGAAGCTCCAAATTTGAATTTGAATTGGAGTCCCAAAACTTGTCACGAGTTTTCCGATTCAAATTTAAATTCAAATCTGGGAAGAAATGTAAAAGAATTTCAAAAGCTAATTGGTCAACCAAGAGTGGCATTTGGTCAACCATGTTATGTTGGTCCAAATTATGCCCTTGGGTGAGGTTTTGATCACTAAGTAATCACCAATCAAAGTAGCAACAAATTTCAATTTAAAATTTCCCCGAAAACCTTAAATTTCAAAACCCTGTTTTACCCCTTTTGAAATAATTCAAAATCTAAGAAAAATTTGGGAAAAAGTTCAAAACCAAGTTTGTAGAACTTTTCAAGGGCTACAACTTTGGTGTTTTGAGTTTTCAAAGTTTTAGTGAAAAATGTGGAGCAATTTTTGAAAATAAACAAATTTCAAATTTAATTCATTTTTGTCCCCAAACTATGATTTCAAAATAAAGGCTGAATTTGAAAAAAGTTTTGAACAGCAAAGTTGTAGGTCTGGTCAAGATATACAACTTTGATGTTTGGAGATTTTGAAGTTTTAATGTAAAATCAAAAGTAATTTCTAAATTACCAATCTGAAAAATATGTCCTCTTTTGAATTTAAACTCAAATTTTAAAATCCAGTGAGAATTTGAAAAAGTGTTCAATACAAAACTTGTAGAGCTTGAAATTCTGAAGATTTCATAGATTGGAAATTTTTCAAGTTGTTACATGAATTTGAGAGTAATTTGAGAAAACAGTTTGAAAATTCAAAGTTTAGGGGGGAAGCTACAGTGTCCGACCAATCACCGCCGACCACCGCGCGGTATGGGCGCCGGCGAGACGCCGGGCGGCTTCGGCCGGCTTCCAGGCGAGTCCTCGATCGCCAGCGCGACGTCTCGCGTCTTCCAGCACAGTCACCGCTACCGTTCCCTATATATACGTCGAGCTCACAGTGGTGATTTTCATTTTCCCTGTTTTCGCCACCGCCGCCACCGCAGCTCCGCTGCTCGCCGCTGCCGCCGTCGAGCCACCTCCAGCCACGCCAACCGCACCATTAACTCCGCCTCATCCTCGCGCACCTCGTGAACCACCCGAGCGAGCTTAACTCCGCCTAGATCACCACAGCCGCCCGCTCCCGTGCCCAACTCCGGTCGGAGCACCGCCATTGTCGCCTTCCCATGGCCAGTCCACTCCGGCTTCTCTCCGTCCAACCCGAGACCGCCATCGTCACCGCTGTGAGCTCCTGATCGTTTTCCTCGCACTAATTTAACTGCTACCGTGTTGTACCATCGAGTCGCCGGTCACCGTGGTTGTCGAGCCGCCACCGTCGTCGGTGAGCTATCGCCGGAGCTCAAGCCAGGGTGTTTAGTAGCAAAATGGAATCGTGGGGAGGTGTAGAAGGTGTTGGTAGGGTCGGTTAGTCGACCGAAGCACCGGTCACCGGCCGGCCACCGTGGGAGAGCAAGTGAGCGCGCGGGAGAGCGAGGGGGAGACGGAGGTGAGGGATGACATGTGGGGACGCGGTGTCAGCGAGAGAGAGAGAGAGAGCCAGCGCGCGGGCGCGAGGCAGGCCGCGCTGCTGGGCCGCGTCGCTGGGCCGAGCGCGAGCGCGGGCGCGCGCGAGCGGGCCGCTCGGCTGGGCCGGACCGCGGGAGAAAAGGAGATCGGCCCGGTTCGGGTTTTCGTTTTTGTTTTCTTTTTCAAATAAATGAATAGTGTTGCTATTTGTTTATTTCATTAAAAATTGTGTAGAGTTCCAAAATTTATGAAAATTTTTGTGTAAGCTTCTCAATGTATAAACTATCTAGGAAAAATGTTAAATCACGAATTTGAATACTTTGTGCAGTAGAATTAATTAGTTTCATTAAAGATTAAATGCAACTTCCATGAATTTTAATAATTAATTTATTGATCCAAAAATTATGAAATTTATTATAGCACTATTGTAATTCATTCTTAACCTATAGAAAAAGTTTGAGCTTGATTAGGTAAAATTCGATCAACTCCTAATTATGCCCTAATTAGTTAAATAGAAAATAAATGTTAATTTGAGAACTTTAAGTGTTGTGTGCCTTTTGATTGAGTGATGTCCTTAGGTCACTACCCTTTGGTGATCTTTGGCACCTTAATTTCATGATTGAGCTCGTTAGTAACTTGTTAGGTTAAAAGCTAGTATCGCTGGAATCGTCGCTACTAGTTAGTAGGTTTTCAGTTTGCGACTGTACCGCGAAGGAAGTTGTACTCCAGTCGTAACTCGTAGCATGTTATCATCAAGCATCATGTTTATCATCGAGCATCATGTTAAAGCATGTTATGTATTTGTGTAGTCTCCGCTTTCGAAGAAGCCGAAGTCATCGATCAAGCTTCCGGAGAAGAGCGATCGTCAGTGAGTTTCGGACCGAGCGGTGGAGTTCTCGGGTCTGAGTCAGTCGTCGTGTCCGAGCAAGGCAAGCCCCGGTGCATTTAAACCCTACCTTGAATTTTACAAATGTTTTATTATTTTATATTATGGTTTATTGCATTAGGTAATTAGGAGTTGAGTGATAACCTAATTGCTACATTATCATCCTTGATTATTGCGATATCAACCTTGATACCTGTTTTTACTGAAAATGCGTAGTATGCTTCGCTATGCTTAGAAGTTAAGCTTTTAAATGAAATGTTTACATAGCCATGACGGCATATCGAAGGAATATTGAAATATGAGAATGAACTTGAAAGATCGGGCGGGTGGTTTGGCCACTGCTAACATGCATTGGGAAATGAGTCTCAATGTATTGTTTCCGCCTTGTCAGTTAAGGCCCGTTCGTTGTAAGCCTGTTGTGTTCGAGACTTTGCAACTAACCTCATGCCTTGGGTAAGCCCAAAATGTTGGTGATTCCATTACGAGAACGTCTAACCTCGCACTGGGAGTGGAGAGATGGCGAGAGTAGCGTGTACCCTCGGGGCTAGAATTTGGTCGGGTTCGAGGAGTACTGTACTCTCGGGTGGCGATGGACACGTTCTGGTTTTGGGAGATCTAAATGAGGGTTGATATATGCAAGATTCGGTTCTACATATGTCGTGAAGTTAGAGATCCCCAGCTGGGTATAATCGGTTCGAATCGTCGTTGCTCCTCGGTTATGGAGACTTGATCACCTGACTTGCATCGTAGTTAAGAACTGGAATTGAAAGAAAGAATGAGAAAGGTTTTAATGATAATTACTTTGATCTAGATTAGGATCACATAGAATTGGTTAATGAACCATCAATGGTAAAAGTAAAATATTGAAGATAAGGACTTACCTTAGTAAGCTTTTCTGCAAAAGAAAATTTGATTCTTGATTACCCGTACCTTGATTCCCTAAAGCTAGCATGCCCTTGGAGTCTTTGTCCTAGTCGGGTAAGTCTTGTTGAGTACTCTCGTACTCAGGGTTTGTTAACCCCTTGTTGCAGGTGCGGTTCATGAACAAGTCTGCTTCGAGCCTTGTTGCATGACCGTCGTGGTTGAAGACAGTGACGACGAGTAGATTGTGTGGCCTTTGGGCAAGGCATCTCGCTTGTGTGATGTAATAAAGTTACTACCGATACTTCTCTACTAATGGTTTGTAATAATGTTACATAAGGTTTGAAGTTTGAAAACTGGTTTGTAATCTATGTTATTGTAAGACTTCCGCTACTTTACTCTGTTGAATATTTTGAATAAACTGTTGTAATATTGCAATACTCCTGTGATTGGATCCTGTTTGGAGGAAAGCAGGCCTTTTAAGTTATGGTGAACATAAGTACGACTGTCAGAGGTCATTATGACAATGAAGTGTACTTGTGGGCCATCGTAATTAGGAGGTTCTGTGACAGTGTTTAGCTAAATTGATAGGTTATAATAAAGATGATGCAAAGTACTTAAATAGTTTATTATGTTAACTTATTGCTCTTTCGCAAATGAGTCAGCTAATCCACTAAAAGAAAGTCTTGTATACTCCTTAGTGTTACTTTATTTTAGTTTAAGACGAGTAAGTCTAGCTGAGTACTTTCTCGTACTCAGGGCATTGTTCTCATTGTTGTTGTAGATGGTCAGATGTACTACGGTTATTACATTAATTGCCTGTACCCTGCGATGGGCGATAACTAGGACCAAGGGCATGGTCGCTCTGTATGTCTTACCTGATGCTTTTGATGGACCTAGCTATCTACCGACACTGTATCTGAACTAAAAGTGTGTGTGGTTTTAAAATTATTTGCTTCCGCTACTTTCTTATGAACTTGGTTTGTAATAACTTTATGTTTTAAACTCCGATGTATTTCAACGATGTTGCGAACTTTATGTGATATGTGACTGTGGCGGATAAACTTGTACGATCTTGATTTATATGTTGGTTGGTTTGAAATCCTTCGTGGTTTCACGGACTACCGGGTTATACAAGCTTAAGTTTGTTAAATTATCTGCTTCGGCGGGTGATTTTCTTACTTAATTTCATATAATTGGTCAGTTCTGTTACAGTGTGATCTATGTTGACAATCCTTAATGTCAATGATAGACCATCAACTAATGTCTGATTTGATATAAAAACTTATAAAGCATAGTTGTAGGGTTTGATGCTAACGAGTTCCACGAGTGTTGGTGTTCTCACTTGTTTTGCAGGATATTCAATATTTCACCATATAAAAGTATCTCAAGTGATGAAACAGAGTGCACCATTGTGAAGAGCTCGTCGAGAAGATCGAAACGGACATAGCAATTGCTATATTTAGAGTTCCGGAGAGAAAAATATCACATCTTTGGTGGAATACAATTTGGGAAGTCTCTAGAACATCCTAAAACTATCACCACCATAAGTTTTAAGGACTAAAATGATAGAATTCCACAGCTCTATGAATTATTATATTTCAGGGATTAAAACAGGATCTGGGATGAGGAGAAATCTATCACGATCGATTAATTGCGCAAACGGACCGAACCTTGGCACGGGTATAACATCCCGGATGTTAAAAACAATTAAAAGCTTGATCATGAGCATCCTCAGAGCATAAGCATCAAACATCATGTCAAACAAGCACCACATGTTGCATTGTTACATGTAAATGTTGCACATGTTTCATGCATAGTATGGTAATGTTTTTATTATTGCTTATGTTTCAAGTAAAGTGCTGAAATGTTTTAGATGTTTCATTTAAATGTTTCACATGTTTCAATAGTGATGGGATATGTTATTTTTATTAGTATGCTTAATACGTTAATAATGCCATATTTCTTGTCACATGAAATAATGTTTTATTTGTGTTAAAGGATTAATCATGTTTTAGTTAAAAAGAATAGTCAATAGAATTCAAAATCTTGATTTCCGGAAAACCTCGTTTTACCCCTTTTTGAATAATTTAAAATCTAAGCAAAATTTAGGAAAAAGTTTAAAACCAAGTTTGTAGATCTTTTCAAGGGCTACAAGTTTGGTGTTGTGAGTTTTTAAAGTTCTAGTGTAAAATGTGGAGTAATTTTAAAAAGAAGCAAATCTCAAATTTGACCCCTTTTTATTTCCCTATTCCAATTTCAAAATGGAGGCAAAATTTAAAAATAGTTTAAAAATCAAAGTTGTAGGTCTTACTTAGATGTACAACTTTGGTGTTTTGAGTTTTCAAAGTTTCAATGTAAAATTTTGAATAAAATTGAAAAGATTCAAATCTCAAATTTGAATTTCAACTCAATTTCAGAAAGTAGGCATAATTGGGTGATGGCCCAAGTATGAAAGTTGTAGATCTTCAAAAGTTATACATTTTTTTTTAGATTTTCAAGTTTTATTCAAAAATTTAAAGTAATTTAGAATTTTCTGAAATCCTAAAAGTGCTCCCATTTGAATTTGATTTCAAATTTCAAAAACTATTCAAAATCTGAGTTTGGTCCAAAAATCAAAGTTGGAGATCTCGAGAATTTGAACAACTTTCGTTTTTGGAGATTTTGAAGTTGCTATGCAAATTTGGGAGTAATTTGAATAAAACAGAAAAAGGAGAAATGTAGCGGTATTGCTACAATAGTCCGCCCATCCCCTGCTTGCCACCGAGCTGTTTGCCGCGTCACCGGCGTGCCCCGTTTGGTTGCCTCCGCGTTGCTTCTCGCGCGTGGACGCGCGTCCGTCCACGTGATCGTGTTCGCGAAGACGCTGCCAGGGTCGTGACGTTGCCGGCGCCCATAAAACGCCGAGCACCGGCCGCCGTCGTCCTCTTTTCCTCTTCAGCTCGCCGCCGGACGCCTTGGTTTCACCGGCAAAAATTCACCGTCCTCGCTCCGTTTCTGCCCGATTGCTCTTGCCACCAGCTCTGCCTTGACCTTGCGCTCCTCCCTGGCCAGGTCGCGACGCCTTTGGTCGCCGAAATCGGCCAGGCACCGGTTTTCCGTCGCGGTCGTCCGCCATGGCCGCCGCAGTCTCCTCGCCGTGGCCAGGCCACTCCGGTGCTCCTTCAGCTTTCTTCTTTCTTGCGTTGGCTTAGAATCAATGCCGTGATGCTCATCTGCTCGATTGTTTCTTGTTTGGTGGTCGGGATGAGCCGGAACGCAAGCTCGCCGCCGGTTCACGCAGCCGCCCTCGCCATCACCGACGGCAGCATCCCCTGCAGCTCCTCTGCTTCGTCTGCCGGGCTGATCAGGTATCGGTGAGCACTCCTAAGCATCCCCGAACTCTAGCTAGGCTGATTAGGGACTGAAGTGCCCGGTCCGCCGCCGCGCCACCGTGCCGCGCGTCGTCGTGTCACCATGGCCGCGGGCAAGATTGCTCCAGTCCCTAATCCGGTCAACCTATATGCTAGACGTGTGCGCGAGGTTGAGTTGAGTCCGTCGGTGCCGGTATCATCGCCGTCGAGGTCGCCGCCGACGAGTACCCGTCGGTCAACGGCGGTGTAGCCACGGTAGGACGGGGGAGCACATTGTGTTTGACCCGGGGCCCCCGTGTCAGCGACGGTGAGTAGCCGGCGCTGGGTACAAAAATGATTTTGTTCATTTTCGAATTTCCAGAAAATTGTTATGATGATGAATTTTATTTAATTCATAGGAAATTCTACGAGTGAGATAAATTTATGAAAATTTTTGTGTGGCTTCCTCATGTTGTAATATTTGTAGGAAAAATATGAAATAGTCATTTTCAGTATTTTTCTGTGGTACAAAAATAGCTCAATTAATTAAGAAATATATATTCCATGATTTTTATAGATTAATGTATAAGTCCAAAAATCATGAAAATTCATGAGTATGCTGAATTTGATGTTGCGAATCCACACAAAAAGTTTGGTATTGTTTTGATAACTTTTAATTAAATACTTTATTATATGCCTTTTCTTTATTATTTAATAAATGGTTTTTCCTATTTTTTCTAGGCGTATATAATTATCCAAAAATTATGAAGATTGTTTTGCCACTTAGTTATGATGTAAGCTTCTTAAAATAAAAATTTGAGATTAATTGGATAACTCTGATTTTATGCTTAATTTATGCTTTATTAATTAATTAGTTAATCAAATGATTAGTGTTTAATCATTTAGAGTTTGAGTCTTTTCTGTGTATGTCATTATAAAAGTTCGCAATTCCTTCTGTGCCACTGAAAAAGTTTGGTGGACTTCAGCGCCACTGCTTTAAACTTTTTTGCCCTCCATGCCACTGCCGTCAGACTGGGCTCTAACGGTGTCAAACTGCAGGTGTGAAAAGTCAAAAATACCCTTAGGTTTAAATATGCTATTAATTTTTTTAGCATCTTAATGACTTCAAATAAAAAAACTCAAAACTAGAAAGTTGTAGGTCTCGTCGAGATCTACAATTTTCATATAAAAATTATCTTTATTTAATTTCGCAAAAAATATATATTATTTTTCTAAGACATATTAATCATATCAAATCATATCTTTTTTTTGCAGAATTAAATGAAGATAATTTTTATATGAAAATTGTAGACCTCGACGAGATCTACAACTTTCTAGTTTTGAGTTTTTTCATTTGAAGTCGTTAAGATGCTAAAAAAAATTAATAACATATTTAGACCTAAGGGTATTTTCGACTTTTCACACATGTACTTTAACATCGTTAGAGCCTAATCTGACGGTAGTGGCATGGAGGGCAAAAAAGTTTGGAGCAGTGGCGCTGAAGTCCACCAAACTTTTTCAGTGGCACAGAAGAAATTGCGAACTTTTATAATGGCATACACGGAAAAGACTCTTAGAGTTTTGTGTGACTTTTGGATTGATTGTTGACCTTGGGTCATTAACATGTGATGATCCATGACATCTTATTGTGTTGCTTGAACTCATGATTAACTTGCTAACTATGATTTGTTAATGATAGTTAATGTGTTTAACATAGATCATTAATGGTTAATGATTTTTTGTGTAAGTAATTAGTGGTCATGTGATAGACTTGTTATTAGATGCAATCTCTTGGGTAAAAACAAAGTTACGGTTAGTTAACCTTTAAATTAAATTTGTTAGCTTGCAACTGTATCGCGAAGGAAAGTTGTACTCAAGTAGATAACTAATGTTTATCCTTTCTAAATGTCCCTTTTATGCTATGCTTTGTTCATTATCATGCATCATGGCATGTATTTCATCATGTTAAGCATCACATCATTTATATACGTGTAGTGCCTACGAGAGTGAGAAGATTTGTGGTGAACAAATGGTGACGAGGTTGGTGTTGATCAATCTCCGGAAAGGTGTCATCCACCAGTGATGTTGGCATCAAACTTGACTTCTACGAGAACTAACCACCGCTGCAACGCAGGCAAGCCCCGGACATACAACCACTCTTCTATTTTATAAATGCTTTATTACACCTTAAGTTTAGTGTAATGTGCATTATGTTAGGAGTTGGTTGAAACCGTTGCTGCATGATTACCTTGATCTATATTTATATCCATATGATATCCCACAAGTATATGTAGGTCGATCTCTTATGCTTAGTAATGCTTAGACTTCGATAGAAGTCGAATAATATTTTCTTTGATCACAAGAATAGGTTTATTTCTTGCTTCTCCTGACCTAATGACAGGTCATGAGAGCATGTGGAAATGAATATGAGAATGAACTTGAGACCGAACGGGGAATGGGAATTGTCTTTGGTGGTTGGTCCCGTCTGTGTCGGTTAAGGACCGTTCATTGTTGGCCCTCGAGTTAAGAAGTTTTTAATAGTACTAGCCATGTACCCATGTTGGGTAAGCCTTACTTCGGTTATTCCATCACGAGAACATCTAACCTCGCACTTGGAGTGGAGAGATAGCGAGAGTAGCGTGTACCCTCAGGGCTAGAATTGGGCCGGGTTCGAGGAGTACTGTGCTCTCGGGTGGCGATGGGCACGTTCTGGTTTTGGGCGACCCAAGTAAGAGTTGATATATGTAGGTCAAGGACTTGCATATGTCATGTGGTTAGGAAGCCCCAACTGGATAGATCAAGCGGTTCGAATCATCGTTACTCCATGAGAAAGGAGTCTTACCTTGCACCAACATCGTAGCAACAACTAGAACATGATTACTGTTGGACTTGAGATGGAAAAAAATGAATAACTAGTGTAATGCTTATATTTATGATTGAGATAGATACAGGTGCAAAAGTTAGCTATAATTAGGCTATACTAAAACTGGAGCCAAAACTTAATTAAAAGTTTAAAAGCAAGGATGCACTAGTAGTAAGCTTTTCTGCAAAACTTCTCTTTCCTAGCTTCACTACTTCCCTTAAGCCAGCATATCCTTGGAGTTTTTCTTTTCTTTTCGTCGGGTAAGTCTTGCGGAGTACAATTGAGTACTCAGGGTTTGTTAACCCCTGTTGCAGGTACTGACTGGTATTGTTAACCGAGGTCATGTCGGTGGGCTCGATATGATCAGGTTGTCCTCTCCTGACTTAGGTGCTTTACCTAAGTTGTCTTATGTAGTTCTACTCGACTTCCGCAATACAAGTTAAGTTTGTAAAAAGTTAACTTAATCATGATTTATAAATTCATTGTTGTTATTCTTCTGCACTCTGATGTAAAGTTTTGTTACAAATGTTGTAATGTTGCAGTTACTCTTTTGTTGATCCTGGTATGAGTTGTCAAATGTAGTTGAATCGGGGTCCTGTGAGAGCACCCGACATATCTTCTTAGGTTATCTAGTGTACATGCATAGCCGTCAGAGGTCTTAGGGACAATGACAGGTGCATGTGGGCCATATAATTTAGGAGGTTTTGTGACAATAGAAAGGACGTGGAAGACACTAGAAGACACCAGAATGAAGCGACCGGCCCCACCCCTAGGTCAGTCGGCCTGTCTTAGATACCAATCACGTTCTCTTTCATGCAACGCTTTCCAACCGAACTCTACTACGCATCTCCACCATCGATCAATGTCGGTTTGATCCGAGGGCCGCGGTTCATCCGTTCGGACTATATAACCAGACCCTAGACCCCCTCCATATTCAATCAATCATAATCATAGCAAGAGGTGTCCCTCGAAAGTATAACCTTAGAGCTCCACCAAACCTAGGGCATAGCTAGATAGAACAAAATTAGAGGAGGCAAGTTTCGCTTGAATTCCGGATTGTGTCGCGAGGAGGCTCGACAAAGCCTTGTACTTCTCTCTTGTATCAATATTATTGATCCATTTGTTCGTCTAGTTCATCTAGTTCATCGTGTTCTTAATCTAGTTCTTATTGTTCTTCTAGTTTTTGTTCTAGTTGATCATATTGTTCTACTTGATATGACTTTATTCTTAATCGATTATATATTCTTAGTTATAATGATCATTGTCCAATTTAATTATATATTTAGCACAATTAGATTATATTTATATTCAAGCACATGTTCTTATAGCACTTATTCTTGTGATCAGATGGTGAGTGGTCGATATTGTGTAAGCGTGGTGCTTATACATTATTTACCTGCGGATGCACCCTATATTCTAGGACATCAAGTGGTAGATCGCGGGTGTGATATTCCTGTTAAGTCCTCTATAGTCTACTCCCCAAATATAGGCCTAGTAAGACCTAGTTTCAAGGCTAGATTATGCCATGTTCTTAATCCGCCTTAGAAATATCTCTTGTGTGAAGATATAATATAATTGATACAATGACTGCTAGATGTAATTGCACCAATCAATGTATACTATGACTTATAATTAGAATAACTAGAAATTAGTCTCTAATATCTTGTTCTAATCAACGCTAATGCTATATGGTGGGAATGCTCTAGGATCTTTATAGGATGATCTTGAACTATTTATCTTATTATCTTTATCATATGATTGAATTCCTGTTCTGAGTAAAGATAGTGATCTAGTTACTCTCTTATCACATGTGAGTATAAAAGTTATAGCCTATATCCTTTATTTTTCATGTCCATTTCCAGTGGTAAAGTATAAATAACGATACCTAGAATATTCCTGTGTGAAATGCTACAATGGGTGTATTTTTATCTGTGCGCTTGCAGATAACCTTTATTCTATATTTTATGTAAGTGTCATAATCATAAGTACAACCACATCTCTAGTGTCATGTTAGGGATGACAACTTAACTTAAGCGATGCTAAGAGATGCCAACAATCTCCAGTAAATGAATCCATCCTGGTTCATCCCTGGCAGATAGATAAGCCATAATTTCAGACAACAAAATAGAATTAAAGAGATGCCCAATGACATTTAGCAAGATTTGAAAAACTCATAAGAAACTCAGATCACCGAAAACATTATTTTCAGGCATTTTCAATTCTAAAATAATCTTAAGCATCTGCAAGTGTTTAATGTGGTACTAAACGCAATAGAGAAGCTGGAAAAAAGAAACTCCCATATGATATACAAATATTATTATTGTTGTTCCTTTTTATTTTCTATGACAGCAGCAAAGCTAATGATATGTGCATTTTGCATATATCTCTCTATACGTAGGAAGATTCCTAGATAAAGATTCCAAGTAAGCTATCAACATCCTGCTCACAATATTTTAACAAATCAAATAAGGAGCCGTTTGAAACCTCTACATCAAACAATAGTATGAACAATGTTTGATAATAAAAATATAGTTGGAGAAAATATATGTTTTTAGTATGAAAATTGAAAAGTATATTTGATTGAACAGAATGCTTTGCTGCAATCAAAACAAGTTGATCCTTTCTATCTATGATAAAGTATACATCATGATATACTAATTGCAGTGTGGGTACAAGTGTTTGAAGTAATAAGACTAATAAGGCAAAATAAAATGTACATAATTTTTTTATTATGTGTAACTTGAGAATCTTTCATAGTCTGAAATAAATATAAGAAGTTTAACGAATCTGAGTTGTATGTATTTGGTGGCATAAATGCTCACTTATTTCTCACTGTAGGTCGTCTTGTCTCATATATGACATGCACAGATTAGCATGAAAACTGCTAATTCAATTTTCAGTTGGAAATATTTGTTGGCATCAATACTCATCTGTTTCTTGCTGCAGATCAGCTTGTCTCGTCCCTTGCTCAACATATAGAGCAGCCAGTGACCACATGGTTGTTCAAAATGATTGATATTTAAACCTGAGATTAAAGATCCATCAAAATTGCAATGTTAATTAGTTACAAACTGATAACAACATGATACAAATTATGACAGTACGGAATATCTCAGGACAGTCTTGTGGAGGTTAGCTTCAGACCTGGAATAAATTAAAACAACACAGGACCTGTCCGGTTCCTCTAATATAGAAAAAAGTAACTTTTTAAAATTTCAGCCAATCACCAATGTAGAATCAGTTCTTGCAATCTGTGCACAAATTAGTTAGATAGTAATTAGTCAGATAGTGTCAAAGTCAAGACCTATATTCTAGATTTCTAGCTAGGCATTTCAACGAACAAATTGTATGGAGTGGGCTATGGGCTAGTGGCCATAGAGCGACAACAAGATCTTTGCATGGAGCTCTTACACTATGAAGTCACAGCCGATGAGGAACATATTGCAGGATTTCGGGTGGTCTTCGACCACCAGCCCTCGGACCCGCGCCTCCCACAGACATCATGCGCCCACCCGACAGCCACTAGCCTGTGCAGGCACAACACATGCATCGCTCGGCCGAGCAGGACCGGCCTAGCCTCGTCATAGGCCCCGCGGCCGAGGCCATAGCTCCGTGTCCCCTTCCCAACCCCGCCTAGCCCCGCGCCTCTGCACAGATGCGCCACCACTGCCTACCTGACTTCACCTCTGCACCTCAAGCCACCACTGGTGGATTTTTCCCCCAAATCACTCAACTAAGGAAGGAACCGAGATGATGTTACCGTGGCCCTAGACGTCGCCATCAGTTTGGGTGCGGCAGCACCATTAGCATGGTCTGTTCGGACCCGTCGTCCTTGGCACTGCGTCTGCGCATGCCTCGGTGAGCTAGAGCCCGCATTTGCCACCACGACGCGATAAGACCCCCGTGCGTCGTCTTCCCCCAGCTACGTCATGGCCGCCTCCGCCTTGAGCTGAGGGAGAAGAAGGTGAAGCTATGACTCTGGCCCCTAGATTTGGCCATCATCGACGAGCCAGAGGAGGGCGCCGGTCTCTGACAACGAAGAGGCGGTGGCAGAGGTCGTGCGGTGTTTTGTTTTATTATTCTTTCTGTGGTGGCGTTGGCAACGACGGTGATGAGCTCGGGGCCAGAGACGTCGAGGCCTAGCGACGCCTGCACAATGCCGTAGTCGAAGCCTAGAATGTCCCTCCACATCCCCAGGGGGGCCACCATGCTTAGGGATCTAGCTACGCCGCCTCTAGGGTTGCCTTGCCCGTGCATCTAGCCACGCTGATGCTAGGGCCACGTGACTGGCTGCCCCTGGTGCCACGAGGTGGCCATGGAGGAAGGGCACATCACCAATCTAGATCTAGGGCGAGGTGGGGGAAGTGAGGGGAGAGAGGGTGGAGGGTCGTCGGTGGGTCAGGGATGCAGAGGGGAGGAAGTATCGCCATCGCTATCACCGTGCACATCCCT
This sequence comes from Saccharum hybrid cultivar R570, assembly GCA_038087645.1. Taxonomy (NCBI): domain Eukaryota; kingdom Viridiplantae; phylum Streptophyta; class Magnoliopsida; order Poales; family Poaceae; genus Saccharum; species Saccharum hybrid cultivar. Next base: position 2,391,001 of record JAQSUU010000043.1, on the reverse strand, counting down.
ATTCGGCCTGCTCACCGGGACGAAGGGAGCGCTAATGAGGGAAGGGGAGGGGTGCCACCGCCCTAGGGGGAAGGAGGTGGGTGCCGCCGTCGGTGGAGGGAAGGGGCTGCAAGAGGGCCGCTGCTGCGTGTGGGTGAGGGAGGAGGGCCACCAGGGCCCGCTCTTGTCGGTGCGCCGCCCGCGAGACGTCATCATCCTACGTCCGCCACCGCCTCGCAGCCGCCTCGGGAGAGAGAGGGAGGGGGCGGTATTCACTTTTCACTACAGAAAAAAAGATAGGCAGATGAATCGTACTGTGGGCTGCGGTGAGTGTGTTTGAAGCCTCTCGCGTGATGAGGCGGAGGGCGCGCGGGGCTAGGGTGAGTTTGAAGCCTAGCATCAAACATCCAATCGTGGCCATCAGATTTGGTTTGAGTGTTTTATTCGCCCTTGATTTTAATAGAGATAAATTTCTGTGTGTATTTTTCTGGGTGCACAATGGTTGAAGCTCTCAGCGGGGGATGTTTTCTTTGGGGGACATAGTATAATTTTGATTGATCCATTAGTAGATATACGCCCGAGCATGCGTGGAACAGAGGAAGTGCGGGCGCGTATGAACAGGAGCAAGTGTGGGCGACGTCTGGGCCCTAATATATCCGTATTTTAAGATAGAAGAAGCATAGAACCCACCACAGTCTTGCACTTGGGCCTCATTTCCTTTTTCTGTGGGCAAAAGTCCATTTTTCCTCTCTCATCTCTTGCAGTTGTCCGAATTTCCTCCCTAAACCACAAAACCAGGAATCTTTCCTCCTCCATCTATGAAAACCGGTTATTTTTGCACCTTGGTTGGTTTCGCAGGCTATTTGTGCCTACGTGGACCACCGACACAGCAACCACGCTGACGCCGTTTCAAAGGATGCGGCCAGCGGCCGAGCAAAACCCTAGGCCATTCCCGTCGCTCCTTTCCTCTCTCTCTCTCTCCACTCTAGTAAGACGGTGATGACGACGGAGAAGAAAGATTCCCAGTAGAGGTGGCGGCACTGAGGTTCCCTACCGTGGCGACACTAGATCCCGTCAGTGGGCAAGCCATGACGCTGGGATCTAAAGACAGCAGAGAGGTTAAGCCAACTAATCCCCAAATCTTTAGATTTTATATTCTGATGCTTTGGAATTGGTGTGTACTATAAGGTTAAGAATATGTTGGGGGCTTAGTTAGGGGTTTGTTTATTCGATTGCCTAGGGCACACGGTTGATTTGGAGGCTAGTTTATTCAACACAGTTGCTTAGTTTATTACTTGTGCTGCATAGTTGAGATCTAAGTGATTTGAGTGTAGGATGTACTTATGCATCGGGAGTTGGTTATGTCAATGAGTTTTTAAATAAGTAGATGCATGTTCTAAGCACCTGATTGAAGTGCATTCTACTTACAGTGTGGACATGGATGTTTTAAGCACCCTTGTTGTGAGGTTCCATTTCAATGGTCAATTTGTCAAAATTGGTAACATATTGTACTATTTTGGTGGATTGTAGGCAATGTCTCACATTGAGAGGGATAAAGTGCCTTTGCCAGAGGTTGTTGGTCATCTTAAAGATCACTGCACTATATCAGAGGGGGCTTTGCTGCATTGGTTATTCCCTGGTAAAGAACTTGATAGTGGACTTCGTGTTCTATTGGACGACAATGCTTGCATTCAAATGTCAGATGCTATCGAAAAGGAGTGGTGGCTGATATATATGTTGAGGATCCATAGCAAGATGAGGCTGCAAATGAAGAGTACTACTCAGAAAAAGCTAAGACCAAGGCGCATGAGGAAGAAGAGTCAAGTGCAGACAGTGACTACATGCATGGAGACTCCTGCTCTTCTGAAGACGATGATGAAGCTGCAAAAATTATCAAAAAGTTTAGGGATTTAAAAAAGAAGATGAAGGAGGGACAAAGTGCAACACTAGATGATGTGGTGCTGAAAGGCTCAACTAGTATGCTTGCCAGATTTGAAATTATTGAAGATGGGTATGGTACTCCATATGTAAAGAGCAGTGAAGAAGAAGCCTCTGAAGTGGAAGCTAATAGTGAGGGAGAATTAATAAGAAACAATGATGGCCTACCAAGGTTTAAGAAGAGCCCAGGTACTCCAATTTTCTCCTTGGGCATGAAGTTCAGAAGCAAACAACAATTTAAGAAGGAAATAATTAGATATGGCCTTACTAAGAGGAAATGTATCAAATTCGTAAAGGATGATCCAACAAGAGTGAGGGCAAAGTGTGAATGGAAGCACTGTCCATGGGTCATTTTGTTATCAACCAACACTAGGACTGAGAGCTGGTAGATTATCACAGTTAATGAATTCCACACATGTCCTCCTAGGAGGGACAACATGTTGGTTACTGCTAGAAGGATTGTAGAGAGGTATGAGAAGTTCATAATGGCCAATCCTACATGGAATTATGGAAGCATGAAGCATACTATGCTAGAAGAGATGTTTGCAGATGTTAACATTGCTAAGCTGAAGAGAGCAAAGGCCATGGTCATGTAGAAGGTACTAGACTCCACAAAAGGATAGTACCAGAGACTGTATGACTACCAGGATGAGCTACTGAGAAGTAATCCTGACAGCACTATCATAGTGGTAAAAGAACCACATGTGGAGCCTCCAACTTTTCAAAGAATGTTCATTTGCCTAGATGCATTGAAGAAAGGTTTCATTGCAGGTTGTAGGAGAGTTGTGAGACTAGATGGATGCTTTTTTAAAGGTGCAACTTGAAAGCATCTAGGCTCCGAGAGTTGGTTTTGGCAATTGATGACAACGCATTATCACCATGACTAACGTATGTTTTACAGAAACTTTGGTAAGTTAGGTCATGGGATTGGTAACTGCTTTGGGCACTATGGTATTCATGCGCCTTGATGGAAATTATTTTAGTTTTCAAAGGGTTAACGACAAGATTAAGGACGGTTAGTTTCGGATGTCAAGGTGTTGGGTTACATTCGGAATAGTCGTTAGGATCTTCGCTTTTTTCCTTTGGCCGTACTATAAAGGGGGGCATGAGCAAATAGCTTGACCTAGGTGAGTCTTTTGTTTAGGTGTGGTGCACACTTGTCAAACTTAGCACTAGGTAGCTCAGGTGAAGCCCAAAGTTTAGTTGGGAGCAACTCGGCTCAAGTTGTGTCGTGTTTCAAAGTCGTTTGAGCCGTTTACTCTTGACCGAACGCGATCTCTGTCTTGACCGAACGCGTCCGGTCAGTGCTGATAGTTACTGCATTTCAACTTGGTTGACCAGACACAGTCCTTGCGAGGACCGGACACGTTGATCATGTTGACACGTGTCTCAGAGGGTAAAAGAACTAATCGGACGCGACTAAAAAATGATCGGACGCGTCCGGTTACGTTCCAGTAAGGTACATTGCTAACCTGACGCGTCTGGTCATCACTAATCGGACGCGACCAAGCGTCAGGTCAAAGTATAGTAAGGTCCTTGCATGACCGACCATGTCCGGTCACCCCTGATCGGTGCGTCCGGTCACTCAGCGCTGTCGGTTAGATTTTTAACCGTTACATTCGACCGGCGCGTCCGGTCACATCGACCGGCGCGTCCGGTCAGTGCGTATTTTGCTGAGTTGGCAGGTAACAATTGGATTTGACTATGGTGTGTATAAATACATTCCCTCCACCTCTTTTAGAGGTCTCTTGCTCATTTGTTTAGCTGAGAAACACCTTTCAAGTGCAAGGAAGTGCAAGAGCTCTAGTGAGGGTAGTGATTTGAGAATCAAAGTTTGAAATCCCTCATTAGTGACTAGGGAGTAGCAAGTGTGCATCCACCTTCTCATTAGGCTTGTTGTGGTCAAGTGAGAGTTCTAGCTTGTTACTCTTGGTGATCGCCATCACCTAGATGGCTTGGTGGTGATTGGGAGTTTGGTGATCATCCGGCGGAGCTTGTGGATGACCCAACTCATCTTGTGAGCGGTTTTAGACGATTCACCGCGATGGAGTGTCAAAGAATCAGCTCGTAGAGAGCACTTGATCCTTGCGCGGATCAAGGGGGAGCTACACCCTTGCGCGGGTGCTCCAACGAGGACTAGTGGGGAGTGGCGACTCTTCGATACCTCGGGAAAAACATCGCCGTGTTCCTAACCCTTACTTTCAAGCATTTACTTTCTTGCATTACTTTCATTGCTTGGTTTACTTTCCTAGAATTGCCATGCTAGACTAGGATTGGAACTTAGGGTGCAAAACTTTTTACTAGTAGAATCACAAGGAACACTAGTAGGCACTAGGGGTGAATTTTGGCTTGTAGGATTTAATTCTTGCAATTAATTTTTAGAAAAGCCCAATTCACCCCCCTCTTGGGCATCTTGATCCTTTTAATTGGTATCAGAGCTGAGTTGCTCCTAAATTAGGCTTCACTGCCTAGAGTAAGATGTCTAATGGGGAAGGACCACCTCCTATCTTTGAGGGAGATGATTTTCCATATTAGAAAATCCGCATGGAGGCATACCTCGAAGCCATAGATGTTGGGTGTCTTAGAGCCGCCACCGAAGGGCTTTCCGCTTTCAAGGATCCCGCCAACCCAAGTGGTGACGAGAAGTACGACCGGTGGAATGCAAAGGCAAAAAATGCACTCTACCGGGGCCTAGGCACGGATATCTTCAATCGTGTGCGTAATGTAAAAAATGCTCATGAATTGTAGGAAAACCTTTATGCTCTCCATGAGGGAACTAAGAGTGAGTGTGAGGAACGCTATCATATTGCTTTGAAGAAAATTAAATCCTTTGAGATGCTTTCCAAAGAAAGTGCTAATGACATGTACACTCGATTGAATGTTCTTATAGAGGATCTCAATGCTCTTGGGCTCACTCAAATGAGTCAATCGGATGTTGCAAGGAGGATCTTGAGTGTTCTTCCCATTGAGAAGTATGGTCACATTGTCACCGTGCTTCACCAAAGTGATCTCTCCACCGCAACACCGACACAAGTATTGGGAAAGATCAATGCATATGAGATGTACATGCACATCACTCCGGAAGAGGGCTCATCATCTTCCAAGAAGAAGGACTTGGCCTTCAAAGCTAGTCATGACAAGAAAAAGAAGAAGGACCAAGCCATGATTGTGCAAGAAAGCTCAAGTAAAAGTGATATTGATGATGCATCACTTGCACTCATGGTGAGAAAGACCACCAAGATGCTAAAGAAGCTCAACAAGAGTGGCATCAAGTTCGATGGCAAGAAGAAAAAGTTCTTCACAAGTAGCAAGAGAAAGCCAATATCCGAGATAGATTGCTACAATTGTGATGAACTTGGTCACTTAGCTCATCAATGCCCTAAGCCTCCAAAAGACAAGTACAAGAATAAAATAAGGGCAAGAAAAATGATTCTAGTGATGAAGAAGATGAGAAGAAGAAGAAGAAGCCATACAAGAAGAAGGATGGTAAGAAGAAAGAGTTTCAAAAGAAGAAGAAGGGAGGCAAAGCTTACATTGTTGGTGATTGGCTCACCGATATTGAGTCATCATGTGAGTCCTTCGGTGATGAAAGCGACGATGAGAAAGAGAAGGTTGCCGCATTTGTGATTGGGCCATCATCATCTTCACCGACATCTTCATCACCACCTTCACCGCCACCTTCACCGTCATCATCCACTACTCACCTATGCCTTATGGCCAAGGGTGAACGAAAGGTACAAAACAATGAGAGTGACGATGATGATAGTGATAGTGATGATGAATATGATGCACCTTCTTATGATGAACTAGTAAAATTGCTAAACAAATACTCAAAGTCATAAGAAGAACTAGAAATGAAAATGATGAGCTTCAAAATGAAAATGAATCACTTTCAACTAAGCTTAAGAATGCACAAAAGACTAGTGATGAGCTCAAAAATCAAAATGAAATTATGTCTTCTACTCTTAAGGAGCTCAAAACTTCTAACAAAGAGCTTAGAGATGAACATGATAAACTTGAGAAGAAGCATGATGAGGTCAACACTAGGCATAACTCGCTAAAAGATAAATATACTACATTGAAAATCAATTATGATAGTCTTGTTGTTGCTAATGAGCTTTCTCTTGAGATACATGATGCTACTAACCAGGTTGTTAAGATTGATATAGCTATATCATGTAATGACTTGATTAATAAGAGCATTGAGCAAGGCTTTAGTGGCAAAGGCAAGAAAGTGGTTGAGTCCGACAATCATGATGATTATGTCAAGGTAAAGAGTGAAAATGAGATGCTTAGAAATGAGAACAAGAAGCTAAAAGGGTTGATGTTTCTTGAAAAGCAAACATCAAATGAGTCACTTATTGAAGAGAACAAAAAGCTCAAGCAAGAGAAAGAGCATCTCAAGACCGGTCTAAGCAAGTTCACAAGAGGGCAATATTTGCAAAGTGAGCTACTCATGAACACCATCATAAAGATGGATAGAAGTGGCATTAGTTACCTAACAAATCAAGAGAAGAAGGTTAAAGCTCAACAACAACAAAGCAAGTCAAAGCCCAAGCTAAAAAGATGTGTTGAGTATGGACAAGAGGGCCATTTTGCTCATGAGTGCAAAACTCCACCACCACAACCCTTGTCCAAGCATGCTAGACCCTTTGCTTTCAATGCTCATTACATGCTTAGAAAATATTCAAGTGGAAAGATGAAAGTCATGTTCTTGGGTCCCCCAAACAAGAATAGGCCTAAGAAAATTTGGGTTGCCAAGTCACTGGTTGAGAAAGTCAAGGGTCCCTCTCAAGTTTGGGTCCCTAAACAAAAAGCTTGATCTCCTGTGTGTAGGTGAACTACAAGACCGGTGGATCTCATTAGGTTATTAATAGTGGTTGCACTCAACATATGACCGGTGACCCTCGTATGTTCATCTCACTTGAAGAGAATGGAGAATGTCAAGAGAAGATCACATTTAGGGATAATTCAAAGAGCAAAGTCAAGGGTATAGGCAAGATTGCAATATCAAATGATCACTCTCTTTCAAATGTGCTCTATGTTGCTTCCTTGAGTTTCAACTTACTATCCGTTGGGCAACTTTATGACCTTGGCTACCAATGCTTATTCACACCAAATGAAGTGGTTTCAAAGTTAGATGACAAACAAATGATTTTCAAAGGCTTTAGATACAACAATCTCTATCTTGTTGATTTCACCTCCAAAGAGGCAAACTTGATGACATACTTATTCACCAAGACTTCACTTGGGTGGCTTTGACATAGGAGGCTTGCTCATGTTGGAATAAACACTCTCAACAAGCTATTGAATAAAGAATTAGTGAGGGGCTTGAAGGATGTAAAGTTTGAGAAGGATAAACCTTATAGTGCATGTCAAGCCGGCAAACAAGTTGCAAATACTCATCCAACAAAAGCCTTCATGTCAACATCAAGAGTGTTAGAACTTATACACATGGATTTGTTTGGTCCAACAACTTACAAGAGCTTGGGTGGAAATCTTTATTGTCTTGTGATTGTGGATGACTACTCAAGATATACTTGGACTTTCTTTCTTCATGACAAATCCAAAGTGGCCAATTGCTTCAAGAAGTTTGCTAAGAAAGCTCAAAATGAATTTGAAGTCAAGATAAAGAAGATTAGAAGTGACAATGGCAAAGAGTTTAACAACACAATATTGAAGCTTATTGTGATGAGATTGGAATCAAGCATGAAGTTTCATCAACCTACACTCCTCAACAAAATGGTGTAGTTGAAAGAAAGAATCGAACATTGATTACCCTTGCAAGAACAATGCTAGATGAGTACAACACACCGGAAAAATTGTGGGCCGAGGCAATCAACACCGCATGCCATGCTTCAAATCGCCTCTTCCTACAAAAGTTTCTTGGCAAGACCCCCTATGAGTTGCTAAATGGGAAGAAGCCGGACATCTCATTCTTCTAGGTGTTTAGTTGCAAATGCTACATCTACAAGAAGCGTTAACACCTAGGGAAGTTTCAAAGACGTTGTGATATTGGTTTTCTTATTGGTTACTCATCAAAGTCCATAGCATATAGAGTATTTAACCATGCCACCGGTTTGGTTGAAGAAACATATGATGTGGAATTTGATGAATCTAATGGCTCCCAAGGAGCAATTGAGAATTATAATAATGTAGGTGATGAACCATTGAGGGAGGCAATGGAGAACATGCCGGTGGGAGACATCAAGCCTAAAGATTATGAAGACGATGTACAAATTGTCAATCCACCATCTTCATCACATGTGCCTCAAGATGATGATAAGAATGAGAGGGTTGAAAATGAAGATACTCATGTCTCTCATGAATAAGCCGAGGCACAAGCTCAAGATATTGATGCTCCTCAACCTCCTTCTCAAGTGGTTGAAAGAAGAAACTCACCTCTACTTCAAGCACATCCACAATATCTCATCATAGGGAGTCCTACAAAGGGTGTAATGACTCGATCTCAAAAGCTTGCTTCTTTTGTTGAACATCACTCATTTGTCTCTTATCTTGAACCTAAGAATGTAGAAGAAACTCTTCAAGATCTGGATTGGGTGAATGCTATGCACGAAGAATTGAACAACTTCACCCGCAATCAAGTTTGGACACTTGAAGAGCATCCAAAAGGTGCAAGAGTCATTGAAACCAAGTGGGTGTTCCACAATAAGCAAGATGACTAAGGCATAGTAGTGAGGAACAAGGCAAGACTAGTTGCAAAGGGGTTCTCTCAAGTTGAAGGTCTTGATTTTTGAGAGACCTTTATACCTGTTGCAAGACTTGAAGCCATCCGTATCCTTCTTGCATATGCATCACATCATAAAATGAAACAATATCAAATGGATGTGAAAGTGCTTTTTTAAATGGCTTCATAAATGAACTAGTCTATGTTGATCAATCCCCCGAGTTTGAAGACCCTAGATATCCTAATCATGTTTATAGGTTGTCCAAGGCGCTATATGGGCTCAAGCAAGCCCCTAGAGCGTGGTATGAGCGCCTCCGGGACTTCCTTATTGAGAAGAGCTTCACTATTGGGAAAGTCGACACCATACTATTCACCAAGAAGCTTAATGGAGAGATCTTCATTTGTCAAGTCTATGTTGATGATATTATCTTCGGATCAACAAATGAAGATTATTGCAAGGAATTTGGAGAATTGATGTCGAAGGAGTTCGAGATGTCTATGATTGGTGAACTTACATTCTTTCTTGGTTTTCAAGTCAAGCAAATGAGAGAAGGGATTTTCATCTCCCAAGAAAAGTATACCAAGGATCTTCTCAAGAGATTCAAGATGGAAGATTGTAAGCCAATCAAGACCCCAATGCCATCTAATGGACATCTCAACCTAGATGAGGGAGGTAAACCGGTTGATCAAACTCTCTATCGTTCTATGATTGGTAGCTTGTTGTACCTTACCACATCTAGGCCCGATATCATGTTTAGTGTGTGCATGTGTGCTCACTTTCAAGCGTGCCCTAAAGAACCTCACCTAAGTGCTGTAAAAAGAATTTTAAGATATCTTAAGTACACCCCAAGCATTGGTCTTTGGTATCCTAAAGGAGCTAGATTCCAACTAGTTGGCTATTCTGACTCGGATTATGCCGGTTGCAAAATTGATAGAAAAAGCATATCCGGAGGGTGCCACTTGCTTAGGAGGTCTTTAGTATCTTGGTCATCTAAAAAGCAAAATAGTATGGCTTTGTCCACTGCCGAGGCGGAATACATTGCCGTAGGGACTTGTTGTGCATAAATCTTATACATGAAACAAACCCTCCTAGACTATGAAGTTGTTCTTGATAAGGTGCCACTTTTATGTGACAATGAAAGTGCCGTTAAAATTGCTAATAATCCGGTACAACACTCACGCACCAAGCACATTGATATCCGCCACCACTTTCTAAGAGATCATGTTGCTAAAAATGATATATCACTAGAAGGTGTAAGAAGTGAAAATCAATTAGCGGATATCTTCACTAAACCTTTGGATGGGGCCACCTTTTGTAGGTTGAGAAGTGAACTAAATGTGCTTGATTCTAGTAACTTTAAAAGATGAGCTTGTGTTGTCCCTTGCATTGCATTGTACTAGATGTCATGTTTTATTTCTCCGTAATGCATCTAGGACTTGTCTAACACGGTTACGATAACCCTCCTTTAAGCCTAACCATGGATTAAACTTGACAAGCAACCTAGTCTTTCTTTCTCGCTTTGCATTGCATATGCATGGTTGTTGCTTTGTCATTTCTTTTCGGTTTGGCTTTGAGCAACCTCTGTGTTCGTCCATGAATAGAGAGAGCATTTGACGCTCCCAAGGGTTCATAAACTCTATTGCATGGCCATACATTGCTCCTCGGATGTTTATTGCATATTTTCCTAAAAATAATACTAGCCTAAGACAAAATATTTTCAAAATCTTAAGGGTTTGAGAGAGGTCACTCATATCAGGTTCCAATTGGTGTTTATTTGAGTCTCTTTGAATTGAAACTTGATTGGGAGAAGTCGCATCGAAGGTCAGATTGAAGAAAGGCGTTAAACAGCGACCGGACGCTGGACCGGACGCGTTGTTGCTTCACCACTGTGTCCGGTCCCGACAACCACCAGCGCGTCTGGTCATCCCGAAGACAAATCTCAAGGACCTGTGACCGGACACTGGATCGGACACGACGCTGTGACCACTGCGTCCGGTCTCGGACCCCACCACCATGTCCGGTCATGCGCGATGAGTTCCCAAGTGATCTCTGACCAGATTCTGTCCGCGTCCGGTCAGCTCTAACCGAACACGTCCAGTCGTGCTAGGAGCTTACTAGACTCTGACCGGACGCTGCTCCACCGCGTCTGGTCAGGCGACCAGCGCGTTCGGTCACCGCATGAAAAGCGGATCTGCCCTCTTTTAACCGTTCGTCTCGATCTATTCCGTCTTCGGTTCTTTCATCCGCCGCCGCCGCCTTGCCCTAGCGTGCCTCGTCGTTTTGCGCCATGCCACGCGTGCCTTCTCCCTCCTCCGTAGCTCAGTCATGCCATCGTGCCTCCATCGTCCTCCACCACCTGCACCGCCTCCGATCGCCGCACCCGCTGCTCCTCTGCCGCGCCACGTCGCCGTCTTCGCCATGACTGCCGTAGCCGCACGTGCCGCCGCAGCTGCTCCTCCTCTGCCACACGCACAACCGAAGCTTCTCCTTCGTGCTGTGCAGCTGCTGCTTCGCTGACTCCGCGACTCCACCTGTCCGCACGTCGATGTCCTTTGACAGCCTTGACCTAACCCTAACTCGTCGCGATGTTTTTCAAATTCACTCTGGCCGTTCTCCATCAACGTTCCTTCACGCGACTTCATCTCCACAAGGTTGTTTTGCGTTGCCTTGATCTTTTCTCTTGGATTACCGATGAAATCCCGTTGAATTCTAATTCCATTGCATATCTCGGCACTCTAGCGCTCGTCCGAAGTTTCCGCAAAACCCTCGCGCGTCAAGGTCCCTCACCTTTTCACCGGAGTCTCGCTCATCTGAGGTAGCTATTGCGACCTATTCTTTTCTTATCTCGTATGCTTGCTTTCATAAGGACCTCGCTCATCTGTTAGTTAAAATAAAATGCTTAATATTATCTCTATCTATTTTATCTTTACAGAGAGTCTTGTCGGTGCTCTGTGTGTGGCAGTTGATCAGTTTTGAATCCGAGGCCAAGCCTGTGGATACGGTTTGAGGCCAAGCCTCACGAGAGTCAGTTCATCATCTTTCACTATCAGGGTTTCTCAGTCACACAGATTCATCAGCTTGGTTCATTGCAAGAATGCTGGTGGTGCACTGAGTGACGGGGACGAGAGTCCTCCCAGGTTGACAGAGGTTGCCTGTGGCAAGCGTAGGAAGATTGCCGCCAAGAAGAGAAAGAGGACACTCACTGAGGCGGAGATAGCACAGGTAGTTGCTGATGTAGCAGATCTAGCCGAGAGAGGTGGCAGAGGCAGTGGGATTCACATTGGCGAGCATCGCTTTCATCTTGAAGGTCGACAGCTTGGTACAGAGGCCACTGAGGAGACAGAGGACCCACCTACAGAGCAGCCCACAGAGGACACAGAGGAGACAGAGGAGCAGACCGTTCAGACTCCACCGCATCATCGCACAGGACGTACGCGTGCTCAGGTGACACCTAGGCCAGAGGGCCAGCGACATGGAGGTCGTCCACCTCCTAGGGCTCGAGGTCACCCCACAGTCGAGCACTTTGACTTGAGGGGAGCTACAACACGATAGGTCTAGGCTCTTCGGTTTGTCGAGGTTGGTTGGTGGTTCCCACCTCAGCGGGACCCCCGAGCCTCAGAGGGCTTCTACACACCTCTGCACGAGGACTTCTACAGAGCCTATGTTAACAGCGGAATTGCTTTCAAACCTCAGAGAGTTTGTTGGCTCGAGGCTTTAGTTGTTGTTGTTGGTGAGCAGCTTCATCCACACCTGTCCTTTTTACCTAGTTTGTTAGATTTTCTAGGACGGACTGGAGCTTACTGTGGGACTTGGGTCAGAGAGTTCTATTCCTCACTGTGGATTGACCCTGCTCACGAGTTCATACACTTTGCATTCCGAGGCTGTGACCGCAGGTTATACAACACCAGGGTATGGGAGATTCTCAGACTCCCTGCTTCAGAGACAAAGATTCACCAGTTGTGCTTTGGTCAGACTTCACCACCGAGACGTCCTCACAGAGGTTCAGTGCCACCCATAGACCTAATCAGACCTTGCTTTCGTGAGCCATTTGGTGAGGGGTCCAGACGTACACCTGCTAGCTTGACACCCCTTGCTAGAGTGCTTGATGCCATTGTGAGGCGGACTCTTCTTCCGAGGCTAGGATACAGAGAGGGCCTAACACGTATGCAGCTATGGGTAGTCCATCACCTCATTTCTCAGACACCGTTTGATATTTGGGATTTGATGCTCTGTGAGATGGAGGACACTTTGGCAGAGGGCTTCAAGGGTCACTGACAGTTACCGTATGTGCACGGGATTTGCTTCATCATTCGATCTACGTGTGACCTGCCTACAGAGATTAGGGCTGAGATCTCAGATACCACTAATGCATTCCCTGAGTATGACATTCGATAGTTGTGGGCTTCTGTTACTAGAGAGCAGGCACCTAGGCCAGGACAACGTCAGAGGACAGAGGTTCCCGAGACAGCAGCTGAGTAGGATGAGACCGTTGAGGGTCTTGCAGAGGTCGAGCTTGCAGATCTTGATGCTCAGCCAGCTGATCCAGTTGAGAATGATGCCACTGACAGCACAGACGAGGATTACCAGCCTATTCCCTAGTATCGCTCTCCTCGGTCTCACGACCATGAGGCCGGTGGTTCAGGATTAGCCTTCCGCTCAGACCCAGCCATGGTGGCTATCCTTGAGAGGCTGACCTAGGCCTAAGAGAGGTAGGAGGTTCAGATGCAGTGACAGGCTTAGGACACAGCAGCTGCATTCGCTCAGATTCAGGCTCATCAGGACGAGTTCCAGAGGCAGCAGCTTGAGTTTCAGAGGCAGTAGTTTGAGATGCAGAGGCAGCAGGTAGCCACCCAGCAATAGTATCTTGAGCTCCTGTGACACCTCGTCACTGTTGGGGTTTGTCCACCACCGTCTGTCCTTACTCTAGCACTACAGTCAGTGGACCTCAGAGTCAGGGACAACCGAGCTTTCAGTTCACCTCCCTCAGCAGCAGGTTCCTCAGACCTTTCAGTCCTCGAGCTACACTCCTATTTAGATGGAGTTTACTCCACCAGTTCAGCTCGGACCTCATCTTCTGATAGGCACTCCTTTCCCTGACTTGAGTGCTTCTTACAGCGAGCTGACTGGTCAGCCGATACCCTCGCATACCACAGTTGTGACCACTTCAGGGATGTCAGCTTCAGAGACTGTGGCTCCTCCAGTGACAGGGACCGAGACTACAGAGATAGTGCCGTCGTCAGTTGCCTCGATAGATCCTCCCATAGTTTGTGCTTTTTAGGCTCAGATGACAGAGACTGCTCCTATTATTGCTACTGCTTTATCAGTTCTTGCTCCTGCTCTATAGACCTAGACTGCTTCACTGCCACGTGTATCTATAGAGGGTTAGCCTGATAGCTCAGAGTCAGAGGAGGACACTTCACAGTTCGTGATCACTCCACGCTCCTCGGCACCCGTCACGACTGCTTCTGTTCCCCCGTCGGATCCTTAGTTTTTTTGGCGTTTGATGCCAAAGGGGGAGAGAAAGTAGATTCAGGGGAAGTTTTGATAGAGGGCTTTGTTTTTTCTTTGTGTGCTACATTCATGTATCATGTTTATATTCCCGCACTTGCATTTTGTGACATGTGTGCTTGTGAGATACTTGAGTCATATGTGGATTATCTTGTCACTACTATATATCATGTCACTTAATTGGTTCTGGCTCATAAGGTTGTGCTTCCATGCCTTACATTGATTTCATATGAGCTATATTTTATGTGTACTAACTCTTCATGTTTTATCCTATAAGTACACCCTGTTGGCTTGGAGCACATAAGCAATTCCTAACCCCTTGTGCTTATTGTCTTTTGCTTATGTGAACCAAGCATGTTCAAAAATCTCAACTCTTATATCTACTGAATCAAAGTGTTGTCATCAATCACCAAAAAGGGGAAGATTGAAAGCATCTAGGCCTCGAGAGTTGGTTTCGGCAATTGATGACAACGCATTATCACCATGACTAACGTATGTTTTGCAGAAACTTTGGTACATTAGGTCATGGGATTGGTAACTGCTTTGGGCACTATGGTATTCATGCCCCTTGATGGAAATCGTTTCAGTTTTTAAAGGGTTAACGACAAGATTAAGGATGGTTAGTTCCGGATGTCAAGGTGTTGGGTTACATTCGAAATAGTAGTTAGGATCTTCGCTTTTTCCTTTGGCCGTACTATAAAGGGGGGGCATGAGCGAGTAGCTTGACCTAGGTGAGTCTTTTGTTTAGGTGTGGTGCACACTTGTCAAACTTAGCACTAGGTAGCTTAGGTGAAGCCCAAAGTTCAGTTGGGAGCAACTCGGTTCAAGTTGCGTCGTGTTTCAAAGTCGTTTGAGCCGTTTACCCTTGACCGGACGCAGTCTCTGTCTTGACCGGACGTGTCCGGTCAGTGCTGACAGTTACTGCATTTCAACTTGGTTGACCGGACGTGTCCGGACAGTGCTAACAGTTACTCATTTCAACTTGGTTGATCGGACACGGTCCTTGCGAGGACCGGACGCGTTGATCATGTTGACACGTGTCTCAGAGGGTAAAAGAACTAATCGGACGCGACTGGAAAATGATCAGATGCGTCCGGTCACATTCTAGTAAGGTACTTTGCTGACCTGACACGTCTGGTCATCACTGATCGGACGTGACCGAGCGTCAGGTCAAAGTACAGTAAGGTCCTTGCACGACCGGACGTGTCCGGTCACCCCCGATCGGTGCGTCCGGTCACTCAGCGCTGTCGGTTAGATTTTCGACCGTTACATTTGACCGGCGCATTCGGTCAGTGCGTATTTTGCTGAGTTGGCAGGTAACAGTTGGATTTAACTGTGGGGTGTATAAATACATCCCTTTCATCTCTTTTCGAGGTCTCTTGCTCATTTGTTCAGCTGAGAAATACCTATCAAGTGCAAGGAAGCGCAAGAGCTCTAGTGAGGGTAGTGATTTGAGATCAAAGTTTGAAATCCCTCATTAGTGACTAGGGAGTAGCAAGTGTGCATCAACCTTCTCATTAGGCTTGTTGTGGTCAAGTGAGAGTTCTAGCTTGTTACTCTTGGTGATCGCCATCACCTAGACGGCTTGGTGGTGATTGGGAGTTTGGTGATCATTCGACGGAGCTTGTGGATGACCCAACTCATCTTGTGAGCGGTTTTGGGTGATTCATCATGATGGAGTGTCAAAGAATCAGCCCATAGAGAGCACTTGATCATTGCACGGATCAAGGGGGAGCTACACCCTTGCGCGGGTGTTCCAACGAGGACTAGTGGGGAGTGGCGACTCTCCAATACCTCGGGAAAAACATCGCCGTGTTCCTAACCCTTACTTTCAAGCATTTACTTTCTTGCATTACTTTCATTGCTTGGTTTACTTTCCTAGAATTGCCATGCTAGACTAGGATTGGAACTTAGGGTGCAAAACTTTTTACCGATAGAATCACAAGGAACACTAGTAGGCACTAGGGTTGAATTTTGGCTTGTAGAATTTAATTCTTGCAATTAATTTTTAGAAAAGCCCAATTCACCCCCCTCTTGGGCACCTTGATCCTTTCACAACTAATGGTGAATTGTTGTGTGCTATAGGGAGGGATGCCACCAACCAAATGTACCCTATTGCATGGGTTGTGGTTGAAAAAGAAACAAATGAAACTTGGGACTGGTTTGGTGGTCTGTTGTTTAAGGACTTGGGTGTTGGTGATGGCTCTGATTGGGTGTTTATTTCAGATCAGCAAAAGGTATGTGTGCTGCCTTCATCATATTGAGCTTTACTGCATTACATGTGTTACGAAAAAGTATGTAACTCTAGGTTGGTTTATTGTAGGGAATTTTAAATGCAGTGCAAATTGGGCTCCAAATGCATAACACAGAAATTGTGCAAGGCATATATATGCTAATTGGAAGAAACATTTCACTGAAAAGGAGTGGCAGAAGAAGTTCTGGGCTTGTGCCAAGGCCCCTTGTCTGATGTTGTTCAACTTGGCTAGAGCAAGGTTAGCTAGGGCAACAGTTCAAGGAGCTCAAGCTATTCTTAACACTCATCCACAACTCTGGAGCAGGGCATGGTTTAGGTTAGGATCAAATTGTGATAGTGTGGATAACAATTTGTGTGAGTCATTTAACAAGTGGATTGTCGAAGCTAGATATTTTCCAATAATCACTATGTTAGAAACAATAAGAAGGATTTCTCTTCCTTCTACACTAACCTCATACCAACTACTACCATGACTAGTCCCAATAACACCAGAAACAACAAAAGCCTCTGCATCTCCATCTTCACTTTAGCAAGGGAGGCAACATGTTCTTCAACCTTGGCTAATAAGCGTGCATTCTCTATTTTTGCTTGCTCAAGCTGCTTCCCGACAGCAGCAAGTAAGCGTGCATTCTCTGTTTTCTCTTGCTCAAGCTGGTTCCCGACAGCAGCAAGATCTTGCTGTAAATTGACCCTCTCCCTTTTTAGATTCCACACGGCATCACGCAAATCAACTAGAAGATCTCGTACAAAATCATCATGCAAAGGTTCATACCACCCACGGAAGGAACATCCACCACTCTGTGTAGAAAAATTTCCCCAAATTACCATTCAAAACTAGAAATTGGCAACCAAAATCAAGGATTCAGAACACCATCAATTCAACATTCACTCACCCGAGCACGATAGCACTTGAAATACCTATGGCCTGGATTATCGTCGCTCCATGAGATCCAGCGAGCAGCCTTCTGCCCGTAGTAGCATAGCACCGCTGGCTCGTAGGCGAGAGGACCGACCCGGTAGGGTATCGGCGACTGACGTATGCCTCCATCGCCGGCCCAGGATGCGCGCGATGAGCAAGTACTGGCCGAGACCGACATCAATGGCAACGGTGGAGCTTTGGTTACAGTTCAGTGGAGAATAACGGGGGAGAGAGGAAGCGGAGAGAGAGAGAGAGGAAAGGAGCGACGGGAATGGCCTAGGGTTTCGCTCGGCCGCTGGGCACATCCTTTGAAACGGTGTCAGCGTGGTTGCCGTGTCGGCGGTCCACGTAGGCCCAAACAGCCTGTGAAACCAACCAAGGTGCAAAAATAACCGGTTTTCATAGATGGAGGAGGAAAGATTCCTGGTTTTGTGGTTCAGGGAGGAAATTCGGACGACTGCAAGAGATAAGGGGGGAAAATGGACTTTTGCCTTTTCTGTGGTCTGTTTACCAGCTGGCCATATACGAGGCCCTAGAGAAGCCCATCCAGAAGTCGATAGGCTTTACAGGGCAGGCTTCACCATCCACAATTCACCGTCAAAAAGAAGTCCCTCCGTTCAAATAATTTACAAGCTGTTTGGTTCCATTGATGGTAACGTAAAAGGTAACGTAAATAAATCACGGGGGCACTTGAGGGGGTATCGCTGGTCCTTGATTTGTTTGGTAGCGTGCAGTAAAGGTATTGGATACCATTACTGTGTTTGGTTCCATCGCCGGTAACGTGAACGCTGTACTGCACTGCACTAGTTTTGCTCTAGATTTGAATACTGGGCTGATAGCTAATCTAACAGGCCATTCAATTCAGTAATATATTCTGACAAGAACATGACACGATCATCAAAGAAAATTTACACCAACTTAAAATTGCTAGCCAATCATTACAATTACAAATTCAACCAAAATGAAACCTTCCATTTCATCTTACAAAAGAAAAGTGTCTGTTAAATAAACTGACATGTCTCAAGATATCATATCTTAAAATAACTTGCCAACCATTGAAAAATTAACCGTACTGCAAACCAACATAGTATTTGAAATTCTACCATGTTGGTCTTCTAGTAGAAAGATAAAAGTGATATGTCTTAAAATATCATGCCAACCATTGGAGATTTAACCTTACTACAAACCAGCATAGTTGGCAAAAGGCTCAAAGCCAATAAGTAAAGTAGAAAAAGCAAGATACTCCAAATGCACAGAGCAAACATTCCTTTTCCACCTCCAACAGTAAGCACTATCAACATCCCTTTTACACCTTCAACTCTTGAATGAAAATGCAAACATCTTATCTTCCTCCTTCTATCCGTTTCCTTGTCTCCTCCTCTATAAAAAAATGATTTTAGAAAGACAGAGTATATGTGCATAAAAAAACAGCACCATAGATTTTGTGCATAGCTCACAATGACAACAGTACAGAGCATGCATGTTTTATAAAGAGTGTTGGCTAACAATCGTACCATTAAGCATGTTTAGAATGAACTCCCTCCTCAAAGACTGGTCAAGGGTTAGCAGCATACTCATTTGATCTGGCGATTTCACAAACACAGTAGCAGCTTTGATTTGTTCTGTCCTGGTAAACCCCAGCTTGTGCAACTCTACTGTGGCCTTCTCCCTTAAAATTTGTTGTGGATTTTCATTCATCGCCTTCTCTTGAATTGCAGCCTCACGTTCCATTGCTTCTGCCATTTTTCCAACATTACTAGCCACACCCTTTAGATCACCTTGGACTTCATGTGACATGTCCAGAAAAGGATCACTTGTTCCACTATCCTTGCTCTTCCCTCCTTGCCGCTTCCTCCTCTTGCAGCTAGATGATGCTGAGTCAACAGACCGTCTAGGGGTTTCTCTAGACATCCTATCCTCTTCTTCGTCATGCTGATTACCATGTTCAGCAGCAAGCTCTTCTTCCATGTTGCCAATAGCCTCACCGATATCTTCAGCATCTTCACCAGTGGCTATATCATTTCTATATATTGCAGATAATGTATCAAAGTAAGGGAACTTGACGCCATATAGGCCCTTAGCATCAGGATGATCCTACATATGATAGTAGCAATATGTTAACAACCGCTATGTGTATCACTTGTGTGCTGAAAAATACAAACCAATAACTATATGCATATGTATAGCACCTACAGTATTTCTATGAAATATTAACCCATGGTCAGTCATAATGGACTATGTAGTTAAGTTGTGTTTTTAGCAAGAAACAGTTGTTGTCTAATCTAACAAAACTATACTCTTTTGTTGAATCTTTTCAGCAGACTCTCAATTAAAAATATCATGCATGCATCTTCGTGACTAGTGACCATAAACAGACATATGTTTTTGACTTAATAAAAGATTAAAAATGAGAGAACAAAAAAAAATATCCAGAAACTATATCAAATGTGCTAGTCCAACATGGTTGCCTCATTTTCATAAGTAACAAAAGTGCACTATGCAAAGGTCATCACATTCAAGTAGCTTGGAAGTCAAAACTGATTACTATGCAAAGATGCAGGAACCCTTACAAACATGTTCTCAGGTTTGAGTATAGATTATCTCTTCCTAATGCGACCACTATACAAGGAAAAGCAAGTAATGAACAGTAATCTTATCAAGAGTCGTACATGATTGCGATACCTAGCAGACAAATACATGTTACGAACTATCTAATAACTTAAGTACTATCGAATTGGATGCGCAAACCCCACAAGGAACGCACCATCTAATAACTTAATAATCTTCGTGACTCAACAAGTACACCTTAACTACATAGTACAGAACTTCCGAAATCGAGAAGCTACATAGTACAGAACAAGAAAGTGCACACAGATACATCCTGGACAGAACAAGATTAAGTACTTGAAATCAACTCTCATGAGTCTCATCACCACAGACATGCATATGTAAAGTCAAAAGGATAGCGTACCTTGCAATGTTTATCGTACTGTATCTTTTCACACTGAAGCATCTTCTTAGTATCATCCCAGGTGAAGCCACTTCTGCTCAGCATTTGTTCAAGTGCTCCATACTTTGTCATAAAATGCCTGACTCTAGACTCAATATGAGGTAAAGCTGAAATTCCAGCACCTGGTAGCTTCTCAGCAAGAATGTCCTCTAGTGCAGATAAATACCCATTATTAAAGCCTCCTCCTTGCCCCTTCCACTTTGGCTCCAGTGATATCTCATACAGTGCTTTCATAAGCTCATCATCTTCGTTCATAGTCCACTTCCTTTTATTCTTTCCCCTTCCACGCACAATTGTTGATTTCTAAGAAAGGTCCATAGTTGCATAGTATTAAGGCCATGTTAAAATACTACACAACTAATATATAATAATTTCAGAACTAGAAGAATATGAAAAGCAGACCTCAATTATTAGAACTAGAAGAAGCCCTATAGTTATTATATAGCCCTTGAGCAAGAACATCTCAAAAATTAGTCCACTCATTAGAAGTTGACACATAGGTGATAAATTCTGGTTCACTAACTTCTCCTTCAGTAATTTCCATTGAAGGTACCACTATTTCATCCTCATCTTCCATTGGATCTCTTGACATATTTTGCAAAATCAAATTATGCAAAAGGGCACAAGCCATTATTATTCGGCATTGAGTTTTTATAGGAAAATAAGATGGTGATCTCAAAATTCCCCACCGACCCTTTAGCCTCCCAAAACACCTCTCAATGATATTTCTTGCTTTTGCATGCCTCATATTAAAATATTCCTCTGCGCTATGTGGTGGATTTTGTGCAGTCCAACCTCCCAAGTGATACCTTTGAACTCGATATGGAGCTAAAAAGCCATTTGCATTTGAATAACCGGCATCCGCAAGATAGTAACACCCTTAAGATTGCAAACAGAAACAAAATCAACATTTGCACTAGATAACTTATCAGGAAACCACATGAGTTAACAAAACCAAACTCGCCTTGGGGGATACGCAAGCCATTTGGCCTGGTAATGGCATCTCTCAGCACACGACCATCATGTGCTGAGCCCTCCCAACCAGGTAGTACATAGATGAATTGCATATCTGGTGCACAAACACCTAGGACATTTGTCATAATGTCTGCTTTTCTAGACCTATACCTTCCTTTTAGCTGAGTTGGAACAGTCACCTTTATATGAGTTCCATCCAAGGCTTCCAAACAGTTCTACAAACAAGATCCATATAGGAAAAAGAACTGTCACATGCTTACTTTGTAATATATATTTTTCTTTGTTAAAAGAAAATTTTGTTAACAAGTCATTTACCTTGAAATATTTCCAGTAACTATCTGTGCTATTCTCCGGTATTGGTTCTGGGGTCTTAAGCAGTAAATGGTGCAATTTCAGAACAACTAGCAGGCATAAATTGAACTGCCTACTAACTGTCTCACCACTTCGGAAGAAAGTATTTTTTACCGTCCGATTCTTCAAGTGATGGGCTAGTATGTATAGGAATTGGGCCACTATCTCTTCTAGCTGCATATTACGTGTGTCCTTCAACCCACCAACATCTCTAAGCATCTCACACAGGATGTAGAACGTTCTCCTATCCATGCGAAGCTCACTAATACAGGTAGTGTCGCTGCTACGAATTAGTTGGAACAACTTCTCATTTCTAAGTTCTTCATTTATTATCCTTCTCTCTATCTTGAAACACCTTCTTCTATAAGCCAATGCAAGAAAGAACCACATGTAATAGTACATGACGACGATGGAAATCAACATATTTCTAAGGGCCTTGTTTCTTCTTCGAGTTCTCGTGGTTAGAGGAAGGCGAGCCATGATGCTGGACACAACATTAGTAATATATATTAATTATTTAAGCACTAACCAGTAAAATAGCACTAACCAGTAAAATAACTTATTTGGATTGCACCGTAATATTCACCAGTACACATACATTGTTTTGGATAACTAAAACAGCAGGTTTTGGATTCAATTAATGAGAAATTTGTGCTGTTTTCAAGAGCATGCTCAATCTTTTTGTCCACTCCTACTCTGTGCCGTGAGAACAAAATATATGGAATGACAAATGGGAGGATGAGACTGTACAAATTAAATCGAATGGTTAATTATATAAGTGAATGAATGAGCATAAATGTCAATTTCATCAACCGTATCATTTGTATGGAATGGATCTGCTAGCTAGTCACTCAAATACAATTGCATGAAGGCATCAATGGTGACATGGAATTGACAGTATGCATGAGATACTTTAATTTTGTTGACACAACAAAAAATATCTCCAATTTGATTCAAAGTTCAAAGCACCCGAACATGTATCCTACTTTTGCAACACAAGCGTATGAAACAAATGGGGATTTGAGAGGGAGAGGAGGAAGGTAACCACGATGTCATACCTAGGGCAAGGGAGAACAACGGTCGCCAGCGATGAAGCGCCTTGCTTGCTCCGTGCCACGTCCTCTTCTCCTCTGTGACCTGAAGAAAAAACGCCATCTAGGGTTCAGAAAGAAATCGCGCGGGTGCACGGGGATAAGGGAGAGGAAAGCAGAGAGAGAAGGAGAGGAGAGGCGGAGCCTAAGAGCTCACCAGCGAGCGCGTCCTCTTCTCCACCGTTCAAGGATCTTGACCTGACGAAAAACGCGTTCTAGGGTTCAGAAATCGCGCAGAGAGAAGAGAGAGAGGAGAGGGAGAAGGAGAGGAGAGGCAGAGCTGAGAGAGCTCACCGGCGAGCGGTGAGAGTTTGGGTCGCCGCCGCCGCCGTGCGTAGGAGGAAGACCCCGGGGAGACCGCGAGGGGGAGACCGGCGAGCGGTGAAGGGAGAAGGAGAGGAGAGGCAGACGCAGCGTAATCGGATAAGTGACGAGGAGGGGCGGTATCGGGGATGAATGGAGCGTTTTCTGATTGCACGTAAGCTTATAACGGGCCGGGCCCAACCAAACGATCGTATCGTCATCCAATACCGGGCGCAATCTCATACCGTTACATTAAGCCGAACCAAACAGCTTGTTAGTTCAGTGTCGTAACTCATAAGTCAAACATTGACCACGGAACTCTGTTCAACAGCTGTTTCGTCGTATACGTACCCATAGCCCGGTTCTGTAGCGTAGCTCCCCAGCTGTTCCTCCAATTTGGCAGAACCGCACGACCGGACACACGCCGCCCCTAGTGCCAAGTTAACCAACCGATCAAGCGACGAACGGAACACAGTATATACTTTCTTTTTCCCGCGAAGAATATCCTACTCCTAGTTAAGAAGCTTGGTTCGGTAGTAATTTGCATGTTGACATACTCCATACATTCTATTATATAATGTATTTTAAAGATTTTAGAATAAATTCATAGAAAATACAAAATACATATATACCTTTACCTTATTTTCTAGTTAGACACTATCATTTTAGAGAGAATTATACACTGTCATCAACATGATCGATGGAGATTGATTGACAAATGGCAAGTAAATATATAATACCTACTAAATTTTTGCTACTATTAATACAAAACTATACCATCCCTTAAAAATTATTTATATTTAGGTATAATTTTTGAATGCTTGAACACACTATATATATTACAAGACGGAGAGAGTACATAACTATAGTGTTTGATATAGCTCCAAGATCTACATGTTGGGTTTAGATTTTATACACTAAATTAAAAGGTTCAAATATTTTCCTTAAAAAAAGTTATATTTATATTTACTTCAAACTCATGCAAATGTAGTCGACGTGGCTCTAGCTTCAGATTAAAGATTTTGTAGAGTTACAAATACTCAGCTCTAAAAATTCACAAGTTTTTATTGGCCGAAGTTTTACTAAAATGGTCTATATGTACGAAGAAATATAAAAGCATTTGACGACAACCATAAGGGAGCAACAACATGATAGGAGGCAGGGTAGTAGGACTCCGCTCATATCAACCACTATTCTCGTTAATTAGAGCAGGCTAATAGTAGAGCCAATGATTGATTGTATGTCATTGCTATATCATCTTCTAGACTTAGGTATATTGTGAGAAGGTCTTCTTCTTATTTAAATGCCCCTGTGAGAAGGTCTTCTTCTTATTGAAATGCTTTAGGGGCCGTCATACCTCCTCAGGTCAAGTTTTTTTACTTAAAGTCTACTTATGTAATAGTTGTTTGGTAGGGATGTGCTATACTTCAGGCGCTTAAAAATCAGTTTCCTTTCATGCAACGAATTTCCATCGTTTGATGAACATCCGACAGATCTTAGGCATTCACTATTCATCTTCCTCCTCCAGCAGTTCGCTTCTTCCAGCACTCGCCCCCATTGCCGCCCAAAGTCCTGCGGCGGTGCAGTAGGGTCTCGCTGGATCTCTGCCACCACGCCCGTGGAGCTCCGGCGAGACCCTATCGCGCATGTGGCGGCCTCCTTCTTCCCCTCCCCCGCCCTCCCGCCGCTGCTTTCTTCTCCAACTCTAGCAAACGACCGCGACTCCCTCGCCCCGACTGCCTCCATCGTCACCAAGGTCCCAAAACCGCTCGGCCATCGTCCCCACCTCCTGGCCTGCCTACCTCCCTGTGGGCCCTCCTTTTTCTAAGGTCACCGGAGTTGGGAGAGAGAGGAGAAGCTCGCTAGAATCCTAACTCAGATCTGGAGGAGGAGGGGCCTACCTCGCCAGCACCGCCGCCGCCGCCGCGTGGGGAGAGAGGGAGACACGTGCGCGGGTGTGGGAGCGGGTCACCTGAAATCTCGGGAGATTTCAGGCACAAATGTGCATTATTAATATTTGGTCTCATCTCATTCTCTCTTAAATAGCTTGCCGTAAGTTTACCAACCCATTTCTCTTTTCTCTCCATGTCAACAACACAAATTTGGTGTAGCATCTTCTGTCGACCGCTCACGTCTGCTATGCTATATTCCAGGCGCATGAAATTTCATTAATTATTAGGCAATGGTTGTAACATTAGAAATCAACATATATAACATTAGAGAACAACTTTTGGAACATGTTCATAGTAGGTCTAGTTTTCGGAGGAGAAAATTTTTGCCGCAACATCAGTGCTATGTTGCATGTTTCATTGTTTGCAGCATTGGATTCGATCAACAACGGCTGCAACATTAAATATGTTGCCCGCAACAATCAAAATTTTCAGGCACTGATCTCTTACTAGGAGCTGTTTGCTTTGCCATCTGCGAAAGCTAAACCTGGCGGTGGCGTCGTCGCCCTAGGCGTCCGATTGGATTGCCTGCCAGGCCCTTTGCCTCGGAGGCCGCAAGCCGGCCCTTGCAGCTGCATGCCGTATGGTATAGTCGCCGGCACGTCCGAACAGCGACGCCACGTATTGAACATTCGAACTGCTGTATTGGCGTATTGCAGGTGTGCCGAAGGAACCAAGAGCTGCGGACGCTGAACTGGTGCGCGGTACATACCATCGACCGTTACCTAACAGCTGAATACTGTTAGTCCTTGTCCACGTGGGTTGCCAGCTACGCGCGACCGGCTGTCCGGTTCCACCGACGGCGGCCGAGCAGAGAGGAAGCAGGACACGGCCGACAATCGATCGGACCACAGGCGCAACCAAGCAGCTGCTTCGCACGTCGATGCGTTCGTGGGAGACGTCAAACCTGCACAAGCAGAACTGGGGCCATATTTAGATTCCAAATATTTTCCTAAATTCTACTATACAAAAAGAAGATTCCTTATCCCATTAAAATGCCGGCACATGCATGAAGTACTAAATGTAAATGTAGATGAAATCGAAAACTAATTGGCGATCGCATGCGTTGATACTTGCGGGCACTGCGGTGGACCAGGTACAAGCGCAGCAGCGCTGAGGTCGCCTCTGGCTCTGGGTATTTTATCACCACCAGTGATAGCAGTGTGACATCGGGACCTCCCCAGGTCAAGCTCTGCGGGTCAGCGAAACATGGGAGATCTCGTGTCTGAAGCAAAGAATATCTCGATGCACTTTCAAGGAGCCCATAAATCCTCGACTGTTTTCTTTCTCTTATACTTCGTACGGAGTATGACGTTTCACTTTAAGAATCCGCTGAGGTGAGTTGACTATAACCACTGGTGTTCAACACCCTGCGCAACGAGAGGCTCTGATGATGGAGGAACGAGCGAGAATTCTCCGGCCTTTGCATCAGAACCTACATAAGATCGATTGACATTTAGCTAAACCATGTCAAGTAGTATGGGCGATATAGCAGTAATGCATCGCCAAACACAGGTGACGCATCACAATTCACAAGTCAAGGACGAAACGCTACTCACCTACTCCTAAGTCCTACGGAGTAACAGAGAAATTGGAATCGCGACGGCCAGCACAAGTTGCAACTGACCCTGCAAAAAGGTGGTCGAGGCAGAGCCCGGCTATAGACTGCAAATCTGCAATTCACCCAAATCAATGGCAATGCAATCACGCGATCCTATTTTCTTCATCACACGCCCCTATGCTATCAAGTTACATTCATCACTCTCCGTAACCACCCACTACTAATGCTAGCTTGGAAAAAGCTATATGGCCTGTTATCGGTGGTTTAGGTTGGACTGTCCGATTGTGATGTGAATTCGGTGCAATAATTTGAGACTTCCCTTTAATCTCATGTGGTTCGCAAATCTAATCTATCCGGGCCCACACACACAGCCAATCGCGGCCGCCCAGGTCTCCTATCTACGGGCTGGGCTACGGCTCATGATGCTCTCGTGCACCGGAGTGTGTCGCAAGCAACGAGTCGCCACCACGTCTGCACGGAGCCACCGCACCCTCCTCGCTCCGTACCCGACAGCACGTACCGGGTCCGCCCCCGCCCAACAGCGCATCGGCTCGGAACAATCCGGCGGGCCGGCGACCGCGCTCGTGAACCTCATGGACCCGCCGTCCCACGGAAGTCAATGCCCCGAGGCCCCACCTGCCAGCCACCCGATCGCCCCTCTCAGCTATCGCCAAGCCCCAAGCACTCCAAATCGTCCTCATTGACATTGTGCACCTAACGCCTGCCTAATCGCGGCAGTAAACAAAGATCGCGCGGTGACCGTGGGGTGTGCGGGACGGGCGTCCAGGTCCGGGCGCGCTGCGCTGTCGCCATCTGTCGCACGCGGCACCCGTTGGAATCTCGCGCGCGGGGGCACCGGCACCAGCACCTTTGCTTCCATTGGAAGCGCAAATGTCTGCTCCTTCTTCCTCCGCCTCGTCGCCCCGCTGCACGGATTACTGGTTTCTTATTGGCACCAGATCGAAAAAGGGGAAGAATTAAATGGTGGAGTCGGGTGGTGAGATCTGATTTGGATTGGTTGATTAGCCCGGTTGGTAGCAGCAGTCGGTGGTGGTGTGGTGTGGTGTGGTGGTGCAAGAGAGCAAGGGCCCTGAGCCCCTGACCGACTGCCTCTCGAGTCTTGCCTGCCTGTATCTGCATCTCTGTTCGGGTGTATGAAGCGCGGGCCCTATAAATACGACTCAGATCTGGAGTCACCTCCTCCTCGTCCGCCCCAGTCTAATCCGATTCAAACCGCCCGTTCCCCGTGTCCGAGCCAAGCAAGCCGAGCCCAATCCCCAGAGCCAGCTGCTCGGTGAGCGCCGCGCCCCTTCGCCTTCCTCACGCTTCGTTGCTTGCAATCGCGCGATCGTCTGGCCTCGTCTCGTTCCGGTGTGTGATTTCTCTGACGTGTGATTTGGTTTGGATCTGGTCGGACCAGGTGCTCCACGCGATGGCGCAGAAGGAGACCAATGGCAGCAACGGCGAGCACATCTCCACCCGCCCGCCGCCCACCCCCTCGCCCCTCCGCTTCTCCAAGTTCTTCCAGGTGAGAGCACGATCTCGACGGCTTGGATCTCTATCTCACTCGCCGCGAGGTTTGGGCCTGTTCGCGTGGTCCGGATCCTGATTATTGGTGCCAAATTGCTGTTTGATCCAGGCTAACCTGCGGATCCTGGTCACTGGTGGGGCGGGCTTCATCGGCTCCCACCTCGTAGACAAGCTCATGGAGAACGAGAAGCACGAGGTACGTGCCCCCCGGACGAGATCCCGTATCATTTCGTTGCTTGTTTTGCGGGATCGGGCTGTTGGGCCAAATCCATTTTGATGGTGGCCGTCTAGATCTCATCTGAGTGATAACACCAGGAACTGAGTGGGTCCAGATCCACGTGAAAGGGACGTGAGTTGGAGATAATTGTTCCAGATCTCTGGGGAGTTACATTTTGCATCATGTGGGGCAGTTGCTGTTTAGAACTTTAGTTGGAAGCTTTGCTTGAATATTGGGTACTTCTGTGGATCTGGTTGCTAATGTGAGAGATCACTGAACTGAGTGAGATCCAGCAGGACTGCTTGCATTACTTTGTAGAGCTTAAGCTATAGCATTGCTATAGTCCTGAATGTTTGTTTCGTGGATCTGATTGGGAATTTGAGAAATCACAGAGATCCAGTGTCAATGCTTTAGAGATCTTGTTTACTGGTACTTCATTTTCAGCTTCCTGACATAGTTTCTGGAAATCATGAGGAGTGCCATTGGGCTAATTACTGTAGAGTTGTTTCATTCTACAATTACCGTTGAATTCCAGGGTCCTTGCTATGGGTCTTGTCTTGTAGACATTTTGGATGTTGACTTTGTTCCTTTACGTTCAGGTCATTGTTGCTGATAACTTTTTCACTGGTTCAAAAGACAACCTGAAGAAGTGGATCGGCCACCCAAGATTTGAGCTCATCCGTCATGGTAAATAACTAGTTAGCTATGCATGCTTAAGATATTTTAAGTCTTCTCTTTCAGAGGATCCTGAAAGTTATGAATCCTGGATAGTCAATGATAAATAAACTGCTATTTGTTTATGTTGTCTCTGTGTTTGTCCTAACAAGTCCTATGTTGTTTGTGCAATGCCGTTAATAGTTTATAAATTATTATTGAAGCCCTAGTTGTTGACTGCTATACTCTCTCACTTGGTATCTGTATTTATTTTGGTCTTTTTGAAAGGGATTGAATCATGTTAGTCAATGCAATTGAAGTACCACATTTATTGTATCATATAGCCAATGCATGTCCTGAGTTGTCTGTTGAATGAATTTTCTTTCTTCTGCTCTTAATTGGCCATGTACTATTTATTTGTAACTTACTGTTGGCAACTCATATTTGGAGTGCAAGCATGTCATTCAAGTTAATTTCTGACACTGGTGGTGTAACTCATTGCTGATCATGAAAATGTAATGATGGAACAGATCATGCACTCAAATTAATAGTTTCCTGTCCTCATGGGAAAGCCGTCTAACAAATCACTCTTCTCAGTTGTTCCTTTTTTTAATTAGTATATGTGCTTCCTCATGAGTTAGGCACTTATTATGTAAATTCTTTCTATCTGTTTTAGATGTCACCCAGCCGCTTCTTGTGGAGGTTGACCAAATCTATCACCTTGCTTGCCCTGCTTCACCAATTTTCTACAAGCACAATCCTGTTAAGGTATGCTAGTTCTCTGCTCTGTAAGAGGCGGTATATTGTTTCATAGTTTTTCCTGTTCTGATATCGGTGTTCATAATTGTCTGAAACAGACCATCAAGACCAATGTTATTGGTACCCTGAACATGCTGGGACTTGCAAAGAGAGTTGGAGCTAGGTCAGTGCTCATCATGCCATTGATTCTTCCAGTGTCTCATGTGAAAAACTCAATTACAGAATTTATTTTGAATTGCAGGATTTTGTTGACATCAACCTCTGAAGTTTATGGTGATCCGCTTGAGCATCCTCAAACCGAGGCCTACTGGGGCAATGTTAACCCAATTGGTAAATCTGTTCATCTGACAATTGAAATATATTTGCTTTGTTTTTTCATAAACTATCTTTCATGTTCTCTTACAGTTTTTATTTAACCTTTTTTCTATCAGGCGTCAGGAGCTGTTATGATGAGGGCAAGCGTGTAGCAGAGACACTGATGTTCGACTATCACAGGCAGCATGGCATTGGTAATACTTCGTCTTGCACTTAAACTTCAATATTAGATCATAGCCCTCTTTGTTATGTGATAACTCTGGGCTTATGATTTGTCCTTAACAATATTTATCATCTATGTCTGTAGAAATCCGAATTGCCAGGATTTTCAACACCTATGGGCCTAGGATGAACATTGATGATGGCCGTGTTGTTAGCAACTTCATTGCTCAGGCTGTGCGGTAATGCTTGTTGTATTTCTTTTATTTTCTTCCCAGCTACTGCCAGATAGTTTTGGCAACTAATCTTTTCACAATCTTGTAGTGGTGAACCCTTGACTGTCCAGAGGCCTGGAACACAGACTAGGAGCTTCTGCTATGTTGCCGATATGGTTTGTCTAACACTGCATTCTCAATTGGTTTGTTGTTGGTCAGGACCCTGTCAGTGCATTATATCAACTATACCATTCATTGCAGGTTGATGGTCTTATTAAGCTGATGAATGGAAACAACACTGGACCGATTAACTTGGGGAACCCAGGTAAAATCCATCTGTATCTTCACTTTTGTTGCTACACAGTGAGCTACTCAATCTGCGTTATCGTATATATATTCCTGTGGTAACCAAGTTGGGTCCCATCTTCTTTCTGCTAAACAGTTGTAACTCGTGCTGCAGGTGAATTCACCATGCTGGAACTTGCTGAGAATGTGAAGGAGGCAAGTTGGATTCTATACAATCACAATGCTTTCTTCTTCCAAAGCTTGGTAAATCTTGACTGGTTACTGACGTGCCTACTTTAACTTTGCAGTTGATCAACCCAGATGTAACAGTGACGATGACCGAGAACACTCCTGATGATCCCCGTCAGAGGAAGCCAGACATTACAAAGGCAAAGGAAGTTCTGGGGTGGGAGCCCAAGATCGTCCTAAGGGACGGCTTGGTGCTCATGGAGGATGATTTCCGGGAGCGCCTGGCTGTGCCCAAGAAAACCAAGGCCTAAACTGCCCTGCGGTTGGCGAAGAGTATCCACGGGGGAGCATACTCATAGTTGGGTTCGTCATTATTCGTGGCCACATTTCATTACGGAATTTGAGTTCCAATAAACGGAATATACCTTTGTCGTTCAACTTGAAGGATTGTATTATTAGAATTTTCATACAGGGCTGGCCGTTTGAGTCTCTGCCTACGCAGATCTTGTGGTACTTGTTTGTAGCCTATATGTACTCCCTGAGTCGATTATAGCAATGTTGATGCCATTTTGAGCTTTTTGTTCCTTCCTTTTTGCTGCCTGAGACTGACCGCCAAGCTTACATGGCTGCGCTCCACATTTGTGGTTGTAATGGACTGCCATGGCAAGGTGTCGTTGTCTGTCTGAAATTCTGTAAACTGAAGTACTACCAGACTCCCAGTTTAGTCTGGTTTCGGCGCTTTTCCATCAAGAAGAGCCGTGGTTCGGCACTTTTCCAACGAGAAGCCACGGAGTCCCAATCTAGTCTGGTTCGGCGCTTTTCCAACAAGAAGAGCCGTGGTTCGGCGCTTTTCCAACGAGAAGAGCCGTGGTTCGGCGCTTTTCCAACGAGAAGCAGCTCGTGCCGTGGAACGACAGAACCTTCTTTTACCCATTCGCGACAGGACGTTCCTTTTTCCTATATAAGAGCAACTCGATTGACAAAAACAACCAAGTTTCCCTAAAAACTGTGGTGTATATATAGAGAGAAATAGGTAAAAAAAACACGCTCCAGGGACGGAACAGAGGGAACGTTTTCTTATCCATTCACATGTAGAGTCCACATATAGAGAGGACTCTATATATATATAGAGGGAACATTTGGTTGCTAAATCTTTGGCAAACCAAGCATGTTACTGCAGGACCTATTGCTATGTTTGAAATTTTGTTTTCTGAATCCTCTCAACATAGGGAATTGAGGACATGCTTGGTTGCCAAAGATCTAGCAACAAAAATGGCTAAAAAGAGTTGGATAAAATATTTGCCATAAATTTGACAAATCAAATATGAGATGCTATCAAATTTTGATAGCAAACCAAATGGTAGTAAAAAACTTAACCCATCTAAGTTTTGTGACAACTAAATTTTGACCATTATAGTCTTGTTTGTTTGTCTTATAAGTCGTACTTTTTCATCCAACGAACAGTGTTTTTCTCTCACAACGAAACCTTAAACAGTACTTTCATGGCTTTTCACACGGGGTTAGATTTGAACGAACCGAGCGAACGAACAGACGGCAGATTTGACTGGCCGCTAGGCCGTTACGAACGGTAAACGAAACAGGAGTGTCACGAAGTTTCCCCGTGCTGTCTGACTGTCTCCCGCATCGGTCGCGTGATCCAACTGATGGAGACGAGAGCAACTGAGTCTCTTCCACACGGGGTGGAGCCGTGGAGCAGATCTGGCTCCAGGCTTTAGCCAGTGTTTAGCCACCCGGTAGCCGGTACGCAGGTGACGCGACGACTAGGCGAGACTAGCGAAGTGAACCACCAGCAAGGAATGATCCAACGCTTTCGTTCCAAGCAACCACGGCATGTGCGCTGCCCGCTACGGTGCCTGACGACGCCCGGCAAGGGGTCGTGTTGGTGTCGGTGGCACTATCCGCCTGCATCTTTTTTACTCCCTCCAGGCAGTATCTGAGATAAGAAACCAGCGTCTAGGCGTTTAGCGCACAGAAAACACATGATCACGTCCCAATCTAGGGTCACGTTTAGATTGCAAATATTTTGAACCCGATAAATAATATCACTTTCGTCTTATTTGTCAAATATTGTCCAATCGTGGACCAACTAGGCTCAAAAGATTTATCTCGTGATTTCCAACTGAACTGTGTAATTAGTTATTTTTTTACCTACATTTACTACTTCATGCATGGGTCCAAAGATTGATGTGATAGAAGAGAGAGTGAAAAAATTCTAACTTTTGGGGTGCATCTAAACAAGGCCTAGGAATGACTGATGCCTGCATCCCATCCGCTTCGTGCGAGAAGACCGCGCATACCGACTTCCCGTCACGTCACGTCCACGTTATCATGTTGTTCGCTTCGTTAAAAAGTCAGATTAAAAAGTACCGTTGGCTGATTTGTTGCGAGAGAAAAACACACCATGTCTGATAAGTCAGACCTCGGTAACACTAACACTGTACTATGCTCTGTTCGTTTCGCTGAAAAGTCAAGTTGAAAAGTACCGCTGACTAATTTGTCGTGAAGAAAAATATCTTAACCATCACTGAAAAACATACGTGTGGCCTGTGGTGGCGTAGGAGCTGCGAGAAGACGCCTACCGACTTCCCGTGACGCCCCGTCGTGCCGTCCAAATACCTGAGCTGTGGCCTGTAGCTCTGCGTATGTATGAGCTGCGAGAAGACGCCTCGGCCTACCTACATCCTCCCGTCACGGCCCGCTCACGTTGCCTGTCTGTGTCTGACCTGTGTGGCGTGTGAGCTCCGCACGGTCGCACCGTGGCCGCGACTCCGGCAGCGAGACTGCGAGAGCACGCAACACGGCAAGAGCAGCCGCGTGTGCTGGACGGACGGAACAGACGGGCGCGTCCAGGCGGCGAAGGGGTCAGGGTCAGGGTGGCTCCCACTGCGCGGCCCGCATTTAAGTCGCCAGACCCTCCCTCCCTCCCTCCCGATCTCGGACTCTCTTCCCGGCTCTCGCTTCCCATCCCGCCCCCCTCCCGACTCTTCGTCGCGGCGGGCATCACCGTTGCCCAGTCCCCTGCCGTTGCCCAACCGTGATTTCCGTCCTTCACCGCCGCGGCCCGCACGTGACGCGCATCGCCGCGAGCGCGGAAGCGTCCACCCGCTCGGCGACAGGCTTGCGCACCGGCTCGGCTCGTGTCGGTTCTGCCGCCACCGCGGGCCGCGGCGCTCCCGGATCTCGGTGACCGCTTCTCGTAAGTCCCTGCTCTCGAATTTGAATCACGCTAATTCTCATATTGTTCCTGGGGGGGCGGTTCCTCTGTTGGCTCCTTGTGGTGGCGAGCGCGGTAGATCTGATCCTCTTGGCTCTCCGTCCATGTGCGGTCGCGTGGGTGGGTTACGTGGGTACGCAGCGTGATCTGGCATTTCCTGCTTCAAAGGGATGGCCATGGGTTTGGTTGCCGCGTGAGTTGGTCCTCTAGATTCGTGGATCATGATGATGGGCGGGCACCTCTTGGTGATTTCTTGGCCTAGGACATTCGCTGTCTTACCATTTAATGATGCTTATATTATTATTATTACTGGTAGACTTAATGATCCTTAGTACTCCTAGAGATGATCCTCACTGGTATAGTTAATTACGCTCCTGACACACAAAACTCAAGTTGGTAAACCAACGTTATGGAGAGTTTGCCTGTTCTAAGCATAAATGTAAAATGTTACATTTGAGCAATTTCAATTTCAGGTTATATTCGAGTACTGCAATTTCTCTTACTAAATTGTTTCCATATTTTCTACTCATTGTTTGTCAATGAAATAGTATTTGCTATTGAAGGCAAGCAGATCTCAGCATGAAGTGTTTGGATTCACGCCACACTTTGCCTCGCCACAGCTGTGGCCTGCCACCATTTATTAGGCCAGCGTTTGGTTCATGCACAGCTTTTGGCAGCCACAGCGCATGCACACTTGTTTTTCGCCACAGACTGTGGCGCTGGATTTTTACGCCACACGCCACAACTCGCCGCAGCTGGGCGTGGCCCAGAACCAAACGTCACAATGGATTCACACTACGCTGTGCCTCGCCACAGCTGTGGCCCGCCACCATTTATTAGGCTAGTGTTTGGCTCATTCACAGCTTTTGGCAGCCACAGCGCATGCACACTTGTTTTTCTAGATTTTTACGCCACACGCCACAACTAGCCGCAGCTGGGCGTGGCTGGACGTGGCCCAGAACCAAACGCCACAACTTTCCTGTCATTTCACTTCCTCTGTTGATGGCTCTGTGTCTTAGGGTGTGTTCACTTCGCGAAAAGTAGCTGAAAAGGTACTGCAGCATCTTTCGTTGTTATTTGGCAAAATTTGTTCAATTATGGACTAACTAGGCTCAAAAGATTCGTCCCGACATTTACAGACAAACTATGCAATTAGTTATCTTTTTTACCTACATTTAATGCTCCATGCATACGTCGAAAGATTTGATGTGATGGGTGGAAGATGAAATATTTTGGGTTAGGATGGGGAAGTGAACAAGGCCTTACTTTGGTAGTGGCTTGTGGTAGAAGCCGGGGTAGTCTGTGTTTCTACATGCTTTTGTTCTAGCTACTTCTAGCGTTTCCTTTGCTGCTGAACTTTCTATAATTCTGTATTTCTGTTATTTCGGTAATGGAAACGGTTCAAAAAAAATTTTCACTTCCTCAACTTTAGAGGATAGGCAATCAATCTAAGAGTACTCCTTTTTTTTTGCGAAAGAAATCTAAGAGTACTCCTGATCTCATTGTGTTTTGTAACACACTAACAGGTCAGAGAATTAGCAGACAAAGATGGCGACTTATGAGCCCAAGAACATTCTCATAACCGGCGCTGCTGGTTTCATTGCATCACATGTCGCCAACCGCCTGGTTAGGAACTATCCCCAATACAAGATTGTTGTCCTTGACAAGATTGACTACTGCTCCAACCTAAAGAACCTCAATCCTTCACGGTCTTCACCAAATTTCAAGTTTGTCAAGGGTGACATTGCAAGTGCTGACCTGGTGAATTACCTTCTGATCACCGAGTCAATTGACACCATCATGCACTTTGCTGCTCAGACACATGTTGATAATTCTTTTGGCAATTCATTTGAGTTCACAAAGAACAATATATATGGCACCCATGTTCTTCTTGAGGCTTGCAAGGTTACTGGTCAGATCAGGAGGTTTATTCATGTCAGTACCGACGAGGTGTATGGTGAAACTGACGAAGATGCTGTGGTTGGTAACCATGAGGCCTCACAGTTGCTTCCAACAAATCCGTATTCAGCTACAAAAGCTGGGGCTGAAATGCTTGTGATGGCATACGGAAGGTCTTATGGTCTTCCTGTGATTACCACTCGGGGCAACAATGTGTATGGGCCAAATCAGTTCCCTGAGAAACTCATCCCCAAATTCATTCTTTTGGCCATGAGAGGTCTGCCTCTTCCAATTCATGGAGATGGTTCCAATGTCAGGAGCTACCTGTACTGTGAGGATGTGGCTGAAGCTTTTGAGGTTGTTCTTCACAAAGGGGAGGTTGGACATGTGTATAATATTGGTACTGTGAAGGAAAGGAGGGTGATTGATGTGGCCAAAGACATGTGCAGGCTCTTTGGCTTGGATACTGAGAAAGTAATCAGGTTTGTTGAGAACAGACCCTTCAATGACCAGAGGTACTTCCTGGATGATCAGAAGCTGAAGAGACTGGGATGGGCAGAGCGTACACCATGGGAAGAGGGCTTGAAGAAGACAATTGAGTGGTACACCACCAATCCTGATTACTGGGGAGATGTTACTGGTGCTTTGCTCCCTCACCCAAGGATGTTGATGACTCCTGGAGTTGAAGGGCATAACTGGACTGAGGAAATCAAATCTCTGACTTCTTCACCAGCTGAAGCTAGCACAACAGCTCCTGCAACCAGTACCAAAAGGACCACTGATGCCCCTCAAAAGCCTTTGTACAAATTCTTAATCTATGGCAGGACTGGATGGATTGGTGGCCTCCTTGGGAAGATTTGTGACAAGCAAGGGATTCCATATGAGTATGGGAAAGGACGCTTGGAGGAGCGCTCTCAGCTGTTGGAGGACATTAGAAATGTGAAGCCAACTCATGTCTTCAATGCTGCCGGAGTCACTGGGAGACCGAATGTTGACTGGTGCGAGACCCATAAACAGGACACTATCCGCACCAATGTTGTAGGCACATTGAATCTTGCTGATGTCTGTCGCGAGCAGGGTTTGCTCGTGATTAATTATGCTACAGGCTGTATATTTGAGTATGATGCTAAGCACCCTGAAGGGTCTGGTATTGGCTTTAAAGAGGAAGACACGCCCAACTTTACGGGTTCCTTTTATTCTAAAACGAAAGCAATGGTAAGAGTTCAGCTTTGTTGTTCCTTTTTATCAATGAGTTTACTTCTTCGTAATGCCTGAAACTAGTTTCTGTGATATTGACATGGTGCAGGTGGAAGAGCTGTTGAAGGAGTATGATAATGTCTGTACTCTTAGGGTCAGGATGCCTATATCGTCAGATCTAAGCAACCCTCGTAACTTCATCACAAAGATAGCTCGTTACGACAAGGTGGTGAACATTCCCAACAGCATGACAATTTTGGATGAGCTTCTGCCTATCTCCATTGAGATGGCGAAACGGGACTGCAGGGGCATATGGAACTTCACCAACCCTGGCGTTGTCAGCCACAATGAGATTCTAGAGATGTACAAGAAATACATCAATCCTGATTTCAAGTGGACCAACTTCACACTCGAAGAGCAGGCCAAGGTCATAGTCGCACCTAGAAGCAACAACGAGATGGACGCGTCGAAATTGAAGGCTGAGTTCCCTCAGCTGCTGTCCATCAAGGACTCTTTGATCAAGTATGTCTTTGAGCCAAACAGGAAGGTTCCTGTTAATTGAGGATTTAGGTCACGGGGATGTGGAGGTTATTTGTATTGGTTGTTATTGGACACTAAATTAGCTAATGTTGCATGGTGGTCCGTACTAGTTGTGTTCGATTCTTTTGGGACAATAGCAAGCATACCTTTTTCTCGTCATTGTTATATACGCAACCTGTTTGTACAAACAGGTACATATTTAGATGTTCTATATAGTGGCTGATATGCCGATACACTGTTGTCGATGAACACTACGAATGTACTTAATACATTATAACTACCAAGAGCAGTTGTACATGGTCTTGTAAATTATATTCCTTTGTTGCAGTTTGTTCCTTTTTTTTTGTTCTGGGTGTTTCTATGCCAAACTAGTTCCATATTTTCAATTGGTTTTGTGTTCCCTGTCAATCCTCAGTAGTGTACGCTGCAGTGTAGATGATGCAAAGGATTCATGTTGATATATATATATATATATATATATATATATATATATATATATATATATATATATATATATATATATATATATATATATATATATATATATATATATATATATATATATATATATATATATATATTGTACATCCTGAGCCCCAGAAGGTTGTGTATGTTCAACCATCACTCCTTGCTATGAAAACATTCTGTTTTGTCTTGCGCTGGATGCTGGATCATGGGGACGGTTATCGGGTTATGGCTTGCAGCTGTACCGTTCGGTGCCTGGTGACACCCCGTTTCTTTAAAGAAAAGACCTGTACAACGACTTGTCACTTAACCAAAGGAGCATGGCAGCATGCAAAGTTCAGCAAACTTTTAAGGCCTTGTTTAGTTTCCAACTTGGGGTGTGTAAGGTTGGCAAAATATACTGTAGCGCTACTGTAGTATTTCGTTTGTATTTGGTAAAAATTGTCCAAACATTGACTAATTAGGCTCAAAATATTCGTCTCGCAAAGTACAACCAAACTGTGTAATTAGTTTTTGATTTCATCTACATTCAGTACTCCATGCATGTGCCGACATTTTGATATTATGGGGAATCTTCTTTTTGCACAGTGAATCTGGATCCAAAATCTGAAAACTAAACATGGCCTAAGTGAAGATGTAGCTTCCTAGAGTCGATACAGGTACAACGATTAGGGAACACACTTACGAGTGATAAAGATGTTGGATTTAATTGAACCTGTTCTATTTTTATTCAATAATTAAATCAAAAAATAATTTCAAGACTATGGTTAATGTTGGGTGTACTAAGCATGGTCCTTTATGTTGCTAATGTAACTGACATCCTTATGAGTGTCAAGTGCATGATGACCATTATATGCTAGTGGGTCATAATGTCATAGTGTTTCTGTTACTAGTAGGGGACAATTGAATTGTCTGTTTCATAAGTTACTAGTAACAGACGCGCTATGATGACCGCTTGAAAGCATCTAGGCCCCGAGAGTTAGTTTCGGAAATTGATGAAAACACATTCTCACCATGACTAACGTGTGTTTTGCAGAAACTTTGGTAAGTTAGGTCATGGGATTGGTAACTGCTTTGGGCACTATGGTATTCATGCCCCTTGTTGGAAATTGTAACAGAACCGACCAAATTATAAGAGCACAAGTACAAAAACAAGCACCGAAGCGCTCAAATTTTCGAACTTGAGCCCATATAATCCCGGTAGTCAATCGAAACCACGAAGGATTTCAAACCAACTTGCTTACAACCAAGATCGCATCATTCAACATACAACATCATACGTTACATTTCGCAAGTAGTTCCGAAATAAGTTTACACACACGGAGTCGCAAATATTACAAACCAAGTTTATAAAGTAGCGGAAGCGAACACACACCAGTTGTTTAACTACTGCCAGTCTTGATGATCAACAACCCACAAAAGCATCAGGAAAGTACATAAAAGATGATCACGCCCAAGTGATCTAGTCTTCGTCACCCGCAGGGTGGAGACAAATTTTGCAGAAGCCTTGGTAGAGCATATCATCTGCAACAGGAGGGATTAAACCCTGAGTACTGGAATGTACTCAGCTAGACTTACCCGTCGAAAACCAGAAATAAGATGACACCAAGGATTATGCAAGGCTTTCACAAGAGGCTAGCTGACATCACATTTTTGCATAAAGGCATAAGTAATTGAGACTCTTATAACCTGTACTAGCAGTTATTTTTAGCATTTACCTGTCATCTATCTTAGCACCTGTACTAAACATGCACTTGATTATAATCAAACAATTATCATCATTATATCCAGAGCAGGTATGAATTGTGGCAACATTGTATCATTCTCTTAACCACCGGTTCATTTAATGAGATTTACGTTGCCGCTGCTCAAGTCAAGTGCTCACTAACCGGGAGCGACGGCGATTCGAATCGAATTCCTATCCAGCTGGAGGGGTATTTCTAACACTCACCGTGCAGACCCCTGCCAGGGTCGCACAGGCCACCGTTTCATATGATTCAGGAATCGCGGGTCCAAATAATGTCGCGACCCCAAGGGCGACACTCTGCCAGGTGATAGGGACTCTAACCCCCCTTGGTCTCACGCCAATGTCCCCAAGCACATCCTTTCTCTCCTCCAAGAAGCAACCTACCATTCGATTCTCGGCCTGAATCACATTACTCGGCTTCGCGGTCGGAACGGCTTATCCGGCCAACTAAGTGTTAGACCGCGTTCAACATGACTCAAGGACGTACAGCGAATCGGTCCTTAAACGACTCAGACGGGCATAGCTCCACACCCAAGACGTGAAGTGTCTTGCGGCTGTACTATCGAACTCCCACCCGGTCTCAATTTCATTTTTAAGCATGGTTCCATCCACGATAGCCATCAAGCCACTCGTGACTCCTTCCTACATCTCGCGGATGACCGGAAATCACCCGACTTCTACCGTACTAAGCAGGGCTAAGCATTGACACGTGCCTAAACCTAATATAGGATTAAGTACGATATCTGGACAAGGACAGGTATAATGCAACAAGTGTTTTCATGTAACTCCTATAACTTAATGCAGTAAACAATTAAAAGTACTCAAGATTAATTTATAAATCAGTAGGTTCAGCATGCACCGGGGCTTGCCTTTCAGAAAGATCGAAGGCCGGTGATCAGGACACTCAGGTAGATCTTCGGCAGGAGCTTCGTCGCCGGCTGGTTCCTCTAGCTGCTCCGGCTGGTCCTGGATTTCCTCCGGAATCACCGGCTCGAATTCGAGGAGAGTTACCCCCTCCGGTACACCTATTACATGAATGCACAATAAATATCATGGATGCATAAAGGTGCAACATGCTCGGACTGAAATGCATTTCAGAAATAAAATATAATAATCAAATCAAGTTACTTTATTAGTACGTGCAAATCTCTTCTCCGGAGGAGAAGTACTTACCTAATCTACCCAACCTAAGATATAGATGTTCTTCTTCGGTTAAAGTTCTAACACCTAACAAACACAAGAGTGACATTATTTAGGTTACCACATCCAACCCAAAATATCACAGTAAGACATTCTGGACAGCAGCTACTTGTTTCTAACATAACTGGAGATTCCTAAATCCAAAAGATATGGTCTAAGACAATCTGGAAAGCTTAAGAAATGCACCACAAAATATTTTCAGACCACAACAATTAATTCCAAAGTTTACCTAGTCGAAATTATAAAGTTCCAGAATCTGTTCTCTCTAAACAGAGAGCAGTCAATTCTGGACTGTCACTTTAAACAGCAATAACTCCCAAACTACTAAGCCAAATGCTCCCAAATTTTGACACAAGCTCATTTACAAATTTTACTACAACTTTGGTATTTACAAGTTTTCCAGCAACCACATTATCCAAGGTCAAACCTAGAAATACTATCAGCTGTCCAGAAAACCTAAAATTGTAAAGGTTAAATATTTATTGATGTGGCAAACATTCTCTAGGACCAAACTAATACTACTATAAGTTCACAAAGGTCACAAAAACACCATAAAGTAAGGTGTGCCCACCTAGAATATTTATTTAAACTCATTTCTTAATTTACTTAAGTAATTAAGTGGAATTTCAAACATATATGTAAACTGCTCCTAAAATTCTACAAAAATTACAGGAGACTCTCTGACCCAAAAAGAGGCTACTGTAAAAATTTGAACTAAATTTATTCACAGGAACTTCCTACACAAAATTCCCAAGCCAAAAAGGCTGATTTTTGTATAAATAACAAGGCATAGTAAAAAGTGTCAAACAATAGATTTCCTAATTTTCTTGGACACTCTAGGGTACCAAGACATTCTCTAAAAATTTATATGAACATTGCACATGTAGAACAATTACAAAAATTCATTTAAGTATTTCTTCAAATAACAAGATATCATTATAACTTGAAAAGTACTTAAGCACTACTGCTCAAATTTTTACCAGAGCTAGAGCAAGTATAATTTAGTCTACCCACCAAATTTCATAATTTTTGGAACACTGAAACTTAAGATATAATTTAAACAAGTTTGCATGTGATTTAAAACACATTTCAAAGACCTATTTAAATATCCCAGAAAACAAACATCACATAACAAATTCATATTTTTCTAAAATACTACACATCATGTAGATCCTAACAAAATTTATCTCATGATTTTTGAGCAAGTAAAACCCTAGATCTACATTTTCCAAACTTAACCAAAATTCTGTAGCAAAGATAAATAAAAATGAAAAAGATCTCATTTTATACTGGGCCGGCCCGGGAAAGGACGCGGCCCACGGCGCACGCGCGCGGCCTACTCGGCCGTCCCGCCCGCGCGTGGCACCTGCCAGGTGGGGTCAGTTGGCAGTGAGAGGGGAGCAGAGAGGGAAGGCCGCGGACTCCGTCGAGCTCCTGCTCGCCGACGACGACGTCTCCGGCGATGGGAAGACACCGACGGCTCCCACGTGACCTCCCGCATCAACTAACCCTCGATTCGCGGATCCTACCCAACCCTAGCTACGACGGCCACGGTAACCGCGGCTCGGAGGCGGCACCCGGTGGCGCTCCGGCGAGCTCTGGGAGCCAGGGACCTAGGTTGGGCGTGCTACGGCTTTCAGAGGAGATGGCGGACCTATCCATGCCAAGGATAAGGACCGAGGTGGGGCGAATGCGGCTGACCGTGTGAGCACCGCGTCGGTGACCATGGCGCGGCAGCGCATGACCGTGTTCCGGCGTGTACCGTCCACCCTAGCCGGTAACATCATCGCCTAAGCTTCTCTACCCAATCCGGAACCCAGAACAGGAACTAGCAAGAATGGAGGGCGACAGTAGGGAGCTGGCCACGGTGAGCCACCGCGCGGACGGTACGCCGGCGAGGTCTCGCGGTGGCGGAAATGGAAATTCACTCTCACCTCCGCACGATTGGTTCAGGTAAAGGATGGAGGAGGTAGAAGGGACTCTGGCGGAGCGGTGGACGGGGTTCGGCGAGCGGTGGTGAGTGCGCGAGCTCAGAGACAGCTGCGACGGCAATG
The DNA here is from genome assembly GCA_038087645.1 of Saccharum hybrid cultivar R570. Taxonomy (NCBI): domain Eukaryota; kingdom Viridiplantae; phylum Streptophyta; class Magnoliopsida; order Poales; family Poaceae; genus Saccharum; species Saccharum hybrid cultivar. The sequence goes on along the minus strand of JAQSUU010000043.1, from coordinate 2,347,814 downwards.
GTGTCTCCGGTTTCCGCCTTGGCGAGCCCGGCCAGAGCGAGAGGGAGGGAGAAGAAAGTGAGCGCGAGTGAGGAGGTGGAGGTGGCCGCTCGGTGTTCAATCCCGTGCCTGGGCTCGCGACGTGGAGGCGACGGCAGCGCTCGGTCGCCACGCGGCGACGCTCTTCTGCCCGAGCGCCACGACACGGCCGGTGTCTGAGCTCGTTGACTGAATCGAAACTTGCCAACGCGACATCGGTGGTCGACTGACAGAGCAAGTTTGGTGCTGATTAACTTCCAAAACAGCTCGATTCGGTCCAAGGTGACAACATCAACTTTGTAGAGCTATATGAGGGCAACAAGTTTGTCAATTGGAGTTTGGACTAGTTCGGCCTGGATTTGAAACCACAGCGCCCCAAAGTGGTGTACTAGGAAACTGAAACGTGTTTTCAGTCACAAGGCCGACTGAAACCCAATTTTCAAGACACCATATCTCCTAAACCATTTAGAACTAGGTGATGGTCATGTTGATAATGTTGTAGAGCTATGTGTGGACAACAACTTTGTCAATTGGCTCAAGGACTGATTTGGCCTAGTTTGTGAGTTACAAGTTGCCAAAGTGAGGTACAGTGAAACGGTTTTCAGCTTCACACTTAGCCAAAAATTGCTAAGTCCCAAAACAGCCTCTAATACTGACTTGTGGGCCATTTTTGAGCATGTTCTGATCATTTTCATGAGATGGCCATATTAGAACTTTTGTTCCTTATGAAATTCTCTACAACTTTGCTTAAGGGTGCTCTTCCATGCAAGGTCTCTAAGCTAGACTTTTTAATTGGTCAAACTAGAGCATCCTAGGGCTAAATGGTGGTCAACTACACCTTGGAGGGCATTTTGGTGATTTTGGTCAACATGAACCTTGCTCCATGAGTGACCCTAAGTATAACTAAGGTGTTGTGAGATATAATTGGCTACTCTACCCTTTAGTTACACCAAATTCCTAGTGTCACATACTTTGGAACAAGTAATTCAATACTTTCACCCAAATGTTGCAAGCTCATGTTGCACATGTTGCATGAGTGTGTTGCATAACACTTGCTAATTATGTTACACTAAAGTGGTTGACATGTCTCACAAAGGAAATTGCACATAAGGTACTTGTGTGTTGCACACTACTCACTTCTTACTTCACATGAAATATAAACATATGTGACAATGTTTCCAAAGCATGTTTCACATATTATAAGCTTATGCATGAAATGAATGATGCTTGCTTATGCTTATGCAAATGCAATACAATTAAGGAGCTAAACACCTGAGGTGTTACAGCCCTCCCCCCTTATAAAAATCTCGTCCCGAGATTTGGAAAGCGTACCATTTTTCATAGAATTCCTTATAACCATCTCGCAAATAGTCCTCCCGTTCCCATGTAGCGTCACTTTCACTACCCTGATTACTCCACATTACTTTATACCATTTAACCACTTTGCTTCTAGTCACTCGTTCCTGAGTATCGATCACTCGGACTGGCTTTTCTTTGTAAGTTAAATTGGATTCCAGTCTGATGTCTCCTAAAGGCACTCTTTCCTCGGGAACTCGAAGACACTTTTTGAGCTAAGATACATGGAAGACGTTGAATATGGCACTCATTTCTAGAGGTAACTGGATTTTATACGCAACAGCTCCACTCTTGCCTATGATTTGGAAAGGACCCACGTATCTTGGCGCAAGTTTCCGCTTAACACCAAAAAATTGGACACTCTTCATTGGAGAAACTTTTAGATACACGAAGTCTCCAACTTCAAACTCGAGTGGTTTTCTACGACGATCAGCATAACTTTTCTGTCTAGCTTGGGCTGCAGCCATATGTTTTTGGATGGTACGGACTTGTTCCTCAGCTTCCTCAACAAAAGCAATACCATAAAATCTTCTCTCACCAGCTTCTATCCAATTTAGTGGGGTTCTACACTTACGACCATACAAAGCTTCGAATGGGGCCATCTTAATACTCTCTTGGTAACTATTATTGTACGAGAATTCGGCTAGAGGTAACCATTTTTCCCAAGAACCCTTGGATGATATTACACATGCCCGCAACAGATCTTCCAAGATTTGGTTAACCCGTTCCGTCTGTCCTGACGTCTGGGGGTGATAAGCAGAGCTTCTCACTAACTTAGTTCCTAGAAGGTGATGCAAGTGCTCCCAAAAGCGAGCGGTGAACTAGGGACCACGGTCAGATATGATAGTACGAGGTATCCCATGGAGCCGGACTATCTGATTGAAGTACAACTCAGCATAGTCAGTGGGACGATAGTCCACTCTAACTGGAATGAAGTGAGCTGATTTGGTCAAACGATCCACAATTACCCAGATAGAGTTATGATTTTTGACAGTAGGAGGAAGACCGACAATGAAATCCATACTTATCTCTTCCCATTTCCAACCTAGGATAGAAAGTGGTTGAAGTAACCCAGCTTTCATATGCACAGCTTTAACCCTACAGCAGGTGTCACACCTAGCCACATATGCAGCTACCTCTTTCCGCATCTTGGTCCACCAATAATATGGCTTCAAATCATAATACATCTTATTGCTGCCAGGATGGATGGACAACTTAGAGGAGTGTGCTTCAGACATAATATCATTTCTAAGCTCCCGGTCCTTAGGCACAACTAACCTATCCTTGAACCATAGTACACCCTCTTCATCTACCCTGAACTGTGTAGTTTCTTTCTCTTTTATCTTACGCTTGATGTGGAATATACCAGTGTCAGTCTTTTGGAGCTCAATAATTCTGCTTTTGAGAGTACAACTGACAGTGATGTTGTACAAGACTGCTGGATGTAGAAGGCGAGATCGATGAAAATCAGTTTCAACTAGGGAATGGCAATGAGACTTACGGCTTAAGGCATCCGCAACCACATTTGCCTTGCCAGGATGATAGTGCACTTGAAGGTTATAATCCTTAATCAACTCGAGCCATCTTCTTTGACGCATATTTAACTCGGGTTGGGTGAAGATGTATTTGAGGCTTTTGTGGTCTGTGTAGATATTGCAAACATTGCCCAACAGATAGTGTCGCCAGGCTTTCAAAGCATGAACAACCGCGGCGAGTTCTAAGTCATGTGTTGGATAATTCACCTCATGTTTCCGAAGTTGTCGAGAGGTATATGCAATTACTTGGCCTTCCTGCATCAGAACACCTCCCAAACCTATGCCTGAGGCATCACAATAAACATCAAATGGTTTCTCAATATGCGGTTGTGCCAAAACCGGAGCTGAGGTTAGGAGGGTTCGCAGTTGGTGAAAGGCCGCATCACACTCAGGAGTCCAGACAAACCTGGTGTCTTTCTACAGCAACCGAGTCATTGGCTTGGCTATTTTGGAGAAATCCGGGATGAAGCGACGATGATAGCCAGCCAAACCAAGAAAACTCCGAACCTCGTGAACCGAGATAGGAGCCTTCCAGTTTAGTACTTCTTGTACCTTGGCGGGGTCCACCATAATTACTCCATCGGACAACACATGCCCAAGGAAAGGTACCTCACGAAGCCAGAATTCACACTTACTGAACTTTGCATATAGTTGATGTTCACGCAATCTTGTGAGGACTATACGTAGATGCTCAGCGTGATCTTCCTTATTTACAGAATATATCAAGATATCATCAATAAATACCACCACAAACTTGTCCAATTCGGGCATAAACACCGAATTCATCAAGTACATAAAGTGCGCGGGGGCATTTGTCAAGCCGAAGGACATAACAAGATACTCATAAAGACCGTATCTGGTAGAGAAGGCGGTTTTTGGAACATCTTCAGGATGGATTTTAATTTGATGATAGCAAGATCTTAGATCAATCTTGGAGAAAACTTTAGCTTTAGACAACTGATCAAACAAGATGTCGATACGTGGTAGAGGGTACTTATTTTTGACAGTGACTGCATTGAGAGGTCTATAATCTACGCACATCCGCAACGACTGATCCTTCTTCTTTACAAAGATAGCAGGACATCCCCACGGCAACGAACTAGGACGAATCAACCCCTTCTTCAAAAGTTCATTCAATTGCACCTTAAGTTTAGCGAGTTTATTTGGAGGCATCCTATAGGGTCTCCTAGAGATGGGCGCCGTGCCAGGCAACAACTCAATTTTAAATTTCACATCCCGATCCGGAGGGAGCCCTAGCAAATCATCGGGAAAAACGTCCGGAAACTCATTCACTACTGGAATTTCGGCCAACGCCTTTGCTTGCACAGCATGAACTTCCCCAGACAAATCAACTTTTCTGGGAAGTTGTACCAGAAAACCCTTTTGATCTGTAGGATCTCTGAGCATAACTACCCGCGTGGATGTATCAATGAGTACCCCATTCTGACTCATCCAATTCATGCCCAGAATAACATCTATGCCTAAACCCGGCAAAACCACTAAGGAAAGCGAGTACTTTCGCCCTTCTATCTCAAGCTCAAGATTCCCCACTACTTTATTTGTGGAAATATTCCCACTTGCTGCGCTAATACAATAACCCCCACCTTCAACAGTATGCAATTTGTGCGCAAACTCTGATGCAAACTTGGGACTGATAAAGGAATGCGAAGCACCTGAATCAAAAAGTACCACTGCAGGGTGTTGGTCAACTAGGAACTTACCAGCAGTGACAACCTCACCAGATGGGATTTCCTCAATACTGTTATAATGAGTGTGCCCTTGACGGCCACCTTGGTTGACATTCTTCTTGGGGTAAGGACAGTTCCTGGACCAATGGCCTAGCTTGTTGCAGTTCCAGCAAGGCATGTTGCTAGGAGGGACACTGGAGCTGCCTTGGCCCGAATTACCCTTTGGCAGAGCCACTGTATATGCCTTGCGAAACCCAGTCTTCACTGGCGCCTTCTTTTGCGGGGGACGGAACTTAGCACTTGTGGCAGGAGGGCGAGGAGGAGCCCTCGGGGCAGCTGGAGCTCGAGACTGTGAAGCACCTGCCTCAAGTGCCCTCTTGCGGCTCTTAGAAGCAGCATAGATAGAGTTATTGTTCTCTTGAGTCAGAGCATCACTGATAAATTCATTGAAAGTAGTGCACTTGCTAGTGCCCATAGTCTTCATCAGCTTTGGGCCGAGGCCTCTTTTAAAGCTAGCAATTTTCTTGGAATCGGTATCCACAAACTCTGTGGCATACCTTGCCAGGTTGTTGAAAGCTTGCAGATATTCAGTCAAGCTCTTATTGCCCTGCGACAGCCTCATAAATTCTGTGTGTTTGATAGCCATAAGACCTGGAGGAATATAGTTCCCACGAAATGCAGCCTTGAACTGGTCCCAAGCAATCGGGACATTTGCAGGCAGTGTGGAACGATAGTGGCTTTACCAAATACCCGCTGGACCATGCAATTGGTGAGAAGCATATTCAGTCTTTAGCTCATCAGTCAAGCGAAGCAGACGAAACTTTTGTTCTATAGTGTTCAACCACTCGTCAGCTTGCAGTGGTTCCTCCGCCTCCTTAAAGAGCGGGGGCTTAGTATCAAGAAAGTCCTTGAAATCACTGTACTGATTGGGTTCTGGGCCCTGGCGGCCAGGACGAGCCTCCCGGTTGGCAAGCTGGCGCATAGCATCTGCCAGCATGCGTTGCCCTTCAACCACGGTCTGCATTAACTCAGCCGGGGTAGGTGGTGGCGAAGGGGGTGGCTGTTCCTCATCCTCATTGCCACGACCCCGACGAAGATTGTACGACATCTGCAAAATGCATAGCCAATGAGCACTGACGATGTGGGAAATTTGTAGATGAATTATTGTAAATATGTCAAACTGACTTCATGAAACAGACTTCTTAAAATACTCATGGCACAATAATTCATCACAACCGCACAATCCATTCAAGCGGATCAATTGGCGCAATCATGCGAGAGAATCCAACAAGATGTACTTTGATAAAGGCTCACACACAAGGAGCACAGCAGTTACTGAACCATTTACGTTAAAATCTACGTGATTTTTGATCTTTTGCCCGGTACTTGGATTCAATTTCAAAGTTTTTAGTTGACTGAGAAAGGCTACTTCAAACTGATCACAAAGAGACTTCTCATCGGTAGAGTTCCATGGTGGATCATGACTAGCCACCTTGATACCAGCGCGTGCCAAGCAGCACAGCCTTATGTCGCGCGCCATAGGAGCCCCTCGGTTTTGTCGCGGCACCGAAGGGTACTAATCGTGACACCATCATCGAACGCAACACAATAAGACATCCAATTGCGATCGAAATTAATAGGTTCCAACTAAACATCCAGGAAACATAGGGTTCGACTTTACATCCGAAAAGTCAAGTTATTACAAAGCCTCCCTCCAACCCCAGGAGGCACAAAAGACGATCCTAACATCATAGCTACGTGATAACTACTCTAAGCATCGTCCTCAGAGTCGGTGTCAAGGATCTCCCCGCCGTCCTCATCACTAACAGGCTCTAACTCCTCATCTTCTTCTTCTTCTGGTTCTTCTTCTGGTTCGGCATCTTGGGGCCCATTGAGCTCCACTTCATCATCATTTTCAGCCATGAAGATTCCCGAACCCATGTCATCATCTGCGTTGATATTTCGAGGCAGTAGAGGATTTAGCTGGTTGTTCAGGCGGTGCACTTCTTCATGAAGATTGTCATTGTATTCTTCAGCATTCTCCAACTGTTGCTCGAGCTCAAACTGACGAGCTCTCAGAACGTTCTCCTCGTGCCAGGCTTCATCCCTCTGATTCATGACACGAACCAGCATGCGTTGACAGTTGCGGTTGGCTACTGTCAATCTCTGGACTGCAAGGGTTTCCTGGTCACGATCACGAATCACTTGCTCCCGTTGCTGATGTGCTGCATTCCTGGTAGCAGTCACTTCAGCCAATTCTGCCCTCAGCCTTTCCACCTCAGTAGGCTCAGGGCGGGGCTCACGTAGAGCGAGCTGGTGACGAGGTGCCCTGCCCCCAGTGGACTTTCGAGCGGTCCTCTTGGTACGTGCCATCTGTAGCAACAAGATACGACTTAAAGTGAGGATCATTTAGGGGATACGAAATTTAATTTAGTCGGGAGTACTAAAATTTTTAAGGAGGGAGTAAATGATATGTATGATATAATTAAACATGATGCATGCACGTTCCGTACGCCCTCTCACCTTAGTAGAATCCTAAAGTTCTAACGCTAGGCGGTGGCATACATACGTTCTCTCATATAAGCGAAACTATTAGTCTACTCGTTACGCTGTTAGTGTACCTGCAGAAAACCTCATTTCAGCCCAATAGTTTCCCAATATATGCACACAAGAAAGCAGTAATTTAAATACTTTCCATATACACATCCCCTGATGTATATACTTCAGTATCAAAACTACCCGATATAAAGGTTCTCATAATTAAGTGCTTACGTAATTACATGGTTTAAACATGTAAGTGTGCAAGTCACCAAAACTACTCTCCCCTAGATCGCCGGTTGGACAATCATGCTCTCACAACTCCCACTTACCAGAGCGTCGAGGCAATTGATCCATACATTACCACCCAAGTGGATGGCATCCATACAATATCACGCCGTATGGACGACGAAACAAAAACAAACAAGGCCCCCAAGTTAGTCTTTATAATAAGCCACCTAAGAGTCCTTATTTGGGCTAAGGGATGTGATCACTGGCATACCTATGAAAATAATTTTTTTAGAATTTTAACCCTTTTCATAATCAAATACTTTTGTTTTTAAATACTCGTACGATGTTTTTAATGTTTAATTATGCTCCGATACCAGTTGTAACAGAACCGACCAAATTATAAGAGCACAAGTACAAAAACAAGCACCGAAGCGCTCAAATTTTCGAACTTGAGCCCATATAATCCCGGTAGTCAATCGAAACCACGAAGGATTTCAAACCAACTTGCTTACAACCAAGATCATATCATTCAACATACAACATCATACGTTACATTTCGCAAGTAGTTCCGAAATAAGTTTACACATAACGGAGTCGTAAATATTACAAACCAAGTTTATAAAGTAGCGGAAGCGAACACACACCAGTTGTTTAACTACTGCCAGTCTTGATGATCAACAACCCATAAAAGCATCAGGAAAGTACATAAAAGATGATCACGCCCAAGTGATCTAGTCTTCGTCACCCGTAGGGTGGAGACAAATTTTGCAGAAGCCTTGGTAGAGCATATCATCTGCAACAGGAGGGAATAAACCCTGAGTACTGGAATGTACTCAGCTAGACTTACCCGTCGAAAACCAGAAATAAGATGACACCAAGGATTATGCAAGGCTTTCACAAGAGGCTAGCTGACATCACATTTTTGCATAAAGGCATAAGTAATTGAGACTCTTATAACCTGTACTAGCAGTTATTTTTAGCATTTACCTGTCATCTATCTTAGCACCTGTACTAAACATGCACTTGATTATAATCAAACAATTATCATCATTATATCCAGAGCAGGTATGAATTGTGGCAACATTGTATCATTCCCTTAACCACTGGTTCATTTAATGAGATCTACGTTGCCGCTGCTCAAGTCAAGTGCTCACTAACCGGGAGCGACGGCGATTCGAATCGAATTCCTATCTAGCTGGAGGGGTATTTCTAACACTCACCGTGCAGACCCCTGCCAGGGTCGCACAGGCCACCGTTTTATATGATTCAGGAATCACGGGTCCGAATAATGTCGCGACCCCAAGGGCGACACTCTGCCAGGTGATAGGGACTCTAACCCCCCCTTGGTCTCACGCCAATGTCCCCAAGCACATCCTTTCTCTCCTCCAAGAAGCAACCTACCATTCGATTCCCGGCCTGAATCACATTACTCGACTTCGCGGTCGGAACGGCTTATCCCGGCCTGAATCACATTACACAAGATCATTTACAAATTTTACTACAACTTTGGTATTTACAAGTTTTCCAGCAACCACATTTATCCAAGGTCAAACCTAGAAATACTATCAGCTGTCCAGAAAACCTAAAATTGTAAAGGTTAAATATTTATTGATGTGGCAAACATTCTCTAGGACCAAACTAATACTACTACAAGTTCACAAAGGTCACAAAAACACCATAAAGTAAGGTGTGCCCACCTAGAATATTTATTTAAACTCATTTCTTAATTTACTTAAGTAATTAAGTGGAATTTCAAACATATATGTAAACTGCTCCTAAAATTATACAAAAATTACAGGAGACTCTCTGACCCAAAAAGAGTCTACTGTAAAAAGTTGAACTAAATTTATTCACAGGAACTTCCTACACAAAATTCCCAAGCCAAAAAGGCTGATTTTTGTATAAATAACAAGGCATAGTAAAAAGTGTCAAACAACAGATTTCCTAATTTTCTTGGATACTCTAGGGTACCAAGACATTCTCCAAAAAGTTATATGAACATTGCACATGTAGAAAAATTACAAAAATTCATTTAAGTATTTCTTCAAATAACAAGATATCATTATAACTTGACAAGTACTTAAGCACTACTGCTCAAATTTTTACCAGAGCTAGAGCAAGTATAAATTAGTCTACCCACCAAATTTCATAATTTTTGGAACACGGAAACTTAAGATATAATTTAAACAAGTTTGCATGTGATTTAAAACACATTTGAAAGACCTATTTAAATATCCCAGAAAACCAACATCACATAATAAATTCATATTTTTCTAAAATACTACACATCATGTAGATCCTAACAAAATTTATCTCATGATTTTTGAGCAAGTAAAACCCTAGATCTACATTTTCCAAACTTAATCAAAATTCTGTAGCAAAGATAAATAAAAATAAAAAAGATCTCATTTTATACTGGGCCGGCCCGGGAAAGGACGCGGCCCATGGCGCGCGCGAGGCCTGCTCGGCCGTCCCGCCCGCGCGTGGCACCTGCCAGGTGGGGTCAGTTGGTAGTGAGAGGGGAGCAGAGAGGGAAGGCCGCGGACTCCGGCGAGCTCCTGCTCGCCGACGACGACGTCTCCGGCGACGGGAAGACACCGACGGCTCCCACGTGACCTCCCGCATCAACTAACCCTCGATTCGCGGATCCTACCCAACCCTAGCTATGACGGCCACGGAAACCGCGGCTCGGAGGCGGCACCCGGTGGCGCTCCGACGAGCTCTGGGAGCCAGGGACCTAGGTTGGGCGTGCTACGGCTTTCAGAGGAGATGGCGGACCTATCCAAGCCAAGGATAAGGACCGAGGTGGGGCGAATGCGGCTGACCGTGTGAGCACCGCGTCGGTGACCATGGCGCGGCAACGCACGACCGTGTTCCGGCGTGTACCGTCCACCCTAGCCGGTAACATCATCGCCTAAGCTTCTCTACCCAATCCGGAACCTAGAACAGGAACTAGCAAGAATGGAGGGCGACAGTAGGGAGCTGGCCACGGTGAGCCACCGCGCGGACGGTACGCCGGCGAGGTCTCGCGGTGGCGGAAATGGAAATTCACTCTCACCTCCGCACGATTGGTTCAGGTAAAGGATGGAGGAGGTAGAAGGGACTCTGGCGGAGCGGTGGACGGGGTTCGGCGAGCGGTGGTGAGTGCGCGAGCTCGGAGACAGCTGCGACGGCAATGGTGTCTCCGGTTTCCGCCTTGGCGAGCCCGGCCAGAGCGAGAGGGAGGGAGAAGAAAGTGAGCGCGAGTGAGGAGGTGGAGGTGGCCGCTCGGTGTTCAATCCCGTGCCTGGGCTCGCGACGTGGAGGCGACGGCAGCGCTCGGTCGCCACGCGGCGACGCTCTTCTGCCCGAGCGCCACGACACGGCCGGTGTCTGAGCTCGTTGACTGAATCGAAACTTGCCAACGTGACATCGGTGGTCGACTGACAGAGCAAGTTTGGTGCTGGTTAACTTCCAAAACAGCTCGATTCGGTCCAAGGTGACAACATCAACTTTGTAGAGCTATATGAGGGCAACAAGTTTGTCAATTGGAGTTTGGACTGGTTCGGCCTGGATTTGAAACCACAGCGCCCCAAAGTGGTGTACTAGGAAACTGAAACGTGTTTTCAGTCACAAGGCCGACTGAAACCCAATTTTCAAGACACCATATCTCCTAAACCATTTAGAACTAGGTGATGGTCATATTGACAATGTTGTAGAGCTATGTGTGGACAACAACTTTGTCAATTGGCTCAAGGACTGGTTTGGCCTAGTTTGTGAGTTACAAGTTGCCAAAGTGAGGTACAATGAAACGGTTTTCAGCTTCACACTTAGCCAAAAATTGCTAAGTCCCAAAACAGCCTCTAATACTGACTTGTGGGCCATTTTTGAGCATGTTCTGATCATTTTCATGAGATGGCCATATTAGAACTTTTGTTCCTTATGAAATTCTCTACAACTTTGCTTAAGGGTGCTCTTCCATGCAAGGTCTCTAAGCTAGACTTTTTAATTGGTCAAACTAGAGCATCCTAGGGCTAAATGGTGGTCAACTACACCTTGGAGGGCATTTTGGTCATTTTGGTCAACATGAACCTTGCTCCATGAGTGACCCTAAGTATAACTAAGGTGTTGTGAGATATAATTGGCTACTCTACCCTTTAGTTACACCAAATTCCTAGTGTCACATACTTTGGAACAAGTAATTCAATACCTTCACCCAAATGTTGCAAGCTCATGTTGCACATGTTGCATGAGTGTGTTGCATAACACTTGCTAATTATGTTACACTAAAGTGGTTGACATGTCTCACAAAGGAAATTGCACATAAGGTACTTGTGTGTTGCACACTACTCACTTCTTACTTCACATGAAATATAAACATATGTGACAATGTTTCCAAAGCATGTTTCACATATTATAAGCTTATGCATGAAATGAATGATGCTTGCTTATGCTTATGCAAATGCAATACAATTAAGGAGCTAAACACCTGAGGTGTTACAGAAATCATTTTGGTTTTTAAGGGATTAACGACAAAATTAAGGACGGTTAGTTCCGGATGTCAAGGTGTTGAGTTATATTCGGAATAGTCGTTAGGATCTTCACTTTTTTCCTTTGGCCGTACTATAAAGGGGGGTATGAGCGAGTAGCTTGACCTAGGTGAGTCTTTTATTTAGGTGTGGTGCACACTTGTCAAACTTAGCACTAGGTAGCTCAGGTGAAGCCCAAAGTTCAGTTGGAAGCAACTCGGTTCAAGTTGTGTCGCGTTTCGAAGTCGTTTGAACCGTTTACCCTTGACTGGACGCGGTCTCTGTCTTGACCGGACGCATCCGGTCAGTGCTGACAGTCACTGTGTTTCAACTTGGTTGACAGGACGCGGTCCTTGCGAGGACCAGATGCGTTGATCGTGTTGACACGTGTCTCAGAGGGTAAGAGAACTAATCGGACGCGACTGGAAAACGATCGGACGCGTCCGGTCTCGTTCCAATAAGTTACTTCACTGACCGGACGCGTCCGATCATCACTGATCGGACGTGACCGAGCATCAGGTCAAAGTACAGTAAGGTCCTTGCACGACTGGACACATCCGGTCAACCCTGATCGGTGCGTCCGGTCACTCAGCGCTGTCGGTTGGAATTTCGACCGTTACAATCGACCGACGCGTTCGGTCAGTGCGTTTTTTGCTGAGTTGGCAGGTAACGGTTGGATTTGACTGTGGGGGTGTATAAATACATCCCCTCCACCTCTTTTAGAGGTCTCTTGCTCATTTTGTTTAGCTGAGAAACACCTTTCAAGTGCAAGGAAGTGCAAGAGCTCTAGTGAGGGTAGTGATTTGACAATCAAAGTTTGAAATCCCTCATTAGTGACTAGGGAGTAGCAAGTGTGCATCCACCTTCTCATTTGGCTTGTTATGGTCAAGTGAGAGTTCTAGCTTGTTACTCTTGGTGATCGCCATCACCTAGATGGCTTGGTGGTGATTGGGAGTTTGGTGATCATCCGGCGGAGCTTGTGGATGACCCAACTCATCTTGTGAGCGGTTTTGGGCGATTCACTGCGTCGGAGTGTCAAAGAATCATCCCGTAGAGAGCACTTGATCCTTGCGCGGATTAAGGGGGAGCTACACCCTTGCGCGGGTGCTCTAACGAGGACTAGTGGGGAGTGGCGACTCTCTGATACCTCGGGAAAACATCGCCGTGTTCCTAGCCCTTACTTTCAAGCAATTACTTTCTTGTATTACTTTTGTTGCTTGGTTTACTTTCCTAGAATTGTCATGCTAGACTAGGATTGGAACTTAGGGTGCTAAACTTTTTCTGGTAGAATCATAAGTAACACTAGTAGGCACTAGGGGTGAATTTTGGCTTGTAGGATTTAATTCTAGCAATTATTTTTTAGAAAAGCCCAATTCACCCCCCTCTTGGGCATCTTGATCCTTTCAATTGGTATCGGAGCCGAGTTGCTCCTAAATTAGGCTTCACCGCCTAGAGCAAGATGTCTAATGGGGTAGGACCACCTCCCACCTTTGAGGGAGATGATTTTCCATATTGGAAAATCCGTATGGAGGTGTACCTCGAAGCCATAGATGTTGGGTGTCTTAGAGCCGCCACCGAAGGGCTTCCCGCTATCAAGGATCCCGCCAACCCAAGTGGTGACGAGGAGAAGTACGACCGGTGGAATGCAGAGGCAAAAAATGCACTCTACCGGGGCCTAGGCAAGGATATCTTCAATCGTGTGCGTAATGCAAAAAATGCTCATGAATTGTGAGAAAACCTTTGTGCTCTCCATGAGGGAACTAAGAGTGAGCATGAGGAACGCTATCACATTGCTTTGAAGAAAATTAATTCTTTTGAGATGCTTCCTAAAGAAAGTGCTAATGACATGTACACTCGATTGAATATTCTTGTAGAGGATCTCAATGCTCTCGGGCTCACTCAAATGAGTCAATCGGATGTTTCAAGGAGGATCTTGAGTGTTCTTCCCATTGAGAAGTATGGTCACATTGTCACCGTGCTTCACCAAAGTGATCTCTCCACCGTAACACCGACACAAGTATTGGGAAAGATCAATGCACATGAGATGTACATGCACATCACTCTGGAAGAGGGCTCATCATCTTTCAAGAAGAAGGACTTGGCCTTTAAAGCTAGTCATGACAAGAAAAAGAAGAAGGGCCAAGCCATGATCGTGTAAGAAAGCTCAAGTGAAAGTGATATTGATGATGCATCACTTGCACTCATGGTAAAAAAGACCACCAAGATGCTAAAGAATCTCAACAAGAGTGGCATCAAGTTCAATGGCAAGAAGAAGAAGTTCTTCACAAGTAGCAAAAGAAAGCCTATATCCAAAATGGATTGCTACAATTGTGGTGAACTTGGCCACTTAGCTCATCAATGCCCTAAGCCTCCAAAAGACAAGAACAAGAACAAGAACAAGGGCAAGAAAAATGATTCTAGTGATGAAGAAGATGAGAAGAAGAAGAACAAGACATTCAAGAAGAAGGATGGCAAGAAGAAAGAGTTTCACAAGAAGAAGAAGGGAGACAAAGCTTATATTGTTGGTGATTGGCTCACCGACATTGAGTCATCATGTGAGTCATCCGGTGATGAGAGCGACGATGAGAAAGAGAAGGTCGCCGCATTTGTGATTGGGCCATCATCATCTTCACCGACATCTTCATCACCACCTTCACCGCCACCTTCACCATCATCATCCACTACTCACCTATGCCTTATGGCCAAGGGTGAACGAAAGGTACAAAATAATGAGTGATGATGATGATAGTGATAGTGATGATGAATATGATGCACCTTGTCGGGTACCTAAAACTAGGGGTACCCACAATCAACGATTAAGAAAAACAAAATGCTACCCGTAAATGAGATGAGCCAAAATAGCGAATGAAACACCTCGACTGCGTTTCAACTCGTACGAGGCTCGCTCGACGGAACGCCTCGACTACGTTCCGACTCGTACGAGGCGCGCTCGACAGGAGGCCTCGACTACGTTCTGACTCGTACGAGGCACCCTCGACAGGACGCCTCGACCGTGTTCTGACTCGCACGAGGCTCGCTTAACAAGGCATCTCGACTATCGGGAAATCTCTGACTCGCACGACCCCGGGTCGGACCGCTTGACCCACCTTGTTCACCAACTCTGAGACAAAAGTTAGAGCATTTAATGCGACCACCTACTACTTCCTACCATCATGGCTACAACAGTTACCGACGTGGAAGCAGTACCGGTGTCAAATCTTACTTTTTACTACCCATCCCGGGATGGGAGGTGAAAACCTGTCACTGTACGCACCATACCGTGCACTATTTTACAACCGATCACCCTCAAAGGAGGATACGACAAGGACTGTACCCCACGATCTCGGGGATTCAGCCTTATCCACCCATCCTTGACCCGTCCTCGACCTGGCCTTGACCCAGCCTTGACTTACCATCGGTCAGCAGGGAGAAAAGGCCGACGTGGCACAGGACTTGGGGTCTTTTCACCGTCTCGTCCTCTACGTCACCATGGTGTCTAGGGATGGCCGGCCATTCCTAGGGCACATCGCTATAGCCACCTCCATAGGGATCGACAAAACTTCGCCTCAAAGGCACCCCCAGCGTCCCTGCCTCCTCTTACCCTATAAAAGTACAGGAAGGGGCTCTACAACGGACAACGAACAACAGAAAATGAGAAACTAGTCTCCATCCCACCAAAGAAGATCAAAATCTCAAACAATCTCCTTTATACTCTCATTTTTCCTTTGAGACTTGGGCTTGATTCCCTCTCTCACAGCTTGTAACCCCTACGCAAGCAATTAGGTGCAAGGAAATACAATACTCCCCCTCCCCGCTGGACGTAGGGCCTTCCTTTGCCCGAACCAGGATAAACCCCTGTGTATCCTCCTTGCATCACCATCCAGATTAGGGACACGTAGCATCTGATTCACTCGTTGGCTTAGGACCCTCACGGGACCAAACGTCGACAGTTGGCACGCTAGGTAGGGGACGCTGCGTGCCAACATCGTTTTCTCGCCATTTTTCTGGATGGCTGACCTCGAACGTCCGCTCCCGTTGGCCACGGTGATCTGGTTTGGGAGTTTGGAGTTCATGTCGCTTGGCCATGGCTACGACATGGTCCTCCTCCTACCCAGGCACCTGACCAATGTGGACCACGAACTCTCCCAACCTGGGGGGGGCCCGCGCCGGTATCGTCGCTCTCATCAGGCACGCGCCGCCAGGCAACGGCGAGCCCGGTGCAACCACCGTCATCGCCTTGCAGAGGGTGATGGTATTCCCCGATCCAGCGCCTCTTAGCCAGACACCGACACAGATTTCCTCGCTAAGGATCTGTGTAGGATGAGCTTGGCTGAGGGTAAGATGCTGATAGGGAGTCCCATCGCTCTACCACCCGGCATGACGCCACCACCGCCCAGTTCGACTACACCGGCATCGGGAACGACATCTTCGTCAGCATTCCTATTTGGACTAGACTTGATTGCCTAGGCATATGTTTCTTCTGTAAGCACCAGCATGAGTGCTTACGAGGAACTCGGCGGATACTATCTATGTTCCACTCTCGACCTTGTCGCATCCACGCCAGCTTCCGAGTACCTGGACTCCACGGAGACCCCGGATACGGAGCCTCATGTGATTGCTTCTCGACATTATGACCCCAGAGATAGACAACCTCACATGCACCCATCGTACTACTATTTCAATGCTCCAGACTTTGACTCTACCGATGACATCTATGACCCGACCCGTGAGTGCTTCAACATCGATGGAGCTAGTGCGTCGGATTCGGAGGATGAGGCAGCCATTGAAGGAAGAAACACGCCACCCTAGGTCGAGCTCCCTACCGAGCGAGATGAGGCTCAATTCCTTGCGGATCAAGGAATGCAGCTCGAGCAAATCCGTGAGTTGCAGGATAGGCTCGACGAGGAATGGGAAAACCTACGTCTACTTCAGCGAACCCTCGAGCAAGAGCGCGTGGCGCACGCACATGGCGGAGGAGCTTGAGAGAGAGAGAGAGAGAGCGACGTCAATCGTCGCATCATCGAGGATCGGGCAGTCGAGCCCCCGGTTTTCGGTTGAGCCGGCCAGAACGTGGTCGCAGCCACCATGCTCCTTCGTAACATGCCCGAGCCATCGTGTAACACCTCAAGTGTTTAGTCCATAACTGCATTGCATTTTGCATACATGTTTGTTATTTTATGTGATGCAACACATGTGTTTGTTTTAGAAGTTTTGTTTGGGCTCATATCATGGATATTTGATAGTTGGTGTAACAAAAAGATAGAGTAGCTAATTATGTCCCACAACACCTTAGTTATACTTAGGGTAACTCTTGGAGCAGGGTTCATGTTGAGCAAAATTGCAAAAATGCCCTCCAAGAGATGGTTGACCACCATTTGGCCCTAGAGTGATCTGGTTTGACCGATTAAAAAGTCCAGTTTAGATATCTTGCATGGAGGAGCAACCTTAAGCAAAGTTGTAGAGAATTTTATAAGGAACAAAAGTTCTAATATGGCCATCTCATGAAAATGACCAGAACATGCTCAAAAATGGCCCACAAGTGAGCTTGAGTGGTGATCAACACTTAGAAAAATTCTAAGTCTGGAAATTGGACTTTTCAGTTTCACTGTACCTCACTTTAGCAACTTGTAACTCACAAACTAGGCCAAACCAGTCCTTGAGCCAATTGACAAAGTTGTTGTCCACACATAGCTCTACAACATTGTCAATATCACCATCACCTAGTTCTAAATAGTTTAGGAGATATGGTGTCTAGAAAATCGGGTTTCAGTCGGCTTAGTGACTGAAACTAAGTTTCAGTTTCAAGGGGCACCACTTTGGAGCCTTGTAGTTTCAAATCCAGGCCGAACCAGTCCAAACTCCAATTGACAAACTTGTAGTCCTCATGTAGCTCTACAACATTGCTAACATCAACCACGCCTGGTTCTCACTGGTTTGGGAGATAATCAACGACAAAATACTGCTGTCAGACCACCACGTCGGGCTCCATTCAGTCGGACAGACAGCTACGCTGTCGTGGCGGCCGTGCAGAGCAAGGGGGCCGCGTGGAGCTCGCGCCCTGCCATCGCCTCCATGTCGCAAGCTCGCGCGCGTGAGTGAAGTGGGAGTCGACACCTCAGTCCCCATCACTCGCGCTCACTCTCCGTCCTCCTCCCTCTCGCTCTGGCCGGGTTCACCGAGGCGGAAAACGGAGGCGCCATTGCCGCCGCAGCCCGCTCTGTGCTCGTGCAAGCTCACCGTCGCACCCCGTCCTCCAAATCCCGTCCACCGCTCCACCTGAATCCCCTCCACCTCCGCCACCCGTGGCTTGACCGGATTGTGTCGAGGTGAGGGCGAATTTCGGTTTCCGCCACCGTAAGTCCTCGCCGGCGCACTATCCGCACGGCGGCTCACCGTGGCCAGCTCCCTACTGTCGCCCTCCATTCTTGCTAGTTCCTGTTCTAGGTTCCGGATCAGGTAGAGAAGCTTAGGCGATGATGTTACCGGCTAGGGTGGACGGTACACGCCGGAACATGGTCGTGCGCTGCCGCGCCATGATCACCGACGCGGTGCTCACGCGGTCAGCCGCATTCGGCACACCTCTGTCCTTGTCCTTAGCTTGGATAGGTCCGCCATCCCCTCTGGAAGCCGTAGCACGCCCAACCTAGGTCCCTGGCTCCTGGAGCTCGCCGGACCGCCACCGGGTGCCGCCTCCGAGCCGCGGTCGCCATGGCCGTCGTAGTTAGGTTGGGATAGGGTCAGCCAAGCTAGGTTTGGTCGTTGCGGAGGGTCACGGGGAAGCCGTTGGTGCTCTTCCCGTCGCCGAAGGCGCCGTCGTCAGCGAGCTTGAGCTCGCCGGAGTCGCGGCCGTCTTCCCCCTTCGCTCTTCTCTCTCTAGCCTGTGGGCCCGCGTTGTCAGCACCACGCGCGCGCGGGCGGGAGTCCGGGGCAGGCCGCGCGCTGGCTGGGCCATGCTAGCAAGCCGGGCCGGCCCAGTAGCGAGTTGGGTTTGTTTTTTTTGTTTTTCTTTTCATTTTTGTCATAGATTTTTGTGGTGGTTTATAAAATATAAATCTAGGGTTTTACTTGCTCAAAAATCATGAGATAAATTTTGTTAGGATCTACATGATGTGTATTATTTTAGAAAAATATGAATTTGCTAGGTGATGTTTGTTTTCTAGGATATTTAAATAGGTCCTTGAAATGTGTTTTAAATCACATGCAAACTTGTTTAAATTATATCTTAAGTTTCAGTGTTCCAAAAATTATGAAATTTGGTGAGTAGGCTAATGTATACTTGCTCTAGCTTTGGTAAAAATTTGGGCAGTAGTGCTTAAGTACTTTTCAAGTTATAATGCTATCTTGTTATTCTAGGAAATACTTAAATGAATTTTTGTAATTTTTCTACATGTGCAATGTTCATATAAATTTTTGGAGAATGTCTTGGTACCCTAGACTGTCCAAGAAAATTAAGAAATCTGTTGTTTGACACTTTTTACTATGCTTTGTTATTTATACAAAAATCAGCCTTTTGGGCTTGTAAATTTTGTTCAGAGAGTTCCTGTGAATAAATTGAGTTCAAATTTTTACAGTAGCCTCTTTTTGGGTCAGAGAGTCTCCTGTAATTGTTGTAGAATTTTAGGAGCAGTTTACATATATGTTTGAAATTCCACTTAATTACTTAAGTAAATTAAGAAATGGGTTTAAATAAATATTCTAGGGGCACACCTTACTTTCTGGTGTTTTGTGACATTTGTGAACTTGTAGTAGTATTAGTTTGGTCTTAGAGAATGTTTGCCACATCAATAAATATTTAATGTTTGCAATTTTAGGTTTCTGGATAGCTGATAGTATTTCTAGTTTGACCTTGGATAAAGGTGGTTTCTGGAAAACTTGTAATTACCAAAGTTGTAGTAAAATTTGTAAATGAGCTTGTATCAAAATTTGGGAGCATTTGGATTAGTAGTTTGGGAGTTATTGCTGTTTAAAGTGCCAGTCCAGAATTGACTGTTCTCTGTTTAGAGAGAACAGATTCTGGAACTTTGGAATTTCGATTAGGTAAACTTTGGAATTTAGTGTTGTGATCTGAAAACATTTTGTGGTACATTTCTTAAGCTTTCCAGATTGTCTTAGATCATATCTTTTGGAGTTGGGATTCTCCAGTTATGTTAGAAACAAGTAGCTGCTGTCCAGAATGTCTTACCGTGATATTTTGGGTTGGATGTGGTAACCTAAATAATGTCACTCTTGTGTTTGTTAGGTGTTAGGGCCTTAACCGAAGACGAACAACTATATCTTAGGTTGGGTAGATTAGGTAAGTACTTCTCCACCGGAGAAGAGATTTGCACATTTTAGTGAAGTAACTTGAATAGAGTATTTTATTTCTGAAATGCATTTCATTCCGAGCATGTTGCACCCATTTATGCATCCATGATATTTATTGTGCATTCATGCAATAGGTGTACCGGAGGGGGTAACTCTCTTCGAATTCGAGCCTGTGATTCCGGAGGAGGACCAGGAGCAGCAGGAGCCCAAGGATCCAGCAGGCGAAGGAGTGCCCGCAGACGACCTTCCTGAGTGTCCTGACCACCGGCCTTCGACCTTTCTGAAAGGCAAGCCCCGGTGCATGCTGAACCTACTGATTTATAAATTAATCTTGAGTACTTTTAATTGTTTACTGCATTAAGTTGTAGGAGTTATATGAAAACACTTGTTGCATTATACCTGTCCTTGTCCAGATATCGTACTTAATCCTATATTAGGTTTAGGCACGTGTCAATGCTTAGCCCTGCTTAGTACGGTAGAAGTCGGGTGATTTCCGGTCATCCGCGAGATGTAGGAAGGAGTCACGAGTGGCTTTACGGCTATCGTGGATGGAACCATGCTTAAAAATGAAATTGAGACCGGGCGGGAGTTCGATAGTACAGCCGCAAGACACTTCACGTCTTGGGTGTGGAGCTATGCCCGTCTGAGTCATTTAAGGACCGATTCGCTGTACGTCCTTGAGTCATGTTGAACGCAGTCTAACACTTAGTTGACCGGATAAGCCGTTCTGACCGCGAAGCCGAGTAATGTGGTTCAGGCCGGGAATCGAATGGTAGGTTGCTTCTTGGAGGAGAGAAAGGATGTGCTTGGGGACATTGGCGTGAGACCAAGGGGGGGTTAGAGTCCCTATCACCTGGCAGAGTGTCGCCCTTGGGGTCACGACATCATTCAGACCCGCGATTCCTGAATCATATGAAAAGGTGGCTTGTGCGACCCTGACAGGGGCCTGCGCGGTGAGTGTTAGAAATACCCCTCCAGCTGGATAGGAATTCGATTCGAATCGCCGTTGCTCCCGGTTAGTGAGCACTTGACTTGAGCAGCGGCAACGTAGATCTCATTAAATAAACTGGTGGTTAAGGGAATGATACAATGTTGCCACAATTCATACCTGCTCTGGATATAATGATGATAATTGTTTGATTATAATCAAGTGCATGTTTAGTACAGGTGCTAAGATAGATGACAGGTAAATGCTAAAAATAACTGCTAGTACAGGTTATAAGAGTCTCAATTACTTATGCCTTTATGCAAAAATGTGATGTCAGCTAGCCTCTTGTGAAAGTCTTGCATAATCCTTGGTGTCATCTTATTTCTGGTTTTCGATGGGTAAGTCTAGCTGAGTACATTCCAGTACTCAGGGTTTATTCCCTCCTGTTGCAGATGATATGCTCTATCAAGGCTTCTGCAAAACTTGTCTCCACCCTGCGGGTGAAGAAGACTAGGTCACTTGGGCGTGATCATCTTTTATGTACTTTCCTCATGCTTTTGCGGGTTGTTGATCAACAAGACTGGCAGTAGTTAAACAACTGGTGTGTGTTATGCTTCCGCTACTTTATAAACTTGGTTTGTAATAATTGCGACTCCATGTGTGTGTAAACTTATTTCGGAACTACTTGTGAAATGTAACGTATGATGTTGTATGTTGAATGATGCGATCCTGGTTGTAAGCGAGTTGGTTTGAAATCCTTCGTGGTTTCGATTGACTACCGGGATTATATGGGCTCAAGTTCGAAAATTTGAGCGCTTCGGTGCTTGTTTTTGTACTTGTGCTCTTATAATTTGGTCGGTTCTGTTACAGCTGGTACCGGAGCATAATTCAACATTAAACACATCGTACGAGTATTTAAAAACAAAAGTATTTGATTATGAAAAAGGGTTAAAACACTAAAAATTATTTTTAGGTATGCCAGTGATCACATCCCTTAGCCCAAATAAGGACTCTTAGGTGGCTTATTATAAAGACTAACTTGGGGGCCTTGTTTGTTTTTGTTTCGTCGTCCATACGGCGTAATATTGTATGGATGCCATCCACTTGGGTGGTAATGTATGGATCAATTGCCTCGATGCTCTGGTAAGTGTGAGTTGTGAGAGCATGATCGTCCAACCGGCGATCTAGGGGAGAGTAGTTTTGGTGACTTGCATACTTACATGTTTAAACCATGTAATTACGTAAGCGCTTAATTGTGGGAACCTTTATATCAGGTAGCTTTGATACTGAAGTATATACATCTGGGGATGTGTATATGGAAAGTATTTAAATTACTGCTTTCTTGTGTGCATATATTGGGAAACTGTTGGGCTGAAATGAGGTTTTCTGTAGGTACACTAACAGCGTAACGAGTAGACCGATAGTTTCGCTTATATGAGAGAACGTATGTATGCCACCGCCTAGCGTTAGAACTTTAGGTTTCTACTAAGGTGAGAGGGCGTACGGAACGTGCATGCATCATGTTTAATTATATCATACATATCATTTACTCCCTCCTTAAAAATTTCAGTACTCCCGACTAAAGTAAATTTTGTATCCCCTAAATGATCCTCACTTAAGTCGTATCTTGTTGCTTCAGATGGCACGTACCAAGAGGACCGCTCGCAAATCCACTAGGGGCAGGGCACCGCGTTACCAGCTCGCTCCACGTGAGCCCCGCCCTGAGCCTACTGAGGTGGAAAGGCTGAGGGCAGAGTTGGCTGAAGTGACTGCTGCCAGGAATGCAGCGCGTCAGCAACTGGAGCAAGTGATTCGTGATCGTGACCAGGAAACCCTTGTAGTCCAGAGATTGACAGTAGCAAACCGCAACTGTCAACGCATGCTGGTCCGTGTCATGAACCAGAGGGATGAAGCCTGGCACGAGGAGAACGTTCTGAGAGCTCGTCAGTTTGAGCTCGAACAGCAATTGGAGAATGCTAAAGAGTACAATGACAATCTTCATGAAGAAGTGCATCGCCTGAACAACGAGCTTAATCCCCTGCTGCCTCGAAACAACAACGTCGATGAGGACATGGGTTCGGAAATCGTTATGGCTGAAAATGATGATGAAGTGGAGGTCAACGGACCCCAAGATGCCGAACCAGAAGAAGAAGAAGACGAGGAGTTAGAGCCTGTTAGTGATGAGGACGGAGAGGAGATCCTTGACACCGACTCTGAGGGCGATGCTTAGAGTAGTTATCACATAGCTATGATGTTAGGATCGTCCTTTGTGCCCTCCCTGTGATGGAGTGAGGCTTTGTAATAACTTGACTTTTGAGATGTAAGGTCGAACCCTATGTTTCCTGGATGTTTAGTGGAACCTGTTAATTTCGATCGCAATTGGATGTCTTGTTGTGTGGCGTTCGATGATGGTGTCACGATTAGCACCCTTCAGTGCCGCGACGAAACCGAGGGCCTCCTATGGCGCGCGACATAAGGTTGTGCTGCTTGGCACGCGCTGGTATCGAGGTGGTTAGTCATGATCCACCATAGAACTCTACCGTTGAGAAGTCTCTTTGTGATCAGTTTGAAGTAGCCTTTCTCAGTCAACTAAACACTTTGAAACTGAATCCAAGTCCTGGGCAAAAGATCAAAAATCACGTAGTTTTTTTTTAACGTAAACGGTTCAGTAACTGCTGTCCTCCTTGTGTGTGAGCCTTTATCAAAGTACATCTTGTTGGATTCTCTCGCACGATTGCGCCAATTGATCCGCTTGAATGGGATGTGCGGTTGTGATGAATTATTGTGCCATGAGTATTTTGAGAAGTCTATTTCATGAAGTCAGTTTGACATATTTACAATAATTCATCTACAAATTTTCCACATCGTCAGTGCTCATTGGCTATGCATTTTGCAGATGTCGTACAATCTTCATCGGGGTCATGGCAATGAGGATGAGGAACAGCCACCCCCTCCGCCACCACCTACCCTGGCTGAGTTAATGCAGACCGTGGTTGAAGGGCAGCGCATGCTGGCAGATGCTATGCGCCAGCTTGCCAACCGGGAGGCTCGTCCTGGCCGTCAGGGCCCAGAACCCAATCAATACAGTGATTTCAAGGACTTTCTTGATACTAAGCCCCCGCTCTTTAAGGAGGCGGAGGAACCACTGCAAGCTGATGAGTGGTTAAATACTATTGAGCAAAAGTTTCGTCTGCTTCGCCTCACTGATGAGCTAAAGACTGAATATGCTTCTCATCAATTGTATGGTCCCGCGGGTATTTGGTGGAGCCACTATCGTTCCACACTGCCTGCAAATGTCCCGATTGCTTGGGACCAGTTCAAGGCTGCATTCCGTGGGAATTATATTCCTCCAGGTCTTATGGCTATCAAGCACACAGAATTTATGAGGCTGTCGCAGGGCAATAAAAGCTTGACTGAATATCTACAATCTTTCAACAATCTGGCAAGGTATGCCACAGAGTTTGTGGATACCGATTCCAAGAAAATTGCCAGCTTTAAAAGAGGCCTAGGCCCGAAGCTGATGAAGACTATGGGCACTAGCAAGTGCACTACTTTCAATGAATTTATCAGTGATGCTCTGACTCAAGAGAACAACAATGCTATTTATTCTGCCTCTAAGAGCCGCAAAAGGGCCATTGAGGCGAGTGCTTCACAGTCTCGAGCTCCAGCTGCCCCGAGGGCTCCTCCTCGCCCTCCTGCCACAAATGCTAAGTTCCGTCCTCCGCAAAAGAAGGCGCCAGTGAAGACTGGGTTTCGCAAGGCATATACCGTGGCTCTGCCAAAAAGTAGTTCGAGCCAAGGCAGCTCCAGTGTCCCTCCTAGCAACATGCCTTGCTGGAACTGCAACAAGCCAGGCCATTGGTCCAGAAATTGCCCTTACCCTAAGAAGAATGTCAACCAAGGTGGCCGTCAAGGGCACGCCCATTATAATAGTATTGAGGAAATCTCATCTGGTGAGGTGGTCACTGCTGGTAAGTTCCTAGTTGACCAACATCCTGCAGTGGTACTTTTTGATTCGGGTGCTTCGCATTCCTTTATCAGTCCTAAGTTTGCATCAGAGTTTGCACACAAATTGCATACTGTTGAAGGTGGGGGTTATTGTATTAGCGCAGCAAGTGGGAATATTTCCACAGATAAAGTAGTGGGGAATCTTGAGCTTGAGAAAGAAGGGCAAAAGTACTCGCTTGCCTTAGTGGTTTTGCCGGGCTTAGGCATCGATGTTATTTTGGGCATGAATTGGATGAGTCAGAATGGGGTACTCATTGATACATCCACTCGGGTAGTTATGCTCAGAGACCCTACAGATCAAAAGGGTTTTCTGGTACAACTTCCCAGAAAAGTTGACTTGTCTGGGGAAGTTCATGCTGTGCAAGCAAAGGTGTTGACCGAAATTCCAGTAGTAAAAGAGTTTCCAGACGTTTTTCCCGATGATTTGCCGGGGCTCCCTCCGGATCGGGATGTGGAGTTTAAAATTGAGTTGTTGCCTGGCACGGCTCCCATCTCTAGGAGACCCTATAGGATGCCTCCGAATGAACTAGCTGAACTTAAGGTACAATTGAATGAACTTTTGAAGAAGGGGTTGATTCGTCCTAGTTCGTCGCCGTGGGGATGTCCTGCTATCTTTGTAAAGAAGAAGGATCAGTCGTTGCGGATGTGCATAGATTATAGACCTCTCAACGCAGTCACTGTCAAAAATAAGTACCCTCTACCGCGCATCGACATCTTGTTCGATCAGTTGTCTAAAGCTAAAGTTTTCTCCAAGATCGATCTAAGATCTGGCTACCATCAAATTTAAATCCGCCCGGAAGATGTTCCAAAGACAGCCTTTTCTACCAGATACGGTCTTTATGAGTACCTTGTTATGTCTTTCGGCTTGACAAATGCCCCGCACACTTCATGTACTTGATGAATTCGGTGTTTATGCCTAAATTGGACAAGTTTGTGGTGGTATTTATTGATGACATCTTGGTATATTCTGTGAATGAGGAGGATCACGCTGAACATCTGCATATAGTCCTCACAAGACTACGTGAACATCAACTATATGCAAAGTTCAGTAAGTGCGAATTCTGGCTTCGTGAAGTACCTTTCCTTGGGCATGTGTTGTCCGATGGAGGGATTATGGTGGACCCCGCCAAGGTACAGGAAGTACTGAACTGGAAGGCTCCTATCTCGGTTCACGAGGTCCGGAGTTTTCTTGGTTTGGCTGGCTATTATCGTCGCTTCATCCCGGATTTCTCCAAAATAGCCAAGCCAATGACTCGGTTGCTGCAGAAAGACACCAGGTTTGTCTGGACTCCTGAGTGTGATGCGGCTTTTCACCAACTGCGAACCCTCCTAACCTCAGCTCCGGTTTTGGCACAACCGGATATCGAGAAACCATTTGATGTTTATTGTGATGCCTCAGGCATAGGTTTAGGAGGTGTGTTGATGCAGGAAGGCCGAGTAATTGCATATACCTCTCGACAACTTCGGAAGCATGAGGCGAATTATCCAACGCATGACTTAGAACTCGCCGCAGTTGTTCATGCTTTGAAAGCCTGGCGACACTATCTGTTGGGCAATATTTGCAATATCTACATAGACCACAAAAGCCTCAAATACATCTTCACCCAACCCGAGTTGAATATGCGTCAACGAAGATGGCTCGAGTTGATTAAGGATTATAACCTTCAAGTGCACTATCAACCTGGCAAGGCAAATGTGGTTGCGGATGCTTTAAGCCATAAGTCTCATTGCCATTCCTTAGTTGAAACTGATTTTCATCGATCTCGCCTTCTACATCCAACAGTCTTGTACAACATCACTGTCAGTTGTACTCTCAAAAGCAGAATTATTGAGCTCCAAAAGACTGACACTGGTATATTCCACATCAAGCGTAAGATGAAAGAGCAAGAAACTACACAGTTCAGGGTAGATGAAGAGGGTGTACTATGGTTCAAGGATAGGTTAGTTGTGCCTAAGGACCGGGAGCTTCAAAATGATATTATGTCTGAAGCACACTCCTCTAAGTTGTCCATCCATCCTGGTAACAATAAGATGTATTATGATTTGAAGCCATACTATTGGTGGACCAAGATGCGGAAAGAGATAGCTGCATATGTGGCTAGGTGTGACACCTGCTGTAGAGTTAAGGCTGTGCATATGAAAGCTGGGTTGCTTCAACCACTTTCTATCCCAGGTTGGAAATGGGAAGAGATAAGTATGGATTTCATTGTCGGTCTTCCTCCTACTGTCAAAAATCATAACTCTATCTGGGTAATTGTGGATCGTTTGACCAAGTTAGCTCATTTCATTCCAGTTAGAGTGGACTATCGTCCCACTGACTATGCTGAGTTGTACTTCAATCAGATAGTCCGGCTTCATGGGATACCTCGTACTATCATATCTGACCGTGGTCCCCAGTTCACCGCTCACTTTTGGGAGCACTTGCATCACCTTCTGGGAACCAAGTTAGTGAGAAGCTCTGCTTATCACCCCCAGACGTCTGGACAGACAGAACGGGTTAACCAAATCTTGGAAGATCTGTTGCGGGCATGTGTCATTTCATCCAAGGGTTCTTGGGAAAAATGGTTACCTCTAGCCGAGTTTTCGTACAATAATAGTTATCAAGAGAGTATTAAGATGGCTCCATTCGAAGCTTTGTACGGTCGTAAGTGTAGAACTCCACTAAACTGGGTAGAAGCTGGTGAAAGGAGATTTTATGGTATTGCTTTTGTTGAGGAAGCTGAGGAACAAGTCCGTACCATCCAAAAACATATGGCTGTAGCCCAAGCTAGACAGAAAAGTTATGCTGATCGTCGTAGAAAACCACTCGAGTTCGAAGTTGGGGACTTCGTGTATCTGAAAGTTTCTCCAATGAAGAGTGTCCAACGTTTTGGCGTTAAACGGAAACTTGCGCCAAGATACGTGGGTCCTTTCCAGATCATAGGCAAGAGTGGAGCTATTGCGTACAAAATCCAGTTACCTCCTGAAATGAGTGCCATATTCAACGTCTTCCATGTATCACAGCTCAAAAAGTGTCTTCGAGTTCCTGAGGAAAGAGTCCCTTTAGGAGATATCAGGCTGGAATCCGATCTAACTTACGAAGAAAAGCTAGTCCGAGTGATCGATACTCAGAAACGAGTGACTAGAAGCAAAGTAGTTAAGTGGTATAAAGTAATGTAGAGTAATCAGGGTAGTGAAAGTGACGCTACATGGGAACGGGAGGACTATCTGCGGGATGGTTATAAGGAATTCTATGAAAAATGGTACGCTTTCCAAATCTCGGGACAAGATTTTTTATAAGGGGGGAGGGCTGTAACACCTCAAGTGTTTAGTCCATAACTGCATTGCATTTTGCATAGGCATAAGCATGCATCATTCATGTTTGTTATTTTATGTGATGCAACACATGTGTTTGTTTTAGAAGTTTTGTTTGGGCTCATACCATGGATATTTGATAGTTGGTGTAACAAAAAGATAGAGTAGCCAATTATGTCCCACAACACCTTAGTTATACTTAGGGTAACTCTTGGAGCAGGGTTCATGTTGAGCAAAATTGCAAAAATGCCCTCCAAGAGATGGTTGACCACCATTTGGCCCTAGAGTGATCTGGTTTGACCGATTAAAAAGTCTAGTTTGGATATCTTGCATGGAGGAGCAACCTTAAGCAAAGTTGTAGAGAATTTTATAAGGAACAAAAGTTCTAATATGGCCATCTCATGAAAATGACCAGAACATGCTCAAAAATGGCCCACAAGTCAGCTTGAGTGGTGATCAACACTTAGAAAAATTCTAAGTCTGGAAATTGGACTTTTCAGTTTCACTGTACCTCACTTTAGCAACTTGTAACTCACAAACTAGGCCAAACCAGTCCTTGAGCCAATTGACAAAGTTGTTGCCCACACATAGCTCTACAACATTGTCAATATCACCATCACCTAGTTCTAAATAGTTTAGGAGATATGGTGTCTAGAAAATCGGGTTTCAGTCGGCTTAGTGACTGAAACTAAGTTTCAGTTTCAAGGGGCACCACTTTGGAGCCTTGTAGTTTCAAATCTAGGCCGAACCAGTCCAAACTCTAATTGACAAACTTGTAGTCCTCATGTAGCTCTACAACATTGCTAACATCAACCACGCCTGGTTCTCACTGGTTTAGGAGATAATCAATGACAAAATACCGCTGTCAGACCACCATGTCGGGCTCCATTCAGTCGGACAGACAGCTACGCTGTCGTGGCGGCCGTGCAGAGCAAGGGGGCCACGTGGAGCTCGTGCCCTACCATCGCCTCCACGTCGCAAGCTCGCGCGCGTGAGTGAAGTGGGAGTCGACACCTCAGTCCCCATCACTCGCGCTCACTCTCCTTCCTCCTCCCTCTCGCTCTGGCCGGGTTCACCGAGGCGGAAAACGAAGGCGCCATTGCCGCCACAGCCCGCTCTGTGCTCGTGCAAGCTCACCGTCGCACCCCGTCCTCCAAATCCCGTCCACCGCTCCACCTGAATCCCCTCCACCTCCGCCACCCGTGGCTTGACCGGATTGTGTCGAGGTGAGGGCGAATTTCGGTTTCCGCCACCGTAAGTCCTCGCCGGCGCACTGTCCGCGCGGTGGCTCATCGTGGCCAGCTCCCTACTATCGCCCTCCATTCTTGCTAGTTCCTGTTCTGGGTTCCGGATCAGGTAGAGAAGCTTAGGCGATGATGTTACCGGCTAGGGTGGACGGTACACGCCGGAACACGGTCGTGCGCTGCCGTGCCATGATCACCGACGCGGTGCTCACGCGGTCAGCCGCATTCGCCACACCTCTGTCCTTATCCTTAGCTTGGATAGGTCTGCCATCCCCTCTGGAAGCCGTAGCACGCCCAACCTAGGTCCCTGGCTCTCGGAGCTCGCCGGACCGCCACCGGGTGCCGCCTCCGAGCCGCGGTCGCCATGGCCGTCATAGTTAGGTTGGGATAGGGTCAGCCAAGCTAGGTTTGGTCATTGCGGAGGGTCACGGGGAAGCCGTTGGTGCTCTTCCCGTCGCCGGAGGCGCCGTCGTCGGCGAGCTTGAGCTCGCCGGAGTCGCGGCCGTCTTCCCCCTTCGCTCTTCTCTCTCTGGCCTGCGGGCCCGCGTTGTCAGCACCACGCGCGCGCAGGCGGGAGTCCGGGGCAGGCCGCGCGCTGGCTGGGCCACGCTAGCAAGCCGGACCGGCCCAGTAGCGAGTTGGGTTTGTTTTTTTTGTTTTTCTTTTTATTTTTGTCACAGATTTTTGTGGTGGTTTAGAAAATGTAGATCTAGGGTTTTACTTGCTCAAAAATCATGAGATAAATTTTGTTAGGATCTACATGATGTGTAGTATTTTAGAAAAATATGAATTTGCTAGGTGATGTTTGTTTTCTGGGATATTTAAATAGGTCCTTGAAATGTGTTTTAAATCACATGCAAACTTGTTTAAATTATATCTTAAGTTTCAGTGTTCCAAAAATTATGAAATTGGGTGAGTAGGCTAATGTATACTTGCTCTAGCTTTGGTAAAAATTTGGGCAGTAGTGCTTAAGTACTTTTCAAGTTATAATGCTATCTTGTTATTCTAAGAAATACTTAAATGAATTTTTGTAATTTTTCTACATGTGCAATGTTCATATAAATTTTTGGAGAATGTCTTGGTACCCTAGACTGTCCAAGAAAATTAAGAAATCTGTTGTTTGACACTTTTTACTATGCTTTGTTATTTATACAAAAATCAGCCTTTTGGGCTTGTAAATTTTGTTCAGAGAGTTCCTGTGAATAAATTGAGTTCAAATTTTTACAGTAGCCTCTTTTTGGATCAGAGAGTCTCCTGTAAGTTTTGTAGAATTTTAGGAGCCGTTTACATATATGTTTGAAATTCCACTTAATTACTTAAGTAAATTAAGAAATGGGTTTAAATAAATATTCTAGGGGGCACACCTTACTTTCTGGTGTTTTTGTGACATTTGTGAACTTGTAGTAGTATTAGTTTGGTCTTAGAGAATGTTTGCCACATCAATAAATATTTAATCTTTGCAATTTTAGGTTTCTGGACAGCTGATAGTATTTCTAGGTTTGACCTTGGATAAAGGTGGTTTCTGGAAAACTTGTAATTACCAAAGTTGTAGTAAAATTTGTAAATGAGCTTGTGTCAAAATTTGGGAGCATTTGGATTAGTAGTTTGGGAGTTATTGCTGTTTAAAGTGCCAGTCCAGAATTGACTGTTCTCTATTTAGAGAGAACAGATTCTGGAACTTTGGAATTTCGATTAGGTAAACTTTGGAATTTAGTGTTGTGATCTGAAAACATTTTGTGGTACATTTCTTAAGCTTTCCAGATTGTCTTAGATCATATCTTTTAGAGTTGGGATTCTCCAGTTATGTTAGAAACAAGTAGCTGCTGTCCAGAATGTCTTACCGTGATATTTTGGGTTAGATGTGGTAACCTAAATAATGTCACTCTTGTGTTTGTTAGGTGTTAGGACCTTAACCGAAGATGAACAACTATATCTTAGGTTGGGTAGATTAGGTAAGTACTTCTCCACCGGAGAAGAGATTTGCACATTTTAGTGAAGTAACTTGAATAGAGTATTTTATTTCTGAAATGCATTTCATTCCGAGCATGTTGCACCCATTTATGCATCCATGATATTTATTGTGCATTCATGCAATAGGTGTACCGGAGGGGGTAACTCTCCTCGAATTCGAGCCTGTGATTCCGGAGGAGGACCAGGAGCAGCAGGAGCCCAAGGATCCAGCAGGCGAAGGAGTGCCCGCAGACGACCTTCCTGAGTGTCCTGACCACCGGCCTTCGACCTTTCTGAAAGGCAAGCCCCGGTGCATGCTGAACCTACTGATTTATAAATTAATCTTGAGTACTTTTAATTGTTTACTGCATTAAGTTGTAGGAGTTATATGAAAACACTTGTTGCATTATACCTGTCCTTGTCCAGATATCGTACTTAATCCTATATTAGGTTTAGGCACGTGTCAATGCTTAGCCCTGCTTAGTACGGTAGAAGTCGGGTGATTTCCGGTCATCCGCGAGATGTAGGAAGGAGTCACGAGTGGCTTTATGGCTATCATGGATGGAACCATGCTTAAAAATGAAATTGAGACCGGGCGGGAGTTCGATAGTACAGCCGCAAGACACTTCACGTCTTGGGTGTGGAGCTATGCCCGTCTGAGTCGCTTAAGGACCGATTCGCTGTACGTCCTTGAGTCATGTTGAACGCAGTCTAACACTTAGTTGGCCGGATAAGCCGTTCCGACCGCGAAGCCGAGTAATGTGGTTCAGGCCGGGAATCGAATGGTAGGTTGCTTCTTGGAGGAGAGAAAGGATGTGCTTGGGGACATTGGCGTGAGACCAAGGGGGGGTTAGAGTCCCTATCACCTGGCAGAGTGTCGCCCTTGGGGTCGCGACATCATTCGGACCCGCGATTCCTGAATCATATGAAAAGGTGGCTTGTGTGACCCTGGCAGGGGCCTGCGCGGTGAGTGTTAGAAATACCCCTCCAGCTGGATAGGAATTCGATTCGAATCGCCGTCGCTCCCGGTTAGTGAGCACTTGACTTGAGCAGCGGCAACGTAGATCTCATTAAATAAACTGGTGGTTAAGGGAATGATACAATGTTGCCACAATTCATACCTGCTCTGGATATAATGATGATAATTGTTTGATTATAATCAAGTGCATGTTTAGTACAGGTGCTAAGATAGATGACAGGTAAATGCTAAAAATAACTGCTAGTACAGGTTATAAGAGTCTCAATTACTTATGCCTTTATGCAAAAATGTGATGTCAGCTAGCCTCTTGTGAAAGCCTTGCATAATCCTTGGTGTCATCTTATTTCTGGTTTTCGACGGGTAAGTCTAGCTGAGTACATTCCAGTACTCAGGGTTTATTCCCTCCTGTTGCAGATGATATGCTCTATCAAGGCTTCTGCAAAACTTGTCTCCACCCTGCGGGTGAAGAAGACTAGGTCACTTGGGCGTGATTATCTTTTATGTACTTTCCTCATGCTTTTGCGGGTTGTTGATCAACAAGACTGGCAGTTGTTAAACAACTGGTGTGTGTTATGCTTCCGCTACTTTATAAACTTGGTTTGTAATAATTGCGACTCCGTGTGTGTGTAAACTTATTTCGGAATTACTTGTGAAATGTAACGTATGATGTTGTATGTTGAATGATACGATCCTGGTTGTAAGCGAGTTGGTTTGAAATCCTTCGTGGTTTCGATTGACTACCGGGATTATATGGGCTCAAGTTCGAAAATTTGAGCGCTTCGGTGCTTGTTTTTGTACTTGTGCTCTTATAATTTGGTCGGTTCTGTTACACATCGAACCTCGAGGCCCGTCAGGCCCACGATGAAATCTGAGGACTCCTCGAGACCGCTGCCATGCAACAGGCCGAGAGTTCCACCTCTAAGCGACCGGGCTTGCCTCGGAGCAGCCTGCAGAGCCCTCCTGACAGGAGAGAGAGGCCTCGGTTCATCCCGAGCATGCCCAACGGAATAAGGCGGCCTCTGTCCATGAGCGCATTATCGACAACCATGAACCTCGAGATGCCTATGACAACTTCGTCGAGCGTCGGAGGCGCAAACACGGTGACGATGTAGCTCGAGGCTACCACGAGCACAGAGGCAGACGCTACGATAGCTCAGAAGATCGAAGCCCTTCACCCGAGCCGTCGAGTCCTTGGGTCTTTAGCAAAGCCATTCGCAAAACAATACTCCCGGCTCGGTTCTGCCCCCCACGACTCTTACCAAATATAACGGCGAGACCAAACCCAAACTTTGGCTCGCTTACTTTGTCAGTTGTGTGGGGCCACTGATGACTGGGTCATCATTCGACAACTCCCCCTGTTCCTATCAAACACCGCTCGAGCCTGGCTCGAGGACCTTCCACCGCGACAAATCCACGACTAGAATGACCTCGTGAGAGTGTTCGAGGGGAACTTCAAGGGAACCTACACGCGCCCCGACAACTCATGGGATCTTTGAAGATGCAAGCAGAAGCCAGGTGAATCCCTCCGGGATTACATCCGTCGTTTCTCCAAGCAACGCACCGACCTCCCCAACATCACCGACTCCGACGTCATCATGGCCTTCCTCTCTGGTACCACCTACAAAGAGTTGGTTCGAGAATTAGGCCACAACACTCCCATCACTGCCAACGGTTTGATGGATATCATCACCAACTTCACCGCCGGCGAGGAGGCGGTTGGTGTCGTCTTTGGTGGCGATCAGGACAAGGGAAAGCTCAAGGAGGAGGATCCCGCGGGCTCCAGCCGAAGCTCAAAGAGGAACAATAGGAAGAAGAAGAAGAAGAACTAGCAGGGCAAGCTCGAGGCCCCGGCCGATGACCTTGTTGCTGCTGCTAATCGTAAGAAACCTCGAGGGCCCCCCGGCGGGGGCATTTTCGACAAAATGCTCAAAGAGCCGTGTCCCTACCACAAAGGGCCCACGAACCACAACCTCGAGGACTACCACATGCTCCAAAGATATTTTGAAAGCATAGGCGTCAAGAAAGATGACAAGAAGGACGATCCTAAGGGAGACATCAAGGACGAGGGTTCCCCAAAATCCATGACTGCTTCATGATATATGGAAGACCCTCGATGCGCTAGCGCAAGCGGGAACGTCGAGAGATCTTCTCCGTGCAGCCCGCAACCCCCTCTTCCTTGACTGGTCTGAGGTGGCCATCACTTTCGACCGTGATGACCACCCAGACTACATCCCCAATCCTGGGGTCTACCCGCTTGTTGTCGATACCATTATCGCCAACACACGCCTCACCAAGGTTCTCATGGATGGTGGCAGCAGCCTCAACATCATCTATGCCTAGACCCTCGACCTCCTGGGGATCATGAGGACGCACCTCCAACCCAGCGTTGTGGGCTTCCATGGAGTCGTGCTAGGAAAGTGAGCAGAACCCGTCGGGCGGGTCGACCTACCTGTATGTTTTGGCACTCCTGCCAACTTCAGAAAGGAAACTCTCACTTTCGAGGTGGTTGGATTCCGTGGAACATTTCATGTCATCCTTGGGCGCCCATGCTATGCCCGGTTCATGGCGGTCCCCAATTAAACCTACCTCAAGCTCAAAATGCTAGGCCCCAACGGTGTCATAACTGTCGGGCCCTCATACGAGCACACCTACGAGTACGACGTAGAGTGCGTCAAGCACGGAGAGGCCGTCTTGGAGTCGGCGACCTTGGCGGTGGACCTCGACGGTTTGGCCAATGAGATCCCTGACCCCAAGTGCCACGCTGGCAGCTTCGAGCCCGCGAAAGACATCAAGATCGTGCCCCTCGACCCCACCGACCCAAAGGGGAAGGCGTTGAGCATCAGTGCCACCCTCGATCCCAAATAGGAAACAGTGCTCATCGACTTTCTCCACGCAAACATCGACATCTTTGCGTGGAGTCCCTCGGATATGCCGGGCATACCTAGGGAAGTCACCGAGCACGCCTTGGAGATCCAAGCCGGCTCCAAATCGGTGAAGCAACGCTTGCGCCGCTTCGATGAGGAAAAGCGCAAGGTCATCGACGAGGAGATCCATAAGATGTTGGAGGCCGAATTCATCAAGGAGGTTCATCATCCCGAGTGGCTAGCTAATCTTGTATTAGTTAAGAAACAGAATGAGAAGTGAAGGATGTGTGTAGACTATACTAGTTTAAATAAAGCATGTCCAAAAGTTCCTTTTCCTTTGCCACGCATTGATCAAATCATTGATTCTACTGCAGGATGTGAAACTCTGTCGTTCTTAGATGCATATTCCGGCTACCACCAGATCAAAATGAAGGAATCCGACCAGCTCGCGACTTCGTTCATCACCCCATTCAGCATTTATTGCTATGTTACTATGCCCTTTGGTCTTCAGAACGTAGGGGCTATGTACTAGCGGTGCATGCAACACATTTTTGGGGAACACATTGGACAAACCATCGAGGCTTACGTCGATGATATCGTTGTCAAAACCAAAAAGGCCAGTGATCTGATAAACAACCTCGACGTTGCGTTCAAGTGCCTCCAGGCAAAGAACATTAAGCTCAACCCCGAGAAATGCGTTTTTGGCATTCCTCGAGGCATGGTCCTAGGGTTCATCATTTCCGAACATGGCATCGAGGCCAACCTAGAAAAAATCACCGCAATAACCAAATAGGCCCCATCCGAGATCTAAAGGGCATGCAGAGGGTCATGGGCTGCCTTGCAGCCCTCTGTCGCTTCATTTCGTGCCTCGGTGAAAAAGCGCTCCCACTGTATCATCTCCTAAAGAAATTAGAACACTTCTCATGGACCCTCGAGGCTGAGGAAGCCCTTGCAAGGCTCAAAGCTATGCTCTCCAACTCGCCGATCCTCGTCCCTCCGACCCTAGGGGAACCCCTCCTACTTTATGTCGCTGCAACGACACAAGTAGTTAGTGCAGTCTTGGTTGTCGAGAGGGCAGAGGAAGGACATACCCTGCTCGTCCAGAGACCGGTCTACTTCATCAGCGAGGTGCTCTCAGAAATCAAGGTTCGCTACCCGCAGATCCAGAAGCTATTGTACGCTATCGTCTTAACGCGGCGCAAACTCCGTCACTATTTTGAGGGCCACCCGGTGACTGTGGTCTCTTCTTTCCCTCTAGGAGAGATAGCCTAGAACCGGGAAGCCTCGGTTAGGATAGCCAAGTGGGCGGTCAAGCTCATGGGTGAGACCCTCTCTTATGCGCCGCGCAAACCCATCAAATCCCAGGTACTAGTAGATTTCCTTGCGGAGTGGACCGACACTCAATTTCCTCTGGTTCAGCTCCAGACCGAGCTTTGGACCATGTATTTCAATGGGTCGCTGATGAAAACGGGAGCAGGCGTAGGTTTGCTCTTCATCTCACCCCTTAGAGTCCACATGTGCTATATCATCCGGCTTCATTTTCCTGCCTCCAACAACGTCGCCGAATACGAGGCGCTCGTCATGGGCTTGCGAATCACCGTCGAACTAGGGGTCCGGCACCTCGATGATCGAGGTGACTCTTAGCTCGTAATCGACCAGGTCATGAAGAGCTCGAGCTGCCGTGATCCCAAGATGGAGGCCTACTATGAGGAGGTATGATGCCTTGAAGACAAGTTTCATGACCTTGAGCTCAACCACATCGCACGCAGGTATAATGAGGCCGCCGATGAACTCGCAAAAATCGCTTCCAGTCGAACTACAGTTCCACCAGATGTTTTTGCGAGAGATCTCCATCAATCGTCCGTCAACGTCAGGGCAGACGGAGGGGTTGACAGGCTGTCACTCGACCCTCCACCTAAGGCGGAAGCCCCCTCGATTGGGGTTGAGGCCATGCAGGTGGAAGGCTCGACCCCACCAGCCAACCCCGAGCCTGACTGGCGTATTCCGTACCTCGACCATCACACTCGAGGCGATCTCCCCTCGGATAATGTAACACCTCAGGTGTTTAGCTCCTTAATTGCATTGCATTTGCATAAGCATAAGCATGCATCATTCATGTTATTTTATGTGGTTGCAACAAATGTGGTTGTTTTTAGAATTTTGTTTGGCTCACATCATGTAACACTAGGGGGTTGGTGTAACTAAAGGGTAGAGTAGCCAATTATATCTCACAACACCTTAGCTATACTTAGGATCACTAATGGAGCAAGGTTCATGTTAACCAAAATCACCAAAATGCCCTCCAAGGTGTAGTTGACCAGCATTTAGCCCTAGGATGCTCTAGTTTGACCAATTAAAAAGTCTAGCTTAGAGACCTTGCATGGAGGAGCACCCTTAAGCAAAGTTGTAGGGAATTTTATGGGGAACAAAAGTCTCAATATGACCATCTCATGAAACTGGCCAGAACATGCTCAAAAATGGCCCACAAGTTAGCTAGAGGGGCTGTCTCAACACTTAGAATTTTTCTAAGTCTCAAAAGTGTCCCTCCAGTTTTACTGTGGCCTACTTTAGGAGCTTGTAGTTTGCGAACCAGGCCAAACTAGCTTCCACTCATATTGACAAACTTGTAGTCCTTATGTAGCTCTACAACATTACCAACATCACCTATGCCTGGTTCTCAATAGTTTAGGAGATATAGTGTCAAGAAGTTAGGGTTTCAGTCGACGTTTATCTCTGAAACTGTATTTCAGTTTCAAGGGGCACCACTTTGGAGTTTTATAGTTTCAAATCTGAGCCGAATTGGTTCTGGAGCCAATTAGCAAAGTTGTTGACCTCACAAAGCACTACAATTTTTGTATTATCACCTGCTCCTAACTCGAACCGGTTTGAGAGATAATTAGCGCCAAAACTGCCCTGTCAGTCGGTCTTCGGAGGCTCGATTTCAGTCAACGAGCTCGAACACCGGCATGTCGTGGCGCGCGGGCAGAAGAACGGCGACGCATGGTGACCGAGCGCTGCTGTTCCCTCCACGTCACGAGCCCGGGCGTGAGTTGAACACCGAGCGGCCACCTCCACCCCCCCTCGCGCGCGCTCATTCTCTTCTCCCTTCCTCTCGCTCTGGCCGGGCTCACCGAGGCGGAAACCGGGACGCCAGTGCCGCCGTAGCCATCTCCGAGCTCGCGCACTCACCACCGCTCGCCGAACCACGTCCATCCCTCCGCCTCCCCGTCCTACACCTCCTCGACCCGTCGGTAGGTTGGATTTAGCCCAAGGTGAGCCGCATTGCCGTTTCCACCCGCTCACCGAAGCTCACCGGAGCTCCGCCATGTGCGGGTCACCGTGGCCAGCACCACACAGTAGTTCTCCGTCTGCCTTCACCCACGTTTCCCCCTCCCTGTCACGTGTAGATGCTAGGATGAAGATGTTACCGCCAGTATCGGGACAGCCATGACGGAACGAGACTGTGCACGACCGCGCCATGGCCGCCGGCCAGGTGCTCACGCGGTCAAGCAGTTCCGCTCCACCCCCGTCTGTGGGAGTGATCTCGTTAGGTCCGCTAGGAGTCCAGGAAGGTGATGCGCCCTTCGGTAGGTCGTGCGACGGCCGGGACTCGTCGGCGTACCGCCAGGCACCGCGGCCGTCCGCCATTGCCGTCGGTCTGGGTGCGGTGGTGCATCAACTTTGGGGAAAAGTGGTAGCCTCGGTGCGGTTGGGTTTGGGCAAGACGCCGGTGCACTTGGATCGATCGGAGGAGCCAC
Organism: Saccharum hybrid cultivar R570; assembly: GCA_038087645.1. Classification (NCBI taxonomy): domain Eukaryota; kingdom Viridiplantae; phylum Streptophyta; class Magnoliopsida; order Poales; family Poaceae; genus Saccharum; species Saccharum hybrid cultivar. The sequence goes on along the minus strand of JAQSUU010000043.1, from coordinate 2,308,611 downwards.
CGGCGGCGAGGAATTGTTCGTCGGAGCTCACTGCCGCCGCGTCCCTATTCCCTTTCACCGACACGCGGGGGCCACCTGTCTGTACCGTGCGCGGGCGGGAGCCCGAGCGGGCCGCGCGCGCGCGTTTTGGGCCGCGTCGGCTTTGCAGGCCGGCCCTTTAGTGGGGTTTTGATTTTAGTTTTTGTTTTCCTTTTTATTTTTGTCACATATTTTAGATAAGGTTTAGTAAATGTAGATCTAGGGTTTTCCTTACTCAAAAATTTTGAGATAAATTTTATTAGGATCTACATGGTGTGTAGTATTTTAGAAAAATATAAATTGGGTACGTGATGTTTAGTTTTTGGGAGAATTAAATAGGTTTTTGAAATGTGTTTTAGATTGCATGCAAACTTGTTTAAATCATATCTTGAGTTTTAGTGTTCCAAAAATTATGAAATTTGGTAGGTAGGCTAATTTATACTTGCTCTAGCTCTGGTAAAAAAATTAGGCAGTAGTGCTTAAGCACTTTTCAAGTTATAATGCTATCTTGTCATTTTAGGGAATACTTGAATGAATTTTAGTAATTTTTCTACATGTGCAATGTTCTTATAAATTTTTGGAGAATGTCTTGGTACCATAAAGTGTCTAAGAAAAATATGAAATCTATTGTTTGATACTTTTCAATATGATTTGTTAATTATACAAAAATCAGCCTTTTGGGCTTGTGAATTTTGTTTAGGGAGTTTCTATAAATAATTTTATTTCAAATTTTTACAGTGGTCTCTTTTTGGTTCCTAGAGTCTCCTGTAATTTTTGTAGAATTTTAGGAGTAGTTTACATATATGTTTAAAATTTCACTTAATTACTTAAGTAAATTAAGAAATGGGTATAAATAAATATTTTTGGTGGGCCAACCTTAATTTCTAGTGTTTTTGTGACCTATGTGAACTTTTGGAAATATTAGTTTGGTCTTAGAGGATGTTTGCCACGTAAATAAATATTTAATCTTTGCAATTCTATGTTTTCTGGACAGCTGGTAGTATCTTTGGGTTTGACCCATAATAAAAGTGTTTGCTGGAAAACTTATGAATACCAAAGTTGTAGTAAACTTGATAAACTAGCTTGTGTCAAAATTTGGGAGCATTTGGCTTAGTAGTTTAGGAGTTATTGCTGTTTTAAGTGACAGTCCAGAATTGGCTGCTCTCTGTTTAGAGAGGACAGATTCTGGAACTTGGGAAATTCGACATGAAAAACTTAGGAATTTAAGGTTGAGGTCTGAAAATGATTTGTAGGGCATTTCATAAGCTTTCTAGATTGTCTTAGATCATATCTTTTGGGGTTAGGAATCTTCAGTTATGTTAGAATTTTTGAGCTGCTGTCCAGAATGTCTTACTGTGGTATTTTGGTGTTGGATGTGGTAACCTAAGTAATGCTACTCTTGTAATTGTTAGGTGCTAGGGCCTTAACCGAAGAAGAACAGCTATATCTTAGGTTGGGTAGATTAGGTAAGTACTTCTCCACCGGAGAAGAGATTTGCATGTATTGATGAAGTGACTTGAATAGAGTACTTTCATTGCTGAAATGCATTTCATTCCGAGCATGTTGCACCCATTGTGCATCCATGATATTTATTGTGTATTCATACAATAGGTGTACCGGAGGGGATGACACTCCTCGAGTTCGAAGGAGCAATTCCGGAGGAAGTTCAGGACCAGCCGGAACAGCCAGAGGAACCAACCGGCGACGAAGCTCCTGCCGAAGATCTGCCCGAGTGTCCTGACCACCGGCCCTCGACCTTTCTAAAAGGCAAGCCCCGGTGCATGCTGAACCCATCCTTTTATAAATCTATCTTGAGTACTTTTAATTGTTTAATGCATTAAGTTGTAGGAGTTGTATGAAAACAATTGTTGCATTATACCTATCCTTGCCCAGATATCGTACTTAAATCCTAATTTAGGTTTAGGCACGTATCAATGCTCAGCCCTGCTTAGTACGGTAGAAGTCGGGTGATTTCCGGTCATCCGCGAGATGTAGGAAGGAGTCACGAGTGGCTTTATGGCTATCGTGGATGGAACCATGCTTTAAAATGAAATTGAGACCGGGCGGGAGTTCGATAGTACAGCCGCAAGACACTTCACGTCTTGGGTGTGGAGCTATGCCCGTCTGAGTCATTTAAGGACCGATTCGTTGTACGTCCTTGAGTCATGTTGAACGCAGTCTAACACTTAGTTGGCCGGATAAGCCGTTCCGACCGTGAAGCCGAGTAATGTGATTCAGGCCGGGAATTGAATGGTAGGTTGCTTCTTGGAGGAGAGAAAGGATGTGCTTGGGGACATTGGCGTGAGACCAAGGGGGGGTTAGAGTCCCTATCACCTGGCAGAGTGTCGCCCTTGGGGTCGCGACATTATTCGGACCCGCGATTCCTGAATCATATGAAACGGTGGCCTGTGCGACCCTGGCAGGGGTCTGCACGGTGAGTGTTAGAAATACCCCTCCAGCTGGATAGGAATTCGATTCGAATCGCCGTCGCTCCCGGTTAGTGAGCACTTGACTTGAGCAGCGGCAACGTAGATCTCATTAAATGAATAGGTGGTTAAGGGAATGATACAATATTGCCACAATTCATACCTGCTCTGAATATAATGATGATAATTGTTTGATTATAATCAAGTGCATGTTTAGTACAGGTGCTAAGATAGATGACACGTAAATGCTAAAAATAACAACTAGTACAGGTTATAAGAGTCTCAATTACTTATGCCTTTATGCAAAATGTGATGTCTGCTAGCCTCTTGTGTAAGCCTTGCATAATCCTTGGTGTCATCTTATGTCTGGTTTTTGACGGGTAAGTCTAGCTGAGTACATTTCAGTACTCAGGGTTTATTCCCTCCTGTTGCAGATGATATGCTCTACCAAGGCTTCTGTAAAAATTGTCTCCACCCTGCGGGTGACGAAGACTAGATCACTAGGGCGTGATCATCTTTTATGTACTTTCCTGATGCTTTTGCGGGTGGTTGATCATTAAGACTGGCAGTAGTATGTGAACTAATGCGTGTGTTATGCTTCCGCTACTTTATAAACTTGGTTTGTAATAATTGCGACTCCATGTGTGTAAACTTATTTCAGACTACTTGGGAATTGTAACGTATGATGTTGTATGTTGAATGATGCGATCTTGGTTGTAAGCAAGTTGGTTTGAAATCCTTCGTGGTTTCGATTGACTACCGGAATTATATGGGCTCAAGTTCAAAAATTTGAGCGCTTCGGTGCTTGTTTTTATACTTGTGCTCTTATAATTTGGTCGGTTCTGTTACAGATAAGATCGAGGCTCGACGGTTCGCTCGCCGGGCCAAATCCTTTGTGATATTTGGCGACGGTAGGGAGCTGTATCACCGCAGCCCTACTGGCGTCCTCCAACGCTGTATCACAAACGAAGAAGGCAGAAACCTGCTCAAAGATCTACACTCGGGGGCTTGTGGTCATCATGCAGCGCCTCAAACCCTCGTTGGAAACACATTTCGACAAGGTTTCTATTGGCCGACCGCAGTCTCCGACGCCGTCAAGCTAGTACGCTCCTACAAAGGATGCCAGTATTATGCAAGACAAACCCACCTCCCGGCTCATGCCCTGCAAACTATTCCCATCACATGGTCATTCGCTGTTTGGGGGCTCGACTTGGTCAGACCCTTGAAAAGGACAACTGGTGGCTTCACCCACTTGCTCGTCACCATTAACAAATTTTCCAAGTGGATCGAGGCTCATCCTATCACCAGCATCAGGTCCGAGCAAGCTGTGCTATTTTTTACCGACATCGTCCACCGCTTTGGAGTTCCTAACTGCATCATCACGGACAACGGCACCCAATTTACTGGTAAAAAGTTTCTGGATTTCTATGACAACCACCACATCCATGTGCTCTGGTCAGCCGTAGCTCATCCTAAAACAAATGGCCAAGTAGAACATGCCAATGGCATGGTCCTACAAGGCCTAAAACCAAGAATTTTTGACAAGCTAAACAAACATGGCAAAAAATGGGCCGCCGAGCTTCTCTCGGTCCTGTGGAGCCTAAGAACAACGCCGAGTCAAGCCACGGGGTTCACTCCATTCTTCTTAGTCTACGGGTCTGAGGCCATGCTCCCAACCGATGTAGAATATGGATCCCCGAGGCTGAAAGCCTACAACGAGAAAAACAATGACGCCACCAGAGATGACGCCCTCTACCAGCTCGAGGAAGCTCACGATGTGGCTCTATTACACTCTGCCAGATATCAGCAGAGTCTCCGACACTACCATGATAGACACGTCCGCAGGCGGGACCTCAATGTTGGTGACCTGGTGCTACGGCGAAGCCAGAACACCAAGGGACAACACAAGCTTACGCCACCATGGGAAGGGCCATACATCATCGCGGAAGTGTTAAAGCCCAGCACCTACAAACTATCAAATGAGAAAGGCAAAATCTTCACCAACGCCTGGAACATGGAACAACTATGTCACTTTTTTCCTTAAAGCCTCGAGGCTCTGTAAATTGTTTCGCTATCTCATAAATAAAGAATACAGCGGTGTTCAAAGCTTTGTTTTCATAACAAATAGGAAGGATCGACCCTGCTCCCTCAGAATCGACCCTCCCTCGGGGGCTGCAAGGGGGGAACCCCCTGTCCCCAAAAAACTCGCATTTTTTTCAAAACACGCATTTTTTTTGAGCTTCTTCAAAAAAGAGAACTGTCACATAGGTCGACAAGGCTGCAAGAGCACCCTAAGGCTTAAGGGCAGTCGAGCCGCGAGATCACTTACGCCTCCGAGGCTACGGTACCTCCACTCATCCCCCACACCAAGGGGCGCAATCGCGTGCTAAGTAGACCTAGTAATAGTTCACGACTTTGAAAAAGCTCACATCCCCGTTCGCTTCGAATCAAGTTCTTACACGATCTGCAAGGCCGCAAACGCACCATAAAGCACGAGGGCAGTCGAGCCGCGAGATCACTTACGTCTCCGAGGCTACGGCACCTCCACTCACTCCCTTACGCCAAGGGGCGTAACCGCGCGCTAAGTAAATCATGCGAGAACGTGATTCGAGCGATAAAGGGAAGAAAAAACTCAAACAAAACTTAACGATTAGTACAAGTTTACATGTAAATGTTTCAAGGCCCCTGAGGCCATCACGACCAAAGTTTCAAATACTAACTTATTATATGGGCCTTCATGCCTAGGTTTGGCTCACAGGCCCTCGTCATCAGTAGGCGGAACCACCTCGACCTCGAAGAGCTTGGCGAGGCGACTCCCAGGCTCCTCAGCGGCTTCGATCAGGCCCAGGCAGGTGACTTCATTCTCCTCGTCCATCCGATCTGGATCCATGATGAAGCCATTAGCGATGAGGTCCATGTCCTACACGAATCCGGACCAAACAACCGCCAAGGCCCTCTTTACGTCGTGATGAAGCCCGCATCGTATCCTCTCACGAATGAGGCGGCCCAGCGCCACCATCCGACGGACGAAGGAGTTCCCTAGGGCGTCTTCCTCGGTGTTGGCATTGGGCTCGACCCCCAGGCCATCACATACTGAGGTGATGGCGCCCTAGAGCAACTGAGTCTGCCTGGCCTTGGCCTCGAAGAGGTTCTAGAACGAGGTGGCCGTCGCCTGAGCCGCTTGCTGCTCCTTCTCCAACTCTGAAACATAAGCACCAAGTTAGCATAAGTCTGGGACCTCGACGCCAAGGCCACAGCATAACAAAAAGCTTACCCTCGGAGTGGGTCTGCCAACCCACAACCTTATCACGTAGCTCCCCGCACGTCTTCTCAGACGCTCAAAGAGCCTCGTCCCTGTCATGGACCGTCGCCCTCAGCACCTCAACTTCCCAGCCGATGCCCGAGAGAGCCTCGTCCCTCTCTCGGACTGTCCCCTTTAACATCACAACCTCGTCTTCCAAGGTTCTGACACGGGCGGATGCCATCCTGACCTAGATGTTGAGGGCATCGCGCTAACCACCGACTAAGGCGATGTCCTCCTCGAGCTCCTTCACATGCGCCAGCAGTGGCGCGAGGTCCTCGCGGGCTTTGGCAGCCTCTCCCTGAGCCCTTGTCGTGTCTTCACGCGCCTTAGCCTCGGCCTCCTAGGCCTGCGCCGTCGCCTCCCTAACCGCCACGTAAGCGACGCGAAGCTTGGCCGTCTCGGCGCTCTTCTGGGATAGCCGCTTGTTGGCTTCCTTGACCAGGGCCCGTTGATGGACAAACGCCGCCCACACGCCACTCTCATGACGAATGAAGAGTGACTTGCGGTGGAAACGCTCCTTGAGCTCCTGACTACAGTTAAAACCTATCAATCAGAACCAAGGAAAAGGGAGGGATAAAGCACAAGAAAAGACTAATGAACCCGGCTTACCTCAAAGGCCTCAGACATACTCTGCACCAGGGTGTTCGAGACCATGCACAGGGACTGCAATGAGTGCTTTCAAAGTCCCTCGAGGTACTCCCAGTGCTACACCTCGTCCTTGTCATCGAGCGCAAAGAAGGGCTCGACGCTAGGGTTGGACGCATCCCTGAATTCAAGGGTCGACCGGCCCCAGCGCGGAAGCTTCTCCTCAGACCGCACAAGTGCTAGCCTAGCAAAGTCAGGCCACCTGGCCGACGCCTCGGCCTTGTCACCCCCTAACGCCGCAGAGGTACCGGCCCGATCTGAGGCCTCGACCGTCTCAACGTCCGCCTCCTGCTTTCCTTTGTCAGCAGGGGAATCATCGATGGTGAGGTCGATCAGGGCTGGGGTCGACCCTTGCGGTGGGGCTCGCGCCTCGACTGTCGGCACCACCGCCTGAACGATAGGCGGTGGCGCAACCGCCTCCCGTTCCACCTCGACTACCGGCTCTATTGGCCGGTCCTGTCGCGGCTGTAGCTCCTCTAGCTGCACCGCCCCTTGCCCACTACCGCGCCGATCTCGCTTCCCCTCCTGAAAAGACGTGCCCGAAACGGGTAGGAGAAGGATCCACGGACGGATATTCCTAGACACGTGGGTAACGGGCTCCGAGCCTGATATAAACCTCGAGGGATCGAAAGCTGGCCCTCGACCAGGGTTCGACAGCTGCCCTCGAGTAACAGAGTTAGGGATGACTAGGGATGTGCCCATATAAGGCCAGGGCTCGAGCCACGCTCTCGAGGCACCCCAAGACGTATTCGAGGCTAAAAGAGAAGGTTGACGGAGGAATCCCCTCGGAGGGAGGCATCGAGCCCTCGAATCCCATCGCAAGGAATCGAGATCTACAAGACCACTCTTTGGCATTTTTGAGAGCGCCTCCGCGGCCGCTAGCCAACTCCTATCGAATGGAGCACGGGCTCCCACTCGAATTCCCCATTAATAGCTCACCGGAGATCGTCAAAACTCACCCAAACGAGGGTAGTACGACGTTCCCCACCCCTCCTCCCTTTTTATAAAAAGGGAGCATGAGGGTCGAACGAGAAAAGATGGCCAAGACTCTGATCGACCTCACGCGCACGAGGCTCGGGGGCTCGACCGCAGAAAGCCAAACCTCAAACAGAAAAAGACAGAACACGCCACGATACGAGAGCATTCCTCAATAGAGCGTGTAAAAGACCTCGGAGGAGTCAAAATACTCCACCGAGGCCTTGGGGCTACACCCGGCGGGTGCGCTCGCGCGCCCCCACCAGAAAAAGTTACGACGCTACGACTCCAGTTCATGAACTGCTGAGCCTCTGTGAGAGTGAACCACACTCACCCAAAGGCTCAGGGGCTACTGTCGGGTACCTAAAACTAGGGGTACCCACAATCAATGATTAAGAAAAACAAAATGCTACCTGCAAACGAGACGAGCCAAAATAGCGGACGAAACACCTCGAATGCGTTCCGACTCGTACAAGGCTCGCTCGACAGAACGCCTCGACTATGTTCCGACTCGTACGAGGCACGCTCGACAGGACACCTCGACTACGTTCCGACTCGTACGAGGCACCCTCGACGGGATGCCTCGACCGCGTTCTGACTCGCACGAGGCTCGCTCGACAAGGCATCTTGACTATCGGAAAATCTTTGACTCGCACGACCCCAGGTCGAACCGATCGACCCACCTTGTTCACCAACTCTGAGACAAAAGTCAGAGCATGTAATGTGACCACCTACTACTTCCTACCATCATGACTACAACAGTTACCGACGTGGAAGCAGTTGAAAGGTCTTGATGGCTAGAGGTGGGGTGAATAGCCTATTAAAATTTTCTACAAAGACAAGCTAAACAAGTTTATCAATAAAACAAATAGCGAGATGCGAGTTTTGCTTAGCCTACGAGGTGTTTGCAAGCCACCTAACCAATTCACAATTCTAGTATATTTACACTCAACCGCACAAGTCAAACCGAGAAGGAAACTACAACTAGCAAGCTACACAAAGAAGCTACTCTAGCAAAGCTAACTAGATAGCAAAGATAACTAAGAAATTAATACAAGAGAGAGTTAGGAGGGTATCACCGAGGGGTGAAGAATTGAGCCAACCAATCAATATGATCAAGAGATGAATACCAAGATAACCAAACACCGGGATCAATCAATCACAATATGAAAGTGATGACACGAAGATTTATCCCGAGGTTCACGTGCTTGCCGGCACGCTAGTCCCCGTTGTGTCCCTCTTCACCATGTGGTTCGGTGGCTAATCGGTCACACACCGAGCCTCTCAAAAGGCGCCACAAGAACCTACCAAATGGCAAAAGGTTGCAATGACACGAGCAATATACTAATGTTGCCTTTGGCGCTTCGCCGAGGTAGGCACATACCCCTCACAATCACCGGAGGTGGCCAAGAACAAACACCAACTCTTGCCAATGCCTCCAAGCTGCTCCAAGCCATCTAGGTGGCGGCAACCACCAAGAGAAACAAGAATCCCGCAGCAAATCAACCACCAAGTGCCAACTAGATGCAATCTCACAATGCAAATGCACTTGGATCACTCAATCTCACTTCGAATATGCAAAGAAGCAAGAGAGATGAGTGGAAGGGGAGTTGCTTAGCTCAAAGTGCTCACAAGTATGTCAAAAGTTTGAGAGAGAGCCTTGAGCCGGCCAACGAGTATTTATAGACGTACCCCCTTCGAATAGAGCCGTTAGAAACTTAAACAGCCGAAATCGTGCTGACCGGACGCGCTGGTCCAACTGACCGGATGCGCCGGTCGCCCAACGGCTAACACGTGAAACACTAACCGGACATGCTAGTCCAAACGACCGGACGCGCTGGTCGCCCAACGGCTAACTGCGAAGCAACGACCGGACGCGCTGGTCGCGCAGACCGGACGCGCTCGGAACGACCGGACGCGCTGGGAACGTGAGTGACCGGACGCGCTGGTCGCGTGAGCAGCGCTCAACGGAACAACGACCGGACGCGCTGAAGAAAATGACTGGACGCGACAGTGCCAGCGTCCGGTTACAGTCCAGTAAGCTCCCTGAATGGCTGGACGCGTCCGATCATCAGTGACCGGACGCGCCTCGCGTCCGATCATCGAACTGAAAAATGTGCAGACACTGAACACTGACCGGACGCGTCCGGTCATGCAAAGACCACGTTCGGTTCAGCATCCGGTCACCTCTATGACCTCCGTTCGCCTCCGTTTCTTTTCCAGACTTTCGGCGTAGTGGAAAATAGTCGTTTCAACTCCTCGAAAACGCCTGAATCCCACCTCGCAAGCTCGACGGGAGGGAGAGAGGAACCCAAACCCTCTCTACCGCTTAAACTCCACCACCTTCGCAAACGTGCTAACACCACCAAGTAATCTTCATCATGTGTGAGTGTGTTAGCATTTTCACAATCATTTTTCGAGGCGATATTAGTTCTATCCAAATGCATATGATCATGAAATGCACATCTAGAGGCACTTAGGAGTTCAATAGCCGTGTCATTCCCCTCTTTATAGTACGGCTATCTATCCTATAATGTAACCACACCCACTAGGTGTCTTGGTTACTAAAACACAACCCTTAAGCATATACATTTGCCTTGATCATGTAGGGTTGCGTCCAAATCCAAGTGTGGCCATCATGATCACCATGTCCATCTTGCCACCAATCTTGGAATGTACTAATCCTCATATGCTACATACAACTTAGGCATAGGATTAGTACTTAGGCATTGTCACTAATTACCAACACCAAACATAGGACTTTCAATCTCCCCCTTGTTGGTAATTGGTGACAAACCTTTCACAGAGATGTTATGATAAAATTTTGATTGAACCCATGTCACATTGTCCAAGTGTATTACCATGTGTAAGAATTATGGACATGTGATCATGAATTCAAATTGATAGCAATGGCTCCCCCTACATGTATGCCATATGTTTGGATTTTGGAAGCATACATGTTAGATAGAAAAGTATAGGAGCATTGACTACCAATAGGTGCTAAGTGTTTAAGATTATAGACCTTTGAAGCGTGATACCATTGGAGTAGCGATAAACACCATCTTAGCACCTTGTGTAGTTAGATTCCACTTGGAAAAACACAAACATAACTAGAAACCTCGTGAGATCAACATTATAAGCAAGGCTCTAGTACCACTTTAAAAAACATGAAGCAAGAAAAATCTAACTACTTCCTATTCATGCTAGTACCTCAATACACCTTTCAATTGTATACTAGCAAGTCACCACACAAGCAAAGTATCGGAGAAAAAGAAATGCATAACTATGCATCATACATATGAAGTGCACATGGAAATGCAACATTCATGTTTAAGAGCTTGCTCCCCCTACTTGTGTGCTCAAAATTTTAGTTGATCCCCTTCTTTTATCAATTCTCCCCTTTGTGCTTCTCCCCCTTTAAGTTCTATCTTTGTGAACAACATTTTCTCCCCCTTTGGCACCAATTGACCACAAGGAGCAAACTTTAGATAGATTATCATGTTGATCCAAGGGCAACCTAGATTGCTTGCATAAATAAAATACTTCGGTTTGATCCAAGGGCAAGCTTCTTCACACCTCACTAGAAGGGTTATCATGCACCATGTTGAAGCAAATATTTAGACAAATTTTCTAGATTAAACACTTAGGATCACAAGCTACTTAAACAAGTTATATGCTACCACTAGATCATACAAAGCAAAGAAACAATAGTGGCACCATATAAACTTCAAATTCATTTGATTTTCATGAATGATCCTAGAACATGTAAATTATGACTAGATGCACTAAATAAGTCTTTAGCATAGAATGTATGACATGTCAACCAATTGTACCTTGGGGCTCGAAGGAGAGGCATGTCATATATGGGGTGCATCAACTCATGTTGGAGAAGTCAAGTATGTTCAACTCATTCTTTAGCTTGTGAAATCTCTTCTCATCAAGTGGCGTGGTGAATAGATCGGCTAATTGATCTTCGCTGCCCACACTCTCAATAGCAATGTCACCCTTTTGTTGATGATCTCTAATGAAATGATGGCGAACATCAATATGCTTTGTTCTTTGATGTTGAACCGAATTGTTGGTTAGCTTCACGGCACTTTCATTATCACATAGCAATGGCACATTCTTGAAGTTGATTCCAAAATCTTTCAATGTTGCCTTCATCCACAAGATTTGTGCACAACAACTACCCGTGGCAATGTATTCGGCTTTGGCGGTAGATAGTGCAATACTATTTTGCTTCTTGGATGATCATGAGACAAGTGATCTTCCCAACAATTGACATGTCCTGGAAGTGCTCTTTCTTTCCACTTTGTCACCGGCATAGTCAGAATCCGAATATCCAACTAGCTCAAAGCTTGCACCTTTGGGATACCATAATCCAACATCTTGTGTATGCTTTAAGTACCTCAAAATTCTCTTTGTTGCCTTCAAATGACTTTCTCTTGGTGAGGCTTAAAATCTTACACACATGCATACACTAAACATCACATCGGGCCTTGATGCCGTCACATAGAGTAGGCTACTAATCATTGATCTATATAGCTTTTGATCCACCATGTTGCCATTCTTGTCACTATCCAAGCTTCCACTAGTGCTCATTGGAGTTGTAATGCCCTTTGCATCTTCCATGCCAAACTTCTTGAGCATATCTTTGATGTACTTGGTTTGACTCACAAATATTCCTTCCTTCATTTGTTTGATTTGAAGTCCAAGAAAGAAACTAAGTTCACCAATCATTGACATTTCAAATTCCTTTGCCATCATTTTCCCAAACTCATCACAATAATCTTGATTGGTTGAACCGAATATGATATCATCAACATATATTTGCAACACAAACAAGTTTTTTCAATCTTTTTGGTGAATAGTGTTGTATCAACTTTGCCCATGACAAATCCTTTGGATAGCAAGAAGTCTCTCAATCTTTCATACCATGCTCTAGGTGCTTGCTTCAATCCATATAAAGCTTTTCTTAACTTGTATACATGATTAGGTTTCTTGTCATCTTCAAAACCGGGAGGTTGCTCCACATACACCTCCTCTTGTATGTACCCATTGAGAAATGCACTCTTTACATCCATTTGATATAGCTTGATATTGTGAGCACAAGCATAGGCAAGTAAGATCCTAATTGCTTCTAATCTTGTAACCGGGGCATAAGTTTCACCAAAGTCAAGACCCTCTATTTGTGTGTAACCTTAAGCCACTAGTCTTGCTTTGTTCCTTACTACTATCCCATCTTGATCTTGCTTGTTGCGAAAGACCCATCTTGTTCTAATGACATTGTGATCCTTAGGCCTCTCAACTAATTCCCATACTTCATTTCTCTTGAAGTTATTGAGCTCTTCATGCATTGCATTTACCCAATCCGGATCTCTCAATGCTTTATCAATGTTCTTGGGTTCTTCTATTGACACAAAAGAAGAGTGAGCACAAAATGATGCCAATCTTGATCTAGTTTGAACTCCTCTTTGTATGTCACCAATGATGGAATCCAATGGATGGTCTCTAGCAATGTTAGTTGGTTGAAGCACTTGGACTTGATTGCTTGGATGTTGATGTTGATCATGAGTTGGAGATGATGAACTAGTCACTTGTTGATCTTGTTGCACTTGAGATGATGTACTAGCTTGATTTTGCATTAGAGAACCACTAGCTTGAGTTATTGGACTTTGAAGCACTTGATCTTTGTCGTCATCCACATCAATCACTTGCTTTGGCCTAATATCACCAATATCCATTTCTTTCATAGCATTGGTCAATTGAGTTCCTCTCACATCATCCAAGTTATCTTCCTCATCTTGAGAACCATTGGTTTCATCAAACTCAAAATCATGAACTTCTTCAAGTAAACCACTAGCCAAATTCCAAACTCTATAAGCTTTGCTAGTAGTTGAGTAACCAAGTAGGAAGCCTTCATCACATTTCTTTTCAAACTTGCTCAATCTAGTGCCTTTCTTAAAAATATAGCATTTGCAACCAAATACCCGAAAGTATGCAATGTTAGGCTTTCTTCCATTTAAGATCTCATATGGTGTCTTCTCTAGGAACTTGTGGCAATAGAGACGGTTGCTATAGAAGCAAGCCGTGTTGATTGCTTCGGCCCAAAATGAATGTCTCACATTATACTCATTCAACATTGATCTTGCCATATCAATCAAAGTTCTATTTTTCCTCTCAACTAAGCCATTTGATTGAGGTGTATACTTGGCCGAGAATTGATGCTTGATTCTAAGCTCATCACATAGCTCATCAACTCTTATGTTTTTAAACTCACTTCCATTGTCACTTCTTACTTTCTTGATTGTGGTTTCAAACTCATTTTGTACTCTCTTGATGAACTTCTTGAATATGTCAAATACATCACTTTTGTCCCCAAGAAAGAATACCCATGTGTATCTAGTGAAATCATCCACAATCACAAAGCCATACTTGTTGCCACCAATGCTTGTGTATGTAGTTGGCCCAAATAGATCCATGTGCAACAACTCAAATGCCTTGGAAGTACTCATAATGCTTTTCAATGGATGAGTGTTGCCTACTTGCTTTTCGGCTTGACATGCACTACATAGCTTATCCTTCTCAAATGTGACATCCTTCAAGCCTCTAACTAAGTCATGCTTCACTAACTTGTTCAATTGCTTCATGCCAACATGACCAAGTCTTCTATGCCATAACCAACCCATACTTGATTTGGTGAGCAAGCATGTTGAAAGTTAAGTGTCACTAGCATTTGATTTGAGAGAGTTGAACATTCTTGAATCACCGGTCATATGTTGAGAGCACCCACTATCAAGCACCCAATGCCTTCCTCTGGTTTTGTAATTTACCTACAAAACAAATTAATGTTTCTTAGGTATCCATACTTGTTTGGGTCCTTGGAGGTTAGTGACTAAGCTCTTTGGTACCCAAATGGCCTTCTTCTTTGGGCCCACAATTGGTGTACCAATAAACCTAGCATGCACACCATTCTCACCCTTGGTAAGAACATAACAAGAGTCAAAAGGAAGGTAATCCATTTTAGCATGAAACTTATTGTTGTTCTTGTTCATTTTATTACAATTAATTTCTAGATGCCCAACTTGCTTGCATCTATTGCAATAACGACCATTGCTCTTCACAAAGCGAGGCTTTGGAGTAGCAAAGGCCGCCTTGCCCTTCTTGGGAGTGTAGCCCAAACCCTCTTTGTTAAGAGAGAACCTTTGGCTACCCAAGCATTTTAGCAAGCGGGCATCCCCACCATAGGCACTGTCTAATGCGCGGGGTGAGATCATCCACCTCTCTCTTGAGAGTCTTATTCTCAACCACAAGTGATGAATCACTAGTAGTAGAGATAGAGTTGGTTGTGGTGGATGATGATGTGCTACATGAAGCATTAGTAGGACCAACACATAAAGAATCATCAATAATATCACATGTTAGTCCAATATCACAAGTGACAATCACTTGCTCCTCCTTAGCTTCCTTCATGAGCTTCTCTAACTTGAGGTCCTTTTCCTTGATGAGCTCAAGTAGAGTGGAGTGGGCTTCCTTAAGCCTAGTGTGAGCAATTTCAAGATCCTCGTGGTCTTCCTTTAGACACTCACGAGAAGCCTCTAGCTCATCAAAGGATTTCCTAAGAGCTTTGAGCTCTTGTTCAATTCCTTTGCACTCCTTACTCTTTTTGAGAGCAACAAGCTCCTCTATCAAGGCATCATTTTCATTGCTCTTGGCAATGAGCTCTTGTTCCAAGATTTTGTATTTCTTGGTTGTCCTCTTGTAGCCCTTGCTCATTTGATCTATTATGCCCAATAGATCATCCTTGGAGTAGTCCTCATCCTCCTCATCATCACTCCTACAATCATCACTAGCACAAGAATCATCATCACTATCATCATATTTTACCTTTGTAGGCTTGGCCATAAGGCATGTTGATGTAGTGTCGAAGATGGATGGCTTGTTGGAGAGGGCGATGTTTGCAATGGCTCGCTGAGTGGTCCTCTCATCATCACTAGAGCTTTCATCATCATCACTATCGGAGTTGTCACTATTCCAAGTGACCACATAACCACCACCCTTCTTCTTGTTGTTGAATGTGAAGCTCTTCTTTGCTTTCTTCTCATTCTCTTTCTTATTCTTCTTATTCTTCTTGAGCTTCAAGTCCCCATTATGAAATCTCTTATCTTCATAGGGGCAATCCGCCACTATGTGATCGGGGCTATTGCAATTGTAGCAAAGGGTCTTTGCCTTTATAGTGTCTCTCCTCTTCCTTGCCCCATATCCTTTCTTCTTCATGAATCTTCCCATCTTGTGCACTAGGAGGGCCATGGTCTCATCATCGAATGGATCATCATCATCACTCTCCACATTGCTCTTGCCCTTAGAGGATGAAGCCTTGAATGCAATGGGCTTCTCTTGCTTGACCTTAGTCTCCTTCTCTTCTACCTCATCTTCATCATCATTGTATTGGGCATCGGTCATTATATCTCCAAGCACATTAGTTGGTTTGACCTTGTTCAATCCCTCTCTAAAGATCATTCTTCTCAAGGTGGCAAACTTCTTGGGTAAGCACATCAAGAACTTGTGTGAGAAGTCCTTGTCCTCAACCATCTCCCCAAGCCCCTTGAGATCATTGACAATGACTTGGAGCCTATAGAACATCTCCGGGATGGATTCATCATCCTTCATCTTGAATGTGGAGAACTTGTCCTTGAGCATATATAGTTTGGCACTTTTTACCGTTGAAGTGCCTTCATATGTTTCTTCAAGTCTTATCCAAAGCTCATTTGCCTTTTCAAGATCTTTGATTTGCTCAAGTACTTTATCATCAATGGCACGATAGATTGTGTCAAGTGCCGTCGTATTGCATTGTTTGTTGATGCGGTCATTGGGAGTGAGGTTTTCCTCATCAAGAATGATGTATCCTTCTTTGGTCACATCCCAAACCTTCTCATGTATATTGCCTAGATATTGCTTCATCTTCCTTTTCCAATGATCAAAGGAAGAGACACCATCAAAGAATGGAGGCTTGCCATTAACATGATTGAACATAACTTGAGCCATCTTACACCGAGGTTGTTAAGCCTTACAAACGGTGACCACGGCTCTGATACCGCTTGAAAGGTCTTGATGGCTAGAGGGGGGTGAATAGCCTATTAAAATTTTCTACAAAGACAAGCTAAACAAGTTTATCAATAAAACAAATAGCGAGATGCGAGTTTTGCTTAGCCTACGAGGTGTTTGCAAGCCACCTAACCAATTCACAATTCTAGTATATTTACACTCAACCGCACAAGTCAAACCGAGAAGGAAACTACAACTAGCAAGCTACACAAAGAAGCTACTCTAGCAAAGCTAACTAGATAGCAAAGATAACTAAGAAATTAATACAAGAGAGAGTTAGGAGGGTATCACCGAGGGGTGAAGAATTGAGCCAACCAATCAATATGATCAAGAGATGAATACCAAGATAACCAAACACCGGGATCAATCAATCACAATATGAAAGTGATGACACGAAGATTTATCCCGAGGTTCACGTGCTTGCCGGCACGCTAGTCCCCGTTGTGTCCCTCTTCACCATGTGGTTCGGTGGCTAATCGGTCACACACCGAGCCTCTCAAAAGGCGCCACAAGAACCTACCAAATGGCAAAAGGTTGCAATGACACGAGCAATATACTAATGTTGCCTTTGGCGCTTCGCCGAGGTAGGCACATACCCCTCACAATCACCGGAGGTGGCCAAGAACAAACACCAACTCTTGCCAATGCCTCCAAGCTGCTCCAAGCCATCTAGGTGGCGGCAACCACCAAGAGAAACAAGAATCCCGCAGCAAATCAACCACCAAGTGCCAACTAGATGCAATCTCACAATGCAAATGCACTTGGATCACTCAATCTCACTTCGAATATGCAAAGAAGCAAGAGAGATGAGTGGGAGGGGAGTTTCTTAGCTCAAAGTGCTCACAAGTATGTCCAAAGTTCGAGAGAGAGAGCCTTGAGCTGGCCAACGAGTATTTATAGACGTACCCCTTCGAATAGAGCCGTTAGAAACTTAAACAGCCGAAATCGTGCTGACCGGACGCGCTGGTCCAACTGACCGGACACGCTGGTCGCCCAACGGCTAACACGTGAAACACTGACCGGACGCGCTGGTCCAAACGACTAGACGCGCTGGTCGCCCAACGGCTAACTGCAAAGCAACGACCGGACGCGCTGGTCGCGTAGATCGGACGCGCTGGGAACGACCGGACGCGCTGGTCCCGTGAGTGACCGGACGCGCTGGTCGCCTGAGCAGCGCTCAACGGAACAACGACCGGACGCGCTGAAGAAAATGACCGGACGCGATAGTGCCAGCGTCCGGTTACAGTCTAGTAAGCTCCCTGAACGACCAGACGCGTCCGATCATCAGTGACCGGATGCGCCTCGCGTCCGATCATCGAACTGAAAAACACGCAGACACTAAACACTGACCGGACGCGTCCGGTCATGCAAAGACCGCATCTGGTTCAGCGTCCGGTCACCTCTATGACCTCCGTTCGCCTCCGTTTCTTTTTCGGACTTTCGGCATAGTGGAAAATAGTCGTTTCAACTCCTCGAAAACGCCTGAATCCCGCCTTGCAAGCTCGGCGGGAGGGAGAGAGGAACCCAAACCCTCTCTACCGCTTAAACTCCACCGCCTTCACAAATGTGCTAACACCACCAAGTAATCTTCATCATGTGTGAGTGTGTTAGCATTTTCACAATCATTTTTCGAGGTGATATTAGTTCTATCCAAATGCATATGATCAAGAAATGCACATCTAGAGGCACTTAGGAGTTCAATAGCTGCGTCATTCCCCTCTTTATAGTACGGCTATCTATCCTATAATGTAACCACACCCACTAGGTGTCTTGGTTACTAAAACACAACCCTTAAGCATATATCTTTGCCTTGATCATGTAGGGTTGCGTCCAAATCCAAGTGTGGCCATCATGATCACCATGTCCATCTTGCCACCAACCTTGGAATGTACTAATCCTCATATGCTACATACAACTTAGGCATAGGATTAGTACTTAGGCATTGTCACTAATTACCAACACCAAACATAGGACTTTCAGCAGTACCAGTGTCAAATCTTACTTTTTACTACCCATCCCGGGATGGGAGGTGAAAACCTGTCACTGTACGCACCATACCATGCACTATTTTACCATCGATCACCGTCGAAGGAGGATACGACAAGGACCATACCCCATGATCTCGGGGATTCGGCCTTATCCACCCGTCCTCGACTTGGCCTTGACCCAGCCTCGACTTACCATCGGCCAGCAGGGAGAAAAGGCTGACGTGGCACAGGACTCGGGGTCTTTTCACCGTCTCGTCCTCTACGTCACCATGGTGTCTAGGGATGGCCAGCCATTCTCAGGGCACGTCGCTACAGCCACCTCCACAGAGATCGATAAAACTTCTCCTCAAAGGCACCCCCGGCGTCACTGCCTCCTCTTACCCTATAAAAGGGCAGGCAGGGGCTCCACAATGGACAACGAACGACAAAAAAACGAGAAACCAGTCTCCATCCCACCAAAGAAGATTAACATCTCAAGCAATCTCCTTTGTACTCTCATTTTTCCTTTGAGACCTGGGCTCGGTTCCCTCTCTCACAGCTTGTAACCCCTACACAAGCACTTAGGTGCAAGGAAATACAATACTCCCCCTCCCCGCTGGACGTAGGGTCTTCCTTTGCCCGAACCAGGACAAACCCCCGTGTATCCTCCTAGCATCACCATCCATATTAGGGACACGCAGCATCTGATTCACTCGTTGGCTTAGGACCCCCACGGGACCAAATGCCGACACACCTTCTTATGATGAACTTGTAAAATTGTTAAACAAATACTCTAAAGTCATAAGAAGTACTAGAAATGAAAATGATGAGCTCCAAAATGAAAATGAATCACTTTTATCTAAGCTTGAGAATGCACAAAAGACTAGTGATGAGCTTAAAGATCAAAATAAAATTATGTCTTCTACTCTCAAGGAGCTCAAAACTTCTAACTAAGAGCTTAGAGATGAACATGATAAACTTGAGAAGAAGCATGATGTGCTCAACACTTGGCACAACTCGCTAAAAGATGGCAACATGTGTCCGGAAGGTGGCTTCAGAAGTGTTTGGCGTGAGTAGGGGAGGCAAACGGGAAGCGAAAGACACATGGTGGTGGAATGACGAGGTGCAAAGGGCTATTAGGGAGAAGAAGGAGTGTTTCAAGCGTCTCCACCATGACAAGAGTGTAGCCAACATCGAGGGCTATAAAATAGCGAAGAGGGTTGCAAAGCAAGCTGTGAGTGTAGCAAAAGGTCAGGCGTATGATGGCCTTTATCAGTGGCTAGGCACGAAGGAAGGGGAGAAGGACATTTATAGGATGGCTAGAATTTGCGAGAGGAAGACAAGGGACATCAACCAAATAAAATGCATCAAGGATGGGACAGATCGACTTCTAGTGAAGGATGAGGAGATCAAGGACAGATGGAGAGAGTACTTTGACAAGCTGTTTAATGGGGAGAATGAGGGTCCTGCCCTTGAGTTGGACGACTCATTTGATGATACCAACAGATGCTTTGTGAGGAGAATTCAGGAGGCAGAGATCGGAGAGGCTTTGAAGAGGATGAAGGGAGGTAAAGCTATGGGCCCTGATGGTATCCCCATTGAGGTGTGGAGATACCTAGGCGCTAGAGCGATAGTATGGTTAACTAAGCTTTTTAACCTTATTTTTTGGTTAAACAAGATGCCTGGAGAATGGAGGAGAAGTATATTAGTACCTATCTTCAAGAACAAGGGAGATGTTTAAAGTTGTACTAACTACCGTGGGATTAAGTTGATGAGTCATACGATGAAGCTCTGGGAGAGGGTTATCGAGCATCGCCTAAGGAGAGTGACACATGTGACCCAAAATTAGTTTGGGTTCATGCCTGGTAGGTCGACCATGGAGGCGATTTTCTTATTACGACAATTGATGGAGAGATATAGGGAGCAGAAGAAGGACTTGCACATGGTCTTTATTGACCTCGAGAAGGCATATAACAAAGTACCGAGAAATGTCATGTGGTGGGCCTTGGAAAAGCACAAAGTCCCAACTAAGTACGTTACCCTCATCAAGGATATGTACAGGGATGTGGTGACGTTTGTCCGAACATGTGATGGCGACACCAGTGACTTTCCAATTAAAATAGGACTGCATCAGGGGTCAGCTTTGAGCCCTTATTTATTTGCTTTGGTGATGGATGAGGTCACAAGAGACATACAAGGTGATATCCCTTGGTGTATGCTCTTTGCTGATGATGTGGTGCTAGTTGACAACAGTAGGGCGGGGGTTAATAGGAAGTTAGAACTATGGAGGCACACGTTAGAGTTGAAAGGGTTCAGACTTAGTAGGACTAAGACCGAGTACATGAGGTGTGATTTTAGCGCGACTAGGCACGAGGAAGGAGACGTTAGCCTCGATGGGCAAGTGGTGGCCAAGAAGGATACTTTTCGGTATTTAGGGTCGATGCTACAAAAGGATGGAGACATTGATGAAGATGTTAGGCATAGAATTTCAGTCGGCTGGTTGAAATGGCGTCAAGCTTGTGGCGTTCTCTGTGACAAAAGGGTGCCTTAGAAGCTGAAAGGTAAGTTCTATAGGACGGTGATTCGTCCGGCGATGTTATATGGTGCTGAGTGTTGGCCTACAAAAAGGCGACATGTCCAGCAATTGAGTGTAGCGGAGATGCGTATGTTGCGTTGGTGTTGTGGGCACACAAGGAGGGATAGAGTACGGAACGACGATATTCGGGATAGGGTTGGGGTGGCACCAATTGAGGAGAAATTGATTCAACATCGATTGATATGGTTTGGACATGTCCAACGGAGGCCTCCTGAGGCGCCGATGCGTAGTGGAGTTCTAAAGCGGGCCGATAATGTAAAGAGCGGTAGAGGTCGACCTAAACTAACTTGGAACGAGTCCGTTAAGAGAGATCTTAAGGAGTGGAATATCCCCAAGGATTTAGCTATGGACAGGAGCGCTTGGAGATTAGCAATCAACGTGCCTGAACCGTGACCTTTTTTGTCTTGTGCCCTTTATGTCCCTTTATGTGTCTCCCTGTTTCTCGTCTCTTTTGGGTTTCATCTCTAGCCTACCCCAACTTGCTTGGGACAAAAGGCTATATTGTTGTTGTTGTTGTTGTACTACATTAAAAATCAATTATGATAGTCTTGTTGTTGCTAATGAGCTTTCTCTTGAGACGCATGATGCTACTAACCAAGTTATTAAGATTGATATAGCTACATCATGTGATGACTTGATTATTGAGAGCATTGAGCAAGGCTCTAGTAGCAAAGGCAAGAAAGTGGTTGAGTCTGACAACTATGATGCTTATGTCAAGCTCAAGAGTGAAAATGAGATGCTTAGAAATGAGAACAAGAAGCTAAAAGGGTTGATGTCTCTTGAAAAGAAAACATCAAATGAGTTACTCATTGAGGAAAATAAAAAGCTCAAGCAAGAGAAAGAGCATCTCAAGACCGGGCTAAGCAAGTTCACAAGAGGTCAATATTTGCATAGTGAGCTACTCATGAACACCGTAATGAAGATGGATAGAAGTTGCATTGGTTACTTAGCAAATCAAGAGAATAAGGCTAAAGCTTAACAACAACAAAGCAAATCAAAGCCCAAGCCAAAGAGATGTGTTGAGTGTGGACAAGAGGGCCATTTTGCTCATGAGTGCAAAACTCCACCACCACAACCCTTGCCCAAGCATGCTAGACCCTTTGCTTTTAATGCTCACTACATGCTTAGAAAAGATTCTAGTGGAAAGATGAAAGTCATGTTCTTGGGTCCCCCAAACAAGAATAGGCCTAAGAAAATTTAGGTTGCCAAGTCACTAGTTGAGAAAGTCAAGGGTCCCTATCAAGTTTGGGTTCCTAAACAAAAAGCTTGATCTCTTGTGTGTAGGTGAACTACAAGACCGGTGGATCTCATTGGGTTATTGATAGTGGTTGCACTCAACATATGACCGGTGACCCTCATATGTTCATCTCACTTGAAGAGAATGGGGAATGTCAAGAGAAGATCACATTTGGGGATAATTCAAAGAGCAAAGTCAAGGGTATAGGCAATATTGCAATATCAAATGATCACTCTCTTTCAAATGTGCTCTATGTTGCTTCCTTGAGCTTCAACTTACTATCCGTTGGGCAACTTTGTGACCTTGGCTATCAATGCTTGTTCACACCAAATGAAGTGGTAGTTTCAAAGATAGATGACAAGTAAATGATCTTCAAAGGCTTTAGATACAACAATCTCTATCTTGTTGATTTCACCTCCGAAGAGGCAAACTTGATGACATGCTTGTTCACCAAGACTTTACTTGGGTGGCTTTGGCATAGGAGGCTTGCTCATGTTGGAATGAACACTCTCAACAAGCTATTGAAGAAAGAGTTAGTGAGAGGCTTGAAGGATGTCAAGTTTGAGAAGGACAAACCTTGTAGTGTATGTCAAGCTGGCAAACAAGTTGCAAATACTCATCCAACAAAAGCTTACATGTCAACATCAAGAGTGTTGGAGCTTCTACACATGGATTTGTTTGGTCCTACAACTTACAAGAGCTTGGGTAGAAATCTTTATTGTCTTGTGATTGTGGATGACTACTCAAGATACACTTGGACTTTCTTTCTTCATGACAAATCTGAAGTGGCCAACTACTTCAAGAAGTTTGCAAAGAGAGCTCAAAATGAATTTGAAGTCAAGATAAAGAAGATTAGAAGTGACAATGGCAAAGAGTTTGACAACACAAACATTGAAGCTTTTTGTGATGAGATTGGAATCAAGCATGAAGTTTTATCAACCTACATTCCTCAACAAAATGGTGTAGTTGAAAGAAAGAACCGGACATTGATTACCCTTGCAAGAACAATGCTAGATGAGTACAACACATCGGAAAAATTGTGGGCCGAGGCAATCAACACCGCATGCTATGCTTCAAATCGCCTCTTCCTACAAAAGTTTCTTGGCAAGACCCCCTGTGAGTAGCTAAATGGGAAGAAGTCGGACGTCTCATTCTTCCGGGTGTTTGGTTGCAAATGCTACATCTACAAGAAGCGTCAATACCTAGGGAAGTTTCAAAGACGTTGTGATATTGGCTTTCTTGTTGGTTACTCATCAAAGTCCAAAGCATATAGAGTATTTAACCATGCCACTGGTTTGGTTGAAGAAACATATGATATGGAATTTAATGAATCTAACGGCTCCCAAGGAGCAATTGAGAATTGTGATGATGTACGTGATGAACCATTGAGGGAGGCAATGAAGAACATGCCGGTGGGAGACATCAAGCCTAAAGATGATGAAGATGAAGTATAAATCGTTAATCCACCATCTTCATCACATGTGCCTCAAGATGATGATAAGAATGAGAGAGTTGAAAATGAAGACACTCATGTCTCTCATGAATAAGTCGAGGCACAAGCTCAGGATGTTGATGCTCCTCAACCTCCTCATCAAGTGGTTGAAAGAAGAAACTCACCTCTACTTCAAGCACATCCACAAGATCTCATCATAGGGAGTCCTACAAAGGGTGTAATGACTCCATCTCAAAAGCTTGCTTCTTTTGTTGAACATCACTCTTTTGTCTCTTATCTTGAACCTAAGAATGTAGAAGAAGCACTTCAAGATTCGGATTAGGTGAATGCTATGCACGAAGAATTGAACAGCTTAACCTGCAATCAAGTTTGAACACTTGAGGAGCATCTAAAAGGTGCAAGAGTCATTGGAACCAAGTGGGTGTTCCACAACAAGCAAGATGATAAAGGCATAGTTGTGAGGAATAAGGCAAGACTAGTTGCAAAGGGGTTCTCTCAAGTTGAAGGTCTTCATTTTGGAGAGACATTTGCGCCCGTTGCAAGACTTGAAGTCATTCGTATACTTCTTGCATATGCCTCGCATCATGAAATGAAACTATATCAAATGGATGTGAAAAGTGCATTTTTAAATGGCTTCATAAATGAACTAGTCTATGTTGATCAACCTCCAGGGTTTTAAGACCCTAGATATCCTAATCATGTTTATAGGTTGTCTAAGGCGCTATATGGGCTCAAGCAAGCCCCTAGAGCGTGGTATGAGCACCTCTGGGACTTCCTCATTGAGAAGGGCTTCACTATTAGGAAGGTCGATATCACACTATTCACCAAGAAGCTTAATGGGGAGATCTTCATTTGTCAAGTTTATGTTGATGATATTATCTTCGGATCAACAAATGAAGATTATTGTAAGGAATTTGGTGAATTGATGTCGAAGGAGTTTGAGATGTCTATGATTGGTGAACTTACATTCTTCTTTGGTTTTCAAGTCAAGCAAATGAGAGAAGGGATTTTCATCTCTCAAAAAAAGTATACCAAGGATCTTCTCAAGAGATTCAAGATGGAAAATTGTAAGCCAATCAAGACCCCAATGCCATCTAATGGACATCTCGACCTAGATGAGGGAGGTAAACTGGTTGATCAAACTCTCTACCGTTCTATGATTGGTAGCTTGTTGTACCTTACCGCATCTAGGCCCGATATCATGTTTAGTGTATGCATGTGTGCTCGCTTTCAAGCATGCCCTAAAGAACCTCACCTAAGTGCCGTAAAAAGAATTTTAAGATATCTTAAGCACACCCCAAGCATTGGTCTTTGGTATCCCAAAGGAGCTAGATTCCAACTAGTTGGCTATTCCAACTCGAATTATGCCGGTTGCAAAATTGATAGAAAAAGCACATTCGGAGGGTGCCATTTGCTTGGGAGGTCTTTAGTATCTTGGTCATCTAAAAAGCAAAATAGTGTGGCTTTGTCCACCGCCGAGGCGGAATATATTGTCGCAGGGGCTTCTTGTGCACAAATCTTATACATGAAACAAACCCTCCTAGACTATGGAGTTGTTCTTGATAAGGTGCCACTTTTATGTGATAATGAAAGTGCCATTAAAATTACTAATAATCCGGTAAAAAACTCACACACCAAGCACATTGATATCTGCCACCACTTTCTAAGAGATCATGTTGCTAAAAATGATATATCACTATAAGGTGTAAGAAGTGAAAATCAATTAGCGGATATCTTCACTAAACCTTTGGATGAGGCTACCTTTTGTAGGTTAAGAAGTGAACTAAATGTGCTTGATTCTAGTAACTTTAAAAAATGAGTTTGTGTTGTCCCTTGCATTGCATTGTATTATATGTCATGTTTAATTTTCCACAATGCATCTAGGACTTGTCTAACACGGTTACGATAACCCTTCTTTGGAGGAGTGAAGAAGCCTAACCGTGGATCAAACTTGACAAGCCACCTAGTCTTTACTTTCTCGCTTTGCATTGCATATGCATGGTTGTCGCTTTGTCATTTCTTTTCGGTTTGGCTTTGAGCAACCTCTGTGATTGTCCATGAATAGAGAGAGCATTTGACGCTCACAAGGGTTCATAAACTCTATTGCATGGCCATACGTTGCTCCTCGGGTGTTTATTGCATATTTTCCTAAAAATAATACTAGCCTAAGGAAAAATATTTTGAAAAACTTGAGTGTTTGAGAGAGGTCACTCATATCAGGTTCCAATTGGTGTTTATTTGAGTCTCTTTGAATTGGAACTTGATTGGGAGAAGTCACGTCGAAGATCATATTGAAGAAAGGCGTTTAACAGCGACCGGACGTTGGACCGGACGCGATGCTGCTTCACCACTGCGTTCAGTCCCGACAACCACCAGCGCGTCCGGTCATCCTAAAGGCAAATCTCAAGGACCTATGACCGGACGCTGGACCGGACGCGATGTTGTGACCACTGCGTCTGGTCCCAAACCCCACCACCGTGTCCGGTCATGCGTGATGGGTTCCCGGGTGATCTCTGACCGGACTCTGTCCGTGTCTGGTCAGCTCTAACCGGACGCGTCCGGTCATGCCAGGAGCTTACTGGACTCTGACCGGACGCTGCTCCAACGCGTCCGGTCAGGTGACCACCGTGTCCGGTCACCCCGTGAAAAGCGGATCTGTGCTCTTTTAACCGTTCATCCCGATCTATTTTTTTCCATCTCCCTTTTCCATCCGCCGCCGCCGCCGTCAATCCGTGCCCTAGCCCGCTGCTCTGCCGCGCCTCCGTGACTTCCCGAGCTCCACGATCTCCCGTGCGCTGCCGTGTCTCCTCCAGCAGCTGAGCCACGCCGCCGCACCCACTGCTCCTCCTCAGCCACGCCGCACCGCCATGCCTTCACCTCTGACAGCCGTAGCCACGCGCGCCGCCGCAGCCGCTCCTCCTCTGCCGCGCGCGCCACCGCAGCTTCTCCTCCGTGCCGTGCGCACCACCGTAGCCGTGCCACCTCCGCCGTGCCGCACTGCCGGAGTCGTGCTCCTCCATTGATAGAGCTTTGACCTAACCCTAACCCGTCATGATGTTTTCGACTTCACTCCGGCCGTTCTCCGACGACGTTCCTTTGCGCGATTTCGTCTCCACGAGAGCTCGTCCGTCGTTTCTGTGGAACCCTCGCACTTCAAGGTCCCTCACCTTTTCACTGGAGTCTCGCTCATCTGAGGTAGCTATCGCGATCTATTCCTTTCTTATCTCATATTCTTGCTTTCATAAGGACCTCGCTCATCTATTAGTTAAAATATATTGCTTAATAGTAGCTCTATCTATTCTATCTTTACAGATAGTCTTGTCGGTGCTATGTATGTGGCAATTGATCAGTTTTAAATCCGAGGCCAAGCCTGCAGATACGGATTGAGGCCAAGCCTCACGAGAGTCAGTTCATCATCTTTCACTATCAGGGTTTCTCAGTCACACAGATTCATCAGTATGGTTCGTTGCAAGAATGCTGGTGGTGCACCGAGTGATGGGGATGAGAGTCCTCCCAGGTTGACAGAGGTTGCACGTGGCAAGCGTAGGAAGATTGCCACCAAAAAGAGAAAGAGGACACTCACTGAGGCGGAGATAGCACAGGCAGTTGCTGATGCAGCAGATCTAGCCGAGAGAGGTGGCAGAGGCAGTGGGATTCACATTGGCGAGCGTCACTTTCATCTTAAAGGTCGATAGCTTGGTACAGAGGCCACTAAGGAGACAGAGGACCCACCTGCAGAGCAGCCCACAGAGGAGATAGAGGAGCAGACCATTCAGACTCCACCGCATCGTCGCTCAGGACGTACGCGTGCTCAGGTGACACCTAGGCCAGAGGGCTAGCGACGTGGAGGTCGTCCACCTCCTAGGGCTTGAGGTCACCCCCCAGTCGAGCACTTTTACTTGAGGGGAGCTACAGCACGATAGGTCTAGGCTCTTTGATTTGTCGAGGTTGGTCGGTGGTTCCCACCTCAGCGGGACCCCTGAGCCTCAGAGGGCTTCTACACACCTCTGCATGAGGACTTCTACAGAGCCTATGTTGACAGCGGGATTGCTTTCAGACCTCAGAGAGTTTGTCGACTTGAGGCTTTAGTTGCTATTGTTGGTGAGCAGCTCCGTCCACACCTATCCTTCTTACCTGGTTTGTCAGACTTTCTGGGTCGGACTGGAGCTTACTGCGGGACTTGGGTCACAGAGTTCTATTCCGCACTATGGATTGACCCTGCTCATGAGTTCATACACTTTGCATTCTGAGGCTGTGACCGCAGGTTATACAGCACTAGGGTACGGGAGATTCTCAGACTCCCTGCTTTAGAGACGAAGATTCACCAGTTGTGCTTTGGTCAGACTTCACCACCGAGACGTCCTCACGGAGGTTCAGTGCCACCCACAGACCTGATCAGACCTTGCTTCCGTGAGCCGTTTGGCGAGGGGTCCAGACATACACCTGCCAGCTTGACACCCCTTGCTAGAGTGCTTGATGCCATTGTGAGGCAGACTCTTCTTCCGAGGCTGGGATACAGAGAGGGCCTGACACGGATGCAGCTATGGATAGTCTATCACCTCATCTCTCAAACACCGTTTGACATTTGGGATTTGATGCTCTGTGAGATGGAGGACACTTTGGTAGAGGGCTTCAAGGGTCACCATCAGTTATCATATGCACACTGGATTTGCTTCATCATTCGATCTGTGTGTGACCTGCCTGCTGAGATTAGGGCTGAGATCTCAGATACCACTACTACATTCCCTGAGTATGACATTCGACACTTGTGGGCTTATGTTACTAGAGAGCAGGCACCTAGGCTAGTACAGCGTCAGAGGATAGAGGTTCCTAAGATAGCAGCTGAGCAGGACGAGATCGTTGAGGGTCTTGCAGAGGCTGAGCTTGCAGATCTAGATGCTCAGCTAGCTGATCTAGTTGAGGATGACGCCACTGACAGCACAGATGAGGATTACCAGCCTATTCCCCGGTATCGCTCTCCTCGGTCTCATGACCATGAGGCCGGTGGTTCAGGATCAGCCTCCCGCTCAGACCCAGCCATGGTGGCTGTCCTTGAGAGGCTGACCCAGGCCCAGGAGAGGCAGGAGGTTTAGATGCAGCGACAGGCCCAGGACACAGCAGCTATATTCGCTCAGATTCAGGCTCGTCAGGACGAGTTTTAGAGGCAACAGTTTGAGATGCAGAGGCAGCAGGCAGCCACCCAGCAGAAATATCTTGAGCTTCTGCGACACCTTGTCACTGTTGGGGTTCTTCCACTATCGTTTGTCCTTACTCCAGCGCTACAGTCTAGTGGACCTCAGAGTTAGGGACAGCCGAGCTTTTAGTTTACCTCTCCCCAGTGGCAGGTCCCTTAGACTTTTCAGTCCTCGAGCTACAGTCCCATTCAGATGATGTTCACTCCACTAGTTCAGCCTAGACCTCATCTTCTAACAGGCACTCCTTTCACTGACTTGAGTGCTTCTTACAGCGAGTTGACTGGTCAGCCGACACCTTCGCATACCACTGTTGTGACCTCTTTAGGGATGTCAGTTTCAGATACTGGCTCCTCTAGTGACAGTGACCAGGACTACAGAGACAGTGCCTTCATCAGTTGCCTCGATAGATCCTCCCACAGTCGGTGTTGTTCAGGCTTAGGTAACAGAGACTGCTCCTATTGTTGCTACTACTTCTTCAGTTCCTGCTCCTGCTCCATAGACCTAGACTGCTTCACTACCGTGTGTATCTACAGAGGGTTAGCCTGACAGTTTAGAGTCAGAGGAGGATACTTCACAGTTCATAATTACCCCACGCTCCTCGGCACCCGACACGACTGCTTCTATTCTCCCGTCGTACCCTTAGTTTTTTGGTGTTTGATGCCAAAGGGGGAGAGAGAGTAGATTCAGGGGGAGTTTTGATAGAGGGTTTCATTTTTTCTTTATGTGCTACATTCATGCTACATTCAAGCATCATGTTTATATTCTCACACTTGCTTTTTGTGACATGTGTGCTTGTGAGATACTTGAGTCATATGTGGATTATCTTGTTACTATCATATATCATGTCACTTGATTAGTTCTAGCTCATAAGGTTGTGCTTCTGTGCCTTACTCCGATTTCTTATGAGCTATGTTTTATGTGTACTAACTCTTCATGTTTTATCCTATGAGTACATCCTGTTGGCTTGGAGCACATAAGCAATTCCTAACCCCTTGTGCTTATTGTCTTTTGCTTATGTAAACCAAGCATGTTCGAAAACCTCAACTCTTATATCTATTGAATCAAAGTGTTGTCATCAATCACCAAAAAGGGGAAGATTGAAGGCATCTATGCCCCGAGAGTTGGTTTCAGAAATTGATGACAACGCATTATCACCATGACTAACGTGTGTTTTGCAAAAACTTTGGTAAGTTAGGTCATGGGATTGGTAACTGCTTTGGGCACTATGGTATTCATGCCCCTTGTTGGAAATCGTTTCGGTTTTCAATGGATTAATGACAAGATTAAGGACGGTTAGTTTCGGATGTCAAGGTGTTGAGTTATATTTGGAATAGTCGTTAGGATCTTCGCTTTTTTCCTTTGGCCGTACTATAAAGGGGGGCATGAGCGAGTAGCTTGACCTAGGTGAGTCTTTTGTTTAGGTGTGGTGCACACTTGTCAAACTTAGCACTAGGTAGCTCAGGTGAAGCCCAAAGTTCAGTTGGAAGCAACTCGGTTCAAGTTGCGTCGCGTTTCAAAGTCGTTTGAGTCATTTACCCTTGACCAGACGCGGTCTCTGTCTCGACCGGACGCGTCCGGTCAGTGCTGACAGTCACTACGTTTCAACTTGGTTGATCGGACGTGGTCCTTGCGAGGACCAGATGCATTGATCATGTTGACACGTGTCTCAGAGGGTAAGAGAACTAATCGAACGCGATTGGAAAACGATCGGACGCGTCCGGTCTCGTTCCAGTAAGGTACTTCGCTGACCGAACACGTCCGGTCATCACTGATTGGACGCGACCGAGCGTCAGGTCAAAGTACAGTAAGGTCCTTGCATGACCAGACGTGTCTGGTCAACCCTGATCGGTGCGTTCGGTTACTCAGCGCTGTCGGTTAGAATTTCGACCATTACAATCGAACGGCACGTCCGTTCACGTCGACCGGCGCGTTCGGTCAGTGCGTTTTTTGCTGAGTTGGTAGGTAACGGTTGGATTTGACTGTGGGGTATATAAATATAACCCCTCCACCT
Organism: Saccharum hybrid cultivar R570; assembly: GCA_038087645.1. Lineage (NCBI taxonomy): Eukaryota > Viridiplantae > Streptophyta > Magnoliopsida > Poales > Poaceae > Saccharum > Saccharum hybrid cultivar. The sequence goes on along the minus strand of JAQSUU010000043.1, from coordinate 2,277,679 downwards.
CTTTTAGAGGTCTCTTGCTCATTTTGTTCAGCTGAGAAACACCTTTCAAGTGCAAGGAAGTGCAAGAGCTCTACTGAGGGTAGTGATTTGAGAATCAAAGTTTGAAATCCCTCATTAGTGACTAGGGAGTAGCAAATGTGCATCCACCTTCTCATTAGGCTTGTTGTGGTCAAGTGAGAGTTCTAGCTTGTTACTCTTGGTGATCGCCATCACCTAGACGGCTTGGTGGTGATTGGGAGTTTGGTGATCATCCGGCGGAGCTTGTGGATGACCCAACTCATCTTGTGAGCGGTTTTAGGTGATTCACCGCGATGGAGTGTTAAATAATTAGCTCGTAGAGAGCACTTGATCCTTGCGCGGATCAAGGGGGAGCTACACCCTTGCGCGGGTGCTCCAACGAGGACTAGTGGGGAGTGGTGACTCTCCGATACCTCAGAAAAACATCACCGTGTTCCTAACCCTTACTTTCAAGAAACCCTTACTTTTAAGCAATTACTTTCTTGTATTACTTTTGTTGCTTGGTTTGCTTTTCTAGAATTGTCATGCTAGACTCGGATTGGAACTTAGGGTGCTAAACTTTTTCCGGTAGAATCATAAGGAACACTAGTAGGCACTAGGGATAAATTTTAGCTTGTAGGATTTAATTCTAGCAATTATTTTTTAGAAAAAGCCCAATTCACCCCCCCTCTTGGGCATCTTGATCCTTTCACCGCTATCTCTTCATGTGCCTGACTCTTCATCTTTGTTTGTTGTTGCATAAAAGGGGGACTGCTTCTCTTGTTCGCAAGGGAAGAACACATAGCCAAGAACACCACCACACTGTTGTTGTGCTGCTCTCTGTCATTCTCGTCCCAATCCTCTGCGCACAGAGAGTTAGGAGAGTGAGCCTCTGGAACCGCCGTCCGTTAAGCGACACCTGCTCAGGTGTGCGGACGATTAGGTTTTTGGTGAGCGTCTCCGCGACTGCTCGCTTCTTCCTGGTGACTTCGACGTCTTCTTCTTCTTCCTCGGATCGTCTACTTCCCGATGGACGTTTGAGGAACTATACTGCGAACATCGTCCTACATCGACTGTGGTTCGCGACATCGAGCAACGCACTATATCAACTAGGGCGCATGAAGCCACCGGTGCCTTAAGCATGGGTCTTTCCGCTAGGTATAATTCTATTCTTGAATTTCTTAAATTCAATATCTTTTCCGCTATGATCTGTATGTCGTTCATGTCCATATCTGCTACTAGTGCAAGTAGTAATATCACTCACGTGCACATACATGTTGTGACCAATTTGCTATGGATTTTTTGGATTAAATTTAACATGAAAATGCCTAAATTGCTAACAAAAAGATGTTGCTTCCCAGAGTCGATACAATGACTTGTGCAAATGCATTCATAAGGAGTTGTTTGAAATGGAGAAATTTCACATTCATGTCATATGAATTCACAGTTATTGCGATTAATTAATTTCATAGGAAAAATACAATAACAAGAAAAATTTCCCTCATTTCAAACAGGTTCTAAACATGGGCATAAAACAAACTAGATATTAAAAATCCCCCCTTCTATTTTGGCAAACACAAGTGATGTCTTCGTTGAGGGTGTTAGGTCTGTAGAGAGATGACCACGAGAAAGATATCGAGGATCCTCATCTCATACTCTGATAGTACAACTGGCGGCTCCTCTTGTGGCTTGTGTCTTTGAGGATATGATATCTTCATCCGTAGATAAAGTGAGCTTCACTAGACTCACCACACCAATCGATGTTGAATGTGAGGATCAACTTCGATGTGAATCGAGGGGGAAGGGGGCGCGGTAAACCTGAACGGTGGTAGTCACATTGCCACTCCCATATCTACTATCAACCCTAAGAGCAACGCAAAGGAGTGCTCCAGGCTTTACCCAAAATAATTATGTGCGTAGTGGATAGTGCGAATGGTGTGATTCCATGGACAGCCGGATTAGTTGCATTAAATCAAGTGTGATCGATGAATAACAACTTGATTTAGTATAATTAGGGTCCTCACAACAAGCATGGCACACGATTGTATAGGAGAGAATCCCCAGTTACATTGAGAACTTGATGTAGACGACAAGAACGTGGACCAGGAGAACCAACCACTGAAGCCCTACCGGTTGCTTCTCCAAGGAAACCACCATATTCAAACTACTTGAAGAGAACGTAGAAGCTAACCTAGTCTCCTGATGGCATAGGGGCAGCCAGGGAGTCAGCCCACTCCCTCACGCTGCCACCGGGCCTGGTGAGACCTTGGGTTAGTCCCTTGTCGAAAAAAATGTATCAGGATGTGTTCACTTCGCGAAAAGTAGCTGAAAAGTTACTGTAGCATCTTTCGTTGTTATTTGGCAAAATTTGTCCAATCATGGACTTACTAGGCTCAAAAGATTTATCCTGACATTTATAGACAAACTATGTAATTAGTTATCTTTTTTACCTACATTTAATGCTCCATGCATGTGTCGAAAGATTTGATGTGATGGGTGGAAGAGGAAATATTTTGGGTTGGGATGGGGAAGTGAACAAGGCCTCAGCAATAGTTGGTAGAGCTGGAGTAACTAACATGCACAACATAAAGCCTACATGAAACAATGGTTTTACGTGGGCCATCTACTCCAACGTAGAGTGAGCTCCTTCTAGCTTGATGTCTTGGGTTGACTGAGCATCATCAGAGGAGCTTCTATGCTATTTGTAGTCAGTGTTCTTAGTGTGAGGTCATCTAGATTTTTGAACGAGAAGATGGCGTAGAAATTTTTTTGAGAGCAAAACATCGATTAAAGAGAGCATGGAATAGGATAACAAGGACAAATAGCTACATCAATATTAGAATAAGGAGAAAGAGACAACTAGATAAAAAGTAACAATTTTCAAGGACAAGATAAATAAACAATATCTAGCAATGAGGAAAGAAGAGTAAAATGCATAAGCAACCCTTGAATTTGTAAGGTCGTGCCAGTTATGTCAACAAACATTAAAAATGTACTTTTAGGTTTTTTATATTGATTTTGGTTCACTATAAATCCATAGTTCATATTGCTTCGTCGGTAATATCTTGCTTACATGACATTACCAACGGTGGTATTTTTACATTTAACTATTTCTCTTTCCTCTTCTCTGACCTTACTTCTCATTTGTTCTTCTCCACGAGTGCGTAGCACGGCGATAGTGGCGGCCTAGGCACATGCAGATGGTTTTTTCTTGGGGTTAGTGTAACACCTCAGGTGTTTAGCTCCATAATTTCATTACATTACATGAGCATAAGCATGCATCATTTCATGTTATTTCATATGGTTGCAACAAATGTGATTTGTTTTTAAAGTTTTGTTTGGCTCACATCATGTGACCCTAGGGAGTTGGTGTAACTAAAGGGTAGAGTAGCCAATTATATCTCACAACACTTTAGTTATACTTAGGGTCACTAATGGAGCAAGGTTCATGTTGACCAAAATCACCAAAATGCCCTCCAAGGTGTAGTTGACCAGCATTTAGCCCTAGGAAGCTCTAGTTTGACCAATTAAAAAGTCTAGCTTAGAGACCTTGCATGGAGGAGCACCCTTAAGCAAAGTTGTAGGGAATTTTATGGGGAACAAAAGTCTCAATATGACCATCTCATGAAACTGGCCAGAACATGCTCAAAAATGGCCCACAAGTCAGCTAGAGGGGCTGTCTCAACACTTAGAAAATTTTCTAAGTCTCAAAAGTGTCCCTCCAGTTTTACTGTGGTCTACTTTGGAAGCTTGTAGTTTGCAAACCAGACCAAACCAGCCCCAACTCATATTGGCAAACTTGTAGTCCTTATGTAGCTCTACAACATTGTCAACATGACTATCACCTAGTTCTAAATGGTTTAGGAGTTGTGGTGTCTTGAAAATAAGGTTTTAGTCGGTTTCACTGACTGAAAACATGTTTCAGTTTCACAGTGCACCACTTTGGAGCTCTGTGGTTTCAAATCCAGGCCGAATCAGTCCTTGAGCCAATTGACAAAGTTGTAGTCCTCATATAGCTCTACAACATTGCCAACATCACCCATACCTGGTTCTCACTGGATTAGGAGTAAATTGAACCCAAAATCACGCTGTCAGTTGACGCCATCGAGCTCTGAAACGAACCTTCAGTCACCGACAGTCGCAGGCCATCACCGCCGCGTGTCCTCCACGCGCCGCGCGTGACCTGGCGCCTTGGCCAGCTGCCGAGCACATAGAAGGGCGCCTCTGCTGTCGTTCCGACCTCACCCATCCATTCCCTCATCCTTCTTTCTTTTCTCGTCGGCAGAGCGGAGGAACCGAGCCGCCATTGCCGCTCTTGCTCCGATGAGCTCGCGCGTGTTTTCCACCGCACCACCGCACCTCACGTCCGGCCAACAGCTACACCTTGAGCCCCTCTACCCACTCGTCCCGTCCCTGCCCTCAGACGCACCTTGGTAAGGACGAATTGTCAGTTCCGCCACCGCCAGACCTCGTCGGCGTTCTCCCGCGCGGCGGCTCACCGTGGCTGGGGTCTTTGGTGCTTCCACTGCGAGCGCTAGTAGGTGCTTTAGGACCGGGGTAGTACGGGGATGCTCACCATGGGACTAGGAGAGGATCCTGAGGTCACCGCCGGCGAGGAGCACCACCACCGCCCCGCCGGTCCGCCATGCCCGCCACCATCCCCCATAGCCGCAGCCATTGCTCTAATTAGTAGCACCCCTAGGTTCGCATGGAAGAGGCGAACATGCCTGTGCCCTTGGTCTCGCCGGAGCTGCCGCCGGCGGCGAGTTTGCCGTCGACCATTTTCCTCCCCCGCCTTCGTCTCGCTGACAAGTGGGGCCCGCTCGTCAGAGCGCGCGCACGGGCGGGATGGCCGAGCAGGCCGCGCGTGCGTCGCGGGCAGCGCGCGGAAGCGGGCCGTGCCACTCGAGCTGGGCCGCGCTGTCGGGTCGGCCGGCCCAGTGGTTCCTTTTTGTTTTATTTGGAGTTTCAGTTTCTATATTATTTTACAGATTTGAATAATGTTTGTGATTTTCATATCTAGGGTTTGGTAGATCCAAAAATGGTGATCCAAATTTTATTGGGCTCCAAATAAAGTGTAGTTTCTAGGAAAAATATCAAATGCTTATGTGATGTTTCATTTCTGGAATAATTAATTAGAGTTTTGAAATGTGTTTTAGATTGCATGCAAACTTGTTTAAATCATATCTTGAGTTTCAGTGTTCCAAAAATTATGAAATTTGGTGGGTAGGCTAATTTATACTTGCTCTAGCTCTGGTAAAAATTTGGGCAGTAGTGCTTAAGTACTTTTCAAGTTATAATGCTATCTTTTCATTTTAGGAAATAATTAAATGAATTTTTGTAATTTTTCTACATGTGAAATGTCCTTATAAATTTTTGGAGAATGTATTGGTACCTTAAAGTGTCTAAGAAAAATAAGAAATCTGTTGTTGGACACTTTTTAATATGATTTATTAATTATACAAAAATCAGCCTTTTGGGCTTGTGAATTTTGTTTAGGGAGTTTCTGTATATAAATTTAGTCCAAATTTTTACAGTGGTCTCTTTTTGGTTCATAAAGTCTCCTGTAATTTTTGTAGAATTTTAGGAGCAGTTTACATATATGTTTAAAATTCCACTTAATTACTTAAGTAAATTAAGAAATGAGTTTAAATAAATATTTTAGGTGGGCCAACCTTACTTTCTGGTGTTTTTGTGACCTTTGTGAACTTGTGGTAATATTAGTTTGATCTTATGGGATGTTTGCCACATAAATAAATATTTAATCTTTGCAATTTTAGGTTTTCTGGACAGCTGGTAGTATTTCTAGGTTTGACCCTTAATAAAAGTGTTTGCTGGAAAACTTGTGAATACCAAAGTTATAGTAAACTTGATAAACTAGCTTGTGTCAAAATTTGGGAGCATTTGGCTTAGTAGTTTAGGAGTTATTGCTGTTTTAAGGGACAGTCCAGAATTAGCTGCTCTCTGTTTAGAGAGGACAGATTCTGGAACTTGGGAAATTCGACATGGAAAACTTAGGAATTTAAGGTTAAGGTCTGAAAATGAATTGTAGTGCATTTATTAAGCTTTCCAGATTGTCTTAGACCATAACTTTTGGAGTTAGGAATCTTCAGTTATGTTAGAATCCTTGAGCTGCTGTCCAGAATGTCTTACTGTGGTAACCTAAGTAATATTACTCTTGTATTGTTAGGTGCTAGGGCCTTAACCGAAGAAGAACATCTATATCTTAGGTTGGGTAGATTAGGTAAGTACTTCTCCACCGGAGAAGAGATTTGCACGTACTGATAAAGTAACTTGATTAGATTATTATTTTTATTTCTGAAATGCATTTTATTCCGAGCATGTTGCACCTTTATGCATCCATGATATTTATTGTGCATTCATGCAATAGGTGTACTGGATGGGGTAACTCTCCTCGAATTCGAGCCTGTGATTCCGGAGGAAATCCAGGACCTGCCGGAGCAGCCAGAGGAACCGACCGGCGACGAAGCTCCTGCCGAAGATCTACCCGAGTGCCCTGACCACTGGCCCTCGACCTTTCTGAAAGGCAAGCCCCGGTGCATGCTGAACCCATCAATTTATAAATCTATCTTGAGTACTTTTAATTGTTTAATGCATTAAGTTGTAGGAGTTGTATGAAAACAATTATTGCATTATACCTGTCCTTGTCCAGATATTGTACTTAACCCTATATTAGGTTTAGGCACGTGTCAATGCTTAGCCCTACTTAGTGCGGTAGAAGTCGGGTGATTTTCGGTCATCCGCGAGATGTAGGAAGGAATCACGAGTGGCTTTATGGCTATCGTGGATGGAACCATGCCTTAAAATGAAATGGAGACCGGGCGGGAGTTCGATAGTACAGCCGTAAGACACTTCACGTCTTTGGGTGTGGAGCTATGCCCGTCTGAGTCGTTTAAGGACCGATTCGCTGTACGTCCTTGAGTCATGTTGAACGCAGTCTAACACTTAGTTGCCCGGATAAGCCGTTCCGACCGCGAAGCCGAGTAATGTGATTCAGGCCGGGAATCGAATGGTAGGTTGCTTCTTGGAGAAGAGAAAGGATGTGCTTGGGAACATTGGCGTGAGACCAAGGGGGGTTAGAGTCCCTATCACCTGGCAGAGTGTCGCCCTTGGGGTCGCGACATTATTCGGACCCGCGATTCCTGAATCATATGAAACGGTGGCCTGTGTGACCCTGGCAGGGGTCTGCACGGTGAGTGTTAGAAATACCCCTCCAGCTGGATAGGAATTCGATTCGAATCGCCGTCGCTCCCAGTTAGTGAGCACTTGACTTGAGCAGCGGCAACGTAGATCTCATTAAATGAACAGCTGGTTAAGGGAATGATACAATATGCCACAATTCATACATGCTCTGGATATAATAATGATAATTGTTTAATTTTAATCAAGTGCATGCTTAGTATAGGTGCTAAGATAGATGACAGGTAAATGCTAAAAATAACTGATAGTACAGGTTATAAGAGTCTCAATTACTTATGCCTTTATGCAAAAATGTGATGCCAGCTAGCCTCTGGTGTAAGCCTTGCATAATCCTTGGTGTCATCTTATTTTTGGTTTTTGACGGGTAAGTCTAGCTGAGTACATTCCAGTACTCAGGGTTTATTCCCTCCTGTTGCAGATGATATGCTCTACCAAGGCTTCTGCAAAAATTGTCTCCACCCTGCGGGTGATGAAGACTAGATCACTAGGGCGTGATCATCTTTTATGTACTTTCCTGATGCTTTTGCGGGTTGTTGATCAATAAGACTGGCAGTAGTTAAACAACTGGTGTGTGTTTGCTTCCGCTACTTTTATAAACTTGGTTTGTAATATTTGCGACTCCGTGTGTGTAAACTTAATTCGGAACTATTCGTGAAATGTAACGTATGATGTTGTATGTTGAATGATGTGATCTTGGTTGTAAGCAAGTTGGTTTGAAATCCTTCGTGGTTTCAATTGACTAGCGGGATTATATGGGCTCAAGTTCGAAAATTTGAGCGCTTCGGTGCTTGTTTTTGTACTTGTGCTCTTATAATTTGGTCGGTTCTGTTACAGTTAGAGCATCTCCAAGAGTTTCCAAAACCCACTCTGAATCTTGATTTTTAGCAAGATTGAAAAAAAATGTATCTTAACGCGTAATCTTTCCACGCTTGGGAAAATCGACACAATCGTGCCGAAATATATGCGCGCATATCGATAGGACAATGTGGAGGTGAGAGGATATAGGGAAGAATAAGGAGTATGACAATGTTTTCAAGGCAGATGTACGAGAGACAAAGAAAGTGTAAAAGTGGATAGAGTGATTTAATCAATGAGAACCCTGTAAATAAATAGTTTGGAATTCTTGATGCAAAATTGTCTTCTATATTTTAGCAGCGTATTTTGCAAAACTGTTTTTGGAGCTCAGCAGATATGCTCTCAAATTTTTTTTAAGTCACTTGAAAACTCGTTGATTTACAGGTGCTTTTTTTTAACTACTATTTTTTTGAGATTATGCTTTTTTAACTACTGGAGATGCTCCTAGTCCTAGAAAGCGAATATGTTAGATAAATAGCAGATTTAATCAAAGGACAAATAAAAGGAAACAGAAAAGGGGGGATTTTCTTTAGATAGAAGCGCCGCTGAGATCCGCATCCCCAATTCCCACATCCGCCGGCCATCCCCATCACCATCCCGCCATCCGCGTGGCGCGAGACGCCGCCCACCTACTCCCGTCACGTCCCGCCCGTCAGAAGCTGAGCTGGGCCTGGCTTGGCCGCGCGGGCAGCCGGGCACCGCGTCCGCGACTCCGCGTCTCCGCCAGGCGCCAGCAAGAGTATAGAAAGCACGCGGCGAAGCGGCCAGGGAGTCCGGACCGCGCCCCGCGTTTAGTCGCCAGCACGGCCCCTCCCTCTCGATCTCCTCCTCGTCGCGGCAGGCATCGTGATCGTCCGGCCGTGGTTCCCGCCCTCGCAGTGGCGGATCCAAAGGGGGGGCTGGGGGGCTCCAGCCCCCCCTAATTTTTTTGATTTCAATGCTAATTACTGTAGCAAAAACTTGATTTCACCGTTAAATCTTCGTGCAAATCAACATCTCTGTTGTTTTAGCCCCCTTATCCCGCATCCCACATCCGCCACTGCGCCCTCGCTCCATTTTCCGACACCGCCCGCACCGGACGCGCGTGCCCGCCCGCGGACGTCCTCCGCCTCCGCGACAGGCTTGCGCCCCGGCTCGGCTCGGGTCTGCCTCCACTGCGGCCTTCCTGGATCTCGGCCACCGCTCCTCGTGAGTCCCTGCTCTTGCATCTGGTCCCTTCGCCGATGCTCGAATTATTATCTCGCGCAGTGGTGGCGACTGGCGAGCGTGGTAGATCTGTTCCTCGTGGCTCGCCGCGTGCGGGTGGGCAGAGTGATCCGACAGACCGGCAGGCTCTTCCTGCTTCCGCGTTTGCTTCAGTCGGCGGCAATGTGATCCATTCGCTCGTAGCGAAGGGGTGGCCGATGGAATTGGTTGCCTCGCGCCTTGCAGAGTTGGTTCTCTAGGTTTGAGGGTATTATCGTGAGGGTGGTCTGTTATTTTTGCTCTGCCTCACCGAGCTAATTACGCTTACTTGTAGTATTAATGGTCCTTACTGCTAGTGTTAATTGTGTAGCATGCAAAACTTAGTCTTAGGCAAGAGCATGATACCCCACGTATCTGAAATGAACATAGAGTTTGTCTGTTCTGGGGGTCATTGTTAGTTTCAGATTAGATCCGAATACTGCATTTTACTATCCATGTTTAAAACAATTCGCCTGTGATGGCAACCAAATCTCTTCTTTTTATCTGTACTTTACAAGATGAGCAGTCCTTGTGAGAGTAGACCTGACCTCATTGTGTTTGTAATAGGCCAGAGAACTATCAGACAAGGATGGCGACTTACGAGCCCAAGAACATTCTCATCACCGGTGCTGCAGGTTTTATTGCATCGCATGTCGCCAACCGCCTGGTTAGGAACTACCCGCACTACAAGATTGTTGTCCTCGACAAGCTTGACTACTGCTCCAGCCTAAAGAACCTCAACCCCTCGTGGGCTTCACCAAATTTGAAGTTTGTCAAGGGTGACATTGCAAGTGCTGATCTGGTGAACCACCTTCTGGTCACAGAGTCGATTGACACCATCATGCACTTTGCTGCTCAGACTCATGTAGATAATTCATTTGGCAATTCATTTGAGTTCACAAAAAACAATATATATGGTACACACGTCCTTCTTGAGGCTTGCAAGGTTACTGGTCAGATCAGGAGGTTTATTCATGTCAGTACTGATGAGGTCTATGGAGAAACTGATGAAGATGCTGTGGTTGGTAATCATGAGGCCTCACAGTTGCTTCCAACAAATCCGTATTCAGCTACAAAAGCTGGGGCTGAAATGCTTGTGATGGCATACGGAAGGTCTTATGGTCTTCCTGTGATTACCACTCGGGGCAACAATGTGTATGGGCCAAATCAGTTCCCTGAGAAACTCATCCCCAAATTCATTCTTTTGGCCATGAGAGGTCTGCCTCTTCCAATTCATGGAGATGGTTCCAATGTCAGGAGCTACCTGTACTGTGAGGATGTGGCTGAAGCTTTTGAGGTTGTTCTTCACAAAGGGGAGGTTGGACATGTGTATAATATTGGTACTGTGAAGGAAAGGAGGGTGATTGATGTGGCCAAAGACATTTGCAGGCTCTTTGGCTTGGATACTGAGAAAGTAATCAGGTTTGTTGAGAACAGACCCTTCAATGACCAGAGGTACTTCCTGGATGATCAGAAGCTGAAGAGACTGGGATGGGCAGAGCGTACACCATGGGAAGAGGGCTTGAAGAAGACAATTGAGTGGTACACCACCAATCCTGATTACTGGGGAGATGTTACTGGTGCTTTGCTCCCTCACCCAAGGATGTTGATGACTCCTGGAGTTGAAAGGCATAACTGGACTGAGGAAATCAAATCTCTGACTTCTTCACCAGCTGAAGCTAGCACAACAGCTCCTGCAACCAGTACCAAAAGGACCACTGATGCCCCTCAAAAGCCTTTGTACAAATTCTTAATCTATGGCAGGACTGGATGGATTGGTGGCCTCCTTGGGAAGATTTGTGACAAGCAAGGGATTCCATATGAGTATGGGAAAGGACGCTTGGAGGAGCGCTCTCAGCTGTTGGAGGACATTAGAAATGTGAAGCCAACTCATGTCTTCAATGCTGCCGGAGTCACTGGGAGACCGAATGTTGACTGGTGCGAGACCCATAAACAGGACACTATCCGCACCAATGTTGTAGGCACATTGAATCTTGCTGATGTCTGTCGCGAGCAGGGTTTGCTCGTGATTAATTATGCTACAGGCTGTATATTTGAGTATGATGCTAAGCACCCTGAAGGGTCTGGTATTGGCTTTAAAGAGGAAGACACGCCCAACTTTACGGGTTCCTTTTATTCTAAAACGAAAGCAATGGTAAGAGTTCAGCTTTGTTGTTCCTTTTTATCAATGAGTTTACTTCTTCGTAATGCCTGAAACTAGTTTCTGTGATATTGACATGGTGCAGGTGGAAGAGCTGTTGAAGGAGTATGATAATGTCTGTACTCTTAGGGTCAGGATGCCTATATCGTCAGATCTAAGCAACCCTCGTAACTTCATCACAAAGATAGCTTGTTACGACAAGGTGGTGAACATTCCCAACAGCATGACAATTTTGGATGAGCTTCTGCCTATCTCCATTGAGATGGCGAAACGGGACTGCAGGGGCATATGGAACTTCACCAACCCTGGCGTTGTCAGCCACAATGAGATTCTAGAGATGTACAAGAAATACATCAATCCTGATTTCAAGTGGACCAACTTCACACTCGAAGAGCAGGCCAAGGTCATAGTCGCACCTAGAAGCAACAACGAGATGGACGCATCGAAACTGAAGGCTGAGTTCCCTCAGCTGCTGTCCATCAAGGATTCTTTGATCAAGTATGTCTTTGAGCCTAACAGGAAGGTTCCGGCTATTTGAGGATTTAGGATACAAGGGACATTGAGGTATTGGTTACTAGTATTAGACATTAAATTAGCTATATAATGTTGGGGGTGGTACGTAGTTGTGGTCGATACTTCTGGAACATTGACAGGCATACCTCTTGTTTGTCAATTTTGTTATGCATCGAGTTTTAACAGAACACTTAGATCTTTAATGTTCTATATAGTGGATGATATGCTGAGATGTGGTTATCAATGAACACGATAAGTCATTCTATTGTGCATTCTATTGCTTTGTTGTACTGTGCTTTTTTTTCTTTCCTTTTTTCTTCAGAAGTTTGTTTATTATGGTGTGTGTATGCCAAAATCAAATTATCTTCGTGTCGACCTGTTCTGTGTTACCGATCAATCTTCCGGATTTTATGCAGCAGTGTTGCTGGATTGTTCTTGGGGATATTTTACATCTAGAGCCCGTGTAGCCCTGCTAATGGGTTCAAAACCGTGCCAAACCCACACCACTCCATTTGATTACTAGCATGATTTTTTCTATCGAGAACGTGCCTCGCACGATTAAGAAGCACTCCATTTGATTACCAGCACGATTAAGAAACACCCCATTTGATTACCAGCACGATTAAGAAACACCCCATTTGATTACCAGCACGATTAAGAAACCAAACCAAGCCACCTATTTTGGTTTCAACTCACGGTTTGACCATTCCATTCAATGGTTCACTACGATGCCACCGCAGGCTTGCCTGGCTGCCAGCACAAGGCGCCGTAGAGGCTGCACTTTCCCATCCACCCACTGCAGCTCCGGCCTCACTCGGTGACCACGGAGGTCTGCTCGTCTGCAGCGTGGCGGCGACCAGCGACAGCCCTCACACGGCGGTGGACTGGTGGTGGCCGAGCCCAACGACGCTAGGTAGGTCATGGCGGCGGCGGTGGCACCACGGCGTCTGCGCAGGATTCGGATGCGGCGACCGTGCAGGATTCAGATGCGGGATTTGGAGTCCAACCATCATCCCCGACGTTTATGTGGTTCTCGATTGTTGAATCGTTTGTTTAAGGCTTGTTTGTTTGAGTCGCAACTTTTGGCCTTTAGGCTCAAAAGCTGGGTTCTGGAAGCTCCCCAGAACATGCTTTTAGCTCGTCCTGTTCACCTCAGCTACTTTTCAGCCGTAAAATAATATTTTCCTCTTATAATATTTCAGTATAAATATCAGCATAAGCCAAATTTTAGCATAAGCCAAATTTTAGCATAAGCGAACACGATGAACTTCATTTTACTCAAAAACTAGCTTTCTAGCTTCTCAAAAACCAACCCAAAGGAGAAGCTGCGCCGTCATGGCGTTGACGGCCATGGTCAAGCACAAGGCACAACACGACCTCGCTCCTTTGTCGGCCGCCGCCGGGCCTCCCGGCGTGCTCGCGGGCGTGGGAACACGGCGTTGCCTGGCGTCCGGGCGCGGCGGGCGGCCGGCGAACGAGCGTGGTCCTGCTTCACGCACGGGAGAGCTGCAGGCCTGCAGCGGCCAGCGGCATGGCCTTGTGCGAAAGTGCTACTGCAGCACGGCACGGAGCCCTGCGAAGACGTCCTGAGGCAGCAGTGCTGCTGGAGCGTTGCGCGAGCGGCTCGTGGGCTCGTGGCAGCCAGGAGACCTACAGCGACTCGTCCCGCAGCGGCGCGGCACAGATACCCGGACATCGGCGCGCTTGCGTCCGCGTCCGTGTTCCTCTACGCCGGCGTCGGCCGCTCCGGCTCCTCGTCATCGTCAGCAAGTTCGGCCTGCTGTGCTGCGCTGAGGGCTCCCTTCTGCAGGCATACGAACCCTGCCTGGCTGTTGCTTGGCCAACGAGATGATGCAATTTGGCATCGTATCCCCCCCGGAGGCGTCGCTGAACGGTGTGTTTGGCATATGACGAGGCGACGATGGATCAACACATTCTATTCCGCAAACTAAATAGAAAAAGTGAGGAGTGAGAAGAACATGGACCACCTCATTCCCCAGACAAACACACCAGAAGATTTCGGCTCCTGCTCTTGAAGTCCTTCTAGTTTTGCTGCTATCCGCCGAACAGGTCTCAGGTGAAAGCCCTTCCGAACCTGTTGCTCGAGTCATCGATGGTGGCATCTATGGACGTTGCTTCTTTTGCTGAAGGCGTCGATACATACATGTATCCAACAGCGCTCTGACATGTCCTTGAGCTCCCCCGGTTGCTCTCCCATCCCTCTTGTTATCGGTTTGCCTACCCTCCTACCCTTTGGCTTTTTGCACACAGTCTTGTTGGCAGCTCGCCACCAATGACATGCTCTGTCGCCCTCTCAGCCACTTAATTACTCCGCCTCATCATATGTTGGGCTGCGGGATCTTGATCTCCATCTTTGAATCTCGTCGTTCTCCTTATGAGGGTCCTCCCTCCTTTGAGGTTTCCTTCCCCCGAATGGCATAGGTGAGCGTCAGTTGGGGACCCTGATGCTGCTCATAGGCGATGCAACTCACGTGCTCTTCTTGTAAGCACACCTTACCTAGCCCAAGTTACTGTGATTATTTGTGTATGGCACGCACACTCTAAAAAAAAGGCGATGCAACTCACGCCTGTCGTCTGTTGGTACCTACTCAATACCTTACAGCCTCCTAGCTGTCGTCTCTCAAATCCACTCAATTCCTTACAACTGCATGTGATGTACTACGTAGAGTTTTTCAGAGACTATCATTAGTGGTGGCATAGGTCAGGAACGTAGTGTTTGCACTCACCTCTTTTGGTAGGATGTGCTATGTTTTTGTTGTGTTTGTTTGTTGAGTGTTGTAATCCTTCTCTCTCCCTCTTGTCTTGTATCTCTCCATCCTTCAATGGTCGCCTGCGTACTAGGTGCTGTGCTCTGTGCCCTCCATTTCTAGCCTCGCCGGTATCAGTGGAAAACTATTCAGGTGAGGACTATTCGTCCCCCTCGGTGACGTCTTCAAAAAAAACCCAAAAGATATGTTGTTTCAACTTATTACATTTACCTGGCAGAAGTTAGAAGTTCAAACAACAAAAACCAACCCAAAAGCCGAAACAAACAGGATCTTAGCAGCCAGTGGCGGATCTACAGGGGGGGCTGCCGGGGCTACAGCCCCCCCTAAGCTGCATTAATCTTTCATTAATTACTGTAGCTTAGTGTGAATTCACCTTTAATTTTTAGCTTTAGTTCTAAATCTTCTTTATTCAGCCCCTCCTTGGTCCCAATCATGGATCCGCCACTGTTAGCAGCTGGTACGGTCAAGCAAGTGTATAACGTCATTTCGTTAATTCAGCGCCTGTTCGCCATTGCCATAAACCTAGCAACTCGTCACGTGGTACCTGAGTATCCAACCATCATATCATAACATAATGAACCTCGTATACTTTTGGGTTCTGGCGAATACTCCATAGAACGTACACTGTTGAGTGGTGGCCTTGCAGCTGTACGTGCTTCGTGAGATCTACCTTTGCCGACATGCTGCGAAGCGGGAGCAGCAAATCGGCGAAGTCGGATTGTGATTTCCCTCACCATGGGCTGCTCGAGTTCTCCATTTCGCAGTCTGGGAAATCGGGTTCTTGCATGGCCTAGCACTAGCAGCATCATGCACACATCTATCATCCCATAAAAATAAGGTACTATTAAAAATCCAAACAGACAGACTAATTGTTAGTAACACTAGTCATGAACTAGTTGTCAGAATCCAAATCCAAATAGGTCCTAAAAGTGTTCGTGCACTATGAGTATGATTGGTTACTTGTATTAGCTTTAGTTTGCACCAAATCTTATGCAAGCATGCAGCAATACACATGCAATCCATTAGCATTTCGTTTGTCCATATGGAAAAGACATATTGAATAGGTGTCCATATCTATATACTTTAAAAAGGCATCTTGAAGAGGTGTTTATTCAAAGAGACACATGTTTCACAACAATTGCATCTCGAATCTTGAAGAGATATTTATTCAAATTCAAAGAGGTGTTTCACAACAATTACATCTAAGACCTCCGTCCTCCATCTCAAAAAAGATGAATTCTACCTCACTTATTTCTGTCCCAAAGGATACAATTCAATCACCATTTATCATCTAATACAATTCAATCACTATTTATCATCTAACACATCCGCCCTTTCTGTCTCAAAAAGATGCAATTCTACCTCCCTTCTTTCTGTACCAAAACGGATACTATTCATATTCAATCACCATTTATCATGTATAATAAGACCTCCGCCCTTTCCATGTATAAAAGGTTTCTACCTCCTTTCCATCCATCCCAAAAAAAAGATGCAATTCTTATAAGTTTGACCAAGCTTATAGAAAATAGTATAACATGTATGGCTCCAAATTGGTATACATTAAGTATGCAAAAATCTTATCCTTTTCTATAGGTTTGATCAGACTTCAGATTGTAATGACTTTGCACTATTCTATTGCATCCTAGAATACTAAGGGCGAGGGAGTACAATACAAAGCAATCCGATTTTACCAGATAGAACCATGTAGCATTTCACACAAGCTGACTTCACCAGATAGAACCATTGCATCATTAAACAGTAAAAAGCGCAACAGATTGACATATTTTGCAATAGAATTGAACCAATAATAATAGGAAACAAAAGAAAGACTTCTACAACCTCATCCAAGACAGCTATTACCACCAGTTCAGATGTTATGGGAAGGAACAAAACAACAGCTTATGAGTTCCTACTATGATATACTATATCAATGCCATCATGGTGGCCAAGAATCCCAAGATTGGGAAACCAGGATGATTCAAACCACCGCCACTGGGGATCACACAGCCAAGTTTGATGTTAGAATAAGTTCCACATCTGGCATCACCATTGACAAAGTATGAAAGCAGGCAAAAGGGAAGAGTTTCAATTAGAAGCTGATTTTCTGGGCAGAGGCACATGACTCCATTTGTGTCATCAAAGGCTCAAAGCGAAGTTCAAAGGAACTCCAAAGCGCAGTATATGAGATCAACCATTATAGAGGATGCCCCATATGGTCATATATACAGCATAAATACGCAAAGAGGGCCTAGAAGTCCAAAATGATGTAGAGGCATTGACAGTACAGCTATCTCTAAGCTATCAATAGCAGATCTTGAAGCAGGATTTGCACCATGATATGCTTCAATCAGACTAGTGACAGCCAAGTCCACAGTTAACTCGGAGTGTGGACACCTGAGGAGATTACGCAAGTAAGGAATCAACTTTTAAAAGAATGGCACCTTGAAGCTCATGAAATCATTATGTGCCAGAGGATAGCTTAAGATGCCGAAAATAAATATCACAATGTTTCACAATATGCAACAGCCACCTGCAATATGAAAAAGGGTGGGCCATCAACATCATTGCCACAAAGCACAAATACGAACCTAGGAAAGGACCTGCGCAGCTGAAAAAAAAAATGCATACCTCCTACTTAGATGGCTGGAGCTTGAACCGGCCTACAGCAGAGAAACGTCTGAGCAATACCAGAACGAAAGCGCACAACTCGATCACCAGGGAACATCTGAAGCCCAGTCTCTTTTACCTCCAAGATATATTATACAGTGGGGAGTCAAAGGAAATGTGGGCACCTTCATACATCACCAACTTTCACATGTTGAGCAACTTGGATGATTCTTGTCTCCTCGGCATTAGGTACAGAAACTAAAGGCAACCAAGTAATTTCCATAGAAGTGTTCAGCATCACCCAACTCTAGTTCTATTGTGAACACAAAACCCACAAATTCAGTAAAGCAATACCCCCCACAAACATAAGGTTTGTTGTCCCCTGAACATAGTAGCACAAACAGCTGGAATGAAAGGACTAATGCGCTTCATATTTGATGTCGAATATCAAATTTGTGAACGTATTTAGTTGGTCTGCATCGCATCAGCATGATACTTCTCCAAGTCAGCATCGAGTTCTTCAGCCGACTTTGGCTTGCTGCGCTCTTTGCCACGACGACCACCACCAGATCCACCACCACGCCTCCCACCCCTCTGATGGGGTCTACGCTGCGGCATACCTGCTGGGGCGGCACCCCTCGGTGCACTGTGATATTTAAATGTAAATTAGTAAATTTTATATAATAAGAATAGGCTAGATTAAAAAGAAATAAGAAACATGGCATCTATATAGGTGAAGGTAAATTATACATAAGTCCACACTAACAGCATTCTGGGTGATCAAATGCACAATACCAAGGTTAATCAACTACGGAAATATCCACTGACATCAAAATTTTATTAGATGAACTATAACAATGATACAAACACATACATTTTCATGCCTTAAGTTTAGCCCATTTCGAAATAGCCTACTGTACAATGAGAATTATCATTAATAATTAAGAACTTTTGCCATGTTAGATCAACAGAGATGAGTTGGAACTGGACTTCTAGAGCTGTTCTTTGGGTGTGTTTAGATGGGTGTAAAGTGTGTGTAAAGTTCCTGTAGCACTTTTCGTTGTTATTTGGTAAAATTTATCCAATTATGGACTAACTAGGCTCAAAAGATTCGTCTCGACATTTACAGACAAACTGTGCAATTAGTTATTTTTTTACCTACATTTAATGCTTCATGCATGCATCCAAAGATTTGATGTGACGGGGAATCTTGTAAATTTTTTGGAATTTTGAAGAAACTAAACACGCCCTTTGACACAATTGATATAACAATGAATAACTAAAACATGATAACCTTAGTCATTTCGAATACCGCCAAACATGCCCCTACAGATGATATTGATTCAGGATGAATAAGCAGATGAGAAATATACCTCCTCGCAGCATTCCTAGCATGGCCACCATTAGAGACTGGAAGAGCAGCAGCTGCAGTTGGAGTATTGGTCCCAACTAATTCTATCTTCATGGGCTTACCATCAAGTTGGACATTGTTATATTTTTTAACCGCCGCTACAGCATCAGAACGCCTTGCGAATAAAACTTCCGCTGTACCCTGTGAGGTACAAGGTACAACAAATGTAAGAGACCCGGAAATTAGGTGTATGTAAGAGACAGGTAAAAGACCGTAAGATAGCATCTGCACCTTAGACCTCCCACTTCGATCATAATTTATGGAGTAGCGCTTCAGATCACCTAGCTCAGAGAAAAGCTCCTGCATCATCATAATGCATATGAAACTAGTCAGATAATGTTTAACAAGGCATCCGACTTTACAAAGAGAATCCCTGATGTCATAAATTCACTGTAGTTTGAGATCTTAGAACATGACTAAAAGGCATAAGTTAAATCACAGTTAAACAGAACTTGTACCTATTGTAGATAATAAAATTAACCGATGTCTCCCCAAATAAGCATAAACATGACAAGAGAAGCAAAGTAATCAAACCAAACTGGTACAAATTTGTGGATAAAACATGAGCATATTTTTACATGTTTGAAGCAGAGAGCATACTATGATGAAAGCTTTAAATCCTATAGCGTTATGCAGAGCCACTAAGTTATTAGAGAAAATAAATAACAATCAATACGCAGATCTATCTCCACTGGATCTAAACACCTCCATTAGGAAACACAAGAACAATATCTAAACATGTTAACCAAAGTCACAGCAAAACGCCACAATTACAAGCCATACATGCGACAGCTACCAACTACTGATGCCCAGTGTAACCACAACAGATCTGCGGTAGTACATAGCCCCAAAAGGAAAAATATGTGCCGGGCTCGATCTTCAGGAGCGCGAATCTAGCCAATCGCACATCTGGCCAGCTATTTACGGGCTTCTAAAAGTTAAATTCAGAAGCAACAACAGAACACTCTTCGACCTGGCGAAGCGTATACCTTGATATCCTCATTCGAAACCCCAAAGTCCAGGTTGGAGATGTAGAGCTTGGTGCCGGTCTCGAGAGCCGAGACCCTCCCGCCGCCTCCTCCTCCTGCGGCGACCGCAGGGTACATGTCGTGCTGCCACGCAGCGTCGGGGGCCTGGATCGATCGCGTCACACCACAGTGAGAAAACCACCCGACCATCTCCTCTCGCCCGAGTCAGCGAAGTCCGAAGCCCCCGCATCCTCCGCCGGGCGACGCGGAGCGCAACAGCCCGTTCGATTCGTTCGTACCTTCGGCGGCTGGTAGGGCGCCTGCCTGTTCCCGGCCCTCTTGAAGGGGCGCCTTGTCGGCCCGACCCCGCCGCTGCCGCTGCCGCCGCCGCCGCCAGGGGCGGATCCGCCGCGGCTGCGGCGGCCCCCACCGGAGGAGGATTTACTCTTCTTGTTGTTCTTGATGATGTCGTCGAGGGTCATGTCGAGCGTCTCCGCCATGGCTCCTCGCGCGGAGCAGATCTCGGGGGGTGCTGGGCTAGGGTTAGCTGGAGGGAGATGGGGGAGGTCGACGGGGAGGAAGCGGCGACTGGTTAGGGTAGCGCGTTGGGGTGGGGAATTGGAGATTTTTTTTGGGTGGGGAAAGGCGGGCGCCAGATAAAATATAATACGGGGAGACGCGTAGGGAGAACGCGCGCTGAGGCGGTGGCCCGGTGGGGCGCACGCCACGGCCCACGAGAGCGTGACGCGGACGGGCACTGCCGCTGATTGGTTGGGTTGCCTTGCGGCTTGGTCCGAGTCTCCGAGACCGGAACTACTTTCGTGTTGGAGTACTCCTTTACACGAAGTAGATGACCGAGACAAATTAAAAGGAATGGCGACTCAGCACCGCTAGGGTCTCGCGACTGAGGCGCCGCCGCCGCCCTCGCTTCTACCACTGCCGGTCCCTCCTTCCCCCTCTGGTATATTGCAAGAGGCCGGAAAAAGTGGGGATTCATCGTATTTAATAAGGGTGTGTTTAGTTAGATGTAAAGTGTGTGTAAAGTTCCTGTAGCACTTTTCATTGTTATTTGGTAAAATTTATCTAATCATAGACTAACTAGGCTCAAAAGATTCGTCTCGATATTTATAGACAAACTGTACAATTAGTTATTTTTTTACCTACATTTAATGCTCCATGCATGTGTCCAAAGATTTGATGTGACGGGGAATCTTGTAAAATTTTTGAAATTTTGGGTGAACTAAACACTGCCTAAATTTTTTCAGAAGATCGAGTCTTTAAGGTAAGAATCTTTCCATGTCAAGCTACTTGGTTTTGGGGATTTGTTTCCTCCTTCTCCTCTCCGGCGACGGGAAGAGGACAGGGTGGAATCGTTTTCTCCACGGCGGCTCTGTTAAAGATACGGGCAACAACTACGGTGTCAGCATCTTCACTGGTTTGACGACGTAGAGACTTTTATTTCCGGACGGCGACATAAAGGCGGAGATGGTGTCGCCGTCATAAAATAATTTTCTTCGATCTCTTCTCCGTTTTATTGTGATTAGATCTGGCCACGATGAAAGACTAGGGAGAATAAGTTTCAGATTGGTCTTCCCTATTCTTCGGTGGTAGAAATAAGAAAAAGGAAGATACCAGAAAGAAGTTTCTTAACTCTGGCTATATGAATATTGGCCGCGCATTCATCGGGCATCTGTTCTCAGGCCTTTTGCCGAGTGTTTGCCTGTGCGTTCATCCATACTGCAAAGCGTAGTACATATTTGGTTTTGAGATCTAGAGTTATACACAACGTGGGTACAATTTAGATGAAAATCAGTTTCTGAATATTTGTGTAATCCAGAGTGCTTTGTAACGTGTTAATGTACCCAGCTATTATCTAATATAATTCTTCTTTCGTCGAAAAAAAAGTTCGGAAAATCCGTGTTCAACGCGAACTGTACAGGCTGCTTTGTCACGGTTTAGAGCTCACACGTCCTACATGGTTTTAATATAAAAACTAGATCACGTGTCCTAGTCCTATACGAAATTCTTGGAGCTCATGAGTTCGCGTCCAATTACTAGATTTAGTTAAAAAAATAACCGATTACTAGATTTAGTTAAAAAAATAAAAATCATAAGCCCTAGTGCAGTGCACGGGCATATATTTAGTATACATTATTATACATCATTATTATATGTAATACATATGGTGGTGGTGGTGGTGTAGAGTTTAGTCCAATTGTAAAATTATTAATTTTGAGGTAGGCACATTATTTTTACTAGCCAAAATACCAGTGCGTTGCTACGGGACGTATAGTTTATAGTCTAGTTACTTAGACGACATGAAATTTAGAAGATTTGTTCAACAATCGCATTATGCGTTCTCATTTATCTTGGAATCAAACTCTAACGTGTCCGGACACGCTCTACTCGAATTCATATAGGTAAAGGATATTTGAAGTTTTATCCAATGATCCGATCACACATTTCAATTTGTCTTAGAATCGAACTCCCCACCATGTCTTAACACAGTACTCTAACTCATAAAAGTATGGGAGAGAGAAATGGTAAGAAAAACACTAATATTTACTCAAAATATATTATAATCCTAATTTTCATACTCTCCAAGTGTTGGTATAGTTAAATATTGAGTTTTTTTACATACTATGAGGACTCATAAAAATTTGTAAGTTCATCTTATAACCTTAATTTCCATACTATCCATGTGCTAGTATAGTTAAATACCGAGTTTTGTGACTTACTTTGAGGACCCATAAAATTTATGATTCATCATATTAAAAGTAATAAGAGTTCAGTTACTGACATGTCAAGGTAGAGGCAGCCTCCAAGCGCGCTCCACCGCCAGGCATGTCTCCACCATGCCAATGTCGTCCACTCGTTGATTTTGATATTTCTTCATGGGGTGTTCCACCGTGACTCCAGCCGAGGTCGGTAGGGCAGGTGTGTACGAAACAGCGAGGCGTCAAATT
Organism: Saccharum hybrid cultivar R570; assembly: GCA_038087645.1. Classification (NCBI taxonomy): domain Eukaryota; kingdom Viridiplantae; phylum Streptophyta; class Magnoliopsida; order Poales; family Poaceae; genus Saccharum; species Saccharum hybrid cultivar. Next base: position 2,254,967 of record JAQSUU010000043.1, on the reverse strand, counting down.
CATGGCCAAGACATGTGGAATTTTCAGCCATTCATTGAGCTTGTTCATCCACCACATCGACATTCTCGCTCTTTGCAGAAGCCAATGGCAAGATTGCATGGCTTAGTTCATCTACTTCATCTAGAACTTGCCAGGTAGAGATTTATACATTTGTCATACTTTTCCTTTTATTTATCAGATTTCTTTCTTCCCTTTTCTTTACTTCCTTCTTTTTTATGGGTTAGCTTCAATGAGCTACAATTGGACTCCATATTGAACGCCCTTCGGATCGGACGAAAAAAAACAGAAAAAACGGATAAAAACAAAGAAACTCCTCACGGTATGTATTAAAATAGGATAAAAAGGGGATTAACTCAAAGGCAATTAGAAACTTTGTGGGCCCATATATATATTTATATGCATGCTGTGGATGTACGGCTCATGAAAAAGAAAAGAAAATAGTATGTGTAACAGGGAATTCGAAAAAGACACGAACGGATGGATGATGTGGTCAACCAAAACGGGAAAAAGAGCGTAGCCGAGCAGGACATTTCTATTCTTGTATTTTTCTATTTGGATTAAGATTCTTATCTGTCCAGACTACTTTAGTAGTCTTGCACTGTTAGATAAAGAGAAGGGTTATATGTGGTTTATAGAATCATGAAATTAGTTAGGAGAGGCCATACAAAAAAAAAATTGGGCTGAAATTTTGCTTCTTTATTAATAGATATAGACATGTTGATCAAAATATTGTATACAACCACGGTACCTCTTGTTAGGGTTGAAGTTGAAGCCACACCCAAAGAAGATGGTGCACACGTCCAAGTTAGGTCATTAGCATGCGTGTTCGTAGGGTTCATGTCTTCTTGATATAAAATAACGAAATACATTTGTAAATAAAATATCAGCTTAGCAAGAAAATCATCACCAAGTTGTTTTTCTTGACCGCTTTAAGAGCATTTCTAACCGTGCCTTGATAGCCCATCTTGTCCGCATAAAAAGTACTCCCTCCGTTCCAAATTATAAGACGATTTGGTTTTTCTAAATACGTCGTTTTTATTATATATTTAGACATAGTATATAATTAAGTACATAATAAAAGCTATGTATGTTGGAAAACCAAAACATCTTATAATTTAGAACGAAAGGAGTATCATATTAGGGAGATATGGCTATTTGTTTGCTTATGTGGTCTCCTAATAGCGTTCTTTTTTGTTACTAAAATATCTTTCATCTCCACCTCAAATAATGAGGAGTTGCATGAAGGCGGTTTTTTTTGCCCTTAAGGGCACATTTAACTTTACCGGAGTTGCATCTCATCCGGTACTTTTGGTGTCTCCACCAACTATACATGTTTTTCTTTGCGCGTTCGTCTTTGCCCACCACCACCACCTTTCCAAGGCACACGCAAGCAAGTGTGGAGCAACTCACATGTAGTGCGTGGAGGTGATGCTAAGAGGTGGAGCAGGAGCTTAAAAAGATTTGGTGGAGGGATGGCGGCGGGAATAGTCGTGCTAAAAAGAAATAACTCATAGGGGAAGGAGAGACTACTGACACGTGGGCTTCACTAGTCGGGTAAGTATTGAGGAAACTATATTAGAATCCTAACTGCAACTCTTTCAATAGTTACAAAACATTAGTAATAAGGCTATCCAAAATACCTAGTGGCGGTCCAGCGGAGCTGAGATATGTATTGGCAGTGCTTGAGCACCCATCCAAACATAGATCTCCTCTTGCCCAATGAAATACATAGGCTAAAAACTACTGTTAATTGGCCTAATTCTAGTTGTATTTAAGGGTTCTCAAGATGATCCTGTTTTTGCCCCTGCCAATACCTGTCTATTAAGGGTGAATATTAGGAGACCGCTAAAGATGCTCTAAACATCATGATATGGATATATAAATGCGTGCATCACCATGTATAGCTTCCTCCATGAATTTAACTACATAATATCCCCTGCCTTCTCATCGTGGGGAAATGAGGGGGGAAAAACCCAACGTGTTCCTCATAACATGCAGTCATGCACTGACCCACCGAGCATCTTGTGCATCTGACGAGAAGAAAAGAATTCCAGGCTAGTGCGGCTTCACATGGACAGGTCTAGAATACAAGTTGGCATATCCATGTGGACATGTGGTACAACTAAGCAAGCCTCAGAATGATTGTTATATCTGTAACAATGCTTTCGCATTCAGGTGCAGATGGGACCTCTCTTGTCTCTGTACTCTTCAGTGTTGTTGTACGCTGAAGTGTAGTACGAACCGGATTCATGACTCAAAGCATTTCCCTCCAGAGAAGGCCTAAGAGGTGACGATATATAATCTAATATAACTATGTAGGCATAGTTTAGCTTGGTGCCTCACAGAAAAATGAGGTTTGGTTTTATGCCACAAAAGTACAGAAAATTCAAGCATTATGAGTTGATGCGCATTACAGTGACTTCCATGCGTGATCCACCAAGTTCAAAGGAAGTTTCCTTTATTTCAGCTATCACAACATTCTTCATGCACAGCTATGCGCATCATCCTCCAAGTTCAAAGGAAGTAATTCCCTTCATCCCATTTCTAGAACACGCTCACTACAAAGGGCTGGTTTAGATGCAAAAATTTTTGCAAAACAGCACTGTAGCTCTTTTCGTTGTTATTTGGCAAATATTGTCCAATCATGGTCTAATTAGGCTTAAAAGATTCGTCTCGTTCATTTCGTCTAAACTGTGTAATTAGTTTTATTTTTTATCTATATTTAATGCTTCATGCATGTGTCCAAAGATTCGATGTGACGGAGAATCTGAAAAATTTTGCAAAATTTTCTAGGAACTAAACAGGGCCAAAGTTGACAGCAAAAGGGTTCAGGTGTAATACAGCAGTTACAGGATAAGATAGCGGAATGTGCAGGCGGGTCCTTAAAGCTTAAGCTAGACTGGGCAATTATATACTAATAATATATATAATAGCAATAGCAATCAGCTGCAAGATACAGCTGTCAACGATTCTGTTAGGAACGTCGAGCTTGAGGTTGGCATCATCCAGGCTTCTTCCTCCCAACGACCTCAGTTCCACAACAGCACCAGTGGTCAGTGGACTCCAAAAGTGGAGGCACACTGTCAGCTCCTACCTGGAACCAACCACCAAAAAAGCAACAATGAGGCGTCGTGTCTCATGAAAGGCTATGAAAGTAGCCAATGCGAGAGAAAGCACCCTAATTCAGTGCCTTATCAGTTGGTGAGTGGACACCATACTGCCACCAAGTAAAGACACGATCAGAGGAATTGTATATCCAGTTCACTGGGCACTACTGTGGTACAAGCTTACCACCAGTCCCCACAATACCCATCACTCCAAATTTCGGCAAGGCTCATGCCGGGTACAAAACCAACGAAAATCAATAAGGAATATGCTACAAAGTTGTGTAAATTACAGTTTCAAATCGACATTTCTTAGTCATTTACTCATTTGGGCAGTTTTGAATGGGCATTGACCACAAAAATATATCTCACTAGATATAATAACAGTTGTAGACATGGTACAAAACACAAACCCTTTCACCCAACAGTTTCAGTATCCCGAATAATACCAACCACTGGACCCTCACGTTTCCTGGCATGTAACAACTCTGAAAGTATAGCTCTATGGAAAAGAGACCGGTTTCAGCGGAAGCCGCCTTCCGTCCAAAATGTGCCACCGGATGTCCCGTTCTGGTTGCTCCCCTTGTTGGAGGTGCTGTGATTGTTGTAACTAGGGCTATCAAAACCATCATCCTTCCCATCATCCCAGCCAGCCCAGGAGTCACTGCTCTGGTGCGGTTTTGCAGGCTCATCCTTCTTGCATTGGTCATCCCAATCGTCCCAAGAACTGGAATTGTTGTTCTTCGATGAAGAATTTTGGGAGGAATTCCAACTGTTGCCATTGGTCTCGTGCTCAAACCTTTGGTAAGGCTCACTGTTCTGCTCGCTGCGTTGCCAATCCTCTCCCCAGCCGCTCATTCCTCCCTCCTTGGCATATTCCTCAACCTTTTGTGAGGCCAACGCCATAACTCCTCTCATGATCCCCCAGGTCCTGCTTCCAATCTCTGCAGTTTTATTGGCAACAACACTGACAGTTTCATTCACCTTCTGGTCATAGCCCCCATCCCTCATCTGCATTCCAGACAAGCACAATCATCAGACAGAAAAAAAACAGTGATGTAAAACATGTGGATTACAAAAAAGTTCAACAAAAATATGCTTTGATGTAGTCTAACACCAACTAAGATTGTTGATCAAGGAGCAATGACGTGTGACAAGGTTTGTTCAATGAAGTTCATGCTACAAAACGAAGATTGGATATTTAGTGTTGATAGATAGAAGAATATTGCATACAAATAAAATTCAGCATCCTTAAAATGTAACATAAAAACATTCCTGAGCATGACTTTGTCTCAAAGTGTAGTGTTGTTGCAATAAGATTCAAGCAAGAAGTGTTTGGGAAAAAGAGAAGCTATATGAGCTCGGTGAACCCCAAAGAGGGGTTCAAACTCCACAGCCAACACATAACTAGCCCCGGGAATCAATTGTTGCACAGCAGAATAGGTAAGCACGTATTAGTCACCTTTGATTGGATTTCTTTTGTGCCGACTTGGACAACACTGGCAGCAGACTGGGCAGCAGATGCTGCAACTAATGAAAGGCGTCCAAATCCCTGAAAAAGGTGTTATGGTAAGCAACTATATCAGACCAATAAACAATTACAAAACAAAGTATAATGCTGAAGTCACCACAGCTAACTCAATATTCACATGACCAAAGTAAGCTAAGGGCAATAATGCATCAACTGCTATTCAACTACAACATACTGGCTGAGCTCAAACACATGCCAACATGCATATTGAAACCTATTTTGCTTAAATAATTCAAACAAGTGGTGCTGGCATTCTGTAAATATGTTGTAAGGAAGCTCAGTATGTTCCTGTACTACCCAGTAAATGGAATGAACAAAGCATCATCAGTCATCACTATGTTGAGGTGTTCAATAGGCTTCTAAAACTTGATTAGAACACAATACTAACTAATTCCTTATGGTAAGCAACCCCAGATAGAGCAATTGATTTATGTATGTAATGTAACAACAGTTACAAGTTGTAAATCCTCCATTTTACTGCCAAAATAGTAGCAAGGAATAAAATTCAGAGCCCTACCATTTGTAGGCAAACATATACTCCATAATAAATTACTAAATTTTGTTTCTGCAAATTGAATGGAAAATATGCTATCCTCTTTATCTTTGTGATGAATAGCGTGTGAAATACTGAAATGGATTTGTTCATGTTCATTACAAGGAGCGATAGCACAAAGATGATCATTTTACCTGAGAGACGACCTGCAACACATCGCCCTGGGCAGCACCGCCGTTCCTATTAGCCGACGGCGCTGGGCTGGATCCGAACCCAACGTATTTGCCGCCCTGGGATGGCGGGATCCCCTCAGGCTTGGACTCGTTCTCCGCCATCCTCCTGGCGAAGAAATCCTCCTTATTAGCCGCCGACGCCTCCAGCTGCTGCCTAGTGTACATGTCTTGCGTTGATTTGGACCTCGGCGGCTGCCTCCCTGACTGCGCCCCCGCGGCGGCGAATGATCCAACCGACTGATTCCGCCTCATGTCCGGCCGAAAATCGTCGTCCCAGTCGTCCCACCCGCCGCCTCCTCCTCCGGAGGTGTGAACGGGCGGCTTCCTAGCAGGGGCGGGCGCGCCAGATCCGGGCGTCTCCTTGACTACGGGCGGGTCGGTCCACGGCTTGCCCTCAGCGAGCGCAGCGATGCGGTCGCGGTAGGCGGCGGCGGCGTTGGAGTTGTACTTGGCGACGTGGGGCGTCTCCTTGGGGACGCCGCGCGCTGTGAGGAAGTCGTTGAGGCGGTCGTTGCCGCCGGCCTCCATCTTGCGGAGCTGCGCCTCGGTCCAGGAGTCCATGGTGACCGAGCGCACGAAGCTGATGTGCACGCCGAGGCCCCGGTGCTTGCCCGAGCACTCGAGGCACATGAACACCCCGTAGGAGACGCTTGCCCACTGCGGGTTCCGCTGCGCGCAGTCCACGCAGGTCTTGTTCCCCGTCTGCGCCTGCAGCTCCCGCAGCCGCCTCGCCGCCGTGGACGCCATCGCCGGATCGGATTTGCGCCTCGGATCCGCGGCAGAGTGGGTGGCGCCGGGCTGGACGCGGAGGGGAAAGGGGGAGGACGGGGCAGAGAAGAGGAGTCGCCGACACCAGGACGGGGGAGGGGTCAAATACGGTGACGCGGACGCTTCTGCCCCTGGCTGCGCGTGGGCGGTGCTCAGGGCAAAGCCGTAATATCCCTCATCGCTAGACGAGTAGCGCCGGGACCCTGGCTGGTGGGGCGTGGCCGAACCGAACAGGGGCCCGCTCCTGACACCGACAATATGGGCCCAGCGCGCAGGGAAGGAGAAGAGCGTGTTCGGGACACCGAGACGAGCGGGCGGCCAGCCAGGCGCGGACGGTTTCCCGTCTCCGACGCGCTCCCCGCAGATTAAAAGGAGGCGGCGGCCTTATCAAAAAAAAAAAAAGGAGGCGGCGGCCCACCTGTGGCGTCTCTTGGCCCTCGTCCTCGCAGAAACCGTCGCGTCGCCGAAACCCTGTCAGACTCTCGCCGGTTTCGCTCGCCTCCCCATCTTGCCGTAGCGCGCCCCTGCCCGGCTCCAGGTCTGTGCTGGGAGCTCTGATTATGCCGGCGTCGGAGATGGAAGCGCCTGCGTCCGCGCACGCCTCGGCGGCGGCCGCTGATAGCCAGGAGGAATCGGCGCCCGCGCCCGCTGCGGCGGCGGCGGCAAACGAGGAGGCGCAGCCGACCGCAGCTGCGGTGCCCGCGCTGTACGTCGGCGATCTGCACGAGGACGTGGCGGAGGAGCACCTGTTCGACGCCTTCAGCAAGATCGGCACTGTCACGTCCGTGCGTGTCTGCCGCGACAACGCCACAAGCAGATCTCTCCGATATGGATACGTGAACTACTTCTCTCGGGCCGACGGTATGCTCTCGATCGATCGCGCTTGATCCGGGCGCGCGCAGCAAATCCCGTTTTTTCGTGCCGTCGAGCTATTATAGACCCGGTTGATTGCGAGATTTCGAATGCTTTTGCTCGGGGATTGGATTTTGATTAGTGAGGAATAGGGTAAAATCAGATCTACCAAAACAAGGAGGCGGGTAGGAAGGCCTCATGCTTCCTGCATGCATCCATGCAAAGCTTTCAGCTCAGTCTACGTACTTTGGCATTATTGCTTTCCCACGCAGCCACGCTGTTTGCCTTACGTGATGTGTATGGAACTTACCACAATATAAGCATTGTAGATCCACGGATACGATGCTTGAACAGTTGAACTAGGGCGAAATTTAATAGTAAACTGATTGTTGATTGTTTGCATAATTTTGGGCACTTTTTTTTTTTCTTTTCTAGATTCTAGATTGATGAGAAAGTGATCCTGCGTAATTTTTAGGATGAAGTGGCCATATCTCTCGTTGCATGGTCTTTGAACAGTGCATACTATTTTGTTTTGCTTAAATTAATAATAAACTGGTGGTTGATTATTTTCATAATATGAATAGTTTCTTTGTTTTCTTCTTATAGAATGATTAGAAAGTGATCTTTATCTTTTCCAAGTGACTCTTAGACTTGCATTGGTGCGCTATTAGAAGTTATGAGCAGCATTCTACTTATGTTATGTGTTGCAGCGTCTTGGACAACGCATTTTATTTTATTTTATTTTAACTATGTTGATGTCAGTGGTGTGCAATGCTACAAGTTTATTTGTATCATTCAAGTACAAGGATTTGTGCAGCAGGGAGACTATCTAAAGAGATGTGGACGTCTCTTTTAATCTTGTCACCAATCACCACTAGTTTCCTATTGTTGATTTGTAGAGAAGTGGTATTTTATTTGGATAAAATTATCTATATGATTTTATACCAAGTGAAGATTCGAAGTTTCTTGAATAGTATTACTCTTGCGTGTTGCATTTTGCTTAGCCATCCACCTGTGTCTTGCCATTATTGTTTTGTTCAACATTTTTTTTCATGCATTTTGTTTTCTAGATATAGATAAAATTAGATTGATATGCTTTTTAATATTATCACTCTCGCGCATAGGGCTTAGGTTGTTGCACACAATCTTCCATAAATAATTTGTGCTAATAAAGTTTAGATGTTTTCTTTATATTAATTTAATTTTTTCTTCGTCATAGCCAAGTGCAACTTACCATGTTATTTACTTTTATTATGTAATTTGTTATCCATTTTGTAATTATTCTTATGGATAATATCATAAGGTATTTGTTAACAAATTGATTTTTTTTCATCGAGGGAATATAGTAAGATTCTGACTAGCTTGCTAACATTTGTCAGCTGTGATGGCTCTTGATAAGTTGAATCATAGCTTGGTTTTGGATAAGCCAATAAGGGTGATGTGGTCCAACCGGGATCCAGATGCTAGGAGAAGTGGCGTTGGTAACATTTTTGTTAAGGTATAGTTGCAATATATTCACCATACATAAGCATATCTCCTCCATGTGTATTATAACTATATATATTGTGCATAAGTACTAATTGGTTGTGTTGTATGAAATTCACAGAACCTTAATAATTCTGTTGATAATGCGAGCCTTCAAGAATTGTTCTCCAAGTTTGGAGATGTTTTATCTTGTAAAGTCGCCAAAAATGAGGATGGGACCAGCAGAGGATATGGGTTTGTTCAATTTGCATCACAAGAGTCAGCAGATGAAGCAATTGGGAACCTCAATGGCTCCCTTTTCAGTGACAGAAAATTGTATGTTCATGTCATTTGCATTAATTATTATCATTATTTATATTATGTTTTACATATATAATTTTCTCAATAATTTGTGCAGGCATGTAGCTACTTTCATTAAGAAAAGTGAACGGTCTGCAAATATTGATAACAAGTTTACTAACTTGTATATGAAGCATCTAGATGATGACATAACGGAGGAACTTGTTAAATTGAAGTTCTCTCAGTTTGGTTCAATAGTTAGTGTGAAGATTATGAGGAGACCTGATGGGTCATCTTTGGGGTTTGGATTTGTCAGTTTCCAAAACCCTGAAAGTGCCATTAAAGCACAAGAGACCATGCATGGGATGCTACTTGGTATGTTCATTCCTAGAATAATATAATTTATATTAAATAATATTAAAGTCTATTAAATAAAATCTTATACATATATGTGTTTATCTCGTCCTAATTTTCTAAGGATCAAAAGCCTTACACGTGGCGAGGGCTCAAAAGGAGGAAAGGAAACAATATTTGCAGCGCTTACACGAGGAAAAGAGAAATGAAATAATAACTAAGAGCAATGTAAGATGCACTCATATGTTCTGATCTAATGCTATCTCATAAATTCACATGCTTGGTATTCATGTTCCCATTGACTAAGTATATATGTACTGTTGTCAGGAATCAAATGTCTATATCAAAAACATCCATGATGAAGTTGATGACGATGCTCTTCGTGCTCGCTTCGCTGAATTTGGTAACATCACATCGGTAAAGGTCATGCGTGATGATAAGGGCATCAGTAGAGGCTTTGGGTTTGTATGTTATAGTACCTCTGAGGAGGCAAAGAGCGTCGTAAATAGCATGCGAGGTAATCCCATGTTTTTTCTAGACCCAAATGGAAAAAGTATACTCAATTGTTTCAATCAAAAACCAGTAACATGTTTACTTTAATTTGGTTAAGTAGGTGTTATGTTTTTTGGAAAACCATTGTATGTTGCTATTTTCCAAAAAAGAGGAGAGAAGAGCCAAGTTGCAGCAACATTTTGCTCAGCTTGCGAGAATGGTTGGACCTGCGAACTCTATGATCCCCACTGGATATCCACAAGTTTATTTTGCCCATCCAAATACTCATATCCCTCAAGGTCCTCTAAGACATGGATTTGTGTATCCACCCATGGGGCTTAGTCATGAATGGAGACCAAATATGTTCCCCTCAGCACCAAATCTCCAACAAATACATTCACCAATGGTACCTTCCTTGCCCGATTAACCAAAATTTTTTATTAGTCTGCATATAAACTCTTATTCACTCTATTATCATAGATGCCAAATTCACCAAGGCACTATAGAAGCAATCGGGGGAAGGATGAGTGGGAACATGATGCCTCTTCCTCACGCAGTTCATGCAATGAACTATGTGACACATGCACAACCAACTAAAGAATTCATGTCCATGCCTCGACAGGTATTTGTTGTGTACCTCCTCATCTTCAATTAATGGCATGCACATTGGATTTTTGTACATATTATATGGCACACTGCAAAGAAGCTCGGTTTGTTGCATGGCTACTTTGTCATCTATGCTTGCACATGAAGCATTTTCTCAAAATATCTCCCCAATGTGATAACATTTTTGTGATGCCTATATTCATGATTTATTATTGTCAGACATATTTGTTTGTTTCTTTATTTCTTTTTAACTAGGCAACTTAACTTTATTATATATTAACTTTATTATATGATGGAGCTTTTGCAGCGATTCAACCCTCCGAAGTACTTCTCGAATGATGTTATGGCCAACGGTTTTGTAACACCCCAGGTGTTTGTCACTCATTAAGCAGTGGGTTTGAGCTCAAAAATGACAGATTAAGTGGAGATGAAAATGTCAAGGTCAACCTATGGAGATGAGCCTAACCTAAAGTTGGATGCTGCACCATTGCTTTACATATAGGCCATTTCAAAGATATATGCTTGGATGGTGTTATTGCAATATCTTTATGTGTCTCACCTTGGTACCTATCTATAGTGACCCCTGGAAAAGTTTCATGAAGTTTGGAATCAAAAAGTCACATGAAATGATAAGTTCCATTCCTATTGGAATTTGCACCATTAAGTGAATTGAATTATAGACCATCAACCAAACCTTGCAACTTTGCCCAAATAACTCTAGATGAATTCTACAACAAAAGTTATGAAGGGTTCATGTTGAGCAAGTGGCTAGAAAATGCTCAACTAGATCAAAAAGTGTAATTCAAGCGTTATCGTGACGCTACTTTGACTTGGTTTGAACTGTGCCTTACAGTGCTTGCATGGAGTTGCACCTTAAATAAAAGTTGAAGTTTGAGTGGAGTAGAACAAACTTTGTTTTTAGACCAAGAGCCAGATCAACTTGGAACTAAGTCAAACCGAGGCTCAAACTTGGAATCTACTGCTGTTTTCAGAGTCCAAAAATATTCTAAGTCTGAGTTAACTGAAACCTGAATTTTCAGTTTTGTGTACCCCACTTTAGGTCCTTCTATCTCTATAACTAGGCCTAATTAGACTTTGAAGATTTAATAAAAGTTGGAGCTGGTATGTAGATCTACAACTTTTATTAATAGAGTTTTTGCTAACTCATCGTAGTTTAGGAGTTACAGAGGCACGAAGTATGGGGTTCAGTGGTATGTTCGAGGTAGAATTGGAAATTTGAAATTTGACAAACAGTACCGACACCGTGCACAGAGAGCAATGCCGCGTGGCTGCCCTTGCTCGTGCATGCTCGCCACCATGCCAATGCTCGTGCCGCGTGGAGAAGGGAAAAGCCGAGCACTCGCCCTCCTCCCTGCTAGTCGCTCTCTCTCTTTCTATTCCTTTTCGCTCTCACTCGCCAGCACAGCCGCGCAGAGCATCGCCGCTACCCGTCCGGCCACTTTCGGCTGCCCTCACACTTAGCTAGTGCCGCTGTCGGCTCCACCGTCGCCTCCTCCCTCGTTCTGCACCGCCTTGCCGACCGCGCCGCTGCTCATAGCTGCCGCCGAAGCTATGGCCATGGTCGCGAGCTGAAGCTCTGCCACCGCCTTGTCCTACTGCTCCGCTCTGCTGGGGCGCAAGCCATGAGCACTGTCACCTCCGCTTTTGTCATCTCCCTCGCCCGTGTCGTTGGCTTGCTGTGCCACCGCCTACAGCCGCTGCCACCGGAGCACGACCGTAGCAGCTGTTCGCCTCCGTGGCTGGGCCACCTCAGGGCATGTGGGATGGGCTAAAGCCCTGTGCGGGTGCGGCTAGGCGCCACCATGCCTCTACAGCCCCTCACCTGCCGCTGGCGTCGCCCTGCTGCCGGACGGCCGAGCCGCCCCCCTCCTCTGCTCCGTTCCAAGGAAGAAGAAAGGAAAATGATGTGTACGCTTTCTCTTAGGATGACAGGCGGGCCCGGCTAGGCAACGGGTCCCGCATATCAGTTAAACGGTGATTGGTTTGGGTACCGATTTGGGTGTGCCTAGCAAATTTAGTAGGGTGTGGGGAATTCTGTTTTGAATTTCAAGATTTCATGATTTTCTTTGAAAATCCATATCTCATGCTACGTAATTCCAAAAATAGTAAAAGTGGACTTTTTGGAAACCTTGAGAAGAGATCTATGTAATAGAGTCATAAAAGGTTACATATTTGTAGATGTTTTCTGATGTCTTTATTTATGTTTTAAAAATGCTCTAGAAATGCCTTTAAACCTAACCAGAGCAAGATCTGGAGTTTTAGACATCCAAAAATAGTGATTTTTGTTTTGTTAATTTTGTGATGACATGTACTTGCTAGGAAAAATATTAAACACACTATTTGTTCACTGTTTTCTTAGGGTTTTGATTGGACCTTGATAAATAAGAAATTACATTATATTGCTTGTTATTTTTATATCTTGAGTTGTGCTGCTCCAATTGATGTGAAATTTTTATGGTAGGCTTGTTATGCTATGGATGTACTGTGGTATAAATTTCATGGTCATTGCTTACTGTATGCTCAAGTTATTGATTTAACTTGTTTATAGCTTGATAAATAGCTTATAAATAATATATAAATGATAAAATAGAAAATGTTGTTCCATTACCTTAGTATGATGTCTCTCTATCATTTTGGTTCATTCTATGGCCATGTATTCACAGAAAATATTGAGTTTTAGGTTTTACCTGTTCTCACATGATTTATTTCAATAGTGATTGTCTTTTTTCATAGAGGTTGATGTACTTATCTAAATGGCTTGAAATTTGTACAGCAGACTTTTGGGAACATATTTAGGCCACTGTAATTTTGGTAGAATTTATTGAGAATCTTTATGATGTGGTCATAATTCCACCTAATTATCTAAATAAATTAAGAAAATGTATTAAAAGAATTTATTTAGTAATTTACACTATGTTTTCTGGTGTTCATTAGTCATGTATGACATGTTGGTAAAGTTAGTTTTGTCCAATTGTATGTTTGCAACATAAGTTAATAATTATTTCTTGCAATTAGTAGTTTCTGGACAGTTCTGGGGGCAATGTAGATTACCCCATGATAATGATGTTTTCTGAGCACCTTGTCTATAACAAAGTTGTATATAATTCATGTATCTAGCTTGTGTTAAAATTTGGTGGCATTTGGTCAAGTAGTTTTTGAGTTATAGATGTTTAAAGTCAGGTTCCAGATTTAGTTGCTCTCTGTTTGGAGCAGACCAGAGTCTGTAGTTTCATCTTTTCGACTAATTAAACTTGGAAATCAGGCTTAGTGGATATTAAATGAATTGTATACAATTTCATAAGCTTTCCAGAATGTCTTCTTGCAAGTCATTGGGATTTAGGGATCTCCAGTTAGGATTGATTTACTGAGCTACTGTATGGATGTCCAGAAAGTGATAGATTTTAGTTGTAGTGCTTTGATTAACTTTGCCATGCTAGTGTGTTGAAGTGTGACTCATACCTTTGAAAGTACTTGGGTTGGTACCCTGTGATCTTGTGAGACTTGTTTCTTGATTGATGTGCTTGCCCTCTTCTATGTTATGTCTTAATGAGGATTAAGTTAATTAGCTCTAGGTGTTTATGTGAACTTTGGTATGCTTGTTTGATTACTTTGTTTATTTCACTCCTATGCATTCATACACATGCATTATTGCACCTCATTTAGGTACGCTAGCTGAAGCACGTGAAGGACCTGATGTGAATCCATCCCGAAGATAGAAGAACCAGACAAGTGAAAGATTGGAGGTTGCTCGCCAAGTGACTTCATCTGACATACTCTAACTTGAGTCGGATCCCAGGCAAGCCCCGGAGCATTATAAGCCTCCTATCTCCAAAGCAATTAATTCTATATATGTTATAAGTATTGTTGCATTAAGTGATAGGAGTTGGTTGGAAACCCTTGCTGCATTATATCATTCCTTGTCCAGATATATGAATCCTTGAATCCTACATAGACTAGGATCGAGTAGATGCTTAGCCCTGCTTTAAGCGGTAGAAGTCAGGTGATTTTCTATCACCTGCGAGATGTAGGGATATTCATATATGGCACGGTTGGCTATATTTGCTATCGTGGAATGGAACCATGTGTTAATAAAATGAAATGAGACCGGGCGGGATGACGATAGTGAAGCAACAAGGCATGGAGGTCTTGGGTGTGATTCTACCCCCGTCTGAGTCGTTTAAGGACCGATTCGCTGTACATCCTTGAGTCATGTTGAACGCAGTCTAACACTTAGTTGGCCGGATAAGTCGTTCCGACCGCGAAGCCGAGTAATGTGATTCAGGCCGGGAATCGAATGGTAGGTTGCTTCTTGGAGGAGAGAAAGGATGTGCTTGGGGACATTGGCGTGAGACCAAGGGGGGGTTAGAGTCCCTATCACCTGGCAGAGTGTCGCCCTTGGGGTCGCGACATTATTCGGACCCGCGATTCCTGAATCATATGAAAAGGTGGCTTGTGCGACCCTGGCAGGGGCCTGCGCGGTGAGTGTTAGAAATACCCCTCCAGCTGGATAGGAATTCGATTCGAATCGCCGTCGCTCCCGGTTAGTGAGCACTTGACTTGAGCAGCGGCAACGTAGATTCCATTAAATTGAACGGATGGTTAATTGGATCACGATGAAAAGGTTGCCTCAATTTATACCTGCTATGGTTAATATTGTTTGCTCCTAATAAAGTGAGTGCTCTAGTACAGGTTCTAATATAGATGATAGGTTAATGATAATTAACTTGATGCTTAAGCATTAATGATTGATCATCTATATTAAGCTTTTATGCAAAATGTTGTCAAGCTAGCCCCACTTTATATCAGCCTTGCATGATCCTTGGTGTCACCTTATTTCTGGTTTCTGACGGGTAAGTCTAGCTGAGTACCTTCTTGTACTCAGGGTTTTATCCCCACTTGTTGCAGGTTATGATGTATCATGGCGGCTACAAGAGTTGGTTGGCTCCTGCCTTGTGGCGGAGTGTGATCATGGGCATGATCCTTCTTATTTACCTTATCTCTGATGCTTTTGTTGGAAGTCGACCGTGGTACTGGCATGTATTTGAAATAAGATTAATGTTAGTTTCAAATTACTTTGCTTCCGCTACTTTTCAATGTAAGTTTTAATAACTATGTTGAACTCCGATGTATATTGAATTACTTGTGAAATGGTTGTAACATGTGACTTGTTATGTTGAATCACTACGATCTTGGCTTGTATGTTGGTTGGTTTGAAATCCCTCGTGATTTCATTGGACTACCGGAGTTATATGGGCTCAAGTGTGAGAATTTGATCACTTCGGTGATTGTTTTTATACTTGTGCTCTTATAATTTGGACGGTTCCGTTACAGCTGGCATCGGAGCAAGATTCAACATTAAACTTGTCGTATGTGTATTTAAAACAAAGGTTTTGTTTTATAAAATCAGTTTTATCAACTTATAGCTATATATGGGTTTGTGAAATCTGAATTCTAAACCTAGTATGCCAGTGGTCAATTTCCTTATGCCCATATAAGGATTATTAGATGGCTTATATAAGTACTAACTTGGGGGTTTTTCATTTATGCATCTACGCCCAGGCCAAGGTATGTATGTGTGATGACTCCCCCACACTATGCTACCCGGTGTGTCAGATTAGAGGTAGCCTTCATATATGAAATAGCCATATATGTTGCTAGTTTACTTTTATGTAACGTCGCACCTACGCTCAGGTAAGTGTGAGTTGTGAGAGCATGACCGTCCAACCCTCGGTCTAGGGGAGAGCTAGTTTTGGTTACTGGATTATTTACATGTTACACACATGTATATATGAAGGTACTTAATTGTGGGTGATCGAATGATTCGGGTAGTTTTGGTGCTACATGTATATATACAGGGGTATATGTATATGAGAGTACTTAAAAATTTTACTTATTGCTTTCATTGTGTGCCACATATTGGGGAATTGTTGGGCTGCAATGAAACTTTTCTGCAGGTACGCTAACCACGAATGCGTAAGTCGAATGTAGCTGACGACTAGCTATATATCGAGAGAGTGCGTGTAATGCCACCGACATAGAACGTGATCGCCACCTTGGGTTGACAATCTTGTAAGGACGAATAGGACGAAGCATGCATCTTCATGATTGTTGCCTTATGCATAGTTATGCTCCTCTCATCCTTGTTCAAATAATAAGTAACTTGTGATCAAGGTAGTACACTATCTTTCTTGGGTGAAGCTAAACAAGAATGCCTTACTCCATGTTGTTCACCCAAGCGTTTGCAAATGCTTTAGACCTCACCTAAGTAATTGTGATTCTTAGTAATGAATTAAATTAGTTGGTCTAAGGTAATAATATTTAGAGCTACTAGAATAACATGTTTGTGTGCTCTCTTGTTAAGTAGAACAAAGGCAAGTTTAGTTTTGCTTGTCGAATGTTGGATGCTAGAACGTTTTCTATTGTAGTGATGCTTTCATGATCATAATGGTGTTTTCTGTAGTTATGGAGAATACCAAAGTTGTAGCCAACTTACTTTTCTATCTTGTCCTAAAATTTTATGACCCTCGGTCTTATGGTTTGGGAGTTATAAATTTTAGAAGTTTGTTGTCAGAATCTGCTCATGTTCAGAACAGATCTGAATGTTGGCTTTATTTAACCTATGTGATTATAGAATCATGTCTTGGAAATATTAGAGGAAGTGTAGTACTTTTTCTAAGCTTTCCAAAATGCTAAAGATCACTACTTTTGATGGTGTAAGTCACCAGTTATGAGCTTGTGAAGTTGAATGACAGAATCTGTCCAAACCTGGACAGAAATGTCTTCTTTGTGTTGATTAACCTTGTAGATATAGAATCATCTTAATATGATAATAAGAAAGTTATAGACAACTTAATAAGCTTTATATTAAGTTAAGGCTCAGCCTTGTTGTGTACATAGAACTCCAGTTATGCATTTTTGAAGTTATTGTCAGTTTTCTGTCCATATTGGTACAGATCTGAAACACCAGCATGTTTGACCATGCTAACCTGTGATTTAGCTTTTGGTATGAATAACTAAAGTGTAGCCATCTTCCTAAGCTTCCTAGAAAGTCTAGGATCACCTTTGTGGGATGTCTACAACCTTAGTTATGGTTGAAACAAGTAACTACTGTGCTGTTGTCCAGATTCTATGCACATGCTAAGTTGGCTCCATTAGCTAGCGTTTGTTTAGAGCTAAACTTGTAGTTAGTTCATGCTTGAGATAAATGCTTATTTTGGGGGAGCCTTGTGCCTTGTATTGGTTGCTTAAGCCTATTCGTTTGAATTTTCTCAAATGATTGCTTGATTGTGATGTTGTATGTATGCTTGTTATCTTGGTAGTGCCCTAGTTGTCACCTCGTTTGTCCTCGGTGAGCATACGAGGATCACATAGCTTTATCCTATAACAAAGTTACCATACGTAATTGTATGGTGGTTATCTTCCATTAGGTTCTCTATCTTAGGAGCCTGAGCCTGTAGACTTAGTGGTTAGTCCTTAAATGTTTGTATCCATGCCTTTGCTTGACCAAAAGCCCAAAGTTGAGTTCTCCTATATGTTTGTATAAGCCGTGGATGTTTTCCAACCCTTTTTGTGAAGACCTTTATCGACTGACCAACCAAGTTAACTTTCATCAACGCTAGCCTTTGACCATGGTTCGTACGTTGCCAATTGGGGAGACCATACCCAAATCTATGTTGGACCTTTTGGTTACCTCTCCTAAAGGTTAGCTAGTGTGACACAACGTCTCTCTGCTATGGCCTCTAAATCGTGTGCTTGCAAATTCATGCATCTACCTTATCAACTCAATCTAGAACTACATATCGGTTTTCGCCTTGAAATTTGCCTAATCTGTCCCCAACCTTTCCAAGTCTCGAGATGATTATCAGTCTTGATCTCATGTTGTTGCTCAACATGATCGAATCTCTTGTTAATCTTTTATCTGGTACTCCCCTCGGTGGACGCAAGTTGTGCGTAGGAATTACGCAAAAATCGCCAGCTCAGTCGCCTTCGGCAATGGAGCTATGTTCTCTTGTGAGGCGTTTTGATCTACGAATAGTTTCTCTATTGATTCTAAACCTTATGACTACCTTTGCTTGCTATTCTGTCCTTGTATAATGCTTGTGTTTTACCACCCAAAATGTGTCACTTGAAATTTCATCTTGGTGATGTGATCAGTAATGGTTATGAGTAGCAACTAACGGTGCCGTGACGAAACCGAGAGCCTCCTGTGGGCGGCCGACACAAGGTTGTGCTGCTTGGCACGCGCTGGTATCGTGGTTTCTAGTCATGACCCATTGCGGGACAACATCAATGTGTTATTCTCATGTGAACTTTTCCTTGGTTATCTTTCCCATATCGTATCGTAAGATCCATATCTTAGACCGAAAGTAGTGGAGTGTCCTTCTGAAGTTGCTAAGAGGATAACCTTTGAAGAACAGGTCACCGACATAAACATTAACAAACTACAATATGTGGTAGCCAAGTGACTCTACTTAGTTGTCCCAGTATTGACGAACGTCATCTAGTGAGCAAAGTATCTCATCTCGGTTTGATAAAAAGGACACACAACACTTACTATTGGACAAGTTATTCGTTGGATAAGAATCAACCATCTCTGGTGTGACTCCTTATTTGCTAACTTCGATGGCAACCATCTGTTCTGCATCAACCACAGTTGTGGTGGTCAAGAGTGATGATTTGGAACTTTTTAGTGTTGAAATACAACTGATTAGTTATTGATAGGAAGGTTAATCTCCAGCTAGGTAATGACTCTTTGGTAGCTACGAAGACTAGGTCTTACAGAGCAATAACCAATAAGAAGTTAATCAACTAGCCAACAACTTGAGTGATATTCTATCTTCTAGAGCCATTGTGACCAAGTCAATTCCATCTTGGACAATCACATAGATAGTGCAAGGTGTTCTATCAGCTAAGGTGAAGAGTAGAGAAAGTATGTGTTTTGTCCTGCAAAAGTAACCTGCAAGTTCAAAGTGTGTGCATCCTCGGATTGGTATATAAATTAATAGTCGAGATCTACTGTTGGATGGCCCTTTTGAGGTCTCACAGATACTAGTTTACACTCTTTCATTTGCTTTTGCTTTCCCGTATCCCTAATGTACGAGCAGCCTTGGTTTCTGCAAATCAATGTATGCCATCGCGAAACAAAAGCAATTTAAAAAGTGTCAAACAACAGATTTCCCATCTTGGAGCTGCTGTTTGATCCTAAAAAGGAAGCCTCAAGGTGAAAGTTGGCCTGACAAAGTTGTTATGCTGCAAGTCAGCTCAACTTACAATACAACTAAGTCACCAAGGAAAATTTTACTCAATCGCTTGGTGGTAGACTACTCCCCGCGGTTTAGTAAATATTACAACTTTTGTTGTCCTTAAGGCCTCGCAACATCATTCTTTAGTAATGATTATCCAATGATGACATACTTTAGTACCTTATAAATGTTTTTACCCAAGAGGTTGTATCTGCTTCAACCCAGATAACTGTTACCTTTGGATAAGAGAATCTTCTTAGGTAACATTTGGCAGAAATACGAAGCCGACAGAGTCAGCTATCACATTCACTAACCCTTCGACAGACTCAGATAATACAGTGTTGTCATCAGAGAAAGAGAACTGCACACATAGAACCTCGAGTAGTTTTCCATTAGTTGGTGTCTAAATGAATGAACATTTATGACCAACATAGACCCTGTCTATTGGTTAGCCAGTATCCTATCACCTCAGAGGATGTTTGTCATCTATGATCTCACCCCATTTGGAAGGTTGCGCTCAAGCCATTCTGGTAGAGGGCTACTTTTCAAATTTTGTGGACATAGAGTCATTTCAACGAGTATACTTCTGAAGATTTCGGTCTAGTGTAAAGTTCATATGGCCTATGCTGTGATTCACTAAAGAATTAAATACTTGTGTGTGGGTAGCTTATGGGCCAAATGATCTCTGTACATTGAGAACGAAGTACTGCGTTGTCTTGGATTCCTCCCAAAGTAACAATGCTTCATGGAAGTCAATGAAGGAAATTCTTCAGACAAATTTTACCATGAAGAGTAAGTATCAGAAAGTGCCTTTAGCCAAATTGTTCACCGATGTTAAAGCTTTGTAGCTAAATGCTATAGCAAATGTTAGAAACTAGATAACTAGTCTCTCTTCCTTAAAGATCTTCCATTCCGAATCTCGGGACGCGATTCTTTTAAGGGGGGAGGGCTATAACACCCCAGGTGTTTGTCACTCATTAAGCAGTGGGTTTGAGCTCAAAAATGACAGATTAAGTGGAGATGAAAATGTCAAGGTCAACCTATGGAGATGAGCCTAACCTAAAGTTGGATGCTGCACCATTGCTTTACATATAGGCCATTTCAAAGATATATGCTTGGATGGTGTTATTGCAATATCTTTATGTGTCTCACCTTGGTACCTATCTATAGTGACCCCTGGAAAAGTTTCATGAAGTTTGGAATCAAAAAGTCACATGAAATGATAAGTTCCATTCCTATTGGAATTTGCACCATTAAGTGAATTGAATTATAGACCATCAACCAAACCTTGCAACTTTGCCCAAATAACTCTAGATGAATTCTACAACAAAAGTCATGAAGGGTTCATGTTGAGCAAGTGGCTAGAAAATGCTCAACTAGATCAAAAAGTGTAATTCAAGCGTTATCGTGACGCTACTTTGACTTGGTTTGAACTGTGCCTTACAGTGCTTGCATGGAGTTGCACCTTAAATAAAAGTTGAAGTTTGAGTGGAGTAGAACAAACTTTGTTTTTAGACCAAGAGCCAGATCAACTTGGAACTAAGTCAAACCGAGGCTCAAACTTGGAATCTACTGCTGTTTTCAGAGTCCAAAAATATTCTAAGTCTGAGTTAACTGAAACCTGAATTTTCAGTTTCGTGTACCCCACTTTAGGTCCTTCTATCTCTATAACTAGGCCTAATTAGACTTTGAAGATTTAATAAAAGTTGGAGCTGGTATGTAGATCTACAACTTTTATTAATAGAGTTTTTGCTAACTCATCGTAGTTTAGGAGTTACAGAGGCACGAAGTATGGGGTTCAGTGGTATGTTCGAGGTAGAATTGGAAATTTGAAATTTGACAAACAGTACCGACACCGTGCACAGAGAGCAATGCCGCGTGGCTGCCCTTGCTCGTGCATGCTCGCCACCATGCCAATGCTCGTGCCGCGTGGAGAAGGGAAAAGCCGAGCACTCGCCCTCCTCCCTGCTAGTCGCTCTCTCTCTTTCTATTCCTTTTCGCTCTCACTCGCCAGCACAGCCGCGCAGAGCATCGCCGCTACCCGTCCGGCCACTTTCGGCTGCCCTCACACTTAGCTAGTGCCGCTGTCGGCTCCACCGTCGCCTCCTCCCTCGTTCTGCACCGCCTTGCCGACCGCACCGCTGCTCATAGCTGCCGCCGAAGCTATGGCCATGGTCGCGAGCTGAAGCTCTGCCACCGCCTTGTCCTACTGCTCCGCTCTGCTGGGGCGCAAGCCATGAGCACTGTCACCTCCGCTTTTGTCATCTCCCTCGCCCGTGTCGTTGGCTTGCTGTGCCACCGCCTACAGCCGCTGCCACCGGAGCACGACCGTAGCAGCTGTTCGCCTCCGTGGCTGGGCCACCTCAGGGCATGTGGGATGGGCTAAAGCCCTGTGCGGGTGCGGCTAGGCGCCACCATGCCTCTACAGCCCCTCACCTGCCGCTGGCGTCGCCCTGCTGCCGGACGGCCGAGCCGCCCCCCTCCTCTGCTCCGTTCCAAGGAAGAAGAAAGGAAAATGCTGTGTACGCTTTCTCTTAGGATGACAGGCGGGCCCGGCTAGGCAACGGGTCCCGCATATCAGTTAAACGGTGATTGGTTTGGGTACCGATTTGGGTGTGCCTAGCAAATTTAGTAGGGTGTGGGGAATTCTGTTTTGAATTTCAAGATTTCATGATTTTCTTTGAAAATCCATATCTCATGCTACGTAATTCCAAAAATAGTAAAAGTGGACTTTTTGAAAACCTTGAGAAGAGATCTATATAATAGAGTCATAAAAGGTTACATGTTTGTAGATGTTTTCTGATGTCTTTATTTATGTTTTAAAAATGCTCTAGAAATGCCTTTAAACCTAACCAGAGCAAGATCTGGAGTTTTAGACATCCAAAAATAGTGATTTTTATTTTGTTAATTTTGTGATGACATGTACTTGCTAGGAAAAATATTAAACACACTATTTGTTCACTGTTTTCTTAGGGTTTTGATTGGACCTTGATAAATAAGAAATTACATTATATTGCTTGTTATTTTTATATCTTGAGTTGTGCTGCTCCAATTGATGTGAAATTTTTATGGTAGGCTTGTTATGCTATGGATGTACTGTGGTATAAATTTCATAGTCATTGCTTACTGTATGCTCAAGTTATTGATTTAACTTGTTTATAGCTTGATAAATAGCTTATAAATAATATATAAATGATAAAATAGAAAATGTTGTTCCATTACCTTAGTATGATGTCTCTCTATCATTTTGGTTCATTCTATGGCCATGTATTCACAGAAAATATTGAGTTTTAGATTTTACCTGTTCTCACATGATTTATTTCAATAGTGATTGTCTTTTTTCATAGAGGTTGATGTACTTATCTAAATGGCTTGAAATTTGTACAGCAGACTTTTGGGAACATATTTAGGCCACTGTAATTTTGGTAGAATTTATTGAGAATCTTTATGATGTGGTCATAATTCCACCTAATTATCTAAATAAATTAAGAAAATGTATTAAAAGAATTTATTTAGTAATTTACACTATGTTTTCTGGTGTTCATTAGTCATGTATGACATGTTGGTAAAGTTAGTTTTGTCCAATTGTATGTTTGCAACATAAGTTAATAATTATTTCTTGCAATTAGTAGTATCTGGACAGTTCTGGGGGCAATGTAGATTACCCCATGATAATGATGTTTTCTGAGCACCTTGTCTATAACAAAGTTGTATATAATTCATGTATCTAGCTTGTGTTAAAATTTGGTGGCATTTGGTCAAGTAGTTTTTGAGTTATAGATGTTTAAAGTCAGGTTCCAGATTTAGTTGCTCTCTGTTTGGAGCAGACCAGAGTCTGTAGTTTCATCTTTTCGACTAATTAAACTTGGAAATCAGGCTTAGTGGATATTAAATGAATTGTATACAATTTCATAAGCTTTCCAGAATGTCTTCTTGCAAGTCATTGGGATTTAGGGATCTCCAGTTAGGATTGATTTACTGAGCTACTGTATGGATGTCCAGAAAGTGATAGATTTTAGTTGTAGTGCTTTGATTAACTTTGCCATGCTAGTGTGTTGAAGTGTGACTCATACCTTTGAAAGTACTTGAGTTGGTACCCTGTGATCTTGTGAGACTTGTTTCTTGATTGATGTGCTTGCCCTCTTCTATGTTATGTCTTAATGAGGATTAAGTTAATTAGCTCTAGGTGTTTATGTGAACTTTGGTATGCTTGTTTGATTACTTTGTTTATTTCACTCCTATGCATTCATACGCATGCATT
Organism: Saccharum hybrid cultivar R570; assembly: GCA_038087645.1. Classification (NCBI taxonomy): domain Eukaryota; kingdom Viridiplantae; phylum Streptophyta; class Magnoliopsida; order Poales; family Poaceae; genus Saccharum; species Saccharum hybrid cultivar. The sequence continues at coordinate 2,231,246 of JAQSUU010000043.1, read as the reverse complement.
ATTGCACCTCATTTAGGTACGCTAGCTGAAGCACGTGAAGGACCTGATGTGAATCCATCCCGAAGATAGAAGAACCAGACAAGTGAAAGATTGGAGGTTGCTCGCCAAGTGACTTCATCTGACATACTCTAACTTGAGTCGGATCCCAGGCAAGCCCCGGAGCATTATAAGCCTCCTATCTCCAAAGCAATTAATTCTATATATGTTATAAGTATTGTTGCATTAAGTGATAGGAGTTGGTTGGAAACCCTTGCTGCATTATATCATTCCTTGTCCAGATATATGAATCCTTGAATCCTACATAGACTAGGATCGAGTAGATGCTTAGCCCTGCTTTAAGCGGTAGAAGTCAGGTGATTTCCTGTCACCTGCGAGATGTAGGGATATTCATATATGGCACGGTTGGCTATATTTGCTATCGTGGAATGGAACCATGTGTTAATAAAATGAAATGAGACCGGGCGGGATGACGATAGTGAAGCAACAAGGCATGGAGGTCTTGGGTGTGATTCTACCCCCGTCTGAGTCGTTTAAGGACCGATTCGCTGTACGTCCTTGAGTCATGTTGAACGCAGTCTAACACTTAGTTGGCCGGATAAGTCGTTCCGACCGCGAAGCCGAGTAATGTGATTCAGGCCGGGAATCGAATGGTAGGTTGCTTCTTGGAGGAGAGAAAGGATGTGCTTGGGGACATTGGCGTGAGACCAAGGGGGGGTTAGAGTCCCTATCACCTGGCAGAGTGTCGCCCTTGGGGTCGCGACATTATTCGGACCCGCGATTCCTGAATCATATGAAAAGGTGGCTTGTGCGACCCTGGCAGGGGCCTGCGCGGTGAGTGTTAGAAATACTCCTCCAGCTGGATAGGAATTCGATTCGAATCGCCGTCGCTCCCGGTTAGTGAGCACTTGACTTGAGCAGCGGCAACGTAGATTCCATTAAATTGAACGGATGGTTAATTGGATCACGATGAAAAGGTTGCCTCAATTTATACCTGCTATGGTTAATATTGTTTGCTCCTAATAAAGTGAGTGCTCTAGTACAGGTTCTAATATAGATGATAGGTTAATGATAATTAACTTGATGCTTAAGCATTAATGATTGATCATCTATATTAAGCTTTTATGTAAAATATTGTCAAGCTAGCCCCACTTTATATCAGCCTTGCATGATCCTTGGTGTCACCTTATTTCTGGTTTCTGACGGGTAAGTCTAGCTGAGTACCTTCTTGTACTCAGGGTTTTATCCCCACTTGTTGCAGGTTATGATGTATCATGGCGGCTACAAGAGTTGGTTGGCTCCTGCCTTGTGGCGGAGTGTGATCATGGGCATGATCCTTCTTATTTACCTTATCTCTGATGCTTTTGTTGGAAGTCGACCGTGGTACTGGCATGTATTTGAAATAAGATTAATGTTAGTTTCAAATTACTTTGCTTCCGCTACTTTTCAATGTAAGTTTTAATAACTATGTTGAACTCCGATGTATATTGAATTACTTGTGAAATGGTTGTAACATGTGACTTGTTATGTTGAATCACTACGATCTTGGCTTGTATGTTGGTTGGTTTGAAATCCCTCGTGATTTCATTGGACTACCGGAGTTATATGGGCTCAAGTGTGAGAATTTGATCACTTCGGTGATTGTTTTTATACTTGTGCTCTTATAATTTGGACGGTTCCGTTACAGGTTTGGCCATCCATCAAAGTGACCCTATTTCAACAATGAATGATTCTTTCAGCAGCTATTTGGCTTCTGCTCCACCCGTGGAACAAAAAAACTTGCTTGGGAACAGGCTCTATCCACTTGTTGAGAGGCATCTGGTAATCCTCTTTCTAGGATCCATATCTCATATGCTTTTTTGTTAACACATATTTTCCATCCATAACAAGGGGACCAGGCTTTGGTACTTAACAAATGTGCCACTTGTTCGTTGCAGCCTGAACTCGCAAGCAAAATCACTGGGATGTTGTTGGAGCTTGACAACTCCGAGGTGGTCACGTTGCTTTGCTCGTCGAAGATGCTGTCGGTCAAGGTCGACGAGTGTCTCCAGCTATTGCAGGCAACCAAGCCTAAGACGGAGGACCATGAGGCACTACACCCGGGATTCATGCTGGAGTCTCCTACTGTAAATGCCAGCTGATGAGTGTTTCATTCCTGAGCAAGCTTCTAGTTGTTTTTGTGTTTAGGGATGGTAACTAGCTAGGCGCTAGTTGTTGCATTTCTCGTTCTAGTTTGCGAAGTTTTGCCGGTTGGATTAATTAACTGAGTTATTGCTTGCTTCGAAACTTAATAGTAATAAGAGCTATATTCAGTTAGAAACTTTTTATATGGACATGTTATATGAATAGAATTCAGTTAGAACCTTTATCTTTATCCAACACTAGGAATAATTGTCCATGTCCTATACCTTTCATTTGGTCTTTTTATCTAGACATGTTATAGTTAGAACCCTTATCAATATTAGGAATATTTGTCCATGTAGTATACCTTTCATCTTGTGTTGCGAAATCATTATTCATTGATTTCTTGAGTTATATATGTTTATGGATATTTGGAAGGTAGGTGACATATTTTGTGGTAAGCTTTTCATGTCAATATAAGGCAACTAGGTTCTGAAGGTTCCAAGTAGGATGGCGTGCTACCTATTCTTAAAGTCGCTACCATTGATATCTGTTATGTAGTGAGAATTGCTAGCATGTTGGGCACATAATTTGCAAGTTTGGTCTTAAAACAACAATAAAGCTTGCTAACCTACAAGCACATGTGATCCCAGAGATAGTACCTACAGGTTGCAAAATGGTACTTCTCATGGAACATTTGTCCTGTGTTTTTAATGAGGTACTAGCATGAGATACAAGAATCTTGTGGGCGCAATACACTAGAAAAATACGTGTTGCCATCCTTGAATAGTCAATGCAAGGTAATAGAAGAGTAGTGTACCAGACACGTCCCCTTTCCTAACATCTCTCTTTCTTATATAACATCAAGATCAGTGGCAAAAGTTGTGTGTTGGAGTGTTTTGTGGCATAAGTTGTCATACGATGGATCGTTTTGTGCTGCATAACACATCAACTACATGACCACCTCTTTGCACTAAAGCATGAAACAAACTTGAAAGTTACCTTAGGCCATCCCTAACTCACCACAAACACGAGATTAACAATTCCAAGTCAAAGCATAGCTCCTATCTTAGTGCTAGTTGTGGCTTGCAGAAACGTAGAGAGCCCTACATAAGTAGCATGAGCTTCACTCGCAAAAAGAACTTTTGTTGTTGTTCTCTTGCATGGGATGTAAAGATTCTCTTCTACAATGACTTTAGCCGATATAAAGCCAACATGCATTGGCCATGCCCCAATCCTATAATCGGTGTTGAGGTCAATAGACAAATGCTAAAGCGCTCTGCGCACATTGAACCTTGTACTAAAATGACTGGTCACCTTTAATTTACTCATCGATGACCTGCTTATATGTCCTCCACCACCTCTGTCATCAAATCAAAAGAATACAATTTTATGCTTCAATGGAACCAAACTTGTTTGAATAGAATATATTCCACGATGAATCTAATGATAATTATATGGTACCATAAACATCATACTTTTTATAGATGTTGTGAACTTGAGATAGATAACTTGGAAAAAAAGCTAGACTATTCTTTATGACGCAGGGAGTAGATTTTTACAAATCTAATACTATCTGAGTGAGCCTAACCACTCTCTCTTATATAAATACAGAAAAGGTAAACAACACTGGGTTGTTTTAGCACGTGACTTAGATTTTTTTCACTATTCAATGAACACATGGCTTTTCCTCCTTGCTAGTGGTTCAGGGTTTTAGATGCTTGTTGGAGTCTGGTAGCGAGCTTAGAAGAGACTGAAAACCAGAGGGTAAAAAGCGGGCCCAGTGGTGGTGGCGAGCATATGGAGGTGCATTGATGACGTTGGTCAAGAGGTGGAGGAGGCTAGTTGGGCCAAGGGCAGAGCAATTGCTATCAACAAGTTAGTGTCGACGATGAGGAAGGTGGTATTGAGCCGCTAAAGCTGAGCGCGGAGCTATCGTGTGACTGATTGTGAGAAGAAGACATGGTTGAGATAAAATTAGAGGTTGAAACACGACGGTTTAAGAGTTGTGCACACGAAGCTTCGCAAGGACACGTTTGTTCAGTGGAGAGTAGAATTGTGACTTGGACGTATCGTACCGTCTGAGGAATGATCGTTATTGATATTTTTAGCATGGCTCAGTACGACATGATATAAATTTTTTGGACCATGTTGGCATGGTCCAAACACAAGAGGTATATTCTGAACGGACCTAAAGGATAGAGACATTTTTGAGGACTTGCTCGTGGTTTGCTGCTCTTCGTCTTCCTGCCATGTAATGTTACTCGTCTCTACATAACCTTATAATAAAGTCACCAGCATTTTGATTTTTGCTCATAAACAATCAGTGGAGCTGAGCCATCGTTTCTTGCCGGAGCGTCGCCGTCCATCGAAATTGGTAGCTTCTGCTGAGAAAGGGATGCACCGACGAACCATGATGGTGCCACGGAATCGACAGAAAAAGGATTTTTTTTTTCGTCTGCTCCCGCACTTTCCGCGACCAGAAAGAATCGCATGGTAGCCTGTCCGGCGCCTGTATCCGAGCTGGCGAGACAGCACTCCGTTTGGATAAAGTTACTATAGCATATTTCGTTGTTATTGGTAAAATTTGTCCAATCATGAACTAACTAGGCTCAAAAGATTCATCCCGACATTTACAGACAAACTATGCAATTAGTTATCTTTTTTACTTACATTTAATACTACATGCATGCGTCGAAAAATTCGATGTGATAGATGAAAGAGGAAATATTTTTGGTTTGCATGCCAACTAAACAGGGCCAAAAACCATTTCTCTATGGAAATTAGCAGGCTAGCAGCAGCACCAAAGGTCCAAAGCAGTACGAGTTGCACATTCCCTCCCACGATTTGTTCAGCTATCTGTATTAGCCGTAACCTGCACGGTGTTGAAACGTTCATAGGCCGGGCCATCAGGTGCGAGGAGCTTAAGCTAGGCCAAAGGGGGCCATGGCCCGTGGCCCCTCGCCAATCTTCGTACCTCCTGTGGAACCACTCGAGTTCAGGGCGTCGAATCCGGATCCGGCAAGCAGCTGACAATGGTGAGCGGGCGTCCGGATCAATCGACTGCTGCAGCTTGTTAGCCACCTAGCGTGAACGATTTATTCAGGATAAACCAACACACAAAGGAAGTGCGGGTTGGCAAGGCAAGCCCGAATCGCGGACACGGCAGAGGCGTGGAAGCAAAAGGTGAGCACGGTGACGGGCAAACAACGGGCAAGAGGAGAGGGGGCACGGTCGCGATAAGAAGGCGCAGGCATGGCAAATAACCCCTCACGCGCCGCACCACCACCTCGTCACCGCGCCGCGTTTCCTCCTTGGCTTCTTCTCCTCCACACCCCGCCTCTCCGCCGCTTCCTTGCCCCGCACATTTCCTTCTCCTCGCGCCGCCGCGGGCAGCTCCTCATCCTCTTCCGAGATGGTACGCCCGCCGCCTCCCACTTCCTCCTGTTTATTTGCTTTTCTGGTCCGTCCATGTCCAGCATTAATTTGGTGTTGTTGCGAGTTGGATTTTCCGATTGAACTAACTTGGTGTTCACCGGAAAGTTACGGGAGTGATTTGCCTGTACGCGTAGGATGCACTTCTTGCCTTTTTGAGCGTTTTTGTCAGAGGATCGTGGAATGTTCAGACTGCCACTAGTTTTGGTGAAATCGGTGCTGCCGATTTATTTGGCAAACGTCTGATGCCTCCTCGCCCATAGGGTGTTCGACTCGACGAAATGAAACTGTGTGCGTCGCGTCGATATTTATCTCCGGCGTGTCTCGGTGTAGGCCAACGCGGCGTCCGGGATGGCCGTGGACGACGACTGCAAGCGCAAGTTGCTGGAGCTCAAGGCCAAGCGCACCTACCGCTTCGTCGTCTTCAAGGTCGAGGAGAAGCAGAAGCAGGTCGTCGTGGACAAGCTCGGCGAGCCCAACCTCACCTACGACGACTTCGCCGCCACCCTCCCCGCCACGAGTGCAGGTACTGCGTCTACGACTTCGACTTCGTCACCGAGGAGGGGTGCCAGAAGAGCAAGATCTTCTTCATCGCATGGTAAGTCATCGGTGCTGCACATCCAGGTTGCTGCCCTGGCACCGCATTCATTTCCCATTCCCATACATCATTCTGAATCTAGCTCAGCAAATTGAACCATGTGGTTGTGGTGTTTGTTGTTCTTTTGCCTATGTGTTGTGATGCGAATTCAAAGGTCCCCGGACACGGCAAAGATTAGGAGCAAGATGCTGTATGCAAGCTCCAAGGAGAGGTTTAAGTGGGAGCTTGATGGCATCCAGGTGGAGTTGCAGGCAACAGATCCCACTGAGATGGGCATTGATGTCATCAGGGGCCGTGCTAATTGAGTGTCCGGGATCGGATACTGTCTAGTGACTCTGTTTAGCTTAGCACCTGCCACCGAAGTTTCAGCCTGTCCGTCTGCGTTGTGTTGTTCAGAAGTCAGTCTCCTACCTCGATGTCTCCAAGCTGATGACATGCAAGTGTGCAGGTGCTGGACTTTTGAACGGCCTGCTTATGTGAATGCAGTGGAAGCTTGCCTAATGGCATCAGGCCATATCCTTCTCTGATCTTGTCGTCGTATATGCACATGTTAACGATGCATCGTCACTGTAGCTATCACTTTCGTTCTAATGGAACTGATTATCTTTGCCATGAGTATAACGGAACTGATTATCTCCTGGCAACACTGATTTCCTATATTTTGTTTCTTGTCGATTGCATGCATGGACGTGATGAGCTTCCTTCTAGTATGTCTGGTTTAAGCGATGCTGACGTGCTTTTTGTTTCAAGTTACTCCGAGTCTACATAGCAGCATTGCAAATATTTTAGGTCTGACATGTCGTCTCGCCCATGGATTCTCAGCAGAGATATTTTTATTGCTTAGCACAAGACAAGCTTTTGCATAGTTGCTTCGTCTGTGAGTTATTTGATTCTGCCTTTCACGGTTTTTTTTTTTGATTTGAGACATGCCTTTCACGATGAATGCCTTCCACGATTTTGCCTTTAACAATTCAAGTTCGACGACTGTATAACAATCAACTTTCCGATCCACTCCGTCGCGAAAGGTGAACAGGCTCCTCTTCCATACACAAAAACGGCTCTATGAGTCCAACTTGTCATTCTTGGCGACCGGCCTCGACGAGCCTGGGCACTAGGCTACAAAGAGCCAAATCGATCTTAGGACCGGTAAGTTTGTCACGAAACAACCAACAATATTTAGTTGCACCGCTAAGAGGCTCACATTTGATGATAGCATTGAAAGGATCAAGATGCCTAAGAGGGGGAGTGAATTGAGCTTTTCTAAAAATTAAATGCAAGAATTAAATCCTACAAGCCGGAATTCACCCCTAGTGTCTACTTGTGTTCCTAGAGAGTCTACCAATACAAAGTTTTGCACCCTAGTTTTCAATCCTAGTCTAGCATGGCAAATCTAGGAATGTAAAACAAGCAATGAAAGTAAATACGAGAATGTAAATGCTTGAATGTAAAGGGGCAAGGAACACGGCAATGTTTTTCCGAGGTATCGGAGAGTCGCCACTCCCCACTAGTCCTCGTTGGAGCACCCGCGCAAGGGTGTAGCTCCCCCTTGATCCGCGCAAGGATCAAGTGCTCTCTACGGGTTGATTCTTCGACACTCCGTCGCGGTGAATCACCCAAAACCGCTCACAAGATGAGTTGGGTCATCCACAAGCTCCGCCGGATGATCACCGAACTCCCAATCACCACCACGTCGTCTAGGTGATGGCGATCACCAAGAGTAACAAGCTAGAACTCTCACTTGACCACTACGAGCCCAAATGAGAAGGTGGATGCACACTTGCTACTCTCTAATCGCTAGTGAGGAACTCTCAAGCTTTGATTCTCAAATCTCTATCCTCACTAGTGCTCTTGCACTCCCTTGCACTCCAAAGGTGTTTTTCAGTTGATCAAATGAGCAAGAGACCTCTAAAAGAGGTGGTGGGGATGTATTTATACACCCCACAGACAAAACGAACCGTTACCCGCTGACTCAGCAAAACACGGGCTGACCGGACGCGCCGGTTGAACTGACCGGGCGCGCCGGTCGCTCGTAACGGTCGAAATCCAAAAATCAACTGAGTGACCGGACGCACCGGTCAGGGGCGACCGGACGCGTCCGATCGTGCAGGGAGCATACTGTACTCGCACCAGACGCGCGACCGCGTCCGATCGGTGATGACCGGACGCGTCCGGTCGTCTCTGGACCTTACTGGACTGTGACCGGACGCGCCGATCACACCCAGGTCGCGTCCGATCGGGTGTTTCCCTCAAGTGACACGTGTCGACTTCTGACCACCGCGTCTGGTCCTCGCGAGGACCGCGTCCGGTCGTCAAAGCTAAAACCCTAGCCGCGGAACTGTACTGACCGGACGCGTCCGGTCATGCCGAGGACCGCGTCCGGTCATGGGAAAACGACCCGAAACTCTCCGAAACGCGTCACAACTTGAACCAAGTTGCTTCCAACTGAACTTTGAGCTATTCTAGAGCTGCCTAGCGCCAAGTTTAACAAGTGTGCACCACACCTAAATGTAGGACTCGCCTAGGTCAAGCTACCCGCTCATGCCCCCCTTTATAGTACGGCCAAAAGAGAAAAACGAAGATCCTAACGATTATTCCAAATGTATCTCAACACCTCGACATCCGGAACTAACCGTCCTTAATCTTGACGTCACTCTTTTGAAAACCGAAACGATTTCCATCAAGGGGCATGAATACCATGGTGCCCAAAGCAGTTAAAACCTCCATGACCTAACTTACCAAAGTTTCTACAAAACACACGTTAGTCATGGTAATAAAGCGTTGTCATCAATTGCCGAAACCAAACCTCGGGGCCTAGATGCTTTCAATCTCCCCCTTTTTGGTGATTGATGACAACACTAAGATATAAAAGATTTGAGTTGAGGTTTTCGAGCATGCATGGTTCACATAAGCAAAAAGCAATAAGCACAAGGGGTTAGGAATTGCTTATGTGCCCCAAGCCAAAAGAGTGTACTCATAAGATAAGACAAAGAACGTTAGTACACATATAGATATAGCTCATAAGAAATTGGAGTAAGGCACGGAAGCACAACCTTAGAGCTATAATTAAAAACGGTGACAAGTGTTAACACTGCGACTGGATAAAACATTAAGACTCAAGGTTTATCACACGACGACATGCCACACGAATGCAATGACTGAAAAGTAAACATGATGCATGAATGTAGCACACAAGAAAAAATGAAAACCCTCTCTCAAAACTCCCCCTGAAACTACTCTCTCTCCCCCTTTGGCATCAAGCGCCAAAAAACTAATCTAAGGATCTGATGGGGGGACAGACAGAGTCGTGTCGGGTGCCGAGGTGCGCGAAGTAATCACGAAGTGTAGAGAATCTCCCTCGGAATCTGAGCTATCTGGCTGACCCTCTGAAGAAACACGTGGCTGTGAAGCGGTCTGGGTCTGAGCGGCAGGAACAGGTACTGACGTAGTAGCAATAAGAGGATCCGTCTGAGTGACCTGAGCCTGTAGCGAGCCAATAGCAGGAGGATCTGTCAAGGCAACTGACGAAGGAAAAGTCTCTGTAGTACCGGTCCCTGTCACTGGAGGAATAGCTGCCTCTGAAGCTAACAACCCTGAAGAAGTAGCAAAGGTAGTGTGCGAGGGCGTCGGCTGACCAGTCAACTCGCTGTAGGTAGCACTGTAATCACCGAAGGGTGTGCCTATCAGGAGGTGAGGGTGAGGCTGGTCTAAAGGTGTAAACCCCGTGTGAATAGGTGTGAAGCTCGGGGACTGGAATGACTGGAGAACCTGCTGTTGTGGAGATGTGAACTGGAAGCTCGGCTGTCCCTGACTCGATGGATCACTGGATTGTAAAGCAGAAGTCAGGATAGAAGCAGGCGGAGGAACCCCAACAGTGACTAGGTGGCGCAGGAGATCCAAGTACTGCTGCTGACTAGCTGCACTCTGTCGCTGAATCTCGTACTGCTGTCGCTGCATTTCAACCTGCTGCCTCTGGATCTCAAGCTGCTGACGCTGAAACTCGTCCTGACGAGCCTGAATCTGTGCAAGTGCTGCAGCTGTGTCCTGAGCCTGTCGCTGTATCTGCTGTTGCTGCTGCTCCTGTGCCTGGGTCAACATCTCAAGTATAGTCACCATGGCTGGGTCTGTGCGGGAGGCTGAACCAGAGCCACCGGCCTCGTGGTCGTGAGACCGAGGAGACCGGGTACCTAGGGATGGGCTGGTAGTCCTCATCAGTGCTGTCAGATGTCACATCCTCAGGAAGATCAGCAGGCTGAGCGTCAAGATCGGCAAGCTCTGCCTCTGCAAGCTCATCAACCGTGGCGTCCTGCTCAGCCGCTGTCTCAAGAACCTCAGGTCGCTCACGATGTCCTGGCACTGGGGCCTGATCTCTAGTGACTGAAGCCCAAAGCTGATGGATATCATACTCAGGGAAAGCAGTAGTAGTATCTGATATCTCAGCTCGGATCTCTGCTGGTAGCTGAATGGATGATCTAATGATGAAGCAGATCCAGTGTGCATAGGGCAGCTGACGATTACCCTTGAAGCCCTCAGCTATGGTGTCCTCCATCTCACTAAGTATGAGATCCCAAATGTCAAACTGTGTCTGTGAGAGGAGGTGGTGAACAACCCATAGCTGCATCCGAGTCAGTCCCTCTCTGTAGCCAAGTCGGGGAAGTAGAGTGCGTCTAACTATAGCATCCAGAACTCTGGCAAGTGGTGTCAAACTGGCAGGCGTGCGACGAGACCCTTCGCCAAAAGGCTCACGGAAGCAGGGTCGAATCAAGTCTGTAGGTGGCACTGCCCCGCCGTGAGGGCGTCTCAGTGGAGGAGTCTGACCAAAACACAGCTGATGTATCTTCGTGTTGGAAGCTGGGAGTCTGAGAATCTCCCGCACTCTGGTGCTGTATAGACGGTGATCGCGGCCTCGGAATGCAAAGTGAATGAAATCATGGGCAGGATCAATCTATAGTGAAGCATAAAACTCTCTGACCCATGTGCCGCAGTATGCACCTGTCCGTCCAAGAAGATCTGACAAGCCTGACAGAAAGGACAGGTGCAGACGTAGCTGTTCTCCCACAACCTCAACCAGTGACTCAAGTCGACAGACCCTCTGTGGTCGGAAAGCAATACCGCTGTCAACTAGAGCCCTGTAGAAATCCTCCTGAAGTGGGGTATAGAAGCCTTCTGAAGCTCTGTGATCCCTCACAGGTGGAAACCACCGACTGACCTCCACGAACCTCAACCCCTGCACCTGACGTGCTGTAGCACCCCTCAAGTCAAAGTGCTCGACCGGGGGTGAACCTCTAGCTCTGGGAGGAGGACGTGCTCCACGACGCTGGCCCTCTGGCCTAGGAGTCACCTGAGTACGTGCGCGTGTGGAGCGGCGACGTGGTGGAGACTGAGCTGGCTGCTCCTCTGTGTCCTCTGTAGCCTCTGGAGCCTCTGTGGCCTCTAGAGCCTCTGTGGCCTCTGGAGGTGGATCAACTGACATACCCTCTGTAGCTCCAGTATCCTTAGTACCCTCAGTGGCCTCTGTGCCGAGCTGTCGACCTTCTAGATGAAAGCGACGCTCGCCTATGCGTATGCCACTGCTCCTGCCACCTCTCTCTGCCTGCTCTGCTGCATCTACCACGGCCTGAGCAATCTCTGCCTCTGTAAGTGTCTTCTTCTTCTTTCTAGCTATGATCTTGATACGCTTCCCACGTGCAATCTCAGACCGATGAGGAGGACTGTCGTCCCCGTCACCAGGAGCACCACCGGCGTTCTTGCAACGCACCATGCTGAAAAACTGACCGAAAAAACCTCTGAAAGATGGTGAACTGTCACTCGAGAGGCTTGGCCTCAATCCGTATCCACAGGCTTGGCCTCGGATTCAGCAAACTGATCTCACCCTGACACACGAACAGACTCGCTGCAATGACGGAATAGAGAGATCTACTATAAGCACATATATAACTAAAAGGTACGAAACCCTAGAGATAGCAAGCATATGAGATACGATGTGAATCGAAACGCGAAGCTACCTCAGATCGACGAGACGACTGACAAGATGAGGTGACCTAGATCGCAAGATTCCCCGAAATCGCCGGACGAGCTCTGATTTGCCGAAACATGATGCAATTAGGATTAAAAAGAAAGAGTTACGGCAAACCCTAGCGAGGAGGTCAAGGTGACGCGAAACAACCTCGCGAAGAAGACGACGCGCGACAAAACCTCGACGACGAACGATCAAACGACGTTACGCGAACCCTAGGGTTAGGGTTAGGGCAACTCGACGAAGAATGATCGGAGGCGAGCGTGAGGCAGTCCACTGCCGGAGGTGATGCCGGCAAGCGGGAGCGCGGCTCACCGGCGACAAGGGCGCGGCTCACCGGCGGCGGAGGTGCGAGCGGGCGGCGGTGGCGCGGCTGCTCGACTGGCGTGGGCAGGCGCAGGCAGGGATGGGCTGGCACGCGCGCGAGCGAGGGCCGGCGTGGGCAGGAGACTCGGCAGGGCTTGCCGGAGGCGAGGAAGACGGCAAAGGCGCGGCGGCTCCGGCGGATTTGGCGAGATAGGGCAGGCGGCGGCGGAAGAGGCTCGGGCAGATGAGAAAACGCGGCCGAGGACGAACCGTTATATGAAGGGGTTAGATCCGCTCGACGCGTGATGACCGGACGCGGTGGTCGTTATGACCGGACGCGGTGGTGCAGCGTCCGGTCACACTCCAGTAAGCTCCTGGAGTGACCGGACGCGTCCGGTGAGGACTGACCGGACGCGGTCAGAGTCCGGTCGAGGGGAGCTCGGGAATTCATCGCGAATGACCGGACGTGGTGGTGGTAACCAGGACCGAACGCGGTGGTCAACAGCGGCGCGTCTGGTGCAGCGTCCGGTCACTAGATCTGGAGTTGGTCTTCTGGATGACCGGACGCGCTGGTGGACGCCGGGACCGGACGCGGTGGTGAAGCATCACTGCGTCCGGTGCAGCGTCCGGTCACTGTTCTTCGCCCTTCTTCGTTCCGAACTACGACGCGACTTCTCCCAATCAGGTTCCAATTCAAAAAGACACAAATAAACACCAATTGGAACACGATATGAGTGACCTCACTCAAACCCTCAAATTTTTCAAAATAGATTGCCTTAGGCTAGTATTATTTTTAAGAAAATAGGCAATAAACACCCAAGGAGCAACGTATGGCCATGCAATAGAGTTTTTGAACCTTTAGGAGCGTCAAAATGCTCTCTTTATCCATGGACGAACACAGAGGTTGCTCAAAGCGAAACCGAAAAGAAACGCCAAACAAACAACCATGCATATGCAATGCAATACAAGAAGGTAAAGCTAGGATGCTTGTCAAGTTTGATCCACGGTTAGGCTTCTTCACTCCTCCAAAGAAGGGTTATCGTAACCGTGTTAGCCAAGCCCTAAAAGCATTGCGATAAAGTAAACATGACATATTATACAATGCAATGCAAGGGACAACACACGCTCATTTTTTAAAGTTGCTAGAATCAAGCACATTGAGTTCACTTCTTAACCTACAAAAGGTTGCCTCATCCAAAGGTTTAGTGAAGATATCCGCTAATTGATTTTCACTTCTTACACCTTCTAGTGATATGTCATTTTTAGCAACGTGATCTCTTAGAAAGTGATGGCGGATATCAATGTGCTTGGTGCGAGAGTGTTGTACCGGATTGTTAGCAATTTTAACGGCACTTTCATTATCACATAAAAGTGGCACCTTTTCAAGAACAATTCCATAGTCTAGGAGGGTTTGTTTCATATATAAGATTTGTGCACAACAAGCCCCCGCGGCAATGTATTCCGCCTCGGCGGTGGACAAAGCCACACTATTTTGCTTTTTAGATGACCAAGATACTAAAGATCTTCCAAGCAAATGGCACCCTCCGGATGTGCTTTTTCTATTAATTTTGCAACCGGCATAGTCCGAATCGGAATAGCCAACTAGTTGGAATCTAGCTCCTTTGGGATACCAAAGACCAATGCTTGGGGTGAGCTTAAGATATCTTAGGATTCTTTTTACGGCACTTAAGTGAGGTTCTTTAGGGCACGCTTGAAAGCGGGCACACATGCACACACTAAACATGATATCGGGCCTAGATGTGGTAAGGTACAACAAGCTACCAATCATAGAACGGTAGAGAGTTTGATCAACCGGTTTACCTCCCTCATCTAGGTCGAGATGTCCATTTGATGGCATTAGGGTCTTGATTGGTTTGCATTCTTCCATCTTGAATCTTTTGAGAAGATCCTTGGTATACTTTTCTTAAGAGATGAAAATCCCTTCTCTCATTTGCTTTACTTGAAATCCAAGGAAGAATGTGAGCTCACCAATCATTGACATCTCGAATTCCTTCGACATCAATTCACCAAATTCCTTGCAATAATCTTTATTTGTTGATCCGAAGATGATATCATCAACATATACTTGACAAATAAAGATCTCCCCATTAAACTTCTTGGTGAATAGTGTGGTGTCGACCTTTCCAATGGTGAAGCCCTTCTCAATGAGGAAGTCCCGGAGGCGCTCATACCACGCTCTAGGGGCTTGCTTGAGCCCATATAACGCCTTGGACAACCTATAAACATGATTAGGATATCTAGGGTCTTCAAACCCGGGAGGTTGATTAACATAGACTAGTTCATTTATAAAGCCATTTAAGAATGCACTTTTCACATCCATTTGATATAGTTTCATATCATGATGTGATGCATATGCAAGGAGGATACGAATGGCTTCAAGTCTTGCAACGGGTGCAAAGGTCTCTCCAAAATCAAGACCTTCAACTTGAGAGAACCCCTTTGCAACTAGTCTTGCCTTGTTCCTCACCACTATGCCTTGGTCATCTTGCTTGTTTCGGAACACCCACTTGGTTCCAATGACTCTTGCACCTTTAGGATGCTCTTCAAGTATCCATACTTGATTGCGGGTGAAGTTGTTCAATTCTTCATGCATTGCATTCACCCAATCCAGATCTTGAAGAGCTTCTTCTACATTCTTAGGTTCAACGCAAGAGACAAAATAGTGATGTTCAATAAAAGAAGCTAGCTTTTGAGATCGAGTCATTACTCCCTTTGTAGGACTCCCTATGATGAGATCTTGTGGATGTGCTTGAAGTAGTGGTGAGTTTCTTCTATCAACCACTTGAGAAGGTGGATGGGGAGCATCAACATCTTGAGCTTGAGCCTCGGCTTGTTCATGAGAGACATAAGTGTCTTCATTTTCAACTCTCTTATTCTTGTCATCATCTTGAGGCACACGTGATGAAGATGGTGGATCAATAATTTGTACATCGTCATCATCATCTTTTGGCTTGATGTCTCACACCGGCATGTTCTTCATGGCCTCCCTCAAGGGTTCATCACCTACATCATCACAATTCTCAATTGCTCCTTGGGAGCCGTTAGATTCATCAAATTCCACATCATATGTTTCTTCAACCAAACCGGTGGCATGGTTAAATACTCTATATGATTTGGACTTTGATGAGTAACCAACAAGAAAACCAGTATCACAACGTCTTTGAAACTTCCCTAGGTGTTGATGCTTCTTGTAGATGCAACATTTGCAACCAAACACCCGGAAGAAAGAGACGTCTGGCTTCTTCCCATTAAGCAACTCATAGGGGGTCTTGCCAAGAAACTTTTGTAGGAAGAGGCGATTTGAAGCATAGCATGCGGTGTTGATTGCCTCGGCCCACAACTTCTCCGGAGTGTTGTACTCATCTAGCATTGTTCTTGCAAGGGTGATCAAAGTTCGGTTCTTTCTCTCAACTACACTATTTTGTTGAGGAGTGTAGGTTGAAGAGACCTCATGCTTGATTCCAATTTCATCACAATAAGCTTCAATGTTGGTGTTGTCAAACTCTTTGCCATTGTCACTTCTAATCTTCTTTATCTTGACTTCAAATTCATTTTGAGCTCTCTTTGCAAACTTCTTGAAGCAATTTGCCACTTCGGATTTGTCATGAAGGAAGAAAGTCCATGTATATCTTGAGTAGTCATCCACTATCACAAGACAATAGAGATTACCACCCAAGCTCTTGTATGTTGTAGGCCCAAACAAATCCATGTGTAGAAGTTCTAGCACTCTTGAAGTTGACATGAAAGCTTTGGTTGGATGAGTGTTTGCAACTTGTTTGCCCGCTTGACATGCACTACAAGGTTTGTCCTTTTCAAACTTCACATCCTTCAATCCTCTCACTAGTTTTTTCTTCAATAGCTTGTTGAGAGTGTTCATTCCAACATGAGCAAGCCTCCTATGCCAAAGCCAACTAAGTGAGGTCTTGGTGAACAAACATGTCATCAAATTTGCATCTTTGGAGGTGAAGTCAATAAGATAAAGATTGTTGTATCTAAAGCCTTTGAATATCACTTGCTTGTCATCTATCTTTGAAACTTTCACTTCATTTGGTGTGAACAAGCATTGGAAGCCAAGGTCACAAAGTTGCCCAACGGATAACAAGTTGAAACTTACTGAAGCAACATAGAGCACATTTGAGAGTGAGTGATCATGTGATATTGCAATCTTACCTATACCCTTGACTTTGCTCTTTGAATTATCCCCAAATGTGATCTTCTCTTGACATATTCCATTCTCTTCAATGGTGGTGAACATACGAGGATCACCGGTCATATGTTGAGTGCAACCACTATCAATAACCCAATGAGATCCACCGGTCTTGTAGTTCACCTACACACAAGAGATCAAGCTTTTTGTTTAGGGACCCAAACTTGAGAGGGGCCCTTGACTTTCTCCACTAGTGACTTGGCAACCTATATTTTCTTTGGCCTATTCTTGTTTGGGGGACCCAAAAACATGACTTTCATCTTTCCATTTGAATCTTTTCTTAGCATATAATGAGCATTGAAGGCGAAAGGTCTAGCATGCTTGGGCAAGGGTTGTGGTGGTGGAGTTTTGCATTCATGAGCAAAGTGACCTTCTTGACCACACTCAACACATCTCTTTGGCTTGGGCTTTGACTTGCTTTGTTGTTGTTGAGCTTTTACTTTCTTCTCTTGATTTGCCAAGTACCTAATACCACTTCTATCCATCTTCATTACGGTGTTCATGAGGAGCTCACTTTGCAAATGTTGGCCTCTTGTGAACTTGCTTAGGCCAGTCTTGAGATGCTCTTTTTCTTGCTTGAGCTTTTTGTTTTCTTCAATAAGTGACTCATTTGTTGGTTGCTTCTCAAGAGCCATCAAACCTTTTAGCTTCTTGTTCTCATTTGCAAGCTTCTCATTCTCACACTTGATCTTGGCATAATCATCATAGTTGCTTGACTCAACCACACTCTTGCCTTTGCTACTAGAACCTTGCTCAATGCTTTCAATGATCAAATCATCACATGATGTAGCTATATCACACTTAACAACATAGTTAGTAGCATCATGTGTCTCAAGAGCAAGTTCATTAGCAACCACAAGACTATCATAGTCAATTTTTAATGTGGTGTATTTGTCCTTTAGAGAATTATGTCTAGTGATGAGCTCATAATGCTTCTTCTCAAGTTTATCATGTTGATCTTTAAGCTCTTTATAAGAGGTTTTGAGCTCCTTGAGAGTGGAAGACATCACTTCATTTTGAACTCTAAGCTCACCACTAGTCTTTTGAATATTTTCAAGCTTGGATGAGAGTGATTCATTTTCATTTTGAAGATCATCATTTTCATTTCTAGTCCTTCTTATGATTTTAGTGTATTTGTTTAGCAATTTTACAAGTTCATCATAAGAAGGTGCGTCATATTCATCATCACTATCACTATCATCATTATCATCACTATCATGGTTTTGTACCTTTCGTTCACCCTTGGCCATAAGGCATAGGTGAGTAGTGGACGATGATGGTGAAGGAGGCGGTGAAGGTGGTGATGAAGATATCGGTGAAGATGATGGCCCCATCACAAATGCGGCAACCTTCTCTTTCTCATCATCGCTCTCATCTTCGGAGGACTCACAAGATGATTCAATGTCAGTGAGCCAATCACCAACAATGTATGCCTTTCCTCCCTTCTTCTTCTTGTGGAACTCCTTCTTCTTGCCATCCTTCTTCTTGTATGGCTTGTTCTTCTTCTTCTCTTCTTCTTCATCACTTGAATCATTTTCTTGCCCTTGTTCTTGTTCTTGTACTTGTCTTTTGGTGGTCTAGGGCATTGATGAGCTAGGTGGCCAAGTTCACCACAATTATAGCAATCCATCTCCGAGATTGGCTTTCTCTTGCTACTTGTGAAGAATTTCTTCTTCTTGCCATCGAACTTGATGCCACTCTTGTTGAGCTTCTTTAGCATCTTGGTGGTCTTTCTCACCATGAGTGCAAGTGATTCATCATCAACATCACTTTCACTTGAGCTTTCTTGCACCATCATGGCTTGGCCCTTCTTCTTCTTCTTGTCATGACTAGCTTTGAAGGCCAAGTCTCTCTTCTTAGAAGATGATGAGCCCTCTTCCGGAGTGATATGCATGTACATCTCATGAGCATTGATTTTCCCTAATACTTAAGTCGGTGTTGCGGTGGAAAGATCACTTTGGTGAAGCACCGTGACAATGTGACCATACTTCTCAACGGGAAGCACACTCAAGATCTTCCTTGCAACATTCGATTGGCTCATTTTAGTGAGCCCAAGAGCATTGAGGTCCTCTACAAGAACATTCAAGCGAGTGTACATGTCATTAGCACTTTCTTTGGGAAGCATCTCAAAAGAATTAATTTTCTTTAAAGCTATGTGATAGCGTTCCTCACGCTCACTCTTAGTTCCCTCATGGAGAGCACAAAGATTTTCCCACAATTCATGAGCGTTCTTTGCATTACGCACACGATTGAAGATATCTTTGCCTAAGCCCTGGTAGAGTGCATTTTTGGCCTTTGCATTCCACCGGTCGTACTTCTCCTCGTCACCAATGGGGTTTGCGGGATCCTTGATAGCGGGAAGCCCTTGGGTTGCGGCTCTAAGACATCCAACATCTATGGCTTCGAGATACGCCTCCATGCAGATTTTCCAATATGGAAAATCATCCCCCTCAAAGGTGGGAGGTGGTCCTTCCCCGTTAGACATCTTGCTCTAGGCGGTAAAGCCTAAAAAGGAGCAACACGGCTCCGATACCAATTGAAAGGATCAAGATGCCCAAGAGGGGGAGTGAATTGGGCTTTTCTAAAAATTAAATGCAAGAATTAAATCCTACAAGCCGGAATTCACCCCTAGTGTCTACTTGTGTTCCTAGAGAGTCTACCAATATAAAGTTTTGCACCCTAGTTTCCAATCCTAGTCTAGCATGGCAAATCTAGGAATGTAAAACAAGCAATGAAAGTAAATACGAGAATGTAAATGCTTGAATGTAAAGGGGCAAGGAACACGGCAATGTTTTTCCGAGGTATCGGAGAGTCGCCACTCCCCACTAGTCCTCATTGGAGCACCCGCGCAAGGGTGTAGCTCCCCCTTGATCCGTGCAAGGATCAAGTGCTCTCTACGGGTTGATTCTTCGACACTCCGTCACGGTGAATCACCCAAAACCGCTCATAAGATGAGTTGGGTCATCCACAAGCTCCGCCGGATGATCACCGAACTCCCAATCACCACCACACCGTCTAGGTGATGGCGATCACCAAGAGTAACAAGCTAGAACTCTCACTTGACCACTACGAGCCCAAATGAGAAGGTGGATGCACACTTGCTACTCTCTAATCGCTAGTGAGGAACTCTCAAGCTTTGATTCTCAAATCTCTATCCTCACTAGTGCTCTTGCACTCCCTTGCACTCCAAAGGTGTTTTTCAGTTGATCAAATGAGCAAGAGACCTCTAAAAGAGGTGGTGGGGATGTATTTATACACCCCACAGACAAAACGAACTGTTACCCGCTGACTCAGCAAAACACGGGCTGACCGGACGCGCCGGTTGAACTGACCGGGCGCGCCGGTCGCTCGTAACGGTCGAAATCCAAAAATCAACTGAGTGACCGGACGCACCGGTCAGGGGCGACCGGACGCGTCCGATCGTGCAGGGAGCATACTGTACTCGCACCGAACGCGCGACCGCGTCCGATCGGTGATGACCAGACGCGTCCGGTCGTCTCTGGACCTTACTGGACTGTGACCGGACGCGCCGATCACACCTAGGTCGCGTCCGATCGGGTGTTTCCCTCAAGTGACACGTGTTGACTTCTGACCACCGCGTTCGGTCCTCGCGAGGACCGCGTCCGGTCGTCAGAGCTAAAACCCTAGCCGCGGAACTGTACTGACCGGACGCGTCCGGTCATGGGAAAACGACCCGAAACTCTCCGAAACGCGTCACAACTTGAACCAAGTTGCTTCCAACTGAACTTTGAGCTATTCTAGAGCTGCCTAGCGCCAAGTTTAACAAGTGTGCACCACACCTAAATGTAGGACTCGCCTAGGTCAAGCTACCCGCTCATGCCCCCTTTATAGTACGGCCAAAAGAGAAAAACGAAGATCCTAACGATTATTCCAAATGTATCTCAACACCTCGACATCCGGAACTAACCGTCCTTAATCTTGACGTCACTCTTTTGAAAACCGAAACGATTTCCATCAAGGGGCATGAATACCATGGTGCCCAAAGCAGTTAAAACCTCCATGACCTAACTTACCAAAGTTTCTGCAAAACACACGTTAGTCATGGTAATAAAGCGTTGTCATCAATTGCCGAAACCAAACCTCGGGGCCTAGATGCTTTCAAGCATTTCGCTGTTTCGCTAAGAATCTCACATGGAATCATGGTGTTAGCGCAAAAGACGACCACACACTGCGCACTAGGTCGCGTAGACAGTAGATCGCAAAGATGTAAGCACCGGACGAACCGGCAGTGCTGGAGTTGTGAGTGTCGGACAATTGGTATTGTAGTTGAAGCTCGCAGGGGACGGTCTGGTAGTGGCTGGACACAAGTGTCGAATTGTCCCGTGCTTGGCGTCTGACTGTCTGATAAGTTCATTTCTGCTGCGGTTACCTAGGAACACCTCTCGGTAAGGACCTGTCACGGAAACACAATGTTCCAGGATCAGCAAGGCCATCCAGAACATCTACAAACTCTGTTGAAAAACTTGCAGAACAACAAATTAGGGCTTGAAGAAGACTAGGGCAAAGTGAGAGTAAAAAGTAAAGACAAAAGAAGATAAAGTTGTATTCATTGGTCAATTAGATACCTCAATTGGTCGTGACCTTTTATATTTATAGGGTGGAAGTTCTATCTTGAGAGTAGTGTTTCGGCACATCACGAGAAACTGACACAAAACAAACATGAAAAGTGAGTCTTTCTTGAACTCCTTTTGAACACACATTGGATAGTATGGTGCCGTCTGACGTGCACACACCGGACAATCGGATGCTTTGCATTTTGGGCATGTTTGGTTTGCACCCTATTAGGCATCAGATCTTGGCCCTAGGCGTCCAAAATCGGATGCCTAGGAGGGCTGCCTGGGCCAAGCAGTTCTCGCGGGGAGCAAACCAAACAGACCCTTTGTGTGGCCAGTCAGTTTTGGATGTGAGCACATAACCCCTTTTTTTGGCAATCTGAACCAAAATTATCTAATGATAACTAATTGGTAATGACTTAAACACAGCTGGCCAGTTTTTCGAGGCAGCGCGCACGGCCTTCTCACACGTGCACGTGTCTCTCCGACTCTCCCCACGCACAGCTCTTTCTTCCACCTCACGCCCGACGCGGCGTCTTCTTCCTCCCAACGTGGCTCCTTCCTCTCTCCCCTCCGGTGGTGGCAGTGAGTTCCGACAACAGGGGCGCCGACGCCGGCAAGGTAGGATTCCTCCTCCTCCTCCACCACCTCCTCCTGGATATGCCAGTTAGGGTTCCGACAAGCTCTCCCTCTCATCTTCCCCAACTCTGGGGGGCTTAGAAGGGAAGGTTGGGGAGGGGAGGAGGGGAAACCAGGCGGTGGGATGGTCGGAGGGCGGTTTAGGGGCCCTAACGGCGGTGGAGGCGACCGGGCCAGGTCAGGATAGAGGAGCTCCATGGCCATGGCGGAACTCCGGCAAAAGAGGGCTGGGGGGGAGGCTGCAGAGCTCCAGCGAACCCTAGCGCATCCACGGCGGGGGTGGTGGGAGTGACGGGGGCGAGGACCGCCGGAGAAGAGGAGGACGGGGGAGAGGGAGCCGCTAGAAGAAGGCGGCCGTGTGGGAAGCGTAACCGACCGACCGTTTTTTAGGAGTATCCTAATTTATTAACAAGTCACTGGGCAACAAATATTTGATGCCAAAATCGCAAAGTACTAAAAAATGTAGAATCAAACTCACATGGAAAAAATAGTTTTTTAAGCTTTACTGAAAAGTCAGACTAAAAAGTATTGTTTGCTGATTTGTTGTAAGAGAAAAACAGTGTTCCTTCGCTAAACAAGCCAAGCGAACACACATTTCTCTGGTACAGAAGAAGTAAACTTTTCCAACGTTTAGTAGAAATATAGAGGTAAAATCATGAATTTAAATAAATATAGATAAAATAAAATTATACTTTAAAATAGGGTTAAGAAATACAAGATCCTATTTTCTTTTTTTCCTACGATTTCGATGTACTTTTAATCCATCCGCTTCGGAAAAAAGTGTAACAGAACCGACCAAATTATAAGAGCACAAGTACAAAAACAAGCACCGAAGCGCTCAAATTTTCGAACTTGAGCCCATATAATCCCGGTAGTCAATCGAAACCACGAAGGATTTCAAACCAACTCGCTTACAACCAGGATCGCATCATTCAACATACAACATCATACGTTACATTTCACAAGTAGTGCTGAAATAAGTTTACACAAACGGAGTAGCAATTATTACAAACCAAGTTTGAAAGTAGCGGAAGCATAACACACACTAGTTGATTAAATACTGCCAGTCTGGATGATCGACATCCCGCAAAAGCATGAGAAAAGTACATAGAGACGATCACGCCCTTGTGATCTAGTCATCATCACCCGCAGGGTGGAGACACGTCTTGCAGAATCCCTGATAAAGCATGTCATCTGCAACAGGAGGGAATAAACCCTGAGTACTGGAATGTACTCAGCTAGACTTACCCGTCGAAAACCAGAAATAAAATAACCCCAAGGATTATGCAAGGCTTACACAAGAGGCTAGCTGACACCACATTTTGCATAAAGGCATAAGTAGTTGAAACTCTTATAACCTGTACTAGTAGTTATTTTTAGCATTTACCTGTCATCTATCTTAGCACCTGTACTAAACATGCACTTGATTATAATCAAACAACATTATTATTATATCCATAGCAGGCATATCATTATGGCAACATTGTATCATTCCCTTAACCACCAGTTCATTAATGAGTTCTACGTTGCCGCTGCTCAAGTCAAGTGCTCACTAACCGGGAGCGACGGCGATTCGAATCGAATTCCTATCCAGCTGGAGGGGTATTTCTAACACTCACAGCGCAGGCCCCTGCCAGGGTCGCACAAGCCACCTTTTCATATGATTCAGGAATCGCGGGTCCGAATGATGTCGCGACCCCAAGGGCGACACTCTGCCAGGTGATAGGGACTCTAACCCCCCTTGGTCTCACGCCAATGTCCCTAAGCACATCCTTTCTCTCCTCCAAGAAGCAACCTACCATTCGATTCCCGGCCTGAACCACATTACTCGGCTTCGCGGTCGGAACGACTTATCCGGCCAACTAAGTGTTAGACTGCGTTCAACATGACTCAAGGACGTACAGCGAATCGGTCCTTAAACGACTCAGACGGGCATAGCTCCACACCCAAGACGTGAAGTGTCTTGCGGCTGTACTATCGAATTCCCGCCCGGTCTTAATTTCATTTTTAAGCATGGTTCCATCCACGATAGCCATAAAGCCACTCGTGACTCCTTCCTACATCTCGCGGATGACCGAAAATCACCCGACTTCTACCGTATTAAGCAGGGCGAAGCATTGACACGTGCCTAAACCTAATATAGGATTAAGTACGATATCTGGACAAGGACAGGTATAATGCAACAAGTGTTTCCATATAACTCCTACAACTTAATGCATTAAATAATTAAAAGTACTCAAGATTAATTTATAAAACAGTAGGTTCAGCATGCACCGGGGCTTGCCTTTCAGAAAAGTTGAAGGCCGGTGGTCCGGGCACTCAGGAAGGTCGTCTGCGGGCACTCCTTCGCCTGCTGGATCCTCGGGCTCCTGCTGCTCCTGGTCCTCCTCCGGAATCACAGGCTCGAATTCGAGGAGAGTTACCCCCTCCGGTGCACCTATTGCATGAATGCACAATAAATATAATGGATGCATAAATGGGTGCAACATGCTCGGAATGAAACGCATTTCAGAACTAAAATACTCTATTCAAGTTATTTTATTAGTACGTGCAAATCTCTTCCCCAGTAGAGAAGTACTCACCTAATCTACTTAACCTAAGATAAAGCTGCTCATCCTCAGTTAAGGCCCTAACACCTAACAATTACAAAAGTAGCATGTCTTAGGATATCTCACCATATCAATCAGCAAAACACCACAGTAAGCATTCTGGACAGCAGCCACTTGTTGTTATCACAACTGGAGATTTACAATTCCAAAAGATATGATCTAAGACAATCTGGAAAGCCTAAGAAATGCACTACAATTCATTTTCAGACCTCAACTCCAAACTCCTAAGTTCTCCCTGTCAAACTTCACAAGTTCCAGAATCTGTCCTCTCAAAACAGAGAGTAGCAGATTTTGAACTGCCACTTTAAACAATAGTAACTCTCAAACTACTAAGCCAAATGCTTCCAAATTTTGACACAAGCTAGTTCATCAAGTTTACTCCAACTTTGGTATTTATAAGTTTTCCAGCAACCAATTTTATCAAAGCCAAATTTAGAATTACTACTAGCTATCCAGAAAACCTACAATTACAAAGGTTAAATATTTATTGATGTGACCAACATTCTCTAAGACCAAACTAATACTACTACAAGTTCACAAATGTCACAAAACACCAGAAAGTAAGGTGTGCCCACCTAGAATATTTATTTATACTCATTTCTTATTTTACTTAATTAATTAGGTGGAATTTTAAACATATATGTAAACTGCTCCCAAAATTCTACAAAAATTACAGAGGACTCTGTGACCCACAAAGAGACTACTGTAAAAATTTGAACTAAATTTATTCACAGGAACTCCCTACACAAAATTCACAAGCTAATAAGGCTGATTTTTGCATAAATAGGAAACCCTATTGAAAAGTGTCAAACAACAGATTTCATATTTTTCTTAGACACTTTAAGGTACCAAGACATTCTCCAAAAATTTATAAGAACATTGCACATGTAGAAAAATTACTAAAATTCCTTTAAGCATTTCCTAAAATAACAAGATAGCTTATAACTTGAAAAGTACTTAAGCACTGCTGCCCAAATTTTTACCAGAGCTAGGGCTAGCATAGAGTAACCTACCCACCAAATTTCATGATTTATGGAACACTACAGCTCAAGTTATAAATTTAACAAATTTGCTTGCATTCCAAAACACATTTAAAGGATCTATTAAATTCTCCTAGAAATTAAACATCACATTCCAGATTTATATTTTTCTAAAATACTACACATCATGTAGACCCTAAAAAAATTTATCTCATGATTTTTGGATCATTAAAACCCTAGATCTATATTTTTCCAACTTGTATAAAAATCAGTGACAAAATAATAAAAATGAATTTCATTTCGGATGAACTGGGCCGGCCCGGAAAACTCGGCCCACACACTCGCGCGCGCGGCCCGCTCAGCGCTCCCGCCCGCGCACGACACTGACGGGCGGGCCCCCGCGGTCAGTGACCGGAGACAGGGGAGGCGGAGGCCCGCGAGCTCCGACGAGCTCGAGCTCGCCGGAGAAGAGCTCGCTCGGCCAATCGAACACCGCCTCGTGTTCTCCGTCACCCGGTGCGTCGATTGGTGCTCGTGGAATGGATGGGGATGGGGTGGAAGGGGCTTGTCACCGCGAGCGGCGGCCGGTGATGTCCGGTGGCGGCGCACCGTCGCCGGTGAGGATGTACGGTGCGGTCTAGGCTCGGTACGAGCTTCACCGAAGCTAGGCGGATCCATTTTGATAGGAAGGGAGGATGGAGAGAGACCCGAAGCACCCTGACCACGGTGAGGTCCCATGGCGGGCTCCGGCGACCTCTCGGAGACGGGGAAGAAAGCAATGCGGCTCACCTTAAGTTAAATCGCGGGCTTCGGTGGGTCAAGGGGATGGAGGGTGGTGAGGCGGAGGGATTGGCGAGGTCAGGCAGTCGGTGATGCGGTGTAGCTCGCGCTTGAGCTCGCCGGAGAAGAACGGCAATGGCGGCTCGGTTTCGGTGTTCTTGGCAACTGGAAGAGAGGGGGCGGAGGAATGGAGGCCGGCTCGCGCGTCGTGGCGTCTTGAAGGCGTCGCGGCCTGACTGGTGGGGCCAGGGCTGGCGTACGGGCGCCACCGCGCCTCCACGCATCGACGACGGCCTGCGGCCGGTCGGCCACTCTCCCGGCTGACGAAACTGAATCGGTGAATGGTGACAGCGATGACCGACTGACAGAGCGACTTCCACGATGATTATCTCCCAAACCGGTTCGAATTAGTCGAAGATGATTACACTAATTTTGTAGAGCTACATGAGGTCTACAAGTTTGTCAATTGGAGTTTGGGCTGGTTCGGCCTAGATTTGAAACTACAGAGCTCCAAAGTGGTGCCCCTTGAAACTGAAATGCAGTTTCAGAGATCAACGCCGACTGAAACCCTAACTTCTTGACACTATATCTCCTAAACTATTGAGAACCAGGTGATGGTGATATTGACAATGTTGTAGAGCTATGTGTGGACAACAACTTTGTCAATTGGCTCAAAGGCTGGTTTGGCCTGGTTTGTGAGTTACAAGTTGCTAAAGTGAGGTACAGTGAAACTGAAAAGTCCAATTTCCAGACTTAGAATTTTTCTAAGTGTTGATCACCACTCAAGCTGACTTGTGGGCCATTTTTGAGCATGCTCTGGTCATTTTCATGAGATGGCCATATTAGAACTTTTGTTCCTCATGAAATTCTCTACAACTTTACTTAAGGTTGCTTCTCCATGCAAGATTTCTAAGCTGGACTTTTTAACTGGTCAAACTAGAGCCTTCTAGGGTCAAATGGTGGTCAACTTCTCTTGGAGGGCAAATTTGTAATTTTGGTCAACATGAAACTTGTTCCAAATGTTACCCTAAGTATAACTAAGGTGTTGTAGGTCATGATTGGCTACCTTACCATTTTGTTACACCAACTATCAAATACTTCATGAAATAAATCAAACAAACCCTAGAATAATCACATGTGTTGCATCACATAAAATAACAAACATGAATGATGCATGCTTATGCTTATGCAATGCAAATGCAATGCAATTAAGGACTAAACACTTGAAGTGTTACAGCCCTCCCCCCTTATAAAAATCTCGTCCCGAGATTTGGAAAGCGTACCATTTTTCATAGAATTCTTTATAACCATCCCACAAATAATCCTCCCGTTCCCACGTAGCATCACTCTCACTTCCCTGATTACTCCACATCACTTTGTACCACTTAACCACTTTACTTCTAGTTACTCGTTCCTGAGTATCGATCACTCGGA
The DNA here is from genome assembly GCA_038087645.1 of Saccharum hybrid cultivar R570. Lineage (NCBI taxonomy): Eukaryota > Viridiplantae > Streptophyta > Magnoliopsida > Poales > Poaceae > Saccharum > Saccharum hybrid cultivar. The sequence continues at coordinate 2,203,532 of JAQSUU010000043.1, read as the reverse complement.
CTGGCTTTTCTTCATAGGTTAGGTCGGATTCCAGCCTGATATCACCTAAAGGAACTTGTTTCTCAGGAACTCGAAGACACTTTTTTAAGCTGAGATACATGGAAAACGTTGAATATGGCTCTCATCTCAGGAGGCAACTGGATTTTGTACGCAACAGCTCCACTCTTGCCTATGATCTGGAAAGGACCCACGTATCTTGGTGCAAGTTTCCGCTTAACACCAAAACGTTGGACACTCTTCATTGGAGAAACTTTCAAATAAACGAAGTCTCCAACTTCAAATTCGAGTGGTTTTCTACGACGATCCGCATAGCTTTTCTGTCTCGCTTGTGCTGCAGCCATGTGTTTCTGGATGGTACGGACTTGTTCCTCGGCTTCCTAGACAAAATCAATGCCATAATACCTTCTTTCCCCAGCTTCTACCCAGTTTAGTGGAGTTCGACACTTTCGACCGTACAAAGCTTCGAATGGGGCCATCTTAATACTCTCTTGATAACTGTTATTGTACGAGAATTCGGCTAAAGGTAACCATTTTTCCCAAGAACCCTTGGATGAAATGACGCATGCTCGCAACAGATCTTCCAAGATTTGGTTAACTCGTTCTGTCTGACCCGATGTCTGGGGGTGATAAGCAGAGCTTCTCACTAACTTGGTTCCCAGAAGGTGATGCAAATGCTCCCAAAAGCGAGCAGTGAACTAGGGACCACGGTCAGAAACGATAGTACGAGGTATCCCATGAAGCCGGACTATCTGATTGAAGTACAACTCAGCATAGTCAGTGGGACGATAGTCCACTCTCACTGGGATGAAGTGAGCTGATTTGGTCAAACGATCAACAATTACCCAAATAGAGTTATGATTTTTGACAGTAGGAGGAAGTCCGACAATGAAATCCATACTTATCTCTTCCCATTTCCAGCCTGGAATGGAAAGTGGCTGACGTAGCCCAGCTTTCATGTGCACAGCTTTAACTCTACAGCAGGTGTCACACCTAGCCACATATGCAGCTATCTCTTTCCGCATCTTGGTCCACCAATAGTATGGCTTCAAATCATAATACATCTTATTGCTATCAGGATGGATGGACAACTTAAAGGAGTGTGCTTCAGACATAATATCATTTCTAAGCTCTCGGTCCTTAGGCACAACTAACCTATCCTTGAACCATAGCACACCCTCTTCATCTACCCTGAACTGTGTAGTTTCTTGCTCTTTCATCTTACGCTTGATGTGGAATATACCAGTGTCAGTCTTTTGGAGCTCAACAATTCTGCTTTTGAGAGTACAACTGATAGTGATGTTGTACAAGACTGCTGGATGTAGAAGGCGAGATCGGTAAAAATCAGTTTCAATTAAGGAATGGCAATGAAACTTACGGCTTAAAGCGTCCGCAACCACATTTGCCTTGCCTGGGTGATAGTGTACTTGAAGATTATAATCTTTAATCAACTCGAGCCATCTTCTCTGACGCATATTTAGCTCGGGTTGGGTGAAGATGTATTTGAGGCTTTTGTGGTCTGTATAGATATTGCAGACATTGCCCAGCAGATAATGCCGCCATACCTTCAAAGCATGAACAACTGCGGCCAGTTCTAAGTCATGCGTTGGATAATTCACCTCATGCTTCCAAAGTTGTCGGGAAGTATATGCAATTACTCGGCCTTCCTGCATCAAAACGCCTCCCAAACCTATGCCTGAGGCATCACAATAAACATCAAATGGTTTCTCGATATTCGGTTGTGCCAAAACCGGAGCCGAGGTTAGGAGGGTTCGCAGTTGGTGAAAAGCCGCATCACACTCAGGAGTCCAGACAAACCTGGTGTCTTTTTGCAGCAACCGAGTCATTGGCTTGGCTATTTTGGAGAAATCCGGGATGAAGCGACGATAATAGCCAGCCAAACCAAGAAAACTCCGGACCTCATGAACCGAGATAGGAGCCTTCCAGTTCAGTACTTCCTGTACCTTGGCGGGATCCACCATGATTCCTCCATCGGACAACACATGCCCAAGGAAAGGCACTTCTCGAAGCCAGAATTCGCACTTACTGAACTTTGCATATAGTTGATGTTCACGCAGTCTTGTGAGGACTATACGCAGATGTTCAGCGTGATCTTCCTCATTTACAGAATATACTAGGATGTCATCAATAAATACCACCACAAACTTGTCTAATTCGGGCATAAACACCGAATTCATCAAGTACATGAAGTGTGCGGGGGCATTTGTCAAGCCGAAAGACATAACAAGATACTCATAAAGACCATATCTGGTAGAAAAGGCTGTCTTTGGAACATCTTCCGGGCGAATTTTAATTTGATGGTAGCCCGATCTTAGATCGATCTTGGAGAAAACTTTAGCTTTAGACAACTGATCGAACAAGATGTTGATTCGCGGTAGAGGATACTTATTTTTGACAGTGACTGCATTGAGAGGTCTATAATCTACGCACATCCGCAACGACTGATCCTTCTTCTTTACAAAGATAGCAGGACATCCCCACGGCGATGAACTAGGACGAATCAACCCCTTCTTCAAAAGTTCATTCAATTGCACCTTAAGTTCAGCTAGTTCATTCGGAGGCATCCTATAGGGTCTCCTAGAGATGGGCGCCGTGCCAGGCAACAACTCAATTTTAAACTCCACATCCCGATCCGGAGGGAGTCCTGGCAATTCATCGGGAAAAACGTCCGGAAATTCATTTACTACGGAAATTTCAGCCAACGCCTTTGCTTGCACAGCATGAACTTCCCCCGACAATTCAACCTTTCTGGGAAGTTGTACTAGAAAACTTTTTTGATCTGTAGGATCTCTGAGCATAACTACCCGAGCGGAGGTGTCAATGAGTACCCCATTCTGACTCATCCAATTCATGCCCAAGATAACATCTATGTCTAAACCAGGTAAAACCAATAGGGCAAGCGAATAACTTCGCCCTTCTATCTCAAACTTAAGGTTCCCCACTACTTTGTTTGTGGAAATATTCCCACTTGCAGCACTAATACAATAACCCACACCTTCAACAGTATGTAACTTGTGTGCAAATTTGGATGCAAACTTAGGACTGATAAAGGAATGCGAAGCACCTGAATCAAAAAGCACCACTGCGGGGTGTTGGTCAACTAGAAACTTACCAGCGGTGACCACCTCACCAGATGGAATTTCCTCAATGCTGTTATAATGGGCGTGTCCCTGACGACTACCTTGGTTGACATTTTTCTTAGGGTAAGGACAATTCCTGGACCAATGGCCTGGCTTGTTGCAGTTCCAGCAAGGCATATTGCTAGGAGGAACACTAGAGCTGCTCTGTCCAGAAGTCCCCTTTGGCAGAGCGACGGTATAAGCCTTACGGAACCCTGTTTTTGCAGCAGGCTTCTTCTGCGGCGGACGAAACTTTGTATTCTGAGCAGGTGGGCGAGGGGAAGACCTCGGTGCCGCTGAGGCCCTTGACTGAGAAGCACTTGCCTCAAGGGCCCTTTTACGGCTCTTAGAGGCAGAATAAATAGTATTGTTGTTCTCCTGGGTCAAAGCATCGCTGATGAAATCATTGAAAGTAGTACATTTGCTAGTGCCCATAGTTTTCATCAGTTTTGGGCCGAGGCCCCTTTTGAAGCTAGCAATCTTTTTGGCATCGGTATCCACAAACTCTGTGGCATACCTTGCCAGGTTGTTGAAGGACTGCAAGTATTCAGTCAGGCTTTTGTTTCCTTGCGACAGCCTCATAAACTCTGTGTGCTTGATTGCCATAAGACCGGGAGGGATATAATTTCCCCGGAATGCCGCCTTAAACTGATCCCAAGCAATCGGGACATTGGCAGGCAGTGTGGAACGATAGTGGCTCCACCAAATGCCCGCCGGACCATGCAACTGGTGGGAAGCATACTCAGTTTTTAGCTCATCAGTTAGGCGTAGCAGACGAAACTTTTGTTCAATGGTATTCAACCACTCGTCAGCCTGCAGTGGTTCTTCCGCTTCCTTGAAGAGCGGGGGCTTTGTATCCAGAAAGTCCTTGAAATCGCTGTACTGATTTGGCTCTGGGCCTTGGCGGCCATGACGAGCCTCTCGATTAGCCAGTTGGCGCATGGCGTCAGCCAACATACGCTGCCCCTCAACCACTGATTGCATCAACTCGGCCGGAGTAGGTGGTGGCGGAGGGGGCGGCTGTTCCTCCTCCTCATTTCCACGACCCTGGCATAGATTGTACGACATCTGTAAAATGCATAGCCAATGAGCACTGATGATGTGGAAAATTTGTAGATGAATTATTGCGAAATGTCCATCTGACTGTATGAATAGATTTCTCATAATAATTAAGGCACAATAATTCATCACAACCGCACAATCCATTCTAGCGCATCATTTGACGAGATCATACTTGGTAATCCAACAAGATGCTCTTTGATAAAGGCTCACTCACAGGGAGCACAACGGTTACCGGACCGTTTACGTTGCTATCTACGTGATTTTTGACCTTTTGCACGGTACTTGGATTCGATCTCAAGATTTTTAGTTGACTGTGAAAGGCTACTTCAAACTGACCACAAAGAGACTTCTCAATGAAGAGTTCTATGGTGGATCATGACTAGCCACCTCGATACCTGCGCGTGCCAAGCAGCACAGCCTTATGTCGCGCGCCATAGGAGGCCCTCGGTTTCGTCGCGGCACCGAAGGGTGCTAATCGTGACACCATCATCGAACGCAACAGAATAAGACATCAAGTTGTGATCGAAATTAACAGGTTCAAACTACATTCAGGAAACATACGGTTCAACCTTACATCCCAAAGTCAAGTTATTACAAGGCCTCACTCCTTCGCAGGGAGGGCACAAAAGACGATCCTAACATTATAGGCACGTGATGACTACTCTAAGCATCATCCTCCGAGTCAGTGTCAAGGATCTCCCCGCCGTCCTCATCACTGACAGGCTCTAACTCCTTGTCTTCTTCTTCTTCTGGCTCTTCCTCTGGTGCTTCTGCAGGTGGGGCATCCTGTGGTCCATCAACCTCCACTTCATCATCATCCTCAGCCATGAAGATTCCCGAACCCATGTCCTCATCGACGTTGTTGTTTCGAGGCAGCAGGGGATTAAGCTCGTTGTTCAGGCGGTGCACTTCTTCATGAAGATTATCATTGTATTCTTCAGCGTTCTCCAACTGTTGCTCGAGCTCAAACTGACGAACTCTCAGAACATTCTCCTCGTGCCAGGCTTCATCTCTCTGTTCCATCACACGGACCAACATGCGTTGACAGTTGCGATTTGCCACTGTCAACCTCTGGACTGCAAGTGTTTCTTGATCACGATCATGAATCACTTGTTCCAGTTGTTGCCGTGCTGCATCCCTAGCAGCAGTCACCTCTGCCAGCTCTGCCCTCAGCCTTTCCACCTCAGTAGGCTTAGGGCGGGGCTCACGTGGAGCGAGCCGGTGACGCGGTGCCCTGCCCCCAGTGGACTCACGAGCGGTCCTCTTGGTACGTGCCATCTGTAGCAACAAGATAAGATACGACTTAAAGTGAGGATCATTTAGGGGATACGAAATTTACTTTAGTCGGGAGTACAGAAATTTTTAAGGAGGGAGTAAATGATATGTATGATATAATTAAACATGATGCATGCACGTTCCGTACGTTCTCTCACCTTAGTAGAAAACTAAAGGGGTAACGCTAAGCGGTGGCATACATACGTTCTCTCATATAAGCGAAACTATCGGTCTACTCGTTACGCTGTTAGTGTACCTGCAGAAAATTTTATTGCAGCCCAACAATTCCCAATATATGCACACAAGAAAGCAGTAAATTAAATACTTTCCATATACACATCCCCAGATGTATATACTTCAGTATCAAAGCTACCTGATAATAAGGTTCCCACAATTAAGTGCTTACGTAATTACATGGTTTAAACATGTAAGTATGCAAGTCACCAAAACTACTCTCCCCTAGACCGCCGGTTGGACGATCATGCTCTCACAACTCACACTTACCAGAGCGTCGAGGTAATTGATCCATACATTACCACCCAAGTGGATGGCATCCATACAATATCACGCCGTATGGACGACGAAATAAAAACAAACAAGGCCCCCAAGTTAGTCTTTATAATAAGCCACCTAAGAGTCCTTATTTTGGGCTAAGGGATGTGATCACTGGCATACCTAAAAATAATTTTTAGTGTTTAACCCTTTTCGTAAACAAATACTTTTATTTTTAATTACTCGTAAGATGTGTTTAATGTTGAATTATGCTCCGGTATCAGCTGTAACAGAACCGACCAAATTATAAGAGCACAAGTACAAAAACAAGCACCGAAGCGCTCAAATTTTCGAACTTGAGCCCATATAATCCCGGTAGTCAATCGAAACCACGAAGGATTTCAAACCAACTCGCTTACAACCAGGATCGCATCATTCAACATACAACATCATACGTTACATTTCACAAGTAGTGCTGAAATAAGTTTACACAAACAGAGTAGCAATTATTACAAACCAAGTTTGAAAGTAGCGGAAGCATAACACACACTAGTTGATTAAATACTGCCAGTCTGGATGATCGACATCCCACAAAAGCATGAGAAAAGTACATAGAGACGATCACGCCCTTGTGATCTAGTCATCATCACCCGCAGGGTGGAGACACGTCTTGCAGAATCCCTGATAAAGCATGTCATCTGCAACAGGAGGGAATAAACCCTGAGTACTGGAATGTACTCAGCTTGACTTACCCGTCGAAAACCAGAAATAAAATAACCCCAAGGATTATGCAAGGCTTACACAAGAGGCTAGCTGACACCACATTTTGTATAAAGGCATAAGTAGTTGAAACTCTTATAACCTGTACCAGCAGTTATTTTTAGCATTTACCTGTCATCTATCTTAGCACCTGTACTAAACATGCACTTGATTATAATCAAACAACATTATTATTATATCCATAGCAGGCATATCATTATGGCAACATTGTATCATTCCCTTAACCACCAGTTCATTTAATGAGTTCTACGTTGCCGCTGCTCAAGTCAAGTGCTCACTAACCGGGAGCGACGGCGATTCGAATCGAATTCCTATCCAGCTGGAGGGGTATTTCTAACACTCACCGCGCAGGCCCCTGCCAGGGTTGCACAAGCCACCTTTTCATATGATTCAGGAATCGCGGGTCCGAATGATGTCGCGACCCCAAGGGCGACACTCTGCCAGGTGATAGGGACTCTAACCCCCCCCCTTGGTCTCACGCCAATGTCCCCAAGCACATCCTTTCTCTCCTCCAAGAAGCAACCTACCATTCGATTCCCGGCCTGAACCACATTACTCGGCTTCGCGGTCGGAACGACTTATCCGGCCAACTAAGTGTTAGACTGCGTTCAACATGACTCAAGGACGTACAGCGAATCGGTCCTTAAACGACTCAGACGGGCATAGCTCCACACTCAAGACGTGAAGTGTCTTGCGGCTGTACTATCGAATTCCCGCTCGGTCTCAATTTCATTTTTAAGCATGGTTCCATCCACGATAGCCATAAAGCCACTCGTGACTCCTTCCTACATCTCGCGGATGACCGGAAATCACCCGACTTCTACCGTACTAAGCAGGGCGAAGCATTGACACGTGCCTAAACCTAATATAGGATTAAGTACGATATCTGGACAAGGACAGGTATAATGCAACAAGTGTTTCCATATAACTCCTACAACTTAATGCATTAAACAATTAAAAGTACTCAAGATTAATTTATAAAACAGTAGGTTCAGCATGCACCGGGGCTTGCCTTTCAGAAAAGTTGAAGGCCGGTGGTCCGGGCGCTCAGGAAGGTCGTCTGCGGGCACTCCTTCGCCTGCTGGATCCTCGGGCTCCTGCTGCTCCTGGTCCTCCTCCGGAATCACAGGCTCGAATTCGAGGAGAGTTACCCCCTCCGGTGCACCTATTGCATGAATGCACAATAAATATAATGGATGCATAAATGGGTGCAACATGCTCGGAATGAAACGCATTTCAGAACTAAAATACTCTATTCAAGTTATTTTATTAGTACGTGCAAATCTCTTCCCCAGTAGAGAAGTACTCACCTAATCTACTTAACCTAAGATAAAGCTGCTCATCCTCAGTTAAGGCCCTAACACCTAACAATTACAAAAGTAGCATGTCTTAGGATATCTCACCATATCAATCAGCAAAACACCACAGTAAGCATTCTGGACAGTAGCCACTTGTTGTTATCACAACTGGAGATTTATAATTCCAAAAGATATGATCTAAGACAATCTGGAAAGCCTAAGAAATGCACTACAATTCATTTTCAGACCTCAACTCCAAACTTCTAAGTTCTCCCTGTCAAACTTCACAAGTTCCAGAATCTGTCCTCTCAAAACAGAGAGTAGCAGATTTTGAACTGTCACTTTAAACAATAGTAACTCTCAAACTACTAAGCCAAATGCTTCCAAATTTTGACACAAGCTAGTTCATCAAGTTTACTCCAACTTTGGTATTTATAAGTTTTCCAGCAACCAATTTTATCAAAGCCAAATTTAGAATTACTACTAGCTGTCCAGAAAACCTACAATTACAAAGGTTACATATTTATTGATGTGACCAACATTCTCTAAGACCAAACTAATACTACTACAAGTTCACAAATGTCACAAAAACACCAGAAAGTAAGGTGTGCCCACCTAGAATATTTATTTATACTCATTTCTTATTTTACTTAATTAATTAGGTGGAATTTTAAACATATATGTAAACTGCTCCCAAAATTCTACAACAATTACAGAGGACTCTGTGACCCAAAAAGAGACTACTGTAAAAATTTGAACTAAATTTATTCACAGGAACTCCCTACACAAAATTCACAAGCTAATAAGGCTGATTTTTGCATAAATAGGAAACCCTATTGAAAAGTGTCAAACAACAGATTTCATATTTTTCTTAGACACTTTAAGGTACCAAGACATTCTTCAAAAATTTATAAGAACATTGCACATGTAGAAAAATTACTAAAATTCCTTTAAGCATTTCCTAAAATAACAAGATAGCATTATAACTTGAAAAGTACTTAAGCACTGCTGCCCAAATTTTTACCAGAGCTAGGGCTAGCATAGAGTAACCTACCCACCAAATTTCATGATTTATGGAACACTACAGCTCAAGTTATAAATTTAACAAATTTGCTTGCATTCCAAAACACATTTAAAGGATCTATTAAATTCTCCTAGAAATTAAACATCACATTTCAGATTTATATTTTTCTAAAATACTACACATCATGTAGACCCTAACAAAATTTATCTCATGATTTTTGGATCATTAAAACCCTAGATCTATATTTTTCCAACTTGTACAAAAATCAGTGACAAAATAATAAAAATGAATTTCATTTCGGATGAACTGGGCCGGCCCGGAAAACTCGGCCCACACACTCGCGCGCGCGGCCCGCTCAGCGCTCCCGCCCGTGCGCGACACTGACGGGCGGGCCCCCGCGGTCAGTGACCGGAGACAGGGGAGGCGGAGGCCCGCGAGCTCCGACGAGCTCGAGCTCGCCGGAGAAGAGCTCGCTCGGCCAATCGAACACCGCCTCGTGTTCTCCGTCACCCGGTGCGTCGATTGGTGCTCGTGGAATGGATGGGGATGGGGTGGAAGGGGCTTGTCACCGCGAGCGGCGGCCGGTGATGTCCGGTGGCGGCGCACCGTCGCCGGTGAGGATGTACGGTGCGGTCTAGGCTCGGTACGAGCTTCACCGAAGCTAGGCGGATCCATTTTGATAGGAAGGGAGGATGGAGAGAGACCCGAAGCACCCCGACCACGGTGAGGTCCCATGGCGGGCTCCGGCGACCTCTCGGAGACGGGGAAGAAAGCAATGCGGCTCACCTTGAGTCAAATCGCGGGCTTCGGTGGGTCAAGGGGATGGAGGGTGGTGAGGCGGAGGGATTGGCGAGGTCAGGCAGTCGGTGATGCGGTGTAGCTCGCGCTTGAGCTCGCCGGAGAAGAACGGCAATGGCGGCTCGGTTTCGGTGTTCTTGGCAACTGGAAGAGAGGGGGCGGAGGAATGGAGGCCGGCTCGCACGTCGTGGCGTCTTGAAGGCGTCGCGGCCTGACTGGTGGGGCCAGGGCCGGCGTACGGGCGCCACCGCGCCTCCACGCGTCGACGACGGCCTGCGGCCGGTCGGCCACTCTCCCGGCTGACGAAACTGAATCGGTGAATGGTGACAGCGATGACCGACTGACAGAGCGACTTCCACGATGATTATCTCCCAAACCGGTTCGAATTAGTCGAAGATGATTACACCAATTTTGTAGAGCTACATGAGGTCTACAAGTTTGTCAATTAGAGTTTGGGCTGGTTCGGCCTAGATTTGAAACTACAGAGCTCCAAAGTGGTGCCCCTTGAAACTGAAATGCAGTTTCAGAGATCAACGCCGACTGAAACCCTAACTTCTTGACACTATATCTCCTAAACTATTGAGAACCAGGTGATGGTGATATTGACAATGTTGTAGAGCTATGTATGGACAACAACTTTGTCAATTGGCTCAAAGGCTGGTTTGGCCTGGTTTGTGAGTTACAAGTTGCTAAAGTGAGGTACAGTGAAACTGAAAAGTCCAATTTCCAGACTTAGAATTTTTCTAAGTGTTGATCACCACTCAAGCTGACTTGTGGGCCATTTTTGAGCATGCTCTGGTCATTTTCATGAGATGGCCATATTAGAACTTTTGTTCCTCATGAAATTCTCTACAACTTTACTTAAGGTTGCTTCTCCATGCAAGATTTCTAAGCTGGACTTTTTAACTGGTCAAACTAGAGCCTTCTAGGGTCAAATGGTGGTCAACTTCTCTTGGAGGGCAAATTTGTAATTTTGGTCAACATGAAACTTGTTCCAAATGTTACCCTAAGTATAACTAAGGTGTTGTAGGTCATGATTGGCTACCTTACCATTTTGTTACACCAACTATCAAATACTTCATGAAATAAATCAAACAAACCCTAGAATAATCACATGTGTTGCATCACATAAAATAACAAACATGAATGATGCATGCTTATGCTTATGCAATGCAAATGCAAATGCAATGCAATTAAGGACTAAACACTTGAAGTGTTACAAAAAGAACTAACCTTTTTCTTGCTATGGTCCCCGTCCCAAACCTCCGTCCTCGTCGTCCTCTTTTCTACTCAACAGGAGAGCTCACCTTTCTTTCGTACGCTGAACGGCTCCAGCTGCCGCCGTTGTCCATTCTGTCGCCGCCGCCAACCTCGCCACATCGGTCCTCTTTTCTATCCAACAATGCAGAAGCACCAGGGTGATCGTTCTACTATGTCGGGCGCGGATATAACTTGCGTTAGACTGTCTCCAACAGTGGGAAGGCAAACGCGAGACGCAATGCCTAGTTTGAATACCGCACAGTAAAAGGGTGCGTGATCCAAAACGAAGCTTCTCCAACAACCGATGCATCCTCATCCCCATTTTCTCCCTGCCAAGCCCGTCTCCCCTATCCATCTGCTCCTTGTGCGGCGTCCACCCCGCCCGCAGCTCGTCGGCGCCGCCTCCACCCCCCGCACCTCCAGGCGCTCTCCCGCGCTGTCGTCGTCGTCCGCGGGCCCCGCCCCGCCGGCAACAACAGCAACTCGTGGCCGCCGGCGCAGATGGTGGCGACGTGGTGGGAGCAGATCCGCGGCGGTGGGGGGCGGCGTGGCGGCGGCTCCCCAAGCTCGCCCCACGAGAGCGTGGGCGGCGGCGGGGATGCAGTCCGTCTCTGGTGGCGTGGTGTGGGCTTCGGCGTGGCGGGAGGCGACTACGTCCTTGGCGGCGTGGGCTTTGGCGAGGTGGCGTCCGCGGCGCTGACCCCCCTCGCCGGGCTCCCTCCCTCCGGCGTGCGAGCGGGCCACCACCGGAGGTTTGCCTCGCGAGGAGAGAGGCGATGCATTTGTGGCTATCGTCTGGGCCGGTACCCACAGTGGGTTAGCTGTACGGGTCATCCGTTGGAGTCTTGGAGAGTATTTTGGGTAGGCAAAAAGCACCGTAGGGGACGCATTTTGGGTTTGTCTCTCCGTGCTGGAGACAGTCTTAGGGATCTACTGCCATTCTTGTTCCACGTACGAGTCACTTACGTTTCGGCGAAAAAAAAATGCGAGTACATCGACCAGAAAACCGGTAGACCCGAGTTCTGGCCAACCCGAACATCGCCGCTTCTTTTAATTGCTCCGCTCCGCGCGCAGGCCAGGCTCGAGGGATTCGTCACAGACGGCGGCTCCGCCTGCGCCTGCCCCGCCTCCGTCTGCTGCGGCTACCGCGGCAAGGTCAGTCTGCTCGATCACATTCACATGACCATCTGTTTCGGAACACTGCGCCGGTTCTGTGGTTTTTGCGCGGAAATTATCAGGCTTTTCTTCTCCGCGCCGCGCAGGTGCTGTCGGCGCTGCAGTTCGAGAAGCACGCGGGGGTGGAGTCGAAGAACCAGAACGGTCACATCCTCCTCCCCAACGGCAAGTCGCTCTACGACCTGTTCCACGAGCTCAGGGACGTTCCCGCCGAGGCGTTCACAGAGGAGTTCCGGGCGGCCGCCGGGGTACCCATTACCGTGCCCGCCGCCGAAGCCTCATCTGCGCCGCAGGGGCAGCAAGCGGGTGCGCCCGCGAGCTGGGAACCCAACGGGGTTCAGGTTGACGGCGTGACGGCGGAGCCCCCTTCGGCCCGTGCGCCTGGACGGGGAGACGTGGTGATGCTGACCGAGGAGGAGAAGGCCAGCTTGTGTCCGCTTGGTTCGAAGTGAGCGATTCCACTGATCGATTTGTTATGGCAACTATCTATGCGATGGTGTAATTTCGTAGCGAAGGGTTAGATCTTCACTGGGACTCGGGGACATGTGTTCAGTCATAAACTGGCAGAATCAGACAAGTATTTATGCAATTATCTCTATTAGTAGTCGTTGCAGGTTTAGTCCAGTCTTAGTCCCTTCTGTTTTTGAGCAGGGAAAGCAGTTCCACGACTGAGTCGGACACTATGTGCGGCGTTGAAGGGCCTGCTACAGAACAGATCAAAGATGAAGCAGGTGGTGACCCTGTGATGCATGATGTTAAAGTGCAAGTGACGGAAACAAAGTATCAGCTAGACAGTGACCTTAGAGATGTTAGAGGATTGCTGTCCACTGGACTTCTTGAAGGTTTCAGGGTGACCTACAGGAAGGATGAGGTGTGTGTTGTTCCTCCTAGCATTAGGATTGTTGATTCAGTAAACTGATCGAAAAATATGGTTTTATATCTCAAGAACAACATTTATGCTTCATTTTGATTATCTTTAGGTGGAGAACGTTGGACGGATAAATGGACAGGGTTATTCTTGTGGCTGCCCAGAGTGTAATTACAGTAGTAATGTAAGCTTTCTGGTACTGCTTGTGTTGTATCAATGATAAGTTCTACGCCTCTTTGTAAATTATCTGATACCTGACCTCATGATGCCTGATAAATTTTAGATTATGAATGCATGCGAGTTTGAGGCGCATTCTGGTCAGTCATCCAACAACCAGAATGATCACATCTTCTTGGATAATGGGATTTCTCTATTCAGGGTGGTGAAAGCACTAAAACCTTGTAAGCTTAACATGCTTGGGGATTTCATTGAAGAAAAGATTGGTTTCACTCCTAATTTGGATGAGTATAACAAGTGGAAAGGTATTTTAGCTAGCACCTAAGGATTTATTGTTTTTGTGTGTTGCTCAGAATGTGCTAATTTTTCCCCTGTCCCATCTTCCATCTTGTTGATCATTTAGCTTCGTTTCAAAAGAGGAAAGATTACTCAGATGCTGTGGCTTCAGATGGTTGTTCGACTCAGAGGTAGGTTGCATTGCAAAATTTCAATAAGACTTAGGTTCAGATTTATAAATACCTATATGCCGTGCCGTGTTATTTCAAGACCTATTTATGTTCCTATATTCTATATATGCATGCATAGTTTTACCTACTATTGTTTTGGGGCTTCAGCTCCTGTATATGCTCGGTAAGCTCATAAACCTTGCAAGGGATGGCTTGGGCTAGTGAATGCATTTTCAGTGAGAATTGATTCTTAACTTTGAACTGACCATCCCTATCCTTGCTAATTTATTTTTCTATCTCTTAACTGTTTTAGCAAACCTTTTCACCATTTCGATGAAGTGTACTGCCAATTTGCAGTTAAGTACATTTAAATGATCATAATGCTCCTCATGCTAACTTCACCTTGCTGTGAAACCCCACTTCTAGTTCACGTGGGTCGGCTGTGGGGGAGATGATTTATAGTTTGAGAAACTACTTGAAAGAATCTGCCAGCAATACCATCTCAAACCTTAACTGGAGTGTATCTAAAAGGCGGTCTGGGAGACAGTTTAGACAAGGAGGCACTGAGACTTCAACTCCAACCTTTAGCGGAAGCCCAGGCAAAGGGGTTTTTTGCCTCTCTATTGGCACCTCAGAGAAGAAAGGCACTGAAGAAACTCGCAGTGAGAACACAGGAGGTCCTCTCAGCATCGATGGTGTTAAGTCTGATTCTCCAGTACCTACTGCAGTAAGCCCGAAATACTGTAAACATGATTCCACAAATTTAGGGCTTTCTTTATCAAGTCCAGTAACAATCGCGCAAGGGCCACTCCCAAACTACAGCATAGACTCAAAGTCAAAAGAATCAAAAACAAGGTAAATGATTAAGTCTTTTGTAACATTTAAGGGATCTTTCTGCAAAAGCTAGTGAAAGGTGTTCTTTTACATGACATTTTGAAATGATACATAACCTACCTTTTCCTCAGGGATACCACTTTGCATCCACTGATTTTCAAGGAGGGTGGCCTTGCAGATAATACTTTGTTGACTTACAAGTTGAAGAGTGGAGAGGTGCTCTGGATATTTATGTGAACTATATTGGCCCCCTTTTTCCGCAATCACCTGAATCTGTAGCACTCTTAAGAGGACTCATGCTTCACTGTTTTTTAGGCTCTAAAGCAAGGGTATAAGCGGGGAACAGGTATCATCTGTAACTGTTGCAGTCAAGAGGTACAAAACTAAACAATCAGCGATTTTTGTTTCTTAGGGTCTAATCATTCTGCATGAGGACCAATTGATGTTTTTGCTGTTCTCTTTCGACTCCAGTTTACTCCTTCACACTTTGAAGAACATGCTGGCATGGGGAGAAGACGGCAACCGTAAGCACCACCATTTTTGGGAAGAAATTGTGCCTATGCGAACTTTATTACTCATAGAAGAGCTATAAGTTCAAAATGGCATTCAATTAACTTTTTGTAATAATCTAGACCTAAAAAAAGAGTTCTTGGGTGTTTAAGTTCATCTAAGTGGTGAAAACTTTATGTTTCAGGTATCACAACATTTATACACCAGAAGGATTAACACTTCATAAGCTAGCTCTGCAACTGCAAGATCATTTGAATTCAAATGGATTTGACAATGCTAGTGTTTCCAGCTTCAGTGACTACCCTAACCTTACTTCTTCATCAGGTAACTTAATGGGTATTGTGTAATGCGTACTCCAAGGTTCATTGTAATAACCAATAGCTTATTTAGGTTTGTGTCTATTTCATTAAATTACCCAGTGCAGATTATTCGGTTTGCTGCATGTTGAGCGGTTATGGCTCATGATCTCTTTTGAATTAGCAGCTATGCCTGCACCCTTTGTGAATGCTCAGGCATATATTGGTTGATGTCTTTGTGTTGGTCGGTTTAAAAGAGGGTATCCTGCTGCAATAATGTACCATCAATTCACCTTGTTGGAAGATGACTATGTAGTTCCCTTGGCCATAGGACCTGCTTGCTAAGATCCTAAGAGATTCCTTCCTTCCTTGTTTTTAAGGAATAAATTATTTGAAAGTTACATTGGGTGTGTTTGGTTTCTTGGCTAACTTCTAGCCTGGGCAGCCTTAGCCTCTGTATTGTGTAAGCCTGGCTAGCCCTAGGGCGTGTTTGGTTGCCTGGTTTGTTTCGATACAGTCACCTCTTCTCTGAATTGGTAACGTTACCCCCTTTGAGGCATTTTGTCGAACAAGTGGTGGGCATTCGCCAGCCTCTACGCCCTGCCGGCGTCGCCCAGCTATAAACATTGCTCTGCTGGTAATAACATCGAGCAAAAAAGCTTGGCATGAATCAAACAAGATAACTACTGGCATACAGACAGGTAGTACAGCTTGTTCTGCTACTAATCACACACATCTATTTAGCCTGATCTACAAATCCTTCTCTTCATCCTCCTGCTGCTGCTTCAAGTGCGCGTTTGCGCAGCCATAATCCTCCTGAGGTAGTACCTCCTGAGCGCCCTGGGCAGGTAGAACGGTAGTAGGAACGTGAAGAGGTTGAATCCCTAGAACGCCAGGTTGGCGGCCGCGAACGCCCTGCTGGTCACCACCAGCCGCGGCGGCACGGGCGGGCCACGCCCGAGGTTGTTGCGCTCCTGCAGCTCCTCGCTAGCCACTCGGACGCCGCGAACATCCTGCGTACGATGTACATCACGGGCACGGCGGCCTCGTCGTCGTTGCTGCCGGGCAGCCGATGGGCGCCCTAGTTGCTCGAGTACCATCACCGGTGGGTGTGCGAGGTGCGCCACCCCATTCGCGCTCTCGGGCCTGGACGACGCCTGCCGAGCGGCGCTCGAGGACATCGTGGAGTTCCAGCGTAGGGCAACCACCGTGAATTCCATGGCCGCGCGAACCCGTTCGCGCGATTGCGCCGCCGCGTGAGCCTGCCGCCGAGCTTGCCGCCATGTGCCGCCTCGCGAGCCCGCCACCGAGCTTGCCGCCGACTGCGCCGCCTTGCGAGCCTGCCACCGAGCTTGCCGCTGACTGCGCCGCCTCGCGAGCCCGCCACCGAGCTTACCGCCGACCGCGCCGCCTCGCGAGCCCGCCACCGAGCTTGCCGCCTCATGGAGGAGCGGGCGGAGGAGCGCAAGCGGAGGAGCAAAGGACCGGCGGGCGCGGAGAACCTGGCGTGGGCAGTGAGGAGACTTAACGCCGGCTTAGCCAAGCCTGGCCACGGAAAAACGGATCTCCATCTCGTTTTTCCAGAGCCTGGCTAATGCCTCTAAAGTGGCTTAGCTGGGCTTGGTTAGGAGCTGTTTACAAGCAACCAAACAGCTGGAAGTTGGCTTCGTGGAGCCTGGTTGGGGGTTAGCCACCCAACCAAATAGGCCTGTTCTATCTAATGACAACGAAAAAGAAAGGGGTGGGGGGTGGTAGGGCATTTAAGTGTCTACGGACTTTCTAAATGCTAAGACCATACCAGGTTTATCTTTGCCCCATCTTGTTAACTAGCCCGAACCAAAGAAACTTTTGGAAATATTAATGATTGCCAGTTGTCATAACGAATTGCTTTCAAATGTCAGATTACTGCAGTATTAAGCTCGGTTTGTTGGGTTTTGTTCAACTTTTGCAAGAGATAGGTATTTATGTCTCTAACCATTCCAGTCGATGGTTTTGTGGCCTGGATCGTTGGGTTAACTAGAAGGATACCCCACGCGTTGCTGCTTGACTCTCTTAGAAATAACATAGTTGTATATATGAGTTAAATCATCTACATGTTCTTACATCCATTCTTATCAAAATTGGTTGCATTAAGAGGTTGGAAGTTAGCAGGACATGGCTTTTAGTGGGAGATGATGTGGATAGTTAGTGGAAGATGATGTGGATGGCTTGCATATTGAGATGGAACATGTAGTGGGGATTAGCTTTATAAGAGATATAGATTTGAGGAATTGGACTGTTTTAGTTTTAGGACTATGAGGTTGATACTTGATGCCTTACGTAGATGGAACTTTAAGCATGGAGGCACTGCTGGTGTTCTCATGTTGAACTATTTGCACTGAGCACTTGCCATTCCTAAAGGATGGAAGGGTAATAAGGTAATCCCCTCATGGAAGTTTTTCAAGGCAAGACATTAACTTGTGAGCAAAAAGTTCTGCAAAGGTCAGGGCATGGTACACACTACACAACAATCACACTTTACGAGGAGAATAGTATCTTTCTGCTAGATTCCCTCCTGCGGATTGGAAAGGTTGTATATCCTTACTCACAGGGCCTTTTGTCTAAGGAAAATACTTCTAGAGAGAGAAGGATGATGGGTAGTGACTACTGACTAAGCAGTGCTCCTGCGGCATCTTGCCTGGCCATAGTGTTGAAGTGAAGGAGTTGTTGAATAGTGAAACTTTTTGGGATGGCGATGTGGTCTTCAAGCGAGGGCTCTCATATTCTTGGTGGATTTACTACTACCATCCTTCATTTGTTTTGCTTTACTACTACCATTCTTGCTGTACCCAGAGCTTGCAAAGTCATCTACTACTGTCTTGAGATGGATACGATATTGCTGTATATTGTTTGTTCTAGAGGGTGTTTATCTGTATAAAGATTTTTAAAAAAAATGGTTGAAATGAAGTTTCTTTTTCCTCCGCAATCATCGGTACCTCCTATCCTGGCTTCACAATACGTTTTTTTTTACTTAATTGGTTTGATACAGTTTTGTCACTAAATCTACTAAGTTGTAAAATGACTTATGAGCCCTGATTTGTTCCTTACCATCTTTGTTTTTTCGCACTTGCATGAATGCACTGGTGATCTACTGTGTATAAATGATTCCTTCAATTTTCTGTTCTTGTGTGTTCAAAGTGCATAGTCGAGTTGGTTTATGTACCTTCTGCAGATACAGTATTTTTCCAATATCTTTATAAGTGAGCAGAGTAATTATGCTTGGACTTCACACTGCCCTGTGAAAAGAACTGACTTGGCCTCAGTAGTCAGTAGCCCTTTTTTGTTTCTTTGGTCACATATAGATTTTTATTTGAAGGCTATGTTATTTAGATCTGATTGTATTACCTTTAGGCAATGAGGGAGTGATCGTTGAGCTTTATGTTTGCCAATAATTTAGAGCCTCTGTGTTGTGCCAATTGGTTCATTTTATTACAGGTTGTGGCAGAGAACCTTCTACTACCAGTGGACCTATTGTTCCCCTGAAACGGACTTTACAAGAAAGAGTGGTCGAAACAGAGAATTGCTACTTCTGTGGGTAAGATACTACTAATAAATATTTTTTATCGATAGATTAATAGGATCAGGTGAGCTCCTTTATATGAAAATTTGCATCTTTACATAATGTCAGGTATGGCCACACAACCATTGGAAATATCGATCCAGACACGATTATCTTCTGTAACCAGGTCTGTTCTGCTTAATGCTTATGTGGTTATGCCCAACGTATTGCCTTTGATAGATTGCTGGCTTGTGAATTATGCCTTCTTGTTACTATTTGCAGTGCGAGAGACCATGCCACGTGAAATGTTACAACAATAGAGTTGTAAAAAAGAAGGTTTGTGACCTTTTCAATTATATGGGCGAAGGGAAGGCCTGCCATTGTGAATGATACATCTGAATGATTAAACTGAACATTTCAGGTGCCTTTGGAAATTTTGAAAGAATACGTGTGTTTTCGCTTCTTGTGCTGCCAAGAATGTCAATCGCTTCGTGACTGTCTAGAAGAAGGATTGGAAAAGTGTGAAGAGATTGTCTTCCTTAGACGGATAAGATCCAATATTTGTTGGCGGCTTTTAAGTGGAATGGACGCAAGTAGGGATGTCAACCTCTACATGCCTCAGGTCATTGATATCTTCAAAGTAAGTTGTTCTTTCGCTTATAAATTTTGCATCTGCCTGTCAGTAGCTTCTTGGCTGTATAGTCTCACCTTGATCTCTGTACTTCATAGGATGCATTTGTGGAATCTACTGATGAGCACAGTGACATCTTCTCAGATATGGTTAATTGGTATGTTCTTGCTTATTTTGCCTACTTTTAAGTCATGTATGAGTGGGTTCATTGATCTGCGTTTACCTGTAGTCTTTTTTTTTCATAGATTGAAGTATGTAAACAATCTAAACTTCATTGTTGCAGCAAAAATGTAGACCAAGAGAAGGATTTTCGAGGAATTTATTGTGCACTGTTAACTGCAAGGTGGTTCTTTTCCGTGCCATGCCTTTCATTATTATGCCATTTTGTTCTTCTGGTTTTCATAGTGACGCCTCTATTATGCCTTCAATACTTGCATTTTTATGGTTCTGCGTGCAAACTTTACAAAAAGAGCACACATATAAACTGCAGATTTTAGTGTCCTCAAACTGAGTATATATATTTTTTTGTTGCTGGTATTCTTACTTTTTATTTTCCTATTTTGATTTTATTGCAGCACGCATGTTGTGTCTGCTGCGATTCTGAAAGTGCGCATGGAACAAATCGCAGAACTGGTCCTTATTGCCACTCGTAGAGAGTGCAGAAAAAAGGTGGAATTGAACTTGAACCAGACACTCCATAGCTGATATTGTCGAGTACCTCATGTAATATGATTCTACATGTCCCACTCCTAAAGAAAGAAAGAAAGCAATGCACTAGAGAATGTCGATGAGTCACTGACTACATTTTTTTCAAAAAGAAAATGATTTGGAATATATTTAGTCATCAAGCATTAATTGTATCAGCAGATAATTTTGGGTGCTGTTCCACTTTATGTTAATTCTCCATCCTTAGATCTGATCCCTGGGTCCCTTCACCTACCCGTATGGGAGTCCAATTTTTTTAAGGACTGGCATACGATGATGTTGTTTTGTTTTGATAATTCCGAATGAAACCATTTCAGCTACTTTTACTATTGAGTCTTATTGTTTGGCATTTCTTTGTGCAGGGTTACTTCATACTTCTCCTAAAGTCAATCGAGGCAAATTTGAGAGCCTGGAATGTAAGCCTTCTTATTGCGCCTGTTGACCCTGAAATGGCGCAAATCTGGTCAGAGAAGCTCGGGTTCACCATTTTATCAGCTGAAGAGGTAACCACATTATCTGTCGCATATTCTTATGGTTCATTAAATGGTGAAGCTATTTGATTAAATTTTTGAACCAAGACTAACCGAATATTACAAATTCTTTCCTTTGTTCTGCTAATACTAACAGTACTACGCTCACTACTTGTTCTGTTGACAGAAGGAGTCAATGCTGGAGTCGCACCCCTTGGTGATGTTCAAGAACCTAGTCTTGGTGCAGAAATCACTTGCTTGAGCAAATCTAATCTGTGTTTGCTTATACTACTTCAGAAATGGAAACCTAGTTTGTAATGTATGGAAGAGAATTTACCTTTGCCCATGTTTAGATCACCTCAAAATTCCAAGTTTTTTCACTCTCTCTCTATCACATCAATTTTTAGCCGCTTGCATGGAGTACTAAATGTAGGTAAAAAAAATATCTAATTACACAGTTTAGTTCAAAATCACGAGATGAATCTTTTGAGCCTAGTTGATCTACGATTGGACAATATTTGTCAAATAAGACGAAAATGGTACTATTCATCAGGTTGAAAAAATCTTCAATCTAAACAAGGGCTTTGTACATAATGTAGTTTAGTCTAGGAGATGATTCAGGGCATAACCTTTCTAGAAACGAGACAGTACGGACATGAGTTTGTTTATTTTTCTTATATTAGATACTTCTATGTAGAGTCTAGTTGCGCGTGTGCAGGGCGTCATTTGCCATACAGCTTGGTGCGTGTGACTGCAGCAGGTGTTCTCACCTGTATAATCGAGTGATCACACGTGCTTATTATGACAATGTAAGGCTGTCCGACACGTGCTTTTTATACGCACGCTCCCACCATAATGATCCATTTTTATGCCTGGTCGTTTACGATGGGTACGAGTTTGCAGTTAGTAACTTTTCTATACAGTTATATGCAATCAATGCGTATATCAGCCGACGGAGTACTTCCTCCATCCCAAACTTTCTAACTTTCTTGAGAGTAAAAATAACTCTAACAAAATTTATATAATAAAATAATAATATTTATGATACGAAATATGTATCATTAGATCCTTCATTAATTATATTTTCATAGTATATCTATTCGATGTCTAAAATCTTTGTGATTGTCTCTATAAGTTTGATCAAACTTGAGATGTTTTGATTCTAGAAAAAGTTAGAATAACTTATAATTTAGGACGGAGGGAGTAGCTCTTTAGATAAGCTCATCTCGACGTTGTCATTATAAGCCAAGTTTATCTAAGCTGAACTAAAAGTTCCAAAGATTCTGTTCTAGTCAGTGCCGACACTAGGATTTTGAGGGCCCTCCGGGAAACTCGTCGTGACGGCCCTGTAGACCATGTATAAAATCTTATATAATAACAAACTTTAGAATCTCAGGCACAACACTACTTGAAGCTGAAAAAAAACTTATGTATAACACTCTTTTTTTATTGAATAAACTGATCTTCTTGTTTTTTCGTGTACTTTTCTCAGCCCATGATAAATGTTTCTTAGGTAACATTTTAAAATTCTAACACCTAAATTAGAAGAAAAACATGAATATATCTATATCTATACATATCTAATAATATAATTAATACTAAAGAGGCAAAATTTCTGCCACTAATAAGTTTTCATCCAACCTAACTTGAAAAGCCAGAAGTGTCATACGGGCAATGGGTTGAACGAAGGGAGCCACACGTCTCATCACAGAGTCCAGTTAGGATACGTTGGTTTGCTGGTAACCAAGGAAATCAAATCGATTTGTTTATTTGGTTCGGAATTGGATTGGGCAATATCTGCATGGAGCACGTACATGGTAGATCCAATCGTGCAGACATATGGATTCGATCTTCATCAGTACGTACTAAATCAAACTACATACTTGGTTGTGAGTCCACATACAGCAAGTTATGAGTTATGACACGTTGTTTGATTGAGATTATTGTATGAGCAAGAACATGAGTTTGTCTCATTGTTAATTATAGGGCCTACTTGTGTAGTTATTGATCTGGCGTCTCCAGAAGTACTTCTCGTTGACGGCAAAATTGACACAGTGCAAAGCAGCTCCTCGTTAGCGGCGCGGCCACCCGCTCAGGATGTCCCCGCATCCATTCTTTTTCTTCCGTCGACACGTTCTTGTCTGTGTCCTTTGTCGGGTTCTTTTTTCTTCTTCCCGGCTAGCGCCGAGACATCCGCACCCCGACTCCTCCGTCACGTTGCGCAGACGTACCTCCCGCGCCCCCTCGGTCACGCGTGCCCGCGGCAAACACCGCACTGTCAATGATTCGCTCGCCCACGCCCACGCATACGCGGGGGACCACTCGAGCCCGCTGCACTTCACACGCCTGCATGCACGCGGGGACCAGTCCCAATCACCTGCCCACCTACGGATGCGCGTCGCGGAGGTGTCTGCCGGCCTCGGGCACCGACACGATGACCCACGGCTGCAGTAGTCCTATGTCCATAAGCCACCCGCACCATTGCAACGTGTGCCTCCCAGATCTACTTTTAAAATATCCAGATGAAACACTTGCAACATACATTTAAAATAGATAAAATACTTTAAACATACGCTTGAACACATGTATAGTCATAACAATATATGCAACATCCAGATCTATTTTGCAACATCCAAATATACTTCTACAATATCCTGATAAAACATTTGGAACATACGTCTGAAAACAACTGGAACACTTAAAACTGCAACATGAAACATACGCTTGCAACATGCGTATATAGCCATTGCAACGTACGCAACATCTAGATGAAACATTTGAAAGCATGCGCATGAAACACTTGAAACACTGCATCGCTAACGGAGGGGCCTCGGGACCGGTCGATTCTGGCCATCAGGGTAGGAGCTGGCGGCGTGCGAGCACCACCAGCACCGGGCGTGCTCATGGGTGCCCTTGGCTCGACCGTGGATGACCTTAGGCGCTCAGGCACATGCGCCCAACGACCATTATTGGCAAGGGCAGCGGCGGCGCCCCGCGATGGCGAGTAATCCCGGCGGTGCTAGGTTGGGGAAGAGGCCGAGGGAGACGGTGTGGTCGGCTTGGGTGGAGGAAGGAGGCGGTGGCGGTGGCATGGGACTCTGCTGCAGCCACGGACACAAGATAGAGACCGAGAGATAGGGAGGGCGAGAATGGAGAGAGCGGGATTGGGGCGTGCGGCGCGAGCGGGAGCGAACGGACGGCACGATAATGAGTGGGAAATTTCTGCGGCGCGGGCGGAAGCGAGCTGAGCGAGGCGTCTAGACGAATGGACGCTCTCAACCAAGCATTATCGTTTTTATTCTCCTTTTTCCAATTCCGTGTCTTTTTTCCTTATTTTTTTCTCCTATTTTTCCTTTTTTTTGTTTTTTCCTTTTCGTGCGTCGTTCTCTGTCAGTTCAGCCAGAAATATGAAACCACAACGGGGTGGGCGCCCTCCCCTTATCTCTCAGCGTCCATTTCGCATTAAGATTCGTGCTGGAGTGCTTCAAAATCTATGTCCCAGTGTTTTAAAATCGGTGTCTAGGTGTTTTTTTTACCTGCACGAATCATGGAACAAACTGAATGATGGGATAAGGGATGTGCGTCCACACATTGCAAGTTGCAGCCCAGCTCTCCGCGAGTCCGCGGCTCGTCGCCTCTGACTCCGCGTGTGCGCGTCGCGAACTCGAGTCACGATCAGAGTGCAACGCGGCTGCTCGCCTCCTCTGTGCCCGTGGTGAAAACTGCGAAAGAAAAGGCCGAAAGGCCGACGATCTTCTTGGCCAGCTGGCTAGTTTTCTGCCTCTTTCTTATTAGGGCCCTGTTTAGATACCAAATATTTTCCCAAATTTCACTATGCAAAAAGAAGATTCCTCGTCACATCAAAATGCCGGCACATGCATGGAGTACTAAATGTAGATAAAATTAAAAACTAATTGTACAGTTTTGTTGTACTTTGCGAGACGAACGTTTTAAGCCTAATTAGTCAATTTTTGAACAATTATTATCAAATAAAAACAAAATGCTACAGTACTAAGTACCACACAGTGATTCCGAACTAAACACGGCCTAGGTTTGCTGATGGCTGGTGGACTGTACGGCTAGGCGTTTGTTTACCTGGGCCCTGGGCTCGAGCCCCTTCGGCCCCCCTTCCCCCAGCCGTCCCGAACCTGAGCAGCTCACCTTTGTGTCCTTATACGCTGAACGTCTCTAGCCGCCGCCGTTCACCATTCTGTCGCCGCCGCCAACCTCCTCTTTTCTATCAATCAATGCAGAAGCAGCAGGGTGATTGTTCTACTACGTCGGGCGCGAATATCACTTGCGTTAAGGATCTACCGCCATTCTTGTTCCACATACAAGTCACTTACGTTCTCCAGAAACAAAATGCGAGTACAGCTTGTCACCTACAGTACGGCCACCGGAACATCGCCGCTCCTTTTAATTGCTCCGCTCCTCGCGCAGGCCAGGCTTGAGGGATTCGTCACCGACGGCGGCTACGCCTGCGTCTGCCCCGTCTCCGCCTGCTGCGGCTACCGCGGCAAGGTCAATCACCTCGATCACATGCCCATCTGTTTCGAACACTTCGCCGGTTCTGTGGTTTTGTTCGGAACTTCTCAGGGTTTCTTCTTCGCGCCGCGCAGGTGCTGTCGGCGCGGCAGTTCGAGAAGCACGCGGGGGCGGAGTCGAAGAACCAGAACGGTCAGGGGCGTGTTCTACGACCTGTTCCACGAGTTCAGGGGCGTGCCCGCCGAGGCGTTCGCGGAGAAGATCTGGGCGGCCGCCGGGGTACCCATGACTGTGCCCGCCGCCGAAGCCTCATCTGCGCCGCAGGGGCAGCAAGCGGGCGCGCCGAGCTGGGAACCCAACGGGGTTCAGGTTGACGGCGTGACGGCGGGGCCTCCTTCGGCCCCTGCACCTGGACGGGGAGACGTGGTGGTACTGACCGAGGAGAAGGCCAGCTTGTGTCCGCTTGGTTCGAAGTGAGCGATTCTACTGATCGATCTGTTATGGCAACTATCTATTCGATGGTGTAATTTCGTAGCGCAGGGTTAGACCTTCACTGGGACTCGGGGACATGTGTTCAATCATAAACTGTCAGAATCAAACAAGTATTTATGCAATTATCCCTATTGGTTTTGTGTGTTGCTCAGAATGTGCTAACTTTTCCCCCGTCCCATCTTCATTCTTGTTGATCGTTTAGCTTCGTTTCAAAAGAGGAAAGATTATTTAGATGCTGTGGCTTCAGATGGTTGTTCGACTCAGAGGTAGGTTGCATTGCAAAATTTCAAATTTTCAATAGGACTTAAGTTCAGATTTATAAATACGTTTATTCCGTGCCATGTTATTTCAAGACCTATTTATCTTCCTATATTCTATATATGCATCCATAGTTTTACCTACTATTGTTTTGGGGCTTCAGCTTCTGTATATGCTCGGTAAGCCCATAAACCTTGCAAGGGATGGCTTGGGCTAGTGGGACGCATTTTCTGTGAGAATTGATTCTTAACTTGGAACTGACCATCCCTATCCTTGCTAATTTATTGTTCTATCTCTTAACTGTTTTAGAAAACCTTTTTCACCATTTCGATGAAGTGTACCGCCAATTTGCAGTCAATTACATTTAAATCATCATCATGCTCCTCATGCTAACTTCACCTTGAAAGAATCTGCCAGCAATACCATCTCAAACCCTAAGGGCCGGTTCAGATCCAATTTTTTTGCAAAATGGCACTGTAGCAAGTTTCGTTGTTATTTGACAATTAGTGTCCAATCATGGTTTAATTAGGCTTAAAAGATTCGTCTCGTCCATTTCGTCTAAACTGTGTAATTAGTTTTATTTTTTATCTATATTTAATACTTCATGCATGTGTCTAAAAATTCGATGTGACAGAGAATCTGAAAAATTTTGCAAAATTTTTAGGAACTAAACAGGGCCTAACTGGAGTGCATCCAAAAGGCGGTTTTGGGGACAGTTTAGACAAGGAGGCACTGAGACTTCAACTCCAACCTTTAGTGGAAACCCAGGCAAAGGGGTTTCTGGCCTCTCTACTGGCACCTCAGAGAAGAAAGCCACTGAAGAAACTCGCAGTGAGAACACAGGAGATCCTCTCAGCATCGCTGATGTTAAGTCTGATTCTTCAGTACCTACTGCAGTAACCCCTAACTACCCTAAACATGATTCCACAAATTTAGGGCTTTCTTTATCAAGTCCAGTAAAAATCGCGCAAGGACCACTCCCAAACTGCAGCATAGACTCAAAGTCAAAAGAATCACAAACAAGGCGTTTGGCTTTTCTTTGTGCAGGGTTACTTCATACTTCTCCTCAAGTCAATCGAGGCAAATTTGAGAGCCTGGAATGTAAGCCTTCTTGCTGCACCTGTTGACCCTGAAATGGCACAAATCTGGTCAGAGAAGCTCGGGTTCACAATTTTATCAGCTGAAGAGGTAACCGCATTCTCTGTCGCATACTCCCTCCATCTCAAAAAGAAAGTCATTATGAGATGTGTGCAGGTCAAACTTTCTCAACTTTGACTAGGTTTGTAGAAAATGCGTGTAACATTTATATCTATCTTCAAATAAGTTTATTATGAAAGTAATCCCTCCATGTTAGTAAAAGAAGTCGTTTTGGACAAGGTTTGAGTCAAACATTGGGAATATAAATCATGAATAACTTTTAAGTTGATAAGTTTAGAAATGTGAAAACCATATAAATAGATTTGTCTTGAAATATACTTTCATAAAAGTATACATATATCACTTTTAATTAAATAATTTTATAGAAAAATGAAGTCAAAGTTATGCTTTGGAGACCGTGTCATTATCTAAAACGACTTCTTTTACCAACCTGGAGGGAGTATATTCAATGATCTATCTAATGATACTAATTATGTCTTATAATTATTAATATTATTTTACATATAATTGGTCAAAGTTAAAAGTAGTTGACTTCTCGGAAAGCGAGAATGACTTCTATTTTGGGACAGAGAGAGTATTCTTCTGGTTCATGAAATGGTGAAGTTATTCGATTAATTTTTTGAACCAAGACTAACTGAATATTACAAATTGTTTCCTTTGTTTTGCTCTAACTTGTAAATTTCATTCCAGGGGCTATTCCGTTTTGGCTATTAGAATGGAATATTCCAGTACCGGCCCATAACGGTGTACCATTCCGGACTTTATAATAATAATAATAATATGTGAATAAACTTATACATAAATGTACATATAAATATATTCTAACTTAACTTATGGCATAATTAACATTTTTATCAAATTAAAATATCATTCAACAAGTTCATAAGACCTTATTTCAAAGTTTAAACTCCAAAGTTCATACATGGAAAAATATAATACATGCAGCCACGGTCGGTATTGACCGGTATTGGCTTGGTATTGACCGGTATTGACCGGCATTGACCGGTATTTGACCCGGTGCGGGATTGGGGCTCTTCTATACCGGTTTAGATGGCGGTACGAGGCATTCCAGCCGGTACCAGAATGGAATTTACAACTATGGTTTCGCTAATACTAACAGTATTACCGCTCACCTGTTGTTCTGTTGACAGAAGGAGTCAGTGCTGGAGTGGCACCCCTTGGTGATGTTCAAGAACCTAGTCTTGGTGCAGAAATCACTTGCTTGAGCAAATCTAATCTGTGTTTGCTCATACTACTTCAGAAATGACAACCTGGTTTGTAATGTATG
Source organism: Saccharum hybrid cultivar R570 (assembly GCA_038087645.1). Taxonomy (NCBI): domain Eukaryota; kingdom Viridiplantae; phylum Streptophyta; class Magnoliopsida; order Poales; family Poaceae; genus Saccharum; species Saccharum hybrid cultivar. Next base: position 2,175,074 of record JAQSUU010000043.1, on the reverse strand, counting down.
AGAATTTACCTTTGTACATAATGTAGTTTAGTCTAGGAGATGATTCAGGGCACAACCTTTCTAGACACTAGACAGTACGGACATGAGTTTGTCTATGTACCTTTTACTTAAGTTATACCCCTATTTAGAGTCTAGATGTGTACTCGGTGTGTTGTTAGTCGCGTGCGTGCAGGGCGTCATTTGCCAATTGCCATACATGCTTCCAGGTTCCAGCTTGGTGCGCGTGACTGCAGCAGGTGTTCTCACTTGTATGATCACACGTGCTCATTATGACATGTAAGGCGGTCCGACACCTGAGTATCTTTCTGCCAGCGGCGGCTTGATTTCAAGCCTAACCACTGTAGCAAAAACGTGATTTCACCATTAAATCTTCATGCAAATCAACATCTCCATTGTTTTAGCCCCCTTATCAGCCACTGCTTTCCGCTGTGCGGCCATGCGGCCATGTTATCCGCACGCTCCCACCATAATGATCCATTTTTATGCCTGGTCGTTTACGATGGGTACGAGTTTGCAGCATCATGCGCTAGAGCAACGACGGGGATATCTTTGAATGAACACAAAAACAACGAGGCCAAAGCCACCAAACATAGAACTGTCCCCAGCTATGTCCGATGTGCATTGCCCGGCCATGCCATACCAAGGCTACACTTGGGTGTCTCTGATAGTATCCCCAAACCAGAGCTACTCTCGGGTGTCCATCATCCAAGTTTTGCGCCGTGAAAGATCACGACAGATCAATGCGCCTAACCGCACCATCCTACGGTCTTGTTCGTCGTGAAGCCAGCATGCGAGGAACGGGTGTCCTGCTCAGGAGCGGGCTTTGGCTGCCTTGGCTTGGCAGGGTCAACGAAGATGACCCATCCATCCAGAAACTTGGCATTCATCTCCTGCCGTGCTTTCTCAGCCTCTTCTATGGTCGCATATCTCACGAAGCCGAAACCCTTTGACCTCCCAGAAACTCTATCTGTCACCACTTTTGCTGCACAAAGTAATATAAAAGCACACTGCAATTAGGAGTGAGGAACAGGATGAACAGAGGCCTCAACATCACTACTCGAAGTCCTCGAAGAAAGCTTGCTTTGTACCTTCAAGGAGCCGCCCGAAAGGAGCAAATGCACCCTGGAGCTTCTCATCTGTCGTTAACCTTGAAAGGCCTGCACCCAAGTGAAAATCAGGAGCCTCAACGCGATTTTTTATACTTTTAAGGAAACCTACAAGTGAAATGAACTGGGATATGCTGCATGCTGAGGGCTGCAAACTACTCTCTACGTTCCTAATTGTAAGTCATTTTGTCTAGATACGTAACAAAAACTAAGTGTCTAGAAAAGTCTTTACAATTTGGAATGGAATGAGGCCATTTTTATGCTATGATGATAAAAAGGAAGTAAAGAAAAACGCACAGGTGCAATAGGATTTGACGCCACAAGAGCTGCAGGATGGCAGGATGGTACGTAAGGGGTGTTTGGTTTGAGGAGTTAAAGTTTAACCAACACTATAGCACTTTCGTCTTATTTAACAAAAAGTTTCTAATCTTGGACTAATTAGGCTTAATAGATTCGTCTCGTAAATTACTCCTAATCTATGCCGACATGCATGCAATTAGTCTACATTTAGTACTCCATGTATTTGAGCGATGTGATGGGAGTTAAACTTTAACATACTCAAACCAAACGGGGCCTAAACTGGAAGTCTGTAACAAGTTTAAATGCAGTGATTCATAGATAAAGCTCACTGGTTATCTTATTCCTAGTTCCCAGTTGGATTGCTCACAAACATAGCATAAAGGTAGTGCCCGCAGCTCTCCTTTGGCCAAATTCTTTTCTGTGAAATTGTGTTCCCTGAGGCTATCATTATACAATTAATTATTGTGCAATGAGTTGGGCGGATCGGGGCGGAGAGACGTTACCGCTGACGAAGAGCTTGGGTGTGGTGAGCGGTGGCACGTTGGCGACCTCGGTGCCGTCGCCGAATATGGAGGACGGAGGAGACGGGCCGAAGCCGGCGGAGGAGCAAAAGGTAGCGCGAAGTACGGAGGAGGAGGAGGCTGGGGTGGAGCTGCAGAAGATGCGGCGAAGCAGGGCCGGGGCGGCGGAGGAGGCGGCCATGGCCGTCGCCGGCAGCTAGAACCCTACCCGCCTCTTGCTCCTGGTTTCGGGCTTTCGGCTTTTCGGTCGCCGGCGAAGGTTCGGTTAGATGCTGGCTCTGGCCCAGAAGAGCTTGCCTGTTTGGGCTTGTCGGCCCGCCTATTGGCCTGCTCAGCCCCATTTCCGCATTTCTTTATTGCCTTCTGTATTTCAGACGAGAGGATTAGGAATACATGAACTTTGGACAAACCTGATTTCTAGCTCTCTTCAAAATTCAAATCGACCCTACCTGTGAGTCGTCTTCCGGTGAAAACCCTAGCCCATAGGCCATAGCATCCACCGTTCCATCGCGAGGCCAAAGCCAAACCCAGAAGGCCATGGCCTCTTCCTCGTCCTCCGGCACGGCCGCCGGCGCCGGCGGCAGGGTGGTGCTGTCCGAGGGGGGGGGGGGGGGGGGGGGGGGGGGGGCGACGGCAATGGCGGAGTGCATCGGCCTGCTGTTCGGGAGGTGGACGGCGCTGCAGCTGGCGGTGCAGAACCGGTGGGGCGGCCTCGACTCGCAGGCCAAGGCCGACCGGCTCGCCTCCTCCGTCCTCTCCTGGTTCACCCGCGCCACCGCCAGAGGTCTCGACCGATCTCTCGTCTCCTGGTTCACCCGCGCGCCGCCGCATTGGCGCATTGCATTATTGTTGTCTTTCAAACTTAATTAATCTGGAATGGAAATCATTCCATCTGTTTTTGATGAATTACGACTGATTTGGTTTGTTTCGTTTGTGCGCTATCGGTGGATTGAATTACTGAAGGCACTGGCCCACTCGACCAGGACGAGCTGGAAGGATTGCTGTACGACGCCATGGACGAGTCCTTCAACGCTGACATTGAGGATGGGAGCGTCGAGGAGGTATGTATTCTTCTCCTGCTTTAAATTGAATAAATTCTCTCTGTATAATGTAATCTCTTATCCATGAATCAAATCGATCTGTATGTAGTTAACACGATCGGAAACTAGAGAAATTTAGCACGTTATTCGTAAAATGAACTTGGGGAATTTAATTTGTTGTCAGAATAGCTGCAGCAGTGTGGCCTTTCAAACTTAATTTGGATGAAGTGGCATTCCTTCAGATGCGCAAAATAACTAAAACCTGGTTATTTTATTATTAAGTTTGCTCAGGGATAATTTGAACAATGTTGCCAAGATGCTTGAGGTAATATCATCCCCGATGACACCAGAACCACATGATGATTTAACAACGAGACAGTACAGTACTAGATGAAGTGCAGACATACATATGTATTGCGAAACAGGACCAAAAAATTAGTAGCAGACGTGTTTAAAAAAAACACACAGGGCATTGCCTTCAGAATTCAGATAATAATTCTGACCTACATCCAAGCAGAAACAAAGAATAATTGTTACCGTCACACAGTTATGAGGATAGTGCTTGCCTAGCCCTGCACAACTTTGCATATTATTGCAACTTAATTTGCCTTCCTGACAAATAAAAATTTTATGGGGCCTCTCCCCCCGGTTATATATCTCAAAATATATATTAATAGAGAAGAATATACATCTCCAAATATAAGTAGATGACTAATAAATTGGATGAGTTATATTGCCTTCTTTCATCCAGTTAATTTGTTTCCGTTCAAAGCTGCCGAGACACTTAACCTTCTCTCTTCTCCCAAGCAGGTTACTAAGCATCTGATGATCATGTACACACGATGTCTGCAACAGAACTATTCATACATCAATAAGCTTAGGACACAGCTTGCAGGCAGCGCCATTGCCCAGAGCAAAGAGGTAATAATTATGAATGTTTTGAGCTTTTGATGCATTATGCAATATCCCTCAAAGGCATGAGCTTTTGATCGATGCATGTATATGCAATTTAAGAGAGACTTTTGGCTGCAAAATCTTGTTGTGCTCTGTTTCTCTTGTGCCTTTCCATTAGTGGCCTAAAAACTGCCCATCAGCGTTCAGCGCCCATGCACCCTTTAATTTTCCCCTGCTTCAGAGTCACAGTTTATTCATTATTACGTCGACGACAAGTGTAAACATGAGTGCGGTTCTTATATTAACAATGGTCGCATTCCTCGCCCATGGTCGTAGTAAATTAAATGAACACAGTTGGTCTCCTCTTCTGAAACAGGTGTTAGGAGGCTACGAGAGTAGCAGCGATGAGATCTCACGCTCAGAGGAAGAAGATGATGATGAGTAAGAACCCATTGAGGCATGGAGGCTACGAGAGTAGCAGCGATGAGATCTCACGCTCAGAGGAAGAAGATGAAGATGATTGATGATGATGATGAGATCTCACGCTCAGTTGAAGATCTGAGATTGTTCTGAGAGTGCCCAGAACATGAACGAATAGTGAGTAAGCCGAGTTACAGATTACTGCCAAATGTACAATCATTTGGATTGGATATAACTTAAGATTTAATGGTTGAAATCACTAGGACGAAATGTATCTTATGGTTTTAATGGTTGAAATCACTAGTTGCACAAGCGTATCAAGTAACCTCGTTGCGAGTCTGCAACAATCCAACACAGGCGGTGAACACAGCACCATCCAGCAATCTTTCATGAGTAGTTGAGTACAGAGTCTGAGATTTCTTCAAATTATCATTCATTTATAATGTTCATGCAATTACAGTCATAAGATAAGGCAGGGCCGCGGCCGCCCATGGACGGCAGCCCGACAAGCGTATACACACTGATCAGAAAAGCTAAGGAACGCCCACCGGCCCGGCCGGCTCGCTGGTTTGGTTTCCTCAGGCGGATGGGAGCACCTTCTTGACGATCTCATCGCTGAGCGAGGCGATCTGCGCGTCGAGCGCCTTGACGGCCTCCTCTTTCTGCGCCTCGAGGTTGGCGAGCGCCTCGACGAGCTCGGCCTCCACGCGGCTGCGGCCCTCCTCCAGCTTGGCCTCCAGCTCCGCGGTGGTCTCCTTCTTCATCTTGTTGAGCGCCGCCGCGATCTCGGCGCGCGCCGCCTTCATGATGGCGACCGCCTGCTCCTCCAGCTGCTTCACCTCCTCGGAGGCGTCCTTGACGTCGCCGAGCTCGCCGCGGATCTTGGCGTCCCGCTCGTCCATGAACTTGCCCAGGGGCGTAAAGTAGAGCTTGTCCAGCGCCACCATGAGCAGCAGGAACTCGGTCGCGATCGCCGGGAGCGTCAGGTTAAAGTCGAACAGCGCGGCCTTCTCCATCTGCTCCGCCAGCGCCGGGAGCGGCGCGGCCGCCACCGCCGCCGCCGCCGTCGCCAGCAGCCGCGGGAGCTGCTGCGCCAAGGGCCGCCGCGGCCGCGCCGAGCTGCTGCTGGGGGAGGAGGAGGAGGCCACCGGCTTCAGGAGCGGCGCGGCGCGGCGCGGGGAGCAGGAGGTGGTGGATGCAGCCATCATAGCCGTGGCCATGGGTGCGAGGCCGGGGAGAGGTGGGGTGGGGGGTGGAAGAGCGGCGGCGGCTTGTCAGTGTAGATGTGGTGGGGAGAAGGGAGGGAGGCGGGCGGCCGGCTATCTATCCGAACGGGTTGGGTTGTGGTGTCCCGACGAACGGCGGCCACACGATGCAGATGCTTCGCTACCACGAATGCCCTCCTCCCCGATATTCTATGTTGTGCTTCGTCAGAAAAGGCCCGTGTCATTTTTGGCCCCAAATCTCTGAAGCCGGCGGCACTAAGCCAGAGCCTCATGGGCCATTGTCACAAACTTGTAAAGCAAAGAGTGATGGATAGATTCAGGCCTAGAACAACAGTGAATCTAGGACAGGATTGAAGAAGAACAAAAAAAAAAGAACAATAGAGTTACAGAAATGGGGAGCGATTCTGTTACACGGTTGTTATTCCTTAACGCCTCCATGTCTGTTGTAAAAAAAAACGCCTCCATGTCCAGTACAAGGCTTATAAGCTACTGATTGTTTCAATTTGGTTAGGCAAACGAAGATTTGACTCTGTCATAAGTAGAGCATGGATTCTTGAATGTCCTCCCACACCATTTCAAGAAGTTAAGCAATTTGATGTTTGAGCAAAAGTATATTTTCATAATAAACCTAGTTTGAGACAAAAATGCTAATAATATTCATTATAAACTTGGTCAAACTTCTAATTTGATTCCGATAAAAAAAAACTTCTAATTTGATTGACACATATCCCATAGTTGTGTTATTTTTTGAATGGAGATAGGAGTAGTGAATACAATATATCTAGAAAAGTCTAAACATTTTATAATTTGGAACAGAGAGAATGCATAATATGAAAACGAGAAAATTTACTTCTGATATATTTTTTTATGTTAGACCATCCCACCGCACTTTATTCTCACTATCCGCGTCTCACTCTTGTTGTCCACACATTTCCAATTCCAAATACAAAAAAGATCATGTTTCCAGACCAAAACCAGCATAATCTGAACCATGAGAAACAACATATGTATTGATAAAATAGATAACACAATCGTTACGTAAATCATGAGTCGTAAGTCATTTTAACTGACCATGCATAAATCCATATAGCTGTTGATTTTGTTAGAATACACAAACATATTTGTTAGTAACAGTTCAAGTGAAGACCAGATTCTTTGCTAGCGTTGTCCCTTTTCGTTTTTTCCTCTGGTTCATGTAGGAAAGAGAAACCGTGAGTTCCCATCCAACTGGCTACGTGAAGGAAGAGAAATCAGACGTCGGTTGATGCAGTCATTCAGAGGCGAAGGTAATTTTATTTTGTTAATTTTATATTAAAAATAGGAGATTTTGGAGATTTATTTAATTTATAAAATTTAAAATTAGAGTTTGGCCATTTAATTTATCCTATTTTTAATATAAAATTAACAAAATAAAATTACCTTCGCCTCTGTCTTCTTGTTTATCGTTATTTTTGGGTTTTATCTCTAGTCTACCCTAATTTACTTCGCACAAAAGGCTATGTTGTTGTTTTAAATAAATCTCCAAAATATCGGAAACAAACGGCACGGAACGGAATTTTTTCCGAACCGCTTGATCCAGCTGGAAACAGCACGCGCGGACGCCCCGCGCCCATCTATTTCGTTCCACGCGTCTCTATCACTATTCACTACCCGTGGAAAATTAACTCTCCAACTCTCCGCCGTTCATCATCCGGCGGCGGCCCAAATCCAACGCCTGTAGCTCGCGCCAACTCATCGATCCGCACCCCACCCATCTCCACCAATCCGCTTCCATCGTGCTCCTCTACAAAAGCTCCCCTCCACAATCCCCATTCCACACCAAGCCCGTGTTTAGATTGAAGAAAATTTCAACCCGATGAATAGTATCACTTTCGTCTTATTTAGCAAATATTGTTCAATCATAGACCAACTAGGCTCAAAAGATTCATCTCGTGATTTTCAACTAAACTGTGTAATTAATTATTTTTTCTACCTACATTTAATACTCCATGTAAGCGGTTAAAAATTAATGTGATGGAAAGAGAGTGAAAAAACTTGAACTTCGAGGCAAACTAAACAAGGCGCAAGAAAAGCCTCCCCCGAGTCTCGAACTAACCGCATCTCCCCCCGTCTCCTTCGTCCCCGACACCTCCCGACCCGATGGCGCCCAAGGCCGAGAAGAAGCCAGCGGAGAAGAAGCCGGCGGCCGAGGAGAAGGCGGAGAAGGCGCCCGCGGGGAAGAAGCCCAAGGCCGAGAAGCGCCTGCCCGCCTCCAAGTCCTCCGGCAAGGAGGGAGGCGAGAAGAAGGGGAAGAAGAAGGCCAAGAAGAGCGTGGAGACCTACAAAATCTACATCTTCAAGGTGCTGAAGCAGGTGCACCCCGACATCGGCATCTCCTCCAAGGCCATGTCCATCATGAACTCCTTCATCAACGACATCTTCGAGAAGCTCGCCGGCGAGGCCGCCAAGCTCGCTCGCTACAACAAGAAGCCCACCATCACCTCCCGCGAGATCCAGACCTCCGTGCGCCTAGTCCTCCCCGGGGAGCTCGCCAAGCACGCCGTCTCCGAGGGAACCAAGGCCGTCACCAAGTTCACCAGCAACTGAGCGAGCTACAGCATCCACGGATTTGTTAGGACTCCCTTTCTAGTAGGGTTCTTCGCTGTGTCCTCTCCCCCTCACCTCCCCTTATGTATGTGTTATGAAATCGTTGATGTTCTCATCGGGAACAAAGACCAATAGTTAGCTCCTCTTAGATTTGATGCCCCCGTTGTGGAATATAATTGTATCGGTGCCTTCCCCGCTTGCTAATTTTCTTCTGCTCTGGTAATTTGGGGATCTAAGATTTTGACCGGAGAGTGAAGAACTGGAGATCATCACGAATTACCGATGAAGATGCGAGGTCATGAGGTCCAAGGGTCTCAGGTTCTTCGTCATGGAGATGTTTGTGAGCATTAACTATGTATTGTAGCCATATGTTTCGCCATGTGATGAAGTTATGATTCGATTTGTGCCAGAACTTTGTGAATGCGTGATATTCATATCTTCTTTGCTTGTGAGGATTTGGATTTCAGGGTTTGCAAGTAGTATCTGGTGCTATCAGAATAGTTTACTTTTGATGGTAACACAGCGACAATGATGATTTCTAGGTTAGTTAGCTGTAAGTTTCTCCATTTGTATTAGCCTGATTGCTTCCTAAGCAGCATTCTGAGTACCTCCGGCAGTCAGTGCCTTCGTCTTTGGTGGAATGTGTGGTAGGCTGTCATCTTCACCTCCTGAAGTACGGCTGTTAATCGTGTTCTGGAGATGATTCCCAATTTCCCATTGGTTAATATGGACCTCAATAAATTGAAAGCTGCTGTAAATGTTTCCAATATATCCCTTTTTCCCCTTTTTGGTAACTTTTTTTTTGTGAACATTCTACTATCTATGCACTCTGATGAGCGATGAAGCTGTACAAGTTCGGTTCATAGGGAACATACATCCCTATGTCTTACCAGGTATTGTCAAATGCTGCCTGTTACTAGTATTACTTTAGGAGTTGTGGTTGTGGCATACCGCATCCAGTATTAAAACACCGTTCGGCTGGAATTATAAGCCGGCTGAAAAACACGGTTGACTGATTTTTTTTAAGAAAAATACTGTTCCGGCTAAAAAAACAAGCTGAATAAGACGGATTATAAGCCAGATGAACAGGGCCTAACTCTGTTTTATTGTGTTTTCGTAGGATTGTCATTCTATTCAACGGAGGAAGAACTCAGAAGTATTTTCACCATAAGGCACTGTAGAGGAAGGTACATTACCTGTGCTATATACTACTATTATAGGCCCTGCCAAGCTCTTCACCACATGCAGTTGGGAATCTTCATATTTCTTATTGAAACTTGATAGTTTATATCTGGTTTCGTAACAGTATTGGTTGTGCTAATTGAACCAAAATAGCTTGTTTTCAGTTTTATGTTGGTCCCTGTATCTTATCAAGTGCAGCTCGACTTATGTGAGACCAACAAACTGGAAGGATGAAGGGATTTGGCTGTCAGATATTCATCGCAAGCAGAGGCAGAGAAAGCTGTTAAGGCAATGGAATGGCAGGGTATATGCTATCTGCTCTGCTCACTTGCTTCCCATACAAAGCCCGTGTTTAGATCCCAACTTGGGTGCCCCGATTCGGGCACTGTAGGTACAGTGCCCGTGTTGGGGGCACTGTAGCACCTTTTGTTTTCTAGTGCAAAAAATTGTTCAAAAATTGATTAATTAGACTCAAAATATTCGTCTCGCAAAGTATAACAAAACTGTGCAATTAGTTTTTTATTTTATCTACATTTAGTACTCCATGCATTTGCCGACATTTTGATGTGATGGGGAATCTTCTTTTTGCATAGTGAAATTTGGGGATGTAATTGGGAACTAAACAAGGGCAAACTTGATTTACTGATGCTGATTGTGGTGTCTAGAAACTGCTAGCTGCAGCTGTTTAGTAACCATTTATCCAACAAAATACTGTAGAAAATTCATGACAGTGCAAATGAGCTCTGATTTCATCTTTCTCAACTGAACCACGCCGAAGTTGTTGATTTCACTTTTTCTTCTCCATTCACAAACATACTCGTGAATCTTGATTCTTGAAAGTTGAATGTATTAATTATCATACTTATTTTCCAAAGAATTGAGAGAACAAAGATTACATCTCGCTGCCTGTCATTGATGGAGCAACCTGGATGACTGCATGGGAAATATAATTTGACTGTATGATTTAGGTAACAATAATGCTTTAGCAGCACAGTTCTTATTTGCCTGGTGAACACTGAACAAGATGTCTTTCATTCAGTGGCGGACCCAGGATTTAAAACCAGGGTAGTCCTAGACAATTTTTTAATATACAACCCCCACCAAACAAAAAAAACGGTATACATGACTATAAATTAACCGAATTGCAATTTTTTGTCATGTTCATGAAAAAACAAATGCAATATTTGATTTCTTCATGCCTCAATTTCCTGGAAAATAACAATAGATCTTACTCAATTCTAGGCTCACAAATCCACAATCCTTAAGCCCAATTTACAGTACAATCTCCATTCTCCATTCTCCAATGTCCTCCAAACCCTAAAGACTAAAGTTCAGACAACTGACCAGGGAGGCAGGGAGCAGGCCACCAGGCAGCAGGGGGCCAAAGCCCAAAGGTCAGGGTAGACTCGGTGGCCACCCGCCGCCCTGGCCAGCTGCTTCGCGGCTTGGCATACCTGCCGCCGGCGGACTGGCGCCTGGCAGAGCCCGGCCACGCACGCGCTCGCGCGAGGCGGCGAGGCCGCGGAGGCAGGGCGCGGAGGCAGGGTGGGAGGCCGGCGGGGGATCTCCGCCGTCTGGCCTCGGTGCTCGACTGGGGCCGCGGTCGCTGGTCGCCTCACGCAGAGGAGGCGAGGCCGTGAGGGAAGGAGAAACGAAGGGTCGGAGTTGCGCCCTCGTCTTGCGCGGAGGACACCTCGTCTGCGTTGGCTTTGTGCCTCTGATTGGACCGGCGGACGAGTGAATGGGCTGCATAATATCAAGTTGTTTTTGGGCCAATTTCCAGGGTAGTCCTGGGCCTACCCAGACTACCCGCTGGGCCCGCCACTGCTTTCATTCAGAAAATCTGTCCCCCTTCTTAAGGTACTTTAGCAATAGGCAGAACTATACCCTCATGATAATATGGTATGAAACTTGCACCTAATATCCTAAATCCAAATAGATTCTGTGTGCAAGCAGACTAGAAGTTAACTTTATTTGGATGTGGAGCAGTGGACTACAGTAACTACTAGATCAATGGTCATTATTTTCTGTCCACTTATAAATAGTTCCATTGCACATTCCTTTCAGCACCATTATATTAGGAGTTTCTAACTTTTCGCAAAATCACAATTCAGCACAACCTGGAAATTAACTAGTTTCCAACAAGGCAACACATGTTTCCAGCAAGCTGAACGTAGTTTTATTTTGATTTGTAGCTTTATTTTTCTTAAATGGCATTGTATTTTGGCATATGTTCTATACAGAAAGCTCCAGCTGGTGTGTTCATATTGATAGGGATTTTTTTTGTAAAAGTGATTGTTTATGACTGTTTCTGATATTTACTTGTGTATTAATTTTTTTCCTATTCTGTTTCAGTCCCATAACTCTGCCTATGTTGACTGGAAGACTTTCTTAAGTCGTCTCAACATAGCCGGTCCCAAGCCCGGTAAAGGAGAAGGGTGTGTTAAGGTCTGACGAACCAATAGTAAAAAAACAGCCACTCTCATGGATTTGAAACCCACAAGAGATTTGTTGGGCGTAACCCTCTTAGCGACGCGCTACATCGGAACCCGGGTGTGGTGTTCAATGGGCAAGGGCCGGGTCGTCATCCCCTTAGAGGCGCGTCGTATCGTGACCCGGGTACGATGAAAAATGAGCAAGGGTTGGGCCGTCGCAACCTTAGTGGCGCGCTATATCTACGTTTGGGTGTAGTGAAAAATGAGCAAGGGTATTCGCACTTCCCTCGACGGGTGCGAAGGGTAAGGAAGCTAGCGAGCCAACTAGGATTCGTCTAGGTAGCTGGAACGTAGGGTCCCTAACGGGTAAGCTAAGAGAGCTAGTCGATGCAGCAATTAGAAGGCGTGTAAATATTCTATGCGTTCAGGAGACTAAATGGAGATTTTTTTATTTTTAGCCCAAATTTGAAACAAATTTTAAATTTAACACGCATTTGAATTTTTTTTTAAATCTAACCCGTTTGGCCCCGCCACCATGCATGGCGGGGCAAATGCACTGAACCCCGCCATGCATGGTGGCGGGGTACAGGTCCCACGTGGCGGGGGACGTGGCAAAGTCACCCGGGCGTACCCCGCCATGATGCATGGCGGGGTACTCCAAACCCGCCACCCATCATGGCGGGTTACACCCCGCCGCCCATCATGGCGGGGCACGGCCTAAATAAAAGCCGTGCCTCGCCACGCCCGCTCGGCCGCGCCCGTCCTCCGCACCACCGCCTCACCGCCGCCGTCGTCGTCATCGCCCCACCGACGCCTCACCGCCGCCGGAGCCGCCACCGACGCCCCGAGCGCCGCCACCATCGCCCAGAGCTCCTCCCCCGCGCGCCGCCGCCGCCGCCGGTGCCGCTCCCCGCCGCCGCTGCCGCTCCCCGCCGCCGCTGCCAAGCCCATCGTGCCGCCGCTGCCGCCGTCCGCGCCGCCGCGCCGTCCCCCGCGTCCCGGCCGCCGCGGCCCCGCCGCCACACGTCCCCTGCCACCGCGCCCCCGCCGCGTCCCCAGCCGCCGACCGTCGCACCTCGGCACTCCGCCGTCCAGCCAACCTCGTCGCGCCGCCGCAACCTGTTTTACGGTAATTTTTTATTTTGTCGTTACTATTATTTATTTGTAGTAAGTATTATTTAGTTAATATTATTTATTTAGTTAGTTATTTAATATTCTTTGTAGTTATTTAGTTAGTTATTGAATTAGTTATATATTTATTGAATTAGTTATTTAATATTCTTTAGTTGTTATTTAACATTACTTATTTAGTTAGTTATTGAATTATTTAGTTAGTTATTTAGTTATTTAGTTAGTTAATATTATTTGTAGTTAGTTAGTTGGTTAGTTAATATTATTTGTAGTTAGTTAGTTATTTAGTTATATAACGATTAATATTAGTTATTTAGTTAGTTAACGATCATTTGTAGTTAACGATTTTTTTTGATAGTTAGCTAATATTAGGTTTTAGTTAATCGGTTGTTATTAGTTATTCAGTTATTAGTTAATTAGTTAACAATTATTAGTTATTCGGATATTATTAGTTAATATTAGTTATTTAGATATTAAGTAAGTTAGTTACGTGTTAGGTAAGTAAAGTTAGTTAGTTAGTTATGTAGTAATTAGTGCTACCATATTGGTCAGTTGATAATCGGATGTCAAATCGTTTTGTAGATGGATTACGATGTAAGAGTTTTTTACGGAGGAAGTGTTAGGAGAGAGGATTGCCAGTTTGAGGATATGTATGAAGAATTGGAATGGTTTGATAGCACCCCTAGTTTTCGCGATCTATGTGACCGTTTGAGTTTGAAGTTTGGCGAGGCTTTCACACTAAAGGGTAGGTTCGATGTTGGAAAGAATAGGGCACACTATGTGATGACGGACTTGTGCAACCAAGCAGAGTGGTCCCGATACAATAGGGTCATCCAAGGTTCGAATGTCGGCATGGCTGAGTTGGTGCTGGAGAATGTTGAGAATGAGGAGCCGTCCTTCGATAGTGGTACTCTAGGAGATTGTGGTGTGCAGATGCAACAAACTATGGAGAGTATGGACTTGGATGGTAATTTGACGCAGGAGCGGGTTCATTCTCCTCCAGTTGGTCATATAAGCAATGATTTTGATGTAGACGAGTTTGAACAGGAGGAGGAGGAGGCGGCAGAGGAGGAAATGATTGGTGATGATGTTAGCACTGATTCTGACGATTTAGGAAATGAGGAAGGAGATCCACATGCCATGCGAGCACCGGTTGAAGCCATGCCCTCTCGAGGTGCACCTGCCATGTGTACACCAGTTCGTGGCATGCCCTCAGGAGTACCGCTTGAGGTACTTCATGGCATGCAGAGTCAGGGCACATTAGCCACCGGTTATCCAGATGATGGAGTGGAATATGAAGGATGGAGCAGGGTTAGGGAGCCACAAGAATACGTTGCACCACCCTCTTATACATCGGCAGAGCTTACACAGCTGAGGGAGGCTGGCTTGCCCTTTACCGGTGTGCCAAATTATAACGATGTAAGTATATCGCATATGGCAGTTTGTGACACGGGTTTGCAGATGTGTAAGGAATCATTGTACAACCATAAAAATTTAATATTGAGGAAGGGAATGCTTTTCAATACGATGTCTGAGATGAAGTTGTTCCTTCAGGACTATGCTGTGTATCATCATAGGCCTTACACGGTTCGACATTCTGATAAGGAGGTAAAATTCCACATATTATGTAAGGCTGGATTCCCGTGCTCGTGGAAGTTGAATGCACGAAAGAGGCGGAGTGATGGTAAGTGGAAGGTAACTTCAGTGGAACAGCCGCACAGATGCCAGACTAATAAGGGTAAAAGGTACCATCCACAGTTGACGGCTCGGTACCTAGCCCGTCGTATATTGGGTCTTGTAGATAAGGACAACGACGTATCGGTGTCTTTCTTGCAGGAGACCATAGTCACATTTGTTGGGTATGAGGTCACGTATGGAAAGGCTTGACGGGCAAAGCAAATTGCCCTGGCAATTCGCTGGGGTAGCTGGAAGGAAGCCTATAACAGGGTTCCACGCATTTTGTGTGCGATGGAACACTTCAACCCTGGCATGAGATCGTTCATATACACAGGAGGGTTGTATCTTCAGAACCCGTTGAGGCATATTCTGTACCGTGTGTTCTGCTATTTCGATCAGTGCAAACATGCATTTCAGTATTGTCGGCGAGTTGTTCTTGTTGACGGCACGTTCCTCACCGGCAAATACAGGGGCACATTGATGATGGCTGCTGCTGTAGACCCAGAGAACCAGATAGTGCCAATGGCTTTTGCTTTGGCGGAGGGGGAAAATAATGATTCATGGTCATGGTTTATGCGTCTGCTCCTGTTCATGTGCTTGGCCCTTCTCGCACCATTTGTCTGATTTCGGACCGTCACATTGGAATTCTTAATGCAGCCGTTGAACACATTGATGGTCACCCGCCCCTAGTGCACCGTTGATGCATGCGGCATTTTGCCGCCAATTTCTGGCGGCGTCAACGCAAGAAGGATGTGGCTGACAAGTTAAAGGAGCTTTGTAATAAACGTACGGAACGCGAGTTCAACGAGACTATGGCAGAACTAGAGAAGATGCTCAACCAAGCTGGCAAGGCATATGATGAGGGTGGCTTCCGGTACGGCATCATGACAACAAACTCCTCTAAGTCTTTCAATCGTGTGTTCAAAGGCGTTCGATCTCTTCCAGTGTCTGGTATTGTTGAGTTCTCTTTTAGGAAGTGCAATGAGTATTTTGTTAAGCGGTATGGCCTAGCCCTGAGAAATGAAGAGGAGCTTGGAAGATGGGGGAAGGCTGCACACGAATATTTGAAGGAGGCTGAGGAATTGGCCAAACAACAGGTTGCCGAGGCTTATGGACGGGACATGCTTGTTTTCTGCGTACGAGCTAGAGGGGGCACAAACCTGGGTGGTGAATGATTTGGTGGCCGAACGTACCATGTCGATCTTGATAAAGTAGAATGCAGTTGCAACATACCTCAGATCATGCATGCCCCTTGCTCACACATGATCACCTCTTGTTGGCTTAGAGGTTTTGACCACACAGTTGCACCATACATGTCCCCTTGTATCTCCGTGCCAACACCCTCAAAGTTTGGAAGAAGAGTTTCGAGCCATACCTTGACGAGTCGCAGTGGCCTCCATATTATGGTGAGGACTACACGCCTTATCCGGACCTGAAGAAGGTAGGGAAGGGAAGGAGGAAGAAGAAGCGACTGAAAGGCGATATGGACAATATGAAAGGTTACGGCGCCGACATGTATGGTGGCGGGGACTTTGACGAAGAACGTGCGCAGAACCTTTGCTCCATTTGCAAGAATCCTGGTCATAACGCTAGATTTCATAGGCGGACGAGACAAGAGGTGGTTTATATTGTAAACATGCATTTATAATATTTTAATCTTCAAATTTACTTGTCTTTGTCTTTTTATAACGTTATTAATTGTTCTAATGTTATTAATGTTGTCTTTGTTTTTTCAAACAGGCAGGTTCAGGGTTGCAAGATGGAGGCGCGGGCTCCTCATCCGCGCTTTAGCCTCATTGAGGCGGACTACGACAAGGACCACCGGGCCCAGGCCTTGTCAGAGAAGCAGAGGCCGTTGCGTGCGCTTCGTGTTCACACGCACCGCGTACATAGCTGGGACGAGCGATACGCGACCTACATACAGCGGGCAGGCTTCCTTGAGATCGTTCGGGTCTACAACAGTACACTCCCCACACTAGACCCTGCACTTCTTACTGCCTTTGTTGATAGGTAACATTGCATTTTGCATTTATTGTCTTTGTTTTATAAAATTGGGCCGTCAACTTGCCTATAACCAGAAACTTGTAATGATGCAGGTGGAGACCAGAGACGCACACCTTCCACACACCATGTGGGGAAATGACTATCACGATGCAGGATGTCAAGATGATATTGTGTCTCAGTTTGGCTGGTCATCCGGTGACTGGGGTCATCGACGAGTCTAATTGGGTAGACTTGGTGGAGCAGTTCTGTGGTAGGAGGCCATCAGAGGCTGAAGTTAAAGGCACAAAGTAAGTTCATATTTGCGCCCTATTGAAATCACTAATACAACCATTTCAGCTACATCTATTTTTGTAGAATAATGCTTCAATTGTAATTGCAGGAAGACCTCAGGAGTGTCGATGTCATGGATAACCCAGCACTTTGGTGCAGGGCCTCTGATCGGTGCTCCAAATCACGAGGTCGAGGTGTATGCAAAGGTGTGGTTATGGCACTTCTTGGGCGCTTTCTTGTTCCCCGACTCCTCAGGCGACAGCATCAGCTGGATTTTCTTGAGGATCCTTATCCAGCCACTGGAGAACATTGCAACCTATAGCTGGGGTACCGCGGTCCTTGCTTGGACATTCCGTCAGCTTTGTACCGCATGTCGTCGCCAGTCGACCAATGCCAACCTAGGTGGCTACTCGTACCTACTTCAAGTATGGATTTGGGAGCGTTTTCCGGTTGGGAGGCCTACTAAACCTCCGCATTTGCCTGTGAGTACATACGACTACTTTGATATCTTCATATGACTAAAGAGATTAGTGACACCTTGTTTGTATGACTTGCAGGTTTGGCAGCATGAAGACGTTCTACCCACCGCCCTTTTCATCTGGAAAGACGCTAAGGTAGTGAGGGGCGAGCTGGAAAGGAGGTACAAGCAGTACATGGATGTGATAGATGTATTGACACACAACTACGTAAGTTATATCCACATTTCCTACTAAAGGCACTATCAATGAGATTGATACTAAATTAAGTTTTTTTACTTTGCAGGTAACATGGACACCGTGGTCTAGGTGGGAGCTAGAGGACTACCTTAGTCCGCGCTGCGAGGAGGAAGGGGACGAGTGGCTTTACGAAGGGCCACTTATCTTCTTCCACGTCGTCGAGATGCACTACCCTTTCAGGGTTTACAGACAGTTCGGGAGGTTGCAGGGAATTCCACCGCTGTACTCCACCAACGCTCAGCTGCATGGGTACGATGCCAATATGTTTATTCTACTTAAGTGCCTCATTTCTAATGCAATATGGCAATGCAGGATCGATCGAAGGCTTTGGACCACGCAAAAGGATTGGGCGGTGACGCACGAACCACGTTTGCTTAATTGGTATAACAGGCATCCTCGCCACCTCAACGAACTTCCACAACACCACCCGGCAAGATGGATGGAGTACCTGCAATGGCTGCAACAAAGTACGAGGACTCATCTCATGGTCCCGTACACCAACATGCCTGCAGATGCGGCCGGTGAGGATGACATCGCCGATGCGTTCGACGATGCGCAAAGGGTGCAAACACAACTTCTTAGGGCCCCTCTAAATAGATACGTGGTAAGTACTTTACACTTACATCCTCAAGCGAGGTAATGGGTTTCAAAATGATCGAGTTAACCTTGTGTGATGTTGTAGGCACAACAGTTGTCGAACTACTCCGAGGAAGCTTCCAGGCAACTTTTTCGGACTAGGGACGACAAGACCAACCCTCTTCGCGCCTTTGTCAAGGTACTTTTGATAGTAACATTCGTGACTACAACTCAGTTGCCTTTAAAATTCACACTTAATAATGGTTGTTGTCATCTAAACCTGTAGAGAATGAAAAAAGGCTGCAAAAAGTTGGCTCAGAAGCTGAGCTGTGCGGACACGCCTTTGGACGTACCTTACAACCCCATGTGGTCCAGGAGCCAGATGATGTCCACCGCAGCTGCTTCTGCTAGCGACACCAGGGCTGCGTCCTCGTCTATTCGTACTCCGCAGGACAGAGGGAAGGGTCTAGCTGGTGCGGACGATGTCGACGAGGCACTTCAGTATGACACGACGAGTGGCGACGACGACGACTACGACGACGTTCCCCAGTGGGATTACACCGGTCACGAGGACATGGGTGCCTCACAGCTATACGGTGCTCCTATTGGTACACAGGGGGTAGACTACACACAGCAGGAGAACTACACACCAGCCGAGCAACAGGTCCCTATGATTTGCTTTTTCTTTAATTCTACTGTTCGTAGCTCAACATTTAGAGTAGCTCATCAGGTTGCTTGCTTGCAGGGGGAGTCCTCGACACAGCAGTTCGATCGTGGACATAGGCGGCAGCGCGAGAGGCAGCAACGGGACCACACAGACGTTGACTGGAGAAGCAACGTGGTCCCTACGAATCCGAGGAGGCAACGGAGACCGCGAGACCCCTACACCCCTGGCGATTAGTACAGTAGTCATATTTAGCAGGCGCCGGACACATGTTATCATAGTTATCATAGTTATTTCGATTGGACTCATGTAGTTGGTAACACTCGTTTAATCTTTGGCATAAACGCAATTCTTCGTGCCATGGCTTCCGTAAACTCGATGTAAATGACTCAACATGGCATGTCTGCATTTATCATGCTCAGCTGACGTAAAATGTAGGCATAGTTCCTGTGTGCCCGGAGTTTCAGGACCCCCCATGCCGGGGTGGCCCTAAAACTGCGGGCACGCAGGAACTGCAGTAAGAAACTGCATTTATAAACTACACGGATAAACCACACAACAATCTTAGTGAGTGGACCAACAAATGAAACGAATGAAGATGTGATAATGAAAATTATTACAATGACATGTTTCAAAGTACAACACTGAGAAACTACACCACACAAAGTTTCTAAGCCACTACAAATGACAAACACTAACAACGACGACGTGAAGACGTGACAATGCAAATTATTACAATGACACTTGTACGTCAATCAAATTGTGTGCACCACTGCGTAAGCAACTCGTCTTCGGACTCTAAATCCTCCACTACAACCTCCTTACCCTTGCTGGCCTCGACTGCCTTGGCCTGAGTGGCCTGACGCCGGTAGTAAGCCGCCTCCGCCTCGTCCGCGGCCTGAGAGTACAACTCGGCCTCTTCTTCGGTCATGTCTATTGGCCCCCATGCATCGAACAGCGGTGTCTTATGGCTGTGGTACGCTGCCTGACCCTCCTCTCATTCAACATCCTCCTCAGGCATCGGTCCTAACTCCTCTGAAAGACGAAGTAGCTCAGCTATCCTTCCCATGTCGTAGGCATCCTCGTCCTGAGGGTAGCCCAATTCTTCGGCTAGACGAATGAGCTCGCCTATCCTCCCGGTGTCGTCGTCTTTCTCCGGCTCAGCCTCCTCTTCAACCACAATCGGACGGCTTACGGTGCCAGCAACTCCTGCGTCCCGCTTTAGTGTCCTATTCTCCGTGTATCTAGCACGAGCCACATCTGCTTGCCAGTTGCCGGTGCATCCAATCTCTGTAAGTACAAAATGCAAACAATTAACACGATCTTTGCAATGACTTTATTGACAGTCAAACAGAGAAGATTGAGTTTTCAAAAACGCAATGACTCACTCGCACATAATGAGTCAATAGTATCGTTCAAGCCTTGCATCTCTGCTCTCGCAGCCTCCTCTGCAGCCTTCCTTACATCCTCTTCAGCCTTCCGTGCCTGGTACTCCTCTACATTCTTCTTCTTTTGCTCGTACCACTTCTTCCACGCAATACTCTCCGGGTTACGAACACGCAGATCTTGGGCCCGTCGTAGCATTTTCTTCTTATGGTTCTTAACGAAATCAGTGACGTAGTTTGCAGGATATCCTCTCATCTTGCGAAGTGCTACCTTTGTCTTATACTCATCCTTGAACTTATACACATCATCATATGATTCTCATTTGCATTTCTGAGTGCTCTGTTGCAACAAATAGATGAATACAAAGTTAGCGTACAAAAGCAAACAAAATAAAACATTAGCACTAAGTGTCAACAGTCCTAGCAAACCTCGTCATAATCGATCATGTGGCCACAGAAGTGCCCAATCCCAAGGCCTGAAGGGACAAGGCCGTAGCTAGCTTCAACACCACATTTGCACATCACAGGAGGCGCAATAGACCTCCTCTTCTTCTTCTAGTCTGGCACCTCCTCATTCTTCTTCGGCTCCGGCCAATGGCTCTTTGGACCATAGACCCATTCCTTGAAACGGCACTTGGGATAATCATGATCCTACAAAATCAAAACAGTAAAACACACATATATGACATGACATTCCAGGGTTCACTCAAACCTTACCTCATATCGTAGAGGACAAATGAACTCTTGTTCATTGCGTGGGTTTATCACGGCTTGCTCTCCGCAAAGGCAATTTGGAGGATCCTCGAGCCGGCGTGCCGATGCTACGGCCTTCTCTTCCTCCGTCATAGGAGGAGGGTTAGGAGGGGGCGGAACCCAGCGAGTAAACACCTCACGCTTGCAATGATCAATGCTGGGGTAGAAAAGGAGAATCCTTGGGTCAAACTTGTCTGAACCGTCGATCCATTGGAAGAAAAAGCACCGGAAGTACGGCTACAAAAAAGTTCGAATTATCTCAACGTGAATACAACATCAGAAACCAATAAGAAAAACAAAGGGCACAATTACTTACGCTACAACTATAACATGTGTAGAAGCAACGAGCCGCAGTGTCTAGATGTCTCGACTGGCTCACGTGCGCCGGATGACCACAGTCACAGTTAGGGAAAGGTTCCTCGGGAGGAACGGACGCATCCTTGCAAGACACGTCGGGGTACATCTCTCTAGGACGACCCTTTTTCCTCCAAATCAACTCACGATACGAGTCCTCCATCTAATAACACGAAATGATTTCTACAGAAAACACATATCACTTATATAATGTACAATATCAATACGATTAAAACTAATATAACTTTACTAACTACATTAACCAAACATACTACAACGATGGACGCAGAGAAGGGGTGGCCGGAACAAGGTCCGACGATGGGCCGGTAGCCGACGGGGAGGTGCCCTAGGCGGGACGGGCGCCGAGGGGAGGGGAGCTCGATCCTGGGGCGGGGACGGGGACGGACGCCGAGGGGAGGGGACGGGGACGGGCGCTGCGGGAAGTGGAATGGATGAATGGACAAAAACAAGAAGTGCCCGGGCTTTTAAATGGGCGGACTTGTACCCCGCCATGATTCATGGCGGGTTAGGGGTACCCCGCCGTGATGCATGGCGGGGTACTCCTTTCCACGCTGGCCAAGCTGGTAGTTGGAGATTCGGCTCTGAATGTGATCAGTGCCTATGCCCCTCAGGTAGGTCTTAGCGAGGGCACCAAGAGACAGTTTTAGAAAGATCTTAATAGCATGGTTAATATCGTGCCTACAAGCGAGAAACTCTTTATAGGAGGAGACTTCAACGGCCATGTTGGTGCGACTAATGTAGGTTTCGAGCGGGTGTACGGGGGGTTCGGGTATGGTAGTAGGAATCAAGAGAGGGGGATGTTTTGAACTTCGCGCTGGCCTATGACTTGTTGATAGCGAACACCCTCTTTAGGAAGAGGGAATCTCATCTAGTAACCTTTTGTAATGGACAACACTCGAGCTAGATCGACTTTATCCTTGCAAGGAGGGAGGATAGACGTACTTGCTTTGATTGTAAGGTGTTACCTGGGGAGTGTGTTGTCCCTCAACATAAGCTTGTGGTGGCGGACTTTCGCTTTTGGGTACGTGTCCACCGGGACAAACAGGTCAAGATTGTGAGAACGAAGTGGTGGAAGCTTAGAGGGGAAGCAGCGCAAATGTTTAAGGAGAGGATGCTAGACGAGGGGCCTTGGGAAGAAAGAGAAGATGCCGACGACATGTGGCTAAAGATGACAACATGTGTCCGGAAGGTGGCTTCGGAAGTGTTTGGCGTGAGTAGGGGAGGCAAACGGGAAGCGAAAGACACATGATGGTGGAATGACGAGGTGCAAAGGGCTATTATGGAGAAAAAGGAGTGTTTCAAGCGTCTCCACCATGACAAGAGTGCAACCAACATCGAGGGCTATAAAATAGCGAAGAGGGTTGCAAAGCGAGCTATGAGTGTAGCAAAAGATCAGACTTATGATGGCTTTTATCAGCGGCTAGGCACGAAGGAAGGGGAGAAGGGCATTTATAGGATGGCTAGAATCTGCGAGAGGAAGACAAGGGACATCAACCAAATAAATTGCATCAAGAATGGGACAGATCGACTTCTGGTGAAGGATGAGGAGATCAAAGATAGATGGAGCGAGTACTTCGACAAGCTGTTTAATGGGGAGAATATGGGTCCTACCCTTGAGTTGGATGACTCATTTGATGATACCAACAGACGCTTTGTAAGGAGAATTCTGGAGGCAGAGATCGGAGAGGCTTTGAAGAGGATGAAGGGAAGTAAAGCTATGGGCCCTGATGGTATCCCCATTGAGGTGTGGAGATACCTAGGCGTCAGAGCGATAGTATGGATAACTAAGCTTTTTAATCTTATTTTTTTGGTCTAACAAGATGCCTAAAGAATGGAGAAGTATATTAGTATCTATCTTCAAGAACAATGGAGATGTTCAAAGTTGTACTAACTATCATGGGATTAAGTTGATGAGTCATACGATGAAGCTCTGGGAGAGGGTTATCGAGCATCGCCTAAGGAGAGTGACACATGTGACTCAAAATCAGTTTGGGTTCATGCCTGATAGGTCAACCATGGAGGCGATTTTCTTATTACGACATTTGATGGAGAGATATAAGGAGCAGAAGAAGAACTTGCACATGGTCTTTATTGATCTCGAGAAAGCATATGACAAAGTACCGAGAAATATCATGTGGTGGGCCTTGGAAAAGCACAAAGTCCCAACTAAGTATGTTACCCTCATCAAGGATATGTACAGGGATGTGGTGACGTTTGTCCGAACATGTGATGACGACACCAGTGCCTTTCTAATTAAAATAGGACTGCATCAGGGGTCAATTTTAAAGCCCTTATTTATTTGCTTTAGTGATGGATAAGGTCACAAGGGACATACAAGATGATATTCCTTGATGTATGCTCTTTGCTGATGATGTGGTGCTAGTTAACGATAGTAGGACAGAGGTTAATAGGAAGTTAGAACTATGGAGGCCCACGTTAGAGTCAAAAGGGTTCAGACTTAGTAGGACTAAGACCGAGTACATGAGGTGCGATTTCAGCGCGACTAGGCATGAGGAGGGAGACGTTAGCCTCGATGGGCAAGTGGTGGCCAAGAAGGATACTTTTCGGTATTTATGGTCGATGCTACAAAAGGATGGAGACATTGATGAAGATGTTAGGCATAGAATTTCAGCCGGCTGGTTGAAATGGCGTCAAGCTTATGGCGTCCTCTGTGACAAAAGGGTGCCTCAGAGGCTGAAAGGTAAGTTCTATAGGACAGCGATTCGTCCGGCGATGTTATACGGTACTGAGTGTTGGCCTACAAAAAGGCGACATGTCCAACAATTGAGTGTAGCAGAGATGCGTATATTGCGTTGGTGTTGTGGGCACACAAGGAGGGATAGAGTCCGAAAAGACGATATTCGGGATAGGGTTGGGGTGGCACCAATTGAGGAGAAATTGATTCAACATCGGTTGAGATGGTTTGGACATGTCCAACGGAGGCCTCCTGAGACGTCGGTGCGTAGTGAAGTTCTAAAGCGGGCCGATAATGTATAGAGCGGTAAAGATCGACCTAAACTAACTTGGGACGAGTCCGTTAAGAGATATCTTAAGGAGTGAAATATCTCTAAGGATTTAGCTATGGGCAGGAGCGCTTGAAGATTGACAATCAACGTGCCTGAACCGTGACATCTTTTTGTCTTGTGCCCTTTATGGCCCTTTATGTGTCTCCCTGTTTTTCGTCTCTTTTGGGTTTCATCTCTAGCCTACCCCAAGTTGCTTAGGACAAAAGGCTACGTTGTTGTTGTTGTTTCAGTCCCATAATGCAGCCACCACTAATAAGTAATTGAAATGACACATATGGAAAATTTCCAACCTAGGGAGATTCTTTCCATTTAAGGACACCTTTGGAATGTGGGAACTTTTCTTGTTTTCTGCATTTTTCCTGTAAAAATGAGCTGATTCCAGTGAAATTCATGTACGACTCCTACCTTCCAAAGGGGCCTAAATATCTTTTTTCCAACCATTTCCACCTGTTTTCATCCCTACATACCAATATACTTTCAATTTGTGAGGGTGTTAAGCCTGGAATTCCACTGTCATCAGCGACAATCTCTTCTGAATCCAGTTGTTCTCAGGTTTCATTTATTGAATTAAATTAAAATGAAAAGCATTTGCATACTTCATTCCCTGAGCAAGTTGTCAACTGGAATCAGCTTATCATTTTACGTTATATTCTTTATACTTAACTTTCTCTAATGAAATGTATCTTAACAAATTCTATCCGGAAGATTGATATTTGTGTAGATGGCAAAAGGATACAAGCAAGTAGGAGACCCTTCATTGCAGAAGATTCGCCATTTTCTTTCATATGTCTAGTCTTTTGGCTTTCACCGACAAGATTAATCCCCAAGCTTATCTTTCCAAGTCATTACAGTATTCTGTTTTTTTTTCTTCCTTCGTTGGAGCCTGTTGGTTCATTAGCAAGTATATTTGTTATAGAAGCTAGCACGCTTCATGACGAGGACATCACTTCTATAGATATAACCATGCCACCTACAGCAGCACCTACAGCTACAACACCACCCATTTCACAACCTGAAGCTAGGCCAGCAGTTCATAAATTTTACACAAGAGACCGGAATGTAGTTGTAATTAGAAACCAAGGTGTTGAACCAAGCCCTTGCCCGTGTTTACTTCCCGATTTCGGATGGCCGAATCGGGGAAAGCTGCTACAGTGCAAAAAATTGTCCAAAAATTGATTAATTAGACTCAAAATGTTCGTCTCGCAAAGTACAACAAAACTGTACAATTAGTTTTTGATTTCATCTACATTTAGTACTCCATGCATTTACCGACATTTTGATGTGATGGGGAATCTCCTTTTTGCATAGTGGAATTTGGGGAGTGGAATTGGGAACTAAACAAGGGCCTTGTTTAGTTCTCAATTCCATCCCCAAATTTCACTATGCAAAAAGAAGATTCTCCATCACATCAAAATGTCGGCAAATGCATGGAGTACTAAATATAGATGAAATAAAAAACTAATTGCACAGTTTTGTTGTACTTTGCGAGACGAACATTTTAAGTCTAATTAATCAATTTTTGGACAATTTTTTGCACTAGAAAATAAAAGGTGCTATAGTGCCCCGACACGGGCACGGTAGCTACAGTGCCTGAATGGCCAAGAGATATTTGAGCTGATGTTTTGGACTGCCTTTGTGGCCGTTCACAGGCAGTCACCACTTGCAGCCAGCTAGTGCTAGTAATAGAAGGCTGAACCATTTTGTTAACTGTCCAGATTCAGCCTCCTTTTCAATAGTAGTAATAGGCTTAGCTGTTTCCAGTTGTACTATAGTAGCAGCAGCCATTTTGGCTATAAAAGGAGGGGTACCTCATATGTAAGGGTTGGGTTTTGTTATAGTTCAGTTTAGTTCATTGGGAAACTACTGCTTGTGTATTCTCTTGTGTCGTCTAGACCAATAGATTCACCTATATTTCAGAACCCCACTTGATCCTTCACCTCATATCAGCAATTTCAGATTGCTTGCACTTTGTTCTTGCTGGTTTTCTTCTATTTCTTGCAGGAACAGACCCTAGTGGTCAGGTCAGCTTGGTTTTGGCTAGGTTGGTAACATCTTAAGGGTTGGTTCAGCGGTTGCTAGGCTATTGGAACCTCTAGGTCAAAAGCCTGGATCGTGAGAGTCACCCCCACAATTGGAAGACATCTCACCTCACCGAAAGGTTGGGACACTAAGGCTATCCGCACTGGGTACGCTAAACGCGTACTGCAGGTCCGGATAGCGGACGGGGAGAGCTGCAGCGGCGTCCGCTATCCGGCACGCTACCGCCGCGGATCCGCTATTCCCAGCGGAGTAGCGGACATCCGCTACTTGCCGCCGGGGCGCGGGGCCCACACGGCCCGAGCTCCGTCCGCGCCACGAGGGGGGAGCGAAGGAAGAGGAGGAGCAGGGATGCCGCCGCTGCGCCGTCCTCCGTCGCCACGCCGAGCACCGCGCCACGCCGGAGCAGGGAGCAGGGAGGGGGCGGCCCGACATCCGCCGCCGTCGAGGAGATCCGCTGCCGACAGCCCCAGATCCGCCCGCCGCCGCCGTGGAGCACGAGGAGGGCGCCGTGCCCGTCCGCCTCCCTCTGGTGCCCGCTGCCCTCGAGCCCTTCGCCGTCGATGTCGAGGAGCCGGGGATGGGGCGCGTCGGAGGAGTGGAGGCCGCCCAGCCCTGAGCTCCGAGCTCCACCGCGCCGAGCGGGCCTCCACCACAGCTGCGCCACTCGCCGCGCCTCCGCACGGCCGCCGCGCCTTCGCCCGCCGCGTCGCGATAAGGGGCGCCGCCGGTGAAGGGAGTGGGGAGGGGCGGCTCGCCGCGCGCCGTCGAGAGAGGGAGAGAACGGGGAGGGAGGGATGGCGGCCGGGAGAGAGAGAGTGGGGAGGGAGGGAGGCCGCCGGGGAGAGAGACAACGGGAGGGAGGGATGGGGCGTTGGGGGGAGAGAGAGAGAGAGTGGGGGCCGGGAGGGGGGAGGGGGTAAAAAAAGAGGTGGTGGGTCCCACTGAAGATATAGAGGATGATATAGAGGATGGATGAGTGCGAGAGAAAGTGGTATAGAGGAATGACTAGGATGGAATATTCCTTATAGAGGATGATATAGAGAATGGATGAGTGCGGATAGTCTAAGTAGTACATCACTTCAGCTTGTGTGTTCGTTTTTGAACCTGAAAATGAGAATGCCATGAGGTTATATCTGATGCCAAATCTCCTGAATTCCCAATTGCCGTTGTAACTTATATATACTCCCTCTGTCCCTAAATATCTGTCGTTTACGCTTCCTGAGAAACAACTTTGACAAAATATATATTAAAAAATATTAATATTTATGATACATAATTAGTATCATTGAAAAGATTTTTGAATCTAGTTTTTAATAAATTTATTTGGAGATACAAATGTTGCACGTATTTTCTACCAATCGAATCAAACTTATGGTACGCACACCAACGGCGACAGATATTCTGGGACAAAAGGAGTACTCCCTCTGTTCCTAAATGTTTGTCTGTAGAAAATTATGTTTCCCTCACAGACACGCTTTCCGGACGACTAATAAAAAAGGACGGAGGGAGTACATGTGTATGCAGAAGTTAATTTTGGGTATCTTTAATGCCACCACTATCTTAAACAGTTGTTATGTATTTGTTTCTGTTGATCTGTCCACAGTCTGGTTGGTTAACAGAGTATTCATAACTAAAGTCTGCAAAAAATAATAATAAAATCGATATTCAAAACATTTTTTAGTTAAGATTTTAATACTCTCTCCGTTTCTAAATTACAAGACATTTTAACTTTTCTAAATATATTAGTTTTACTATATATCTAGACAAAGTTTGTAGATAAGTACGTAACAAAATGTATCTAGAAAAGCTAAAACATCTTATAATTTAGAATGGAGGAAATAGTTAATGGCTAAGAGAAGATTGGTAAAGGTATTCTACAGATAATATAGTAAGATGACTGTTAAGCACAATTCTAAAGATTATATTCCCTCAGAGTTGTGCGAGAATCTGTATACCCCAACGAAAATTTGTGCTGCCATAAGCTCAGAGAAACCAGATGTGCGGACTTTCTGACACTATAAATTGCCAGCCAGAAGCACCTTCGAAAAATTGAACAGCAAGGTACCACCTCTCATCACTATTTTCTACTCCTTCCGTCCCCTAACGAACGCTTACCTGCGCACGGAGGGAGTATTTGGCAGGCCTACTTTCTATGATCTGTAATCAACAAACTTACGTTCAAAAAAAGAACCAACAGCGAGCAGATGATCCGAATTTCCAAATCACACAGATCAATTAGATAATGCCTCAATCCAACTCAATGACCTGATCTATAATCCGAATATATTCAAGTAAAGAGCAATCCATCGACCAGATTTGCAGATGAAAGTTCTGGCGCAGGAAATTCTAACCAAGAGCCAACCAGGATGCAAATCACGAATCACAACAATGCTGAAATGAAATCAGGCACAAGACATTGCAACTTCTAAGAAACAAGGCATTTCTTCTTCCATTAATCACAGAGAACAACTTGCAGCAGACAGGTACACATCCAAGCACATTCATCCCATCTACAACCTACGCATCACTGGTAACAAGGTAGTGCTAAACATTGGATCTGGCTGGACAGTCTATGCCTTCTTGGGGGACTTGGCGCCCTTCTTGGGCGACTTGGGCTCCTTGCTCCCGCCGCTGGACGCCTTCTCCGCCGTCTTCTTGGGCAGCAGAACCGGGTTGATGTTGGGCAGCACGCCGCCGTGGGCGATGGTCACGCCGGCCAGCAGCTTCCCGAGCTCCTCGTCGTTGCGGATCGCGAGCAGCACGTGGCGCGGGATGATGCGCGTCTTCTTGTTGTCCCTGGCAGCGTTCCCGGCGAGCTCCAGAACCTGGCCAAAAAATGGAAGCAAAGCGAATCAACACCGCAGAATTAATACGCCGTTGCGAGATTAGATTCAGCACAATGGTCTAAATGCAGACGCGGATCGTGATTTTTGGTTTACCTCAGCGGCGAGGTACTCGAGGACGGCGGCGAGGTAGACGGGGGCGCCGGTGCCGACGCGCTGCGCGTAGCGGCCCTTCTTCAGGTAGCGCCCGATGCGGCCGACGGGGAACTGGAGGCCGGCCTTCACAGACCTCGACACCGACTTCTTCCTCGGCCCGCCGGCCTTGCGCCCGCCCGCTCCTTTCTTCACCTTCCCTCCCGCTCCGGCGCCGGTGGAATCCATGGCCGCGGCTGCGCTACGAGTAGGTTCTCGGGTCAGAGGAGGTCTTGGGAGATCGGAGGAATGCGAGAGTGCGAGATGATCGGCAATGGCAGGCGGTGCCAGGTAGTTAAACGCGGAGGCTAGTGGGCCCGTCGATCCGCGAGCGAGGGAACGGGCGGTCGGATCTGTAGGGGCGTGGACGGCTGCGATGGACTCGTCGGGCACGATCCGTGGGAAGGGTCGCTCCGCCAATCATATACGAGCAGATTTCTTTTTTTTTTTTTGCGATCATATACGAGCAGATTTCGGGAGTGCCGAAAACTTGCGCCTCCGATCTCCCGCCCATGAGAGGCTCAGAGCAGATGGGATTTTTTTTTGACATCCACATAGGCTGGTTTGGGGAGTTAAATTTTAACTCCAATCACATCGAATGTTGTGGCACATGCACGGAGTACTAAATGTAGACTAATTGCATGCATGTTGACATAGTTTAGAGGTTTTTCACGAGACGAATCTATTAAGCCTAATTACTCTATGATTGAAATTTTTTTTGTCAAATAAGACGAAAGTGCTACAGTGCGAGTTAAACTTTTACTCCTCCAACCAAACACCCCTGAGTTCGAACTCCAGGATTGCCCGTTTTTGTTCTCCTTCTGGTGAAAGTTTGGAAGAAATTACTTTTCACCTAAAGTTTGAAGAAATTGTCGTTTTGGTTTCCATACCATAAGTTTGACTCGATTTGTAGAAAATACGTATAACATTTGTATCTCTAAATAAATTTATTAAACTTTCATAAAAAAATAAATTTATTTAAAAAATTAGATAACCACTGTTTTTTTAGCGCTCAGGGTTGTTTGGATCCACACCTCTAAACTTTAAATAGGTGGTCTAAGATTAGCTCTAAATTTAGCTTCCCTCACATTAGAGCTTTAGACATCAAAAGTGAGTTAAAATGCTCTAAAGTTTTTAGAGCTCTAAAGTTCAGATGATGTGATCCAAACATACCCTTAGTTATTTTTTTTCTTGCGAAACAGGTAGCACTTAATCGTAGTCATAACTTAGTCTAACTTGTTAGTCACTTTCCCTACTTTAATTGTGTTTATGAGGTTAGATATTTCCTTACCCGGTAATGCTTGGTATAAGCGTTCGTCCGCCCGGACGGTGTTGATGCTGGGCCGCGACACAGCTCAACGACCGTTCATTCACTCGTCCTTACCCCTAACTGTTCTAGAAAAAAAAGAAAAAAAAACCCACCTCACCGTAGCACCGCGACAGCTCTCCGCAAACGCGCTCCGCCACGCCACCTTGGTGACCGCGCTTCCCTCTCCACCGCGCCTCCCTCTCTATCGCACGTCTGATCCACCGGCCAGTATATCCTCCATGCAAGAGCACGACGGCCCGTCTTCTTCCCTCTCCACTGCGTCTCCCGCCTGCCGCAGCCTTCTCTACGGGACCTGTCGCTGCCTTCTCCACCGGAGTAGCAAGCTCCGTGTCATTGGCAAGCTCTACACCAGTGAACTCCTTGCGCCAACGAGCCTCCAATTTCAAGCAGTAAGGTGATATTGCGCTGAAAATGAATGTTGTAAATGTATGTTTAAAGTGTTTAAAATGTTTCAGAGATATGTTTCAAGTATTTCATATAGATGTTGAAAAAGTAGATCGGGATATTGCATATACTGCAAGTGTTTCAAATGCATATTGCAAGCGTTTGTTCAAAGTATTTCATTTATTTCAGATGTATGTTGTAAGCGTCTTTATCTGGATGTTGCAAATGTTTCACACATATGTTGAAAGAGTATGTTTCAAATATTTTAGTTGTTTCATTCTTATGTTACAGTAAGTGTTTTCATGTTGCTAGTATATGTTTCAAATGTTTTATCTACTTTAGACTTATGTTGCATTCAAGTGTTTCATGTTCTAAGTGTTTCGTATTACAGAGATATGTGGTATGTTTAGAGAGTCATGGGGGGCACGGTCGGACGTTAGGGCAAGGGGCGTGGCGAGCCGGGGCCAACAGATGGGACGCATGACGTGCGTGGGGGTCCTGTGGACGAGATGTGCTTGTTCTCATCTGAGCTCCTGGGTCCCGCTCACTCGGAGAGAGAGAGAGAGGAGGGGGTCAGGGGTAAGGAGTGGTGGCCGCAACCGGGATGTGGGCAAGGCGGACAGGAGCAGCATACACATGCGGGGCGTAGCGAGGCGGGCGGGGGACGGACGTGCGCATGCAGCAGCGATACAGCATAGCGGCAGGCGCGGACGGGCAAGCTGGGGCAGCAGCATGCACGGGGCGTCCGAACACGCTCATATGCTCCAGACGTCCGGGCACTAGTAAGCCCAAAGCTAACTACAGCTTGGCAACTGAAAGCCTCGACTCCGACTTACAACTACCATGACCAAGAACAGCACTAGGGAGGTAAAAAGGGAAAAACGAGGCCTTTCATCCTACTCTTCTTGAACGTGTTCCGTCGTCGCAAGATGGAATTGCGTGATATCATCTTTATAGAGCCTTGTTACTTGACTTGCTTGCATGGATTGTTGTTGGAATGTTCTTCTATTTCTTTATTTCCATATGTTCCACCAAAAATAGATCATGACTCCGTCAAAATTTCTCCTGTGGTTCTTATCAAACTTGGCTCGACACCTTCGCCAGAATCCATGAATTGTTCCTGTCATCGTTACTGCATCAAGCACTGACTGGTTCAGCCAATGCTTTAGGTCTGACCATACCTGCTTAGCAAATGGACAGTTCAAGCAGAGATGGTTTGGTGTCTCCGGTTCATTTTCACATAATTTGAAGGTTGGATCATTGGGCCAATTACGCTTGATCAGGTTGTTGGCGGTCCGTATTTTTTTGTGTAGCAGCGTCCATGCGAAGAACCTACATTTGGCCTCTGCTTTGGCTTTCCAAATTGGCGCCAATCTCAGCTTGTTGTAACTCCCTTCAAATTGGAAGTGATATGCACTCTGGGTTGTATATTAACCCGTCATTTATCCATCTCCACCTTATAGTATCCTCACCGTTCTCGGTCAGTTGAATGTCACTTATCTGCTCCCAAAGCGTTACATACTCTTGAATCTCTTGTGTTGTTTGCAGAGGCAGAATATGCATTATCCATTTGTTATCTTGCAGAGCCTTATGTACTGATACTTTCTTCCTTCTTGTCATTCTGAAAAGGTTGGGGGCTAGATTTTTTCTGTGTTCTTCCTAGCAGCCACGACGACGTCCAAAAACTCACGGTCTTCCCCTTGCCAATTGACACCACCGTAGAGGCAGCAAACAGATCACGATCGCGTGCGTCACAAGGTAGGTCCAGCTCATTCCAAGCGCGTTCTTTGTGTTTTCACTGAAACCAAAGCCATCTCAACCTCAACGCCCTGGCAAAACGTTCGAGGTCTAAAATCCCCAGTCCCCCTTTTATTTTTGGACGGCATGTTGTTGGCCATTTCACCAATGAGTGACCGCCATAAACCTTGTCTGGTGTTTCCCCTATCCAAAGAAAACTACATCCTATCCTATCAATCTTTCTTATCAGTCATTTTTGCTCAGGGAATGTCGTCATGTGATAGATCAATTGTGAGGATAGCACGGTTTTAACTAATGTTTCTCTGCCTGCCATTGATAGGAATTTGCCCTTCCATCCTGGCAATCTTGCTCCAATCTTATCTATCAGAGGTTGTACTTCTATCCTTCGAAGCTTTCTGATATGATGCGGGAGTCCCAAGTATTTGCCGGGAAATTTACAGACCTTGCCCGGGAAGTTTTGTAGGAGTTAGGCTACTACCTGTTCTTGAAGGCGAATGGGGGAAATTTCGGTCTTCGATATATTTATCTTGAGGCCTGAGCATTCTCCAAAGAATGTCAGGATCTTGTATAGGTGTTCCAGCTCCATTGCTGATGGGTCGACGAAAATTGCCGCATCATCCGCATATAATGAGCATCTTAGCTGAGCCATCTTTGGCAAGATAGGCTTAGGTACCCCTTTCTGTGCCGCCATTTCAATAATGTGTTGTAATGGATCTATTGCCAAAATGAAGAGGAGAGGGGAGAGTGGGTCACCTTGTCTTAGGCCTCTTGCATGTTTAATCCCCTGTGTTGGTTGTCCATTTACTAGCACTCTGGAGGAGGTGGTTCCTAGCATGGCCGCCACCCAGTCTCTCCACTTGGTACTAAAACCAAGCGCCTGCATGAATTCCAACAGGAACGTCCAGCCAATGGAATCGAAGGCTTTAGATATGTCCAATTTGATGAAAAGTGCAGGTCTTCGCTTCCGATGTAGAAGTTGTATGACCCTCTGTGAATATATGAAGTTGTCATGTATGCACCTTTTTTTTTGATGAAGGCGTTTCGGGCAGTTGATATGAGTTTGTTCGTGTGTGGTGTCAATCGATTTGCTAGTAGCTTAGTGATTATCTTTGCCACACTATTAATTAGGCTGATTGGTCTGTATTCCGAAATTGTGGACGCCACTTGATTCTTGGGGAGCAACACAATGTTGGCCTCGTTTATCAAATTCAATCTTGCCGTTTGATGCAAGTAGAAACTCCAGATCGCCTGAGAAAGGTCTTCTTTTATGATAGTCCAACACTTCTTGTAGAACAAGCCGATGAAACCATCAGGGCCCGGTGCCGAACAGCGTTTTCTCTCACCACAAGGCTTTTGAGCCATACGTATAGGGTACCGTCAAATTCATTCAATGATAGAACCGAGCACACTGCAAGCACCGATCGTTGCTGTAAAAAAGCAAAAGTGGACCGTCTGTTGAGTTCGGAACCATGCCAAACAATACGCTCCTGAAATTCTTTTTAATGCTTCTTCTTTTTATCGGCTTACACTGGAGCAAACGAACTTTGGAATCTACCGAATTTAAACTTGAAGTCTCAATTCACAATAGTACTACTTAAAAAAAAAAGCTCGTTCGTTTCGCTGAAAAGTCATGGCTGAAAATAATGTACGCTGATTTGTTACGAGAGGAAAAACACTCTTCCGATTGAAAAAAACAAGCCAAAAATATGGATTACAACACAAGCGAACAGGACCAAAATGAACCATAAACGTAAGCATGTTATGTATTTCTCTGACTACTGATAATTGAACAGTGAGCATGAACAGTCAAGAGACAAAAGCAGGTGATTTTATTTATTTTGCTAGAAAAACAGCTGAAATTGTTCGTCATAGGGCGAAGCTGACTTGGCGATTGTTGTGAAAAAAAGTTGCAATTATATCTAGCTGCTCACAAGAAGAGAGAGAAGCTGACAACGAGTGGAATCAGAACATGAGATTTCTTATTTGACGGTACACTCTTTCAACAGGCAAAAACTACTCTTATTAAACGATCCACAAGTTACAATTTACAAATCTGTTTTCTCCAAGTACTTGTTGCCGAGTTCAGATTAAGCGACAGACCCTTCTGTCATTCTGTGGTTACATGGCAACTGATAAAATACAAACCAATCAAGGATGCCGTGAACCAAAAGGAGTGAAGATCTCCATGCAGCCTGAGCCCGAGACCAACAAACTCACTGTCAGATTCAGGTTATTAACAGGGGAGCCCATTGCAAAGGAAGTACAGCTACGCCCTTGTTTAGATTGAAGAAAATTTCAACCCGATGAATAGTACCACTTTCGTTTTATTTGGCAAATATTGTCCAATCATGGATCAACTAGGCTCAAAAGATTCATCTCGTGATTTCCAACTAAACTGTGTAATTAGTTATTTTTTTTACCTACATTTAATACTCCATGCAAGCGGTTAAAAATTAATGTGATAAAGAGAGAGTGAAAAAACTTGGAACTTTGAGGCAAACTAAACAAGGCGTACGTTGTAAATCACACAAACCCTCCAGGATGCGACGACCCGTGCAATAATTTCACTTCGATAACCGTCTCAAATGTGCGTTAGCATTTCCGGGGAAAAAATGGCTACAATATAACCATTAAGGCCCAAATCAGAATCCAAATTTGCACATCTTAGTTACTACTCATTTCTAGAACCGCTCGTTGCAACGATTTCGCAAGCCACATTAGAAAACACAGGACGGATCAGCAATACAGGTATGAAAATAACAAGAAACTAGGCATTTCTTGTACTGGGAATCGAAGATAACTTGCTACAGGACCGGTTAATCTCAAGCACATCCATTCCATCTACAGCCTACACATCACAGGTAATACGACGCTAAACATCAGATCTGCCTCGACACTCTATGCCTTCTTGGGGGACTTGGCGGCTTTCTTGGGCGACTTGGGCTCCTTGCTCCCGCCGCTGGACTCCTTCTCCGCCGTCTTCTTGGGCAGCAGAACCGAGTGGATGTTGGGCAGCACGCCGCCGTGGGCGATGGTCACGCCGGCCAGAAGCTTCCCGAGCTCCTCGTCGTTGCGGATCGCAAGCAGCACGTGGCGGGGGATGATGCGCGCCTTCTTGTTGTCCCTGGCAGCGTTCCCGGCGAGCTCCAGAACCTGGTCACAGCGAATCAGCACCACAGAATCAATACGCCATTGCCACGTAGTGTTTAGATGGTGTAAAAGTAGTATAAAGTTCATGTAGCATTTTTCGTTGTTATTTGATAAAATTTATCCAATCATGAACTAACTAGACTCAAAAGATTCGTCTCAACATTTATAGATAAACTATATAATTAATTATTTTTTTACCCAAGAATCTTGTAAAATTTTTGAAAGTTCGAAGGGATCTAGACACTGCATCAGATAGACGCAAAACACACGGTTTAATTGCAGAGCGCAGGTTGGGATGATGTTTACCTCAGCGGCGAGGTACTCGAGGACGGCGGCGAGGTAGACGGGGGCCCCGGTGCCGACGCGCTGCGCGTAGCGGCCCTTCTTCAGGTAGCGCCCGATGCGGCCGACGGGGAACTGGAGCCCGGCCTTCACGGACCTCGACACCGACTTCTTCCTCGGCCCGCCTGCCTTGCGCCCGCCCGCTCCCTTCTTCACCTTCCCTCCCGCTCCGGCGCCGGTGGAGTCCATGGCCGCAGCTGCGCTTGGAGTGGCTTCTTCGAGGAGAAGGGCTCTGGAGATTGGAGGAATGCGAGATTGCGAGGTGATCGGAAATGGCTGGCGAGGCCGGGTATTTAAACAGCGCGGCGGCGGAGGGTGGTGGGCCAGTCGATCCGCGTGCGAGAGCAACGGACGGTCGGATCTAGAGGGGCACAGATGGCTGCGATGGTGCCAGCGGAGCACGATCCGTGGGAGGGGTGGCTCGGCCAATAAGGTGCGAGCAGATTTCGGGGGATGCCTACATATTGCGCCTCCAGTCTCCCGCCCAGTCGCCCACGAGAAGAGGATTTTCGGCGGCACGCGCCACGGAGCAGGTGAATTGTTTTGGCGGTGGAAAGTGGGCAGCGGCCAGCACTGAAGAAGAGGAGCCCGGTAAATCTGCATTGAGGATCGCCACTTTTTTTTTTTTTTTTTTTTTTTTTTGCTGTGGTTGTGTTTAGATCATTGAAAAGTGCACTATGTAAAAAAAAATCCGTCACATTAAACTTACGATACATGTATGGAGTACTAAATATGGATAAAATCAAAAACTAATTACACAATTTGATTGTACTTTGCGAGACGAACGTTTTGAGCCTAATTAGTCAACGATTGGACAATTATTACCAAATACAAACGAAATGCTACAGTAAATTTTGGCGCCCCAAATTTAGGAACTAAACACAGCCTCACCAAATTTGAAGTGTCAAAAT
The DNA here is from genome assembly GCA_038087645.1 of Saccharum hybrid cultivar R570. Taxonomy (NCBI): domain Eukaryota; kingdom Viridiplantae; phylum Streptophyta; class Magnoliopsida; order Poales; family Poaceae; genus Saccharum; species Saccharum hybrid cultivar. Next base: position 2,137,897 of record JAQSUU010000043.1, on the reverse strand, counting down.
ACACTATAGTGATACTGTAGCATTTCGTTTGTATTTAATAATAATTGTCTAACCGTTGACTAATTAGGCTCAAAACGTTTGTCTCACCAAGCGCAACCAAACTGTGCAATTAGTTTTTTATTCCATATACATTTAGTACTACATGCATGTATCGCAAGTTTAATGTGACGAAAAATCTTCTTTTTGCATAGTGTATTTTTTGAGCAACTAAACACAACCTTTTTTGTTTTGCGAATGGTAGAAGGAATTAACGTACTCCTAAATTCGAAGCACTAGAAGAGCTCTCAGGCTCTTTTTTAAAAAAAAAAAGAAAGCAATAGCAAAAGTACAAAGAGAGAAAGGCATAACACAGAGACTTGACACAAGTTTTGAAGCAAGGCAAATTCATGAGAATTCAAACAAAATCAACAAAAAGATGTCAAGTTTTGAAGCAAGAAAATATTCATGAAAATTCAAACAAAATCAACAAAAAGTGTTCATGAAAAAAGGAGCAGATAGAGAGAAATAGTGTGATGGGGGAAGAGAGGGATGGCCAACGATTGAGGGATTAAGGGGAGGAACCAAACAAGCCCTTACACCCTGTTTGGATGTTGGCATTCAACATGGAATTGATGAATTGAAATTGTATATCTTCAATACCACATGTTTGGATGTTTTGGATTTGGATCTTGGAATTTGACTCCCAATTCCAAATGGTATTCTCATGACACAAAACAACTAGCCCCCGATACATACTTGTGAGGCTCGATTTTGGCTGGAATCGATGTCACCTCATCTCACCAGTGTGGAGGGGCGGCAGTCACCGGCGCATAGAGGGGGTGGCGGTCACCGGCGCAGAGGGGGCACAGCTCGCGAGCGCGAAGAGGGTGGAGCCCACCGGTGCATGGAGAGGGGGTAGGGGTCGTCGACGCATGGAGAGGGGCCGCAGTCACCGCCGCGTTGACAGGGGGCAAGGGTTACCGACACATGGAGAAGGGCATGTGTTGTCAGCATGTGGGGAACGGGCGGGGTCGCGCGGCTCATGGTGTGGGTGGAGCCGGGGTGAAGGGGCTGGCGCCGGCTAAGAACAAGATGAGGTGTGGATGTAGTTTTTTATTTCAAAGGTCCAATTTGAAGACATCCAAACACATGGAATCTGAATCGTAGTCAATACCATTCTAGCATGTCATGGATTCTTTATATGTTGAGAAGGACACAATCGAAGTAGGGGGAAGGGATGAGAAGGAGAATAAATAGAAACAATGTACTCCTGAAGTGGTATTGCAGGGCCACAACACGCGATAAGTACGCGTACAACAAAAGGGTAGGACCACCACATTGCATATAGGGGGCTATTTGGCCAAGGGCTAGTTCCCAAGCACATGCATTTGGCCCCCCATGCGTCCAAAATGAATCGTGTGCTATTGATCCATGTGCCAAGCAAGTCTGCCATGGTGTAAAGCAAATAAGCCCTCTCTTGGCATTCTAACTGGTCTAACACTTGTGTGAGCTCTCATGAACACCTCCTACTCATCTCCTTGCTAGTTGCTTGATCGAAAGTGAGATTGAGAAAGATCTAGTGTATTTGCTTAGTTGATTTGCATGACACTGGTTCACCATCTAGGTTGTGGTTTTCTTGTTACTCTTGGTGGTTGCTGCCACCTAGATGGCTTTGAGCAGTGAGGAAGCTAAGCATCATGTTGGTGATTGTTCAGTGGCTTGCTTTAGCTGATTTGTGGGGGTCTTGTCTCACGCCGCGGGAGATCAGGAAGTACAACTCTAGTGGAAATGGTCATGGATAGATGAAGTGTTCTTTCTGATTGGTTCTTGCGATAAGTTATGGGTCTAACTTGAGCGACTAGTCAGCGCGTGAATCACCCATCTAGAGACTTGCCACAATGGGGATTAAGTTGTCGGCAAGCAACCGAACCTCGGGAGAAAATTTGATTGTGTTCATCTCTTGCCTAGTTTAGTATTGATCATTATACTTGTGCTTTCGTTCATATATAGCTTGTGTAGTGTACTTGCTTATTAGTGTAGCTCTCTAATTAGTTGTAGCTTTAGTAGTAGAGTAGCTAGTTGTAGACTTGTAGTTGCTCTTCTTGTTTCGCTAGCTAGAGTAGCCTAGTTTAGTTGCTAGTCTTGTGTGGTTGTGTGCTCTAGTAGTAGAATTCAATTGCCACTAGAATTTTGTAGGGGCTTGTTTTGGGTGAAGTATAGCTAGGCAAAGTAGTGGCTATTAGGCTTTGTTATTTTACTAACTACTTTTCTTTAGTGTTTATGAGTTTGTAGAAAAATCTTTCTAAGCTATTCACCCCTCTGGCCATCTAGATCATTCTAAAGAGTGAGTTCTAAGTGGGGGCTGAAAAGAGAATGCATCTTTAAGGACTACTAGAGTTAGTTAACTTAAGTTGGTCGACTCACTCTGATCGTGGGAGCACTACTATAGATTGACCTACCACCAACGCATCTATCACTGCCGGTGTCATTAAAAACAATGGTGACAACTATCACCAATGGTTCGTAATATGAACAGTTGGTGATAAGAGTATCACCGTCGGTTCGTAAGAACGTCCGCGTTGATAACTATCACCACCGCTTCGTCTTACCAACCGACGGTGATAGTCCATCATCACAGCCGGTTTGCACCATCAGCCAGTGGTGATGATGGGTTCCTCATCACTGCCGCATTACCATATGAACCAGCGGTGAAGACATTTTCACTGCTAGCTCGTTGTATGACACGGCGGTGATAACCATGATGCAGTATAAATAAATTCATATTTTTTCAAATAAAGTCAGGTGAAAACAAACTTTCTATCAAAGTTGTAGATCTCGACGCAATCGACAACTTTTTAGTTGTGATCTTTTCATTTAAAACCATTTACGGTCCCAAAATTCTATTTGAAGCGCTCAAATTTTAAAATTCAATTTTTTCGAATTGTACAAACGATCCTAGATGGAAAAACAACCCAAGTTATAGATCTCGATGAGATATACAAGATTGTAATTGTAAAACCTCAGGTGTTTTTCACTCATTAAGTAGTAGGTTTGAGCTCAAACATGATAGAGTAAGTGGAGATGACGATGTCAAGGCCAACCTACGGAGATGAGCCTAATCTAAACTTGGATGTTACTCCTTTGCTTTACATATAGGACATTTTCAAGATATATACTTGGGTGGTGTTATGTCAATATCTTCATGTGTCTCACCTTAGTACCTATCTATATTGATCCCTCGAAAAGTTTTATGAAGTTTGGAATCAAAAAGTCACATAAAATGTCAAGTTCTATTCCTATTGGAAGGGCATGATTAAGTGAATAGAATTATAGATCATGAACCAAACCTTGCAAACTTATCCAAATGACTCTAGATGAACTCTGCAACAAAAGTCTTGAAGGGTTCATGTTGAGCAAATGTCAAGAAAATGCCCCGATTGGCCTAAAACCCTAGTTTAGGCTTTATCGAGTTGCTACTTTGACTAAGGTAAAAGTTTGACTTCTGTACCAGTTATGAGGTTTGACCTTAAAGAAAAGATGTAGTTCATATTATATAGAACAAACTTTGTTTAATGGTCAAGAGTTAGTTTGGCCTCTAACCTAGTCAAATAGAGCTCACAAGAATCAACTTAGTGTTGTTTTCAAGGTCCGGAATTTGGCAAGTCTGGAGTTACAATGTCATTAGTGGTTGGCATGCCGTGTTCTCAGGATTTTGTTAAGCAACTTGGTTGTACCCCTTAATAAAAGTTGGAGATTATATCTTAGAGTAGGATATACCAAAAGTTGACATTAATTTGACCACTGTTGACCAACTAATTGGAGTAAACACCGAAGTTTAGATTAATCATCGACAATACCAACTTAAGGTCTACTTACTCCCTAATCCATTACTCCAATGATCAGGGTCCTTAAACAATATTTGTAGGGCATCACGAAATGAACAACTTTCATAATTGGCCCATATCCAAATTCGGACCCCCGAGCAGGCCCAAAAATGGTCTCCAAGTCAGGCACAGCGACGCAGGACACGTATTCGATAAAATGCTTCAAAGGCTGACACGTGCTCTCGGGACATGGCCGCCATGCCTTGCAGCGCGCCCCACCTCGCCTCCACGTACCCGGCGTCCCGCTGCCGTGGTGGAGCAGCACCAGAGAGCACCCTCACTCGCGCTCCACTTCGTTCTCCTCGCCCTCCCTCTCGTCCTGCACGCGCCAGAGCACGCTCTGCCATGGACGCCGGCAAGCAGAGCTCCGCGACCACCATCGACCCTCCACCACATTCCTCTCCAGCCCAAGCTGAGTGCGTCAACACCCTCACCACCACACATCGCGCCCGGCGCACCTCTTCCCTGGCCCCAACCGTCATCGGAGCACCCTGCCGCCGGAGACGCCCCGAGCATGGCCGCCGGCGTGGCTGGGCCACCTCAAACCATCTCGTGACAATCTACGGGTACCGGTGGGTGCGCCAGGTGATGGGGATGCTCCTCCGCTCATCAGCCGCCGCCGACGAGCCTCCTCCGACCGGTATCGGCAAGCTAGAGAGCGTTCCTCCTCTGTGTAATCGCGTCGGGGACCTCGAGTCAGAATTCGAGAAAAGGCAGGGGCCTAACTGCAATGTCATAGACTCATATGAATAGTGCCATAAGGACTGGTTTGTGGTAGTCTTTGCTAATTTTTGAAAATTCATAGTAAAACATAGAAAAATCGTAAAATAGCAAATGAGGACTTTTTGGAATTCTTGTGAAATTATCTATGCAGTGGATCTATAATATGACATATTTTAGTTTAATGTTTTTGCTATAAAAATAGATTTTTCAGATTAGGTTTTCAATGCTAGTCGCATTTGTCTTTTTCATAACTGAAGTTGTATTGCTCCAAATAAAGTGAAATTTGTGTGAAATGCTACTCATGTCATGTTTGATGTGTGGTAATAATTTCATAAATTTTTGTTGCTATATGAGTAAGTTATTAGTGTATCTTGCTCTCACATGATTTATTGCAATATCTATTTGTCTTTTTCATAGAGGTTGATATACATGTCCAAATGGCTTGAAATTTGGGTAGTAGGCTATTGGGAGCATATGTAGGCCACTGTAATTTTGGTAGAATTTATTGTGCACTTTTGATAGGTGTTCATAATTTCACCTAATTATCTAAATAAATTAAGAAAATACATTAAAAGATTTTGTTTAGGAATGGACACTATGTTTTCTGGTGTTCATTGGTCATGTATGACATGTTGGTAAAGTTGGTTTTGTCCAAGTATATGTTTGCAACATAAGTTAATAACTATTTCTTGTAAATGAGGTTTCTAGACAGATCTGGGAACTTAGCAAAGTTCTTTATGATAATGTGCTTTGTTGTAAAACTTGTTTATACAAAAGTTGTAGATAATTTATGTATCTAGCTGCTGTTAAAATTTAGTGGTATTTGGCCTTATAGTTTAGGAGTTATATCTGTTTAAAGTTGGGTTACAGAATTGCTTGCTCTCTGTCTTGTTAGACCAGTTTCTGTGTTTGTGTAAATTCAACATGTTAAACTTTAGAATCATGCTGTGATGATTATAAATTAAATGTAGAGAATTTCATAAGTTTTCCATAATGTCTTATTGCAAGACATTTGGAATTTATCAATTAAACTTCAGATATGATTGAATTATGAAGCTACTGTTTGCTTGTCCAGAAATTGATAAATTCTAATTATAGTTGTTTGCTTGTATATTGTTAAGTGTGACTTATGCCTTTGAGGGTAGTTAAATTAATACACCTGAGATCTTATGAAACCTTGTGTGTCATGTCTAATATGTTTGTCATCTTTTTATATTAGGTTGGGTGATGTTTATTTAAGCAACATGAAATGTCTATGCATGTGGAGTGTAATATGGTGTTTGTCTTGCTTACTGTATATGATGCATTGTCCATTGTACTTTCATGTATTCATGTACTTGCATCTTGCATCTCATTTAGGTACGCTAGCTGAACCACGTGAAGGACATGATATGGAGTTGAGCCCAAAGATGGTGTTGGTGGATCCATCCCGAAAGATAAAAGGACGGGACAAGTGCTAGGATGGAAGATGCTTGCCGAGCGAGTGTTATCTGACAACCACTGACTTGTGTCGGATCCCAGGCAAGCCCCGGAGCATTATAATCCTCCTACCTTCAAAGCAATTAATTCTATATATGTTATAAGTATTGTTGTATTAAGTGGTAGGAGTTGGTTGAAACCATTGCTACATTATATTATTCCTTATCTAGATATATGAATCCTTGAATCCTACATAGACTAGGATCGAGTAGATGCTTAGTCTTGCTTTAAACGGTAGAAGTCAGGTGATTTTCTATCACCTGCGAGATGTAGGGATATTCATATATGGCATGGTTGGCTATATTTGCTATCGTGGAAAAGAACCATGTGTTAATAAAATAAAATGAGACCGGGCGGGATGACGATAGTGAAGCAACAAGGCATGAAGGTCTTAGGTATGGATCTATCCCGTCTAAGCCGTTTAAGGACCGATTCGCTGTACGTCCTTGAGTCATGTTAAACGCAATCTAACACTTAGTTGGCCGGATAAGTCGTTCCGACCGCGAATCCGAGTAATACAGTTCAGGCCGAGAATCGATTGGTAGGTCGCATCTTGGAGGTAGTAAGGATGTGCTTGGGGACATTGACATAAGATCAGGGGGGTTAGAGTCCCTATCATCCTGGCAGAGTGTTGCCCTTAGGGATGCGGCATCAGTCGAACCCACGCTTTCCTGAACAGTACCAAAGGTGACCTGAGCAGCCCTCGCCAGGCGTGACTCGGTGAGTGTTAGAAATACCCCTCCAGCTGGATAGGAATTCGATTCGAATCGTCGTCGCTCCCGATTAGTGAGCACTTGACTTGAGCAGCGACAACGTAGATTCAATTAAATTGAACTAATGGTTAATTGGATAATGATGGAAAGGTTGCCTCAATTTATACCTGCTACGGTTAATATTGTTTGCTCCTAATTAAGTGAGTGCTCTAGTATATGTGCTAATATAGATGACATGTTAATGATAATTAACTTGATGCTTAAGCATTAATGATTAATTATCTATATTAAGCTTTTATGCAAAATTTTATCAAGCTAGCCCCACTTTATATCAGCCTTGCATGATCCTTGGTGTCACTTTATTTCTGGTTTATGACGGGTAAGTCTAGCTGAGTACATTGTCGTACTCAGGGTTTTATCCCCACTTGTTATAGGTTATGATGTATCACGGTGGCTGCAAGAGTTTCGTACTCAGGGTTTTATCCCCACTTGTTGTAGGTTATGATGTATCATGGTGGCTGCAAGAGTTGGTTGGCTCCTGCCGTAGTGGCGGAGTGCGATCATGGGCATGATCCTTCTTATTTATCTTACATCTAATGCTTTTGTTGGAAGTCGACCTTGGTACTGGCATGTATTTGAAATAAGATTAATATTAGTTTCAAATTACTTTGCTTCCGCTATTTTTCAATTTAAGTTGTAATAACTATGTTGAACTCCGATATATATTGAACTACTTGTGAAATGGATGTAACTTGTGACTTGTTATGCTGAATCACTACGATCTTGGCTTGTATGTTGGTTGGTTTGAAATCTCTCGTGATTTTATTGGACTACCGGAGTTATATGGGCTTAAGTGCGAGAATTTGATCACTTCGGTGATTGTTTTTGTACTTGTGCTCTTATCATTTGGACGGTTCCGTGACAGTAATTGACAATTATTTCATTAAAAATCATTTATCGTCTCAAATTTGTATATGAAGTTTTAAACTTTTAAAAAAACTAAAATTTTTAAACAATCTCGGATGAAAAATCGACCAAAAACAAAGTTGTAGACCTTGATGAGAATAACAACTTTATAGTTGATGAGTTTTTCATTTGAAATCATTTGAGGTCCCAAAAATCTGCCTAAAGTTTTAATGTTTTGAAATTCAAATTTGTCAAACGACCTCGGATGGCAAAACAACCAAAATTAAAGTTGTAGATCTCAATTAGAACAACAAATTTGTAGTTTATGACTTTTTTTTATCTGAAGCCATTTAGGGTCCTAAATATTCATTTTAAATCATGAAAAGTGAATACTAAGGTGAATGAATATGCTATATAGACACAAGTGACTTAGGGGTGAAGTTGTTAGAGAACAAAGGTCTCAGGTTTGAATCCCAGCACCACCGCGTACGCGTGGAGCTAGAGTTAGAGCAGCTTCCTGATACCACGAAGCTGGAGCTGGTGGGGTCTTTCCAGGATCGAAACAAAATTTTGAATTTTTTTGTCTATTTTTGGGATTTTTAAAAATCCAAATCACCACCGGTTGCAAACCGCCTGGGATGAGAATGTCATCACCAACGACAATATACTGCCGAGATCGAAAAACGTTTGTGACGGGCTTTACGAACCGCTTGTGAAAGGTTTGAATGTAGTAGTGGAGCCTTAAACTCTAGTAGTCCTCCTGTGACAACCGGACTTAAGTTGGTTGAACCACTCTTGACCTTTGGCGTTCACTCGAGGCTGCCTCAATGGAGACGAAGGTCTAAGGCCAGTTTCAATAGGGATTTTATGGAGTTTTATGGGCATTAAATATGCTAACATGACACCGTATTAATGAAGAGAGAGATGATAAGAGTTTCATAGGGATGAAACTCTTCTGCACTGTTTCCAAAATACAAGTGCATTGGAAACTAGGATATGAAATTAGCATCGAGACTGGCCTAAGTGGAGGATCTGAGCTTGGAGAAATAAATGATCGCGTCCTTGATTTGGTTTGCCACACATTGCCATTTCCATGCATCATCTTTTTTGTGCTTCCGCTTGTGTCCACTTGATTGTACCTATTTGTGCAGGGGCTTTGTGAACCTATCAAGGAACACCTAAATAAGTACTACACCAAGTTTGGTTCATGATAGAAGAAGTGTGGGGGAGTTATAACATTTGTGCAAGTTTTGTGCCAAAACAACCATGCATGTTTAGTAAATATTTAATACATTGGAAATTAAGGGCGTGTTTGGTTAGGATCTTGAGCGAGGTAGCTATGGGCAGACATCCATCTCAACCCCAGGCGTGACAAATCCAATGCTTGGGAGTTGGGAGTGATGCCTGGACCAGGCAGCTCCAGCCAGTCCTCAACCAAACAAGCCCTAGGCATCGGAGGCTGCAATAGAAAAACCAATACTTTGAATGTTCTTTCTCCTATCGAAGCATTGGTTTTACAACACACTGCGGTTGCTTCAAGTCCTTGTACTCCTAAGATGCCATATAGGTCCTAAAACTTGTCAAATGAACAACTAGAGACGAAAATCTCTTTAATCAATGAGTAATCATAATGTAGTAGATACTCCAGAGTGGAGCCGGAGATGTCTCCATGCTCTTCATCATCACTGCCGCTATTGTGTTCCATACGTGTCAGATACCATGTTGGAAGCCACATAGGAAAGTTTATCCTAATCAGGGAGATTTGTATTTTCAGCACACCAAACAAGTCTAAGATGCATTTTGAGTGTCCAGACCTAGTCACCATGAGACAATTTTAATAACAGCACACTTTATTCTCCCATAATATAACTAACTATTCATAAACCTAGAAATGTTGGTTTTTTCCAAATCAAATATGACTTGCTGAGATTCATATAAAGCAATGTAATACACATAAGTTCAAATAAAATAATAAACCTACAACATCGTATCAATATTATTTCTGACATTCCACGTCATAAACTAGTTGCCAACTACATCAACATCACGTTCTGTTTGTAAGGCTAAAATGTTACAACAAGAGAACTGCAGCTGGAAAACAAGGAATCCAATTGACAAAGTTGCATACAGGGGATCCAATTGATTTGGGGATCTCGATGGTGAAATTGACAGCATTTCAGTCCAACTGACAAATAAAAGTGGAGCTTCAGTTTGACACACAGGACCAGCAATAAGCTTTGTATTACCAAATTTCAAAATTTTGTTTGTCAGACCAATGCTTTCCCGTCATCAGAAAATCAGAACCGACAAGGTGGCGTCAGTGTTGTTCTGTGCCCACCATTATTCATCACATTATTACACTTAGAAAACATTTGTCTGATTGATCTCACGGGAAATAATACATCCGCAACATCTTGTTAAGGCAAGGCTGCCATTGCAATAAGAAACTGCATTCTCCTGATGGCAGTTGCACCCATTCATCATTCCAAGAAGACATTTTTTTCCTTCATGGCAAATATAATTCTCACGTCGTATATTCAGCATTTATTTCAACATATTCGTAGCTCAGATCACAGCCCCATGCCTTTCCATTTCCTCCTCCACTCCCTGTCAATAACACAATTGACATAATTCATAATAACAAGATAGCAATTTCGTAAGCTAGCTTTTTTTAGTAAGAATTTGGTAAGGTAGTTGAGATGGAGCACCAAATAGCCTGGTACAAAATGATGGGTAACAAATGACATCAGCTTTCCAAACAAAAATCCAAGTGTTTGCTGCAAGCATTTGTTGAACTCATAGGATGCCAGTTTAGTCTGCCTGGCCACTGTGATAGCATAGGATCAGCCAACTACCGATGAACAAGAGAAATGCCACCGCAAATCAAATGCAGGAACAACAAATCTATGCTGGACGCAAAGGGTCCCACTGACGAACCAGATGTTTTGAACAGTTGCAAAGATAAATAAACACCACAAAATTTCATAATCTTCACTAGGCAATAAAGAAGCTGAAAGCTTACCAACTGATATATCAATGTTCACTGTACCATGGGCATCTCCAGCATCTTTGAGATACCTGCTAGCTGCGGATCTAAAGAAAGAGGATAAGCATTTAGATCCTAACAGAAGAGCTAAAGAAATCCTAGTCTATGCAATAAAAACTTTCTCTAACCTGTCAAAGGGGAGTGGTTGGCCATTTTTCATTAGTGGAATAACTCCCAGAGAAATATCAAGTCGATTTGCATCAAATTGAATGCCTGAATAGCCAACTGAGCAAGCAATTCGTCCCCAATTTGGGTCTCTTCCAAACACAGCGGCCTGTCACAAATAATATAATTATTCTGGCCTTCTCGGGGATGAAAGAAAAGAAGATTGCTTTGGCTGATATACTACTGAATTGCAGAAGTTGGTACATAAACTATTAACGTACTTTAACCAGAGAAGAAGATGCTACTGAACGAGCAATTTTAGCAGCTTCTGCCTCACTGTTGGCGCCACTTACAGTAACCTGCACAGGAGAAGGCACATTAAAACATTATGTCATATTCCTGAAAATCTAGAAAGGAGATATCTAGTACGCACTAAAGTTTTAACTTTTCAGATAAGCCCAGTTTTAACTTTCCAGATAAGCTAAATTGTATGTTAAAACCTAGAAGACCAATTATCATGTCCAAAATAAATAGCATCAAAGGATTATGTCACTTAACCTCAATTAGGCATGTTGCACCCTCACCATCCCATGCTATGGATTTCGCAAGACCTTGCATTACCTACATGGAAGGAATAAGTCAGCATAGGAACTTAACAGGTAAACAATATCTGCTTAGGGGGCAAAAACTAAGGTGCAGAAATGTATTACTGAGGACAATATAAAGCTCATTTTGGTCTATCACATGTAACCTAGAGCGAAAAATAACTTAATAATGATTGTGCCGCATTAAAGTACATCTGAACATAAGCGCTTACTGACATACATGAAAATATTAAGGAACATGGAGTAATACTTACTGCATCTAGGCAAGCTTGGAACTGTTGAGCCTCAGTGCTATCAAGACTTTGAATTCCAGATAAACCAGACAACCCACTTGCCATAGCAATAACACAGTCATTGGTACTAGTATCACCATCCACCTTCAGAATTATTGCAAAAAACAATTATTGGTTTGTACGCCTACTATATGAAGAACATACAATCCATAACAGTACTACAAAATAATGGACCTAGGTCAAGATCCTGTCAGTTAGATTGCCACATTTGCAAGAAAATTAAATCTCGTTTCAAGGAAAAAGGTACTTCATTATCTAATATGCACACTACCTATTGCAATATTAATTCTTTAAAGTAGCAGTGTATAACTCAGAGTAGTATTTGTTAGGTCGAAGATATGAACAGCATACTCCAAATATATTGAGTATGTTCGCGAACAAAATTGTGGTGCCCCCCACCCCTAGTAACCATCTGCGATTTATGTGCATGTGCCATGTCGTTTGCTTTTATATAAATAATTGACGATGCCAAAATTTCCTACCCATGTTGTGTGATTGCTTACACGTGATCAATACAATATACAAGAGCGGAGACTCACTGTAATTTGGTTGAAACTTCTACTCACTGATGTCCGGACCATTTCTCTCCAGACATCACTGCTGACTTGAGCATCTGTGGTTAAAACCTGTAATAGAAAAAATGGCCATCAATCTTTGCTACATGCCTCAATAGAGGGAGGGAGAAACAGAGGGTGGGAACATACACCGAGCATTGTTGCCATATTTGGGTGAATCATTCCAGAACCTTTAGACATTCCACCTATTCTGATAGCCACTCCTCCAATCTAGTTTTGAACAAGAATTGATGACAATAAAATCCAAGGGGAGAACACCACAAGTAAACCAAGAGACTCAAACCTCAGTCTGGACAGCAATGCTCTTGCTAACAAGGTCTGTAGTTGTAATTGCCACAGCAGCAGAATTCGCACTATTGAAGAAGGTATATTAGGTGACCGACAATAAGTACCATTAAAATTATATCAATGATTATCATGATGATTTTACAATTTGAAGGCTTGAGATATAATGCTACTCATGATACTGAATATTATTACCCCTGAACTGAAGAAGACAGCGAGCCCACAAGTCTAGGTAGCGAATTTAAAAGTGCGTCCTACAATGCCAAAGCCCAGATATCAGATAGGCACTCTACTATATCATACTAGCATCAGTGGGCTAATGTGAAACAAATAGCTCAGTCATATTGGGCATATCATAGTGTACCTTCTTTATCCTTTGACCAATGACACCAGTAGACTGAATCAGTATGTTATCTGTGCTCACATTGAGAAGCTGCAGCAGTGGTTAGGAGTTAGCATAGCAGTAAAATGACTTTACTTGCGAACAAATACCTAGGGCCTGTTTGGTTGTCTGGATATAGCCTGGCCTAGCTCCTGGGACGCATGCTCAAGCCATTTAGTTGCCTGCAGTCCTTCCCGGGCCTGGCCCGGCGCGTGCAGCCGGCGCCCCGCAGCCTGGCTCGCACGGCAGCGTGAGCGTGCGCGTAACGATGCAGGTGCGAGTGCAGATCAAGGCAACCAAACAGCTGCTCTATGCATCCTGGTGCTGCAGATCAAGGCAACCAAACAACAATGGCCTGCTGCCTGCATGGCCACAACCTAGCCAGAGGAGGCCTGGCTGGCTAGATGTGATGCAGGCTACCTGAGAAGGAAACCATACAGGCCCCTAAAGGACAGGTCCCTACCTTGGCAACAGCATCTGCACTATCCACTGCATCCTGATAGCCAAGATCACCCTGATAGCCAATCATTTGAGACAATAGCTCAATATCAGTCACTGAGTTCCGATATACAGTTCATAACTGCTAGTCTGCTACTGACAAGTATGACAGATATGGTACTTATAAACACTTACAGTTGCAGCATTTGCTTGTCCAGCATTAATTAACACAGCACGACCCTATGCAACAAAGTGTTGCAAAAGGACAATAAATTAACGAATGATTAGCCCAAATTGATCAGCAAAGTCCTTCAGTTTAAAGGCAGATGAGAGGCAGGATTAGCTTACTGTTTTCGATGTACTAAGGACATGCTTGCAATACAAAACAGGTGCAGCGGCAACAACGTTTGTTGTAAATGTTCCTGAAAGGAGTTCCGCATGAGAACTGAGCCTAACTAATATATTACCAATCGTATAAAGCATAGCAAGTAAATTCAGAAGACAATACGCCCTGCAACATTAGCAACAATAGCATATCTAGCTGTTCAGTTCATCCAAATCCAAATGAGCATAGACTAGACACCTAGCGTGCCAAAGTGGCATTCAGAGATTACAATAACATCTTGCTACCTGAGGCATGCCACACGCCAGTGACCATAGAAGCTCATAAGAGTCACTCATACCTGCTACAGTTGCGTCGACGTCGCAGGCGACCAGTGCCAAGTCAGGCTTCTCGCCCTTGGCACGCAACCCACCATAGATACCCGCCGCCTTGAACCCCTTCGCGGCAGTAACGCCGCCTTCTACCTGCATTTCACACCAACAAGCAGAGTCTTAAGCCCAACCAAAGCCCTCCCATCGATACCCGCGCCTGGGAGCCTTGCTATTTCGCCAGTCACCTGCTTCCAAGGGCCCTCGGGAAGGAGGATCGGTGCTGCGGAGATGAACCCCTCGGCGGACGCGACGGAGCAGACGACAACCCTGCTTGGAGCTGCCCGGGAGTTCATCCTGAAGGGGCGAGGCTGAAGCGGGGCGCGGGAGTGGAGGAGCAGGAGGGACGGGGGCGGCATCGCTGCTGCTGCAGGCGGCTGGTCGTGGCGCGCGGGGGCAGGAGGGTGGGAGCGTGGCGGGAGGCGGGCCGGCGACTTGGGCGAGGCCGCCCGGCGGGTTGGTGCGTGTGTAGTTGGCGGCGGCGGCGGCCTGGCGGGACAGGTGGGTCTTCGGCCTCAGGAGCCCGGTCAAAAGAGCGCTTGCTATCTGAAAGCCCCCTGGGCCCTAAACCCGTTACCGGGCAACCTACTACGCTCGCAGTGGAGGTAGCAAATCCAATATAATCGCGTCCACCTCTGAACGTGCATCATGTTCGTTTCGCTGGATTACTGTGGTTAAAAGTACTGTTTGTTGATTTATTATAAGAGAAAAATATTGCTGGATGATTGCTGATTTGGCTAAATAGCTCAAACGAACAGGGTGCAAAGTCTATCTATTAGTCTTAGATATGAGATAATTAGGAATCCTAATTCTAATAGATCTCCAATCATAAATAACTTGAATAGAACTCTAGTCTATATTTGTACCTCTATATTCATGTCCACTGGCGGAGCTGCCCTAGGGGCGGGGTTGGGCGGCCGCCCCAGCTACCGGCGGCGTAGCTTCGGACCCCCGGACCCCCTCTTCTTCCTTATCTCTGATTGCCGACTGCCGAGGACGCGAGCTGCCGAGCAAGTCGTGACACTGCGCCATGGCGACGAGCCGACGAACGAGGCAACGATAGGACGAAGAAGACTCATGTTGGGCTGCTGAGACATTGGGCCTTTGTTTGGTCAGTTTAGATTAGCCCAGTAAGGGCCCAATTTGGCTCTCCAATTCCCCCATCGAGGGCCGCACACCTCTCTCCCTGTCCGTGGTCCGCATCGAGCATCCGCACCGCAATTCCCCAATCCCCATCGAGCACTTCAGGTCGCCGCTGCCCGCCCGCCGGCAGCCACCACACGTCGCCACTGCGCGGATGCGTGTAAGGTTTAAATAGGCTAGAGGGGGGGTGAATAGCCTAATAAAAACTTATACAAGAATTACTTAACCATATGTTAGTACGAAATGTGGCGAAGCAAATGCACTAGCTCTAACTAATTAAGCAAGCCACCTACACAAGTCTATAACAAAGCTATTCACTAAACACAACAACAAACACAAGCTATAAACAAGAAGTAATACAAGAGAAGAGCTTTGAGTGATTATACCGCCGTGTAGATATAAGAAGTACCAATCAATCAATCACACAAGAGAAATCCTCAGAAAGAGAATGACACAAGAATTTATCCCGATGTTCACTTGCTTCCCGGCAAGCTACTCCCCGTTGTGGCGATACACCCACTTGTCGGTTCGCGAGCTAATCGACTATCAAGAGTCGAGCCCTCGGCGGGCACCGCACAACCGCACACAAGATGAGGATCCTCCAAGCCACGAGCTCCACTAGAGTATCCAATTTGCGAACTCCCGTGGGGAAGGATCAAGAACCCCTTACAACACTTGGTGAGGGCTCCAACAATCTCCAATTGCGAGCTCAATCACCTCCGCTGCTCCAAGCCGTCTACCGTGTCGGGAAACACGGAAGAGTAACAAGAAATCCGCAGCAACTCGAAGATCAAGTGCCTCTAGAATGCAACTCTCAAGACATGCACTTGAATCTCACTCAATCTCACTCAAGATGTGTAACTATGCAAAGAGATGAGTGGAGGGGTTGTTCTCTAGCTCAAAGTATGTCTCTAAGTCTCAAAATGTGCAAGAGTTGCCCTCAAACCCCGGCCAACGTCTATTTATAACGAAGGGGTACGCAGCTAGCCGTTACGGACGACGCAGTTCAAAACGTGTTGACCGGACGCACCGGTCAGGGTGACCGGACGCGTCCGGTCACTGCAGGACAAGCGTGAACAGTGCGCATCAGAAGTTACCGTTGCTATGACCGGACGCGCTCTAGCATATGACCGGACACGCCCTAGCGTATGACCGGACGCGCCTCACCTGGCGTCCGGTCAGAGTCCAGTAAGCTCCCATCACGACCGGACGCGTCCGATCGTACATGACCGGACGCACCCCGCGTCCGCTCATCACTCCTGCGCTCTCTGCCCCTCTGGACGCCTGACCGAACGCGTCGGTCCCATGAAGAACCGGACGCGCCGATCGCGCGCTATGCTTCTGCGCACAGGTGAACTGACCGGACGCGCTGGTCAGGCCAGACCAGCGTCCGGTCACTCACCCTAGGTACGCTGACCGAATGAACTGATCGGACGCGCTGGTCAAACCGTGACCGCGTCCGGTGCAGCGCCCGGTTACCACAGTGACCTCCGTTCGCCTTCGTTTCTTTTCCAACTTTCGGTGCAGTAGAAAATAGGCATTTCACTTCTCCAAAAAGCGCCGAATCCCGCCTCGTAAGCTCGGTGGGAGGGAGAGAGGAACCCAAACCCCTCTCTACCGCTCAAACACCACCGCCTTCGCAAAGGTGCTAACACCACCAAGTGTACACTACCATGTGCATGTGTGTTAGCATTTCACAATCATTTCTCAAGGCGTTATGGTAGCTCTTTACTAGATCCTAATGCATATGCTCAAGACATTGATCTAGTGGCACTTGATTTCCGAGCTAACCATGATTGCCCCTCTTGATAGTCGGCTATGTATCCTAAACCCGGTTAATCACTTCTCTACTCATCTTATACCGGCAAAAGGAAAACCCTATGGTTATACATTTGTCTTGCGCTCTTAGATCCTTCTCTTCCACTTGATCATCATATACACCATATTATGTGCATCTCCACTACTTGTGATCTTGTGGCCATCACTCTATGCCACATGCTCCTTCATCACGTGTGTTGCTTATGCCTAACTCAAAACACTTAACACATGGCATTAGCAACTTGGTGTCATTAATTACCAAAACCAAACTTGGGCTTTCAATGCGCTAGCCACCGCCTACCGCGCTATCCCACGGGCCGCCGCCAGGCGCTAGCGGCCACCGGCCAGCCATCGTCCAGCGCGGCGATGCCCATCTGAAAGGTCTTGATGACTAGAGGGGGGTTGAATAGCCTTTTAAAAAAATTCTACAAAGACAAGCTAAACAAATTTATCAATATGACAAATAGTGAGATGCGAGTTTTGCTTAGCCTACGGGGTATTTGCAAGCCACCTAATCAATTCATAATTCTAGTAAATTTGCACTCAACCGCACAAGTTAAACCACACAACTTAGCTACGACTAAAGTTAACTAGCTACACTCAAGATAGCAAGATAACTAAGAAATTAATATAAGAGAGAGTTAGGAGGGTATCACCGAGGGGCGAAGTATTAAGCCAATCAATCAATATGATCAAGAGATAAATTCCATAATACACGACCACCGGGATCGATTAATCACAATAAGAATGATGACACGAAGATTTATCCTGAGGTTCACGTGCTTGCCGGCACGCTAGTTCCCATTGTGTCCCTCTTCACCACGTGGTTCGGTGGCTAATCAGTCACACACCGAGCCTCTTAAAAGGCACCACAAGAACCTACCAAATGGCAAAAGGTTGCAAATGACACGAGCAATCCACTAATGTTATCTTTGGCGCTTCGCCGAGGTAGGCACAAACCCCTCACAATCACCGGAGGTGGCCAAGAACAATTACCAACTCTTGCCAACGCCTCCAAGCTGCTCTAAGCCGTCTAGGTGACGGCAACCACCAAGAGAAATAAGAATCCCGCAGCAAATCAAACACCAAGTGCCAACTAGATACAATCTCACAATGCAAATACACTTGGATCACTCAATCTCACTTCGAATATGCAAAGAAGGAAGAGAGATGAGTAGGAGGAGAGTTGCTTAGCTCAAAGTGCTCACAAGTATGTCAAAGAATGCAAGAGCTAGAGCCTTGAGCCGACCAACGAGTATTTATAGACGTACCCCTTCGAATAGAGCCGTTAGGAACTTTAAACAACTGCAGTCACGCTGACCGAACGCGCTGGTCACGCGGACCGGACGCACGAAGCTCGACCAGACGCGCTGGTCCTGTAACGGACCGGACGTGCTAGTCAAGCCTGAGCAGCGCTCCAACAAAACAGTGACCAGACGCGCTGTAGAACTGACCGGACACGACAGTACCAGCGTCCGGTTAGAGTCCAGTAAGCTCCCACCATGACCGGACGTGTCCGGTCGATCGTGACCAGACGCACCACCGCGTCCGATCAAAATACCGAGACACGCGCAAACGCTGAGCACTAACCGAACGCATCCGGTCAAACAGGGACCGTGTTTGGTCCAGCGTCCGGTCACCTCTGTGACGTCCGTTCACCTCCGTTTAATTCACCCTTTCACATAGGATCTAGACTCAGTATGTGTGTCACTTTAGCACATGTTTCAGCTCGTGAAACAACATGTGACAATGCCTCTAAAACTCGACAATGGCGTAAAGGAAAATAGGCGTTTCAATTTCTCAAAAATGCCTGAAACCCGCCTCGCAAGCTCGGCGGGAAGGAGAGAGGAACCCAAACCCCTCTCTACCGCTCAAACTCCACTGCCTTCACAAAAGTGCTAACACCACCAAGTGATCACGTTATGTGCGAGTGTGTTAGCATTTTCACAATCATTTTTCGAGACGTTATTAGTTCTATCCAAATGCATATGATTATGAAATGCACACCTAGATGCACTTAGGAGTTCAATAGCCACATCATTTCCCTCTTTATAGTACGGCTATCTATCCTATAATGTAATCACACCCACTAGGTGTCTTGGTTACTAAAACACAACCCTTAAGCATATACCTTTGCCTTGATCACGTAGGGTTACGTCCAAATCTAAGTGTGACCATCATGATCACCATGTTCATCTTGTCACCAACCTTGGAATGTACTAATCCTAATATGCTATATACAACTTAGGCATAGGATTAATACTTAGGCATTGTCACTAATTACTAACACCAAACATAGAGCTTTCACCATCCATCCGCCAGCTGCCCAGGCGCCCAACCCAACCCAGCCGCCCAGGCGCCTGAGGTGCGCCTGCCAAGAAGTAGGAGCCGGGATGGAGGGAGGAGTGGAGGAGGTGAAAGTCCCTAGTTTGGTTTTGGCTAATTGATGAAACCTAGGACTAACCTTTGTATCTAAGTGGATGATTTAGATAAAGGTGGTCATTGAATATGAGACATGACATTGACTCATGTGACCAAGATGATGAAGACCGAGATGATGCTTGGCTCGATGGACCGGTTGTGAAGGTGAAGGGCAAGTCGAGGCTTCGAAGCGAAGGACCATGCGATGGTGAAGCTTGAGCAAGACTTGACGCAGACGGACCAATGCAACGGTGAAGAGCAAGTGAAGTTAAGGTCGATAGATTAAGACGATCATGTGATGATATGAAGTGGATCATATCTTTTGGAGAAACAAAATAGGCTCAAGGCAAAGGTATAACCATATGGTCATTTTGTTTTGCACTCAAGACACCATAGAGGGTGTGAGTGGTTTAGGATCGATAGCCGAACTATTAAGAGGGGAAGTCTTATCGGTTATTCGATGCACGGGTGCCACTAGGTGAATTCATGAAGTGCATTGCATGTAGGGCCTAGTGACCTAACTGGAAAACCTTCAAAAATGATTATGAAAATGCTAACACACGTGCACAAGGTGGTGATCACTTATTGGTGTTGGCACATTTGCGAAGGCGTTGGAGTTTGAGCGGTAGAGAGGGTTTGGGTCTCTCTCTCCCTCCCGCCGAGCTTGCGAGGAATTGAAATGCCTATTTTCCACTACGCCGGAAGTCAGAAAAGAAACGGAGGCGAACGGAGGTCACAGAGGTGACCGGACGCTGCACCGGACCCGGTCATGGTACGACCGGACGCGTCCGGTCAGCAGTCAGGCGCGCGGGTGCTAGGGTTTGCAACCGGCGCGTCCGGTCACTCGTGGGACTGGCACGTCCGGTTAGATGCCCAGAAGGATTTGCGGTTCGCAAGGACGATCGGACGCGGGGCGCGTTTGGTCACACGCGATCGGATGCGTCCGATCGTTGAGGGAGCTTACTGGACTCTAACCGGACGCGGGCACTGTCGTGTTCGGTCGTTGACTGGAGCGTGTCCGGTCGTTACTTCGCGGGCGCGCGGTGCTGTGCGATCGGCGCGTCCGGTCGTTGACTGGAGCGCGTCCGGTCGTTACTTCGCGGGCGCGCGGTGCTGTGCGATCGGCGCGTTCGGTCGTTGACTGGAGCGCGTCCGGTCACTCGGGACCGGCACGTCCGGTCGTTTTGAGAAGCGCGTCTGGTCATGGGGTTTGACCGTTGGCGCAGTGACCGTTGGAGGATCGGACGCGGTTGAGCGCGTCCGGTCAGTTTTGACCGGCGCGTCCGGTCATCCCGAAAAGACCCAGTGAAGGGGTATAACAGCTCTATTCGGATGGGATGCTTATAAATACTTGTTGACCGGCCCTTGGGGAGGTCTCTCATGATTTCTAACATACTTGTGCATCCTTTGAGCTAGAGCCTCATCTCTCTTGCTTGATTGCAAATCAAAAGTGAGATTGAGTGATCCCAAAGTGCATTGCATAGCTTGAGGGCATCTAGTGGCACTTGTGGGTGGTTTAGCCGGTGGATTTCTTGTTACTCTTGAAGAGTACCGCTCCTAGCCGGCTTGGAGATTGTTGGAGGCGTTGGCAAGAGAAGGTGATTGTTCTTGGCCACCTCCGGTTGATTGTAAGAGGTTCTTGTGCTTTCCTCGGCGGGACGCCAAAAGCAACTCTATTACATTGCGCGTGTCATTGAGTTACCTCACTTGAGAGTGATGTCTTATGGTGCCTTGTGGGGCGTGCCTTGAGGGGCAAGTGACTTGAGGGTCACACCGAGGAACCATCTAAGTGTTGGTCGACACAACCGGTGACGTAGCTTGTCGGTGCACAAGTGAACACCGGGTGAACAAAAATATTGTGTCTCTTGTCTCCCGGTGATTGGTCTTCGTATTGTGTTGTTATCAATATTGATTGATTGTATATCATCTTGGTGATTGGCAACATCTTCACTACACCGTTGGTATAAGATACACAATCCTCTCTCTTGCATTTATATTTACTAGATTATCTTGTGTAGCTCTAGTGGTAGCCTTTGCTAGTAGTTGTTAGCTTGCTCACTAGTGTAAAATTAGTGACATAGCCCTTTTGTGAACTAGAGATCATAATCTACTAGACTTGTAGATAGGAGGCTTGCATCACAACCGTAGGCTAAGCAAAACTTGCTTTGTGCCGTTTGTTATTCTTACAAGTTTGCTTAGTGGCCTGTGTAGGATTTTTTATAGGCTATTCACCCCCCTCTAGCCATCTAGGACCTTACAGGAGGTCCACGAGGAGGGTGAGGGTCTACCCGACATTGGGGCCGGAGCCACCACTTGCCTGCTGCCCCTGCTCGTCGGCGTCACCGCGTCGGCCGTCATCGACTTGCCGCCCCCTGCAGCCCCGTGTGGTAAGTGTATGAAGTTCGCCCTAGCTAAAAAAAAATCCTGGCTCCATCATTGTTCGTGTCCTACGTACATTGTATGTGATCCAGACCGATTTTCGCTCGTATGAATTAGAACAACTCGTATTTAGCGATCTATTCCTATACGTATTGAGTTTTGTTGCAACACACAAACACATTTGCTATATGTATTTCCCTCCGCATGTTTGGTCTGGTTTCCATTTTTTTGGTAATGCTCTTGTTCAGTCGTTCGTCCGTCCGGACGGACCCTGCCCGAATCTCGCTAGCTTGCGGAACCGACCACGCCCGTGCTGCCCCATTCCGCATCGCCCGCTTGCTCTATGGCGTCTGTGCGTTGCGCGCCCCTGCTCACGAGTCGGATCCCGCCCTCCCTCGCGCCGCCCCTGCTCGCGGGATGGATTTCACCCACCCCCACGCTGCCTCTGCCCATACTCGTGCCTCGCGTTGCTGCCGTGATCCATTCGCCTGTTGTGGCCCCTACCGAGGTCCGTGCCCCCGACAAGCTCTATGCCGGCGTCGAGCTCCGCGTCGACAAGCCTTCATTTTCATCCAAGCAGCAAGTAGATATTGTGCTTGAAAGCGCATGTTGCAGGCGTCTGTTTCAAGTGTTTCAGATGTTTTAGAGGTATGTTGCAAGTGTTTTATATAGATGTTGCAAAAGTAGATTGAAGTGTTGCATATGTTGCAATGGTTGTACATGTATATTGCAAGCTTTTGTTCCCGATGTTTCACCTGTGTTTTTCAGACGTATGCTGCAAGTGTTGTATTTGAATGTTTCAAAAGTAGATCAGATATTACATCTTTCTCCTCACCTTCTGTTGCCTCGTCTCGATGTCTCCTCCTCCCCTTCTGTTGTCTCACTTTGGTATCTCCTCCTTGTCCTGACACCAACTAGGCATCTGTCACCTCCTCCCTCTCTTCTCGATGATGGTGACATACGAGGCGGCACGGGGCCCATGTGGACGTGCAAAACGGTTACGGGGCCCCATGTGACGTGCCAAATGACGTGGAAAAATGACTGCAGACGTAGGCTTCTGGACAGCCCATCTGTCCAGACATCCGAGCACTGTAAGCCCGATTTTTTTAGCTTCACCTCCTCCGTCCGCTGAGTCCGCTTAGGAGTTATAGGAGGTTGAGCGTAGACGTACGGTACCAGTCCTTTATTTTCTTTTGGCTCCTCCTTCCTCAAGTTTGAGTTCGTACTAGTAGAGGGCGCGCGTCATCGCGCGCGTGGATGGAGAGAGCATGCCTGTTAATAATAGGAAACATATGGCTGGAGAACTACAAATATATGTTTGGTTTGGTGATCGTAAATATGTATGGTACATACATTTTTTCGAACCGCAGGAGCTAAAGAGGAGTACATTAGTATATATTACACGGCGTACTGGAACTATATTTTACATACTGCTGGTAGATAAGTATGTACTAACATTACAGCATAGTGCAGTAAGTATACTTGGAGCAGCGATGTTAATACACAAACATCAAGTCGACGACCAAGGTTCTAAATAGGCTGAAGCGTTATTTCACAAGAGTCGTTGCTGTATACAGAGGACTGAGATGACAGGGGATGATAGGTGTCTCTGAGGTGAAACAACCATCTTGTTCTGTGGCATCAATTTCCTGCAGCAAGGAACACAGTGAATAAAAAATAACAGGGAAAGAATCGGTTAACTGTGCCCATCCTTTTTTTTTCCTTAAAAGCACAGTTTTAGCATATCTATGAAGTAAGGTTACGTATGAATATCGAATTAACAATCAAACTGGTAGGCAGGTTTTCGAATTAGGAATTAGTAATGACATAGCTGCTTAGGTAACTGCTGACCTCATATGAGAAAACGGGAGAGGTGCAATTTAGCAGAAGCACAGATTCAATTTGAATACACTAAACTAGAAATAAAATTATAAAAAAGAGGAATGTCAAACTGATAGTTTTTAACACTGAGCTGACATAATTTTGTGCAGGGGTGGATGCTTCCCATTATCTTAGTATATAAGAATATTAGAAGGCACTAATCACACGCAAATAGTTTGTAGATATACAACAAGGTTCAGCGATGACAAATCGTAGTGCGTATACCTGACAACGAATAAATACCTAGCGTCCCTTTTAGCGATGATGGATTATAGTGTATATACATGTGAACGAATAAATACATGGCGTGCCTTTTAGTATATCTGACCCAAAAAAAATCGTTGACTAAGGTAGGTGGAAAAAGGAAACAACAAATACCTGCTGATGATATGTAATAGCTGTCTCAAGAAACTGCCATATACATGGCATGCTATTTTAGTATAGGCCTTGAGAGTAGCTCTAAATTTCTCGATGAACCTGCCAAAGAAAAACATTCAGTATAATATGCATTGCAATAATCTTGAAAAGGGGCAAGGTTGGCATGAAACAAAGAAGAGCATCATGCTCAACTATTGATGACAACCATAGCGGTTTGGAAGCTCTCAGTGAACAAAAAGTTCCCTGCCAGCAACTACTACATGCCCAAGAATGGGAGTATGCTAGGGTTTAGGAAAAATTGACTTTACTATTCTATTCAACTTTCTCACAAATAGAGCAGTTCAGCTAAAAAGTTGAGTTCCATTGAATTGTGTAGTCTAACTGGAACTCACATAAGATGAATCTGACTATACAGATAAGCATATAGCCTCTAAAGATATCTCGGAGAACATTTGGGCATAAGACTTTGTATTTTTCTTGAAGCTAATCCATTTTTCTTTAGCGATAGGCATCCATTTGTTCAAGAAGGGAAATACCATTTTAAGTGGGAAATTCCATTTAGTTCACAGGGTATAGATGTCACACGGGTAGGTAAAGTATGAATTTAATTTAGATTTTTTGGTTCATAAATAATAAGAACTACAAAGAAAATACACGACACCTTCTGCAAGAAGGTACGAAAGGCAGGTTTCCCATGTTCATTCCAGTGGCTTGACATGACCTCCTGCATAGTAACAAAACGAAATGTGATGAGAGAAAGCAACTAAAGAGGAATACTCGAGGTAATCAAAAGGATGGGATAGTTGCAATTCACAATAAATCAAATCGTTGAGTGCGATGCTTGTATTTGCAAGGTTTACCACTTCGTGCTGAGCAATAATGAAATACTACAAATACATTTCCCTAGGATCTCTAATTGAATATGATCACACATATCTGTAGGCAACCCAAAGAATATAAGGTTCCCAATCGTTACCCTATATAGCTGGACAGACAACGTAAATCACATGTAAACGGCATAGCAACTAATATTAGCTTAGTGGTACAATGGAATCTGGTGAGGCTCCCAAAAAACCTAGAGATAGTTTTTTATGGTGGTACAATGGAATCTGGTGAGGCGATGTATCACTTGCCTTTTCATAAATTACAATTAAAACTACCAATTATTAAAACAGACTATAAATGAGGTAAGGGCTGAAGCAATAGATATCAGACGAAAGCAAAATACACCATGAAGCACTGCATTGCTGTTGCAACTTATATAGAAGCAAACGACATAGTAAGTATCAATTAGTGGGAATCCAAAATTTGGACCTACATTCATAAAAAGCCTTGGAAATATTTATGTAATAGTTTTAGCGAAGCACAAACCACATTGTAAACCATCCAATACTAACTTCTTTGCCAAGAAGGGAATCAACAGGAAGAAAACATCACAATCTAGTTTGAAAATTTAGCTGAACACTTCAAAGTCACATTCATAAATCACAGGTATCGCTTCATGCTGTCTAATCTTTATAAACAATAATCATGTAATCTGACATGATTCCTGTCAAAATTTGCATACCTGTGTGGGGGCTAGAGGGGATGAAACTTATTTTGTCCGCAACAACCAACTTTTTTTGGCACTCATAATAGGTCTTGAGCCTTGAAAGCAGCAAATGAACTTAGGTTGCAGATAAATGAAGTCTAGTGAATTTTTGGAACACATTGAATAAAAACCAGAGTGAAGGTACCTAAAATCTCAAAGGGAAAAAAGTGAACTATTTTTTGACAGCATCCATGGTCAACCAATAAGCTTCATCTTCTGCAAGCTACACATAGAGAAAATAGCTTAGGGGGAAGAAAAATTCCATGTTACATTGAGTAGCCAAAAAAAGGCAGAGCTGATTTCATTCTCGAAATCCTGTGTGTACCATTGTAAATAATCAAATAGCATTACCTCAACAAGATCAATCAACTGTCCTGTGACTATGGTAAATCCATGAAGAGAGTCTATAATGGATTGGCCTAGTGTGCCCAGTGTAGGTGCTCTTGTACCTGTGCATACCAAAAAAATAGTAGTATGTATGAGGACCTGCATAAGTCAGGGGACATCCATATATCGGTGTGAAATTACAGAAATTATCTTCTCCTTCTCCTTCTCTCTAAGGTGGCACCATATATCGGTGTGAAATCACAAAAAATATCTTATCTTTCTCCTCTCTAAGGGGGCATCCATATTTTTTGTCCAGTCAGTAAAGAAATTACCAATGAATGTCTGGTTGCCTGCATCAGTGTCTTTGACACGAGCAAGCATCGTTGCAACCTGCAACATAAAGAATTAGAAGGCAGACATTGCACTAATCTGCACAAAAATTATCTCATACTCACCAGACTAACCTGCAACAACTGCATGTTCAGTAGGTAACAAATTTGAAGAAATTAAATTGATAAGGTAGGGGAAGTGCCCATATGCATCCATAACTGGTGGTTGGGCCTCTGTGCACCGGGAGAGGTAAGGATGAGGGGATGATGACAGTGCCAGCTAGCAACATATGCAAAGAACACACGAATGCGTTAAATAACTATGAAAGAATCTGCAGAATCAAAATCAACAATGCATGAGCAGGACACATATGTACAAAGTCTGATCAAGGAATCTCATATAGAAGACACAGACAAACTTCGCAGGTAGTTACTGTATCAGTAAAATTCAGATATGGATGTTCATCAGATCACATAATTGCACCTAGTTGCAGAAAAGAAATTTGCATAAACGAAAATTGCCGGCATATCATGGTATGTAATATTGCAGAAATAGAGGCTGAGAGTTTTAGTTCATGTCACTATAAAAAAATAGATTTGGATATATAAAATTAAAGGACAGAACCTGTCAAACAACACATCAAAATTGGATCTTCCTGTACCTGGAAGTCAACCATATTGAGTCTTGCAAAATACATGTAAAGAACAAGAGATTAATATAATAAATCAAGGAACATCTAATGTGCCTGCGAAAACAGCATGAGAGAATTCAGTAACCTTCATTAATTCATGGATTCTTTGTTCGTCTCCAATTTCCTTTGGCGACACTGTAACTCATCCCACCTCCAGTGTGCCCAATCCCGTTTTCCCCCTACGCATACAACACAAAAAAAGAAAAGGAGGCGCCGGACAAGGCACGCGTGCAGCCACGACGCGGCCTCATCCGCTGGCACGAGGTCCTCGGGCGGCCAAAATAGGCGAGGACAGGAAGCCCAGCTGCCGAGCCGAGCCTCAGGAGACCTGCTGCCATGAGAACCAAGGGGGAAGAGGAGCCATAGGAGGAAGCAGGAAGAGGAGAGGGTGAGGTACCGAGAAATCCGGCCGCTGAGCCCAGCCGCATGCTTTCGGCTGAAGCTAGGGTTTCGTGGAGCGCAGGATGGCGAGAGGAGGCAGCACCATGGGGCAGCGATGCCGGCGGTCAACGGCGAGGCCTGCTCTCGCGGCGGAGTTGTCAGCGGCGGCCACCCGCCGGGGCACGGACACGGTGTCCCGTCGCAGCCCACACGCGTCGTCGTGTCCCGAGCGCCGCCATGCGGGGGCTGCCGCGGTCGGGTGCCACCGCGCCGGCGTGGGGGAGGGGGAGGGGCGCATCGGGGCTGGTGCGCCAGGGGGGCGCCTGCACCGGACCGCCGCCGCTGAGGGCCGCCGCGCCATCACCTTGTCCGTGTTGGGAGGAGGAGGGAGAGGGAGAGGGAGAGAGATCAAGCGAAGAGGAGAGAAAGAGAAAGGGTGGAGAAGAATATGGAAGGAGAAGCGGAAGGTAGGTATATATTTGCCTTTTCAGATTCGGATGAGAAGCTGTAGAAGGTAAACAGAAGCAGAGGAGAAGCCGAGAAAGGTAAGGAGAAGCACGAGAAGCTGCTTTAAGTAAAATCTGATCCATCGAATCAGGGCCATCCGTTGGAGGATCCGACGATCAGGAAAATTTTAGGTGACGTGGGCGGCGCTTCTCTTTGAGGAGTTGTCGCTCCTTTTATAGGGGTGTGTTCACTTCCCATCCCAACCCAAAATATTTTCTCTTCCACCCATCACATCAAATCTTTCGACGCATGCATGGAACATTAAATGTAGGTAAAAAAGATAACTAATTACATAGTTTGTCTGTAAATGTCGGGACGAATCTTTTGAGCCTAGTTAGTCCATGATTGGACAAATTTTACCAAATAACAACGAAAGATGCTACAGTAACTTTTCACCTACTTTTCGCGAAGTGAACACACCCTAGGTTAAATATGGGGTTTCTTTTGATTTTTCATAAATGTCAAAAATAAATAATAAATGTAATATTATGAACCTTGAATCATTGATCCTACTATATATTAAACAAAACATTTCACCGCTAAACTGTTAATGTAGTTATGATTAGAAACCAAATTATTTTTGCTAAAACCTGGACCGTACAGATAGTCCAACTAATCAAACAGTTAGTATGAAAAAATTGAAAAATAAAGGTATGGTATATTTATGAGTAAATATCTATGATTAGGAGAAAAATATATCAAGGCCGTTTTTTAATTCGATAATGGTTTAATAGGACATTATCAATATTATTAACAACATTAATTTATATAATAAATGTCATGATTATCATTACCATTGTTATTTTTTATCAACGTTTGATAGTTTTTTTTCTCCCATTGCAACACATATGCATATTTGCTAGTATATTAATAAGCTCACATAACATCATAAATTCAATAGGACATAAATAAATAAAAACTATATAGATCAATATTTAAAAAAATACAAAAAATTAAGATCAAATGGAAAAAATGAAATAACAACAGATAAAAGCGTGCAGTTGAGGAGTTCCAACTAGGCATTCCCAGACAAAAATACCATTATAATACATAAAATATATCATGAATCCAAATTGGAAAATGAAATTTATAATTTTTAATCATAATATAGACACAAACATTCAAATATATGCACGTAAACTCTATTTTTATTTATCTTATGCTCAATAAATCCTTCATTATGTTTTCTGCGCACTGGACATGAGAACATGAACATCTCACCCAATATACAATGCATGCTATTTCAGAACTACCTCATTGGACTTGTTGAGAAAAATGATCATTACTTGTGCAGCAGAGGCAATGCGAACTGAGCGTAGTCTAGCCAGTTGAGTTGGAACCTAATCCAAGTTTAAAATCTCGACTTGACACAAATGATTGTATTTTTTTAGATTTATTTATTTTAAGATTTAACGATGCTATTTTTTGAACGGTAGATGACACACCCTTCAATAACGAGACGCCTGTAGACTTCGCTAATATCAGCATGTGCTAGTTCATGCTCTGTTCGTTTGGCTGATAAGCCGTGACTGAAAATAATGTTTGTTGATTTGTTGTGAGAGAAAAACACTGCTGAATAGCGGACTGATTTGACTGCAAGCGAACAGTGCGTCAGTCTGTTGGAAGTCGTTGGGGCACAGTATTCAGAAGTCGTCGTAGAGTTACCTAGGGAAGCCAAGGCAACAGGCAACCACATGCGAGGTGAGGAGTTAGGCTTTTCCACCTCTTGCAATTAGACTTAGAGCATCTCTAATAGTTCTAAAAAATTAGTTGGTAAACCAATAATTTTTTTCATGTGGCTAAAAAAATTAGGAGAATATTTATTGATTCCTCTAATAGTTTCTAAAATCTTGGCTCATAATATATAGAAGTCAATTTTGTATCAGGAATCCCGAAATCCCAGACTATTTTTAAATTACATGAACCACTTTTATACTTTCTTTCTCTCTTATACATTTGCATTAGAAACATTGTCTTTTGTTCGTATTCTTTCCCACATCCTTTGACCTTTATATTTGCGGACAGATACGCGTGCGCACATTTGCACGTGGTTGGGTCGATTTTCAAGTGCGGGAAAGATGGGAGTTGAGCTAGGGAGTTGTTGTAGAGCATTTTTTCTTCAATCTTACAAAAAAAAGTCAAATGTATTTTGGAAACTTTTGCAGATGCTCTTATCAATACCAGTATAACCACGAATCACCATTTCCACCCTAGGAGGCTTGTCAATAGTTTATATGAAGTTTATCAAAACTATTTTGCGTTTAGATTTTATAGGAAGCAAATCTAAAATAACATATAAATTATTGCAGACTGTTTATTGTAAAACCCAGCACTCCACTTAAAGAGTCATAGAACCAAATCAACCAATGACGCAATAAAAAGATTTCAGCACGGCGAATCCCGAAACAAATAAAATGAAAAAAATCGATGCCGGCCTGTGCCGCGCTATAGGTTTGAATTTAGGCCTCTAATTGGTTGTCATGTTGATGTGCAATTCAACAGAAGACAGACAGGGCTGCATCAACACCTGCCTCTGCCTTCCTTTCTTGGGCTGTATCTGTAGTACAAGTATGTCATCAAGTAATTTAGCATTTGTTTCATTAGATGACGCCCAGAAAGGCTTGTATCCTAACATTTATTTCATCATTTTTGTTTCGTATGGTAAGATGTACCGCCTAATTTGGACATTGGGGCCTTGTTTAGATTCGAAAATTTTTGGGGAAAAATTTCTGTAGCACTTTCGTTGTTATTTGACAAAATTTGTCCAACCATAGACTAACTAGGCTCAAAAGATTTATCTCGACATTTGCAGATAAACTGTGCAATTAGTTATTTTTTTACATACATTTAATGCTCTATGCATGCGTCTAAAGATTCGATGTGATAGGTGGAAGATGAAATAATTTTGGGTTTGCATGGGAAGTGAACGGGCCTGGGTCAAGTACTTTGTCTGCTATCATTGGGTTAAGGCGTTAAGCGCCATCCGATTAACGGGATACTAAATATTTCAGCCTCTAGTCTCAGACGGGGCACTTGGTGGCATCATGGAGTAAACTTGCAGTACAGACTGCAGAGGCAACCATCAGGATAAAACAGTTGGTGACGTAGAAATAATGTAGTATATATCCATTATAGTGTAATAATAACCTCTCCAAGCGCGTGAGTAATTTTTATTTTTCCCGTGAAATTGAGTTCTAACGCTGTAACTGAAGGCCTGATGACACCAACAGCAACCGGAGATGCCATGTCTGATGCCTGGTACTCCTACCGTCTACGAACTGAACCATGGCAGCATCCTCCGGCCGGCTACAGAGTGCCGAGGCAGCGCCAGGGATCCTCCGTGAAGGCCACGTCGCGGTGGCGGAGCGCGGCCTCGGCCGACACGAGCTGAACGACGGCCGGGGACAGCGGCGCCACGCACAGGCCTCGCCGGCGCAGATCCGTCGCGCCGCCCTCTTCCTCGTCCGCGTCCTGCCAACCACAGAAGCGAATCAAAGCTTTCAGTTTCAGCGCACATCTTTCGTGTCAAACACATTGAGAATTTAGACAAAACATTTATATGCTATATGATCCCGTAATCGGGTACCTGCTGTGACGCTGAAGAACTAAATTCAGGGTAGGAGGCGGTCAGAATCTGCAGGAAAGAAAAAAAAAGGATGGTGAAACGGGGACAGAGAGCAACCGTGAGCTGCGTGCTGCTCGTGTCCAAGTAGTGTCGCATGACCATTCAGTAAGAAGCTGATGCAGCATCTGCTCACCTGGATCTGCTCGTGGAGATGCTTGATGCAGGTGGCTGCCTCGTGGAGCACTGAAGCCGTATCCGTCTGCACACGCGGGTAGATATTTATTCAGGTTTCAGAGACACAAACGCTCTTCAGATTGGCATGCTAAGCATGCAGATCACAAATACCAAGTCGAACAACTGCTGGAGCTTACGACCTTGCCATACGGGGAGACTAACTGCTGAAGCGCCGTGATCTTATCACCCAGCTTCTGGCTCCTCTTACATGGTGCCTGCACAAAGTATATAATAACAAAAAAAAAATCAGAATGCAGAACGTTCAGGTGATGTTGATGTCCGGGATCAGGCAGGCATCGAAGCCAGCCTGCTGTGCATACAAACGGGGTTTACATGCGAACAAAACAACCTCGGTTACCTTAATAGACTGATTTCTTGTTGGTTTCGGATTGCACCGCTGGCCGTGCTGCGGACCTTGTGCCGTCGCTGGAGTCGTTGTCTTGAGCCTCTTTGATCCCCTGAGACGGCTGCCGTCACCGGTCACCGTCTCCCCCGCTGCTGCCGTCCATTTCATCGAGTAGTGCTGACAGAAACAGGCATGTCCAAGACGCAAGCTTAATACTAGAACCGTTAGCATGATACTAGAAGGTTTCAACTTGAACAATGTGAAGAGAATTAACAGCAGCGGCGGCAGTTGGCTGGGTGAAGCTGAGCTGCGAAAAAGCCGGCCGGCCCTCGCTGCCGCAGATCATCGGATTCGCGCCTATTCCTAGTATAATTCATTCATGCACGATCAGTGAGATTAAACAAACGAAAAAAAGTACGAATTTCTTTCTCCATACAGACGACGTCGTTGAACACATCAACGCGCACCAAAAAAAAAAAGCGAAGTACCTAGGCAGTTGTCTGAACCGTGCATAGCAAAAAGCGTTTGCGCCTGAAGGCCGTGGAGTGGCGGCGACAAGTTGAGAGAATCGAACCGGCCATACTCCGCTGCTAGTCTGGTCAGTGCAGAAACAAATTCAGTTACTTTGAAGTGACACGATGAAAATGTCAAGGAAGAACACCAGCTCCCGAACGAAGCCAGTGCAGCGACAACTCACATCCTGTCCAGGCCCACGGATCCTGCCGATGAACTAGAGCTCTCGCACCTGGCTGCACGCATCGAAACCGAAGAAAAACCACGATGACTATATTCCAGAGGGAAACGCGACGAAGAGGATTGTAGGACGGTAGAAGAACGTACCGTAGTCGTCGCCGTACTGCAGCAGGAGCGAGTGCGGTGCAGAGTAGTTCCACATTGTGCACCGATGGAAATGAAACCCTGATCGGCAGCCGCCAACACGCAGGTCCTCACCACCTAGAAACAAGAAACCAAGAGCCATGCTGTGGTAAGGAGTCCAAGAACATGATGGAATATTTTGCTGGTGATCCAGCTCCTCGATCGATCCCAGAGACATGGAAAACCCAGCAGCGAAACAGAGCGAAAGACTGAAGAACAATTCAAGGAATCGAAGTACCTAACACCTCCCCAGCTTCTAGGGGCCCAGGACAGAAAACCACAAGACGACTCAGAAACCACACGCCCCAACCCCCAAAAGAGGCATGCCAGCCACGCAGAAGTACATCTCTCGTGATACTGAATTCACACTAGTTAGCATCGGTGCGAGCTACACTACACATTTGGCTAGCAAGAGAAGGCGGCGAAAGGCAGTGGAGCAGTACAGGATCCATGGGCGCCCTTGCTACTTACATGCACCGGCAGGCAGGCAGGGCGGCGGCAGGATCCATGATACAGCAGACGAGCGGAGAGGAACGGAGAAGCGAGCCCGGAGCGTCGGTTAAATACAGAGTGCTTAGCTAGGACTAGGAGTAGGACGTGCGCGCCGCCGTGATGATGAGCAGCGATCAATGCGTGCTCTGCTTGGGCTTCGTCTCCTCGTCTGCTGCCGTTTCCACTCGGACGCCGCTGCCAATATTACTAGTAGATGGGCAGGCAGCCAGGCAGAGAAGAGAAGAAAAGGGAGGAGCCCACAGCTCAGTGGAATCCTTACCGGATCGATCGATAGATAGAGAAGGCAGGGGGGGATTCATTAGCCCCATAAATAGCCATGCCCTTGTTCTCTAATAAATAAACAGAAACTCTAGCACTGATCCTGCCGTTTCAGGCTTTTGTTTTCTGCCTGTCCAGCTCCGAAAACCCCTTTGACTTCTTACACGATGATGATGATGATTAGATGACAGGCTCATCACTAATCCCGCGTGCTAATCACGAATGTAATTCGTTATTATCACGTACCGGTATCCTATTCGACAGCCGACTGCCGGGCACCTCGTTGTCAGGGTGGGCGAAAAAAAGATTGGAGTGACAGATTAGATTGTGGCCTAGGTTCTTGTCTCGCTCTGTCCGTTGCTCCCGTGCTGACGAGTGTCACGGCGTAGGGTTTGGACCCCGGTTGACCAGTGGTGGAGAGCTCGGACAAGAGATTCCTGTCCTCTCGCCGGAGATCAGATCAAGCAGCCCGGTTAGGAGCGGAGGCCGGCCAATTGTTTAAGGGACGCGTCGCATCAACGCTGCTCCTGCTCGATCGATCCACCCTCCGTCCGGCCGTGCTTTGTTTCCTCAAACGTCACAACTCTAATCTATGGGAAATAGTAATTGCTTTGTTTCCCTCGAACGTCACAACTATAGATAGTAGAGTAGTATGCTTGCTTTGTACAAGTCTGGGGACGCCATGGATCACAACAGATTTGGGTTAGAGCTCTCTACTTGGCGTGGGCCGTGGGCACGTGGCAGAGTTCTCCATTTTAAACTATACGGCCAGAGTAGAAGTAGAGTAGTTCACTTTAGCTTTATCGCTTTATCCAGAGTCAAACCTGATAAATTTGGCGTGCCTTTACGGCCAAGGAAGCCCTTGAGCCAAACCAAGATTTGGTGTCTAAAATCACCCAGGAATGCGTGTTAGGCGAGCAAAAAACTGTGTTGTCTACTTACTTATCATGACTAAATGAGCACTTTCTGCAGATTCTGTGCGGACTCGAACCGCCGCGTATTTTATCCAAAACCGAGAAGATTGTCAGATGAGGAATTTCCTATCCCTCCAGTAGTCTCCGAATTCAGCAAACAAGCTCAGATCATCAGATGCCCTTTCTCGTCCAGAATTCCGATTCAGAGTTTCCAGGATAAAAAATGGCGTGTACGAAGACATCACGCTGCTCTGAAGTCGAAGCAAACACCAGCCGCAAGATTCTTCACGACATATTCTCATATACGTATAAGCTCACGAAAACAGGGCAGCTTGCAAAGGATCAGAGGAAAAGATAAAAGGTGCCTGGCATTTCGATACAGGACCCGGATACGCTAAAAACATACTGTACACTACTGGACTAGACTGTAGAGAGCTCAGACCTTCTCCAAGACGGCAAAGGATATTTGTTTCATATGACCATCACGTTCTGGTTTATTAGATGCCTCCTGCGGCCAGCATTGCACAGCAAACCTTTGTCACGGCCGCGCCTGCCGTCTCTGCCAATCTATACTATGCCGCCGACGAGTCTCACAAGCAAGTCAGAACCTGTCGCTCCTCGCAGCTGCAGCAGCCAGCAGCAGCCTTATATTTTACCTGCACACCAGGAAGCAGGAAGCAACTGTTTCATCTCACAAAAAGTCATGGCAGTAGCAGCCAGCAGCACGAGATTAAAGAATTGCAAGGACAACTCTGACCCGGCGTGTTGATCATCAGTCATCGCAAGGGCCGATTCATTACAGGACAGAGGAGTGCTGCTTCAGCCTCAATAGTTTTTCTTCGAACCAGTGACCGGATAGGAGCTACATGACACAGGATGCATGACCCACATTGACCGCAACTACTGTTGTATCAACCCTTCCAGGCTTAAACTAGGGACTAACTCTTGATTATGCAGGTAAGGTGTGAGCAGAAAAGGGCAAATGAAGTCCATGACATGATCCGAATCATGGATCTCTTTTTTTGAGGGAACGAATCATGGATCTCTTGCCCAGAAAGCTTACATTTGGATGCTATCAGTCCACTACTAGAATCAAGAATCATCTATGTGGCCAGGGGCGGATCCAAAGGGGGGGCTGGGGGGGCTCCAGCCCCCCCTAATTTCTTGATTTCAATGCTAATTACTGTAGCAAAAACTTGATTTCACCGTTAAATCTTCGTGCAAATCAACATCTCTGTTGTTTTAGCCCCCCCTTATCCCGCATCCCACATCCGCCACTGTATGTGGCAGGTAAACCCATACTCAATTCAACCCGCACACTTGGCCATGCTTTGATGCAACAGGTATTTCATTTTTTTTCTTGGCTTATGGAAGCAGACTAACAACATCTATAATCTGTACATATCATAATTCACCTGTTTACTAGGTGGCAGGAAAAATCAAACACTAGCAGGTAAATATGACAGCTTAAAGAGATGCAGACTAGAAGGCAACCATGCTCAATGGCAATGCTAACCGTGCAAATTTCTTCAATTAACCTCACATTGAAAGTTGAATTACACAACTGAAACACATATTATATTAATACCAGGGTCACTATGGACGATAGTCGTTTGTATGCTTCTATTCAAATTGTACATGTTGCATCTACTTTAAGGAAATCAGCCTAACCTCTTTCAAAAACAACCATAAATCAACAGATCTAGGCAAAGTTGAAATAGACAGGCTAGAAACCACAAGTTAAACAATAATATGGTAAGCAACCACAAATCCCGGAAGATATAAGATATCAAACTCAATCTACAAAGGAGGATTCTGTAGCTATCTTGGTTTAATGTGATAATATTGCAATAGCCAAGAAAACCTTTGACTTTACGCAAGAGGATCCCTGTCCGTGACTTTTAGTATGTGAACAAAACTGAATGTTCAAATGATTGATCAGTTCAAATGTCTTAGTCAAGGGTAGTCTAAACAGGCCATGACCAATAATCATAATCACCAGAAATGCCAGAACCTTAGTAATCAGCATGGATTTATGAGAGTTTCAATAAAGAGGTGGTTGAAAATTATAGTCTGGTACGGTCCTTTGCAGAAGTTATGGCGTGCGAAAAACAATTTTCTTTTAACATGTTAGTAGGCAAAATAACAAAGATTTGGAGAGTAAACATCTACAGCATATCATGTTAGATACAAATACCAAGTAAGAGTAAGAATGCTACTCTAAAAGATTTTGAACATTAGCAGTAAATAGTAAGAACACCTTTAGTCCATTGGTAAATGTATAAAGACCTCTGAGAACATATATACTATGTGTTTACAAATAACCCTTTAACATCCCTGGTGAAACAGCTTTAAAGTTGATTCAATCAATTAAATAATCATCAGTATCATGTGTTCCTTCTGGCAACAAATTTTCGAAAGCATAACAGAAAATCTATGGAGGTACAAGAATAGGGCTTGGTTACCAATCTTGCCACAGCAAAATGATTAATTGATACACAAGTCTGGAACCCTGGAAGGCCTGTACAATCATTCAGAGTAACAACACAACAGTGTTGTGGCCTTGGCTCCTGAGTCATGACTCATAAGCCTGAAAGTCCTAGGGGCTTAATGATCCATCAACAATGAAAACTCAATTAGACCAATCATAATCTTCAAAAGAACAAAATAGCAGTTATTGAATGCAGACAATCAATGGTTTCAGGTATACAGAGCATAGATTTATCTAATTACACTCTTTATCCTATAGTGCTTTCTACAGAAACCACATGTGCAGTTACATGCGGTTGGATAATTCAAAGGCTGAACAGTAGCAGCAATAGTTGTTGGGATATATTGCACATTTCAATGGAATGTGTTCAACATAGGCGAAAACAATGTTTTATCAATTGTGATGTTTTATTTACCTTTATTTATGACATTTCTTCCACAAATCAGATATACCTCCAAGAAAAATCATTTTAATTAAACATATAACAAACCAGAGATACAATTGGCGGTGACACTGAATCGTTCAAAACACATAAAGTCACCCATGGCAGCAAGTTGCAATGTGTAGACAAGAGGATACAGAGCACTGGAATAAATCAGCAAGTACCTATCGTATCAATGCCTGGTCGATCAACTTTGTATCCCAAGAGGCAAAAATATGTTCACATGAGCAGCAAGAAATAAGAGGCACATTTAATTGAACAAACAGCATACTGTAGTGTATAAGAGTCATGAGCCTGAAAGTTGTAAAGGCTTATTAATGATCCATCAACAATGACAACTCAACAAAACCAATTCTAATCTTTGAAAGAACAAAGTAGCAACTAATGCAGCCAATCGATAGTTTCAGGTCCACAGAGCATACAGTTATTCAATTAGGGCTTGTTTGGATGCACTCGAATCCACCTCAATCCACGTGTGTGGGAATGGATTGTGGTGGAAATTAAACAAAGTTCCACCCCAATCCACATGGATTGAGGTGAATACAAGTGTATCCAAACAAGGCCTTTACCATATTCACCCTATTCTGCTTTCTATGGAAATCACCTGTGCGGTTATCCAAGTTGAATAGTAGTAGGAAGAGTTTTTGCGGGATATTTCTCACATGCCAATGGAATGTGTTCAAGGTTGGCGGACAATAATGTTTCTCACAAATCAGATATACTTCCAAGCAAAATCACCTTAAACATATCAGTAACCATGCTTCTGTTATCACATATCAGTCATCCATAGCACATTGCAATGTGTAAACAAGAGGGTTCAGAGCACTGAAGCAAAAACATGATCACATGAGCAGCAAGAGAAAAGAGGTACATTTAACTCAACAAACAACATATATGTAGAGTATTGAGTAAAGATTCCATTTAAGAACCCAAGAGTTAAAGTGTATGTGTGATAACAGAAGCAAAGTACAGATGTGATTGATTTCTCATCAGAATACAAGAGACAGCTTAAACAGCCATCAGCGAGAAAAGGACAACAAGATCTTTATTTGCTTTTGTCACACGGATTGATGCACTGCTTCTTCCACCAAGCTCACTGCAAGCTCTAGAAAGCCATTACCTAGCAGGCGTGGGAGAGGCATTGACGACGTTCCTGCGCACTACCCTGGGCCCTCCATTGCTGCGGTTCTCTTTGGAGAGATTGCCATTGCCACCGTCGTCAGTGTCCACGACCAAATCCCGAAGCCCCATGCTCAAGTCCTTCTCTCTCATCTCCTTCTCCTTCTTCTTGGCCCTGGCTGTGGCAGCAGCGAGTGGCTCGAAGTGGTTGCCATAAATGTACTCTGCGGAGTATCCGTCCTCGTCGTCGAACAGCATGACGTGGCCATGCCATTCCCAGATGCGATACTCCCCGCTGGCGTCGTCATGGAAGCCGACGCAGAGGTGGTGGTCGCCGACGGCCACGGACTGACCCGAAATGGGCTTGAGCTTGTCCTCGGCCTCCCCGGCCAGCACCATCCGCACGATCTCCTTCTCCAGCTTCGCCTCCTCCCTCGCCAGCATCCGCCTCCGCCTCGCCTCCCCGGAGCCCTCCCCGCCAGCGAGCCCACCGTCCTCATCCTCCTCGTCTTCGTCATCATCCGACGCCCCTGCGGCGGCGGATAGCGCGGCGAACTCGTTGAGGAGGAAGTCGTCAAGGTCCTGGGTGAGGAATGAGTTGGTGTCGAGGAAGGGCGGGCGGAGCTGGACGCGGCTCATGAGGTTCTGGAGGAACAGCGCGTCCACCGGCGAAGCAGAGGTGGCGTGACCATTGCCCGCCGCAGCTGCGGTTGCTGCGGAGGTGGGGTGCGGCGCAGGAGACGGCGGCGGCGAGGCCATGGGCGCCGTGGTAGGGTTTTGGGTTTGGGGGTGGCGTTGGCTGGTTGCGGAAGCGGGACGGCAGGTTGGGGATTGGAGAATGGCCACGCGAACTCGGGTGGACGGCGACGATGGCAGAAGCGATGAGATATTTTTCCTTTGGAAGTGAAGAGTTTGAACATGGGCCTCTTGCGTGGGCTGGGCTTGAGATGCTCTGACCTTAGACTTTTGGTAAGCATAGTAGTGGCCCATTTCAAAGTAAAGGAATGACCGGAACTGACAGAGTGACACCACCACCAGAAGCTGTAGGATTTTCTTTTTTTAATAAAAAATCCTTCTCAAATAAAGTGCGTTTTATAAAAAATATTTTTATTTTCTAATTTGTATGTACTATACGAAGTTGTACTGGAATTAGTAGATAGATTCAACATATAACAATGTAGCACAATGGCTACAAATTTGACTTGTTTTTGCTAAATTTCCCACCATTTCTCCGGCCCCATGTATCCTTTCATATTTTTACTCAAATCTAGAGACAATTTAGAGCCTATTTATCATCTATGAATTATTGTAATCTATATAGTGAATGAGATTATAAGAATATGAATCTATAGAATAATAATTTTGGGTTTTATAATTTGGGTTGTTTAGGTGCCTCGTCTACTAAGCGCACATGACTAGATGAATTATGGATATAGGCATGTGAGTAATTAATTTAGAGACGATGATAACCGAACAGGAAACATAATCTGTGATTGTCAGGGGTGATTCCTATGTAACCTGTCCCAGTGCTATATAAGGCTTGGTGGTGAGCCCTTGATGATCATTCTCTATTCGATACCGAGCCCTAGCATTCGACGCACAAGCAATACAACATCAACATATGTAGACGTAGGGCACCTTACCTAAACTAGTATAAACTTCTATGTCCCAAGTAACTGCTACTCCTCTCATCTGCTATCAGTGGCGGAGCTCATCAAATTTCAAGCCTAGGGCCACTATAAAAGCATGTACCACCCATATCGGGTCAAAATACCGCGCACACGGATCTAATATCGATAGATAACAAAACTAGCTCATAAATACATAATTTTAGATGATACTTAATTCCACTTTAAATCTACAACGTAATTGATGGAAATAAGAAAGCGATTAAAAAAATATGTAACTAATGTTTGTGTAATTGTCATACGAGCAGGAGAAAAAGGATTTTAATGTCTTGATCACTTCATTTCATTGTGCAACTCTACAAAAAAAATGGTGTAATCAATTCACCATTTTCAGCCGTCTACTTGGCAAGCAATAGAGGCCGGTACCAATAACTTAGATTTGAGAATAAGAATGGGAATGGGAAATTGGGAATTACCAATAGTCCAATACCAAGACTCAGCTGGTACTCTTCTCTTGCAAATTTGAATCGGCAACTGCAAGGAACAGAGGCAATTAGGCACAACAGACCGCCTGCTTGGCAGCCCGGTTGCGGCATGCAAGCCGCTGCATGCCCACGCAGCCAAAAGCGGAGCTGAGATGCTGGCCTGCGCATGCCGCTGCCGCTGCCGGCACCGGCCACCGGGTCGCCGCGCCCGCTTGGCCACTGCAGCTACGCCGTGAGCCCTGCAGGGTGGAGGTCCGGCGGCGCCCAGCAGAGTTCGGACTTCGGACTACAGAGAGTAGGAACGGGGTCAGGCCATCGGGGAGTCAGACGGACGCCGCGCTCGCGAATCACTAGATGTAGATGCCGTGCCTCTCTCCTCTCTACGGGCTGGGCTCCTCTATATGCTGGGCAAGAAATATACGGCATTGGGCCTGACTTCTATACTTGGGCCAGAGAAGCACATATGCTCTAAGGGAGTTTTTTGGGCCAGAGAAGCACATATGCTCTAAGGGAGTTTTTTGGGCCACGCCTAGGGCCACCCTAGTTGCCCTAGGCCCACATCCGCCCCTGTCTGCTATAATGCGTGATACATTGAATTCATTGCAGTGGCAAAAAAAAAAACACCAACATCATAGATAAGCCATGAGAAGCCTAGATCAACTAGTTGGGGGTAGAATGTGTGATTGTATATCCAACCACTCAAGTTTTGCATATATTTAACTTGAATTTAGGTTCATATTTTCTTCTTAATAATAAAAAACTTCCCAATTCCTCCTAGATTGAATCTCTCTTCAAAAAAACACTAGACATTCAAATTCTCCTAGATTGATTCTATCTTTTTTTAACAGAAAACATTGGACATGACACTAAATTCGTAATATATAAGTGAACTACATGTGAGCAATACAGATCAAGAGTCCTATATATCGGAGAAGTTTCCTGGTGAAAATGATGAGACAAAAGAGATGTATATACATTATCAAGCCCTTGAAATATATATAAATATAAAAAACAAAACACCGTAGAAAGTCAAACCTATGAGCCGCCCCCCTAGAGCATTAGAAGTATCCTCATACATTTCTGAGAAAAAAAAACATGTACTCTGGAATTTCTATTGTTTCGAGGTTGAGCTCTGGGGCGGCTTAATGTGTGTATAGTAATAATGTAATAATAATAATTCAAAAATGGAACCGAGAAGATCAATCTATTCCACGTTCTTTCTTAACGTAAGAAGTCAACTACTGCTACGGGGAATTCGATGGAGAGCCCCAGCTTGGAGCGATCCTGCTCCTCCTCCAGCTCCGGCACAGCGTTAAGGTCCAGCACCAGCTCGGCCGGCGGTGCGGCCTTCTTGCCGCTGTCGTCTTCCGGGGCGAGTAGCCCGCTCCCGAGGCTGAGGCCAAGCCCGAGGCCGGGCGGGCTGCCGCCGTCCGCCTGATCGGCAGCCCGGTGGCGGCGCATGTGGCCGCCGAGCGCCTGGCCGATGGCGAACTCGAGCCCGCAGATGGAACAGCCGTGCACCTTGGGCTTGGGCGGCTCGGCTGCCGCGGCGTCGACGCCGCCGTCCGCGAGGCGGGGCTTCTTGTGGCTGGCCCGGTGTCCGCCGAGCGCCTGGAAGGACGGGAACTGCCGGTTGCAGGTCTTGCACTCGAACACCCGCTCGGGCGCCGAGGAGGCCGCGTCCGTGGACGCCACGCCGGCGCCGTGGTAGTAGTGCTGGTGGTGGCCCGAGAAGAGCATCAGGAAGCGCGCGACGTCGGCGCCGTCGGGCAGCCAGACCATCTCCTCGGCCTTCTGGCGTGACCTCTTGCCATACGCCATGGATCCTTGCGCACGAATTGATCGTCAAAACGAACAGAGATCGATCGTCGAAGCTAGCTAGCTGCTAGCAGCAAAGAAGAGAGGAGCGGAGACTGGATGTGGTGAGCCTGATCGATCGATCGAGTGCTTTGCTTTCTCGGAAGCGTTAGTTTGAATGCACAAAAGATGAGGAACCTGCGTATTTATAGCTAGCTAGCTACTGAGATAAGTCTACACATGTACTTGCTCCGCGCGACTTGCAGCATTGTTAATAACTTGACTTGTGGAAGCTAGCTAATAAAAATGTCAAGTCAGATTTGCCCTTTGCCTAGCTTGGCTAGCCTTTCATCTGTTAGTCGGTTTCTGATGAGGTGTGACGACGACTGACGACTGACGATACGCGCGGCGGCCGATGGAGGAAAGAGCTAAGCTGCTGCGGGGGCGGCGGCGCAACGAAGCCGTTTTTGGTCGCGCATTGTGATCACCAGAAGCCGTTCGAGGAGATGTCTTGACCTGCCGTGTCCATATGCATGGTTGCGAAGCATAACTTAGATCCTACATCCTGACCAGTGTGTACGGCTACTACAATAAATATGGTGACGTTTTCATTATCTTTCTTTCGATCGAGTTCCAACTGAG
Organism: Saccharum hybrid cultivar R570; assembly: GCA_038087645.1. NCBI lineage: Eukaryota > Viridiplantae > Streptophyta > Magnoliopsida > Poales > Poaceae > Saccharum > Saccharum hybrid cultivar. The sequence continues at coordinate 2,094,616 of JAQSUU010000043.1, read as the reverse complement.
CTAACCACAGTAGCCTTTGTTTAATAGCTAACTGGCATGGCCGTTGGCAACCTTTGCAGGTAACCAACCGGCTGGGACTGGGACTCTGGAAGCCCTCTGAAGAGTAAGGACTCTGAACTCCTATTAGGATCAGTCGTCTGATCCTACCTTGAGGCTTGCAGGTTCCCTCCTGTTCCTTCAGTCCATATGTCATGGCACTTGTCATCGCTGCGAGCATTGGGAGTGGCAAGTAAAATGTGTCCTTTGAGTAATCCATATTCCATAACTCTGCAGCTAACCATGCTTCGATCGACTTAGCTAGATCAGACGCCTTCAGTCTTTCGGCGTTGAAAGGTTCTGAGCTCTGAACTGAAGTCTCTCTGATAATGGGATTGCATGCGAAACACCAGTTCTTTCCTCCTTTGGTAGCTGTTACCAACCATAGGCTCCCGAAAACTTCAACGCCACATGCTTGCAATCAGAAATTCCCCGTTCCATGCATTTCCCCAACCAAACACGATTCTTCCGCGACGTGGTATGCCATCTATGCATGATTATTCATTAGCAATTGTGCAGCATGAACTCATGATTCATGCGTGTACCAGATCAGGAGGAAGTTGAATCTCTCTGGACACGAGGGGGGGGGGGGGGGGTGGTATTGTTTATAGCATTATTAGTTCATATGATGCGATCACTGATAAGACATGGGATAAAATCATAATATATAGGGCCCTAATATATAAAGCTGCACCGAGCCTTCATCAACTTCGCTTCCAATTGAAACAACATGGTCACAACTTACTACTCAAAGGAGTAGAATATAATATAAGCTATCTATTATTTCAGTTGTTAAAAGCGAAAAGAAAAGTGCTTACATCCCAGCCCGTTGACATTGTTTGCAAGAATACTGTACCTGCTATATACACCAAAGGTCAAACAATACATAATGCTCTACTCGCCATGTATGTACATAGCTGCATGCGCGGTGCTCATCCACACCACGCATACGCATATTCTCTGTACGAGAGTTATAATAAAATTGTTGATAGAAGTTGAAGAAGACTAAAGATTCGGTCCTTGACTGCAACAGCATGCATTCAGAGCAGCCACTTGATGAGCTTATAGATTCAGACGACTTTCTACAGAAGTACTGAATGTGGCGTGTGGACAGCGATAACAGCATTGCAGAGAAGATATAGCAAGTCTGAGTACGCACGCCATGACGCGTTTCTAACAGATGCCTCTAATTAACTCTTCTGTGCGCTAAGGCCAAGTTGCTGACCTGACAGAGAGAAGGCAGTTGGGATTAGAGGAATATGCCAAAAATGACTCTAATGTTTGACAAATTTCTTTTGAATTAACCCCCCACATCCTGTGCATTTCAAATAAACCCTCTTGTACATGATTGGTTTTCATGCATGCATGCTCTGGCTAACAGATGCATGTCTGCGAAAGACAAGGTATGTATGATAATGAGAGCCATATGTATTTTCCTTTTCCTGCGAGTGTGGTAATAGATTGGTGTAAAACGTTTTACTTCTGACTTCTGAGAGTGCGAAAGCGAAACAATCCATTTGATGAGGATTGAGACAAACGTCGTAGGGGTCGCAATAGCAACTTCTGTTTCTGCTTGGACTACGCAGACCTGTTGGCTCTTGCTGCATGACCAGTTGACCACATGCACTGAACCCAGCGCTACGCCCGCGCGCAGCCGTGATCGAGCTCGTCATGCTGCGGTCTGCACACGCTCAAAACCTCCTCCGACGGCACAAGCTTGCTTGGACCAAGAGATTTCGTTGTTCTGACTTCTGACTGGATTATTGGATCGGATGGCGAATTCTTTCTTTCTAAATGATCAAATTCACACAATACATGGATCGATCTATCGTCACCAGCTGGATTGTTGGGAGGACAGCAGTATCTATGCGGTTTCCAGAGGGGCTTAGTTTGATCTGATATCATAAGCGTTCGTAAGCACGCTTTCATGTGTTTCCGCGATCGAACCGCACATCTACGGAACAGGAGGCTGCTAATGGCGGATTCATGCATCCATGCCGAGATCGACAACTAATTAACGACGACGACGGTTTCACTGCGGCTCTCGTCATCCATCTGAACATCTCTGGACCTCTCGCTTGCTTGCAGGATCAGGAATTCATGCTTGTTTGTTTGGGCTGAAAATAAATGGCTGAAAGTACCGTTGACTAATTTATGTGAGAGAAAAACACTGCTGGCTGGTTGAAAATAAGGGCACCAGCAACGCAGGCGAATACTTCTGTTAGCCTCAACTTAAAGGCGCAGTCCACGTTGACGAGGAGAAGTTGAGGCAAACAATTCTACAGCGCAAGTAATAGTAGAAGCTACTTTATCTGGGGCTCCACGTGCATGCAGTTTGCAGCCTTTTCTCTTAACCTTGCCGCTTTTCTCTCCTCACCCTGCTGGCTTCTGCGCGTGTCAGAGGAATCCTTTGCTTCAACGCTCGCTCTGCTATGTGCTTCGTCTTTCTGTCAGATGAGGCCGTCGGCTCCCCTGCAGGCTACTCTGTTGTACTGCGAGACTACCATCAGCTCTGATGTGGAGAACAAAGACATACGTGGTGCTTAAGGCTGTAGGACACGGTGGAGCGTTGGGGACGGCCTAAGCGGCTACGAACAGGCTGGTAAAGTAGTGACGGACTGACGGCTCGTACGCTACTACGGGCGGTGCTGACGATACGAAGCGACGGGCGGCGACTGCGGTTAGCTTTTTCGTGACTGCTTCCTAATCATAGCAGCCAGACGACGCCGTACAGCTGCGGGCTGCGGCTGCTGTTAAGCCTTTCATTTTCGCTACGGCTGGTCGGTGCTGGACGCATGCAGGAAAGGATAATCGCCTTTCGCTTAGCTGCAGCAGCCTGAAAAGATGATGTTGATGAGGAGTCGTCTCTATGTGCTGTGGTGCCTGCACACAGCTATCTGACGACGACAGTCCTTGAACTGAATGATATCTCTTCGTTTTCATCTCACAGGTTCGTTACCCTAGCTATCTTTGCTGACCAATATATTCATTCCATGATCGACGTGTCTCACCGATCGAGCTACCATTTTCCAAGTCAGGTCAGCTTGCTAACTGCTACGCGCCAATCTGAAGCTAGCACACCGTCTCACAGAATTCTTGCGGTTTGACTTTTTAGGCAACATTTTTCATCATGACGCATGCAGAACGTCAGAACAATATATATATATATATATATATATATATATATATATATATATATATATGTTTATTAAATCTTCATTATCATCCCCCCTCTGTCGGTTAACTGGGCCTTGAGGAACACAACACAATATTCGTGCCGACCTTCTAGAGACCGCAAGCTACATCGAAGTCGACTGATCCAGCCGAGTAAACAACTGCTGCTTCCCGAGTCAAACATGCCCCGTCCCCCTAGAAGTAGAGAGAGTGCATATAACAAGCCTTATTAAAAAGAAAAAAAAGAAATGCAACTGACATCAACTACCCCAGGTGTAGCTAAGCTTCATTTGATTGGGCCTAGTAGCACTGCACCGCAATCCAGTAGGAGGCTAGTTTAAGCGGCATTATTCAGAACCAACGTGCTGTGCAAAGTCAACAATACTAGTTTGTGCGAGTTCAAACTGCAAACAGCACGTATCATATAGAATTGTCTGGTTCATCGACAGCGACTGAAGCAGTAGAGGCAGGTGTAGAGACGCATGCGCGCATGCCCGTCTCTACTGGCAAGTGAAATCGTGCTGTCGTTGACATTTCGATAGTTCCGAACAAAAAAATCTTGCGAACCACTGTTTTGTTACCAATTGCAAATTCTCCGATCCGTGTTGGACTGTTGACGATTTATTTTGCCATTGATAAAGTCCCTTTTGACATGATCATACCTTTCTGCAATGATGACAAGTTAAACCACTTTTTTATAAGGAGAAGAGAAAGGAATAACCGAACTCAACTTAACGATCCGAGTCTGACCAGACTTTCGAGTTTTGATCTGGCGTGTTCATGGGCTTATATTTGTTCGGCGAAAGAACCTTCAGAACTGGGCCTCAAGTTAAGTTTTTTTATATTAAACTGGGCCTCAAATTAAGTTATGGTTAGTCCCATGACGGCCCAACACATACATGACCCATAGACGCAGTCACCCACTCACCCCAGAGGGCAGCAGAGGCCCAGTCGCCAGACTGTCACTCTACGGTCTACGCTCCCCACCCCACTGCTGGCTTAAGGCCCTGTTTTGTTTCAAAGGGACTAGAGACTAGAGACTAAATTTTAGTTTTTTTAGTTCTTAAATTACTAAACACAGGGACTAAAAGAGGGACTATTAGTCCCTAGTCCACTAGACTCTCTTGAGGGGCTAATTGGAACTAGTGGTCCCTGCATAGGCCTCGTTTAGTTCGGCGAATAGGGAAGAAAAACACTGTATCAGAATTCCTGTAGCATTTCGTTTGTATTTGGTAAAAATTATCCAAATTTTAACTAACTAGGCTTAAAATGTTCGTCTCGCAAAGTACAACAAAACTGTGCAATTAGTTTTTAATTTCATCAACATTTACTACTTCATGCATTTGCCGATATTTTGATGTGACGGGGAATCTTCTTTTTGCATAGTAGAATTTAAGGAGAATTAGGGACTAAACAAGGCCATAGTCTCTAGTCACCGGTCACAGGAACCAAACAGGCCCTAATTCAAATTTCTCCGCAACGGAAAAACATCTCGGCCTCCCTACACCGCTTTCCCCAATCCACCCCCTTCCGAGGAGCGGCGAATCCGCCCCCAGAACCTCGCGATTTCCCTCAAATCACTCCTCGGATCAGAGCGTCGCCGGTGTCGTCGGGGGCATGGCGCAGACGCCGAACCTCAGCAGGAGGTCGTGGGTCGGCCCGGCGCCGATGCCATTCCTCACGCCGCGGCCGGAGAGGCGGCACCTTGAGATGAGGTGGGCGGACGGAGTGTCCCAAAGCGCTGCTCGCCGTAGTGGCGTCAGCGCTGTTGCCGGCAACGGTGGAAGCGGGGATGGATGCGAGAGGGATCGGGAGGTGAACGTTCAGGTCGTGCTCCGGTGCAGGTGAGAATTGTCTGTCTCTTAAAAATTTCTGGCTCCGACACTGTCCATATGAGTCTATGAATTGTGGTTCAGTGACAAATTTGTCAGGCCCAACGTCTACACTGGCAAGAATCCAATTTTAAATAATATTTCATCACAACCGAATCATTTTAAAAAATAATTAGGATTGTTGCATCGGGATACTATGAAATTCGACGTAGGATCGTAAGGAGGCTTCAGTTTGGATTGATATACTATTAAATTTAGGATTTAGGATACAAGGTGGAATTGATATCGTTTTGGTTTGGTAGGATCATAGTATCGTAAGATTCTACAATACGGATCGGGATCCTGTCAGGGACAAACTTGAAGAGTAGCCGGTGCTTCATTGCTGCTATGAGAAAACCTTTTGCTACCGTCGCGTAATTGCGCCTGACTGTGCGTTCGTCTGTCTTGTAGGCCACTGAGTGAGGAGGAGCAGAGAGCTAATGTGCAGAGCGCCATCTCTTGTAATGACCTGAAGAGGGAGGTCACAGTTCTGCACAGCCTCTTCAAGCAAGTAGACAAGACGTTTACCTTCGACAAGGTAAAGCCTCTTTGGACCTGTGTGTGCGCGCGCGCGTGTGTTTATCTTTTTCTATATGATTGTAGAGGTTTAACTACTGGTTCTAAAAGATGCTGTATTATGATTCATATTGCTTACCACCATTGTTCTTGGATATGTGGTTGTTGTTTTGTCCTAGGTATTTGGACCAAAATCTCAGCAAAGGTCGATATATGACCATGCTGTTGCGCCAATAGTGACTGATGTCCTTGAAGGCTATAACTGCACTGTCTTCGCATTTGGGCAGACTGGAACCGGAAAGACATATACCATGGAGGGAGAGATGAGACTGAAGGTACCCAGAATATATGGACTAATGGACATCATCTATGATGAAAACAGGAAGTTCCTTGTAACTACTGAATAATTTGTCTTACCTAATATGTTAGGCCAATGAACTACCGGATACTGCTGGTGTCATCCCTAGAGCAGTGCGCCATATCTTTGATATACTTGAAGCACGGAAGGCTGATTATAGCATGAAGGTAACCTTCTTAGAGCTCTATAATGAAGATATAACAGACCTATTGTCTTTGGAGGACCAAAGCAGATTCCCTGAAGGTAGACAAAAGAGGCCTATAACTCTTATGGAAGATGGCAAAGGCGGTGCAGTCATAAGAGGACTCGAAGAGATTGTTGTCTACAGTCCTAGCGACATATACAACCTTTTGGAACACGGGTCAGCTAGGAGACGCACTGCTGACACTGCACTAAATAAGCAAAGCAGGTTCTTGATCATTTTGTTTCTACCTTATTTTGGTACATAGGTCTTCGTCTGTCAGGAGCTAAGCAACTCTACATTCTGTTCTTGCAGCCGATCACATGCTGTTTTTTCTATAAACATCCATGTCAAAGAAACAACAATAGGAAATGAGGAACTCATGAAATATGGGAGGTTGAACCTTGTAGACTTGGCAGGGTCAGAGAATATTGCTCGATCAGGGGCAAGAGAGGTACTTCTTTTCTATTGTCATTTGCTACGATTAGCAATAACATTACCTGTTAGCTTGTTTACCATATCTTGTCCAGTTGAGTAATTTGGTTTAATCGACGTATCCATCTTGTCTACTTTTATCGAATTATATAATCACGGTACATCATGTGTAGAAAATGATAGAAGTACAGAACTATATCTTGGTGTACGTGTATATTATCATAAAGATGGGTATATGGAATAATGAAAGATTAAGTAAATGCCATCACAGACTGGCATAAGCGGCCATACTCTGCAAGGACGATATGGGGGGCTCTTAGCTTATTGTCATCAACACATTGGCTAATGTTTCCCAACTCAGTGGTCATTGCCATGTTCAGGGGTTATGGGGCACAAGGCCATTGAAGGAATCAATTCAGTTCAGTAATAGTACTGCATATTCCAGGAGTAGCCATCTGTAGTAGAACCTTATGTTGCCCACGAAATGGAGCATTTCCTTTTTTCTGGCGATCAAGATCTTTGTTATCATGCGCTGAATAAAATTATCTGTATACAGAATCTCACCGTGGCTCTATATTAGCATCCCAAAATATGCTCTTCCGGCATGACAGTCCTATTTGAAGTCATGATTTTGCATGCTGATAGGGTAGAGCAAGAGAAGCTGGAGAGATGAATAAGAGCGTATTAACTCTGGGACGTGTCATCACTGCGCTCGTGGAGCATTCAGTTCATGTGCCATACAGGTTATACACTGTGCTTAGTTTTGATATGTAAGCTCATGGGCAGTTCATTTTGTGCGCGGGCAGTAATGCATATTCATATACTTTTATCAGGGATAGTAAACTCACCAGACTACTAAGAGAATCATTAGGAGGCAAAGCCAAAACATGCATCATAGCAACAGTTTCTCCATCAGTCCATTCCCTGGAGGAAACACTGGTGACACTTGATTACGCTTCTCGTGCTAAAAGCATAAGAAACAAGCTGGAGGTGAAACTTCTATTCGCCATGGGATTTGAAACTTTCAATTTACTCAAAACGCTTGTTAGAAACTTAACCACCTATTGCAGGCAAATAAAAAAACATGCAAATCTGTTATGCTCAAGGACCTCTACCAAGAAATGGAAAGAATGAAACAAGGTTCTCTCTTTCTCTCTAGATTTCGCTGCACTGCTAACATTTGCACAGTATCTCATAAGTATATCGTCACTTGTCAGATGTCAAAGCTGCAAGGAAAAAGAATGGAATCTACATCCCTCATGAAGGGTCGGTCCTAGGCGAGGCAGAAACAAAGGTATAAGTACGAGTGTACAGCACCTCCATCACCAAAGCCTTCAGAATTTAACTAAATATAGTTCTTATGCGACTTCTGTGTATTGATGTTTACTATTCTTAATCCGTTAATCACATTAACTATTTGTTGCAGAAAATGAAGGAAAAAATAGAAAATTTGGAGCTCAGTCTTGAAAAGCAGAACAAAGTATACGCATGTCTCCAAATCTGATTTAGTTGTTGTTTTTTTTCAAGAATTTCAAAGTTGAACTGACTCTTATACTTCTGGTGATCTGGTAGGAAGTTGAAAAATTCAAAGGCTTGTACCTAGCAGAGCAGGAATGCCGCTTGGACTTGGAAAGTCAGAAGAAAGATTTGAAGGTAAAGCACTTTGGAGAACTTTCTTTTCATATTTTCTGAATAAAACGTACTTCCTTTTCATTTATTTTAGATTTATTAGGGTCCTCACATTTTGTACATATCCTTATTTAGGTAAATCTTGAAAGCTGGAAGGGAAAGTTTCTGGTGTTGCAAAGGGAGAAGGACTTCATTATCTCAAATTTACTTCATTCTGGTATTTTTTTTATCATAAGTAACTAAAGTAATTTCTAACTCAAAGAGTTTAATATATGTACAACTCTTCCAACCATGGTCAATTGTTTTGTTGTTATCCATTATATTGTATAGAACACTTAATTCTGGAACGAGCAAAGGATTTGCGCAACACATTGGAGAATGCATCGGGAGATACCACTGTACTTCTGAATAAACTAGGTAATATCTACTATGATTTAGTTCAATCCAGTTTATCTTTCCTTCTACTGACTATGCATGTCTTTCGCAATCATTTATAGAAAGGCAATCAAAAACTGAAGCTGAAAACAAAGGCTTGCTATCTAGTTTTCGGGCTGAATTGGATCATAGTCTTGGAGTTCTGCATGCTACAGTCGTTGGATCAGTTTGTGAACAGAGTAAAATTTTGGAGTCTATGAATGAACAAACAAAGTTGTACTTTTCAGCCAGAAATGAGGTGCCACTCTTGAAATGCTATACTTATTATTACTATCCCTACTAGCACACTAAAATAGCTACAACATACAATTGCTTCCAGTCAGAAAACCAATTGGAGAGAAGAATTGCAAAAGTCAAAGATATGTATGCCTCTGGGGTCCAATGCATGAAGGAGCTCGCTAATACCATGAGACAGCAATCTATCATAGACTCCGAGCAGATGAGGCAGAATATATCTACTAATGCAATTGCTGTTGACAATGTATGGAATAACAGAAACTTTTGTATGAATACAATCTAATGCAGAGAAATAAAGTGTTGAATGCAGTCTAATTATTCTCTGTATATGAACACTACAGTTTCTAGCAATGATGGTTTCGGAAGCTGAACAAGTTCTAAACGATGTTCTGAAATCTACTTCGGAGCTCAAGGAACTATTAGCTTTTTCTGCAAAACTACAACACTCTGTATGTCTCCTTGATTTTGTTAGTTCATGTGCATGTATGGAACAACTCACTCGTGTGATTTCTTTTGAAGGGACTGAAAAGGAGTCTTACTTCTGCACAAGCCATGTCAAAGACATCAATCGATTTCTTTAAAGATATCAGGATACATGTGTCTCGGCTCATCACTCTTATGGAACAGAATCAAATGGAAAGGTCCTCCAAACTTGTTAAATTTGAGAATGAGTTTAAGGTAGTTGATTTTGATATATGTGCTATACATTCCATTTATGAACAAACTCTCTGATGGCTTGCCACCTTTTGACAGGAAACCTGTGTTAAAGACGAGCAAACTGTTCTTAATAAGATTGCTGCAATTTTATCAGAGTTGACTGCCAAGAAAACTACAATGGTCAGATTATATATTGCATGAGCAAATAAAATGGTCTTAGTATGACTTCAGCTTTAACTGATGTAAATTTTTGCAGGTTTCATCATATATGGGACAGCTGAATGAGAGATACAGTGAAGAGCACAAGCACCTGAAGTTGGAGATGTCCAACCTACAACAGGTTTCAGATAATGGCAAAAATGCGTCTGTGGCTCGTGTTGGAGTGATAGAGAGCCAGTTCCACGAGGATATGTCATCGCATGCTAAATTAAATGATCAAATGGAAGGCATCTTGCAGCAATGGTACCGAATCTCACTTGTAAACCTCAAATAACGTGCAATTTGAATCCGACATTCATTCTTGAAGTACTTCCATTTCCATGATTTGTTTATGCTTAAGAGGCACTGTCCATTGCAGCTTGAAGAAAGGTAGCCATTCTGTATCTTATTGGTCACATACACAGTCATCTTTGCATGATCTTGTTAAGAGCTCAACCATGGAGACTGACGATTTTATTGAGTAAGTTGTAATCATGTTTAGTAAAGTTAACATTGTTGATACTCTGAGCAGGCCTTTCCCATGTCTCTTACCCGTTTCTTGTATGCAGGGAAAGGAGAAACAAAAATGAAAATATGTTCCAGGAAAGGCTTCTGTTTTCTTCACAGAATGATGCAGAGTTCCATGCCATTACATCTGATGTGTTGACTGCTTCAAAGAGTAACGCATTACCTTTGTGAAAAAAATTATTTTCCAAAAGAATGCATTTTCCTTATGTTGCCTTTGGCCTTTGTGCATTTCCAGATTCCCTCTTACTGGATCATAAAACTACCAAGATGATAGAGACTAACTCTACCACTTTCTCGGATCATCTGGAACTGCTGAATGAAAAACACAGTGAAGGGGCAGAATCTATAAGAAACATGACGAGTAACTGTCTTGAGAAGGATTACATGGTAAGCTCCGTGGACCTGTTTAGATTAGAAATGAAAAAGGCAGAGTGTAAGGATATATAAGATAATATAATAGGTACAACAACTTTTAGCAAAACGACACTGTATTACTGCTGTGTGGCTGTAAAGTGGCTATTTCCTCGTTGCAGCAGAACTATATCACCGTTATAAGCATGCTTAAAATTTCAAGTGATGAAGTGATATTGCTCAATGTAAACCACCTTTATATAATTATCGTTTTATTATTTGTTATAGCCATTGACCTAGCTATTGTTCACCCATCAGGCTAATAGTCCGGTTCGAAACCATCCACGGGAACTACTGACCAGTGCAAACAGCTTGGAATCAATTGACAAACTAAGAGCTTCTGTGCCAGATCTGGTAGCAAAGTTCAGGTCTGAGAACAAGTCGAATGAAATGGACAAGGGGAAGCAATGCTCGGATCAAAGGACACGCACTCCAAGAAGTCCTCTGACGCCTGTCAATCAGTACCTTGAGTGAAGGATGTGCCAAATTCTTAATGTTGTAAAGATGGCAAGACATCTTGCCGATCTGTCACCACCTTAATTTAGCGTGCTCAGATGTTAGGATGCTGCATGCAAAGATTCTGATTAGGGTTAGATTAGAAGGCCAAAAAGATTGGATTTCAATTTGTATTATGTACATCAACGTGATATTCTCACTGTTATGCCTTCCATTTCTGATCAAACCTGTGAGGAAAGTAGCATGCAATGTTGAATTTCTTTCTCATTCCTGAATGTGTGCATGGTAAGTTCAAAACCATAATAAATAGTAAAAGTTTGCTGACATGGTATGTATCTCGAGAATCCACCTATTACCTTTGTAACGTGCTTTCCATTTTCTAACGCAATATGTTGCAGTACTGAGCCCTTCCGTTGGTTCAGGCTATCTGGGCAAATGATCACATGAAGAAGAAAGCACAGAGAAGAGAATGATATGCAGAACGGCCCATAAGTCAGCTTGGGAAAGAGAAGGGTGAGGGAAAGGATAAGATGCAGGGAAACACAGAGGGGCACGGTCTCGTGAGGGAAGATAGCGTTTCATCGATCAGCGATTCAGAGGTCTGTTCCTCTCTTCACTTGTTCCATCATTTTCCATCTTTCTCTTGAAAACAAAACTGCCTTCTGTCATTCTGTGCACTCTGTTCTTCAAAATCGTGTTATGAACTTGTTGGAGATGCAACCTAGATATATATTGTACATTGCTTGGCAGTTGACATCAATGTTTCGGATAGGACGCTTCGATCTAGATGTCTGCTCTCCATAGGGAATTGTGTATCTTTTGTAGCGTTGTACAGTTTATCTAGTTAGACCAATGGATGTAATGATGTATCGTGGCAAACTGCGAGCTTTTTCAGTGGTATGTGTTACCATGTTGTCGAAATTCCGAATGGATTTAGGGTTCTAAGAAACGTACGAATTTGACATTTGCAAAAGTACATCTTGCACATGACTACACGAGTCTAACTAAACGTTCATGCTACTAACCCTACTGTAATTAAACATAGCAATGCCATTGCCATTAGCAGGGCTGCCAGTCTACTAAATTAAATAGCTTTGCCCTTGCTCGTTCTGTTGGCAGGAGCGCAGAGTTTTGGAGGAAGAACTTGGCTGGGCCAGACTGGAGCGGCAAAAAATCCTCGCCCTGTCTGCAGAGGCTGATGATGCAATCTGGCATCTGGCCTCACTGGCACGGAGGAGGATGCAAGAAAGGGACGAAGCCAGGAACCAAGCGAGGATGCAGCTCGCGGACCTCCAGGCAAGAAACGCCCGGATGATGGCGCTTCCTGGAACATCGTGCTCCAGAGTTGCACGGCCTGATGCGTTCGCCGCCACCGGCTACGAGCACAACCCGGCCCTTGCTCCTACCGCGTTCAGGTCTCTGAGAAGTAGCAGTACGATGATGCAGGGGCAGCGTGCTCGTGCAGGAACTGGCTACTGCGCTGCGTCGTCCAGCGGCTTCGGCCACAGGAGCATCGGTTCGTCTCTGGACGCCTACGCTGTTCTGCCGTCTCTACATGGCTTCGCTTCCTCGAGCCAGAATCACTTCGATCCTGACATGTTCCTGGTCGACGTCGCGGAATCGCCCCAAGATGTCGTTCCGGTTCCTGCCACTGCAGAGTCCAGCCAGGGGAGAAGCTCCGGCTCCGGCACTTATGGTCATATATAGGCGAGCAGAAGGCCTTGCAGTGGAAAAGTAAATCAGCAGCTCAAGCTGCTGCACATGCTCCCTAGATCCTAGGCCGGTGCCCTGTTCGTTGGTCGCAGGATCTTGAACAAGAGGTTATTAGTACTTGCACGGTAAAACTTATAAGTTTGTTCATGTGTTGTGGATTTGAATGGCGTCTAGTTTTTTTTCACTACAGCCTTTAAACGATCATCAGGTTAAACCTTTTTCACCTATCCAGGGGTTTCAGGGCCTCCTGAACAGATTGCAACTGAAGTATAGGACAGGATGTTTGTTTTTTCAGAGTAGAAAACTTTGTGCCGTGTTCAGAGTTCGGATCAGAATCTGGGTACGAAGCTGGACGGGTTCCAAAGCTGGGTGGTTGCATGACCGGATACGCGTGGTGGCGTCAAGCTTCTTTGTTAATGTCCTTCAACTTCCATGGAGATGGGGTATGAAGTACTTTTGGGACACCTTACTGGATGCTGATCTTGAGAGCGATGCACTGGGATGGCAGTACATCACTGGCTCTCTTCCTGATAACCGAGAGCTTGACCGCATTGACAACCCTCAGGTGCGCCGTGTGTGCAACTGTTAACTTCTGAATGAAATGCAGCAATTCAGTGATCAGAAATAGAACTGAATATGCACCATTTAAAAAATAGTACTGAATACTGATGCATTTTCATGTTCAATCCGATTCTCCAATGCCGGTTTGAAGGCTACAAGTTCGATCCGCATGGGGAGTATGTGTGACGGTGGATTCCTGAACTTGCAAGGCTGCCGACAGAATGAATACACCACCCATGGGATGCACCCGTTTCCGTGCTGCAAGCTGCAGGAATTGAGTTGGGCTCCAATTACCCCCTCCCCATTGTTGCGCTGAACACAGCCAAAGTCAGGCTGCAAGAAGCTCTGTCAGAAATGTGGCAGCTGGAGGCAGCATCAAGGGCCTCAGTGAACAATGGAATGGAGGAAAGCCTCGGCGACCCATCAGAGGTTCCACCGATTGAGTTTCCTCAAGAATTACACATGGAAACTTTTGGTCGCCTCCTGCAGCATCAGGCCATTCACAAACTTTTGCTGCTGATGAAGCTGACGTTTCCAGGCACCGAGTAGCGACTGACGAACTGGAGTCAATTATCACAATCATTGTGAGTTCGGATGCACCATAAACCATTGTTCTCAGTAAGTTTTGCGTCGTTGCTGCACTTGTGTTAATTTTATTTGCAACTTTTCCATTATCATAATATTAATATGCATGCATTAGTACAATGCCGAACGCTTTTGTGTTCCGTGCAGCGTAAGGCTACAATATCGTTGTAACAAACCTGACCTGACACATGGTCAATGTGAATAACATATTTAGTGTAAACAACAAAAAGAGCACTCTAAGAGCATCTCTAAGAGCTTCCAATATTTTTTTTCTAAATCCACGGAGTTTCCCAACTTCCAAAAAAGGATTGGAGAATAAATAAGGTTATTTCCAGGAATTTTCAATAATTGACTGCCAAAATATCAAAATTTGGTCTCACATACAATTTTTGTTTGTGGCAGGATTTTTTTTTTTGCGTGAGATCGTTCCCTCTGTCGCATCTACGTCGCCAGCCACAGCACGCAGGCTGCCTTGCCCAGCCGCCAACAGCGGCCGCCAGCCTCTCCCAGCCGGCCGCCAGCCTCTGCCTGCAGGCCCTAGCTGGCTGGGAGCGTCTCCCTGCTGGCCAGTCCAGGCCTTAGCCGGCCATAGGAAGCAATTAGCTGGCTAGGGCACGGGAATCAGGCCCAGCCAGCCTCGGCTAGTCGCAGCCAGGCCTGGCCAGCCAAGGGCGCCCAACAGCAGGTGCAGTTAGGTAGGGTCAGCCAACAGGCGGTCAGCAGCCGGTTGTGGCTGGACAAACGTGGCCACCGGCAGCCATGGCCCTCTGGGCGGCGGCTGTAGCCGGCTACGGTGCCTAGGGCGGCCACAAAGTCGTCTAGGGCAAAGATGAACGAGCCGAGGCAATGGATTACCTCGTCCCTAGGTCGGCGGCGGCAAAGATCGGCTTCCTGGATGATGTCTAGTCGATGGCGCGAGGGAGAAGAAGCGCGGGAAGGAGAGATCCTGAGGGAATCGTCGCGCGCCAGGAAGGATACACGCGTGATGGAGTCCGCGGATTTATGCGCACGAGGGGGAAGTTTTCCAAGTGCCAAAAGGGTGGTTGCACCATCCAAACTACTCTCTATGTCCCTTTTTAATTGTCGCGGTAGTATTCGTGCTGATCAAACTTTCTTAAGTTTAATTAGTCTTATAGAAAATATTAGCATCCTTTGTATTTTTAAATAAGTTTATTATAAAAGCAGATTCAACGATCTATCTAATGGTATGGTACTAATTATGTACCATTAATATTTTATATTTTTCTGTATATATGTGTGTGTATATATATGTTAAGCCAAAGGATGCTAGTCCGGTTGGTCTAGCACTCCGGCGGCACCCTCCAGGTCCTGAGTTCGACTCCCAGTGGGAGCGAATTTCAGGCTGGGGGTAAAAAAATCCCCTCGCCGGTCCCGTGTGCCAAAGCACTGGTTAAAAGACGGCCCAAGTCGACCTGAGGACCATGTATGGCCCAGGCGGCGTCTCACGGGTTACGTTTCCCAGTGTCAGGACGGGGCCGGGGTTCGGGGGTTTTCTCGGTCTGCGTGAGAAGGTCTCCTTAGTGCTAATGCCCTGGGGGCGGCTTGCCCCCGGCGGGTCGAGTTTTTTTGTATATATATGTTAAAAAATGGAGAAGTGAGAACGACAATTTTTTTTTTGAGGGAAGCTAGGGGGGACGAAGGATCCCCACCTGATTTCAATCCATAGATTCCGGACAAAGCCGGTAAAGGAAGTGTTAGTGCCTGGGCACAACAGTACAGAGGCCTTAGCCTGAAAAACAGATATTACATGAGAATTTGGGGCGTCTACGATGGATTAAAGAGTGCGCACCAATTATCATTGACAAAAGCAACAGGGGATGGAAGGCGGCATCGCCAGAGCTTGCATTCTTCTCTGCACTTGGCTCTCAACCTTGCCAAGTTTGGGCTTTCTCCATTGAACACGACGTCATTCCGGTGTTTCCATAGCATCCAGCAACAAAGCAGCAGTAGAGTGGAGAGGGCAGCAGAAGGGATGTGGGTGGGCGGCGAGATGTTGTGTAGATTACCGGATACTGGCAGTTCCGAAGCCTCCCAACCTATGGATAACCAGAAATCTCTGGAGAAAGGACAGCCGGAGATGATATGATCAGTGTCCTCAGGTGCTTCATGTTGACTGCAGATCTCACAAACGTCGTTGTCGACGATGTGTTTGAGCAAGAGGTTGGTTTTGCACTGGATGCGTTGATGCACCAGCAGCCATCCGAAATGCTTTACTCTTGGAGGGGCGTAGTTTCTCCAGACAAAATCATGGTAATCCCAGAGCACATCTGTGTGCATGGAGGCTCGGTAAATAGCAGCGGAGTGTAGAGGGACCGCTCTGTCAATGTGCTTGTAGAAACAAGAGGTTCTCTTGTCAGGCTCAGCGGTCAACACAGTCTGTTCACAGAGATGCTGAACAGCGAGCAGTTCCCCTTGGGCAACACTGGAAAGCCTGGGAACAAGAGTGTCACGTAGTTCTCCCTCGATGGCTTCCTTTACAGTAATGTCTGGCTTGATGGAGTGATCAAAGAGGGCTGCATAAGCTGATGAAAGAGCATAGTCACCGTGCCAGGCGTCCAACCAGAAGGACGTGTTCTCACCATTCCCAATTTCAACCCGGGTGATCGTTCTGTAGATAGGGACCAGGGATTGCAGTGACTTCCAATGCGGCCCGACAATGCTGTTGTCCAAGATTCCAAAAGAGGCCTGACTTTTAACCCATAGCGCCCAAGAGGAGTCAGTCGGATGAAACAGACGATCAAGCAGTTTCAGCATGAGGCAGGCGTTCTGAACTCCAAGAATGCGGATGCCCAAACCTCCTTCAGTCTTCGGATTGCAAGCAGTTTCCCAGGCTATGAGGCACTGGGAGCCATGAGTACGATCTTGGCCAGTCCATAAGAAAGCGCGCCGCCTTGCATCAATTTTTTCAATCACTCCAGCCGGCAGTGCCACAGCAGCCATGGCAAAACCAGGAATGCCATCCAGGACGGCATTGATGAGAACTAGCCTGCCTGCCGGGCTGAGCAGTTGGGATTTCCAGCCGGCGAGGTATCGGTCGACTTTACCGAGCAGTGGAGCGAATGCTGATAGGTTGAGCTTGTGCGCCGACAGAGGCAGCCCGAGGTAAGTCTGCGGGAAACTCTCTTGTTTGCACGCCATGATGCGGATCAGCCGGGCAGCCAATTGTGGGGCGACGTGAATTGGAACAGCAGTGCTTTTGGAGTAGTTGATCCGAAGACCCGTGGCATCAGAGAACACACGGAGGATGTGCTTCAGCCGGCGGACATCACTTGGGGTAGCTCGGACCAGAATCAGCGTGTCGTCGGCGTATTGCAAAACTGGGCACGGCCCGTCCGTCACTGGATGCCTGATGCCGCCGTCTTGTCGGATGAGTTGTTGGAGGACATCAGCGACAATGATGAACAAGTAGGGTGACAAAGCATCGCCCTGGCGGAGTCCCTTTTTGCAGCTGAACCATGGCCCGGGAACACCATTCACAAGCACCGCTGATCGGGAGGTGAGTAGCAAGGAGCTGATCCATTTGCACCAAAGGTCAGGGAACCCTCTGGCACACATGATCTTGTGGAGGCTGTCCCAGTTGACGGAGTCGAAAGCTTTGGCAAAGTCGAGCTTGAGAACCACTGTGGGGCGACGGCGGGCGTGGCAGCATTGAACGAGTTCAGTAGCATAAACAAAATTTTCTGAAATTGACCGACCTTTGATGAAACCGGTTTGATCAGTGTCCACTAGCCTTGCGATCTGAGCTTGCAGGCGAGCGGTGAGCATTTTGGAGATGATCTTGACCGGGCAGTTCTGGAGCGAAATTGGGCGGAAATCAGTTGGGTTGGAGGCCCCCTCTCGCTTGGGAAGGAGGACGATGTGAGCCCTGTTGATTCGCTCCAAGTCTGCAATCTGGCTGTGGAAGTCAGAGAATAGTCGGAGAAGAGAGGGACCAGTGGTGCTCCAGGTTGCACGGTAGAAGGCTGGACCGAGGCCGTCTGGACCTGGAGCGCTGTCTGGGTTCATGGCGCGCACCGCGGCAAGAGCTTCAGATGCCGTAAACTCGGACGTCAGAGGAGACGCGTCAACTCGAGGTAGCTGGGCGTAGAGCGCGTCGAGGTCGAAGGACCAGCTCGTCCGCTCAGCAGCACCGAGTAGGTTGGTGTAGAACCCGGTGAGCGCAGCGGTCTTTCCGTCGTGCGAGGTGTGCACGACGCCGTCGAGGTGGATGCACTGGATGAAGTTGCGGCGTAGGCGAGTGGAGGCCCTGGCGTGGAAGTAGGCGGTGTTGGCGTCGCCTTCCTTGAGCGCCCGGAACTTCCCCCGCTGTTTCCAGTGGGCGGCACGTTCACGAGTGATGAGCTCCACGCGGTTCCGGCATAGGCGGCGGAGGCACAGCTCGCCCGAGGAAAGGTCCCTGTGCTCTTCAAAAAGGTCGAGCAGCAGCACAATAAAGGTGCAGTTAGAGTGGATGGTGGAGGGGGATTTTTTCTTACGAGCCCAAACCTTTGCCGCGTGACGAACTGCTTTAACCTTTGCAACAATGGAGCCAACAGAGTTACCGGATAGAGGAGGTGCAGACCAGGCCGGGAGGATGGAGGGAAGGAAATCATTGTGCAGCAGCCAGGACCGTTCGAAACGGAAAGGCCGACAGACAGGGACGGAGGTGGCGATGGTGGCGAGTAGGGGGACGTGATCAGACGTTGGCCTGGGAAGGGATGACAGATGAGTGTGGGGGAAAGAGGTGTTGAAGGCGTTGTTAATGAAGGCACGATCAAGGCGAGCAAGAGTGGGAGAATCGCGCATATTGCTCCAGGTGAAGAGGCGATCAAGCAGAGGAAGTTCAAGGAGGGCAGAGTTGTGGATGCAATCGTTGAAAGCACGGATCAGGCGCCCATTAACGTTGCTGTTGTTTTTGTCTTGCGCTGATCTTATAAGGTTGAAGTCACCAATGACCAGACAAGGGTTGGCAATGGTGTTAGACAGCAATTCCAAGTTGGAAAGGAAGGAGTCAGTGTCCACGTGATCCGCGGGAGCGTAGACGTTAGTGATGGAAATGAGCTGGGAAGAGGCTTGGCAACGAAGATGGACAGTGAGAGTGTAGCGCTGCTCAATGAAGCCCTCGGCAGAGAAGTGATTTCCAGACCAAGCAGTGATAATGCCCCCCCTGCTGCCATCGGCAGGGATAAAATGGGATGCATCAGTGCTGGTCGGCAGGAAAGAAGTAAAGCGGGGGAGAGTTGGGCCGTGGAGCTTGGTTTCCTGAAGGCAAACGATCTTAGGATTAGCCTTTACAATGTTGGCGCGCACAACATCACGTTTATCAGAGTCTCCAAGACCGCGAACGTTCCAGGACATGACAGGGTAGATAAGGCGGCCTTGATTCATGGCGAAAGTGTTACAACGACACAGTACATGATGGGTGAGTGTAGAAGGCGAGAAAAGAAAATAACAGGACTTGTAACATAACAAGAATAAGAACGAACATGGGAGCAAGTTAAACGACGAATAAAGCAGCGATAGATGGCTGGCCGCCTGGTGCCCGTGAAGGGCGAGATGGGGGAAAGCAGCATCAGACCGCCAGCTCTGCGGCCGCCGCCACAGCAACAGCGTCCACGTCCGAGCATCCCAGGCCCGCCGCCTTGGCGAGGCATCGCAGGTCCAGGTTGCCAAGGGCGAACTTCTTCTTCAGCAGCTTGCGCTTCCTGACCTGCTTCTTGAGCCCATCGGAGCAGACTGTAGGCTGTCCTTGAGGGCCCTGCGATGGATCGCCTTGGTAGCCATGTCAAGGCAACCGGCGGGCTCCATCGCAGCAAGACGGGAGCTGGCCCTGGAGGCAGCCGGTGGCTGACGCCTACGGCGACGGTGTTCCAGAGGTGGTGGGAGGGAGAGAACAGGTGAGGGTGGAGGAGGATGTGGAGGCGAGGAGTGGGTGCTAGAAGAGTGCCAAGTGAGCGCGGGGAAGACGGGGGTGGAACGCAGAATGGAGGGTGGAGCAGTGGGTGAGGCCTCAGCAACGGCGGGCGGAGGGGGAGTGGGGCGAAGGACGGGGATTATGATGGGGAAGGGTGGGAGGCGGGGGAGCGGGAAGGTGTTAACGAAGCCAACGAAGAAAGAAGGAAAGCGGCTAAGTGGACCGAAAGGAGCGGCAAGGGGCATCGGAGCCACATGGGCAAGGTGCGCACGCGGAGGGGGACAAGGGCCGAAGCGAGGGCGGAGCGCACCCTCTTCAGGTCCATCGAAAGGAGGAGGTGGGCCGAAGCGAGGAGAAGGTGGGTACACACCACCACCATGACCATCGAAGTCAAAAGGCGGGCGGCCACGCGGGAAGAAAGGACGCAGGCTGCCGTCCG
Organism: Saccharum hybrid cultivar R570; assembly: GCA_038087645.1. Taxonomy (NCBI): domain Eukaryota; kingdom Viridiplantae; phylum Streptophyta; class Magnoliopsida; order Poales; family Poaceae; genus Saccharum; species Saccharum hybrid cultivar. Next base: position 2,074,282 of record JAQSUU010000043.1, on the reverse strand, counting down.
GGAGAGTAGAATCCACGCGGTGCCAGGTGAGCAAGGGACGGATACCGAAGGGGCTACCGAGGCCAGGAAGGCCGCTGCAGTTTGCCACCCAGAGATCATCCGGGAGGCCGTCCGCCTTGGAGCGCGCAACTACAACCCACAGGGAGGAGTAGTCGCCATCGAGGCAGTCTTGGTCGATCTCCACGACCTTCCCGAGCTTGTGGAAGGCCGCAGGGATGCAGCGATCATTCCAGAACTCGGCAGGGAAGTCAGAGGCCTCAAGCGCCGTGAGCCAGACCAGAGGGGCGACGAAGCGGTTGAAAGTCGCCTCTGCGCGCTCAAAGGACATCAGACCGCCGTCATGAAGGATAGGCGCCGCATCCACCACGAGGTCGCGCTCAACGCGTTGGTCGAAGACCAGCATCATGGCCCCCCTGGAGGAGGGGAACATGCGGAAGTGGGTAGCAGAGGCAACGGAGTGGATGGCCGCGCGGATGAAAGGCGCCGGGTTGGAGAGGGTGGCGTCCTCACTGAGGAAGGCGTAGGCGACGCGGGAGGCGAAATCCCAGTCGCCCGCGGGCATCCAGAGGACGTCGTCGACGGGATCCGGCATGTCAAGCTCCGGCTCGTGGTCCGCACGGAAAGGGGAACCATCAGAGTCCACCTCGTCACCGGAGGAAGAGTCACCCGGGACATGGTCATCAATGTCGTCCATCCGCCCCCCAATGAGGACAGGGGCTAGAGGCAAGGCAGGAGCGGGTGGGCGAACCGGGGAAGCCGGACCAGGAGGGGAACGACAGTGGGGCAGCAGGGGGACATCACAAACGATGCTGCCGCGAGTGGGGGAAGAGGAGGAGTGCACCTCCAGGAGAGAAAGGAGGTTGACATGGGAGGGGGAGCGTCGAATAAGTTGCACCATTTGTAATTGTCCTTACAAATTCTGGTCTACTCCCTCCGTCCATTTTTAATTGTCGTGACGACAATTAAAAATGGACGGAGGGAGTAGACCAGAATTTGTAAGGACAATTACAAATGGTGCAACTTATACGGTTTGTTTGAGGTGCACCAGATGGACCAGCACGAACAGATCCTTAGATTTATTTATCTGCATCAACCATGGGCTTAGGTCTCCTGCACTCACAAGCAGCTCCTTCACATAGCCCAAGGCTACAACATGCAAGTCAGGCCCAGGAAAAATGAAATCCAATTTCGTTTCTTAGAGCCAGGTTCTTGAATGCTTTAGAAAGCATGTGGGCCTGACTCATAGCTCCATTAGAATACAGTGCATCCTATAGGCCGGTTTTCCAACCGGTACAGACAAACAAACACGCCCAAGTCTCATATTCTTTTCTTTTTCTCTTTAATTTCAGCATTTTGACTATGTACTTGCATCATTCTTCCTTCACAATTTAAAATATTTCAATGCATAGATTATTTAAACACCACAATCAAAATTTGAAGTCAAATTTAAATTTAAAGGATTTAGTACAAACATAAAATAAACTAAGTTTAAAGATAGTTCGCTCACCATGATAAACAAAAACCAGATAGATGAATCAACACCAACTCGACAGATGAACTCGGGATGGCTTGGGATCTGTCGTGCCTGCCATTTCTTTTCCAATGCTGGCGACTACAACTAAGGCGACAAAACAGTCAGGAGGGACGAAACATCCTGGAAGGAGGGGTCGATCCAGCCGGTGGAACCCAAGAGGTGCTAGTGAGGATGGATCCGACACTTTCTCTTCCAGCACCAAAAAGCATGTAGGAGGCTGCCAATCTCCTCACGCCATCCAATGCGCCGCAGAAGATGACCACTTTGAACCAACGGAGAATGAATTGAGCGAGGTCAGTGACAAATTCTGCAAGATACTTTGATCATGCAGGTTTCCATACTAATGAAATATGTATAAATATGCAGAGGCTATCCTTGCTATAGCAAAGAGAATGAACTTCAAATAAAATCACTACGGATGAAGCATGTGGAAGAATGCCAGAGGATGCAGGATGAATTGGAGCTTCAGAACTCAAAGGAGGTGATTGGCATTTTTGTTTGAATATATATTGAAGCATTTTTTGGTGCAGGAGGAGAAGCAGAGAGGATTATTGCATTTACAACAGAAAGCAATGGAAGAAAATCAACAAGTCGACCAAAAAGTGAACTCTAAGAAGGTTTTGTCTACTTACCAAGTTCGATATAAAAAATGAATGCTGGATGCACTGGCCAGGATCTTCTGTTCGCCGTATCATTGTCACTGAAGTCATAACTAAGCACAAGTCGCAATCGGTCGACCTACGGAGGAAGGCACGTCCGCCGCCGCCGCCCGCTGCTGCTGGCTCGTGCGCCGCCCGCGTGTCCGCCCATGCGTCATCGCCTCCACGCGGCCCGCGCTCCGTCTGCCCACAGCGCGTGACCCGAGGGTCCGCCCGGGCGTGAGGGCTGCACGCCGCCGCCCGCACCTGGCCTGTTGCTCTCCGGCCTGCAAGTCCGCCTCACGCGCGTGCTGTGCCGCATCGCCGGCTCGCTGCTCGCCCCCAGGTCCATCTCGACGTCTCGACCGGAGCTGCTCCCTGCAGAACATGCATGCAAATTGCTCGACGTTTTGCCAGAACGCTCAATCAGGATGGCTCCTCTCCCGGTGCTCTCCTTGACTGAAGATCTCTCATGGCACATCTAAGCAAGCCTCATCCAGCCTCGATGGAGCTCACAGGCCTCAGTTTTCGTCCGGGTGTTGGAGTCAAGCCGCCATCAACCAGAGGTTCGGGCTTCCAGTCTCTCCCGCGGGGGTTTCTTCTGGTGTTTTCTTTCTAGTTGCTTTTTTTTTGGTCGTTGCAAGTTCTGCCTTTGCCCTCTCTCGGTGGGTCTCCTCCTGCAAGACACCATTGGGGGTGTTGCTCGGGATTTTTGCGTTCTTCAGCTTGGTCCTCGTGTGTTTCGCTTCTCTGTTTCTTCTAAAAGTGTGGGCTTTCACATCTTCAAGTTGACTAGCTTCGAATGCTCTAGCTATAAGATCTTTTTTCACCTTTGGGGCAATGGAGGCCTTCGTTGGGATCTTGAGCTTGCAGCTTTCAACAGAGAAGAAGATGAATCCTGGTTGTCAGCTAAAGGTCCTTAGCAAAGGCCAAAGCACCTGAGTTATGTGGACGCTGAAAAGTTTGGTATTTTGACAAGAGCAAACAGTCTTTCGATCAAGCAAAAGTTCAGTATTTTGGCAGAATCAAACAGACCTCCAAGCACGCAATTGGTTTTCAATCGTCTGATTTTCCCAAAAAAAAATGCTTGGGGTTCTCGTGCAGCCCCTCCAGACCGACTTTTCCATGGCCAGGCTCGAAATTCAGTTAGAAAGAACTTGGTCAACAGGGAGAAGCCAGTCAACAGTGAGCGCGAAAAGGCAACCGACTCTTCTTTGATGGATTTGAATTTGAAATTAGGTCTTGGGACGAGTCAACCTCCATCTGCTTTTCACCCTGCTTCGAATCTATCATGGGCAGGAAGCTTCAGGTTTTGCTCACGTTGCCTCTCAAACAGTCATTCAAGGAGTGGCTGCAAATCCAAGATTAGATGTCATAGGTGCCTGCGTGAGGGATATATTGCAGTGAATTGCATTGGGCAACAACGCTTGGACAGGAACTTGCCGAGGATTAATCAGAGGAGAGAATGGAGCATTAAAGGAAAAGCTCAACTTGAGCAGCCCAAATGGTCCTCCAAGACCATGAGCGTGCCTCTTGGACCGAGCGCGAGCAGCTCGTCCACATTTGGTTCTTTCACAGATTGGTGGAGCGCGGGCTTGGCTTTGCAGACGGCACCTCAGCAGCCCGAGCCCAGGACCATTCCGTGGACTCTGCCCTCTAAGTATATGAACAATGGGGCCGATGCATTTGAGACCCACAGGGAAGAGGGTGCAACCCAGATTAATAGAGAAGTAGTACAAAGCCCTTGGCCAGAAGAAATCCGTGTGCAGCAATAGGCACCTGAACAGGGTTTCATCGATTTTTTTGGCTTGGGGCAACAGGCTCAGCAACAGGAATTTCATGAACAAAATGTGATAGCTACATGTCCTGAGGTTGAGGAGCAGCAAAACAATGAATGGCAGGTGTTGCCTGAAGAATTATCAGCAGCATAGAACTTTGATCTAAACATGGCTCCTCCAGTTCTGGAGCAGGATATGAATGCAGCTCCTTTGCCAGATGATCCACAGGAAGTGCTTATTCACCCACTTCATCCAATGGCTTAGGTCAACCTGGACTTAAATGAAGCAGAGATTAACATACAACAACCAGTTCAACTTGAAGTTATGGAAGAGGTTGTTGATGAGAATCATCCCATCATAGAACCACAAGCTCAAGTAGTCCCAGATCAACAGATTAACTTTCCACCATTGGAGATTCTTGAGGAGGACCTTATGGATGATCTGGAAATCCAAAACCTTCAGAATCAGGAAAATACACAGAATATGGAATGGCAGCAGGAGGGGAATGTTATAATCAACAATATTCACCTGGGTATGGTCAGGATTGAAGATAGTTTTTTTTCAACCTAGCCCCAACAATAGGCAGTTGTCTCACATACCAGCTCCAAGGGTTGAGCCCCCTCTTTTTCAGCCTAAATCTATACTTCAGATTCCAAAGTTGTGGGTTGACTTCTTTCAGGTGCTGCTTAATTCTCCATCTCACTTTGAGTGGACAAAAAAGCTTCTACAGACATAATTTCTCTCTCTGATCCAGCAGGCTGGTGATATTCAGTATCTCTCTAACACTGAAAGTTTTACTGGGCCAGCTCAGGAAGTTTGTGATTGCATAAAGCAGCCTGTCAGTAACTTACTTCTAGAGGAAGAATTGAACATAGAGCAGGAGCACAACCTTTCTCCTCAAAGTAAGAAGAGAACAAGGAAAGCTAAGCCTTAGTCACTAGTGGTTGATTCTGAAGTTAGGAGGAGCAACAGGGTGAAGGAAAAATGTAGTGGATTCAAAGCCAGTCAATGTAAGGTGGAAAATTGCTTAGGTTGCTCAGTCAAGCCACCAGTGATGTCCGCTGATCTGCTGAAAAGTATTGGTTCAAACATTTGTCAAATCCCTGAGGAGCAGCTTGATGGAGACTCAACAACAAGAAGAAGACTAGAGCAATAGCAAAGAAGAAGACAAGTAGCAAGCCCTCCAAAGAAGATGAGGACGAGAAGAAGGGGAAACCAATCCATCAATAGTGGTACACATTACTACACAAGTCTCAATGAATAAAACAAACACTAGAATATTTATGCTGGAATGTGTGGGGCCTCAATTTAGATAAGTGGAACTCGATAAGAGATAAGATAGTAAAGAGCAAATGTAACATTGTTTGCCTTCAAGAACCAAAGAAGGAACAATTTGACTCATCTTTTATCAGGAATATTTGTCCACAACACTTTGATTCCTTCACTTTCAAACCATCCCAGGGTGCTTCGGGGGGAATACTAGTTTGTTGGAATGGAAGGATCTTCAATGGAGTGGAAATCTTCTAGAATGAATTTGCTATCACTGTGGAATTTTCTTCAAATTATAATAGGGAAGCTTGGCTCCTAGCTACTGTTTATGCACCCTGCACCCCAAATGGGAAGAGAGCCTTGCTTGACTGGTTTAAAAATATCCAAATGCCAGATGATAGAGAGTGGTTGGTTATAGGAGATTTTAACCTAATAAGAAGACCTGAAGACAGAAACAAAGAGGGAGGGGACACTAATGAAATGTTCCTATTCAATGAAGCAATCAACACTCTAGGGTTGACAAAATTACCTTTACATGGAAGACGGTTCACATGGACAAATAAGCAACCTTCTCTTTTAGAAAGGCTTGATTGGTTCTTTACTTCACATGCTTGGACTACCAATTATCCAGGCACCATTGTGAAAAAGTTTGGTCATGGAGACATCCGATCATTGGCCATGTGTGATTGAAATAGCAACTTCAATTCTAAAAAGTAGGATCTTTAGGTTTGAAAATCACTGGCTTGAAAGAGAAGATTTCAGTACTGTTGCAAGGATGGAATTGCTAGCAATCTGTAACTGATCTAGCCAAAGCCCTTACAGCAAAATTCAAGAATATCAGAAAAGCTCTGAAGGTATGGAATGCAAGGACTCCAAGTCTTTTGAATACAGTCAGCAACAATAAGTTGATCCTAAATCTGCTAGACACAATTGAATCCTTCAGGAATCTTACACTTACGGAATGGAACTTCAGAGAGAGTGTGTGTATAAAACTGATCTCCCTCCTAAAACAACAAAGGAGCTACTAGAAGCAACGAGGGAAAATAAATTGGGTCAAAGAAGGGGATGCCAGTACAAGATATTTCCATGCTCATGCCACCATCAGACATAGAAAAAACTCCATAGCCACTTTGCAAGATGGAGCAGGGAATAGTTTTTCAGAGCATGAGGACAAAGCTAAGATCCTATGGGAAACTTTCAAGGAGAGATTGGGGACTACTGATTTCAATCATATGCTCTTTAACCTCAATGACCTTTTGATTGCCTCAGATAACTTGAATTCCCTAGAAATCCCTTTTTCCAAGCAAGAAATTGATAAGGTGGTATCTGAATTACCAAATAACAAATCTCCTGGTCCAGACGGTTTTAATAATGAATTTGTCAAAGGGTGCTGGGATCTTATAGCTTCAGATTTCTATAAATTATTTGAAAGTTGCTTTGATCGTAATCCATGCCTGAGAAGTCTGAACAACTCTCACATAGCACTGATTCCAAAAAAAAGATGGCCCAATTTTAGCATCTGACTATAGACCCATATCACTTCTGAATAGCTCCATCAAGATGTTCACAAAGCTTCTTACAAACAAATTGCAGAAAGTAATCAAAGGTTTAATACACAAAAATCAATATGGGTTCATCAAAACCAGAATCGTACAATATTGCTTGGCATGGGCATTGGAATATATTCACTTGTGTCATAAATCTAGAAAGGATTTGATAATCCTAAAGCTTGATTTCAAAAAAGCCTTTGGTAAAGTTGAGCATGATGCTATAATTCACATTCTTCAGGCAAAAGGTTTTGGTGAAAAATGGATTAAATAGACAAAGGAATTATTATCTACATCAACCTCTTTAGTTCTTCTCAATAGAGTCTCGAGCAAGGTGATACATTATAAGAGAGGGGTAAGGCAAGGAGGCCCACTCTCTCCTTTGTTATTTGTCTTAGTGGCAGACCTTCTGCAATCTATCTTAAACAAGGTTAAATCTTTGAATCCTCTGAAGATTTCCCAATTATTCAATATGCTGATGATACCTTGATCATCATGGAAGCCTACAACAGACAATTGTTAGTCCTGAAAGCTTTACTTCACTCATTTGGTAATCCACAGGCTTAAGGGTTAATTACTCTAAATCTATCATGGTTCCAATCAACACTTCTGAAGACAGATTACATCACCTGGCTAGAACTTTTAACTGTGAAAAGGGCAATCTGCCATTCACTTACTTGGGACTCCCCTTAAGTCTAACTAAACCAAGGGTCATTGATTTTTCACCTCTTGTTAGTAGATGTGAAAGAAGGTTAGCTGCCACTTCAACCTTTCTCAACCAAGCTGGAAGGCTCCAACTAACAAATTCTGTCTTCTCAGCCTTCCCAACCTTCTGCATGAGCACCTTTGCCATCCATTCTACTGTGATTGAATAGATTGATAAGTACAAGAACTTATGCCTATGGAGAGGGGCTGATATTAATGCTAATCAAAGGCCAAAAGCAGCCTAGCCAATGGTGTGTAAATCAAAAGAGGAAGGAGGTTTAGGAGTATTAAATCTTAAAACCCAAAGTGAAGCTCTTCTACTCAAGCACCTCAATAAGTTTTTCAACAAAGAGGACATTCCATGGGTGTCACTGGTCTGGGAAAGCTATTATGATTCAGACACCTTGCTATCTCAGGGAAGAAAATGTTCCTTTTGGTGGAGAGACATTCTTAAATTGTTAGACAAGTTCAAAGGAATGGCAAAGGTGAACATAAACAATGGCAAATCCTATTACCTATGGCTGGATATGTGGGATGATAAAGTGCCTAAACAAGTTTTTCTAGAACTCTTCTCATTTGCAAAATCACAAACATCTACTCTGGCAGTAGCAAAACGAATCAACCCTTTGTCAGACCTCTTCCACCTCCCACTATCTGAGCAAGCCTACTCTCAATTCCTACAACTTGATTCAGAACTGCAACAATTAACACTAAATGATGATTCTGATAAGTGGTCCTACCTCTGGAGCTCTGGTAAATTCTTTGTTGCAAAAGCCTACAAACATCTTAGTGTGCACAGTCATATTCATTCAGGGTTTAAATGGGTTTGGAGCAGCAGCTGTCAGAACAAGCACAAAGTCTTTGACTGGCTTATCATGAAGGACAGATTAAGCACAAGGGAGTTGTTAAAAAGGAAGAATATGGAACTTCAAGATTATAATTGTGTCCTTTGCAACAATAGAATAGAGGAATCATTGTTGCACTTAATGCTTCTCTGCCCATTTTCTCAAGCATGTTGGGCATGGCTAAACTGTCATGTCATTCTACAAGATCTCTACAGGAATATAGAAAGTTTCAAAGTATAGCTGCATGTCCCATTTTTCATGGAGATTATTATACTAATGGGTTGGTCCATTTGGAAAGCAAGAAACGGCCTAATCTTCAGTCAAGTGCAACTATCACTAGAAGACACAAAGCGGGCTTTCAAGTCAGAATTTGCGATGATTCTTCTTCGCGCAAAAAGAAGTTATTTTCCATTCATAGAGCAATGGTTAAACAATCTTGTTTAATCTTTTTAATTTCTCTTATTTTCTTTCTTTCTTTTTTCATCTCCTGAACCTCCCTGTCTTGCTTTACTTGCCTTCTACTACATTGTACTTTTTTATTTTAATAAATTTTTGCACTGTAGGGTGTAAACCCCTCCAGTTTCTCTCAAAAAACCAAGTTCGATATACTCTACATTACTAAGTGATGCAAATATGCCACCGTCGATGTTTTGATGTATTGATTGCATAGCATGCTAAACCTTAAATAGTGAAAGGATCAAGATGCCCAAGAGGGATGTGAACTGGGCTAATCTAAATTTTCTCGCAACAATTAAAACCTACTGTTTAACCCACTTCACCCTTGTACCTAGACTGTGTTTCTATGCTACGCACAAAAGTTTTGCATCCTAGGTTCCAACCCTACACTAGCATGGCAATTCTAGTAATGTAAAGACATGAATAAAATTGTTCAAAAGTAAATGCTCAAATATAAAGGAGAAGGGTTAGGAACACAACGACGTTTTCTCAAGGTATCAGAGAGTTGGCACTCTCCACTAGTCCTTGTTGGAGCACCATACAAGGGTATCGCTCCCCCTCGATCCGCGCAAAGACCGAGTGCTATCTATGGGTTGATACTTCGCCACTTTGACATGATGAATCACCCACAACCATTTACACCATGACTTGGGTCTCTCATAAACACCACCGAGAGATCACCAAGCTCCCAATCGCCACCAAGCCATCTAGGTAATGTCGATCACCAAGAGTAACAAGCACAAACTCTCACTTGACCTAAACAAGCCTAATAAGGACAATGGATGCACACTTGCTACTCCCTATGCACTAATAAGGTTGTTAATCTTGCGATTATCAAAACTCAATCGCCCCACTAGGCATGAACTCCCCCTTGCTCTCCAATGTGTTGCCTCAGCTGAACAAATGAGCAAGATGGCTGAATTTGACAAATTGGAGAGGTATAAATACCCCCTAACTGCCCAACTATCCGTTACAGCTTCACTGTAGCACAGACAGGGTCATCGGACCATCCAACGCTAGGGCTTCAGACTAATCCTCCTCGGTCCAACAAGACTCAACAGTCATAGTGTCAGACTTGTGTTAGAAATAGCTATTGGAGAACCCTTCTGCAGCATATGGTCCGACACCAAGCACCTGACCAGCCTAATGTTGCATTTTCCTCTCTGGACCCTCTCTGCAAGCCGTCGTACCGAGCACCAATGGTCCGATGCTCCACTGTTCACTAGGGTCCGATGCAACATAGCACACACTCTAGCTGCTACATTTGCGGGGCATGGTCCGAGGACCCAAAACGCTAAGGTTCTAACGGCCCATTAGCGCTGGCTCCTCTCTAGCAGAGCCGCGTATTGCATCGGACCCAACCCATGGTCTAACGACCCTGTCTCCTTAGGGTCCAACGACCACTTCACTCCTCATTTCACTTCCAATTCAAAATCTTTATGAATGGGGTTAACTATATATGATCTTTGGGCCTTCTTAAAGCTACCTAGTGCTAAGTTTGACAAGTGTGCACCACATCTAAACCATTAAACTCACCTAGGTCAAGAGCTACTAGTTCATACCCTATTTATAGTACGACAAAAAAAACAAAGTCCTAAACTACTCTAAGTGTCTCAACTCCAAACGAGGAAAAACAAAGTCCTAAACTGTTGTTAACCTTATCGTCCATCCTTTGAAAACCGAAACGAATTACATCCATAAGGGCATGAAAACCACTGTTTGCCCAAACAATCACCATTATCGTAAACTAACCAATCAAATTGTCTCTACAAAACACATGTTAATCATAATAATCTTATGTGGTCATTAATCACCGAAACCCACTAGAGACATAGATGCTTTCAAACAAAATTATGTAGTCACATATACTCTCACTAAATAAATTCAATCGTCTTACTCAAGTAATGCCTCGTGCATTTAAGCATTTTCTCTAGGTTCTACATTAATAAGAAAATATTTTTTTTCTAGATTTCGCATTCTAACATAGTGCTTTCGCATTCAATAACTTAATGGTAGTGTACCACTGGGGCACTAAGCCTTGTGGCCTACGATTTCAGACGTAATTAATTGGACCTACTTTAGAATGGACCGCATGAGCTATTCTGTACCAAATTATTAAATGCACCCTTCGATGCTTTTTAGTTCATGTTGTTTGGAAAAGCATGTAGTCATGCATAAAAGTTAAAAGTAGTATCAAGTTTAGAGTCCACTTGTGGGACACTGGCACTAATGAAAGAATATACTATTTTAATTTTTGATTTGGCTGTGCAATCATTAATTCAAGGGATTTTTGCAACAGTGCCCCAATTGAAAAGTTGAAAAAAGAGGGCAAACTCACAACTGGAACCGAGTGAGAACAACCATGCATATATCCCCTAATTCATACAGAAACTTTCCATTTCTGAATTTAAATCTTTCATGGAAATACAACATCTTAGTTTGTCATGCACTTCCTTGGTTTATCCACTTTAATTACATATATGTTGTGTGCTAGTGTTTTCTGCTCGACGGGAGGATGGGTTACAGGGAGATTTTTTGATTGCCCCCAAGTGACAACCGTGTCTCTATTTATATAGTGCCAACTCCTAACAAACTTATAATTATCCTCACAAATCCTTACTGAAGCCAATGTGAGTAAGGGCTGGCCACCCGTAACATTATATGCTTGTTTTGTTTTGTATGCATAGAACTATAGAAACCAAGTAGTTCGAACCCTTTTATTCTAACACTGGGATGCTTTGCCAAGTTTAATTTTCATTTGATTGTAGTCTAATTTGTCTATTCTTTGATGGTTGCAAGTATCTGAATATAATGCTTAGTGCAATGCATCGGAATCCTATTTTATAGAGTTTCTGTATTTCATATTTGTCATATTTTTCTCAGCCATTTCATAATGCAGGTGGTAGCCAAGTTCTTATAATTTCCATTCCGTCAGTTTCAAATGGTATCCAGTAACTCAATTGATGAAAGGACCCCTGAGAACACGACCAATGTAAATTTGGATGAGTATAATTTACTTGCATCCAAATGCATTTACACAAGAGCAATTAATAAAGTGCTAGAATGGTGCAAGGCAAATACTAAGGTCTTTTATTTATCAGAGTATTTTGGACCTGGTGCTGAGATTTTAACTAGTTCAGCGGAAGAACTATCGTGATACGCTAATCTTGGAGAGGTCAAAATTGGCCCCTTTGCAATGATCCATTCCTTTGAAGTCCTCTACAAGTGTGACAGTGTAAGCTACAATGATGCTTTAGACGATGTTACAATATTTATTGTTAACACTTCTGAGGCTATGAGAGATAAAGAGATCTATAAGGAGATTGAAGATTCTTTTGACATGTTTTTGGATAAGCTAAACTCTGAATGGGACCAGAACTCGGGGAGAGCTCCTTTATTCGCTAACCTTTATCTGCTAACATTAAAAGTTATGTATTCAACTCATGTTAGTATTTGGCATATGTTGATTGCATGATAAGAATAAATCCCTTCTAGAGATAAACACTCATGGTGGCCTAAATGTTAAATTCATCCATGAATTGACGAATCGAATCAGAGTGTTCGAGGGATGCATACAACAAAGGTGGAATCGAATCAGAGTGCCCTTACAAAGGTGAATTTCGTCATGAACTAGAGTCACATGTGTGGTGTCCACCTTATCCAAATGGCAAGGGCTAGCTAGATCTCTGAACAAGAAGAGGAGGAGAAGCAATAAAAGAAGGAAGAAGAGGATGAATAAAAGTGTAGAATAGAATGGGAGAACACCTCACACCCCTTGGGTTGGATAGTTCTCATATATAAAGTCACAAAGGACTTCTGTACAGTTACATTTAGACCCCCTATATATATATATATATATATATATATATATATATATATATATATATATATATATATATATATATATATATATATATATATATATATATAAAACGCCCCCTAGTCGTAGCGGGAGGTTCATAGACACATAGACTAGACTAAAAATCAGTAAATAATTGTACATGCAGGTCCTTAGTCATGATATCCGCAAACTAATGCGAGGACAACACATGTAGAACACGAACTTCACTAAGGGCGACCTTCTCGGGGACCAAGTGAATGTCAATCTCGATGTGCTTGGTTCGACGGTGATGAACGAGGTTAGTTGTCATGTATACAACACTAACGTTGTTATAGAAGATTGTAATTTTCATATACAATTCGGTAAATCCATTTTAGTAATTAGTAAAAATTGTAAATTTTGCAACATAATTCGGTAAATTTAAGGATTAAGTTGAAACTATCCACTAAATACAATATAAATAGTTCAAATATAGGCACAAAAGAGTACCACAGACTTACAATGCTATTTTTCTAACTATCTTATTCGACGCTTTCGAAGAGACATGAAAGTCTTGACTATATCATATTCATCAACTTCAAAGAAAAAATATCCCACTCAATGAAAGTGCTAGACAATCATCCAAAAGATTATCCCCCATCTTATTCCTTAACTTTGTTTTCACTAAAACCATTACAAAAAATAATTGAATTTACGATCTCTATTTGAAATCTTTCTTTTTGGAAAATCATGTGCAAAAGGTTTGAATGGACGTTTAATAATATATGTTGTTCAAATTGCATCTTGATCATTAACAGGATAACTTAGGATGGGTTGTCTTTCACCTGGAACATGTGGAAGGCGATCGATGTCATAAACTGGTGAAGACGGCGGTGGCGGTGGCATAGGATTTATAGTTTCCTCAATTACTCTCTCAAGAGTCTGCTCTTCCACCACAAGTTCAACCGGATTAGGGGAACAATTATTAGAAGTAGCAGCAGCTGTCGCTGCCCTCTTTGCTTCATGCTTCTGAAAAAGAGATGCAATATCCGAGTTTCTCTTCATAACTGCACAAATATTTAAAAACACAATACTAAATAATTAAATAATTTATTAGTTGTGATGTTTAGCAAATTGCTATGAAAGTCCACAATAATTTTCTAAAGAAATACAAATAGCACAAGAGGACAAATAGCAAATTTTGGATTTCACCTAAGAAAAATAACGAATCAAGAATCAAGACGAGTAGACGACGAACCTCCGTGAGACCGTGACTATGTTGATAACCAGGAGGATTCCCCGCGTGTTGCCGCGGGTATGAATGAGAAATATAAATAGGTTAGAACATTAACTAATAAGAATTAGGAGATGTATATATATGGTGTTGGTAATGCAGGAATATGATATAATATATGTATAGATTTATTAGCATAATCGTGGAGATTGTATCCATAGTGGATGATGTGTCTCGCTGACGTGGATATTATAATTCTTGTGCTAGTAAATTTTAATTGTAAATTATAGTGGACTGCTGAGGTGGACACCTTGCATGTCAAAAAAATTGCTAGTGGCAAATGATAGTGGACTACTGAGGTGGACGCCTTACATGTCGAGAAATACGCATTGGGGTTTTGCTTTCTAAGAGTTATAAATTTAATTAGTGCGACCATTCAGGCGTCATGGCACCAGGCGACCCGTTCGATGTTCCTTCCTCTTGCTCCATCGCCTTCGATTGAGATTAGATTAGGGAAATTGGGAAAGTCTCAGTGGGATTGCGTAATTGTGTATGCATGGAGGCACCAAGTGACCAGGCCATCAGGGTGTTGCATGGTCCTTAGGTGGACTTGCCGCATGGGCCGCCTCACGTGGGCCTTTCTTGGTGATGTGATCCAGGGTTCCACCAGGTAAGTTTTTTTTTTCTTTTTTTACAAATACAAATGCTTATACGTTATATGATATACCTATATATAATACAGTACTATGCATGCCGGTGCTGCAGGGTATGCCAGTGCATACCTGGCATACCCTGTGCCTCCGCCACTGCCAAGGGGTAAGAAGCGTATGGCGCCCCAGGCGGCTGCCACTGGTTCGGTCGAGCCGAAGGCCGCCGCCAGTGCGTCGAGCAAGCCAGAGGCGGCGGCGACGGAGCCGGCAACTCGGGGGGCGGGGGAAGCGCGTCAAGGCGCCGCCTAAGCCCAAGCCTGAGACGCAGTACTTCCCCGAGAAAAGAAATCTGGTGAGTTGGTTTTCTAGGATGACCTGGCTCGGGCTAGGTTTTTGTATCCCCGAGTATTTGTTTGGTCCTGATCTGATTAGCTCGCTGGTGGCTTCACTTTTGATTGTTGCTCTAGCGGTAAGATTTGCAGTGCTTTGGTTGGTCGAAAAAATTGGGGATGATGGCTCCATTCTACCGCCGGTATTGCACAAATGTGGCATTCCTTGGTTATGTAGGATTATACTTGGGTTTTACTATTGGATTCTCCTCATCTAAGTAGGAAATCGAAATGCACTACTGTGTTGTTTGGAATTGGTTATTGACGGAAGTATGGAACTTTTCAAATCTGTGTTCTTTGCTATGCAAGTGTGCAGTTTACATTTTCTTCTGTCCATTGGTTGTGGCTGATATATGAGGCTTGAGAACCATGTTTGATTACCACAAAAAAGATTTTTAAGGTAAAATTAGAACACGATGGCTTTAGAAGCATTTTCTTGCATGTTGGCTCGAACAGGTTTATTTTTGGAAATTACAATAACAATTTAGATTTTGTTTGACTGCTCTCTATGTTGACATTGTTATTTACTCTATGTGCATTTTGACTAATGTTTTGTTGCTATGTTCAGGAGGATCTATGGTTATCCGCTTTCCCCGTTGGTACTGAGGTTTGCTCCCATCGCCTTCTTTTGTTTGTAGTAGTGTGTATGTTAGTGATCCACATTTGGACATAGCTCACATCTTTCCCTTAACAACTTATATGATTTGCCATATCATCTGCAGTGGGAAAACATTGATAAGATAAAGGAGTTCAACTGGAGCTTCGAAAATTTAGAGGTATGGCGATCAAAGTTAATCTTTTAATCCATTTGCTTTTTGAGTGCTTAGTTCCCCTTTCATGATGATATATGTGGTTGTTGTTGGTGAACAGAAAGGCTTAGAAGAAGGAGGAGAGCTTCATGGGAAAACAGTTTATATGTTTGGAAGCACTGAGCGTAAGTGCACTTCGTTTTCAGCTAGTTTCTAAAATTAATTTGCTGCCACTAGTCCTTGATGTATGTTTGTTAATCTTTGTAATATTTCACGCCAGTGCTATCTGGGCTGATTTTAATCTCCATTTATTCTTGAAGAGCTATTAGTTTAGTAAATTTGACAATTCTATCTGTGCAACACTATTTATGTGCTGAATTTATAAAGTAGATTTTAGTACAGGCCATCTGTTTCATTTGCTTACTAGTTTTATGAGCCTGCTGAATATTATTCCATACAAGACTAATTGGCTTCTGTTGTCATGCAGCCCAACTATTGGATGTTAATGGCGAATCAAAGATAGTGCTTATTCCAATTGTAGTTGTTGTAAGTCCTTGTCTACCCTCTTGCCTAGACAGATATCCTGTGTGTATATTTATTCCACAATTTTGAGTTCCAAAACATGTTATTAGAAACACGCCTATTGAAAACAGCCCCTGTAGACTGTAGTTCCACGCCATCATATGATGAACATCTAGATCTTTCTCTCTCACAGGATAACTCGCTTTTATTGAAAGCAAGTAAGGTTCACCGTACACTTGCTGGGGATACCAGCTATACGCTAGCCATAGAAGCAAACCACATAACTACTGGACATGAAAATCTACTCATCTAGGTCATAGCTATGCCAGCTAAACCATTAAGCAATTTTGTTTGTACTTTTGCATTAGCAAACAATTCATACCATCTTTGGTGGGTGGGTGTTGTTTCCAATTTTTATTTAGTACTATCAACTGCACAACATTGAAAATATATCAGTCTTTAAGATTAAAAATTGCGACAAACATTTTGAATGTTTAAAAAAAGGCAAAAGACTTAATCTACCTTGTCCATTGATATTATCAAATGGAACTATATTTTGGTATGCACGTTTAGTACCTTAAAATCATTTTGTTCTTTAACTATATTGGTGCATGCAGTGAAAAGTGTTGCTTTTTATATTTGTAGTTTATGGTGGCTCGATCAAACAATTTGTTTATGGGTCAAATATTTTTCTATCTCTGGATGGTGTGGGTCTCATTTAACACTTGAACTCTTTTATTTTGCAGGTAGACTGCCCTTTCCCTCCATCAGACAAAATTGGCATAAACTCCGTCTAAAGGGAAAATGAGGAAATAGTGCCAATGAAGGCGATGAAGATGGCATGGGTGCCTTATGTTCCCCTTGAGAACCGTTACTTTTGTATTATCATGTTGAACAATATTTGTTGCTTATTGTTTCTTCTCCTAAGTCATTGCAACTTATTTTTCTAACTTCAGCTTTGCTTTGTCTGTAGGCTTAGCAGGATTGACAGCTTGAAAATAAAAATATTCACTCTCGGATGCACGCAGCGAAGGTTAGTGATATGAATTTATGGTTCTAGAATTTCATGCTTTAGGATTTATATTTGTGCTTATCCATTGTTGGTGTTATATTACCTTTTTCTAAGCAGTGCTGTTGTTACCACTGGTTCAAGTAACAAAATCTCTAGTTTACACCTTTTGTAGGTTTGCACCGAAGCATCTCAAAATTGAGAGAGTCAAGAAGTTTGATTACTTCATGCCTTGTAAGCTTAATTGAGTTTGTGCATAATATTCATTATGCTGCAACTACATCTTAGTGAAATGGTTGCAATGCAACTTTATGTTAGTTAATTCATTGTAATGGCAGTTGAATAACATGGCCACGAAAATAACATGGCCACGAAGAAACATAGTGTCTTCTAAACTCTTTAGCCTCTACTTGGTTGGCTGATTGTTGTGCTATTTATGGCTTGAAATTAACTTTTGTAATATGAGTGTCGTGCTCGTTTTGTAGTCATGTTGTAAAATGTCCAAGCATGTTTTGTTATAAAAGTCCCTAGGGAAGCGTTGAGGTGTCACATAGCGTGCAATGACCACCTAAACCTAGGCAGAAATCATAAGCTAGGTGGGACCATCATGCTAAGGAACTATCTAGGTGGATGAGGTCAACACCTTCTAAAATAACACAGGCAATCATTTAAAATAACCTAACATTCCCACTGAACCCTTATAAGCCCTATTGAAAGTCCCTAGTTTGGTTTTGGCTAATTGATGAAACCTAGGACTAACCTTTGTATCTAAGTGGATGATTTAGATAAAGGTGGTCATTGAATATGAGACATGACATTGACTCATGTGACTAAGATGATGAAGACCAAGATGATGCTTGGCTCGATGGACCAATTGTGAAGGTGAAGGACAAGTCGAGGCTTCAAAGCGAAGGACCATGCGATGGTGAAGCTTGAGCAAGACTTGGCGCCGACGGACCGATGCAACGGTGAAGAGCAAGTGAAGTCAAGGTCGATGGATCGAGATGGTCATGTGATGATATGAAGTGGATCATATCTTTTAGAAAAACAAAATGGGCTCAAGGCAAAGGTATAACCATAGGGCCATTTTGTTTTGCACTCAAGACACCATAGAGGGTGTGAGTGGTTTAGGATCGATAGCCAAACTATTAAGAGGGAAAGTCTTATCGGTTATTCGACGCACGGGTGCCACTAGGTGAAATCATAAAGTGCATTGCATGTAGGGCCTAGTGAGTAACTGGAAAACCTTCGAAAATGATTATGAAAAAGCTAACACATGTGCACAAGGTGGTGATCACTTGTTGGTGTTGGCACATTTGCGAAGGCGTTGAAGTTTGAGCGGTAGAGAGGGTTTAGGTCCCTCTCTCCTCCCACCGAGCTTGCGAGCACGGGTTTCAGGCGTTTTTGAGGAGTTGAAATGCCTATTTTCCACTACGCCGGAAGTCGGAAAAGAAACGGAGGCGAACGGAGGTCACAGAGGTGACCGAACGCTGCACCGGACGCGGTCATGGTTTGATCGGACGTGTCCGGTCAGTTCAACGCAGCAGTCAGGCATGCAGGTGTTAGGTTTTGCACCGGCGCGTCCGGTCACTCGTGGGACCGACACGTTCGGTCAGGTGCCCAGAAGGAACTATAGTTTGCAAGGTCGATCGGACGCGCGGCGCGTCCGGTCACACGCGATCGGACGCGTCCGGTCGTTGAGGGAGCTTACTGGACTCCAACCGGACGCTGGCACTGTCGCGTCCGGTCGTTGCCTAGAGCGCGTCCGGTCGATGCTTCGCGGGCGTACGGTACTGTGCGATCGGTGCGTTCGGTCGGTTGAGTGGCACGTCCGGTCGTTGCATTTGACCATTGGAGCACAGTGACCGTTGGAGGATCGGACGCGGTTGAGCGCGTCCGGTCAGTTTCGACCGGCACGTCCGGTCATCCCGAAAAAAGTCCAGTGCAGGGGTACAACGGCTCTATTCGTTTGGGATGCTTATAAATACTTGTTGGCCGGCCCTTGGGGAGGTCTCTCATGATTTCTAACACTCTTGTGCATCCTTTGAGCTAGAGCTTCTCCCTCCTACTCATCTCTCTTGGCTGATTGCAAATCAAAAGTGAGATTGAGTGATCCCAAAGTGCATTGCGTAGCTTGAGGGCATCTAGTGGCACTTGTGGGTGGTTTAGCCGGTGGATTTCTTATTACTCTTGGAGAGTACCTCTCTTAGCCGGCTTGGAGATTGTTGGAGGCGTTAGCAAGAGAAGGAGATTGTTCTTGGCCACCTCCGGTTGATTGTAAGAGGTTCTTGTGCTTTCCTCGGCGGAGCGCCAAAAGCAACTCTAGTGGATTGCGCGTGTCATTGAGTTACCTCACTTGAGAGTGGTGTCTTGCGGTGCTCTTGCGGGGCGTGCCTTGAGGGACAAGTGACTTGAGGGTCACACCGAGGAACCATCTAAGTGTTGGTCGATACAACCGGTGACGTAGCTTGTCGGTGCACAAGTGA
The DNA here is from genome assembly GCA_038087645.1 of Saccharum hybrid cultivar R570. Lineage (NCBI taxonomy): Eukaryota > Viridiplantae > Streptophyta > Magnoliopsida > Poales > Poaceae > Saccharum > Saccharum hybrid cultivar. The sequence goes on along the minus strand of JAQSUU010000043.1, from coordinate 2,054,651 downwards.
ACACCGAGTGAACAAAAACATTGTCTCTTGTCTCCCGGTGATTGGTCTTCATATTGTGTTGTTATCAATATTGATTGATTGTATATCATCTTGGTGATTGGCAACATCTTCACTCCACCGTCGGTATAAGATTCACAATCCTCTCTCTCGCATTTACATTTACTAGTTATCTTGTGTAGCTCTAGTGTTAGCATTTGCTAGTAGTTGTTAGCTTGCTCTCTAGTGTAAGTTTAGTGACTTAGCCCTTGTGTGAACTAAAGATCATAATCTACTAGACTTGTGGTTAAGAGGCTTGCATCACTACCGTAGGCTAAGCAAAAATCGCTTTGAAAGATGTTGGCATGAAACAATTGAAGAAGCTTACAACTCACAATCTTGTCAATGGTTTGAAAGATGTTGAATTTGAGAAGAATAAGCTTTGTAGTGCATGTCAAGCCGGGAAGCAAGTTGGAAGCTCACATCCAAAGAAGAGTACAATGAGCACATGCAAAGCATTTGATTTGATGCACATGGATCTATTTGGTCTAACAACATACTCAAGCATAGGTGGTAATAAGTATGATTTTGTCATAGTGGATGACTTCACAAGATTCACATGGGTATTCTTTCTTTGTGATAAAAGTAAAGTGTTTGACATCTTCAAGACATTTCTCACTAGAGTTCATAATGAGTTTGAGATTAGAATCAAGAAAGTGAGAAGTGACAATGGAAGTGAGTTCAAGAATAAAAGAATTGAAGAACTTTATGATCACTATGGCATTGGACATCAATTCTCGGCCAAGTACACTCCTCAATCAAATGGCCTAGTTGAGAGAAAGAATAGAATATTGCTTGATATGGCTAGATCAATGCTTCATGAGTACAATATGAGTCAATTATTTTGGGATGAAGCAATCAATACCGCTTGCTGCTACATCAATAGACTATATTATCATCCATTGCTAAAGAAGACCCCATATGAGCTACTTCATGGAAGAAAGCCCAATATTTCTTACTTTAGGGTGTTTGGTTGCAAATGTTATATCTTGAAGAAGGGTACTAGATTGGGAAAGTTTGACAAGAGATGTGATGAGAGGTTCCTACTTGGTTATTCAACTACAAGCAAAGCTTATAGAGTTTGGAACAACTCAAGTGGCATTTTAGAAGAAGTTCATGATGTGCAATTTGATGAAACCAATGGGTCACAAGATAAAGAAGAGAATCTAGATGATGTTGGTGGAACTCTATTGGTGGAAGTAATAAAGAACATGGACATTGGGGACATTAGAGCAAAGCAAGTAATTTATATTCAAGATGATGATAAAGATCAAGTGCTCAATTCTCCATTCAAGCTAGTTAGTGACTCTCAAGTACAAGATCATGGTGCTAGTTCATCTCATCAAGATACATCAAGTGATCAACCAAGCTTAAGTGATCAAGTGCAAGTACTTCAACCATAACATGTTGCAAGAGATCACCCCATTGATAGTGTTATTGGTGATATTAGAAGTGGTGTGCAAACAAGATCAAGATTGACTATGTTTTGTGAGCATGCATCATTTGTGTCAACCACAGAACCAAAGAAAATAAAAGAAGCTTTGAGGGATGCCGATTGGATCATGGCTATGTAAGAAGAGCTTAACAATTTCACAAGAAATGATGTTTGGGAATTGGTAGAAAGGCCAAATGACTATAATGTGATTAGAACCAAGTGGGTGTTCAAAAACAAGTAAGATCAAGATAGCATTGTGGTGAGAAACAAAGCAAGACTAGTTGCTCAAGGTTACACTCAAGTAGAAGGTCTTGACTATGATGAGACATATGCTCCTGTGGCAAGATTGGAGGCAATAAGGATTCTATTGGCTTATGCTTGTGCACACAACATCAAACTATATCAAATAGATGTCAAAAGTACATTTTTCAATGGAATCATCAATGAGTTAGTCTTTGTTGAGCAACCTCCCGGATTTGAAGATGACAAGAAACCCAACCATGTATACAAGTTGAAGAAGGCTTTATATGGCTTAAAGCAAGCACCTAGAGCATGGTATGAGAGGCTAAGGGATTTTCTTCTCTCTAAGGGATTTAAGATGGGCAAGGTTGATATAACTCTATTCACCAAGAAGATTGGGAATGATCTATTCATAGTGTAAATATATGTTAATGACATCATCTTTGGATCAACCGATTAAGCTTATTGTGAAGAATTTGGTGCTATGATGGCCAAAGAGTTTGAAATGTCTATGATTGATAAACTTAGCTACTTCCTTGGTCTCCAAGTCAAGCAATTGAAGAATGAGACATTTGTGAGTCAAGGGAAATACATAAGGGACATGTTGAAGAAGTTTGGAATGCAAGATGCAAAGCCAATTTCAACTCCAATGAGTACAAATGGTAATTTGGATAGTGATTTTGATGGCAAAATGGTGAATCAAAAGGAATATCGGTCTTTGATTGGAAGTCTACTCTATGTCACCGCATCAAGACCGGATGTCATGTTTAGTGTTTGTATGTGTGCTAGATATCAAGCCTCACCTAGAGAGAGTCATCTCACGGCCGCAAAGAGAATATTGAGGTACTTAAAGCAAACAAGAGATATTAGACTATAGTATCCCAAGGGATCAAAGTTTGAATTGATTGGATATTCGGACTCCGACTATGGGGGTTGTAAGATCAATAGAAAGAGCACAAGTAGCATATGTCAATTACTTGGAAGATCACTTATGTTATGGTCCTCAAAGAAACAAAATAGTATGACAATCTCTACCGCCGAAGCCGAATATGTGAGTGCGGGGAGTTATTGTGCACAATTGCTATGGATGAAATCAACTTTGAAGGATTATGGCCTCAACTTCAAGAATGTGCCATTGCTATGTGATAATAAAAGTGCAATCAAGATGACACAAAACCCGGTTCAACATAGAAGAACAAAGCATATTGACATAAGGCATCATTTCATTAGAGATCATCAACAAAAGGGAGATATTGCTATTGAAAGTGTTGGCATCGATGATCAACTTGCCGATATTCTCACCAAACCACTTGATGAAAAGAGGTTTTGCAAGCTAAGGAATGAGTTGAATATTCTTGATTTCTCAAACATGAGTTGAATGCACCCCACCCACTTATTGACATGTCTCTCCTTCGATATTGCAAGGTAAAGTTGATTGACATGTAATTCATCCTATGTTAAGGACTTGCTAGAGCATGTAGACAAAATAAGTGGTACGCATGAGCATTCATGATAAATCAAATGAATTTGATGGATATATGTTACCACTATTGCTTCTATGCTTATTTTGATCTAGTGGTGGCATATGACATGTTTGTGAGCTTGTAAACCTAGTGTTGAATCTAGAAGATTTGCTATACGTGTTTAATTCAACATATGCAAGATAACCCTTATTATGAGGTGTGAAGAAGCTTGTCTTTGGTTCAAATCGAATTAAATATCTTTGACAAGTGTTTTAGGTTGAACTAAATTTGATAAATTCTAACCTTCTCCATCAAACATTGTTTTCTCTCTATAATCTGATCCTATTTTTGAGTAAGTTGTTGACAAAGGGGAAGAGAAAAAGATGATTCAACATGATAAAGGGGTAAATAAAATTTTGATGCACACAAGTAGGGGGAGCAAGCTCATAAACAAAGTTGTTGCATTTGTTTGTGCATTCTCATATGACTTGCTCACTGCACATGTATTTAAATTCAATATACATGCTTGTGTGGTGTAATGCTAGTATAGAACTTGAATGATGAAATGATCTACTAGCATGTATAGGAATAGTTTACTTGTGGTATCTAGACATGCCTATAGTTTTTCAAATGGTCTAAGAACCTTTACATATAATGTTGATCTCACGGGGTTCTTGAGTTGTGATGAATGTCTAGTTACTTCATGATACTAAGGATGGTGTAAAAGGCAACTCCGATTGGTATCACGCTTCGAAGATCCATTTCCTACACCTTAGCATCATTTTGGTAGAATTACTCTCTCAACACTTCTATCAATGCATGTGTGCAAAGCTTTCAATCCAAACTCTATGCACATATGTAGGGAGAGCTAATGCTACCAAAACCGAGCTTGTGATAATTGTTCAAACTTTACTTATGAGCAAAATGATTGGACAAGTATGACAAGTTCAAAACTTTTATTATCAAAATCATCTTTGTGAGGGTTGTCATCAATTACCAAAAAGGGGGAGATTGAAAGTCTCTAGTTTGGTTTTGGCTAATTGATGAAACCTAGGACTAACATTTGTATCTAAGTGGATGATTTAGATAAAGGTGGTCATTGAATATGAGACATGACATTGACTCATGTGATCAAGATGATGAAGATCAAGATAATGCTTGGCTCGATAGACCGGTTGTAAAGGTGAAGGACAAGTCGAGGCTTCGAAGCGAAGGACCATGCGATGGTGAAGCTTGAGCAAGACTTGGCGCCGACGGACCGATGCAACGGTGAAGAGCAAGTGAAGTCAAGGTCGATGGATCGAGACGGTCATGTGATGATATAAAGTGGATCATATCTTTTGGAAAAATAAAATGGGCTCAAGGCAAAGGTATAACCATAGGATCATTTTGTTTTACACTCAAGACACCATAGAGGGTGTGAGTGGTTTAGGATCGATAGCCGAACTATTAAGAGGGGAAGTCTTATCGGTTATTCGACGCACGGGTGCCACTAGGTGAAAACATGAAGTGCATTGCATGTAGGACCTAGTGAGTAACTGGAAAACCTTCGAAAATGATTATGAAAAAGCTAACACACGTGCACAAGGTGGTGATCACTTGTTGGTGTTGGCACATTTGCGAAGGCGTTGAAGTTTGAGCGGTAGAGAGGGTTTGGGTCCCTCTCTCCTCCCGCCGAGCTTGGGAGCGCGGGTTTCAGGCATTTTTGAGGAGTTGAAATGCCTATTTTTCACTACGTCGGATGTCGGAAAAGAAACGGAGGCGAACGGAGGTCACAGAGGTGACCGGACGCTGCACCGAACGCGGTCATGGTTTGACCGGACGCGTCCGGTCAGTTCAACGCAGCAGTCAGGCGCGCGGGTGTTAGGTTTTGCACCGGCGCGCCCGGTCACTCGCGGGACCGGCGTGTCCGGTCAGGCGCCCAGAGGGAACTGCAGTTTGCAAGGTCGATCGGACGCACGGCGCGTCCGGTCACACGCGATCGGACGCGTCCGATCGTTGAGGGAGCTTACTGGACTCCAACCGGACGCTGGCACTGTCGCGTCCGGTCGTTGCCTGGAGCGCGTCCGGTCGATGCTTCGCGGGCGTGCGGTACTGTGCGATCGGCGCGTCCGGTCGTTTGAGCGGCGCGTCCGGTCGTTGCATTTGACCGTTGGAGCACAGTGACCGTTGGAGGATCGGACGCGGTTGAGCGTGTCCGGTCAGTTTCGACCGGCGCGTCCGGTCATCCCGAAAAACGTCCAGTGAAGAGGTACAACGGCTCTATTCGTTTGGGATGCTTATAAATACTTGTTGGCCGGCCCTTGGGGAGGTCTCTCGTGATTTCTAACACTCTTGTGCTTCCTTTGAGCTAGAGCTTCTTCCTCCTACTCATCTCTCTTGGTTGATTGCAAATCAAAAGTGAGATTGAGTGATCCCAAAGTGCATTGCGTAGCTTGAGGGCATTTAGTGGTACTTGTGGGTGGTTTAGCCGGTAGATTTCTTGTTACTCTTAGAGAGTACCGCTTCTAGCCGGCTTGAAGATTGTTGGAGGTGTTGGTAAGAGAAGGAGATTGTTCTTGGCCACCTCCGGTTGATTGTAAGAGGTTCTTGTGTTTTCTTCGGTGGAGCGCCAAAAGCAACTCTAGTGGATTGCGCGTGTCATTGAGTTACCTCACTTGAGAGTGGTGTCTTGCGGTGCCTTGCGGGGCGTGCCTTGAGGGGCAAGTGACTTGAGGGTCACACCGAGGAACCATCTAAGTGTTGGTCGACACAACCGGTGACGTAGCTTGTCGGTGCACAAGTGAACACCGGGTGAATAAAAACATTGTGTCTCTTGTCTCCCGGTGATTGGTCTTCATATTGTGTTGTTATCAATATTGATTGATTGTATATCATCTTGGTGATTGGCAACATCTTCACTCCACCGTCGGTATAAGGTTCATAATCCTCTCTCTCGTATTTACATTTACTAGTTATCTTGTGTAGCTCTAGTGTTAGCCTTTGCTAGTAGTTGTTAGCTTGCTCTTTAGTGTAAGTTTAGTGACTTAGCCCTTGTGTGAACTAGAGATCATAATCTACTAGACTTGTGGTTAAGAGGCTTGCATCACTACCATAGGCTAAACAAAACTCGTTTTACGCCGTTTGTTATTCTAACAAGTTTGCTTAGTGTTTATTGTAGATTTTTTATAGGCTATTCACCCCCCTCTAGACATCTAGGACCTTACACCTACCTGTGTTCTCGCATGTTCACACATCCTTGAGCTATTATACTAATTAACCATAAGTAAGTCATTTCGTTTAAATATGTATGGCATTATCTGGTTTTATGTTCTTTTTTCTGAGTAACTCGTCATCTGTGTATGAATCTTGTCTATCATCTCTGCAGACTATATGCCACTGCAACCTCTTGAAGACGAGGATGACACCATTATCAATTTCTTATATCCTCTCGAACCCCCGGTAAGATTCTTTATTTATTTCAGTGAGGAGTATTACCTAATCGGTGCAAAATGAAATGGAAGGTTTGAGCTGTTTGAAGTTTCCCTCTATTGTGTGAAGTTACAGTAAATCTGTTCACCGCCTCACTGTGGTTTCCACTTTAACAATTTTATTAGTTGGTCCTGCCGACATTATTGTACTTGATGCCTCCTAGTTTATGCATGAGTTTTGATTTTATATAGGTGTAGGTTGTTGTCATGTATCATTATGTTTACTTTGGTGCTGCTTACTGCAGATAGTTGATGAGTTTGACTGGGAAATGAACGATTATGAGGTTTGTGTTGAAATGTGTTTTGTTATGCTCAATATGCGAGTTGCTACCCATGAAAGTGCATATGTGTTGGTCGCTTCAATTATTGTCTTGCAATGCAGGATTTTGCAGATCAGAAAGTTCAAGAAGGTAGCCTGCCAGAGGGTGAGAAAGAAAAATTCAAGGTACTACATTTATTTTGTGCTTGATCTGTGGCTAAGTCAATCTTAGGAATTTGGTTACAATTGTGTTTTAAGCTTACAGTTTTGCTGCCACATTTATTTGATATAGGAGTTCCTGAAGGAGAAGGTTAGAGAAAGGAAGAGAGAGCTGAAACAGGTTCACAATCATGGGAACTATTTATTTATTCACAAGAGATATATTGCATTAGTATTCAATGTTTCCACAAACTTATGTAGGCTAAAGAAGCCAGGAAGAAAGCTATTGATGATATGGATCCTAAGATGAAAGAGGCATTCGAGAATATCAAATTTTACAAATTTTATCCTGTGAAAACCCCAGACACGCCTGATGTAAACAATGTAAAGGTATGCAGTGCTGCTGTTAAGCATTCCTCAGTTAAAGCTGAATAGATTTAATTTAACTTTGTGCCTATTGTTTTTTGCAGGCTAGGTACATCAACAGATACTACAGGAATGCTCATTATCTGATGTAATGGCTTTCTTGATCTTGGTAAGAGATCAATCATGGAGACTAATGATTTTATCGAGTAAGTCGTAATCATGTTTAGTAAAGTTATCATTGTGGATACTCTGAGCAGGGCTTCCAAGATGTCTTATCCGTTTCTTGTATGCAGGGAAAGGAGAAACAAAAATGAAAATATGTTCCAGGAAAGGCTTCTGCTTTCTTCACAGAATGATGCAGAGTTTTCATGCCATTACATCTGATGTGTTGACTGCTTCAAAGAGTAAGTATTTAACTTTATGATCAATTTATTTTCCAAAAGAATGCATTTTCCTTATGTTTTCTTTACTCATTTCCAGATTCCCTCTTACTGAATCATGAAACTAGCAAGATGATAGAAACTAACTCCACTTTCTCGAGTTATCTGGAATTGCTGAATGAAAAACACAGTGAAGGCGCAGAATCTATAAGAAACCTGACGATTAACTGTCTTGAGAAGGATTACATGGTAAGCTCCGTGCATCTGTTTAGACTAGAAATGAAAAGGCAATGTGTAAGGATATATAAGATAATACAACAAATTTTAGCTAAACAACACTGTACTAATGCCGTCTGGCTGTGAAGTGACTATTTCCTCATTGCAACAGAATTATATCAGCTTTATATGTGTGCTTAAGAGATGAAGTGAATATTGTTCAATATAAACCACCTTTGTGTCACTATCATTTGTTTATTTGTTATATCCATTGACCTAGCTATTGTTCACCCATCAGGCTAATAGTCGGGTTTGAAACCATCCATGGGAACTACTGACCAGTGCAAACAGCTTGGGATCAATTGACAAACTAAGAGCTTCTATGCCAGATCTGGTAGCAAAGTTCAAGGGGAAGCAATACTCGGATCAAAGGACACGCACTCCAAGAAGTCCTCTAACGCCTGTCAATCACTACCTTGAGTGAAGGATGTGGCAAATTCTGGGATGCTCAAATGTTGTAAAGATGTCAAGATAGCTTGCCAATCTGTCACCACCTTAATTTAGTATGCTCAGATGTCAGGATGCTGCATGCAAAGATTCTGATTAGGGTTAGATAAGAAGGCCAAAAAGATTCGATTTCAATTTGTATTATGTAAAATCAACGTGATATTCTCACTGTTATGCCTTCCATTTCTGATCAATCCTGTGAGGAAAGTAGCATGCAATGTTGAATTTCTTTCTCATTCCTGAATGTGTACATGGTAAGTTCAAAACCATAATAAGTATTACAAGTTTGCTAACATGGTATGTATCTCAAGAATCCACTTGTTCCTTCTGTAACGTGCTTTCCATTTTCTAACGCAAAATGTTGCATATCTGAGCCCTTCCGTTGGTTCAGGTTATCTTGGCCGATGATCACATGAGGAAAGCACAGAGAAGAGAATGATATATGCAGAACGGCTCATAAATCATCTTAGGAAGGAGAAGGGTGAGGGAAAGGATAAGATGCAGGAAAACACAGAGGAGCAGGGTATCGTGAGGGAAGATAACGTTTCATCGATCAGCGATGCAGAGGTCTGTTCCTCTCTTCACTTATTCCAGCATTTTTCCTCTATTTCTCTTGAGAAATTAAAACTGCTTTTCTGTGCACTCTGTTCTTCAAAATCGTGTTATGAACTGTTAGAGATGCAACCTAGATATATTGTACATTGCTTGGCAGTTGGCATCAATATTTCGGATATGATTATATGATGATTGTTTCTAGATGTCTGCTCTTCGGCATTGTGTATCTTTTGTAGTGTTGTACAATTTATCTAGTTAGATCAATGGATGTATCTTTGGCTAACTCTAACTGCAAGCTTTTTCTGTGGTATGTTACCATATTGTCGAAATTCCTAATGGATTTAGGGTTCTAAGAAACGTACTAATTTGACATTTGCAAAAGTATATCTTGCACATGACCACACGAGTCTAACAAAATGTTCATGCTACTAACATTACTGCAATTAAACATAGCAATGCCATTAGCAGGGTTTTTATAATCCACTAAATAGCTTTGCCCTTGCTCGTTCTGTTGGCAGGAGCGCAGAGTTTTGGAGGAAGAACTTGGCTGGGCCAGACTGGAGTGGCAAAAAACCCTAGACCTGTCTGCGGAGGCTGATGATGCAATCTGGCATCTGGCCTCACTGGCGCGAAGGAGGATGCAAGAAAGGGACGAGGCCAGGAACCAAGCGAGGATGCTGCTCGCGGACCTCCAGGCAAGAAACGCCCGAATGATGGCGCTTCCGGGAACGTCGTACTCCAGAGTTGCACGACCTGATGTGTTCGCTGCCACCGCCCACCGGCTACAAGCACAACCAGGCTCTTGCTCCGGAGTTCAGGCCTCTCGGCGGTACGATGATGCAGGGGCAGCGTGCCCGTGCAGGAACTGGCTACTGCGTTGCGTCGTCCAGCGGCTTTGGCAACAGGAGCATCGGTTCGTCTCTGGACGCCTATGCTGTTCTGCCGTCTCTAATTGGCTTCGCTTCCTCGAGGCAGGATCTCTTCGATCCTGACACGTTCCTGGTGGACGTCGCGGAGTTGCCGCAAGATGTCGTTCCGGTTCCGGCCACTGCAGACTCCAGCCAGGGGAGAAGCTCCAGCTCCGGCACGTACGGTCATATTTAGGCGAGCAGAAGGCCTTGCAGTGGGAAAAGTAAATCAGCAATTCAAGCTGCTTCGCGTCGTGCCACTGGCCATGGCCATACTGCCTAGGTCGGTGCCCTGTTAGTTGCTCGGAGGATCAGGTTTGCTCAAGAGGGTTTTTTTTTTTTGGGAAACATTAAGAGTTTTTTTTAGGAAAGCTCAAGAGGTTATTAGTACTTGCACGGTAAAACTCGTAAGTTCGGTCATGTGTTGTGGATTTGAATGGCGTCTAGTTTCTTTTCGCTACCGCCTTTATAAAGTTTAAACGATAATCAGGTTAAACCTTTTCACCTGTCCAGGAGGGTCTCAGGGACCAACCTCCTTTTTCCTGGCATCCTGAACAGACTGCAAACTGAAGTTAGGACTGGATGTTCGTTTGGATTGAAGTAGTTATCGAAAACGTTGTTTTATATATAAACTAAAAAGACGTGAAACCATGGTTTATAGAGAGAAAAAAAAAGACATTATTTTTTGAAATAATGTTGCGGTGCGAGTGTCCGTCCGTTCACACACCGCCTCAGAAAAAAAATCTCCCACTCTGAAAGACGAAAGCTGCCAGTCGCATGAACATTCTTCTTCTGCTAGACAGTCCAACTCTTGCTCTCCCCAAGACCAGCAGCGAAGCGTCGTCCGCCGATGGCGTCTCCGCCCCACTCACTCGAGGTTTGGACCCCCGGCATCCGACGACTCGCCGCGGCCCACCACCGCTCTCCTCTCCGCCTCAGTGGCTGCACCCCAGCCCTCATTCGCCCCTGCCTCCTACTCCTCCTTACCGTGGTTCTCGCCGCTGCCATGACCTTCGTCCTGCTCCGCCCGCCCATCACCGTTGTGACCGTGGCGTCTGCTGCCACGCGGTCGCTCTCCAAGCTCCCCAAGCCCGTGGTGTTAGCTCATATCCTCGAATGGCTTCCGCTTCGGGTACCAATACAAGGTCCCTCTCCTGCACATCCGCTGCCTCATCGCCGACACCGACACTAGCGTCGTCCTCATCACCTCCTCCTACGGCTAGAGACGACAAGGGCGTCGTGGCCGTGCCGTACTTCACGTCCGCCTCGAGGCTCGCCTGACATGGTGGTCGCCGCCCACTAAAGTGTTGCGCCTAACATGTTGCAAGCGCATGTTTCAAGTGTTTTAGAGGTATATTGCAAGCGGATGTTGCAAAGGTAGATCAAGATGTTGCATATGTTGCAATGATTGTACACGTATGTTGTAAGCATCTATTTCAAATGTTTCATCTGTTTTTCTAGACGTATGTTGCAAGTGTGTTTATTTAGATCAAATATTTCATCTGTTTTTCCAGACGTATGTTGCAAGTGTGTTTATTTGGATATTGCATATGTTTCACAAATATGTTCTAGATGTTGCGTATGTTTTATAATGATTTTCAAGTGTATTTCATGTGTTTTTGTAAATATTTCAGATGCATGTTTCAAGTGTTTCATCTGCCTTTGGACATATGTTGCAAGTGTTGCATCTAGATGTTGTCAAATTAGATCGAGTGTTGCATCTCCCTGCTCGCTTTCTGTTGCCTCACCTTGGTGTCTCCTCCTCCCGGCGTCGGCTGGGCATCCGCCGCCCCATCCCCCTCTTCTCGATGCTGGTGACGTTCGGGGCGGCGCGGGCCTAGTGTGGGCGCGCGAAACGGCCTGGGAAATGGACTGCAGGCACGTCCATCTGGACACCCCTCTTCTCAATGTTGATGACGTTCGGGGCGATGCGGGCCCGCGTGGGCACACGAAACGACGTGGGAAACGGACTGCAGCAAGCCCGTTTTTTAAACTCCAAAAATATTAAAATTTTGATTAAATCATGGTTTTAAAAATATAGAGGTTTACTGTATCTAAACATCCAGCATTTTTACAAAAACAGTATACTACTGCTATTTGTCCAAGGAAATACTCTGAAAACATTTTCGGCCCCATGGTCAATGCCGCTCGGCCCAGCCCACTTGTGTGCACGGACGTAATCCCCCGAGCCCGACCCAGACACAGGGGGTTCCTCTCGTCACCAGCATCAGCTTCCACCCTCGCCCCTTTCTCTTCCCCGCGTCCAACAAATCTAGGGTTCCAAGCGAGCGAAAGCCTTCCTCCGCCAGCCGATCTCCCCGCATCCTCCCGGACTAAGCCGATTCGAGGCACGAGCGAAGATGCCGCAGCGGCACTCGAAGAACAACAACGACCTCGCCTTCTTCACGTACGAGGAGAAGCGGAAGCTCGGGTACGGCACGCAGCGGGAGCGCCTGGGGAAGGACTCCATCAAGCCCTTCGACGCATGCTGCCTCTGCCTCAAGCCGCTCATCGACCCGCTCTGCTGCCCCAAGGGCCACACCTTCTGTAAGGAGTGCATCCTCGAGTGCATCCTCGCCCAGAAGAAGGACATCAAGCGGTAGGTAGCAACACTCCACGGTCTACTTCTTTGGATTATTGATTGCTTAATTGCTTTAGGTAGTAGTTGGTTAGGCCAATGGGGTATGAGGGTGCGCGGTGGTAGGGATGAGAGAAGGTTGCAGGATATCTGCTGGAAGAATTGTCAGGCTAATATCAGTGCTGTTAGACTCAGGTGGCTGATGATTTTTGTGCGGATATTAACCTAAGCACGTCCTAAATTTTAGGCCAACATTATCTGACCTGGAGTTAGATTTAGTTTTGCCAAGGTCACACCTGTACTTGGGATAAAATTATCTTTCATGGATCCACACCGTGTCTTGATTGGCAACGTATCTTGTATGTTGTGTAGTCTCAGCATCCAACATTTGACCCTAGCAATTTCTCATTGTACCTGCAAGTATATGTTTGCTAAAGTTCATTTTGCGAGCAGTCGTGTTCATAGGCCACAGTTTCCTTACCTAAAATTCCTGTTGTTCATGATGGGCTTCAAAAATTCTGTAGTTGGCCTTAAACTATCTGCTTTGTAATCGTGTCTACTGAACAGTAGTGAGTGTTTACTCTTGTTGTTCCAGCAAGCTAGCAGCTCACGAGGCCCAGAAAAAGCAAGAGAAGGAAGAGGAGGAGGAGAAACTAATTCTGCAGAAGGCTAAGGAGTTGGATGCTTTTGATCAGCAGAATCATGGGGCTGTTCCCCAGTACCATGATCGCAGTGGTTCCCAAGACAAGAATGGGTTTCATGGAGCAAACAGTGTGAAGGTCACTTCTTTTGAAGAGGAAGCCCTCCGCAACATGAAGGCATTTTGGCTCCCTTCAGCTACTCCTGAAGCTACGGTCAAGGTAGATGCACCCTCCACCGACACTGTCTGCCCTGAGGGGCAGGAGAAGCTCAAGTTGAAATCGCTCTTCCCTATCTCATTCACAGAGGAAAATGCTGATCAGAAGAGCAAGAAGGCAGTGGAAAAGAGCTACATGTGCCCTAGTTGCAAGTCCACCCTCACAAATACCATGTCCCTTGTGGCGGTCAGCACCTGTGGCCACATCTTCTGCAAGAAGTGCTCTGACAAATTTCTAGTAAAGGATAAAGCTTGCTTAGAGTGCAGTAAACCATTCAAGGAGAGGAATCTGGTTCCATTGGAGAAAGGAGGAACTGGGTTTGCTGCACATGATGAACGCTTGGAGGCAAGGGAATTCAAGCATTTGGGTAGTGGTTCTGGGTTAGGACTAGTGAAGCCTGCGCCAAAAGCTTACTAGCCTTGAATAAATGTAGCCGCTGTTGTATATTGTTTATCATGGTGTCATGAAATTATGTAACCTGGAAATTTTGTTTTATGGCATCAAAATCACTCTATTCAGAACAGTTCCTCTTCAGTCTTTAACAATCTATCTGATATGCATGCATCTTGCAACTTTGCTTCTTTTTATTGTGACAAATTTGTTAAGCTGCAGCTGATGTATTATGATGTCTGACTATGATCCGCTTGCTCTTGTTGTTGGCATATATCTTAATATTATGTTAAATGTTACCCCAGAAAAACGAGCAGGAACATGTCATCATCGGAACCACCTATCCAAATATTACCCCAGAAAAACGAGCAGGAACATGTCATCATCGGAACCACCTATCCATCAGAAGGGCTGTTGCCTGTTGGGATAGCCCACTTTTGTCAGCCAGTGGTCAATACAAGACAACCAAAAGTGCTGAAATGAGGATAATGAAGATGCTGACTTGGCTGCCTTGGCTTCCACCCACACACTCGATACTGGAAAAGTGAGCGTGTCCAGCAGCTGTGGACAGGATAACTGATGCTGGGCTACAAGCTTTACAGAACTCTTCCTCGAGCTCACTGCCAACCTGAACGAAGGTGAAATGGCAAGCCTGCAGAATCTGATTTGCTCCGTATCCAAACAAGTATGTGCTCAAGCCCCTTACTGTTTTCTGGAATTTACTTATTTCCCTGCAGTTCTGAGGAGTAACAGCTTGAAACCCGGGTGCTGATTTTCAGTTGGTTGTGCCAAACTGTGCGGTGACTGCCAAACTGAATGGGAATCCTCCCTCAGTTGTGGCGGCAAGCTCGAAAGAAGGATCTTTGAATGACAGTAGTAATTGCTCCTTTTGTTGTTTCTCATACATCTGATGGTCGACAGAATTTTGTTTTATTATAACATCTCTCCACTTATATAGAGGTCATGAAAAGGCGATTAGCTTTGTTTGGTGCTGGAGCGTTAGCCACTGGCCTACTGAAGACAAGCTCTGCATTTGCTGAAGGTATGACCATTTTGGATGGCCTGACATCGTGTTTATCACTTATGAGGATTAGACTATAGTTCTCAAATAGCCTCTCTGCCTTTTTTTATATATATGACACTAATTGGAGCTGTTCCTTGATTTCAGAAGTACCGAAGAATTATAAATCTTATGTGGATGCGAAAGATGGATACTCATATCTTTATCCATCTGAATGGAGGGTAGGTTGCCATGTAATTCTTGAATAATGACTCAAATGCCAATGACCTTCTTTCTGAAGGGTAATTTTCATCGTGCCTTTGTTTCTTTGTTCCTGGATAGGATTTCGACTTCTTGGGTCATGATTCAGCATTCAAAGATAAAAATTTTGCCCTTCAGTGTGTTCGTGTGGGATTTATTCCTACTGAGAAAACAGATATCCGCGACCTAGGACCAATGGATGAGGTGTTTTCTTTGGCCTATGTACTCTTTACTTTGATTAGTCACAGAAGATAGACATAGCTTTGAAAGCTCAGAGATTCGCTTTTGTTGATCTGATGAATATTTTTAACATTATACCAGACCATCTTCAATCTGGTAAACAACGTTTATGCTGCCCCGAATCAAATACCGTCGGTCTATGACATGCAAGAGGTCCGTCTGTTCATTGCTTATTCAATCAACATTTCTTGCCTGGCCACGGAGTTGCCAAATTTATGTGCTACCTAACTGCCTGAGCAGAAACTCTTATAACCAATGAATTTAAGCGGTTGATCCATTATTTCTGCAGCGTACTGTTGACGGCAAGAACTACTGGACGTTTGAGTACGATCTGGAGGCTCCGGGCTACCGTGTTTCTGCGTTTGCAACGGTCGCCATTGGAAACGGTAGGATGCCTATGAACCGCAAACATCTTAGAGCACCAACAGTTTTGCAAATAGTTTTGGCATCCTTGTATTTTTGGTAAAAACTCAAAAATTTCTCTCCAATAATTTGGCATATGGGTTTGGTATCTTTGGGGAATTAGCAAAAGAGTGAGCAATCGGCGCATATATGCGCGCGTCAGAGAGCCGCGCATCCGTTTGACATCGGTCTTTCTCGCGGGGCTCTTCGTGCTTAGCGGAGCTCTTCGTTGCTTAGCGGGGCTCTTCGTTCGCTTAGCGGGCCTCTTCGTTTCTTAGCGGAGTTTTTGAGTTTTTGAAAATAAAATTTGTCAAACTGTTGGAGATGCGATATTTTTTTCCTCCTCATATTATTTTAGGGGTTGACGAACAACAAGATTTGAAAAACCAAATTTACCAAATTGTTGGAAATGAGGTCGGCTCATGTGTTTCCCGTTGGAAAAAAATGAGATGGAACTTTGTTTTTTTCCCCTCCAGGTCGATACTACACGCTGATCGTGACCGCGAACGAACGCCGGTGGAGCAGACTGCGGAACAGGCTCAAAGTCGTCGCGGACTCTTTCAAGATCTCGGATCTAACAGCGTGATCGCTTGCTTCTATTAGGGCAGCTCTGATGATGATTTATGAGCAAGCTCAAAGCATATTATTTCATACTTTAATAAAAGCTAGCTCTTGATGAAGAGCTAAGCTTATACATACATTCTAAGATTACATAATAGTGTCATGTGAGGATACACATGTTATAAGCAATGTGCTATAGTTAACACTACTGGAAAAGGAAGCGCCCTTCCAGGCGCTCGACCAGCGTCCCATTGTGAAGCAATAATATAAAACACATGAAGAAACACATAGATATATATTATTAATAAGTAATATCACTGAGTGTATTGTCTTTGTAGACCATATATGTTTTTTGTCTATCCATACAGATTACATGCCAACACCAGAGTTCATTATTACCTCTCAATAGTTTTTAAGTACTGGTACAAATCCATCCAAAGCACTAAAGCGGTTCATAATATGGGAAATAGCTCCTAGTTTGTAGCCATGTTCATGGTCACCCAGATATCCAATTGACTATTTAGCCAGAGGTTCCTTCATCGCCAAATGCTCAAAGTGATTGCACACATACAAAAGAGTTCCCTATATAGCTCCTGCCTGCTTACATGTTTGGTGGATTTTGCCACAGACAAGCTAAGCTATGGAGGCCCATAGGTTGAGGGAAACACTGCAGCAGTGGTCGGAAGATCACATATGTTGGTTCTTGCTATGAGGCAGAAGTCTGTGATATAGGAAAGTATCAGCCGATTAGAACAATACATAGAAAAAATCAGGAGAAAATTTCAAAACTAATAATCAATACACTATAAAAGGTTAAAACAAAGTAAAATTTGGTTCTAAATTAATATAACAACTACATGCCGCTATCATGGCCATGTAGCTTCTTTATAATATTCAAGGAAACAATTCAAGTGTATTTTTGTCTTTTCAATTTGCACAGAAAACAACAGATTAACAACTATTATTAGTAGGCCAACCATCAATTACTATCCAGCCTTTCAGGTCATAGGATACTGACAATCATTACAGATGTATGTGGAGGAACAGCTAACATGCATGAGATGGGAGTAAAAAACAACAAAAAATGACACTGAACAGGAGAAGATGGATTTGTGATTGGATTGCTTATCTGTTGGTATGGATAACCAGTACATGCTAAAGTTCACTGAACATCTTCATTGCGCTACAAAAGATTCAAAGTGATTGAGCTGAGATTGAGCCTGAGGCCCGCAACTGTCTATCACCATCAGAGATATAGCTACTTATTATCATGGGTGCAAAGACCAAAATTGACTCCACCACTAATATGCCTATCTATCACAATTTGAAATATCATGCAGACAGCAACTAAGCAAGGCATGCCAACGAAGCACACATTTTTTCCCCACAAAATATCGGACAACTGGTTGGTTTATACAATTTGAAAATTGACATGCATCCGCATGTATACCAGAAATACAGAAAATAGTAATGACAATCTCCAAAATAAAATTATACAGATCCTCTGTTGGGATCTAGCTTTAGGTAACCATTTGATTGTTCTTATTGATGGTAAGCTATGCTGTGATCAAGGGGTCGAACATATCCAAGCATAGCATCTACAGCCAGATCAATTAGCATTAAAACAAGTAAACTGACCAACCTTGGTCCGCCTCAAAACCATACGAACTTAAACTATGCCAGATATATTAAACCATTTTGCTACGGTATGGGAATTTTCATAATCTCGTCACAATACCATAGCCGCACACAAAGAACTCAGACTAAGAAAAAAATAGAAATACCAAGTAAGGCAGATTGCATCATCTCTGCCTAAAACCACTATATATAGGAATGTATAGAAATTGCTGACCTGCATGGAGGTGGGTAATGCATGCTTGCTGTGTCTCACTCTAAAATTCAAGACCTCCCTTCTTCCCCAGAATTTCTGCAAGAGATATGAAAATAAAAACACAAATATATTAAAATACCTCTTATAGCACATACATATTAGGATACAATACAATCCTACAAATAGCCGACTGATAAATGTTCAGTTAAACATATATCCGGGTCATTCTCTGTTTCACTGACATAATAACCAACTAAATTGCACGCAAATCCATTGTCTAACTAAACACTGAATATCGACATAATGACTAACTAAAGTTGATAAAATGAACTTACTAAAAGTAAAATCATCTTAACATATGAATGAGAAATGCACTACATCTGACTTTAATAATGGGATTGCACGTGTTTGAGGTGATTACAGGATTGTGCAATTCCCAGCCGCTTGATGGTAGAGTAGAGAAGGAAGAAGGTAGGTCCCGACAAGCTCAAGTCACTCCACCGTCATCCTTGTCAGGTTCACGAAGTTCACATCTCCTCTTCTCAACCCTGTAGCGAACCGAGAATCAGAAAAATTAGACAAAAAGGCTTGTCAGAGATAAAGCAAACCGACCAAAGGAACATCAGTGAGTCCAAGAAACCATTGAAGATGGGGGTCAAACCTTTTGGGTCACACGCTAATCCTAAGGTCACCCATCAACTCCTCCGGTCCTCCCGCAAGTCGCCAGCAACGACGCTGCCGAAGCTGAATCCACGAACCCCGTCGAAGAACAGGAAGCAGGGCCATGTGGATTCGCGGTTTGGGTGGCCCCGGGCGACCAGCTGGGGTTCAGAGGGGTGGTGGAGGAGGAGTAGAGGAGGCAAGGCACGGATCCAGCGGTGTCCAAATCCATGCGGAGGACCTTGCCCTTCGCACGAGATGATCTCGGCAATGCGGAAGAGGAGGCCGGAAATTCGGAGACCCACCTCATGCCGCATCGGAGGAGGGCCGCCTTCGCCATGCCACCGCAGCTTGTTGTTGACCTCCGCATTGCTGTAGATCTGGCCATCTCTGGAGAAGAGAAGACCGGGAGAGGGAAAGCGACCGAGAGAGAAACAAGGGAGCCATATTGATTCGGCGGATCGACGGACGCAAAGAGCTATGAGTTCGACCAAATAAAAATCTTCGCGTCCGAGGCAGCTAGATGCTCGCACCGAGCCTCCTGCCCTCCGTCACTGCCTGTGGGGTCACGTAAGATAAGGGTCCACTCGCCAGCGACAACAGTCTGTAGTTTTGTGTCGTTGTAGGTGTGCTCGGTCGCTCGCGGCTCGAGTGTCACCCCGCCGTGCACCTGCCACGCGTCGGCATGCCAAGGCATCAGCGCCCGCGTGAATCTCTCTGGTGCGAGCAATCGCGAGTGGTCTTTTTTTTTTTTTTTTGAATCTGGGCTTTTCTTCGTTACTCATTAGCTAACCAATCGTTAGCAACGAACACCATTACATTCTCTGGGATAGAGTTGGTAAAGACCTCCTCCCCCTCATTACACAAAAAAAACCCAATGCAGCCAGCTCATGAGTGGCTCTATTACAATCTCTACCAACATGAACGCACTCAAAAGAAATAAGATTTAACGACGCCAGTGATTTGATTTCCTCCACCAGATGACCCACAACTGACATATCATATGCATCTGAGTTTATCGCCTTCACCACTTCTTGTGCATCAGACTCAACTTGGAGCCGATGAACACCAAGGTTCAGTGCCATTTGGATTCCTTGGAGGCAAGCGATTAGCTCGGCATGAAATGGACTGAGAACATGGTCCATTCGTCCTCTCCTTGACAGCACCGGATCACCATCACTATCTCTGATCAAGGCACCCCAACTACCTGATCCCGATTTAGAAAAGAAGGATGCATCACAATTCAATTTTAGAGTGTCCACAGGAGGCTTTGTCCAGTGACCACGCTGAGCCCGTAGCCTGACCATCTGAACCTGTGTCTGCTCAATGTTTTCATGGGCATATTGCTCAACACACCTAGCAAGGTCTTGGGCCCTTCGTCGCCTTCCTTCTTCTCTGATAATATTTCTTTCCGTCCAGATTACCCATAAAACAATGATCATTAGTAACTTCTTATTCTCCCTGGCACTAAGTATAAACTCCACTGCTCCTAGTGCCATTTGAATAGCAGCCAATTCAGTTCTTTCTGCCTCCATGCCCAATAACCCCCAGAGAGTCTTGGCCATTCGGCATTTGAAAAACAGATGGCCTCCGTCTTCTCCAAGATGATTACAAACTGGGCATCTGGTGCAGATTTTCATACCCCGACGCACTAAGTTGCTTCTCAAAGGATGGCTATTGTGAGCAAAGCGCCAGAGAAAATGCTTAATTTTATTGGGGCATTTCAGCTTCCAAATATATTTCAAAGGACTACCGGAGCTTCCACTGCTACCTCCTTGTTGTCCACCATCAACCTTGTTTCTCAAAAAATCAGCTCGGGCCACTTTGTAAGCACTCTTAACACTGAAAACACCATGCTTGTCATAATGCCATGCAAGACTGTTGTCTCGTCCCTGGTGAACAGGTAACGCAAGGATCAACTCGACATCTTCTTCCCAAAAAATTTCACGGACTAACTGCACATCCCATTGGCCAGTATGGGGTTCAATTAATTCATCCACCTCCGATAGTAGAATATGGCCCCGTGGAGTTCGTGGTCTTCTGGAGAATTCCCTTGGAATCCAAGGATCCGACCATATGTTTATCCCAACTCCATCACCAATCCTTCAGATCATTCCTTTTTTCACCACATCTAGACCCCCCAGAATGCTTCGCCATGTATAAGACATCCCGGCCTTTGGCTTGGCTTCTAGAACAGATGTATGGGGAAAGTATTTGGCCTTTAGCACCCGCTAACACAGGGAATCCGGTTGCTGCCTAATTCACCATATTTGCTTAGCAAGCATTGCCAAATTGAATAAATGGATATCTCTAAACCCCAGTCCTCCTTCTTCTTTCGGTTTGAGCATCTATTCCTTACTTAACCAATGAATCTTATGTTTTCCTTCCTGGTGGTTCCACCAAAACCGACATATCATCGCACCTATTTGATCACACAAAGTTTTAGAGAGATCAAAGCAGCCCATAGTAAATGTAGGTATAGCTTGTGCAACAGCCTTGATTAAAATTTCTTTGCCTGCCCATGAAAGGAATTTTTCATTCCAACCTTGCATTCTTTTCCAAATCATGTCCTTCAGATAAGCGAAGGTGTTCATTTTGGACTGCCCCACATGCATCGGCAGACCCAAACATCTCTCATTCATCGTCTCCTTTGTAACTTGTAGCAGGTCACAAACCTTCTTTCTCTGATCCGGTTTTGTGTTCCTACTGAACAAGATAGCTGACTTTGCTTTGTTTATCATTTGGCCAGAACAATATTCATAGAGTTGAAGTATATCCTGCAGGTGACCGCAATCCCCCTCGTTCGCGCGAATCAAAATTAATGAGTCATCGGTGAACAACAAGTGTGAAATGCTTGGTGCACCATGGCATACCTTCACTCCAGCAATCAAACCATCTTCTTCCCCTTTTTTCAACAAAGCTGAGAAAGCTTCCGCACACAATAGGAAAAGATAGGGAGATAGAGGATCCCCCTGTCGCAGCCCTCTTTCTGGAGTAAAACTATTTGTGAGCTCACCATTCACCTTAACCTGATACTTCACCGTAGTCACACATTCCATTATTAAAGAGATCCACTGGTCATGAAACCCCAACTGTTTCATCATCTTCTCCAGAAAACACCATTCAACCCTATTATAGGCTTTGCTCATATCTAATTTGATGGCAGCATAACCCACTTTACCCTCTCTCTTATTCAATAGATAATGGGTTAACTCATAAGCTATAAGAATGTTGTCTGATATCAATCTCCCCGGCACAAAAGCACTTTGATTAGGTGTAATAATATTATTTAAGATCCCCCTTAATCTGTTGGCCAAAACTTTTGATATAACCTTGTATACCACATTACACAAGCTAATAGGTCTAAGATCAGAAACCTTGTGTAGCTGCTCCACCTTCGGGATCAAAGATATGATTGTGTCATTCCACCCTTGGTGCATTTGACCCCTCTTAGCACATACATCACCTCCTTAGTAAGCTTCTCTCCCACCACGTCCCAATATTGCTTGAAGAATAAAGCCGGCATACCATCTGGGCCGGGAGCTTTCAGATCACCTATAGCATCTAGTGCCCCTTTTATTTCCTCCGCAGTAAACTCCGCAATGAGCATGGTGTTCATTTCAGGGGTGACCGTAGGTTGCACTGCAGCTAGGAGTTGTTGTAAGTGCTCCCCATTGCCACCCACACTTGACCTGAAAAGTTGAGAGAAATAGTTAGAGATAAACCCCTTCTTCTCCTCCTCATCATACACCCAACTCCCATCCTCCCTCTGTAAACTCCCAACTCTATTCCTCCTTCTCCTAGCTGAACACGCATTGTGGAAGTAGGTCGTGTTCCGATCCCAAACTGCAACCAATTCACATGAGCTCTTTGTTTCCAATATAAATCAATTTGCTCCTCAAGCCGGTCCACCTTGTAACTCCATATCGCCTCCCTCCTGACCGATTCATCACTAACAGGCTCTCTTCTCCACCTCTCAAGCTCCTTCTTTGACTTCTTCAACCGTCTTTCTAAATCTCCCAACACATTAACACTCCAATCCTTCAAACTAGCCGCTACACCTTTAATACTCTCACCTAGACAGCATTCAGCCCCCTCTCCCAACTCCCAAGCTTCTTCTATAATTCTCCTACATCCCTCCTCTTTAATCCAACTCGCTTCAAACTTGAACTCGTTACCACCTCTTCCACTTCTTTGGATCATTTTAGTAGACACCACAACAGGCCTGTGATCTGAATGATAGGGATCTCCATTCTTCACGTGCGCCAGCGGGAACTTCAACCGCCAGCCCGCATTTGCCACTGCTCGATCAAGCCTCTCCCTTTATATGGGTATCGCCTGTTGTATGCTTATTCCTCCAAGTGAAGATGTCACCAGTGAAACTGAGATCATCCAGGTCACAGACCTCCAAAGCACCCTTGAAACGATCAAGACATGATTGAGCCCTCGGAACCCCTCCTTCCTTCTCATGGTGAAAGAGGACCTCATTGAAATCTCCTACACACATCCATGGTAATTGTTCATTGTCCTGATCCTGCAACCATTCCATAAGCTCCCACGTTTTGTACTTCAAATTGGGGTCACCATAAATCCCAGTAAACCTCCATGTTTGTCCACCAGTCTCCAGGACCTCCATATCAATGTGATTTTTCGATTTACTCTTCAAAACCACACTGATCCCTCTCCTCCACAACACAGCAAGCCCCCACCTTTTCCTTCACAGTCCACCACTTCCAAGTTCTCAACACCTAGCTTCTTTTTTATCACACTCATCCTCTTCTCGTCTAGTTTTGTTTTCGACAAGAAAAGGATGTCAACTTCTTCGGCTTTATGACACCGAAGAAGCCCACGAACTGCCGAGGCGTTTTCCAACCCCCGGTAGTTCCAAGCTATAATCTTCATTGGGATGCACAGGGCTGTTCCGACAGCCCCGCTTCAACATTTTTAACTTCGAACTCCTTCTCCACCGGTACTCCTAACTTGGATCTCTTCACCTCCCCTAGCTCATCAAGATCCATATCCTCACCTCCTGTAACACCCCGGGTGTTATAGTGCTAATTAATCTGCCATGTCATCATAATGCATTGCAAAGCATCCCTGTTAGGTTAAACTTGTTATGCATCAACTAAAACGAGTTTACTTATTTAGGTTGAATGTGTTTCTCAGTGGTGTGCTCCGAACCCGAAAACCCTAATTTCGAATGCCACCGCAAATACTTAGTCCATGCCCTGCATAATTTGAGGTGTGCGACTGTGTTGCACACTAGTGTCAAGTGTAGGGTATGAGCTCAAGTACAACATCTAAAATGAAGCTCCAAATTTGAGTTTGAATTGGAGTCCCAAAACTTGTCACGAGTTTTCCGATTCAAATTTAAATTCAAATTTGGGGAGTAATGTAAAAGATTTTTTTTAAAAGCTAATTGGTCATCCAAGAGTGGCATTTGGTCAACCATGTCATGTTGGTCCAAATGATGCCCTTGGGTGAGGTTTTGATCACTAAGTAATCACCAATCAAAGTAGTAACAAATTTCGATTTAAAATTCCTCCGAAAACCCTAAATTTCAAAACCCTGTTTTACCCCTTTTGAAATAATTCAAAATCTAAGCAAAATTTGGAAAAAAGTTCAAAACCAAGTTTGTAGAACTTTTCAAGGGCTACAACTTTGGTGTTTTGAGTTTTCAAAGTTTTAGTGTAAAATGTGGAGCAATTTTGAAAATAAGCAAATTTCAAATTTAATTCATTTTTGTCCCCAAACTAAGATTTCAAAATGGAGGCTGATTTTGAAAAAGTTTTGAACAGCAAAGTTGTAGGTCTGGTCAAGATATACAACTTTGATGTTGGGAGATTTTGAAGTTTCAATGTAAAATCAAAAGTAATTTCTAAATTACCAAATCTGAAAAATGTGTCCCTTTTGAGTTTAAATTCAAATTTCAAAATCCAGTGAGAATTTGAAAAAGTGTTCAATACAAAACTTGTAGAGCTTGAAATTCTGAAGATTTCATAGATTGGAAGTTTTTCAAGTTGTTACATGATTTTGAGAGTAATTTGAGAAAACAGTTTGGAGTTTCAAAAGTTGGGGGGGGACAGCTACAGTGCACCGGCGAATCACGCACCGGCAGCGCGCGGCATGGGCGCCGGCGAGCCGCCGACGTCGCGCTGGCCGCTTCCACGACCTTCCATCCTGCCACCGCGACCACAGTGATCGCCTCGCGCTCTCCAGCTGCTTCTTTGGCTCCACAACTCTATATAAAGACCGTCACCGCCACTGTCGCCGTCGGTTTCACCATCGCCGCCGCCACCGTCTTCCTTTCGCCGGCCAAATTCGCCCTCCCTACTCCACCGCATCCATCTCCATCTCGCCAATCGTTCCGCCATCGCCTGGCGAATCTATTGCGCCTCCTTGTGTAGACGCTACTGCTCAGGATCGCCGGGGAGCCGTCGTCTTCTACCTCGGGTCACCGCCGTTCCCGTCGAGCCCCGCCACCGTGGCCAGCCGCCTCCAGAGCCTCTCAGCTTCAACCGATCACTCCTTCGTGATCGTGGTACGCCCCTGATGCTCCCTGACCACTCGCCTTGATCGTTTCACCGTTGTGTTGTCGAGTCGCCGGTCACCGTGGTTGTCGGACCGCCACCGTCGTCGGTAAGGTAGCACCGGAGCTCGAGACGAGCTGCAAGTTAGCAAAACGGGTTCGCTAGGTCGCGTAGAGGCTGTCGGATCGCTCGGTTGGTCGACCGAGGCTTCGGTCATCGGCCGGTCACCGCGGGCGAGCGCGCGGGCACGCGGGAGCGAGCGGGCGAGCGGGAGGAGGAAGATGACAGGTGGGGACGCAGTGTCAGCGAGTGAGAGAGAGAGCCAGCGCGCGGGGCAGGCCGCTGCTGGGCCGCGCGGCTGGGCCGGTCGCGAGCGCGAGCGCGGGCGCGCGCGAGCGGGCCGCTCGGCTGGGCCGGACCGGAGGGAAGAGGAGATCGGCCCGGTTCGGTTTTTCGTTTTTGTTTTCTTTTTCAAATAAATGAATAGTGTTGCTATTTGTTTATTTCATTAAAAATTGTGTAGAGTTCCAAAATTCATGAAAATTTTTGTGTAAGCTTTTCAATGTATAAACTATCTAGGAAAAATGTTAAATCATGAATTTGAATACTTTGAGCAGTAGAATTAATTAGTTTCATTAAAGATTAAATGCAACTTCCAGTAATTTTAATAATTAATTTATTTATCCAAAAATTATAAAATTTATTATAGCACTGTTATAAGTCATTCTTAACCCATAGAAAAAGTTTGAGCTTGATTAGGTAAAATTTGATCAACTTCTAATTATGCCCTAATTATTAAATAGAAAATAAATATTAATTTGAGAACTTTAAGTGTTGTGTGCCTTTTGATTGAGTGATGTCCTTAGGTCACTATCCTTTTGTGATCTCTGGCACCTTAATTTCATGATTGAGCTCGTTAGTAACTTGTTAGGTTAAAAGCTGGTATTGCGGGAAAACGTCGCTACTAGTTAGTAGGTTTTCTGTTTACGTTTGTACTGTGAAGAAAAGTTGTACTCAAATCGTAACCGTGGCATGTTATCATCAAGCATCATGTTTATCATCGAGCATCATGTTAAAGCATGTTATGTATACGTGTAGTCTCCGCTTTCGAGGAAGCCGAAGTCGTCGATCAAGCTTCCGGAGAAGAGCGATCGTCGGTGGGTTCCGGACCAGGGGGTGAAGTCCTCGAGTCTGAGTCGGTCGTCGTGTTTGAGCAAGGCAAGCCCCGGTGCATTTAAACCCTACCTTGAGTTTTACAAATGTTTTATTATTTATATTATGGTTGACTGCATTAAGTAATTAGGAGTTGAGTGATAACCTAATTGCTGCATTATCATCCTTGATTATTGTGATATCAACCTTGATACCTGCTTTACAGAAAATGCGTAGTATGCTTCGCTATGCTTAGAAGTTAAGCTTTTAAATGAATGTTTACATAGCCATGACGGCATATCGAATGAATATTGAAATATGTGAATGAACTTGTAAGATCGGGCGGGTGGTTTGGCCACTGCTAACATGCATTGGGAAAGGAGTCCCACTGTATTGTTTCCGCCTTATCAGTTAAGGACCGTACGTTGTTGGCCCTCGCGTCATGGAGTTTTTATTAGTACTAGCCATGTACCCATGTCGGGTAAGCCTTACTTTGGTTAGTCCATTACGAGAACGTCTAACCTCGCACTGGGAGTGGAGAGATGGCGAGAGTAATGTGTACCCTCGGGGCTAGAATCGGGCCGGGTTCGAGGAGTACTGTGCTCTCGGGTGGCGATGGACACGTTCTGGTTTTGGGAAAACCCGAGTAAGAGTTGATATATGCAAGATTCAATTCTACATATGTCGTGTGGTTAGGAATCCCCAGCTGGGTAAATGAAGCGGTTCGAATCGTCGTTACTCCACGAGAAAGGAGTCTTGGCCTTGCACCAACATCGTAGTTAAGAACTGGAATTGAAAGAAAGAATGAGAAAGGTTTTGATGATAATTACTTTGATCTAGATTAGGATCACCTAGAATTGGTTAATGAACCATCAATGGTAAAAGTAAAATGTTGAAGATAAGGACTTACTTTAATAAGCTTTTCTGCAAAAAGAAAATTTGATTCTTGATTACCCGTACCTTGATTCCCTAAAGCTAGCATGCCCTTGGAGTCTTTGTCTTAGTCGGGTAAGTCTTGTTGAGTACTCTCGTACTCAGGGTTTGTTAACCCCTTGTTGCAGGTGCGGTTCATGAACAAGTCTGCTTCGAGCCTTGTTGCATGACCGTCGTGGTTGAAGACAGTGACGACGAGTAGATTGTGTGGCCTTTGGGCAAGGCATCTCGCTTGTGTGATGTAATAAAGTTACTACCGATACTTCTCTACTACTGGTTTGTAATAATGTTACATAAGGTTTTAAGTTGAAAACTGGTTTATAACCTAAGTTATTGTAAGACTTCCGCTACTTTACTCTGTTGAATATTTTGAATAAACTGTTGTAATATTACAATACTCCTGTGATTGGATCCTGTTCGGAGGAAAACAGGCCTTTTAAGTTATGGTGAACATAAGTACGACTGTCAGAGGTCATTATGGCAATGACGTGTGCTTGTGGGCCATCATAATTAGGAGGTTCTGTCACAGCTGGTACCAGAGCATAATCACTTGAGTTATTGTAGTATTACTTTGTAAAACTTCAAAATGATTTGGGTCAAACAAATTTAATACTGATATTTTGGGTCCAAACTGCTTTTGCTTCTCTTAATCCATTCTATAGTTTCCTTAGCTCATATTTGAAAGCTTCGTAGTGAAGTATCATGTATAGTGCCCTATGTTATAAAGATTGCATGTGTTACTTAAATCTTTCTGTTAGATCGTAAGTACGAATGCATGCATCATGTTTAATTAATCTGCTTAAGTTACCTTCCCTTTTAAAGTGGTTTGGGTTAAGTAAGGTTCAATCCTATTCATGCTAACCTTCAGATCCCCCTATCTGTTCTCATCGTCCTAATTCTATCTTGCTTTAGGATGGCACGTGTGAAGATGACTCCTCGCAAGAAAACGGGTCCGCAAGGAGTGCCGCGTCATCAGTTGGCCGCCAGAGTTGATGGAGCAAGCAGTAGCCGTAATCCGAACCCGGATTCGGAGTCAGAGGTTGCAAGGCTTACATCAGAAGTAGAGCGACTGGAGCGCAACATGCGTTTTTGGAAACAGTTCCAGAAGGAGTCTTTGGAAAAGGAGACAGAAGCCAGGGCTCGTGTTCGTGAGTTGGAGTTTTATGTGACACACCTGGAGCAGTACAACACAGTCCTGCATGAGGAAGTTCATAGGCTAAATGATCTGATGAATCCCAATCATCAGCCCCAGGCAGTAGAAGATGATGTTGGTGCCGTGGTTGTTCCTGATGGAGAGGACAATGAAGAAGATCCGGAAGAAGATGAGCCCATGATGGAAAGTGGGGATGATGCAAGTCATGTCACTGGTGCAAGTGCTCCAGAGAATGAGGAGGAAGTGATCGTGATCAGCGATGATGATGAGGAGTGAAGTGTTGACATGAATGGTTGTGTAATATAGTAGTCTTTCCTGCTTTCCAAGAACCTTAGTGGGTGGTTTCTTGCTTGCAAGCCAGTTTGTAATGAAATAATGTAAGATAAGTTTGTGTTTGTATACAAGTTCTGTCCTAACTGCTTTTTAATTCAATAAAGCAATGTAAATAAACATGGTTTGGGTACAACAGATGGACGGTACTGGAACTTCCCAGGAAGGGGACCATAATCCGAATCCCCCACCGTTTCCACCTACCTTGGCAGAAGCTATTGCCGCACTGGTTAATGCCACTACCCTGTTGGCTCAGAATCAGAATCAGAATGGGAATCAGGGTCGTCGAGGCCGTAACAATGGAGGGGAAACCACTTATGTGGATTTCACCGATACCCGTCCACCAGTGTTCTCAAAGGCAGATGAGCCGCTAGAGGCGGATGACTGGCTCCGTACTATGGAGCAGAAGTTTGAACTTTTACAGTGCACAGAGCACCAGAAGCCTGTGTTTGCAGCACAACAACTCAGAGGTGCCGCAGGGGCGTGGTGGGCGAATCTGGTCGCCGCACAGCCTGCTGGCCACCGTGTCACTTGGCAAGAGTTTCGTGAAGCCTTTAGAGCACATTATATCCCAGATGGTGTCATGGCCATGAAGCTAGAGGAGTTTCTCTCACTGAAGCAAGGAAACCAGACAGTTCTACAATATGTGGGCAAATTTAATCATCTGTCCCAGTATGCAGCTGAATATGTGAATACCGATGCAAAGAAGAAGAGTTGTTTCATGAGAGGTTTGAGTACCAGAATCCAGGAAGCATTAGTCACCTGCTATAATGCTACTTACCATGAGATAGTCAATGTGGCTATTGCGTCAGAAGAGAAGTCCCGACTGCATAAGGAGTCGAAGAAAAAGAAGCCAGTGTTTTCAAGTCCGTCTGGCGGCATTAAGAAACGCCAGAAGTTTGTTTATCACCCTCAGAACCATTTCCGCCCAACTTATCGTCCACCGCAATACCAAGTTCAGCCGCAGACGTTTTTCCGTCCTACCGCAACCCCGCAATTTTTACAACAGCCGAATGCCCCTGGTATTCGAAACCAGACTCCAGTAACCCATAACTTTCCCTGCTACAACTGTGGAAAGCCAGGTCACTTTTCCAAGGATTGCCCGTATCCAAGGCAGTACAATCCTAATTATCCCAGAGCTCCTGTACCACAACAGCAACAACCTCAGAGCAAGAATAATAATCTGAATGTTCAGAAGAGTAAGGGTGAGAAGAGGAAGACTGGACGTGTATTCTACACTCAAGCAAGTGCAATCCCAGAGGGAGAACCTGTTATGATGGGTATGTTCCCTGTTGCTAATCATCCAGCAGTACTGTTATTTGATTCAGGTGCATCGCATACATTCATAAATCGCACCTTTGTTGTTAAGTATGACATTCCAATTATGGGAACACAAGAAGATTTCTTTATCCAGTCGCCCGGGGGACGACTGTGTACTAAGGAGATGGTACGTGACGTACCTATAGAGTTAGGTGGGCATATATTCCCTACCTCAATGATAATATTACAGAAACAGGATATAGATGTAATCCTGGGTATGAATTGGATGTACCAAAGAGGAGCCCTTATAGATGCACTGCACAGAACTATAAGGTTGAACCTGCCAGATAATAAATCTCATCTTCTTATCCAACTTCCTATCCCAAAGAGAACAGTTGAAAGGGTATGTGCAACTTCAGTACAGGAGATTTGTGATATACCGGTAGTCTGTGAATTTCCAGACGTGTTTCCAGATGATCTACCAGGTCTGCCACCAGACAGAGATGTAGAGTTTGTGATTGAGTTAAAACCGGGTACTGCCCCAATATCCCGGAGAGCTTACAGAATGCCACCCAATGAATTAGCAGAACTTAAGGATCAATTGCAAGAGTTACGTGACAAAGGTTTTATCAGACCCAGTTCCTCACCATGGGGATGTCCAGCTCTTTTTGTCAAGAAGAAAGATCAGACTTTAAGGATGTGTGTTGACTATCGACCGCTGAATGAAGTAACCATTAAGAATAAATATCCGTTGCCTCGCATTGATCTGCTCTTTGATCAGCTTGCGGGGGCAAAGGTATTTTCAAAGATCGATCTTCGATCAGGATACCATCAAATTAAGATTCGACCTGAAGATATTCCAAAGACTGCATTCACCACCAGATATGGACTGTATGAGTACCTAGTTATGTCTTTTGGTCTCACTAATGCACCGGCACATTTCATGTATCTAATGAATTCAGTTTTCATGCCAGAACTTGACAAGTTTGTGGTTGTCTTTATTGATGATATTCTGGTATACTCCAAAAGTGAAGAAGAGCATGTTGAGCATCTCAGAGTTGTTCTGACTCGTCTGAGAGATCATCAATTGTATGCTAAGTTCAGTAAATGTGAGTTTTGGTTAAAAGAAGTGCAATTCTTAGGACATGTGTTGTCAGCCGAAGGAGTAGCAGTAGATCCTGGCAAGGTGAAAGATATTCTGAATTGGAAGCCACCAATCTCAGTTCATGAAGTCCGAAGTTTTCTGGGAATGGCGGGTTATTACCGTCGATTCATACCTGACTTTTCAAAGGTAGCCAAGCCAATCACAGAGTTGTTGAAGAATCAAACTAAGTTCATATGGTCTCCAGAATGTGAAAAAGCTTTTAGAATTTTAAAGAGGTCATTGACAACTGCTCCAGTTTTGGCACAACCAGATATAGAAAAGCCATTTGATGTTTACTGTGATGCCTCGGGTATTGGCCTTGGTTGCGTATTGATGCAGGAAGGCAGAGTCATTGCTTATGCCTCAAGACAGTTGAAGCGCCATGAAGAACATTATCCGACACATGATCTTGAATTAGCAGCTGTGGTTCATGCATTAAAAATATGGCGTCATTACTTGTTAGGTAATACTTGCCACATGTATACAGATCACAAGAGTTTAAAGTATATCTTTACTCAGTCAGAATTGAATATGAGGCAAAGAAGGTGGCTTGAGTTGATAAAGGATTATGATTTAGAAGTACATTATCACCCTGGAAAAGCGAATGTAGTTGCTGATGCACTCAGTAGAAAGAATCATTGCAATTGTACGACTGTGAAGCCAATGGATTACAGTTTGTGTTACGAATTGGAAAAGTTGAATATTGAAATAATTCAACAAGGTCAGCTGACTAGTGTCACAGTAGAATCAACACTCAAAGATCAGATTGTATCTGCTCAGAGAACAAATTCCGGAATCACTCACATCAAAGAAAAAGTTAGAACTGGTCAACAGACAGATTTCAGTATTGATGAGGCAGATGTGTTATGGTTTAAGAACCGGCTAGTGGTCCCAAAGGTTCCAGAGTTACGTCGGCTCATTCTTGATGAAGCACATAGTACAAGGTTTTCTATTCATCCAGGAAGTAATAAGATGTATCAAGATTTGAAACAGAGATTCTGGTGGACCAAAATGAAAATTGAGATTGCTAAGTATGTTGCTAGATGTGATACTTGTTGTAAGGTGAAGGCAGTACACCTGAAGTCGGCAGGAATGTTACAACCCTTGCCCATTCCATCCTGGAAGTGGGAAGATATCAGTATGGATTTCATTACTGGGTTACCCAAGACCTCAAGAGGCTTTGATTCAATTTGGGTCATTGTGGACCGTTTGACTAAGTCAGCTCACTTTGTACCTGTGAAGGTTGACTATAGAGCATCTCGATATGTAGAAATATATGTTGCTCGGATTATGAGTTTACATGGAATACCCAAAACAATTGTTACTGACAGGGGTACTCAGTTTGTTTCGCAATTTTGGAGACAGTTTCAAAAGTCATTAGGTACTAAACTTCTTTACAGCACAGCCTATCATCCACAAACTGGGGGACAGACTGAAAGAGTAAATCAAATTTTGGAAGATATGTTAAGATCTTGTGCTCTCACCTATCAAGATCAATGGGATGAATGTTTACCGTTAGCAGAATTCTCATACAATAACAGTTACCAAGAGAGTATCAAAATGGCACCGTTTGAAGCATTGTATGGCCGCAGGTGCAGAACTCCATTGAACTGGTCAGAACCAGGAGAAAGATGGTTTTATGGAGTTGATCTGGTGAAGAAAACGGAAGAAAAGGTTAGGCAGATACAAAAGAATTTAAAAGTTGCTCAGTCTCGACAGAAGAGTTATGCAGATAAAAGACGTAGACCCTTGATGTTTAAAGTGGGAGATTATGTTTATCTGAAAGTGTCACCCATGAAAGGAGTTAATAGATTTGGAGTCAAAGGCAAACTCGCACCACGTTATATTGGTCCTTTTCAAATCATTGAAAAATGTGGGAAGGTGGCATATAGATTAAAGCTGCCTGAACAACTGTCAGCCGTGCACAATGTATTTCATGTATCACAAATGAAGAAGTGTCTGCAAGTACCTGATCAAGTGGTTGATGTTGAGGGAGTTGAACTTGAACCTGATTTGACATATTCTGAATATCCTGTCCGAGTTTTGGATCGAAAGGATCGTGTTACCCGGAGTAGAACAATTAAATGGTACAAGATACAATGGGATCAACATTCAGAAGAGGAAGCCACCTGGGAATCGGAAGGTTATCTGTTGGAGAATTTCCCGGAGTTCTTTGCTTCTATCTAGGTTGCAATTTCTTCTTTAAACTGTAACCTATCCTTTTAAAAATCTTTATAATGCAGAAAACCCCTACCCGTTTTGTAGACAAGTCTTGGACGTGTTTGCTTGACACGTTTCCTTTTCCATTACTTAACTCAAGGCTTTAAATCTCGGGACGAGATTTCTTTAAGGGGGAAGGGCTGTAACACCCCGGGTGTTATAGTGCTAATTAATCTGCCATGTCATCATAATGCATTGCAAAGCATCCCTGTTAGGTTAAACTTGTTATGCATCAACTAAAACGAGTTTACTTATTTAGGTTGAATGTGTTTCTCAGTGGTGTGCTCCGAACCCGAAAACCCTAATTTCGAATGCCACCGCAAATACTTAGTCCATGCCCTGCATAATTTGAGGTGTGCGACTGTGTTGCACACTAGTGTCAAGTGTAGGGTATGAGCTCAAGTACAACATCTAAAATGAAGCTCCAAATTTGAGTTTGAATTGGAGTCCCAAAACTTGTCACGAGTTTTCCGATTCAAATTTAAATTCAAATTTGGGGAGTAATGTAAAAGATTTTTTTTAAAAGCTAATTGGTCATCCAAGAGTGGCATTTGGTCAACCATGTCATGTTGGTCCAAATGATGCCCTTGGGTGAGGTTTTGATCACTAAGTAATCACCAATCAAAGTAGTAACAAATTTCGATTTAAAATTCCTCCGAAAACCCTAAATTTCAAAACCCTGTTTTACCCCTTTTGAAATAATTCAAAATCTAAGCAAAATTTGGAAAAAAGTTCAAAACCAAGTTTGTAGAACTTTTCAAGGGCTACAACTTTGGTGTTTTGAGTTTTCAAAGTTTTAGTGTAAAATGTGGAGCAATTTTGAAAATAAGCAAATTTCAAATTTAATTCATTTTTGTCCCCAAACTAAGATTTCAAAATGGAGGCTGATTTTGAAAAAGTTTTGAACAGCAAAGTTGTAGGTCTGGTCAAGATATACAACTTTGATGTTGGGAGATTTTGAAGTTTCAATGTAAAATCAAAAGTAATTTCTAAATTACCAAATCTGAAAAATGTGTCCCTTTTGAGTTTAAATTCAAATTTCAAAATCCAGTGAGAATTTGAAAAAGTGTTCAATACAAAACTTGTAGAGCTTGAAATTCTGAAGATTTCATAGATTGGAAGTTTTTCAAGTTGTTACATGATTTTGAGAGTAATTTGAGAAAACAGTTTGGAGTTTCAAAAGTTGGGGGGGGACAGCTATAGTGCACCGGCGAATCACGCACCGGCAGCGCGCGGCATGGGCGCCGGCGAGCCGCCGACGTCGCGCTGGCCGCTTCCACGACCTTCCATCCTGCCACCGCGACCACAGTGATCGCCTCGCGCTCTCCAGCTGCTTCTTTGGCTCCACAACTCTATATAAAGACCGTCACCGCCACTGTCGCCGTCGGTTTCACCATCGCCGCCGCCACCGTCTTCCTTTCGCCGGCCAAATTCGCCCTCCCTACTCCACCGCATCCATCTCCATCTCGCCAATCGTTCCGCCATCGCCTGGCGAATCTATTGCGCCTCCTTGTGTAGACGCTACTGCTCAGGATCGCCGGGGAGCCGTCGTCTTCTACCTCGGGTCACCGCCGTTCCCGTCGAGCCCCGCCACCGTGGCCAGCCGCCTCCAGAGCCTCTCAGCTTCAACCGATCACTCCTTCGTGATCGTGGTACGCCCCTGATGCTCCCTGACCACTCGCCTTGATCGTTTCACCGTTGTGTTGTCGAGTCGCCGGTCACCGTGGTTGTCGGACCGCCACCGTCGTCGGTAAGGTAGCACCGGAGCTCGAGACGAGCTGCAAGTTAGCAAAACGGGTTCGCTAGGTCGCGTAGAGGCTGTCGGATCGCTCGGTTGGTCGACCGAGGCTTTGGTCATCGGCCGGTCACCGCGGGCGAGCGCGCGAGCACGCGGGAGCGAGCGGGCGAGCGGGAGGAGGAAGATGACAGGTGGGGACGCAGTGTCAGCGAGTGAGAGAGAGAGCCAGCGCGCGGGGCAGGCCGCTGCTGGGCCGCGCGGCTGGGCCGGTCGCGAGCGCGAGCGCGGGCGCGCGCGA
This sequence comes from Saccharum hybrid cultivar R570, assembly GCA_038087645.1. Lineage (NCBI taxonomy): Eukaryota > Viridiplantae > Streptophyta > Magnoliopsida > Poales > Poaceae > Saccharum > Saccharum hybrid cultivar. The sequence goes on along the minus strand of JAQSUU010000043.1, from coordinate 2,019,119 downwards.
GCGGGCCGCTCGGCTGGGCCGGACCGGAGGGAAGAGGAGATCGGCCCGGTTCGGTTTTTCGTTTTTGTTTTCTTTTTCAAATAAATGAATAGTGTTGCTATTTGTTTATTTCATTAAAAATTGTGTAGAGTTCCAAAATTCATGAAAATTTTTGTGTAAGCTTTTCAATGTATAAACTATCTAGGAAAAATGTTAAATCATGAATTTGAATACTTTGAGCAGTAGAATTAATTAGTTTCATTAAAGATTAAATGCAACTTCCAGTAATTTTAATAATTAATTTATTTATCCAAAAATTATAAAATTTATTATAGCACTGTTATAAGTCATTCTTAACCCATAGAAAAAGTTTGAGCTTGATTAGGTAAAATTTGATCAACTTCTAATTATGCCCTAATTATTAAATAGAAAATAAATATTAATTTGAGAACTTTAAGTGTTGTGTGCCTTTTGATTGAGTGATGTCCTTAGGTCACTATCCTTTTGTGATCTCTGGCACCTTAATTTCATGATTGAGCTCGTTAGTAACTTGTTAGGTTAAAAGCTGGTATTGCGGGAAAACGTCGCTACTAGTTAGTAGGTTTTCTGTTTACGTTTGTACTGTGAAGAAAAGTTGTACTCAAATCGTAACCGTGGCATGTTATCATCAAGCATCATGTTTATCATCGAGCATCATGTTAAAGCATGTTATGTATACGTGTAGTCTCCGCTTTCGAGGAAGCCGAAGTCGTCGATCAAGCTTCCGGAGAAGAGCGATCGTCGGTGGGTTCCGGACCAGGGGGTGAAGTCCTCGAGTCTGAGTCGGTCGTCGTGTTTGAGCAAGGCAAGCCCCGGTGCATTTAAACCCTACCTTGAGTTTTACAAATGTTTTATTATTTATATTATGGTTGACTGCATTAAGTAATTAGGAGTTGAGTGATAACCTAATTGCTGCATTATCATCCTTGATTATTGTGATATCAACCTTGATACCTGCTTTACAGAAAATGCGTAGTATGCTTCGCTATGCTTAGAAGTTAAGCTTTTAAATGAATGTTTACATAGCCATGACGGCATATCGAATGAATATTGAAATATGTGAATGAACTTGTAAGATCGGGCGGGTGGTTTGGCCACTGCTAACATGCATTGGGAAAGGAGTCCCACTGTATTGTTTCCGCCTTATCAGTTAAGGACCGTACGTTGTTGGCCCTCGCGTCATGGAGTTTTTATTAGTACTAGCCATGTACCCATGTCGGGTAAGCCTTACTTTGGTTAGTCCATTACGAGAACGTCTAACCTCGCACTGGGAGTGGAGAGATGGCGAGAGTAATGTGTACCCTCGGGGCTAGAATCGGGCCGGGTTCGAGGAGTACTGTGCTCTCGGGTGGCGATGGACACGTTCTGGTTTTGGGAAAACCCGAGTAAGAGTTGATATATGCAAGATTCAATTCTACATATGTCGTGTGGTTAGGAATCCCCAGCTGGGTAAATGAAGCGGTTCGAATCGTCGTTACTCCACGAGAAAGGAGTCTTGGCCTTGCACCAACATCGTAGTTAAGAACTGGAATTGAAAGAAAGAATGAGAAAGGTTTTGATGATAATTACTTTGATCTAGATTAGGATCACCTAGAATTGGTTAATGAACCATCAATGGTAAAAGTAAAATGTTGAAGATAAGGACTTACTTTAATAAGCTTTTCTGCAAAAAGAAAATTTGATTCTTGATTACCCGTACCTTGATTCCCTAAAGCTAGCATGCCCTTGGAGTCTTTGTCTTAGTCGGGTAAGTCTTGTTGAGTACTCTCGTACTCAGGGTTTGTTAACCCCTTGTTGCAGGTGCGGTTCATGAACAAGTCTGCTTCGAGCCTTGTTGCATGACCGTCGTGGTTGAAGACAGTGACGACGAGTAGATTGTGTGGCCTTTGGGCAAGGCATCTCGCTTGTGTGATGTAATAAAGTTACTACCGATACTTCTCTACTACTGGTTTGTAATAATGTTACATAAGGTTTTAAGTTGAAAACTGGTTTATAACCTAAGTTATTGTAAGACTTCCGCTACTTTACTCTGTTGAATATTTTGAATAAACTGTTGTAATATTACAATACTCCTGTGATTGGATCCTGTTCGGAGGAAAACAGGCCTTTTAAGTTATGGTGAACATAAGTACGACTGTCAGAGGTCATTATGGCAATGACGTGTGCTTGTGGGCCATCATAATTAGGAGGTTCTGTCACACCTCCGCTCTTCCTCTTCTTCTGTATATCCCCCGGCAATGTTTCCCCTATCTGTCGCTTTTCATCCCTCTTCAATCTCTTGAACTTACCCCCCGATTTAACTTTCTCCTCTTCCTTTTTCTTATCAACTAAAAAGGTCTGGGTCTTCTGCATGGTGCTATCCACGTGCACCTCACCCCGTTCAACACCCCCTTCTTTGGGAACAGTTCAGTTCTCACCCCATCTGAAACCTTCTCCAAGTGTTGCACCTCCTTAATAGGGCTCATCACCTCCTCCTCATCATCATCATTCCTCCCCTTGATCACCTTCACAATCCCCTTTCTGAATTCTTTCTCCATGAAGGTCCATCCGACCTAGATTTGCCTCCACTGCCCCAGCTTTTAGAACGGCCAGACCTCCAAGAACCCGATCCTCCAACACTCCCAATCGCCTTCCGAGGAGGTATATATCGCAACTCCCTACCGTATGGAGCTTTCTCCCCCTTCCCCAACTTCTTCGAACAAGTACGATCCACATGACCAATTAACCCACATATGTAACAGAAGTCAGGCAAATGTTCGTAAGTGATTGGGCACCACCTATTACCTTTGTCTGGCCCCAGATCCGCTAAGATTCCACGCCGGAGAGGCTTCCGGATATCCATTCGGATCTTGAGACGTAGATCTCTCCCCACCGCCAAATCACCCTCCTCTCCAGTCACCTCCATGAATTCTCCAACATCATCGTCGATCGCCCTGGCAGCAGCCTGGTTCATCAGGCCCATCGGAAGGCGCTCCACCCGCATCCAGATCGGCACAAAGGAGAAGTCAAGCTCATCCACCGATTTCGCCTCATCATACTCCGTGACCACCAGAAGTTCCTTTGAGATCATCCATGGCCCATCCTCTAGCGCCCTCCTCAAACCCGACGCCTGGTTGAAAGAGATCAAGACATTATCTCCAAGATCTTTACATGAGATTCCCCTGGCCGGGCACCAAATCCACCCCACAGATTTCTCGATCACCTCGGACCGAACACTCCTCTCTGAGAACAACTTCGCGAGTGGTCTTTAAGGAACATGATTGGAAAAGTTATCTTAGATCTAGTAGCTAGTTTATATTCTTGAGGGTGCCTTTAACTGTGATGTTAATGCACAGCCTCATGAGCCATGGTATATGTATGCAGTAATACCCTTGGTGTGATACCCGTGCCTGTTGTCACTAATGCAGATGTGCGTACCATGTTAGCGAAAGATGAAATGCCTTGTGCTGGTTTCGTTGCTGTCGGTTCGTGGCTCCCAAAATTACACGCGCCGTGAACAGCATCCAGCTATCGGTACAACACTCATGTGGCTTAGAAAGTTTCGAAATTAAGGTTATGTTTAGTTGGGGAAAGAAAAATTTTTGGATGTCACATCGGATATTCATTGGAAGGGGTTTTCAGATATTAATAAAAAACTAATTATATAGCTCGTCTGAAAACTGCGAGACGAATTTATTAAGCCTAATTAAGCCATCATTAGCACATGTGGGGCTACTGTAGCACTTAAGGCTATTTATGGACTAATTAGGTTTAAAAGATTCGTCTCGCGATTTTTCACTAAACTATGCAATTAATTTTTTTCGTCTACATCTTGTGTCCAAACGCTCGTGTTACTGTAGAACCCAAAAAATTTTTAGAACTAAACCAGACCTAAACTAATGAAAAATAGAAACAAGAATTTATCACTAGATTGTTTCAAGCAAAAGATGTGATGGCGTCACAATTAATGTTGACGGTGCCTTCATTGCTGAGTCGAGTGCCGCGGCGGTGGGTGTCAACTGTCTAGTACGGGATGCGGAGGAAACACAAGTGTCCGCGTGCTTGGAACTTGGAAGTTATCATCAGGCTGCCTGGCGTCGAGTCGTCGACCGTGGAGACCGGAGAAGCGATTTGTTTGGCCCAAACCTCGTTGTTTTTTTTCTTATTTATTTATTTTCTTTTAAAAAACTGCTTTTCTGACTTTTGGTTTTTAGCTTCGGTTGATTTTTTGTTATTGGCTTTTCTAGCAAATCTTCTTAACCGACTTTTCTGCGTAAGTCAACTGTTTAGTTGAGCTGGGCTGTTTGCCAAGACAAAAAGACAGCGAAAGCTGGTCAGGTAATCAATGTTGGAAGGGGCAGAACCAGATCAGCCTGTTCGCTTGAACTTATCAGCCTGGCTTATTAAATATGGTGCAGTGTTTTTCTCTCACAACAAATTAGCCAACAGTACTTTCAACTATGGCTTAAGACCCCATCGTCATCGATGCACTCTGGGATAGCCGGTAGCTATTGAGTTTAGTGGCTCGGAATGTAGGCACTGCATTGTTAGGCTAGTCTCAGTAAGGAGTTTCATGGTCAGTTTTTAACACACCCATATTTTGAAAACAGTGCAGAAGAGTTTCGTCCTCATAAAACTATTTCTACTCCCATGAAACTTTCATCATCTCTCTTAATCAATGCAGTGTCATGTCAGCGTATTTAATGTCCATAAAACTCTATGAAACCGCCATTAAGATTGATTTTGGCCTTAGACTCTATGAAACCACTGTTAAGATTGATTTTGGCCTTAGAGTAAACCAGAGTCGTGTGATCGTGTCTTTTGTCGAGGTTCCCAAGTGTGTCCGTGACTTTTAAATCGTGATGACATTACTTAATCCACTGTGGGCCTTTTAGATGCATATGTATTCACCTTAGTTTGTAGTTATTGCAGTGGATTCAAGTAAAACTTAGTTTAATTTTCACTTAATCCACTTCAACAAATATGTCCAATGCAATTTTTTTTCATACCACTGTTAGCTGTAGCATAAAATATGCAAGTTGTAGCCTGCCGAGGAAGCCAGAAATGGTGAAGCTTGCCATGGCGCAGTCAATATGAAACACGCTTCGCTCATGCCCATCGACCCAATAAAATAATCAATTCCAAATAAAAAGAATTTGGTTCGAATTTAAAACATCTGCAACTCCTAATCTGAACGGTCTCGTTGCCGGAAATAACGCCTTGTCCAGAATTACCCAGTATCAGGCTTTTCATCACGTCTGCAAGACTTGACCGACCAAGAATCGACCCTTATACACAAGTTATGATCAAAACACTAGCATTACAGAGGCGAGAGACATCACAAGCACGAGCCTCTGAAAGAATGTTTCAACTCATATATTACAAAAATTACAATGCCCTCCAAACTTGCTAACTATTTCCAGAATGAGTTGTGCCCTACAGTTTCAACACAGTTACTTACCTGAATCTCCAAGCTAATTTTTTTTGTCAAGATCAGGTCAGCATTCCGCTTACTCACAACAGCATCAGCAGGGCGGCAACTTCCAGCATTTTTCATGTGCCAAAAAGGGCGCCTGAATGGCTGCACCAAGAGCAGAAGGAAACCTGATGATGCCCTAGGATAATTTACACCTAAAAAGCCCAACAATAATTACATTAGCCGATGCTGGCGAAGGCCCTTGCCAAAATGGGGTTGCATCAATCTAACATATAGACCGTTCTGGTCCATCAGAGAGTCATGTGTGCCCTGCTCAACTATCCTACCACCATTTAGGACAACAATGTTATCCACATGCTTCATCATTGCTGCCCTGTGGGCAATGAGAATTGTTGTCTTGTTACCCATGACCAGAGTGTCGAGAGCTTCTTGTACCACTCTACTTGATTCGGACTCGATTGCAGAGCTGGCCTCATCCAACAACAATATAGGCGCATTCTTCAAAACCACCCTAGCAATGGCAATCCGTTGCTTTTGCCCAGGTGTTAGATCAACCCCTCTCATTCCCACATGAGTGTCATATCCATGTGGCAAGCTGCTGATGAAATGATGCGCATTTGCTATCCTTGCAGCTTCCTTCATCTCAGCCTCTGTTGCATTGTGCCTTGCATAAATAATGTTTTCTCTTATGGTCGTTGAGAAAATAACTGGATCTTGCTGAATCAGTCCCATGTGGCTACGCAACCATCTAAGGTTAAATGATTTCAGATCTCGACCATCCAGTAGAACTTGGCCTGAAACAGGGTCATAGAATCTCTCAATCAAAGAAATAACGGTGCTTTTCCCTGATCCTGAAACCCCAACCACTGCAACTGTCTGCCCACCACTCACTTTAAGATTAAAGTTACTCAGCACAAGAATGTCCGGGCGAGCAGGATAAGAGAAATCAACATTCTTGAATTCAATGCTTCCGTAGACATTGGGTGGTTTCAAGCCGGTGGTATCATCAGGATCAATCTTTGGCTCTCGGTCAATAATTTCAAATACTGACGTAAGAGATTTCCTCCTTTTAAGAATGTAAGGTGCAAGTCCAAATGGCTCCACCAATGCGAATGATGCAAATGAAAACAGAATGTACTCTTTTAGTCCTGTGGCTATTGTCAGACGTTGTTGGTCAACAGAAATAGCAGTGTACCAAAGAAGCAGGGCATTGCAGGCAAAAAGAAGGAACTGGGAGAAACCAAAGCCAAAACCTATAGCCAGTCCTTGCACAAGACTTTGTTTTAGTATCTTGCCAAGATGTAGTCTGTACAGTTCCATTATCTTATCCCCAGCACAGAATGCTACTACAGTGTATATGTTCCGCACTGCATCTTCAAGCACTAACGAAGCCTTTCTATGCATTTCCTGGATTCCTCTTGAGAAGCCAGCAAGCCACAATTTCTGCAACACAAGTTATTAGACCCATTAGAGATTTGCCAGTGTACTAATGTGCTACAGTTATAACATATGGAACATTTTCTTTTTGATTGCCTCAACCTTCGATTACAAGCTGTAGTATCTGAACTCACGTACCAACTCACACCACACGCACGCACCCTAACACACTCACACCCCTAGTGCATAAGCTAGACCTACAATTCATATCTAAGGCTAGAAGTACACGGCTGGAAGGTATGACAGTGGTGCCACATCCGTGCGAGGCAACTGATACTTATTATGGGGGAAAACCCCGGTGAGGAAACGCAGACGATCCCAGGGATCGAACCCGCGCCCGGCCGATCGCCCACTGCGAAAGCGTACCGACTGAGCTAGCGCTCGTCCTCATAACATATGGAACATATGAAGAAGCACTGCTGCAAAGAGCAAGCAGCATGATATAAAAATTTCAATATCTGTAACCCATATATAGTCATTTTTTATTTGAGAGGGGTAGATCGTAAAGGGAACTGTCACAAAGCCCATTCTTAACATGAAAAGTAATATTTTAGAGTTTGAAGTCTTCAGTAATCTTTGACAGACTATTCAATCTTACACGTGCAAGCTTCAAAGTAAATGCTAGGCATCAAATTTCTGTTAACATACCAATCTTTTAAAGGGATATAGCAAACAAATAAAGAAATCTTTATTACCTGTGCAATAGCAGATATGACAAGAACTGGCAAAGTTGCAAGTGCAACAAGTGCCACCCGCCATCCCAACAACATTCCAATAAGGAGAGCCACAGATACTGCAGCAGTGTCTTGTATAAATATGGAAAGCCGGTTACTGAAGGCAGCACGGACAAATGTAGCATCATTTGCGAGGCGCATGGACAGTGTATCAGCATTGTTCTCCTCTTTGTCAAACCATCCAACTTCATTGCGTAGCATTGCTGTCAAAGAAATCATAAATAAGAATTACACTCTAATAAGGTAAAACTAACTACACGATTAGCAGAATACAAGAACAGCATATAAAGACGCAGATTGCAATTACCTGAGAACATCATCCTTCTTATGCGCTCAGTCATCTTCTCCCCCATTATTCCAAAATAGAAATGTTGCAACCAGTTGACCAGCACTGTAATAACACCCATGCCTACTATGAATAAACACCATCTGTTCACTTCGTGGCGCATATCACGGATTTCTATTTGATAGTATGCTGACACTATAAGTGCTATTGTGTAAGCAAGCAGTGGATTAAATGAGCCAAATATAGCAGCACCAATTGTACCTAAAAGAGCATAAGGCCATTCAGCAATACTAAGTGTTGCAAGACGCCAAAAAGATGGAGGTTTCTGGTGCTGAACCTCATCCAGTTCACTCTGTTCAGAACTCGTATCATCTCGTTCACTCCGTGGTCTGCTAAAAGTTTGTGAATGTGAACGCTCATTCTTAGGATCAGAAGTCAAAAGAGGAGATATGGGTGAGTCAGGTTCTGAATTCTTAGATGACTGCCGCTGTATAGGATGGACATCAACTTTAGGAAGATCAGGTAATTTCATTTCAAAACTATCCTGTCTCTTAATGGACGGTGTTCTGTCAGTTTCAATTGCAACCATAGGTATCCCGTTGTCCATAGTTTGTTCTGAAGGTGGACTTCGATCCTTTGGTGAATCATGAGAGTTTCTGTTTGTATCTGATCGCCAAAATTGAAGCATGCCATGTGTCCTTTGTAGTGAAGGTGATTTTGCCATCTTAGGAGAGGACGACTCTTGAAAGTATTGGCTCACTGATGTGTCCTCAATTTGGAGCGACTTACGCTCCCTGCTGTTCTTGGTAGGCATCCTGTCATGAAACAAAATAGGTAAGGTAGTCCATATCAAATCATACACTTTTTCAGCAGATATGATGGAACAAACATTCAAATAAAAACCAAGAACAAACAAATATTCATAAAGTATAAATACAAAAGGTTAAGCAAAATCTCTTCAGCACGGTTGTATTTCAAATGACGATATAGCTATCAATGCTCTAGGATCTAAAAATTAGTTAGTACACCCTCCGTCCTAGAAGGTATAAATTCTAGAACAGTGTTATGTTAAAGTATGTTAAGTTTGACCAAATTTATATAAAAAAATTACTAATATTTATTGTACTAAATAGGTACCATTAGATTCATCATGAAACATATTTTCATAATATATTCTTTTGGCATTATAAACATTAATATTTTAAAATATATATTTAGTCGAACTTTAGGCACTTTAACCGAGAATGCATCTAGAATTGCATTCTTTTTGGGACGGAGGGAGTATCCACAAGTACTAGATATGCTTAGCCACATGTTGGGTAATGCCTATGAAAAAAAAGGCTTTACCTTTTGGGTAGTTTTGTTGCTTCCTCACACCTTAAAAGCTCAGCGTACAGCCCATCCAAGTTTAGAAGTTCATCATGTGTCCCCATTTCAACAAGATGACCCTCCTCCATTACAGCTATATAATCAGCATTTTTAATGAGGCAAAGACGTCTAGCAATTATAATGGTTGACCTTCCCAACATGAGAACATCTAATGCTTCTTGTACAGCCTTTTCAGCTTCAAAATCAAGTCCTCCCGTGACCTCATCAAGCAACAGAATGGATGGATTCGAAAGCACAGCACGAGCAATAGAAATTTTGATCTTCTGTTCATCAGTGAGTGCTATACCAGCTCGACCAACCTACAGAATTTCTAAAAGTGAGTACCAGAGATCCAATGCCTAAGCAGTCTAGCCTTGTTGGACAACAAGATATATATATGGTACTTCCTTTACCTGGGTTTCATACCCCTTTTCAAGTGAACTGATGAACCCATGGGCATGGGCTGTTTTTGCTGCCTCTTCTATCTGATCAAAGGTAGCAGATCTTCCATAAGCAATATTTTCCCGAATGCTCAAACTCAATAAGGCTGGTTCTTGTGTGACCAGACCAATCTGGCTTCTTAACCATTCTACTTTCAAATTTTTTATGTTTTCCCCATCCAAAAGAACTTCACCTGAAACATAAATAGTAGTAGTCTTTTAAATGGAGGAATAGAAGTGGAAAACAAAAGATGCTTGTCAGTGCTATTACCTAATGTTGGATCATAGAATCTCTCCATCAGAGGAATTATACTGCTTTTCCCCGAGCCATTTCTACCAACAAGTGCCACAGTTTTTCTTGCCGGTACAGTGAGGAAGAAACCACTTAATATTGGGATTTCAGGACGAGACAGGTAGCTAAAGTACACATTTCGAAATTCAATATTCCCCTGCACCTGGGGTAAGGTTGTCCCTTCTTGATTGGTGCTGGAAGTTGAACGACTAATCATCTCATATAGTCTATAAGCAGCAATGCGCCCTTGCTCAAATGAATAGAAGTTTGTAGCTGCTTGATTCAAACCACTACAAATTTAAAAAGAAACATAGATAAGGATATATATATGATGGAATAATTTATATAAAGCAAAACTTCTGCATAAATTAAGTCACTTACAGGCCGCTCAGAATTACAGAGAATAAAGCTACCACAACTTCACCACCATCAGCTTTTTTGCGATGGATCAGATGTCTTCCAACCCAAAGTTGCAAAGCACAAGAGCAAATGGCAAGTCCATATGTAAATCCAAGACCAATCCCTTGGACAAGGCTAATCAGAATTCCATATCTAAGTGTGGCTTGAAGTGAGGTGGCATAGGAATACTTTGCAAGAGTTTCATTTGTAAAAGCATACAGTGTCCTGATGTATGAGATGGCCTGTACATGCACATGTAACATTAGAACCAGGCATATTTTAACTTATTAATTAATTGCACATCAAACCAGAGTGATCGTATAATCTACAAAGTCAACAGTGCAGAATAGCTGCCCTCTGATACAGCACTGTTGACATTGGAGATATGGCAGCCATGAGCACTGTATCAGACAGTGGCTTAGATTGGTGCATTCTTAAAAAAAAATCAAAAGAAACATTGGCACAATGAATAAAGGTAGCACCTGTTCAGCAATGCTAGCCGCTTCGGCATATGCATCTTGAATGTTTTCAGCCAGCCTATGAAGGAATATGTTAGATATTCCTCCTGCTGCAACAATCAAGGGTCCAGTGGCAAGAGTTAGAAGTGCTATTTGCCAACAATTCAGAAGGCCAACAATGAGACCACCAACAAATGTAGCCATATTATGTATGTAGTTCCCAACCTACAAAGAAACTCAGTTGTTAGGACTTAGGAGACCCTAAAAGTGACGAGGTTCACTCTGCAGATCATAATTCCAGAGGAACATATGGTTACTTCACACTTTGGGCTTACTTTCTCGCTTATAGCTGACTGAATGAGCAATACATCACTGAGCACTTGACTAACAATATCTCCATTGTTACCATATGTATCAAAAAAACTCATGTCTTGATTTAGCAAAACCTGAACATATTTTGATCTGATGACAGCAGTCTGCCGTTCCCCAGTTAAAATCCAACATGATACCTCTGCAGAACTGAAATAATCAGGAATTTGTGTTTGTGTTGAGTGAGAACTGCAATTTAAATGGCAATAGTTACTTACCTATCCATCCTGCAACGAAAACACCAGCAGCAATAAAGACAATATACAAGGCATGCTGCAACGTTGATGAAAAAATGTAAGAGGGCAAGATATCAATTTCAGAATACAGGAAAGTGGGAGGGAGGGTCCTAAGGGACAAAAGAAACATGCAAGGTCACATGCAAAAATGCAAGGTCACACCCGTTTGGAGAAGTTTGGATAGTAACTTCTTACAAGTCCAAAATTTGGGTACAAGCAGAATCAAACAACTGAGTAAATAAATGGATTGCCATAAACGACAAGACGGAGTACAACGATAATAGTGCACATCAAATAATGAACTAGATGTGGGGATCCTAGGAGTGTTCCAGATAGCAGTCATTATGAGATAACGTAAGTGTTTAATGTAGAATATTTTAGAAATTACTTGGTTACCCCCTGAGGAAATGAGTTCCATCAGTCCTGTTTTTTTTTTCAGTTCCTCTTGTCAAGATGAAGCTGCCATATCCCCATAATTTTATCTCCACCTACAGGATACACCAGCTATGAAAAGAGAGTGTCCAGTGAAACCTTCACTTGGCTGCTTCAATTACCTTGTTTGCAAGAAAATTTCTAAAATGGTTATAACTAAACTACTAAAGGCAGCTATAGGATATTCCAGGCAACCTTACAGAAACTAAATGAATATTATAGAGTATAAAATAACTCATATCGTTCAGAATGCAAAACTCTTTTAAAAACATTACAATCACACAAGGATACAATATCAATGACCACCAAAGGACATCAACAAGTATCAACCGTTCCCTTAACGTGTTAACAGCTAAGAAACACATATTACACCAATAAACGTCTTTAGACCCTGGCATCCTTGAGACCAAGGAGACCATCCTGCAACTAACCTCGACATAAATTTTTTAAATGGTAAATTCCATAAGACACTACTAACATTTAAACCATGGCCACTTCACTCTTACATTCTCCGTCTCAACATATACGCAATTTCAAAAGGTGCATCCACAGCAGCAGCACCCAAACATTGAGCAAAGGTGATACCAAGCACAGCCCAACCCACCAATTCCAGTTTCTAATAACGTATGATGGCTTTGGAAACTTTGCATCGAGACGAAATCAAAATGGACTGATTTGAAGTGATAACTTGAGTTATAAACATAACTGCACTTAAAAAAAATGCAGAGCAGCAAACATGTGGAGTTGGAAACCTTCCTAGCCCTAATGTTTGAAATGCAACCTAGAGCTAGAAGCACCTATTCAATACGAACCTGTATCCTATAGAATTGCCATGTCCCCAGAGTAACAAACATTTGTAGCTAATCAATAGAAAGAGAAAGCTGATCAATAGGGGAAAAAAAGTGAACGGTCTTCTGAGAATGGCATTGCATTAAGGGAGAACAGATAATCCGCCATATAAAAATTTTAAAATTTCAAACATCCTTCCACCTAAAATCGAAAATATAACAGTTATTGTATGTACAACTAAGTGTCAAGCATCAGAAGTATCAGCTTACCTCCTTAAACCGCCGGAGCAGCTCATCACTGCGGCCATAGAGAGACGACCCAACCCGCTCAGAGTCGAGCAAATTCAGGGCCCTCCCGAAGTAGTGAAGGTACACAACGAGCGCGGCGCCATGCGCAGCAGCAGCAAGCGCCCCAGCAGCCATAAGGGCCCAGTCGACCCCATCGGCGAACTCGAAAAGCCTCCAGAACGACACCGCCGCGGGCGGTGGCTCGACCTCGTCGTCCTCCACTTCTTCCTCTCCGGCGCCAGCGCCTTCCCCCTCCCTCGCCCCCACGCCGGCATCCCCCGCCGGCCCATCCCCGTACGGCGACGGCGACTCCGGCGGCTCGGAGACCTCGGATACGGGCGTGAGCGGCTGTACATGGGGCGATGCCCACCCGAACAACCCAGTCGGCACCATCTCCTTCTCGACGCCTTGCGCAGCTCGACGAAGCCGTCAGAATTCAAAAACCCTAGGATCCAACGGAGCCCATCACCACAACCAACCCCGAGACGGCGACTACGGGAAGACGCGGCGGCGGTGGAGGCGGCGGCGACGACCAGGTCGCTTCCGAAGCGAAGCTCAAACCGCCTCCTAATAAACTAACTCCAAGAGGTCAGTCCCGCAAAGGAGAGACCCTTTGAAAAACTCTAATCTCGGCGGCACACGGCAGCGACGACCCGGTCAGAGAGATTCGGCAGCCTCTACCACACGAGAGGAAGCCACTCCAGTACTCCACGCTGGGCTCCTCGGCGGCGGCTCGTCGCCGGCGAAGAGGCGGAGCGGGCGCGGCGGTGGGGATGGTGTGCGCCTAGTTGTGTGTTTTCTTCGCTTCTGGCGTGCGGGAAGGAAAGGTCAGGAAGAGGGGGCCCGTGCGTGTGATTGCGGTGTGATGGGCGGGGCCCACATGGCGGTGGCCCTTTCTGCCTGGTGTTTGGTGTAAAGCGGGTTGGCGTGTGTGGCGCGGGGCCCACTTGGCGGTGGCAGGGTGGTCTGGGCTGGAGGCGCGTACGGCACCGGTGGGCCAGGGTTGACAGCGAGAAGGGGGGAGTTACGTGTCCCGTGTGGCTGTGGAAAAAATTTTCGCGCGACGTTGGAATTAGACGGGCGGGATTGGTGCGGAAAGGTCTCGTGGGCACCGAAGATGGAGGGGCCTGCCTGCGCCTGGTGGCATGAGCTGTGTTGGTGTAGCTTTCTTCCCCTGCTAGGGACACACGAAATTGGAGGCCCCGTGTTGTGGAATTGCTAGCTTCTGAAAACAGCTTCGTTGCAGGCCTGCAGCAACACGCTCATTTGTTTGTGCTTTCCGACTGTGACAGATAGGATGTTTGGATACAGTGGCGTCGGATTAAATGATGCTATTGTATTTAATTAAGAAAATATTTTGTCAAGACATACTCATATATTATGAATGGAAAAAGTCTAATTGACCCCCAACTACTAGGGGTGATCTAGTTTACCCCTCAACTATGAAACGGTCTAATTTACCCCATGAACTTTGCAATACCGGCCAAATCACCCCCTCGAGCGGGTTTGGACGGTGGATGCTACAGTAACAACGGTTGCTACAGTAACATTTGTTTTGTCCTTTTCTTTTTATTTATTTCGTCTGAATCTTTGAAAAATCATAGTAAATCACAAAATAAAAAATTCAATTTTGTTGGACTCCACATGAGTAGATCTACACAGTGAACATATAATATAGTATGCTTTAGTACAAAGTTTTTTCTGTAAATTTTGATCTATTTTTTTCTGTAATTAATTTGAATAATTCATACAACAAAAACTTTGTACTAAAGCATACTATATTATATATTTACTGTGTAGATATACTCATGTGGAGTCCAACAAAATTGAATTTTCCATTTTATGATTTTTTGTGATTTACTATGATTTTTCAAAGATTCAGATGAAATAAATTAAAAATAAAAGGACAAAACGACTGTTACTGTAGCAAAAACCGTTGTTACTGTAGCAAACCCCCCGTCCAAAACCGCTCGAGGGGTGATTTGGCCGGTTTTGCAAAGTTCAGGGGGTAAATTAGACCGTTTCATAGTTGAGGGGGTAAACTAGATCACCCCCAATAGTTGGGGGGTCAATTAGACTTTTTCCTATTATGAATTAGAAATACCAGACAGCGAGTTAGTGTTTATGGTGGATAGCGGATGCATAGTTACAATATCAGAATATTTCAAATAGACAAAACTTTGGACCTTACATCAACACCAACCTCATGTTTGTTAAATATAATCATAAGTTTTTAGTTAATTACAAATCATGGTATAAAAATGTAAAGAAACATAAACAAATAATAAAGAAGATGTGCTTAAACAAGTTAACATTAAGATTTCATATCAATTGAAGATAATATCATTCGTCATCCCAACATTATTTATCATCACTCAAATCACCATGCTCAGCATTTTTGTTGTCATGGGTACATCCACATTGTTACTTGAACCATCCACATAGCGAATAGTGACCTAACTACAATAATAGCAGCATGCTAGGTTTTAACCGGCTTTGTAGCAGTAGAGGGTCGCTACCGTTATAAGGACTGTTATTATGGGTGCTACTAGCGATATTTATTACTATGATTATATGTAACATATTATAACATTCAAACCAACTTTACAAATCCAAATTTATGTTACTTGTTTAAATTTGAAAGTTAGATATTATTTTATATATTTGTATATGGTCTTTTATCACTTTACTCTACTACCTCCTCGCTATATTTCTTTTATTTCTTTCCCTATTCATTTATAGTGACCATACTTACTCAGTGTGGTATGGTTGGATAAGGTTCGAGGGCCTCGCAATTGAATGTAAAATGCATTTGCATCGCACATTTGTGGATGATCTTAGCGTGTAAATAAAGAGGTAGTGAGATTAGCAACATTAGAAAACCAAGACAATTTGTATAGTAACACTCGTTGGTTGATGTCTTTAAATGGAATGTAGCCTAAAATGTTAGATGTAAAGAGCATTTGTTTATTAAGGTTCATAAACAAAACATTAACATACCATAGCTTGTTAGATAGTTGTTTATTTATCAGTCTGACTGTCATAGCTCTGATCTGGCTGACATAGTTTTCCTCCATTTGTTGACGACTAATGCCTTTTGCGAACCATCCAAAAGGTGTGGAGATCAGACTCCTATCCAAACAACTGGCAGTGCTCAAAGTCTATATTGTCTATGATTTTGGAACCCGTATATGTAATAATGGAATTGATGTGTCGCTGTAGGATTATTTTGAAACAAGGCACTTCAATCCAAATGGTGGTTTCACTATTTGTCTCTTTTCAATTATTTTATGTTTGGACGGGTCTAGTGAAACTGACACGTATACCCTATACACTTTTTATTCTCCGCGTGTACTATTTGGACAAAAGCAAATGATTACACTTGCACCTATAAACTCTAAATTTCATTACATCATACATCTACATAGCACACCTTTTTAGTACACCACACCTACTTAGAAATTAGAGTTATACTAGTGCAGGGCGCGCGCCATCGCGCGCACCGGTAAAATTTTGAACACCGAGAAAAATTGCGGAATGATAAGGTATATTGAGGATGTGTATATTACATATGTTGTTGAAGTCTGAAAAGAGCCGAGGATGATGCATAGGTATATATTACACAAGATCTATATGTGCTATCATCTATCATCAAATGGGTGGTATTCCCATATCCCATCCAACTAAGACACGGATACAAACTGTAGTTTGCCTTGCTCGCTGATGTAGCATTCGAAGGAGATCAAGTGGAATCCTGAAAATCTGCAAAAGAATAATTTGCTAATTAGTATACAGGAACAGGTAATTAGGCAGGCATGAGCTAATGGTAGTAAGAAGAACCCAGTGGCAAGAATGAATAAATCTACTCCTGCATAGTGTGCACATGAATATGAAAATATGGCAGATGCAACCAAGAATGGAGATTGCTTAGAGAACACTATGACAGTCATAAATAAACTAATGAAACAAAGAAATACTAAACATTCCTTAGAACTTCAGATTGATGGTGGGCTGTGTTGCTGTACCACAATGGTAGTCTCTTGAATTAAATTGGCCGATTGTATGAATATAAAACAAATAACCACATATGCACATGGATTAGTAAGTCTGGATTACCAATTCGACTGAACATGTAATAGAAAGTCCATAGAAATCAGAAATGACAGGGCATCAATGTGCATGGCACACAAACTTTTGCAACGACCACGTTGAATGGGATAAAATGTGGTTAAAAGGATCAAATGGCGAGGGTTAATAAGAGCAACGCGGACATGCTATACGCAAGCTAGAACCTATGGGGGTGTCTAATCTTCTTGAACAATAATCATGTAATGGGATATGATTGCTGACAAAATGTACACACCTATGTGGAGGCTGGAGGGGATCGAACCCATTTTCTCTATAGCACCCAACTTCTTTTTTGCATAGTCATAATAGGTCTTGAGCATTGGAACCTACAAACGAATTTAGCTTCCAGATAAGTAAGGTCAGGCGAATATTTGGAACACACTAAATAGAATGCAGAATAAAAGTAAATCTAAAATGTGAAAAGGAGAAAAAGAATGAACTTTTTTTATAGTCTCGATGCTGAACCAATAAGCTTCACCTTTTGTAGCTACATACTGGATATCAAAAAAAAGACAAAAGGTAGAGCTGCTCTGATTTTTGAAATCTTTTGTGCAACAGTGTAAGTAATCAAATAGCATTGCCTCAAAAAGATTAATCCGAGCATCAACATCAACTATTAGATTTTCTAAAAGCCAGAACCCTTCTCGACAATTTACATTTTGAACAACAAAAGACAATGTAAATGTTAGAGCACGAAAAAAACAAAACTGGGAACATTACAGCTTCATAAACTGTACCTTGACAATGATTGAACCAGTGTCAACGCAGGTCCACTATAATCCTATGGGAAGTGACCAAGCTAAAAAAAGGAATGATGGGTAACATTAATTTATTGGTAACATAAGCTAATATAATGGAAACAAAAATGTTTAAAGTTATCAATACTCTAATACATTTAAGTTGGCAAAGCACTATATTATTTTGCGGCTATCGACTCTGTAACAGAACCGTCCAAATTATAAGAGCACAAGTACAAAAACAATCACCGAAATGATCAAATTCTCGCACTTGAGCCCATATAATTCCGGTAGTCCAATGAAATCACGAGGGATTTCAAACCAACCAACATACACGCCAAGATCGTAGTGATTCAACATAACAAGTCACATGTTATAACCATTTCACAAGTAATTCAATATACATCGGAGTTCAACATAGTTATTACAACTTAAGTTCAAAAGTAGCGGAAGCAAAGTAATTTGAAACTAACATTATTCTTATTTCAAATACATGCCAGTACCATGGTCGACTTCCAACAAAAGCATTAGAGATAAGGTAGCTCAGAAGGATCATGCCCATGATCACACTCCGCCACTAAGGCAGGAGTCAACCAACTCTTGCAGTCGCCATGATACATCATAACCTGCAACAAGTGGGGAATAAAACCCTGAGTACGACAAAGTACTCAGCTAGACTTACCCGTCAGAAACCAGAAATAAGGTGACACCAAGAATCATGCAAGGCTGATATGAAGTGGGGCTAGCTTGACAACATTTTGCATAAAAGCTTAATATAGATGATCAATCATTAATGCTTAAGCATCAAGTAAATTATCATTAACCTGTCATCTATATTAGCACCTGTACTAGAGCACTCACTTTATTAGGAGCAAACAATATTAACCATAGTAGGTATAAATTGAGGCAACCTTTCCATCGTGATCCAATTAACCATCCGTTCAATTTAATGGAATCTACGTTGCCGCTGCTCAAGTCAAGTGCTCACTAACCGGGAGCGACGGCGATTCGAATCGAATTCCTATCCAGCTGGAGGGGTATTTCTAACACTCACCGCGCAGGCCCCTGCCAGGGTCGCACAAGCCACCTTTTCATATGATTCAGGAATCGCGGGTCCGAATAATGTCGCGACCCCAAGGGCGACACTCTGCCAGGTGATAGGGACTCTAACCCCCCCTTGGTCTCACGCCAATGTCCCCAAGCACATCCTTTCTCTCCTCCAAGAAGCAACCTACCATTCGATTCCTGGCCTGAATCACATTACTCGGCTTCGCGGTCGGAACGACTTATCCGGCCAACTAAGTGTTAGACTGCGTTCAACATGACTCAAGGACGTACAGCGAATCGGTCCTTAAACGACTCAGACGGGGATAGAATCACACCCAAGACCTCCATGCCTTGTTGCTTCACTATCGTCATCCCGCCCGGTCTCATTTCATTTTATTAACACATGGTTCCATTCCACGATAGCAAATATAGCCAACCGTGCCATATATGAATATCCCTACATCTCGCAGGTGACAGGAAATCACCTGACTTCTACCGCTTAAAGCAGGGCTAAGCATCTACTCGATCCTAGTCTATGTAGGATTCAAGGATTCATATATCTGGACAAGGAATGATATAATGCAGCAAGGGTTTCCAACCAACTCCTATCACTTAATGCAACAATACTTATAACATATATAGAATTAATTGCTTTAAAGATAGGAGGCTTATAATGCTCCGGGGCTTGCCTGGGATCCGACTCAAGTTAGAGTATGTCAGATGAAATCTGCTTGGCGAGCATCTTCCAATCTACCACTTGTCCGATCCTTCGATCTTCGGGATGGATCCACCAACTCCATCTTTGAATTTGGCTCCACCTTAGATCCTTCACGCGTTTCTGCTAGCGTACCTAAATGAGGTGCAACAATGCATATGTATGAATGCATAGAAGTGCAATAAACAAAGTAATCAAGCAAGCATACCAAAGTTCACATAAACCCTAGAGCTAATTAACTTAATCCTCATTAAGACATAACATAGAAGAGGGCAAGCACATCAATCAAGAAACAAGCCTCACAAGATCACAGGGTACCACCCAAGTATCATCAAAGATATGAGTCACCCTTCAATACCCAAGCATGACAAAGTTAATCAAAGCACTAGAACAATAATCTGCTACTTTCTGGACATACATACAGTAGCTCAGTAAATCAATCATAACTGGAGATATCTAAATCCAAATGACTTGCAAGAAGACATTATGGAAAGCTTATGAAATTATCTATATTTCATTTATAATCATCACAGCATGATTCTAAAGTTTAACATGTCGAATTTACATAAACACAGCAACTGGTCTAACAAGACAGAGAGCAAGCAATTCTGTAACTCAACTTTAAACAGCTATAACTCCTAAACCACATGACCAAATGCCACCAAATTTTAACAGTAGCTAGATATATAAATTATCTACAACTTTTGTATAAACAAGTTTCACAATAAAGCACATTATCATGAAGAACTTTACCAAGTTTCCAGATCTGTCCAGAAACCTTGTTTGCAAGGAATAATTATTAACTTATGTTGCAAACATATACTTGGACAAAACTAACTTTACCAACATATCACACATGACTAATGAACACTAGAAAACATAGTGTCCATTCCTAAATAAATTCTTTTAATGCATTTTCTTAATTTATTTAGATAATTATGTGGAATTATGGACACATATCAAAAGTGCACAATAAATTCTACCAAAATTACAGTGTCCTACATATGCTCCCAATAGTCTACTGTCCAAATTTTAAGTCATTTGGACATGTATATCAACCTCTATGAAAAAGACAAATTGATAATACAAGAATTCATGTGAGAGCAAGATGAATCAATAACTCATTCATACTACCACCAAAACTCATGAAATTTTTACCACACATCAAACATCACAGGGGTAGCATGCCACAAAAATTTTATTTCATTTGGAGCCCTACAACTGCAGTTATGAAAATGACAAATAGAACTAGCATTGAAAACCTAGTTGCACAAATCTATTTTTACAGCTAAAATATTAAACTAAAACATGACATATTATAGATCTAATACATAGATAATTTCACAAGGATTCCAAAAAGTCCTCAATTACTATTTTTGGAGCTTCCTAACATGAGATACTAAATTCCAAAGTTTTAGCCAAAAATCTGCATAAAGAAAAAGGAAAAAGGAAAAAGAAAAACCTTTTTGCCTCGGGACCCCTAGACTTTCTAGGAATCAACCCGCAGTACAAAGGAACTATTCAACTGAGTCACAGGTTCTTCATTTAAGCCCCTGCAAAAACTTTAATTAAATCACGCAAGGGAGTCCTAATAACCCTATTCAATTGAGTCTATGACAATGCATTTAGGTCCTTCCATTTCTTCGAATTTGAGCACGAGGCCCCTAGTCGCGAATCAGAACAGAGCATGCCGTCGGCGTCGCGGTTTTCACCGGAGGGGAACCATGCCAGCGGCGGCCGAGGGTCGAGGGAGGCTCAGGGGAACCGTGCGCGCCCGTGGGTAGCCGTGGCTCGCATCGTGGTGGCCCGAGGAGGTGGGGCCACGCGGAGCAGCGGCTCACCGGCGGCGGAGAAGTAGCAGCCCGGTGGTGATGGCCTTCCCATGGCGGTGGAGTGGAGGTGGAGCACAAGCAGGTCCGCGCGTACCCGCGGAGCTGCTCGGCTTGGCTCGAGGCAGCCCACAGCGCCGTGGCCACGGTAGCAGGCAGCCCGACGTGGCTGTTCCAGCGGCGACACTGTTCCGGCGGCTAGGGAAGGCGAAGAAACGGCGCTGCGCGCTCGGCTCGGCCTGGCAAAGGTGGCGGCGAGCTCAGCTTGGGCGGCGGTTGAGCGCTGGGGCAGAAACGCGGCAGTGGCAGAGCTTGGCCAGCCGTCCATGGAGGACGCGGCCGCGAGCAGCGCGTGCAAGCGCCCAAGAGCAAGGGAGAGTGAGGCCGAGAGCCTGGGGAGCGTCTCAGGCTTCACCAAACCCGATAGGGAGCAGCAGGGGCGTGCATCGGTGAGGTGGGCATGGGGTCGGGCATGGCCGACACGTCCAGGACGCGCGTCACCCACTGCGGCATTACGTCGGACACCTGGCGGGCAGTGAACGGGACAAGGTGGGGCACTGTTTTGGGCTTGCTCCGGGCCGATTCTAGACATGGGCCCAATACGAAGTTTGAAGCCCGTTCAAAGCTCTATGATTTTCCTTTAGGGAGCAAAGTCATTAGAGCGGTAGATTAGGAGATAATCAGTCCCCAAATCACCAGTGTCAACATGTCAAGCTAGGGCTCAGTTTTGGGATTTTGCAATGCCAAACTTGGTCAAATTGATCCCAACTTTTTACATGTTGCTCTCCAATAAATTGTTTCCAACTTTCATTTTTGGATCAATTCAAGTTACTCAACAAAATTTGGAGAACGCGACGTGCCAACCCAAAAAAAACAAGAATTCCAGACTTAGAATATGCTAAGTGTTGGGAAACAGCCCTAAACTCGACTTGTGGGCCCTTTTTGAGCATGTTCCACACATTTTCATGACTTGACTCTTAAACAAAGTTTGTTCCTTATAAAATTCCCTACAACTTTGTCAAAGGGTACACAGTCATGCAAAGCTTCTAGGTCACACTTTTGAAATGGTCAAACCACAGGGCTCCAGGGTCCATACATGGTCAACCACCAATTAGAAGCATAATTAGGCAAAATGATCAACATGAACATTGTTCCATTAAGTGCCCTAAGTGTAGTTAAGGTGTTGTAGAGGCCAAACATACACACCATGCATAGGTTGCACAAAAGTGTAGGCCTCACATGCACTGAAACATAGAAGTCACTATAATTGTAGTGCTTGTTTCAAGATACATGCTACACATGTTCCACTAGGGTGTTCCACATGTGTCCAAGATGTGTTGCATATATTGCATTTGTATGTTGCTCAACACTAGTTCCCATAGGATGTAAGGCAGGTTTTAGTTATAATCCAAACAAGCATATAACTTATCATTTCATGTGACTTTTTGATTCCAAACTTCATGAAACTTTTCCAAGGATCAATATAGATAGGTACCAAGGTGAGACACATGAAGATATGACAATAACACCATCCAAACATATATCTTTGAAAAGGGACCTATATGTAAAGCAATGATGCAATATCCACTTTAGGTTAGGCTCATCTCCATAGGTTGACCTTGACATTGTCATCTCCACTTAATTTATCGTGTTTGAGCTTAAACCCACTGCCTAATTGGTGATCAACACCTGGGGTGTTACAGCCCTCCCCCCTTAAAAGAATCGCGTCCCGAGATTCGGAATGGAAGATCTTTTAAGGAAGAGAGACACGTTATCTAGTTCCCAACATCTTCTATAGCATTTAGCTATAAAGCTTCAACATCGGCGAACAATTTGGTCACAGGCACTTTCTGTTACTTCCTCTTTATGGTAAAATTTGTCTGAAGAATTCCCTTCATTGACTTCCATGAAGCATTGTTACTTTGGGAGGAATCCCAGATAGCACATTATTGCATTCTCAATGTACGGAGATCATTTGGTCCATGAGTGACCACTCACAAGCACTTGATTCTTTATTGAACATAACATGGTCCGTATGAACTTTACACTAGACCGAACTCTTCAGAAGTATACTCGTCGAAATGACTCTATGTTCACAAGGTTTGAAAAGTAGCCCTCTACCAGAATGGCTTAAGCGCAACCTTCCAATGGGGTGAGATCATAGATGACAAACATCCTCTGAGGTTATAGGATACTGATTAACCAATAGACAGGGTCTATGTTGGTCGTAAATGTTCAATCCTTCTGATATCAACTAAAGAAAAACTACTTAAGGTTCCATGTGTGCAGTTCTCTTTCTCTGATGACAACACTGTATTATCTGAGTTTATTGAGGGATTAGTGAATGTGATAGCTGACTCTGTCGGCTTCGTATTTCTACCAAATGTTACCTAAGACGATTTTCTTATCCAAAGGCAACCGTTATCTAGGTTGAATCAGATGCAACCTCTTAGGTAAAAACATTTATAAGGTACCAAAGTATGTCATCATTGGAAAATAATTCCCAAAGAAAGATGTAACGAGGCCTTAAGGACAACAAAAGTTGTAATATTTACTAAACCGCGGGAAGTAGTCTACCACCAAGCGGTTGAGTAAAATTTTCCTTTGTGACTTAGTTGTACTGTAAGTTGAGTTGACTTGCAGCATAACAACTTTGTCAGGCCAACCTTTCACCATGAGACTTTCTCTTTAGGGTCATATAGCAGCTCTAAGATGGGAAATCTGTTGTTTGACACTTTTCAAATTGCTTTTGATTGTACGGTCATTATACACCCAAGATTGCGACTTGGATAGCTCTGGTCATATGCACAATGCGATAATCGATTCTCATCCCACAGATAATTTGTCCAACATTAAGTGTTGTGTGCCCTTTTTATCCAACAGAGATGAGATACTTTGCTCACTAGATGTCGTTCATCAATACTTGGACAATTAAGCAAAGTCACTTGTCTACCACCTCTTGTAGTCCATTAACGTTTATGTCGGTGACCTGTTCTTCAAAGGTTATCCTCTTAGCAACTTTAGAAGTAAACTCCACTACTTTCGTTCTAAGATATGGATCTTATGATACAATATGGAGAGATAACCAAGAAACAGTTCACATGAGAATAACACGTTGATGTTGTTCCGCAATGGATCATGACTAGAAACCACGATACCAGCGCGTGCCCAGTAGCACAACCATGTGCCGGCCGGTCACAAGGAGGCCCTAGGTTTCGTCGCGGCACCGTTAGCTGCTACTCATAACACCATTACCGATCACACCACCAAGGTGAAATTTCAAGTGACACAATTTGGGTGGTAAAAACAAGCATTATACAAGGGAGGGATAGCAAGCAAAGGTAGTCACAAGGTTTAGAATCAACACAAAAATGATCCGAAGATCAAAATATAGCACAAGAGAACATCGCACAATTGCCCAGGATAACTGAGCAAGAGACTCTTGCTTAACTTCTGTGTACGACTTGCGTCCATCGATGGAAGTACCAGATAGATAATTAATTAACGGAGATTCGATCATGTTGAGCAACAACATGAGATCAAGACTGATAAACATCTTGAGAAGGTTGGGGACGGATTAAGCAAATTTTAAGGGCGAAAACCGACACGTAGTCATAGATTGAGTTGATAAGGTAGATGCACGAATTTGCAAGCACATGATTTAGAGGCCATAGCAGAGATACATTGCGTCATACTAGCTAACCTTTAGGAGAGGAATCCGGAAGGTCCAACATGGATTTGGGTACGGTCTCCACAATTGGCAATGTACGAACCATGGTCAAAGGCTAGCGTTGACAAAAGTTAACTTGGTTGGTCAGTCAATAAGGGTCTTCACAAAAAGGGTTAGAAAACATCCACGGCTTAGATAAACATATAGGAGAATAAAACTTTGGGCTTTCGGTTAAGCAAAGGCATGGATACAAACATTCAAGGGATAACCACCACGGCTATAGGCTCAGGCTCCTAAGAGAGAGAACCTAATTAAAGACAACAACCAAATAATTACGTAACGTGAATATTGTTCTAGGATAAAGCTTATGCGACACTCGTATGCTCACCGAGGACAAACGAGGTGACAACTAGAGCACTACCTAGATAACAAGCACACATACAACATCACAATCAAGCAGTCATGGGAGAAAATTTAAACGAATGGGCTTAAGCAACCAATACAAAGCACAAGGCTCACCCAAAATAAGCATTTATCTCAAGCATGAACTAACTACAAGTTTAGTCCAAACAAACGTTAGTTAAGAAAGCCAACTTAGCATGGGCACAGAACATGGACAGCAACATAGTAGTTAATTGTTTCGACCATAGCTGAGGTTGTAGACATCCCATAAAGGTGATCCTAGACTTTCTAGAAAGCTTAGAAAGATGGCTACACATTAGTTATTCATACCAAAAGCTAAATCATAAGTTAGCATGGTCAAACATGCTGAAGTTTCAGATCTGTACCAATATGGACAGAAAACTGACAAGAACTTCAAAATTACATAACTGGAGCTCTAGGGGTCCAACAAGGCTGAGCCTTAACTTTATGTAAGGCTTATTAAGTTGTCTATAACTTTATTATTATCATATTAAGATGATTCTATATCTAACAAGGCCAGACAAGACAAAGAAGACATCTCTGCCCAGATTTGGACAGATTCTGTCATTCCACTTTACAAGCTCATAAGTAGAGATTTAGACCACCCCAATTGGTGCTATAGGACAATTTGGAAAGCTTAGAAAAAGTACTACACTTCTTCTATTATCTCCAATGCATGATTCCATAAGCACATAGGTAAAATAAAGCAAACATTCAGATCTATTCTGAACATGAGCAGATTCTGATAACAAACTTCTAAAATTTATAACTACCAAAACATAAGACCTAGGGTCACAAAATTTTAGGACAAGCTAGATAAGTAAGTTAGCTACAACTTTGGTATTCTCTATAACTACAGAAAACACCATTATGATCATAAAAGCATCACTACCACAGAAACCGCTCTAGCAGCCAACGTTTAATAAGCAAAACAAAGTTTGTCTTTGTTCTACTTAACAAGAGAGCACACAAACATATCATCCTAGTGGATCTAAACATTGTTACCCTAGACCAACACCAATTTAATTCATTCACGAGAATCCAATTTACTTAAGTGAGGTCTAAAACATTTTCAAAAACTTGTATGACAGCATATTCACCACTAGGCTACACTAGAGGGCATCTATAGGTTCAAGCATGTAACCACAATTATTTCTAACAAAACTAAGCACACACTTTTCTCAAGCAACATGGAACAAGGCATTTTTGTTTTACTTTACTCAAGAAAGATAGTGTAACACATTGATCACCAGTTACACACTATAGAACAAGGGTGAGAAGAGTATAGCCATGCATAATGCAACAATCATGAAGATGCATGCTTCGTCCTATTCGTCCTCACAAGATTGCCAACCTAAGGTGGCGATCACGTTCTATGTCGGTGGCATAACACGCACTCTTTCGATATATAGCTAGTCGCCAGCTACATTCGACTTGCGCATTCATGGTTAGCGTACCTGCAGAAAAGTTTCATTGCAGCCCAACATTCCCCAAATATAGCACACAATGAAATAGGAAGAGAAAATTCTAAGCACTCCCATATACATATACCCCTGTATACGTACATGTAGCACCAAAACTACCCGAATCATTCGATCACCCACAATTAAGTACCTTCATATAAACATGTGTGTAACATGTAAATAATCCAGTAACCAAAACTAACTCTCCCCTAGACCGTAGTTTGTACAGTCATACTCTCACAACTCACACTTACCTGAGCGTAGATGCGACGTTGCATAAAAGTAAACTAGCAACATATATGGCTATTTCATATATGAAGGCTACCTCCAATCTTACACACCGGGTAGCATAGTGTGGGAGAGTGATCACACATACATACCTTGGCCTGGGCGTAGATGCATAAATGAAAAACCCCCAAGTTAGTACTTATATAGGCCACCTAATAATCCTTATATGGGCGTAAGGAAATTGACCACTGGCATACTTAGATTTAGAATTCAGTTTTCACAAACCTATATATAGCTATAAGTTGATAAAACTGATTTTATAAAACAAAACCTTTGTTTTAAATACACATATGACAAGTTTAATGTTGAATCTTGCTCCGATACCAGCTGTAACAGAACCGTCCAAATTATAAGAGCACAAGTACAAAAACAATCACCGAAATGATCAAATTCTCGCACTTGAGCCCATATAATTCCGGTAGTCCAATGAAATCACGAGGGATTTCAAACCAACCAACATACACGCCAAGATCGTAGTGATTCAACATAACAAGTCACATGTTATAACCATTTCACAAGTAATTCAATATACATCGGAGTTCAACATAGTTATTACAACTTAAGTTCAAAAGTAGCGGAAGCAAAGTAATTTGAAACTAACATTATTCTTATTTCAAATACATGCCAGTACCATGGTCGACTTCCAACAAAAGCATTAGAGATAAGGTAGCTCAGAAGGATCATGCCCATGATCACACTCCGCCACTAAGGCAGGAGTCAACCAACTCTTGCAGTCGCCATGATACATCATAACCTGCAACAAGTGGGGAATAAAACCCTGAGTACGACAAAGTACTCAGCTAGACTTACCCGTCAGAAACCAGAAATAAGGTGACACCAAGAATCATGCAAGGCTGATATGAAGTGGGGCTAGCTTGACAACATTTTGCATAAAAGCTTAATATAGATGATCAATCATTAATGCTTAAGCATCAAGTAAATTATCATTAACCTGTCATCTATATTAGCACCTGTACTAGAGCACTCACTTTATTAGGAGCAAACAATATTAACCATAGTAGGTATAAATTGAGGCAACCTTTCCATCGTGATCCAATTAACCATCCGTTCAATTTAATGGAATCTACGTTGCCGCTGCTCAAGTCAAGTGCTCACTAACCGGGAGCGACGGCGATTCGAATCGAATTCCTATCCAGCTGGAGGGGTATTTCTAACACTCACCGCGCAGGCCCCTGCCAGGGTCGCACAAGCCACCTTTTCATATGATTCAGGAATCGCGGGTCCGAATAATGTCGCGACCCCAAGGGCGACACTCTGCCAGGTGATAGGGACTCTAACCCCCCCTTGGTCTCACGCCAATGTCCCCAAGCACATCCTTTCTCTCCTCCAAGAAGCAACCTACCATTCGATTCCCGGCCTGAATCATATTACTCGGCTTCGCGGTCGGAACGACTTATCCGGCCAACTAAGTGTTAGACTGCGTTCAACATGACTCAAGGACGTACAGCGAATCGGTCCTTAAACGACTCAGACGGGGATAGAATCACACCCAAGACCTCCATGCCTTGTTGCTTCACTATCGTCATCCCGCCCGGTCTCATTTCATTTTATTAACACATGGTTCCATTCCACGATAGCAAATATAGCCAACCGTGCCATATATGAATATCCCTACATCTCGCAGGTGACAGGAAATCACCTGACTTCTACCGCTTAAAGCAGGGCTAAGCATCTACTCGATCCTAGTCTATGTAGGATTCAAGGATTCATATATCTGGACAAGGAATGATATAATGCAGCAAGGGTTTCCAACCAACTCCTATCACTTAATGCAACAATACTTATAACATATATAGAATTAATTGCTTTAAAGATAGGAGGCTTATAATGCTCCGGG
This sequence comes from Saccharum hybrid cultivar R570, assembly GCA_038087645.1. Lineage (NCBI taxonomy): Eukaryota > Viridiplantae > Streptophyta > Magnoliopsida > Poales > Poaceae > Saccharum > Saccharum hybrid cultivar. The sequence continues at coordinate 1,990,000 of JAQSUU010000043.1, read as the reverse complement.
GCTTGCCTGGGATCCGACTCAAGTTAGAGTATGTCAGATGAAATCTGCTTGGCGAGCATCTTCCAATCTACCACTTGTCCGATCCTTCGATCTTCGGGATGGATCCACCAACTCCATCTTTGAATTTGGCTCCACCTTAGATCCTTCACGCGTTTCTGCTAGCGTACCTAAATGAGGTGCAACAATGCATATGTATGAATGCATAGAAGTGCAATAAACAAAGTAATCAAGCAAGCATACCAAAGTTCACATAAACCCTAGAGCTAATTAACTTAATCCTCATTAAGACATAACATAGAAGAGGGCAAGCACATCAATCAAGAAACAAGCCTCACAAGATCACAGGGTACCACCCAAGTATCATCAAAGATATGAGTCACCCTTCAATACCCAAGCATGACAAAGTTAATCAAAGCACTAGAACAATAATCTGCTACTTTCTGGACATACATACAGTAGCTCAGTAAATCAATCATAACTGGAGATATCTAAATCCAAATGACTTGCAAGAAGACATTATGGAAAGCTTATGAAATTATCTATATTTCATTTATAATCATCACAGCATGATTCTAAAGTTTAACATGTCGAATTTACATAAACACAGCAACTGGTCTAACAAGACAGAGAGCAAGCAATTCTGTAACTCAACTTTAAACAGCTATAACTCCTAAACCACATGACCAAATGCCACCAAATTTTAACAGTAGCTAGATATATAAATTATCTACAACTTTTGTATAAACAAGTTTCACAATAAAGCACATTATCATGAAGAACTTTACCAAGTTTCCAGATCTGTCCAGAAACCTTGTTTGCAAGGAATAATTATTAACTTATGTTGCAAACATATACTTGGACAAAACTAACTTTACCAACATATCACACATGACTAATGAACACCAGAAAACATAGTGTCCATTCCTAAATAAATTCTTTTAATGCATTTTCTTAATTTATTTAGATAATTATGTGGAATTATGGACACATATCAAAAGTGCACAATAAATTCTACCAAAATTACAGTGGCCTACATATGCTCCCAATAGTCTACTGTCCAAATTTTAAGTCATTTGGACATGTATATCAACCTCTATGAAAAAGACAAATTGATAATACAAGAATTCATGTGAGAGCAAGATGAATCAATAACTCATTCATACTACCACCAAAACTCATGAAATTTTTACCACACATCAAACATCACAGGGGTAGCATGCCACAAAAATTTTATTTCATTTGGAGCCCTACAACTGCAGTTATGAAAATGACAAATAGAACTAGCATTGAAAACCTAGTTGCACAAATCTATTTTTACAGCTAAAATATTAAACTAAAACATGACATATTATAGATCTAATACATAGATAATTTCACAAGGATTCCAAAAAGTCCTCAATTACTATTTTTGGAGCTTCCTAACATGAGATACTAAATTCCAAAGTTTTAGCCAAAAATCTGCATAAAGAAAAAGGAAAAAGGAAAAAGAAAAACCTTTTTGCCTCGGGACCCCTAGACTTTCTAGGAATCAACCCGCAGTACAAAGGAACTATTCAACTGAGTCACAGGTTCTTCATTTAAGCCCCTGCAAAAACTTTAATTAAATCACGCAAGGGAGTCCTAATAACCCTATTCAACTGAGTCTATGACAATGCATTTAGGTCCTTCCATTTCTTCGAATTTGAGCACGAGGCCCCTGGTCGCGAATCAGAACAGAGCATGCCGTCGGCGTCGCGGTTTTCACCGGAGGGGAACCATGCCAGCGGCGGCCGAGGGTCGAGGGAGGCTCAGGGGAACCGTGCGCGCCCGTGGGTAGCCGTGGCTCGCATCGTGGTGGCCCGAGGAGGTGGGGCCACGCGGAGCAGCGGCTCACCGGCGGCGGAGAAGTAGCAGCCCGGTGGTGATGGCCTTCCCATGGCGGTGGAGTGGAGGTGGAGCACAAGCAGGTCCGCGCGTACCCGCGGAGCTGCTCGGCTCGGCTCGAGGCAGCCCACAGCGCCGTGGCCACGGTAGCAGGCAGCCCGACGTGGCTGTTCCAGCGGCGACACTGTTCCGGCGGCTAGGGAAGGCGAAGAAACGGCGCTGCGCGCTCGGCTCGGCCTGGCAAAGGTGGCGGCGAGCTCAGCTTGGGCGGCGGTTGAGCGCTGGGGCAGAAACGCGGCAGTGGCAGAGCTTGGCCAGCCGTCCATGGAGGACGCGGCCGCGAGCAGCGCGTGCAAGCGCCCAAGAGCAAGGGAGAGTGAGGCCGAGAGCCTGGGGAGCGTCTCAGGCTTCACCAAACCCGATAGGGAGCAGCAGGGGCGTGCATCGGGGAGGTGGGCATGGGGTCGGGCATGGCCGACACGTCCAGGACGCGCGTCACCCACTGCGGCATTACGTCGGACACCTGGCGGGCAGTGAACGGGACAAGGTGGGGCACTGTTTTGGGCTTGCTCCGGGCCGATTCTAGACATGGGCCCAATACGAAGTTTGAAGCCCGTTCAAAGCTCTATGATTTTCCTTTAGGGAGCAAAGTCATTAGAGCGGTAGATTAGGAGATAATCAGTCCCCAAATCACCAGTGTCAACATGTCAAGCTAGGGCTCAGTTTTGGGATTTTGCAATGCCAAACTTGGTCAAATTGATCCCAACTTTTTACATGTTGCTCTCCAATAAATTGTTTCCAACTTTCATTTTTGGATCAATTCAAGTTACTCAACAAAATTTGGAGAACGCGACGTGCCAACCCAAAAAAAACAAGAATTCCAGACTTAGAATATGCTAAGTGTTGGGAAACAGCCCTAAACTCGACTTGTGGGCCCTTTTTGAGCATGTTCCACACATTTTCATGACTTGACTCTTAAACAAAGTTTGTTCCTTATAAAATTCCCTACAACTTTGTCAAAGGGTACACAGTCATGCAAAGCTTCTAGGTCACACTTTTGAAATGGTCAAACCACAGGGCTCCAGGGTCCATACATGGTCAACCACCAATTAGAAGCATAATTAGGCAAAATGATCAACATGAACATTGTTCCATTAAGTGCCCTAAGTGTAGTTAAGGTGTTGTAGAGGCCAAACATACACACCATGCATAGGTTGCACAAAAGTGTAGGTCTCACATGCACTGAAACATAGAAGTCACTATAATTGTAGTGCTTGTTTCAAGATACATGCTACACATGTTCCACTAGGGTGTTCCACATGTGTCCAAGATGTGTTGCACATATTGCATTTGTATGTTGCTCAACACTAGTTCCCATAGGATGTAAGGCAGGTTTTAGTTATAATCCAAACAAGCATATAACTTATCATTTCATGTGACTTTTTGATTCCAAACTTCATGAAACTTTTCCAAGGATCAATATAGATAGGTACCAAGGTGAGACACATGAAGATATGACAATAACACCATCCAAACATATATCTTTGAAAAGGGACCTATATGTAAAGCAATGATGCAATATCCACTTTAGGTTAGGCTCATCTCCATAGGTTGACCTTGACATTGTCATCTCCACTTAATTTATCGTGTTTGAGCTTAAACCCACTGCCTAATTGGTGATCAACACCTGGGGTGTTACAGACTCCATATCAAAAGACCAATTTCAGAAAGAATATTTACTGCAAGTGAAAAGAGGGGCTTTTTTAAACACTGGAACATCTAAATGGCAGCGTTAACAGCAACAATCGTAGAGGCAGCGCATAACTCAGAAAAGAATGACAGAGGTGAATTTCAACACAAACAATACATAACTGTATCAGTAGAGGATCTTCTATATAGAACCCAACAAACAGTTGGTTACCAATACCTATCATGTAAGATGATGTCCGAACCACCACCTAGGGAAAAAGTGTGAGAAAAGTAAGCGTTTCCAGAAACAGAATTATCAGCAACATCCAATTGATAACACGTAAATATTTGGGCGAAGATGATGAATTAATAAAGTAGGACTGTAGGGGTTGGCTGTTTGATATACATAGCAAAACAACATAACATGTAGCCCATCGTGGATTAAGGTTTCCTGGAAAGTACCTATGTTTCTTGCAGATCGAGGGTCATAAGGTGCTAGAAGACGTACCCAACGAAGACAGGCCCGAAGTAAAATGAGAGGAAACATGTAGTCAAACTATTGGAGAAGCACACACCTTCCATTTGTGGATTTTTGTTTTCGTGTTGCCAAATCCTCCAGCAGACCAGCAGCACCCTATTTCCAGAAGATGGAACCCGATTTTGCTTTAGCCCCAAGTTAGAAAAGGCAGTGGTACAACCATCAATAAAGAAGGACGGCAGTAACAGTTTAACCTGCATATAGTAATATCTCTTGTCAAAGTTAACGAAAACATTAGGCAGATCTGAAGCTTTAATCAAGGAATTTCACCTTCGCATACACAGGGACGAGAACCCGTGCAGTGCCCATTGTCTCATTAATCCTCGATCAATGAAGAAGAATAGCAGTAGGTATTTAATCTGCATATAGTAATCTTTTTTGGGGAAAATTAACCAAAGCATTAGGCAGGTCTCAGACTTGACCAAAATTTTTTTTTATCTATATCTAGTATAGCGTGTATAGCAATATAGTATAGTTATAGTTACATGCGAAAAGTACCTGTAATGAGTTTGTAGTACAGTGGAGATGGAAGCTGCGCATCAGGAGCTTGACTCCGTGTTGTAAAAATGTGTCACTGAGAAAGCCATTGTTTACAGCAGGGATGCAAGCCTCATATCCGGAGTGCCCATTCTGAAAAAGACTCACAGAAAAATCCAAAGGCCAAGGTTTTTTGAGATCATCAAGTAAATTCGATGTATATAGTCAGAATTTGCACAATACTATAGAACTAATAAGCTGTATCAAAGAAACTGTATCCATAGAACGAGATGTCTCCAAGACATTCAAACAGATACACCCTAATAAAAACGGACAATGAAATACTCAATACTAAATTATTAATCAGGTAACGAAGATTGGACTACTTGTGCCTCATGCACGAGGTTGAGAAAGGGGAGTGCACTTGAGGGATCATTAACAAAGGAAAAATATTTTTTACCCTAATGCCAGCATCCGTTCTTTGGTCGCTCACACACCTAAATTGCCATCACATGAGATCACAACTTGGATGGGCATTTAATCGAACACCCAAACTTCAGACAGTAGAAAGCTAGCAGTACAGAGCAACAACACATAGCAGACGTTTCATACATAAAGGTGAGGAAGGTAGAGGGGCTTCTCCCCCCAAATCCACAATAATCCCCATCCCCTCTCTCAAACCAACACAGTTTGTGCAAGGGGCAGCGGCACCGGGACAGCCGCAGCTTGGGTGTGGCCAGGCCGCCACGCCGGGGAGAGCGAGGGCAGGACGCGGCAAAGGGAAACCCTCGACGGGGACGGACGCCAAGCCATGAGACGGAGGAGGAAGAGAAGAGGGATAAGCATGACCTCACCGTGTAGCCGAGCTGACCGTTGCCGCTGCCGCCGCCGCCGCCACAGCTAGGGTTTCGTCGAGCACAGGAAGGGCCGGCGGGAGGAAGCCGCGGCGGGGTGATAACAGCAGGAGGCCGCACGTGGAGGGCCGGGGTGGGGTGCGGCCGCGGCCACCGGCGGAGGCTGGCGCGCCGTGCCGCCGTGCCGGGAGGAGCTACCGCGCCGCGCACACGGTGCGGGGAGTCGCGGCGTTTGGGAGGAGTGAGGAAGAGAAAGAGAGCGGTAGGGCTGAAGATATTTTTGGTGGCTGCACAGTAGGTTTCGGTGGGGTGAAGCTGCACCGTTGATCGTGGAATTGGACGGATGGAGGCGACGTGGCGCCGAGCTGGACCAATCAAAAAATTTCGGACGACGTAGCCGGCCGGCTGCGCGGGGCTCAACTGCGGATTAAAGAGGTTAATTTTTTCTGGGACAACACACGGCTGCTAGAATTGTAGTATTGGGGTTGTTTAGATAAATGGTGACTGTGGCATGTCAAACGGTACACATAGACTCATCTTGAGGGTTGAGGGAGTACTGTCTTATTTTAATGCTGGCATTAGTACCTGTAAAATGACAAGCTGGTGTCCCAGCGCGTATTGTCGGGTTGGGTAGCCGTAGAATTAATCGTCCTCCACGCTGTCGCCTTGTTGACTACGAGCAGCGCCTGATCGCGACGGTCATTGACGACCCAGGCAGCGCAGCTCGGAAACGAGCGATAATTTTCCATAGGCCTCGTTTAGTTTTCAATTTTTTCTCAAATTTTACTATGTAAAAAGAGATTTCCTATTATATTAAAATACCGGTAAATACATGGAGTACTAAATATAGACGAAATCAAAAACTAATTACACAGTTTTGTTGTACCTTGCGAGACGAACATTTTGAGTCTAGTTAATCAATATTTGGATAATTTTTTACATAAAAAAACAAAACGCGCTCAGAAACACTATAGCGTACAGTGTCGAATCGGACCGTCCGACTCGGGAAAACAAGACCATAGCTACTGCTAGGTGGCCCCCCGGCGGATTCGGGCCATCCTTCTGGAAGCTTGCTCCTAATTAGTCCCACCCCCACCAAGTCGTCGGTCGTCACCAACCATGCCAGGTACCATGTCTTCCCCGCCTGCGCACGTCCGTCCATCTCTGTTCACGATTGCTCGTCGTTTTACACACCTGAAAGGAACCATTGGTTCGTCCAGAGAATCGCCATATGTCAGCTTGTTCTTCTGAATTTATTGAAACCGTGATTCCGTGATGTTAGGTTAAATTCCACCCTGACCAGAGAATCCGGTGCTTCCAGCTTTTCATGAAATGATTTATTTCTTCTCCCTGAAGCTTCACAAGCGCACGTGTCCTGGTATTTATGGGCTTAATACCATCAGTCCACCATAGTAATTCATAAAAATAAGAGGCGGACAAGGCTCCATTAACAGTTAGGGACGGCAATGGGTACTCCATAAGTACAGTAATCACTCAACCATACCCATGCCCATCAAAATTTCCGGGACTAAAATCAAATCAAAGTACTAAAATACCGTTGACTAACTACAACTAATTAATTTTTTTGCATGATCAACGGCTAACAATAATCTTGTAGGGCCAAGCACGGTAACAAACTTCTTATTATTCCTCACGATGAAGTTTAAATTTTAATGAATTTACGTAACCGTTATTGGCTCCTTGCCAAAAAAAATGAAAGCAGGCTGAGTTGTCAGCAACTTCGGGTCTTTAGGAAAAAGATGGTTCGTGAGGCCCATCATGCCTTTCAAGACAGGAGTAGTGCAGGCCCTAACCTAGAGGCCCATGAAGCGTTTCCCTTTCCGGAGCCGCGTATGTCGGAGGCATCCAGCATCCTCATTGAAGATAGCTTCTCTCCTCTCTTTCCCCACGCTACAGTGTAGCCACGCGATTCAGAGGGCGAATCGGCTTTTCCTCCATCGATCCGCTGACCCCCTCTCCTCCGGCGGCCTCGCCGGCGACGGAGATGAGGGGGGAGCCCGGCACCTCGGCGGGAGGATCTGTATAGTTGTAGGCTTAGGTCTTAGTGCTTGTATGTACCGCCGGCGGCTGTTATATCGCCGGTTAGGGTTAGGTTTTCCTCTCCGGTTCTCCAGCGGCGGCGGTGGCATCATCTCCGGCGAGGATCGAAGGAGGATAGTTACGGTTGGCTCGGCGGCTTCGTTCCAGCGTCAGCCTAGTCTCCTTTTCCTTGGCCTCGGCGTGGTGGTCTTCTCCGGCGATGGAGATGACATCTGTGCTTCCGGGGGCACAAGGTATGTGTTTTCTGGCTGCGATGGGGAGGCAGCTCCGTGGCAGCTTGAAATAAATTTCTCCCGGATTTCTGTCTGCCTCGGTGTTCGTCGCTTGTTCGACACCGGTGAATCCGTGGAGTCAGTTGGAGTCCGGCTTCGCCGGCTCCTGTACAGGTGTCTGTGCCGTCTGCTGCTCCGTCGTCTCCGGGAGGCGGTGGTGTCGGCGGCGCTTTTTTTGCTTCCTCCTGGTCTGTGTTGGAGGTGGGAGGCTGGCGGTTGTTGAAGATATTGTGGTGCTCGGTGATGGTGTATTATACGAAGGATTCTATACCAACGATGCTTTCTTTGATGATGTTTCATGCGTTGGTATTCGAGTCCTTTGTGGGCTTCCTTGTACCAGCTGTGCCCATGATGTCAGCGGCATCGCCATCCTTGTTACTAACGACATGGCTGCTGGAGGTAAGAAGACTGTTTTGTACCAGCTTGATGGGAAAATCGGGTTGGTTCTCATCTTCCACCGCTTCTGGTGGTTTATTTCTCCTTCTGGGTGACTCGTCGTCCGGTGCGTCGGGGTTGTTGGTGATTGAGGCGTCAGATCCCTTGCTCTCCGGCGATGTGTTGGCCGTTGGCCATCTTGCTTGGCTTGTGCGTTCAGCGATCATATGGCATGTTGGTGTCCCCAACGTGCTGCTTATGGTGCCACTAAAAAGTTCTGATGTCCTTCGTCGGGAAGGTGGTCGGCTTCACGGGCAGCAGCTTCGACTGTCGGCGACGGGGACGACCGGGAGAAACTTGCAAGGACTTAGTTGTATTTTGTTTTACTTTCAGGGTAGCCTTTGTAAGTTATGGGATGTAAACTATCAGAAGTTTTTATGAAATATAATCCCGGTTTCTTAAAAAAAAAAGCATCCTCATTGAAACCACGAGGTGCTTGGGCTTCGTCATGTGCGCTGCGTGCCATTCGCTTTGGTTCGTAGAGCCATGCTCGCGCGGCGCGAGCGCACACGCAATGGGCGCGGACGCACGGTGCACCAACCAGCCGATCACCGATCGGGCTTGGAAACGACCCATCACACAACTGGCAACTCCATACAGAGTACTCCGCAGTAGGCCCCGTCACAGCTTTCTGTCCGCACTCCGCAGGGGAGGCCGGGAGGGGGATCGGTCATGCTGCGTAGGCGCTGTGCATGCGCGACAGGTACTCCGCCATGTTATGTAGACAGCTACCCGGCTACGCGTCGGCCGGGCACGGCCCCGCGCAGGGCTTTGGTCTGCTCGGCGGCCACTTGCGAGCTCCCGTGGTGGCGCACAGGAACCTCAGCAGGATCCGCTGCGCCGGCGCGCGTATGCCCTGGCCCTGTGGCGAATCGTGGCCGCCAGGTAGGGAGGAAAACGGTACAGATATTTTCCGACCGTATTCGAGACCGAATCCGTTTAGAGGGGTTTTAATCCGTCCGTATCCGAGTCCGGATATTTAACATCCGATACCGTATTCGTATCCGAATATTTAAATCACATATTTATGATGTCGATATCCAATCATATCCTATTCGGCATTTTTTATACTATCCGTATTCGAATCCGAATCCGGACATAAATATGAAAACAAATACGATATCAGTGATATTCGTCCGTATCCGATCCGTTTTCATCCCTACCGCCAGGCCACGCCGCCGTCTGCTCCTGCTCGCCCGCTCGGGGTTGGTGGTCTCGTTGATGGCGCTCTTCAGACAGAGGATCCGGGACCGGCGCCGCTCCGGGCCAAGGAGTGGCTACGTGGCCGGCCGTGCGGGGCCATGTGGCACGTGAAGGGGGCGAGGTGCATGTCCACCTGGCGGCTTCCGCGCGTGGGGGCCCGCCAGCATAGACCACGGGCCGGCCGGGGGAGAAAAGATATTTGCGCACGGCGGCCCACGTCGCTTTCCAATCTCCGCTCCTCCAATCGGCTCCCCGCGCCCACGTGAACGCCCGGCCCGCCCGCCCCCGCTTTTCCTCCCGCGCCCGCTCCGTGCGCTCGGTCCACAGGGGGGAAACCCCGGCGCCACGGCCAGCGGGGTGGAGGAGCCGTGGACCTGTCCCAGCGAGGCGCCGGGCGGGAGGCGGTGTCCTCATCCGTGGCGCATGTATATATAGGATCCTCCCCTGTCGACTCTGCACGCCTTATCGTCACACACGGAACCAGATTGCGGGCAGCCATAGACTCTCTCTCGCTACAGCCTAGAGAGAAACTGTTCCGGGAGGTAGACGAAGAGAGAAAGGTCAACAGGGCACTGCCTGCCGGCTCAAAAAAAAAAAAAGGGATCCATGGCTCCCGGAGACGACTCTAATCCTGCCTCTTATATCCACACGGTAATCAAGTATCCGTTTTTCTCCCATCTGTTTCATTATCAATCCCTGTATTATTAGTTCTTCTGAACTGAAGTCACACTCATCTGCATGACTGCATGCATGATGCTCGGAACTAACTGCGGTGGTCGGCGTCGCCGTCGTCGTTCACGCATGCAGGTGCAGCACCTGATAGAGAGGTGCATGACGTTCGGGATGAGCATGGAGGAGTGCATGGAGGCGCTGGCCAAGCGCGCCGACGTCCAGCCCGTCGTCACCTCCACAGGTCCGTTCAGCAGACGAATTGCCATTTCAATTTGTTCTGGTAAATTCATATGTTTCTATTCCTGCGAACATTTGCAGTGTGGAAGGAGCTGGAGAAGGAGAACAAGGAGTTCTTCGACAAGTACAAGCAGTGGATATCGGAGAAGAGAAGCGCGAGCACCTCCTAGCACAGTAGCACTGAATTAGCTGCTGGTTTGCTTAAATTAGTCTTGATGTTTAATATTTAGTTGTTTTTGTGTGATCTTCTGTAATCACCTATATCATGTGGGATGTGGCGTTATGTGTACAGGGTAAAGCAGGGAAAGCCATCTTATCATGCGCACAACTCTTTATCTTCTTCTACGTATATGTCTAAGGCCTTACTCGATTTTGTGCGACTCTATGTGTAAGTAGCCGTTGCTGGCGTATGTGTATACATTTGCCTCCTACTTCTATACCATATATGGCTCATCCCCGCTAAAACGTTTTCTGACAGTAATATAAACCAGAAATTGAACTTTGCACTTATAATCATCACTTCAGGAGAAGAAGCCCATACATATATAGGGGCCGCTTGGCACGGTGTTGAAATTGAACTGGCCAGGTTCTACAACCAGAAGAAGCCCACACAGTCTATCGGTATAGTAGCTGAATTAATGGAGATGGAAAGAGGCCGCAAGTATCAATTTATCTGAGATTTTTTTTTATTAACACAAGTAAATTAAGGTGACTGAGTTTCTGTACTTCTAATTCGTTATTACAAAAGTTCTCTTGAGTCAGAGTCAGTGGTTCGCTAGTGATATAGCTCTGATAGTTAACTTCTGGCCACTGTCTTCTCTTTGTTAGCTAGGTCTTCTCTTTGTTAACCTCTGAGTCAGAGGTTCGGTAGTGCTGTAGCTCTGCTAGTTTACTTCTGGGCACTGTCTTCTCTTTGTTTCTGGTTTAGTTTACTTCTGGGCATTGTCTTCTCTTTGTTTTTGTTTAGACTCTTTGTACTTCCTGTTGCTCGGTGAATGGAAATAGAGCTGCCTCGTGTCAAACAAAAAAAAAGTGTATAAGAAAGTTTTATCTTTATAGCGCTAAACAAGTCCTAAATAAGGAACCACTTTAATTTTCCGTGATGAATACCTAAATAACTTTCCTAATAAATCAATTAAAAGATGACAAGAAGGCCGGAGAATGGGATGGCTGGCGGGACGTGCACATGGCGTGTTCCATCTGTTCCATGATGACAACTTGACAAGGATACAAGACGTATACACAGTATGAATGTATGATGTAGTATGACAGGATGAAAACTAGGAATATTTTGGGAAGGCCAGGCCAGGCCACCGCGCATCATATCGGCGCATGGATGCAACGGGCCAGGCCAAGCCAAACAGGGAAATAGGATAGGTTTGGTGCGACACGACGGGCGGGGAAATAGGATAGGTTTGGTGCGACACGACGGGCGGCACAGGACGAAGGGACTCTCTCTTCGGCCGGCAGCGAGACCGACACGCAACCGGTGGTGTCGTGGTGACATGCTCTACGGCGGGGACGGACGAACGGGGCGGGGGCGGGGGCGGGGGCCGGGGGATGACGACGGGAGCAGCATCGCTGATAGCTCCCGCGGGTTTCTGTCGCACAAAGGGATGGAGAGGGGCCGCCGGGCGGGTCACCGACCGATCCGCACCGTCTCGTCCGCTTCTGCCGAGCCGAGAGCTGCCGTCTTTGTGTGCCGTAAGTCTCACTTACCTACTACTGTGTCTTGCGCGAGCTAGCAGGTCATTGGGTCTGTTCAGTTTCGTGTTATACATAATCACGTCAAGTCCTTGTGCCAAGTCAAACTGCGCCGCTCCGTTGGTTACACTTTTCTAGTCGTTGTGCTCGTATTTTAGAAAATAACTACTAATGTTTTTTTTAATATAAGGAATAGAAAATGTTAACTGCCGTGACGGGAACACCACGCGTGCAGGAACTTATATATATCTGATGAGGTGCCTGACGGAACACTACTGCACAAGTGACAATGCACATGCACACGGTGCGTAGAGTAGCCCCGCCCGGGCCGTGACGAGATAAGGACCCGCGCGTTCCATGTGCGTGGCGACCGGCGGCTGGGCCGTGTTTTGAGGAAGCTAGGCTTATCGCGTCCGGTCGAAAGTTTTGGTCAGTTTTAATGAGTTTTATTTACATTTAATGAATTGTCACATAAGTGTTTTTATAATGTGGTAAGGTTTTTAAGAAGAAAGAAGAAACTCTCTATGAATTATAAAATTAAATTTCTATAAAATTATAGAATGAAACCCTCTGTTGAGAACGAAGTTTTCGTCCATATTTTATTTTATTTTACATGACGTGGCAGCCTTCGAAACAACGACGTGAAACACGCTGAGACTGGCCTTACCACACCGGCCGGCCACAAGCGTCGAGCCAGGAGACCTATCGGCCCGCGGGCTCTGCAGTCTGCACCGCACCGGATAACGACGCGGCACTGGCTCTCCTCCGGCCGAAAGAAGCAACCTGTGTGTGGTGTTTTGTGGTACCGTGGGGTGCACTGTTCCGTCTCGGAGGTAGCTATCGCGCGCGAGTCGATCTATTGCGTGCTTATGGTCGTGCTCTAGCAATCATAGAACGACGATGGTGTCGTCTCGTCTGCTACTATGTCCGAACCAGAGTCGCCGTCTCGATGATCGGCTGTGGCCTACTTCTCCTTCTCATATGGTTCCTGTGGTTTGTGTGCCTTGGATGCTCATCCCGTCACCCGGCCCAGCTGTTGTTCTCTTGTCAAGACAACGTTGAGGCAGTGTGAGTACGGTTATCCAGGGTGTCAACTGTCAATATGGCGGAGTCGAGCGCTGGGTAAACGTTGCTGCGGCTGTGCTGCTGCAGCAGCTGCAGTTGGCCAAGAGACAATATACTGTAGATGACAGTACAATTGGTTTGCAGCAGCAGCCGGAATGGCTGCAATTAATCACTACTGAACTAAGTCGGCCATCATTTGCCATGCCTAATGCCTTATTTAGTTTTACGGGTGTAAAATTTGGGGGTGTCATATCGGATGTTTCATGGGATGTCAGAAGGGGTGTTCGAATACTAATAAAAAAACTAATTACAGAACTCGCCTGTAAACTGTGAGACAAATTTATTAAAACTAATTAATCCGTCGTTAGCACATGTTTACTGTAGCACAACATTATCTAATCATGGACTAATTAGACTTAAAAAATTCATCTTGCAAAATACACACAATCTGTGCAATTAGTTATTTTTTAGTCTACATTTAATTCTCCATGTATGTATCAAACATCTGATATGATAAGATGTAAAGTTTTAGGGAGGAACTAAATGAGGCCTAAGCTTCGTCGGCCACAAGAAAAAAGGAGCTGGTTTGCTGGCACTTAATCTTTGGCATGCCACATAAATTTCAGATCATTTAGAGATGTTTTCTCGCCACAACCATGGTACTATTTAATAACAAATATAATTATATCAAGTTCATGTTATCATAATTTAAACTAATTAGTTTAATATTGATTATTTATTTTAAAGTTTGAATGTTGATATGCATGCATATCATAAAAAGAGAATGGAGGTAGTAATCTGTGGCACATGCGTCAAAAGCTATACTTCCTTGGTACTCTTTAAAACCCGACAGCACTACTAGTGCCCGGACGTCCGGACGTCTGCGTCCGTTCAGACGCCCGCGGCTGCTCCGCGCCCGTCCGCTCTGTTTCCCGTGTTCACATCTGAACCGCTCACTTCAAATTAGTTGCCCACGCTGCTCGAATGACTCGCCCCTGCCTCTTCCACACTGACACGACGCCCGTCTCTTCGAGGCCGCCCGGAAGACTCACCCCCGCCTCTTCCACAACAACACTGCGCAACATGTGCCTCCTTCCCACACCATCGGCGGCGGCCCGCGCCTTCTCCACGCACGGCGCCTGTCTCTTCGAGTCCGCTCGGAAGACTCACCCTCGCCTCTTCCACAACAACACTGCGCGCCCTGTGCCTTCTCCCCACACCATCGGCGGCGGACTGCGCCTCCACGCGTCGGTGTGACCGCGGTTGGTCCTACCCACCCTCATGGACACCAATGTCGGCGGCCTGCACTTGCAGCATGAAAACTCGACTGCAACATACATTTAAAACAGATAAAATATTTGAGACATACTCTTGCAACATGTGTGTGAAACATATGCAACACCCGGATAAAACAATTGCAACATGAAAAAACACTTACTGCAATATAAGACTGAAACAATTGAAATATTTGGAACATACTATTGCAACATATGTGTGAAAACATATGCAACATTCAGATAAAAAATAATTGCAACATGCATTTGAAAAACAGATGAAATATTTTGAACAAACGCTTGCAACGTCCATAAGAAATAACAACAACATACCTTTGAAACGACTGAAACATGCATTTGCAACATAGGGGAGGGAAAGCGTGAGCCGTTGATTCTAGCCATTAGGGTCGGAGCCAGCGGTAAGCGGCGGAGCACGAGCACCACCGCCACCAGTACCGGGCTTGGCTCGACGGCGATGGTAGGGGATGGGGGAGGCGAGGAGCGCCATGGCTGCCGGGGTGGGGGAGCTCGGTCGCCGGGGTGAGAGAGGGCGTTGCGCTAGGGTGAAGGAGAGTCGTTCACTCCCCTGCAACACCGACGAGCCACCTCCATGGATCTCGTCGGAGGCGAGTGGATCTCGCTCCTGCTCCATAGATCTCGCCGGGGTGAGGGAGAGGGCCGCGCGGATATGCGAACGTTGGGGGCTCCCGGTGGGGGAGGACGCTAGGTGTTGGTGCGCTGCGACAGGGGATGAGGAGTACGGAAGGGATAAGGGTGAGAGCGGAGCGAGGCGTGTGGAAGTTGATTTTGTTTTTTTAGATGAGCTGCGCATGTTGAGGCAGTGAGTGGAGCGAGGCGTCTGGCCTTCCGGATGTTTTAATGGTACCATTACTGTAACACCCCAGGTGTTTGTCAGCAGTTAAGCAATGGGCTTGAGCTCAAACATGACATGTCAAGGGGTAATCAAGGTGTCAAGATCAAATCTACATGATGGAGCTTCAACTTAAACTTGGGCCACGCACAATTGCTTACATATAGACCCTTGTTAAGTTTATGCAAGAGTAATTCTAAACATGCTTATTCCATGTACATTACATCCACATGCATCCATCTAGACCCGTGGAAAAGTTTCATGAAGTTTGGAATCAAAAAGTCACATGAAATGATAAGTCCCATTCCTATTGGAATTTGCCCCATTAAGTTAATGGAACTATAGATCATCAACCAAGCTTTGCAAATTTACCCAAATAACTCTAGACGAACTCTACAACAAAAGTCATGAAGGGTTCATATGGAGCTAATGTCAAGAAAATGCCTCGATTGGCCTAAAACCCTAGTTTAGGCTTTATCGGGTTGCTACTTTGACCAAAGTGGAAGTCTAAGTTATGTACCAGTAATGAGGTTTGACCTTAAACAAAAGTTGTAGTTCATCTTGTGTAGAACAAACTTTGTTTAATGGTCAAGAGCTAGTTTGGCCTCTAACCTAGTCAAATAGAGCTCACAAGAATCAACTTAGTGCTGTTTTCAAGGTCTCGAATTTGGCTAAGTCTGGAATTTCAATGTCATTGTGGTTGGCATCTCGCGTTCTCCAAATTTTGCTATGCAACTTAAATTGGTCCAAATGTAAAAGTTGGAGCTTACATGATGAGGAAGAGCATACAAGAAGATGGCACCAATTGCAATTCATTTTTACCCCCATTTTGGATTGTTGCTCGTTACTTTCAAATCGTTGACATTGTCAACTTTAGGGCTAATTATCTCCTAATCTGGGACACTAATGACCTTGCTCCCTAAATGAAAGTTGTAGAGCACTATCTGGGCAATAATTTTGTTTAAAGGCCCTTGGCCCAAATCGGAGAGCAACAAGCCCAAACTAGCGCCCCAAAGTGGTCTGTGTGATGCCTGCCAACTGCTCGACAACTGTTCCCTTAGGGGAGGGCGTGGCGGCCATGCACCAGTGCACCTTCACCATGGATGCCGCGTGTCCTCCTCTCTGCCGTGCGTCCGCGCCTCACTTGGCATGGTGGAGCAACTGAGCGACCGCCCGAGCTCCTTCCCATCCCCCTTCAGTCCATTTCCTCTCCTCCTCGCGCGCCCAGCTCGAGCTTCGGAGCTTGCCGCCATGGCCACCGGGCCGAGCTCGAGGGCCACTGTCGTTCCTCCACCGAGCATGTCCTCGCATCCCCCTGAAGCCCGTAGCAGCACCGCCGGGCCTTACTGCATCTTGTGCGCCACTTCCTCGGTCACGTAGCCGCCTGCAGCATGCTGCCGCCGGAGCACCGACCACCGGCGCCGCCCGCCTCCATCGCCAGCTAGCCGGGGGTTACCTCAAGGCAAGCTGAGTGGTCCCTTGGGTGCGCGCAGGCCAGGGCATCGCCATGGCCGCCGCTCGCCGCCGGCACCGCCCTGCTACCGACCGAGCCGGAGCCGCTCTCTCCATTCCTCTGCTTGCTGTTCGGAGGTAGAAGATGGTTCTGTCCCTATGACGAGTGGGCCCCACCTAAAAGAGCAATACCACATCAAATCTACAGATTTTCTTTTATCTTGTAAAATCTATATCTCATATTTGGTAGCTCCAAAAATTGTGCAATTTGTTTTGTTGGAATCCTTGTGAAGTGCTCTGCAGGTTAGGGTAATCGGTTGTGCCATGCATGCATGTGTTTGTGCTGTAGAAATTCATTAGTGAAAAGTGGTTTTAGAAATAGATTAACTTGCTTTCATCAATATCTGGAGTTTTAGAAGTCCAAAATTAGTGATTCTAATTTTGTTGGTCTTCTAGTAATATGCACTATCTAAGAAAAATATAAAACTTATATGTTGTTTCCGGGTTTCAGGATGTTTTACCTAGATCTTGTTAAATGGAAAATAAATGCTTGTTTTCCTTGTTATTTTTATATCTTGAGTTTTGATGCTCTAATTGATGTGAAAATTTTATGGTAGGATTGTCATGCTATGGATGTACTGTGGTATAAATTTCATGGTCATTGCTTACTGTATGCTCAAGTTATTGATTTAACTTGTTTATAGCTTGATAAATAGCTTATAAATAATATATAAATGATAAAATAGAAAATGTTGGTCCATTACCTTAGTATGATGTTTATCTATCATATTGATTCATAATATAGCCTTGTGTTCACAAAAAGTATTAAGTTTTAGGTTTAATTTGCTCTCACATGATTTATCTCAATAGCTATTTGTCTTTTTCTTAGAGGTTGATATACATGTCCAAATGGCTTGAAATTTGGACAGTAGACTTTTGGGAGCATGTTTAGGCCACTATAATTTCTGTAGAATTTATTGTGCACTTTTGATAGGTGTTCATAATTCCACCTAATTATCTAAATAAATTAAGAAAATGCATTAAAAAGAAATTATTTAGGAATGGACACTATGTTTTCTGGTGTTAATTAGTCATGTGTGACATGTTGGTAAAGTTGGTTTTGTCTAATTATATGTTTGCAACATAAGTTAATAATTATTTCTTGCAAATGAGGTTTCTGGACAGATCTAGGAACTTAACAAAGTTCTTCATGATAATGTGCTTTGTTGTGAAACTTATTTATACAAAAGTTGTAGATAATTTATGTATCTAGCTTCTGTTAAAATTTGGTGGCATTTAACAATGTGGTTTAGGAGTTATAGCTGTTTAAAGTTAGGGTACATAATTGCTTGCTCTCTGTTTGTCAGGAATAGATTCTGGAACTTTGTATTTTTGACTTGTTTAACTTATGAATCATGCTGTGATGATATTATATGAAATGTAGATAATTTTATAAGCTTTCCATAATGTCTTCTTGCAAGTCAATTGGATTTATAAACTCCAGATATGATTGATTTACTCAGCTATTGCATGTATGTCCAGAAGGTAGCAGATTCTTGTTCTAGTGCTTTGATTAACTTTGTCATGCTAGGGTGTGGAAGTGTGGCTCATATCCTTGATGGTACTTGGGTTGGTACCCTGTAATCTTATAAGATTTATGCCTTGATTGTTGTGCTCGCAATCTTCTATGTTATGCCCTAATGAGGATTAAATTAATTAGCTCTAGGTGCTTACGTGAGTTTGGTATGCTTATTTGATTACTTTGTTTATTGCACTTCTATGCATTCATACATATGCATTGTTGCACCTTATTTAGGTACGTTAGCTAAAGCACGTGAAAGACCTGATGTGGAGCCAAACCCGAAGATGGTGTTTGGTGGATCCATCCCGAAGATAGAAGGATCGGGCAAGTGCTAGATGGGAGGATGCTCGCCAAGTGAATTCATCTAACATACTCTAACTTGAGTCGGATCCCAGGCAAGCCCCGGAGCATTATAAGCCTCCTATCTTCAAAGCAATTAATTCTATATATGTTATAAGTATTGTTGCATTAAGTGGTAGGAGTTGGTTGAAAACCTTGCTGCATTATATCATTCCTTGTCCAGATATATGAATCCTTGAATCCTACGTAGACTAGGATCGAGTAGATGCTTAGCCCTGCTTTAAGCGGTAGAAGTCAGGTGATTTCCTGTCACCTGCGAGATATAGGGATATTCATATATGGCACGGTTGGCTATATTTGCTATCGTGGAAAGGAACCATGTGTTAATAAAATGAAATGAGACCGGGCGGGATGATGATAGTGAAGCGACAAGGCATGGAGGTCTTGGGTGTGGATCTATCCCCGTCTGAGTCATTTAAGGACCGATTCGCTGTACATCCTTGAGTCATGTTGAACGCAGTCTAACACTTAGTTGGCCGGATAAGTCGTTCTGACCGCGAATCCGAGTAATACAGTTCAGGCCGGGAATCGAATGGTAGGTTGCTTCTTGGAGGAGAGAAAGGATATGCTTGGGGACATTGGCGTGAGACCAAGGGGGGTTAGAGTCCCTATCACCTGGCAGAGTGTCGCCCTTGGGGTCGCGACATCATTCGGACTCGTGGCTCCTAAACTGTACCAAAGGTGACCTGAGCAGCCCTCGCCAGGCGTGACTCGGTGAGTGTTAGAAATACCCCTCCAGCTGGATAGGAATTCGATTCGAATCACCGTCGCTCCCGGTTAGTGAGCACTTGACTTGAGCAGCGGCAACGTAGATTCCATTAAATTAAACGGATGGGTAATTGGATAACGATGGAAAGGTTGCCTCAATTTATACCTGCTATGGTTAATATTGTTTGCTCCTAATAAAGTGAGTGCTCTAGTACATGTTCTAATATAGATGACAGGTTAATGATAATTAACTTGATGCTTAAGCATTAATGATTACTTATCCATAATAAGCTTTTATGCAAAATGTGGTCAAGCTAGCCTACTTTATATCAGCCTTGCATGATCCTTGGTGTCACTTTATTTCTGGTTTATGACGGGTAAGTCTAGCTGAGTACATTGTCGTACTCAGGGTTTTATCCCCACTTGTTGCAGGTTATGCTGTATCATGGCGACTGCAAGAGTTGGTTGGCTCCTGCCGTAGAGGCGGAGTGTGATCACAGGCATGATCCTTCTGAGTTATCTTCTCTCTAATGCTTTTGTTGGAAGTCGACCTTAGTACTGGCATATATTTGAAATAAAGGTGTTGTTAGTTTCAAATTACTTTGCTTCCGCTACTTTTCAATGTAAGTTGTAATAACTTTGTTGAACTCCGATGTAAATTGATTTACTTGTGAAATGGTTATGACATGTGACTTGTTATGTTGAATCACTACGATCTTGGCTTGTATGTTGGTTGATTTGAAATCCCTCGTGATTTCATTGGACTACCGGAGTTATATGGGCTCAAGTGCGAGAATTTGATCATTTCGGTGATTGTTTTTGTACTTGTGCTCTTATAATTTGGACGGTTCCGTTACAGCTGCCATCGGAGCAAGATTCAACATTAAACTTGTCGTATATGTATTTAAAACAAAGATTTTGTTTTATAAAATCAGTTTTACCAACTTATAGCTATATGTAGGTTTGTGAAAACTGAATTTTAAACCTAAGTATGCCAGTGATCAATTTCCTTATGCCCATATAAGGATTAGTAGGTGGCTTATATAAGTACTAACTTGGGGGTTTTTCATTTATTCATCTACGCCCAGGCCAAGGTATGTATGTGTGATGACTCTCCCACACTATGCTACCCAGTGTGTAAGATTTGAGGTAGCCTTCATATATGAAATAACCATATATGTTGCTAGTTTACTTTTATGCAACGTCGCACCTACGCTCAGGTAAGTGTGAGTTGTGAGAGCATGACCGTCCAACCCTCGGTCTAGGGGAGAGCTAGTTTTGATTACTGGATTATTTACATGTTACACACATGTATATATAAAGGTACTTAATTGTGGATGATCGAATGATTCGGGTAGTTTTGGTGCTACATGTATATATACGGGGGTATATGTATATGGGAGTACTTAGAATTTTACTTTCATGTTTTCCTTGTGTGCTATATTTGGGGAAATATTGGGCTGCAATGAAACTTTTCTGCAGGTACGCTAACCACGAATGCGTAAGTCGAATGTAGCTGGCGACTAGCTATATATCAAAAGAGCGCGTGTTATGCCACCAACATAGAACGTGATCGCTACCTAAGGTTGGCAATCTTGTGAGGACGAATAGGACGAAGCATGCATTATCATGATTGTTGCTTTATGCATGACTATGCTCCTCTCACCCTTATTCTATATTAAGTAATTTGTGATTGATGTGGTAACTATCTTCCTTGTATGGAGTTAGACATGAATGCCTTGTTCCATGTTGCTTGAATAGGGAGTGTTTGAAGATAGTGTGTGCTTAGTTTTGTTAGAAATAAGTGTGGCTACATGCTGGAACTTAGAGATATCCTCTAGCTTAGCCAAGTGGTGGATATATTGTTCACCCAAGCGTTTGCCAATGCTTTAGATCTCACTTAAGTAATTATGGATTCTTAGGAATGAATTAAATTGGTTGGTCTAAGGTAACAATATTTAGAGCAACTAGAATAACATGTTTGTGTGCTCTCTTATTAAGTAGAACAAAGGCAAGCTTTGTTTTGCTTATTGAACGTTGGCTGCTAGAACGGTTTTGGATGTATTGATGCTTTCGTGGTCATAAATGTGTTTTCTGTAGTTATAGAGAATACGAAAGTTGTAGCAAACTTACTTCTCTAGCTTGTCCTAAAATTTTATGACCCTAGGTCTTATGCTTTGAGAGTTATGAATTTTAGAAGTTTATTATCAGGTTTTGTTATGCTCTGAATAGATCTGAATGTTTGATTTATTTAACCTATGTGCATAGAGAATCATGTCTTGGAGATAATAGAAGAAGTGTAGTACTTTTTCTAAGCTTTTTAAAATGTCCTATAACACTAATTTTGGTGGTCTAAATCTCTACTTATGAGCTTGTAATGTGGGATGACAGAGTCTGTCCAAATCTGGGCAGATATGTTTTCCTTGTCTTGTTTGGCCTTGTAGATATAGAATCATCTTAATATGATAATAAGAAAGTTATAGACAACTTAATAAGCTTTATATTAAGTTAAGGCTCAGCCTTGTTGTGTACATAGAACTCCAGTTATGCATTTTTGAAGTTATTGTCAGTTTTCTGTCCATATTGGTACAGATCTGAAACACCAGCATGTTTGACCATACTAACCTGTGATTTAGCTTTTGGTATGAATAACAAACGCGTGGAAAACTTTTTAAGCTTTCTAGAAAGTCTAGGATCACTTTTGTGGGATGTCTATAACCTTAGTTATGGTTGAAACAAGTAACTATTGTGCTGCTGTCCAGATTCTGGGCACCTGCTAAGTTGGCCTCCTTAATTAACGTTGGTTTGGACTAAACTTGTAGTTAGTTCATGCTTGAGATGAATGCTTATTTTGGGTGAGACTTGTGCTTTTGTATGGGTTGCTTAAGCCCATTTGTTTGAATTTTCTCAAACGACTGCTTGATTGTGATGTGTATGTGTGCTTGTTATCTAGGTAGTGCCCTAGTTGTCACCTCGTTTGTCCTCGGTGAGCATACGAGGGTCGCATAGCTTTATCCTAGAACAACATTCACGTTACGTAATTGTATGGTTGTTGTCTTCAATTAGGTTTCTCTCTTAGGAGCCTGAGCCTGTAGGCATGGTTGCTTGCCTTGAATGTTTGTATCCATGCCGTTGCTTGACCAAAAGCCCAAAGTTGAGTTCTCCTATAGTTTGTATGAGTCGTGGATGTTTTGCAACCCTTTTTGTGAAGACCTTTATCGACTGACCAACCAAGTTAACTTCCATCAACGCTAGCCTTTTACCATGGTTCGTACGTTGCCAGTTGTGGAGATTGTACCCAAATCCATGTTGGACCTTCCGGTTATCTCTCCCAAAGGTTAGCTAGTGTGACGCAACGTCTCTTTGTGATAGCCTCTAAATCGTGTGCTTACAAATTCGTACATCTACCTTATCAACTCAATCTATGACCACATACCGGTTTTCACCTTGAAAATTGCTTAATTCGTCTCCAACACTCCCCAGTCTCGGGATGTTTATCAATTTTGATCTCATGTTGTTGCTCAACATGATCGAATCTCTGTTAATTAATTATCTAGTAGTTTCCTTAGTCGACGCCAGGTGTGCGTGGAATTACGTACAAATCGCACGCTTAGTCGCCTTCGGCAATGGAGCTATGTTCTCTTGTGCAGTGCTTTGATCTGCGAATAGCTTCCCTGTTGATTCTAAACCTTGTAACTACCTTTGCTTGCTATCCCTCCTTGTATGGCGCTTGTTCTTACAACCCATTAGTGCCACTTGAAATTTCACTTTCGTTGTGCGTTTAGTAATGGTGTTATGAGTAGCCACTGATGGTGTCGCGACGAAACCAAGGGCCTCCTGTGGCTGCAGACACATGGCTGGCTGCTTGGCACGCGCTGGTATCACGGTTTGTAGTCATGATCCATTATGAAACGACAGTCGATGTGTTATTTTCTCATGTTCCTTTTCTTGATTATCTCTCCAAATCGTATCATAAGGTCCATATCTTAGACCGAAAGTAGTGGAGTTTCCTTCTGAAGTTGCTAAGAGGATAACCTTTAAAGAACAGGTCACCGACATAAACTTTAATAGACTACAATATGTGGTAGTCAAGTGACTCTACATAGTTGCCCAAGTATTGACAACCAGCATCTTGGGAGCCACGTATCTCAGCTCTGTTGGATAAAAAGGACACACAACACTTACTTTTGGATAAGTTATCTGTGGGATGAGAATCAATTGTCGCATTGTGCATATGACCAGAGCTATCCAAGTCACAATCTTGGGTGCATAATGACCATACAATCGAAATCAACCATCTCTAGAATAACTTCGTATTTGCCAACTTCGATGGCAACCATCTATTCTGCATCAACCACAGTTGTTGTGGTCAAGAGAAGATTTGGAACTTTTTAGTGTTGAGAGACAACTGATTAGTTACTAATAGGAAGGTTAATCTCCAGCTAGGTAATGACTCTTTGTTAGCTATGAAGGCTATGTCTTACAGAGCAATAACCAACAAGAAGTTAATCAACTAGCCAACAACTTGAGTGATATTCTATCTTCTAGAGCCATTGTGACCAAGTCAATTCTATCTTGGACAATCACACAGATAGTGCAAGGTGTTCTATCAGCTAAGGTGAAGAGTAGAGAAAGTATGTGTTTTGCCTTGCAAAAGTAACCCGCCAGTTCAAAGCGTGTGCATCCTCGAATTGATATGTAATTTAATAGCCGAGATCTGCTGTTGGATGACCCTTTTGAGGTCTCACAGATACTAGTTTACACTCTTTCATTTGCTTTTGCTTTCTCATATCCCTAATGTATGAGCAGCCTTGGTTTCTGTAAATCAATGTATGCCATCGCGAATCAAAAGCAATTTGAAAAGTGTCAAACAACAGATTTCCCATCTTAGAGCTGCTATATGACCCTAAAGAGAAAGTCTCATGGTGAAAGGTTGGCCTGACAAAGTTGTTATGCTGCAAGTCAACTCAACTTACAGTACAACTAAGTCACTAAGGAAAATTTTATTCAATCGCTTGGTGGTAGACTACTCCCCGCGATTAAGTGAATAATTACAACTTTTGTTATCCTTAAGGCCTCGCTACATCCTTCTTTAGTAATTATTTTCCAATGGTGACATACTTTGGTACCTTGTAAAGGTTTTTATCCAAGAGGTTGCATCTGATTCAACCCAGATAACTGTTGTCTTTGGATAAAAGAATCTTGTTAGATAGCTGTTGGCAGGAATATGAAGCCGACAGAGTCAGCTATCCCATTCACTAACCCCTCGTTAGACCCAGATAATACAGTGTTATCATCAGAGAAAGAGAACTGCACATATGGAACCTTAAGTAGTTTTTCATTAGTTGATATCAGAAGGATTGAACATCTATGACCAACATAGACCCTGTCTATTGGTTAGTCAGTATCCTCTAGCCTTAGAGTATATTTATCGTCTATGGTCTCACCCTTTTGGAAGGTTGTACTCAAGCCATTTTTGTAGAGAACTGCTTTTCAAAACTAGGTGAACATAGAGTCATTTCAACGAGTATACTTCTAAAAATTTTGGTCTAGTGTCAAGTTCATATGGCCTATGTGGTGCTCTTTAGAGAGTCAGATACTTGTGAGTGGTTCACTCGTGGACCAAATGGTCTCCGTACACTGAGAATGCAGTATGTGCTATCTTAGATTCCTCCCAAAGTAACAATGCTTTATGGAAGTCAATGAAGGAAATTCTTCAGACAAATTTTACCATGAAGAGTAAGTATCAGAAAGTTCCTTTGGCCAAATTGTTCGCCGATGTTGAAGCTTGGTAGTTGAATGCTATAGCAGATGATGGGAACTAGATAACGTGCCTCTCTTCCTTAAAAAGTTCTTCCATTCCGAATCTTGGGACGCGATTCTTTTAAGAGGGGAGGGCTGTAACACCCCAGGTGTTTGTCACTAGTTAAGCAATGGGCTTGAGCTCAAACATGACATGTCAAGGGGTAATCAAGGTGTCAAGATCAAATCTACATGATGGAGCTTCAACTTAAACTTGGGCCACGCACAATTACTTACATATAGACCCTTGTTAAGTTTATGCAAGAGTAATTCTAAACATGCTTATTCCATGTACATTACATCCACATGCATCCATCTAGACCCGTGGAAAAGTTTCATGAAGTTTGGAATCAAAAAGTCACATGAAATGATAAGTCCCATTCCTATTGGAATTTGCCCCATTAAGTTAATGGAACTATAGATCATCAACCAAGCTTTGCAAATTTACCCAAATAACTCTAGACGAACTCTACAACAAAAGTCATGAAGGGTTCATGTGGAGCAAATGTCAAGAAAATGCCTCGATTGGCCTAAAACCCTAGTTTAGGCTTTATCGGGTTGCTACTTTGACCAAAGTGGAAGTCTAAGTTCTGTACTAGTAATGAGGTTTGACCTTAAACAAAAGTTGTAGTTCATCTTGTGTAGAACAAACTTTGTTTAATGGTCAAGAGCTAGTTTGGCCTCTAACCTAGTCAAATAGAGCTCACAAGAATCAACTTAGTGCTGTTTTCAAGGTCTCGAATTTGGCTAAGTCTGGAATTTCAATGTCATTGTGGTTGGCATCTCGCATTCTCCAAATTTTGCTATGCAACTTAAATTGGTCCAAATGTAAAAGTTGGAGCTTACATGATGAGAAAGAGCATACAAGAAGATGGCACCAATTGCAATTCATTTTTACCCCCATTTTGGATTGTTGCTCGTTACTTTCAAATCGCTGACATTGTCAACTTTAGGGCTAATTATCTCCTAATCTGGGACACTAATGACCTTGCTCCCTAAATGAAAGTTGTAGAGCATTATCTGGGCAATAATTTTGTTTAAAGGCCCTTGGCCCAAATCGGAGAGCAACAAGCCCAAACTGGCGCCCCAAAGTGGTCTGTGTGATGCCTGCCAACTGCTCGACAGCTGTTCCCTTAGGGGAGGGCGTGGCGGCCATGCACCAGTGCACCTTCACCATGGATGCCGCGTGTCCTCCTCTCTGCCGCGCGTCCGCGCCTCACTTTGCATGGTGGAGCAACTGAGCGACCGCCCGAGCTCCTTCCCATCCCCCTTCAGTCCATTTCCTCTCCTCCTCGC
Organism: Saccharum hybrid cultivar R570; assembly: GCA_038087645.1. Classification (NCBI taxonomy): domain Eukaryota; kingdom Viridiplantae; phylum Streptophyta; class Magnoliopsida; order Poales; family Poaceae; genus Saccharum; species Saccharum hybrid cultivar. The sequence goes on along the minus strand of JAQSUU010000043.1, from coordinate 1,963,585 downwards.
GCGCCCAGCTCGAGCTTCGGAGCTTGCCGCCATGGCCACCGGGCCGAGCTCGAGGGCCACTGTCGTTCCTCCACCGAGCATGTCCTCGCATCCCCCTGAAGCCCGTAGCAGCACCGCCGGGCCTTACTGCATCTTGTGCACCACTTCCTCGGTCGCGCAGCCGCCTGCAGCATGCTGCCGCCGGAGCACCGACCACCGGCGCCGCCCGCCTCCATCGCTAGCTAGCCGGGGGTTACCTCAAGCCAAGCTGAGTGGTCCCTTGGGTGCGCGCAGGCCAGGGCATCTCCATGGCCGCCGCTCGCCGCCGGCGCCGCCCTGCTACCGACCGAGCCGGAGCCGCTCTCTCCATTCCTCTGCTTGCTGTTCAGAGGTAGAAGATGGTTCTGTCCCTATGACGAGTGGGCCCCACCTAAAAGAGCAATACCATATCAAATCTACAGATTTTCTTTTATCTTGTAAAATCTATATCTCATATTTGGTAGCTCCAAAAATTGTGCAATTTGTTTTGTTGGAATCCTTGTGAAGTGCTCTACAGGTTAGGGTAATCGGTTGTGCCATGCATGCATGTGTTTGTGCTGTAGAAATTCATTAGTGAAAAGTGGTTTTAGAAATGGATTAACTTGCTTTCATCAATATCTGGAGTTTTAGAAGTCCAAAATTAGTGATTCCAATTTTGTTGGTCTTCTAGTAATATGCACTATCTAAGAAAAATATAAAACTTATATGTTGTTTCCGGGTTTCAGGATGTTTTACCTAGATCTTGTTAAATGGAAAATAAATGCTTGTTTTCCTTGTTATTTTTATATCTTGAGTTTTGATGCTCTAATTGATGTGAAAATTTTATGGTAGGATTTTCATGCTATGGATGTACTGTGGTATAAATTTCATGGTCATTGCTTACTGTATGCTCAAGTTATTGATTTAACTTGTTTATAGCTTGATAAATAGCTTATAAATAATATATAAATTATAAAATAGAAAATGTTGGTCCATTACCTTAGTATGATGTTTCTCTATCATATTGATTCATAATATAGCCTTGTGTTCACAAAAAATATTAAGTTTTAGGTTTAATTTGCTCTCACATGATTTATCTTAATAGCTATTTGTCTTTTTCTTAGAGGTTGATATACATGTCCAAATGGCTTTAAATTTGGACAGTAGACTTTTGGGAGCATGTTTAGGCCACTATAATTTATGTAGAATTTATTGTGCACTTTTGATAGGTGTTCATAATTCCACCTAATTATCTAAATAAATTAAGAAAATGCATTAAAAAGAAATTATTTAGGAATGGACACTATGTTTTTTGGTGTTCATTAGTCATGTGTGACATGTTGGTAAAGTTGGTTTTGTCTAATTATATGTTTGCAACATAAGTTAATAATTATTTCTTGCAAATGAGGTTTCTGGACAGATCTGGGAACTTAACAAAGTTCTTCGTGATAATGTGCTTTGTTGTGAAACTTATTTATACAAAAGTTGTAGATAATTTATGTATCTAGCTTTTGTTAAAATTTGGTGGCATTTAACAATGTGGTTTAGGAGTTATAGCTGTTTAAAGTTAGGGTACATAATTGCTTGCTCTCTGTTTGTCTGGAATAGATTCTGGAACTTTGTATTTTTGACTTGTTTAACTTATGAATCATGCTGTGATGATATTATATGAAATGTAGATAATTTTATAAGCTTTCCATAATGTCTTCTTGCAAGTCAATTGGATTTATAAAACTCCAGATATGATTGATTTACTCAGCTATTGCATGTATGTCCACAAGGTAGCAGATTCTTGTTCTAGTGCTTTAATTAACTTTGTCATGCTAGGGTGTGGAAGTGTGGCTCATATCCTTGATGGTACTTGGGTTGGTACCCTGTAATCTTATAAGATTTATGCCTTGATTGTTGTGCTCGCAATCTTCTATGTTATGCCCTAATGAGGATTAAATTAATTAGCTCTAGGTGCTTACGTGAGTTTGGTATGCTTATTTGATTACTTTGTTTATTGCACTTCTATGCATTCATACATATGCATTGTTGTACCTCATTTAGGTACGTTAGCTAAAGCACGTGAAAGACCTGATGTGGAGCCAAACCCGAAGACGGTGTTTGGTGGATCCATCCCAAAGATAGAAGGATCGGGCAAGTGCTAGATGGGAGGATGCTCACCAAGTGAATTCATCTAACATACTCTAACTTGAGTTGGATCTCAGGCAAGCCCCGGAGCATTATAAGCCTCCTATCTTCAAAGCAATTAATTCTATATATGTTATAAGTATTGTTGCATTAAGTGGTAGGAGTTGGTTGAAAACCTTGCTGCATTATATCATTCCTTGTCCAGATATATGAATCCTTGAATCCTACGTAGACTATGATCGAGTAGATGCTTAGCCCTGCTTTAAGCGGTAGAAGTCAGGTGATTTCCTGTCACCTGCGAGATATAGGGATATTCATATATGACACGGTTGGCTATATTTGCTATCGTGGAAAGGAACCATGTGTTAATAAAATGAAATGAGACCGGGCGGGATGATGATAGTGAAGCGACAAGGCATGGAGGTCTTGGGTGTGGATCTATCCCCGTCTGAGTCGTTTAAGGACCGATTCGCTGTACGTCCTTGAGTCATGTTGAACGCAGTCTAACACTTAGTTGGCCGGATAAGTCGTTCCGACCACGAATCCGAGTAATACAGTTCAGGCCGGGAATCGAATGGTAGGTTGCTTCTTGGAGGAGAGAAAGGATGTGCTTGGGGATATTGGCGTGAGACCAAGGGGGGGTTAGAGTCCCTATCACCTGGCAGAGTGTTGCCCTTGGGGTCGCGACATCATTCGGACCCGTGGCTCCTGAACTGTACCAAAGGTGACCTGAGCAGCCCTCGCCAGGCGTGACTCGGTGAGTGTTAGAAATACCCCTCCAGCTGGATAGGAATTCGATTCGAATCGCCGTCGCTCCCGGTTAGTGAGCACTTGACTTGAGCAGCGGCAACGTAGATTCCATTAAATTAAACGGATGGGTAATTGGATAACGATGGAAATGTTGCCTCAATTTATACATGCTATGGTTAATATTGTTTGCTCCTAATAAAGTGAGTGCTCTAGTATAGGTTCTAATATAGATGACAGGTTAATGATAATTAACTTGATGTTTAAGCATTAATTATTACTTATCCATAATAAGCTTTTATGCAAAATGTGGTCTAGCTAGCCTACTTTATATCAGCCTTGCATGATCCTTGGTGTCACTTTATTTCTGGTTTATGACGGGTAAGTCTAGCTGAGTACATTATCGTACTCAGGGTTTTATCCCCACTTGTTGCAGGTTATGCTGTATCATGGCGACTGCAAGAGTTGGTTGGCTCCTGCCGTAGAGGCGGAGTGTGATCACGGGCATGATCCTTCTGAGTTATCTTCTCTTTAATGCTTTTGTTGGAAGTCGACCTTAGTACTGGCATATATTTGAAATAAAGGTGTTGTTAGTTTCAAATTACTTTGCTTCCGCTACTTTTCAATGTAAGTTGTAATAACTTTGTTGAACTCCGATGTAAATTGATTTACTTGTGAAATGGTTATGACATGTGACTTGTTATGTTGAATCACTACGATCTTGGCTTGTATGTTGGTTGATTTGAAATCCCTCGTGATTTCATTGGACTACCGGAGTTATATGGGCTCAAGTGCGAGAATTTGATCATTTCGGTGATTGTTTTTGTACTTGTGCTCTTATAATTTGGACGATTCCATTACAATTACCGTTTAAAATAGATAGACAGGGAGCTGTGGAGCGGGGCTTTCCTTTTGAGTGGATTGGGCCAGCTGTATATGAAGCGGGTCATCAAGTCAAGTCGAGTACAGTTTCGCGAGATAAGTAGCGGATCTTTCCTTCTTTTATCACAAGTGGATCTTTAATTGTTTTACCAAGTGGATCTACATAAACCCAAAAAATGAATTACAGTGGAAAGGGTCTTGCAAGTTGTGGGCTGTATTGACATCACATGCTGCGGTCAGCAGCGATATCACCCTGTTCGCTGGATGGTGGCCGGTGCTAGTGCTGATGCTGATGCTGATTTGTTGTGAGAGAAAAGTAATGCTGAATGGGTGGTTGATTATGGCTGATAAGTTCAAGTGAACAGGGTGATGATGCCATCGCATGTTGACGGCTAGTTCTCAAGTAACAAGTGGATTTCATCGGTTAGTGCATAGGAACCCAGCTGTTTGGTTTGAGGAATGAGATGGTTCATCTTGTTCTCACTTCTCACTTTTTTGTATCTGGTTCGTGGAATAGAATGAGTTGATCCATCACCACCTCATTACTCACAAGCTAATAATTAGTGAGCCTATTCGCTTGGGTTGAAATCTGGCTGATCTGGCTGGTTTATTGTGAGAGAAAAATACTATTGAATGGCTGACTGGTCTGGCTGACAATCTCAAGCGAACAAGCTGAGTATATATACAAGGAATAAGTTGATTCCACCAAAATTTATAGAATAAACTCATAATGTATCATCCCATGAAGTATGGAGTGATTCCACGAACCAAACACATCCTAAACCCACGTCCGGACAACAGATGGCGACAATGCAGCTTAAATCTCTACTACATATATGACGATAGATGGGGCCAGTTTACTTGCGATGCAATAATTCGGGTCTCGGTCGCCAATTTGGAGTAAACAAGCTCCATTGTCTGGGAGATGGTCGATGGGCTATGAATCCTGTGACGTGTGGCCGTGTGGCGTGTGGGTGTTCCCATAAAGCGCAAGTTGCTGTATTATAGCAAAAATAATGACCAAGAGGTCGTCTAGCTCGACTGGCATCATATCGCGAGAGTATATTTACAAAAAAAAGGAGGGAGGAATTGCCTTCTTTGCTAGACCTGACTATAAATACACTCTCAGTTCTCGCTATCCATTTCACAATCCATATTCATTCACTGCACCTACTGTAACAACAACAACCCACAAGCTAAGGATGCAAGGTGGGGCAGGCCACCGCGCCAACCCGCTGGACTGGTGAAAGTCCAATGTTTGGTGTTGGTAATTAGTGACAATGCCTAAGTACTAATCTTATGCCTAAGTTGTATGTAGCATATGAGGATTAGTACATTCCAAGGTTGGTGGCAAGATGGACATGGTGATCATGATGGCCACACTTGGATTTAGACGCAACCCTACGTGATCAAGGCGCGGATTATGTTTTAGTAACCAAGACACCTAGTGGGTGTGGTTACATTATAGGATAGATAACCGTACTATAAAGAGGGAAATGGCACGGCTATTGTACTCCTAAGTGCATCTAGGTGTGCATTTCATAATCATATGCATTTGGATAGAACTAATAACGCCTCGAAAAATGATTGTGAAAATATGTAACAGAACCGACCAATTATACGAGATTAAGTAAGAAAATCATCCACCGAGCAGACGATTTAGCAAACTTAAGCCCGTATAACCTGGTAGTCCGTGAAATCACGACGGATTTCAAACCAACTTGCATACCAGCCAAGATCGTAATAAGTTCAGCGGTCACCATCACAAGTTACATAAAAGTTCACGTCACAAATACATTGGAGTTTAAACATAGTTATTACAAACCAGTTTCGAAAGAAAGTAGCGGAAGCATTTAGTTCAAATCACACACACGCAGAGTTCAAAATACAGTGCCAGTTCAGGATCATCTTCCATCAAAAGCATCAGACGAGATGTAGTGAATGACCATTGCCCATGGTCCTAAGCTTCTCCCATTGCAGGATAAAGGCAGTTGATACAGTAGCCATAATACATCTGCCCATCTGCAACAAGTGGGAACAAAGCCCTGAGTACGAGAAGGTACTAAGCTAGACTTACCCGACAGAACAAAAAATAAAAGACACCAAGGAATCATGACAGGCTTTCTGGTGGGGTAGCTGACTCATTTGCAAAAAGGCATTTTTAGGATTTAGAGAATCTTCACAAAAACTTTGCATCAAGTTAAATCTTTATTAATCTGTTAACTACATTTGCACCTATACTAAAGTAACATGTAATTAAACAGATAATGATAACCAATGATCATTAACAACTTCCATTATGTCATATTTCGTATAACTGTCCAAGTGTTCCATCAACATTACTACGATGAAGTAGCTCAAGTCAAGTGCTCACTATCCAGTGAACGATGGCGATTCGAATCGATTATTAACCAGCTGGTAATTTATTCCTCACACAAACCTCACTCACCCGCTAAAGTGAGGTGTTGGTCACCGAGTCAACCATTTAGGTAAAGTCGCGAGCTTGCCAGGAAACACATGTACCCGGGGGCCGCCCGACTGCTCTTTGGCCTTATCATCGTGCCCCCGTATCCTGCCACTACTGCTCCGGTACAGTGCGTTGCGGGCAATCTACTCGGCCCGAATAATCTCCCAGCTTCACGGTCGAAAGGTACATTATTCGGCTAGCTAAATGTAAGGCATGCGTTCAACATGACTCGAGGCCCAACAACGGTCGGTCCTTAATCGACACAGACGGAAAACACTACAGTCTGAAACCCTGCAAGTTTCCATCCGGTCTCGATTTCACATTAACACTTAGTTATTTCCTGACGACATCTTTTCTCAAGCAGATCCAGGTAAACACCTATAGCTCGCAGGTGACAGGAAATCACCTGACTTCTACCGGTCTAAGCAAGCTAAGCAATTACTTGACTGCGGATAACAGGGTGACAAGGATAGGGTAGAACGGAGTAAACAAGGTATAATGCAGCAACGGTTGCAAACAACTCCTAAACATAATGCAGCAGTTAAAGTAAAGCATTAATAAAATATTTGCAAACCGGGGGAGAGAAATGCTCCGGGGTTTGCCTCTCTCGAAAGAGCTCGGACGGTGGTCTGGGCACTCCGGAAGATCCTCATCGACCTCCTCGTCGGCTTCGGGCACTTCCTGCTCCTCGGGCTGCTCTTCCGGCTCCTCGGGAACTGCTACCGACGTTACTTCCTGCGATCCTGTATGATGCAATCGTATAAGTGCTTATGCCTAGGTTCATTGTGAAAATGACATGTAATGGTCATGGTGAATGAAATGCAGATAATTAGGTTCACTTTATTTCATAAAGTAGGAATACATTTCTTCTACAAGGTAGTCAACATCATCCAAGAATACAGACTACAAGCATATGTCATCTACTGCATTCTCTTCTACCACTACCATGCTAAGCCAACACATTTTATTAAATGCTTCAAAGATACACCAAAGCAAATCTTATTAACTAGTCATGCATTAACAAGGTTAAATAAAACCCTAATTGCAACTAGGTTTGAACAGCAACACCTATTTTATTAGCACAGAAAAATCTGAGAAAATTACAGTAGCTTTCTATCATCTAATCTAGCATACCACAAAAATTTCATTGCATTTGAATTACTAGAACTGTCTACCCAAAAATAACAAGCTAGGGCCTAAAAATAAGCATAAAAATATTTTATACTACGAAAAGTATCAAACAACAGATTTAACATTTTTCCTACATTCTTCACAATAAACAATCACCATATAAAAATTATTACATGCATGTTTTATTCATATTTTTCTCTCTAGCAAAAATAACAATTATTAGCAATATTAAACACTTGTACTACACCTCAAGATTTTTCTACAGAACATGCATGGCATATATTTTTCCTAGGAAGTACATCACAAAAGAAAATTATAGCAAGTGGAAACATATTTTTCTGAGTTTTCTGTGATTTACTACATATTTAATAAGAAAATAGCAGTTTTAGTGATCAAATAAAAACTCTACAGCATAGTATTTAAATCTTGACATGCAATATTTTTCTCAAGTAGATCTAATGATAAGGAACCTAGAAAAAATTATTTGAACAGATTTAGAGCAAATTTGAGTAGTTAAATATTTTCCAAACCATTTTCATTTTCAAATAATAAAAGAAAAACGAAAAATCAATTTTCTTATTGCTAACGGGCCGGGCCAGCGAGACCAACCGGCCAGCTACGGCATTTCGGCCCGTGAGCGCGCGCGGGAAGACAGGCGCGCCGCCCGGTTTGGGCTGTGGCCCAAGGCCTTCCTAGCCCAGCTTGGCCGAGGCGACGGGGCCTTGCCGCTGCGGCGGACCCCGCGGCCCCACGGGTCAGCGACCCGAGAGTAGGGGAGGAGCTCCGCCGCCGGCGTTCTCGCCAGTGGCGAGGTTCCCGATGAGGCGAGCGGCCCTCGGTGATTCCCTATGGTAAGGCGGAGGCGAAGGTGGAAGAATGGAGGCGGGAAAAGCACCCTGACAAAGGCAGCGGTGGTCGCCGGCGAGCTTGGGCGGACGGCGTACGGCGGTGGGCGGAATCCGGTCACCGTGAGGGACGGAAGGTGCGGCAATCGGCTAAGCGAGGTTCAGTAGGCGCGAAGCGCAGGCGAGGGTGACCCACCGGCGGCTGGGGATGCCGGCGAGCTGTGGCGGGCGGTGGCGGACGGCGATGGAGCTCTCGCGGCGTCCTGGAAGGAGGAGAGGAAGGGAATGGAGCGCGAGTGAAGGAGGGGGAGCGCGCAGAGGGAGTAGGCGGGTGCGGAGGAGGACGCGTGGCCACTGGGAGGGCGCGTGGCGTGCGGGTCAGCGGTGCACGGCCACGCGGCAGCCGACGTCTGCCGCTGCGCCACGACGTCGCGCGTGCGTGCGCGCGCGGGCGAGGCAGGCGTGGGCGTGAGCGCGGGAGCAGACGCGAAGCAGGCCGGGCCGGCTTCGACGCTCGGGCCGGAAAGGAGGCGGCGGCCCGATAAGGTTGAACAAGTGATTTTCTTTTCTAAATAAATTCCAGATTTTATAATTTGATTCAAATTCAAATTTTGAAGATGAAAAAGACATTTTCACAAATTGCCCCCAAAACAAAAGTTGTTCAAAATTTTATTCTCTACAACTTTCATTTAGGGCACTTTTCAAAATTCTAAATAGATTTTGAATTGATGATTTAAAGTCAAATTTTTAAATGAAAACTCAATTTTCTGAAAGATTTTTAGAAGCATAATTTAGGAAGATTTTGAATACAAAACTTGCTCCAAAAATCATGCTAATTATTTCTAAGTTTTTTAAATTATAGCTCCACAAATTTTTTTACCACTTTACCTAGGATTTTTACCAAACTTGGAGCCCAAACATGATTATCACAGTTTTAAATAAATTCTAACTTAACTTACATGTGATGATGATCATGCATGAAATGCAAATGCTCATGATTTAGGATGTGAATGCATGCTTAACACCCAGAGGTGTTACAACATTCCCCCCTTATAAGAATCTCGTCCCGAGATTTTGGGTTACGAACCATTTGTTATAAAAATCCTCATAAGCTTTTTACAGATATTCACCCGTTTCCCAAGTTGCATCTCCTTCATCTTGATGACTCCACTATATCTTATATGTTTGCACCACACTGTTCTGAGTAACTCTTTCCTTAGAGTCCAACACTTGAACCGGTTGTTCACGATATACCAAATCTGACTTGAGCTTTATGCCTCGCGGTTCAATTCTTTTCTCTGGAACACGCAAACACTTCTTGAGATGCGATACATGAAAAACTGGGAATATAGCACCCATTGTCTCAGGTAACTCCAACTTATAAGCGACATGACCCTTTCTTTCCAAGATCTTATATGGTCCCACAAATCTGGCTGCAAGCTTTCTGCGTACTCCAAACCGTTTCTTCTTCATTGACGTGACTTTTAGATAAACATAGTCACCAACCTCGAACATAAGCGGTCTCCTTCTTCGATCTGCATAGCTTTTCTGACGGGATTGAGCAGCTTTCATATTTTGCTGAATGATATGAACTTTCTTCTCAGCTTCTTCTACAAAGTCAATACCGTAGTATCTTCTTTCTCCTGGCTCAATCCAGTTAAGTGGTGTTCTACACTTTCTGCCATACAAAGCTTCGAATGGTGCCATCTTGATACTTTCTTGATAACTATTATTGTAAGCGAACTCTGCTAAAGGTAACCATGACTCCCATGAACCTCTAGAAGATAATACACAGGCTCTCAACATGTCTTCTAGAACAACATTAACTCTTTCGGTCTGACCATCTGTTTGAGGATGATAAGCAGTACTACGAATTAAACTCGTCCCCAAACCTTTATGCAAGTGCTCCCAAAAGTGAGTAGTGAATTGTGACTCTCTGTCAGACACGATATTCTTCGGTATGCCATGCAATCTCACAATCTCAGCAATATACTTCTCGGCATATTGAGGTGGTCTATAATCTGTCTTGACAGGTAAAAAGTGAGCTGTCTTTGTAAGGCGATCCACAATCACCCAAATCAAATCATGTCCTTTCTGAGTAGTGGGCAAACCTGTGATGAAATCCATACTTATATCATCCCACTTCCAACTAGGTACAGACAAAGGTTACAACAATCCGGTAGGTCTTATATGAATAGCCTTTACCCTGCAACATGTGTCACATCTGGCTACATATGCTGTAATCTCTTTCTTCATCTTGGTCCACCAAAAATGAGGTCTTAGTTCTTGGTACATTTTGCTACTTCCGAGATGGATAGATAACTTTGAAAGGTGAGCCTCATCCATAAGTTTATTCTTAAGCTCTCCATCTTTAGGAACAACAAGACGGTCATCAAACCATAACACGTCATGTTCATCCAATCTAAAGTGCTTGGATGGTTCTTCTTTAATCTTTTCTTTGATATAGAATATCCCTTTGTCGGTTTTCTGGCCTTCTATTATCTTACTTTCCAAAGAACAACTAATCTGAATACTGTGTAACACTGCAGGATACAGTAGATCAAAATCATCTTCGAGCAAAGGTTGCGCATTCAGGCAATGTGACTTTCTACTCAAAGCATCTGCCACTACATTGGCCTTTCCAGGATGATATTGCACATTCAAGTTGTAATCTTTGATCAATTCTAACCATCTTCGCTGTCTCATGTTCAATTCAGGTTGGGTGAAGATGTACTTGAGACTCTTGTAATCGGTGAAAATATTGCACACATTACTAAGTAAGTAATGTCTCCAAATTTTTAAGGCATGCACTATGGCAGCAAGTTCAAGATCATGCGTCGGATAGTTGATCTCATGCTTCCTCAACTGACGAGAGGCATAAGCAATGACTCTTCCTTCTTGCATAAGAACATAGCCTAATCCTATTTTTGATGCATCGCAAAACACATCAAAAGGTTTCTCAATGTCCGGTTGCGCTAGAACTGGAGCAGTGGTCAACAGTTTCCACAAGGTGTGGAAAGCTGTCTCACACTCCTCTGTCCATATAAACTTATGATCTTTCTGTAGCAGACTTATCATTGGCTTGGAAATCTTGGAGAAATCTGGGATAAAACGATGATAGTAACCAGCTAAACCCAAGAAACTTCTAACTTCAGAAACTGTGATTGGTGTCTTCCAATCCATAACCTCTTGCACTTTACTCGGGTCTACGGATACTCCATTCTCCGACAGAATGTGACCAAGGAAAGGAACTTTCTTCAACCAAAATTCACACTTGCTAAACTTAGCATACAACTTATGATCTCTCAGTCTGGTTAAGACAATTTTCAGATGCTCTTCATGATCTTTCTCATTCTCAGAGTATACGAGAATATCATCAATGAACACAACCACAAACTTGTCCAACTCCGACATGAAAACTGTATTCATCAGATACATAAAGTATGCAGGAGCATTTGTTAAGCTAAAGGACATAACAAGATACTCATACAACCCGTATCTGGTAGAAAAGACGGTTTTTGGTATATCTTGTGGTCTAATCTTTATCTGATGATAACCTGATCTTAAATCTATTTTAGAGAACACTCTGGCTTTGGCTAACTGATCGAACAAAACATCAATGTGAGGTAAGGGATACTTATTCTTGATAGTTACAGCATTAAGAGGCCTATAATCCACAAACATTCTCAAAGTACCCTCTTTCTTTTTCTTCACAAACAAGGCAGGACATCCCCATTCAGACTTACTTGGCCGGATAAACCCCTTGTTCAACAACTCCTCTAGTTGCTTCTTCAACTCGGCTAACTCATCCAGAGGCATCCTATAAGGTCTCCTTGAAATTGAAGCTGTCCCGGAGATCAACTCAATTCCAAACTCCACATCTCTATCTGGCGGAAGACCAGGTAACTCATCTAGAAACACGTCCGGAAACTCACACACGACCGGAATCTGATGAATCGGAATGACTTCTAGAGCACATGTCACACTCACAAGGTCTGTTCTTTTGGGCAATGGTACCTGAAAAGTACCCTCTCCCTGGGGATCCTTCAGGGTAAGTACCCGACTTCCTGTATCTATAACTGCTCCCCATTCTTTCATCCAATTCATCCCTATGATGACATCCAGAACTAGTTCAGGCATAACTATCAGGTTTACTTGAAACTTTCGACTACCTAACTCAAGGGTTGCCCCTCTAACCATCTGATTGGTTAAAACATCAGCCCCTGCTGAACTTATACGGTAACCATAACTTAAGTCTGTGCATAGTTGTTCATGTTTCCGTGCAAATGCTTGACTCATGAAAGAATGCGATGATCCAGAATCAAATAGAACAACTGTAGGGTTATGGTTAACAGGAAACTTACCAGTAGTTATGGGCTCTCCCTCAGGAATCTCTTCCACAGTGGTGTGGTGCACTCGAGCATTATAAGTCTATTGCTTCTTTCTGGGCGGATAAGGACAGAACCTGGAAAAGTGGCCTGGCTGATCACAATTATAGCAAGGTCCCTTCACTGTACCAGCAGATCCGATAGCTCCCTTCGCGTTACCTTGTCCCACGGTTGCGGCTGTCCTTGCTGGCGGCACTGCCATCTTGTACGGCTTCTGCGGTCTCTTGTAGTTCTGGGTCTTATGCTGTGGTGGCCTAAACCTTACACCAGGTGCAGATGGACGATAGGTCGAACGATTAGCAGTGATAACTCTTGTCGGTACCAACAGTACGGGGGTACCCACAGCTATCGCCAAAACACTAACATAACCGAAACCGCAATGAAAGATAGCCCACCTCGGCCGAGTATCACACAGCCCGCTCGACGGGGCGCCTCGACCGCGCCCCGGCTCTGACTCGTACGAGGCCCGCTCGATGGGGCGCCTCGACCGCGCCCCGGCTCCGACTCGTACGAGGCCCGCTCGACGGGGCGCCTCGACTGCGCCCTGGCTCCGACTCGTACGAGGCCCGCTCGACGGGGCGCCTCGACCGCGCCCCGGCTCCGACTCGTACGAGGCCCGCTCGACGGGGCGCCTCGACCGCGCCCCGGCTCTGACTCGTACGAGGCCCGCTCGACGGGGCGCCTCGACCACGCCCCGGCTCCGACCCGTACGAGGCCCGCTCGACGGGGCGCCTCGACCGCGCCTCGGCTCCTCGACACGTTTTCTTTACCTACCCCAGGACGAAAGCCATAGCATTCAATGCGGGTACCTACTACCACCTACCGGCATGGCTGCGGCATGGACCAACGTGGGAACAATACCCACGTCGAGTCTCACTGTTTTACCGCCCATCCCGTGATGGGAGGTGAAACCCGTCACTGTACCCACCTTACTGCACACTGTTCACCATCAATCACCCTCGAGGGAGGATAAGACAAGGTCCGTTCCCCGCGATATCAGGGATTCGGCCTTATCCATCCAACCTCGACCCGGCCTCGACCCAGCTTCGACGCTTGGCTTAGTTCGAAGGACGGTATGGCATGGCGCTCTGGGTCATTTCGCCATCTTGTCTCCCACAACGTCAGGGTACCCAGGGATGGTCGGCCATTCCGAAGGCACGTCGCTACAGTCAACTCAACAGGAATCGACAAAGCATCACCTCAAGGCTCCCCTTGGCTTGGCCTCCTCTCGCCTTATAAAAGGGTAGGCCAGGGTTCGACAGAGGGGGGGCGGACGAACGAACCAACCAACGAACAGACGAACAAAAAGAAGACGAAACAACCAACCACCCGACCGAACAACGAAAAGCAAGAGATCAACCTCTCAAGCAACCGCCTTTGTCCTTTTTTTCTCTTTGAGACTTGGGCTCGACACCCTCTCTCGCCTGCTTGTAACCCCTACACGAGCACCTCGGTGCAAGGAAATACAAACCTCTCCCCCCCGCTGGACGTAGGGCCTTCTTTTGCCCAAACCAGGATAAACCCCCGTGTGTTCTCCTTGCATCACCATCCAGGAAAGAGTCACGCAGCATTTACTCGTTGGTTTAGGACCCCCCTTGGTCCGAACACCGACAGTTGGCGTGCCAGGTAGGGGAGCGCTACGTGCAAACCTCGCTTTGTCGCCGTTCTTCCTGGATGGCTAACCCCGAACGCCCGATCCCGTTGGCTACGGTGATCTAGTTTGGGAGTTTGGAGTTCATGTCACTCGGCTCTGGCTATGACATGATCCTACTTCCACCCAGGCACCCAACCGACGAGGATTACAAGCTCTCCCAGCCCAGGGGAGCAGTCAACCGGCATCGTCGCTCCAGGCGGGCGCGGGCCGCCCGGTGACGGCGAGCCCGGTACAACCACCGTCTCCACCTGGCGGAGGGCGATGGGATCCCCCGGTCCGGCACCCCCCAGACAGGCACCAGCCTAGATCTCCTTTTGGAAGATTTGGGAAGGACGAGCCTGGCTGAGGGTGGCGTGCCGACGAAGAATCCCGCCGCTCCCCCGTCCGGTGAGACACCACTGTCCGTAGCATCTATTTCGCCACGGGCAGCGACGTCCCCATCACCATTCCCGTTTGGGCTGGACTCGGTTGCCCGGGTGTATGCATCCTCCGTGAGCACTCGCATGAGCGCTTATGAGGAACTCCCCGGACACCATCCACGCTCCACTCTGGACCTCGTTGCGTCCACGCCGGCTTCTGATTATCGGGACTCTACCGAGACACCGGAAACAGAGCCTCGTGTGACTGCTTCTTCATATCGTCACCACGGTGACGGTTGGCAACGGCCACACATTCCCCCGTCATATTACTACTTTGGCGCTCCTGACTCTGACTCGGCTGACGACACCTATGATCCGACTCGCGAGTGCTTCAACATCGACGTTGAAAGCACCTCGGAATCAGAGGATGAAGAGCCGGTCGAAGGAAGGCACACGCCCCCTCATGTCGAACTTCCTGCCGAGCGAAACGAGCCCCAGTTCCTTGCGGATCAAGGAGCGCAGCTCGAACAGATTCGCGAGTTGCAGGACCAGCTTGACGAGGAACAGGAAAACCTAGATCTTCTCCAGCAAACCCTCGAGCGTGAGCGTGCGGAACACGTATTTGGCGGGAGAGCTCATGAGAGAGCTCGCGACGTCAACCGTCGCATCGACGAGGACCAGGCGGTCGACCCTCCGGTTTTCGCTCGAGCCAGCCAAAACGTCGTCGCCGCCGCCATGCTCCTGCGCAACATGCCCGAGCCGTCAAACCCTGATGCCCGTCGGGCTCGAGATGAAATCCGAGGACTCCTCAAGACTGCCACCATGCAGCAGGCCGAGAGCTCTGCCTCGAGGCGGCGCGAAGCAGCCTCGGAGCGGACCCTCGAGCCTTCCCGATAGGAGAGAGAAGCCTCGGTTCATCCCGAGCCTGCCCGGCGAAACCGGGTAGCACCGGCCCCTGAGCCCATCGCCAACGACCGCGAGCCTCGAGACACCCGTGGCAACATCGTCGAGCGTCGCACACGCAAACACGGTGACGGTGTAGCTCGAGGCTACCACGTCCACAGGGGCGGACGCTACGACAGCTCGGAAGACCGTAGCCCTTCACCCGAAACCCCAGGTCCTCGGGTGTTCAGTAAGGCTATCCGTGAGACAGTGCCCCTGGCTCGGTTCCGTCCCCCCATGACTCTCACCAAGTATAACGGTGAGACCAAACCTGAACTTTGGCTCGCCGATTTCCGCTTGGCGTGTCAGTTGGGCGGGGCCACCGACGACCGGGTCATCATTCGGCAACTCCCCCTGTTCCTCTCTGACACCACCCGAGCCTGGCTCGAGGATCTCCCACCTTGGCAGATCCACGACTGGGACGATCTCGTGAGGGTGTTCGAGGGAAATTTCAAGGGAACCTACATGCGCCCCGGCAACTCGTGGGACCTCCGGGGCTGTAAGCAGAAACCAGATGAGTCCCTCCGGGACTACATCCGGCGCTTCTCCCGGCAGCGCACCGAGCTCCCCAACATCACCGACTCCGACGTGATTACGGCCTTCCTCTCCGGTACCACCTGTAAGGAGTTGGTCCGGGAGTTGGGCCGTAACACCCCGCTCACTGCCAACGGATTGATGGACATCGTCACCAACTTCGCCGCCGGCGAGCAGGCGGTTGGTGCAATCTTTGGTGGCGAGCCGGTGAGGGGGGAGCAGAAGGTCGACGACCCCGCGAGTTCCACCCGAGGCCCCAAGAGAAACAACCGCAAGAAGAAGAAAGGCCAGCAGGGCAAGCTCGAGGCCCCGGCCGACGAGCTCGTCGCTGCTACCGAGCACAAGAAACCTCGAGGCCCCCCCGGCGGGGGCGTCTTCGACAAAATGCTCAAAGAGCCGTGTCCCTACCACAAGGGACTCACTAACCATAACCTCGAGGATTGTCACATGCTGCGCAGGTACTTCGGGGGTGCCGGCGCCAAGAAGGATGACAAGGAGGAGGACCCTAAGGGTGACGACAAGGACAGGGAATTTCCTGAGATCTGCGACTGCTACATGATCTACGGAGGGCCCTCGACCTACCTCTCTGCGTGCCAGCGCAAGCGAGAACGGCACGAGGTCTTCTCCGTACAATCGGCAGTACCCCGTTTCCTTGATTGGTCTGCGGTGGCCATCACTTTCGACCGTGATGACCACCCAGACTACGTCCCCAACCCGGGGGTCTATCCACTCGTCATTGACCCCGTCATCGCCAACACATGCCTCACCAAAGTGCTCATGGACGGCGGAAGCAGCCTCAACATTATCTACTCTCAGACCCTCAACCTCTTGGGGGTCGATAGAGCGCGCCTCCAACCTAGCGTCGGGGGCTTCCACGGAGTCGTGCCAGGGAAACGGGCGGAACCCCTCGGACGGGTCGATCTGCCTGTTTGCTTTGGCACACCGGCCAACTTTCGAAAGGAAACTCTCACTTTCGAAGTGGTCGGATTCCGTGGAACGTACCACGCTATCCTGGGACGCCCATGCTACGCCAAGTTCATGGCGATCCCAAACTACACCTACCTTAAGCTCAAAATGCCTGGCCCAAACGGTGTCATCACTGTAGGGCCCTCGTATGAACATGCCTACGAGTGTGACGTCGAGTGCGTCGAGCACGGCGAGGCTGTTTTTGAGTCGGCAAGCTTGGCTGCAGACCTCGACGGTCTCGCCAAAACGATTCCCGACCCAAAACGCCATGCCGGCAGCTTCGAGCCCGCCGAAGACATCAAACTCGTACCCCTCGACCCCGCTGATCCCAAAGGGAGGACACTGAACGTCAGCGCCACCCTCGATCCTAAATAGGAAGCAGTGCTCGTCGACTTTCTCCGCGCGAACGTCGACATCTTTGCATGGAGTCCCTCGGATATGCCGGGCATACCCAGGGAAGTCGCCGAGCACGCCTTGGAGATCCGGGCCGGATCCAAACCGGTGAAGCAACGCCTGCGCCGCTTCGATGAGGAGAAGCGCAGGATCATCGGCGAGGAGATACACAAACTGTTGGAGGCCGGGTTCATCAAGGAGGTTCATCATCCCGAGTGGCTAGCTAATCCTGTATTAGTTAGAAAAAAGAGTGGGAAATGGAGGATGTGCATAGACTATACTGGTTTAAATAAAGCATGTCCGAAAGTTCCCTTCCCTTTGCCACGCATTGATCAAATCGTTGATTCCACCGCAGGATGTGAAACTCTCTCATTCTTAGATGCATATTCCGGCTACCACCAGATCAAAATGAAGGAGTCCGACCAGCTCGCGACTTCATTCATCACCCCATTCGGCATGTATTGCTACGTTACGATGCCCTTCGGTCTTCGAAACGCGGGGGCAACGTACCAGCGATGCATGCAACACGTTTTCGGGAAGCACATTGGGTCGACCGTCGAAGCTTACGTCGACGACATCATGGTCAAAACCCAACGTGCCGACGATCTGGTCAGCAACCTCGACGTTGCATTCAAGTGCCTCAGGGCAAAAAACATCAGACTCAATCCGGAGAAATGTGTTTTCGGCGTCCCACGAGGTATGCTTTTAGGGTTTATCGTATCTAAACGTGGCATCGAGGCCAACCCTGAAAAAATCTCTACAATAACCAAGATGGGCCCCATCCGAGATCTCAAAGGCGTACAGAGAGTCACAGGTTGCTTGGCGGCACTCAGCCATTTCATTTCGCGCCTCGGCGAAAAAGCACTCCCTCTGTACTGTCTCTTGAGGAAATCAGACCATTTTTTCTGGAACCTCGAGGCTGAGGAGGCTCTCACAAAACTGAAAGCCACCCTCTCTAGCTCACCGATCCTCGTCCCTCCGACCCTGGGGGAACCACTCCTACTCTATGTCGCCGCGACATCACAAGTAGTCAGTGCTGCCCTGGTTGTCGAACGGGCCGAGGAGGCACACACCTTGCTCGTCCAGAGGCCGGTCTATTTTGTTAGCGAGGTGCTCTCTGAAATAAAGTGTCGATATCCACAGATAACAGAAACTGCTATATGCTGTCATCTTGACACGGCGCAAGCTCCGACACTACTTTGAGGGTCACCCGATTACTGTGGTTTCTTCTTTCCCCTTGGGAGAGATAGCCCAGAACCGGGAAGCCTCGAGTAGGGTTGCCAAATGGGCGGTCGAGCTCATGGGCGAGGCATTGTCCTATGCGCCGCGAAAAGCTATCAAGTCACAGGCGTTAGCAGATTTTCTGGCCGAGTGGACTGACACACAACTCCCTCCTGCACAGCTCCAAGCGGAGCTATGGACCATGTACTTTGATGGGTCATTGACGAAAACGGGAGCAGGCGCGGGCTTGCTCTTCGTCTCACCCCTCGGGGTTCACATGCGCTACGTCGTCCGGCTTCATTTCCCTGCGTCTAACAACGTCGCTGAATACGAGGCACTCATCATGGGGTTGAGAATCGCCATCGAGCTCAGGGTCCGACACCTCGACGTCCGAGGCGACTCCCAACTCGTGATCGATCAGGTGATGAAGAGCTCGAGCTGCCACGACCCCAAGATGGAGGCCTACTGCTAAGAAGTACGGCGCCTCGAGGACAAGTTTCACGGCCTCGAGCTCAACCACATCGCACGCAGGTATAATGAGGCCGCTGATGAACTGGCAAAAATCGCGTCCGGTCGAGCCACGGTTCCACCGGACGTCTTCGCGAAAGACCTTCAGCATCCATCCGTCGACCTTAGGCTAGACGGGGGGGGTCGACGGGGCATCGCTCGACCCTCCACCTGAGGCAGAAGCCCCCTCGACCGGGGCTCAAGCCATGCAGGTGGGAGATTTGACGCCACCGTCTGACCTCGAACCTGATTGGCGCGTCCCGTACCTCGACTACCTCATCCAAGGGGACCCCCCCTCGGATAGGACTGAGGCTCGACGGATCGCACGCCGGGCCAAAACTTTTGTGATCATGGGCGACAGCAGGGAGCTCTACCGTCGTAGCCCTACCGGTATCCTCCAACGTTGCATCACGAAAGAGCAAGGCAGAGATCTGCTCGGCGATCTTCACTCGGGGGCTTGCGGTCACCACGCTGCGCCTTGAACCCTCGTCGGAAACGCCTTTTGACAAGGATTCTATTGGCCGACCACGGTCTCTGACGCTGTCAAGCTAGTACGCTCCTGCGAGGGTTGTCAGTACTATGCGAGACAAACTCATCTTCCGGCACATGCCCTACAAACTATCCCCATCACATGGCCGTTCGCCGTTTGGGGGCTCGACCTTGTCGGACCACTGAAAAGGACGACCGGTGGCTTCACCCACTTGCTCGTCGCAATCGACAAATTCTCCAAGTGGATCGAGGCCCGCCCTATCACCAGCATCAGGTCCGAACAAGCTGTACTCTTCTTCACTAACATTGTTCATCGCTTCGGGGTCCCCAACTGTATCATCACAGACAATGGCACCCAGTTCACTGGCAAAAAGTTTTTGGATTTCTGCGACAACCACCACATCCGTGTGCTCTGGTCGGCCGTGGCTCATCCAAAAACAAACGGGCAAGTGGAACATGCCAACGACATGGTTCTACAAGGCCTGAAGCCCAGAATCTTTAACAAACTAAACAAACATGGAAAAAATGGGCTGCCGAGCTACCCTCGGTCCTGTGGAGCCTAAGAACAACGCTGAGTCGAGCCACGGGGTTCACTCCGTTCTTCTTAGTCTACGGGTCTGAGGCTATGCTACCAACCGATATAGAATACGGATCCCCGAGGTTGAAGGCATACAACGAAGGACACAACGACGCCACAAGACAGGACGCCCTCGACCAGCTCGAGGAAGCCCGAGATGTGGCTCTGTTGCATTCTGCCAGGTACCAGCAGGGTCTCCGATGCTACCACGACAGATACGTCCGCAAGCGTGACCTCAACATTGGTGACTTGGTGCTACGGCGGAACCAGAACACCAAGGGACGGCACAAGCTCACACCACCATGGGAAGGGCCGTACATCATCGCAGAAGTACTAAAGCCGGGCACCTACAAGCTATCCAACGAGAAGGGCGAAATCCTCACCAACGCTTGGAACATTGAACAGCTACGTCGCTTCTTTCCTTAAAAAGCCTCGAGGCTCTGTATTTCCTTTTTCGTCAATAAAGAATACATCGATGTTCAAAATTTTTTGTTTCATAATGAGGAAGGATCGACCCTGCACTCCCAGAGTCGACCCTCCCTCGGGGGCTGCAAGGGGGGAACCCCCGGTCCCCGAAAAAACTTATGCTCTTTTTTAAATTTAAGAACCGCTTCTTAGATCGACTTCGCTGAAAGAGCACCCTAAGGTTCGAAAGGGCTCTCGAGTCTGGAGCATCACCTACGCCTCCGAGGCTACGGTACCTCCACTCAACCCTTATGCCTTTTAGAGGTACGCCTTCACGCTGAGAAGATCTAAACAACGGTTCCTAAAATTAAAAAAGAACATACCCCCTGTCGCTTAGATCAGGCTCTCACACGATTTACTAGGCCGCAACATCACCCTGAAGCTCAAGGGCAGTCGAGCCACGAGATCACTTATGCCTCCGAGGCTACGGTACCTCCACTCACTCCCTTACGCCAAAGGATGTAGCTGCGCGCTAAGTAAATCACGCGAGAACACGATCCGTGCGATAAAGGGAAGAAAAGCTCGAGTAAAACTGAATCAACCACGAACCGGTTTATGTTTCGAGTCTTTTAGGCCTCCGCGGCCACCACGATCAAAATTCGAAATACTAACTTATTACATGGGCCTTCATGCCCAGATTTGGCTCACAGGCCTTCGTCGTCGGCAGGCGGAACAACCTCGGCTTTAAAAAGCGAGGCCAGATGACTTCCAGGTTCTTCGGCGGCTTCGATCAGCTCCACGCAGGCATCCTCGTTCTCCTCGTCTGTCTGATCGGGGTCTGTGATGAAGCCCTCGGCAACGAGCCTCATGTCAAACACAAACCCCGAATGGACGATGGCCAGCGCCCTCTTCACACCGTGATGGAGGCCGTTCCGTATCTTCTCCCGGGCAAGGCGGCCCAGCGCCACCATCCGTCGGACGAAGGAGTTCCCCGGAACATCTTCCCCGGTGTCGGCGTCGGGCTCGACCCCTAGGCCATCACACACGGTGGTGATTGCGCCCTGGAGAAGTTGGGTCCTCCGGACCTCGGCTTCGAAGAGGCTCTAGAAGGAGTTGGCACACGATTGGGCCTCTCGGTTCTCTCTCTCCACCTCTGAAACACGACAAACAAATTAGTGCCCAACGCGGGGCCTTCAACGTCGTAACTATAACAACCACACTTACCCTCGATGTGGGTCTGCAGGCCCACGACCTCGTCGTGGAGCCCCCCACACGTTCGCTCGAGCCCCAGGAAGGCGCTGTCCTTGTCACGGATGGCTGCCTTTAACGCCTCGACCTCCTGCCGAGCAGACTCGAGAGCTGCGTCCTTCTCTTGGACGGCTCCCTGCAGCGTCGTGATCTCGGCGTGGAAGGCATCGCGCTGAAGGCCAACCTAGGAGACATCCTCCTTGAGCTCCCTCACCCACGCAGACAAGGGCTCGAGGTCCCTGCGCGCCTGGGCAGCCTCCTCCCGAGCCTTGTCTAGGCTAGTGCGCATCACGGCCTCGGCCGCCCATGCCTGCGTCGCCTCTTCTTTCACCACGGCGTATGCGACGCGCAGCTCAGCCATCTCGACGTTCCGATTGGATAGCTGTTTCTAGGCCTCCTCGACCAGGACCCGTTGCTGGGACAGCGCGCCCCACACGCCACTCTCGTCTCGGATGAAGAGCGACTTGCGGCGGGAGTACTCCTTCAGCTCCTGAACGCAATTCGAAAAGGTCACAAATCCGAGGAAAAAACACATCAAGAAAGCCGATGGGTCGATCATACCTCGGTGGCATCCCCCATACTCCGCACGGCACCGGATGCCACTCGGAGCAACCGGTCAAGGTGCTGGCGGACGCCCTCGAGGTATTCCCATCGGTGCACTTTGTCTTTGTCGCTCAAGACAAAGATGGGCTCGGCGTCGGGGTTCGTAGCGTCCCTGAACTGAAGGGACGGCCCCCCCACCTCGGCAGCTCCGTCTCTGCCCGCGCTATCGCTAGCGCGGCAATGTCGGACCACGACGAAGATGACCTGGCCGGGGCGTCTCCCGGTCCCGCGGAAGGACCAGCCTCGCCCGCGGTATCCACCTCTCCAACGGCCGTCGCGACACCGGCCTGGTCCGCGACCTCACCCCCCTCGACCCCCATCGCTTGTTTTCCCTTGTCCAGGGGGATGTTGTCGAGGGGAACGTGAGGGCGGGCACTTATGACCGCCGGCGCTTCTGGAGCCGGCGCCTCGACCGACGACGGCGCCGGTGCCCGCGCCTCGACCGTTGGCACCTCCGGAACCGGCGCTTCTTCTTCCGATGCTCCGGATAGGGGCTCGACCGCCCCGACCTCCACCATGCCCGCTGGCTCTGCCAACGGGCCTTGTTGCGGCCGCGACCCCCTCGCCCGGGCCGTCTCTTGCCCTGACGCCGACGCGACCTCCTCCATGGTCACGTCAGCACCCGCCCGCTCCACGTCGTGGACGGGTGCCTCGCCCGTCACGACCACGACGGCAGCCTCGGCCGTCCCCGACGACCTGGGTCCCGCCTTGACTACGTCAAGCGCCGCCGCCTTTACCGGTTCGGACCCCTCGACGGCAGGCTCCGGGCCGGCAACCGTCACGGCGTCGGCTGACCCCTGCCGTTGTCGCAGGCGCCCTTTCGTGGCCTCGACCTGACGGACCCAGGCCGCGTCCTGCTCCGCTGTCCGGTTGAGGACAACGGCGCCGGCTCGCAGCGACTTCACAGGGGTAGGCCCCATCGGCTCCGCCTTCCGCTTCAGCCTGCGAAGTGAGAAGAATTGTCGGCCAACAGACTTTGGGAAAGGCAGGACAACCAAGCTGAGATACTTACCCGGAAATCGGCACCAAGTACCTCGACCCCGCGCGGCTCGAGCCTCCCGGGATGGCCGCTGGTGGCCTCGCGGCGGCCTCACCAGCAGGTCGAGCACTCCTGGGAGCCCCGGTCGGTACACCGCCCTGCGCCCTCTGTGCTTCCGAGGCCAGCTGGCCTCGGGTCCTTACGCCCGCTGGCGCCGCCGCCGATGACGACGCCGGTACCGCCGCTTCTGCCCCTGCCGGAGCTTGCGAGGCCCCGGCTGGTGCGGGCGTCCCCGTCGACCCCTCTCGCCGGGACCGGGGTAAAACGACCCCTCCCGTCGAGGGCCCGGCTTCCTTCCCCACCTTCTTCCCCTCGACCTCCTCGACCACGACGACCGAGGAGGACGCCCCCCCCGATGGGCTCCAGCAGGGGGCGAATGTCGGGAAGGTCACCCAGCCTGGTCGCAATCTCATACTGCGACAGGGCATCATCATCTTCGTCGCTGCTGCCGTCGTCCTCCCCCGAGACCGTCTCGGAAGGCGACAGCGACAAGGACACTCCGTCCATGGTCTGCTAGCGCCGGCGCTTCTTCAACGCCTCCGCCTCTTTGGCCTTGCGGACCGCCCGCTTCTTGGCCGTCTCCTTGGTCTGCTTCTTCTGGGAGGCATGCAGGCGTCGAGCCTCCCGGGCGGGCCGGTCCTCCGGGACTGGTGGGCGCGTTTCCCGCAACGCCGACAAATCCTACACGCCGGCCTCGACCACATCAGCAAAATCCACAGAAAAACAAGAATAGCAATACCTAAGCCCCGAGATACGTACCACGGATTCGCACCCTTCGGTAGGCCTCATGGGAACCTGATTGGCCTCCTCCGCCTTGAAGTTCCCGACCATCTGGCGAGCCCGCCGGAGGACCTCCTTAAGGGTGAGGGATTCATGGGACATCCGGGTACCCTCCAGGTTCGCCTCCGGAGTCATCTGGTCCAGGCGGAGACGACGCTGGCACAACGGCATCACTCTGCGGCGATGGAAGGCCGCAGCCACCGCCGCAGCCGTTAGGCCCCGAAGGCGAAGCTGCTGCAGCGCCGCCAGCAGCGGGTCCAAGCGCGTCTTCTCGGCCTCAGGCACTCCGTACGACCAATGCTCCTCTCGAGCAGTCAGCACGCGGCCGGTGTACCTCGGCAACTGATTTTCATCATTGCGGAGGTAGAACCAACCCTCGTGCCACCCACTGTTCGAGGAGATGAGGCAGGCCGGGATGTATAGATCCGTCCGACCCGATCTCACCTGTAGCACGCAGCTCCCAACTCGGGCCGCGCACAGGACGCCTTTCTCCCCCGCCCTCTTGGCGAAGAGCTCGGCCTTGAAAAGGTGAAGCCACAGGTTCCACTGCGGCTCCACCCCGAGGTAGCCCTCGCAGACCGCCGCGAAGATGGCGGCCTGCGCGACGGCATTGGGGGAAAGGTGATGAAGTTCCACCCGGTAGTGGTGGAGGAGCGCGCGCATGAAGATCGACGCTGGCACGCCGAACCCCCGCTCATGAAAGCTGACGAAGCTCACCACGTACCCTTCAGGGGGCGCTGGCTCCCGATGGGCAGGGGGCGGCGCCATCCACTCCGGCTGCAACAAGTTCGTCCTCGGCCGCAGCAGCCCGTCCTCGACCAACTCCTCCAACCTCCTCTCCATCACCGAGGAGGCGGCCCAGTCGTCGGCGGGGAGGATCTGGCTCTTTCCTGCCATCGATGTCGTCGGAAGAGGGGATGGAAGGAAAGGATGCGGTGGCTGCGGCGATACGGGCGGAGAACGCGATGTGGCAGGGGATGTCTAAGGCAAAGGATTGCAGGGACGCAAGCGATCGGTGGGGAATGTAGACCCCTAGGCCTTAGCTTTATATGCCCAGACGGAAGCCCAACGGCCACGCGAGAAGGTAGGAACAGTTTCTCGTATTAAATGCGCTCACCTAACCGTTTCCTTATATCTCGCAGGAACTGGGCATGTGGCCGCTCCCCACGTTGTAACCATATGCCGCTACCGCGCCGATCTCGTCTCCCGAAAAAACGTGCTCGGCCAACGGAATATCCCCAGGTACGTGGTAAATGGGTGCGAAGCCCGCAATAAGTCTCGAGGGAGCGAAAGCTGGCCCTCGAAAGGGGTTCGACAGCTGCCCTCGAGCAACAGAGTTAGGGACGACCCGGGGTGCGCCCGTACATGGCCAAGGGCTCGAGCCGCGCTCTCGAGGCACCCCAGGACGTATTCGAGACCGAAGGAGAGGGTTGTGGTAGGAATCCCTCCGGGGGAGGCATCGAGCCCTCGAATCCTGTCGAAGGGAATCGAGATCCACACGACCACTTCTTGGCATTTTTGAGGCCGCCTCCGGGCCACTAGCCGACCCCTAACGAACGGGGCACGGGTTCTCACTCGAATTCTCCCGTTAGCAGCTCACCGGAGATCGTCGGAACTCGGGCCCAAACGAGGGTAGTACGACGTTCTCCACCCCTCCTCCTTTTCTCGAAAAAGGAGCGTGAGGATCGCGAAAGACGGCCGGGACTCTGATCGACCTCGTGCGTGCGAGGCTCGGGGTCCCGACCGCAAAAATGGGTGCGAAGCCCGCAATAAGTCTCGAGGGAGCGAAAGCTGGCCCTCGAAAGGGGTTCGATAGCTGCCCTCGAGCAACAGAGTTAGGGACGACCCGGGGTGCGCCCGTACATGGCCAAGGGCTCGAGCCGCGCTCTCGAGGCACCCCAGGACGTATTCGAGGCCGAAGGAGAAGGTTGTGGTAGGAATCCCTCCGGGGGAGGCATCGAGCCCTCGAATCCTATCGAAGGGAGTCGAGATCCACACGACCACTTCTTGGCATTTTTTGAGGGCGCCTCCGGGCCACTAGCCGACCCCTAACGAACGGGGCATGGGTTCTCACTCGAATTCTCCCGTTAGCAGCTCACCGAAGATCGTCGGAACTCGGGCCCAAACGAGGGTAGTACGACGTTCTCCACCCCTCCTCCTTTTCTCGAAAAAGGAGCGTGAGGGTCGCGAAAGACGGCCGGGACTCTGATCGACCTCGTGCGTGCGAGGCTCGGGGTCCTGACCGCAAAAATGGGTGCGAAGCCCGCAATAAGTCTCGAGGGAGCGAAAGCTGGCCCTCGAACGGGGTTCGACAGCTGCCCTCGAGCAACAGAGTTAGGGACGACCCAGGGTGCGCCCGTACATGGCCAAGGGCTCGAGCCGCGCTCTCGAGGCATCCCAGGACGTATTCGAGGCCGAAGGAGAAGGTTGTGGTAGGAATCCCTCCGGGGGAGGCATCGAGCCCTCGAATCCTATCGAAGGGAATCGAGATCCACACGACCACTTCTTGGCATTTTTGAGGGCGCCTCCGGGCCACTAGCTGACCCCTAACGAACGGGGCACGGGTTCTCACTCGAATTCACCCGCTAGCAGCTCACCGGAGATAGTCGTAACTCGGGCCCAAATGAGGGTAGTACGACATTCTCCACCCCTCCTCCTTTTTTCGAAAAAGGAGCGCGAGGGTCGCACAGCGAAAGACGGCCGAGACCCTGATCGACCTCGCGCGCGAGGCTCGGGGGCTTGACCGCAACGAAACGTTCCCCAATCAAACGCGTACAAGACCTCGGAGGAGTCTCCATACTCCACTGAGGCCTCGGGGGCTACACCCGGCGGGTGCGCTCGCGCGCCCCCACCGGAAAAAATCACGACGCCACGACTCCAGTTCTGACCAACCTCTGGGAGAGTGATCACACACTCACCCAAAGGCTCGGGGGCTACTGTTGGTACCAACAGTACGGGGGTACCCACAGCTATCGCCAAAACACTAACATAACCGAAACCGCAATGAAAGATAGCCCACCTCGGCCGAGTATCACGCGGCCCGCTCGACGGGGCGCCTCGACCGCGCCCCGGCTCCGACTCGTACGAGGCCCGCTCGACGGGGCGCCTCGACCACGCCCCGGCTCCGACTCGTACGAGGCCCGCTCGACGGGGCGCCTCGACCACGCCTCGGCTCCGACTCGTACGAGGCTCGCTCGACGGGGCGCCTCGACCGTGCCCCGGCTCCGACTCGTACGAGGCCCGCTCGACGGGGCGCCTCGACCGCGCCCCAGCTCCGACTCATACGAGGCCCGCTCGATGGGGCGCCTCGACCGCGCCCCGGCTCCTCGACGCGTTTTCTTTACCTACCCCAGGACGAAAGCCATAGCATTCAATGTGGGTACCTACTACCACCTACCGGCATAGCTGCGGCATGGACCAACGTGGGAACAATACCCACGTCGAGTCTCACTGTTTTACCGCCCATCCCGTGATGAGAGGTGAAACCCGTCACTGTACCCACCTTACCGCACACTGTTCACCATCAATCACCCTCGAGGGAGGATAAGACAAGGTCCGTTCCCCACGATATCAGGGATTCGGCCTTATCCATCCAACCTCGACCCGGCCTCGACCCAGCTTTGACGCTCGGCTTAGTTCGAAGGACGGTATGGCATGGTGCTCTGGGTCATTTCGCCATCTTGTCTCCCACAACGTCAGGGTACCCAGGGATGGCCGGCCATTCCGAAGGCACGTCGCTACAGTCAACTCAACAGGAATCGACAAAGCATCACCTCAAGGCTCCCCTTGGCTTGGCCTCCTCTCGCCTTATAAAAGGGTAGGCCAGGGTTCGACAGAGGGGGGCGGACGAACGAACCAACCAACGAACAGACGAACAAAAAGAAGACGAAACAACCAACCACCCGACCGAACAACGAAAAGCAAGAGATCAACCTCTCAAGCAACCGCCTTTCTCCTTTTTTTCTCTTTGAGACTTGGGCTCGACACCCTCTCTCGCCTGCTTGTAACCCCTACACGAGCACCTCGGTGCAAGGAAATACAAACCTCTCCCCCCCGCTGGACGTAGGGCCTTCTTTTGCCCGAACCAGGATAAACCCCCGTGTGTTCTCCTTGCATCACCATCCAGGAAAGAGTCACGCAGCATTTACTCGTTGGTTTAGGACCCCCCTCGGTCCGAACACCGACAACTCTAGACTGTGACGGTCCTGACTCAAAGGCTCTCTTACGAGTCTTGGATGTTGTGTACGCGTTGTTGTTCTTTTCTTATTTCAGACAATCACTGATGAAGTCATTGAATCTGGCGCGGGTATTGGTACCCACATACTTCATCATCTTTGGACCTAACCCTCTCTTGAAGCTAGTAATTTTCTTAGCATCTGTGTCAACCATGTTGGGAGCATAACGACACAAGTTGTTGAAGGCATGCAAATACTGTGTTACGGTTTTGGTACCCTGATTTAAAGCCAAGAACTCTCCCAATTTCATCTCAATTAGCCCTGATGGAATATAAACTCCATGGAAGGCTTCGGTGAACTCTCTCCACGAGATCTGAGCATTTGGAGGGAAGGTGGTGCGATGATGCTTCCACCACATCCCTGCTGGTCCTTGTAACTAATGTGCAGCATACTCTGTCTTTAGTACTTCCATCAGCCTTAACACACAGAACTTATCTGCCATAGTGTTGATCCATTCTTCAGCGTCAAGTGGCTCGGTTGCTTCCTTGAAAATTAGCGGCCTAGTGTCCATGAAATCCTTAAAATTGTTGTACTAATTCACTCCATTGCCACCACCTTGGTTGTTACCACGTTGTACGTTGCTGGCAATGGTACGCAGGAAATCTTCCATATTTTTCTGTGACTGCTCGGCATTGCGCTGACTTCCTAGAAACTGTGCAAAGAACACCTCTGCAGTGAGCGGTGGAGGAGGCGGCAAATGCGGTTCCGGGTGTGGCTCATTATGGTTGGCGTTGTTAGCACCACTCCCACCTGCACCGGCACCATTTCCACCAGTTTCAGCAGCCTCATACGTGGCGCGTCGAGTGTTTGCCATCTGTATATTTCAGCAACAAGTAATGATTAAGCGAAGCTATAGTAATTGTGAGTGAATGAAAAATTATGTCATACTGAATTTATTGGAGAGAACAAAGTCATACAATAAAACAGAGGCACAATAATCGCATTCCAATTAAAACAACACCACTAATGAAATTACTTCAAATGCAAACATCGTGTCTAATACAACCACATCGCTAGCATACACACACTGGACTTTATGCGTTCAGGTATCGCATGAACAACCGAGATCCAACATTCTACCAAGTCTCAAGGTTCAAACGAGATACATCAAGATACATGAAACCAAAAGAAGGTCATCGCGACAGGGCCTAGCAGCTAACGCGAAGCAACTAGCCTACTCCTCGAGGCCATCGTCGGGGTCAGAGACGTCACCATTGCTACCATCAGTAGCAACATCGTCGTCAGCAGGTGTGGCTGTGGGCTCGTCCTCATCGTCGTCGACGTC
The DNA here is from genome assembly GCA_038087645.1 of Saccharum hybrid cultivar R570. NCBI lineage: Eukaryota > Viridiplantae > Streptophyta > Magnoliopsida > Poales > Poaceae > Saccharum > Saccharum hybrid cultivar. The sequence goes on along the minus strand of JAQSUU010000043.1, from coordinate 1,933,755 downwards.
CATACCGCCGGCTTCTGGAGGAGCATATGGGCCAATCCCGTTGTAGAGCGCATGAAACTCCTCATGCAAGTTGACATTATACTCCTCTAGCTCCTCGACCCTCTGCCTCAGGAGGTTCCTCTCGTTCCAGGCTTCATTCCTTTCCTGAACTAACTGTCCAATCATGCGGTCTGCATTATTATTGGTCTGAGTCAACGTATGCACCCGCTGTAAAGAACTATCACCTCAATCTAGAGCCTGGTCTCGCTGCAAGCTCATGTCAGCCAACTGCTCCTGCAAACTAGCGATAGCACGTGCTTGCTTCTTCTTTTGTTTTCTTGCTTTGAGCCGATCATCACCACGCAAACCAGTCAAAGTCCAATAGGTGCACTCCAGACCCTGGTATGCTCTGATAGCTGCATACATCGCACTCATAGCGTGGTTGTCGCTAGCCTATCCTTCGTTTGGGCCTCTGACTAAAGCACTTCCTTGCGGCTACACCCAAATAGCATCATGAGGATCATCTCTCGGAAAAGTGCCAGCCAAGGCTGCTGCCAGCTCGTTGGGAAATCTGCTCATTATGTCCCGGATGACATGGAAAGCTGCGCCCTCTGCACCCTCAACCGGAGTGCGTCCTTCAAACTCCAAGTGCCAACCATCCCATTCTGGAGCATCACCAAGAGCAGGGACAGTGATCTCCACTACTGTCAGTCCATCCTCTGCCAACTGGCTCACACTCCAAGAGTACACTGGCTCCTAAACCTCCGGGTACCCCACATCATGGAGCACTCTCCAAAGCAAAGTTGGCATGCCAAACTCGCTTAGAAAGGTGTCCGTGCTGCGGCGCTCCCGCGGGGCCAACTGGCGTCGGGGTGCTCTTCCACCCGTGGACTTGCGGGCAGTCTGCTTCGTGCGGGCCATCTATACCAAAAGTTTTGATTACCCGGTGAGGACATATTTTAAGTTGGTACAATTTTATCGAAAGGGGATAATCAATTTATAAGGGGAGGAATGCATGGCATGAATGAAATACACAAGCAACATGATGCATGCACATTTCTTATGTTCTCACAAACTTACGAAATAATGATATCTATCGATGAATTCGGTGGCATACAGACGATCTCTCATATACGTAACTAATACGTTCTACACGAGAAACACTGTTATGTACCTGCAGAAGATTCATTTCAGCCCAATTCCCCATGCATGCATGAAAGCAGTAAATCTATCTACACGCTCTATGCGAATCCCCAGATACGCATACAACGGTAGTAACCACCCAAAACATCGTCCTATTAACGGCATCGCCTCAACGAACGGAACAACCACACATGCGACACTTTTGTAAAAACATGCGTAAAACATGTAAGTACTCTAGTATCATACAAGCACTCTCCCTAGATCGGAGGTGTATCCGATCATGCTCTCACATCTCACACTTACTGAGGCGTCGAGGCAACTGATCCATACATTACCACTCAAGTAAGTGGCACTCATACAATAGCACGCCGTATGAGCGATGAAAGAGAAATATGGTGTAAGAACCCCCAAGTCAGTACTTAATTAAGCCACCTAGAGTCCTTATTGGGCATAAAGGATATGACCAATGACACACTCTTAGTTTGTAAATCACGCTTTTCAAACACATTTTTGTTTTAAATACACTTGAGAACAGTAAACACGCTAAACCATGCTCTGATATCAGCTATAACAGAACCGACCAATTATACGAGATTAAGTAAGAAAATCATCCACCGAGCAGACGATTTAGCAAACTTAAGCCCGTATAACCTGGTAGTCCGTGAAATCACGACGGATTTCAAACTAACTTGCATACCAGCCAAGATCGTAATAAGTTCAGCGGTCACCATCACAAGTTACATAAAAGTTCACATCACAAAAACATCGGAGTTTAAACATAGTTATTACAAACCAGTTTTGAAAGAAAGTAGCGGAAGCATTTAGTTCAAATCACACACACACGCAGAGTTCAAAATACAGTGCCAGTTTAGGATCATCTTCCATCAAAAGCATCAGACGAGATGTAGTGAATGACCATTGCCCATGGTCCTAAGCTTCTCCCATTGTAGGATAAAGGCAGTTGATACAGTATCCATAATACATCTGACCATCTGCAACAAGTGGGAACAAAACCCTGAGTACGAGAAGGAACTCAGCTAGACTTACCCGACAGAACCAAAAATAAAAGACACCAAGGAATCATAACAGGCTTTCTGGTGGGATAGCTGACTCATTTGCAAAAAGGTATTTTTAGGATTTAGAGAATCTTCACAAAAGTTTTGCATCAAGTTAAATCTTTATTGACCTGTTAACTACATTTACACATGTACTAAAGTAACATGTAATTAAACAGATAATGATAACCAATGATCATTAACAACTTCCATTATGTCATATTTCGTATAACTGTCCAAGTGTTCCATCAATATTACTACGATAAAGTAGCTCAAGTCAAGTGCTCACTTATCTAGTGAACGATGGCGATTCGAATCGATTATTAACCAGCTGGTAATTTATTCCTCACACAAACCTCACTCACCCGCTAAAGTGAGGTGTTGGTCACCGAGTCAACCATTCAGGTAAAGTCGTGAGCTTGCCAGGAACCACATGTACCCGGGGGCCGCCCGACTGCTCTTTGGCCTTATCATCGTGCCCCCGTATCCTGCCACTACTGCTCCGGTACAGTGAGTTGCGGGCAATCCACTCGGCCCGAATAATCTCCCAGCTTCGCGGTCGAAAGGTACATTATTCGGCCAGCTAAATGTAAGGCATGCGTTCAACATGACTCGAGGCCCAATAACGGTTGGTCCTTAATCGACACAGACGGAAAACACTACAGTTCGAAACCCTGCAAGTTTCCATCCGGTCTCGATTTCACATTAACACTTAGTTATTTCCTGACGATATATTTTCTCAAGCAGATCCAGCTAAACACCTATAGCTCACAGGTGACAGGAAATCACCTGACTTCTACCGGTCTAAGCAAGCTAAGCAATTACTTGACTACGGATAACAGGGTGACAAGGATAGGGTAGAACGGAGTAAACAAGGTATAATGCAGCAACGGTTGCAAACAACTCCTAAACATAATGCATCAGTTAAAGTAAAGCATTAATAAAATATTTGCAAACCGGGGGAGAGAAATGCTCCGGGGCTTGCCTCTCTCGAAAGAGCTCGGACGATGGTCTAGGCACTCCGGAAGATCCTCACCGACCTCCTCGTCGGCTTCACGCACTTTCTGCTCCTCGGGCTGCTATTCCGGCTCCTCGGGAACTGCTACCGACGTTACTTCCTGCGATCCTGTATGATACAATCGTATAAGTGCTTATGCCTAGGTGCATTACGAAAATGACATGTAATGGTCATGATGAATGAAATGCAGATAATTAGGTTCACTTTATTTCATAAAGTAGGAATATATTTCTTCTACAAGGTAGTTAACATTATCCAAGAATACAGACTACAAGCATATGTCATCTACTGCATTCTCTTCTACCACTATCATGCTAAGCCAGTACATTTTATTAAATACTTCAAAGATACACCAAAGCAAATCTTATTCACTAGTCATGCATTAACAAGGTTAAATAAAACCCTAATTGCAACTAGGTTTGAACAGCAACACCTATTTTAGTAGCACAAAAAAATCTGAAAAAATTACAGTAGCTTTTTATCATCTAATCTAGCATATCACAAAAATTTCATTGCATTTGAATTAATAGAACTGTCTACCTAAAAATAAAAAGCTAGGGCCTAAAAATGAGCATAAAAATACTTTATACTACGAAAAGTATCAAACAATAGATTTAAAATTTTTCCTACATTCTTCACAATAAACAATCACCATATAAAAATTATTACATGCATATTTTATTCATATTTTTCTCTCTAGCAAAAATAACAATTATTAGCAATATTAAACACTTGTACTACACCTCAAGATTTTTCTACAGAACATCCATGGCATATATTTTTTCTAGGAAGTACATCACAAAAGAAAATTATAGCAAGTGGAAACATATTTTTCTGAGTTTTCTGTGATTTACTACATATTTAATAAGAAAACAGCAGTTTTAGTGATCAAATAAAAACTCTACAGCAAAGTATTTAAATCTTGACATGCAATATTTTTCTCAAGTAGATCTAATGATAAGGAACCTAGAAAAATTTATTTGAACAGATTTGGAGCAAATTTGAGTAGTCAAACATTTTCCAAACCATTTCCATTTTCAAATAATAAAAGAAAAACAAAAAATCAATTTTCTTATTGCTAACGGGCTGGCCCAACGAAACCAACCGGCCAGCTACGGCCTTTCGGCCCGTGAGCGCGCACGGGAAGACAGGCGCGCCGCCCGGTTTGGGCTGCGGCCCAAGGCCTTCCTGGCCCAGCTTGGCCGAGGCGACGGGGCCTTGCCGCTGCGGCTGACCCCGCGGCCCCACGGGTCAGCGACCCGAGAGCAGGGGAGGAGCTCCACCGCCGGCGTTCTCGCCGATGGCGAGGTTCCCGGAGAGGCGAGCGGCCCTCGGTGATTCCCTGTGGCAAGGCGGAGGCGAAGGTGGAAGAATGGAGGCGGAAAAAGCACCCTGGCAAAGGCAGCGGTGGTCGCCGGTGAGCTTGGGCGGACGACGGACGGCGGTGGGCAGAATCCGGTCACCGCGAGGGACGAAAGGTGCGGCAATCGGCTGAGCGAGGTTCAGTAGGCGCGAAGCGCAGGCGAGGGCGACCCACCGGCGGCTGGGGATGCCGGCGAGCTGTGGCGGGCGGTGGCGGACGGCGGTGGAGCTCTCGCGGCGTCCCGGAAGAAGGAGAGGAAGGGAATGGAACACGAGTGAAGGAGGGGGAGCACGCAAAGGGAGTAGGCGGGCGCGGAGGAGGACGCGTGGCCACCGGGAGGGCGCGTGGCGCGCGGGTCGGCGGTGTACGGCCACGTGGCGGCCGGCGTCTGCCGCTGCGCCACGACGTCGCGCGTGCGTGCGCGCGCGGGCGAGGCAGGCGTGGGCGTGAGCGCGGTCGCGGACGCGAAGCAGGCTGGGCCGGCTTCGGCGCTCGGGCCGGAAAGGAGGCAGCGGCCCGATAAGGTTGAACACGTGATTTTCTTTTCTAAATAAATTCCAGATTTTATAATTTGATTCAAATTCAAATTTTGAAGATAAAAAAGACATTTTCACAAATTGCCCCCAAAACAAAAGTTGTTTAAATTATAGCTTAATTTTCTGAAAGATTTTTAGAAGCATAATTTAGGAAGATTTTGAATACAAAACTTGCTCCAAAAATCATGCTAATTATTTCTAAGTTATTTAAATTATAGCTCCACAAATTTTTTTACCACTTTACCTAGGATTTTTACCAAACTCGGAGCCCAAACATGATTATCATAGTTTTAAATAAATTCTAACTTAACTTACATGTGATGATGATCATGCATGAAATGCAAATGCTCATGATTTAGGATGTGAATGCATGCTTAACACCCAGAGGTGTTACAAAGTGCTAACACACTCACACTTGACGAGATTACTTGGTGGTGTTAGCACATTTACAAAGGCGGTGGAATTTGAGCGGTAGAGAGGGTTTGGGGTCCTCTCTCTCTCCCGCCGAGCTTGCGAGGCGGGATTCAGGCGTTTTCGAGGAGTTGAAACGACTATTTTCCACCACGCCGGAAGTCGGAAAAGAAACGTAGGTGAACGGAGGTCACAGAGGTGACCGGACGCTGGACCAGACGCGGTCTCTGTTTGACCAGACGCGTCCGGTCAGTGTTCAGCGTCTGCGCGTATTTCTGTTTTTGATCGGACGCAGTGGCATGTCCGGTCACTGTCGATCGGACGTGCCCGGTCGTTCAGGGAGCTTACTGGACTCCAACCGGACGCTGGCACTGTGGCGTCCGGTCAGTTCTGCAGCGCGTCCGGTCGCTGTTTCGTTGTACGCTACTTAGGCTTGACCAGCACATCCGGTCAGTTACGGGACCATTGTGTCCAGTCGATCCTAGCGCGTCCGGTCGTTGCGTGGAGCGCGTCCGGTCGGTGGTTCGCGAGCGTAGCCGTTGTGCGATTGACGCGTCCGGTCAGCGCGACTTTGGCTGTTTCAAGTTTCTAACGGCTATATTCGAAGGGGTCTATAAATACTCGTTGGCCGGCTCAAGGCTCCCTGTCTTGGACATTTGACATACTTGTGAGCACTTTGAGCTAAGCAACTCCCCTCCCACTCATCTCTCTTGCTTCTTTGCATATTCAAAGTGAGATTGAGTGATCCAAGTGCATTTGCATTGTGAGATTGCATCTAGTTGGCACTTGGTGGTTGATTTGCTGCGGGATTCTTGTTTCTCTTGGTGGTTGCCGTCACCTAGACGGCTTAGAGCAGCTTGGAGGCGTTGGCAAGAGTTGGTGATTATTCTTGGCCACCTCCGGTGATTGTGAGGGGTTTGTGCCTACCTCGGCGATGTGCCAAAGGCAACATTAGTAATTTTCTCGTGTCATTTGCAACCTTTTGTCATTTGGTAGGTTCTTGTGGCGCCTTTTGAGAGGCTCGGTGTGAGACCGATTAGCCACCGAACCACGTGGTGAAGAGGGACACAACGGGGACTAGCGTGCCGGCAAGCACGTGAACCTCGGGATAAATCTTCGTATCATCACTTTCATATTATGATTGATTGATCCCGGTGTTCGGTTATCTTGGTATTCATTGTTGATCATATTGGTTGGCTCAATACTTCGCTCTTCGGTGAAACTCTCCCAACTAAACTCTGCATTACTTTCTTAGTTATCTTTGCTAGCTAGTTAGCTTTGCTAGAGTAGCTCCTTTGTGTAGCTTGCTAGTTGTAGTTGTAGTTACCTTCTCGGTTTGACTTGTGCGGTTGAGTGCAAATATACTAGAATTGTGAATTGGTTAGGTGGCTTGCAAACACCCCGTAGGCTAAGCAAAACTCGCATCTCGCTATTTGTTATATTGATAAACTTATTTAGCTTGTCTTTGTAGAAAATTTTAAAAGGCTATTCACCCCCCCTCTATCCATCAAGACCTTTCAGCTGGCTGCGCCACCAACCCATATATGCCCGCAACCTAGCCCATTTAGTTAGAGTGGGCTGAAGGGTCCAACCCGCATATTCCCAGCGGCAACCTACGTCCTGCATCGGTCTCATCGGTGGGCATCGCAGCGTCCTGGTGGCCAACGACACGAGCCGCGTCCGTCTCCCCACCGCCGTCGTCCTCCTGCTCGACCTCGTCGTCGTCCTTCGCCTGGCGTCCGCTCCTCGGATCCGGCGGCGGCTTGGGAGCGGCAGCAACAGCGACGTCTGAACACCCATGGTGAGCGGCGCACCCTCCGCTGCCACCGTCGCCGCCGCCTCCTCCCGGCACTTCTGCTACCGCGGCCCCTGCCTTCCAGCGCCAGCACCAGTGCCCGCGTCCTTGTGGTTTGTGTCATGGGTTGCGGAGACGGAGTGGGAGGCCCCACCGACGGAGATCGTCTTCTTCCTCGCTGGCACCTTTCTCCTGGCCGTGCGGTTGATGCTGCCGTGCATGATCGGGAGTCCTGTCCTGGCCAACATCGACGATATACTCTTATTGGCTGCCGTGATTGGCATCATCGGTTGGCTCGTCGTCGCCGCATCGCCAGCCCGGCGCCCTCTACAGCACGATCGCCGGGGGCATGGTCGGATTCCTTGGGTACTTCCTCGCCGTGGAGGCGACCACAAGCAGCTCATGGTCGTCGAAAGGACTAAGGAAGCCGCGTAGGGCAAAGAATGCAGGGCTTGCTAGATGGACGCGAATAGTGGTGATGTCTCCAGTTTCTCGCGGGCTGCCGCGCCAACCCACAACAACAGCGGCAACATGTGGGCTGCCGCATTAGCTCTTGTTCGACTTGCGGCTCATGCGGACGTGGGGCGGGCTGCCCACCGCCGCCCCATTTGCATCCTTACCACAAGCATAATGTACATGTATATCAGTAGTGCGTGCGCGGTGCCAGGGGCAACGACGCCCAGATGGGTTCAGCGGCGGCCGTGCGCGCCGGCTGCACGTCGTGCTGCGGCCGGGTACACGCCGGTGATATGCTCTTCGTTGCCCGAGGGACCGCCGCCGCCTATACGGCGGTCGGCGAACTACCAACCCAACAGTTGGAACAACCCAACAGTTGGAACTACGGCTACATGGAGTCATTAGCGGCTGGCAACGACAATAAGCGTGATCGTAGACTGGTGGGGTTTGACTTACATTTATATATGTACAACTCATGCATAATATCACTTTTCGTTCGTGTTTCTCGTTTAAGAAAGATTATGATAAACGATCTTATATATTTGTTGACATCTTCTAGACAACAAAAGTATGCAAACACACAATTTGAATAAAATAAACTTGTTTGCCTATTATATTAGGATACGTTTGATGAAAATTTTGATTTTACTAAATTCATAATTATGTTTCATTGTATTCTATATTTTGTGGGACGTGTACTAAACTAGCATTAACAATTTATTGGTTATCAATATTTTAATATTAATGATTTAAAAAAATATTTTCATATTATCAAAGCTTATTGAACGGTACTATTGCTAATACATGTGGACTCCTTTTCATTTAAATTCGAACCATATTACAAACGTAGATGTATAGAGAGAGAGACTCAGCTCACCCCATAAACAAACACACATCAACTTCATCATGAGTACTTCCGAAAACTAAGCTATGGTAGATTTTGAAATTCTCACCACATGTGTCACGCTGTCAACAGACACAATTGCCTACTACAAAAACATAAGTGTTAAATCGTCAGATATAACAATAAATTCAGAAAAAAATACTTGTATCGATGAATAACACAACTGGACATGTTTCCACCACCGCGAAGATCGGCTCGCCGCCAAAATTTCGCCTCACACTACTAACCCCTCCCTCCCTTCGGACTCGGCCACGCCGCCACAGCCTATATGGACCTAGCTACGCCACCACTCGGGCCCAAGCGGAAGAGGCCAAGAGGGGCAGACCACCGAAGAGGAAGGATTACACTGGGCGTCTTGTCCGCCACCTTGTCCCCGTAGTGCCTTCCTCTTCAACTTTTCTGCAGCGCTGGCTGCTTCATCATGAGCCCACATATCTTTCTGTTGCACTCCCCACGGCCGCCCCGTCATCGTCTTCCATCTCTGGGTCTGCCTTCCCACCTATCCCAGAAAAGAAGATAGGGCAGTTGTCATGTGAGACCCTCACTTCTATATCAGCAAAAACCGTATTGGAAAGCACTTTGTACCGGCTCGGGGTTCATCCAGTTTTGATAACTGAAGAGTGTATGGTACCTGATTTCTTACTCTAGAGTTGAAAATCAGATGTGCAAGTTAGAGCTTGAAAAATGCACTTTACCCAGTCAAACATGAAGAAATATTGTCTACTCGTGTATATTGTTATTACTATGTGATGTAATTTTTTAATTCTTGCGGTGCAGGGGAACCCATCTAGCTTCGACAAGTTAAAGTTTCACGTAAGGCATCTACTTCTCCAGCAGGGAGTAGAACTGCTGCCAAAGCTTAGAGTCATTGACACAGTTCAACGGCTCGGTGTTGCTTACCATTTCGACGACGAGATCAGTGCCATACTCAACTCCGTGTCAACGGAGAGACAAGACGTCGATCGCATGGACGATGTTCGTCTCATGACCTTATCCTTTAGATTGCTTAGGCAGAACAATTATCCCGTTTCTCCAGGTAACTAAATTCAGAAAACACTAGCTTTCATCCCATCGAAGTAATAGGACGCAAAGCATTGTTTTTACCTATCTGAAATACACACATGCATGTATGCCCTGTGTTTCCCTGCATAATTGATAGAGTACCAACTGATTGCTAAGCAAATTTAACTGACAAACAAAATGGCAACAGAAGTACTATCGCGAAGCCTGAAGGATGGAAGAGGTAACTTCAAGAAAACGCTTGAGGCCGCGTTCACTTCCTACAGGAACCTAAAATATTTCCTCTTCCACCCATCACATCAAATATTTAAACGCATGCATGAAACATTAAATGTAGGTAAAAAAAAACTAATTGCATAGTTTGTCTGTAAAGTTCGAGACGAATCTTTTGAGTCTAATTAATCCATGGTTGGACAAATTTTACCAAATAACAACGAAAAGTGCTACAGTAACTTTTCACCCCAACTTTTTCATCTAAACACACCCTGAGAAAGATACAGAGGGTCTTCTTTCCCTCTACGAGGCTTCACATCTTGCATTTGAAGGCGATCATCTCCTGGATGAAGCACGGGTGTTTTCTACAGAGGCTCTAAGAGAACTCAGGCCGTCCATGCATCCACATCTAAGGAGCTCTGTGGACAATGCTTTGGCCGTTCCACTGCACTGGGCGGCCCCACGGTTGCAAGCGAGATGGTTTATCAACCACTATACAAGAGATAGTCGGGCGGATTTGTTGTTGCTTCATTTTGCCAAGCTTGACTTCAACAACGTGCAGAAATTACAGCAGCAAGAACTTTCAAGGATAACACGGTAATCTAAGAAACAATAACTAGACTAGTCTCATGGTTGCATATATGATGTTGTTTCCAATTTTGTAGCTGGTGGAGGAACGCCAATCTGAGTGAAAATCTGCCATTTGCGAGGGATCGTCTGATGGAGTGCTTCTATTTTGCTACCGGTGTTGCTCCTGAACCTAGTGTCGAGGCATGTCGAGAAGTGGTCGCTAAAACTTTTGCTCTGATTGTGCTCTTAGACGATATCTACGATATCTACGGAACCCTGGATGAGCTTGTAATGTTCACCGATGCCATTGAAAGGTAAGCTTTGGAAATGCACCTACCTCTAAGGCTGGACGAAAAACTCTTAACTCGCTAGCTCGCTCGACTCGCTGTTAATGGCTCGGCTCGAGCTCGACTCATTTTATAATGAGCCAGCTCGTTTTATAACGAGCCAACTCGAGCTGACTCGCGACCTGCTCGCGAGCCATAACGAGCTAAATTAATCCATATGATTTTCATATATATAGATCAATAGAATCGATCACCTGATGATCATGTTCATGGATGATAGCATACTTATATTTTTCATTGTAAAATTCATATGTATTTTATTTATTTCACCTTAAATATGCATGTGATATGTTTGTTGTTGCTTTGTGGTTATAATCTCTATGTATCCGGTTAAAAAAATAAAAAAAATATATATTTTTCAGTTTTGGGCTTTTGGCTTGTGAGCCAAATGAACTAGCTCGAGCTCGCTAACGAGCCGAGCCGAGCCAGTCTTCTGGGTCATTTGTATAACGAGCCATAACGAGATGAGCTATAACAAGCCGAGCCACTAACGAGCCGAGCCACTCGATATATCCAGCCTTACCTACCTCGAGGCTGGAGCAAATAAAGTTGACTACAATAAATACATTTTTTAATGGAAATTTCATGGAAGTTTTGAAATAGTATAGAAACTAGTACTACTTTTAATTTGTTTCTGGCATACGTTATTATAGTACTAAAACCAATGCCATAATGTATTACAACATGAATAAGCAATTAATATTTCTCCACAGATGGGAGGCATCCGCAAGCGAACAACTTCCTGAGTATATGAAGGCAATTTACCTCACTATCGTCAGCACATCAAATGAGGTGGCTGATCACGTGTTTAGGCAAGAAGGATGCGACGCGACGTTTCTTCTTAAGAAAGCGGTAAGTACAAACCACAAGTAGACAGATACGTATCATTCTTTGGTTGACAAAATACAACAACAGTTTATTACCAATGACGAAGTTGACACAAAACTACTTATTGTCTCAGTGGCATGACCTCTGCAAGGCATTCCTGATGGAAGCAAAGTGGCATTACAGCAATTACAAACCAACCCTCCATGAGTATTTGGAGAACGGGTGGATATCTGTCTCTGGACCACTAATGCTAATTCATTCTTTCCCCATGATCGAGAAGAAGGGTGTTACCCCAAACTCAGTACAGCAACTTGAGAGTTATCCAAAATTGGTTCAGATGGTATCCAAAATATTCCGCCTCTGCAACGACTCCGCAACACATTCTGTAAGAACACCGTTTATTCTTGCACTAAATTGTTAGATCCAAACAAGCCCTTGTTGAGATTTATTTCCTGCATGTAAAAATGTAGGAAGAGCTGAAGAGAGGAGACGCGCCATCTTCTATAGCCATTTACATGTCAGAGAACAGAGCCACGGAGCATGATGCTCGCAAGGCCATGAGAGACCTGACCATGGAGACCTGGAAAATGGTCAACCAGGATGCGTTCAGCAAGTGCCGATTCCCTCTTCCTTTCGCAAATGCCTGTGTGAATATGGCGCGCATCGCCCACTGCATCTACCGGGGAGGAGATGGTATTAGTGCACCAGATGATACCAGAAGGCTGGAAATCAAGCAGCTGTTCTTGGAGCCATTCAAAGTGGAAAATTGAAGGTGCATGCAGCTTGCTAATTGCCCCCACAGTCCACCGAGACATCGTGGTGAAAACTGGAATGGTGTAAAAGTGAATCCCATGCGTTTCAATAAATCATATGTAATTCAACCACCTTTATGTTCGTTTTGAAGCCTATATATGCTTGTGCAAGCATTGTTGTGTACCAAATCATTTGAATTTCTATCAGTTAGTCTGATTAAAGATAAATACTGCCCTACATTCGGTTAACGAGAAACAAGGACTAATTTTGCTCTCGCACGGTCGTCCCTCTGGATTCACATAATTATGCCCCGCATAAGGATAGGCAGAGCCAGAAATACCCCAAGGCAGTTTTTCTCAGACACGGAATACGTCAACGCCTGTCGTCTGATGATAAACACTCGTCTGCTGCATCTCTATTGGATCGGACTGTGAGATGAGGGAGCTTTTATCGAGCCTTTGATAGTACGGAGTATGTTGGGCTGAGTCGTTGCTTTCATTTATTTATTTTTTTGCGATGTGCTTTCATGTTTTGTACGCATTCGGCCCAAAGCTATCCGGCCTATCTGTCCATCTGACTTTTTATGGCTGCTGGCTGCATCATGGCTTTGCTACTTTTGTTCAAGAAATCATCCGTCCACGTTCTTGGAACAGACTAGCACGATGCAGAACCTTCCTGCTGAAGCGAAAGATCACGTCAAATTCAAAACGCGGCTAGAAACGCGCATTAAAGCGTGCGTTCTTTTCGCTGACAGCGCGGCCGCGGCTCGATGTGTAGCCAGAGCCACAAATACTACTAGAGAGTCCGTCTATAGAAAGGTCCAAGAACACTCGATGTTTGTTCTTCACGGAAGAAGCCAAGGAGATTTCGTGTCCCGGGGGCCATATTTGACACTTGCGCGTGGTCAGTGATCCACCGAAATCTTGACACGACAACGGAAACCCATCCGCGGGGACACCATAATCCGGCGACAGTGCGACACCCAGGACAGTGACACAAAATCTTGAGCCGTGTTAAGCCCACGCAAGCAAATCCTCAACTTCGGTAGCGTACGGCGAAACAGATCTTTTCTTGGACAGAGACACATTGTCTGTATGTTTAAACTTTTCTTCTTAGAATCTTTTGCGCATTCGAGAAAAAAACTCTGAGCTTGCTCCTCGGTTACTCTTGGAAAAATGGCAAACGAGTTCCATCCCATTCGAGACGAAAAAGATGGGTGAAAATGAAATGGAAGGAACCGCCGGGAGAAAAGCCGGAAAGCTCCATCGCCGAGAGCCCGATAGGCGGCTGCAATTCGCAAAGAAGCAGTGGAGCAGCACGGCCAACCAACGCGGAGCCCCAACCACCGCGCCTACCCCGTCCTCTCCTCCTGGACACGGGACACCTGAGCCTGAAGTCACTGCGATGACTCGAGCCCCCGCCCGAACTGGTCGGTCGTCTCCTTCGCCGGTTCCCCCACCAACCGGAGGCTGGGTTTAGCATCGCTTGCTTTGTTTACCTGCCATTATTGGGAGCGCCACCGCCGGTGACGGCCACGTAATCCGGTGTCCGCTCGTTAACCACAAACGTCCAATTGTCAGCGCGCGCCGACCTGGCGTCGGCTGGATGGCTGCGCGGCCTGCGGGGACTCACTGGAGCAATCAAAATCTCTCGGCCCTTTACGCGCCGCCCGCCCATCTCTCTCTCGGTTCCTGCACCCGCAGCCCCGCACGTTTCCAGTTCGACCGAGCCAGAGCCAGAGCCCCGGGCAGTTTCCATTCGCTGCTGACGTGCTGCGCTCCTCCTCCTGCACATCCTCGCTTCCCCCGAATTCGAGCCGGAGGGCTGAAGAGTAGATCTGCGGCGGCGACCAGAGGATGGCCGTCAACTGGGAGCTGCAGGGCTGCTGCGACCGCGACCAGAGGATCTTCATCGCCGCCGTCGGCGTCTCCACCATCGTCATCCTCCTCGTGAGTACCACATCCCCGACGCCTTCTCATTTGCTCTCGGTCTCTCTCTGGTTGACGTTGTATGATTCTCCTCGCCGCTCCGATAGGGGGGCTTCCTGACTCACCGTGTTGTGTGCGGGTTGTTTTTGCAGCTCTGGAGGACGTTCCTGCTCACGCCGTTCAAGCTCATCACCGTCTTCCTCCACGAGACCAGCCACGCGCTCGCATGCAAGCTCACCTGCGGCGATGTAAGCCATAAACCCTTACTCGTTCCAGCACTCGCTTTGGGAGGGGAAAACCCCGCTGCGCTGTGATGGTGGCGCATTGAGATTTGGGTACCGGCGAGCGAAGTCCGATTAGGCCAAATGGGGGAGGATAGGTTTTCGCCAATCATTTTGTGCTGGTGGGTGTGAAAAGTAGGCGCCGTATGAGTGGGGATCATGGGTTCCATATACCATAGTGCGGGCGCGCTTTTTATACCCTTTGCTTTGCTATTCACGGGAGCAGAATATACCATGCATCTTTGCAATTCTTCTGATTTTATTTCATTTCATCAAGGACTGGAGTACTGGATTAGTTGCTGGGCTTGCTTTTTCCTCCTATCAGCAAGTATCTCTTGACTCTAGCTGCAGTTGTATTGTTCTTCAGCGTTCAAGTCAGGGATTATGGTCAATAAATGACAACTGTCTGCAAAATGTGCACTCCTTGGCGTCCTGGTATGCTCCTCCAGCCACCTGGTAATGCAAACCAGCAATGGCTCTTTGTTAAGGGACCTTAGAACATCGTGCTGTACACTGTGCAGTGTAGAGGGGAAGTAACACATGCTTTTGGAGTCCGCAATCATGTAAACAACCACATGATTAAGTGTGAAACCATTGGAGGTGAATCGCCATTGTTTTATAATAAAGGAGTAGCAAACACTTGCTTGTGTTATGTTAATTGCGTAACGCATGGGTGGCACCAATTTCTTTGCCTTTGTTTCTTTCCTTTTCTCCCCATGTTACTCGGTTGCTCAGATGTGGGTAGTACAGTTAATTATTAGCTACCCTTGACCACATCTTTAGTTTAAACTTCGGTTTTAAAATAAAGTCAATATGCCTTTCGAAAAATGTAGTGTTTTGATGCGCGTGAAGTTGGACACTTGTTACTTCTCCCCATGCCACACAAATTAACTGTTGGATACCCCTGATTCTGACTGTACATGAGGACAACCCCTGTGTGACGAACTGTTTCAGACATTTCAAAAGATCTTCTGATATGCTTATTTGGGTCTATACTTTTTGTCGTAAAGTTTATTGGTCTGTCTTTAAAAAGCGAAGTGTTTTGATTTTGACCGGATGTTTCCTTTTGATTAATGTGGAGTTTGGCATTTGGTGCATTGCTTAGACATAATATTTTGGCCAGCTTCTGCCAACTTACCATATCAAGACATATATCTACTCAGTGTTGATGGCAGATAAGATATCGCCTCAAATACTCATTATACATATTATTGATTCCAATTTAATTGGCTTCTTCAGGTAGAAGGCATGCAGGTCCATGCGAATGAGGGTGGCGTCACTCAAACTCGGGGTGGCATATATTGGATAATCTTGCCCGCTGGATGTAAATCACTTGTCTCTCCCATATTCTTCTTTCTTATATGATTTGTCAAAAGAATGTGAATAAAAAAAAGACACAATATCTTATTTTCTATTACTCAGCGAGTCAGCCTCCTATTTTTGCGTTCTCTCTGATATCTTAATGCATGGGATCTAAACTGTTGATTCTATAAACATTTTGAACCTAATTGCCAGGAAGTAAATTATGATGAATTTATTCATGGGACTCATCTGTTTGTGTAACCTTGCCTAGTTCTTTTTAAGTAACCTTATGTTCTTTTAACATCTAGCAACCATAAAAAAAACCATCTCTATGGACTAGATTTGTTGTTCTAATCCCTCTAAATTTTATGTTCCCTTGTTCAAGCAATTTGCCTTTGGTCCTTTTCATGATGCTAATGTTTTGTTTTGAATTGCAGATCTGGGTTCATCATTTTGGGGAATGGTCTTCATACTTGCATCCACAAATCTCCTCGCAACAAGAATTGCAGCGGGTTGTTTCATACTTGCATTGTTTATTGTTCTTTTTGTTGCAGAAAATGTAAGTTCACTTTAAATTTATTTATTTTGCAACTTATGACTTCATTTGTCTTTTCCACTTGCGCATACAGTAATCATGATCATTTAGCTAAGTGTTATTATCTCTTGTTTGAATTGTGCAGTGGTTTCTTCGCTGGCTCTGCCTTGGTATGCATCAACATGACTTGGTCTCCATTTAAGATCTTACTTTACAGCATGCCACTTACAATGTTGTTATCCAGGATTCATTGTGTTCATTGCTGTTGTTTGGGTCATACAAGAATTTACATCTTTCCATATTCTGAAATATGTGATCCTATTCATAGGTGAGACTGAATACTTCCTACAATCATGTTCTCTTTATTTTAATTTATGGAATGCAAATTATATGGTTGAAAAGTTAATGTTTATGTTTATTTATGTGCATTAGGTGTGATGAACAGCTTATTCTCAGTTTATGGTAAGAAATAAAACAGCCTTTTCCTTGTTATTCCATGTTAGAATAATCCTTGAGTTACTATCTTCTGAATGAAATGTTCTCAAATTATATAGATATTTATGATGACTTAATATCTCGAAGAGTTAATACAAGTGATGCTGAGAAGTTTGCTGAAATCTGCCCTTGCCCTTGCAATGGTTTTGCATGGGGTGTTATATGGTCTGCTCCCAATTTTAATAGTTATTTTTTTGATACCTTTGATGTTGTATTAAGATAATCCTGATGGTAACGACACCCATGCTAACATTTGCTGTTCTTTAGGGGATTCATCTCGTTTATCTTTCTCTGTGCTTCAATATACCTTGGACTGGTCATATTGTCTTGAGGTGATTCCTATGTTTTCATATTACCACACTTTATTCTCCTTGTGTTGACATGCTCATTCACTATTGCACTGCAACACAGAGCACAATCACACAGTTGCTATTAACTTAGTTGTTAGGAAGATATGTACCAGAACCAAATATAGCATTACAAGATTCACAGGATGGTAGGAAACTAGGAGTGTCTGCCTTGTGCATCGTAAATTGATAAATAGTACTTCCCCCTCGTTGGTAAAAATTCCAGGAAGTGTCAAGGGAAATGGGGACACAATACTAATTCAGTCACGCAATCCTTAATTTCAATGCCCTTCAGTCTGAAGACCGATATGATTCCCGATATGATCATGTACTGTTATCTTTCTAGCAATAAATTTGTTGATCATTTGACACTGCTATGCAGCTGTACCCTTTCTTCCGCATATGATTTAATCTCATACTTACTCTGAAGCCCGCATATGATTTAAGCTCATACTTACTCTGAAACACACTTTTATTTTCTGGTTCAGGATCCCAACCTCGTGCATGCCATTTTGATCTGACAACCAACTCTGATTGGCTTTTGCGGAGTTTTCCTTGATCTAGATTTGGGTTCAAACTTACATTGTTCTGGTGGTTGTACAGTATACATGTAGGGTAAACATGTATATCCATTGCAGTTAAATTGGTGGGGATTATTCATGCGATTCTTCGATTTTAGTGGTTCTATAGATACCATTTTACTTACCAGTTGTATTTATGGTCACTTGGTCAGTAGCCTCTTCTATTTATGTACCTGTACATCATATTACCTTGCCTTATTTCTCATTTAACCAATTGAAAACATACTCAGGAATGCAACATTGTGCAATTTATCTGGCACCATTTTGCCATAATGACTGACGGGCTGATTTGCTACCACTAGCAGGAGTTAGTGCCCAGTGCGGTTTAGTTTATCCTGGTACTTTGAGGCCCTCTAATCCACTTTTTTGACGGATGGAACTGTCTCGTGTTAACTAACTCTGGATCTTGTCGCCATGTCGGTTCGAAGCAAAATATTTGGTAGTAGGGCTGCTGTTGCAAATTGCTGGAAGCCCTCGCTGTACAGTAAGGTGAGTGGCTTTATTGCATTCCCTGGCGGGAAGGGCGTCTTGTGCTCCCCGGCTGCTAACTTCGCTGCATCACCTAACGTGCTAAGTTGTCGCTGTCCGCGATCCGGACTTCCAGGCGATGAGACTGAAGTTAGATGGTGCGTAACAGCATATAGTATGCTAAATGAAAGGTGCTTCTTGTCGCGGCACCATTTTGCCGGTAATGTTAATGAATGGTCCTACAAGAGGATATTAAGCCACTGGTTTCTCAAGTCTTCAAATAAAAAATGTAGAAATATGGATCGAGCTGGTGTAATGACCCTGATCAGAGTCCGCGGGGTCTTGGTATGTACTCGAGCACATGTCCTTCGGATCAAATCGAGACACAGGGGTGAAGTAGGCTAGTAGCCCTGCTGGAGTCGTGGTGAAACCACAGCGGTGGGGCAGCGGCAGGCGCACGGGCCCGTGGAGAAGACCGAACGACCTGACCTGCTAGTCTGCTACAGCGGAAACAACAAAAAGAAAGCATCAGGCACAGGCAGGCTGCCCTCTCCCTCGACCCTCGGGCTCGGTCACTCCCCTAGTCCCCTTGGCCCTCCCCTTCTCGATTCCCTTGCTCGCCACAAGTGCCAAGCCCACAACGGCACAGGTGCCTGCGCACCTGACCTGATGATGGTGGCGACGCCACGGGTCCGTGGCGTTCGCGTGCGCGTGCGCCTGGCCGTCTCATGGCAGCGGTGCAGATCGCCTTGTTTGTTTTCTCCTTCTAAATTTTAGTCCTATCACATGTATAGAGTATTAAATATAAATAAAAAAATAATTTATTATACAAATTATGATTAGTTTGTGAGACGAATTTTTAAATCTAATTAGACAATGATTTGATAATGTGTTGCTACAGTAACACATGTGCTAATAACAGATTAATTAAGCTTAATAAATTTGTCTTGAGAATTATTAAAAACTTGTATACTTTATTTTATTATTATCATCAAACACTCACGTGACACTCGCCATTCCGAGGCCACGCACACACGCTCGTGCGGTGTGGGTGCGGGTGCGCCGCTGCTTTCTTCTTTGGGCAAAGCTCAAAGCTGTGCCTGACTGCCTGTGCGTGAGCCTGACGGCTGAGCCCTCCCGTGAGCGTGTGACCTCCATACTCTAGCCTTTACAAGAGAGTGTGTGTATGCAGTATATGCTTGGCTTAATTAAGGGAGTGTTCACTTCGCGAAAAGTAACTGAAAAGTTACTGTAGCATTTTCGTTGTTATTTAGCAAAATTTGTCTAATTATGGACTAACTGGGCTCAAAAGATCCGTCCCAACATTTACAGACAAACTATGCAATTAGTTATCTTTTTTACCTACATTTAATGCTCCATGCATGCGTCGAAAGATTTGATGTGATGGGTGGAAGATGAAATATTTTGGGTTGGGAGGGGAAGTGAACAAGGCCTAAGGGATTTTTGTCTAGAAATTTTGCAATATGGCGTTAGCCGTTAGGTGCAGCAAATCAGCGGTGGTATAAAATTCAGTGTGGCGGCAGTCAGATTAGGCTGATCTGTCGACGAATTCAGCTCGTGCCGCGCCAACTTGAGCTTCCATGCGACGCAAGCAAGACGAGGGGTCGAGGGGACTGTCACGTGTATGATTGATGCCCGGGAATGTCGGCTAAGACCCGCAGCTCACGGCACTGTCAACTTCGACGTGCAATATACTACTATTCCGTGGCGGCCGTGTCGTGTCCCGGCCACGTGCGCACGATGCTGCCAAGCGTAACATACTCCTACTACCATCCTCTCTCAAGGTCCTTGGCTCCTTTCTAGCTTTGCCCTTCATTTTGGGACGGGCATATAGTGGTGACTCGTGCCGTCTTTTTTTTAAGATTTTCTAAAATATGTCCCTGGCGAAAAGATGTCAAAAAATAGACTGTCATCTTGGCGCTATAGTCATCGACGTCAAGATATAACGGCATGATGCCAGGGTCATTGGCGCCATGACCCTGGCATCGTGACGTTGACGTGGCAGGGAGCTTGGCGCCATAGATCTTGCCGTCAAGCCTTGGCGCCAAGCCCTAGAATAACATAAACGGTTGTTTTCTTTTTTTCTTCCTCTCTCTCGCTCTCCTTTCGTCTCTCCCGCACCCGGTGCCGCCGCCACGCCACCCGGCCGCGCCCGGAGCTGCCGCCATGTCGCCCGGCCACGCCCGGAGCCGCCGGCACGCCGCCCGGCCGCGCCCGGTGCCGCCGCCCGCCCCCAGTCGCGCCCGCGCCGCCCCACCGCGACCGCACCGGCGGCGCCTGCTCGCGGCTACGCCGCGCCTCGAGCTCACCCGCGCCGCCACGCCGCCTCAAGGTCGCCCGTGCCTCGAGTTCGCCCGTGCTCGGCCGCGCTGCCACGACGCTCTCGGTCGCATCGGCTGCGCCCGCCCGCGCCACGCCCCGCCGCGCGGACGCACCGGCGCTGTCCATCCTCGCTGCCCGGCCGCGCCCGCGGCCGCATCGGCATCGCCCGCCCCGCGCCCGTGCCATCCGCACCGCCCCGCGCAAGGTACGACTTTGTTAGTAGTTCTTAATAGTTATATATTTAGTAGCGCTTGACATAGTTACTTGATATAGTTAGTAGACATAGTTAGTTTGATAGTTAGTAGACATAGTTAGTAGTGCTTAGTAGTATTTAGTAGTGAATTAATAGTAAATGTGATGACGTTGGTAGTTTATCAATTTAGTGATATAAATATTTAAATAGGTACATACATAGATACATATGTATTTAGATGTAGTTAGATATGTTGTTATTTTAGTAAGATTTAGCTAATTAGTTATTAGATTATATCCATATACTTAGTTGTTAACCTATTTACTTAGGTTATAGTTAGTATGTATTAGATAGGTACTATATGAAACCTACTTTGGACTGAACTGGGTGTGTTTGTATTTGTGTATGGAATACTAGATGGACAACCTAGTGAGCATATATTATGAAGGCACTATGAAACGAGATCGCTATGGATATGTTGAGTTTGTTGACATACAAAGTGTGCCTGTGCTATTCAATGAGAAGCCATCATTTAGTGAGTTAGCTGTAAGGGCTCGCGAGGAGGTACATTGCCATAGAGATAATGACATCGTAGTTGAGGGTGTACTTCACCTAGGTTCCCCTCCCAATATGCTAAGGAAGATGATCCCAATAGGGTGTGCAGATCAGTGGGAAAACTATGTGAGATCGGCTATGAAGAGCCAGTTCTAAAGTTTAGACGTGGTTGTGCATCGGGTGCTAGTTGATCCCATCCCTCTTGGGTTCTCCCCGCCAATGGGTGAGCAGACATACTTTGACCCTCCCGTCCCGAAACGTGATGTGGATGTGGAGGTTCTGCCTACCGTTCCTGATGCCTAATCTGCCCCCAATGATGTGGCACATCCTCCTCAGGAGATCCCTTTGACACAAAATCATTCGAGTAAGTGTCAATTAGGCATCGTTTTTTCTTTGTAGCTTAAGTCTCTTCTTTTCATCCACTTTTCTTATCATCTCCTCTTATTTGTGGCTATGTTGCAGGAGACGTTCCCGATAATGAGGGCGCTCCTCCTGCTGATGCTCAAGTCCTGATTGGAGATAGAATCCATGCCTCCAATAGTGTTGAAATTATAAATGATTCAGAGCCATATTAGATCGCAAGGGTTGTTGATTCTGACGATGATCGCCCCATTGGAGAGCTCACGGAGAGTGACGTTAAGATGCTGAGGCGTATCTTTCCTGGCCGCCGTGATCCTATGGTTCATGAGTTCAGTGATCTTACTTATTCAGATCAGGCGTTTGCCGAAGGACGTGATGATGAGCTGCAGGAAGCTCCAGAGGCTGGTCCTAGTATGGAGATAGAGAAGGAGGGGTTTTCAATGACCTCCCTGCATTGAAAAGGTGGTTACAGGCGTTTGCAGTGATACGTAAGAGACCGTACAAAGTCCTGCATTCCTATGCGGAGCGACGTTACACGGTTGTGTGTGACAAGGAACGCTGTCCATGGAGGGTTTATGCAAGAAAGCAAAAGGTCTCCGGAAAATGAAAAATCACAAGAGTTGTCGGGCCACATACTTGTGCTTCACATAACCTCAGCATGAAGCATCGACAGTTGACATCTACCCTCATTGCCAAGCGGTTGATGAAAGTATTACATGTAGAGCCGAACATGAAGGTCAGGATAATTATCAAAATAGTTAATGAGGTCTATGGAGGATATGACATAACTTATGGCAAAGCCCGGAGGGCTAAGCAGCGGGCGTGGAAGATGATATATGGGGACTGGGAGGATGGCTACGAGCAGCTTCTAGTACTTCTCAATCAGTGGCAGATCTAGGATTTTGTCAAGAGTATGCCAAACCAAAATTTCACATGTATTTCGATAAAATCTATTTACCAACTCGGTAAACAATTATAAAAATTTGCTGCTTAATTCGGCATATAGGCAAGAAAAAATATGATAAGTCTTCAATTTACAGATTAGTCCCTCTATTTTTATAAGGAGCACACGTATATCAAGAATCAAACTTTAATATCTTTGACCAATATTTGACTAACAAATTTGAATTATTATAATGCAAATTGGAAAAGTTTTGATACGGTTAGACTTGTAATAAAATGTACTATTCAATTATCATAAGTTCATAAGTATCAATAATATAATATAAAATAAATAAATGGTTACAACATAATTTAGGAGACCGTGTCATGTGAAGCTACACGGTATTTTTTATGTAGAAACTACACCGTATTGATGTAGTACAAAGTTGAAAAATTGCATGAAGTACAATAGGAATATAACTCGCACTCACGTGATATTGATGTTGATCAATCTCGCTACAATATACAAATATAACACCGCCGCAATAGTAGTCTGTACTCCACGAGTCCTTCCAATAGGGAGTATTCGTTTTCTTCAAAAAAAAAAGGGAGTATTTGTTTGTGGGCTGACCCTGCATGCGATATGTCTCTTCTATCGAGTCGTAGGTGACCGTGAATCTACTCGTGCGAGCGACGGCCGTTCCAAGCGCGCGAGGTGCAATACGCATGTCACACATGGCTCGATCGCAGGGTATGCCGTGGCATATACGGCATACCCTGTACATCCGCCACTGTTCTCAATGCAATCAAAGCAGTGAATTCAGACATGCATTATGAGTACATCCCTAGACCAGACGCATGTAAGGATGGGAGACAAATATTCTTCCGTGCTTTCTGGTGCTTCCCTCAGTGTGTCGAGGACTTTAGGCACTGCCGTCCAGTCTTCTCCATTGATGGTACATTCTTGATTGGCAAGTACCGTGGCACACTTCTCATAGCCATATCATGTGACGCAAACAACAAGCTTCTTCCTTTGACATTTGCTTTGGTTGAGAGGGAGAACAATGATAGCTGGGGATGATTCTTGAGGCTAGTCCGGATACATGTGGTTGGGCCTGACAGGGAGGTGGGCGTCATATCTGATAGGCACCAGGACATACTTAATGCCGTGCGAGAGGAGATATAGGGGTATGCACCTTTGCACCATCCCTGAGAATCTACTCCGGAAGGATGGTGTGAAGGATAATTTTGATCTTTTCTAGGAGGCTGCTCGACAGCTTGAGGACAAGTATTTTCGGAGGAAGTTAGAGGAGGTCAGAACCGCATCTAATAGAGAAGGTAGACAATGACTGACAGGTTTGATGAGAGATGTGGAGAAATGGACAAGAGCTCACGACGCAGGTGGTTGGAGGTACGAGTTTCAGTGCAGCAACATGGCCGAGTCTTTTAATAAGTTGCTGCTGGGGATTCGTGGTATGCCCGTGAACGCTATCGTGCAATTCACATTCTACAAGCTTGTTGCTTGGTTCAACGATCGGCACGCCCATGCATTGCAGTTGCAGAGTGAAGGTAAGATTTGAGCTCCAACACCACAGGCACATCTAGATAAGGCGAAGGAAAGGACTGGCACACATGAGGTCACATGTTTTGACCACGCCACAGGAAGATATGAGGTGAAGCATACTGGTGGTACTACGTCTGATGGTGAGGTCCGAGAGTCAAGGATTCATGTGGTAGTCCTCCAAAATTTCTCATGCACTTGTGGTAAACCAAGGCAATATCACTTTGTATGTTCTCACCTTGTGGCAGTTGCTAGGCATCACAACTATGATATTGAGGCTAGGATACCTCACGAGTTTAGTGTCGACACGCTTGTCCAAACATGGAGGCCTCGCTTCGTGCCTTTTCGGGACCCTGGAGAGTGGCCTCCATACGACGGTCCAACGTACGTTGCAGATCCAGCTTACCGTTGGGACAAGCGGGGCTCTAGAAAGAGGACGAGGCACATGATGGTTATGGATCAGATACCCGGTAGAACGCGATGTGGGAGAGCGACCCCATTTCTTAATGACCCAGAGCAGTACGAGTGTGGCAAGTGTGGTAGACTTGGCCACAATTCACGCACTTGCCATTGGCAAATTAGTGAGGTGCGACTTGTAGTTGTTTCTATTATTTAATACCTATCGTATTGATTGTACAATTCTTGCTTTATGTTTCAATACATATTTATTTTATAACTTACTGACTATATTCTTTCTGTAGGATGGCGCAATTCCACCTTCTGGACCCGATGTACGACGAGACCCACCGAGGACGTATCGTAGCGACGGGACATGTAAGATTTTACACTCCCATATCACATACTTTGAATTATAAGTGCATATGTGTGTGTCAAATAACATTTGTATTTCGTTTCGATGCAGGACCTTCCGCTCCTTCGTCCTAGAGTACATGGAGGGTTCTTGAAAATACAGTACGACGACAGGTACACACCTTACTTATCGAGAGCTGGCCTAGACGTCATATCTTTCTAGGTTCGTTGTGGGCTACCTTTGTTCAACTCAGCGGGCTTGACTTCGTTGGTTGACAGGTATTTTATGAATACATAGGTTGTATTAATAATCATTTGTTTACGCGGTTATGTTTCTGACTTGCATTTTTGTTTTGCTAAAATTATAGGTGGTGATCTGAGACTCATAGCTTTCACGTGACGTTTGGGGAGATGACAATCACGCTACAGAACTGTCAGAAGATGTTAGGTCTGAGAATTCGTGGGAGGACAGTGACAGGACAGTGTAGTTTAGAGGATTGAAGAGCTCGGGTGGAGGCAGTGACTCGTGCAGTCATCCTGCCTGGCAGAGGCCGAGAGGCGGAGAGCTGGGATGTGCGTACTGCTAGTGCCACGTGATTGTTTCCACACTTTTTCTTTTTGGAAGTTTTGGTTGAACGACGACGTTCCCGGGCGCCGCCCTCGCGGTGGCCAAGGTCTTGTTTAGTTGCCAAAATTTTTGGTAAAATGCAATTGTAGCATTTTTGTTGTTATTTGGTAATTAGTGTCGAATTATGGTCTAATTAGGCTTAAAAGATTCATCTCGTCCATTTCGTCTAAACTGTGTAATTAGTTTTATTTTTTATCTATATTTAATAATTCATGCATGCGTCTAAAGATTCGATGTGACGGGGAATCTATTGTTCTTTTGCAAAATTTTCTGGATCTAAACTGGGCCCAAGTGTTCAGAAAAACGACCAAGTGAAGTGACATGACACGCACGAATTCTCATGACGAGAATAGAATCAATCTACTACTCAGTCCCAAAAATAGAGTTGCGGTATAAAGCATGCTGATCAAACTTTCTTAATTTTGACTATATTTATAGAAAATACGTGCAACATTTATATCTTTAAATAAGTTTATTATGAAAATATATTTAAAGATCTATCTAATGATACTAATTATGTACCATAAATATTAATATTTTGTTAAATATAATTAGTCAAAGTTAAAAGTTGTTGACTTTTTGAAAAACGAGAATGACTCTTTTTTTTTTTTAGAGACGGAAGGAGTACGTATATGACATGCACGAATTCTCATGACGAGAATAGAATCAACTACGTATATCTATCGCCCACAAGTTTGATTTGATTTATAGAAAATATATGCAATATTTGTATCTTCAGATAAATTTATTAAACAACTAGATTTAAAGATCTTTCCAATGATACTAATTATGTACTATAAATATTAATATTTTTAATACATGTTTAGTCAAAGTTATTTGTCGGAAAACACAAACGACAGATATTTAGGGACATATAGAGTAGAAGATAATTTTACATAAACAATCATAGACTATTTCTAATTCATCATAATCACTTTTGTATCTACTTTCTCTCTTGTATATTTGCATCAAAATCCATGTCATACTCCTTATTCTTTCTCGTCCTTCCACAGATTGGCCAATGATACGGGAGGGGATATTGGGAAATAGAAATGTGGGTAGAAACTAAGAATAGTTCATCTTCCTTTCCAATGACAAAAAAATAGGAACAGATATAGAAGGCTAGAATAACTCTTATTGTGAGACAGGGAGAGTAGACAGGTTTGAATGCAACATGTAAGGGTTAATTGTTAGATAGGTAAAATTTATATCTAACCATCAAAATAGGGAGAGTTAATGGAGAGACTAATTACTAATTCAGCCCCCAAAATTTTGTATTATAATTATTGTTAGTTCGTTAATTGGTTAAAGAGACCTCGGCTATTATACCATGTATCTAAACGAACCCCGGTTAGCTATTAGCTAGCTAACAATTAACTTTAGACTTCTGCTATTTATTTGTCGATAGATTTTTTTGGCACTAAATCTATCAGATTTATATACGTTTGATTGTGCTTTAGGATTTATGCTACAATTGTCTACTAGGTCGCATTTTAAAAATTCTGACATATTTGACCATATAAAAATCTGTCGACAGATAGCTAGATACTCCCTTAAATTTAACTAGCTATTAGTTAGTTAACAGTTAGTTCTATCTCATGCAAACATGCTCATTGTCGTTCCTCAGTCTAGAAACTCAGGGTTCTCTTGGCTGCAGCTAGTTCATCCTAATCTATGTTTTGAGAGTTATTAGGTGGTTAATTAGTTATTTTTTTCATCTTCTTGCCTTCCGATCCATGTGGAATGAGGAGTACTGTAGTATATATTAGTGTGCCGGCATGCAGTGAGCTCGCATGAACCAATAAAATGCGCGTGTTTTATATACGAGAATTTAATTGGTGTGTGTGCTTTCTTCCCCCTCTCATCTGTTCTTGTATTTATTCTGCGTTTTGCAGTTTTTTTAAATTTAACTAGGTGAGTGCCCGTACATTGCTACGGGTGAGAACTACTCATCGTATATGCATATATGATCAATTCAACAAAAAAATATCCATTCAGCTATACATAGGTTCTTTTGTTACAACACATCATATATGTGTAAGACATATATTTGTTTAAAGAAAGATATATAGATGACGCCTATGGCCTCTTCAAAAGTACCTTTTATCATTTGACATGGAGCAAATCAATTTGTTACAAATATTGATATGAGATATCATTATCATTCTATGAATTCAAATCGCAATTAGGCATTAGATTCTATATACTTCCACTTTGCTGGCGTGGTCCCACTCCCGTTCCAAATCCTATTATTTGTTCATGTCAGTCAACCGTGCTACATGAGGATTGGCACACCATCTTTTTTCCATAGAAAAATGACAACCTAAAACTCCAAAACACACAAAAACTTTCGGCACCTGAAACGCTAGGGAAAATGCATCAGCTCTTCCGCCTTGACAAACACTAACTTATACAAAGCATTACCTCCATGCAAGTATGTGATGAGGAATCAATGAAAAAGCTAGATACTTTATTGTACTGACTCGATGTCAATGTTTAGTATGCGCTGATCAGAAAGATGCATTCACATCATGTGGATATGTTGCATCTTCACATAGTTGTTTCAGATGCTCTTCCCGCTTTCCACTAACCTTGGTGGTGTTTGGTAGAGCTGGGACTTGGGCCGTGCCATTTGAGGGCGGATCATGGCACGGTTTTTTGGCACGACCCGAAGCACGACGTGACACGAAATATTTTGGGCCGCGCCGGCACGACACGAACACGAGGGTCGTGCCGCGCATGGCACGTAGACACTTCTACAACTATACAATACGATTTTCTAGCATTTACTATACTACTTTTTATCTAATTCTGGAATAGATTATGAAAATCATTAAACTTTTATTAAAATAGTATATATATATATATATATATAATAAGTTATTTTGTAGCCACCTCTATTTACGATAATTTTATATACTAATTTACGACAATGTCAGTATATATTTATGATAGTTGAATTACTATAACACACGGGGATATTTATCATAATGTTATAGTAAATCACATTGTACGGAGTTACTATAATCTCGTAAATTAGCATAGTAATTATCGTAACTCAAAGTGGCTACTCAAAGTGGCTACAGAATAAGTATACTTTGTAGCTAGCTACAAAATAAGTTATTTTGTAGCCACCTCTATTTACGATACTTTTATATACTAATTTACAATAATGTCATTATATATTTACGATAGTTTAATTACTATAACACATGGATATTTACCATAATGTTATAGTAAATCACATAGTAAGGAGTTACTATAATCTCGTAAATTAGCATAGCAATTATCATAACTCAAAGTGGCTACAAAATAAGTTATTTTGTAGCCAGCTGTAGGGTAATAGCGCTCTCTCTCTCTCTCTCTCTCTCTCTATATATATATATATATATATATATATATATATATATATATATATATATATATATATATATATATATATATATATATATATATCACGAGTGGAAAAAGAAAACTAGCAAAGATATTTTGAGGGCCGTGCTTGGGCCGACACTACTCGAAGACATGCCAGCGTGCCACGGGCCGTACTTGGGCCGAAGAAAAGATTCACCGTGCCATATCGGGACAGCCCGATATGCCTCCCGTGCCTAGAGGGCAAGACCCGAAGCGACACGAAGCACGAGAGGGTTATGTCATGCCAGCACGGCACGACACAAGTCCCACCTCTAGTGTTCGGCATCCGGTTCTGCAGTGCCTCAATCTATCATTAATCTTGCTCCTCCTCAGAGCCCAAAGCCCAACCTAACCAAGCAACTCAGAGCATGGCAAGAGTAACACTTGAGATTTTGAGAAATGGCAGCAGAACCATCAACACACTTCATAGTTATAATGGCGCTTAGGTAGAGAGGAAGGGTGAACAACATGCCTACATGAGGGAGAACTGTGCATTTAATTAGGTTTGCAATTTTGCATCACCACCAAGCTTTAGCATATGCTGGCTAAAATTTTGAATAACTGAATATGTAGCAAGTTGATCATCCTCTGAATAGATCTCGTACAAGCTGGTAGCAAAGACAAAGGTTCTTCAAAATGAGTAAATTCAAAATCTAATGCAGAAATATATGGCCTGTAATTCTTCTATTTTCAAACAAAATTCAACTAAAATTTCTATGAACAAGGATGTCATACCAGACTTGATATCGCAATAACTACATTGGGTAAATTGTCGGTGAGCATGGCAGCCTTCTCAGGGAAAAAAATCCTGCTTACGCATGTGTAATGTATACGTGATTAAACAACAAAACAATTGATTTAATAGTATGAGCTATTGAACTCCTGCGTGTGCAGAAACTTGAGCAGCACCGTGTAAGCAGGATTATTTAGGATCATGAGCCCTCTAGTAAAGATGCAAGATGATATACTGGGAGGAGACTGAGCCAAGACATACTTTTAATATGTTGGGCATGTCACAATAACTGAAAAAACAACTCCAGCAATCTAAGGCACTGAAAAATAACTAGATGAGAAATTAAAAGTTTCAGTAAATAGATAGTATAGGATGTACTGTTTGACTTTCCTACAATATTTTTTTGGTAAGCTATTAAGGCAGCAGTTACAATATTTATAAGTCAACTGATATGTGTTATTGTCTGGTTACAATCAAAATGTGCTCTCAAAAAAGCATATGAATTCAAATTTAAAGAATCAAAACTCTTCCTGAATGTACCAATTTTCTTGCCCAATAAGAGGTACTCATGAACGTGCAGTAAGTTGCAAAGACAACACGGGAACAAGACAATATCTCTGTTACCAAACGAAATCGTATGACTCATTCCCCCGGAGCACAATTTGCATGCAACAGAATGGAAGAATTGAAACTGAACACAGCCTCGCACACACCTTGGCAACAAACCGGCAATGCCTTCCTCAGTCTGTGCCAATGGAGGCTAGCACAACAGCCAATGGAGGCTAGCGCAACAGCAACATCAACGAGATGTATATATTAGAGAAAAAATCAATCGGGGATGAAAGGAGCACATGAACCTTTGCCAAAGAGACGCAGAGCCACGGCGACTGAACCCGCGCTTCCTCACATGAATCCACACACTGAATCCGCGTGATGCGTAGACCTACACTTGATTTTTTTGTTTTCTCAATATGTGGTTTTGCTAACAGTAAACAATGCTTCACCGGCAGATCATTACTCATTCCAAGTTCAAGTCCTGATGGAGGTTGAAATAAACATCCGAAGACCGACCTATTCCATCGCAGCTTGCCTCCCCTCGTCTACAGCCAGAGGACCTGATAAGTAGTTTCAGAAATGTACATACTACAATTCAAGGTCCCAACTTGCAATACCCCTCAATGTAACTGAACATTTGTTCATTTGTTTGGTGGGTTAGGTCCTGATTTGTGCAATCCGGAGAGCATAGTCCAAAGCAACAGCTAATTGGCGCCCAACCATCTAACATGAATCAAACTGCCAGGGGATGCAAGTGGATGATAATCATTCTAGGGATTTTTGGATGTAAGCCATTACAATTCTTCGAGTTTTGAAAAATGCCATTACAATTCGGCTATTCGGAGATATGCCATTATAATTTCATTTCTCCCCCATCCGTGCCATTCTCTACGGCTGCCGCGTACAGGGCCCACTCTCAGGCACGTATGCGTACAACAGGCCGTCCAGTCGTCAAGGCTCCGTCTCCTTCGTCAGACTGAGCCCCGCTATCGCTCGCGCGCAGGGCGTCGCGGACGAGCGCCGCCGCTCCACCTCCGGGCTCCGGCCGGGAGAGGTGTGCGTCCTCTCTATCGACGCCGGCGTGCGTACGGCCGACGGGCTCCTGACTGGCGCCGCACTGGTGCGCCTGGAGGCCGCCCTGTAGCGGCTCGCGGACTTCTTCGACGCAGCGGCGGGGTCCGACGCGGGAGGCCGTTCCACACTCCACGCTGTTGTGTGAGGCCGCTCCACGCTGCTCTCTGTGAGGCCATCGCGCAGCGCGTCTTCCCAAGACCGTCGCGCAGCACCAACGTGTACCTCCACCGCTTCGCGACCAAGGACGTCTTCGACGGCACCGCGCGGTGGAAGGTGACGCACATGGGCGGCGCGCCCACGGTGCTCAGCATGATCGTCAGCGCGCCCGCCGCGGACCAGAAGCCTCTGCCTGGGACTGTGCGCGTCATCACGGGCGGCTCGCCGCCACCGCCCCACGTCCTGGTGGAGATAGAGAGGCTCGGCTTCGTTCTGTACAACGTCTACGGCTTGACGGAGACGTGCGGGGTGGCGACCGTGTGCACGTGGATGCCGGAGTGGGACGTGCTCCCCGCGGAGGAGTGCGCACGGTTCAAGGCGCGCCAGGGGTGCCACCACTTCGTGGTGCAGGACGCGGACGTCAAGGACCCGGACACGACGGAGATTGGAGAGAGCGTGCCACGCGACGGCCGGACGATAGCCATTGTTTAGACATAGTAGACCACTGTCATGTCCTGCGTCTTCTTGGATTCGAACTGAAGCATATTCGAACTGCTGGCCGTCGGCGTGGAGGACATCAGCGCCCTCTCCTTCATTCTCCACAACTACGTGCTGGGACTGCAGGTGCTCGGCGCTGCTCGCCGGCGCGCCCTCGGCGGCGGCGGCTGCTCGCGCACGTGCCCGCGCGGCCGTGCGGCAGCTGCTTGCACGCGCACCTGGATCGCGCTGGAGGCGCGGCGTGGGCTGTGCTACCTCGACCATGACTGCACGCCCTCGACAACCTGCAGCGTGCAGCCTGCAGGGCCAACGGCCAGGAGCGCCCGTCGCTCTCGCGCACCACGGCGTTGTAGCGCCCGTCGCTCTCGCGTGCACGACGCCGCGGGCAAGCGCGGCCGCTCTCCCTCCACGCGCAGGCCACCGCGGGCGAGCGCCGCCGCTCCGCTCACGCACAGGTTGCTGTGGACACGCTCGGTTTGACGGAGGAGACGGAGACTTGACGATCGTATACTATGCGAGTCTGACAGTGGGCCTCTGTATGTGCCAGCCGTAGAAAATGGCACGGATGGAGGAGTGATGAAATTATAATGACATATCTTCGAATAGACGAATTGTAATGGCGTTTTTCAAAACTCGGAGAATTGTAATGGCTTGGATCCAAAAATCCCATCATTCTAATATCTAACCAATAACCATATCCAGAACATTAGGGCAGTAGCAGCAAATTGAGAAAGAAAAAAATCGATTGGAAACTAAAAGTAAAGGATCGTAGATGCTGGAACTGATGACCCATGGACATGACGATGCGGCAGCTATGCCCCACGTCTACAGACGTCTGCGTCGACTACGCCACTAGGTGCGCCACCGCCAAGATCGCCCTACAGCGTTGGACGGGGAGGATCGGGGTGGCTGCAGCGTGGCCGAGGCACCGACGTGGGATGAGCCGGGACAGGGCAGCACGTCGATTCCGCTCCGCATCGACTGCGCCGCCGGGTGCGCTACCGCCGAGGTGCCCCGCTGCAGCGCGGCGCGGGGTGAGCCAGGCAGGGCGCCGCGTTGGTTGTGTGGGACGGGCCGAGGCACCGTTTAGAAGCCAAAAATTTTGCCAAAATTTTTAGATTCTTCGTCACATCGAATCTTTAAACAAATACATGAAGTATTAAATATAGATAAAAAATAAAACTAATTACACAGTTTAGATGAAATGGACGAGACAAATCTTTTAAGTCTAATTAGACTATGATTGGACAATATTTGCCAAATAACAACGAAACTGTTACAGTAGCGTTTCGCCAAAAAATTTGCCAACTAAACAGCCTCCGATTTGCGATGGCCTGTCGGAGTCGCTATGAGGTGGGGCGCTTGGATCGTGGTGAATGCAACCGCTCGAATGGAGCGGCAGCGAACGAGGCCAGGCGAGACGGGGGATCAGTGCTGGGTGAAACGATCAAACGATAACATTTGCATTTTTTAGTTGTAGAGTTCTCAGTAAGGCATGTGCCGATGAGCGCTGGCTGCTCCTCCCCCGTACTACTACTCCATTTCTCCTCGCCACGGCTGCTCACCGTTTTTTTTTTATAGTACAGTACGAGTACATCGTCACGAGACCTGCGTAATTCATGGGAGGAATGGGCGCTGTCGTGTACGAAAAGCCGTGGCGCCCTGCCTGCCTCTCTCTCAGCCTCTGGTACTGGACTACAGGCCCCAGCAGCAGCAGCCAGCAGCTTCAAGTCTTCAACGCCGAGGTCTGACGAGGAGGAATTTCGTGGACTCTAGGCGGCTGTCATGTCGTGTCCCCGTCCGTCGGCCATGCCCACCCAATTGCCCATGCACACACCACCGGACACCGCGACACAGGGACACTGCCGCGTCTCGGTCTCTCTCGGGTCTCGGCCCGGCTCTCGTTTTCTTCGCTCTGCCGGTGCCGGTAGCCCGGTACACTTTTGTACAGTAGTAGTCAGTACCCATGCTGAATCTGACCAGCACAGCAATCCGTAGAGTGGTGGCACCAGCGCATGTGCATTGCTACGTCTCCTGTTGCGTGGGTTAGAACTGTACAGTACTAGTACAGCACTGCTACAGGGGCAGGGGCCTCCGAAGATGCATAAAACTGCGCACGTGTCTCGTACGAGTACGGCGACACGACTCAGCCCGCGAGTTGCAGCGTCACCTGCGCTGCATCGACACGGCACGGGCAGGGCGCCGGCCGCGGGCGTGTCCTTCCGGCGGTGGGTCATTTCCCCCCTCGCTCACCCCACCGCCATCACGCGATGCGGTTGCGGCCCTGCTCTACCTGCCGATGCAATGCGACGCGCCTCTCCCTGCATGTGGGCCCCTTCTCCTTCCCCTCCTTCTCTTCCGGTCCTCTAGAGCCACGCACCGCTAGAGAACAAGCGCGGGCGCTCAGCCGGCGACGCGCGCACAGTAGTAGTACTAGGCAAGGGACGAACGGTCCATTCCAGTGGGTGCCCACCGACCGAACGCAGCCCCCAAGTCACACCATCGGACTGTGTGATGGGTCCCACATGCAACACGGTGGGGCCCAGGACCGTAGCTTAATCAGTACTCCGTACTCTTTCCAACATGTGGGACCAAGCAGGGAGTCTGCGACCGCGAGCGGCTTTGGGAGGCACAGGGCGCACAGCACGGCGGCGGCATCCCAAGCGAGCGCACCACAGGTCCACACCCACACCATGTGCCGACGCCGCCGATGTCACACACTCGCACTGCGGGCTGGGGCGCATTTACTGTTTAGCGAACAAGCTTATGGTCATGGACCGGGTGCACCAGGGCTTTTGCCCGACCCACACGTGTGACCTGTGATTGTGAGCAACGGCCCCCGCCGATGCCGTCGGGTGGTCCTGCCGGCGTACTGTAGACGCTCCCCACGCAGATGGCGTGCCTGTTTCTGCGAAGGAAAAACAAAATATTTGGGGGCTATTCTGGATTCTGGGAGCCTTTTTGCACATTGGCCCCTTTGTTTAAAAAAATTCACGTGCCTTGGGGATCGGTGACTTGGAGATTGTGCGCTAGGTTTCTGTTTTGTCCAACTGTTGGAGTGTTGGGTTCTTGTCCAAAAAAAAAACTGTTGGAGTGTTGGAAGTGCCGTTTTGGGCTGTGGAGTGCCTCATAAAACAATGGTACACAACTCCATGATCTTAGAGTTCGGTGCTAGACCAGATTTCGGAAATAAGGGATGATATTAGTAAATGGACCTTTTCGATATCAGGTAGTACAAATAATGCTTCAAATTTTGTAAAATCAGCAATGCAATGTTAGTAACGTTTAAAGAATTTTTGGCGCCAGAGAATAAAAAATAGTCACGTTGGCAGAACAATTGAGTTAGAGTAGTTCACTTGGTTAAAGCACTTTAGATGTATATTTGCTATTTTTATCTAAGAAGGGCATTTCTCATACTCATTTAGCCTGTTCGTTTGGCTGAAAATAAGCAGCTGAAAGTACTGTTGGCTGATTTGTTGTGAGAGAAAAACACTGTCGGCTGGCTGAAAATAAGCGGCTGAAAGCTCAAGCGGACAGGCTGATTGTTTTGCCACCAAGCGAGAAGAAGCATTGAAAATAGAACAGTGTTATACTAAATATAGAGGACCTTGCATAATCGAAGTATTATTCATTGTCTTGGTATTTGGGTGGTAATCTTGAAATCCGCTAGCAACAATAGTAATTACTATACCTGTAATCACCTTGGGGAATCATTAGCATCATCCTTTTGAAATAAATATTGTGATTAATTCAATGTATCTAAACAAAATCGTTGGGCGGAAATGATGATTGCAGGCAACCTCAATGATCCATCTTTAAACTCTTCTCAGAAGAGGGGACGTGCCATCAAAAATAAAGAGAAGAGGGAAAAAGTGCAGCACACTAAATTGCAAATTTAAAACTACCAAGGTACCTAGACGCAAAGCAAAAACCAAACAAAAACTATTAAAAATGATTAAGTAGAGATAATACTGTAGATAGAGACTTGGGCCTTGTTCACTTCCCATCCCAACCTAAAATATTTTCTCTTCCACTTGTCACATCAAATCTTTCGATGCATACATGGAGCATTAAATGTAGGTAAAAAAGATAACTAATTGCATAGTTTGTCTGTAAATGTCGGGACGAATCTTTTGAGCCTAGTTAGTCTATAATTAGATAAATTTTGCCAAATAATAACAAAAAGTGCTACAGTAACTTTTCACCTACTTTTCGCGAACTGAACACACCCTCGATGGAGTGACACATTGGAGATAGAGAGAGAGGAAACCGAAAGATTACAAAACCCCACATAACAGAGATTTTAAGAGAGAGCGAGCCGCCACCAGAGTGGAGAGAGAGAGACAAGAAACAGGCAGACGAAACAAACGGGGGCCTATTTCCCCGTCGTCGTCTTCGGTCCTCCAATCCTCCTCCCTAGTCTCCCTCCCACTCAAAATCGAGTTCCCGTTTAGCTCTCCGAGTCCACCTCCCTCTCCCCCCCTCCGTCCCAAGTCCTCCCCGCACGTGCGCCGCGGATGCGAGTGATTTGCTTCGTCGCCGCATCCGGTCGGGCTCAGGGACGGAGGTGAGCATGGCGAGCATTGCGCGCGGCAGATCGCGACGGAGACAGGGCGACGGGTCGTCGGACCGGAATGCGGCACACTTCACCGTTCCTAACCCCGATCACCAAGGTCTGTGCGTGCCTGCTTTCTTGTTACAGATTCCTATGGTGCTCCTTGGATTCTTTTTTTGCAATTTCGGGTGAATTTCCGCGCAAGATTTTTTTTCGGGGAAAGTAAGGAGTCCATGTGATGAAGATCTCACCTTTAATCTTGGATGGCGATGGTTGTTGCGATTATTGTCTCTCTTGCTCTGCCCTTAGGAGATCAGGACATTTTTCCTTTTATTTCCCCTCGTAGCTCTGGTACTGCTAACGGGAACTTGGATTGCTTGCACACTCGTCATAGTCCAGTTTTAGGTGTTTGCTTTGCTATTTTGAATTAAAATCCCGTCCTTTTACCTTCAGCTCCACTTCACTTCACAGGGATGGGAGTTTGGTGTTGGGAAGGACGTCTTTTTCGGGTTTGTGCACAGTAGCTAATACTATGATTTTTTAGGATAAAGTCTGGCATAAATACACTTGACATAGCCAAGTGAAAGGGCATGTTATTAATCTTTTATAACCCCCTGTTTTCGGCTGCGGGGACATAGCTTTCTTGTGGACTTTAGGTCTTAGTCATGCCTTTATTGGAGAGAGAAAGATTCTTGCTTCCAATTTCAAACCATTTTGGCGGACGGTTCTTTTCCTTTTTCTTGTAGTTCTTTCATTTGAAGCTGCAGTGGCCTAGATTCTGCACGAGTTCTAGGCCAATTTTAAAACCAAGGATGAAAATGATGTAATTTCCCACCCTGTTTCGCCGAATCGGTATACAGTTGTACCGCATGCTATGCTTTGAATTATTGAAGTACTGTAGAGTGTAGGATTTGTAGTTTGCCAACTTGTCAATTCCCACAGGATCACGCAAAGAAACCTCACTTGCCCGTAATTTGCTGGATATGTAAGTTAAAGTATTAAATTATTCTATTCTGCGTCCTCTTGTCTGTTGGATGCCGTGAAGGTTCATTGCCAAGTGCCTTTTCTATGCTAATCACTAAGCAAATCTGAGTATTTGTTAAACCTGGATTGGTCATTTAGTTATAGAAGATAAGTACACCTCCTTTAAGCACTAGGGTCCAGGGGTAAAACTTGCTATGAATTCCTTCTGCTTGTTCTGTGAAGGAAGGTACTTGGGGTGGTAGAAATTCAGTCTACCACCATGTGGAATTGAAGCAAATACTGTGCATTCTTCATGGTTCATGTTTGTTGTGTGGTCCTACAAAGCTTGTACCTTGTCCATGTGTTGCTGGTTTGTTGCATATCCTTTATAGAGGTTCCATGCGATGAAAGGCTATGTATCTATGTAGTGTTAGCGGCAGGTAACATGGCAAGTCAGCGTTAGATAATATATTTCTGAATTGAGTATTACCACCTAGTTTTTGCAAAAGTTTTCACTATTCTGTGGGTGTTCGTGTTCCAGAAAGTTACTGTTTCTGGACAAGCTGGTGATTGCCAATGTTTCAATTCTAATTTGCTGAAATGAAGTTGTTCAAGCTTGTTAATAAATGGCAACATGTGAACTCGCTGAACAGTCACTTTGATGTTTATAGAAGCTTATGCTTCTTTAAGTGCCCTTCTCTCAGGTTTGACAGTCGGATAATAATTCTTTAGTAAATTTTGAGTTATATAATTCCTTATGAAGAATTCCTGACCGAGCCCAGCAACAGATATCTTCATACCATTTTACTTCTATAGGTAGAGTAGGAACAAATGGATTGCATTTGAAACCTCCCCTTCTGATCTTACCTTACAATCCAGTTCGGCATGTTACTACTGTTGCCATTGTGGTTTTGGACCTGCGGAGATTAATTACCATTTCTTTTCTCTTGAATTCAGGGGTTGTGTCCTCTAGGAAACAAGCAACTTACCCTGGGATGCTATCTGATTCTGTGGTGAGTAATGTGGATTTAGTTGAAGATTTATACATGGATATGATTCACATGTTTGGAACTAAAGAGCTTAAGACTTACTAAAACTATGCCATCAAACTGACAGCATAAAGCTGAAATGCATGTTCTATTGATCTAGACATGTTTTAAATTGTATGCGTTATTGTATCAAGCTAACTTTGCTGATGGGTTGTGGGAATAACTTTATTTCATTTGCAACTTCATCTATTAAACTTTTATTCATTATTCATTCAACTTACTGTGCCATTGTAAGAGCTAACTAATGAGTTGCTATTGCCTCTCCCTTTTTTCCTTCTCAGTTTGCTGACGTAAACAGGCAAAGTAAATCAAGAAAAGCCAGTGCTGTACCAATGAAAATACTGATAGACGAAGAATTTTCAAATGATGTCAATGCTAGGCACATTTCACCAGGTGCTGTAGGAAGGCTCATGGGTCTTGATTCGTTGCCCTCATCTGGTATCCATAATCAGCATAGGCATACCCAAAGTCCTGCACCAAAGACTTCACCTGGTAGTTTTCATGCTCGAAATGGTTTACATGAAGACATCCCACACAGGAGTAGTGCAGATACCATTGATGTTTTTGAAGTTATGGAGGCCGCAAAAACAAAGATGCACCGGAGTCCAAGATCTAAAATTGGAAATACAACTTCCAGATCTGACAAGGTTGACAGTGCTGATATAGATTTCATAAGGCAGAAATTTATGGATGCTAAGCGTCTTTCTACTGATGAATCCCTTCAAATGTCAGAAGAATTTAACGAGACACTTGATGCACTGGTATCTAACAGGGATCTTTTGTTGGAATTTCTTCAAAAATTTGATCCTG
Organism: Saccharum hybrid cultivar R570; assembly: GCA_038087645.1. NCBI lineage: Eukaryota > Viridiplantae > Streptophyta > Magnoliopsida > Poales > Poaceae > Saccharum > Saccharum hybrid cultivar. The sequence goes on along the minus strand of JAQSUU010000043.1, from coordinate 1,894,348 downwards.
CTATCAGAAGGAACCTGCACAATCATGGTTCTCCATCCTCTGCTGCAAACTGCATCACGATATTGAAGCCATCTCGAAGAAATCATTTTATTGACATGGACAATATTTATCCACAAGAGAAAGGTACCGAGAGCATCTTCAACGAGCAAAAGGAAGTGAAACATTCTTTGAGGAAGCCATATTCTAATGTGCCCTTGCAATCCCGAAAAGAAGATTCTTGTTCATTAAGGCAGAAACTGTCAAGGTCCAGTCACCAGGAAAATACTGGAAAACGAGGCTGCCCCACTCGAATTGTTGTCTTGAAGCCAAATTTTGAGAAACCTCATGATATTGAAGAAGCCCTTCCTCTACATCATAAAATCCCCCATTCTGATTATAGAAGTCACAAAGAATGTCCGGAGATTGGTAGATGGACTCCGTATACTGAAGATTACATGTCTCAGGTGCCCCTTGGAGATTCTGAAACATTAAGTCGTATGGGGAAGGGATCTAGAGAAATTGCTAGGGAGATCACCAAACAAATGAGAGCTGCTAGGGGTGGGAGTAGGAAACATGCTGTCAAACCGGAGATCAGAACTCCTGCTTCAGATGAAAGGTCACAGTTCCTTCCATCTGTTACTAAACTCAAGACTCCAGAGGCAATTCATAGATATTCTGAGCCATGTGATGCTTGGGCTTCTTCCAGCCTAAACTCTTCACCAACATATTTGACTGAAACATCAGTAAGCAAGGAAGCAAAGAAACACCTCTCTAACAGATGGAAGAAGACCCATCAGTGTCAGCATCAAGAAACTGATAGTGACAGCTTCAGCACGCTTGGGGATATGCTTGCCCTCTCTGATCAGAATGCCTCAATGGTTGCTAACCATAAAATGACATCCAGGAAATGTCCAAAGGCAGGAGTGCAGAGTGATAAAATGCAAAACTCATGCATCTATCCTCTTGGCATCAGCAGCAATGATGGTTGGAGAGACACAGCTACTAGTAAATTGACAAGGTCCAAGTCTCTTCCATCATCCTTCATCCGTGGAGTTCAAAAGTCGAACAATAGAAAAAGAACTGGTAGTGTTACGTACAATGAGTTCTCGATGCTTAAAGATGTTCTTAAGGTTGGACCCCACTATTCTGAACATGCATGTCGTAGCAGGCAAAGACAATCTCTAAGTAGAGATTCTACAATTCATGGTGATGAATCTGATCTGATGTCCACAGATAATGAGGAACAAATGGCAGTTGAACGTGAGATACATGTAAATTACGAGGAACCAATTAATGGTACTGCTGTGACAGAAACATCTGGGCAGTCACAACATCCTGCAAATCTTGACCATGAACTAGATGCACTGGATACCAGTTCTGCAATCCCTGTCAGTAATAAAAGACCTCTTTCTCCTGCTGGACAGAACCAGCAAATGCTTAAGGTGACCACAGCAGCACTAGATAACTGCCTCCTTGTGCCTAGTCTTGATGATCTGATGGCTAAGGTAGTAACATGCTTTCTTTCCTATTGTTCCCTTTAGCAAGTCTTCAATTATGTGGGCACTTTGTTTTTACAAACAGTTTGAATTTCCTCTGGTTTGTTTTGTATTAAGGTTCCGAGGTAATTTCATTCTCTTTTTTTCTACCCTTTTAGTTTGCACTTACTGTGTGTTCTGCTGGAATCATGAAATGTCCACAAAGCTGTTTGTCACAAACACTGATTTCTCAGTTTAAACATGTGCGTACTTACCATATTGCCTTTGGTGTAATGGGGTGGGGGTTGCTTGATCTTTCCGTGTCATGCTTAATAACTGCCTACTATTTTCAATCCAGCATGAGCAAGTTGAATACCATGAAGGTGATGATTACCTAGCCACTTATGATCCCCAGATAGAATCTGATTCTCCTGAGGAGATTAATCATCATCTGGGGGATGACAATCAAACCCTCTGTATTCCACCTAATGAATCAGAATCGCCAGCAAACTCCAATAAAGATGACCAGCAAAGTCCAGTGTCTGTTCTTGAATCTTCCATGGACGCAGAAGATGTTTACTCAGGAGATTTTGAGAAAATTAGTGCAGATCTCCAAGGCAAGTGATTGAATTCTTTTTTACAGATTTCTCTTCCATTCTTCCTTATTCCTAGTTCTTAAGTTTGATTTATTGTAAACATTGCAGAGCTTAGGTTGCAACTTCGGCTTCTGAAGAGGGAGACTACAGACACTGGAGATGACAACGAGCTTTTTATATTGAGTGACGATGAGGCAGCACGTCAATCACTTCCTGAAATGGAGGAATCCCATTCTTTTAGGAATATGGAAGAAAGGGATTTCTCCTATGTGTTTGATATGCTTGTTGCTTTGGGTATTCATGCGCCCAACGAGGATGAGCTGATTGACAACTGCTACTTACTGGAGTGTCCTGCAGGCCTTGATTTATTTGATGATCTTGAAAAGAAGTACAGCAGCCTCATTTTATGGCCACAACATGAGAGGAAGCTCTTGTTCGATATCACAAATGCTGTTCTTGGGGTTATTATTACCTCTGTGATGAACAGTTGCTCAAAGAGATTGATGGTGAGGTGCTCACCTGGATGGAATGAGGAAGAGTTTGCTGAGCTTGTGTGGCAAAGGGTGGTGCAGGTACAGCAAGAAATAGAGTTTAATCAGGAAGCCCTACTCTGGAGTGTAGAGTGGGTTGGCTCTGAAGATGGCACCAATCTGGTCGGGTGCGATATCGGGAGTATGTTGCAAGATGATCTTCTAGAGGAAATTGTAGCTGACTTTCTGGGGGTAACTAAATCCGCCAGGCTCCGTGGCTAGAATTGCCAATGTTTGCATCCGAAGCCATTAGAAGCATATGCATGGATTGGTCGCTGGTGAACTCTAGTGGAAGATGAGCCCTCGATGAATTGCTTGAGGGGGCGATAATTCCAGGAGTTCACCTCATGGCTACTGAAGGGCATGGGCTAAGATGGCATAGGTGATGGTGGAGCATCGATCAAGTGGGGTAGAAGTTTGACCTGGCTGTGTGATGCTCATGTACATGTCACCTTTGACTCCGAACTCAATAACGTAGTACCGGAGGTTTTTCCCTCTGAACTCCAAAAAGCGTTTTAATTTATTTTCGGTTCGCATAATGCTGGAATATAGATGTACATTTTTGGTTTCAAGGAATTGTGTAAAATAATCTCTGGGGGAATTTAGTATGTTTATTGTTACATGCAATAATGGTAGTGTTAGTTCAGACATTATTATCTGTCAGTTTATTTCTTGTGATGGTGTGCTGTGCACTACGTATCCTTTTGCTGGCTATGGTATGCTCTTTGTAATAAGGAGCTACGCCATAAACGTAGAGCAAGAGATCGCACCTCTTGAATAGATGCATGGCTGGGCGTTGTGATTGCCGTCTCTTCGATGAACCTCTGTCAGACTCATAAACTGTTGAGTGCTGAGCATGCTACTAGCAAAGTAGCAATAGCTCCTGGAAACTGTGGACCGAAGGGGCACCATGGATGTACCTGCGCCGACGGGCAAACCACTCCTGCACTGCAAATCAGCACCTGCCCGTTCGTCCCGGTCGTCTAAGCGCTGGTATATGTGGCGCCAAGCCTATGCTGTTGGTCCCTCCCAAGTCCCAACCGCACCTCTTCTTCAGAGGTTTAGGTTCCTGGATGTCCTCGCACAACTAACGCGCAACACCGCCATCAAACTACTCCACTCTGGCTCTCGGCCTACCTGCACCTGCACGACCGGCGAGTCCTATATAATTCTGGCATCTCGCAGCAACAAGAACAGCAACAGCAAGTACAAGCGATCGATCTACTGAGACCGAGCAATAGCTAGTTGGATACACGCCACAGTCCTCGCTCTTCTCCAGTGGACGTTCAAGCCTGCGCGCCTTGCGAAACATGGCCAAGAACGCGGTGCAAGCCGTCAGGGCGGCACTGTGCCTGGTGCTCGCGCTCGCCGTGGCGAACTGCGCATTCGCTGGTCGCGTCCTCGACGAGCAGGCTGCGGCTCCCCTACCGGCTGACCCGCTGCCCGCCCCGACGGATCCCCCCGCAGACCCAGTGGTGGCGCCAGCGGCCGGCCCAGCAGCCGCTGCGGGAGCAGCGAGTGCTGGTGCCGCCGCGACGGGCAACGCAGGAGCCGCCGCCGGTGGCGCTGTCGCGGCAGGTGCCGCCGGCGCGGGCGACCACCCGCTGACGTTCTTCATGCACGACATCCTCGGCGGCTCGCAGCCGTCGGGGCGCATCGTAACCGGCGTGGTGGCGAGCGCGGCGGCCAACGGGCAGCTCCCGTTCGCGCGCCCCAACACCAACATCTTCCCGATCCAGGGCGCGATGCCGCTGCCGCAGGGCGCCAGCAACCTCATCAACAGCAACAACGTGCCCTACGTCGCGGGCCTCGGCGGCACGTCCTCCGCCGTCGTCCAGAACAACGGCAACCCCGTCAACGGCGGCAACAAGAACATCCCCTTCGTCAACGCCGGGGACCTGCCGTCGGGCGTCACGCTCCAGAACCTCCTCTTCGGCACGACCACCGTCATCGACGACGAGCTCACCGAGGGACACGAGCTCGGCGCGGGGGTCATCGGCAGGGCGCAGGGCTTCTACGTCGCAAGCTCGCAGGACGGCACCAGCAAGACCATCGTGCTCACCGCCATGTTCGAAGGCCCCGAGGCGCCGCATGGTGGCGACACGCTCAGCTTCTTCGGGGTCCACCGCATGGCCACGCCGGAGTCCCACGTCGCCATCATCGGAGGCACCGGCAAGTACGAGAACGCCAAGGGCTTCGCCGCCATCCAGACGCTGCACCCTGGCGACGAGCACACCACCGACGGCGTCGAGACTCTACTCCAGTTCAACGTTCACCTCATTTAAGCCGCTCCATTACCATTAGATCGACCATTACCCCCGTCTTGTCCTTCCAGCAGTTTCGTGCTACGTTTGTTATTCCAAGTACTGTGCCAGCTTTCGGCCATGTATGTAATGTACTAATAGGTGCTATGATCGCATCAGCATATTGTGAGATTGTACGAGTAAATCAAGTATGTTTCTGCTATTCTGAGATGGCTACTCCTAAAAGAAATGGCATGACAATATGACATCATCCTACGTAAAATGGAGCTGGATGGGTTTGAAGAACAGAATTAGAAAGAGGGACTAAATTTATGTAGACCTCTCACTGTTCGCTGAAAGGCTACCATGTAATTCTATGGCGAACATTATGCATTGAAGAAACCGGAACCAAAGAACAGATGTCCTGTCACAGAAAATAACTCGCCCCGGAGGACGAAATTTTTGGCAATTAGTCCTTCATCTGAGCTCTGTCAAGGGCTTCAAGGCACCAAAAAGAGCTCTGTCAGTATGATACAATATTCTGAGACTGGTAGCTTGTGCTCCTCAATTCTCATCCATGATGCGTTTCTGGAAGTCTGAGACCATACGCGGCAGGCCTTGTTTTAGTGAAACTTTGGGCTCCCAATTGAGAAGAGATTTGGCCTTAGAAATGTCAGGTTTTCTCATGTGTGGATCATCTGCAGTGTTGGGTTTGAACTCGACAGATGCACCCGGGTCGATCGTTTCTTTTACCACCTGCAGCAAAAAAAATGCAGTATCATGATTCCTGGTAGGGATATTGGAGACAGGAAGCCGTGGTATTCTGAAAGAAGAATGGATGGCAAATCTCAGTGTCAAGGTCAGACCTGTGCAAGCTCCAGCATTGTAAATTCTCCCGGATTCCCCAAGTTGAAAGGTCCAATATGGTCGCTTTCCATTAGAGTTACCAACCCCTCAACCTATAAATTTATAGATATGTAAATTATTCAGATCTGAATGTGGTGAACGTGAACTTTCTGCAGCAAACAAATTTTAAAATAGAAACTGATTTATGAAGAACAAAGGTCGAGGAAAATAAAGAACACTTGCATGCATTATCTGAATATAATTTTGTATAAAATAAACAATTGAAACTTCTGCATATAGAAAGAGAGACAGAAACCATGCATAAGTACCAGATCTGAAACATATTGAAAACTCCGAGTCTGTTTTCCATCACCATAAATTGTCATTGGTTGTTTCCGCAAAGCCTAGAAATGAAGCAATGCCAACTTTAAGCAGTGCTGAAGTTCTATGATAATCCTCTTCTCCAATGCATCAGAATCACAAACTGAGACAAACCTGTGCAACAAAGTTGCTAACAACTCGGCCATCATCTAAACACATACGAGGGCCATATGTGTTAAATATGCGTGCAATTCTCACCTGAGGGAAGCAGTACTATGTCAAAGTATGCTCTTCAAGAAGAGAATAAAGATAAAGCACACAGACAACTCATGAGCAGCATTGCAGCATATAAACAAAGGATGTACTAAGATCTTGACAAAATGGAAACCAGCCATCGAATATTCAAAGTTCAAATAACCAAGGGATCTGGTTAATTAGCACTTTAGTGTAATGCAATGTCCCTTCCTGAATTCCTTCCCATCTATAAATACTGTGTAAATAGTATACTATTTTGAATATCCACCCTAGAGAAGACTTCTTTCATTTTTGTCTCGAACACGAAAGACATCCTTTTCAAACTTAACAATAGACCTTTTTTTTGGGGGGGGGGGGGGGGGGGGGGGGAGCGGTTGTGGAGGGACTTAATGCCACATACATAAAGATATTCATTTTTTTCGACAAAGCCATGTCCTAGTACACTTAATCATAATTGTTAAAAAATTTGAAATGTATGCAAAGGGTAATGGATTGCTCGTGCTCAATATTTGACATCTGGACCATGCTAAGTACTTGAAATAACACATATGACCACCTCAAAGTCGATTATTACATCTAGTTCAATTGCAGAACTTACCAACTACTGACGCCTAAACAGTTTTAGAGCTTATTAAATACTGACATGCAGGAGTAATAAGTAGTTTTTAAAGGTCCCATTGCCAACAAGATAACCTTTGTTAGACTTGGATCCCATAACCAGAAACTGAAGCTTTACCTCAACACCAGCACCACGGTGGTAATCCATGGTAAGAGTTTCAGCTGTTCTCTTCCCCTCATCATAACAGCTCCTAACACCTGTACAATTATAACATAGTGAGGTATATCTCACATCACAGCGCATCGGATTGGAGAGACTCAAATGGGTCATACTCCTAATCTATGACAAAATTAGCACACCTATGGGATTGACATGGCCCCAGTAGCTCTCCTTCTGTGGATGCTCAAGAGGATCACCATACACCTCACTGGTACTAGTCAGCAAGAACCGGGCCCCGACCCTCTTTGCCAGTCCAAGCATGTTCAAGGTCCCCATGACATTTGTCTTGTACATGGTTGGTTAAAGAAACAGATGTAAATTGGAAACAATTGGAGAACAAAGCAGACAAAATAAACAGATGTAAACACAAGCTCTTCCCACGCAAGCACAAAACTACAAATGCACCCCCACGCCCACCTTCACCCCATGTGAAATGTGCATCACAGAACTGACATTCAAGAAGTATCCGTGTCCATAAATAAATCAATAAAGACAAATATAATGGATCCCATTTCTGTGAGGATGTGGACGAATTGTGTGCGGGTAGGATATGATGGTCTTGATGGGGTTGAATTTGTAGTGCACGGGGGATGCAGGGCAGGCGAGGTGGTAGATCTGGTCGACCTCTAGGAGAATGGGTTCGACGACGTCGTGGCGGACGAGCTCGAATCGCGGGTTGCCGAGGTGGTGCGCGACGTTGTCCTTGCGGCCCGTGAAGAAGTTGTCGACGACGATGACGCTGTCCCCGCGGGCGAGGAGCTTGTCGACGAGGTGGCTGCCAACAAACCCCGCGCCGCCGGTGACGACGACGCGCAGGGAGGGCTTCCGGACGCCGACGGGGAGGCGGCGCGCGGCGGAGGAGGCGCCGCCGCGGGGGATTTTCCTGGCGACGGCGGCGGCGAAGTTGGTGGCGGAGGAGGATCCGGCGGCGGAATGCGGGCTGACGGACGACGGGTAGAGGAAGAAGAAAGACGAGGCTAGGAGGAAGCCGAGGAGGACGAAGAGGAAGCGCTGCTCGCGGAGGAGGTAGGAAGCGAGGGTGCGGGAGAGGGAGGCGCGGTGGTGGTGCGGGCGGTGCTGCTTGCTCATGCTGGCCTGCCGGTGCAGCTGCTTCATGGCGGGGTGGGCGCGCCCTCTTGCCGCCGGAGGGGGAGAAGACTGGTGGCGGAGTGAGGGGGGAGAGGGAGGCGCGTGGAGGCGGTTGGGCCCCGCAGCTGCCGAATCGGATGCGATTCTTCCTGCCGCTGTGGCTTGTCCCCCGCAGTTGCCGCACGTGCGTGTGGAATCGTTCTGTCTTCTGTGCTTCCGGCCGAATGTTACGTTGTACTGATTTATATAGTTTTGGACAAAAGCAGTAACACTCAGCGACCGCATAGCGCAGTGGATTAGCGCGACTGACTTCGGATCAGAAGGTCGTGGGTTCGACTCCCACTGTGGTCGACTATTTTGTTTTCTGATTTTTTTCCCCTTTGTGTTATACTCCTAACACTGTACGGTGTTTTTTGTTCTGATGTTTTTGTTTTTTCTTTCTGATGATATTTTTTTCCTTTGTGTTATATACTCCTAACACTGTACGGCAGAAAGCGAACGTGTCAAGCTAGACTTATTGTGTTTTGCTTGGAAGAAGATAAGAAGTTCAACGATCAGTCACGTCGTTTGGTACGCTTGTTAAAGTCTTACTGCAGGACGATCGATGACAACAGATGAACTGAAAGGTGAAAGGCAGGTCCGCAAGTGGTCTTGTTAGAACAGCACGCTGACGATGGGTATCTGGCTTGCTGATCGATCACCGTCAGCGATGTTGTAAGATCAAAGATAAAACTGAAATTCAGAGATCAGCTGTTGATGATGGTAGTGTACCAAACAGAGCAGGCCCGTTAGCTTGAGAAGATAGAGAATTGGCCTATTGACGCCTCGTAGAACTAGCTTTTTTAACAAACATCTAAAGGAACATACTCAAGAAAAAGGCATAAACCTCTTCGATGTTTTTCTTGTTCTGATACTTTCTCAAACATTAAGTCCGTGTGTCCATTGTTTTTTTTTAATCTTTTTGGCTACTGAGAGTCTGAGAACGTGTGCATGGATATTGTTGGGAGAGGTAGTGTTATACCCAGAGGTCGGGAGTTTCACTTCCCGTTCTTAGAAAATAAAGGCCACAAGCAAAACTATTTGATAGCTACGTTTTTTAGTCTTTTTTTTACTCTATGGTTGGGATTTCTTCTTAATAAAAAAATGCATTTTTCACCTAACGGTTGAAAGTTATTCTTTATGAAAAATATTTTGACATGCTTTCCTAGGGGTAAGTTTTTGTAATATTTGTTGTTGTTTGTGGTAGAACCTATCCACTCGGTTCAGCTTAATAGATGTGCTTTTTTGTTAATTATTTAGTCATCTCTATCAATAGCGAAGGCTTAATTTTTCGGAGAGTTCATAGAGACAGAACATGTTTGTGCGCATTTAAGTACATGTTGATTACCATGCTTCATAAAGAAAATAATATGTCCTCGATCTCTAAAGTAGCTATGACATTAAAGAAAACCTAACTATTTTTTTTTCATAACAGAGATGCGGCGTACCCCCTTGATAAATCTACATATATCTTATTAAAGAAAACCTAATTAATAAAAATATTTTTCATAATAGAGATGCGGCCTACCCCTTAATAAATCTACATATATTTTATTTTTTCGCGACCGGGTTGAGTATTCACGCCAACGTCCACTAGTATGCAATCATAATGGATATCTCTTCATATAAACTATCCGCATTAGCAAGCCACATCCTCCGATTACATGTATTGAGTTTTCCACGTCAACGGTACGATAACATTCATTTACAATAAATATTCTATCCTATTATATGAGCTAATAATTATAGGTTGTTCAATTTCCATTGCAAAGCATCAGTGTATGTGTATGAGATGAGAGAAGAGCTCACAAAATTATTTCCCATGCAGAAGTTGTGGTCCAAGGAGTACCCTATGAAATGTAGTATTAGTTCGCCGGATAAGGCCCAAAACCCTTTGCTTCAACAGGGCCTTTGGTTGGAGGGCCCAAAACATTGCATCAACGAGGCACACAACTTCCGGTCTCTTCTTACTCCGCCGGACTCGTCTCGAGTGGGTGTGGCTACTGCCGAATGCCGATGCATCAACTCTCAGTATCAGCACAGACGCCACAGATCCAAGTGTTTATGAATCAGCGTGTTTATGCTTGAAGACCCGAATCATGTCTGGCGCAGAAAGAGAGTTTCAGCTTTCAGCCTACGCGTTGTTCCTTGAACGAGAGTTTCAGCTTTCAACCTTGATCGCATCGACACAGGCTGTGTTTAGTTCCCAAATGTAGAGCGTCAAAATTCACTGTAGCAATACTGTAGCATTTCGTTTGTATTTGGTACTAATTGTCTAACCGTTGACTAATTAGGCTCAAAACGTTCATCTCACAAAGTACAACCAAACTATACAATTAGTTTTCGATTTTATCTACATTTAGCACTCCATACATGTATCGCAAGTTTCATGTGACGAAAAATCTTTTTTTTTATAGTGCATTTTTCAATGGATAAACACAGAGAACTCTCATGCTGCGAGTGCGAGGCATTTATTTCTGAGCAGCCCCTCGTCCTCCCTGCTCCATAGTACAGTAGATACTGTACCTCGTTGTTATAACTCCACTGATAATCTCTGCCCACCGAGGTGCCTTGTTGCTGTCGGGGCCGGCCGGGGAGTGGACTCGTTGACCTCACCAGCCAGCAAAGCGAGTCAAGATAAGCTGACCAGTGACCACGTGAATAATCCAGACCGGGACGCGAAACTGGATTAATGCACTGTTGGCACTTGGCAGGGCATCTGGGAGGAGCAGGGATGTGAACCCGGTCTATGCACCCTGCGCGGCCTCGCTGTGACGCTGTGCGTGGGCCTTGTCCCTCGTGGTTCCACGCTTGATCTGTTTGGATAGAAGAGACCTCTTTTAACCGGCTGGATGTCTCCTCGATCGCCTTTTTTTACCGGCTGCGCGTTTGTTTTTGCTTGGAAAGCTGAGGCTGCCATTAAAAAAAGTGAAGGCAGAACGTGTGCTCGGTATGCGCGTTGCCCCATGGCGGATGCCGGATGGCGCGTCCCGGGTTGCCGGCACGCAGCGCAGAACTGCACGTGCGTTTCGCAGCAGCGACCGTGGCGGCGGGCGGCGGGGTCGCAGACGGAGACGGAATGATGAGAGAGGCCCGCAACGATTCGGGATTCTCCCATACGCCTCCACCCATGGCGGATTCCTTTGGCCGGATCGTGGCATCGCGCTTGAGGCTTTGAGATTTGAGCCACTAATGGGAGCCACTAGGACGAGCACGAAGAACATCTATGGACCACGGTGGTGTGCAAGCAGCAGTTTTTGCAGGCTGCAGCTGTGGCTGCAAGTAGAAAATAAAAATCTTTGTAGCTAATAAGGGTGCGTTTGGTTCGAGTACGAAGTTGAATGGAATATAACGATCCACGAATATCAGGATAAGGATATCCATAATGGATAATGCATGTTTAGTTGGATGGATACGACAAACTATTTTTCTGTTTGATTGAATGGATGAAAGTGGATGGAATGATAATAATTGACTAATTATATCTATTATTTAAAAATAATAACAACTAACTAGACACTAATAAACATGCACTAATACTAATTTTGTCATGATAATCACTAATTTAAAATAAATATGTTAATAGCACCACTAGTAACTAATTAGCACATGAAACATGCGCTAATCAATGTATTATCACTTATTATCAAAACTAATCCTACCATCATAATTACTAAGTAATAATATAACATACTAATAATTCTTAATTTATTTACTAATGACAAAAATCAGAAGACATGGATAAGCTGGTCGGCGAGATTTTTACGAACCAACAAGTCTAGCTTCTTATGATAATTCATATCCATGGATTTTCTTATCCCAGTGATCCACCAAATCAAACACTGATATCCATGGATGATATGGGTTGCACGCAGGGATGACCGACCTGGAGATCGGGCCGGCGTCGAGGGCGGGCGCCTCCGGGGAGCGGCCCGACCAAACACACTTTAAGTGAAGCAGCTGCAACTGTGGGTGTAAACATAAAACTAATATATATTATAGCTAATATGTGAGCTAAATCACAAACTAGTTGTAGCTGTCAGAAAAGCAGAAACGCGTTCAATGGGTCATCTTGTAGTCGATTCAAAAAGCCTTTCGGCTTTCACTTCCAATGTATGTTGTTTGAGTTTTACTGTTCCTATGACTTTAACTCTTGATAGGAGTAAGTGGACAAATATTATTGCAACTAGAATGCTTTAGCCCTTCCAAATCATTTGATCTACTTGACCCTTAAATATGCAATGATCATGGCAAAATGAGAAGTTATATGTAAAAACACCATCCAAATCCCATCTAGGGATGCAGAGTCCCCTATGTTTTTGTCATCAATTCGACCCAAAACTTACTTAAAATGGACAAGAATAGCAATGCCATATAATTAATTTTGTTATGAACTAAACTAGCTGACCCATAAAACATATATGAATATTGGATACTCACTTGTGTCCTTTATCCCACATAAGCACCCTGATCTATATAATGACATTGCCCTAGCACCACCTTAACATGTTCAAAGCTTCCTTGTTCCATTACCATCCTAGACATCGATACAGGTGCAAGCTGCTACTGATCTATGCGATGTCACTCCTTAGGCCATGTCCAGCGCGCCATGTTGGATTATGGTCTCGTTGGGCCATGTAGACTCAGATGTCACTTAGAGCCAAAAAAAAAAACACACACACACAGATACAGTAGTGTTTCGGCTGTGAATGCAAAAGCTACACACGCCTCGCCTAACAACATGCTAGAGCAACCACAGAGTGATGTGGTGTAGCATAAGAACGCTCCTAACATGTGCTTTCTAAGGACCATCATCACCCATAAGTGATGTGAACACTGTGGGACTGATTAAAAATTTGTGCTGTTTACATTGAAAAGAATAGCGGCCTCAGTTCGTTGTACCTACATCAAAGGCAACTTTTTTCTAGGGTTGTCAACGGTGTATGCCTATGTTAGGCTTGCACTTAATGTGTTGTTAGTCTGTCACGTCGCTATTTTTGCTAGGCCATTGCTTGCCACCACCTTTTATCTATGATGACTTCACCACCCCTGAGTCAGTGATGCCAATATCATCTGAGCTATGCAAACCTCTCTATGGTATCCATTTGAAGTTTCCAACCACTGCCAAGCCGTCATCGTCTGGGTAATTTGATCCTTACCAGAAGTAAGGTCATCAAAGTTAGGCCCTGTTTGGTTTCCACATGTTAAAGTTTAACTCTCATCACATCAATGTTGCGGCAAATGTATGTAGTACTAAATGTAGATTAATTGCATACATGTCGGCATAAATTAGGAGTAATTTACGAGACAAATCTATTAAGTCTAATTAGTCCAAAATTAGAAACTTTTTGTCAAATAAGACGAAAGTGCTACAGTATTTGTTAACTTTAACACCCCAAATCAAACAAGACCTTAGTATAAGAGTTGCCGACTTGGAAAATTGAAAAAAATGGTATCACTAACTCCAAGCCTCCAACCCTATTGTAGTGATGGATGGACCAAAGAAGGAGCAGTGATGGATGGACCAAAGGAGGAGAAGGATGACAATGACATCATGAAGCTAAAAATGTAGCATAGGAATAACGTCCTAATGATAAATACTACTTCATCCATTACTTGTTGTAAATCATTCTATCTGTTCTAGGTACATAGTTTTTTTTTTATACACATCTTAGTGTTGAAAATACTGCTTGATTTTAGCTACCATGAAACACATGAACATATGGATGTTTTAGTTTCTTAAAAAACAGTGAATTACCGCATACTTAATGTTACGTTTACACGAATGTATTCATCTAGGGTGTGTTTGGTGGGTGAAAAGTTACTGTAGCATATTTCGTTGTTATTTGACAAAATTTGTCTAACCATAGATTAACTAGGCTCAAAAGATTTGTCTCGACATTTACAAATAAACTATGCAATTAGTTATTTTTTTACCTACATTTAATACTTTATGTATGCGTCTAAAGATTTGATGTGATGGGTGAAAGAGAAAATATTTTGGGTATATTAACAAACGCATGTGAGCCTGACAGGCACTTGCACGACAACAGGAGAGATAATTATTCGTGGGGAAAGCGACAAATGGCCGCCATATGCAATGCATACCGGCAGGTGGCCTGGCGCACCAGGCCCAGCCACATAAACAACAGCGGAAGCCGGGAAACCCAAGGCTGGGCTGTGTTTACATGCAATTTTTTTTTTTGCAAAACGACATTATAGCTTTTTTCGTTGTTATTTGACAAATATTGTTCAATCATGGTCTAATTAGGCTTAAAAGATTCGTCTCGTCTATTTCGTCTAAACTGTATAATTAGTTTTATTTTTTATCTATATTTAATGTTTCATGCATATATCTAAAAATTTAATGTGACTAGAAATCTGAAAAATTTTGTAAAATTTCGTGTGAACTAAACATGACCCAAACCAAAGTACCAAACTCCGCTGCGCTCCCGTTCATCACACACACATACAGATACACTGCAGAGAAGACCGCGACGCGAGCCCACCCCACACCACCCCAGGCCGAGCGCCGAGCGCCGAGCGCGATCCCTCCCGTCCGTGTCGCCCTCTGCGCTCCGCCTTCCTCCTCTTCCACCCCGTCGCTTCCGTGCCATCCGCGGCTCGCCTCCCCACCTCCCATTCCCGCCGCCCCCATGCCTCCGGCCCGCCCGTAGCCGCCCGACGACGACCGCCATGGCCGCCGATTCCGGCAAAGGTGCCCGCCGCTTCCTCGTAACCCTTGTTTGGTCCGGCCCGATTCGAGTCTTGCTGATCGTTCGCTGAGGGATCGCTCACCTTGGGTTGCGCGCAGGGATGGCCGACCTGGAGATCGGGCCGGCGTCGCCGGGCTCGGAGGGGGCGCCGTCGCCGGCGTCGAGCGCGGGCGCCTCCGGGGAGCGGCCCGACCAGTCGCCGCCGCAGCTGGCCAAGCGCCCAGGCCTCGTCATGTCCTTCTCCGGGAAGCGGCTGGACCAGTCGCCGGGCGGGTCGCCGTCGCAGTCGCGCCCGGTGCTGGTCATGTCCCACTCCAGCAACCGCCTCGACCAGTCGCCCGCGCGCCCGGTGCTCGTCATGTCCCTCTCCAGCAACCGGTTGGACCAGTCCTCCCCGGCGTCATCGCCGGCGCCCGTGAGGGGGCCCGTGCTGGTCATGTCCGGCTCCGGCAATCGGCTGGACAGCTCGTCGCCGTCGCCGTCGCCGACGGCCGCGGTCGCCGCTGCGCCGGTGCTGGTGCTCTCCAACTCCGGCAAGCGGATGGACCAGGCGGGGCGGAAGAAGTACGTCAAGCAGGTGACGGGCCGCCACAACGACACGGAGCTCCACCTCGCCGCGCAGCGTGGGGACCTCGAGGCCGTGCGCCAGATCATCGCCGAGATCGACGCGCAGATGACCGGCACCGGCGAGGAGTTCGACAGCGAGGTCGCCGAGATCCGCGCCGCGATAGTGAACGAGGCCAACGAGATGGAGGCGACCGCGCTGCTCATCGCCGCCGAGAAGGGGTTTCTTGATATCGTCGTCGAGCTGCTCAAGCACTCCGACAAGGACAGCCTCACCAGGAAGACCAAGTCCGGATTCGATGCTCTGCACGTCGCTGCAAGAGAGGGCCACAGAGGTGAGCATCATCATACGTAAAAATCCATGGCGTCTTAAATTACTTTTGATTCCAAGTCCAACTAAAGATCAATCTCTTGTTTCTGGAAGTTGATCAATCTTTTAATGCGAACATGTACTCTGTAATTATTTAATCAATCTCCATGGCTCATTTGTTACTATGGCCTTGATCACTTCCCATCCCAACCCAAAATATTTCCTCTTCCACCTATCACATCAAATCTTTCGACGCATGCATGGAGTATTAAATGTAGGTAAAAAAGATAACTAATTGCATAGTTTGTCTGTAAATGTCGGGACGAATCTTTTGAGCCTAGTTAGTCCATGATTGGACAAATTTTACCAAATAACAAAAAAAAAAAAAATGCTACAGTAACTTTTTACCTACTTTTCGCGAAGTGAACACACCCTATACTAATTGTTCTCTTACTTGTGAGTCTTGCAGTGTCTGGTGCTGGAAATAATCTATACTGATAAGTGTATACTGACTGTAGTGTATTATCACTAGCTAGTATCAAGCCTGCTTCCATTTTCAGTTTTTCTCTATACTTCCTTTATATAGACAAAAAGTGGAGTGCTGACATCTGTTCATAGATATTGTCAAGGTACTTCTGGATCATGATCCATCCCTTGGGAAAACGTTTGGCCAATCGAATGTGACTCCTCTCATAACTGCGGCGATTAGAGGCCACACTGCGGTGGTGAACCTGCTGCTGGAGCGAGTTTCTGGGTTGGTTGAGTTACCGAAAGCAAATGGAAAGAATGCCTTGCACTTTGCTGCTCGGCAGGGGCATGTGGAAATCGTGCAGGCTTTGCTAGATGCTGATACCCAGCTTGCTCGGAGGACTGATAAGAAAGGCCAGACTGCTCTACACATGGCAGTAAAAGGAACTAGCCCTGAAGTTGTTCAAGCTCTTGTGAATGCCGATCCGGCAATAGTCATGCTACCTGACAGAAATGGCAACTTAGCTTTGCATGTTGCAACCAGAAAGAAAAGATCAGAGGTACCTGCCCTGTTTATCCAGTGTAGAAATTTTAGCATGATTATTTAGTTTCTTCGCTTGCAAATGCGATAATTGTTCTGCTGTCTGCTCACAGGCTTCTCTCCTTTTGCAGATTGTAAATGTGCTTCTGCTTCTTCCAGATATGAACGTGAATGCATTGACTAGGGATCGGAAGACTGCATTCGACATAGCTGAGGGCCTTCCACTGTCAGAGGAGTCTCAAGAAATAAAGGAGTGTTTATCCCGTGCTGGTGCAGTCAGAGCAAATGATCTGAATCAGCCTCGGGATGAGCTCAGAAAAACAGTGACAGAGATAAAAAAAGATGTACATACTCAGCTTGAGCAGGCCAGAAAAACCAACAAAAATGTCTATGGTATCGCAAAGGAGTTAAGGAAACTCCACAGGGAAGGCATCAACAATGCAACAAATTCGGTCACTGTTGTGGCGGTGCTCTTTGCCACAGTGGCATTTGCTGCAATCTTTACAGTGCCTGGCGGTAACACCAACGATGGTGTAGCAGTAGCTGTGCATGCAGCAGCCTTCAAGGTCTTCTTCATCTTCAATGCCATTTCCCTTTTCACATCTTTAGCAGTAGTGGTGGTCCAGATAACACTGGTTAGGGGTGAGACCAAAGCAGAGAGGCGTGTGATCGAGATCATCAACAAGCTGATGTGGCTGGCTTCAGTGTGCACGACAGTTGCGTTCATATCCTCCTCCTACATCGTAGTGGGGCGGCACTTCAAGTGGGCGGCGCTTCTGGTGACCCTGATCGGTGGGGTGATCATGGCCGGTGTGCTTGGTACAATGACATATTACGTGGTGAAGTCTAAGCGCACACGTAAAATCAGGAAGAAGGTGAAGTCAACAAGAAGGAGCGGCTCAAACTCATGGCAGCACAATTCGGAGTTCTCTGATTCAGAGATCGACCGTATTTATGCCATATGAACCCAATACAGCTGGTTCCTTCAAACCTTTTGGCAGTGATACAACGCGAATGGTATATTATAAACATCCATCACAACCCTTGAGATGCTAGGGGTTAACTTTGTACATTCCAATAAGCTGGTGTAAACTGCCATTCCCCTTGTTCGTGAATCGGCGGGAGGCGACGGTCTTGGTTGTATACTACTTGCAGATAGATTTGTCATCAGATTATATAGTATATTATATATGCAGCATGTTCTGTGCTCCTTGTGCATGGCCTTGATCAGATTCATGACAGTTGCATGATATATTTGGATACCCTTGTTTTGATATTCTGCTCTCCGAGACGCGTCCATGGAGAAGAGACAGCAGCGAGGGATAGCCTTTTTCCAGTCGTTTTCCACGGCACGTGAGAGCGAGAGGTGAGAAATTTGACGTTCTGATATTCCGTTGCTAGGTGTTCTTTCTCTCTGTAGGACAGGACACCCGGGGGCTGGAGTGCACTTGGAACTTGGATTGGACGACATGGTGATGGAGACGGGCAATGAGGAGGCGGCATCGTCTAGCCATGTAGGGTAGGGAGAGGAGAGCCTGGCGGCATCTTGATCGCCGTTCGTCTCACTCCAGCGTCTGGATTCTGAAAACCTCATGCGTGGAGACTGGAGAGTCGTCAGGTTGTAAAGGGTCTAGAAGGAAACTGACACCAGAGGTGGTGGTTACGCTTACGCCTCACCCAAAGCGTGAAAGCCGTGTGAGTTGAAGGCACTGGCGGTAGGCTTGTCAATGCTTATTGTAAAATGAATGATTAGCTTGATTAGCAGGTGAAAACCACACTGTGCCTGTAGCAGATGGTGGATGCAAGTTTGTTACTGACAATGATAATAATGAGTAGCATTAAGTTTTTAATTAAGGGTAGTAAGATTTTCTTTGAACTTTTACAGTTCAGAAAGGCTCGAGGGGAAAGCAACCCTAGCGATCAAAGCAACAGAAGCTTTAGCTCTGCCGAACAAAAGAATGGCCACTTTACAATTGTTACTGTCATTTTCGTTCCTTCGTGACGAAGTTCGCGGGGCGGATAGATGATGGAGGGAAGCTAGAGCTGGAGGTCGTCCGTCAGTGCGCCACCACCAGCACGAGATTTCGCTTTGGAGCTTTACGCATATGCCAATCCTGTAAATTAAATTAAAGCTCCTACACCTAAAGCCCGCGCACGCTTTGTTTTGTGGTATGTTATGAATGTAGAGTGCAGGCTTTCTGGAGTAGTTTGTACTAGTACAGAGGAACGTTCTTTTGATCCCAGCCGTATTTGCCATGAACTTTTGCTTCAGAGAAGACATAACAAATACATGTCATGAACTCATTCATGGCCGATAATATATAGTAATGTATGATAATTCCCATTCCTCTGTCAGTTGTCCATCTCGTTTGTTTGCTGTCATTACCCAGTGCAGAGTTCCTGACCTGAACTGACCGCCGACAGCGAAATCTCGGCATGATCTGTGCAAGTCGCCTCACCGGTTTTGAACTGGTCGGCGAGCAACGGGTATCCGTCCGATCGCTCGATCGGTAGCCTGCGTCCCGGCCGTTGATGCGTCGGCATCTACTTATCTCGTTGCCAACGTCAATGGATGAGGCTGCACTGCACTCGTGCCGCGTCAACGGTCGACGCCCACCTTTTTCTTCCCCGCGCTGAGCTGAGCTCTCGTCCAAAACAATCGCTCCGCCATCAGTCCATCACCCAATCAAGAGGTGGCGGTGGAAAAATGTGTGAACCCTCGGGCCGGGATGAACACGAAAATGACATTCACAGAAATTTAAAAAAATACATACACCACGAGGAAAATAACAGAAGAAGAAACAAAAGCATGAGCGCGAGCCAAAGAAATCGAAGCAAAACAAAACAAAAATCGGTCGTCGCCTAACATTTGCAGCGATCACCAACTGCGTCTCAACGATATCTCTAAATCAGCGTTAGTTATGCATCCACGTCACGGCTCACAATTAGTCATGCTCGTTTTCTTAATTTAGGCACAAGAAAACGAGAAGACAGATTTTTTTTTTCAATAACAAGTAAACAAAACAAAAGGGAAAGAACAATCCAGGAATTCGATTCCACTTCCCCCATTCCTGCTGCTCATGCGTTGATTCAACTTGGGATTTATTTATCGGCGATCGGCCAGCCCGTCGTCCCTTGTCTTCTTTCTCGCATCATCCGCTGATCCGCCTGTGTGCCCTGTGGATTAGGGGGCCCATGGCTCACATGCACGCCGGGGGCGAGCTGGAGGATGCGCTGCAGAGCTCATCACGCCGGTATGGTTTTTTTTTTTTGTTCCGGCAGCCACCCATGTGTGCTTGTCTGCCCTGCCTGCCGCCGCCCAATTCCTGCTCGTGGAGAGAGATGGGGAGGGTGGGGTTGTGGGGGCACGTATGGCGTCCCGGATTCTTATTTCGAACGCGGATTTCAGATTCCCATCATGCGTTCCATTGCTCGTGCGATCGATTCGCCATTGCCGGTTGATCTGCTTCCTGGCTGCCTTTTCGTGGCGAGGTCTGTCTGAGGTGGAAGTGTGGCGGGTGGAGGCTT
Source organism: Saccharum hybrid cultivar R570 (assembly GCA_038087645.1). Taxonomy (NCBI): domain Eukaryota; kingdom Viridiplantae; phylum Streptophyta; class Magnoliopsida; order Poales; family Poaceae; genus Saccharum; species Saccharum hybrid cultivar. Next base: position 1,874,070 of record JAQSUU010000043.1, on the reverse strand, counting down.
TCTTTCCGCGGTGATTGCATTGCATCGTCAGGGAACGAGGACATGATTGGGAGAATGAGAGGTCGACGGGCGTTGCTTTAGCCGCGTTGCGATCGTTTTCTATCTAGATCTGTAGTATATGCTATTGCTAGACCAATTCATGTGTGTTTTTCTGACGCAAATTGGGGTGCTTTTGTGTGGGTGTAGATGGAGTGGGGAGGGCACTTGCATGCCTCCTCCTTTTACAATTGCTTCATTCATTCACACTTCCTTTTTTTTTTCTGCATCGACCTTTTCGTCTCTTCTTTTTCGTCACTCCTTTTTCCGTTCATGGATTTTATTTCCACGTTGAGCTGGGATTGGGTAGCTAAAGTTATTGTTTTTGAGACATGGACAGGCTAGAATTGGGAGAAACCTGTAGTAGGAGTATGTGGTAGGTAAATTGGCCAAGTGGGGGGGGGGGGGGGGGGGGGGGGGGGGGGGGGGGGAAGGCGGGAGGAAATGCTGCAAAATGCTAATAGAGTAACGTGGGTTGTCATTTCAGCAATCGTTGCTGCATCGTCTTGACGACGTGCCCGCGAGGAGTTTGATTTGATGGAAGCGAAGAACCAAACCGGCGGCGGCAAGGAGTACAGGCCGCCGCAGCAGCCGGCGACGATGGACTCGCCGAGGGCCGCGCAGGCGGCGACGCGGCGCAAGAAGATGACGAAGCAGCTGACGGGGAAGCGGGACGACACGGCGATGCACGCGGTGGCGCGCGCCGGGCAGCTCGCGTCCATGCGGGAGATGATGTCCGGCAAGGACGCCGAGGAGCTCGGGGCGCTGCTGTCGAGGCAGAACCAGGCCGGGGAGACGCCGCTGTTCGTGGCCGCCGAGTACGGGTACGTGGCCCTGGTGGCCGAGATGATCAGGTACCACGACGTCGCCACCGCCAGCATCAAGGCCCGCAGCGGCTACGACGCGCTCCACATCGCCGCCAAGCAAGGGGATGTAGGTATTGATGATTGGTTTTTAATTCCTTTTCTTTTGTCATGCATGCATATGCATGATCGCCATGTTAGTTTGATCTCCACTGGACTTGGCCCAACGGTCTTGTCTGGGCCCTTATCTCGCGTCCTGATCGGGGACATCCAGCCCAATGAAGTGGCTGGTGGGCCTCCGTCGCGCAGTGCTATAAATAGGAGGTGGGGGCCAGTGGTTAAGGTTACGAGGTTCACCGCCCAGCTGCCACCCACTCCGAACCCTAGCCGATCTAGAGGGTAGCACTGCCAGCGATGGGAAGACCCACCGGTGCTGCCACTGCCTCCTCGTCACCGACACCAGGCGAGTTCCTCCAACCAGGATCATCGGTAACATCGTTTCTCTCCATTCCCATTCCCATCCTCTCTGTCTCTATCTAGATCTCTCGGATCTATGTGATGCTCTACTCGATTCATTCCAAATACCAAAGAACCTACCGACTGATCTACAACTAGAACGGTCCTAAGGATCTAACATTGGTACCAGAGCTAAGGTTGTTAGCGTGTAGATCTAGATCGGGATTGAGAAAAGAAGCAGAAACGATTTTCGAATCGGATGAATTTGAAACCCTAACCCTAAAGAATTAGAATGAAAGAAGAAAGAAAAGGGAAAGTGGCTCACCTGCGGCTCACCTGCCGACGTCTCCACAGCGCGTCGTATGGGCTGTACACCCGCCGACGCACGAGAAGAACAGAAGAGCCACCGCACATCGCCGTTTTTCCATGACGCGCGGGCAGGGGCTCAGGGCACCGCCACGCGGACGCTCGACGGCGGCGTGCTTAGCCCCGACGAGCACGCGCGCCGGCGAGAGCCCTCGCGACGGCGCCATCACCCTCTCCTCGGTCACCACGGGCGGCCGACTACTGCTTCTGTCCTTTCGGTGTGGCGCAGTAGTAAGAAGGGATGGGGAAGAGACAAGGAAAAGGAAAGAAAGGGGCACCGACCGGGTTCTCTCGGACGGAGCCAGGCTCTCGCAGCCGCCGCCGGCCAACGTGGCCATGCGCCACCGGCGGACCTCACTGGCTCGTGCGGGGATAGGACAGAAGGGAGGAGGAGCAAGGAAGAAAGGGAGGAAAGGGGGCTGGACTCGCTCTTCGGTGCTTCTTTTCCTCACTGGCGCCGGCGAGCACGTGCGGCAGCCACCGCCGCCTCTCCTCCTCTCGGTTTTTGCGGAGCTCAGAGAGAAAGGAACGAACGAAATGAGGTTAGGGTTACAGGCACTGCTGACTGGTGGCCAGTTTTGCTCACCCGAAATCGAAGGGCAGCCGTCGGATGCGGATCGGTGGCTTAGAACACTTGGGCCGTTAGCTGGGCCTGCGGGTGAGCGCGCGCACAGGGCAAAATCCCGGCCCAGGCCCAGGTTGTGGCCTAGGAGCGGGAGGGACTCACTGCGCGCTGCGGGCCGCATGATGATGGGCTGACTGGGCGCGGGGGAGGCCGTCTCGCGCCATGGGCCATGACTTCGCCCTGTCGGCAGTGCGCTGCGCTCGGTGCTGGGTCGGCCTGTTTTGCCAAGCGAGAATGAGAGCAGCGCAAGTGGGCCGCGCAAGCTACTGCCGCAACGCTGGGCCGCCGCATCGCGCTTGGGCCGTGGGCCGACGTGCGCCCGCACGGAAGAAATGGGCAGCGAGCTATCCGCGGGCCGCAAGCAGGTCTTCGGGCTAGAATGAAAGTGAAAGTTTATGAATTTGTTTTATTCCTTTTCAGAAGTGTCTTTGAAGTATTATGCAAAGATTCAATCTCTATTCAATTTTGAACCAACGGGATAAATTGTCTAGAGAGGAGATAAGTAAACAAAATGATGCTTCTGAATAAGAATTATTTTAAGAATTTTGATTAAATGTTTCCGCTGCAAAGAAAAGAATATTGTCTTCTCATTAAATCCGAACCAACGGGAGGATTTAATTTGAAGAGCAGATACAGTTATTTAGAAAATGATGAAAAGTTTATCCTCTAATTAAGATTGGAACCAACGAGAAAATTTTAATTAGAGGGATATTCACATTATGTTTTAAGAAAAATTATGATATTGTTATTTTCTGACCAACGTTGATGATAACAATATTATAAGCTTATTTATGAGTTTGAGGTTGAAATTTAAATCTCTGATAAATTATGCATCAAAGTGATCAATTTTCAGAGAATAGATAAAGATCAAGAAATGCTCATGAAATAGAAAGATGATTTTCCGCTGCAATGATGATGATGATGATCTTCTAATTAAATTCGAACCAACGGGAGAATTTAATTTTGAAGAGGGTTAATGATAATTGAGTTGTTCCATATGTTAATTCCATTTATACCCAACGGTGATGTGGAATTAATGTACAAGAATTTTGTATTCATGATGTTCCCTTTTTTTTAGCAAAAGTCATTGATAGAAAATTTTATGAATTTTATCTATGAGTTTTATGCATTTGTTCTATATCTGCCCAACGGTGATATAAAATTAATGTAGAAGAAAGTTGTTTTGTTCTATATCTGCCCAACGGTGATATAGAATAGAACATAAAGAAATTAGAATTTAATGTTGATAACTATTATTGAATAAGCATTGGGTTCTTGTGACTCAGATGATGAAAAGCCTAAGCACAAATTGTGTATACGATAGTAGGCCATTGCATGAGAAATTGTGTCCTCTTTAAGAGTGGCTTGAAAAGAAATATTTTTTTTTCGAAGATTTCAGGGATATTGATCCAAGAAAGAAATAGAATAATAAGAGTTTAGTTTGAGAAATATCTTTTATGCACTCTCTATGAAAATATTTTAATTTTCAGTTTTATCATTATGATATGAATTATAATGAATGACATGCATGTTTAATTTGACCAACGTCGGATTAAGCATGTGCGTTAAAGAATATCGAATTTATTCCTGAATTTTGATGATTGAATATGAGCCAATCCTGACATTTATGTCTCTACAAGAGAATTGTCTCGCATGGCTGCATAAAATTTAAGAAAATACCCGTGTTGTGGGGTAAAGTTGGCATAGCACTTGTCCTGCATGGCAGGAGAAAGTGAGATGACCATGTGTATCCCGCACAGGGAGAGAAGTTTAGGGTGGCTCTTATGCTATCCTAGTATGAATTTAAGAACAAAAGGAAGTTGAAAACGAACCTCATGATAAGAATGACATGCAAGCATGAATTGCAGAAGTATTGATGAAAGAACTCTGTTGAGTTTCTGATGTGAAATGAGGAAAAAGTACTCCTATACGAATTAAGAAATAATTTTATCTTCCATGATGTAATCATGTGGATGAAGTTAGTGATCAAAGTTTCCTCACTCACAAGAGTTATGAAGGTTTCGAAATTGTGGCAAAGAAGTTTGTTCCACATTTCGAGGGGGAGGATTGTGACATGAATTGAGAAAGATAGAAAGACAATTGAAAGAAACTCAGAAAGATAATTGAAAGATATTCCCCATTATATGCTTTGTATTTACAGAAAAAGTGATCTATAAAAGATGAAGGTGATCGTTGAGGGAGTACAACGGTCATAATAAAGATACCCCTAAGTACAGAAATGGCTAAATTCCTGAACCTTTTACAGTTCAACAGGAAGATAGCAATGAGACTGAGAAATACTAAGACGGTGCTCAAAGCACCAAATGTGATAGATTTTAACAGAATAAACCCAAAATAAGAAAGACGCTATCCTTACACGAGATGGATTAATCTAGGGGAGCATGGTATGAAAAGATCTACGACTTGAAGAGAAGTGGGACCAGTGTCTACTCCAATGACTCAAGATCGACAAATGTTCAACACCATGTTGATGTTGTATGACTCATACAACATATGTTGTTAGCCCTTTAAGAAGATGAATAAGAAAACAATGATCTGGTTATCCTATAGAATCGATTGACGATGAAAGAGTAACAACAACCCCGCATGAAAGAAGTGTCATGCCATTAGCTACAGACCTGAAGGTCTCAAAGAATAAGAGAAGCAGATATTATTGATAACTATAAGTTATATATATTAATGAAGAAATTCAAATGGAGGGTGATCCACCTCATTTGAAGAAATCATGAGAGACGTTAACACGTCTAAATGGCAAGAAGCTAAGGAAATTAAAATGAAATTGATGAATACCAACGAAGTTTGAGAAACAGAAGCAGTTCCTAATGGAGCCAAAACAGTAGGCTGTAAAGGGTCTACAAGACGAAATGTGGCTCCAAAGGGAACAGAAGACATGAAGCACGACTTGAATCGAAAGATTTTACGCAAGAGAATGAATAGATTACAATGAGTGCTAGTGGCACATCATGATCTGAGATGAAAGTAAAGACAGCATTTCCCAAATGAGATTTGTATGAAAATGATTACATGGCACAACCTAAAGGTTTTGTTGTGGAAAGAAAGAACGAAAGGGATGCCACTTGTAGAAATCTTTTATGAACTAGAGCAAGTCTCTAAATAGTGGCATTTCAAGTTGAAAGGTTAACTAGAAATCTTGGGTTAAAGAGAATAAGAGGACAATCATATTTGTACAAAGTTATAGAATGGGAAATATATTTCCTAATCCTGTATATGTGGATGACACCTTACTTGCTAGTAGTGATATCAATCTACTATATGTGAAGAAGTTCTTGTCCTCGAGACTCAATAAGAATGTTCTCGGTGAAATGACTCTCGTTATAAGAATTGAAATTCACCGAGACAGATGAAAGGGGTATTAGGATTATCACAAAGGCATGCTTAGAAAAGATTGTAAAGAAACAAAGTATGCATGCAAGTGAACCTACGCCTGTTCATATAGTCGAGGGTAATAATTTTGAGAATCTTAGTGTTACAAGAACCGACATGAGATAGATCAAATGAATATGGATCCATATGCTTCAGCTGTTGGAAGCTTGATGAGTGCACAACTATGATATTACAGTTTAATGAGTGCACAAGTATGATATTACCCTAACATAGTTCATTTATCCGGGATGTTTTGACAGAAAGTCCAGTCCAGATATAAATCACTGGAATGGAGTTAAGAATATCTTGTAATTGTGCAAAGATTTAATAAGCCTCATGATGACTAAGAAAGAACAAGTACTCTCAAATGATTATGGGTACAAGAATGTTGAATTTCGGCGAGATGTTTAGTGAAACCCACATAGTAGCTAACACTCGCAGTTGGAGTTTTATTGTGGAAAAGCTCCAAAGAAACAGTTATGGTGTCATCAATGATGCATACCTATAGTACAACTAATTATGAGGCTTATAGGACAGGCGAAATGGTTAACTTATACTCGGAATTAGTAATGGTATACAATAGCAATTACCATTTAAAATGATTGACTCCTATGACAACGGGTCAAGTGTGCTGCCAAACACATTGACATGAAGTTAGACGTTGTGAAGGAGAAAGTCCGGAATCTTTTAAAAGCTTTCGAATGTATAAGTAAAAAACAAGTACTTACAGATCCGCTTATAAAGGCTTACCACCCAGTGTGTTCAGAGAACGCACAGTCGACATGGGTTTTATGGTATAGCCTATGATTCCCGGACAACAAAGGGCCCAAAGAAAGTATCATTTCAAAATGGAGAAGTGTATTGTGGCTGTTAGTCTAGCGGCACTAATTGCTGTGACGATGGGACAGTCCTTTGCGCTAATCTATGATGAAATAGAAAAGAAGGAAGGAAAATATGAATTGAAATTTTGAATAAGAAATTGAAGAACGAAGAAAGTGATGAGAGATCAAGGGGGAGAATGTTAGTTTGATCTCCACTGGACTTGGCCCAACGGCCTTGTCTGGGCCCTTATCTCGCGTCCTGATCGGGGACATCCAGCCCAATGAAGTGGCTGGTGGGCCCCCGTCGCGCAGTGCTATAAATAGGAGGTGGGGGCCAGTGGTTAAGGTTACGAGGTTCACCGCCCAGCTGCCACCCACTCCGAACCCTAGCCGATCTAGAGGGTAGCACTGCCAGCGATGGGAAGACCCACCGGTGCTGCCACTGCCTCCTCGTCACCGACACCAGGCGAGTTCCTCCAACCAGGATCATCGGTAACATCGTTTCTCTCCATTCCCATTCCCATCCTCTCTGTTTCTATCTAGATCTCTCGGATCTATATGATGCTCTACTCGATTCATTCCAAATACCAAAGAACCTACCGACTGATCTACACCTAGAACGGTCCTAAGGATCTAACACGCCATCCATTGCCCGACGAGAGTCGCGAGGAGAGGAGACCGATCGATGATGTCCCTCTCATCCATCATGTCATGCACTGCACATACAGATGTCGTGCGGGAGCTGCTGCAGGCGCTGCCTCAGCTGTCGATGACGGTGGACTCGTCGAACACGACGGCGCTGAACACGGCGGCGACGCAGGGGCACGTGGACGTGGTGAGGCTCCTGCTGGAGGTGGACGGGAGCCTGGCGCTGATCGCGCGCAGCAACGGCAAGACGGCGCTGCACTCGGCGGCGCGGAACGGGCACGTGGAGGTGGTGCGCGCGCTGCTGGAGGCGGAGCCCAGCATCGCGCTGCGCACGGACAAGAAGGGCCAGACCGCGCTGCACATGGCCGCCAAGGGCACCCGGCTAGACCTCGTGGACGCGCTCCTCGCCGCCGAGCCGGCGCTGCTCAACCAGACGGACCACAAGGACAACACCGCGCTGCACATCGCGGCGCGCAAGGCGCGGCACGAGATCATCAGGCGGCTGGTGACGATGCCCGACACGGACCTCAGGGCGATCAACCGGTCCCGCGAGACCCCGCTGGACACGGCGGAGAAGATGGGCAACACCGACGCCGCGGAGCTGCTGGCGGAGCACGGCGTGCAGTCGGCGCGCGCCATCAGCCCGAGCGGCGGCAACAAGCAGCAGCGCGAGCTGAAGCAGCAGGTGAGCGACATCAAGCACGAGGTGCACTCGCAGCTGGAGCAGACGCGGCAGACGCGCGTGCGCATGCAGGGCATCGCGAAGCGCATCAACAAGCTGCACGAGGAAGGGCTGAACAACGCCATCAACTCGACGACGGTGGTGGCCGTGCTGATCGCGACGGTGGCGTTCGCGGGCATCTTCACGGTGCCCGGGGAGTACGTGCAGGACCCGGGCAGCCTGACGCCCGGGCAGGACCTGGGCGAGGCCAACATCTCCCACCAGACGGCGTTCATCATCTTCTTCGTGTTCGACTCCGTGTCGCTCTTCATCTCGCTGGCCGTCGTGGTGGTGCAGACGTCGGTGGTGGTGATCGAGCGCAAGGCCAAGAAGCAGATGATGGCGGTGATCAACAAGCTTATGTGGGTGGCCTGCGTGCTCATCAGCGTCTCCTTCCTGGCGCTCTCGTTCGTGGTGGTGGGCCGCGCCGAGCGGTGGCTGGCCGTGTCCGTCACCATCATGGGCACCACCATCCTGGCCACCACCATCGGCACCATGCTCTACTGGGTGATCGCGCACCGCATCGAGGCCAAGCGGATTCGCACCATCAAGCGCAACAGGCTCAGCCGCTCCCGCTCCTTCTCCTGCTCCGGCATGTCGGAGGGCGAGTGGGTCGAGGAGGAGTACAAGAGGATGTACGCCATCTGACCACCCACGCTAGCTGCATGCTTTCATCTCGTGCATTTGCATGAGCATCTCCTGCGAGATTAGTAAAATCTGTCTTCATCGAAAGGAAAAGCCGATTACTAACGTTATAATAGAAGATAGCGCAGTGTTGCCACGCCGGTGCGCCACTCGACTTGTTATTGACTTGAGACCATGTATGCAGTATATTAGTGGAAGATTTTATTAGAAACTGTAGCCGTGATTTCTAGACGGCCATGCACTTTACATTGTCTGTCTGACTCTGCCTCAAGTATAAGTATGGTAGTCAAAAGAAATTGATTAGAATCATGGCACAGTGACGAAGATGACCATGCTCCTCCATGCACTTTCATCGTAACATATGCACTGCATGCATTTAAGTGGATCACCATGGTTGTACACTCTGGATAAATGAGGCAAAAGGTGAAGGTGACAAACATGTTAAGTTGCTAACTATGCTAGGTACCTACTATTCGTTATCTGAAAATAAGCTACATACTATTTGTGATCATCGTTTTTATTTTAAATGTGAATACTATTCAACTATAGAATTTTCATGAATAGTCATAGAAACATATATAGAGGATACGAGTTGATTGGATTATAGGATATATAACTAACACAGGGTTATGAACTTATGATGTAACGAATATGACAATAGCAAATACAAATCTATGTCGTCGAATAAGGAAACTATAGTTTGTTATGCTTTTAAAGAACAATCAACCTTGAGTTTAATTTGTGCTAATTACTATGATTTTAAAATGCATGAGGTTGTACAACATGTTTGCCGTCTATCATTACCGTAATAATTTAGAAAGGGGGAGAAGCTAGCGGGCAGGAGAAACAGAGAGGCTACTAGTTGGTTGGATCGTAAGGTAGTGTGTGTGTGTATATATATATATATATATATATATATATATATATATATATATATATATATATATATATATATATATATATATATATATATATATATATATATATATATATATATATATATATATATAGGGGTGTATATATATATACACACACACGAGTGTAGCTACTCTCATGTGTATATCTCTAGATTCAGGGTATATATGACTCGATGAAGTGTATGTAGACGAAGTATATGATCATACTAGACCATCTACGGTAGTATGTATGTCAAGTATGCAAATATATGTAGAGTATAAAGTTATACTTATTTTATATATGTTATAGTGGCATTTTAGTAATATATTAAAAAGTATGGGCTCTTATGAAAAAATTTCGCGTAGTAAGAGTTGAAGTATCTTAAATTGAGTATATAAACATACTCGAACTGATAAATTAGTATGCACATATACACAATATGATTTATTAAAGATGGGAGTAACTACATGCGCGTGTAGAAAAATGCACCCTATAATTTCTTGCACACTTTTTTTCGTCCACTCTGACCTCTGCTTGGATTCTGTTTTTTTATTCGTAATCCTCTTTGTTTTCAAAGTCTCGTTCCATACGTAAGAAGGACAAGAGGTTGAGGGAGGAATTAGAAAGAAATAATAGGGTTCCAGATGCAAAGATACCAGAGACAAAAGAAATAGTGAAAGGGCTTAAAGGGCTTTAGAAATAAATTTAGGCTTCGTGATGTAAAACTTTCTTTTTTTTGTTTTTATTCTTTTTAGGGGATTCTTTTTTATTCACTTGGGCTTGTTGTGGTGGGCCCTCGGATTTAGCCAGCGGGGGCCCTTGTTCCTATAGGATCGTGCATGACAGCTGGTATAGAGAAACCCATGACCCAGCCACAGAGGAGCTCTTTTTCTTTCTTTTTTATTTTTTTTTTCTTTTAAACCAGTTGAAAATTCTAAAAATCATAAAAAATCATAGAAAAATCGGAAAAACCAAACCAGTTTTGTTACTCTCTTTGGCTAGGGTTATACAGTAAACATATAATATAATATGCTTCATTATAAATATTTTGATGTATCTATAGATCTATGCTTTCATGTAATTAATTTGCTAAAACTTTTATCTAAGCCGGGGCAAAATACTTGATACCCATTTGTAAGGTCTAAATGGCTAGAGGGGGGTGAATAGGCTATTTAAAAATCTACAAGCTTCACTAATCAACAATTGTTAGTATAAAAGATGGCGACGCTAATTCTAGCACTAGCTCAACTATACTAAGCAAGTTATCTATACAATTCTAGTGAATAAGACTATGATCTCTAATTCATACCGACAAAGATAAGTCACTAAACTACTTACTCCTATGTGCTACAAACTACTCTAAGCGCACTAGATAAGATATAGTGCAAGAATGAAAAGGAAAGTGAATTGATTCTTATACCGACGGTGTAGAGATGAGATGTATCCAAAGAATCAATCACACACAATCATAAAGAGAATCCTCGGCAAGAGATGACATAAGATTTTTTTCCGAGATTCACTTGCTTCCCAGCAAGCTACTCCTCGTTGTGGCGATGCACCCACTTGATGGATCACGAGCTAATTGACTATCAAGAGTCAAAACCTCAGCGCGTGTCACACATCTACTCACAAGATGGGGATCCTATAAGCCACGAGCTCCACTAGAGTAGCCAATTCGCACACTCCTGCGGAGAAGGCTCAAGAACCCCTCACAATCGCTTGGTGAGGCTCGAAACAATCTCCAATCATGAGCTCAACACCACCGCTGCTCCAAGCCATCTAGGATGTCAGGAAACACCTAAGAGTAACAAGCAATCAGCAGCAAACTCGCACCCGAGCGCAACAGACGCGTCCGTCGGTGCGGCAACAGACTCACGCCCGCATCCGACGCAGTCACTGGCTTGGGAAGCGACTGACGTCACCACCAATGGACGCTGACGCCATGCGTCTATCGTGGCACCACCAGCGCGTCTGTCGCACACTAGCCAGCACAGCGCTGTTAGGGTTAAGCGACAGACGCCGACCCAACGTCCGTCGCTGCCGAACGCCGTGTCTGTCGCTCGATTTTCAACAAGAAAACGTCCCGTGACTTCGCCACTTCTTCCCGCTTCTGGCGTAAAGGAAGTTAGTCATTTCTATTCCACAAAAACATTCCGCGACCCCAAACCCCTCTCTACCGCTCAAACTCCACCGCCTTCGCAAATATGCTAACACGACCAAGTGTATATCAACATGTGCATGTGTGTTAATATTTTCATAATCATTTTTAAGGCGTTACGTTAACTCTCTACTAGATCCTAATACATATGCTCAAGATGATGACCTAGTAGCACTTGATTCACGAGCTAACCGTGATTGCCCCTCTTGATAGTTGGCTATCAATCCTAAACCCGGTCAATCACTTCTCTACTTATCTTAGATCGACAAAAGCAAATCCTATGATTATACCTTTGCCTTGATCACTTTGTTCCATGTCCATCTCCTCATGCTTGATCATCATGATCATCATTTCATGTGCATCTCCACCATGATCGTCATTTTATGTCCATGCACCATTTCTTTGTGATCTTGTGGCCACACTCCTTGCCACATACACCTTCATCACATGTGTTGCTTATGCCTAACTCAAAATACATAACATATGGCATTAGCAACTTGGTGTTATTAATTACCAAAACCAAACTTGGACTTTCACCATTACGTAAACCCGAACTATCCAGACCCGAATTACCCGAACCCAAAATTAATTTGGGTAGTTCAGATATTAACTTGAGATATCTGAAATTAATTTGTTTCGAGTAATAAGTCGCGGTACCCGAATTACCCATATACCCAATATCTACGTTAACGCCCCAGCACCAGCAGCCTCCATTTATTCGACCGAACAGGAAAGGAGAGCCCAGCACCAGGGCAAAAATCCATTCCCCACCGTGACTCCCCAAGACCTCGACACGACAGGAGAACGCGAAGTCGCGACTCGCGAAACCTAGCGTCGACAGGCGGCAGCGCGACTCTGCCTCGAGCAGTCGAGGACTCCTCCTCGAGACCTCCAAGCGCTAGGCGGCGGCGCTACTCTTCCTCGAGCCGTTGAGCCTTCGACTCCTCCTCGAGACCTCGAGGGTCTAGGCTCTAGCGGTCCAGCCTGCGACGGCGACCCAGGCCGCCATGGAGCTCGACCTACCAGCTACTGGCGACCTAGGCGGCGAGCTGGCATTGTTGTTTCGCATGCAGCTGGGCGGCCCACGCATTTGGACACTGGCGCCGGCACCATTGCACCGGTAGATCAAGGGGTGAGAAGGAGTGCGCAGGGTACACAGAACTTCAGAATTTACAGGTATATCGGGTATACCCGAACCCGAATTATTGGGTACCCAAAATTGTGGTAGTATTTTTTAGGACTAATATTAGATATAATTTATAATTACCCAAATTACCCGACCCGAAAAAAATCGGGTAACCCAAACACCCAAGCCTACACCTGCCAATAGTTTAGCACACTTTTTGTTGCTACTATGGGACCGGAAGTACAGGAGGATTTCGCTCGGCGGTGTCAATTAGGTTGTCTTTGGACTTTTGGCGCTCTCCACGGAGCTTTTGCACTAATAGGTTTTATGCTACGTCAATTTGAACTTGCTTGGTCTGTTCAACTGTGGCCTTATAATGCAATTTCATTCTCCATATATATTAACTAGCAAAAATACCCGTGTATTGCGACGGGACTATAATTTAATTACTATCCTATTGGCAATGGGAGTGGCAGCATGACAAAGCTAAATGCGGGCATAGCTGCCACTACGAGGCTGGCACTGCATGACAACAAAGTGGGCAGCCCATGTGGACACGGCTCCTACAAGGGCGCAGGCATGGCTCGATGGCCGTGGTTGAGCCTACATCCCCGTTGTACGCGTTTGGGTTTGGGTTTGGGTTTGGTATGGGTTTCTTTTGGATTTCCTGTCTGTTCCTGAGTCTAGTTTTGGTTTGCATCCTTTTCTCTGTCCGTTCTTAAGTATTCTTTTGGTTTGTGTCAATGAGTCTCGTTTTGGGTTGCGTCCGTTTTCTATCGACATTTACGTGTCTGATTGGCTATCGGCTCATATTTTTCATGATAAGCTAACAATGGAAGCAATTGGCCATTGATCGACTTTTTTTCCGAGCCAACTTTATTTCTTTATTCCAAGTAAAGTATCATCCTCGCCTGTTGGCCATTGGAAGATTTTTTTATTTTTAATATATATCACCTAGGCCGAATCAGCAAGGACGATTGACTGTTTTTTTTCATATGTAGTCGATGATTTTTGCGCTTGTAACATGCGAGATCTGGAGCGCCTGGTGACAATGTTTGTTTCCTTTGCAAAAATCGTATTGCTATTATTTTTTATATATATAAAGATGAACGCAGCCGTGTCCATGAGTATTCGAAAAGGAATCGGTGTCCTATTAGGACTCGTTTCCTAGTATTATCATATTATTAAAATAGGTTTTGTTTAATAGAACTCATGTCCTAGTTGTATTCACGCAGGGATAAACTCATTTGAAATCCAAATTACTGGATGTCGCACCAGTAATAACTTCAGCTCTCCGTTTTCTATCCCTATAGCCGGTATCTTTTATGGGCTTCTATTATATATTTTTTTTGAAAGGAGAAACACAAGCCAGAGAGTTGATGTGAGTGAGTTGGGTTCATATACGACGCGTAGAGTCTTAGTTTCCAAAACAAACACAAAAGGAATCCAATCGGAACATCTTGTATATAGATTAGGATTCATAGTTATATTCAACTTATTTGAAGATGCCATACATATATGTCATATATATACAGAAGAGAAGAGGGACAATTTCCATATTCATGGAGTTAGTTAGAGGAAGACGGAAACAAAAAATAGATGGACCAAAAAAATAGTCTGAAATTTTGCCTCTTTATTATTATTAGGTATAGATTAAGGAGCCAACTTTTAGCCCCCCTTTTTTTGGTCCCCTTCCCCTAACTACCCGATATTGTAGTTTCTTTCGTCTGGACTTATATAACCCGTGCTCATGTGAATTAAAATAGCTCAAGTCTAGCGTGATATAGAGTCTGATTCCAAGATGTATTGGGTTGTGTATATGATCTGGACTTATGAGTCGAGCTTATACGAGATAGAACAACTCACGTCTAAAGATGATTAAGTTGAGTGAGACCCAACGGCGGCAGCTTAACTCGGTTCAGGTAATTGGAGGGTCCCCAGAGGCCAGATCCAGCCGTAGCCAGTAGCTAGTTGGTGCGGCTAGGGGCGGCCTTAGAAAAGCTAGCGCCGGCCAAGTGCAATTGCAACCCGCACCCACACCCTAAATGGTGCGGCCACATCTAGGGAGTCAGTAGCTGGCCATGCTTGACCTGAATCAATCTAAGGGCTGGGACAAAGAAAATACACACAAGACGAAAAAAACCTGAGAGAGAAGGAAACAACTTGTTATTGAATGTGGAAAATTAGTTGGAGAAGAATTTTAGCAACTTCTTATTTGTAACTCGGTGAGTGTGAAAACTGTCTCTGCTCGTGCCAACAACAACACAATGAATTGTTCTCCCGTGGCAACGCACGGGCATAAATGTTAGTTAACAAAATCGGGGTTATAAAGTATGTAAGTATTCTGACATTGTCAAATACAGATCTAGTATGTCGTCAAAGAAGGAAATTATTGTTTGTTATGCATGTTTAATAAACAATCTATTTGGTGTAAGAGAAGATCTTTAAAAGACAACATACCTTAGAGGCTTTGAAGCCTCTTTACTAGATAACACATGCCATAAGGAATGTAACAAATCTGGTCTCATGATTTTTCAATCACTAGAGAGTTAATTATAATTATGTATTTAACTAGTTTTTTCACGAAACACATTATTGAGCATATGCTAGCTAAGGGATCTAAGAATTGGTGCCTCGGTAATGTGCTCACATGTCGCTTACTACTGAAAGAATATCGCTGTTAAATTCTGCAATAAATCAAAAAAATAAATACAATCACTCACATCCCAAGTCGAGAACTTAAAGTAGGGCGATCAAGTTTCACCATAAGGAACTACTTGAGCTAAGTTCACATACAGTTAACAAGTTAAAATCACATTTAGAATTAATTAAAATAAAAGGTTATTCTTTTTTGTACATATTCTGAAAGGTAGAGAACAACAATACATAACCAACAAAATTTATTGCATAGTATTTGGTGCTATTTAGTTTTCTATATATGACTTTACAAGATTATGAATGCATATGATGTGCATATTTTGTGGTGGTGGACCGTTCAAAGTTCAATGGGATCGATCAAAACTAGTCATTGGCGATTTGCTCGCAAGGATTCCAGGAGTTATGCTTCAATAGGTTCGTCGATCAGAGAGCTACAAAGTAAAAAAAAAATGAGGATAGACTAGCTAGTATATATATGGTTTTGTTTAGTTATTAGTGTTCATTTCCTTCCCAACGGCATCAGCTGGTCGTTTTGTTTTAGGCGTGTCGGAGTAGGCTTCTTTAATTGTTTCCTCCCATGTATGTATGTGAAATACAACACCCACCAAGAGAGCACTGAACCCAGCAAGCCTGGGAATCTGGGATCAAAGCCAAGCATATGATTCTCTTGTAACCGTTTTCTGTATGCGCTGCTTCTCAGTAATCTGTAACTACGGGTCCCCTTTATTGCAAAAAGGTGTTACCAGTGCCTGGACATCTAGATGGACACCCGCGTTTGGACGCCAGTGCCTGCTGCTCTATTCACACGTGTCCGCATGCACGTAGGAGCCCGCTCACCCCTCTGCACCTCTTCGTCCGGACACCCGAGCCCCCTCCGCTTTCAGCACGCGCTTGCCTGCGCCCTCCCCATCCACTTCTGGCATAAGTTTCCCACTCTGCCCCGAACGTCACGAGCATCGGGAAGAGGAGTAGGGGCACAGTGGATGCCCAGCCGGCGTCCGAAGGAGGAGAAGACACCGAGACGAGGCAGCAGAAAAAGCGACGAGAGAGATGCAACACCAGATTTACTTTTGAAACATCGAGATGCAACACTTACAACATACGTGTGAAGGCAGATGAAACACTTGAAACATGCTTCTGAAACATTTGCAAAAAAAACACCTGAAAAACACTTGAAAACCATTACAAAACATACGTAATATCCAGATACAACACTTGCGACATATATGTGAAATATATGTAATATCTAAATAAAACACACTTGCAACATACATCCGAAAACACAGATGAAACATTGGAAACAGACATTTGCAACATACGTGTACAACCACTGCAACATATGCAAGATCTCAATCTACTTTTGCAATATCCGCATGAAACAATTCCAACATACATATGAAACACATGAAACATACGCTTGCAACATGCGTTTTCAGCACGTCTCAACATCTCTTTGTTGCTTGAGAGAATGGAGGCTCGTCGACGTGTGGAGTTCACCGGAGGCAGCGGCTGCGCAAGGCGGCAAGGAGACATCAGCCACACAACGTGGCAGGGAGGCAGAGGGCAGCCATGGTTCAGAGACGTCCGCGCGCCGCACCTGGCAAGCAAGGCCCGCAGTCCGGTGGCCGAGCGTCACGACTCGGAGGCGGCCACGCACCGGGCCTGGCACTGGAAGGTAGTGTAACACTCCGGTGTTACGCAAGCATTTGCATTGCAAATCATGAGCATAACATGTCATGGCATTCATAATCATATATGCTTAGGGTGTACCTTTAGTAAAATAAAAGTGTGGAAACTAGTATTGCATAACATGTTGTGATAATGTGCTAATGACATTTATCAAATTTGTGCAACTATAAATTTCATATCACTTAAAATTATAAGAAAAATTTTTGGAGCTACTAAATCACTCAAAGTTTTGTCAAAGATTTGTTTTAAAAATGATATTTGAAAATATTCAAAAATCCTCCCTAAATTAGCTTTTATTCTAAAAATCAAAATCTATAAGAGTTTTGAGGTTGGCCCCTTAATCAAAGTTGTAGAGAATTAAATTCTAAGCAACTTTTATTTTTGGGTCATTTTTAGAAAAGGTCCTTTTCTTGCTCAAAATGAGATTTGAAAACTATTATTTGAAATTATTTGAAAATATGAAATTGGAAATTCAATTTCTAACCTAAACGGGCCGCCGCCTCGTTTTCGGCCTGCTGCTGGAAGCGGCCCAGCTCCGCAGCCGCACGCGCGCACCGCAGCCGTCGCCTCGGCCCGGCCCGCGTCCGCTCGGCCTCCTCCTCCTCTTCCCGCTCGCCCCGCGCCTCGCTGTCCGCCGCGGCAGAACGCGCCCGCCGCGTGGCGGCCGCATGCCGGCGACGCCCCCGCGTGGCCGCCCGTGGACCCCGCGCGCGCTCCGCCTCAAAGCTCCGCGCGCGTCCGGTCTCCATCCCACTCGCCACTCACTCGCTCCCTCTTTCCCTTCCTCCGGAGAAAACCGAGCGGGAGCACCGCTCACCACCGCCATCCTCGCCTTCACCGCCGTGTTCCGACACCGGTGGACCACCACCGTTCGATTGGCCGTGCACGAAGCTCCGCCACCTTCTCCTCTCCTCCCAACGGACCTCCGTTTGCCTTGTTCACCTCTGGTAAGGCTCAATCGAGCTCTTCCCGCCGCGCCACCACGACGGGGCCACCGAGCTCGTGCTCCGCCCACCGTCTTCCTCGCTCCCTCTCCATCCCCGTGAGCTTCTCTCTCAAGTTCGCTACCTCCTCGCGAACACTGTGCGCGCGCTCGCTGGACGGGTCGTGGCCGGAGATGGCAGTTGGCCGTCGGCCACCGCCACGCCGTCGCGGCTCCGAACGCCGACGAGGACGCCCTGTCTCCCCCCCGTCGGTCGTCACTGGGCCATGCCCTATGGGCCGCGCCTCCTAGCAGGCCTGCTCGCTCTTTCCCCCGCGCGCGTGAACCAGGCCGAGAACGGCCATGGGCCGGTTTACTTCCACGGGCCGGCCCAGTTTCAATAATGAAAATCGTTTTCTGTTTTCTTTTATTATTCATGATGAAAAATATTGTGGAAAATATTTTTATATTCATTTGAGCTCCAAAAATTGTGAAATAAATTTCTATGGACTCATTGGAACCAGATCTACAATATAAAAATATTGCATGTCATTTTTGGGATACTTTTCTGTAGAGCTTTAATTCATTCTTGATATTGCTGATATCTTGTAAAATGGTTAGTAAATCCTATATGTATCAGAAAAATATAATTTCAAGTTTGTTAATCTTCTTATATCATGTACTTCCTAGGAAAAATATGTTTCATGCATGTGCTGTGGAAAACTTTGGAGGAGTAGTTCAAGTACCTTTAATAGCTGATTTTTGTTATTTTTGCTAGAGAGCAAACTTTGTATAAAACATGCATGTGATAATTTTTGTACAGTCATAGTATGCTATGAAGAACCTAGGAAAAATATTAATTCTGTTGTTTGACACTTTTCATAGTACAAAGTAATTTCATGCTCATTTTTATGCTATAGCTTGTCATTTTTGTATAGGATAGTTTACTTATCCAAATGCCATGAAATTTTTATGATAGTCGGTTTAGGGTAGTATTATGCTACTGTAATTTTCTTAGATTTTTAGGAGCATCAGAAATATATGTTGCTATTCAAACCTATTATTATTTAGAGTTTAAGCAAGTGTTGCTTTAAGTGTGATTAAGAAATTAGTAAAACTTTGGTGTATCTTTGAAGCATTTCATAAGATATGTTAACTTAACATAATAGTAGTAGAAGAGAATGCAGTAGATGACATGTGCTTGTAGTATATAGTTTCTTGGATGATGTTGACTACCTTGCATTTCAACATATCCATTGTATTCATCTCCTTCGATGCACGTTTGCATAATCACTTACGCGCATTGCATCATACAGGATCGCAAACCGAGAACCCAGTCGTCTTACCCAAGGAGCCAGAGGAGCAGCTCGAGGTGCAGCAGCAGGAGGTGACAGAAGCCGAAGAGGAGGTCGGTGAAGATCTCCCAGAGTGCCCCGACCACCGTCCGAGCTCTTTTGAGAGAGGCAAGCCCCGGAGCATTTCTCTACCGGTTTGCAAATAATTTATTATTAACTTTACTTAATTTGATGCATTACGTTTATGAGTTATTTGCAAACGTTGCTGCATTATACCTTGCTTACCTTTGTTATACTATATCCTTGTTACCCTGGTATCCGCAGTCGAGTCAATGCTTAGCTGGCTTAGACCGATAGAAGTCAGGTGATTTCCTGTCACCTGCGAGCTATAGGTGGTTACCTGGATCTGCTTGGATGACTATGAAGTCATGGTATAACTAAGTGTGAAATGAATTTGAGACCGGGCGGAAACTTGCAGGGTTTCGGACTGTAGTGTTTTCCGTCTGTGTCGATTAAGGACCGTCCGTTGTTGTCCCTCAGGTCATGTTGAACGCATGCCTCACATTTAGCTGGCCGGATAAAGTACCTTTCGACCGCGAAACTAGGAGATTATTCGGGCCGAGTGGATTGCTCGCAACGCACTGTACCGGAGCAGTAGTGGCAGGATACGGGGGCGCGATGATAAGGCCAAAGAGCAGTCAGGCGGCCCCCGAGTACAAGTGGTTCCTGGCAAGCTCGCGACTTTACCTGAATGGTTGACTCGGTGACCAATACCTCACTTTAGCGGGTGAGTGAGGTTTGTGTGAGGAATAACTTACCAGCTGGTTAATAATCGATTCGAATCGCCATCGTTCACTGGATAGTGAACACTTGACTTGAGCTACTTCATCGTAGTAATCTTGATGAATCACGTGGATAGTTATGTGGAAGATGACATGATAACTATTGTTAATGATCAATGGTAATCCTTACTTGCTTAATTATATGTTACTCTAGCACCAGTGCAAACATAGTTGATAGGGTAATAAAGAGTTAATTACTGTATGCTTTTGGAAAGGAATTGTTAAGTTAAAAATACTTTTCTTGCAAATGAGTCAGCTATCCCACCAGAAAGCCTATCATGATTCCTTGGTGTCTTTTATTTCTGGTTTATGACGGGTAAGTCTAGCTAAGTACCTTCTCGTACTCAGGGCTTTGTTCCCACTTGTTGCAGATGGGCAGATGTATTATGGCTACTGTATCAACTGCCTCTATCCTGCGATGGGCGAAGCTTAGGACCATGGGCAATGGTCATTCGCTACTTCTCGTCTGATGCTTTTGCTGGAGATGATCACAAGCTGGCACTTTATTTCAAAATGTTGTGTGTGTGCGTGATTTGAACTACCGCTTCCGCTACTTTTATTCGAACCTGGTTTGTAATAACTATGTTTAAACTCCGATGTATTTTATGCCGCGAACTTTTATGTAACTTATGATGGTGACTGCTAAACTTAGTACGATCTTGGCTGTTATGTGAAATGGTTTGAAATCCATCGAGATTTCACGGACTACCGGGTTATACGGGCTTAAGTTTGTTAAATTGTCCTTCCGTTGGATGATTTTTCTACTTAATCTCGTATAATTGGACGGTTCTGTTACAGTTGGTATCGGAGCCAGGTTTAGCGTGATTACTGTTCATAAGTGTATTTGAAACAAAATTCTGTTTAAAAAGTGTGATTTTAAAACTAAAGGTGTGCTAGTGGTCATATCCTGTATGCCCAGTTAAGGACTCTAGGTGGCTATTTAAGTACTGACTTGGGTTCTTGCACCATATTTCTCTTTCGTTGCTCATACGGCGTGCTATTATATGAGTGCCACTTAATTGAGTGGTAATGTATGGATCAGTCACCTCTACGCTTTGGTAAGTGTGAGCTGTGAGAGTATGATCGGATACACCGTCGATCTAGGAGAGTGCTTATATGATACTAGAATAATTACATGTTTTACATATGTTTTTATGAAAGTATCGCATGTGTGGGTGTTCCGTCTGTTGAGGCGATGCCGTCAATAGGACGATGTGTTTGGGTAGTTACTACCGTTGTACACGCATGTGGGGATTCGTGTAGAGCGTGTAGGTAAATTTACTACTTTCATGCATTCATGGGGAATATGCTGAAATGAATTTTCTGCAGGTACATAACAGCGTTTATCGTGTAGATCGAATTAGTTACGTATATGAGAGATCATTTGTATGCCACCAAATTCATCGTTAGATGTCTTTATTTTCTAAGTTTGTGAGAACGTAAGACTCGCGCATGCATCATATTGCCTGTGCATTTCATTCATAACATGCATTCCTCCCCTTATAAAAGGATTATCCCAGTTTGATAAAAGTGACATCAACTTAAAATATGTTCTCACCGGGTAATTTAAAAACTTGTGCTACAGATGGCCCGCACGAAGAAGACTGCCCGTAAGTCCACTGGCGAAAGAGCACCCCGTCACCAGATGGCCCCGCGGGAGCGCCGCAGCACGGACACTTTTCTAAGCGAGTTTGGCATGCCCACCTTGCTTTGGAGAGTGCTCCATGATGTGGGGTACCCAGAGGGTCAAGAGCTGGTGTACTCCTGGAGTGAGAGCCAGTTAGCTGAGGATGGACTTGCGGTAGTGGAAATCACCGTCCCTGCCCTTGGTAATGCGCCAGAATGGGATGGTTGGCATTTGGAGTTTAAAGGACGCACTCTAGTTGAGGGTGCAGAGGGTGCAGCCTTTCACGTCATCCGAGACATAATGAGCAGGTTTCCTAATGAGTTGGCAGCAGCTTTGGCCGGTACTTTCTCGAGAGATGATCCTCGTGATGTCATTTGGGTGCAACCACAAGGAAGTGCCTTGGTTAGAGGCCCAAGTGAAGGACGGGCTAGCGACAACCACACAATGAGTGCCATGTATGCAGCCATCAGAGCATACCAGGGTCTTGAGAGTACCTATTGGACCTTGACTGGTCTGCGTGGTGATGACCGACTTGAAGCAAGGAAGTAGAAGAAGAAGCAAGCACGTGCTATAGCTAGCTTGCAGGAGCAGTTGGCCGACATGAGCTTGCAGCGAGATCGGGCTCTCGAGAGAGGTGAGAGTGCCATGCAGCGGGTACAGACGTTGACTCAGGCCAACAGAAATGCAGACCGCATGATGGGGCAGCTAGTGCAGGAAAGGAATGAAGCCTGGAACAAGAGGGACCTTCTGAGGCAGAGGGTCGAGGAGCTAGAAGGGTATAATGCCAACTTGCATGAAGAGTTTCATGCCCTCTACAACGGGATGGGCCCGTATGCTCCTCCGGACGCCGCCCAGATGGACGTCGACGACGACGCCGCTACTGATGGTAGCGATGGTGATGCCTCCGACCTCGACGATGGCCCCGAGGAGTAGGCTAGTTGCCTTGCGTTAATAGCTAGGTCCTGTCGCGATGGCCTTCTTTTGGTTTCCATGTATCGTGTTGTATCCTGTTCGATCTTGAGACTGGTGATCTTTTGGATCTTGGTTGTGTATGCGATGCTCGAACGCATAAAAGTCCAGTGTATGTATGCTGGCAACGTGGTTGTATGGAACGCGATGTTGCTTTCGAAGTAATTTGATTAGTGATGTTATTTTAATTGGAATGTGATTATTGTGCCTCTGTTTTATTGCATGACTTGTTCTCTCCAATAAATTCAGTATGACATGATTGTTCATTCGAATACAATTACTACCACTTCGCTCAATTATTACTTGTTGCTGAAATATGCAGATGGCAAACACTCGCCGTGCCACGTATGAGGCCGCTGAAACTGGTGGCAACGGTGCAGGGGCTGGTGGGGGTGGTGCAAACAACGTCAACCGCCAGGAGCCACAGCCAGAGCCACAATTGCCCCCTCCTCCACCGCTCACTGCAGAGGTATTCTTCGCACAGTTCCTTGGAAGCCAGCGCAGCGCCGAGCAGTCACAAAGGAATATGGAATATTTTCTACGTACCATCGCTGAAAATGTTCAGAGAGGAAATAATCAAGGTGGTGGCCATGGGGTGAACCAGTACAACAATTTCAAGGATTTCATGGACACCAGGCCACCAGTTTTCAAGGAAGCAGCAGAGCCACTCGACGCTAAAGAATGGATCAATACTATGGAAGATAAGTTCCATGTGTTGAGACTGACAGAAGTTCTGAAAACAGAATATGCTGCACATCAGCTACAGGGACCGGTAGGGATGTGGTGGAAGCATCACCGCACCACCTTTCCTCCTAATACCCAGATTACTTGGAGAGAGTTCACTGAAGCGTTTAAGGGAGTTTATATTCCCCCAGGGTTGGTTGAGATGAAGCTCGGAGAGTTCTTGGCCTTAAATCAGGGTACCAAGACTGTAACACAGTATCTGCATGCCTTTAATAGCTTGTGCCGCTATGGTCCAGACATGGTCGACACAGATGCAAAGAGAATTGCTAGTTTCAAGAGAGGATTAAGTCTAAAAATGATGAAGTATGTGGGTACCAATACCCGCGCCAGGTTCAATGACTTTGTCAGTGATTGTTTGAAACAAGAAAAGAACAACAATGCCTATACTACATCCAAGAATCGCAAGAGGTTGTTTGAGTCAGGACCATCCCAGTCCAGAGTTGTCACTGCAAACCGTCTTTCTTATCGTCCGTCCGCACCTGGTACAAGGTTCAGGCCGCCACAGCATAAAACCCAGAACTATAGGGGACCACAGAAGCCGTACAAGATGGCCGTGCCGCCAGCAAAGATCACCGCAGCTGTAGAACAGAGCAACTCCAAGGGAGCTATAGGATCTGCTGGTACAGTGAAGGGGCCCTGCTACAATTGTGGTCAGACAGGCCACTTTTCAAAGTTCTGCCCTTATCCGCCTAAAAAGAAGCAACAGACTTATACTGTCCGTGTACACCATACCACCGTTGATGAGATTCCTGAGGGAGAGCCTGTAACTGCCGGTAAGTTTCTTATTAACCATCACCCTGCAGTTGTTCTATTTGATTCTGGATCCTCGTATTCTTTTATGAGTCAAGCATTTGCACGGAAGCAAGAATAACTATGCACAGAATTGAGTTATGGTTATCGTATAAGTTTAGCCGGGGCTGATGTGTTAACCAATAAGATGGTTAGAGGGGCAACCCGTGAGTTAGGTAGTCAAAAGTTCCGAGTGAACCTGATAGTTATGCCTGGACTAGTTTTGGATGTAATAATAGGAATGAACTGGATGAAGAACTGGGGGTCAGTCATAGATACAAGCAGTCGGTTGCTTACCCTTAAGGATCCCTAGGGAGAGGGTACTTTTCAGGTACCATTGCTCGAAAGAACAGACCTTGTGAGTGTGACCTGTGCTATGGAAGTTGTTCCTATCCACCAGATCCCGGTAGTGTGTGAGTTCCTGGATGTGTTTCCAGACGAGTTATCTGGTCTTCCTCCAGATAGAGATGTTGAGTTTGGAATCGAGTTGATCCCCAGGACAGCTCCTATTTCGAGGAGACCCTATCGGATGCCTCCGGATGAGTTAGCTGAGCTAAAGAAGCAACTGGAAGAACTGTTAAAGAAAGGGTTTATCCGACCGAGTAAGTCTGAATGGGGATGTCCTGCCTTGTTCGTGAAGAAAAAGAAAGAGGGTACTCTGAGAATGTGTGTGGATTATCGACCTCTTAATGCTGTAACTATCAAGAATAAATATCCTTTGCCTCATATCGACGTTTTATTTGATCAGTTGGCTAAAGCTAGAGTGTTCTCCAAGATAGACCTAAGATCAGGGTATCATCAGATAAAGATTAGGCCGCAAGATGTCCCGAAAATCACTTTTTCTGCCAGATACGGGTTGTACGAGTATCTTGTTATGTCTTTTGGCTTAACAAATGCTCCTGCATATTTTATGTATCTGATGAATACAGTTTTCATGCCAGAGTTGGACAAGTTTGTAGTTGTCTTCATTGATGTCATTTTAGTATACTCTGAGAATGAGAAAGATCATGAAGAGCATCTGAGAATTGTCTTGACCAGACTGAGAGATCATAAGTTGTATGCTAAGTTCAGCATATGTGAATTTTGGTTGAAGAAAGTTCCTTTCTTTGGTCATATTCTATCTGTGAATGGAGTTTCGGTAGATCCGAGCAAAGTACAAGAGGTTATGGATTGGAAAACTCCAACCACAGTGCCAGAAGTCAGGAGTTTCCTAGGGTTAGCTGATTACTATCGCCGCTTTATCCCAGACTTCTCGAAGATTGCTAAGCCGATGACAAGTCTGTTACAGAAAGATCACAAGTTTGTGTGGACAGAGGAGTGTGAGACAGCTTTCCACACCTTACAGAAACTGTTGACCACTGCTCCAGTTCTTGCACAGCCAGACATCGAGAAACCTTTTGATGTGTTCTGTGACGCATCAAAAACAGGATTAGGCTGTGTTCTGATGCAAGAAGGAAGAGTCATTGCTTATGCCTCCCGTCAGTTGAGAAAACATGAAATCAATTATCCGACACATGATCTTGAGCTTGCCGCCATAGTGCATGCCTTAAAGATTTGGAGACACTATTTACTTGGTAATGTGTGCAATATTTTCACCGATCATAAGAGTCTCAAGTATATTTTCACCCAACCAGAATTAAACATGAGACAGCAAAGATGGTTAGAACTAATTAAAGATTACAACTTGAATGTACAGTATCAACCTAGGAAAGCCAATGTGGTAGCTGATGCTTTGAGTAGAAAGTCACATTGTCTGAATATGCAACCCTTACTCGAAGATGGTTTTAATCTAATGCACCCTACCATGTTGCATAGTATTCAGATCAGTTGCACCTTGGAGAGTAAGATAATAGAAGGTCAGAAAGCAGACAAAGGGATATTCCACATCAAAAAGAAAATTAAAGAAGAACCTTCAAAACACTTCAGAGTGGACGAGCAGGACGTGTTGAGGTTCGATAGCCGTCTTGTTGTTCCAAAGGATAGAGAGCTTAAGAATAAAATTATGGATGAAGCTCATTACTCTAAGTTGTCTATTCATCTTGGCAGTAGTAAAATGTATCAAGAACTAAGACCTCGCTATTGGTGGACAAAGATGAAGAAGGAAATTGCAGCTTATGTAGCTAGATGTGACACATGTTGTCGAGTGAAAGCTATTCACATGAAACCTGCCGAATTGTTGCAACCTTTGTCAGTACCTAGTTGGAAGTGGGATGATATAAGTATGGATTTCATCACAGGTTTGCCCACTACTCAGAAAGGCCATGATTCGATTTGGGTAATCGTGGATCATCTTACCAAGACAGCCCACTTTTGCCTATCAAGACAGTTTATAGACCACCTCAATATGCCGAGAAGTATATTGCGGAGATTTTGAGATTGCATGGTATACCGAAGACTATCATGTCTGACAGAGAGTCACAGTTCACTGCTCACTTTTGGGAGCATTTGCACAAAGGTTTGGGGACTAGTCTGATTCGTAGCACTGCCTATCATCCTCAAACAGATGGTCAGACTGAAAGAGTTAATGCTGTTTTAGAGGATATGTTAAGAGCTTGTGTGTTGTCTTCCAGAGGTTCATGGGAGTCGTGTTTACCTTTAGCAGAATTCGCGTATAATAATAGCTATCAAGAAAGTATCAAGATGGCACCTTTTGAGGCTCTGTATGATCAAAAGTGTAGAACACCTTTAAACTAGATTGAGCCAGGGGAAAGAAGGTATTATGGTATTGATTTCGTGAAAGAAGCCGAAAAGAAAGTTCATATCATTCAGCAAAATATGAGAGCAGCTCAGTCACGTCAGAAAAGTTATGCGGATAAGAGAAGGAGACCACTTGTGTTCGAAGTTGGTGACTATGTTTATCTAAAAGTCACGCCAATGAAGAAGAAGCGGTTTGAAATACGCAGAAAGCTTGCCGCCAGATTTGTAGGACCCTACAAAATCTTAGAAAGGAAGGGTCCAGTGGCTTACAAATTAGAATTACCAGAATCAATGGGTGCTATATTTCTAGTTTTTCACGTATCACATCTCAAGAAATGTTTGCGCGTTCCAGAGAAAATAATTGAACCTCGAGGCATAAAACTTAAGTCAGATCTGGTGTATCGTGAGCAGCCAATTCGAGTTTTGGATTCCAAAGAAAGGGCTACTCGAAACAGTGTGGTAAAAACATATAAGATACAATGGAGTCATCATGATGAAGGGGATGCATCTTGGGAAACGGGTGAATACCTACAAAAAGCATACGAAGATTTTTATAAAAAATAGTTCGTAACCCAAATCTCGGGACGAGATTTTTATAAGGGGGAGGGTTGTAACACTCCGGTGTTACGCAAGCATTTGCATTGCAAATCATGAGCATAACATGTCATGGCATTCATAATCATATGTGCTTAGGGTGTACCTTCAGTAAAATAAAAGTGTGGAAACTAGTATTACATAACATGTTGTGATAATGTGCTAATGACATTCATCAAATTTGTGCAATTATAAATTTCATATCACTTAGAATTATAAGGAAAATTTTTGGAGCTACTAAATCACTCAAAGTTTTGTCCAAGATTTGTTTTAAAAATGATATTTGAAAATATTCAAAAATCCTCCCTAAATTAGCTTTTATTCTAAAAAACAAAATCTATAAGAGTTTTGAGGTTGGCCCCTTAATCAAAGTTGTAGAGAATTAAATTCTAAGCAACTTTTATTTTTGGGTCATTTTCAGAAAAGGTCCTTTTCTTGCTCAAAATGAGATTTAAAAACTATTATTTGAAATTATTTGAAAATATGAAATTAGAAATTCAATTTCTAACCTAAACGGGCCGCCGCCTCGTTTTTGGCCTGCTGCTGGAAGCGGCCCAGCTCCGCCCCCGCACGCGCGCGTGAAAGTCCCTAGTTTGGTTTTGGCTAATTGATGAAACCTAGGACTAACCTTTGTATCTAAGTGGATGTTTTAGATAAAGGTGGTCATTGAATATGAGACATGACATTGACTCATATGACCAAGATGGTGAAGACCAAGATGAGGCTTGGCTCGATGGACCGGTTGTGAGGGTGAAGGGCAAGTCGAGGCTTCGAAGCGAGGGACCATGCGATGGTGAAGCTTGAGCAAGACTTGGCGCCGACGGACCAATGCAACGGTGAAGAGCAAGTGAAGTCAAGGTCGATGGATCGAGACGGTCATGTGATGATATGAAGTAGATCATATCATTTGGAGAAACAAAATGGGCTCAAGGCAAAGGTATAACCATAGAGCCATTTTGTTTTACACTCAAGACACCATA
This sequence comes from Saccharum hybrid cultivar R570, assembly GCA_038087645.1. NCBI lineage: Eukaryota > Viridiplantae > Streptophyta > Magnoliopsida > Poales > Poaceae > Saccharum > Saccharum hybrid cultivar. The sequence goes on along the minus strand of JAQSUU010000043.1, from coordinate 1,845,557 downwards.
GAGGGTGTGAGTGGTTTAGGATCGATAGCCGAACTATTAAGAGGGGAAGTCTTATCGGTTATTCGATGCACGGGTGCCACTAGGTGAATTCATGAAGTGCATTGCATGTAGGGCCTAGTGAGCTAATTGGAAAACCTTTGAAAATGATTGAGAAAAAGCTAACACACAAGCACATGGAGATGTACACTTGTTGGTGTTGGCACATTTGCAAAGGTGGCGTTGGTCGCGCTGTGGTTTGCGGGTAGAGAGGGGTTTGGGTTCCTCTCTCCCTCCCGCCGAGCGTGCGAGCGCGGGATTCAGGCGATTTCGGGGAAATGAAATGCCTATTTTCCACTACGCCATAAGTCGGAAAAGAAACGGAGGCGAACGGGGTCACTGAGGTGACCGGACGCTGCACCGGACGCGGTCTCGGTATGACCGGACGCGTCCGGTCAGTACAGCGCGGTTTCGGGCGCGCGGGCTAGGGTTTGCAACCGGCGCGTCCGGTCACTCGCGGGACCGGCGCGTCCGGTCAGTCGCCCAGAGGGAACTGCGGTTCACGAGGATGATCGGACGCGAGGCGCGTCCGGTCACACATGATCGGACGCGTCCGATCGTTGAAGGAGCTTACTGGACTCACACCGGACGCGGGCACTGTCGCGTCCGGTCGTTGCGAGGAGCGCGTCCGGTCGTTGTTTCGCGGGCGCGGGTGCTGTGCGGATCGGCGCGTCCGGTCGTTCGATAGGCGCGTCCGGTCATCGGGACCGGCGCGTCCGGTCGTTGCGACCAGCGCGTCCGGTCGTTGCTTCGCGCGCGCGGTGCTGAGCGACCGGCGCGTCCGGTCTGTTGAGAGGCGCGTCCGGTCATGGGATTTGACCGTTGACGCAGTGACCGTTGGAGGACCGGACGCGGTTGAGCGCGTCCGGTCAGTTTCGACCGGCGCGTCCGGTCGTCCCGAAAAAACGGTCAGTGGAGTTGCAACGGCTCTATTTGGATGGGAGGCTTATAAATACTCGTTGGCCGGCCCTTGGGGAGGCAACTAGTGATTTCTAACATTCTTGTACATCCTTTGAGCTAGAGCATCTCCTCCCACTCATCTCTCTTGAGTGATTGAAAATCATAAGTGAGATTGAGTAATCCCAAAGTGCATTGCATAGCTTGAGGGCATCTAGTGGCACTTGTGGGTGGTTTAGCCGGTGGATTTCTTGTTACTCTTGGAGAGTACCGCTCCTAGCCGGCTTGGAGATTGTTGGAGGCGTTGGCAAGAGAAGGTGATTGTTCTTGGCCACCTCCGGTTGTTTGTGAGAGGTTCTTGTGCTTTCCTCGGCGGGACGCCAAAAGCAACTCTATTACATTGCGCGTGTCATTGAGTTACCTCACTTGAGAGTGGAGTCTTGCGGTGCCTTGCGGGGCGTGCCTTGAGGGGCAAGTGACTTGAGGGTCACACCGAGGAACCATCTAAGTTTGGTCGACACAACCGGTGACGTAGCTTGTCGGTGCACAAGTGAACACCGGGTGAACAAAAATATTGTGTCTCTTGTCTCCCGGTGATTGGTCTACATATTGTGTTGTTGTCAATATTAATTGATTATATATCATCTTGGTGATTGGCAACATCTTCACTCCACCGTCGGTATAAGATTCACAATCCTATCTCTTGCACTTATCTTTACTAGTTTATCTTGTGTTGCTCTAGTAGTAGCTTGGCTAGTAGTGTTGTTAGCTTGTTCTCTAGTGTAAAATTAGTGACATAGCTCTTGTGTGAACTAGAGATTATAATCTACTAGACTTGTGGATAGGAGGCTTGCATCACAACCTTTGGCTAAGCAAAACTCGCTTTACGCCGTTTGTTATTCTAACAAGTTTGCTTAGTGGTGCTTGTAGAATTTTTATAGGCTATTCACCCCCCCCTCTAGCCATCTAGGACCTTACAAGTGGTATCGGAGCCGTGGTCACCGTTTTAATCAAGGCTTAACATCCTTCGGTGTGAAAAATGGCTCAAATTGTGTTCAATCATGTTGGGGGCAAGCCACCGTTCTTTGATGGTGTTAGTTCTTTTGCTCATTGGAAGAGAAAAATGACAATGTACCTTGGTTCTATTCATGAGAGAGTTTTGCAAGTCACCGAGAATGACTTTGCTATCATTGATCCCGATCATCTCACCGATGAAGATAGAGCAAATAGAACATGCAATAGAATGGCTCTCAATACACTTTACCATGGTATTGACACAAAAGTATTTGAGGGCATCAAGGACTTAGAATTGGCATATGAAGTATGGACAAGGTTGAGTGAAACATATGAGGGCACTAAGGTTGTGAAGAGTGCCAAGCTATATGGGCTTAAGAGTGAGTTTGAGAACTTCAAGAAAAAGGATAATGAAACAATCATTGAAATGTTTCATAGATTGCAAGTGATAGTCAATGATCTCAAGAGCTTAGGGCACAAGACTCAAGATCAAGATTTTTGTCACAAGTTCTTATTGAGCTTACCTAGAAGATTCAAGATGTTGATCATGATGTTGCAAAGAGATGGGCTTGAAGCAATGAAGCCTAATGATTTGCTTGGTGAAGTATTAACCTATGATAAATATGATCAAGATGTTGATGACAAGGAGAAGGTAGAAGATGAGAAGAAGAAGAAGACCGTGGCATTCAAGGCCACCTCCTCCAAAGGCAAAGCTACCATCATTGGAGAAGAAGAAGACAATGATGAAGATGAAGATTATGAAATTGATGATGAGGCATTTGCTTTTGTAGTCAAGAAAATGGGTCACATGTTCATTAAGAGAAGAGGGTTCAAAAAGAGAAATGACAATTTCAAGAGCAATGAGCAACAAAGGAAGTGCTTCAATTGTGATAGCACCGAACATCTTCAAGTCGATTGTCCCTATGACAAGAAGAAAAACAACAAGAGGGGCAAGTTTGAGAAGAAAAAGAAAGAAGCCAAGATAACATTCAAGAAAGGCAAGAATGGAGTCTATATGGCCACTTGGGAAAGTGATGATGATGATGAAGAAGAAGAATCATCCAACAAGGCTTTTGCTTCCATTGCTATCAACAAGAAGCCTTCACTATTTGATTCATCCTCTTCATGCTTCATGGCCAAAGAAGCTAAGGTATTATATGATGAAAGTGATGATAAAAGTGAAATGGAATATGTTCATGATAGTGATAATGATAAATATGATAATGAAAATGATGATGATGATGAACCAACTAAAGAACAACTATATGACTTGTTGCAACAAACTAGAGACATAGCTATTGCCAAGAACAAGGAGTGCAAGAAGCTTTCAATGAAAGTAGCAATACTTGAGAAAGTTCTTGGTGAGCTTAAGACCACTCATGAGAGTCTAGTGGAAGACCATGAGGATCTTGGTAAGGCTCATTCCAAGCTTGAAAAGGCTCACTCATTGCTACTTGAGCAACAAGAAAAGAAGGAGGTTGTTGTATCTTGTGATATAGGTGTTACATGTGATATAATTGATGAATCCTTTAATGAACCTATCATCATGTCAAATACTAACCCTTCTTGTAGCTCTTCATCCACCACCACCAACTGTACCTCTACTACTAGTGATGGTTTCACTTGTGATGCCTCACTAATGGTTGAGAATGAGACTCTCAAGAGAGAGGTGGATGAGCTCACTCACGCCCTAGGCAAGGCCTATGGTGGTGAGGCCCGCTTGCTTAAGTGCTTGGGTAGCCAAAGGTTCTCTCTTAACAAAGAGGGATTGGGCTACACCCCCAAGAAGGGCAAGTCGGCCTTTGCAACTCCAAAGCCTAGCTTTGTGAAGGGCAATGGTCGGTTTTGCAATAGATGTAAGCAAGTTGGGCACCTAGAGCATAATTGCAATAAAAAGAACCAAAGCAAGAAATTTGTTAATGCTATACCTTTTGATTCTTGCTATGTGCTTACCAAAGGTGTGAAGGGTGTGCAAGCTAAGTTTATTGGTACACCCATTGTTGGCCCAAAGAAGAAGGCTATTTGGGTACCAAAGAGCTTAGTTACTAACCTACAAGGACCCAAGCAAAAATGGGTACCTTAGCTTCATTGATTTGCTTGTAGGTCAATTATAAAGCCGGAGGAAGGCATTGGATTATTGATAGTGGGTGCACTCAACACATGACCGGTACATCAAGAATGTTTGATTCATTCAATGACAATGATAGTAGTGTTGATTCTATCACATTTGGCAATAACAAGAAAGGCAAGGTTATTGGCTTGGGCAAGATTGCAATATCAAATGACATGAGTATCTCAAATGTGTTGCTAGTTGAAAGTTTGGATTTCAATCTTCTATCCGTGGCACAAATATGTGATCTAGGCTACAAATGCATCTTTGGGGTTGATGATGTGGAAGTTATTAGTGTGGATGGTTCAAATGTGGCATTCAAGGGCTTTAGATATGAGAATCTCTACCTAGTTGACTTCAATGCTAGAGAAACTTCTTTGACAACTTGCTTAGTCTCCAAATCAAGTATGGGTTGGCTTTGGCATAGAAGGCTTGGTCATGTTGGCATGAAACAATTGAAGAAGCTTACAACTCACAATCTTGTCAATGGTTTGAAAGATGTTGAATTTGAGAAGAATAAGCTTTGTAGTGCATGTCAAGCCGGGAAGCAAGTTGGAAGCTCACATCCAAAGAAGAGTACAATGAGCACATGCAAAGCATTTGAGTTGATGCACATGGATCTATTTGGACCAACAACATATACAAGCATAGGCGGCAACAAGTATGGCTTTGTCATAGTGGATGACTTCACAAGATTCACATGGGTATTCTTTCTTAGTGACAAAAGTGAAGTGTTTGACACCTTCAAGACATTTCTCACTAGAGTTCACAATGAGTTTGAGATTAGAATCAAGAAAGTGAGAAGTGACAATGGAAGTGAGTTCAAGAATACAAGAATTGAAGAACTTTGTGATCATTATGGTATTGGACATCAATTCTCGGCCAAGTACACTCCACAATCAAATGGCCTAGTTGAGAGGAAGAATAGAACATTGCTTGATATGGCTAGATCAATGCTTCATGAGTACAATATGAGTCAATCATTTTGGGATGAAGCAATCAATACCGCTTGCTACTACATCAATAGACTATATTGTCATCCATTGCTAGAGAAGACCCCATATGAGTTACTTCATGGAAGAAAGCCCAATATTTCTTACTTTAGGGTGTTTGGTTGCAAATGCTATATCTTGAAGAAGGGCACTAGATTGGGGAAGTTTGACAAGAGATGTGATGAGGGGTTCCTACTTGGATATTCAACTACAAGCAAAGCTTATAGAGTTTGGAACAACTCAAGTGGCATTCTAGAAGAAGTCCATGATGTGCAATTTGATGAAACCAATGGGTCACAAGATGAAGAGGAGAATCTAGATGATGTTAGTGGAACTCTATTGGTGGAAGCAATGAAGAACATGGACATTGGGGACATTAGAGCAAAGCAAGTAATTGACATTCAAGATGATGATAAAGATCAAGTGCTCAATTCTCCATTCAAGCTAGCTAGTGACTCTCAAGTGCAAGATCAAGGTGCTAGTTCATCTCATCAAGATACATCAAGTGATCAACCAAGCTCAAGCAATCAAGTGCAAGTACTCCAATCACAACATGTTGCAAGAGATCACCCCATTGATAGTGTTATTGGTGATATTAGAAGTGGTGTGCAAACAAGATCAAGATTGACTATGTTTTGTGAGCATGCATCATTTGTGTCAACCATAGAACCAAAGAAGATAGAAGAAGCTTTGAGGGATGCCGATTGGATCATGGCTATGCAAGAAGAGCTTAACAATTTCACAAGAAATAATGTTTGGGAATTGGTAGAAAGGCCAAATGACTACAATGTGATTGGAACCAAGTGGGTGTTTAAAAACAAGCAAGATCAAGATGGCATTGTAGTGAGAAACAAAGCAAGACTAGTTGCTCAAGGTTACACTCAAGTTGAAGGTCTTGACTATGACGAGACATATGCTCCCGTGGCAAGATTGGAGGCAATAAGGATTCTATTGGCTTATGCTTGTGCACACAATATCAAACTATATCAAATGGATGTCAAAAGTGCATTTCTCAATGGGATTATCAATGAGTTAGTCTTCGTTGAGCAACCGCCCGGATTTGAAGATGACAAGAAACCCAACCATGTGTACAAGTTGAAGAAGGCTTTATATGGCTTAAAGCAAGCACCTAGAGCATGGTATGAGAGGCTAAGGGATTTCCTTCTCTCTAAGGGATTCAAGATGGGCAAGGTTGATACAACTCTATTCACCAAGAAGATTGGAAATGATCTATTCATAGTGCAAATATATGTTGATGACATCATCTTTGGATCAACCGATCAAGCTTATTGTGAAGAATTTGGTGCTATGATGGCCAAAGAGTTTGAAATGTCCATGATTGGTGAACTTAGCTACTTCCTTGGTCTCCAAGTCAAGCAATTGAAGAATGGGACATTTGTGAGTCAAGGGAAATACATAAGGGACATGTTGAAGAAGTTTGGAATGCAAGATGCAAAGCCAATTTCAACTCCAATGGGCACAAATGGCAATTTGGATAGTGATCTTGATGGCAATATGGTGAATCAAAAGGAATATCGGTCTTTGATTGGAAGTCTACTCTATGTCACCGCATCAAGGCCGGACGTCATGTTTAGTGTTTGCATGTGTGCTAGATATCAAGCCTCACCTAGAGAGAGTCATCTCACGGCCGCAAAGAGAATATTGAGGTACTTGAAGCAAACAAGAGATGTTGGACTATGGTATCCCAAGGGGTCAAAGTTTGAATTGATTGGATATTCGGACTCCGACTATGGGGGTTGCAAGATCAATAGAAAGAGCACAAGTGGCACATGTCAATTACTTGGAAGATCACTCGTGTCATGGTCCTCAAAGAAACAAAATAGTGTGGCAATCTCTACCGCCGAAGCCGAATATGTGAGTGCGGGGAGTTGTTGTGCACAATTGCTATGGATGAAATCAACTTTGAAGGATTATGGCCTCAACTTCAAGAATGTGCCGTTGCTATGTGATAATGAGAGTGCAATCAAGATGATACAAAACCCGGTTCAACATGGAAGAACAAAGCATATTGACATAAGACATCATTTCATTAGAGATCATCAACAAAAGGGAGATATTGCCATTGAAAGTGTTGGCACCGATGATCAACTTGCCGATATTCTCACTAAGCCACTTGATGAAAAGAGGTTTTGCAAGCTAAGGAATGAATTGAACATTCTTGATTTCTCAAACATGAGTTGAATGCACCCCACCCACTTATTGACATGCCTCTCCTTCGACATTGCAAGGTAAAATTGATTGACATGTCTTTCATCCTATGCTAAGGACTTGATAGAGCATGTAGACATAATAAGTGGTACGTATAAGCATTCATGATAAATCAAATGAATTTTATGGATATATGTTACCACTATTGCTTCTATGCTTATTTTGATCTAGTGGTGGCATATGACATGTTTGTGAGCTTGTAAACCTAGTGTTGAATCTAGAAGATTTGCTATAAGTGTTTAATTCAACATAGGCAAGATAACCCTTATTTTGAGGAGTGAAGAAGCTTGTCTTTGGTTCAAATCGAATTAAATATCTTTGGCAAGTATTCTAGGTTAAACCAAATTTGATAAATTTTTTAACCTCACATATGGTATCGAATTAATTTCAATCTACTCCATCAAACACTTTTCCTTCTCTCCACAATTTGATCCCATTTTTTTTTTGGGTAAGTTGTTGACAAAGGGGGAGAGAAAAAGATGATTCAACTTGATAAAGGGGTAAATAAAATTTATGATGAGAAAAAGATGATTCGACTTGATAAAGGGGTAAATAAAATTTGTTGATGCACACAAGTAGGGGGAGCAAGCTCATAAACAAAGTTGTTGCATTTGTTTGTGCATTCTCATATGACTTGCTCATTGCACATGTATTTAAATTCAATATACATGCTTGTGTGGTGCAATGCTAGTATAGAAATTGGATGATGAAATGATCTACTAGCATGCATAGGAATAGTTTACATGTGGTATCTAGACTTGCCTAAAGCTTTATAAGTGGTTAGCTTTACAAGTAGTCCAAGAACCTTTGCATATAATGTTGATCTCACGGGGTTCTTGAGTTTTGATGGATGTCTAGTTACTTCATGATGCTAAGGATGGTGTAAAAGGCAACTCCGATTGGTATCACGCTTCAAAGGTCCATTTCTTACACCTTAGCATCATTTTGGTAGAATTACTCTCCCAACATTTCTATCCATGCATATGTGCAAAGCTTTCAATCCAAACTCTATGCACATATGTAGGGGGAGCTAATGCTACCAAAACCGAGCTTGTGATAATTGTCCAAACTTTACTTATGAGCAAAATGATTGGACAAGTATGACAAGTTCAAAACTTTTATTATCAAAATCATCTTTGTGAGGGTTGTCATCAATTACCAAAAAGGGGGAGATTGAAAGTCCCTAGTTTGGTTTTGGCTAATTGATGAAACCTAGGACTAACCTTTGTATCTAAGTGGATGTTTTAGATAAAGGTGGTCATTGAATATGAGACATGACATTGACTCATATGACCAAGATGGTGAAGACCAAGATGAGGCTTGGCTCGATGGACCGGTTGTGAGGGTGAAGGGCAAGTCGAGGCTTCGAAGCGAGGGACCATGCGATGGTGAAGCTTGAGCAAGACTTGGCGCCGACGGACCAATGCAACGGTGAAGAGCAAGTGAAGTCAAGGTCGATGGATCGAGACGGTCATGTGATGATATGAAGTGGATCATATCATTTGGAGAAACAAAATGGGCTCAAGGCAAAGGTATAACCATAGAGCCATTTTGTTTTACACTCAAGACACCATAGAGGGTGTGAGTGGTTTAGGATCGATAGCCGAACTATTAAGAGGGGAAGTCTTATCGGTTATTCGATGCACGGGTGCCACTAGGTGAATTCATGAAGTGCATTGCATGTAGGGCCTAGTGAGCTAATTGGAAAACCTTTGAAAATGATTGAGAAAAAGCTAACACACAAGCACATGGAGATGTACACTTGTTGGTGTTGGCACATTTGCAAAGGTGGCGTTGGTCGCGCTGTGGTTTGCGGGTAGAGAGGGGTTTGGGTTCCTCTCTCCCTCCCGCCGAGCGTGCGAGCGCGGGATTCAGGCGATTTCGGGGAAATGAAATGCCTATTTTCCACTACGCCATAAGTCGGAAAAGAAACGGAGGCGAACGGGGTCACTGAGGTGACCGGACGCTGCACCGGACGCGGTCTCGGTATGACCGGACGCGTCCGGTCAGTACAGCGCGGTTTCGGGCGCGCGGGCTAGGGTTTGCAACCGGCGCGTCCGGTCACTCGCGGGACCGGCGCGTCCGGTCAGTCGCCCAGAGGGAACTGCGGTTCACGAGGATGATCGGACGCGAGGCGCGTCCGGTCACACATGATCGGACGCGTCCGATCGTTGAAGGAGCTTACTGGACTCACACCGGACGCGGGCACTGTCGCGTCCGGTCGTTGCGAGGAGCGCGTCCGGTCGTTGTTTCGCGGGCGCGGGTGCTGTGCGGATCGGCGCGTCCGGTCGTTCGATAGGCGCGTCCGGTCATCGGGACCGGCGCGTCCGGTCGTTGCGACCAGCGCGTCCGGTCGTTGCTTCGCGCGCGCGGTGCTGAGCGACCGGCGCGTCCGGTCTGTTGAGAGGCGCGTCCGGTCATGGGATTTGACCGTTGACGCAGTGACCGTTGGAGGACCGGACGCGGTTGAGCGCGTCCGGTCAGTTTCGACCGGCGCGTCCGGTCGTCCCGAAAAAACGGTCAGTGGAGTTGCAACGGCTCTATTTGGATGGGAGGCTTATAAATACTCGTTGGCCGGCCCTTGGGGAGGCAACTAGTGATTTCTAACATTCTTGTACATCCTTTGAGCTAGAGCATCTCCTCCCACTCATCTCTCTTGAGTGATTGAAAATCATAAGTGAGATTGAGTAATCCCAAAGTGCATTGCATAGCTTGAGGGCATCTAGTGGCACTTGTGGGTGGTTTAGCCGGTGGATTTCTTGTTACTCTTGGAGAGTACCGCTCCTAGCCGGCTTGGAGATTGTTGGAGGCGTTGGCAAGAGAAGGTGATTGTTCTTGGCCACCTCCGGTTGTTTGTGAGAGGTTCTTGTGCTTTCCTCGGCGGGACGCCAAAAGCAACTCTATTACATTGCGCGTGTCATTGAGTTACCTCACTTGAGAGTGGAGTCTTGCGGTGCCTTGCGGGGCGTGCCTTGAGGGGCAAGTGACTTGAGGGTCACACCGAGGAACCATCTAAGTTTGGTCGACACAACCGGTGACGTAGCTTGTCGGTGCACAAGTGAACACCGGGTGAACAAAAATATTGTGTCTCTTGTCTCCCGGTGATTGGTCTACATATTGTGTTGTTGTCAATATTAATTGATTATATATCATCTTGGTGATTGGCAACATCTTCACTCCACCATCGGTATAAGATTCACAATCCTATCTCTTGCACTTATCTTTACTAGTTTATCTTGTGTTGCTCTAGTAGTAGCTTGGCTAGTAGTGTTGTTAGCTTGTTCTCTAGTGTAAAATTAGTGACATAGCTCTTGTGTGAACTAGAGATCATAATCTACTAGACTTGTGGATAGGAGGCTTGCATCACAACCTTTGGCTAAGCAAAACTCGCTTTACGCCGTTTGTTATTCTAACAAGTTTGCTTAGTGGTGCTTGTAGAATTTTTATAGGCTATTCACCCCCCCCTCTAGCCATCTAGGACCTTACAGCGCGCCGCAGCCGTCGCCTCGGCCCAGCCCGCGTCCGCTCGGCCTTCTCCTCCTCTTCCCGCTCGCCCCGCGCCTCGCTGTCCGCCGCGGCAGAATGCGCCCGTCGTGTGGCGGCCGCATGCCGGCGACGCCCCCACGTGGCCGCCCGTGGACCCCGCGCGCGCTCCACCTCAAATCTCCGCATGCGTCCGGTCTCCATCTCACTCGCCACTCACTCGCTCCCTCTTTCCCTTCCTCCGGAGAAAACCGAGCGGGAGCGCCGCTCACCACCGTCATCCTCGCCTTCACCGCCGTGTTCCGACACCGGTGGACCACCACCGTTCGATTGGTCGTGCACGAAGCTCCGCCACCTTCTCCTCTCCTCCGAACGGACCTCCGTTTGCCTTGTTCACCTCCGGTAAGGCTCAATCGAGCTCTTCCCGCCGCGCCACCACGACGGGGCCGCCGAGCTCGTGCTCCGCCCACCGTCTTCCTCGCTCCCTCTCCATCCCCCTGAGCTTCTCTCTCAAGTTCGCTACCTCCTCGCGAACACTGTGCGCGCGCTCGCTGGACGGGTCATGGCCGGAGATGGCAGTTGGCCGTCGGCCACCGCCACGCCGTCGCGGCTCCGAACGCCGACGAGGACGCCCTGTCTCCCCCCCGTCGGTCGTCACTGGGCCACGCCCTGTGGGCCGCGCCTCCGAGCGGGCCTGCTCGCTCTTTCCCCCGCACGCGTGAACCAGGCCGAGAACGGCCACGGACCGGTTTACTTCCACGGGCCGGCCCAGTTTCAATAATGAAAATCGTTTTCTGTTTTCTTTTATTATTCATGATGAAAAATATTGTGGAAAATGTTTTTGTATTCATTTGAGCTCCAAAAATTGTGAAATAAATTTCTATGGACTCATTGGAACCAGATCTACAATATAAAAATATTGCACGTCATTTTTGGGATACTTTTCTGTAGAGCTTTAATTCATTCTTGATATTGCTGATATCTTGTAAAATGGTTAGTAAATCCTATATGTATCAGAAAAATATGATTTCAAGTTTGTTAATCTTCTTATATCATGTACTTCCTAGGAAAAATATGTTTCATGCATGTGCTGTGGAAAACTTTGGAGGAGTAGTTCAAGTACCTTTAATGGCTGATTTTTGTTATTTTTGCTAGAGAGCAAACTTTGTATAAAACATGCATGTGGTCATTTTTGTACAGTCATAGTATGCTATGAAGAACCTAGGAAAAATATTAATTCTGTTGTTTGACACTTTTCATAGTACAAAGTAATTTCATGCTCATTTTTATGCTATAGCTTGTCATTTTTGTATAGGATAGTTTACTTATCCAAATGCCATGAAATTTTTATGGTAGTCGGTTTAGGGTAGTATTATGCTACTGTAATTTTCTTAGATTTTTAGGAGCATCAGAAATATATGTTGCTATTCAAACCTATTATTATTTAGAGTTTAAGCAAGTGTTGCTTTAAGTGTGATTAAGAAATTAGTAAAGCTTTGGTGTATCTTTGAAGCATTTCATAAGATATGTTAACTTAATATAATAGTAGTAGAAGAGAATGCAGTAGATGACATGTGCTTGTAGTATATAGTTTCTTGGATGATGTTGACTACCTTGCATTTCAACATATCCATTGTATTCATCTCCTTCGATGCACGTTTGCATAATCACTTACGCGCATTGCATCATACAGGATCGCAAACCAAGAACCCAGTCGTCTTACCCGAGGAGCCAGAGGAGCAGCTCGAGGTGCAGCAGCAGGAGGTGACAGAAGCCGAAGAGGAGGTTGGTGAAGATCTCCCAGAGTGTTCCGACCACCGTCCGAGCTCTTTTGAGAGAGGAAAGCCTCGGAGCATTTCTCTCCCGGTTTGCAAATAATTTATTATTAACTTTACTTAATTTGATGCATTACGTTTAAGAGTTGTTTGCAAACGTTGTTGCATTATACCTTGCTTACCTTTGTTATACTATATCCTTGTTACCCTGGTATCCGCAGTCGAGTCAATGCTTAGCTGGCTTAGACCGGTAGAAGTCAGGTGATTTCCTGTCACCTGCGAGCTATAGGTGGTTACCTGGATCTGCTTGGATGACTATGAAGTCATGGTATAACTAAGTGTAAAATGAATTTGAGACCGGGCGGAAACTTGCAGGGTTTCGGACTGTAGTGTTTTCCGTCTGTGTCGATTAAGGACCGTCCGTTGTTGTCCCTCGGGTCATGTTGAACGCATGCCTCACATTTAGCTGGCCGGATAAAGTACCTTCCTACCGCGAAACTGGGAGATTATTCGGGCCGAGTGGATTGCCCGCAACGCACTGTACCGGAGCAGTAGTGGCAGGATACGGGGGCGCGATGATAAGGCCAAAGAGCAGTCGGGCGGCCCCCGGGTACAAGTGGTTCCTGGCAAGCTCACGACTTTACCTGAATGGTTGACTCGGTGACCAACACCTCACTTTAGCGGGTGAGTGAGGTTTGTGTGAGGAATAACTTACCAGCTGGTTAATAATCGATTCGAATCGCCATCGTTCACTGGATAGTGAACACTTGACTTGAGCTACTTCATCGTAGTAATCTTGATGAATCACGTGGATAGTTATGTGGAAGATGACATGATAACTATTGTTAATGATCAATGGTAATCCTTACTTGCTTAATTACATGTTACTCTAGCACCAGTGCAAACATAGTTGACAGGGTAATAAAGAGTTAATTACTGCATACTTTTGGAAAGGAATTGTTAAGTTAAAAACGCTTTTCTTGCAAATGAGTCAGCTATCCCACCAGAAAGCCTATCATGATTCCTTGGTGTCTTTTATTTCTGGTTTATGACGGGTAAGTCTAGCTGAGTACCTTCTCGTACTCAGGGCTTTGTTCCCACTTGTTGCAGATGGGCAGATGTATTACGGCTACTGTATCAACTGCCTCTATCCTGCGATGGGCGAAGCTTAGGACCATGGGCAATGGTCATTCGCTACTTCTCGTCTGATGCTTTTGCCAGAGATGATCACAAGCTGGCACTTTATTTCAAAATGTTGTGTGTGTGCGTGATTTGAACTACCGCTTCCGCTACTTTTATTCGAACCTGGTTTGTAATAACTATGTTTAAATTCCGATGTATTTTATGCCACGAACTTTTATGTAACTTATGATGGTGACCGCTAAACTTAGTACGATCTTGGCTGTTATGTGAAATGGTTTGAAATCCATCGAGATTTCCTGGACTACCGGGTTATACGGGCTTAAGTTTGTTAAATTTTCCTTCCGTTGGATGATTTTCCTACTTAATCTCGTATAATTGGGCGGTTCTGTTACAGGTAGGACCGGCAGTCCAGTGGCCGAGCGCTGCTCCTCGGAGGCGCCAGTCGAGCGGATAGGAGCAACGAGCGTTTTTTTAATTAAAAATGGATGAGGGGATTTGAGGGGGTCATTGCGCCGGTCCACTGCGCATCTGGGGGCCGCGTCCGGATGGGCGATTGAAAGCCAAAGTTTGGTTTTGGTAATTAATGACACCAAGTTGCTAATGTCATGTGTTAAGTGTTTTGAGTTAGACATAAGCAACACATGTGATGAAGGTGTATGTGGCAAGGAGTGTGGTCACAAGATCATAAAGAAATAGTGCATGGACATGAAATGACAATCATGGTGGAGATGCACATGAAATGATGATCATGGTGATCAAGCATGAGGAGATGGACATGGAACAAAGTGATCAAGGCAAAGGTATAATCATAGGGTTTGCTTTTGCCGGTCTAAGAAAGTAGAGAAGTGATTGACCGGGTTTAGGATTGATAGCCAACTATCAAGAGGGGCAATCACGGTTAGCTTGTGAATCAAGTGCTACTAGGTCATCATCTTGAGCATATACATTAGGATCTAGTAGAGAGTTAACGTAACGCCTTAAAAAATAATTGTGAAAATGTTAACACATATGCACAAGGATACACTCAAGTTGAGGGTCTTGACTTTGGATGCACCGGTTGCAAGATTAGAGGCAATTAGAATCTTATTAGCATATGCTTGTGCACACAATATCAAGCTCTATCAAATGGATGTCAAGAGTGCATTTCTCAATGGCTACATCAACGAAGTAGTTTATGTTGAGCAACCTCCCGGTTTTGAAGATGACAATAAGCCCGACCATATTTTCAAGCTAAAGAAGACATTGTATGGTTTGAAGCAAGCACCTAGAGCATGGTATGAGAGATTAAGAGACTTTCTTCTCTCTAAAGGGTTCAAGATGGGAAAGGTTGACATCACTCTCTTCACCAAGAAGCTTAGAAATGACTTGTTTGTGTTGCAAATCTATGTGAATGACATTATATTTGGATCAACTAACCAAGACTTTTGTGAAGAGTTTGGAAATATGATGGCTAATGAGTTTGAGATGTCTATGATTGGAGAGCTTAGTTACTTCCTTGGACTTCAAATCAAGCAAATGAAGAATGACACTTTTGTAAGTCAAGGCAAGTACATCAAGGACATGATCAAGAAGTTTGGATTGCAAGATGCTAAGCAAATGAGTACACCAATGGGCACTAATGATCAATTGGGTATTGATGATAGTGGAAATATGGTAGATCAAAAGCAATACTGGTCTATGATTGGAAGTTTGCTCTATGTCACCGCTTCTAGACCGGATGTGATGTTTAGTGTGTGCAAGTGTGCAAGATATCAAGCTTCACCTAGATAAAGTCACTTGAAAGCAACCAAGAGGATATTAAGATATCTTAAGGGCACTCATGATGTTGGACTATGGTATCCCAAGGGATCAAACTTTGAGTTAATTGGATATTCGAATTCCGACTATGGTGGTTGCAAGATTGATAGAATGAGCACAAGTGGCACTTGTCAATTGCATGGAAGGTCTCTTGTTTCATGGTCATCAAAGAAATAAAATAGTGTTGCACTATCTACCGCTGAGGCCGAATACATTAGTGCCGATAGTTGTTGTGCACAATTGCTTTGGATGAAAGCCACCTTGAATGACTTTGGAATAAAATTCAAGAATATTCCATTGTTTTGTGACAATGAAAGTGCTATCAAGATGACTCAAAATCCGGTTCAACATTCAAGAACCAAGTACATTGACATAAGGCATCACTTCATAAGAGACTATCAACAAAAGGGTGATATTAACATTGAGAGCATTGGAACCGAAGATCAACTAGCTGACATATTCATAAAGCCACTTGATGAAAAGAGATTTTACAAGTTGAAGAATGAATTGAACATACTTGACTTCTCTAACTTGAAATGAGTGCACCTCCACATTCTTATATGACATGCCTCTCCTCCAACATAGCAAGGTAAAGTTGTTTGGCATATCATTCATACTTTGCTAAGGATATGGTTAGAACATATAGATATATTTGCATGACAAATAAGCTCATTCATGAAAATCAAATGATTTTGATGTATATATGGTACCACTATTGCTTCTATGTTTGATTGATCTAGTGGTAGCAAATGACATGTTTATAGGCTTGCAAACCTAGTGTTGAATCTAGAAAATAAGCTCATGATGTGTAATTCAACATGGTCAAGATAACCCTTATACTTTATGAGGTGTGAAGAAGCTTGTCCTTGGATCAAACCGAATTACATATTCTAGGCAAGTGATCTAGATTGAACCATAATTTGGACTCCCTTATATTGATTAACTTATCTCTCACTAAAATTAGCACCTTTTTGGTGATTGTTGACAAAGGGGGAGAGAAAAGTCACAAAGATAGAATAGTCACAAGATAAAAGGTTAAGTTGCAAAGGGGAGAAAGTTATAGTAAGGGGGAGAGAATGATATTGGAAAGGGATCAATTAAAATTGAGCACACAAGTAGGGGGAGCAATCTCATGAATTATTTGTTGCATTTGTATGTGCATTAACATGATGAATTGTTGCATTGCAAAGCTTAAATTCATATTCATGATTGAATGGTGATTGCTAGAAATAGAACTTGAATGATGATTTGTTAAGGGTAGCTTTACAAGTGGTATTTAGACACCTTTTGATTATAATGTTGATCTCACGGGGTACTTTAGTGTTTGTGATCTTTACAAGTGATGTATTATAAGTGGTGTCTAGCTACATTGATGCTAAGGATGATATATAAAGGCAACTCCGATTGGTATCACGCTTCAAATGTCCATTCTATATACCTTAGCATTAATTTGATAGTAGTAACTCTCCCAAAATTCAAATCCATACATATGTGCACAATTGAACCAAACTCTTGAAAGCACATATGTAGGAGGAGCTAATACTATTGAAATTAAAAATTGATTTTATTTCATATTTTTGTGATGGTTGTCATCAATTACCAAAAAGGGGGAGATTGAAAGCCCAAGTTTGGTTTTGGTAATTAATGACACCAAGTTGCTAATGCCATGTGTTAAGTGTTTTGAGTTAGGCATAAGCAACATATGTGATGAAGGTGTTTGTGGCAAGGAGTGTGGCCACAAGATCATAAAGAAATGGTGCATGGACATGATGATCAAGTGGAGAAGAAGGATCTAAGAGCGCAAGGCAAAGGTATAACCATAGGGTTTTCCTTTTGCCGGTCTAAGATGAGTAGAGAAGTGATTGACCGGGTTTAGGATACATAGCCGACTATCAAGAGGGGCAATCACGGTTAGCTCGAGAATCAAGTGCCACTAGATCATTGTCTTGAGCATATACATTAGGATCTAGTAAAGAGCTAACATAACGCCTTAAAAATGTTTATGAAATACTAACACACATGCACATGGTGGTGTACACTTGGTGGTGTTAGCACATTTGCGAAGGCGGTGAAGTTTAAGCGGTAGAGAGGGGTTTGGGTTCCTCTCTGGGGAAGTGAAATGCCTATTTTCTACTGCACCGGAAGTCAGAAAAGAAACGGAGGCAAACGGCGGTCACTGTGGTGACCGGACGCTACACCAGGCGCGATCACGGTTTGACCATCGCTGGTTTGACCAAACGGAGTTCAACTCAGTGCTGCTAGGGTTTCTGACCGGACGCTGGTCTGGCCTGACCAGCGCGTCCGGTCAGTTCTCCTGTGCGCAGAAGAAGAGCGCGCGACCGGCGTGTCCGGTACCTCATGGAACCGGAGTGCCCGGTCAGGCGTCCAGAGGGGCAGAGCGCAGCGGAGTGCTGATCGGATGCGCGACGCGTCCGGTCACGTGCGATCGGACGCGTCCGGTGGCGGTGGGAGCTTGCTGGACTCCGACCGGATGCCAGGTGCAGCGCGTCCGGTCACAGCAACAGTAACTTCTGACGCGCACTGTTCACGCTTGTCCTGTAGTGACTGACCGGTGTGTCCGATCAGCACGTTTTGAACTGTGTCGTCCGGTAACGGCTAGCTGCGTACCCATTCGCTATAAATAGAAGATGTCCGGGGTTTGAGGGGAACGCTTGCACATTTTGAGACCTAGAGACATCCTTTGAGCTAGAGAACAACCCCTCCACCTATCTCTTTGCTTAGTTGCACATCTTGAGTGAGATTGAGTGAGATTCAAGTGCATTGCTTGAGAGTTGCATTCTAGAGGCACTTGATCTTCGAGTTGCTGCGGATTTCTTATTACTCTTCCGTGTTTCCCGACACGGTAGACGGCTTGGAGCAGCGGAGGTGATTGAGCTCACAATTGAAGATTGTTGGAGCCCTCACCAAGTGTTGTAAGGGGTTCTTGATCCTTCCCCGCGGGAGTTCGCAAATTGGATACTCTAGTTGAGCTCGTGGCTTGGAGGATCCCCATCTTGTGTGCGGTTGTACGGCGCCCGCCGAAGGCCCGACTCTTGATAGTCGATTAGCTCGTGAACCGACAAGTGGGTGTATCGCCACAACGAGGAGTAGCTTGCCAGGAAGAAGTGAACCTCGGTAAAAATCTTGTGTCATCTTTTTGCCGAGGATTTCTCTTGTGGTTGATCATTGTGATTGATTCTTCGAGTGCATTACTTCTCTACATCGTTGGTATAAGAATCAAGTCACTTGCTCTTTACTTTCTTGTACTTTTCCTAGTGTAGTTTGCTTAGTGTAGCTTTTATCACATAGGAGTAAGTAGCTTAGTGACTTAGTCTTGTTGGTGTGTATTAGAGATCATAGCCATGCTTCACTAGTTTTGTATAGGTGGCTTGCATAGTGTAGATGAGCTAGTGCTAGAATTAGCTTAGTCATCTTTTATACTAACGTGGTTGTTTAGTGAATCTTGTAGATTTTTAAATAGGCTATTCACCCCCCTCTAGCCATTTGGACCTTACAGTGGGGATGGACGGACGTTCTGATCCTAGCATTATCGTTGCAAAAACTCTTCACCCTCCTAATGAAATACTCCCTCCGTTCCCAAGTCTCCGTCGCCTAAGTGTTTTGCGTTTTTCTACAAGTCTCCGTCGTATTAGCTTGTTTCCCGGTTTTCACGGCAGCGCGCGCTCGCGACGCCTCGTTTCGTCTGCGGAATCTTTACTACGCTGCCTGCCCCGTTAGCTTTTATACGTATCCGACGTTTCCTCAGTTTGCCCATCTGCCTCTTCCGTGACCGCAACACCGCGCCATCGAGTGCCCAAGTCATCGTCGAGCCTCAGCACCATCATGGCCTCTTAAGCCATGGATGGCCAGTTCGGCACTGTCGACGAGAAGATCGTTCTTGGCGTGAACTGGGCGCCCATGCCAGAGAAACTTGTTAGTGGTGTGAACTGGGCGCCGGATTCATGCGATGAAGAAGAAGAGGATCAACAGGAATCGCTCGTTCCAGATAAGCTTGTTCGTGGTGTCAACTGGGTGCCGGATTCATGCGATGAAGAAGAAGAGGATCAACAGGAATCGCAAGTGCCAGAGAAGCTTGTATCAACTTGCATGTTCGCAAGTGCCAGAGAAGCTTGTATCAACAGGAATCGTATACATGTTCTGAATCAACTTGCATCAACTAAGGTAACCAAGTTTCAATCTGACAAGGAAAGAGCAGATTGCGCTAGCTTGCTGCTCCCTGTCTACCTCCCTGTTTTGTATGGACAAGGACAACATGAACAGCATGTATACGATGCCTCTGTTACTTTGTTTTGGATTGGACGTGGCCTTGTTTAGTTTTATCGATGATTCAGTTTTGATGTTGGATGTAATCTGGATAGTGTAAGCAAGTTTATCATGAGTAGTGGATGGAATCTGGAATTTTAAATTTTGCTTGCAGTTTGAATTCAGGCTAACAGATCAATGCAACTGCTTACTGAAACTGATCTGACAAACAAACACTCTAATTGAATTCAGGCTAACAGATCAATGCTACTCCTTACTGAAACTGATCTGACAAACAAACACTTCTAAGTACCGACACATGCTAATTCTATCTAGACTAAAACAATTCTAAGTACCGACGAATTGCATGGCTTGATTATGAAGCTGCAAAGGGCAATTCAGAGTAATGGGAAGACGTCCTTGCAGCTCCATGGTCTTCTTCTTCATGTGAGGGATGTTGTAGTGCTGTCCGCCATTATGCTTCATGATCTCTATCATGCAACCCTGCTGGGTTAGGAAAATTCGGTTTGATCTGTCAACCGGATAGTTCTGATATGCCTCATCAACCTTTTTGACAATATCGTTAATGTTGTTTGGTGTACCTTTCTCAAACAAAGCTTGGATTGCTGCAAAAAATCCAAGGTCCAAGACATTCAGATCAGGTGAGTTAGGAGGTTGGCATGTTAGCCTAATGTCCCAACCACCAGCTTGGGCGGCTTGCACAAACGCTGGATCATCTACAGCAATGTGAGTCCTTGCATTGTCTTGTTGGATGAAGATTGGCATCCCTCTTTCTTCGGCTGGCCACTTTGCCTTCAAGGCTGGTAGAACTTTGTTCACCAGAAAGTCTCGGCTCACATCCTTTGTTACCGACGTCATGGGCTTTGTTACAGGGTCACCTGCAAATGCAAAGAAACTTATGTTAGGCACCAAGACAAAGTTATGTAAAGCATACAAAAAATTGCAGAATGTCTTACCTTTATCCCTATTTGGACTCCTTCTTTTTGCTGGTTCTACCTTGACAAAAGGGAAAATCCCTATTTTACCATCAAATGTGCAATTTCCATTTGCATCATATCTAGGCCTTGTAATCATCAGGATAGAAATTCCTTTTCTTGACATTAGAACCTGCAAACATCAAGCTTAAAAAATTAAAGCACAGATAACTGAAAATGGTTTTTACATGTACTGTAGCTGTCCGACAACACACTAACCTGAAACATCACCTACATTTGTTGATGCACCTTGCAGACCATCGGCATCACCTCCATTTGTTGGTGCACCTGCAGTTTATTGAAACTCTACTGAACTGAACCAAAAGGCATCTAAATGATCTCTGAACTGAAATGATTTCTGAACCAAAAGGCATCTAAATGATCTCTGAACTGAAATGATCTCTGAACCAAAAAGCAATCTAAATGATCTCTGAACTGAACCAAAAAACTCTACTGAACTGAACTAAAAGGCATCTAAATGATCTCTGAACTGAAATGATCTCTGAACCAAAAGGCATCTAAATGATCTCTGAACTGAAATGATCTCTGAACCAAAAAGCAATCTAAATGATCTCTAAACCGAACTGAACCAAGATCTAAACTGAAAGGAACTGGACACTCATACACTGAAAGGAACTGGACACTCATACACTGAAAGGAACTGGACACTCATACACTGAAAGGAAAAGAAGCTTAAACTAACCATCTGATGTTGCTGCATCTCCTTGCACTGAAGGAACCTGAACGCCATCTGTTGCTGCATCTGAAGAAACATGAACTCCATAGGCTGCACCATCACCTTGCACTCCATCTGCTCCATCTTCGTCATCTATGGCATGAAAAAAAGGAAGAATGAAACCATAACCAGGAGGACATGGCAAAACAGAAAAATGAATGAAGGAGCACCTTCTATTCCATCGTCCCACACCATGTCATAATCGAGTTCATGAGCTGGGCCATCAAACTCTGCAACATCATCCCAATCTATGGGATAGATTTGGTCTGATTCAGGCGGCTGTAGGTTTAAATCGATCCCTAATGCAGGCATTGCTTTGGTTCTCCAGCATGAATGAGGCAGAGAAAGAGAGAAGCGAGAGGGAGAGTTGGCTGGAAGTACCTGGGATAGCGATCGTCCATGGGGATTTATATAGGCCATGGCAAAATCAAACTGGAGGAGTGGCGGGCAGTGAAATTTTGATGCATTGGCGGCTAAATTTTGTTGTAATGGAAGATTAAACGAAAAATCACGGCCACGCAGGGTACGTACGTGAGCGCGCAAAATTACCTGAGTGCGGCCGCGCGTGGATACGTACGTGAGCGCGCGCGGATACGTACGTGAGCGGGTTAACGGCGTTTTCAGCGGCATCCGTGCGTGATTAATCGGGCAAACGAACAGACGCTGCAGCATTAAGAAGACTGCGGCGATTAAAGGCAAGCCGGCGCTCCATTGCTTCATCTTGGTCACTGTGCCAAATGCAAATACGCTGGAGACTTGGGAACGGAGGGAGTACGTGCCTAGACGTTCACGAAAGACTATTTTTACGATAAACATTTGGTTTCTAGTTTCTACATAGTACAATGACTGCACAGACAACTTCATTATAGTGACTAAATCAACTCATTATATTTATCTATTTACGTAGAATGAACATGCCCATCCAGTGGCATGAGCTATGTCTATTTCTAGCTAGATCAGATGAAAATTAAGTGAACTTCAGAGTATAACTGAAAGTTAATACAAAGCAAACTATACATCATTTTGATCACGGAGGCACAGTAAAAACACATGGCGCAGTGCAGAGATACAATTTCCATTTCCATCTATCTATCCATCAATACCTGCTTGGCTGGTTGCGATCAGATGCAGTCGTCGGTGCAGCGGCTGTAGCAGGCTCCGAAGCAGGCGCCGATGGCCAAGGCCTTGCAATTGTAACATGTTTCAGGGTAGTCCTTGCAGATGATGTTGCCTGTGGTGCAAGCCGAGCCACTGCCCTCTCAGCCCAAGGTGCACTTGGCGCGACAATAGTCGCTGCATTTTGTCACCCCCGCCGCCGCCGGCATCCCCTTGCTGAGGATCAACAGCAGGAAGAAGGAGACGGCGACGGCAGCAACACTGGCCTCCTTCGGAATGGAAGCACCAGCTGAAGCCATCGTATGATTAGGAAAGCTGGTGGGTGATCTGTAGGGGCAAGAGCACAACACTTGCTAAGCTAGGAGAAATTTTAGGGTTGGAACTTGGAACAAGTGCGTGAATAGAGCTACCATATGTAGGCAGGAAGCAGTGCGAACTGGATCGTGAAATTTCAGGCTTGTGCAGTATTGTCACCCTGGAAAGATTATTGTTTTTGTTATAATTTTTTAAGGAAGGTGTACCGGAGCATATATATATATATATATATATATATATATATATATATATATATATATATATGTGTGTGTGTTCCGTGCTTAATTAACTGTGAGCTGTACCTCATGCATGCTGTATTTTTTTAATAAGACACTTAAAAGAGGGTCTCAGTGATCATATCTGATATCTGTCAAAAAATAATAATAGCTAGTATAAAAGATAGATAATTTGATACAATGTGATCTCTTAAAAATAAGACTGCATAAAAAAAATAATCTGATTGTCTTCGTTCTTTGCCGCCGTCCGCCGAAACTTGAAAAATGCTCGTGAAGCAGAAGCATTGCCTTTTGACATCTTTTCAAATTATTAAGCAAGTCCAATCCCGTCTTACTCTCGATGCGGGCCCTGCTCTGGCCCACGGGCTGGAACTAGGAGAGGTGTAGCATCCACTGCACTAAATCTGAATAGAATAGGTCAGACTAGCCGAATTCATATGGAAAGTGACTTCTGTATCTAGTTCAGGACACCTTCTTTAGATCCGACTAGAATTATAACCGCACCACAACCTTCTCTACCGATATAAAGAGAGGCTATGGGCACCCCTATAACAAGAGACGATACAACACAATCGATCCAACGTAAAGGCTAACGCCGACTGGACGTAGAGTTATTACTCGATCATCGATCAAGGGCTCGAACCAGTATAAATCGACTGTCTCTGCGTTCACCGTCGAGTTCTACGGATTTCGACGACATGATCTTTCCGATGGGATCAATCTTCATCTTCGGATCATGGGTTTGCGAGGCGAACGACAAAGACAACCTCCATGGACATCTCGCCGAAGCTCCAGAAGCCCATCAAGATATCACCCATTCGACGAAGCTAACCAAAGATCTTGAAAAGCTTACGGTGTCCGAACCGACTCGGTCCCCGACAACGATCAATCCCGATCTGACATCCAAGTCAGATTCCTCCTCGGAGTCTTATCCGGGTTCTTTCAAAAACAAACCAAGACCTTTCCCAATCGGACTCCAGAACGCAGCATCAACTCTACAAGAGATCAGTTCGAATCTACTTCAGGTTTCTTCCAAGAAATTGAGTCGCTTCCCAACCGAACTTAACAACGTGACAAAGACATATCAAGGCTTACTCCGAAGCATGGCTGGTCGGGCGCAGCGACTGCATCTTACCAGGGTACAGGAAGGTCTTGTGTTAACCGTAACACCTGAAGATTGCCTGGTCCATTGGCTGGGTACATATCCCTAGAACAGCAATACCCGGCTAGTTGAAGAAACTACCACTCTACCTTAACAAGAAGGAAGTGTGCTCCGCGATAACAACATTCCAACTGAAGTCATCAACAATTACAGCGAGGCAAGCCTGGTGCCAAGTCGAGAAACCTTCATGATTCGGCGGCCACTACCGATATCATCAACTACACCCGATGTCAGATCTTCAGATGAATCAGAATCAAACATATCACCCAACATTCCTGAATACGATGGCGAATCTGAGGGCCAACGACGAGCTAGAGAAAAAAGGAACAAACTGAAAGAAGGTCTCAGACGTCGTGCCAGGCAACGAAAAGAAGCACAGGACACATACAAAATGGAGCTGGCCGAGTACTACAAGAGAAGATCAGAGAAAGAAGCCAAAGAAAGGCGCGCGGCCAGAGTACACGAAGCCCCTTACGACAAGATACAGGAAGCACTAGAAGAACTCGAAGCAATTTCGCATCCCAACGAAGAACAAGAACAACTCTGAGAAATTCTCTAGACAACAGCTCAAAGAGCGCACGGCGGAAGGACTCATTCTAGGCTTCCCGTTAGGACATCATCACATGAACAAGACGCGCAAAGTCAAAAAAAGATCCGTCTTCGAGAGTCTAGGACCAAACGGGAGCCAGAATCAAGAAAAAAAGAGAGACAACACCCGAAGTAATCAAGTTGAGCGTCCGAGAGGAAAGGAGCAGAGCATCTCACTACTCATCCCCACGATTCACTTCTAGGCTAAATAACAACTGGCTAGAAGAAGGAGCTTGCTGCCGTGAGATTAGTCCACCTCTAATCTCAATCACAAGACTTCTTCCACTTGCTACAAAACTTACAAGACTCACAACTCACGTCCGGGGGCTGCTCTACTTCACAAACTATCATAATCATGGCTACAAAGGCTTTAGACTATACAACAAGACACTTGATGAATGGGAGCAGCACACTAGGAGGGTATTTATAGGCCAAAAAATGGCATACATAGACTGGGAGCACCAACAGAACAAGACTAATAAAGGTCTCAGTGAAAAGACAAAAAGCAGTAAGAAGAGGACATGCCATGAGAAAATAGTATTCAAGGACAAGCATATTCGAAAGAATATACCGACACTATACATCTTGTGACTATAGAGAATTCAATTCAACTACCAACCACCACCAACATCGGATATAAATCTAGCTTTCTAAGAAGACAATAGAAGACTCTCAATCCGAGTTCCTAACGATCGAAAAGAACTCGGAAAGATACTCGGGGGCTGCAGAGTACATATCATGAGAAGAGATTTTTAGTTTTTTCGACAATCAAAGTTCAAGACCCTCTAACTTTTTGTTCCAAATAGTAAGAGGCTCGGGGCTACACTCAGCGAGTGCGCTTTTTCTTTGAAAAATCACACGTCACTTGAAAGACTTCATCAAAACAAGACCACTTCAAGGCTTCACGTCGAAAGAACCCGGAATGAAGGAAGTCTTCAAGTTCAACCATGAAATGCTCGGGGGCTTGTCGATACGGGACCCACAGGGTTCCCCAATAATATGACTACGAGTCGTAGGCCCTGGCCTGACCCACGAACTGGAACTAGGAGAGGTGTAGCATTCACTACACCGAATCCGAATAGAATAGGCCAGACTAGCCGGATTCCTATAGAAAGTAACTTCTGTATCTAGTTCAGGACACCTTCTTTGGATATGACTAGAATTGTAACCGCACCACAACCTTCTCTACCGATATAAAGAGAGGCTGTGGGCACCCCTGTAACAAGAGATGATACAACACAATCAATCCAACGCAAAGGCTAATGTCGACTGGACGTAGGGTTATTACTCGATCATCGATCGAAGGCTCGAACCAGTATAAATCAACTATCTCTATGTTCACCGTCGAGTTCTAGCACGCACCGAAGTCCGAACAACTGTCCCGGATACCCCCGTGACAGGCTATCGATGGTTAAACATTGACACTTATGCACACATTTTTTTAGATAAAGGATAATTTATATCCGGCTTCATCTATCAACAGATAGAATCAAGCTAATTATTACAATGGTTCGCTCAAGGGCGCAAGCACAGAATGCAAAAGAAAATGCATCCAAAACAAGGATGACCAAAACAAAATAAGGTTTTGACTACACATGACCAATATGTCTGGTAGATAACCAATTAGTGGAACTAAAAAATTGCATAGCTGATGTCTCTAGATGTTGTTCGATTAAGATTAGCTGGTCTCATAAATCATCATGTCGTTGCAATCTTGCCCATTGCTGAAGTGAAAGCCCAAGTTTGGTTTTGGTAATTAATGACACCAAGTTGCTAATATCATTGTGTCAAGTGAATTGAGTTAGGTGTAGCAACACATATGATGAAGCAGCAAGGAGCATGATGGTGATGGCCATAAGATCGCAGGTGCATGAAGATAAAGATGATGGTGAACATGCACATAGGTGATGGATAAGAAATGAGATGATGAAGGCAAAGGTATAATCATAGGATTCTCTTTTGCCGGTCTAAAGATGAGTAGAGAAGTGATTGACCGGGTTTAGGATTGATAGCCGACTATCAAGAGGAGCAATCACGGTCATCTCATAAATCAAGTGCTACTAGGTCCATATTCTTGAGCAGATGCATTTAGAATCTAGTGAGATGCTAACTCCTTGAAAAATATTTAAGAAAATACTAACACACGAGCACAAGATGGTGAACACTTGGTGGTGTTAGCACATTTGCGAAGGAGGTGGAATTTGAGGGGTAGAGAGGGGTTTGGGTTCCTCTCTCTCCCTCCCACCGAGAAAGCTCGACATGATTCGGTGTTTTTGTGGAAGTGAAACGTCTATTTTTCACTGCACCGGAGGTGAAGAAACGGAGGCGAAAGGAGGTCACTGGTGTGACCGGACGTTGGACCGGACACGGTCTTGGCACGATCGGCGCGTCCAGTCAGTGGCAGCAACTGTGCGTGGCGTGGGGCGCTAGGGTTTACAACCGGCGTGTCCGGTCCCTCGCAGAACCGGAGCGTCTGGTCACACACCCAGAGAACAGCGCGAGTCTCAGAGCTGATCAGACATGGTGGCGCGTCCGGTCAGGTGCGACGGGACGCGTTTGGTCGACAACCTCTCTAGACAGTGACTGGACGCTGGCACTGTCGCGTCTGGTCGTGGCATGGAGCGCGTCCGGTCACACGTTACCTAAGAGCGTAACGTTTCGTGACCATTGGAAATCTAACGAGCGAAATTCAAAAAGGGACACATGACGAGCATCGCGCGAGGTCGCACTGGTGCGACCGGACGCTGGCCGCGTCCGGTCGATCAGACCAGCGTGTCCGGTCAACACGCGCAGAGCGGCATCTCGAGCCTAACGGCTCTATTATTTAGGGATGCTTATAAATAGTTGTTTGGCCGGGTTTGGAAGTTCTCTCTTGACTTTTTGAACACTTGAGACATACTTTGAGATAGAGAACTTCTCCTCTACTCATCTCCTTGCTTGGTTGCATACTCTAGTGAGATTAAGAGAGATTCAAGTGCATTGTTTAGTGATTTTGCATCTAGTGGCACTTGATCTTTGAGTTGGCTACGGATTTCTTGTTACTCTTGGATATTTTCTGACATCCTAGACGGCTTGGAGCAGCGGTGGTGTTGAGCTCATGATTGGAGATTATTTTGAACCTCACCAAGTGATTGTGTGGGGTTCTTGAGCCTTCCCTGCGGGAGTTTACGAATTGGCTACTCTAGTGGAGCTCATGGCTTGGAGGATCCCCATCTTGTGAGTGGATGTGCGGCACCCGCTGAGGGTTTGACTCTTGATAGTCAATTAGCTCACGATCCATCAAGTGGGTGCATCGCCACAACGAGGACTAGCTTGCCGAAAAGCAAGTGAACCTCGGTAAAAAAATCTTGTGTCATCTCTTTGCCGAGGATTTCGTCTTGTGTATGTGATTGCATTGATTGATTGGTTCATTGGACATATCTCTTCTCATCAACGTCGGTATAACAATACATCCTCACTTCTTTACTTACTTGTCTACCTTGCTAGTTGCTTAGCTTGTTATCTCTTGTAGTTTCTAGCTCCTAGTTTGTGTAGTGTTTCTCTTTCACCTAGGAGTAGAGTAAATAGTGACTTAGCCTCTTTGGTGTGGATTAGAGATTATAGCCTTCATATCTACTAGAATTGTTTAGGTGGCTTGCATAGTGTAGTTTTGCTAGTGCTAGAATTAGCTTCATCATCTTTTGTACTAACTTTGTTGTTGAGTAAAGTTTGTAGAATTTTAAAAAGTCTATTCACCCCACTCTAGCCATTTAGGACCTTACACGAAGCCAGTGAGTTCCCCTGAATAGAACCTGCAAAAAAGATTTTGGTCTACATTTGTCAAAAACCACTTCATTTTTAGTTATCCAAATTGTCCAACATAGCGCAGATGTTGCTGATAATAACAATGAGTTATGCTTTTTGTTTGCTACTTTAGACCACCTAATGAACATATCATTAATATCCTAGGAGGTGAGATTCCAAAAAGAAAATGAACCGCTCAGCATAAGAACTTGGCATAAGCACATTAAAAAAAAGGTGTAGTATGGTTTCTGGATAGTGACAGAAACAACACTGCTTGTCTCCATTCCAGTTTCTTCGAGCCAAGTTATTCTTGGTTAAAATCATGCCTTTTTTAGGTACCACATAATTTTTTTTATTTTCATGGGCACTTTAATTCGCCATATATCTTGTGACACTCTAACCCTATTGTTAATTAACGCAGCATACATGGATTTGACTATAAAGCATCCGGACGTGTTCAAACCCCACACAAAGACATCCCTTTCCTCCATTAAGTTAATATTATGTAAAGAAACAATAATTATATGCCAATTCCTTAGGTTCGCCCCAACTAAATTTCATCGAAACGAAATATTTAGTGGCGATGAACTAAGCACTTGTCGCACATAATCTTATTTTCTTCTTACGATATTAAACAACGAAGGAAATTTTTCCTTAAGAGGTTTATCCCCCAACCATTTGTCCATCCAGAACCTGGTTTGGGACCCATCCCTCACTTTAAATGAACCAAAGTCCATAAAAGAGTCCTTGATGTTCATTAAACTTTTTCAGAAATATGAATCTGTAGGTTTTTTAATACAACTCCCTAGAGTTTTATCTTTGATGTATTTGTTCCTTAAAAGTTCCTGTCGTCTTCATTTAATTACTTGAAAAGCCATTTACTTAATAAACACTTGTTCTCTATATCCAAGTTTTGAATGCCAACACCTCCCCGCTCTTTGGGTGGACATAAGACTTCTGACTTGGCCAATTTGTACTTCCGTTTATGCTGGTCATTTTGCCAGTAAATACGTGATCTAAAGCAATCTATTTTTTCTTATACGCCTTTCGGCAGTTCGAAAAAAGACATCATAAACATCGGTAAACTAGAAAGCACCAAATTTATCAAAACCAAGTGTCCCCCTACTGTAAGCATTTTGCCTTTCCAACCACTAAGTCTCTTTTCGATCCTGTCCTCAATAACCTTCCGATCCTTATTGTTTAGTTTCCTAGTATTCATGGGAAGACCAAGGTAGCGAAAGGGATATTTACCAATCACACAACCAAACAGCTACGAATAAAAGCCTTCATGTTCTTTAGCTTTGCCAAAATAAAAGATTTCGCTTTTATAAAAATTTATCTTAAGCCCCGATAGTTTTTCAAAGGTGGTAAGCAATAATTTCATGTTCACCGCCTTTTCAACATCATGGCTCATGAAAATTACCATGTCATCTGCATACTGTAGAATGGATAAACCATCTTGAATTAGGTTGGGAAAAACCCCTTCGACCTGCCCCGCTTCCTTTGCTCTGGCAATCAGTATAGCCAGCATGTCAACCACTATATTAGATAGTATAGGAGATATGGGATCACCTTGTCGTAGACCTTTGCTTGTCCAGAAATAGGATCCTAATTGATCATTAACTTTAATATTGACATTACTCCATTGTGTGAATTTTTTCACCCATTCACACCACTTTTGTGAGAACCCCTTCATCCTTAAAGTTTGCTATAAAAAACTCCAATTAACCTTATCATAAATCTTTTCGAAGTCTATTTTAAAAATGGCCCCATCCTTTTTTTAGTGAAGTTCATGTAGTGTTTCATGAAGAATTACTGCACCCTCCATGATATTTCTTCCTGACAAGAAAGTTGTCTAAGTCGGTCTAATAATTTTTTGAGCTATGGTAGATAGTCTATTGGTTGCGACTTTAGTAAAGATTTTGAAAGAGACGTTTAACAAACAGATAGGCCTATATTGTTGAATCACTTTCGCATCCTTCTTTTTTAGTAATAGAATTATAGTTCCAAAATTAAGGCGATTTAGTGGTAGGGTTCCCTGATGGAAATCCGTAAGTAGAGCCATCATTTCGTTTTTTATTAGGTTCCAGAAGACCTGATAGAACTCTGACGGAAAACCATCCGGACCCGGTGCCTTATTATGCTCCATTTGGAAAATCACAGCCCTTACCTCCTCCTAAAAGAAATTATTAGTTAAGTACTCATTTTCCAGATCCGAAACCTGAGGGATGTCATCTGTTTGAGACTCATCTAACATAATAGGAGAGATCTCTGATAGGCCGAACAAGTTCTTATAATAATTGGTGATATGCCTCTTGAATTGAGCATCACCACTTATTATATTGCTACCATCCTCCAGTTGGAAAATACGAGTTTTCCTGTGTCTACCACTAGCAAGCAAGTGATAGTATTTAGTGTTTGCATCATCTTCCAGAAGATGTTTAACCTTAGCCATTTGGTACCATTTGAGTTTCTCTTCTCGAAATAACTCCGCAAGCCTCTCATTTAGCACATATTTCAGATTTAGTTCAAATTCATTAAGTGTGGTTGTTTCGGCTTTTTTTATCCAATTCATCTATTTTATTTAAGATTGTTGTCTTTTCTTTCTTGTACGCACCACTTACATTTTTTTGCCCATCCTCTGAGATATTGGCGAAGCCTTCTAATCTTAACTTGCCATGGATGCAGTAAAAATTAAGGGGGCTTCAAAAAGTGATTCTCTTTTATTCTTTAGGATAAACTCTCAAAATCGCGATGGAGAATCGCTTTATAGAATTAGGGGAAGCTACTTTTTCAGCTCTTAACCTCTTAGTTTATTTTAGAGAATCACTTTTATCTAAAAAACTATTTGACAGAGCTCCTGCTAGATTCAGGAGATAATTAGCTCTGAACAAGTCCAACATCTATCTCAGAAAGCTAGATTTAGAGACAGAACAAGGAAAAAAAGAAGCGTATATCAAAGCTTCAGCCATACCTTGACAGGCTGACATGTTGTTCTAGTGCAAGTTTGAATAAAAAAAACTATTTCTATATTCATCGTCCAAATTTTACAAATTGGGGAGTTGAATAAATAAGGTACAGTAAGACATGCCTTAACTCGTTACGGAAGCGGCTAAAATTCTTGTATACTGTACTACTTCCTCCGGCTCAATATTTGTCGTTTTCGTTTATTGAGAAACAAATTTGACTAAATGTATATAAAAATATTAATATTTATGGTATATAATTAATATCATTGAATAAATATTTAAATCTAGTTTTTTAATAAATTTATTTAAAGATACGAATGTTTACGTATTTTTTATAAACGGAGTTGAACTTTTTGTACGAAAACCAACAGCCACAATTGACAGCAACAATTGACTCGGGGGAGAGAGAGAGGGGGAATAGTAGAGAATTTACCGCCATTCGGGAGGAAGCATGAAGCTGAACAGTAAGGACACCGCAGGGTTCTGTACATGGACAAAACACAATACCTTGTCTGTCTTGAGCGACCGGGAGTAGTAGTTGACTTTGTACTGCCTCCGTAGTACAGCTACGGTCTCTTGCTCCCCTGGACTGGCTGGACGAACGGTCTCCAGCCTCCAGCAGAGTCGAGACACACGGAAAGCCTGTCGTGATCGTGACCCGTGCTGTCTCAGCGAGCGAGCGAGAGAGACTACGGCCTTGTTTATTTAGGCCCGGTTTAGATGTATTTTTTTTTTTTTTTGTAAAATAGGCACTGTAGTGTTATCGTTGTTATTTGGTAAATATTGTCCAATCATGGTCTAATTAGGCTTAAAAGATTCGTCTCGTCCATTTCATCTAAACTGTGTAATTAGTTTTATTTTTTATCTATATTTAATGATTCGTGCATGTGTCCAAAGATTCGATGTGACGGAGAATCTGAAAAATTTTGTAAAATTTTTGGGGAACTAAACAGGGCCTTACCTGATTCGGGGCTGGCCGAATTTGCACAGTGCCACCCCTGAACACTGTAGCACTTTTGTTTTTTAGTGCAAAAAATTGTCCAAAACTTGATTAATTAGACTCAAAATGTTCGTCTCGCAAAGTACAACAAAACTGTGCAATTATTTTATGATTTCATCTACATTTAGTACTTCATGCATTTGCCGATATTTTGATGTGATGGAGAATCTCTTTTTTGCATAGTGAAATTTAGGGTGAATTCTCCAATCTAAACAAGACCTACGACCCGTGCACGCCAGTGTGTCGTGCGGGCACGGCATCGGTATCCTCGCGCAAAGGCCAAAGAGCGAGCGGGTCGGGGGAGACTCGAAAAGCCCGGCCAAAACCCTCGCGCCGCCCGGTCCGGTTGCCATCGCCTTTGTTGCTCCAGTCCAGCACAGGCTGTGTGTGAAAGGTGCATGCGTTCCGGCTCGTACACATGCCCGCCCGCACGCACTGGGCCAGCCGCGTACTACGCAGGCAAGGCAAGGCCAGCTGCGATCCCTATCGCCATTGAAAGTTTGAAACTAACCAACAGATCCAAAAGGCCTCATGATACAACACTACTGTCTACTATAGCAGTGCTGCTTTAATTTACTGCTCTTTGTACAGGGCCGGCGCAGCGTAGCTGCAGCTGTACGTGGCACAGGCACCCAACTCCGACGCATCTCATCACATCTCGGTCTCGTTCTCCTTCCCGTTCCCGTCACATGGCGAGGATGGGAGAGGAGGCTCAGCAAAGGCAAAGCAAAGGTCTTTTTTCGTTTGCTGCTGCGCGCGCTCTCGAGCCTTTTACCGCTACTCGAGTAGAGGGCGCCTTTGGCATTGCCTGGAGAAAACTAGGGCAAAGCAGCAGCAGGGACAGGGAGTGAGAGCCCGCCAAGTTGCCCGTGCAAAGGGGCTTTTATCATCTCCATCCATCTCCGGCTCCAAAGCGTGAAATTTCTGGCCTGCTTGCTTTGCCGATCCGTGCATGTTCTCTCATAGCCTCAGCAGCCCTCGGAAAAGTGGTAGTGGAGAGCCCCTCCAATTAGCCTGTCGCGCTGAACATCCCAGCAGCAACGAAAGTTGAAGGTGTGGAATTAGGATTTAGTTGGGCGCGGGCAGCGGAAGCTCATCTTCACTTATTTGGCAATCCGTTGCAACTTTAGAACAATCATGCCATGCGATTTGAACCTTCTTGATCCATAATATAAACGAGCAATGTGCCAAGAGATATTTTGTAGTACTACTATCCCATTTTCTTTAAAAGTTCCTCCGCACGATCTCCATCTGCAATCTTTTTCTTTTTGAATGAACGAAAATCTCCATCTGCAATCTCGGTTGGACCATATAGGTTCAGCAATCAGCACGGCATCTTTATCTTAACCCAACCACCCCGAATTCGTTCATGTCTGTTTACTTTGCACGACGAACAAAGAACATGCCGTTCACGTCACGGTCCGCGTCGCGCCATTGATTGCGGTCAAAGAATTAAGACCTCTCAGTACCACCAGCACAGTGGCAGTACCACCACATTGCCGGCCGGAGCAACCGGCCGACCATGGCAAAGAAGCAGAGGCCCCCGTCAGGTCATGTGCGCCCGCGCCTTGGCAATTGGCATGGCCTGGCCAGGGCCAGCCGCGGCCGCCGAGCGGGTGCGGGTTGTTGCGCGCACCTTCATCGCTTCGCACCTTTCCGGCCTCCAATGATGCCGACGCTTTCGACGGCCTATCGCGTTGCGCGCTTTTCCTCGGCGATCCGCCCGCCCATCATGCCGCCGATCCACTCCACCACCCGATCGCCAATTCCCCAGCGGCATCGCCGCGAGAATCCATCCACACCGCCCGGCGGGCGGCGGCCCCTGCGTGCGGCGTGCGCTTCCATCTTTTTAAAAAAAAAACATAACCCCTTTGCCCCAATGCCCCTTGCTGTTTTGAGACTTGAGAGCAGCTGCCGGCAGCGCTCGTGGATGGCAGATGGCACTGCCGCGGCTGCTGTTAGGCGTAGCACCAGGCCTCGTTTGGTTTCTAGAATTTGCCCTTATATTTTACTATGCAAAAAAAAATCTCATTATATTAAAATGTCGGCACATGCATAGAGTACTAAATATAGATGAAATAAAAACTAATTGCACAGTTTTGTTGTACTTTATGAGACGAACGTTTTGACCCTAATTAGTCAATGTTTGGACAATTTTTACTAAATACAAACGAAATGCTACCGTAGCACTACGCTACAGTGCAAAATGCCAACTTTGCCCGTCTAAAGTTTGGATCTAAACCAGACCTACTGGTACAGTGGTTGTCGTAGGCTGTGTTTACTTCCAAAAAAAAAAAACACTGTGCAGAAAAAAGATTCCCCGTCACATCAAACTTGCGATACATGCATGGAGTACTAAATGTAGATGAAATAAAAAACTAATTGTACAACTTGGTTCTACTTTGCGAGACGAACGTTTTGAACCTAATTAGTCAACGTTTGGACACTATTTGCCAAATAAAGCCAAAACATGCTACAGTACTTTTTTTACACCTTTTTACCCAACTAAACACACCCGCAGTTGCTCTGCCGCGCTGGCGTTGCCGTTCAGACTCCTATTCTGGCCATGTTTAAACGCGCACTGAATGAGCGAGCGGCCCGGCCCGGCCGAGCGGCAGCTGGTCAGGCAATCCTCAGCCAGCAACGGCCGGCACCCCGGCCGACCAAGAGTAACGCCGACGACGACAACGTGGTCCTGTTTTTTTTTTTTTTTGTTAACAATGATGGCGTCATCTACAGCACTCTGAAACCTGAATGCAGCACAGGATGTTCGGTCCGGTCGCCTCCATACGCGCGCGCCAGGGTCTCTTTCTAGAACTACGAACCTCAAATTCCTTTTTTTTCCACAAATCCGGGGTTTGTATATCTGACGACCGAAGACGAAACTGTATTGCTTATATATATGGGAGAAAAAGACAGGATAAACTTGACATTATTGATGTGGTCACTTTTGAAATCCCATCCATTTTTGCACACGTCACGGGCTCACTCACGGCTAGTGGCAGTAAGCTACTGGTACAGCTGATCGAGCCGGATTGCTAGGCCAAGAGGAAGGCGCGGAGGCGGAGCAGAGGGCGGCGGCGTCGCTGACGCTCTTCCTGGCGAGCCCGAGCTGCTGCTGCGACCGCTTGCAGTAGGCGATGGCGCCCTGGATCAGCCCCTCCGCCTCCGACCGGGCGCTGCTGCTCCGCTTCAGCGCCGGCCCGCCGCCAACCCAGGAGCTCCTCCTCGCCGAGGACGACGACAGCGGCTTCGCGGGCGCCGCGGCGGGAGGCGCAGCCGCCGTCATCGCCGCGTGCCGCCACTTGATCACGCCGGAGAAGGACTTGCGCTGGCGGGCGGCCGCGGCCGCGGCGAGCTCCTCCTCGTCCATCAGCTTCTCCTGCTCGATGCTGCTCCGCAGGGTGGTCGGCGCCGCCCTGCCGCTGCCGCTGTGGTAGCCGTAGCCGTAGCCGTTCTTGATCTGGCCAAACACCGCCTTGCAGGCAGTGCTCTTCTTCTCGCCGGGTGGTGCCGCAGCCGCTCTGGTGCTGGCCCGGACCTCGGCGCCGCGGCATTGCTCGTCGGAGCACGAGGTCCTGGCGAACAGAGACCGGAAGAAGGCCCGGGACGCCAGCAGCTTCGCATGCACCGTCCGCGCCGCCTTCCTGCGGCGGGAGCACTCGGTGCGTAGCCTCGCCACCGGCTGCGTGTCGTCGTCGCGGCACCCAGCGGAGTGCGAGTGCTGCAGTGGCGCGACCGTCGCGGCGCTCCTCCTGCCGGCGCCACCACAGACGCCGCCGGCGCCGACGTCAACCTCCTGCGCCTTGCCGCCAGGCCTCGGTGGCGCGGCCTTGTGCGGGGCAGCCGCCGCCGGCGGCGGCGGCTGCAGCCTGCCCCAGCAGAGAAGCTCGTCGACCGCGCCGCTCCGCCGCACCCGGAACTCGAACTCCCCGCACGAGCTGAGATCCAGGTCGATGTACTCCTCCTCCACGAACGAACACACGCTAGCCATTGCGTCGCCGCAGTGCTGACCCGTGGTGGCTCTGGGGCACATTGCTTGCTCCGACGACAGGGCGGGCGAATTGGGGGAGAGAATCGGGTTAATATGGGGGGAGGCAGCGTCAGGGGTTTGAAAAATTTTATGGCAAGCAATGGCAGTGGCCACTGGCCAGCGGCAGCGGCAGGGCGGGGCAGGAAGGGATCCAAGAAAAACAGAATGGGGGTGGGGGGTGGTAGGCAGGGGCCCCCTTGTCTTGGAGGCTGGCTCTGGCTGGGGCTGGATGAATGATTCCAGGGTTTGTCTTGTGCTCACCTCACTCCCTCCACAGTCCACTGTACAGCTCCAGTTGCTCACCTTTCTTGCCTTCTTTGGTTGAGACTTGGGTATTTGTACTGTGCGATGCACTGGGTATTGTACACTGTACAATATGGTCTACTCCTCCCATATTCTACCACAATTACCAATGCACCAGAATTATGTACTTGTGAGATTGCATTAATCACACAAACAGTACTTTTGTCCTGCATGGCTCAAAATTTTGGCTGTGTTTAGATGCACTGAAAAGTGCACTATGCAAAATAAGATTCCCCGTCACATCAAACTTGCGATACATATATGGAGTACTAAATGTGGATAAAATCAAAAACTAATTGCACAGTTTGGTTGTACTTTACGAGACGAACATTTTGAGCCTAATTAGTCAATGATTGGACAATTATTACCAAATACAAACGAAATGCTACAGTGTATTTTGGCTATCCAAATTTTGGATCTAAACACAGCCTTTGTTGAAGAATGGGTCAGTGATGGACTGGTAGGGGATGATGAGTTCTTACTTGGCACTGCCACTGCTGCACATTTTCTTTCACTGGTGGTGCCAGAATCAAAGTCAGCAGAAACTACTGGGAACACAAGATAGTTTTACTTTTTTACTGTTTGTAAGATGAGAGCACGAATGAGTTTATAAAAACAAAAGTATAGGTTGACAAAGCTAGGGTAAACACCTTTGCGCAGAGAAAGGGCCGAGAGCTTCTTTTGTTCCCTTGCGTTCTTTTAGCGTCTGTGATCTTTCTGCTGTCGGAAAAGAACAAAGGGGGAAAAAAAAAGGATGACAATGCAGACGGTTAAAAGAGGTTGACTTTCCTGTGCAACGTCACGATGGCATTGTAGCCAAAGGTGTGTTTAGTGGCTTGAAAAGGGTGAAAAGTGTATTGCATCACGTTTTGGCTTTATTTGATAAATAGTGTTCAACCGTTGACTAATTAGGTTCAAAACGTTCGTCTCGCAAAGTACAGCCAAGCTGTATAATTAGTTTTTGATTTCATCTATATTTAGTACTCCATACATGTATCGCGAGTTTGATGTGACGGGGAGTCTTTTTTTTTTACATAGTACTTTTTTCAGGTAACTAAACACAAGCAAGAAAAATGTTTGCATATATACGTACGGCGTTCGCTTGCACTTGTCATATTTGCAGGTCAATCCCAGCAAAAATCTACAGCGAACAGGACGTGACAGAAAAAGAAACAAAGTTACGTACATGGAATTGAGGCTCTGCACTCTGCTATACTATTTCCCAATGATTTTGTGCTAATGACTCTATTGCTTTACATTGAAGCCTACTGGATGTCTGGATGAACCTCATTCACATCTTTTACCCAGATCATAGGAAGCCAGGTCTTGGTTCGTCCTCGAGGTCATCGAACTCCCACCCGCTGATCTCGTCGGCCTTGCATTCAAGCTCGAACTTGGCCAGCTCCGATTCGGACTCTGACGGCAGCCGTGTCCTGAGCTGAGCCGCGATCGGGGAGTCGCTTCTCGGATGGGGTGACGCGGACACTATCAAGGAACGGGATCGTTTCTTTTTCTCTGCCTGTTCTTTGATCTCAATTTGAAGCACTGGACGTGGCACGGATTCGAACTCGATGCGCAGCTTGTCAATGGTGGTAAACAGATTTTTTACCTCAGGATCATCCCTTCTGCACAAACTATAGGCACAGATCTGGCAGTGTAAAGGACGGCATGCAAATTATGTAGCCTGGACTCGAAAGATAGCACAAGAGGGATCTTGAAAAGCAACTACCTCGTTTTATAGTAATCCTGGTTGGAAGAATATATTGCTCTGATACTATCAACCAAACTGAATGCAGCTACGACCTGAAATAGACGCACACATAGGCCGTGTTTAGTTGGTGAAAAGTTTTTAGGGGAAAATGTCACATCAGATGTTCCGTGCGATGTCGGAAGGGGTTTTCGGATACTAATATAAAAAAACTAATTATATAGCTTGCCTGGAAACTGCGAGACGAATTTATTAAGCCTAATTAATCCGTCATTAGCACATTGGTACTGTAGCACTTTAGTGTCAAATCACGGACTAATTAGGCTCAAGATTTTCGTCTCGCAATTTACACGCAAACTGTGCAATTAGGTTTTTATTTCGTCTATATTTAATACTCCATGCATGTGCCGCGAGATTCGTTAGTGTAGTTTTTCGTGAAAAGTTTTTGGATCTAAACAAGGCCATATTGAAGAATTATGTGGCACAAAAAGATACTTTCCGAGTCAGGGTTCATGATGCCAGCTTTAACTAAAATTTTTGTGTTCTCTTCCATTAGCAGTGTATATTTTTATCATCAATAAACAGGGTAAATAATCATCAACAAAATCACCTTTTTCTCAGTTTGGAGATATTCTTCCTCAAGGTATTTACGAGGGTTTGATTGCTTAGACGGACCATTAGCTCCATCCTCTGCTGACACGGATCTGGTGATGCAACTAAAAATGTTCAGCCACAGGGAAGATGCTTTGAACAAATTAAACTGAAAAATGAAAACCATACCTGTCACCAAATATTTTCAAGTTATCAACAAAGGTTTTGATACAGTCAATAGAAGTGCTTAGCTCTTCCTAGAATTCCAAAAGAAAATTTCAGCAGAACAACTAATATTGCTGTGCAAAAGCTCGTAAACAGAAAGCCTCAATAGCGTATCACTTCTTCGGAAAGTAAAAGTCAAATTAAGTACCATGCATGCAGAAACATGATACTTCATCAATTTCGCAAAGCAAAGTCCACATCTATCCAATTCTTCACTGCAGTCAACATAAGAGGAATGCATGTCAGCAAATATTTTGAGCCTGTAACTTCTGAGAATCATTATTAGTTATTGTTGGAGTATAGGCCCATTAAGGCCCATGTATGCACTCTTATACAGCCACTACCCTATGGGAATTGGCCCAATCAATACACATATTCCAGCATGGTATCCTGAGCTAGGGTTCCATCCCACCCTCCTCCTTCCCCAGAGCCGCCGCCGGGCAGGCAGGCCGCCGTCGGCGCCGCCACCGCCGCCCCCATGGCCGGACGGCCTCCTCCCCCCTCCTCCTTCTTACTTATACTCCTTCCCCCTCTCTCTTCTCCCACCTGGGCGCACGTCGCGCAGAGCTCTGGCGCCGCCGGACCTGGCCTGCGCGCGCCTGCTGCCGCCGCCACAGACCCACGGCCCCCGGGCGCCGCCGCGGCAGGCCCGCGCAGCCCTCCTCCCGCGCGCCCAGTGGCCTCACGGCGCCGCCGCCGTTTTCGCCGCGGGTGCAGGGGGCCCTGGCGCCGGAGCCGGTCCTCCCCTTCCCGACGCGCTGGGGGGCGACGCAGAAGACGCCACGGCCGTGGGCGCCGTCCTCCCTGGCGCGGGCGCCTATGCGGCCGACCTAGCCGCCGCAGCTGCCTCCGCCCGGGCCGCCGCTGCCACCATTGCAGCTGGCCTGGGGATGCCTCCCTCTGCTCTGGCCCCGGCTCCTCCACCTCCGTTTACGACTGCGACAAACGCCCTCACCGCTGCTGCTGCTGTTGCTACTCTCCCCGCTGGGGCGGGCGTGCTGGCCCAGGGTGGTTCTACCTTCCCTGCCGCCCCTCTGCCGCCCCCGTCCCACCTCTACATCGCACGTCCTAACACCACCCTGGCTGCCGCCCTCGATGCTGCCCGTGTTGTGGCTGCAGAGAGCCAGGCTCGGGTCCGTGCCGCCGCCCTCGCTTGGGAGCGCGAGCGGGATGCCGCCGAAGCTCTGGCCCGCCAGATCGCCGATGCGGAGCAACGTCTCGCACTTCCTGTCTTCCACAACGGTGCCACCACCTCCTCCGGCTCGACTGGTCACCGTGCGTCCACCGCCGCGGTCATCGGGCATGATCTGGCAGATCCCCTCGTCGCACAGCTCCACTACCAGGCCGGGGGTGTCCAGAACATCCGGCTGCTCGTTCTGGTCGTCCTCGAGCCCGAGTCGCCCCCCTACGCCCGCTGGCGGGATCTGGTCCTCCTCACCCTTCGCCGTTACGCCCTCGACGACCACGTCCTCGTCGACGCCTCGGTCGTGGCCCAGACCCCCGCGTGGCTACGCCT
This sequence comes from Saccharum hybrid cultivar R570, assembly GCA_038087645.1. Classification (NCBI taxonomy): domain Eukaryota; kingdom Viridiplantae; phylum Streptophyta; class Magnoliopsida; order Poales; family Poaceae; genus Saccharum; species Saccharum hybrid cultivar. The sequence continues at coordinate 1,804,542 of JAQSUU010000043.1, read as the reverse complement.
CGACAGCATCGTCCTCTTCTAGATCATCGGGACGATCTCCCTCGACCTTCACGACATCGTCCGCAACTCGACGGACGCTCGCTAGGCCTGGTTGGCGCTCGAGGGCCAGTTTCTGGGCAATGCCGAGGCCCGGGCTCTGCGTCTCGACGCGAGCTTCCGCACCTTCGTCCAGGGCGACCTCTCCGTCAGCGACTACTGCCGCCGGATGAAGAGCATGGCGGACTCCCTCGGTGACCTCGGCTAGCCCGTGGAGGACCGCATCCTCGTTCTCAACGTCCTCCGCGGGCTCAGTGACCGCTACGCCCACCTCCGGACGTGAATCACACGCCAGAAGTCGTTCCCCACCTTCCTGCAGGTCCGCGACGACCTTGCCATGGAGGAGCTCACTCAGGGAGGCCCGCCGGGGTCCACCCCTGCGCCGGGACCTCACTTCGCTCCAGGGTCCTTGACTACCCTGGCTGCTACCCCGCCGACACGTCCTTCTACTCTGCCACCGTCGTCTGTTCTGGGTCCTCCCCCCGGGCCGAGCGGGGGTGGGGGGCGGTCGTCGCCGCGGTGGCCGCCGTGGGGGCCATGGGGGGCCATGGGGCCAACCCGCCTCCACCACAGCAGCCACGAGGTGCTCCCTGGCCATCCTTCCACAACCCATGGTCAGGGCACATCTCTATGTGGCCCTACCAGGCTCCAGGTGGTGAGCCTCGCCCGCCGGCCGCCATGCTTGCTGGTGCGCCTCCGGGGTTCCACCCAGCGTCCCTGTGGGCTGCACCCTCTGGCGTCTCGCCCGGGCCGGCCGGTTGGAGTCAGGAGGCCTTGGCCCACTCTTTCAGCACTATGGGCCTGACACCTCCTGTCAGTCCCGAGTGGATCGCTGACTCGAGGGCTACCTACCACAGCACCCCCAACCCTTGTATACTCTCGACCATTCACCCTCCCTCTTCCTCTCATCCTTCGTCCATCATGGTCGCAAATGGTTCTTGTCTTCCTGTCACGTCAGTGGGTACCACTGGCACCCCTGGCTCCTTTCGTCTTCCTGATGTTCTTGTTGCACCTTCGATGGTTCACAATCTTCTTTCTATTCGTCGTTTTACAGCTGACAATTCTTGTTCTGTGGAGTTTGACTCTTCTGATCTTACTGTGAAGGATTTGGCTTCCCGGCGTCTTCTGCTCCGATGTGATAGCACGGGGCCCCTTTACACTCTTCGGTTCTCGGCGTCTGTGTCGTCTTCTTCGCCGGCTCTTTTGTCAGCTGCTTTCGCCGCCACTCCATCTGCCACTACTTGGCACCGGCGCCTCGGCCATCCTGGCCGTGATGCCCTGATGCAGCTCAGTCGTAGCTCAGACATTCGTTGTACTCGAACTCACTATGAGCATTTGTGTCATGCGTGCCAACTGGGCCGTCATGTTCGACTTCAGTTTTATAGTTCTTCACATGCGGCCCGCACTTTTGATCTTGTACATTGCGACCTATGGACGTCTCCTGTCATAAGTATTTCTGGCTATAAATATTATCTTGTGATGGTTGATGATTTCTCTCAGTATTCGTGGACTTTTCCCTTACGGGCTAAGTCGGATGCTTTTCCCAAGATTCTCCACTTCTTCGCTTGGGTGTCCACTCAGTTCGGCCTCACCATCAAGGCCGTCCAGTGCGACAACGGTCGTGAGTTCGATAACTCCACGTCCCGTGTCTTCTTCCTCTCTCACGGGGTCCAGTTGCGCATGTCTTGCTCGTATACCTCTGCTCAGAACGGCAAAGCTGAGCGCATGATTCGCACTACCAATGACACTATGCGCACTCTTCTGCTCCAGGCTTCACTTCATGCTCACTTCTGGGCTGAGAGTCTTCACACTGTCACCTATCTCCTTAACCGTCTTCCTTCCGCTGCCTGCCTAGCTCCCACACCACACCACGCGCTTTTCAGTACCCCTCGGTACGATCACCTCCGAGTCTTCGGGTGTGCCTGCTACCCTAACACCACAGCCACCGCTCCGCACAAGCTGGCTCTCCGGTCGACTCTCTGTGTCTTCCTCGGGTACTCCCCGGATCACAAGGGGTACCGGTGCTTCGACCTTACCTCTCGTCGGGTCCTCGCCTCTCGCCATGTGATGTTCAATGAGTCTGTCTTTCCCTTCTCCACCACCACCACTCCCACTTCCACCCCGGAGCTTGACCTCTTCTCACTGTTTCCCACTGACACGGTGGTCGAGCCACCTTTTCAGCTGTCTCCTGCAGGTACTGCACCGCCGTGCCCCTCGCCGGAGTCGTGCCCCAGCTCGCCGCCGGCCAGTGACACCTCTGGCCCTGCTCCCTCGCCAGGCCTGGAGGGGTCCCCTTCCGGGTCGGCTCCCGTCACTACGCCTGACGCGGGGTCCGGGACGTCGCCTCCGGCGCCACCGCCGCGCTTCGCCCGGCCGGTGCTCGGGCCGCGCCGCCTCCGCCGCCCCCACCGGTGGCCCCTTCTTCGCCGAGGTCACCGGCGACTTCTTCCCCGCCGGCGACACCGACTCCACCGCCGCGGCCTCCGCCCGCCCGTGTCGCGACGCCGGTGTACCACCCACCGCTTCTTCACCGACACCCACGTCACGTCCACCCTATGGTGACGCGACACGCGGCTGGGACCCTGCAGCCCCCCGGGCTCTTGCAACGATGCCTGGGGACTCGCAGGTCTCTCCGATACCCTCTTCCGTCCGCGTGGCCTTGTCAGACCCTCACTGGCGCCGCGCGATGGAAGAGGAGTACGCGGCCCTTCTCGCCAACCAGACATGGGTTCTGGTGCCCCGTCCGCCGGGCTCCAATATCGTCACCGGCAAGTGGATCTGGACACACAAGCGCCGGGCCGATGGTACCCTCGAGAGGTACAAGGCTCGCTGGGTTCTCCGGGGCTTCACTCAGCGCCCTTGGGTCGACTATGATGAGACCTTCAACCCAGTGGTCAAGCCGGCCACCGTTCGCACGGTGCTCTCACTGGCTCTCACTCGCTCCTGCCCGTATATCAGCTAGACGTGAAGAATGCCTTCCTGCATGGTCTTCTCACTAAAGACAGTTTACTGCAGTCAGCCAGCGGAGTTTGTTGACTCCTCTCGTCTTGACATGTTCTGTCGGCTCAACAAGTCTCTCTACGGCCTCAAGCAGGCCCCCCCCGGGCATGGAACCATCGGTTTGCCGCTTTTCTCCTGACACTAGGGTTTGTGGAAGCTAAGTCAGATACATCCCTGTTCATCTATCACCGTGGGGCTAAGGCTGCGTACCTGCTGCTCTACGTTGATGATATTGTCCTCACAGCCTCCAGTGAGTCACTCCTCCACCGGATCATCACCTCTCTTTAGCAGGAATTTGCTACGAAGGATCTCGGTGTGCTCCACCACTTCCTCGGGGTCACTGTTGAGCCTCATCCAGCAGGGTTACTTCTTCACCAGCGACAGTATACTCTTGATATCCTGGAGCGAGCTGGGATGACTGACTGCAACCCCTGCTCCACTCCAGTTGACACATAGGGCAAGCTGTCAGAGGCCGATGGCACCCCAGTGACAGATCCCACTGCATACCGGAGTCTTGCTGGTGCACTTCAGTACCTCATCTTCACCCGGCCGAACATCACCTATGCCGTTCAGCAGCTCTGTCTCCATATGCATGACTCCCGGGAGCCCCACCTCACTGCTCTCAAGCGTCTCCTTCGCTACCTCCAGGGCACCGTCGACTACGGCTTGCTACTCCACCGCCGTTCTTCCTCCACCGACCTGATTGTCTACACTGACGCCGACTGGGGCGGCTGTCCGGACACTCGGCGCTCCACCTCCGGCTACGCCGTCTTCTTAGGCGGCAACCTGGTGTCCTGGTCGTCCAAGCGCCAGCAGGTGGCCTCCCGCTCTAGTGCCGACGCTGAGTACCGCGTTGTCGCCAACGGCGTGGCTGAGGCCTCTTGGCTCCGGCAGCTCCTTGGAGAGCTCCATAGCCCTCTCCTACGGAGCACGTTGGTCTACTGCGACAACGTCAGTGCGGTCTACCTCTCCACCAACCCTGTTCAGCACCAACGGACCAAGCATATCGAGATCGACCTCCACTTTGTCCGCGATCGGGTTGCCATCGGCGAGCTGCGGGTCCTCCACGTCCCGACCACCTCCCAGTTTGCCGACATCTTCACCAAGGGCCTCCCATCCTCGACCTTCACCGAGTTTCGCTCCAGCCTTAACATCACCAGTGGCTAGTTGCGTCTGTGGGGGGTCTCGTGTGTGTATTTTCTTTCATGTCCAGTCCATAACTCCGCTGCGCTGGAAGTTCAGACTGCGGGGGGGTGTTGGAGTATAGGCCTATTAAGGCCCATGTATGCACTCTTATACAGCCACTACCCTATGGGAGTTGGCCCAATCAATACACAGATTCCAGCAGTTATCACAATGTGTTGTTCAGGGGTTTAGGGAGAGAGCCTACTTACTTGGTCTGCTTTTCCCTTAGCTCTTCAAACAAGGACTGCAATTTCCATGTATCTTTCAAAAAGCTGATCCATGCACTGACAGTGCTTACTTCTACTCTGCATGATGCTATGGATCTTGAAAGTTCATCTTCCTGGGGATATGACAGAAAATAAAAAATAAAAAATAAACAAGTGAACTGTGCTAACACAATGCATTTCTTAAACTAGAAACTAACAAACAGAAAGTTAACCTTTGTTTTTAGGTGCAACACAATCTGATTGCTGGCTTCATCAAATTGGTCGCGTTCCTCTCTAGTTTTTTTAAGCTTCACTGTAGCTACTTTCAATTTAGTATTCACCTGTAATATGAGTTTCAGAATCACTCTTAAAAACAAACCTATCGTGTAAACATTAGCCTCTACGAATAAGTAAACCAAACCAATAAAGATGTCAGATTTTAATAGACTGCTTCACCAAAAAGCAGGTCACACTAACTTAAAATATATTTGAGATGCAGGCATTAATAACATTTCTTTTCTCAAATGGTAATAATAACATTTCTGAGAAACTGATATCACATTCACAGGTCATAGTAATAATAGCATTCATATTACCACATTATAAACTAGTGTCTTGTATCCTAAGAGGAAGAAGAACTTATGATGGCTTATCAAAAAAACAATTACTTTTATCAACTATATAGGTAACATCAATGTCCATGGCAAAATTTGTTGGTTGTCTCCACCCTGAACTGTTTAGCAAAAAAATCCCAGCAATTTTGCCACTATGTAAGTTGCTGAAATATATTGGAAGAAATATATTGAACAATAGATCTTCATGGTGGAAATAGAAAGAAGAATATTGCCTTCTTCAGTTCTGCCTCAAGTTGATTCCTTTGCTCCTCAAGTCCAGAGATCTCAGCAACTAATTCCTTTTATAAAACTTAATTGATTAAGCATCAATCAGGCAGATTGCAGAAGCATAAAACCAATTGCATGGACTAAGGATTGAAAAAAAAATATTGGAACAGCTTGGATATCCTGCTATATTTTTTTTTCTTTTGCAACTGCTTTGATGGATATGGTATTTGAAGTTAAAGTCTTCCTTTTGTTTCATTGGGAAATTATGGGGTGTTTTTTTCTGCCAATATGGATGTAGATTAAATCCTTGTTTAACCCTCTGACATAATCATTTAGCTAATAAAATACTATGGTGGTTTGCAGATGACTCAGTCACAAGCTAGTAGCACAAAAAAATACCTTTTCTATACCACTAACTTCATTTGTTTTGGTGACACGGAAGATAAGAGATTCTTCCTTTTGTAGCCTGCATTGTAAAGCATAGACAGTCAATTCAGTTTAAGCAGAGAGTGTCATTTCAAATGTTTTGGAACCAAATAAATCAGTGGCTCTGAAATGAACAAAAATATGCATTAGAGGAATTAACAGCATAACATATGTGTTCGATATATATAAGTATGCAAGCATGTTTATGATTGATACATGCTAAATTGCTGAGACTAAATATACAGCACAAAGAATGCTCAAGGTATAAACCTATTTTCCATGATACGTTTTTCTGCTTTTGCAGATGAATTTGCAAGGGATTCAGACAAAACCTTCAGTTTATCGACCTGCAAAGTTTTATAAATGGACATTAATATAACACCCATGTATCACTTCACAAGGGAGGACAATTAAATAAGTTTTATCAAACAAAAACGCTTTAGATTCTTCTGCTCTATTAAATTTAAGTGCTAAGTGAAGAAGCATGCAGCAAAAATAGAAGTGAAATTAATTTCGAAATAATAGGAGCATCGTGCCTTCTCAAAATGAGTCTCCAATGAATCACCAGGATGTATTGATTTCTTCTTCAATAGAAGTTCTTCCATTCTAGAGCAAAGTCGAACCTCAGAAACTGCCTTTTTGAAACCCTGCAAACAGTATCATAAAGACATTGAATCTGCTTACACTAACTATATTAATAACAATGATGAATAGTAAGTTGAACCATACTGGAATATGACAGGGAAAGAAAACCTCAGTCAACTACTGATACCTAAAGACAGCATGCATGCATGGAATAGACAAGAAAAAAAAGGTTTCTGAAGTTAAAAAGGAAAACATGATATATTTCAAAAAAGAACTAAACAATGATTAAAATCCTATCAAACAGTTGAAATTACTTTTTCCTAACATAACATGTCCGTATTTGGAATAGAAAAAAACGACCTAATATACACTTCATAAATGTTCCGTGCACTTGCACAAAGATTAGTTTACAAATATGTATTTTAAACAAATCAGAGGCACAATATATTCATTACCATACCATTTAGTTGGCCTCTAGGAGAAATAAATCAATCTTACAAATACATTGCATGACAGTGCTCCCTTTTATCAATTGAAGGAAAGGATAACCCACAGTTGTACAAGCTGAATAACTTTAAACTTAGGCCTACCTCAGTGGTTGTTTGAGATTTTTTATTCTGATTGCCGGTTGATGTAGCACGAAGAGCATCCATTGAATTTATCTGCTGTTGCAACTGAGTAATTTCATTATCTAATCTGGAATTGAGAAAATAGAGGTTTAATTTTTAAAGCATGTAAACATGGACACGCAAAAATGGAACTATAAGCACCTTCAACCCCTGCCCAAGAGAAAAGAGAGAACCTTGCAATGTCAGCATTTATCTTTAGCCCTGAGACCGCAGTCTGAGCAAACTCAAGCAGCTCATCACGTTTTGCCTGGAAAGGGAGAACATAGAAGCCAACATCACAGTTGATGCATTTTATGCTTTTGTTGGCATCTAATAACACCAGGTAGAAAGTACATTTTACATGATTTATGCAAGATAGCTCAACGATCAAATAACTCATATGTTGAGGTGGATCTAAAAGGTTCTACGATTAAAAGTAGTTATACATGAGTACATAGTTTAATACTGAGAATAGGTAAAACAAAAAGGAAATTCATACCAACACTTCGTCACTATAACTTGAGAATAATCTTGCCAGGTCCTTTAAACTACTCAAGAGTGCATTGTGCACATCCTTCCCTCCCGAAAGGCACATTCTGTAATGAAGAACCATAGCGTTATATGTTGCTTGAATAGAGGTAAGATGGAAAAATTGAAAGGAGTATATAACTCATATTAATGTGCTAATTGCTAAATATAGTGCAGTGGGGTAAGATGGAAAAAAAAATTGTAAGTGAATCTGTACACAATGAACTTTGTGATCATGCATACATAGCCATCTTTTTGTACACTAGGCTCGAGACTTGTTGTGTAAGAAACAGACGCGATCATATATGAATGGAAAATTTTCAAGAACCGAGTAACAAGACATCAAATGGTTGAATAACTTGCCCAAAAACTTCTGAGATCAATGAAACTTCTTCCTCAGTTGGGGCTTCCCTAATCTGATCATAGAAGACGAGTCAAAATTTTGAAATTACCAAACAATGGTACCTACATGGCTACAACGAGACCATTGCAACACCAAATTGCACGGCCACAAACCCAACTCACCAACGAGAGAACAACACACTCGAGGGCTTGGCTGTAGAGGAAGACATGGAAAAAGTTCATCGGCTCCGCGCTGCTCTCGTAATCGATGTACAGATCCTGCAACGCCCGCAGGCACAGGTGGTCCGGCGCCTAATGAGTCGGGATCACGCAAAGCCATCCAAAAACTTGTGGAAAAGCCAGCAGCCAGGGAGGGATGCTGACCAGCAGGGGCGCGGTCTGGTCCGTATTGTCCCCAAGTTGCGGCTTCCGCACCGCCGTGGTCGCGCGCTGGGTCTCCTTGAGCGCGACGAGCCACCGGCGCAGCAGCTGCACCCGCTCGTCCCCTTTGTAGGTGAGCGCCGCCTCTTCCAGCCTCTTCGCCGCCACCTTCACGCTCTTGTAGTTCCGGTTCCCCTGCGAGAGAACAGGCGCAAACCCTAGTCACGGACGATCGCCGGGAATGTACGGACAAGGCGGCGGCCGTTGATGAGAGCGGAGCTAGGAGGTGGTCGGTACGGTGATGAGCCTGGCGCCGCCCGCGACAGCCTGGCCGGCATGGTGGACGCCACTGACGACGGTGTCAAGGGAGGTGCGGACGGTGCGGGTGAGGAGGGAGCTGCGACCGCCGCTCGCCTCCACGGCGCGGTGCACCGCGCTGCGGAGCCACGACATCGCCCCGCGCCCCGGTCGTCGCCCGTCGGCTTCCCCGCCTCTTCCCCCTCGAACTCTCGTTGACACAAATAAGCGGAGAGCGTCTCGTGCGCAGGAGGCGGGGACGCGAGCGGAGCAAATGCGCCGATGCAGGGGTGCTCTTCCCGTCCCGGTGGCGCGGTGCGGCCTACGAATGCGTGCGCCCGCGAGAAATTTGGACAATTGCCATTGATTGAACCCTCTTCAGCTGTGATCAGCCGCCGCAGCGGTCGGTCCATTCATAGCTGCAACAATCCCTACATAAATCTTTTTTTTTTGTGATTCCCTACATAAATCTTTCAGCTGCGGCTAAGCCACAGAGAAGGCGAACAAGCCTTATTCTCAAACTTTTTTTTTGCTGAAATGTCATTTGATTCATTTGTTATTTATTTAATGGATTTCGGTAAAGAATAACCGTGAGCTTTCAATTTTTTTGATTCATTTGTTATTTATTTAATGGATTTCGGTAAAGAATAACCATGAGCTTTCAATTTTTTTTCCGTGGCCCTGGTCCCTGGAGCAATGAGATCCTCTATGGTCAATTTACTTAAGGAGATGCTAGCGTCCGGATATACAGCGTCCAGGACGTGTCTGAATGCTGCTTCATCGGCCAACGGTTAAACGATTCCATCACCCATGGGCTGGCGTCGCGGCCCACCGACGGGAGTCCGATCAGGCTGCTCGGAGTAACAAACAACGAAGCGGTATCCCTGCCCTGCACGCGTAACAAAGAAGGGGAGAGCTCACGCTCGAGTCCGTGCCACCATCCCTCGGCGTGCCCCCTGCGCCGACCCCTGCCGCGCCCCCTCCGCAGTCTGAGAAGGATGCAAGGCAGCAGAAGGCGAGGAGGAGACACCGAGGTAAGGCAGCAGAAGGTGAGGAGGGAAATGCAACACCCAATCTACTTTTAAAACATTCAGATGCAACACTTGCAACATACGTATGTAGACATATGAAACACTTAAAACATTACTCTGAAACACTTACAAAAACACCTAAAAACATTTGAAACCATTCCAAACATACGCAACATTCACGTAAAACACTTGCAACATATGTGCGAAACATATGCAACATCTAGATAAACACTCTTGCAATAAAACATCTAAAAAAATAGAAGAAACATTGGGAATAGAGGTTGGCAACGTACGTGTACAACCATTGCAACATATACAACATCGTGATCGACTTTTTGCAACATCCATATGAAACATTTGTAACATACCTCTGCAAACATCTGCAATACTTGAAATAAACGCTTGCAACATGTAATTTCAAGTGCAACATCTACTTACTGCTTACGAAATGGAGGCTTGCCGGCGTGTGGAGTTCGCTGGAGACAGCCACGCCGTCGCCACCATCGACCAACGCCCCATCGACCAAATCGAATCCGCCAACCACCAGGCCGCGAGGACCCTTTCGTGGCCGCCGATATCATGGACTCCATGCAGCCCCTGCAGTAGGCGCCGTAGTCCCCACCACCACCGGATTTCTCGTTGCGCAGTGGATGTGGTGGAAGGAAGCAGCAAGGCAGAGTGGGGCGGAGATGCGCGATGCGGCCATGCGGGCGAGCGGCGCGAGCGATGCCACGCGATGTGGGCGATCGGCGCGAGCAGGTTGGTCCGTCTGTCCGAACGCCCGAGTCTAATCGTTATCGATTTACTTGTGCCTTTATCATTGATAGGTGGTCCTAATGCTTATCAGACCCACCTGACAAATACATCATGTAGTTAGATCCTGCTTGGTTCATTTCTAAATTTTGCCATGCTAAATATTTGGCAAGCCATGATTTTAGCTAGTACTTGGTTTGCTACCAAAACTTGCCAAACTCTCGCATTTGGCTTGTCAAATCTATAGAATGTGCGGGCTCTAAAACACCTGAGCATGGAGAGTTGACATTCAAACATTGGTGGACAATACGAAGATGTTTGGTTGCAAGTAATACAAGCATAGAATGACCTCGATTCATCTTACCTAGGTTACTTGATCTATCGAGTTGTATTCCTAGGGAGCCCATTGTGCATGCCTAATGTCATGCGTTATGTAATGCAACTCTTCTATCCTAATACAATAATGCACATGGCTAGTACATATTCAAAGAAGACAACAATGTTATATATGTGTCAAAATATATGTATAGCTTGGTTACGCTAATAGAGTTGTACAGTAGATGCAGCCGCAGCCGCACCCAGCCCAAGTAGCGCAGCCAAGCTGCCTAATTCACAATTTGCAGTGTAGCCACGGCATCCGACTTGTGGGATGTAAAAGCTAAGGCAAAAATTGATCCCCTTTAGATTAGCTAATATAGTTAACATGGGTCTTGATTTATCGTTTAAACTACATGTCATCCTCTGCTGGCTCCCGCAGCGCTGCACCCTGGCGGAGTCCCGCCGCGTCTGCAAGGCGTGGCGCGCCATCGTCGACGCCCGGGGGCTGCTACTCCCACACCTCCTGCCGCACGCCGTGCACGGTGCGCGGCATCTTCGTCAACTACTCAACTTCATCGACTACCAGTGCCCGCGCCTCTTCGCCCGCGGCCCGCCCCTCGTCGAAGCGACCAGGTTTCATGCCCATCGTCGATCACTGCAATGGCCACCTGATCTAAGGACGCGGCAAAGAGTTTTACGTTGTCAACCCGGCGACGCGACAGCGACGTTGGGAATGCCTGCCCCCTCGCCAGGCCCGGCCCTGGGGCAGGGCGAGCGGGGCGGCCGCTCCAGGCCTTCGATGAATAAGGGCCCCAGCAGCCGTGTGTTGGACGTAGTAGAGCTTTGAGCAATAGCTAACCAGTCAGTATGACGCTGACGCTTTGCTTAAAAAAAGTAGAACGCGCGCTGGTGCAGTCTTTAAATCTTGCACGCCCGCACATCCTCCTCTCCAGATTTCTGGATCCAATGGCCATCCGAAATCGCTAATTCCTCCAGTTGTGCTAAATGGATGATCAACTTTTGCATAAATAATGAATGTTAAAGTTCAAGTGTTTATTATTAGATCGATGATAATTTTGCATAAATAAATGTTAAAAAGAATTTTAAGGTGATTTAATATGTACTTCCTTAGTTGCAATGTAAATTGTACTTCCTCCCGTTCTAAATTAAAAAAACTCGACCCGTAGGGGTAAGACAGCATCAGGCATCGTACTTTAGAAAAAGACCTGGCATCATGCTTTACAAAAAGACCTTCTCACGCAGGTCGAGAAAACCCCTGAACCCCTGCCCTACCTATACACAACGGCACCACAACTCCCGTGAGACTGAACTGGCCTTAGAACTGTGCTTTGACGTGGGGCAGACGAGGGGATTTTTTTTCAACGCACAAATAAATGGTGTCTCCTTTGGCCAACAAATCTGCCCCCGATGGGGTTCGAACTCTGGCCGGCAGGGTGCAAAGCGCATAGCCAGACCAACTCGTTTAGCGTTCGCTTGCCTCCGTCTCAAATTATAAGATGTTTTCTAAACATACCATATATCTAGGTGCGTAGCAAAGGCTATGAATCTAAAACAAAAATTCCTTATAATTTGAAATAGAATCAGTAAATTGTTTTTCTTTTGTCCTAAATTAAACATGTCTATTTATATGCAACATCTAACAAGATTTCGAATGATCCTGAGTACAAATAAATTATTTCATAAAATATTGCTTATATATTTCAAGTGTTTATTTGTAACATTTAATATATAATCATATAGTATTATTTATTATTAAGATGGCTGTATTATGGGGCCCTGATGATTACATGCGCCGCTCCAGGCCCTATAAAACACAGGACCGGCACTGCCCCTCGCATGGAGTTAGGTCTGGTTTAGTTCCAAAAACAACAATGCATTGCAAAATCGTCTCTTATTCTACGGACTCGATGATAAATAGTCTGTTAACCAAAATAAACATTCTAATATAATTCACCATAGTACACTTGTTAATTTTTCGCAAGATTCTAGAAATCTAGCAACAGATGGAGAGCGGGAAGTCATTGATCATTGGTAGCCAGTAGAACACGGTAGGATCATCGGCCTTGTTCCTGTGATGACGTGAAATCTGTCGTCCGCTCTTGGCATGGCCTTGTTTCTGTGATGACGTGAAATTTGTCGTCCGCTCTTGGCATGGAGCCACTAGCGGAACCAGAGGGCTACCCCCCCCCCCCCCCCTTTATGGTATGTTTTTTTAAAATGCACCTGCTTCAGCCATTGCAGAAGTAGCTATTTCAATAGAAAAAAGTTCCTGTAGGTACTTTCTTCATGCCTTACCTTCGTCTTGGCATCCAATTAGTTTTTGCTCTGGTTTCGCCTCTGCACGGGGCAGCGCAAGATCGTGGTCTCCTTGGCTATCGCATCTTAGCCAAGTACCATGATGAATGGCGAAGGTAACTCGGATCAGTCACTGGGTGGTAACGCCGTTATCACCACCGCCGCCGTCCGCATAGCACACGAGACACGATTGATGAAAAAAAAAAACGAGCGGCACGTGAGGCAACTAGATGGAATAGATGGAATCCATCGGATCCACAAACATCGGCCTAGACACTTGAATTGGACATGGGTAGGGTCCAGCCCAGATAATATCCATGACGAAATTAATTTAAATTAATTATCTGGCTGCTTTAAGAATCGTGCAAATTTTTTCGAAAGGACCACTAGAGCAAAACTCTATTTTGCAGGTTAAACTTAACAAACGATACGTGTATCACGTGATTAGAACACCAATAGACCTTGAAGAGGGCAAACATGCGCGGCCATTTCTTGGGAAATCAGAGAAAGGGTATATGATGATAGTGGACCCTCAATGAACTTAGTGGGCACAGAGATTGGGTGCTAAAACGTCACAATAACCTTGGGTGCTCTGCCCTTGTGGGAAGCGGTGCGCTTGAACCCCAGTCAACAAATTGATGGACCGTGGATTTTGGAGGATGACAACAAGGTGCTGCCAGAAGAGAATTGTGAATGGGAGTCTGGTAACGAATAATGTTATGGTGATGAAGACACAGTTGCATTCGCTTCCTGTGACGAAGAGGTCGTTTTCTTTGCGGTATCATTTATAGGAATACCTCAAAAGTTCAATACTGTACTGCCCATTAAATCAATTAGTATTTCTCTGTGTATCAGTGTATGTTTTGTGATTGCAAGAAAATGATCGTGTCTGACCATTCCTGATCTTAGTTTTTTACGCTACTTTGCAGCTGTCGAAATCAGTTCCAACTTTAGGTTCATAATAGTGGCCGCGTCGCAGTTAGATTTTTCAAACACATGTGAATATGTAATTATACAATACACACGTCTCAGTCCCTTCTATGGCAAGCACACCATGCTGCATGTTTTGCAGCGCAGCTTGTCGTAGCAAGGGGAAGAGTGGGGATATTGGATCGTCTTCGAAGATAGGATTTGAAGGATATATGCTTGGAAAATATGTCCTCCCCCGATCCTTACAACGCCGTGTATTGCTCTGGAAGCCTAATCGATGCCATTTACGACCAGGATAGGACAGAAAGGGAAGGCGGGCCTCACAGTCCCCATCCATACATGCTAGAGAAAACCGCGATTGTCCTAGTTTCTTGTCTTCTGTCACCAACTTCACCACAACTTGACATAGAGACAAGTAGCCGCCTCCTTTTATTTCTTACTATAGGGCTGTTTGATCCGTCCAACTAAAATTTAGTTAGCTAAAATTTCAAAGCTAAATTTTAGCTACCTAAAAGTTTTTCTAGCTAAAATTTGATTGGGGTTTGGATGCTTCAGTTAATAGACTTCGCTAAACTTTTGCTGGGATGTTTAGATCCTCTAGCTAATAAGCGCGGTTAAACTTTAGCTTAGGTTTAGCTGGTTTAGCTAAACTCAGCTAAATTTTAACTGGACCGTTTGAATCTGACAACTAAATTTAGTTGGTGATCAAACAGGTACAAGGGTGTTGGTCAAGTCAAGGAAGGAAGAGAGATGTCGCGTGAAGGCGTCGCTTTCCGCCACCTCTCTGCTCCGCTCGTGCCCTGCCTCCAGCTGCTCCCCAACACTCTCGTCCCTGTCTTTGTCAAAAAAAACACTCTCGTCCTTTGTCCCTACGCTTCGTCATCCGGTCATTCCAAACCAGCCACCCATGGCCGGTCAACTCGCACAGGCGCCGCCCCGTAGGAGACCCCTGCCCCTAGGGCGAGACGGTGCCTGAACTGCCCGTACCGTACGTGTCCCCCTCGCGGCGCCGATGCGACGCGTCGTTGCGTACTGGTGGCACCAGGGCCGTGTTCACTTCCCAAATTCGGGGCACCGATTCGGACACTGTAGCAACTTTTGTTTTTTAATGCAAAAAATTATCCAAAAATTGATTAATTAGACTCAAAATGTTCGTCTCGTAAAGTACAACAAAACTGTGCAATTAGTTTTTGATTTCATCTACATTTAGTACTACATGCATTTGCCGGCATTTTGATGTGATGAGAAATCTCCTTTTTGATTAGTGGAATTTAGGGGGAGAATTTGTGATCTAAACAAGGCCCAGGGGGTTCACGTCTCCCTAAGTCGCCGCGCCGCGCGTTATCCTCCAGTGCCAGTGCGCTAGCTGACCACTGGATGGAGGTGTGGGTTTACACTCATTTTTCCCGGTCCTTGTGTCCACACGCACACGCCAGTGTCGTCCCTCCCCCGCGCGCACGCGAAACACGCAGCCTCGCCTCGTCTGTCATCAGACTTTTGTCTATGATGATCAGGAGCAGAGAAAGCATCACGGTGCAGCGAGAATTCCTCTGAAAATAATGGATCCGATCCAGCGTGCCAATCAATCCGATTCCGTCGTGCCACGGTGCCATCTAATCTAACGAGCCTGAAACGTGTGCATCGGCCGCGTCTGATGATCTCGTCTCGTGGTGGGGCGCACGACGGCACGACAACGACGACCGCGCCTGCCCTGCCCACTGCTCTGGTCGGGTAGCGTGCGGGCGACGGGGGCCGCTGGAGACTTCCGCGGTCCTTCCCACCTCGCGACGCATTGATTCGGAGGACCTGGGAGTTGGGAAAGCACGAGCACTACCACCGGGCTAGAGATAATCGCCTCTATTTTGCTCAGAAACGAGAATTCCTGGTCCCAAGAAAGGCATGTTGCCAATTTGTCGCTGCTGAATGGAACCTCGTTGATGTCGACGTGCACGCACAAACGGCCAAGGGAGGACCAGCGGTGAAAAGTGAAAGAAACCCTATTTAATCCGCCAACTAAATTTTAGCTGACCAAATTTAGCTGCAGAGATCAAAACAGTCAGCTAAAGTATAGCTGGCTCTAGCTGTTTCAGATTAGCTAAATTTAGCTGAGTGTATTAGCTGAAGCCAAACACCCTAGCTAAAATTTAGCTACGAGAATTTTTAATTGAGAAAAGTTTAGCTTTGAAATTCTAGCTAACTAAACTTTAGTTTTGTGGATAAAAAGGGACTAACGTCGGATGCTTGGCTACTTGGCCTGGTGCCGTGATCTACCGTTTCTTCCTCTTCTTCGGTGATGGTAAAATGCTCATAATCATAAACACAGAAGAGGATCTAGGATTAGTATATATGTCAAAACGTTGCTAACGTCATATTAGAGGTAAATGTCCTGACCTTCCTTTAGAATTACGTCAACGAGCTACAAGATCAAATACAGGCGTAGTAGGTATTTTTTTTTATAATATGTACCTGTATTACTGGTTAAGGAACGTACAAATACGAGTACAAACACAGATACGTACGAGGAGGATACAATGACAGTTGTTCCACCCGTATTACACAAAGGTCCCTAACAAAATCAGAAATTGCAAATAAGCCCTTGGACCAAGTGAATCCCAACTTCGCCAGAAGCTTCCTTCGTCGGCCGCCGCCGCCGCCGATTCCTTGCCGGTCGCCGGCAACGAAGAAGAAGAAATCCTGGCTTCCCCAGATCTGGAGGAGCCCCATCGCTATGAAGCTTTTAGAAGAGCCGCAGCAGCCACCTGACGCGGACGCCAGGATGAAGATGACGATGAACGAGCATCGGCCGAGGACGCGCCCTGAACTCCTCCGACCTTGGATCAAAGCTCGCCGGCGACACGCGCCACAGGAACACAAGCTCGATCCACTCTCCAACCAACCGTTACACCCACAGCAGTCGAAGCATCCTTGACAACGGCCGCCGCCGACATCACCGCCACCAAAGCGACGGAGTTGTCGGAGACCACCCAGACTCCTGAACAGACGACCTCCACACACTCGTCGCCGGCGCCGGAGCAGAGCGTCGTCGAGACGGGGAGGAGTGCGAGAGGACCTTATTCCATCGCGGCACCGTCGTCGCCGCTGCCTCGACGTCAACGCCACCGGAAACCTAACCCTAGATGAACTAGGACCTACTTCTCCAACCGGCGAGAACGCAGCAGATTTCCACACCTCACCGAGGCCCGAAGGCCGCCGGAGGCGAGGAAGACCGCCGGCCTCGCTGGTGGAGACTAGAGCACCCCCGTTCGCCAGTAGCTGGGCGAGAAAGTTCGAGAGGAGAGGAGTAAGTGGGAGACGTTGTAGATTGGTAGGATTGGCGTAGTAGGTATTTGGAATTACGTCAACGAGCTACCAGATCAAATACGGGCGTAGGTAGAGTTTGCCTGACAACCTGTAAACCACGAAAATGACAGGATTAAAAGGATCGCGATAAAATATCCAAGGCCACCCTCTACCTGAGATCCTCGGAAAATGACAGTGATATGCTTTCCCCACTAACCAAAAGCTACAGCGCTTCCAATATTACCTCCATGGCTAACCAAATCTCCAATCACCAAGCACCGGTTCCGCGTTCCTGTGGGTAGGCAGCGCCTACTACCTGCTGTGTGCCTGTCCTGCCAGTTCGCAGATTCACTTTCAGCCCGCCGCCAAACAAGCTGCAGGTTTCTGAGCAGCTCCTGTCCTGTGCTAATCATCCACCATGACTCCCATGGGGCCTTGATGCTGCCTGCCAGCCTCGACGTCTCTGTTCGACCATGAGCTGCTTGTAGAGCCACGCTGATGGTCTTGCCGCGATTCATCTTCCACCACGTCCATGGCTCGCCCCGTTCTTGACATGCTCCTGCGGGTCGCCGTCGTGCTGTCTGCGCTGTCGCTCGCCGCGCGCGCCGCGTTCACCCCGGCGGACAACTACCTCGTGCTCTGTGGCACGGCGGAGAACGCCACGGTCGACGGCAGGACGTTCGTCGGCGACGCCAGCCTCCCCGCCTCGGTGCTGTCGGCGCCCCGGGGCTCCGAGGCCAACGCGTCGGCGGCGGGATCGGCCAGCGGCTCCGACGATCCGGCGCTGTACCAGTACGCGCGCGTGTTCGCGGCGCCGTCCTCGTACACGTTCGCGGTCAAGAGTCCAGGGCGACACTTCGTGCGCCTCCACTTCTTCCCTTTCCGGTACCAGTCCGGTGACCTCGCCGTGGACGCCAGGTTCAGCGTGTCCGTGCAGAGCCTGGTGCTCATCGACGGGTACGCGCCCGTCAACGGCACGGCCGTGGTCCGGGAGTTCTCGTTGAACGTCGCTGGCGGCACGCTGGCGATCGCGTTCACGCCGACGCCGACGGGAAAGGTGGCGTTCGTGAACGCCATCGAGGTCGTGTCGCACCCCGACGACCTCTTCGGCGACAAGGCGCAGACGGTGAACCCCATGGGCCGCTACACGGGGCTGTCCACGCAGGCGCTGGAGACGGTTCACAGGGTTAACATGGGCTCTCCCAAGATCACGCCCAGGAACGACACGCTGGGGAGGACGTGGCTTCCCGACGAGAGCTTCCTGGTCGACAGTTCAATCACGGTGCACAAAGAGGTGCCGCCCTCGAAGCTCCGGTGGACGGCAGGCTTGGCGACGGCCGAGACGGCGCCAGGCATGGTCTATGCTACAGCGACGGAGATCAACACAGATCTGGTGTCCGCCAGCACCATAAGCGTGCAGTTTAACATGACGTGGAAACTCCAAGCCACGCCGGGGTCGGCGTACCTGCTCCGGCTACACTTCTGCGACATAGTTAGCAAGGCGGCGAACGGATTGGTCTTCAACGTCTACGTCGGCGGATGGAATGTGCTGCCGGACTACGAGATCTCCAAAGACACTTTCAGCGTCGTGGCCGTGCCGTTGTACAAGGACTTCGTGCTCAGCGCCAAGGACGCCAAGGGCAACATCACCGTGAGCATCGGGACGTCCACGCTGGGCAACGCGGACCCAGACGGCGTCCTCAACGGCCTCGAGATCATGAGAATGATCGGGAGCACCGGCGGCGATGGCGCCGCCTCGTCGCAGAGCGGCTCAAAGAAAACCATCATCGCAATCGTCGCCGGTTCGGCCGTCGCGGGGGTCTCGGCGGTGATGGCTCTCGCGCTCATTGTCCTCTGGGTGCGACGAAGGAAGAAGCCGGAGAAGAAGCCGTCGAACACTTGGGCCGCGTTCTCGGCTAGCGCGCTGGGCTCCCGGGCGCACTCGCGCAGCTTCGGCAAGAGCAACAGCAGCGGCGCCAGGAACAACACGGTCACGCTGGGGCAGAACGCCGGAGCCGGGTACCGGATCCCCTTCGCGGCGCTGCAGGAGGCGACGTGCGGGTTCGACGAGGGCATGGTGATCGGCGTGGGCGGGTTCGGGAAGGTGTACAAGGGCACGCTGCGGGACGAGACGCGGGTGGCCGTGAAGCGCGGCAACCGGCAGTCACAGCAGGGGCTGAACGAGTTCCGCACGGAGATCGAGCTGCTCTCCCGGCTGCGGCACCGCCACCTGGTGTCGCTCATCGGCTACTGCCACGAGCGCGGCGAGATGATCCTGGTGTACGAGTACATGGCCAGGGGCACGCTCCGGAGCCACCTCTACGACTCCGAGCTGCCTCCCCTGTCGTGGAAGCAGAGGCTCGACGTCTGCATCGGCGCCGCCAGGGGGCTGCACTACCTCCACACCGGCTCGGCCAAGGCGATCATCCACCGGGACGTCAAGTCCGCCAATATCCTCCTCGACGACAGCTTCATGGCCAAGGTCGCCGACTTTGGGCTGTCCAAGACCGGGCCGGAGCTGGACAAGACGCACGTCAGCACCGCCGTCAAGGGCAGCTTCGGGTACCTGGACCCGGAGTACTTCCGGCGGCAGATGCTGACGGACAAGTCCGACGTGTACTCCTTCGGCGTCGTCCTGCTCGAGGTGCTCTGCGCGCGTCCCGTCATCGACCCGAGGCTGCCCCGGGAGATGGTCAACCTGGCGGAGTGGGCCACGCAGCGGCTCAAGAACGGCGAGCTCGACAGCATCGTCGATCAGCGGATCGCTGGGTCGATACGGCCGGAGTCGCTCATGAAGTTCGTTGACACCGCGGAGAAGTGCCTCGCGGAGTACGGAGTGGAGCGGCCCGCCATGGGGGACGTGCTCTGGTGCCTCGAGTTCGCGCTGCAGCTGCAGGAGGCGTCGCCGGACAGCTCTGGCACAGACAGCACGCAGCTAGTTCCCAGGAGTGCGTCCAAATTCCATCGCAACCAGTCGACCGTCAGCGACGGGACAGAGGCCACCGTGTCAGCGAACTTGGGGGACCTTGATGGTATGTCGATGACGAGAGTTTTTTCCGAGATGATCAAGAGCGAGGAGGCTAGGTGAAGCTAGCGGCAAAGACAATAACCCCGTTTCGGTTCCGTTATATGTAAATTCCAACAATGCACAAGTGTAGAAGAAACAATGTACTCATAGACATGTACTAGACAATGGGGTGTCACAGTGCTGCTAGACAAATGTACATTCACAGATGTAGAAACAATGTACTCCTAGACATGTACTAGACAGACCTCACGGTGCTGCGGATCATCATCTGCACAAGAGGAATCTCTCACAAGAAAACATAACTGCACATATGACTGCAATAAACGTATTACTGAGCAACATGTCAGAAGATTCGCAACATAACAGTAGCATATATAGCGCACCATTAGAGCGATAAAGCGTCAGGTAACCGTTGCTGTATCTACAGCATGTTCACAGTACCAGCATTTGTTACAACGAAAAAAAAATGCAGTGTTCTCAACGCGATCTGATTATGAGTTCTATAGAATATCCTAGCTTGTCCTGCACGGTCATATTCCCAATCTAAAACACTCAGAAAGGATCGAGCCCTTGGCAACTCAAAACAATGGGGTGTCACATCGAATATCGATTCCCCGTGGCACTACTGATTCTAATACCAATGATCACTAGCATCTACTCTGCCTTCCTCTTCCCTGATTGTTTACGGGCACGCGCTGTCAGGCACCGCCCCACAAATTTGAGAACCTCGTCGATCAGCACCACTGGGAAGGCCACCGCTATCACCAAGAGCCATTCGTTCAAACTGAGGGGCACAATCCCAAACACTTGAGCGAGGAAAGGCACGTAGAGGATCAAGAAATGCAGCCCAAAAGAAACGGACATGGCCAGAAGAAGCCACGGATTAACCCATGGCGGCATGCTCAGAAGGCTGCCATCCTCTGACAGGGCATTCAGTGAGTTGAACATCTCAATGGCCACCAAGACAGACAAAGAGAGGGTCGTTGCTTTGATCTTGCCACCCTGGAAGTAATCGCATGGATTTGCATCAAAGCTGAATGTCCTTGCTCCTGCAGTGAATGGCGACACCTTGAAACCCTCCCATGAGGAGCACTGGCCCCAGTTTGAGAGCTGGGAGTACGACACAAGTGTATGACCATCACTAGCCAGGTCAATTCCCAGGAAACTGCCATGCGTGTACCAGATGATGAAGACTCCCACTGTTGCAACCCCAACATAAAGGCCAATAACCTACACATGCATGGGCATGGCTCTCTGGTTAGTTAAAAAAAAAAGTAGCACGGCGTGTTTCATGTGGTTGCACAGGCCAACTAGAAAAATAAGGTAGCATCAAAATCCATAAGGCTATTTAATAGATTTACATGTAGGGCTGGATATCGAGCCAACCGTAGTTTTTTTCGAGCTTTTTTAGAAATTGGTATAATCTTATTCATCATTATTTCCTGCATTGTTTAAGACCCAACTTCACAACGAGCCTAACGAGCCGAGCCTAACGAGCCGAGCCGAAATTGAAAGTTGTTCCAAATCAAGTCATTTTCATTTTAAAAGATAAATGAGTCCAATCGGAGCACTTTTGTACCGAGCCACCGAGCCAGCTTAACGAGCTTTTTGTCCAGCCCTATTTACATGAAATATAATTCTATATAACCCATTCATGCTTCATTTCTTATCATCAGATATCCTTTTCACTTTAATTGCAGATCAGTTACATCAGATTTGACAGGCAAATAGATCTACTCCAGACATAACTTTACATATTTATTCGAACATGCGAGTCTGATGCTGCATTTTATGTTTCTTCTTGTTACTAGAACAAAGACAGATATATCATATCTAAGTGGTGGATGTTTAAACACCAAATGTTGTTCACATCATTAATTTATCAGAAGAAAAGCTCAACCCTGAGTTAGCACATCCAAGAACACTTTGGTAAATTGGTGGCCATACTCATTCTACTGGGCTCAAGATCTTAAGGAAACTTAGTTACATTATGATAACGCTTACAGGTTTACACTACAAACTATTCACCATAAAACAATTTAGTAGATATAACTTGTTCAAAAGCATGTACGTTTCAATTGCTACACAGCTTCATTGGACGGGAAAAAACAAGAGCCCACCATATTAATCTCAAATCCATCAACTAATCAAATGATCAACTGGAAAACGTACCATATACCGAAACAGGATCCATGGAGTGATCAACGAGTCATCACTTCTTCGAGGAGGTTTCTTCATGATGTCTTTATCAGGCGGGTTGAACCCCAAAGCTGTTGCTGGAGGGCCATCTGTAACAAGATTGACCCATAGAAGTTGCACTGGGATGAGACCTTCTGGAATACCTAAAGCCGATGTCAAGAATATGGATGCGACCTCTCCGATATTTGAGGAGATCATATATCTGCAGTTCACATAGCACATATGACTCAACAGCTAACACATATTTTAGTTTAACCAACAATTACACAATGAAAGTTTGGCCATAGCTTATCTAAAAACAAACCTAATAAAAGCCTTCATGTTGTTGTAAATAGACCTCCCTTCACCAACTGCTGCGACTATAGTACTGAAGTTATCATCTGCAAGTACCATATCCGAAGCTTCTTTTGCAACCTTACACAAGTTGATAGGACAACGTGTCAGACACCCTTCCAACAAAACATGAGAGAGGAGAATAAGCGGCTGCAGCAGCCGCAGCCGCTTATTCTCGCAGCCAAACAGGCCCAAAAAAAAAATCAACAGTAATGCAATAAGCAATACCTCAGTCCCTGTAATGCCCATTGCAACTCCAATATCAGCCAGTTTAAGAGCCGGTGCATCATTCACACCATCACCAGTCATTGCAACCACTTCACCGTCTTCTTTGAGCAATCTAACTATCTCCTGCTTGTGTTTTGGTTCTGCCCTGGAGAAGAGAAGGCCACCCTGTTGTCTTAAGAGCTTTTTATCAGAAAGCGCCATGAATTCCTTCCCTGTGAAGCTTTTTGAACTAATATCTTCATCAGGGCTGAAAACCCCAATCTCACGGCAAATGGCCTCTGCTGTTTCTTTGTTATCTCCTGTTATCACCATAACACGTATTCCAGCAGCTCTGCAATCTTCAATTGCTCTGTGGACTTCTTCTCGGGGAGGATCCTGTCAATAGTGTCTTTGAGTGTTACAGGCATATGCAAATAATGAACAGAAGGAAGAATATACACATTTGAATAATCTTAACCAGTAAAAGTTCTCACCCTTAGACCAACAAAACCACAAAAGATCATATTACTCTCTATGGAAGAGTAGTATGAAGGATCGAGCAGATACTTGTGAGCTGCATGTTCTTCACCATCATATGTTGCAAATTCTGCCAATTCATCCTTGTAAGCAAAACCCAAACAGCGCAAAGCACTGGCAGACATGTCACGGAGTGTAGATAATATGAGCGCCTTGGCACCATCATCCAATAGCACAACAGATCCATCGAGCAACTGAATGTGGGTACATCTCTCTAGCAGATTCTCTACTGCTCCCTGCAAAATTTATTTCCACCATGAAACAATCATATGACAAAGAAAAAGACATGGCCAACACATTGCAAGCAGTAGTAAAGCATGACATTTCCATCACAAAAATATTTCATAATTTGCAAGGAAGCAAATGACATCTGAGTGATAAAGTATCAAACATGTAATATGATGCGACCCTTTCAAGGGAAAAGGAGGGAGTAGCAAAATGCACAGATAGTTGGACAACATAAAAGCTTAAACAGACCAACAACAAGAAGCAGGTGATTGCTGTGCACTTGAAAATGACGATCTAAACCCACAAGGGATGCAAACTCCAGCACAAATACTTACCTTAACAAGCAGCAAGTTCTTCCCAGAGTTTACTTTCACAATAACTCCCATTGACTTTCTGGTGCGATCAAATTCCAGAGTTGCTACTCTCTTAGCAGCATTGTTCCACCATTGACAGCACCCTTATAAAAAATAAATAAATGAATAGTAATTATCACAGAACCTTTGACGATGTGTACGGAAAACATTTTACAAGGCAGAAAGGAATACATACTCAGCAAATCAGATGAATCCAGAGATGGAGTATAACCACCAGGAAGCCCCATTTTCTCTACCAAAACCTGCCACAAGTAGAACAGTCATACGAGAACGTAAATTCAACATTTTCAGGTTCCTCGACGAAAGAGTTGTGTTCAATCTTTTAAATTGTAGAGGTCACTGAAAGTAGCTACCAGTTCTTTTATCACCTTTTTCTTTTGTTGTATAAATTGCTATTAACTTTTTGTAGATATACGTTACCTGCTCCCAAGCTACATGCAAGATAATTTTGCAGTAGAAAAACAACTTAACTATAACAGCATCCCAAATGAAAGGACATTTTATCATATGAACATATCGTACCTTCAGAGCAGCTTCTGTGGGCATCCCAGTAGCAACATACTGATGCTCAGAGTGGGCAATGCTTGCATCATTGCAAACCGCAGCAATCTTTGCGATCATCTGGAGATTTTCATCCATGCTCAAGCTTGGCCAATCGTGTATCTTCCCATCAGTTGGATCATAAGTGGTTCCATCAACCTTAAAGCTCCTAAGTGTATCAGGCCACCTCCCAATTGCCACAAGCTTCACTGCTGACATCTGGTTCGTGGTCAAAGTTCCAGTCTTATCAGAGCAAATCACAGTTGTACAACCCAATGTTTCCACACTGGGCAGCTTCCTCACAAGGGCATTCTTCTGGGCCATCTTCCTTGTGCCGAGTGCCAAGCATGTGGTGATCACAGCAGGCAAGCCCTCTGGAATTGCTGCAACAGCCAGTGCCACTGCAATCTCAAAGTAATATGTGCACTTCTCAAATGAGAATTTGAAATTCCTAGGCCACCCGTCAACATACTCCCAGGAAAGGAAATACTTCAAGTTGATGAGCCAGACCAAGGCACAGATCACCCCAATTATGGCAGTTAGCGCCTCACCAAACTCATTGAGCTTCTTCTTCAGTGGCGTGTCGTCCTCCTCCTGAGATGCCTCCTGGATCTGGGCATGGATCTTGCCAATTTCGGTGGCCATGCCAGTGCCCGTCACAACACAGACAGCACTGCCGTTGACAATAGTGGTACCGGCAAAAACCATGCACTCCTTTCCCTGGATGTCAGTGTCCTCCAACTCGATCTTGTGGCTGGTCTTATTAACAGAAGCTGTCTCGCCGGTGAGAGATCCCTGCTCGACGCGGAGGGTAGAGCTGATCAGCTGGAGCACGCGCATGTCCGCGGGAACCTTGTCCCCGACCCGGAGCTCGACGATGTCCCCGGGGACGAGGTCGCGCGCGGGGAGGCCATGCGACCACCGCCCATCACGCTTGACGGTTGCGTGCTCCGACTGAATCTCCTTGAGCGCCTCGAGCGCCTTCTCGGCGTTGCTCTCCTGCCAGACGCCGACGACAGCGTTGACGATGAGGATAAGGAAGATGACGAGCGGCTCCACGAAGGCGGTGATCCCCACCTCGCCCCCTTCCGCGCCGTCGTAGAGCGCGAGCACGAAGGAGACGACGGCCGCCAGGAGCAGGATGCGCACGAGCGTGTCGTCAAACTGCTCGAGGACGAGCTTCCAGACCGACGGCGGGGCGTGCCGCTCGAGCTCGTTGGGCCCGTATCGCTGCAGCCGCGCCGCCGCCTCCTCGGAGCTGAGGCCACGGTCCGCCGAGACGCCCAGCTCCGCGAGGCACTCGCTCGGGGTGCGCGCCCACGCCGGGAAGACCGGCGCGGTGGGGTCCGGT
This sequence comes from Saccharum hybrid cultivar R570, assembly GCA_038087645.1. Classification (NCBI taxonomy): domain Eukaryota; kingdom Viridiplantae; phylum Streptophyta; class Magnoliopsida; order Poales; family Poaceae; genus Saccharum; species Saccharum hybrid cultivar. The sequence goes on along the minus strand of JAQSUU010000043.1, from coordinate 1,778,661 downwards.
CCGGAGGCGGTGGATCCGTCCCGCCGCTTGCCTTCGTCCTGCCCGCCCTTACCCATTGGGTCGCCGACTCTCTAGATTCGAACGGTGAGGAGGCGTCCCTACTGTCCCAGGCCACCGAGGCCGCGAGATCGCATGGAACAGAAACCCTAGAAGAGGGTAGGGAGCGGAGGAGGCGGCGGCGCGGAGACTGGGCAAAGCAGGCGATGGCGATTGGTGGCGCAGCGCAGAAGCAATAAGGGGGGGGGGGGCGAGGCTTTTCTTCTCTTTTTTTTTTTCCTACGTGGGCTGTGTTTAGTTACTGAATTTGGGGTCAAAATTTACAGTTCGTTTGTATTTGGTAATAATTATCTAATCGTTGACTAATTAGGCTTAAAACGTTCGTCTCATAAAGTACAACTAAACTGTGTAATTAGTTTTAAATTTTATCCACATTTAGTACTCCGTACATGTATCGCAAGTTTAATATGACGGGAATTTTTTTTTATATAGTGCACTTTTGAATGGATCTAAACACAGCCATAGTGGTTCTATATACATACTAATGGCGTAAACTATTCTATAATTGCGGGCGTAATGGACCGATAGATTGGGACGAAATAGTTTATAGTGGGAGATTAAATAAGGGGGATTCGTGGGCTGCGCTCGACGGTTTATCCCTTCGCTTCCTTGGACTCTTGTGGCTCTGCAGGTGGGGCCGAGAAGGGGCGCCCACGTGGGGACAGTCTGTCAGTGACAGGAGGGTTCGTTAATGTGGCGGCTAGGTTCAGTTTGATGTGATGACGAGGCGTGCAGGTTAATTAACCGGGTGTAGTCGCAGCGGAGCTTCGAGTTTCCGATAGATGCCTTGCTTGCCCCGGGAGGACTTCGGCGACGTCAGCAGGAGGAGCCTGGTGACGCCACGTGTGCGTTCGGGGATTTGGGCTTCGAGGCCCGTTGGCGTTTGGGCCTGCGCGAGGGAAAAGGGTCTGCCGTTCCGTTCTCTTGAGACTGAAACGTGGGGCCTCTATTGCGCGCCGCTTTGCTCGGATCGGGCCGCGAGGAATCTTTTTGGAAAGTGCGACGTTAGCCGAGCCAACCGGTTTCCTCCACGTCTCCCGAGCGAAAGTTGGTGCCCGTGACGCCACACGGCCAATGGCGATCCGCCACGTCATCCCCCGTTCCAGGCAAAGCTGGCCTGCAGCTGGCATGGCAGGCGGGCTGCGGAAAGTTCTTGGAAGCGCCCCGGCGCACCGGGCGGGCAGGAGGCACGCGGCCGGCACCGTTCCGGGTCCGGCCGAGACATGGCTGCCTGCCTGCCGGTGTCGGGCAACAACACAAGATTCGCGGCAGCGCGCTGCACGCTCACATGGCGCGCCCGTCGCCGTGCGGTCTCGGTTTGCACGCTCGGGGAATCACGCACGGTTCGCCATCGCCCGAGCAGCTGGAAGTCGCCGGCCGTGCTACGGACGACGCACGGACAGCGCACGCAGATCTGGGCAGCTGGGCTACAGAACAGGCGCGAGGCACGTTGCTGTCCGGCGGCCGGCCCCCGGGTGACGGCGCTGCAGCATCGAACGGAGCCCTTTTTAGTTCTTCCAATTCTCCCCAAATTTCACTATACAAAAAGAAGATTCTCTGTCACATTAAAATGTCGGCAAATGTATGAAGTACTAAATGTTGATGAAATCAAAAACTAATTGCACAGTTTTGTTGTACTTTGCGAGATGAACATTTTAAGCCTAGTTAGTCAAAATTTGGATAATCTTTACCAAATACAAACGAAATGCTACAGGAATTCTGATACAGTGTTTTTCTCTCCAAGGCCTCGTTTAGATGAGAGAATTGGGAAGAAAAACACTGTATCAGAATTCCTGTAGCATTTTGTTTGTATTTGGTAAAAATTATCCAAATTTTAACTAACTAGGCTTAAAATGTTCGTCTCGCAAAGTACAACAAAATTATGCAATTAGTTTTTAATTTTATTAACATTTAGTACTCCATGCATTTGCCGACATTTTGATGTGACGGAGAATCTTCTTTTTGCATAGTGAAATTTGGGTTGAATTGGGGAACTAAACAACGGCCAATTCACCGAGGCCCGAACTAAACGAGAGGCCGGAATTGTAGCAGAGGACTGTACAGGCAGCTACCGGGCGAGGACAGGGGGCAGGTAGGCATCGGTGCTTCTGCTTTTGCGGTACGGCGTGGTACAGGAGGAGACTCTCCGAATCGTGTCCGCACTTGGGCGTGGCGGGCCCCGTGTCCCGTGCCAGGCAGAACCGCACATGCGACGGCCACGGATGGCAGTAGGGCAGTGCGCACGGGTTGCGTGACAGCACGCTACTACGACAGCAGGTGTATATGGAAAAGGAAGGGTGGACGGTGGAGAGAGATTGGCGCTCTGGCATCCATCCGTGTATGCACGAAAGGGATCGTGGAACGAGTGATCTGACTTGAGTAGCTACTTGTAGCTCGAAAGCAAGGGTTCCTGTTGATGTTGGGATTGGATGCGAGCACCAGGAGACGATCGAGTTCGATCTAATATCGAGTAGTTCCTGGGGTACAATTTTTTTTTTGTCACATCGGATGTTTCATGAGATGTCGGAAGGGATATAAAAACTAATTACATAACTCGTCTGGAAACCGCGAGACGAATTTATTAAATCTAATTAATCCGTCATTAGCATATGTTACTGTAGCACAACATTGTCAAATCATGGATTCATTTGGCTTAAAAAAATCGTCTCGTAAATTTATCGCAATTTGTGTGATTAATTATTTTTTCGTCTACATTTAATACTGCATGCATGTGTCCAAACATCCGATGTGACGAGGTGAAAATTTTTTAAGGGGGGACTAAACATCCCCCTGAGACGGCAAGGGCAAGATTTTCTGCTGAGGTGCAAGACCTGTGCTCATCACCGATGCTTGTTTTTTAAAAAAAAAAGATTTACCTCGGATTCTAATAAAGCCATAGAGTTATATACAAGCTGGGGATTCTAGCTGACGATGAGCAACAAATCTGAGAAGTCCATAGCCAAGAAACATCTCAAGCCATAACAGAGCAAAATATTACAGTACCTAACTACACTGCCTGAACGAAGCTTTCTTTCTTGTTCACCCGCTTAGTTAAACAATGTGCTACTACTCATCTTGGCTCTTGTCTTTCTCCTTGAGAAGGTATGTCTAAATCTGCACAAGATTGATACCCATACAAATCGCACCAGTCGGTAGATTGAACAATGCTCTTATATTATTATGAGTGCTGCCATTAGCTAGACAATATGGCTTACGAGAATTAAAGTCGTTTTTGACCGATGATAATCTAAAACTATTTTTTGCAGGTTTTATTCAAGAGAACACATTGTTTATGCCACTAGGCACAATTGGAATGGTGACAAGGAAATATGGAGTGCGTCATCCATGTGTGTCGAGCGCTAGAAGCGGCAACTTTGCAATTATTTTCTGCCTTTGGATGGCCTTTTAATGTTAGGGTTGGGTTTTAAGTTAGCTATAGCTTTGTTATGTCAATTGGTCTTATTCTCCTGCTTGCAAGGGATGAAACCAAATTTTATCCATTATGAATGCATGGTTTATCGTTGCTTCATTTACATGGAAACAATGTCAACTAGGTTTCATTGGGGATGAAACTCATCTCCTTTTCTCTTCTCAATCTTCATGCTACCTCATCACTTTTTGCTGATGTGGGTATGTCACACTATAATAAATAATCATGAAATCGCTACGAAATGTTCACTAAAATCGACCTGATGTAAATAAATTTATAGAGTTTGATATAATCCATTATTCCGAAAGAATGTACAAGAACTTTTTCTAGGGATTAAAATTCTCCAAAATTCATATATTTTTCCTTGTTCCAAGAGGTCTTAACATTATGTACCATCCAACTAATCCATTTTACAGGGAATCCTTACTTTGTCTAAGAAACCCATACAAACATGACATATGTCCGTTCAAAGTCTATCTTTAGGATCATCCTTCGCAAGTACTTTTCTTTTAACTCACAGACAACTTTATTTGAAATCCAAATCACAACTCCCTCCAAAAATTTTCTGCCAATATCTTGCTTATTTAGTTATATTGACCAACTAGCCGGCGCCCCCCTCCTCACACGGACTCGCGTTTCTCGTCGCGGCCGCGCTCCATCCACCTGCCGCAGCCACTGCCGAGGTCCGTGCCACCGATGAGCTCCGCACCGGCGACCTTCGCGCACTCCATGGCATTGAGCTCCGCGCCGGCGTCGAGCTCCACAACGACAAGCTCCATTCGTCCAAGCAACAAGATGACATTGCGCTGAAAGCACATGTTGCAAGCATATATTTCAAGTGTTTCAGATGTTTCAGAGATATGCTACAAGTGTTTCGTACGGATGTTGCAAAAGTAAATCGTGATGTTGCATATGTTGCAATGGTTGTACATGTATGTTGCAAATTTATGTCCCAATGTTTCATCTGTTTTTCTAGACGTATGTTGCAAGTGTGTTTATCTAGATGTTGCATATGTTTCACACATATGTGACAAGTGTTTTGTCTAGATGTTGCGTTTGTGCTGCAGTGGTTTTTAAGCGTTTCATATGTTTTTTGCATGTGTTTCGTACGCATGTTTCAAATGTTTCACCTGTCTTTATACATATGTTACAAGTGTTGTATCCGGATATTTCAAAAGTAGATCAGGTGTTGCATCGCCCTCCTCGCCTTGATGTCTCCTTTTCGCCTTTCTGCTGCCTTGCATCATTCTCAGATTGCGGAGGGGCGTAGCGGGGGCCGGTGGAGGGGGCGTGTCGAGGGACGGCGGCGCGGACGCAAGCACCATCTGTTACGTGGGATGCTGAGATGAAATGGTCCTCTTGGTGGGCAGTGACGCCAACCCACGATTCGGTTGGCTGAGCTGCGTCTGGACCAGTGCCGGTCCTGTGTTTTATAGGGCCTGGAGCGGCGCATGTAATCATCAGGGCCCCATAATACAGCCATCTTAATAATAAATAATACTATATGATTATATATTAAATGTTACAAATAAACACTTGAAATATATAAGCAATATTTTATGAAATAATTTATTTGTACTCAGGATCATTCGAAATCTTGTTAGATGTTGCATATAAATAGACATGTTTAATTTAGGACAAAAGAAAAACAATTTACTGATTCTATTTCAAATTATAAGAAATTTTTGTTTTAGATTCATAGCCTTTGCTACGCACCTAGATATATGGTATGTTTAGAAAACATCTTATAATTTGAGACGGAGGCAAGCGAACGCTAAACGAGTTGGTCTGGCTATGCGCTTTGCACCCTGCCGGCCAGAGTTCGAACCCCATCGGGGGCAGATTTGTTGGCCAAAGGAGACATAATTTATTTGTGCGTTGAAAAAAAAATCCCCTCGTCTGCCCCACGTCAAAGCACAGTTCTAAGGCCAGTTCAGTCTCACGGGAGTTGTGGTGCCGTTGTGTATAGGTAAGGGCAGGGGTTCAGGGGTTTTCCTCGACCTGCGTGAGAAGGTCTTTTTGTAAAGCATGATGCCAGGTCTTTTTCTAAAGTACGATGCCTGATGCTGTCTTACCCCTACGGGTCGAGTTTTTTTAATTTAGAACGGAGGAAGTACAATTTACATTGCAACTAAGGAAGTACATATTAAATCACCTTAAAATTCTTTTTAACATTTATTTATGCAAAATTATCATCGAATCTAATAATAAACACTTGAACTTTAACATTCATTATTTATGCAAAAGTTGATCATCCATTTAGCACAACTGGAGGAATTAGCGATTTCGGATGGCCATTGGATCCAGAAATCTGGAGAGGAGGATGTGCGGGCGTGCAAGATTTAAAGACTGCACCAGCGCGCGTTCTACTTTTTTTAAGCAAAGCGTCAGCGTCATACTGACTGGTTAGCTATTGCTCAAAGCTCTACTACGTCCAACACACGGCTGCTGGGGCCCTTATTCATCGAAGGCCTGGAGCGGCCGCCCCGCTCGCCCTGCCCCAGGGCCGGGCCTGGTCTGGACACGCTGGTGTCATGGGACGTCCGGACGCTAGTAATTAACATGCAGACTGCAGCAAGCGGTCGATGTGCTTGTCCATTGCAGGAACGCACAGGGACACGTGTATGCTTAGTTATCACGTTTCATTTGAATCGACTTTTTTGAAGAGGGTGTCCTAAGTCCAAACAAGTCCTTGTCAGTTGTCACCTATTAATCTCGTACTTATGGCAAGGAGCTCACATCACTTGCAGAAGAAACCAAGTTTTGCTGTCCCGGTACTTGTTTAGTTTACATTACCGCCGCCTCTCTACCCTCTAGTCAGCGACACCGGAGCTCAACGTGTCCAGTACTCCAGCTCCAGTAGTCGACGTCGATTGTCCAATACCAGAGTCCAGAGCAAACCAGGCACCAAACTCCCCTGAAATGAACGTGTTTCCAGCGGCCTGGATCTCCCCCGATAGGATTGCGAGAAGCCGAGAATAACGTAATAAGTGAAGCGAAAGAGATCCTCCGGCGAATGGCTATCGGAGATGCCGCTGGTGTACGTGGACTGAACCCACCAGGAACACTGTGACAACGCAACAGGTAGCTCGGCGAACGAATTTGTTCGTTCAGCTGCCGCCGCCCTACAAAAATATTTTCTACGTATTGCAGGTCCGCTGAGGCTATCTGTGCTCTTCATTCTCTATATTCATCGTCTCAAAGAAATATTTTATTCTGATTATCGAGATTCTCTCCTCTATATTAGTTTCTCCCGCACTCATACATCATCTATATCTTTATACTCTATATCAACTACTAACAGTGGGGCCCACATGTTTATAAATAAATTTTATCTAAATATATCTATGCGAGATCTGGTTTTGAAGGATTTATTGAAACGAATTCAATGGTGTAATTAGAATTTAATTTGAGTTTTTAATTTATGAGTTATAATATTTTTTTAGCTAGGTGAAATAGTGGAGCCCACTTATTAGATTTTTTTCTCTCCCCTCTCTCTCCGTTGGGCAGTGCGTGCATGCAGCGTGGTGGGGCCACGGCCGGTACCGGACGAACGGTTGCGCGTTGTAAATACCGGACCGGAGCTCCTCCTGTAAGATAGATAATGCATTTACAGTTCTCATTGCGGGGCTTTATCAGGTAAAAGCAATCTGAAGGAACATTTACCGGACTGAACTAGATGAAACCTGCTCCGCGTATGGGTCAGCAGCCCCTCGGACTGATCCGCTCAGAAACAACCTACCCTTTTGTGTTTCCTCATTTCCTGCTGCTCGAGCTCATGCTCATGTAACCAGGCGTGCAGCGTGCTGCCTGCCTTGCGTTATCATCTGGCCAGAGTGGCCTGGCCCGCTAGACGCCAACGGCCAACCGAGCCGCGGTCTCATTCTTCGTGACTTCGGGGGTGTTTGATCGAGGCGCTAAAGTTTAGTTGGCGTTACGTCGAATGTTATAGGGGGTGTTGTATGGGGTGTTCGGATATTAATAAAAAGATAAATTACAGATTTCACCATTAAACCGCGAGATAAATTTATTAAGCCTAATTAATCTGTCATTAGCACATGTTTACTGTATCACCACAGTGTCAAATCATGGACTAATTAGGTTTAAAAAATTCGTCTAGCAGATTAGTCACAATTTATGCAATTAATTATTTTTTAATTTATATTTAATACTCTATACATGTGTCTAATTATCCGATGTGACGAAGACTAAACTTTATCTGTCGAACCAAACACCCCCGGCGCCTCTGCAGAAGAAGAATGACGCAGACTGCAACGACGCCTGCTAGTCACTCGTCAGGCTTTCAGTTTCAAATTCCGTCCCTGTCCGGCTGCGGGCTGTCCGTCTTCAAAATGGCGGACCACGGCACCGCCGGTCTCAATTTGAACCAGCTCACCGAAAGAGACTGGGCCTCGCGCCCTCGCCGCAGAGCGGAGACGTCTACACCTTCGTCCCGGGGTTCATGGAAGGTACGTAGGCGCGCCTGTGCTTGCGGGTGCGGCATGCCCTCACGCCCACTGTCCACACGTTGCTTGCATTGCATTGACATGGTGAGTTGGTGACCCATGAGGCCATGACAAGGCCTTTATTAGGACGATCATGATTTTCGTGAAGGAAGATGCGATGTCGCCATCGCAACAGTCCGAGGTGATGATCACGCCCTATTCGTTTTCGCTGACAAGCCGGGCTGTTCATTGATTTGTCGTGAAAGAAAAATACGGTACCATAACTGATAAGCTTAAGCGAACATGGCACTAATGGTTGGTACGTAATAGCGTCAATTTTTTTAAAATAATGTTGTATGGAAAACAAATTTCTTAAAGAAAAGCAATTTAAGAGGGAATAATCTTTTATATTAGGATAGTGATGTCCATTGTTATTCTTCAAGAGAAAATCAGATTCATATTATACCGCATTCATTTTATTTTTGTTTTAAACATATACCTAACTCTATTTGTTAATTAAAAAGGTGTATATATTACACAATTTTCTTCGGTTCCAATATATATAAACCAATTTAGAGAACCTAGCTCATTGATTGACCAAAATAAATATTTCAAACTTTCAACTACTGATCTGGCAGGGGTGTGCCAAGCCCAAGCAATAGTGCAACACTAGGGCGACACAAGAACCTTAGTACCAAGCTATCATATTAGACTCTCCACATAAAAAATAAATCTAATATCATTGTGGGCACGTGTCCCACTTATAAGATATTAAACTGATAAAAACAAATATTAAACTGAGCAGAACACTACACTTTTAACCAATAGGCCGAGAAAGGTATGAGTTGCGCTATTGCCATGCCCCTTGTTTTGTACACGCCTCACCAGGCATATGTATGTCACCATGCGATGTGGTACTAATTAATATACCTCACCTGATGTTTAGTACCTAACTAAGGTTTATTATTAGGGAAAAAAAACAGGCCGCGTTCTGACGCCAGGCTCCGCGACCGGCCCATTAAACTATCTTGGCTTGGGCTTCCCGCATAGGCCGACGAGGAGCCCGTCGGAGTCGTCCCGCCACATGCCCACATCACGAAAAAACCATCTCTTCCGTTCGACGTTTCGTTCCATCACTGAGGAGTGGGCTTCTAACCTTCTACTGGGCATCTAGCTGAAGGCCCATGGAGTACCATATTGCCCGTACAGTTTCTGCCCCATCTGTATCCGTCCTCCGTTGAAGACTGTCCTTGCAAAAATTTTTTTCATAAATCACGGGAAGAAGTACGTCATATACTCCGTAGGCTTCATCACTTCAACTATCTATTAAGTCTAGTCTTGGACTGGTTTGAATCCGTTCATCTTTTCTTTTAAGGGTGTGTTTAGTTCCCCGTTTCCTCCAAAAAAATTTTGGGTTTTGGCCCACCATTTTGCAAAATGGAATTAAACAACATGCAAAATTTTTGGCAAAAAGATATCCATTCTCCATTTTGAATTTTGGCCTCAAGAGGCAAAAAAAAAAAAGCCAAAAAACGAAAAAACTCTCACCCACCCCATGAAAAATTTGACATTTTGGATGGAACTAAACACCCCCATGAAAATTTTGGCATTTTGCATTTCATCATTCTAAAGTAGTTGACATTTTGTATTTTGCATTCCATGAGGAACTAAACACAGCCTAAGAATTATTAAACACGTTCACTTTTCAATCTTTGCCTGAAGCAAGGGTGTTTTTTCACACGGCAATCGTCATAGCTAAATAGTTTTTGAATTTTTAGAAACAGGAATGTCCTTTTGCAAAAGGGTTAAACTTATGATTTTCCACTCGCATTTATGATTTTCAATGACTTAAATATACTCCTTCCATCCTATAAAAAGTTAGACAAGTCAAACATTTTCAACTTTGACCAAATATACATAAGAAAAAATAGTATTTATGGTACATAATATTAGTATCATTAGATAGATTGTTGAATATTTCATATTAAACTTATTTGGAGATACAAATATTGCTAATTTTTTCTTCAAATCCAGTCAAATTTAAGAAAGTTGGTGACTATTTTTATGGAATGGAGGGAGTATGTTTCACTAAAATATGTGGTTCAATTTTTTTTCATCATTGTTTTCCTACAATATACTAGTATCAAGCATGATTTCCAAAATTTGGAAATGAGTAGATTCAATTTAAAAGATTATTATAGAAAACGATAAGCTTATACTTAAAACTATTCATAACATAAATTAATTTAGTATTGATTCAACTCAATTATATTAATATGACAAAAAAAATATTTAGCTTAGTTTAAACACACAATTTTCGGTCATATAATACTTTATTTCACCTATATTAGAAAATTAGTTAGGTCATAAGTATTCTCAGCACGAATGATAGTTTTTCAAGTTTCCTAAGCCATTTATTAATTTTTAAAATTCAAAGTCAGCCTGGGCAATCGGTTAAAACCGATAATTCAGTTCGGTTGTTCGGTTGAGAAAAACTTCGGTTATCGCAAATATTGCAACCGATCGGTTCTAGAGAAAAACAGGAACCGACGATTTCGGTTTCGGTGTATTCGGTTCGGGGTTCGGTTTCAACCGATATTTGCTTGTACCTGCGTCATGGCGTGGGATCTCGTCGCCGACGTGGGGTTGGGCTACAGACACATCGCTCGCGCCGTCCCTCGGCTGCTGGTGGCGGCTTGGCCCTTGCGCACCGCGGCCTGCAGCTCGACCCCTGCGCCTGCGCTGTCCCCGGCCACGGGGTGCTGCTCAAAGCTCACCCGCCACACCCACACGCGGTTGCGCTGCCCCGCTCGCTTCTCGCATGTCACCTCGCAAGCTGCTCGTCCACGCGGAAGCTCACCCGCCTTGCTCGCGCTCGCGCCTGCCACGGACGCCGCCGCGCCCTGCTCGCGCTCGAGCGGGCCGCCACCGTCGTGCCCTGCTCCACGCTCGAGCGGTTGCCGCCGCCGCCGCGCTCTGCTCCGCGCTTTCGCCGCCGCCGGCTGCCTTGGCCTGCTCCGCGCTCACGCCATGCTGCTGCCGCCGCCACCGGGCGCAGTTAGGGTTGGGGGCGCTGCTCCCTGCTCCTGCTCGCTCCGCCGTCGCCCTGAAGTGTCACGCGCCGCTACTGCCGCTACGCAGGATAGGGTAGGGTTTGGCGTGCGGGTCGGAGTGCCAAGTGGCCGAGCCAGTGGGCTGTGGTTGAGGTGGGTTGGGCCGTTGGGGAAGTGAGGAGATGCGGACAAGGACACAGCCACATCGTATTTCGGTGGTTGCACATCTACTTCGGTTCCAATCGGTTCTCGGTTCGGTTAGGGGTACAAACCGAACACCGAGCCGACCACCGAAGTTTCCAGAATCGGAAACCGAAACCGAACCGAAAAACCGAAATTTCGGTTCGGTTTCGGTTCGGTTCTCGGTTCTCGGCTAAAAAATGCCCAGGCTGAATTCAATGACTTGGTGTAATTGCCACAACGAGCCATGACCACGCCACCTAAAACACTCAAATTTTTTTGAGAGATGAATAGTTTAATATTTGAGAGTTTAAATGTAAACATTTTTTTTCTGTAGTTGAGTGTTAAAACAAAACTCAATCTACAGCCGAGAAAATGGACCTTTTTCATAAAGGATCTTTACAATAGAAAACCATGACAGTTTAGGAAAGACTTAAGTTTAATTTTTTTTATGCCTCAACACTCCAAGTATAAGATGTAGTATCTGAACTTACACACTAACTCATACCACCACACACATGCACACGCACCTAGTGCGCAAGCTAAACCTACACCTATACGAAGAGGTTGCATGTGGCTGAGAGATATCCGAAGTCATCCAGGCTTCGCACCTGACGGGCACGTCACCCTACCCATTGTGACGCATCCACGTGTGAGGCTGCTGAAAAGCCAGGACACAGCCTGGGCAGTGCCGGGGAAAAACCCCGGCGAGACACCAACGTCGAACCCATGATTCGAACGCTGGCGGGCAGCAAGCCGGCCACCGGCTTCTGCCATCTGCGCTACGCGCAGTTCTCACTTAAGTTTAATTTAAGTGTACGGGGATATATACATAATTGCTATATGATAGTCGGCTAAATATTCGGTAGCATCAAATTCGAACTATTTTGAAATCCGATGTAATTCTTTTTTATTGTAAAATGTCTCCTTCTCTCATAGTCAACACAGTAAATGAAAATCAAATTCGAACTATTTTGAAATCCGATGTAGTTCGTTTTTATTGTAAAATGTCTCCATCTCTTATAGTCAACACAGTAAATAAAAGTAGAAGATGTAGTTGAAAACTATTATGTATTTCTCTGAATATTAATGATTATAGTATTATGATTCCTCAATTTTCTTTCTTTTCTTTATTTATTTAGTCTAGAATCTGTACTGTGGCTCAATGCCGTCCTTGGTCCTAGCGGGCTACGCGCGCTGCTTGAGCTAGCGTGTCCATTCAGCCTCCCTACTGCCACTTGGTGTCGTCCAAATGTTTTGCTGAATATTGCCATATTGTTGATGGTGCTGATGTGCAGGGGAGCTAGGTGAAAGCCTATCTCGGGTTTGTGTGCCAGTGTTGTTAGCAGCGGCGTCATGGGCATCGTTTCCCTCCTTTGAGGTGTTGACAAGGATGTCACTGCATTTGGTGTTTGGCCTTCGGTGTAAATCAAACTCTGGATTGCCGGAGGGGCGATGCATCTTTGACATCACATTCTTCTTAGAACATTGCCTTGAAAAGTTCCTCTGGTCTTGCTCCAATTACCTCGACGATGTCTTGTTGCAGTCCAGAACAAGTTAGTGACAACTTCGACATCATTAGTTTCTAAGAGACGTGTGATGCGGAGAGCAAGGTCCAAACAGGCTAGAAAGGATGGAGAAAAAAAAGGTTTGAAGCTTAGTCTTTCCAACTTTTTCTTAGTTCTTATGCTCTTTTTCATTGTTTTGCGCTCCTCAGATTTGAGGATTTGAGCCTAAGAGGCACCGTTACTTTTGGTTGTATATACCCTATGTAAATATAAAGCCTGCATTTTATATCTTTTCATTAAAAAAATCCATACATTTTACAAAAGTTTTTCTTTTTGTTTAGACGCACGGCCGATCCATTTAATTCGGATTTGCCCTATGCATTAGATATTGGAATTCTCATAATAAATCAGATTAGATTTGATCACCTGTTCATACTTTATCTTGAGGGCATTTGGTTCTATATATCCTATGTGGATATAAAGCCTGGATTTTATATCTTTTTATTAAAAAATCAGTACGTCCTACAAAAGTTTTTTTTGTTTAGACGTACGGCCGATCCATTCAGTTTGGATTTGCCTCATGCATTAGATACCAGACTTCTCATAATAAACCAGATTAGATCTGATCACCTGTTCGTACTTTACCTTGAGGGCTTTTGGTTGTATATATTTCATGTGGATATAAAGCCTGTATTTTATATCTTTTTATTAAAAAAATTTGTAAGTTTTACAAAAGTTTTTCTTAGTTCGAATTTGCCCCCTGCATTAGATGCTGGACTTCTCATAATAAACCAGATTGGATATGATCACATGTTCGTATTTTACCTTGAAGGATTTTTGTTGTATATATTCCATATGGATATAAAGTATGAATTTTATATCTTTTTATTAAAAAAATCCGTATGTTTTACAGAAGTTTTTCTTTTTTGTTTCATATGGCCGATCTATCAAGTTCGGATTCGCCCCATTGAAAGTCCAAGTTTGGTTTTGGTAATTAATGACACCAAGTTGCTAATGTCATGTGTTAAGTGTTTTGAGTTAGGCATAAGCAACACATGTGATGAACGTGTATGTGGCAAGGAGTGGTGGCCACAAGATCACAAGAGATGGTCCATGGACTTGAAATGATGATCATGGTGGAGATGCACATGAATTGATGAACATGGTGATCAAGCATAAGGAGGTAGATATGGAACAAAGTAATCAAGGCAAAGGTATAATCATAGGATTTGCTTTTGTCGGTCTAAGATGAGTAGAGAAGTGATTGACTGGATTTAGGATTGATAACCGACTATCAAGAGGGACAATCACGGTTAGCTCGTGAATCAAGTGCTACTAGGTCATCATCTTGAGCATATGCATTAGGATCTAGTAGAGAGCTAACGTAACGCCTTGAAAAATGATTGTGAAAATGCTAACACACATGCATATGGTGATGTACACTTGGTGGTGTTAGCACATTTGCGAAGGCGGTGAAGTTTGAGCGGTAGAGAGGGGTTTGGGTTCCTCTCTCCCTCCCGCCGGCGGGATTCAGGCATTTTCGAGGAGATGAAACGCTTATTTTCTATTGCGCTGAAGGTCGGAAGAAGTGGCGAAGTCACGGAACAAGTCTACGCTGAGAAACACATGACATACGCGCACGATGCTCGCGATAGACGCGGCTGTGCAGCGTCTGTCGCCTAACCCTAGCGCGCTGTACAACCCTGCGCAGAGGAGGAGGCAACGGACGCGCGGATGTTCGCGCGACAAACGCTGACATCAGCGTCTGTCGGCTTCGCGCTGAGGGAGGCGATCGGCTTGCGCAGCGTCAGACGCGGGACAACGTTTGTTGAAGGCGCGTCTGACGCGTCCGTCGGCCGGTCAAGAAAACGTGCTTGCTGGACCGCGTCTGTCACAGTTGAGCTGCGTTTGTTGCGTAGCAATGGACGCGTCCATCGTGTGGTTTGCGAGCGCGTTTGGATACTTGACCGTTGGAGATCAACGGCTCTCGTTTGAAGACCGAGGACACGTGGCGCACATCCACACGTCAGACGCGGCTGCAGCGTCTGTCGGTCCCAAAAAATGCCCCAGTGAATTGTTAACGGCTAGTGGCTTTTCCATTCACTATAAATAAGAGGTGGTCGGCCCTTAGGGGTTCTCTCTTGCATATTTGAGATATTGAGGCACACTTTGAGCTAGAGAACTTATCCTTCACTCATCTCCTTGCTTGGTTGCATACTCTAGAGAGATTGAGTGAGATTCAAGTGCATTGCATTGAGAGTTGCTTGTAGTGGCACTTGATTCTTGAGTTTGCTGCGGATTGCTGGTTACTCTTGGGTGTTTCCCGACACCCTAGACGGCTTGGAGCAGCGGTGGTGTTGAGCTCGTGATTGGAGATTGTTTCAAGCCTCACCAAGCGATTGTGAGGGGTTCTTAAGCCTCCTCGCGGGAGTTCGCGAATTGGCTTCACGATTGTGAGGGGTTCTTGAGCCTCCCCGCGGGAGTTCGCGAATTAGCTACTCTAGTGAAGCTCGTGGCTTGGAGGATCCCCACCTTGTGAGTGGATGTGCGGCACCCGCTAAGGGTTCAACTCTTAATAGTTGATTAGCTCGCGATCCATCAAGTGGGTGCATCGCCGCAACGAGGAGTAGCTTGCCGGGAAGTAAGTGAACCTCGGTAAAAAAATCTTGTGTCATCTCTTGCCGAGAATTCTCATTGTGATTATGTGTAATTGATTCTTTGGATACATATCATCTCTACATCATCAGTATAAGAATCAATTCACTCCCCTTTTACATTCTGGTACCTTATCTTGTCTAGTGTGCTTAGAGTAGTTTGTATCACATAGGAGTAAGTAGCTTAGTGACTTAGCTTGTGGTGTGAATTAGAGATCATAGCCTTGTTAACTAGAATTGTGTAGGTGGCTTGCTTAGCATAGTTGAGCTAGTGCTAGAATTAGCTTCGCCATCTTTTATACTAACTTTGTTGTTGAGTAAAATTTATAGAAAATTTAAAAAGGCTATTCACCCCCCTCTAGCCATTTAGGACCTTACACCCATGCATTAAATACCGGACTTCTCATAATAAACCAGATTAGATTTGATCACCTGTTTATACTTTATCTAAAAGGCTTTTGGTTGTATATATCCTATGTAGATATAAAGCATGGATTTAAAAAAATCCTTATGTTTCACATTTTTTTCTTTTTTTAAACGTACAATTGATCCATTCAGTTCGGATTTGCTCATGCATTAGATGCCGGACTTCCAATAATAAACCAGATTAGATTTGATCACATGTTCGTACTTTACCTTGAGGGCTTTTAGTTGTACATATCCCAAGTGGATATAAAGCTTGGATTTTATGTCTTTTTATTAAAAAATTCATATGTTTTACAAAAAAATTTCTTTTTTTAGACGTATGACCGATCCATTTAGTTCGGATTTGCCCCCATGCATTAGATATCAGACTTCTCATAATAAACAAGATTAGATTTGATCACCTGTCTGTACTTTACCTTGGGGGCTTTTGGTTGTATATACCCCATGTGGATATAAAGCCTGGATCTTATATCTTTTTTATTAAAAATTTGTACATTTTATAAAAAAAATTCTTTTTTGTTTAGACGTACGACTAATCCATTTAGTTCATATTTGCCCCATGCATTAGATACAAGACTTCTCATAATAAACCATGTTAGAGCATCTTCAGAAGTTCCCTAATATCTTTTGCTATTCTCATAAAATTGTCATATTGGAGACAGCTATGCTTTTTTTCTTGTTCCAACAGTTCTCCAATACCTCTCCTTTTTTTTGTGGCCACCAATATTTTTCTCATCTTCCCTCAAAGAAAGGAGGATATACAACTCCCCCAGTACCATGGGAACTATCCCAACTACCACTTTTCAACTATATTTTTTCTTACACTCTTGTAGGACCACTTTTCATATGGGTATTGGGGGAGATATATATTGGGGTACTGCTGCAACTTCTCTCTCAATAAATCTAGAAAGTGATACTGGGCTACTCCAATATATCTTATGGGGGAGTTGTATTAGGAGACCGTTGGAGATGTTCTTAGATGTGATCACATGTTGGTACTTTATCACGAGGGCTTTTGGTTGTATATATCCCATGTGGATATAAAGCCTAGTTTTTATATCTTTTTATTAAAAAAATCCATATGTTTTACAAAAGTTTTTATTTTTATTTAGACGTATGGCCGATCCATTCAGTTCGGATTTGCCCCAGGCATTAGATATCGGACTTTTCATAATAAAATAAATTAGATTTGATCATCAGTTCGTACTCTACCTTGAGGACTTTTGGTTGTATATATCCCATGTTGATATAAAGCTTGGATTTTATAATCTTTTTATTAAAAATCTATATGTTTTATAAAATTTCTTCTTTTTGTTTAGACATAGGGCCGTTCCATTCGGTTCAAATTTGCCCCATGCATTAGATACCAGACTTCTCATAATATAAACTAGTTTAGATGTGATCACATGTTCATACTTTACCTTAAGGGCTTTTGTTTATATATATATATATATATATATATATATATATATATATATATATATATATATATATATATATATCCCATGTGGATATAAAGTCTGGATTTAATATATTTTTATTAAAAATTTCGTATATTTTATAAAAGTTTTTCTTTTTGTTTAGACCTACGTCGGATCCATTCAGTTCGGATTTGCCCCCTGCATAGATTAGATTTTTTTTCGAAAGATCATGCATAGATTAGATTTGATCACCTGTTCCTGCTCTACCTCGAGGGCGAGGCGCCTCATCACCGTATAAAAAGCTGCACGCACGTATGCCCAGAAAAGCACGGCAACTCGTTAACCGAGCAGGCGATCGGCGTGCGGTGTCGATGGCGCCGCGCGCGCTCCTTATGCTGACATGCTTCAGCTATGACGCTGTTAATGTTCCTGTCCCGGCCAAGGAGAACGCGCATGGGAGCGAGAAACGGCAGCGGCGGCGGTGGACCGGCGAGATCAAGCGGAAGATCCTGGCGGCGACGAGGCGGCCGCGGATCTGGGCGGTGAGGGAGGAGGAGCCGTGCGACGTGGACGTTGAAGAGCAGAGGGCGCAGGCGCCGGAGCCAAAGTTCCCGGAGCCGCAGGCGACGCCGCGGCGAGAAGGTGAAGGTGCACGTGCACCGAGTTTGCAGAGTGACAGGAGCCCTAGCGATGATGGCGCACCGGAGGCCATGGCCGTGGCCGTCGACGGCCGACGTAAGAGGAAAGGCCTCAGGGTCCGCTTCGACCTCCCTCCGCAGGAGATCAGCGCCGCGCCGCCGGTGGAGCCGCGGTTCCCAACTGGAGTTCTGGGCGAGCCGCCTGAGAGCTTTGCGCGCTCGGGCGCGGACATGACCGCCGCGTTCCTGATGTCCGTCATCGCCG
Source organism: Saccharum hybrid cultivar R570 (assembly GCA_038087645.1). Classification (NCBI taxonomy): domain Eukaryota; kingdom Viridiplantae; phylum Streptophyta; class Magnoliopsida; order Poales; family Poaceae; genus Saccharum; species Saccharum hybrid cultivar. The sequence continues at coordinate 1,760,584 of JAQSUU010000043.1, read as the reverse complement.
AGAAGAGCAGGGGAATGTACAGCGCCACGCAGGTCGACCGTGACCTTGTCGCCTGCTGGACGGAGAGGAAGGCGGCCTGCTCGCGCCGCCTGAGCTACCTCAGGGACTACTGTCCCTTTCAAAGGGAGGAAGAGGAGGCGGAGGACGACGAGGACGAGGAGAGTGAGCCGGAGACGACGACGCGACCGGAGGCAGCAGAGCCCGGTCACGCGGAGGTGCGGCCGGTGAAGGCCGGGCTGCCGTTGGACAGTCCGGAGTCCGAGGCCGAGTTCGTGAAGGCGATTCGTTCGAGGTACTTGCGCAAGGACGATTTCTTATTCCGACCTGCATACGAAAGAAGTCGTGAGCAGCAGAGCCTGATGGCCGCCGGTGAAGTTAATATTGTCCATGAACTGAAGGTTTAGGCAAAGTGAAATAGGATAGCCGTGGAAGACGACGCCGATGAGAAGCGGGACGCAAGTCTTCGTCTCAGGCTCAGCGCATGCGCATGAACACGTCTTGTGAATCACGGCCGTTCTACGGGGATTGGAATTTTTCCCCATCTTGACAGTCCCGTTTAGTGAGTCTTCACTGCTCACGTCACTGTTCACTAAGTTTCTCTCACAAAAACAACTAGAAACCGATAGAACACTTTTTCCCCGGCTTCCCCACTCCCCAGCTAGTCTAGCAAGGAGCGTGACAGCATGTGAAGCTCAATCAAACGCTGTCAGTCCTTCGCTGGTTCGGTGTTAGCAAGCTGGCTAGGGTTCTCAGTACTCAGTTGAAAATCGTAGCTCAATCTGATAGAAGTTCGTAGATATAATAACTAGAATACAATGGATCAAAACATCAAATGCAAACAGAGGAGAATTGACTTTGTTTGTTTCATGTTTGAGATGAGATGATTCCTGCGATCGAGCATGCAAAATGGAGTAGCCAAAATTCTCTCTGTAGTGTTCTATCCACGAATCAATCTAATCCCACGTTTCGAATTGAATCATAATTCGTGCATGGCTATTTATGTGCCGGCCTCCAAAGATTATCTATAACACTTTTCTGCAATCAGGGGATAAGGGTTGGAAGGGGAGGGCGATGAGAATTTCTTTCAGCATAAAGAAATTTGAATAAACTATTTAATTGTAAACCAATAATCAGCTGATCAATAGACCACACAAAAGGTATCTCATGGCCATGATACGATATCTTATTAATCTGGACTTATCATCAGTGAACTGTACAAATTAAAACCTGAATAACTAAACTACAGAACCTGAATGATTAAATTGAATAACTAAATTACATTCCACACATCATGAACTGTACTGTAGATCGAACATGGTTCACCTTCCATCTGAAGCTGTAGCTCCTAACGAACTGTGCACCTCACCTTCTTCATCGTCACTTCATCTGGCTCACCTTCCATATGAAGCTGTAGCTCCTAACGAACTGCGCACCTCCAAACTATGCATATGGTCATGGAACATGCGCCTCATATGCTTTGCTTTTGCTGGCCCTGTTCGTTTCGCTTGAACTTATCAGGACAATGAATTTCAGCGCAACTGAACCCTTTTCCTCAGAAGAGATCCTGCATTATGCATACCACTCAAGCAAGTGCCTGTAAGATGATGAGCATGGAGAGCACATGATCACTTATTTTAATCATCACCATTGCACAGCACTAACAAAATAAACATCCAGTTCATCAGAGAGTTGAACCACATAATCGCTCGGTCCTCCATCTCCTTCCTGGTGGGTGCTGATCCCTGCAGATGGACATTCCATTACCAGACATACCCTAAGCACAAATGAACATGCCTTTGGAGTAGCATACAGAGGAACAACCAGAGAGCCGCTCTTCACCTCATCATTGCCTCCAAAACAAGAAAATTCTACGAAGGTGTGTTGCACAGATTCACCAATAGTCATGCGGAGCCACAATCTATGATGACTAGATACGTTCCACAGAGATATTTTAAAGCTGACACCCACTGGTAATCCACAAATGTATTGTAATGAATTTTCAGAATCGTTATCACAGACTCGCAACACTGCATTTATCACTTTAAGCATTCCAAAGTCTGTTGTTGGTTTTAGATGGAAGAGTCGAAACAAATTGTTAATGCTGCCAATCAGGTTACCGCCAGTAGGGTTGGTATCACAGGCCTTCTTAATTTCTCTACTGAAGTCAGACAGTTCACAGGACCCATCAGCACACAGATCCTCTAAGCGATTAATTACCCAAAGCAACTTACCCAGAACTACCTTGGAACAAACTGCAATCTTTGACAGTCTAAATAAATGGGCTATCAAAGAAAGCTCCAACACTTGGACCTCCAATACTCTATTTAATCCAATATAACAGTATTCCATCCTTCTTACAGACATATCCAACTTCTCCAGTAAAATATCGAGTGACGTTAGGCCAAAACTATAAGGATTGTCCAACTGAATCAACTGCCATATTTCAACAATGAACAATATTGCATCAAGATACTCACTCAGAAAGCTCAAGAATGCACCAATTGATCCAGAAGAATTTTCTGCCAATAATCTTAGCTCTTCTTTGCATGTTCTACAATCAATAAAAACTGAATTCAAAAGATATTTCACAAGAATACAAGATAGACTATATAGAGAATATATCCAATGTTACCTTGGGTTGCAGCGTTACCAACACAAGGTTGAACCCCAAGTGCATAAAAAATTCCACAAAAAATATGGATGGATATAGCATGCTATCATCGACCATCATGCAAAATTTGGGACTAAACAGTAATACTGGATATGCACTCGAGTACTAATATAGAATGGTTTGGTTGTGTGCAAAAGGAAAAGGAGTCATTAGTACCTTAAAATAGTCCGGACTTCACAGACATTGCACGACATTCTCGTAGTCCAGGCTCCTTCAACTATTTCTAGTATGGATTTCATGGATTGCGTTACCAGAACTTCATCTAGACACTTGGTTTTCTTTGCAGTATTTTCTACATGGCCACCAATTTCCACTGTTTCAACATTGCAGCTTTCAGATTCTCCTAACTCTGCAGATACTGATCTGTCTTCCCAAAATGGCATTCCACCTTTATGACACAAGTAAGATAAGAGTGAATCCTGATTAACCTCTCCTAGTGCACACGAGATCTTCTCCAGTAGGGGAATTGCATGTGAGAAGATAATCGAAGGTATGTTCAGCTTCTTGTGCTTATGATCAGAAAAAGGTGCTGAAACAGAAACTACTAACAATGCTTTGACCCTTGGTTTGTCCAAGATAAGCTCTCCATCAGATGCCATAGTGATCTATGATATGCAGATAAAACAACATTAGAAAACAGACCTTAGAAAAGAATGCAAAAGATAAGATGGAGGAAAATGTAGATACCAAACACAGATATTGGTGCATCTAACTAGACAGTGGTTACTGAATGACATAGCAAATTGAAGTATAGAGAAAGGTACAACTAGCAGCATTATTCTCAGATGGCATGCATGTAAATACAGCTGGAAGTTGGAAATTGAGAATACCTCTTTGGCCAAATGTTTAGCTATGTTAGCTGAAAAGCTCCCATGATTCTTACCAATGGAAAACAGAATACCATATATATCCTGTTCCTGCATGAAATAAATTATATTACATGCAGAGTAGCTTGTCCAACATCGGTTGAGGTGGTTTGGCCATTTACAAAGGAGACCTCCAGAGACACCAGTGCATTATGGAGTTCTAAGTCAAGATAATAAGGTGAGGAGAGGCAGAGGAAGGCCAAAGTTGACTTGGGAAGAGACAATAAAAAGAGATTTGAAAGAATGGGATATACCTAGAGACCTATGTCTGAATAGGAGTGCTTGGAAAACGGCTATTGACGTTCCTGAACCGTAACTGACGGTGTTTGTTGGGTCTCAACTCTAGCCTACCCCAACTTGCTTGGGACTGACAGGCTTGGTTGTTGTTGTTGTTGTTGTATGCAGAGTAGCTGATCCATAACATAAATATAAGAGAGCTGAAAAAACTGTGATGATTGTTTTTCAGCAAAGTGGCACTAAGATACCTCTGGATATTTCTCCAAACTTGTAATGAGACCATCAACTGCAGATTTGAATATTTGAAGTTTTGGCATGTTGACTAACCCAAGGATCTTGCGTGCTGCACCTCGAATTAAGGCATTGGCATCAACCAGCAATCCAAGAAACTACAAAAACAATTACAAACATAAGGTTGGAGAATTTTACTGGCATTTAGCAAGATCAATAGCAAAGATATGTCTAGATTATTGGGAAGATCCTTTTAAACATGTACCAATCCAATTATAAGTCATTCAGACTCCAGAGAGGACTTTCAACAAAAACAGGACTGGAACCTGCTTGATCTTTTGATTATGCATGCTTTTCTTTTACTTAAGAGCTAAAGCTAAGGTTGCTTTGAGACAGTAAAATGCACAAGAATCGAAAAATATGGACCCACCACTTTAGGAAGTTCAAAACTGAGCTGTTTTGACCCAAAATTATATTTTCATGAATGTTTCAGATTCTGGCAAGTCCATTATCGTTGCATATATGTTTATGGTCAAATGTTGTTCCATATTGTTCCCTTGAAAACCACACATTCAACGGTGCATATCACTATCAGCTAAGATTCCTCTGAATAATATCTGCGCCAGTACTCTTTCTTCAATACACTGGTACTGGTTTGAGGAACTCTGCCTAGTGGCTAGAAAAGACTTTCCTACAATTGCAACAAAATATTTCAGAGTAATAAGGCTGTGTGATGAGCTGAGGATATAAACAAATATATCCTGATACGCAGCTCTCCTTCACGTTCGAGAAAAAAAAAATCTCCATTCTATCCAACAACCTGTGATATCATTATAAGGCATATCTGGCCGTCCCCAACGGGCTGGCGACATCGCCGGCTGACGTCAGGATACATCCAACGTGGATGAGAGATGTTGCCAAAAAGCAACTCGCTAGCGACTGAGAAATTGCTAGGCTCGCTCACTTCCCAAAAAGCTCACGGTCTCTGCACTTTCAGACCCATCTAGTATACCAATGAATGCTACAGGCTTTTTTATTTTTCACTCTTTTCCAGTGCCACTTCAGCTGACGATTTCTCCAACCCCGTTGCAGATGCCATAAACAGAGTAAGAAAAAATAACTAGCTATGAATTAAAAAGAGTGGCATAGGACTAACGTGTGGCATGTGGTACCTAAGGCATGGCCAATTAACTAATATATGCTGATTACTTGGCAAACTATGTTCATAGGTAATACCATATGCATGTGCTTCTCCTCCACACTCAAACATCCATATGTTGCCATATGAAATAGTGCTTCCAAAGTCTGCAGCCTAACTGCTTCCGTATCATCATTCATCATGTCCATCAATAAGTCCAAGGCCTTCTCTGTGTACTGAGTAGAAAACTTTGCCAGTGCTCCTAATGATTTGCAAGCAGTTCTTCTCACCTGTAATGTGGAAACAACAATTATAAAAATATCAATAAAATAAAATAAAAATATTGCAATTTTAGTGGAAATGGTACTGAGAATGACAGAACCTGGTAAAACTCATCTTCAATTCCATGGGAAAAAATCCCAGCAGCACAGGGAAATTTTAGTTTAGGAGGTAATTTTTGCCCATTGATGATAGAAACACCCATACTGTCAGTTTTTATGACCTTCTTATACAGCGACTGTAGCAGAACACCCTCAGAAACTCGTTGCATTTTACCAAGGGCAGCGAATGCTTCCATTCTCACTTGTGCGCACATGTCCCTAGCCATGGAGCTTAGCTGAGTAGAGAAGAAAGTGGAAGCATAAGCATTACAGTGAAACAAAGCATGCTATTTACAGATGAAATGTTTGTATATTTTGTTAAGAAAAAATATAAAAAAATTATTTTAACACTATAAAATAAAGTACTTCGATATTAGACATTATTTCAGGATCAACACTTTCTCCTTGCACTATCACAAGGATCTCTGCTGATATGAATCTAATGGTAAGCAGTGGGAAATATGTGTTACTCCCTCCATCTCACAAAGAGAGACCTTATAGCATTTAAAATTTCTCCCACAAAGAAAGACACTGTAGACTGTTTGACACTGTTCAGCACTGTCTATCATTGTCCACCAGTACTTTTGAGGGGTATCCAAGTCATTTTGCTTCATCCTTAATTTGTGCTACAAATCTATAATGTCTTTCTTTGTAGGACGGAGGGAGTATAATAAGCAAATACAAAAACATCAAATGCTGTTGGAACACGAAACCATGTGTCGGGTACCTAAACAAGGGGTACCCATAATCAACGATTAAGAAAGACAAGCCCCTAAGAAAACGACGTCAAAGGCTCCTCCCACGAAGGCGGAACGAGCCGAAACAACGAACGGAACGCCTCGACCACGTTCCGACTCGCACGAGACACGCTCGACGGGACGCCTCGACCACCGAGAAATCTCCGACTCGCACGACCCTGGGTCGAGCCGGTCGACCCACCTCACTCACCAACTCTGAGACAAAAGTCAAAGCATTTAATGCAACCGCCAACCACTTCCTACCCCCATGGCTACAACGGTAACCAGCATGGAAGCAGTACCAGTGTCAAATCTCACTTTTTACTGCCCATCCCGGGATGGGCGGTGAAAACCTGTCACTGTACACGCCATGCCGAGCACTATTCCGCCACTGATCCCCCTCGAGGCAGAATACAACGAGTATCGTACCCCGAAATTCCCGGGGTTCGGCCTTATCCATTCCCCGTCGACCCACCTCGACTCGTCCTCGACCCGGTCTCGACCAACCGTCGGTCAACAAAGAAGCAAGGCCTGCATGCCACAGGATCCGGGGGCTTTTCACCGTCTCATCCTCTACGTCGCCATGGTGTCCAGGGATGGCCGGCCATTCTCGGAGCACGTCGCTACAGCGGCTTCCACAGCGCTCGACAAACTTCACTTCTAAGGCATCCCCGGCGTCTCTGCCTCCTCTTACCCTATAAAAGGGCAAGCAGGGGACTCTACGAAAGGGAGACGGACAAGCAAAAACCAGTCACCATCCCACCGTAGAAGATCAACATCTCAAGCAATCTCCTTTGTACTCTCACTTTTTCTCTCCGAGACCTGGGATTGGCTCCCTCTCTCACAACTTGTAACTCCTACACAAGCACTTAGGTGCAAGGAAATACAATACTTCCCCCCGCTGGACGTAGGACCTTCTTTTGCCCGAGCCCGAACTAGGATAAACCCCCGTGTACTCTCCTTGCATCACCATCCAGATTAGGGACACGCAACACTAATTCACTCGTTGGCTTAGGACCCTCGCGGGACTAGACGCCGACACCATGTAAATGCATGCTTATTAGAGAGTGCTTATTTTTACGGCCATTCAATTCTACTGTACTGTAAACCTGTAATATCAGCTGCAGCACAAAGTGTGCGAACCATACCTGTAGGAAAATCATGTCCATGAGGTCACCATAGCCATTGGCATCAAAATCCAATCTCGCTGAAAAATTTCGAGCACACGCGTCTACCTATCCATGGGGGGCAGGACAGTTCCTCAATACCTCAGATTTAAGCCAATTAATTAACCTCAGTACCTCACCGAGGCATCCAAGCGCAACAAAATATTAAGGAAACGAGAAAACCTCACCAATCGCACAACGGCTAACCTGACGCCGTTGTCATCGTCCCTCATGAGCTCCACCGCGCATTTGTAGCAGCACTCCGTGATCGCTGCGCTGACACGGCTGCTGGGGTCGACCTTCTCGATGACCGCGGTGAGTCCACGGAGCGCCTGTGCCCGCGCCAGCGGGTAAATTCCTCCGGCCATCGATACAAGAGCTCGTACATCCGCCTCGACGTACGGAACGCAGCCGCCGGAAGCGGGCGGCTCCGCCGCAACCCTAGGACGCTTGTTGGAGGACGGGGAAGGGTCGGACGTGGCGAGGCGCTCTTCGGTGGGGCCAGGGTGTTTTCGAGCCGAAGAGGAGGCGGAGGCGGAGGCAGCGGCGGCAGCGGTGGAGTGGGCGGAGGAGAGGAGGTGCGGGTCGCCCATGGGATTGGGAGGCGGTGACCACGAATGGCGAGCGCGGCGGCGGCGGCAGACTTGGCCTCGGCGGCGAGCGCGAATAGCGAACGGCGAGCACGAGCGGCGGCGGCCTTGGCCTCGCGTGCGGGCGGAAGTTTTTCTTCGACGGCGAGCGGACGGGAGGTGAGAACGCGCAAAGCGCCTGGGAGGTGGGAGGTGACGGAAGGCAAGCTTCCTAGGCTGGATCGAGCCGAGCTGCAAAAAAAAAAAAAGCGTATTTCGTTTCTCTGGGCCCTAGCCCATGCTGCTTTAAATCCCGTGTGGGGCTGACTCCGAGCTGGACCAGGCAACAAACAGGCCTGGTGAACCCTTGGGCCAGGGAAACAAACAGCCCGTTAGCGTCTATGACTATCTTGAGCTGGATCAAAACATGAAATGGCCATGTTTTTTTAAAAGAAAAAAAGAAAAGAAAAGAAATGGGCATACATTCTTTTTTGTTCAACTTTCAACTAGTACAATTACCGTGCCACCGAGAAATTGATCAAACTAGAATCTTGAAGATGTGCTGAAACCACACATACGTTTCTTTCCCATGTTCACTGCGTTATTATTACTTATACTATGCTAGAAGCTTTGAGCAGTACCTCATCTGAAAATCCTAGTGTTTCCTTTAGCTCTTGAGGCTAGTTTTCTTGAATTTTATTTATATTTAATATTTTGATACGTCAGTAAATTTAATGGCTTGACAGATTAATTTTGGAGAGAGATATAGAGAAAGTTTCATATAGTTTCATCTAGAAAAAAAACTTGCCATCACAGTCATCAACATAAAAGCTTAACAGTCTTGGTAACTATGTCTTGTTTAGTTCGTGGGTGAAAAGTTTTTGATGTCACATTGGATGTTTCATGGGATGTTGGAAGAGAGTTCGGATACTAATAAAAAAACTAATTACATAGCTCGCCTGGAAACTGCGAGATGAATTTATTAAGTCTAATTAATCCGTCATTAGCACATGCGTGTTACTATAGCAATTATGGTTAATCATGGACTAATCAGGCTTAAAAGATTTATCTTGCGGTTTCCATGCAAACTGTGTAATTAGTTTTTTTACCTATATTTAATGCTCCATGCATATGTCTAAACATTCGATGTGACGGGGTGAAAAGTTTTTGGGTGAAAACTAAACAGGACCTATGTCATAAAACTTCTCACTGAAACTGGTGCGAGGAAGACTGAATTTTAAAATAGGGTCTTGTTTATATTGCAATTTTTTTTCAACTCTAGCTACTGTAGCACTTTCGTTTGTATTTGTCAATTAGTGTCTAATCATGGACTAATTAGGCTCAAAAGATTCGTCTCGTGATTTACTACCAAATTGTGCAATTAGTTATTTTTTTATCAACATTTAATGCTCCATGCATACGTCCAAAAATTGATGTGATGGAGAGAGTGAAAAAACTTAGAATTTGGAAGGGAAGAAAATAAGGCCTAGCTCTTCAAAACCGCCAAGTAGATAGTGCTGGTCAACTTATGGTTGACTTGGTTAGAATAAGTGTTGGTCGGACCACTCTTTTCACAAGGAGGCAGTGTTGGTCAGACTAGGATCATAACAGGATGTTCCAAAAGCATCCAATAAAGCTGCATGCATTTGATTCCATCCCATTTTACCTTTCATCCGAAACTGCATTTTTTACGGGCGTACTGAAAGTCTGAATTTTTCTACGTGCATCGGCCGTGAGAGAAGACTAAAAGCGACCTATCTGGTCACAGTGCCTGACCAAACAGCGTATACTGCTGCTGGTAAGACCTAGGGCGTTGAGATACGGATAGGTAGATGGTGATTTGTTCACCACCTCAGGCTCCGCGCCTCCGTCCCCCAGCCCACGTACTATCAAAGTATCAAACATGCCGCGTGACCGCGCCCCCCTCCACCGCTGCAACAAGAAACCAGACGTGCAAACTTGGCGGACCGCGATTTCCAACGAAAGCGGCAGCCGGAAGCCCATACGTGTACTCCTTACTAGCCCCTTGTTTAGATGACATCAAAATTTCAAGTTTTTTCACTCTCTCTCCATCACATCAATTTTTAACTGCTTGCATGGAGTATTAAATATAGGTAAAAAAAATAACTAATTACACAGTTTAGTTGTAAATCACGAGATGAATCTTTTGAGCCTAGTTGGTCCACGATTGGACAATATTTGTCAAATAAGACGAAAGTGGTACTATTCATCGGTTTGAAATTTTTTCCCAATCTAAACAAGGGCTAGGTTAAACAAGTCATCGGCACGACATACAAGGCAGCTTGCACCTACTAAGGCGTGTTTGGTTTGAGGAGTTAAAGTTTAACTTGCACTGTAGCACTTTCGTCTTATTTGATAAAAAATTTCTAATCATAGAGTAATTAGGCTTAATAGATTCGTCTCGTGAAAAACCCCTAAACTATATCAACATGCATGTAATTAGTCTATATTTAGTACTCCATGCATGTGCCGTAACATTTGATGTGATAGAAGTTAAAATTTAACTCCTCAAACGAAACAGGGCCTAAGACCTAACAACGTTGCTAAAAGGGATGATAACCGAGTCAATTTCAAAATTCCGTAAACTTTGGATAGTTAAGGCCAACGTCAAATATAAGGGGGTGTTTGGATCATGGGTTAAAGTTTAATCCTTGTCACATTGGAGGTTCAGGTGATAGGATGGTAAATAGATCTCCTAGGGCGCTCGTCAGAGTGCGTCGTTTGTATGGTTAAACTCTTCTTCTTAATTACAATGATACACAAATCTTTTGCGTATTCGAGAAAAAAAACTAATTATAGATGCCATGACTAATTCACGAGACGAATCTACTAAGTCTAATTAATTTATCATTAGCACATGTTTACTGTAGCATCACATTGTCAAATCATGGACTAATTAGGCTTAATACATTCGTCTCGCAAATTAGCCTCCATTCGTGCAATTAGTTTTATAATTAGCTTATGTTTAATACTCTTAATTGATATCAAACATCCGATGTGACAGAGCTAAAATTTAAGCCCCCTGGATCCTAACGGTGCCTAAGTAACATATAATGGTTGTCACTAATTCATGTGCAAATAAAACAGCCCAATATAATGTGGTACAAGCATGTCATACAGATCCAAGTTAGCACAACCGAAACAATCCTTCTTCTGATATGATCGAGATAAATAATGAGTTATTGAACAATTAATCCTGATTAAAAGGTGGATTGAACAATCTAATAACCCAATGACGTGCTGCTCCAAAAGCGAGTGATTACAATTTGTTTTGCCCCTACGACATTTCTTGACTTTGGCCAACACCTCACACCACTGCCCCAACCCTCCATGCGTTCTTTGGCATACTTTTGCCCATAGCCCGGTGCTCTGCTACTGCTACGCTGGTGTTAGCTGCCCATTTGGTGAACTATGGGCGAGGGACGCTTAACCACCTCGCGCGCCAAGACTTGCGCGCACGCAGGCAGGCACGCTGAGGGCGAAGGGGAGCTCCACCCACCGTACCCACCTCCTTGACCCCCTCTCCTAAACCCAAGCTAACCCCTCCGTCTCCTCCTCCTTGGTTCCTCACAACTCACATCCATGGCCGCGGCAACTTAACCGATTCCAACTAACAGCAAGAAAAAAAAAACCAGAGCGGTGGCGCGGGCAGCCAATCTCCCTTCACCAACCTAGCGCCGCTTTTGACTGCTCCAGTGAGGAGCTATAAGAATGGTTACTTACTAGCGGTGTGATCCTCAGAGTCCAAGCCAACGCCGATCGAGAACCCGCCTCTCTCTCTCTCTCTCTCTCTCTCTCTCTCTCTCTCTCTCTCGCCGCGGCAGGCAGCGAGGTGGGGTGCCGGCCGGCGGTGAGGGGGAGGGGAGGAGCACGTACGTGTTGAGCGCGCGCGGCGCCATGTCGCGGTTCGTCGACAAGCTGCCGTTCTTTGACCGGAGGTCGTCGCCGATGGAGGAGGCCGGGGACATCCCGCGGAACGGCCTCCTGCACATCCACCACCACCAGCCGCACCACAGCGGCCTGCTCATGCAGCCGCAGCCGTCGCCGCCGGCGAAGCAGTCGTCGTTCACGCTCGCGCAGCTGCTGAAGCGCGTCAACGAGGCGCGCAGCGACGCCTCGTCGCCCACGTCCTCGCCCACGCACTCGCACTACACCATCGAGCTGGGCGGCTCCGTGCCGGGGTCCACCGGCAGCGACCTGAGCGAGCGCATGCGCGGCGGCGGCGACCGCGGCAGCGACGGGCCGCTCCTCCCGTTCGTGCTCAAGTTCACGGACCTCACGTACAGCGTCAAGCAGCGGAAGAAGGGAACGTGCCTGCCGGCGCTGCCGTTCCGCCGCGGGGACGGGGAGCCGGCCGAGCCCGAGGTGCCCCGGATGAAGACGCTGCTGGATAACATATCCGGCGAGGCACGGGAGGGCGAGATCATGGCGGTGCTCGGCGCCAGCGGCTCCGGCAAGAGCACGCTCATCGACGCGCTCGCCAACCGCATCGTCAAGGAGAGTCTCCACGGCTCCGTCACGCTCAACGGCGAGTCGCTCGACAGCAATCTGCTCAAGGTCATCTCCGCGTACGTCATGCAGGACGACCTCCTGTACCCGATGCTCACCGTGGAGGAGACGCTCATGTTCGCCGCCGAGTTCCGCTTGCCCCGCTCTCTGCCAACCAAGGAGAAGACGAAGCGCGTGCAGGCGCTCATCGACCAGCTCGGCCTGCGCAACGCGGCCAACACCATCATCGGCGACGAGGGCCACCGCGGTGTGTCCGGCGGGGAGCGCCGCCGCGTGTCCATCGGCGTGGACATCATCCACGACCCCATCGTCCTGTTCCTCGACGAGCCCACCTCCGGGCTCGACTCCACCAGCGCGTTCATGGTGGTCAAGGTGCTGCAGCGCATCGCGCAGAGCGGCAGCGTGGTGGTCATGTCCATCCACCAGCCGAGCTACCGCATCCTCGGCCTCCTCGACCGCCTCCTGTTCCTCTCCCGCGGCCAGACGGTGTACTACGGCACGCCACGCGCGCTGCCGTCCTTCTTCAACGACTTCGGCAAGCCCATCCCTGGCAACGAGAACCCGACGGAGTTCGCGCTCGACCTCATCAGGGAGCTGGAGACCATGCCGGACGGGGCCAGGGACCTCGTGGAGCACAACAAGAAATGGCAGACGCGCATGGCTCCCAAGGCGAAGCACCACGACGGGCACGGCGAGAAACCGTCGCTGCCCCTGAAGGAGGCCATCAGCGCCAGCATCTCTCGCGGGAAGCTCGTGTCCGGCGCGAGCGACGGATCCGTGTCGGTGCATTCGCCCGGGGAGCTGGCGGCGCCGGCGGCCCCGGTGTCGAAGTTCGCGAACCCGTTCTGGGTGGAGATGGGCGTGCTCACCCGTCGCGCGTTCCTCAGCACGAAGCGCACGCCGGAGATCTTCATCATCCGCCTAGCGGCCGTGATGGTGACGGGGTTCATCCTGGCGACCATCTTCTGGCGCCTGGACGACTCCCCCAAGGGAGTCGAGGAGCGCCTGGGCTTCTTCGCCATCGCCATGTCCACCATGTTCTACACCTGCTCCGACTCGCTCCCCGTGTTCCTCAACGAGCGCTACATCTTCCTCCGGGAGACGGCCTACAACGCGTACCGGCGGTCCTCGTACGTGCTCTCCCACACCATCGTCGGCTTCCCGTCGCTGATCGTGCTCTCCTTCGCGTTCGCGCTCACCACCTTCTTCGCCGTGGGCCTGGCCGGCGGCGCCGACGGCTTCTTCTTCTTCGTGGCCATCGTGCTGGCCTCCTTCTGGGCCGGCTCCGGGTTCGCGACGTTCCTCTCCGGCGTGGTGACCAACGTGATGCTGGGCTTCCCCGTGGTGGTGTCGACGCTGGCCTACTTCCTCCTCTTCAGCGGCTTCTTCATCAACCGGGACCGCATCCCGCGGTACTGGCTCTGGTTCCACTACCTGTCGCTGGTCAAGTACCCGTACGAGGCGGTGATGCAGAACGAGTTCAGCGACCCGACGCGGTGCTTCGTGCGGGGCGTGCAGATGTTCGACAACACGCCGCTGGCGGCGCTGCCGGCGGTGCTCAAGGTGCGGGTGCTGCGCGCCATGAGCCAGTCGCTGGGCGTGGACATCGGCACGAACACGTGCATCACGACGGGGCCAGACTTCCTGCGGCAGCAGGCCGTGACGGACCTCACCAAGTGGGACTGCCTCTGGATCACCGTCGCCTGGGGGTTCCTCTTCCGCGTCCTCTTCTACATCTCGCTGCTGCTCGGGAGCAGGAACAAGAGACGGTGAGCGGTTCCCCATCCTGACTTATATTCTTCTCGTGCTGGTGCGATCGGTGTGCATGGGGCTGTATGTTCCTCGAGTTGTTTGTCGCGTGTACATTTGCTTGTATAAGTTGTAAGTTTTCGTGGGAAGTTCAAACTGTAACTCGACAATATTTGTACGATGGTTGGTTCTCTTATTGTTCTCGCGGAAGGTGTTTCAAATTTGCATGAGGAGAATCTGCCGGTCTGATTTTGTTCGGGGGTGATCGTGAACCAGGCAGGTCTAGCAATAGAAATAGCTGATGGACTCATGGAAAGGCAAAGGCGTGATCATATATCACAGAGAAGAACGGGCGATGGGCACACATCGCTACAAAACTATAGTGCAATTTCATATCTAAGGTTTTCTTTGGTTCTATCGAAATACTATAATTTCATCGGTTTACTTTGAGACGTGGACTGTGAGACAGCTGAAAGCCGTTTGGTTGAACATTTATGGCTTCTGAAAAAATTGTTGTCAGCCTCTCTCACTTATCAGCAGACCCCACATGTCATCCACAGCTACTCCTCCGTACTGATCACCTAGTGGATGTCCGACACCGTCCTCGCTGGCCTTCGGTCGCCGACCTTGTTCTTGCTGACGTCTGTGTCGGCGACGACGTCGAGCCCCAAGCAGATCTCCTGGACGCCATGTCATTCTTGGCCAGCCTTCGCACCCAGGGGAGGTCGACGACCGACGAGCAAACTACGATTGAGCGAGCTGATGTCCATCTTCTGGTGCAAGACAACGGCCTTGAGGAAAGAGAGCGTGTCCTCGTCATGTTGTATCCGCTCCTCGGCCACCTGGCGGAACTACTCCACCTCCATACACTCTGACGCCTTCTTCGCCTGCTGCCTCAAGGCCACCCGCAACGTGGCCACCTCGCCTTTTCCTCAACTCCGGCCATCGAACGGTGAAGCTCGCGCTCGGTGGATCTTACACGCGGCGGCCTGGGCACACCGGCTTGGGTTGTGGGAGCTGGCCAGGCCGCCAGAATTGGAGAGAAGCGCCGCTGCCGTGACACTGTTGCGCGTGACTGCGTGGAAGGTTTCACGCGGACGAGGAAAAGAATCGAGGAAAATATACATAACGAGTGACGAGTGAGTAATCTTCGCGAAAATTTGGAACGAAAGCAGGGGTGAGGATGCTGTAAAAATTGCACTAGCAAAAAACTGTTTTTGTTGAAGGCTTTAGGGGCAAGACAACCCCTTTGGTTAGTTTGTTGCGTTTTGAAAGCCAAAGCATATCAAAAAGTCTAACCATAGGAGGCCGCAGAACAGGCAAAGATGCTCCTGACAAAATTTTATAATTCTAAAAAGCATTAGAAGCCGCAACTCATCCCCTATCAATTTTTCCCAGCGTATTTTTTTTGGGGGGGGGGGGGGGGGGGGGGGGGGGGGGGGGGAGGAGGTTGACGGGGCGAGGCGGGGATCCATGTACTTTTTCATCTCGAGAGACGAGAGTGTAGCAAAGAAGGTTATAATATGGATAACAACATTAAGGATCCCCACCTAACAAAATTGAAAACGTAAACATTCCCATCCTAAAACTTCCAATTACAACATACATACAGATCCTACATTTGTATGGTGGAAAACTTGGTCTGTTCCTAACTTCTTATACGGCTATACAAACTCTAGTGCCGTGATGTAGAAACATTTCTCAGCAACTTCAAAAGTCGAGTCATGGGAATAACCTCCGTAGGTCCCTCGAGAACATAGAAGCTTTCCGAATATTGTAAGTCTGCAGTACAGCATCACAATCCTTTCCAATCCAGCACCGAATCCTCCATGAGGAGCTGGAGCATAGCAGCGATATATATATATATATATATATATATATATATATATATATATATATATATATATATATATATATATATATATATATATATATATATATAGAGAGAGAGAGAGAGAGAGAGAGAGAGAGAGAGAGGAAATTTTAGCATCCCAAGAGGACCCTAAAAATGACAAAAATGCAATGTAATAATAAACTGCATATGACAAATATTCTGCACACCGGATGATTGATGATACGAGATAAGAAAAAATAAACTTACTCGAAAGACTCGATGAAGCCCTTCAAAGGATTAGAATCAATTTCACATTTTTGACTCATGGTTTGTCTCTGTGGCAGTTTAACCATCAGTCGCCAGCCTGGACAGCAAGATGGACATTTAAGGGCAAGTGCGTTGGTATTGTCTCATATGTAGTCCCATGCAGTACCACATAATTATAAGACAACTTAAGATGTAACAAATACCATGAATTGTCTTTTAAGTTGTGTCGTAGTAACTGTAGAGTCCTTAATTTGTGGATACAACAATGCAATGTTTGTGAGTTGCATGACAACAATACCTAAGTTGTCTCATAGGTCTAAATTTTAGCTCATGAGGTGGTTGTTTCGCGAAACAACGACCTTTTTCTCTCTCTCTCCTTTCTCTTTTCTCCACATCAGCAAAAATCCTACATGACACTGCATGTGACGAAGTATGAGCCCACTGACGTGTAGCAATGTACTTGCCCTAATGGGTGTAGTTTTTATTTTGTTGCTGTTTCTTTTCAGCCAGAATAGGCGTGCGTACGCAACACAAATATTCATGTAAGACATGTGGGTTATAACTTAAAGGTGTGTGGGTTATAACTTATTTAATAGGCTTGGTTGTCTGTTGTTGTATTTTTGTGCATTATGTAAAATTTGAATTTAACTTGGGCTCATAACTCCATAGTGGGTTGTTGTTGCTGTTGTCTTAAAATGTTTAGTAGGCTGAAAAATTGCCCGTAATAACGTACAGCCAAAAAACTCGACCGTGGGCTGAGCCCGTTGGAGCCTATCTCCTCAGTCTCCTACGAAGCGAGGTAGGGTGGGACGGCGAAGGGAAGGATAATGGGTAGTTGTCGTAGCACTTGGCCGCCACCTGCGAAAGCCGCAACGAAGTCACAAGGTGCGGGGACGAAGCGCTTTGACGCGGCGAGAGGAGCCAACTTGCAAAACCAAATTAAAATCGGACAGACTCGAAGCAGCACCGCGGTACCTTAAGGCTGCAGGCAGAGACGACCTCGGCGTGAGGGAGCTCGCCGGGCTTCGCCTTTTCCGGGACGACCTTCAGGCACCGCTAGGTATTCCTCGTCGGTGTTCTTCGACTCGGTGCGGTTGTCGTCAGCCTGATCAACCGCGGGACATAACATGTTACACCCACCAATACCTATATCATATCCTTACCCGATCACCATTTTCCTTTCCACTCTTTTATCATGAGGGTGATAATTATAATAACCACCTATTGTGAGTAACGACAGGTTACTCACGCTACCGATAAGTATAAGCAAAGCAACTATATGATCCTGCACTAGTAAGACTCATAGGAAGATATTTGTATATGCATATGGGTATCAATAAAATTCCTACAACGTAAATGCACAACATTTATAGTTATCATACTAATTCGAAAATACGGGGTATGCACCGGGGCTTGCCTTGGGCAGGTGCAGAGCCAATAGCAGTGTCAGTCACGGGCGGCTCCAGGAACTCCTCCGGCACGAGGATCTCCTCCTCGTACTCTTCGACGATCTCCTCGTACTCCTGATCGTCGACGGTCACAAACTCCACCAAATCGTTCTCTACATGCATGTGATGATGATGCAACAGTTTAGCGTGCAGGCAACAACAACTTTTAAAATAAGAACACACATGTTAAACTACTTAGCTAGCTCTAATGATTAAGACAGAAACTAACTATCATCTTCACCAAGCAAGATCAAGCTCATCATACAAATGCTTCATTTTATAAATCAACATCACACTTTTATTCGTATTATTTTCAATGGCTATTTAGCTACCAAATTAAACCGTCTATTCTGTTGCTACAAAATTTAAAGCAAGCACATAATAATACAATAAGGCTGCTGTAAAAATTTCATAATCACGGCTACTACCAATTTGCCACAACAAATCCTACAAATATTACCCTAGTAATAATAAGCATTTTCAAATGATTTAATATATCTCAGCATCTTCACAGAAGCACATTAACTAACTACACTAACTGTTAGAGCATGAATTTAGAAACCTAACAAAATTGGTTTCACAATTTTTGGACATTTATAAGAATTGATATTATTTCCCAAAGATCAGCTCAGAAAATGAAACATAACACTATTTCTAATTCTAGATAAAAGGGAAAACCAATTCATCCACGTGACCCACCAACGCGCGGCCCGCGCGACACGACACACGCGCGGAAGCGGCCCAAAGCGGGGGAGCCCGCGCGCGCTGGCAAACTTGCTAAAGAGTCCTCGGACTTAAGCTGTTTTACGCAAACGCTAAACATACTATTTCTCCCGTCAGTGTTTATGCACTAAGGCCCTCGCACTATCTCTCCTTCGCAATGGGGAGGTCCTCAGAGCTCCCCGTGCTCGTCGGTGCCGCACAGCCGGCACAGAGCCGCCACACTGGCCAGCAGGGACCCGCACAAGCTTAGTTAGGGGGCCGGTGCTCACCAAGGGGTCGACGTGTGGCATTGAGTAGCGGTTCGGAGGTCGGAGACGAGGTAGGGTGGCCTCCCCACGGCGACGGGCAACCTGCAGTGGTGGCGGCCACACTCCGGTGAGCTGAGGCACTAAGGAATTGGTAGAGGTGGTGGGTAAGCTCTAGTGACTCACCACGAACCCGGCTGTGGTGACGGCTTGGCCGGAGACATCCCAAGCAAAGCTGGCCATGTGCGCCCGGACGGCGTGGCGACGCACCGCGACGACACAGCGGCGTCAGTGACGTCTCGGGGACGGTAGCAATTCAGGGGTGGTGCGCATGGTGACAAGGGGACGGAGGCGAGTCTGGTGGCATGACCAATTAGGATCCAGGTGGTCCGAGGGAAGCTGCCCTTGGGGATGGGCAGCCTCAGCCTTAACGGCACGGTGGCGGGGCAAAGCTACAAATTGGAGCTTGGTGGGGCATGGCTCAAGGTGGGGCAGGGTCGGTTGGCTGGCTGGCTTCAAGTGCGAGGGAGAGGGCGAGGTGAATTGGGCGTTGGCGGTCCCTCACTGATGAACCACAGGAAGTGGCTCAGACGATCGTGGCGGCAGGGGAAGAGGGAAAGATAAGTCAGCGCTCGGGTCACCTCCGACATAGTCTGTCCTCGCCCTGGCAGAACGCAGTCGGCGTGACCCGCGCTAGGGCCAACACCAAAACGCGCGTGTGCGGTGATGGATTAGCGTGGCGTGTGCGAGCGGCGGTCGGCTGGGGCCAGGGCGCGGACACGACGCGAGGCAATGGCGCCGCAGTGGCTGGTGGCCGGCCAAGCCCATGCAAGCGCGAAATACGGGAGGCAGCGGCTCAGTGTGGTGCCAACAGCAACGATGGTGGGGCAGATCATTAGCGGCAGCAAGGCACCGTGGCAGCGGCTGGTTGCGCTTGCCGCGGCCAGGGCAGCCCAGGAGCCCGCGGCTGACCAGTGGCCAGCCACGGCCAAGCTAAGGCAGGCTTGGCCAGCCTAGCACGTCAACGCAGTGTGCAGGACGCGGCTAGGCACGCGGCACGGGGTGGACACGCGTGGTGACCGCGCTCACAGAGACAAGCAGCCGAGCAGGTGTTCGCGCACTATTTTTAAAGCGTGTAGCACGGGTAAACCAGCTCGAATGCATCCCCACCACCAAGACCATACCAAGGAGGGTACTTAGGGCTACCTTCCACGGCTAAGACCCGCCAATAGTTATTAACAAATTTTCGCAAAATAAATTCGCGAACAAGGCCTTGACGAACTGTTTTTAAACGTAGAAATGTTCTAAGTTTTTTGAGCTAAATCTATTTACATGTTCCATTTCCATACCACTAAAAGTACCAGCTACCCATATTATTTTGCTAGGACAAAAGTTGCATTGCCACCTACAAAATGCATACTTCCAACTTTATTAATATGTCCTATATACGTTCTATAGCATTTTTGTTCAAGAAAATTCGGTTTTGAACCCTAAGTGGTATAACCCGACTAAAGCGTCAACTTCCATTTAACATCTTCTATTAATTATTTTAAGTTGCTAGAATTGTTCTACACACTTCAACACATGCAACAACACATAAACATGATGCTCATGATATGCTTTAGTGAGTTGTTTTACGCAGTAACATCGAGGGTGTTATATGGTCAATCCAAACACGACATGGTGTAGAAAGGTCAAAAGGACAATGGGCAATGGGTATTCACAAAGAATGAAACAATATGTGGCATACCTAAAAAAATTACAATGATAATTTATATATACTAGCAAACTTGCCCGTATATTGCAACGGGAGACAAAAGAAAAGCTATCAAATGTTTGACTTGTTTCACTTCAGCGTGCTACACAGCTGCAGCATCTGCAACTGCTTAAATTTGTATTTGTGCCACTTTTGAGTTTGATGGTGCGAGTGGTCGCTGCACCAATCAGCTCATTAGTGGATCAAGGACAACAATCTTACATATATTTTCACTTTTTATCCTTTCTATAATATTTTAGAGTTGTACTTTAGAAATCCATAATATAAGTAAATATTAGCAATAATATGACAATGTCTTATTAATTTTGTATTGAATTAAAATATAATCTTGATATATTTTTTCTTTTGTTGTAAGGCACAAAAATATTTACTCGTAAATATACTTTAGTTTTTATAATATTCATGCGTTGATAGAGTTAGATATCAAGCTCCGTGACTTTTTTCTGAGGACCCATAAAAATATTTAATTTTAATATCTTATTAAAGTTGATAAGGGATTAGTCGTCATCATGTCAAGAATTGGTCTCTTTGTTCATGAGTATAAAGTATGACTGAGACCTCTCTCGATTTCCACATGTTAGCGCTTTTCTGTCCAGAGTTGCACCAGTATATACGTACTATTTGGGGATTTGCACTAGTATATGTGGATAATTTGGAGAAACATTTAATTAGAACAGATTGGATGGTAACAAACGGCTCTAGATTTTGGTTTACCGTTTGATTAGTTAGACTATCAACTGATTCATGTTATAATAATAATTTATTCTTAATCAAAATTACATCGACAACTTAGTGATAGAAATATTTATGTTTTCGGTAATGGTTGAATGCCCGTGTGTTGCGACGGAGAGAGAAACTATCAAATATTCATGGAAAACAATAATATGAATGGTACATATTATTTATATTCACCCTTTATAAAATTTATTTAAAGGCCATAATTTATTTTGTGATGACCATGATATCCATAATATAATTTAATGTTGGCGATAATATGACAATATTAAGCCTGTATACAAAATTATAATACATCTTGATAGATTTTTTCTCTTATTACAAAACACATAAATATTTAGATATAAATATAGACTCCCTTAGTCCCTAAATAAATCAATTTCTAAAATCCGTGCCAATTAAACTCTTTAAAGTTTGGTTAACTTTATAAAAAAGAGTAAAAACATTTATGACATAAAATGAGCACTTTATGAAAATATATTCTATGATAAATTCAGTAATACAAATTTGATAATATAAATCTTAACGTTTTTTCTAGAAATTCGGTCAAAGTTTAAAAAACAACTCTATGAATTTATTTATTCAGAGACAAAAGGAGTAATTGTAGGGTCGAGATGAAGAATTAGAAGGAAGGTGAATAGTCCTTTTTAAACTAATCACATCGGCTAACTGAAACAAATGCAAAATTATAATTATCAATCTAACTAAGACTATACCCCTGTATCTATGTTCACAAGCACCTTACAAAGATCCTAAACAAACAACGAAGGTACCAGGCTAGCTAGAGCTCACCTAACTAAATCTAGTAGCAAGGTCACACAAACCTATGCCACTAGTACTTCAAGCACGAGGGAGCTCCTACACAATTAGTAAGCAAAAGCACCGAGCTCCTAACCTCACTAGCAATACTCAATAACAAGACAACTAATGTTAAATTAGATAGCGTAAATTACTTAGCTACACAGACTAAGCAGTGTGACTAGCAAGGTTACTAAAACCAAATTAGCCATGAAAGGAGCTACTTCTATGCTACATAAGCATAACTAGCAAGTTACAAAAGCTAACTAATTACAAGAGTAACTACATAAGCACAATATATAAAATATAAATACAAGCTTGTATAAGGGGATTGCAAACCAACGAAAAGACAAGGATAACACGATAATTTTTATCCCAAGATTCACGTGCTTGCCAACACGCTAGTCTCCGATGAGATAAGCTCCAAGGTTGCCACTGGTCCTCTTGCTACTAGTGACCCGCAAGTCACACTCTCCCATGAGGAGTGCTTACCACAAGTTCTAGCACTTGACCCGGTCGGACCACTTGTCGCCATTCACGTTTCGCTCTACTAGAGTTGCTCTTCGCGGCTCACGCGGGATGAGCACAATACCCCTCACAATCACTTTTTTAGAGCACTGCACAATCTTCTTTGCATGCTTCGACGGAGATCACGCCACCAAGCCGTCTAGAAGGTGGCAACCTCCAAGAGTAACCAACACTACCGGCTTGCAACTCGATCATTTAGTGCCACTCGATGCAATCTCATGATACAATCGCACTAGAATCATACTCACTCACAATTGGATGCAACTACTATGTGCATAAGTGAGTTAGATGCTCTCCTAGCACTTCTAAGCATGGACACTAAGTCCCAAGGATGCTGAGCACCAGCCAAGGCTGGCCACACACTCCTTTTATAGCTCCATGGGCTAAATTAGCCGTTATCCCTTCATTGGGCTGAAGTCGCAGTGACCGGACATGCAGGTCACAATGACCGGACGCATAAGGCCCTTCACACTTGCAACCGGAGCTGCTCGATCCCAATGGTCGGCTTTCTTCGCGCGCGCACCAGAGACGATCGGACGCACCGAAGCCACGACCTGACTCAGCATCCCTGTGCCTAAACTCGCATCGCCGCGTAGCGAACCAGCGATCGGACGCGCAGGCGCGCCACCTGACGCTGCAATACTGTGGAGTCAGGTCGACTCCAGTAAGGTCCTCGAGCAAGTTTTTGATGACCGGACATGTCAGGTCAAACGCGACCTGCGCTCACCTAGCGTTCGGTCCTTCTCCGCCTGCCACGCGTCTACGCCCGCACCACTGCATCAGCGTACGTCACCAATGATCGGACGTAGCCTCAGCGCGTCAGGTCACCTCCTCGCGTCAGCGTCAGGTCACATGACCGAGACCGCGCCCTCTCTGGAGCTCAAGACCGGACGCGCAGGTCTAAGCGAGGCCTGCGTCCGGTCACCTCCAGTGACCTGTTTTCGTCTTCATTTCTTCGCCGAGTTCATCTACTTCAACTCCAAACACTTCTCCTTTGTAAATATACCAATATCACCATGTGTATGTGTGTTAGCTTTTCACAAATATTTTTAAGGAGTTAGCCACTCAACTTGTCACGCCACTTGATCATAACACGTATGCAAAGTTAGATCGCTCAAGTGGTAGTAGATGACTGATACGCAAACAAGTTTGCCTCTCTTGATAGTACGACTATCTATCCTAAAGCCGGTCATAAACTTCTTTACACACCTATTACAGGTGAAATGAAATGACCTATGGTTATACTTTTGCCTTACGCATTCCACTCCATTTCCTCTAATGTCGATGCAACACATGCACCAACATGATCAACAATGATATGATCCACTCCATATCATCACGTGATCATATTGGTTCATCGATCTTAACTTCACTTGCTCTTCACCGTTGTTTCGGTCTATCGGTGTTAAGTTATCACTCAACTTGCCCTTTACACTTGCAACCGGTCCATCGAGCCAAGTCTTATCTTGATCTTCTCCACCTGATCAAATGACTCAATGTCATGTCTCATGTGCAATAAGCTCCTTCATCACATGTGTGAGCTTTACCACATCTCCGAGCCATTTTCACCTTCATGGCATATGTTGTTTACACACATGTACCTGTGGACTAATCAACTGTGTATCTCACATTTAACACAATTAGTCCACCTAGGTTGTCATTCAATTACCAAAATCAAACAAGCACCTTTCAGTAATAACTTTAATTTTATATTATCCATGTGTTGCTATAGTTAAAAATCAAGTTTCATGACTTTTGAGGACCCACAAAACTCAGTAATTTTAATATTTGATTAAAGTTGATAAGGAGTTATTGCCAACATGTCAAGGATTGGTTTGTCCTCTAATGATTATGACGGGAGACCTCTCAGGATTTTTCACATGCTAGCCCTTTTCAGGAGATTACAAGGATGTATTTATTTAAACTGGATTGGATAATAAACCACATAAGATTTCAGTTGACATTTTTGATTTTAATTACTAATCTTGGTTTACATCAATATTTTAGCGGTACAAATCTTTTTTCCTTATGGACAGATCAATGGTTCAAAGGTCTATATAATATTTCATTTATTATTTGTTTTTTATTTTTTGGAAAAAATCACGTGAGTGTATGAACGACGCAATCAAAAAACAATAAACAAGATCCAAAACGAAAAGCTTCAGATGGAAGGTGCAAACAAAAAATGGAATCGGATGGAAGGTGCAAACAAAAAACTCAGATGGCTACTGGACACGACACGGACGGATCGGAGGAAAAGAAAATCGGACCTAAACTGACGTAGACATGGAAAAGAGAACCCGGAACGTGGATGGAAATTAGAGTTGGACAAAAACTTTTTACCGGCAGAAATTTTGCCTCGGAGATTAGGACTCGGACCTTAAAACGGAAAAAAAACGTAAACTATAACGGAGTCGATGTCTTGGTTGGACGAAAAAATTTTGTTGCAAAAATTTTTGCCTCTTTAGTATTACTAGCAAATATACCCATGCGTTGTAACAGAAAAAAAAACTACGGGCATCTTAGCGCCCGATCATCCGGCTCGAACGCTACATCCAGATGCCGCTCTCCTTCCCAAACCGCTTGCCCCCCAACAGAATCAGATCGGAATAAAATGGAATGGAATTGCGTCCACCGCGTCTCTGTCCTCCGTTCCCCACTGCACCCTTACCCCGTTACCCAACGCACCCCGTTCCCCACTGCTCCCTGTCCCAAAGAGCACGAAACATTTCAAGTGCAACATCGCAGATATATGGAAAAACTATGTACTGCAACATCGCAAAAATATGTAGTGCAATATCGAAAAATATTTACTGCAACATCGAAAAAATTTATTACAACATCGAAAAATATATACTGCAACCATGAAAATTATATACTGCAACATCTCAAACAGTAGTACTGCAACATCGCAAAATCAACCATGAAACAAGGAAAATGGAAACGAAAATCATCTGTTGCAGCAACCCAAAAATCTCATTGCAACATTTGAAAATCATCTATTGCAACATCCAAAAAAACATATTGCAACACGGAGTAACAGCAAAGGGCGTACAAACAACAAGGGGATGGGTTCGAGGTGTAGGCTGGCCCATCACCTTCGAGCTCGCCGGAGGGATGAGGGAATAGGACCCCAGAGCTCACCGAAACCCTAACCACTGTTGCGTCCCTCAGATCCAGATGAGGAGAAGGACGAAGGCTCAGATCTAGAGGTGAAGAAGGAGGAGGGTTCATTTCCATGGAAGGACCGACCTACCTCGTTAGAGCCGCCACCATCGTCCTCGTCTCCGGTGAAGGGAGCAGAACCCGGGTCGCTGGGAGCACGGGGTCGCATGGAGGTCGCAGAAGGGGCGAGGGACGAAGGGAGGAAGGGAGCACGAGCGGGCTGGGGCGGCAGGGAGCCTGCATGCGGGTGCGGCATCCCGTCTCGGGGGATGGCCCGGAGAGAGGGCGGGTGGAGCGGGGGAGAGCGAGTGCGTGCGGGGGAGCGGGGGGATTGGTGCGTCGGGCCGCCCGGTTTATATCGAAAAAACTATCACCATTTATGAAAAATGAGGGCCAAGATAACAATTACCTATTTATGTTTTTATTTGTTTACATATTTTTAAAGCTATACTTTATTTTAAGAAGACTATAACGTCCCTAATATATAACCTAATGTTGGCAATAATATGACAATGTCTCAATAAATATGTATCAAATTTAAATTACAATATTGATAGATTTTTTCTCCTATTGCAAAGCACAAACATATTTACTTATAAATATGTCATAATTTTAACTTCATACCATCCATTTATTGTACAGTTCAATATCGAGTTCCAATGACTTACTTTATTGACCCATAAAACTTTGTAATTCTATTTTTTATTATCTATAGTTAACAAGGAGTCAGTTGCTGACACGTCAAGGACTAACCTATCTGCTGATAATTACGATAGGAGAACAATCCTGATTTTCTACATGGTAGCCCCCTCATGTCTTTCAATGGTACCTACATAAAGTTTAGAGTCACATTTGTCTAGACTATAAACATGACAACAAATAGTTCAAGATTTCATTTTACGGTCTGATTAATTGGACCATTGGCTATATCATGTTGTAATAAGATAAAATTTGTTTGAATTTAAAACTACATCAATGATTTACCACATTAATAATTTAGTGGTGAAAATATCAATTTTATTATAAGAAAGAGACCAAGTGCTCAAGTATCATAATATTTATTTATTATTAGTTTTTTATATTTATGGTGAAAATAAGAAAAAACAGTAAATACAAATGGAGAAAGAATGTAACGGAAGACATTCGGTAAATAATAGATATAGGTTTGCTTGTTTTTTCTTTCCCAGCATCTTCGTTGAGCTTCCGTTACTTGCTTGTTGAATTTTCTATTGTAAAAATCTGATAGGCAAAGTGCGGTGGCGGCCATATCGGAGAGAGTAACGTTGGTTTTGGTCTTTGTTTTATCGCCATACGAAAGGAAAATAATACGGCCAAATCCAGTGCAACCGAATATTTAGATTAGGATTCCTATATTTACCTTATTTGAAATCGCAGAGATCTATTCTAACTCGTATGAACACGGGTTATTATATAGATAAGTTGAGATCTATTCTAACTCGTTTGAGCATGGGTTATTATATAGATAAGTTTGGATGGAAGAAATTCTGCATTGTCTGGTAATCAGAGGAGGTGGACGAAAAAATAGATGGACGAAAAAAATGACCTGAAATTTTGCCTATTTATTATTACTAGTAAATATGCCCGTGCGTTGTAACGGGTGAAAATAAGTTTTTTTCCACAATGAACTGGAGAGAATAAGTTATCAAATTGCAATGAAAAACAAGAAGCTATAAATATATCATAACTTCAATTTCATACTATGCATGTTTGGTACAGTATAAAATATTAAGTTTTGTGACTTTATTTGAGGATCAACAAAAATCTATTATTTTATTCTTTAGTAGTTCAAGCTGATAAGGAGTTAGTTGTCGATATGCCAAGTACTGATCTGCTCGCCGATAATTATGATGGGAGACCTCTCTTTAGTTTCCACATTATAGGACTCATCAGGGTTACGCCGAAACTAACAACAAGCACCTCAAGATATTAGTTCGTATTTGATTAGATAGATCATCAGTTTAACCAGGTTCTTATAAGATAAGCTTTGCTCTTAACGAAAACTACATCATTAATTCTATATAATAATACAGAGGCAAAAATTCCATCACTTTTTTGTCCTATTATTTTGTTCTGACCCTCCCTAATAAACTATGTGAATATACAAATTTAGAGAGCTAAGAGTCTAGGACTAAGTTCATAGAGGAACTGAGGTAATGATCACTTCGTATGAGACGTACTCCTTCCGTCCATAAAATAATACAATTCTTGTTTTTTGAGAAGTCAAGTTTTTTTAACTTGACTAAATTTGTATAAAAAGTACTAATTTTCATGGTATAAAATAAGTAACGTTAGATTAGTTATAGGATATATTTTTATAATAAATTTATTTGGACACATAATGTTAATATAATTTGGTAAATATGGTTAAATTTGAGTTTAATTGACCAGTATGAATCCCATCTTTACATTCTTTTATGAACCGAAGTAGTACATGGAGACGAACGGGCTACGACACGATGATGATTGATAGTCATGTGTACGAACGTGTAGGGAGGAGTACATGGGAGCGCGAGGTCTGACAATCGTCGAGGAGCTAGACTTGGGAGTCCTACGTTTGGAATCCTGGTCGTGCAAGCCGAGTACAAGTCAAGTCAGACTTGTACGTGACGTGCATATGCTTGGTATGCATGTTTGGTGCATATACGTATATGTGTATGTGGGTATGGAGTCCAGAACGGTCTTGGTCATGCTAGACGTGGGGCATGCAAGGAGCCGAAGATGGATTGCTTGTGCTCAACGTGTGGTGTCCATGTTGGGCACGGTTTGGGTTGCCGTTGACATTGGGTCAGTTGCCAAATCGACTAGCAAATTTGTCCTTGCGTTGCTACGGGTAAAAAAAAAATCCATGATATGTTTTTATCTGGAGTGGTACCTGTGATTTGCAATGGAAACCGAGACATCTTGGAATCAGACTCCGTGCCATTGCTACTAGACACAATTTATTTTAATTTGTATTAGCACGCACACGTCTTGAGCCAGAGTCATGTTGAGGATTACACTAATATACATGTACAATTTATACATACATTTATTTATATCAGATTCTGTCGGTGCAAGAAACGGCGGTCCTAGCACCAACGAGTAATGAGTGTTTGCGCGTCGGGAGTCCGGATGGTGTGCAAGAAGGACACAGACAATTTATACTGGTTTGGGCCGAGAAATTTCCTACGTCCAGTAGGGGGAGAGTTATATATTATCTTGCACCGAAGTGCTTGTAGTAGGGGTTACAAGCGGACGTGAGAGAGGAAGGAGCTCCCAAGTCTCACGGCGTGAGTGGTGAAGGTGGTGGTGGTGCATGCGACTCTGCTGGTTACCTCGCAAGGTACAGGAGAGTAGCCTACTCGTATCTCGTGTTGTGTTGCTATGGTGGTTCAGTTGGGTTGTGCTTGACTGAGTTCTCTCTTTCTCCTTCCTGGAACGATCCCTGCATGCTCCTTTTATAGTCTCAAGGATGTGCGGGGTTATATGATGTTGGCGTATGGTGTGATCTTGCCGGTGGAGGAGCCTGGAGGCCTCGGAAAGGCCTTATCTGGTGGCGACGTGGTTTGTACTGTGGAGGCATGGCGTCGGTATTTCTGGTACTGCTGCTACGTGTTCTGGTACGTGTGCCAGTACTGAAGGAGTGGTCTCTGTCTTTTGGCATTGTAGCGACGTGCTTTGTCATACCTGGTCTTGTAGCCGGTGTGGCGTATTTGTCCTTGTAGTCTAACCCGGCGTAGAGGGCCGAAGCCTCGGAGGCGGGAAATGTGGTGCAGTCTTATCCGATCGTGGGAATAGTGGCCCAGAGCAGTTGCTCCGTACACTGCGCACGCACGAATCGTGCGTATAGTGCCAGATGGGTGGCAGATTGGTCAACGGCTCTTCCCCATGCCTGTTACAGTCGAAGGCGTGGTGATTTGATCCCGGTCATTCCTGGCCTATCCGGTTAGGCAGACGCGAGAACGTGGGTGATGTCACAGGGAGTCTCGAGCGCGCCAATGGGGAGCGGCGTTAGAGGACGGCCTCGGGCGAGTCGGAGACAGACAATGTCGCCTCTGGAGCTCGGGCAAGGCGGTGATGTTGCCGGGGGGGTCGGCCTATGTCCGAGACCTCAGGGCGGAGGCCTCGGGCGAAGCGGAGGCGTTCCGAGACCCCTCCGAATGAGGCCTCAGACGAAGTGGGGAGATGGGCTGGTTCACTCACGCGTCTCGCTGGAGGCCCAGCAAGGGGGAATTTAGCCCGTCTCCCCTTTATTGATCTTTTCCCTTAAATGGGAAGGCCGGGTGATTTTCCATCACAATTTGGGTACCCCTAATTGTGGTACCCGACATATTCGATAATAAAATGCTCACAATTTCAGTTTTACGATTTGATTTGTAGAATCATTGATTGATCCTACTAATTAGGATTTCAATTTCGGCTAGGGCGGCTGGTGTAACTGACCTATTAACACCATATGTCTCATTGAAATTTGTTGTTAGAAGATGGTTTATTGGTTTGGCCCTTTGATACATCTATAGAAGCATTTTTTATCCGAATATTTTTGAAAAATAGTAGCGTTTCCAGAAACTGTTTCTATAGTATTATTTTATCAAACTTATTTCATGTAAAAACTGTACGTATATACTCTCATATACGAAGGATATCAAACAGCATAGCTGCCCTTAGACCTTTGAAAAATCTTCCGAAGACACAACTGGATCAGAAGAATTGTCGCCGATGCAAAATTCAAGTTTGGCCCCAACAGCCAAGGCAAATTAATCCCTTCCGTTTGTTAGTGCCACATTGTCTAGCCAAACCTTGGTGCTACAATGGAAACAGCCTGAGTACATGCTGCAAGTGCGGAGACTAATTACTCAAACAAACATGAATATGGTCCTATTTGGTAGCTTTTAAATTAAATTTGAAAAATAATAAAATGTCTATAATACCTTTATATTTATATTTATTTTTGTTTTCTATTTTTCTTCTTTATTTATCTTTGTTTATTTTTCTCTCTATACCTTATCCGTACGACTTGGAGGCGACGCACAGATGGCAAGCCTCACACGACACCTCTGCCGCAACCGCGCAAGTCTTGCCTGCGCCGCCTCTTCATCCCGTCTCGCCACGGCCCCTTCACCTCCGCGTTGACTTCTTTTACCCAGTCTCGCCCACACCGTCGTCGCCTGGCCTTGCCCGCGCCACCATCCCTCAGTCGTCCTCACCTCTCGCCTACGTCGCTGGCCTCGCCCGCGCAGATTTGCCTCGGGCAAATCGGACTCTAACGCACGATGGACCCATGGGAGCAAGGGAGAGCTGGTGAAAGCTCCTTACCTAGCGTCGTCGGTGTCGCCTTCGCCTGGCCTCGCCCGCGCCACCATCTCCTCAGTCCTCACCCCACACCGCCATCGCTCGGTCTCGCACCACTGTCAATTGGCATTAGCTTCTCCCCCATGCTGCACCGTCGGCCTTGGCCGCTGGGCAAACCGGACTCTGATGTGTGCTTGATCCCACGAGAGCGGGGTAAATCTCTTTTTTAGCTCCCGCTCCCTCCTCGCGTCTCTCTCAGCGCGTTTTGGATATTGCCTACGAAGCTGTTTGATGGAGTTGTGTTTGGTTGCCGAAGCCATGAAGTTGTACTAAACACTTCCTATTTATTCTGATCGGATTGCTGCAATCGGCTAGGTTGATCATGCGGATGATATGTGCATCCTGCAGCTTTTTAAAATTTTGATTGATCGATATAAAGGAGGCAGGTTGCATCAAGTTGGTAGGAAACTGATCGAAACGCAGACGTCTAGGAAACAAGATGCATACGACAGACAGAAAGAAAAAAGAACACCGAACAGAAACTGCAGGCCGAAAGAAAATACATATATAATGTTTTTTTAGTATTATTACATTACATGTATAGAATAGATTTGAATTAGAATTCATATTCTTATTCAGTTTATTCATGCTCGGAGAGATCTATTTGTCGTAACTATTTAGGGTCATATAAGTCGATAGAATAAACTCTCAGCTACCGGGATAGAAAAAACTCTCCATCATCCGGTAGTTAAAGGGAGACAGACCAAACAAATGGATGGACGAAAAAAAGAGCCTGAAATTTTGTCTCTTTATTATTAGGGATAGATGTATAGATAACGACAATAAAGTAGTTAGTACATTCTCAAATTAATATAACCCACGTACTTGCCATGGACAAGTTGGCCTAGGCCTTGTTTAGATCCGAAATTTTTTGGAAAAAAATTCTTATAGCACTTTCGTTGTTATTTAGCAAAATTTGTCCAATCATAGACTAACTAGACTCAAAAGATTTGTCTCGACATTTACAGATAAACTGTGCAATTAGTTATTTTTTTTATCTATATTTAATGCTCCATGTATGCGTCCAAAGATTTGATGTGACGGGTACTGCGCAAAATTTTTTGGGTGTTTTTGGAACTAAACAGGGCCCTAGTTTCTTTTCTGCTTCGGTGTTAAGATCATCTCTGTAGTTAATTTGAAATCTAGCTTCCTGCCAATAAGATAAATATCCAATCATTATCTAGAAAAAAGACTTCTTATTACTCAGTATTTGGCAATGTCAATTCAACACTTCAACATTACATACCTTGACCGTACCAATTCCTTCCTCATATCTAAGCTTCAATGTTTTATTCAGATACTGCATAAATCAATTAAACACTTAGATGAAGCTAGCTCATCAGGTAGGCACAGTACCAAATTCAATAGACTGCGCTGTACCTTTACAGGTTCAAATGGATGCTGTCTTTTAATGACTTCAAGATCTTCTTTGTATTTCTCTTCTAGATGTTTGAACAAATTTACAAATAATTCATCGACAATATCGCAGACCTCTGTCATACATTGTCATTGTTACTTCAGCAAATGAACAATTGTATTTTTTTTTAGTAAAAAGCAATAGTATCTCCCTACCTCAAAATAGTGGTCCTTTATTTCCATTTCTACATGTAGGCTATTGTACTCGCAGAGATGACAGTGTGTATTTGATTTCGCTCTAAATACTGGCCCAACTTCAAATACGCGTTTAAACCCACCATGTATGGCCATTTGCTTGTATATCTAAGGTGACTGCTAGTGAAGCCAATTGGTTGTTAGTGTAGGCGTCCACAGAGAGATTATGAAACAGCACTTAGAACAACCGCACATTTCTTTGTTCATGCTGCTTTCCGAATTTCCCCATTCTGATCTTATGCGCGCACAAAGAGAGATGGGAAGAGCAGGCCTCCAGAACCTATGCCTTTCTGCGACACCTGCTCGGGTGTGTGGGAGAATCAGGTTTTTGAGGAGCGCAACGCGCGACTGCTCCTGTTCCCAGCGATATGCGATGTCTTCCTGGTGATTGCCACTGCATCGTTTTCTTCCTAGCAAACTAGTACCTAAGCACATCTTCCTAGTGGTTGTTCACGGGACTGCACTGTGAACATCTACCGATATCGCTTGCGGCCCACTACTTCACACAACACACTATGTCAACAATGCGAATGGCATCGATGATGCCTCCAACACTGGTCCCACCTTGGAGTATACTACTTTACACACTGTTTTTAGTGTTTTTAACACTATATTTGTTATGATCAATATGTTCATGTATGCTATTACTAATAGATCACATGTGCACATTAGATTATGCCTTAAAATACCTAAATATCTAACAAAATTGAGGTACTGGTTGATTATGATAAAAAAAACAATTCAAAACTTTTTTAGAGGTTTTGTTCACGGAAAGTACTCAGTTCTGGACGTGATTGCAGCAATGTGAGGTCTAGAAGGAGCCATTACAAGTCTACTACACTTTGGAGTCGATGGCTATGGACTTGTGCATCCCATGGATGCCCTTTTACGGTTAGAATTCAACAATGATGCACACTGTCTATGTGGCGGTAGTATTTTTTGAATTTTGATAGGTTCATCGTGTAATAATTGTGAATTGACATCCTCTTTTTGAGGAGATTAAAGCATGAAGGAGAAAAAAAGAGGAAGAAACAAGACCTTGGGACACTAATTGGGGTCCTCTTATTTGCATGTTCGCAAGGCGTCTATGGTGACTTCGTCAATCTTGAGATATGTCGGCACAGTCTTTCTAAGGTGCTTATAGGAGTAGAGTTTACGTACATGTGTTCGTAAGGTGAGTGTGCACAAGTGTTGAGCGTGTGCGGCTGTACTTGTGTAATTCGCAAAAAAAAAATTGCTAGCTAACAGTGTCGTAAAACTATTTTTGTTTATATTTTCTGTTTTCTTTTTCCAAGTGAAATATCTCTGAAGTATTACATGCGACACAACGTTGTATGGCAATGCGTTCACCGCTCAGTGACTGAAGAGACTAGTATATAAAACAAAATCGTGCTAATGTGGTGGGTTTAAAGGCCCATTGCATTTTTAGCCCGGGCGTGTCTGCGTGGAGATGGTAGGGCAGAAACGCAAAAGCCCGGAGGAAAGGAGGCCGAACTGAGAACGTGACAGCGACGCGTACAAGCCGAACTATAAATTTCACCACTATTTGGCCCAAATTTTATTTCGGCAAAAAAGGAGAAATATCTCATCACACGACGCCACCGCTGCATGAGGCAGTTTTCAACGCACCGTGCAGCCACCGGAGCCACTCGCCAGCCAACCAACCAAGACCCTATCCAAAAGCAGAGGCAAGCCAGACCAAGACGAGACGCAAGCTGCAGGCACCCGCTCGCGCCCGCGCCATGAAGTGCTGGTGCGTGCACGCGCCAAGAGGAGCAATGGTGACGCCGCTCTCCAGCCCGTTTGCTCCCGCCACCCTCCGCTCCCC
The DNA here is from genome assembly GCA_038087645.1 of Saccharum hybrid cultivar R570. Lineage (NCBI taxonomy): Eukaryota > Viridiplantae > Streptophyta > Magnoliopsida > Poales > Poaceae > Saccharum > Saccharum hybrid cultivar. The sequence continues at coordinate 1,725,999 of JAQSUU010000043.1, read as the reverse complement.
TCTCCGGCATCGCGCCCTGCTGCTGCTGCTGCTGCCGTTCCCTCCCCGTGCGGCCTCCTCCGGCGAGGACACCGCAGCAGCCGACCAGGAGCAGACACCCCCGGCGGCCACCAAGATGGCCACCGCGGACGACGACTTCGAGCAGCGCGTCCTACAGATCAAGTCCCGCGTCGGGCCCAAGAAGCGCGGCGCGCGCAAGAAGAAGGCCACGGCGTCGTCCGCGTCCGCCAACGCCGTGACGCTCCCGCCCGTGCCGCTGCGGGAGCCCCGGTCGGCGCTCGGCGCGCCCGTCGAGTTCGGCTTCACCGCGTACAGCGAGCGGCTCAACGGCGCGCTGGCCGCGGTGGGCAGTGGCGGAGCTAGAACAAATTCGAGGGGGTGCACTTGTCTTTGTGGGTGCAAGGGTTTGCAATTTGTGGGTGCATATATAGTGAAAAATTAGCTCTTAGCACTGTTTTTAAATTTTTTTTGTGGGTGCGACTGCACCCGCTAATTTAAACGTAGCTCCGCCCATGGCGGTGGGGCTCGCCGCGGTGCTGCTCGTGGAGCTGGGCTCCGGGCAGGCCCTGGTGAAGTACCACCAGCCGGCCACGCTGTTCCTGCAGGCGTACACCATCGCCGCGGCCGCCGCGCTGTTCGTCAAGTACGAGAAGGAGCGGATCAGCACGTGGCCGGGGCCGCCGGCGAAGTGAAATGGCGATTTTTTTTTTTGTTATGGTAGGGTGCGTCTTTTCTTTTCTTGTAATTTTACCTCTCGTTGTGCGTTGCAGGAATATGTGTTGTGAGAACTGGGAAATGTCCAGCCATTCGAGGAAAGAAGAGCTTGATCTTTAACAGTCGTTTTAACACCTTTCATTTCATTTCATCGGTCACATTGTGCACAATGCTTTATGATGATGTTGTTGTTGAGAGATCTGAGAACTTGAAAGGCGTGAGTTTACTATGGCTTTGTGATGCTGTTGTTGTTGAGAGCTGTCCGCAGCAAGTTGGTATGAATTGCTGCGTTGCTGAATGGCTCCTTCACCAAGAATAGTCTGACGCATCACAGTCGGACCACAGACTAGACCTGGAGTCGTCGCCGCTCTCGACGCCATTTCGCGCACCAAATCGGCCATGACTTGGCCAGCTCTAGAAAGCAAACCAACGCGTGTGGATTTGCTAGGCGCAGGCGACGACTTGCCCGTCTAAGCGCAACGCCGGTCAAGCGCCGATTTGCCAAGCAACAAAAGCAATCGATTCTCGTCGCGCTCGCGCATTCGCATTCGGGTCGCGTCAATCTCAAACCCCGATGATCGACAGTGGCACAACACAACGCCTGGACGGCTGGACCACAAAAGGAGAATTATGAAGATGCCAAATCACTCGAGCTGTCACCAACCAAAGCTCGTCAACGAGCCAAGCACCAAATACACACCGATTCCCTGGAGCACGCAGCAGCTGCTTCGCAGCTCCTTCCAGTTCCACGCCCGGCACAGGTGTAAGCCTCCATAGATCATGTGAAATTTCACCGAAGCAGCGTTGTCGCCTTCACGCCCGGCGCACCTTTTCCACACCAGGACTAGGCCCCCAAAGGGACGGTGTACCAAAATAAGACTCAGCAGTCAACATACATCTTTATTCGGTGCATATTAGCCCGCTAGCTGTACACCCATGGAGTGTCGGGCCAGCCAATCCAACCAGACAGCAACGACGTGGACCAGACCAGGGTACGGTCCCATAGCAGATGTACTCCCATCAACTCAAAACCAAATTACAGAGACAAGTCGGTCTTTAATACAAGGTCCCACCAGCATCCATGCGTGCATGTAAAAGTATTGTGTAGCTTTTTGCCCAAACAGGTTCGCCTCCTTGCTCAGCTTGTAGCCAGGCAAAAATAGCACATGCCGCAGGAGTCTTATTTCACTGAGCTTGGCCTCAAATTTCAGTGTCTCCACCTTCATCATCCACATGTACTAGCAGCTCAGCTTGTAAAAGGAGCAGGATCCAGGGCTACTTTAGAGAGGACTATGCTTTAGACGCTGCAGGTGTCTGGGAGCATAACACTGCAGCACCATGTTCTCCTGAGAAAATAATGCAACAAACAAACCAATATATGGAATGGAAGACGCTGGCAAAAAGGTGTTGGGTTTGGCTGAGACAAAGAGATCTGTGGCAGATGCCCTCAGTCAGTCCAACCAAAGGCCAACGTCGTCTTCATTAGCCGGTCATGCTGTGAGTAGGTCAGTACCTCCTCCTTTTTGGTCTGTCATTCGAGTCACTGTCTCGCCACCCTTGATGACCACCACGGTGCCTGTACCCATCCTCTTGTTCTCCTCTTGCCCTGTTGTGCCCCATCCTGTTCCTGAAGTGGCCATCGTGCTCCCGTGGACCAACACCTCCTTCAGCAAATTCCATGTCATCCTCTGTGTGGTAGGAGAGCATCTCGTCTTCATCACTGACCGGAGAATAAAGATATGCTCTCCGCTCCCTATGCTTCCTTCTACCCACAAGTTCCTCTTCTGTATGGAGTCCAGCTAGGTGAGCAGCATGTGGCGGTGGCTCAAAGGCATCACCTTCCATGGCGCACCTCCTCACGTTTCTCTGCATGACTTCTCTCTCATCATAGCTTCCGTTGTGACGGCGGTGAGGCAAGTATGGTCTGTCAGCTCGCATTAGTGGCGGTGATCTGTGCATCGCTTCAGGTGATCGTCCCCGATGGAAATGCACATGGCCACCCCTTCTGTGTGCAGGCGAATGGCTCCTGTCTCTGTGGATGAATCCATGATCACCTTGACCACGGTGTCTATGGGAATGTGGCAAAAAAAAACCTATCATCCATCATATCATCTGGGAGATCTTCTATTTGCCCATGGGCCAGCAGCCTAGAGTCTGGAATCTCTCTTCCATAGAAATCGTCGATGTCCATCTCTCTCATTATGCAGCCATGTGGTGGTGAATGACGCCTCCTGTGTGGACCTCGGATGTGCCCAGGTTCATCTTCAAAACGCCTCCTGCCACCAATAGATTCATCAGCAAACTCATTGCTCATTCTTGGACCTCGGAAGTTCCTCAGATGGCCACGGGATCCAGCACCCCGCCAACCACCACGGTGGTTTGTCATTCGTTTGTTCATAACGTCAGATGCATGTCTGCCACCATGGCATTCTCCATTGTTCTTTTCTCGCTCGGACTCCATGAATCTCTCCCATCTTTCATTCCTGTAAAAATGGCACATGGACAAAAGGAAGGAAAACTTTTATAATTCAAGCCAAACATAAAACCATGCACACCTAGGCACCATACGCAAGAGGACATGATTACTGTAGTATCCCACAATGGAAACATATGACATGAAACATACCTATTCACATAAACATGCCCCATTGTCCAATTTGCCCCAACAAGTTGTCCATCTTTTTCATTCTGTAGAGATGTGTTACAAGAGTCAGGTTTGGATTTGTCATGTTCTGACTTTTCAGACGCTGACTTCTTGCCATATTCACTATGCTGTTGACTGCTTGAAGCGCCATCAAGTTCTGAGTCTTCACCCAGGACAGAGTCTCTTGGGCGCAAATCAGAGTGTTTACCGACCTCTTCACTTTTAGTCTGATGCTGTGTCTTCAAAGCAGCAATTTTTGCATGGTTCTCAGTACGACTTCCAGCTTGCATACCATTTGGAGACTTTATATCTGGGCTTCTAGTCTTCTCAAGGCAGCTATCTAAAGTCTTATTAGGAGATTGCTTGGTAGGTTGCAGTTTAGGGGAAGCAGATTTTGGCAAAGCTGATGACTTTTGGAGATGTGTGGTACTGGAACCTGTGGCTGTCTTAGCATCATGTATGCTATTGTCAGTATTATTTACTGGGATATTCTTATCAGAATTCAAAGATTGCTTGCCTTTAGTGTTTTCACTAACAAAAACCTTATTTTGGAGCCCCTGCTGACCTGCATGGCTGACAACACCAACTTTTGTTTTAATACACTTGTCACCTTCAATAGGATCAATATTAACCTTATTTGTCATAGATGAACAATCTTGATGCATATCACTATCGTGCTCTTTCTTTAGCTCTTTGCTTAAATTATTAGTATTGATACCATCCTTGCTGATTGGGGGGCCATTCCCCAATGGCTCACCATGAGGCTTATTTGTAGTTGGAATTCGTGAAACAGTATTACCATCATCATCTGAACAGTCCATTTCAGCACTCCCTTGTGACATACCATCAACAATAGCATTCTCCAGAGAATTAAAAGGCAAAGGTTCAGGACTGGAGGAACTTGGTAATGCACCACTAGATTCATTAGCATCACAAGACCTCTGTCTCGTATCCTCATGAGCAGTGGGCTGGCTGGTTGGTGGTTTGCAAACAGTAGAAACAGTGGGCTGGCTGGATGATTCACATAACCGAACAGAAGGGCTGGCAACATTACTTTGTGAAGGCAGTGATTTTGCTTCCATCAACAGTGTAGTATGACCACTTCCTGTTTCTACAACAGGGAGACTAGGGGTAGCACTTGTGGATTCTTCATGCTTCACACATTTGTCAACTTCAGGAACAGCAGGCATGGTCTTGGCGTGGGAAGTATCAGGTAAACTTTCAGCTGGTATTGGGCCACCAACTGCTGCTACATCAGGCCCATTATGGATACTATTATTTGTAGAGATGTCAGAATTCAAATCAAACCCAGTTTTACGGGGACCTTGGGGTGCACTGTCGGTCTTTTCAGATTCAGCACAACTGATAACTAGTCCAACACTTTGTTGTTCTGATAGATTTGCCTTTTCAGCACCATCAAGAATATGCTGCTGGGATATTTCTTCAGGTTCTTTCTTCACCAAATTATTGGATGGCAGCTGATCAATTCCAGAAACAGTTGCTGATGTAGCATTCTGAGGATTTACATTGCACAGCACGGGTGTTACAATCTTCTCAACTGGTGCCTTATCTGACATAAGTGTAGCAGCAGCCTCCTCACTGACCTTTTTGGAACTTCCAGCAGTCCCAGAATCAAATAAAGCATTAGGGGTGCTAAGAGACTTGGGCTCATCCATAGGCTTACCAAATAGAGAGAGACTCAGTTCTGGAGCAGGAGCAAGTCCTTTCCAGTTTATCCCTAGCTCAGGTCTAGCTGGTGGTTTAAGTTGCAAATCTAAGGTAACATCAGCAGGTCCAGACTTATGAGAAAGCCCATATGAATTAGACATGTTCAGAGTACTGCCAATATTTCGACCTATTCCACTGCTTATTGTAGAAATAGCTGCCGCTGGGGTCACCTGAGCTTTCTGATGTTGAATTGTTCTATGATGATACAACCCACTCCCACTTTCATGCATTTTAGGCAAACTTTCAAGTGAATCAGATGGGTCTGGCAGTATATTCAGATCCAAGTTAGGTAGTCTCCCAACAATACTATTCCCAGAAGCATTGATTTCATTTGAAATAGGAACGCTATTGTGGTGTTCAGAAAGACACTGGTCCAGTTTCTCTTCCTTTACAAGTGAGCCATAGTTATTATTTGTGCCACTTTGACGAGATGGTAACTGTAAATCCAGAGCCAAAAAATTTGGAAGTTGCAATTCAGCAACTGGTGCAGAAGTCCTTGTAGCACTATCTGCAATAGAAGGGATCTCACTTGATCCAGTAAAGAGCACTCCGTTGCCATTGGCCATGGAAAGCGCAGTAAGCGACGTGTTGGTATGGTCTTGGATCTGGGTGTCAGGGATTCCCTTACCTTTGGTGATGACATTTGTGTCTGAGTTAGCAATGTTGAAGAATGGTTCCTCGCGGCAGCCTGTCCCTGTAGCAGTAACAGGCATCGCCTTCGTTGGAGATGGGGGCTTTATCGAGAGTGGTATGGCAGATGCAACCGATCTGTCAGACAAGAAAACTGGCCTCTTCTTAATAGGCACACCAACCGGCTCATCCAACCGCGGTGCAAGTCGGTGACTGCAAACCTGCTCATAAAACACCCAGGATTTTTACACAAATGTGAAAGAGACGTTCAAACAACCAGAATTGACCTCTGAGGAGGAAGTTTCTGAGTACCTCTTCCTTCTTGGCTAGCGACATCTTGCCGTGTCACGGACAATCAGCTGATAATCTGTGTCCTCTGGTACAAATCGTTGTCAGTTTCCCCAGATTAAGCAGAACTGAAGGCACAGTACATCGCATACCAACCGACAATAAACAAGCAGATGATAGGGTAGATCAAAGATACTACTAGAAGCACAGTGATGAGGTAAAAAAATTTAAAAAAAACTATTCTTAATATAGAAGAAGAAATTATTTGTTGCCGTATTAAATTAAAGGCAGTACGAATTTTCTATAGAAATAAACAAACTATCAAAGAAGTAGACTGGCAGAAGGTAGATAGAAACGAATCTACTGGGTTAATGATGAATGGATTGTACACAAACAGAAAGATTCAATTAGTGCAAACACTACAGTAGCAAATATATAGCATCATTGAGCCATCAAACAAATTAAATTGCTCCCCAGATGCCGCAGCTCGATTCATTCACTGATGACGAGGTGAGATAAGCGACATCATTATCAGAACTAATCCTACTACTCCCACTAAATTGCTAGTAACCCCATGCAAATCAAAGCGCAGGAGTGGCTGAAGAAAAGTTCCTCACACTGCTTCCGTGCAGTGCAAAAGTGAGCAACCAAAAACTTTCAGACGCAGAAGCGGAATCCACGGCCCCCAGAGGCAAGAACAACAAGATCACACGCTTGCGTGGAATAGAAGCATCCCAATATACCTCGAGAGGAAATCAGCAATCTGAACAAGACGACCACGATATCTACCCGACGCGGCTCAGTCAGGAAGATCGCCAAATATCAGCGAGATGGATCGAGAAAACTTTTTTTTAAAAAAAATCAACACAAATCTCGTATCCCACTCCCACCGCTCCACTCGCCGGGACCGCACAAACAACATCTCTCGTCTCACACAGACCGGCAGAAAAAGGGAGAAAATGAATGGCGAAACACAATGAACTAGTACCTGATAGGATCGCTCCAGTCTGGCCCAGAGCTCGCTCACGCTCAGGCTCAGTGCGGCCGGCAGGAGCAGACGGCGCCGCAGCGATTAAAAAGGAGTGCTCCTTGGCAGCTCACTGGCTTGCGACGGCGACGGGCCAACCACTCCGCCTCCTCCTCCTGCCGCTTGCGTCGTCGCCTGATCTGACCTCCCTTCTCTCTCCAGTCTCATCTGCGCCAATCTGATTCCTTCCCTCCCTCCCTCCCTCCCTCTCCTCCCAGAACCCGAATATTTATCCACCCCTCTTTATTTTATAGCCGTCTCGAGATGCGGTGCGTGCGTGCCTTCCCGGAAGCTGGTCGAGTCGAGTCCCACCCCCACGGCCCACCACGCCACTGTGGGGCCCAGCCAAATCGAGCGGTCCGGTGCGCGGCACGTGGTGCGGCCGGTTTAATTGGCCGTCCGCGTTCGCTTTGGTAGGGGCTCTTCTGGTCGCCCAAATAATTTATCTGCCGGCGGGGCCCGCAGTCCGTGGACCAGGTGAGCGGGGCCGGCAGCGGGCGCGGACCGCGTGGGGACTGCGGACTGGTTGCGGGGTAGCGCCGCGCCGCTTTCGGATTGGGGACGCGGGACGGACGCCACGCCAACGCGCGCGAGCTGCCCCGCCCTTCATTCGTTTTCGTTGGAAGGGATGCGGCGCGCGCGGGCAACGTTGGTTTGGTGCCTTGCTTCATCGATGCGACGAGACAGATCATGGTCATGGAGCGGGTCTGCTTGGCAGACGGCAGGAGCGTACAGTAGTTCGTGCCGGTCCTACACGTGCCTTGACTGCCTGACACGCCCGTCCAATTCGAGGACTGAAGGAGAGCCGGCTGGATTCCTTGTAACAGGGCCGGCCTGCTGCTTCGTCGCCACCATCGTATCGTAGGAATACGAAAACAAGGCAAAGCGAGTGCATAGCGAGCGATAGAGCGAGCATACACGTCGCGTGGCTCTGCCCGGACTCCGGAGTACGTACTGTACTCGTATCGAGAACAAAATGAGTCTCTACGGACAATCATCTCCAGCACACTTGACCGCACCGAAGCACGGCGTAGAAGATCGCGTTGAAAAAGGTGTGTGCACCAAGGCCCAGGGGGCACGCCACCACTTTGGCTGGCTCTGGCTGTGGCTTGTGGAGGACTGAGCGTTTATGATATGATATGAATATGAATATCGTCGTGGAAAAGCAGTACTCCGTAAACAAATGAGCAGATAATCACGTCTTCTGCCAAACGTGGACGACGGATGGTGCGCCGTTGCGGTCACGCTCCACCAAATCCTGCCGGGCGGCAGCATCTCATGCTCATCTAACCCCCCGTCGCCATCACGAGGAGGCCGACAAGTGCCTTGAAAGCGAAGCCAGCCCTTGTTTAGATGGCCAAATTCCGCCCCAAATTTCACTGTGTAAAAAAAAGATTTCCCGTCACATCAAAATGTCGGCACATATATGGAGTACTAAATGTATATGAAATCAAAAACTAATTGCACAGTTTTGTTGTACTTTGCGAGACGAATATTTTAAGCCTAATTAATCAATATTTAGACAATTATTACCAAATTAAAACAAATTTGCTACAGTGTGACGGGACATTTACTATACAAAGTTTAGATCTAAATTTAGAATCTAAACAAGGCCCCACCTATTCGCTGACCACCCGGACCAGCACCAGATGGCAGGTACTGATGCCGGCCTGGCGGCCTTTTATCATCATTCATCACAAGTGGACAGAATGGCGTGTCCGCAAGTGCCAACTCTGTGGCCCGTTTGATACGAATTCTCACTGTTTCGCCGGAGAATCTTTATTCGACTATCAGATGAATTGATTTTCGGTGAAACAGGAGAATATATACCAAAACTTTAGTCATTTAAAAAAAGGTCAATGAACGGATGCTAGAAACCAGAAAAAAACATGTTTCTCAAAAGAATCAGAATCAACTTCTCCCAAAGAAAACGTCATCGAATCCTTGCAAAATACAGGGACTTTAATCCAGTTGGGATAAGCTAAGAGCCTAAGACTGTCAAAAGTTATTCAATAAATCGTGGGTTGCCAAAAACTAGAAAGAGGCGGATATTGTGGAGTTCTGCACGTGACCGAAGCGATAGATGGATTATTGTCTCCCACGCCCTTGCATGCATTTTTCTACGACTATGCGGCTGTTTAGTTGACAAATTTTTCGGCGACACGCTACTGTAGTAGTTTCGTTGTTATTTGGTAAATATTGTTCAATCATGATCTAATTAGGCTTAAAAGATTTGTCTCGTCCATTTCATCTAAACTGTGTAATTAGTTTTATTTTTTATCTATATTTAATGCTTCATGCATGTGTTTAAAGATTCGATGTGACGGAAAATCTGAAAATTTTGGCAAAATTTTTGGTATCTAAACGGTGCCTATATGAAACTTTAGTGGTCAGTGTACTTCAAGTCAAGGCTAGACGAAAAGTTTGTCATACGTAGTCATACGCCAATCAGCTTTGACATCCGTTCTCAAAAGAATGCAATTCTAGCACAATGTTACGTTTTAGTATCTTAAGTTTAACTAATTATTGAGAAAAAAAGTATCCATGTTTATGATACCAAATAAATACCATCAAATTAATTACGAAATGTTTTTTCATAATAAATTAATTTAAAATCATAAATATAAATATTATTCACTAGAAACTTGGTCAAACGTGAATCAATTTTCGTAGCACGTAGCCTATAATTGCATTCTTCCTAGGATGGAGGCAGTAGTGTTATGTGATACTCGACGTGCACTTTATTCGCATCTTTGGAACTACCTAGTTTGTTTTACAATATAAACTTTTTAGAAGTGAACAGTTGTTCGAAAAATAAACCTTTAATAACGGGTCTAGCAGCTAGTTAGCTGGATGGCTCATCTACTCCTCCTAAAGAAAACGTTAACACGTTGATCTTTCATCAGCATCTCAGCTAGCAAGACACTGCACGCTAGCTAGTCCAATAGGGTTTGCGACCCTCATCAACATCTCGTGCCACGTCTGCTTTGCTCGTCGTCATTCTTAGCGTGTGCGAATACAAGCTGATGGTCATACTGTAAGTATGTGCTTTGCATTGCTTGCACGAAAAGCGAGTTGCCGGCGGGCGGCAAACTAAACTTGGTATCAAATCAAAGTAAGCAACCTGTTGTCACGACCTCTGTATGACTAAACAAATATGAAGCTGATACAGTGGGACAGGGAGATTTTGTTGTGACACAATGGAAGACACGATATAGACAATAACACAATCAGTTGCAATACTGAACATGTTAATTAGGCCGATAGATCGGACCATTAATTTGTACGCATGCTTTGGTCTCAGAGAAAAAAGATCATACAAGAAGCATGCGCGTTGCCGCGTTCCTTAATGGGTCATCTACTCAGACGAGAATAGTGATACAGCTAATGATATTCATTGTGCTGGACAGCTGGTATAATACACACCAGCAAGATGCAGCCGAGCAAAAAGAATGGTTTGAGCACTATCATTTTTGGCACCATTAAAGTACAGCAAACTCAAGATCTATCCAATTTATTTGTCCATTACCAAATGGTTTCATACATGATTGTGACCGAGTTGTAATCATGTAGTTGCACGCAAAGCGGTTCACACATGGCTTATGTCAATATTAACATGTCGTCTTCAGATTGGTGAACAGTTGTTATGGCGAACTCAAGATCTATCCAACGATTTGTCCATTATCAAAATGGTTTTGATGCGTGATTGTAATTGTACTCATGTAGTTACACACAAAGCGGTTCACATATGGTTTATGCCATCTTCAGATTGGTGAACAATATTGATGTGTCATCTTCAGATTGGTGAACAATAGTAGAGGAGTCTAGAGGACGCAGAACCTACGCGTCTTTTGGATTTACATATGAGACGAGCCTGTCCGTTTTGCCAGATTGTATCATGAAAATTGTAGGCCTGATCATATGCACCTAATAATTAGTTGCTAAAACATAGCTAAGGTTCTGTTAAGATCCTTAGCTAATAAGTTAGCTGGTGTATTATACCTATCACCTAGCTAACAAATAGCTATTAGCTAGTTTTTTCAGCTAACACAAATAATTGTTAGGCCCCATTTGGAACCACTCAATTAATAATCCGACCAAGAGATTGGTTTCAAATTTTTTAGCAGCTACTCTCTCCATTCTAAATTATAAGTCATTCCAAGAATCTTAGAGAGTCAAAGCATCTCAAGTTTGACCAAAATTATAGAGAAAATTATAAAGAATTTTTTTACATCAAATATGTATACTATAAAACTATAATTTATGAAGAATCTAATGATACTTAGTTGGCATCATAAATGTTATTATCTTATCATATAAATTTGGTCAAACTTAAGATGCTTTAACTCTTTAAGATTCTTAGAATGATTTATAATTTGGGATGGAGCAAGTAATTGTTAGCTACTTGGTATAACACAATCTCTTAGTTGAGTGGACCCAACGGGGCCTATATATGCTCCAACTGCTAAACCATATTTTTCTGGGAAGAAGATGTTAAAGAAATCATGGCAATTCTAGTAAGAACAAATCAGGATGACTTTGTTGCTTGGCACTTTGATAACAAAGACACTTTCTCAGTCAAATCGGCATACCATGTCTTGCATGATGTCCGGGAATATGAAGCCACAAGGCAATAGAGGAGTTCTTCTTCCTCTAGTCCTGGATCGACCAAGGGTTTCAAGTGGAAGAGAGTTTGGCGCTTGACATGTCCTCCAAAAATCAAACAATTTGTTTGGAGGCTCACGCACAACAGTTTGGCACTCAAGATGAATATCAAACGCCAGGGATTACGGACTGACACACTTTGCCCAGTCTGTAAGGCCTTGTTTAGATGTCATCCAAATTCCAAGTTTTTTCACTCTCTCTCCATCACATCAATTTTTAGCTGCTTGCATGGAGTATTAAATGTAGATAAAAAAATTAATTACACAGTTTAGTTGGAAATCACGAGATGAATCTTTTGAGCATAGTTGGTCCACGATTGGACAATATTTGCCAAATAAGATGAAAGTGATACTATTCATCGGGTTCACTTTTTTTTTGCAAAGTGAACGAGGCCTAAGTGTCTTGATGAGGATGGAGGTCATTGTTTCCTGAAGTGTAAATTTGTGCGAAAATGTTGGCAAGAACTAGGCCTAGAGCAGGAGAGATTGGACCTGATGGAGATGCATTCAGCCCGTGATATGATTGAAAGGATTTTGGACATGCCTGATGAGAAGCGCTACAAAATTTTCATTTTGCTATGGCGATGGTGGTGTAGAATAGAATTGCTCAACCGGATGATTCTGTTGATCTCAAATGATGTACATATATATCGTTACACAAGTGGCCCTTTGGCCACGGCTGTACATGCGTGAGCGGTCGAGCGCGCTATGCGGGAGAGCGGGCGCCGCGAGGACCGGACGCGCATGTGGATGCGGCCACGCGTCGCTGAAGACTCGGGCGGAGCTTGGCATCGCTGAAGACTCGGGCGGAGCTAGCCGCTGAAGACTCGGGCGGAGCTAGCCGTTGGCGCTGATCCGCTGACACCCCCTGCAGTGTCGACGTCGGCAGTGGTGACGGAGAGGCTGTCTCTGAAGTCGAAGAAGAGCGCCGAAGGGAGACCCTTGGTGAACACATCGGCGAGCTGGCGTGCGCTGGGTACGTGCGTGACGCGGAGCTCACCAATGGCAACTTTCTCCCGAACGAAATGGATATCAAGTTCTATATGCTTGGTGCGCCGGTGATGTACCGGGTTCCTGGACATGTATACTGAGGAGATGTTGTCGCAGAAAGCCACTGTGGCTGAGGGCACCTTGTACAACAGCTCACCGAGAAGTTGACGAAGCCATGAACACTCGGAGACGGCGTTGGCGATGGCACGGTACTCCGTCTCGGCACTTGACCTCGATATTGTGGTCTGTCATTTAGACGACCACGAGATGAGGGATGAGCCAAGGAAGACGCAAAAGCCCGACGTAGAACGCCGTGTGTCCGGGCATCTAGCCCAATCCGCATCCGAATAGGCTGTGATGGTCGGCGACGAGACGGCGTGCAACTGAATGCTGAGATGAGGAGTGCCTTTGACGTACTGAAGAATGCGCTTAAGCATGGTGAGGTGTACATCTGGTGGCTCATGCATACGAAGACAAACTTGTTGCACGGCGTAGGCGATGTCGGGGCGGGTAATGGTCAAGTACTGTAGTGCTCCGGCGAGGCTCCGGTAGGATGAGGCATCGTCGACGGGGGTGCCATCAGTCGCCGATGCCTTTGGCTTCGTGTCCGCTGGAGTTTGCGACTGGTTTACAGTTCGCCATGCTAGCACGCTCCAGAAGGTCTTTGGCATATTGCGCTTGGGAGAGGAAGAAGCCGTTGCGTGTACGCCGGACGCCGATGCCGAGGAAGTGATGAACTGGACCCATGTCCTTCACGGCGAAGGCGTCCTGCAGCCGCTTGATGACGTGACGAAGAAGACCGGTCGATGATGCGGAGAGGATCATGTCGTCGACGTACAACAGGAGATACACCATGGCCCTGTTGCGGTGGTACATGAAGAGGGACGTGTCTGCCCTCGATTGTACAAAGCCAAGCGAGGTCACATGGCCGACGAAGCGTTCGAACCACGCGCGTGGAGCTTGCCGTAGGTCATAGAGGGAGTGCGACAGAAGACAGACGTCATCCAGTCGCGCGGGGTCGATGAAGCCTGTGGGCTGTTGGCAGTAGACACATTCCTGAAGATTGCCGTGCAAGAAGGTGTTGGAGACGTCGAGCTGATGAGCCGGCCAATTGTGAGTCGCCACGAGCGTGAGGACGGTGCGGATGGTCGCCGACTTGATCACCGGTGAGAATGTTTCTCCGAAGTCAATGCCCGGTCGCTGATTGAACCCACGGACGACCCATCGAGCTTTGTAGCGCTCAAGAGTGCCGTCAGGATTCAATTTGTGTTTGAACACCCACTTCCCGGTGATGATGCGCGCACCGGGAGGCTGCAGCACGAGTGTCCAGGTCTTGTTGGCCTGTAGCACATCAAATTCAGCCTTCATGGCCGCGTACCAGTGGACATCTTTGATGGCGGAGTGGACGCTGCGAGGCACCGGCGAGATGGCTCCAGAGGCTGCCAAGGTGTACTTGGGGTTTGGCTTGTATATCCCAGCACGTGCGTGGGTAACCATCGAATGACAGATGGGTATGGTGCTGGGCGATGTTGTTGGTGACACCGCTGGCGGCGCGCGTGGAAGAAGTTGTAGGCGATAACATCGTGGTAGATGAGGTTGCAGGCGATGATGGAGAGCTCACGGCAGGCTGTGCACGTGCAGGCGACGTCGTGGACGGAGATGCATTCTGGGGTTGTTCAGGAACGCGCCGCGAACATGCAGTTTTCTCACGCGTCAGATGCTGTGGCAGATTGGCGACAAGGTGTGAGGGTGCGTCATCGTTCGGCGGTGCTGTCGAGGAGGAGACGTGCGACGTCGGGCGTGAGGGGGCGATGTCGCGGAAGGGGAAGACGTTCTCGTCGAAGATGACGTGCTGAGACGTGATGACGCGACCGGTGTTGATGCTGTAGCACCTGTAGCCGCGGTGATCAGCCGGGTAGCCGATGAAAACGCACGGCGTCGAGCGCGTGGCGAGCTTGTGCGCTGAGGTGGCAATCGTGTTGGGGAAGCATCAGCACCCGAACACGCAAAGCTCATCGTAGGACGGTGGCACACCGAAGAGGAGCTCGTACGGTGTCGTGGAGGCAGTGGCGCGGCACGTATGTCGGTTGATCAGGTACGTGGCCGTGGCGAGGGCCTCGGCCCAGAACGTCAGGGGAGTTGCACTGTGAATTAACATAGTTCGCAAGCAATCGTTAACAGTACGCACAATTCTTTCGGCCTTGCCGTTTTGCTGCGATGTGTAAGGACATGATAGTCGTAGCTGGGTGCCGAGAGATGACAGAAGGAGGTGCAGGGCAGTGGAGTCATACTCCCGGCCATTATCGGTCTGAATGGCAAGAATAGGAAGGCGAAACTGTGTATGCACGTATGAAATAAACGCATGGATGGTTGGGAAAACATCAGACTTGTTGCGTAGGGGAATTGTCCATAGATAGTGAGTATAATCATCAAGAAAAACAACATAGTATTTATAGCCAGAGTTGCTAAAAACAGGAGATGTCCAGACATCTGAATGCACTAGTTGAAAAGGGAAAAAAGACTTGGATGGTGAATCATTAAATGGTAAACGAGTATGCTTGCCCAAACGGCAAGACGAGCAAGAGTGAACATCAGCTTTATTACATTGAAAAGGAAAAGTTTGCAAAACTTGGAAAGTAACTGGGAGGCCAGGATGACCGAGCCGCTGATGCCACAAGGATGGCGTTGAGGTTGCAGTAAGGGCCTGATGGTGTGGAAGACGGAGTGGGTAGAGATCGCCACTGCTCTCACATCGGAGCATTTCCTCCCTGGAAGGAAGATCCTTTATGGAGAAACCAGAGGGGTCAAATTTGATGGAAACATTATTGTCACGGGTTAGGTGATGAACTGAGATTAAATTCTTGATAAGAGATGGTGAAACAAGAACACCATTTAAGTGTAAGGGTGAAGTTGCAGTAGGAATGACAGTGTGTGCTTGGTGAGTGACCGGTAACCGAGCACCATTGCCTACTGTAATGATAGATGAAGAAGGACGAAGGGTATGGGAAGGGAGGTTACCGGGGGAGGAGGACATGTGCGATGTTGCACCGGTGTCAAAGTACCAGTCAGACGCGCTCTGCGGATGATGGGGGATGCCTGTGGAGTGTAGAGCCGCGTAGAGGCCCCCGGTGTCGAAGGATTTGTTGGAGCCGTGGGGCGATGCAGGCTGAAGGTGAGAGGCCATCATCGCCTGTTGAGGCTAGAACGGCGGTCGCGCCCCCCTGAAAGGACCTAATTGGCCTAGAGGGGGGTGAATAGGCCTTTTTGCAAAACCTGAAACTCACAAACTCGAATTTACGGAAGTTAAATACCAGACCAGAAGTTCCGGTGGTCTGGATCGAAAGTTTCGGTAAGGGGGACTAGAACTTCTGGTGCAGACCTTCAGAACTTCTGGTGCCCTAAATGAGCTACGAAATCAAAGTGAATTGAGTTGGGATTTCAGATCCAAGTGTTACCGCACCCTCCTAGAGGTTGTTGATGAGTATGTTGAACTCCTCAAGGCTTGGCACCACACCAAACCATAGATCGGGACCTCCCACCTAAGAAGATGGGGATAGAGAGGAAGAACAACAAGAACACAAGAACAAAAGGGTAGTCGATGCTACCGCCACAACAAGACAAGCTATTTTTACCGAGGTTCGGCAATCCCCACTAAGGAGTTCCTACTTCCTTGTTGTTGAGGTGACCACGAAGGTCTGACCACTAAGGTCTCCTCCCTCAAGCAACCACGAAGGCTAGCTTGAGATTTCCACTAAGGATCAAAGAGTGATACAAACACTTCGGGGTGCCCTCACAAATGAATCAATATGGGCAACCACGAAGAACGCCTAGCCGGCTAGGGTTCCAAGAACCTAAGAGAAACAAACACAAATCAAGCCGGCAAAATGAAGAATCCAAGTGATCAAGTCGAAGATCGATGCTCCCGCTCTCAAATCTCACGTCCCTAGCTCAAACAATCGAAGATTGAAGCTTGGAGGAAAAGGGGGGGAGAGAGTAGGCGCGTCACAGCTTGGAGAGAGTTGGGAGAGCAAAAATGAATGTGCAAAGCTCAGGCAACGGTTAGAAATGAGGTGAGTAGCTTATATACTCGGGCTCGGATGAGCCACCGGAAGTTCTGGTGGAAGCCACCAGAACTTCCGGTCAAACGAGATCAGACCGTTGGGCTTGTCCGTCAACTCGGGTCCACCGGAACTTCCGGTGCTAGGACCGGAACTTCCAGTCCGTATCGGAACCTCCAGACGGAACCCGGAACAATTCTCTCGCACGCGAACGCGCACACAAACTGCACCAACCGGAACTTCCAGTGCCTGACCGGAACTTCTGGTAAGTACAGAAACTTCCGGACGGAGACTAGAACAAAATACTCGCACGCGGACGCACGCAGGCGCCAGCGACCGGAACTTCCGGTGTAGCTCACCGGAACTTCTGGTCCAGCTCACCAGAACTTTCAGTCCAGCTCACCAGAACTTCCGGTCCAGCTCTCTAGCCTACTAAGCTTTAACAAGAGCACTTTTTATCCCCATTTTATCAACTAGATTTGTATCCCTCTTGATAGTGCGGCGTTGCCTATGACTCAAATCAAAATAAACGGTGTTGAAGCCCTTGAGTCGAAGCGCCTTTCGTCCATCAAAATTTAGGGTGCTATTATTCACCAGATATTCTTTTTCAATTCCATCAATAGACTAACACCTGTAGATTACACTTGATAAATATGTTAGTCCCTAATTTGATTGTCATTAATTATCCAAAACCCACATCGGGGGTGAATGCACTTACAGCCCCAATACCCCCGCGCCGGGAGCGCGGAAGGGCATAGACCATGCTTGCACCATGCCTTGCCACGGGTTGAATCCCGCCGTCTAGGGCGCGGTCTGGGTGTTGGAGTTGTTAGAGCGTGTGTTCCCGCCGCCGTTGCCACCACCGCCATTGCCTCGGCCGCGGCGCTGGTCGAAATGATTGTTGGATCGATTGCCGCCGCCACCGTTGTTGTTGCGGTTGTTGCGCGGTGCGGAAGACCCAGAGGCGCCATCGGTGGAGCCGTTGCCGCCGCCGTTGCCGAAAGAGTTGGAGGACCCGTTGGAGCAATCACCATGTGTCACGGTGAGGGTCTGCCCAGCCTCGGCATTGGCGTCGTGCTAGAAGCTGAGCTCCTCGAGGATGAGGAAGGAACAGGCGCTCTAAAAGGTGTGCGGCGAATACTTAGAGGTGATCACCGACTTGACGTAGCGGTACCGCGAATTGAGGCCGCGAAGGAGGTTCAGCACCTGGCTAGGTTCGGAGACCGGGTGTCCGATGTCGCGTAGTTGATCGGCGAGCCGCTTCAGCTTGGTGCAGTAGGTGTTGATTGACATGTCGCCCTGCTGCATTGAACGCAGCTCGGCCTCTAGGTACACGGCGCGCTGCATCTCGTTGTCCTGGAACGGCCCCTCGACGACGTTCCACAAGGTGAAGGCATTGTGGCGGTCGCGGCGGACGGTGTCGAAGATGCCCTTGGAGACGGTGGCGAGGATCCAGTTGACGACGCAGGCATCCACCATGCGCCACTCGCCATCACGATCGGCGTCTGGGGTAGTAGAACGGACATGGCCCTCGAGGCCGAACTTGCCGAGGGCGGAGTCGAAGAAGTGGCGCCACTAGCCATAGTTGGCTTCGTCCATGTCGAGGATGACAGGGACATGGTGGCGGATGGAGATACCTTGGATTTGGGAGGCCGAGGCGGGGATGACAGAGTAGCCATCGTCGAAGGAGGAGTCAGAGTGATTGGAGGAAGGCGCCATGGGAGCGGAAGAGATAATGTGGCTCAGGGACTCCTGAAGAGAACCTGGGACTCTGATACCATGTAGAATAGAATTGCTCAACCGGATGATTCTGTTAATCTCAAATGATGTACATATATATCGTTACACAAGTGGCCCTTTGGCCACGGCTGTACATGCGTGAGCGGCCGAGCACGCTATGTGGGAGAGCGGGCGCCGCGAGGACCGGACGCGCATGTGGATGCGGCCTCGCGTCGCTGAAGACTCAGGCGGAGCTTGGCATCGCTGAAGACTCGGGCGGAGCTAGCCGCTGAAGACTCGGGGCGGAACTAGCCGTTGGCGCTGATCCGCTGACAGGTGGAACGCCCGAAACAAGGCCAATGCTGGGGAGGCGCTGGACACTACGCAGATGGTTACTGCAGCTGTGATTCGCTTGATGAATGAAATACAGAAACAGCCATCAGCTACCATCATGCGACAAAACAGGATGCCAATCGCATGGTCACCTCCCCCGGAAGGAATACTGAAGGTGAATACCGATGGGGCTTTTGTTCAGAGTATCAAACAGGGCGGATGGGGCTTTGTTTTCTGTGATCACTCGGGTGATACGGTCTTAGTAGGAGCCGGCTATTTAGCTGGGGCTTAGGACGCCTCGATGACTGAAGCTACAGCACGTTGGAAGGCCATCAAGATGGCAGCAACACATGGCATTTCTCGATTGCAGTTGGAAACGGATTCAGTCCTGATGCGGGATGCTATTCAGTCCACATCACTGGACCAAACTTCATCGGGGTGATTTTCAGAGATATTCGGGCTATGATTAGAGAGCACTTTTATCTTTTTGAATGTTTTTATGTTCCAAGAACTTGTAACTCGTCTGCGCACGAGATAGCTGTTTTAGGGTTGAACTAAAGTTCAGGTTCGGAATTTATTTGAGAATATCCGATTTCTGAGTTTGTAAGCAGTCGAGTTGCCGGCATTTTAGCCAGGCATGAAGTTAATTGAAAGGCCAGACAGCCAAGTTTTTTTAAAAAACGGGGCCTATATATGCTAGGCAAATTACAAACATACCTATACTACTGTACCACAATCTGACAATAGCGTCGGACGTACATCGATAAAAATACTAAAATATCACGGGACGCTCGGCTCGTAAAGATTTGTAATGGAATGTAGGTTGGTTTTACCAACCCACCATCGGTTAATATTTTTATTTTGCCGTATCATTAGATGGTTGGTCGATATTTAGGCCCACCGATTTATTGTTACATATAGATTGGGCTCGTGCGCTCTTAATTGGCCTAGTTCACGCCTACTTTTTACGGAGCCCACTAATCATCAAACCAAATCCTCATACTAAGGCCTTGTTTAGTTGCCAAAATTTTTGGCAAAATGCAACTGTAGCATTTTCGTTGTTATTTGGCAATTAGTGTCCAATCATGGTCTAATTAGGCTTAAAAGATTCGTCTCGTCCATTTCGTCTAAGCTGTGTAATTAGTTTTATTTTTTATCTATATTTAATGCTTCATGCATGCGTCCAAAGATTCGATGTGACGGAGAATCTACTGTTCTTTTGCAAAATTTTCTAGATCTAAACTGGGCTTAAGGCCTTGTTTAGTTGCCAAAATTTTTGGCAAAATGCAACTGTAGCATTTTCGTTGTTATTTGGCAATTAGTGTCCAATCATGGTCTAATTAGGCTTAAAAGATTCGTCTCGTCCATTTCGTCTAAACTGTGTAATTAGTTTTATTTTTTTATCTATATTTAATGCTTCATGCATGCGTTCAAAGATTCGATGTGACAGGGAATCTACTGTTCTTTTGCAAAATTTTCTGGATCTAAACTGGGCCTAATTGTAGATGGATTGTGGCATAATGTGCATTGCCACATATACGAATAATATGCTAGTAGGAGTGGACCCGTTGCTGAGCCTAAGTAGAAGCAGCACGTGACCCGTTTATACCGATGCTACTCAACATGTATTGACCACATGATACTCCATCCATGCCAAATACCTGCACATCTTACTTTTCAATCAGTTCAAACCTATATTATCCGCAGTTGTATTTCCTAATGTATTTGTTACGAAAATATGTTTCACTATAACACCCAGCCAGACCTAGCTTGCAATTAGCAATCATAATGAGTTCGCAACACTACAGATGTTTTCCTCTCACAACAAATCAGCATAAACATCAGCATTATCCAAATTTCAGCTAAACGCACAGGGCCTCAATAACCTGCAAAAGGGAATGACTTTTTTTTAAAAAAAATCTTTGTATTGTTAAAGCATCATGTGTGATAAACTTAGCCTTGGGTTGAGTACTGGAAGGGGTGATTTTTTTTTAATACCTAGCCTGTACCCGGACCCAACCCTCTTTTCTTTTTGGAAACAAGGTCATAACCCTCACTAAAATCTTAAACTTGAAAGAGAATTTTCTATGTGCCACGAAAAAGATGGTCGATCCGTATGTACGGTTGAAAAGTTAATTGTGGCTTCTATATGAACTTTTAAATTTGTTCTCCCCATGCCACTTCCGTCAAGTGGGTGTTAAATCTGTGCCACGAAATTATCTAAAAAACCAAATAATACATGTACAAATCTTGTATTGGATATTTTGGCTTTTAAACAATGTTAAATGAAAAAAAACAACTATAAAATATTAGATCTCGTTGAGCACTACAACTTTGATACAGTGTGTGTCTCCATCCAAGATCATTTGAAAAATAAAAAATAAATTTCAAAATATGAGTACTTAGTATATACTTCAATGAGTTTCAAAAAATTTAAGGCAACCTAAGAAAATACTCAAACGACGTATGCATCCATGGATTAAACTCAATTAAGGAGTTTCTCCTCAAACTATGGTTTCCTTTTTAACAAGTTTGCTAAAACCGAACATAGGTACCACATAGAATACGTTATGTTTCAGTACAAACTCTAGAAGTTATAATGCAGTATTTCAGGATCGAGAGAGTATATATGTAGGCTCCTAAACGATAACTACAAAGTTTTACATCCTGTCAATCTATATAATTTTCATATAAATTTGTCTTCATCCGACTATATTTGAAAACATGATGGATTTATTTGTTACGCAACTATCTTGCCAATGACGCCACTACCTTCTATACTGGCTTTAAATTTTTTGTTCCCCTAGTGTCACTTTTCTGTTAGCGAGTTAACAATCACTTCACAGAAATAACACCAGGAAAGTAAAATCTTAAAAACAGGTATAAAAGCCACAACAAAACATTTTGGTAATATATGTTGCTCGATCATTTTTTTTATGGCACACAAAGAATTGTACCAATTTCAAATCATGTTCGATAATGATCTGGTGAGGGTGTCCGTCTGTCCGGACGCTCCTCCCTAGGCCTGCGGATCCGAGCTGCTTGGCCTGCTCCCCCTCATGGCCTATCTAAAAAAAAATAAACGAACGTATTTCTCTTCCTCTCAGCTGACCCCACTCCTCTCCATTGTGTGCGCCGCTCGATCCCTCTATGGCCGGCAGCGGCCCACTCCTCTCCATCGCGTGCGCCGCCCGCTCCCTCTATGGCCGGCAGTGGCCCACTCCTCTCCATCGTGTGCGCCGCCCGCTCCCTCCATGGCCGGCAGCGGCGCCCTCATCCACCCCGACAGCTCCTTTCCCCCACCCCGGCATCCTCTCTCACCCTAGCATCCTCCCCCACCAGGAGCCTGCAACGCCCGCAGATCCGACAGCCCTCTCCCCACACAAGCGAGATTCATGGAGCATGAGCGAGATCCTTTGGAGGTGGCGTGGCAGTGTTGCAGGGAGTCAGTGGCTCTCCCCCACCCGGGCGTGACGCCCTCCCCACCCCCGGCGACGCCCTCTCTCACCCCCGTGGCTGTGCTTTCCCCACCCCAGCGGCCATGGCGCTCCTCATGCCAATCCCTCTCTCTCCCTACCTCTATGTTGCAAATGTACGTTTCAATTGTTTCAGGCGCTTCAGAGGCATATTGCATTTGTTTTATATGGATGTTGCAAAAGTAGACCGGGGAATATTGCATACGTTGCATATGTTGCAGTTGTTTCAGAGGCATATTGCAAGTGTATGTTTGGAGTGTTTTAGATGTTTTCAGAGGTATGTTTCATCTGTATTTTTTGGACGCAAGTTGCAAGTGTGTTTATCTAGATGTTGCATATGTTTTCATACCTAGGTTGCATGTGTTTTATTTGGATGTTGCATATGGTTGCAATGGTTTTCAAGTGTGCTTCAGGTGTTTTTTTTCAAGTGTTTCAACTGCCATCAGACGTATGTTGCAACTGTTGTATTTGGATGTTTTAAAAGTAGATGAGGTGTTGCATCTCTCCTCCCTACCTTCTGCTGTATCGTCTCTCCCGAAGCTCGCAGGGCATCCATACGACGCCGCGGCCGGGTCGTTCCGAGTCCGAGGTGCCGCGCGCCCTTCCCCTCTTTGTCGCTCGGCCAGCGCGGGCCCCGCGTGCAGCGTGAACAAACACGGTGCTGCACATCACTGTAGGGCTACGGAGGGGACTTGCAGGGGGCTTGTAGAGGGAGTGCGCTTGAGATGACAGCGCGGGGGCAGGATAGAGATGCGGAGTAGGCCGCAGATAAAGACGCGCGCACGCATGCTGCTGACGCTGTTTCTATACGCAAACGCCGGAGCGTCCGGACGCGTCCTGGCGCCGGAACTCCGGGAGCTAGGCATACCAAATCACGTTTACTTTGCCTTTTCTGTTCCCCATGCTGTCGGCCTGTTGGGCCAACTATTGGGTCAGATGCCAGCTTTCGTGATCCAGGCCAAATCCATATAAAGGACTTCGATTTCGTGATCCGACTACATGTCGGATTCGGCCCGGCACCGACTAGGAAACAGCCTGACTCCGACTCTACATGTCGTTCGGTCGTGTTCCGATTCTCAATCCGCGCTACAAAACTGCTGGATGGCGCGCAGACCGTGTGCTCGTCGTGTCATCGCCTCCTGCAACTTTCAGGGCATGGCAACCGGCGTTCCGCAGGAACCCGAGCCCCAGGCACCGGTGATCTCTCATCACATTGGTACAATCCTCTATTATCTCCAAAACTATAGGATTGTCGTTGTCTCCGCGGCGCCAGGCTCCGGCAAGTCCACGGTGCTCCCCCGATACCTCGCCAATCATGGCTTCGGCCCGGTCATCTGCGCGCAGCCTCGGCTCCTCGCGGTGACCGTGGCCTCGTCGAAACCCGGACAGGAGCGGGAGTCCGACGACGTCTGGTTCACTACCACCCGGGTGCTCATCGACATGTTGTGCTGCAACAGGAGGCAGCCCTTCGTCGCGGCGTTCCGCACGATCGTCGTCGACGAGGCACACGACCGCACGCTCTGCACCGACCTCCTCCTCGGGGTAGTCAAGGCTGCCGTGGCGGCTGAGGAAATGGGGCACCTCAACGTGGTCGTCTGCACCGCCGGCGGACCGGAAGACAGCTCGCTCAGCGACTTCTTCGGCGCGCCGATCGTCGCGTTCCAGCGCGCGGTGCACCCCGTCGCGGTGCACTACTCGCGGGGGCCCATGCTCGACATGGTGAGCGCGGTGGTCGAGGAGGTGAGGGACATCCACAGGTCGAAGCCGCCCGGCGACGTGCTGGTGTTCTTGCCAGATAGCATCCGCATCCTGGAGGCCTACGAGAAGCTTGAGCAGCTGGACATGCCAGGGCTGGTCCTCTGCCTCATCCACGACAACCTCCCGAAAGAGTTCATGGGCTACGCACTGGACCCTGCGCCAGGTGGATCGAGGAAAGTCGTGCTGGCGACCGACGTGGCCGAGACGGCTGTTCTGGTCCCCGGGAACACGTACGTCGTCGACACCGGCGTGCTGTCAGAGGACCCGTTTGCGATGGTCTCCAAGGAGGCGGCAATCAGGCGGGCAGCGGTGGCCGGCGCCGCCTTTGCGGGGCACTGCCACCGGCTCTACATGGAGGGCGAATACGCTGGATTCCAAGAGCACACAGTTCCGCACGTCAAGCGAGATGGCGGAGCGCTCAACAAGCTCGCGCTGATGCTCAAGAGACACGCTGCTGATGGCATGCCGGGCTTCGAGCTTCTTGACCCACCAGTGGCGCCATCACTGGAGAATGTTGTTGCTGAGCTCGTCACCAGCGGCTACTTGGATAAGCATGGCAAACTGACAGGGAACGGGAAACGCTAAGCATACGATGAAGACTAGACGTGAAGTCATTCATTTTTGCACTCTTATATGTACGTGACGGGGATACCGCAAATTGTTGCAAGATTCACTCCCTCTGGAAAAGCTACGAGGAGGTCACCAGAAACAGATATTGAACTGAATCCCTTGTTCACTTCCCATCCCAACCCAAAATATTTCCTCTTCCACCTATCACATCAAATCTTTCGACGCATGCATGGAGTATTAAATATAGGTAAAAAAAATAACTAATTGCATAGTTTGTCTGTAAATGTCGAGACGAATCTTTTGAGCCTAGTTAGTTCATGATTGGACAAATTTTGCCAAATAACAACGAAAGATACTACAATAACTTTTCACCTACTTTTCGCGAAGTGAACACACCCATAGTTTTGTTGGAACCGTTTCTTTATAAACTACTGGATGCTATACACTACAAAATTTCTAAGTGAAAAATTGCACATTCTATACATCCTCGTGGAGACTACATCTGAAAACATCGGAAGTAAGACTGTACGCACTATTTTAGAGTTCATTGCTAAGTCCCAGTTCATCTTCAAGGTCATCTCCCTCTTCAAAGAGCTTGAGGAATCGTGCCTGGTCTCGCTCCCTCTTCTTCTTCTGCCAGTACTTGTAGCCCCCAAACAAGGCAATGATGACAAGGACTGAAGCAAGAACACTAACTATTATGATGGCAGCAACAGATGTCTTCTTAGTTTCCAAATCTTCGCTAGGTTCACTGTTTCCATGTCCTGGCACGAAAGAAACATCTTGAGCAAAGGCAATGTAGAACAAAGACACAAGGCATTTCTTTGACATTATTAAGTACCATCGATTTAACAGGGAAATTTCATCATCAAAGATGCTGCAGAGGCGTTATCAATGAATCTAGACTACTCGTAGCCAAATTAAAACAAGCTGCAAAGAATTACCTTAGACTATCAAAAAGCAACGGTAAATCCAGCTAGCTCATAGGAAAAATGTCTAAACAAACAGAAAGGAATAGGTATTTGGATATCAGCAGTACCAGTTGAGGCAGTGCAGTTTGGACATAGGAATGTTGCATTGAACTGGCCTTCCTTAAACCGGGTGTATTTTCCACCCTTGAAATCACTCGAACACATCTCCCATTCATCAAAGACATCATCAGGTATAAATGTGTCCTCCTCATACAAACCACATCGCTTGCATTTCTTTTCTGGAAGCTCTGTCAAGGGCTGCCAAAATTGCACAATTCAGTGTATGATGCTAACAAAACAATGAGTAGTGACAAACAGATGAACAATTTTAAGTACTACACCAACAGTTTGACTTGCCTGCCATGATTCTTCACCCTTAAAGGTATATAGCGTGTGTGCCTCCTTCACATCTGGCAAATCTGTTTTGTTCTCTCCATTGCACCGGAAAACCACTGTTGGCTTGCCAAACCATTCATGAGTAGTAAATATCTCAACAGTATCGAGTGTGACTTGCCTCGATGAAAATGTTCCTATACAATTAAGCTCATCAGTGATGCACAAATAATTAGTGAAGGAAATAAACAAAGGAAATGGTCCAATTTTAGTCCCCGCAACTCTTTGATCGGTTTAAAAATGGTCCATCATCTATAGCACGTTTATCTTTGGTCCCTGCCTCTCAAAACCAGATGACAAAAGACCTTTCCCTTGATATTAGCTGATTTTGCACAAGTGGCAATGGACTAGGATATGATGTGGGTGTGGCTTCTAGCAGCTGACCTCAGCCTTCCTATTATTCTCTCCTCTCTCATCATCAGCTTCGCATTCCCCATTCCTTTGCTGCCTGCTGCACTCAATCTCCACCAGGGCAACAATTCACGCTGCCTGCACTTCCCAATCCGGCTAACTACCCACGAAATCGCACTGCCACACCTCCAATGCTAATCCGCACCCCAGTGGCACTGCCGCACCCAAATCACACTACCAGTCTATCCCTGTCGGGTGGCAATGTGCCACATTTGCAATATGTGCCTTCCAAATCCATCAGCCGTCGCCAGCAAGTCACACATGGCAAGCTCTGGGAACACAAGGTAGGCGCGGGCGACAGCAAGCTACATCGCTGTCCTGTGTTTGCATTGAGAAAACAGCAGCTGCAGCTTGTGTGCTCTCAAGTAAACAAATAAACTATCAAAGCACAAGCTTAAACTAATCAAGCAAACAGATCTGATAGGAAACAGAAATTCAGATCTTCTGGCATAAAGATTGATTTGTGGATTTCCACCATGAGGGGAAAATAAGTGGGCGATACAGAGAGAGATCAGAAAAGGGGCAAGTCAGAGAGGACGGCACATCACATATGCAAAAATCAGCTGGAGTTAGTGGGCCCAGGGAGGACTGCTGTTGAACGGTGTGGTAAGATAACTGGTATTAGAAATGAGGGACCATTTTTAAACCATCACATAACAAATACGTTAAAGTTTACAACCCTGTACACCAGTATAAGTATCACCAATGAGAACACAAAAACGGTCAAAATAAAAATATGGTGTCATTGCTTTCACGCAGCCAGTGAAAGACCAGGCCGGTTTAAACAAAATCTTGCCAACTTCTCATTATCAACCAAATTGTATTTTCTGATCGTGTTTCTACTACAGTTGGCTTAGTATCTGTTACACAAATTTGCTAAAACAATCAACTTCAATCAAGCAAAACTAATGGTAAGCGATATGAAACTAGACCATATAGTAGCTAAAAAACTACTTAAAATGCAGACAGATGAGAATCATTTAGCTTAGTTTGGTGTCTGTAGGGCACTAAAGGTATTAAAATTGTGTTACTTCAATGCAAAAATACCAATCTTGGTTTCCTGATGAAGTGAAGATAGAAAAGTCATTAAAAAAATTTGAAATACATAACATGGAAGAGATAAATCTTTGTTGACACTTGACACTGTCAACAACATGGGACCTGAGTTCTCAAAATTTAAAACAATCAATCTCCAGAAATACAGGACATGTAAGCAAGATTGTTCTTGGGTTACATAACGAACACAAATTGTTCATGTAACAACACAGTATATGTTATGTGGCTGTTGGGATTGGGAGGATTGAGGGGGAAGAGAGGGGAGAGCCGAGGGGAGTGGCGGCGGCTGTCGCGCTACAGTACCCACGGGGCTACAGTACCACGCGGGTACTGTTCATGAGCTAGAGAGGCAGAGGACCTGCGGCTAGGGCTGTGAGGGGCGCTGGGAACGCCGGCCTCGGGGCTTCGCCCACGGCCGGCAAGAGAGAAGGTTTTTCCTTCTAATCTCTTGCTTGATTAGATTGATACATCTCCTCTCCTTATATAGAGAAGAGGTCTTACTTGACCCCTAAGCAAGCGACTAATTAACCCTAACGGGCTAAGGTCCAATAGGCCCTTGACTCTTCTAACACTACACCCTACCTGAACATACAGCTCATCCTCGAGCTGCAACCTAACTCGACTCGACACAAAGCTATCACTTAAAAACAATCCTTTTACATCTCGGCTTATTTAGTTATATGGCCATAAGGCACGACGTGAACTCTTTATTTCCACTGCATCTTTGACATAGTCGCAAAGTTTCTGGGTCGATGGGGTCGAGGTACGGGGTCGCGGTATGTGGTACGCTACTTGCGAGAGATTTTTACACTTCGGGTCGAAAATGAACCCGTGAACCTGGGTCGGGGTCGACGAACCCGGGTCGAGGGTCGAAGGTGGTGAACCCGTTTTATGTGACTATGGATTCCATAGTTCCGCTAGGCGCTCGCCTAGGCGCGCCTAGGCGCGATTAATCGCGAGTCGGAGGGTGCCCGCCTCGCCTATGGGGGTAGGCGGACCCCCAGGCGGCGGCAGCTCGGCGGCGGCGCCGGTGGGGGTGGAGGAGCGTCTGGCAGAGGTTGCTGGTGGCGGAGGAGCTTCGGACATGCGCGGACGGCGGCGAGAGCGGGCGTGCGCGGGCGCGAAGAGGAGACAGACGGAGAGGGAGAGGACCGGCGGCTGCGCCGGTGGGGGGTGGAGGAGCGTCCGCGCCGGCGGCTGCGCTGGTGGGGGTGGAGGAGCGTCCGCTCGCGCGGACGGCGGCGAGCGCGGGCGGCGGCGGGCGCGCAGAGGAGAGATGCCGGAGAGGGAGAGGAACCAACGGCGGCGGCGGTGGATGCGGGAGAAGGCGACGGCGGCTGATGCGGGAGAAGGCTGCGCGATGAGGACGGGCGAGTGGGGTGCGGCTGGAACAGAGAGATGGATAGGGTTGGAGGTTGGAGTCTAAGTGGTAGATGGGCTGGGCCCTTGCCTCTTGGGCCTTTTATCTATCTAGGCTAGCCTTTTTATCTATCTAGACCCACTATTCAGTTGTTTATTTTTTTTTCTTTAGAAGATAATACATGTATATTAGTATATACACAAAACGCCTAGAAAAACGCCTAGAAACGCCTAGGCGCGATTAATCCCGATTACTCCCTAGGCTAGGGGTCAGCGCCTAGATTCCGCCTGTCGCCTAGCGAAACTTTGCTATGATCTTTGAATAAAGGTGGCCCCCATCCAGCAGCTTGAAGAGAGAGGGTTCGGCCCTCAACAAAGGCCGGGTTGTGGCCTTGACATTGAACTGGAGGAGGCTGATGAAGGCGAACTTGTGGCCAGCGGAGGCGCCCTCGCGGCGGTCGGTGCCGGAGCACGGCAACGCCAATTAAGGTCCGCCTATGGGTGGCCACACACCCGCGTCCCCAAACGCCGGCGCTGTAGACGCCGAGTTCGCCACCCGAGGTGGCGATGGCACGCCTGATCTCCATGACGCAGCGGACGAGATCGGGGCCCTCCATGTGGCGAAGCGCAGCTTGGTGGCGAAGCAAAGGGGCACGAGGCACAGGCACCAGCTGCAACCCACGCATCTCCCACGCCTGCCGTCGCGCCAGGAGTCCGCGTGCTGCAGCCTGTAACCGTACCGCCGCCAGGACCGCCTCCTGCATCTTCTGGCGCATCTCCTGCAGCCGCCGCCGTGCTCGGAGACCGCGCGCAGTAGCCTGCAGCCGCACCACAGCCGACACTTGGTGAATAAGCATCGGCTGCACTGCGATGTCCTTTCGCTGCTTGATCTGCGGCAATGTTGGCTGCACCGTTGGCTGCACGTCCTGGAACGGCAGCAGCGTCGTGCCGTAACCTGGCATCCCGTAGTGGAAAACCGGTGGCAGAGAGGCCACGGCCGATTGCGCAACGGCCAGCTGGCTGGTTGCAGCGGCGGTATGCCGAGGTAGGACTGGATGGCGACGACGGAACGGGCGAGGTCGGTGATGGCCGCGGTCAGCTGATCCGGCGTCATCGGTGAGGAAGTGACCAGCGGCGGCTCATCGTAACCCGGCATCTCCGATACCAGATTGTTATGTGTTGCTAGGGTTGGGAGGATTGAGGGGAGCGGCAGAGGAGCTACAGTACCCGCGCGCTACAGTACCGCGCGGGTACTGTTTATGCGAGAGAGAGGCAAGAGGGCCGGTGGCTTAGGCTGTGAGGGGCGCTGGAAACGCTGGCCGCGGGGCTTCGCCCACGGCCGGCAAGAGAGAAGATTTTTCCTTCTAATCTCTTGCTTGATTAGATTGATACATCTCCTCTCCTTATATAGAGAAGAGGTCTTACTTGGCCCCTAAGCAAGCGACTAATTAACCCTAACGGGCTAAGGCCCAATAGACCATTGACTCTTCTAACAGTATATTTCCTAACTTATGAACCCCAAGCGAGCTATGTCCTTCAGGGTGAAGCTGAACCCAAAAATGGGCCACAATATGGATTGTTCTAGATCGATAGATCCAACACCAACCAAAAGAATCCCCCAAACTGTTCCATAAGAAGTAAAATCGGTGGCCTTTCCCATTGTCTATTCCATCTTTGAATCTTCACACTGATGATCCTATCGTAATCTCCACCTAACGAAATCTGCACCATAGGCTCGGGCAAGAGATTGGGCCACGTCGCAGCAAGAGATTGGGCCACGTCGCCTCTATTTCTTCACCGTCGGATCTTCCATCTACGGTCAGAACCAGGCACATGAGCGGGCGGACTCGAACCCTCTCTAGCCTCTCAAGTCTCGAGTCTCGACGCGACGCTTCGCATTTCCCAGTTCCCATCGCTGACTTCTCGCCTCGTTTCCTCTCTGCTGCTGCTCCAGACTCACATGATCACATCTCCCAGCGCCCTCGCCTATGCTTGGCGTCCGCCTCCCGCAACCCCAACGCAGCGCCAGAGTACGCGAGAAGGGCATCAGATGCCAGAGTACGCCGCAGTGAGGCCCTACAGCAGCGCCACGCACTCCTCCCATGCGGCCTTGCGGGGCTGAGGTCCGCAAGCAGAAACCCGCGCTCCTCAACCGAGAACGCATCGGCGGCGGAAAGCGTGCCGAGTCAGCACCTGGAGCGCCGCCATCTGGTCCCGCTCCTTGGCTTGAGACGACCAGCGAGTGGTTGGGCACCCCTTTCATTGCTTCTTGATGTCGATCTATGGCAGGTTTCCTCCTTCATTCTCTGTGTGTGTTTGCTGTTACGGCCAAAAGACGAACAGTACAAGCTAATAGAACTTGCACATTTGTACTAACCCATGCAGAAACTTGTGAAAATCGTAGGAAAAAAATTGTAAATCCAAATAATCTGAAATTAATTATGTTACATTCATAACTTTATCCTCTGCCTGTGAAAATATGTTTGCATATGTTACTCTAACCAAAATTTCTTCATTTATTATAATGAGCAGAACTTAATAAATTGAAAATAAATTCCATATGGCTCTATAAATTTAACACCAATTTTATTGGATTTGTTGTGATGTGCCCTTACCTTGAGAAATGCATATGCACAAGTACCTTTACATATACTGATTTATGCACTTTAGTTTCCTTATGTTGGCGAAAAAATGTGAAATAAATTCTATTAATATGATCTTGTGATTAGAACACACTATTTTTGCATTATAACCACACTTATGTCATGTTGAATGATTTGACAAAGGACCACCTCTAGCTGTAGCAATCATGATTCCTCACAATTTCTGATAGACTTATACTCTGTTTTACAGCTGATTGTTTTTTCAGCTGGATTGGTTTAGCAAGTGTTGAACCTAGGTAACAGGCCTAGAAGTTTGCTTTCCCTGTCAGTTGATGCTAACTCGTATTTTCTTGAACTGTAAAATGCTATTTTTGCCTATGTGATTTTGTGTTAAAGGCATTATGAGTCAGACCAAAGAACAGATAAAGTATCTCCTCGGAGTATCGTCCCATCATCATCACCAGTCAAACAAGGATGATGATGAACTGGAGAGTACGAAGGACACTGAAGCTAGCTGGGACAATACTTGCCTCTGCACTTAGAAAGTCTTGATGGCACACCAAGCGTATAACTTGGTACTGGTACCTTCTTGTTGTTTCCTTTCATCCAATGGCTTAAGGAGCTTTTGATATGGGTTGTTTTCAACAATACACATATTATTACATATTTGGTAGTTGATATTTCATATTTGGTACTTATCTTAGTTCCTGTTTTGTTTTTATTCTCCAATGAGCTCCAACAGCACATTCTAATTTAAACAATTTTTTTAGGGTTAAATCATTGTGCTTACCAATATGTTAAGCTGCACAGATTCAAATATGAGTACTAACTGAAAACTAATAGAAAATGATCAGCAAGATGAAATTAAATTTGAATATAAAGAGACTAATCATATTGTTTGATATGCCACCATATATCTAAGATTAGATGTTGCATAAGCTTAACAACTGTTATACCCCGTATAGAAATAAAACGATTTTGGTGAATGCGGATCAACCTAAAAATGAGAGTCCAATTTTTACAATCTCGCCATTTTATTCGGTGTCATCTGCTTGTGTGGATATGTAATTGTAAGCACTTTGGTCATTACTGTACAGATACAGAGCCATATTGAACGCCTTCATGAAGACTTAGGCCAGTTTACTGAAGATTTTAATCATGGTATTAGCAATCAAAATAGATTTTAAGCATTATCTTGCATGCCATCCCTACATCTTCATCGAACCAATTATGGATTTTTCTCTCTCAATTGCAGAAAGGAAGATACCTCCAAATCAACATCTACTCATGGATGTAAAAAAAAGGAGGCTTGGACACTTGGCTTTAGTACGCCTCAAGCATCAAAGAAATTTAGAGGAAATGGAACAAGCATGCTCACTCTGCAGGAGCAAGATTTGGATGAACCATAGGGTTGATAGCTGTCACGTGCTTGAATGCTATTCAATGGTGCTAAAACAGAATATAGTTTTGAAAATATTTCGCTTCCTCATGAACCTAAGAGTCAACAGTATTCATATGTGAAATAACTTCGACTGCTGTACATAAACCAACCATAGTACTAGCAGGTCAGAAACGTGTCTGAGTTACATTTTTTGTGATCCATCTTAGACAATTTTTTTTGACATCGAATGGACTCTAATAAGACCTGATGATGATAAAAAGCTTTGGGCAAAACATGTGAAATAGATTTGCTAAGTTTTGATTAGTCTTGCGAAATATAGAAGATCATATAGATAGATTTCATTTCTAAAATCATAACGACAAAATAACACCTAGCACAACAGGCTTAAGTATATAAGGAGGGCGCGGCAAAGCCGCACCTGTGTTTGTAGTAAATCTTCGAGGAGCAGGCCAAAATTCACTTATTGCTACATGTAGTTTCTATTTTACGAGTCTATAAAAATCATTAAATCTCCTTCAGTCATTCCCCTATGATAATTGCACCTCAGACCTTACCCAGCGGCCAATTCTTTCGCTGGTCAGTGGCCACAAATACATACATTAGGAAAAAGATAATAATATGTCTGGAAAATGACTAGTTCCCATCTAATCACTCTCAATCGAAAAAATACGGTAAAATAATTTGGTCAACCCTCCATGACGGTAAAACATTCAAACTAAATTCCTTAACCCCGAAACAAACAGATACGAGCCAGATCTCACCAGGAATCGTGTAGAGGGCGACGAGAAGGACGAAAAGGAGGGGGCGGCGGCGAGTCGAGATCGCCAGCGGCCACCTCATGCTAAGGCCGCGGCGCACGCAGCGGATTGGCCGTGGGGTGTGGATTCGTAGCTCAGGAGCACCTATCCTGGTGCCGCGTCGTAGCGGGCTAGTCGACGGTCGGGCGCCGGCACGCGCCTCCTCTTCCTCGTCGTCCTCCCAATTCCCAAACGAGAGACGGAGAGAGATGGAACTGATTCTTCTCTCTTCGCCTTCGTGAGTTCGTGGGGAAGCGAAGCGCTACGAATACGCCGTCATTCGTCATTCTAGAATTACGCCTTCCAACTCATAAAGCCCATTAGCTCTGATGATCCTCAAAGCCCATTTAGATATACGGCCCAACAAGTAGCTAGCCCTTATGATTGCACAAATCAGAGAAGGGACCCATCTGCGACCCGTTCGTGCTCCCCCGAGTCCCGAAGCCAACGCCATTCCTGATTCCTCCCTCTTCCGCCGCGCCGCCGGAGATATGTCGAGGCTCGCGGCCGCCGCCCTCCGCCACGGCGTCACCGCATCGAGGGATCCCTCCTCCTCTCTCTTGGCCGTGTCCCCGCCAGTGTCCGCTCGGCTCTTCTCCGCGGATGCGTCCGGCGAAGCCGCCGCCACGGCCGCAGAGTCGCAGGACGACTCTTTCCTCAAGGCATCCCGCGAAGGTAACTCGGTCATTCTCGTGCTTCTACCTTTTCCTTTACCTGTACCTATTCGTGTTTCTTCTGTAGCTTGTCAATTTGCTTGGTTCTGGGTGGGTTTAGGGTTTAATACTTTGACGTTATCTTGCCGTTTAAGAATACCGAGTAAGGAACTTAAAGGGATAGAGTAGCCGGCAATAAAATGTAGGTTGGATGTGCTATCTGTAAATTTGATCATAAATGTAGGTTGGGTGTGCTATCCGTGAATTTGATGGAGGGATTTGATCTCTACGGTCATGACATAGTACCACGTTTGGTAGGGTGAATTATAGGTTTGGAAGCATGAGATATTGCTCTAGTTTGTCTGTGGAACACTGTGAAGCAATACTGCTACCAGTATAAGGTCAGTCATTGTTATTGCCTCTTTGGAAGTTTCATCACATGTAAGCTGAAAAGAAAACAAGCCAATTTTAGGAGACGTCATTTCCTTATTGGGGATGCGTGTACAGGGAAAAGGAAAATGTCCATAGGTATTTCTGTTGATTTCATATCTGTGGAGTATTGTCATGCTCAAGGTTCTGAAAGGCACTAGGCCACTGGTGACCTAGGGCCTAGATAGGCCACTGGTGACCTAGGGCCTAGAGCGCCTAAACATAGATTAAGCATGATTAAGCGTTTGTGCTTTTTTATATATAATTTGTTTTTGCTGCTGGGAGCAAGATCCGGAGGTACCAGCATAGATGAAGGCCAAACAGAGTATTTAATAGAGATATTTTCAAGGCTAATAAATCACAAGGCAGCACAAACAAGGGACATTTATCAGGTTCAGAGCATTTGAGAACATAGTTTCAGAAGAAAATTATGTCAACCAACACAGAAGTACCGAGTTTTTTTTTTCAAACAGAAGCAGGTTCTAGTCTAGAAAAAATAATAGAAATGTATCTCACAGGGACAGCTGAGTGCTGCAGGTCGCGCACTGCCGCACTGCAAAGCCACACTCCATCCACCACTTACCACACGAGGGCATGCATGAACAGCTATTGATGCACTCCCTGAGGCTCCCCACCTCATATGTGCATCCATACACAGCCGATGGGAAGCCGGGAGCTAGCAGGATGAGGGAGGAGGAGGCTGGGATGAAGCTAGGCCAGTGGCAACACGAGGATGGCCGAGGGGTGGTGATGAGGACTCCGCAGCCGGTGATGAGACAAGGAGCGATGGTGCTTTTTGTTTCTCTCATAACCTACCCACCAGGTCTTTATCTACCTGTCTGCGCCCGCCCTCTGTTCTGTGCTCCTGCCATCTGTTTTGCGCTCTTGCTTGTGCCCGCACAGGCTCTTTTTTCCGCCCGTTCGCTCGCTCCTGCCTGCCCGCCTTCACTAGCACAAGACTGCCTTGCCGCAGCTTTTCCCTGTGTCTGTGCCGCTTACATGCCGCCGCGTGCGTAGGCAAAGCACCTAGGTGCAACCAATGCTTATTTGGCCGTACAGGGCCTAATCGATGCAGGAGGCTCTGATTAGCGCTTAATTGTGTGTAGGCACACGTTTAATACTGTTTTTTTGGAACACTGGTCAATGGTCACGCTTAAATTAAAGAAGTGTGAACTGGATAGGTTGCCGAGCTTGTGACATATGTTGTAACATTTAAATTGGGTCTTCTCTCTCTTGTGTTCTTGTATCTTGATTGTTGAGATCAAGAGGATTTTGTTGTGGCCTCTTAGCCTTTTGTTCTGCTGATACTCATAGCTTGTAATAACTGTTTCGGCTGATAAGGTACCTATTCACCTCATAGATCAAGTATATTAAAATAATATTTTTCCTACTGCTACAGGATTGGCCTATGGAAGGTTCTATAGCGTCATTGGTGGAGGCAATCGTCTTGAGAAGAACATGTTGAAAACTGACATTATCCATCACCTTGACAGATGTGGATTGTCACTGGACGATGTGAAGATTGATTACAACAACAGATATGATCCATTGGCCGCGTATGATTCCTCTGCATGCTCTGTATATATAACCTTTTTTTCCCCTCTGCATGCGCTGTATACATAGCCTTGTGTGAAGATTGATTACAACAAGGGACATACTCTGTATACTCTGCATGCTTTTTATATATAACCATTTTTTTTTTGTTTACTTGAACTTGGACTCCTAACCGGCTCCATTCCTTTATGACCCGATCACAAGACAAGCGATGCCTTGGCCTTTTAGAACTGTAGCTTAGATATGAACCTTGTGTCTGGTTGATGCATGCCTATTTTCATATATAGTGTTCATGAAGCATTGCCCTTTCTTAGTAGTCCAATTTGTCCCTGACTAGCCTTTGGTGATCTGTCTGATGACCTATTTAGTTAGGTTGTGTATCTGTGCAAGATATTTTTCCTGAGCACATGATGAGTTCTGTACGAGGGACAATAGTTATTTCTTCATTGATGCTATTATTCTGTATGATGCTAAGGAAGATTGTGCAAACACAAGTACTTGGCTTACTACTATCAAACAATGTATTTATGGTAAACATATGTCATGCTTTCATTAATATTTTAATAGTCGTTGACATGATGTTGGTATTAAAAAATCTGTATTATTATTTATTTCTGCCCACTTCTGGATGTGATTATCAACCTGAAACTTGTTTTAATGCTTTACTTGATTAGTTTGTTGAGGTTTTCTTCAAAGGCAATGTTTACCACTGCAAATAGGCAAACAAGTCAGAATCGGGTGTACAGGATTGATGAGGTAAGGCAGGACTTTTTCTTTTATCAGCTTTTCAGTTGGTCCAGTGCCAAACAATGATATATTGTCTGCTCTAAACAGATAAGTCGTGAAGTATGGGATCTCAAAAGGCCCTTTGATGGGAAAACTGTAAGTGATAGTTTTGTGTTAAGTATATGTATGTAATCAATTTTTGTTTATGCTTGCAAGAAGATTACGTAGAACAAATATAGTGTTATCTATCTTCTGCTTAGTGCTTATTGATTGTGCATATACCAAGGACTACAATCC
Source organism: Saccharum hybrid cultivar R570 (assembly GCA_038087645.1). Classification (NCBI taxonomy): domain Eukaryota; kingdom Viridiplantae; phylum Streptophyta; class Magnoliopsida; order Poales; family Poaceae; genus Saccharum; species Saccharum hybrid cultivar. Next base: position 1,688,749 of record JAQSUU010000043.1, on the reverse strand, counting down.
TCCCAAATCTCCTATCTCTTATTCTAGTAAATCTATGCATTTGATATCAATTATTGATTTGTCTGGAAACAATGATAAAGTTCCAATTCTGTTGTTTGTTGTATTGGTCTTTCCAGGTACTATTGCAAGGAGTCCCACGAAATGCCCTCCTAGAGGACATAGAGCGTTTTTTGTGTGGCACGAACTTTGAACCTCCATTTGAAAGCTTTATAAGGTAAGGACTTTAGACGCCCACTCTTGTTTGCTAGTCCTAGTCGTAGTTGTCTAATTCCATACATACTGCTTGCAACAGAGCTGGTGTCCCAGAGCCCATAAGAATGGTGCTGGTTAAATTCCGCACAAAGACTGATGCGATGAATGCCTTCATTACCAAAAACAGGGGTTTCTGTCTGAACAGTCAAGTTAGCATGCGTGTCCTTCAGTAACTAAATAGCCAATCAAATCTTGTGATGTTTTCCCCAACTCTGTCAAACAAAAACCTTTTGAGTTTCGATCTGAGGTCTATCCACAAATGTTGCCACATTGTGTGGTTCTGTAGGTTACATTCAACTGGCAGCCTGCTTTATGTTTTAATTTCCTATTAGTTTGTGGTTTCAATGTACTGTATGGCAAATATTTCATGTCTACTCTGGAAATTGTACAACTGTTCCCTTTAGAATAAAAAAAATTAACAGTACAAACGCTAGGGTTCGAGTGCTGGGTTGCTACCGTGTTCGACTTCGAAGTTCATCGAATAAAAGATTACAATGCTGTGGAGTAGCGAAGACCAAAAGAGATTAAAAAGTGCACTAATAAATAAAGAAAATTTATGGTGGCAATGAAAGCTGCGGATAGTCGGGGAGCCGTGGATAGGCAAAACTTTTTGTTATTTTGGTAGAATGTTTCTGAAGTGTACAAGTCCAAGTCCAATATTCGAATGTATGTGCACCGTGCAGATATGTAATGATTAGTCCTAAAGAGAGACATTTATTTAATCCTTTCTGTTGCATTCATGGGAAAAGTCGCAGCGGACTTACAGATCATCGACAAAATATTTCCTTAGCGTGCCTTTTTTTTTTTTGGTTCCGTTCCTAATCCTCAGTCGTTGTCGGATAGGTGGAAATGGGAGTCACTCTAACACTGTGGCCGAATAATCAAACTGATTAGTCGTCAGCAGAGAAAATGATGGATGCATGGTGCCAAGAGAAGCCACTCAGCACTTCAGCATGGCGTGCGGTAAGCTTTGGTATGGTAGCTCCTGCGGGAAGGAGCCGAGCACCCGCGACCCCTTTGATCTCTGTGTCCGCGTCGCCGTCACGATGATTGACGCCACGGCGCCAACGGCTTTGTAGCCGTCACGACGACCGACCCCTTTCATCTCCTCACTTACCCCGCGCATGTGCCTCACTGGACCACCCGTCCACTGACGTCCATGCCCTCGACCGCCGCGGCAGCGATGGCGGCGACGCCGGCCGGGGAGGGATCCCTCATTTTCTTCCTGCAACCGCTCTTCCTCCACGGCGTGAGCGCCGCGGCCCACCTTACCCTCGCGCTCGCCGTCGCGGGGCGCTTGCTCTTTCTCCGCCTCTCCGCCGACCGCACCAAGGACGGGGAGCTGGAGGAAGATGCCAGCCGCGGCGGCGTTGGCCGGTTCCGGTGCTACGGGGTCGCTGCCTGCACCACGTGGACCCTGGCGGCGTTCGATGTCGTCCTCGCCGCGTACTCCTGGTACGCGGACGGTGGAGCCCGGTGGTCGCGCGACGCCGTCGCGGAACAGGTGGACGCGGCCACTCGCGCGGTGGCGTGGTTGCTGCTCGCCGCGTACCTGCAGTTCGATTTCAGGCGGCGGCAGCAGGAGCGGTTCCCTGCGCAGCTCAGGCTTTGGTGGGCGCTCTACGTGCTGCTTTCCGTCGCCACCGTCGGCGAGTCTCGACGGGTTCCTCGTGCCCGGTCGGTCGTGGGCGCTCGACACCGTCTCTGTTGTTGCGGCAGTGGTTCTACTCTCAGCTGGGTTCCTCGGAAGGAGGGCGGGACGGGGCCAAGGCCATGCTTCCGAGGAGCCTCTGCTGAACGGCGCGCACGAGGCGGCCGATGAGAACAGCAGCATCGCCGGCGCCGCCGGCGCATCCTTGCTCACTGGCGCCGGCTTTCTTAGCGTGCTCACCTTCTCGTGGATGTCCCCTCTGCTCAGCGTGGGCCACAGGAAGACCCTCGTCCTGGAGGACGTCCCGGGCCTCGAGTCCGGCGACAGCGTTGCTGGCCTGCTCCCGTCGTTCAAGGCCAACCTTGAGGCGCTCAGCCGCGACGGCGACAGCTCCAGCCGGAAGGTCGTCACGGCGTTCAAGCTCACCAAGGCCCTGCTGCGCACCGTCTGGTGGCACGTCGCGGTGACCGCGTTCTACGCGCTGGTCTACAACGTCGCCACCTACGTCGGCCCGTACCTCATAGACTCCGTGGTGCAGTACCTCAACGGCGACGAGAGGTACGCGAGCAAGGGGCCGCTCCTTGTCCTCGCCTTCATCGTGGCCAAGGCATTCGAGTGCCTGTCGCAGCGGCACTGGTTCTTCCGCTTGCAGCAAGCGGGGATACGCGCGCGGTCGGCGCTCGTCGCCGTCGTGTACCAGAAGAGCCTCGCGCTTTCCAGCCAGTCGAGGCGGAGCCACACAAGCGGAGAGATGATTAACATCATCAGCGTCGACGCCGACCGCGTCGGCATCTTCGCATGGTACATGCACGACCTCTGGCTGGTACCGTTACAAGTAGGCATGGCAATGTTCATCCTCTACTCCACGCTCGGGCTCGCCTCGCTTGCCGCGCTCGGTGCCACCGTGGTCATCATGCTCGCCAACGTTCCTCCCGGAAAAATGCAGGAGAAGTTCGAGGACAAGCTCATGGACAGCAAGGACGTCAGGATGAAGGCGACGACCGAGATCCTTCGCAACATGAGGATTCTGAAGCTGCAGGGGTGGGAGATGAAATTCTTGTCCAAGATCATTGAGCTGAGGAAGACAGAGACGAATTGGCTAAAGAAATACCTCTACACATCGGCCACGGTGACCTTCGTCTTCTGGGGCACCCCGACCTTCGTTGCTGTGGTCACCTTTGGAGCTTGCATTCTCATGGGGATCCCGTTGGAGTCAGGGAAGGTGCTGTCAGCATTGGCCACGTTCGGCGTGCTGCAGGAACCGATATATGTCCTTCCTGACACTATCTCAATGGTGATTCAGACCAAGGTGTCTCTTGACAGGATAGCATCATTCCTATGCCTTGACGAGCTGCCTAGCGATGCTGTGCAGAGGCTTCCAGGTGGTAGCTCTGACTTTGCAATCAATGTCAACAATGGGTGCTTCTCCTGGGAAGCCTCACCTGAAGTCCCAACACTGAAGGACCTGAGCTTCCAAGCTAGGCCAGGCATGCGTGTTGCTGTTTGTGGGACAGTTGGCTCCGGCAAATCGAGCCTGCTATCTTGCATTCTTGGTGAGATTCCAAAGTTATCAGGAGAGGTCCAGACTTGTGGAACAACAGCATATGTCAGTCAGTCAGCATGGATACAGAGCGGCAAAATTCAGGAGAATATACTGTTTGGCAAAGAGATGGACGCAGAGAAGTATGACAGAGTACTTGAGTCTTGCTCGCTGAAGAAAGACTTGGAGATCTTGCCATTTGGTGATCAGACAGTCATTGGCGAGCGAGGCATCAACCTTAGTGGCGGGCAGAAGCAAAGGATTCAGATAGCCCGCGCTCTATATCAGGATTCTGACATCTATTTGTTCGATGATCCATTCAGTGCAGTTGATGCCCATACAGGATCCCACCTTTTTAAGGTACATGATTTATTGATTTATTCTAATTGTAAGCTTCATCGCTTACAAAATTTTTTTTTGCAGGAATGCTTGCTTGGGGATTTGGCTTCAAAAACAGTGGTTTATGTCACTCATCAGATTGAATTCCTACCTACTGCTGATCTCATTCTTGTGAGAAATTCTTGGTAAAGTTTTATTGTATTATTGATACCATAAGTTTGTATGACTCTTCTCATAAAGCTCGTGATGTAGGTCATGAAAGATGGGAGAATAGCACAAGCAGGAAAATACGACGAAATACTAGATCCAGGGAAAGAGTTCATGGAGCTAGTTGGTGCTCACAAGGATGCTCTGACAACATTGGATGCGATTGATTCCATAAATGGAGGCAATGTGCCCTCTCCTTCAAGTGGCAAAGCAAAGCCGAAGCTGTCCAGATCACTGTCATCAGTTGAGAAGAAAGACAAAGCCAACCATGATGAGCAGAATGCTCAGAGTGGGCAGCTGGTGCAGGAAGAAGAAAGGGAGAAAGGTAGGGTGGGGTTCTGGGTCTATTGGAAGTACCTCACACTAGCTTATAAGGGAGCTCTTGTACCGCTTGTGTTGCTAGCACAGATACTTTTCCAAATACTTCAAATTGCGAGTAATTATTGGATGGCTTGGGCTGCTCCCGTGTCAAAGGATCTTGAGCCTCCGGTGAGCATGTCGAGACTGATCTATGTCTATGTCATCCTGGCTCTTGGAAGCTCACTGTGCATCCTTGTAAGATCACTGTTCCTTGCAACAGCTGCATACAAAACAGCGACGTTGTTATTCAACAAGATGCATTTGTCCATATTCAGAGCTCCTATGTCTTTCTTCGATTCCACTCCGAGCGGGCGCATCTTGAATAGGGCAAGTCATCTTCGTCGGATCGAATGTTGTTAGTTCAATTCATTTACTTTTTTTTTTGAATGCAAGTTCAATTCATTTACTTGTACTTTGCTAATTCATGTATTCAAAATTTGCAGGCTTCAACTGATCAAAGTGAAGTGGACACTAACATTGCTGACCAGATGGGCTCTGTTGCATTTTCCATCATTGAACTTATCGGAATTATTTTGGTGATGTCTCAAGTTGCATGGCAGGTCTTCGTTGTTTTCATCCCTGTATTTGCTACCTGTGTCTGGTATCAGGTACTTTTTACCAATCCTATCATCCTCTATGTTAAACTGCAGGATCATCCATATCTCATTTTACTTGCCTTGTTGCAGCGATACTACATTGACACAGCTAGGGAGCTGCAAAGGCTAGTAGGAGTTTGCAAAGCTCCTACCATACAACATTTTGCAGAATCAATAACGGGGTCAACTACCATTAGAAGTTTCGGCAAGGAAAATCAGTTCGTGTCAACTAATATCCATCTAACAGATGCCTACTCTCGACCGAAATTCTACAACACTGGAGCAATGCAGTGGCTTTGCTTTCGTCTGGATGTGTTGTCATCTCTTATATTTGCCTTCTCTTTGATATTTTTTATCAATCTACCAACCGGTATCATTGATCCAGGTATATATCATGTTAATTCTGAACAATATTTATAGTTCTGCTGGATGGATGACAGTAAATTAGATAGGATTTTATATGGATACGTAACTAACATCACGACGAACTTTCAGGCATTGCTGGTCTTGCTATCACATATGGGCTTAATCTGAACATGCTCCAAGCATGGGTTGTCAGGGGTATGTGCACTTTGGAGAACAAGATAATATCAGTAGAGAGAATTCTACAGTACATTAGCATTCCTGCAGAACCCCACTTGTTATGTCACAAGATAAGTTGGCTCATAACTGGCCATCTAATGGAGAAATTCAGCTCCATAATCTCCATGTAAATCCCTCATCCTTTTGCCGTTGTGCTGTATTTTTTTTCCTGTACTAGAATAGTGTCCTGAATAATTAGTGCGATGCAAAGGAATAGTTAAATTGTGTGCTTTGTTCAAACCAGTGCATATTTGTCTTTCCGGGATCCAGATTATGCTTTGATCAATAAATCTGAAGAAGTCAGATGGACATATGTGCACAAGAGGAGAGCAAAAGAATAATGTCAGGAGGAAGGCCTTCTTATTTTTTTTAGTTTGATGCAGGTGAAATATGCACCGCAATTGCCATTTGTTCTGAAGGGTCTTACAGTCACTTTTCCGGGGGGCATGAAGACCGGTATTGTTGGAAGAACAGGAAGTGGCAAATCAACCCTCATTCAGGCCCTTTTTCGTATTGTGGACCCTACTATTGGTCAGATACTAATAGATGACGTCGACATTTGCACAATTGGACTGCATGATCTGAGATCCAGACTGAGCATCATTCCGCAAGAGCCAACAATGTTCGAAGGAACTGTTAGAAGTAACCTCGATCCTCTTGGGGAGTACTCTGATGATCAAATCTGGGAGGTAGTTTCACCTTTCACATGCATCGGTTTTACCTAAGTTGCTGTGTCATTCCCATTTTTTTTCTCTCGAAAGGAAATAAAGTAGTTGAAAATATCAATCTGTTACTCCTGATTTCAGGCTTTGGATTGTTGTCAGTTAGGGGACGAAGTTAGGAAGAAGGAGCTGAAGCTTGACTCACCAGGTCTGGTATCCTTTATACTAGTCATGCAGTTCAGAGTTACTACTACTTTTTTCCCCCTCATCTTTGTATCTTTTTTCGTAGTATACTAGTTTTGCCAAAATGAAAGAATGGAGGCACATGGTACTGAATATTCTTGTGAAATGTTCTTGACTTGGATTGCAGTGATAGAGAATGGTGAGAACTGGAGTGTGGGCCAGCGTCAGCTTGTGTGTCTTGGTAGGGTAATTCTGAAACGGAGTAAGATCCTTGTTCTGGACGAAGCCACTGCTTCAGTGGATACTGCAACTGACAACTTGATCCAGAAAACACTGAGGCAGCAGTTTTCAGAGACGACAGTCATCACGATAGCGCACAGGATCACTTCAGTTCTTGACAGCGACATGGTGCTGCTTCTTGACAACGGTTAGTGCCACAAACAGCAGTTACTACTGAATGTGATGCCTTTGGCGCTTCTGTTGTGATGACGCTGGTGCTGTTATTTTGCAGGCATGGCCGTCGAGCACGACAGGCCGACGAAATTGCTGGAGGATAAGTCGTCTCTGTTCTCAAAGCTCGTAGCAGAATACACCATGCGGCCGGTGCATACATAGCAGACGACTGAAGATGGTTCTTTATTCTACTCAGTTACTCAGGCTGAGTCGTCGAAAATGCCAAAAAATTGGTAGATTGCGCTAGTTCAAGCGCAATCAGGAAGAGGGATCACAAGAGCTGATGGCTAATTACGTCTAGAGAACTCCTCAACATATGTTTAAGATGGTTACCTTCTATCTTAAGCAAGAATGCCCAGGGGGGCGTCATACACCCCCGCGGGTCGTGTGGAATGTTCAAAGATGTTGTAGCACTACATTTTGGTGGAGGTAACACATCTAAATAAAATAGCGAAGTATTTGCAGCTTTCCATGCTGGAGAACAAAACATATCGACAGGATTCAACAGTCAAGCTGTTGATCTCATCCTGATTATTCCTGTGTGAAGTCTGTCAAAAGAGATACATAGCCTTCTTAATTCCAAACTGTTAAAACCTTGTGTGACGGGCTCTCCTGTGATGTCACAGTTCTTTATGCCAGCAAAAAATATCTGAAACCCTTCGATGAATTAATAGAGCCCATTAGTGCTTGTGAATTACTAGAGCCCCCTACGTTGTTAAATATACAACGTTTATGACAAGCTAACTAGTTCCAAGTAAACTAATTAGCTCGCCTAAACACCATATTTTTTTTAGAAAAAGGAGGGAGTAACTAGCATAAAGCATTAAAAACATTTCTTCAGACTTACCAGACTAAGTAGGCCAAGGAAGAAAGGACCATCATCGAATTTTAACAGGGAGCTATCTATTTTGTCCAGAGCAGCAACTGACGATGAAGAATGTGTCTTGAGTCAAGAACCAGTATTTTTTTGATAATGAACAGTATGTGCACAATCATAAGTCTAATAAAAATAAATGGATATTTTCAGTTCTTGCTAGCTTCAGCAGTAATGGGTCCCTTAGATCTAAGTGCGTCGAGCAATGCCCTGTTGAAAGCATCTGAATATCCCAGCAGTTCTTCTGCAAACCTTTGCTTTTCAGGATCCTGAGATGACCAATTGGATTACCAACCTAAGAAGGGCGTGCGGTGAAGTACAGCTATGAACTTATGATGAACTCACGTCGGTGATAAGTTTGGGTCCGTCGAAGTTGCTATCTATGTACTTTATCAGATCCAAAGCTCTCTCCTATGATCTTCTTCTTGTGCTCTAAGGAAGGCACCGGTCTCGAAGAATCGCAAACTCATCAAGTGGTAGGATATGATCTCGAACCTTTTTTTACCGTGCAAAACTAGCCACACCTGGTTGTTGGGGTAAACCTCCTTATACCATCCAGGCTTATCTGTCATGTCCATGGGGACTAGCTTGATCTTCTCATGCAAACCCTGGTTCCCCAAGCAATAATGAAAATTAAAAGTATGTATAGAGGGAGATCCAAGCTAGGTTGAGTTGATACCTTGTAATTCCTTGTGATCCATGCCCGTTGTGCATACGGGCAAACGTACGACATATACAATCTGCAGTTACAGTTTCAGATACGCAAATGCCAGGTTGGTAAAGTACAGTCAGAGACGCATTAGAGTAGTATCGACATTTTTTTTTGGCCCGAGAAAATAGCAAGAACATTGAACGGCGCATAATTGCATATGCAGTCTATGGTCTATTATATTTGGTCATATCCAAACCCAAGTTCAGAGAGCAAACCAATGATCGACCTGGTTGTGCCATCATAGAGAGGTGGCTGCTCCGAAGCAGATGTCAAGGTAGCAGGAAGGGCTTCCATATAAAAGGCTCAAAGCTACACTCACAGAGAAAATTAGCGATGATATGGTACTCTGCCTCATGTCCAACTATGTCATATGATCATCGTATAAAGAGTAAAAAACTGTAAAAAACCTGTTGGCCGGTGATGCTACAATTGCCTCCAGCAGTGATACGCACAGGAAAAAGGATGCCTTTAGCAAATGAAATTCTGGCGCTGTTAAACGAGAGCATGCAAGATGGCAGCACCAAGGCCAGTCAGAGCTGAAAGCGAAGCCGAAGAAAAATTAATTCGGTTCGAGCGTCAGCAGTGACGAGTAGCCAAAAAAATGAGTGTGTGGTAATGGCTGAAGCCATGTCTTTCATGCGCTGTGTCACAATATGAGCAATACATGCGTCGGAAGTTGGAGGTTATTATTCAAACACCCAACAGTTCTTCAATAGTTCCTACTATAGGTGTGAAAAAAAAGTTCCTACTAGGAGATTATTGATTTCTAGCCAAAATGGGCCGGTCTTTGAGCATACCTAGCACTGATTTCTGGCAGTTCTTCATTGTGAACGGTTGCATCATGACCACGGTAGAAGAGGATTCGAGGGCTTCCCTACTTTAGGAAGCTTGAGTAAGGCCCAGCTGAAGATGATTGCATGAATGTCTACATGGATGAATGCAGAACATTTAGGGTTGGGATCCTTTCATTTTGAAGGAATTGAAATTTACTTCATGGACTAGACTATATGGTTTGAAATTTAGCATTCCATAATTTTCTAAAGTTTAGATATAAGCTTGTCTTAAATTTACGAGATGAGTAATAGAAATTGATTTCATATATCCTCATGTTATGTTTGTGCTTTGTAACTTATAGCACGTTCTTCGGCTCACTCCTCTTCAGCATAACTGTAGCAGATAAGTATCCCCATGTGGCCAACAACACCATATAATTATATTTCGCATATCGGTAATGCTGTGCGTCTTACGTCTAACGTGAGCACAAATCGTTGGACGCTCCCACAAGCCCATTGCCCACGCCCACGCCCACGCTCCCCACCTGCCCTGCCACCCACACGTCTTTCCTCTTCCTCCCCACACCACTCATCCCGTTTAGCCCCCTCTCTCTTTCTCCGTGGCAGCCCTCTCTCCGCGGCGGTGCTCACAGATGCCTCATTGGCGGTGATGCTTGCCCCTTGAAACTCCTCCCCACACTGCGCTACCTTGTCACCATCCACTGTGGCGCTCGCAGTTGCCTCCTGCACGCCGCACAGCCTCGTCGTCACCCACGGCCATCCCTTCTCGGAGCGAGCTCGCCAGCGTCGGAGGACGCGGTCCTCCCTGTTCAGCACCGCTCATGTCCCTACTTAGCCACCTCCCTACCTTGCACGCCCGCCTACCGCCCGCTCTTCCTATACTGCTTCGTCACCGCCGCCACCCAAGCCCCTCACCCACCGCTACCATCATGGGCGACCTGACTCTTCCGCTCAAGACGGATGTGAAAACAGAATTGTCGGGTACCTAAAATTAGGGGTACCCACAATCAATGATTAAAAAAAAATAAAACGCTACCCGCAAACGAGACGAGCCAAAATAGCGGACGAAACACCTCGACTGTGTTCCGACTCGTACGAGGCTCGCTCGACGGAACGCCTCGACTACGTTCCGACTCGTACGAGGTACCCTCGATGGGACGCCTCGACCGCATTCCGACTCGTACGAGGCGCGCTCGACAAGGCATCTCGACTATCGGGAAATCTCCGACTCGCATGACCCCGGGTCGGACCGTTCGACCCACCTTGTTCACCAACTCTGAGACAAAAATCAGAGCATTCAATGCAACCACCTACTACTTCCCACCATCATGGCTACAGCAGTCACCGACGTGGAAGCAGTACCGGTGTCAAATCTTACTTTTTGCTACCCATCCCGGGATGGGAGGTGAAAAACTGTCACTATACGCACCATGCCGTGCACTATTTTGCCACCGATCACCCTCGAGGGAGGATACAACAAGGACTGTACCCCACGATCTTGGGGATTCGGCCTTATCCACCCATCCTCGATCTGGCCTCGACCCAGCCTCGACTTACCATCAGTCAGCAGGGAGAAAAGGCCGACGTGGCACAGGGCTCGGGGTCTTTTCACCGTCTCGTCCTCTACGTCACCATGGTGTTTAGGGATGGCCGGGTATTCCCGGGGCACGTCGCTACAGCCACCTCCACAGGGATCGACAAAACTTCACTTCAAGGCACCCCGACGTCCTGCCTCCTCTTACCCTATAAAAGGGAAGGCAGGGGCTCTACGACGACGGACAACAAACAACAAACAATGAGAAACCAGTCTTCATCCCATCAAAGAAGATCAACATCTCAAGCAATCTTCTTTGTACTCTCATTTTTCCTTTGAGACCTGGGCTCGGTTCCCTCTCTCACAGCTTGTAACCCCTACGCAAGCACTTAGGTGCAAGGAAATACAATACTCCCCCTCCCCGCTGGACGTAGGGCCTTCCTTTGTCCGAACCAGAATAAACCTCCGTGTATCCTCCTTGTATCACCATCCAGATTAGGGACACACAACATTTGATTCACTCATTGGCTTAGGACCCCCACGGGACCGAACGCCGACAGTTAGCGCGCCAGGTAGGGGACGCTGCATGCCAACATCGTTTTCCTGCCATTTTTCTGGATGGCTAACCCTGAACGTCTGCTCCCATTGGCCACGGTGATCTGGTTTGAGAGTTTGGAGTTCATGTCGCTTGGCCACGGCTACGACATGGTCCTCCTCCCGCCCAGGCACCCGACCGACGTGGACCACGAACTCTCCCAACCTGGGGGAGCCCTGCGCCGGTATCGTCGCTCTCGTTAGGTGCGCGCCGCCAGGCGATGGCGAGCCCGACGCAACCACCGTCATCGCCTTGCAGAGGGTGATGGTATTCCCCGATCCGGTGCCTCTCAACCAGACGCCGACACGGATTTCCTCGCTGAGGATCTGTGTAGGATGAGCTTGGCTGAGGGTAAGATACCGACAGGGAGTCCCATCGCTCTACCGCCTAGTGCGACGTCACCACCAGCCAGTTCGACTACACCGGCACGAGGAACGACACCTTCGTCAGCATTCCCGTTTGGACTAGACTCGGTTGCTCGGGCATATATTTCTTCTGTAAGCACCAGCATGAGTGCTTACGAGAAACTCCCCGGACACCATCTACGTTCCACCCTCGACTTTGTCGCATCCACACCAGCTTCCGAGTACCTAGACTCACAGTACCTGGACTCCACGAACACTAAGGGACGACACAAGCTTACGCCACCATGGGAAGGACCATACATCATCGTGGAAGTATTGAAGCCCGGCACCTACAAACTATCGAACGAGAAAGGCGAAATCTTCACCAACGCTTGGAACATTGAACATCTACGTCGCTTTTTTTTCTTAAAGCCTCGAGGCTCTGTAAATTGTTTTGCAATCCCATGATAGAATAAAGAATGCGTCGGTGTTCAAAGCATTCTTTCATAAAAAACCAGGAAGGATCGACCCTGTTTTCTCAGAGTCGAACCTCCCTCGGGGGCTGCACGGGGGGAACCCCTGCGTCCCTAAAAAACTTGCATTTTTTCAAAAACAAGTGAACTTTTACATAAGTTGACCAGGCCGCAAGTGCACTTTAAGGCTCGAGGGCTGCCGAGCCACGAGATTGCCTACGCCTCCGGGATATGGTACCTCCACTCAATCCCCCACGCCAAGGGATGCAACCGCGCACTAAGTGGACCTAATAAAAGTTCACGATTTTGAAAAAGCTCACGTCTAACGTTCTCATACGCTTCGAATCGAGTTCTTACATATTCAACGAGGCCGCAAGCGCACTCTAAGGTCCAAGGGATGTCGAGCTGCGAGATCGCCTACGCTTCTAGGCTACGGTACCTCCACTCGCTCCCTCACGCCAAAGGGTGCGACCGCGCGCTAAGAAAAATATGCAAGAATATGATTCAAGCAAGAAAGAAAACAAAAGACTCAAACAAAAAACAAATATTTAGTATATATTTACATATAAATGTTTCAAGGCCCCTGAGGCCATCACGACCAAAGTTTTAAATACTAACTTATTACACGGGCCTTCATGCCCAGGTTTGGCTCACAGGCCCTCGTCATCAGCAGGCGGAACCACCTCGACCTCAAAGAGCTTGGCAAGGCGACTCCCAGGCTCCTCAGCGGCCTCGATCAGGCCTAGGCAGGCGACTTCGTTCTCCTCGTCCGTCCGATCTGGATTCGTGATGAAGCCATCAGCGATGAGGTCCATGTCATACATGAATCCAGACCGAACGACCGCCAGAGCCCTCTTCATGCCGTGATGAAGCCCGCCTCGTATCCTCTCGCGGACGAGGCGGCTCAGCGCCACCATCCGACGAATGAAGGAGTTCCCCGGGGCATCTTCCTCGGTGTCGGCATCGGGCTCGACCCCCAGGCCATTACATACTAAGGTGATGGCACCCTAGAGCAACTGAGTCCGCCTGGCCTCGACCTCGAAGAGGTTCTGGAACGAGGTGGTCGTCGCCTGAGCCGCCTGCTGCTCCTTCTCTAACTCTGAAACATAAGTACCAAGTTAGCATAAGTCTGGGACCTCGACGCCAAGGCCACAGCATAACAAAAAACTTACCCTCAGCGTGGGTCTGCCAACCCATGACCTCGTCACGCAGCTCCCCGCACGTCTTCTCAGACGCTCGAAGAGCCTCGTCTCTGTCATGGACCGTCGCCCTCAGCACCTCAATTTCCCGGTCGGCGCCCGAGAGAGCCTCGTCCCTCTCTCGGACCATCCCCTTCAATGTCACAACCTCGTCTTCTAAGGTTCTGACGTGAGCGGACGCCATCCCGACCTGGATGTTGAAGGCATCACGCTGACCACCGACTAAGGCGATGTCCTCCTCGAGCTCCTTCACACGCGCCAGCAGCGGCGCGAGATCCTCATGGGCTTTGGCAGCCTCTTCCCGAGCCCTTGTCGCGTCTTCACGTGCCTTGGCCTCGGCCTCCCGGGCCTACGCCACCTCCTCCCTAATCGCCGCGTGAGCGACACGAAGCTCGGTCATCTCGGCGCTCTTCTGGGATAGCCGCTTGTTGGCTTCCTCGACCAGGGCCCGTTGATGGACAAGCACCGCCCACATGCCACTCTCGTGATGAATGAAGAGTGACTTGCGATGGGTATGCTTCTTGAGCTCCTGACCACAGTTAAAACATAACAATCAGAACCAAGAAAAAGGGAAGGATAAAGCACAGGAAAAGACTAACGAGCTCGGCTTACCTCAAAGGCCTTCGACATACCCCGCACTAGGGTATCCGAGACCATGCGCAGGGACTGCAACGAGTGCTTTCGGAGTCCCTCGAGGTACTCCTAGTGGTGCACCTCGTCCTTATCGTCGAGCACAAAGAAGGGCTTGGCGCTAGGGTTTGACGCATCCCTGAATTCAAGGGTCGACCGGCCCCAGCGCGGAAGCTTCTCCGCACGCACAAGCGCTAGCCCAGCAAAGTCAGACCACCCGGCCGATGCCTCGGCCTGGTCAACCCTAATGCCGCAGAGGTACCGGCCCGATCTGAGGCCTCGGTCGTCTCGACGTCCGCCTCCTGCTTTCCTTTGTCAGCAGTGGAATCATCGACGGTGAGGTCGATCAGGGCTAGGGTCGACCCTTGTGGCGGGGCTAGCACCTCGACTGCCGGTGCCACCGCCTGCACGATAGGCGGTGGCACGACCACCCCCTGTTCTGCCTCGACCACCGGCTCCGTCGGCCGGTCCTGCTGCGGCTGTGGCTCCTCCGGTTGCGCCACCTCTTGCCCCGCCTCTGGCGGGGCCTCCACCACCTCCTTTACTCTTTCAACATCTGTCCGCCCCGCATCGCGGACGAATGTTTCAGCCTCAGCAGCCTCGACGGTCGCCTGGGTTGTCACGGTCGACCTAGGCTTTGACCCACCAGTGTCGAGCACCTCGAGCTCGGCATCACCCGGGACCGCCTCGACCAGCCCTGACCCCCGCGTGGTGGGATCAGAGCCGGTGACCTCCTGGGCGCTCGTCCCCACCTGGGTGGCCGCCTCCCTCAACCTGAGCTGCTCCGTCGCAGCCTGGCACTTCGTGACCCAGGCGGCGTCGTCGGCCGCCGTCCGCATCATTACGGCGGCGCCCGACCTGAGCGCCTTCACGGTACTCGGACCCGTGAGTTCCGCCTTACTCTTATGCCTGAGCGACAAACAAGCGCGTCAGAATAAAAAACAGGATCACCAATCATGAAAAATATGACGGAAAACTTACCCAGATATGGGAACCAGGGGGCTAGACCCCGGCAGGCTAGAGCCACCCGACGGCGCCTGCGATGGCCCTACCGTCGAGCCTCCTGCTGGCCGGGTGCTCCTCAGAGCCCTGGCTAATGGGGCGTCCAAGGTCCTTTGCGCTGCCGAGGCTAGCTGGCCTCGGGTCCTCATGCCCGTCGATGGTGCCCCGGCTTCTGACGTCGACGCCGCTGCCCCGATCGCCGTCTGAGCCCAAGGCGCTTGGGCTCACGGGAGCAGCGCCACTGACCCCTCTTGCAGGGCCCCAGACAAGGTGGCTCCTCTCGCTGCAGGCCCCGCTCCGACCCTTCTCTCCCCTGGCTCTCCCTCCCCCTTAACGGGCGCCAGGGCTTCCCTCGACGCCTGGGAGGTCGACCTCCCGATAGGCTCTAGAAAGGGCCGCACATTAGGGAGGTGCGCCAGGGAAGTCACGGTGTCGTACCGTGACCAAGCGTCGTCATCACCGCTGTTATCGTCCTCCCCCGAGACTGTCTCGAAGGGAGACTCCTCGAGCGGGAGCCCGTCGAGCCTCTGTTGGCGACGGCGCCTCTTCAACGCCTCCTGCTCGAGGGCCTTGCGGACTTGACGCTTCTTGGCAACATCTTTATCCTCCTTCTAGGCCGCCAAGAGGTGTCGAGCCTCCCGAGCGACCCGATCTTCCAGAACCGGTAGCCGCGTTTCCTTGACCGTCGACAGATTCTGTACACGGACCTCGACCGGGTTAGTGGAAGGAATCTGGAAGCAAAATAACTCAGGATCGTCAAAAACAACAACTTACTAGGGGCTCGAATCCCTGGGTGGGGCGCATCAGGACTCTGTCGATGTCCTCTAGCCGGAAGCTCCCCACCATCCACCGCGCACGTCGAGCGACCTCGTTGAGGGAGAGAGACTCGTGCGACATCCTGCTCCCCTCTAACGACGCCTCCGGCGTCATCTCGTCGAGCCGAAGCCGGCGCTGCGTCAGCGGCAGCACCCTCCGGCAGTGGAACGCCGCGGCCACCATCCCCGCCGTCAGCCCGCGCTGACGGAGCCTCCTCAGCGCGTCGAGGAGCGGCTCCAGCTTTGGCTTGTCATCTTCAATGATGTCATACGTCCAGTTCTACTCTCGCGCCATCAGCACCCGGGCGGAGTACCTTGGTAGCTGGTCGCTGTCGTTGCGGAGGTAGAACCAGCCATCATGCCAACCGCTGTTCGAAGAGATGAACTACGCCGAGATGTACTAGTCGCCTCAACCCGAATGGACTTAGAGGGTGTAGCTCCCCGTGTGCACTGCGCGCTGCACCCCTCGCTCTCTCGCCTTCTTGACGAAGTGCTCCGCCCTGAAGAGGTGGAGCCACAGATTCCATTGTGGCTCCATCCCCAGTTATCCCTTGTAGACCGCCGCGAAAATGATAGCCTGCGAGATGGAGTTGGGGGCGAGGTGGTGCAGCTCCACCTTGTAGTAGTGGAGGAGCGCCCGCATAAAGGGGCTGGCCGGCACGTCGAACCCCCTCTCGTGGAAGGCCATGAAGCTCACCATGTAACCTTCTAGAGGCGTCGGTTCCTGGTGGTCGGACGGCGACACTCTCCACTCCGGCTAGGTCCGACTCGCCCTCGACCGCAGAAGCCCGTCGCGGACTAGATCCTCCAGCTTCCTCTCCGTTACTGAGGAACAGGCCCAAGCGTCGGTGGGGAGGATCTGGCTCTTGCTTGCCATTGTTGTCGAAGAAACAACACATGCAAAGGAACGACGGCGACGTTGGACGGTGGCTGAAGGGCGCAAGATGACAAAGGGGGCGAAGAAATGCAGGGAAGGCGAGAATGCAAAGGGCCTATAAGGGTAAACGGAACCCCAGGCCTTGCTCTTATACCCCGATGGAAGTCCAACAGGCGGGCAAAAAGGTAGGAGTAGTTTTTACATTCAATGACCTTACCTAACCGCTCCCTCAAAACCCATAGATATGGGCACGTGTTCGCTATGCACGCCATAACTATTGCACTACGCCACCCACTGCCGCGCCGATCTCGCTTCCCCTTCTGAAAAGACGCGCCCAAAAATGGGTAGGAGAAGGATCTGTGGACGGATATTCCCAGACGCATGGGTAACAGGCTCTGAGCCCGATATAAACCTCGAGGGATCGAAAGCTGGCCCTCGACCAGGGTTCGACAGCTGCCCTCGAGTAACGGAGTCAGGGATGACTAGGGATGTGCCCATACAAGGCCAGGGCTCAAGCCACGCTCTCGAGATATCCCAAGACATATTCGAGGCTAAAAGAGAAGGTCGACGGAGGAATCCCCTCGGAGGGAGGCATCAAGCCCTCGAATCCCATCGCAAGGAATCGTGATCCACAAGACCACTCTTCGACATTTTTGAGAGCGCCTCCGTGGCCGCTAGCCGACTCCTATCGAATGGAGCATGGGCTCCCACTCGAATTCCCCGTTAATAGCTCACCGGAGACCGTCAGAACTCACCCCAACGAGGGTAGTACGACGTTCCCCACCCCTCCTCCCTTTTTCTAAAAAGGGAGCGTGAGGGTCGAACGATAAAAGACGGCCAAGACCCTGATCGACCTCACGCGCACGAGGCTCGAGGGCTCGACCGCAGAAAACCAAACCTCAAATGAAAAAAGACAGAACACGCCATGATACGAGAGCATTCCTTAATATAGCGTGTAAAAGACCTCGGAGGAGTCAAAATACTCCACCAAGGCCTCGGAGGCTACACCCGGCGGGGGCGCTCGCGCGCCCCCACCGGAAAAAGTTACGACGCTACGACTCCAGTTCATGAACTGCTGAGCCTCTGTGAGAGTGACCCACACTCACCCAAAGGCTCGGGGGCTACTGTCGAGTACCTAAAACTAGGGGTACTCACAATCAACGATTAAGAAAAACAAAACGCTACCCGCAAACGAGACGAGCCAAAATAGCGGACGAAACACCTCGACTACGTTCCGACTCGTATGAGGCTCGCTCGACGGAACGCCTCGACTACATTCCAACTCGTACGAGGTACCCTCGATGGGATGCCTCGACCGTGTTCTGACTTGTACGAGGCGCGCTCGACAAGGCATCTCGACTATCGGGAAATCTCCGACTCGCACGACCCCAGATCAGACCGCTCGACCCACCTTGTTCACCAACTCTGAGATAAAAGTCAGATCATTCAATGCAACCACCTACTACTTCCCACCATCATGGCTACAGCAGTCACCGACATGGAAGCAGTACCGGTGTCAAATCTTACTTTTTGCTACCCATCCCGGGATGGGAGGTAAAAACTTGTCACTGTACGCTCCATGCCGTGCACTATTTTGCCATCGATCACCCTCGAGGGAGGATACGACAAGGACCGTACCCCACGATCTCGGGGATTCGGCCTTATTCACCCGTCCTCGACCCGTCCTCGACCTGGCCTCGACCCAGCCTCGACTTACCATTAGTCAGCAGGGAGAAAAGGCCGACGTGGCACAGGGCGCGGGGTCTTTTCACCGTCTCGTCCTGTACGTCACCATGGTGTCCAGGGATGGCTGGCCATTCCCAGGGCACGTCTGTAAGGTCCTAGATGGCTAGAGGGGGGGGTGAATAGCCTATAAAAATTCTACAAGCACCACTAAGCAAACTTGTTAGAATAACAAACGGCGTAAAGCGAGTTTTGCTTAGCCAAAGGTTGTGATGCAAGCCTCCTATCCACAAGTCTAGTAGATTATGATCTCTAGTTCACACAAGAGCTATGTCACTAATTTTACACTAGAGAACAAGCTAACAACACTACTAGCCAAGCTACTACTAGAGCAACACAAGATAATCTAGTAAAGATAAGTGCAAGAGATAGGATTGTGAATCTTATACCGACGGTGGAGTGAAGATGTTGCCAATCACCAAGATGATATACAATCAATTAATATTGACAACAACTCAAAATGTAGACCAATCACCGGGAGACAAGAGACACAATATTTTTGTTCACCCGGTGTTCACTTGTGCACCGACAAGCTACGTCACCGGTTGTGTCGACCAACACTTAGATGGTTCCTCGGTGTGACCCTCAAGTCACTTGCCCCTCAAGGCACGCCCCGCAAGGCACCGCAAGACTCCACTCTCAAGTGAGGTAACTCAATGACACGCGCAATCCAATAGAGTTGCTTTTGGCGTCCCGCCGAGGAAAGCACAAGAACCTCTTACAAACAACCGGAGGTGGCCAAGAACAATCACCTTCTCTTGCCAACGCCTCCAACAATCTCCAAGCCGGCTAGGAGCGGTACTCTCCAAGAGTAACAAGAAATCCACCGGCTAAACCACCCACAAGTGCCACTAGATGCCCTCAAGCTATGCAATGCACTTTGGGATCACTCAATCTCACTTTTGATTTGCAATCAAGCAAGGGAGATGAGTGGGAGGAGTAGCTCTAGCTCAAAGGATGCACAAGAGTGTTAGAAATGCCAAGCCACCTCCCCAAGGGCCGGCCAACGAGTATTTATAAGCACCCCAAACAAATAGAGCCGTTGCAACTCCACTGACCGTTTTTTCGGGACGACCGGACGCGCCGGTCGAAACTGACCGGACGCGCTCAACCGCGTCCGGTCCTCCAACGGTCACTGCGCCAACGGTCAAATCCCATGACCGGACGCGCCGCTCAACCGACCGGACGCGCCGGTCGCTCAGCACCGCGCGCGCGAAGCAATGACCGGACGCGCCCCTCGCATCGACCGGACGCGTCGATCCGCACAGCACCCGCGCCGCGAAACAACGACCGGACGCGCTTCAGAGAACGACCGGACGCGACAGTGCTAGCGTCCGGTCGGAGTCCAGTAAGCTCCTTTGACGACCGGACGCGTCCGATCGCGTGTGACCGGACGCGCCTCGCGTCCGATCATCCTCGTGAACCGCAGTTCCTTCTGGGCACCTGACCGGACGCGCCGGTCCCGCGAGTGACCGGACGCGCCGGTTGCAAACCCTAGCCCGCGCGCCCGATACCGCGCTGTACTGACCGGACGCGTCCGGTCATACCGAGACCGCGTCCGGTGCAGCGTCCGGTCACCTCTGTGACCTCCGTTCGCTTCCGTTTCTTTTCCAACTTCCGGCGTAGTGGAAAATAGGCATTTCATTTCCCCGAAATCGCCTGAATCCCGCGCTCGCACGCTCGGCGGGAGGGAGAGAGGAACCCAAACCCTTCTCTACCCGCAAACCACAGCGCGACCAACGCCACCTTTGCAAATGTGCCAACACCATCAAGTGTACATCTCCATGTGCTTGTGTGTTAGCTTTTTCTCAATCATTTTCAAAGGTTTTCTAATTAGCTCACTAGGCCCTACATGCAATGCACTTCATGAATTCACCTAGTGGCACCCGTGCATCGAATAACCGATAAGACTTCCCCTCTTAATAGTTCGGCTATCGATCCTAAACCACTCACACCCTCTATGGTGTCTTGAGTGTAAAACAAAATGGCCCTATGGTTAGTCCTAGGTTTCATCAATTAGCCAAAACCAAACTAGGGACTTTCAATCTCCCCCTTTTTGGTAATTGATGACTACCCTCACAAAGATGATTTTGATAATAAAAGTTTTAAACTTGTCATGCTTGTCCAATCATTTTGCTCATAAGTAAAGTTTGGACAATTATCACAAGCTCGGTTTTGGTAGCATTAGCTCCCCCTACATATGTGCATAGAGTTTGGATTGAAAGCTTTGCACATATGCATGGATAGAAGAGTTAGGAGAGTAATTCTACCAAAATGATGCTAAGGTGTAAGAAATGGACCTTTGAAGCGTGATACCAATCGGAGTTGCCTTTTACACCATCCTTAGCATCATGAAGTAACTAGACATCCATCAAAACTCAAGAACCTCATGAGATCAACATTATATGTAAAGGTTCTCGGACCACTTGTAAAAAACTTTAGGCATGTCTAGATACCACATATAAACTATTCCTATGCATGCTAGTAGATCATTTCATCATCTAATTTCTATACTAGCATTGCACCACACAAGCATGTATATTGAATTTAAATACATGTGCAATGAGCAAGTCTTATGAGAATGCACAAACAAATGCAACAACTTAGTTTATGAGCTTGCTCCCCCTACTTGTGTGCATCAACAAATTTTATTTACCCCTTTATCAAGTTGAATCATCTTTTTCTCACATAAATTTTATGTACCCCAATCATCTTTTTCTCTCCCCCTTTGTCAACAACTTACCCAAAAAGGGGATCAAATTGTGGAGAGAAGAAAAGTGTTTGATGGAGTAGCTTGAAATTAATTCGATACCATATGTAAGGTTAAAAAATTTATCAAATTTGGTTTAACCTAGAATACTTGCCAAAGATATTTAATTCGATTTGAACCAAAGACAAGCTTCTTCACTCCTCAAAATAAGGGTTATCTCGCCTATGTTGAATTAAACACTTATAGCAAATCTTCTAGATTCAACACTTGGTTTACAAGCTCACAAACATGTCATATGCCACCACTAGATCAAAATAAGCATAGAAGCAATAGTGGTAACATATATCCATCAAATTCATTTGATTTATCATGAATGCTCATGCATACCACTTAATATGTCTACATGCTCTAGCAAGTCCTTAGCATAGGATGAATGAAATGTCAATCAACTTTACCTTGCAATGTCGAAGGAGAGGCATGTCAATAAGTGGGTGGGGTGCATTCAACTCATGTTTGAGAAATCAAGAATGTTCAATTCATTCCTTAGCTTGCAAAACCTCTTTTCATCAAGTGGCTTAGTGAGAATATCGGCAAGTTGATCATCGGTGCCAACACTTTCAATGGCAATATCTCCCTTTTGTTGATGATCTCTAATGAAATGGTGTCTTATGTCAATATGCTTTGTTCTTCCATGTTGAACCGGGTTTTGTATCATCTTGATTGCACTCTCATTATCACATAGCAACGGCACATTCTTGAAATTGAGGCCATAATCCTTCAAAGTTGATGTCATCCATAGCAATTGTGCACAACAACTCCCCGCACTCACATATTCAGCTTCGGCGGTAGAGATTGCCACACTATTTTGTTTCTTTGAGGACCATGACACTAGTGATCTTCCAAGTAATTGACATGTGCCACTTGTGCTCTTTCTATTGATCTTGCAACCCCCATAGTCGGAGTCCGAATATCCAATCAATTCAAACTTTGACCCCTTGGGATACCATAGTCCAACATCTCTTGTTTGCTTTAAGTACCTCAATATTCTCTTTGTGGCCGTGAGATGACTTTCTCTAGGTGAGGCTTGATATCTAGCACACATGCAAACACTAAACATGACATCCGGCCTTGATGCGGTGACATAGAGTAGACTTCCAATCAAAGACCGATATTCCTTTTGATTCACCATTTTGCCATCAAGATCACTATCCAAATTGCCATTTGTGCCCATTGGAGTTGAAATTGGCTTTGCATCTTGCATTCCAAACTTCTTCAACATGTCCCTTATGTATTTCCCTTGACTCACAAATGTTCCATTCTTCAATTGCTTGACTTGGAGACCAAGGAAGTAGCTAAGTTCACCAATCATAGACATTTCAAACTCTTTAGCCATCATAGCACCAAATTCTTCACAATAAGCTTGATCGGTTGATCCAAAGATGATGTCATCAACATATATTTGCACTATGAATAGATCATTTCCAATCTTCTTGGTGAATAGAGTAGTATCAACCTTGCCCATTTTGAATCCCTTAGAGAGAAGGAAATCCCTTAGCCTCTCATACCATGCTCTAGGTGCTTGCTTTAAGCCATATAAAGCCTTCTTCAACTTGTATACATGGTTGGATTTCTTGTCATCTTCAAATCCGGGCGGTTGCTCAACGAAGACTAACTCATTGATAATCCCATTGAGAAATGCACTTTTGACATCCATTTGATATAGTTTGATGTTGTGTGCACAAGCATAAGCCAATAGTATCCTTATTGCCTCTAATCTTGCCACGGGAGCATATGTCTCATCATAGTCAAGACCTTCAACTTGAGTGTAACCTTGAGCAACTAGTCTTGCTTTGTTTCTCACTACAATGCCATCTTGATCTTGCTTGTTTTTAAACACCCACTTGGTTCCAATCACATTGTAGTCATTTGGCCTTTCTACCAATTCCCAAACATTATTTCTTGTGAAATTGTTAAGCTCTTCTTGCATAGCCATGATCCAATCGGCATCCCTCAAAGCTTCTTCTATCTTCTTTGGTTCTATGGTTGACACAAATGATGCATGCTCACAAAACATAGTCAATCTTGATCTTGTTTGCACACCACTTCTAATATCACCAATAACACTATCAATGGGGTGATCTCTTGCAACATGTTGTGGTTGGAGTACTTGCACTTGATTGCTTGAGCTTGGTTGATCACTTGATGTATCTTGATGAGATGAACTAGCACCTTGTACTTGCACTTGAGAGTCACTAACTAGCTTGAATGGTGAATTGAGCACTTGATCTTTATCATCATCTTGAATATCAATAACTTGCTTTGCTCTAATGTCCCCAATGTCCATGTTCTTCATTGCTTCCACCAATAGAGTTCCACTAACATCATCTAGATTCTCTTCTTCATCTTGTGACCCATTGGTTTCATCAAATTGCACATCATGGACTTCTTCTAGAATGCCACTTGAGTTGTTCCAAACTCTATAAGCTTTGCTTGTAGTTGAATATCCAAGTAGGAACCCCTCATCACATCTCTTGTCAAACTTCCCCAATCTAGTGCCCTTCTTCAAGATATAGCATTTGCAACCAAACACCCTAAAGTAAGAAATATTGGGCTTTCTTCCATGAAGTAACTCATATGGGGTCTTCTCTAGCAATGGATGACAATATAGTCTATTGATGTAGTAGCAAGCGGTATTGATTGCTTCATCCCAAAATGATTGACTCACATTGTACTCATGAAGCATTGATCTAGCCATATCAAGCAATGTTCTATTCTTCCTCTCAACTAGGCCATTTGATTGTGAAGTGTACTTGGCCGAGAATTGATGTCCAATACCATAATGATCACAAAGTTCTTCAATTCTTGTATTCTTGAACTCACTTCTATTGTCACTTCTCACTTTCTTGATTCTAATCTCAAACTCATTGTGAACTCTAGTGAGAAATGTCTTGAAGGTGTCAAGCACTTCACTTTTGTCACTAAGAAAGAATACCCATGTGAATCTTGTGAAGTCATCCACTATGACAAAGCCATACTTGTTGCCGCCTATGCTTGTATATGTTGTTGGTCCAAATAGATCCATGTGCATCAATTCAAATGCTTTGCATGTGCTCATTGTACTCTTCTTTGGATGTGAGCTTCCAACTTGCTTTCCGGCTTGACATGCACTACAAAGCTTATTCTTCTCAAATTCAACATCTTTCAAACCATTGACAAGATTGTGAGTTGTAAGCTTCTTCAATTGTTTCATGCCAACATGAC
Source organism: Saccharum hybrid cultivar R570 (assembly GCA_038087645.1). Lineage (NCBI taxonomy): Eukaryota > Viridiplantae > Streptophyta > Magnoliopsida > Poales > Poaceae > Saccharum > Saccharum hybrid cultivar. The sequence continues at coordinate 1,664,361 of JAQSUU010000043.1, read as the reverse complement.
CAAGCCTTCTATGCCAAAGCCAACCCATGCTTGATTTGGAGACTAAGCAAGTTGTCAAAGAAGTTTCTCTAGCATTGAAGTCAACTAGGTAGAGATTCTCATATCTAAAGCCCTTGAATGCCACATTTGAACCATCCACACTAATAACTTCCACATCATCAACCCCAAAGATGCATTTGTAGCCTAGATCACATATTTGTGCCACGGATAGAAGATTGAAATCCAAACTTTCAACTAGCAACACATTTGAGATACTCATGTCATTTGATATTGCAATCTTGCCCAAGCCAATAACCTTGCCTTTCTTGTTATTGCCAAATGTGATAGAATCAACACCACTATCATTGTCATTGAATGAATCAAACATTCTTGATGTACCGGTCATGTGTTGAGTGCACCCACTATCAATAATCCAATGCCTTCCTCCGGCTTTGTAATTGACCTACAAGCAAATCAATGAAGCTTAGGTACCCATTTTTGCTTGGGTCCTTGTAGGTTAGTAACTAAGCTCTTTGGTACCCAAATAGCCTTCTTCTTTGGGCCCACAATTGGTGTACCAACAAACTTAGCTTGCGCACCCTTCACACCCTTGGTAAGCACATAGCAAGAATCAAAAGGTATAGCATTAACAAGGTTCTTGCTTTGGTTCTTTTTATTGCAATTATGCTCTAGGTGCCCAACTTGCTACATCTATTGCAAAACCGACCATTGCCCTTCACAAAGCTAGGCTTTGGAGTTGCAAAGGCCGACTTGCCTTTCTTGGGGGTGTAGCCCAATCCCTCTTTGTTAAGAGAGAACCTTTGGCTACCCAAGCACTTAAGCAAGCGGGCCTCACCACCATAGGCCTTGCCTAGGGCGTGAGTGAGCTCATCCACCTCTCTCTTGAGAGTCTTATTCTCAACCATTAGTGAGGCATCACAAGTGAAACCATCACTAGTAGTAGAGGTAGAGTTGGTGGTGGTGGATGAAGAGCTACAAGAAGGGTTAGTATTTGACATGATGATAGGTTCATTAAAGGATTCATCAATTATATCACATGTAACACCTATATCACATGATACAACAACCTCCTTCTTTTCTTGTTGCTCAAGTAGCAATGAGTGAGCCTTTTCAAGCTTGGAATGAGCCTTACCAAGATCCTCATGGTCTTCCACTAGACTCTCATGAGTGGTCTTAAGCTCACCAAGAACTTTCTCAAGTATTGCTACTTTCATTGAAAGCTTCTTGCACTCCTTGTTCTTGGCAATAGCTATGTCTCTAGTTTGTCGCAACAAGTCATATAGTTGTTCTTTAGTTGGTTCATCATCATCATCATTTTCATTATCATATTTATCATTATCACTATCATGAACATATTCCATTTCACTTTCATCATCACTTTCATCATATAATACCTTAGCTTCTTTGGCCATGAAGCATGAAGAGGATGAATCAAATAGTAAAGGCTTCTTGTTAATAGCAATGGAAGCAAAAGCCTTGTTGGATGATTCTTCTTCTTCTTCATCATCATCACTTTCCCAAGTGGCCACATAGACTCCATTCTTGCCTTTCTTGAATGTTATCTTGGCTTCTTTCTTTTTCTTCTCAAACTTGCCCCTCTTGTTGTTCTTCTTCTTATCATAGGGACATTCGACTTGAAGATGTTCGGTGCTATCACAATTGAAGCACCTCCTTTGTTGCTCATTGCTCTTGAAGTTGTCATTTCTCTTTTTGAAGCCTCTTCTCTTAATGAACATGTGACCCATTTTCTTGACTACAAAAGCAAATGCCTCATCATCAATTTCATAATCTTCATCTTCACTATTGTCTTCTTCTTCAATGATGGTAGCTTTGCCCTTGGAGGAGATGGCCTTGAACGCCACGGTCTTCTTCTTCTTTTCATCTTCCACCTTCTCCTTGTCATCAACATCTTGATCATATTTGTCATAGGTTAATACTTCACCAAGCAAATCATTAGGCTTCATTGCTTCAAGCCCATCTCTTTGCAACATCATGATCAACATCTTGAATCTTCTAGGTAAGCTCAATAAGAACTTGTGACAAAAATCTTGATCTTGAGTCTTGTGCCCTAAGCTCTTGAGATCATTGACTATCACTTGCAATCTATGAAACATTTCAATGATTGTTTCATCATCCTTTTTCTTGAAGTTCTCAAACTCACTCTTGAGCCCATATAGCTTGGCACTCTTCACAACCTTAGTGCCTTCATATGTCTCACTCAACCTTGTCCATACTTCACTAGCCAATTCCAAATCTTTGATGCCCTCAAACACTTTTGTGTCAATACCATTATAGAGTGTATTGAGAGCCATTCTATTGCATGTTCTATTTGCTCTATCTTCATCGGTGAGATGATTGGGATCAATGATAGCAAAATCATTCTCGGTGACTTGCAATACTCTCTCATGAATAGAACCAAGGTACATTGTCATCTTTCTCTTCCAATGAGCAAAAGAACTAACACCATCAAAGAACGGTGGCTTGCCCCCAACATGATTGAACACAATTTGAGCCATTTTTCACACCGAAGGATGTTAAGCCTTGATTAAATCGGTGACCACGGCTCCGATACCACTTGTAAGGTCCTAGATGGCTAGAGGGGGGGGGGGTGAATAGCCTATAAAAATTCTACAAGCACCACTAAGCAAACTTGTTAGAATAACAAACGGCGTAAAGCGAGTTTTGCTTAGCCAAAGGTTGTGATGCAAGCCTCCTATCCACAAGTCTAGTAGATTATGATCTCTAGTTCACACAAGAGCTATGTCACTAATTTTACACTAGAGAACAAGCTAACAACACTACTAGCCAAGCTACTACTAGAGCAACACAAGATAATCTAGTAAAGATAAGTGCAAGAGATAGGATTGTGAATCTTATACCGACGGTGGAGTGAAGATGTTGCCAATCACCAAGATGATATACAATCAATTAATATTGACAACAACTCAAAATGTAGACCAATCACCGGGAGACAAGAGACACAATATTTTTGTTCACCCGGTGTTCACTTGTGCACCGACAAGCTACGTCACCGGTTGTGTCGACCAACACCTAGATGGTTCCTCGGTGTGACCCTTAAGTCACTTGCCCCTCAAGGCACGCCCCGCAAGGCACCGCAAGACTCCACTCTCAAGTGAGGTAACTCAATGACACGCGCAATCCAATAGAGTTGCTTTTGGCGTCCCGCCGAGGAAAGCACAAGAACCTCTTACAAACAACCGGAGGTGGCCAAGAACAATCACCTTCTCTTGCCAACGCCTCCAACAATCTCCAAGCCGGCTAGGAGCGGTACTCTCCAAGAGTAACAAGAAATCCACCGGCTAAACCACCCACAAGTGCCACTAGATGCCCTCTAGCTATGCAATGCACTTTGGGATCACTCAATCTCACTTTTGATTTGCAATCAAGCAAGGGAGATGAGTGGGAGGAGTAGCTCTAGCTCAAAGGATGCACAAGAGTGTTAGAAATGCCAAGCCACCTCCCCAAGGGCCGACCAACGAGTATTTATAAGCACCCCAAACAAATAGAGCCGTTGCAACTCCACTGACCGTTTTTTCGGGACGACCGGACGCGCCGGTCGAAACTGACCGGACGCGCTCAACCGCGTCCGGTCCTCCAACGGTCACTGCGCCAACGGTCAAATCCCATGACCGGACGCGCCGCTCAACCGACCGGACGCGCCGGTCGCTCAGCACCGCGCGCGCGAAGCAATGACCGGACGCGCCCCTCGCATCGACCGGACGCGCCGATCCGCACAGCACCCGCGCCGCGAAACAACGACCGGACGCGCTTCAGAGAACGACCGGACGCGACAGTGCCAGCGTCCGGTCGGAGTCCAGTAAGCTCCTTTGACGACCGGACGCGTCCGATCGCGTGTGACCGGACGCACCTCGCGTCCGATCATCCTCGTGAACCGCAGTTCCTTCTGGGCACCTGACCGGACGCGCCGGTCCCGCGAGTGACCGGACGCGCCGGTTGCAAACCCTAGCCCGCGCGCCCGATACCGCGCTGTACTGACCGGACGCGTCCGGTCATACCGAGACCGCGTCCGGTGCAGCGTCCGGTCACCTCTATGACCTCCGTTCGCTTCCGTTTCTTTTCCAACTTCCGGCGTAGTGGAAAATAGGCATTTCATTTCCTCGAAATCGCCTGAATCCCGCGCTCGCACGCTCGGCGGGAGGGAGAGAGGAACCCAAACCCTTCTCTACCCGCAAACCACAGCGCGACCAACGCCACCTTTGCAAATGTGCCAACACCATCAAGTGTACATCTCCATGTGCTTGTGTGTTAGCTTTTTCTCAATCATTTTCAAAGGTTTTCCAATTAGCTCACTAGGCCCTACATGCAATGCACTTCATGAATTCACCTAGTGGCACCCGTGCATCGAATAACCGATAAGACTTCCCCTCTTAATAGTTCGGCTATCGATCCTAAACCACTCACACCCTCTATGGTGTCTTGAGTGTAAAACAAAATGGCCCTATGGTTATACCTTTGCCTTGAGCCCATTTTGTTTCTTCAAATGATATGATCCACTTCATATCATCACATGACCATCTCGATCCATCGACCTTGACTTCACTTGCTCTTCACCGTTGCATCGGTCCGTCGGCGCTAAGTCTTGCTCAAGCTTCACCATCGCATGGTCCTTCGCTTCGAAGCCTCGACTTGCCCTTCACCTTCACAACCGGTCCATCGAGCCAAGCCTCATCTTGGTCTTCACCATCTTGGTCATATGAGTCAATGTCATGTCTCATATGCAATGACCACCTTTATCTAAATCATCCACTTAGATACAAAGGTTAGTCCTAGGTTTCATCAATTAGCCAAAACCAAACTAGGGACTTTCAACGTCGCTGCAGCCACCTCCACAGGGATCGACAAAACTTCACTTTAAGGCACCCCGGCGTCCCTGCCTCCTCTTACCCTATAAAAGGGGGAGGCAGGGGCTCTACGACGACGGACAACGAACGATAAACAACGAGAAACCAGTCTCCATCTCACCAAAGAAGATCAACATCTCAAGCAATCTCCTTTGTACTCTTATTTTTCCTTTGAGACCTGGGCTCGGTTCCCTCTCTCACAGCTTGTAACCCCATACGCAAGCACTTAGGTGCAAGAAAATATAATACTCCCCCTCCCCGCTAGACGTAGGGCCTTTCTTTGCCCGAACCAGGATAAACCTCTGTGTATCCTCCTTGCATCACCATCTAGATTAGGGACACGCAACATTTGATTCACTCGTTGGCTTAGGATCCCCGCGGGACCGAACGCCGACAAGTATAGTCCAAATGTTTCGTGTATTTATTTCATTTGTTTCAAGGTTTATCTTATTATAGATTTTGTTCGCTTTTCTAGTATTTCTATTCTGATTTTGTTTGCCCCTCTCTATAGGATTTATGATGTTTTAATGTTTAATTTTACATGATGCAATGATTGATTTGAGATATTAAGGTGGGAATTGGTGTTGCCATGGGGGTACCATCTTCCTCGCTGGCTGACTTCATGAAGGCAACACTTTCATGATGCAATTGAATGAATTTGATGTTGCAATAACCTCATTCTGATGTTGCAACAAATAATATTTCTTTGTTGCATTAGCATTTTTGTTCTGATGTTGCATCTCGCATTGCAGTGCCTTATTTTGATGTTGCAGTAGCCTTGTTCAGATGTTATTCTTTTTTTCTGATGTTGTAGTATCCTTGTTCAGATATTGCCACAAGTAATACTTCTGATGTTGCATCTTGCATTGCACTATGTTGCAACGGACCGTCCAATGGAAAAATTTCGCATCAGTGCGTGCTGGGGATGGCGGCATGGCGTGGGATGGCAACACGGCGGAGGACGAGCCGCCGTGAGTGGTGCGGGCCGAGTCCCTCACAGCTCCTCCCCACACCGCGTGGCCTCGTCGCCATCTGCGGCGGTGCTCACAGCTGCCTCCTGCACGCTGCGTAGCCTCATCGTCACCTGCGACTGTCCCTCCTCAGAGTGAGCTCACTGGCATCGGACGACGCAGTCCTCCGTGCTCAGTGCTACCCATGCCCCTACTTAGCCACCTGCCCCCCTCGCACGCCTGCCTACCACCCGCTCTTCCTCTACTGCTTCGCCGCCGCCGCCTAGGTTCCTTACCCGGTGCTGCCATCGTGGGTGACCTGACTCTCTTGCGCAAGATGAATGTGACAATGGTAAAGTCCAGATGTTTCATGTATTTATTTCATTTGTTTCAATTGTTTGTTTCTCTTGTTGCAGATATTGTTCACTTTTTCTGGTATTTCTATTCTGATTTTTGCTTGCCCCTCTCTATAGGATTTCTGATGTTTCAATGTTTGATTTTGCATGTTGCAATGGTTGATTTGAGATGTTAAGGTGGGAATTGATGTAGCCATGGGGGTATTTTTCTTCCTCGCCGGCTGACTTCATGAAGGCAACGCTTTCATGATGCAGCTGAATGAATTTGATGTTGCAGTAACCTTGTTCTAATGTTGCACAAGTAATATTTCTTTGTCACATTAGTCTTTTGTATTCTGATGTTGCATCTCGCATTGCAGTAGCCTTGTTCTGATGTTGCAATAAGTAGTACTTTTGATGTTGCATCTCGCATTACACCCATTTGCAGAAAGGATCGTCTTTTGGGTCTTGTTGTTGGAGAAGACTAAAAATAGGTATAAAAACCTTTGACTGTAACGTTACCTAAAGGATAAATAAGTCTTGTATTTTGGATTGCGATGGTTGGAGACAGCCTTAGCATGGATTCTAATTTCAAGGATCCAAACGGAGCCTTAGATTATTATTTGTATCATTGTCGTGAGTTATATTTTGCACCTCGTACTATACTTTGGTTTCGGAGTGATGCTGTTGGAGTTTGGATTAAGTAGACGTGCCGATCAATGTTGTAGTACCTGTTACGAAGCAATCCGTTCATTAAGGAGAAGGACCAATAGGATTACAGAGATCCCATCCAACCAGATTAGTGACATGGATCAACCTAAGTCTTAGATCTAAATCCAACCATCAGTGTAATCTCTCCCTGTAATCACTGTAGTTTTCGTACGGACTACTCCATCCTTCGGAACCGACATCACCGGAAGCGCTACCGGTTGGGAAGCCGCGTATCCGCGTCCCCGAACGGGCGTCTGGCAACTCCCGTGGCGTCGCTTCAACCTGTATAAATTGTGAGATCGATCAATGAAAAAGTACGGTTCGATTCATTTGCTTTCTCTCGATGCCACCATGCTAAAACACGTTATCAGCACGCTCTCAAATCGAGAGGAAGAGAGTTTTTCGTCGAGAAGGTGAGATGGATTCCGGCAACTCACCATCGATCATGACTGCCCTCGTCCTCGGCCTTCCCCTCACCCGCCGCGCTCCGCTCCTCGTCGACGCCGTCCGCCTGGCCGAGAACCACGCCCAGCATCGCCGCGTCTTCGGCCGTCGTCGTCGCCGTGGACGCCACAGCCGTCGCCGCACTCGGCGTGGCCGCGGCAACCGTCGTCGCACTCGCCGTGGCCATCGCAACCGCGCCCAGCGCCTCATCGCCAACAACGGCGCCCAGGCTTCAGGAGCGGCGCCGGCACCACCAGCGCCGGTCGTGACTCCACCGCCACGACCGCCGGCCGCGCCTGCAACTCCTCTTCGTCTGCTGTCGCCGACCCCAGGGTCCTTCACCCTGGTGGCCGGACCAAGGGACGGCCCAGCGCCGTACGCGTTCCAGCAGGCCGGCCAGTCCAGCGCCGTCGCGGCTCTAGCAACCGTCCCGGCAGCAACCCCGGCGGGCCTGGCTCCAGCAACTCCTCCGTCGGTGTGGGCGCGTCGCATCCGCCGCCGCCTGACCACCGAACCTGAGGAGTATAGCCCCGGCCTCCGCCCCGGCTCCTGGACTGCGACCTTCCAGAGGCTCTCCAATGGAGTCCTCCCCAACCGCTCTAATGGCGAGGCTGGCCCCTCCAGCGAGGGGGGCTACTCGCCCAACTAAGCGGTGAAGCAGGACTGGAAGGCGGCGGAGGCAGCAATGGCAGACGACAGAGCGACCGAGCAGCGAGTCGGAGTGGCTGGATGAGTTCTCAACCTTAGAGCATCTCCAGCAATGCTACCTAAAACACACCCCCTACTTCTCTATTTAGGGTGCTACCTATTTTCATACTACCTATATTTCGTGGTTTGCTCCAGCAGCACTACCTAAAATAGGCTACCTAAACTCATCCCAGCACAGAATGACATGTGGGTCCCATCACAGAAAAAAGTAGGGAGAGTGGAGTAGGGGGCCAACAGAAGTAGGGGGTTTGGGGGAGAAAGTAGGGGGGCAACAGAAGTAGGGGGTGTAGTAGGGGGCCTGCTGGAGTTGATTTTTTAGACTCCACTACCTAAATCTGGAGTAGGGGGTCAAGTAGGGGTCCTGCTGGAGATGCTCTTATCCCCGCTAATAATTTATCTGCGTCGTCCTGCCCTCACGTGTCGTACATAAAATGTCGACATTGTGTGCTCATCCGAATAAAGCTGCCTCTTGCATGTGGACGTCTCCGCATGTGACTTGTTTAGTACTATATTCTAATTTGTGATTTGTGACTATGTTTAGTACTAGTGACAACAGTTAGTACTATCAGCAGCCATTCACTTCAAATCCTTCGGGGTTTTCATTATGTAATTAGTGCTGCACATTGTGTCAGGACTCGGTTAAATGTTCAAAGTATTTGTTCGTGTGACAAATCCAATAGCATTTGTTCCAGTTACTATTTTATTGCAATTATTTATATTTGTATTTTTTGCAATATGACACAATTTTTAAGTCTACTTTAACTATACAAAAGTTGAATACTTAAATAAATGTCACAATCACTTCACGTGTATTTTAAAGAAATAATATTGGATATTTAAATTTATTTGACTTTGCAAATAAATAATTTATTTTATATGGTCTATATATTATGTCATCACATAATCATTACCTATAAATGTTTCCAATATTTAAATTTCACATTAAATAAATCATTCTTGATTCAAATTTAATGTGCCATTTTACGGTTCACATTTAAGTTTTAAATTTTTTCTTAAATATATTTTACATATATCTTACAACACATCAATTGCCTTACATTAAAACATTTATATAAATGTAGGCAAAATGTCTGAAGTTGTTGGCAAATTAAAAGACAAAGAATTTGACCAACTCGCACTTGATGTACATAATTTTCCAACATGGTCAATGGATCTCAAAGTTAGCCTCTCTTTACGGGGATTTTATCATGCCATTCTTCCACCAAAAGAGGGTACTTCGGCACCCGATGACAAAACTAAATATAGTGCCTTATATATCATAAGGGCTCATATACATCCAGACCTCAAGTCTGAATATTTGATGGAAGAAGATCCACGTGTTTTATGGAACGCTCTCCAACAGCGCTATGAACAACAGAAGGCAATTGTAACACCCCAGGTGTTTATCACCAATTAGGCAGTGGGTTTGAGCTCAAACATGATAAATTAGTTGAGATGACGATGCCAAAGCCAAACCTATGGAAATAAACCCTAATCTAAATTTGGATGTTGCACCCTCGCTTACATATAGGCTCAATTAAAAGATATATGCTTGGGTGTTGCTATCAAAGTATCTTCACATGTCTCACCTCAATAACTATCTATATTGATCCCTAGAAAAGTTTCTTGAAGTTTGGAATCAAGAAGTCAAATGAAATGATAAGTCATAGTAGAGTTGAAAATTTTAAAGGAATGAGTCATATCTTGCTTGGATTGTTTTGTTTAGAGAATGAGAACATATATCATCAACCAAGTCTTGCAACCTTGACCAAACAACTCCAATTGAACCCTACAACAACACTTATGAAAGGCTCATGTGGAACAAGTGACAAGAAGATGCCGCAAATCGGTCTCGAACCTCAAAACTAGGGTTTCTTCCGACGCGGTGTTGACCGAAGTGAAACTACTATTTTTGTTCGAGATATGAAGTTTGACCTTTAATGAAAATTGGAGTTTAGTTTGTATGCAACAAACTTTATTTTTGGACCGCGTCCCGATCCCACCCCGAAGTGCTGTCAAGCTGATCACAGTGCAATTTTGACTCCTCCTGTGCAACCCTATGGTGGGAATTAATATCTCGCAAACCAGTGGAATTTGACTGAGCTCCTATAAGCAATGTTGTAGTACTCTCATAGCCCTACGCAGCGGTATAATTTGTTGGTCGAATTGTCATCTGGTTTAAGAGATAGAGGTGAGATTAGAAGAGTGGCAGACTCGTAAATACGTCGCTTTTGGATGGCAGTTTTGGAGGCGCTGAAACTTGCTGGCCGACATCGGAAAGGACCGAGCGCCGTGTGGCCTCCATGCCCGTGCATGAGCGCCACCTCCCCGGGCTGCTCTGTGTCGAGGGGGAGAAAAAGGGGATCGAGCCCGACCCTTCACTCGCTCACTTCTCCTCTTTTCCTCGGTCTATTTCTCCCTCGCTCTCTCGTGCCCGAAGCCATGGCCGAGTCGGGCTGGAGCTCGCTGTTGCCGTCACCCCTCCTTTGCCCCTCCTCTTCCAACACCAGCCACCCCTCTCCTCCTCTCTCCTGCCGCTGCTGTTGGCTGCCATCTGCTCCTTCGTCGTCCTGGGCCGCTATCTCACCGGAATCAAGCCGGCCTCCTCCATCCCCTTCGCTGTTTTTCGTCGCTGTGAGGAAGAAGGACCATCTAGCGAGGCAGAAACTCTTTGTTGTGTTCACTTTGCAAAAGTGCTAGAGACAAAGGATTTACATATAGGGGCTTACATGATTTGTGGAAAGTTTTGTGTTCACTCTGCATAATGTTTTCTTTTTTTTCTTTTTCGGAATTAGTATTGCATTCAAATGGCTGAACTTTGAAAATACATAGTAAATGATAGAAAAATCGTAAAATAGCAAATGAGGACTTTTTGGAATCCTTGTGAAATTTTCTATGCATTGGATCTATAATATGACATGTTTTAGTTTAAAGTTTTAGCCGTAAAAATAGATTTATGCAACTAGGTTTTGAATGATAGTTGGATCTGTTATTTTTAATAACTGTAAATATATAACTCCAAATGAAGTGAAATTTTTGTGACGTGTTATTCTTGTGATTTATGATGTCTAGTAAAAATTTCAAGATTTTAGGCTTGATAGTTTAGGAGCTATAAAAATAACAAATGCTATATGCTGCTTTGCTTCTATTCTGGACAGTTCTGCATATGTGCATTGTTTGGCTTAGTTAAGTTATGAATTATGCCTTGATGACAATAAATGATTTGTAGTAATTTTCTTAAGCTTTTCAAAAAGCTAAAGAGCATAATTTTTGGTTAAGTATATGTTTAACTATAGTAGTCTAAAGTGCTGTAGCTGTTTCTGTCCAAACCCAGACAGGGTTGCCTTGTTTATAATGTGTGACCTAGTTAGTAGCACAATTAGCTCTAGATGTTTATAACAAAATTGTTCGCAACTTGTTAATCTTTCTAAAAAGTCCAGAACCATAATTATTGGATTTGTGAAACTCAAGTTATAACGGTTTAAAGTGGCATATCAGATTCTGTCCATATTTTGGACAGAGATGCAATTATTTAATTAATTGACCATGTTAACTGTAGAATCATCTTAAGATGATTACAAGAAAGTTATAGGTAACTTTATAAGCTTTCCATAAAGTTGAGAATCATGTTTGTTGGAGGTCTAGAACTCCATTTATGCTTCTCTGAAGTTTCTATCAGTTTTCTGTCTATAATTTTACCACTGCTGTTGGGCTGCATGTGTGGTGTTACTCGTGCAACTAGTTTCATGGTGTAAATGATGTTTACTGTGATTTTGGTAAATACAAAAGTTGTAGATAATTATCTTATCTTTCTTGTGTTAAATTTTCATGATCCCAGGTCTGATAGTTTAAGAGTTGCATGCTTAATAAGTCTACTGTCAGATTTTAATTACCTTCTGTGCAGACTTTAAAGATTGGCATGTTTGGTCATGATAACTTGGGAATCAGGTTGAGATGATTAAAGATGAAATGTAGATAATTTCATAAGCTTTCCAAAATGTCTTCTTGCAAGTCATTTGGATTTGTGTAACTACAGTTATGCTTCTCTGAAGTTGCAATCAGTTTTATGTCCATGTCTGGATAGGTCTGAAACATCTACATGTTTGACCTGTTTAACTTTGTAATTAGCTTTTTATGTAAACATCAATCTTGTAGACAATTTCTATGGATTTTCATAAAGTCTTAGATCATCCTTGTGGGATGTTTGTAGCTTAAGTTATGTTTGAAACAAGTGACTGTTTGCTGCTGTCCAAATCTACTTGTATCTAGAATTGTTTGCTTCTACTTGCTCTTGTTTGTATGATTGCAAATGGTTATCTTGGACACCAAGAGTTAAGGTAGCATGCCTAAAATGTTTTGCTAAATTATGAAGTACTTGATCATGTATAGCTAGCTGGTTGTATGACATGCTTATGTGGGTATAGTGTAACATATGCTTGTTTAGTATGCTTGTTGCATTCCTTCATGTGTATTCTTTATGTTCATGCATCTGCATCTATGCATCTCATCCTAGGTACGCTAGGTACAGACGTGGAGCGCATGATGTGGAGACAGATGATGGTGTAACGGTGGGCTGTCCAGAAGATGGAAGAACCCCTGAATGCAAGTGCTAGGACCGGAGATGTCACCATGACGGTGCAAGCTAACTAAACTGACTTGTGTCGGATCTCAGGCAAGCCCCGGAGCATTATAAGCCTCCTATATTTAAAGCAATTAACTCTATATATGTTATAAGTATTGTTGCAATAAGTGGTAGGAGTTGGTTGAAAACCTTGCTGCATTATATTATTCCTTGTCCAGATATATGAATCCTTGAATCCTACGTAGACTAGGATCGAGTAGATGCTTAGCCCTGCTTTAAGCGGTAGAAGTCAGGTGATTTCCTGTCACCTGCGAGATATAGGGATATTCATATATGGCACGGTTGGCTATATTTACTATCGTGGAAATGAACCATGTGTTAATAAAATGAAATGAGACCGGGCGGGATGATGATAGTGAAGCGACAAGGCATGGAGGTCTTGGGTGTGGATCTATCCCCGTCTGAGTCGTTTAAGGACCGATTCGCTGTACGTCCTTGAGTCATGTTGAACGCAGTCTAACACTTAGTTGGCCGGATAAGTCGTTCCGACCGCGAATCCGAGTAATACAGTTCAGGCCGGGAATCGAATGGTAGGTTGCTTCTTGGAGGAGAGAAAGGATGTGCTTGGGGACATTGGCGTGAGACCAAGGGGGGGTTAGAGTCCCTATCACCTGGCAGAGTGTCGCCCTTGGGGTCGCGACATCATTTGGACCCGTGGCTCCTGAACTGTACCAAAGGTGACCTGAGCAGCCCTCGCCAGGCGTGACTCGGTGAGTGTTAGAAATACCCCTCCAGCTGGATAGGAATTCGATTCGAATCACCGTCGCTCCCGGTTAGTGAGCACTTGACTTGAGCAGCGGCAACGTAGATTCCATTAAATTGAACGGATGGTTAATTGGATCACGATGGAAAGGTTGCCTCAATTTATACCTGCTATGGTTAATATTGTTTGCTCCTAATAAAGTGAGTGCTCTAGTACATGTTCTAATATAGATGATAGGTTAATAATAATTAACTTGATGCTTAAGCATTAATGACTACTTATCTATATTAAGCTTTTATGCAAAATGTTGTCAAGCTAGCCCACTTTATATCAGCCTTGCATGATCCTTGGTGTCACCTTATTTCTGGTTTCTGACGGGTAAGTCTAGCTGAGTACTTTGTCGTACTCAGGGTTTTATCCCCCACTTGTTGCAGGTTATGATGTATCATGGCGGCTGCAAGAGTTGGTTGACTTCTGCCGTAGAGGCGGAGTGTGATCATGGACATGATCCTTCTTATTTACCTTATCTCTAATGCTTTTGTTGGAAGTCGATCGTGGTACTGGCATGTATTTGAAATAAGATTAATGTTAGTTTCAAATTACTTTGCTTCCGCTACTTTTCAATGTAAGTTATAATAACTATGTTGAACTCCGATGTATATTGAATTACTTGTGAAATGGTTGTAACATGTGACTTGTTATGTTGAATCACTACGATCTTGGCTTGTATGTTGGTTGGTTTGAAATCCCTCGTGATTTCATTGGACTACCGGAGTTATATGGGCTCAAGTGCAAGAATTTGATCACTCCCGTGATTGTTTTTGTACTTGTGCTCTTATAATTTGGACGGTTCTGTTACAGCTGGTATCAGAGCAAGATTCAACATTAAACTTGTCATATGTGTAATTAAAACAAAGGTTTTGTTTTATAAAATCAGTTTTATCAACTTATAGCTATATATAGGTTTGTGAAATCTGAATTCTAAACCTAGTATGCCAGTGGTCAATTTCCTTATGCCCATATAAGGATTATTAGGTGGCTTATATAAGTACTAACTTGGGGGTTTTTCATTTATGCATCTATGCCCAGGCCAAGGTATGTATGTGTGATGACTCTCCCACACTATGCTACCCGGTGTGTCAGATTAGAGGTAGCCTTCATATATGAAATAGCCATATATGTTGCTAGTTTACTTTTATGCAACATCGCACCTACGCTCAGGTAAGTGTGAGTTGTGAGAGCATGACCGTACAAACTGCGGTCTAGGGGAGAGCTAGTTTTGGTTACTGGATTATCTACATGTTACACACATGTATATATGAAGGTACTTAATTGTGGGTGATCGAATAATTCGGGTAGTTTTGGTGCTACATGTACGTATACAGGGGTATATGTATATGGGAGTGCTTAGAATTTTATCTTCCTATTTCATTGTGTGCTATATTTGGGGAAATGTTGGGCTGCAATGAAACTTTTCTGCAGGTACGCTAACCATGAATGCGTAAGTCGAATGTAGCTGGCGACTAGCTATATATCGAAAGAGTGCGTGTTATGCCACCGACATAGAATATGATCGCCACCTTAGGTTGGCAACCTTGTGAGGACGAATAGGACGAAGCATGCATCTTCATGATTGTTGCCTTATGTATAGCTATGCTCCTCTCACCCTTGTTCTATAGTGTGTAACTTGTGATCAATGTGTTACACTATCTTTCTTGAGTAAAGTAAAACAAAAATGTCTTGTTCCATGTTGCTTGAGAAAAGTGTGTGCTTAGTTTTGTTAGAAATAATTGTGGTTACATGCTTGAACCTATAGATGCCCTCTAGTTTCGCCAAGTGGTGGATATGCTGTCATACAAGTTTTTGAAAATGTTTTAGACCTCACTTAAGTAAATTGGATTCTCGTGAATGAATTAAATTGGTGTTGGTCTAGGGTAACAATGTTTAGAGCCACTAGGATGATATGTTTGTGTGCTCTCTTGTTAAGTAGAACAAAGGCAAACTTTGTTTTGCTTATTAAACGTTGGCTGCTAGAGCGGTTTCTGTTGTAGTGATGCTTTTATGATCATAATGGTGTTTTCTGTAGTTATAGAGAATACCAAAGTTGTAGCTAACTTACTTATCTAGCTTGTACAAAAATTTTATGACCCTAGGTCTTATGGTTTAAGAGTTATAAATTTTAGAAGTTTGTTGTCAGAATCTGCTCATGTTCAGAACAAATCTGAATGTTTGCTTTGTTTGACCTATGTGCATATGGAATCATGTCTTGGAGATAATAGAAGAAGTGTAGTACTTTTTCTAAGCTTTTCAAAGTGTCCTATAGCACTAATTTTTGTGGTCGAAATTTCTAGTTATGAGCTTGCCAAGTGGAATGACAGAATCTGTCCACATCTGGGCAGAGATGTCTTCTGTGTCTTGTTTGGCCTTGTTAGCTATAAAATCATCTTAATATGATAATAAGAAAGTTATAGACAACTTAATAAGCTTTACATAAAGTTAAGGCTCAGCCTTGTTGGACCCCTAGAACTCCAGTTATGCAATTTTGAAGTTCTTGTCAGTTTTCTGTCCATATTGGTACAGATCTGAAACATCAGCATGTTTGACCATGCTAACCTATGATTTAGCTTTTGGTATGAATAACTAATGTGTAGCCATCTTTCTAAGCTTTCTAGAAAGTCTAGGATCACCTTTATGGGATGTCTACAACCTCAGCTATGGTCGAAACAATTAACTACTATGTTGCTGTCCATGTTCTGTGCCCATGCTAAGTAGCCACCTTAGCTAGCATTTGTCTTAGGCTAAACTCGTAGTTAGTTCTTGCTTTAGATGAATGTTTGTTATGGGTGAGCCTGATGCTTAGTAGTGGTTGCTTAAGCTAATTGGATTGGATCTCTCCAATGCTTGACTATGATGTTTGTATGTATGCTTGTTAGTTAATTAGTGTCATAGTTGTCACTTCGTTTGTCTTCGGTAAGTATACGAGTGTCGAGTAGCTTTATCTTAGAGCAATACTCGAGTTACGCGAAACGATCTCTTAGCGTCATCCCCAATTAGGTTCTTTTCCTTATGAGCCTAAGTCTGGACCATTAAATATTCGTGTATACCATGGTTGTCCTGCAACCGCACGTGAATACCTTTGTTTGATCTACTAGCCAAGATAGTTTCTCTTCAACTCTTCCTTTTGGCTATAGTTGTTTGATGCCAAGTTGTAAGACCCTTAACTGAATCCTTGTTGGACCTTTCGGTTACCTCTCCTAAAGGTTAGCTAGTGTGATGCAATGTATCCATGCTATGGCCTCTAAATCGTGTGCTTGCAATTTCATGCATCTACCTTATCAACTCAATCTATGACTACATATCGGTTTTCGCCTTGAAGTTTGCTTAATCCATCCCCAACCTTCCCAAGTCTCTGGATGTTTACCAGTTTTGATCTCATGTTGTTGTCCAACATGACCAAATCTCATGGTAATCTTTCATTTTTCCATCACTTTGGTGAACGCTTGGCGTGCGTGGAATTAAGCAAAAATCTCATGCTTAGTCGCATTCGGCAATCGAGCTATGTTCTCTTGTGCTATGTTTTGATCTTCGAATCACCTCCTGGTTAATTCCAAACCTTATGACTACCTTTGCTTGCTATCCCTCCCTTGTATAATGCTTGTTTTTACCACCCAAATTGTTTCACTTGAAATTTCACCTGGGTGGGGTGATCGGTAATGGTGTTATGAGTAGCAACTAATGGTGCCGCGATGAAACCGAGAGCCTCCTGTGGCGACCGACATAAGGTTGTGCTGCTCGGCACGCGCTGGTATCGTGGTTTCTAGTCATGATCCATTGCGGAACAACATCAACGTGTTATTCTCATGTGAACTTTTCCTTGGTTATCTTTCCCATATCGTATCGTAAGATCCATATCTTAGACCGAAAGTAGTGGAGTGTCCTTCTAAAGTTGCTATGAGGATAACCTTTGAAGAACAGGTCACCGACATAAACATTAATAGACTGCAACATGTGGTAGCCTAGTGACTCTATTTAGTTGTCCCCGTATTGACGAACATCATCTAGTGAGCAAGTATCTCATCTCTATTGGATAAAAGAAGGACACACGACACTTAATGTTGGATAAGTTATCTGTAGGATGAGAATTGATTGTCGCATTGTGCATATGACCGGAGCTATCCAAGTCACAATCTTGGGTGCATAATGACCATACAATCGAAATCAACCATCTCTAGAATAACTTCGTATTTGCTAATTTCAATGGCAACCATCTGTTCTATTTCAACCACAGTTGTTGTGGTCAAGAGTGAAGATTTGGAACTTTTTAGTGTTGAGAGACAACTGATTAGTTACCAATAGGAAGGTTAATCTCTAGCTAGGTAACAACTCTTTGGTAGCTACGAAGGCTATGTCTTACAGAGCAATAACCAATAAGAAGTTAATCAACTAGCCAACAACTTGAGAGATACTCTATCTTCTAGAGCCATTGTGATCAAGTCAATTCCGTCTTGGACAATCACACAAATAGTGCAAGGTGTTCAATCAGCCGCGGTGAAGAATTAGAGAAATGCATGCCCTAGTTTTGATCAACATCCTTGTGCCCTTAGGTGCCACAAACGGTTTGTCCATAACTATTGGACAAAGTATTGAGGAATATTTGAAAGCAATCTAAGAAGTGTCAAACAACAGATTCCTATCTTAGAGCTGCTGTTTGATCCTAAAAGGGAAGCCTCAAGGTGAAAGTTGGCCTGACAAAGTTGCTACATTGCAAGTCAACTCAACTTATAGTGCAACTAAGTCACCAAGGAAAATTTTACTCAATCGCTTGGTGGTAGACTACGCCCCGCGGTTTAGTGAATATTTACAACTTTTGTTGTCCTTAAGGCCTCACTACATCTTTCTTTGGCAATAATTGATAATACTCACTGATCTTTGTTATCTTAAAAGTGTTCTTACCCATGAGGTTGCATCTGATTCAACCCAGATAACTGTTATCTTTGGATAAAAGAATCTTTAAGATAACTGTTGGCAGAAATACGAAGCCGACAGAGTCAGCTATCACATTCAATAACCCATTGATAGACTCAGATAATATAGTGTTGTCATCAGAGAAAGAGAACTGCACACATGGAACCTCAAGTAGTTTTCCATTAGTTGATATCGGAATGTTTGAACATTTACGACCAACCTAGACCCTGTCTATTGGTTACTCAGTATCCTATAGCCTCAGAGAATGTTTGTCATCTATGATCTCACCCTTTTGGAAGGTTGTACTCAAGCCATTTTGGTAAGAGAACTGCTTTTCAAAACCATGTGGATATAGAGTCATTTCAACGAGTATACTTCTGAAGACTTTGGTTTGATGTAAAGTTCATACGGACTATGCTGTGTTCACTAAAGAGTCAGATCCTTGTGAGTGGTTCACTCATGGACCAAATGATCTCCGTACACTGAGAGTGCAGTACGTGCTATCTTGGATTCCTCCCAAAGTAACAATGTTTCATGGAAGTCAATGAAGGAAATTCTTCAGACAGATTTTACCATAAAGAGTAAGTAACAGAAAGTGCCTGTGGCCAAATTGTTCGCCGATGTTGAAGCTTTATAGCTGAATGCTATAGCAGATGTTGGGAACTAGATAACGTGTCTCTCTTCCTTAAAAGATCTTCCATTCCGAATCTCGGGACGCGATTCTTTTAAGGGGGGAGGGCTGTAACACCCCAGGTGTTTATCACCAATTAGGCAGTGGGTTTGAGCTCAAACATGATAAATTAGTTGAGATGACGATGCCAAAGCCAAACCTATGGAAATAAACCCTAATCTAAATTTGGATGTTGCACCCTCGCTTACATATAGGCTCAATTAAAAGATATATGCTTGGGTGTTGCTATCAAAGTATCTTCACATGTCTCACCTCAATAACTATCTATATTGATCCCTAGAAAAGTTTCTTGAAGTTTGGAATCAAGAAGTCAAATGAAATGATAAGTCATAGTAGAGTTGGAAATTTTGAAGGAATGAGTCATATCTTGCTTGGATTGTTTTGTTTAGAGAATGAGAACATATGTCATCAACCAAGTCTTGCAACCTTGACCAAACAACTCCAATTGAACCCTACAACAACACTTATGAAAGGCTCATGTGGAACAAGTGACAAGAAGATGCCGCAAATCGGTCTCGAACCTCAAAACTAGGGTTTCTTCCGACGCGGTGTTGACCGAAGTGAAACTACTATTTTTGTTCGAGATATGAAGTTTGACCTTTAATGAAAATTGGAGTTTAGTTTGTATGCAACAAACTTTATTTTTGGACCGCGTCCCGATCCCACCCTGAAGTGCTGTCAAGCTGATCACAGTGCAATTTTGACTCCTCCTGTGCAACCCTATGGTGGGAATTAATATCTCGCAAACCAGTGGAATTTGACTGAGCTCCTATAAGCAATGTTGTAGTACTCTCATAGCCCTACGCAGCGGTATAATTTGTTGGTCGAATTGTCATCTGGTTTAAGAGATAGATGTGAGATTAGAAGAGTGGCAGACTCATAAATACGTCGCTTTTGGATGGCAGTTTTGGAGGCGCTGAAACTTGCTGGCCGACATCGGAAAGGACCGAGCGCCGTGTGGCCTCCGTGCCCGTGCATGAGCGCCACCTCCCCGGGCTGCTCTGTGTCGAGGGGGAGAAAAAGGGGATCGAGCCCGACCCTTCACTCGCTCACTTCTCCTCTTTTCCTCGGTCTATTTCTCCCTCGCTCTCTCGTGCCCGAAGCCATGGCCGAGTCGGGCTGGAGCTCGCTATTGCCGTCGCCCCTCCTTTGCTCCTCCTCTTCCAACACCAGCCACCCCTCTCCTCCTCCCTCCTGCCGCTGCTGTTGGCTGCCATCTGCTCCTTCGTCGTCCTGGGCCGCTATCTCACCGGAATCAAGCCGGCCTCCTCCATCCCCTTCGCTGTTTTCCGTCGCTGTGAGGAAGAAGGACCATCTAGCGAGGCAGAAACTCTTTGTTGTGTTCACTTTGCAAAAGTGCTAGAGACAAAGGATTTATATATAGGGGCTTACATGATTTGTGGAAAGTTTTGTGTTCACTCTGCATAATGTTTTCTTTTTTTTTTTCTTTTTCGGAATTAGTATTGCATTCAAATGGCTGAACTTTGAAAATACATAGTAAATGATAGAAAAATCGTAAAATAGCAAATGAGGACTTTTTGGAATCCTTGTGAAATTTTCTATGCATTGGATCTATAATATGGCATGTTTTAGTTTAAAGTTTTAGCCGTAAAAATAGATTTATGCAACTAGGTTTTGAATGCTAGTTGGATCTGTTATTTTTAATAACTGTAAATATATAACTCCAAATGAAGTGAAATTTTTGTGACGTGTTATTCTTGTGATGTATGATGTCTAGTAAAAATTTCAAGATTTTAGGCTTGATAGTTTAGGAGCTATAAAAATAACAAATGCTATATGCTGCTTTGCTTCTATTCTGGACAGTTCTGCATATGTGCATTGTTTGGCTTAGTTAAGTTATGAATTATGCCTTGATGACAATAAATGATTTGTAGTAATTTTCTTAAGCTTTTCAAAAAGCTAAAGAGCATAATTTTTGGTTAAGTATATGTTTAACTATAGTAGTCTAAAGTGCTGTAGCTGTTTCTGTCCAAACCCAGACAGGGTTGCCTTGTTTATAATGTGTGACCTAGTTAGTAGCACAATTAGCTCTAGATGTTTATAACAAAATTGTTCGCAACTTGTTAATCTTTCTAAAAAGTCCAGAACCATAATTATTGGATTTGTGAAACTCAAGTTATAACGGTTTAAAGTGGCATATCAGATTCTATCCATATTTTGGACAGAGATGCAATTATTTAATTAATTGACCATGTTAACTGTAGAATCATCTTAAGATGATTACAAGAAAGTTATAGGTAACTTTATAAGCTTTCCATAAAGTTGAGAATCATGTTTGTTGGAGGTCTAGAACTCCATTTATGCTTCTCTGAAGTTTCTATCAGTTTTCTGTCTTTAATTTTACCACTGCTGTTGGGCTGCATGTGTGGTGTTACTCGTGCAACTAGTTTCATGGTGTAAATGATGTTTACTGTGATTTTGGTAAATACAAAAGTTGTAGATAATTATCTTATATTTCTTGTGTTAAATTTTCATGATCCCAGGTCTGATAGTTTAAGAGTTGCATGCTTAATAAGTCTACTGTCAGATTTTAATTACCTTCTGTGCAGACTTTAAAGATTGGCATGTTTGGTCATGATAACTTGGGAATCAGGTTGAGATGATTAAAGATGAAATGTAGATAATTTCATAAGCTTTCCAAAATGTCTTCTTGCAAGTCATTTGGATTTGTGTAACTACAGTTATGCTTCTCTGAAGTTGCAATCAGTTTTATGTCCATGTCTGGATAGGTCTGAAACATCTACATGTTTGACCTGTTTAACTTTGTAATTAGCTTTTTATGTAAACATCAATCTTGTAGACAATTTCTATGGATTTTCATAAAGTCTTAGATCATCCTTGTGGGATGTTTGTAGCTTAAGTTATGTTTGAAACAAGTGACTGTTTGCTGCTGTCCAAATCTACTTGTATCTAGAATTGTTTGCTTCTACTTGCTCTTGTTTGTATGATTGCAAATGGTTATCTTGGACACCTAGAGTTAAGGTAGCATGCCTAAAATGTTTTGCTAAATTATGAAGTACTTGATCATGTATAGCTAGCTGGTTGTATGACATGCTTATGTGGGTATAGTGTAACATATGCTTGTTTAGTATTCTTGTTGCATTCCTTCATGTGTATTCTTTATGTTCATGCATCTGCATCTATGCATCTCATCCTAGGTACGCTAGGTACAGACGTGGAGCGCATGATGTGGAGACAGATGATGGTGTAACGGTGGGCTGTCCAGAAGATGGAAGAACCCCTGAATGCAAGTGCTAGGATCGGAGATGTCACCATGACGGTGCAAGCTAACTAAACTGACTTGTGTCGGATCTCAGGCAAGCCCCGGAGCATTATAAGCCTCCTATCTTCAAAGCAATTAATTCTATATATGTTATAAGTATTGTTGCATTAAGTGGTAGGAGTTGGTTGAAAACCTTGCTGCATTATATTATTCCTTGTCCAGATATATGAATCCTTGAATTCTACGTAGACTAGGATCGAGTAGATGCTTAGCCCTGCTTTAAGCGGTAGAAGTCAGGTGATTTCCTGTCTCCTGCGAGATATAGGGATATTCATATATGGCACGGTTGGCTATATTTGCTATCGTGGAAATGAACCATGTGTTAATAAAATGAAATGAGACCGGGCGGGATGATGATAGTGAAGCGACAAGGCATGGAGGTCTTGGGTGTGGATCTATCCCAGTCTGAGTCGTTTAAAGACCGATTCGCTGTACGTCCTTGAGTCATGTTGAACACAGTCTAACACTTAGTTGGCCGGATAAGTCGTTCCGACCGCGAATCCGAGTAATACAGTTCAGGGCGGGAATCGAATGGTAGGTTGCTTCTTGGAGGAGAGAAAGGATGTGCTTGGGGACATTGGCGTGAGACCAAGGGGGGGTTAGAGTCCCTATCACCTGGCAGAGTGTCGCCCTTGGGGTCGCGACATCATTCGGACCCGTGGCTCCTGAACTGTACCAAAGGTGACCTGAGCAGCCCTCGCCAGGCGTGACTCGGTGAGTGTTAGAAATACCCCTCCAGCTGGATAGAAATTCGATTCGAATCGCCGTCGCTCCCGGTTAGTGAGCACTTGACTTGAGCAGCGGCAACGTAGATTCCATTAAATTGAACGGATGGTTAATTGGATCACGATGAAAAGGTTGCCTCAATTTATACCTGCTATGGTTAATATTGTTTGCTCCTAATAAAGTGAGTGCTCTAGTACAGGTTCTAATATAGATGATAGGTTAATGATAATTAACTTGATGCTTAAGCATTAATGACTACTTATCCATATTAAGCTTTTATGCAAAATGTTGTCAAGCTAGCCCACTTTATATCAGCCTTGCATGATCCTTGGTGTCACCTTATTTCTGGTTTCTGACGGGTAAGTCTAGCTGAGTACTTTGTCGTACTCAGGGTTTTATCCCCACTTGTTGCAGGTTATGATGTATCATGGCGGCTGCAAGAGTTGGTTGACTCCTGCCGTAGAGGCGGAGTGTGATCATGGGCATGATCCTTCTTATTTACCTTATCTCTAATGCTTTTGTTGGAAGTCGACCGTGGTACTGGCATGTATTTGAAATAAGATTAATGTTAGTTTCAAATTACTTTGCTTCCGCTACTTTTCAATGTAAGTTGTAATAACTATGTTGAACTCCGATGTATATTGAATTACTTGTGAAATGGTTGTAACATGTGACTTGTTATGTTGAATCACTACGATCTTGGCTTGTATGTTGGTTGGTTTGAAATCCCTCGTGATTTCATTGGACTACCGGAGTTATATGGGCTCAAGTGCAAGAATTTGATCACTCCCGTGATTGTTTTTGTACTTGTGCTCTTATAATTTGGACGGTTCTGTTACAGCAATTGTGTTGCTTGAAGCTTTGCATGAATGGAATCATCTCCGTCTACAAGACTTCAAGTCTATCGGGGAATACAATCATGCAATTCATAAACTTTGTGCTAAACTTAAATTTTGTGAAAAAGAACCTACTGATACAGACAAAATAGAGAAGACCCTATCTGCTATGATGCCTGCAGACAGAATCCTTCACCAACAATACCGCGAACGAAATTTCCAAGTTTATTCTAAGTTAATTAACACTCTACTTCAGGCCGAACGACATAATGAGATCCTCCTTTGGAACTCAAATAAACGCCCGTTGGGTGCTGCTCCATTACCTGAAGTACACACAAACACTCAGAACACAAACAAAAAGGAAGGTGACTACAGGAAACCTTTCAGGCATTTCAAAGGTAAAGGTAAAGGAAAAGGTAACAATAAGCGCAAAAGAGAGCAAAAGTCACGTGTTTCTCCCAAGGGTAAAGAAATTCCCAAAAAGGATTTTGACAAATCCAAACTTTGCCAAAATTGTGGATGCTACAGCCACATCTGAAGGGTCGAGATGGCGGACTAGAGGGGGGGTGAATAGTCCTTTCTAAAACTTAAGCGTGTTGGCTAACCAAAAACAAATGCGGAATTAAACTTATTGGTCTAGCCAAGACTTCACCCCTCTAACTAAGTTTACAAGCACCTCACAAAGATCCTAATTAAGCAACTAAGGTGCTTTCCTTAGCAAGAGCTCTCCTATTTAATTCTAGAGCAAGGTCACACAAACCTATGCACTAGTACTATGCAAGCAAGAGGGAGCTCCTACACAATTCTAGTAAGCAAAGCGCACAAAGCCTAAGCTCACTAGCAGTGCTCAATAACAAGGCAACTAATGCCAAATTAGAGAGCGCAAAACACTTAGCTACACAAACTAAGCAATGTGACTAACAAGGTTACACAAACCAAATTAGTCACGCAAAGGGGAAGCTTCTAGCTACACAAGCAAGAAGACAACTAGCAAGCTACACAAGCAAACTAGTTACGAGAGCAACTACACAAGCACAAGTATATATGAAAGTAAATACAAGCTTGTGTTACACGAAGGCAAACCACCGAGAAGAGTAGACAATGTTGACACGGTGATTTTCTCCCGAGGTTCACTTGGTTGCCACCAAGCTACGTCCCCGTTGTGTCGACCAACACTTCGTGGTTCGGCGGCTAATCGGTCACACACCGAGCCTGTCAAAAGGCGCCGCAAGAACCTACCAAAAAGTGTGGTAGCTCAATGACACGATCAACTAGAGTTGCTCTTCGCGATCCCCGCGGGGTGAGCACAATCCCCCTCACAAAGCTTCTCCGGAGCCTCGCACAATCTTCTTGCGAGCTTCCACGGAGCCACAAGCCACCAAGCCGTCTAGGAGGTGGCAACCTCCAAGAGTAACAAGCACCACCGGCTTGCAACACGATCACCTAGTGCCACACGATGCAATCTCTCAAAGCAACGCACTAGAATCGCTTTCTCACTCGATCCGATGAACACTATCAAGCATGAGTGAGTTAGAGGGCTCCCAAGCACTACCACATAAGCCACCAAGGCCAAAGTGTGCTCAGCCACCGGCCAAGGCCGGCCACAAGGTCTATTTATAACCCCACAGTCAAATAGAGCCGTTACCCCACTTGACCGTTTTTCCGCGGGAGCACCGGACGCGCCGGTGGTAACTCACCGGACGCGCTCAACCGCGTCCGGTGCCCCTCCGACATCCGCGTGTCCTCCGAATTTCAAATTCGTCCGTTAGATCCTCCAACGGTCACTGCGTGCCAACGGTCAAACGACCCACCGGACACGCTGCTGCGAACCACCGGACGCGCCGGTGCGCACAGCACCCGCGCCCGCGAAGCAACCACCGGACGCCACAGTACCCGCGTCCGGTGCGAGTCCAGTAAGCTCCCTGGACCACCGGACGCGTCCGATGGTGTGTCACCGGACGCGCACCGCGTCCGAAGACTACGTGACTCGCTGTTCGCCAGACCGGACGCGCCGGTCCCTTGGGTCACCGGACGCGCCGGTGCCAAACCCTAGCTCGCGCGCCTGACGCCCGCGCTGCACTGACCGGACGCGCCGGTCCACCGTGACCGCGTCCGGTGCAGCGTCCGGTGCAGCGTCCGGTGCAGCGTCCGGTCACCTCTGTGACCGCGTTCGCCTCCGTTTCTTTTCCAACTTTCGGCGCAATAGAAAATAGGCATTTCACTTCTCCAAAAAGCGCCGAATCCCGCCTCGCAAGCTCGGCGGGAGGGAGAGAGGAACCCAAACCCTCTCTACCGCTCAAACTCCACCGCCTTCGCAAATGTGCCAACACCAACAAGTGATCACCACCTTGTGCACGTGTGTTAGCATTTTCATAATCATTTTATCGAAGGAGTTAACCACTCAACTTGCCTCGCCACTCGATCCTAACACGTATGCAAAGTTAGATCGCTCAAGTGGCACTAGATGACCGATATGCAAACAAGTTTGCCCCTCTTAATAGTACGGCCATCTATCCTAAACCCGGTCATCAGCTTCTCTACACACCTATGACCGGTGAAATGGAAATGCCCTAGGTTATACCTTTGCCTTGCGCATTCCACTCCATCTCCTCTGACGTTGATGCAACACATGCACCAACCAATCACCAAATGATATGATCCACTTCATATCATCACGTGACCGTATTGGTTCATCGATCTTGACCTCACTTGCTCTTCACCGTTGCCTTGGTCCTTCGGCGCCAAGCCATCACACAACTTGCCCTTCACCCTAGCAACCGGTCCATCAAGCCAAGCCTCATCTTGATCTTCTCCACCTTGGTCACATGACTCCATGTCATGTCTCATATGCAATGAGCTCCTTCATGACACCATCACATGTGGACTAATCTCCTGTGTATCTTACATAACCACATATTAGTCCACCTAAGTTGTCACTCAATTACCAAAACCAAACAAGGACCTTTCAATCTCCCCCTTTTTGGTAATTGATGACAACTCTACAAAGATATGGAAATTATGCTTTTTCAAGCTAGCACTTCACATAAGTGTAAATTGCTAACTTGTTTTTGGATTTAATGTTACTTATCCAACTTTTAAGCTCTATGTTAAGATTTGGATAAGCACCATAAAATCCGACTTGGTAGTGATAACTCCCCCTACATATGTGCTCAAATGGTTTGGTTTCAAGCTTGCACATATGCATAAATATGAAATTTGTGGGAGGGTTAGCACTACTAAGTGATGCTAAGGTGTATAGAATAAACCTTTGTAGCTCGATACCAATTAGTAGCTTGATACCATTTGAAAATCACAAGTTTGCCATCATCCTTAGCATCATGAGTAGCTAGACATCAAAAACACTAGAATCCTCGTGAGATCACATTATAAGCATGGTTCTAGTTTTTGCATAATAATCACAAGTCTAGCTAACATCCTATGCATGCTAGTTATCAAATCATCATTCAAGTTCTATAACTAGCATACACCACACAAGCAAGCATATTGAATTTAAGAACTTTATGCAATGCAAGCAAGCACATGAATTATGCACATATCAAATGTAATCAATCAAAGTTCATGAGCTTGCTCCCCCTACTTGTGTGCTTTCTTTGTCCAAGAATGTTTGATCCCCTTACATTCTTCAATGTTACTCCCTCTTTGTCCATGTTCATGTCCAATCTTTCCAATCTCTCCCAAAAGCTCAAAAGCTTTCATATCTTTGTCCAACTTCTCCCCCTTTGTCATCAATTTCCATAAAAGGTGTTCTTCTCAATTGATACAAAGGCTTGTATTTGGGGTAGATGGTTGAGACTTGAATATTGCATTTTTGATGGACATTACCACATATGTTGGAATGACAAACTTTATGGTTGCTCTTGAGATTCCACATAGGATCTTTGACCTTGATACCAATTGGTGGGGCTCCTCCCCCTATGTCATAGCATGTGTCATTCACTTGAGATACCACTTGAAAATGAGGGTAGCATTACTTGATTTGATCACTTAAAGTTGAGGATCACTTGTGAAACCATTGTCTTGCATGAATGATACCACGTGAAGATACCACGAGTAGGAATGTGATACCTTTTTGAAAGAATTTTCTAGTATGGATCCACTTTGAAGGATTTGACAATAATATTCATTTCTTGAACATTCACTATCTTCATGAGTACCATTTGTAAGATATCACTTGTAAGTTGATGATCTAGACACCACTAGTGAATACCACTTGGAAGATCAATTTGAGTCTAGATACCACTTGAAACAAACTAGATATCTATTTTCATTATTGTCTTGTGCTTGTACTCTTATCATTGTCATGAGCTTCTTGTATGACTTGAACTAAGTTGATCTAATGACAAGCTTCTTCACACCTAATGCTAAGGATTATCTTGCCAATGTTGTACTTGTCACTTGTTAGCAATCCAAACTAGAACAAGTACTTAGGTTCACTAGCTCATGAACAAATTCATACTCATACCACTAGATCATTTAAACAATTCAAGCAATAGTGGTAGGCTATGAACTTAAACATTTCATTTGTTATGCATGATCCTAGTAAGCATGTACTATATGCACGAATCGCATACTAGTAAGGGATGAAATGATCATGCACATTACAATGACACCTTTGCTATGTTGGAGTAGAGGATAGTCA
Organism: Saccharum hybrid cultivar R570; assembly: GCA_038087645.1. Taxonomy (NCBI): domain Eukaryota; kingdom Viridiplantae; phylum Streptophyta; class Magnoliopsida; order Poales; family Poaceae; genus Saccharum; species Saccharum hybrid cultivar. Next base: position 1,635,803 of record JAQSUU010000043.1, on the reverse strand, counting down.
CATAGATTCCAAATCATTACTCCAATAGCAATGTGAAGTCCAATTTATAAGCTTGGTGAAGACCAATCATCATAGATAAAACCATTCTTCACCCATATGAAATGAAAACCACTTAAGATCAAGTGCACTATCTCTTGAGTTGTGGTTGGCTTGCTTCAATTTTTTTTTTATCAATGCTTGCATGAGAGAACTACTTAGAATACCACTTGAAATACATGACTAGCTCTCTTTTGGGTGTTGCTTGCTTTTCTTGATCAACCCTTTTGATTGCTTCAACTAAGCATCACAAGTTCCTCGGATCACCACTTCCATGTTAGCCTTCCAAGTCCCAAACTTGGTTTCACCTACACACGGCGGCAAGCCCCTCACTAGGGAGAAGTGACCTTTCTCCAAAGAACCACTCTTGATACTCACTTGAAATAATATAGTTTGATTGATCCAAATGATGAACTCAATCTTGATGAATAATCCTTGAATCTACATTTGAGTCCAACTCTTTCTACTTGTTTAAGTCCTTTTCTTTCTACCAAATGATCTCTAATCATCACTAGAACTTAAACTTCATCTTCATCTTAAGTTTGATCTTGATCTTCAAATTGAGTACCAAATAAGTACACCAAGAACATTCCACAATCAAATGTTCTTGTACTCATAGCTTTTCATGCTTATAGATCAATCCAAAACCAAACTTAGGTACCTCAACCACTTATAAACAAGTTTCCAACTTGAGGACCTTTCAATCAAAGTGACTCTAGATTAATCCAATAATTGTCACTTTTCTTGGCAGATTCTGTACCCTTCAAAGAATAATTCATATCTCACAATGTACGGATCTAAATGCCATGAAATTTGGTGGAGATGTGCTTCACTAAGTCATCTAGCAACTGTAAAAATTTGAACTTCTTTTGACTTCTAGATTGCTACTAGATTTCAAATCTTCCACCACTGCTATATGCTGAAAACTGCTGCACTATAGCTGACAAGATGCACTCCAAAACCGAAGCATCTCTTATCCACTTCTCATGAAATTTTACAGCATCTTCTTTCATAAGTGTAGAGCATGTATACCAAATTTCAAGCCAATCCAAATAGATTTGATCACTCAAACATGGCTAAGATCACTGCTAGCTCAGATTTTTAATTTTGGACAGATTTTAATACATTGAGCAATACTTCATCAAATATGAATCAAACTTGAAACTAACTTGTTTGAATACTTTCACAAGACATATATCCATCCAATCCACTTACTAAATGTCATCTCATGAAATTATCCAACACAAACCAATCCAAACTTGATTACTAAGCTTTTAATCCATTCAAACATCTCATAGCAAGCAACATTGCATATATATCCAATTCAATCAACTCATATGCACCCAAGTGAAATGATCAACAAGAGATATACCTTGGTTAGCTCATGATCATTCAATAGCAAGCTTTTACTCAAATAAATTGCAAGCCATAAAATAATTCCAATAAATCACCACAACTTTGATTATTGCACTTGTATGTTGTAGTACTTTGGACTTCACTTATTTTGACTTGGCATTGGGATGGAATATGCACTAAGCTTTAAAACTTGATTCAACATATGATGACCAATATGAATCCAAATGAATCAAGCCTCCAATGCCGATGGTACCTACAAACAATCATCCACTTTTTGATGGTACCCAAACAAGTTTGGGTCCTCTCAAGTTAGGAGCAACATACTTAGGCAAAGCCTTAGTATGGTTAGCGGGATGTTTTGCAATTCCAACCAATGAGGTACCATTGCCATCCTTTCTAAGCATATTAGTATTATCAATTGAAATAGGCTTAGAATTGTTACCTAGGGGACATGAATGTGCCATGTGTCCCCTTTCCCGGCATAAGTAGCAACTTCTTTTAGAGTGAGCCTTTTCTTCCTTGCTCATGTGTTGCTTCTCAATGCCTTGCCTCTTATGAGTTGCTTGAGCTTTCTTCTCAAGCTTGGTAGGACACCCCGAGGCGAAGTGTCCCATATCTCCACACTTGAAGCACTTGATGTGAGCATGTACTTTCTTCTCATCTTGATTCTTGCTCATCATCTTGGCATCTTGGATTTGCATTGGATGCCTTGCTCTACCACCCCTTCTTGTTTTCTTCTTCTTTATCATCAAGTCACTAACATCTTCATGATTGATCTTGACTTTAGCTTGGGGCTTTGCTTTTGGCTCAACTTGAGACTTCTTGGTAGGGCAACACTTGGCAATATGTCCCACTTCATGGCATCGGTGGCACATGAGTTGGGATAGCTTCTTTGCACTTTGCTTCTTCATAATCTTGCCCTTGCTCTTGTTGTAGCCAATACCACTCTTATCACCATATCTTCTTTGATTGGTCATGATATGCTCAATGGCGATTTTAGAGTTGTAGCACCTCTCTAACTTGTTGCTCAAATTCTTCACTTCACTTTTGAGCTCATTGTTCTCCTTCAAAAGGTTAGTCTCACAAGACATAGAAGTAGAACAAGCATTTAATTGTGAAGAACATGGCATATCTAATAAATCATCACAAGAGGTGGATACATGCTTCTTGCCTACATCACAAGGGTTAGTAATATGTGATTGATCATTTGACCCAAATGATGAGCTCTCACTAGTTTTGGTTTCTTCATTAGAAAGCTTCTTAGTGAGTAAAGCATGTTCTTGTACCAAGTTATCATGAGCAACACTAAGTTCCTCATGAGCCAATTTTAGCTCCTCATGTGAACAAATAGTAAGCTTTTGTTGTTCACATGTGGTTTTTAGAAACAAGTTTTCTTTTTCCAATTTACTTGCTTTTTCCATTTCTCTTTTTAAGGCTCTTGAGAGTTTATAAAGAAGCTTAAAATTTGGATCATCACAATCCACAATAAAACCACCAACATGTATCTTATTGTTACCATGTGATGATGTCGAAGAGCTTGTTGAAGCATCACTCTCATAGCCAACATCTTCACCATCAAGTGTGCATGGGGTAGAATCATTTCTTGCATCACTTGTGGCATTTTCATTCTTCTTGTCAAGTGATCTTGTGATATGATCATCTTTGTCATCACTTGACCGTGAGGTGGAGCAATCCTCCACAACCACCTTATTGTGGTCATGCTCAACATCCTTATGTACCTCCATCACTATGTGATCATCCTTCTTGAATTTTCCATCATCCCAAATTGAGGAGTCACCATAGTGATGCTTGAGTGCCGTCCATATGCTATGTGCACTTGAGAGACACATCACCTTGTTAAAGATTTCATCATTCAAAGCTTTGATTAGATAACGCTTAGCTTGTGCATCAAGTGTTCGGCAATCCTTTTGAGCTTGGGTACGGTTACCACACCCATCCAAGTCATGAGAAAAACCAACAACTATGATCCACCAAAACTTAGGGCCAAGAGCACGAAAATGATCAAGCATGTGATTTTTCCACCGTGCATAGTGAGTGCCATCAAAAATGTGTTCCACACAATCATCTAGCCCATAAGTCGCCATCCTCTCGGGTCGGTGAAGACCACAAATGAGAGACCCGGCTCCGATACCACTTGAAGGGTCGAGATGGCGGACTAGAGGGGGGGTGAATAGTCCTTTCTAAAACTTAAGCGTGTTGGCTAACCAAAAACAAATGCGGAATTAAACTTATTGGTCTAGCCAAGACTTCACCCCTCTAACTAAGTTTACAAGCACCTCACAAAGATCCTAATTAAGCAACTAAGGTGCTTTCCTTAGCAAGAGCTCTCCTATTTAATTCTAGAGCAAGGTCACACAAACCTATGCACTAGTACTATGCAAGCAAGAGGGAGCTCCTACACAATTCTAGTAAGCAAAGCGCACAAAGCCTAAGCTCACTAGCAGTGCTCAATAACAAGGCAACTAATGCCAAATTAGAGAGCGCAAAACACTTAGCTACACAAACTAAGCAATGTGACTAACAAGGTTACACAAACCAAATTAGTCACGCAAAGGGGAAGCTTCTAGCTACACAAGCAAGAAGACAACTAGCAAGCTACACAAGCAAACTAGTTACGAGAGCAACTACACAAGCACAAGTATATATGAAAGTAAATACAAGCTTGTGTTACACGAAGGCAAACCACCGAGAAGAGTAGACAATGTTGACACGGTGATTTTCTCCCGAGGTTCACTTGGTTGCCACCAAGCTACGTCCCCGTTGTGTCGACCAACACTTCGTGGTTCGGCGGCTAATCGGTCACACACCGAGCCTGTCAAAAGGCGCCGCAAGAACCTACCAAAAAGTGTGGTAGCTCAATGACACGATCAACTAGAGTTGCTCTTCGCGATCCCCGCGGGGTGAGCACAATCCCCCTCACAAAGCTTCTCCGGAGCCTCGCACAATCTTCTTGCGAGCTTCCACGGAGCCACAAGCCACCAAGCCGTCTAGGAGGTGGCAACCTCCAAGAGTAACAAGCACCACCGGCTTGCAACACGATCACCTAGTGCCACACGATGCAATCTCTCAAAGCAACGCACTAGAATCGCTTTCTCACTCGATCCGATGAACACTATCAAGCATGAGTGAGTTAGAGGGCTCCCAAGCACTACCACATAAGCCACCAAGGCCAAAGTGTGCTCAGCCACCGGCCAAGGCCGGCCACAAGGTCTATTTATAACCCCACAGTCAAATAGAGCCGTTACCCCACTTGACCGTTTTTCCGCGGGAGCACCGGACGCGCCGGTGGTAACTCACCGGACGCGCTCAACCGCGTCCGGTGCCCCTCCGACATCCGCGTGTCCTCCGAATTTCAAATTCGTCCGTTAGATCCTCCAACGGTCACTGCGTGCCAACGGTCAAACGACCCACCGGACACGCTGCTGCGAACCACCGGACGCGCCGGTGCGCACAGCACCCGCGCCCGCGAAGCAACCACCGGACGCCACAGTACCCGCGTCCGGTGCGAGTCCAGTAAGCTCCCTGGACCACCGGACGCGTCCGATGGTGTGTCACCGGACGCGCACCGCGTCCGAAGACTACGTGACTCGCTGTTCGCCAGACCGGACGCGCCGGTCCCTTGGGTCACCGGACGCGCCGGTGCCAAACCCTAGCTCGCGCGCCTGACGCCCGCGCTGCACTGACCGGACGCGCCGGTCCACCGTGACCGCGTCCGGTGCAGCGTCCGGTGCAGCGTCCGGTGCAGCGTCCGGTCACCTCTGTGACCGCGTTCGCCTCCGTTTCTTTTCCAACTTTCGGCGCAATAGAAAATAGGCATTTCACTTCTCCAAAAAGCGCCGAATCCCGCCTCGCAAGCTCGGCGGGAGGGAGAGAGGAACCCAAACCCTCTCTACCGCTCAAACTCCACCGCCTTCGCAAATGTGCCAACACCAACAAGTGATCACCACCTTGTGCACGTGTGTTAGCATTTTCATAATCATTTTATCGAAGGAGTTAACCACTCAACTTGCCTCGCCACTCGATCCTAACACGTATGCAAAGTTAGATCGCTCAAGTGGCACTAGATGACCGATATGCAAACAAGTTTGCCCCTCTTAATAGTACGGCCATCTATCCTAAACCCGGTCATCAGCTTCTCTACACACCTATGACCGGTGAAATGGAAATGCCCTAGGTTATACCTTTGCCTTGCGCATTCCACTCCATCTCCTCTGACGTTGATGCAACACATGCACCAACCAATCACCAAATGATATGATCCACTTCATATCATCACGTGACCGTATTGGTTCATCGATCTTGACCTCACTTGCTCTTCACCGTTGCCTTGGTCCTTCGGCGCCAAGCCATCACACAACTTGCCCTTCACCCTAGCAACCGGTCCATCAAGCCAAGCCTCATCTTGATCTTCTCCACCTTGGTCACATGACTCCATGTCATGTCTCATATGCAATGAGCTCCTTCATGACACCATCACATGTGGACTAATCTCCTGTGTATCTTACATAACCACATATTAGTCCACCTAAGTTGTCACTCAATTACCAAAACCAAACAAGGACCTTTCAACATCACCAAGAAATGTCGTACCCCCGTCACTTGGTTGACTTGTACTTAAAGTCCGTTGGTCGTGATCGCCCAAATCAAGGACGCAAGTATGAAGCTCATTTCAACTTCCAGAATGATGTTATGATGCAAGATGTTGCTCCGTACAACTTCACTAATGACATCAACATGGCAGAAGCTAGTTGCTCCAAAAGTGTCCCCAATACACTAGGCAACCACAAGACTCCACCACCTGCAGAAGACGACTTAATGGACACGGACAAGATGCTTGTAGAGTTTGCCTCTACTGACATGTTTGGAGATCTCAATTAGACTCCCATGGTCCCTAATTAGTACTATGTACTCATTATGTCTCGACAAAGTGTTGTAAATTATTGCTAAATATAGCAGTCTTGTAAATATTTGTGGCTTGTATGCTATATCCTATATATAGCACATATATGTACCAAGCACAATTGAAAATCAATAAAGTATGTATAATTATATATATATATGTCATTCTCAGATTTTTAATTCTCTTTCATATATATAGATTTCTACGGGACAAATCCAATGGAGGAGGAAATGTGCCTTGTAGATAGTGGTACTACAAATTCTATACTAAGGGGCACCAAATATTTCCTAACTCTAACTAAGAGACAAGGAAATGTCATAACAATCGCTGGACGTGATGCGACGATAGTAGGCTCTGGTTGCGCTACTATTATGCTCCCCATGAGTACTCAAATAACAATTGAGGATGCATTATTGTATCCCCATTCAACTCGTACCTTACTTAGCCATAGAGATATCCGTAAAAACGGACTTCACGTGGAAACACATGAAGAGCATAAAGAGGAATTTCTCCTCTTAATTAAAGATACCGAACATGGCAAACAACTTCTTGAGAAAATTCCCTCTTTACCATCTGGAATATATTATACATACATCAGACCCGTACCACATGTTGCCTATAAAATAATTTTTCAGAATGTCAATGCATTCCAAACTTGGCATGATCGCCTTGGTCACCCAGGCATAGGGATGATGCGAAAAATTATAAACAATTCCTATGGTCACAATTTAGCTAATTCTAAGTTCCCAGAATCTTCTGATTTTACATGCACCGCATGTGCAACTGGAAAATTGATTTTAAGACCATCTTATCTTAAGATCAAAGTTGAACCACTTAAATTTCTTAAAAGAATTCAAGGAGATATTTGTGGTCCTATTACTCCATCATCTGGGTCATTCAAATATTTCATGGTTCTAATAGATGCATCTACACGATGGACTCATGTGTGCTTATTATCCACACGCAACCATGCTTTTGCCAAAATAATAGCTCAATTTATTAGACTTAGAGCAAATCATCCTGAACATCAGATAAAATCTATTAGAATGGACAATGCTGCTGAATTTTTCTCAAAAGCTTTCAATGACTATTGCATGGCTCTAGGAATTCAAATTCAGCACTCAGTTCCATATGTCCATACTCAAAACGGTTTAGCAGAAGCTCTTATCAAAAGAGTTAAGCTAATAGCAAGACCACTATTGCAGAATTGTAATCTACCGACTTCATATTAGGGTCATGCAGTATTACACGCTGCTGACTTACTACAATTGCGACCAACTGCATATCATATTGCTTCCCCACTACAATTAGTACGTGGAAATCCACCAAGTATTTCCCATCTGCGGAAATTCGGTTGCGCTGTATACGTACCGATTTCACCACCAAAGCGTACATCTATGGGTCCACACAGGAAATTAGGGATCTATGTCGGGTATCAATCTCCATCGATCATTAAATACCTGGAGCCCCTTACAGGGGACCTATTCACGGCCCGATACGCTGACTGTATCTTCAATGAGGATCATTTCCCGGCATTAGGGGGAGATTACAAGTACCAAAATCAATGCCCGGAAATAAATTGGGATGCACAAGACATCTCCACTCATGATCCACGTACACAAGAATCTGAACTTCAAGTTCAGAAAATCATAAATTTGCAAAACATAGCAAATAATCTGCCAGACGCATTTACTGATTATAAAGGTGTCACTAAATCCTATCATCCTGCTAGGAATGTGCCTGAAAGAATAGAGGTACCAAATAAAACTATTCAACTCCCACCTTCGAAACCGGTTCTAGGTAAGAGGGGGAGAAGTAAGGCTATCAATCAGGATGTGGCTCCTAAACGCCAAAGGAAACAAGACAACAAAAATTCTAAATCAGTAAATGTGACACAACAACAAGTTGTGAGACACCAAGTGAATAAACAAAATTCACATCCCACATCAACAATGTACTCAATACCTGATGTTGGGACATCGGAACACCCTGACGCTATCGTATTGGGAAATAACGAACCGTCACAAGGGGTACAAGAAATTTCCATAAACTACATTGATTCTGGAGAATCATATGACCGAAAGACTACAATTGTCGACATATACTTTGTCGAAACAATTGCCGAAATTATCCAAACTGATCCAGATCCCAAGACCATGGCAGAGTGCAAAAAGCGCTCGGACTGGAACAAATGGAAAGAAGCAATTCAAGCAGAGTTAGCCTCGCTCACAAAAAGAAAGGTATTCTCATCAGCAATACCTACACCTTCACAAATCTTCCCTATGGGATTTAAATGGGTTTTTGTCCGAAAACGGAATGAAAATAATGAGGTGGTGAGATACAAAGCGAGACTTGTAGCACAAGGGTTCACGCAGAGACCTGGCATTGATTTCAATGAAACATACTCTCCAGTTATGAGTGGAATAACTTTCCGATATTTAATAGCATTGGTAGTTCAAAATCATCTATCTATGCAGTTGATGGATGCAGTGACAACATATTTATATGGGTCACTTGATTCGGACATTTACATGAAGGTTCCCGATGGAATTCCTATTCCGAATCCTAAAGCAAGTCGCGCCACATATTGTGTGAAACTTAATAAGTCACTATATGGCTTAAAACAGTCAGGACGGATGTGGTACAACCGACTGAGTGAATTCCTATTACAAAAGGGATACACCAATAACGATGATTGCCCATGTGTCTTCATAAAGAAATCCCAAACAGGGTTCTGTATTATATCCGTATATGTGGATAATTTAAATATCATTGGCAACCCACATGATATCAATGAAGCACGCAATCTCTTAAAGACGGAATTTGAGATGAAGGATTTAGGTCAAACTAAATTTTGCTTGGGTTTACAAATCGAGCACCTTCACTCAGGAATTTTAGTGCATCGATCTGCCTATATCCAGAAAACACTAGAGAAATTTAATATGCATAAATCATATCCATCCAAAACTCCCATGGTTATTCGGACTCTAGACACGGAGAAAGATCCATTTAGACCAAAGGACGAAGATGAAAAGGTACTTGGGCCCGAGGTCCCATATCTTAGTGTCATTGGAGCACTAATGTATCTTGCAAATCAAACTAGACCTGACATTGCATTTGCAGTAAATTTACTGGCTAGATATAGTGCTACTTCAACTAAACGTCATTGGATAGGAGCCAAACAAATCTTACGATATCTCAATGGCACCAAAGATCTTGGATTATTTTTCCAAAGAAACCAAGATCCAACTGTAATTGGATACACTGATGCTGGCTATTTATCTGATCCCTATAATGACCTATCCCAGACAGACTTTGTATTCCTATATGGAGGAACAGCTATATCATGGAAGTCATCTAAACAGACTTTAGTAACAACTTCCACAAATCATTGTGAAATTGTTGCACTATATGAAGCATCACGGGAGTGTGTATGGCTCCGCAGAATGATTAATCACATACAACAATCTAGTGGGATTGGTCCCATTGAATCACCCGCAATTATCTATGAAGATAATGCTGCTTGTATTACACAAATGGAAACAGGTTATATCAAAAGCAATATAACTAAACATATTTCTCCCAAATTATTTTATCCTCATGAATTACAAAAGAATGGAGAAATAAAAATCTTGCAAACAAAGTCTTGTGATAATCTTGCAGATTTATTCACTAAGTCATTACCAGGTCCCATGTTCCAAAATTTTGTTCATAATATTGGTATGCGACGACTTAAAGACTTGCAAGTTTCAGGGGGAGATAATCTCTGAAAATAATCATTTGTGTTAAATATTATATTGCACTCTTTTCCTATTATGAGTTTTTACAAAAACTTTCTCATAAAAGGTTTTTAATGAGGCAATATCTAATATATAATATGTCATATTTCCTATTTTCCTCACAAGAGGTTTTTAAGGGGAATATCAAAGGCATTTCCTTCCTCATATTTTCCCACGTGGTTTTGGAGGAGGACATGGCCCATAGACCATTATATTGTTCTAAACTAAATTATGGATTTTTCCTATAAAGTTTTTTCCATATAAGTTTACAATGGACAATAAATCTAAAAATATGTCATATCATTTCTCCTATTTTTTCCACTGGGTTTTTGAGGAGTTTAATGACATATCAACAATATAGCACCTCATATTTTTCCTACAAGGTTTTTAGAGGCCCTGAAGATATTAATTGATCTCAAGACTGGATGCGATCAGGGGGAGTGTTACGAAGCAATCCGTTCATCAAGGAGAAGGACCAATAGGATTATAGAGATCCCATCCAACCAGATTAGTGACATGGATCAACCTAAGTCTTAGATCTAAATCCAACCATCAGTGTAATCTCTCCCTGTAATCACTGTAGTTTTCGTACGGACTACTCCATCCTTCGGAACCGACATCACCGGAAGCGCTACCGGTTGGGAAGCCGCGTATCCGCGTCCCCGAACGGGCGTCTGGCAACTCCCGTGGCGTCGCTTCAACCTGCATAAATTGTGAGATCGATCAATGGAAAAGTACGGTTCGATTCATTTGCTTTCTCTCGATGCCACCACGCTAAAACAGTACCGTGTCTCTTTTCTTCTCATAGTGAAATATGTGCATAGCACAATGAGAAAATTGACCAGAAAGTTTAAAAGTTTCTGGCGGCTGATCCTTAGCAGAACTTCAATCATTTTGTTAGTACCTTAACACTTGCATAATTGAATAACACTTTTCCTTGGATTTCATTATTCTTTCCCTATCATCTCGTGTCTTCTCTTTGTCATCTGGTGTCTTCTTGATCATCAGTTAAGTGCCCAACAGTAATGTTACGTGATGGTATTGCCAAGGGTACGGTGGAGTGCAGATTGGCCTCAAGCTCGCTCGTTCTCTCTCTCTTACACACACATTCAACTACCTGTGTACTTTCTCAAGAAAGTAACAAGTTGAATACTTAAGTCTTTCAAAATGGAAGTTGCCCGCCACATTTAAGCGAATGGAATGTTTGAGTGGTTTATCGGAGAAGCTATTGAATTGCATATTCGTGTTGCTTGGCACAACTTCAGCCTTTTCTGTATGAAAAGCTGAGAAACAAATGCAAACAGGGCCCAAGCCTGCTAATGATCCATTGTGGACATTGTTACATATATTTTTCTTTCTATTCACTTGGTGATTCCTTTGACTAACAGCACAAGGAGAATATTGGTACGAAACTTAAAAAAAATATTGGTACGAGACAAATACGATCAAATGTTGCTGAATGCAATGGATCAGATCTCATTTTTTTGAACTCAGCAACATTTGACACAACACACTGCATATCATTCTTTCTCCGCCCCCCCCCCCCCCCCCCACCCCAACCCCAAACCCATATACAGTGACATCAATACATTATTTACCTAAGCTATAATATCCGGACAGCTAGTTTATTTTCGGAAGCACAACCAGTATAGAAGGCCATGTCTTATTGAAAACCATTTATGTAATATTCAAGCACACAAACAACTAAACGAGTCTCGATCTACTATGCTGGTACTTCTGGCGAGAATTTCATCCTTGGTCACAAGCTTTAAGCAATCTGGAGGTTAAAGCGATGGTCAAATGTTTTGAAATTAGCTGAACAAATAGATCAATCAAGGCAGGAAAAATTAAGAAATATCATACCCAAGCTGCTTCTTTGTAAGCTCAAGTATAAACTGTGGGTCCTGTTTAGTCTGTGTATATGCATCGATCTTATTCACTTCCTGAAATATACCAATCCATGAGTTAAAGTTTCTCCTCAAGAAAGCATTATCAAGAAAACTGGTTTGCATTGGACGGACCATGCAGCTTGGTCATTAGGATAAAAGGATCATTTCAAACAATGTGAGTGAATGTACTACAAACATAAAGCTTTAGCCTATTCAATGTCCATCAGTCTGAATTACCTCGATGAACTTCTGAAGGTTGGGTCTGCCCTTTGTGATATCATAGTTCTTTGTGTTGGGAAAGAGCAACTGAAACCTCTCGATGAATGGCACATACGCAGTGTCCACCTGTAATGAAATTACAGATCACGACAAAACCACATGCCAACCGAAGCCCACATTCACAATATGAACTCTTTCTCATAGAGATTTGATTTTGAACCATGCTGCAGGGATAATAATTCCTAGTGTTCAGTGACATACCAGACTGAACTGACCAAGGAAGAATGGTCCGTCCTTGAATTTCCCCAGGGCGTCTTCTATTTTATCCAAAGGAGCAACTGATGTAAAGACATGAGATAATTAGCATCTTAGAAAAGGCCTTTTCAAATCAAACATGTGAATTAATTATGTTACCAGCTTTCTCAGACACATCTTCCTTGGAGACTATAAATGAGAATAAAGCTTTGTTAAATGCATCACTATATGCTAGCAGCTCCTCAGCAAACTGCTGCTTTGCATGATCCTGTGAAGAATTCAGAGTCCAGACTTCAGAGTCCAGACGTTAACAAGTCTGAAAAAAACACCATTTTATTTTGCAAGCGCTACATTGATGGCAATCTGATGTATTCTTACCTCAGGGAGCAATGATGGGCCTTCGAAGTTGCTGTCAATGTACTTAACCAAATCCAAGCTCTCTCCTTTCACCTGGTTGTTGTGCTCCAGAGAAGGCACCTGCCGGGAAAGAAAACAAGGGTAAATCATACATGAAAGGAAAATGTAAAACGAAGTATCCATGAACCTTGGAAAATTTGAACATGAAAGGTCTTTTTTTAGATATGGGAACAAAGTTCCAACATGAAAGGTCTTAAGGGGGTAGCATATTAACCAAACACACCTTGTTTCCTGGATAAACCTTCTCCTTGTACCATGCTGGCCTGTCAGCAAGATTGATGGCGACTATCTTAATCTTGTCCTGCAAACCCTGGACAAACGACGAGGAACAGAAAAGGTTTCAGTTTTCCTTTCCAGGAAGACACCACAAAAGAGAACCGCTTCAACAAATCAAACAGTGGTGATGGTGATGGTGCCACCTTGTAGTTCCTGGCAATCCAAGTGCGCTGCGCGAACGGACAATTATATTCAACGTACAACCTTCACGAGACTCAAAAAAAGGGGTTAACTTCTAGCGCCTGATCTGCACATGTGAAATTTGGGCCTTGTTTAGTTCCCCCAATTCTCCCCCAAATTCCACTATACAAAAAAAAGAAGATTCTCCATCACATCAAAATGTCGGCAAATGCATGGAGTACTAAATGTTGATGAAATCAAAAACTAATTGTACAGTTTTGTTGTATTTTGCGAGACGAACATTTTAAGCCTAGTTAGACAAAATTTGGATAATTTTTACCAAATACAAACGAAATGCTACATGAATTCTAATACAACGTTTTTCTCCCTTATTCTGTGAACTAAACGAGGGCTTGCAATTGATAGGTTTAAAATCTACCTGGTGGTGCCATCGAAGAGGGGAGGGGGCTCGGAGGCGGAGGTCAGGGGAGACGGCAGCACTTCCTCCACGGAGCTGCACGGGGAGGAATCATAGTTCCATGAAAAAACTCAATAAAGAATCTCCCTTCACAGAAAGTTCAACAAAGAATCATTTCTATACGGGGGAAATTAGATCAAGAATCTGAACGGCTACAGCCGACAGAGACTGGATCCCGTTCTGGCGTTCAGCCGCTTGGTTCTGCTCAGTGCTCACCTTGCAGGCGCGGCGGATGCCATGGCGACGATACGGGCTCGTGAGGAGCTTCGCGCGCGGAGGTGGTGTTGAGCTGCATCTGCTCGTCGCGGACTGCGAATATATATATACTAGTGATTTGCGCGCGCCCATGCGCGCGAGTCATTGTCATAGCTCTATTTGGAAAATGAAATAATGTTGGCAAAGAACGAATATGACAAGCTCTATATGAAAAATTGAATAATGTTGATACAAACTGAACATATCACAGGAGGTGCCTGTTTCCACCACTCAGACCAGTTAGGCCAGCAACACGACAACACGCATGCCGAATCTCAAGCTGGATTTCTAAAACATCTGCGAGATGTTCATACCCTACATATTACATGAGACATAGAGGTTGTCCAAATAGTACTTATACCTTACATAAACAGTCCCACACCGGGGCGGTAGATGTCCAAATAACATATAATTTTACACAAAACAATCTTAGGATAGAACACCAAGGAGGCATAGTCTCTGAGATGGCACACCACATCATACCATAAGCTGAGCAGTTATCATTGGCTATTTAATTTCCATCCTCTTGGCTCACGACCTGGGAGACAACTATTACCTATATATATTGAACTCACTGAGTGTCAGGAGATCCCATCAACAAAGTGCCACATGTCTAATTGTGGGAAGACATTTAACGGTACTGAAACGCTAAAAACAATTTCAAAATTGTCTAACACACTTTTACCTGTGAATTGATAGAGGCCAATGCTGAAAAACACCATGTGGCAGATCATAGTTTTCTGTTGAAATTATGGATAGAGTAGCAATGATTAAACGTAATGATATTGAGCGACAAGCTAAAGGAACATTTTATATTGAGGGTATGATAACCTAAGGCAGGTGAAGTTATCTTTGTTAAGGTATATATATGCCTCTTTAACAGACAGCTATCTTTGTTAAATCAATATGACCATCCAAATCTGGTGCACATATAAGAAATTAATCAACACCAAACCTGTAGAGTGCCCATTAGCCTTGCAGATAGATACCAGGACATATATCTCGATTTCAGCATCTCAAGATCAATACTTGTGGCAAGCAGTTGGATAGACGTCAAGTAAGTTGCAGGCTACAAAAGCTTGCTGAAATAAGAACGCCGCTGCATACCATGTTAGATCTGTTTGTGTATAGCTATAAATTTATTGTTGAATAACTCTATAGGCACACTAAAAAAATCTTCATTTTCAAGAAATGCTGCAGTAAACTATTTGGTTGACACAAGAAACGATAGATGAGAAAATAATATAGATAATTTGATGGGAAAATATGTAGCACCTTAATAAATATCTAAGAATAACATATCTGGCCAATGTGGTACCTTGCAAAATTGTACCCATACAGTCCATGCCTGAATTGCAAAGTATTAGTAAGAAGCATCCTGAAGATCACAGGTACATATTTATTATTGGACAGACATCCTTAGTTTAAGAGAAATATACATGCTGCATAAGGCTGCACAATATGGTCAGTTATCATAGAACATTTTGCACATCCATGTGAGTGCTCGAATGTATGCACGTACGACCTCAAAAGTAAAGAGCACTGGAAGGAGGAATGTTGAGTCGCATATTCGGTCACTATAATTTTCACATGTTCCCTCTGTGATTCTCTGCAATTTGCACATGGCAATTCAAGCTGATATCAGGTACAACGCCAAGGTGCAAAATTGCAAGTGGATCATGATGTAATGCAGAACGTATTCCAGGAACAGTAACAACGAACACTAGCTAGGTATCTGGATGGAGAAATATTAAAAAAGAAAACTACCAGGAATGGTCAACATGTTTCTAGCCAGAATCTACAATTCTTTCACTACATGGCATAGCTAACCTTTGATTATTGAGTTAGTGAAAATAGAAATATAGAAAATTGGAAAGTAATTTTTTTGTGGTATGAATCAGAAAATGTGGAGCACAACAATTATTACGGGAGCTGCCTCCAAATCAAACTTCTGTGTAGAATTATCTCCATATAACCTAATCACTGACATAAAATTTTATTGGCGCTCTACATTCTAATACATGGAACGAATTGAATATGCAGACAAAAGAAACAAAAAAAAACTGTCGAAGCGAAATTTATTTTGTAGGATTATCCTACAAGGAGCAATTATCTCCATATAACCAAATCACTGACATAAAATTTTATTGTAGGATTATCCTACAAGGAGCAATAGAAAGCAAAAGAACATACAAGCTCACCTCAAAATCTGCTAGACTGCGAATAAGTTTCCTTCCGCCTCCATGCTCCATCCCTTTAATTTCAACATTAACAGCAGCCATCATCACATATCAGTTTACAAAACTGTGAGCCATCCCTTTAAATTTGGGCAGTACAGTCCAAGCCACTAACCACCTTCTTCCTGTCGGACATCCATCCAGCCATAACATTAGTACAGGGCAAATAGGACGAAGAGCAAGACGAACACTTATGGACAGGAGTCGGCTGCAAATGAAGAGGCTCACCTATGCCCAGGAGTCGGCGAGGCTGTCACAGATGGAGCAGACGACAGAGTAGAAGCGGGAGCTGGTCTTAGCTAAAAATCCACGGAGCCGACGCCATATTGTGCATCTTGTCCTGGGGAGGCGACGAGCTGTGAGTCTGCCTGCAAACGGTGCGGAGCGGTGCGCACCTTTTGCTGAACCTCCGCTCCCTCGCTGGCAAATGAGGGTCAGGGTCAAACCGCCCCATCCATTGGCTAGGCCTCGATGACCCGCGGTTCACCGAGGGTCAAACCGCCCAAGTCTCCCTACGTGCGTCAGCCAGTTGCTTCTTCTCCCATCCCATAGTTCTGCCCACGTTCTGATGAACCACATTGCTGTCCCCGTAAGTCAGCCGTTAGCTACTCTGAGCAGCTTGTTTCTACTGCTTGTGGGAAGCAACAGGAATCCTGACGATGTGTATTTCCCTGAAGAGAAGCATGATGACGACGTTGTGAATAGAATACTAAACGGGGCGACCCTATTAGGATCAACAGGTTCTTACCATTTGGGAACCTCTTCGTATTTGGTTCGAACCGCTCCGAACCGTGAGCCAAATTTAGGAGCGGACCGTAGATCCGAAGGGGTCGACCCGGACCCCTTGCAGGTTGAGCTGTGAGACAACGCAGCACGAAGAAGCAGCCGAAGCCGTGCCCGGGCCACCACGGCGGAGGCCGCTCGTGCAGGGCTGCTGCGCCCGGGGCCGCCCTACCGGGGGAACCCTCTCTAGGGCCCTCTCGCCGCCGCACAGGACGCCCTAGCCGGGGCTGCCGGCGGGCCGCCGCGCGGGGGGCGTGCCTGGTGCTATGCACGGATCAGATGGCAGGACGGCCGGATCCGGTCATGGAGGCCCTGGATCTGGCCTAGCAAAAAAGGCCGAGAAACACAGACCGACGCTGAACGCCGGTGCCGGTGAGGGAAGGAGAGGAGGAGCAAGGGAGAGAGGCCACCTTCACCTAGGTCTGCTCGTGCCGGACTCAGCGAGAGAGGAGGGAGCTGGGAGAGGTGGGCGCGCTCGCCTTGCGCGTGCGGAAGCCGCTGGAGCGTGCACGCGCCGGCGCCGCACCGCCGGTGGGGCGCTTGCCCTGCGCCGCCAAACAGCCGCTCCTGGGGGGCGCACCCGCCATCGCCACGCCGGGAGGCCACCCAGGCCCCATGGGGGCGAGCTTGCCCCGAAACGCCGCGCCAGGGGGCTCACTCGCCACGCACTGTTGCGCAGCGGCGCCTGCCGGCCCCTCATGCCGTTGCGCCTGGCCGCCCTCGCTGGAGCTCGGGCCTCCCTTGCCGGGGGGTTGCGGCGCTGTGGCCCGAACGGGCGCGACCGGTGCTCGCCCTAGCCGCCGCTGAAAGAGGAGGGAGAGGGAGGAGAGGCGGATGCGGACGGGAAGTTAGGGTTGAAGCCGGTATATATACGATATGGGAGGAAACAGCAGCATCGTCGATCTCCAAATCCAACGGCCGGTATTCATTTCGATGACGTGGCCATCCTAAGGCCGCGCCGGCTCTTGCTGTTCTCTTGTCTTTAGATATACACACTCTCTCAAAGCCAATAAAATGGACAGCTGTCGTTGCCCTGTTAGTCCGCTCAGTGTGGACCCCCCGTCAATGCGACCTGCTTATTGGGCTGCCGCGGCGTTTTCTAGGCGCTGCCGCCAGCAGTCGCACGGTACTGCTCTCAGCTCCTTCGCCCGCCTCCTCGGCGGTGCCGTCGGGCTCAGTGGACGCCGCCCTCGGGTCCGTCGCCTTTCTCAGAAGTGCCGCCGCCGTTCTCTGGGTGCTCCGCTCGGCTCCCGTGCCCGCCTCGGTGCCGTCGGTATCAGCGGGGGTCGCCCTCGGCTCCGTCGCCGGCGTTCTCCACCGTGGTTTTCAGGTGCTTTTCTTTATTCAGCCGCTTCCTGCGTATTTCACATCCTTGCGTCTATGTGCTTGTACGATCCTTCCTCAGCACGTCGTGCCCTGCCTCCGTCCTTTGCGGACCTCGGCCACGGCGGCCCCATCGCCGTCCATGCGTCGGCGTCCCCCTCGCAGGCCATGGTAGGGGGAGCCGAGGAACGCCGACCCTCCCGCCGGAGTCCACTGTCCATCCCCAGATTTGGGACGGCGATTCAACCGAGGATAGCGGACCTGCCTTCAGATGAATCGTCGTCTCTTCCGCGATGCGAGCGATCCATGCTCCGCGTCAAGCTCAAGCCCCCGTCCATCGGCCTCCCTGACTTGCTGATTTGCTATATATGCGCTCTCGCTCTCTCTCTCTCTATTTTCGACATACTGATTTAGTTGGTTTCAGCCATGCCAATATGCCATGATCGAGGGCAGATTGCAGCATCGAGCCGCGGCGAGGAAAGGTCACGCTGCTCCAGTTCGCCAGCCGCGTCACGTCGGCGTTCGGCTGACACGGTGGTTGCACCGAATCGAGGTTGGCCTCGGCATCGGCCTCTGATGTCCCATGCTACTGCTGCGGCCACCAGCCACGACGGCCTCCGTTTACCGGTACATCTACATTCGCGCCGCCCTTCAGGGACAACACCGCCAGTCCCCTTCCTGTTGTTTCCGCGCCATGGACAAGGGCTCCTCATCGTTCCCAAGAAAATTAAATCCAGTACTGGGTTCCCTTTCTTTTCCCTCGACCTGCTCCATTCTCCCGATGTCGTTCTACATCGTGTTCCGTTGTCCAATATAACGCATCAAATTGGATGAGCACAAAACTGAGAAATCACGCCGGACACACCAGGCACCATCTGGTTTCCCCATTTTCCATACAAAACCCATCTCGTGGAAGACGCACGTTTTTTGTCACTATTTTCCTCATGAGAATTTGACCCCATCCATTCCTATGCATGAGGGGGTGAAATCTGGATGGTTCAATTCAAAATGTTATGTTTATCCATTGTACTTCTAATGAAACCAAGGTATTTCATCTTCTATTTTCCTGGATTCCTACCTATGTTCTGTCTTTGGTCCGAGAATGCTAAAACAACCTAAGTTCTGTTGTTTCTTCCATTGATGCTACTCTTTACCTGCTTTGTACGAGAGAACATAGCCTTCAGCATGCACTATGTTGGAATGTCAAAATTAAATACAACCTTCTGTGTATGCGCCTTCTGTTGTGTTACTAAGCCTGTGTTCTATTAAATGGTCTATGCAGTGTGTAATTTGTCCAAATTCCCCGTTTTAGATGTGAGTTTGGCACATATTTAGGAATTGTTTGTCACAGAGTCCAAAACCAAAACAAACAAACAAACAAGAAAAGAGGCGATGGTGTCATTATGGGCGCTTGGTGAGATTTCTCCATTCCCCTCTTCTAATTCATGCCTACGTATCTTTTGTGAGTAATCCTTTGCCATATACAGTATATTTTACAGGACATGGATTTTCTTCCTATCTTTTCTGGTGATTGTTCTAAACTTAGTTTCTTTTATTTTGCCTTCTTTTCAACTTTATCAACTGACCAGGGTTCCAGACCTTCTACTCGATCATGACCAACCTATGTTTTTCGTTTGCCTATACAGTTGTAGTTTCCTCTCTGTGCTCAACATGATCGTTCCCAGGTTAGAGCATTGTTATTGTTAATTATCATTTTCAATTCACCTTTCTTTCTTCTTCAATGTGTACATGTCCACATCAGTTGACATAGTTCTTTCTCTAAACATTGTCAAGAAAGTAAGTGCATACTGTTGTTTTTGGAGACCAAAACTGCTCTGTTTTTCTCTTCTCATTAGCTAATGATTGGACTGTATTGTCAGAAGTTTGCATCACTATTTTTTATAAATTTCTCTTACATGATAACAGACACACTAAGTAATTGGCGTGGTTGTTTTCAGAAATGTAAAAGACAATGCACTACAGTCATTTAGATTCAGCCTGCTGTTGTTTAAGGTTAATGATTGAACTTTACAAATTACAATCAGCATTAGTTCGTCATACCAAAGATGCATGATGTTGTTATTCGTTTCCAAGCTCCAGTATGAAGTTCCTTTCTCGATGCTCTGATATCTACTTGATTTTCAGACTCATTCTCTGCGTCCAGTATATTTGATTTACCTTATCATCAGCAAACTAATATTGCTAATGGAAACTGAGGATGGCGGCCCACCATATCCCTCATCCTGGCATCCGAGTCAACAGTGGCCAGGTTGGTTGCAGGAGTTTTGGATAGCCATCTATTAGTTTCCTCCCCATTCTTCTATTCTTTCCTATTTCATCAACCAAATGCACCACCACCAAAAGGCTTCAATATGTATGTTTGGGTTGTCTGATGCAGGTCCTTGGTGATCACTATAGCTAACGATGCAATGGAGCAAGGCTCCATCTCTGACTTCTATAATTTACAATCTGTATTTGTTTGTATTTGTTGTTACAGAGTATCGTTGTTTCATCTCTAAAATTTTCTTAGTTCTGATTAGTATGGTTGCATGAAGCTGCTTCCGTCTATCTCATTGTACACTCTTATTTTTCAACGTAACTATGAGCATCGGCTCACGTATTGTTTCCATAATCTGTTGGACCAATACCTTCGGAGTAACCTTATTCATGTAAAATAATGCATGGGCATGGTTTGCTCTGATTGACTTGTGTGAGTACTGGGTTACGAAAGTTCCTTATCTTCTAAGCTTCTAATATGTTTTGCCATAGGTTTACAGTACCTTCTATCTATCTTTTCCCAGATCCATTGTGGACATCGTTACATATATTTTTCTTTGTACTCACTTGGTAATTTCCTTTATGACGAATAATGAATGATCCATTGAATTCAGCAACATTTGACAGAACACACTGCATATCATTCTCTCTCTCCCCACCCTTTCATATACAGTGACATCAACACCTTACCAAATGATCCTTTTATACAGTGACAACTAGTTTATTTTCAGAAGCACAACCAGTATAGAAGACCATGTCTTATTGAAAACCATATGTAATATTCATTATTCAAGCACACAAACGACTAAACGAGTCTCGATCTACTATGCTGGTACTTCTGGCGAGAGTTTCATCCATGGTCACAAGCTTTAAGCAATCTGGAGGTTAAAATGATGGTCAAATGTTTTGAAATTAGCTGAACAAATAGATCAATCAAGGCAGAAAAAAATTAAGAAATATCATACCCCAAGCCGCTTCTTTGTCTGCTCAAGTAAAAACTGTGGGTCCAGTTTAGTCTGTGTATATGCATCGATCTTGTTCACTTCCTGAAATATACCAATCCATGATTTAAAATTTCTCATCAAGAAAGCATTATCAAGAGAACTGGTTTGCATTGGGCTATGCAGCCTGGTCATTAGGATAAAAGGATCATATCAAACATTGGGAGTGAATGTACTACAAACATAAAGCTTTAGCCTATTTAATGTCCCTCTGTCTGTGAATTACCTCAATGAACTTCTGAAGGTTGGGTCTGCCCTTTGTGATATCATAGTTCTTTATGTTGGAATAGAATATCTGAAACCTCTCGATGAATGGTACATAAGCAATGTCCACCTGTAATGAAATTACGCATCACGACAAAACCACATACGAACTGAAGCCCACATTCATAATATTAACTCTTTCTAATAGAGATTTGATTTTGAGTCATGCTCTGGTGAATGATTCCTAGTGTTCAGTAACATACCAGACTGAACTGACCAAGGAAGAATGGGCCGTCATTAAATTTCCCTAGGGCGTCTTCTATTTTATCCAAAGCAGCAACTGATGTAAAGACAATGCATGATACAATTAGCATGTTATTAAAATTAAAACGAAGGCCTTTTCAAACAAATCAAACATGCGAACTAGTTTTGTTACCAGTTTCCTCAGACACGTCTTCCTTGCTGAGTAAAGATGAGTATAATGCTTTGTTAAATGCATCAGTATATGCAAGCAGCTCGTCAGCGAACTGCTTCTTTGCAGGATCCTGTGAAGAATCCAGAGTCCAGAGGTTAACAAGCCTGAAAAACACCTTTTTTTTTCAAGCGCTACATTGATGGCGATCTTATGTACCTCAGGGACCAACGATGGACCTTCGAAGTTGTTGTCAAAGTACTTAACCAGATCCAAGCTCTCTCCTTTCACCTGGTTGTTGTGCTCCAGAGAAGGCACCTACGGGGAACGAAAACAAGGGTAAATCATACATGAAAGGAAAACGTAAAACAAAGTATCCATGAACCTTGGAGAATCTGAACAAGAAAGGTCCTAAGGGGGATAGCAGAGTAATCAAACACACCTTGTTTTCTGGATAAACCTTCTCCTTGTACCATGCTGGCCTGTCAGCAAGATCGATGGCGACTATCTTAATCTTGTCCTGCAAACCCCTGGACAAACGACGAGGAACAGAAAAGATTTCAGTTTTCCTTTCCAGGAAGACACCACAAAAGAGAACCGCTTCAACAAATCAAAGAACAGAGGTGATGGTGATGGTGGCACCTTGTAGTTCCTGGCAATCCAAGCGCGCTGCGCGAACGGTGATAGGCAACGTACAACCTTCACGAAACTCAAAGAAGGGGTTAACTTCTAGCTCCTGATCTGCACAGGTGAAGATTTGCAATTGATAGGTCGAAAACCTACCTGGTGGTGCCATCGAAGAGGGGAGGGGGCTCGGAGGCGGAGGTCAGGGGAGACGGCAGCGCTTCCTTGGGGCCGCATGCACGGGAAGGAAGAATTGTTCCGTTAAAAAAAACTCAATAAAGAATCTCCCGTCGCAGAAAATTCAACGAAGAATCATTTTAATATGGGGGAATTAGATCAAGAATCTGAACGGCGACAGCCGACAGAGATAGGATGTGGCCTGTGGCCTGTGGCCAGTGCTCACCTTACAGGCAAGGCGGATGCCATGGCGACGATGCGGGTTTGGGAGGAGCTTCGAGCGCGGAGGTGGTGATGAGCTGCATCTTCTAGTCGCGGGCAGCGAATCTTTATACGCGGCGATGGGAGGGGATGGGGGCCGGGAGCGGTGGAGGCGGGCGTCAGTGGTGACGGGCAAGGATGGCAATGGGTAAATCCCCATCCGCTGTGGACTCCCAGACCCATCCTCATGATAACAATACGATCTGGTTATGGGTGGGAGAATTTCTCCAGACCCATACCCGTCAGGATAAATTATACTCGGCGGGTCACCCATACCCACTAAAAGTCTTTTTGTTGTCAAATAGAAAATCAACGATTCACAAATCACAAGCAACCATCACTCCTAGAACAAAAAATAGACAAAATAGTAGCATAATAATTTCTATTGCAACCACAAGTCACATAGCACCATAATATTTCTTTAATTTTTGGCTTCTTTAATTTTGGGCCGGGTATTTTTTACCCACGGGTAAACGGGTATGGGGCCTGCTACACTGTCCCCGTACCCACGTACCCGATGGGTGAAGGTTTTGCTCCGTTTACGTACCATGGGTACGAGTTTTACTCCATATTGATACCCTACTGGAGTAAATACCCATCGGGTATCGGGTCGCGGGTCCCCATTGCCATCTCGAGGGCAGCCAGGGAAAGCGAGGGAATTCATTGACGGGCTGATTGGATGACAATGACAAGGTTCCCCAGCCGTCCTGGCTGGGCCTCACTTCACTTGGACGCGAACGCGGTGCAGGTGCGATTTTGTCTCTGTGCCTGGCTGTGCTCCAGGGCCGGCGGAGCCTTCAGGATGTTCTGGAAGGAATTCCGGCGAGTAGTTTTTTTTTTCATAATACATATCTGTATTTCTAATTAAGGAAAACATACATGAGTGCATACAAATATAGACACGTATGTACATAATACAGAGACAACTGTCCCAGCCAATCTTCACGAAGAACCCTAAATAAGAAAAAAAAAATTACATCGATGCCCCTAGATCCTTCGCGAACCATCTGTGATCGACCACCCCGTCGCCGGCCGCCGCCGTCGAAGAAGAAGCCGAACACCACCATGAGCTAGAAAAGTCCCATCGCATGCTGGCTTTGAAAGGAGTCGAGCGAGGATTGAGCTAGATCCAGCCGGCCGGCAACTACAACACCCATAGATAGCTCCGCATCCTTGCAAAAGAAGGCTAACAGCAACATCACCTGGCAAAGACGATGAAGCACCAGCCCCGAACTCCTATAGAGAACTCCCCGACCTCGCCACAGGCGCTGGAGAAGAACGCCGCTAGGACGAAGGAGATGTGGGGAGAAGTTATTCTCCAGCGTCGTCGACTCCTCTGTCTTACCGACGCCGCCCATAAAAGCACGCCGCAAAAGAACACCCCCCTCGGCGAACCCTAGCTCCGCCATCAGTAGATGGCGAGCAAACCCTAGACCTAGGTAGACTCCCACCTACTCTATATACAGCCGCACGGCGATTCCCCGGCCCATGCCCCTCTCCGAAGCCTCTCTAGCCACCGAAGAGGAAAGGGGCCGACGAAATCACCACCGGAAACGCGCGTCGCCTCCTTTTCGCCCTGGACAACTGTAGCAAAGGGGCCGACGAAATCACCACCGAAAACGCGCGTCGCCTCCTTTTCGCCCTGGACAACTGTAGCAAGGGGAAAAGGAAGATTGCCTTGACAGGGAAGAAGGAGTTGGAGAGGTGGCAGCCATCTCCTCCTTGTATTCCGGCGAGTAGTTGGTGGGAGGACTTGGTAGTCTCAAACTGCAAGGGGAGCGGGTCGACCCGTTCTCAAACATGATCCGCTCCTGATTTGGGCATCCGGTTCGGAGCAGGTCGACCCAAATGCAAAGAGGTTCAAAAGGGTCAGATCGGACCCCTGTCGACCCCAATCGACACTAGGGTCTACGAGCCCTTGGACCTCCGCCACCGTGAGACGTGAATTGCGGCAGCCCCGTGCGCGCGGCTCCTCCCTCCCTACAACGCGTCCTGTGGTGTGGCTCCTTCCTCTCGCGGTGCACCACATGACTCGTCTCTCCCGGTCGCCGTCGCCGTCGAGTCTCCCCTTCGCCGCCACTCCTCCCATCGCCGTTGAGTTCTCCTGCAGGTACGCTCACTTGCTCCTTCCTCTCGTGATTGGAATCTTGGATGGGAGTAGTAAGAGTCTGATGAATACTGGTTGTTGTTCCAAATTCCGGATTGCTGCTCTTGTTGTTCTAAATTCATCAGAGTTCATACTCTGGAGGACGCGGCTAGTAAGAAACAGCATCCTAGGATTAATTAATTTAATCATGTATACCTAACCGGCCGCTAACCTTGTTAATCCTCCTAATCCATTATATGTATTCCGAGTATATCTTTTTTATATCGGAATATCCTTTTATATATATATAGGTTCAACACATTTTTAGTTAGTCCTTCAATCTTAAACTCTGTAATTTGGTATATAGGTTCTACGTAGTTCTCTACTGCAGCAGTCGATGATTTGATTATGGAAGAGGATTAAGCATGAAGTTCACATGTAATATCCATGTGTTACACTTCATTTACTTTCCATGTATGGTTACTGAATTCTGAAAACTTGGCTGAGTTGCGCCTGTTAATTGTCTGTAATGTGAATCTATTTGAAAGTTGGGGTGTACAAGTGGGTTCAACAAGTGGTTCTAACTTGCAGACACCTTGTGAGGATCATAAGGGTTCAGATAGTTTGTTTTTATAAGCTCCAAATCATGCATCTTGTTCAGATAAAGTTGAATCAGATCTAAGCTAGGTAATTAAGACTTTAGGAGGCAAAAACCTGAAAAGTTCAAGAAACATATTTGAGAAAAGGAACCACTGCATTTTGATCTGTTCATAATCTGATATAATTATAACTAGATTATGATATTGTGAAAAATGGTAGCAATTTGCCCTCCACTCTCCTCTGTAAAATATTTTTCTTTATGAAACCAGACTCCTGTTGTGTTATAATGCTTGTTTGATATATTTACACCACCGCATACTGAAGAGCCACTAGACTTTGGTTCTGTAACTAAACTTTGAATCAAGGCTGGAATACAATGCATTTTTCCAGCAATTGCAAATCAGAGTGAATTGTTTGTTTCCAATATAATCCTGTTTGTTGTAGTGTCATTAGTGTCAACCTGGAGAATGATAACAGTATCGGTGGCAAGCTGGAAGCAATTGGCTTGAGTGTAAAATATTTGGCTATCATCAGTATGTAAGGTACTGAACTCGAGTTGGCTCTGAAGCTTACCATTATAATAGTATGTAAGGTACTGATCCAGTTTGTCTAATGCATTAACCAAATACGAATTTCAATCGCTTTTGATTAGCTACTCAGTAGCAATTTGGTTCATTGGTTATTCAGCTGTAAGGTCATTTCTGTTGCTTTAAACCTATTGTTTAATTTGACTCTCGAATGGCCACAATAGCACAACAAGCTGTAGACGTATTGTGTACGTAGAAGCAACAACACCTGAGGAGGTTCGAACCTCGGTTATCCACGGATCGCGGTGCGCACCTGTGCAAAGGGGCAGTTCGACCCCTGAACTGTTTTCAATGCTAACAGAGCGAAGGATTGTGAAGTGGTGTGCACCGCATCGCACCATTTGCAGGTATACCGTATACTGCGCTGGTCCCAAAAAACGAACATTATGAGCCTGCTTACGAGCAGAAGCTAGCAGAAGCGAACTGGGGCTCCCATACTATCTCAGTCAACATTTATAGTAGACACGTACGGCCATTTCAAATCATCTCTGGTCATCTCGTTCTTTCGAGAGCTTGGCCCATAGGGGCTTCTTTTGCTGAGCCTTGCCTTACCTCATGAAGCAAGAAGTTGAGGAGATTAAACTTGTCTTAGGTTTGTATGAGCATAGAAGCTCAGCAAGAAGTTGAGGAGATTAAACTTGTCTTTGGTTTGTATGAGCATAGAAGCTTTTGCTTGGTTAGACGAGACGAACAAGGTAGACAAGATACTAGGGGCACATTTGGAACCTTTGCTAATCTTGCCTCACCTATATCTAGCCTCATCCAGCAAGATGAAGATAGCCTTGATCGAAGAAAGGAAGGAGAAGCTGGTGAATAACTTAACCCATGACTCATAAAAAAATAACTTAACCCATCCTTCATAGGTGATACAATTTGACTCTTCTACGCCGATAATGAAATCCTTGCTGAGGTGAGCTAGGTTGCCAGGCAAAATAAGAGTTTGTAAACCTATCAAACTGCTATCCTTGCCGAGCAAGGTGAAGATGTTTAGGGAATTTTCTGGAGTCACACTATGTCTCCTGAGTCTAAGTACATATGCACATACACATATGGGCCTCTTGGGCCTAATCCAATAACTTACAACTCATACACAGCCCAACACTCCCCGTCAAGATGGGCGATAGATATCAATCATCCCCATGTTGTTACATGCTAACATACATTCATTAACTCCTAAACCTTTCGTTAAACAATCAGTTACTTGCTCTCTTGAAGCTACATGACTCAGTTTAAGTGTTCTATCATCCAGCCGTTCCTTGATGAAGAAGCGATCAATGTCCACATGCTTAGTTCTATCATGCTGAACTAGGTTATTAGCAATGTTGATCGCTGACTTGTTATCACACCAGTGCTTCAAATAAACTTTCCCTAGTTTCAACTCAGATAATAAATTCTTTAACTATAACATCTCACTTAAACACATGGACATGGCTCTATATTCTGCCTCTGCAGTTGACCGAGACACTACTGGTTGTTTTTTGCTCCTCTATGATACTAAATTTCCTCTAACAAATGCGCAATAGCCGGATGTCGACCTTCTATCATATAGATAGCTTGCCCAATCCGCATCACAATAGCCTTCAATATTTAGGTGATCATTTCTCTTGAACCATAGTCATTTTCCACGATTACTCTTCAAATATCGCAAGATTCTATAGACTACATCCATATGCCCACTCCTAGGATCATGCATGTATCGACTCACCACACTTACGACATATGTTATATCAGGCCTTGTATGACGTAAATAAATCAAACGTCCTACCAATCTTTGATATTTCTCTTTATCCACAGGATCTCCAGAATGAGCACATAATTTGTGGTTCTACTCGATAGGTGTAGAAGTTGTGCAACATCCAAGCATACCTGTCTCATTTAGCAAATCCAGTACATACTTCTGTTGTGAAAGAACAGTCCCTCTAGGGGATCTTGCTATTTTGATTCCCAAAAAATATCGAAGTTGTCCAAGATTTTTGACTTCAAACTCTTTGCTTAGATTCTTTTTCAGCCGAGCTATTTCTAAAGTGTCATCTCCAGTAATAATTATATCATCCACATACACTGCAAGAATAGTTACCCGATTATTAGAGTGATGATAAATACAGTGTGATCCCCATTGCATTGACTGTATCCCATATTACACATCGCCCGCCTAAAGCAATCAAACCATGCCCTTGCTTACTGCTTTAGACGATACAAAGATTTTTGTAGTCTCAATGCCTTCCCCTTAGTTTGAGCAGTATCAAACCCAGGTGGAATTTCCATATAAACTTCTTCCTGAAGATCTCCATGTAAGAATGCATTCTTAACATCCAACTGATATAATGGCCATTCAAAGTTAGCAGCATAGGAGATCAATGTTCTAACAGTGCTCATCTTTGCAATGGGGGCAAATGTCTCATCATAATCAATGTCATATGTTCGACTATACCCTTTTACTACCAATCTTGCTTTGTATCTCTCTATCTTACCATTAGGATTTTGCTTTTACTGTATATACCCATTTGCAACTAACCATCTTCTTGCCCATTGAAAAGGTACAAGATCCCAAGTATTGTTCTTCTCAAGTGCTGCTAGGTCCTCTAGCATGGCCTGCTTCCACTTTGAATCTCACTTTGCCTATTCCAGTCTCTTGGAATTGCCACTAATTGCAATGATGCTACAAAAGTTTTGTAGGTAGAAGATATGAGACATAATTAGCTATATCGTTCTTGTCTTCCATGCCATCTTCAAAGACATATCTCTTTGGAGGTTTTCCTGTTGTACTTCTCATTCCTTTTCTTGTAGCAATAGGGAGATCAATAGAAGAGTTGATATCTTCACCCGAAGGTGCTAATGGATTATCAACCTCATTATCATCAATTGGAAGTTGTTCTTACTGCACCAATTGTGGTTGCTCCACATAGGTACCATCTTCATCACTAGTAGGTGAGGGTTGTACAGAAGGATTTCTCCTCCTCCCTGTGTACACCTACATATTTCTTTCAGTGTGTGATGTTTTCTCCCTCTCCACATTTGTTGGTTCACTTACAACCACTGGACATGGGATCAGACCAGTAATCACTTTATTCCTCCTCGATTCCTCAACATCCACAGTCACTAATGGTCCATTCTCCTCATCACCAACCTCACAAGTATCAGAAGAATTAAGATCAAGAAAAAGATCACTCAAATCTGTTTTCTCCCCATAGAAAGGAATAGATTCCCTAAAAGTGACATCCATACTCACAAATGTACGATGTTCTAATGGGCTCCAGCATTTGTATCCCTTTTGCCCGGATGAGTAGCCAATAAAAATGCACTTAACAACTTGAGGATCTAATTTCCCAACAGACGGTCTATGATCCCTAAAAAGCATGTGCATCCAAACACCTTCGGTGGAACAATAAACTCATTTTTTAAAATCATTTCACATGGAGTTTTCATACCAAGCACTCTCGATGGCATGCGATTAATAAGATGAGTAGAGTCATAACTGCCTCACTCCAAAAGAACTTAGGCACATTCATAGTATACATGAGTGAACGAGCCACCTCCAAGAGATGTCTATTCTTTCTTTCTGCCACTCTATTTTGTGCGGGTGTATCAGGACAAGAGGTTTGATGTAATATTCCCTCAGCAGATAGATAACTTCTAAATTTATTGTTCACATACTCTGACACATTATTAGTTCTAATAATATGAACATGAGCATTGAATTGGTTTCTTATGCATGCACAAAAGTCCTTAAAGCAATTAAGCACCTCACTTTTATGTTTCATGAGATATAACCAAGTCATACGAGAGTAAGAATCAATGAAGGTCACAAAATATTTCATTCCACTCAGAGAAACAACTGGACAAGTCCACACATTGGAGTGAATTAATATAAAGGGTGACACACTTCACAATCCCCTACTCACATATGAAGTTCTTGTGTGTTTCCCAAACTCACATGCATCACATAGTAATTTACGTTTGTCTACCTTACATATTTGTTCAGGAAATGTCCTACTCATAATATCAAAAGATATATGTCCCAGCTGACAATGCAAAAGCATTACCTTAGCCTCATCTTCATTTGCAATGACTGATAAAGCATGACATATCACTTTATCCGTCTTCCTTCTATCAATATGCTATAACAGAACCGACCAATTATATGAAATTAAGTAAGAAAATCACCCGCTGAAGTAGACAATTTAGCGAACTTAAGCCCATATAACCAGTAGTCCGTGAAAACACGACGGATTTCAAACCAACATCCATACAAACCAAGATTGTACAAGTTTAGCAGCCACAATCACATATTACATAAAGTTCACAACAACACTGAGATACATCAGAGTTTAAAACATAGAGTTATTACAAACCAAGTTCATAATAAAGTAGCAGAAGCAAATTATTTATAAACCACACACACATTTTGTTCAAATACAGTGCCAGGAGATAGTCATTTCCAACAAAAGCATTAGGTAAGACATACGTAGTGACCATGCTCTTGGTCCTAGTTGTCACCCATCGCAGGATACAGACAGTTGATGCAATAGCCGTAGTACATCTGACCATCTGCAACAACAATGGGAACAACGCCCTGAGTACGGGAAAGTACTCAGCTAGACTTACCCGTCTTAAACCAAAATAAAGTGACACCAAGAAGTATGCAAGGCTTTCTTTTAGTGGACTAGCTGACTCAATTGCGAAAAATATAAACTATCATGAATAAACCATCTAAGTATTTTGCTTCACATTTATTATAACCTATCAAGCTACGTAAGCACCTATACTATAGCAATCACTTGATTAACCAATAACATCCAGTTACCAACTTAGATTTAGCATTTCCAACATCATTCATATAACCATCAGTGTTCCATCATCATTACTACGATGTTGTAACTCAAGTCAAGTGCTCACTATCCAGGAGCGATGGCGATTCGAATGGATTCCTAACCAGCTGGTGATTTATTCCTCACATAAACCATGCTTTCCCCGTCAGGATCGCTTAGATCGCCAATGATAATATTTCGGTAAATGTCGTGGGGTAACAGTCATAGACCGCACTACCTAGGGACTGCTCGACTGCCAAGACACACCTTGGGCTCACTCTTCGTGTCCCTGTCTTACCTCCTTCAGCACCAGTCTGTCAATCCAAGTTTATCCCGGTCCAAATAGTGTCACTAGCTTCGTGGTCGAAAGGTACTTTCTTCGGCTAGCTAAATGTGAGGCATGCGTTTAACATGACAAGAGGGATGAGCAACGATCGATCCTTAATCGACACAGACGAAAAACTAATAGCACCCCAGAACCCTGTCTGGTTGCCTCCAACTTTTTCGTTTAGTCTCCAGTTATCCATCAACACATGGTTATCTCCAGGATATCATCCATTCCATAGCTAAAGTATTCCAGTAACCACCTATCATTTTAGGTGACCGAAAATCACCGATCGCTATCGGTCTAAGTAGGGCTAAGTAGTATTCGATCCCAAACCTATCAGGGTAAGAATATCATAAGGGAGGCAAGGATAGTAATAAATACATCAACAGTTCCACCCAACTCCCATAACTTAATGCAACAATATATAAGACTCATATATATAAAGAATTGCTTTTATAAAGTAGGAGATTTATAATGCTCCAGGGCTTGCCTCGCTCGAAGGAACTGGGTTGGTGGTCCACACACTCTGGTAGATCCTCTTCTTGCTCCTCTACCTCTGGCACCTGTGCCTGGATTTCTTATGGATCGGACCCGGTCTGCTTCTCTTGCACTGCTGAAAGTTCCTTGTTTGGTTTTGGTAATTGAGTGACAACTTAGGTGGACTAATATGTGGTTATGTGAGATACACAGGAGATTAGTCCACATGTGATGGTGTCATGAAGGAGCTCATTGCATATGAGACATGACATGGAGTCATGTGACCAAGATGGAGAAGATCAAGATAAGGCTTGGCTCGAAGGACCGGTTGTGAAGGTGAAGGGCAAGTTGAGGCTTCGAAGCGAAGGACCATGCGATGGTGAAGCTTGGGCAAGACTTGGCGCCGACGGACCAATACAACGGTGAAGAGCAAGTGAGGTCAAGATCGATGGACCAATACGGTCACGTGATGATATGAAGTGAATCATATCATTTGGTGATTGGTTGGTGCATGTGTTGCATCAATGTCGGAGGAGATGGAGTGGAATGCGCAAGGCTAAGGTATAACCTAGGGCATTTCCATTTCACCGGTCATAGGTGTGTAGAGAAGTTTATGACCGGGTTTAGGATAGATGGCCGTACTATCAAGAGGGGCAAACTTGTTTGCATATCGGTCATCTAGTGCCACTTGAGCGATCTAACTGTGCATACGTGTTAGGATCGAGTGGCGAGGCAAGTTGAGTGCCTAATTCCTTCGAAAATGATTGAGAAAAAGCTAACACACAAGCACATGGAGATGTACACTTGTTGGTGTTGGCACATTTGCAAAGGTGGCGTTGGTCGCGCTGTGGTTTGCGGGTAGAGAGGGGTTTGGGTTCCTCTCTCCCTCCCGCCGAGCGTGCAAGCGCGGGATTCAGGCGATTTCGGGGAAATGAAATGCCTATTTTCCACTACGCCGAAAGTCGGAAAAGAAACGGAGGCGAACGGGGTCACTGAGGTGACCGGACGCTGCACCGGACGCGGTCATGGTATGACCGGACGCGTCCGGTCAGTACAGCGCAGGCACGGGTGCTAGGGTTTGCAACCGGCGCGTCCGGTCACTCGCGGGACCGGCGTGTCCGGTCATGCGCCCAGAAGGAACTGAGGTTCACAGAGGACGATCGGACGCGAGGCGCGTCTGGTCACACATGATCGGACACGTCCGATCGTTGAAGGAGCTTACTGGACTCACACCGGACGCGGGCACTGTCGCGTCCGGTCATTGCGAAGAGCGCGTCCGGTCGTTGTTTCGCGGGCGCATGCTGTGTGACCGGTGCGTCCGGTCGTTCGAAGCAGCGCGTCCGGTCGTTGGTGTGACCGTTGAGGGTCAGTGACCGTTGGAGGATCGGACGCGGTGGAGCGCGTCCGGTCGTTTTGAGAGGCGCGTCCGGTCATAGGGTTTGACCGTTGGCGCAGTGACCGTTGGAGCATCGGACGCGGTGAGCGCGTCCGGTCAGTTACGACCGGCGCGTCCGGTCGTCCCGAGTTCTGCCCAGTGAAGGGGTAACGGCTCTATTTGACCGTGGGGTTATAAATAGATGCCTTGGCCGGCTGTGGCCGGCAGCTGAGCACACTTTAGCCTTGGTGGCTTGTGTGGTAGTGCTTGGAAGCCCTCTAACTCACTCATGCTTGATAGTGTTCATCGGATCGAGTGAGAGAGCGATTCTAGTGCGATTGCATCGTGAGGTTGCATCGAGTGGCACTAGGTGTTCGTGTTGCAAGCCGGTAGTGCTTGTTACTCTTGGAGGTTGCCACCTCCTAGACGGCTTGGTGGCTTGTGGCTCCGACGAAGCTCGCAAGAAGATTGTGCGAGGCTCCGGAGAAGCTTTGTGAGGGGGATCGCGAAGAGCAACTCTAGTTGAGCGTGTCATTGAGTTACCTCACTTGAGAGTGGTGTCTTGCGGTGCCTTGCGGGGCGTGCCTTGAGGGGCAAGTGACTTGAGGGTCACACCGAGGAACCATCTAAGTGTTGGTCGACACAACGGGGACGTAGCTTGGTGGCAACCAAGTGAACCTCGGGAGAAAATCACCGTGTCAACTTTGTCTACTCTTCTCGGTGGTTTGCATTCATGCAACACAAGCTTGTATTTACTTTCATATATACTTGTGCTTGTGTAGTTGCTCTCGTAACTAGTTTGCTTGTGTAGCTTGCTAGTTGTCTTCTTGCTTGTATAGCTAGAAGCTTCCCCTTGCGTGACTAATTTGGTTTGTGTAACCTTGTTAGTCACATTGCTTAGTTTGTGTAGCTAAGTGTTTTGCGCTCTCTAATTTGGCATTAGTTGCCTTGTTATTGAGCATTGCTAGTGAGCTTAGGCTTTGTGCGCTTTGCTTACTAGAATCGTGTAGGAGCTCCCTCTTGCTTGCAAAGTACTAGTGCATAGGTTTGTGTGACCTTGCTCTAGAATTAAATAGGAGAGCTCTTGCTAAGGAAAGCACCTTAGTTGCTTAATTAGGATCTTTGTGAGGTGCTTGTGAACTTAGTTAGAGGGGTGAAGTCTTGGCTAGACCGATAAGTTTAATTCCGCATTTGTTTTTAGTTAGCCAACACGCTTAAGTTTTAGAAAGGACTATTCACCCCCCCTCTAGTCCGCCATCTCGACCCTACAAGTGGTATCGGAGCCGGGTCTCTCATTTGTGGTCTTCACCGACCCGAGAGGATGGCGGCTTATGGGCTAGATGTTGAGTGTCCACATATTTTTGATGGCACACACTTTGCACGGTGGAGAAATTGGATGACATGCAATTTTAAGTTTATTTCTCCTCAATTGTGGTGGATCGTAGATGTGGGCTTTTCTTTTGCAATTGATAAAAAGAATGCAACTCAAGCGCAAAGTAAATGCCTACATCTCGATATCCAAGCTACTAATATTTTCTATCGATCTTTGGATAGTAGCATACTTCATGAGATCATAGACTTCGAGTCCGCCCACGAAATTTGGGTGTTTCTAAATGAGAAATATGGGATGATCTCCAATGATGATGAGCCCAAGGAAGAGGCGCATGAGGATGTTGAGCATGACCACAACAAGGTAGTTGTGGAGGATTGCTCCACCTCACGGTCAAGTGATGACAAAGATGATCATATCACAAGATCACTTGACAAGAAGAATGATAATGCCACAAGTGATGCAAGCAATGATTCTACTCCATGCACACTTGATGGTGAAGATGATGGCTATGAGAGTGATGCTTCAACAAGCTCTTCAACATCACCACATTGTTTCATGTCACATGGTGACACTAAGGTATCTATTGGTGGTTTTGTTGTTGATTGTGATGGTCCAAATTTTGAGCTTCTATATAAACTCTCAAAGGCCCTAAGAAATGAGATGGCAAAAACAAGGAAATTGAAAAATGAAAACTCATTTCTAAAAACCACATGTGAACAACAAAAGCATCTACTTTATGTTACTACTTGTTCACATGAGGAGCTAAAATTGGCTCATGAGGAACTTAGTGTTGCTCATGATAACTTGGCACAAGAACATGCTTTACTCACTAAGAAGCCTTGTAATGATGAAATCAAATCTAGTGAGAGCTCATCATTTGGGTCAAATGATCAATCACATATTACTAACCCTTGTGATGTAGGCAAGAAGCATGTATCCACCTTTTGTGATGATTTATTAGATATGCCATGTTCTTCACAATTAAATGCTTGTTTTACTTCTATGTCTTGTGAGACTAACCTTTTGAAGGAGAACAATGAGCTTAAAAGTGAAGTGAAGAATTTGAGCAACAAGTTAGAGAAGTGCTACAACTCAAAAGTCACCTTTGAGCACATGATGAAGACTCAAAGAAACGTTGGTGACAAAAGTGGCCTTGGCTTCAAGAAGAAAATGACAAGGGGTGAAAGAAAGCAAGAAAAGAGAATGAAGAGGCTACTCCAAAAGAAGCTCTCGCATTCCATGTGCTATCGATGCCATGAAGCGGGACATCTTGCTAATGGTTGCCCAAACATTGAGAAGCTCAAGAAGATGAAAGAAGAAGAGAGGCTAAAGCATGTCAAGTGCTTCAAGTGCCGCACTTGGGGTCATCTCACCTCAATGTGCCCAACCAAGCAATTGGTGAAGCAACAAGTAAAGCCTCAACCAAAGCCACTAGTTGAGCAAGAGAAGACACCCCAAGAGCAAATCAAGATCAACCATGAAGATGATGGTGACTTGATGAAGAAGAAGAAAACAAGAAGGGGTGGAAGAGCAAGACATCCAATGCAAATTCAAGATGTCAAGATGATGAGCAAGAATCAAGATGAGAAGAAAGTACATGCTCACATCAAGTGCTTCAAATATGGAGACATGGGACACTTCGCCTCGGGGTGTCCTACCAAGCTTGAGAAGAAGGCTCAAGCAACTCATGAGAGGCAAGGGAATGAAGAGCATCATATGAGCAAAGAAGAAAAGGCTCAATCAAAGAGAAGATGCTACTCATGCCGGGAAAGGGGACACATGGCACATTCATGTCCCCTAGGTAACACTTCTAAGCATATTTCAATTGATGATACTAATGTGCTTAGAAAGGATGTAAATGGTACCTCTATGGTTGCTATTGCAAAACATCCCGCTACTCATACTAAGGCAATGCCTAAGTATGTTGCACCTAACTTGAGAGGACCCAAACTTGTTTGGGTACCATCAAAAAGTGGATGAATGTGTGTAGGTACCATGGCATTGGAGGCTTGACTCAAATTGATTTCATATTTATCATTATATGTTGACTCAAGTATTGAAGCTTATTGCAATTCTATCCCAATGCCAAGTCAAAATGAGTGAAGTCCAAAGTACTACAACATACAAGTGTCATGATCAAGTTGTGGATGATTTATTGGAATTATTTGATGGCTTGCAAATGTTCAAGTTGAAAGCTTGCTATGAATGATCATGAGCTAACCAAGGTATATCACTTGTTGATCATTTCATGTGGGTGCATATGAGTTGATTGAATTGGATAAATATGCAATGTTGCTTGCTATGAGATGATTGAATGGATTAAATGCTTAGCAATCAAGTTTGAATTGGTTTGTGTTGGATAAATTCATAAGATGACATTTAGTAAGTGGATTGGATGGATATATGTCTTGTGAAAGTATTCAAACAAGTTAGTATCAAGTTTGATTCATATTTGATGAAGTATTGCTCAATGTATTGAAATCTGTCCAAAATTTAAAATCTGAGCTAGCAGTGATCTTAGCCATGTTTGAGTGAACAAATCTATTTGGATTGGCTTGAATTTTGGTATACATGCTCTACACTTATGAAAGAAGATGCTGTAGAAATTTCATGAGAAATGTATAAGAGATGCTTCGGTTTTGGAGTGCATCTTGTCAGCTATAGTGCAGCAGTTTTCAGCATGTAGCAGTGGTGGAAGATTTGAAATCTAGTAGCAATCTAGAAGTCAAAAGAAGTTCAAATTTTTACAGTTGCTAGATGACTTAGTGAAGCACATCTCCACCAAATTTCATGGCATTTAGATCCGTACATTGTGAGATATGAATTATTCTTTGGAGGGTACAGAATCTGCTAGAAAAGTGACAATCATTGGATTAATCTAGAGTCACTTTGATTGAAAGGTCCTCAAGTTGGAAACTTGCTTATAAGTGGTTGAGGTACCTAAGTTTGGTTTTGGATTGATCTAGAAGCATGAAAAACAATGAGTACAAGAACATTTGATTATGGAATGTACTTGGTGTACTTATTTGGTACTCAATTTGAAGATCAAGATCAAACTTAAGATGAAGATGAAGTTTAAGTTCTAGTGATGATTAGAGATCATTTGGTAGAAAGAAAAGGACTTAAACAAGTAGAAAGAGTTGGACTCAAATGTAGATTCAAGGATTATTCATCAAGATTGAGTTCATCATTTGGATCAATCAAACTATATCATTTCAAGTAAGTATCAAGAGTGGTTCTTTGGAGAAAGGTCACTTCTCCCTAGTGAGGGGCTTGCCGCCGTGTGTAGGTGAAACCAAGTTTGGGACTTGGAAGGCTAACATGGAAGTGGTGATCTGAGGAACTTGTGATGCTTAGTTGAAGCAATCAAAAGGGTTGATCAAGAAAAGCAAGCAACACCCAAAAGAGAGCTAGTCATGTATTTCAAGTGATATTCTAAGTAGTTCTCTCATACAAGCAAAGATGATATAATGAAGCAAGCCAACCACAACAAGAAAGTGCACTTGATCATAAGTGGTTTTCATTTCATATGGGTGAAGAATGGATTTATCTATGATAATTGGTCTTCACCAATCTTATAAATTGGACTTCACATTGCTATTGGAGTAATGAATTGGAATCTATGTGACTATCCTCTACTCCAACATAGCAAAGGTATCATTGAAATGTGCATGATCATTTCATCCCTTACTAGTATGCGGTTAGTGCATATAGTACATGCTTATTAGGATCATGCATGACAAACAAAAATTTTAGATTCATAGCCTACCACTATTGCTTGATTGTCTAAATGATCTAGTGGTATGAGTATGAATTTGTTCATGAGCTAGTGAACCCAAGTACTTGATCTAGTTTGGATTGCTAACAAATGACAAGTACAACATTGGCAAGATAACCCTTAGCATAAGGTGTGAAGAAGCTTGTCATTGGATCAAAACCGGACTTGGAATCTTAGGCAAATCAACATAGTTCAAGTCATACAAGAAGCTCATGACAATGATAAGAGTACAAGCACAAGACAACAATGAAAATGGATATCTAGTTTGTTTCAAGTAGTATCTAGACTCAAATTGATCTTCCAAGTGGTATTCACAAGTGGTGTCTAGATAATAATCTACAAGTGATATCTTACAAGTAGTACTCATGAAGATAGCAAATGTTCAAGAAGTGAATATTATTGTCAAATCCTTCAAAGTGAATCCATACAAGAAAATTCTTTCAAATGGTATCACATTTCTACTCATGGTATCTTCACGTGGTATCATTCATGCAAGACGATGGTTTCACAAGTGATCCTCAACCTTAAGTGATCAAATCAAGAAATGCTACCCTCATCTTCAAGTGGTATCTCAAGTGAATGACACATGCTATGACATAGGGGGAGGAGCCCCACCGATTGGTATCAAGGTCAAAGATCCTATGTGGAATCTCAAGAGCAACCATAAAGTTTGTCATTCCAACATGTGTGGTAATGTCCATCAAAAATGCAATATTCAAATTTCAACCATCTACCCCAATGCAAGTCTTTGTATCAATTAAGAAGATCACCTTTTATGGAAATTGATGACAAAGGGGGAGAAGTTGGACAAAGATATGCAAGATTTCCTTTTGAGGAGAGTTTGCTTTGGGAGAGAGATTGGAAAGATTGGACATGGACATGGACAAAGAGGGAGTAACATTGAAGAATGTAAGGGGATCAAACATTCTTGGACAAAGAAAGCACACAAGTAGGGGGAGCAAGCTCATGAACTTTGATTGATTATATTTGATATGTGCATAATTCATGTGCTTGCTTGCATTGCATAAGTTCTTAAATTCAATATGCATGCTTGTGTGGTGTATGTTAGTTATAGAACTTGAATGATGATTTGATAACTAGCATGCATAGGATGTTAGCTAGACTTGTGATTATCATGCAAAAACTAGAACCATGCTTATAATATTGATCTCATGGGGTTTCTAGTGTTTTTGATGTCTAGCTACTCATGATGCTAAGGATGGTGGCAAACTTGTGATTTTCAAATAGTATCAACCTACTAATTGGTATCAAGCTACAAAGGTTTATTCTATACACCTTAGCATCACTTAGTAGTGCTAACCCTCCCACAAATTTCATATTTATGCATATGTGCAAAGCTTGAAACCAAACCATTTGAGCACATATGTAGGGGGAGTTATCACTACCAAGTCGGATTTTATGGTGCTTATCCAAATCTTGACATAGAGCTTAAAAGTTGGATAAGTAACATTAAATCCAAAACAAGTTAGCAATTTACACTTTGGGTGAAGTGCTAGCTTGAAAAAGCTTATTTTCCATATCTTTGTAGAGTTGTCATCAATTACCAAAAAGGGGGAGATTGAAAGTTCCTTGTTTGGTTTTGGTAATTGAGTGACAACTTAGGTGGACTAATATGTGGTTATGTGAGATACACAGGAGATTAGTCCACATGTGATGGTGTCATGAAGGAGCTCATTGCATATGAGACATGACATGGAGTCATGTGACCAAGATGGAGAAGATCAAGATAAGGCTTGGCTCGAAGGACCGGTTGTGAAGGTGAAGGGCAAGTTGAGGCTTCGAAGCGAAGGACCATGCGATGGTGAAGCTTGGGCAAGACTTGGCGCCGACGGACCAATACAACGGTGAAGAGCAAGTGAGGTCAAGATCGATGGACCAATACGGTCACGTGATGATATGAAGTGAATCATATCATTTGGTGATTGGTTGGTGCATGTGTTGCATCAATGTCGGAGGAGATGGAGTGGAATGCGCAAGGCTAAGGTATAACCTAGGGCATTTCCATTTCACCGGTCATAGGTGTGTAGAGAAGTTTATGATCGGGTTTAGGATAGATGGCCGTACTATCAAGAGGGGCAAACTTGTTTGCATATCGGTCATCTAGTGCCACTTGAGCGATCTAACTGTGCATACGTGTTAGGATCGAGTGGCGAGGCAAGTTGAGTGCCTAATTCCTTCGAAAATGATTGAGAAAAAGCTAACACACAAGCACATGGAGATGTACACTTGTTGGTGTTGGCACATTTGCAAAGGTGGCGTTGGTCGCGCTGTGGTTTGCGGGTAGAGAGGGGTTTGGGTTCCTCTCTCCCTCCCGCCGAGCGTGCGAGCGCGGGATTCAGGCGATTTCGGGGAAATGAAATGCCTATTTTCCACTACGCCGAAAGTCGGAAAAGAAACGGAGGCGAACGGGGTCACTGAGGTGACCGGACGCTGCACCGGACGCGGTCATGGTATGACCGGACGCGTCCGGTCAGTACAGCGCAGGCGCGGG
This sequence comes from Saccharum hybrid cultivar R570, assembly GCA_038087645.1. Taxonomy (NCBI): domain Eukaryota; kingdom Viridiplantae; phylum Streptophyta; class Magnoliopsida; order Poales; family Poaceae; genus Saccharum; species Saccharum hybrid cultivar. The sequence continues at coordinate 1,594,619 of JAQSUU010000043.1, read as the reverse complement.
TGCTAGGGTTTGCAACCGGCGCGTCCGGTCACTCGCGGGACCGGCGCGTCCGGTCATGCGCCCAGAAGGAACTGAGGTTCACAGAGGACGATCGGACGCGAGGCGCGTCTGGTCACACATGATCGGACACGTCCGATCGTTGAAGGAGCTTACTGGACTCACACCGGACGCGGGCACTGTCGCGTCCGGTCATTGCGAAGAGCGCGTCCGGTCGTTGTTTCGCGGGCGCATGCTGTGTGACCGGTGCGTCCGGTCGTTCGAAGCAGCGCGTCCGGTCGTTGGTGTGACCGTTGAGGGTCAGTGACCGTTGGAGGATCGGACGCGGTGGAGCGCGTCCGGTCGTTTTGAGAGGCGCGTTCGGTCATAGGGTTTGACCGTTGGCGCAGTGACCGTTGGAGCATCGGACGCGGTGAGCGCGTCCGGTCAGTTACGACCGGCGCGTCCGGTCGTCCCGAGTTCTGCCCAGTGAAGGGGTAACGGCTCTATTTGACCGTGGGGTTATAAATAGATGCCTTGGCCGGCTGTGGCCGGCAGCTGAGCACACTTTAGCCTTGGTGGCTTGTGTGGTAGTGCTTGGAAGCCCTCTAACTCACTCATGCTTGATAGTGTTCATCGGATCGAGTGAGAGAGCGATTCTAGTGCGATTGCATCGTGAGGTTGCATCGAGTGGCACTAGGTGTTCGTGTTGCAAGCCGGTAGTGCTTGTTACTCTTGGAGGTTGCCACCTCCTAGACGGCTTGGTGGCTTGTGGCTCCGACGAAGCTCGCAAGAAGATTGTGCGAGGCTCCGGAGAAGCTTTGTGAGGGGGATCGCGAAGAGCAACTCTAGTTGAGCGTGTCATTGAGTTACCTCACTTGAGAGTGGTGTCTTGCGGTGCCTTGCGGGGCGTGCCTTGAGGGGCAAGTGACTTGAGGGTCACACCGAGGAACCATCTAAGTGTTGGTCGACACAACGGGGACGTAGCTTGGTGGCAACCAAGTGAACCTCGGGAGAAAATCACCGTGTCAACTTTGTCTACTCTTCTCGGTGGTTTGCATTCATGCAACACAAGCTTGTATTTACTTTCATATATACTTGTGCTTGTGTAGTTGCTCTCGTAACTAGTTTGCTTGTGTAGCTTGCTAGTTGTCTTCTTGCTTGTATAGCTAGAAGCTTCCCCTTGCGTGACTAATTTGGTTTGTGTAACCTTGTTAGTCACATTGCTTAGTTTGTGTAGCTAAGTGTTTTGCGCTCTCTAATTTGGCATTAGTTGCCTTGTTATTGAGCATTGCTAGTGAGCTTAGGCTTTGTGCGCTTTGCTTACTAGAATCGTGTAGGAGCTCCCTCTTGCTTGCAAAGTACTAGTGCATAGGTTTGTGTGACCTTGCTCTAGAATTAAATAGGAGAGCTCTTGCTAAGGAAAGCACCTTAGTTGCTTAATTAGGATCTTTGTGAGGTGCTTGTGAACTTAGTTAGAGGGGTGAAGTCTTGGCTAGACCGATAAGTTTAATTCCGCATTTGTTTTTAGTTAGCCAACACGCTTAAGTTTTAGAAAGGACTATTCACCCCCCCTCTAGTCCGCCATCTCGACCCTACAACTGCTACTAGCACGTCCTCCTGCGATCCTGTATGATGCGAGTGTATGAGTAAATATGCAAATGGAGCATCGGATGCGATGACATGTGATGATCATGATGGCATGATATGCAGATGAACACATTGTGATCTTATTGGATAGTATAGAGGTAAACCTTTCTACAACATAGTCAACATCATCCAAAGGTAGTTGCTACTAGTGCATGTCAACTACTGTATTCTCTTCTACTACTAATTTTCATTACTTTTACGCTAACTAACATATAGCCCTAACATAAGTGCTACTACACTTTATCAACACAACCATATTAACTTATCAAGTAACCTCAGCAAGTAATTTGATGCTTCAAAGATACACCAAAGCTTTACCATTAAACTAATCATACCTAAGAATATTACTTCATTTCACTTTTAAACTAGGGTTACAACAGTAACCTATATTTCTCGTATATATAAAAATCTATAAAAATTATAGTAGCATAACCATTTGATAATTAGCCTACCATAAAATTTTCATGACATTTGGATAAGTAAAACTGGCCACACAAAAATGACAAGCTTGAGGTATAAATGAGCAAGAAAAAAACTTTGTACTATGAAAAGTATCAAACAAAATATATTTAGTATTTTTTGTGTTCTACACAGTAAACAATCACTGTACAAAAATTATCACATGCATGTTTTATACAAAGTTTGCTCTCTAGCAAAAATAACAAAAATTAGCCATAATTAGCACTTGAACTACACATCAGAATTATTACATAGAACATGCATGACATATATTTTTCATATAAAGTACATCACCTAAGAAGACTAAGAAAACTAGAATCATATTTTTCTGAGCAACATGTGATTTACCATGCATTTTCTAAGAAAGTAGCAATTATATGAATTAAACAAAGCTCTATATAAAGGTATCACCAAATCCACATGCAACATTTTTCACAGGTAGATCTCATGACTAGAAACTCAACAAAATTGGTTTACAAATTTTGGACAAGTATTCTGCAAGCTATAGATTTTACAAGATTTAAATCAAATCTAAAATTCATTTCAAAACCCTTTCTTTTAAAATCTGGATTTGAAAATGCTACGTGCACCCTGCTCCAGGGCACCCGAGGCACTGGTAGCTAGGCCCCAGGGTTAACCCAACCCCACCTGTCGGCCACACGGAGCAGGGGAGCGGCGTTGCCCCATCGGAGCTCACCGCCGGTGAGGTTTCTGGCGGTGGAGCCGGCACCGTTGGGTTCCCCTCGCCACTACGTGTCTAACCGCGTAGAAGACGACGGTGATTACGGCGGTTGTCCATGCCAGCAACGTGAAGTGGCGGGCAGTGGCTCAAATTGCCATCGAGCAGGGCGCTACCGGCCACGGAGAGGCACGGGAAGAAGCGCATGAGTTACGCGATGCCGAGGCAGAGACGATGCATGCGAGAGAAGCGAGAAAGAGGGGGTGGAGTAGGGTCGGCGACGGTGGACCGCTGCGGCAGCCATGCTAGGGACGGAGAAGAATAGCCAAATCCGACATTTACCTTCGACGTCGGCGGTAGATGGCGAGCGCGGATGGGGCGCAAGGCCAAGCGAAACTCCGTGCGCTCGCTGGCGACTCGGGTGCGGCGGTGTCGAAGCGTGGTGGCTCAGCAATGGCGCTGCGGCCGTGGCTGCTGCTACTGTTGACACCTTTAACACCACCTAAGCTAGGTTGTCATCCCCAACATGACACTAAAGGTGCTGGTACTAAAATATACAAATGCTCCTCTAAAATAAATATGAAATCCGCAAGCGCACAGATAATACCGATGTAGCATTTTAACCGAGAGTAATCCATGTATCGTTATTTATATTTTTACCACTGGGAAGGGATGCTAAGGATAATGAATAATGAGCATCACTGCATGTGCTAATAGAGAGCATAACTATGTCTTTATTTATCTTCTCATACAGGGTAAGTGTCATAAGATAAATAATATATGAATAGTAATAAAGGATAACTGGTAAGCACATAGCCACATATAATGATAAACATCTCAATAGATTACTCTAGATATATAGCACTAGCATGGATTAGGACGAACTATAAGGATAAATCCTAAGTTATTCTAACTATAAGGTCAAAGCATATGATGATTAGTGCAATTACACTTAGCAATCATGGCAAGAAAAGGTTATATCTACGCATAGTGATATTATTAAGGAAGATACAGAACATAGTCATCACTTCCCTGTAATAGTTGTGCTTTGCCTGCCCTATACTCAGGAGGTGGACTACAAATGACTCAATAGGACTGTCACTCCCGCGATCTACCACAAGATCCAAAATATAGGGTGCAATCGCAGGTAAATACGGTATAGGCACCACGCCTACATAATGTTTACCACTCACCCATGAATTTAATGAGCAAGCGCTATATGATCCTATACTTAAATATAATTCTGATCGAACTATGCCAAGCATATAATCAAAGTAGACTAAGAACAATATAATTGAGAACATAATCAAATAGAGCAAAGTCATATCCAATATGATAGAATAGACTAAAGTCATATTCATACAAATGATAAACTAGATGAATAATATAAGAACAAATACAAAAGTTGGAGAGAATTACCAAGTATTCTCTTGATAGATCTAGAAATCAAGCAATGCTTGGCTCCTTCTAGTTCTAATCCTATGTAGCTATGCTAAACTAGAGATCTACTTGAGATGGTGACTCTAGGGCTTCTTTGAATAAAATGAGATGAATGAATTAGGGTTTCTCCTGGGGCCAGGGGCCTTGCTTATATAGCCCTCTAGAAAGCACCACAGCCCTTGGATCAAACTGACCTTGATGAACGATTATTATTGATCCTCAAAGGCGGTGGATACAGGATCCACGAGGTTGCATCTAATTGGCCACCTGGGTGGGGTGGGCGCCTAGGCCCAGGGGTGGCCGCCCCTGCTGCCTGGCCTGTGGGCCCTACCCTCCGGGGGAATATCTTCTCGAGTCTTCTAGAGTATTCTTTTTCATAGTATGGTCGGTTTCTCTCTATGTAAATCTGACATGTGGACCTCCTTTAGTTATTTCCTGATAACCCCCTATAGAAATAGATATTCACCAAAACTCGTGGAATTCTATCAGTGTAACCCCTATATCTAGATAGTATTTATATTTAGATCATTTCACATGCTATGTTGATGGTTAAAAATGATACTTATCTACCGTCAATAGCTGCGCTGCGGGGAAACGATGGCAAGGTGGGAGCGGGGAATGGAGTGGAGTGGAGTAGGACGAGCGGGGCACGGTTAAGGCGAGCGTGCGCATTGCGGGGGCCACTGGAGTGCCACCTGTACGCCGTCACCGATGATTGGCCTCCACGCGGCGGTCACGGCCTGACACCGGTCGACGCGGGCGTGCGCAAACGCGAGAAGGAGCACGGATGCGAAAGCAAGGCCAGCTTCGGCCGTGGGCCGAGAAAGGGAGCGACGACCCGCTAAGGAAGGTAAATTCATTTTTCTTTTTATTTTCAAACAAAACAACCCCCATTTTTCTTCATTTTGAGCAATTAAAAAGCATTTTAACAAATTGGTCCAAAAATAAAAGTTGTTTAGAATTTTAAACTCTACAACTTTGCTTTAGAGTAAAATTTGAAATTCCAAATAGATTTTGAATTAGAGATTCAAAGTTCATATTAATTCAAAAACTCAATTTTCTAATTTATTTTTAAAAGAAAATTTTGAGAAACTTTTAAATAGAAAACTTGCTCCAAATTTTACGCTAAACATTTCTAAATTATTTGCACTACCAAACAAACTTGTTTATTGACCTAAACAAGCACACACATGGCATAATTTTATTTAAACAAGCACATGCAACATTTATGTTTCGAAGTCATGTTTCATATGTTTCAAACTGATGTTTCCTTTATATTTCATGTGATTATGAATGCACGATGATGCTCACACACATGATTTGCAATGCTTAATGCGTGCTTAACACCCGCGGTGTTATAGCCCTCCCCTTATAAGAATCTCGTCCTGAGATTTTGAGTTACAAATCATTTGCTATAAAAATCTTTATAAGCGTTTTGCAGATATTCTCCTGTTTTCCATGTCGTGTCACCGTCATCATGATGATTCCACTGTATCTTATATGTTCTCACCACTTTATTCTGAGTGACTCGATCCTTAGTGTCCAAAACCCGAACTAGTTGCTCACGGTATTCTAAGTCTGATTTGATCCGAATGCCCTGAGGTTCTATTCTCTCTTCCGAAACACGCAAACACTTCTTCAATTGCGATACATGAAAGACTTTAAAGATCAAACCCATCGCTTCTTGTAGATGTAACTTATAAGCCACGGGACCCTTTTTCTCTACTATCTTATACGGTCCTACAAACCTAGTAGCGAGCTTCTTCTTGATCCCAAACCATTTATTCTTCATTGGAGTAACTTTCATATAGACGTAGTCACCAACATTAAATTCTAGCGGTCTCCTTCTTTTATCTGTGTAACTTTTCTGACGTGATTGTGCAGCTTTCATGTTTTGTTGGATAATACAGACCTTTTTCTCAGCCTTGTCAACAAAATCGATCCCGTAGAACCTTCTCTCTCCAGGTTCAATCCAATTCAATGGTGTCCTACACTTTCTGCCATACAGTGCTTCAAATAGAGCCATCTTGATACTTTCTTGGTAGCTATTGTTGTAAGCAAACTCTACCAAAGGTAACTATGATTCTCATGAACCCCTAGACGATAACACACAAGCTCTAAGCATATCTTCTAGCACAGTATTAACTCTCTCTCTCTCTGTCCATCTGTCTGTGGATGGTAAGCAGTACTACTGTTGACACTTCTAACACCACTTAAGTTAAGTTGTCATCCCTAGCATGGCGTCATAAGTGTTGGTATAGAACTGCTCCTCTTAGAATAAAAATGGGATCCGTAAGCGTACAGATAAAATACCATCGTAGCACTTCACTAGGAAATATTCCAGGTATCGTTAATTTATATTTAGCTCAAGGGAAAGAACTAAGGACTTAAACCTAAAGGGATGGATTTGCAAAATACGACTACTTATGAGAAATCAATCGCATAGTCACTTACTTTGGCAGGGGGATAAACCATGATAAATAAATATAATTCAATTGTAAAGCATAGGGAATAAATCACGCATAGATTAAAGATAGACTACTCATCATAAAGGTAGGTTGACGTCTGATTAGTTCAAGAGATTGAATTCTAGGTAGGTTCTAATCTACTAAGTTATTCATCTACTCTAGCAAACACACTATCATATATAGCATAAAAGACTCTTAATCTATGTATAAGAAATATTACTAAAGAAAGCCAGAATATAGCATGACTTCCTACGTAATGTTGTTTCTGCCTATCCTATCAATGGAGGGTGGACTATATAAGACTCAATAGAACTGTCACTTCCACGAACTACCACACGACCCGGCCAATAGGATACATTTGCAAGTAAATAGCATCTAAGCACCATGCTTACATGTGATCTACCACTTAACCCCCTCACGAAGAGAACTAAGCGCTTTGCAAACATATACATAAACTCATTATCGATCATAACCATATCAAATGTACTACTAGAGCAAACTAGGAACATAATAAATAGAAACATAATCATATTAGAATAAAGTCATAGAGCAAAGATACAAAATAGTACCAATACTTTAATGACGAAGATCCGAATTTCGAGCACAAGTCGCCCGACTCTTCCTCTATCTAGTCTAAACCTATGTAGAAGTTGAAGAATTAGAGTAGCTATTCTAATTCTCTGGTGGAGAGAAACTCTCTAAACCCTAGCTCTACTGATGGCTCTCTCTGCTAATGAATTGCTAATTGAATTAGGGTTTCTCCTGGGGTGAGGGGCCTTGCTTATATAGCCCTCTAGGAAGCACCACAGCCCTCGGATCAAACCGACCTTGATCTACGGTTTTTATTCATCCTCAAAGGCGGTGGAGGCATGATCCACGAGGTTGCACCTGATTGGACACCTGAGTGGGGCGAGCGCCCAGGGCTAGGGGCGGCCGACCCACTTGTCAGCCCATTTGGCCCTCCCCTTTGAGGGGGTGCCTTCTCGAGTCTTCTAGATTATTCTTTTTAATAGTAGGGTTGATTTCTCTCTGTAAATCTGACATGTGGGTCTCCTTTATTCTTTTCCTGATAACCTCCTGCAGGAATAGACATTCACCAAAACTCATGGAAATTATTAGTTTAAAACCCCTAAGTCTAAGGTGAAGCTCATTTTAACCCTTCTTTTGATCCTTGTTGACTTATAAAATTGATGGTTAATTACCATCAACAACTATGACCCAAACTAGTACCCAAACCTTTATGTAGGCGCTCCCAAAAATAAGCGATAAACTGTGACCCTCGGTCAGACAATATAGTCTTTAGTATACCATGCAACTGAACAATTTTTGCAATATACTTATTAGCATACTGAGACGATCGAAATGTTGTCTTGACTGGCAAAAAGTGAGCTGATTTAGTAAGGCGATCTACAATCACCCAAATCGAATCATTTCTCTTCAGGGTGGTTGGAAGACCGGTGATGAAATCCATACTTATATTATCCCATTTCTAATCTAGTACTGACAAAGGTTGCAATAAACCCGTAGGTCTCATGTGAAGAGCTTTCACTCTAGAACACGTGTCACAACGAGCAACATACGCTGCAATCTCCTTCTTCATCTTTGTCCACCAATAATGAGGTCTCAGTTCTTAATACATTTTGCTACTTCCAGGATGGATAGACAACTTAGAATGATGAGCTTCATCCATCAGTTTGTTCTTGAGCTCTCGATCTTTAGCTACGACAAGATAATCATTGAACCATAACACTCCTTGTTCATCCATTCTAAAGTGCTTACTTGGTTCTTTCTTTATTTTCTCCTTGATATGAAATATTCCCTTGTTTGTTTTCTAACCCTCAATGATCTTGCTCTCTAAGGTACAACTAATCTAAATATTATGCAATACAGCAGGATGCATCAAATTGAACCCATCTTCGAACAAAGGTTGCATAGTAAGAGAATGTGACTTTCTACTTAAGACATCTGCTACTACGTTAGCCTTTCCCAGATGATAGTGCACATTCAGGTTATAATCCTTGAACAGATCTAACCATCTTCTCTGTTGCATATTCAATTCAGACTGAGTAAATATGTATTTGAGACTCTTGTGATCAGTGAAGATATTACACACATTCCCAAGCAGATAGTGTCTCCAAATCTTTAGAGCATGCACAATGGCAGCGAGTTCTAAATCTGAGTTGGATAGTTAACCTCATGTTTCCTCAACTGGCGAGAGGCATAGGCAATGACTCTTTCATCTTGCATAAGAACACACCCTAAACCATTCTTGGATGTATCGCAAAACACATCAAACAGCTTCTCTATATCCGGCTACGCCAGAACAGGAGCAGTGGTTAGCAATTCCTGCAAGGTGCAGAAAGCTACCTCACACCCCTCTGTCCAAGCAAATTTATGGTCCTTCTATAGCAAACTCATTATTGGTTTGGCGATCTTCGAGAAATCTGGTATAAAACGATGATAGTAACCGACTAACCCAAGAAAACTTCAAACCTCATGAACGGTGGTTGGTGCCTTCCAATCCATAACCTCTTGTACCTTGCTAGGATCTACCGAGATTCCATCTTCTGATAACACGTGACCAAGAAAAGGAACTATCTTCAGCCAAAACTCACATTTACTAAACTTGGCATACAACTGATACTCTCTAAGTCTGGTCAAGATAATTATTAAATGCGCTGCATGATCTTCCTCGTTCTCTTAGTATACTATAATGTCATCAATGAACACAATCATAAACTTATCTAATTTCGGCATAAAGACCAAATTCATTAGATACATAAAGTATGCAGGGGTATTTGTCAGACCAAAGGACATAACAAGATACTTGTACACACTATATCTGGTGGAAAACACGATCTTCGGTATATCTTGTGGTCTAATCTTGATCTGATGGTACCCTAATCTTAAATCTATCTTAGAAAATACATTGGCTTTTGACAGTTGATCAAACAAGATATCAATCCGAGGTAGTGGATACTTGTTTTTAATCGTCACCGCATTCAGTGGCCTATAGTTCATGCACATCCGTAAGGAGTTATCCTTCTTCTTCTTCACGAACAGTGTCGGACATCACCATTCAGACGAACTTGGACGAATCAGACCCTTGGTCAACAGATCCTGGAGTTACTTCTTCAACTCGGCTAATTCATCTGGAGGCATCCGATAAGGTCTTCTTGAGATCGGTGGTATTCCAGGGATTAACTCAATGGCGAACTCAACCTCTCTATCTGGTGGAAGACCGGGTAACTCATCTGGAAACACGTCCGAAAACTTGCACACTACCGAAATCTTGGCTAAAAGAGTGGATTGGACTGCACAAGTCGTACTTGTCAGATCTATTCTTCGAGGTAAGACTACTTGAAACGTGCCTTCTCCAACAGGTTCCTTGAGGGAAATAGTTTTTACTCCAACATCAATCACTAGTCCTATCTTATTCATCCAATTCATTTCCATAATTACATCCAAAACTAGCCCTAGCATAACTATCAAGTTAAGCTTATATTGTATGTCTGCTATATTTAAGGTTACCCCCTGAATTATCTGATTAGTTAACAGATTAGCTGTGGCAGAACCGCCTAATTTAATACCCTCCCAAGAGTACTTGTCTTCCATTAGACACTAAGTACCCAAGGGAGAGCACTAAACTCTGCGATTCCGTCGAGCACACCCGAGGGAGAACTCGAAAATCCACATTTTTACCTCAGGATCATAAATGAGAGATAAAGCTTACAACATCTTTACCATTTCTTACATCACTTTTAGTACAACATCAGGGTAATCCATTGTTTAATTATAACAGCAGAAATTAAAATGTTATCAGAGTTCAGCGAAAATGAAACCATTTGATGATGAGTTAAATATTATCATGATGAACATTTATATACAAGAATTCATAATAGGTGGTAAATCTTTCCTTTGTAAAACATTTTTGGTGAGAGTTATAAATCAACTCTATATCCGCAACGTAAGGGAAATCCTCACTGAGCCCACCAGGAGGTTTCCACACCTAAAAGTCAGCTTCAAGAACACCTGTCACCTGCAACAGGGTAGAACAAACCCTGAGTACTCAATTGTACTCTGCAAGACTTACCCGTCAGAAGGAAAGAAAAGACTCCAAGGATATGCAAGGCTATCTGGCTTGTGGGTCATTGCAACTGCAGGAAGCATTACTAAAGGTGCATCCTTATATTTAACTTTTATTAGCAGTCATCGGTAGTTCATTAACCCACCATTCTAGTAAGCACCTGTTCTACTTTCAAGCAAAGGTTGAGCCATCAGAACCATTTTTCCATCCTTCATCTTTCATTTCTTACTACGGTGCCAGAGTGCAGTCAAGTCGTACCGTCACGTAGAAACGGCGATTCGCGAATCAATGTGCCCAGCTGGGTACCCCGAAAAACACACGCCTCGCTCGTACCCCAGGCACGAGCGAGACCAACCCGTTCCACTCCTGTCATAGGTTCCAGGTCCCCGTCCAAACTTGGACTCTAAGCCCCCACACTTGAGGCCCGGCCTCAAAGTGGTGCTTAGACCTCCACCTATCCCACCTCCAATCAGTCGGTCCGGAAAGAGCCGGAGCCCATGACAAGAGAGTAACAAGTCTTCCTAGCCCCCATCCGCTAGTATATGCTCGGGATAATAAATCTGTGACTTGACCGGGGATCCAGTGCAACGAACGGTCCTTAATCGACACAGGCGGGACAAATGCAACCAGAGCCTCGCTCGGATTGCCCAACAAAGTCCATATCCAATTTCAAGTACAACCCCGCCCGGTCTCCAATTATTCTCCACATATATATATATCATCCATGTGATAGTAACATGATAATAGTAACAATAATATATTTCCTATCTCTCGCGAGTGACAGGCAATCACTCGACTTCTACCGGAGTCCTGTAGCATAGCAATCTACACGATCTTGACATACTAGTAAGACTCATGGGATCAGGATATATATATGCAAGTGGGTTTCATTCAACTCCTTAAAACTTAATGCACAAGCATAAATAAAGTGCAGCATAATAGAGGTTATGCACCGGGGCTTGCCTGGGTAAAATATCATTATAACTAAGTTCCATCCGCGGGGTGTGGTCACCATCACACCTTCTTTTGGTTACTCCAGTTAATCCACGATCGCACCTAAATGGTATACATCGTTGCAATATACTTGTCTAAGCGAAATATGCATAAACAAGATATTTAAAAGACGAAAGAGATAAGTTGGAGCTTAGCCAGGGCAACAGGTCGGCAGAGACGGAGTCACATGAGGACGTCACTATGCCGCGGACGTGCGGAGGCAACTGGAGCGCGGTCGCCGGTGTACGAACTGCCTCGAGGGGAACCGTATGTCTAAACTTCTCCCTAAGCTACATGCTTGCGCGAAGAACCAAACTGGAAAGCCTTGAGCTGGTGGATTGGAAAGGCAGAGAATGGTGCGATGGCGCGCTGCCGGGGAGAGTGGGCACCCGAGCCAGCTAGGTCATTTAAGGAGAGCGGCTCCGGCTCAAGGTGGCAGGGCGTTCGCGCGTGCCCAGACAACAGGACGCGAAGGCTTGGTGCGACGCAAATGAATGGAGCGGCCAGACCGAGCGGAAACCACTGGCATCGACTAGCGAAGTCAAGCGTGCAAAGACGCGTCACCACCGACGTAATGACCGGTGTCACTGACCAGACTTGGTGGGCAGGTCCTTGAGCCCCGTCCTTGCCTTGAAGGAACATGGAGGGCGCTGGCGTAGCGTACACGGCGGCAGCGGTGCAGCAGGCCTCGGCCAGCCGCAGCAGCGGCAGAGGTACGCAGCCATGTGCGTGTTTGATGGATTTTTTTTTTCCAGAATCAAATCCATATGTACACCCTTGTCCAAGCGTACTATCAAGCATATAAAAAAGGAAAATACATATGGAGATACATATGCGTTGTCACGTATATGCAGGCAAAGAAACTAGCAGGCTTCTTCATGTAATGAGAAAGAGAGAAGCTAACATGCTGCAGCCCGGCCCATGCATGCATGTATACACCTCGACGTGCGACCAAAGAAGCTAGCAAGCTAACGGGTATGTATACGTTCAACCAAAGAAGCTAGCAACCATTTTTATTGGCTTATACATAGCATAGTGCCATGCATGCACGCAAATGCACCTCGACGTGTAAATGGAAGAAGCTAGCAAGTGCCCTTCATGATACGTATGTGCACTTGTATATGACCGAGACTGGCTGTAGGGCGCGTGTGTACGCCGGTCCAAGGTGTGTATAATAACTGAAGTATAGTCGCTGCCGTGAATGGTGATCGACTGCTCATAGTACTAGCAAGCATCACTGATGGAAAGTGAGCTCGATCGATCGATCGTCCTGATGGAACCTCATTAAAATTTTTGGACAAGACGACGAGCTGAGTCGGTCAGACCTGTATGCCTGCCTGCATGTACCCTCTCCCTCTGCACACGGCCGGCTGAGGCAAATCCTGGTGAAGACGAGCGGAGCAGTCGAAGTTAAGGTCATGTTGCGGCAGCAGCGCGTTCAGACACCATGAATGCTGGGGCAATGACTTGACTCTTCTGACTCAGTGGAATAGCGGCGGCAGCTGGTTCATGTACGGCAAAATTCGTGGCTTGCCACATGCACTCCATAATAGCCTAGGGCAGACGACGGCAGCGAGCAGCAGTGTTCCTTTTCAAAAGGACATGCAAGGCGTGAGTGTGTGCATCAGACATGAGTGTAGGTGCATGCGTAAGTGTGTACGTGAGGTGTGCGTGTGTTTGTTTCAAATTTCTTTTTGTTTCTTTTCTTTTACCAAAATAAATACGTAATTAAGTAAATTACAATATCCCATTATTCCTTTGTTACTAATCTAAATACACACATGTATATATCTATTATATAATTATACATATATTTATCTATAGAGATACACTCGAAAAAATAAATAAATTCTACACTACTTTAAATAATATAGCAACACGCTTATCAAATCGAAATACGTGAGTGTATACCACACTGGTTTTATAGAATTTGTTTTCGCGCTAAGTGATTAAAATGACTTATTCTATTTTTCTTATTAAGATCACAATAGCATATTTTCACCTAAAATAAACTAAGTTACAACACTCATGTAGTTTTTCCTAACTACAGAAATGAGTCATATAAGATTCGGTATCATTTCATGTGCGATTAAAGTTTTAAAAAAAAACCGAGAACTCGTTTTGCTAATTTCTTTTAGGCCTTAATCGCATGCTAACTAAGCTAGTAACACCAGGGATGTTACATCCTTCCCCCCTTGAAAAGGATCTCGTCCCGAGATCCGGAGCAAGAAACAAATGAGGGAAACGCGATTACATTTCTTTGAGCAGAGATTAAAATAGGAGATTACACGACTTTGAATACTAATCACTCAGGGATCTAGAGACACACGGCTAAGAACAATATGATACAACTTATAACCTCTCTAGAAACCGACGGAGACGGGGACAGTGGAAAAGCAGAAGGAAAACGATTATCCAGAACATGGCGTATGCCCTACAAAGCCAGAAATTGGAGACTGGTACAAAGATCATCGCGAACTCTAAAACCTAAACTAACAAGAGATGAACTTGAACTTCTACAACAGAAATCAGATCCCTTCTTCTCAAGTTACACCATCGCCTCTGACTAGTAACCCTAGATCTGCGAGCAACGGCTGGATCTCGTAGCTCTACCTCCAACTACTTTCTTCCTGACTACTTCCCGAGCTTCTCCCACCAGAGCACAGATGGAGGAAGTCGATACTATGAGCTCTACTCTGGATCTGGGGGTTGAATGGAGGAGAAGCAAGCAAGGTGGCATCTTATAGCTGGTGAACGGAGGAGGTGGTGCAGCGCACCGGAAGTGGAGGCAGCGCAGAGGGGAATCACTAGGGAAGGGTCACGAGGTGGGGAGGGCGTTGGCCATGGTGCGCTCCCTGTGCGAGCTTGAGTGGGGCAAAGGAGAAAGGAGGGGACGGGGTTCGCTCGACCAGGCGGCGTGCGAGCAACGGGGCCCCAAAGGAAAAGAAAGAGGGGGGGTCTGGTACAGGAACGAGAGCGAAAATCGAGAGCCGACACGGGTGCCGGGATCAGAGGGGCGTACTATGCGACAAGACGAGGCGAGTGCGGCACAACGCCGTGGCCACGCGAGAACGGCACACGTGGGCCCCACCACAAACGGCGTCCGCAGGGCACGCAGTGACAACGACCCGGCGTATGTAGCGTGACCGAGCCGATCACAGTAACGACGTCAAATCGGGCGATGCAATTTCTCTGACCTACGTGCGGGCTAACTTTCCTGTTGCTTTTCTCTTTCTTCTTTTCCTTTCTTCAAAAACCTTGTTACCCCTGTTACTTTGACAGAGCACAATTCCATCAACCCGTTGTGGATTTCCCGTTTGAACACAAGGATATTTTTACCAAAGAAAATTTTTTATAGCAAGAGCGATACCGCGGTGTAACTCGGTAAAAGCACTTGGTCAACAACCTCGATACCAGCGCGCGCCGAGCAGCGTCACCATGTGGCAGCTGTTCCACAGGTGGCCCTCGGTTCCGTCGCGGCACCATAAGCTATTAACTAAGTAACTATTACCAACTTACTCGCAGTAAAAACAACGGGTCATAGACCACAGAATCAGAGGAGTAAGGGAAAATTCAGGCAACACAGGTTCCTTTCAAAATAAGGAACAAGTAAAGTAAATCCCAAGGCGGATTTAAATCAAGGGAATTCAAGTGTTCTGCTGGGACATCCACAATTAGTGATACAGTGTCCTCTGTTTTCCAATCCCGGCCGATCTGCTGCATCGGAAAAGTTGTTCCCCTTGTAACATGCTTATTGTCGTCTCAAGAACCCTAAGCAAATCGAACGAGGTCTAAAGAAAAAAAACGACGTAACAAACACAACGGATAAAGCAAATACTCAGCACCAACATCCTTACACGGGGGCAACATACAGGCATACACTCTCCCACACTCGACACATCGCTCGAAACGTACAACCAGGCGGCCTTAACAACTACGGCTGCGGTACAACGGAAAGACTACAACACTAGGGGACAACGATGAAAAGCACTACTAGCAACAGATACATCTCCCCTAGGACAACTAATCTACTTCGTCGGCCCAAACGGCTTCCTTCCTGGGCTCCTGGGGTTCTTCTGCTGCACTAGGTCGTGGATCTGCTCCTTCTTGTGGTGGTGGCTGGGTGAGGGGAAGCAATGACTCTACTTCTGAGGCTTCCGTGGGCGGAGGTGCTGCAAAACCAGTTCTCCTTCTCTCCAGCGGATGGACAGGGATCCCCTCTAGGATTAAGGGTTCCTGCCTTTCCGTGGCGAGCGTCCTACGCTTGGCCCTTGTGGCAAGATAGGCGTCCTCCAGCTCCTGGGCATGACGGTCTTGGTCCACCTTGACGGCCTCCACCATGGCAGCCTCTCGACTCTCAGCAGCTGCTAGATTGGCATGAGCTTCAGCAAGCTGCACTTCGAGCATCCTGGAGAAGATCTCGGCTTCCTCAGCTCGGTGGAGACACTCTCTCAGCTCCGAGGCCTGCCGGTCGTACTGCTCATCCAGAGCGAGCAAGTACGTGGTCAGGTGCACCACAGTCGGGTTGTCCTCTTGCACGTCCTGACCCCGTAAGGTCTCCATGCGAGCCCTCCATACTCGCCGATTCTTGTCCAAAGGTGGAAAGAACCGCATGGGGGTACGAGCAATGGGCTGCTCATAGATCTGGCACAGATGCCGCAAGGCTTTGCGGGCCACAACCTGGTAGGTGTCGCCGAAGCGAAACCCGGTTGTGGTCACATTCCAGGCTTCAGTGACGTCGGGAAACTCCTCACTCTTGCCGATGTAGATGGTGACCTTGCATCGCTCTGTGCCATGCTTCATGTACTCACGACCCTCATACTCAGGACGCTCCCGAATGCCGAGCTTTTGCAGGGTAGCATACAGGATTTTGGGAAAACCCTCGGTGTTTAGGCAGTAGCTGCTAACCCAAACTCCTGCCATCCTAGGTGGGTGGTGGTTGCAAGGAAGGCTTGAGGAGAAGCTTGCTCAAGAGAAAAGGGCTAAGCGAACTGGAATGCACTGAGTGGTGACACAAAGTGGCTGGGCTTGGCCCCCTTAAGAAGGCAGAGCGGCCAGTGGTCCTGGCGCAGACCACCCTCGAGCCATGCGTGGGAACCAGTAAAAGTACAACAACAGGATTTTTACGCACACGAGGTGGGCGGTGTCCGAGGCCATAAAGACTAGCACGGTTGCAGGGCAGAGGTCCGACAAGGGTGCAGAAGGAGTGCCGAAAACGTAAGCCCCGACAGTCGTGAATCACAAGCGAATGCGAAACACGAAGCCACCGTACAACAGTAACTCCGGGACAGGGACGCGTGGTACCTAGAACAGGCACCTGCAAGTAAGACTCGCACGATGACTATAACAATACAGCGCGTCTGACTTTAGGACCGCACGCTACACACCAGTTAGTTTACCGGACGAAAGCCTACTTAAACTTATTCCGAATACTTAACTATAGTAATAAGGCTACTTATATAACTTTGTATGCAAACGCCCTAACTTTTTACAAAAATGTGTTGTCAAATTTTAATTTAGAAAAGGGTTTTGAAGCTTTATTTCCTCATTTATGCTCTGATACCACCTGTGGCAGAACCGCCTAATTTAATACCCTCCCAAGAGTACTTGTCTTCCATTAGACACTAAGTACCCAAGGGAGAGCACTAAACTCTGCGATTCCGTCGAGCACACCCGAGGGAGAACTCGAAAATCCACATTTTTACCTCAGGATCATAAATGAGAGATAAAGCTTACAACATCTTTACCATTTCTTACATCACTTTTAGTACAACATCAGGGTAATCCATTGTTTAATTATAACAGCAGAAATTAAAATGTTATCAGAGTTCAGCGAAAATGAAACCATTTGATGATGAGTTAAATATTATCATGATGAACATTTATATACAAGAATTCATAATAGGTGGTAAATCTTTCCTTTGTAAAACATTTTTGGTGAGAGTTATAAATCAACTCTATATCCGCAACGTAAGGGAAATCCTCACTGAGCCCACCAGGAGGTTTCCACACCTAAAAGTCAGCTTCAAGAACACCTGTCACCTGCAACAGGGTAGAACAAACCCTGAGTACTCAATTGTACTCTGCAAGACTTACCCGTCAGAAGGAAAGAAAAGACTCCAAGGATATGCAAGGCTATCTGGCTTGTGGGTCATTGCAACTGCAGGAAGCATTACTAAAGGTGCATCCTTATATTTAACTTTTATTAGCAGTCATCGGTAGTTCATTAACCCACCATTCTAGTAAGCACCTGTTCTACTTTCAAGCAAAGGTTGAGCCATCAGAACCATTTTTCCATCCTTCATCTTTCATTTCTTACTACGGTGCCAGAGTGCAGTCAAGTCGTACCGTCACGTAGAAACGGCGATTCGCGAATCAATGTGCCCAGCTGGGTACCCCGAAAAACACACGCCTCGCTCGTACCCCAGGCACGAGCGAGACCAACCCGTTCCACTCCTGTCATAGGTTCCAGGTCCCCGTCCAAACTTGGACTCTAAGCCCCCACACTTGAGGCCCGGCCTCAAAGTGGTGCTTAGACCTCCACCTATCCCACCTCCAATCAGTCGGTCCGGAAAGAGCCGGAGCCCATGACAAGAGAGTAACAAGTCTTCCTAGCCCCCATCCGCTAGTATATGCTCGGGATAATAAATCTGTGACTTGACCGGGGATCCAGTGCAACGAACGGTCCTTAATCGACACAGGCGGGACAAATGCAACCAGAGCCTCGCTCGGATTGCCCAACAAAGTCCATATCCAATTTCAAGTACAACCCCGCCCGGTCTCCAATTATTCTCCACATATATATATATCATCCATGTGATAGTAACATGATAATAGTAACAATAATATATTTCCTATCTCTCGCGAGTGACAGGCAATCACTCGACTTCTACCGGAGTCCTGTAGCATAGCAATCTACACGATCTTGACATACTAGTAAGACTCATGGGATCAGGATATATATATGCAAGTGGGTTTCATTCAACTCCTTAAAACTTAATGCACAAGCATAAATAAAGTGCAGCATAATAGAGGTTATGCACCGGGGCTTGCCTGGGTAAAATATCATTATAACTAAGTTCCATCCGCGGGGTGTGGTCACCATCACACCTTCTTTTGGTTACTCCAGTTAATCCACGATCGCACCTAAATGGTATACATCGTTGCAATATACTTGTCTAAGCGAAATATGCATAAACAAGATATTTAAAAGACGAAAGAGATAAGTTGGAGCTTAGCCAGGGCAACAGGTCGGCAGAGACGGAGTCACATGAGGACGTCACTATGCCGCGGACGTGCGGAGGCAACTGGAGCGCGGTCACCGGTGTACGAACTGCCTCGAGGGGAACCGTATGTCTAAACTTCTCCCTAAGCTACATGCTTGCGCGAAGAACCAAACTGGAAAGCCTTGAGCTGGTGGATTGGAAAGGCAGAGAATGGTGCGATGGCGCGCTGCCGGGGAGAGTGGGCACCCGAGCCAGCTAGGTCATTTAAGGAGAGCGGCTCCGGCTCAAGGTGGCAGGGCGTTCGCGCGTGCCCAGACAACAGGACGCGAAGGCTTGGTGCGACGCAAATGAATGGAGCGGCCAGACCGAGCGGAAACCACTGGCATCGACTAGCGAAGTCAAGCGTGCAAAGACGCGTCACCACCGACGTAATGACCGGTGTCACTGACCAGACTTGGTGGGCAGGTCCTTGAGCCCCGTCCTTGCCTTGAAGGAACATGGAGGGCGCTGGCGTAGCGTACACGGCGGCAGCGGTGCAGCAGGCCTCGGCCAGCCGCAGCAGCGGCAGAGGTACGCAGCCATGTGCGTGTTTGATGGATTTTTTTTTTCCAGAATCAAATCCATATGTACACCCTTGTCCAAGCGTACTATCAAGCATATAAAAAAGGAAAATACATATGGAGATACATATGCGTTGTCACGTATATGCAGGCAAAGAAACTAGCAGGCTTCTTCATGTAATGAGAAAGAGAGAAGCTAACATGCTGCAGCCCGGCCCATGCATGCATGTATACACCTCGACGTGCGACCAAAGAAGCTAGCAAGCTAACGGGTATGTATACGTTCAACCAAAGAAGCTAGCAACCATTTTTATTGGCTTATACATAGCATAGTGCCATGCATGCACGCAAATGCACCTCGACGTGTAAATGGAAGAAGCTAGCAAGTGCCCTTCATGATACGTATGTGCACTTGTATATGACCGAGACTGGCTGTAGGGCGCGTGTGTACGCCGGTCCAAGGTGTGTATAATAACTGAAGTATAGTCGCTGCCGTGAATGGTGATCGACTGCTCATAGTACTAGCAAGCATCACTGATGGAAAGTGAGCTCGATCGATCGATCGTCCTGATGGAACCTCATTAAAATTTTTGGACAAGACGACGAGCTGAGTCGGTCAGACCTGTATGCCTGCCTGCATGTACCCTCTCCCTCTGCACACGGCCGGCTGAGGCAAATCCTGGTGAAGACGAGCGGAGCAGTCGAAGTTAAGGTCATGTTGCGGCAGCAGCGCGTTCAGACACCATGAATGCTGGGGCAATGACTTGACTCTTCTGACTCAGTGGAATAGCGGCGGCAGCTGGTTCATGTACGGCAAAATTCGTGGCTTGCCACATGCACTCCATAATAGCCTAGGGCAGACGACGGCAGCGAGCAGCAGTGTTCCTTTTCAAAAGGACATGCAAGGCGTGAGTGTGTGCATCAGACATGAGTGTAGGTGCATGCGTAAGTGTGTACGTGAGGTGTGCGTGTGTTTGTTTCAAATTTCTTTTTGTTTCTTTTCTTTTACCAAAATAAATACGTAATTAAGTAAATTACAATATCCCATTATTCCTTTGTTACTAATCTAAATACACACATGTATATATCTATTATATAATTATACATATATTTATCTATAGAGATACACTCGAAAAAATAAATAAATTCTACACTACTTTAAATAATATAGCAACACGCTTATCAAATCGAAATACGTGAGTGTATACCACACTGGTTTTATAGAATTTGTTTTCGCGCTAAGTGATTAAAATGACTTATTCTATTTTTCTTATTAAGATCACAATAGCATATTTTCACCTAAAATAAACTAAGTTACAACACTCATGTAGTTTTTCCTAACTACAGAAATGAGTCATATAAGATTCGGTATCATTTCATGTGCGATTAAAGTTTTAAAAAAAAACCGAGAACTCGTTTTGCTAATTTCTTTTAGGCCTTAATCGCATGCTAACTAAGCTAGTAACACCAGGGATGTTACATTAGCCCCGGCGGAACTTATCCGATAAGAACATTCCAATTTAACTATCTTTTGCTCATACTTTCTTGCAAATGCTTGACTTATAAATAAATGGGATGATCCAAAATCAAATAAAACAACTGTAGGATGGTTGTTGATAGAAAATATACTAGCTTTCATAGGCTCTTCTTTTGGGATGTCATCTATGGTGGTACGGTGCACATGAGCTTGATATTGGTTATGATGTTTCTTGGGAAAAGGGCAAAACTTCGCAAAGTGTCTAGACTGGTTGTAGTTGAAGCACAGTCCTCTTACTTGCGTAGCAGCTCCAGATGAACTACCTTGTCCTACCTTGGCCTATGGTACCACCATCTTGAATGGCTTCTGATTTCTCTGAGGTTGCTGGGCATTCTGATTCTTCCTCTGCGGTGGTCTGAACCTTACACTAGGAGCAGGTAGATGATACACAGAACGATTGGCCATCGGGGCTCTTGGCTAGGACAGACCTAACTCAAAGCCCCTCTTGCGAGTCTTGGATGCAGCATACACATTGTTGTTCTTCTCTTGCTTCAAGCAGTCACTAACAAAGACATTGAAACCAGTCCTTATATTGGTACCCACATGCTTCATTATCTTAGGATTCAGAGTCCTGTTGAAACTAGCGATCTTCTTAGCATCAGTGTTAACCATGTCAGAAGCATAATGACTTAGATTATTGAAAGCATGCAAGTACTGAGTCGCAGTCTTGGTGCCTTGATTCAGTGCTAAAAATTCTTCAAGCTTCATTTCTGTCAGATCCGGTGGAATGTAAACTCCACGAAAAGCATCAGTGAATTCCCTCCAAGTAATGTGGGCATTTGGGGGAAACGTAGTGCGATGATGCTTCCACCATATTCCTGCAGGTCCTTGTAGCTGATGAGCCACATACTCAGTCTTAAATACTTCCATCATTCTCAGTACCTACAACTTATCTTCCATGGTGTTGATCCATTCTTTGGCATCTAATGGCTCTACCGCTTCCTTGAAGATCAGTGACCTAGTATCCATGAAGTCCTTGAAGCTACTATACTGATTCGCTTCATGTCCACTTGGGTTTAACCCACGGCGGGTGTTGTCAGCAATGTGGCGCAATGCAACTTCCATCCTCTGCTGCATGTTCTCCATGTTACGTTGACTTCCTAGGAACTGTGCGAAGAACTGTTCCGCGGTGTATGGTGGAGGAGGAGGTGGTGGTGGATCATGGTTTTCATTCCTAGTAGCACTGCCACCTACCTCAGTGGTATCATAAACGGTACGACGGGTGTTCAGCATCTGCATATTTTAGCAACAATAATTATTAGGTAATGTTGTAATAACTATAGGTGAATGAAAAATCATGTCATACTAAATTCACTGGAGAGAATAAATTCATACAATAAAATAGAGGCACAATAAGTCATTTCAATTAACACAACATCACTAATTAGATTACTTAAGCACACACATCGCGTCCATTACAACCAAATTGCTTTCATATATACACTGGACTTTTTAACGTTCAGATACCGCCACAAACACATCCAAGTTTTTCTAATATTACATCAAGGTATTAGTCTTTCTACTCATTATTACAAGCCAGACATGTCAACCATGCAAAAGATCATCACAAAAGAAACCCTTGTAGCTAGCGCACAACTACTAGCCTACTCATCGTGGTCACTGTCTATGTCAGAGACGTCGCCGTTGTCACCAATAGCATCGTCATCCTCGGCTGGTGCCTCAAGCTCTTCGGGATTCTCATCTAGATCCATCTCTGCTGCTCTAGGAGGAACGTAAGGGTGGAGCTGGTTATGCAGCTAATGAACCTCCTCGTGCAGGTGGTCGTTGTACTCTTCTGCATTGGCCAACTGCTGCTCTAGCTCAACCTGTCGAGCTCTCAGAACATCTTCTTTAGACCAGTCTTCATTCCTTTGGTGGAGCACATGGATCAACATGCGCTCAGCGTTTCTATTAGCGGTGGTCAGACGCTCAAGCTGCTCTCTCAGTGCACGAATGTCTCTCTCATAGACTCTAGTCCTCTCGGTCGCCTAATCTCTCTAAGGGGTCAACTGAGCCATCTCTGCATTGAGCCTCTCAATCTCAATGTCATGGTCCCTCTGAAGCTGACGTTTGTCATCGTGGGCCTGGCCAAGAGCACCAGACACACGTCTCAGGCTACCTTTTACTCCATCAAAAGTCTTCATCACTACAAACATGGCACTCATAGCGAGGTTATCATTGTTCTGCCCTTCTGCTGCTCCAATCTCCAGAGATCATCCTCTGGCCTACTGTCATGAGTCAGTGGAGGGCTTGCCCCTCGGAAAGACTCCAGCCATAGCGACTGCCAACTCCTAAGGAAAACGATCCATGATGTCCCTCAGTGTCCCAAAAGCTGCCCTGTCAGCTAATTCCTCAGTGGTCCTGCCAGTTAACTCATAGCGCCAACTGATCCATTCAGAACCGTCACCTTGGGGATGAACCACGGCCCCCACAGTGACCAATAAACCATCACCCAACTGCTCATTTGTCCAAAAATAGCTGGGCTTCATTCCATCAGGATAGCCTACATGGTTGAGCACTCTCCATAAGAGTGTAGGCATCCCAAACACTCTAAGAAAAGTGTGTCGCTACTGGGTATGTGGAGCAAGCTGATGGCGGGGAGCTCTACCTCCAGTGGACTTGCGAGCTGTCTTCTTGGTGCGTGCCATCTGTAGCAAAATTTTATTACCCTTGTGAGAACAGATATTAAGTTATCATTTTTATCAAAATGGAATAATCAACTTATAAGGGGAGGAACAATGCCATGAATGATATGCACAACAACATAATGCATACACGTTCCGTATGTTCTCACAAACTTAGAAAAATAACAATTACTAGCGGTATAGACGGTGGCATACAACGGTCTCTCATACATACGTAACTAATACGTACTACACGACAGCGCTGTTATATAACTGCAGAAGATCCACTTCAGCCCAAACCCTCACAGTATGAATAATATGTATGAAAGTGGTAAAGTAATCTACTTGCCCTACACGCATCCCCAGATACGTGTATAACGGTAGCAACTATCCGAACCATCGTCCTACTGACGGCATCGTCACCACAGGACGGAATTACCCACACATAGGACACCTTCATATAAACATACGTATAACATGTATATAATTCAGCATCATATAAGCACTTCCCTAGATCGGCAGTGTATCCGATCATACTCTCACAGCTCCCACTTACCGAGGCATAAAGGCAATTGATTCATACATTACCACTCAAGCGAATGGCACACATACAATAGCACGCCGTATGAGCAACAAAATAGAAATATGATGCAAGGACCCCCCCCAAATCAGTACTTAAATAAGCCACCTAAAGTCCTTAACTGGGCATAAAGGGTATGACCACTGGCATAGTATTAAGTTTTAAATCTCAGGTTTAAACACTGTTTTGTTCTAAATACATGTGAATAGTAACATGCTAAACCTTGCTCCGATGTCAGCTATAACAGAACCGACCAATTATATGAAATTAAGTAAGAAAATCATCCGCTAAAGCAAACAATTTAGCAAAACTTAAGCCCGTATAACCCGGTAGTCCATGAAATCACGACAGATTTCAAACCAACCAACATACAAACCAGGATCGTACAAGTTTAGCAGTCATAGTCACATATTATATAAAGTTCGCAACAACACTAAGATACATCAGAGTTTAAAACATAGAGTTATTACAAACCAAGTTCATAATAAAGTAGCGGAAGCAAATTGTTTTATAAACCACACACACATTTAGTTCAAATACAGTGCTAGGAGATAGTCATTTCGAACAAAAGAATTAGGTAAGACATACGTAGTGACCATGCCCTTGGTCCTAGTTGTCACCCATCACAGGATACATGTCGTTGATGCAATAGTCATAGTACATCTGACCATCTACAACAACAATAGGAATAACGCCCTAAGTACGAAAAAATACTCAGCTAGACTTACCCGTCTTAAACCAAAATAAAGTGACACCAAGGAGTATGCAAGGCTTTCTTTTAGTGGACTAGCTTACTCAATTGTGAAAAGTGAAAACTATCATGAATAGACCATCTAAGTACTTTGCATCATCTTTATTATAACCTATCAAGCTAGGTAAGCGCCTATACTATAGCAATCACTTGATTAACCAATAACATCCAGTTACCAACTTAGATTTAGTATTTCCAACATTATTCATATAACCATCAGTGTTCCATCATCATTACTACAATATTGTAACTCAAGTCAAGTGCTCACTATCCAGGAGCGATGGCGATTCGAATCGATTCCTAACCAGCTAGTGATTTATTCCTCACATAAATCACGCTTCTCTCATCACGGTCGCTTAGATCACCAATGATAATATTCCAATAAATGTTGCAGGGTAACAGTCATAGACCACACTACCCAGGGACTGCCTGACTGCCAGGACGCACCTTGGGCTCACTCTTCGCGTCCCTGTCTTACCCCCTTCAGCACCAGTCTACCAATACGAGTTTATCCCGGATCAAATAGTGTCACTAGCTTTGCGGTCGAAAGGTAATTTATTCAGCCAGCTAAATGTGAGCCACGCGTTTAACATGACAAGAGGGATGAGCAGCGACCGATCCTTAATCGACACAGATGGAAAACTAATAGCACCCCAAAACCCTGTCTAGTTGCCTCCAACTTTTTCGTCCGGTCTCCAGTTATCCATCAACACATGGTTATCTTCAGGATATCATCCATTCCATAGCTAAAGTATTCCAGTAACCATATATCATTTTAGGTGACCGAAAATCACCGATCACTACCGATCTAAGCAGGGCTAAGCAGTATTCGATCTTAAACCTATCAGGGTAAGAATATCATAAGGGAGGTAAGGATAGTAATAAATGCATCAACGGTTTCACCCAACTCCTATAACTTAATGCAATAATATATAAGACTCATATATATAAATAATTGCTTTTATAAAGTATGAGACTTATAATGTTCCAGGGCTTCCCTCGCTCGAAGGAACTAGGTTGTTGGTTCATACACTCAGGTAGATCCTCTTCTTGCTCCTCTATCTCTGGCACCTCCTGTGCCTAGATTTCTTATGGATCGAAACCGGTCTGCTCCTCTTACACTGCTATTAGCACGTCCTCCTGCGATCCTGTATGATGCGAGTGTATGAGTAAATATGCAAATGGTGCATCAGATGCGATGGCATGTGATGATCATGATGGCATGATATGCAGATGAACATATTAAGACCTTATTCGATAGCATAGAGGTCAACTTTTCTACAAGGTAGTCAACACCATCCAAAGACAGTTACTACTAGTGCATGTCATCTATTGCATTCTCTTCTACTATTAATTCCCATTACTTTTAGCTAACTAACATATAGCCCTAACATAAGTGCTACTACACTTTATCAACATAACCATATTAACTTATCAAGAAACCTCAGCAAGTGATTTGATGCTTCAAAAATACACCAAAGCTTTACCATTAAACTAATCATACCTAAGAATATTACTTCATTTCACTTTTAAACTAAGGTTGCAACAGTAACCTATATTTATACTATATATAAAAATCTATAAAAATTATAGTAGCATAGTCATACCATAATTAGTCTACCATAAAATTTTCATGGTATTTGGCTAAGTAAAACTGCCCTCACAAAAACGACAAGCTCAGGGTATAAATGAGCAAGAAAAATACTTTGTACTATGAAAAGTATCAAAAAAACAAATTTAGTATTTTTTCTATGTTCTATACAGTAAATAATCAATATACAAAAATTATCACATGTATGTTTTATACAAATTTTGCTCTCTAGCAAAAATAACAAAAATCAGCCATAATTAGCACTTGAACTACACATTAGAATTATTACATAGAACATGCATGACTTATATTTTTCATATAAAGTATATCACCTAAGAAGACTAACAAAACTAGAATCATATTTTTCTGAGCAACAAGTGATTTACCATGCATTTTCTAAGAAAACAGCAATTATAAGAATTAAATAAAGCTCTATATAAAAATATCACCAAATCCATATGCAACATTTTTAACAGGTAGATCTCATGACCAAGAACCCAACAAAATTGGTTTCATAAATTTTGGACAAGTATTCTGCAAGCTATAGATTTTACAAGATTTAAATCAAATCTGAAATTCATTTCAAAACCCTTTCTTTTAAAATCTGGATTTGAACACGCTACACGCACCCTGCTCCAGGGCATCCGAGGCACTGGTAGCTAGGCCCCGGGGTTAACCTGACCCCACCTGTCGGCCACAGGGAGCAAGGGAGCGGCGCTGCCCCACCGGAGCTCACCGTCGGTGAGGTTTCCGACAGCGGAGCCGGCACCGTTGGGTTCCCCTCGCCACCGCGAATCTAACCGCGTAGCAGACGGCCATGATTGCAGCGGTTGGCCATGCCGGCAACGTGCAGCGGCGGGCGGCGGCTTGGCTTCCTGACGAGCAGGGCACTCCCGACCACGGAGAGGCACGGGAAGAAGTGCATGAGTTGCGCGATGCTGAGGATGAGACGGTGCACGCGAGAGAAGGGATAAAGAGGGGACGGAGCAGGGTCGGCGACGGTGGACCTCTATGGCGGCCATGCTGAGGATGGAGAAGAACAACCAAATCCGGCCTTTACCTTCGACGTCGGCGGTAGATGGCGAGCGCGGAAGGGGAGCAAGGCCGAGCAAAACTCTGTGCACTCGCTGGGGACTCGGGCGCGGCGGTGGCAGAGCATGGCGGCTTAGTAATGGCGTTGCGGCCGTGGCTGCTTTTGCTCTACGGGGAAACGAGGGCGAGGTGGGAGCGGGGAATAGAGTGGAGTGAAGCAGGACGAGCGGGGCACGGTTAAGGCGAGCGCGTGCGTTGCGGGGGCCACCGGAGTGCCACCCATACGCCGTCGCCGGCGACTGACCTCCATGCTGTGGCCGTGGCCAGACGCTGGTGGGTGGGGCGCACGCAGACGCGGGAGGGAGCACGGACGCAGAAGCTGGGCCGGCTTCGGTTGTGGGCCGAGAAAGGGAGCAGCAACCCGTAAAGGAAGGTAAATTCATTTTTATTGTTATTTTCAAATAAACAACCCCCATTTTTCTCCATTTTGAGCAATTAAAAAACACAAATTGGTCAAAAACAAAAGTTGTTTATAATTTTAAACTCTACAACTTTGCTTTAGGGTAAAATTTGAAAATCCAAGTAGATTTGGAATTAGTGATTCAAAGTTCATTTTAATTCAAAAACTCATTTTTCTAACTTATTTTTAAAAGCAAATTTTGAGAAACTTTTGAATACAAAACTTGCTCTAAATTTTATGCTAAACATTTCTAAATTATTTGCACTACCAAACAAACTTATTTATTTACCTAAACAAGCACACAGATTGCATAATTTTATTTAAACAAGCAAATGCAACATTTATGTTTCGAAGTCATGTTTCATATGTTTCAAACCGACATTTCTTTTATATTTCATGTGATTATGAATGCACGATAATGCTCATGCACATGATTTGCAATGCTTAATGCATGCTTAACACCCGGGGTGTTATAGATACCATAGCCCATTATGACGAACTCCAATCATGAGACGCTTTCCAGCCTTCCTTTCCTGAATTAAACAATTTTCACGATCAAGAAAAACTTGACAGTCCGTATGATCAACCAATGAGCTTATTGAAACCAAATTAACTAGAAATAATGAAACATATAATACTATACTGATGACAATGTTATAGATAGAGTGCATTGCATTGTACCAACACCTCTAATTAGTCGAGATGTTCCATCAGCAATCTGGATTGTGTCTTTATGAGAGTATGAATATGGTGTATATGACGTAAATTCACTTGACATGCCTGTGACATGTCTGGATGCACCAGAATCTAATATTCAACTTGAATTAGAATTTTTTATGGACAATAAAGCTTGTTTTTTCATACATGCATCAGAATGGATAAAATTGGCAACATTATCTGTTGAAGTTGACACCATCCCCTGATCATCTGATTTTGAGTTGTTCTTATTTTTCCTTTAGCTTTCTCAACTCTTCTCATTCTGTAGCTGAAATTGTGACTAAGTCTGAAGCACCTTCCTCAAACATAGCAAAATTGGCTCTAAGGCCTCTTCTTCCACCATGACCTCCACCTCCCCTCGGTGCACCCCTATCATCGCCTCTTCCTCTTTCGTGATAAGTCTTTTGTGGTTGACTGCAGTCCTAACTCAGATGACCCTTATCACCATAATTATAGCATGTTCTAGTCTCTTCAGATCTTGTTACAACATATACTAGATGAGATGGGGCTGGAACATTTCCTTTCATTACCTTTAGCCTAGTTTCCTCTTGTGACATAGCAGCAATAGCTTCTTCTAGACTAGGAAGGCTAGATTGATGAAACAGAGAGGCGCGTCTTCCCTCAAATTCTGAATTGAGGCCTCTCAAGAATTGGAGAACTCGTTTTTTCTCAACCCATTTCTTCACCCACGCCACACAATCAGGGTGTGGCAACTCAATTGGATCATAGTGGTCCAAATCAGCCCATAACCGCTTTAGCTCTGCAACATTCTCCATCAGAGATAACTTCTCCTGTTTTAGATGATAGAGCCTATCAACTGTATCAACAAACAACATCACATTCCCTACACCAAAATATGTCTTTGATAGTGATTCCCAAATACCATATGTAGTAGTAATTGTATCTACTGATCCAACAATAGATGGCACCATCGAGCTCAACAACCAGGCAACTATCAGAGTTAGTAGCATCCCAGGCTTTCCATTCATCACTTGATTTATCCTTGGGTTCAGTTGCCTTTCCATTAACGAAACTTTCAAGTTTCTTTGCCTTTAACAATAATAATGCCCTCTTGGACCAAGCTAAATAATTCCTTATGCCTTCTAGTTTGATATCATTCGGTGTGAGATCCAATTTCTAAACTGCATTGGTATATAATGGCACACCCACTTTGCTCGAAGATGGAGCCTCATTCTTCTTCTCAGTAAGAAAATCAACTAACTTGCCCAATATCTGCTCAAGCTCAATCCCCTGATTATCTCCCATTTCTATAGAAATCTACAACCTGCCATAGATACTTCCACAAATACTGTTGTGTGCCAACTAGCAGTCCAAACAACCCAAATAATCAGCACCCCTGTAGCTCCCTTTCACTAACACGTACAAGCCTCCAGTAGTAAGCAGCACCAAATCCTTCCTATTTTGCAGCTTCTGATTGTAGATCAGCTCCTCACCTTTTTCCTTGCCGTCTGTAGTTCCAGGTCCTGCCAACTCTGTGTCACCACTGCGCTCAGCAACCACACGATGCCGACATGCTTCTACCTGCCACCATAGGCTCCTCTGATGTGGCTTCAAGAGCTCTATTCTCCCCTCTAGACACACCACCACAAGCTCCTAAGTTGTTTCGTTTGCATACCCAGCCACAAATCTTCTCTGACGAACTAGGTGCCTCCGTCGTCCTTTCCGCTGCAGCTAGATGCCTCCACCAAGCAAACCTCTCCTCCTGCAGCTCTTGAGATGGCCTCTAGAAAGCGAACCTCTCCTCCTCCGCGCAGCTCTTCATGGCCTCACCACCGGCATCCACCAGAGGTTGCCACCGCAATTGCCACAGTCGGCTCTGACACCATGAAGATGTTTGGGGAGTTTTCTAGAGTCACACTCTATCTCCCGAGTCTAAGTACATATACACATACACATATGGGCCTCTTGGGCCTAATCCAATAACTTACAACTCATACACAGCCCAACACAAGGTGAGGCAAGCCAACTTCTAGGAACTGAGGAAACTCTAAACTAATCCTTAGAGAAAGTTCTGAACAACAGAAAATAGGGTTTTGTATTGATTTGATCACTCAAATTTATCCATCAATAGTTGTTTCACACCTTTACAACATGACAGATGAGTTGGTTAGTCTGAGTGTCTGGTGTACTAATAATTTAAACTGAAGTTGAAAGTAACTTACAATGGTAGTATGATTTGCATTTTTGCGCCAACCATGTAGGCAAGACTGCGTTAATGTCTGAGTGTCTTTAAGATCTACCTTATTGTATAGGTCTACAGGATAATCAATCTATAGTTGTGTGTTACATATCTTCTGCTAAAACTAGGTGTGGCTATAAGTGCGTACTCAGCTGAAGAGAGTTACTGATCATCCTATAGTTTATACATGTAGCTTTGGTTTAGGAGCAACTTGTGTAGCTTAGCTTAGTAGCTTCCATGGTAATTTGTTTAGTACTAAAAGGTGGTTGTAATTGATGCAGTAGCTGTTTCTAATTAACAGAGTATATTATTTTGTTTCTTCTATGAAAAGTAATATCAGAAGTTGATTGGTAACTTGTGTCCTGTATAAGATGTAGGTAGATGATCAATGATGAATTCGTTCCTAGAAAAAAGATATGGTAGATGAGAGGTTGTTCAACTATTTGTCGCTAACGTTTTGGACGCATGCACGCTAGCGATACCCATCACTTTCGCTCTCGCTGCATGAGTGACTCTGTTTTGGGTGGAATATCGAAATTGTTGGCAGTCACTACTCACTGTCATGCTATATTGAGTATGTTAATTCAAACAATACTATATCCTATAGAACCTCCCATATCACAATATTGCTTGATACATGAGTCTGTTAATTACAGCCATGAGTAATTTGTTTGATGCAGTAGTTGACTGTAATTGATTTATAGAATTCATTTTCATATGATGAATGCTATTGATTTATAAATATTTTTATCTTATTGCAGTTCAAACAGGCTATTGGTTCTGCATCACTTTGGCATTTCATTTGCTCAATGTGACAAGCCATAAGTGGATTATGAGTTGGACTCTAAAGGATCAAATGAAATTAGGAAGGTAATTGCAGAATGGAATGAATTAGATTTTTCCCTAGTTATGACATGATGTATAATTTATGCATACTATTCTTGTCCAAGCAATGATGATACCTTACCCTCGTTCAGGTTCTATGGTGTTGAATTCTTGCAAGTTTTTGTATTCCTTTGTTCATCTATTCTTGTCCAAACAATGATGATGAGATGTTGGATTGCTCTGCTTCGTTTTGAACCTTGAGCTTTGTGTTTATTTGCTAGTGTGTGCGGATCATCAAACAGTGAATTGTACTCATTCTAGTAACCAGTTGTTAAGGCCGGCCCTTGGATCCTAGTGTTGGATTGGCCCAAGGGCCTAAAAAGGATCATGCGTGGGTAAGGATTGTGTTATCAGATTGAATTGAATGAAACCAGTGAGAGTTGGGGTGTGTTATGGCATCGGCGGTGAGGTGAACAGAGAGGAGAGTGGAGAAGGAGGCTGGACTAGGAATTGGAATGTAGAGGACAGTGAGGAACCTTGGCGGTGGGAGCTTCTCCGGTGATGGCGGCTGAATCACCAGACGCCACCGTCGAAGGGTAAAACCCCACCCTAATACACAGGGAGGTTTATTCCTTCTTTGATGCCTATTACAATATACTAAAGTGTCCCTTTATAGTACAGGTGCACTTCCATAATAAAACCAATCTACTAAACTCCTCCATTAATTCCTTTGTTTCCTATTAAGCCATCAGCTGTGGAGGCATGGGCTGTTTGTGAGTCCCTCCTTTGCCTATTCAGCCAGCAGCCGTGGAGGCTTGGGCTGTGGGCTTGTTTGGGATAAGCCGGTATTGGCGGCCCACAAACGAGTCCACAACACTTCTCTCCTCCTCAACAAATAGCTCGTCCACGAGCTGAAACTCAGGATAACGATTTTTGAAGTTTTCCACAGCTTCCCAAGTAGCATCAGTAGGTGTGCAACCTTCCCAGTGAACAAGAATATGCTAATGGCCACGGTTGAGGCGAGCACGGACCACAGCAGCCGAAGTGGGAACCACCCAACCATGGAGAACCGAAGGTAGCAGAACCAATGCAGATGGCGGCTCCCCCCACAAACTTCTTCAAGAGAGTGACATGGAAAACATCATGAATGCGTGCCTTAGGAGGAAGGTGCAAGCAATATGCCACCTCCCCAATGCACTCAGTCACCTGATATGGCCCGAAGAAATGAGGCCCGAGCTTAGACGAGGAAGCTGTAGTGATGCCAATAGCTGTGTGGTGGTGGAGATGCAGCAACACCCAATCACACACAGCAAACTCAACCATACGGTGCTTCTTATTTTGATGCTCCTTCATCACGTCCTGAGCCAAACACAGCCGATCTCGGATCTCAGCTAAAAATTCATCACGATCACAAAGCTTGCGATCCACTGCAGCCACCCGGGTTGAGCTAGGAAGGTAAGACGCCAAAGGTGGTGGCGATCTACCATAGACTATCTCAAAGGGAGTAGCCCGAAGAGTAGACTGGAAGGAGGTAATGTAACTAAATTCTGCACATGGTAGCCACTAGAGCTAAGAACGTGGTCAATCACCAGCCAAGCAGCGCAGGTACATTACAATGATGCAGTTGGTCACCTCCGACCATCCATCAGTCTATGGATGAAATGTCGAGCTACGCAATAACCGAACATGAGCCAACTTGAAGAGCTCCTCCCAAAAATTGCTGGTGAATACCGTATCACGATCACTAATAATGGAGCAGGGAAACCCATGGAGGTGGACAGTATTATTGAAGAAGGCACGAGCCACTGAGTTTGCTAAATATGGATGACTCAAAGCAATGAAATGAGCCATCTTGGAAAACCAATCCACCACAGTGAGCACCACTGACTTCCCTCCAACCCATGGAAAGCCCTCAACAAAATCCATGGTGATGTTGCTCCACACATTTTCTGGAATGGGCAAAGGTTGTAGCAACCTAGCCAGATGTAAGTGCTTAGTCTTGTTCCGTTGACAAACAGCACAGCCACGGATGTAATCACAGACCAAGCGATGTGCACGAGCATTGGAGAAGGACGCCCGAAATTAGTGAAGAGTCTTCTATGCCCCCTCATGGCTAACCACGTGCCTCCTGCAGCAAACGTGGCCATAGCACAGAGGCGAACAAAAAGGTGCCCCCTAAACAGCAGCACATCATCCACTAATGCCCAACCATCAGGCGTTGCTCCAGCTGCTATCTGTGCACGCAGCCCCTAAGCTTGCGGATCTTACAAGTGCTCCAGTCGCAGGTCATCATGAGGGCAAATGTTGGAGCCAAAACTACGTAGCAACAAGTATGTTGGAGTCACGATGGGACAAAGCATCTGCCATAGTATTCAGTTTCCCTGCATGGTATTCGACCGTGAGATCATAACCAAAGAGCTTAGTCACCCATGTATGTTGTGGAATCGTCATGAGGCGCTGATCGAGAATGTACTTGAGATTCCAATGATCTGTATGGACTGTGAATGAACGACCCCATAAATATGGCCGCCAATGACGTATGGCTTTGACCAAGCCAATGAGCTCTCTCTCATATGCTGGTAGCTTGGCACGATGAGCTGCCACTGCTCGACTGAAGTAAGCCACGGTGCCATCTCCCTGATGAAGCACTATGCTAAATCCAGCTCCTGAAGCATCACAATCAACAATGAAATGCTTGCTGAAATCGAGAAGCTGCAGCAGCAGAGCAGAGACTAGCGCTGCTTTGAGCTGGAGAAAGGCCGCCTCGGCCTCATCATTCTAGGAGAAGGCCTCCCACTTGAGGAGGGCTGTCAGTGGCGTAGCCACACCACCATATCTGGCGATGAACTTGCAGTAGTATCTAGTAAGCCCTAGAAAACCGCGAAGGGCCCAGGCCGAATGGGGACACGGCTAGGCCTCCACCGCAGCCACCTTGTTGCTGTCCATGGAGACCCCATCAGCTGATATATTATGGCCAAGGTACGTGATCGATGCCTCACCAAAGAAACACTTGGAGCGCTTGGCGAAGAGGTGGTGATCACGGAGTTGCTGAGCGTAGTGCGTACATGTTGTAAATGTTTAGCCCATGTGGGACTGAACATTAGTATATCATCAAAGAAAACAAGTATGAAACGCCGGAGAAAAGGCTTCAACACATCATTCATCAAAGCCTGGAACGTTGCTGGCGCATTGGTCAAGCTAAATGGCATAACCAAGAACTCGAAGTGGCCGTGATGCATCTTGAACGCATTCTTGGCGATGTCCTCCGGGTGCATCCGCACTTGATGATACCCGCTACGGAGGTCAATCTTGGTGAAGAAGCAGGCACCTTTGACCTCGTCGAGAAGCTTGTCAACAACTAGAATACGAAACTTGTCTTTGATGGTGCAGTCGTTGAGCGCACGATAGTCTACACAAAAGCACCAAGTGTCTTCCTGCTTGTGGACCAAGGGCACTAGGGAGGAAAAGGGTGATGTCGACTCCCGAATGATCCCCTAGGCCAGCATGTCGTCACACTGGCGCTCAATTTCATCTTTAAGTAGCTACGAATACCGGTACGGCCGCACCACCACTGGAGGAGAGCCCGGCAACAAGTGCATGCGGTGATCATGGCAGCGAACCGGGGGCAAACCGTGGGGTTCGTCGAAAATATCCTTGTAGGACAGTAGCAACTTGTTGAGAGCTGTGCGAGGGTCTGCCACTGCGTTGATAGCCATTCCACAACTGCCTAGCCCACGCCAGTGATGAGCACGACCATTAAACCAAAAGGCCATCAAAAGGGCGTCGAAGTCCCAAACGATGGGTCCCAAGGTTCGTAGCCACTGGACACTAAGGACGAGATCGAACCCGCCCAAGTCGAGGGTGAAGCAGTTGATGGAGAAGCGCAAGTCGTGGATGAGGATGTTCATGGTGAGGCATGTGCCGAGGCTGTGCACTCGATCACCGTTGGCCACCATCACCGACAGCCCAATGCGCTCAGTGACCAACAGTCCCAAATGAGCAGCCACCATAGAGTGAATGAAGTTGTGCGTGGAGCCTGTGTCAACCAAAGCCCTGAGCTAAATACCACCAATCACCACCTGCAACATCATGGAATTAGCAGGCCCAAGGCCGGTGAAAGCATGTAAGGATATCTCCAGGTTGGTGACATCGTCGCCGAGCGGGTCTTCCTCGCCCTCAGCAAGCTCCATGAGGAAGACTCCCTTGGCAGCGCACTTGTGGTCCTTGGAATAAGGCTCCGAACAGAAATAGCAATGCCCGTTTTGTCGCTTCTCTTGCATCTCAGTTTGCGTCAGACGGCGAAAGCGAGAGCGCATCCCTTCCTGCTTGTCGTCCTGCAGACTGGCACCAGAGCCTACAGAACTGGAAGAAGCAGTGGCACGACGTGTAGAAGACTTTGGTGCTGCCGAACTGTTGACGGTGGAAGCCTCCACTTGGCGTTGCTCGTACGCCCGTGCCAGACTCATAGCTTGCTGCAGGTCATCGGGATGTTGTAGTTCCACGTCAGAGGCCAATGGCTGACCCAAGCCACCAGTGTACAGATCGATTATGGTACATGTACTGACGTGGTCGCAGCGAGAGAGCAAGGCAAGGAAGCATCGCGAGTACTCCTCCACCGTGCTTGTCCGAAACAGGGCCCTAATCTCCCCGATGGAGTTGGAGCAGATGGGCGGTCCGAAGCGGAGGTTAACGAAATCGACGAAGCGTGGCCAAGAGACCATGCCGAAGTCACGCTCCATCTCGTAATACCACTCCGCAGCAGTGCCGTCCAGATGTAGAGATGCCATCCACACCTTCTCATCCTCTGGAACGCGATGCCCTCGAAAGTAGTTGTCACACTTGTTGAGCCAAGTCAGAGGGTCTGATTCACCATTGAAGGTGGGGAACGGGATCTTAGGTGGGTGATGGTGTTCCCGGCGGCCATCAGGATGACCTCGGAAGCGGTCGCCGCGGTCGAAGTCACGGCCGCCGTGGTCACGCCCGTAGTCGCGGTCATAGCCGCGTGCGTCTGCGCGGTCAAAGCTACACACATCCTAGCAGTCATAGCCGCGCGCGTCCTCATGGTCGAAGCCACGCGCGAAGTCACAGACGGGGCCACGTGTGAAGTCACAGTCGAGGCCGCGCGCGTAGTAGTCGCGGTCGTAGCGACCCAACTCGCGATGACCATCATGATAGCGCGAGTCTAGGAATCACTCGTGATTGCGAATAGCCCGATTGCGAAACTCTGCCCAGGCGCGGTCCCGATCGAAGTCCCTGCCGTCATGATCGTCACGACTGTCGCGGTGATCGTCCCCGCCGCCACGGGTGTCGTCCTCACCGCTGCTCTTGCCGGCGTCGGGTTTCCCTATCTCCACAGGCGCAAGTTGGGCGTCATGGGAGTTGAGGCGGTTGTTCATGGTGGTGAGCTAGCCCAGAATACAATCCAACTTGGCATCCATGGCCACAGGATCGGGTGGGACGCCGGCCATTGGAAGCGATGCGTCCGCGGAGGTCTTTGATACCAAATTGTTATGGTGCCGGCAGTGAGGTGAACGGAGAGGAGAGTGCAGAAGGAGGCTAGACTGGAAATTGGAATGCAGAGGATAGAGGATAGCAAGGAACCTCGGCGGTGGGAGCTTCTCCGGTGACAGCGACTAAATCGCCAGACGCCACCATCGAAGGGTAAAACCCCACCCCGATACACAGGGAGGTTTATTCCTTCTTCGATGCCTATTACAATCTACTAAGGTGCCCCTTTATAGTATAGGTGCACTTCCATAATAAAACCAATCTACTAAACTCCTCCCTTAATCCGTCCCTTTTTCCTATTAAGCCATCAGTCGTGGAGGCTTGGGCTGTCGTGAGTCCCTCCTTTGCCAATTCAGCCAGCAGCCATGGAGGCTTGGGCTGTGGGCTTGTTTGAACGACACTGGTATTGGCGGCCCACAAATGAGTCGACAACAGGGTGGGATTGGATTCAGTCCCACATCGCATAGGATTGGAGTAGGGTTGGGGCCGGATCATGTCCCATTATTAGAGCTTATATCCTATGTTTTTGTTGTGAAAATCTTTCAAACGTGATTAGACATAGATTACAATGTTTTGGAAGAAACCTGCTACGTCGAGAACTGGAATCATGGGCACTTAACAGGCCTATCGATGCCTATTCGGTCCAAAGACTAAAGAAATATGAGACCCAAATAGGAAAATTGGTTTGGACGACTCAAAGCACTCTGTTCGACATGTATTTTTTTTATCTTTCTATTTTGCAATAATGGGATTCAAAATAAGAAAAGCTTACACTGCACGAAACAGAGTACAGTAACTGAACATATGTACAGTATATTATCAATTGCATCAAACAACTCTTATGTATAGCATGCCGTATTTTATTGATCAAATCAACACTGCTGAGTGTTTTTGTCTCCGATCAACGGACTAATGCCGCTCTGTCACGTCTTCAGGCAATCTGGAAAAGTTACAGAAAGCTTGTTGGTACCGATTGCAAATAAAATAAAAGAAAAAAAAACTCACCATACTTTCACTATGGTATCTAACCTTAAGATGATTCTTGGCAAGATCAAGCAAAAACAGAGGATCCTTTTTAGTCTGCGTATATGCTTCGATCTTGTTCATCTCCTCAATGAATTTCTCAAGGTTGGGCCTGCCTCTGGCGATGTCATACTTCCTAAGATGAGAATAGTATATCTGAACCCTTTCCAAAATTGTAACATATGCTATGTCCGCCTGAAAGGGAATCGAACATTATTATTAGAAAGAGTGAAAATCTTGGGCAATCCAAATGAAAGGAGAAAAAGCAAACCACATTTCAAGCCTGAAATGCATTGAATTACCAAGCTAAACTGCCCTAGGAAGAACGGGCCGTCGTTGAACTTCGGTAGCTCAGCTTCGAGTTTATCCAGAGCAGCAACTGATGATGGAACATACAGTTTGAGCGATGCAGCATGTCAAGTTGTCAACGAATCCAAATTGCAATCCTTTCAGTATAAGCAATGGCCTTACCAACTTCATCTGACACGGCTGCGTGGGCCATCAACGGCGAGTAGAGGGCCTTGGTGAACGCATTGGCATGTGCGATCAGCTCGTCAGCAAACTGCCTCTTTGCAGCATCCTGTAGGAAACCAACTCATACAGTCATACACGTCCTCAGTCTGCTCTGAGACGACCAGAAATCGCTGCAACGTTGCAAGTGTTCCGCTGCACTGAAGCCTGAAGGTGGTAGGTACCTCTGGGAGCAGCGCAGGGCCGTCGAAGTTGCTGTCGATGTACTTGATGAGGTCCAGGCTCTCGC
The DNA here is from genome assembly GCA_038087645.1 of Saccharum hybrid cultivar R570. Taxonomy (NCBI): domain Eukaryota; kingdom Viridiplantae; phylum Streptophyta; class Magnoliopsida; order Poales; family Poaceae; genus Saccharum; species Saccharum hybrid cultivar. The sequence goes on along the minus strand of JAQSUU010000043.1, from coordinate 1,555,473 downwards.
CCCTGACCTCGTTGTCGTGCTCCAGGGAAGGCACCTGCCGAGAAACAGATGTTGTAAAGTGGTTCACGAAGAAGATGCTCAGGATGGTGGACAGGTACTACAACTGTAGACCCAGCATACCGTGCCCTGTGGGTAAACCTTGTCCTTGTACCAAGCTGGTTTGTCCTGCAGATCAATGGCCACCAGCTCCATCTTGTCCTGCAAACCCTGGAGAGAGGAAGCAAACGAAACGAGGCTATTAGTTTTTTGCAGTAAATTTTCGCTTGTGAAGAGGCAGCAAAAACTGAAAGCAGCAGAACCTTGAAGTTCCTGGTAACCCAGGCGCGCTGAGCGAACGGGCAGAAGTAGCAAATGTACAGCCTTCAATCACGCCAGCAAATTAAGAGGAGAAGTTATTCACTCACTGATTTACCGTCTGATCGGTGCAAAAGTTTATTTTTCTTATGGGAAACAAAAAGAGAGGAAGTGTGGTAGGAGTATTGAATAGGAATATAGGATGGTGATTTGCCTGGTAGTGCCATCGAAAATGGGAGGTGGCTGGGAGGTGGAGCCGAGGGCCGGCGGGAGCGTCTCCTTCACAGAGCTGCACACAGACACAGCCGTTCGATTCCATTAGCTAGGGACGCGCACAAAACGGCAATCACAGCACAGCATAGCGTCCTCCTCGTACGACGACGACGACCGATCGATCACCCACCTGGAGGGCCCTGCAGCTACGGCCATGTCGACGGGATGGGACTGGGACGTGTTGGAGACGCGACGCCGGCAGCGGCAGTGGTTGATTGGCGAGCGGTGGGGTGGGCGCGCGAGTGCGGTGGTGAGATCGTGATCGGCCCAGGACCTTATTGTTGGAGTTTTGGTGATCGCTGTCGTCGCCGGCTGCTAAATTGCGGTGGTACCCCACTTGTCAGGACCTTATTGTTGGAGTTGAAGAGTTAGATGACGTAATCGATTGGCTCATCTTTGCCTCTCTGTGATGCTTGATCAATCCGTATTGCCCTCGTTCAGGTGCTTGCATGTCGTCATCTATGACCTAACTGATGAAGTCATGTCGAAGCTAACTGCTGGGAGCAAGGATTGCATGAAACCCTTGCTGATTGTGAGGGACACTGCTACGGCAAAGATCTCCAGAGGCGCCTCTAAGTTGATCTCCGGAGTACATTACATTGGAAAGCAACGTGCGCGCCCACGTGGAGTGCCTATCATTTTGAGCCAGTTTGGTAATTCGTTTATGTTGCCACAATCTATTCGTTTCTTCTTTTTTTTATGAAGGGTTGATGTATACTGTGGGGGTTTTGATATTGTAGGTCACGGAGATTGTCTATAGGCTATGTGTACCACGTATAGTCGAAGTATATTGTTTTTTGTGTGTATTCATTTGAAGTTTTTATGTATGAGATATAATGTGCTTGCGTATGAGAATGTACGGAATATTATATATCATATGTGTATTTTGTTTTTTTTGTGTATAGGTATGTACGGTCAGTGGCGGATCTAGGAATTGATAGAAGAGTGGGCTCAACTCATCTTCAACCTCTAAAGCCCCTTCTTCATCTCTTTCATGCCTTTAAAAATTAGGAGGAGCTCCATTGTCGCGGCAGCGGTAGGGGGGCTTGAGCCCTGCCCGCCCCACCACTGGATCCACCCTTGTGTACGGTAGAATTTATATTTGAGTATTTATATTTTGTGTTGGCGTTAAATTAATTGGCCACCAAAGATTATGAGAAATGGTATATGATATTGAATTTAAGGTAGTGGAGATTTTTTTAGTGCACATGTGGTGGAAACTACAAATTAATCATTCATGAAAAAGCATGGAATTGGTACTGTACCGAATAGAATACAGTAAAGCATATGATATTTTAAGTTTGATGCATACATCTGTTCGTAATAAAGTCAACAAGATTGTTTTGTATTTTTATGTTTTTTTGTTTGGTTTTATATGTTTTTTTGAGAGATATATGGTTTTAAGAAAAGATAAAACTATTAAATAGGCAAATAGGTTCGCGAGCCGTTTTTGGCCCATTGAGGCAGGCATGCCCATTGAGAAGCATGGACTGCGGGTTGATTATTTTAAAATCCAAGGTTTTTTCGTTAAATTTTCTATGAGAGGAAGCCGAATTGTGGGTTGATTTCAACAAAGTTCGAGGGTTTTTTTTTGTAAAATGTCTGGGATTCGTCTGATCCTGACCATCCGTCCGGCCGATCGGACAGCCGGGAACGGCCGGCGACGTGGCACGCTCCAGAGCTTGGCTCAGGTTTGGAAAGGTAGAGATTATTACTCGAAGCAATATATATACAATGCAGTTGATCCACGTACAGAGCGCATCACACGGGATGAAGGGAGGTAATAAGCAGTACATGTAGCCCGGACATGCGCGCTCTCTGACTTCTGAATTCTGACCAATCCTGGTGCTGTCGCCTGTTGGACAACTTGGACATGTACAGTCAAATGCAGCCTATGCTTCTGCAAATTGCAACTTGCTGAGTGCTGTCGACAATTGTTCTTTGATCAGCTGGACACGTACGATCGAGCACGTCGTCTTGCCCGCATGTTAAACAGAGTTCAATTTGCTAAATGACATGGCGGCCCCATCTACCGGTTTCGAGTGGGGAAGGTATGTGACCTCAGCATTAGGATTAAGCAGCTCCCATCTGAAAGAGTTGAAGCCAACAACGTACAGGATTAATCCACGATTATTAAAATTTGAAATTTTCAGTATAACTTAGCTTAACAAACTCTGTTATTTACACTAGTACTGTAGGAGATACGTGCTATCTAGCTAGGACGACAGATATGAGAAAAGGAAAACAATTAATTTGCACTATGTTATTTAGATAATTAATTACGTACTTGTAACCAACAGCTAGATGATGGAGCATGATAGTGAGCTGCAGCCTTGCCAACATGTTCCCAGCGCAGATCCTGGGGCCTCCACCGAACACCTGGTACGTGCCTGGCTTTGGCGGTTTCTGATAATGTGATCAGTAATAATGTTCGATGTTGAATCGTCAGTGCAAATTAAGTCCCAATAATCGACAGTACTATATATGGGCTAGCTTAGCTTTACATGTATACACTCTGAACCTCTGATCTCTAAGAAAAAGAGCACGGAGCACATCCCAGGGAAGCCTCCCCACCCCCCGAGCGCCCAGCCCTAGGGCGACTCGGGGGCAACCTCGCCGCCGCCGCCAAGTTCCCCTCTCCGAGCCTCCCCTCCGGCCGCCGCCACCGGCCTTCGGAGCGCGGTGGCGGCGGCCCGCCCGCTCACGCCCCTCCCTCCCTTCCCCGTCCTCCCGTCGTTCCTCCTCCCTCACCACCCCTCCACCCTTCTCCGGCGATGTGCGGGCGGCGCCTTGCTCTGGCGGCGGATTCGGGCGGATCCGCGCCCCCCTCTCCCTCCACGGCGCCGGCGGCCGGCCGGCCGGATCTAGGGGCCCTCGGCCTGGATCCGCGCGGTGTTGGCACCCGGCGGCCAGGCACTGCCCTTTCTCGCGCGGCGGGGCCGGGACCTCCTCCCCCCGGCGCCCGGCCGGCAGGATCCATGGCCCGTGGCTTCAGGGTCGGCGGGGCCCGGCGGTGGCGGCGGATCTGGGGGCCGGATCCGCGCCTCCCGCCGCAACACCCCCCACCCCCCCCAACGGCGTCGGCGCCCGGTGGCCCTGCGCCATCCCGGCGGCCGGTCGGCCGGATCCGCCCTGGATCCGCGCGCCCCCCTCCCTTGGCGGCGTCGGCACCCGACGGTCTTGCGGCTGCCCCTCCTTGCACGGCAGTGCCGAGATCTCCTCTCCCCGGCAGCCGACCGGTAGGTCCTGGGGCCGCCTATCCGGGTGGGCTTGGGTGGACTGCTCCTGATCGATCGGTTCGTCGAACAGCTCATTGGGTGAAAACTCTGCCTGGCTCTTGCCTCGGGCCAACAGCGATGGTACTGTGGGTGTCATTTACCTTCCTGAAGGCGTCGTTGAAGTTTCTGTTCGTCATTGCGGGTCGCCAGGGCGGTTTCGGGACGAAAGTCCCCTTCGTGCTCATTCGACGATGTTGGCGTCCGTGGATGTCATACCCTCCTTGGAGGCTTCGTCGGAGCACCTCGGTCGTGCCCCGCCTCTATCGCTGGAGTTGATATGCCTGCGTGAGCCTCCGCTCCACTGCCGCTTTGGTCCTTCTACCTCAGACGTTGGTGTGTCGATGTTGTTCGTCGTCGTCGTTGCTTGACCGGTCTTGGTCACCGACGTCATGCTTGGCTCCACTTGGCAGTCTCTGCCGAGTGTGTGATGCCCCTCGTGGATGCTTGGCCGCGTAGGTTTTGGCGGCCACTGCGGTCGTCTCTCGGTGGTTTCCTAACCACTGCGGTTACATCTCCTGAGTTAGCGCCTTTGCGGTGTTATAACTTGCTTGCAGGTTATGTTGTTTAGGCTTGTAGTGGAGGGGTCTTTCTTTCATCTTCTTGCTGTTTCTTTGTTGTTGTTTAGGTTTTTAACCACTCTCTCTGTGGTTCTGTAACCGGCACTATGGTTCTTCATAGTTGCGTTGTATTTGCCGTGCTTTTGGCCTTCTCCTTCTTAATGAAAAGACGCGTGAAGTTGCGGTCGAGGAAAAAAAACCTCTGATCTCTAATAATAAGGGGGCGAATTAACGAAAAAAGCAACAGAATAATCCTGAACCTGAATGAACTTAGTACTTACGTCCCATCTGTCTGGGTTGAAGCTGAGTGGATCATCATAGTAGTTGGCGTCGGTATGCAAGGAGCGCAGCCACACCACGACCCTCCACCCTTTAGGAATCGTATAACCTAGTACATGTGTAATGAAGCCCTTTAATCATTGGCTTGTCTATTAATTCTTCATTGTAGAGTATATAGTGAGAAGTATTATTATATAAAAGTGACTGCTTAATATAATTGCCTCTGTACTCGACATCTCTAAGTGCCACGCGATGGACCATTGGAGCTACGTTGGCTACTCGAATTGTTTCTTCTACCACCTGCGAAAGACGAAGGGCTCAGATAAACTGCATGCATATCCTTGAGCTAGTTCAAAAGTTGCATCGTCGTATTTACCTTGGCAGTATACTTCATGCTAGGGATGTCATCCAGGGAAATGAAGCCACCATTCTTGTCTCTACTTACAGCGTCGTTCTCCTCCTGACATGTGCAAGTTGCCAAGTTCAGATAAACATCATATATAACTGCGCAGCACTTACATGTATATATATTCAAGTACCATTCCGCTTGGATTACAATTCTTGAATAATAATCCAGACTAGTTTATTCAAGAATCGGGCTCTTCGTGAATTTACGGTGCTTAATTACCTCTGATCTGACTCTGTTTTGCACGACGACGCATAAGCAGTGCCGCAAAAGACTTGCTAGCTTATTCAAAAATTGTGTACAAGTAGCTAGCTAGCTTACCCTCAGCTTGTGAAGAGCACGGGGAGATTTGGCTAGGTGATAGGCTGCCCACATAATGGCGTTGGAAGTGGACTCATAGCCCGCGACGACGAGGGAGACGATGTTGTCGACCACCTCGTCGTCGCAGAGCTTCTTCCCTTGCTCGTCTTCCATCTCCATCAGCCCGCTCATCAAGTCGTTGTTGGCATCCACCAACTTGCTTGCAACTTTTGCAATAGCTACCATTGTTCTTCACAAAACGAGTCTTGTGAGGAGTAAAAGTGGCATTGCCTTTCTTGGGGTTATAGCCCAATCCCTCTTTGTAGAGAGAAGCTCTTTGGCTACCCAAGGACATAAACAAGCGGTCCTCACCACCATAAGCCTTAGCTAAGGTGTGATTGAGCTCTTTTACCTCCTTTTTGAGATTTTCATTCTCAACTATAAGTGTGGAGTCACAAGTGAAACAATCACTACTAGATGAGGATGATGTAGATGCGCTACATGAAGGGTTAGTAGGAGCACAACAATAGGCTTATGAAAAGATTCATCAATTATATCACATGATATGCCTATGTTGCAAGTTTTAGCCTTCTCAACATTAGTTGACATGTTTTTACATTTTTCAACTAGAGATGAATGAGCTTCTTCAAGCTTAGTGTGAGACTTTTGAAGCTTCTTATGGTCTACCTTTAGACTCTCATAAGATGCTCTAAGCTCATCAAGTTCTTGCATAAGGTTTTTCTTTTCCTTAAGCAAGCCCTTGCACTCCTTTCTAGATTCTTTAAAATATTGAGTGCAATCTTCTAGCATAGTGATTAGTTCATCTTTAGTGAATTCTTCTTCATCACTATCACTATCACTAGCATTATCATGATCACTCTCATCGTCGGATGATACTTTAGCGGCCTTAGCCATAAAGCATGATGGAGTGTCGAAGAGGGAGACCTTCTCTTGGATGGCAATGCTAGCATGTCCCTTCTTCTTGCTCTTATTGTCATCCTCATCATCACTTGAGGAATCATCACTATCCCATGTAGCAACATGAGAATCATTCTTCTTCTTATGAGAACTCTCCTTCTTTTCTTGCTTCTTCTTTTGCTTCTTCCTCTCTTTCTTGATAGCATCTTCATCATCACTATCATAAGGACACTTCGCAATGAGATGGTCCTTGCTATGGTATCTAAAGCATCTCATGTTATGCTCATTCTTCTTGGATGAGTTCTTCCTCCTCCTTGCACGATAGCCCTTCTTCTTCATGAATTTGCCAAATTCCTTGACAAAAGAGCCATCTTCTCATCAATGTCATCACTATCACAAGAGCTTGAGTCTTCTTCACTTGATGATTCAATCTTAGACTTGCCCTTGGATGTGGTGGCTTTGAATGCCACACTCTTCTTATTTTCATCATCTTTCTTCTTATTTTCCTTCTTCTTCTTCTTGACCAACTCTTCATTCTCATCATCTTCTCTATATGAATCATCGGTCATCATTTCTTGAAATACTTGTTGAGGAGTTGAATCCTTCAATGTAGTCCTCACTAGCACGGTGATCAATGTATCAAACCTCTTGGACAAGTTTCTCAAGAACTTCATAGAGAATTGGTTGTTCTTGACCTCCTCACCAAGTGCCTTGAGCTCATTGACAATGACTTGCAATTGATGAAACATTTCCGATACACTCTCATCTTCTTGTATCTTGAAGCTAGAAAACTTTTCTTGCAATATATATGCTTTAGCGGTCTTTGTGCCTTCTGTGCCCTTAAAAGTTTCTTCTAGCTTGGCCCAAGCATCATGAGCAATCTCAATGTTCTTCACTTGCTCAAAGGTCTTGTCATCTAGTGCCTCATAAAGAGCACTAATGGCAATGTCATTGCATTGAAGCTTCTTCTCTTCCACCGGTGTAGGTGCTTCTGGATTAGCAACCACAAATTTTATTTCGGTGACCTTCCATACTTCTCTATTGATTGACTTGAGGTGTGCGGTCATCTTAACCTTTCAATATGCAAAATTTGTGCCATCAAAGTGATGTGCCTTCTTGGTGTTGTTGATGTGCAAGCTTAATTGAGCTATTTCTTTTTTACCATAGGTTGTTAAGCCTCAAATAAACGGTGCCTCGGCTCCGATACCACTTGTAAGGTCCAAATAGGCTAGAGGAGGGGTGAATAGCCTAATTAAAACTTCTACAAGAATTACTTAACCACAAGTTAGTACGAAAGGTGGCGAAGCAAAAGCACTAGCTCTAACTAATTAAGCAAGCCACCTACACAAGTCTAGTACAAGGCTATCCACTAAACACAACAACAACTACAAGCTAGAAACAAGAAGTAATAAGAGAGAAGAGCTTCGAATGATTATACCGCCGTGTAGAGATGAGAAGTACCAATCAATCAATCACACAAGAGAAATCCTCGGAAAGAGAATGACATAAGAATTTATCCCGAGGTTCACTTGCTTCTCGGCAAGCTACTCCTCATTGTAGCGATACACCCACTTGTCGGTTCACGAGCTAATTGACTATCAAGAGTCGAGCCCTCGGCGGGCGCCGCACAACCACGCACAAAATGGGGATCCTCCAAGCCACGAGCTCCACTAGAGTATCCAATTCGTGAACTCCCGCGAGGAAGGATCAAGAACCCCTTACAACACTTGGTGAGAGCTCCAACAATCTCCAATTGCGAGCTCAATCACCTCCGCTGCTCCAAGCCGTCTACCGTGTCGAGAAACATGGAAGAGTAACAAGAAACCCGCAGCAACTCGAAGATCAAGTGCCTCTAGAATACAACTCTTAAGCAATGCACTTGAATCTCACTCAATCTCACTCAAGATGTGCAACTATGCAAAGAGATGAGTGGAGGGGTTATTCTCTAGCTCAAAGTATGTCTCTAAGTCTCAAAATGTGCAAGAGTTCTCCTCAAACCCCGGACATCTCTTATTTATAGCGAAGGGGTACGCAGCTAGCCGTTACCAGATGACACAGTTCAAAACGTGCTGACCGGACGCACCGGTCAGGGTGACCGGACGTGTCCGGTCACTACAGGACCAGCATGAACAGTGCGCGTCAGAAGTTACCGTTGCCGTGACCGGACGCGCTCTAGCGTTTGACCGGACACGCTGCACCTGGCGTCCGATCAGAGTCCAGTAAGCTCCCACCACGACCGGACGCGTCCGATCGCACGTGACCGAATGTGTCGCGCGTCCGATCAGCACTCCGCTGCGCTCTGCCCCTCTAGACGCCTGACCGGACGCTCCGGTTCCGTGAGGGACCGAACGCGCCGGTCGCGCGCTCTTCTTCTGCGCACAGGTGAACTAACCGGACGCGCTGGTCAGGCCAGACCAGCGTCCGATCAGAAACCCTAACACCCGCGTGCCTGACAACTGCTGAGAACTGACCGGACACGTCTGGTCAAACCGCGACCGCGTCCGATGCAGCGTCCAGTCACCACAGTGACCGTCGTTCGCCTCCGTTTCTTTTTTGACTTTCGGCGCAGTAGAAAATAGGCATTTCACTTCCCCAAAAAGCGCTGAATCCCGCCTCGCAAGCTCGACGGGAGGGAGAGAGGAACCCAAACCTCTCTTTACCGCTTAAACTCCACCGCCTTCGCAAACTGTGCTAACACCACCAAGTGTACACCACCATGTGCATGTGTGTTAGCATTTTACAATCATTATTCAAGGCGTTATGTTAGCTCTCTACTAGATCCTAATGCATATGCTCAAGACATTGATCTAGTGGCACTTGATTCCCGAGCTAACCGTGATTGCCCCTCTTGATAGTCGGCTATGTATCCTAAACCCGGTCAATCACTTCTCTACTCATCTTAGACCGGCAAAAGGAAAACCCTATGGTTATATATTTGCCTTGCGCTCTTAGTTCCTTCTCCTCTACTTGATCATTATGTCCATCATTTTATGTGCATTCCTTCATGATCTTGCTCATCATTTCATACACCAAATCATGTGGTCTTATGGTCATCTCTCCATGCCATTTCCACCTCCATCACATGTGTTGCTTATGCCCAGCTTAATCACACTTGATACAATAGCATTAGCAACTTGGTGTCATTAATTACCAAAACCAAACTTGGGCTTTCACTTGTGCACGTTCAGTCCTTGTTCATTTTTTTTGTGAATGTCCTTTTTGCGGTTCTACTCGAGGGATTGAGGATAATTCTTTACTTGCCGAGAGATAGGGCGCGTTTGGGAGTGCTCCGTGGAGCTGATTCTCAGAGGGAATCACTCCTTAGCTGCCAAACGCAAAATTTGGACCCAGCTTCTCCGGTGAATCCCAATGAATCGCTCTGCCATTTTGTACACGAGCAAAGAAGTTGGAAAAACTTGATTGACCGGATTCACGCCTGATCCCCACCATTCGATGGACCCCCCCCACCAACTTCGACAATATTTACCCGCAACTGCCACTGGTATAAAAATAGAAACCCTCTCGTTCTTCCCCTCCCGCACCGTGTCTCCCTTCCCGTGTGGCGCGAGAGGGAGGCTCCCGCGAGAGAAGCCCCAAGCGGAGCGCGCCATCCCGGCGCCCGGTGTTCCTCCAGCACCCGCTGCTCGGCCCGTGCCCGCTGCTATTCCCGGCGCCCGCAACTCTGCCAGCGTGCGCTGCTATTCCCCGCTCTCGGTGTTCCTCCGTCGCTCGCTGCTCGGCCCGTGCCCGCTGCTATTCCCGGCGCCCGCTGCTCTTCCGGCGCCCGCTGCTCATCCTGGTGCTCGCTGCTCCTATGACGGCCACTGACATCCCTTCCTGGTGAGTTTTTTTAGCCCGTTGCTCATCCCATCCCTCTCAAATAATTTCCCTCCCTCAGATCCATATGGTTTTGCCTCTAATTTGCTCATATCTATAACCTGGAGTCATGTTTCTTCTTGTACTGAGGATTTTGTATGTGATTGTGGTGTGTAGCTAGTTGAAAATAATTTTCTTTTGCACGAGTCTTAGTCCTCTACATGTTTGTGAAGTACGACTACTAATTCTAAGACATGAAACAATATCAGCACCATGAAGGAAGACACTGCGGACTGGTGTGATGAGAATGTAAAAATTGTTTGTGAGCTATTTGCTGAGCAAGTTAGGGAAAATAATCGCTCAGGCTCTCACTTAAGCAAACTAGGGTACACCTCAGGGTAGACGTTCGGTTCTCGGTTTGATTCCCTCAGTTATTGATGAAATTCGGTTCCTAGAAAATGGGAACCGATCGGTTCCAAAAAATTTTAGGAACTGAGCATTTTGGTTCTCGGTTATTTCGGTTCGGTTTTGGTTCTAACCAAACTAACCGAATTTTTTCAGAAGACCTTAAGACAACAACAAATATCGTGTTCTAAGGAAAATTTATGCAACACTATAAAACACTATACATAAACTAAATATAATATTACAAAATACAAGTAAGTGAATTGTAATTTATGTAATTCGGTTCTTTCAGTTAATTCGGTTAACCGAGAGTAGGAACCGAATTTTCTTCGGTTATTTTGGTTCCTCAATATCAGAAACCGAATTTTTCGGTTTCAGTTTCGGTTCTTTCGGTTTGGTTCTCGGTTAAATTTGCCCAGGGCTAGATACACCAATGTAATTGAGAAGTTCAAAACAAGAACATGCTTAAGTTATACAAAGCTGCGGTTCAAAAATAAATGGGACAAGCTGAAAAATGATTACAACAATTGGAAACAACTGGGAAGAGAGACGGGCTGTGGCTGGAGCGCTGACAAAAAATTGTATGAAGCTCCAGATTGGTGGTGGAAGAAAATAAACAATGTAAGTTTCTCTGAAGTTTCTACTTGTCAATACTTGTCATTTATGTGTGTGTAAATTTGTTTCTGAAATTTTTTTATGCATGCAACAATACAAAGGCATCTCCAAGTTTAAAGGCTACTCACTTCAAAATGAGAAAGAATTGTCTATCATGTTTGATGATATTCGGAATACTGGTGATGACCATTGGGGTCCAAGTGATAGATTCCGTGATGACCTTGCTAGGGCAATTACCTTATCTAGGACCTAACTTTTCATGTACGTGCTCCTGTTATTCTCTTTTGGCACTTGGTTGTAATATATTGGAGCCAAAATAGTTTGGACTTGGAAACATGTTGATCGTACTACTGTACTTGTGGTGTGTCTAAGTATTTATTAATTAATGCATGTAAAAACCACGTATGTTTCATAATACAAACATGATGTATCATACAAATGTTGGCGTACTTCAGTTCAGACAGACAAGTGTACTATAGACAATTCTAGAAAAATCCTCATTTTCAGGAATCACTTCACAGACAGCTTGCCAAACGTTTTTATCAGACAGAATCGCTTATAATAGAGAATCACTCAAAATCACTTCGCCAGTGAATCAGGAGCACAACTCTGCCAAACAGGCCCATGATTCCTGTCAAAACTCCTTCAATCCCCTCGTGGGCTTGCACGGGAGACCAAAGAGGGGGGGTGGGGGCTAGGTGGATCATTGTGGATATTAAATGAACTTTTTTATTTAACAACATCAAGGCCTGGTTTAGATTGCAAGTTTTTTCAATTTTTGCTACTATAGCACTTTCATTTGTATTTGGCAATTAGTGTTCAATCATGAACTAATTAGGCTCAAAAGATTCGTCTCACAAATTACAGACAAACTGTGCAATTAGTTATTTCTTTTACTTACATTTAATGCTCCATGCATACGTCTAAAGATTCGATGTGATGGAGAGAGAGTATAAAATTTTAGAATTTAGAAGGTAACTAAGGACCTGTTTAGTTTCCAAAATTCTGCAAAATTTTTCAAGATTCTCCGTCACATCGAATCTTTGGACGCATGCATGAAGTATTAAATATAAATAAAAAATAAAACTAATTACACAGTTTAGATAAAATTCATGAGAGAATCTTTTAAACCTAATTAGACCATGATTGAACACTAATTGTCAAATATCAATGAAGTACCATTTCCCACAAAATTCACGAACTCAACGATGCCTCAACAAGGCCCAAAGAGGCCACAAACCACGGGCTTGACCCATCAATGTGTACTGTCCCAACCCAAAAGCCCCGTTCCCGTGAAGAGGCGAGCCGCGAGCGACCGCAATCCACAAAGGAAAAGGGGAAACGAAAGAGCAGCAGCGACGCGCACAAAAAGGGAAAAAGAAATTCCTCTCGTCACCGCGAGCTCCCCGCCGAGCTCTCTCCCTCCCCGTCGGTGATGGCAACTCAGGTCTCCAAGACCGCGGAGACCGCCGCGCCTGCGCCGGAGGCCGCAGCCACCGGAGAGGCGGCTCCGAGCGCTGCTTCCTCAACACCGGCACAAAACCCTACTGCTGCTGCAACCGCGGTGGCCGGGGCCACGGATCTGGAGAAGAAGATGCGCCGCGCGGAGCGGTTTGGGACGCCAGTGGTCATGTCAGAGGAGGAAAAGCGCAGCAGTCGCGCCGAGAGGTAAGTGTTCTGTGGATCCCCTTTCCTAGGGTTTAGAGGATTTGCCCTAACAAATCCCGAAGTTCATGTTGGAAAGTGTTTATTCTAGCACAATATGTCACTAATCTCCTAACAAAATAGATGCGCGGTATTGCAGTATGCATGTTTTGGTCATTGGGTGTGTATTGAATTACAACACTGTAGGCTTTTAGGGTACTGAAGTACTTAAGATAAGGTCTAGCTCCAACACTTTAGGCTTTTAGCTCCAACACTTTAGGCTTTTTGGGTACTATAAAGTACATGGACAAGGTCTAGCTCCATACATTTCAGTTCTCTACCTGTGTTCTTCTGAGGTTGCAGTTATTCATGATGTTGCAAGGCACGTGGGGGTGATGTTGCAGAAATTCTGTGCTCTGCGTTATTCGATGAGGTGTCCAATTCTGTTGTTCATAGAGATTTCAGTGCATTTCAGAACCTAAGCAGCTAGTCCCCTGCATGAATGATGTTTTATTGTTTAAAGTGTTTCATGCAGTTTATAACTAAGTTACATGATTGTTGATACCTTTGAGCCTTTCTAGTTTTGTAGGCCATGTGTCCCCTTGATACTGCCTGTGTATTGAATTTTCACCCTAGATTTGCATCCATCGTTTCTGTGTTTGTTGTGTAGGATAGGCAGTTAGGAGTTCAAAAGATTTAGGTACTTAGTTTAATTCATCGGTGCCCAGTCTTTAGATGACCATACAAGATTGTGGACATTTAGATGCAAGATCTAGTAAATAAAAATTCAGAATATATCAGTCTATTTCGTTTCTAGGTATGGAGCTTACTTGGTATATTGCCTATCTAATTAAGCCATAAGTGTGTAGATTTGAGCCATCAAACCTATGGCCTACTTCTAGTTTTTAACTTTGGGTTTGATGTTCTAACTCAGTATAGTCAGATCCGAGTGTGCTAGATTAGTGCCCGTCTGGCATGGTTTCCATTGGCTCAAGCTCCTGCTACAGTTCCATTGGCTACTAGTTCATTTTAGCAAGAGGGAAAACTGTAACATCCCAGATATTAATAAACAATTAAAACTTGATTATGAAGCATCATCAAGCATAAACATCAAATGACATGCCATCAATGCACTCATTTTACACTAGTTATTTTAATCATGTTGCATGTGTTGCATATGTTTCATATGCCATGTTTCACATGTTACAAAAAGAGTCTCACATGTTGCCTTGCAATATTTCATATCGAGTATGGCTATGTTTCGAAGTAAAGTTTCATAGGTTTTGATCGATGTTTTGTATGTTACATATACATGTTTTACATGTTTCAATAGTGATGTGATATGTTATTTTTATTAGTATGCTTAATACATTAATAATGTCATGTTTCTTATCACATGAAATAATGTTTTATTAGTGTTAAATAATTAATCATGTTTTAGTTAAAAAGAATAATCAATAGAATTCAAAATCTTGATTTCCGGAAAACCCCGTTTTACCCCTTTTTGAATAATTCAAAATCTAAGCAAAATTTGGAAAAAAGTCTAAAACCAACTTTGTAGATCTTTTTAAGGGCTACAAGTTTGTTGTTTTCAGTTTTCAAAGTTTTAGTGTAAAATGTGGAGTAATTTTGAAAAGAAGCAAATCTCCAATTTGACTTTTTTTTTCATTTCCCTATTCTAATTTCAAAATGGAGGTAGAATTTGAAAATGGTTATAAAAGCAAAGTTGTAGGTCTTACCTAGATGTACAACTTTGGTGTTTTGAGTTTTCAAAGTTTCAATGCAAAATTTTGAATAAAATTAAAAAGATGCAAATTCTAAATTTGAATTTCAAACTTAATTTCAAAAAGTAGGCATAATTGGGTGATGGCCCAATTGTGAAAGTGGTATATCTTCAAAAGTTACACATTTTCTCTTTTTACATATTTTCAAGTTTTATTACAAAATTTAAAGTAATTTTGAATTTTCTGAAATCCTAAAATGCTCCCATTTGAATTTGATTTTAAATTTCAAAAACTATTCAAAATCTGAGTTTGGTCCAAAAAGCAAAGTTGGAGATCTCGAGAAGTTGAACAACTTTCGTGTTTGGAGATTTTTAAAGTTGCTATGCAAATTTAGGAGTAATTTGAAGAAAATAGAAAACGTAAGAATGAGGTGGTATTGCTGCTACAGTAGACAGACGTGCTCTGTTTCTTCTTCTCCTCTCCCTCACTATCGCAGGCGTTGTCGTGGCCGTTCTCGCACCTTCTCGCGCCTGGATACGTGGTCGTCCGCGTGGGTATATTAATGCAGCTGCTGGCAAGTCTGGAAGCATCGCCATCGCCATTAAGCCACCGAGCCGGACGCCGTTTTTCTTTTTGTTCCTCTCGTTGCCGCCGTCGTACTTCACCCGCTGGCGCTCACCACCACCACTGTTCATCCTCTGGCCAAATTGAGTGCACCGTTGAGTTCGCCTCGTCCTTGTGTACGCGCTGCACCCACTCTCCCAACCTCGTCGTGCCTGCGTCGCTCGCGCGCCGCCGTCTTCCTCGAGCATGGCCAGCGCGCCGCCGAGCTCGGTCTCGCCGTGGCCAGAGCTCTCCGGTCGACTTCGCCTTCAACCAGCTAGCCCGTCAGAGTCGCGGTGAGCCCCTGAAGCTATCCATGCCTTTGGTTTAACCGCTACCGCACTGTGTTCGCCGGTCCACGCGCTCGCCGGAGATGTTCTGCTCCGTCGTGTCGCCACGCGCGTGGTCGTGCTCGTTGGAGTCGATATCGAATTAATTAGTTTGTGGCCTGTGTTCGCTAGAGTGCGGCGAATCCGTTGATGCCTTTGCCGTGGCCACGTTGCTAGCCCCGCTGTCACCGGAGTTTCCGTGGTCGGTCGCGTCTGTCGTCGTCGGCTTGCCGCCGTTCGCCATGCGCGCCGCCGCGGGTGTAGCAGTTCGGTAGAGGTTAAGCCGTTGCCCTAGATGGATGCTCATGGTTTTGGTGAACGCCTAGGTCAAAGCTCCGCCGCCGGAGAGCTCGTCGGCGACGAGAACTCGCTGGTCAACCGTCGGCCGTCGCTGTCAACGCAAGCTGACAGCTGGGGCCCGGGTGTCAGTGAGGCTGAGAGAGGGGAGGAAGGGACCTGGGCGCGCGCGTGTCGGGCCGCTTGCTGGGCCAAGCTGGGCCGGTGCGGGTGAAATCCAGAAAAGGTTTTGTTTTTCTTTTTTTTAATAAAAAAAATTATTCTTGTTTATTTCTTAAGTATTAATTGGTGCTTGATAAAATTATGAAAATTAATGTGTAGCTTGTTCATGATGTGATCTATGTGGAAAAAAATATGAAACCAAAAAATCAATAGTTTTAGATGCTTAAAAATTAGCTCTTTTAATTAATAATTGTCATTTGTATGTTTTCTATAAATTAGAATAAGTATCCAAAAATCATGAAACTTTGCGAGTATGTTTTACATGGTTAGATATACCTTCACAAAAATATTTGTACTGTTTTGATAACTTTTAATTATATACTTTATTACATGTTTTTTTTAATATATATAATAAGTGCTTAATTGATTAGAATAAATCATGATTTGATTTGAGTGACTTTTGGATTGATTGTGGACCTTGGGACATGACCATGATGGTGTTCCTTGGCACTTTAATTAATTGTTCAAGTTCATGATTAACTTGTTAATTAAGTTTTGATAATGATAGTCAGCGTCATTAACTTAGGTCATTAGTAGTTAATAACTTATGTTAATACTTAGTGGTATTGTTGTAGAATTACTTGTTATTAGATGCAACCTCTTGGGTAAAAAGTAAAGTTAAGTAGTTTTCTTAACAACATCTTAATGTGATTGAAGTTGTTTAATAGTTCTGTTGGATTACAACTGTACCGCGAAGAAAAGTTGTAATCAAGTAGATAACTAATGTTTATCCTTTCTAAATGTCCCTTTTATGCTATGCCTTGTTCATTATCATGCATCATGGCATGCATTCCATCATGTTAAGCATCACATCATTTATATACGTGTAGTGCCTACGAGAGTGAGAAGATTCGTGGTGAACAAGTGTTGACGAGGTTGGTGTTGATCAATCTTCGGAAAGGTGTCATCCACCCGTGATGTTGGCATCAAACTTAATTTCTACGAGAACTAACCACCGCTGCAACGCAGGCAAGCCCCGGACATACAACCACTCTTCTATTTTATAAATGCTTTATTACACCTTAAGTCTAGTGTAATGTGCATTATGTTAGTAGGAGTTGGTTGAAACCGTTGCTGCATGATTACCTTGATCTACATTTATATCCAGATGATATCCCACAAGTATATGTAGGTCGATCTCTTATGCTTAGTAATGCTTAGACTTCGGTAGAAGTCGAATAATGTTTTCTTTGATCACAAGAACAAGTTTATTTCTTGCTTCTCCTGACCTAATGACAGGTCATGAGAGCATATGAAAATGAATATGAGAATGAACTTGAGACCGGACGGGGCATGGGAATCGTCTTTGGTGGTTGGTCCCGTCTGTGTCGGTTAAGGACCGTTCGTTGTTGGCCCTCGAGTCAAGGAGTTTTTATTAGTACTAGCCATGTACCCATGTCGGGTAAGCCTTACTTTGGTTAGTCCATTACGAGAACGTCTAACCTCGCACTGGGAGTGGAGAGATGGCGAGAGTAATGTGTACCCTCGGGGCTAGAATCGGGCCGGGTTCGAGGAGTACTGTGCTCTCGGGTGGCGATGGACACGTTCTGGTTTTGGGCGACCCAAGTAAGAGTTGATATATGCAAGATTCGGTTCTACATATGTCGTGTGGTTAGGAATCCCCAGCTGGGTAGATGAAGCGGTTCGAATCGTCGTTGCTCCACGAGAAAGGAGTCTTGACCTTGCACCAACATCGTAGCAACAACTCGAACATGGTTACTGTTGGACTTGAGATGGAAAAAAAATGAATAACAAGTGTGATGCTTATATTTATGATTGAGATAAATACATGTGCAAAAGTTAGCTATAATTAGGCTATACTAACACTGGAGCCAAAGCTTAATTAAAAGTTTGAAAGCAAGAATGTACTGGTAGTAAGCTTTTCTGCAAAACTTCTCTTTTCTAGCTTCATTACTTCCCTTAAGCCAGCATATCCTTGGAGTCTTTTCTTTTCGTCGGGTAAGTCTTGCGGAGTACAATTAAGTACTCAGGGTTTGTTAACCCCTGTTGCAGGTACTGACTGGTACTGTTAATCGAGGTCATGTCGGTGGGCTCGATATGATCTGGTTGTCCTCTTCTGACTTAGGTGCTTCGCCTAAGTTGTCTTCTGTAGTTCTACTCGACTTCCGCAATACAAGTTAAGTTTGTAAAAAGTTAACTTAATCATGATTTTATAAATTATTATTATTATTCTTCCGCACTCTGATGTAAAGTTTTGTTACAAATGTTGTAATGTTGTAGTTACTCCTTTGTTGATCCTGGTATGAGTTGTTAAATGTAGTTTAATCGGGGTCCTGTGAGGGCACCCGACAGATTTTCTTAGGTTATTTGGTGTACATGTATCGCTGTCAGAGGTCTTAGGGACAATGACAGGTGCATGTGGGCCATATAATTTAGGAGGTTCTGCTACAAAAACTGTCTTCACCTGAGAATGGCAAGCCAGAGCCAACGGAACTGTGCCAAAAGGGCCCTTAGTTTTGTACTTTTGTTACTTAAGTGGTAAGATTATATAGGTAATAAAATGATGATGTGGTGTTATTGAACTCTTAATTGCATATGACGTGTTTAACTTCATTATACAATGTTAAATATGCGCTGTATGCTTTTGGGGTGAAATAGTCTCATACAGATATATAGTCTATTCATTTGTTTAGTGTTTCATGTGATAAGGTTGAGTTGCTGCTTAAAACCAAGCACAACTTCACTTTTCAATCCACTCAAGGGCCAAGCTTAGTAGAGCCTCTGCTCTTTTGTGTTTGTTTGAGCATACTCCAAACTTTGATCATTCCTGTTTGGCTGATCAACTTTCCATATGATATATATTACAGTTACTAAGTAAAGTGCATTTCACTTGTCTTGTCTACAAGATTTGGGACTGGATCTTCAAGTGTAAAGGAGGAAGAGAAGAAGAAGTCCAGGGCTGAGAGGTGTGTTAATCTTAGAAAATCCTCTAATTTCGTTCTAGGTTTTTTATATGCTCCCAAGTAGTGAACTGATGCTTGGCTAAATGGATGGAATTGCCAGGTTTGGCCTTGCCTCATCCTCTTCTTCAGATGAGGAAGCTAAGAAAAAGGCCCGTCTGGAACGATTTGGTCAGGGCACAAATGTTGACAAGGCAGAAGAAGAAAAAAGAAAGGCCAGAGCAGCAAGGTTAGTGAATGCGACAGTGTCATATCATTCCTGATTATTCTCTGTGGAACCTAGAAACCAGCTCATCTCTTCACAACTTCATCAGATTTGGAGATAAATCTAATGGATCAGCTCAGGAAAATGGCAAAGACAGCTCCAAGGCGGTATGTTTTACATGGTTATGTGAAGAACTTTGGACACCTGGCCCACATGATTTTGTTCAGAACTTTCACCTCCAATTGGTTTTTATTTGGCTCTTGTCTTCATCTGTTTGTATTTGATTGACACAGGACGCAGCCGCTGTTCCAGGCACAGCTTGATTTCATCACTCCGCCTTTGATGAGGTTAGACAACGCTGTTACCCTCCCCAGAACAACGTTTTCCTTGCCAAGACTTGCTGCTGTAGTTTCCCTAACATGAAAAGAATCAACCTCGTCTCCTGCAGGTCTCAGATATTATCCTAGGAGACTTTTGGTGAAGCCATAGCTTGTACACCACTAACTGCATGAACGGGCGTCACGTGTTTCCCAGTCATGCTGAGTGATGTTTACCGTGTATGACTTCCTTCGTTGCTGGGCACTGGCAGTGTAGCTAGATTTGCTGCCTGGTTTGTGGATAGTCATGTACCTTCGGTTGCCGATACCATTTGGTGGATGATTTCGTTTCCATGTACCCCAGTTGGACTAGTCACTGTTTAGAATAAAACAAGGTGGCACTCTTTTGTTGTGCCCCGTGTTTCTGTTGCTACAATGCTAGAAAACGGGATATGGAAACCCATAGTCACGGAGCATGGCATCTGAGTAACAGATAACGCATGCGGTGCAGGTGCGATGCTCGTCCAGTGGATAAATGGCCCAATTGCGAAAGGCTACCGGGACGGTATGGTCGTATCGTATGGATCCAGCAAAATGCGTTGGCATTTTCGCTGACAACCGTATCACATTCTTGCGATAAAGTCATCAGTTAACGGAATCAAATAAAGCCCCTAGATTCATTCTTTGTAAATAGTGACTCCACATGAGCCATCTTATTCCATTCTCTACAGATGCTACCCTAAACAGCTATGTATAAAAATCACTGCGGTTGAAAATGAACAGATGCACCCTAAGCACTACGAATAATTCACGGAGGCAGACAACTGAATGTTCGACACCGTAGAAGCGAATCACACGGTCTCGTAGTGCAGCGCGCCCGGGTGGCCGGCCTCAGTGGCCGTAGAGTTCCTGGTGGGCGACGGCGAGCTGCGACCGCCGCTCGATGGTGTAGCGCAGCTGCTCCTTCACCCGCCGCAGCGCCAGGAGGACGGACTCCACGTCGCCGTGCGGCTTCGGCGACCCCGTTTGAGCGGCGGCCGCGGCCGGTTGAGGCTGGGGGTCGGCTAGAGCGATCGCAAGCTTGTTGGCCTCCTCTTCTTCCTGCTGTTCTTCCTCCTGACTCCTGGCACGGACCTCTTCTGCCTGCGTGCCGTTGTCCTGCGTTCTTGGACCGTCATCTGCTGCAACGAGCTGGGGGTCTACCAGCACAAGCGCTAGCCTGTCGTCGCTTTCGTAGAACGCTTCTTCGGATTTTGCTGAGCCGCAGCCACTGGATGCATCAAGGTGTTCCCTGGCACAAGAACACATGACACGAGTCATACATGCAGTAGCACGTGTGAGAAATAAACTGCAAAATATAGCTGCCGGAAATTGGACTACGTTTGTATCGTTTTACTTTGTTCATGTGCTTTTTGCAAATGCACAATCGTTCGGGAAGCTATGTAACCGATGTGATAAAAGGAAGTTCTCATGTCGGTTTTCTTCATCATCAGTCTGATGGGTGCAGAGCAATGTCCGTCCACCCCCTATGCAGGCATGCTATCCTAAAAGGCAACCATTCTGTTCTAAGGCAAAGGGAAGCACTAATTGTTTCCTTCGCAAAAAAAATGTTTCCTCTGTACCTAGCATGGTGAAACATGCCTATTGGAGCTAGCATCAGGAGCTCCAAAAAGGCAAACATTTAAGGCCCTGTTTAGATACCAAATATTTTCCCAAATTTTACTATGCAAAAAGAAGATTCCCCGTCACATCAAAATACCGGCACATGTATGGAGTACTAAATGTAGATGAAATTTAAAACTAATTGCACAATTTTATTGTACTTTGCGAGATGAACATTTTGAACCGAATTAATCAATGTTTGGATAATTATTACCAAATAAAAACAAAAATGCTACAGTGACGAACAGTAATTTGGTCCTCCCCAATTTGGGGAACTAAACACGGCCTAAGAGGAGGAATGCTGACATAATTCTCGCTGGAAGTCTGGAAGAAGGCAATTCTTCTGGACAAAGATAGTAATAAGAAAGCTAAAATCCAGTAACTATGATGAAAACAAAAACAAATCCCTAAATTAAGGGAGTGTTTTTTATCAACAAGAAAATTAACTACCGGTTGGCATTGAGTCGATCTGCACGCGTACCTCTCTGAATCATGGTCACCGCCACTCCCCTCTGAACTGCAGTGGGTGGTGTCTCCGGCAAGATCCATGCAAGAACCAGGCCGGGATTGCTCTGACACAACGGAGCACCAGCTCCCGTCCTGGGAGGACGAATTCACCTGAGTGCATGATCCCTCCGATGATTCCCTGGAGACGTCCCTGTCGGCGTCGGCGTCGGCATCTCCGGGAGGAGCGGATGGCACAGAACCATCAGTGGTCAACGAGCCAGGACCGTTCCTCTCCGCCTCAACCTCCACCTCCACCTCCGGCGCCTGGTGACCGGAGCGGCCATTGGAGGACAGCGACCCAATGGAGCCGTCCGAGAGCTCGACGTCCAGAATCTTGAGGGATTCCAGCTTCTTGATGGCCCTCCTGAGCCTCCTCTCCGCCTTGTTCCTCACCTTGACCTCGTCGGCGAGCTTCTTCTCTAGCTCGTCCAGCTGTGACCCAAACCGACCATGAAATCGACAGAAAAGAGAAAGAGAATTCAATTAGTATGTGAGCCAATAGAAACTAAAAGATGATGGAGCAGTACGGAATGTGCTGCAGAAGATGGGATAAGATGTAATGTACCCTTTTGGACAGCTGGTCGGCCTCCTCCTTTGCAGCCTTGGATGCCACCCTCTCTGCGAGAAGCCTCCCCCTCAGGCACTCCACCGTCCTCATGCCACCGCCACCGCCACCCCCACCGCTCACCCTGCAATCAATGCAACGAAACACAAATGCAGAGCCAGCTCAGAGATTGATCCTAGGATCCCAATGGAGCCACCAACAAGCAGCTCAATGCAAGAACTAATACTCCTAGCTCCAGTTTCCAAAAGAAACAAAGAAAAGAAAAGCAAAAGGAATGATGCTAGAGTTTCCAAAAGAAAGAAAAGAGAAGAAACGATGATGGGAGCCAAGAAACCGTCCAAATGCAAGAAAGAATGAACCAACTCGGGGGAATTTCGCAACCTGCATTGCACCGTCTGCGCAGCCATTCTCCGATCCTTCTTTTACCCAAGCTTGGCGCAGATGGGCGTGTGATATGAATATGATACCGGATGGCCAGTGCGGATGGTGCTCGGGACTAATCTGCAGCGTTTGGCGGCGGCGCTGGGCGCTTCTTGCGTGCGGCTCTGACTTTTGAGCTCGCGGGCACGGGACGGCGCAGCGGCTGCTGAATTGGAGGAGGCTTGAGGCGGAAGGTGTCGGACGCCTCTGTTCGGGGCGTGAGCCACAGGCACACAGGACGCTCTCCCTGTGGGAGTGAGTATGGGACTGGGAGAGTAGTAGTACCAGCGCCAAGGCCTCGGCCGTGTTTAGATCCCCAAACTGGGGACCCGATTCGGGCACTGTAGCTACAGTGCCCGTGTCGGAACACGGTAGCAACTTTTGTTTTTTAGTGTAAAAAATTATCCAAAAATTAATTAATTAGACTTAAAATGTTCGTCTCGTAAAGTACAACAAAACTGTGCAATTAGTTTTTAATTTCATCTATATTTAGTACTCCATGCATTTGCCGGCATTTTGATGTGATGGGGAATCTTCTTTTTGCATAGTAAAATTTGAGAGAAAATTTGGGAACTAAACAAGGCCCTCGAAAAGAAGCATGGGATTTCATGACCACAGGGGCCGCCGGTTTTGTCCGCGAGACCGTGAACGCCACCCGTGAGGTGCATTACTGGCGTCACTGGAAACATCACCTCTCTTTCAGTACACTGCAGTACATTCTGCGCTGACAGCATTTCCTGTTCTTCTTTCTTTTTTTGCATCACTAAAAAATTATGGATATGAGAATACCTGAGGATTTCCCCTGTTACAGAAGACAGAATACAAGCAAGGTCCTGAATGCAACGTTGGAGCAGTCACATAACATGACTACATCAGGATCTGTGACTGTGTTGAGCTCAAAAATATAGGAGTACTTGGCCGCTGCCAAGTGCCAAGGCACAAGCCCTAACCTAAAAAAACTGATCTTGCAGATCACTGTAGATGGTACAGATAAGAATGCTAACGATACTAAAAGCAACGCTGTACTTACCCGTAATAATAATGCTAATAACAAAGGAGATGGTCGCAGGGGACATGTGGTGCAGCCGCCTTGGGCCTTGCAAACTGCAATCCTGGTTCCTGTCATCGTGTATGTAAGCGAGGGAGGAGCCGACGGCAGAAAGGTAAGCCACGTGACAGCCCGATCCTCCCTGCTGGCTGTCTGGCTCATTCATTCATTCAGGGTGTGTTCACTTCACATCCCAACCCAAAATATTTCCTCTTCCACCAATCACATCAAATCTTTCGACGTATGCATGGAGCATTAAATATAGGTAAAAAAGATAACTAATTGCATAGTTTGTCTGTAAATGTCAGGACGAATCTTTTGAGCCTAGTTAGTACATGATGGGATAAATTTTGCCAAATAACAACGAAAGATGCTACAGTAACTTTTCACCTACTTTTCGCGAAGGGAACACAGCGTCATTCAACCCGCTTGCTGCTGTTCGACTTCGACCCCAGCCCGGCCGCCCAGCCCTGCTGTCCTCTTGCTGAATTTTCTTTTCCTCGTGGTTTTTAGCAAGCGCCTGAAAAGAATTCCTGGCATGGCAGCCACCGACTTCTCATTTGTTTTCTTTTACAGAAAAATACAGTACATCTCCATCTAGACGAGTGCACGTAGCATGTACCATGATACCAGGACAAAAATCGCGTCGAGCGTCCTTGTCGCCCTGCCTCACGAGCTGCCTGTGCTGCTGCTTCCCGCGATTTGAACCGAACTGAAGTGACCTGAGTCGGAGAGAGAACCGACAAGATGGCGCAGCGATAACAATGACACTTGAGCTGTCCCTGCTCGCATGTGGATTCTCAAATATATACTATCAAATATTCTCTTCTAAAAAATTATGTGCCAACGAACAGTATAAACACGCAGAGTTTGGTAAAACAAAGCATGTAGACTAATCGGAAGTCGGAACTGACCTGCCATGTCAAATGCAGAGAGGAACTGACTGGAGAGGTGCTGGAGGGATTATTGGCGTTCGGCACCGCCCAAGCTTGTGAAGCGTGAGCCATTTGTGAACCTACTAGAGATTCTCCTCGTGCCGCATGAGCTGCTGCTGCTGCTGCCGTTCTTGTACCGTACGAAAATTCCTTCACCCACGAGGAGAACCGACAGTAAGGCACCATTTAGATGCCAAAAATTTTGTCAAAATTTCCAGATTCCCCGTCACATCGAATCTTTGAACGCATGCATGAAGCATTAAATATAGATAAAAAATAAAACTAATTACACAGTTTAGACGAAATGGACGAGACAAATCTTTTAAGCCTAATTAGACTATGATTGAACAATATTTGTCAAATAACAACGAAACTACTACAGTAGCGTTTCGCCAAAAATTTTGCCAACTAAACAGCCCCTAAGCTGCGACATTTCCCCCTAGATCATGCCAGGCCTTGTACGGTCCACAGTATTGGGTCCTCGCCTCCTCGGGCTGCTGCCACCGGAGGCCTGGAAGGCAATGTTTTAAATAGCGGGCTAAGGTGTTTATCTGTATATCTCTAAAACAGCTAATAACGGAGCTATATTAGACTATAACGGGATATAGCGGCTAAATTGTACATAAACTCAAATAGCGACACACTGCCTCAAAAGGCTATAGCGGGCTATGGCAGCAGATATAGCAAGAGATTTAAAGCTATGCTGGAAGGTCTTGAGTCTTTTGAAGGTTGAAGCCATGGTTCGACTGCTAGAGCTTCGACCAGTCAAAAAAAAACTATGCGTTGAAAAGCAGTAGGATGACAAAGACGACGAGATGGAGACTGTACCTGTTCCACTGGGAACGGTAACTTCTAAGCACTGCAGTGCAGAAGTATCCTTCTGCTGGGGGGTCCACTGTCTTTTTTTCCCCCACATGATTACAGCCACGCGGTACCGACGACCATCATTGCTGATCTGGGAGAGCGACGAACGATGATGGCCGCGACGCTTCTCCGGCAAGTGAATGCAAGCACACAGCCCATGCTGGTGCTCGGCGTCCGCGCAGGCCAGCCAAAGCCAATGCACAGACGACACCGCCTCCTTGTCCACCTCTGCCGCTGGTTAGCACCGTGACCCTGTGTTATGAACGACGTAGGGAATATGAAGTGGTACCGGAGCTTCGGTTGCTGTAGGGTTCATGACGACGTCGATGAAGTTCGATCTTCCGCTGTTGAACTACGACATGCGGTTCTTGCTATGGCAAGTCAAGATGTGGGGAATTCTGGCGCAGACTCATGACTACGATAAGGCGCTGGATAACTTCGGCAAGAGTAAAGCCGATTGGACTCCTGAGGAGATCCGCAAGGATTAAAAGGCTCTCATCCTAATTCAGTTACATCTTCATAATGATATTTTGCAGGAGTGTTTGAAAGAGAAAACTGCTGCAGAACTATGGCTGAAACTGGAATCGATCTGTATGTGCAAGGATCTAACCAGTAAGATGCAGATGAAGATGAAGCTGTTCACCCTGAGGATGAAGGAGGAGGATTCGGTGATGACCCACATCGCTGAATTCAAGAAGATCGTGGCCGACCTAGTGTCGATGGAGGTAAAGTATGATGATGAGGACTTAGGTTTTTTACTGCTATATTCTTTGCCAAATTCGTATGCAAATTTTCGTGACACCATACTTTTGAGCCGTGATGAACTAACCCTAAAGGAAGTTTATGAGGCTCTGCAGTCTAAGGAGAAGATGAAAGTTATGGTGCAGAATGATGGAACGTCGTCCTCAAAGGGCGAAGCTTTGCATGTGAGAGGCAGAACTGATAACAGATCCTCATATAATAGCAATGATGGTAGAAAGAACTACGAGATGAGAGGCCGTTCAAAGTCCAAGCTGCATGGTAATAAAAAGTTTTGTGTTTATTGCAAGCTGATAAATCATAATGTTAAGGATTGCAGAAAAGTACAGAATAAGAAGAAGAGAAAAAACAAGTCGGCTGGTAAGGTCTCTGTTGCTGCTGCTGCGTCTGATGATGATTCTGAAGATTGTCTGGTAGTGCTTGCTGGTTGTGTTGCTAGTCATGATGAATGGATTCTAGATTCCGCATGTTTATTTCATATTTGCACTAACAGAAATTGATTTAGTTCATATAAGTCTGTGCAGAAAGGGGATGTTGTGCGGATGGGAGATGATAACCCATGTGACGTCGTGGGGATTGGATCAGTTCAGATCAAGACTGATGATGGCATGACACGCACGCTAAAAAACATCAGGTATATACCAGGGATGTCCAGGAATCTTATCTCATTGAGCACGCTTGATGCAGAATGTTACAAATATTCCGATTCAGATGGCATTCTGAAGATATCAAAAGGTTCTCTTGTCTGTTTGAAAGGTGATCTTAATTCTGCAAAGTTATATGTCCTTAGAGGGTGTACTCTACATGGTTCTGATTCCACTGCTGCTGCTGTTACTAATGATGAACCTAGTAAAACTAACCTTTGGCACATGCGTTTGGGACATATAAGTCACCATGGTGTGGCAGATTTGATGAAGAGAAACCTGCTGAAAGGCTGCACTTCGAGTAAGATCAAGTTTTGTGAGCATTGCATTTTCGGCAAGCATAAGAGGGTACAGTTCAACACTTCTATTCACACCACCAAAGGTACTCTTGATTATGTTCATGCTGATTTATGGGGTCCTTCTAGGAAGCCCTCACTAGGTGGTGCTCGTTACATGCTTACAATTATTGATGATTACTCTAGAAGGGTTTGGCCTTATTTTCTAAAACAGAAAGATGATACTTTTGCTGCTTTTAAGAATTGGAAAGTAATGATAAAAAGATAAACTGAAAGGAAGGTAAAATTGCTTCGTACTGATAATGGTGGAGAATTTTGTTCGCATGCCTTTAATGATTATTGCAGACAGGAAGGCATTATTAGGCATTACACCATACCCCATACTCTACAACAGAATGGTGTGGCTGAACGGATGAACAGGACCATTATCTCCAGGGCCTGTTGCATGCTGTCTCATGCAAGGATGAGCAAGCATTTTGGGCTGAAGCTGCTAATACTGCCTATTACTTGATAAACAGGTCACCTTTTATTCCACTAAAAAAGAAAACTCCTATTGAGGTATGGTCTAGTACGCCTGCTGATTATTCACAGTTAAAAGTTTTTGGATGCATTGCTTATGCTCATGTTGACAATGAAAAATTAGAGTATAGAGCTGTTAAGTGTCTTTTTCTTGGTTATGGTTCGGGAATCAAAGGCTATAAATTGTGGAATCCTGAAACAGGGAAGATTTTTATGAGCAGGAGTGTTGTATTCAATGAATCTGTGATGTTTACTAACAGTTTGCCCTCAGAACATGTTCCAGAAAAAGAGCTGTAGAGTATGCGCATGCAGGTAGAGCATGTTGATGATGATATAGGTGTGCAGGTGGAGCCTGGTGATGAGCAGGATGACCATAATAATGATGTTGTTGATGATGATGCTCATGATGATGTTCAGCAAACTCCTCCTATTTTGCAGCTAGAGGAGGAATTACCTATTGCTCAACGCTTTATAAATGTCTTATCGAAGAATGTAATTTGTTTTACTATGCTTTGAGTTGTGCTGAACAGGTGAAGAATGTTCATGAGCCAGCAACCTATAAAGAAGTTGTTCGTTGTGCTGATAGTGAGAATTGGATTTCTGCTATGTATGAGGAGATGCAGTCTCTTGAGAAGAACAGTACATGGGAGGTTGTATCTTTGCCTAAAAAAAAGAAGACCATCAACTGCAAGTGGATCTTCAAGAGAAAGGAGTATTTATCTCCAAGCGAGCCTCCAAAGTATAAGGCAAGGTTAGTTACAAAAGGCTACAGTTAAATTTTGGGTGTTGACTATAATGATGTGTTCTCTTCAGTGGTAAAACACAGTTCAATTCGTACTTTCTTGAGTATTATTGCTTCACATGATTTTGAGCTTAAACAGTTAGATGTGAAGACTGTATTTTTGCATGGAGAGCTAGAGGAGGACATATACATGGACCAACCGGAAGGGTTCATAGTGCATGACAAATAAAAATATGTGTGTAAGTTGAAGCGCTCCTTGTATGGTTTGAAACAGTCCCCTCGTCAATGGAACAAGAGGTTTGATTCGTTTATGTTGTCACACAGTTTTAAAAGATCTAGATATGATAGTTGTGTTTACATCAAGCATGTTAATGGATCACCTATTTATTTGCTATTATATGTTGATGATATGCTGATTGCTGCCAAGAGCAAGATTGAAATCACTAAGTTAAAGAAGTTGTTAAGTAGTGAGTTTGATATGAAAGATCTTGGTAGTGCTAAGAAAATTCTTGGTATGGAAATTAGTAGAGACAGAAAATCTGGTTTGCTATTTCTTAGTCAACAAAATTATATCAAGAAAGTTCTTCAGCGTTTCAATATGCAAAATGCTAAGGCTATTAGTACCCCTATTGCACCTCACTTTAAGTTGACAGCTGCTCAGTGTCCTAGTACAGATGCAGAGATTGAGTACATGTCAAGGGTTCCTTATTCTAGTGTTGTTGGGTCTTTGATGTATGCCATGGTTTGCTCTCGTCTAGATTTGTCATATGCTATGAGTCTTGTTAGTAGATATATGTCTAATCCTAGCAAAGAACATTGGAGGGCAGTTCAGTGGATTTTCAGGTACCTCAGAGGCACAGCAGATTCCTGTTTGAAGTTTGGAATAACTGATAAGGGTCTCATTAGTTATGTGGATTCTGATTATGCTGCTGATCTGGACAGGCGAAGATCAATTACTGGTTATGTGTTTACTGTTGGTAGTTGTGCTGTGAGTTGGAGGGCTACGTTACAGTCTGTTGTTGCTTTATCTACTACTGAAGCAGAATATATGGCTATTTGTGAAGCGTGCAAAGAATTGATATGGTTGAAAGGTTTGTACGCTGAACTCAGTGGAATTGAATCTTGCATAAGTTTATACTGTGACAGTCAAAGTGCAATTTACCTCACGAAAGATCAGATGTTCCATGAGAGAACTAAGCACATAGATATCAAGTATCATTTTGTGCGTGATGTGATTGAAGAAGTTTGAGTTATGCTCAAGCTTAGTTGGTTTAATTGAATAGTCCAAGAGACTATTGTTGGCACCAGTGGTTTTCTATCTTTGTTGTTCAGGATGATGGGTTGATTTATGATACAAGATGAATTTATCTCAAGGTGGAGTTTGTTGGAGTTATTCTAAATTCACTCCAGGATATAGGTCGGGCTTCTGACGGAGCGAAGCGGAGGCCCGCAGAAACCGAAGGCTGGGCCGGAGCGTAGCGGAGTCTGAAGCCGGCACATCAGGCCGCGCCCGTGCACACACGGGGGGTACGGTACATATACCCTTGCTAGGGTTTCATGGAGAGTTAATTCTCTTGTAAGCCGTCACAGGCGTGTAACCCAAAACTCTTGAGATAGTGAGATTGTTGTTGGCTGGTGCCCGTTGTTTTTTCCCTTCGCATTGAAGGGGTTTTCCACGTTAAATCGTGTGTCTCCGCTGTGATTAATTTCGTTTTACTTCATATTCGTTTTACTTCATATTCCATACGTCGTTCATAACAACCTGCTGGGTAGGCGTGTCACGTGCACAAAGGTATCATCAGTACCAACAGGCATAACACTATCAAACTATTCAAATTCAAAACATTTTGAAAACTATATGGATCCAGACATAGGAACGAACAATTGGACATAATTAGCCAGGTTTCGACCCCAACCATTTTCCTACAAATATACTGACAGCAGAGGTCGTGCCAAAAGGGAAATGGAGTGACAAAAGCTTCTCCTGGTCTGTCTTGCTGTGTGTTTTGTTTGTGGTAGCCTAGCCTTTGACGGCCCTGCGCCCATGGGCGGATAAAAGGGTATTTCCCGTATTCCCGGGAATACCTAACTATTTTGATATACTTTTATGTATATATGTGTATATACTTATATATGTATATGTATAATGCCTGTCTTGCTGTGTGTTTTGTTTGTGGTAGCCTAGCCTTTGACGGCCTTGCGCCCATGGGCGGATCAAAAGGGTATTTCCCGTATTCCCGGGAATACCCAACTATGTTGATATACTTTTATGTATATATGTGTATATACTTATATATGTATATGTATAATGTTATATTTTGCAGTATTTTCACTCATTGCAGCCTAAAATAGTAAAAAAAAACAGCTTCTCGGCCTGACTCCGTCATATTTTATAGTATTTTCACCCATTGCAGTTAAAAAACAGCTGATTTTTTTTGTTGATGTGGAAGTAGGAATACCCAAGTTTGGAATCCTGGCTCCGCCACTACCTGCGCCTAGGCGCTCTTCGAAAGCATTAGGAATTTTTAGGCACCCTGTGATCCTAAATCCTAATTATGAAATATTCCACCTTTGGAGCTATGTTTCTGTTGTGGACTCGTTTGTGGGCCGCCAGTATAGGCGTCGCCCCAAACAAGGACTCTAATAGGCTATTGGTTGTTTAGATAAGGCAGGAAGGAGCTTTAGTAGTTTGGTTTCTATTAGTAGATTGGTTTGGTTATGGAAGTGCACCTGGACTATAAAGGGGCACCTTAGGAGATTGTAATAGGCATTGAAGAAGGAATAAACCTCCCTGTGTATCGGGGTGGGGTTTTACCTTCGACGGTGGCGACGGGCGATTCAGCCGTCGACACCGGAGAAGCTCCCGCCACCGAGGTTCCTCGTTATCCTCTGCGTTCCAATTCTCAATCCAGTCTTCTCCTCCACTCTCCTCTCCGCTCACCTCACCGCCGGCGCCATAACAATTTGGTATCAGAGACCTCCACGAGCACATCGACGAACATGTCCGGCGCTCCCTTCGATTCTGTGGCCTTGGAGACGAAGCTTGATCGCATATTCGGTCAGCTCACCACCATCACAAACCGTCTCAACTCCCACGATGCCCGACTCGCCCGCGTCGAGACGGGCAAGCCCGATTCGGGCAAGGACGGGGAGGACGCGGCAGGCGGCAAGGACGGCCACCGTGACGACGGGGGCGCTCATCGTGCGGACTGCGAGGTCTACGACGAGCGCGCCTCTGGCCAGGATCGCGCCTGGGCGGACTTCCGCGCCCGTGCACTGCGGGACCGCGAGCGCTTCTTCGGAGATCATCGCGAACCAGAGCGCTTCGGTCGTGCCTTCTACGGTCGAGGCGGGCGCGACTTTGACGCGCGCGGGGGCCGCGATTTTGACCGCGACTTCGATGTGCGGGGCGGGCGAGACTTCGATGCGCGGGGCGACCGTGACTTTGACACGCGCAGGGGTCGCGATTTTGACCACGGCGGTCGCCGTTTTGACAGGGGCGATCGCGATTACGGATACGACTACGGCAGTCGCGCCTTTGGCCATGGAGGGCGCTACCGTGATGACGTCGTCGGCCATCGTGAACCCCACAGGCCACCGAAGATTCAGTTTCCAAGCTTCGATGGGGAGTCTGATCCACTCACGTGGCTCAATAAATGTGACAACTATTTTCGTGGACACCGTGTGCCGGAGGACGAGAAGGTTTGGATGGCGTCGTTACACCTGGATGGCACCGCGGCTGAGTGGTACTACCAGATGGAGCGTGATTTTGGGATGATCTCTTGGCCGCGCTTCGTCGAATTCGTCAACCTTCGCTTTGGGCCGCCGATTCGTACTAATTCTGTTGTCGAGATCAAGGCCCTGGTCCGCACGAGCACAGTGGAGGAGTACTCGCGACGTTATCTAGCCCTGCTCTCCCGCTGTGACAACCTCTCCACGCAGACGGCGATCGATCTGTATACGGGTGGCCTTGGTCAGCCACTGGCCTCTGATGTGG
Organism: Saccharum hybrid cultivar R570; assembly: GCA_038087645.1. Classification (NCBI taxonomy): domain Eukaryota; kingdom Viridiplantae; phylum Streptophyta; class Magnoliopsida; order Poales; family Poaceae; genus Saccharum; species Saccharum hybrid cultivar. The sequence goes on along the minus strand of JAQSUU010000043.1, from coordinate 1,523,112 downwards.
AGATGCAGCACCCTGTCGATCTGCAGCAGGCAATGAGTTTGGCGCGGGCGTATGAGCAGCGACAGGTCGAGGCCTCCGCTGTTAACAGTTCGACGGCGCCAAAATCCTCTACCCGCCGCGCCACTGTTTCGACTGGCGCTTCTGGTCTTGGTGCGCAGGACAGCAAGCAGGAAGGGACGCGCTCTTGTTTTCGCCGTCTGACGCCAGCGGAGATGCAAGAGAAGCGACAAAACGGGCAGTGCTATTTTTTCCCAGAGCCTTATTCCAAGGACCACAAGTGCGCCGCGAAGGGCGTCTTCCTCATGGAGCTTGCTGAGGGCGAGGAAGACCCGCTCGGCGACGACGTCACCAATCTGGAGATATCCTTATACGCCCTTACCGGCCTTGGGCTTGCTAATTCCATGATGTTGCAGGTGGTGATCGGTGGTGTTCAGCTCAAGGCTTTGGTTGACACGGGCTCCACACACAGTTTCATCCACTCTGATGTGTCTGCTCATTTGGGATTGATGGTCACTGAGCGTGCTGGCCTCTCTGTGTTGGTGGCCAACGGCGATCGGTTGTGCAGCCCCGGAGTATGTCTCGCTACGGACATCCTCATACACGATCTGCGCTTCTCCATCGACTGCTTCGCTCTCGACTTAGGCGGGTTCGACCTCGTCCTCGGCGTTCAGTGGCTACGAACCTTGGGGCCCATCGTCTGGGACTTCGACGCCCTCTCGATGACCTTTTGGTTCAATGGTCGCTCCCATCACTGGCGCGGCTTGGGTAGTCGTGGCATGGCTGCATACGCCATTGCTGATCCCCGCAGAGTCCTGGAAGAGTTGCTACTATCCTACAAGGACATCTTCGACGAGCCCCACGGCCTGCCACCGGTTCGCCGCCATGATCACCGCATCCACTTGTTGTCGGGTTCTCCTCCAGTGGCGGTGCGGCCGTACCGGTATCCACAGCTGCTCAAAGATGAAATTGAGCGCCAGTGCGACAATATGCTGGCTCAGGGGATTATCCAGGAGTCGACATCGCCTTTTTCCTCTCCAGTGCTCTTGGTTCGCAAGCAGGATGACACTTGGCGTTTTTGTGTCGATTACCGGGCGCTCAACGATTGCACTATCAAGGACAAGTTTCCTATTCCAGTCGTCGACGAGCTTCTCGACGAGCTCAAAGGTGCTCGCTTCTTCACCAAGATTGATCTCCGCAGCGGGTATCATCAGGTGCGCATGCACCCAGAGGACGTCGCCAAGACCGCGTTCCGGACGCATCGTGGTCACTTTGAGTTCTTGGTCATGCCGTTCGGCTTAACCAATGCGCCAGCAACGTTTCAAGCCTTGATGAATGATGTTCTGAAGCCCTTCCTCAGGTGTTTCATACTTGTTTTTTTTATGATATACTAATCTTCAGTTCCACATGGGTTGAACATTTACAACATGTATGAACGGTGCTGCAGCAACTTCGTGATCACCATCTCTTCGCCAAGCGTTCCAAGTGTTTCTTCGGTGAGCCGTCGGTCGCGTACCTTGGCCATATTATATCGGCTGATGGGGTCTCCATGGACAGCGACAAGGTGGCTGCGGTAGAGGCTTGGCCGCGGCCCTGTTCGGCGCGGGCCCTTCGTGGATTTCTGGGGCTTACCGGTTACTACCGCAAATTCATTGCCGGTTATGGTGGTGTGGCTGCACCACTGACAGCTCTCCTCAAGCGGGAGGCTTTCTCTTGGACCGATGAAGCTGAGGCGGCCTTTCTCCAGCTCAAGGCGGCACTGGTGTCTGCTCCATTGCTGCAGCTTCCTGATTTCAGCAAGCGTTTTATTGTTGACTGTGATGCTTCTGGGGCTGGATTTGGTGCAGTGCTTCATCAGGGAGATGGCGCAGTGGCTTATTTCAGTAGAGCCGTGGCAGCTCATCATGCCAAGCTACCAGCATATGAGAGGGAGCTTATCGGCTTGGTCAAAGTCGTACGTCATTGGCGGCCATATTTATGGGGTCGTTCCTTCACAGTCCGTACAGATCATTGGAGTCTCAAGTACATCCTCGATCAGCGCCTCACGACGATTCCGCAACACACCTGGGTAACTAAGCTCTTTGGTTATGATCTCACAGTTGAGTACCGTGCAGGGAAGCTTAACACCGTGGCGGATGCTCTGTCCCGTCGTGACTTCGACATGCCTGCTGTCCGTGCAGTCTCAGGCCCGACTTTCGCCCTATATGATGATCTGCGGATGGAGCAATTGAGTAATCCACAGGCCCAGGAGCTGCGGGCGCAATTGGCAGCAGGTACAGCGCCAGATGGGTGGACATTGGTGGACGATATGCTACTGTTCAGGGGCCGTATTTTTGTCCCAGACGCTTCTTTGCTTTGGCAGCGTCTGCTGCAGGAGGCGCATGGCAGCCATGAGGGCGCCCAGAAAACTCTTTATCGGTTTCGGGCATCCTTCTTCAATGCTCATGCTCATCGGTTGGTCCGAGACTATGTCCGTGGCTGTGCTATTTGTCAAAGGCACAAGACAGAGCATCTACATCCAGCTGGGTTGCTGCAGCCCTTGCCTATTCCGGCACATGTGTGGACTGACATTGCCATGGATTTTGTTGAAGGCTTTCCCCGGGTTGGTGGCAAGTCGGTAATCCTTACTGTGGTCGATCGTTTTTCCAAGATGGCTCATTTCATCGCCTTGAGTCATCCATATTCAGCAAGTTCTGTGGCCCGTGTTTTTTTTTTACAATATTGTACGCCTTCATGGGTTTCCTTGTTCCATTGTGAGTGACCGTGATACAGTGTTTACTAGCAGTTTTTGGGAAGAACTTTTCAAATTGGCCAATGTCTGTTTACTCCGCAGCTCTGCGTTTCATCCACAAACTGATGGACAGTCTGAGGTGACTAATCGCATCATAGTAATGTACTTGCGGTGTTTAGCTGGTGATCAACCGCGTTCTTGGCTTCAGTGGTTACCGTGGGCAGAATTTTGTTATAATACTTCATTCCAGTCTGCTCTCCGTGCTACTCCCTTTGAAGTGGTCTATGGCAGACCACCACCGCCTCTAGTGTCATATAGTCCTGGGTCAGCCAAGGTAGCTGCGGTGGATCAGCAGCTTCGTGATCGGGATGTGTTCTTGGCTGAGATTCGTGATAGGCTGAAATTGGCTCAGGATGTGATGAAAGATCGTCAAGATCAGAAGCGTCGGCTAGTGGAATTTGCGGTGGGCGATTGGGTCTGGTTGCGACTCCATCACCGTACAGCTGTGGGCATTACTACTGCTCCATCATCTAAGCTTGGGCCTCGCTTCTTTGGACCATATCAGGTGGTTGAGCGCATTGGCTTAGTGGCATATCGTCTGCATCTTCCTCCCAAGGCACGCATTCATGACGTCTTCCATGTTGCTCTTTTGAAGAAGTTTGTAGGGGAGCCGCCAACTGCGTTGGTTCCATTGCCTTCAATTCTTCATGGTCGGGTGGTTCCTACTCCAGCCGCTGTGATCCGTACTCGCCTTAACCGCGGACGCTGGCAGCTTTTGGTTCATTGGGATGGCCGCACTCCTGCTGATGCTACTTGGGAAGCTGTACAAGACTTCAAAGACCGCTATCCAGAGTTTCAGCTCGCGGACGAGCTGTTTGTCCGGGAGGAGGGAAGTGTTGTGGACTCGTTTGTGGGCCGCCAGTATAGGCGTCGCCCCAAACAAGGACTCTAATAGGCTATTGGTTGTTTAGATAAGGCAGGGAGGAGCTTTAGTAGTTTGGTTTCTATTAGTAGATTGGTTTGGTTATGGAAGTGCACCTGGACTATAAAGGGGCACCTTAGGAGATTGTAATAGGCATTGAAGAAGGAATAAACCTCCCTGTGTATCGGGGTGGGGTTTTACCTTCGACGGTGGCGACGGGCGATTCAGCCGTCGACACCGGAGAAGCTCCCGCCGCCGAGGTTCCTCGTTATCCTCTGCGTTCCAATTCTCAATCCAGTCTTCTCCTCCACTCTCCTCTCCGCTCACCTCACCGCCGGCGCCATAACAGTTTCTTTTTTCCATATACGTCTGCTCAGATGGGGAATGCAGAGTTGCTATGCTATGATTAAAGAGATGCAGGGATTATACTGACTTAGCTTCACTTGAACTCGAAGGCTCCAGGGTGAGCTGGACCTCCACACATCAAAGATTGTAAGGCTGAATGCTTCACATCGTCTCATCAAAGACGGCACCAGAAACATTATCATATTGCCACATCTGCGCAGCCTGTGATGAGCATGTGAACCTGGGAACAACGAAATAAGAGTCATGGATATCTAGCAGTGAGGCCAGAACAAGTTGTGGTGCAAATCAGAGAACTACATGCGTGCTTTTCCTTTTTGGAGTTCATGAGCTGGGAAGTAGTGAAGTAAATGATCTAAGCATGTAAACCCTGATCCACACACACACACACACACAAGGGCACTAAAAGACAAATCTTCTTGTGCTAGCTCCATGCAGTTCTTATTCTAATGCCAGAATAGGGTGGGGTCTACCGGCCTGTTCGCTTGAACTTTCAGCAGCTTATTTTCAGCCAGCCAGTAGTGTTTTTCTCTCACAACAAACCAACCAACAGTACTTTCAGCCACTTATTATCAGCCAAGCGAACAGACTTGTAGTCTGTGCATTTGATTTGATAGAGAGAACAATATGCTCAGAAAAGCATGGTAGACTGTAGAAATAGCATTGTATTCTACATCGTTACAAGGTTACATAAAAGCTATGGTGTTCCCATACTGTAGAGATTGAAAACAGCAGGATAACGTTGCAAATTAAAAACTTCATTCATTGCATCTGTCACTAGAGCAACTTCTGTTGATGCAGTGAATAGCCTTCTGCATGTAGCTTATTTGGTGCTCCATCCGGGACTGGGATTCAGCTGATGCCTGCAGAACCTGAAAATCCAAATTAGATTGCTACTGCTTCCAAAGTTTTTACATTCACAGAATCTCCTGTTGTTTCGGTATCTATCACCTTGTAAAGATAAGAAGGTCATGGAATGTTGCTCTCATTGGTTTGAATTCAATTCGTATGCGAATTGGGCCTACGTTAGTTAATCAATCAAATCAATACGACCGGCCACACAGTTGAGAGTGAAATGATGTAGGCCAAATAGCTCTACAAGTCAGGTGTGCTCTCAAGCATGATAATCACATCTCAACTATTAGATCTTTTGAACACCATCAATATAACTTGTCTTCGTCTAGCACTGGTTGAGGACAAGCTATTTTCTACAATTCAGATCAACCAATCCATCAACAACCACGTTGTTTTTATGGCTCACTTGCTTGATGTATATGCAGCAACAAAGCATGCAGACCATTGAAACCCCTCAGTTCCAACTACACCCAGGAACCTTCTCGAGCCCAACTCCCCACATCATGCTCCTTATGATCTCAGCTTCTTCCCATTTGCCAACATTTGAGTACAAATTAGCCATCACAATGTAATTACCGGTGTTCTTAGGCTCAATTATAAATAGTTGATCGAATACAAATCTACCAAGCTCAACATCACCGAATTCTGCTGCTCCATTAAGCAATGGACCCCAGACCTTTGCATTTGGTTCAAATGGCATGCTGTTGACAAGCTCAAGTGCATCCTTTAGCATCCCTGCACGGCTAAATGCAGAAACCATGCAAGCATATTGCTCCATCACCGGATTGATACCAAACACAACCTGCATGGAGTTAAAAACTTTACGAGCATCAGCTACCTTGCCAGTATAAGCACAAGCTGTAAGCACAGCAGTGAAGACTATGGTATCCGGCCTGATTCCAGCATTGATCATCTCATTGAACAGGCACAGTGCCTCTGCAGCTTCTCCATGAGCCGCAACAGCGGATATGATTGATGTCCATACAATTTTGCTTCTATCACTAGTCAATTTAAAAACCTCTCGAGACCCATCAAGAAATCCAGCCTTTGAGTAAGCATCCATCAATGCAATCACAACACTGATACTCTGATCATGGTTGTTTCTGATTGCATAGCCATGTGCTTGCTTCACTCCCAGTAGGGTGGCGAACAAATCAACTGAAGGAATGATGATTGAAAGTGTGGCTGAATTGGGTAGAATTCCAGAACCAATCATCTTATTCAGTAGTCCAAGCACTTCAGACTGGCGACCATTTTGAACCAATCCAGCAATCACTGCATTCCAAATGCTGATACCTTGAGCATCTGCTCGCTGGAATAGCTCCATTCCCATGTCGACATGCCCATGGTTCATGTAACCAGTAATCATGGCACTGTAACTGACCGCATCTTTCTTAGGCATCCCTTCAAACAACTCTCTTGCATACTCCAACCTTCCACATTTGGCATAAAACCCAACTGTTGAGTTCCACACTGCGATGTCCAAATCAAGCCCATTCTCGGCAGCAAGACGGTGCACTCGTACCCCAAAATCGACAGCCTTGAGCTGTGCACAAGCATGCAATACACTAGCCACCGTGACACTGTTGGGTCTAACACCACCAGCACCATGAACGCTCGCTAACTCCTGAAACAGCTCCAGGCACTCCCGGTACCACCCTGCACGAGCGTAAGCCGATATCACCGAGTTCCAGGACACCACGTCTCGCCGCGGCATTTCCTCAAATACCACGCGAGCAGACCGCGAATCTCCGGCGTTCGCGTACGCAGTGATGAGACCATTGGACACGAACAGGTCGTCCCCAAAGCCGCGCTGGACCGCGACGGCGTGGAGCTCCGCAGCGACGAGTGCAGACAGCCTCGGTCCGGACTCGGCGAGCGACTTGAGGAGCGCAGAGAGCGTGATCTCGTCGGGAGAGATGCCGGAGGCCGCGAAGAGGCGGACCGCGGTGGAGGGATCGGGAGAGTGGAGCGAGAGTGCAATGAGGATGGCATTCCAGGCGAAGACGCTGGGCCGTGGGATGGCGTCGAACACCCTGCGTGCGTCGTCAAGGCGGGCTGCGCGGGAGTAGAGGGAGATGAGCTTGGAGGCGAGGAAGTTGGACGGCGTAACTGAGAGAGCGACGAGGCGGGCGTGGAGCTGGCGGCCGGCGGCGAGGTGGCCGGAGTCCGCGCAGAGCTGGATGAGGTGACCGTACGCCCGAGGGTCAGGCGGCACGGCGGTGAGCCACGACGGGAGCTTCATTCGCTCTTCCTGAACGGCTACTCGATTGAAGGCATGGTAGTGAGTTTAGACTAGTCCTTTCATAAAATAAATTCCATACAAATGAAAGAAACCGATTTTTTTATAAGATTTCCACAAGAAACAGTTCACTTTCTAGTGAATAAAATATGTCACATTTTACTCAGTCTTTGACCGCCAGATTTGGATTGCAGACTCTTAGGGTTTCAGTCAAATAAGTGTATCAATTGCCAGTAACCAAAACAGCTGCCAAATTCAAAATAAGAGCTAGTGAGCTACACAGACGGGATACTGTCACCCCTGAAACGCACAAACCTCCGGGTTTTGTGTTTGTATAAGGCTACAATCTTCTGCATTGCACTTGCAGACTTTATATCCCACTACGCACGCCGGGTCACATCATACCTTGTTTCTAAGAATCTAATAGGATCCTGGCACGCTTCAGCAAATTTGGCGGCAAATCCACCAAAAATAGATGACGCACAAGTTACTGAGGAATGAGGATCACAACCAGCTAGGGCCCAGGATCACAAACAACCTTCCAAAAATTGTACGATCATGAATGGAACCTCGCCTTGCTTCTGTTTCTTCTATTACACTATAACATATGCTAATACTATTTTAGAAGTATCCGCCATATCTTTCTCATGTACACCACTAGGGACCATATGGCGAGTCCAGCGGAAACGTAAAGTAGAGCAACACCGGGGGCAACTAGAGCACCTTGCGCAGGTAGACTGCAAAACAGAGTGCATAACACCAACCATGTCATGTTCAGTTGGAAAAAGGAAACAATAGCAAAGCTACAATTACATGGACGAATGAAATTTCATGTACCTTGGGTCTCTGCTGGCAAGAAGCAGAGTCAATGCTGTCATCTGTGTCGCTGTCTTCCACTTCCCTAAGTTGTTAACTGCAACAGCCTGTTGTGGAAAGTCGAAATTTCTTTAGTCGTTGAACTTCTATCGATACAATGGAAAAGAAGAGTAATAGAGGATAGAGGAACCTCAAGAACTTTGCTATTCTGAGATGCAGCCCACTCTCTCACGGCTGACATTGTAATCTACATACAAACAGACAGGAAAAAAGTGATGTCAGATTTTTAACCCATGGCAAGCAAGCTCGCTCCCATATCACATAGGCACATAGCAGCAGCAAATAATAAAGCAGCTGAATCAACTTTTATTCATTTAAAAGGAAAATGGACAGATACGTCTACGAACTAAGAACATCTCTAGCAGATTGAGAAAATGCAACCCCTTTCTCTCCCATAACCGGTGATGAAGGGAACTAGGGGAGGGGAGGGGCGGGGTCCAGCAATTTCCCTTTACAATCCCTTTTCCCAAATTTTGTTCTCAACTAAGAAAAACTCTCCCTCCCTCAAGCAAAGGGGATCTGCTCTCCATCCCCTTTCCTTCCCTCACTCAACCCAACAGGTGCTCAACGGCTGTTCACATTCATCACGGTTATGCCCCTGCACCACTGGAACCACCATGCTACCAGGACCGCACGTGCCACCGCACCAGGCTATGCAACGTGACACCATGAGAGAAGAGAGAGTAGTGTGGGCGAGCAGGCCGCATTGTCGGGTGCCATGCTGCCGCGGTGCCAGGCGTGTGAGCGTGTCTCGGTAGGGGATCAGGTGACCATGAGAGAGAAGAGAGGGAGAGGAAAAAGGAGAATGGTGAGGAAGGGAAAAATAAATTGACCCACTGGCATGTGGGTCCTACATGTACAGATGTCATGTGAGGTACAGGGATGACGTTAAAAGGGATTTGCTGCAATACCCATCCCTCATATCCCATGTATGTTAAAAGATATATTCCCACTATAGAAGATTTTTAAGGGAAAATGGATAGTGGATTTCTAGAGATGCTCTAAAGCCACTCACGATAGCACATTCATAGGAAGGTTATCTGACAAATCTCATGATTTCCCTAGCTTAACTTTTATGGCAACATAGGGCCTGTTTGGTAGAGCTCCACCCTGATTCTCTAATGGAGTGATTCTCATGGGGAGCATGTGGAAAGTAATTCTAGAGTGATTTTGGTGGGATTGAAGTGGGAGCATTTTTTTAGCGCCCAATGTAAATGGAGAAGAGATTCTTGTCATATTCCCACCAGAATCTAGTTATGTTTTACCGTTGGGTGTCTAGGTGTCGAGGAGCGATTCCCACAGAGAATCTGGAGCTGGGAACACTCATAAATGGCCCCTTATATATAGCTTCTCAAAACACTTGGGAGTATCAAAAGAGTTAACTCAACTGAGGCTCAGTTTTTAGTCATGTTTCAAACAAGCCACAATACCGCATGATGAAATGACTCCATCTTGCTTAAGAGGCAAGCTGTACCGGCTCCACTAAAGGTGGCAGAGAACTAGAGATTCCAAAACACTTTTCCCTTCCGTGAAGTTATAAGCATGTATGATTGTATGTATAAATGCATGCACCCAATACTACAAGCACCATGTTAATGATCAGGATGGTAACTGTAATGTTGAGGGATAAACATAGAGATAGTGTCAGATAAGCAGACAGTAATTCATAAACATATATATCAACATAAGCCACAACAGCATTCTGAAATTTCTACGTCTATGATTCCCCGCCAAGACAAAAATTACAATTAACAAATGGTTTCACTAAATGCTTTGGAAGTGGCAATGCAGATTGGTAGAGTAACTACCTCTCTCCCAATGATAGCAATGGAAGGGACTGTTAGAAGCCATGGCCCATCATTGAGCAGTGATGTTTCCAAAGGTTTGGTGCATAATAAAACTAATGTTGCGGCTACCATAAGCTGCAACAAAGAATTAGAGCAACTAAGTTAGATCCTGTGAATAGCTCATCTTTTGAGAACTGATAGTCTTAGTTGTAAACATGCCAGAAAGTGGTCGGCAGCAGAGAGAGAAAGAAACCTTGTCAGCCACAGGATCAAGAAATGCACCAAAAGGTGTTCCTAGCTGCATCTATATATAAACCAAATCATCAGGAAACGTAAAATGAATAAAAAAACACTGGAACAGCAACCCAATCTAGCATATTATTCAGATAATATTTTCGACATACCTTTCTAGCAATATAACCATCTAGCCAATCAGTGACTGCAGCAGCAAGGAAGATGCATGTTGTGGCTGTAGCTGCCCATGGACCCTCCATGTAGAAAGCTGTTGGTGGTAGAAATAATAACAAAAGGTTAAATGTAAAAAAAAGAGAAACAAACCAATTAAACAATGCAGTCAAATAAATATTATTAGGTTGAACATAAGCACCAAACCAAACAACTTGTAAGCGCGTATAAATAGCAGCGCCCAGCAGAAACCAACACAAGTATATTTTGTTTGAAGCAATAGTGCATGGTGTTTAATCCTGCTAAACAGAAGCAGAAGAAAAGACAAAGTTGCTCAAGGAGGTTCGTGATCAAGTCCAACTGCATGAAAATGAAGTTCTTGGACCCTTTATGGAAAGCAAACAGTTCACACTCTGGTAAGCAAACAAGTATTGTTTCTTTACTTTATATGGATGATAAGTATCATATCCATCCAAATTGATGCACCGAATCCGCGCATCAACAAGAGCTAAAAGAATATGCATGTGCAAAGTCATTTTAATAAAGCTTTGGGCTGTTGGGATACAAAAGCAAACTATAGCGAAGTAATGTTTCTTTACTTTATATGAATGATAGGTATCATGTCAATCCATTTAAACACTGCACTGACTCCGTGCATCAACAAGAGCTAAAAAAAAAGATGCATGCGCAAAGTCATTTCAATAAAGCTTTGGGCTGTTAGGATAAACAGAAGGGTACTTGTTTTGGCACTTGGACTTATGGAGACTGGCAATGGCTACACATGTTTCAACCAGCCTCATTTCACAATGAATTTTATTTTTATTGATAAAATTACTGAAAACACAAATTTTGTTGTTCAAGCTGCATAAAAGATCCATGGCGTTTACGTGCTGTAACACATAGCCATGGTTTTTCTGATCCTAAGACCTAAGGTTAGAACTTACAACAGACCTCAGTATAGGGCCAGACTATAGTATCTGGGTAGCATCTCTTCCTCCACAACCACCTCATACAGTTTGATGTGCAGGTTGTGGAAGGTGCTGGCCAGGTACTGCAGGTTGGGGTTATTAAGGAGTGGGCCATTGTGTAATTTCAGAAACACCATTGTGTGGCTACAGTCCAGAACCCCCAAGGTTATTTGCAACTTGGATCATAAACTCTTTTCCTAGGTAGTTAAGGCGAACATAAATTGTTTGTGCAAGTTCCTTACACGTATGTACTGGCAGTTCAAGATTAAAGACAGTGAATTAGGGAGGTTAAAACATTCTTATAACACCTCCAGCATCTGTCACTGTTTCTGTTTAGTGAATAAATAATTAGATGAATTTGTTCCAGCAACAAACTTGCAACGAAAGTGGCCCTTTAGGCTAGTTTTTCTCCTACTCAGTCGAAGACCTTATCACCACCGCAGGCTTCCAACATTGCTACTACATACAAACAAAAAGCGCCAAAAAGAAAGAAACACAACTTCCGCCTCAAGATGTCATGATCCAACCAACAGAAGCAGCGGCACGGAGGGAAAAAAAAAAAAGGTAAAAGAAAATAAACAGGATTAACTTACTGCTGATCAGGAGCGGCACGGCAGCGACGCGGCCAATGGTGAGCACGGTGGGCAGCGTGAGCAGCCTGGGCGGCGCGGTGGCGGGCTCCTCCTTGGCGAGCCCGTTCACCGCCGGCACCCGCCTCTTCCTGGGCGCCACCCCCGCATCAGATCCCATCCCCTCGCCGCCGGAATGCGGCGCGGCGCACAGCCCCCGCGCCGCCGATGGCCACCGGAACCGGCGGGCTGCGGCGGCGAGAGCGGCCGCCGTGGTCGGCAGGCAGCGGCCGGCGGGCGCGGGGAGAGGGTGAGGAGAAGGGGCGGGGGCGGGGATCCGGGCCGCCGCGCGGGGGGAGAAGAAGGGCTTGGCGGCTGCGGCTTTGAGGAGGAGGGATGCGTGGGTGGCGACGGATGTGGGCATGGGGCGGATTGATTCCTCCTACTCTTCTGGGTGGGCTGGGGTTGGGGGCAAAGGAGGCGTAGGCAGGCGCGTAGAGGGGCAGGACGGGAGGGCCTCGTCGTCTCGTCCTGTACAGTACGAGGGAGGAGATGGGAGGAGGACCGGAGGAGGGCCAAATCCGGGGGGTTGCGCGAGAACGGCGATTGATTGATGCGACGCCGCACCCGCACCGCAGAGGGGGGAGTCGGATTCGGTTCGGCCGAGTACTGGTGGGCTGGCCGACGGCTGGATGGGATCCCACCGAGCAGCGAGCATTTGGGTGCTGGTGCAGGTGCTCGTGGTTGTGGCCTCGTGGGGCCGCCGGGGATCTAGATCTCTCTCCCGTCCCTTGCTGCGTCCGGGGGAAGTATCTTGTGTTGTGGCCTGTGGGCCACGTCGTGCAGTTGGAGTGACGTGGGCAGAACGTCGACGACGAGAGGTACGTGGCCCGTTATATGACGACACGACGGCCCTTTATTGGCTGTGTTCGGTTCCTCAAAAAAAAAAAAAACACTGTGCAAACAAAAGATTCCCCGTCACATCAAACTTGTGATACATGCATAGAGTACTAAATGTAGATGAAATCAAAAACTAATTGTACAGCTTGGTTGTACTTTACGAGACGAACGTTTTGAACCTAATTAGTCAACGATTGGACACTATTTACCAAATAAAGCCAAAACGTACTACAGTACTTTTTTTACACCTTTTCGCGGAACTAAACACACCCATTAACCTCCACCGACTCCCATTGGTGCGTGTGTTCGCGGACGGCACGATACTCAGTATGGATATACAGTAAAAACGGCTGCCCTGGTTACTCTAAAATGATAATCTATCTTTTTTCTCACTCTATATTTAGAGTGGTATAATGCTTACTTTATACTCTATAGTGGCGGGCCCCACTAGCTAAACAAAGGAAAAAAAAATGTTATAACTCACAAACCAAAAATCCAAATTAAATTTTGATTGCACCATTAAATTCGTCTCAATAAATCCTTCAAAACTAGATCACACATGAATATATTTAGATAAAATAATAAGTGGATCTCATAGTGGATAGAGTGGATAGAGGATGATATAGATGATAGATGGGTGCGAGAGAATTGAGTATAGATGAGAGAATCTTGCCGACTAGAACGTATAGAGGATGAATATAGAGTTCCATGAGTACGGGTAGTCTTAGTCTACCTATGTGTGTGGTTGTGAAAGTGATTTCTGGTTTGCCTTGCCATTCGTTCCGGACAAATTTTTTACTAGTGTTCCGTTTTCACACGGGTTGGTGTATTCTAGCACGGTTGGACGCGCTGTCTCGATGAAAATATCTTAAATTCATTTAAGCAAAAAAAATAAAAGTAAATAGTGAATATCGATGTGATGTTATAAACAGTATCAAACGACACGTCATGAACAGTGTTACCAGTGTCAGGGCGCTCTTCGGCCTCCGATTTGTTTCTGGTTGAGGGATACTTATATACTAACGGTTGGGCGCGCTGCCGCCACGCCCACGATAAACAGTGAAAAAATATTTTAAATTTGTTTAAGAAAAAACGAAAATAAACAGTCGATGCCCTGTCATAAACGACATCGGACGTTGCGTACTGAACCGTCGCAGAGGCGCTGGCTGGCTAAAAAAACTTATGGTCGAGGGATACTATTGTTAGCTCGAGTTGCACCAACGGCTTCAAATGCACTGTACAACAGCAAACTTTTCGGGACGTGACAAGTCATGCGAGCTAGCTTATGTGCACTCCTACACGGCAAGGTTTTGCTCCTCTGGCTTTTCTCGGTTTCTTGGTGATAGTGATCTTGTCATTTTCTTTGAAATTATAGGGCTACTGTATGCTCGCATCATATTGTGCCCCCCAGTTGCAGTTCGCTTAATACTATGCTATACTATTTGCATAAGGCCCTGTTTGGTTATATGAGATTAAAGTTTAACTTCCATCACATCAATGTTCCTTCAAATGTATGGAGTATTAAATATAGACTAATTACATGCATGTCGGCACATATTAGGAGTAATTTACGAGACGAATATATTAAGCCTAATTAGTCCAAAATTAAATTTTTTTTGTCAAATAAGACGAAAGTGCTACAGTGTTTATTAAACTTTAACACCCCAACCAAACACCCCCTAAGATGATGTGATAAGACAATAAAAGTATGCTATGATAATAACTAAAATAAACGACGATATTGTAGTTATATTTTTCATTTGTGGGTAATTTACAATATCTCACTAGCTTGAAAAATCTCAAACATAATACGAGAAACGATGGAAATTTACAAGGAAGACACAAAATCGTAATGCCTTGGAGATATAAGTGGATAGCTAGATACATCGATAGTGACACAAAAAAATCTCGTTTGGTGGTCCCAAAATAGAAGATTTTTTAGGGAGATGTAACAAGATGCTATGCACGTAAACAAGATTGAGAGAGAGAGAAATGGAGATAGAGATGTGTTGGGAAATTAAAATAAAAAAGGTTTATTGGGAGAAGAGAACATTGCATTTGAGAAGTGAGAATGTCAGGTATTTTGGGACAAAGTTTGAATCATATAACGTCTTCTACTTTGGGATGAATGGAGTATATTATACATAATACACAGTAGCAAGGAGATATTATTATTGTCTTTTAAATACAATGGACTACATGCCACCCCCTCCATTCTAAATTACAAGTCACTTTAACATTCTTGGTACATTCATTTTGCTATATATCTAGATCTAACATATCGTCCTGTTCGCTTGGAACTTATCAGTCAGTCATTCAGCAGTATTTTTCTCTCACAACAAATCAGCACCAACACCAGCACCAGCCATCATCCAACGAACAGGGTGTATATCTAGATGCACAATAAAATAGATGTAAAAAAAGTCAAAGCGACTTATAATTTAGAACGAAGAGAGTATTTTTTATTTTCTTCGCCGGCTCTAGTTCCCCCACTCCATTTTATAGTAATAAGGAGTAGGGATGAAAACGGATCGGATACGGACGGATATCACTGATATCGTATTTGTTTTCATATTTATGTTCGGATTCGGATTCGAATACGGATAGTATAAAAAATGACGGATAGGATACGATTGGATATCGACATCATAAATATGTGATTTAAATATTCGGATACGAATACGGTATCGGATGTTAAATATCCGGACTCGGATACAGACGGATTAAAACCCCTCTAAACGGATTCGGTCTCGAATACGGTCGGAAAATATCCGTACCGTTTTCATCCCTAATAAGGAGCTGGAGCCCAACAAAGTCATGCCAACAACCCATAATTTAGGTATGGCAAAGATATTTTTGGGTCCATGGACCGCTGGTGTCACCTAATTTGTTTTTTTAGCTTGGTTCGTTTCTAGTCCGACAACAGGTACTGTGGGCCTTTCATGAAAAAAAAAACTAGAAAACTTGGGGCGCGGCGTTGCCGCGCCAAACTTTGAGCTGACTAGCGGTGACTTTGTGTGGAATCAGGAGCGTTTGAAATCCATGACAGAACAATCTATAGGTTTTTGTTGTGTGATGCTTTGCACAAAAAATATGAAGTGGAAATCCTCTGCCAAAATAAAGTCTGTTTTTTTTTTGAATTGATGAGCACAACTTAGACATATTTGATCAAAAAAATCTTTGAGAGGATATATGCTGTTTGGTGAGAAAAAAAAATATCTTTGATCAAATTGAAGATATTATTGCAACCAAAACATGTTGGTCCTTTTTTTTTGTATGATTTCTAAAGTATGCATCCAATGCTTATTGCTGGACGAACATTTATGCTCAGTGGTCTACTCCCTCCATCCAAAAAAAAAAAGAGTCATTCTCGCTTCCAAAAAGTCAACAACTTTTAATTTTGACCAAATATATTTAATAAAATAGTAACATTTATGGTATATAATTAGTACCATTAGGCAGATCATTTTTTTTCCTCAAACGTGCATTGTGCACGGTTTTCATTAAGCAGAAACAGAAAGTTCAACGAAAATACAAACGAAATTACAAACAAACGGCCCCCGACGTGTGCGGCAGCGTGTGCGGCTTCTTCAGCTCTCTCCGGGGACCCCGATGTGTTACGTTGGAGGCTCACGCTGGATGGAACTTGGAACCTACTCGTCCGCCTCCGCTTATAGAGCCATGTTCTTTGGGGGCGTCCAGACCCCTTGGTGCAAAAGAGATTTGGAAGACTTCGGCGTCGTCAAGGGTCCGATTCTTTTTCTGGTTGGTGTTGCACAGGAGGTGCTGGACCGCGGAACGGCGATTTCATCATGGGCTGCAAGACTCCAGCAACTGCGTTATCTGTGACCAGCTGCCGGAAACCATGGATCATATCATCTTGGGTTGTGTTTTCAACAGAGAAGTCTGGGCCATTCTGCTGGCCAAGCTCCACCTCCACGATGTCGTGCTCGTCCGGGAGGAGGATGTCATGGATTGGTGGCTGCACAACAGGAAGATCGTCGCCAAGCATGTGAGAAGGGGTTTTGATTCGCTTTTCTTCTTGGTTGGCTGGCGGCTGTGGAAGGAAAGAAACTCTCGCATTTCTCGCACTTTTCTTCGACCGGCCACTGACGCGACGACACTTGCTGTTTCGATCATGGCCGAGGCCGAGGAGTGGTGTGTTGCAGGGTACAAGCAGCTATTGTCTTTGCTGGCTTTGTTGTAGTCGCCGCTGCCCCCTTCCGTCACTTCAATTAGTTCTATGTAATCACATTCGCGTGCTGCCGTGGGGCTGTGGTGCTTTGGTAATCAGAGGATTACTATTAGATAGATTATTGAATATACTTTCTTAATATACTTTTTTAGAGATATAAATGTTGTACATATTTTCTATAAACCTAATTGAAGTTGAGGAAGTTTGACCATGACTAGCACGACTCCCATTGTGACTCTTTTTTTTTTTGGACGGAGTAGTAGATAGGAATGTAGTCAATGCACAATCACAAATTCACGACTAATGCATTTGCTGAGAAACAATCTTGGTGATATCCAGGCTGTAGGTTGTACTGGAAAAAAGGGTAACATAGATAGTGGAAAGGTAAAAAGACGGAAATCCATCAGCTGTAGACTTTGTCAAAGCCTATCGTCACTTATATGATAGGTCATCTACAAATTGAAATGTATTTGCAATTTGCAATGAAGTCAAAACAACATACAACTTCATGGCATAATATGTACCTCTTTTTGTGTGGATAGAATCACCACATATACACACATTTATATCTGAGCAGTGACTCCTCACATTGTTCGCTTGCTCCAGTAGATTATATTTATTTGATAAACAATTCATATAAAGGGCATTCATAAACGTGCTGTCTGTACTATGTATGCCCAAGTAGAATAATCTTGGGTAGAATCGACTGGTGCAAAAAATCAAGTGACACATTCAGATAAAATAATCATTTTCAGTTTTCATAACTGAATTAAATGGTCAAAGCAAGATTTTGTAGTTAGGTATTCTGAAAATTTAAGTGCTGACAGTTGATAGAAACCATGATGTTGAAACTTGATAGAACTGACTGATGCCAAAAGCAAGTTGCACTCAGATAAGTAGTCATTTTTGGTTAAACAAAATCGATGGTACTCACGGATTTTAATTAGGAAGATACATTTCCTAGCTTCAGAACCAACACCAAGGTAGACTTTCAGATTCCTGTAAGCCTGTAAACAGGCATTCAACAAGGGTAAACAGCTACTATGGATCTCCTGCTGCTTCTCCTCGTCTTCCCTCCTTTCCTCTCTTCTGGTTCTGGGCAACAGCAGATCCATCAACCTCGGTTGTAGTCACCTTCATCGCCTGTATTATTCTAGCACCTATGTTCTCACTATCTGTTGTTAAATTCTGAAATTTCTCACAAACCCGATTTGATCCACCGGCTTCACACTTGTAGACTTGTAGTCCAGGCGGCCAGGCCTGTTGGTGCATCCCCAGGCGAGGCGATGTGGCTAACGAGCGGCACGTTGCTGCGCCCCGGCAAGACGTAGGACAATGGTGGAGGGGGGAGGACAGTGTGGCTCCTCCATGGGTGCGGCTGTTAGATATTATGGGCTTGGCTCATTTATTTAATATCTCTATTAAACTCTATG
Organism: Saccharum hybrid cultivar R570; assembly: GCA_038087645.1. Classification (NCBI taxonomy): domain Eukaryota; kingdom Viridiplantae; phylum Streptophyta; class Magnoliopsida; order Poales; family Poaceae; genus Saccharum; species Saccharum hybrid cultivar. The sequence goes on along the minus strand of JAQSUU010000043.1, from coordinate 1,504,869 downwards.
GTCCGTACATGTACATTAATGGTTTTATACCATATGGGAATTTAATCGAGAGACGACTCTACTTAAATACTTGATGTTTGATCGATCTATTTGAGAAGTAAAAGTGGGTCACCTGGATGCCACACGCGCGCGCGCGCCGCCGCCGCCCGGCCCGAGCCCGTGGGCGTGGGCGTGGGCGAGGCAGGCGGGCGGCGAGCGAGCGGACGGGCGGGCGAGGCCTTTATTTTTGAAACTGATGAATTGATTGGAATTGATTGGAGGAGTTTCTGGTAACTCCCGTGACTCCTGGCTCTCCGTCTCCGTCTCCTCCGCCGCAGGGGGAATGGAGGTGTGACCCCTCGGTGCCGTCGGCTTCTCGTCTTCTGGCCTCTGTCTATAAATCAAAGTCTCTCTTCTCGGTTAAGCTCTCTTGGCGAAATACACCACTTTCCAGCAGCGCAAGTTCTTCCCGTTCCACCTCCGGCGAGCACCAGAGATGGAAGAGTAGGCCTCCGGAACGCGTCTCCGTCGTGGGCTTCACCTGCTCGGGTGAAGACGGGCGATTACGTTTTTGGGGAGTGTCGGTGGTGGCACGACTACTCGCTGGTCAACCTGTAGCGGTGCTTCTTCACGGCGTCTTTTTCTGCACTGCATCGAGCGGGACGACTACAACAGCAAAGCACCACCATGGCTTTTCTTGGTGCGAGCGGCTCCGCCGCAGGGTATAATCTCCTTCACCCTCTTCTGAGTTTTATTATCAATATCATGATGTTCCTAGGCAATACTGCTTTCATGTTCAACATGTTCTGTTTGATTGATCTGGATGATTATGCTAGTACTGGTTTTCTGGTTCCTTTTAATTTTGTGATTATCATGATCTTGATATTTGAGAACACATCTTTTATATTTGAGATCATGTCTGTGATGTTTCAGCTATGTAAAACAATGTTTCACATATGTTTCGGCTTTATAATTTGTTTTATTATCATGTTAACATTTGTCATGAAGTGTTTCTGTCTTGTTATTCATGACTTCACTCTTCTTTTTATTGCGTTATTTTTATGGATTAAAATAAATATGAAAATGCCTTATTGTTCAACAATCCAAAAACGTAATTTCAGGCCATTTTCATCTGTTGGCTTTGCGGGCATGCTAAAGCCTACGCCGTTTGAGGGCACTCACTACAAGAGGTGGCGTGAAAAAGCCCTTCTGTGGTTGTCGGCCATGCGCTGTGGTCATGTGCTCAATGAGCAGCCTGCTACTGTGAGATCCGATGAGGATGAGCAGGCTTGGGGACATGCTGAGACCATGTGCAAGGCTGCACTGTTGAGCATCATCAATGATTCTCTGGTTGATGCCTACATACCACTCCCGACTGGCAGAGCTGTGTGGGAAGCCCTTGAGGCCCGATACGGTCTTTCCGACGCCGGTTCTGAGCTGTACATCATGGAGCAGTTCCATGACTACAAGATGGTTGATAACCGTCCTGTAGTCGAACAGGCTCATGAGATACAGGGACTGGTGAAGGAATTGGAGCTGTACGGCTGTCCTCTCCCTGACAGGTTCGTGGCAGGTTGCATTATTGCTAAGCTGCCACCTTCCTGGACTGATTTTGCCACTACCTTAAAACACAAGAGGCAGCAGTTTAGCATTGCTGAACTTGTTGGTACTCTTGATGTTGAGGACAAGGCAAGAGCAAAGGATGTTAAGGGAAAGAGCAAGGGCGGGAATGGTGAGGCGACTACTAGTGCACATGCGGTGCAAAAGTTTCGTCCTAAGCCACAAAAGAAGAAGCCCCAGCAGGAGCTTAAGCAGAAATCCACTACCTTCTTCAAGAAAGGTAATAATAAGAAGATGGGATTAGACAAGGCAAAGATGAACTGCTTCACTTGTGGGAACACTGGGCACTTTTCTAGAGAGTGTCCTGAGGCTAAGTGGAAGCCCCCATCAAAGGCGAAGACAGTCAACACCATTGAGACTGATGCAGACGCTGCTGGGTATGGTAATTTATCTGCATTTACAGTTTGTTCCTCACCTGATTGGTGGGTTGATACAGGTGCAAATATACATGTGTGTGCTGATAAGTCCTTGTTTTCTTTTTACCAGGTCGGGAGGAGTGGAGCCTTGCTGATGGGGAATGGCGCGCGTGCTGGTGTTCATGGTGTTGGTACGGTGGATCTGAAGCTTACTTCAGGGAAGACCGTGCAACTCAAGAACGTGCATCATGTCCCCTCAATAAGGAAAAATCTTATTAGTGGCTCTCTGCTATGTCGAGACGGTTTTAAACTTGTGTTTGAGTCGAATAAATGTGTTATGTCAAAGTATGGAACCTTTGTTGGAAAAGGCTATGAGAGCGGAGGCTTGTTCCGCTTGTCTTTGGTTGATACTTTACCTCTTGCAGTGAATAATGTCGTTAATAACGTTAATGTTGAGATGAATGTTTGGCATTCTCGATTATGTCATGTTAATCTTGGTTGCATGTCCCGCTTAGCTGGTTTGAATTTAATTCCTAAATTTGACGTTGCCAAAAGCTCCAAATGTCATACATGCGTTGAGGCAAAACAACCTCGCAAGCCTCACAAGGCAGCTGTGGCGAGAGAGTTGGCACCACTTGATCTCATCCATTCCGATATTTGTGAAATGAACGGAATTTTGACAAAAGGTGGTAAGAGATACTTCATAACATTCATAGATGATTACACTCGATATTGCTATGTGTACCTAATTAAAACAAAAGATGAGGCATTACATTATTTTAAAACCTTTAAAGCCGAGGCTGAGAATCAACTTGAAAAGCATATCAAACGGTTGCGGTCCGATCGCGGGGGAGAATATTTCTCTAATGAATTTTCTGAGTTTTGCGCGGTGCACGGTATAATTCATGAGAGGACACCTCCATACTCACCACAATCCAATGGGATTGCTGAAAGAAAGAACCGCACTCTAACTGACTTGGTGAATGCCATGTTGGAGACAGCTGGTTTATCTAAGGAATGGTGGGGTGAGGCAATTTTAACTGCGAATCATGTCCTAAATAGAGTGCCCACAAAGAACAAAGAAATCACTCCATTTGAGGATTGGGAGAAAAAGAGATTAAATATTTCTTATCTTCGCGTTTGGGGTTGTTTGGCCAAAGTGAACGTGCCAATAAACAAAAAGCGAAAGCTTGGACCAAAAACTGTAGATTGTGTTTTCTTAGGCTATGCCATTCATAGTGTGGGCTATCGTTTTTTAATAATAAATTCTAGTGCTCCTGATATGGCTGTTGGAACGGTCATGGAGTCTAGAGATGCCACATTTTTTGAGAATGAATTTCCAATGAAAATAGGTGCATCTAGAATGTCTGGTCATGATTCTATTCCTGAACTTCATGAATCAAATATACATGCTGATGATAACACCCATGAGCTTGAGCAAAATCCTGAGGAGGATGATAATACTGTCACTCGAAGGAGTAAGAGGCAAAGAGTTGCAAAATCCTTTGGAGAAGACTTTATTATATATCTCGTGGATGACACTCCCACAACCATTTCTGAGGCATACTCTTCTTCTGATTCTGACATGTGGAAGGAGGCAGTGCAAAGTGAGATGGACTCCATTATGTCCAATGGGACATGGGAAGTGGTTGATCGTCCATTCGGTTGCAAACCTGTGGGCTGTAAATGGGTGTTTAAAAAGAAGCTGAGGCCTGATGGTACAATTGAGAAGTACAAAGCTAGGCTTGTTGCTAAGGGTTATACACAGAAGGAAGGTGAAGATTACTTTGATACTTACTCACCTGTTGCTCGATTGACGACCATTCGTGTGTTGCTATCCCTGGCTGCCTCACATGGTCTTTTCATTCATCAGATGGATGTTAAGACAGCCTTCCTAAATGGAGAGCTTGAGGAAGAGATCTACATGGATCAGCCTGATGGGTTTATTGCAAATGGTCAAGAGGGTAAAGTTTGTAAGTTACTAAAGTCCCTGTACGGCCTAAAGCAAGCCCCCAAGCAGTGGCATGAGAAGTTTGATAAAACTTTAACATCAGCCGGCTTTGTTGTGAATGAAGCTGATAAATGTGTATATTATCGGTTTGGTGGTGGTGATGGTGTGATACTATGCTTATATGTGGATGATATATTAATATTTGGCAACAATCTAAATGTGATTAAAGAAGTAAAAGATTTTCTGTCGAGTAACTTTGAGATGAAAGACTTGGGAGAGGCTGATGTTATTCTCAACATTAAGCTTTCAAGGGAGGAAGGAAATGGTGGGGTAACTCTTATGCAGTCTCACTATGTGGAAAAGGTCTTGAACCGATTTGGGTACAATGAGTGTAAGCCTGCTCCTAATCCGTACGATCCAAGTATTCATTTGAGGAAGAATCACAGAATTGCAAGAGACCAATTGAGATATTCACAGATAATTGGTTCTCTTATGTACCTAGCTAGCGCAACCAGGCCTGATATCTCGTTCGCTGTAAGCAAACTGAGCCGGTTTGTGTCAAATCCGGGAGATACTCACTGGAATGCTCTTGAGAGAGTGCTACGCTATTTGAAAGGGACAATGAGTTACAACATTCACTTTTCCGGGTATCCGAGGGTACTAGAGGGTTATTGTGATGCTAATTGGATTTCTGATGCGGATCAGCTGTATGCCACGAGTGGATACGTGTTTCTACTTGGAGGTGGTGCTGTTTCTTGGAAGTCTTGCAAGCAGACTGTCTTAACGAAGTCTACAATGGAAGCAGAACTGACCGCATTGGATACCGCTAGTGCTGAGGCAGAGTGGCTCCGTGATCTCCTGATGGATTTGCCGATTGTTGAGAAACCAATCCCAGCAATTTCCATGAACTGTGATAATCAAACTGTGATCACTAAAGTAAACAGTTCTAAGGATAACATGAAGTCCACAAAGCATGTGAAGAGACGTTTGAAGACTGTCAGAAAACTGAGAAACTCCGGAGTAATTGCATTGGACTATGTCCATACATCAAATAATCTGGCAGATCAATTCACTAAGGGTCTGTCACGCAATGTGATAGAAGGTGCGTCGAGGGAACTGGGTTTGAGACCCACATAGAGTCATCAACAGTGGTAACCTATCCTATGTGATCGGAGATCCCGTGAATTAGGATGGCGAAACAAGCTGTTGATTGACTGAGGGAGAGACTCCTTAGATTATAGCTCAGTTCGTTAGAGATGCATGTCTCTCTAATACTGTTAGGCAGGATGATTAAGTTCTTAATGTGATCCGAGCGGCTTGGTATAGCGGGGATGTTGTTCTACAGAACATCCTATAAGGAACACACCTATATGAGCTCGATTGCTAGTCACAATCTATGAGATGTGGGTAATCTCTAGATGCTCATGAAAAGGCCTCGAAGTGTGACTTATATGCTTCAAAACAGAGGGAAGGCACTTGGCAGCCTAGTATCAGTTAAGAGGTTATGTGAAACTCATCTCGCACAAAACTGTCAATTCAAGGTTCTGTCCATTGTTCAGTTGTGGATGAGTGTAGCTAACTTTCTAGATGGATGTTCAACTTAACAGTCTCCATCGAAACACTGGTATATAAAAGGAATGTGGTTCTGAGAATTTCAAACTGCGTACCCTAGAGTTTGGTGGGGATTGTTAGATATTATGGGCTTGGCCCATTTATTTAATATCTCTATTAAACTCTATGGTCCGTACATGTACATTAATGGTTTTATACCATATGGGAATTTAATCGAGAGACGACTCTACTTAAATACTTGATGTTTGATCGATCTATTTGAGAAGTAAAAGTGGGTCACCTGGATGCCACACGCGCGCGCGCGCCGCCGCCGCCGCCCGGCCCGGCCCGGCCCGAGCCCGTGCGCGTGGGCGTGGGCGTGGGCGTGGCGTGGCGAGGCAGGCGGGCGGCGAGCGAGCGGACGGGCGGGCGAGGCCTTTATTTTTGAAACTGATGAATTGATTGGAATTGATTGGAGGAGTTTCTGGTAACTCCCGTGACTCCTGGCTCTCCGTCTCCGTCTCCTCCGCCGCAGGGGGAATGGAGGTGTGACCCCTCGGTGCCGTCGGCTTCTCGTCTTCTGGCCTCTGTCTATAAATCAAAGTCTCTCTTCTCGGTTAAGCTCTCTTGGCGAAATACACCACTTTCCAGCAGCGCAAGTTCTTCCCGTTCCACCTCCGGCGAGCACCAGAGATGGAAGAGTAGGCCTCCGGAACGCGTCTCCGTCGTGGGCTTCACCTGCTCGGGTGAAGACGGGCGATTACGTTTTTGGGGAGTGTCGGTGGTGGCACGACTACTCGCTGGTCAACCTGTAGCGGTGCTTCTTCACGGCGTCTTTTTCTGCACTGCATCGAGCGGGACGACTACAACAGCAAAGCACCACCATGGCTTTTCTTGGTGCGAGCGGCTCCGCCGCAGGGTATAATCTCCTTCACCCTCTTCTGAGTTTTATTATCAATATCATGATGTTCCTAGGCAATACTGCTTTCATGTTCAACATGTTCTGTTTGATTGATCTGGATGATTATGCTAGTACTGGTTTTCTGGTTCCTTTTAATTTTGTGATTATCATGATCTTGATATTTGAGAACACATCTTTTATATTTGAGATCATGTCTGTGATGTTTCAGCTATGTAAAACAATGTTTCACATATGTTTCGGCTTTATAATTTGTTTTATTATCATGTTAACATTTGTCATGAAGTGTTTCTGTCTTGTTATTCATGACTTCACTCTTCTTTTTATTGCGTTATTTTTATGGATTAAAATAAATATGAAAATGCCTTATTGTTCAACAGCGGCGTCCATCCGGTCCCGCGGCGCACAACACGCAAGGCATTGTTCAGCTCGCACGAGTGACCTTTCTACCACTGGCTTTGGGCGATGGCTCCCGCGTGCTCGGGCCCTGCTAGTGCTAGCAACGCCAGTCCGGTCACCAACGAGCCACTGTGCTCAGATCTGCGTGGTCTCCATGGGCAGCAGCGGGAAATAGGCCATGAGCAGGGGCGTCCCTGGGCCCGCGCGGGCCGTGCGACCGAAGAGGCCCCTTCAAAAATTATGGCATTTACAAAATATCCTAAGTATATATAATAGTTTTGGACTTTGTTTTAATTAATAAATAGGTTAAGTCTACTTTAGGAACTTCAACTATCGTAAAAGTCTAGATTTTAACTTCTAACTTCAAAACCAGATAACATTGGCCCTCTAACTCTTGAAAAAGTTCACTTTTCAATCTTGGACGGTTTTCTAGGCAGTTTGCATGACACTGTTTGTGGTGCTAACGTCAACACTCATTTTTAATTTACGAAATTAATACCTTTATATTTGGAGCTCCAAATATAACAAATAATATATCAATTTTGATTGTATCGACGAGCTCTTTGCAATGGTGTACTCCGTTTTGTTGTTTGAGATAGTTTTATTTCGTGAAAAAATAAATATTTCTATAAAACAAGTGAGAACGGTGTCAATATGGAGGATAAAACTTTGATTTTTGTGTACTAGTTTTATTAGACTGTCTCCAACAATGGAGACCTAAACTCCACACTCATTCCAGGTTTTGGGTCATCCACAGGAAAAAGTCACCCACCAAAAAATTTGCCCTCTCCAACAGCACACCCATCCGTCCGACACCTCCGCCTCGCCCGCCGCGAGCTCCTCTAGCCTCGTCCGCCTCACACCCCGCCGAGCCTCCCTCCCCGCCTCGCTGTCGTCGGGCCCACCTTGCCGTCGTCCTCCGCGCAGATCCGCCAGCGCCGCCCGCCACCGCACGCCATCAAACGCCGCTCGCGACCGCACGCCACCAAGCGCCGCCACCACCGCACGCCACCGAGCTCCGCCCTGCCTTGTGCCGCCGCTAGCCTCGCCGTCGTAGAAGAGCTCCGTCGTGCCGCTCCCGCTGCTCGTCGGCGGTCACGCTGCGCCGCTCCACCAACCCCACGCCGCTCACCACCAACGTCGTCCGTGTCCGCCACCTCGGCCCGCACCAGATCTGTCGCCCCGTGGCCCTCCCCGCCTCCGAGCTAGAGGTCGCTCCTCGCCTCCACTTGGGCCTCTAGCTAAGAGGATGACGAGAAACAACGGGGAAGATTTGCGTCTTCAATGAGAGACGATGCAAATATGCGTCGTGGTTCGACCGGTACGTAAAATGCCTCCTGCCTTTTGCGTCTTCTGTTGGAGGCCCCGTTCTCACTTGTTTTATAGAAATATTTAATTTTTCACGAAATAAAACTATCTCAAACAACAAAACGGAGTACACCATTGCAAAGAGCTCGTCGAGACGATCAAAATTGATATATTATTTGCTATATTTGGAGCTCCGAATAAAAAAGATATTAATTTCGCAAATTAAAAATGAGTGCTGACGTCATCACTGACGTCAGCACCACAAACAGTGTCATGCAAACCGCCTAGAAAACCATCTAAGGTTGAAAAGTGAACTTTTTTAAGAGTTAGAGGGCCAATGTGAAGTTTGAGGTTGAAACCCAGACTTTTGCGATAGTTGAAGGTCATAAAGTGGACTTAACCCTTAATAAATCAGTCACCGCTGTCTTCTTTGGCCCATAAACGTGGCCCCGCTGGAGTACGAGAAAGACTTAATGCATTGGCGTTAATAGCACTTAAGGGTAGCACGCTGAAGAAGATTGATTATGAATATATCATTGAAAATTTCATTTTAAAGAATGCTAAAAGAATATCGCTTTTCAAATGATGGTTATACAACAAATACCATCATTGGTCTACACTATTGCGCTTAGCAATATAAGTAATATATTGATATTTGCTATTATTTTCTTGTTTGGACACTAGATATTAGCCATTCACTTATTGTTTCGAACTGTAGCTCATATTTTGTCGGGACGCGCCTGCCATGAGCGATGGGGAGACTGAGCGTCTGAGCCCTCAACCATCGGAGCTCGAGCTTGTGTGAAATCGAGGAAGGGGCTGAGCCGGGAAGGGGGAGGGGCGGCCTGTGGCGGAGAGGATCACCGGCAGCGGAAACCAGCAGAACAGGTAGAGGGCGGGCTGCAGTGGGCAATGGCGCAGCAGGAGAAACGTCCCTTGCTGCTTCTGCAGCTTGGCGTCCGGTCCGGGGGAAGTATCATGTGTTGTGACGATACAACGGCCCTTTCTTAACCTCCACCGACTCCATGGTGTGTTCGCGGACGGCACAACTCGGTTTGCATGATGTTTTACTCTACCTGTGTGTGTGGTTGTGAAAGTGATTTCTGGTTTGCCTTGCCAATTCCTTCCGGACAAAATTTTATTAGCTCCAGTTGCACCAACGACTTCAAGTGTACTCCCTCCCTCCACGAAAGAATACAATTATGAGATCCGTACCAGCCAAAATAACACAAGTTTGACCGAGTTTATAATAAATAATATTAGCATTTATGTCTTCAAACAAAATTTATTATGAAAATATATTTTATAATTAATCTAACGGTAATTATTTTATATCATGAATGATAACAATTTTTTTTATATAAATTTAGTTCAAGTTTAAGCTGTTTGACTCCTCGAAAAATGAGAATTATTTTTTTTCTTGGACAAAAAGAGTACTGTACAATAGGAAACTTTTGTGGACGTGACAAGTCATACGAGCTAGCTTATGTGCACTCCTACACGGCAAGGTTTTGCTCCTCTGGCTTTTCTCGGCTTCTTGGTGATGGTGATCTTGTCATTTTGTTTCAAAATATGGAGTGGAGCTATGCTCGCATCAGATTGTGCCCCCAATTGCAGTTCGTTTAATACTATGCTATACTATTGCATAAGATGATGTGATAAGACAATAAAAGTATGCTACGATAATAACTAAAATAAACGATATTGTAGTTATATTTTTCATAATACATAATAGCAAGGAGATATTATTATTGTTTTTTAAATACAATGGAGTATATGCTACCATATTTTTTTTCTTCACCGGCTCTAGCTCCTCCCCTGCATTACTGCTGATGTCACCTAATTTGTCTTTTAGCTTGGTTCGTTTCTAGTCCGGCAACGGGTACTGTGGGCCTCATGATAAATTCGTACAATACTACCCCGCGAAATGGACCGACCGTGCCAGCCCACAACATAATAGTACAAGGAAGGAAGGCGGAGCAAGGCCCGCCCGCCTCTCGCGACTCCGCAGGATCGCGGGCCGGCCGATAGAGGGGGTTTCGCCGCCGCGGCGCGCAAACTGGCTCAAGGCCCGAGACGTGGAGAGAGAATCTGCTGGCGCGCGCGTGGAATGCCTCACGCTGGCGGCCGGCCCGCCGCGCCATCAGGCTTGGCCGGCCTGCTACGACTACAGCGACAGCGCGAGCTCCCCGGGGCCCAGCAGTGCCCACCAAACAAAATCCGTCCACGACCACCTTGCGGGCCTGCACGATCCTCCGTGCGCCATGCCGCCATGTGGCATATGCTACTCCAACCCTTGGGGGCCCACCCTGGCCACCAGATCTTCTGGAACTGCAGGAGCCATGTCCTCTTCGGTCCAACCTCTCCTCTGAAGCGTGCACCACAATTCACATCTTCGGTACAAGGTGTGTGTATCTGAAATTGGCCAACCAGGCAATAATGCAAGTGAGCGTGACAAGCTGAAGACACAGTCCAAGTTAGCCAACAGATTGGTGGTAGTGTGGTACTGTTGTGCTCCTGATCGTGGCGCGTATTTGGCTGCGCTTCAACAGCTCAACACAACAGAGCTATAGCCGTAGGCAACCCCACAAGCACTGTTTGGTAGTACTCTGTACTACAAACACCGTACACGGACACTTGATCAACGGTCCAATTCCAATGCAGCTGCCCTCTGATCCTGCACACTGGCCACAGAAGTATCCTTTCCTCTTCCTCACCAAACCACGAGACGACCGGACGAGGTAGGGCCAAAAAGCTTGGGAGTTGGAACAGAAATAGTAACAGCACGCACGATCGGCAGGGCACACTGCCATGATTAAAGGTACAAGCGTGCCTACCTGATGCATTATTAACCGAATTGCCCGATCTCTAATGCACAATTTGTGTATACTCCTATAGTACGCACAATTTATCCATTTTGACCATTCACGCACCAAATCCAGGTCAAACCCAGGCGATTAGTTTCCAGTCCCATTCAAAGCTCTCCGTCTTCCTCCTTGCTCCTCCCTCCTCCGGGCTGCGACGCTGAGCCGATCGGCACGAGCGCGCGTCAGTCAGAGGTGTTCGACGAGTCGCTGCGCCCCGACCGGCCACCACGGCGCGTGCCGGGAGCCGCGCCGCGGCGGCGGCGGCGGCCATGGGCGCCACGGCCTTCGACTTCGAGTACAAGAGGTTCGTTAAATACCACACCGTACTCTTGTGTCTTCTCCAATTGAAATCCATGCAGGAGGCAGGGCAGAAGCGCGCCCGGGCGTGCGCGACATCGTCGTGCCGCGCGCCACGTGCTCCGCGCTCTAGCGTCGACGCAAAATGACTTTTTTTTTTTTTTCCTTTCTTCTTTCGGTCTCCTCCTCGCCGTCCCCAATCTGCGCTGCCGCTTCTTCTTCTTCTTCTTCTTCTTCTTCTTCTCCAATTCAATTCAATTCAATTCCTCTTCGTCGCCTCGCGCCTGGGCGGGCATCCCTCGGCCGCCGCCGCAGCAGCAGGGGGTGCGGTGCAGTTAACGCCAGCGCGCGTGGCTCCACCCGGTCTTGCCGCGATCCGTTGCAATCCTGATTCCCTTCCTCTCCAGAATTCCTCCTCCCATGTGCGTGGATCTCGGGGCCCGCGCGGGCTAGGGTTTATGGCTTTGGTCAATCCATGGCGTGCGGTGCCGAGGTCGCCCTGTCGCTTCTTCTTTAATGCGCGCTGATCCCCATGGACGCCGAGTCCCCACGGTAAATCCCACTAAAAGGCGGGTCTCCTTTGCCCATTTTGCCTGCCTCCTCTTCTCTCCTTATCGTCTCTTGTTCCGCTGCTTGTTTTCGTATTGCCTTGGGGGCTAATGCCGTTGTTGGGGTTCCCTCCGGGAGTTGTGGTTGATGGTCCTGAGGTTTGGCGCAGGGACGCTTATGGATTCGCGGTGCGGCCACAGCATGTGCAGCGTTTCCGCGAGTACGCCAAGATTTACAAGGTAGTAATTTACTTTGCCGTACTGAAAATGTTATGTTCCTTGTCTGTTTATGGGAAAGTTTTGATCTTGATTTTGGGGGATTGTTTGTTAGGAAGAGGAGGAGGAGAGGGCGCACAGATGGAGGGACTTCTTGGACAGGTTGGCTGAGTCAGCAAATGTGCCCGCCACACCCAGCGTTTCACCATATGCAGCCGCCAGGAATGGTGCCGCAGGAGCAGGACAGGTGCAAGAGAATAACAACATCGGAATACATTGTGATGATGATGAACAAGAGGAGGGAGCTGAGAATGGAGAAGATAACAATAAATTGGAAAACCCGAAGGAAGCTGATACCAGTGGTGAATCACGAGAAGCAAATGGTAAGTCAGAAGATCTGAAAGATGTAACTGACAACTTGGATGAAGTGAAAGAGGAGACTAGTAGTAGCTCTACGGAAGCAATCAAAGCCTTAGAGGGCTTGATGGAAGCAAATGGGGACGTTGAAGAATTAAAAGATTTGAATGGAAGCTCAGAAGAATTGGAAGAAGAGAGTAATGGCAACTTGGACAAGCTGGTAGAGCTCTTCTTGGATAAGGGGTTGTTGGATGAACTGAAGCCCATAAAAGTTGAGTCCCGGCGGCGGGTACGGGCAGCGCTTAGCATCATTGACAAAATGATGAGCTCTCGGGTAGTGAAGGGTGGTGATGGTGCAAATGATACTCATGGAAAGGATGGAGCACAGCTTGCTTCTATTGAAGAGGAAGGAAGGACTGCAGAAGTGAGTCATGACGGAGATCCAGCTGAGGTTGATGAGTCTTGTGTTGCAGAGAAGATTGAACTTGGACAGGAAACACCTGATGATTCTACAGGTACTGCTTTGGAGGGAGGCAATGATGGGTCTTATTTTCCTTGGAGGGAGGAGCTTGAGAGCTTGGTTCGTGGAGGCGTGCCAATGGCTCTTAGAGGAGAGGTGCAACTGCAACCACTTCTGCAAATCGCTGCTGTCTGCTTAGTGTGTGAGATTTGATGCCTTTATGCTCACATATTGTTGACTTCCCTGCAGATATGGCAAGCATTTGTGGGTGTCGGTGCTCGGAGGATTACTGGGTACTACAACAAATTGCTTGATGACAGGACTGCGACATTGGATGAAAAGGACCTCGTGGACCCAGTGGTCAACGAACAGAGAAGTGCACCGAGAAAAGTTACACAGCCTGAGAAGTGGAAAGGACAGATAGAGAAGGTTGTTTTCTGCAACAGTTTGAATTTAGAGGAAGCATACCATGGTTGACAAGCTCTAGTGTTTCTATACACTTGATTTCTGTTTTCGTTACAGGATTTACCACGAACATTTCCAGGACACCCTGCATTAGATGAGGATGGGAGGAATGCTTTGAGGCGGTTATTAACCGCATATGCAAGGCATAATCCATCAGTTGGGTACTGCCAGGTAAATTGATGCCAATTGAAGGAATTTTGTTTTTTTTATGTAGCCTCTTGTTAGCTTAATTGTATAGAACGAGATAGATTGTAATCCTAATTGGTGCATGCAAACTATGAAAGGTCATGGTTCTCATGTTCAGTTGAGCATTTGAGCAAAATTGTAATGTATGGCCTTAAATGTTGAGAGATCCATTATAAGCTATGAGCCTATGTTAAGCGATACATTTTCAATCATTAGTTCTGGACTTCTGTTGAGCAAAATATTTCTTACACCATATACCTATGGTAACTTCAGAAGGGATTTGACATAATGTAAAATCAGTGAAGTCTATCTCCACATAAAGAATTTCATTGTAGCCATCTTTACCAGGTCAGAAAAACCACCACATGTACTATGAAGTTTATAGCTATATTTATCTTGCCTTCAACATGCCTCACACTTGAAGAGTTTAAACCGATTTCTGAAATAACCACTATCACCAAAGTTTATAGGTATATTTATCTTCACTTGTTTTCTCTTGCAGGCCATGAACTTCTTTGCTGGGCTATTTTTGCTTTTCATGCCTGAAGAAAATGCATTTTGGTATGTCTTCATTAATGCACCTTGTATATGGAAAGAAAAAAAAAGACTCAATGGCCTTTTTTTAGTGCAAGACTGTATAGCTTCTCCATTTTCACTTGCTTTTGAATTTCAGGGCTTTAGTAGGGGTTATTGATGATTATTTTGATGGATACTACACTGAAGAAATGATTGAATCTCAGGTACTTTTGAATTTGTGGATCTTGATGCATGCACTGTCTTTTCCATGGAACATTTGAACTATGTTGCTGCTCAATACACAGGTTGACCAACTCGTCCTTGAGGAGGTTGTACGAGAAAGGTTCCCTAAATTGGGTATGTTTTCCAATTATATCACTATATTCGTCTTTGTGATGTTTAATTCTTTGTTAAAAAATCACACATATGTTTGTGTCACTATTGCTTAATATTTTGAAGGCACTGTATGTCAAAGTATCTACACTTAATGTTTCTTCCATTGAAGGTTCTTGTTATGGTTATTACTTGGCACTTACATCAATTGCAATTTTCTTCAGCCAAACATATTGATTTCTTGGGAGTTCAAGTGGGATGGGTGACTGGACCATGGTTTCTTTCAATTTTCATCAATATGCTTCCATGGGAAAGTGGTCAGGTTTTATACAGTGTCTTGGTTCTTTCATTATGATATGTGCTATTACAATATTTTTGCTGGTAGTTCACTGCTGTAAGATTGGTTAACCCCCTTCTGGTGGTTGACTAACATTTACATCTCACTATCAGCATATGGAAAATCTTCTTATGTCTTTGTAGGTTACATATTCTTTTACCATATGTGTGCTATCGATATCTAAGTAAGACTTTACCTCTCTTGTAGTACTCCGCGTTTGGGATGTCATCCTTTTTGAAGGAAATCGTACAATGTTGTTCAGGACGACGCTTGCTTTGCTGGATTTATATGGTATTAGTTATCCCTTCTTAGCTTGTTTATTAACATCCGGAAAATGTTAAATTTTCTTTTATTTGTTCTTTTTTTACCAATTTTGATGTGCAACCAACATTGTTGTGTTGTCTTCATACATTAATTTGCAGGGCCTGCACTGGTGACCACAAAAGATGCCGGAGATGCAATTACACTACTGCAGTCTCTTGCTGGATCTACTTTTGACAGCAGCCAGCTTGTATTGACAGCTTGTATGGGCTTCCAATCAGTTAGAGAAATGGGATTGAAAGAGTTAAGGAAAAAGCATAGGCCTGAAATTTTAACTGCAATGGAGGAAAGATCGAAAGACCGTGGCTCCTGGAAAGATAAGAAGGGGTTAGCAACCAAACTTTATAGCTTTAAACATGATCCTTCATTCGTGTGCTCACCAGTTAAGTCCAAGGAAGGGCTAGATGGTTCAAAGGTGAATGGAGAGACTGGGCCAGCAAATCTTGAGACCTATCTTAGTACTAGTTCTATACTGGATAATGATTTGGATCAGGGTGTTGATCTTCAAGATCAGGTAACAACTCCTGTGATAGTATTTATCTTTTGGATATGCTATTTCATTTCTGTGAACAATATGAAAAGTATCATATTTTTTTCTTTGTGTTCAAATGTATTATTTAAACTCCTGGTTAAAAATGTGCTGATTCCTAATGGTTCCATGTCAATATCACAATCTTTTATTTTGTAAAACTGAATGGTTCTGTTCATAATGTTCATATTTCTAGCTTAGAATTATATCTTGACATATCTTTACAACCCAAGTATTTGAAGACTACTTTCTTATGCATATGTGGTGAATTTTACATGTGCAATGCTGCAATATTCATACAGGTGTCATGGCTAAAGATTGAACTATGCAAGCTGCTCGAGGAGAAAAGATCAGCTGATCTCAGGTTTGGGTTATATTTTTTCTTGAATACATAGGAGTTTCATTAAAGAAGAAAAGGAACCAATTACAAACCCCACACCACATCACCCCACTGGACATAATTAGCGTGCCAGTAAAACAAAGGACAATGACCCAACCTATAGAAAACACCACAAAAACTATACAAAAAGTCGGGGACTCGGCTCAAAGAGATGCTTTGCACCAGCCGCACACCACATTGTTATGTTTTCCCTGATGTCTCTCCCCGACAACCCTCACAACTAGGTTTGCATTAGGGGCACCGAGTTGAAGATGCAATCTTGCAATGTTTCCAAATTTCCCAAGTGGCAAGAATGATCTAAGTGTTCAAATCTTTCCTGAATTGTTTGTCAACCTGTTTGAGGGATCCACTCCATCATCCTGAGAATCTGCCAACGTCAGGAATTGGAGCCAAGAAAGGAAACCCACACACTGGAGGGTGACACCACCAGAGGAAATGGGAAGGTGCTGCATATTTTTTCCCTCCTAATCACAAAGAGGGGAGCGAGGTGCGGTGCAGGAGACCTCACTTAGGAAGTCTATCAGCCGTACAACAATGGTTCAGAAGAGCCAGCCACAAGAAAAATTTGCAGCGCAATGGAACCCAAGATTTCCAAATCCTTTTCCAAAGGGCAAAACGAATAGTGCCCACAAAAAAAAAAAGGTTTGTTTGGCGGATTTCCAGGTGTATGTACCTGAGCTGGTCAACTTCCATGTATGCTGGTCCTGCACATCAGGGTGCAGAACTATTTCTTCCGCTCCAACTTCCATGATCATGACCGTTAGAGCACCTTTGATGTCTGTCACCCAACGCCTATTTTCTAGTCCCTGAGCAACAGTTCTTTGATTGATCGCTCGCTTGGGAACTAGGGCAGTTAAGTGGGAAGCCAACTCAGCAATGTACGGCCATGTAACCTATGATCATACTATAATAGTGTCTGTCCCATTAGTCCATTACTGACCAAGGTTAGAGTGGCCATAGAGAACAGAGCACATACATTGGAATGAACATGCACCTGGAGTCAATACCAGGGCCTACTTGGGTCTAGCAACTTATGCTCGATATAAGTATTCAGCATTTCAGCTCTAGATACAGTAACATAAACAATTGTACTTGGTTGAGCAGATTTAACATATCAACAATTACACTTGTTGGACCAAAACGCCCCTACCCTAGGGCTAGATTCCAAGCATATTCCCTGCATACTAGGGGCTTTTTGGTCCTTTCAGTACATGTTTACACCGGAATCCGATTCGGATTTGATTTAGACAAGTGGCACCTTCCTCCATTTCGTGTGTTTCTCTGGAATGTTGCACCTTCACGAGTGCAGTGGGGTTCGGGTGTCTGCTCCTCTTTCCCCATTGTGTTGCCATTTCGAACTTCCCAAGGGTTTCGTGTTCTCCTTGTGGGACCTGCTGACGGCGCACCCAGGATGCCTCCTTCAGGGCTCCTCTGATGATGACTTTGTGCTTCCGCCAAGGCATCATTTCGGAAACCTCCTCAGATGAAGTTTGGGAGCAACCTTCGGGGTTTCTGCGAGAACAAATACCTTCGGTCCTGGGGACTATCATTCTTGGCTCCACAACCCCCCCCCCCCCCCCCCCCCCCCCCCCCCCCCCTCCCCGGTAGTTTTGTAGCCTAGAGATAGTCTAACTTTGGTCGCCTCTATGTTTCCACAGGCGCGTATGTAATTTTGACAAGTCGGAGTGGTGTGGTGTGTGTTGTAAGGGGTCTCTTCCCCCCCCCTTTTTTCTTCTTAATATTAATATAATGAAGCGCAGTTCTCCTGTGTTTTCGAGAAAAAAAGGTTAAAAACATGCGAACACAGGGGGACCCCACACGGGGGATACGGTCCCCCAACACTTCACATATGGAGGCACCCCCTCTTTTTATAACCTAAAGGGCTGCTGCTGTCACAGAGTCACAGTGCATGCTACTACAGTGCAACTGGCAACAGCTAAGTCTATTACTATTATTGAAATGGAGGCTGTTCATTGAATCTGGACAGTGATTGTCCTCATCATCTAGTTAAAACTGTTCACAAGTTGAATTGCGACTTAATTTGTGCTAATATTTCTTTATATTTTCAAGGGGTGAGGAATTGGAAACTGCTTTGATGGAGATGGTCGAGCATGACAACAGACGTATGTTGAGTGCTAAGGTATGGTGCTAACTGGAATCACTTTTTTATGGGTACCTCTCAGCATATGGTTTCAAGAAAGTTGAATCTCCCAATAGGCCAGTACTATTATATATGCTTCTTAGTTCTTTCTTAACTAAGTACTTCAAGAGTATCTATATACTACTTTAGTCAATGAATTACCCCTTTGCCTATTTATTTTCTTCATGCACCATTGACCTGGAAAAGATTCACAGGTTGAGAAGCTGGAAGCAGAGGTATATGAACTGCGAAAAGCTTTTTCAGACAAGCAAGAGCAAGAGCAAGTAATGCTTCAGGTGTTGTCCTTACTGCATACATTCTGTGGCTATAATATTTGGGTCTTAAGGATCATATTACCTGGTCCTCCAAAGTCCGTTATACATCTGATTGTCTAAAAATATCCACATTAACTTACCTCTACAGATCTTGTTAAGAATGGAGCAAGAACAGAAAGTGGCAGAAGATGCCCGCATAGCCGCCGAGCGAGATGCTGCTGAACAAAAACATGCTGCTCACTTGCTCCAGGTTAATTCTTGGAAAAACTTCTGCAAGCAGTTTTTTGAAAGTGCTACTTTCTTGGTGACATGCACAGTTTCTTGTGCCTAAGAAGGCAGATGCCTATTTTTCCGTACCTTCTATATGCAGGAGAAGTATGAAGCAGCAATGGCAGCACTTTCACAAATGGAGAAAAGAGCTGTAATGGCAGAAACAATGCTGGAAGCTACAAAGCAATACCAGGCTGGGCAGGTTAAAGCCAACCAATCTTTCACTTCAAGGTATGTTTGTTTTGGCTACATTTAACTTCCACTTTCTAAGCATCTAGATCACTTACGAGCTATTATTGGAAGTCTATAACTTCACACTGGGCATGACTACTTTTCATGTGTCCCGCTAACTATTGCTTGAGTTGGTTTCTTTTCCTCTCCAATTATTTTATTTTTCATGTGTCCCGCTAACATTTGATTGGTATTTTTCCTGTTAATTTAAGAAGCTTAAACTCTAACTTCATACTACAATACTTCATTTACTTGGAATCTTCTGTAGTTCACCTCGTGCGGACCATGTTCTTGGGAAGATAAATCAAGAACCAAACCAAGATGCACCTAACAGGAGAATTGGCCTGCTTTCTAGGGGACTTGGATGGCTTGACAAGAGCAAGGTATGCCAATAAAATCAAAATTTTACCAAAAATAACTCTCTGAGTTCATGACTTTTGGTACCAGGCCCTACATGTCATTATCAGAGCCCTTGTTTCTTACTAGCTTTATTTTTTACTTCTATGTTGTTTTGTTATTCCTAAAATATTTGATGTGCTTGGACATAATGAGTGATGTGTCCCTGCTCAACTAAGAGTCTCTTTTTATAGAATATTTGAAAAAGGTAACTCGAAGGAATGCTGATCATCTTTATACCACGTTTGCATGGACAGCATATAAAAAAATGAATGGTCTCATTGATCTAGAAAGATTTTACAAAGTTGAGGTGCAGTGGGTTCACTATATTTGAATTGCTTTTAGCAGGGAAGGCAGAATTCCACTGAAACATCTGGAGGCTAAACTCATCTAGAGTCCAGGATGAAGTCATAGCTCCCAACAAGATCTGGGTTGTTCATTAATGCTTGGATTGCCTGATCACCATAAGAACGTGTTGAAATCAGCAGCGATGTTTTCTCGTGAAGATTCAGCTGGTATTTTCCAAGAAGTTTTGCAGGAAGTGTATCTTGTATCATATTGAGTTCAGTTGTCAGATAAAGTTTTGTTGGTAGGTCAGAAAGGCTGCTGCAAGTCATCGGTGTAAATTTTCTTTTATTAATTTCATTAAGATTGTCAATAGTTAGTGTTCCAGGTAGGAGAAAGAGAAGAACACAACTTCCTAGACACATGAAAAGAAGAAAAACTTGTGTTAGATTAGTTACAGTATCATGGAGTTGTTCTGGAGAAGAGCATGCTTTATTATATTTCTTAAGAAATGTCAAAACCACTGAAGAGATTATCTCTCCGTTTTTTTGTTCTTTTGATATGTGTCTCTGACATATTCTTGACAGTTGACATGTTTGATGTACGAAAACTATTGTCAAAAGGGTCTGATTGCGAATCCAACAGCAGAAACTCCACTATGGCGAGGCATTTTGGAAAGCTAATTATTTTCAGTGCCTCACAAGGTTATTGAAAAATGATTTTGGTAAAAGCATGCCGTGTTCCCTCAACCTGTGCAGCGTCATGCGGCATGCCCGTAAACACCTTGTTTCTGTCAACACAATACGACGAATGCCTTGCCACTTTGGTGAAGTAGACGAACTGCCCAACATAGCCTGGAATGAAGATCAGTTGGAGTGTTGGACAATCATACTGGACATGGTAGAGGCAGTGTCACTGGGAACTTGGTGCAGTGCCACGTTCCTCCACGCTCCACCTGTTTCAGGAATGCGGGAACAATCCCACTCTCTGGCTCTCTGCAGTGAGAAAAACTGTCTCAAAGAGTGTTCCTCAGTTCCCTTTCCACGACCCAAACTGTCTCCAAGAGTGTTCCTCGATCCCTGATCCACGACCCAATCATCCTAGAAACTTTGCGACTAAATTGATTAAACATTCTACACCTGGGATCAGGGATAAGTTCCTTGGACACAATGTAAATCAAACCCTTTTAGGAGCAGCATCAACAGCAAAAGTAAGGGAAACAAGCCATCGTCATCAATACAACATGCAAACAGAGCGTCTGATAAGACTAAGCCACAACAAACACAACAAGAGTTTACGACGGTTGTCGATCTACAAACTATAAGGGGAAAAAAAATCTTCATCATGACCATGTACTTCCCCGCAATTCAACCATACCATTTGAACAGGCATTGCAACTTTCTTGCTCCCAGACAGGCAGCAACTGACCATCACCACAAAATGCAGCAACAGAGGAACACCACTGTTTTGCTATGCACTTGATTCCTCAGTTTCTTTCTCCCTGATCGTCGCCCTGGTGGTCCCGATCAGAGCTAGTTCTTGTTGGTGTGCTGCGTTCAGGGTTCTAAACCGAGCTAGTTCTTGTTGGTGTGCTGCGTCCAGGGTTCCGATCAGAGCTAGTTCTTGTTGGTGTGCTGCGTCCGCCACGGTCCAACCGCCTTCTGTTTCTGACTTCTGACATCACAGTGAGAGAGGCGACAACATCTCGCATGCTTGGTCTCATATTGGGTGATTCACTGATACAGCGTGAAACAACAAAAAAGGCATGCTCCAAACAAGGCTGGGAGCACTGACCCCGCAGTGCCGGATCTACCAGAATATCCAGTTCCCGTCTGCGGAGAAAGTTGAGAGCCTGAAACCATACAGTAAAAGAAAGGTCATGGCATGTAATCGCAAAAGGATAATGCATACATCTGTTGAATGGCATGTTAAACCTGAACCTTTGTTTTAAGTAGTAGTTTTGCTAAAATACTTCCCTCTTATACCAGAATTTTTTTTGGCATGTTATAAAAATATTCGGATGTTTTAGAATAGTTCAGCACCTAGAATCCTAGATTAAAGGTGTGGTAAGAATTTAATCAGGTGAAATATTCCTTACCGATGTCTGAATTTGTAGGCATACCAATTCTATCTAGAAATCACACCAAAATAATCACCGTCTTGTGCAAGTGTAAATCCAACATAAACTGACAGAAACTAAAACTGGAGTGAGGGGGAGAAGATTTTCACCCGACTCTTCGTTTTATTCCCTTCCAGCTTCCATGCATGATATTTAGGAAGAAGGAAGGGAAAGAAAAGAAAAGCAAAATAAAAGGTGCGAAAAGAAAACTTTGACCCAAGTTTATTCAGGTGTGGAAGAGAAGACCCTCTCCTGATCCTCGTCCTGGTTTTTATTTTTTTTATTTTAATCTAGAAGAAATACACATCCAAATTCTCCTACGAGGACTAAAACTTGGTTAAGGCATACAACTATGCCCACGACCAACTCAGCTAGACTTAAGTTTCTTGCCTCTACAACGATGACATGAAGGTGATAGAAGAAGCAGGTTTGATATATTTTTTAATGAAAAGAACAAGTTTGATATGATCAAATGGTTATTTGTACATAAAAACCTCTATTTCCTACCTTAATTGAAGGGCAGAGCTCCTGCCATTACTTTCGAAAAAATATGATCAAATGGTTAAGAAACAAAATGAATAAAGACCATTTTTGGGCATCGAAGGAGGAAGAGCATGAGCTCACAGCTTATGAGCCTTTTAAATGAAGACTGAGATATTAAATAGGACGACATACTTTCCTCATGAGCATATTGGCAATTATGCTAGCTTGAGGAGAAGCAAGTAAAGAATTTTATTTTAAAAAAATAAAAACAGAAAGCTTACCCATGCGACAAGGTTTCGCTCTGATTCAGGGAGTCTTTCGTCTCTAGCCATTCTTCCTGTGAGAACCTCCAACATAACTACACCAAAGCTGTAAATATCTGTCTTTACTGTCAATTTACCAGTCATCAAGTACTCTGGCGCACAATAACCAGGTGTACCCATAACTCTTGTTGAAACATGGGTATTGTCACCAGTTGGACCTAGCTTCGCCAGGCCGAAGTCAGACAGCTTCGGGTGGTACCCCCGCTCCGAGCAAAATGTTTGCACATTTCACATCACGATTGATGACAGGAGGGGTGAGATTGTGATGCAAATGCTCAAGACCTTTAGCAGCACCAAGGAGTATCTTAATTCTTGTACTCCAGTCAAGAGGCTGCTGACCAGGGGGGAGATCTGGACAGAGCAAGGACCAACTCTGATTACACTAAATTCTTCTAATATATAGCCGAAAGAGAACGATATATATATGTTAGGTTCGCAACATACCACGGATGTGACTGTTCAGAGAACCCAAAGGCATATACTCATAAACTAAAATCCTCTGACCATGACTAGTGCAATATCCAACGAGCTTTACAAGATTTGGGTGGTGCACATTGCTCAAGATCAGAACTTCAGTGACGAATTCCCTATGCCCTTGTTGTCCCTGAAGATCAAGCCTCTTTATAGCCACCTCCTGTCCAGGCACCTTTCGAGAATTAGAATATCATACAAGAAATGAAAGCCAACAAATATATCTTACCCATCCTTTTTTCATGATAAATTAACGATACCATTCATCAGCATTCAGATACATAAAGAAAAAAAGTACACATCCTTTCTTGTAGGTGCTACTCTGATCGTACTTAAGATCACTTCAGTTCATTCAACTAACGCACTAGTAATAACTATCATCGATTGACCATAGACATTGATCGACATTCAGCTATAAACAAAAACAAAAAAAAAACACAGCAATCTTTTCTTGCACACACCAGTCACCATTTCAGTCTTCAGTTATACTCATCAAGATCAATCTAGTCTTTTTGAGCAACGAAATAGCAACAGATAATTATATGATTTTAGCACACAAACATATCTGCAACCATCATTGAGCAGAGGCATGTGAACCAACCTGATTGGTGCTATCAAGAAAGCCCCTGTACACTTGGCCGAACCCACCCTGTCCCAGGAAACGGTCTACTTCGAAGCCATGTGTCGCTGCACAGACCTCATCATAGGTGAAACTCCTGAGACGAATGTGCCTCTCAGGACGTTGATCTGTGATGAAGTCATTATGAGGGGTCTCCACCACGACCACTGATTCTGCCATCTCTGTACAAACAAAACAAAAATGGACGAAGCATCAGACACACAAATAATGCAAATGTTGCCAACTATAAGGGGAGACCACACTAATATTAATCAATTATATCAGTGTTTAGAAAAAAAGCCCTCACATTCTTCAAAAGGTTCTAGAAATTACAAAATTAATCAGGGAAAAAAGAATATGCACCTTTTGATTTTATGATTATCTAACGTTCTAGAATAAACAAGCTAAGAGGACCTAAAAATTATTTAATCAGAAAAAAGAAAAAGAACATGTACAATTGGATTTATGATGACCTAGCGGTCTAGAGTAAACAAAAGAAATCATGTCAAATGTACTAGATAAAATTGGTAAGAAAAAAATTGTAAGTCTAATTGGGCTACCAAAATTATTATTGGATGTAAATACACAGGTAGATGGAATCAAAACTTCTACAAACTGCAACCCGACCAGTAACAACACGGCAATTGTACAACGACAAAGGACAAAATCCGGCAACATCAGCTCAGGCACAAATTGAGAGAAAAAACTGTATTAATGAACAATGAGCAATTAATATTAAGTGGGGGCACAAATTAACGTATGGGCAGCAAACTGATGACTAACTTCAAAAAAAAAATCAAACTTTTCAACAGCATCTCCAGCAGCATCGGGTCGACACTAGAAGTTGAGTGGAAAAAGGATACATCAGACGATGAGAAATTCATTTGAAGTTTTTCTAGTGCATTGCTATTCGATGACGCCGTCGAGGATAAAACTGTGTTTTCACAGTTTGGGTTATTGATGCAACACGAACAATAACTAAATAAGTCATGGCCACGCTAAGAGATTTTGTTTCTTTAAATAGCCAAGGGAAATTAGACATGTAAAATGCAAAGTACAAAAGATACATTATTTTTTGTATTAATTACCATTTTTAAAAAGAAAGGCAATACCTGAACGTATATTAGTGTTCAATTGGATGTAACTGGAACTTTTATCCAAATTATTAAATGGTAGAAAAGCTCGACCAACTAACAAGAACTAAAGTTTTTTTTATATATATTAAGATAAGAACAAATCCATAAAAAATATAATTAATAAATAAATAAACAAAGACTCCAATACATATAGAATAGTCATCGAAAGAGTCAGTGGTGAAGCAACGTTATAACTAGATTTTGTGGTGGTACTAAAAAGCAAAGGAACAACAAGGAATTTACTGGTGATAGATTTATGGTTGTTTGTGCTGATAAATGCAATTGGACCAATAAAGATATAACAATGAAACAAAAAATATTTTAAGAAAATCCAAATGTTATATAATAAAAATAAAAAAATTAGCTACCCACACTATTATCTCAGGACTCCTTTTTAGTTAGCAAACATGATATGGCAAAAGCAAATTATTCCAAGAACACAACGAGATAAGTGGTTCCTTGCTGAAAGCCTAAAAAACAAAGCGAAAACATGACAACACAGTAGAAATTGCAATTTATCCAAACAAACTGATGGCACCTTTTTATGAAAAAGATACATACGCAGAATTTGTGAGAACTATCAAGAACAACGCAAATGAAAAATAGGAACTTATTATCATCTATAAGCCAGGAACCTCTCTGCTTGTGGCAGCACCAGCTGCAGTATCGTGTTCGGTTTCAACAAGGACCCCAGCGTTTCTTCACGAAATCTATTGTTCGAGACCGCAAGAATGAAGTAGAGTATCACAACCCAAACAATGCAAACGACTCAAAAACCATCACATGGAACAGGACCGTGCTCTTCATATACAAATCTCAGTAGACACTAGGCAGCACATTTAGCAACATAACAAACAAATAATTAAGGACCAAAAACCATTTGGCTGAATTCTGTTAGATGTATAGGATATATATATATATATATATATATATATATATATATATATATATATATATATATATATATATATATATATATATATATATGGAGGGTTTTCTTTGCATATTGTACATTGTATATCTTCCCTTTTGGGCCTGGCAATACGAGTGGTTGGCCACTCATTCTAACATGGTATCGAGCTAGGTTTCCAATCCTCACCTTCTCTCTGCCGGCGATTTGGGCCCAACCCCGCCGACACCCTGCTCGGATCCGCCCGAGGGGCCCCTGCGTCGGCTGCCGGCGTTGCCTACGCGAGTCGCGCCCGCGTCGCCCGCTCCTGCGGCCTCTGCGCGCCCGGCGCGGCTCCTATGCGCCCGTCGCGCCCGCGCGGCCCCCGCTCGTCGCGCCGGCGTCGTCCGCCCGAGCGGCCCGCGCGGTCCCCGCCCATTGCGCCGGCGCCGCCCGCCCGCGCGGCCCCGCGTCGCGTCTGCGCCTCTGCCCTTGCGGCCCCGCTCCCTCGCGCTCGTGTGTCACTCGCGCTCGTGTGTCACCGCGCGGCGCTGCGAGCCCGTCCTCCCTCGGCTCCTCTATTTCCTCCCTCCTCTGTTTTCATCCTGGTCACCGTCGGAACTCCCGACATACGTCGGGACTTCTGGTGGTCGGGACTCCCGACATACGTCAGGACTTCCGATAGCCTGCGCCTGTCCGCGCAGCCTCCTCCCGTGTCGGCCGCTCTTCCTGTGCCGCATCCTCTCTTATGCTCTGCTTTGCTTTTCCTCCCCTTAAAAAAACAATGCCGCTGCCTGCTATTCAGGAGCCTCACCTTCTTGGGGGTGTGAGTCATCCTTTGCAGGTGCCCTGTGTCCTCACTACCACATCTCACTCAGCGTCCTCGCCTATGTCGACCCCATCCTCCGCTTTGGTGACTAGGGATTCCTTTGGGGGTCGTTGTGGTGTCTCTACTCTTCAAGGTCCTTGTGCCCTTTCTGTCGCGGAGCAGGAGATCCTTGCCCTGTTCTATCGTCTCACTACCTTTGTGTCGCCTTTGGCATCCCCTTCTCCACCTCACCCAGGCATCTCCTCCAAGTGGTTCTTGGATTCTGGCGCCTCTTTCCATATGACTCTTAATCCAACTTATTTGTCATCCATGTCACCTCACCATTCATCTTCTATTGTGCATATTGCTGATGGAACGTCTCTTCCTGTTGTTGGTCGTGGCACTCTCACCACCTCTTCTTTTCATGTTCCTACCATTTCGCATGTCCCTTAGCTCACTTTGCAGTTGATGTTCCTACCATGGCTGTCGTATCATTCTTGAGGCGGATTCTTGTTCTGTGCAAGATATCCATACGGGACTTTTGGTGGGGACTGGGCCTAGACATCGTGATTCTCAGGGTCTT
Organism: Saccharum hybrid cultivar R570; assembly: GCA_038087645.1. NCBI lineage: Eukaryota > Viridiplantae > Streptophyta > Magnoliopsida > Poales > Poaceae > Saccharum > Saccharum hybrid cultivar. The sequence continues at coordinate 1,477,926 of JAQSUU010000043.1, read as the reverse complement.
TGGGAGCTTGACTGGTTGCGTCTTCCTTCACCGCCGTCTAGCTCTCCCGCCTCTGTGTTGATTTCATCATCTGCCCCTACCTTTACTCAGTGGCATCGCCGTCTAGGTCATCTATCCGGCTCTAGACTGTCCACTTTAGTTGGTAGCGGTGTTCTCGGTCCTATTTCTGGTGAGAGTGCTCTCCGTTGCACTGGTTGTCAGCTTGGCAAACAGGTGCAACTCTCATATCCTTTCCAGTGAATCTGTGTCCCAATGTCCTTTTGATCTTGTCCATTCTGACGTATGGGGCCCCTGCTCCTTTCACTTCCAAAGGGGGTCACTCATACTATGTTATCTTTATTGATGACTATTCACGTTTCACTTGAATTTAATTGATATCATCTCGTGGTCAGTTTCTTTCCATTTACTAGCAGTTTGCTTCTCCCATTCGTGCTTTCCGTGCTGACTCTGCTGGTGAGTACATTTCTGATGCGCATCGGCGTTATCTTGCTGACCAGGGTACTCTTCCACAATTCTCATGTCCTGGCGCTCATGCTCAGAATGGTGTTGCTGAGCGTAAGCATCGCCATATTCTTGAGACAGCTCGTGCTCTTCTCATTTCCGCTGATCTGGCTCCCCACTTTTAGGCTGAGGCTATTTCCATGGTTGTTTTTCTCATTAATCGATAACCCTCCTCTGCTCTTAAGGGATCAACTCCCTACCAACGTCTTTTTGGTTCTCCTCCTTCCTATGCCCATCTCTGTTGTTTTGGTTGTGTCTGCTACGTTCTTCTTCCACCTCGTGAGCGCACCAAGTTGACTGCTCAGTCGGTTGAGTGTGTTTTTCTCGTGTACAACACTGAACACAAAGGTTATCGTTGCTATGATCCTGTTGCTCGTCGCATGAGGATTTCTCGGGATGCCACCTTCGATGAATCCCGCTCCTACTATCCTCGTTCCTCTACCGTCCCATCTGGCACTGCTGAGTCCCTATCTTTCCTTACTCTTCCTGATTTCTCATCAACACTACCTGGTTCTCCACCTCCGCCTGCACCTTTGCCTTCGGTTGCTGCTCCTCCTCCTATTCCACTCTCACCGATTGCTTCCCCTCGTGCGCTCGCTCGCCGCTCCACTCGTTGTCTACGTTTTGCTCCACCTCCAGACTCCTCTCTGTCCCTCCTTGGGTCTCCCTATGAGCCCCCTCCGGCTAACCCCTTGCCTTCGACTGCTCTACCACCACCCTCTCCCTCCCCACCAGTATCTCCTCCCCCACCACCGGTGTATTCTTCTCGTGAGATAACTCACTACTACACTCATCGCCCCGCGACCTGTACCGTCGCCTGACTCTTCCCCGTCCGTCCTTGGACCTCCTTCTGAGTCTCCTCGCTATGCTCTCCGTGATCGTAGCACCATTAGGCGACCCGATCGCCTTGGCTTCACTGCTGCCGCTTTGGCTGAGCCCACGACCTATCGGGAGGCTGAGTAGCAGCTTGCTATGGCTGAGGAGATCGCTGCCCTCGAGCGTACTGGCACTTGGGATCTTGTTCCCTTGCCTCTTGATGTCACTCCCATCACCTGCAAGTGGGTGTACAAAGTCAAGACTCGCTCTGATGGCTCTCTTGAGTGCTATAAGGCTCGTCTTGTGGCGCGGGGTTTCCAGCAGGAGTACGGTCGTGACTATGAGGAGACCTTTGCTCCTGTTGCTCACATGACTACTGTTCGGACTCTTTTCGCTGTTGCATCCATTCATCAGTGGTCGATCTCTCAGTTGGATGTCAAGAATGTCTTCCTCAATGGTGAGCTTCGAGAGGAAGTCTATATGCAACCGCCTCCAGGTTACTTTGTGCCTGATGGTCTTGTTTGTCGGTTGCGGTGTTCCCTCTATGGTCTTAAGCAAGCTCCTCAGACTTGGTTTGAGCGTTTCTCTTTTGTTGTCATCGATGCTGGCTTCAAGCCTAGTGACCATGATCCTGCTCTTTTTGTCCACACTTCTCCTCGTGGTCGCACCCTTCTTCTTCTTCTCTATGTCGATGACATGATCATCACGGGTGATGATTCTCAGCACATTGCATTTGTGAAGCAGCGTCTCAGCGAGCAATTCTTGATGTCTGATTTGGGTCCTCTTCGTTACTTCCTTGGTCTTGAGATCACCTCTACCTCTGATGGTATTTTCCTCTCCCAGGAGAAGTACACTCAGGACCTCCTTTCTCGTGCTGCCCTCACTGATCACCGCACCGTTTATACTCCTATGGAGCTTGGTGTTCACCTAAGACCCACTGACGGTGCACCACTTGCTAATCCCACTCGCTATCGTCAGCTTATTGGGAGCCTTGTTTACCTTGGGATCACCCGTCCTGACATTTCTCATCCTGTCCACATCTTGAGTCAGTTTGTCTCGGCTCCTACCCAGATCCACTATGCTCACCTCCTTCGTGTTCTGCGATATCTTCGTGGAACTGTCTCTCGCCGCCTTTTCTTCCCTCGCTCTAGTTCTCTTCAACTTCAGGCGTACTCTGATGCGACTTGGGCTAGTGACCCAACGGATCGCTACTCTCTCTCTCAGCTTATTGTGTTTTCCTAGGCTCTTCCTTAATTGCCTGGAAAACCAAGATGCAGACTGTTGTTTCCCGCTCGAGTGCTGAGGCTCTATGGCGACTGTGACTACAGAGGTGACATGGCTCCGATGGCTCCTTGAGGACCTTGGTGTGTCTGCCACTGCACCCACTCCTCTTTCTTCTGACAGCACCGGTGCGATCAGTATTGCTCGGGACCCGGTCAAGCATGAGCTCACCAAACACATTGGCGTTGATGCTTCCTACATGAGATCGCAGGTGCATGATCAGGTTGTGACCCTCCACTGTGCCTTTAGAAGTTCAGCTAGCAGATTTCTTCACCAAGGCACAGACACGGGCCCAACATAGATTCATGCTCTCCAAACTCAGTGTTGTAGATCCACCATGAGTTTGAGGGGGTGTTAGATGTATAGGATATATATATATATATATATATATATATATATATATATATATATATATATATATTTGTTAGGGTTTTCTTTGCATATTGTACATCGTATATCTGCCCTTTTGAGCCTGGCAATACGAGTGGTTGGCCACTCATTCTAACAAATTCGACCGACTGCACGAAACGAAGAATGAAGCAAAAATGAAGGAATGACAATGGAAGTAGCTAGTAACTATAGCGCACATCGATCCTCAAGCGTACACTCTTGCTCCTTCACCTCATCCTCAAATTATTAAATGGAAAACCTCGACCAACGTAACAAGAACTAAAAGATTTTTTATATTAATTAAGATAAAAACAAATCCATAAAAAATAAAGAAAAATAAGTAAATAAACAAAGACTCCAGTACATATAGAATAGTCATCGAAAGAGTCAACAGTGTGGAATTCAAGCAACGTCATAACTAGATTTTGTGGTGGTACTAAAAAGCAAAGGAACAACAAGGAATTTACTGGTGATAGATATATGGTTGTCTGTGCTGATAAATGCAATTGGACCAATAAAGAAAATCCAAATGTTATATAATAAAAATAAAAAATTAGCTACACACACTATTATCGCAGGTCTCCTTGCTAGTTAGGAAACATGAGAAGGAAAAAGCAAATTATTCCAAGAGCACAGCGAGATATAAGTGGTGGTCCCTTGCTAAAAGCCTAAAACAAAGCGAAAACAAGAGACAAAACAGTAGGAATTGTAATTTATCCAAACAAACTGATGGCACCATTTTATGAAAAAGATACGCAGAATTTGTGAGGTTAACCTCACCACGTCAACTATCAAGAACGCAACGCAAATAAAAAAGGAGGAACTTATTATCATCTATAAGCCAGGAACCTGTCTGCTTGTGGCAGCAGCGCAGCTGCAGCATCGTGTTCGGTTTCAACAAGGACCAGAACCAGCGTTTCTTCACGAAATCTATTGTTCGAGACAGCAAGAGATGAAGTAGAGTATCACGACCCCAAACAATGCAAACGACTCAAAAAACCATCACGTGGTACAGCACAGCACCTTGCTCTTGATACAAATCTCAGTAGACACTAGGCAGCACCATTCAGCAACATAACAAACAAATAATTAAGCTCCAAAACCATTTGACCGACTGCACGAAACGAAGAATGAAGCAAAAATGAAGGAATGACAATCGAAGTAGCCAGTAACTATAGCGCACATCGATCGTACAGGCACTCTTCTGAGCGTGGCGATGGGCTTCGGGGCGCCGGGCGCGGCCGCGCGCGGGTGTTGCTCGTACGCTCGATCGTCCTCAAGCGTACGCTCGTACTCCTCCACCTCATCCTTACGCTCGATAACCGGCGGCGGAGCGGCTGCTCCGTGCTAAGGCGGAAAAAACCAAAATCAAGGGAAAGAACAAAACAAAAAAAAATGAAAACCAAGAATCCAGACAGTAACCACAGAGCGGCGCGCGCGACGATCACGCAGGAGCTAAAACCCTAGCAAACCCCCCACAAACTCCGATCCGTGCAAAATTCGATCGACTGCCCCAGAACCAAGAGAATGCGTTCTGTGTGGTCCGTGCTAAGGGATCACCGAACTAGCAAACCGCCGAAGCGAAGAAACGCAAGAACTGGAGCCGCATTTCCGGGAGCAGGAGAGCGAGAACCTGGGACTGGGATGCCCGGCTCGCTCGGAACGGTCGGCTCGACCTGCTCATCCTCCGGGTCCGAGATATGCGACCTCTGCGGGGGCGCTATCCTCTCACTGCCTCCTCCCTCCAACGAGAAGCAGGTACCCATGGCCGCCGCCACCTGAGTTAGTCCAGCGCGAGCGTGGAGGCTGGGGAAGAATAAAACTGCTGGCGACCAGATACCGCATTTTTCGAACAACCAAACTAGGGTTTATCTAGAAAAGAGGCCCACCTGTGCTGCCGGTCCCAGGACGTGGATTTTCTATACATACATATGTGAGCATATATGATTTATCACAACCAAAAGAAATAAAATGGATGGCGGAGCGAAAAAACCAGACACCACACTTTTGAACAAGCAAGTAGGGTTTGTCTAGAAATTAAACTAGACAGGGGCGGGACGTGGATTTTCTGTACACATATATGTGCATATAGAATTTATCACAATATCCATTTAGTTTAGAGCTCTACGATAAAGCGGAGTATTAAGCAATTTGTCGTATATAACGTACACAAAACATATTAATATATATATACCGCAATGTTTTTTTTTGTGTGACTATATATACCGCAATGTTATGTGAGTGTTATTTTTATGTAGCTGTCACGAGCGGTACTCCATGCTCGTGAAAAGCTGACATACGTTAATTAGACAGTGCGCTGAAAGTGCCAATAGTGCATATATGTTATTAGTAGTAGTTTATTTCTAGTAACCTATCTTTATCTCTTTGATTGATTATCTTTTGTATCGTTTCATTTGTAACTTGTGCAAGTCACGTTCTTCGGTCGTTTGAAATCTCCTCAAGATCTAAGGCTACAAAGATTGAACCTAGACGTCATGCTCATTCTTGTTAGAGACTAGGGTTGTTAAATCCCTGGTGTGGCCTATAGAAGGTCTATAGGTAGAAATAATGGACATGATTTTGTTTGGTGGTGTGTGGGGTTAGGGGGAGGAAGGAGGCGCCAGAGATATTAGGGTTTGCCTAGACAGGGGTCTACTTGTATTTTCCGAGCCCTAGAATGTGGATTCTCTATTCATGCATATATATGCATATACGGGACTTATCACAACCATTCATTTAGTTTAAAGTTCTACGATAGACTGGAGCATTAAGCAATTTGTCATATATAATATACACAAAGTATATTAATATACCACATGGTTATGTAATATTGTGTGAGTGTTGAGTTTATGTAGATTTCATGAGTGTTCTCCATGCTCGTGAATAACCAACGTAAGTTAATTAGGTAAATTCGTTTCAGAACATGCACTAAAAGTGTCTATAATGGATATATGTTATTATTAGTTTATTTCTATAACCTACCTATCTCTTTTATTGTTTGCCGTTTCATTTCTAACTTGTACACATTTGAAACCTTCTCAAGATTTAAGACAACAAACCTAGATGTCGAGCTTATTCTTGTTAGAGGCGAGGGTTGTCAAGTCTTTGGTGTGGCCAATAGGCTTAGAAGGTTTATAGGTAGGCAAGCCGACCTAGCAATGGAGATGGACACGATTTTGTTTTGTGGTGTGTGTAGGGTGAGGGGTGGGGGAGGCGCCTAGCGATATTGGGTTCGGACACATGGGGCCCACAAGGCTAGATGTGGTGGCTGAGGACAGTGACATAACGGTATGAGGCAGGGGCTAACATGGAACTTATGAAGAGAGATTGTTGCATGCTCGAGGAAGGAGACAACACATCAACCTTCATATGTTGATTTGATAGACACAAAACATCTTTCATACTTATATATAGTATATAATTTTATATCAAAAAATTATGAAGTATACAAGATATAAAGTGCTAGCACTAACTATTTGAAGTAATTGTAGTGCACACAATTATTTGTCTATAATGCAGTAATATACACATATATAATATTTTCGCGTAGTGCTATGTCTAGTTTTTTTTTGTCGATCAGGCCGCAACCTGTATTTCATTAAGCAGTCAGAAAAATTTTAAAGTTACACGACATCGACAAGTTCCGGCTATTCCATGCCCGCTGGCAAGATGCTAACATGCAGGATCAATCAGGAATGTCGACAAGCTAGAGCTGGAGCCTAGCTGCTACAACACATACAAAGAATTATACGGCAATAGAATTTGCGACCGTGTGTACAACAAGGCAAAGTACACGTCTAGCTTAGAGTACACGTCTTTTAGATTGAGTTGTGTAATCCATGTCTTTGTTTGTTCGTTTCTTTTTCCGAGAAGAGGAAAATAGGAGGAAGGAGAAAGGAGAAAGGGATATAGGTGAAGTAGGTTGCAATGACCTATACCACGTCCGCCAAAGTGCGAAAGTAGTTAGCCACAACTGCATGCTTGGTACATGAGCTCACCACCAACTTCCATTGTCATCTCTAGCTGTAACAGAACCGCCCAATTATACGAGATTAAGTAGGAAATCATCCAACGGAAGGACAATTTAACAAACTTAAGCCCGTATAACCCGGTAGTCCGTGAAATCTCGATGGATTTCAAACCATTTCATATAACAGCCAAGATCGTACTAAGTTTAACGGTTACCATCATAAGTTACATAAATGTTCGCGGCATAAAATACATCGGAGTTTAAACATAGTTATTACAAACCAGGTTCGAATAAAAGTAGCGAAAGCGGTAGTTCAAATCACGCACACACACAACATTTTGAAATAAAGTACCAGCTTGTGATCATCTCCAGCAAAAGCATCAGACTAGAAGTAGCGAATGACCATTGCCCATGGTCCTAGGCTTCGCCCATTGCAGGATAGAGACAGTTGATACAATAGCCGTAGTACATCTGCCCATCTGCAACAAGTGGGAACAAAGCCCTGAGTACGAGAAGGTACTCAGCTAGACTTACCCGTCATAAACCAGAAATAAAAGACACCAAGGAATCATGATAGGCTTTCTGGTGGGATAGCTGACTCATTTGCAAAAAGACATTTTTAGCATTTAGGAAAACCTTTACAAAAGCTTTGCATCAAGTTAAATCTTTATTAACCTGTCAACTACATTTGCACCTGTACTAAAGTAACATGTAATTAAACAGGTAATGATAACCAATGATCATTAACAACTTCCATTATGTCATAATTCATATAACTGTCCAAGTATTCCATCAATATTACTACGATGAAGTAGCTCAAGTCAAGTGTTCACTATCCAGTGAACGATGGCGATTCGAATCGATTATTAACCAGCTGGTAAGTTATTCCTCACACAAACCTCACTCACCCGCTAAAGTGAGGTGTTGGTCACCGAGTCAACCATTCAGGTAAAATCGCGAGCTTGCCAGGAACCACTTGTACCCGGGGGCCGCCCGACTGCTCTTTGGCCTTATTATCGCGCCCCCGTATCCTGCCACTACTGCTCCGGTACAGTGCGTTGCGGGCAATCCACTCGGCCCGAATAATCTCCCAGTTTCGTGGTCGGAAGGTACTTTATCCGGCCAGCTAAATGTGAGGCATACATTCAACATAACCCGAGGGACAACAACGGACGGTCCTTAATCGACACAGACGGAAAACACTACAGTCCAAAACCCTGCAAGTTTCCGCCCGGTCTCAAATTCATTTCACACTTAGTTATCACATGACTTCATAGTCATCCAAGCAGATCCGGGTAACCACCTATAGCTCGCAGGTGACAGGAAATCACCCGACTTCTATCGGTCTAAGCCAGCTAAGCATTGACTCGACTGCGGATACCAGGGTAACAAGGATATAGTATAACAAAGGTAAGCAAGGTATAATGCAGCAAAGTTTGCAAGCAACTCCTAAACGTAATGCATCAAATTAAGTAAAGTTAATACTAATTTAATTGCAAACCAGGATAGAAATGCTCCGGGGCTTGTCTCTCTCAAAAGAGCTCGGACGGTGGTCGAGGCACTCGGGGCGCTCTTCACCGACCTCCTCTTTGGCTTCTGTCACCTCCTGCTGCTGCACCTCGAGCTGCTCCTCTGACTCCTCGGGTAAGACGACTGGGTTCTCGGTTTGCGATCCTGTATGATGCAATGCGCGTAAGTGATTATGCAAACGTGCATCGAAGGAGATGAATGCAATGAATATGTTGAAATGCAAGGTAGTCAACATCATCCAAGAAACTATACACTACAAGCACATGTCATCTACTGCATTCTCTTCTACTACTAACATATCAAGTTAACATATCTTATGAAATGCTTCAAAGATACACCAAAGCTTTACTAATTTCTTAATCACACTTAAAGCAACACTTGCTTAAACCCTAAATAATAATAGGTTTGAATAGCAACATATATTTCTGATGCTCCTAAAAATCTAAAAAAATTACAGTAGTATAATACTACCCTAAACAAACTACCATAAAAATTTAATGACATTTGGATAAGTAAACTATCCTATATAAAAATGACAAGCTATGACATAAAAATGAGTATGAAATTACTTTGTACTAGGAAAAGTGTCAAACAACAGAATTAATATTTTTACTAAGTTCTTCATAGAATATAATGACTGTACAAAAATTATCACATGCATGTTTTATACAAAGTTTGCTCTCTAGCAAAAATAACAAAAATCAGCCATTAAAGGTACTTGAACTACTTCTCCAAAGTTTTCCACAGCACATGTATGAAACATATTTTTCCTAGGAAGTACATGATATAAGAAGATTAACAAACTTGAAATCATATTTTTCTGATACATATAGGATTTACTAACCATTTTACAAGATATCAGCAATATCAAGAATTAATTAAAGCTCTACAGAAAAGTATCCCAAAAATGACATGCAATATTTTTAAATCATAGATCTGGTTCCAATGAATCCATAGAAATTTATTTCATAATTTTTGGAGCTCAAATGAATACAAAAACATTTTCCACTATATTTTTCCATCATGAATAATAAAAGAAAACAGAAAACGATTTTTATTATTGAAACTGCGCCGGCCCGTGGAATTAAACCGGCCCGTGGTCATTTTTGGCCTGGTTCGCGCGCGCGGGAGGGAAAGAGCGAGCAGGCCGCTCGGAGGCGCGGCCCACAGGGCGGTGGCCCAGTGAAGCCGACGGGGAGGAACAGAGGGCGGCCTCGCCGGCGCTCTGGACCGCGACGGCGTGGCGGTGGCCGACGGCTAACGGCCATCTCCGGCCACGAGCTGACCAGTGGGCATGCGCACAGTGTCCGCGAGGAGATGGCGAACTCAGGAGAGGGGCTCACGGGGATGGAGAGGGAGCGAGGAAGGCGAGGGGCGGAGCTCGAGCTCGGCGGCCCCGTCGTGGTGGCGCGGCGGGAAGAGCTCGATTGAGCCTTACCGTAGGTGAACAAGGCAAACAGAGGTCCGTTCGGAGGAGAGGAGAAGGTGGCGGAGCTTGGAGCACAAGCAATCGGGCGGTGGTGGTTCACCGACGTCGGAACGCGACGACGGAGGCGAGGAAGTGCGGTGGAGAGCGGCTCTCCCGCTCGGGTTCTCCGGAGGAAGGAGAAAGGGAGCGAGCGAGGGGGCGAGTGGAATGGAGACCAGACGCGCGCGGTGATTTGAGGCAGAGCGCGCGGGGTCCACGGGCGGCCACGCGGGGTGGCGTCGTCGGCATGCGGCCGCCACGCGGCGAGCGTGCTCTGCCGCGGCGCCAGCGAGCCGCGCGCGCGTGGGAGCGGGAGGGAAGAGAGGCCGGCTTGGGCCGGGCCGAGGCGGGGAGCAGGCGCGGGCGCGCGCGTGCGGAGGCGGGCCACTTCCGGCTGCGGGCTGAAACCGAGGCGGCGGCCTGCTGGGTTAGGATTTGATTTTTTTTCAAATTTCTAAATTCAAACCAATTTCAAATACAGTTTTCAAACCCTATTTTGAACAAGAGAAAGACCTTTTTTGGAAATGACCCAAAAATAAAAGTTGCTTAGAATTTAATTCTCTACAACTTTGATTAAGGGGCTAACTCAAAATTCTCAACAGATTTTGAATTTGAGAATAAAAGCTAAATAGGGAGTATTTTTGAATATTTTCAGCATACATTTTTGAAACCAGTTTTTGACAAAACTTTGAGTAATTTAGTTGCTCCAAAAATTTGACCTATAATTCTAAGTGATATAAAATTTGTAGTTGCACAATTTTGATGAAAGGTAATTAGCACATTTAGTGTGGAATTGTCACAACATGTTATGTAATACTAGTTTTCCAACTTTGATTTCCTTAAAGATGTACTCTAACCACATATAATTATAAATGCAATGACATGGTATGCTCACGATTGAAAAGCTAATGCTTGCGTAACACCGGAGTGTTACAGCCCTCCCCCTTATAAAAATCTCGTCCCGAGATTTGGGTTACGAACCATTTATTATAAAAATCTTCGTATGCTTTTTGTAGGTATTCACTCGTTTCCCAAGATGCATCTCCCTCATCATGATGACTCCATTGTATCTTATATGTTTTCACCACACTGTTTCGAGTAGCCCTTTCTTTGGAATCCAAAACTCGAATTGGCTGCTCACGATACACCAGATCTGACTTAAGTTTTATGCCTCGAGGTTCAATTATTTCCTTTGGAATGCGCAAACATTTCTTGAGATGTGATACGTGAAAAACTGGGAATATAGCACCCATTGATTCTGGTAATTCCAATTTGTAAGCCACTGGACCCTTCCTTTCTAAGATTTTGTAGGGTCCTACAAATCTAGCGGCAAGCTTTCTGCGTATTCCAAACCGCTTCTTCTTCATTGGCGTGAGTGGTCTCCATCTCTTATCCGCATAACTTTTCTGACGTGACTGAGCTGCTCTCATATTTTGCTGAATGATATGAACTTTCTTTTTGGCTTCTTCCACAAAATCAATACCATAATACCTTCTTTCCCCTGGCTCAATCCAGTTTAAAGGTGTTCTACACTTCTGGCCATACAGAGCCTCAAAAGGTGTCATCTTAATACTTTCTTGATAGCTATTATTATACGCGAATTCTGCTAAAGGTAACCACGACTCCCATGAACCTCTGGAAGACAACACACAAGCTCTTAACATATCCTCCAAAACAGCATTAACTCTTTCAGTCTGACCATCTGTTTGAGGATGATAGGCAGTGCTACGAATCAGACTCGTTCCCAAATCTTTGTGCAAATGCTCCCAAAAGTGAGCGGTGAACTGTGACCCTCTGTCAGACACGATAGTCTTCGGTATGCCATGCAATCTCACAATCTCTGCAATATACCTCTCGGCATATTGAGGTGGTCTATAAACTGTCTTGACAGGCAAAAAGTGGGCTGTCTTGGTAAGACGATCCACGATTACCCAAATCGAATTATGGCCTTTCTGAGTAGTGGGCAAACCTGTGATGAAATCCATACTTATATCATCCCACTTCCAACTAGGTACTGACAAAGGTTGCAACAATCCGGCAGGTTTCATGTGAATAGCTTTCACTCGACAACATGTGTCACATCTGGCTACATAAGCTGCAATTTCCTTCTTCATCTTTGTCCACCAATAGCGAGGCCTTAGTTCTTGATACATTTTACTACTGCCAGGATGAATGGACAACTTAGAGTGATGAGCTTCATCCATAATTTTATTCTTAAGCTCTCTATCCTTTGGGACAACAAGACGGTTGTCAAACCACAACACGTCCTGCTCGTCCACTCTGAAGTGTTTTGAAGGTTCTTCTTTAATTTTCTTTTTGATGTGGAATATCCCTTTGTCTGCTTTCTGACCTTCTATTATCTTACTCTCCAAGGTGCAACTGATCTGAATACTATGTAACACGACAGGGTGCATTAGATTCAAACCATCTTCGAGTAAGGGTTGTATAATCAGACAATGTGACTTTCTACTCAAAGCATCAGCTACCACATTGGCTTTGCCAGGGTGATACTGTACATTCAAGTTGTAATCTTTAATTAGTTCTAACCATCTTCGTTGTATCATGTTCAATTCTAGTTGGGTGAAAATGTACTTGAGACTCTTATGATCGGTGAAAATGTTGCACACATTACCAAGTAAATAGTGTCTACAAATCTTTAAGGCATGCACTACGGCGGCAAGCTCAAGATCATGCGTCGGATAATTGATTTCATGTTTTCTCAACTGGCGGGAGGCATAAGCAATGACTCTTCCTTCTTGCATCAGAACACAGCCTAATCTTGTTTTTGATGCGTCATAAAACACATCAAAAGGTTTCTCGATGTCTGGCTGTGCAAGAACTGGAGCAGTGGTCAATAGTTTCCGCAAGGTGTGGAAAGCTGTCTCACACTCCTCTGTCCACACAAACTTGTGATCTTTCTGTAAAAGACTTGTCATCGGCTTGGCAATCTTCGAGAAGTCTGGGATAAAGCGGCGATAGTAACCAGCTAACCCTAGGAAACTCCTGACTTCTGATACTGTGGTTGGAGTTTTCCAATCCATAACCTCTTGTACTTTGCTCGGATCTACCGAAACTTCATTCTCAGATAGAATATGACCAAGGAAAGGAACTTTCTTCAACCAAAATTCACATTTGCTGAACTTAGCATACAACTTATGATCTCTCAGTCTGGTCAAGACAATTCTCAGATGCTCTTCATGATATTTCTCATTCTCAGAGTATACTAGAATGTCATCAATGAAGACAACTACAAACTTGTCCAACTCTGGCATGAAAACCGTATTCATCAGATACATAAAATATGCAGGAGCATTTGTTAAGCCAAAAGACATAACAAGATACTCGTACAACCCGTATCTGGTAGAAAAAGAGGTTTTCGGGACATCTTGTGGCCTGATCTTTATCTGATGATACCCTGATCTTAGGTCTATCTTGGATAACACCCTAGCTTTAGCCAACTGATCAAACAAAACGTCGATATGAGGCAACAGATATTTATTCTTGATAGTTACAGCATTAAGAGGTCGATAATCCACACACATTCTCAGAGTACCCTCTTTCTTTTTCTTCACGAACAAGGCAGGACATCCCCACTCAGACTTACTCGGTCGGATAAACCCCTTCTTTAGCAATTCTTCCAGTTGCTTCTTTAGCTCAGCTAACTCATCCGGAGGCATCCGATAAGGTCTCCTCAAAACAGGAGCTGTCCCGAGGATCAACTCGATTCCAAACTCAACATCTCTATCTAGAGGAAGGCCAGGTAACTCGTCTGGAAACACATCCGGGAACTCACACACTATCGGGATCTAGCGGATAGGAACAACTTCCATGGCACAGGTCACACTCACAAGGTTTATTCTTTCGGGCAATGGTACCAGAAAAGTACCCTCTTTCTGGGGATCCTTAAGGGTAAGCAACCGACTGCTTGTATCTATGACTGCCCCCAGTTCTTCATCCAGTTCATTCCTATTATTACATCCAAAACTAGTCCAGGCATAACTATCAGGTTTACTCAAAACTTCCGACTACCTAACTCAAGGGTTGCCCCTCTAACCATCTTATTGGTTAACACATCAGCCCCGGCTGAACTTATACGATAACCATAACTCAATTCTGTGCATAGTTGTTCATACTTTCGTGCAAATGCTTGACTCATAAAAGAATGCGAGGATCTAGAATCAAATAGAACAACTACAGGGTGATGGTTAACAAGAAACTTACCGGCAGTTACAGGCTCTCCCTCAGGAATCTCATCAACGGTGGTATGGTGTACACGAGCAGTATAAGTCTGTTGCTTCCTTTTAGGCGGATAAGGGCAGAACTTTGAAAAGTGGCCTAGCTGACCACAATTGTAGCAGGGCCCCTTCACTGTACTAGCAGATCCTATAGCTCCCTTGGAGTTGCTTTGTTCTGCAGCTGTGGTGATCTTTACTGGCGGCACGGTCATCTTGTACGGCTTCTGTGGTCCCCTGTAGTTCTGAGTTTTATGCTGTGGTGGCCTGAACCTTGCACCAGGTGCGGACGGACGATAAGAAAGATGGTTTGCAGTGACAACTCTAGACTGGGATGGTCCTGACTCAAACACCCTCTTGCGATTCTTGGATGCAGTGTAGGCGTTGTTGTTCTTTTCTTGTTTCAAACAATCACTGACAAAGTCATTGAATCTGGCGCGGGTATTGGTACCCACATGCTTCATCATCTTCAGACTTAACCCTCTCTTGAAACTAGCAATTCTCTTTGCATCTGTGTCGACCATGTCTGGAGCATAGCGGCACAAGCTATTAAAGGCATGCAGATACTGTGTTACAGTCTTGGTACCTTGATTTAAGGCCAAGAACTCTCCGAGCTTCATCTCAACCAACCCTAGGGGAATATAAACTCCCCTAAACGCTTCGGTGAATTCTCTCCAAGTAATCTGGGCATTGGGAGGAAAGGTGGTGCGGTGATGCTTCCACCACATCCCTGCCGGTCCTTGTAACTGATGTGCAGCATATTCTGTCTTCAGAACTTCTGTCAGTCTTAACACACGGAACTTGTCCTACATAGTGTTGATCCATTCTTCAGCGTCGAGTGGCTCTGCTGCTTCCTTGAAAACTGGCGTGTAAGTGCATTCGCCCCCGTTGTGGGTTTTGGTTAATTAATGACAATCAAATTAGGGACTAACATGTCCATTTAAGTGAATATGCAGGTGTTAGTTCAATGAAAGAATTTGTATGGTCACATTTGGTGATGTCAGCTCCCTCAATTCCATTGTTTGAAAAGCGTTCCGTCTCAAGTGGATAGATTAGACTTTATCCCTTGACTTGAGTTATAGGAAACGCCGCACTATCAAGAGGGATACAAATTAGGTTATCTAGAGGGAAAACTTGTGCTCAATTTGTATTGGTTTAAGCATTTGAGAGACACCTTTGCACTCACGGACACTTAGAGAAGTGTTTTATGCCTGGGAGTACCGGTAGTATCGGTGAACCACCGGTAGTACCGGTAGGCATAAATCCCGCAGGTGTCAGCGCCTGAGTTCTGCGAGTTTTTGTTCTAGCGGTAGTATCGGTGGTGGACCGGTAGTACCGGTCTTGGACCGGTGGTACCGGTGAAAGCCCGGTAGTACCGGTAAGTCTTTTTCCTGCAAAACTTGTCTTCGCCAAAATCTGTACTACCGGTAGTACCGGTCGTTGACCGGTAGTACCGGTAGGCTATTTTCTCGTAAAAGTCTCCAATAGGTTGGTTGTAACGGTCGAAACCCTTAGGATCGGTAGTACCGGTGGGTTCACCGGTAGTACCGGTACCGCTTCGGAGATAAGAGTATAAATAGCTCTCCCCTTCATTTCTAACCGTTGCCCACGCCATTTACTCCTACCAACCTTCAGACAAACAGCTCTCAAGCATTGACTCACCCACTCTCTCTTCCTCCTTGCTCTCAAATCCAATCCCTTGCAAGATCTGAGTAGAGAGGAGAGATTTAAGAGTGGAAAGCTTCGATTCACATCTTGAGCACTTGTTCCCCTCCTAGTTGGCTTGGTTTGTATTTGTTACTCTTGGGTTCTTGGAACCCTAGCCGGCTAGGTGTTCTTCGTGGTTGCCCGTGTTGTTATATTTGTGAGGGCACCCCGAAGAGTTTGTATTACCCTTGTTTTCTTAGTGGAAATCTTGGGCTAACCTTTGTGGTTGCTTGAGGGAGGCAAGGAGGTGGAATAGACTCCGACCTTAGTGGTCACCTCAACAACGAGGACGTAGGAACTCCTTTGTGGGGTTGCCGAACCTCGGATTAAATCGTGTGTCCCGCGTGCTTATTGTTGTTGTTATTTGTGTTCGCTTGAGATATTACTTGTTCTTTGTGTTCTTCCTCTTTCATATCTCTTTCATAGGTTGTGGGTGCTCGATCTACTCTTGGTGAAGGAACAAGAAAGAAGAGTTCATAAACTTCATCAACATCATCTTCGGTAGTGGGGTAAAACTCAGATCTGAAATCACAACTCGTAAATCTCTGATTTCTTAGTTTCAGTAGGGTACCGGTAGTACCGGTGATCAGCGTCGGTAGTACCGGTGATCCCTCACCGGTAGTACCGGTCCAAACCAACCGGTGGTACCGGTCAGTGTTTTAACTTCCGCGTTGAGTTTTGAGTTTCAGGTTTTTAGATCCGCCTATTCACCCCCCCTCTAGGCCTATTAGATCCTTTCAATTGGTATCAGAGCAAGGTTTCCTCGTGTTTAGCGCTTCACCGCGTGAGGAGAAAGCATGGCTACCCTTAATGATGACACCTTGAACAAGCTAGTTGAGCTACTTGCCGAGAAACTCAGTGACAGGCTTCTAGAGCAACAAAAAGAGCAAATGAACAAGATGCAAGATGACATGAATAAGTTAAAGGAAGCCGTAAGTAAGAAGATTGAAGATGTGGCAAGTGGTGGTGATGGAGATGGTGAGAATGAAGCAATCAAGACACCTAGAGGGTTTACTCGTGTTCCATATGAGTACTCTTCTTTTAGCAAATCCAATACACACTTGCCAACCATCAACCCCGGTAAACCACCTCAATTTGATGGAGTTAGATATACCGATTGGGCTCATAGAATGAAGATGCATCTTATTGCCGCAAGATGTTGGGAGATTGTGGAAGTGGGTGTTAAAGCTTTGGAAGAAGATGGTGAGTTGACAACCGAAGATTACCTTGACATACAACAAAATGCTACAGCTGCTTCCTTGATTCTATCATGCCTAAATCAAGAAGATTACAACAAGGTAAACGGCATAGAAAGTGCAAAGCAAATTTGGGATACCTTGAAGGTGTCATTTGAAGGTGATAAAAGTGTGAGAAAGGGAAACATTAAGCTACTTCAAGGCAAGATTGAGAACTTTGGAATGATTGAAGGTGAAACTACCCAAGCTATGTTTGATAGATTCATGACCTTGATCAATAGAATAAGAGCTCTTGGTGACACGTATTGGGATGACAACTCGGCGGCTAGAAAGTTGTGTAGAGTGTATAGACAAAAGAACAACATTCTTGCTTCGGTCATCATGGAAAGACCTAACTATGACACAATGACACCTCAAGAAATGCTTGCCAAGTTGAAACACCATGAGTGTTTAGAAGATGAAGCAAAAGAAGCATCAAGTCAAAAGAAGAATATTGCTCTCAAGGCATCTCATGGTAGAAGCAAGAAGAATGATATTTATGATCCGTCAAGTGATGAAGAACAAGATGAAGATTCCGATGAGGAAGAAGCTCTATTAGTTGCAAACTATAAAAAATACTTGAAAAAGAAGAAGGAAAGGAAGAGGAGTGGAGCCAAGCCATACAAGAAAAGATTTTGCTATGGTTGTGGAGATATTGGTCATTTCATTGCCGATTGTCCAAAAGAAAAGATGAAGTACAAGCACAACAAAAATGATGACAAGAAGCATAAAGGCAAGAAGAGAGGTGAAGCACATCTTGGTGAAGAATGGGAATCAAACGATGAAAGTGATGATTCAAATGACAAAGACAAGGAGAAGAAGAAGGGTGTTGCAACTATTGCTATTCAAGAGACTTCTTCTTCTCAACCCAAGCACATCGTCAACCATTCTTCGTCACCATCATTGTTCACCGACTTATCTCTATCACCTACGCTCTTCGAAAACCTCATCGACAACGACTACTACACTCCTACTTGCCTTATGGGAAAGGGAGAGAAGGTACCACACAACTCTCCGACTCACTCTAGTAATGAATATAGTAGTTGTGATGAAAGTGATGATGAACTTGCAAACAACATGATAAAGAAATTCGGCAAGTCGGCCGGCTCTCAAATAATAAAGCTGATCCATGAGCTAGAAAAGCGGGAAGAATGCATCGAGTCGCAAGGGGAATTGCTCCTAGTGGAAAGGGAGAAGAACCTTGAACTTGAAGCACGCTTTTCCAAGGAAGTTGAGAAACTAAACAAAGAATTATCTTTAGCCAAAGATCTATATGAACATTTGACTAAGGAACATTCTTTGGTTAATGACTCTTTAGCTAATTTAAGGAGTCAACATAACTTGGTTCAAGAAAGCCTCACAAGCTTCAAAGATAAATATCATACTCTTGAACTTAGCTATGAAACTCTTTGGAATAGCACTTCCATCCATCCTAAGGAATCCGGTGATTCCAATGCTTCAACTAGTGAAGGGTGTAAAAGATGTTATAATCATGATATAAGTGCTTGTGGTACTAACCTTGTTGAGCTAGAAAAGAAAGATAAAGAGATTCAAAGATTGAACATGGTTATCAAGAATGGTTGCAAGGAGAAGCAATCAACAACCATGTACAAGTCATCAAGACACCCCCTCATCAAGGATGGACTTGGCTACAATAGGTATGATGGTAAAGCAAATGGAAGGAACATGATCAATGGAGTGCCTTGTGTAAGATTCAACAAGGGTGTGGCACTAGACGATCTTATCAACAAGGTCAACAACGTTGCCACTCCTTCAAGCACATTTGTTAAGACCAAGGCTAACAACAAAAAGAAGCAAGTGCTTACCTCCGAGCAACAAGTACCCATTTCACGAAGCTATGCTAGTGATTATATGTGTTGTTGGGGCAAGGATGGTAAGATTGTTGTGAAGTATGTTGGTGCACTCAAGAAGAAGCAAATCATAAGGAGTGTTTGGGTGCCCAAGACCTATGTGACTAACCCCTTAGGACCCAATTCAATTTGGGTACCTAAAACCAAGGCTTAATTTGTTTTTGTAGGAATACTCCTCCGGTGGAACAAGTTGGGTGCTAGATAGTGGATGCACTAATCATATGACCGGAGAGAAGAATATGTTCACCTCCTTTCAACCAAATCAAAGTACAAGTGAACGCATTGTGTTTGGTGATAATGGTAAAGGAGACGTCCTTGGTTTGGGTAAAATTGCTATCTCAAATGATAATTCTATTTCAAATGTATTACTTGTGGAAGGGTTAGGATACAATTTGTTATCCGTTTCACAACTTTGTGAGATGGGCTACAATTGTCTCTTTACCAATGTGGGTGTGGAAGTCTCTAAAAGGAAGGATTCCTCCATTGCTTTCACGGGTTGTTTGAAAGGCAAACTTTATCTAGTTGATTTCACATCTAGTAAAGTGAAGCCCGAGACTTGTTTAGTGGCAAAATCTAGCATGGGTTGGCTATGGCATCGCCGACTAGCCCATGTTGGAATGAGGAACTTGGCCGACCTTCAAAGAGGCGAACACATCCTTGGACTAACAAATGTCTCTTTTGAGAAAGATAGGATTTGCAGCGCATGTCAAGCGGGCAAACAAGTTGGAGCCAAGCATCCCATCAAAAATGTTGTATCAACAATGAGACCACTTGAGCTACTTCACATGGACTTATTTGGTCCCAATGCTTACATAAGCATTGGAGGTAACAAATATGGTTTCGTTATTGTTGATGATTATTCCCGCTTCACTTGGGTATTCTTTTTGCAAGATAAAAGTGATACTCAAGTAATCTTCAAGAAGTTTGCAAGAAGAGCTCAAAATGAATTTGAAGTGAAGATCAAGAAAGTGAGAAGTGACAACGGGACGGAGTTTAGGAACACCAATATTGAAGAGTTCCTCAATGAAGAGGGAATCAAGCATGAGTTTTCGGTTCCCTATACTCCTCAACAAAATGGTGTAGTGGAGAGAAAGAACCGAACACTCATAGGAGCGGCAAGAGCAATGTTGGATGAATACAAGACTCCGGACAAGTATTGGGCGGAAGCGGTCAACACGGCATGTCATGCAATCAACCGCTTGTATCTTCATAAAATCATGAAAAAGACCGCCTACGAGCTTCTTACCGGTAACAAACCTAAGGTGCATTACTTTCGAGTTTTTGGATGCAAGTGTTTCATACTTAACAAGAAATCCAAAAGCTCAAAGTTTGCACCAAAGGTTGATGAAGGTTTCTTGCTTGGTTATGGTACTAACGAACATGGCTATCGTGTTTTCAACAAGACAACCTGTCAAGTTGAAATAGCGATTGACGTGACATTTGATGAAACCGACGGCTCTCAGAAGGAGCAAGTCAATGTTGACATTATAGGTAAAGAAGAACCATCCTCTCAAGTGATCAAGAAGCTTGCTACCGGTGAAGTAAAGCCAGTTGAAGAAGATGATGAATATGAACAAGAGCAAACCATTCATGATCCACATATGCATCATGAGTCAATAGATGTCCATGGTGATGGTTCTACATCAAGAGATGGACATGATTCAAGTGTTCAAGTCATTCAAAATTCACCACAAGTCGAAGATAGCAACCAAGTTGATGATCGAAATAGAAATAAAGACAACTTCACACAAGATCTTAATCTTGACCTTTCAATCAACCAAGACAAGGAAGATGAAGATGAAGGTCCAATCCAAAGGAGAACTCAAGTGCCTCACCCAAGAGTACATCATACCATTCAACGAGATCATCCCGTTGATAACATCTTGGGAAGCATTCAAAGAGGAGTCGTCACAAGGTCAAGGCTTGCAAGCTTTTGTGAACACTTCTCGTTTGTGTCTCCAAAAGAGCCTAAAAAGGTTGAAGAAGCCATTGATGATGAGGATTGGATGATTGCAATGCAAGAAGAGTTGAATAACTTCACTCGTAATGAAGTTTGGATATTGGTGGAAAGACCTAAACAAAATGTGATTGGAACCAAATGGGTTTTCCGCAACAAGCAAGATGAGCATGGTGTGGTCACAAGAAACAAGGCGAGGTTGGTAGCTCAAGGATTCACTCAAATTGAAGGTTTGGATTTTGGGGAAACTTATGCACCGGTGGCAAGGCTTGAGTCAATACGGATCTTACTTGCCTATGCCGTCCATCACAACTTCAAGCTATATCAAATGGATGTGAAGAGTGCATTCCTCAACGGCCCCCTCTCTGAAGTAGTATATGTAGAGCAACCACCGGGTTTTGAAGATCCCAAGAATCCTGATCATGTCTATAAGCTCAACAAAGCACTCTATGGGCTTAAGCAAGCCCCTAGAGCTTAGTATGATTGTCTTAAGGACTTCCTACTCAAACAAGGGTTTGAGATAGGCAAGGCCGATCTAACTTTATTTACTCGCAAAGTCAATAATGATATCTTTATTTGCCAAATATATGTCGATGACATAATATTTGGTAGTACTAATGTGGCTTTCTGTGAGGAGTTTAGTAGGATTATGACGAATAGATTCGAGATGTCTATGATGGGAGAGTTGAAGTTCTTTCTTGGTTTTCAAATCAAGCAACTCAAGGAAGGAACCTTTATTTGTCAAACGAAGTATACTCTTGACATGTTGAAGAAGTTTGACATGGAGAAAGCAAAACCCATCAAGACACCGATGCCAACCAATGGGCATCTTGATCTCGACAAGGATGGAAAGGCCGTCGATCAAAAGGTATATTGTTCCATGATTGGATCCTTACTTTACCTTTGTGCATCTAGGCCCGATATTATGCTTAGTGTGTGCATGTGTGCAAGATTTCAAGCTAATCCGAAAGAATGTCACTTAGTGGCTGTTAAGAGAATCTTGAGATATTTAGTGCTCACTCCTAATCTTGGCTTGTGGTATCCTAAGGGCTCCACTTTTGATTTACTTGGCTACTCCGATTCGGATTATGCCGGTTGCAGGGTAAATCGAAAGAGCACTACCGGGACTTGCCAATTTCTTGGTAGGTCTTTGGTGTCTTGGAGCTCTAAAAAGCAAAATAGTGTTGCCTTGTCTACTGCCGAAGCCGAGTATGTGGCTGCCGGTGCTTGCTGTGCCCAGCTACTTTGGATGAAGCAGACCCTGAAAGACTTTGGTTGTGAGCTAACCAAGATTCCCCTCTTGTGTGACAATGAGAGTGCCATTAAATTGGCCAATAATCCCGTAAACCATTCTCGTACAAAGCACATAGACATCCGGCATCATTTCTTGAGAGACCATGAAGCCAAAGGAGATATCGCTTTACATCATGTGAGCACCGAAAAGCAACTAGCCGATATCTTCACAAAGCCTCTAGATGAGTCAAGATTTTGTGCTTTAAGGAGTGAACTAAATATCATTGATTCTCGTAACGTGGCTTGATTTCTTGGACATATTTTGTTTGATACTAGCTAGGCGAAAACTCTTTTAAAAATTTTGGGTGAGATTTCAAAATCTATTTTCACTTCTCAAGCATGTTCATAGTTTTGTGTTGTTTCTATGAAATCTGGTCATGCTTGAGTTGGTTCTAGTTCATCATATATGTTCACCATCTCTCACTCATTTCTTCCTGCACTGGAACCACCGGTGGTACCGCCGGGTGACCGGTAGTACCGGTCTATGACCGGTAGTACCGACTAAACATCGGTACAACCGGTAGTTCGTTTTCTCGCATCGCCTGTCTGCCGTTGTCGACCTGACCGGTAGTACCGGTGCTTCTCCACCGGTAGTACCGGTAGTGTAAGTTACGGCCGGGTATAAATACGGGCTGTGACCTTTCTTCCCTCATTCTTCTTCCCCGTGCCCGCATCCTCCACCACCGACGGCGCCGCCTCTTCCTACCCCCCACTCGATCTCCCTCCTCACTCCACCACTCTTACCGATCTTTGAGGAGAAGTTTCCCCTTGTCGTGGGGATCGCGTGGAGGTGCTTTGGAGTTGCCCAAATCTCTTCCTTTGTTGTGATTCGATCTTCTTTCATCTTCAAGCATGCAAAGGAAGAATCCCAAAAGGGCCGCTCGTCCCAGTGGTGGTGATGGTGGTAGTGCTTCCCGGCCTGTCCGTGGAAGGACTGCCGCTCGTTCTAGCGGCCGTGGAGGTGGTGGCGGCCGTGGAGATGAAGATGATGTAGAGTCCCAAAGTGTGCCTGCTCCTCTCTCGAGTATGGGACGCCCCAATCCTCCACGTCGTCATAGCGAGCAAGTGCAGGGTCAGCGTCCGGCAGGTGAGAATCCACAGCTTGCCGCTATGCAAATTGAGGGACGCTCTATTGACCCTAACATTGTGGCTCAATCCCCTATTCATATTGGTCTTGCCACTGCCAACCGGATGCTTTTATTTCATCAAAATGCAAATCCTTGTATGTCCGGTCCTCAGAGTCAAGGTGGTTATCAACCCTCTCTTCCTGTTGATTATTCTAAGAGAGCGGGTGACTTAAGGGTGCAGCGCAGTGAGAATCCATATCAATTCATCCGTAATCCTAGTGTGGATGTTCGTTTTTGGAGCCGCATGCATTCCGATTATTATTACAAGGTTCTCTTCAAGAGTGGGCAGCGTGGCTCTTCTCCGCCGATATTCCAGCACAAGTGGGTGCAGCGCGCCTCTCTTGATAATCTGAACAATCCTGACATTCTCCGCTTGGTTGCTGATCTTGATGCTTGTCGTCTGCTTCCTCTTATGACGTTCCAGCATAATTGGAATGATGAGATTATCTGTCAATTTTATGCAACTCTGTGGATTGATTCTCAGAATCTTGTACTACATTGGCTTACCCAAGGTGTCCATTACAGATGTGATTATCGGACTTTTTCACGCCTTCTTGGGTTTACTGCTGAGGACAGGGGTGCTTCTAGTCTTTTTGACATTTTTCCAGACTCTGTCTCTCATGATGACTTAGAGGCTGCTGAGGTATACAAACCTGGTGCGACTGTTGATTTCACTACCACTCATTTGAAGCCGTACTTTTATGTCCTCAACAATCTCATTCGCCTTACCTTGGACCCGAAGATTGGAGATTCTATTCATCTCATGCTAGATGCTCCTAAGGTCCTTTGCCGCTTTGGAACTGGTGGTGATCGTTTTTCCATCACTGACTTCATGTGGCGCAAGATTGAGCAGGCTGCAAATGATCCCCACAAGTCTGTGCCATATGCTCCTTATCTCATGTATATCATTGAGCAAGTGGTGGGTCGTTCATTCCATCACAATACTATGCACAAGTCCTACTCCGTGCGTCATTTGGGCCCCAGAGGTGTTGGTGGTGGTTCCGCTCCTTCTTCCACTCGTGGTCCGGCCACTCGTACTTCCTCCCGCGGTGCTTACTGTGGTGGTACTGCTACTGCTCCTACTCGCTCCTCCTCTGAGCGTCGTCGGCGTGGTGGCGGTGTCATCAAGTATGCTTTGGGGAAGCTTTGGGAGGCCTTCTGTTACAAGGCTGAGAAGGATGATCGTCGCCTAAGGCGTATTGAGCAGCACCTACAGATTGATCCTCCTGAAAGTCCTCTCCGTGAGTTTCGGGATCCCTTTGTTGAGTACAATGCGTCGTATGGTGCTCCCGTCTCTGGTCCTAGTGAGGAGGCTGGCCCGTCCGATGACCCTCGTGGTAAGAAGACGGTCCCTCCATCGCCAGGGTTGGTTGACTACTCGACCGACGACGACGACGACGGCGACGACAGTGACGATGACCGCGAGTTCTCGGAGCCTTATTAGTTTTTGCTACCTTGGTTGTTTCCGTGCCTACCCTTTTTGGCATTTGATGCCAAAGGGGGAGTGTTAGGCTTATCATCTTTGTAATAGGTAGTTTATGCTCGTGTTATTATTCCAAACCCTGTGGTGAACTATGTATGGTGGACTAAGAACTATTGGTGTGATGATGGATGATTGTAGGCAATTCACTTATGCTTATTTGTTATGTTTGCCTAATTGTTTTTTTTTCCTGTGTTGTTTGTTGGCTTCTTGTTTTTGTGTGATAAGTCATGTCTCATGCATCACGATATAATTCTTGTCACACACTTTTAGGCACCCCACGAATTGCAAAATTTAGGGGGAGCTTCCCTTATGTATGCATATTGATCATGATCAATGTTGAGATTCAAGTTCAATGCATACACTGAGGGGGAGCCTCTCGTAAAGTTTGAAATTCAAAAATCTTCAATTCTCTACTTCTTATGTAAGCCTAAGTTGGTTGTCATCAATTACCAAAAAGGGGGAGTTTGTAAGTGCATTCGCCCCCGTTGTGGGTTTTGGTTAATTAATGACAATCAAATTAGGGACTAACATGTCCATTTAAGTGAATATGCAGGTGTTAGTTCAATGAAAGAATTTGTATGGTCACATTTGGTGATGTCAGCTCCCTCAATTCCATTGTTTGAAAAGCGTTCCGTCTCAAGTGGATAGATTAGACTTTATCCCTTGACTTGAGTTATAGGAAACGCCGCACTATCAAGAGGGATACAAATTAGGTTATCTAGAGGGAAAACTTGTGCTCAATTTGTATTGGTTTAAGCATTTGAGAGACACCTTTGCACTCACGGACACTTAGAGAAGTGTTTTATGCCTGGGAGTACCGGTAGTATCGGTGAACCACCGGTAGTACCGGTAGGCATAAATCCCGCAGGTGTCAGCGCCTGAGTTCTGCGAGTTTTTGTTCTAGCGGTAGTATCGGTGGTGGACCGGTAGTACCGGTCTTGGACCGGTGGTACCGGTGAAAGCCCGGTAGTACCGGTAAGTCTTTTTCCCGCAAAACTTGTCTTCGCCAAAATCTGTACTACCGGTAGTACCGGTCGTTGACCGGTAGTACCGGTAGACTATTTTCTCGTAAAAGTCTCCAATAGGTTGGTTGTAACGGTCGAAACCCTTAGGATCGGTAGTACCGGTGGGTTCACCGGTAGTACCGGTACCGCTTCGGAGATAAGAGTATAAATAGCTCTCCCCTTCATTTCTAACCGTTGCCCACGCCATTTACTCCTACCAACCTTCAGACAAACAGCTCTCAAGCATTGACTCACCCACTCTCTCTTCCTCCTTGCTCTCAAATCCAATCCCTTGCAAGATCTGAGTAGAGAGGAGAGATTTAAGAGTGGAAAGCTTCGATTCACATCTTGAGCACTTGTTCCCCTCCTAGTTGGCTTGGTTTGTATTTGTTACTCTTGGGTTCTTGGAACCCTAGCCGGCTAGGTGTTCTTCGTGGTTGCCCGTGTTGTTATATTTGTGAGGGCACCCCGAAGAGTTTGTATTACCCTTGTTTTCTTAGTGGAAATCTTGGGCTAACCTTTGTGGTTGCTTGAGGGAGGCAAGGAGGTGGAATAGACTCCGACCTTAGTGGTCACCTCAACAACGAGGACGTAGGAACTCCTTTGTGGGGTTGCCGAACCTCGGATTAAATCGTGTGTCCCGCGTGCTTATTGTTGTTGTTATTTGTGTTCGCTTGAGATATTACTTGTTCTTTGTGTTCTTCCTCTTTCATATCTCTTTCATAGGTTGTGGGTGCTCGATCTACTCTTGGTGAAGGAACAAGAAAGAAGAGTTCATAAACTTCATCAACATCATCTTCGGTAGTGGGGTAAAACTCAGATCTGAAATCACAACTCGTAAATCTCTGATTTCTTAGTTTCAGTAGGGTACCGGTAGTACCGGTGGTCAGCGTCGGTAGTACCGGTGATCCCTCACCGGTAGTACCGGTCCAAACCAACCGGTGGTACCGGTCAGTGTTTTAACTTCCGCGTTGAGTTTTGAGTTTCAGGTTTTTAGATCCGCCTATTCACCCCCCCTCTAGGCCTATTAGATCCTTTCATGGCGGCCTGGTGTCCATGAAATCCTTGAAATTGTTGTACTGGTTCACCCCATGGCCACCACCTTGATTATTTCCCCTCTGAACATTTTCAGCGATGGTACGCAGAAAATCTTCCATATTCCTTTGTGACTGCTCAGCGTTGCGCTGGCTTCCAAGGAACTGTGTGAAGAATACCTCTGCAGTGAGCGGTGGAGGAGGGGGCAATTGTGGCTCTGGCTGTGGCTCCTGGTGATTGACGTTGTTTGCACCACCCCCACCAGCCCCTGCACCGTTGCCACCAGTTTCAGCGGCCTCATACGTGACACGACGAGTGTTTGCCATCTGCATATTTCAGCAACAAGTAATAATTGAGCGAAGTGGTAGTAATTGTATTCGAATGAACAATCATGCCATACTGAATTTATTGGAGAGAACAAGTCATGCAATAAAACAGAGGCACAATAATCACATTCCAATTAAAACAACATCACTAATCAAATTACTTCAAATGCAACATCGCGTTCCATACAACCACGTTGCCAGCATACATACACTGGACTTTTATGTGTTCGAGCATCACATACACAACCAAGATTCAAAAGATCGCCAGTCTCAAGATTAAACAGGATACAACATGATACATGGAAACTAAAATAAGGCCATCATGACAGAGCCTATCACTAACACAAGGCAACTAGCCTACTCCTCAGGGCCGTCGTCGAGGTCGGAGGCGTCACCATTGCTACCATCAGTAGCGGCGTCATCGTCGACGTCCATCTGGGCGGCGTCCGGAGGAGCATACGGGCCCATCCCGTTGTAGAGGGCATGAAACTCTTCATGCAAGTTGGCATTATACCATTCTAGCTCCTCGACCCTCTGCCTCAGAAGGTCCCTCTCGTTCCAGGCTTCATTCCTTTCCTGCACTAGCTGTCCCATCATGCGGTCTGCATTTTCTGTTGGCCTGAGTCAACGTCTGTACCCGCTGCATAGCACTCTCACCTCTCTCGAGAGCCTGATCTCGCTGCAAGCTCATGTCGGCCAACTGCTCCTGCAAGCTAGCTATAGCACGTGCTTGCTTCTTCTTCTGTTTCCTTGCTTCAAGCCGGTCATTGCCACGCAGACCAGTCAAGGTCCAATAGATACTCTCAAGACCCTGGTATGCTTTGATGGCTGCATACATGGCACTCATTGTGTGGTTGTCGCTAGCCCGTCCTTCACTTGGGCCTCTAACCAGGGCACTTCTTTGCGGTTGCACCCAAATGGCATCACGAGGATCATCTCTCGGGAAAGTACCGGCCAAAGCTGCTGCCAACTCATTAGGAAACCTGCTCATTATATCTCGGATGACGTGAAAGGCTGCACCCTCTGCACCCTCAACTGGAGTGCGTCCTTCAAACTCCAAATGCCAACCATCCCATTCTAGCGCATCATCAAGAGCAGGGACGGTGATTTCCACTACCGCAAGTCCATCCTCAGCTAACTGGCTCTCACTCCAGGAGTACACCGGCTCTTGACCCTCTGGGTACCCCACATCATGGAGCACTCTCCAAAGCAAGGTGGGCATGCCAAACTCACTTAGAAAAGTGTCCGTGTTGCGGCGCTCCCGTGGGGCCATCTGGTGACGGGGTGCTCTTCCGCCAGTGGACTTACGAGCAGTCTTCTTCGTGCGGGCCATCTGTAGCACAAGTTTTTAAATTACCCGGTGAGAACATATTTTAAGTTGATGTCACTTTTATCAAACTGGGATAATCCTTTTATAAGGGGAGAAATGCATGCTATGAATGAAATGCACAGGCAATATGATGCATGCGCGAGT
The DNA here is from genome assembly GCA_038087645.1 of Saccharum hybrid cultivar R570. Lineage (NCBI taxonomy): Eukaryota > Viridiplantae > Streptophyta > Magnoliopsida > Poales > Poaceae > Saccharum > Saccharum hybrid cultivar. Next base: position 1,449,226 of record JAQSUU010000043.1, on the reverse strand, counting down.
CTTACGTTCTCACAAACTTAGAAAATAAAGACATCTAATGATGAATTCGGTGGCATACAATGATCTCTCATATACGTAACTAATTCGATCTACACGATAAACGCTGTTATGTACCTGCAGAAAATTCATTTCAGCCCATTCCCCATGAATGCATGAAAGCAGTAAATCTACCTACACACTCTACACGAATCCCCAGATGCGTGTACAACGGTAGTAACTACCCAAACACATCGTCCTATTGACGGCATCGCCTCAACGGACGGAACATCTACACATGCAATACTTTCATAAAAATATGTGTAAAACATGTAATTATTCTAGTATCATATAAGCACTCTCCCTAGATCGGCGGTGTATCCGATCATGCTCTCACAGCTCATACTTACCAAAGCGTAGAGGTAACTGATCCATACATTACCACTCAATTAAGTGGCACTCATACAATAGCACGTCGTATGAGCAACGAAAGAGAAATATGGTGCAAAAACCCCAAGTTAGTACTTAAATAGCCACCTAGAGTCCTTAACTGGGCATACAGGATATGACCACTGGCACACCTTTAGTTTTAAAATCACACTGTTTAAACATAATTTTGTTTTAAATACACTTATGAACAGTAATCACGTTAAACCATGCTCTGATACCAGCTGTAACAGAACCGCCCAATTATACGAGATTAAGTAGGAAATCATCCAACAGAAGGACAATTTAACAAACTTAAGCCCGTATAACCCGGTAGTCCGTGAAATCTCGACGGATTTCAAACCATTTCACATAACAACCAAGATCGTACTAAGTTTAACGGTTACCATCATAAGTTACATAAATGTTCGCGGCATAAAATACATCGGAGTTTAAACATAGTTATTACAAACCAGGTTCGAATAAAAGTAGCGGAAGCGGTAGTTCAAATCACGCACACACACAACATTTTGAAATAAAGTGCCAGCTTGTGATCATCTCCAGCAAAAGCATCAGACTAGAAGTAGCGAATGACCATTGCCCATGGTCCTAGGCTTTGCCCATTGCAGGATAGAGACAGTTGATACAATAGCCGTAGTACATCTGCCCATCTGCAACAAGTGGGAATAAAGCCCTGAGTACGAGAAGGTACTCAGCTAGACTTACCCGTCATAAACCAGAAATAAAAGACACCAAGGAATCATGATAGGCTTTCTGGTGGGATAGCTGACTCATTTGCAAAAAGGCATTTTTAACATTTAGGAAAACCTTTACAAAAGCTTTGCATCAAGTTAAATCTTTATTAACCTGTCAACTACATTTACACCTGTACTAAAGTAACATGTAATTAAACAGGTAATGATAACCAATGATCATTAACAACTTCCATTATGTCATAATTCATATAACTGTCCAAGTGTTCCATCAATATTACTACGATGAAGTAGCTCAAGTCAAGTGTTCACTATCCAATGAACGATGGCGATTCGAATCGATTATTAACCAGCTGGTAAGTTATTCCTCACACAAACCTCACTCACCCGCTAAAGTGAGGTGTTGGTCACCGAGTCAACCATTCAGGTAAAATCACGAGCTTGCCAGGAACCACTTGTACCCGGGGGCCGCCCGACTGCTCTTTGGCCTTATCATCGCGCCCCCGTATCCTGCCACTACTGCTCCGGTACAGTGCGTTGCGGGCAATCCACTCGGCCCGAATAATCTCCCAGTTTCGCGGTCGGAAGGTACTTTATCCGGCCAGCTAAATGTGAGGCATGCGTTCAACATGACCCGAGGGACAACAACGGACGGTCCTTAATCGACACAGACGGAAAACACTACAGTCCGAAACCCTGCAAGTTTCCGCCCGGTCTCAAATTCATTTCACACTTAGTTATCCCATGACTTCATAGTCATCCAAGCAGATCCGGGTAACCACCTATAGCTCGCAGGTGACAGGAAATCACCCGACTTCTACCGGTCTAAGCCAGCTAAGCATTGACTCGACTGCGGATACCAGGGTAACAAGGATATAGTATAACAAAGGTAAGCAAGGTATAATGCAGCAACGTTTGCAAGCAACTCCTAAATGTAATGCATCAAATTAAGTAAAGTTAATACTAATTTAATTGCAAACCGGGATAGAAATGCTCCGGGGTTTGCCTCTCTCAAAAGAGCTCGGACGGTGGTCGGGGCACTCAGGGCGCTCTTCACCGACCTCCTCTTCGGCTTCTGTCACCTCCTGCTGCTGCACCTCGAGCTGCTCCTCTGACTCCTCAGGTAAGACGACTGAGTTCTCGGTTTGCGATCCTGTATGATGCAATGTGCGTAAGTGATTATGCAAACGTGCATCGAAGGAGATGAATGCAATGAATATGTTGAAATGCAAGGTAGTCAACATCATCCAAGAAACTATACACTACAAACACATGTCATCTACTACATTCTCTTCTACTACTAACATGTCAAGTTAACATATCTTATGAAATGCTTCAAAGATACACCAAAGCTTTACTAATTTCTTAATCACACTTAAAGCAACACTTGCTTAAACCCTAAATAATAATAGGTTTGAATAGCAACATATATTTCTGATGCTCCTAAAAATCTAAGAAAATTACAGTAGCGTAATACTACCCTAAATAGACTACTATAAAAATTTCATGACATTTGGATAAGTAAACTATCCTATACAAAAATGACAAGCTATAACATAAAAATGAGTATGAAATTACTTTGTACTAGGAAAAGTGTCAAATAACAGAATTAATATTTTTCCTAGGTTCTTCATGGAATATAATGACTGTACAAAAATTATCACATGCATGTTTTATACAAAGTTTGCTCTCTAGCAAAAATAACAAAAATCAGCCATTAAAGGTACTTGAACTACTTCTCCAAAGTTTTCCACAGCACATGTATGAAACATATTTTTCCTAGGAAGTACATGATATAAGAAGATTAACAAACTTGAAATCATATTTTTCTGATACATATAGGATTTACTAACCATTTTACAAGATATCAGCAATATCAAAAATTAATTAAAGCTCTATAGAAAAGTATCCCAAAAATGACATGCAATATTTTTAAATCATAGATCTGGTTCCAATGAATCCATAGAAATTTATTTCATAATTTTTGGAGCTCAAATGAATACAAAAACATTTTTCACTATATTTTTCATCATGAATAATAAAAGAAAACAAAAAACGATTTTTATTATTGAAACTGGGCCGGCCCGTGGAATTAAACCGGCCCGTGGTCGTTTTTGGCCTGGTTCGCGCGCGCGGGAGGGAAAGAGCGAGCAGGCCGCTCGGAGGCGCGGCCCACAGGGCGGTGGCCCGGTGAAGCCGACGGGGAGGAACAGAGGGCGGCCTCGCTGGCGCTCTAGACCGCGACGGCGTGGCGGTGGCCGACGGCTAACGGCCATCTCCGGCCACGAGCTGACCAGCGGGCGCGCGCACAGTGTCCGCGAGGAGATGGCGAACTCAGGAGAGGGGCTCACGGGGATGGAGAGGGAGCGAGGAAGACGAGGGGCGGAGCGCGAGCTCGGCGGCCCCATCGTGGTGGCGCGGCGGGAAGAGCTCGATTGAGCCTTACCGTAGGTGAACAAGGCAAACGGAGGTCCGTTCGGAGGAGAGGAGAAGGTGGCGGAGCTTGGAGCACAAGCAATCGGGCGGTGGCGGTTCACCGACGTCGGAACGCGACGGCGGAGGCGAGGAAGTGCGGTGGAGAGCGGCTCTCCCGCTCGGGTTCTCCGGAGAAAGGAGAAAGGGAGCGAGCGAGGGGGCGAGTGGAATGGAGGCCAGACGCGCGCGGTGATTTGAGGCGGAGCGCGCGGGGTCCACGGGCGGCCACGCGGGGTGGCGTCGTCGGCATGCGGCCGCCACGCGGCGAGCGTGCTCTGCCGCGGCGCCAGCGAGCCGCGCGCGTGGGAGCAGGAGGGGAAGAGAGGCCGGCTTGGGCCGGGCCGAGGCGGGGAGCAGGCGCGGGCGCGCGCGTGCGGAGGCGGGCCACTTCCGGCTGCGGGCTGAAACCGAGGCGGCGGCCTGCTGGGTTAGGATTTGATTTTTTTTCAAATTTCTAAATTCAAACCAATTTCAAATACAGTTTTCAAACCCTATTTTGAACAAGAGAAAGACCTTTTTTGGAAATGACCCAAAAATAAAAGTTGCTTAGAATTTAATTCTCTACAACTTTGATTAAGGGGTCAACTCAAAATTCTCAACAGATTTTGAATTTGAGAATAAAAGCTAAATAGGGAGTATTTTTGAATATTTTCAGCATACATTTTTGAAACCAGTTTTTGACAAAACTTTGAGTAATTTAGTTGCTTCAAAAATTTGACCTATAATTCTAAGTGATATAAAATTTGTAGTTGCACAATTTTGATGAAAGGTAATTAGCACATTTAGTGTGGAATTGTCACAACATGTTATGTAATACTAGTTTTCCAACTTTGATTTCCTTAAAGATGCACTCTAACCACATATAATTATAAATGCAATGACATGTTATGCTCACGATTGAAAAGCTAATACTTGCGTAACACCGGAGTGTTACACTAGCCACATTTTCGCTCGATTCCCCATGGCAGAGATGCTACTAGAGCCATTCCAAGATGAAGTGTTGACAGCCTAGGCAAGGCTCCATATGGTCCTCAACCCCTTGACGACTTTGGATCCAAGCTAGAACTTGCCCTGACATCTCCTTGTTCCACCAATGGTGTCTCCCCTATGAATTTTTTTTAAAGTAGCCTATGCTATAGTAGTAACACTGCTTTAGTAGCACTTATATATCCTAGTTTTAATTATCTATAGAGTCCCTTACCGCAAAGTGTGGGGAGGGCATGCCTTTAGGTGGTCAACTTTTTTTTTATAAATATTTTTTTTTTCAATTGGGGAATAATCTGTGGTAAATTTATTATAGAAAGACAAAAGCACAATGAAGAGAGATTAGTTTAAGGCCGAACTAGGACAAGATGGGCTAGAGAGCAATGGGGCTAGAAGTGTTGCATGAAGTATGATGTTGGGTGATCGGCGGTGAGGGATGGGGAGCTGTGGAGGCAATCTCGTCGCTTCGTCACTGTCACAACACCGAGCGATCCAAGCTTGCAGCGCCACAGGTTTCTGTGGGCAGAGGCCCACATGGACCACTCCGATTACGTGGGCTCACTCGACGAACTATATGGGCTAGCTGTGCAGGTTGATCCGGCGGGTTAGCCGCAAAGCCCGCCACCACTTGCCCCTACTCGGCTACCCATCCGGATTCCGAAATCATGGAGAGTTGGAATACGCCGTGCCATCGCCGCCGGCGCCCCTCTGTTGAGAAATTTATATATTTTACCCATAATTCGCATACCTCTCAACATTGATATCTAATTTGCAGGCCTTTAAATATTTGACCATGAACACATGAAATTCTTTAGGGTTTTCTCTCATTTTCTCTTCTTTTCTATTTTCAATATTCTCATGATCAGGCCACGGAAAAGTCTGAAACTGCCCTGTTCAGGATTCCATCCAAGGACGCGTCGCCCGCTCGGTTCTGCGCTCGTTTTTCTCGCGACTGCGAGTCGCGACCGTGACAGTCTCTCCGCCGCCGCCTGTCACCGGAGCCCGCACGCCGCCGGTGGCCGCCTCCGCCCGTCCAACCCTCTCCCTCCGCTCCGCATCGGCTGCCCCACACAAGGCTGGGCCCGACGTCTAGGATTTGGGAGCCGGGCCTTGGTAGCCTCCTCCGGGCGCCGCGGCGCCGGCCCCTGGTCGCGTCCACAGCGGGTGCCACAACAGTCTTTGCTTTTCCAGTGAGAGGTTTTTGCTTAGGGGACTATGGAGGAGTACGGAGGGGGAGACCTCCTGAGCGAGGCCATGGGATCTGCGGCGCGGGTGGTGCTGGTAGAGGATTGCGTGGAGGCACCCGGGGCCTTCGTCCTCCACCTCCTCCTCAAGCGCGCGCTCGCCAGCGGCGGCGCGACTGCCTTCGTTGCCCTTGCGCAGCCCTTCTCCCATTACGACCGCGTCCTGCGCAAGATGGTTCGGCTCGCCCCCTCTTCACCTCACTGGCATTTCGTCGAACATGTTTTGTGCTTACCGGCTTCATGTCTGACTGCCTATGTTAGTCTTACTGTTACAATAGCGTGCATAAACTGCTTAGCGCATCTTTGTCCATGCCATAATGAGTATGATCAACTAGGGATTAGAGTAGACCCAAATTGGTAGGATCATATTTGATCTGGCTTTAAAAGAATGGGATTTTTAGGCTCTTGTTGGTATGCTATCGTCCACGTGTAGTCAGGCATCTCACACCAACATTTTAAAATGTTAGATTCTTGGTGTGTGATGCGATATTATTAGATTATATGTATAAATGATCCTTATTCTTCCTATGGCTTTTGGAATTGTTATAAAGTTGCCTCTTGATATTTGCAGCGCATGCTAATACCTAATCTTCTGCCTCCTTCTACTGTGCACGGTGGTGTTCAAAACCAGTGCGAGGTGGTATAATTTTCAGTTGCTAGTTCTGTTCATTTGCTAGCGGTAATAGCTCATGTGCTGGCTGAGTCACACAATATAAACTACAGTGAGCTGAGGTGCATGCTGATCTTTTGTAAAACTCTGATAAAATGCACAAGTTCTAGATTTGTGTCGGCAGTTCGGCACGATGGGGTTTGGGACTGCTTCCAAGAGATTATTCTAATTTGTTCACTCTATCGGAAACTGCATGCTGGATTTCTCTAGTTAAAATCTACACAGTTGCATTACATATTTCTTTTGGTCTTTGGAAATTTGCCAGGGTTGTAACCTTTCCCTGCATAGGAGGAACGAGAGGCTTCATTTCTTTGAATTGCTAGGATTCCGAGGCAAGCCATCATTTTATTACCGTGTGTATTTCCAGATAATGTTGGATGATTCCTAAATAGGGAGGCGCCATTCATTATGTTTCTTTACTGCAGGTGGAGCAAGGGAAGGCACCATTGCTGATAGCTTTGTTCGATTGTACAATGAAATTCAAAGACTGGTGGAGGCAAACAGGGTTGGAGAAAATGCAGGCCAGTTCACCATCGTTATAGATGACGCTTCCCTATTGGAAGTTGTGGCCCTTGGTTCTGTAAACGATGTGCTGAATTTCTTGCACTATTGTTTCGCGCTCACGTCTGAGATGGTAAAATATTGATCAATCAAACACTACAGTACTGCTACTGATGTTAAGTCATGGTCATGTCTTTTACGCTTTATCATGTCCTGACAGAATTGCACGCTAGTGGTCCTCATCCACGAGGATATATATGCAGACGAGGAGAACATGGGCCTCCTTTTACGTCTGCGCTACATTGCTGATCTTGTGATTAAAGCAGCACCTTTGAGCACTGGTTTGGCTGCTGATGTTCATGGACAGGTTAGGCTCCTGATCCTGCATGTTTGTTTAAGTTTGAGCTGTACCATGATGGCTTAGTTGGATTCGCTGACCTGGTAGTTCGATGAACTCACATTATTTGATGTTATTTTGATGTTTCGCATTTTACCCTTTGATAAATCTTTTCTGAAGCGGTTGAAATGTTTGATGTTTCTGCAGCTGTCGGTGGTGAACAAGGGTACATTCCGCGAGCAAAGGGCAAAAGCACAGAAAGTTTGGAACTTCCATTTCAAAGTGAAGGAAAACGGTGCTGACTTCTTCTATCCAGGGACTAGACATTAGGGAGTACTTGTAGTAAAGTAGAAACGACTTTGGTTGTGATAACGGGTGCTGCTATGCTTCGTGTACCGTCTGCTAAACACAGCGTTTCAATAAAGTCTTGCGTTCAAGTCATCACAGCTTGCAAAGCGTTCGTCACAGCCAAGTTCATTGAGCTTGATCTATGAGTCCGTTCGCTTCGCTAAAAAGTCATGGCTGAAAGTACTGCTCGCTGATTTGTTGTGTGAGAAAAATAAAAAGTACAGATTATAAGACAAGCGAACATGACAAACCCCTACTTGTGTTGATTTGGAACACGGTCTTCGTATGAATGGATGAACTACTCCAGAATTCCAGCTCAATCCTGATATTAGCATGTATAGTAATATAATAGCAGTGACGCTGCTGGTTTGCTCCTCCTTAAGACACTTGGCCAAGAATATCACTGCAAGGAAAATGAAGATTGCAAACCGCCAAGGCTCGAACATATATAAATATTACATGTTTGACTCCATAGCACTAGGGTGATCATCTGGAGTCGATAACAGAAATTGACGACTAGAGTCTTATTTATTGAGTACTCTAACGTTGGGAATCAATGGGTTACTATCAGCAATGGGAAGAACCACTTAATTCTCAGATCTGTCGATGAAGAGGCGCAATGGGAAGAACCGCCTAATTCTCAGATCTGTCGACGAAGATGCCATGTTGTATTAGAAGGTCCGTGTCATCTTTCTGAACCTTGCGCTGCTTGATCTTCTTGCCCAGATTGTCGCACAAACTGTCCACGGACCCGTGGCCGCTGCTCAGCAAGCCTCTTCCTGCTTTGGTAGCGAACCTGAAAATAGGCAGACAAGGCCATCAGAAGATATCGGTATTCAGGCCAGCAGTCAGAAAAATGAAGCGGCATCACCATAACATCTTGTAAAAACTGAAGTCAGAAAAACAAAATTTTGAAAAGAAAAATAGTTTGAAACCATACCAGATCTTGAAAAATTTAGCACAACTAATGTCTCACTTTCAAAGACTTATTTCAGTATTCCTATGCTGGTACTGTCAGTATTAAGGCATAACTGGAAGTAGCATTTTTATATCCTCCAAAGGTATAGCTGGAAGTAGCATAAGCATTTTTATATCCTCCAAAGGTAGAGATTATTATTAATAATCACTTCTATCTTTTCTGATAATAATTGTGCAAACCATTTGGATCCCTACTCTTTCTTGACATACTCAGTGGAAGGCCCTTCAACACTCAAATACCTATTACTGATTTCAAGTCATAGCTACTACAACAGGTATGTAACAAAAACAGGCTACCTTTTTACCGAAGTTCCGATCTTTCCGCTTCAGTCTGAATTTGTTCAATGCAGCTTCTCGTTGGGGGAACCGATTCTGATAAACATCATTGCCACTCCCACTCCCACTTACAATGCCACCTCCAGCGATATTTTGGCTCATGGTACCATTAACACTCTCTATGTTTGGTGTTGCAATATTGGGGACAGCGCTCGTTCCATTCTGCCCATTGCACCCATTATGACCAACTGAGACACCCCCATTCACACTGTAGTTAGCAGCATGTCCTTCAACAGGAGGATCAAACACATTTGATGAACCACACTGAACATCTGATGATCCACGGTCGATGGATAGCTGTTTCTGTGTCATAACATGGAGGTAATAATGCACGTGATGATGATGCTGGACGCAGCTTTGTGGAACCTCTGTTGGGTGGCTCTTTTTCACTGCATTGGAAATTCCTTCATCAGCTTTGTCTTTCCCAACCAGCTTAGCTGGTGATGTTTGATTATGTATAGTATGAAATGCTGAGGCATGCTGGGTAGATTTGATGGCTGATGGTGACGTTACTCTCTCCCTGTTAGCCGAAGGCTTTGCAACAACATTCTTTGTACTGGAGCCCACATCGTTGTTGCTACTGCCATTGGATCCCTGCTTTATTGGAGCAGCATCTGAATTTGACTTCATCTTGCATGTAGAGTCCGTTTTCACAGCCTCAGAACTGTTATCTTGTGGTGAAGAGCTTTCCCCACATCTTGCTCCACCTTGATTGGAAGCCACAGATGTATGGTACCTTGCAAAAATCATAACGAGTTAGCATGCAACTTACTGTTATGTTAATAACCTAGTAATGACACTGATATTATGTTTTGCACCTGGTGAAGGCTGACTGATCTGATCTTTTCAGAATATTTCGCTCATCATGGATTTCGGCTGTAGCTCCATCTGTTCTCAATCTCTTCAAACCCAACTCATGGGGTGTCACCTCGATATGAGAATCATGATTCTTATCATTTCCATCGGGCATCTTGGAAGGGCCATCAGGTGCATCAACGGCTCGTACTGCTTGTTGGCCTTCTGTGTTTCTGGCTATTGAGCTAATTAAATCAGCAGTTTCAGTATTTGTTTCACTAGGTATGTCTGTACAATCATCTTCTGCCATCATTTTCTTTTTGGATTTGCATTGGGGCATGTGAGTCTCATGTCGTTTTTCTGTTGGATTAACAGATACGTCATTGAGAGATGATTGATATTCTGCACTTGAGTTCCTAGGAGCACCTATTTCCAGGTATCTTCCCATAGATTCATCTGTAAAAACATGGAATTTGGTTGAATGAGACAATACTGGAAGTATGAACTGTGAAATGCTTCACTTCTATACAATGAATGCTGTGGAGCATATGATACCTTTATTCTCCTTATGTTTCTTGCCATTCCTTTTGTTTGCTGTCGGTAGCCACTTGTTACTGCATATCTCTGATTTGGGGTGAATTACTTGTGCACATGTACTATCAGGTGGATCTGCTAGTTGATCAGGAGACATAGGTTGTGGACTGTCAATCTCCACAGCACGCTTTGTCCATGAGCTCTGCATTTTAAAAGAGATTGTGCACTCGATAATACATTTTTTTGACGGCACACTCGATAATACATTGACATAAAAACACTACACAAGTACACATAGAGAGATAATACATTGACATAAAAACACTACACATAGAGAGAGTTATCAGACAATATATTACTTTTCTGAGAAAGAAAGATTGCCACCAAGTGAATCGTTTTGAATGAAAGAAATAAATAACTTTATTTTCCTACATCAACCGTGGTATTACTATATGTCAATTGGTTATTTAATATCTTATATCCAGATATATCACAGAATAACTAACCTTTATGACCTAAATAGTGGTGATATGAATTTTGTTCCAAGTAGTATTCTACGACATATATATATGGTTATCTATACATTCAAATTCAACTACATAATTATGTTAGATTAAGAAATTAACTATTAGGAACAATGAACACATACTTGAGTACCACTGCCATTATCACTTCCATCCCTAGCATTGAGTCCGACACTGAAGTCGTCATCGTCGTCGTCATCATTTTCTTCATCATCATGATTGCTGTCACTGTCGTTCTCATACTCGTCACCAGTATTTGGTTTGGCACACTTCTGTGTCCGGATGCCACTTTCACTTCCACTGCCACTGGACTGAGTACCAAAGAGGCAAATTCAACTCAGATAATCGCAAAGGAAACACAAAGTGAGAAGTCAAAGAAATCATGCCTCATGTTTCGTGGAATAAAATATCCAGAAAAAGCTAGACCAAAAACAAACAGCTTACACTGTGGCATCGCCTCCAAACGTGCTGCCAAAGGTTCTTAAGCTCATTCTTACGTAGTGGCTTTACCAAGAAGTCAACTGCTCCCTTCGACAAACACTTAAACACCATACTCATAGAGTCATTTGAAGACATCACTGCATGCAAAACACATCAGTGTAGCGGCTAAAAGTATTTAAACCCACAATTAACAGGATAACATTTCATGTGCATTAAGGGAGTTGAGGAAAACTACTTACTAATCACAGGAATGTCCTTGCAAATTTTGTGACTAGTGATTTTGCTAAGCAGACCGATGCCAGATAGACAAGGCATGAAAACCTCAGTCAATACAAGGTCAATGTTGTTCTGCAGATTTTCAAGATATCGCCATGCATGTGAACCATTTTCAGCAGGGATAACTAAAATGGAAGGAGATGAAATTGCTGTCAAAACACTGAAACAATTAAAATTACCCTTTTTAAATGGTGATGATAGATAAAATTTCCACTGCTAATAATTAACAATCAAACATAATTCAAAAAGGGACATAACATAAAAAAAGCATTGGCCATATTCAGTGGCGGATGCAGGATGGGGACAAAAGGGGGGGGGGGGCTAAATAATGAAGATTTAGGTCTAGAGCTAGAGATTAATGGTGATTTGAGGCTAAGTAACCGTGGTCTAATGAAGAAATCAGGCTCACTAGGGGGGCTGTAGCCCCGGCAGCCCCCCCTTTGGATCCGCCCCTGGCCATATTACCAAATACATCAAGGATAAAGTCTACATTTTAAATATCCATGAAATTTCATGAAAAAAGTATGCAATGTTTATCCGAAATCTGAAGTACCACAGGGACTCGTGGTTACCAGTGTAACAAACTAGGTGAGGAGAGGTGTATTTCTAACTTGGCGACAGTAGGAGGGTACATAGTTCAAGTTCAATCTAAGTCAAATCTCTTTAGATGCATTGCTTTCAATCATGATCAAGAAAAAAACAAAGTTCTATAAGCAACTTAAAATATTGAAGTCTTAATGCAACCTAGCAGAAAGCAGCTGCATGGATGCTATTAATTTAATAGTTGATTACATGCATGTCACTTGTCTTATATGTATCACACAAAGTCATGCTTTGATATATCAGAGTTTTCATGCTTTGCTTTTCCAGTCAAGGGCCAAATGATTTCAATAGAGGCAGTTCTAGTTGTGGACCTTACTACCTATTTGTCCAAGAATAAATAAACTAACAACATGATCCACAAGAAAGAGTACCATTTTCTGTTGTCAAATAGAAAAATAGCTTGCATCTACATTGTCAAATAGAATATGTTCTTCTGATGCTCATACGATAGAAAAGGGAAATGGACAAGCTTAAATTCACAATTCTTGTATGCTAGAATTTTCTAAGAAGCAAAATGCAGCGCAAGTAGAAATAATTGTTACTTATTGCTTATGCAAAGTGGATTATACAGTAACATGATGCCAGTACAATTAGTAAACAATAATTAATATGTTCGCTAGGAATATGTTAAGCTACAGTTTATAATTAATAATGATCCAACATATTTGATAGGTAAGAGCTTAGTTGTCAGTACTTATACCGCCAATAAATTAACTTAAGTTATTGGAGAAGGGGGTATTGTTGGCTGAAACCAGTATATAACACCTAAGAGATACTATTTTTCTTTGGTACATGCTCACTAGTACAAAAATACAATAAGGCATTAAGTAATCATAGGACATATAAAAGAGTCAAATTGATCTAGACCCTCAATTGACTACTACCGCCTTCCAGCTTCCATATGTTGCAAAAGCATTCACTGTTTGCTCATGATGTGACATTCTTGATCCCTAGACCCTGGTTATTTGTTAAAATGAAAATAGCCAGCCCTTGCTATGCAAAAGAAATTCCATTGGCCCACCACAGTAGGCCCAGGAGATGACGTGTCAATCCTATAGTGCAGTACTCCTGGCCACATTATGTGTGTGGCACAGGGTAGCAGTGCTCAGACTACCTGCAGTGCAAACATACTGCAACACCCCACCCACCAAGCTCCCAATTCACTGCAGCTAAGACAGGTGGTCTGCCGTAATATGGGATCAGTGTATATCTAAGATGCTATGGAGCTGTATTAGGTGAGACATGACATCTCTCAGGCCTGCCACAGTGGGAGAGGGGACTATTTTGAAAATTCTAGCAGGGGGGAACCATTTTCACCCGAACATGTGATGAGAGAGTCAGATGAATCAAATTAGTCCCTGTTGAACCTATAAAGCATTCTCATGCATGCACAACCGTATAATCAAGATTAACCATGTCTACTGCACCAATCGATCGATGCACCAAGACAGTTACATTCACCATTGAGAACCTTCTTTCACTAAAGGAACACTGATATTCCACATAATTGTTTGCTATAGAAATTACATCAGATCAACATCATTCTATATATAGCTTGGTGTCAAGTTGATGTTTGAGCTGTGGTTGATTTTAAAAGTGCCCTACAAAATCATAATCCTTTTTTGCAGCAGCAATTGCAATATACACAAGTTAACAATACATGTGATTACAGACAGCCTCTTCACTGCAATGGTTAAGAGAAGTCTCGTATTAGTCCCTAAAAAAAGGGACAACCAAAACAAAGTCTCTCATTAGTTGTGGGGAAAAATTCTAGCTCGTCTACTTGGCTAGATTAGATGTATACATACACTACAACCAGCAATTGCATAAGAGAAGATGGTTTCAATAACAAGCAATTGAAATCTACATCCTATGCATTTTGTGAGGACAGATTGCGACACAGCAAGTTCGAGTGCAACATAAATCCAGGCTGGAAATAAATATGAACTTATTTGTTATCTTTTACGACCTGAACTTATTTACTATCTAGTAGAAGTTATGGAACCAGGTATATGCCCAATTTAATCAAATAAAAATTAGTTTCTTATTAATATATAATGATAGCAGCTCTCCTGCGTGTTGCGAGAAAAAAAATCAAATCAAATTAGCTTTACCATTTGCAGCTCATACCTTCATAGCAGCACTTACGGAGCAGGGCACTGACCACCTGACGAGTAGAGTCATCATTCTCCACCAGCAAGACTCTCAGTGTCTTCACAGGTAGGAACCTCTCCCAGTGAATGCTTTGTCCTTGTTGCTCCTTCTGTTCATCCACCTGCTGCATGCCCGGTGGCGCACTGCGCCCATTGGCTAAGTCATCTTCCTTTTCCCTCCATTCATCTGCATCAGCTTCAGCCTCATGGTGGCCATTATCTAAGGTGACATTCCCTATCCCCAACACATCCTTGCGGGAAGACCCGTCCGTGCCAGCTTGGCAAGCGCTACCCATTAGCCTGATTCGAAGAGAGAGAGAGCACCGCAGTGGTTGGTTTGTGCAACTAGAGGGAGCTCACAGATGGTGGAGCACATCCTATGTCAGCATAAAAAATGCATATGCTGAATCCAACTACGAATCTGTAGGGAAAACGCACGGGGATCAAACACCAATCTGTCATGAGCATAACAGATGCTCAGAATAAGCACTCCATTCTGCAGTATTGGTCAGAGCCAGAGAGGATTACATGTAGCCGGGCTGGAAGAAATTATTCTTAAGTCATGTGCTCTGCGACGCTCAAAATCAGTTGCTTCCGACTCCTGTGAAACATTAAACAGCTCATATAATAAGGATTTATATACGAAATTCCCCGTACACAAAACCGACAATAGAGATTTGAGGCAGTACGAAACAAAGAATTTGGTATGAGTAGAGAAAGGAAGTCAGAAACCACCGTCTCCCTTCAAAATCCAACTAATCCGCGGTCCGAGCTAAATATAGAACAAAAAGACAAACCTCATCAGAGGCTGCAAAACTTCAGAAGGAAAAGTCTGTGAAGCAAACAGCGCAGTTCCAACTTGCCTCCACCCAAGGTAACAGCAGCGCCTGGGGAATCGGACTCTCGAGATCCACTGGAGGCGACCCTGACAAACTCTGACGTAGAAACAACCCAAAAAAAACCAGCTAAATTAATTTTAAAAATGAGAAGAGTTGAATCTACGAGCTAGCTCCCGGTAGCCGCAGCAGAGGGCGCGGTGCGCACCTACGCGTGGGGTGTTTACGATGACGAGGAGGAGATGAGGCCGCGAGGGGTTCCGGGCCAAATGGCGGGGAGAGGCGTTGCGCTGGTGACTGGTGTGATGGCGAGGAGGCCGCGGAGGAGGCGATAGATAACGGGGAGAGGGGGAAGGGGAGGCGCTCGCCGTGACGTGGAGCAAGTGAAGGTGGGCAGGGAGTGGGGGCGGGGCCCGCACCCCAGCCGAGATCCGACGAGATCTAAAGCCGCGCGCTCCCTGCGCTCCACCGAATACGCAGATCGCCCGGGGCCACTTCGAGCGGCATGCGCGGGTCCGTCGTGGCTTCGTCACTGGCTGGTGGGGTTCGGGAAGTCGAAGGGGCCCACACGTCGGTGGGTTGGGGTGACCTTGCGGAGGTGATGTGGGGCCGGGGAGTGCTGGGGCCCGCGGCTCGGATGGAAAGATCGTCACGGCGGGGCATTAACGGCGTTTAAGCGGGACCTGGAGTGCGATTTGGCAACCAGGGCACTCCCGTTTCGCTGGCTAGCGTTGGCTTTTGTTTCCAGGAGTGGGAGGTCATCAAATAAAATGCTTTCCAGTTATGATTTGACTTTGACTATATATCTCACCACCAGTGCCGGATGCAGGATGAGAATCAAGGAGGACTAAAACAATGGAGATGTTGATTTGCATGAAGATTTAACGATGATTTGAGGTGTTTGCTACAGTGTTTTTAGTGGTAAATCCAGTCATTAGGGGCTGGAGCCCACCCAGCCCTCCCGTAGATCCGCCGCTGCTCACCACTGAGTAAAACTTTTGAAAAAGAACATATACTTTGCTTCATTAAGATGTATAAGATGTTCTCCATTATATTTTGACCTTTTGTTTTACGTACTAATTTCTTCTATCGAGGCATGAAATGAAGTTAGCCTTTTGGATCCATGGCTCGCCTCTATCCAATCCAAATTGGATAGGAAACGGCCTTGAATAGAACACTTGAAGCTTGAAAGGTTAGGCAAGTTTTCTTTAAAGAGAGAGAGAGAGAAAGGTTATGCAATTTTTATTTTCAAAAGCAGGTCACACAAAATTGGCAGTGGTGTGCTTGTGTGTCATGTTAGTTGTGAGCTCCTGTGACCCACTCGTACATGTTAGCGGTTGTCATTAGGAGGACGGCTGTCCTTAGCAACCGAGCTCCGGTCCTTTCCTCGTTAATTTTCTCGTTTGATTAAGCTGAGGATGGCGACGGTGAGTCGGCGACCAGCACGGAATGAGCCCAGAACTTTCTAGAGCATGGAGTCTACTAGTGCTTACTGCATTCTTGACCTGGGTACGCTTTGGTGAGGTCTCGAAGGAAATAAATTGAGTATTTAAACCAATCACCCACGGCAATCACTATTAATTAATTAATTAGGCATTCCTTTGTCGCACCAGCCACATCGCAAGTTGTTTATCCATTCCAAATGATCACATATGCTTTGCAGTCGTGTCCAGACCACCTAACAAAAAGAGAAAATTCTGCAGCGCTAGCTCCGAGTCTGAGTAGAATTTATGTTTTTTTTAGTTTATGACTACTACTCCCTCTATTCCAAATATAAGTTATTCTAACTTTTTTAGAGAGTCAAAACATCTTAAATTTAACTAAAATTCTAGAAAAAACTATAAAGATTTATAATATCAAATAGGTACACTATAAAAATATAATTAGTGAAGATTAATCTAATAATACTTATTTTATATCATAAATGTTAGGTTAAATCTAAGATATTTTGACTCTCAAGAAAATTAAAATGACTTATAATTTGAGATAAAGAGAGTACCCTTAGAAAATGGATTAGACATAAGCTAATTATAGGCTAATAAGGGCTAATAGAGTCTAACCACCAATTGACGCTTGTTAGCCTAGAATTAGCTCACATTTAGGTTTTTTTGATTAGTATAAAAACATGGGCTAATTATTAGCTCCCGGATCAAGCACCCCTTAGTTCGCACTCCATTTTCCTCCACTTATTTATGATTTTATTGTGATCCAACAACTTTTGGTGAGGATGTATCGCACCCAACCGCACCGTTAGGTGTGACTGTTGAGGTGTTTCATTTCGGTTTGGTCAAAAGGAAACGCATTTCACGACCACAGATAGTAGAGACGTGTGGGTTCGGTTTTGTCCCAAAGAAAGGCAATTAACAACATAGGTGAGAATTTCTCTTGGAACGGCAAACCAAGGTATCGGCGGGTACTATGTCCTAGCGAGCATTGAACTTATCAGCCTAATTTATTAGTTATGGTATAATATTTTTCTCTCACAACAATCATCAAACAGTACTATCTAGTTTGACTTTTCAGCAAAATGAATAGATGAAAAGCACGACCGTAGCATGGGACCCATCAACCAAAACCAAATGCTCGGCCAACCGGTCCGAGCCAAGCCGAGCCACGGCCGGGACGAACTGGCTGGTTCAGGCTAAACTAATCCATGTACGATCCTGTGTCCCTCACCTTCATATGCTAAAACCCAGTAAGCCATTTTAAGCAGCAGCTACGAATTTTTTTAAGCCTGATTAATCAATGATTCGACACTGTTGTGCTACAGTAAAATTGTGCTAACGACATATTAATTAGGCTTAATAAATTCGTCTCGTGGTTTCCGGACGAGTTATGTAATTAGTTTTTTTATTAGTATCTGAATACCTCTTCCAACGTCCCATGAAACATCTGATATGATATCCAAAATTTTTCAGCCCAGTAACTAAACACCCCGTAAGCCATTTTATGCATCTCACATATTACTGTGCTAGCAGCAGCTGCTGCAGCAGCAGTAGCTCAAGCGAACGGTATGAATCTGGCGTATCTTTTTTGGCCAACCGCGTATCCAGATTCTTGTGCCCTCGCATTCTCGCAACACAAAGGCTCTTTTTTCTGGGGTGTTTGGTTGGAGGAGTTAAAGGTTAACAAACACTGCAGCACTTTCGTCTTATTTGATAAAAAGTTTCCAATCTTGAACTAATTAGGTTTAATAGATTCGTCTCGTAAATTACTCCTAATCTGTGTCGACATGCATGCAATTAGTCTACATTTAATACTCCATGAATTTGAGGGAACATTGATGTGATGGGAGTTAAACTTTAACAAAAACGTAACCAAACATGCCCTAAGTTCCTTGCCTCTGAGAATGGACGGCTCGTAGGTAAGGAACAGTCGCAAAGGTACTGCCTGCTTTCTTTCTAGATGCACGGCGCAGGCTGGCAAATGAAGAGACCTGGAATGGGAAGGCATTTTGTTTTCAGCAGTTGTTAGCAAGTTTACTCAGGGGGCACCTTGTGGAACCCAGAGTTACGGTTTCAGTACCTAAATGGCTGACGCTGCATAAGTTAAATCGTTTCTTACACAATCTCTGTGTTTATGTCTCGCAAAAGAAGAAAAATCTGTGTCTATGGAAGACTAGTTGAGACCGGAAACTCGGAAAGAGCCAATGGAGGCGGAGATATATATTTTGGTGCACGTCAAAAATAAAATGCAGTCAAGGACTCAAGGGCCAGGCGAGGCGCCCCAGGCCGCTAGATATAGCATCATGTAAAGAGCCAATGGAGGCGAAGATATATATTCTAGGCACGACTACCTTTCAGCCTCAGCCCGTTGTGCGAAGTTCCAAGACAGTGAACCAGCAGCAGAGGCGGTGGTCGTGTCGGTCGTACGCCGTGGAGGGTGGCCGCTATCAGATCGATTCTGCTACTCCTGCTAGTTCAGAGGGGAGGGGGGCAGCAGCAGCAGCATCTTCCGCCTTTCCCTTATTCCCCAATCGCCAGTACGGTGTGGCCGAGACGCCGTGCTTTTTCCGCGGTCGCGCCTGGCTTTGCATCCCGCCCGCATCTCCTTTGGCTGTGTGGCCGCGGGCTCAGCCTTTCCGTTGCTCGCGTAACTGGCTCGATTCATCTTCACGTGGCTGCGGTTCATCCTGAGGACCAGGTTTCCTCGATTCATCTTCGCGTAACTGTCGCGCCGTGCGGTGTTGTCCTGATGGGGATAATCATAAAGACACGGACGGCTTCGTGTTCGGCTCCGGGAGATGGCCTCAAGGTGGCGTTGGCAAGCCGGATAGAGCACGCTGGGACGCGCTGCTCGCTGGTTTAGATTTGATTTGGTTGGCGTGCATGTGCATGCCATGGTGTCAGTGTGACGGCTTATGATTTGGCATCGCGAGACGGTGACGGGCCTCTCCGCTCCGGATCAGGCGAGAGCGCGCCTAACGTTGCTTCGTCTGACCCGACAGCGCGCACCGTTCGGATTGGAACGAGTACAAAATACTAAATTCGTCCAGCAACGCAATGTCTATGGGAATTTGAAAAGCCGAATACCACATATCACACGTTTCTAAAACAAGACCGCCTCATCGTCAAAAAAACATGCCCTTGCTGTTGCAGACTTGCAGCAGTGCTAGTTTCATGAAACAGTAAAAGAGAAAGAAATATATATTTTTCAACCTTCATCATCAAACTACCTTGCAGTGCTAGTAGATTAAAGATAAATTAGTTCTGATATTTTTATACATTAAACTGCAATTTTTATATTTTAAGAAAATAGAAAAAAAACTACATTTGAAACCAGCAAGAGAACCAAATTTATCCGAATTTAATAATTAATAAAGCACGTTTATTACTCAGTTTACAGTTTAGGATTGAAAATCAAACTACCTTGTAAGTTGTTGGTTGAAAAATGGACCTTACCTAAAAGAAAATGTTAAGCTGGGCGGTAGACTTTTGCAAGAAATCGCTCGTGCTCATCTCGTGTGAGCATGTTGCCGTACTTCTCATCCGGTTTACATGAAAAGTTTACCCGAAAGAAATCAACCAAATCCAGATCTGGAGTTCAACCGTTCAAGGCTAACTTGAGTGGTCCTTCTTAAGACTAGTGATCATTCGCGTGATGGCAAGTGTATGAAGTTTATTCACGCAAATTAAGTCTGCTGTTCAGAGAACGATGCCTTTCAGTCCCAGCCCACCCACATCGATTATTCTCTCGAATTTGCTTTTTATCCTGCTGAAACATG
Source organism: Saccharum hybrid cultivar R570 (assembly GCA_038087645.1). Classification (NCBI taxonomy): domain Eukaryota; kingdom Viridiplantae; phylum Streptophyta; class Magnoliopsida; order Poales; family Poaceae; genus Saccharum; species Saccharum hybrid cultivar. Next base: position 1,428,852 of record JAQSUU010000043.1, on the reverse strand, counting down.
GGATCCACCTTTACGGATACCACCGCATATGTAGTGCCATTTAAAATTTTAGTTTCACATCCACAAGCGCTCTGATCGCTTTGATTCAGTCACATATTCGACGGACAAAGATTCAGATAGCAGTCTCAACTTTCAACCAAAAACACAAAAACACCCCTATGAAGGCGCAAATAGCAATTGCCATTTGCCAGCTCATGTAAAGAAAGATTGCAGATCAACGTCCGGATCGATTCAGAATCCCCAAGCGTCAAGCTCGAGGGCAATGACAGGGCTGGGTCGCTTGTCAGTTGCCACAAGGAGGCGGGCCTGATTCTGATGCTTTAGGATAGCATAAATGAGCCTGAAATTAGGCAAGCAAAACAATCACCCCATGATGCCTAATTTTACAACCGCTATGAGCATAATTATGTTTGCATTATCATCCTACAAGGGTATAAAATGTTGTTCATTTTCAGATCTGATAAACAAAATATATTACTAGTATATAGTAATGCATAAGCATCAGCTCGGCAATAATTCATGTACTGAAAAATGAAAATGTGCAGAATTTAACTATTTACTGACACTAAACAGCAAGAATTGATGCACATGGTGCTCAGATAAATTTTGGATCAGTATAGACATGTACATCTAGTTCACTGAAAGTCTGTTGTGATGATGTGCTAAGTTCAAACTTTATGTATATGGTATATCAAGCGGTTGCATCTTTCAGCTGTGAAAATCGCCTCTCCAGTCAAAATAACAATGATTCAGTGACAAGCTTAGAATGCTACATTACTGATTAATGGGAAGATAATGAACACTGAAGACTACTACAAGAACACATTATGGAAAAACTAGGTTTCACCATTTTGCTTCATCAAGGAAAGCTCCAAGAAATAACAGGAGCATAATTCATTTGCTAACTGAGTGACTGCTGCATTGCACATAGAACAAACATATAGGTATTCATAGGCATGAATCTGTGCGTGCGTGTGGTGAATTGCTTGTATGTGTGAGCCTCTGTCAGTATTGTGCTTCTAAAAAAACAGATATTTACCTGGATGGCACCATATATGTTGCAACAAACTGACAGCACCACATATTTTCATTGCCAAATCAAACTAATCATGATTGATGGCTACAAAAGAAAACCGACTAGAAGGTATTGTGGATGTAAATACATAACACAACCAGAAGACCAGGACCTAACAACTACAAGAAGCTGTGCATCAAGTAATGCTTCATGGTACCAGAAGCGGAGCCAAAAACAGGATTATCCCTTTGCTTGGGGAGGTCCCACCCTCCGCCTCTGCTAGGAATTTCATGTTCATCACCAGCACCATGTAAAAAAAATCCTGCAAACTGCATTCTTAATTTTTTATCCGTTGACAAATTGATATCCCAATGCCTAAACATTTGAAACTGCCACTCTAAAAAAAATACCTGTTTGTCACAAAGGGTGCACTTGGTTGTCAGAGTCATGCATACAGGACTGGGATTAAAGGCTTCGATTACGGGACCAAATCCAAGAAAATTCACTGCAAACTCACCTAACTTGCAGCTAGTACTACTCAAACCATTGTCACCAACCACGTGACTCGAGTGTCCTCCATTAGACTAGCTACATTCGTCAAATTAGGACAACAATCAATACCAGTGAAGGCAATTAGCACACACCAAATGGATGGTTATGTGGATGTGATTTCAGAGCAAGTGAATGTTCATACAATAAAGATGTCATGCACAGCGAATAAGAGAGTCACTTTAGCTATCCAGAAGATCCAACTCTGATTCTATTGTTACAACTTACTTGAATGCTTGAGTTCTGTCAGTGCATAAGTGGACTTCCCCTTTTAATGTCAGAATTTTATCTAATCTGAAACGACAGTCCAATTTATATCCCACGATACTGCAGCATACTAACTGAAAAAGAAAAGAAACTTCAATCCTAAACCAGTGTATAAGCAAACACAAGCACTCTGGAGTCTAAGCAATCACAATTGTTTCAGGGGCGTATACAATTCACCATGAAACCCTCCCTGAAACATTGACAGTCAGGTAGAATTGCTCTAACACAAATCTAATTATCAAATCATTTGACATAGTATTCACTGCCCTCCTCTATAACCTCATCCGATCCTAGAACACTTGGTAGAAAGAAATGCTAAGAATCACGAACGCACTCTTTGATCTTCCAGGTAAGGGCAAGCATTGTAAAGTGGAAAACTGTGATTCAATTCAAATGTGATTGGGAGCCAGTAAAGGTACACAGAATTGTACAAACAGCAAATAGGGAGTGAGAGGGAGATGACAACCAATTCGCAACCCCACTAGGCAGCTTCAGCCTCCTTCTCGAGCTTGCGCACGTAGGCGGAGAGCACAGCAACGACATCCCTGGCCGGCGCCTGCAGCGTGGCGACGAGGGACGTAGCGGGTCCCTGCAGCGCGCCGAGCAGCGTGGCGTAAACCTCGGCGCGGCTGGGCATAGTCTCGAGCGTCTTGAAGTCGCCGGGCCCGTAAAACTTGCCCTCAAAGACGGCCCCGACGAAGTCGTTGGTCTCCTCGACGCGCTCCTCCTTCTGGAAGGCGCGGTAGGGCTTGAGCGCGGTGGGTACCTCCTCCGTGTGGACGAAGAGCCAGGCATTCATACCCTTCATGCAAGGCTTGAGCGCCTCCCAGGGGGTGCCCTCGATGGCTTTCCCCACGAGCGTGTTCTTCGCCACCAGCAGGCTGCAGGTCTCGGGGAGCGCGTCGCGGATTCCCTGCAGCTGCTTCACCGTCAGGCCCTCGTACTTGATACCCGCCAGGAGGTAGCACCCCTCCAGCTGCTCCCGGACGGTGGCCACCGTCTCCTCCTTGCGGCCCCGGGTGATTGCCGCGCGTATCGTGGAGCGGCGAGGGCGCTGTTGTGGACGGATCGAGGCGGCTGCGGCGTGGGTTCGAAACGCGGGGAGGGGCTTTGTGGTGGGGAGCGTGGTTGGGAGGAAGGATGTCTCCATTTTGCGGGCGCGGGAGGGCACCGGAGGAACGGCGGGTTGGGTTGGGCGCTGGGAGCGACGAACGGAGGAAGGAGAGAGTGGAGTGAAAGGGCTTATCTGTGGGAAGATGAGAGGGGGTTCACGTAAACTTGGTCTACCTATGTGGGGCCGGCTGCTCAGTGGCTCGGCACAAGCCTTGGGTCACTACGTAAGCTATCATCACCGTCACTGGTCTTAAAAACCGGCTAAATCTTTTTATGCGAAAGAAAAAAAAAAGGCTAATACTTCTCATCGGACGCATTAACTCGTCGTCAATGTGCGCTGGAAACAGGCGTTGGAAGCAGCGGAGCACTTTGGCGTCTCCAGGTGACAGTATAGACGGATTCGTCCCGGTTAAAGGAGGCGATCACTTCGACGGCTAATGATTTATCAGTTGGTGGTGGACTGTTATAGAAATTCGTAGCTGTCTTCAAGATAGTTTTAATTATTTAAATTTTTATAAGATCCCGAGGTCTTTGTAATTCGTGTGCACACGATCTTACTAGTTTGAGTATGAGTTGGGACCTGGGTCAGTTTTGTCTATGGACTGACCTCCTCCCGGAGTTTGTAACTCGTTGGGCTGCTCGCGATTTGGCTGAGCCTAAGTCTGTTAATATAAGGCCATAGAGCCTAGTTAAGGATAAAAAAACTCAATGTGCGCTTGGGCTTCCTCTACACAGGCCCACACACCGATTCACTCTCTCGTTCTCAGTCGCAAAGAGTTGATCGCTGCGCCGCTTCGTCTCTGCTGTTGCTGCCTCCGCCTGCTCCTCCAAGGCGCAGCGCTCGATCGCCATTGCCAGGCACAACGCACGGCCGCCTCCGAGTTGCGACGCTCGGCTAGCTGACGGCCCTGCAAGGCGCGGCGCACGACAGCCCTCTCCCAATCGAGTGCCCACTGCCTCCCTACCATGTCGCGTTGTCGCCGAGCCACGCGCATCCTACTCCACCTTGTGGCCTTCTCCAGCGTCGGTCCGCCTTCTCCACCGGAGCGACCAGCTGCGACCTTCTCCACCGGATTTTTCGTGGCCTTCTCCACCGGAGTGGCGAGCTCTAGACTGATGGACTCGACGCGCCTATGAGCCTTCATTCCCAAACAACAAGGAGACGTTGCGCTGCACATGTTGCAAACATATGTTTCATGTGTCTAAGATGTTTTAAATGTATACTTCAAGTGTTTTATACCGATGATGCAAAAGTAGATCAGGATGTTGCACACGTTGCAATGCTATACACATATGTTTCAAGTGTATGTTCCAAATATTTCATCTGTTTCAGACATGTGTTGTAAGTGTTTCATCTAGATATTGCAAATAGCTCTATACATGCATGTTGCAAGTGTATGTTAAGTGTTTCAGGTGTTTCATATATACGTGCAAGTGTTTTCTCCGGATGTTGTATATGTTTGCAATGGCTACGCATGTGTTTTCATGGTGTTTTAGATGCATGTTGCAAGTGTTTGAGCTGTTTCGAACGTATATTGCAAGTGTTTCTTCTAGATGTTGCAAAAGTAGATTTAGTGTTGCACATGTTGCAATAGGACCCACCTCCCACAGCCGCCTGTTGCAGCTGTTGGGTGTCACGTCACAGTGCGGACGCCTAAGGCCGGCAGACGCATCTGCGGCACACATCCACAGGCAAGGCAAGTGACTAGACCCACATGGGCACAGGCGAGCATCCACGCAGGAAAGGAGAGGTGCAGGGGAAACGGAGTGGCGCGGAGCGGTCCCACCTGTGCGAGCGAATCGTGCGTACTCACAGGGCGTACAACAAGCACCGTCTGATGCTAGCGCTCCAGATCGGACGTCCAGGCGCTAACAAGTCCGATAGTACACACATCATCAAAAGAATCCAGCAGCATAACAACTTTTTTCTTGTACATCAGTAAATGTAGACCAGCCAAAAAAGTTGGAAAGGACGAAAATGAAGAAATGAGGACGTAGAAGAGAACATCTTGAGGTAACCAGTTCCATGCAAGGAGCAGCAGCTAGAATTTTAAATGTTCAATTTTTTTTGAATTAATGATTATGATAATGGATCGTTATAATTCATAACTTCAAACAAGTAAAGAACAGCCTGAGAGAAGCAAATAATCTACATGGAAACAAGAACATCTATTACAAGCGACGCGCATTTCAGTTTCGGTTCCGCTGCATGGAGCCTTACCTTTGAACAGATAGCAATAAATTAGCCTCTTCAGCACCCAAAAAAAAAAGTGCAACAAAATATGGCCTGCTGTCTCTAACGTGTATTTGTTGGTAGAGTAGAATGAATTAGAGATCGACTTCCAGCCAAGGCCTTCTTTAGATGCTCATATATCTATCTCAATCCATATGTGTTGGAGTGGTTTCGTGTGCTATATGGGTATCTCAAGCCATGTATATATCCATGGATTGAGGTGGATATATGAGTATCCAAACAAGCCCCAAGGATTATAAGTTTACTAGTAGACCAAAAAAAAGGGCTGTACATCTTATCTTGTCAAGCATGCCCAAGCCCAATAACAATGATCAAGGGAGCATACATGGTATCATCACTGTACACATTCCTTCTCCAGAATATAGTTGATGGCATCTTCAACAGTATCAACAACCTGAAAGGCAAACACAACTTTTATCAGAACAGCAAGCAAATTATGATGATAAATCCACGATAATGGATAACCAATGTTTCCATCACAACAGATCGATAGTGTTGAGTCAACAAATTTCAGTTAAGCAGGAAACCTGCTATGAGAGCATACACGAGAATCACAATCCAAGGAACATAAATAACGAAATAAAAAAATTAGCTGCAGTGAAACATAAATATAACATATTATGCCAACAAAAAATGAACTAGGTAATTGTTTTCTTATAAGAAAAAGAAAGGCACCCAAATTGTAAGCCCACACCTATCACCAGCTGAACCAGGTTAGTTCCTATATTTTCTGGTGTTGTGTGAAAGGACTCGCAATATAAGTTATAACACAGACATTTATCATGCATTACACAAACAAAAACAAAGAGGCACATTTTTGCAGGTCATTACTTATTACTCGAGATTTGAACCCATGCAGATCGAACTCTCTAGCTGTGTGAGCTGCTCTACTACTGAGAACACTAAAAGATAATAGAACTGAGACAATGAGGTTCATTATAAGATGGGCAAGTCGCTTATGGTTATTCTTAATTTAAGACTCAAAACATCTGCCATGTATGTCATAGGGTGGAACAAAAGATTTTGGTTATAAGATATACCGCATCTGCAGGAAACTGTGGGTCATTATCTTTTCCCCTAAAAACACCCGTCCTTGTAAGAACAGATGACCATGGGTGGCCAGCCTGGAAAGTTCAAATTATGCAGGTTAAGTATCTCTTGATAGGAAGCAATGGCCTACTGGCTCATAACTGCTTTCAATTCAATGTAATAGAAGAGCAACATAGAAAAAAGAAAAAAAATGTTGAAAGTGGATAGTATTATTCAATAGGGTAATGCTGTTTTCCAATGCATCAGGTAGCCTGTTCAACTCTGCAAACATATATATTGTAATAATAGGCAATGTTGATCTCATCAAGGAAACAGATATTGAAAGCTGTACAGCATCCTTGTACTATCAACCACTCCATGCAGTGAATATTTTTTATATAGATGATAAAATGTATCAAAGACTAACCTTCATGGCTCCATTTATATCCACTTTAGGATTATCGCCAACCATGTAGATAGTTGAAAACTGATAATCTTTTACTTCCATTGATGTCTGTGAATTAGGAAACATACTCATAACAAGTTTTTCAAGTATGTTTGCTGCATTCTTGAACACAAATGGATTAGGTTTCCCATAAGATGTATATTTCAGTGGATGATCATTTATTCTGCAGTTTAAAAGTGAGCAGAAAATGATTAAGCTGGCCGCACATCCATGCTTATAAATTTGAAGTACGATATCTCATAAATACAAAAATGACTTACTGATTGAAGATGCTTTCCAAAGCTATCCTGAAGGCACCCATGCCAAGCCGCTCAGAAGGAAATGCAGCCTGCCATAGGATCTCAAAACTAAGTTTCTTCCAGTGCAATGGATATCTTAGTATCATTGAACCTGGATGGAAATAAGAGAAATTGTGGCCTGTAGGGTGTTCACAGTATAGCACCATTCTTGACATATCATCTTACCTGGTATTCAAGATCATCAGCTGCAAAATACAAAGGAGGTTGATCCCCTTTTTCAGTCCCAGGAAGTCCACCAGTAGATAAGATGTCACAGAGTACCTTTCATAAAAAAAATCAGATTATTGAACTTATGTAGCCAATCTGAAAAGGAAGTAATCACAATTTCACGTGAACAGATGCACTTAGAGGAAAAGATGTGTATGGATCACTCATTATGATATTATGTGAAAATGAAACAAATGCAGCCCAAGAAGGTTTTCTATTAGTGAGGCACGGGCATGAAAGAAATACCTGTAGATCTCTTCCCCAGTCAACAGGATCGCTGACAACAAACACTCCTTTAACTCGCTCTGAATAAACATCATATGATGGGTGCACTTTCGCAGACATGTAACTGTCTGTTTGCCCAACTTTCCAAGTCTTGAAAGGAGCCAGGGGGTCAATATCTTTATAATATGATGCATATTCATCTATGGACAGAACTTTTCTGTAGACACAGATGACTCATGAGGAATTCACACAATAAATTTGACCCATGATAGGAACATGAAGAATTACCTAAATCCGTACTCAGACATCACTACTGCAGGCTCTCCTTTTCCAACAGCAACAATAAGGTCATCTTCGAAACTGCAGAGATCAAAACGGGGTTCCATTCAGGTGCTACAAGTCCATAAAGAAACAAGAAATCATGGATGTAGTACTTGAAAGGCACACCGCTTCACCAGCTCTCTGTAAGGAGAATGGCCATGCACAACCTACACGCATCAAAAAATATCGTAGATGGAAATTTAACATAGCCAATGGTTGAGAAGGTAAAGAAAAGAGACGCACTAATTTTCTCTCCTTACTATAGAGATTTATTAGTTAGCTTGAAGGCCCATAGCTGTGAAATAGATAAGCAATGACTCATAAGTACCGCAGAAGTACCTGTGTTGGAGAAATGTTGACTCCTAAAAGTAGGCTTAGCTCAAGGGCCCTTCTGTGCTCTGGAACACCTCCTCCTACCAACAAATTGGTAAACCTTAATAACCTCAATAAGAACTTCAGCAACACAATTAAAAGTGCCACGCTCCATGGTGCCTTTGTACAACCCTTAACTGTGATTACTGATGGCCATGTAAAAGGTATAACAAAACTTATAATAGGATGGACTGTTCACTGTTAATATAGCAATTATTCGCAGCATTAAAAAGTTGATAATCAACCTTTCCAGAACAAGACTGCCTCTTAGATAGTAATTCAAAGAACATGTTGCGTTGAACAAAATAATCAAATGCACCAGTCTAGTAAATGTTATATAATTTGGCAGTCTAGTTAAGAACAATGTCTATCAAAGAACATGTTTCGTCAAATGTATTGCTTGATGTATAGCAGGAACATTTTAGAAACATCCCAAAACAGGGAGCTAGTATGCGACAATGATAGCAAAATAGGGTGTGCAAATGGCACAGTGAACTACTCACCATTAGTTAAAAACAGAAACGGAATCTTCAGGGTACCTGAAAAGGAGCAAATAATTGAGATCCATAATCTTTAACCCTAGGAGCTAGAGGCCTAACTCATACTGTAGCAAATAGGAATAGCAACATTGGCAGAAGAAATTAATCGCCCTGTTCGCTTGAGCTTATCAGCCAAATTAGCCAGCCATTCAATAATATTTTTCTCTCACAACAAATCAGCGAACAATACTTTCAGCCATGGCTTATCAGCCAAGCGATCAGGGCGTTACTCTCAGAGGCTCGCGCTCCAGAAACAAGTAAATGATGCAGCCTAAAAATTCAATTTTAAATCCAAATACGATTTAATAATGGAGTAATACACAAGACACAACGCCTAATGCCTTAACGACTTGGACCTGTTCGTTGAAATGCTCAAAAGACACGAATGCGGCAGTCATGGCCAGACATCCGAGTCCACTTCGCCGTTTCAATTACAAACACAGGAGCGAGACTCGGCGAGACACTCTCTGAATCCGCCTGATGAAACTACAAGCTGCTTCAACATAATGCAGCAGAGCACGAGAAGCACAAAGGGGGCGTTACCTTCTTCGGAATACAGGCGGCGGATGGCCCGCGGCGCGCCCCCGATCGGGCTTCGGCCACGCAGGATGACCCCATCGATGTCGAACGCGATGCCGAAGGATGGCCTCGCCGGCGCCGACGCGGAGTGCGAAAAACGTTGTTGGACGAGATCCGACGGCCGGCGGCGCTGCACGGTCTGGAGCTCCGCCCGTGACCGCGACCGCGCCCCACGGACCAGCGCAAAGCGGAAGCCCCTCATGCTGCCCCGCCGTGCTCTAGAAGTTTACAGCTCGTGTGCTCAACGGCCTTCGGCTTCTCAGCGAATGCGAAGCCGTCTGGCTCCGCGCCGTCCGCGGCCTCGAGGCGTCGCTGGTTGGGTGCGCGCGTGGCGCGGTGGCGGCGGGCGAGTTCTAGAATAAGTTTTTCTACTATGGCTGTCGCGTGGGCCACACCTTGTGCAGAACAAACGCGAGCCAGGGGGAACCTAGGCGCAGACACAACCGCATTCTTCTTCCAAGGCTCGAGCCCACCGCGTGGCGACAGCCGCATAACTGCATCCTGGCCACCGAGATCCCACGTAACTACCCCGACTGCCCGAGCTGGCCGGCTCGCCGCCACTGACCACCGCATGGCCGCACGCGCACCGCTCGTCATGCCGCACGCCGCCGCCTGCGCCGGCCCGCTCCCGGCTGCGGCGACCGTGGCTCCGCGCCAGTCCGCGCAGTGTCTCCGCCCGAGGGGGGCTGTCGGCGGCCTCTTCTTCGACCAGCGCCAGCGGACAGAGCGCCCGGTCCGCCACCTCCTCCCTGACGCCAAGTTCGGAGCGATTGGTCGGTACCCCAATCCCCTTTGTCGCTTCGATACCGTCAGTCCGGTTCTCTGAAGAAGTCTCGCGCGCCCACGCTCACTCCTTCAGTCACATGCTGTGTTCGACGCAATTTCCAGGGAGCACCGCGGAGGCCGCGCCGGCGGAGGGGCTCGTGCAGAAGCTGCAGGGGGTCGAGGTGTTCGACCTGAGCGGCAAGGCGGTGCCCATCGTTGATCTGTGGAAGGAAAGGAAGGCAGTTGTTGCGTTTGCCCGCCATTTCGGGTCGGTTCACCGTTTATCTGGGAATTATTCGTTGATTTCTGAGTGACTGCTGTGGCTGATATGTTGGCATGCATGCCTCTGCTTGTTCCGTTTGCAGGTGCGTGCTGTGCCGAAAGAGGGCGGACCTTCTCGCGGCGAAACAGGTTCCATGCGCTGTTCTTCTGTAGCCACTTCAGGGTTTGCCGTTTCATACTTTGCCAGTTGCCGGTGTGCAGTAACAAAATTTGAAATACTTCCCACTTTGCTTAATGCATCAAGGTGCTTTAACAAAACCTTCTAGTTGTACGTTGCCTAGTGGTAGTTTGGCAAAGGGCAATTTTTCGCATGGTATATCTTCTAATGTTGTCAAAGGTGGGGGAGTTCCTTAATGCCCACCTGATATTAAATTGATCCCTCAAAAACAGCCTTAGGTCCGAGGAGGAAGGATATAGATAAATGAAGGAATTGCTTCTTGTTAATTTATGTAGTTTGTTAGTTTCCCATGAAATCAAAGTTGGTTTAAGAACTGCTTTTCCAGTTTTGCTATTTGTGAATCTTCTCATTTTCTTAGTTTAGTAATATTGTTTTTCCTAGAAACAACTTTAGCAAATTAACACAATGGTTTGCGTCAAAAAATTAACACAATGGTTACAGGGTGTGACATATATACGAGGAAAGATTAAGCCACACCTTAGAATAGGCAGCCTTCTCTTTGTTGGTCCCTCTATAATCTGAATTCTGAACTTATTTCTTGGCTTGCCACTAATGTGCAGGAGGTCATGCAAGCTGCTGGAGTTGCTCTTGTTTTAATTGGACCAGGTAGTGTTGAACAGGTATGTTTTCATCTACAGTAAAAGAACCTCATTTCTATATATTTTTTTTAAAATTTGGTGCTAGTTGTGAAATGCAAAATCTACGTGCTCAGCAAGAGTGATAAGTGATTAGCCATCTTATGCATGCAATATGTCTTGTTCGGTTCATAAGCAAGCTGGTATGCAGTTTCTAGAGCATCTTCAAGAGACCCTCTATATTGTTCTTTATCAAAAAAATTAGAAACAAACCAAAAAATCATGCTCAAACAGACTTTCTAAACCACTCTCCATCTTTCCGCTCTCCAAAACCACCCTTCTCGCTCTCCACTAATGGAGAGTTTATATTGCTCTCTAAATTCAATATATGGTAGTTCTACCATGAATTTTTTTCACATAAATAAAATTATTATAGGCCATTGGAGTATAGAGAACGAAATTTAGAAAGCGTGTTGGAGACACGAGAGATTTATAAAGAGAATATTCAAGGGATGGCTCTCCAATGAGATTGAAAGTTTAGAGTGGCTCTTTTAAGGGTGTCTGTTTCTTTATTTACCGCGATTGAGATTGCGGTGATGAATGGCACTTTCTTTTGTTCAGAAATTAGTTAACTTTAGTTTGCTAATTCTGTGAAAATTAATGTTGCCTTCCTTGTGAATATTACTTGAAGTACAACTCATGAAGATGAGCTACAGATTTAAATGAAAAAATTTTGTTGTAATTAAAATATTTTTTAGAACTCCATTTCTGTTGTAAATAAACTAGCATGTCAGTGATTAATTGCATCTTGTTTTTTCTTGATCCAGGCAAAGGCATTTTGTGAGCAAACCAAATTCAAAGGAGGTCCGTTTCTTGAATAACCTCTACTCCAGGCCTTATTTTTGAAGGAACTACTCCAGGCCTTATGGCCACCACTTCTTTAATGAGAGTATAAATAATCATGGAATATGTGCTAAGAGAATATACAAATAAATTTTGTGCGCCTAATATAATAATCAAGGTGGTTTCTATGAAGTTATTAAGTTATCCCATGAGGTTTGGATAACAAACATGTTCCTTCCTGTCTCATGAACATGATATATCTATTTATTTTTACAAGTGTGATTTGCAACTCAGAATAATCCATGGTACACAAGTGGATGATGTTACCTTTACCATGACTTGGTGTGGCTGTATCCAAGTATGTACTCAACTCCTGAAGTAGTGCCAGTAGGAATCACGGATTCTGGGACTGAAATTTACGTCCGACAAATAAAGAGTGTGCCCTACTTTTTGTTTGGAAAAGAAATCAAGTACTGATTTTGTTAGGGCAAGGCTGTTAAGGCATCACCTAGGCAATAAGGCATACCCAAGTCACCATATGACGCCTTGCTGTCTTAAGAACCTTGATTTGGGTGTTTCGTGATAGCTGTCCAATAATAAATAAGCTAAGTAAAAAAGCACAGCCGGATCCTTTTCTTTCTTTCTTTTTTCATAAATGTAAAAAAAATCTTCTCTTGATTTCCTGGTAGGTATTTAAATGTGTAAATCTGTGATGATGTGTATTCTCTTTAATACTTTTTGCTGCAAAACTTCAACTTCTGTACACTGTATAACAAATCTGGTATTTTACATTACAGAAGTGTATGCAGACCCAACTCACTCATCATATGACGCTCTTGAATTTGCATTCGGGTTGTTCTCTACCTTTACGCCAGCGGTAACTCTTATACTGTACTAAATTTTGCATGCTGCGTAGTTTATGTTCCCCAACATATACATAAACGGTTCTTTCCATCATTTCATAGGCTGGCCTCAAGATAATACAGTTGTACAGGGAAGGATACAGGCAGGACTGGGAATTGTCATTCGAGAAGAACACTAGGACAAAAGGCGGATGGTATGTTTGCATTCTGGTTTTGCCCTTTTGCTTTCTTATAATTCTGAGTTGGCTGTTAGAGCTTTTGCAATTGTCTTTTCTACTCTAGGTATCAAGGGGGGCTGATTGTTGCTGGTCCGGGTATTGATAACATCTTGTACATCCATAAGGTCAGTGCTTCTCATACGAAAACTTTGTCCCATTTGTTCTAATCAATAGGGGGAGGGGGAAACCCCTCATGTTCTCCTCAAGAAAAAAAAAATCATGCTATGATGCTGAATGCAACTTCTGTTTTCTGGTATCTCTTTTAACAGGACAAAGAAGCTGGAGATGACCCTGACATGCAGGATGTGTTGGGAGCTTGCTGTTCCTAGAAAATTATTAGTGTCCCCATTGGCCCACTCCCCACACCAAGAGTTACTCCATCACTTATATTGTTAAAGTCAGGTTTTAAGCGGCCCTCAATCTTCAACGATCCTGTTCAGGGTGTATCAACAACAACAACAACATAGCTTTTTGTCTCAAGCAAGACGTATAGATATTTTTTTGGCGTGCGGGGAAAGCCAAGCTACGTGTACATATGTATGGTTCTATATAGTAATTAATGAAGTTCGAGATATCCACTACAGGATTGCTTGATTGCATGTGCTATACTCATATGTCGCGCTGAGTTGTTGTTTTTTTTCCATTCAAGTGGGCATTCAGGCTATCAGCTCGTCTCAGCACTTTCTCAGTCCTCGACGAGTGGACGATGCATTCGTCCCGGGCTCCCGCCGACTACCAGCCTACAGGGATACAAGACGTACGAGACTCGATGTTCTATCTGCTGCTAGACTATACTCCGTACGTCACTAATCCACGCCTGCATCGGCCGCGTACGAGACTTGTTGATGTTCTGTCTGCTGCTAGCGGCTAGCCTTTGCTACACTAATCCACGCCTTCATAGGCCGCGAGGTCGAGTCAGATGAACAAACTGGAAAGGCCCCCAGATGCGGAAGCTCTTCGGCCCACTAGCCCAGCCGAGACGCCGCGCCCGACAGGGCCCTCTTCCGGTCCTCCCTTCTCCCCCACTACTACCCACCCCCAAATCGAACCGCAGCCGCGCTCGAGCTCGAGCTCCAAGCCCCGCCGCCATCTCCGCCGCTCTCCCAAAACCCAGTACTTCCCTCGCCCGCCTTCCGATCTCTCGGTCCTCCCCATGTCGGAGAAAAAGCGCCGCGCCGGGGCGAGCGCGGCCGGCGCCGCATCCAGCTCCAAGAAGCCGCGCGCTTCCTCGGCCGCGTCCTACGCCGAGTCCCTCCGCTCGAAGCTCCGCCCCGACGCCTCCATCCTCGCCACACTCCGCTCCCTCGCCTCTGCCTCCGCTTCCAAATCCAAGGCCGCCGCCAAGTCTCTCGCGGACCACGACCTGTCCGCGGACCCCGCCTCCTCGTACATCGTGGTGGCCGACCAGGACTCCGCCTCCGTCACCTCCCGCATCAACCGCCTCGTCCTCGCCGCCGCGCGCAGCATCCTCTCCGGCCGGGGCTTCTCCTTCGCGGTGCCCTCGCGCGCCGCCTCCAACCAGGTCTACCTCCCGGACCTCGACCGCATCGTGCTCGTCCGCCGCGAGTCCGCGCGCCCCTTCGCCAACGTCGCCACCGCGCGCAAGGCCACCATCACGGCGTGCGTCCTCTCCCTCGTCCACGCCGTCCTCGGGAGGGGCATCCACGTCACCAAGCGTGACCTCTTCTACACCGACGTCAAGCTCTTCGGCGACCAGTCCCAGTCTGACGCCGTCCTCGACGACGTCTCCTGCATGCTCGGATGCACCCGGTCCTCGCTCCACGTCGTCGCCTCCGAGAAGGGCGTCGTCGTCGGCCGCCTCGTCTTCGCCGACGACGGGGACCGAATCGACTGCACGCGCATGGGCGTCGGCGGGAAGGCCATTCCGCCCAACGTCGACAGGGTCTCGGGCATCGAGAGCGACGCGCTCTTCATCCTCCTGGTGGAGAAGGACGCTGCATTCATGCGACTTGCCGAGGACAGGTTCTACAACCGCTTCCCCTGCATCATTCTGACGGCCAAGGGGCAGCCAGATGTTGCTACCCGGCTGTTCTTGCGGCGGCTCAAGGTTGAGCTGAAGCTGCCAGTGCTCGCGCTGGTGGACTCTGATCCATACGGGCTGAAGATCTTGTCAGTGTACATGTGTGGTTCCAAGAACATGTCGTATGACAGTGCCAATCTGACGACGCCGGACATCAAGTGGCTCGGTGTCCGGCCGAGCGACCTGGACAAGTACAGGGTGCCGGAGCAGTGCCGGCTCCCCATGACCGACCACGATATCAAGGTGGGGAAAGAGCTGCTCGAGGAGGACTTTGTGAAGCAGAATGAGGGCTGGGTGAAGGAGCTGGAGACGATGCTGCGCACCAAGCAAAAGGCTGAGATACAGGCCCTCAGTTCCTTCGGCTTCCAGTACCTCACCGAGGTCTACCTGCCTCTCAAGTTGCAGGAGCAGGATTGGATTTGAGAACTCTCCGATGCTTAGGTACGAGATCTTTGGTCTTGTCCGCATTTCTTTGTTCATTGCTGGGCAGTAATTGAAATCGATGAGCTCGCTTGATACTGTCTTGATCTTATTAGTGCATTTCACCAAGTACACAACACAACACTTAGGCACCCTTCCCCATGAGTAAATTAGCAAGATAGAGATCCAGATTGTTCAGTCAAATGTATGGGTTAACCAAGATTGTTATATAGCTGATTTTCTGTTTGTACTTGCAGATATCGGTAATTTCCTTTGCCAAGACCATGCCCTCCGCTCAGTATTTTCGAGGACCAAATTGGCATGAGTGAAGACTTTGCTGTCTAGTTAATCACATGTATATTTGAACACCAGCTGTTGTGTTATTGATTTCTGCCGGAGAACTGTTTCGTAGAAAACATGATATGTACTGGAATTTGATACATAACACAGGTGATAGATCGGTTGGGCCTCCTATCTCGTCGAACTTTGGTTGCTTCGTGTCCTATTACTTCCGTGTTGACATGGAATTATGGAAATGAGGTAGCCCGGTTTGGAAGAAACTGTACTGGAAATTGATATGTAAAAGTATGAAATTCCATGCCTGATGTCTTCAGAAACGCGACAATTAAATTCACAAAACAGAAGTCTGAATGTACTGGACAATAGTC
Organism: Saccharum hybrid cultivar R570; assembly: GCA_038087645.1. Classification (NCBI taxonomy): domain Eukaryota; kingdom Viridiplantae; phylum Streptophyta; class Magnoliopsida; order Poales; family Poaceae; genus Saccharum; species Saccharum hybrid cultivar. Next base: position 1,412,764 of record JAQSUU010000043.1, on the reverse strand, counting down.
GAGACTCTCCATTGCCTGCCAACAAGTCCCTTTTTCAAGTCGTGTCGTGTGCCTGGAATACCAGGAGCAGTAACCTGTTTTCATATGCACATTCAATCCTGGAATAACTGTGCTAATTTACTGGTATACTAAATGGACCAAAAAGGTAGTTTAAGGAAATCTGGAAATGTCACTCTGCAATCCTCACGGCTTTCTTCTTCAACCAATGGTTCAGTGAGTTGATAGGGATTTTTATCATTCCCTGTGGTCTCCTAGTAAATTCTTTGGATATTTGCTCTAAATTACTTCTAGATTTAGTCGGTGCTTTGGGTTTTGATGAAACAGGAGGGCAGCTTCCAGGTCCAATCAAAACTTCAAGACCCAGATCAGCCGTCAAAACAGTAACTATTGCCTGCACGACGTCAACTGCATTAGTTTCAGCTTCAGTTCTTGATGTCTTCTCATGACCCGTGATGATAACCACGTCATCCTGGACCACTCTTCCTGATCAATGTTTCAAAAGGCATTGAGGTATAGGTATCAAAATAGAGGCTTAGCGTCTATGCTTTTTTATTGTAATACGAAAGGAAGTGACAGCTCAACATTACCTAGGAGGTATTGCTCTTTGATCTTCCGAAGAACAGAGAGAACAACAATTCGAGCTTCAACCTGCAGAATACATGTGGTAAGCACAAAAAAAAATCAATGGTTTCTGTAAATCACACATCATTCAAAATCAGTCATCATGTTCATGTGGCAGATCGTTTGCATACCATAACTTGAACTGGTTGGATGTCATTTACCTTTGAAAGGCCACGGACATCAACAATTTGGTTCTGATCAGTATCTTTTTGCAAGACTGTTACAACTTTCTCAAGAAACAAGTTGAATGATTCTTTCCTCTTAGGTTGTAGATCCAAATTGTAAAAATCTTGATTACCACCGCGACTAGACAGAACTCCTTCACACCATTCCACTATTAATTCCTTGAGATAATAGTCATTTGCCTGATACCTGGAAAGGGAAATTATGCTGTCAGTATGTTTCCTACAATGGAATAGTAGAATTAGAAGCAGTAGACACCTAGGCATGAGATAACAACTAAAGCTTCTGTGGATTACATCCTCTGCTGATACCTGTTTGTTGTCAAAATAATTGTAGCTTGGAGCATTTCTAGTTTTCCATTATTTATGGTGTATTCCATGAATTTTACACTAGAGCATTTATATCAAATAAACCTTTGTTCTTTGTTTAATGCAATCACAAATTACTGCCAAAACGGTAATCTTATAATAAGGAAAGAGTAGAGCTCTCGAGGAAAAAGCACTTGTACTGACTTCAAAAGTATCAAAGAAACAGCATATTATCGTTCTAGTCACATACCCTGCTTTCCTCATTTCCTGATATATTGCTAAACACTGCTGGACCTCCTGTAGTGATCCATAATTGCTGCGTGCTGCCAGGAGAGTTTTGTAGGTCACCTGCAAATGAACTACTATGTCAAATGCAGTTTACATCGATGGAATTTTTGCAGGTTGATGTAGAGCAAACCATTCGACTATGCCATGTGTCATATCATAATGTCTAACATCAACAAACAGCAGAGGATATCCAACTAATTGCTAAAGTTAGGGTTTCATTAATTAGGGCTAACCCTAGAAGGGTAGCTATATAGGTTCCATACATGGGCCACATGGGCCTTAGCCTCATGGGTCTAAACACATACTCCAACATCCCCCGCAGTCTGAACTATCGGCGCAGCGGAGTTCGAGGCTGAACAAGAAAGAACACACACAACCCCCCACAGACGCAACTAGCCACCGGTGATGTTGAGGCTGGAGCGAAACTCGACGAAGGTCGAGGACGGGAGGCCTTTGGTGAAGATGTCCGCGAACTGGAAGGTCGTCGGAACATGAAGGACCCGCACCTCGCCCATGGCCACCCGATCACGGACAAAGTGGAGGTCGATCTCTACATGCTTCGTCCGCTGGTGTTGGATGGGGTTGGCGGAGAGGTAGACCGCACTGACATTGTCGCAGTAGATCAGTGTGCTCCGGGAGGGCGGAGTGTGCAACTCAGCAAGCAGCTGCCTGAGCCAGGCGGCCTCCGCCACGCCGTTAGCAACGGCGCGGTACTCCGCCTCGGCGCTGGACCGGGAGACCACCGACTGGCGCTTGGACGACCACGACACCAGGTTGCCGCCCAGGAAGACGGCGTAGCCGGAGGTGGAGCGGCGAGTATCTGGGCACCCCGCCCAGTCAGCGTCGGTGTAGACGACGAGGTCGGTGGAGGAGGCCCGGTGGAGGAGGAGGTCGTAGTCGAGCGTGCCCAAGAGAGCCGTGAGGTGAGGCTCCCGGGGGTCATGCATATGAAGACAGACCTGCTGAACTGCATAGGTGATGTCCGGCCGGGTGAAGGTGAGGTACTGAAGGGCCCCGGCGAGACTCCTGTACGCAGTGGGATCGGCCACCGGGGGTCCCTCAACCTCAGACAGCTTGCCCTGAGTGTCGACCGGAGTGGAGCAGGGATTGCAGTCAGTCATCCCAGCCCGCTCCAGGATGTCCCGAGTGTACTGCCGCTGGTGAAGGAGTAACCCGGCAGGACGGTGCTCAACTGTGACCCCGAGGAAGTGGTGGAGCTCACTCAGATCCTTCATCGCGAACTCCTGCTGGAGAGCGGCGATAATCCTGCGGAGAAGGGGCTCACTGGAGGCCGTGAGGACAATGTCATCAACATAGAGCAGCAAGTATGCAGTGTCAGCCCCATGGTGGTAGACGAACAATGACGTATCAGACTTGGCCTCCAAGAACCCCAGAGTCAGCAAGAAAGCAGCAAACCGGTGGTTCCACGCCCGAGGTGCCTGCTTGAGGCCGTAAAGGGACCTGTTGAGCCGGCAGACCATGTCAGGACGGGTGGAATCGACGAACCCCGCCGGCTGACTGCAGTACACCGTCTCAGTAAGAAGGCCGTGGAGGAAGGCGTTCTTGACGTCCAGCTGGTGGACGGGCCAAGACCGAGCCAGCGCCAACGAGAGCACGGTACGGACGGTGGCCGGCTTGACCACCGGGCTGAAGGTCTCATCGTAGTCGACGCCCGGTCGCTGAGTGAAGCCCCGGAGGACCCATCGAGCCTTGTAGTGCTCGAGAGAGCCATCGGCCCGGCGCTTGTGGGTCCAGATCCACTTGCCGGTGACGACGTTGGAGCCTGGCGGCCGGGGCATTAACTCCCACGTCTGGTTGACGAGTAGCGCGGCGTACTCCTCTTCCATCGCACGGCGCCAGTGAGGGTCCAACAGGGCGTCGCGGACGGAAGAGGGTACCGGGGAGACCACCGCTTCGCCGGTCGAAGCCTCGAGGGCACGAGGCGGCAGTGTGCCAGCCGCGTGCCGTGTCACCATCGGGTGAACGTGTCGCGGGTGTCGGTGAAGCAGCGGCGGGTGGTAGACCGGCGGGGCACCACGAGCCGGCGGGGACTGCTGCGGTGGTGTCGGTATCCCCGGTGGAGAAGGGACCGCGAGCGGCGGTGGCCGCGGCCTGCGCTGGTACACCCGCACCGGCGCGGCGAACCTCGACGGAGGTGCCGGGGCAGGTGCCGAGACGGGATCCGGCGTCGGCGACCGGCACGACCCCCCCGGGGCAGAAGCGGGGGACGAAGGCCCCGGGGCTGCACCAACCGGAGAGGACGGGGCCGCACCCGAGGACGACGGGTCCGGACCCGCTGGGGATCCGGGACAGGTGGCCGGCCCGGCGCGCGGCGAAGCGGTACCTGCAGGAGACCACGAAAACGGTGGCTGGACCACCGGGTCAGTGGGAAACAGGGAGGGAGGGTCAGGGACTGGAGGGGTGGTAGTGCTGGAAAAGGATAAGACAGACTCATCGAACACCACATGGCGAGAGATGAGAACCCGTCAGGAGGTAAGGTCAAAGCACCGGTACCCCTTGTGATCCGGGGAGTACCCGAGGAAGACACAGAGCGTGGAGCGAGGGTCCAGCTTGTGAGAAGAAGTGGCAGCGGTGTTGGGGTAACACGCACACCCAAACACGCGGAGGTGATCGTACCGAGGCGGGTTACCGAAAAGGGCGTGGTGAGGTGTGGGAGCGGGACAGGCAGCGGAAGGAAGGCGGTTAAGAAGGTAGGTGGAGGTGTGCAGGCCCTCAGCCCAGAAGCGAGCAGGAAGAGAGGCCTGAAACAAAAGGGTACGCACGGTGTCGTTGGTGGTGCGAATCATCCGCTCAGCCTTGCCATTCTGCGAAGAGGTGTATGGACAAGACATGCGCAATTGAACACCGTGAGAGAGGAAGAAAGCTCAGGAGGTGGAGTTATCAAACTCGCGACCATTGTCACACTGGACAGCCTTGATGGTGAGGCCGAACTGTGTGGACACCCAAGTAAAGAAGTGAAGGAGTGTGGTAAACGTCTCTGACTTCGCACGGAGAGGAAAAGTCCACGAATAATGTGAAAAAATCATCAACAACCACAAGATAGTACTTATAACCGGAAATGCTCAGAATAGGAGATGTCCATAGGTCGCAATGTACAAGATCAAAAATACGGGCCGCATGGGAAGTAGAACTAGAAAAAGGAAGACGAACATGTCGGCCCAATTGGCACGCATGACACAGTTGCTCATCATGAGCTCGAGTACATGGAAGACCGGAGCTACGACTGAGCTGTATCAGGGCATCACGGCCAGGATGGCCGAGGCGCCGGTGCCAGGTAGTAGAGGAAGTAGAAGCGACGAAGGCAGCTGACAAAACGGGCGGCGAAGGAGACGACGGAGCCGCCGGAAAGCGAAGGGTGTAAAGGGGCCCGGAACTGTCACATCGGAGCAGAGGACGCCGGGAAACCAAATCCTTTACAGTAAGACCAGAAGAGTCAAATTCCACAGAACAAGAATTATCAGTTGTAAAACGTCGAATAGAAAGAAGATTATGAACCATAGAAGGAGCAACAAGAACATCAGGAAGACGAAAGGAGCCATGAGCACCGACGGTACCCACAGACGAGACTGGAATACAAGAACCATTTGCGACCATAATGGACGAAGGAAGAGAGGAAGAGGGAGAGTGAATCGACGAAAGTATACCGGGGTCAGGAGTGGTGTGGTAGGTGGCCCCCGAGTCAGCGATCCACTCGGGTCCGACCGGAGGTGTCAGGCCCATGGTGCTGAACGAGCGAGCCAGGGCCGCCTGGTCCCAGCCGGTGACCCCCGGTGGAGTCCCTGAGGGTGGAAACCACGGCGTAGCCTGGGGTTGACCCCCCCCCGGCCACCCCCTCCACGGCGACGACGAGAGCCACGCCCCCCACCTCCGCTCGGCCCGGAGGGAGGAGGGCCCATGAGAGACGACGGTGACGGAGCGGACGATCGCGGTGTAGCAGGAGGACGCGGTGGAGGAGCTGCCAGAGCCATCGAGGACCCCGGAGAAGCGGCAGACCCCGGCTGGATCCCCTGCGTGAGCTCCTCCATGACGAGATCGTCACGGACCTCCAAGAAGGTGGGGAAGGGCCGCTGACGGGTGATCCACGTCCGGAGGTGGGCGTAGCGGTCGCTGAGCCCCCGGAGGACGTTGAGGACCAAGATGCGATCCTCCACAGGCCACCCGAGATCCCCCAGGGAGTCCGCCATGCCCTTCATCCGACGGCAGAACTCGCCGACGGAGAGGTCACCCTGGACGAAGGTGCGGAAGCTCGCGTCGAGACGCAGAGCCCGGGCCTCGGCGTTGCCCAAGAACTGGCCCTCAAGGGCAAGCCACGCCTGGCGCGCGTCAGGGGAGGTGCGGACGAGGTCGTGGAGGTCTAGAGAGATCGTCCCCAGGATCCAGGAGAGGACGATGCTGTCGAGACGGAGCCACGACGGGGTCTGGATGGCGACCGAGGCGTCGACGAGGACGTGGTCGTCGCAGACGTAGCGGCGAAGGGTGAGAAGCACCAGATCCCGCCAGCGGACGTAGGAGGGCGACTCCGGCTCGAGGACGACCGGGACGAGGAGGCGAATGTTCTGGACCCCCCCGGCCTGGTAGTGAAGCTAGGCCACGAGCGGATCGGCCGGGTCGTGCCACAGGACGGCGGTGTGGGAGAGACGGCGACCCGGTGAGGCAGAGGAGGCCCCAGCACCCGGCGAAGCAGGAGGGGCGAGAAGCTGCTCCGCCTCGGCGATCTGGCGGGCCAGAGCGTCGGCCGCATCGCGCTCGCGCGCCTAGATGGCGGCGGCCGCACGTACCCGAGACTGCCCCTCCGCGGCGGCAGCCCGGGCGGCGACGAGTGCGGCGGCGAGGACGGAGTCCGGGCGAGAACCATCAACCGCAGCGCGGGACACCATGGGGCCGTAGCCGCCGGGCAGCAGGGGCGCCGACCGTCATCAGTGGTGACGTCTTGGGCGCCGGGGAGGGGCTGCTGCTCCGGGCGGGCCGGCTGATGGGTGGCCGGCGGATGGCGGGCCTGCTGGAGCAGCTGCTGCTCGGCCGGCTGGAGCGGCTGGAGCGGCTGGAGCGGCTGCTGCTCAGGCGGCTGGAGCGGCTGGGCTGGGTGGAGTCCCGGGCGGGGATCCAGGGAGGCGGGGTGGGGAAGGGAGCCGCCCACCCCAGGGACGGTCCCAGCCGGGTGCAGGGAGCCGCCAGGCGGGGCGTCATGGCCGGCGGCCAGCGCCTGCGCCACCGGCGACCGGACAGCAGGGTGGGAACCAGAGGCGGCAAGGGCAGGAGCAGGTGCGGCCAGGATTTGGGCCCAGGTAGAAGAAGAGGAGAGGAGGGGGAAGTGGCTGGAGAGGGAAGGGTGAGGGGGAGGGGCGCCGGCCATGGCCGGCGGCGGCCAGCAGGGGCGGCGCACCCTGTGGCGGCTGGAGAGGGAAGGAGCAACCTAGGCTGCTGATACCATGCTAAAGTTAGGGTTTCATTAATTAGGGCTAACCCTAGAAGGGTAGCTATATAGGTTCCATACATGGGCCACATGGGCCTTAGCCTCATGGGTCTAAACACATACTCCAACACTAATCAACCCAAATAACTTGACACCAATAAATTATGCATGCATCCTAAGCATTTAGCAGTCAGCAAGCTACTCTGGATGAAATAAACACATTAGTACAAGCTACTCTGGATGAAATTAACAACACATTAGTACAATATATAAAGCCTAAGCTTTCATAAGAACCTTAAATGCTGCCAGGTGCCAAATAGCTCATGGGCCAAACAATAAATGTTAAATGTTACATCAGGAAGCATCAAATCTTATAGTTAAGGAAAAGCAAAGCATCAAAGCTTTGTACCTAAATTTTAGATAAAACTCACCAAATTGGGCTTCAGTTGGTGTGTTTTCATTTCTTCAAACAAGTGCAGTGCTAACTTCAAATCTTTGTTTTCAACACATGCCTGGAGAATATTATAGCAAAAGCTTACTGGCAGACCATAAGTCGATAAATAAAAAAGAAGTGCCCATTAACCAAGTAAAAGGTGTTGTCCAGTGACCAACCTTAATAGCAACAGTATATGCAGAGACATTAAGTCTCATCCCAACTCGCTGCATTCTCCTTAGTGCCTATGTCAAAAAGAAAAGGATAGCAATATTAATTTATTATTTATTGGGGAAAACTAAAACCAAAACAATCCACATTAAGAAATAACAAGGAAGTGTCATCTTATGTTTATTATGTTTATCCACATGAAAAAAATAACATGAACATTGTCAACAGTGTAAGGGCAGTACTGAAAAATGGAAAGGCATGCCACATAGATAGGAGCATCTTCTGCAACTGTGATACTGAGAGAGTGAATTACCATGGAATGCAAATTAAAGATCATTTGCAGCCAGAACTCCACAGGCTATTTCATAAAATAATTCAGTATCTATTCCAACATCTATTTAATCTATTAGTTCTTTGATTCTATGTCCACAAGAGGTATATCAAGTTTTATAAAGTGGAATACTTCAACAGGATACAAACGGGGAAGGCATATATTTAGTTGACACAAAAGTTGATATAAGGCCAAATGTCATAGCAGATTATATTGTGCAAAAGATTTCAACATAAAACTTTGAAGCATGAAACCTGAACAGCTCCATCCCTATTTTGAGAAGTTCCATAAATATCCATGAGTATAGCCCAGCTAATAAGATCAGGACAAAGGCCATTCCGCCTCATTTCGTTCATTACAGACTTTGCACGTTGTGCATTAGTACCACAAGCCTTCATCAAGATGTTATAGGTTGTGACTGTTGGCCTGAATGGAACCACCAATATAGTACTGCCATTACTAGGATACTCTTTACAGAATGTAAAGCCACCATGAAGACCTCTCTTCTGTTCAGGGGATAGAGATATCTTGATACCAGACTCCTTCCAACTGTAGAACAAGCGGAAAGCTCTATCGTATTGGCATGACTTGACACAAGCAGTAAGGATAATATTGAAGCATGGGGCAGTAGGTTGGCACCCATCCCTTATCATTTCTTCAAGGATCTCCATTGCACGATCAACCAGACCAGAATTTGCGTAAGCGTTGATTAACGATGACCATGTTACTAGGTTAAGACGAACCCCATTCGCTTGCATATCCTCTTTGATGTTGGAAGCCATCTTCCACATTTTTGCATCTGCAAACACCTGGAATTTAAAGAGAAAAGAATTCTGGAAACCATAAAAAGCCATAATGCATGGACAACAATAACAAGAGTCCACATACCTTCATCATTGTACTATATGTGAAAACATCTAGCTTCAAAAGGCCATCACGTTCCTTTTTCTTCATTTCCTCGTAAATTTCTTGAGCCAAGTTAAATTCTCTGGCATTGCAGCATGTCTTCAGAAGAATATTATACGAAATCAAATCAGGAGGGACACCGAGATTCTGCAAAAGCACAAAATGGTGTAAACAGTAGCTTACAGTCAGTGTGCGTCTGTGCTGTGCATAAGATTATAGAACGTATTCAGTCATGAATGAAGGAAAAGTAAATCAAAGGAACAACCAAACGCACAGTGTAAACATTTTTTAGTGGATATAATTAAAAACAACATGAACAAGCATGCAATAGCAAACAGAAATTGGGCAGAATATAGCGAATTAGAAGAACTAGTTACAATAGGCTGGCACAAAAAAGGCAAAATGTGATGCAACAGAATCAATTTGCATGAAGCTAAAACAACCTACCTATGAACAGCAACAGTAAGGTAGAAGATGCATTACTTGCATATGCTTGTAGACTGAAAAGTTGTAGCTCAAGCTATGGGCATTAACATTCATTAGGCTGTTGAAGACGTAGGTATTTGGAGTAATTTTATCCACAAGCAGCCCCTGCATATGATTCACATACTTTTAGAGACACCTTATTAACTTTAAATATACAAAACTCTCTAAACTTAGGGAACCTATTATTTCTAATTCTATGAATATATCTACAAATGTAAAGAAGCAAACCCAGCTAACAACAAATTAACTGTAGTTGTTGCCCAGACATGAACTCAGATGTGGTAGGAAAACCCAGAGGGCAGCTTGGCCATGGGCCGCTTGGATTGAATTGGAAAATTGCAAGTCTTGAAATACAAGAAGATGTGCCACTGCTTTTATACAGCAAAAGTGGCTTTAGCTACTACTACCTACTCCTTAGCATATTCTGCTATGTAAAGGAGATGCTTTGATCCCCAGCTTGGAAGCCAAGGAACCTGAACCTGAATACTACTTGACAGTAAACAGTAAAGTGCAGAAAGTAAGATACAAGTAGCTAGGCTTAACTATCAATCTCCCCCTAAGCCTAGTACTGAGTGATCTGCTTCGGACCAATCCTCCTCATCTCCTGGAACTTGGCCTTGCCTAGCGACTTGGTAAGTATGTCTGCAAGCTGATCAGTAGTGGCGATGTGGTTGACCTTGATGCTCCCATCCTCCAAGCAATCCCTGATGAAATGGTACTTGATCCGAATGTGCTTGCTCCTGTCATGGAAGACCGGGTTTTTAGCCAGAGCCAAAGCAGACTTGTTGTCCACCTTCAACTCCACCACATCCACCTTTCTGCCAAGCAGCTCCCCAAGCAGCCTGGACAGCCAAGAAGATGTGCCAAAGCTCCTGTGTTGCAGCAGTGGAGGTGGCGATGTACTATGCCTCGCAGCTTGACAACGCCACAACCTTCTGCTTGATTGACTGCCAGCTGACCAAGCAGTCACCAAGGAAGAACATAGTTCCACTGGTGCTCCTGCTTGTATCAATGTCACCGGCGAGGTCACTGTCGTAGTAGTCGATGAAGCGCGCCGTGCCGGGTGCCCTCTTGTAGTGCAGACCGTAGTCCAGGGTCCCAACCACGTAGCGGAGAACGCGCTTGACGGTTTGCAGGTGCTTCACCGTGGGCCGTTCCATGAAGCGGCTCAGGTACCCGACGGCGAACGCCAAGTCTGGCCAGGTATATGCACGAGGTACCGGAGGCTTCCGACGAGCCGCCGGTAGTGCGTGGAGTCCACCTCCTCTGCCTTGCTCTCACGATTGAGACGGAGCTTTTCTTCCATCGACGTGTGGGCGGGATTGCAGCCGACCATCTCGCCGAGCTTGAGGATCCGCTTGGCGTAGTGAGCTTGACGAAGGGTGATGCCGCCAGTATCCTGGAGCACCTCGATGCCGAGGTAGAAACTGAGGAGCCCGAGGTCGCTCATGTCGAACTTGTCCTTCATCTGCGCCTTGAACTTCTTCACCTCTTCTTCCTCTGCGCCGGTGATGATGAGGTCGTCGACGTAGATGCCAACGAGCAGGTTGGTGCACCCGCTGCCCCGCCGGTACACAGCCGCCTCATGCGCGCTCTGGTGGAAGCCCATCGCCTTCAATGTGGCGTCCAACTTCGCATTCCAGGCATACAGCGTCTGCCACAAGCCATAGAGAGCCTTGCGCAGGCGGTAGACCTTGTCTTCCTTCTCGGCAACGGCGAAGCCCGGCGGCTGACGCACGTACACCTCCTCCTTGAGGTTGCCGTTCAGGAATGCGGACTTCACGTCCATGTGCACCCGCAACCCTTCTTGAGCTGCCACTTGCCAGTGCAAGGAAGACACGAACCGACTCCATGCGCGCCGCCGGAGCGAACGCATCGTCGTAGTCGATGCCCTCCTGTTGGACGAAGCCCCTTGCCACCAGCCGTGCCTTGTGCTTGGTCACCTCCCCCTTCTCATCTTTCTTCAATTTGAAGACCCACTTAAGGGTAATCGGGCGGTGATCGGTGGGCGGGTCGACGAGCTCCCAGGTCTTGTTCTTCTCCACCGCCTGGAGCTCTTGCTTCATGGCAGCCACCCACGCTGGATCTCCCTGAGCTTCCGCGTAATTGGTTGGCTCGCCGACGTGTGTAAGATGCAGCTGGGCGAAGAAGCGCGGTGCTAGCCCTGGAGGAGACTCATCGCCGATGATGTTGGTCACCATGCGGTAACGAAGAGGCTCATTGTCATAGAACGCGTCCAGACGGTCCTCGTCGCCCTCCGGAGGCGTGGCGAGCTCGACGTGGGGCTGATCAGCGGGCGGTGGCGTAGCAGTAAGGGAAGGAGCGGATGCTGCTGCCAAAGGCGCAGCTGACGACACCGGCAGAGGTGTGGCGGCCGCTGCTGCCATGCTCCCGGACTCCCCCGGAGCTGGTGACGGCGAGCGCGGCGAAGCAGGGATCGAAGCAGAGGCCGAAGCAGAGGAAGGCGACGAAGACGCGCCCTGCGCTCCCCCCCGCTCCTCCACTCCAGAGATGCTCGACGGTGAACTCTTAACCCGCCGAAGCAGAGCCTTCTCCTTCTTTGAGCCAATCCCATCCGCGGCTCTCGTCGAAAACGACGTCGCGCGCTATACGCACGCGCTGAGTCGCCGGATCCAGGATGCGATATGCCTTGGCGCCGTCGGCGTACCCGATGAAGACACCCGAGCGGCTCTGATCGTCGAGCTTCCTCAGCTGAGTGAGCTCCTCGGCGAAGGCGAGGCAGCCGAACGTGCGTAGATGACCCACCGCCGGCGCCTTGCCGTGCCATGCTTCATAGGGCGTCTTGCCCAGCAAGCTCTTGGTGGGCGCCCAGTTCAGGAGATGGACCGCAGTCACCACGGCCTCCCCCCAGAACCGCGCCGGCAGGTTCCTCTGCTTCAGCGGTGCCCGAGCCATGGCCACCCCATCTGATTCCGCCTCTCCATGACCTCGTTCTGCTGCGGCGAGTAGGGGGCACTGTAGTGGCGCTGGATGCCTTCATCCGCGCAGTAGGCCGCGAACTCCCCGGCGGTGAACTCCCGCCCGTTGTCAGTGCGGAGTACCCTTAGCTTGCGCCCGCTCCCCTTCTCAGCCACGGCCTGGAGATGTTTGATCGCGTCCGCAGCCGCGTCCTTAGTCGTCAGGAGCGCCAAACACATGTACCGCGTGGCGTCATCAACCAGCAGCAAGAAGTAGCGCCTGCCGCCGGGAGTCGCCGGCGTCACTGGGCCGCAGAGATCGCCATGGACGAGCTCAAGCGGCTCCTGCGCGTGGTACTGGGCCTCGACTGGGAACGGAGCTTGGCGGTGCTTGGTGATGACACAGGTGTCGCAGAACTGCCCGACGTGGCTGATCGCCGGCAGGCCGCGCACCATGTCGTCCTTAGAAAGCTTGTGGAGGGCGTCAAAGTGGAGGTGGTCGTAGCGCTCATGCCAACGCCATGCTTCATCATCCTTGCGCGCGGCGAGGCAGAGGGGCTTGGCCCTGTTGAGGTGGAGGATGTAAAGGCGATTGGCGCCGCGCCGCACCTTGACGAGAAGATGGCGGCGCCGATCCCAAATCCTCAGGACACCATCTTCAATTTCCACTTTGATTCTCCCTCGTCCAGCTGTTCGAGACTCATGATCGAATTGCAGAGCGCCGGGATGTAGTAGACGCCGTGAAGCACCCAGTGCTCGCTGGTCTTGGCCTCGAAGACGATGGACCCGACACCGTGGATCTCCACCTTCGACTCGTCGCCGAACCTCACCGTGCCTCTGGCCGAAGTGTCCAGGTCGATGAAGAGGTCGCGACGACCGGTCATGTGATGGGTGGCGCCGCTGTCCAAGTACCAGCCGTCAAGCTTATTGCCGTCGGCGCCGGTGTTGAGGAAGGCACGGGCCCGCGGCTCCTCGAAGTCGAGGTCGACAGCGGACTAGTTGCAGAAGGTTGAAGCTTGGACCTTGCCGCCGCTCCCTTCCGCGTCCAACTCCAGGAAGTTGTGCGCGAGAAACAGAGCAGCGTCCTCCTCTGCTTGCGCGACATTCGCCGCCGCGCCACGGTCCCTATCACGATCGCGCCGGGGATGGGGGTAGTCGCGTGCCTAGTGGCCGGCACGGTTGCAGTTGAGGCAGGTGTCGTCGCGGTTCGCCCTACGATCCCCGCCTGTGCCTCCTGCCTTGTCCGCCTGTGCTCCGCCGCCGCCGCCATCGCGATCCCCCTTCAACTTGTTCTTCTTGCCGCCGCAAGGACGCCGTCGGCGATCTTTCGATGAACCAATGCCCTCTTCTTTTCTCGAAGGCGCGCCACTGCTCGACGGTGTACAGCAGCTTGCCTCTGACGACGGCGGGCTCGGCATCCGGCGCCTGCTCGCGGTCTTGCGCCGCCTTGAGCCGCCCGGTGACGTCCTCGACGGTGAGCTACTCGAAATCAAGGAGCGTCTCGATCAAATTCACGATCTGCGCGTACCTTTTCGGCATACACCGGAGAAACTTCTCCACGACGCGCTCCTCCGTCAGGTTGGTGTCGCCGTTGCGCGCCATCTGCTCCATCAGGTTGGTCAGCCGAACAGTGAAGTCCTCGACTTGCTCGCCGAGCTGAAAGGCGAGAGCTTCCCACTCTCCCCGGAGCCGTTGCAGCGTCGCCCGGCGCACGCGGTCACCGCCAATCCTTTGTGTCGCAATCGCGTCCCACGCCATCTTCGCCGTTGGCTTGTTGGCGATGATGGCGGCGAGCTCGATGGGGACGGAGGCGCACAAAGCCTCCAAGGCCCTGCGATCGTCGTCGTAGATGACGCCGCCGATGGAGACCGCCTCCCACAGCCGCCGTGCTTGGAGCTTCACCTTCATCAGCGGGCTCCACTCGTGATAATTTGACTTAGTGAGCATCAGCCACGGCGTTACCGCCCTGGAGTCACGGTAGACGGTCTGCAGCACCGGCGAGCGCCCGCGACAACCATGACGCCTGTCTGGTGACGGCGACTGGCTGCGGCAATGCGGACTGCGCGACCCTCCTCCTGCCGATGCCGCGTCCTCCCGCTCCATCTCCGCGCGAAGCGCTGCAGCGGCTGCCTGCTGGGCTATGGCTGTCGCAGCCGTAGCCGCTGCCTCTGCGGCAGCAAGGCGCGTCACGCAGTCGCCTCCTCCAGCCCCTGCTGCGCCACCTGGAGCTCTCGGTGGACATGGCTCTCACTCACTAGAACCCTAGGCTCTTGATACCAATTGTTGTCCAGACATGAACTCAGATGTGGTAGGAAAACCCAGAGGGCAACTTGGCCATGGGCTGCTTGGATTGAGTTGGAAAATTGCAAGTCTTGGAATACAAGAAGATGTGCCACTGCTTTTATACAGCAAAAGTGACTTTAGCTACTACTACCTACTCCGTAGCATATTCTGCTATGTAAAGCAGATGCTTTGATCCCCAGCTTGGAAGCCAAGGAACCTGAACCTGAAAACTACTTGACAGTAAACAGTAAAGTACAGAAAGTAAGATACAAGTAGCTAGGCTTAACTATCAGTAGTCAATGAGGGATATCAAGTACCTCAAATATAATTCGAGCCTGTACAGAAGAGCCACAATGGCCACATATATCTATTATACTTCGGCATGCAAACATATTGATGCCTCCAAGCTGGTCCTTAAGCGCTCCAAAGATCAATAAAGCATTTTTCAACTCCTTTCTTTTTCCAAAAGCTTCCATTGTATTGCAGAGTAAAAGTTGGGAATTAGGAAATATGCGTGCATACCTACATGTCGAAAAACAATGCATTGCAGGTATCAAGATTGATGGAAAGAGTATGAAATTTTAACAAATCCCCAGAGTATGATCCAAGGATGAAATCCACATAGTGCATAAAGCTTAAATCTCCCGCAAGAAACATGCTAACACTAACATCCTTGAAGTAATCATCATATGTTTAGTTGACAGAATTCAAGCCATATTAAATAAAGATGTGATAAGTATGATCACCTCATAGCTATATCTGGGTCACGCTGCTTGACAAATATTTTCAGTACATCCATGGGGTTCACAATGCCTTGAACATAGAATCCATACCCTAAACAAATTAGATCAAAGAAAAATATTAACAACAATTGAAGATTTAATGAATTGCCATCTAAAGCATGGGTAAGAGAGAATTGATAGCAAAAAAAGGTACTCCCTCCATTTGAAACTATAAGATGTTTTGGGTTTTCTAGACATATTGCTTTTACTATGTATCTAGACATAGTGTATGTCTAAGTGCATAGCAAAAGCTATGTATCTAGAAAACCCAAAATGTCTTATAGTTTGGAATGGAGGGAGTACAAATGAAGAGTGTTGCCAACTACGCAGGATGTACAACAATGAAGACTTTCAGCAAACAAAATATAAGAAAATAGTATGTTTGGTAACATGCATACGAATGCACCTCATCAGTAATTATGCCAACCATACATTGTACAATAATCAAACGCAGAATTCCAGAACATAAACAGCACTATATAGCAAGCAAATAGCTGATAATTATGTTTTGTCTGCATGTCCAAGTCATTAAGAATGATAACATCTTTATTCTTAGCAGTAGTGCTGCCAAGTTCTAATAAGTTCTGGAAGAAACTAAAAAGAGAAGGGGCGCATGCTTAATTTAAAGCAGGATTTTATGCAATATATGTACATGAAAAAATGACATCCTGCGCAACAAAAATGAGATGTATCATCTCACCAATTAAACAGGTAACCAGATAGAAACCATGAGTCAACTGCTAGCTAATGAAATCAAACAGATCGATTATCTCGCTGAAATTAGCATCCTAACTGCAGTTTTTAATACTGACAAGCCAATTCGTGCATGAAAACTACTAAACCACCTAAACCATTCAATAAACTAAAGAGATTGATGCATCTAGCATGAAAACTACTACTCCTACTGATTAGAAATTGAGAGATCCACATCCGCCCTGAGGCACGTCTAAGAACATGGTAAGCAGGTGATCATCAGTGCATAAAGCTACATTAGCAAACCAATCGGCAATCGCGATTAATGCACCAACCAAGGTAGGTGAATCAACTAGCTGAAGCATAGACTTCATGCCAACATTATGATATAGGGGGAAAACCCTAACTGCAGCATAGACATAAAGAGATTGGGGGCAATATTACGAGATAGCGCCTCGACGACCTCCACAAACTCCACCATTCGTCGCTCCTCCAGCAACATCCGGCAGGCGCCGGCGACGGCGTCGGACGCGTCGGCGTCGAGCATCTCGACTGCGGGGACGCGCACGCGCTCGGCGTCTCGGAAGAACTCGAGCACGAAGGGCAGTCCGCGCTCGCTGACAGCGGCGGCGACGCCGCGCGACAGGAGACGGGCGCTGATGCGCGCCGCGAAGCTGGGGTCGTCGCCCGCGGCTGCGCGGAGGCCCTCTGCGGCGAGGAGGAAGTCGCGGAGGCGGCCGGCGCCCGCGAGGTTGGATGCGACGCGGGCGTAGTACTTGATGGCGGCGGGGTCGCGACCGACGCCGACGTCGGAGAGGAGGGGGAGGGCCTTGGTCCTGGGTTTGAGTTTAGGTTTGGGGTTGGCATTGGGGGTGGGGGTGGGGGTGGTGGGTTGCGAGCGACGACGGCGGCGGTGGGAAGGGGACGGTGGCTGCGGGGACGAGGAGGTCATGGCCAAGG
The DNA here is from genome assembly GCA_038087645.1 of Saccharum hybrid cultivar R570. Classification (NCBI taxonomy): domain Eukaryota; kingdom Viridiplantae; phylum Streptophyta; class Magnoliopsida; order Poales; family Poaceae; genus Saccharum; species Saccharum hybrid cultivar. The sequence goes on along the minus strand of JAQSUU010000043.1, from coordinate 1,395,967 downwards.
CCATGGCGGGGGAGTGGGACTGTGGGAGTGGAGATGGAAGCGTGGTGGGTTTTTGGGTGGCGCGGATTTTATTCGTTTGGATAGAAAGCTGACTGTGTGGAGTGGAGTGGAGTGGAGTGGAGTTGATACTATTTTTAAAATAATTTACTCAGATTTAAAATAACTTAATATGAAAGATATCTATAAATGTATTTTATAGAGGTAGTAATAAAAAATCAAGGAAACAAAAGAGCACAAAAGGTGTTCTAAAATCGCGAGACGTGAGTTAAAATTGAGGACTACGACATATTTGGCTCTCCCGTGAGCAAGCAAAATATTAACTGCACGAATTTGTAAGTGTTTGGCAAGAAAACCAGACACATGGCCTCTCTTAGAATCTTCGTTGGGGAAGGCAATACAGTAACCAGCAAATAAACTAAACATGCCCTTACTCGTTAGTAGCTAGCAATGGGTGATTTTAGATGACATTTTCATTTCATACTACATGGATGTCTGGTGAAAGTTGTTTTGTTGTTGAATCTTTCAACCACAAGTCCATATATTACTTTCCAAACTTTCTTTAAATTCTTATGTTTGAATTCTCAGTTTTAAGGTGAAAGTGATAACACAGTTTAAACTTTCAAGTTAAAGCCACTCCACCCATTTTTCACGACCGTCTTGTAGCATGTTTTTTATTAATAGGGAAAAGATACCTGTAACAGAACCGACCAAATTATAAGAGCACAAGTACAAAAACAAGCACCGAAGCGCTTAAATTTTCGAACTTGAGCCCATATAATCCCGGTAGTCAATCGAAACCACGAAGGATTTCAACCCAACTTGCTTACAACCAGGATCGCATCATTCAACATACAACATCATACGTTACATTTCACAAGTAGTTCTGAAATAAGTTTACACAAACGGAGTCGCAATTATTACAAACCAAGTTTATAAAAGTAGCGGAAGCATAACACACACCAGTTGTTATCTACTGCCAGTCTTGATGATCAACAACCCGCAAAAGCATGAGGAAAGTACATAAAAGATGATCACGCCCAAGTGATCTAGTCTTCTTCACCCGCAGGGTGGAGACAAGTTTTGCAGAAGCCTTGATAGAGCATATCATCTGCAACAGGAGGGAATAAACCCTGAGTACTGGAATGTACTCAGCTAGACTTACCCGTCGAAAACCAGAAATAAGATGACACCAAGGATTATGCAAGGCTTACCCAAGAGGCTAGCTGACATAACATTTTGCATAAAGGCATAAGTAATTTAAACTCTTATCGCCTGTACTAGCAGTTATTTTTAGCATTTACCTGTCATCTATCTTAGCACATGTACTAAACATGCACTTGATTATAATCAAACAATTATCATCATTATATCCAGAGTAGGTATGAATTGTGGCAACATTGTATCATTCCCTTAACCACCGATTCATTTAATGAGATCTACGTTGCCGCTGCTCAAGTCAAGTGCTCACTAACCGGGAGCGACGGCGATTCGAATCGAATTCCTATCCAGCTGGAGGGGTATTTCTAACACTCACCGAGTCACGCCTGGCGAAGGCTGCTCAGGTCATCTTTTGTACAGTTCAGGAATCGTGGGCCCGAATAATGTCGCGTCCCCAAGGGCGACACTCTGTCAGGTGATAGGGACTCTAACCCCCCCCTTGGTCTCACGCCAATGTCCCCAAGCACATCCTTTCTCTCCTCCAAGATGCAACCTACCATTCGATTCCCGGCCTGAACCATACTACTCGACTTCGCGGTCGGAACGGCTTATCCGGCCAACTAAGTGTTAGACTGTGTTCAACATGACTCAAGGACGTACAGCGAATCGGTCCTTAAACGACTCAGACGGGCATAGCTCCACACCCAAGACGTGAAGTGTCTTGCGGCTGTACTATCGAACTCCCGCCCGGTCTCAATTTCATTTTAAGGCATGGTTCCATCCACGATAGCCATAAAGCCACTCGTGACTCGGGGATGACCGGAAATCACCCGACTTCTACCGAACTAAGCAGGGCTAAGCATTGACACGTGCCTAAACCTAATATAGGATTAAGTACGATATCTGGACAAGGACAGGTATAATGCAACAAGTGTTTTCATATAACTCCTACAACTTAATGCAGTAAACAATTAAAAGTACTCAAGATTAATTTATAAAACAGTAGGTTCAGCATGCACCGGGGCTTGCCTTTCAGAAAAGTTGAAGGCCGGTGGTCAAGGCACTCCGGCAAGTCTTCAGCGACGTCTCCTTCGCCTGCTGGATCCTCGGGCTCCTGCTACTCCTGGTTCTCCTCCGGAATTACAGGCTCGAATTCGAGGAGAGTTACTCCCTCCGGTACACCTATTGCATGAATGCACAATAAATACCATGGATGCATAAATGGGTGCAACATGCTCGGAATGAAATGCATTTCAGAAATAAAATACTCTATTCAAGTTATTTTATTAGTACGTGCAAATCTCTTCTCCGGTGGAGAAGTACTTACCTAATCTACCCAACCTAAGATATAGTTGTTCCTCTTCGGTTAAGGCCCTAACACCTAACAAACACAAGAGTAACATTACTTAGGGTACCACAGTAAGTTATTCTGGACAGCAGCTCAACGATTCTGACATAACTGAAGATTCCTATCTCCAAAAGATATGATCTAAGATAATCTGGAAAGCTTAAGAAATGTATCACAAAATGTTTTCAGATCACAACACTAAATTCCAAAGTGTACCTAATCGAAATTCCGAAGTTCCAGAATCTGTTCTCTCTAAACAGAGAGCAGTCAATTCTGGACTGACACTTTAAACAGCAATAACTCTCAAACTACTAAGTTAAATGCTCCCAAATTTTGACACAAGCTCATTCATAATTTTTACTACAACTTTGGTATTTACAAGTTTTCCAGCAACCACCTTTATCCAAGGCAAAACCTAGAAATACTATCAGCTGTCCAGAAAACCGAAAATTGCAAAGATTAAATATTTATTAATGTGGCAAACATCCTCTAAGACCAAACTAATACTACTACAAGTTCACAAATGTCACAAAAACACCAGAAAGTAAGGTGTGCCCACCTAGAATATTTATTTAAACCCATTTCTTAATTTACTTAAGTAATTAAGTGGAATTTCAAACATATATGTAAACTGCTCCTAAAATTCTACAAAAATTACAGGGGACTCTCTGACCCAAGAAGAGGCTACTGTAAAAATTTGAACTAAATTTATTCACAGGAACTTCCTACACAAAATTCCCAAGCCAAAAAGGCTGATTTTTGTATAAATAACAAAGCACAGTAAAAAGTGTCAAACAACAGATTTCTAAATTTTCTTAGACTCTCTAGGGTACCAAGACATTCTCCAAAAATTTATAAGAACATTTCACATGTAGAAAAATTACTAAAATTCATTTAAGTATTTCCTAGAATAACAAGATAACATTATAACTTGAAAAGTACTTAAGCACTGCTGCCCAAATTTTTACCAGAGCTAAAGCAAGTATAAAACAGTCTACCCACCAAATTTCATAATTTTTGGAATACTACAGCTCAAGTTATATATTTAACAAATTTGTATTCATTTCAAAACACACTTGAAAGATCTATTTAATTCTCCTAGAAATTAAATATCACATTCCAGATTTATATTTTTCGAAAATACTACACATCCTGTAGATCCCAACAAAATTTATCTCATAATTTTTGGGCAAGTAAAACCCTAGATCTACATTTTCCAAACTTAACCACATTTCTGTAGCAATATAACTAAAAATGAAAAAGATCTCATTTATACTGGGCCGGCCCGGAAGACGCGGCCCACGACTCGCGGGCGCGGCCTGCTCGGCCGTCCCGCCCGCGCGCGCGCTCTGACGAGCGGGCCCCACTTGTCATCAAGACGAAGGCGGGGGAGGAAACGGTCGACGGCAAGCTCGCCGCCGGCGGCAGCTCCGGCGAGACCAAGGACACAGACACGTTCGCCTCATCCATGCGAACCTAGGGGTGCTACTAATTGGAGCAATGACTGCGGCTATGGAGGATGGTGGCGTGCATGGCGGACGGCCGAGGGAGACGTCGGTGCTCCGGCGAGGTCCGGCCATCGTAGGCGCAACGAAGCTCGGTACGAGCTTCTTGGACTCACGAGGAGGCTGAGGGAATGGAGAAAAAGGGGTGAAAGGGTGAAAGGTCCTAGATGGCTAGAGGGGGGGTGAATAGCCTATAAAAATTCTACAAGCACCACTAAGCAAACTTGTTAGAATAACAAACGGCGTAAAGCGAGTTTTGCTTAGCCAAAGGTTGTGATGCAAGCCTCCTATCCACAAGTCTAGTAGATTATGATCTCTAGTTCACACAAGAGCTATGTCACTAATTTTACACTAGAGAACAAGCTAACACCACTACTAGCCAAGCTACTACTAGAGCAACACAAGATAATCTAGTAAAGATAAGTGCAAGAGATAGGATTGTGAATCTTATACCGACGGTGGAGTGAAGATGTTGCCAATCACCAAGATGATATACAATCAATTAATATTGACAACAACACAATATGTAGACCAATCACCGGGAGACAAGAGACACAATATTTTTGTTCACCCGGTGTTCACTTGTGCACCGACAAGCTACGTCACCGGTTGTGTCGACCAACACTTAGATGGTTCCTCGGTGTGACCCTCAAGTCACTTGCCCCTCAAGGCACGCCCCGCAAGGCACCGCAAGACTCCACTCTCAAGTGAGGTAACTCAATGACACGCGCAATGTAATAGAGTTGCTTTTGGCGTCCCGCCGAGGAAAGCACAAGAACCTCTTACAAACAACCGGAGGTGGCCAAGAACAATCACCTTCTCTTGCCAACGCCTCCAACAAACTCCAAGCCGGCTAGGAGCGGTACTCTCCAAGAGTAACAAGAAATCCACCGGCTAAACCACCCACAAGTGCCACTAGATGCCCTCAAGCTATGCAATGCACTTTGGGATCACTCAATCTCACTTTTGATTTGCAATCAAGCAAGGGAGATGAGTGGGAGGAGTTGTTCTAGCTCAAAGGATGCACAAGAGTGTTAGAAATGCCAAGCTACCTCCCCAAGGGCCGGCCAACGAGTATTTATAAGCACCCCAAACAAATAGAGCCGTTGCAACTCCACTGACCGTTTTTTTCGGGACGACCGGACGCGCCGGTCGAAACTGACCGGACGCGCTCAACCGCGTCCGGTCCTCCAACGGTTACTGCGCCAACGGTCAAATCCCATGACCGGACGCGCCTCTCAACAGACCGGACGCGCCGGTCGCTCAGCACCGCGCGCGCGAAGCAACGACCGGACGCGCTGGTCGCAACGACCGGACGCGCCGGTCCCGATGACCGGACGCGCCTGTCGAACGACCGGACGCGCCGATCCGCACAGCACCCGCGCCCGCGAAACAACGACCGGACGCGCTCCTCGCAACGACCGGACGCGACAGTGCCCGCGTCCGGTGTGAGTCCAGTAAGCTCCTTTGACGACCGGACGCGTCCGATCGTGTATGACCGGACGCGCCTCGCGTCCGATCGTCCTCTGTGAACCTCAGTTCCTTCTGGGTGCAAGACCGGGCGCGCCGGTCCCGCGAGTCACCGGACGCGCCGGTGGCAAACCCTAGCACCCGCGCGCCAGAAACCGCGCTGTACTGACCGGACGCGCCGGTCCCGCGAGTCACCGGACGCGCCGGTGGCAAACCCTAGCACCCGCGCGCCAGAAACCGCGCTGTACTGACCGGACGCGTCCGGTCACATCGTGACCGCGTCCGGTGCAGCGTCCGGTGCAGCGTCCGGTGCAGCGTCCGATCACCTCAGTGACCCCGTTCACCTCCGTTTCTTTTCCGACTTTCGGCGTAGTGGAAAATAGGCATTTCATTTCCCCGAAATCGCCTGAATCCCGCGCTCGCACGCTCGGCGGGAGGGAGAGAGGAATCCAAACCCCTCTCTACCCGCAAACCACAGCGTGACCAACGCCACCTTTGCAAATGTGCCAACACCATCAAGTGTACATCTCCATGTGCTTGTGTGTTAGCATTTTCTCAATCATTTTCAAAGGTTTTCCAATTAGCTCACTAGGCCCTACATGCAATGCACTTCATGAATTCACCTAGTGGCACCCGTGCGTCGAATAACCGATAAGACTTCCCCTCTTAATAGTTCGGCTATCGATCCTAAACCACTCACACCCTCTATGGTGTCTTGAGTGTAAAACAAAATGGCCCTATGGTTATACCTTTGCCTTGAGCCCATTTTGTTTCTCCAAATGATATGATCCACTTCATATCATCACATGACCGTCTCGATCCATCGACCTTGACTTCACTTGCTCTTCACCGTTGCATCGGTCCGTCGGCGCCAAGTCTCGCTCAAGCTTCACCATCGCATGGTCCCTCGCTTCGAAGCCTCGACTTGCCCTTCACCCTCACAACCGGTCCATCGAGCCAAGTCTCATCTTGGTCTTCACCATCTTGGTCATATGAGTCAATGTCATGTCTCATATGCAATGACCACCTTTATCTAAATCATCCACTTAGATACAAAGGTTAGTCCTAGGTTTCATCAATTAGCCAAAACCAAACTAGGGACTTTCAATCTCCCCCTTTTTGGTAATTGATGACAACCCTCACAAAGATGATTTTGATAATAAAAGTTTTGAACTTGTCATACTTGTCCAATCATTTTGCTCATAAGTAAAGTTTGGACAATTATCACAAGCTCGGTTTTGGTAGCATTAGCTCCCCCTACATATGTGCATAGAGTTTGGATTGAAAGCTTTGCACATATGCATGGATAGAAATGTTGGGAGAGTAATTCTACCAAAATGATGCTAAGGTGTAAGAAATGGACCTTTGAAGCGTGATACCAATCGGAGTTGCCTTTTACACCATCCTTAGCATCATGAAGTAACTAGACATCCATCAAAACTCAAGAACCCCGTGAGATCAACATTATATGCAAAGGTTCTTGGACTACTTGTAAAGCTAACCACTTATAAAGCTTTAGGCAAGTCTAGATACCACATGTAAACTATTCCTATGCATGCTAGTAGATCATTTCATCATCCAATTTCTATACTAGCATTGCACCACACAAGCATGTATATTGAATTTAAATACATGTGCAATGAGCAAGTCATATGAGAATGCACAAACAAATGCAACAACTTTGTTTATGAGCTTGCTCCCCCTACTTGTGTGCATCAACAAATTTTATTTACCCCTTTATCAAGTCGAATCATCTTTTTCTCATCATAAATTTTATTTACCCCTTTATCAAGTTGAATCATCTTTTTCTCTCCCCCTTTGTCAACAACTTACCCAAAAAATGGGATCAAATTGTGGAGAGAAGGAAAAGTGTTTGATGGAGTAGATTGAAATTAATTCGATACCATATGTAAGGTTAAAAAATTTATCAAATTTGGTTTAACCTAGAATACTTGCCAAAGATATTTAATTCGATTTGAACCAAAGACAAGCTTCTTCACTCCTCAAAATAAGGGTTATCTTGCCTATGTTGAATTAAACACTTATAGCAACTCTTCTAGATTCAACACTAGGTTTACAAGCTCACAAACATGTCATATGCCACCACTAGATCAAAATAAGCATAGAAGCAATAGTGGTAACATATATCCATCAAATTCATTTGATTTATCATGAATGCTTATGCGTACCACTTATTATGTCTACATGCTCTAACAAGTCCTTAGCATAGGATGAAAGGCATGTCAATCAATTTTACCTTGCAATGTCGAAGGAGAGGCATGTCAATAAGTGGGTGGGGTGCATTCAACTCATGTTTGAGAAATCAAGAATGTTCAATTCATTCCTTAGCTTGCAAAACCTCTTTTCATCAAGTGGCTTAATGAGAATATCGGCAAGTTGATCATCGGTGCCAACACTTTCAATGGCAATATCTCCCTTTTGTTGATGATCTCTAATGAAATGGTGTCTTATGTCAATATGCTTTGTTCTTCCATGTTGAACCGGGTTTTGTATCATCTTGATTGCACTCTCATTATCACATAGCAACGGCACATTCTTGAAATTGAGACCATAATCCTTCAAAGTTGATTTCATCCATAGCAATTGTGCACAACAACTCCCCGCACTCACATATTCGGCTTCGGCGGTAGAGATTGCCACACTATTTTGTTTCTTTGAGGACCATGACACAAGTGATCTTCCAAGTAATTGACATGTGCCACTTGTGCTCTTTCTATTGATCTTGCAACCCCCATAGTCGGAGTCCGAATATCCAATCAATTTAAACTTTGACCCCTTGGGATACCATAGTCCAACATCTCTTGTTTGCTTCAAGTACCTCAATATTCTCTTTGCGGCCGTGAGATGACTTTCTCTAGGTGAGGCTTGATATCTAGCACACATGCAAACACTAAACATGACATCCGGCCTTGATGCAGTGACATAGAGTAGACTTCCAATCAAAGACCGATATTCCTTTTGATTCACCATTTTGCCATCAAGATCACTATCCAAATTTCCATTTGTACCCATTGGAGTTGAAATTGGCTTTGCATCTTGCATTCCAAATTTCTTCAACATGTCCCTTATGTATTTCCCTTGACTCACAAATGTCCCATTCTTCAATTGCTTGACTTGGAGACCAAGGAAGTAGCTAAGTTCACCAATCATGGACATTTCAAACTCTTTGGCCATCATAGCACCAAATTCTTCACAATAAGCTTGATCGGTTGATCCAAAGATGATGTCATCAACATATATTTGCACTATGAATAGATCATTTCCAATCTTCTTGGTGAATAGAGTTGTATCAACCTTGCCCATCTTGAATCCCTTAGAGAGAAGGAAATCCCTTAGCCTCTCATACCATGCTCTAGGTGCTTGCTTTAAGCCATATAAAGCCTTCTTCAACTTGTAGACATGGTTGGGTTTCTTGTCATCTTCAAATCCAGGCGGTTGCTCAACAAATACTAACTCATTGATGATCCCATTGAGAAATGCACTTTTGACATCCATTTGATATAGTTTGATGTTGTGTGCACAAGCAAAAGCCAATAGAATCCTTATTGCCTCCAATCTTGCCACGGGAGCATATGTCTCATCATAGTCAAGACCTTCAACTTGAGTGTAACCTTGAGCAACTAGTCTTGCTTTGTTTCTCACTACAATGCCATCTTGATCTTGCTTGTTTTTAAACACCCACTTGGTTCCAATCACATTGTAGTCATTTGGCCTTTCTACCAATTCCCAAACATCATTTCTTGTGAAATTGTTTAGTTCTTCTTGCATAGCCATAATCCAATCGGCATCCCCCAAAGCTTCTTCTATCTTCTTTGGTTCTATGGTTGACACAAATGATGCATGCTCACAAAACATAGTCAATCTTGATCTTGTTTGCACACCACTTCTAATATCACCAATAATACTATTAATGGGGTGATCTCTTGCAACATGTTGTGGTTGGAGTACTTGCACTTGATTGCTTGAGCTTGGTTGATCACTTGATGTATCTTGATGAGATGAACTAGCACCTTGATCTTGCACTTGAGAGTCACTAGCTAGCTTGAATGGAGAATTGAGCACTTGGTCTTTATCATCATCTTGAATATCAATAACTTGCTTTGCTCTAATGTCCCCAATGTCCATGTTCTTCATTGCTTCCACCAATAGAGTTCCACTAACATCATCTAGATTCTCTTCTTCATCTTGTGACCCATTGGTTTCATCAAATTGCACATCATGGACTTCTTCTAGAATGCCACTTGAGTTGTTCCAAACTCTATAAGCTTTGCTTGTAGTTGAATAACCAAGTAGGAACCCCTCATCACATCTCTTGTCAAACTTCCCCAATCTAGTGCCCTTCTTCAAGATATAGCATTTGCAACCAAACACCCTAAAGTAAGAAATATTGGGCTTTCTTCCATGAAGTAACTCATATGGGGTCTTCTCTAGCAATGGATGACAATATAGTCTATTGATGTAGTAGCAAGCGGTATTGATTGCTTCATCCCAAAATGATTGACTCACATTGTACTCATGAAGCATTGATCTAGCCATATCAAGCAATGTTCTATTCTTCCTCTCAACTAGGCCATTTGATTGTGGAGTGTACTTGGCCGAGAATTGATGTCCAATACCATAATGATCACAAAGTTCTTCAATTCTTGTATTCTTAAACTCACTTCCATTGTCACTTCTCACTTTCTTGATTCTAATCTCAAACTCATTGTGAACTCTAGTGAGAAATGTCTTGAAGGTGTCGAACACTTCACTTTTGTCACTAAGAAAGAATACCCATGTGAATCTTGTGAAGTCATCCACTATGACAAAGCCATACTTGTTACCGCCTATGCTTGTATATGTTGTTGGTCCAAATAGATCCATGTGCATCAACTCAAATGCTTTGCATGTGCTCATTGTACTCTTTTTTGGATGTGAGCTTCCAACTTGCTTCCCGGCTTGACATGCACTACAAAGCTTATTCTTCTCAAATTCAACATCTTTCAAACCATTGACAAGATTGTGAGTTGTAAGCTTCTTCAATTGTTTCATACCAACATGACCAAGCCTTCTATGCCAAAGCCAACCCATGCTTGATTTGGAGACTAAGCAAGTTGTCAAAGAAGTTTCTCTAGCATTGAAGTCAACTAGGTAGAGATTCTCATATCTAAAGCCCTTGAATGCCACATTTGAACCATCCACACTAATAACTTCTACATCATCAACCCCAAAGATGCATTTGTAGCCTAGATCACATATTTGTGCCACGGATAGAAGATTGAAATCCAAGCTTTCAACTAGCAACACATTAGAGATACTCATGTCATTTGATATTGCAATCTTTCCCAAGCCAATGACTTTGCCTTTCTTGTTATTGCCAAATGTGATAGAATCAACACCACTATCATTGTCATTGATTGAGTCAAACATTCTTGATGTACCGGTCATGTGTTGAGTGCACCCACTATCAATGATCCAATGCCTTCCTCCGGCTTTGTAATTGACCTACAAGCAAATCAATGAAGCTTAGGTACCCATTTTTGCTTGGGTCCTTGTAGGTTAGTAACTAAGCTCTTTGGTACCCAAATAGCCTTCTTCTTTGGGCCAACAATGGGTGTACCAATAAACTTAGCTTGCACACCCTTCACACCTTTGGTAAGCACATAGCAAGAATCAAAAGGTATAGCATTAACAAGGTTCTTGCTTTGCTTCTTTTTATTGCAATTATGCTCTAGGTGCCCAACTTGCTTGCATCTATTGCAAAACCGACCATTGCTCTTTACAAAACTAGGTTTTGGAGTTGCAAAGGCCGACTTGCCTTTCTTGGGGGTGTAGCCCAATCCCTCTTTGTTAAGAGAGAACCTTTGGCTACCCAAGCACTTAAGCAAGCGGGCCTCACCACCATAGGCCTTGCCTAGGGCGTGAGTGAGCTCATCCACCTCTCTCTTGAGAGTCTCATTCTCAACCATTAGTGAGGCATCACAAGTGAAACCATCACTAGTAGTAGAGGTAGAGTTGGTGGTGGTGGATGAAGAGCTACAAGAAGGGTTAGTATTTGACATGATGATAGGTTCATTAAAGGATTCATCAATTATATCACAAGTAACACCTATATCACATGATACAACAACCTCCTTCTTTTCTTGTTGCTCAAGTAGCAATGAGTGAGCCTTTTCAAGCTTGGAATGAGCCTTACCAAGATCCTCATGGTCTTCCACTAGACTCTCATGAGTGGTCTTAAGCTCACCAAGAACTTTCTCAAGTATTGCTACTTTCATTGAAAGCTTCTTGCACTCCTTGTTCTTGGCAATAGCTATGTCTCTAGTTTGTTGCAACAAGTCATATAGTTGTTCCTTAGTTGGTTCATCATCATCATCATTTTCATTATCATATTTATCATTATCACTATCATGAACATATTCCATTTCACTTTCATCATCACTTTCATCATATAATACCTTAGCTTCTTTGGCCATGAAGCATGAAGAGGATGAATCAAATAGTAAAGGCTTCTTGTTGATAGCAATGGAAGCAAAAGCCTTGTTGGATGATTCTTCTTCTTCATCATCATCATCACTTTCCCAAGTGGCCACATAGACTCCATTCTTGCCTTTCTTGAATGTTATCTTGGCTTCTTTCTTTTTCTTCTCAAACTTGCCCCTCTTGTTGTTCTTCTTCTTATCATAGGGACATTCGGCTTGAAGATGTTCGGTGCTATCACAATTGAAGCACCTCCTTTGTTGCTCATTGCTCTTGAAGTTGTCATTTCTCTTTTTGAAGCCTCTTCTCTTAATGAACATGTGACCCATTTTCTTGACTACAAAAGCAAATGCCTCATCATCAATTTCATAATCTTCATCTTCACTATTGTCTTCTTCTTCAATGATGGTAGCTTTGCCCTTGGAGGAGATGGCCTTGAACGCCACGGTCTTCTTCTTCTTTTCATCTTCCACCTTTTCCTTGTCATCAACATCTTGATCATATTTGTCATAGGTTAATACTTCACCAAGCAAATCATTAGGCTTCATTGCTTCAAGCCCATCTCTTTGCAACATCATGATCAACATCTTGAATCTTCTAGGTAAGCTCAATAAGAACTTGTGACAAAAATCTTGATCTTGAGTCTTGTGCCCTAAGCTCTTGAGATCATTGACTATCACTTGCAATCTATGAAACATTTCAATGATTGTTTCATCATCCTTTTTCTTGAAGTTCTCAAACTCACTCTTGAGCCCATATAGCTTAGCACTCTTCACAACCTTAGTGCCTTCATATGTCTCACTCAACCTTGTCCATACTTCACTAGCCAATTCCAAATCTTTGATGCCCTCAAACACTTTTGTGTCAATACCATTATAGAGTGTATTGAGAGCCATTCTATTGCATGTTCTATTTGCTCTATCTTCATCGGTGAGATGATTAGGATCAATGATAGCAAAATCATTCTCGGTGACTTGCAATACTCTCTCATGAATAGAACCAAGGTACATTATCATCTTTCTCTTCCAATGAGCAAAAGAACTAACACCATCAAAGAACGGTGGCTTGCCCCCAACATGATTGAACACAATTTGAGCCATTTTTCACACCGAAGGATGTTAAGCCTTGATTAAAACGGTGACCACGGCTCCGATACCACTTGAAAGGTCCTAGATGGCTAGAGGGGGGGTGAATAGCCTATAAAAATTCTACAAGCACCACTAAGCAAACTTGTTAGAATAACAAACGGCGTAAAGCGAGTTTTGCTTAGCCAAAGGTTGTGATGCAAGCCTCCTATCCACAAGTCTAGTAGATTATGATCTCTAGTTCACACAAGAGCTATGTCACTAATTTTACACTAGAGAACAAGCTAACACCACTACTAGCCAAGCTACTACTAGAGCAACACAAGATAATCTAGTAAAGATAAGTGCAAGAGATAGGATTGTGAATCTTATACCGACGGTGGAGTGAAGATGTTGCCAATCACCAAGATGATATACAATCAATTAATATTGACAACAACACAATATGTAGACCAATCACCGGGAGACAAGAGACACAATATTTTTGTTCACCCGGTGTTCACTTGTGCACCGACAAGCTACGTCACCGGTTGTGTCGACCAACACTTAGATGGTTCCTCGGTGTGACCCTCAAGTCACTTGCCCCTCAAGGCACGCCCCGCAAGGCACCGCAAGACTCCACTCTCAAGTGAGGTAACTCAATGACACGCGCAATGTAATAGAGTTGCTTTTGGCGTCCCGCCGAGGAAAGCACAAGAACCTCTTACAAACAACCGGAGGTGGCCAAGAACAATCACCTTCTCTTGCCAACGCCTCCAACAAACTCCAAGCCGGCTAGGAGCGGCACTCTCCAAGAGTAACAAGAAATCCACCGGCTAAACCACCCACAAGTGCCACTAGATGCCCTCAAGCTATGCAATGCACTTTGGGATCACTCAATCTCACTTTTGATTTGCAATCAAGCAAGGGAGATGAGTGGGAGGAGTTGTTCTAGCTCAAAGGATGCACAAGAGTGTTAGAAATGCCAAGCTACCTCCCCAAGGGCCGGCCAACGAGTATTTATAAGCACCCCAAACAAATAGAGCCGTTGCAACTCCACTGACCGTTTTTTTCGGGACGACCGGACGCGCCGGTCGAAACTGACCGGACGCGCTCAACCGCGTCCGGTCCTCCAACGGTTACTGCGCCAACGGTCAAATCCCATGACCGGACGCGCCTCTCAACAGACCGGACGCGCCGGTCGCTCAGCACCGCGCGCGCGAAGCAACGACCGGACGCGCTGGTCGCAACGACCGGACGCGCCGGTCCCGATGACCGGACGCGCCTGTCGAACGACCGGACGCGCCGATCCGCACAGCACCCGCGCCCGCGAAACAACGACCGGACGCGCTCCTCGCAACGACCGGACGCGACAGTGCCCGCGTCCGGTGTGAGTCCAGTAAGCTCCTTTGACGACCGGACGCGTCCGATCGTGTATGACCGGACGCGCCTCGCGTCCGATCGTCCTCTGTGAACCTCAGTTCCTTCTGGGTGCAAGACCGGACGCGCCGGTCCCGCGAGTCACCGGACGCGCCGGTGGCAAACCCTAGCACCTGCGCGCCAGAAACCGCGCTGTACTGACCGGACGCGCCGGTCCCGCGAGTCACCGGACGCGCCGGTGGCAAACCCTAGCACCCGCGCGCCAGAAACCGCGCTGTACTGACCGGACGCGTCCGGTCACATCGTGACCGCGTCCGGTGCAGCGTCCGGTGCAGCGTCCGGTGCAGCGTCCGATCACCTCAGTGACCCCGTTCACCTCCGTTTCTTTTCCGACTTTCGGCGTAGTGGAAAATAGGCATTTCATTTCCCCGAAATCGCCTGAATCCCGCGCTCGCACGCTCGGCGGGAGGGAGAGAGGAACCCAAACCCCTCTCTACCCGCAAACCACAGCGTGACCAACGCCACCTTTGCAAATGTGCCAACACCATCAAGTGTACATCTCCATGTGCTTGTGTGTTAGCATTTTCTCAATCATTTTCAAAGGTTTTCCAATTAGCTCACTAGGCCCTACATGCAATGCACTTCATGAATTCACCTAGTGGCACCCGTGCGTCGAATAACCGATAAGACTTCCCCTCTTAATAGTTCGGCTATCGATCCTAAACCACTCACACCCTCTATGGTGTCTTGAGTGTAAAACAAAATGGCCCTATGGTTATACCTTTGCCTTGAGCCCATTTTGTTTCTCCAAATGATATGATCCACTTCATATCATCACATGACCGTCTCGATCCATCGACCTTGACTTCACTTGCTCTTCACCGTTGCATCGGTCCGTCGGCGCCAAGTCTCGCTCAAGCTTCACCATCGCATGGTCCCTCGCTTCGAAGCCTCGACTTGCCCTTCACCCTCACAACCGGTCCATCGAGCCAAGTCTCATCTTGGTCTTCACCATCTTGGTCATATGAGTCAATGTCATGTCTCATATGCAATGACCACCTTTATCTAAATCATCCACTTAGATACAAAGGTTAGTCCTAGGTTTCATCAATTAGCCAAAACCAAACTAGGGACTTTCAAAGGGGCCCGGTGATAGCTGGCCACGGTGAGCTCCAACTCCGGCGAAGTCGGCCCGCGACGGTGATGACGGAACCGGCGAAATTCGCCCTCACCTTTGCTTGACCGGCTCGTCGGAGGGACGACCGAGGTAAAGGAGGCGGTGGCGGAGGTGTGGGCGAGCTTTGGCGGCTTGCGGTGCCACGGCGCACGCTCACGAGCTCGCGGGAGAGGGCGGCGTCAATGGTGTTCGGTTTCTCCGCCTCGGTGAGCACCACAGAGACGAAAGAGTTAAATGGAGGGAGTAGGAGGGCAGCAGCAGCACTCGGGCAGCATGAACGCGCCAGCGCGCTCGCGAGTGGGGGCGAAAGAGGAGCATGACGGCCACGCGGCGTTCTGGCCCTGCGCGCGGTCGGCCACGGCCGTCGGTGTCTGAACCCGAATTTCTGATTCAGTCCTAATCACGACGACTGACAGCGTGATTTCATCGCCCCACCGCTCGTGGTCAAGGCTGCTTCGATGAGAGCCGTAGTTAACAAAAATGTAGAGCTATGTGAGGGCTTCAACATTGCCAATAGGGTCATGAGCTAACTCGGCTTGGTTAGTGAGATACAACGCCCCAAAGTGAGGCACAAGAAAGCTGAACTGAGTTTCAGTTATTTCCCCCGACTGAAACCCGATTTTCGAAGCACTCTAACTCATAAACCATTGGGAACCAGGCTTGGGTGATGTTGACAATGTTGTAGAGCCACATGAGGGCTCCAACTTTGTCAATTGGCTCATGGACTGGTTTGGCCTAGTTTGTGAGTTACAGGTTGCTAAAGTGAGGTACTGTGAAACGGTTTTCAGCTCAACACTTAGCAAAATTTGCTAAGTCCCAAAACAGCCCCAATACTGACTTGTGGGCCATTTTTGAGCATGTTCTGATCATTTTCATGAGATGGCCATATTAGAACTTTTGTTCCTTATGAAATTCTCTACAACTTTGCTTAAGGGTGCTCCTCCATGCAAGGTCTCTAAGATAGACTTTTTAATTGGTCAAACCAGATCACTCTAGGGTTCCAAACTTGGTCAACAACATTTGGAAGGGCAATTTGGTAATTTTGGTCAACATGAACATTGCTCCACCACTTACCCTAAATGTAATTAAGGTGTTATAAGACCTAATTAGCCACTCTACACATTGATTGCACAAAATTCCTAGTGTCACATACTTTGGCACAAGTAATTCAACACTATCACCCAAATGTTGTAAACTCATGTTGCACATGTTGCATGAGTGTGTTGCACAACACTTGCTAATTACAATACCCTTCCATGAATTCTGATATTTATCGTTCTATGATATTGGATTGAAATTCGAAGCTGCTATTAAGCTATTAAATTTAAAGTTGAACATGGCTACATTGGTAGCTTTTTGGTTCTCTTATAATTTCAAAGGGCACAGATAAATTAGAATAATTGCGGAGCTTGGAAGCTCCTATATTCCTGTATTAGAATGTTCGAGACGTGTAATCAGAAAGGGGATGGTTAGCAATTAAAGGAGTTGTTTGGTTCTAACGTATGAGGATATGCTACTACTGAATGGATGTGGATCAAAGAAATTTCGAGCTAGACAACTAATGTTGCCAAATTTTAGCAGACTTTCACAGCTTCATACCTTCCCGTTTGAAAAATAACGAACTGCAGTTTTCCCTGCACTAGCGTTACCCAAGGCGTAACGCTAGTACAGTGCTCTCGTACAGTGCAGTATGACTCGTCTCGCCCCTTTTACGCAAGCGCAGGTGCGCAACCTGCTCCTCTCGCTGTCTCCAGATCCCCTGCTACGCCTCCTCCTCCGCCTACCGCCACCAGTTTCCCTCCCCTTCAACCGGGATAAGAGGAAAAGAATCTACGCGGCAAAAGGAACAGGAGTACAAGAGTGAAAAAAGAATCTCCGATCGGGAGTCCTGCCAGGCTGATAGAATCTTGGCAGCCATGGATATGCTATGTTCTGGGAGATTCTTGGCACGACGGACTCCCCTCGTGCTCATCCCTCGCTGCTCTCGAGGCTACCCGGACAAAGGCGGCAGAGACAAAGGTAAGCGATCTGATGGTTCATGGCTGACAAGTTCCTTGCTGCCACCGTTAGGTGTTTGGTAAAATGCTGCAGTGGATTGCTTGACTAGTGCCGATGTCAGTCAGGGTTTGTGATTGATGCGTGAGTATGGCCACTCCAGTGAGATACAGTACGGTTTAAATTGCCCAGTCATCACATCAGGAATTCAGGATGCAACTGCCTGCTTTCCTCGTTTACGTTGATGTGTGAAGGACCGAAAACGACGACCAGAGGGGGGTGAATGGGAGCATCAAATTTCTTTCAAAATATTTGGCTGCTGTCCCAAAATCACCGCCAAGTACAAATAAGTTCCTAAACTAAATTACTCAAGTCAACTGGTGACAAGAGGCGAGGAAGGCGCGCTCTTGAGCCTTGGCCTTCTTGAAGTACTTCTTCTTCAGCGCCTCCTTGTCGAATCCTCCCTTCGACTTGTGCTTGGAGGTGTACTCGCGCTTGTCCTTGCGCTTGCTGGAGTCGTACTTGTCGAAGGAGTGCTTGTTCTTCTTGGGGCAGTGGGCGATGAAATGGTCGGGATCTCCACAGCCGTAGCATCCTTCCTTCGGACCACCACCACGCTGGCGATTCAAGCGGTTGTTGTGAAACCGCGAGAACCAGCTGATGATCAACGCCAGCTCGTCATCCCCAAGACTCTCCATCTGCTCCTCTGTGACAGACACCAAAGAAGACAAGGCAAAAGACACCTGTGAAGGGTTAGCCAAAGAACTTGAGCCATTACCTGAGACCAAGGTGTAACACCCTCGGTGTTACCGCGTCAACAAGTCACTAAATATTTTTCATAAAGTCCAAGTAGCCCTTCAAGCACGTCATGTATCTTCACGTGAGAGCTCCATAGCCACAAAGTCAAATGACAAATTATTGTCATTCACTAATTATTAGCATACCACTTGGCAAGATTTTTATCTCCATCAATCTCGCGACGCGCCACTGTCATCTCTCGTTGTTCTAATTATCCCGCCTTTACTTCGCTTGCTAATCACCTTGCAAAATTATTCGTGCACGACGCGCTACCACCGCCATAGTGTGTCGCACACGCTACGCATTAATATCACTCGCAAGTTCGGACCGCTAAGCACTCCACTTGTACGCTGCTGAGGTACTTTGCAGGCAAAGGTCAGGCACCATTTTTTCCACTCGCTGGCACTGTAGCAGTTGTGGAAACACTGTTCACGAGTGGAAAATACTGTTCACGCGTGGAAATCACTGTTCACACGCAGAAGTTACTGTTCATCCGTGGAAAAATCACCTAGCCAGTGGAAAATGTTGTTTGTCCATGCAACACGTCGTTCCCGCGGCGCTTTATTACCTTTAAGCAAGCTAGTTTAGCTACTAACCTTATGACGCGTCGTTGTCATGTCTTCGCTTCTCTATTCCTGCGTCTTCTGTCTTTAAAAGGATACGCCGAGCTATTTCGCTCCGCTGCTCACTTGTTTCTTCCTCTCAAATCAAGTTCTTCTGTTCTTGCCCGAGAGAGCTGCGTCTATCGATTTCTCCCCGAGCTATCATCAGCTGAGGTAGTTAGTTTACAATTGATCTTCTTATTCTCTAATGTTTCCTTGACCTGTGATCTCCTCCTCAATTAATTCCTTGACCTGCATAAATGAACCAGCACCCCACCGCTGAGCACGTTCAGCCCAAAGCCCACCCTAGTCCTGACATGCTCGTAAGTCCAAGACCACTCAAAGTTCAATCCTTGAATTAATTCTCTCATGACCAAGACCTCACCACCGCACACGGCACGGAGCCAGAGGACAACCCTGCCAACTCGTTTCGTGCTTCCAGACTACTTAGCTTGTCATGACCACCCACGATCAGTGCTATATATGGCTCTGCTCCACTCCACGCAGGGCAAGCATTTGCTAAGCTCCCTGGTGTCTCTCCTCTTGCATTGCCTCCGCACATCGATCACCGTAGGTGGCACTTCATTCAATTCTGAGGTAGCTAGCCTGTAAGAATTCCTTCATTCTTCTTCTTTATTATTTTCTTGACCCGTGGTCTCATCTAGTAATTCTAGACCCACAGTCATGTGCAAGTCAACAAGTTCAATTGCGTGATTAGCCTCCTCCAATAATACCATTTTCTTCATCTCTAGAGCTCATTTGAATTTATGCATTTATCATGAAATAAATTTTGTTAGGTTCCTAAATTCATGATCTATCTGTTAGTGTATTTAGTTCATGCAGTTCAGTGATACCTTTAGGGTTAATTTATTATATTAAAATGCTTATTATTGTTATGGTTATTTAGAGAATGACTTTTTGTGATGCATCGGTAGAAGTGCTAGCCCTAAAAATTATACAGTAGGCTCATGGTAATATTAGATGCTCTCTATAACTTTGTAGCCTCTGAATAGCTAATTTATTAAGGTAGCTAACATACCCTGATGGAAAGCATATTAAATTATTTAAGAATTTAGTTGCGAAATTGTTCTTGTTAATGAAATGATATTCGGTGGCTATGTGATCAGTAGAGCTAGTTTGTTAGCATGATAAGTGTATTCTTATTTTAAGAGTTGCGGTTGCCTATATATTAATTATTGCATCATCATCATTGCATACATATAGTGAACGAATTGGCGGAGATCGTGACTGTCGGCGATCAGGAGTACGAGGAGATCGTTGAGGAGTACGAGGAGGAGATCCTCATACCGGAGGAGGTCCAGGAGCCACTACTGACTGACCTTGCTGACACTGCGCCTGCCCAAGGCAAGCCCCGGTGCATAACCCTTATTTTACAAATTATTATATATATAGAGGTTGTGCATTTACGTTGCAGGAGTTTTATGATATCCACATGCATATATATATATCTACCCATGAGTCTTATTAGTACAGGATCGTGTAGCTGCTTTGCTTAGGTTTATCGGTAGCGTGAGTAACCTGTCGTTACTCACAATAGGTGGTTATTATTATTATTATTACACTAATGATGAAATGATGGAAAAGGAAATGGTGACCGGGCAGGGATATGGTATGGGTATTGGTGGGTGTAACAGGTTATGTCCCGCGGCCACGGGGCATAGCTTGGTTGCACTTTTTCCCTGTCCGTGTCGATTAAGGACCGTTCGTTGCACTGGATCCCCGGTCAAGTCACAGATTTATTATCCCGAGCATATACTAGCGGATGGGGGCTAGGAAGACTTGTTACTCTCTTGTCATGGGCTCCGGCTCTTTCCGGACCGACTGATTGGAGGCGGGGATAGGTGGAGGTCTTAGCACCGTATTGAGGCCGGGCCTCAAGTACGGGAGCTAGGAGTCCAAGTTTGGACGGGGACCTGGAAACCTGTGACAGGAGGGGAACGGGTTGGTCTTGCTTGTGCCTGGGGTACAAGCGAGGCGTGTGTTTTTTTCGGGGTACCCAGCTGGGCACATTGATTCGCGAATCGCCGTTTCTACGTGACGGTACGGCTTGACTGCACTCTGGCACCGTAGTAAGAACTGGCATATGAAAGATGGAAAAATGATTCTGATTGCTCAACCCTTGCTTGATGATAGAACAGGTGCTTACATAGTAGGTTGGATAATGAATTTAACATGGCTGTTAATAATTTAATTAAATAAGGACTCACCCTTAGTATTGCTTTCCGCAAACAAGAACCCACAAGCCATAAAGCCTATCATAATCCTTGAGAGTCGGGAAATATATTCCCAGTCGGGTAAGTCTTGCGAGTACATTGTGTACTCAGGGTTTATTTACCCTTGTTGCAGGTGCTGCTTGAGAAGCTAACTGTTGTGTGGAGGATTCTTCTGGTGGGCACAGACGGATCCTTATACCGCTCCGCTAGATGTTGTTTTATTCCGCTGTTTAATTTATCGCACTCTGAACTTTGGTACTGTAATAAAGAATTTCTGAGACTCTTTGTTGTATGAAATGGATTAAGTATTATAAGCTTGTACTCATTATTGGATCCCGGGTGTAAAATTGTGGAACGTTTCGAGTTCTCCCGTTGGGTGTGCTCGACAGAACTGCTTGACTTGGCTCACTTTTGGGGTGCTTAGTGTCTAGTGGAAGACAGCGCCTCTAAAAGTGTGTTAATTCAGGCGGTTCTGCCACAGTTGGTACCAGAGCTAATAATGAGTTCACGAGCTTAATCACCTTTTAAAAAACTTAAAACTTTGACCAACAAAAGCTTTGCGAAAAGTAGGATGCGGTAAAATCTGCGTAAATAAGTATAAGCCCTAACAATATGGTCTATCTAGGATAGTGGCACTGGTTTTATCTAACCATTTTCTGCAGGTACGCTAACTTACGCTACGTAAGAAAGCGCTAGTGTTCGGAAAGGAGTGTACGATGTGCCAAAAATTCAAACGAGTGCCGCTATATTCCGGCTTGAGTGAACGCATAGGCCGATGCATGCATTATAAGAAGAAACTCTGTTAAGCTAAACCCCCTTCACGTATAATTTTGGATAGTTAAGATGATAGGGTAATAAATAAAAAAAAAATGCTTCAATCCTTAGTAAAAGCCTTGTCATTTCTCTAAGTCTCTTGTTCCTAGTCTGGAGGTTCCCTAATGGTTGGCTACTATCTGGTCGCAGATGGATCTGAGGTCCCGTCGTGTGGGCACTGGGTCTGGTCGTGGGAGCACCAGTGCCGGTGCGGGCCGTGGCCTTGGTGAAGGTCATGGTGAAAGTGGTCGCGACAATGGCAACAACAATGCCAATGGACAGAGCCGTGAGGCCCCACTCTTGGGTCCTCCTTCCCCGCCACCACCACCACCACCTCCGATGACTCCTGCGGAGATGATGGCAGAGATGTTAGCTTCACGTCAGGAGACAGCCCGTGCCTTGGAGATGATGGCACAAGCTCTTGGTGGCTTCGTCCGTGGAGGCCACGGTGGCAACGGCGGGAACGGGGGTGGTGCCCGCGGTCTTGAGAGGCCCTGTTCTTATCAGGACTTCTTGAAGACCAACCCGCCCACGTTCACGCCGACTGCAGAGCCTCTAGACGCGGAGCATTGGCTTCGTGTGCTGGAGCAGAAGTTTCTGCTGCTCACGGTGACCGATGAGCAGAAGGTGCACTTTGCCGCACAACAGCTTTTGGGATCTGCTAGCGCATGGTGGGATACTTTCAATGCCATGCAGCCGGTGGGTCATCCTGTGACTTGGCAGGAGTTCACCACTGCCTTCCGAGAGTACTACATTCCTGCGGGTGTTCTGAACAGGAAGCTCTCGGAGTTCTTAGACCTGAAACAGGGGAGCATGTCTGTGATGGAGTATGCCAATAAATTCAACCATCTGGCACAGTATGCTGGGACTCATGTTGACACAGATGAGAAGAAGAGGGACCGCTTCTATCGTGGCCTCTCTTGTATTTTGCAGAAAGAGCTTTATACTGGGAACTATCAGACCTTTGGTACTCTGATGAATGCTGCCATTGCTATGGAAGGACTGCAGCGTGACACTCAGGCTGAGTGGAAGCGCAAGCGGGGAATCTCTGGGTCTTCTAGTCACCCGCAGTCACAGAAGATGCAAGTTGTCAAGAGGATGTCCTACCATCCCCCAGGTGGACAGCCATCTCGGCAGCCTCAGCAGACTCGGCAAACACCGCCGACTCAGTACCGTGCGCCTACTCAGCAGGTGCAGCAGCCCCAGGGATCGCAGTTTCCACCTCGTCAGGGGCAGATGATCAAGTCTACTGCTTGTTTCAAGTGTGGCAAGGAGGGCCACTTTGCTCGGGAGTGTCCCGAGAACCGGGCTGCTCAGTCTTCCCAGCCGTCCGCCAGCTCTCGCTTGATCAAGAGGACGATTATTAAGAAGAAGGTGCCAGTGAGTCGCTCAGGACAGGTTAACTACACCGAGGCTGAGGAGATCCTACAGAATGAGCCTGTGATGGCTGGTATGTTTACCATTGACTCCCACCCAGCATTTGTGTTATTTGATTCTGGAGCATCACATTCATTCATGAGCATGGGGTTTGCAGAAAGACACAATATATCTCTTATGGCTATTCCTTTTGCCTATAAAATTAGCACTCCGGGTGCGCAGATGTGCATAAATACCCGGACGGACACAGTCAGCTTAGTGCTGGCCACTCACACTTACCGTCTCCAGTTCATGTTGCTACCTGGACAAGGCATTGATGCAATCCTGGGCATGAATTGGTTGAAGGTTTATGGGGTAGTCTTGGACCTTAAGAGGAGAGTTGTTGAGTTACGACTTCCTTCTTCTGAGGATAGGATGTCTCTCCGTATCTCTCTAAATTCTGCTTCACCAGTCGCCGCTAATGTTGAAGCTTCTCCTGATCTTGCCTCTATTCCTGTGGTCTGTGAGTTTCCTGATGTCTTCCCTGAAGATTTACCTGGGTTACCACCAGATAGAGATGTGGAGTTTATCATAGAGTTAGAGCCTAGCACTGCTCCTATTTCACGGCGTCCTTACCGCATGGCTCCACCAGAACTAGCAGAAATGAAGAAGCAATTAGAGGAATTGCTGAAGAAGGGGTTTATCCGTCCTAGTTCTTCTCCATGGGGTTGTCCAGCTATTTTTGTGAAGAAGAAGGACGACACTCTGCGGATGTGTGTGGATTATCGCCCTCTCAATGCGGTAACCATCAAGAATAAGTACCCTTTGCCTCGCATTGATGCTTTGTTTGATCAGTTGGCTGGTGCTAGAGTGTTTTCCAAAATTGATCTTCGTTCTGGGTATCACCAAATAAAAATTCGGCCCCAAGATATACCAAAGACAGCTTTCTCTACTAGGTATGGGCTTTATGAGTACCTAGTCATGTCTTTTGGTCTCACCAATGCTCCTGCATTCTTCATGTACCTCATGAACTCAGTCTTTATGCCGGAGTTAGATAAGTTTGTAGTGGTGTTCATTGATGATATTTTGATATATTCCAAGAATGAAGAAGAACATGCACAACACCTTCGCACAGTCCTGAACCGACTGCGGGAGCACAAGCTGTATGCCAAGTTCAGCAAATGTGAGTTTTGGTTGGATAGGGTGCAGTTTTTGGGACATGTTCTGACCCCTGAAGGTGTATCGGTAGATCCTAGCAAGGTGCATGATGTGCTTAGTTGGAATTCTCCAAAATCGGTACATCAGATCCGTCAGTTTCTTGGTCTTGCCGGTTATTATCGACGCTTCATTCCTGATTTCTCCAAGATAGCTCAGCCTATGACCAAGTTGCTTCAGAAAGACTCCAAGTTTGTGTGGAGTCCAGCCTGTGAGGAAGCCTTCCAAGCTTTGAAGAAATTTCTTACCTCTGCCCCTATTCTTGCCCAACCGGATATTGACAAGCCATTTGATGTGTATTGTGATGCATCCAAGACAGGTCTTGGTTGTGTGCTTATGCAAGAGGGACGGGTGATAGCTTATGCTTCTCGTCAACTGAAGAAGCATGAAGTGAATTATCCCACCCATGATTTAGAGCTGGCTGCAGTGGTGCACGCTCTAAAGATTTGGAGGCATTATCTATTGGGAAACAAGGTGCATATTTATACGGATCACAAGAGCCTCAAGTATATTTTCACTCAACCCGAGTTAAATATGAGGCAAAGGAGATGGCTTGAGTTAATCAAGGATTATAATCTAGAAGTCCATTATCATCCTGGAAAAGCCAATGTGGTGGCTGATGCGTTGAGTCGGAAGTCACATCAGAAAGATGAAGAGTCCTTACCTCTCTCTCACTCTGCAGTTTTAGCTCACATTGCTCTAGTCTCAGATTTATTGGAGCAAATTATCATTGAGCAAAGGCAGGATGTTTTGGAGATTCCTCATATCAAGAAGTTGATTGCTGAAGGACGTGGTCCTCATTTCAGCATTGATGAACAAGGTGTGGTGAGATACAAGAATCGGTTGGTGGTTCCCGGAAGTGATGAGCTTAGAAGAAAGATTTTGGAGGAAGCCCATAGTTCCAGGCTATCCATTCATCCGGGAAGTAACAAGATGTACCATGATTTGCGCCACTTGTATTGGTGGTCAAATATGAAGCAGGATATCACTAAGTATATTGCAGAATGTGATATTTGTGGAAGGGTGAAGGCAGACCATATGCGTACGCCTGGTTTCCTACAGCCTTTGCCAATCCCAGTGTGGAAATGGGAGGATATTTCTATGGATTTTATTACAGGATTGCCTCGCACAGTAAAAGGGCATGATTCTATTTGGGTTATTGTGGATCGTCTTACAAAGTCTGCCCATTTTCTTCCTGTGGATGGAAGGTATACAGCCATGCAATATGCTAAGTTGTATTTTGACCGCATTGTAACTCTCCATGGAGTCCCTCTCACTATTGTTTCTGATCGTGGATCGGTCTTTATGTCCCGCTTTTGGACTCAACTCCAAAAATGCCTTGGAACTAGTCTTCTCAGAAGTTCAGCTTATCATCCGCAGACCGACGGCCAGACAGAAAGAGTCAATCAAGTGCTGGAAGATATGTTGAGAGCTTGTGTCATTTCTTTCCCAGAGAAGTGGGATGAGTGCTTGAGATTGGCTGAGTTTTCTTACAACAATAGCTATCAAGAAAGCATTCGAATGGCACCTTTTGAGGCTTTGTATGGCAAGAAGTGTAGGACACCGCTCAACTGGGTTGAAGTAGGAGACCGTGGTTACTTCGGGCCTGACTTTATCCATGAAGCAAGAGAGAAAGTCGGAATTATTCGGAGTCATTTGAAGGCGGCTCAGAACCGCCAGAAAACCTATGCGGATAAGAGAAGAAGGCCTTTGCAATTTGAAGTTGGTGATTATGTGTATCTTAAAGTGTCTCCCATGAAAGGTGTGCATAGGTTTGGTGTCCGTGGAAAATTAGCTCCTCGCTATGTTGGGCCTTACAAGGTTTTGGAACGGCGTGGTACTGTTGCTTACCGCATCCAGCTCCCAGATATATTGTCAGCCGTCCATGATGTTTTTCATGTGTCTCAGTTGAAAAAGTGTTTGCGAGTTCCTGATGAGGCAGTGGAGATCGAAGGACTCCCTCTCCAACCTGATCTTTCCTATATTGAGCATCCCGTCAAGATTTTGGATGAAAAAGAAAGGGTGACGAGAAACAATGTGGTGAAATTTTACAAAGTCCAATGGCAGAATCACTCGGAGGATGAAGCTACTTGGGAACTTGAGAGTTATATTTTAAAGAATTATCCTCATCTCATTCCTGGCTCATCAATGTAATTATCGAGATTAAAAATTTATTTCAACCTCTTTTCTCACACTAGGCACATGAAATCTCGGGTCGAGATTTTCATTTAGGGGGGTAGAGTGTAACACCCTCGGTGTTACCGCGTCAACAAGTCACTAAATATTTTTCATAAAGTCCAAGTAGCCCTTCAAGCACGTCATGTATCTTCACGTGAGAGCTCCATAGCCACAAAGTCAAATGACAAATTATTGTCATTCACTAATTATTAGCATACCACTTGGCAAGATTTTTATCTCCATCAATCTCGCGACGCGCCACTGTCATCTCTCGTTGTTCTAATTATCCCGCCTTTACTTCGCTTGCTAATCACCTTGCAAAATTATTCGTGCACGACGCGCTACCACCGCCATAGTGTGTCGCACACGCTACGCATTAATATCACTCGCAAGTTCGGACCGCTAAGCACTCCACTTGTACGCTGCTGAGGTACTTTGCAGGCAAAGGTCAGGCACCATTTTTTCCACTCGCTGGCACTGTAGCAGTTGTGGAAACACTGTTCACGAGTGGAAAATACTGTTCACGCGTGGAAATCACTGTTCACACGCAGAAGTTACTGTTCATCCGTGGAAAAATCACCTAGCCAGTGGAAAATGTTGTTTGTCCATGCAACACGTCGTTCCCGCGGCGCTTTATTACCTTTAAGCAAGCTAGTTTAGCTACTAACCTTATGACGCGTCGTTGTCATGTCTTCGCTTCTCTATTCCTGCGTCTTCTGTCTTTAAAAGGATACGCCGAGCTATTTCGCTCCGCTGCTCACTTGTTTCTTCCTCTCAAATCAAGTTCTTCTGTTCTTGCCCGAGAGAGCTGCGTCTATCGATTTCTCCCCGAGCTATCATCAGCTGAGGTAGTTAGTTTACAATTGATCTTCTTATTCTCTAATGTTTCCTTGACCTGTGATCTCCTCCTCAATTAATTCCTTGACCTGCATAAATGAACCAGCACCCCACCGCTGAGCACGTTCAGCCCAAAGCCCACCCTAGTCCTGACATGCTCGTAAGTCCAAGACCACTCAAAGTTCAATCCTTGAATTAATTCTCTCATGACCAAGACCTCACCACCGCACACGGCACGGAGCCAGAGGACAACCCTGCCAACTCGTTTCGTGCTTCCAGACTACTTAGCTTGTCATGACCACCCACGATCAGTGCTATATATGGCTCTGCTCCACTCCACGCAGGGCAAGCATTTGCTAAGCTCCCTGGTGTCTCTCCTCTTGCATTGCCTCCGCACATCGATCACCGTAGGTGGCACTTCATTCAATTCTGAGGTAGCTAGCCTGTAAGAATTCCTTCATTCTTCTTCTTTATTATTTTCTTGACCCGTGGTCTCATCTAGTAATTCTAGACCCACAGTCATGTGCAAGTCAACAAGTTCAATTGCGTGATTAGCCTCCTCCAATAATACCATTTTCTTCATCTCTAGAGCTCATTTGAATTTATGCATTTATCATGAAATAAATTTTGTTAGGTTCCTAAATTCATGATCTATCTGTTAGTGTATTTAGTTCATGCAGTTCAGTGATACCTTTAGGGTTAATTTATTATATTAAAATGCTTATTATTGTTATGGTTATTTAGAGAATGACTTTTTGTGATGCATCGGTAGAAGTGCTAGCCCTAAAAATTATACAGTAGGCTCATGGTAATATTAGATGCTCTCTATAACTTTGTAGCCTCTGAATAGCTAATTTATTAAGGTAGCTAACATACCCTGATGGAAAGCATATTAAATTATTTAAGAATTTAGTTGCGAAATTGTTCTTGTTAATGAAATGATATTCGGTGGCTATGTGATCAGTAGAGCTAGTTTGTTAGCATGATAAGTGTATTCTTATTTTAAGAGTTGCGGTTGCCTATATATTAATTATTGCATCATCATCATTGCATACATATAGTGAACGAATTGGCGGAGATCGTGACTGTCGGCGATCAGGAGTACGAGGAGATCGTTGAGGAGTACGAGGAGGAGATCCTCATACCGGAGGAGGTCCAGGAGCCACTACTGACTGACCTTGCTGACACTGCGCCTGCCCAAGGCAAGCCCCGGTGCATAACCCTTATTTTACAAATTATTATATATATAGAGGTTGTGCATTTACGTTGCAGGAGTTTTATGATATCCACATGCATATATATATATCTACCCATGAGTCTTATTAGTACAGGATCGTGTAGCTGCTTTGCTTAGGTTTATCGGTAGCGTGAGTAACCTGTCGTTACTCACAATAGGTGGTTATTATTATTATTATTACACTAATGATGAAATGATGGAAAAGGAAATGGTGACCGGGCAGGGATATGGTATGGGTATTGGTGGGTGTAACAGGTTATGTCCCGCGGCCACGGGGCATAGCTTGGTTGCACTTTTTCCCTGTCCGTGTCGATTAAGGACCGTTCGTTGCACTGGATCCCCGGTCAAGTCACAGATTTATTATCCCGAGCATATACTAGCGGATGGGGGCTAGGAAGACTTGTTACTCTCTTGTCATGGGCTCCGGCTCTTTCCGGACCGACTGATTGGAGGCGGGGATAGGTGGAGGTCTTAGCACCGTATTGAGGCCGGGCCTCAAGTACGGGAGCTAGGAGTCCAAGTTTGGACGGGGACCTGGAAACCTGTGACAGGAGGGGAACGGGTTGGTCTTGCTTGTGCCTGGGGTACAAGCGAGGCGTGTGTTTTTTCGGGGTACCCAGCTGGGCACATTGATTCGCGAATCGCCGTTTCTACGTGACGGTACGGCTTGACTGCACTCTGGCACCGTAGTAAGAACTGGCATATGAAAGATGGAAAAATGATTCTGATTGCTCAACCCTTGCTTGATGATAGAACAGGTGCTTACATAGTAGGTTGGATAATGAATTTAACATGGCTGTTAATAATTTAATTAAATAAGGACTCACCCTTAGTATTGCTTTCCGCAAACAAGAACCCACAAGCCATAAAGCCTATCATAATCCTTGAGAGTCGGGAAATATATTCCCAGTCGGGTAAGTCTTGCGAGTACATTGTGTACTCAGGGTTTATTTACCCTTGTTGCAGGTGCTGCTTGAGAAGCTAACTGTTGTGTGGAGGATTCTTCTGGTGGGCACAGACGGATCCTTATACCGCTCCGCTAGATGTTGTTTTATTCCGCTGTTTAATTTATCGCACTCTGAACTTTGGTACTGTAATAAAGAATTTCTGAGACTCTTTGTTGTATGAAATGGATTAAGTATTATAAGCTTGTACTCATTATTGGATCCCGGGTGTAAAATTGTGGAACGTTTCGAGTTCTCCCGTTGGGTGTGCTCGACAGAACTGCTTGACTTGGCTCACTTTTGGGGTGCTTAGTGTCTAGTGGAAGACAGCGCCTCTAAAAGTGTGTTAATTCAGGCGGTTCTGCCACACAAGGCCATAGTCGGTGCAGAGGGATTCTTCAGCTTGGCTTGGGTCTGGTAGTCGATCTCGGTGGACTTGAGCTTGCTAAAAAGCTCATCCACAGTGAGGGTCTCATACCCCGAAGACTCAATGATGGCGGTCACCTTCACATCCCATACCTTCCGATCTAGGGCATATAGAAGCTTGAGTGCCCTCTCATGATCATCATAAGGTAACTGTGCCTTGTTTGCTCGCATCTTGTTGACGATGGTCTGAAAGCGAGAAAACATGGCATCGATGGACTCGCCATCAAGCTGGGTGAAGTTCTCGTACTCCCTCTTGTACGTCTCGTAGAGTCTGGTTTTGACCTGTGCGGTCCCCTCGTGATAGCTCTGAAGCCTCATCCAGATCTCCCGAGCAGTAGTACAATCAGAGACTCTTTCGAACTCCTGAAGAGAAAGACTCGAGAAAATAACTGCGCGAGCTCTGCTATTAGCGTTGTGTCGATCTCTTTGATCTTGCGTGACACGAGCACGGGGTTCAAGCACAACGTAAGTAGCATCCTCGCAAATCTCCCAAACAAGCCAATCAATCCCCTGGAGATGCGCGGACATGTGGATCTTCCAATAGGGATAATTTGTTCCATCGAAGAACGGTGGTTTGCCGGAACCACGCTCCATGTCGCCTTCGTGGATCACGGACCGATTAAGGTGGAATGATCCTTAACCGGCTCCGATACCAATTGAAGGACCGAAAATGGCGACCAGAGGGGGGGTGAATGGGAGCCTCAAATTTCTTTCAAAATATTTGGCCGCTGTCCCAAAATCACCGCCAAGTACAAATAAGTTCCTAAACTAAATTACTCAAGTCAACTGGTGACAAGAGCACTTAGATAAATTCCTCGGAACAATAGGAATCCAACACAAAAGACGGAATTCAAAACGGAGCTTAAATCCACAAACGATGGATGAAATAGCGAGTCCGAGAAGAATAGCCAATCACAGAATAGAGAAGCTGCTGGGTTCTGTTAGCGCTAAAAGCAGCACCTAGAGCTGGAAGCAAGGCACTGTAATCTGCTCGATGCTTGGAAGAAGACCTGGTGCACAAGAATGACACAGCTAGCAAAGAAGCAAGCAACTACCCAGTGAAAGGAAACAAACTGCAATCAGGCCAGGCAACTAAGGAGTAGTTGCCCCTGAAGTCTTGCTCCCTCCAATCACACCCTGCACAGAAATGCTGAAAGCACAGAGAAGAAATTGATTCCACAACCTGAGTACCAAATCAAGTAAAAGAAGTAATTTAATGCTCCAAAGATTAGCTAAAGATAGCTTTAGTAATTCACTGAAGGAAGAGACAAGCTTCTGACCAATCAGAGACAAGAGGGAACGAGTTGCAGTGCTTGGCTCCAAAAATCACCAGTCAAATACCACCGGTTAGCACTGGTGCTTCGCCTGCTGTTCAAACGCGAGTGTTTCTACTGGAGGAGCAGCGAATCCAGCTAGCACATAACAAGAAAATCACGCACAGAGAGAAGGCGGACACGAACAGCTTGAGACTTACGAATACATGAACAGAATACAAGAACACACCGAGAGAAAAACGCAGGTGCTTCGCTGGATTCAAGACCGGTGTACACCTAGGGCCAGTGCCTGACGCACCTGCAGCAGCGCCTCCATGGAGGACACGCAACCCCTGCACTTGTGGACTGACCTGGAGCACGCGCACGCAGAGCAGAAGAACGAACACAGCAACACCGAGCGCTCTGCACAGAAGAGGGGCGGCCACGAAAATCAAATGAAATCCGACTCAAAACACCATGAATCGACCCCAAAATTTGCACAGCTTAAATACACCTAGCTACGAACTGATTTCCCAAAAATCATTGCCTGGGATTCACCCAAACTCCGGTAAAATTAGATCGTAGCCAAGCACGAAAATGGAAAAAAAAACTCAAGAACACATTGAACGGAAATCACAACTTCAATCGATGAATCCCAGAGGATAACTGGAGGATTCGGGCCTCCATTCCCACTCCAAATCACAGGAAATACACCACGAAAATCTCAGATTTTGTAACCTCTCACATGAACTAGAAGCTAACCCTAAAGAAAGAGGAGCAAATGAGAAATGGGGAGAGAGGTGAGGGAGATGGGAGCTCACTCATCCTATTTAACAGGGCTATTACACATTCTCAGTTTTGCCCCTGGATACAAATGAGCCAAACCATTTAGCCCAAGGGCGTAGAGGTCCAACCCGGTCTTCATGTTGATCTGACGGCCACCGCGCCTCATCACCGGTAGCTTCGCCTCGACGTGAACTCCCCGATGCCGCCATGTGCCGTCCGTACCTCCTCGGAACCTCCGCCCGGGTTTTGAGGCCCAAACCCGTAAACCCGCCTCCGATGGTTTTGAGGCCCAAACCATCAAACCGCTCCGCGAGTAGCGTACTTCATACACGTCCCCCGCCATCCGACGCGTGTCACCTCCACGGTCAACACGATCACTCTCATGTCTTCTCGCGCTTGTCGATATCCCAAGTGTCAGCCACCGCGGCTAGCCACCCGGCCTCCGGGTCCCTCGGTCCAAGCCTCACGTCCGTCCTTCACCCCTCCGGTCCATCGGCACGGCACGCCCTCCTTGACCTTCACCTCGCCGTCGGCTACCGCCTCCGTGCTCCACACATGCACAACACAAGCCAAGAGACATGTCGCACACAAGGCTTTCGCCAAGATAGAGTTAGTAACCAACTCAACCTATTCGTGGATCACGTTGACAATCACTCATCACAAAACGAACACACAAGGGTACTTGTCAACCTTGTGTTCGCAATCTCCCCCTTGATGAGTGCATTGTCAACACCAATACACGAACAGCTTGAACAAAAGAAAAAGAAGAAGAAGAGAAAACAAAGAGCTCAACCAAATAACCAAAAACCAAAGAAAAGCTGAAACAGGTCATTTGAAATGAGCAATAACTTGGTCCCCAAAGACATGGGCAACGGCTCGACGCATCTAGCCCAACACATCTAGCAAAAGCAACTCAAATGCAACTCCCCCTGAACAAATGCAATCTCACTCAAATGAATGCATATCTTGTGATATTGTGAGTGTGGAAACTTCTCCCCCTTGTTGACATATGCACTTATCAAGTTAGAGCCCAAGGAATGCAACTCCCCCTCAAAACATGCTATAAATGCATAAATGCACAAATGCAGAAGCTTCAAAATTATAGCAAGTAGATTGAAAAGATGCTCTAGCTGATGCTGTCATGTATATATAGCAACAAATACAAGTGCTAGCAAATGCTCAAAATGACCAAATAAGATGAAATATGGCATTTTAGCAAGTTTGATCAAGTTTGAGCAATTTAAAAGAGGGTTCACCACCGAATGAGCACATAGCAAATATAGACAGGAGATCAACCTTGTGCTACACATGTATGCAAAGTGAACTACCCCAAACAAAGTTCACACATCATGTCATGAGACAAACTTGTGATTTGATCAAATTTTCAATCAATTGAATTTTATCGGAGTTATGCAGCTTATCACCAATGTTTGTCAAACAAATGTGTGCGGGAGGTTATCGATGCCATCAACACCTGACTTATCGATCATGTCAAGCCTATGCCAAAAGCAATCAGAAGCTTAAGACAATGATCTCGGTATCCATTACAGAGCTCAAGTTCACCCTTAAGTGCAATAAGGAGCTGTCTTGATACTCTGACATGGGACAGCAAAGACCCATCCCGATCTTTTCATACCTTGTTTTTCAAGTTTTAGCATAAATTCAAGTTTCTCAAGCAAGTGTGTAACTCAAGGTATGAGCCATAGCAACTAAGCATATATATGAAGCAAAATGGGTTCTCGACACACCTATACATGCTAGTTGCCATAAGTAGTGGTGAACATGTTTCAAGTTTCATCAAGTGTTATTCAAGTTCACAATTGAAAAAGGCATTTTTAGCTCATATCAAGAGATCAAAGTGAGCCTAAGCAAAGCACATCATGTATATCCATAACATCCCCAACAAGAGCATAGTGTCAATCTAGCTACTATAAAGATGAAGCTCAAGATGCAATAAGATACATGATGATATGATATGCAAATATGATACAAAAGCAAAAGCAAAAGCAAAAGCTAAAGAAAAAAAAACTAATGTACAAGAACCAAAACTTCCCAAGCTAAAAAGGGAAGCAAACTCCAAGCTCTCCTCGCAAGCGAGCAAACTGGGCTTGATCAAGGGGTTTAGTGAAGATATATGCGAGCTGGTTGTGGGTATCAACATGAATAAGGTCAATGTCCCCTTTCTCATAGTGGTCTCGCAAGAAGTGAAACCGGACCTCTATGTGCTTGGTTTTGGAGTGGAGAACAGGGTTTTTGGCTACACATATGGCACTGGTGCTATCACAGAACAAAGGCACTCGCCTAAACTCTAAGCCATAGTCTCGCAAAGTAGCAACCATCCAAAGCAACTGGGAACAGCAAGCAGCAGCAGCAACATACTCAACTTCTGTGGTGGATTGGGCTACAGAGGACTGCTTGCGAGAAGACCAAGACACAAGAGAAGACCCAAGAAACTGACAAGTCCCAGAAGTGGACTTCCTCTCAGTACGACAGCCAGCATAATCCGCATCAGAGTAACCGCAAAGAGAAAGAGAGGAGGAAGCTGAAAACCAAAGACCAAATTCGGGTGTGAAACGAAGGTACCTCATGATCCGCTTGACGGCTTGACGATGCGATGTGCGCGGTGAAGACTGAAAGCGCGCGCACAAGCAGACCGCGAACTGGATGTCCGGTCTCGTCGCCGTCAGGTACAGCAACGATCCGATCATGCTTCGGTACTCCTTCTGGTCCACAACTTCTCCTTCCTTGTCCTCATCTAGGGCCGTCGTGGTCGACATGGGCGTCGAAAGAGGCTTGGCCTCGCCCATATCAAACTTCTTCAGAAGATCCTTGGTGTACTTGCCTTGGTGCACGAATGTTCCTTCACGTGTTTGCTTGATTTGCAGCCCGAGGAAGAATGTCAACTCGCCCATCATACTCATCTCGAATTCCCTGCTCATAGTCTCAGAAAACTTTGCAACAAGAGCATGAGAGGAACCACCAAAAATGATATCATCCACGTAAATCTGAACCAAAAGTGTGTCAGTGCCTTGCTTGAGGAGAAACAAAGTTTTATCTACTGAACCCATCTTAAAGCCCTTAGCAAGCAAGAAGGCTTTTAAACGCTCATACTAGGCTCTCGGGGCTTGTTTCAATCCATACAAGGCTTTGTGGAGTTTGTAAACATGGTTTGGATACTTGGGATTTTCAAAGCCAGGGGGTTGTCTCACATACACCTCTTCCTCTATGTACCCGTTCAAAAAGGCGCTCTTCACATCCATTTGATACAGCTTGAACCCTTTCGAAGCTGCATAAGCTAAGAGCATCCTTATAGCCTCGATACGGGCCACAGGAGCAAAGGTTTCTTCAAAGTCTACTCCCTCTTTCTGACAAAACCCCTGAGCCACAAGCCTAGCCTTATTCCTCACCACCACTCCATCCTCACTTTGCTTGTTCTTGAAAACCCATTTTGTACCTATAGGGTGACACTCAGGTGGAGGTGGAACTAAGACCCAGACTTCATTTCTCTCAAAGTTCTGTAACTCCTCATGCATAGCATTGACCCAATCGGGATCAGAAAGTGCGTGTCCAACATTTTGTGGCTCGAAATTAGCGACAAAAGTAGAATGAGCGAAATATGAGATTTCATATGACCTTGAGCGTGTAACACGCTGACTGATGTCGCCGATCATGGTTTGAGGCGGGTGACAACGCTGGATGTGCCGAGGGGCTTCCCTCAAAGATGTCGCCTCCCCCTCAACAGCTACTGGGGCCTCCTCAGGTGCAGCCGACGTAGGCTGAGGAGGTGGCTCGTGCGGACCCCATGTAGTGGAAGAAGATGGATCTGGTCCGTGAGCCGAAGTAGTTGTCGTAGACTCGACTAGAACAGTCGAAGAGGTCGGCTCTGCATCTCCCCAATCAGCATCTTCCTCATTCTCCTCAACGAAGATGCTCTCACCAATCTCCTGATCACCTGCACTTTCAAAGATAGGAATAGAACAAGGCATGGTCTCGTCGAAAGTGACTTCACAAGTCTCTACGACTCGGTTAGTTTCAAGATTAAGTACTCGATATGCATGAGAATGTAAAGCATAACCAAGAAAGACACCATCCGAGGATCGAGACTCAAATTTATCTAAATTACCTTGTTTCAGAATGAAACACCTGCATCCAAACACTCGAAAGTGGCTCACCTTGGGTAGTCGACCGAATCGCAGCTCATAAGAAGTTTTCTTCATGAAGGCTCGAAGAAAGATGCGATTAGAAACATGACACGCGGTGTTGATCGCTTCGGCCCAATATTTCCTAGGAGTCCTATGCTCATCGAGCATCGTCCTGGCCATCTCAACAAGGGTCCGATTCTTGCGCTCAACAACACCATTTTGCTGAGGGACATAGGGAGAGGAAAACTGATGCTCAAGGCCCAAAGAAGCACAAAAGGTTTCAAAATGAGTATTCTTGAATTCTGTGCCATTGTCACTGCGAATCGCTCTCATGGCATTCTTAGGGAACTCATTTTGCAACCGAAGAATCAAATCTCGAGCATGTGAAAAAGCCTCATCCTTACTCTCCATGAAAAACACCCAAGAGTAGCGAGAAAAATCGTCCACGATCACTAGAACGTACCACTTCCCACCCTCTGACCGAACCCGAGCTGGACCAACTGTGTCCATGTGAAGTAGCTCGCCGGGTTTCTTGGCCATGACTTGATTCACAGGTGGGTGAGAAGCGGCAACCATCTTCCCGTGACGACAAGGGTGACACACCAAATCCTTCTCAAATTTCAACTTGGGCAATCCTCGGATTAGATCAAGTGAGCTCAACCTAGCTAGTAAGTCAAAGCTCAAGTGACCAAGTCTCCTATGCCACTTCCAAAGCTCAGAGGAGGATCCGGCCACCAGACATTGAGAAGAGCCAAAAGAATGAGAAAAATCAGCTCGAAAGACATGGCCAAACGGAACAATCTGACAAACTAGATTTCCCTGAGAGTCGAGAACTCGAGACAAGCCGGTCTTAAAGCGCACTTCAAAGCCATCTTGAAGGAGTTGTGAAACAGAAAGCAAGTTGAAATGCAAGTTTGAAACCAAAGCAACATCCTTCAAGACAAAACTCTCATTGACCCGAATGGTCCCACGAGAAAGCACTTTACCTTTGCTATTATCCCCGAATGTGATGTACTCCTTACATTGCACGGGGTCGAGGCTGGAGAACCATTTGGAACTTCCGGTCATGTGGCGCGAGCATCCGGAATCAATGAGCCATGTGTTCTCCAGACCTCCGTCCTGCATCAATAGAAAGACATAGGATGAGCAAATGGCACAACACTGGGGTTAGTAAACTGTGAAGGATACCAGTGTTGGCTCATTTGCCCTGGAAAAGTGTTAGGAAAAACACCAAACAAGCCATGTCCCATTTGATGAAAGCGGGCACCACGTGGGAGAAAACGTGGTCCGCTAGAGCTGTAGGACTGAAAGCCACTGTCACGAGGTCCAAAATCATATTGATCATGATCTGAACCACGCCGGGCACGACCACCATGAGCACCGCGTGGTCTAGCAACCTGAGGCCTAGTGAAAGGTCTTGATGGCTAGAGGGGGGGTGAATAGCCTATTAAAATTTTCTACAACGACAAGCTAAACAAGTTTATCAATATAACAAAAAGCGAGATACGAGTTTTTGCTTAGCCTACGGGTGTTTGCAAGCCACCTATCCAATTCACAATTCTAGTATTTGCACTCAACTGCACAAGTCAAACCGAGAAGTTAAGTACAACTACAACTAGCAAGCTACACAAGAGAACTACTCTAGCTAAGCTAACTAGCTAGCAAAGATAGCTAAGGAATTAATACAAGAGAGATAGGAGGGTATCACCGAGGGGCGAAGTATTGAGCCAACCAATATGATCAACAATGAATACCAAGATAACCAAACACCGGGATCAATCAATCACAATATGAAAGTGATGACACGAAGATTTATCCCGAGGTTCACGTGCTTGCCGGCACGCTAGTCCCCGTTGTGTCCCTCTTCACCACGTGGTTCGGTGGCTAATCGGTCTCACACCGAGCCTCTCAAAAGGCACCACAAGAACCTACCAAATGGCAAAAGGTTGCAATGACACGAGCAATATACTAACGTTGCCTTTGGCGCTTCGCCGAGGTAGGCACAAACCCCTCACAATTACCGGAGGTGGCCAAGAACAAACACCAACTCTTGCCAACGCCTCCAAGCTGCTCCAAGCCGTCTAGGTGGCGGCAACCACCAAGAGAAACAAGAATCCCGCAGCAAATCAACCACCAAGTGCCAACTAGATGCAATCTCACAATGCAAATGCACTTGGATCACTCAATCTCACTTCGAATATGCAAAGAAGCAAGAGAGATGAGTGGGAGGGGAGTTGCTTAGCTCAAAGTGCTCACAAGTATGTCAAATGTTCGAGAGATGGAGCCTTGAGCCGGCCAACGAGTATTTATAGACGTACCCCTTCGAATATAGCCGTTAGAAACTTGAAACAGCCGAAGTCGCGTTGACCGGACGCGCTGGTCCAACTGACCGGACGCGCCGGTCGCGCAACGGCTAGTTTCGCAACACTGACCGGACGCGCCGGTCGCGACGACCGGACGCGCCGGTCGCGCAACGGTACTTTTTGAAACACTGACCGGACGCGCCGGTCGCAACGACCGGACGCGCTGGTCACGACCGGACGCGCCGGTCCCGTGACTGACCGGACGCGCTGGTCAACCCTGAGCCGCGCACAACGAACCAGCGATCGGACGCGCTGAAGAACTGACCGGACGCCACAGTGCCCGCGTCCGGTGGGAGTCCAGTAAGCTCCCTGGACGACCGGACGCGTCCGGTCGCCTATGACCGGACGCGCCTCGCGTCCGATCAAACAACTGAAAAACACGCAGATACTGGACACTGACCGGACGCGTCCGGTCAAATAGTGACCGCGTCCGGTCCAGCGTCCGGTCACCACTGTGACCCCCGTTTGCCTCCGTTTCTTTTTCCGACTTCCGGCGTAGTGGAAAATAGGCATTTCATTTCCCCGAAATCGCCTGAATCCCGCGCTCGCACGCTCGGCGGGAGGGAGAGATGAGACCCAAACCCTCTCTACCGCTTAAACTTCACCGCCGTCGTAAATGTGCTAACATCACCAAGTGATCATCATCATGAGCATGTGTGTTAGCATTTTCACAATCATTTTTCGAGGCGTTATTAGTTCTATCCAAATGCATATGACATGAAATGCACACCTAGAGGCACTTAGGAGTTCAATAGCCGCGTCATTCCCCTCTTTATAGTACGGCTATCTATCCTATAATGTAACCACACCCACTAGGTGTCTTGGTTACTAAAACACAACCCTTAAGCATATACCTTTGCCTTGATCACATAGGGTTGCGTCCAAATCCAAGTGTGGCCATCATGATCACCATGTCCATCTTGCCACCAACCTTGGAATGTACTAATCCTCATATGCTACATACAACTTAGGCATAGGATTAGTACTTAGGTATTGTCACTAATTACCAACACCAAACATAGGACTTTCACCTAGCACCTTGTTGGTAATTGGTGACAAACCTTTCACAAAGATATTATGATAAAATTTTGATTGAACCCATGTCACATTGTCCAAGTATATTACCATGTGTAAGAATTATGGACATGTGATCATGAATTCAAATTGATAGCAATGGCTCCCCCTACATGTATGCTATATGTTTGGATTTTGGAAGCATACATGTTAGATAGGAAAGATTAGGAGCATTTTCTACCAATAGGTGCTAAGTGTTTTAGATTATAGACCTTTGAAGCGTGATACCATCGGAGTAGCGATAAACACCATCTTAGCACCTTGTGTAGTTAGATTCCACTTGGAAAAGCACAAATATAACTAGAAACCTCGTGAGATCAACATTATAAGCAAGGTTCTAGTACCACTTTGAAAAACATGAAGCAACAAAAATCTAACTACTTCCTATTCATGCTAGTACCATAATGCATCATTCAAATTATACTAGCAAGTCACCACACAAGCAATGTATCGGAGAAAACGAAATGCATAACTATGCATCATACATATGAAGTGCACATAGAAATGCAACATTCATGTTTAAGAGCTTGCTCCCCCTACTTGTGTGCTCAAAATTTTAGTTGATCCCTTCTTTTATCAATTCTCCCCTTTGTTTTCTCCCCCTTTGGCACCAATTGACCACAAGGAGCAAACTTTAGATAGATTATCATGTTGAAATATGGGGTGAGGATCAAGTTTATGATTCAACCTAGATTGCTTGCATAAATAAAATACTTCGGTTTGATCCAAGGGCAAGCTTCTTCACACCTCACTAGAAGGGTTATCATGCACCATGTTGAAGCAAATATTTAGACAAGTTTTCTAGATTAAATACTTAGGATCACAAGCTACTTAAACAAGTTATATGCTACCACTAGATCATACAAGTCATGGAAACAATAGTGGCACCATATAAACTTCAAATTTATTTAATTTTCATGAATGATCCTAGAACATAAGAAATCATGACTAGATGCACTAAACAAGTCCTTAGCATAGAATGTATGACATGTCAACCAATTGTACCTTGGGGCTCGAAGGAGAGGCATGTCATATATGGGGTGCATCAACTCATGTTGGAGAAGTCAAGTATGTTCAACTCATTCTTTAGCTTGTGAAATCTCTTCTCATCAAGTGGCTTGGTGAATAGATCGGCTAATTGATCTTCGGTGCCCACACTTTCAATAGCAATGTCACCCTTTTGTTGATGATCTCTAATAAAGTGATGGCGAACATCAATATGCTTTGTTCTTTGATGTTGAATCGGATTGTTAGTTAGCTTCACGGCACTTTCATTGTCACATAGCAATGGCACATTCTTGAAATTGATTCCAAAATCCTTCAATGTTGCCTTCATCCACAAGATTTGTGCACAACAACTACCCGCGGCGATGTATTCGGCTTCGGCGGTAGATAGTGCAATACTATTTTGCTTCTTGGATGACCATGAGACAAGTGATCTTCCCAACAATTGACATGTCCCGGAAGTGCTCTTTCTCTCCACTTTATCACCGGCATAGTCGGAATCTGAATATCCAACTAGCTCAAAGCTTGCACCTTTGGGATACCATAATCCAACATCTTGTGTATGCTTTAAGTACCTCAATATTCTCTTTGTTGCCTTCAAATGACTTTCTCTTGGTGAGGCTTGAAATCTTGCACACATGCATACACTAAACATCACATCGGGTCTTGATGCCGTCACATAGAGTAGGCTACCAATCATTGATCTATATAGCTTTTGATCCACCATGTTGCCACTCTTGTCACTATCCAAACTTCCACTAGTGCCCATTGGAGTTGTAATACTCTTTGCATCTTCCATGCCAAACTTCTTGAGCATATCTTTGATGTACTTAGTTTGGCTCACAAATGTTCCTTCTTTCATTTGTTTGATTTGAAGTCCAAGAAAGAAACTAAGTTCACCAATCATTGACATTTCAAATTCCTTTGCCATCATTTTCCCAAACTCATCACAATAATCTTGATTGGTTGAACCGAATATGATATCATCAACATATATTTGCAATACAAATAAGTCTTTCCCAATCTTCTTGGTGAATAGTGTTGTATCAACTTTGCCCATGACAAATCCTTTGGATAGCAAGAAGTCCCTCAATCTTTCATATCATGCTCTAGGTGCTTGCTTCAATCCATATAAAGCTTTTCTCAACTTGTATACATGATTGAGTTTCTTGTCATCTTCAAAACCGGGAGGTTGCTCCACATACACCTTCTCTTGAATGTACCCATTGAGAAATGCACTCTTTACATCCATTTGATATAGCTTGATATTGTGAGCACAAGCATAGGCAAGTAAGATCCTAATTGCTTCCAATCTTGCAACCGGGGCATAAGTTTCACCAAAGTCAAGACCCTCTATTTGTGTGTAACCTTGAGCCACTAGTCTTGCTTTGTTCCTTACTACTATCCCATCTTGATCTTGCTTGTTGCGAAAGACCCATCTTGTTCCAATGACATTGTGATCCTTAGGCCTTTTAACTAGTTCCCATACTTCATTTCTCTTGAAGTTGTTGAGCTCTTCATGCATTGCATTTACCCAATCTGGATCTCTCAATGCTTTATCAATGTCCTTAGGTTCTTCCATTGACACAAAAGAAGAGTGACCACAAAATGATGCCAATCTTGATCTAGTTTGAACTCCTCTTTGTATGTCACCAATGATGGAATCCAATGGATGGTCTCTTGTAATGTTAGTTGGTTGAAGCACTTGGACTTGATTGCTTGGATGTTGATGTTGATCATGAGTTGGAGATGATGAACTAGCCACTTGTTGATCTTGTTGCACTTGAGATGATGTACTAGCTTGATTTTGCAATAGAGAACCACTAGCTTGAGTGATTGGACTTTGGAGCACTTGATCTTTGTTGTTATCTACATTAATAACTTGCTTTGGTCTAATATCACCAATATCCATTTCTTTCATAGCATTACTCAATTGAGTTCCTCTCACATCATCTAAGTTATCTTCTTCATCTTGAGAGCCATTTGTTTCATCAAACTCAACATCATGCACTTCTTCAAGTAAACCACTAGCCAAATTCCAAACTCTATAAGCTTTGCTAGTAGTTGAGTAACCAAGTAGAAATCCTTCATCACATTTCTTCTCAAACTTGCTTAATCTAGTGCCCTTCTTCAAGATGTAGCATTTGCAACCAAATACCCGAAAGTATGCAATGTTGGGCTTTCTTCCATTTAAAATCTCATATGGTGTCTTCTCTAGAAACTTGTGGCAATAGAGGCGGTTGCTATAGAAGCAAGCTGTGTTGATTGCTTCGGCCCAAAATAAATGACTCACATTATACTCATTCAACATTGATCTTGCCATATCAATTAAGGTTCTATTTTTCCTCTCAACTAGGCCATTTGATTGAGGTGTATACTTGGCCGAGAATTGATGCTTGATTCCAAGCTCCTCACATAGCTCATCAACTCTTGTGTTTCTAAACTCACTTCCATTGTCACTTCTTACTTTCTTGATTGTGGTCTCAAACTCATTTTGCACTCTCTTGATGAACTTCTTGAATATGTCAAATACATCACTCTTGTCTACAAGAAAGAATACCCATGTGTATCTAGTGAAATCATCCACAAT
The DNA here is from genome assembly GCA_038087645.1 of Saccharum hybrid cultivar R570. NCBI lineage: Eukaryota > Viridiplantae > Streptophyta > Magnoliopsida > Poales > Poaceae > Saccharum > Saccharum hybrid cultivar. The sequence goes on along the minus strand of JAQSUU010000043.1, from coordinate 1,352,537 downwards.
CACAAAACCATACTTGTTGCCACCAATGCTTGTGTATGTAGTTGGCCCAAATAGATCCATGTGCAACAACTCAAATGCCTTGGAAGTACTCATAATGCTCTTCAATGGATGAGTGTTGCCTACTTGCTTTCCGGCTTGACATGCACTACATAGCTTATCCTTCTCAAATGTGACATCCTTCAAACCTCTAACTAAGTCATGCTTCACTAACTTGTTCAATTGCTTCATGCCAACATGACCAAGTCTTCTATGCCATAACCAACCCATACTTGATTTGGTGAGCAAGCATGTTGAAAGTTGAGTGTCACTAGCATTGAAATCAACCAAGTATAGATTCTCATATCTAAAACCTTTGAAGATCAAGTTAGAGCCATCAACACTAACTATCTCCACATCATCAACACCAAATATGCACTTGAACCCGAGATCACATAATTGAGCAACTGACAACAAGTTGAAATTGAGCTTTTCAACTAGTAGCACATTGGAGATGCTATGATCATTTGAGATTGCAATCCTTCCAAGAGCCTTTACATCACCCTTGCTATTGTCACCAAATGTGATGCTATCAATGCCACTATCATTTGATTTGAGAGAGTTGAACATTCTTGAATCACCGGTCATATGTTGAGAGCACCCACTATTAAGCACCCAATGCCTTCCTCCGGCCTTGTAATTTACCTACAAAACAATTTAATGTCTTTTAGGTACCCATACTTGCTTGGGTCCTTGGAGGTTAGTCACTAAGCTCTTTGGTACCCAAATGGCCTTCTTCTTTGGGCCCATAATTGGTGTACCAACAAACCTAGCATGCACACCTTTATCACCCTTGGTAAGCACATAACAAGAATCAAAAGGAATATAAGGTACATTAGCATTTTTCTTGTTCTTGTTCATTTTATTACAATTAATCTCTAGATGCCCAACTTGCTTGCATCTATTGCAATAACGACCATTGCCCTTCACAAAGCGAGGCTTTGGAGTAGCAAAGGCCGCCTTGCCCTTCTTGGGAGTATAGCCTAATCCCTCTTTGTTAAGAGAGAACCTTTGGCTACCCAAGCATTTTAGCAAGCGGGGCATCCCCACCATAGGCATTGCCTAATGCGCGGGTGAGATCATCCACCTCTCTCTTGAGAGTCTCAACCACAAGTGATGAATCACTAGTAGTAGAGGTAGAGTTGGTTGTGGTGGATGATGATGAGCTACATGAAGCATTAGTAGGACTAACAAATAAAGAATCATCAATAATATCACATATTAGTCCAATATCACAAGTGACAATCACTTGCTCCTCCTTAGCTTCCTTCATGAACTTCTCCAACTTAAGGTCCTTTTCCTTGATGAGCTCAAGTAGAGTAGAGTGGGCTTCCTTAAGCCTAGTGTGAGCAATTTCAAGATCCTCGTGGTCTTCCTTTAGACACTCACGAGAAGCCTCTAGCTCATCAAAGGATTTCCTAAGAGCTTTGAGCTCTTGTTCAATTCCTTTGCACTCCTTACTCTTTTTGAGAGCAACAAGCTCCTCCATCAAGGCATCATTTTCATTGCTCTTGGCAATGAGCTCTTGTTCCAAGATTTTGTATTTCTTGGTTGTTCTCTTGTAGCCCTTGCTCATTTGATCTATTATACCTAATAGATCATCCTTGGAGTAGTCCTCATCCTCCTCATCATCACTCCTACAATCATCACTAGCACAAGAATCATCATCACTATCATCATGTTTTACCTTGGTAGGCTTGGCCATAAGGCATGTTGATGTAGTGTCGAAGATGGATGGCTTGTTGGAGAGGGCGATGTTTGCAGTGGCTCATCGAGTGATCCTCTCATCATCACTAGAGCTTTCATCATCATCACTATCGGAGTTGTCACTATCCCAAGTGACTACATAACCACCACCCTTCTTCTTCTTGTTGAAAGTGAAGCTCTTATTTGCTTTCTTCTCCTTCTTGTTCTTCTTCAACTTTAACTCCCCATCATTATATCTTTTGTCTTCATAGGGGCACTTTGCCACTACATGATCGGGGCTATTGCAATTGTAGCAAAGCACCTCCTTTGCCTTCATGAAGTCCCTTCTCTTTCTTGCACCATAGCCTTTCTTCTTCATGAACCGACCCATCTTTTGCACTAGAAGGGCCATGATCTCATCATCAAATGGATCATCATCACTATCATCAACCTTGCTCTTGCCCTTAGAGGATGAAGCCTTGAATGCAATGGGCTTCTCTTGCTTGACCTTGGTTTCCTTCTTCTCTTCTACCTCATCTTCATCATCATTGTATTGGGCATCAGTCATTATATCTCCAAGCACATTGGTTGGTTTGACCTTGTCCAATCCCTCTCTAAAGATCATTCTTCTCAAGGTGGCAAACTTCTTGGGTAAGCACATCAAGAACTTGTGTGAGAAGTCCTTGTCCTCAACCTTCTCCCCAAGCCCCTTAAGATCATTGACAATGACTTGGAGCCTATAGAACATCTCCGGGATGGATTCATCATCCTTCATCTTGAATGTGGAGAACTTGTCCTTGAGCATATATAGTTTGGCACTTTTTACCGTTGAAGTGCCTTCATATGTTTCTTCAAGCCTTATCCAAAGCTCATTTGCCTTTTCAAGATCTTTGATTTGCTCAAATACTTTATCATCAATGGCACGATAGATTGTGTCAAGTGCCACCGTATTGCATTGTTTGTTGATGCGGTCATTGGGAGTGAGGTTTTCCTCATCAAGAATGACGTATCCTTCTTTGGTCACATCCCAAACCTTCTCATGTATATTGCCTAGATATTGCTTCATCTTCCTTTTCCAATGATCAAAGGAAGAGACGCCATCAAAGAATGGAGGCTTGCCATTAACATGATTGAACATAACTTGAGCCATCTTACACCGAGGTTGTTAAGCCTTACAAACGGTGACCACGGCTCCGATACCACTTGAAAGGTCTTGATGGCTAGAGGGGGGGTGAATAGCCTATTAAAATTTTCTACAACGACAAGCTAAACAAGTTTATCAATATAACAAAAAGCGAGATGCGAGTTTTTGCTTAGCCTACGGGTGTTTGCAAGCCACCTATCCAATTCACAATTCTAGTATTTGCACTCAACTGCACAAGTCAAACCGAGAAGTTAAGTACAACTACAACTAGCAAGCTACACAAGAGAACTACTCTAGCTAAGCTAACTAGCTAGCAAAGATAGCTAAGGAATTAATACAAGAGAGATAGGAGGGTATCACCGAGGGGCGAAGTATTGAGCCAACCAATATGATCAACAATGAATACCAAGATAACCAAACACCGGGATCAATCAATCACAATATGAAAGTGATGACACGAAGATTTATCCCGAGGTTCACGTGCTTGCCGGCACGCTAGTCCCCGTTGTGTCCCTCTTCACCACGTGGTTCGGTGGCTAATCGGTCTCACACCGAGCCTCTCAAAAGGCACCACAAGAACCTACCAAATGGCAAAAGGTTGCAATGACACGAGCAATATACTAACGTTGCCTTTGGCGCTTCGCCGAGGTAGGCACAAACCCCTCACAATTACCGGAGGTGGCCAAGAACAAACACCAACTCTTGCCAACGCCTCCAAGCTGCTCCAAGCCGTCTAGGTGGCGGCAACCACCAAGAGAAACAAGAATCCCGCAGCAAATCAACCACCAAGTGCCAACTAGATGCAATCTCACAATGCAAATGCACTTGGATCACTCAATCTCACTTCGAATATGCAAAGAAGCAAGAGAGATGAGTGGGAGGGGAGTTGCTTAGCTCAAAGTGCTCACAAGTATGTCAAATGTTCGAGAGATGGAGCCTTGAGCCGGCCAACGAGTATTTATAGACGTACCCCTTCGAATATAGCCGTTAGAAACTTGAAACAGCCGAAGTCGCGTTGACCGGACGCGCTGGTCCAACTGACCGGACGCGCCGGTCGCGCAACGGCTAGTTTCGCAACACTGACCGGACGCGCCGGTCGCGACGACCGGACGCGCCGGTCGCGCAACGGTACTTTTTGAAACACTGACCGGACGCGCCGGTCGCAACGACCGGACGCGCTGGTCACGACCGGACGCGCCGGTCCCGTGACTGACCGGACGCGCTGGTCAACCCTGAGCCGCGCACAACGAACCAGCGATCGGACGCGCTGAAGAACTGACCGGACGCCACAGTGCCCGCGTCCGGTGGGAGTCCAGTAAGCTCCCTGGACGACCGGACGCGTCCGGTCGCCTATGACCGGACGCGCCTCGCGTCCGATCAAACAACTGAAAAACACGCAGATACTGGACACTGACCGGACGCGTCCGGTCAAATAGTGACCGCGTCCGGTCCAGCGTCCGGTCACCACTGTGACCCCCGTTTGCCTCCGTTTCTTTTTCCGACTTCCGGCGTAGTGGAAAATAGGCATTTCATTTCCCCGAAATCGCCTGAATCCCGCGCTCGCACGCTCGGCGGGAGGGAGAGATGAGACCCAAACCCTCTCTACCGCTTAAACTTCACCGCCGTCGTAAATGTGCTAACATCACCAAGTGATCATCATCATGAGCATGTGTGTTAGCATTTTCACAATCATTTTTCGAGGCGTTATTAGTTCTATCCAAATGCATATGACATGAAATGCACACCTAGAGGCACTTAGGAGTTCAATAGCCGCGTCATTCCCCTCTTTATAGTACGGCTATCTATCCTATAATGTAACCACACCCACTAGGTGTCTTGGTTACTAAAACACAACCCTTAAGCATATACCTTTGCCTTGATCACATAGGGTTGCGTCCAAATCCAAGTGTGGCCATCATGATCACCATGTCCATCTTGCCACCAACCTTGGAATGTACTAATCCTCATATGCTACATACAACTTAGGCATAGGATTAGTACTTAGGTATTGTCACTAATTACCAACACCAAACATAAGACTTTCACCTAGCACCTTGAGGCATTGCACCTCTTGGCCTAGCATTGCGCCTCTGAACAGGAGGCACATGTACGCCATGGGGCGGACGGTACATGTTTCGGTTGTTCAACTCATACTCTCGCCGCTCATCTCTCTTCCTCCTGAAGCAAAACTCAACAAGGTGACCATCCCTATGGCAATAGTCACAGTGATACCTCACCTCTCTCTTAGGTGGTTGTTGGCTCACTCTCTTGTGGGTATGGTTCACTCTTGGTAGCTTTTTGGCTTTAGGAAGGGGATCCTCAGAGATGTTTGGTAGAGTGTCAAGTGGGTTTCTGAGATGGTTCGGTTTTAGAACCCAAACTTGTTTCTGGGGTGTAGCTCTTAGAGGTTCTTCAAACACTCCATCTTTCACAGTGGGTTCGGTAGGCTTAGGTGGATTGATCTTGATTAATTTGGGAGTAGTGGAAGGTTTCTCACTTGGGCTCAAACCACTGAACTCACCAACTTTGCCATAGACATTTTCACCCTTCCCACCTAGAGCAAAGCCTACTCCCGATGTCTCAGTTCCCCGTCTGAACTGGCTCATCATCATGCCCAACTGCGGTTCACTACAAGACACCCAATTCAAGATCGACCGAAGGTATGTGTTGTCTTCCTCGGATCTCATCTTGTCATGCCTGCAAGACTCAAGCTCCAATACCAAGCTCTCACAACGTGCACACTCAACAACCGTGCTATCTGAACTGGCCTTCTCAAGAGCAAGGATCTTGGCATTCTTCTCTGCCAGCTCAGATTGCAAGCCTGAACAAGACTTGCATGCACCCAACAAGCTAGACCTAGCCTTCAGCTCATCGTTCTCATCTAACAAGGCAGCATACTTAGATTGCAACTCAGAAAAGTTAGTCATATGAACAGCACATTCATCGCACTCAACCTCATCAGACACATGAACAACAAGCTTCTTAGCTTCCTCAAGCTCTTTCTCCACAACTTCTAGCTTGTCCTTAAACTCTCTCCTTTCACGAGCAGCACGTTTCAACAACTTATCTTGACTCATCAAAGTATCGGTCATGATATCAAGCTCAGCAATAAGAGCATCGATGGAGGGTTTTACCTCGGTAGAGTCGTCGTCGCCGGGAAGCACGTCCTTGTTGGGCTTCACACCTTCATCCACGGCCATGGTGCAGTAGCCTCCGTGGATGGACTTAGTGACGAAGCAAAGCCCGGTCAACTTGTCCTCACGCCTCTTCTCGGACTCATCATCGCTCGATGGAGAAGAAGACCGGTCGTCGTCGGTGTCGTTGTCGAGGTCGCTGAGGGAGGCGAGGAAGGCGCGCTCTTGAGCCTTGGCCTTCTTGAAGTACTTCTTCTTCAGCGCCTCCTTGTCGAATCCTCCCTTCGACTTGTGCTTGGAGGTGTACTCGCGCTTGTCCTTGCGCTTGCTGGAGTCGTACTTGTCGAAGGAGTGCTTGTTCTTCTTGGGGCAGTGGGCGATGAAATGGTAGGGATCTCCACAGCCGTAGCATCCTTCCTTCGGACCACCACCACGCTGGCGATTCAAGCGGTTGTTGTGAAACCGCGAGAACCAGCTGATGATCAACGCCAGCTCGTCATCCCCAAGACTCTCCATCTGCTCCTCTGTGACAGACACCAAAGAAGACAAGGCAAAAGACACCTGTGAAGGGTTAGCCAAAGAACTTGAGCCATTACCTGAGACCAAGGCCATAGTCGGTGCAGAGGGATTCTTCAGCTTGGCTTGGGTCTGGTAGTCGATCTCGGTGGACTTGAGCTTGCTAAAAAGCTCATCCACAGTGAGGGTCTCATACCCCGAAGACTCAATGATGGCGGTCACCTTCACATCCCATACCTTCCGATCTAGGGCATATAGAAGCTTGAGTGCCCTCTCATGATCATCATAAGGTAACTGTGCCTTGTTTGCTCGCATCTTGTTGACGATGGTCTGAAAGCGAGAAAACATGGCATCGATGGACTCGCCATCAAGCTGGGTGAAGTTCTCGTACTCCCTCTTGTACGTCTCGTAGAGTCTGGTTTTGACCTGTGCGGTCCCCTCGTGATAGCTCTGAAGCCTCACCCAGATCTCCCGAGCAGTAGTACAATCAGAGACTCTTTCGAACTCCTGAAGAGAAAGACTCGAGAAAAGAACTGCGCGAGCTCTGCTATTAGCGTTGTTTCGATCTCTTTGATCTTGCGTGACACGAGCACGGGGTTCAAGCACAACGTAAGTAGCATCCTCGCAAATCTCCCAAACAAGCCAATCAATCCCCTGGAGATGCGCGGACATGTGGATCTTCCAATAGGGATAATTTGTTCCATCGAAGAACGGTGGTTTGCCGGAACCACGCTCCATGTCGCCTTCGTGGATCACGGACCGATTAAGGTGGAATGATCCTTAACCGGCTCCGATACCAATTGAAGGACCGAAAACGGCGACCAGAGGGGGGTGAATGGGAGCCTCAAATTTCTTTCAAAATATTTGGCCGCTGTCCCAAAATCACCGCCAAGTACAAATAAGTTCCTAAACTAAATTACTCAAGTCAACTGGTGACAAGAGCACTTAGATAAATTCCTCGGAACAATAGGAATCCAACACAAAAGACGGAATTCAAAACGGAGCTTAAATCCACAAACGACGGATGAAATAGCGAGTCCGAGAAGAATAGCCAATCACAGAATAGAGAAGCTGCTGGGTTCTGTTAGCGCTAAAAGCAGCACCTAGAGCTGGAAGCAAGGCACTGTAATCTGCTCGATGCTTGGAAGAAGACCTGGTGCACAAGAATGACACAGCTAGCAAAGAAGCAAGCAACTACCCAGTGAAAGGAAACAAACTGCAATCAGGCCAGGCAACTAAGGAGTAGTTGCCCCTGAAGTCTTGCTCCCTCCAATCACACCCTGCACAGAAATGCTGAAAGCACAGAGAAGAAATTGATTCCACAACCTGAGTACCAAATCAAGTAAAAGAAGTAATTTAATGCTCCAAAGATTAGCTAAAGATAGCTTTAGTAATTCACTGAAGGAAGAGACAAGCTTCTGACCAATCAGAGACAAGAGGGAACGAGTTGCAGTGCTTGGCTCCAAAAATCACCAGTCAAATACCACCGGTTAGCACTGGTGCTTCGCCTGCTGTTCAAACGCGAGTGTTTCTACTGGAGGAGCAGCGAATCCAGCTAGCACATAACAAGAAAATCACGCACAGAGAGAAGGCGGACACGAACAGCTTGAGACTTACGAATACATGAACAGAATACAAGAACACACCGAGAGAAAAACGCAGGTGCTTCGCTGGATTCAAGACCGGTGTACACCTAGGGCCAGTGCCTGACGCACCTGCAGCAGCGCCTCCATGGAGGACACGCAACCCCTGCACTTGTGGACTGACCTGGAGCACGCGCACGCAGAGCAGAAGAACGAACACAGCAACACCGAGCGCTCTGCACAGAAGAGGGGCGGCCACGAAAATCAAATGAAATCCGACTCAAAACACCATGAATCGACCCCAAAATTTGCACAGCTTAAATACACCTAGCTACGAACTGATTTCCCAAAAATCATTGCCTGGGATTCACCCAAACTCCGGTAAAATTAGATCGTAGCCAAGCACGAAAATGGGAAAAAACTCAAGAACACATTGAACGGAAATCACAACTTCAATCGATGAATCCCAGAGGATAACTGGAGGATTCGGGCCTCCATTCCCACTCCAAATCACAGGAAATACACCACGAAAATCTCAGATTTTGTAACCTCTCACATGAACTAGAAGCTAACCCTAAAGAAAGAGGAGCAAATGAGAAATGGGGAGAGAGGTGAGGGAGATGGGAGCTCACTCATCCTATTTAACAGGGCTATTACACATTCCCAGTTTTGCCCCTGGATACAAATGAGCCAAACCATTTAGCCCAAGGGCGTAGAGGTCCAACCCGGTCTTCATGTTGATCTGACGGCCACCGCGCCTCATCACCGGTAGCTTCGCCTCGACGCGAACTCCCCGATGCCGCCACGTGCCGTCCGTACCTCCTCGGAACCTCCGCCCGGGTTTTGAGGCCCAAACCCGTAAACCCGCCTCCGATGGTTTTGAGGCCCAAACCATCAAACCGCTCCGCGAGTAGCGTACTTCATACACGTCCCCCGCCATCCGACGCGTGTCACCTCCACGGTCAACACGATCACTCCCATGTCTTCTCGCGCTTGTCGATGTCCCAAGTGTCAGCCACCGCGGCTAGCCACCCGGCCTCCGGGTCCCTCGGTCCAAGCCTCACGTCCGTCCTTCACCCCTCCGGTCCATCGGCACGGCACGCCCTCCTTGACCTTCACCTCGCCGTCGGCTACCGCCTCCGTGCTCCACACATGCACAACACAAGCCAAGAGACATGTCGCACACAAGGCTTTCGCCAAGATAGAGTTAGTAACCAACTCAATCTATTCGTGGATCACGTTGACAATCACTCATCACAAAACGAACACACAAGGGTACTTGTCAACCTTGTGTTCGCAATGTGATCTGTTTACTTGATCGGGAATGGCTTTGTGTGATTTCAAGAGGGCACTGGTTTTGGTGGTTGTCTGAGACCGTAAGCCATCGTGTGTATACATTTGGGTTCGACGTAAACAAATGTATTAATGCGAGAAAAAAAATCAACGATGCACCAATTATGTGGATTGTCCTTGTGTTGGCATTCATTTGCCTCTCTGAGTGAGGTTTACAGTGCACAATCCAGTAGTTAGGTCCAGACTAATTGTAGCCATTTTTTAATTAGTCCATGTTTGGTCTTTGACACGATGCAAATTTTCCAGCACTGTGATGGCTTCAAAGAAGAGAAAGCAGTGTTCCTGCCTTCTAGAGATTTCCACACTCAAATTTGCTTTATTTTTCGTGTACCTAATCCATTTATGCCAAAAAGATACTAATCACTGGACTCTGAGTAGTCAATATTTGGCTTTGATGTTGCTTATCCGTACATTTGCAACGGTGGATAGTTGGTGATGAATTATGAATTTCCATCTTATAGTTGTTTTTTAAAAGTTTGTTCTACATTATGATACAAGGTTATGCATGATCGGAGAACCACTTATGGTCAGAATTTTGTTCTTGTACTGCCTATGGAATATAATTTGTTATAGGAACCCTTGCTAATTCAGTTAAGATTATGCCATGGTAGCTTTAAAAATTTCTTTCAACTAATTGTTGTATCTAAGAGAAGAAAACACAGGCTTTTGAAAAGCCATATCAGTTTGAACAGAGCCTAATAGTTGTTGTTATTGTTGTTTTTTTGCAAACGAGAGCCTAATAGGTTTAATGTTAGCGTCGAAGCTATAAGATCATAGAATGGATAAATGGGGAAATGCATTAGCAGAACACACTACACGGGTATCATGCAATGCAACTTTTGTTCTCTTCTGGAAGGGAAACAATAGAAGAGCAAACTAGTATCCTAATGTTTTATGTATTGATAAAATAGTATTTTAAAAAGGTTATTTGCAAGTCCCTCCTGAAGGAAAACAGAAAAAAGGAAATCAGTTACTTTTTTAGTTCATCAATCAGTCCAGGTTTCCTTCCCTTTGCTCTGCAAAGAAGGTTAATTATATCGCTGTATCTTGAAAAATTGCCAACACCAATTCCTATGTACAGCAAGCATATAATAAAATAATAGTAGATGGCCTGGGGCTCTCCTGCAAAACAAAATTCTAACTGCAGATAGCTTGCAAGGAGAGGATGGACCACTGTTCTAATTTGCAAACTTTGCTTCCAACAACCCGAAAATACAAATGATATTACTTTATATCGTTCCTTTGCACAGGATGTTTGGACAAAATTTAACTGGATGTACATGGCTAGCTGTAGCCCTAGTCTGCAATTGCAAAAGGTCTCCTAGAAAAGTGGTGGTAGTGGATTCTAGTGTTAGTTCCAGTGGAAAGGAGAAAGGAAGCAAGTGGCATCGTTGTCTACACATTGTGAAACTGTTGGAATAAACCAAACCATAAAGTGTTTCAAAAATCAAATCTGACAACCAGATAGCATCCACTACTTCATCAGGGAGGATATTGCTCAAAGAAAGTTTGCATTAGGAGGTTACACCTTTTGTATAGATTTTGATCGTCGTTTAGATCTTCTGATGTGACCCACTGTAACTTTTAGACTTCTCACTTTCCTTTTTGATTAAGATGCATAGCACCGTTCCTGCCTTCCTTTATAAACAAGAAAAAAATATGCACTTCTTATATCTGTTCATAGTTAGTTTATTTTAGATACTGTTATGAAGGTAGCAATAACCATGTCTTTTCTTACTCGTCAGGTGAAACCTCTACTGACTGGGACAAGGCATGGCTACGTTTAAGAAGAAAGGGAAGAGGACCCTCTTTCCTGATTTCTCACCAGACAAGTATGTGACCTGGAACCCATGGCGCAGCGAGTATCCATTGTGAGAAGAGGTTGATCCAATCAAGAGAACTGAAAGATCTAACTTGATGCTGTGGACAAGTCCCCAATTTACCTTGGTGGGGGCCATTATCATCGTCTTGACATTACTAATCTATACACTAGTTGTTCCTCCCAAGTAACTGCAGAAGTGACAGCTAGGAGGTGAGTTGTAAATCAATATTGCATGTTCTCACTTCTCAGCAACTGCAATGTGTGATCATCGAATATTAGCTGTATTAACAGTGAATGGTAGTTTGTAGTGTTGGGACTATTTGGGCAAGTGGACATGTGCAAAGTATCAATTGGAAACTGATGTACTCATGAGAATCACGTTTCTTGTTACAGAAAAGTTCAAGTCAAAAAAGACAGATCATTGTCTTCATACAATTTTTTTTAGAGAAATTGTCTTCATACAATAATAAGCCCTAGGCAGACAGGAATCTTGCTTAGATGTAAAGCTATATAACTAAACTTGTTTCCTAGGCCCTAAATAATTGGCTTATGTCTCTTGTGTTGGGGGGGGGCATCAGGATGGTGTGCTTTAACATCTTGTTGAATATATAATATATAGAGGAAGTGCAATTCTACAATAACATATCTGGGCTCTCACATCTCTATCTCTATGTACGATTCATGCCCCAAAAGCGGGCTAACGGATAGGTCCACGTCACCTGCTAACCCGCTGGCCGTTGGATCGGCCTCGAGCTCAAGACTGACCATCCGATGCAAGTTCAATCGGGCCCGTCACTCATCGACCCGCAAACCCGGGTGAACCCGGGCGAGGTCCTCATCCCTCCACGCTCCTCCTCTAACCCCTCCGCCGTCCTATGGCCTCCGCCTGCCGCGCCGCTCGCAAGGAACCAGCGGCCCGAGCTGCCCCTGGACCTCAGGCAACGAGGCTTGGACCTGACGCCGCCACCTGAAGCACAACTCTGGACCAGACGATGCGGGCGTTGCATAGCTCGGCGAACTCTCCTCGCGCGTCCGCAATCGGTCAGTACATGCTCTCCTCTCGGCGTTGATGTGCGTGGACAGCCTGGACATCTGCTCCGCCACCTCCAAAGGTGGCACGAGGGCTAATATGAAATCACGGTGACCACCGCTGCTGCATGCTTGCAGCCTACATTCATGCACACAATCCGTTTGATTCAATGCTTTAGAGCCATATTTTCTAAAATATGGCAATCTATAATAAACTCCTCTACACCATCTCTTATGATTCATTTGATGTTCTTACATTAATAAAACCACTTTCAATTCTACATACTTCGAGCTCAAATATGAATGAGAAATTGAGAATTGGACAGATCCTCAAAAGTGCACGCTGAATATGAAATAGGTTGTCTACTACTTTAACAGCAACTACATATATGTACTTTCCTGATCCAATATTCAGACACTTTGAAAACTTAATTTCCTGTCCACATATTTCATTTCTATTATTTATGAAATCTAAAAATATGTAATATGAACTCCTCTACATGCAAGTGCTGACATGCAGCTGTTCTGTGACTTATTTTCTTCAGATTGACTATGTTATAGCAATATAATAGGGTGCAAAGTCTGATCTAATTTGTAGATATGTTATATTACATTTTCAATTCCTATTCCTCAAAATTTATAGTAGCAGAATCTTTGCTTTTCAAAACCTGAAATATAGTATGGTGCAAAGGTTAATCTAATTTCTAAATTTTTTATCTTGCACCTTATATTTATATTCCTAAAAATTTATTGTAGCACAATCTTTGCTTTCCGAAATCTGAAATTTTATTATGCACTAGCATATCTTATTTTTGTACAGCTATAATGTCCTGATTCCATATTAAAACTGATACAACAAGTGAACTGGTTTACCAAGTATTACATTAAACCTAAGAAATAGGATTAACTTCTGCCTTAGCTCCTGATAGTTTGCTTTGCGTCTCTACTGATGCCTTTCGGTGTAAATCAAATTATTACAGCAGTTTATGGGGGTAATGATATATGAACCCACAATCCTCACTAATCCTTTTATCTGAACCTGCAAGAAAAAAAAAAAGACAAACAGGGCCTCTATTCATAATTAAAAAGGAAAGAAAACAAGGGAGGCATGTTTTCATCACATAATTTATACAAAATTAATTTCTTTTATATATATGATGATTGATAAATCATCTTGTTTTGGAACCTCCTCAAGTACTACTGCTCAGATTTATTTCTCAAACGTTTTTCTGCTGCAAATTCAACACCTCAGCACAATACTTAGCTGTCAACTCTCTACTCTTGATTGTCATTTCAGGTGCAAATCTCATACCGCTAACTCCCTTGGGGTGAGATAAACCATATATTATTGTTTTCTCTCAAATATAAGGATTTAAAACCAATTAAAAAGGTAGCAATGTCTTTTCACACACACACACACACACACACACACACACACACACACACACACACACACACACACACACACACACACACACACACATATATATATATATATATATATATATATATATATATTATATATATATATATATATATATATATATATATATATATATATATATATATATTGAAGACTTTGATCGTTACATCTTTATATGTAGCATTTTGGATCAAGTCAAACTTCAGACTTCTCATCCTTCAGGCTTTGAACAGTTTCCAAGTTTTGACTCTTGTGGGTTGTTGCAGTGTCGGTCTAATAAAAAGAGATTGGTTCGGTTCTGAAATTATGAACCATAATTTTAGCATTCTTAAGATATCAGGCTGTTTAGAGCATCTGGAGTTGGTTGTGTTATCTTCGGTCCGTCACTAATGAAAAAATATTTCAGCTGAAAGCAGTGCAGAACATATAATTTACAATGCTTTTATGAATTATTACCGTGATAGTTATTCTTGTCTCCTGCTCTTGTTGCTCTTGCATTGCCTTTGATTCCAGACAGTAGCAAACAGAAAATTTCTTCTAACAACTTTGGCTCATCTGTACGTGTATTTTAGTGGCTCATTGAATGTGCATTATTGTACAGATTATCTACAGATGTCTTAGTTTATATCTGGTTTTGGGGCACTTGCAAGGTCCATGACTAACAAAGAACCAGATCTGCATAACTCTAGCAGTAGTAATAAATCTCTATTTTCTTCTCTTGTTCTTGTCTGGAGACCAAATCCCATTTCTAGATATTTATTAATGCTTAGACCATGTACAATCACCATCGGCAGCAATTGGACAGCCAGACAAGGGCATAATTTTCTGTGGCAAGCCAGTTGGATTGCTGGTCGCAGAGAATCTAGCCAGGGCCTGTTTAGATCCCAGATTTCATCCTCAAATTCTACTATGCAAAAATAAGATTCCCATCACATCAAAATACCGGCACATGCATGGAGTACTAAATGTAGATGAAATAAAAAACTAATTGCACAGTTTAGTTGTACTTTGCGAGACGAATCTTTTGAGCCTAATTAGTCAATGTTTGGACAAAAAATCACAAATACAAACGAAATTGGCGCAACTAAACATGGAAGTACAACTAAACTGTGCAATTAGTTTTGTTGCCGCCAAATTGGCGCAACTAAACATGGAAGTACAACTAAACATGGAAGTACAACTAACCAGCCAGCCTGCACTGTGCAGATTTTGTTGCCGCCAAATTGGCGCAACTAAACACGGCCCCAGTCGTAATCCAACATTTTTCAGATCAGCTTTGTGACTACTCTACCGAAACACTGAAACACCAGTCTGGCTGGTTGAAATTGTTCTTGTAAATCTGATTTGGTCGCTGGTAACCAGCAGAGGTGGCTGAGTATTCCCATATTAGTAGTACTTTTATTAATATTTATTCTTCACATTATACAGCTGTCGCTTGACAGTGCATCCAGATACCATGGAAGTTTAGCAGAGGCCAAGCACTACTACTACTACACACAAGACGGAGTCTAATGCAGAACAGGCTGATAGGCCTTGTTCACAACTTCTCCCTCCAAATTTCACTATAAAAAAGAAGATTCTCCGTCACATCGAAATGTCGGCACATGTATGAAGTAATAAATGTAGATAAAATTAAAAACTAATTACACAGTTTTATTGTACTTTGCGAGACGAACATTTTGAGCCTAATTAGTCAAAGTTTGGACAATTTTTACCAAATACAAACGAATTGCTACAATGCGCATTTAATACGCACCGTAGCAATTCGGGCGGCCCCGAATCGGGAACTGAACAAGGGCATAGAGTCTTTCTGAACTGAACAGTAGGAATACTGTAGCAGCTTTTGTTTTTTATTGCAAAAAAAAGTCCAAAAAATGATTAATTAGACTCAAAATATTCGTCTCGCAAAGTACAACAAAATTGTGCAATTAGTTTATGATTTTATCTACATTTAGTACTCCATGCATTTGCCGACATTTTGATGTGATGGGGAATCTCCTTTTTGCATAGTAAAATTTGGGGGTGAATTTGGGTATCTAAACAAGGCCCTAGTGTATTTCAAGCACTACTAGTGAGGAGCAAGCCCAGAGATATTCTAGAAGTTTTCAAACTTAGTGAGGGGCTCCTTGCTTCCCAAGGAAGCTTGGCCCCCACTCCTCCCAAATCCCAAGCCCCCAGCAGCCCCTATTCCCTTCTGCATCTCGTCTGCTCCCCATCTGCTCTGCGGCTATAAATTGCCAAAGCCTTCGCCTGCCACCCGTCACTCACTCGCTCACTCTGACATCAGACACAACACAACACGGCTCTCCAGTCCCCAGATTCCCGTGCCTTCCTGGGCAAGAAGCCACCCGCGGTGACGATGGAGCGGCGGCGGCAGCAGCAAGAGGCGGCGAGGCGGACCATACCGCGGCGCGGGCAGATCAAGGTGCGCATCTTCGCGAGCCTGTTCCGGTGCATCGTCCCCAAGGCACCAGCGCGCAAGGAAGGTGGCAAGAACAAAGATGGGAGCAGCCACCGCGCCAAGAACAAAGATGGCAGCAACCACCGCCGCGTTTCCCCCGGTGGCTGATGCGGTTCGAGCGAGGCAAGATAACATGGAGAATCAAGATGTGGGGTTGCGATGATCCCCGTTGAGGTTGAGAAATGATGCAGCATGCAGCGCCGGTCCTTGAACCTGCGGAGAGTCTTCGGGGGTGGACAAAGTTTCTGGGTCGATGGGGTCGAGGTACGGGGTCGCGGTACGTGGTACGCTACTTGCGAGAGATTTTTACACTTCGGGTCGAAAATGAACCCGTGAACCTGGGTCGGGGTCGATGAACCCGGGTCGAGGGTCGAAGGTGGTGAACCCGTTTTATGTGACTATGGGTGGGATCGGGTGGGTGGGGGTGTGCACTTCGGGTAAGCTGAATCTGTGTAGTTATGGGATTCAGAGTTTCGGAGTTCAGACAGGGCAGTGAATAATCTGAATTCGGAAGCTTTCTGTGATCGAATGTGGAGTCTCTGAACTCCGGCGTCAGCTGTAGTGCTATGTATTTTGTCTGTGTTCTTTAGCGGTAACTTCAGTGTCTTAGTACATGGGCAAAAGGGTTATTTCCTTTTGAGGTCACCCACTGTCTTGTGGATATTATGTAGTGGTGAACTGGTGATGAATTTCTGTTCTGCTCTGCATCACAGTTGTGTACTCTGTTTCTTTCGCTTGAACAAGCATTCCTCTTGTTGTTTGATGAATCTTCTTAGTGTTCTTCCTTCCTACCCACGAGGCCACGATGCATATCTCACGTTTCACTTGATGTACTGGTGATGGATTTCTGTTCTGGCCTTGTTTAGATCCCCAAATCGGGATCCCCGAATCACTGTAGCAGTACTGTGCTATACTGTATCATTTGTTTTACTTGGTGATAATTGTCCAATCATTGATTAATTAGACTCAAAATATTTGTCTCGCAAAATACAACAAAACTGTACAATTAGTTTTTGATTTCATCTACATTTAGTACTTCATGTATGTGCCGGTATTTTAAGGTGACGGAGAATCTTCTTTTTGCATAGTGAAATTTGAGAGTGAATTTGGAGAACTAAACATGGCCTCTGCTTTGCATAACGGTTGTGTACTCTGTTTCTTTTCACTGGAACAAGCATTTTACTCTTGTAGGGAAAGCCTGAAACTGCAGGGCTTGCGAAAGCTCGTTTACGATGATAGTGCTTCTAAGATACGTGCGATGCCGATACGTATCTAAAACATACTCCGTCCATTCCTATTGGATAAGCACTGAACATGCTTTTGGATATAGTAGTTCAGAATTCAGATAGGACGGTGATAATCTGAATTCTGAAGTTTTTGGTGAAAAACGGATGGGCTTGTTTATTTTTCCCTCCTAAACTTTAGTCCCTATCACATCGGATCGGATGTTTGACAGATGTATGGAGTATTAAATATAGACTAAATATGAAACTAAATACACAAATTGAGACTAATTTACGAGACAGATTTTTTAAGTCTAATTAGTCAATGATTTGACAATATGTCGCTACAGTAAACATGTGCTAATGACAGATTAATTAGACTTAAAAAATCGTCTCGTGGATTACTGAAGACTTATGCAATTTGTTTTATTATTACTGTCCGAACACTCTCATTCTCATATGACACACCGATGTGACGTCTTTAAACTTTAGCCCTTGTATTTAAACACCACCGGCATCAGATGGAGTACTCTATACTCTCTCTGTTCTGCATTGTGCTTGCACACTCTGTTTCTTTCACTTGAAAAAGGCTCCAAGGGCCGATTTAGATCCAAAATTTTTTTGCAAAACGGCACGGTAGCTTTTTTTCATTGTTATTTGGCAAATATTGTCCAATCATGATCTAATTAGACTTAAAAGATTCGTCTCGTCTATTTCGTTTAAACTGTGTAATTAGTTTTATTTTTTTATCTATATTTAATGCTTCATGTATGTGTCCAAAGATTCGATGTGATGGGGAACCTGAAAATTTTTGTAAAATTTTCTGGGAACTAAACAGGGTCTAAGTAATCTTGAACCAACGACGTATGGATACTTATGGAACCATGATGCGAGCATACAAAAGTTCACGTATGGGATACGAATACTTCCCCGGTAGTCATTGGACAACCGAAAAATCTCTTCAATGTAGAGCCGCCATGCAGCTTCGGCTGTGTGTTTTCCTGTGCCTTTTATGCGGAGCCAGTGCTTCGTGGTGAAGTCTTGGCCCTTGTTTAGTTCCTCTAATTTTTCCTCAAATTTTACTATGCAAAAAGAAGATTTCCCGTCACATCAAAATGTCGGCAAATGCATGGAGTACTAAATGTTGATGAAATCAAAAACTAATTGTACAGTTTTATTGTACTTTGCGAGACGAACATTTTAAGCCTAGTTAGTCAAAATTTAGATAATTTTTACCAAATACAAACGAAATACTACAGGAATTCTGATACAGTGTTTTTCTCCCCTATTCCGTGAACTAAACGAGGCCTTGCACTGCAAGCAGCACCTGCTGATTGGGCCCGACACGGCATCGGCGGCTTAGGTGGCGAAGACGACTAGACGGGAAAAGTGGCGAGCCTTTTTTTTTTTTGTCCTTATATATGTCCGAGGTCTGGTTTAGATGCAAAATTTTTGGTAAAATTGACACTGTAGCGTTTTCGTTGTTATTTGGTAAATATTGTCTAATTATGGTCTAATTAGGCTTAAAAGATTCGTCTCGTTCATCTCGTCTAAACTGTGTAATTAGTTTTATTTTTTATCTATATTTAATGCTTTATGCATGTGTCCAAAGATTCGATGTGACGGAAAATCTAAAAAATTTTGCAAAATTTTTTGGGAACTAAACAGGGCTAGAGACTCGGACCGAAGGCCGAAGCAACGGCGTACACCTGTATTATACAAACGCCTTTGCAAACGACCCTGCTTTTCTTTTTCGTGGAGTGCGGCGCTTTTGCTCCTATGAAGGGATATAAGGTGAATGTTAAAGTTTAACTCTCATCATATCAATATTGCGATAAATGCATAGAGTACTAAATGTAGACTAATTATATGCATGTCGGCACATATTAGAAGTAATTTACGAGACGAATCGATTAAGCCTAATTAGTCTAGAATTAGAAACTTTTGTCAAATAAGACGAAAGTGCTACCGTGTTTATTAACTTTAACACCTCTAACCAAACATGCCCTAAGGTGAGGTGAGGAACGAAGAGAACGTGTCAAGCCCCGGTTGGCTAGAAAACGTGGTGGATTCTTACACTGATGATTCATCTGGGCTTTCGTTGCAACCATGAAGCGTTTTCGGATTCGTTCAAATTTTTTTAACAAGACTAGCAAATGTGCTTGCATTACAATTAGACATACAACTTGTTTGCACGCAGTGGCGAAAGGTGAGGTAAAATAAGGGAGGGCAATTCAGTGTCACACTAACACAAGTGTAAAGCGGTCACTAATTATAGGTTCACACAGAACGGATGCTAATGCAAACAACTAGAGCTAATAGAGAGTAAAGACTAAAGAATGTGTAAATTTGTTGTAGGACACTCTGGTAATTGGCTCCAAGACACTATGGTCATTAAAATAATATTATCTATGAGTAGATGAAAGAAAGAAGTTAAAAGTGACTAAAATACCCCTAACTATTATGATAGAACCGTCAATAGTTATCTAAAAATTCATAACTCTTGCGTATAAAGAAGGATGAAGACAAAATTCATATCAAACTGGAGAGCTCAATGAGATCTACGATCTTGTAGTCGATAAGTTTTCTATTTGAAACTATAGACCGTCAAAACTTCCTTTTAAAACTATAAAAATTTAAAATTCAAATTTAAAATTCTTGAACGACTTTGGATGTTGACATGGTACATACAAAAGGTTGTAGTTATCAATACGATCTATAACTTTGTAGTTGATATATTTTTTTTATCTCAAGTCATTTAGAGTCCTAAATATCCATTTTCTTTTCTTAGGTTTCGAAATTCAAAATTTTGAAATTTCAATGACTTCGAACATTGATACGATCTATATCACAAACGTTTGAAAATTCTAAATTTCAAATTTATATAAAATAATAAAATGAATATTTCAGATTCTAAATTACTTTAGACATTCTAATTTTGAATTTGAAAATCTTCCATACTCTAGATATTTTTTATAAAAAAATTTGTCAACTACAAAGTTACAGATCTCACTAAGCATTACAACTTTGATATAAACTTCATCTCCATTCGACTTCATATGCAAAAGTTATGATTTTTTAAAGATAACTGTTAAGGTTGTACTATAATAGTCAGAGCCATTTTAATCATGTCATGGATTTTAATTTATCTTGGAATTAAATGTCAGACCTGGACATGCTACTCAACTTATACGGGTATGGGAGGCTTAGAGATTCATTAAATTACCATGTTAGAAGTTTCAATTTATTTTGCAATCGGACTACGTACAATACGTATCTGAATACTCTGCTCTAACTCATACAAATATGGAAAAGAATAATGGCAGCCACACGAGATATTAGGTCCGTCAGATCCCTATTAAATGATTGTAAACAATGATAGACCAAGGGTGTGTTTAGTCGGAGAAAAGTGAGTAAAAAGTTATTGTAGCACATTTTGTTGTTATTTAGCAAAATTTGTCCAACCATGGACTAACTAGGCTCAAAAGATTCGTCTCGACATTTACAGACAAACTATGCAATTAGTTATTTTTTTACCTACATTTAATGCTTCATGCACGCGTTTAAAGATTTGATGTGATGGGTGAAAGAGGAAATATTTTGGATTTGCATGTGAAGTAAACGGCCCCAAGACACATTCTTCCAATGTTTATAAATATAAAAGAAAGAAGAAAGAAATTCTCATAGGACCCTAGCATGCTGCATGCATACTGTACATAGGAGGACGTTGTTTGTTTCCGCTTTTTCAGCGGCGGAGGCAAATGACAATTCATAAATCACGCAAAAATCACGAGCCATTATTCAGCGCTTCCACGGGAGGCCAAACCTGCCCGGATTCCCCCGAGATCGCTTTACCTCTGCCACTTGGCCCTTGGAGGTTGGAGGGCTCAGGTCTCCGCCCGGCGCCTCGTGACTTCAGAGCGAAGAAAAAGGAACGGCACGCCATGGCAGGCCTGGCCACTGGCCAGCAGTTCGGCGTGCGCAGGCAGATGCCTGCCGCTCACGGTCGCGTCGGGGTGGACCGTGGACGGGTGGTGGCGTCTGTCACCGAAGCACATGACACGTTCATTGAACATGCTTGCGGGTGGTGGCCCGCCGTCATCGTCATGAGACGAGCCGAGGGACGGTGCGGCAGAATCCAAGCGGAGTCACGAGGCAATCCCCAGTGCCCAGTTACCCAACCCAAAGGGACAAGAGTGAAGACAGCAGAGGCAGAGCAGACGAGCAGTGCGGGAGCACCGGAGCAGAGCACGCTCCTGCTCCAGCGGTCCAGCCTCCAGGAAGCACCGGAAACAGTGCCCGTCCATTCATCGCAGCGCACGGCGGCGGGCGATTGAACCGGCGAGCCGGGAGCGGGATGCCACGTCAGCTTCGGTCCGACCGTCCGAGCACAAACAAAACGACCACGGCTACCAGCCCACCAGTCAAGAAGTCGTCCAGGGCCACGTGCGCCTGCTTGCTGCTTGTGTTTTCCTTTTCTGAGAGAAGAGTTTCATTTTCTCTTCTGTGGTGGAGCCTGGAGTGTGGGCCCGGGACTGCAGACTGTGAGACTGACGCTGGCAATCCTTGTCCTTCCAACCTGTTCTCTGGACTGCAGTCTTGGTGCTAGCGTCGAGCACTCGAGCTGCACGCCTGCACCTGCATGCTGCGTGCATCGCCCATCGGCGGCGCCACATGCTCATGCAGCCATGCTCCGCTATAGCACACTGCCTCGTCGCTATTGCTGCGTGCGTGCGTCATTGCAGCGACGTAGAGCCGAGATTTACAACTTACGTCATCGCGGTGAGAGACGTGCGGCACGGCACGAGACACGTCGTCCGAGATACAGGCTGTATCCAGCAATGTCACCTTGTGGCCTGTGCACCGGCACCGGCCACCGCCAACAGGCACGCCACTAGGCGCTGGCATCAGCAGCTGCTGCCAATAAGAAATACCCCTGCACTGTTTTAAAGATGGGATAGCGGAAAGCACCTCACCTGCTCACTCTCGAACGGTCACACCCAAACCGGGGTGCCGCCGCCAGCGTTCCAAGCTGTGCGCGCGCGATCGAGAGCGCGGCGCCATGGACGGCCAGAGAAAGAAGCCCCACGGCAACCCGAACATCCGGAGGGGCAGCATCATCAAAGAGATAGTGAAGGACTTGATCGGCGGGAGCACCAAGAACCCTGGTGGTGATGGTAGTGACGGCGGCGGCGGCGACAACAGCGGCAAGAGGGGCAGTGGAGATGCTGCCGGCGCCGTCGACGCTGCTGGCTGACGCATGATGGTACGTGCTTGTTGCTAAGTAATAAGCTGTCCTGGTGTCTTTCTGCTAGGCTGCCGGTTTCCTGAAGCCTTTCGATCCGTATACAATGTTGTGTAGGATGTGCATGGGATGGTGGTGGTGGTGGTAATATGGAGTGGTTAATCGGCTATCGAGGGGTTCGTGCCTGGTTCTGTAACCTCTCTCTCTGTGTGTGTGTGTGTGTGTGTGTGTGTGTGTGTGTGTGTGTGTGTGTGTTGTGCAATAATTCTTGGTTGGCTGACAGGGACGCACTCTGCTGGATATATGAATGAATGCTCACTTTTGTTGCACTGTGTGATCTTCTCTTTTGTTGTTGTTGTTGTTTTTTTTGGAAAACTACATCTCTTTGTTGTTCTTGTTTGTAATGCTTGTTCGGTAGAGTATCTCCCTAGCTAGTTCCAGTTTTGCACCTCCCTATGTAATTGCAGCTGGGGGCGTACGGGACCAGGTTTGGACCCAGGGTCCACTGAATTTTATTCCGGTTTGGCAGCATTATTGCCGAGTCGTGTGGACAACTCCTTTTGCATTCCTGAGCTCCGCTACTCCGATCCCCCATCACAGGCATCACCGTCAGTGCAGCTGAGGGTAGTCCACTTCCGCCCTGATGCTGGATTTTCAGTTTTTCACGCATTTCTTCGCTAGATAATACGAAACCAGCCCAAACAAAACACCAACGCGCAAGAGGGTGCCAACAGATGATCTGACAAGCTTCGTTTTCCGTCTGCGTCAGTGGACGCGCTACGTCACTCGCCAATGACGCCTCCGCTCTAACACAAACATAAGAGGAAATACTTAACAGAGGTGATTATATACCTTTTCTAAAGATCGAGGTCAGTCCAGAGTCCAGCTTGCGCGGCGTGAGCTGGGTGTGTTTAGATGGTTGTAAAGTGTGTGTAAAGTTTTTGTAGCACTTTTCGTTGTTATTTGGTAAAATTTATCTAATTATGGACTAACTAGGCTCAAAAGATTCGTCTCGACATTTACAGATAAGCTGTGTAATTAGTTATTTTTTTACCTACATTTAATGCTACATGCATGCGTCCAAAGATTTAATATGACGGAAAATCTTGTAAAATTTTTGGAATTTTGAAGGAACTGAACACTGCCTCTATCTGCATTCCATTATCGTACACCCACTGAAACAACACCTGCGAATCATAGGCTGACACAGAGAACGAAGCAGAGCAAGGGAGCACGCGATCCGAAAGTCGGGTCATTCAGGCTTCAAGAGTGTACAAGCAACCGAACATTGCGTAACACAACCAGACCAGGAGCACAATACTACAACCACCATTCGATCGGGACGATTGCTTTCTTTTGTAGTTTTGTGCCATGGGATAGATGATAAATCTTCTCCCTGGCCCCTGGTATTATTCTCACTGCCGCTTTTGTCTTCTGGCCTTGGATCCCTGGATGTAAAGCTATTCCTACATCGGACGTGTTCACTTCGCAAATCCGGGGCACCGATTCGGGCACGGTAGCTACAGTGCCTGTGTCGGAACACTGTAACCACTTTTGTTTTTTAGTGTAAAACATTGTCCAAAAATTGATTAATTAGACTCAAAATGTTCGTCTCGTAAAGTACAACAAAATTGTGCAATTAGTTTTTGATTTCATCTACATTTAGTACTCCATGCATTTGTCGGCATTTTGATGTGATGGAGAATTTTTTTTTTGCATAGTGGAATTTGGGGAAGAATTTGGGATCTAAGGCCATCGTCCTTCGGGCTTTAGGCATCGCAATCATGCCTTCAAGGGTTGAGCTAGAAATCGATTTGGTCAATTGTTGCTGCTCAGGCCTGTTTTGTTCCGGCTCCTAAAATTTAGTCTCTATCGCATCTGATATCTAGACACTAATTTAGAGTATTAAACATAGACTAGTTACAAAAGTAATTGCACAGATTACGACTAATTTACGAGACGAATCTATTAAGCCTAATTAGTGCATGATTTCACAATGTGATGCTATAGTAAACATGTGCTGATGATAGATTACTTAGGTTTAATAAATTTGTCTCACAAATTAGTAACGACTTCTGCAATTAGTTTTATAGTTAGCTCATGTTTAGTTCTCATAGTTAGCATTCGATGTGACGGAGACTAAACTTTAGTTCTGAACAATTTCTGGGGGCTATGCTGAATCCTACCAACCAATCACGCCCGCCGGCGACTCCAGTCACCCAGATTTTACATAGTAAACATCGTGTCACATTGTAGCAATTTTGTTTTTATTTGGTAATAATTGTCCAAACATTGATTAATTAGGCTTAAAATATTCGTCTCGCAAAGTAGAACAAAACTGTGCAATTAGTTTTTGATTTCATCTGCATTTAGTACTCCATATATATGCCGACATTTTGATGTGATGAGAAATCTTCTTTTTGCATAGTAGAATTTGAGTGTGAATTTGGTTATCTAAATCCCCAGAGCTGAGGCCTTGTTTAGATACCCAAATTCACTCCCAAATTCTATTATGCAAAAAGATGATTCCCCATCACACCAAAATGTCGGCACATATATGGAGTACTAAATGTAGATAAAATAAAAAACTAATTACACAGTTTTATTGTATTTTGCGAGACGAACATTTTGAGCCTAATTACTCAAAATTCGGACAATTATTACCAAATAAAAACAAAAATGAACAGTAAACCTACACAGTGTTTTTTTTTTCCGACTTCGGCCATGTAAACAAGGCCTGAGTGTGTATGAACTACGGAGTATCCGCGACTCGTGAGTCGACAGAGATGTGTCCGCAACCACCTGTCTGGCCTCGGTTTGCGCAAGGATGAATGGATCGTACATAGTACACACAGCACCGAGGCAGCCAATGCTCAGCAATGGCGCAATGCCACTAAGGCCTGGTTTAGTTGGTAAATTTTTTGGCAAAATGCAACTGTAGTACTTTCGTTGTTATTTGATAATTAGTATTCAATCATAATCTAATTAGGCTTAAAAGATTCGTCTCGTTCATTTCGTCTAAACTGTGTAATTAATTTTATTTTTTATCTATATTTAATGCTTCATGTATGCGTCCAAAGATTCGATGTGACGGAAAATCTACTGTTCTTTTGTAAAAAATTTTACATCTAGATCCATTAAAAAGTGCACTATGCAAAAAAAAGATTCCCCGTCATATCAAATTTGCGATACATGTATGGAGTACTAAATATGGATAAAATCAAAAACTAATTGCACAGTTTAGTTGTACTTTACGAGACGAACGTTTTGAGCCTAATTAGTCAACGATTGGACAATTATTACCAAATACAAACGAAATGTTACTGTAAATTTTGTCACCCCAAATTCAGGAACTAAACACAGCCTAAACTGGGCCTGAAAGCGAGAGGTGCGCGCTATGCTCGGCTACGAGCAAATAATCTCCATGCGGCCATACCTCTCGAGTCTCGATGCAAAGCTCTTTTGCGACGACTAGTCGTGCCCAGGCCAATTATTTTTACTGGCACAAAACCAATGTCAATAGTGGCACCGTTTAGATGCCAAAAATTTTATCAAAATTTTCAGATTTCCCGTCACATCGAATCTTTGAACACATGCATGAAGCATTAAATATAGATAAAAAATAAAATTAATTACACAGTTTAGACGAAATGGACAAGACAAATCTTTTAAACCTAATTAGACTATAATTAAACAATATTTACCGAATAACAACGAAACTGCTACACTAAACAGCCCCTAGGCTGTGTTGAACACATGGCGTTTGCGACTTGGCTCTAGTATAAAGAAGCCGGCCTAGGCAGGTATCACTCGCGCCGTCACTCAAGACAAAGCCTCTCTCAGCCTCGAGGCGCGCCCACCGCCGTTCCTGCGCTGCGTGCGCGCGTGACTTGGCAGCATGGACAAGCAGGAGGAGAGGAAGAAGCCCCACGGGAATCCATACCCCAGGAGGGGCGACATCAAGAAGCAGATCATCAGGGACTTGACCGGCGGCGGCAACGGCGACAACGGCAACGGCGACAACGGCAACGGCGGCGGTGGAGGTGGCGGAGGAGGCGGCGGCGGCAACTCCACCGCCACTGGCTACCGCGCCGACTAACGCACGGTGCGTGCGTAGGAGGACGGTAGGAGCGAGCCCCCGTAAGTGATGGTTTGTTTAGTTGTTGCTCAAGTTTGGCCGCCGCGCGTCTCCGCCGGCCGGTTTGCTGCTAGGCTCTAGGCTAGCTGCCGGTTGCTAATTGAAGCCTGCATGCGGATCGTGTTTGGGGTGGAGGACGAGCGCGCAGATGGGTGATGGTTGTGTACAGATTAGACCGTGTGTTTGTGCTGCTTCGGTTGTGTAATGTAACTCGTGCTAAATAATTCTGGATCAATCGATGGGGGCGCACCTAAGCTGTCTGAATCTCATCTGCGAGTGAATGTTCTCTTTGCTGCACCCGGTGATCTCTCGTCGTTGCTCTTCTTTGTGTGAACGTACCCCTCGTTCGGATTCGTGTGCAACTGTAATGTATCCTTCAGAGTTCAGACTTTCGGCATCTCGAATCATGCATGCGTGCATCAACTGAGAAAAATTTGAAACTGTTTCCCATCGCATTTGTTCGATCGGGGAACAGTTCGTTTTCTTTTTGTGAACCTGTTCCGGGAATAGTTGTGTTCATCTTTGAACAGAGTTTGCATTAAACTAAACTCTTTGGAGAATCAAAGTTTATTGTTTTTTTTATAAGGAGAATGTAAGTTTATTGTTGGTCCCTGTGCATGGACACGAGTAATTAGCCACGGTATTTTTTTTAGTTTCACTCAAATAACAACGAATTATTATAATATTCAAGAGAAGCATGTTCGCTTGGGCACTTGGGGCGGCGTCGCCCTTATCCGTTCCCCCCTTAATCCTTCCACAAAGTTTTTGCTCAGTAGTCGGCGGCATGTCGATGACTTTTCTACCACGTATAAACGTCCCACGAACGGGCTTGCGTCTGCCCACTCGCTTGTGCGGGGAAGTCTTCGAATTGAACCAAGAACCGAATCGCATAGGATCTTGGAAAAGATAAAGGATTCTCATTTCCCAGCGTGCATCACTGCATCCTTCTGGAGCATCTTTTGTTCCAGAAGTACTGTAGCAGTAGATCAGAGTGGAATATTTTCATGAGCACGCGCACTACTGGATTGGGCCTTGGGCGTTAAGGCAATCTGTTGGATACATACAACTCACACGCTTTCTCGTTTCCGGTTTCCGGTTTTCACTTTCCGTGGACTTTGGCTTGACTCAAAGCCAACCACTCGTTGGCTCGTCGTCACCCATCAGTCATCACCATCTGTCGTCATTGCTTGCGTGCGATCGTCTGGTTACGCTCGGCCTGCGTGTTCAGTGTGCCTTGGGCTGGGTTCTATTTTGCCTACAACGGAGTACTTGCTTGCAATATAGGCCCGGATTTGTTTCGGCCGCTGTTTTGGAGCTCTAGTTGGGCCTCCAGCGGATGCCCTGTTTCTTACTAGCCTGTATAATCCTAAAAAGGCCGAAAATCAGCGAGCCCAAGTAGTGGATCGTGATTCGCTGTCAAGCTCACACGCACTTCGGCCTGCTCGTCAAGCCTGCTCACCAACGCTGGTGAGGTGGAACCGGCCCAAAACATATCCATAGTAAGCACTACTGTACAAAATTTATGACGTCATGCTCGCACTCATGGGGCGATTGGAGCTTTTCGCCGATCGCCGTCGAGACGAAGCAAACAAAGCTAGCGGCTAGCGCGAGCCGTCGTTGCGAATCCGGCAAAGCAGCCCACGCAAGGCGCGCCGTGGGATCCACCCCTAAGTGGAATTGCCGGAAAAGAAAAGAAAAAAACAATTTCCGCCGATGCCGTCACGCTGTGCGGCTGTGGCCGCGAATCTGCCATGGAAGTCGCTATCACCATCAGGCCTGGTCCACGTAACCAAATTCATTTCCAAATTTTACTATGCAAAAAAAAAAATCCGTCACATCAAAATACCGACACATGCATGGAGTACTAAATGTAGATGAAATTAAAAATTAATTGTACAGTTTTATTGTACTTTGCGAGACGAACATTTTGAGTATAATTAATCCATGTTTAGATAATTATTATCAAATAAAAATAAAAATACTACCGTGACACAAAGTGCACTATATGCCGGTACCCGTTGGCCTCAGTTTCGCGCTTTCGCGCGAATCACCGCCGCGCGGGTGCCAGTAGCCGTTGTCGCGGTGCGCGTGGGCATTTGATGGGGTTGATGCGGATTCCTGGCAGCAGCGCCAAATGGGGGCCGTCGGTGGCCCCGTGGCCGGGTGACCGGGTGGGGTGTGTCAGTGGGTGTACTGGGTGGGCTATTTTTCTAGCCGGCTCGGATAAGAATATGCTTCCGTCGCTCGCTCGATCCGATCGTCTGTACAGCATGCCTTTCGCTGATTCCGAACTTTTATCGTCTTCCTCTGGCCTTTTTGTTTCTACAAAGGCTGTGATGAATCGATTTGAGGCCATAGCTGAGGTCGTAGGCAGGACTGGACAATCGTGTGTTTTTCACGCGCTAACTGCAGTTTAGAGAGCTAAAACATGGACTAAAAGAGGGACTAAGGGCTTCCCAACGCGCCACTATGGCGTGCTGCCTCAGCTTCCACGTATGCACGGTGCATCCATGTCACAGCAAGTGGTGGTCTCGTAGTTTGTCAGATTCTCTTGCAGAAGCGGTGGTGGTCTGGTCTGACAAAAGGAGGAAGCAACAATGCAAGCATGCGTTGGGAGGATGAGTGATAGCCTGAATGACTTTTGGTTTGTTAGGGATCACTACTGCTGTCTGTGTCTTTCTCTCTCAAACAGTAAAGGTGAAAGAGTTTTTTAAGGAGAGATAATGGTAGTGGAGGGACCCTGGAGCATAGAGGTGCCTTGCATTGTGACAATACAGGCCTCACCAATCTACTGCTTACTTCTACGTGATCATTTGAGGCTAATATTACTATTCGCTTGCGTTGGCATTGCCCTAATAGCCTGTTTGGTTCGAGGGACTAAAAGAAACTAAAGAGCGTTAAATGTGTTGAACAAAGACCAAAATGCCCCTAGTCCAACTCCTCCTCCCCATTTCCTCATTCTCTACGCTCCCCCGTCTGCATCACGCACAGCAAGGCGGCGGCGGACATCTCTACGACCGCCCCAAACACCGGACCGCCTTGGCAGCGCGTGCGGCCCGACCCGCGGGCACGGCGGCCCCCGACGTCGGCCCGTCCCCACAACCCGGCGTCGCGGCGGCTTCTCCCCTTCACCCGGTTGCGGCGTCCCTCGAAGAAAATGGCGGATCCGGTGGCGACGCCGCCTTCCACGACGGCGACAATGATGCCTCCTTCGTGCACCGATGGTGGTGCCATCGTCCACTGCAAGGGTGACTGTGACTTCACTCAATTCCAGATCAGGGGCGCGTTGGGCGGGGTGGCCTGAGGCGGGCGCGGGGAGGAGAGAGAGCCGCGTGGGAGGAGAGAGACTCGCGAGGGAGGAGAGAGAGAGGGAGGGGTACGGGCTGTCCTTTTAGGCTAGAAGCCCCAAATAGCTCCCCTCAAGGGACTATTGAACTAGAGACTATTAGCCCTAAAGTCACTCATGTTTGAGGGACTAAGGCTGTGTTTAGATCCAAAATTTGGATAGCCAAAATACACTGTAGCATTTCGTTTGTATTTGGTAATAATTGTCCAATCATTGACTAATTAGGCTCAAAATGTTCGTCTCGTAAAGTACAACCAAACTGTGCAATTAGTTTTTGATTTTATCCACATTTAGTACTCCATATATGTATCGCAAGTTTGATGTGACGGGGAATCTTATTTTGCATAGTGCACTTTTCAGTGCATCTAAACACAGCCTAAGAGACTAGAAAAGACTAAAATAAGCTCACTGGTGCTGGTGCCTTGTAACTAAATCGGCCCGTTTCACTAGTCTCTAGATAAAGCTTGCACACTGATCTGTCCTGTTCGACCCGTCTTTGGACTTTGGGTTGCCGTGGTCTGCCACCGCCGTCGAGTCAGCCTGTCTAACTAAAACTGGAACGAAGGCTTTCACAAAGGCCTTGTTTAGTTTCCCCAATTCTCCCCCAAATTCCACTATGCAAAAAGAAGATTCCCCATCACATCAAAATGTCGGCAAATGCATGGAGTACTAAATGTTGATGAAATAAAAAACTAATTGCACAGTTTTGTTGTACTTTGCGAGACGAACATTTTAAGCCTAGTTAGTCAAAATTTAGATAATTTTTACCAAATACAAACGAAATGCTACATGAATTCTGATACAGTGTTTTTCTTCTCTATTCGCCGAACTAAATGAGGCCAAAGATGTCTATGCAGCTCGCGTTCAGACTCCCGTCTTCGCTCCAATAAAAGTTCCTTTCAAGACCTGTAGGACCAAACGGTCAGATTCAGATCAGACTGCCAAGTTTTTCAAAAAGTTGTGATGTACGGGCACCATATTCTGCTCAGGGCCTTGTTTAGATCCCAAATTTGGGATCCAAACTTTGCATAGTAAATGTCCCGTCACACTGTAGCAATTTTGTTTTTATTTGGTAATAATTGTCTAAATATTGATTAATTAGGCTTAAAATATTCGTCTCGCAAAGTACAACAAAACTGTGCAATTAGTTTTTTATTTCATCTACCTTTAGTAGTCCATATATGTGACGACATTTTGATGTGACGGGAAATCTTCTTTTTGCATAGTGGAATTTAGGGTGGAATTTAGGATCTAAACAAGGCCCAGAAAAAACAACCAAACTGGCTGCCGGAATGGCTGGTCGTGCGCTTCGGTCTGTTGGCTTTTGGTCCAGGGTGACAATTCAGAGCTGCAGCTGCAGCAAGGGCGCGTTCGGTTACTTCCTGCCCTTTGCACCAGGCCCTTGTTTAGATTGAAGATTTTTTCAACCTGATAAATAGTATCACTTTCGTCTTATTTGACAAATATTGTTCAATCGTAGACCAACTAGTCTCAAAAGATTAATCTCGTGATTTTGAACTAAACTGTGTAATTAGATATTTTTTTACCTATATTTAGTACTCCATGCAAGCGGCTAAAAATTGATGTGATGGAGAGAGAGTGAAAAAACTTGGAATTTTGAGGTGATCTAAACATGGGCCAGGTTACTACGGACTACTGTAGTACTCCGTACGTATGAATGAATTGAAGGCAGCCGTTAGAAGTTGAAGCGACTCTATTTTATTCCTTTCCATCTAAGGCCTCGTTTAGATGCCAAAGTTTAGGGGCAAACTTTGCATAGTAAACATCACGTCACACTACAGTAATTTTGTTTTTATTTGATAATAATTGTCCAAACATTGATTAATTAGGTTTAAAATGTTCGTCTCGCAAAGTACAATAAAACTGTGCAATTAAGTTTTTATTTCATATATATTTAGTACTCTATATATATGTCGGTATTTTTATGTAACGGGAAATATGAATTCCGTATAGCGAAGTTGGTGACCAAACTTTGGTATCTAATTATGGCCTAATGCTTGTTCAAGAGTTGCTGCAAGCATTTGTTGCTCTCCCCATTTATTGGAAAACGGGAAAAATAAAATAGAGAAACGAGAACAAGCTTTGAGTTGTGCGTGAGAAAAGGATCACGAGAGGATGAAAACTTGGACCCAAACTTCGGAAGGAGGAACGAATCTGTGCCTGTGGTCTGGTGTACCCATTGCTGGTCGTCTCATCGTTTCCATCACGTTCACGGCAAGGGCAATGTACGGTGTATCATTTGCACGCGGTACCGGTGGACATTGAACAACTGTGCGTGAGATAGGATGGATGGATCAGGCCGGAGGCACTCTGCTCGAGAGTAGTGGCCGGCGTTACCGGTGGCCTATTCGTTTCGCTAGTTTATTATGCTGAAAGCATTGTTCGCTGGTTTTTTATGAGAGAAAAACGCTAGTAGATAGCTGCTGATTCTGCTGATAAGTCCAAACGTGTGGGCCACCAACCGCGCGCCTCACGTGGCCCGCGCGTCCGTGAAGCCGTGAACCGTCGCCGTTTAATCCGCAGACAGAGGGCGGGGCCACAGACGAAATGACCAAAATATCATCACTGCATTCTCCTCTTCTGGCAACTTTGCAAGGGTAAATTAGTGAAATCTCATGAGCCCAAATGGCAGCGTTGGCAGGCCACACGGCCCAATCATGCCCGCCCAAAGGTACATCCTTTCCGGCCGCACGATCGCTCGGATTGACGGCCACGATGCATCCACCAGAACTTCCCTTTCTCCTAGCAAATCCTCCGCCCTCTCGGTTATAAAGCCCCGGGAGCGTGGCGGCCATTTGCCCTCTGCAGCTCTTGTGATCCCCCCTCAGCCGCGTCGCATCCCATCGCATTCTGCGATTCGAAGCTCTCTGCTCGCATCCATGGCGAAGAACTACCCGACCGTGAGCGCCGAGTACAGCGAGGCCGTCGAGAAGGCCAAGCAAAAGCTCCGTGCCCTCATCGCCGAGAAGAGCTGCGCCCCCCTCATGCTCCGCCTCGCGTAAGCCTCTTCTCGCCCACCTACCTCCTCTGCGTGCGCATTTCCAGATCTTTGTGGGGGAGTTTTTCAGGTTGCCTGATCTAGGGTTTTCCGTTTAATCGCGCAGGTGGCACTCCGCGGGGACGTTCGACGTGTCGACGAGGACCGGCGGTCCCTTCGGCACGATGAAGAACCCGGCGGAGCTGGCGCACGGCGCCAACGCGGGGCTGGACATCGCGGTGCGGCTGCTCGAGCCTATCAAGGGGGAGTTCCCCATCCTCTCCTACGCCGATTTCTACCAGGTCGGTCCCCGATCTCGCATCGATCTGGTTGGATGATTTGATCTGCTCGAATGGATGCGCGTTTTGACCGCGTGCCTTTCTCTCTCTGCTCCTTTTGCAGCTTGCGGGAGTTGTGGCCGTGGAGGTCACCGGTGGGCCTCAGATCCCCTTCCACCCCGGTAGGGAGGTGAGATTTTTCATCCATTTTTTAACTGCCTTTGGGGTTTAGCCAGGGTTTAAGCACTTGTTTCGAAATCTCCGAGGAGGTGGGTGTGAACTTTGAAGGCCGTTTAGTGAGATCGTGGTTGTTTACTCTAACTAGCACCACCGATCTATTTGCGTTTTACCATCTGTTTGGTAGATACCTGTTACAGTTAGCTATATTCCTGGCATGCTGGGTTTAGCCAGGGTTTAAGCACTTGTTTCGAAATCTCCGAGGAGGTGGGTGTGAACTGTGAAGGCCGTTTAGTGAGATCGTGGTTGTTTACTCTAACTAGCACCACCGATCTATTTGCGTTTTACCATCTGTTTGGTAGATACCTGTTACAGTTAGCTATATTCCTGGCATGCTGCGGGTAGCCTTTATTTTGATATTTGTGCCCACGCATGTTTCTGCTCTGTGGGTTCGTTGTTTTGGCTTTGACGTGGCCCACTAGTTTAGGTTTATCATCATTGAATGGTGGGCTATTGTGCCCTAAAAATAATTTAGCGGTTTAGATGAGGGCCTGTTTAGTTTGCGAAAAGTTTTGGAAAATATCACATCGGATGTGTTGGAAGGATGTCGGGAGGGGTTGTCGGATACTAATAAAAAATAAATTACAGAACCCGTTAGGAAACTGCGAGACAAATCTAATGATACTAATTAATCTGCCATTAGCACGTGTGCGCTACTGTAGCACTTAGGCTTTTCATGGACTAATTAGGCTTAGCCCTCGTTTAGTTCACATAATAGGGGAGAAAAACACGGTATCAGAATTCCTGTAGCATTTCGTTTGTATTTGGTAAAAATTATCTAAATTTTGACTAACTAAGCTTAAAATGTTCGTCTCGCAAAGTACAACAAAACTGTGTAATTAGTTTTTGATTTCATCAACATTTAGTACTTCATGCATTTACCGACATTTTGATGTGACGGGGAATCTTCTTTTTGCATAGTGAAATTTGGGGGAGAATTGGGGGAACTAAACAAGGCCTTAAAGATTCGTCTCGCGATTTCCTTGAGAACTGTGTAATTAGTTTTTTTTTGGGTCCATTTAGTACTCTATACATATGTACTGTAGAAAACAAAAATTTTTGGAAACTAAACCAGGCCTGAGATGCATCTTTCAGTATGTGTATAGTTCATGTTTGTTTTGTACCCATTCATTCATTGTCTCTTGTAGACGTGATAGGAGAGTCATGTTAGTAACTATGATGCTTGTTTCATACCTTTTCGTACGATGAGAAATGATGTCACTAATAACTTATACAAAATAATGTTTAGAAGATGTTTTTAACATCAGTAGTTCTTTTGTGTTGGGCCATTGGAGAATGTCCACATAGCTTTCCTTTTGCAAAGTACTATTGGAATGCTGGACTTGCAGCAGCAGCAGCAACAACAACAACATAGCCTTTTGTCCCAAGCAAGTTGGGGTAGGCTAGACTTGCATGGAAAAATAATTGGTCGTTTTATGATTTTGTATTGATGTTTTCCATCCAACTTTTTATTGCTTTGAATGATAATATATACTTATTTCACAGTACCTGTTGGATTCTTCATCTTGCACATATATTGTGCTGAGTAGGTAGGTCATGTGATGAGGTATGATAGTGTTGCCAAACCAGTTTGCCCTTATCTTGTTATTATACATATATGTGTTGGCCAATACAATACAATATCATAGGTCGTTGTCTCTTTATTGTGGAGGTCCACTTGTTGTGTCCTTGGATGCACTGAATTTTCCAGAGTATGCTATTGTGTATGAGGATGTGTGTTGTAAGTGTGAGTCAAGGCATTTCATGCTCTAGATAGTTCTGGTTGCCTTACCCTGATGGTGATGTGCATTATGCAGACTATGCACACGTATGGACCCTGTTGATAACATATAGACCATAAACACTCTGCATGGTGTCCAAAGCTGATACTTTTAGCACTGCTTCAGCAGTACTTTTCAGCGAACGAACAATGTTTTCCTCTCACAACAAATCAGCATAAGCATCAATATAAGCCAAATTTCAGCAAAACGAACAGGTCCTGGGCCTTGATTTGTCAATGCAATGTGTTAGGTGACAATTAGTTAACATTCGGTGATAAAGTTGTTTGATTCTATCCCTTCTCTCTGTTATTTCTTACTATAGGGATAGGCATGACTGACTGATAGTATTATTTGTTTCATGCCTTTTTCTTCATCAGTGTTTGTCACTGTAAAAACTTGAGTATTTACATCTTTCCTTGTTATTTTTCAGGACAAGCCTCAGCCTCCACCTGAGGGCCGCCTTCCTGATGCCACTAAGGGTAGATCTCTAATCTTCACTATGATTGTCATGAATGCTGGATTGATGTCACTTTTATCGACATGAGGACTGACTCTTATTCCTTGCTCACTGCTTTTTTTAACCAGGTTCCGACCACCTGAGGCAAGTCTTTGGCAAGCAGATGGGTTTGAGTGATCAGGACATTGTTGCCCTCTCTGGTGGCCACACTTTGGTTTGTTACTGTCCACCCATGTTTCCTTCAGGAATGTAATATGTATGCTTGCTCTGATTTAGTTTTCTTTGAGGTTTCTTAGGGAAGGTGCCACAAAGAGCGGTCCGGTTTCGAGGGGGCCTGGACTACAAACCCTTTGGTCTTTGACAACTCTTACTTCAAGTGAGTCTGTGTCTTGTTTACTACTGAAAAGCAACTGCATTTAGATAAAAAAATTTTAGAATTTCTTTACAATTGTTATGTCATTCCTGGGCAGCTGAATGCTATACTAGGAATTAATAGTTGTCCCATATCTCATGAACTAAAAGTGAGTCTGTGTCTTGTTTACTACTGAAAAGCAACTGCATTTAGATAAAGAAATATTTAGAATTTCTTTACAATTGTTATGTCATTCCTGGGCAGCTGAATGCTATACTAGAAATTAATAGTTGTCCCTTATCTCCTGAACTATTTCTGTCTTTCCGTAGGGAACTTCTGAGTGGTGACAAGGAGGGCCTTCTTCAGCTCCCAAGTGACAAAGCCCTGCTGAGCGACCCTGCCTTCCGCCCTCTTGTGGAGAAATATGCTGCGGTATGTCCTTTGTCATTGTTGTACAGGGTATGGAGATCTGTAGGGAGACAAGTACTGATTATTGTGTGCCTTGTAGGATGAGAAGGCATTCTTTGAAGACTACAAAGAGGCCCACCTCAAGCTCTCCGAACTGGGGTGAGTAACCACTGATTGCACAATTTGAGCTTGGGCAGTGGAACAAATCTGATCTTTTACTCTTCTGGAATGCAGGTTTGCTGATGCTTAAATGGCCCCTATGCTGGAGTGATAAAAACTGCTGCCTGTATGAAATCGTGTGATCTTTTGCATCTGGAGTCAGAGTGAACCAGTAGATTATCAAGTGTCTTCTCTGTAATAAATTTGTAGCTGCTGAGCCCTTAGGCTGTTCTTGGTACTTTGTGTATGGTTTGATGGGGACCGTTTGTCCGTTTGCCTAGACTCTGATGCTGTATGCAACTGAAACTAGTAGATCGATGATCGTATGGCTGCAGTATGTTCTTGTTACTCGCGCTTTTATCTGGTTTCCGTTGGTTCGGTTCACAGCTTGTGTGGGTTTAAAAGGCCGAGCTTGCGCTGTATGTTCTGATTCTTTCAGGTATGACTGGTCGAGCAATTTGAGAGCTGAACGGCGCAAGTTCTATTTTCCAGTTTTCTCTGGGCGGCTTAGGGCGCGTTTGGTTTCTCACTCAATCCTCGCCCAACCTTGCTGAGCAAAGATTTAGTGCTGCAGCTGCTTTTTAAACTTTGCTAGCTTGTCTCGGTTCTTGTGCTGGCAAGGATTGCTAACTTTTCCACTTCTATCGGCGGCGAGCCAAAACTGCTCTCCCGGCCGAGCAAGCTTCTTAGGTAAAGCAATCTCACCCAAGAACCAAACGTGCCCTCAGAGCATCTCCAAGAGTATTTAATGTTTTCTTTCTTTCTAAGAACATAAAGTTTTTCGATGGTAAAAAGGTATCAAAAGAAATAAAGAAGGACATCTTCGATGGTTTCTAATAATCTACTTCTAAAATATAAAAGATAATTTTATATCAAAAATCGTATATTATTTCTAAATTATTCTAACCACTTTTATATATTCTTTCTCTCCTATACATTTGCCTCTGGAACTATTTTCTATTTTTTATTCTTTCCATACCCTACCAACTTTAGTCGACAAACACGCATAGGAGAAGAGAGAAGTTACGTACAACTCGGAAGCGCGTAACTTCACATGGAAGAGGTTGACTTTTCCCAAGAGCGTGACTTTTTCCAAGTACTAAAGATTAAAAGTTGTTAAAAAAGAGTTTTTTCTCATCTTGCTAAAGACCAACATTAAGAAGGGATTTGACGAACTCTCGGAGACGCTCTGTACGCTTGCTTTGCCTCGCTACGACTACGATCAGAGTTCTGTTGGCCGTGTCGGCTGGTTTCAATCTGGACTTGTGTATTAGGGCTCGTTTGTTTACTTTGGAACGGTTTCCTGGAATCGTTCAAGCTGGAATGATAGGTTTATTTGTATTAACATTCATCAGTTGGAATAGTTCCTAGCTTCGATCCAGGCCAAACCAACGAGGCGATGCATTTGTGGCATAAGGTCGATTTCTGCTTGTATCATGTCGAAACGGCCAGACGCTTGCAGTGATTCTGATTTTCAATTTCTGAAATTTCCTACTTGGTAGGAGTACTCGCTTACAAATTACAGCACCTCCTAGTGTTTATTCTCTCAGAGACAACTCACATAAACACATCTTCGCAATCGGACAGCAGCTCCTCCAAGGTTCCAAGATACTGTCTCTGACCGAGAATAGATGAAGCTAAGGTGTGCGTGCCAGTTAAAGTGTTTTACGTTTGACTAAGTTTCTAGTAAATAGTATTCACATTTATAACTCTAAATTAATTTATTATGAAAATACATTTCATAATTAATCTAATGATATTTATTTGATATTATAAATATTTATATTTTTTTATTTATAATTGGTCAAACTTGATACATTAAAACATGATACTGTTCTAAAATTTCATTTTTTAGGGACGGAGGGAGTACTAACGACATTGGTGTGGATTAATATATTTTTTTTATAAATTTGGCTAAGGACAGATACATTTAACTTAGAATAAATCTTAAATGAGTTACAGTTTAAAACGGACGAGTAGTTCGGCCGTATTAAATTACTGCTTGCAAAAGTTAGCTACAAACAAGACCCATCGTACTGGCCTCTCTGTGTTCTGAATCTGAACTGTATGAACTCGGTAAGAAGCTGCGCTACAAACTTGGGAGACAATTGTGATTCTGTATGCCCGAGAAACATGACCCAGAGTCCAAACCTTTTTTTATTCTTGGTACAACTCATTACAGGAACGCCTGAAACCTGCAACAACAGATTACACAGCCTTACACAGACCAGGATGGTGGACTCGAACATCAACAAACTAACAAATGCAGTGTTCAGTCTCCCCCGGCTCTCCAATAATCTCACGCCTATGTACAAACATTGTGGTGGATAAAAAGAGGAACCTATATATATATATATATATATATATATATATATATATATATATATATATATATATATATATATATATATATATATATATATATATATATATATATATATATATATATACACAATCTAATATCGGAAATTGGGGTTCATTTCGATGGCCTCGTTGAATATCAGCTGCTTCATTTGGTCTTCTGTCAGAGCCTGCTGCTCGAAGTCGAACGAGAATGGCTCCGTGCAGATGGGCTCGTCGGCGATGTCGTGTAACCGCTCCAGGTACGGGTGCTCCAGCGCCTCTTCAACTGCATGGCAAAACAGATCTCGGTGAGAAAACTGAGAGAATGAAATCAGCCACTCGTGAACTCTTACAGTCATTGTATAACTAGTCTAGAACCAACGGAGAAAGAGAAAGAATAGGAGAGTCTCCGAAGTAAACCCCGCTAGTCTAGACAGCTGCCTGCAGTAGAGGAATATAATATTGAAGATTATCTATAGCCTTTGTTTTTTTCTCTTAAAACATGTTTATTTTGTGTGTACACATAGCCGTCCTCGTCACCTCGGCAAAAGCGATATTGAGGAGGCTACAAAGCCGAGAATAGGTCAAAGCAACAGCCCCCAAAATAATGCAAAGGTAGCAAAGGCTTTGGATGCATATGAAGAGAAATCCACAGCGAGTACAACTTTGATGACCAGGGTGCACAATAAGAATTGGGAAAGGCATAAGGAGAAGCAAGTAGTTACAGAGAGTGTAATTTTTCTTTTAATAAAGTGTACGAAGTTACACTTAGGTTTTGTCTCGTGGGAAGCGGGAGCAGGATTTTTTGTACGACTCACTTTTGTCCCTGAGGCAACTTTTCTATCGGTCAGCAATGTTAGCTGTATATTTGCAAGCGCAGTGTGGTAGTATTCCGTCGGTTGGACACTGACGGTAGGCCGTAGGCAACAAGCTGAGCAACAAAAGTTTCACGCTACGCTAGCGCCTTCGCTGGAACGCTATATGAGTACTGTATATCACTAATATATATCTACTCATAGAATGACAGAAATGATGCCCGGTTTTCTGTTATGGTCCCAACTCTGAATTCAACAAAGAGAACTACCAAATCATCCCATTTTGTTGCTGCGGACAGTAAGTAAAAGTTTCGACTTGAGACATAGAAGATTGCATATGCAGAGACCAGACCAGTCCGACGCCAAAAATTGGGCGGCATGCCTCTTTTTTAGACCGACGAATTGAAGGTGTGACGCGGTGCCGCCATACTGCCAGGTGTACTCGACTCCTCTCTGGAAATGTGGCAGGTTGACAGTTTGCGTTGCCTTACTAGTAGGACTAGTACACTGCATCGCGAGCGCCCCCACATGCTAGTGACCACCGACGTTAATACGATAGGATAGTGCTCCTAATAAACCCTACTAATATAGCGCACGAGAATAGGGAAAGCACACGTGCGGAGCTGAGGATTCAGCAGCCGCACGCATGGTGAAAAGAAATTACTAAAAACAAGCTGCTAGCTGTAGGCCTTCGGCGAGGCGCCGACGACTGGACTGACCTGTGATCCTGTGCAGCGGGTTGAAGGTTAGCATCCGCTCGATGAGGTCCAGCGCCGCGACGGACTGCACCTTCGGGAACAGGCTCGCGAACGGCCGCCGCGGGAACTGCGGGAGGTGGCGCATGTACTTCCGCGCGTCCTCGTTCCGGATGAACCCGAGCTCATCGTCCGTCGGCGTCCCGATCACCTGCCAGGCGGCGAAATGCCGTCAAGTGATCGTGGTGCATCGATCGGATCGTGAAGGAGTTGTTGTACCTCGGTGATGAGGCGCATCTGGTGCATGTGGTCGCGTCCGGGGAAGAGCGGCTGGCGGTTGATGAGCTCCATGAAGATGCAGCCAACGGACCAGACGTCGATGGCGGCGGAGTAGTCGGTGGAGTTGAGCAGCAGCTCGGGCGCGCGGTACCACCGGGTCACCACGTACTCCGTCATCATGTCGCTCTCGGAGGAGGGGCGCGCCAGCCCGAAGTCGCAGATCTTGAGGTCGCAATTGGCGTTCAGCAGCAGGTTGCTGGGCTTGAGGTCGCGGTGGATCACGTTGGCGGAGTGGATGTACTTGAGCCCGCGAAGGATCTGGTACAGGAAGTACTGCGCCCGGCGAGACGACGCGTACCGAGATCATATTAGGCGGTCGGATTCGGATCACACGGCAAGGTTGATGGCGACGCCATCGATCGATCACACTTGTGTTTGTTACCTGGCAGTGCTCCTCCGAGAGCTCCTGGTTGGAGCGGATGATGTGGTGGAGGTCCGTGTCCATGAGCTCCGTGCCGATGTACACGTCGTTGAACGCCTGCGGGATCGGCGGCGGGATCACGTCCCTGATGCCTATGATCTGTTCATCCATGTGTCAGTCAGTCACCCCCAAAATCCAAATGGGAGCAGCAATTCAGGGCATGCTGTACTTATATTAAGTGATAAAGTGAAACGCCAAATTGAACCGGCCATGTGTGCTTGCTTACGTTCTCGTGGTCGAGGTGCCTCAGCAGCTTGATCTCCCGGAGCGTGCGCTTGGCGTCCATGTGGTTGTCGAAGGCGTTGGCGATCTTCTTGATGGCCACCATCTCCCTCGTCTCAAAGTTCATCACCGAGCTGCCCGCGTCCGTAGATTATTGTTATTTTCAGAATTATAATCAACCACCCGTAATAATTCCCTAAAAATACTTTCCTAAAAGGTGAGGTAGCTAGGGTGTTCATTCGATTCGAGAACTGCACTACTAGTAGAAAGCTAAATTAACCAAACTGCTAGCTCAACTGCTATACTCTATCTATACAGATTTAAAATAAAGAAGAATCTATTGCTGGTCCAAGTCCAATCAATCCATGACCATCATAAACTACTAGTAGTAACCCTAACACTCGGCAATCATCTCTTGCAGTTCGCGAGAAATCAGCCATGGCTCAAGCTCGAACAGAACGTACCAGACGATCCCGTAGGCGCCGCGGCCGATGGGCATGATGGGAGGCTGGTACTTGTGCGTGATCTCGAACAGGTTGCCGAAGATG
The DNA here is from genome assembly GCA_038087645.1 of Saccharum hybrid cultivar R570. Classification (NCBI taxonomy): domain Eukaryota; kingdom Viridiplantae; phylum Streptophyta; class Magnoliopsida; order Poales; family Poaceae; genus Saccharum; species Saccharum hybrid cultivar. Next base: position 1,310,345 of record JAQSUU010000043.1, on the reverse strand, counting down.
TTGTACTGCAGGAACCGGCCGCCGTGCGTCACCGTCGGCCGGAACTCGGCGACCGGAGATCCGTCCATGCCTCCTCCGCTCATCGTCTTCTTCCCCCGGGGAAGAGGCCCTGGCAGGCTGGCTTATTCCCCTCGACGACGGGGAGAGGAAGACCGGCTCACAAGGTCACAGGTGCAAGCAGCAAAGCAAATCAGGCAATTTGACTTTATCTTTCTCCCCTCGCGACCGATTTGTCACAGGAGGAAGCGCAAGCGTGGGATTTATAAAGGGCGGGGGGCGGCTGAAGCCGAAGCAGGCCTCGATCGCTGCCGCTGCCTGGTGGTGCTCCAGCTGAGGAAGGTAACGAGAAAGTGAGCGGGGCAGGGGCTGATGGGAGAAGCTGCTCTCGGATCCGACGGTCAAACGAGGACGCGCACCAACCCGATCGGCGGTTCGGCTGGTTGGTGGGGGCAGGGGCGCTCTGCTGCGACAGTGGGCCACAGTGTCAGGGTCTCCGCGCGCGGCGTGCGGGAGGGATTGCCGGATTGGCAATTGGCCGATAGCCGCCGACGCGGGCGCTGGATTGGACGTTCCCTTTTGACCGCCAGTGGCGACGTGTGGAAATGGAATGGGGACTCGGAAATCCTGCGTGCCGACTCCCGACCCCCCGAGTCCACGCACGCAGCGGGGCGCTGAGCTCGGCCGGGGCTCTGGCAGTCTGGCCTCTGGGGCCATTCCCGGACGGCCGGACCCGTCTCTCTCGGGCAGTGGCGGAGCTCGCACAAAAATTTAGGTGAGGCATATCGCAGACACAATTTTTTGATGACATCACGATAACGCATATGAATAGCTAATATATGGCAAATGTATAAAGATTATTAATTGAAGATGGTACCTCTCGTTAGAAAAAAAAAATAGTCCATTAATTGAACAAAGACCAACAAGTGACCAACTGAACACAGATTCCTCACTCTCCTTCTCCTTCAGCTTCTAGCTGCTGCCTCCAGGCGCCAGGAACTTGACCCCGGCAACGCCCATGGCCAGCGCTAGTTGCTGCGCCTCTCGTGTGCTCGCCCTCGCCGCGACCTTCCTCCACCCCCAAAAGCTCCTCCTCCATGGCTGCAGGCCTGCATCCTTCCTGTTCCTGGCCGCCGGGCTGCGGCGAGCGGCGCGCTAGACCACCGGCAGCAGCGCAAGCGCAGCAGCCAGCAGCTGCAGCGAGCGGAGTCACTGTGGGCTGCGGCGAGCAGCGCGACTATGCGCACTGGGCCGCTGGGCGTTGGCAGCAGACCACGTGTAGGCGCGCAGCAGGCAGCACCTGTCCGGCGGACAGCGGAAGGGTGTTGAGCGGCCGGCAGGGTGAACACGGAACGCGTAGGCGCAGAGGCGATGCGAAGTCAGAAGAGGAATTGCGGCGCGCTGGCACGTGGTAGGGTCAGCTGGATTGGGGATTTTGGGCCGCTGGGCTATTGGCCTATTTCCTCCCCTGAATCGTTTTCTATCGTAACCTGTTCTGCGCTCGCGTCTTCCATCGTATCGCATCCGCCGTCGAACGCCGCCACCCGCCGCTCCTTCGCTTGCCGGAAGGGAAGAAGACAAAGGGGCAGTAGGGGATCTCCTCCGGCAGTAGATGGGGCGGCTGCCCCACCGTGCCGCATGGGGAGCTCCGCCTCTGCTCTCGGGTGCCCCTCCGTGAGCGATTCGTTCAGGCCGTACGTTGATACAATCGTACGAAATCGTGCAAATACTACAAATGAGAAAGCACGGTGATGAAAATAAGAGTGAGGAAGTGAGGCTAGACTCAGAAAAAAAAAAAAACGGGTACAGACACACATGGACCGAAACTTCCTGGAATTAACCATTGTCGTGAGTCCTAACCAGCACCATGATCTTTTCTTACTGAAAAGTGGATGTGATCACCGAGATGGCGATGTCAACTATGCTGTTGTCGTGGGACAGTGGACAGCTCGATCGAGTGGTCGGACTAGCTCAGAGAAAAGAGCGGAAGTGCCCGTCTCCACGGTTACTGCAAATGGTTTGAAGCGACAGACATGATATAGCCAGTAAGTTATCCAATGGTGAGAAAGTGAGAATGGAGCTCTGATTCGTCGAACAAGGACACAAGACCACCAGTCCACCAGTAATAACGAGTACTAATCCATCTAAGCTGCTACGCGCTTTCAGAAATCAGAATAATTACACACTCAATCCTGCTGATTAAATTAGACATCAGGATCACATCGATAAACATTGATTAGAATGAACTGCTACTCGCAACCACCAGTTTCACGATGTGAGCCACAATGCTGATCGACAAGCTTGAGATTCCTTAATTAGTGCCCCAACGGGATAGGCTTACCGTTAAGCAGGGGCCCTTGCATAAGACAAGGTAGAGGCTTTGGCGGCTCGATGCAGGATTGAACACTTGTTTACTGTACAACCTGATGGCGCAAGCGCCCTTTTTTTTTGACAGAAAAATAGACTAATGGATGAGGAACTATCCTACTGCTAGCAGTACACTGTTGCCTGGGCGATTGGAACAAGGGGGGCTTAGAAACCGAGGCCATGATTGCGAAGCCCGAACTTTCTATTATTCTGCCAGGAAGCATCGCCGCGTGATGCGCGAGTTGAGCAAAGAGGCTGTTTAGTTGGCAAAATTTTCGGCGAAACGCGGCTGTAGCAGTTTCGTTGTTATTTGGCAAATATTGTCCAATCATAGTCTAATTAGGCTTAAAAGATTTGTCTCGTCCATTTCGTCTAAACTGTGTAATTAGTTTTATTTTTTATCTATATTTAATGCTTCATGCATGCGTTCAAAGATTCGATGTGAGGGGAAATCTGAAAATTTTGGCAAAATTTTTGGCATCTAAACGGTGCCAAAGTATCTCTCTGTTCCTTTTATTTTGCAGGTCTCAATCTTTCTGTGTGGGAGAGACAGATTACTGAAGTTTCGGACATCCTATCTATCGTTTTGCATTTTCTTTTGGCAGGTATCATCCTTCTATACGATTTTGAAATCAAGATGTGGGGGCGCCAGTACGATCGACGAGCTGACGAGAGTTGGCGATAGGTGGTGCATCATGGTTTGCCGCGATGACGTCGAGGCCAGCACATGTGAATGGGCTGCAAAACTAGGACGAGCCTGAATTGTTGTGCTGGGTTGGACTGACTGTCTCATGTTGGGAAGGAATATTCTGGGCTGTAAGCCTAAAGCCTGTAACCATTTTCTTGTGGGCCACATTGATGGACAGCCCACTTCTCCCTTGCTCGGTCGGTTGTTCCCATAAACGGCAAACCTGGACACGCACGCACGCAGCCGGCAGCCTCCGGTCCGGACCGGATGCCGTCGGCGTGAGAGCCCGAGAACGACTCTGCATCCGGTCCCGGCAAAGGGTGGACAAAATCTGCACGACTCTGCTCCGCGTCCTCTCGTCTCGTGTGAACTGCGGAGCAGGTGGGGGGCCATCAAGACCCTTGCGCGCTTAGCGCGGCGGCAGCAATGGCGCCCACGGCCTGCCTCCGGCTCCCCTTCCTCCCCGCCCGAGCCCGCTCCGCCAACGCCACCCCGTTCTCGTCCCCTCGCCGCCTTTCTCTCAAATGCAGCGCCACCGACGGTGACAACCCCAACCCCAACCCCAATTCCATCTCCATCTCTCCCGCAGCGCCGCCTGGGTTAACGGTGTCGGACGGCGTCGAGTCTGTGGACGTTAACGGGTTGCGTCGCCCGCCCGCGCCTGTCTCCGCCCCCACCGTCCCCGGCGCCCGCGATCCCCACTGGCTGCCTCGTAAGTCACGCGTTCGCGGCGGCCCTTGCGTTAGCTAATTTCGGATCACCTGGTGCTAATCTGTGCTCTGCGCCTGTTCCCCCCCCTGTACTAAGGGCCACTCACTAGCGCGGACGTCATGGAGGCGGACGGGAAGGGGCTCAAGGTTGCTTACCAGGTAGGTGCTCGACGAAACGCGTCTCACGGGTTGTTGTTTTAGTTTCCTTATTATACGACTGTGCTTGTGTTGTGTGTTTCGGATAATTTTATGGGAATTTGGTTATGGTGTTTAATTCAGGGTTGCGCTGGGGCGTACAGCGAAGCGGCAGCAAAGAAGGCGTACCCGAATTGTGAGACTGTGCCCTGTGAGCACTTTGACACTGCATTTCAGGTAGCAGGGTGTTGCCTGTTGAGCATACCATAGTTACTTTACTTGACACATGTTGCCATTTTGGAAGGATATCTAATTACAAATGGTTAAATGTTTTGTTTGATGAAATATGTTGAGAAGTACCAACACTGAATTGGACTGGCTCCATATTGCTTTTGTTTGACATACTAATCTGTAGAAATAATCAATCACTAGCACATAATATGCATACTATGTGTTCTGTTAGGAAAAACAAGTTCTAGCCAGTGAATGTTGTTCATGCCGTTTGTTTTTGGGAGGGGGTGGGGAGGTATTGTTCATACGGATTTAATTTTACTTGCAGAAATGTCAAAATGTCACGCATCTGCTCTTGTGTAGTTATGTTCTTTGAGAATTGAGATAGATTAAGCTAATTTACTTGTCACGTCAATTTCCTAGAATATTTTTTGACTATAAGGGAAGCACCTCTTTTCGGCTATCACCTATCGGGTAGCAGTAGGGTAATATTTTTTTTCCCTCAAAAACACAGGTGAGCTTCGTATCATTGCATTAATAGAAGAGAACATAATCTTTCTTTCTCTTCTAAAACTATTTTTCAGAGAGGTTTATGTTTTTTTGTCTTAAAAACACACTTCTCTAGTTAGCGAATCGATGTGGATTTTTTTTTTTTTCTCATGTTCTTCTTTGACAGGCTGTTGAAAACTGGGTAGCTGATAGGGCAGTACTGCCACTTGAGAATTCATTGGGAGGAAGCATACATCGGAACTATGATCTTTTGCTTCGGCATAATTTGCACATTGTTGGAGAAGTTCGCCTTGCGGTTCGCCATTGCTTGTTAGCCAATCCTGGCGTGAAGATTGAAAACCTTAAAAGTGCTATGAGTCATCCCCAGGTGAACTGCTTGGTTGATCTGTCTTTACTTCTCTCATTACTGTTTATTTTCGTCGGAGGTAATCTTACAACCATATCATTTTTTTAATTGATAGGCTCTTGCGCAATGTGAGCACACATTAACAGGACTAGGAATTGAGCATAGAGAGGCTGTTGATGACACTGCTGGTGCAGCAAAGGTAGACTGAGGTTTTTTGTTCAACTAGAGCATTCACCTTCTAATTCAGATATCTTTTTTTCTTCGCTCTTTTAGCAATTCTTTTTCTTTTGTTATTTTTTGATAGATTGTGACTCCAGTTACCCATTTTGTTAACTCTCTGTTTTTAACCATAGCAATGGCATGACTTTTCTTTCCTAGATTGTTGCAGAACATATGCTCCAGGACACTGGTGCTATTGCTAGTTCATTGGCTGCTAAACTCTATGGATTGGATGTTCTTGCTGAGAATATTCAGGTACAGCGAGTTCATGCTAAAATAGTAAAATAAGATAAAACGTGCTGTTCTTTGTTCTGAACATTAGCCTGTCAATTTCTTTAGGATGACAAAGATAATGTCACCCGTTTTATGATGCTAGCTCGAGAACCCATCATACCTCGCACTGATAAACCATTTAAGGTACCCGTCATCGTGCAAACTCTTTTCCATTGTCACACCTTGTCCCCATCGTTACTGCAGCTGATCAGTTGTATGGTCAATTTTTCAGACAAGCATAGTCTTTTCGCTAGAAGAAGGACCTGGACAGCTCTTCAAGGCGCTTGCTGTATTCGCAATGAGGGAAATAAACCTCACAAAGGTCTACCCAACTACTTTGTCTTTTCAGTTTCATGCATTGTGTAAAAATGATTCACTATATTTGCTCTGTTTTTGAATGGATGCGCAGATCGAAAGTCGTCCACACAAAGAAAGGCCTCTTCGAGACTGTTCCTCACTCTTAAAGTTAGATGCTAAACCTGTGGCCTTCTAAGTTATTCAATTTCACTTGCTGCAGTTTTACATTAATATGAGCATTACTTTGCTGTTCAAGTGTTTATATCTTCCTTACCCATTCGATTCTGGATTGCATCAGGAACTTTGATTACCTCTTTTACGTTGACCTTGAAGCATCAATGGCTGATCCAAAGACCCAGAATGCTCTTGGAAATCTGAAGGTGCTCTTTCTTTGTTAGTACAATCTGGTGAATGTAAACTGTGCTCATGTTGCTTTATTTCAGGAGTTTGCAACCTTTTTAAGAGTCCTCGGAAGCTATCCTACAGATGTCAATGAACCTTAGATAGAAAGTACTGCAGATTACATGCTGGTGAGTAATGAATATCAGTGTCTACTTTTGGCGCTTTGTTACGGTGCAGGAACGAAGAACATTCCTTTTCAGTTTAAATGGGCAAAATGTCCTTATATAAGACTATTTAAATGCGGTTGGAGTTAGGCAACTCACTTGAGTGATGTGCTTATTCTGTTATAAAATGTAATGCACAGTTTGATTTGGTGCACCTTCGAAGACATTTGTGGGTGCATATCTTTTCCTGAGTTTGCTTGGGTTGAGTAGAAGTTGAATACTGAACTCCCATGCCAAACATACTTCACATGTTCCTTCCTATCATCCCACTGACACTAGCAACACAACAACATTGCACCCCAGTTTCCTTCTCGCTGCCATCGGCGGACTTGTGTGCCTCGGTCCATAGCAAAATTTTGGTATAAGGTCAAATTGTTCTAACCAGTTAAAAAAAATCCACATTGAAAGCGAGAATTGTTCCACATAGAATTCAATTCTTCTAACCAGCAAAAACATTGTTCCACATTGAAAAGAACTGTTCCAGAATCAAATTCTTCTGAACAACTATAAAATTGTTACACATTGAAAAGAAAATTGTTCTAGACTTTCAGGTATGAAATCAAATTGTTCTAACCAAAAAAAAAGTTGTTCCATGTAAAAGATGAATTGTTTTAGGTATTAGATTGGATTGTTGTAATCAACAAAATATCATTCCACGTTAAAAAATGGGTTGTTCTAGGCATAAAACCGAATGTTCTAACCAATGAAGAAGAATCGCATAGAGAAAAAGAATCCAGGAGTCAAGTGGTGGATATCGAAACCTTGGCAATTGAAGGATGGAGACTCGAGCAATGTGAGGATGAAAAAGGAGCAGGCAGGGCATCATGGGCTGATATTGAGCGAACTGGGCTGACTTGATGGTCCTGGTTGCTGTGGATGGACTGCGTGAGCGATAAAAAGAGGATTGTTGTGCAGACGACTTTTAGTTGCCACAGTCAAATTCACATCTTAGAGGACTTGCCATCTTTGCTTTCTTATACATAGTCATTTTGAGTTTACTGAAAGAATCCTATAAAAACTTCTATTAAACTATTAGGAAACTAACTAGAAGAAGTGAATGACTAGTATTTGTAGGATAAAGTACTAGAAAATTATCGATATGGAAAGTTGTATGACATGCTAGTAATTTCCCTTCTAAACCAATAGTAGTTAGTACATTATTTATTTATTTTTCTCAAGGATCTAATTAGTTCTCAAATGTCTTCTGATCCAGGATTAGCAGGAATGGTTAAGTTGGTTTCCTGAGCAGATTGAAAAGTGAAGGAACTCTATTAAGTTGATGCTAACTTTTACAGAGAAAAAGGATCTACATTAGAGCGGTAGAGAGGGGTGGATTTGAGGCTTACATTGGTTGTTATCTTGGAAGAAAATTTGATGTTTTGCTGGTGATGGTTCTTCTGACTTCCGATGCAACTAGGATACCTGAAATAGCAGTCTAGTCTTCTTCAATATCCTGTTATGTGGGAGCTTGAAAAGCACTTTTAAACTATGGAGACCAAGGTTTTTTTTTTGTTTGATAATAATGGGAGACCAAAGGGTTGAATATTCGGAAATACTTAAATAAGGTTTATAATATGTTTTCATGTTGGAGTATCCGTGTCATGCAGGTTGTTAAAATACAGTTACAGTGGAATGATGGGACAGTGTCTAAGAACATTTGTCTTTTTTAGGACGGTATAATAAGAACTGATGTTTCCATGTCCATTTGGACGTTCCTCAAAAATCTTATTTGCTGTGTCATGAGTCATGACGGGCTCTATGCATCTGGTGGTGGTCAGCGTGGCCACACCTCGCCAAACTTTCCTTACAACAACAACATAGCCTTTTGTCCCAAGCAAGTTAGGGTAGGCTATAGATGAAACCCAAAAGAGACGAGAAATAGAGAGACACATAAAGAGACATAAAAGGCACAAGACAGAAAGAGGTCACGGTTCAGGCACGTTGATTGTCAGTCTCAAAGCGCTCCTGTCTATAGCTAAATCCTTAGAGATATTACACTCCTTCAGGTCTCTCTTAATGGACTCGTTCCAAGTTAGTTTAGGTCGACCTCTACCGCTCTTTACATTATCGGCCCGCTTTAGAACCCCACTGCGCACCGGTGCCTCAGGAGGCCTCTGTTGGACATGTCCAAACCATCTCAACCGAAGTTGAATCAATTTCTCTTCAATTGGTGACACTCCAACCCTATCTCGAATATCATCGTTCCGGACTCTATCCCTCCTTGTGTGCCCACAACACCAACGCAACATATGCATCTCTGCTACACTCAATTGTTGGACATGTCGCCTTTTTGTAGGCCAACACTCAGCACCGTATAACATCGTCAGGCGAATCGCCGTCCTATAGAACTTACCTTTCAGCTTCTGAGACACCCTTTTGTCACAGAGGACGCCAGAAGCTTGACGTCATTTCAACCAATCAGCTGAAATTCTATGCCTAACATCTTCATCAATGTCTCCATCCTTTTGTAGCATCGACCCTAAATACCGAAAAGTATCCTTCTTGGCCACCACTTGCCCATCGAGGCTAACGTCTCCCTCCTCATGCCTAGTCACGCTGAAATCGCACCTCATGTACTCGGTCTTAGTCCTACTAAGTCTGAACCCTTTCAACTATAACGTGTGCCTCCATAGTTCTAATTTCCTATTAACCCCTGCTCTACTGTCGTCAACTAACACTACATCATCAGCAAAGAGCATACACCAAGGGATATCACCTTGTATGTCCCTTGTGACCTCATCCATCACTAAAGCAAATAAATAAGGTCTCAAAGCTGACCCCTAATGCAGTCCTATTTTAATTGAAAAGTCACTGGTGTCGTCATCACATGTTCGGACAAACGTCACCACGTCCCTGTACATATCCTTGATAAGGGTAACGTACTTAGTTGAGACTTTGTGCTTTTGCAAGGCCCACCACATGACATTTCTCGTCAAACTTTCCTTGTGTAGAAGAAAATAATTTGGTGTCCTAATATTTTTTCGGTTGATGAAACGGAATTTGGTGCTCCGTGATTTGTGCCAGGTCAAATTCGGTTGTTCAAGCTGCCGATTTTTCTGTTGATTAAACGGAATTTGGTGCTCTTTGATTGCCGTGATTTGTGCCAGGTCAAATTCGGTTGTTCAAGCTGCCGAGTAGCAGTCTAGCTAACTGCAGCTTAGCCGCTGCTACTTATGTAATGTAACTAAGAGCATCTTCAACAACTCTTTAAAACTCACTTGCCAATTCTTGGGTTATAGCAAGTTGCTAATTTGTTTGGCAAGAGGAAAAAAGATGTGTCTCCAACGAGTTGATATTCTCACTTGGTAAAATTGATCGAGGCCGCGCGACGCGACTTTTCACTTCTACCGATCGAGGTCGCGACGCTCCTCCTTCCTGTTATTTATATATTATTCTGATTGCACCTGCAGCAATGTATTAGCTAAACATGGGCATGTATTTTGTCTGAATTTATTTTAGCATGCGGTGATGAACCATTTATATTTTATCATGATGGACACGTTGATATTGTGATGTCAATGTGATTGACGCCTTGTTTACTGCGGTAAATCTTCCCTGCTGATTGAGGACGAGACAGGCGTCAGGCAGCAGCAGGACTGCACATTGCATCGTTAGGCTTCTGCTCCAATCAGGTTGCATGCATCGCGCGGGAGAGGGAGGGGAAATGTTTCGCGCGCGCGGGAGAGGACGCGCGAGCGCGGGACGGGAGCCGGCGACGGAGAAATTTCGCGATAGCAACTCAACGCCGCGCGCGTATATATGCGCGTGCCACACCGTTGGATAGCAAGTTTGGATAAATAGCAAGTTCATTTGAGGAATTGTTGGAGAGGGATTTTTATGCTTTTGCTAAATTTATAAGGATATCAACTTGATTTAAGGAGTTGTTGGAGATACTCTAATACATACTGTGGACTGTGGTAATTATCAGTGTTGGTGCAGAGCGGAGAATATTCCTCCGGGAGGCATTTTTCTGGAAGAAACATTCGAGCATACCACATGTGCTGTATATTGTCATGCTCCTGCCCATGATGTACCATGTGCGGTTGATTCCCGGTTGGTTATTTTTACAGGAGGTCAAAGAATATACTCCGTATGTCGTATGTCAGGACTTACCGGTTTCCTAGTGACTGTATTGTAGCGTCGACCGGTCCCACGAGGCATCAGCACAGCACAGCACCGAATATAAAGAGAACGTGCAGAGATCCGAGGCTCGGTCAAAGGTTCGGCAGTTCGAGCACGGGCTGGTACACGTGGCCTGATGACCTGGTTTCGTTGGATCTCGCGAGGAAATGGTCTCCCATGATGGCTTCCCGTTTGCGTGCAGTTCGTGCTCTCTTTCCCGGCCTTTTTCCTCTCGCTCGCTTTGATTTGGGCCTTGTTTAGATACCAAATTCACTCCCAAATTTTACTATGCAAAAAGAAGATTCCCCATCACATCAAAATGTTGGCACATATATGGAGTACTAAATATAGATGAAATCAAAAACTAATTGCACAGTTTTGTTGTACTTTGCGAGACGAATGTTTTAAGCCTAATTAATCAATATTTGGACAATTATTACCAAATAAAAACAAAATTACTACAGTGTGACGGGACATTTACTATGCAAAGTTTGGATCCCAAATTTGGAATCTAAACAAGGCCTTGATGAGGTTGATCCGAGCCTGGAGCTGACCCCACTTGGCCACTTCACACAGAAAAAGGGATGAGGCCTTGTTCAGTTCCCCATCCCAGCCAAAAATATTTCCTCTTTCACCCATCACATCAAATCTTTCGACGCATGCATGTAGCATTAAATATAGGTAAAAAAGATAACTAATTGCATAGTTTGTCTGTAAATGTCGGGACGAATCTTTTGAGCCTAGTTAGTTCATGATTGGATAAATTTTGCCAAATAACAACGAAAGATGCTACAGTAACTTTTCACCTACTTGAACCCACCCTGAGTAGGAAGAAGAGAACCCATTCCTCCGGAACAGGGAGCACTAGGTATATGCCTCCTCTCGGTACTCACCCGGGCCTTTTCTCATCGCTCAAAGCTTTTTATATATCGCTTTTTATGATGCCGAAATCTGACCGGTCTTTATCCATAATTTCTTCCTGTTTCTCCTTCTCATGTAAGTACAGTTGGAAATCGGAACGACGAATGTGGCAGCCTACCACCGCAGGTCACTACAGTATAGTAACAAGCAGAACGGCCTCGGAGTCTCGCACACGTCAGTACGTCACTGTGGAGTGTTATAACTCGCATGAGATGATTACAGCGAGGCACCTTACTGGGCCTCCTGGCTTTCCTCCCTCCACATGGCTGGGGCACGCGGAAACCGCGAGTGACGCGCCACGGCGCACCGTCACGTCGCCGTGGGGTCGGGTCGTATTCGGCGTAGCGTTTTGTTGTCTTCTGCTCCAGCACAATTTGGCGCGTTGCTCTGCTCGTGCGGGACGAGGCGACCGTATCCGTGCCACCGAGCCGGGTGACCGGGTCGGCACTCGGCAGGGTCCACGAATTAGGCAGGTTGGTAGTACACTGAGCAAAGCGTATTTTGTTTTTGTAGTCGCAAACAAGACCCGATCAGCGGGGTGCGGAGCTGGGTTGGGTTGGGTTTGTGAGCCGGTGCTGTCATGCTCGGCTGCCGAACGAATTTCCGTATCGTTGCCAATTTGCGCCTCCCTGCCAAACTTCTGAGTTCTGACCAAACGCACCCGTAGATCTTGTAGCCGTAGCAGTTAGTTAGGAATAATGATCGCTAAGGAGGCTACTGGTATTAAATTTAGATGCTTGTACTTATCCTAGTATTGGTGGCGACTATTTTTTTTCCCCAAAAACAAGCTTGAACACACAAATTTGAAGTGATCTTCTTTATATATATATATATATATATATATATATATATATATATATATATATATATATATATATATATATATATAGTAGAAGAAAAGGACGATGAAATATGATCCATGATACATATGCTCCAGACTTATTGGACGTGTGTCTTAGTCTCCACTTATTAGGTTGACAAATTCATCATGCATTGATTGTAAGTAAAATTCTAGCCCATCTATATAAGGTACAATCCGAAAATGAATTTATATCCACACCGTTATGTATACGGTGAATCCATAGATAATGGTATGGTTGCATTGCCAGTCTGAAAGAAAAGAAACAGCTAAATGCCCGAGCCCCCGGTGAATATGAATGAAATTATGAAATGATGATTAATAAAAGAAACAGAAAACCAACCGGGAACTCTGGATTAACGAAAAAGCACATCGGAAAGAGAAGGCGGAAGATCATCTCCCCTCCGTAGTCTCCACCGACAGGTGGGCACGACAGGGGCGTCTCCAGTCTCCTCCCCGCTCCCATAAACGCAGCCTCATCCCGTGCCAAAGCCAGGCCCAAACCCGCCACCACCAATTCAACCGCGACCCACCCAACCCACCGCCCGCACCCCATTCCCATCTCCTCCTCCCCAGATCTCCCCCCGCGCCCGCGCGTGCGCGAGTTCGTGTGCGGCCGGCGGCGGCGGCGGCGACGACCGACGAGCCATGACGGCCAAGGGCGGCGTCACGCCGTCCCCCGGCGGCGCGGGTGGGCCCGCGGCGGGGAACGGCCGCCTCTTCACGGTGGGGCTGGTCACCGCCTGGTACTCCTCCAACATCGGCGTGCTCCTGCTCAACAAGTACCTCCTCAGCAACTACGGCTTCAAGTACCCAATCTTCCTCACCATGTGCCACATGTCCGCCTGCGCCCTGCTATCCTACGCCGCCATCGCCTGGCTGCGCGTCGTGCCCATGCAGCTCGTGCGCTCCCGCGTCCAGCTCGCCAAGATCGCCGCGCTCAGCCTCGTCTTCTGCGGCTCCGTCGTCTCCGGGAACGTCTCGCTCCGGTACCTCCCCGTCTCCTTCAACCAGGCGGTCGGCGCCACCACGCCCTTCTTCACCGCCGTCTTCGCCTACATCATGACCGTCAAGCGCGAGTCGTGGGTCACCTACCTCACCCTCGTGCCCGTCGTCACTGGAGTCATCATCGCCAGCGGCGTAAGTTACTGACTGGCTCCGCCTCCGTCTCTGTTTTTCTCAGTAGATCTATTGGAGTCGGGATTGGATCTGAGCGGAATCCGGGTTTGGCTAGCTCGGAACTCGGGAGGAGTGGGATGGAGCTGAAGACAACAGGTGGATCTGTCATCTAGCTGTAATTGGACTAAAATGGCTGCTAGGCATCTGGCCCCTTACTTCATTGGATGCCCATCCCTTCGTTGGGAATAGAATTTTGGGATTATCCGATGGAAACCATTCATGGCGTGTCACGCTGCCTATATATGTCACCTCAGACGTCGGCTATCTGATAGGGCCAAGTGATCAACTGGCATAACGGCTTCAGCTAGTTAACCAAACTTCATCGCAGGATCCAGCTAGTTAACCAATACTTTTACAGCGATAGCTATCTTTCTCTGCAAAAACCTTGTCTGGAAACTGTGGATTTGCAAGTCAAAATTTCAAAATTGTTTTCTGGAAAGTAATCCATATTTTGAAATTCAATTGTAAAATATTCATTCTTTAATATCAAAAGTATTCGCTTACCTTTTGGAACTGACATGATTGATTTTCTATACATTCATTGAACATGCATGGGGCCGTTAATTGCGCCATTAATAAGTTGATTCTCTTGCATTATACATAATATACACAGCACTGTGTTACAGCTCTTTTGTGCAATATAAGACATACTAGGCTTGCAAAGAGTCCAATGACCACTTGAGGCGTTTACCAATAATAGTGGGATGTGAGAATCTTATGTTAACGTGTAGCATCTCACCTAACAAGTTGTTGCTATTCATGGCTGCTATGAGGAATCTTTAGGAGGTATTTGTTTCACATCAACTAGTATATATCCCTAATGTCAGTCAAGTGGAGAACCTAGAGCTTTGAATGCATACTGACTAAAGCTGTTGTTGGACCTCTTAAGTTTCTAATACTAACTGATACGGAGCTTGCAAATTGAACTTACAGGGCGAGCCTAGCTTTCATCTGTTTGGCTTCATCATGTGCATAGGAGCAACTGCAGCAAGGGCGTTGAAGACAGTATTGCAAGGAATTCTTCTGTCTTCTGAGGGGTAACTTTGTCTTCCCTTTTATATGTATTCAGTATCCTGTACACATTGCCTTGGATCCATTTACTACATTGCATTTGTGTGGATGCTGAGTGTTTCTCTGTTCTGATGTCTTGCAGGGAGAAGCTTAATTCTATGAATCTGTTATTGTACATGGCTCCAATTGCTGTTATTTTCTTGCTTCCTGCAACTATCTTTATGGAGGATAATGTTGTCGGCATTACAATTCAGCTTGCAAAGAAGGATTTCACGATTGTCTGGTTGCTATTGTTCAATTCTTGCTTGGCATATTTTGTCAATTTGACCAATTTCTTGGTGACAAAGCATACTAGCGCACTGACTCTACAGGTACCAAATGCTTTCTGACCCAGCAATTCAGTTTTGTTTGCATCATGTAGTTTAACACTTGGCTTTTCTTGTTTTTTGTGTTATGCGCACTATATTTAAGATGGATTGGATAATGGTATTAACTATTAAGATCTACTACTTAATTCCAAGTGTCCACTAATATTCGACCATTCTAAGCCACTGTGTTTTGCTGAGCTAGAAACAAGCTGCTCTTGTCCTGTACAAGTGTATGGTTTGAACTTTGAAGTACGTAACATTGACTTTTAATTTTAAACATACACAAATGGGTCCGTGATTGACTACAATATAGATTTACTGCACTAATAGGAAACACCTTTGAAGTTTTTTATTGAAATTGGAAATTTTATCGATCAGAGGCATGTCAGCATTGAATGTAAAATGATCTGTAATCGGTTTGAAAAAAAGTAACATATTTACTTTACTGTCCTACGGGTTTGGAAAAAGCAACATATACGACTTGCTGTCTTAAGAGTAAAGCTTTCTACTCATCTTTCTCTTTTAGATGCATAATCATGAGATTGCCCTATCTTGGTTTATTGACCACTTGTTACGATAGTAGTTTGTTTGCCATCTTACCATACCTTGTCTTGTTTTAAGAATTTGGCTTAAATCCTTCAATTATTGACATCCATGTCTCTCCAGGTTCTTGGAAATGCAAAGGGTGCTGTGGCAGTTGTCGTCTCGATCATGATATTCAGGAATCCTGTGTCCATAACAGGAATGCTCGGTTACACTCTCACGGTTATTGGCGTTATTCTTTACAGCGAATCCAAAAAGCGCAGCAACAAGCCATGAACACCCTAGAACACAGTAAATATGGCAATCATTTATTTGTCCTGTCAGCGCCTAGAGCTAATATATGATGAGAAATTACTTCGGTGGCGATCACAACAAATCCTAAGCCATACTGCCTCAGCAATTGGACATCGAGGATAGAAGTCCAATAATACCTGTAGTATTACCTTGGCATGTGGGAGGCATTTTGTTTAATGGTGTTGATGGATATAATATAATTTTTTGTGTTAGAGAACTGTGGCTCACACTGCCAGCATTGGTTTATACGTTTAGCTCTTGGGAAATTGCCTCTTCTATTCATCTGCTATTGTAATTTCCATTTTCTTTTGTTCTGAAGACCACCTGTACCAAGACTTTGATCCAGGTTCCAGGACCTAATTAATATATTGTGACACTGAATATAAGATCGATTAGCTGGCTTTTGGTGACAGCTATGTTGCCTCATCAAATGACTGCCAATATGATGTCAATATTGTTGGTTCAAATTTGCGTCCAACTGTGCAGCCGTTGATGGTGAGTATCCTCTGTCGTAGAAAAACAAGACTGTACCGCTCATATCATCCAGACACCAGCAACAAAGATCATTCAACCGATTACATTCTCAAGAACGAAACAATGAGCCCTAACAGATTACTCAGAAACCTTCCACCCGCATTGCCTACGATCAAGTCACAGGCCGGACTTCATTGCTTCGTCCCAGTTTTTCCTCAGCATATCCTCCACCATTTTGAGCTCTGGTCCCTCCCTCCACCTGTTGGCTTGCTTAAACAACCATGCCTTACTGGATTCTCCACTTCTACCTGCTCAAGATCCTTTCTGGTCTTGATGCTATCTTCATAAGCTCCTTGCTGCAAAGATTCGTCAACTGTTTCTTCTCCTGTGTGAGTATAGTAATTGCATGATAAGAACGTTTCCAGCGTGAACACTGAACACTACCAACTGTACCATATTTGGACATAGATTTTTTTTTGAAACTGGGTGCGGCTCAAGGCCTTGTATTGCAACTCGCAGGCTCAGCGAAATCGCGAGCTACAGAAGTGATTACAAAGTCGGGGAGGGGGTCTAGCCAGACCTGTGACTGACCCGAGTCCCAAGACAAACCCATCTTAGCTAGCTCGTGTGCAGACGAGTGAACTCTACGAGGAATAAGGGAAACTTTTGAACAGACAAAAGATTCATACAATAGACTGCGAATATCACTAAAAATCATACCACACACACTCATATCTGATGTCGTAGAAACAATAGCGCTCCTCAGCTCGCTAGCATCCACCTCCAAGGCTCCAACTGAACACGTGAGATATCATTCATAGAAGCAGCTTCCACGGCCGTCATGCAGGCCAAGGCCTCCGCCATCAGAGCCTGCTTTACCTGCACCTGCTATCACTGCATGGCCAGCGCTGTCCCTGATGATGAAACCCCAGGCACCAACGCCGGTCTCCTTTACAAAAGCCCCATCGGTATTAATCTTGAGTATACCATCAGGTGGAGGCGACCACCCCATCAGAGAATTCGTTGAGTTCTTACTGTTAGCTACAGGATGATTCATCAGATGCGCCATAGACATCACTGATCGGCCAACTTCATACGCAGTTTGTTTCTTGTCACCTGCATTAACTCATCCACCACATCGAGAGCAGCAAGACAACTTTAGTCGCTGTTGATCCATCAAGTTTCAGAATTGCTTGGACGACAGCATCAGCAGATTGGAATTGCAGTAAGGAGATTCTCACTGTCTCCAGCATGAGCTCCCTCCAACATTCTCGCCTCCCACCACATCGAGAGCAGCAAGACAACTTTAGTCGCTGTTGATCCATCAAGTTTCAGAATTGCTTGGACGACAGCATCAGCAGATTGGAATTGCAGTAAGGAGATTCTCACTGTCTCCAGCATGAGCTCCCTCCAACATTCTCGAACAAACTTGCATTTTAGGAAGCAGTGGCCACCGTCTTCATCAAATCTCATGCACACTGGACATATCGTGTCCAAATCGATTCCTCTTCGTTTTATGTTCATCTTCAGTGGCAGGTTATTGTGGGCAAGCCTCCATAAAAATTATTTTATCCTCGGCGGGCACTGAAAATTCCAGATGTTCTTCCAATGCCTAGCCGTAGTCTCCCCAGAATTGTTACTTGAGCTTCCCTCTCCTTGCTGCCTTCTTCTCAATCTTTGGTCACGATCTTCTAGAACATGGTATGCCGATTTCACCGTGAACACTCCCTTCTTATGAAAATGCCACGCAATGTAATCATCCCGATCAAATCTTGTTGGTATAGATAGAATATTAGTAGCATCCTCCTCCCAAAAAATGTCACGCACAAGCTTGAGTGTCCCATGTACCCGTGTTTGGATCGATCAATTCTGCAACCTTTGATAACAGCACCCCCCTCCTCGGTGTTCTTGGCCTACGGGTGAAGCCATAGGGAATCCATGGATCCTCCCAAATTCTCACTTGTGTACCATCACCTATTCTCCAGATCAGGCCATTGTCCAACGCTTTAAAACCCCGCACAATACTTCGCCAAGTGTAAGAAATACCAGGGCCT
The DNA here is from genome assembly GCA_038087645.1 of Saccharum hybrid cultivar R570. Lineage (NCBI taxonomy): Eukaryota > Viridiplantae > Streptophyta > Magnoliopsida > Poales > Poaceae > Saccharum > Saccharum hybrid cultivar. The sequence continues at coordinate 1,292,181 of JAQSUU010000043.1, read as the reverse complement.
TCACAGATCTTTCTGAAGTCCCCATCCGGACAGTAACTGGCCATAAGGAGTCGAGCACACAGGGGTTCAGGCTGCTCCACAATGCGCCAGGCCTGTCGGGCTAGCATGGCGAGGTTGAGCAGGTGTAGATCACGGTAGTCGAGTCCTCCTTTCTCCTTGCGACTTGCGAAAGTTTCCCATGACAACCAGTGAACTTTGTTCTCCTTCTCCTGTAGCGCCCACCAGAAACGACACACCATTGTGCTAATTTCATCACATAAACTCTTGGTAATATCAAAGCATGACATGGCATACGTGAGAATTGCCTGAGCCACGGACTTTATCTTTTTTTTTTGAACGCAATGGCAGGAGCTCTGCCTTTCAATTAAGAGAGGAATTAGAAGTTTATGTAGAGGTGGAGATGGCACGCCCCACCCCCCCTCGAAGAGAGAATAAAAAGAGATAGAACAGGAAATCGATTACAACTTTTCTTTGTTGATTACCCCCCTCCAAGTTAAAGCCCTCTTCCTTTGTTCAATGTCCTTTTTGACTCTTGAAGCCACTTGCATTGCTGATTCATGAGCATTGTTGAAGATTCTTCTATTCCTCTCCTTCCATAGGTTCCATAATGTGAAGATCACCATACCGTTGAAGCGTTTTCTTTCCTCCTTGTTTATCTTGGTTTCAACCTTCTCCCACCATGAGATTAAATGGACTGGATCCTGAGATGGCACGGTCAATTGGGCATCGAAGTGCTCCCAAGATAGAATGAGACTCCATACTGCTTTGGCGAATGGGCAAAGTAGTGACAAGTGCAGTCCTGTCTCAAGCTGTCCGTTGCACAAAGCGCAGTGGTCTTGATGGGGCCATCCTCTCTTCTGCAAGTTATCTGCCGTGAGGATTTTTTTCTCACCAGAATCCAGGCGAATACTTTACATTTGTTCTCTGTATGTGCTTTCCATATGAGGTCGCTCCGGAAGCCCCCATAGGAACCTCTGAATTGGATCCTATAAGCTGACTTGGTAGTGTAAGTGCCATCAGTTGTCCATCTCCAGACGATGGAGTCTCGTACGCCCTGTGTGAGGTGGATGTTTTGGATTCTAATCCACAGGGAGACAAATTCCTCAATTTGGACAGCGGTGGTGATCCGGCCATTTAGTGATCGAATCCAACTATTGTTTCGAAGTTCAAGCTTGACTGATCTGTTTTTCCTTTTGACTAGCTCGAATAAGTGGGGTGCTAGATGTCTTGGGGCCTCTCCATCCAACCAATTGCTGTGCCAGAAGCGTGCCTTTTCGCCATCGCCATCACCAATTGTTACGAGCCACAGACTTTATCAAAGTTTCTTTGCCAGTCCGGGATAACAATTTTTCCTTCCATCCTTGCAGGCGCTTCCATACTCAGGTATGAGAATATTTTAGCTTTCGATTTCCCCATGTAAACAGGTAGGCTTAGGTACTTGTGTAATCCCTGCGGTAAATCCAGTGTAGCCATGAATTCCTCTTTCGCTACATTGTTGGTATTCTTACTAAAGAGAACTGAAGACTTGTCTTTATTTGTCATCTGACCCGAGCACGCCTCATAAAGTTGCAGAACAGCTCGCACGTGTTCTCCATTCTCTTTATTAGCTTTTAAGAGAACGAGAGAGTCATCGGCGAAAAGTGAGTAATGCTCGGTGCATTTGCACAAATAGTGATCCCTTGAATTTTGCCTTCTTCTTCGGCTGCATTCAACAAAGCTGAAAATCACCTGTTCACTTGATCTTATCACCCAGTCATTCAGCAGTGTTTTCCTCTCACAACAAATCAGCATCAGCCAGAAACAATCCAGCGAACAGGGCCAAGAGAGAGTGGATCTCCTTGCCGAAGCCCCCTTATGCTGTAATAGACTCAGTTAGCTCGCCATTCACTTTAAAGCGATATGTCACCATTGAAACGCACTTCATGATCAGCTGCACCCATCTTTCACAAAAGCCTATCTTCCTCATTAATTTTTCCAAGAAAAGGCCATTCCACTCTATCGTAGGCCTTACTCATGTCAAGTTTCAGGGCTGCAAAACCTTCGCTATTGTTCCATTGGAAGCCGTGCAACGAGTTCCCCATGTATTTACGTTTCTTGTTTTCTCTGTAATGCACGGTATCGGCTTATGTATTGTTGTGAAAATTGTTCAAGCAGTCCAAGGAAATGAAAGAGGAACTGTGGCTCACACTGCCAGCATTGGTTAATACATTTAGCTCTTGGGAAATTGCCTCTTCTGTTCGTCTGCTATTGTAACTTCCATTTTCTTTTGTTCTGAAGACCACCTGTACCAGACTTTGATTCAGGTTCCAGGACCTAATTAATATATTGTGACACTGAATTTAAGCTCGATTAGCTGACTTTTGTTGACAGCTATTTTGCCTCATCAAATGACTGCCAATATGACACCAACAATATCTGAGAAATATGGTCTGTTAACAGGGTTAGCCATGGGCATCACTGTCTCCAGATAGATGACCCTGACTTGCAACAATTCTGCAACTCCTTCTGTATTCACCTTCCTTGACCACAAATAATGACAAGGATGCAACCTACATCTCGATGCAACTCATGTCACTTTGAGACATCTGAATTCCGTACCTTTTAAAAGATGGTCTTGCATTTACTGACAAACAACCACCACACTCCGTTGAAAGTAAATTAATAGTAGGATATTTGTATTTCCACTAGTATGTCCGAAAAAGTCTACCACTGCTACTTGATGCAAAACTAACTCTGAATCTCACATTGATTCTCATGAAAGGACAATGATATAAATTACACAGACTTTTAGTTTGAAGTAGCTGAATTGAGAATTAAGCAGACAGTAAATGAAATATGCATATCATATCACACTGATATACTATGTTCGTCTATATGATCAGGGCAGCTTCCACAATAACCGCAAGTGATCATAATGACTTGTGCAACCTTCGTACTTAAACTGTTCACAGAAAATAAACAACTTGAAAGTAACAGCTTTGCTGGTCAGCATTAGCAGCAGACTCAAGATGATGGATCGTCTATTCTGAAAGGTCTTTCTTCCATAACGCACATCAGAGATCAGCGGGTCCTCTTAGTGATGACAATCTACAACGATCTGAAACATTAAAATGCACAACAGCTATAAGCAACTTCCGACTCAGCACTTGTAATTCCAAAGATTTAACAATAGTAAGCCCCAGATAGAAGCTTCTATTTGCAAGAAATTAACAACAAATTTTTCTTTTTAGAAAATCTGAAACAAGGTAGCATGGCAATACTAGATCAACAGATTTGTAAGCATACACCAATACAATGACATGGTCTTTAATAAGCCAGACTAAAGAACCAAGATTAGGTTTGCCTTTTCAGTGCCATGTATTCTGTTTGCTCTAATACATCCAAGTTGCCACAAAGTGTGTTTTCATTGCAACTAGTAGTTCATTCAGAAGCCATAACTAACTACCTAAGCTAACATATGGAAGCTGCAAATAAAGATAAAAAAAAGCCAAAATATAAACAAGTGCTATTACAATACCAGGAGTGTAGAAACTCATGTAGGGAAGAATGCTTATGTTACGCCTAGGCTTGCCAATCTTTTTCACTCTCCCTGATTTGAGCTCCATCATGAATAATCCGACACCTGTGGTGATGAAGATGACACCCATAACCTCTGCGAAGCCAACCACTTGTGCTCTGTCCCTGGGATTCGACATAGGCATCATTTTTTCTCCAGATCAATGACCCTGCACTGTACCCATTCTGCATTTTTCACTGAACTCACCCTTCTGGACCACAGAGCATTTTTCTTTGAACTCACCCTTCTGGACCACAGATAAATACGGGTATGCTCAATGCCAGCGAGCCCAAGAGAACAGTCCTCCATCACCATGAGGGTAACCCCACCGCTGTACGCAGCCGATGGTGGACGATTAACCACAGACAAGCAATTCTTCCTCCAGTCATACTTGGTAATTCCAGCATCCCCTGAAAGCATGAAGTAGATTTCATCTCCGATAAGTGCACCACGCCCGTAGGCTTTATTATCATGAATGCCTTCCAGTGCCGGAATGGCTTCCAGTGTGGCTGGCACGCTCCACGCGCCCATCTCCGATGAGTAAATGGTCGCTGACATGGTAGTACGAGCTAATAGCCAGTTGCGGAACATGAAGACCACATAGAAGGGACCGCCGTGGCAGTCAAGGTGTTGGCAGCCGGTGACAGCGCAGAAAATCGCGGCGGCGTCGTAGACCATCCACTGGGTTCCGACATCCGGGCGAGGCACGCGATGGCGGTCGCCCGTAACGGGGTCACAGACAAAGTAACGCTGACGCCCGTTCTCAATCTTCCGGATCAGGGCGCGGCCGTGGCGGCAGTCGAGGGCGCACGCAGAGACGGTGGGCCACGCAGAGATGGTGGGAATGAGGAAGGAGAAGGCGGGCACTGCTGTGGTGGCGACGAAGCGGGGAACCCGGTCGATGAGCCCGAGGAGGGGAGGGGCTCCGTGGAAGGCGCGGTAGCGGTGGAGGAAGGTGGGGTCGGAGATGGTGGGAAGCCACGGCTTGCAGGCGAGGGCCGCACGGAAGAGCCATTTGGGCTCGTCCGGCGGCAGGCGAAGGAGGATCTCGGGGATGACGTCGTCAACCAGCTCCGGCGGCGGCGGCGGCGCCGCCATGGCGTGGAGGCAGCGGTCGGCGGAGCGAGACGATGCGAGGCTGAGGATTGGGGATTTTTGTTTTGGAAATGGTGGGATTCGCCGGTTGAGGCAGACAGAGAGCGAATGTGATGGGCTCAGTTCGTTCGTCCCTCGTCCAGACACAATTGAAGAGGCATCGGGCTCTTAGCAACCGGCCCATTTACCTCTCAGGAAAAAAGAAATCGGCCCACAGCCGATGCAAGGCTATAATTCCATCTCCAAAAGAGAGTTCGACACGCAACGTATGCAGGATTGAATGATTCTCGCAATTTGCAATGTGCCAATTTCGTCCACGGGAACCAAACAAAAGAAGACATGAATCCAAAGTGAACACCTTTGGAAACTCGTCCAAGCCCCATAATGTTGATTTGGTGGAGCCAGTATGTGACCCTAGTTTCCGTCTATATTGTTGGTTCAAATTTGCATCCAACTGTGCAGCTGTTGATGGTGAGTATCCTCTGTCGTAGAAAAACAACACTGTCCCGCTTATATCATCCAGACACCAGCAACAAAGAGCATTCAACCGATTGCATTCTCAAGAACGAAACAAGGAGCCCTAACAGATTACTCCTTAGAAACCTTCCACCCGCATTGTCTAAGATCAAGTCACAGGCCGGAGGACTTCCATTGCTTCCTCCCAGTTTTTTTCCTGAACCCAGCATCATGAGCTCTGGTCCCACCCTCCTTCACTGGATTCTCCACTTCTAGCTGCTCAGAAATCAGAATCCTTTCTGGTCTTAATGCTATAGCTTCATAAGCTCCTTGCAGCAAAGATTCGTCAACTGTTTCTTCTCCTGTGTGAGTATCGTTATTGCACATGATAAGAACGTTTCGAGTGTGAACACTACCCGCTGTACCATATTTGGACATACAGTTTTTGTTCCATTGGAAGCCATGCAACGCGTTTCTTGTTTTTTTCTGATAATGCACGGTATCGGCTTTTGTATTGGTGTGAAAATTGTTCAAGCAGTTGAAGGAAATGAAAGAGGGACGCTCGAGTTTCTCAGCACATGGAGAAGGCCGGAGTGCGAGCGTGGGACTCACAGAGCCCAGAAGCCCAGAACCCGTCATTTCCGGTCGTTTCATAGGCAGTCGTTCTCCTTCCTATATGCTGCGCTCTGTAATTTTACTACAGAATCTGTTAATCGTTCTGCTGAGGTAGCTACAGTGTGTACAGGCTGACAATTGGCACTCCAGCGTTGAAGGTAAGATTCTGCCGTTTCTGGCCGCTCTAGCCATGTGCAGTCTGTAGTTTCCACCGTTGCCGTTGCAAAGCAAAATCGATGTCTACGTTGTCCTGTACTAGTAGTAGCTGAGAGAATCAGCAGGGTGATCAGCGATGCGATGGCGAACCATCCTGAAGGCATTCTGCTCACGCACACATTGATCCACAACTCAGAGATGAAGGGCGAAATATTATGACGATTTATTGAGATCCGCTGTCCCCTGCAGCGATCGGACTACTACAGACACTGACTGATAAACGGGTTTACCATTGGAAAAATACGGTGGTAAACGAGAGACGAATCGAATCATTTGTTACAGACTGTTCTTGCCGGTACGGTGGTCGTGCCCCCCCACGGGCGCACGAAGTTAGAGGGAATTGAACGAATGTAATGCGGCGGCCTTGCATTGCTTTGCTTCGGCCCCCCGACCCGACAGACGGACGACACCCTTCATGTGCAGCTTGTTAAACCAGAGCAGAGAGCGCCTTTGGCTTCCTCCTTTCATTGCGCCGCCCGCTCATCGTCGCCATCATCATCATCATCGCCTCGTGCCTTTAGCTGCAACCCGTCACCTGTTCCACTGCGGTACACAGTACAAAAGGGTCATTAGCTGGACAGGATCTCAATGCCTAGGGTGTGTTCACTTCGCGAAAAGTAGCTGAAAAGTTACTGTAGCACTTTTCGTTGTTATTTGGTAAAATTTGTCCAACTATGGATTAATTAGACTCAAAAGATTCGTTTCGAACTTTACAGACAAACTATGCAATTAGTTATCTTTTTTACCTACGTTTAATGCTCCATGCATGCGTCGAAAGATTTGATGTGATGTGTGTAAGAGGAAATATTTTGGGTTGGGAGGGGAAGTGAACGCGGCCCTAGTTGCGTGTACCTGCCATGCCAACTTGGCACGGCCAGAAATGCCATGGCACCAGCACATGCGAAGCTCTTAGCTCTGCACGGGTGATGCCGCGTCGATCGGCTGCACACGCGACGGTGTTGTTGCTATATACGGTGGGCTTGGATAGATTTGGGTGGTGTGATATGTTTACCTTTGGGAGCGGCGGCCATGACGATGGGCTTGGAGACGATGGCCGGGACGGTGGTGACGGCGGCGGCGGCGGAGACCGGGGGAAAGAAGTGCGCGGCGGGGACGCCCAGACCCTGCGTGGCGTGGTGGTACTGGTAGTGGTAGAACGGGTACACCGGCATCATGCCGTTGGGCGCCGCCGCCACCATGCCGCCCTGCGCTGCCGCCGGGTACGCGAAGTGCCCCTGTAGGTACGAGTACGACCCGGCCGTGCCGGCAGCTGCCGCTTGGCCTACCTTCTGCACCCAAATAACATCACGAGATTAACACTTTGCACCCCAATCTGGCAGTTTAAGACGAGAAATCCAGTGTCTTACCGCATTGTAGCTCAGGTCCGCGACGTAATTCGGGGAGTACCTGAAACAGAACAGCACAAATCGACTGATCAGTACGAGTGGTGATGGTGGGGACCCTGTAGAATGGCTGGCACGCAGTATATAACCCGATAGACAGATCAGCCGTGTAGTTTTAAGTGTTTAACTAGGGTAATGAGCTGAGTCATTTGGTCATGGTCTAGTCTAACACATGGCCAGTGTCCAATGCGTAGCATAAAAATTTTCCCCTCCGTTTTTCTGCCGCCGTGCAGGCCGGCACGTGGGCACGTGCGAGCACGACGAGGCAGCGCGGTCCGGTCCAGGTCCAGCCTGTGCGCGGCTGTGCCTGCGCCAGTGCCCCCGCCTGTCCCGTCGCGTGCTCGCTGCTCCAAACCAAAAGCCGCTGGCCGCTGCCACGCATGTGTGCGCGCGCCCACTCGACCCGACCGGTCCCCGCCGGCCGCAAGCCCGCAACGAGCAGAGGATGCCTGCGAGCGCGCGCGGGTGGCCGGACACGAAATCCTCGTAGCCTCGCGGGACGTGTTGGCGGTGCTCGAGGTGCGCGCACGCCAGATCGTAAACGCCTTTTTTTTTTTTTGCTAGCGAAACATTGTCACGCGCGGGGAAATTGGAATTTGGAGCTGGGAGCGCGCCTACTTACCCGTAGGCGGTGGCGGCGGGGTAGAATGGGAGCACGCCGTGGTACTGCTGGTGCCCGCCGTGGGCGTAGTGCGCGGCCGGCGGCGGCGGCGGATGGGGCGTCGTGGAGGGGTGGTAGTACCATGGCACCGGCGGCACGCCCCTGGATCCCACCGCGAGGGCTGCAGGTGAATTCGCGCCAGAAACAAGTGATCTCTTGTCAGGAACGCGCGCTGATAAGAGCAGTTGACGTAGTGTGTGTGAGAGGGGCGGAGGATGTACCTGGCGTGGGCTGGTGTGGGGAGGGGAGCGCGGGCGCGTGCGGCGCCGGGGTGGCCGGCGGCGAGGGCCCGGGGCGGAGGATGTGCGGCAGCTGGGGCCGCGGCTTGGCGCCGAGGGAGGCGAGGTTGCAGTTGGCGCGACGGCCGTTGATGACGGGGGTGGCGTCCTCGCACGCCTTCTTGGCCGCGTCCGCCTCCTTGAACGTCACCTGTCGTGCCGCGTGCGTGCAACAAGCAGGTTGCGGATCAGAACGCTTCGTCGAGAGGAAATCAGGAAGAAGGGTGGGGAAGAGGGGGACTGACGAAGCCGTAGCCCTTGGAGCGGCCGGTGAGCTTGTCGGAGATGATGACGGCCTCGAGGATGTCGCCGTAGCGCTCGAAGTGCTCGCGGAGGGTGTCCTTGTGGGTCTCCCACGCCAGCCCGCCCACGAACACCTTGGTGAGCGTTGTGTCCCCGAACGCCGCCGCTGCCGCCGGCGGCTGTGCCAGCGGCAGTGGCTGCGGATGCGGCGCCATCATCGTCATTGTCGCCGGCGGCCCGCCTCCTTTCTCGACGACGACTAGATGTATGTGCACAAGGGAATGCAGACGGATTGAGGGAGAAGAGGCGACTGGGTTAGGAGAGGGGCTGTGGGGTTTTATATAGCGCCGGAGTTTATAATTCGGAGGGAGGGAGGGAGGGAGGGAGAAGGGGAGCGTGGTGGTTGGGCGGGGGGATAACGGAAACAGGAGAGCCTACTACTCCGGTGTTTAGTTGGGGAAGAAAAAAATTATCACATCGGATGTTTCGTGGGTTGTCGGAAGAGGTTTTCGGATACTAATAAAAAAATTAATTACATAGCTCGTTTGGAAAATGCAAGACAAATTTATTAAGCCTAATTAAGCCATCATTAGCACATGTGGGTTACTGTAGCACTTAAGACTATTCATGGACTAATTAGGCTTAAAAGATTCGTCTCGTGATTTTCCACCAAACTATGCAATTAGTTTTTTTTCGTCTACATTTAGTACTCTATACATGTCAAACACTCGATGTTACCATAGGACCAAAAATTTTTGGAACTAAGCAAGGCCCTAGTCTGCCATCTGGTCCTCTAGCCTGGCAACAATTAGCGTCGCCCTGGCGCCCTGTGACTGTGTGTGACTCTGTGAGGAGAAGAGAGGGAGAGAGTCTGTTTTGGACGCTGTTGGGATTGGGAGGATTGAGTTGAGAGGAGCGGCGGTGAAGCTACAGTACCCGCTGCGCTACAGTCCCCGCAGGTACTGTTCACATGAGAGAGGCAGAGGATCAGCGGCTAGGGCTGTGAGGGGCGCTGGGAACACCGGCTTGGAGGAACTGCGACAGGGTGCGGGGCTGAATGAGCTGCAGATCGCACAGCCGCCGCACTTGCCGGCGCACTAGGAAGCCACGCACCGCCGCCGACACCTGGCACGCAAACGCTGCCTGACGGCTCTCCATGGCGGCCAACCATGAGTTGAGGTGCGCCTGCTGTGCGTTGATGTCGGCCAGCGCCATGGCGATCTGATCCCATAGCGGCTCATCGGAACCTGACAGCTCCGATACCAGATTGTTATGGACGTTGTTGGGATTGGGAGGATTGAGTCGAGAGGAGCGGCGGTGGAGCTACAGTACCCGCGGTGCTACAGTACCCACGGGTACTGTTCACGTGAGAGAGGCAGAGGAGCAGCGGCTAGGGCTGTGAGGGGCGCTGGGAACGCCGGCCGCGGGGCTTCGCCCACGGCCGGCAAGAGAGAATGTTTTCCTTCTAATCTCTTGCTTGATTAGATTGATACATCTTCTCTCCTTATATAGAGAAGAGATCTTACTTGACCCCTAAGCAAGCGACTAATTAACCCTAACGGGCTAAGGCTCAATAGGCCCTTGACTCTTCTAACAGAGTCTCTCTCCTCAGTCGTCACCTGCAGCTCTACAACATTAACAGAGGCCTTGTTCTTTTCCCTTTTAAATTCCAAGTTTTTTCACTCTTTCTGCGTAATATCAATTTTTGGACGCATACATGGAGTATTAAATGTTGATAAAAAATAACTAATTGCACGGTTTGGTAGCAAATCACGAGATGAATCTTTTTAAGTCTAATTAGTTTATGATTAAACACTAATTGTCAAATACAAACGAAAGTGCTACAATAGCTAAAATTAAAAAAAAATCACAATCTAAACAGGGCCAGAAAAGGCCTGCATGTCGTCTTCTCCCACAGATCATAGGTTAACCACAACCCCCTCGCAGCTGATCACGAAGACATATGCGGTTTTAATCGTTGTGCAGTGGGGTAGTAATTACACGGCGTGACAATGCTAGGAGATCATCGCTCATTTCGGCCGGCCGGGGCGGAGACAAGAACAGCCCGGGGCGGAGACAAGAACTCTCGGAGTGTTACGGCCCAATTCTCGGACCAACTCTTTACAGGTGGTGCCGGAGAGGAAGGCCATAATTACGTCGGAGTCAATGACGTTGGGGAGTTCGGTACGCTGCCGGGAGAAGCGCCGGATGTAATCCCGGAGGGATTCACCTGGTTTCTGCTTGCAGCTCTGGAGGTCCCACGAGTTGCCGGGGCGCATGTAGGTCCCCTTGAAATTTCCCTCAAACACCCTTACGAGATCATCCCAGTCATGGATCTGTCGAGGTGGGAGATCCTCGAGCCAGGCTCGGGCGGTGTCGGAGAGGAACAGGGGGAGTTGTCGAATGATGACCCGGTCGTCGGTGGCCCCGCCCAGCTGACACGCCAAGCGGAAATCGGTGAGCCAAAGTTCGGGTTTGGTTTCGCCGTTATACTTGGTGAGAGTCATGGGGGAGCGAAACTGAGCCGGGAGCACCGTCTCACGGATAGCCTTACTGAAGACCCGAGGACCCGGAGGCTCGGGTGAAGGGCTTCGATCTTCCAAACTGTCGTAGCGTCCACCCCTGTGGACGTGGTAGCCTCGAGCCACGCCGTCACCGTGCTTGCGCGTGCGGCGCTCGACGATGTTGCCACGGGTGTCTCGAGGCTCGTGGTCGTTGGTGGTGAGCTCAGGGGCCGGAGCTACCCGGTTTCGCCGGGCAGGCTCGGGGTGAACCGAGGCCTCTCTCTCCTGTCGGGAGGGCTCGATGATCCGCTCCGAGGCTGCCTCGTGTCGCCTCGAGGCGGAGCTCTCGGCCTGCTGCATGGCGGCGGTCTCGAGGAGTTCTCGGATTTCATCCCGAGCCCGACGGGCGTCGGGGTTTGACGGCTCGGGCATGTTGCGGAGAAGCATGGCGGCGGCGACGACGTTCTGGCTGGCTCGAGCGAAAACCGGGGGGTCGACCATCTGGTCCTCGTCGATGCGACGGTTGACGTCGCGAGCTCTTTCGTGAGCTCTCCTGCCAAGTGCGCATTCCATACTCTCACGCTCGAGGGTTTGTTGGAGTAGGACCAGGTTTTCCTGTTCCTCGTCAAGCCTGTCCTGCAACTCGTGAATCTGCTCGAGCTGCGCTCCTTGATCCGCAAGGAACTGAGGATCGTCTCGCTCAGCAAGAAGCTCGACATGGGGTGGCGTGTACCTTCCTTCGACTGGCTCTTCGTCCTTTGATTCTGAAGTGCTTTCAACGTCGATGTTGAAGCATTCGCGGGTCGGATCATAGGTGTCATCAGCCGAGTTGGAGTCAGGAGCGCCAAAGTAGTAGTATGACGGGGGAATGTGTGGCCGTTGCAAATCGTCACTGGGGTTGCGATGTTGAGAAGCAGTCACATAGGTGAAAGTCCCTAGTTTGGTTTTGGCTAATTGATGAAACCTAGGACTAACCCTTGTATCTAAGTGGATGATTTAGATAAAGGTGGTCATTGCATATGAGACATGACATTGACTCATGTGACCAAGATGATGAAGACCAAGATGAGGCTTGGCTCGATGGACCGGTCGTGAAGGTGAAGGGCAAGTCAAGGCTTCGAAGCGAGGGACCATGCGATGGTGAAGCTTGAGCTAGACTTGGCGCCGACGGACCGATGCAACGGTGAAGAGCAAGTGAAGTCAAGGTCGATGGATCGAGACGGTCATGTGATGATATGAAGTGGATCATATCATTTGAAGAAACAAAAGGGGCTCAAGGCAAAGGTATAACCAAAGGGCCATTTTGTTTTACACTCAAGACACCATAGAGGGTGTGAGTGGTTTAGGATCGATAGCCGAACTATTAAGAGGGGAAGTCTTATCGGTTATTCGACGCACGGGTGCCACTAGGTGAATTCATGAAGTGCATTGCATGTAGGGCCTAGTGAGCTAATTGGAAAACCTTTGAAAATGATTGAGAAAAAGCTAACACACAAGCACATGGAGATGTACACTTGATGGTGTTGGCACATTTACAAAGGTGGCGTTGGTCACGCTGTGGTTTGCGGGTAGAGAGGGGTTTGGGTTCCTCTCTCCCTCCCGCCGAGCGTGCGAGCGCGGGATTCAGGCGATTTCGGGGAAATGAAATGCCTATTTTCCACTACGCCGAAAGTCGGAAAAGAAACGGAGGCGAACGGGGTCACTGAGGTGACCGGACGCTGCACCGGACGCGGTCACGGTGTGACCGGACGCGTCCGGTCAGTACAGCGCGGTTTCAGGCGCGCGGGTGCTAGGGTTTGCTACCGGCGCGTCCGGTGACTCACGGGACCGGCGCGTCCGGTCATGCACCCAGAAGGAACTGAGGTTCACAGAGGACGATCGGACGCGAGGCGCGTCCGGTCACACACGATCGGACGCGTCCGGTCGTCAAAGGAGCTTACTGGACTCACACCGGACGCGGGCACTGTCGCGTCCGGTCGTTGAGAGGAGCGCGTCCGGTCGTTGTTTCGCGGGCGCGGGTGCTGAGCGGATCGGCGCGTCCGGTCGTTCGACAGGCGCGTCCGGTCATCGGGACCGGCGCGTCCGGTCGTTGTCTAGGGCGCGTCCGGTCGTTGGTTTGACCGGTGAGGCGCAGTGACCGTTGGAGGACCGGACGCGGTTGAGCGCGTCCGGTCAGTTTCGACCGGCGCGTCCGGTCGTCCCGAAAAAAACGGTCAGTGGAGTTGCAACGGCTCTATTTGTTTGGGGTGCTTATAAATACTCGTTGGCCGGCCCTTGGGGAGGTAGCTTGGCATTTCTAACACTCTTGTGCATCCTTTGAGCAAAAGCAACTCCTCCCACTCATCTCCCTTGCTTGATTGCAAATCAAAAGTGAGATTGAGTGATCCCAAAGTGCATTGCATAGCTTGAGGGCATCTAGTGGCACTTGTGGGTGGTTTAGCCGGTGGATTTCTTGTTACTCTTGGAGAGTACCGCTCCTAGCCGGCTTGGAGATTGTTGGAGGCGTTGGCAAGAGAAGGTGATTGTTCTTGGCCACCTCCGGTTATTTGTAAGAGGTTCTTGTGCTTTCCTCGGCGGGACGCCAAAAGCAACTCTATTACATTGCGCGTGTCATTGAGTTACCTCACTTGAGAGTGGAGTCTTGCGGTGCCTTGCGGGGCGTGCCTTGAGGGGCAAGTGACTTGAGGGTCACACCGAGGAACCATCTAAGTGTTGGTCGACACAACCGGTGACGTAGCTTGTCGGTGCACAAGTGAACACCGGGTGAACAAAAATATTGTGTCTCTTGTCTCCCGGTGATTGGTCTACATATTGTGTTGTTGTCAATATTAATTGATTGTATATCATCTTGGTGATTGGCAACATCTTCACTCCACCGTCGGTATAAGATTCACAATCCTATCTCTTGCACTTATCTTTACTAAATTATCTTGTGTTGCTCTAGTAGTAGCTTGGCTAGTAGTGTTGTTAGCTTGTTCTCTAGTGTAAAATTAGTGACATAGCTCTTGTGTGAACTAGAGATCATAATCTACTAGACTTGTGGATAGGAGGCTTGCATCACAACCTTTGGCTAAGCAAAACTCGCTTTACGCCGTTTGTTATTCTAACAAGTTAGCTTAGTGGTGCTTGTAGATTTTTTTATAGGCTATTCACCCCCCCCTCTAGCCATCTAGGACCTTACAAGTGGTATCGGAGCCGTGGTCACCGTTTTAATCAAGGCTTAACATCCTTCGGTGTGAAAAATGGCTCAAATTGTGTTCAATCATGTTGGGGGCATGCCACCGTTCTTTGATGGTGTTAGTTCTTTTGCTCATTGGAAGAGAAAGATGACAATGTACCTTGGTTCTATTCATGAGAGAGTATTGCAAGTCACCGAGAATGATTTTGCTATCATTGATCCCAATCATCTCACCGATGAAGATAGAGCAAATAGAACATGCAATAGAATGGCTCTCAATACACTCTATAATGGTATTGACACAAAAGTGTTTGAGGGCATCAAAGATTTGGAATTGGCTAGTGAAGTATGGACAAGGTTGAGTGAGACATATGAAGGCACTAAGGTTGTGAAGAGTGCCAAGCTATATGGGCTCAAGAGTGAGTTTGAGAACTTCAAGAAAAAGGATGATGAAACAATCATTGAAATGTTTCATAGATTGCAAGTGATAGTCAATGATCTCAAGAGCTTAGGGCACAAGACTCAAGATCAAGATTTTTGTCACAAGTTCTTATTGAGCTTACCTAGAAGATTCAAGATGTTGATCATGATGTTGCAAAGAGATGGGCTTGAAGCAATGAAGCCTAATGATTTGCTTGGTGAAGTATTAACCTATGACAAATATGATCAAGATGTTGATGACAAGGAGAAGGTGGAAGATGAAAAGAAGAAGAAGACCGTAGCGTTCAAGGCCATCTCCTCCAAGGGCAAAGCTACCATCATTGAAGAAGAAGACAATAGTGAAGATGAAGATTATGAAATTGATGATGAGGCATTTGCTTTTGTAGTCAAGAAAATGGGTCACATGTTCATTAAGAGAAGAGGCTTCAAAAAGAGAAATGACAACTTCAAGAGCAATGAGCAACAAAGGAGGTGCTTCAATTGTGATAGCACCGAACATCTTCAAGCCGAATGTCCCTATGATAAGAAGAAGAACAACAAGAGGGGCAAGTTTGAGAAGAAAAAGAAAGAAGCCAAGATAACATTCAAGAAAGGCAAGAATGGAGTCTATGTGGCCACTTGGGAAAGTGATGATGATGAAGAAGAAGAAGAATCATCCAACAAGGCTTTTGCTTCCATTGCTAAGAAGCCTTTACTATTTGATTCATCCTCTTCATGCTTCATGGCCAAAGAAGCTAAGGTATTATATGATGAAAGTGATGATGAAAGTGAAATGGAATATGTTCATGATAGTGATAATGATAAATATGATAATGAAAATGATGATGATGATGAACCAACTAAAGAACAACTATATGACTTGTTGCAACAAACTAGAGACATAGCTATTGCCAAGAACAAGGAGTGCAAGAAGCTTTCAATGAAAGTAGCAATACTTGAGAAAGTTCTTGGTGAGCTTAAGACCACTCATGAGAGTCTAGTGGAAGACCATGAGGATCTTGATAAGGCTCATTCCAAGCTTGAAAAAGCTCACTCATTGCTACTTGAGCAACAAGCAAAGAAGGAGATTGTTGTATCATGTGATATAGGTGTTACATGTGATATAATTGATGAATCTTTTAATGAACCTATCATCATGTCAAATACTAACCCTTCTTGTAGCTCTTCATCCACCACCACCAACTCTACCTCTACTACTAGTGATGGCTTCAATTGTGATACCTCACTAATGGTTGAGAATGAGACTCTCAAGAGAGAGGTGGATGAGCTCACTCACGCCCTAGGCAAGGCCTATGGTGGTGAGGCCCGCTTGCTTAAGTGCTTGGGTAGCCAAAGGTTCTCTCTTAACAAAGAGGGATTGGGCTACACCCCCAAGAAAGGCAAGTCGGCCTTTGCAACTCCAAAGCCTAGCTTTGTGAAGGGCAATGGTCGGTTTTGCAATAGATGCAAGCAAGTTGGGCACCTAGAGCATAATTGCAATAAAAAGAACCAAAGCAAGAACTTTGTTAATGCTATACCTTTTGATTCTTGCTATGTGCTTACCAAGGGTGTGAAGGGTGTGCAAGCTAAGTTTGTTGGTACACCAATTGTGGGCCCAAAGAAGAAGGCTATTTGGGTACCAAAGAGCCTAGTCACTAACCTACAAGGACCCAAGCAAAAATGGGTACCTAAGCTTCATTGATTTGCTTGTAGGTCAATTACAAAGCCGGAGGAAGGCATTGGATTATTGATAGTGGGTGCACTCAACACATGACCGGTACATCGAGAATGTTTGATTCACTCAATGACAATGACAGTGGTGTTGATTCTATCACATTTGGCAATAACAAGAAAGGCAAGGTTATTGGCTTGGGCAAGATTGCAATATCAAATGACATGAGTATCTCAAATGTGTTGCTAGTTGAAAGTTTGGATTTCAATCTTCTATCCGTGGCACAAATATGTGATCTAGGCTACAAATGCATCTTTGGGGTTGATAATGTGGAAGTTATTAGTGTGGATAGTTCAAATGTGGCATTCAAGGGCTTTAGATATGAGAATCTCTACCTAGTTGACTTCAATGCTAGAGAAACTTCTTTGAGAACTTGCTTAGTCTCCAAATCAAGCATGGGTTGGCTTTGGCATAGAAGGCTTGGTCATGTTGGCATGAAACAATTGAAGAAGCTTACAACTCACAATCTTGTCAATGGTTTGAAAGATGTTGAATTTGAGAAGAATAAGCTTTGTAGTGCATGTCAAGCCGGAAAGCAAGTTGGAAGCTCACATCCAAAGAAGAGTACAATGAGCACATGCAAAGCATTTGAGTTGATGCACATGGATCTATTTGGACCAACAACATATACAAGCATAGGCGGCAACAAGTATGGCTTTGTCATAGTGGATGACTTCACAAGATTCACATGGGTATTCTTTCTTAGTGACAAAAGTGAAGTGTTTGACACCTTCAAGACATTTCTCACTAGAGTTCACAATGAGTTTGAGATTAGAATCAAGAAAGTGAGAAGTGACAATGGAAGTGAGTTCAAGAATACAAGAATTGAAGAACTTTGTGATCATTATGGTATTGGACATCAATTCTCGGCCAAGTACACTCCACAATCAAATGGCCTAGTTGAGAGGAAGAATAGAACATTGCTTGATATGGCTAGATCAATGCTTCATGAGTACAATGTGAGTCAATCATTTTGGGATGAAGCAATCAATACCGCTTGCTACTACATCAATAGACTATATTGTCATCCATTGCTAGAGAAGACCCCATATGAGTTACTTCATGGAAGAAAGCCCAATATTTCTTACTTTAGGGTGTTTGGTTGCAAATGCTATATCTTGAAGAAGGGCACTAGATTGGGGAAGTTTGACAAGAGATGTGATGAGGGGTTCCTACTTGGATATTCAACTACAAGCAAAGCTTATAGAGTTTGGAACAACTCAAGTGGCATTCTAGAAGAAGTCCATGATGTGCAATTTGATGAAACCAATGGGTCACAAGATGAAGAAGAGAATCTAGATGATGTTAGTGGAACTCTATTGGTGGAAGCAATGAAGAACATGGACATTGGGGACATTAGAGCAAAGCAAGTTATTGATATTCAAGATGATGATAAAGATCAAGTGCTCAATTCTCCATTCAAGCTAGTTAGTGACTCTCAAGTGCAAGATCATGGTGCTAGTTCATCTCATCAAGATACATCAAGTGATCAACCAAGCTCAAGCAATCAAGTGCAAGTACTCCAACCACAACATGTTGCAAGAGATCACCCCATTGATAGTGTTATTGGTGATATTAGAAGTGGTGTGCAAACAAGATCAAGATTGACTATGTTTTGTGAGCATGCATCATTTGTGTCTACCATAGAACCAAAGAAGATAGAAGAAGCTTTGAGGGATGCCGATTGGATTATGGCTATGCAAGAAGAACTAAATAATTTCACAAGGAATAATGTTTGGGAATTGGTAGAAAGGCCAAATGACTACAATGTGATTGGAACCAAGTGGGTGTTTAAAAACAAGCAAGATCAAGATGGAATTGTAGTGAGAAACAAAGCAAGACTAGTTGCTCAAGGTTACACTCAAGTTGAAGGTCTTGACTATGATGAAACATATGCTCCCGTGGCAAGATTAGAGGCAATAAGGATACTATTGGCTTATGCTTGTGCACACAATATCAAACTATATCAAATGGATGTCAAAAGTGCATTTCTCAATGGGATTATCAATGAGTTAGTATTTGTTGAGCAACCGCCCGGATTTGAAGATGACAAGAAACCCAACCATGTCTACAAGTTGAAGAAGGCTTTATATGGCTTAAAGCAAGCACCTAGAGCATGGTATGAGAGGCTAAGGGATTTCCTTCTCTCTAAGGGATTCAAAATGGGCAAGGTTGATACTACTCTATTCACCAAGAAGATTGGAAATGATCTATTCATAGTGCAAATATATGTTGATGACATCATCTTTGGATCAACCAATCAAGCTTATTGTGAAGAATTTGGTGCTATGATGGCCAAAGAGTTTGAAATGTCTATGATTGGTGAACTTAGCTACTTCCTTGGTCTCCAAGTCAAGCAATTGAAGAATGGAACATTTGTGAGTCAAGGGAAATACATAAGGGACATGTTGAAGAAGTTTGGAATGCAAGATGCAAAGCCAATTTCAACTCCAATGGGCACAAATGGCAATTTGGATAGTGATCTTGATGGCAAAATGGTGAATCAAAAGGAATATCGGTCTTTGATTGGAAGTCTACTCTATGTCACCGCATCAAGGCCGGATGTCATGTTTAGTGTTTGCATGTGTGCTAGATATCAAGCCTCACCTAGAGAGAGTCATCTCACGGCCGCAAAAAGAATATTGAGGTACTTGAAGCAAACAAGAGATGTTGGACTATGGTATCCCAAGGGGTCAAAGTTTGAATTGATTGGATATTCGGACTCCGACTATGGGGGTTGCAAGATCAATAGAAAGAGCACAAGTGGCACATGTCAATTACTTGGAAGATCACTTGTGTCATGGTCCTCAAAGAAACAAAATAGTGTGGTAATCTCTACCGCCGAAGCCGAATATGTGAGTGCGGGGAGTTGTTGTGCACAATTGTTATGGATGAAATCAACCTTGAAGGATTATGGCCTCAACTTCAAGAATGTGCCATTGCTATGTGATAATGAAAGTGCAATCAAGATGATACAAAACCCGGTTCAACATGGAAGAACAAAGCATATTGACATAAGACATCATTTCATAAGAGATCATCAACAAAAGGGAGATATTGCCATTGAAAGTGTTGGCACCGATGATCAACTTGCCGATATTCTCACTAAGCCACTTGATGAAAAGAGGTTTTGCAAGCTAAGAAATGAATTGAACATTCTTGATTTCTCAAACATGAGTTGAATGCACTCCACCCACTTATTGACATGCCTCTCCTTCGACATTGCAAGGTAAAATTGATTGACATGTCTTTCATCCTATGCTAAGGACTTGATAGAGCATGTAGACATAATAAGTGGTACGCATAAGCATTCATGATAAATCAAATGAATTTGATGGATATATGTTACCACTATTGCTTCTATGCTTATTTTGATCTAGTGGTGGCATATGACATGTTTGTGAGCTTGTAAACCTAGTGATTGAATCTAGAAGAGTTGCTATAAGTGTTTAATTCAACATAGGCAAGATAACCCTTATTTTGAGGAGTGAAGAAGCTTGTCTTTGGTTCAAATCGAATTAAATATCTTTGGCAAGTATTCTAGGTTAAACCAAATTTGAAAAATTTTTAACCTTACATGAGGTATCGAATTAATTTCAATCTACTCCATCAAACATTTTTTCCTTCTCTCCACAATTTGACCCATTTTTGGGTAAGTTGTTGACAAAGGGGGAGAGAAAAAGATGATTCAACTTGATAAAGGGGTAAATAAAATTTATAAGAGAAAAAGATGATTCAACTTGATAAAGGGGTAAATAAAATTTGTTGATGCACACAAGTAGGGGGAGCAAGCTCATAAACAAAGTTGTTGCATTTGTTTGTGCATTCTCATATGACTTGCTCATTGCACATGTATTTAAATTCAATATACATGCTTGTGTGGTGCAATGCTAGTATAGAAATTGGATGATGCAATGATCTACCTAGCATGCATATGAATAGTTTACTTGTGGTATCTAGACATGCCTAAAGCTTTACAAGTGGTTAGCTTTACAAGTGGTCCAAGAACCTTTGCATACAATGTTGATCTCACGGGGTCCTTGAGTTTTGATGGATGTCTAGTTACTTCATGATGCTAAGGATGTTGTAAAAGGCAACTCCGATTAGTATCACGCTTCAAAGGTCCATTTCTTACACCTTAGCATCATTTTGGTAGAATTACTCTCCCAACACTTCTATCTATGCATATGTGCAAAGCTTTCAATCCAAACTCTATGCACATATGTAGGGGGAGCTAATGCTACCAAAACCGAGCTTGTGATAATTGTCCAAACTTTACTTATGAGCAAAATGATTGGACAAGTATGACAAGTTCAAAACTTTTATTATCAAAATCATCTTTGTGAGGGTTGTCATCAATTACCAAAAAGGGGGAGATTGAAAGTCCCTAGTTTGGTTTTGGCTAATTGATGAAACCTAGGACTAACCCTTGTATCTAAGTGGATGATTTAGATAAAGGTGGTCATTGCATATGAGACATGACATTGACTCATGTGACCAAGATGATGAAGACCAAGATGAGGCTTGGCTCGATGGACCGGTCGTGAAGGTGAAGGGCAAGTCAAGGCTTCGAAGCGAGGGACCATGCGATGGTGAAGCTTGAGCTAGACTTGGCGCCGACGGACCGATGCAACGGTGAAGAGCAAGTGAAGTCAAGGTCGATGGATCGAGACGGTCATGTGATGATATGAAGTGGATCATATCATTTGAAGAAACAAAAGGGGCTCAAGGCAAAGGTATAACCAAAGGGCCATTTTGTTTTACACTCAAGACACCATAGAGGGTGTGAGTGGTTTAGGATCGATAGCCGAACTATTAAGAGGGGAAGTCTTATCGGTTATTCGACGCACGGGTGCCACTAGGTGAATTCATGAAGTGCATTGCATGTAGGGCCTAGTGAGCTAATTGGAAAACCTTTGAAAATGATTGAGAAAAAGCTAACACACAAGCACATGGAGATGTACACTTGATGGTGTTGGCACATTTACAAAGGTGGCGTTGGTCACGCTGTGGTTTGCGGGTAGAGAGGGGTTTGGGTTCCTCTCTCCCTCCCGCCGAGCGTGCGAGCGCGGGATTCAGGCGATTTCGGGGAAATGAAATGCCTATTTTCCACTACGCCGAAAGTCGGAAAAGAAACGGAGGCGAACGGGGTCACTGAGGTGACCGGACGCTGCACCGGACGCGGTCACGGTGTGACCGGACGCGTCCGGTCAGTACAGCGCGGTTTCAGGCGCGCGGGTGCTAGGGTTTGCTACCGGCGCGTCCGGTGACTCACGGGACCGGCGCGTCCGGTCATGCACCCAGAAGGAACTGAGGTTCACAGAGGACGATCGGACGCGAGGCGCGTCCGGTCACACACGATCGGACGCGTCCGGTCGTCAAAGGAGCTTACTGGACTCACACCGGACGCGGGCACTGTCGCGTCCGGTCGTTGAGAGGAGCGCGTCCGGTCGTTGTTTCGCGGGCGCGGGTGCTGAGCGGATCGGCGCGTCCGGTCGTTCGACAGGCGCGTCCGGTCATCGGGACCGGCGCGTCCGGTCGTTGTCTAGGGCGCGTCCGGTCGTTGGTTTGACCGGTGAGGCGCAGTGACCGTTGGAGGACCGGACGCGGTTGAGCGCGTCCGGTCAGTTTCGACCGGCGCGTCCGGTCGTCCCGAAAAAAACGGTCAGTGGAGTTGCAACGGCTCTATTTGTTTGGGGTGCTTATAAATACTCGTTGGCCGGCCCTTGGGGAGGTAGCTTGGCATTTCTAACACTCTTGTGCATCCTTTGAGCAAAAGCAACTCCTCCCACTCATCTCCCTTGCTTGATTGCAAATCAAAAGTGAGATTGAGTGATCCCAAAGTGCATTGCATAGCTTGAGGGCATCTAGTGGCACTTGTGGATGGTTTAGCCGGTGGATTTCTTGTTACTCTTGGAGAGTACCGCTCCTAGCCGGCTTGGAGATTGTTGGAGGCGTTGGCAAGAGAAGGTGATTGTTCTTGGCCACCTCCGGTTATTTGTAAGAGGTTCTTGTGCTTTCCTCGGCGGGACGCCAAAAGCAACTCTATTACATTGCGCGTGTCATTGAGTTACCTCACTTGAGAGTGGAGTCTTGCGGTGCCTTGCGGGGCGTGCCTTGAGGGGCAAGTGACTTGAGGGTCACACCGAGGAACCATCTAAGTGTTGGTCGACACAACCGGTGACGTAGCTTGTCGGTGCACAAGTGAACACCGGGTGAACAAAAATATTGTGTCTCTTGTCTCCCGGTGATTGGTCTACATATTGTGTTGTTGTCAATATTAATTGATTGTATATCATCTTGGTGATTGGCAACATCTTCACTCCACCGTCGGTATAAGATTCACAATCCTATCTCTTGCACTTATCTTTACTAAATTATCTTGTGTTGCTCTAGTAGTAGCTTGGCTAGTAGTGTTGTTAGCTTGTTCTCTAGTGTAAAATTAGTGACATAGCTCTTGTGTGAACTAGAGATCATAATCTACTAGACTTGTGGATAGGAGGCTTGCATCACAACCTTTGGCTAAGCAAAACTCGCTTTACGCCGTTTGTTATTCTAACAAGTTAGCTTAGTGGTGCTTGTAGATTTTTTTATAGGCTATTCACCCCCCCTCTAGCCATCTAGGACCTTACAATAGGGCTCTGTGTCCGGTGTCTCCGTAGAGTCCAGATAATCAGAGGCCGGTGTGGATGCAACGAGGTCTAGAGTGGAGCGTAGATGGTGCCCGGGGAGTTCCTCATAAGCACTCATGCGAGTGCTCACGAAAGATGCGTACACCCGGGCAACCGTGTAACAGAACCGTCCAAATTATAAGAGCACAAGTATAAAAACAATCACCGAAGTGATCAAATTCTCACACTTGAGCCCATATAACTCCGGTAGTCCAATGAAATCACGAGAGATTTCAAACCAACCAACATACAAGCCAAGATCGTAGTGATTCAACATAACAAGTCACATGTTACAACCATTTTACAAGTAATTCAATATACATCGGAGTTCAACATAGTTATTACAACTTAAGTTCAAAAGTAGCGGAAGCAAAGTAATTTGAAACTAACAACACCCTTATTTCAAATACATGCCAGTACGAAGGTCGACTTCCAACAAAAGCATTAGAGAGAAGATAACTCAGAAGGATCATGCCCGTGATCACACTCTGCCACTACGGCAGGAGCCAACCAACTCTTGCAGACGCCATGATACATCACAACCTGCAACAAGTGGGGATAAAACCCTGAGTACGAGAAGGTACTCAGCTAGACTTACCCGTCAGAAACCAGAAATAAGGTAACACCAAGGATCATGCAAGGCTGATATAAAGTGGGCTGGCTTGACAACATTTTGCATAAAAGCTTAATATAGATGATCAATTATTAATGCTTAAGCATCAAGTTAATTATCATTAACCTATCATCTATATTAGAACCTGTACTAGAGCACTCACTTTATTAGGAGCAAACAATATTAACCATAGCAGGTATAAATTGAGGTAACCTTTCCATCGTGATCCAATTAACCATCCGTTCAATTTAATGGAATCTACGTTGCCGCTGCTCAAGTCAAGTGCTCACTAACCGGGAGCGACGGCGATTCGAATCGAATTTCTATCCAGCTGGAGGGGTATTTCTAACACTCACCGTGCAGACCCCTGCCAGGGTCGCACAGGCCACCTTTTCATATGATTCAGGAATCACGGGTCCGAATGATGTCGCGACCCCAAGGGCGACACTCTGCCAGGTGATAGGGACTCTAACCCCCCTTGGTCTCACGCCAATGTCCCCAAGCACATCCTTTCTCTCCTCCAAGAAGCAACCTACCATTCGATTCCCGGCCTGAACCACATTACTCGGCTTCGCGGTCGGAACGGCTTATCCGGCCAACTAAGTGTTAGACTGCATTCAACATGACTCAAGGACATACAGCGAATCGGTCCTTAAACGACTCAGACAGGGATAGATCCACACCCAAGACCTCCATGCCTTGTCACTTCACTATCATCATCCCGCCCGGTCTCATTTCATTTTATTAACACATGGTTCCATTCCACGATAGCAAATATAGCCAACCGTGCCATATATGAATATCCCTATATCTCGCAGGTGACAGGAAATCACCTGACTTCTACCGCTTAAAGCAGGGCTAAGCATCTACTCGATCCTAGTCTATGTAGGATTCAAGGATTCATATATCTGGACAAGGAATGATATAATGCAGCAAGAGTTTCCAACCAACTCCTATCACTTAATGCAACAATACTTATAACATATATAGAATTAATTGCTTTGAAGATAGGAGGCTTATAATGCTCCGGGGCTTGCCTGGGATCCGACTCAAGTTAGAGTATGTCAGATGAGTTCGCTTGGCGAGCATCTTCCAATCTACCACTTGTCCGGTCCTTCGATCTTCGGGATGGATCCACCAACTCCATCTTCAGGTTTGGCTCCACCTTAGGTCCTTCACGTGCTTCAGCTAATGTACCTAAATGAGGTGCAACAATGCATATGTATGAATGCATAGAAGTGCAATACATAAAGTAATCAAACAAGCATACCAAAGTTCCCCTAAACACCTAGAGCTAATTAACTTAATCCTCACTAAGGCATAACATAGAAGAGGACAAGCACATCAATCAAGAACCAAGTCTCACAAGATCACAGGGTACCACCCAAGTATCAACAAGGATATGAGTCACACTTCAATACCCAAGCATGATAAAGTTAATCCAAGTACTAGAACTAGGAATTGCTACCTTCTGGACATCAGACCAACAGCTGAGTAATTTAATCATAACTGGAGATCTACAACTCCAAATGACTTGCAAGAAGACATTATGAAAAGCTTATGAAATTATCTATATTTCATTTATAATCATCATAGCATGATTCCAAAGTTTAACATGTTGAATTTACATAAACACAGCAACTGGTCTAACAAGACAGAGAGCAAGCAATTCTGTAACCCAACTTTAAACAGCTATAACTCCTAAACCACATGGCCAAATGCCACCAAATCTTAACAGAAGCTAGATATACAAATTATCTACAACTTTTGTATAACAAGTTTCACAATAAAGCACATTATCATGAAGAACTTTACCAAGTTTCCAGATCTGTCCAGAAACTTCATTTGCAAGAATTAATTATTAACTTACGTTGTAAACATATAATTAGACAAAACCAACTTTACCAACATTTCATACATGACTAATGAACATCAGAAAACATAGTGTCAATTACTAAATAAATTCTTCTAATACATTTTCTTAATTTATTTAGATCATTAGGTGGAATTATGACCACATCATAAAGATACTCAATAAATTCTACCAAAATTACAGTGGCCTACACATGCTACCAAAAGCCTACTGTCCAAATTTCAAGCCATTTGGACATGTATATCAACCTCTATGAAAAAGACAAATGGCTAATACAATAAATCATGTGAGAGCAAGTTAAACCTAAAACTCCATATTTTCTATGAACACATGGCCATAGCATGAATCAATATGATAGATAAACATCATACTAATCTAAAGGAACAACATTTTCCATTTTATCAATTATATATTATTTACAAGCTATTTAACAAGCCATAAACAAGTTAAATCAATAATTAGATCATACAATAAGCAATGACCATGAAATTTATACCACAGTACATCCATATCATGACAAACCTACCATAAAATTTTCACATCATTTGGAGCATCACAACTCAAGATATAAAATAACAAGCAACATAATATAGATTTCCTTATTTATCAAGGCCCAAAATGAAGTTTGCTCACCCTGGTCAGCTCTACCTTTCTTATTAAGGGTGCCAAGTCATTTGAGCTATGGATTAGTAGGTAATTAAGCTACAAACTGCTAGTGTCAACACATTGATAACGGTCACGGAAATTCGCTTTCGGAGGTCAAAACTCGGTCAAACTCAGTGCAACTTTTTGTATGCTACTCTCCATAATATACGCTTCAACTTTTGTATTTGGACAAACTTGAGTTGCTTCGCAATTTTTGGAGAACACGCGATGCCAACGTTGACGACACCGAAATCAGGGATTAAAATGGCCAAGTGCTGAAATCAGCCCTAAAACTGACTTGTGGGCCCTGTTTGAGCATGTTACACACATTTTCATGACTTGACTCTTAAACAAAGTTTGTTCCTTATAAAATTCTCTACAACTTTGTCAAAGGGTGCACAGTCATGCAAAGCTTCTAGGTCACACTTTTGGAATGGTCAAACAAAAGGGTTCTAGGGTCCATACATGGTCAACCATCACTTAGAAGCACATTTAGGCAAAATGATCAACATGAACATTGTTCCATTAAGTGTCCTAAGTGTAGTTAAGGTGTTGTAGAGTTCCAAACATACACACCATGCATAGGTTGCACAAAAGTGTAGGTTTTAGTTATAATCCAAACAAACATATAACTCATCATTTCATGTGACTTTTTGATTCCAAACTTCATGAAACTTTTCCAGGGATCAATATAGATAGAATGTGATGTGAGACACATGAAGATATTGCCATAACACCACCCAAACATATATCTTTGAAAATGGCCTATATGTAAAGCAATGATGCAGCATCCCACTTTAAGGTAGGCTCATCTCCATAGGTTGACATTGACATTGTCATTTCCACTTAATCTATCAGGTTTGAGCTCAAACTCACTGTCTAATTGGTGATAAACACCTGGGGTGTTACAGCCCTCCCCCCTTAAAAGAATCACGTCCCGAGATTCGGAATGGAAGACCTTTTAAGGAAGAGAGACATGTTATCTAGTTCCCATCATCTGCTATAGCATTCGGCTACAAAAGCTTTGCCATCGGTGGAACTAATTTGGTCAAGGCACTTTCTAATACTTACTCTTCATGGTAAAATTTGTCTGAAGAATTTCCTTCATTGACTTCCATAAAGTATTGTTACTTTGGGAGGAATCCAAGATTGCACATACTGCATTCTCAGTGTACGGAGATCATTTGGTCCCTGAGTGAACCACTCACAAGTATCTGACTTTCTAATGACCACAACATAGGCCATATGAACTTGACTCTAGACCAAAATATTTAGAAGTATATTCGTTGAAATGATCCTATGTTCACAACGTTTGAAAAGCAGTTCTCTACCAAAATGGCTTGAGCACAACCTTCCAAAAGGTGAGATCATAGACGACAACATACTCTGAGGCTATAGGATACTGACTAACCAATAGACAAGGTTTACGTTGGTCATAAATGTTCATTCATTTAGACACCAACTAATGGAAAACTACTTGAGGTTCCATGTGTGCAGTTCTCTTTCTCTGATGACAACACTGTATTATCTGAGTCTATCGATGTGTTAGTGAATGTGATGGCTGACTCAGTTGGCTTCGTATTTCGGCCAAATGTTACCTAAGAAGATGCTCTTATCCAATGGCAACAGTTATCTGGGTTGAATCAGATGCAACCTCTTAGGTAAAAACATTTATAAGGTACCAAAGTATTTCATCATTGGAAAATCATTACCCAAGAAAGATGTAACGAGGCCTTAAGGACAACAAAAGTTGTAATATTTACTAAACCGCGGGAAGTAGTCTACCACCAAGCGATTGAGTAAAATTTTTCCTTTGTGACTTAGTTGCACTATAAGTTGAGTTGACTTGTAGTGTAGCAACTTTGTCAGGCCAACCTTTCACCTTGAGGCTTCCTTTTTAGGATCAAACAGCAGCTCTAAGATGGAAATCTGTTGTTTGACACTTTTCAAATTGATTTGCAGAAACCAAGGCTGCTCGTACATTGGGGATACGAGAAAGCAAAAGCAAATGAAAGAGTGTAAACTAGTATCTGTGAGACCTCAAAAGGGTCATCCAACAGCAGATCTCGACTATTAATTCACATACCAATTCGAGGATGCACACGCTTTAAACTTGCGGGTTACTTTTGCAAGGCAAAACACATACTTTTTCTACTTTTTCACCTTAGCTGATAGAACACCTTGCACTATCGGTGTGATTGTCCAAGATGGAATTGACTTGATCACAATGGCTCTGAAAGATAGAGTATCACTCAAGTTGTAGCTAGTTGATTAACTTCTTATTGGTTATTGCTCTGTAAGACATAGCCTTCGTAGCTACTAAGGAGTCGTTACCTAGTTAGAGATTAACCTTCCTATTGGTAACTAATTAGTTGTCTCTCAACACTAAAAAGTTCCAAAACTTCATTCTTGATCACAATAATTGTGGTTGATACAAAGCAGATGGTTGCCATCGAAGTCAGCAGACACGGAGTCTCACCAGAGATGGTTGATCCCAATGGTATGGTCATTATGCATACAAAGGTTAAGACTTGAGTAATGTGACAATCGATTCTTATCCAACAGATGACTTGTCCAACATTAAATGTTGTGTGTCCTTTTTATCCAACAGAGATGAGATACTTTACTCACTAGATGGTGGCCGTCAATACAGGGACAACTAAGCAAAGTCACTTATCTACCACCTATTGCAGTTTGTTAATGTTTAGGTCAGTATTCGGTTCTTCAAAGGTTATCCTCTTAGTAACTTCAGGAGGAAGTTTTACTACTTTTGGGTTCAATATAAGGGTCTTTCAATAAGATATGGGAAAACAATCAAGGAAGAAGGTCACGTGAAAATCACATTAGTGTTGTTCTGCAATGGATTACGATTAGAAGCCATGATACCAGCGCGTGCTGAGCAGCACAACCTTGTGTGTGCACCCATAGGAGGCTCTCGGTTTCGTCGTGGCACCATTAGTTGCTACTCATAACACCATTACTGAACATACACCCGATGAGGAATTTCAAATGGCACAGATTGGGTTGATAAGGTAGATGCATGAATTTGCAAGCATACGATTTAGAGGCCATAATAGAGAGACGTTGCGTCACACTGGCTAACCTTTGAGAAAGGCAACCGGAAGGTCCAACATGGATTTGGGTACGGTCTCCACAACTGGCAACGTATGAACCATGGTCAAAGGCTAGCGTTGATAGAAGTTAACTTAGTGGATCAGTCGACAAGGGTCTTCACAAAGAGGGTTGCAAAACATCCACGGCTTAGGCAAACATATAGGAGAACTAAACTTTGGGCTTTCGGTCAAGCAAAGGCAGGGATACAAATATTCAAGGGCTAACCACCAAGTCTACAGGCTCAGACTCCTAAGAGAGAACCTAATGGAAAACAACAACCATACAATTACATACGTGAACTTTGTTCTAGGATAAAGCTATGTGACCCTCGTATGCTCACCGAGGACAAACGAGGTGACAACTAGGGCACTACCTAGATAACAAGCACACATACACATCACCATCAAGCAGTCGTTTGAGAAAATTCAAATGAATGGGCTTAAGCAACCAATACCAAGCACAAGGCTCACCCAAATAAGCATTTATCTCAAGCATAAACTAACTACAAGTTTAGTCCAAACAAACGTTAATTAAGGAGGCCAACTTAGCAGGTGCCCAGAATCTGGACAGCAGCACAGTAGTTACTTGTTTCTACCATAACTGAGGTTGTAGACATCTCACAAAGGTGATCCTAGACTTTCTAGAAAGCTTAGAAAGTTTTCCACGCGTTTGTTATTCATACCAAAAGCTAAATCATAGGTTAGCATGGTAAAACATGCTGGTGTTTCAGATCTGTACCAATATGGACAGAAAACTGACAAGAACTTCAAAAAATACATAACTGGAGTTCTAGGGACCCAACAAGGATGAGCATTAACTTTATTTAAAGCTTATTAAGTTGTCTATAACTTTCTTATTATCATATTAAGATGATTCTACAGCTAACAAGGCCAAACAAGACAAGGAAGACATCTCTGCCCAGATTTGGATAGATTCTATCATTCCACTTTACAAGCTCATAAGTAGAGATTTAGACCACCAAAATTTGTGATATAGGACACTTTGGAAAGCTTAGAAAAAATACTACACTTCTTCTATTATCTCCAATGCATGATTCCATAAACACATAGGTCAAATAAAGCAAACATTCAGATTTGTTCTGAACATGAGCAGATTCTGACAACAAACTTCTAAAATCTATAACTCCCAAAACATAAGACCTAGGGTCATAAAATTTTAGGACAAGATAGAAAAGTAAGTTGGCTACAACTTTGGTATTCTCTATAACTACAGAAAACACCATTATGATCACGAAAGCATCACTACAACAGAAACAGTTCTAGCAGCCAACGTTTAATAAGCAAAACAAAGCTTGCCTTTGTTCTACTTAACAAGAGAGCACACAAACATATTATTCTAGCAGCTCTAAACATTATTACCTTAGACCAACACCAATTTAATTCATTTATGAGAATCCATAATTATTTAAGTGAGGTCTAAAGCATTGGCAAACGCTTGGGTGAACAACATATCCACCACTTGGCTAAGCTAGAGGATATCTCTAAGTTCAAGCATGTAGCCACACTTATTTCTAGTAAGGCTAAGCACATATTTTTCTCAAGCAACATGGAACAAGACATTTTTGTTTTACTTCACTCAAAAAAGATAGTGTAACACATTGATCACAAGTTACACACTATAGAACAAGGGTGAGAAGAGTATAGCCATGCATAATGCAACAATCATGAAAATGCATGCTTCGTCCTATTCGTCCTCACAAGATTGCCAACCTAAGGTGGCGATCACGTTCTATGTCAGTGGCATAACACGCACTCTCTCTATATATAGCTAGTTGTCAGCTACATTCGACTTACGCATTCGTGGTTAGCGTACCTGCAGAAAAGTTTCATTGTAGCCCAACATTTCCCAATATAGCACACAATGAAAGCAGAGAAGTAAAATTCTAAGTACTTCCATGTACATATACCCCCGTATATATACATGTAGCACCAAAACTACCCGAATCATTCGATCACCCACAATTAAGTACCTTCATATATACATGTGTGTAACATGTAAATAATCTAGTAACCAAAACTAGCTCTCCCCTAGACCGAGGGTTGGACGGTCATGCTCTCACAACTCACACTTACCTGAGCGTAGGTGCGATGTTGCATAAAAATAAACTAGCAACATATATGGCTATTTCATATATGAAGGTTACCTCCAATCTTACACACCGGGTAGCATAGTGTGGGAAAGTTATCACACATACATATCTTGGCCTGGGCGTAGATGCATAAATGAAAAAACCCCAAGTTAGTACTTATATAAGCCACCTAATAATCCTTATATGGGCGTAAGGAAATTGACCACTGGCATACTTAGGTTTAAAATTTAGATTGCACAAACCTATATATAGCTATAAGTTGATAAAACTGATTTTATAAAACAAAACCTTTGTTTTAATTACACATATAACAAGTTTAATGTTGAATCTTGCTCCGATGCCAGCTGTAACAGAACCGTCCAAATTATAAGAGCACAAGTATAAAAACAATCACCGAAGTGATCAAATTCTCACACTTGAGCCCATATAACTCCGGTAGTCCAATGAAATCACGAGGGATTTCAAACCAACCAACATACAAGCCAAGATCGTAGTGATTCAACATAACAAGTCACATGTTACAACCATTTTACAAGTAATTCAATATACATCGGAGTTCAACATAGTTATTACAACTTAAGTTCAAAAGTAGCAGAAGCAAAGTAATTTGAAACTAACAACACCCTTATTTCAAATACATGCCAGTACGAAGGTCGACTTCCAACAAAAGCATTAGAGAGAAGATAACTCAGAAGGATCATGCCCGTGATCACACTCTGCCACTACTGCAGGAGCCAAACAACTCTTGCAGACGCCATGATACATCATAACCTGCAACAAGTGGGGATAAAACCCTGAGTACGAGAAGGTACTCAGCTAGACTTACCCGTCAGAAACCAGAAATAAGGTGACACCAAGGATCATGCAAGGCTGATATAAAGTGGGCTGGCTTGACAACATTTTGCATAAAAGCTTAATATAGATGATCAATTATTAATGCTTAAGCATCAAGTTAATTATCATTAACATATTATCTATATTAGAACCTGTACTAGAGCACTCACTTTATTAGGAGCAAACAATATTAACCATAGCAGGTATAAATTGAGGCAACCTTTCCATCGTGATCCAATTAACCATCCGTTCAATTTAATGGAATCTACGTTGCCGCTGCTCAAGTCAAGTGCTCACTAACCGGGAGCGACGGCGATTCGAATCGAATTCCTATCCAGCTGGAGGGGTATTTCTAACACTCACCGTGCAGACCCCTGCCAGGGTCGCACAGGCCACCTTTTCATATGATTCAGGAATCACGGGTCCGAATGATGTCGTGACCCCAAGGGCGACACTCTGCCAGGTGATAGGGACTCTAACCCCCCCTTGGTCTCACGCCAATGTCCCCAAGCACATCCTTTCTCTCCTCCAAGAAGCAACCTACCATTCGATTCCCGGCCTGAACCACATTACTCGGCTTCGCGGTCGGAACGGCTTATCCGGCCAACTAAGTGTTAGACTGCGTTCAACATGACTCAAGGACGTACAGCGAATCGGTCCTTAAACGACTCAGACGGGGATAGATCCACACCCAAGACCTCCATGCCTTGTCACTTCACTATCATCATCCCGCCCGGTCTCATTTCATTTTATTAACATATGGTTCCATTCCACGATAGCAAATATAGCCAACCGTGCCATATATGAATATCCCTATATCTCGCAGGTGACAGGAAATCACCTGACTTCTACCGCTTAAAGCAGGGCTAAGCATCTACTCGATCCTAGTCTATGTAGGATTCAAGGATTCATATATCTGGACAAGGAATGATATAATGCAGCAAGAGTTTCCAACCAACTCCTATCACTTAATGCAACAATACTTATAACATATATAGAATTAATTGCTTTGAAGATAGGAGGCTTATAATGCTCCGGGGCTTGCCTGGGATCCGACTCAAGTTAGAGTATGTCAGATGAGTTCGCTTGGCGAGCATCTTCCAATCTACCACTTGTCCGGTCCTTCGATCTTCGGGATGGATCCACCAACTCCATCTTCGGGTTTGGCTCCACCTTAGGTCCTTCACGTGCTTCAGCTAACGTACCTAAATGAGGTGCAACAATGCATATGTATGAATGCATAGAAGTGCAATACATAAAGTAATCAAACAAGCATACCAAAGTTCCCCTAAACACCTAGAGCTAATTAACTTAATCCTCACTAAGGCATAACATAGAAGAGGGCAAGCACATCAATCAAGAACCAAGTCTCACAAGATCACAGGGTACCACCCAAGTATCAACAAGGATATGAGTCACACTTCAATACCCAAGCATGATAAAGTTAATCCAAGTACTAGAACTAGGAATTGCTACCTTCTGGACATCAGACCAACAGCTGAGTAATTTAATCATAACTGGAGATCTACAACTCCAAATGACTTGCAAGAAGACATTATGAAAAGCTTATGAAATTATCTATATTTCATTTATAATCATCATAGCATGATTCCAAAGTTTAACATGTTGAATTTACATAAACACAGCAACTGGTCTAACAAGACAGAGAGCAAGCAATTCTGTAACCCAACTTTAAACAGCTATAACTCCTAAACCACATGGCCAAATGCCACCAAATCTTAACAGAAGCTAGATATACAAATTATCTACAACTTTTGTATAACAAGTTTCACAATAAAGCACATTATCATGAAGAACTTTACCAAGTTTCCAGATCTGTCCAGAAACTTCATTTGCAAGAATTAATTATTAACTTACGTTGCAAACATATAATTAGACAAAACCAACTTTACCAACATTTCATACATGACTAATGAACATCAGAAAACATAGTGTCAATTACTAAATAAATTCTTCTAATACATTTTCTTAATTTATTTAGATCATTAGGTGGAATTATGACCACATCATAAAGATACTCAATAAATTCTACCAAAATTACAGTGGCCTACACATGCTATCGAAAGCCTACTGTCCAAATTTCAAGCCATTTGGACATGTATATCAACCTCTATGAAAAAGACAAATGGCTAATACAATAAATCATGTGAGAGCAAGTTAAACCTAAAACTCCATATTTTCTATGAACACATGGCTATAGCATGAATCAATATGATAGATAAACATCATACTAATCTAAAGGAACAACATTTTCCATTTTATCAATTATATATTATTTACAAGCTATTTAACAAGCCATAAACAAGTTAAATCAATAATTAGATCATACAATAAGCAATGACCATGAAATTTATACCACAGTACATCCATATCATGACAAACCTACCATAAAATTTTCACATCATTTGGAGCATCACAACTCAAGATATAAAATAACAAGCAACATAATATAGATTTCCTTATTTATCAAGGTCCAATCACAACCCTAAGAAACAGTGAACAATTAGTGTGTTTAATATTTTTTTAGCAAGTACATGTCATCACAAAATTAACAAAACAAGAATCATCATTTTTGGAGTTCTAAAACACAAGATATGGCTCTGGTCAAGTTTATAAGCATTTTCAGAGCATTTTTAAAGCTTAAATAAAGACATCAGAAAACTTTTACAAACATCTAACATATTATGACTCCACTGCATAGATCTTTTCTCAAGGTTTCCAAAAAGTCCACTTTTACTATTTTTGGAGTCTCCTAGTATGAGATATTAATTTTCAAAGATCTAGCCAAAATCTGTATAAAAGAAAAAGAGAAAAGGAAAAAGGAAAGCACTTTTGCCTCGAGGCCCCTGGACTTTCTAGAATCAACCCGCAGTACAATGTACTATTCAACTGAGTCACATGTTATTCATTTTGGCCCCTGAAAGAATTTTAATTAAATCTCGCAAGGGAGTCCCCATAGCACTATTCACCCGAGTCACTGACGTTACACTTTACCCCCTGGGAAAGTTACTATTTGCTCCGAGGCGCCCTTCTTCTTCCTCATGTTCGGCCGAACAGAGGAGACGGGGCAGCTGACCTCCGGCGATGGAGTCGCCGGCAGTGGCCACGACGGTTCCGTGCGAGCAGGACGGGGCTAACCCGCATCTGCTGGTGCGCTCCACGCAGCTCGAGGCGGACCCCAACGACCTGGCCATGGCAGCAGGCGGCTTGCCGGCCGGTGCTCCAGCGGCGGTCCACTACGGGGGCGGAGCTGGTGATGCGAGGGGCTCCGGAGGTGCGGCGTGGTACGAGGAACATGATGGCGCGGTTGGTTCGGGTGGAGGAAGGCCGGAGGCGATGGAACAACTGCGGCCCTAGAGCTTGGTTGGCGTCGTCCATGGCGGTTGACCATGCGCGGCCACAGGTCCTCCCTGCGCGGCTGCGGCTGGCCGGGGAAATAGGCGGCGGTCGCGGGCGCCCGCGTGGTGGCTGAGAAGCGCTGCGAGGTAGACGCCGAGGGGAAAAGCAGCGGCGGACGATCGGCTTGGTGGCGGCCATGGCTGTCGTTCCGCGCGAGCAACAGGCGAGGGCGAGCGCTGAGGAGCGAGGAAAGGGCCAGGGAGGTGTGGGAAGTGAGGGGTGAGTGCTTGAGCACCTCCACATCGACACAAGGGCACACGACGCGCATCCAGCGAGGTGCGGTGCTCGCTCGCGCATGGCGGCCACGTCCACGGACAGGTGCCGCCCGTTGAGGCATTTCACCGAGCACGTGGCGGGCAGCAACGTGGGCAAGGTGAAACGCCGTTCCGGGCCGCTTCCAGGCCGAATTTAGCAATGGGCCCAAAATGAAGTTTGCTCACCCTGGTCAGCTCTACCTTTCTTATTAAGGGTGCCAAGTCATTTGAGCTATGGATTAGTAGGTAATTAAGCTACAAACTGCTAGTGTCAACACATTGATAACGGTCACGGAAATTCGCTTTCGGAGGTCAAAACTCGGTCAAACTCAGTGCAACTTTTTGTATGCTACTCTCCATAATATACGCTTCAACTTTTGTATTTGGACAAACTTGAGTTGCTTAGCAATTTTTGGAGAACACGCGATGCCAACGTTGACGACACCGAAATCAGGGATTAAAATGGCCAAGTGCTGAAATCAGCCCTAAAACTGACTTGTGGGCCCTGTTTGAGCATGTTACACACATTTTCATGACTTGACTCTTAAACAAAGTTTGTTCCTTATAAAATTCTCTACAACTTTGTCAAAGGGTGCATAGTCATGCAAAGCTTCTAGGTCACACTTTTGGAATGGTCAAACAAAAGGGTTCTAGGGTCCATACATGGTCAACCATCACTTAGAAGCACATTTAGGCAAAATGATCAACATGAACATTGTTCCATTAAGTGTCCTAAGTGTAGTTAAGGTGTTGTAGAGTTCCAAACATACACACCATGCATAGGTTGCACAAAAGTGTAGGTTTTAGTTATAATCCAAACAAGCATATAACTCATCATTTCATGTGACTTTTTGATTCCAAACTTCATGAAACTTTTCCAAGGAGCTGTAACACCCCGGGTGTTATAGTGCTAATTAATCTGCCATGTCATCATAATGCATTGCAAAGCATCCCTGTTAGGGTAAACTTGTTATGCATCAACTAAAACGAGTTTACTTATTTAGGTTGAATGTGTTTCTCAGTGGTGTGCTCCGAACCCGAAAACCCTAATTTCGAATGCCACCGCAAATACTTAGTCCATGCCCTGCGTAATTTGAGGTGTGCGACTGTGTTGCACACTAGTGTCAAGTGTAGGGTATGAGCTCAAGTACAACATCTAAAATGAAGCTCCAAATTTGAATTTGAATTGGAGTCCCAAAACTTGTCACGAGTTTTCCGATTCAAATTTAAATTCAAATCTGGGAAGAAATGTAAAAGAATTTCAAAAGCTAATTGGTCAACCAAGAGTGGCATTTGGTCAACCATGTTATGTTGGTCCAAATTATGCCCTTGGGTGAGGTTTTGATCACTAAGTAATCACCAATCAAAGTAGCAACAAATTTCAATTTAAAATTTCCCCGAAAACCTTAAATTTCAAAACCCTGTTTTACCCCTTTTGAAATAATTCAAAATCTAAGCAAAATTTGGGAAAAAGTTCAAAACCAAGTTTGTAGAACTTTTCAAGGGCTACAACTTTGGTGTTTTGAGTTTTCAAAGTTTTAGTGAAAAATGTGGAGCAATTTTTGAAAATAAACAAATTTCAAATTTAATTCATTTTTGTCCCCAAACTATGATTTCAAAATAAAGGCTGAATTTGAAAAAGTTTTGAACAGCAAAGTTGTAGGTCTGGTCAAGATATACAACTTTGATGTTTGGAGATTTTGAAGTTTTAATGTAAAATCAAAAGTAATTTCTAAATTACCAATCTGAAAAATGTGTCCTCTTTTGAATTTAAACTCAAATTTCAAAATCCAGTGAGAATTTGAAAAAGTGTTCAATACAAAACTTGTAGAGCTTGAAATTCTGAAGATTTCATAGATTGGAAGTTTTTCAAGTTGTTACATGAATTTGAGAGTAATTTGAGAAAACAGTTTGAAAATTCAAAGTTTGGGGGGGGAAGCTACAGTGTCCGACCAATCACCGCCGACCACCGCGCGGTATGGGCGCCGGCGAGACGCCGGGCGGCTTCGGCCGGCTTCCAGGCGAGTCCTCGATCGCCAGCGCGACATCTCACGTCTTCCAGCACAGTCACCGCCACCGTTCCCTATATATACGTCGAGCTCACAGTGGCGATTTTCATTTTCCCTGTTTTCGCCACCGCCGCCACCGCAGCTCCGCCGCTCGCCGCTGCCGCCGTCGAGCCACCTCCAGCCACGCCAACCGCACCATTAACTCCGCCTCATCCTCGCGCACCTCGTGAACCACCCGAGCGAGCTTAACTCCGCCTAGATCACCACAGCCGCCCGCTCCCGTGCCCAACTCCGGTCGGAGCACCGCCATCGTCGCCTTCCCGTGGCCAGGCCACTCCGGCTTCTCTCCGTCCTCCCCGAGACCGCCATCGTCACCGCTGTGAGCTCCTGATCGTTTTCCTCGCACTAATTTAACCGCTACCGTGTTGTACCATCGAGTCGCCGGTCACCGTGGTTGTCGAGCCGCCACCGTCGTCGGTGAGCTGTCGCCGGAGCTCGAGCCAGGGTGTTTAGTAGCAAAATGGAATCGTGGGGAGGTGTAGAAGGTGTTGGTAGGGTCGGTTAGTCGACCGAAGCGCCGGTCACCGGCCGGCCACCGTGGGAGAGCGAGTGAGCGCGCGGGAGAGCGAGGGGGAGACGGAGGTGAGGGATGACATGTGGGGACGCGGTGTCAGCGAGAGAGAGAGAGAGAGCCAGCGCACGGGCGCGAGGCAGGCCGCGCTGCTGGGTCGCGTCGCTGGGCCGAGCGCGAGCGCGGGCGCGCGCGAGCGGGCCACTCGGCTGGGCCGAACCGCGGGAGAAAAGGAGATCGGCCCGGTTCGGATTTTCGTTTTTGTTTTCTTTTTCAAATAATTGAATAGTGTTGCTATTTGTTTATTTCATTAAAAATTGTGTAGAGTTCCAAAATTTATGAAAATTTTTGTGTAAGCTTCTCAATGTATA
Organism: Saccharum hybrid cultivar R570; assembly: GCA_038087645.1. Classification (NCBI taxonomy): domain Eukaryota; kingdom Viridiplantae; phylum Streptophyta; class Magnoliopsida; order Poales; family Poaceae; genus Saccharum; species Saccharum hybrid cultivar. The sequence continues at coordinate 1,253,339 of JAQSUU010000043.1, read as the reverse complement.
AACTATCTAGGAAAAATGTTAAATCACGAATTTGAATACTTTGTGCAGTAGAATTAATTAGTTTCATTAAAGATTAAATGCAACTTCCATGAATTTTAATAATTAATTTATTGATCCAAAAATTATGAAATTTATTATAACACTGTTGTAATTCATTCTTAACCCATAGAAAAAGTTTGAGCTTGATTAGGTAAAATTCGATCAACTCCTAATTATGCCCTAATTAGTTAAATAGAAAATAAATGTTAATTTGAGAACTTTAAGTGTTGTGTGCCTTTTGATTGAGTGATGTCCTTAGGTCACTACCCTTTGGTGATCTTTGGCACCTTAATTTCATGATTGAGCTCGTTAGTAACTTGTTAGGTTAAAAGCTAGTATCGCTGGAATCGTCGCTACTAGTTAGTAGGTTTTCAGTTTGCGACTGTACCGCGAAGGAAGTTGTACTCCAGTCGTAACTCGTAGCATGTTATCATCAAGCATCATGTTTATCATCGAGCATCATGTTAAAGCATGTTATGTATTTGTGTAGTCTCCGCTTTCGAAGAAGCCGAAGTCATCGATCAAGCTTCCGGAGAAGAGCGATCGTCAGTGAGTTTCGGACCGAGCGGTGGAGTTCTCGGGTCTGAGTCAGTCGTCGTGTCCGAGCAAGGCAAGCCCGGTGCATTTAAACCCTACCTTGAATTTTACAAATGTTTTATTATTTTATATTATGGTTTATTGCATTAGGTAATTAGGAGTTGAGTGATAACCTAATTGCTGCATTATCATCCTTGATTATTGCGATATCAACCTTGATACCTGTTTTTACTGAAAATGCGTAGTATGCTTCGCTATGCTTAGAAGTTAAGCTTTTAAATGAAATGTTTACATAGCCATGACGGCATATCGAATGAATATTGAAATATGAGAATGAACTTGAAAGATCGGGCGGGTGGTTTGGCCACTGCTAACATGCATTGGGAAAGGAGTCTCAATGTATTGTTTCCGCCTTGTCAGTTAAGGCCCGTTCGTTGTAAGCCTGTTGTGTTCGAGACTTTGCAACTAACCTCATGCCTTGGGTAAGCCCAAAATGTTGGTGATTCCATTACGAGAACGTCTAACCTCGCACTGGGAGTGGAGAGATGGCGAGAGTAGCGTGTACCCTCGGGGCTAGAATTTGGTCAGGTTCGAGGAGTACTGTACTCTCGGGTGGCGATGGACACGTTCTGGTTTTGGGAGATCTAAATGAGGGTTGATATATGCAAGATTCGGTTCTACATATGTCGTGAAGTTAGAGATCCTCAGTTGGGTATAATCGGTTCGAATCGTCGTTGCTCCTCGGTTATGGAGACTTGATCACCTGACTTGCATCGTAGTTAAGAACTGGAATTGAAAGAAAGAATGAGAAAGGTTTTAATGATAATTACTTTGATCTAGATTAGGATCACCTAGAATTGGTTAATGAACCATCAATGGTAAAAGTAAAATATTGAAGATAAGGACTTACCTTAGTAAGCTTTTCTGCAAAAGAAAATTTGATTCTTGATTACCCGTACCTTGATTCCCTAAAGCTAGCATGCCCTTGGAGTCTTTGTCCTAGTCGGGTAAGTCTTGTTGAGTACTCTCGTACTCAGGGTTTGTTAACCCCTTGTTGCAGGTGCGGTTCATGAACAAGTCTGCTTCGAGCCTTGTTGCATGACCGTCGTGGTTGAAGACAGTGACGACGAGTAGATTGTGTGGCCTTTGGGCAAGGCATCTCGCTTGTGTGATGTAATAAAGTTACTATCGATACTTCTCTACTAATGGTTTGTAATAATGTTACATAAGGTTTGAAGTTTGAAAACTGGTTTGTAATCTATGTTATTGTAAGACTTCCGCTACTTTACTCTGTTGAATATTTTGAATAAACTGTTGTAATATTGCAATACTCCGATGATTGGATCCTGTTCGGAGGAAAGCAGGCCTTTTAAGTTATGGTGAACATAAGTATGACTGTCAGAGGTCATTATGACAATGAAGTGTACTTGTGGGCCATCGTAATTAGGAGGTTCTGTGACAGCTGGTATCAGAGCATAATCACTCGAGTTATTGTAGTATTACTTTGTAAAACTTCAAAATGATTTGGGTCAACAAACTTAATATTGATATTTTGGTCCAAATTGCTTTTGCTTATCTTAATCAATTCTATAGTTTCCTTAGCTCATATTTGAAAGCTTCGTAGTGAAGTATCATGTATAGTGCCTTATGTTATAAAGATTGCTTGTGTTACTTAAATCTTTCTGTTAGATCGTAAGTACGATGCATGCATCATGTTTAATTAACCTGCTTAAGTTACCTTCCCTTTTAAAGTGGTTTGGGTTAAGTAAGGTTCAATCCTATTCATGCTAACCTTCAGATCCCTCCTATCTGTTCTTATCGTCCTAATTCTGTCTTGCTTTAGGATGGCACGTGTGAAGACGACTCCTCGCAAGAAAACGGGTCCGCAAGGAGTGCCGCGTCATCAGTTGGCTGCCAGAGTTGATGGAGCAAGCAGTAGCCGTAATCCGAACCCGGATTCGGAGTCAGAGGTTGCAAGGCTTACATCAGAAGTGGAGCGACTGAAGCGCAACATGCGTTTTTGGAAACAGTTCCTGAATGAGTCTCTGGAAAAGGAGACAGAAGCCAGGGCTCGTGTTCGTGAGTTGGAGCTTTATGTGACACACCTGGAGCAGTATAACACAGTTCTGCATGAGGAAGTGCATAGGCTAAATGATCTGATGAATCCCAATCATCAGCCCCAGGCAGTGGAAGATGATGTTGGTGCCGTGGTTGTTCCTGATGGAGAGGACAATGAAGAAGATCCAGAAGAAGATGAACCCATGATGGAAAGTGGGGATGATGCAAGTCATGTCACTGGTGCAAGTGCTCCAGAGAATGAGGAGGAAGTGATCGTGCTCAGCGATGATGATGAGGAGTGAAGGATCAGACTTTAAGGATGTGTGTTGACTATCGATCGCTGAATGAAGTAACCATTAAGAATAAATATCCGTTGCCTCGCATTGATCTACTCTTTGATCAGCTTGCGGGGGCAAAGGTATTTTCCAAGATTGATCTTCGATCAGGGTACCATCAAATCAAGATTCGACCTGAAGATATCCCAAAGACTGCATTCACCACCAGATATGGACTGTATGAGTACCTAGTTATGTCTTTTGGTCTCACTAATGCACCGGCACATTTCATGTATCTGATGAATTCAGTTTTCATGCCGGAACTTGACAAGTTTGTGGTTGTTTTTATTGATGATATTCTGGTATACTCCAAAAGTGAAGAAGAGCATGTTGAGCATCTCAGAGTTGTTCTGACTCGTCTGAGAGATCACCAACTGTATGCCAAGTTCAGTAAATGTGAGTTTTGGTTAAGAGAAGTGCAATTCTTAGGACATGTGTTGTCAGCCGAAGGAGTAGCAGTAGATCCTGGCAAAGTGGAAGATATTCTGAATTGGAAACCACCAATCTCAGTTCATGAAGTCCGAAGTTTTCTGGGAATGGCGGGTTATTACCGTCGATTCATACCTGACTTTTCAAAGGTAGCCAAGCCAATCACAGAGTTGTTGAAGAATCAAACTAAGTTCATATGGTCTCCAGAATGTGAAAAAGCTTTTAGAATTTTAAAAAAATCATTGACAACTGCTCCAGTTTTGGCACAACCAGATATAGAAAAGCCATTTGATGTTTACTGTGATGCCTCAGGTATTGGCCTTGGTTGCGTATTGATGTAAGAAGGCAGAGTCATTGCTTATGCCTCGAGACAGTTGAAGCGCCATGAAGAACATTATCCGACACATGATCTTGAACTAGCACCTATGGTTCATGCATTAAAAATCTGGCGTCATTACTTGTTAGGTAATACTTGCCACATGTATACAGATCACAAGAGCTTAAAGTATATCTTTACTCAGTCAGAATTGAATATGAGGCAAAGAAGGTGGTTTGAGTTAATAAAGGACTATGATTTAGAAGTACACTATCACCCTGGAAAAGCGAATGTAGTTGCTGATGCACTCAGTAGAAAGAATCGTTGCCATTGTACGACTGTGCAGCCAATGGATTACAGTTTGTGTTATGAGTTGGAAAGGTTGAATATTGAAATAGTTCCACAAGGTCAGTTGACTAATATCACAGTGGAATCAACAATCAAAGATCAGATTGTGTCTGCTCAGAGAAAGAATTCTGGAATAACTCACATCAAAGAAAAAGTTAGAACTGGTCAACCGACAGATTTCAGTATTGATGATGCAGATATATTGTGGTTCAAGAACCGGCTAGTGGTCCCAAAGGTTCCAGAGTTACGTCGACTCATTCTTGATGAAGCACATAGGACAAGGTTTTCTATTCATCCAGGGAGTAATAAGATGTATCAAGATTTGAAACAGCAATTCTGGTGGACCAAAATGAAAATTGGGATCGCCAAATATGTTGCCAGATGTGACACTTGTTGTAAAGTAAAGGCAGTACACCTGAAGTCGGCAGGAATGTTACAACCCTTGCCCATTCCATCCTGGAAATGGGAAGATATCAGTATGGATTTCATTAGTGGGTTACCTAAGACCTCAAGAGGCTTTGATTCAATTTGGGTCATTGTGGACCGACTGACAAAGTCATCTCATTTTATTCCAGTTAAGGTGGACTATTCTGCTATAACTTATGCAAGAATTTATATTGCACGAATCCTGAGCCTTCATGGGGTACCAAAGACCATTGTATCAGATAGAGGTACGCAGTTTGTTAACAAATTTTGGAGACACCTACATGAGTCCCTAGGTACAGAACTTTTGCACAGTACCGCTTATCATCCACAGACAAGTGGTCAGACTGAAAGGGTCAATCAAATTCTAGAAGATATGTTAAGGTCATGTGCACTTAATTATTCAGACACTTGGGATGAGTGGTTACCGTTAGCAGAATTCTCCTACAATAATAGTTATCAAGAGAGTATCAAAATGGCACCGTTTGAGGCATTGTATGGCCGCAGATGCAGAACTCCATTGAATTGGTCAGAACCGGGAGAAAGATGGTTTTTCGGTGTTAATCTTGTGAAACAAACAGAAGAAAAAGTTCGACAGATCCAGAATAATTTAAAAGTTGCTCAGTCCAGACAAAAGAGTTATGCTGATAAAAGGCGTAGACCTTTGGTATTCCGAGTAGGGGATTATGTTTATCTAAAAGTATCACCCATGAAAGGAGTTAGCAGATTTGGAGTCAGAGGCAAACTCGCACCACGTTATATTGGTCCTTTTCAAATCATTCAACAATGTGAAAAGGTGGCATATAAGTTAAAGTTGCCTGAACAACTGTCAGCAGTGCACAATGTATTTCATGTATCACAAATAAAGAAGTGTCTACAAGTACATGATCAAGTGGTTGATGTTGAGGGAGTTGAACTTGAACCGGGTTTGACATATTCTGAATATCCTATCCGAGTTTTGGATCAAAAAGATCGTGTTACCCGCAGTAGAACAACTAAATGGTACAGAATACAGTGGAATCAACATTCAGAAGAGGAAGCCACCTGGGAATCGGAGGATTACCTGTTGGAGAATTTCCCGGAGTTCTTTGCTTCTATCTAGGTTGCAATTTCCTCTTTAAACTGTAACCTATCCTTTTAAAATCGTTGTAATGCAGAAAACCCCTACCTGTTTTGTAGACAAGTCTTGGACGTGTTTGCTTGACACGTTTCCTTTTCTATTACTTAACTCAAGGCTTTAAATCTCGGGACGAGATTTCTTTAAGGGGGAAGGGCTGTAACACCCCGGGTGTTATAGTGCTAATTAATCTGCCATGTCATCATAATGCATTGCAAAGCATCCCTGTTAGGGTAAACTTGTTATGCATCAACTAAAACGAGTTTACTTATTTAGGTTGAATGTGTTTCTCAGTGGTGTGCTCCGAACCCGAAAACCCTAATTTCGAATGCCACCGCAAATACTTAGTCCATGCCCTGCGTAATTTGAGGTGTGCGACTGTGTTGCACACTAGTGTCAAGTGTAGGGTATGAGCTCAAGTACAACATCTAAAATGAAGCTCCAAATTTGAATTTGAATTGGAGTCCCAAAACTTGTCACGAGTTTTCCGATTCAAATTTAAATTCAAATCTGGGAAGAAATGTATAAGAATTTCAAAAGCTAATTGGTCAACCAAGAGTGGCATTTGGTCAACCATGTTATGTTGGTCCAAATTATGCCCTTGGGTGAGGTTTTGATCACTAAGTAATCACCAATCAAAGTAGCAACAAATTTCAATTTAAAATTTCCCCGAAAACATTAAATTTCAAAACCCTGTTTTACCCCTTTTAAAATAATTCAAAATCTAAGCAAAATTTGGGAAAAAGTTCAAAACCAAGTTTGTAGAACTTTTCAAGGGCTACAACTTTGGTGTTTTGAGTTTTCAAAGTTTTAGTGAAAAATGTGGAGCAATTTTTGAAAATAAACAAATTTCAAATTTAATTCATTTTTGTCCCCAAACTATGATTTCAAAATAAAGGCTGAATTTGAAAAAGTTTTGAACAGCAAAGTTGTAGGTCTGGTCAAGATATACAACTTTGATGTTTGGAGATTTTGAAGTTTTAATGTAAAATCAAAAGTAATTTCTAAATTACCAATCTGAAAAATGTGTCCTCTTTTGAATTTAAACTCAAATTTCAAAATCCAGTGAGAATTTGAAAACGTGTTCAATACAAAACTTGTAGAGCTTGAAATTCTGAAGATTTCATAGATTGGAAGTTTTTCAAGTTGTTACATGAATTTGAGAGTAATTTAAGAAAACAGTTTGAAAATTCAAAGTTTGGGGGGGGGAAGCTACAGTGTCCGACCAATCACCGCCGACCACCGCGCGGTATGGGCGCCGGCGAGACGCCGGGCGGCTTCGGCCGGCTTCCAGGCGAGTCCTCGATCGCCAGCGCGACGTCTCGCGTCTTCCAGCACAGTCACCGCCACCGTTCCCTATATATACGTCGAGCTCACAGTGGCGATTTTCATTTTCCCTGTTTTCGCCACCGCCGCCACCGCAGCTCCGCCGCTCGCCGCTGCCGCCGTCGAGCCACCTCCAGCCACGCCAACCGCACCATTAACTCCACCTCATCCTCGCGCACCTCGTGAACCACCCGAGCGAGCTTAACTCCGCCTAGATCACCACAGCCGCCCGCTCCCGTGCCCAACTCCGGTCGGAGCACCGCCATCGTCGCCTTCCCGTGGCCAGGCCACTCCGGCTTCTCTCCGTCCTCCCCGAGACCGCCATCGTCACCGCTATGAGCTCCTGATCGTTTTCCTCGCACTAATTTAACCGCTACCGTGTTGTACCATCGAGTCGCCAGTCACCGTGGTTGTCGAGCCGCCACCGTCGTCGGTGAGCTGTCGCCGGAGCTCGAGCCAGGGTGTTTAGTAGCAAAATGGAATCGTGGGGAGGTGTAGAAGGTGTTGGTGTAACACCCCTGGGTGTTAAGCATGCATTATCATTCAAAGCATAAGCATTCAACATCATTGCATGATTAGCATTATTTGAATTGTAGCTCTTTCAAATTTAATTTGAAAAACAAATAAATGGGAACCCTAAGTTTGATATAAGTGTTAAAAAGTTGGTGAACTTTTGAGAAGTAGCAATTTTAAATAATCTAGAATAAATCAACTTGATTATTGGAGCAAAATTTTGAATTCAAGTCTTCCTCAAATTCTGTTTTAAAAATATTCTAAGTAAATGAGTTTTTGATTTTAAATTAGCTTTAAATCTCAAATTCAAAATCTATTGAGAATTTTGAAAAGTGCTCTATATGAAAGTTGTAGAGAATAAAATTTTGAACAACTTTTATTTTGGGCCAAATTTCTGAAAACCTCTTTTTCATCTCCAAATTCAATTTTGAAACAAAGAATTAAATCTGAAAATATTTTTGTAAAAGAAAAATCGGATTTCGCTTTACTGGGCCGCAGCCTCACATCCCGGCCCATGGCCGAAGCCGGCCTGGCCCGCGCCCGCGTCGTCTCCCTCCCGCCCGCGCGCGCGCCCGCGCGTGGCGTCGTGGCGCCGCGGCAGCGTTCGGCCGCCGCGTGGCCGAACGGCGGCGACGTCGCGCGACACGCGCCCCTGTGGCCCCCGCAGCGTCCGCGCCCGCTTACCCCCCTCCGCGCGCTCGTTCTCCTCGCTTGCTCCCTCCATTCTCCCTTGCCCACCCGCCGCAGCAGCAGCAGAGCTCCGCCTCGCCATCGCTGGCTCCCGAGCTCCGCAACCGCCTTAGCCGCCGCTCCGGCTCACTGCCTCCGCCTCCGTCTTCGCCCTCGCTGCGCCTTTCCATGGTGCATCCGGTGCTCGCCACAGCCCGCTAGGATTCGGTCTCCACCCGTGGTAATGGCTCGCCGGAGTTCCGGCCGAGCTCACCGGAGTGACCCGCTCCGTGGGCCGCACCCCTCCACGCCACTTCTCGTCCACTTCTCAAGCGCACGAGCACCGCACTTGCACCGCGATTCTTGCTGACCTTACCGCGCAGCTCCTCTCGGTCGGAGCTGGCCGGTCGACGGCGTCCCGCGCCGCCGAGCCGCCATGCTCGCCGACGAGCTCGATGCCGAGCTCGTCTGGCCACCCACTAGGCACCACTGGGTTCGCGTCGGTGAGAGGAACACGATGGTGCCCTCCCCGTCGTCGGAGGACTCGCCGGCGGCGAGATCCCGGCGGTCCGCACCGCCTCTGGCCGGCTACGGCTGACGGATGGGCCCGTCTGACCCATGGGTCCCGCCTGTCTGTCTCAGCGTTTCGGTTCCGGGTGTCACAGCGGTGTGCACGTAGCGTTTAAAGCCGGTTTTGATTTTCGGTTTTAAAGAAATTGATTTCCAGAAAATCTGAAAAAGGCTTCCAAAAATTGTATCTCAAGATTTATAGCTCCAAAAATCATAAAACAAATTGTGAAATGTTCCTTTTGAATAGATCTACAGTTTAAAAATATCTCATGTGATTTTTGTGACACTCTACTGTGCAATTTTATTTAATTGTTATATATGCTGTTATCTTAAAAAAGTGTAGTAAATAAAATAATAGAGGGAAAAATATGATTCTTGTTACATTAGTCTTTATTAGTGATGTACTTTCTAGGAAAAATGCCAGTGAAGCATGTTCTGTGGAAAAATGTTGAAGTGTAGTTCAAATGCTTTTAATTGGTAATATCTGTTATTTTTACTATAGAGCAAAATTTGTATACAACATACATCTGATAATTTTTGTAGTATGTTGGTTTACTGTTAGTAACCTAAGAAAATTGTGAAATCTGTTGTTTGACACTTTTTCTAGTATAAAATAAATTCATGCTCACAATTAGGCTATAGCTTGTTTATTTTGTACAGGCAGTTTTACTTGTGCAATTCTCATGAAAATTTAGTGGTAGGTTAGTTAGGGTAAGAGTAGTCTACTATAATTTTTGTAGATTTTTATCTACACCAGAGATAGGTGTTGTTGTGTAACCCTAGCTAAATAGGGAATAAAAGATTATTCTTTATGAGAAATTGAGAGAAATAAAATATGTTTGGTGTATCTTTGAAGCATCATGATGCCTTGCTGATGTTATGGATGAGTTAGGTTGGTAAGCTTTGGTAGCTTAGGTTCACTTGTATGTGTAGATGGTAGGCTAACTAATAGAAGGATAAGGTGTATGTTTTAGGTTACATGTTCTTGGATGACGTTGACTAACTTGTAGAAGAAATAATTATATTCAAACTGCTCATTCCATGTGCTCATCTGCATCTCATGTCATCAAAGCACTCCACCGCAATTCGATGCATTCTTCGCATGTTTCCTTATGCACTTGCATCATACAGGATCGCAGGAGGAGTTGCAGGCAGCAGTTCCGGAGGAGCAGGCTTGGACGGATCAGCAGGAACCCCAGGCACAGGAGGTGCCCGAGGAGGAAGAGTCAGTCGAGGAACTGCCAGAGTGCGTCGATCACCACCCTAGTTCGTTCGAAAGAGGCAAGCCCCGGAGCATTTTAAGCCTCCTAAATTTATAAAAAGTTATTCCTTATTACATGAGTTATAGTTATATATTGTTGCACTAAGTTATAGGAGTTGAGTGAAACCGTTGTTGCATTATTACCTTGGCCACCGGATTATCTTTTACCCTATTAGGTCAGGATCGAGTAAATTGCTTAGCCATGCTTAGACCGGTAGAAGTCGGGTGATTTCCTGTCACCTGCGAGTTATAGGTGGATACCAGGTTATGGTTAGCTGTAATTGTGATCATGAAAAGTAACCAAGTGTCGATGGATAAACGGAGACCGGGCGGAGTCTTATAGGGTTTTGGACTATAGTGATTCCGTCTGTGTCAGTTAAGGACCGATCGTTGCTCGTCCCTCTTGTCATGTTGAACGCATGCCTCACATTTAGCTGGCCGAATAAAGTACCTTTCGACCGCGAAGCTAGTGACACTTTCTGAGCCGGGATAAACTCGGGTTGGCAGACTGGTGTGGAAGGGGGGTAACGGGGACGCGAAGAGTGAGCCCAAGGTGTGTCCTGGCAGTCGGGCGGTCCCTGGGTAGTGCGATCCATGATTGTTATCCCGCGGCTTCTCGGAAAGTGTCATTGGTGATCTACGCGACCCTGACGGGGGAAGCATGGTTTGTGTGAGGAATAAATCTCCAGCTGGATAGGAATTCGATTCGAATCGCCGTCGCTCCCGGTTAGTGAGCACTTGACTCGAGCTATGGCATCGTAGTTTTAATGATGGAACACGGATGGTTATGGGGATAATGTTGGAAAGGCCAAATCTGAGATGGTAATCCTTGATGTTAATGGTTAATCAAGTGTTTGTTTTAGTCATAGGTGCTCATTTAGCATGAATAGGTTGTCCTAAAAATGATGCTAAAGACACTTATCCTTAGTCATTCATAACAACTTGTGCTTTTCGCAAAGGAGTCAAGCCAATCCACTATGTAAAGCCTTGCATGCTCCTTGGTGTCATGTTATTTCTAGTTTATGACGGGTAAGTCTAGCTGAGTACATTCTCGTACTCAGGGCGTTGTTCCCATTGTTGTTGCAGATGGTCAGATGTACTACGGGTACTGCTCCAACTGTCTGTATCCGGCGATGGGTGACAACTAGGACCTTGGGCAAGGGTCTTTCTGTTGGTCTTATCTACTGCTTTTGTGGACCATGACTATCGACTGGCACTGTAACTGAACTAAGTGTGTGTGCGTAAAATTATTTGCTTCCGCTACTTTATGTTGAACTATGTTGTAATAACTTTTATTTCCGAACTCCGATGTATCTTACCTTTATGATCAGATTTATGTATCGTGTGAATTGTGGCTGCTAAATCAGTACGATCTTGGTTGTATGTTAGTGGTTTGGAAATCCTTCGTGATTTCACGGAATCTCGGGTTATACGGGCTTAAGTTTGTTAAATTAACCGCCTCGGTGGAAGATTTTCTTACTTAATTTCGTATAATTACGTTGATCCGTTACAGCTGGTAGGGTCGGTTAGTCGACCGAAGCGCCGGTCACCGGGCGGCCACCGTGGGAGAGCGAGTGAGCGCGCGGGAGAGCGAGGGGGAGACGGAGGTGAGGGATGACATGTGGGGACGCGGTGTCAGCGAGAGAGAGAGAGAGAGAGAGAGAGAGAGAGCCAGCGCGCAGGCGCGAGGCAGGCCGCGCTGCTGGGTCGCGTCGCTGGGCCGAGCGCGAGCGCGGGCGCGCGCGAGCGGGCCACTCGGCTGGGCCGGACCGCGGGAGAAAAGGAGATCGGCCCGGTTCGGATTTTCGTTTTTGTTTTCTTTTTCAAATAATTGAATAGTGTTGCTATTTGTTTATTTCATTAAAAATTGTGTAGAGTTCCAAAATTTATAAAAATTTTTGTGTAAGCTTCTCAATGTATAAACTATCTAGGAAAAATGTTAAATCACGAATTTGAATACTTTGTGCAGTAGAATTAATTAGTTTCATTAAAGATTAAATGCAACTTCCATGAATTTTAATAATTAATTTATTGATCCAAAAATTATGAAATTTATTATAACACTGTTGTAATTCATTCTTAACCCATAGAAAAAGTTTGAGCTTGATTAGGTAAAATTCGATCAACTCCTAATTATGCCCTAATTAGTTAAATAGAAAATAAATGTTAATTTGAGAACTTTAAGTGTTGTGTGCCTTTTGATTGAGTGATGTCCTTAGGTCACTACCCTTTGGTGATCTTTGGCACCTTAATTTCATGATTGAGCTCGTTAGTAACTTGTTAGGTTAAAAGCTAGTATCGCTGGAATCGTCGCTACTAGTTAGTAGGTTTTCAGTTTGCGACTGTACCGCGAAGGAAGTTGTACTCCAGTCGTAACTCATAGCATGTTATCATCAAGCATCATGTTTATCATCGAGCATCATGTTAAAGCATGTTATGTATTTGTGTAGTCTCCGCTTTCGAAGAAGCCGAAGTCATCGATCAAGCTTCCGGAGAAGAGCGATCGTCAGTGAGTTTCGGACCGAGCGGTGGAGTTCTCGGGTCTGAGTCAGTCGTCGTGTCCGAGCAAGGCAAGCCCCGGTGCATTTAAACCCTACCTTGAATTTTACAAATGTTTTATTATTTTATATTATGGTTTATTGCATTAGGTAATTAGGAGTTGAGTGATAACCTAATTGCTGCATTATCATCCTTGATTATTGCGATATCAACCTTGATACCTGTTTTTACTGAAAATGCATAGTATGCTTCGCTATGCTTAGAAGTTAAGCTTTTAAATGAAATGTTTACATAGCCATGACGGCATATCGAATGAATATTGAAATATGAGAATGAACTTGAAAGATCGGGCGGGTGGTTTGGCCACTGCTAACATGCATTGGGAAAGGAGTCTCAATGTATTGTTTCCGCCTTGTCAGTTAAGGCCCGTTCGTTGTAAGCCTGTTGTGTTCGAGACTTTGCAACTAACCTCATGCCTTGGGTAAGCCCAAAATGTTGGTGATTCCATTACGAGAACGTCTAACCTCGCACTGGGAGTGGAGAGATGGCGAGAGTAGCGTGTACCCTCGGGGCTAGAATTTGGTCGGGTTCGAGGAGTACTGTACTCTCGGGTGGCGATGGACACGTTCTGGTTTTGGGAGATCTAAATGAGGGTTGATATATGCAAGATTCGGTTCTACATATGTCGTGAAGTTAGAGATCCCCAGCTAGGTATAATCGGTTCGAATCGTCGTTGCTCCTCGGTTATGGAGACTTGATCACCTGACTTGCATCGTAGTTAAGAACTGGAATTGAAAGAAAGAATGAGAAAGGTTTTAATGATAATTACTTTGATCTAGATTAGGATCACCTAGAATTGGTTAATGAACCATCAATGGTAAAAGTAAAATATTGAAGATAAGGACTTACCTTAGTAAGCTTTTCTGCAAAAGAAAATTTGATTCTTGATTACCCGTACCTTGATTCCCTAAAGCTAGCATGCCCTTGGAGTCTTTGTCCTAGTCGGGTAAGTCTTGTTGAGTACTCTCGTACTCAGGGTTTGTTAACCCCTTGTTGCAGGTGCGGTTCATGAACAAGTCTGCTTCGAGCCTTGTTGCATGACCGTCGTGGTTGAAGACAGTGACGACGAGTAGATTGTGTGGCCTTTGGGCAAGGCATCTCGCTTGTGTGATGTAATAAAGTTACTACCGATACTTCTCTACTAATGGTTTGTAATAATATTACATAAGGTTTGAAGTTTGAAAACTGGTTTGTAATCTATGTTATTGTAAGACTTCCGCTACTTTACTCTGTTGAATATTTTGAATAAACTGTTGTAATATTGCAATACTCCTGTGATTGGATCCTGTTCGGAGGAAAGCAGGCCTTTTAAGTTATGGTGAACATAAGTACGACTGTCAGAGGTCATTATGACAATGAAGTGTACTTGTGGGCCATCGTAATTAGGAGGTTCTGTGACAGGATCAATATAGATAGAATGTGATGTGAGACACATGAAGATATTGCCATAACACCACCCAAACATATATCTTTGAAAATGGCCTATATGTAAAGCAATGATGCAGCATCCCACTTTAAGGTAGGCTCATCTCCATAGGTTGACATTAACATTGTCATTTCCACTTAATCTATCATGTTTGAGCTCAAACTCACTGTCTAATTGGTGATAAACACCTGGGGTGTTACAAACCGAGTCTAGCCCAAATGGGAATAGTGATGGAGATGTTGCTGTCCGTGCCGAAATGGATGCTCTGGACAGTGGTGTCTCACCGGACGGAGGAGCGGCGGGATTCCCCGTTGGCATGTTACCCTCAGTCAAGCTCGACCTTCCCAAACCTTCCACAAGGAGGTCTAGGCTGGCGCCTGGCTGGGGGGTGTCGGACCGAGGGACCCTATCGCCCTCCACGAGGTGAAGACGGTGGTTGTGCCGGGCTCGTCGTCGTCGGGCGGCCCGCGCCCGCCTAGAGCGATGGTGCCGGCGGATTGCTCCCCCGGGCTGGGAGAGCTCGTAGTCCTCGTCGGATGGGTGCCTGGGGAAGTAGGACCATATCGTAGCCATGGCCAAGCGACATGAACTCCAAACTCCCGAACCAGATCACCGTGCCCAACGGAATAGGGCGTTCGGGGTCAGCCATCCAGGAAAAAAGACGAGAAAGCGATGTTTGGCACGCAGCGAACCCCTACCTGGCGCGCCAACTGTCGGTGTTCGGACCCGAGGGGGTCCTAAACCAATGAGTAAATGCTGCGTGTCTCTTTCCTGAATGGTGATGCAAGGAGAACACACGGGGGTTTATCCTGGTTCGGGCAAAAGAAGGCCCTACGTCCAGCGGGGGGGAGAAGTTTGTATTTCCTTGCACCGAAGTGCTCATGTAGGGGTTACAAGCATGCGAGAGAGGGCGTCGAGCCTAAGTCTCAAAGAGAGGGAAAAAGGACAAGGGTGGTTGCTTGAGGTATCGATCTCTTGTTTTTCTTCGTTGTCTGTTGTTGTCCGGTCGGATGCTTCGTTCCTCCCTCTCTCGTAGAACCCTGGCCTGCCCTTTTATAGGGCGAGAGGAGGCCAGGACGACGGGGAGCCTTGAGGTGATGTTTGGTCGATTCCTGTTGAGTTGACTGTAGCGACGCGCCCTGGGAATGGCCGACCATCCCTGGACACCATGGCGTCGTGGGAGACGAGACGGCGAAATGACCTGGAGCGCCGTGCTATACCGTCCTTCCCTTGCCGTTGAACTGTGCCGAGCGTCGAGGTTGGGTCGAGGCCGGGTCGAGACCGGATGGATAAAGCCGAATCCCCGAGATTGCGGAGAACGGGCCTTGTCTTATCCTCCCTCGAGGGTGATCGATGGTAAACAGTGCGCGGTAAGGTGGGTATAGTGACGGGTTTCACCTCCCATCATGGGATGAGTGATAAAACAGTGAGACCTGACACGGGCATTGTTCCCACGTCGATCCTGGTCGCAGCCATGCCGGTAGGTGATAGTAGGTAACCGCATTAAATGCTATGGCTTTTGTCCTGGGGTAGGTAAAGAGAAGGAGTCGAGGCGCTCGACCCGGGCTCACGCGAGTCGGAGTTTTTCCCAGTGGGCGGACGAGCTTCGTGCGGGTCGGAGCGCCATCGAGGTAGCTTGCTGTACGGGATGGGGCGCGGTCGAGGCGCCCCGTCGAGCGGGCCTCGTACGAGTCGGAGCCAGAGCGCGGTCGAGGCGCCCCGTCGAGCGGGCCTCGTACGAGGCGGACAGGATGCGCGGTCGAGACGGGCTGCCTTTTATTGCGGTTTCAGTCGTTTTAGTTTTTTACTAGCGATGGATGTGGGTACCCCCGTACTTTTCGACAACATCCATACCAAAACTGCAGCACGTGATGGTGGGCTGAAGGAGCAGTGTAGCATGGTTTCCTGATCCTGACAAGAAAACATGCCAGAAGTTAGTCTATACAGCCATGACCTATGTATGACGATGAAGTATAGCAACGCTTACGATTATCCAGAGACATCATCATATATCATATATGCCATACATGCCAGTGACGGAGCCAGCGGGTGGCACGGGTATGGTGCGGCATACGCTAGGCTGATCAGATAAAAAAATTATAAATTATGAGACAAATTTTACTGCTGTATATCGAATTGCTAAATAGGTCTTTGCCAAATTGGATATGAGAATTTTGGTGCGACATACCATATGCTAAAATCCTAGCTCCGTCACTGATACATGCATAATTAAGCCGATAAGGCCATCGCTGGTTTATACGTACTGATGGCAACAGCCACTATGTTCACGCGGACGTACACGCGACAGGGCCATAGGGCCATACCCATACGTGAGTCTATCGGCCTCGACCGAGAACGAACGGAGCTGCCAGCTGGCTTTTTAAATTCCGGGGAGGGGAGATCCCAAGGATCCTCGACCGCCCGAGTCACAACTAGTATTCCCGTGGACATAAGGCTGGACGAAAAACTCGAATCTCGTTAGCTCGCTCGGCTCGTGGCTGGCTCGGCTCGGCTCGTTAGGATAACGAGCCGAGCCGAGCCAGGATTTTAGCTCGTTAGCTATAACGAGCCAACTCGAGCTGGCTCGTGAGCCGCTCGCGAGCCAAACGAGCCGTAGTTTTAGAGAAAAAATCATCATAACTTATATTAGTTTTGTATTACTTCATGTTTTGCACTTCACAAATAGATAATATGTTAGCTCATATGAATATTTTGTTCGATTTAAAGCTATTGAATATATTATTTTTATATTATTAATATTTTTATGCTTTAGATAAATACAAATATTATATTTTGTATTTTTTTTTCTGGCTCGCGAGCCTAACGAGCCAGCTCGAGCTCGTAACGAGCCGAGCCGAGCTGGCTTTCTGGCTCGTTAAGATAACGAGCCGAGCCGAGCTGGCTCGTTATCCTAACGAGCCAGAACGAGCCGAGCCAGCTCGTTTACCAGCCTTACGTGGACCTCAATGCCGTTTCAGCAGATCCTGCATCTTGTTCTTCAGCCCATCTCCATCTGTACGTGGCACACCTCAAGCAAAGTCGACAAGCTAGGGCAGCAGGGGTGGCCCAGACCGACGCTAGCGGCTAGCGCGCTGGTAGCTATAGGCAGGACGCGCGGGATCTGGCATTCTGGCGTCAGCCCGCCCGAGCGATCGCGGCATGCCATGGCCAAAGGCAGCTCAGCAGATCGATGGAGCACTTCCGGTGAGTGTGACGCCAACGCGGGGCCTCCGAGGTACGGTTACGCCCGCCCGCCCGCCCAGATGCAGCGCGGTCCCGGGCCTTGTTTAGTTCGGTCAATTTCGTTTGTATTTGGTAAAAATTGTTTAAATATTGACTAATTAGGTTTAAAACGTTCGTCTCGCAAAGTACAATAAAATTGTACAATTAGTTTTTGATTTTATCTATATTTATTACTCTATATATGTGCCGGCATTTTGATGTGATGAGAATCTTCTTTTTACATAGTGAAATTTGAAGAAAAAATTAGCATCTAAACATGGCCCCGGTCGGAAAACCCTCGCTCCTCGATCGCACGTGAGAGAGGGGCCCAAAACGGGTCGCGTGACCGTCCTCCCTGTCCGGCTGTCCCTCGGCCTCGGCACACATAGATGGTCGAGATCGATGGATCCGTCGATCGTCGTGGATGCCAATTGGCACCACCAGTCCGCCTGGATGGATTGCTGATCCGGTGGGTGTGTGATCGATTCCACGTACGGTACGCCGCTCCTGCATCTGCATGCATGAATGCATGATGCTGCCGTCGTCGGTTGCTTGGTGCCTCTTTTGGCAACACGCGCATGTGTAGTGTAGTGTAGTGTATATAAGTACATGTACGTGTAGAGGTAGATGGACGGCGAGACGGCGGCGGCGCCGAGGCGAGGATGGATTCATCCCGCTGGCCGCTGGTAGGCCAGGACTTTGTGGACATTCCCGGCCGGCCGTCTTCTTACCGGCCTGCATAGAAAGCTGCGTGCGAACGAAGGGCCTTCAACTTCAGAAGCTGCCAGTTGGCATACGGGAAGCTCGCAAATGCATGGACTGAAGCCTGGCAAGCACGCCACGTGAAAGCGGCTGCAGGACAGTTTTGTTGTATTTTACGAGACGAACATTTCGAGCCTAATTAGTCAAAATTTAGACAATTTTTACCACATAAAAACAAAATTAGTACCGTGAGTATTTATTGCGCGCCGTAGCATTTCGGTGGCCCGAATCGAGCATCTAAACGAGGCCTGGTACTGCACCGACTGCCCCGACCCCTGCCGTGTTACAGAGCAAAAGAGAGTTACATCGTACTATCAGAAAGATACGACGACGCAGTTTTGGACGCAAGGGGGGCGTACTACGTACGCTGATTCAGATGGCAGCAACGCATGTGGCTCAGTGGCTGTCGTTTGGCTCGATTACTCCTTTTATGAGGTCATGTTTAGTTGCAAAATGATACTGTAGCAAATTTCGTTATTATTTGGTAATTAGTGTCCAATTAGGATCTAATTAAGTTTAAAAGATTTGTCTCGTCCATTTCGTATAAACTGTGTAATTAGATTTATTTTTTTATCTATATTTAATGTTTCATTCGATGTGACGGAGAATCTGAAAAATTTTATAAAAAATTTTAGGAACTAAACAGTGCCGGAGAGTCTCTGCACTGTTGGATGCCTGTGTACACATGCATGTGGATGTGAATCTCTCGTCTGCTAGCTCATCAGCGCGTGCCACTGCTCCATCTGTTTACGTTTTCCAATGCATTGGTCAGTGGCATTATTTTGACCGAGTAGGAGCGTAGACATGCAATAGTATAGTATATCATATAGCAGCAATCCAAAGCGATGGATGATGCAAATCTGAAGGTATCAACAGCCTGTTCGTTTCGCTGCTGGTTTGTTGTAAGAGAAAAACACTGTTGAATGGCTGTTGATTCCGTAGAATAGCTCAAATGAACAGGGTGGTAGCTATAGCGAGCAGAGCCCACAGAGCCTCCTAAAAATAGCAAGCGCCTGCCCCGCAGGCCGCAGCACCGCCGCATGGTTCGTTAACCACATGTCTCATGCTTGCACGCGTACCGCGGTCACGTCCTGTGTGGAGCGCCCGACATCAGCGCAGCGATATAGCAGCATCGATCGCATGCTTGCCAGTGCATGCAGTGTGCAGAGCACGCATGAGCAGAGCTGCAGAGGCCGCCAGTGTATGACCATGACCAGATCCACGGGAGTACTCGTCACCTCGCCTCCCAACGGCCCCTCCGCCGCGCGGCCGGGACACGCCGACGCCGGGCGCATCAGGGTGGGATGGGCGGTGGTGGCGCACACAGCAAGTGGCCGGGGGCGGGGCACATGCTCCCTCGTCCGCGAGAATCTCTCCAGCACCACCATGCATCTCCCTCGCCTCCGCGCGCCCACCCTCACTGCTGCCCCTCTCTGCCTTGCGTGGCCGCAACGTGGACAACTGTCTACATGCCTGGACCGGATCAGTTGCCTGGCACCGGCAGCCGGCAGGGCATTACAGCGCTGGACTAGTGGACTCTGCACCGCACACTGGAGATCGATCCATCGATCACGGTGGTGGTAGGTTTGACTGGACCGGGGATCGGCCGGAGGAGACCCGCGAGGAGCACACACGGTAGGGACAAGGCTGCGCTGGGAGCTAGCTGTAAGACCTGAGCCGTGAGCTGGCGGCAAAAGAAGCAGGGCAAAGGGAAGAAAGAGAGCATTATTATTACACTAAACAACACACCAGGGTAATCATCATCAGATGGGGGATTAGAAAAGCTGCCAGGACGGGCACTGGGGCAGCAGCCAGCCTCCAGGCCGCAGAGGTCGATGCTGCTGGCTTTGTTTACGATTTTGCGTTATACGGACACCTGATGGCCCATGCATGCATGTTCTTATCTTGGGTGTGCACCGTGCAGTAACTTTTGTGCATGGTCTCGCTGAGAGACTGGTACCCCCTTTTTTTTCCTCATCAGTATAGTTGCCCTTGACGTACTAGCTGCTGCTGAAAGTTTTCTGGTGGGTGTCTGAAACTTCTCAAAGACAGGCACACGCACTAGCTGTGCTTTAATGTGTAATCATGTACGTAACTACGTGCGTAATTGTTCTACCAGTCTGTCGTAAAAGATTACAGCAAAATAAAGGGTCAACTTTCATGTAGTGTGTGGTAACAAGAACACATACAGTACAGAACACTACCCTAGATTTGGGCTTTACTGCTGGCGTCATCACTGCCGGAATTCGGAGGAATTCGGACAACCGACAGTGATGTCTCTTCACTGTCGGTTGAAACCCAGAACCGGCAGTGATAGGTAGTTCAACCCAGCCAATAATCGAGGGAAAGCTTAAATCGGCAGTGATGTCAGCTATCACTGCCGGTTCGTGTAAAAAACTAGCACAATGTCCGGAGAAGACATATCGGTAGGACTGAGGTTCCATTCGAGGTTGTTGAAACGGTGGGGCCGTACCTGGACCAGCCGGCGGGAAACAATGAATGCGGGTTTTATGCAATGTTGGCAACGCTTCGCTACATCGGCGGAAAATCGCCAGAAGCAGATAAGTTGTTGTGTATAATCCCCATACCATTTATATATGTTAATAATTCCATAAAACGATCTACTGATTTCTCTTTCATTCGTGCCTTTGGATATCATCTTTTTTTCAATGACAGCGCAAGAAATTTAAACATCGAAGGTTGTTAGACACGGAGATCGTCGCACTGCAATCGGAGTTGGCATCCTTCATTTTAGCCGAGGTATTGTACAAAGATGGACTATTTTTCATTGCACAGTCCGAGAGGTACAAGAACCAGTATGGGCCAGAGCGGATCGCTAGACTATTGTAATTTCTTTTTAAATTTGATGGATCGAGTTGTTCATATGAACATTTGAATTGTAACCGTAACATGTGTAATGTTTAATGTTGATGGACCTGTCGTCTAGGTAGCGGATATATTGTGAAACCCGATTCCCCAATAAATAAATTATAAAACAAAAAAATACGAGCGAGCCTCACTGCCGGTTAGCTCAAAGCCGGCAGTGATGGTGAAGAAGGCAGTGCCGGTTTGAGTGTCAAATCGACAGTGTTAGTGAAGCAATCACTGTCGGTTAGAATTAAAAACCGGTAGTGCTAGTAAAGTAACCACTGTTGATTGCCAGCACAAACCGATAGTGTTAGTGAAGCAATCACTGTCGGTTGTAACTTCAAACCGACAGTGATTTCTCAACTAACACAGCCGGTCAAGCCAAGACCTAGCAGTGTTAACTTAAATAACACTGTCGGTTGGTGCTTCAAACCGGCAGTGTTATAGATGAACCACACTGTCGATTTGGCCTTCAAACAGTAGTGTATATTTTTTTTCACTATCGGGTTGGGTAAACCGACAGTGATGTGTACCCCACATCACTGCCGGTATGGTACTGTCGGTTCAAAATCCGGTATTAAAGGGGTACGATGGAGGCAATTAAATTAATCCATATGATGACGATGATGATGCCATGGCCATGGCCACACGTCGAGGTGCTGGCCGGTACGGTGTCGTCTAGACTTTTAGCCCCATCGATCACGTACCAGATGGTGCACATGTGTGAGCAAGCTGGCCGGCCGCAGGCATAATGGACGTGAGAAGCTTAAGGCATCCATCGATCTGGAAGACCATATGTTCCTGCTTCTCTCATATACAGAGTATATATACTTTGACGATGTACGCATGTCTGCGACGACGGTCGATTCAGGCCACCACGTTGGAAAGGAATGCATATATAAACAATGCAAATGGGTGCCGTTTTGAGGCCCCCACCTATATTTGTCGATCATCAGTAGTCCCTGCCACGTTCGGCCATCGACGACGATCCACCAGTACACATACGCATTGGTAGTGTGCGTGAGTGGGTGCACGACCGCACGCTTGCACCACGGCTGGCCGGTACGAGAAAAAGGAGAATAAACAAGTAGAAGTACTTAGACGAGAGAACTCAGGGCATCGCGTGTAACAGCAGCTCGATCTGACGCATGTCTGGAGGAAGCCAATGGTTGGTGTCGATCTGTTTCATTCCTCATCGCGGTCACTTGCAGTTGTTTGCCCCAAAGCGCCGGCTTTCCTGTGGACTGTCACCTGTGGGCTACATGATGAACCGGTGGATCAGTGTGAGTATATTATAATTATTTATATATGATCGATGAGAAACATATATCAAACTAATACCCTTGCTGCAAGACGACTAACCACACGCCGTATGTACATGGCCTGATTATATAGGACTAATCCCCGTGCTGACTAGTTCATGAAGGTGTCTTTAATGATAACATGTAAATAGCTAGCTAGATAGGACTTACAGATAATAAAAAAATAGAACATTGTAGTGGAAAGTTACTGTGAGCTACGAGAGATTTATTTGTTTTTAATAAATTGTGCTAGACTAACTATTTAAAAGCCGTTAGCTATTTGATCTCTCTTCTTAATACCTAATATAATTCTTTCAAGACTAGCTAGCTCAGAAACAGACGCAACTCATGAGGTGCTAGCTGCAGGTGCCGGAGGCTTTTTCGTGCAGGTTGTGCCGCTGGCCGTGCAGCTGTGCTTCATGCAGGCAGTGCCGCTGCCCGGTTGGATCAGGCTGTTCATCATGGCGTCTTGTCAGTCCACGAATGAAATTCTAGGTTCTGCCTCCCCTCTTCATGACTCTACTCTGTGGGCTTGGCGTGGTTTGAGATTGTAGTCTCAGACTCTCTAGGCGTGTTTGATTTCCTGCTTCTGGTTGGCTCGGCCGGCTGGCCTGGTCATGGCTAGCCAGAGCCCGGTCCAAATAGTACAAGTGCCTGTGTTTGATTGTGTGTTTCTGCAGAGCTAAAAAGTACGGTGATCCTGGTAACGACGTTACCCCCCAAACATTGTCATACACATTTTCATCGAACAAATGCAGGGCGAGCGGCATGGCGAACGCAGATGCGCCCACCTCGGCCTCGCGACGCCGGCGGGACGGCAACTGGGACCAGCAATCAAACACGCCCTCAGGCGCCTCTCCTGCCTGCCTCTCGCTTGGAGTTTGGAATTGCCTGCCCAGCAGACATGTCACACGATCATCAACCAGGAGAGTGAACTTGAAAATACAAAGCGAAAAAATATCTTCCATCGTCAGATATGAGGAAAAATAAAATACTCCTAGATAATTGTGTACTCTTTTGAGGGAAAGCCATCATGGCAACTTTATTAATTTCAAATATTCAAATAATAGTTACATCATCTGCTACCCAAACTAAATTATTCACCTTCCTCGCTAAAAAGTAAATTATCCACCTAAACAAAAGGATTAGGATGGATTAAAGAATAAAATAGAGTCAGATGTCTGCAGGCCCGCTAGCTGAACATAAGGAAAGCTCTAACAATCGACTTTTGAGCTAGCTCTTGATCGAGTGACATTTGTTTTTTTTTTTGGCAGCAAGACCTGGCTAAAGATGGAAGATGGAATGGTGCAGTTCGTCCTAATGGTTCAGAGAACCGGCCCATCTAAACGACCCTAATGGGTCCCTCTTTCGACCGGTTCAGCGAACCGGCCCATCTAAATGACCCTAATGGGCCCCACTTTCGACCCACGAAAGTGCCTAGGGTTCGACAGATGCTGGCGGTTCGAGTCTCGACAGATCGCGGAGTTTCTCGGGCCGTTGGCCCGTCGTGCCCCTTGGGTCTCTGCCCCACTTGGCCCTTCTCGATGCAGGTTGCAGGGAAGAGCGGCAGCGAGGGCGCAACGACCGCGGGAGGAGAACTGCCGTCCAGTCCGATCCGTACACAAGAACGAGTCCAAGGTCGTGTTCGGCAGGTCTAGACAGAACTGAAATCGGCAGGTTCCAGACCTGCTGAAATCAGCCGTAACCGGACCAGCCGAACCTGCCCCCAACTCGAGACGGCTCTCCCCACCTCCCCTCCCTCAGCGCAGCCGCAACCATGGCTTCCGCCGAAACCCTAGCCCGCTCCCCCTCGCGCGAGCCCTCCTCCGACCCGCCCCGCGCCGCCTCTTCCGAGCCCCACCACAACGGCGATGGCTCCGACGCGGGCGCCGGAGACTCGTCCCGTCGCCGCCGCCGCAGCCGCTGGGAGCAGTCCAACGACGACTCCGCCGCCAACAACTCCGGTGGCGAGGGTGGGACCGGGGGCCGAAAGCGCAAGACGCGGTGGGCCGAGGAGGAGCCGCGCCCGGCCATCGCGCTCCCGGACTTCATGAAGGACTTCGCCGCCGAGATGGACCCCGAGGTGCACGCCCTCAACGCGCGCCTCCTCGAGATCTCGCGCCTGCTGCAGTCGGGCTTCCCGCTCGACGACCGTCCCGAGGGCGCGCGCTCTCCCTCCCCCGAGCCCGTCTACGACAACCTTGGCATCCGCATCAACACCCGCGAATACCGCGCCAGGGAGCGCCTCAACCGCGAGAGGCAGGAGATCATCTCGCAGCTCATCCGCCGCAACCCCGCCTTCAAGCCCCCCTCTGACTACCGCCCACCCAAGCTCCAGAAGAAGCTCTACATCCCCATGAAGGAGTACCCCGGCTACAACTTTATCGGCCTCATTATTGGCCCTCGTGGCAACACGCAGAAGCGCATGGAGAAGGAGACTGGTGCCAAGATTGTCATCAGGGGGAAGGGTAGTGTCAAGGAAGGGAAGCTGCTGCAGAAGAGGGACCTCAAGCCGGATCCCAGCGAGAACGAAGACCTCCACGTGCTTGTTGAGGCAGACACGCAGGAGGCACTGGACGCGGCTGCTGGTATGGTGGAGAAACTGCTCACCCCGGTGGATGAGGTGCTCAATGAGCACAAGCGGCAGCAGCTCCGGGAGCTTGCTGCGCTTAATGGAACAATTAGGGACGACGAGTTTTGTAGGACATGTGGTGAGGCTGGTCACAGGCAGTATGCTTGCCCCAACAAGATGAACACGTTTAAGAGTGATGTGCAGTGCAAGATC
The DNA here is from genome assembly GCA_038087645.1 of Saccharum hybrid cultivar R570. Classification (NCBI taxonomy): domain Eukaryota; kingdom Viridiplantae; phylum Streptophyta; class Magnoliopsida; order Poales; family Poaceae; genus Saccharum; species Saccharum hybrid cultivar. Next base: position 1,228,475 of record JAQSUU010000043.1, on the reverse strand, counting down.
TGCGGGGATGGTGGGCACCCGACTATTGATTGTCCTGTCAAGGGCACTTCTGGGAAGAAGATGGATGATGAATACCAGAACTTCCTGGCTGAGCTTGGTGGTGGGAGTGCACCTGAGTCCATGAACAAATCTGGTGGTCCAATGTTGGCTCTTACAGGAAGTGGTGGTAGCGGTGGTGCTTCTGCTGGAACTGGGAGTAACCCGCCTTGGTCAACCAGTGGTGGTGCTGCTGCCACTGGGCTCAATGGTATCAAGAAAGACTATGACGAGACAAATCTGTATATCGGCTACCTGCCACCTACAATGGATGATGCTGGATTAGTCAGTCTGTTTTCGCAATTTGGGGATATTGTCATGGCTAAGGTAATCAAGGATCGAAACACTGGACAGAGCAAAGGATATGGATTTGTCAAGTATTCAGATGTGTCACAGGCTAATGCAGCGATTGCTGCAATGAATGGTCACCATCTTGAAGGGAGAGTTATTGCGGTTAGAGTTGCAGGAAAGCCGCCACAGCCGGCACCAGCACTGTCAGCACCCCCATCGTATCCTCCTCCTACGGATCCTACTTCAGGTGGCTATTCCTCCCAGTCCTACATGGGGGCACCACCGCCACCTCCTCCAGGGAGTTATGCTCCAGTTCCTTGGGGGCAGCCACCACCATATGCTTCATATCCTCCGCCACCACCAGGCTCTAGCGTCTACAATCCTGCACCCCCTGCACCAGGTCAAGCTGCCCCACCTCCATATGGGGTGCAGTATCCACCACCACCACCACCACCCCCGGCAGCTCCGATCCCTCCACCAGGCACTGCTCCATCAAGTGATGGAGCTCAGAACTACCCCCCTGGTGTAACACCACCAAGTTCTGGTGCACCCAGTCACCCTGTTGCAACATCAGTATATGCATCATCTGGCGCACCAAATGCACCATCGATGTACCCTCCACCACCTTATAGTTATTCCCCATACTATCCATCACCGTTTCAGCCACCACCTCCACCACCACCGGCTAGTGTTGATCCCTCTCAGAGTATTGTAACTGCACCTTGGGCGACCCACAGTGCAGTGCCGCCGCCACCACCACCTTTGTCCTCCACAACCGACCAGCCTACTGCTTCCTATGGTGCCGATGCAGAGTATGACAAGTTTATGTCAGAGATCAAGTGATATGAGCAAAGCTGGGCGATTCTTCCAATGAAGGGCAAAAAGGTAACTTAACATGATCTCTCTGTTCTATTAATTTTGTTTGGTACAATTGGGTATGATTTGCTATTTTATTCACAAGGAAACCCATGTTTCAGTTATTCCGTCTGTTTTATTATTTATATACTATATATACTACTATACTTAAATTTGACCATTGTGCTGATGTACCATATAGTTATATCTTACCCATTGTTTGGTTTTGAGTTAATGAGTCTACACTGCAAAAGTTTCTGGAGTATATATTGTGCCATAGTTATTTTTGTTCTTTCAATATCTTTTGATTTTATGGATTTTCATCCTTTTGCTAGAGGTATTGTTTTTTTTACTAAACCAAACACATGTATTGTCTCATTGAGGATGCTTATTTATGATAATATCTTATTTTTAGAGAGGTCAGGACTAACATGCTTCATGCTTGTCTAGGATGGTAAGCAACAACATTTGCTTTTGATAGGATATGATATTATCAGATTATTTTAATGAGAATGCCTGGATATGTTTGGGGGATCTGATATCCGATGCACTTTCTAAGGCCCTGCAGTTTATACAAAATTCTTTTTAATAGACTATATGCTTTATGCTCCCCGCCTCTCTTTTTTACATAATATGCAATGCTTGGTTTACTAATTAGACCTCACCTTTTCTATGTTGTCTCGACTTGTTGACAGGCTTGATCTTTCTTGGAGCTTATACCAACCTGATTTATTTCTTGTTGGAAGTTTGGGACTCACATCTTAACCTTGCTGTGTGCTGTTGTGACCATTGCAGAGGTTGCATGCTTAAGAAGGCATCAAGTATTACTGGTTCAGCTGGCATCGAAATATTTGCTCATCTCCTTGAACTATTTTAAGGGACCTTTTACTAATGCTTTTGTTATGATATCTATTCTTGTTATTATTTGAGATTACCCTGTGAGGTCACTTTAATGCTCTGTTCTTTGTGACAGTGTGTTAATCTCACTTTGTTATTCATATATATTGTTCTTCATCTTGATTTGGTAGTGCTAGTGCTCCTCTCCATCTGGAGCAGAAAAGCTTGCTGCCCCGTGCTGGTTGGTATAACTTCAAAAATTAAAATGCATGTTTGGTATCTTCTGATGCATCTGTCATGCTTTTCTATCTTATGTCTTCACCTAAGTTGTTTGGCAGTTGTCGAGACAGCTTGGCACAGGCAGCCAGAGTTTTTAGCACTTGATGAATATCAGGTATAATGGAGGTGCTGTGAATTGTTCTGTGAACCTAATGTTTTTCATTTGGTTTCTGCACAATTTTCTATTGACAAACAGTACCGAGTTTCTCATTTTTGGTAATTGATGTGTGTGCATTGGGGTATCTAAGCATGGATGCATGCTGGAAAAATCTTTGATGAAGAGCTCACAGATATATATTTTATATTGCTAATGCTCTTTTAACATCATTGGAATTTTTGTTTGCGGTTCGAGTAGGACATGATGGCGTGCAGATCTAGTCTGGAGTCTTATGCTCAAGATGCATATTATCACGATGATATTTGTGAGATGAACTGAAGGTTTGGAGGTTGGCTCAGATTAGGTTTTTCTAAGTAAAGTAGGATATCACAATAATCATATCCTAGTGGAAGAATGAGATAGTCAAGTCCACAACCAGCATTAGGTGCCTTTATCACGTTGCAGATATGCTACCTAGGGTTGTCTCATAGATTTGTAGATGTTAATCTGTCCTACTTTTTGTTTGTTTTTTTCAAAGTTCTTTTCTTCTCCAGTGTGCTGTGTAGATGGAAAAAAATACATGATGTAATGATTAAGGGTACAAATTTTTCATTTGTTATCTGTTGCCTTTCTCCTTTATGATAAACCTAGTTAGTTTTGTGATGGATGTTTTTTCATGATTGTGGTGTCTAAGTGGGACACAGCCTTACTGTTGTTGGCTGAACAGTATTATAGAGATAGGTTGCGATATGACCTCGAATCTAGCATTAACCACCTCAATTTGCACTACAAATTTTATTTAGCCTTTGGTATATTGTTTTTTCAAGTGGAACATGAGCTTCGCTTTAGGTTTATGAAAATGCTTGAGCCAACCTGGATTACTGGTTGATGAAGCAATCCTAAACCAAGTTTGTCAGCTGAGTGCACACAACTATTATAGATTAATATAGTTCATTCTGGGCTTGTTTTTAAGAGTTTTAGTTTGTAGCTATTTAAACTTAACAGAAAATATAATGGAATCATATATATATTGTGGCGCTTGCTTTCTTTATTTGTGTGCCACAAATTTCAGAATGGGAAAGGTAAGAAATGATCTAGGTGTGCTTTGATTTTTTTTTCTTGCTGCTTTGTTTGTGCTGCTTTGCAACTAGTGAGAACATTTTTGGTTATCATGATTAATATATGATGCATGTGCTCTGTTTAGTCTCTGTTATCTTGGTATATATGGCGAAGGCAAATTTTGAGGCCTTCCATGTTGGCCTGTTTATTCATTTAGAACATCAATTTGATTTGGTGGCGTCCATGTGTTATTGACATTATATTGTTTATTCTTTAGTTTCTTTTATTACTGGTCTATTAGCAGCACCATCTGTATTTAATCTTTTGTTGTGTCGTTTCCTGTTTGCTTGTTATTTTTTTAGTATATTATTCTACTGATCATCATGGTACCAGAAATCCTCAAAATACGCATAAATTGTTCTGCTTGCAAAGCTGCGGCTAAAATCGAATGGTTTGGCCAACTGGTTCATTTTCTAGCAGTGGGTGTATTGAGAAACCAGAAACTGGAATCTGCTGATGTTCAGAAGGAAGTGTTGTCTGGAAGTTATTCAGTCTCATGGTCTATTGACATTTGAATATAGTGTTCTTTTTTTTTTGTGGTGTCCTATAAAAATATATTCCGCCACAAATCTAATGGCACTTATTTGCTATCATAAATATTGTTTTTTTCCCTCTATGCAAAAAATGGTGAAATGAATAGCTTGACTTAACACTGTAGCTAGCAGTGTATTTTTATTGAAATACTTGGAGTATAAATGACAAAGGAGTAAACCGTGCAGCTTGCCTCGTTTGACTACTCTAGAGAGTATAATGAACCACTTGAATTTAAAGTGACAGCGTATGGGTGCGTGACTGAATCGTACCATCACCGGCTTTGTTTGTTGTTAGCCACCGGCTTGGCACCCAGCTGTCACGTCAGGACAAGAGTGCATTTTGGCCGCATTGTTGCCGGATCAACACCGGCCACCCGAGATAGCCAGCGCCGTGACCCCGCCAACAACAGCTCGGCCATGTTCTCATGCGGGCACGACGTACGCTCCAGTATGACACTGACGCACAATTCCCCAACAGGAGCAGCGGCAACTTCACTTCCATGTGGAAACAGCACCACATTGCCTGCCGGCTGCACTTGGAGCCTCAGGCCACGTTTGTTTGTCGAACACTCGAACACATGTTTGTTACGACAATACGGAGCTCTTCTCTTAAATAGCAATGCTAGCATGTCTCTTCTTCTTATAGTTTTTATCATCACCTGAGGAATCATCACTATCCCATGTAGCAACATGAGAATCATTCTTTTTCTTATGAGAGCTCTTCTTTCTTTCTTGCTTCTTCTTTTGCTTCTTCCGCTCCTTCTCGATAGCATCTTCATCATCACTATCATAAGAACATTTGGCGATGAGATGGTCCTTGCTATGACATCTAAAGCATCTCATAGTTTGCTCATTCTTCTTGGAGGAGTTCTTCCTCCTCCTTACACGATAACCTTTCTTTTTCATGAATTTGTCAAATTGCTTGACAAAGAGAGCCATCTTCTCATCAATGTCATCACTATCACAAGACCTTGAGTCTTCATCACTTGATGATTCAATCTTGGACTTGCCCTTGGATGTGGTGGCTTTGAATGCCACTCTTCTTCTTCTCATCATCCTTCTTCTCACTTTCCTTCTTCTTCTTTTTGACCAACTCATCTTTCTCATCATCTTCTCTATATGAATCATCGGTCATCACTTCTTGGAATACTTGTTGAGGAGTTGAATCTTTCAATGTTGTCCTCACAAGTACGGTGATCAACATGCCAAACCTTTTGGGTAAGCTTCTCAAGAACTTCATGGAGAATTGATTGTCCTTGACCTCCTCACCAAGTGCCTTGAGTTCATTCACAATGACTTGCAATCTATGAAACATCTCCGGCACACTCTCATCTTCTTGCATCTTGAAGCTAGAAAACTTTTCTTGGAGAATGTACGGTTTGACGGTCTTGGTGCCTTCGGTGCCTTTATATGTTTCCTCAAGTTTTGCCCATACATCATGAGCAATCTCAATGTTCTTCACTTGCTCAAAGGTCTTGTCATCTAGTGCCTCATGAAGAGCACTAATAGCAATGTCATTGCATTGGAGCTTCTTCTCCTCCACCGGAGTTGGTGCTTCCGGATTTGCAACCTTAAATTTGGTTTCGATGACCTTACACATTTCTCTATTGATTGACTTGAGGTGTGCGGTCATCTTAACTTTCTAATATGCATAATTTGTGCCATCAAAGTGAGGTGTCTTCTTGGTGTTGTTGATGTGCAAGCTTAATTGAGTCATTTCTTCTTCACCGTAGGTTGTTAAGCCTCAAATAAACGATGTCACGGCTTTGATACCACTTGTAAGGTCCAAATAGGGTAGAGAGAGGGTGAATAGCCTAATTAAAACTTCTTCAAGAATTACTTAACCACAAGTGTTAGTACAAAAGGTGGCGAAGCAAAATGCACTAGCTCTAACTAATTAAGCAAGCCGCCTACACAAGTCTAGTACGAGGCTATCCACTAAACACAACAACTACAAGCTAGATACAAGGAGTGACGCGAGAGAAGAGCTTCGAGTGATTATACCACCGTGTAGAGAAGAGAAGAACCAATCAATCAATCACAAAAGAGAAATCCACGGGAAGAGAACGACACAAGAATTTATCCCGAGATTCACTTGCTTTCCGACAAGCTACTCTCCGTTGTGGCGATACACCCACTTGTCGGTTCACGAGCTAATCGACTATCAAGAGTCGAGCTCTCGGCGGGCGCCACACAACCGCACACAAGATGGGGATCCTCCAAGCCACGAGCTCCACTAGAGTATCCAATTTGCGAACTCCCGCGGGGAAGGATCAAGAACCCCTTACAACACTTGGTGAGGGCTCCAACAATCTCCAATTGCGAGCTCAATCACCTCCGCTGCTCCAAGCCGTCTACCGCGTCGGGAAACACGGAAGAGTAACAAGAAATCCACAGCAACTCGAAGATCAAGTGCCACTAGAGGCAATTCTCAATGCAACACACTTGAATCTCACTCATTCTCTCTAGAACATGCAACCAAGCAAGGAGATGAGTGGAGGGCAAGTTCTCTAGCTCAAAGTGTGCCTCAATATCTCAAAAGTGCAAGAGAGAGAACCCCACAAACCCGCCCACCATCTATTTATAGCGAAGGGGTAAGCAACTAGCCGTTACCGGACAAAGCAGTGAAAAACATGATGACCAGACGCACCGGTCACTACAGGACAAGCAGCAACAGTGCGCGTCAGAGGGAGCCGTTATCATGACCGGACGCACTTCACCAAATGACCGAACGCACTACACCCGGCGTCCGATCAGAGTCTAGAGAGCTCCCCGCGCGATCGGACGCGTCCGGTCGCACGTGACCGGACGCGCCACCGCGTCCGATCGCGTCACTCCACCAAGCCGCACAAGTCAAAGCTAACCGGACGCTCTGGTCCCGGGGACCTTCAGACGTGCCATCGCGCGCTCTACGTGCACCTTTCCTCTGCACCCAGGTGAACTGACCGGACACGCTGGTCACGCCAGACCAGCGTCCGGTCACAAACCCTAGGCGTGCTGCACCTCTGCCCTCGACTAGAGCTGACCGGACGCGCAGGTCCACCCTAGACCACGTCCGGTTGAAGTTTTTCAGTGATAAACACTCTGGACTTTCGCCACCTTTTCTCGCCTTTGGCACAATGAAAAATAGACATTTCATTTCCTCGAAAATGCCTAAATCCCGTGCTCGCAAGCTCGGCGGGAGGGAGAGAGAAACCCAAACCCTCTCTACCGCTCAAACTCCACCGCCTTCACAAATGTGCTAACACCACCATGTGTATATCACCATGTGCATGTGTGTTAGCATTTTCACAATCATTTTTCAAGGCGTTACGTTAGCTCTCTACTAGATCCTAATGCATATGCTCAAGATGATGACCTAGTAGCACTTGATTCACGAGCTAACCGTGATTCCTCCTCTTGATAGTCGGCTATCAATCCTAAATCCGGTCAAACACTTCTCTACACATCTTAGACCGGCAAAAGCAAATCCTATGATTATACCTTTACCTTGATCACTTTGTTCAATGTCCATCTCCACATGCTTGATCACCTTGATCATCATTTTATATGCATCTCCACCTCTTGTGACCTTGTGGCCATCACTTCATGCCACATGCTCCTTCATCACGTGTGTTGCTTATGCCTAACTCATTCCACTTGATACAATAGCATTATCAACTTGGTGTCATTAATTACCAAAACCAAACTCGGGCTTTCAATCTCCTCCCCCACCACCGTCGATGGCGCCCTCCGGTGATCGCCTGTCTCCTCCGGCAGGCCGTGTATTCGTCATCAGACTTGGCCTCTCGGATGGACTTTGATCTTGGGCTGCAATTCTAGGACGAAGTCCACCGGTGAAAGGTCCTAATATGGCTAGAGGGGGGTGAATAGCCTATTTAAAAATTCTACAAGCTTACTAGAACAAAAGGGTCAGTATGACAAATGATGAAAAGCTATTTTGCTCTAGCTCTACAAGGGATGCAAGCCACCTATCCAACAATGCTAGTAGCTATAATCACTAAGCACACAAATGACTATGTCTCTACGAGCTCTCAAAAGCTAACTACACTAAAGAGCTCAACTAGGTGAGAAGCTACACTAGCAAAGATAAAATAAGCTTTCAAAACTAATTACACTAAAGAGCTTATTACAACTAGTTTGCGGAATGTAAATGGAGAGGTATGTGATCTTTATACCGCCGCGTCGAGGATAAACCAATCACAATATATGATGACCAATCATCGGGAGAAATCCAATCATACATAAGATGAACACAAGATTTTTCTCCCGAGGTTTACATGCTTGCCGGCACGCTAGTCCTCGTTGTGTTGACCAACACTTGATGGTTTGGCGGCTAAGAGATGTAGCACGAACCTAGTCCAACCCGTGGACACCGCAAGAACCGACCCACAAGTGAGATAACTCAATAACACGTGCAATATATTAGAGTTTCCTTTGGCACTCCGCCGGGAAGGCACAAGAACCCTCACAATCACCGGAAGGTGGCCAAGCACAATCACCAAATCTTGCTACAACTCCTCCGCTACCTCTAAGCCGTCTAGGTGGCGACAACCACCAAGAGAAACAAGAATCCCATAACCAAAGATCACACAAGTGCCACCAAGATGCAAACTCTCAAGCACAAAGCACTTGGATCACTCAATCTCACTTTGAATTAGTAACCAAGCAAGGGAGATGAGTGGGAGGGAGTATGCTCAGCTCACAGGGATGTCAAGATGTTCAAAATGACCAAGAGAGTTTCCCTAGAGCCAGCCAACACATATTTATAAGCCCTCACAAAGAATAGAGTCGTTAGGAGCATGAAGGGGTACTGCTCGACTTGACCAGAAGCGCCAGTCGGATCGACCGGACACAGCCCCAACGTCCAGTCACTACTGTCCAAGCGTCCGGATGGCTGCCACATGTCCCTGTTCAAATATCATTCATTGGATTTCAATGGTCACTTAGCCAGTCAGCAGCTGTTAGAAATGACCGGACTCTCCACCATGTGGCGTCCGATCGAGTACAGGGAGGTTCTAGAACCGAAAAAAAGTCGACTGGACATGTTCGGTCTATGCTGACCAGATGCGCCACAACGTCCGATCATTCTCTCTGTTCCACGCGAGACTCAGCTGCTGATGTCACCAAACGTCATTCATGACCGGATTCTCCCTCTGTGCGTCCGGTCGCACTGCCTGTGCAGCATCCGGTCGCGCCTCAGCTTCACCGGCCTGCTGCTCTGCTTGACCAACACTGACCAGACGTAGAGGCCAGCGTCCGATTAGCCCAAAGCCAGCGTCCGATCAGTGTTTCTCAGCGAGAAACACTTCCGCGACTTCGCCACCTTCTCAACCCTTGTTCAAATGTGCTAACCACCAAGTAGTATCACCTTGTGCACGTGTGTTAGCATATTTTTACAAACATTTTCAAGGGTTATGTTAGCTATCCACTAGATCCTAATGCACATGCATGTAAGTCATCATCTAGTGGCACTTAAAAGACCAAATAGCCAAAGGATTCCCCCCTTTATAGTACGACTATCGATCCTAAACGTTATCACATCACATCCGCTATGCTGTCTTGATCACCAAAATCAAAATCCTAGGAATACCTTTGCCTTGATTTCCATCGGGTTTTGTTTTTCTCTTTCTTCTTTTCCAAATGTGAAGCACTTGATCATCTTTTGGTCACCTCCATCACCATGATCATCATCTAGCTCCATCACTTGGCATGAGACTTATCATTTTATGTCTACACACTTAGCATAATGATTAGTCTCTGGGTTTCATCAATTATCCAAAACCAAACTTGGGCTTTCAGTCGGCTCTTCAAATCTCCAGTACACCATCCTCACCACTCTCCCGCTGTCTCGTTCTTCCTTCTTGTCACCTTCCGGCGCCACCTGTTTCGTTTAACGGAAGACTCTGTCGCTCTGGTGCTGCAATCTTGTTTGGGAGGCCGTGCCTTGGATTTCCATGTCAATTTTCTGAGCAATAATCATTTTTAGTTCTCGGTCTTCTCCAAACAAGTCGGGATTCATGTATACAGACTTTGTAGAGTGATCACCTCAACTTTTGATCTCTATTTCCACCTGTGGAACAATGCATGTGGCCTGCCAGTTGCCACGTTAAACAACCGAGCGAGAGCAGCGAGATCAGCATGCCTTACGAATAAGGACACATTTCAGTTTTTATTGGCTTTGGCTCCAAAAGTAGATTTGGCTATAGAGTTGTATCTGTTTTCATAAACGTTCGGTAAAACGGTTTCTTAGGGAAGATGACAAAGAGAAAGCTAGGAAAAGCTAGTATTTTCAGCTTCACCTAGAGAACTGTGTATATGAGAGGAGCTGAAAACAACTATTAGTGAAAAACTATTTCATCCAGACTTATTTGGTAGAGAAGCTGAAAACAACTTTTGTGAAGCTGTTAAAGAATCTCTAGCAAACACATCCTAACATGTCAAATTGCAACGGTTGACCCATCACCAGAAATGATGGCAATATGGCGAGTCGAAACTGGGTGGAGCATCCACGCATCCACATCCAAAACCCAAGAATCAAAGACATGTCCTGTTCACAAATTATGTGGTGGGACTATCTGGTTTAACATTAATTCTGTTCATCGCCTATGGGCATTAAACATGTTTTATCCAAGTCAAACGTGATAGTTTGTTAGGGCACCACGTGGGAAGAACTAAAATTTTCATGCTTTCTCACTTTCAAGACCGCATCCATAATTTTTTTTACAAAGCTTTTCCAATAAAAACTTGTTTCAGAACATATATAACAAAGTAATTTGAACATAAGCTTACAGTCAAGAGATTCAATGGAAGAGTAATAGTATAAGAGTAGCTGAAGCAAAAGTTTTACATCAAGGATTTAATAGAGGTCGAGCACAAAATACAAAGAACCTCAAAACTACTAAAATGTTCACCAGACTCGGACATACATAGCTACAATAACACCAAAGAAAGTAAGTCGGGGTACCATTGTCCCTACTATATGTCTCGCACATACATAAGATAAGTCAGTCGAGTAAGCACCTAAGTCTGGACCAATCGAGCTAGCATTCTGCTCACTTCCGAGTCATGGCTCCTCCATTCGAATCTTTGTCTGCAACAAGTTAGGGGTAAATCCTGAGTACTCAATGTACTTAGTAAGACTTACCCACTAATTAGGCCAACTCTGACGGTTATGTTGTGGCTATTTGGCTAGTGGTCTATTCTTGCAGAGAGCTTACTAATTCATGATCCTTAAATTACAAGTTTTTAGCATAGTACCAAGTTTTCACCCCTTTCGACTAATTTTGTAGCCCGTGCTAAATTCAAGCAAGTTGATAATATAAGAGTACCGACAACAACATAAGTATCGAACTTCATGTTCCGCATGCTTTACTATGATGCTGCAAAGCGAACAAGGTACTCATATTCTATGGTAGTTGCGGCAATTCAAACCAAATTGGATCCAATCGGGTAAACCTAAACACACGATGCATTGTATGACAACCTTTCCCTACTATCACACGCATAAGGCCTAATTTAAACCGACCCCGAGAACCTAATACCATATGCCATGTCATGGACCTCCACCATGAATTACAACTTTAGTTTCCCCGTCTCCTACTACAATCCGAGGGGCCAATGTACCAATTTAGCTAATCCTTCAGACACCTTAGGTCGAGAGAGGTACATTAGTTTCCCAACCCCAATCAGTCGATATGTGAGTAGTGTGTTAAAACTTGCTTAGCACTACAACAATGGATGATCTTTAACTGACTCAAATGGGACTACTACAACCAGAGCTCGGTTCTGGTATCCATAATCCTTTCCCACGGTCTCAAGTTTAACATTTATCACCATGTTCTAGCATCAGAGTAGGAGTATCAAGAGAATAAGTTCCTATCCCTCACGAGTGACGAAAACATCACTTGGATTCTACTGAATGGTCCTAGCAAAGCAGCTACATGAGTCTATCATAATAGTGAAATACTGGGGGCGGGTCAGATCTTTATGCAGCTGGGTATCAATCAACTCCTACATGACCTAATACATACAATAAAAACTTTATTTTGATAATAATTCAAAACATAGGAGAATACACTTGGCCTTGCCTTGGGTGAACTTGGGTCACTTATTACCTCATGAGCGCTTATAGTACGCTTGCTACACGATAGTAACAAGGTTGTCACATGTAAGTACGAACAAAATGGCACTGTCTTCTAGTGATGACAGCTTGACAAGACAATGAGCCAATTAAATTCTCTCTTTAGAGTTTCTACAAAAATCTGGCTCTATCTTGGATAACTTGTTGCAGTAATTTGTATTGTACTTGTACAAGTAACCATGTTGTGTACACATAACTTTTATCTAAAACATTTCTTTAGCGCCAACAACATTCCGGACTCAACGATGGCACTATCACAATTATTATCACAACAAGAAATATACATCAAAATAGGCCAATCACATTCTATATATTTTTTTTTACCATCGGCGTCTCCATGATGCCAAGGAAAAACTTGTGTCTAGATGACTACGTACAATTGAGGAGATGAATAAGGTTATTATAAATTGAGAAACTGCGTCATACTAAATTAATTCTAATCTTGTTTTGTACTCCGCTGGGCACTGATAGCCATAAGCCCATAATGGAGCAAGAATATAGATGTATGCAATGGTGAATTGGGTCTGTTTTCACTATTTGAGATGCTTAAGCTAGCAATTAAGAGTGGAATCTTAAAATGTATTTTAGCTAGTTTAAGTTTCAAAATTTTGTTGGAGAAGTTTGATGTCATTGTTCTAAATTTTGCTAAAAAATAGAGAGGAGTGAAGATTAAGCGGAAGAAAATCAGGTGTAGGGAGGAAGGGTCCAAGAGAAGGGAGCACCCGGTGTCATTAAAAAAAACTCTAAATGCCTCTTTCTTTAAATTTATATTCGACGTGGCTAATGCACGGCTGGCCGCGCGATTAGCATGTGAAACACACACTTCTTCTTCCTCGCACACCAACCCCCGCCTTCCTCTTCTGCTGTCGGCCACACCGCCCATCTCCTTGCCCCGCCCTTCTCCTCGTCCTCTCCCTCGCCCTCGCCGCTGCACACCGCTCGCGGCGATCTCCTTCTTCCCCTCCCGCCACCACTATGGTGGTGGGCGTCCTACCTTGACTTAGCCTGGCCGCCTCATATGGCACCGGAACTCTAACTTTGTCTGTCGCAGTCCCCACCACCTGATCGGCCCGACTCCCCCTGCCTTTTAGATCAGGAATGTGAAAAAAGAAAAGAGAACAAACGAAAAACGTAAAAGCATAAATGACGGAGACGTAGGATGATGAGGTGGGATCAAGGCCCGAGGTCCGGTTTAGTTGCTAAAAATTTGGTAAAATGACATTGTAGTAAATTTCGTTGTTATTTAGTAATTAGTGTCCAATCATGGTATAGTCAGGTTTAAAAGATTCGTCTCGTTCATTTCGTCTAAACTGTATAATTAGTTTTATTTTTTATCTATATTTAATGCTTTATGCATGTATCAAAGATTCGATGTGACGAGAAATATTAAAAAATTTTGCAAATTTTTTTTGACTAAACAGGGCCGAGTCAGTCTCCCAGAAAGCCAGAACCATCCCCGTGCCTCGACTAGCAGATTCTACCACTTTTAAACCCCGCAAAATCCCCATCCCCTTCCCCTCTCTCTTCTCGCATTCCACCGCTCACCATGGCCGCCGCCTTCGAAGCAGCTGGCGGCCGCAAGGGTAGCTGCTTCTTGGAAGTCGGCCGCCGCGAGATCGACTCCTCCTTCCCCCGCGCCTCTTCCCGCCGAATCAGCGGCTCCGAGGTTCTTTTCTTCTCTGTTAATTTCTGTTTGATCCTGGTACTTCGAACTTCGGAATCCTTCCGGAATTCGGTATCTCCTAGTCGGTAGATGATTCGACCATGTCTGCTGGGTGGACTTTGGAAGGCAAGGCGTAGGGGTTCATATCTCTGACGGTTGGGTAGAGTACGATGCCTGGTGGGTAGGTTCTATTGTTGTTGATGTGGCGTTGAGCTTGTTTGTATCCGTTCAGCAACTTCGTTTTGGGAATTTATGGAGCTAGTGCTATAAATCTCAAATTTATGCGTCCGAATAAGACTGCCTGCCGTCTGGGTCTATAGATTACACACAGTTTTACTGCTGATGAAATTTGTGACATGGGGGATAAGATTTATACTTTTTGTTCAAGTTCCATATCTACTACAGTAGTTGGCTAGTTTCTCTCCCTAGTGTTTCTTTTCAAGCTTGACAAATGTCTTATTGGATCACATGTGTTACAAAGGTGATCCAACTCTAGCTACATTACTGATCATGATGATGATTTTTGTGGTAGTTTTGCTATATAATTGTTTCTTTCTACAATGCTGAGTTGGCTTGAATCACTGTTCTTAGATGCGGTGCTAACTGCTTGTCATTTTCGTTTTCTTCGAGGGAGTAGCATATAGTGTTGCGGATGTCTCAGTATGGAAAATTGCGTGGTCATGAAGGCTGTGTTAATACCGTAAGCTTCAACCCTGCTGGTGACCTCCTTGTGTCCGGTTCAGACGACACAAACATCATACTATGGGACTGGCTTTCTAAAACTAAAAAGCTTGTTTACCCTTCCGGCCACCACGAAAATGTCTTCCATGCTCGTGTGATGTCATTTACTGATGACAGCACCATCGTAACTGTTGCTGCTGATGGCCAGGTTTGTCTCTACCGACAATGATTTGGATGGATACATTACATTTTTTTTATGTCTCATAAGCTGTGAACAAGTTCAAGGAACTTATTACCATGATTTATTTCCTGGCACGTGAACCATGTGTAAAGAGACTGAGGTCATTGCACAGAATATCGTAATAAATTATTATGAGAAAGACAGCTGTATGTAGAATACCGTTCATCAGCCTTGTGAGTCTAAGTAACTTATGCAACACATTTGTAAACCATGTTGAGCTTCTGCCGTGGTTCTAGGTAATTTGTTTTTTAACCTAGGTGGCATGATGGCAACTATTATTCCATGCATAGAACAGCATCTATACCCTTATCTCAGCATTGCAAAAGATCCTTCACAAAAAAACACAAAGGCAAACTACAAAAACTTCTTTTTTTCTCTCAGGCTTTTAGATTCGAATCTCTTTTGTCTTCACTGGAGCAGTGCTTTCAAAAGTTAGGGCTATATATAATTAAAACTTTGTTGTTGTGGAAATTGTCCGAACATGTGAGGGCGACACCAGTGACTTTCCAATTAAAATAGGACTGCATCAGGGGTCAGCTTTGAGCCCTTATTTATTTGCTTTGGTGATGGATGAGGTCACAAGGGACATACAAGGTGATATCCCTTGGTGTATGCTCTTTGCTGATGATGTGGTGCTAGTTGACGACAGTAGGGCGGGGGTTAATCGGAAGTTAGAACTATGGAGGCACTCATTAGAGTCGAAAGGGTTCAGACTTAGTAGGACTAAGACCGAGTACATGAGGTGCGATTTCAGCGCGACTAGGCACGAGGAGGGAGACGTTAGCCTCGATGGGCAAGTGGTGGCCAAGAAGGATACTTTTCGGTATTTAGGGTCGATGATACAAAAGGATGGAGACATTGATGAAGATGTTAGGCATAGAATTTCAGCCGGCTGGTTGAAATGGCGTCAAGCTTCTGGCGTTCTCTGTGACAAAAGGGTGCCTCAGAAGCTGAAAGGTAAGTTCTATAGGACGGCGATTCGTCCGGCGATGTTATACGGTGCTGAGTGTTGGCCTACAAAAAGGCGACATGTCCAACAATTGAGTGTAGCAGAGATGCGTATGTTGCGTTGGTGTTGTGGGCACACAAGGAGGGATAGAGTCCGGAACGACGATATTCGGGATAGGGTTGGGGTGGCACCAATTGAGGAGAAATTGATTCAACATCGGTTGAGATGGTTTGGACATGTCCAACGGAGGCCTCCTGAGGCGTCGGTGCGTAGTGGAGTTCTAAAGAGGGCCGATAATGTAAAGAGCGGTAGAGGTCGACCTAAACTAACTTGGGACGAGTCCGTTAAGAGAGATCTTAAGAAGTGGAATATCTCCAAGGATTTAGCTATGAACAGGAGCGCTTGGAGATTGGCAATCAACGTGCCTGAACCGTGACCTTTTTTTTGTCTTGTGCACTTTATGTCCCTTTATGTGTCTCCCTGTTTCTCGTCTCTTTTGGGTTTCATCTCTAGCCTACCCCAACTTGCTTGGGACAAAAGACTATGTTGTTGTTGTTGTTGTTGTTGTTGTTGTTGTTGTGGAAATTGTCCCACAAATGCTTGCATGCATATGATCTTTGTGACTGTGTCCTGAAGCATTTGTGTTGCTTGACTAGCACTGTTTCTTGCAGTACATAATATTGGAAATGATTTTACTGGCTACCAGCTCCTTGTACTCCATGCTAAAACATCATGGATATTTTTCTCTTCATTGCAACCAAATAAACCACTTCTGCCACCCAGGTACGAGTAGGACGACTGAAGGAGGGCGGTGAAGTCACAACGAAACTAGTTGGGGAGCACGATTCCCGGGTGCATAAGATGGCTATTGAACCAGGAAGCCCTTACATATTTTACAGTTGTGGAGAGGATGGCTTGGTACAGCATGTATGTCACTAGGCCGCCACTATATGCTAATATACGCGATTAGTGCAGTGGGATTAACTTGTTTTTCCCCCCCTTACAGTTTGACTTAAGAAGCGATTCAGGAACAAAGCTTTTCACCTGCTATTCTTTCTTGAATGACAGACGCCGTGTAAGACTGAATAGCATTGCCATTGACCCGCAGAACCCTTACTATTTTTCAATTGGTGGTTCTGATGAGTATGTACGGTTGTATGACATGAGGAGATTCCAGTTGGATGATTCAAGAAACATTAACCAGCCTGTAGATACCTTCTGCCCTAAACACCTTATTAAAGGCGGGAAGGTACACGTAACCAGTATTGCATATTCCTATGCAAGGGAGATACTTGTATCATACAATGATGAGCTTATCTATTTGTTCCAACAAAATATGGGTCTCGGTCCAAATCCTGTGTCAGTAGAGCCAGAGTTTTTCGACATGCTTGATCAGCCACAAGTATATTCAGGTCACAGGAATTTTCGAACTGTTAAGGGAGTCAGTTTCTTTGGACCACATGATGAATATGTTGTGAGTGGATCAGATTGCGGGAATGTATTCATATGGAGGAAGAAGGGAGGTGAATTGATGAGGATGATGAATCGTGACAATAGTGTAGTTAACTGCATTGAACCCCACCCGCATTTCCCGTTCATGGCTACTAGTGGGATTGATAAAACTGTTAAGCTTTGGACTCCTGCATCGAAAAGAGTGATGTCTCTGCCTAAAAATGCAAAGCAAGTAAGTTGTTTCTACTAATGCAAGTGCAAGTGATTATGGAGTTGTACTTGATACATTTCCTCCCATTTTACGTCTGACATTGTATTCGTTTCATTTCTTAACAGATAATAGTCTCTAATGAACGTGGGAGAGAAGTTGATGCTTCTCGAGCTGAAGTGACACTTTCATCTGATGTTATCATGCATGTGTTGAGGTTACATAGGAGACAGTCTGATCTGCATATGGAGAATGAATCAGCTAGTGCAGATTTGGCCAGTGATGACGATGAGGCTTTCTACATTGGATTTGGCGATGCGGAAAGGAGCCAAAGGGAAAACTCTGATCCCAGGGAATGCATTGTGACATAGCTAAAACAACTGGTGAATTTTTTCTTTGCTACCTGGCCCTGGATCCATGCTGGAGCAAACTGGATAGGTCTTTTAGATTGCAGTCCTACAAACCAAGGTGTGCTGAATGGGCGTCGTACACATGGAGGAGCAATACTGGTCACAGGTTGTGATGCTTAGTGGAGAAACTAAACGGGTTGGGCCACATCGTCCACTCGTTTATTCTGCTGTAGTTTTAACAAGCATGTTCAGTTTTCTCAATTGCCGTATACCTAGTCTAGTAAAATAAATTGTGCCCCCAGCTTGTGTGATTATGAACTGAAAACCTGAATTGTAGTGATAATCATGAATAATGTACAGAGGTTTTCCTTGGTGTGGAAATATTGAGAATTTTTTTTTAAAAAAAAACTCGATCTGCGGTGGCTAGACAGTCCTCGGGTATTCCGGCTTAAGAAGATCTTCTCACACAGATCGAGAAAACATCTAAACCCTTGCTCCATCTATACACAGCGACACCGTAGCTCCGTGAGATGAGCTGGTCATAGACGTGTGCTTTGGATGTGGGGCATACGAGGGAGATTTTTCCCCCTTGGTCGTTGCGGCCGAAGCCACACATAAAGAGTGAGTTCCTTGGTACTCGAACTCTGATCACCCTAAGAGGGAGGTGCTGAGCCTGCATAGCCTGCACTGGCCACTCGGTCAGCCAGACCGTTCCTGAAATATTTAGAATTTTGTTGTTTCATCTCTCTGGCAATACATTCTCTTACATAATCTGGAAGTACAGTCTCTGGCATTTCCGTCTGCTGTAACTCGTACGTTCCGAGCCAACGTCCTGGACTCCTGTTTGGCAATTTTGCCTATAGAACTAGAGCATATGTACTCCCGATGGGGGAATATGTTTTGTGTTTTCAAACGTGACAGCGATTGCTGTATGTTGTGAACTCATATGATACTCCCCTGATCCACTACCGCAAATGCGATATTACTGGGGACTTCCTGCAGCAGATTCAGATGAGCCGCAGGAAGTTTTTGATTGGCCTTCTGTTGCTGATGACACTGACGGGAGAGGTCCTTTTCATGTTCAGGACGGAATTGCAAGACCGTGACGGCAGGACAAGGATGCCCAATCACACATCCAAGGTCTATCGAGCACATCCAAGACCGTTCTGGCTTTCTCTCAAGATGTTTAGCTTTTCGGGAAAGGCCCGGAGCAAGGGAGCATTTCCGAGGAAGCGGACAGGAAAAAGGAGATGGTTTTCCCTGGAGATCAACGTCACAGGTCGGCGGTCACGACTGCCGCAGCTCTCGTCCCGGCGCGAACAAGCGCTGTGGTCGCCTATTCATGTGATCCACTCATCCACACGCCGCCGCGCGTGCCTGATGGGCGAGGGAAGTTTGGCACCCTGCACTTTCTGTCTGTCAAGTGCGTCTGTACGTGTTTCGCGTGGCCGCCGCCGCCGACGTCGAGGCGTCAGGTCGCAAAACGCTAGCGCGAGCGAGCGCTTGGCACGGTTCGCTGGGCTCGAATTTTACCACCACGAGCCTCCCGGCCTTTACGTTTTTTTTTTTGCTTGGACAGGCCCAAAAAAACACAAACAACACTTTTCAGAGGCCCATTCCCTCGTTCACGATTGAACCGGGAAATTTGTCGGTGTACAATACAAGACTTCGTGCTGTCTTTACAAGAAGCAGTGGAAATGCACGTGCGACACGCACGTGGCTATAAAAGTATTTTGTAACCAATCGTCTTAGATTTAAATATTTTCCATTTTTACTTAAATTCTAATCCCAATCTTATCTTGTAATAAAAGGAAATATATTTTTGACCATAATACATACCAAATAAATACTTTAGTTATCCTTGAAACACGGATTGGATATTGCACCAGGCCACTTGATTACTCATCATATAGTATTTAAGAAACAGAAAATGAAGATTCAAGAGATAACAGGTTTGGCTATTATGGCCAAAGGTTAAAATAGTACTCCATTTACCAAATTATAAAACGCTTTGCCTTTCTACGTACAAAGCTTTTGTTATGCATTTAGATATATATTATGTCCAAATGCATAGCAAAACAATGTATCTAGAAAACCAAAACTGTGATGCAAGCATTTCTTTCTGAGTTCAGTTACATGTTTCGATAATTCCATTGAGTGCAGATGTATGTATTATGGCAAAATGTGTCTCAGTATATAAATTATAGCCCAGTAGACTTGACCAGAACAAGATAAATGACTTAGCAGTACCAAGTCAACTTGTTCAGTTTGTTTCTTTCAGAGTTGCAGCCACACTGAAAGAATAACTACCCTTTATACATCTAGGTTTCACCTCAGACATTAGCATATCGTCTTCCTTGGACCACCCACCTAAACAAAGAAAAAAGAAAAAGCAACTGATGATAGTGGCAAAAAAATTACACAGTATTATAACAGCCTGCTCAGGATGAGTGACATTGTTCCTAGGAGCTTTCCTAGCTGGCTTCAGGACGGGGCGCACGACTACAGGTTCAGCAGGGAGCTATGGCATTATGTAGAACCACCAATCGGGATCAGATCAAGTCCACTGGCTCATAATTAATTGTGCAACATTAGTCATTGCAAAGTGAATATAAGAGATGTCTCAGACCTGAAGAATAAGCGCCACGACAGAGAAAATGTTCCCCATTGGGAATAGTTCAACAACTTGGTGCTGACATTGAACACAATTACGAATGGTCTGATCTTAATTTTTTTTCAAGCTATTGCTGAATAACTATAACAAAAGATCTATTTATTTGGAAAATTAATCTAAGTTCAGACAAAGTCTACCCCAACCATTGTTCTCTCACAATACCATCCTCAATCATTTATTGTAGTTACAAAAGCAAATGGTTTTAACCAGAGTAATGTATTTATATTAATCACTCAAATGCTGAACAACAAGGAACATATGGAACACCATTCTTTCCCGACGTGAATCATCAGGAGAGCACCACAAACTCAATCTATCAAGTAACAATTTCGAAAATATGCACTGAAGCGTCAGGATTCAGGCAGCACAAACACACCCAACAAATGGTGGTCAAGGACATACCAGAAAAAAGCATTGACGTCGCTCTTGATATCAAGTGGCAGAGTAGTACAACTTAGTGCTATCAAATTGCATCTAGTTAGACCCCTCAAGTACCAAAGAGAAGAGGTAATAGTATCAGATTTTCCATATCAAAAATCATTTTGGTAGTGCACAAAGTTGTCTGCTTAATACTCACATAGGACAGGAAAATAACAGGCAATGCTACTGCCTATTGTCTGAAACTCTGAATACAAAGCTAGTGCAACTTACAAGAAATAAACAAAATACCAGACAATTTTAGAAACTTTTATCATCCAGTGAGTTTTCCATGCAGTTTTTTTTTTAACACTGGGTTTCTTCTAGGACATATGTCTCTCTTGGAATGGATGAAGTCACTATAGAAATACCACTTTAGTTGTAGAATACAGGCCGTGCTGGTTTGACGGTTCAATTGCTGGACTACCTCTACAAAAAAAATTGTGACACTTTTTATTGTTGAGAAAACAAAAAAAATACTAACACCTCTAAAAGGTGGGTCATTCTACACAAGTTCTATACTACCTCGCAGTATGAAGCTGTGGAGAATAAGAATAGGAAGGTAAAATGCAATGTTTTCACTTATTTACAGGTTCCTGTCTAGGTCTATTAGTCTGTTGAATTGCGAAGTTCTTTTCTTTAGTCAACATGGAAATCAAAGGTGCAGCCTGAAACGCAAATCTGTTGAATTGTCAAGGGGTCAAACACCTGTGACGCTGCGCTAGGCTTTGATCTGACCACGTCCTCCTATGCCCTTGTGTATCAGGCATTGGATAAAGGGGAGAGGCAAATCAATCAGATCCGCACTGTGAAAAGCGAACCCATACCTATTTTTCATTCTCGTACTGTCAACAGAGCACTTGCTCTGAGTTTTTAATCCCTCAAACAGATCACGAAAATATGTGCAGCCGGTATAGTCAGATATCCATATTAAATATATGAGAAAGCTTTGCTGATAAAATATAAATACACAAGTTCTATACTACCTCGCAGTACGAAGCTGTGGCAAATAAGAATAGGAAGGTAAAATGCAATGTTTCACTTACTTAAAGGTTCCTCTCCAGGTCTATTAGTATGTTGGATTGCAGAGTTCTTTTCTTTAGTCAACATGGAAATCAAAGGTGCAGCCTGAAACGCAAATCTGTTGAATTGTCAAGGGGTCAAACACCTGTGACGCTGCGCTAGGCTTTGATCTGACCACCTCCTCCTATGCCCATGTGTATCAGGCATTGGATAAAGGGGAGAGGCAAATCAATCAGGTCCGCACTGTGAAAAGCGAACCCATACCTATTTTTCATTCTCGTACTGTCAACAGAGCACTTGCTCTGAGTTTTTAATCCCTCAAACAGATCATGAAAATATGTGCAGCCAGTATAGCCAGATATCTATATTAAATATATGAGAAAGCTTTGCTGATAAAATATAAATTTAATAATAAGATATTATACCATCCGGCAAATACCCAGATTAAATATATATAAGAAAGTTTTGCTGATAAAATATAAATTTAATAATAAGATATTATACCTTCCGGTGTTTGAAATCAAATCTAAAAACAAAATGGCATTAGGAAACTTCTCCTGAGGCTATGGCATTAACAGCAGGTGCATTCCTTGGACCTGTTTGAGACCAATAATATTGTGTTAGAAATTCACAACGTAATATAATACAGATCATGGTGCTATCTTACAATCCGGGAGGTCTGCAAGTAATAATATATAGCGAACATTGCTTTCCATAGCCAAAATAAATACTGAATGTGTAGTTAAATGTTTAGTTTGCTAATTGTTTTGAGCGACTAAAATTTATGCAAAGGACATATTGTCTGGAAGCAAGATAAAAATGTATACAGTAGTACAACAAAAGGAATAATTCATGCCCCAGAACATATTGTTTCAAAAATCAGATCCCGTAAATAATTAATTACGGACAGAAAAAAATACAAGGTTTGGTGAAATCGCTGGTTACGGGCAAGCATGACATCAGACACGCCTGAAAAAAAGCTTAGTCAATTTCAAGTGCGAGTAAATAAAACCAAAAAATAAAATTCGAAAGGGGAAGAGGAGCAAGCAAGGAAGGAAACTAATCGAAAATTAGGGAGGCGTAACGCAGGGAGTAACACGGGCACGCCCCGCCATGCCACCGCCGCCGAGGATGACGTACTTGGAGTGCTTTTCCGATGCCATGCCTCCCGCCGAATCGAACTGTATTAGGCCTACTCGGATTCGATCAAACTGGGAGAAGCAACCTGGGAAACACAAGATGACAGCGGGGCTCGGTGTTGGCGCAGAGGCGGCGGGGTTTGTTGCCGACGGGACTCGAGTGGTGGTGAGCCCATTCATTAACGTTGCCGCCGTCGTTGGAGGGGTCGGGGGAGGGGAGGGGAGGTGCCGATTGGGGGAGGAGGAGATAACCGTCCCAAGCGGTGGCGGCGCGGCCGCACGGGATGAGCGAGGAGGGATAGTCGATACAAGCGGGTTAGGCTATCCGTCCTGTTGACCTCTATTTCCATCTTAAAAAAATATTCTATTATTATCTACTTTATATATATTTCTTTCACACCCGTGTTATCTTTATCCAATATTCTATATCCACTATTTCATAGTTTATTCTTCTCTCTCCTTCATTCTCTCTCTTACCAGCTCTATCTGTGGTCATAAGTTTTTCATAGCTTTATATTTATGTGCATAATGGTTAAGAATTTCTGTGTTTTTTTTAATAAAATCACTAAATAAAATAATTTCCGCTGCATCCTGTTTAATAGTTTCTGGAGAAGACGGTTGTCGTTTAATAGTTTGTGAAGGGGACCGCCGCTGAGATTTGAAGCCTTTGGTTTCTGTTGGATTTTTTTTCCGCATGAAGATACTCCGTAGGCCCTAAAAATGTTCTAATGTATCGGCGTCTGCTTGGCTGGCAGCCTAAATCACAACTCGCTGTTGTCAAAAAAAAAAAAAATCACAACTCGCATGGGACAACGGCAGAACAGAGAACCGTAAGCAACTAGTATGACATAACACCAATTACGTTCCAGCAATTGCAGTGCTGTCGTCTTCCGATCAAAGAAAGAAGGAAACAACAAACAATGCTGTGATACACATTTCTGCCCCAACTACGTACACAACTTTGCTTGCAGTAGCAACGCACATTCAACACCATCCACCGATCACCACTCCAAAACAAGTCACATCAACTACTTTTGGACAGAGAATCCTCTGCTCTCTTCTCTTGCATACAGCATACATACATGTCCTCCAAGCACAGCGGCCGTCCCCGCGGAGTCCTCCTCGCCGTCTCACTTCTCACGGTCAGCAAGAGGTCGATCCAGAACTCCACCTGCAACATCCATCGTTCACGCGCACCGTCCAAGTCAGGAGAAGAGCACAACACGCTAGCAGTAGCAGCCTATGTCTTGGAGGAGAGTTCCACTTACGCCGCAGCCGTAGCGCAGGAAGACGCCGACCGGCGGGAGGAAGATGGCGAGGAGCAGTCGCCGACGCCATTGTCCGCCTCTGTCTGACTCTCACTCACGATGCGCCTTCTTTCTCTGAAGGAGAAGAGCCGCCTGGAAACTGTGTGCCTGGCGTGGCGAAAGGTGGCACGCGCCCGTTTATATAAGCGTACTTGGAGGGCGTTTCCATAGTAGCAACTGCGCTCTGATTCTAATTCCACCGGGACAGAGGGTGTACGTGTCCGCGGCAGGGGTGGTTTCGCCCCACGTCGGCGGTTCTTCCGTGCGGGACTCGGGCGCCCAAGGCCGCAACTGCACAGATCATCACACGCGGGTAAACTCTGCTTTCAGTGGCCTCTTTCTGGTCCGTGAAACTTGGCCCGATCCACCTGATCTTGGTGTCGGCGTCTGCTTGGCTGCTGGCAGCTGGCTGCTTGCTGTTGCTGATTACGATCGTAACAGGGGCCTAACGGAGAGTTGGCCCGCGGTTTATTCTGCTTTTGCACTTCCAACACCTGGCGGTTCATCTTTATTGCCGTACATGTGTATTTTTTGAAAAAGGAAATTTTTAATTTTTGGCTCAGTAAGAGGTTTTCGCTCAACCAGTCATCGTTATTATGAAGTTTTAGCCTCTGGTTGATGAAGAGGAGCTTTTTTTTAGGGAACTGGAGGGGCTTCGCCCCTACAGTGAAAATTTATTAATGAGTAAGAGTTAAAAGAACTTTTTTTTGCGATCACGCCTAGGCGCGTTTTTCATTAAGAGGAATAGAACGAATCTTACAAAAGATCGGTAGCCAAAGGTTACCGAGGCCTCCTCCCACCAAGATGAAAATTTATTAATGAGTAAGGTTTGCTTTGAGGAAGGTTTTTCATAGGTTACCTAGGCGTTTTTCATTAAGAGGAATAGAACGAATCTTACGTCTGATACTGACTCTGTGGCGGAGTAGCTGCAGTTCTTTGAGGAAGGTTTGCTTTGCAAGCTGGTACATTTGGTTGCAAACCTTTTGAAAATGAGGTCATTTCTTGACGACCATATCGCCCAACAGAGTAAGATGATTGCTGGCATGAAGAACTGGGTTTAGATAGCATCCTTTATAACATTCAGTATATCAGGGAAGTCTGCATTGGGTGGTAGATGGACAACAATAAATTCCCAACACTGCTTTGCAAAACGGCACTGAAGGAGAAGATTTTTTTTTTTAGAAAAGGAACTGAAGGAGATCACACAGGACACAGTTGTAGGATGGTAGCTGCATGTTTCTCCGTTTTAGAATGTTTCTTGTGCTAAGCCTGTTCTTGATTAAAAGCCAAAAGAAAACCTTATGTTTGGGTTGACAGAAGCAGTCCCAAATCCAATTATGAGATTCATGAGTTTGTTAAGTTCCCCAAGATTCTGTAAGTACTTAGCAGTTGCTACTTGCTAGTGCTACTTATCCAAAATACTTGCTGAATTATCAGGTCTGTACTTGAGCAAAAAGTGAACTAACAGTCTAAACTTACAGCTAGGAATCTGTCTGAATAAACAAAGGGCATTACCTTGCTGAGGCAAAAATTATATCTGACCACCGAATGAGCAGCCCCAAATTAGAATGTCCAATTTAGTTCAGTTTTGAAAGATAGAAAAGCTCAGTCCTGAAGACAAAGAATGTTTGCAATCTTTTTTCAGTTCTGCCATCTCAAAGAATATTATATCTTATTGCAACTGCAAGAGCAGCAGGTCTCTGCCATCCTGTTTCCTGAACAAATCCGGACAGCATTTGGACAGATGAAAAATGTAGGTTATCTTGGTTCTAGAGCCTCAACTGAAGACAAAGTTGAAGTGCCATTTGTGGAGAAATATCAGTTATGCAAAAGTACAGTGTACCAATGCTAAATTCTGCAGAATAAGCATTCTATATAGGGATCCAGAGGCTCTCTAAACCACTGGTAATCAAAGGAATTTGATGCCAGTAGAGTTGGTCGACAAGAGATACGACGATAGCTTCATGGTGAAGAATTGGTCGACAATAACCACAAGATTCGTGTCAATGGATGGATGCAGTGTGATCATATGGAGATATGCCGTTATAATCAAACAAATAAAGGAAACTATTTGCAACGTTTTTTTTTAATCTCCATACGTTATGTGTACAATAGGTCGGGCTAACTTGCTAGTTTTGGGTGGTTTAAAGGCAAACCACAATGCTGCCCTTGATAATGTATATACATACATCCAACGAAGATGTGGACACACTACACATGCCTGGTATACGACATCCCATATACCGCGCGTCGGGCTTCTGCCGCCAATACCCCGGCCCCGACGGCGACAGCATGTGGCGAAATGCAGCTGTCAACGGAATCAAATGGCCCGTCCCGTCTCATAAAACTAGCAGTCTAGCACTACGTGCAGCTCCCCACGGCCACTATCTCGTCTTTCAGCGTCTTCCTGCTGCCCTCATGCTTGCTCCCGGCCTTCCCGGCCTTTTTCAGCGTCTGCCATGAAGCAACGCGTCAGCTAATTCATCAGGGCATCACAGGTTCAATCAGAAGCAAATATATTCAGGCACGGCGCAGGAGAACGTGCGTAGAGACAGTGAGACACTGACCTTCTTAAGCAGCATGTCTGTCTGCCGCTCCATTTCTCGGATCTGCTCCATGGTCATGCCGTACCACTCGTCGATCCACGCGAAGCACAGCCGGTGGCATGCCAGGAACAGCGCCCTCTCCCCCTGTGTGAACGAAACGCACACACTGCATTAGCGCAGAGCTTCTGGATCCTCTCGACAAAGAGAGGAGAAATCTCTGAACTTCTGAACATTGTGCCGTCCTGCTTGGCTGGCAGGTGCAGACTGACTGACGAACTGGCGAAGTGTTCTTATTCATTCAGAGAATGCCAATCTATCAGCAGGGCGTGATATATCGGCATACCGCAATGATGCAATCTTCGAGCCGTTCGCCGAGGCCCCATATAGGGGCATCCATGATCACCAGCTTGTATGTGGTCATCACCGGAACGCATGAATCCTGCAGAGGGAACAACATGTACATGCATATGTGTGATAACGTGATATGTCACTTGACAACAGCAGTACCAGGCTTCTGAACGGCAACATTGTCCATTGGGCATTGGCATATATACTAATTGAGAAATCTGTGTTGCTCCATACCATCCATCCCTTCAGAAGAGGGCCTCGTTCTGTTCGTTGTGACTTGAAGGTTGTCAGATCGACATTTGGAGCACCGATCACCTTACTCCAGTAGTCTCGTGATATAGATGCGATGTCGATGATCTCAACTTCTCTTGCGGCTAACTGCTCACTTGTCAAATTGTGCACCTGGTGCACATTAGTACACTCATATTAGTACTCTGATATTCTTCTCGTTTTCTGAGACTGGGATTTTGAAGTGTGGTTATTAAAGACAACTAACATTTTCAGAGCAACCGTTGTCGGGTCTGGTTACAGTGTCAATGGTGAGTGAACACTTGCTGAAAAGTGGGCACTGATGACAAATGATGAAGAAAGCCAAGTTAGCCTGAAGTATTCAGTTATCAATGTAGGGTTCAGGTTTTGAGTAGCACTTCTGAATACCTTGATCACTAGTGTGCAAGTCAGAGTAGATGGAGTTCAGGCCATCATGAAAACACAATGGAACAACTTGAGCGCACATTCTCACCGAGTATTACATTACAGAGTCTGTTCTAAAATGTCCAAAGTGAAAATTGCTAACCTGTTCTGCTCTTTGGAAATGCACACCAAGAGTCCTCATGCACTGTGAGAGCGCTGGCAGGTGCAAAGCCCTTCATCCATGATGGAATTTTGCTGCACATAATTTTTATTTTAATCGTTGTCAAGGTTCCTTACAATGTTCATAAAATAAGCCTTAATAATTATGCTTCTGAAATAGATATGGATATAATTTCGATGCATTTGTGCATTGCACCGAATAAGTGGCTGTAGTTTAGTGGTAAGAATTCCACGTTGTGGCCGTGGAGACCTGGGCTCGAATCCCAGCAGACACAGTTTTTTCTCTTTTTTAATCTAATAAAATAAAATAGAAGGTACATACAAACCTCTGCAAGTGATAATTTTTTTAATCTAAAAAGAAGATACATACAAACCTCTGCAAGTGATAAACGTTTTTCAATCTGAAAGAAGGTACATACATACCTTTGCAAATGATAAATTTTTGAGGTGAATTGGCCCTTGCCAAGCTTCTCATCCTCAAATGGGACTTGCTGCAGTACCTCTACACCCTCCTTGCTATTTGTGTTTTGCTGCTCCATCTTCATGATGGTGTAGCTCAAGCCTATTTCATACTGTAACACGAGAATTCAGCTTCAGCAGTTCATTTGTCAACTCAAACACAGGAATGCAAAATCATCATTCGAAAACTTTCTATTTTGCTCTTGGGTCATCATACCTCTTCCATCGACATGGGCATGACGATCCGGCTTTGCGCAAGAATGAAGTAAAGGTATACACAAATTCATACAGAAAACATAAACTTGGGTAGAAAAAATCATACAGAAAAAATAAACTTGGGTTGAAAAACTGTTAACACAAGAGCTTGGGGAGGATACAACTCTTTGATCTGAACCATGGCAAAAGTAGTACGAAGACCAGCAAGTCTGATGGTTTCCTGAGTTGCTGCTGAGAGGGAAGGGGAGGAAGGCTTTTGCCTGTTTTCCTGTTCTAATGTTGTTTGTTGCTTGAAGAAGGCAATGGACGTAGCAAAGGAACAACTTTTAATCCAACATTTAACCTTCAAACTTCTTACGCAAATTCCCTCCTATAAATGTGAAATCCTATATGCTCCCAGCGGTTGCCCAATACGTAGAGTCGTAGAGTGCTAGTACCCACAAAAGTTTAGACTTGGGAACCGGCAAAAGGGATTTTATCCATAAAGTGCTAAACTGAAGTTATAGGAGGGCAGATGTGCAAAGAACCCTGAAAACGGGGCTTGTCTACATCAAACGAGCTGTGAGGTGGGTAGTTTACGAACGTCACTGGTTACCTTTATGAAAACGTATCTTGCATTCCCTCAAAAAAAAAACGTATCTTGCATTCTTGCAGCTGATGGAAAAAGGGAAGATGCTGGCATCCACCCGGCCGCCCACACAATTGTGCCCACTCCTTTCCGTTCTTTCGCCAGGGGGAGAACACTTGGCCAGGAGGAATTTATGCCTTGAAAAGACACCGTTCTATCACGTACTAATCATTTATACTTAAAAAAAACGTACTAACCATGAATCTTGGCTGTTGATTGCCTGATCTAGCGGCCCTAGTTCGTTGCAACAGGGATTGTCAATTCGCCAAGCAGGCTTCATTCAGAAGCGTGGTCTCCGCGACAGCGGACGTCGCGCAGCGGATCTTCAATGAGGGCGGGCAGTGGATCGACGCGGGCTTCTCGAGTCTCTCGGCCGTCATGGCGTTGCTGTCCAGAGCAGGTGTTGTCGCAAGATCGACCGCCGAATAGTCCATTCTGTTTCTGTAACTGCTCGATGAAGGTTGTTAGCCCTGCTAACGTGGTCGCTTGCCACGCGCAAACGATTCAGGGTAGCAGGCCTAACAGTCACCTGTAACAAAAATTCCTTTCGAAAAAAACAACAGGCTTCAACTCATGGCTTGTGAAATACTCCCTCTGTCCTAAATTATAAGTCATTTCAAGAATTTGAGAGAGTCAAAGCATTTTAAGTTTAACCAAAATTATAGAAAAAATTACAAAGATTTATGACATCAAGTAGATATACTATAGAAATATAATTAATGAAGAACCTAATAATACTTAGTTTGTATCATAAATGTTATTATTTTATACCATATAAATTTAGTCAAACTTGAGATGTTTTGACTCTCTAAGATTCTTGGAATGACTTATAGTTTGGAATAGAGGGAGTAGCGGCAAAGCGACTTTAAGCATGAACTGCTGGTGTTAAATAGTCTAGCATTTTTTTTATGGATGACTTTGGAGAAGTTTCAGCTCAGTTTGTGCTCCTTAGAATTTATTCAACAGCGGTTCAGCACCATCCGTTTCTCAAAGGATCGCTCAGTACGAAGATCCTGCCTTAAATTTCAAGGTAGGTGCGAATATAAGGTTGATAAGTACCTTTGTGTGTTTGTTTTGTGATGAGTGATTGTCAATGTGATCTACGAAGTAGGTTGAGTGGTGATTAACCCTACCATGGCGAAAGCTATGTGTGCATGTCTCTTGGCTCATGATATGCAGGTGTGGAGCACGGAGGCGGCAGTCGACGGCGAGGTGAAGGTCAAGGAGGACGTGCCGTGCCGACGGACCGGAAGTGGTGAAGGGCGGACGTGAGGCTTGGACCGAGGGACCAAGAGGCCGGGTAACTAGCCGCGGTGGCTGACACTTGGGACATCGACGAGTGCAAGTGTACATAGTGATGAAGACGGCGTCAGCCAAGTCAAGATGGAGACGATGGCGTCGTGGCACTTGGCGGGAGGCCGGTGGGCCAAGTCAAGGAGGAAGGCAAAGGCGTCATGCTTGGCGGGAGGTCGGACACGCGTCGACATCGGGGGTTTGGTGGTTTCGTCCTCAAAACCATCGGCGGAGGACGCGTATGGAGTACGCTATTCGCGAGCGGTTTGATGGTTTGGGCCTCAAAACCATCGGTGGCGGGTTTACGGGTTTGGGCCTCAAAACCCGGGCAGAGGTTCCGAGGAGGAACGGACGGCACGTGGCGGCATTGGGGAGTTCGCGTCGAGGCGAAGCTACCGGTGAAGAGGTGCGGTGGCCGTCGGATGAAGATGACACTGGGTTGGACCTTTACGCCCTTGGGCTAAATGGTTTAGCTCATTTGTATCTAGGGGCATTTGGGGGAATGTAAAATAGCCCTGTTAAATAGAGGATGGCAGCCCTCTTGCCTCCTCTTCTCTCCTACCTCCTCCATTTTCATTTTCTCCTTTAGGGTTTCCCCTTCTCTAGGTGCTTATGTGAGAGAGGTCCACTAATCCTCTGGTTAGTGTAAGAACCATGAATCTTTGAGGGAATGGTGGCCCTAACCACCTCGTGTCCTCCGGTGTTCGGAGTTTTGAATCAATTCGTGTGTTCTTGATGTGTTCTTCGCGTTCTTCTTCTTTCCCCTCTCGTTCTTGAGCCGATTCTTCGTTTCTAGACCATTTTGGTTCATTCTTGTTACCTTGATTTGAGCTATGACGTGAGTCGAGCCTTTCCACCGAAGGAAATCAACCAATTCCTCACGAGCTCGCAGATCGGGCGATTTCTTGGTCTAGGTCTCAAGAACCGGTGCTTTTTCATTTTTCTTCGATTTCTCGTGATAGGCTTGAAATTGGGTGTTGATGTCTTGAAGATATCTTCTTAATACTCCCAAAAACCTACCTGCAAAGTTTCAAGTCAATCCGAATTGTTTTGATCGAGTTTTGACCTGTTCTTCCTTGGTTCGTGCTGCTGTTTCTGGACAGCGCTGAGCCTCCGCGAAAAACGCGGAACCTCCGGGCCGTGGAGCCTCCGGGCGAAAACGTGGAACCTCCGGGACGCGGAGCCTCCGGGAAAAAACGCGGAACCTCTGGGACCTGCTGCTGAAAATTTGTGTTTGAGCTTTTCGAGTGCTCGTTTTGAGATCCGTCTTTTGCATTGATTGTCTAGCGTCTCAAGGATCTTTTTCTAAGTGTTCTTGTCACCAGTTGGCATGGGTACTTTGGTTTGAGAACTCGCTTCCTCTCCATAGAAGTTGAGTATCTCTTTTTCTGACTCTCGGTTGAGTTTTTGTTCCGTGCTCGTTTGTGGTGTCCCGCTGTGTTCCTAGAGAACATCCACTCACTAGTTGGGTCGTGGACATCATGGTGTTTTGTTTGCACTTTTGGTGGTGATTTTAGGACAGTAGCCAATTATTTTTGAAAGAAATTTTCGGCTCCCATTCACCCCCTCTGGTCGTCGTTTTCGGTCCTTCGGTAGGAGACTAGGAACAAGGTTTATCAGATGAATCTAAAAAAAAGGTTTATCAGATTACTTGAGCTGTGTCACAGAACCTCATAATTACGATGGCCCACAAGTACACTTCATTGTCATAACGACCTCTGACAGTCGTACTTATGTTCACCATAACTTAAAAGGCCTGCTTTCCTCCGAACAGGATCCAATCACAGGAGTATTGCAATATTACAACAGTTTATTCAAAATATTCAACAGAGTAAAGTAGCGGAAGTCTTACAATAACATAGATTACAAACCAGTTTTCAAACTTCAAACCTTATGTAACATTATTACAAACCATTAGTAGAGAAGTATCGGTAGTAACTTTATTACATCACACAAGCGAGATGCCTTGCCCAAAGGCCACACAATCTACTCGTCGTCACTGTCTTCAACCACGACGGTCATGCAACAAGGCTCGAAGCAGACTTGTTCATGAACCGCACCTGCAACAAGGGGTTAACAAACCCTGAGTACGAGAGTACTCAACAAGACTTACCCGACTAGGACAAAGACTCCAAGGGCATGCTAGCTTTAGGGAATCAAGGTACGGGTAATCAAGAATCAAATTTTCTTTTGCAGAAAAGCTTACTAAGGTAAGTCCTTATCTTCAATATTTTACTTTTACCATTGATGGTTCATTAACCAATTCTAGGTGATCCTAATCTAGATCAAAGTAATTATCATTAAAACCTTTCTCATTCTTTCTTTCAATTCCAGTTCTTAACTACGATGTAAGTCAGGCGATCGAGTCTCCATAACCGAGGAGCAACGACGATTCGAACCGATTATACCCAGCTGGGGATCTCTAACTTCACGACATATGTAGAACCGAATCTTGCATATATCAACCCTCATTTAGATCTCCCAAAACCAGAACGTGTCCATCGCCACCCGAGAGTACAGTACTCCTCGAACCCGACCAAATTCTAGCCCCGAGGGTACACGCTACTCTCGCCATCTCTCTACTCCCAGTGCGAGGTTAGACGTTCTCGTAATGGAATCACCAACATTTTGGGCTTACCCAAGGCATGAGGTTAGTTGCAAAGTCTCGAACACAACAGGCTTACAACGAACGGGCCTTAACTGACAAGGCGGAAACAATACATTGAGACTCCTTTCCCAATGCATGTTAGCAGTGGCCAAACCACCCGCCCGATCTTTCAAGTTCATTCTCATATTTCAATATTCATTCGATATGCCGTCATGGCTATGTAAACATTTCATTTAAAAGCTTAACTTCTAAGCATAGCAAAGCATACTACGCATTTTCAGTAAAAACAGGTATCAAGGTTGATATCGCAATAATCAAGGATGATAATGCAGCAATTAGGTTATCACTCAACTCCTAATTACCTAATGCAATAAACCATAATATAAAACAATAAACCATTTGTAAAATTCAAGGTAGGGTTTAAATGCACCGGGGCTTGCCTTGCTCGGACACGACGACTGACTCAGACCCGAGAACTCCACCGCTCGGTCCGAAACTCACTGACGATCGCTCTTCTCCGGAAGCTTGATCGATGACTTCGGCTTCTTCGAAAGCGGAGACTACACAAATACATAACATGCTTTAACATGATGCTCGATGATAAACATGATGCTTGATGATAACATGCTACGAGTTACGACTGGAGTACAACTTCCTTCGTGGTACAGTCGCAAACTGAAAACCTACTAACTAGTAGCGACGATTCCAGCGATACCAGCTTTTAACCTAACAAGTTACTAACGAGCTCAATCATGAAATTAAGGTGCCAAAGATCACCAAAGGGTAGTGACCTAAGGACATCACTCAATCAAAAGGCACACAACACTTAAAGTTCTCAAATTAACATTTATTTTCTATTTAACTAATTAGGGCATAATTAGGAGTTGATCGAATTTTACCTAATCAAGCTCAAACTTTTTCTATAGGTTAAGAATGAATTACAACAGTGTTATAATAAATTTCATAATTTTTGGATCAATAAATTAATTATTAAAATTCATGGAAGTTGCATTTAATCTTTAATGAAACTAATTAATTCTACTGCACAAAGTATTCAAATTCGTGATTTAACATTTTTCCTAGATAGTTTATACATTGAGAAGCTTACACAAAAATTTTCATAAATTTTGGAACTCTACACAATTTTTAATGAAATAAACAAATGGCAACACTATTCATTTATTTGAAAAAGAAAACAAAAACGAAAATCCGAACCGGGCCGATCTCCTTTTCTCCCGCGGTCCGGCCCAGCCGAGCGGCCCGCTCGCGCGCGCCCGCGCTCGCGCTCGGCCCAGCGACGCGACCCAGCAGCGCGGCCTGCCTCGCGCCCGCGCGCTGGCTCTCTCTCTCTCTCTCTCTCTCGCTGACACCGCGTCCCCACATGTCATCTCGCACCTCCATCTCCCCCTCGCTCTCCCGCGCGCTCACTCGCTCTCCCACGGTGGCCGGCCGGTGACCGGCGCTTCGGTCGACTAACCGACCCTACCAACACCTTCTACACCTCCCCACGATTCCATTTTGCTACTAAACACCCTGGCTCGAGCTCCGGCGACAGCTCACCGACGACGGTGGCGGCTCGACAACCACGGTGACCGGCGACTCGATGGTACAACACGGTAGCGGTTAAATTAGTGCGAGGAAAACGATCAGGAGCTCACAGCGGTGACAATGGCGGTCTCGGGGAGGACGGAGAGAAGCCGGAGTGGCCTGGCCACGGGAAGGCGACGATGGCGGTGCTCCGACCGGAGTTGGGCACGGGAGCGGGTGGCTGTGGTGATCTAGGCGGAGTTAAGCTCGCTCGGGTGGTTCACGAGGTGCGCGAGGATGAGGCGGAGTTAATGGTGCGGTTGGCGTGGCTGGAGGTGGCTCGACGGCGGCAGCGGCGAGCGGCGGAGCTGCGGTGGCGGCGGTGGCGAAAACAGGGAAAATGAAAATCGCCACTGTGAGCTCGACGTATATATAGGGAACGGTGGCGGTGACTGTGCTAGAAGACGCGAGACGTCGCGCTGGCGATCGAGGACTCGCCTGGAAGCCGGCCGAAGCCGCCCGGCGTCTCGCCGGCGCCTATACCGCGCGGTGGTCGGCGGTGATTGGTCGGACACTGTAGCTTCCCCCCTAAACTTTGAATTTTCAAACTGTTTTCTCAAATTACTCTCAAATTCATGTAACAACTTGAAAAACTTCCAATCTATGAAATCTTCAGAATTTCAAGCTCTACAAGTTTTGTATTGAACACTTTTTCAAATTCTCACTGGATTTTGAAATTTGAGTTTAAATTCAAAAGAGGACACATTTTTCAGATTGGTAATTTAGAAATTACTTTTGATTTTACATTAAAACTTCAAAATCTCCAAACATCAAAGTTGTATATCTTGACCAGACCTACAACTTTGCTGTTCAAAACTTTTTCAAATTCAGCCTTTATTTTGAAATCATAGTTTGGGGACAAAAATGAATTAAATTTGAAATTTGTTTATTTTCAAAAATTGCTCCACATTTTTCACTAAAACTTTGAAAACTCAAAACACCAAAGTTGTAGCCCTTGAAAAGTTCTATAAACTTGGTTTTGAACTTTTTCCCAAATTTTGCTTAGATTTTGAATTATTTCAAAAGGGGTAAAACAGGGTTTTGAAATTTAAGGTTTTCGGGAAAATTTTAAATTGAAATTTGTTGCTACTTTGATTGGTGATTACTTAGTGATCAAAACCTCACCCAAGGGCATAATTTGGACCAACATAACATGGTTGACCAAATGCCACTCTTGGTTGACCAATTAGCTTTTGAAATTCTTTTACATTTCTTCCCAGATTTGAATTTAAATTTGAATCGGAAAACTCGTGACAAGTTTTGGGACTCCAATTCAAATTCAAATTTGGAGCTTCATTTTAGATGTTGTACTTGAGCTCATACCCTACACTTGACACTAGTGTGCAACACAGTCGCACACCTCAAATTACGCAGGGCATGGACTAAGTATTTGCGGTGGCATTCGAAATTAGGGTTTTCGGGTTCGGAGCACACCACTGAGAAACACATTCAACCTAAATAAGTAAACTCGTTTTAGTTGATGCATAACAAGTTTACCCTAACAGGGATGCTTTGCAATGCATTATGATGACATGGCAGATTAATTAGCACTATAACACCCGGGGTGTTACAGCCCTTCCCCCTTAAAGAAATCTCGTCCCGAGATTTAAAGCCTTGAGTTAAGTAATAGAAAAGGAAACGTGTCAAGCAAACACGTCCAAGACTTGTCTACAAAACAGGTAGGGGTTTTCTGCATTACAACGATTTTAAAAGGATAGGTTACAATTTAAAGAGGAAATTGCAACCTAGATAGAAGCAAAGAACTCCGGGAAATTCTCCAACAGGTAATCCTCCGATTCCCAGGTGGCTTCCTCTTCTGAATGTTGATTCCACTGTATTCTGTACCATTTAGTTGTTCTACTGTGGGTAACACGATCTTTTTGATCCAAAACTCGGATAGGATATTCAGAATATGTCAAATCCGGTTCAAGTTCAACTCCCTCAACATCAACCACTTGATCATGTACTTGTAGACACTTCTTCATTTGTGATACATGAAATACATTGTGCACTGCTGACAGTTGTTCAGGCAACTTTAACTTATATGCCACCTTTTCACATTGTTGAATGATTTGAAAAGGACCAATATAACGTGGTGCGAGTTTGCCTCTGACTCCAAATCTGCTAACTCCTTTCATGGGTGATACTTTTAGATAAACATAATCCCCTACTCGGAATACCAAAGGTCTACGCCTTTTATCAGCATAACTCTTTTGTCTGGACTGAGCAACTTTTAAATTATTCTGGATCTGTCGAACTTTTTCTTCTGTTTGTTTCACAAGATCAACACCGAAAAACCATCTTTCTCCCGGTTCTGACCAATTCAATGGAGTTCTGCATCTGCGGCCATACAATGCCTCAAACGGTGCCATTTTGATACTCTCTTGATAACTATTATTGTAGGAGAATTCTGCTAACGGTAACCACTCATCCCAAGTGTCTGAATAATTAAGTGCACATGACCTTAACATATCTTCTAGAATTTGATTGACCCTTTCAGTCTGACCACTTGTCTGTGGATGATAAGCGGTACTGTGCAAAAGTTCTGTACCTAGGGACTCATGTAGGTGTCTCCAAAATTTGTTAACAAACTGCGTACCTCTATCTGATACAATGGTCTTTGGTACCCCATGAAGGCTCAGGATTCGTGCAATATAAATTCTTGCATAAGTTATAGCAGAATAGCCCACCTTAACTGGAATAAAATGAGATGACTTTGTCAGTCGGTCCACAATGACCCAAATTGAATCAAAGCCTCTTGAGGTCTTAGGTAACCCAGTAATGAAATCCATACTGATATCTTCCCATTTCCAGGATGGAATGGGCAAGGGTTGTAACATTCCTGCCGACTTCAGGTGTACTGCCTTTACTTTACAACAAGTGTCACATCTGGCAACATATTTGGCGATCTCAATTTTCATTTTGGTCCACCAGAATTGCTGTTTTAAATCTTGATACATCTTATTACTCCCTGGATGAATAGAAAACCTTGTCCTATGTGCTTCATCAAGAATGAGTCGACGTAACTCTGGAACCTTTGGGACCACTAGCCGGTTCTTAAACCACAATATATCTGCATCATCAATACTGAAATCTGTCGGTTGACCAGTTCTAACTTTTTCTTTGATGTGAGTTATTCCGGAATTCTTTCTCTGAGCAGACACAATCTGATCTTTGATTGTTGATTCCACTGTGATATTAGTCAACTGACCTTGTGGAACTATTTCAATATTCAACCTTTCCAACTCATAACACAAACTGTAATCCATTGGCTGCACAGTCGTACAATGGCAACGATTCTTTCTACTGAGTGCATCAGCAACTACATTCGCTTTTCCAGGGTGATAGTGTACTTCTAAATCATAGTCCTTTATTAACTCAAACCACCTTCTTTGCCTCATATTCAATTCTGACTGAGTAAAGATATACTTTAAGCTCTTGTGATCTGTATACATGTGGCAAGTATTACCTAACAAGTAATGACGCCAGATTTTTAATGCATGAACCACAACTGCTAGTTCAAGATCATGTGTCGGATAATGTTCTTCATGGCGCTTCAACTGTCTCGAGGCATAAGCAATGACTCTGCCTTCTTGCATCAATACGCAACCAAGGCCAATACCTGAGGCATCACAGTAAACATCAAATGGCTTTTCTATATCTGGTTGTGCCAAAATTGGAGCAGTTGTCAATGATTTTTTTAAAATTCTAAAAGCTTTTTCATATTCTGGAGACCATATGAACTTAGTTTGATTCTTCAACAACTCTGTGATTGGCTTGGCTACCTTTGAAAAGTCAGGTATGAATCGACGGTAATAACCCGCCATTCCCAGAAAACTTCGGACTTCATGAACTGAGATTGGTGGTTTCCAATTCAGAATATCTTCCACTTTGCCAGGATCTACTGCTACTCCTTCGGCTGACAACACATGTCCTAAGAATTGCACTTCTCTTAACCAAAACTCACATTTACTGAACTTGGCATACAGTTGGTGATCTCTCAGACGAGTCAGAACAACTCTGAGATGCTCAACATGCTCTTCTTCACTTTTGGAGTATACCAGAATATCATCAATAAAAACAACCACAAACTTGTCAAGTTCCGGCATGAAAACTGAATTCATCAGATACATGAAATGTGCCGGTGCATTAGTGAGACCAAAAGACATAACTAGGTACTCATACAGTCCATATCTGGTGGTGAATGCAGTCTTTGGGATATCTTCAGGTCGAATCTTGATTTGATGGTACCCTGATCGAAGATCAATCTTGGAAAATACCTTTGCCCCCGCAAGCTGATCAAAGAGTAGATCAATGCGAGGCAACGGATATTTATTCTTAATGGTTACTTCATTCAGCGGTCGATAGTCAACACACATCCTTAAAGTCTGATCCTTCTTCATTGTCCTCTCCATCAGGAACAACCACGGCACCAACATCATCTTCCACTGCCTGGGGCTGATGATTGGGATTCATCAGATCATTTAGCCTATGCACTTCCTCATGCAGAACTGTGTTATACTGCTCTAGGTGTGTCACATAAAGCTCCAACTCACGAACACGAGCCCTGGCTTCTGTCTCCTTTTCCAGAGACTCATTCAGGAACTGTTTCTAGAAACACATGTTGTGCTTCAGTCGCTCCACTTCTGATGTAAGCCTTGCAACCTCTGACTCCGAATCCGGGTTCGGATTACGGCTACTGCTTGCTCCATCAACTCTGGCGGCCAACTGATGACGCGGCACTCCTTGCGGACCCGTTTTCTTGCGAGGAGTCGTCTTCACACGTGCCATCCTAAAGCAAGACAGAATTAGGACGATAAGAACAGATAGGAGGGATCTGAAGGTTAGCATGAATAGGATTGAACCTTACTTAACCCAAACCACTTTAAAAGGGAAGGTAACTTAAGCAGGTTAATTAAACATGATGCATGCATCGTACTTACGATCTAACAGAAAGATTTAAGTAACACAAGCAATCTTTATAACATAGGGCACTATACATGATACTTCACTACGAAGCTTTCAAATATGAGCTAAGGAAACTATAGAATTGATTAAGATAAGCAAAAGCAATTTGGACCAAAATATCAATATTAAGTTTGTTGACCCAAATCATTTTGAAGTTTTACAAAGTAATACTACAATAACTCGAGTGATTATGCTCTGGTACCAGCTGTCACAGAACCTCATAATTACGATGGCCCACAAGTACACTTCATTGTCATAACGACCTCTGACAGTCGTACTTATGTTCACCATAACTTAAAAGGCCTGCTTTCCTCCGAACAGGATCCAATCACAGGAGTATTGCAATATTACAACAGTTTATTCAAAATATTCAACAGAGTAAAGTAGCGGAAGTCTTACAATAACATAGATTACAAACCAGTTTTCAAACTTCAAACCTTATGTAACATTATTACAAACCATTAGTAGAGAAGTATCGGTAGTAACTTTATTACATCACACAAGCGAGATGCCTTGCCCAAAGGCCACACAATCTACTCGTCGTCACTGTCTTCAACCACGACGGTCATGCAACAAGGCTCGAAGCAGACTTGTTCATGAACCGCACCTGCAACAAGGGGTTAACAAACCCTGAGTACGAGAGTACTCAACAAGACTTACCCGACTAGGACAAAGACTCCAAGGGCATGCTAGCTTTAGGGAATCAAGGTACGGGTAATCAAGAATCAAATTTTCTTTTGCAGAAAAGCTTACTAAGGTAAGTCCTTATCTTCAATATTTTACTTTTACCATTGATGGTTCATTAACCAATTCTAGGTGATCCTAATCTAGATCAAAGTAATTATCATTAAAACCTTTCTCATTCTTTCTTTCAATTCCAGTTCTTAACTACGATGTAAGTCAGGCGATCGAGTCTCCATAACCGAGGAGCAACGACGATTCGAACCGATTATACCCAGCTGGGGATCTCTAACTTCACGACATATGTAGAACCGAATCTTGCATATATCAACCCTCATTTAGATCTCTCAAAACCAGAACGTGTCCATCGCCACCCGAGAGTACAGTACTCCTCGAACCCGACCAAATTCTAGCCCCGAGGGTACACGCTACTCTCGCCATCTCTCTACTCCCAGTGCGAGGTTAGACGTTCTCGTAATGGAATCACCAACATTTTGGGCTTACCCAAGGCATGAGGTTAGTTGCAAAGTCTCGAACACAACAGGCTTACAACGAACGGGCCTTAACTGACAAGGCGGAAACAATACATTGAGACTCCTTTCCCAATGCATGTTAGCAGTGGCCAAACCACCCGCCCGATCTTTCAAGTTCATTCTCATATTTCAATATTCATTCGATATGCCGTCATGGCTATGTAAACATTTCATTTAAAAGCTTAACTTCTAAGCATAGCAAAGCATACTACGCATTTTCAGTAAAAACAGGTATCAAGGTTGATATCGCAATAATCAAGGATGATAATGCAGCAATTAGGTTATCACTCAACTCCTAATTACCTAATGCAATAAACCATAATATAAAACAATAAACCATTTGTAAAATTCAAGGTAGGGTTTAAATGCACCGGGGCTTGCCTTGCTCGGACACGACGACTGACTCAGACCCGAGAACTCCACCGCTCGGTCCGAAACTCACTGACGATCGCTCTTCTCCGGAAGCTTGATCGATGACTTCGGCTTCTTCGAAAGCGGAGACTACACAAATACATAACATGCTTTAACATGATGCTCGATGATAAACATGATGCTTGATGATAACATGCTACGAGTTACGACTGGAGTACAACTTCCTTCGCGGTACAGTCGCAAACTGAAAACCTACTAACTAGTAGCGACGATTCCAGCGATACCAGCTTTTAACCTAACAAGTTACTAACGAGCTCAATCATGAAATTAAGGTGCCAAAGATCACCAAAGGGTAGTGACCTAAGGACATCACTCAATCAAAAGGCACACAACACTTAAAGTTCTCAAATTAACATTTATTTTCTATTTAACTAATTAGGGCATAATTAGGAGTTGATCGAATTTTACCTAATCAAGCTCAAACTTTTTCTATAGGTTAAGAATGAATTACAACAGTGTTATAATAAATTTCATAATTTTTGGATCAATAAATTAATTATTAAAATTCATGGAAGTTGCATTTAATCTTTAATGAAACTAATTAATTCTACTGCACAAAGTATTCAAATTCGTGATTTAACATTTTTCCTAGATAGTTTATACATTGAGAAGCTTACACAAAAATTTTCATAAATTTTGGAACTCTACACAATTTTTAATGAAATAAACAAATAGCAACACTATTCATTTATTTGAAAAAGAAAACAAAAACGAAAATCCGAACCAGGCCGATCTCCTTTTCTCCCGCGGTCCGGCCCAGCCGAGCGGCCCGCTCGCGCGCGCCCGCGCTCGCGCTCGGCCCAGCGACGCGACCCAGCAGCGCGGCCTGCCTCGCGCCCGCGCGCTGGCTCTCTCTCTCTCTCTCTCGCTGACACCGCGTCCCCACATGTCATCTCGCACCTCCATCTCCCCCTCGCTCTCCCGCGCGCTCACTCGCTCTCCCACGGTGGCCGGCCGGCGACCGGCGCTTCGGTCGACTAACCGACCCTACCAACACCTTCTACACCTCCCCACGATTCCATTTTGCTACTAAACACCCTGGCTCGAGCTCCGGCGACAGCTCACCGACGACGGTGGCGGCTCGACAACCACGGTGACCGGCGACTCGATGGTACAACACGGTAGCGGTTAAATTAGTGCGAGGAAAACGATCAGGAGCTCACAGCGGTGACAATGGCGGTCTCGGGGAGGACGGAGAGAAGCCGGAGTGGCCTGGCCACGGGAAGGCGACGATGGCGGTGCTCCGACCGGAGTTGGGCACGGGAGCGGGTGGCTGTGGTGATCTAGGCGGAGTTAAGCTCGCTCGGGTGGTTCACGAGGTGCGCGAGGATGAGGCGGAGTTAATGGTGCGGTTGGCGTGGCTGGAGGTGGCTCGACGGCGGCAGCGGCGAGCGGCGGAGCTGCGGTGGCGGCGGTGGCGAAAACAGGGAAAATGAAAATCGCCACTGTGAGCTCGACGTATATATAGGGAACGGTGGCGGTGACTGTGCTGGAAGATGCGAGACGTCGCGCTGGCGATCGAGGACTCGCCTGGAAGCCGGCCGAAGCCGCCCGGCGTCTCGCCGGCGCCTATACCGCGCGGTGGTCGGCGGTGATTGGTCGGACACTGTAGCTTCCCCCCTAAACTTTGAATTTTCAAACTGTTTTCTCAAATTACTCTCAAATTCATGTAACAACTTGAAAAACTTCCAATCTATGAAATCTTCAGAATTTCAAGCTCTACAAGTTTTGTATTGAACACTTTTTCAAATTCTCACTGGATTTTGAAATTTGAGTTTAAATTCAAAAGAGGACACATTTTT
Source organism: Saccharum hybrid cultivar R570 (assembly GCA_038087645.1). Lineage (NCBI taxonomy): Eukaryota > Viridiplantae > Streptophyta > Magnoliopsida > Poales > Poaceae > Saccharum > Saccharum hybrid cultivar. Next base: position 1,185,267 of record JAQSUU010000043.1, on the reverse strand, counting down.
CAGATTGGTAATTTAGAAATTACTTTTGATTTTACATTAAAACTTCAAAATCTCCAAACATCAAAGTTGTATATCTTGACCAGACCTACAACTTTGCTGTTCAAAACTTTTTCAAATTCAGCCTTTATTTTGAAATCATAGTTTGGGGACAAAAATGAATTAAATTTGAAATTTGTTTATTTTCAAAAATTGCTCCACATTTTTCACTAAAACTTTGAAAACTCAAAACACCAAAGTTGTAGCCCTTGAAAAGTTCTATAAACTTGGTTTTGAACTTTTTCCCAAATTTTGCTTAGATTTTGAATTATTTCAAAAGGGGTAAAACAGGGTTTTGAAATTTAAGGTTTTCGGGAAAATTTTAAATTGAAATTTGTTGCTACTTTGATTGGTGATTACTTAGTGATCAAAACCTCACCCAAGGGCATAATTTGGACCAACATAACATGGTTGACCAAATGCCACTCTTGGTTGACCAATTAGCTTTTGAAATTCTTTTACATTTCTTCCCAGATTTGAATTTAAAGTTGAATCGGAAAACTCGTGACAAGTTTTGGGACTCCAATTCAAATTCAAATTTGGAGCTTCATTTTAGATGTTGTACTTGAGCTCATACCCTACACTTGACACTAGTGTGCAACACAGTCGCACACCTCAAATTACGCAGGGCATGGACTAAGTATTTGCGGTGGCATTCGAAATTAGGGTTTTCGGGTTCGGAGCACACCACTGAGAAACACATTCAACCTAAATAAGTAAACTCGTTTTAGTTGATGCATAACAAGTTTACCCTAACAGGGATGCTTTGCAATGCATTATGATGACATGGCAGATTAATTAGCACTATAACACCCGGGGTGTTACAGCCCTTCCCCCTTAAAGAAATCTCGTCCCGAGATTTAAAGCCTTGAGTTAAGTAATAGAAAAGGAAACGTGTCAAGCAAACACGTCCAAGACTTGTCTACAAAACAGGTAGGGGTTTTCTGCATTACAACGATTTTAAAAGGATAGGTTACAGTTTAAAGAGGAAATTGCAACCTAGATAGAAGCAAAGAACTCCGGGAAATTCTCCAACAGGTAATCCTCCGATTCCCAGGTGGCTTCCTCTTCTGAATGTTGATTCCACTGTATTCTGTACCATTTAGTTGTTCTACTGCGGGTAACACGATCTTTTTGATCCAAAACTCGGATAGGATATTCAGAATATGTCAAATCCGGTTCAAGTTCAACTCCCTCAACATCAACCACTTGATCATGTACTTGTAGACACTTCTTCATTTGTGATACATGAAATACATTGTGCACTGCTGACAGTTGTTCAGGCAACTTTAACTTATATGCCACCTTTCCACATTGTTGAATGATTTGAAAAGGACCAATATAACGTGGTGCGAGTTTGCCTCTGACTCCAAATCTGCTAACTCCTTTCATGGGTGATACTTTTAGATAAACATAATCCCCTACTCGGAATACCAAAGGTCTACGCCTTTTATCAGCATAACTCTTTTGTCTGGACTGAGCAACTTTTAAATTATTCTGGATCTATCGAACTTTTTCTTCTGTTTGTTTCACAAGATCAACACCGAAAAACCATCTTTCTCCCGGTTCTGACCAATTCAATGGAGTTCTGCATCTGCGGCCATACAATGCCTCAAACGGTGCCATTTTGATACTCTCTTGATAACTATTATTGTAGGAGAATTCTGCTAACGGTAACCACTCATCCCAAGTGTCTGAATAATTAAGTGCACATGACCTTAACATATCTTCTAGAATTTGATTGACCCTTTCAGTCTGACCACTTGTCTGTGGATGATAAGCGGTACTGTGCAAAAGTTCTGTACCTAGGGACTCATGTAGGTGTCTCCAAAATTTGTTAACAAACTGCGTACCTCTATCTGATACAATGGTCTTTGGTACCCCATGAAGGCTCAGGATTCGTGCAATATAAATTCTTGCATAAGTTATAGCAGAATAGCCCACCTTAACTGGAATAAAATGAGATGACTTTGTCAGTCGGTCCACAATGACCCAAATTGAATCAAAGCCTCTTGAGGTCTTAGGTAACCCAGTAATGAAATCCATACTGATATCTTCCCATTTCCAGGATGGAATGGGCAAGGGTTGTAACATTCCTGCCGACTTCAGGTGTACTGCCTTTACTTTACAACAAGTGTCACATCTGGCAACATATTTGGCGATCTCAATTTTCATTTTGGTCCACCAGAATTGCTGTTTCAAATCTTGATACATCTTATTACTCCCTGGATGAATAGAAAACCTTGTCCTATGTGCTTCATCAAGAATGAGTCGACGTAACTCTGGAACCTTTGGGACCACTAGCCGGTTCTTAAACCACAATATATCTGCATCATCAATACTGAAATCTGTCGGTTGACCAGTTCTAACTTTTTCTTTGATGTGAGTTATTCCGGAATTCTTTCTCTGAGCAGACACAATCTGATCTTTGATTGTTGATTCCACTGTGATATTAGTCAACTGACCTTGTGGAACTATTTCAATATTCAACCTTTCCAACTCATAACACAAACTGTAATCCATTGGCTGCACAGTCGTACAATGGCAACGATTCTTTCTACTGAGTGCATCAGCAACTACATTCGCTTTTCCAGGGTGATAGTGTACTTCTAAATCATAGTCCTTTATTAACTCAAACCACCTTCTTTGCCTCATATTCAATTCTGACTGAGTAAAGATATACTTTAAGCTCTTGTGATCTGTATACATGTGGCAAGTATTACCTAACAAGTAATGACGCCAGATTTTTAATGCATGAACCACAACTGCTAGTTCAAGATCATGTGTCGGATAATGTTCTTCATGGCGCTTCAACTGTCTCGAGGCATAAGAAATGACTCTGCCTTCTTGCATCAATACGCAACCAAGGCCAATACCTGAGGCATCATAGTAAACATCAAATGGCTTTTCTATATCTGGTTGTGCCAAAACTGGAGCAGTTGTCAATGATTTTTTTAAAATTCTAAAAGCTTTTTCACATTCTGGAGACCATATGAACTTAGTTTGATTCTTCAACAACTCTGTGATTGGCTTGGCTACCTTTGAAAAGTCAGGTATGAATCGACGGTAATAACCCGCCATTCCCAGAAAACTTCGGACTTCATGAACTGAGATTGGTGGTTTCCAATTCAGAATATCTTCCACTTTGCCAGGATCTACTGCTACTCCTTCGGCTGACAACACATGTCCTAAGAATTGCACTTCTCTTAACCAAAACTCACATTTACTGAACTTGGCATACAGTTGGTGATCTCTCAGACGAGTCAGAACAACTCTGAGATGCTCAACATGCTCTTCTTCACTTTTGGAGTATACCAGAATATCATCAATAAAAACAACCACAAACTTATCAAGTTCCGGCATGAAAACTGAATTCATCAGATACATGAAATGTGTCGGTGCATTAGTGAGACCAAAAGACATAACTAGGTACTCATACAGTCCATATCTGGTGGTGAATGCAGTCTTTGGGATATCTTCAGGTCGAATCTTGATTTGATGGTACCCTGATCGAAGATCAATCTTGGAAAATACCTTTGCCCCCGCAAGCTGATCAAAGAGTAGATCAATGCGAGGCAACGGATATTTATTCTTAATGGTTACTTCATTCAGCGGTCGATAGTCAACACACATCCTTAAAGTCTGATCCTTCTTCATTGTCCTCTCCATCAGGAACAACCACGGCACCAACATCATCTTCCACTGCCTGGGGCTGATGATTGGGATTCATCAGATCATTTAGCCTATGCACTTCCTCATGCAGAACTGTGTTATACTGCTCCAGGTGTGTCACATAAAGCTCCAACTCACGAACACGAGCCCTGGCTTCTGTCTCCTTTTCCAGAGACTCATTTAGGAACTGTTTCCAAAAACGCATGTTGTGCTTCAGTCGCTCCACTTCTGATGTAAGCCTTGCAACCTCTGACTCCGAATCCGGGTTCGGATTACGGCTACTGCTTGCTCCATCAACTCTGGCGGCCAACTGATGACGCGGCACTCCTTGCGGACCCATTTTCTTGCGAGGAGTCGTCTTCACACGTGCCATCCTAAAGCAAGACAGAATTAGGACGATAAGAACAGATAGGAGGGATCTGAAGGTTAGCATGAATAGGATTGAACCTTACTTAACCCAAACCACTTTAAAAGGGAAGGTAACTTAAGCAGGTTAATTAAACATGATGCATGCATCGTACTTACGATCTAACAGAAAGATTTAAGTAACACAAGCAATCTTTATAACATAGGGCACTATACATGATACTTCACTACGAAGCTTTCAAATATGAGCTAAGGAAACTATAGAATTGATTAAGATAAGCAAAAGCAATTTGGACCAAAATATCAATATTAAGTTTGTTGACCCAAATCATTTTGAAGTTTTACAAAGTAATACTACAATAACTCGAGTGATTATGCTCTGGTACCAGCTGTCACAGAACCTCATAATTACGATGGCCCACAAGTACACTTCATTGTCATAACGACCTCTGACAGTCGTACTTATGTTCACCATAACTTAAAAGGCCTGCTTTCCTCCGAACAGGATCCAATCACAGGAGTATTGCAATATTACAACAGTTTATTCAAAATATTCAACAGAGTAAAGTAGCGGAAGTCTTACAATAACATAGATTACAAACCAGTTTTCAAACTTCAAACCTTATGTAACATTATTACAAACCATTAGTAGAGAAGTATCGGTAGTAACTTTATTACATCACACAAGCGAGATGCCTTGCCCAAAGGCCACACAATCTACTCGTCGTCACTGTCTTCAACCACAACGGTCATGCAACAAGGCTCGAAGCAGACTTGTTCATGAACCGCACCTGCAACAAGGGGTTAACAAACCCTGAGTACGAGAGTACTCAACAAGACTTACCCGACTAGGACAAAGACTCTAAGGGCATGCTAGCTTTAGGGAATCAAGGTACGGGTAATCAAGAATCAAATTTTCTTTTGCAGAAAAGCTTACTAAGGTAAGTCCTTATCTTCAATATTTTACTTTTACCATTGATGGTTCATTAACCAATTCTAGGTGATCCTAATCTAGATCAAAGTAATTATCATTAAAACCTTTCTCATTCTTTCTTTCAATTCCAGTTCTTAACTACGATGTAAGTCAGGCGATCGAGTCTCCATAACCGAGGAGCAACGACGATTCGAACCGATTATACCCAGCTGGGGATCTCTAACTTCACGACATATGTAGAACCGAATCTTGCATATATCAACCCTCATTTAGATCTCCCAAAACCAGAACGTGTCCATCGCCACCCGAGAGTACAGTACTCCTCGAACCTGACCAAATTCTAGCCCCGAGGGTACACGCTACTCTCGCCATCTCTCCACTCCCAGTGCGAGGTTAGACGTTCTCGTAATGGAATCACCAACATTTTGGGCTTACCCAAGGCATGAGGTTAGTTGCAAAGTCTCAAACACAACAGGCTTACAACGAACGGGCCTTAACTGACAAGGCGGAAACAATACATTGAGACTCCTTTCCCAATGCATGTTAGCAGTGGCCAAACCACCCGCCCGATCTTTCAAGTTCATTCTCATATTTCAATATTCATTCGATATGCCGTCATGGCTATGTAAACATTTCATTTAAAAGCTTAACTTCTAAGCATAGCAAAGCATACTACGCATTTTCAGTAAAAACAGGTATCAAGGTTGATATCGCAATAATCAAGGATGATAATGCAGCAATTAGGTTATCACTCAACTCCTAATTACCTAATGCAATAAACCATAATATAAAATAATAAAACATTTGTAAAATTCAAGGTAGGGTTTAAATGCACCGGGGCTTGCCTTGCTCGGACACGACGACTGACTCAGACCCGAGAACTCCACCGCTCGGTCCGAAACTCACTGACGATCGCTCTTCTCCGGAAGCTTGATCGATGACTTCGGCTTCTTCGAAAGCGGAGACTACACAAATACATAACATGCTTTAACATGATGCTCGATGATAAACATGATGCTTGATGATAACATGCTACGAGTTACGACTGGAGTACAACTTCCTTCGCGGTACAGTCGCAAACTGAAAACCTACTAACTAGTAGCGACGATTCCAGCGATACCAGCTTTTAACCTAACAAGTTACTAACGAGCTCAATCATGAAATTAAGGTGCCAAAGATCACCAAAGGGTAGTGACCTAAGGACATCACTCAATCAAAAGGCACACAACACTTAAAGTTCTCAAATTAACATTTATTTTCTATTTAACTAATTAGGGCATAATTAGGAGTTGATCGAATTTTACCTAATCAAGCTCAAACTTTTTCTATAGGTTAAGAATGAATTACAACAGTGTTATAATAAATTTCATAATTTTTGGATCAATAAATTAATTATTAAAATTCATGGAAGTTGCATTTAATCTTTAATGAAACTAATTAATTCTACTGCACAAAGTATTCAAATTCGTGATTTAACATTTTTCCTAGATAGTTTATACATTGAGAAGCTTACACAAAAAATTTCATAAATTTTGGAACTCTACACAATTTTTAATGAAATAAACAAATAGCAACACTATTCATTTATTTGAAAAAGAAAACAAAAACGAAAATCCGAACCGGGCCGATCTCCTTTTCTCCCGCGGTCCGGCCCAGCCGAGCGGCCCGCTCGCGCGCGCCCGCGCTCGCGCTCGGCCCAGCGACGTGACCCAGCAGCGCGGCCTGCCTCGCGCCCGCGCGCTGGCTCTCTCTCTCTCTCGCTGACACCGCGTCCCCACATGTCATCTCGCACCTCCGTCTCCCCCTCGCTCTCCCGCGCGCTCACTCGCTCTCCCACGGTGGCCGGCCGGCGACCGGCGCTTCGGTCGACTAACCGACCCTACCAACACCTTCTACACCTCCCCACGATTCCATTTTGCTACTAAACACCCTGGCTCGAGCTCCGGCGACAGCTCACCGACGACGGTGGCGGCTTGACAACCACGGTGACCGGCGACTCGATGGTACAACACGGTAGCGGTTAAATTAGTGCGAGGAAAACGATCAGGAGCTCACAGCGGTGACGATGGCGGTCTCGGGGAGGACGGAGAGAAGCCGGAGTGGCCTGGCCACGGGAAGGCGACGATGGCGGTGCTCCGACCGAAGTTGGGCACGGGAGCGGGCGGCTGTGGTGATCTAGGCGGAGCTAAGCTCGCTCGGGTGGTTCACGAGGTGCGCGAGGATGAGGCGGAGTTAATGGTGCGGTTGGCGTGGCTGGAGGTGGCTCGACGGCGGCAGCGGCGAGCGGCGGAGCTGCGGTGGCGGCGGTGGCGAAAACAGGGAAAATAAAAATCGCCACTGTGAGCTCGACGTATATATAGGGAACGGTGGCGGTGACTGTGCTGGAAGACGCGAGACATCGCGCTGGCGATCGAGGACTCGCCTGGAAGCCGGCCGAAGCCGCCCGGCGTCTCGCCGGCGCCCATACCGCGCGGTGGTCGGCGGTGATTGGTCGGACACTGTAGCTTCCCCCCCAAACTTTGAATTTTCAAACTGTTTTCTCAAATTACTCTCAAATTCATGTAACAACTTGAAAAACTTCCAATCTATGAAATCTTCAGAATTTCAAGCTCTACAAGTTTTGTATTGAACACTTTTTCAAATTCTCACTGGATTTTGAAATTTGAGTTTAAATTCAAAAGAGGACACATTTTTCAGATTGGTAATTTAGAAATTACTTTTGATTTTACATTAAAACTTCAAAATCTCCAAACATAAAAGTTGTATATCTTGACCAGACCTACAACTTTGCTGTTCAAAACTTTTTCAAATTCAGCCTTTATTTTGAAATCATAGTTTGGGGACAAAAATGAATTAAATTTGAAATTTGTTTATTTTCAAAAATTGCTCCACATTTTTCACTAAAACTTTGAAAACTCAAAACACCAAAGTTGTAGCCCTTGAAAAGTTCTATAAACTTGGTTTTGAACTTTTTCCCAAATTTTGCTTAGATTTTGAATTATTTCAAAAGGGGTAAAACAGGGTTTTGAAATTTAAGGTTTTCGGGGAAATTTTAAATTGAAATTTGTTGCTACTTTGATTGGTGATTACTTAGTGATCAAAACCTCACCCAAGGGCATAATTTGGACCAACATAACATGGTTGACCAAATGCCACTCTTGGTTGACCAATTAGCTTTTGAAATTCTTTTACATTTCTTCCCAGATTTGAATTTAAATTTGAATCGGAAAACTCGTGACAAGTTTTGGGACTCCAATTCAAATTCAAATTTGGAGCTTCATTTTAGATGTTGTACTTGAGCTCATACCATACACTTGACACTAGTGTGCAACACAGTCGCACACCTCAAATTACGCAGGGCATGGACTAAGTATTTGCGGTGGCATTCGAAATTAGGGTTTTCGGGTTCGGAGCACACCACTGAGAAACACATTCAACCTAAATAAGTAAACTCGTTTTAGTTGATGCATAACAAGTTTACCCTAACAGGGATGCTTTGCAATGCATTATGATGACATGGCAGATTAATTAGCACTATAACACCCGGGGTGTTACAGCCCTTCCCCCTTAAAGAAATCTCGTCCCGAGATTTAAAGCCTTGAGTTAAGTAATAGAAAAGGAAACGTGTCAAGCAAACACGTCCAAGACTTGTCTACAAAACAGGTAGGGGTTTTCTGCATTACAACGATTTTAAAAGGATAGGTTACAGTTTAAAGAGGAAATTGCAACCTAGATAGAAGCAAAGAACTCCGGGAAATTCTCCAACAGGTAATCCTCCGATTCCCAGGTGGCTTCCTCTTCTGAATGTTGATTCCACTGTATTCTGTACCATTTAGTTGTTCTACTGCGGGTAACACGATCTTTTTGATCCAAAACTCGGATAGGATATTCAGAATATGTCAAATCCGGTTCAAGTTCAACTCCCTCAACATCAACCACTTGATCATGTACTTGTAGACACTTCTTCATTTGTGATACATGAAATACATTGTGCACTGCTGACAGTTGTTCAGGCAACTTTAACTTATATGCCACCTTTCCACATTGTTGAATGATTTGAAAAGGACCAATATAACGTGGTGCGAGTTTGCCTCTGACTCCAAATCTGCTAACTCCTTTCATGGGTGATACTTTTAGATAAACATAATCCCCTACTCGGAATACCAAAGGTCTACGCCTTTTATCAGCATAACTCTTTTGTCTGGACTAAGCAACTTTTAAATTATTCTGGATCTGTCGAACTTTTTCTTCTGTTTGTTTCACAAGATCAACACCGAAAAACCATCTTTCTCCCGGTTCTGACCAATTCAATGGAGTTCTGCATCTGCGGCCATACAATGCCTCAAACGGTGCCATTTTGATACTCTCTTGATAACTATTATTGTAGGAGAATTCTGCTAACGGTAACCACTCATCCCAAGTGTCTAAATAATTAAGTGCACATGACCTTAACATATCTTCTAGAATTTGATTGACCCTTTCAGTCTGACCACTTGTCTGTGGATGATAAGCGGTACTGTGCAAAAGTTCTGTACCTAGGGACTCATGTAGGTGTCTCCAAAATTTGTTAACAAACTGCGTACCTCTATCTGATACAATGGTCTTTGGTACCCCATGAAGGCTCAGGATTCGTGCAATATAAATTCTTGCATAAGTTATAGCAGAATAGCCCACCTTAACTGGAATAAAATGAGATGACTTTGTCAGTCGGTCCACAATGACCCAAATTGAATCAAAGCCTCTTGAGGTCTTAGGTAACCCAGTAATGAAATCCATACTGATATCTTCCCATTTCCAGGATGGAATGGGCAAGGGTTGTAACATTCCTGCCGACTTCAGGTGTACTGCCTTTACTTTACAACAAGTGTCACATCTGGCAACATATTTGGCGATCTCAATTTTCATTTTGGTCCACCAGAATTGCTGTTTCAAATCTTGATACATCTTATTACTCCCTGGATGAATAGAAAACCTTGTCCTATGTGCTTCATCAAGAATGAGTCGACGTAACTCTGGAACCTTTGGGACCACTAGCCGGTTCTTAAACCACAATATATCTGCATCATCAATACTGAAAGACGCGAGACGGTGGCGAAAACAGGGAAAATGAAAATCGCCACTGTGAGCTCGACGTATATATAGGGAACGGTGGCGGTGACTATGCTGGAAGACGCGAGACGTCGCGCTGGCGATCGAGGACTCGCCTGGAAGCCGGCCGAAGCCGCCTGGCGTCTCGCCGGCGCCCATACCGCGCGGTGGTCGGCGGTGATTGGTCGGACACTGTAGCTTCCCCCCAAACTTTGAATTTTCAAACTATTTTCTCAAATTACTCTCAAATTCATGTAACAACTTGAAAAACTTCCAATCTATGAAATCTTCAGAATTTCAAGCTCTACAAGTTTTGTATTGAACACTTTTTCAAATTCTCACTGGATTTTGAAATTTGAGTTTAAATTCAAAAGAGGACACATTTTTCAGATTGGTAATTTAGAAATTACTTTTGATTTTACATTAAAACTTCAAAATCTCCAAACATCAAAGTTGTATATCTTGACCAGACCTACAACTTTGCTGTTCAAAAATTTTTCAAATTCAGCCTTTATTTTGAAATCATAGTTTGGGGACAAAAATGAATTAAATTTGAAATTTGTTTATTTTCAAAAATTGCTCCACATTTTTCACTAAAACTTTGAAAACTCAAAACACCAAAGTTGTAGCCCTTGAAAAGTTCTACAAACTTGGTTTTGAACTTTTTCCCAAATTTTGCTTAGATTTTGAATTATTTCAAAAGGGGTAAAACAGGGTTTTGAAATTTAAGGTTTTCGGGGAAATTTTAAATTGAAATTTGTTGCTACTTTGATTGGTGATTACTTAGTGATCAAAACCTCACCCAAGGGCATAATTTGGACCAACATAACATGGTTGACCAAATGCCACTCTTGGTTGACCAATTAGCTTTTGAAATTCTTTTACATTTCTTCCCAGATTTGAATTTAAATTTGAATCAGAAAACTCGTGACAAGTTTTGGGACTCCAATTCAAATTCAAATTTGGAGCTTCATTTTAGATGTTGTACTTGAGCTCATACCCTACACTTGACACTAGTGTGCAACACAGTCGCACACCTCAAATTACGCAGGGCATGGACTAAGTATTTGCGGTGGCATTCGAAATTAGGGTTTTCGGGTTCGGAGCACACCACTGAGAAACACATTCAACCTAAATAAGTAAACTCGTTTTAGTTGATGCATAACAAGTTTACCCTAACAGGGATGCTTTGCAATGCATTATGATGACATGGCAGATTAATTAGCACTATAACACCCGGGGTGTTACAAGCTGCAAAATCGATGTATATATGCCCAGAAGTTTGCTGATCAAATAATCGTGGTGCTGGTGCAAGAAGGTAGTGGAAGAATGGTTTTGAACTTTTGATTACTTGCAAGCTATAATAGGTGGACTTGGTCGGCAACAGCAAACACCGACACTAAGCACATATTAATTTGTTTTTACATGTTAGGTGCATATAAACACAAATAAAACAGCTTGCATAACTGATAATGCCGTCGAAATGGCCGTCCTGGTTCATCCTTGGTGAGCTTAATAAGAACGAAGCTTTAATTGCACAAAGCTTACAGTGCTCTTTTAGCCACGTGCAACCAAATTATGGAGTTTATGTGAAGCCCAAACCGAAAACACCACGGGCGAACCCTAGGCGACCCCGCCCTGTCGGGCCCGCCGCCCCCGCCGCCAGCGGCGCCGGCCACCACACTGGCACCGGCGCCCGCCAGCCCCTCCTCTCCCTCCCCCTCCCCCTCTCCTCTCATCCCCACCCCTGGAGGCCCCGCGGTTGTAGAGGAGCCGGCGCCGCCGCCATTGTCAGTCGCCACCGTTGTGGATGGGCCGCCGGCCGTCGTGGTCGCGCCACAGCCAGATCCGGCGGCCGGGACCTCCTCCCCACCGGGCGCCGTGGCTGTGCCCGCCGGTGTCAGCTGGCCTTGCCACGGCAGCCTCTGTGGTCGCCTCCGAGGCAACCACCAGGGTTCTGGCTTCGACGCGCCCTAGCGGGACCCCCGTCCCCGCCGCCGCCGACGATGTCCTCGGGCGGCGCTGCCACGGGCTCCCGCGCCTCCTCCGAAGCCGCCCCAGCGGGTTATGGCTTGGGGGCACCCACACTGGCGGCGGTCGCCACCCCGTGCCCTCGGTCGGCGACGCCAGGCAGCGCCGCATCCTCACCACCGTCGTGGCTGGGCCTCGCTGATGCTCCCTCTCCATCCACGTCGTCTTTGATGCCAAACACCGCTGCCGCGGCAGCGGCCTTCGGCAGCAGCACCAACCCGTCGTCGGAGCCGGTGGGTGTGACACTGATGAGATGCTAGTCGTCATCGAGGACGTCCCAGAAAGCGATGATGACGTCATGGACGCAAATGCTGCATCCATGCGGCCACTGCTGGCTGTTGCGCCCGCCGCCTCAGGCCTCGATGACTTCTTCGTCCACCCGTCCGCCCTTGCTGCGAGCTCGTCGTCCACCTTGTCCCCCAATGTCGTGCCTTTCCTTCCAAAGGGCAGCAAGACGGTATGGCCCAAGACCCGCCATTGGGCGGACGAGGACCTCATTGACCTCTCCGATACGGAAACGACACCAGCCTCCTCTGCGCCCTATCGGGACGTGGTTCTTCGGGAGACGCGACTGCCGCAACCGACGAGACCGCGACCAGCGCAGACTTCGACGCACACCCGTCCTTCGACTTCGAGCCATGGCAGTGCGGTGCCGGGTCGCCAGGGTGCGGGTCATAGGCGGGGAAAGCGTCGTTGGCCGCGCCCACATCTGGTGCACGGCATACTGGCCCGGCTAGTTGAGGGCCGCATCCCGGTGCGTCAGCGCCTCGGGCGCCGCGGATGGGTATCCTCCCCCGACGCCGATGGGTGGTGGGAGATCCTCCACCGGCAGGCGACGCAACCGGCGCCCAACTCGTCTGTGCCACCAGGGTTAGCTCGTGGAGGCCGGTCGTCCAGTCATCGACCCCTGAGGCACATCCCAACCGATCTACACGGCAAGTGCTTCAATTGCCTCTCCTCCGCGCACCTGGTGGCTACCTACAAGCTGCCCCAAAGGTGTCTTCGGTGCAAGGGTCTTCAACACGTTGCGCGTGACTGCAAGCAGCCACGGCGCATGGACTCTCGGAGCTCGTTTGATCGTACCCCTCCTAGCTCCGGCATAATTAGTGCCCCTGATGGACGGCCACGGCGGCACGTCCGGGAGCCTACCCCGGGTAACCGGCTTCGTGCCCACGGTGGCACTTCGGGCGCGGACGGAGCTGCGTCGAGCGCGGCTACTGCCGTGCCTGGTGCGTCCGAAACTATGCCTGGCGCGGTTGTGAGCGTTGGCGAGGGGTGCAGGCGGCGGAGACGTCGCCGACATCGACGCCGACGGAAGGGAGACGACATCGCGGTGGCAATGCCTACCGACCACGTCTGTGAGCCTCCCGCTCCTTCTGCCACACCATATCTCCCTAAGGCAGATCCACTTGCTTTGGCGATGTGCATGGCCGTTGGGCCTCCCGCTCTGGTCGTCTCCTTCGATCCGATGTTGGAGGAGCTCGCTGTTGTGCTTGTTGTGAGCGGCGCTCTGGAGGCCACCTCCGCGGACCTATCTACGGCGGGGAGCGACGCCACCTCGGGGTTTGCGAAGCTGACTACGGCGACGGCGCAGGAGCTGCCGCAGCTCATGCCCCCTGCGGGTGAGGTGGCGCCTGTGGAGGTCACGAGTCTGCCACCTAAGGTGGAGGCGGCCGCGCGGGACGGTTCGCCTCAACCACCGACGCAGGAGTCAGCGCTGCTGACACCTCGGGAGGGTCAACCCGGCATCCCAAGTGGGGACAAAACGCCGTCGCCGCGCGAGGCCGCTCGGCGCCTCGCACGATTTCTTGACGAGGTGCGTGTCGTGCGGGAGCCGCCCCTGATCGCCTCTCCACCACGGCAGAGGACGCCAGTCAGGAGGCCCCCGCCTATCTGGCCCAGGAGAAGACGGATTGCCACCTAACCGTTGGCGCACATTCTGGCCTCCCGGCGGGGCGAGGTTCTCCTCAACCAGCGATTGGGGATCACGCCGCCGACCACACCGGTTTCACCTGCGCTAAGGGGATACTCGACGCCTTGCATTCTGGGACCTTGTCGTCAAGTCAGGTGGAGGCCTTGGACGCGCTGTTCCCAGCGTACAACGGGCACGTGTGCGACCTCTTCCGGAAGGACCATAGGGCGCGGCAATGAGCGCATTTTGGTTGATCCATTCATGTAATATCGGTTCAGGGAACATTTTGCTAGGTTGGTCCAGCTGTTAACCGCCTACCGCGCCTGATGCACATTGATGTACTGAAATCTCTTTCTTCCTCTTAATGCAATGATATGCAGCTCTCCTGCGTATTCGAGAAAAAAAAAACAGGCTCTCTGTAATTGGCACGCTATTGCATACATGGTTTATGCCGCTGTAATTGGCACGCTATTGCATACATGGTTTATGGCGTGCAATATGTGGTAGGACGCAGGAGGGGAGTGTCTATCCGGTTTCAGAGAAGATGCCTAAGGCCATGTTTAGTTTCTAAAAATTTTTATGATTTTTCGTCACATCGAATATTTGGATATATACATGGGGTATTAAATATAGACGAAAAAACTTAATTATACAGTTTGGTAGAAAACCACGAGACGAATCTTTTGAGCCTAATTAGTCCATAATTAGACACTAATTGACAAATACAAACGGAAGTGCTACGGTAGTCAAAGCCAAAAATTTTCGCGAAAACACACCCCGTAATAAGGTGCCGGACCGTACCATTTCTCGTGAGGCGCCTTGGACAGAAGCTAGCGGATATTCCATAATATACCAATGGATGGTTCTTGTACCATTTTGCCTACTACTTTCGTCTGCTCCTCTATCACGTAATCGTGACTTTGGGATAACTTATTTGGCTTTCTTCCTGCTACCTCTTAGGACCTGTTTGAATCTATTAGCACTAAAAGTTAGTAGCTTCAATTAGTATTAATGGATCCAAACCTAATTATTAGCTGGAGGCTGCTAACTATTAATTCCATTAACAGGCTTGGAATTACTAATAGGTGCTAATGGTTCATACGCACCTTTTAACTCTCTAGTGAACCACCTATTATTAGGGATCCAATCAATCCCTACTAAAAATTAACTAGCTAAAAATTAGCAGCTATTAGATATTAGATAGCTAATTTTTAGTGCTAATGGATCCAAACATACCTTTAAACTTCTACTTACAATTAATCTTTTCTCCATACAGAAATGATAAGAGTATTTTGACCCATAATTTCTCTTACAATATATCGACGATTGTTTAAAAATCAATATCTAAGCGGCACTTTGAACACAAATTTATTGATGCAGTTTTAAGTCGTAAATTCACATATAATTTGAATAATGTTGGTCAAACTTTGTAAAATTTTACTTTTTTCTAAAGAATATAAATATAGTACATGGTACTATGGTAGGAGCGTTCTCTTGTGTTAGTCTGTTACCATCGAACAACTTTTGCGGACTTCTCGTCATGAAGGGAAACTCGGCCTTCAAAAATATGCTTCGAACACTCACTTCTCTAACTCAAGCCTGAATTCAAAACAGCAGTAGAGCCATATATATGTGTATATAGAGAACACGCTGGTAGCGTGGTGGTGAGTGTCACCAGGCTCGGTCCTGTCAATTTATAGGCTTATAGCGGAGCTGAAAAATAGGCCCTTTAATTTAACTCTAATAATACAATGATGTTTCTAATAGGTGTAATGCATAAAAAACATGGTTATCAAGAAAGTTATACATCTTATCTTGAAAATTTCTTGAAACATTTACCGATGCGGAGTCATTGATGATGGCATCAATATCAATTTGATCTAATAATTTCTTCAAAATGCATAAAGTTGTCAAACTATTTAATCTTTTGAATAGACCAACCGTTTCAAAATTAGTAAGTAATTTACGGAAATATGTCATACTAGATTCAATTCAACGTTATAATAAAAATGAGTGCCAGTAAATTACCAAGTTGAGAACTAGAGAAAACTAGTATATTGCCCGTGCTAACGCTACGGTGATATCTGGTAGCACAAATCAAACAACCAAAGTATATCAAAAAATTGAGTATCAAGGAGACCTTTAACAAAGGCAGAAGCAGAGTCATATCCCAAAAATTCAGTACCGGGACTATCTCGGTCTCAATTTCTACATAAAGTTTGACTACATTATGAGCGGCTTGAGATTGTTTCCTCTGGTTTTCCATTTCAATATCAAATCCCTCAATATCAACAGTAACACCTCTCTTATCAAAAACAAAAAACAAAAACAGTAACACCTCGTTCACTGGCTATTTCAGCTGTAATCTCTACTGGAAAACCATACATACCATACAAAAGGAAAACACAGGATACAAATCGTAATAAATTTCAGAGCATGGTCCACAGGGTCCGGTTGTGCCGCTAGTCCAAAAGTTATCTTCTGCACCAATCCTCTTTATCCGCTCCTTTGGTACACCAACCTCCATAAAAGAACAAATATAGAATCTCTCACTCATACTGCAAAGCTACTGCTTATATATTAAATTTATCGGCTCCTTTGGTACACCAACCTTCTTAAAAGAACAAATATAGAATCTCACTCATATACTGCAAAATATAGCCCTTGCATCTCTTGAACAGAGTATGCATGGTTTGACAGTTAAAAGATGATTAATGAATCATAAGAATATCTCTATCCTGCTTGTACTACAGTTCACTGTTATTGTGGCTCTCTCCCTCCCTCCCCTCTCATTGTGCACGATGCTCTTGTACTCCTAGCCTAGATTGGTACTGAAATATGGTTGAAGACAATATATACACTTTAGATAGCTGACCTCATTGTGCCAGATGTCGAATGCTTTCATTGTCATTTTCAAAAACACTAATCCACAACCTTTCTGCACGTAATCCGTACCTAAATAAAAGAGAATGAAAAATATATACTCAAACCTAGTAAAATCAAAGAACTAAACATAAGCCCAACAGGCAATTCATTAGTACTGATATGAATCAAATAGAACTACAGCATCAGTAATCATGGGGTCATGTTCTAAACAAAAATCAAGCATTATGGCTAAAATGTAAGTACTATCTTTCCAGGTAAAAGAAGAGCAACTTAAGACTAACTAAACTTTACATGATAATGTGTTAAGACAACACTGAGATTCTAGAGGCATACAAGATTGAATGGCATCCCTATGAAAATAAGCAGAACACGGTAAACTTTTCAGATGAACAGCTTATAGTTCATCAATATAGAGGTCATGCTCCATGGAGAATAAAGGAATTTTCCATACTCCCTGGGTTCCAGCTCCCATTCCCATGCGGTTGCTTCCTTCTTGAAGTAATCAGCAAAACTGAAGTTCCCAAGCATTTCAAAGGTCTGATGTCGAGCAGTGTGTCCCACGTTTTCAATGTTGTTTGTTCCTATGCATTTCCGAGAGGTAGTGGCGGATGGCACATGCCCCTGTAAGTAGCAAAACAAAGGACCTGAGAACGAAGTAAAACGAAACAATGTCTGTTGGAGTCCAGGTCATCAGAAGATTAACTCGAGTTTGAAAGTCATGACTCTATTGATCATAGTGGCATATTAATATTGTTACAGATGTAGTAGAAAAGAAAATATAGGATCATGCTCAATGGCTTATTTTACTGATTCTAGTAACTGCTTGTGTATAAATAGTTAGTAAACACCCTTGCAACCGTGAAGTTTCACCTTTTAATTGTTCGCAAATTGCAAATAACTTGTATGTGTCATAAAAGAAAATCAAGAATGGACCTAACAATTTTCTAGAAAAAAAATATGTGCAACTTTGAAGCAGGACGAGATAAGTAAGGTCAATCTTTTGATTTCTAAGGATCTATTGGTTCATACCAGAAAATTCCCAAACAAGTTCTCGCATCCCCAACCTCCAAAATCAGATGTCCCTGTAGGTGCTCTCATTGATACTTAGCCATTTTGTGCAACTTTTCCAATTTTATTGACCACATATTCATAAATCGTAAGTGTTTGTTCTTATGTGGTGCCACATCTCACAAGCACACAAGCCTTCACTGAACACAATATGAAAGTCGCACCTTGCCGAGAAATATAAGCTTGAACTGGAGCATCCCAGCTATGGTGAGGAACACCGTTGGGTCGTTCGGCACAAGCGATGAGCTCCGAAGGATCTTGTGGCCATGGGCTGCATAAAATTCAAGGAAATGCCGGCATATCGCATCCGCACTCCACTCTCCTGCACACCCGCTGTGCCCAACTCCTGGGTAGCGGGTTCTACTGAGGCTGCAGATTGCAAAAAAGTGCATCACAAAATCTAACTGAAGCAATCAAAGGAGAGCATGCTGTCAATCAGTAGATAAAAATGCGGTAATTGTGAAATTATCTTTAATATCTAATTAGAGATTCAGTTTATTTATGTTTGTCAAATGCTCAGTTCATGACAGCTCCCATAGAATTATGCTACAGGAGCAACCTCTTCAATTAAAACCAGGACTTCCTGATATCGAGACCACCACTTTAATTAGTGGATGATAAGTTGATCACTCAAAACCTTGCCTATTTTTTCAGATCCTGTGCAATGTCTCTATAAATCAAATCAAAATTTGATATTTATTAGAAGTAGAAATTGCCTATGCTTCATAGCCTATCAAGAGGCCAGGTGTACTTATAGTAATCTGAGCACTAAAATTCAGATCTTCCACAAAAATCATCGCATGGCAGTTACCTTTCCTCAGCAACGGCTTTATCTTTAGTGAGAAAAGTCGATTGCCATCCACAGCTTATTGGCGAAGACAGGTCATCACCCTCTCCTAGAACGCTTGTATATATCAGTCCATCCTTTCCTGTTTCTCCACCCTTGTAGACATAGTGGCTTAGTACTACTGGTGTCCCCCGCCGCTCTTTGGTTCCACTTCACATAAGAAGAATATATTGGATGGAAATGTTAGAGCCTAAAAACAAAGCGTGTTGTATACCATGATTCTATCCTGGTCATCAAACTCTGCTCTAGATGACATTATGCGGTCAAGAATGAAATTTGCAATCACAAACAATTTTTCATTTAATTTTCAGTTGCCATAGAAATGACTACTGAAATATACGGCGTTCAAACTGTATGTATACAACATTCATTAAATAAATATGTAGCTAGTACAGTGTTTCTCACGTCTGTTAATGACTACTTCTATATACTACTGAAAATTTCTAAAGCAAACCCAATTCAGATGTCCTGGGCACTGTTTTGTCTCCTAAATTTCAGTTACTCCGCTGCTTTTGTGGTGCAGACTGCAGAGGAGGCTGAACATTAATTACCTAAGCCATCTCGTGGTGCAGGAGCATCTTCTGATCGGGCGGCGACTCGTTGGCGGTGAACACTCGGCCCACCACGTTGGTCCGTGGCGCGACGCCACCGACGTAAGGCAGCTCCTCGTATCCGAAGGCGTGGGTAGCGCGGTTGAAGTCCGTGGCCGTAGTCGCAGTGAACCCGCGCAGCAACAGCTCCCCCGCGTCCCGCACTGCCGCACAAGCAGCTCCAGCCTGGACGCCCGCTCGTACCGCACGACCTCCAGGAACTCGTCGACCCCGCCGGCGTTGGCGCCCGCGGGAGCGCTCATATCCGAGCATTCATTTGTTTCCGTTTCCACCATCGGGCCTCGCTGGTTCCTCATGTCCTGGGCCGCAAATCCCATAGACACGTGGTTCCTTAAGATCCGCACCGCCGCCCTCGCCTCACCCGACCCACCTCCGGCGCCGGCAACTCTGGCCGGCCGCGCTGCCGACGTGCTGTTCCTCACAACCCGAGCCGCCGCCCTCGCCTCGCCCGACCCACCTTCGGCGCCGGCAGCTCCGGCCGACCGCGCCATGCGCCGCCACGTCCTGGCCGGCCACCTCGGCAAAGCACCCTCGCCGATGTGCGTCGCGATCTGCACCAGCGGGGAACCCTAGCCGTAGGACGGGGCGAGTCGCGGGGCTGGCAGGGGAGGGGACGGGAGAGGAGAGGAGAGAAGGTGATGTTTTATTTTTTGGGGGTTAAAAAAAGACATCCAGGGATCGAACCATAGCCGATGGGAGCGAGCGTGGGTGGTCGGTGCGGAGGGGAGGCTTCAACGCGGGCTGAAGCTTCAACGCGGGGTGGAAGGTTGATAGAAAGAGCGCTGACCATCAGGGCCTTGTTCGGCTGGCTGTTGCCAGCCAGCCAGCAGTGCTTTTCTCTCACACCAGTTCAGCACCAGCCATCAGCTACCAGCTAGCCAGCAGTATTTTTCTCTCACAATAAATCAGCCTCAGCCACCAGCCACCAGCCAGTCGAACGAGGCCCAGATCGCGTTGAAGCCTTCGGGGGGAAGGCCTAACAACCGTTGATTTGAATCTTGTCGTATTTTCTGGTGCATGTATTGGAGTGTACGGAGGAAAAGTCATGACTGTGGTGTGCTAAAATTGTTAGTGGACATAGTATAATTTCAATTGGTCCATTATAGTAGAGATAATTATTCAATGCCCTAGCTGCACGTCTGCACCGTAAGAGACTCCTAAATCCCAAATCAGAATTCCAAAAGAGTCCCAAGGGTGTGTTCATTTCGCGAAAAGTAGGTGAAAAGTTACTGTAGCATCTTTCGTTGTTATTTAGCAAAATTTGTTCAATTATGGACTAACTAGGCTCAAAAGATTCGTCTCGACATTTACAGACAAACTATGCAATTAGTTATCTTTTTTACCTACATTTAATGCTCCATGCATGCGTCGAAAGATTTGATGTGATGGATGAAAGAGGAAATATTTTGGGTTGGAATGGGGAAGTGAACAAGGCCCAAGTCTGTATTCTAAAAATAAAGATTGAGGACAAAAGCAAATTAAATATTGATTAAACAAATAGAATTGACATATACATTAATCAGGGGCTTAGGGGCAATGGGATACCTCCGTACGCAGAGAAAGTAGTGAGCGATTGAGTGGGAGTGGGCGCTGACGCCTGGCTGCCGGCCGCTTGCTTGTTGCCGCGCCGCAGAACCTGTTAGATATTATGGGCTTGGCCCATTTATTTAATATCTCTATTAAACTCTATGGTCCGTACATGTACATTAATGGTTTTATACCATATGGGAATTTAATCGAGAGACGACTCTACTTAAATACTTGATGTTTGATCGATCTATTTGAGAAGTAAAAGTGGGTCACCTGGATGCCACACGCGCGCGCGCGCCGCCGCCGCCGCCCGGCCCGAGCCCGTGGGCGTGGGCGTGGCGAGGCGGGCGGGCGGCGGGCGAGCGGACGGGCGGGCGAGGCCTTTATTTTTGAAACTGATGAATTGATTGGAATTGATTGGAGGAGTTTCTGGTAACTCCCGTGACTCCTGGCTCTCCGTCTCCGTCTCCTCCGCCGCAGGGGGAATGGAGGTGTGACCCCTCGGTGCCGTCGGCTTCTCGTCTTCTGGCCTCTGTCTATAAATCAAAGTCTCTCTTCTCGGTTAAGCTCTCTTGGCGAAATACACCACTTTCCAGCAGCGCAAGTTCTTCCCGTTCCACCTCCGGCGAGCACCAGAGATGGAAGAGTAGGCCTCCGGAACGCGTCTCCGTCGTGGGCTTCACCTGCTCGGGTGAAGACGGGCGATTACGTTTTTGGGGAGTGTCGGTGGTGGCACGACTACTCGCTGGTCAACCTGTAGCGGTGCTTCTTCACGGCGTCTTTTTCTGCACTGCATCGAGCGGGACGACTACAACAGCAAAGCACCACCATGGCTTTTCTTGGTGCGAGCGGCTCCGCCGCAGGGTATAATCTCCTTCACCCTCTTCTGAGTTTTATTATCAATATCATGATGTTCCTAGGCAATACTGCTTTCATGTTCAACATGTTCTGTTTGATTGATCTGGATGATTATGCTAGTACTGGTTTTCTGGTTCCTTTTAATTTTGTGATTATCATGATCTTGATATTTGAGAACACATCTTTTATATTTGAGATCATGTCTGTGATGTTTCAGCTATGTAAAACAATGTTTCACATATGTTTCGGCTTTATAATTTATTTTATTATCATGTTAACATTTGTCATGAAGTGTTTCTGTCTTGTTATTCATGACTTCACTCTTCTTTTTATTGCGTTATTTTTATGGATTAAAATAAATATGAAAATGCCTTATTGTTCAACAATCCAAAAACGTAATTTCAGGCCATTTTCATCTGTTGGCTTTGCGGGCATGCTAAAGCCTACGCCGTTTGAGGGCACTCACTACAAGAGGTGGCGTGAAAAAGCCCTTCTGTGGTTGTCGGCCATGCGCTGTGGTCATGTGCTCAATGAGCAGCCTGCTACTGTGAGATCCGATGAGGATGAGCAGGCTTGGGGACATGCTGAGACCATGTGCAAGGCTGCACTGTTGAGCATCATCAATGATTCTCTGGTTGATGCCTACATACCACTCCCGACTGGCAGAGCTGTGTGGGAAGCCCTTGAGGCCCGATACGGTCTTTCCGACGCCGGTTCTGAGCTGTACATCATGGAGCAGTTCCATGACTACAAGATGGTTGATAACCGTCCTGTAGTCGAACAGGCTCATGAGATACAGGGACTGGTGAAGGAATTGGAGCTGTACGGCTGTCCTCTCCCTGACAGGTTCGTGGCAGGTTGCATTATTGCTAAGCTGCCACCTTCCTGGACTGATTTTGCCACTACCTTAAAACACAAGAGGCAGCAGTTTAGCATTGCTGAACTTGTTGGTACTCTTGATGTTGAGGACAAGGCAAGAGCAAAGGATGTTAAGGGAAAGAGCAAGGGCGGGAATGGTGAGGCGACTACTAGTGCACATGTGGTGCAAAAGTTTCGTCCTAAGCCACAAAAGAAGAAGCCCCAGCAGGAGCTTAAGCAGAAATCCACTACCTTCTTCAAGAAAGGTAATAATAAGAAGATGGGATTAGACAAGGCAAAGATGAACTGCTTCACTTGTGGGAACACTGGGCACTTTTCTAGAGAGTGTCCTGAGGCTAAGTGGAAGCCCCCATCAAAGGCGAAGACAGTCAACACCATTGAGACTGATGCAGACGCTGCTGGGTATGGTAATTTATCTGCATTTACAGTTTGTTCCTCACCTGATTGGTGGGTTGATACAGGTGCAAATATACATGTGTGTGCTGATAAGTCCTTGTTTTCTTTTTACTAGGTCGGGAGGAGTGGAGCCTTGCTGATGGGGAATGGCGCGCGTGCTGGTGTTCATGGTGTTGGTACGGTGGATCTGAAGCTTACTTCAGGGAAGACCGTGCAACTCAAGAACGTGCATCATGTCCCCTCAATAAGGAAAAATCTTATTAGTGGCTCTCTGCTATGTCGAGACGGTTTTAAACTTGTGTTTGAGTCGAATAAATGTGTTATGTCAAAGTATGGAACCTTTGTTGGAAAAGGCTATGAGAGCGGAGGCTTGTTCCGCTTGTCTTTGGTTGATACTTTACCTCTTGCAGTGAATAATGTCATTAATAACGTTAATGTTGAGATGAATGTTTGGCATTCTCGATTATGTCATGTTAATCTTGGTTGCATGTCCCGCTTAGCTGGTTTGAATTTAATTCCTAAATTTGACGTTGCCAAAAGCTCCAAATGTCATACATGCGTTGAGGCAAAACAACCTCGCAAGCCTCACAAGGCAGCTGTGGCGAGAGAGTTGGCACCACTTGATCTCATCCATTCCGATATTTGTGAAATGAACGGAATTTTGACAAAAGGTGGTAAGAGATACTTCATAACGTTCATAGATGATTACACTCGATATTGCTATGTGTACCTAATTAAAACAAAAGATGAGGCATTACATTATTTTAAAACCTTTAAAGCCGAGGCTGAGAATCAACTTGAAAAGCATATCAAACGGTTGCGGTCCGATCGCGGGGGAGAATATTTCTCTAATGAATTTTCTGAGTTTTGCGCGGTGCACGGTATAATTCATGAGAGGACACCTCCATACTCACCACAATCCAATGGGATTGCTGAAAGAAAGAACCGCACTCTAACTGACTTGGTGAATGCCATGTTGGAGACAGCTGGTTTATCTAAGGAATGGTGGGGTGAGGCAATTTTAACTGCGAATCATGTCCTAAATAGAGTGCCCACAAAGAACAAAGAAATCACTCCATTTGAGAATTGGGAGAAAAAGAGATTAAATATTTCTTATCTTCGCGTTTGGGGTTGTTTGGCCAAAGTGAACGTGCCAATAAACAAAAAGCGAAAGCTTGGACCAAAAACTGTAGATTGTGTTTTCTTAGGCTATGCCATTCATAGTGTGGGCTATCGTTTTTTAATAATAAATTCTAGTGCTCCTGATATGGCTGTTGGAACGGTCATGGAGTCTAGAGATGCCACATTTTTTGAGAATGAATTTCCAATGAAAATAGGTGCATCTAGAATGTCTGGTCATGATTCTATTCCTGAACTTCATGAATCAAATATACACGCTGATGATAACACCCATGAGCTTGAGCAAAATCCTGAGGAGGATGATAATACTGTCACTCGAAGGAGTAAGAGGCAAAGAGTTGCAAAATCCTTTGGAGAAGACTTTATTATATATCTCGTGGATGACACTCCCACAACCATTTCTGAGGCATACTCTTCTTCTGATTCTGACATGTGGAAGGAGGCAGTGCAAAGTGAGATGGACTCCATTATGTCCAATGGGACATGGGAAGTGGTTGATCGTCCATTCGGTTGCAAACCTGTGGGCTGTAAATGGGTGTTTAAAAAGAAGCTGAGGCCTGATGGTACAATTGAGAAGTACAAAGCTAGGCTTGTTGCTAAGGGTTATACACAGAAGGAAGGTGAAGATTACTTTGATACTTACTCACCTGTTGCTCGATTGACGACCATTCGTGTGTTGCTATCCCTGGCTGCCTCACATGGTCTTTTCATTCATCAGATGGATGTTAAGACAGCCTTCCTAAATGGAGAGCTTGAGGAAGAGATCTACATGGATCAGCCTGATGGGTTTATTGCAAATGGTCAAGAGGGTAAAGTTTGTAAGTTACTGAAGTCCCTGTACGGCCTAAAGCAAGCCCTCAAGCAGTGGCATGAGAAGTTTGATAAAACTTTAACATCAGCCGGCTTTGTTGTGAATGAAGCTGATAAATGTGTATATTATCGGTTTGGTGGTGGTGATGGTGTGATACTATGCTTATATGTGGATGATATATTAATATTTGGCAACAATCTAAATGTGATTAAAGAAGTAAAAGATTTTCTGTCGAGTAACTTTGAGATGAAAGACTTGGGAGAGGCTGATGTTATTCTCAACATTAAGCTTTCAAGGGAGGAAGGAAATGGTGGGGTAACTCTTATGCAGTCTCACTATGTGGAAAAGGTCTTGAACCGATTTGGGTACAATGAGTGTAAGCCTGCTCCTAATCCGTACGATCCAAGTATTCATTTGAGGAAGAATCACAGAATTGCAAGAGACCAATTGAGATATTCACAGATAATTGGTTCTCTTATGTACCTAGCTAGCGCAACCAGGCCTGATATCTCGTTCGCTGTAAGCAAACTGAGCCGGTTTGTGTCAAATCCGGGAGATACTCACTGGAATGCTCTTGAGAGAGTGCTACGCTATTTGAAAGGGACAATGAGTTACAGCATTCACTTTTCCGGGTATCCGAGGGTACTAGAGGGTTATTGTGATGCTAATTGGATTTCTGATGCGGATCAGCTGTATGCCACGAGTGGATACGTGTTTCTACTTGGAGGTGGTGCTGTTTCTTGGAAGTCTTGCAAGCAGACTGTCTTAACGAAGTCTACAATGGAAGCAGAACTGACCGCATTGGATACCGCTAGTGCTGAGGCAGAGTGGCTCCGTGATCTCCTGATGGATTTGCCGATTGTTGAGAAACCAATCCCAGCAATTTCCATGAACTGTGATAATCAAACTGTGATCACTAAAGTAAACAGTTCTAAGGATAACATGAAGTCCACAAAGCATGTGAAGAGACGTTTGAAGACTGTCAGAAAACTGAGAAACTCTGGAGTAATTGCATTGGACTATGTCCATACATCAAATAATCTGGCAGATCAATTCACTAAGGGTCTGTCACGCAATGTGATAGAAGGTGCGTCGAGGGAACTGGGTTTGAGACCCACATAGAGTCATCAACAGTGGTAACCTATCCTATGTGATCGGAGATCCCGTGAATTAGGATGGCGAAACAAGCTGTTGATTGACTGAGGGAGAGACTCCTTAGATTATAGCTCAGTTCGTTAGAGATGCATGTCTCTCTAATACTGTTAGGCAGGATGATTAAGTTCTTAATGTGATCCGAGCGGCTTGGTATAGCGGGGATGTTGTTCTACAGAACATCCTATAAGGAACACACCTATATGAGCTCGATTGCTAGTCACAATCTATGAGATGTGGGTAATCTCTAGATGCTCATGAAAAGGCCTCGAAGTGTGACTTATATGCTTCAAAACAGAGGGAAGGCACTTGGCAGCCTAGTATCAGTTAAGAGGTTATGTGAAACTCATCTCGCACAAAACTGTCAATTCAAGGTTCTGTCCATTGTTCAGTTGTGGATGAGTGTAGCTAACTTTCTAGATGGATGTTCAACTTAACAGTCTCCATCGAAACACTGGTATATAAAAGGAATGTGGTTCTGAGAATTTCAAACTGCGTACCCTAGAGTTTGGTGGGGATTGTTAGATATTATGGGCTTGGCTCATTTATTTAATATCTCTATTAAACTCTATGGTCCGTACATGTACATTAATGGTTTTATACCATATGGGAATTTAATCGAGAGACGACTCTACTTAAATACTTGATGTTTGATCGATCTATTTGAGAAGTAAAAGTGGGTCACCTGGATGCCACACGCGCGCGCGCGCCGCCGCCGCCGCCCGGCCCGGCCCGAGCCCGTGCCCGTGCGCGTGGGCGTGGGCGTGGGCGTGGCGTGGCGAGGCGAGGCGTGGCGTGGCGAGGCAGGCAGGCGGGCGGCGAGCGAGCGGACGGGCGGGCGAGGCCTTTATTTTTGAAACTGATGAATTGATTGGAATTGATTGGAGGAGTTTCTGGTAACTCCCGTGACTCCTGGCTCTCCGTCTCCGTCTCCTCCGCCGCAGGGGGAATGGAGGTGTGACCCCTCGGTGCCGTCGGCTTCTCGTCTTCTGGCCTCTGTCTATAAATCAAAGTCTCTCTTCTCGGTTAAGCTCTCTTGGCGAAATACACCACTTTCCAGCAGCGCAAGTTCTTCCCGTTCCACCTCCGGCGAGCACCAGAGATGGAAGAGTAGGCCTCCGGAACGCGTCTCCGTCGTGGGCTTCACCTGCTCGGGTGAAGACGGGCGATTACGTTTTTGGGGAGTGTCGGTGGTGGCACGACTACTCGCTGGTCAACCTGTAGCGGTGCTTCTTCACGGCGTCTTTTTCTGCACTGCATCGAGCGGGACGACTACAACAGCAAAGCACCACCATGGCTTTTCTTGGTGCGAGCGGCTCCGCCGCAGGGTATAATCTCCTTCACCCTCTTCTGAGTTTTATTATCAATATCATGATGTTCCTAGGCAATACTGCTTTCATGTTCAACATGTTCTGTTTGATTGATCTGGATGATTATGCTAGTACTGGTTTTCTGGTTCCTTTTAATTTTGTGATTATCATGATCTTGATATTTGAGAACACATCTTTTATATTTGAGATCATGTCTGTGATGTTTCAGCTATGTAAAACAATGTTTCACATATGTTTCGGCTTTATAATTTGTTTTATTATCATGTTAACATTTGTCATGAAGTGTTTCTGTCTTGTTATTCATGACTTCACTCTTCTTTTTATTGCGTTATTTTTATGGATTAAAATAAATATGAAAATGCCTTATTGTTAAACAGAACCGATTGCCGATCGGTGATGGATGGAACCATTGGCGGATCCGGGGGGCTGGGGTGGGGCTGCAGCCCCCGGCAGCCTCAAATTCTCATAGGATTACTGTTGCAATTAGCTCTAAATTATCCTTAAATCTTCATTGTTAATCACAATCTCTATTACTTAGCCCCTCTGATCTCATCTAGATCCGCCACTGATGGAACGGCGTGCAGCGGCGCAGGCTCGCAGCCAGGAAGAAGACGCGGCCGCTCGGCGGAAGGGGCGAAGGGCAAAATGCGGAGTCCCGGACGCGGAAGCCGAATTGATGGAAGCAAATCGGCAGATCACCTACGTGCCTCTGCTGGGCTCCTTGCTTCTCCTATGAGCCAGACAGCACTATACTACAGCTTACATACTTGGGATTGGGCCCCTAGGGGTCGAGGGCCCAGTGCAGCGGCACAGCTCGAACCCCCCTCCTTGGGCCGGGCCTGAGCGTCACAGGTGTGCGTGCCACCCACCGCGGTTCGATTTCTATCGACCACGGTGTCTCACCGGGGGTTTTCCCTCAAATATTATTTACAGGTGTAACCTCTCTCGCGTGGAGCCACAAAGGGATTGTGACGTGCCCGTCACCTACGGAGTCTTTAATGATTTCGGTGATCTCTCCGAGGACGCGATCTTCAAGTCTGAGTGTAGTTATAGGTCTGGTTATGTACGTGTGGTGTGAGTGTGGCATACGTGTGTATGGAGTAGGTGTGTGTTCATACATAAACAGATTCTATAGCTGTACGAGAGGTGTAAAAAAATATATAGATGTGTATATACACGATGAAGTTGCCAAATAATGAGATCCGTGGCCGGAGCGCTTTCCATTGCCATAACAGATGAGCGGGCCCATATACGCTTTTGGGCTTTGTGAGCCCACGAATAAATAGCACACGGCCCATGAGAGTACTTAGTATAGACTCTCACTGTCCCTGAATAAACCGATTACTAGAGTAATCTTAAGTTTTAATATTTTTTCATGTTTAACCGAACTCATAAAAAAGAGCGTAAATATTTATAACACTGATGTCTAGATTGCCAAAGGGAATAATCTGATTTTTTACGGAGGTGACCATGAGGGTCAGGTGCTTCACCAACACTAGTACAGAAAAAATATTTGTAGAGCTGGTTAAAAGCTTCAGAGACGGTTTTTAAAACCGCTACTATGTCAGCAATTGTTAAAATAAGTGATTTTCAGAGACAATTTTAAAGCCATCTCTATTAGAGGCGGTTGAATTAAGACAATCACCCTTAAAATCAATTTTTAGAGACGGATGACTTCCCTAAAAAATTTCAAAAATTTTAAAAAAAATCATTTAGAGTCTAATAAAAATAAAAAAAAGTATTTCTAATGTTGAGGACCGGTCACAGGTCACCAGATTAATTTTTCGCTTGTTTTGAATAAGTACTGACACCCAGAATTCAAACCCACAACCTCCCCCTCGCGCGATCCCTCAATACCACCGCACCCCACAATCACTTACGTCTAGTTCTATGATGCTGTCTATTTGTACTAATATGTATGAATCTTGTAGTCAATATTTTCACTCATAAGCAATCTTAAATGAGAAAACTTTCAACTACAAAGTTTTAGGTCTCGTCAAACACTACAACTTTGATATAGAACATTTCTTCATCCAAACTCATTTGAAAAAATCAAAAATTTGAAATTCAAAATTTGAGATTTAATTTATGTATTTGAAACCCTAAATGATCTCAAACAAAAAATTTATCAATTACAAAGTTTTAGATCTCGTTGAGCTCTACAATTTTGATATAAATTTTGTCTTAATCCGATTTCATTTAAAAAATATGAATTTATTTGTGCAACAACTATTTTTATGGATAGTTGAATTAGTCAACCGCCCTTGAAATCGATTTTTAGAGTCGGTTGACTTAATAAAACCACCTCTAAAAATCACTCATTTTCTGAAACGGTTGACATAAGCAACCGTTCTTGAAAATAGCATTTTTAGAGGCGCTTCTCTTAACAGAACCGTCTCTAAAAATGAATATACATTTTAGAGGCAGATTTCTTAATGGAACCACCTCTAAAAATTGATTTCTAACAACGGTTGTATAGCTACAGTGCCTGCCACGAAGGTTAGTGACGGCGTGCTAAGACAACCGCTTCTGTTAGAAAAGTGAGGTACCTCTAAAAATCATTTCTGTACTATTGCGAGTTGGTGACAAAGTCAAGGGAGACGAAGCTCATAGCCTGATCCAAGCAAAGCCGTTGATGAAGCTGGTGAAGTGGTGATGGCATCCATCTAGATCTGTTTACTGTTTGGATCAGATTTATGCACACACGTCCTACCTAGCGCGCCAATCGTCATTGTTTTAACCACCAACTGTAATTATGAGCGACGTGTAGATATCTATATACTCTTATAAATCTAAATCCTACTAGATGATTTTTCTCTTAATACAAGGTGCCCACATCATTTTCCACTAAATGACACACTAGATGTTCTATCTCTTCATCCAAGGTCTTCACATCATTCCCCACTAAGTTCATGTCATCCCTTATTAATTATAAAAAAATATCCACAACATCTTTATCATGTCCAATACTTTGTTTCATCGCCTATTCCTCTATAATTAATCAAATATTCTATTGGTTTTTCTTCTATTAGCTTATCGATTTTTATCAATTCTGATACAATAAATAGCATGCAAGTCAAATTCATATATATATATATATATATATATATATATATATATATAGCAAAGCTATGTATATAACAGATTTATTTTTAATAAAATCCCGCAGCAACTCGCAGGATGGTCTTCTAGTATCCTCCATGATGATATCTAGAATCATCATATCATCATCAAGGAAGTTTGTCCTGCAATCGCCGTCATTTAAGGGGTGAACATACGTTGAGGCTAACATGGGTCATGCATGGCCACCCCTAGTAAATTTCTATCGATAATGATATGATTAAGATGCCCAGACGGATGGACGCCTCGCTCACTCCCGCAGCGCTCGCGCCCCTCCCCATTCTTATCCCTTCGCGTTTTGCCCCATACCCGACGACGCCGCCATCGCTACTTCCCTGGCTGGCGGTGGCTCCTTCCCCAACCCTGGCGTCCTCCTCCCCCACCTCGGTGGCCCCTTCCCCCACCCCGACACTCAACGTGGAAGCGAAGGCCGCACCGCAATAGCGCGCGGGCCTTCTCCCCGGGCTCGAGCTCCGTGAGGCAAACCATACAGTCCCCGATGTGCCCGCACCCGTGCGACCACTACCACCGGTATCATGACAAGCATCACGGAGTCGAGGCCACGGGGCGAAGGGGTCTGCGTCGCCACCACCGGTGATGCCCAGGCTCTAGAGCAGCCGCCGAACCCCGGCGGCCGGAATCGACCAGCACAGCCTTCCCCTCCCCTATGTTGCATGTGTATGTTTTAAGTGTTTCAGGTGTTTCTGATGTATGTTGCATTTGTTTCACATTGGATGTTGCAAAAGTAGATCGGAGGATGTTGCAATTTGTTTTAGAGGTATGTTGCAAGTGTATGTTTCTAGTGTTTCAGATGTTTCATATGTGTTTTTCTGGACGCATGTTGCAAGTGTGTTTATCTAAATGTTGCATATGTTTCACACATATGTTGCATGTGTTTTATTTGGATGTTGCGTATGGTTGCCATGGTTTTCAAGTGTGTTTCAGGTATTTTTTCAAGTGTTTCAAGAGCATGTTCAAGTCTTTCAACTGCCTTCATATGTATGTTGCAACTGTTGTATTTATATGTTTTAAAAGTATATCGGGTGTTGTATCTCTCCTCCCCACCTTCTACTGCATCGTCTCTCTTGGAGCCAGCAGGGCATGCATACGACGCCGCGGACGGGTCCTTCCGAATCGGAGGTGTCATGCGTCCTTTCCTTCTTATCGCTCGGGCTACACGGCACGGCACGGCACGGCGGAGGGGGGGGGGCTCGCAGAGGGAGCACGCCTGAGATAGCAGCGCGGTGGGCGGATGGGGTGTGGAGGAGATAGGCCGCGGATGGGGACGCGCGCACGCATGCTGGCGCTATTTCTGTATGCAGCTGCCATTTTTTGAGGTGCGTACGGACGCGTCTTGGTGTCGGACGTCCGGGCCTTAGGTGTACCGAATTTCTATAGAATTAGAACCCACACTGCAATATTTTGTATACTTTAATTTGCTCTTTGCTCCAACCTAATTAGTGTCACTCTCCTTGCTGAAAATTAGCTCAAGCATCGTCGCTGCCGCCATGGCGCCATTGTGGTATCCCATAGCCGGCCTTCTGGCTACCCGCTCCAGCGGCGGCGAGGTGTAGGCGGCATTTAGGGCTGTTGCTTGCATGGGGTGTCGACACTTTGCGAATCTATATACTCTTATAAAACTGAACCATACTAGATGTTTTTCTCTCTTCATGCAATGTGTCAATATCATTTCTCACTAGGTTTTCCACTATAGTAATCCTTTCATGCAAGTTGTCCATGTCATCCCTTATTAATTACAAAAAAATTTCCACATCATCTCTATTATGTACAATACTTTTAATCTCTAATCTATTAACATAAATTCA
The DNA here is from genome assembly GCA_038087645.1 of Saccharum hybrid cultivar R570. Taxonomy (NCBI): domain Eukaryota; kingdom Viridiplantae; phylum Streptophyta; class Magnoliopsida; order Poales; family Poaceae; genus Saccharum; species Saccharum hybrid cultivar. Next base: position 1,152,773 of record JAQSUU010000043.1, on the reverse strand, counting down.
TTTACATATGTTATTTGTTTCATCACCTATTCTTCTATAATGTGATCAAATATTTTATTGATTTTTCTTGTATTAGCCATGTCATCCCTTATTAATTAAAAAATCTCCACATCATCTCTATTATGTGCAATACTTTTAATATCTAATCTATTAACGTAAAGTCATTTACATATGCTATTTGTTTCATCACCTATTCTTCTATAATGTGATTAAATATTCTATTAGTTTTTCTTCTATTAGCTTACTGATTTTTTATCAGATCCAATATAATAAAATAACATAAAAGTCAAATTCATATATACTCACAGTATACAGAATACCATATAATAATGTTATATATAAAACAGATTTATTTTTAAGAAAATTTCACAACAACGCGTGAGGTTTGTTTCTAGTCGAATGGAAAGATACAGCCGGGGATCTATTTTCCCATTTTTATGTATCATATATTGTGGTAACGGATAGTGCACATCACATGTGTGAGCACACAAATGACTTCTTCGTCCCTCCCGAAGAAGATGCGCAACAAAAACACAAACAAATATCGTTCAATTACCATCACGTGCCATCACGACTCTACCAAAGTTTCCAGCAGATTGGGAGCAGCTCGTCTGACATTTTTGTTTCTCTTGGACATTATGCATGTGCATCCAATGGACGTGTTTGGATGCATGCGGCGTGATTCCACGGTGTGATAGCACACGCTGAACACCCTAACTAGCTTCTACCTAGGCTGCAGCCTGCAGACCTCTAAAGTATACTCATCTTCCCTAAATATCCGTCGTTTACGCTTCCTAAGAAATAACTTTTATTAAATGTATATTAAAAAATATTAATATTTATGGTAAATAATTAATATAATTGGAAAGATCTTTGAATCTAGTTTTTATTAAATTTATTTAGAGATACAAATTTTGCATGCATTTTCTACAAAGAGTCAAACTTGCGGCACGCAAACCAATGACGACGTTATTTAGGGACGGGGGAGTACAGATCAAGTAAGGCCAGCCTCAATGGGAAGTTTACGTGAAACTTTGATATGAAACGGCTCTCCCACGATGCAAAGTTTCATGGCACGGTTTCTTCGCTTATTTTACTATTCATGGGCCCCACCTGTCCCTATCATCCCTCTCTTCCACGCATCCTTCTTGTCATCGCCAGGAGACCGAGCATGGAGTGGAGGCCGAGCATGGTGGCTCCCGCATGGACGCAGCTCGCGCCCGCGGCCGGCGGGCTCACCACGGACGCGGCTTGCGGCGGCGGGCGGGCGGAGCCCTCGCTCTCGCGTCGCCCGCGACCGGCGGCGTCTGCGACCGGCGGAGGACGCGTGGCGGGTGGAGTCACGACGGGGCAGCTCGTGACAGACGGCTCACGACGAACGGCGCCGGTGGATCTCCCACGACCGGCGGACGAGCGCTCGCAGCCGGCGACCTCGCCCGTGGCGGTCCGGCGGCCGCGCCCTGCGGAGCTCGCACCCGCGCCGGCGGATCTCCCGCGACCAGCGGACGAGCGAGCGCGTCGAGTGGCCTCACCCGCGGCGGTCTTGCGGCCGCGCCCTACGGAGTCGCGATGAAGAACGCACGGTCCCGAAGAAGAAAAGTCGCGATGAAACGAAGGAAGGGCCTCAGTGCAGGTTTCACGGTGTTTCCGAAGTTTTGGAAACAGTGCGGATACGTTTCGTGGCCGTGAAACGAATCTCTTCTCTCTCCTTCCAATTTCATTAAAAAAACTGATGTGACACTCAATTAATTGTGCATGAAACCTCATTAAGACTGGCCTTTGAAACTTCTAGGAAGCCATGATTAAACAAAGACAGCTGGCTAGCACTTAACTACAGACTAATAATGCTGTTCAGAGCAGTTCTCAAAAAATAATGCTGTTCAGTGATTTGCTGGTACAGGTCGTCAGGTACTCAAGACGCCCGTCGTCGTCTATATGCAGCGCAGCCAGCTCGCATGGTTGGCATGCGAGACTTGGAAACCGTTAATAAGACGGCCGGCCGGCCTGCCGGTCCAAATAAAGTACGCCTTGGAGATAGAGTTTGGCAGCCTTGTTTTGGTGTCGTCTGTGATGGGCTGATGGCGAGCGACTGATGTTGCGCGTGTGCGCCAGTGCGCCGCGGTCTGCTCAACTACCTGTCACAGAAGGGGATGCGCAGCATGTTCCACGCAAAGCAACACGCATGCATGATGCATGGTAGCCAGTTTTTAGATCGTATCGATCGATCGATCGAGAACTCTGCATCTGATTGCGATACGTTTGATTATATATATATAGAAGGTGTGAAACACCTTATGGTAAGCGCATCTCAAGTAGACGGTAGTCAAGTCATGAACGGAGCTGGCTCGCATATCCGCACATGACCGTTCGTTCGAGATCCATTTGAACCGTCCGGCAATTGCCTAAAATCAGTTCGTGTAGCAATAGCAGTAGCACACACAAATTAGCTTAGACATGCTAGTAGATAGCAAAGTCAACTCATGCTAACGCCATGCCCTCGTGGGCCGGGAGTACTTCTCAGTGTACTTGTTTGTATGATCGTAACAAACATGTTTTTCGTCAGCGTCGTCGTGCGTCGTCATCAGCCCAGTACTACATCAGCCGAACCTGCTCGTTGCGTAATACGGAGCAAGATAATAATAGTAATAGATGCATTCAAGAGCAAACAATCGCATTGACGGGGTGTACTTCATAATTACGGCCGGATACACAGCGTCTTGCAGCAGCCGACGAGCTAGAAACGTTACCGTTCCTACACGGTTGTATCTGTTGTCCAAGTACTTGTACGCGTAGCACTCGCTACCATACGAGTCCATGCATCATCTAGGTCCAGAGCTGGGCTTCGTGATCGGGCCACGTCGCCGAGTCCATGTCCGAGTCGTAAAACGTCTGCTGGTACGCCGCGCCGAATCCGCTTCCGCCACCGCCACCGTCCACCGTCAGCGGCGACGACGGGTGCTGCTGCTGCTGCTGCTGCTGGCTGCCGCGGCGGTTGGCCATCTCGACGCAGAAGAGGGCCAGCAGGTTGGCGTGCTGCGCCTGCGCGTTGAGCAGGTCGGCCTGCGCGCGCGCCAGCTGCACCTTGAGCTCGTTGGCCTGCTTCTGCAGCCGGCACACCGCCCCCGCGCACCCGTACACTGGGTCCCGCAGCCGCGCCTCCGCCTCGTACACCATGCTGCTCACCGCGTCCGCCCGCGAGCTCTCCGGCAAATCCTGCATGCATGCACCGTAGACGACGTAGATCATGTAACGTGCATGTCCGCACATTAATGTTGCATGTCTCATGTCTGTGCCCACACCGCACCTGGAGGAGCTTGATGATGTTGCTGGCGCCGAACACGCGGTGCGCCGTGGTGAACTTGGCGGGCTCGGTCGGCGGGAAGTAGGGAGCCAGCACGCAGCCGTCGGCGCAGCGGCGGCGAAGGATCTTGCACGCCGCGCACGGGCTCATGACAACCATCGGCGGCACGTTGCCCACCACCTGGACTGCGGGAGGAGGCGGCGGCGGTGACGAGCACGACGACACCCTCGACGGCGGCGACACGGAGCGACAGTAGTTATATTGCTGCGGCGCCGCCGTAGTGCCCGTGCTCGCGTTGCCGTAGTCCATGACCGATCAATCGATCGAGAAGCCGGAGCAGCAGTGCTGCTGGCTGCTGATATTTCAGCTAGTTGTACCAGAGCAGAGGTGTGACGATAATGATCTGCCGCTAGCTGGTAAATCAAAAGTAAAATTTGGTGGTGCTATATATAGGGAGATCGATCGAGACGTGTCTAGATTTTTTCCCCCGTCTTTCCTACTCTACGAGTGTGAGGCTCTTTTCCTTCGTGGAATATAATGCAGATCGATTGACGCAGCTAGCACACAATGCTGACGATCAGGTCAACATCAATTCAGTTACGGTTTACTAGTAGTACGTCCGTGCTGTGCTTGCTTGGCCAAGTTTGGCAGGTTTTGAACTCTTGACTTCTTGAGCCAGGGATGGCTAGACGTGCATTCGCAATAGTCAATTACTACCGTGCATGTCACTCATGCCTTCTTCTTCTTCTTCTTCGTGAATACTATATAGACTAGTGCCTGGAACTAGTCCGATCGACATGTATTTTTTTCATACATGTAGGCTAGTTTACAAAACCAATTAACATACGTACGGCTGATTTCGAAATACATGTTTTGTTTGTCTCTTGTATACAATTCTTCTACACTGCCGTATTTCGAATTCGAGGCGAGGTGACCCGAAGGCCAACTCCGTAGAAATGCTGGTCGGAAACCAAGACCTTATTGTTGTTGGTCGTTGCGTGGCGGCCCTGAACGTACGTATGTAGGCGGTAGGAACCAAAAAAAAGTATCAATCATCTACACACAGGTCTAATAATGGCCGTCGTCTCGTTATTAATTAGCTTCAGTCGTGCAAAACATGAGCATATATATTCCAGCCATCTGTCGGTATATTGTCCATAAACGAGACTGGTGGTAGTATGCAAGTCAGACAGAGTGGCCATGGAAATCAAAGGGAGCATGACCTGCACGTTAGGCAATAATAATGGAAGACACCTCGAACTCAAAGGCGTGCTAGGACTGTGCTCTTGGTGTATCCATACCGTCCTTGCGTATATGCAACTGCAATAATGTTTGGTGTTTTTCGATCAGGCTGGGAAGAATCTCAAAAGCTTTCAGCCCAGTTACAAGTACTACTGGTCATCCTGGACTAGCTTTCTCTAAATATAGCATCCCAAATATGTTACCAATCGAGGCACTGCAGAGGAGACATATATAGGATAATAGATGCTGCCCATATATAAAGGATGTGTTTAGCTGATGACGATCACCACCAGTGGAGTTAATTAGTGTTAGCTGATGATCGCAAGTTCACAACACAGCGTTCAGTGACTTCAGTCAGAAACTCAGAATCAAGAGATGATGAGCTAGCTCATCCTTTGTTCCTGGCATGATTTTGGCGATCATGCATGTGAGCCTCCAGTTTTGCTGGAGACGTCGCCTTTGTAATAAATCAAGCATAATTCTTCCTGTCGACGATGGATATATGGCATAAAGAGCATAATAGTCGCAAGCGAATCTAGAACTCTTATCTCATGTCAAAGGTCTGCTTCGAGAGCAGGACTTTTCCCACTAGTGTCTGGAGATGCAGTTGACCGACACGGACTTGGTGCCCGCTACACTGCAAATTACCTGACGCGTCGGTCAGAGCGTAGGGCGCACTCGTTCGCCGCGAGACAGCGACTATTCGGCATCCATTTTCCGGTCTCTTCCAAAACACCATATCAAATCGTTTTGAACAATTCAGCTGGCAATGCGCGCGTGTTCTGTGTTCATTCCGCTCGTTATAATAAGTTTGAAAAAGGATAAGCAGATGGGAAGGGAAACACCCGCTCGTTCAAAGACAGGCGCGCCATGCATGTCGCGCGAGCGCATGGCGAGCGAGGGCGGCATGGCATGCGTTAGGCAAGAACTGGGTAGAAGAGTATACTAGCTAGCTAGTCAAAACATTTCTTCTCGCTCTTTTTTTCGTTTTAAATGCAGAAGAGCTGTCTTGTACGTACTATAGAGATGGGTTGGTCCGCAGCAGGATCCTCTCTCATACCAAATATGAGTGAGGCAATTACACAAACCCAAAACTCTTGTACAAAGAGAACTAACAGGACTCAACCTAGTCCAACTATCCTAATAGATTGCAAACGTGTAAGACCTAGTCCAAGCATTTTCTTCGCATCAGCCATACACCGTAGGCTGTGCTCATCTTTCAGCTCACACAAAATTGTGTTAACCGAAGGAGAAGTCCCCTCAAACACAAATGCATTCCTATGTTTCTAAACGAGTAAAGTCCATCACCGGCCCCTAAACTTATTTGGCTATGTCATGTCGGTCCCTGAACTCGCAAATCGACCGTTTGGCTGTGTCATTCTGGTCCCTAAACTTAGAAATCACACGTTTAGGTCCTCAAACTTATTCAGTCGTGTCATCCCGGTCCCTAAATTTGGTTTTGAGTCTCATCTGGGTCAAAACAGGGCGATCTAAAAACTCTATGTTTAAAAATAATTCATAACTTTTCATATGAACTCGAATGAAAACAAACTTTATATCAAAATTGTAGCCCTTGACGTGATCTATAACTTTGTAGTTGAAAAGTGTTTGAATTAAAACTGTTTAGGGTCCCAAAATATTGTTGTATGTTTATAGATTTTAAAATTTGAAATTTAAAATTATCAAACAATCTTAGATATTTACATGGTTTATATGAAAGTTATAGTTCTCAATATGATCTAAAACTTTATAGTTGAAAAGTTTTTTATTTGAAGTCGTTTAGTATCCTAAAATTTAATTTTAAATTTTAAATTTTAAAATCTATAAATTTACAACAATATTTTGGAACCATAAACAGTTTTAATTCAAAAAAAAATCAACTACAAAGTTGCAGATCGCGTTGAGAGCTACAATTTTGATATAAAATTTGTCTTCATCCGAGTTCATATGAAATGTTATGAATTATTTTTTGATATAGAGTTTTTAGATCGTCCTGTTTTTACCCAGATGAGACTCAAAACCAAGTTTAGGAACAGAGATGACACTGTAAGGATCCCTGGTAAGCCTAGAGGGGGGGTGAATAGGCGTATCTAAAAATTTCTACACAAAACTCAAAGTCACTTTGTCAGCAACTGTCGGAAGTCCCGACAGTTTATGTCGGAACTCCCGACGTCGTCAGAAGTCCCGACGTTAGCTGTCAGCAGTTCTGACGCCTACGTGGAATAAACTACAAGTGCTCAAATGAACTTTGTGAAGCCAATAACTTACAACCCCACTTCCTAGTGGTAAGATGAAGTTGTCCAAGTGTTTCCTTGCCCTTGGAGCGCCACCAATTTGTAGATCGGGGCCAAAACCTAAGAAATAGCTTGAGAGAGAGACAACAAAGACCAAATAATCTCAAGTAATCACAACAACAATAAGCACGTGGGACACAAGGATTTATCCCGAGGTTCAACTCGCCACTAAGGCTTGTCTACGTCCTCGTTGTTGAGGTGGCCACTAAGGTCGGAGTCTCTTTCACCTCCTTGCCTCTCTCAAGCAACCACAAAGGTAAACTTGAGTTCTTCACTAGAAAATCAAGGGTAATACAAACTTTCCAAGGTTCTCCCACAGATCGGGAGCTCTTGGGCGACGCCTAGCCGGCTAGGGTTTCAAGAACCCAAGAGTAACAAACACAAATCCAACCGGCTTGACGAAGAAATCAAGTGCTCAAGCTTTGAATCAATGTTTCTCTCACCAAATCCCTTCTCTCAACTCAATCTCTTGGAAGATTTGAATCTAGGAGCAAAGAGGAGAAGAAAGGGGGAGCTTGAGAGCTAGAGAGCACTTTCACTGAAGGTTTGGTCGAGTGAAATGAGTTTGTAACGATTAGAAGTGAAGAGATGGCTATTTATACTTGAAGTAGAAATTTAACCGTTCAGATCTACGTCGGGACTGCTGACATAGATCTCGGGACTTCTGACCTGTATAGAAAATACTGTTCATACAAGGTCAAAGTCACTGCGCGAAGGCCAACGTCGGGACTCCCGACATATGTCGGGACTGCTGACAGTCGGGACTGCTGACGTACGTCGGGACTGCTGACGTATGTCGGGACTGCTGACATACGTCGGGACTTCTGACGTACGTCGGGACTGCTGACGTACGTCGGGACTTCTGACCGTCGGGACTCCCGACGTACGTCAGGACTTCTGACGCCAAAAGTCACGAAAATTATTCTATGTGCTCGTGAAGTGCTAGAGTGTCTCTCTTATGATTTAGTTTTAATACTTGAGCACTCCATCTTCCTCAAACCAACTAGATTAGCATCCCCCTTTATAGTGCGGCATAGCCTAAACTCAAGATCAAATATCAAAGAATTTAAACGCTTTTGAGTTCATTACCGTGTCATTTTGTAACTCGGGCTCCACCAACTCATGTATTATCCTCATTCTTATTTTGCCTGCTTGTTATCTCGATAAATCTCATTAGTCTTCTAATTGTGTGGTCATTATCATCAAAACCCACAAATAGGGCTTGATTGCACTTACAATCTCCCCCTTTTTGGTGATTGATAACAACACAATTAGAGCTTACAACAATATTTGAAATGAAACTGAGATTTTCAAGTCATGGGTGTAGAGACTCCCCCTAAATATGTGAATAGAGAAATGAATTCTCAAATTGGCATAAGAGGCCAAAATTCACATATAGAGTTAAGTGATGGGGCTCCCCTACATCCATGCTTCTGTGGGGTGCTGCACATAGTGTCACAAGAATATACGTGATGCATATGACAAGTGTGCACATAAGCAACCAAGGCGACGAAAAAAAATTGTACCCCCTCTCATTCTCCCCCTTTGGCAACAAGCACCAAAAAGTGGAAAAAGAAGGAAGAGGGATACAACAAACTTGACAAATTATGGTCAACAACATATAAACAAAAACAAGCAGTGACCATAAAGTGCAAGTTCTCTTTTGATAAAGCATTTTAAAACACATTATAAACTTTTTGCAAACCTTTTGCCTAGATGCTAGTTGATCAAACAAGGTGTGCAACATTTCAAACCACATTACAAGAGTCAAGTATATTTAGTTCACTACGCAAAGCACAAAACCTTGACTCGTCGAGTGGCTTAGTGAAGATATCGGCTAGTTGCTTTTCGGTGCTCACATGGCGAATTTCGATATCTCCTTTGGCTTCGTGGTCTCTCAAGAAGTGATGTCGGACGTCTATGTGCTTAGTTCTTGAGTGGCTTACGGGATTGTTTGCAAGCTTTATGGCACTTTCATTGTCACACAATAATGGGATTTTGGTAAAGCGACATCCGAAATCACGAAGGGTTTACCTCATCCAAAGTAGTTGAGCACAACATGCACCGGCTGCAACATACTCGGCCTCGGCGGTGGAAAGGGCTACACAATTTTGCTTTTTAGAACTCTAAGACACTAGGGACCGTCCAAGGAACTGACACGTCCCTGAAGTGCTTTTTTGATCTACTTTACAACCGGCGTAATCGGAATCCGAATACCCAAGTAGATCGAACTTAGAGCCCTTAGGATACCACAAGCCAAGGTTAGGAGTGTGTACTAAATATCTCAAGATTCTCTTAACGGCCACCAAGTGACACTCTTTTGGGTTAGCTTGAAATCTAGCACACATGCACACACTAAGCATAATATCGGGCCTAGATGCACACAAATAGAGTAGAGAGCCGATCATGGAGCGATATACCTTTTGGTCGATGGCTTTCCCTTCCTCATTGAGATCAAGATGTCCATTGGTTGGCATGGGAGTTTTGATGGGCTTTGCATTCGCCATGTCAAACTTCTTGAGCATATCATGAGTGTACTTTGTTTGGCTAATAAAAGTCCCTTCCTTCAATTGCTTGATTTGAAAACCGAGGAAGAACTTCAATTCACCCATCATAGACATCTCAAATCTCTTGGTCATGATCCTACTAAACTCTTCACAAAATTCATGGTTAGTACTACCAAATATTATGTCATCGGCATATATTTGGCACATAAATATATCTTTATTGACTTTACGAGTAAAGAGGGTAGGATCGGCTTTGCCTATTTCAAAGCCTTGCTTGAGCAAGAATTCCTTAAGGCATTCATACCATGCTCTTGGTGCTTGCTTAAGTCCATAGAGCGCCTTTTGGAGTTTGTAGACATGGTTAGGGAACTTGGGATCTTCAAAACCCGGTAGTTGCTCAACATAGACAAGTTCTTGTATAGGGCCATTGAGGAATGCACTCTTGACATCCATTTGATATAGCTTGAAGTCATGATGGGCAGCAAAGGCTAGAAGCATTCGGATTGCTTCAAGTCTTGCCACCGGTGCATATGTTTCTTCAAAGTCTAAGCCCTCCACTTGAGTGAAACCTTGAGCGACCAATCTTGCCTTGTTCCTTGTCATAATGCCATTCTCATCTTGCTTGTTGCGGAAGACCCACTTGGTGCCAATCACGTTTGTCTTGGGTCTTTCCACCAATGTCCACACTTGATTTCTCTCGAAGTTGTTCAATTCTTCTTGCATGGCCATCACCCAATCCTCATCCTCAAGTGCCTTTTCTACCTTGACTGGTTTCACAGGAGAGACAAAAGAGTAATATTGACAAAAATTTATTAAATGTGAACGTGTCAATACCCCCTTTCGAAAACTCCCTAGAATATTGTCAGCGGGATGATCTCTTTGAATGGTTTGCTTGAGTCTTGGGTGCTCGATGGCCTCTTGATTATCTTCTGGACTTTCAACTTCTTCTTCTTCAAAGATTGGTTGCAGGTTCTGTCCTCAAATCGGAGTTGGACTTGCTGCTGCTCCTAGAGGGGGTGTGGCACTGTCACTCCTAGGTGCATCACTGCTGCCCTACTGGACTACAGTAGGGGTTTGCTCCCCCTCAGCATCAGGTAACTCAGCGGAAACTTCTTCATCAGCAGCTAGGGGAACCACCAAATCAGTGGCTTTATCTTCTTGTGGCCTTATATCGCCGATAGCTAATTGCTTAATTGCCTCACATGGTGGATCCTCCTTTCCTACAACACTTGCATCAACTTGCTCTACTTGAGAGCTATTAGATTCATTAAATGTCACATCTACCGCTATTTTAACTCTACCAGAGGTTTTGTTGAAAACACGATAGGCATGCTCATTTGATCCAAAACCAAGAAGAAAACCTTCATCAACTTTAGGTGCAAACTTAGAGGTTTTGGGTCTCTTGTTAAGTATGAAACACTTGCACCCAAATACTCTAAAGTAAGACACCTTTGGTCTGTTACCGGTTAGAAGCTCATATGAAGTTTTCTTCAACTTCTTATGTAGGTAGAGGCGATTGATGGCATGACAAGCGGTGTTGACGGCTTCACACCAAAATAAATCTGAAATCTTGTACTCATCTAGCATTGTCCTTGCCATATCAATGAGTGTCCGGTTCTTCCTCTCTACTACACTATTTTGTTGAGGGGTGTATGGAGTTGAAAACTCATGCTTGATGCCCTCCTCATCAAGAAACTCCTCAACTTGAGTGTTCTTGAATTCAGTCCCATTGTCACTTCTCATTTTCTTGATGGGGAGACCAAACTCCTTTTGAGCTCTTCTAACAAATGTTTTCACCTTGTCCCTGACTTGACACTTATCAAACAAAAAAAATACCCAAGTGAAACGAGAATAGTCATCAACAATAACAAGACCATATTTGTTACCCCCGATACTTAGGTAGGCGACCGGTCCAAAGAGGTCCATATGGATGAGCTCCAATGGTTGAGTGGTGGTCATGATGCTCTTTGGTGGATGAGGTACGCCAACTTGCTTTCCAGCTTGATAAGCGCTACATATCCTATCTTTCTCAAAGTGAACATTTGTTAGTCCAAGGATGTGTTCGTCTTTTTGAAGTTTGGCCAAGTTCCTCATCCCAACATGAGCTAGCCGGCGATGCCATAGCCAACCCATGCTAGATTTTGCCACTAAACAAGTCTCAAGATTAGCTTTCCCTTTGTTGAAATCAACTAGGTAGAGCTTATTCTTTAATCGACCCGTAAAGACAATAGAGGAATCCTCCCTTCTAAAGACTTCCACACCCTTATCCGTAAAGAGACAATTGTAGCCCATCTCACAAAGTTGAGAAACAGACAACAAATTGTAACTCAACGAATCAACATGTAAAACATTTGTAATTGAATGCTCAAGGGTTATAGCAACTTTACCGAGACCAAGCACATCCCCCCTAGAATTGTCTCCAAAGATAATATTTTCATTTGAGTCCAACTTTGGGGAATATGATTGAAACATACTTCTTTCTCCGGTCATATGATTTGTACATCCACTATCAAGCACCCAACTTGATCCACCAGAGGAGTATGCCTGTAAAACAAGTTTAGTTCCTTGATTTAGGTCTCCAAATGTTCTTGGGGCCTTGCATGTTAGTCACAAGAATCTTAGGAACCCAAATGGAAGTGTTAAGATAAACATTTCTATTATTGCCAACATATTTGGCAATCACTTCTCCCTTGCTGTTGTTCTTCAACACAAAGCAAGAACTCAAGCTTTGTCGAGGTGCATGAGCCTTCGGTTGATAAGCATACTTGTTAGGATTACCCCAAATCGATTTCTTTGGTCTCTGGGGCTCTTGCTTTGGTTGATACACCTTCTTTTTAGGCTTGACAAGAGCAAAGGAAGAAGAGGTAGCCTTCCCTTTTCTATGGGGGGTGGCATTGCCGCCCTTCACAGCAGCACTGCTGCCCTGGGCTGGCTGTGCTGCTCGGGGCTGCTTTTGTGCCACCTTTTGTGCAGGCTGTTCTGTACCTACTTTTCCCTTGCTCATGAACTGGACACACTCATATCCATTAATGACCTTTCTTCCATTTGTTTTGGCTCCTGCAGTGTGCCTAAGCCCATGCTTGATTGAGGGGTGTCTCCCTTGCTTGAATTGAGGCACTGTTGAATCATTTGTTTTCTTGTCACTTACTTGAGCCTTACCACTCAAGCAGCCCTTGCCAATGATCTCATTGAGCCTAGCAATCTCCTTTCTCATTACCTCCATGTTTGCAAGGTTAGTGGAATAAGCATTTAAATCAAGATTATAACATTTTCCACAACATTGACTAGTAGAGGGAGTAGAGATGTCCTTTGCATTAGAGGACTGTGGGGTGCTCTCCCAAAGAAGACTATATTGCTGCCTAAGTTCTTTGTGTTTTTCATCTAAGTCACAATACTTTTGGTTGAGAGCAATATTTACCTTCTTTGTGAGAGCATGGTCTTCTTGCTCTTTGGCCAAAGCCTTGCGCAAGGAGGCCACCTCACTTCTCTCTAATGCAAGAGCTTCCTTGCTAGCAATATAAATATTTTCTTGTGCAATAAGATCGTCATCTCTAGTTGCTAGCTCAGCTTGGACACTCTCTAAATCCTCCATTAGCTTAGAGATGAAGAGTTTGGTTTTAGGATCTAAATTTTTAATTACATTATCAATCTCTTTATCACTAGGTTCATCATCACTAGAGCTATCACTAAGTTCGCTACTAGAGATGTCACTAGGAGGTGAAGGAGATTTAGCCTTTGTTTTTACCTTCTCACCCTTTGCCATGAGACAAATGTGAGGGGAGTAGTAGTCATCATCGGACATATTGTTGAAGAGCCTTGGTGTGGAGGATGGCTTGTGAATGGCCACGGTTGCAATCTTCTTATCCTCCTCACTTGAGCTATCTTTTGTTGAGTCCCATTCATGTCCAATGTGAGCCTCTCCCATGTTCCTTTTGCTCTTTTTGTAGTCGGTCTTGCTCTCTTTCTTGTCTCTCTTGTAATTGTTGTCTTCGATTTCATGAGGGCAATGAGCAATGAGATGTTCGGTGCTTCCACAGTTGTAGCATAGCCTCTTCTTCTTGTTTGGGAACTTCCTCTTCACTACCTTGTAGCCTTGCTTTTTGAGTCCCTTTTGATATCTCCTCAAAAAGAGAGCAACATCTTTCACTTTCTCATATTGTTCACTATCACTTTCATCTTCACTTGATGATGTTGTCTCTACTTCTTCTTTGACTTGCTTCGGTGCCTTGGGCTTGCTAGTTGATGCTTGCTTGTTGGACTTGGACTTGCTTGTAGAGGACTACTTGGTTGACTTGTTGGCTTTGAGAGCTACATCATCATTGATCTTGATGCCTTCTAGCTTTGCTTGCAACTCGCCAAGCTTCTTTCTTTCATTTGCTTCTTCTCTTTGCATGTCAAATGTCAAGATCCTTCTAAGTACATTATTTGGTGTGAAGTACTCGAACTTCTTCTTGTCTCTAATTACAGTCACTACGGTCTCATTTCTTGGTGAGTAAGCTTCTAACATAATCTTGACAACCTTGTGATCATCTAGCTCATCACACCTGTAGCCTCTAATCTTGCCCACCATGGTCATCAACCTATCAAACATCTCTTGTGGTCCTTCTCCATCTAAGATAACAAACCGGTTGAGCTTGGACATCATCAAATTAATTCTTGCCTTTCTCACTTTGTCAACCCCTTCATGTGCAAGATGCAAAGTATCCCAAATTTGCTTGGCAACATCCACACCAATCACTCTATTGTACTCATCACCATCCAAAGCACTAAGCAACACACTTGTGGCTTGACCATTTAGGTGAATGATTCTCATCTCTTCTAGTGTTGGATTCTTGGGATCAACCGGTGGCTCAAATCCATTACAAACAACCTCCCAAATGCCGGGGTGGAGACCTATAAGATAAGCTCTCATCAAGTGTTTCCACTTGGCAAAGTTAGTCCCATCGAAATGAGGTAACTTCCCCACGGGCACATTGATGAAAGACTTGCGATCATGGTTAGTCATAGACATAGAAGAAAAATTAAAGGATACTGCGGCATATTTGTTGTCGTCGTTCTTCTTGCCCTTTCCTTTCTTGTCCTTCTTGCTATGCACTTGATAGGACTCATCATCATCACCGTCTTCGGAGCTGCTAGAGAGCTCACTAGAAGATGTGTTGGAAGCTTTGGCTTCTTTTTCTTTCTTTCTTCTAGCTTCCCTTCTCTTTCTTCTTTCTTCTCTCTTAAGCCTTCTAGCTTCTTTTCTTGCTTTCTTTTCATCTAGTCGTTGCTGCTCCTTCTTCTTCTCTCGTGCTTCTCTTTTGAGCTTTCTTGTTTCTCTTCTCTTTTTCTTCTCTTCTTCATTAAGAACTCTTTCGACATCGGTAGCCTCAAGATGTGGGAGCGTGGAGACACTTGTTGTCGACACGCTTAGCTCGCTGCTATCGGTGTCATGCAGCTCAACTCGCTTCGGATCGACATCCACCGGCTTCACACCACTAGTTCCTCCTCCGGGCTTCATACCTCACGCGGTGAAGCGTATGCGAGGTAACCGGCTCCGATACCACTTGTAAGGATCCCTGGTAAGCCTAGAGGGGGGGTGAATAGGCGTATCTAAAAATTTCTACACAAAACTCAAAGTCACTTGTCAGCAACTATCGGAAGTCCCGACAGTTTATGTCGGAACTCCCGACGTCGTCAGAAGTCCCGACGTTAGCTATCAGCAGTTCCGACGCCTACGTGGAATGAACTACAAGTGCTCAAATGAACTTTGTGAAACCAATAACTTACAACCCCACTTCCTAGTGATAAGATGAAGTTGTCCAAGTGTTTCCTTACCCTTGGAGCGCCACCAATTTGTAGATCGGGGCCAAAACCTAAGAAATAGCTTGAGAAAGAGAGACAACAAAGACCAAATAATCTCAAGTAATCACAACAATAATAAGCACGTGGGACACAAGGATTTATCCCGAGGTTCAACTCGCCACTAAGGCTTGTCTACGTCCTCGTTGTTGAGGTGACCACTAAGGTCAGAGTCTCTTTCACCTCCTTGCCTCTCTCAAGCAACCACAAAGGTAAACTTGAGTTCTTCACTAGAAAATCAAGGGTAATACAAACTTCCCAAGGTTCTCCCACAGATCGGGAGCTCTTGGGCGACGCCTAGCCGGCTAGGGTTTCAAGAACCCAAGAGTAACAAACGCAAATCCAACTGGCTTGACGAAGAAATCAAGTGCTCAAGCTTTGAATCAATGTTTCTCTCACCAAATCCCTTCTCTCAACTCAATCTCTTGGAAGATTTGAATCTAGGAGCAAAGAGGAGAAGAAAGGGGGAGCTTGAGAGCTAGAGAGCACTTTCACTGAAGGTTTGGTCGAGTGAAATGAGTGAAAGGTCCTTGTTTGGTTTTGGTAATTGAGTGACAACTTAGGTGGACTAATATGTGGTTATGTGAGATACACAGGAGATTAGTCCACATGTGATGATGTTATGAAGGAGCTCATTGCATATGAGACATGACATGGAGTCATGTGACCAAGGTGGAGAAGATCAAGATGAGGCTTGGCTTGATGGACCGGTTACTAGGGTGAAGGGCAAGTTGTGTGATGGCTTGGCGCCGAAGGACCGAGGCAACGGTGAAGAGCAAGTGAGGTCAAGATCGATGAACCAATACGGTCACATAATGATATGAAGTGAATCATATCATTTGTGATATGGTTGGTGCATGTGTTGCATCAACGTCGGAGGAGATAGAGTGGAATGCGCAAGGCAAAGGTATAACCTAGGGCATTCCATTTCACCGGTCATAGGTGTGTAGAGAAGTTTATGACCGGGTTTAGGATAGATGGCCGTACTATCAAGAGGGGCAAACTTGTTTGCATATCGGTCATCTAGTGCCACTTGAGCGATCTAACTTTGCATACGTGTTAGGATCGAGTGGCGAGGCAAGTTGAGTGGTTAACTCCTTCGATAAAATTATTATGAAAAAGCTAACACACGTGCACAAGGTGGTGATCACTTGTTGGTGTTGGCACATTTGCGAAGGCGGTGGAGTTTGAGCGGTAGAGAGGGTTTGGGTTCCTCTCTCCCTCCCGCCGAGCTTACGAGCGCGGGATTCAGGCGTTTTCGAGAAGTTGAAACGATTATTTTCAACTACGCCGGAAGTCCGGAAAAGAAACGGAGGCGAACGGGGTCACTGAGGTGACCGGACGCTGCACCGGACGCGGTCACTCGCGGGACCGGCGCATCCGGTCATGCACCCAGAAAGATCTGCAGAACGCAAGGATGATCGGACGTGCGGCGCGTCCGGTCACACATGATCGGACGCGTCCGGTCGTTCAGGAAGCTTACTGGACTATAACCGGACGCTGGCACTGTCGCGTCCGGTCATGTTTCTTCAGCGCATCTGGTCGTTGTTTCGTTGAGCGCTGCTTAGGCGACCAGCGCGTCCGGTCATTCTCGGGACCAGCGCGTCCGGTCGTCAGCAGCGCGTCCGGTCATCGCAAGGAGCGCGTCCAGTCGTTGCTTCGCACGCGCGGTGCTGTGCGACCGACGCGTCCGGTCGGTTGAGCAGCGCGTCCGGTCATAGCGTTTGACCGTTGGTGCGCAGTAACCGTTGGAGGATCTAACGGTCGCATTTGAAATTTGAGGGACACGTGGACGTCGCAGGGCGACCGGACGCGGTTGAGCGCGTCCGGTCAGTTACGACCGGCGCGTCCGGTCGTCCCGAAATCTGCCCAGTGAAGGGGTAACGGCTCTATTTGACCGTGGGGTTATAAATAGATGCCTTGGCCGGCTGTGGTCGGCAGCTGAGCACACTATAGTCTTTGTGACTTGTGTAGTAGTGCTGGGAGCCCTCTAACTCACTCATGCTTGATAGTGTTCATCGGATCGAGTGAGAGAGCGATTCTAGTGCGTTGCTTTGAGAGATTGCATCGTGTGGCACTAGGTGATCGTGTTGCAAGCCGGTGGTGCTTGTTACTCTTGGAGGTTGCCACCTCCTAGACGGCTTGGTGGCTTGTGGCTCCGTCGAAGCTCGCAAGAAGATTGTGCGAGGCTCCGGAGAAGCTTTGTGAGGGGGATTGTGCTCACCCCGCGGGGATCACGAAGAGCAACTCTAGTTGAGCGTGTCATTGAGCTACCACACTTTATGGTAGGTTCTTGTGGTGCCTTTTGAGAGGCTCGGTGTGTAACCGATTAGCCGCCGAACCACGAAGTGTTGGTCGACACAACGGGGACGTAGCTTGGTGGCAACCAAGTGAACCTCGGGAGAAAATCACCGTGTCAACATTGTCTACTCTTCTCGGTGGTTTGCCTTCGTACAACACAAGCTTATATTTACTTTCATATATACTTGTGCTTGTGTAGTTGCTCTCTTAACTAGTTTGCTTGTGTAGCTTGCTAGTTGTCTTCTTGCTTGTGTAGCTAGAAGCTTCCCCTTGCGTGACTAATTTGGTTTGTGTAACCTTGTTAGTCACATTACTTAGTTTGTGTAGCTAAGTGACTTGCGCTCTCTAATTTGGCATTAGTTGCCTTGTTATTGAGCTTTGCTAGTGAGCTTAGGAGCTTTGTGCTTTTGCTTCACTAGTTGTGTAGGAGCTCCCTCGGTTGACAAAGTACTAGTGCATAGGTTTGTGTGACCTTGCTCTAGAATTTAGTAGGTGAGCTCTTGATAAGCTTAGCACCTTAGTTGCTTAATTAGGATCTTTGCAAGGTGCTAGAGAACTTAGATAGAGGGGTATAGTCTTGGCTAGACCGATAAGTTTAATTCCGCATTTGTTTTGGTTAGCCAATGCGTTTAAGTTTTAGAAAGGACTATTCACCCCCCTCTAGTCCGCCATCTCGACCCTTCAATTGGTATCAGAGCCGGGTCTCTCATTTGCGGTCTTCACTGACCCGAGAGGATGGCGGCTTATGAGCTAGATGTTGAGTGTCCACACATTTTTGATGGCACACACTTTGCACGGTGGAGAACTTGGATGACATGTAATTTTAAGTTTATTTCTCCTCAATTGTGGTGGATCGTAGATGTGGGCTTTTCCTTTGCAATTGATAAAAAGAATGCAACTCAAGCGCAAAGTAAATGCCTATATCTCAATAGCCAAGCTACTAATGTTTTCTATCGATCTATGGATAGTAGCATACTTTGTGAGATCATGGACCTCAAGTCCGCCCATGAGATTTGGGTGTTCCTAAATGAGAAATACGGGGCGATCTCCAATGATGATGAGCCCAAGGAGGAGGCGCATGAGGATGTTGAGCATGACCACAACAAGGTGGTTGTGGAGGATTGCTCCACCTCAATGTCAAGTGATGATGATGATGATAATTCCACAAGATCACTTGACAAGAATGACGATAATGCCACAAGTGATGCAAGTGATGATTCTACTTCATGCACACTTGATGGTGAAGATGATGGCTATGAGAGTGATGCTTCAACAAGCTCTTCAACATCATCACATGGTAACACTAAGATACATATTGGTGGTTTTGTTGTGGATTGTGATGATCCAAATTTAGAGCTTTTATATAAACTCTCAAGAGCCTTGAAAAGGGAAATGGAAAGAGTAAGTAAATTGGAAAATGAAAACTCTTTTCTAAAGACCACATATGAACAACAAAAGCATCTACTTTATGTTACTACTTGTTCACATGAGAAGCTAAAATTGGCTCATGAGGAACTTAGTGTTGCTCATGATAACTTGGTACAAGAACATGCTTTACTCACTAAGAAGCTTTCTAATGAAGAAACCAAATTTAGTGAGAGCTCATCATTTGGGTTAAATGATCAATCACATATAACTAACCCTTGTGATGTAGGCAAGAAGCATGTATCCACCTCTTGTGATGATTTATTAGATATGCCATGCTCTTCACAATTAAATGCTTGTTCTACTTCTATGTCTTGTGAGACTAACCTTTTGAAGGAGAACAATGAACTCAAAAGTGAAGTGAAGAATTTGAGCAACAAGTTGGAGAGGTGCTACAACTCTAAAATCGCCATTGAGCATATCATGACCAATCAAAGAAGATATGGTGATAAGAGTGGTATTGGCTACAACAAGAGCAAGAGCAAGATTAAGAAGAAGCAAGACGCAAAGAAGCTATCCCAACTCATGTGCTACCAATGCCATGAAGTGGGACATATTGCCAAGTGTTGCCCTACCAAGAAGTCTCAAGTTGAGCCAAAAGCAAAGCCCCAAGATCAAGTCAAGATCAACCATAAAGATGATGATGACTTGATGAAGAAGAAGAAGAAAACAAGAAGGGGTGGTAGAGCAAGGCATCCAATGCAAATCCAAGATGCCAAGATGATGAGCAAGAATCAAATCGAGAAGAAAGTACATGCTCACATCAAGTGCTTCAAGTATGGAGATATGGGACCTTTGCCTCGGGGTGTCCTACCAAGCTTGAAAAGAAGATTCAAGCAACTCGTGAGAGGCAAGGCAATGAGGAGCATCATATGAGCAAAAAAGAAAAGGCTCAATCAAAGAGAAGATGCTACTCATACCGGGAAAGGGGACACAATGCTCATTCATGTCCCCTAGGTAATAATTCTAAGCCTAGTTCAATTGATGATACTAATATGCTTAGAAAGGATGGCAATGGTACCTCATTGATTGAAATTGCAAAACATCCCGCTACTCATACTAAGGCTATGCCTAAGTATGTTGCACCTAATTTGAGAGGACCCAAACTTATTTGGGTACCATCAAAAAGTGGATGAATGTGTGTAGGTACCATGGCATTGGAGGCTTGATTCAATTGGTTTCATTTTGTTCATCATATATTGAGTCAAGTTATGAATCTCAATGCATATCCAATCCCAATGTCAAGTCAAAATAAGTGAAGTTCAAGTGGTACAACATACAAGTGCAATGTTAAAGATTGTGGTGATTTATTGGATATATTTGATGGCTTGCAAATATTCAAGTTGAAAGCTTGCTATTGGATGATCATGAGCTAACCAAGGTATATCTCTTGTTGATCATTTCACTTGGGTGCATATGAGTTGATTGAATTGGATAAATGTGCAATGTTGCTTGCTATGAGATGATTGAATGGATTAAATGCTTTGTAATCAAGTTTGAATTGGTTTGTGTTGGATAAATTCATGAGATGATATTTAGTAAGTGGATTGAATGGATATATGTCTTGTGAAAGCATTCAAACAAGTTAGTTTCAAGTTTGATTCATATTTGATGAAGAATAGCTCATGTATTGAAATCTGTCCTACATTAAAAATCTGAGCTAGCAGTGATCTTAGCCCTGTTTGAGTGATCAAATCTATTTGGATTGGCTTGAAATTTGGTATACATGCTCTACACTTATGAAAGAAGATGCTGTAGAAATTTCATGAGAAGTGGATAAGAGATGCTTCGGTTTTGGAGTGCATCTTGTCAGCTATAGTGCAGCAGTTTTCAGCATGTAGCAGTGGTGGAAGATTTGAAATCTAGTAGCAATCTAGAAGTCAAAAGAAGTTCAAATTTTTACAGTTGCTATATGACTTAGTGAAGCACATCTCCACCAAATTTTATGGCATTTGGATCTGTACATTGGGAGATATGAATTATTATTTGAAGGGTACAGAATCTGCCAGAAAAGTGAAAATCATTGGATTAATCTAGAGTCACTTTTAATTGAAAGGTCCTCAAGTTGGAAACATGCTTACAAGTGGTTGAGGTACCTAAGTTTGGTTTTGGATTGATCTAGAAGCACGAAAAGCAATGAGTACAAGACTTTTGTATTGTGAAATATACTTGGTATACTTATTTGGTACTCAATTTGAAGATCAAGATCAAACTTAAGATGAAGGTGAAGTTTAAGTTCTAGTGATGATTGGAGATCATTTGGTAGAAGGAAAAGGACTTAAACAAGTAGAAAGAGTTGGACTCAAATGTAGATTCAAGGATTATTCATCAAGATTGAGTTCATCATTTGGATCAATCAAACTATATCATTTCAAGTGAGTATCAAGAGTAGTTCTTTGGAGAAAGGTCACTTCTCCCTAGTGAGGGGCTTGCCGCCGTGTGTAGGTGAAACCAAGTTTGGGACTTGGAAGGCTAACATGGAAGTGGTGATCCGAGAAACTTGTGATGCTTAGTTGAAGCAATTAAAATGATTGATCTAAAGAGCAAGCAACACCCAAAAGAGAGCTAGTCATGTATTTCAAGTGGTATTCTAAGTAGTTCTCTCATGCAAGCATTGATCAAAAAGATGAAGCAAGCCAACCACAACTCAAGAGATAGTGCACTTGATTATAAGTGGTTTACATTTTCATATGGGTGAAGAATGGATTTATCTATGATGATTGGTCTTCACCAAGCTTATAAATTGGACTTCATATTGCTATTGGAGTAATGAATTGGAATCTATGTGACTATCCTCTACTCCAACATAGCAAAGGTATCATTGTAATGTGCATGATCATTTCATCCCTTACTAGTATGTGATTAGTGCATATAGTATATGCTACTAGGATCATGCATAACAAATGAAATGTTTAAATTCATAGCCTACCACTATTGCTTGAATTGATTAAAATATTCTAGTGGTATGTATATGAGTTTGTTCATGAGCTAGTAAACCCAAGTACTTGATCTAGTTAGGATTGCTAACAAGTGACAAGTACAACATTGGCAAGATAACCCTTAGCATGAGGTGTGAAGAAGCTTGTCATTGGATCAAATCGGACTTGGAATCTTAGGCAAATCAACTTAGTTCAAGTCATACAAGAAGCTCATGACAATGATAAGAGTACAAGCACAAGACAACAATGAAAATAGATATCTAGTTAGTTTCAAGTGGTATCTAGACTCAAATTGATCTTCCAAGTGGTATTCACTAGTGGTGTCTAGATCATCAACTTACAAGTGATATCTTACAAATGGTACTCATGAAGATAGTAAATGTTCAAGAAATGAATATTATTGTCAAATCCTTCAAAGTGGATCCACACTAGAAAACTCTTTCAAATGGTATCACATTCCTACTCATGGTATATTCACGTGGTATCATTCATGCAAGACGATGGTTTCACAAGTGATCCTCAACCTTAAGTGATCAAATCAAGAAATGCTACCCTCATCTCCAAGTGGTATCTCAAGTGAATGACACATGCTATGACATAGGGGGAGGAGCCCCACCAATTGGTATCAAGGTCAAAGATCCTATGTGGAATCTCAAGAGCAACCATAAAGTTTGTCATTCCAACATATGTGGTAATGTCCATCAAAAATGCAATATTCAAGTCTCAACCATCTACCCCAATACAAGCCTTTGTATCAATTGAGAAGAACACCTTTTATGGAAATTGATGACAAAGGGGGAGAGATTGGACATGGACATGGACAAAGAGGGAGTAACATTGAAGAATGTAAGGGGATCAAACATTCTTGGACAAAGAAAGCACACAAGTAGGGAGAGCAAGCTCATGAACTTTGATTGATTACATTTGATATATGCATAATTCATGTGCTTGCTTGCATTGCATAAGTTCTTAAATTCAAAATGCATGCTTGTATGGTGTATGCTAGTTATAGAACTTGAATGATGATTTGATAACTAGCATGCATAGGATATTAGCTAGACTTATGATTATCATGCAAAAACTAGAACCTTGCTTATAATGTTGATCTCACGGGGTTTCTAGTGTTTTTGATGTCTAGCTACTCATGATGCTAAGGATGATGGCAAACTTGTGATTTTCAAATGGTATCAAGCTACTAATTGGTAGTGAGCTACAAAGGTTTATTCTATACACCTTAGCATCACTTAGTAGTGCTAACCCTCCCACAAATTTCATATTTATGCATATGTGCAAGCTTGAAACCAAACCATTTGAGCACATATGTAGGGGGAGCTATCACTACCAAGTCGGATTTTATGGTGCTTATCCAAATCTTGACATAGAGCTTAAATGTTGGATAAGTAACATTAAATCCAAAAACAAGTTAGCAATTTACACTTATGTGAAGTGCTAGCTTGAAAAAGCATAATTTCCATATCTTTGTAGAGTTGTCATCAATTACCAAAAAGGGGGAGATTGAAAGGTCCTTGTTTGGTTTTGGTAATTGAGTGACAACTTAGGTGGACTAATATGTGGTTATGTGAGATACACAGGAGATTAGTCCACATGTGATGATGTTATGAAGGAGCTCATTGCATATGAGACATGACATGGAGTCATGTGACCAAGGTGGAGAAGATCAAGATGAGGCTTGGCTTGATGGACCGGTTGCTAGGGTGAAGGGCAAGTTGTGTGATGGCTTGGCGCCGAAGGACCGAGGCAACGGTGAAGAGCAAGTGAGGTCAAGATCGATGAACCAATACGGTCACATGATGATATGAAGTGAATCATATCATTTGTGATATGGTTGGTGCATGTGTTGCATCAACGTCGGAGGAGATGGAGTGGAATGCGCAAGGCAAAGGTATAACCTAGGGTATTTCCATTTCACCGGTCATAGGTGTGTAGAGAAGTTTATGACCGGGTTTAGGATAGATGGCCGTACTATCAAGAGGGGCAAACTTGTTTGCATATCGGTCATCTAGTGCCACTTGAGCGATCTAACTTTGCATACGTGTTAGGATCGAGTGGCGAGGCAAGTTGAGTGGTTAACTCCTTCGATAAAATTATTATGAAAAAGCTAACACACGTGCACAAGGTGGTGATCACTTATTGGTGTTGGCACATTTGCGAAGGCGGTGGAGTTTGAGCGGTAGAGAGGGTATGGGTTCCTCTCTCCCTCCCGCCGAGCTTACGAGCGCGGGATTCAGGCGTTTTCGAGAAGTTGAAACGATTATTTTCAACTACGCCGGAAGTCCGGAAAAGAAACGGAGACGAACGGGGTCACTGAGGTGACCGAACGCTGCACCGGACACGGTCACTCGCGGGACCGGCGCGTCCGGTCATGCACCCAGAAAGATCTGTAGAACGCAAGGATGATCGGACGCGCGGCGCGTCCGGTCACACATGATCGGACGCGTCCGGTCGTTCAGGGAGCTTACTGGACTATAACCGGACGCTGGCACTGTCGCGTCCGGTCATGTTTCTTCAGCGCGTCTGGTCGTTGTTTCGTTGAGCGCTGCTCAGGCGACCAACGCGTCCGGTCATTCTCGGGACCAGCGCGTCCGGTCGTCAGCAGCGCGTCCGGTCGTTGCTTCGCACGCGCGGTGCTGTGCGACCGACGCGTCCGGTCGGTTGAGCAGCGCGTTCGGTCATAGCGTTTGACCGTTGGTGCGCAGTAACCGTTGGAGGATCTAACGGTCGCATTTGAAATTTGAGGGACACGTGGACGTCGCAGGGCGACCGGACGCGGTTGAGCGCGTCCGGTCAGTTACGACCGGCGCGTCCGGTCGTCCTGAAATCTGCCCAGTGAAGGGGTAATGGCTCTATTTGACCGTGGGGTTATAAATAGATGCCTTGGCCGGCTGTGGTCGGCAGCTGAGCACACTATAGTCTTTGTGACTTGTGTAGTAGTGCTGGGAGCCCTCTAACTCACTCATGCTTGATAGTGTTCATCGGATCGAGTGAGAGAGCGATTCTAGTGCGTTGCTTTGAGAGATTGCATCGTGTGGCACTAGGTGATCATGTTGCAAGCCGGTGGTGCTTGTTACTCTTGGAGGTTGCCACCTCCTAGACGGCTTGGTGGCTTGTGGCTCCGTCGAAGCTCGCAAGAAGATTGTGCGAGGCTCCGGAGAAGCTTTGTGAGGGGGATTATGCTCACCCCGCGGGGATCGCGAAGAGCAACTCTAGTTGAGCGTGTCATTGAGCTACCACACTTTATGGTAGATTCTTGCAGTGCCTTTTGAGAGGCTCGGTGTGTGACCGATTAGCCGCCGAACCACGAAGTGTTGGTCGACACAACGGGGACGTAGCTTGGTGGCAACCAAGTGAACCTCGGGAGAAAATCACCGTGTCAACATTGTCTACTCTTCTCGGTGGTTTGCATTCGTACAACACAAGCTTGTATTTACTTTCATATATACTTGTGCTTGTGTAGTTGCTCTCTTAACTAGTTTGCTTGTGTAGCTTGCTAGTTGTCTTCTTGCTTGTGTAGCTAGAAGCTTCCCCTTGCGTGACTAATTTGGTTTGTGTAACCTTGTTAGTCACATTGCTTAGTTTGTGTAGCTAAGTGACTTGCGCTCTCTAATTTGGCATTAGTTGCCTTGTTATTGAGCTTTGCTAGTGAGCTTAGGAGCTTTGTGCTTTTGCTTCACTAGTTGTGTAGGAGCTCCCTCGGTTGACAAAGTACTAGTGCATAGGTTTGTGTGACCTTGCTCTAGAATTTAGTAGGTGAGCTCTTGATAAGCTTAGCACCTTAGTTGCTTAATTAGGATCTTTGCAAGGTGCTAGAGAACTTAGATAGAGGGGTATAGTCTTGGCTAGACCGATAAGTTTAATTCCGCATTTGTTTTGGTTAGCCAACGCGTTTAAGTTTTAGAAAGGACTATTCACCCCCCCTCTAGTCCGCCATCTCGACCCTTCAATGAGTTCGTAACGGTTAGAAGTAAAGAGATGGCTATTTATACTTGAAGTAGAAATCTAACCGTTCAGATCTACGTCGGGACTGCTGACATAGATCTCGGGACTTCTGACCTGTATAGAAAACACTGTTCATACAAGGTCAAAGTCACTGCGCGAAGGCCAACGTCGGGACTCCTGACATATGTCGGGATTGCTGACAGTCGAGACTACTGACGTACGTCGGGACTAGAGATGGCAACGGGTACCCGAAACCCGAGTACCCGATGGGTATTACCCGATAAAGAGGCGGGTATGGAATGAATTTTCTACCCGTGGGTACGTTATTGGACAAAATCCTATACCCATCGGGTATGCGGGTACGGGTGCGGGTGTATACTACCCATACCCGCATACCCGCGGGTAAGATATACCCGCAAAAATAACTAGTCAACCTCAGTTATTTTAGCGCATATAAGTTATGAATTTGGCCCATTGAGACATCCACTATATTTCTAGTAGATTGTCTTTGTTGTAATGATGCTAATAATATTTGTTAGTATGTTTGTAACTTGTTGGAAGCTTAGAATGATTTATTTTTGTATGTGACTATTTGATATTTTTAGGTAATTTTCGGGTATGCTATCGGGTACGGGTTACCCGTCGGGTGAGAATTACCCGGCGGGTACGGGTATGGAACTATTTTTTTACCCGTATGCGGGTACGGGTAACCCGACGGGTAAAATTTTCGGGTGCGGGTACGGGTACGGGTGGGTACTACCCGTCGGGTATGTACCCGTTGCCATCTTGAGTCGGGACTGCTGACGTACGTCGGGACTGCTGACATACGTCGGGACTTCTGACGTACGTCAGGACTGCTGACGTACGTCGGGACTTCTGACCGTCGAGACTCCCGACGTACGTCGGGACTTCCGACGCCAAAAGTCACGAAAATTATTCTATGTGCTCGTGAAGTGCTAGAGTGTCTCTCTTATGATTTAGTTTTAATACTTGAGCACTCTATCTTCCTCAAACCAACTAGATTAGCATCCCCCTTTATAGTGCGGCATAGCCTAAACTCAAGATCAAATATCAAAGAATTTAAACGCTTTTGAGTCCATTACTGTGTCATTTTGTAACTCGGGCTCCACCAACTCATGTATTATCCTCATTCTTATTTTGCCTGCTTGTCATCTCGATAAATCTCATTAGTCTTCTAATTGTGTGGTCATTATCATCAAAACCCACAAATAGGGCTTGATTGCACTTACAGACACTACTAAACAAGTTTGAGAACTTAAATGGGTGATTTCCAAGTTTAGGGATCGGGATGACACATACGAACAAGTTTAGGGACCGAGATTGAAACAGAGAAACAAGTTTGAGGACCTAAACGGTCAGATTGCGAGTTTATGGACCGGGATGACACAACGGTGCAAGTTTAGGGACCGGTGATGGACTTTACTCTTTCTAAATAATCCAGGCTCTTCTCCACGCTCTTGAACGGGTGCTATTTATGTTGTGCTGCTGGGAACTAAATTTTATCGATGTTGTTGTTTTGTTTTTCTTTTTGGAGGGGAGGGGGGCAGGGGAGTGGGGTATGTTATCGAAGTTAGTTTAAGGAAAGAAAAGAAGAAGAATAAAATCCATAGAAGTTCCTAACTAAAAATGTGATTTCTAAAGATTTTGTTGTAATTCTTCGAATTCTCGAACAAATCCAATCCAATAGAATAAAAAAAATTAGAAATTCGTAAATCGTAAATTAAGTAATAAAACATAGAGAAATAATTCAAGAATACAATCCTTATCCATCTTTTCTTTCTTTTTGCTTCATATACTAAAAAAGAATTCAAAACAGATGTAAACAAATCATGCTTGCTACCTTCTTGTGATTCGGTCGAACGGAGCCTGGTTATGAATAATTCTACTGTATTTAGTTTGTTTATGTTTATAATTTTGTTATATTTTAGATCCACGACAAATACTCGAGAAGTTGGAGTGTCTTAGATCTAGGTTTTTATGTTGAAATGGTCAACATAAGAAATACAGACTAGTGAAATATAACATTCACTCTCAACCAAAAATATAAGGCGGACAGAGGATAAAAGATTTAGTGTTTTATAAACTAAGTGCTTATTACTACATGTTGGGATTGCCTAGGACCAAAGGCATCCCCCAATCATTTTTGCTACTAACCGATGAATTTTGGTCTTGAGCAAAGCACTTCATGGGATATCTTTGTAGAGATGCCTTGAAGAGGACACGAGAGAGGCAGTGTGACGTGGCGAAGCCATCTTTGGAGTCCACCTCGATGAAGCAGTGCTACTATTCGGTAATATGGCTTTGATCCTGTTTAAAAATGTGGAGCTCAGAACTGACCATTACAAAAATAAAGAATGGAAACGGTACCGATTATTCAAAACAACTCCTTTGTTGTATATGGACT
Organism: Saccharum hybrid cultivar R570; assembly: GCA_038087645.1. Lineage (NCBI taxonomy): Eukaryota > Viridiplantae > Streptophyta > Magnoliopsida > Poales > Poaceae > Saccharum > Saccharum hybrid cultivar. The sequence goes on along the minus strand of JAQSUU010000043.1, from coordinate 1,124,541 downwards.
TCTGGTCGCCTTAGGCTCCCATTATCTAACGCGCGTCAAGTGATCTATCAGATGGGCACATGGTCTTTACAAGTCAACTCAAAACTACTAATGATAGCAATAACAATAAAGAAAAAAAAACGAACAAACGTTCCAAAGCGTTTCAACTCTAATGATATGTTCACGGTCTTTTTAAGGCGCTCTCAGTTGTCTGTAATGTGGAAATTCTGACAAATATTGCATAATCTACAGCTGCCATATTGGTTAGGTCAAAACTGATCTTCAGTCCACGTCTCCACGACTCCACGTCATTTTTTTTTGTGTGTGTGTGTTCTCCATTTGGTACTAATATTTGCATATCCAACAGCATCGCGATCTGTCCATTGTTAACCAACTCGCACTATCATTCTGCCGTGGACAATAATTTTTTTTGCGGACAAGTGGACAATAATATTTAATCTCTGAAAACTTCGAGCATCGGTATAAAATTGTTTTTGTTTGCTAGACCAGTTGGTCAAGCCTCCTGGTGACGTCCCACGTGACCAGAATTCGAATCCTTGGTTAGGTGAATTTTTGGTTGGCGGTGTGGAAAAAAAAATAACTCCGCCTATGTTGACTGGAAGACTTTCTTAAGTCGTCTCAACATAGCCGGTCCCAAGCCCGGGTAAAGGAGGAGGGTGTGTTAAGGTCTGGCGAACCAACAGTAAAAAAACAGCCACTCTCATGGATTTGAAACCCACAAGAGATTCGTTGGGGCGTAACCCTCTTAGCGACGCGCTACATCGGAACCCGGGTGTGGTGTTAAATGGGCAAGGACCGGGTCGTCATCCCCTTAGTGGCGCGTCGTATCGTGACCCGGGTACGATGAAAAATGAGCAAGGGTCGGGCCGTCGCAACCTTAGTGGCGCGCTACATCTACGCCCGGGTGTAGTGAAAAATAAGCAAGGGTCTTCGCACTTCCCTCGACGGGTGCGAAGGGTAAGGAAGCTAGCCGAGCCAACTAGGATTCGTCTAGGTAGCTGGAATGTAGGGTCCCTAACGGGTAAGCTAAGAGAGCTAGTCGATGAAGCAATTAGAAGGCGTGTAAATATTCTATGCGTTCAGGAGACTAAATGGAAGGGCCAGAAGGCGAAGGAGGTGGAGGATACTGGCTTCAAACTTTGGTACACGGGGACAACATCGGGTAGGAATGGTGTAGGCATCTTGATCGATAGGAGCCTTAAGGATGGAGTCGTTGATGTTAGGAGGCAAGACGACCGGATTATCATGGTCAAGCTGCTAGTTGGAGATTTAGCTCTGAATGTGATCAGTGCCTATGCCCCTCAGGTAGGTCTTAGCGAGGGCACCAAGAGGCAGTTTTAGGAAGATCTTGATAGCATGGTTAGTACCGTGCCTATCAGCGAGAAACTCTTTATAGGAGGAGACCTCAACGGCCATGTTGGTGCGACTAATGTAGGTTTTGAGCGGGTGCACGGGGGGTTCGGGTATGGTAGTAGGAATCAAGAGGGAGAGGATGTTTTGAACTTCGCGCTGGCCTATGACTTGTTGATAGCGAACACCCTCTTTAGGAAGAGGGAATCTCATCTAGTAACCTTTCGTAGTGGACAACACTCGAGCCAGATCGACATTATCCTTGCAAGGAGGGAGGATAGACGTGCTTGCTTTGATTGTAAGGTGTTACCTAGGGAGTGTGTTGTCCCTCAACATAAGCTTGTGGTGGCGGACTTTCGCTTTTGGGTACGTGTCCACCGGGACAAACGGGCCAAGATTGCGAGAACGAAGTGGTGGAAGCTTAGAGGGGAAGCAGCGCAGACGTTTAAGGAGAGGATGCTAGACGAGGGACCTTAGGAAGAAGGAGAAGATGCCGACGACATGTGGCTAAAGATGGCAACATGTGTCCGAAAGGTGGCTTCGGAAGTGTTTGGCGTGAGTAGGGGAGGCAAACGGGAAGCGAAAGACATATGGTGGTGGAATGACGAGGTGTAAAGGGCTATTAGGGAGAAGGAGTGTTTCAAGCGTCTCCACCATGACAAGAGTGTAGCCAACATCGAGGGCTATAAAATAGCGAAGAGGGTTGCAAAGCGAGCTGTGAGTGTAGCAAAAGGTCAGGCGTATGATGGCCTTTATCAGCGGCTAGGCACGAAGGAAGGGGAGAAGGACATTTATAGGATGGCTAGAATCCGCGAGAGGAAGACAAGGGACATTAACCAAATAAAATGCATCAAGGATGGGACAGATCGACTTCTGGTGAAGGATGAGGAGATCAAGGACAGATGGAGAGAGTACTTCGACAAGCTGTTTAATGGGGAGAATAAGGGTCCTGCCCTTGAGTTGGACGACTCATTTGACGATACCAACAGACGCTTTGTGAGGAGAATTCAGGAGGCAGAGATCGGAGAGGCTTTGAAGAGGATGAAGGGAGGTAAAGCGATGGGCCCTGATGGTATCCCCATTGAGGTGTGGAGATACCTAGGCGCCAGAGCGATAGTATGGTTAACCAAGCTTTTTAACCTTATTTTTCGGTCAAACAAGATGCCTGAAGAATGGAGGAGAAGTATATTAGTACCTATCTTCAAGAACAAGGGAGATGTTCAAAGTTGTACTAACTACCGTGGGATTAAGTTGATGAGTTATACGATGAAGCTCTGGGAGAGGGTTATCGAGCATCGCCTAAGGAGAGTGACACATGTGACCCAAAATCAGTTTGGGTTCATGCCTGGTAGGTCGACCATGGAGGCGATTTTCTTATTACGACAATTGATGGAGAGATATAGGGAGCAGAAGAAGGACTTGCACATGGTCTTTATTGACCTCGAGAAGGCATATGACAAAGTACCGAGAAATGTCATGTGGTGGGCCTTGGAAAAGCACAAAGTCCCAACTAAGTACGTTACCCTCATCAAGGATATGTACAGGGATGTGGTGACGTTTGTCCGAACATGTGATGGCAACACCAGTGACTTTCCAATTAAAATAGGACTGCATCAGGGGTCAGCTTTGAGCCCTTATTTATTTGCTTTGGTGATGGATGAGGTCACAAGGGACATACAAGGTGATATCCCTTGGTGTATGCTCTTTGCTGATGATGTGGTGCTAGTTGACGACAGTAGGGCGGGGGTTAATAGGAAGTTAGAACTATGGAGGCACACGTTAGAGTCGAAAGGGTTCAGACTTAGTAGGACTAAGACCGAGTACATGAGGTGCGATTTCAGCGCGACTAGGCACGAGGAGGGAGACGTGAGCCTCGATGGGCAAGTGGTGGCCAAGAAGGATACTTTTCGGTATTTAGGGTCGATGCTACAAAAGGATGGAGACATTGATGAAGATGTTAGGCATAGAATTTCAGCCGGCTGGTTGAAATGGCGTCAAGCTTCTGGCGTTCTCTGTGACAAAAGGGTGCCTCAGTAGCTGAAAGGTAAGTTCTATAGGACGGCGATTCGTCCGGCGATATTATATGGTGCTGAGTGTTGGCCTACAAAAAGGCGACGTGTCCAGCAATTGAGTGTAGCGGAGATGCGTATGTTGCGTTGGTGTTGTGGGCACACAAGGAGGGATAGAGCACGGAACGACGATATTCGGGATAGGGTTGGGGTGGCACCAATTGAGGAGAAATTGATTCAACATCGGTTGAGATGGTTTGGACATGTCCAACGGAGGCATCCTGAGGCGCCGGTGCGTAGTGGAGTTCTAAAGCGGGCCGATAATGTAAAGAGCGGTAGAGGTCGACCTAAACTAACTTGGGACGAGTCCGTTAAGAGAGATCTTAAGGAGTGAAATATCCCCAAGGATTTAGCTATGGACGTGCCTGAACTGTGACCTCTTTTGTCTTGTGCCCTTTATGTCCCTTTATGTGTCTACCTGTTTCTCGTCTATTTTGGGTTTCATCTCTAGCCTACCCCAACTTGCTTGGGACAAAAGGCTATGTTGTTGTTGTTGTTGTTGCGGTGTGGAAAAAAAAATCCTCGTCTGTCCCACATTCTCAAAACACAGGTAAAATAGATTGGTTCTCTCACTGGTTAATGGACTCCTATGTGCTGGTAGGGCATGGGGTTCAGGGGTTTTCTCGGGTTGGGTAAGTCCTTTGTCTTAAGCTAAAATAGCTCGGGGTGTCTACCCGCAGCCCGAGTTTTTTTTTTAGATTTGCTAGATATAAAAGACGTGACATGATCGTGTCAAAACGATAGTAAAGTCGAACGGGGTGGCGGGTTTTTATGCTCCAGCAGCCAGCAAACATGCAGTGCCTACCAAGTTTGAAGCTGTGAGGTCAGGATCTCGTCATGTACTCATGTGGTGATGTGAGCCTGCTGTAAGCTTTGCAATGCCGGGGCTTTAACTTTGGTTAGAACAAAGAGACTCCGTAATAAGAAAGTAAAAAAGACTCCGGGCTTCGTTGGCCGCCGCGCCGTTTCTTCCCATGGCTCATCTTCTCATGAAGCTGATAGCAAGCTGCGCATGTTTGGAGAACTGGAGGACGACGTCACAAAGATCAAATCAAAATGCGGCAGTACCACCTGCAGAGCTGCTTCCACTTCATGGTCACATTTTTCCGCTATTATTCTGAATTTCTGATACTGAACATTACCCGATCGCGACAGTACAAGGCATGCGCACCCCTGAAAGTGGCCCTGTTGGTGGAGCAAGCAATACGAGACGTTCTGAACCTGGGAGCTTTCTTGTTTGGACCGCTGAATGCAGTGCACAACTGGAACTGGGTGGCTCCATCATGTGTAGAACCAAAAGACTGCTGCCTTTTCCAACCTAAATTCATGATCCATCAAGATGTTTCTCGATACTAGACGTTTCTTTGTGCTATATACCAATCTCACTTTTCAAGACAAGTTTAGTGTAAGTGTGAAATTACACATGTGCCTCTCCGACATCCTTCTTCTCATGTGCTAGAACTCAAGAGCAATTTAGAATGTTCCTTCAAAGTACAACATGGGATGGGTTGATTTTCCAAAGGTGCAATGTTTTTTATTGGTGGCATCCATCTGTGAACTCTATGATTACATGAATTTTAGGATAAGATTTGAACCGCAGGATTATATGTTTTGTGGGACGGAGGGGAGTAGTAACTGATAAGGCTGGATGGAATCCACTCTGCTGAAACTGAAAGGTTTTGAAGTTGACCGGTCACTAATGTGCAATGTGCTTCTAGCAAGAAGATGCCACGTGCCATAGCCCGGATATTGATGCAAAAGTCAGAGTCATAAGCGAAGAACCAGCACAATGCAAAAGTCAGAGTCAGAAATGAAGAACCTGCACAATGCTACCATCTGAAAAAGAGTTCAAATTTGGTGCCATCTTTTCTTCTTTTGACAAAGCATTAGTAGTCTAGTACCATGGGCCAGTGTGTCGAGACAAGAGGCCCATATGGAATAATGTAGTTAGGAGCAACGCCGAAGGGAGTAGGACAAGTACGGGAAATTGATTTTTGGCCTGCTTTGTATACGGACCGGGCCGATTCTAGAAGCACTTCAGTTCTTGCTTTGATATTCACGGGGTACAAATTATTACTCAACACAAATCCTTTTTCTTCAAGAAAAATGTATGCCACGTGGACTCCTCAACCTATGTTATGACCTTCAGCATCAAGTAATCAGTCTCCACCAACTACCGTTGATACACACCATTCAACCAAAAATATTTAGCACTGGAATAGACCTCAGAGGTTTTGTTGATTCAGAAGCTCGTATTTTGATTATCTTTTATGGAAAAAATTTAGTGGCTAGCCTAAATGCATAACTGTTTCTCCTTTTTAAGATTTTCTTCTCTGTGGAGCTTGCAACCCGTACGCTCAGTATTGGCAATGGCGCAGAGTATTTTCCCCGGCCAGTCTTCACGTACAAGTCGGAATAGTCCACTAACATTACATTATTGGCATTGTTGCATGAGACCAATGAACCACATTGTTTAATCAAACTTTTGGTGGTAGAAAAGGGGAAAAGGTTACACTGAAAGCATACTCTCACCTTTTTTTTGTTGCTATTTTTATTACAAAAGCTATTAAATGGGTCCCACCATTTGTTGGTATGGTACATCATATGCACATTTCATAGTGATAAACAAGATACACCTTTTTTTCTTGAAATTTCTGCGGGCTATAAACTCGCTGTTCGTTTGAGCTATTCAGCCAAATCAGCAGCCATCTAACAGTGTTTTTCTCTCACAATAAACCAGCGAACGGTACTTTCAGCCACAATAAACCAGCGAAACGAACAGGCCGATTGGTTTTCAGAGTAGGCGAGGTGAAAATGATAAAATGCTCTGCACCAAGCCCGCAACACCATTTGTCGCCTTGAATGAAGCTAAAAAAAATGCCCAGCAGCCCGCCCCGCTGCTGCGCACGCAGTTGGTGAAACGTGACGAGAGGCCCGGACGCCCGGTGAGGTGAGGTGAGCGCGCGGCGGCACCTAACACCCAATGCAAAGAGAAAGAGCTCCCACTTGACTGGTACGACGGCCGGCACGGCGTCACACGAAACAAACCCGCCCCCGAATCGACGTCCCAACGGTGGCGCTCACCGCAGTCCGCAGGCCAGGGGGGAGAAAGGAGAACGCACCCCAAAAGTCAAGGCCGCCGAGCTGGATCCATGGAGCAATTGAATGAGGTCGATCCACCGCGTTTTTTTTTTCCTCCCCAGACAGAAAACGCCAGCCGAACTCCGCCGGTGCGGTGACATGCGCGCGGCGTACGCGTCGACGCCCCGTGCGAGTGCGACGGAGCCGCGCGCGAAGCCGCGAAGGCCTGTTCGGTGCGGTGCGGTACAGAGTTTGTTGGGCGCGCGGGTGAGTTGGATCCGGTGGCCGTGCGCGTACAGCGTACTTCCAAGGTTACATGGCTGGTTCACTACTGGCCGGCTTAGACGGAAGCACGCACGCATATATTTAATCCTAACAACCTCATTTGCGTGTGCTTAAATCGTTAATAAACTTGCAGCCCACCCCAACGAACGGCGTCGGTGCACGAGGCCCTCGCTCGCCGGGCGACACGAAACCTTATCATATGGGCAAATATGAAAGCGCGAGAAACCAGCTCATCCTCCGCACACATGTATTGCGATCCAAGAAAGATCAGCTCCGGCTTTTAGTCTAGTTCTGAGTCTCGCTCGGATGTTTCATGAGATGTCTAGAAGGAGTGTTCGGATACTAATAAAAAACTAATTACATAACTCACCTAGAAACCGTGAGACGAATTTATTAAGTCTAATTAATTCGTCATTAGCACATGTGTGTACTGTAGCAATTGTGGCTAGTCATAGACTAATTAGACTGAAAAGATTCGTTTCGCGGTTTTCATGTAAACTGTGCAGTTAATTTTTTTAATCTACATTTAATGCTTCATGTATGTGTCCAAACATTCGATGTAAGAGGTATAAAGTTTTTAGATTAGAACTAAACATAGCCTTAGTTTTCTGCTCGTCAGGGGTCTTTGAGAAAACAAATTCCAGGTCAATTAGTATACTAGTTGTACCTATACACGCTGCTGCGGACTGCTGCGCTGTGTCCTCACGGGTTCCCCTTCGCCCGCGACCGACAGAACCGGAGGAAAAACCGCGTTAGGCTAGGCGAAAGAAACGTTTCGCTGAACGTGCATGGCCGGGGCATGATTATTGATCCCTGTGTTTTTTCTCCTGCAGGAAAAGGACGGAATGGTTGGTGCGTTCCATGTGCTCAGCAGGAAACTGACCTCGCAGTAGCAGGCCGGCGGGGAAAGCGTCCGGCTGCAGCTCTAGCATCGCATCCAAACAGCCGGAGCGCGGCTGAGTTCGTCGGAATATTGTCGGTTTTGTGTCCTCTGGTTGTTTCCATTTCCCTGTTTTTGTTTGGTTTTGGGTGGCGGGTTCCATTCCATGGTAACCAACTTCTTGCTTCATCTGCAAGATGCACGAAACGGGCTGCTAGCTACTCCTCTGTACCTAAATATGTGTCCTTTACGTTTTCCGAGAAACAACTTTGATTAAATATATATTAAAAAATATTAAAATTTATAGTACATAATTAGTATTATTGGAAAGATCTTTTAATCTAGTTTTTTAATAAATTTATTTGGAGATACAAATGTTGCACGTATTTTCTATAAATCAAGTTAAACTTATGACACGCGCACCAGCGACGACAAATATAAAGGAACGGGGAGAGCAGGTGCTATCGCTGTGGAGTAGCAGGGATGTCCCTCACCACCATTTAGGCCACTACTAGCTTGGGTGCCAAAGAATGGGGGAAAAGGTGGTCACTTTTTTAATGGCAAAGGTTGTGTTTAGTTTTTACCTAAAAATTTTTGACCTCATCACATTGAATGTTTGACACATACATGGAGTACCAAATATATATGAAAAAAAAACTAATAGAAAGTTTGGTTGGAAACCACGAGACGAATCTTAGGCTTAATAAATTCGTCTCGCGGTTTTCAGACGAGTTATGTAATTAGTTTTTTAATTAGTATCCGAAAATCCTTTCTGACATCCTATAAAACATTTGATGTGACACTCAACTTTTTCAATCACGAACTAAACAAGCAAGTTGTTCCTCATGAGCGGCAAATGAATGATGAATCGCTGACGAACATTGAGCAAAGCGAGATGTCAGATGGTCCAGTTTTCTTTCTTTCCTTTTCTTTTGGGCTGGGGCGTATACTCACCACATGCATGCGCTGTCATTCCTTGTGATGGATTATACACAGTCCGCGTGATGGTCGAATAACACGTGCCTTTTAAGCTGACTGCTGATGACTGACAACATTTGGGGGGGGGGGGGGGGGGGGGGGGGGGGGGTCAGTGCCCAACCGGTTGCTGCCAATCAGCTGAGCTCGGAGGGCTGAGCTGAGACAGAAACGTTCACGAGTGCCCGGCGCTGTTTCCAGTTTCCACCACCGCGGCCCGCGGGACGCCGGGACCGCAGGTCGCAGCAGAACAAGAAGAAGACCAGGCCGGGCACGGAGGGAGAAAAGAAAAGCGCTCATCGTCATCGACCCGGGTGCCGGTCAGAGTCAGAGGCGATGACACACGTCAGATCAGACACCAACTGGAACCCACCAAAGGAGGGCGTCAACCACCGTAGAAGGTCCGACTCCGACGCTAGTGCTTCTGGATTCTACTCCCCGGATCCCCACCCAACCGGCCGGCACCTGCCGCTGCTGCCCACTAGCGCCCCGCCAGCCAGGTCGCCACCGTCTCTCATGCTCACCAAACACGAAAAGTTTTTTTTATATATAACCAAACACAAAAAGTTTTTTTTATAATAACCGAACACAAAAAGTTGATCCGCTTTCAACCGTGCCTGGAAATTGTTGCTCACATGTATGTAGTAGTGCAGTCACTAGTGTACGCATGTATAGCTATAGCACCTGATGAGACTATGAGAGTGATCATCCACTATCTTTATCTATATACGTCAAGGTTCAAACTGTATGCCGGGTACTGAGTACTGTGTGCTTTACGACAACATGTCTGAGTTTTTCAGTGACGTAGTTTAAGAACCTGGTGGATTCCCACAGTGTACATGGCAGCGTGCGACTGTGTTGCTTCATTTGTACCCGTATTTTGTACGTTTTCAATTTCAAGACATACATGCAACTTCTCTATACGTTGGCTTTATAAGATAGCAGCTAGGAGAAAGAAATGAACTTTGGCTATTCAATAGTCCATTTTTAATAAAAACGCATTTTACATACGTAACTTTTTGCACATTTTCATACTTGAGAAGCCTGAAATTGGTTAGGCGATATTGTGTGAACATGATTTTGGTAAACTGTCATGTGCTTCCAGCAAGTAGCTTTATGTTCAATGTGAGCAGTTATTGGACTGGATTGGATTGTGCTTCGTGGCCTTAGAAAAGGGTTTGAGAAGACTAGTAGGCCGCCAGAGGAGCCGGGCGTGGGGGTAGAGTGCTGGTTCAAGCGCAAGCGCAGGCAGAGGAAGATTGTCGGAGTGGGGTAGCTCGGTTAGAGTGTTTCATGCAACAGAGGTGGTAAAAGATGATCGGATACTAGAACGACGCGTGGCACCACAAGATATATGGGAAGTAATATATAAGTCTCAATATGAAGAATGTTGCAAGAACTGCAATGCCGGCAGAGATTTAAAAAAGTGGAACAATTAAAATCAAAATGAACAATCAGTTCTGTATCAAATAGGCTTTAATTGTTGACATTATCGATGCCATGTGAGTTGTGCTTAAAGAAAAAAAACTTTTATTGACTCCTAAAAGTTTGTTTCCTTAAGCTAACTCATATGGTATCTATATGTCGACAATTAAAAGCCGACTGAATTAATTCCGTAAGCACAACTCGGAATGTCCCTAATTTCTATACAGCAATTTTGTATTATCAATGCAATGTGAGTTGTGCTTAAGAAAAAAAAACTAATTATAAATCGAAGGTCTAGATACTTCACGGATCTTGTTTATTTGTTTATGATCAGAATGCATAGCCAGTGTTGTTTTCTTTGTCTTAATTAATTCTGTTGCTGTGACCTGCTCACTTGTTTGTGTATCTATTTGTTCCTGTGTCAACGTATCATTTTCTCTTGCTAACCCCTCTTAACGAAATACTCCTACATGCCAAAGCATGTTCGTGAATTTTTTTTTCCTCATTTGCTAGCACACGAGGCGGCCACAAATTTTCCGCTGTAATTGGGCCAATACTTCATGTTCGACGCCGACTGAGATTGTAAGGTTGTCCATACATGTCATAATCTGGTTTTGGGGATGGAGGGAGATACTGAGTAATTTCATAGAAATCAGATCAATTTTAAAGAAAAACATAGGACAGAAATTTTCCACATGTTTCAAACGGGCCCTAAGCGACGATACTCAGGCTACAACGAACTGAAGGAAGCTTGGCCGAGTGTAGAAATGGGTAGTCCAAGGAGGGTGGCAGTGGCAGTGCCATTGTAACGCGGGCAACTCTAAAAGTGATATCTTAATGCCCTACAGGCGTACACTAAAATACAATACTAGTACTAGCAAAGTACACGGGCAGTCGTCTAACGTTTTTCGCAGGCATGGGGAGCAGGAGTCCGGAACAGGACATGTATAGCACCCCACTAGTGGTAGCGAGGCCGAGACACCACGCACGCGTCGAGCCACGGCTACGAAGAAAACACACCATGCTGCCACGCGAACACAACTAGACGTACGCTTGGTCGGGGAAGTGTTACCATTAGTGCGTCACTAGCTCGCACGCCACCTAATGATTGCTGCTGCGTCCGGGATAAAAAAAAGGGGGGGGGAGGGGAGAAGCGTGACACCAACACGACTAGCCCTGGACGTTCGATCTGACCGAATCGATTGGTCTTGGTCTTCGGTCATTTTGAAAGTTCGGTCATCTAAAAACGGAGATCGATCGATTAGTTTCAAAACTCAGGATCGAGCAAGTTCGGTCTCGGTTAGTTCGGTTTGGTCTCGGTCATGACCGAACTAACCGAACTTCACAAAACAACTACTAAATATTGTAATTTGTAGCAAATTTTACCAATATTTTTTCTATTTCAAGGCAAAAAAATACAATACAAAATATAGATTAAACATAGTGATAAGAGTGATGGTTGATATAAACCCACTAAAATAAATATTATATCACTAATAATAGTCTAAATTACATATTATGTTAACAAATTCATATGTTCGGTTAATTCGGTTAGTTCGGTTACCCGAGGGTAATGACCGAACTAAGTCCGGTTAGTTCGGTTACTTCAAACTGAAGACCGAACTTGTGACCGAAATTTTCGGTCTCGATCACTTCAGTCTCGGTTAGTTCGATTCGGTCTTCGGTCTTCGATTAATTATGGCCAGCGCTAAACACGACACCGTCTCTCCCCTCGCCCGCCCGCTCCGCTTATAGCCTGCTGCCATCCTGTCCTCTCCTCTCATCTCCTCGCGCCGCTTCTCTTCTCCTACCACCTCCTCTGCTCGCCACCTCCCGCCCTTTTTAAACCACCACCACTACCAAATTTGCTTGCCTCCCCACCACCGCTTGCTGCGGTCGTCTACCTAAGCTAGCTAGTTAGGCCACGCTTACATCGCCGGCTTCGACACGACGCGCCGCGGATTAAGCGACACGACGCCAGCAGCCTCCGTGAGTTGGAGGAGCTAGTTGTGCTGGTTGGTCTCCGTGATGGGGTCGTCCACGGATCACGGCGGCGCCGGTGGGCGGGGCAAGAAGCAGGCCGGGTCGCAGCTGTGGAAGAAGGCGCTGCTGCATTCCTCGCTCTGCTTCGTGATGGGCTTCTTCACCGGCTTCGCGCCGTCGTCCGTGTCCGACTGGACGTCCGCGGCGGTGGCGGCGGGCCGGGTGGGCAGCAGCCACGTGGTCCGCGCGCTGCCGACGGCGGCGGGCGGGGGCGGGGCCGTGAACCGGAGCCTGCTGGCGCACGGCGGCGCGGACCTCCTGCTGGGCGACCCGGCGTCCCCGCGGCCGCTCCTGGTGGTCGTCACGACGACGGAGTCGACGCCCGCGGCATCCGGCGAGCGGGCCGCCGCGCTGACGCGGATGGCGCACACGCTGCGGCTGGTGGCGCCGCCGCTGCTTTGGGTGGTGGTGGAGGCCGCCCCGGACGTGCCGGCCACGGCGCGGCTGCTGCGCGCCACGGGGCTCATGTACCGCCACCTCACGTACAGGGACAACTTCACCGCCGCCGACGCCGCCGCGGGCAAGGAGCGGCACCACCAGCGGAATGTGGCGCTCGGACACATCGAGCACCACCGCCTCGCCGGCGTCGTCCTCTTCGCGGGGCTCGGCGACGTGTTCGACCTCGGCTTCTTCGACCAGCTCAGGGAAATCAGGTACCGTACCACCAGCCAGCCAGCCAATTATCCTTGCTTCGCGTCGCGTATTGCCAATATCATTACGCAGTAGTAGTTAAACAAAACAAAGGAAGAGGATTAAATCGGATCAAATTCAAAGCGCCGATCTTTCTTGATAAGAGCAAGCTAAGCTAGGCGCACGTAGACGCCATGGCGCTAGCGCCCAAAGCACACTAGTCATCGCTCGGCTAGCGACTTTGTCAGGCTGTCCCGAGATCAACAGCTCACGCACAGCAACACCGCCTGGTGACCACTGCGGCGGGGGCGGGCTAGTTTAATCGGCGGTGAGAATCCGGGGCATGTGATGTGAGGAGGTCGCCCGCCCTCCCCATCCCGGCGTCCGCCATTCAAGGGTCCTTTCCCTTTTAGCTGTCCACCTCAACTCCTTTTTCCCAGTTCAGATCTCGGCGTACAGACAGAGAGACAGACAGACTAGAGCTCCGGCATGGCAGCTGCTGCTGCACTCTGCGATCCTTGGCTGGTTGGCTTTGCTTTTGTTCCCTTGCGTGTCGTCCTCTGATTTATTTACTGTGAGTGTCGCGGTACAGCCGTGCTTGGGCGACATCACGACGGGTGGTGTCCGGTATGCGACCGGTTTGGTCATTGGTGCTTGTGTGGTAGCGTAGGAGACGCCCAATCGTGTCGGCGAGATGATGATTGCCACCCCTCAACTAACGGAGCCGCCTGCTCCGGATCTGATAGGGCGCCCGGAAAGAAACGGTGGTGGTGACCGCGGACGCCAAAGCGCGCTTGCATGCCGTTGGATGCACGGCCGCTGCATGAGCCTCCTCGCCGCCTCACAAAAATCTCAAAAAAATACTCAGTTCCCGGTTTCCAGTCACGTTTCTTCTGAAGTCGATGTGCCGCGGCCCGCGGCGGGTGCGGCAATTTGCAGAAATGGCTTCATCTGCAGGTTGTGTCTGTTCAGTATTTGTTCACTCTTCTTTCCTTTTCGACAATAAGGGTGTGTTCACTTCGCGAAAAGTAGGTAAAAAGTTACTGTAGCATCTTTCGTTGTTATTTGGCAAAATTTGTCCAATCATGGACTAACTAGGCTCAAAAGATTCGTCCCGACATTTACAGACAAACTATGCAATTAGTTATCTTTTTTACCTACATTTAATGCGTCGAAAGATTTGATGTGATGGGTGTAAGAGGAAATATTTTGGGTTGGGATGGGGAAGTGAACAAGGCCTAACGTAAAATCCGCACTTCTTTCAAGTTTGCTTTGCTTCAAAGCCTGCCTTTGTTGGTGGTTAGCTATCGTGCTAACCACTTTCCGCGATTCGCCTACCTGCAGCTGTCTGATATCAGCACCGCCGGCCATCATCAATCACATGATTTAACCACTGTTGTGGTTAGATCGTACGGGCGGCTAGCTACACCTGCGGCCTGCCTATTAGTAAGTGCCTCGGTGATATTTTTGGGGGCGGCATGAATGCTCAGTGATTAGCAGCTCAGCCTTACTTTGGCATTTGACTGCATCTTCCTTCGAAACGGCGACGTGACATGGACACTGCGCTGTTGTTACGTCTGTACACAGTACACTACACATGAGCACTTCGGAGGACACAACTAATCACGGCACGACGTGTCTTTGTGACGATGCTGATCGAGAATCTGACGACGCGCTCCCCTGATCGCTTCTTTGGTCCTTTGCAGCGCGTTCGGTGCGTGGCCGGTGGCGACGATGCGGCGCGACGAGAGGAAGGTCGTGGTCCGGGGCCCCGCGTGCAGCTCGTCCGCGGTCACCGGCTGGTTCTCCCAGGACTTCAGCAACAGCACCGCGCCGGCCTCCGCCTCCACGGCGAGGCCTCCCGAGGTGGACGTCCACGGCTTCGCCTTCAACAGCTCCGTGCTCTGGGACCCCGAGCGCTGGGGCCGCTACCCGACCTCCGAGCCCGACAAGTCCCAGGTCAGTCGCCGCAATCACCCTTCACGCATCTATCTACTTACGACACGACATGCATAATGTAGTACAGCGCGCGGCGTTGAAACTCGGAATATAACTAGCAAGCGCTCGCATCGCCTTTCGCACGGCGCCGTAGTGGTCTGCACGCCCTTGCGTTGCAGACGCCCCGGGTGTTTCTTGGGGGTCACATTGAAAGAGGCATTTCCGCCATGAAAGCGGCGTTTCGGCCGTCAGCTAGCGCGCCGATCACCATGATTCATGGCTGCTGTGCTGCTCGTGCATGTGGCACAGGTAGACGTGGTAGGGAAAAAAGCCATGTCTCGTGGCCCATCTGTCCTAACTTTCCCGTGTCAAACATATCCGTCTGTGTCACCGGGTCACAGGTCACTAACACAGCCCCCTCATGTCTACGTAAAGATCAGTGTTCCCATTTGATGATCAAGAAGATTAGTTGCTGCTGGTTTCTTCTAACAAATGCCGTGGGTGTCGGTAGCCGGTACAGTGCAGGTGCAGCAATCGACAAAACAGATCGAATCCCAGAGGATCCGGAGACGGCATTTGCAAATGCCAAATCGTGCTTACATTTCTTTATTATTATATTCCGGTGCGTTGGACTGATTTGGTGCGGTAGGAGGAGGGGAGGGGTCCATGGCTAAGTAGGATCTGTGCAGCCATGATGAAGTTCTTTGCAAGGGAACCCAGTTGGTGGCTGTGGCTTGGCTAGTAGTAGCAGTAGGACACTGGCCCTTTTAAAAAAAACATTTCTTTTAGGTTTATTGCCCCCACTTTTTTATATAAAAAAGGTGAGCATTTTATAGGGTTACAATTGACTGCTGATCTTTCTTGATCTAACAACTAAAGCAGCCCGTTTGTTGTGATGGTCAATCATCCAAGGCTGTGTTCATTGCTCCTGTTTGATGCCAAAAGAAATCATGACTCCTTGCTTGAGAAGTCCAAGATTACTTGCCCTGACATGTTTTTGGCTTCTATTGTTTTTCAGGACTCCATGAAGTTCGTCCAGCAAGTGGTTCTGGAAGATTTAAGCAAGGTGAAGGGCATTCCTTCCGAGTGTTCAGAGGTCATGGTATGGCACGTCGATAACACGGCTGTGCCTTCTTCCTCGTCTTCGCAACCATCTATGCACAACAAGAGAAGATAGAAAGAAAGGCGAACCATAGAAGAAGAGAACGGACGAGCTGGATGAGGACGGCCGGCGTGGTGTACATTGTACATGCATGTGGCTACACCGTTAAGATGTTGATTGTCCTGCTAGCTAGCTGCAAAGAAGGGAATTTTTGGTTTTTCTCACCAGAGGATGGATCAACCTCTGACACCCCCCCCCCCCCCCCCCCCCCCCCCGCTTCTTCCATCATAATGTACAATTTTCCTCTATTCTTTTCTCTAAAAAATTGTGATATATGTATAATTTTTTTTTCTTTTTTACTCAAGAGGATTTAGGTGAATACATACATAATACCCCCCTTGAAGTGTCTCTCAAGGATGTAATGGATAGAAGGCAAGCTAAAAATCAACTTAACAATGATGATACACATTATGATCTCTTTTGTTCAGAAGTTACTCCAATGCAAGGTGTCAAATTCGCAGAAAGGATAGACGCCCATAAGTACTGTTTGCTGATTTGTTGTGAGAGAAAAACACTGTTCGTTGATTGAAAAAGTACAACACATAAGACAAGTGAAAGTGAACAGGGCCTAGCATGCTTTGGAAGCGCTTCGGAAACACACAAAACTATGGCGTTGTTCTTGGTGGTCCCTGTACCCGTTCATTAGGAGCAAGATAGGGGGCTCTTCAGTACCGTGGCATGGCTGTGTTGGCCCATCGCCATCGTGCGGGAAATTAACTATAATGGTGAGGCTATTAATTAGGAGCTGATGTGGATCGGACACATGCTTTTGAAAAAGGAAGCTTCAACAGTCTACCTGCAACAAGCGGCCATTATGGAGCGTATAGTCTTCTTGTGTTGTACTATAATCTGCAGGTGTCTTGGGACATCTTTTTTCCTAGCCATCTTGTCGCCGACACTGTTGCAATTTGTAGGAGCATGTTGCCAGCGCTTTCATCTGCAGTAACGGGTAACAGACATGCTCAGATGTGCTTTGTCGTGTCTAGCAGATAATTCATGATCGATTACTTACTTGTTTACTAGAGCCCGAGGGTAAGGGAAAACAAAAACAGAGCAAAAACCCTGCACCACCTGGCAAATGTTTCTCTCGTTTCTCTTTTCTGTGGAGCAGTGCCCTTTCCATTGGTTCTGAACTCCTGGCTGCCCAGCGGTATGAACATCTGAAGAACTGCATGTCCAAGTCCAAACTGTAGCTCTGATATATCTGAAGATCTCTTGGCTGACTAAACTGTAGCTCTGATTATATACGCAAAAAGTCCCAACAGTTTTTGTGCAAGCGATCTCCGCAAGCACAAGCTCTGAATCGCACACGCATAGAACTCATTCTTCACATTTTAATTTATCGTCTCCACCTGATTATCGTGGCTGTCCAGCTCGAATTGCTGAGCTGTGTGCATCGATCCGACGTCCATGTATCTTCACATTGTGGAATTTGTGCCCTATGTCGTGTTGCTGTGATGGAGAGGAAAATATACAGATGCGTTTTTTTTTTAGAAACATGCAGTATCTGTATCCCTGTCCTCGGAGGTCGCAGCCGGCCTGGCCTGCTGGCTGCTGGGCAAACGCTGTTGACTTGATCAATGAGCCCAAGATGCCTTCGGACTAGGGATGAAAACGGACAGAAACGGACGGAAAAACCCTATTTCTACTTTCGTTTCTATATTATTTTGGCGGAAACGGGAGCGGATTCGGAAAATACAGGTTCAAAAACAGAATCAGAATATACGGACATACGGAAACGGACAAATACGGATAGAGAGCCGGAAAATTAAATTAAGATCACATAATCTAATATTCTCAAAGTATACATATATAAAGTCATGTAATATTATATACAGAGTTTAATATTCATTTATATGCTATGTACGTGAACATAACATGCATATTTGGTGATTTGTAGTTATATTAACATAACATAAGAACATGTAATTGTTGAGCATAGATTGAAAACGGGATAAAAACGGGATAAATACGGGTCTATTCCGTATTAAAACGGGATTACTCGGAAACGAACGGAAAACACCATTTTCTACTTCCGCAAATATGAAAACGGGATCTCGCAAATACGAAAACGGACGGAAAAATATAGAAAACGGAACGGGACGGTTCGGAAAAAATTCCATCCGTTTTCGTCCCTAGTTCGGACAAGCCCCTGCGTCTCCCTCAAGATCCTTCTTGTTGCAAAAAAATGCAGCAGCTTCAGCTCTGGAGCCGAAAAACTCTACCAAACGGACCCTTAATTCCATTGATCAAGTATCTGAAGGGGGTCAGTTCCAACATGCTGCATAAATTTACATTCAACCACCAGTTTAACCGTTGGGAGATGAGCAAGTGACATAAACGACCTTTGTATCATTGCATTCTAATCTATACTATAAAAGAGCGAAGCAATTAAAAATACCCTCTCACCCTGATGTTTCTAACCCACCTAAACTTTGTCCCTTAGATCACAGATCCAATGCATTTAATCCTCCGTCCTAATATGACAAACGGACCTGGCCAGAAAACTTTTAATTGTTTACGCGTGTTTATACATACGATTCCTCAGATCGCTATTTTTTCCAAAAAAAAAAAGATACCCTCCCGCCTATACCCATATATCATAACGTCGGTGCCCACCTAGCCCCGCCAGTTCCTACACCTTTTTTTAAAAAAAAAAAGAAACGCACACCACCAGGATAGTTTCTAAAAAAAATCTAAAAAAAGAAACGTACACCACAGGGACACATTCAAAAGATATGTACACCAACAGGCTAGATTAAAACCATCGATGGTTGCCCTACCTCGGTCATCGTACTTATGAGCGCCGCTTATCAGAGTGCGCCGTATAGGCGGCCACGAGGGACGGTGGCTGCAGCGTATGCACCCAAACAACGGGGTCCTGGGAGCGGTGGCGCTGCGGCATGGGACGGACCTGCTTGGGGTCACGCCGTCAGCCGACGACCGACGACACCATGAACGTCTACGACGCGGACAAGGTAAGGTATCACGGGTACTGTACTTGCTAGCATTGTTGGTTGTAGTGAATATAAGAGAACATCAGCATGAAAAGACGTACGGAGCACTGATTAAAAAATTGACCAACTTATTTTTGAGAGCCGGAGAGAGAGGAGCGACCGTCTTCCTTCGGAGGTCGAGGCCTCCATGATCAGGTTCGCGTCCCTGTCTTCCACCTTGCATTGCTTTACAAGATTAGTAAATAATAAATTAATAATATTATACACCTGCAGCAGACCTGCCACGTCCTCTTGTTGTGAAGGTGGATATCTTGTGAAAGTGAAACTATCTAACGACCACGAGTAATGGTTTGGTTCAAGGCGCTATCCTTCATGTTCAGTGTTCAATGAAAACATGCTCTTTCCTTTTTTGTCTCCCAAAAGAAGAAAATCGTTGCTGCTTGATATTACAATGTAAGCTTCTTGTCATATCTGTAATTATTCAATTATTCATATTCCACGCAACTCAATCTATCTGATTCTAGAGTCACCTTCCGGATTAGTTTGTTAATTTCTCATTGGTGGAAAGGTATATCATCACACATTCTGAAGTGATTTTTGGCTAACTTGTTGTTTTTATTAAAAAATGAACGAGATAGGAGGACTACCTCTTGTAACAAAAAAAACAAGGTAAGCTAAGGTGGATCATTACTGGAACGGTGGTTTTTGCTAACTTGTTTTAGAACTTTGTGAGATTAATCTTTTTAACCTTTTACACTTGCAAGGACAAGTGGTTGGAACCATTACTGTTAATTGACGATTTTATGATGCATCAGGTAAAACGAAATAGATGTGAAATCTCTACTGCCTTTTCAATGTTATTTTGAGCACCGCTCTTTTTTTACTTGAATGATATCCCATCGATGCTGATTATAATTACACCTTGATGGATCAGATAATCTGATGAGGTTTTAAGACACAAAGTGCACTCAGTGGCAAGAAAACCTCTTCTCCTAAAAGGTTAGTCAATTTAATGATATTTTCAAAATTAACGAACTTTACATTTGTGCAAATAGTCGCCAAGTTAGGGGTGAAATGGAGGAGTAATTATAGTAATTACTCCAACCAGCCTGTCTTCATGAACCGGTCCGATTCGGTCCATAGCATTTTCTCATATGTATTTATCTTTTCAATATTTAATATATATGTATAGATATAAATATTCAATCTATCACGCATCCAAGCTAGATAACGGTCCACTAGCACTTCAACATAGTTCCAAATAATGGAAAAAATGTTGGTTTCAAATAAACTTGAAAATACTAGAATAAGATGATAACTACAAACAAGCTAGAAAATGACAAATGTTGGTTTCAAATAAACTTGAAAATACTATGATAACTACAAACAAACTAGAAAATGACAAAAAAAACAACAATTTTTTTTCTAGGCACGTGCGTGTCGCACGTGCATGTTAACTAGTCATTACTTAAGTTTGTCAATGTGATCCTATGGTATGGAGTACAGCTTTCATGAACTGATTCGGACTTGTAATTTCAAAGATACAAGGTCATTTCTTTCCTGTAAATTGGCTTTGTAAATGCCAGGATACAGGACAATGTTGCAAAGCATTGTTCCTTGTCCAGATGCTTGCTGAAACTCCCCTGCCTCAATCAGCTTGGAGCTTTGCCTCACCAACTTTCTCAGCTTCATTCAACACGAAGTTCTTCAGTGACTCCACATCCCTAGGTCCTGCAGTTGCATGGTTGAATCCAGATTCATGTTGATATCAGTACAGAATACTGTCAGATGAAGCAGAAAACCAAACGAAAAGGAATATGTTCACATGCAAAAGCACCGTACCAGGCATAGAGATACAAAGGACAAGTAGAAACAAAAGCAGGGCGAAACAAAGAATATGTAAAATAGGCAATTGGCAGTTACAAATCACGGTTCTCAAACAAAAATGCCTAAAAATTCATGGCTCGTACTTAATGTTAAGTGTAAGCTAACAGATGCATAAATGTAAGCAGTGAATTTGAGTACTGGGTGATAAATAGCAATGCAAAATTACTATTGCATATAATCAGCTTTGGGGGCATGGTCCAAGCTCCGAAGGATATGAATTCATTAGAAGGTATGGCGTAGCTACATAGGCAGATTGTAAGCAACAACTCCAACAATACAGTACCATAGCATTCGATGGCTACAAAGAGTTCAGCAACAAAAATGATATTCATTTTGATAGTAACCAGCATGATCTACTGATTTATGAATTATGATATGTTCTTCTCATCATTCAGTTACACATATTGCCTCTGATATTAAACCTAACAGTATCTGCAGCATGATTAGTAAATTTAGCAAAATCTTCATAGAAGAGGTGACCTACTGATCTAGAAGTAAATTGTGCATGGAAATGAGCATTTGTCAGGTACACAAATTAATTAAAATACAAAATTCGAATTCGAATTTAATTACAAAGATTTTACACAGATTCCACTCCCACTCCGAGTATAATCCATAGATGGTCATAAGGGGGGTGGGCCAAAACTCAAACATGGCTTTAAGTTGGAACTTCTGCCCAAAAGCATGGTGAACTGGTGAAACAAACTTTACCTTTATATTTTGCTACTTCTTCACCTTCATAAAACACCTTGAATGTTGGGTATGAATGGATATCCACCTTTGAGCATACTGGTTTGCTGACACCACAGTCAACTTGCCCTATCTCAATTTCATCCTCACCTTCCATAACCTTTCCCAGGTCCTCCCATAGTGTTCCAAGGTTCTTGCTGCAAATGTCATACCCTTAACAAATCAGCTTTGTGGCAATAAAAAGTCTATACATGATAAGCCAACATTCATCTAACCCCTATGAGAAGCATGTGTTACCAGTGTTTACACCAGGGGACGCAAAATTTCACAAACCAAACTGTGTCCTTCTCCTTTATCTAAACAAGAGAGAAACGTCTCAGAATCAAACTTGCTTGACCAAAACAAACATACAGACAACAACAACAACAACAACAACAACAACAACAACAACATAGCCTTTTGTCCCAAGCAAGTTGAGGTAGGCTAGAGATGAAACCCAAAAGAGACGAGAAATAGGGAGACACATAAAGGGACATAAAGGGCACAAGACAAAAGAGGTCACGGTTCAGGCACGTTGATTGCTAATCTCCAAGCGCTCCTGTCCATAGCTAAATCCTTGGGATATTCCACTCCTTAAGATCTCTCTTAACGGACTCGTCCCAAGTTAGTTTAGGTCGACCTCTACCGCTCTTTACATTATCGGCCCGCTTTAAAACTCCACTACGCACCGGCGCCTCAGGAGGCCTCCGTTGGACATGTCCAAACCATCTCAACCGATGTTGAATCAATTTCTCCTCAATTGGTGCCACCCCAACCCTATCCCGAATATCGTCGTTCCGTACTCTATCCCTCCTTGTGTGCCCACAACACCAACGCAACATACGCATCTCCGCTACACTCAATTGCTAGACATGTCGCCTTTTTGTAGGCCAACACTCAGCACCATATAACATCGCCGGACGAATCGCCGTCCTATAGAACTTACCTTTCAGCTTCTGAGGCACCCTTTTGTCACAGAGAACGCCAGAAGCTTGACGCCATTTCAACCAGCCGGCTGAAATTCTATGCCTAACATCTTCATCAATGTCTCCATCCTTTTGTAGCATCGACCCTAAATACCGAAAAGTATCCTTCTTGGCCACCACTTGCCCATCGAGGCTAACGTCTCCCTCCTCGTGCCTAGTCGCGCTGAAATCGCTCCTCATGTACTCGGTCTTAGTCCTACTAAGTCTGAACCCTTTCTTCTCTAACGTGTGCCTCCATAGTTCTAACTTCCTATTAACCCTCGCCCTACTGTCGTCAACTAGCACCACATCATCAGCAAAGAGCATACACCAAGGGATATCACCTTGTATGTCCCTTGTGACCTCATCTATCACCAAAGCAAATAAATAAGGGCTCAAAGCTGACCCCTGATGCAGTCCTATTTTAATTGGAAAGTCACTGGTGTCGCCATCACATGTTCGGACAAACGTCACCACATCCCTGTACATATCCTTGATGAGGGTAACGTACTTAGTTGAAAACAAACATACAGACACCAAAGGAATTTGAATAGCGTGCATACTGTACTGGAACAATAAAGCAGGTCACAGTAGCACTCTCTGGCTTTTGTTTGACTAGTAATTCCTCATTAGAAAGTAGCAACGAAATAACAGATTTGAACTCTTGCACTGTCTATATCAGGCAAGAGGACTGCAAAGGTATCCGTTTAATAATGGCGAGTGGCAACTTAGCAACTATGGACTCATCGAAGTGAAACCATTGAACGATTTGACATACAACTGCCAAAGGCCAAAGCTCGCTCCATGACTAAGCACGCCGATCTGTCTAGTATGTAGCGTCGCTAATCCTTGGGTCCATTAGCGCAACACAGAAAAGGTACAGCCGCGCCAAGTATCCCCGACTAGGTAAGGCGGAGTCGCGGAGAAGGGCACGGCTGGGGTTACCTTGTCGGAGAAGGTCTCTTCGGTGAGGGTGATGACTTCGGCGCTGGAGTGCACGGTGAGGACCACGAGGACCGTGAGCGACGCCAACAGGAGGTGGATCGGTAGGCGCCCTCGTCGGGGAGCGCCTAGATCCATGGCTCGCACGGACGGCGGCGACAGTGACGGCGAGGGGAGAGAGAGGGGAAAGAACTCAAAGAAGAGGTGGGGTGGGGTGCGGTGTGCGAACAGTGAAGTCGATGACTTGGTATTTGCTGGGCCGTTATGGGCCGATAGATACGACGCCTTTATCGTGTCAACTTCTGGGCCTCCGCAGTGTCTTCGTGAGTGCAGCCCAGTTCGCATTATGGCCATCGTCGGGAAGGTGGTCGGCTTCAAAGTTACTATTCTGAACGTTGGCGGCGAGGACAACCAGGAGAGTCTGGCAAGAAACTGGATGTATTTTTTCTTTCTTTTAAAGGTGTCTTTGTAAGATTTGGAATGTAAACTGTCAGACGGTGAAATACAATCCGGTTTTCTCAAAAAAAAAATCGTCAGACAGCTTTTGATGGTTTCTGCAATTCTGCATTTCTGCGGCCTCTGTCTGCTCTCTCCTGTGTTGGCGTCTGTCTGTACTGCTGTCTCCACTCGATCTCCTATCAGACTCTGAGTCCTTTTTTCCCATCCATAAACTGTGTTCATTCACGAGACCCCCGCCCTGGTGATGATGCAGCAGAACAGAGCACGGCAGGCTACCGCGAGAAGTTCGCAGACTGTAGACGCTGCAGCGACCGAGCGACAGAGGGCATATTCCCTTCCCCGTCAGCCACAGCGAATCAATCAGCTCGCCGGGCGATCGGCTGGTTCGTCCGGGGTGCAGCGTGGTCCGCGTGCACCTACTTTTCTTCGGAGGGCGGAAGCAAAACTGCAAAAGGAAGAAACAAGAAAGGAAAGCTGCACTGCACCGACCGTAGTTGTTGTTGACCGGCAGTCTGGCACACCGCTCGCTCATTGCATAGTGCCTACGGGTACTCATCCTGCTAGGCTGCTACCACCTCTATCGACTAGTATCATCTTTTACGGGTCCAATGGTCCAGTGCTCCGTCATCCACGTTGAACTGGAGTTTCAATTTGTTTACTTCCCCTGATCGGCCGCCGGCGTACTCCATCTCCATGTGAATGGGTGATTCTCGGTGCAGGTGGACCTTCAATTTGCATTATAACTTTGGCTGTCATTGCAAGAGAGGACCAGCCGGCGACAGCAATGGCAATCACGGGCCCTGCCTGGCCTTCCCGCCTGAGTGCCCCCTGCCATGCGGCGGGCGCAACAGTGACCACCGCCAAAATCCACACACCACCTCTCTACTAGGAGAACTAGTTCAGAAGATCACGGAAGAATCAAATCAAACCGTTGGGGGCTTTAGCTACCCTACCCAACCCAACACATTCCACCATGTTCCCCCACGGCACCACGCCGTCCTCCTGCTTTCGCAGCAGCGGCTTCTCCTTTTGTCAACCACCCAACGCACGGGCACGTTCCGCGCCGCCGGTTCGCCGGCCGAGTTGGTTATTTACTACTACCACTATGCCTTTGCATGTCACCTTATCTCGACCGATGAGTCGGTGACGACTTCTCACGTCTCGCTGGATGGGCATGTTATCTAACCCGTCCTTTTCTTGCGAAATCAAAGACGCCAGAGGACTAATTATCGTGTGATGACTCATCAGCGGCCCCATGATGGGGCCCAGCCACGGTCTATTATCATGCATTGCCTCACGATTCTTGGATGGACGCGCTTGCTCTCGATCCCTCCGCTTATCATGGACAGCTCACCTCTTGGTTCTAGAAGCAAAGATCATATGCAACACGAATAAAGATACTCAACTTGCCTTTCGTTCTACTTTTTTTTTCTCCTTTTGCCCCCTTTCACTGTCATGGACAATTGTCATCCAGAATCCAGCTTTGCATCGTAATCTCATCGGCGTTGCTCTATGGGAAACTGACACCCACGACGTGTCTTTCTTGGAATTTCGCTCGAATAAGAGGGTGCCTCTACGCCTGGTGGACCAGATTCTCCATTGAGTGCTGAGGCACGTGGCAATGATTCATCATGATTCCTTTGTTTCATTGGTATACTGTAACACCTCTGGGTGTTAAGCATGCATTCATATCCCAAATCATGAGCATTATCATGTCATACATGTTCATCATCGCATGCAATATAAGTTGGAATTAATTAAATTGTGAAAAATATGTTTGAACCCTAAAGTATTGCAATTGCTAGTTAAGAGTGGTAAAAATTTGTTTGGCTATAACTCTAAATGACTTAGAACTAATTAACATGATTTTTGGAGCAAATTTTGTATTCAAAATCTTCCCAAATTTTGCTTTTAAAAATATTCCAGAAAAATGAGTTTTTATTTAAAATTTGGACTTTAAATCACTAATTCAAAATCTATTTAGAATTTTAAAAAGTGCCCTAAATGAAAGTTGTAGAGGATTAATTTTTGAACAACTTTTGTTTTAGGGGCAACTTGTGAAAATGTCTTTTTCATCTTCAAAATTTGAATTTGAATCAAATTATAAAATCTGGAATTTTATTTATAAAAGAAAAATGAATTTTCGGCCTTAGCGGGCCGCCGCCTCCGCTTCGGCCTGCTCGCGCAAGCGGCCCGACCCAGCTTCCCGCGTCCGTGCCTGCCTCCGCCCGCCGGCGCGCGCGCGACGCCGTGGCGCCGCGGCAGAAGCCGGCCGTCGCGTGGCCGTACGTCGCCGACACCGCGCGCCACGCGCCCTCCGGTGGCCTCCGCGTCCCTCCGCGCCCGCCTACTCCCTCCGCGCGCTCGCCCGCCTTCGCTACCGCCTCCATTCCCCTCTCTTCGCCTCACAGCAGCGCTCCAGCAGTAGTCGTGTGGCCACCGCGCCATTGCAGGCTCCCGAGCTCCGCCACCACCGTTGCCGCTGTCCCGGCTCACCGCCATAGCCTCCGTCTTCCTCCTCGCTTCGCCTTCTCGTCGCGCGTCCCGTGCTCACCACTGCCCGCGAGGATTCGGCCCCTAGCCACGGTAATAGCTTGCCGGAGTTCCGGTCGAGCTCATCGGAGTGAACTGCTCCGTGGACTTCACCCCTCCATCCTCCTTCTCGCTCACTTCTCGAGCGCACGAGCACCACATTCGCGCGGTGAAGCTCGCAGACCACACCGTGCGGCCCCTCTCGGTCGGTGTTGGCCGGCCGACGGCAGGCCGAGCCACCGCGCCGCCATGCACGCTGACGAGCTCGATGCCAAGCTCATCTGGCCACATGCTAGGCACCCTCGGTTTCGCCTCTCCACGGGGAAGCCGCTGGTGGTGACCTCACCGCCGGCGAGCTCATCGCCGGCGATAACCGCGCGGTCAGCGCTTCCCCCGCCTCTATGTGACTGACCCGTGGGGTCATGGGCCCACATGTCTGCCTCCTCTCGCGCACGCGTGTGCACTGCACCGGGTGCACCCAGCATTTCCGACGGCTGTTGTTAAAAGGATTTTCGAAAATGATTTTTCAGAAATTGTTAAAAGGGTTTCTAAAATCCATAACTTGCTCATTTTAGTTCCAAAAATTGTGAAACAAATTTTGTAGTGTTTCTCATGAGTAGATCTACAGTTTAAAAATATTATATGTCAAGTTTGAAATACTTTTCTGTAAAGTTTTTATTTAATCACTGAAATTGTTGTTATCTTGTTAAATATGTAATAACTCATAGAAAGTTCAGAAAAATATGGTTCCACTTGCAATAATTTTCTTTTGTGATGTACTTTCTAGGAAAAATATATTCCATGCATGTTCTATAGAAAAATCTTGATGTGTAGTACAAGTGTTTAATATTGTTAATAATTGTTAATTTTGCTAGAGAGAAAAGGATGAATAAAACATGCATGTAATAATTTTTCTATAGTGATTGTTTATTGTGTAGAATGTAGAAAAAATGATAAATCTATTGTTTGATACTTTTCATAGTATAAAGTATTTTTATGCTCATTTTTAGGCCCTAGCTTGTTATTTTTGTGTAGGCAGTTTTAGTAATCCAAATGCAATAAAATTTTTGTGGTATGCTAGATTAGATGATAGAAAGCTACTGTAATTTTCTCAGATTTTTCTGTGCTACCAAAATATGTGTTGATGTTCAAACCTAGTTGCAATTAGGGTTTAATTAACCTTGTTAATGCATGACTAGTTAATAAGGTTTACTTTGGTGTATCTTTGAAGCATTTAATAAGATGTGTTGACTTAGCATAGTAGTAGTAGAAGAGAATGCAGTAGATGACATGTGCTTGTAGTATATGTTCTTGGATGATGTTGACTACCTTGTAGAAGAATTGTATTCCTACTTTATGAAATAAAGTAAACCTATTTATCTATATTTCATTCATCATGATCATTACATGTCATTTCTGCAGTGCACCTAGGCATGAGCACTTATACGTTTGCATCATATAGGATCGCAGGAAGTAACTCCGGTAGCAGTTCCCGAGGAGCTGGAAGAGTAGCCCGAGGAGCAGGAGGTGCCCAAAGCCGACGAGGAGGTCGGTGAGGATCTTTCAGAGTGCCCAGACCACCGTCCGAGCTCTTTCGAGAGAGGCAAGCCCCAGAGCATTTTTTCTCCCCCAGTTTGCAAATATTTTATTAATGCTTTACTTTAACTGATGCATTATGTTTAGGAGTTGTTTGCAACCGTTGCTGTATTATACCTTGTTTACTCTGTTCTACCTATCCTTGTCACCTTGATATTCGCAGTCGAGTAATTGCTTAGCTTGATCAGACCGGTAGAAGTCAGGTGATTTCCTGTCACCTGCGAGCTATTGGTGGTTACTTGGATCTGTTGAGAAAGTATGTCATCTAAGAATAGCTAAGTGTTAATGTGAAATTGAGACCGGGCGAAAACTTGTAGGGTTTCGGACTGTAGTGTTTTCCGTCTGTGTCGATTAAGGACCGACCGTTGTTGGGCCTTGAGTCATGTTGAACGCATGCCTTACATTTAGCTGGCCGAATAATGTACCTTTCGACCGTGAAGCTGGGAGATTATTCGGGCCGAGTGTATTGCCCGCAACGCACTATACCGGAGCAGTAGTGGCAGGATACGGGGGCGCGATGATAAAGCCAAAGAGCAGTCGGGCGGCCCCCGGGTACATGTGGTTCCTGGTAAGCTCGCGACTTTACCTGAATGGTTGACTCGGTGACCAATACCTCACTTTAGCGGGTGAGTGAGGTTTGTGTGAGGAATAAATTACCAGCTGGTTAATAATCGATTCAAATCGTCATCGTTCACTGGATAGTGAACACTTGACTTGAGTGACTTCATCGTAGTAATTCTGATGGAACACTTGGACAATTATATGGTATATGACATGATTAAAGTCGTTAATGATCATTGGTTATCCTTACCTGTTTAATTACATGTTACTCTAGTACAGGTGCAAATATAGTTGACAGGTTAATAAAGATTTAACTTGATGCAAAGCTTTGGAAAGATTCTTTAAATGTTAAAAATACCCTTTTTGCAATGAGTCAGCTACCCCACCAGAAAGTCTGTCATGATCCTTGGTGTCTTTTATTTTTGGTTCTGTCAGGTAAGTCTAGCTGAGTACCTTCTCGTACTCAGGGCTTTGTTCCCACTTGTTGCAGATGGACAGATGTATTACGGCTACTGTATCAACTGCCTTTATCCTGCGATGGGAGAAGCTTAGGACCATGAGCAATGGTCATTCATTACGTCTCGTCTGATGCTTTTGTTAGAAGATGATCCTGAGCTGGCACTTTATTTGAACTCTGTGTGAGTGTGTGATTTGAACTAAATGTTTTCGCTACTTTTATTTGAAACTGGTCTGTAATAACTATGTTTAAACTCCGATGTATTTGCGACTTGAACTTTTTATGTAACTTGTGATGGTGACCGCTGAACTTATTACGATCTTGGCTGGTATGTAAGTTGATTTGAAATCCGTCGTGATTTCACGGACTACCGGGTTATACGGGCTTAAGTTTGTTAAATCGTCTGCTCGGTGGATGATTTTCTTACTTAATCTCGTATAATTGGTCGGTTCTGTTACATATACCATGTGTATCCTTTCATTTGGATTTTATTTACTAGTCCAGTTTAGTTTATAAGGCATTTCTCGTACGTCAAGAGTCGAACTTTATAATCCTTGACACATAATTTAATAATACTTTTAACAATTGTAATACAAAATTGATACTATTAATTTTGTATCAAATGTACTATCCAATAATATAAGTTTATAGTCATAAAAATGGTATAAAATAAATGAATGGCCAAAGTGTAATTAAGAATACCCTTATAAACTAAACCAGAGAGAGTGATTAACAAAAGGATTTATTGTGCTTGCAAAATATGAAAGCTAAAATGGTTCATGTGGAAGGAAAAAAGTATTACCTCGATCCTAAAATGTAACTACATTTAGTCTTCAATCAAAGTTAAGAAAAGTGGTAAAATATCATAAAACATAACTACATTTAGTCTTTAATCAGACAAGTTAAGGAAAGTGGTAAAATATCATAAAATACGACTACATTTAGTCTTTAATAAGACAGGGTAAGGAAAGTGGTTAAATGTCATATATGGCATTCATTGTATGGCAATGACGTCTACTTGCATGTCTCCATGCCGATTGATTTTTTTTATTCCAAATTATCCAGTACATACACAGATGCCTAAAAAACGTATACATACACTCACTCCTATGAATACATGCATGCAAACCCTATTCTATGAGCATATCCGAAAGACTGTTAAGTTAATAGATCTTGAGGGAATGTGCTACCGTTTATTGATTTGTAGAGTTATATTTTCATCCATTCATATTTCAACCACGTACGAAGCTCAAATGTAGTTGTGTTGAGACAATTTTAGACTCTAAATGTAACCGCATTCTAAGATGAAGTACCTATTTTATTTCATTTATGCACCTTTAAAATATAGATGACTAACAACGGTAGTGCCAAAACTACCAAGCCGGGAGCAAAAGGAGATTGTCTTGATGGAGTTAGGTCAGTACAATGAGGCGTTGACGACGATTGACCAGGCTATTGTATATAGTAAGTCAACAAAAGAGAGATGTGAGATGCTAATAACCTTCAGGTGCAAAGTAAGTGAGTGAAATTTATTCGAGATCCACCATTGTGGAAGAATAAACCAGTGGCGGAGCTTCATTGAGGAAAAAAGAGCATAGCCCCTTGCTAACTTTGCTTTTTTCTTATAGAGTTCTATACTCCCTTTATTCTAAATTTAGACGTTTTGGCTTTTCTAGTTAAATAGCTTTTATTATGCACTTAGATACGCATCTATACATAGTAAAAATAATCGGTTTAGAAAAGTCAAAACATCTTATTATTTAGAATAGAGTGAGTACTTAACTATAATAAGATATTGTTATTTTATCTATTTTACCATTTATAGCCCCCTAACTCTGCTAGTGAATATAATCACTGGTTTTTTGTACCAAAAATAATCATGATCAACTACTGATTATTGCGTTTATCACCGACAATTTACCTGCATAATCTAATTACCTACGTAGTGGAACGTGTTCAACGACTATCTAGTAGCCGTATAGATCGTTTCTGTACGTGTTCTAGCCGAGGCACATTGCACATGCAGCATTTGTGTTGTCTCCCTCCTCTACGCGATTTGCGTCATCATGAAAACTAATGAACGATTTCAGTATATCACTCATACGCTGTTCTACGAGGTAACGAGGAGGATTAAAAAAACAGAGAGCCACCCTATCCAATCCCGCTGGCTCCTCCACGAGCCCGCCACGCCGGGCATGCAAGCAATCAATCAGCACTTTACCGTTGGTAACCCACCACATGCCAGGCGCCCATTGGCCAGGTATATCCAACAAGCCGCTACTGCTGCTACAGTACCGAATATCCTGCTCCAGTGCTCGGCTCTTGTTTAGAGGTAAGAAAATTTCAACCCGATAGAATAGTACCACTTTCGTCTTATTTGGCAAATATTGTCCAATCATGGACCAACTAGGCTCAAAAGATTCATCTCGTGATTTCCAACTAAACTGTGTAATTAGTTATTTTTTTTACCTACATTTAATACTCCATGCAAGCGGTTAAAAATTGATGTGATGGAGAGAGAGTGAAAAAACTTGGAACTTTGAGGCAAACTAAACAAGACGTCGATATCGATAAACCCCAGACGCAGAAAAGGGGAGCCGCCGGCCCGCCGCATGCATCAGCATCGCACATACCCCACCGTCCCATCCCCAGCTCCAGCCATAGAGTCGCGTGATCGCGTCCCGCCGACGCGCTCGCGCGCCACACGCGAGGTCGCTGCGCGAACCGGAGCACGCGATCCTGCCGCCCGGGGTGCGGTGGGCGCCCACCCCACCTGCCCCCGAAGCGTAACCGGTACGCGCGGGTGGCTCGGATCCCCCGTACGGCGGCGGCAGCTGTGGCCTGTGCTGTTTTGCCGCCTCGTCGTCGTGGTGGCCCGGTGGAAGTGGCAGGTGGCGTATCGGGGCGGTTCGAGGCCAGGGTGATGGGCGGGGGCCCAGGGGCGGTCGCCGGTCGGTCTCCGCCAGCCGGTCCAGCCGTTGCAAGCGTCCACACTTTCTCGTCCGGTTGCGCCGCCGCCCCATCTCTGCTAGAGCAACACAAGGCTTTCAAACTCTCAACGACTGTCAGCACAACGGCTACGGGCAATCCTAACAAAGAAGCTGTGAGATAATGTTTATACTTGCCAAATCATTTAGACATTATAGATAGAAACTATAAAATTATATTTTTTTAATGGGTTGTTTTGGATGATGCTAAATTTAGAAGGAATATCAATAGTATTATATTAATGTATTATGGTTATAAATTCTACCCAATAACATAATATAATTGTTTAAGAGTTACAAAGTCAGATTAGAAACGGGTTCATCATTAATTGTACCAATAAGAAGCCGTCTCAAATATAGTGAGGCCATGCACTAAAAATCATCTTTCAATATTATTGTAAAATATTAGAAATCCTTATGTTTTAGGGCGGTGGAGTCCCTAGGTCATAGTATTGTAAAATCACAAGGTCACCTAAATCGACAATTGTATGTTTAAAATACTCACTTTAAGCACAAAAATGATTGAAAATGCTTTAGACGAGAAGAGTGTCACGAACCATTTTAAGAAATGCTTAGTGTGTATAACCATTACAGGTTAACACAAACACAACACACACAAAAAAGAAAGCTATGACAACTTTCCATAGCAAAACTCCTCGATGAAAAGCTCGGATCCCTAAAAGTAATAAACCACAACACTTGCGTACGGTTTGGTTAGGAGAAATGTAATGCAAATGGGAATGAATCATATCACATCCTATATGTTGTCGTAACTGTGACATGTTTAATTCCATTACGTTTGCATTACCAATCGTACCACCAAACAATGCCTTAATGTTATTCATAATTGCATGTACCTTCAATTGCTACTAAATACTCCATCTATTTTAAATTGTGTATGGTTTTTTTTAGTTTTGTTACAAGACGATATTTTTAAACTTTGACTACTTCGACTAAGTGTATGAAAAATGGGCCAGTATCTATAACAACAATTTAATTTAATTTCTGAATTTTGTTTAGATAGTGCTCTAAACAAATGTGCGGGACAACGTTCAAATATCTGTAAACAGCTTCATTCTGACATTTGCAACAGTGGTCTCTTAAGTTTTCTTGCAGTGAACGTGGGAACAAAATGAGACCACTACTTTTGAATTTTTGTGATCACTTCTCCTGCATGCCCAAGTACTTACTCGTGGTACGCATAGAGCATCTCTGTCAATCTGACCGTCCATTAAGTGGCAGTTGCGAGCCACCGTGCCGCCCCTCCCATTTCCTACGGCCTAGATCCGTGCACGCTCGTGGGGAAGAAAGCAACCCAGGAACCACCAAAGCCAAGGGACACCCACCGAAACTCCTACTCACACAGCCTAGCGGGGCCCTCAAGTCAGCAAAACGTCCCGAGCTCGCCATTTCGCCTCCGTTTCCAACTCCCAGTGCCGGTCTTCCACTCCCCCTCCTCGCTTCCCAATTTCCAAACCTCTCTCTTGCACACAGCACGGGAGCACGTACACGCGGAGCGAAAACGATCGGCGCCGCGGCGGCAAGATGTCGGCGGCGGCGACGATGACGTGGCACGAGGACCTGGGCACTCTCGTGGGGGACACGGGCGTTCGCCTCCCCGGCGCCGGGGGGCACGCGCCGGCGGTGGCGAATGTTGCGGCGGTGGGGGTGGGGGCCGGGTGGTACGGGGAGGAGGAAGAGGGGAGGGCGGAGGAGGAGGGGTGGGCGCAGCAGGCGAAGGGGTTCGCGGAGTCGACGGCGGAGATGCTGAGGGAGCTGGGCCGCGGGCTGTGGGACGTCGCCGCGCAGAGCCTCGCCGGCGCCGAGGACAGCGAGCTCGCGCGGCGGCTCCGGAAGCGGGCGGCGGCCACGGGGAAGCGCCTCAGCTTCATGAACGAGTACCTCCCCGAGGAGCGCGACCCGGTGAGGTGCTGGCTTATCGTCGCCGCAGTCGCATTCGTCACGCTCCTAGGTAACCGCTGATCTCGTGTCCGCCGCTCTTCTCTGCGTCAGCACCGCTACACCCCGCGCTCGCGTGACGCGTCTCTGCTTCCTGCTGATCGTGCAACTGTGGTTTGTGGCGTCCCGCAACATGCTATGTGCGTTTTATCTTGTATTTGTTCTTTTGCGGGGATGGATCTAACTGACTGTGGAGAATCGGGAACGCGTGTTTCAGTTTCTGTTGAGGGTTTTAATTTGAATTTTGGATTATAACCTCTCTCATCTGTGAGCATATATCTATTCTGTAGTACGTTTCACTGTCGAATTGGTTGAAAAATGTGACATTTGCATCCATACATTTTCAGACCCTGGGATCCATGCCTAGTTTGCTTGGGCAACGTTGCTTTGACAAGAAAAACCCACAACTACACTAATGTTTTATGTGTATTCTGGGTTTGTGTTTGATCGCTGAATCAGTGCAATGGTTAAGGATACCACTAGTCAATTGTTTTACTTTTTGAGAATGGGACAAGGGGAACTGCTTGACCCTATTTCGTTCACATTTGTACAGATGGTTTGTCTAGTGTGACTAGTTTAAGTAATTGATTTTCATGGAGGCACTGTCTATTTCTTATCCTTATCTTTCACCATAATATGATGAGTATGAACCAAGTCAGTTTATCTTTAGTCCGATTTCTGTCATTGTTTTCTTATGTACATTTTGTGATCAGTTTGGTTCATTGTGAACCAAAGCTTCTTACTTGAGAACTGAAACATGTTAATTTATATATTTTCCGAAATTCGAATAATATTATGAATTTAAGGTGACTTCATTCTCAATATCCTCATGTTATTAATTTATTGCCCAATGCAACATCTATCGAGTAGTGCCATATTAGACATCCATTTTGTCAGTGCACTGTGGTCAGTTGATCCACATTACAGTTTGTCCATGTAGGGATCAGTGCACCACTTTAATTGCTTAATGAGAATGTTCTCCATGCAGTTTTAGGTGTTGGGAGTGGCAATGAAACTCCAGTAGAGCTTCCAAAGAAACTTATCATTGGTCCCCCAAGTGCCGATAGAATCCAACTTCCTGATGGACGGCATCTGGCTTATGAAGAACAAGGAGTCTCAGCTGACAGAGCAAGATTTTCACTGATTGCTCCTCATTCTTTTCTTTCATCAAGGCTGGCAGGTAGGGAGTCTAGTCGAGTTGGTATGGCATGTTAGTTTATCAGAGCATCACATCATTTGCTGAATAGTGTTGGCATTTCCATGCTCTCTATTTGATCTACATTGTTCTTTCTCATGAAGGAATCCCTGGAATCAGTGCGTCTCTCCTGGAAGAATTTGGAGTACGACTTGTGACCTATGATCTACCTGGTTTTGGTGAAAGTGATCCACACCTAGGCCGGAATCTCAATTCTTCTGCACTGGACATGCTCTATCTGGCGAATGCTCTCAATATTCTGGAAAAGTTCTGGGTTGTGGGCTATTCTGGAGGTGGCATGCATGCCTGGAGTGCTCTTCGTTACATTCCTGATCGAGTTGCTGGTACCTACTTCATCTGGTTTTCTTCTATATTGTTTTGGATCTGTGAGTCTATATGTTGGCGAGTTCTTGATGGGGATGCCTCTTTGGTTGCAATTGTTTTTGACACTAGCACAGTGGAGCCATTTTCAGCCTGTGGATATGCAATGTCATACCTTGCTTATGCCTTTGAACTTCAGAAGACTTAATTCTGGAAATGATTGTGACCTAAACATAATGCCATCCATGCTTTACATTTTTGTAAGTTTGTTAGTATATCACTTTTGCCTCAATGATAATGAAATGCGCGTGCTCTATTCAATTGGATTACTCAGCAACATCGAAATCTGTAACGATATTTTTGTAACTGAAAGCACAGATGCACATATGTCTTCCTTGTTTGGAACCTTGATCTGGTCAAGGCATAACTTCCATTGCATCTTAAGATTAAGATGTGGTTATTCCAGTCAAAAGCATTTATTGCTTTTGTCTTCAAAGGACACAGACCTTACATGATTATTGTATACTATGTAAGTATTCCTGTTAGGTCTGCTGATATGTGATTTATTATTCCATGTCCAGGTGCAGCAATGTTCGCACCTATGGCAAATCCATATGACTCCAAGATGACCAAAGACGAGAGGCGTAAAACATGGGATAGTTGGTCAACGAAACGGAAACTGATGCACATTTTAGCTCGGAGGTTTCCATCACTGCTACCGTTCTTTTATCGCCAAACCTTCCTTTCTGGAAAGCAAGGACAGCCAGAGAGTTGGTTGTCACTGTCATTGGGGAAGAAGGTATGCTGATATCAGTGTTATGTACTATCTCAAAGTACCAATGATAAATGGCCTGCTGCTGCAGGGCAATATGGGAATGGCATGATTATTTGCTTTACCATTCCTGCTCTTACTTTATAATGTAGAAACCTTTTGTTTGTTTCAAGGCATAGGATAATCAGATGTAAGATGTGTGGTATCTTGTACAACAGACAATCACACAAGGAAGAAGTGGCACTGGATTTTAGTTAGATAAATACCTTTTTTTAAAAAAAAATCAGCTGAAAATTTGGAGCATCTATATTTGTCTTCCATATGCTACTATACACTCAACATCTGTTCCACATAGGTAAACAACAACTCCAGCATTGTTGTGCTTCATGAACATGTTAGTAATTGATTTATCCGTAATTGATTTATCCATGCCTGATTGGTGCTAGCTTAAGAATTCTTAGTATTCATCCCTTTGAATAAATGTGAACATTTGCCCTTTCTCGTGCCGAGTACTAATATTACGGCATTATTCAGGACAAAACTTTACTAGAAGGTCCTGTGTTCAATGCATTCTGGGAAAGGAATGTTGCAGAGTCTGTGCGCCAGGGAGATGCAAGGCCATTTGCAGAGGAAGCTGTGCTGCAAGTATCTGACTGGGGTTTCAGCTTATCTGACATCCAAATGCAGAAGAAAGAGGCTCGAGGCTTTTTTGAACTCATCAAGTCTCTGTTCAATCAGGCTGAAAGAGAGTGGGTGGGATTTCTGGGCCCAATACATATATGGCAGGTTTGTACTCTGTTCTCTGAAACTGAAAAACTTACTCCAGCTATTTCACACATAGCGTGCTTGCACACAATGACGTTGTTTAGAAGGTGTTCTGTAGCCGCCTAGCATCTGGGCTCACCAGTTTCTGTTTATTTGGTCATACTGTCAGAGTCTGTGCATGTCAAGGTTACGATTATATATTGCTTCAAAAAAGCTGTCACAGCACAGCTGAAAGGTTGCATCAATAGTAATTGTAGCTGAATAGTCTTGGTTTTGCATGATTAAAGAAAATTGATGCATAAGTTAGGTAGTGTCGTAATTGGTTTTGTATGTGTTAACAAATAGCAACTCCCAAATGGCATAAGAACTGGGAAATGGAGGTGCTATAAAAGCACCGTGTGTTATCAATTGGACGCAATGAATTGGATGTGTCCATTATGTTGCTTGGTGGTTCAACTTCTCAAACTATATGCCTTGCATGTACATGTAGCCAAGGGAATAAGGGATTCCTGAAGAACTAACCTTTCATATCTCAACAGGGGATGGACGACCGAGTGGTCTCGCCGTCAGTGGCCGAATTTGTGCGGCGGGTGGTTCCAGGAGCCACGGTCCACAAGCTTCTTGATGAAGGCCACTTCTCATACTTCTGCTTCTGCGACGAGTGCCACAGGCAGATATTCTTCACCCTCTTCGGCATTCCCCAGGGCCCTATCAACCCTGCGCCGCAACCCAGCGAGGTGGTTTCAGAGCTCACCGAGGAAACAACAGTACCAGACAATGCCACAGATCAGGAACAAGGAAAATCAGGCCTGCCCTGATTCAAGATCGGTTTTCAGGATCAACAGCAGATCAGGAACAAGGAAAATCAGGCCTGCCCTGATTCAAGATCGGTTTTCAGGATCAACAGTATAGATACGAGACGTTACTACTAGTAACCACAATACCTCAGATAGACGGGAACTCCAATGGGACAATGGCTACAGCCTGTGGACTGAGCTGCTCCTCCTGCGGAAGTCTTGAAGGCAAAGTATTGGATAGAGGAGGCTGTGCCGTTTCAGTTTGATGTACAAAATTGCACATCACAAATTCGCACGGCACCTGCTCGGTGCGCTTTTAGTATAGTCGGTATTAAAATTCGATTAACCTGCTATGACTCTGTTATAGGCTTCTTTTTGCACATTATGGTTGAATTGCGCCCTCAGCTGAATTTTGTTCCTTTACTGGTTATGGCATGACCCAATTTTCCAATCCAGCTTAAGGTCAGTAATGTATTCGCCTCTTGCATTATGTAAAAAAGTTCGCCTCTTGCTGCCGGAGCACTTGCCAGCTGGCAAGAGACGGATGTGCAATGCCGTGTGATACTGTCAGTGTTTTGACTTGAGAGGTGTGTTTGGTGTTTGTGGAGCGTTGTTTCCCAAACGGCCCATACAGCAAAGTAATGCACTTATGGGATCCGTGCCGGTGAGGGTAGGCTTAACTTTGATCAAGTTTATATCAAATAGTATTAATATTTATATCTCCAAATAAATTTATTATAAAAATATATTCTACGACTAATCTAATGATACTAATTTTGCAACAGGAATGTCAGTATATTTTATATAATTTTGGTCAAAGTTCAAACTGATTGACTTCTCGGGAAGCGAGAATTGTATTCTTTCGTGGACAGAGGGAGTACATTTAAGCATTTGAACCCCAACTTGTCACCCTATCCAAAAAAAAAATCTCTCAACTCCAATACTAAAATTATATACACCCTCTAGCATTTAAAACTAGATAGAATATTGTGTTGACCCTGAATTGATCCTGGATCACACACCAGCTAGGGCTAGATCGATCGGGCCACCACACACCGAAGAGCGCAGAGGGTAACTAATCATGCTTGCGTGACAAAGAAGAAACCATCAAAGCTCTCACCCAAGAGGGACCCCATCAGGGCAAGGACATCGGCGGGTTGTCCTAGGCGTGTTGCCCTAGGTCGGTGAAAGCCCAAGTTTGGTTTTAGTAATTAATGACACCAAGTTGCTAATGCCATGTGTTAAGTGTTTTGAGTTAGGCATAAGCAACACATGTGATGAAGGTGTATGTGGCAAGAAGTGGTGGGCACAAGATCCACAAAGAGATGGTGCATGGACATGAAATGATGATCATGGTGGAGATGCACATAATATGATGGACATGATGATCAAGTGGAAGAGAAGAATCTAAGAGCGCAAGGCAAAGGTATAACCATACGGTTTTCCTTTTACCGGTCTAAGATGAGTAGAGAAGTGATTGACCGGGTTTAGGATACATAGCCGACTATCAAGAGGGGCAATCACGGTTAGCTCAGGAATCAAGTGCCACTAGATCAATGTCTTGAGCATATGCATTAGGATCTAGCAGAGAGCTAACATAACGCATTGAAAAATGTTTATGAAATGCTAACACACATGCACATGGTGGTGTTAGCACTTTTGCGAAGGCGGTGAAGTTTAAGCGGTTGAGAGGGGTTTGGGTTCCTCTCTCCCTCCCGCCGAGCTTGCGAGGCGAGATTCGGCGCTTTTTGGGAAGTGAAATGCCTATTTTCCACTACGCCGGAAGTCGGAAAAGGAACGGAGGCGAACGGCGGTCATTGTGGTGACCGGACGCTGCACCGGACGCGGTCGTGGTTTGACCAGACGCGTCCGGTCAGTTCTCAGCAGTTGTCAGGCACGCGGGTGTTAGGGTTTCTGACCGGACGCTGGTCTGGCCTGACCAGCGTGTCCGGTCAGTTCACTTGTGCGCAGAATAAGAGCACGCGACCGACGCGTCCGGTCCCTCACGGAACCGGAGCGTCCGGTCAGGCGTCCAGAGGGACAGAGCGCAGTGGAGTGCTGATCGGACGCGCGACGCGTCCGGTCATGTGCGATCGGACGCGTCCGGTCGTGGTGGGAGCTTACTGGACTCCGACCGGACACCAGGTGCAGCGCGTCCGGTCAAACGCTAGAGCACGTCCGGTCACGGCAATGGTAACTTCTGACGCGCACTGTTTACGCTTGTCCTGTAGTGACCGGACGCGTCCGGTCACCCTGACCGGTGCGTCCGGTCAGCACGTTTTGAACTGCGTCATCCGGTAACGGCTAGCTGCGTACCCCTTCGCTATAAATAGAAGTTGGCCGGGGTTTGAGGGCAACTCTTGAACTCTTTGAGACCTAGAGACATCCTTTGAGCTAGAGAACAACCCCTCCACTCATCTCTTTGCTTAGTTGCACATCTTGAGTGAGATTGAGTGAGATTCAAGTGCATTGCTTAAGAGTTGCATTCTAGAGGCACTTTATCTTCGAGTTGCTGCGGATTTCTTGTTATACTTCCGTGTTTCTCGACACGGTAGACGACTTAGAGTAGTGGATGTGATTGAGCTCACAATTGAAGATTGTTGGAGCCCTCACCAAGTGTTGTAAGGGGTTCTTGATCCTTCCCCGCAGGAGTTCGCGAATTGAATACTCTAGTGGAGCTCGTGGCTTGGAGGATCCCCATCTTGTGTGCGGTTGTACGACGTCTGCCGAGGGCTCGACTCTTGATAGTCGATTAGGTCGCGAACCAACAAGTGGGTGTATCGCCACAACGGGGAGTAGCTTGCCGGGAAGCAAGTGAACCTCGGAATAAATTCTTGTGTCATTCTCTTCCCGACGATTTCTCTTGTGTGGTTGATTGATTGATACTTCTCATCTCTACACGGCGGTATAATCACTCGAAGCTCTTCTCTCGTATTACTTCTTATTTCTAGCTTGTAGTTGTTGTTGTGTTTAGTGGATAACCTTGTGCTAGACTTGTGTAGGTGGCTTGCTTAACTAGTTAGAGCTAGTGCTTTTGCTTCGCCACCTTTCGTACTAACTTGTGGTTAAGTAATTCTTGTAAAAGTTTTAATTAGGCTATTCACCCCCCTCTAGCCTATTTGGACCTTACAGTCGGCTGGCAGGTCGTCATCTTTGTCATCAGACAGCAACATAGGGTTGGAAAAAGGATTAGGAAAAAAGGATATTAAAAGTAATTTGAACGATTATGTGTTGGATACCTCAATCGACCATGTACCTCATATTTTACAGGGACTAGAGTTGGTCTTTATCCCGTTGGAAAACCAATATGGTACTATAATTATGTTGCTTTATAGAGTTTTTCTTATATTGGGCCAAAACTGGCATGAGCCTCTTAAAATTAGCATGGGCCCAATTTAAGTGTCAAGAAGGCCCCACATGTTATTGAGTTTTAGCCATGTCATTTTTAATGAAACATTTAAACTACTAAATAATCAACAATATTTTTTTCATTTCATCGAGCACCTCAACTTTAGTATGTCTCTATCAAGGGCTATTTGAAAAAAATCAAAAAATTGAATCTCAAAGCATAACAATTTAAAACAAATATTTATGCACCTAAACTACTCGCTTCATCAATATATATATATATATATATATATATATATATATATATATATATATATATATATAGGGACACTTTGCTCTCTCTCTATATATAGGGACACTTTGCTCTTTAGCTACAACATTTGTATCCGTGCACAATCTAAAGCGTCCACTGTTTTGGGATAGAGGGAGTATCTCAAATAGAAAAAAATATCAACCATGAAATTGTACATCGGGCTGAGAGATACAACTTGGTAATTGGTATACATCATGTCGAGGTGGTTTAAAAAAATAAAACTTTGAAACAAAATCTAATAACTTTAAACAAATATTTACACATTTAATAATAATATAAAAAATATCATCTATAGGTTGTATATCACATTAAGAGCTACAACATTGGTTTATACCATGTCAACATCCAAGGCCGTTTCAAAAAATTCAAAAAAATGAATTCAAAATCTAATAATTTTTAATAATATTTGGGATTTGGCCATACAAATGATTTCAAATAAAAAGTTATCAAATGTAAAGTTGTAAATCATGTCAAGGATCAAGCTCTATAATTTTTACATAAATTTGCCTTCATCAGATTTTATATGAAAATTTACAAACTTTTTCATATAAAAGAAAAAATAAGACAGAAACACGTTGGCCCACACTAACATGTCATAAAGAACCGCATCAAAAACTACTTTCAAATGGTAAAAGGGGATATTTTGCCTGGTTTGAAAAGTTGAAGGACGGGCGTGTTTAGTTCGAGGCTGTAAAATTTTTAGGTACTGTAGCACATGTGTAACTATAGCAATTAATATCCAATCATTGACTATTAGGCTTAAAAGATTCGTCTCGCAAAATACATGAAATTGTGTAATTAATTTTTTTATCTATATTTAATGCTTTATGCATATCTCCAAATATTTAATGGTGTGGGATGTAAAGTTTTTGGATGCGAACTGAGTGGAGGGCTTTTTCTTAGACTCAACGAAAAAATCAAGAAGGTTAAATGGACTTCACTCAAAGGGAAAAGTTTTTTTTGGGCTTCTCGCAACTTTCGCCAAAGTCGTCAATCTTCCGAAACCATCTGTTTTTCTTCCTCTGGATGGTTGTGACAACGATTTGGCCAATGTGACGCCACGCCAAATCCGCGATACAGATATATGGCGTGCCTAATGTGCTGTCATGTTTGTTAAAGTTGCTGTCAAACTATTGAGGGAGCAAAATTGAATAGTTCCAAAAGAGATAGCATTTAAAACTTTTTTTTTCCGATGAGAGATCAGACTGGGAAGACAAAAAGGACTCTCTGCTAAGGCTAGTTTCAGCTAGAGTTTTATTTGCATTTAATAGCCTGCCAATTATATATATTTTCATGACATGTCAATGCTTTAATGAAGAGAGAGAGGAGGTGAGTTTTATGGGAATGAAACTCTCTTAACACGATTATCAACTCTCTACGAATCATAGAATTAAATGCCTATAAAATCATAAAATGAAACTCTGTATTGAGACTGTGTGTTTCATTTCATTTTAAATGAAATGACAGTCTTAGAAATAGCGTAATGAAACTCTCCATCGAGACTGGCCGAAGAAATGGGGTCATGCATCTTCGGCCTAGTTAAATATCAGACCCATACCACCTTTTTCTAGTTTTTTTTTTGAAAAAAGTCCACATCATCTCCCTCAACTTTCGCGAAAGTCCGCTTTTCCTCCCTAAACTCTAAAACCGGGCAAAACATCTCTCTCAATTTTTAAAACCGTTCATCTTACCTCTCTGGCCCGGTCATAAGCGGTTTTGAAGGCGGTTTTGTCTTTTTCTTTTTTATTTATTTCGGCTGAATCTTTGAAAAATCATAGTAAATCATAAAAAATCATAAAAATAGAAAATTCAATTTTGTTGGACTCCAAATAAGTAGATCTACACATTGAACATATAATATGGTATGTTTTAGTACAAAGTTTTTGCTATGACTTTAGATCTATGCTTTTATGTAATTAAATGGAAATAATTCATAACTGCAGTTTCTATGGTCTAATTGTGATGAAATTTCGATGGTGGGCTAATTATTGTATGCTTAATTTGTAGTAAAAATTTCATACTCATTGCATCATGTATAGCTTAGTTATAGATTTTATTTAGGTTTATACTTGTTAAATATAAATAAATCTATAACTAAGCTATACATGATTTAATGGGTATGAAATTTTTGCTATAGTTCAATCATACAATAATTAGTCCATCATAAAAATTTTATCATAATTGGACTATAGAAACTGCAGCTATGAATTATTCTAATTAATTATAGAAAAGCATAGATCTAAAGCCATAACAAAAACTTTGTACTAAAGCATACCATATTATATGTTTCTTGTGTAGATCTACTTATGTGGAGTCCAACAAAATTGATTTTTTCTATTTTATGATTTTTTATGATTTACTATGATTTTCAAAGATTCAGCTGAAATAAATAAAAAAGAAAAAACAAAACCAACTTTAAAACTGATTATAACAGGACCAAGGAGGTAAGATGAACTGTTTAATAAGTTGAGGGAGGTGTTTTGTCTGGTTTTAGAGTTTAGGGAGGAAAAACAGACTTTTACAAAAAAAAA
Source organism: Saccharum hybrid cultivar R570 (assembly GCA_038087645.1). Lineage (NCBI taxonomy): Eukaryota > Viridiplantae > Streptophyta > Magnoliopsida > Poales > Poaceae > Saccharum > Saccharum hybrid cultivar. The sequence continues at coordinate 1,080,630 of JAQSUU010000043.1, read as the reverse complement.
AATTGCGACGAAAGAAGAATTATATTATATGATAGCTGAGTACATCAACACATTACAAGCACTCTGGATTACAAAATAGTACCCATGCCGTGAATAGCACAACTCAAAACCTAACCTGTTAAATGCTTTGCATTATGGATGACCGCACAGGCAAACACTAGGCAAATGGCCTGAGAACAAATGCTCAACGAATAACGGCCAACATTTCTGTAGGCGGAATTGAGAAACTTCTTCTTTCTGATGTCTTCCTTCTTCTTTTTTCTGCCACCGAAGAGTAAGGAAGACTGATCTGAAAATTATTCTTCCTAGTCCTTAATCGTGGCCAAATCTAACCACAACAAAACAGAGAAGAAACCAGAGAAAATTATTTCATGGCGGCGACATCATCTCCGCCTTGATGCTACCGTCTGGAAACAAAAGTCTCCATGTCGCAATGTCGATGAAGATGCTGACACCGACGTTGTCACCCTCATCTTCAACGGAGCCGCCATGGAGAAAACGATTCCACCCTTCTCCTTCACCGTCGACAGAGATGAGGAGAAGGAGGAGATAAAACTCCAGTACCAAGTAATTTGGCATGGAGAGACACTAACCCTAATGACTCGATCTACTGAGAAAAACTTATTAAAAACAATGGATCCCCACTCCCTTCAGCCCCCGGCGAGATGCCGGAGGAGAAGGGAGGGGGACCAGCGGTGATGGATGGCGGGAGCGGCGGCGGTGGCGGCGGCGCTAGGACAGGAGTAAAAAACGAACCAAAAGCCAAGCACTTTCACGAAAGTTTCACGAAAGTTGAGGGAGGTAATATGAACTTTTTCCTTTTTTTTAAGATGTCTACCTCACGCTCAAGTACTTGGGCCTCCAAAATGTTCTTATTTTGGGGGCCTTTCACCCTGGTAATCCCATGGCCTAAATCTTCCGCATCATCGACTAATAGTCTGTTTGACACAGCTGTCGAAGCAGCTTACTGCTTACTGGCTGAATTCAGGAGAACTTGATGAAACAACTTTTTTTACTAGGAAATAATTCTATACTAAATTTATAGAGTGATTGCCTAAAATGAACTAGAGAACTGGGAGCTAAAAAAGAAAATTTCTCTTAATTCACTTCATGCACAGGTGGCGTGTTTTGGGTTGGAACCTGAGCCAGGCAGTGTATCCAGCCGTAGGCAGCCAAACAAGCCCAGAGTCACTATATACATAGAGTTTACGCTAGAGAAACATTTTCAGTCAAAAAATTATTTCTCGTAAAGAATTAGCTTTCACAGAAACGGAGCCGAAAGAGTTCTACCAAACAAACCATAACAACTATAGGATCTCTCTCTCCTGAGTGATTCATACCTGTCGCGTAAGCCATAGTTGACGCTGGTGGTCATCAGCCTCGTCGACCTCGAGCTATATCTGTCGCGAAAGCCATAGTCGACGCTAGAGGTCATCGACCTTGAGCTGCAGGTCGAATCTCCACCATCCTGCTTTTGGGAGCAGTTTCTTGTTAATAGAATAGAATAGATCTATTGGTTAAAGAAAAACATCCTATAACAATTTTTAATTAGATTTTAAATATTGTTATTCTTTATTTTAGATTTCTCGATAGCCAAAATAAAGGACATGTTCGTTCTAAAAGCACGCACAAGATATAAAACTGTTAGAGCATCTCCAAGAGTACCATATTTTTCTTTCTAATCTTTGGTTTTTGGCAAGATGAGAAAAAATCCCTCTCCAACAACTAATAATCCTTCCTCCTAAAATTTGCGCACTTGGAAAATCCTCACGTGTTGCGCATAACTTTGCGCGGAGTCGTGGTCGCGCGGATACACGCGTCAGCCAATTAAAGGTGGAAGGGCCGAAAAATAATAAATAGTACGAAAGGGTTCCAGATGCAAATATAACATAGAGAAAGAGTATATAAAATTAGTTAAAAATAATTTAAAAATAGTATATGATTTCTGATGTAAAATTATATTTGGTATTTTAGGATTAAATTATTAAAAACTATTGGGGGTGTATTTTTTTCTCCCAATATATTTTTAGGAGTTAGAAAATATGGGTTTTTTGGGAGGAAATTTAAGATACTCTTGGTGACTTAGAAGGTAAAAAATATTAATTTTTATTCAAATAATTATCTAAATAATGATTTAGACATTGGGTAAGGTTTAATAAAAAGTTTTCGGTTCTACACTTCTACTAGACCTGCTCTCGCAGTTGCGACTTGCGAGAATATCGGTTTTCCGCAAAAGAGCATATCGGTTTTCCCCATTTTCCTCTGACGGATTGTCGCGAAAAAAGAAACATTTTCCTCTGACGGATAGGGCCCACTTGTCTTTTTTTTTATTACCGTCCTCCATCTGACCATCTTCCTCAGTCCTCACCACCCGATCCCTCCTTCCGCCGCCGCCTGCCTACAGCCCTACACCACCTCCTCCACCAGCCTCCGTCCCCTCCTACGCCTCTTTCGCAGCCGCCTACCGGCGCTGATCCCCTTTCTCTGCTCGCCACCGCCGGATTCGCCCCCCCTACCCCTACCCCGGGCCCTGGCGCTGCTCGCCACCGCCGGGGAGGACCCCCGTGGCCGGCGGCGGTTGGCGCGGGAGGGACCAGAATAGCTCGTGGCGGCGCGGCTTGAGGTGGCCGCGGAGCCCAACGAGGCCGGGGAGACGCTGCTCGTCGCCGCGGCAGGTTCGTCGAGATCCACCACCTCCATTCTCCCTCTTTCTCAATTAGAGCCGTCTCCACTGCCATGCAGCTCGCCGCCGATCCAACAATTTTTTTTCTCACTAGGATTATGCCCATGTGTTGCAAGGGGAGCTTCAATTCCATGGGAGTCAATAAAATTTCAAAGCAATAAAAAAAAAAGCAAAGCCAACAACATGCTGTTTTGAGCCACACACTATTATGCTATGCTATATAAGTATCAGTTCTACATAACAGTATTCGAGCAAACGTGTAAAAAGACTAAACACGTAATTCTCAAGGTGTCCCTTTGCACTGGAGCCCACCAACCTGGAACAACACAGTCCAACACAAGAATATATATATATATATATATATATATATACTACTACAACAACAACATAGCCTTTTGTCCCAAGCAAGCTGGGGTAGGCTAGAGATGAAACCCAAAAGAGACGAGAAACAGGGAGACACATAAAGGGACAAAAATGGCACAAGACAAAAAGATGTCACGGTTCAGGCACGTTGATTGCCAATCTCCAAGCGCTCCTGTCCATAGCTAAATCCTTGGAGATATTCCACTCCTTAAGATCTCTCTTAACGGACTCGTCCCAAGTTAGTTTAGGTCGACCTCTACCGCTCTTTACATTATCGGCCCGCTTTAGAACTCCACTACGCACCGGCGCCTCAGGAGGTCTCCGTTGGACATGTCCAAACCATCTCAACCGATGTTGAATCAATTTCTCCTCAATTGGTGCCACCCCAACCCTATCCCGAATATCGTCGTTCCGGACTCTATCCCTCCTTGTGTGCCCACAACACCAACGCAACATACGCATCTCTGCTACACTCAATTGCTGGACATGTCGCCTTTTTGTAGGCCAACACTCAGCACCGTATAACATCGCCGGACGAATCGCCGTCCTATAGAACTTACCTTTCAGCTTCTGAGGCACCCTTTTGTTATATATATATATATATATATATATATATATATATATATATATATATATATATATATATATATATATATATATATATAACCCTACAGCTGGCTACAAAATAACTTATTCTGTAGCCACTTTGAGTTACGATAATTGCTACGCTAATTTACGAGATTATAGTAACTCCTTACTATGTGATTTACTATAACATTATGGTAAATATCCCCATGTGTAATAGTATCATTCAGTACTACACATGGGACCACGAAATATTGAACAATACTGAAACGCGAATACTGAACGATATTGAGTTCTGTTCAGTATAACAGTTTGGTGTAGAATAGTATTCTACACCTAAGCACTATATATATATAGGGAAATTATTTCCTACTCCCATATATATATATATATATATATATATATATATATATATATATATATATATATATATATATATATATATATATATATATATATATATATATATATATATATATATATATCGACATTGCTTTGACATATTTTACTTTCTATAGGATTCCGCAGACAGAGATCATAAGACTTTGCTTAATAACAAGTAAAACGGTAAGCAGCTGAATGCCTTGCCTGATCCAGCACTGATGTTTCATTTGCAAGTGGAGCCCACCAACCTGGAACAAAGCAGTCCAACACAAGAAATATATGTAAGTCCATGTATCCATTCACCCAAATTGGTTTGCTTAGGACTACATACAACATTACAGTAAACTTAGGACTCCATACAACATACTGAGCTACATGTATCAGCAATTCGTCACAAAAGAATTTGTAATAGAGAGGCAATTTCACTTCTAGCTCACCAGAGGTTTGATAGGACTGGCAGGAAGCCACATTGCATGTTTAGATCTCCTGATCACCAGGCTTTTGAGCACGATTCTTCAATAGAGGAAGGAACTTCCATATGTTTGATCCAACGCGATCAAACATTGTATCTGCCTCATCGAGAACCTGCAAATGAGGAACGACAGACTGAAGATAAGACAATTAGGAAAACAACGAAGATGTTACGAAAATGGTTAAATAAAGTAGCACCATCTTGACACATTTTAGAAAACTATCAAACGTGCCCGAAGCCTCGAACGGAGATAGTAGGGGCGGAGGCAGAAGGTGCAAGTGTGGCCCCACATGTTGGTGCAGTGCCAATATCGCCAGGGGTGGTCAGGGGTGGGTTTGGTGCTGCCGGGTAGACGTTGACACTTGAGGCTTTTTAATTGTAGATAGAAGAGATAGAGATTCGTTGTAGAGATTGGGGGTGGGATTGGAGGATTGCTGGACCACCCAAATCCCTCAAACTACAGTTTTTTTCTCATTCGGGATTAGGAAAGGGGACTGCTGGAGATGCTCTAAGTCTCTCCATCATGTTGTCGCTTCGCCACACCCTTCTTTCCCATCTCCGGTGGTAGCCCGCCACGGTGCTAACTCATCCAGCCGTGATTTCCATGCCCATACACCATGATTCAGGTCTTCAGGGAAAAAAGGAACACATCGTTCCTCCTGTCGCACTCCCCGACTCCCTGAGTGTCCGAGCCCGGTGTTCGCTAGCTCAGGCGCAAGTGATGGCAGCGGCTAGTGGGCAGCACCCAGCAGCCCAGACTGCAGGCGCAGAGGCAAACAAGTTCATCAGTCTGAACGTCCGCCCTCCAGCCTCCGGGTTCTGACCCATTGTCTTTCATCCGTAAGAGGTGAAAGTTCACATCCTCTTCTCTATTCGGTGCTTAGAGCTCTGTAGCTTCTTGCTGTGGTCGTCACTGTGTCCAAACACACGGTTAGCTTGTATCCAGATATTGCCTTCTAAAAGCAGAGCGAATCTCCTTTCAGATGGTTAGCTTCTTCTTGCTGTGTTGGAGGCGAAAAAAATGTTCTGCTAGACCACCACTGCTTGTTGTTTCGTCCGGTGTCTTAATTTTGAGCTGCTTTACAATTCAAGCATGTCAGTTATGTGGAAATTCCTGTTTCATGTTTATCAGTTATCACATGAAGTTCTTTTCTTCCAGTCTTTTCACAATGTATATGCTCAGGTATAAAGGATTAAATCGACTCCTGACGAATAAATTGGTGATGTTGTGTAAATTTTCAGTACGCAATTTTTTTGTTTAATTTGCCTTGGCAGGCCTCTATGTGGTAGCATAATGCTATTTACAACCACGCTACTTACAAGACACATCCTCGTTCTGTACTATTCATGATATCAATGTCGTTTGCTCCCTTTCATAGTTTTCCTTCTTTACTTGTCAGCCGATCATGAATACAACTCAGAAAGCTAATTCAGTGGAACAAGATGCTAAGGTTTTGAAACATGCCTCACAGTTCAAAAGGTGGGGGCGAAAACATCCATTTGTTCGGTATGGGTTACCACTCATTTCCTTGACAGTGTTTGGTGCAGTCGGACTTGCTCATCTTATACAGGGCAGGTAAATGATTCAAGCCTTTCTGCACTTCGTCTAAATCACATGAACTAGTCTGTTGTGCGTTCCTTTGGTCTTCACCTATCTGACAATGCTGGTTGATTTGTACTTTTGCAGCAAAGAAGTGACAAAGGAAAAGGAGGATATAGAATGGGAGGTTGTAGAAACAACAAAAGCTCTAAGCCGAACAGGGCCAGTGGAAGGAGCCTATAAGCCTAAGAAGCTCTCTCTAGAGGATGAACTGAAGGTATGCTGCATTCATATGTACAAAATGCACGTCTGCTTTGACTCTAAGTTAGCCGTTTGCGCATTCACAGGCTTTGCAGCAAAAGGTTGACATAAACAGCTACGACTACAAGCCCATCCCAAGACCCAATGAGAAATAAGTGAAGCTGAACATCATTTACCAGTGCGTCGAGTGGATGTTTGTTTCTTGATACTTTCGCCGGCACGTCTTGCCACAATTTTTGTATGAATGTATGGAGCTGATTCATTTTTTTCTGGACTCGTTGTCTCCTAATTTTTCCCTAACTTGCTTGGGACAAAAGGCTATGTTGTTGTTGTTGTATGGAGCTGATTCAAGTTTGAAATTAGAAGAGGAATGCCCCATCGTTATCATTAGAACTCTCTGCTCTGAGTCGGAAAAAAAACTCTCTGCTCTGTGAGCCACCAGCTGTAGAGAATTGGCACGAGGATCCTTGAGCTGTAGGAATCAGTGTTTGGAGCAGCAGCAATTACGCCTTCATGGCATGCCTGTATTGTTACTCTGCTGAGAATTTTTTTGATGCTACAAACGTGAATTAATAAATCGTTAACAGATTCTAAGCAGTGGCGGACGTAGGTACAGCCTGTGGGGCCACCCGGCCCCACAGGTTTTGACGAATCTAGTGCAATTTTACTGTAGCATATATGGTTTGGTCCCACAGCTTCTGCTGGCTGGCCCCACAGGTTTAGATTCCTGGATCCGCCACTGATTCTAAGTGGACAATCGCATTTTGTGTATTAGATTTCTTCGCTGAAGATAGTTTGAACTTTGCTACTGTATCAGATTTCCATTTCGATGTCTCATTTCACTGCCCTCGTGTTATTCTGTCTTTGCTGCACCTGCACTCGATGCCAAAAGTTGTGGACGTGGCCTACGTAAAGAGAACGGAGAACTTGATGGACTTATCTGCAAATGTACTCTTAAACCTCTTTCCCAGCGCGATGGCCGCCGCCGCGGGAGAAACACCTGTGGGCGACGGGGCTCCGCCGCCAAGGGCTCTCTACTCCTTCGGAACGCCGTGGCCGGAGCTCAATCAAGGCCTTACCTACACCGACACGTTCCGTTGCGCTGGTTCGCCTACCTATCTCCTTCTGGTTTGTTGTTTGGTACTTGTTCTGATTACTTGCAAGCAGATGCGGACGCCGCTACCACCTTGAATCCTTGATTGAGTTCTACTCTACTAAACACAAGAGCTCGGCGCCATTGCCAGGGCAAGTGCCTATCTGCTACGCTTAATTCCTGACTTCCGTGATCAGTTGATGGTTTTTCTTGTTGATTTAATGGTGGTGGTGGTGGTGTGCTCCGCAGGTGGATCAAGAGGATTCGTAACGGGCAGGTAGGGAAAATTAGAATTTAGTGAAATTTTACTGATCTTCTATTTGGTGCTATCTGTACCTGAGCTATGGTGGCTTGTCTGCTTTTAGAAGGGAGTTCTCCAAAAAAAAATGTCACATGTATTTTGGAAAATGAGAGAGTTTATGAATTTTCTGGCAAATTTTCTTGGATGAGCAAATGAAGGTTTCAGTTTGTTTGCAGATAACCGTTGATGGCGAAGTTGTCACTGATCCAGATATGACTCTGGGGTATTTTTCTCTCAGCAAGCTTATTATTGTTACATTCTTCCCAACCTCGAATTGCATTCGATTGTTTCCTTTGGTTCTGTATTTATTGTTTCAAAGAAGTTCATAAATCTTATTAATAAATATGACAGGTACGTAAGCTAACTCTGTTTTGCAGGGATGGTTCTAAGTTGGTATATCATCGTTTTCCCTGGCAGGAGCCATTTGCGCCGTATTTGCTGGAGGTGCTCTATGAGGATGATGACATGGTATGCAAATGACCTTGGCGCTATTTATCAGTTTGTGAGATAAAGATTGTTCTGTAAATTCGGTCTATGTTTCACATTTCATGCCTCGAGCTGATTTGCAAGATTCAACTTTCAAGTCCCATCTAATTTTAGTCTATGTTTATCTGAGGACTGGAAGATATTGACTTAAGTTTTTAACTTCATTGACTTATGAATATCCATGTGCATGAACTATGAATTGGATTTTTAATGCCTTAGTTTTTCCTCTTTTTTTTTGGTGGCTCATGTTGGGTTTCATCTCTAGCCTACCCCCAACTTTCGTGCTTTGTTGTTGTCGTTGTCCGACTTGTGAACACCCAACTAGCTTGAACTTGCAAGTATTGCGTACACTTGGATCACTAGTGCACCTTGTCTAGCTAGGCTAGGTCAAGCTAGCCGTAAGCCCGTAAGCAAGGTATTGCGTTTGTTTGCTCAGAGATGAAGCACAGGAAGACCATGATCTTCCATGCAACTGCCCGCCTGCCTGCCACTGATGGAGAGCCAAGCAAGCTGTTTCTTGCTGTTACAGGCTATGCCTTCAAAAGCCAGAATTTTCTAGTCTTGCAAAATAGCAACCTTCAGTCATAAGGTCCAGGATAGTTATTCTGACCAAATGTCCAGGATAGTTATTGCTGGGGATCCAAAGACACCCGTCATTTCCAACTATCCATTTTCATAAGGTGTAAGGTTTTTTCCATTCTTGTGCATGTTTGCCAAAATCTGTAATAACACATGAAGCTAATTTCCAATTTTACATTTAGAACTATGAATCTTAGCCAGAGAATGCTTTGTCAGGTTGCCCTTAATAAGCCTTCTGGCTTGCAAGTTCTGCCTAAAGGACTCTTTCAGCAGCGCACTGTTTTAGCACAGCTTCAATTGAAAGACTGGAAGATGGCCTCATCTTGCCGGTCCAAGAGAAAAGATGTGCAGTCACATCCAGTACCTGTTCATCGATTAGGGAGGGGAACATCAGGTTTGTTTCTTTTTTTTTACAGCTCAGTCCTTACTCCTCAGATACTCTGGTTCACTGACACTCACTTGAGGTCTAGCAGATGTAAGTTTTAGTAGCTTCTTCATGAACATAAGAATCTAGGAGAAAGATACCTTAGTTGCTCCAAAAAGCTGATGTTCAAACCAACAAGTAATATGAGGGAAGTTCAAGTCATGGCACATCAGGGAGCCATGAACATGGTGATGAGATTTTTTTAGGTAACTATTATGTGTAACAGGGACAAGGTGGAGAGAGGAGCGAGGCATGGTTGACTGTGGGAACTCATCAAACAACAACAACAACAACAACATAGCCTTTTGTCCCAAGCAAGTTGGGGTAGGCTAGAGATGAAACAAAAAAGAGACGAGAAACAGGGAGACACATAAAGGGACAAAAATGACACAAGACAAAAAGATGTCACGGTTCAGGCACGTTGATTGCCAATCTCCAAGCGCTCCTGTCCATAGTTAAATCCTTGGAGATATTCCACTCCTTAAGATCTCTCTTAACGGACTCGTCCCAAGTTAGTTTAGGTCGACCTCTACCGCTCTTTACATTATCGGCCCGCTTTAGAACTCCACTACGCACCGACGCCTCAGGAGGCCTCCGTTGGACATGTCCAAACCATCTCAACGGATGTTGAATCAATTTCTCCTCAATTGGTGCCACCCCAACCCTATCCCGAATATCGTCGTTCCGGACTCTATCCCTCCTTGTGTGCTCACAACACCAACGCAACATACGCATCTCTGCTACACTCAATTGCTGGACATGTCGCCTTTTTGTAGGCCAACACTCAGCACCGTATAACATCGCCGGACGAATCGCCGTCCTATAGAACTTACCTTTCAGCTTCTGAGGCACCCTTTTGTCACAGAGAACGCTAGAAGCTTGACGTCATTTCAGCCAGCCGGCTGAAATTCTATGCCTAACATCTTCATCAATGTCTCCATCCTTTTGTAGCATCGACCCTAAATACCGAAAAGTATCCTTCTTGGCCATCACTTGCCCATCGAGGCTAACGTCTCCCTCCTCGTGCCTAGTCGCGCTGAAATCGCATCTCATGTACTCGGTCTTAGTCCTACTAAGTCTGAACACTTTCGACTCTAACGTGTGCCTCCATAGTTCTAACTTCCTATTAACCTCCGCCCTACTGTCGTCAACTAGCACCACATCATCAGCAAAGAGCATACACCAAGGGATATCACCTTGTATGTCCCTTGTGACCTCATCCGTCACCAAAGCAAATAAATAAGGGCTCAAAGCTGACCCCTGATGCAGTCCTATTTGAATTGGAAAGTCACTGGTGTCGCCATCACATGTTCGGACAAACGTCACAACATCCCTCTACATATCCTTGATGAGGGTAACGTACTTAGTTGGGACTTTGTGCTTTTCCAAGGCCCACCACATGACATTTCTCGGTACTTTGTCATATGCCTTCTCGTGGTCAATAAAGACCATGTGCAAGTCCTTCTTCTGCTCCCTATATCTCTCCATCAATTGTCGTAATAAGAAAATCGTCTCCATGGTCGACCTAACAGGCATGAACCCAAACTGATTTTGGGTCACATGTGTCACTCTCCTTAGGCGATGCTCGATAACTCTCTCCCAGAGCTTCATCGTATGACTCATCAGCTTAATCTCACGGTAGTTAGTACAACCTTGAACATCTTCTTTGTTCTTGAATATAGGTACTAATATACTTCTCCTTCATTCTTCATGCATCTTGTTAGACCGAAAAATAAGGTTAAAAAATTTAGTTAACCATACTATCGCTCTGGCGCCTAGGTATCTCCACACCTCAATGGGGATACCATCAGGGCCCATCGCTTTACCTCCCTTCATCCTCTTCAAAGCCTCTCCGATCTCTGTCTCCTGAATTTTCCTCACAAAGCGTCTGTTGGTATCGTCAAATGAGTCGTCCAACTCAAGGGTAGGACCCTCATTCTCCCCATTAAACAGCTTGTCGAAGTACTCTCTCCATCTGTCCTTGATCTCCTCATCCTTCACCAGAAGTCGATCTGTCTCATCCTTGATGCATTTTATTTGGTTGATGTCCCTTGTCTTCCTCTCGCGGATTCTAGTCATCCTATAAATGTCCTTCTCCCCTTCCTTCGTGCCTAGTCGCTGATAAAGGCCATCATACGCCTGACCTTTTGCTACACTCACAGCTCGCTTTGCAACCCTCTTCGCTATTTTATAGCCCTCGATGTTAGCTACACTCTTGTCATGGTGGAGACGCTTGAAACACTTATTCTTCTCCATAATAGCTCTTTGCACCTCGTCATTCCACCACCATGTGTCTTTCGCTTCCCGTTTGCCTCCCCTACTCACGCCAAACACTTCTGAAGCCACCTTCCGGACACATATTGCCATCTTTAGCCACATGTCGTCGGCATCTTCTCCTTCCCAAGGCCCCTCGTCTAGCATCCTCTCCTTAAACGTTTGCGCTGCTTCCCCTCTAAGCTTCCACCACTTCGTTCTCGCAATCTTGGCCCGTTTGTCCCGGTGGACACGTACCCGAAAGCGAAAGTCCGCCACCACAAGCTTATGTTGAGGGACAACACACTCCCCAGGTAACACCTTACAATCAAAGCAAGCACGTCTATCCTCCCTCCTTGCAAGGATAAAGTCGATCTGGCTCGAGTGTTGTCCACTACGAAAGGTTACTAGATGAGATTCCCTCTTCCTAAAGAGGGTGTTCGCTATCAACAAGTCATAGGCCAGCGCGAAGTTCAAAACATCCTCCCCCTCTTGATTCCTACTACCATACCCGAACCCCCCGTGCACCCGCTCGAAACCTACATTAGTCGTACTAACATGGCCGTTGAGGTCTCCTCCTATAAAGAGTTTCTCGCTGATAGGCACGGTACTAACCATGCTATCAAGATCTTCCCAAAACTGCCTCTTGGTGCCCTCGCTAAGACCTACCTGAGGGGCATAGGCACTAATAACATTCAGAGCTGAATCTCCAACTACCAGCTTGACCAAGATAATCCGGTCGCCTTGCCTCCTAACATCAACGACTCCATCCTTAAGGCTCCTATCGATCAAGATGCCTACACCATTTCTACCCGATGTTGTCCCCGTATACCAAAGTTTAAAGCCAGTATCCTCCACCTTCTTCGCCTTCTGTCCCTTCCATTTAGTCTCCTGAACGCATAGAATATTTACACGCCTTCTAATTGCTGCATCGACTAGCTCTCTTAGCTTACCCGTTAGGGACCCTACGTTCCAGCTACCTAGACGAATCCGGAACTCATGTGCGAGATAATACTGATGCTCAGGTCATGCTGGTTCCAAGAGCTGCATGTGTTTGTGGTTGCTGAGTGGGTTGGGTGTGCCGGGGGCGGGGGGGGGGGGGGGGGGGGGGGTTAAATATGGCAATGGGTACCCGAAACCCGATGGGTTTTTACCCTATTAGGGTAAGGATATGGGTCAACTTTTCTACCCATGGGTTTGTTAATGGCCAGAAAGTCAGACCCAGCGGGTTTGTGGGTGTGGGTTTAGGAGTGTAGTACCCATACCCATAAACCCATGGGTTTTTTTAAACCCGATCCATAACTTTAGAATATTTAACTGTAATATCAAAGAGTTCATGTACTGTTTATTTTAATTAATTTCATCATATTGGATTGGCCTTATTCTAAATCTTAGACAAAAATATGAACAATTTGAATACATCACTGTAATATTTTGAAAGAGAAAAAAAGGAAAATTGAAACATATCTCTATGTGACTACAGCCAATGCACATGACTAATAACTCTCGGTTGCCTTCTCTGGTGGCTTGCCTGTGATTTCTAGATTAGCAACAAGCAGCCCACTATAGCCCAAAACAAGCAAGCAGTAGACGCATGAGTGCAGCTGAAGCCTGTCGGAGATTGCAAGCCCTCGGTTTAGTTCCACCTTGCTTCCATGTAGAAGAGAGAAGGTAGCTATATAAAAATGAGGTCTTGTTGTGGGCATGGGCAACCCGATGGGTACCTGTGACCCAAAGGGGCATGGGTTTGGGCACAAAATGAAACCGTGATGGGTCATGGGTTTTTTAGCGGGTGGATTTTATGTTCGCGGGCGTGGGTTTGGGTGGACAAAACTCAGCGGGTTTGTGCCCGTTGCCATCTCTGGGTGTGTGTGTGTGGTGGGCGGGCGGGGGGGGGGGGGGGGGGGGAGGGGGATCGTGGGAGGCATGAACCTTGATTAGATGACCTAGGATGCTGGTTTCCATGATCCGCATTTCCACTACAAGATGAGCTTCCACTTGTTTAGACAGAAAGGTCTGCATGTTTGTTCCACTGGTAACCAACCGTTTTCTGCAATAATGTGTATTGCCAAAAAAAAATGTTGTTTAGCCAAAGCTGGTCATTCAGTATAAGCTCATCTGTAATTTTCTTTGCTTGTTTTACTAGAACAAGCAGAAGAGCTGCGCCTCATTGTATTAGAGGAGAATTTGCTTTGCTTGTTGTTTTGTTTTAGTTTGTAATGTCTGTTGTTGCTAGCTGATGCTGACTTGTATATTATTTTGCTAGGCCTCCTGCTTTGTGCCAAGACAAAGGTTGCCAAAGTTCGACTTGCATCTTATTTTTCTGAAGGTACTATAAATGCGGCAAAGAAAAGGTGTAAAAACTTTTCGTTAATTTTTAAAGTTTTTTTTTCAAGTATTCACATCACATATGCAGTTCAAGTGATTGAGATGATTTATAGGGATAAATCAGAGTTCAGTGAAGAGCGAAAAATTTCAAAATTCTATCAAGCCTTAGTGACTGGCATACTTGATGATGATGAGGTACTATCCCTTATTTGATATACTGATCTGATCTCTTATATGCTGTTCAGTTTATGACCCCCTGTTTTAACCTCAGTTAGTCTTGCATACCTATTTATAATCTTGTATTGTATGCATGATCTCTCTCTCTCTCTCTCTCTCTCTCTCTCTCTCATGTAATTTATTTCTATCACACATGTAGGTTGTGGTTACGCAACCCATAGGGTTAGTTCATTATCCTGGAGTTGCAGAGGGACTTTATGCGGCATGTTCCTCAGGTATTGCAATTGTAATACTGTAACTTGGAATTGGTGAAGGTCCTTGGGGGTCGGGTAATCACAGTACTGTTGATATAATTCATATTGAGTTAATTTTGATCATTGGTTCTCTTTGTTTGTTATGTTGTATTGTGCCATCGATTTTCAGGAAAGCCAGCAATGAGCAAAGTATGTGTTCTTGAGAGACTTGCACACCAAAATCACACACTGGTCCAGGTAGCGTGTGTTGACTCTTGACTGTAAACAAGATATATATTTTAGCTCCTGCTCTTATATGTTCACAAATGTGCATAGCATCATCTGCTTTTAATTGCGAGTTTGTATGCTGGCAAGTTCTCTTTTGCTGCCTTGGGCATTTTAATATTTGATGTTTCCTTTTCTTCATTGATGTAGGTTGAAATTCATTCAGGACGACCTCACCAAATACGGATACACCTGGCATACATTGGGCACCCTCTTGTAGGCAAGTCCCTCGCTCACTCTACTTAAAAATTCATTTCTTGAGTTACTTATCTAATTAATGCACTTGGCAAAACTCATCTTCCCATCCAGGGATGAAATACTTTTGTATTTATCAGTACATGTCTTTTTTTTAAGTAATGGTAGGCCCTACTATCTAAAACAAACATAAATTTCTGACAGCTGTAATTTAAACTCATGACTATTTTTCTGTATGTGACAACAGATGATCCTCTCTATGGTATTGGTGGGCACCCCAAATTTGTTGAGCCAGAATCTACTGGCACAGATAGTTCTTTTGCATCTGATGGGTAATTCTTCCATCTCTCGTTTCCATTGAGATACCTCTTTGGATGTTTCTTGTATTTAGTTTAACCGACCTTTCTTGCTCTTATTAGAGGTTATGAGAGACCTTTGCAACCTGTTCCCGGAGACTGCGGGTATCACCTACATGCACATTGGCTGGTTCTTTGCCACCCAACAACCAATAAGGTGATTAAACATGTATCCAATTTTGGGCAGGTATTATCAACCTGCCTTCCTGAGGCACTAAATATAATGCATGGGTTGAATTGGACATGAACTTATATAGTCTGCACTATTGTTGTCCATAAGATAATATATAGCACTGTCATGCTAAGGTCTAAAAAGGTGACGACAGGAGGTCAATGAAAAAAAAAGAATTTTGGACTTAATGGATAATAATAGCTCCCTAAAAAAGGTTCCTCTTCTATGTTTTCGAGTTCGAGGGAGGCAAAAGCAAGATTTTACTCTTGTTGTAAACTGCTTTTACTGCATATCTAACAGAAGGTAGGAACCCCTCGAATTTAGACCAGCAAAATGAACTCTCATTTGATTAAAAAGCAATAAATATAATGATTTTTCTACTATAGGCCTAGCTTTAAGAAAGAGAAACTAAAAGTAGTTTTTTGATGTTTTTAATTGGCATTATAGTAACTACTACTACATTCCTTGTATTGACTGCGCCTTACCATGGCCGGCTATGCAGATGGTAAAAATTACCGCTCCTCTTCCACAAATTCTACAGACACGGGAGGAACGCCGTGCAACAGCTGAGCAAGTCGGTGGTTGAACATGTAAACGTAGATTCTTGCCATCATGCCATGTATATTTGTTGAACTGAGCAAGCAGCAAGTCCTCACAGACGTTAGACACTCAGACCTCTGCTCCTCTATTTGATCACCTTTCTTGAGGAAGTACTTCCGTCGTACACTATCAACTGTACAACGGCGAGCTCCAAAACTCTGGCTCGACGCAGCGCCGTCTCATGTGACGTTTAGGACAGGCTAATGGATAATTAAAAATTCCTGAATCGTGTTCGGTCTATTCAAATTCAAAGTTCAATTCGCTGAAGAAATGTTTTGTGCTCACACAAATATGCTTTGGTTTGAAATGGAGGGAGGTGATAATTGTATGATAAGATTTCTAACGAATTCATTTGCGTGCAATGGACTGACCATAGACACCTTCGCGTTACGGGGGCTTTTACATTTTTACCATTATAATGGTTGGCCATCGCCCGATTCTCACTCTTATAACGTGCCCTACATTTTTATCATCTTTAAACGACGACTTTTTCATTTGGGTCACATTTGAGCATCTGGCAGGCCAGCCTAGCTGACACGGTGGCGCTGACTCAGCACGGGCAGGCGAAATGACGACGCTGCCCCTGGTCTCATTTCCTTCTAAAAACGCGGCGCTGCCCTGACCTCATTGATTGTAGTATTGGCGGTTGTTGTCAGATCTGTTTGAATGTACTCATCTTTCAATGACAATTGTATTGGCACTTTGTTTGAATGTATGAGCTGTTTTATTTATCCAATCAATGAATGAACACATTGTGGCCAAGACAAAATAATTAAGTGGCACCCAAAGGCAGCAGCATAACACATAAGCACATAGGCGTCATTACATGACATAAGTTGTTCACAGCCAAATAAGGGCAACTGTGGCCATTACATATAGAGTAATATGGCCATTACACAAACACATGACAATACAGGTTCATGGTTTGACCATTACAAGACCATCCAGAAGTCATTACACAATAAAATGGCCATGCAAAATAAAGTTCATTTGGCCATTACATAACAGATAACACACAAGTTCATGGTCTCGGCACTACAAGACAATCCAGGAGTCACCCCATAATAAAATGGCCATGCAAAAGAAAGTTTTTTTTGGCCATTACAAAACATAGAAGTTCATGGTCTGAGCATTACAAGACCATCCAGAAGTTCACTTTTCTTTGCCTCCTTACTTCTTAGGTGTCTTCTTGCGCTTAGTTGCCAACTGCTTCCTCTTCGATGTTATTTTCTTGGGCACAGCTTCAGTTGGCAGCTCATCTTAAGGGAATAGTGCCCTGTGAAATAAAAAGATGCATTAACAGCTGCAATTAATGGTTTAAATTCACATGTACATGTTGAAGAATAGAACTACAATACCTCCTAGCTGCTGGAGATTGATTGGAAGTTTGTGGGACAACTTCCAAAGCGAAATTTGCCTCAAATTCATCTTTGGTTGCTTGTAATTCCTCTCTTGCTGCTGCTTGTGCTGCTTCCCTTGCTGCCACTGCTTTCAGCTCTGCTTCTTCAGCCTCCCTCCTAGCTTTTGCTACTGCTTCTCTTGCCAGTGCCCATCTTGTTCTTGGAGTTAAAGTTGCATCAGCACCAGTCCAACATGTCTTCTAACCTCTTTATCTTTGTACACATCAATGACCTGTGTGGGTGCCCTTTGGAAAACTTCAAGTGTCCAAGTCCTCTAGAGGCTGCATTGAGTTGATGGATGACAAGCAGCTAAGATACCACCGGTCAAAGCTGTAGAAATCTGCCTCCTTTTGTCAAATAAGATCATTATCGTCTCCCTAATAGCATCTGTCATTCAATGAACAGGCAGGTCCTTGGTATCTTTGATCCATGAATTCTAACATTCAGCTAAATTATTGTTTATGTAGTCACATTTGATGTCATCGGAAAACTACTTCTTGCCCATAGAAAAGGATAGTGCTCATCCAGCCATTTCTGGACACTTGAACTAGCTGCTAACACCTTGTTAGAAAAATAATTGAACTTATGTGGAGTATATGTTCTAGCAGCAGGCCACATGTTCTTGGCATACACATCACCACTGTAGTATTTCTTCATATTATCCATTAGATGCGTAAAGCATTCTCTCATCTCTGCATGTGAAAAACTATTTTCACAGCTGACTCCAACCCCTTGCATGCATCTGTACAGATAGCTAACTTGTCCATGTGACCAATTGCTTTCCTGAGTTGTTCCATAAACCAAACCCAACTTTCCTTTGACTCAGATTCAAAGAATCCAAAGGCCACAGGAACATCCAATTGTGGCCATCTAGAGCTAAGGCTGCAGGCATGTGGCCATTCCACAGGGCATTTAGAGCAGTGGAGTCTATACTAATATAAGACCTGCAGCCATTCAGAAAACCATCTATACTAGCTTTGAATGCACAGAAGAATCTGGTGAACCTAACTTTACCATCCTCATCAACCACAGTATCTATTTCTACCACACTACCAGGTGATCTCAATTCTACCTCTGCCTTAAACCTATATAACCAATTGAAAGAATCACTCCACTTACCAAAAAAGCTTCTTTGATGCTCTCTTTGTGGCAGAACCTCCTAAATAATATGGCCAATATGTATTTATTATCGTCTTAAAGACCTCTAACCACCATACATGTGTACCACAGAACTTAAGAAGTCTGTCGGGTGTCCTCGGAAAACCCGAATCATCCACGATCTTCCGAGTAGGATCACATTTCATAGACATTACAGTATTACAACAGTTTATATAATAGATTACATCATAGTACAAAAGTGGAAGTCTTACATAACATAAGTTCACAAACCCGTTGTTCCAAACTTACTAAGCTTAAGTTTAGATATTACAACCATAATAGTGGAGTGGCATTAGTAACATTATTACAATCACCAAAACGTGGCGCTCTGCCCAAGAGCCAAACATCTACTCGTCGTCGCTTACCGCAAAGACGGTCATGCAACAGGGTCCGAAACACACCTGTTCATGAGACGCACCTGCAACAGGGGTTCAACAAACCCTGAGTACAAAAGTACTCCATAAGACTTAACCGACCCAACAGATAGAGATAAAACTCCGGGATGCAGGCTTAGGGAAAACAAGGTAGGGTTCCTGCGAGATTCAAGGTTCTTTTGCATAAAAGCTACTAAGAGTGAATTCTTATATTCAATGTTTTATTTCATCATTAATTATTATAGAATGTAAGTGATCCTAATCTAGATCAGATAATTCATACATCTTCTTTCTTATTCTTCGACCAATGTTCCATTTATTAACTACGATGTAGTTGCGGAGGTCAAGTCTCCTTATCCGAGAAGCAGCGGCGATTCAAATCAATTATACCCAGCTATGGATCTCTAACCACACGACATAGTATGACTTTAACCGACATATATCAACCTTCACTCGGATTCTCCAACACGTGATCGGGTCCAGCGCCACCCGAGAGTACAATACACCTCCAATCCAGCTCTAGGCCACGAGGGTACACACTACTCTCGCCATCTTTCCACTCCTAGTGCGCGGTTAGCCGTTCACATGATGGCATTACCGAGATCTTAGGCTTACCGGAGCATGCGGTCAGTTGTAAAGTCTCTACCAAACGGGACTACAACGGACGGTCCTTAACCGATACAATCAGAGATACTACAGTGGGACTCATTTCCCGATGCAAGTCTACCGACCGATCTCAAATTAACATTATCATTCATTCATTCATTCAGTTGTTTCACAACAACCCTTCAAACTTTGCTAAACATTTTCAAAGTTTTCTTATTAAGCAAGGCTAAGCAGACTAAGCATTTTAAAATAAAACAACAACAAGGATAATGTTGAAATTTCAAGGATGGTAGTGCAGTAATTCGGTTATCACTCAACTCCTACCACCTAATGCAATAAAGCATTGTCATAATTGAAGTAAAGCTTTTCAAAACGCAAGGAAGGTTTAAATGCAACCGAGGCTTGTCTTGGTCGGCGGGAAGTTCAGGTTCCGGGTCAGTACCGCAAATATCAAATCCCACCTCCACGGACATCGGCTCTTCTTCGGGGACGGATTCAACTTCGGCAATCTCCTCGTTCACGGGGACTACACGCGATGATATCGTATGCTCAAGATGATGAAATAATAAACATGATGCTTGATGGATGCTTAACAAAGTTAATAACTTGAGTACAACTTTCCTTCGCAGTATAGTTGCAAAGCAATCGATCTTAACCTAACCCTAACTTAGGGTTTGCATAGGTTAATTACTTTATTAAAGACTTTCATTTAACACATGAAATAACACCAATTAAGCCTTAACAACATAGTTAATAGAGCTCAAACAATCAATTAAGGGTGCTAAAGGTCATTAAGTGTTAATGACCCAAAGTCAACACTCAATCACAAAGTCAAACAATCCTAAGTCATTAGGTTCTAATTACAAGATTAACTAATTACTTAATAAAGCATAAATTAGAAATAAAATCAATTTTGTCTAATTAAGCTCAATTTTTTATTTTAGAAAGCTTACATTATAACTAAGTGGTAAAACAATTTTCATAATTTTGGGACAATTAATTAAGCCTAGGAAAATTATGGAAAAGCCATTTATTAATTAATTGAGCTAATTAAATAACTTACAAAAACTAAATAAAATTGGCATTTAATATTTTTCTTAAATAGTACACAGTACAAAGAGGTTATACAATAATTTTCACCATTTTTGGAATTTTAAATAATTCACAACAAAATAAACAAAACTGGTTACTATTCTCATTTTTGGAAAAAGAAAAACAAAAATCAGCAGCGCGGGCCGACTCCCTCACTTCTCCCTTCCCCAGCCCAGAAGCACACGCGGCCCACCCGCGCGCGTTCGCGTTCACCCACGCCCGCGGCCCTATCCGCGCGCTCACGGCCAGCAGCACCAGGGCGGCCCAGCACGCGCGCGCTTCCTCTCTCGCTGACAGGACGGCCCCGCATGTCATCCCTCTCCTCCCTCTCTTCCCGCGGCCCGACCACGCGCGGCATGGTGGCCGGCCGGCGATCATGACACCAGTGACCTAACAAATCCGACCAACACGGTCTACACCACATCGCGAACCTCACCGGACCATCCTCACGGTCGCAGACCCCCCGGAGGTAGCACCTCACCGCCCATGGCGACGCGGTGGCTGCGGCTCACGGCACGCCGACGTCACAAGCCGATAGCGGCTAAATTAAAGGCACGGGAAGCAGCAGCAGCTCACCGCGAGTGCAGTGGAGCAACCAGCAGACGCGGAGAGGTGGTGGAGGCGACTGGCCACGTGAGGCGGCTCGGTGGCGCTCGGTCACCGGAGATGGGAAAGGAGACGGTCGTGCGGGTGATTCGGGCGGAAAGGGGCTGGTGCAGGTGGACCAGGAGGCGCGCGAGAGCGAGGCGAACTTGATGGTGTGGTTGCTTTAGCTGAATACAACTCAACGGCGGCAGTGGTGAGCGGCGGAGGTGAGCGACGGCGACGGCAAAAGCAGATAAGAAGAAGAACGACGGTGTGCTCGGCCTTTTAAAGAGGTCTCCAGCAGTGCTAGAAGGCGCGCGCGGACGAGGTGGCGGTCGCAGGCGCGTCTGGAAGCCGGCCGAAGGCCACGGCGGCTCGCCGGTGCCCATGTCGCGCGGTGCCCGGCCGGGATTCGTCGGTGCACTCTAGCTCCTCCCCAAATTTTCAATTTCAAACTGTTTTTGCCAAATTACTCCCAAAATCATGTAGTAACTTGAAAAATTCCCAAAATATGAAATCTTTAGAATTGCGAGCTCTACAAGTTTCATGTTGAACAATTTTTCAAATTCGAACTAGATTTTAAAATTTGAATTTGAAATCAAAAGGGGATAATTTCCTGGAATCTGGTAATTTAGAAATTACTTTAAATTTTATATTGAAACTTCAAAAAACATAAAATACCAAAGTTGTACATCTAGGAAACACCTACAACTTTTCTATTCAAACCATTTTCAAATTTTACCTCTATTTTGAAATTTGAGTTCGGGGATGAAAAGGGGTCAAATTTGAAATTTGCTTCTTTTTAAAATTACTCAAAATTTTACACTAAAACTTTGAAAACTCAAAACACCAAACTTGTAGCCCTTGAAAATATCTACAAACTTGGTTTTACACTTTTTCCCAAATTTTGCTTAGATTTTTAATTAATCAAATAGGGGTAAAATCAGGGTTTTGGATTTAGGGTTTTCGGAAGAATTTCAAATTAAAACTTGTTGCTACTTAATTGGTGAATATTTAGTGATCACATCATCATCCAAGGACATCATTGAGTCAAGCATCACATGTTTGACCAAATGTCACTCTTGGTTGACCAGGTTGACTTTGGAAATTCTTTTAATAATTCCTCAAATTTGAATTCAAATCTGAATCAGAAAACTTGCAACAAGTTTTGGATTCCAAATTCAAACTCCGACTTGAAGCTTTATTTTATGAGTTAGACTTGAGCTCATACCCTACAAGTGACACTAATGTACAACACAATCATACACCTCAACTTACATAAGGCATAAACTAAGTATTTGCGGTGACATTCAAAATTAGAGTTTTTGGATTCGAGTCACACACGACAGAAACACAATCAACCTAGGAAATGTAAACTTATTTGAGTTGATGCACAACATGGTTAACTTAATCATAAATGCTTTGTAGTGCAATATAATAACATGACAAATTTTAGTCACTATAACACCAGAGGTGTCACACTCTTTGTCCAAGTGTACACTATCTGATAGGGGATATCAAGGTTGTTGTATTTGTGATACAATGCCTTTTTCACTTCACAAGCCCTCATTGATGGATTCTGCCTCAACAAAGGGATTGCTCTCTACCACCCAGCCAATTGATGCCATCCTGCTGGCAACCCTTTGAAAGTTCCTTGTTTGGTTTTGGTAATTGAGTGACAACTTAGGTGGATTAATATGTGGTTATGTGAGATACACAGGAGATTAGTCCACATATGATGGTGTCATGAAGGAGCTCATTGCATATGAGACATGACATGGAGTCATGTGACCAAGATGGAGAAGATCAAGATGAGGCTTGGCTCGAAGGACCGGTTGTGAAGGTGAAGGGCAAGTTGAGGCTTCGAAGCGAAGGACCATGCGATGGTGAAGCTTGGGCAAGACTTGGCGCCGACGGACCAATGCAACGGTGAAGAGCAAGTGAGGTCAAGATCGATGAACCAATACGGTCACGTGATGATATGAAGTGAATCATATCATTTGGTGATTGGTTGGTGCATGAGTTGCATCAACGTCAAAGGAGATGGAGTGGAATGCGCAAGGCAAAGGTATAACCTAGGGCATTTCCATTTCACCGGTCATAGGTGTGTAGAGAAGTTTATGACCGGGTTTAGGATAGATGGCCGTACTATTAAGAGGGGCAAACTTGTTTGCATATCGGTCATCTAGTGCCACTTGAGCGATCTAACTGTGCATACGTGTTAGGATCGAGTGGCGAGGCAAGTTGAGTGCCTAACTCCTTCAAAAATGATTATGAAAATGCTAACACACGTGCACAAGGTGGTGATCACTTGTTGGTGTTGGCACATTTGTGAAGGCGATGAAGTTTGGGCGGTAGAGAGGGTTTGGGTCTCTCTCTCCCTCCCGCCGAGCTTGCGAGCGCGGGATTCAGGCGATTTCGGGGAAATGAAATGCCTATTTTCCACTACGCCGAAAGTCGGAAAAGAAACGGAGGCGAACGGGGTCACTGAGGTGACCGGACGCTGCACCGGACGCGGTCATGGTATGACCGGACGTGTCCGGTCAGTACAGCGCAGGCGCGGGTGCTAGGGTTTGCAACCGGCGCGTCCGGTCACTCGCGGGACCGGCGCGTCCGGTCATGCGCCGAGAAGGAACTGAGGTTCACAGAGGACGATCGGACGCGGGGCGCGTCCGGTCACACATGATCGGACGCGTCCGATCGTTGAAGGAGCTTACTGGACTCCGACCGGACGCTGGCACTGTCGCGTCCGGTCGTTGCGAGGAGCGCGTCCGGTCGTTCGACAGGCGCGTCCGGTCATCGGGACCGGCGCGTCCGGTCGTTATGAGAAGCGCGTCCGGTCATAGGGTTTGACCGTTGGCGCAGTGACCGTTGGAGGATCTAACGGTCACTTTTGAAATTTGAGGGACACGTGGACGTCGCAGGGCGACCGGACGCGGTGAAGCGCGTCCGGTCAGTTACGACCGGCGCGTCCGGTCGTCCCGAGTTTTGCCCAGTGAAGGGGTAACGGCTCTATTTGACCGTGGGGTTATAAATAGATGCCTTGGCCGGCTGTGGCCGGTAGCTGAGCACACTTTAGCCTTGGTGGCTTGTGTGGTAGTGCTTGGGAGCCCTCTAACTCACTCATGCTTGATAGTGTTCATCGGATCGAGTGAGAGAGCGATTCTAGTGTGATTGCATCGTGAGGTTGCATCGAGTGGCACTAGGTGTTCGTGTTGCAAGCCGGTAGTGCTTGTTACTCTTGGAGGTTGCCACCTCCTAGACGGCTTGGTGGCTTGTGGCTCCGACGAAGCTCGCAAGAAGATTGTGCGAGGCTCCGGAGAAGCTTTGTGAGGGGGATTGTGCTCACCCCGCGGGGATCGCGAAGAGCAACTCTAGTTGAGCGTGTCATTGAGTTACCTCACTTGAGAGTGGTGTCTTGCGGTGCCTTGCGGGGCGTGCCTTGAGGGGCAAGTGACTTGAGGGTCACACCGAGGAACCATCTAAGTGTTGGTCGACACAACGGGGACGTAGCTTGGTGGCAACCAAGTGAACCTCGGGAGAAAATCACCGTGTCAACTTTGTCTACTCTTCTCGGTGGTTTGCCTTCATGCAACACAAGCTTGTATTTACTTTCATATATACTTGTGCTTGTGTAGTTGCTCTCGTAACTAGTTTGCTTGTGTAGCTTGCTAGTCGTCTTCTTGCTTGTGTAGCTAGAAGCTTCCCCTTTGCGTGACTAATTTGGTTTGTGTAACCTTGTTAGTCACATTGCTTAGTTTGTGTAGCTAAGTGATTTGCGCTCTCTAATTTGGCATTAGTTGCCTTGTTATTGAGCATTGCTAGTGAGCTTAGGCTTTGTGCGCTTTGCTTACTAGAATTGTGTAGGAGCTCCCTCTTGCTTGCAAAGTACTAGTGCATAGGTTTGTGTGACCTTGCTCTAGAATTAAATAGGAGAGCTCTTGCTAAGGAAAGCACCTTAGTTGCTTAATTAGGATCTTTGTGAGGTGCTTGTGAACTTAGTTAGAGGGGTGAGGTCTTGGCTAGACCGATAAGTTTAATTCCGCATTTGTTTTTAGTTAGCCAACACGCTTAAGTTTTAGAAAGGACTATTCACCCCCCCTCTAGTCCGCCATCTCGACCCTACAAGTGGTATCAGAGCCGGGTCTCTCATTTGTGGTCTTCACCGACCCGAGAGGATGGCGGATTATGGGATAGATGCTGAGTGTCCACACATTTTTGATGGCACACACTTTGCACAGTGGAGAAATTGGATGACATGCAATTTTAAGTTTATTTCTCCTCAAATGTGGTGGATCGTAGATGTGGGTTTTTCCTTTGCAATTGATAAAAAGAATGCAACTCAAGCGCAAAGTAAATGCCTACATCTCGATAGCCAAGCTACTAATGCTTTTTATCGATCTTTGGATAGTAGCATACTTTATGAGATCATAGACTTCGAGTCCGCCCATGAAATTTGGGTGTTTCTAAATGAGAAATATGGGATGATCTCCAATAATGATGAGCCCAAGGAAGAGGTACATAAGGATGTTGAGCATGACCACAACAAGGTGGTTGTGGAGGATTGCTCCACCTCACGGTCAAGTGATGACAAAGATGATCATATCACAAGATCACTTGACAAGAAGAATGATAATGCCACAAGTGATGCAAGCAATGATTTTACTCCATGCACACTTGATGGTGAAGATGATGGCTATGAGAGTGATGCTTCAACAAGCTCTTCAACATCACCACATTGTTCCATGTCACATGGTGACACTAAGGTATCTATTGGTGGTTTTGTTGTTGATTGTGATGGTCCAAATTTTGAGCTTCTATATAAACTCTCAAAGGCCCTAAGAAATGAGATGGCAAAAACAAGTAAATTGAAAAATGAAAACTCATTTCTAAAAACCACATGTGAACAACAAAAGCATCTACTTTATGTTACTACTTGTTCACATGAGGAGCTAAAATTGGCTCATGAGGAACTTAGTGTTGCTCATGATAACTTGGCACAAGAACATGCTTTACTCACTAAGAAGCCTTGTAATGATGAAATCAAATCTAGTGAGAGCTCATCATTTGGGTCAAATGATCAATCACATATTACTAACCCTTGTGATGTAGGCAAGAAGCATGTATCCACCTTTTGTGATGATTTATTAGATATGCCATGTTCTTCACAATTAAATGCTTGTTTTACTTCTATGTCTTGTGAGACTAACCTTTTGAAGGAGAACAATGAGCTTAAAAGTGAAGTGAAGAATTTGAGCAACAAGTTAGAGAAGTGCTACAACTCAAAAGTCACCTTTGAGCACATGATGAAGACTCAAAGAAACGTTGGTGACAAAAGTGGCCTTGGCTTCAAGAAGAAAATGACAAGGGGTGAAAGAAAGCAAGAAAAGAGAATGAAGAGGCTACTCCAAAAGAAGCTCTCGCATTCCATGTGCTATCGATGCCATGAAGCGGGACATCTTGCTAATGGTTGCCCAAACATTGAGAAGCTCAAGAAGATGAAAGAAGAAGAGAGGCTAAAGCATGTCAAGTGCTTCAAGTGCCGCACTTGGGGTCATCTCACCTCAATGTGCCCAACCAAGCAATTGGTGAAGCAACAAGTAAAGCCTCAACCAAAGCCACTAGTTGAGCAAGAGAAGACACCCCAAGAGCAAATCAAGATCAACCATGAAGATGATGGTGACTTGATGAAGAAGAAGAAAACAAGAAGGGGTGGAAGAGCAAGACATCCAATGCAAATTCAAGATGTCAAGATGATGAGCAAGAATCAAGATGAGAAGAAAGTACATGCTCACATCAAGTGCTTCAAATGTGGAGACATGGGACACTTCGCCTCGGGGTGTCCTACCAAGCTTGAGAAGAAGGCTCAAGCAACTCATGAGAGGCAAGGGAATGAAGAGCATCATATGAGCAAAGAAGAAAAGGCTCAATCAAAGAGAAGATGCTACTCATGCCGGGAAAGGGGACACATGGCACATTCATGTCCCCTAGGTAACACTTCTAAGCATATTTCAATTGATGATACTAATGTGCTTAGAAAGGATGTAAATGGTACCTCTATGGTTGCTATTGCAAAACATCCCGCTACTCATACTAAGGCAATGCCTAAGTATGTTGCACCTAACTTGAGAGGACCCAAACTTGTTTGGGTACCATCAAAAAGTGGATGAATGTGTGTAGGTACCATGGCATTGGAGGCTTGACTCAAATTGATTTCATATTTATCATTATATGTTGACTCAAGTATTGAAGCTTATTGCAATTCTATCCCAATGCCAAGTCAAAATGAGTGAAGTCCAAAGTACTACAACATACAAGTGTCATGATCAAGTTATGGATGATTTATTGGAATTATTTGATGGCTTGCAAATGTTCAAGTTGAAAGCTTGCTATGAATGATCATGAGCTAACCAAGGTATATCACTTGTTGATCATTTCATGTGGGTGCATATGAGTTGATTGAATTGGATAAATATGCAATGTTGCTTGCTATGAGATGATTGAATGGATTAAATGCTTAGCAATCAAGTTTGAATTGGTTTGTGTTGGATAAATTCATAAGATGACATTTAGTAAGTGGATTGGATGGATATATGTCTTGTGAAAGTATTCAAACAAGTTAGTATCAAGTTTGATTCATATTTGATGAAGTATTGCTCAATGTATTGAAATCTGTCCAAAATTTAAAATCTGAGCTAGCAGTGATCTTAGCCATGTTTGAGTGAACAAATCTATTTGGATTGGCTTGAAATTTGGTATACACGTTCTACACTTATGAAAGAAGATGCTGTAGAAATTTCATGAGAAGTGGATAAGAGATGCTTCGGTTTTGGAGTGCATCTTGTCAGCTATAGTGCAACAGTTTTCAGCATGTAGCAGTGGTGGAAGATTTGAAATCTAGTAGCAATCTAGAAGTCAAAAGAAGTTCAAATTTTTACAGTTGCTAGATGACTTAGTGAATCACATCTCCACCAAATTTCATGGCATTTAGATCCGTACATTGTGAGATATGAATTATTCTTTGGAGGGTACAGAATCTGCTAGAAAAGTGACAATCATTGGATTAATCTAGAGTCACTTTGATTGAAAGGTCCTCAAGTTGGAAACTTGCTTATAAGTGGTTGAGGTACCTAAGTTTGGTTTTGGATTGATCTAGAAGCATGAAAAACAATGAGTACAAGAACATTTGATTATGGAATGTACTTGGTGTACTTATTTGGTACTCAATTTGAAGATCAAGATCGAACTTAAGATGAAGATGAAGTTTAAGTTCTAGTGATGATTAGAGATCATTTGGTAGAAAGAAAAGGACTTAAACAAGTAGAAAGAGTTGGACTCAAATGTAGATTCAAGGATTATTCATCAAGATTGAGTTCATCATTTGGATCAATCAAATTATATCATTTCAAGTAAGTATCAAGAGTGGTTCTTTGGAGAAAGGTCACTTCTCCCTAGTGAGGGGCTTGCCGCCGTGTGTAGGTGAAACCAAGTTTGGGACTTGGAAGGCTAACATGGAAGTGGTGATCCAAGGAACTTGTGATGCTTAGTTGAAGCAATCAAAAGGATTGATCAAGAAAAGCAAGCAACACCCAAAAGAGAGCTAGTCATGTATTTCAAGTGGTATTCTAAGTAGTTCTCTCATGCAAGCATTGATCAAAAAGATGAAGCAAGCCAACCACAACTCAAGAGATAGTGCACTTGATCATAAGTGGTTTTCTTTTCATATGGGTGAAGAATGGATTTATCTATGATGATTGGTCTTCACCAATCTTATAAATTGGACTTCACATTGCTATTGGAGTAATGAATTGGAATCTATGTGACTATCCTCTACTCCAACATAGCAAAGGTATCATTGAAATGTGCATGATCTTTCATCCCTTACTAGTATGCGGTTAGTGCATATAGTACATGCTTATTAGGATCATGCATGACAAACAAAAATTTTAGATTCATAGCCTACCACTATTGCTTGATTGTCTAAATGATCTAGTGGTATGAGTATGAATTTGTTCATGAGCTAGTGAACCCAAGTACTTGATCTAGTTTGGATTGCTAACAAATGACAAGTACAACATTGGCAAGATAACCCTTAGCATAAGGTGTGAAGAAGCTTGTCATTGGATCAAAACCGGACTTGGAATCTTAGGCAAATCAACATAGTTCAAGTCATACAAGAAGCTCATGACAATGATAAGAGTACAAGCACAAGACAACAATGAAAATGGATATCTAGTTTGTTTCAAGTAGTATCTAGACTCAAATTGATCTTCCAAGTGGTATTCACAAGTGGTGTCTAGATAATAATCTACAAGTGATATCTTACAAGTAGTACTCATGAAGATAGCAAATGTTCAAGAAGTGAATATTATTGTCAAATCCTTCAAAGTGAATCCATACAAGAAAATTCTTTCAAAAGGTATCACATTTCTACTTATGGTAGCTTCACGTGGTATCATTCATGCAAGACGATGGTTTCACAAGTGATCCTCAACCTTAAGTGATCAAATCAAGAAATGCTACCCTCATCCTTCAAGTGATATCTCAAGTGAATGACACATGCTATGACATAGGGGGAGCAGCCCCACCAATTGGTATCAAGGTCAAAGATCCTATGTGGAATCTCAAGAGCAACTATAAAGTTTGTCATTCCAACATATGTGGTAATGTCCATCAAAAATGCAATATTCAAGTCTCAACCATCTACCCCAATATAAGCCTTCGTATCAATTGAGAAGAACACCTTTTATGGAAATTGATGACAAAGGGGGAGAAGTTGGACAAAGATATGAAAGCTTTTTGAGCTTTGGGGAGAGATTGGAAAGATTGGACATGGACATGGACAAAGAGGGAGTAACATTGAAGAATGTAAGGGGATCAAACATTCTTGGACAAAGAAAGCACACAAGTAGGGGGAGCAAGCTCATGAACTTTGATTGATTACATTTGATATGTGCATAATTCATGTGCTTGCTTGCATTGCATAAGTTCTTAAATTCAATATGCATGCTTGTGTGGTGTATGCTAGTTATAGAACTTGAATGATGATTTGATAACTAGCATGCATAGGATGTTAGCTAGACTTATGATTATCATGCAAAAACTAGAACCTTGCTTATAATATTGATCTCATGGGGTTTCTAGTGTTTTTGATGTCCAGCTACTCATGATGCTAAGGATGTTGGCAAACTTGTGATTTTCAAATAGTATCAACCTACTAATTGGTATCAAGCTACAAAGGTTTATTCTATACACCTTAGCATCACTTAGTAGTGCTAACCCTCCCACAAATTTCATATTTATGCATATGTGCAAAGCTTGAAACCAAACCATTTGAGCACATATGTAGGGGGAGTTATCACTACCAAGTCGGATTTTATGGTGCTTATCCAAATCTTGACATAGAGCTTAAAAGTTGGATAAGTAACATTAAATCCAAAACAAGTTAGCAATTTACACTTTGGGTGAAGTGCTAGCTTGAAAAAGCTTATTTTCCATATCTTTGTAGAGTTGTCATCAATTACCAAAAAGGGGGAGATTGAAAGTTCCTTGTTTGGTTTTGGTAATTGAGTGACAACTTAGGTGGACTAATATGTGGTTATGTGAGATACACAGGAGATTAGTCCACATGTGATGGTGTCATGAAGGAGCTCATTGCATATGAGACATGACATGGAGTCATGTGACCAAGATGGAGAAGATCAAGATGAGGCTTGGCTCGAAGGACCGGTTGTGAAGGTGAAGGGCAAGTTGAGGCTTCGAAGCGAAGGACCATGCGATGGTGAAGCTTGGGCAAGACTTGGCGCCGACGGACCAATGCAACGGTGAAGAGCAAGTGAGGTCAAGATCGATGAACCAATACGGTCACGTGATGATATGAAGTGAATCATATCATTTGGTGATTGGTTGGTGCATGAGTTGCATCAACGTCAAAGGAGATGGAGTGGAATGCGCAAGGCAAAGGTATAACCTAGGGCATTTCCATTTCACCGGTCATAGGTGTGTAGAGAAGTTTATGACCGGGTTTAGGATAGATGGCCGTACTATTAAGAGGGGCAAACTTGTTTGCATATCGGTCATCTAGTGCCACTTGAGCGATCTAACTGTGCATACGTGTTAGGATCGAGTGGCGAGGCAAGTTGAGTGCCTAACTCCTTCAAAAATGATTATGAAAATGCTAACACACGTGCACAAGGTGGTGATCACTTGTTGGTGTTGGCACATTTGTGAAGGCGATGAAGTTTGGGCGGTAGAGAGGGTTTGGGTCTCTCTCTCCCTCCCGCCGAGCTTGCGAGCGCGGGATTCAGGCGATTTCGGGGAAATGAAATGCCTATTTTCCACTACGCCGAAAGTCGGAAAAGAAACGGAGGCGAACGGGGTCACTGAGGTGACCGGACGCTGCACCGGACGCGGTCATGGTATGACCGGACGCGTCCGGTCAGTACAGCGCAGGCGCGGGTGCTAGGGTTTGCAACCGGCGCGTCCGGTCACTCGCGGGACCGGCGCGTCCGGTCATGCGCCCAGAAGGAACTGAGGTTCACAGAGGACGATCGGACGCGGGGCGCGTCCGGTCACACATGATCGGACGCGTCCGATCGTTGAAGGAGCTTACTGGACTCCGACCGGACGCTGGCACTGTCGCGTCCGGTCGTTGCGAGGAGCGCGTCCGGTCGTTCGACAGGCGCGTCCGGTCATCGGGACCGGCGCGTCCGGTCGTTATGAGAAGCGCGTCCGGTCATAGGGTTTGACCGTTGGCGCAGTGACCGTTGGAGGATCTAACGGTCACTTTTGAAATTTGAGGGACACGTGGACGTCGCAGGGCGACCGGACGCGGTGAAGCGCGTCCGGTCAGTTACGACCGGCGCGTCCGGTCGTCCCGAGTTTTGCCCAGTGAAGGGGTAACGGCTCTATTTGACCGTGGGGTTATAAATAGATGCCTTGGCCGGCTGTGGCCGGTAGCTGAGCACACTTTAGCCTTGGTGGCTTGTGTGGTAGTGCTTGGGAGCCCTCTAACTCACTCATGCTTGATAGTGTTCATCGGATCGAGTGAGAGAGCGATTCTAGTGCGATTGCATCGTGAGGTTGCATCGAGTGGCACTAGGTGTTCGTGTTGCAAGCCGGTAGTGCTTGTTACTCTTGGAGGTTGCCACCTCCTAGACGGCTTGGTGGCTTGTGGCTCCGACGAAGCTCGCAAGAAGATTGTGCGAGGCTCCGGAGAAGCTTTGTGAGGGGGATTGTGCTCACCCCGCGGGGATCGCGAAGAGCAACTCTAGTTGAGCGTGTCATTGAGTTACCTCACTTGAGAGTGGTGTCTTGCGGTGCCTTGCGGGGCGTGCCTTGAGGGGCAAGTGACTTGAGGGTCACACCGAGGAACCATCTAAGTGTTGGTCGACACAACGGGGACGTAGCTTGGTGGCAACCAAGTGAACCTCGGGAGAAAATCACCGTGTCAACTTTGTCTACTCTTCTCGGTGGTTTGCCTTCATGCAACACAAGCTTGTATTTACTTTCATATATACTTGTGCTTGTGTAGTTGCTCTCGTAACTAGTTTGCTTGTGTAGCTTGCTAGTCGTCTTCTTGCTTGTGTAGCTAGAAGCTTCCCCTTTGCGTGACTAATTTGGTTTGTGTAACCTTGTTAGTCACATTGCTTAGTTTGTGTAGCTAAGTGATTTGCGCTCTCTAATTTGGCATTAGTTGCCTTGTTATTGAGCATTGCTAGTGAGCTTAGGCTTTGTGCGCTTTGCTTACTAGAATTGTGTAGGAGCTCCCTCTTGCTTGCAAAGTACTAGTGCATAGGTTTGTGTGACCTTGCTCTAGAATTAAATAGGAGAGCTCTTACTAAGGAAAGCACCTTAGTTGCTTAATTAGGATCTTTGTGAGGTGCTTGTGAACTTAGTTAGAGGGGTGAGGTCTTGGCTAGACCGATAAGTTTAATTCCGCATTTGTTTTTAGTTAGCCAACACGCTTAAGTTTTAGAAAGGACTATTCACCCCCCCTCTAGTCCGCCATCTCGACCCTACACCCTTTGGGTAGATGCACAAGTATGTCCCCCCTTATTTATTTGTATCTGCAAATAGAAAAACAGAATCAATAATTAGTATAACAAAAGGAAAAATAATAAAATGCAGAAAGTATCAAGCTCCAAGTACAACAAAAGTGTAGATGAAACATAAAACAAATGCAAAAAGTATACCCTGACACTTCCATCATGTTGGTTTCTAGCTCTCATTATCCATTCACAACCTAGAATAGCACAACAACCCCTGAACCTTTCTTTGTCTGAATGCTCAATATCAAGCTCAAACTCCTTCACTATAACATGCTGCCTAACAGCCAACCTCAACTCATCCATGCTGGGATAGCAAGTGCCTACACTCATATCAGGATTGTCCCTGTCCCATTCATACAGTGGCTCTTCATCAGCAATATCATCAACATTCACAGCTGCCTCGGCCATATCTGCTCTCATCTCTGCTGTCATTGTTGGAATTGGCACCTCTACTCTAGCAGCCTGCTCTTGGGCTGGCTCAGCTTGCTGGAACCCCATTGCCTCATATAACTGCTACTCATCAACAAGCCGTGTAGCTAGACCCTCATCATCAGGGTTCTCTTCTATGGTTAGAGTTGTCCAATCAACTACACCTAAAGGTTGTTCATTAGCTGGTGATGGGGAGGTGCAGGTATCACCACACCCTTCAACATTACTAGGCTCTCCACTAGGTCCATTGGTAACACCAGAGACACATCTAGCTCTAGAAGCAGCAGAGCTGGCATTGTCATCAACCACACCTTTCCTCACAACCTCAACATTTAGAAAAGCCACCCTCTGTTCCCATCTTTCCTTTATCATCTGATGGACATGCTCACCCCTACGAAGTTTCAATAGGGAGCCACTATCACTGTCAATAGCCCAGACTGCAAGTGTTTGAGATGGCCCCTATATAAACTTTGAGGATAAATCTTCATGTAATTGAGCAAGAGAATACTGACTATTCCTATCAAACCATACACCATGTTGCTGCTCTGCCATGCTCACTAGCCCATACTCATCCTCAGCAACATATCTATCAACCTTAACAACTGGTCTAAACGCAGAACCAGGATCGATCCTGGCATCATCATAAATAGTGAAACAATGAGGAACTAGTCTGTTACTATGCACATTCACATTGAGTTAAGTCCTTACCAAGGAGGGCAACCACCACCGCTAGCCATTGTGACACCGTAGAAGGCGACCTACATCAGAAGCCTACAAAGCAAACAACCGAGGAGAGAAGTCAAAGTCAGTGTCCATTAACCCTAACCCTAATCGATGCTAGCTCTGGGTCCAAAAGGGGAAGCAAGGCCACATACCTTCGATCCGTTGTGGCGAGATCAACTGGCGGGCACCAAGGTCACCACTGCCCGTCGCGCGTGGCGCTGGGAAGGCGAGGATTTCTGTTGAAACTGAAAGTTTAATGTTGGTTTCGTAGGTTTCGTAAGACACTGTTAAACGAAAAGGGAAAATAGGAATCGCAGGGCTTACTGTGCAGAGGAAGGAGGAAGGACGCGAAGCGTGTACGACCGCATTGTCGGCAGGGGATCGGGCGACGACGCCTGGGCTGCGCCGCAAGAGCTTGGGCCGCGTTAGCAATGGAGGCAGAGATGGCCGAGCCGCGGCTTATCGCGTCGGCGATGTCGTGGCGACCAGAAGCGGGGCGCGGACGATGCTCGGTAGTGAGGCCTCGTCGAGAGCAGCGCCGGAGGCGGCAGCGGCAACCGACAGGGGTGGAAGCGGCGAAGCAACGTCCTACGCGGACGGCGCTCGGCAGCGCGGCTTCGCGAAGAGCAGCGCCGGAGCGCGGCAGCGGCGACCGACAGGGGTGGGGGAGAGGCATGGGGAGTAGGAGGCGGCGGCGTACGGAGGACGAAGAAGAAGGCTGCGTCGGCGTGGGGGAAAAGAAATGAGGACAAGAAATGAGGACAGAGATGGCTAGGGCGGGCTCGGCGCCGCGTTTTTAGAAGGAAATGAGGCCAGGGGCAACGTCGTCATTTCGCTTGCCCATGCTGAGTCAGCGCCACCATGTCAGCTAGGCTAGCCTACCAGATGTTCAAATATGACCCAAATGAAAGAGTCATCGTTTAAAGATGATAAAAATATAGGGCATATTATAAAAGTGAGAATGCGGCGATGACCAACCATTGTAACGGTAAAAATGTAAAAGCCCCGCGTTACGCATCAAGCTTGCAACCCCCTGAGGCCCTAACACTCCTCCCCACAAAACCTCCCGAACAAGAGAGAATTTGGGGAAAGGAGGGCGCGGCGGTGGCGGGCAGCTTCTGCTCAGCGAGGCAGCGGCACCGGCTTCCACCTCGCAGCACCGGCGAGCTAGCCGCGGCCTCCATGCTCGCGGGGATCTGAACTAGCCGCCGCTGCCCCCATCTCGCCAACGACTTCGGCGCGCTCTCCTCATATCCCATCCCCTTCCGAAACGCCACCTAAAAAGAGAAAGGAGAGCATCGCAGTGGCATACGCGCAATGGAAGGCTCGCCGGTGACCTGCCTCCCGGAGGCTAACTCCCTTCCCGTCGGCTTCGTCCCCGACGTCGAGAGCTCAGGCACGGACGCGGCTTCTACCTCCGCGCCCATCGTTGATGATGCGCTCGACTCCGATATCCCCGCCGCCACGAATCCCGGCGGTGAGGAAACCCTAAGCGATCCCTCCCTTCCTGCGTCCACCGCCGAAGATGCCTCCTCGGCCGCCGCCGCTGCTGAAGCCTTGGGCACACTTTCTCTGGTCGCTGCTGCGGAGCCGGAACGCGCTCTAGGGGAGCACGGACCCACCGGCGCTGCAAGAGGTGATCCTCTGTAGTCCTCTCTCGATTTTATTTTTTCATTCACCATGAGCTTCCTGATCCTAGTTACTATTTCAGAATGACAGCCATTCCTCTAGCGGTTCAGTGTAAACATAGAAAAATTAAGATTTTCATCACGGTGGAGTTTGAGCTCCAAATGTACCTTAGGGGCTGCGTTTCCTTACCATGTTTTGCTGTTCCTTTTGACAGGTGAAGAATCCTTGAAGGAGAACTGTGCATCAGAGCAAGTGGGCGCTCCAACTGCTCAAAAGGTGGTAAAGATTGTTTATCACATAGTATCATATAAGTGTTTGCATGAAGAATTAGTTTTTGCGAAATGGGATTGATTTGCTTGCTTTTGTAGGGGAGCGGTGAGCCGAAACGCAAGGTCGTGAAGCGTAGCAAGCTCGAGAAGGACAGAGAGTTGTTTGAACTGGCCCAGCAATACCACAGAGTGGTTGCAGAAAGGGATGCAGGTTAGTTTATTACTTGAATATGTGATCGTTGTACAGTTGAATTTAATGAGTGCATGCCTCCCTTTTTGATTCTCCTTTATATCTTCGCCGACAAAACATGTGTGTTTCTTTGGTCGAATGGATGACCCTGTATGTCCATGTATTAAGATGTTAATTAAAACTTCTTATTAGCATAGATAATCCAGTGTCGCTAAAAATTATGTGTAGTTTGATTGTTGCATATGAACTGGTGCGTGCACATTGTGCTCATAGAATGCATCTACTTAACATTTGTCATTTATATTTGGGTCCTTGCAGCCATTGCAGTCAAAGAAAGACTAGAATCTCTTTGTAGGGAATTTCAGCGTCAAAACAAAATGCTAAAGGTATGTTCAGTGTATTTGAACTTTGAATGAAAGCGGTATAAAAGAGTTCTTTTCATTTTTGTTCAATTATTATACCATTTTAGCATCTTTGTCTCAGGAAGAGTGCGGAAGGGTATCGACGGAGGGACAGAACATGCGTATGGAATTGTCTGAAAAATTTGATAACGCCATAAAGGTTGACAGCTCAAAATACATCATCTGATTATGATATATGATAAACATATACAAGCTCCTTCATTTTTTATTTTTTTTGCTTGTATGTCTAAGTTTTAGCTCGTATTTATCAAATTTTCATGATATATTTTTGTAGGGTGTCAGTGCCAAGCTTGAGGAGCAGAGAGTTTTGTCCATTGCTCAGCTAGAAGAGAACAATATGTAATGTACTAACCTTATTCATATCTTGAATATTAGGAGTTCCATTAGCTGATTTTGGTATCAACTCATTGTTAAAGTGCCTTCTGACATTTCTAGTCCGGTACACTGACACTTGTTGCTTTTGTAGGTTGAGAAGTAAACTCAAAGACCTTGCTGATCAATATGACATTACTCAGCAGAAATATGCTCACCAAGTATGCTATCTATATCCTATATTAATAGATCTTGAAGTCTCATTGATATTTGTATGACAATATTGTTCTTACTAGTTTTAAATGCTATTTGTTGTGCTCCTGGTTAACTTGTTATGGCTTGTATAGTTGAAAGAGAAAACGCTGGAGCTTGAGCTTGCTGATCTGAGACTTCAACAACATCAAGAGAAGGCTGCTCAGGAACATACCCAAATGCAGTTGTATGCTGAGCAAGTTTCTCAGCTTATGACTACTGAGAAGAACCTGCGGTTGCAACTAGCTTCTGATGGAGAAAGATTTCAGCACTTTCAGGTACTTTCACTTCTAAGACCATTTCCAGGTTCCAAATGGGCCCCCAATAGGTGACGAACTGACGACGATAATGACAACATGTGGCTTTGGTCCAAATCAACTTGGTGTAGGTTAGATATGAAACCCAACGAAAAATGTAAAACTACTCGTGCACTTTACCCGCTTTAGTAGTGTCCATTTTTGCCCTTGTAGGTGAAGGTTTAAAAGTTTGAGCACGGGAAGCGCTTTAATCCTTTTTTTTTGTTATACGTTTATCAGGATGCCCTGTCAAAAAGCAATGAAGTCTTTGAAACTTACAAGCAGGAGATGGAAAAGGTATGCTCTACATAATGTTCAATATCATTGTATCTGCTTTACTTGTCAACAGTTGTTGTTGACTGAAGTAAAAGTCTCATATGATCTTTTTCATCAGATGATTTCGGTGATAAAGAATCTTAAGAAGGAGAATGAATTTCTGAAGGGAAAATGCGAGAACTCAGATATTGCTCTTGTGAAGCTCATTGAAGAGGTAATGTGTGCATCGCAAAAGCTATCTCCTAGCTGTACTAAACCAGGTTGCTATGTTGAGACCACAGTTTCGACAACTATACCTGCCTGCCTTCTTAGCACAGTACATTGATCTCTTTACCGTGTTTGAAAAATTAGGACCAGTTCTCTAGCCTATAGAGTTAGATTTGTGACATTTGTCTTTCTATGCATACTAGGAAAATCTTGTGCCAGTTGATCCTGCATTATATAAGTGGTATTTGCTAACTTCGACCCATTTGCGATGCCTCTGCAGCGTGAGCTAACGAAGAAGCAAATAGAGAAATTGAAAAATCAAAAGGAGAAGCTTGAATCCCTGTGTCGATCACTACAGGCAGAAAGGAAACAAGGCCCCTCCGCCAGTATTCCAGACGCCTCTTCTAGCCAAGAAGATGTGTCAGCGACAAGTCAAGAATCTTAGCACTTTGTGCTTGGTGTGCTTGTCAATGTACACAGCTTGCCGAGATTTCTGAAGCCTGAGAAATGCATATGTTACTTATATCCTGTTTTGCTTGTGTTTGCGGTAGTTCTGGGCACATTTAACACACACTCAGCTGTCAACCTACTGTCCATCTCAGGCCTTTTGAGATTGTAGCCTAGAGGTGCATTCCTCTACAAGTAACTCGGTATTGTTACACACTCAGCTCTCGGCAGTTCCTTTTTCTTTGTTTTCGTTCGAGACAAAGGCTGTTACATTGCGGGTGTGTTGACTCCTCTGATCTTTTGTTCCCGTTTTGGCCTTAATAAATGGCCATTCTGTTCCATGCTTTCTCTTAACTATCGTGTTAAAAACTAAAATATCTTTTAGTTTGGATATACGCTAGTCTAATGAGTTATCCTTGTCCAAAATTCAGGAAATGATCCATCATTCCTGTATTCGTCATGTTTCAACACAAATTGCAGTTGACTTACATATACAGAGAACCAACGGAACAGTGATGTATGGACGCTAGACTGCAGAGATGAGCTCACGTATTTGTTCACGTCATCTTTCAAATGTAAGCAATTATCAAGTTATAATCGAACAACCTTTAATAAAATAATGTCTGACTAGTGACTAATAAGGGGGAAAAACAGTGGCGTATGCCCAGGAAGAGCTAAATCCAACAAGTTCTAGTGAGCATTTCTTCTACTGAATGTTGCTGCTACATGCGCAGATGTGCCCGCGTGTAGCATAACTGAAGGAAATATCATGCCACACATATTCTTATAATCGCC
This sequence comes from Saccharum hybrid cultivar R570, assembly GCA_038087645.1. Lineage (NCBI taxonomy): Eukaryota > Viridiplantae > Streptophyta > Magnoliopsida > Poales > Poaceae > Saccharum > Saccharum hybrid cultivar. Next base: position 1,041,348 of record JAQSUU010000043.1, on the reverse strand, counting down.
TTAACAACAGCAAAATGCAATCCAGAAGCATAACCTGCATAGACATAAGAAAATATGAAGAACAGTTCAAAGTTAAGTAATTGTCGCATGGTAAACGCTCAACTAATTTAGTTGCCAGGAAAAAATAGAGACTATAATGTGAAAATAATTGTACTGGTAGAAGGTAAACTGAGGTGAAGTTTGATAGGCAAAACCTGATAATGCGATACTCCTTGATGTAGGTGTTTAACTTGTATCGCAAAACCAATATATTGATAGACTGGAGTTTGATACATGACGATGATTTTTGGAGTTGCAAATGGGACTAACAATAACTTCCAATGTATCTAGCTAATTCCAATGATATCAAGAATAGCATGTTCACGACTAAATTGGCATTCAGCAAAACATTCGGAACAAGAATTTGAAAGATTGGAGGACTAGGAATTGTGGGTTTTCAATCAAAAGCGTCAAGTATAAGGGGGAAAAGTATCTGTGATTTGCAGGTACATTACTTCATGTTGGAGTATAGGAGTATTAGGCCAATGAGGCTAGGCCCATGAGACCCATGTATGCAATATTATACAGCTATCCTTCTAGGGTTAGCTCAATCAAGAGTGAGAGACATAATTCCAACATGGTATCAAGCTAGGGTTTTCTTTCCTCCCCTGTCCAGCCGCCGCCGCTGCCGGCAGCCATGGCCGGCCGGCCTCCTCCCCCTCCTCCCCACTACTTCTCCTGCTTCCCACCCCTTCCCAACTACTCCTGGGCGCAGGTAGCCAGCTCTCCCGCCGGCCAGCGAGCCCCCAGCGCCGCCGCCGTCGGCCCACGCGCTCCCGGCGCCGTCGTCGCCGCCCTACGCGCTCCCAGCGCTGTCGCCGCTCTGGCCGCGGACGCGGGGGCCGGCGCGGGCGTGGGCCACAGTGCGGGCGCGGGAGCAGAGGACTCGCCTGGTGCGGTCCTCCCGGGCGCGGGCGCCGGGGATCCGGCCGCCGCCGCCACAATCGCTGCCGGGCTGGGCATGCCCCTCCCGCCCTGTCCTCCTCCATCCACCGCTGACACCAGCGCCCTCACCGCCGCCGCCGCTGCAGCTCTAGCCGCGGGTGGGGGGCTGGCCCAGGGTGCTTCTCCTTTCCCCACGCCGCCACTGCCGCCCATGTTCCACGGCGCGCGCCCCGACTCCGCCCTCGCCGCTGCGCTCGTCTCTGCCTGGGTTGCGGCCGCGAGGGACAGGCCCCTGTCCGTGCGGCTGCCCTCACTTGGGAGCGCGAGCGGGATGCCGCCGATGCACTGGCCCGCCAGATCGCCGAGGCGGAGCATCTCCTCGTCCCTCCTACCTACCACGACGTTGGGGCCACCTCCGGCTCGACGGGTCACCGCGCGTCCACCACTACGGTCATCTGGCACGATCTGGCCGATCCACTGGTGGCGCAGCTTCACTACCAGGCCGGGGGTGTTTAGAACATCCGGCTGCTCGTCCCGGTCGTCCTCGAGCCTAAGTCGCCTTCCTGCGCCCGTTGGCGGGACCTAGTCCTCCTCACCCTCCGCCGCTACGCCCTCGACGACCACGTCCTCGTCGACGCCTCGGTCGCGGTCCAGACTCCCTCGTGGCTGCGTCTTGACAGCATCGTGCTCTCCTAGATCATCGGGACGATCTCCCTCGACCTCCACGACCTCGTCCACAACACTGCTGACGCTTGAGGGCCAGTTTCTAGGCAATGCTAAAGCCCGGGCTCTGCGACTTGATGCGAGTTTCCGCACCTTCGTGCAGGGTGACCTTGCTGTTGGCGAGTTCTGCCGCAAGATGAAGGCCATGGTAGACTCCCTCGGCGACCTTGGCTGGCCCGTGGAGGACAGGATTCTTGTCCTCAACGTCCTCCGGGGGCTCAGCGAGCGCTACAGCCACCTCCGGACGTGGATCACCCGGCAGCGGCCCTTCCCCACCTTCCTGCAGGTCCGTGACGACCTTGTCATGGAGGAGCTCACTCAGGGCGTCCAACCTGGGTCGCTTCCCATGGCGGGGCCCTCGTCTACCTCGACTGCTCTGGCGGCCACCCCTCCACCGACGTCCTCTCTGTTGGGTTCTCCTCCTCCTGGGCTGCGCGGGTAGCCCTGGGCGTTCGGTCTGACCGAACCGATCGGTCTCGATCTTCGGTCATTTCGAAAGTTCGGTCATCTAAAAACGAAGACCGATCGGTTAGTTTCAAAACTCAGAACTAAGCAAGTTCGGTCTCGGTTAGTTCGGTTCGGTCTCGGTCATGACCGAACTAACCGAACTTCACAAAACAACTACTAAATATTGTAATTTGTAGCAAATTTTACCAATATTTTTTCTATTTCAAGGCAAAAATACAATACAAAATATAGATTAAACATAGTGATAAGAGTGATGGTTGATATAAACCCACTAGAATAAATATTATATCACTAATAATAGTCTAAATTACATATTATGTCAATAAAATTCAAATATTCGGTTAATTCGGTTAGTTCGGTTACCCGAGGGTAATGACCGAATTAAGTCCGGTTAATTCGATTACTTCAAACTGAAGACCGAACTTGTGACCAAAATTTTCGGTCTCGGTCACTTCGGTCTTGGTCTCGGTTAGTTCGGTTCGGTCTTCGGTTAATTATGCCCAGGGCTACGCGCGGGGGTAGGGGGGCTGTGGCGGTCGTCGTCGTCGTGGGGGGCGTGGTGGTGCTGGTCGTGGGAGCACACCGACGCCTCCATGTGCTCTAGGTGGTGGTACACCCTGACCCTCCTTCAGCAACCCATGGGCAGGGCATATCTCTATGTGGCCCTTCTAGGCTCCTGGCGCTCCAGGTGGCGAGCACTGTCCACCAGCGGCCACCATGTTCATCGGCGCTCCGGTGGCCCCACTCTCGTCACCGTAGGCTCCACCGCCCGGTGCTCAGCCCGGGCCTGTCGGTTGGGACCCGACGGCCCTGGTCCGCTCCTTCAACACCATGACCCTGACTCCTCTAGCTGACCCGGCCTGGATTGCCGACTCGGGTGCCACTTACCACACCACTTCTGACCTCGGTATACTTTCTTCTGTACATCCTCCTTCTTCCTCTCACCCCTCGTCCATCATGGTCGTAAATGGTTCATGTCTTCCTGTCACTTCCGTGGGTGCCGCTCACACCCACGGCCCTTTTCGCCTTTCCGATGTTCTTGTAGCTCCCTCTATGGTTCACAACCTCCTTTCTATTCGTCGTTTTACAGCTGACAATTCTTGTTCTGTCGAATTTGACTCTTCTGGTCTTACTGTGAAGGATTTGACTTCCCGGCATCCTCTTCTCCAGTGTAACACTGGCCCCTTTATACTCTTTGGTTTCCTGCTTCCACTACTTCCTCTTTGACATCTACATCGTCAGCTGCTTTGGCCACCACTACCTCCTCTACTTGGCACCGGCGTCTTGGACATCCTGGCCGCGATGCTTTGACACAGCTTCGTCGTAGTTCCAACATTCCATGTACTCAGGCTCCTGATGAGCACTTGTGTCAGGCGTGCCAACTGGGCCGTCATGTTCGTCTCCCTTTTCCTACCTCCTCACATGCGACCCATATTTTTGATCTTGTACATTGCGACCTGTGGACATTGCCTGTTTTGAGCATTTCTAGCTATAAGTATTATTTGGTCATGGTTGATGATTTCTCTCATTACTCTTGGATTTTTCCCTTACGTGCCAAGTTTGATGCTTTTCCCACGATTCGTCACTTCTTCGCCTGGGTGTCTACTCAGTTCGGTCTCACCATCAAGGCCGTTCAGTGTGACAATGGGCGTGAGTTTGATAACTCCACCTCTCGTGCTTTCTTCCTTTCTCACGGTGTGCAGTTACAGATGTCGTGTCCCTACACCTCCTCCCAGAACGGCAAGGGTGAGCGCATGATTCGCACCACGACCGAGACCATGCGCACCCTTTTGTTCCAGGCCTCTCTTCCTGCTCACTTCTGGGCTGAGAGTCTGCACACCTCCACCTATCTCCTCAACCGCCTACCTTCTGTTGCCTGCCCAGCTCCCACTCCACACCACGCTCTCTTCGGTACTCCTCGCTACGACCACCTCTGAGTCTTCGGGTGTGCGTGCTACCCTAACACCGCTGCCACCGCCTCCCACAAGCTCACTCCTCGCTTGACTCAGTGTGTCTTTCTCGGGTACTTCCCGGATCACAAGGGGTACCGCTGCTTCGACCTTGCCTCTCGTCGGGTCCTCATTTCCCGACACGTGATGTTTGATGAGTCTGTCTTCCCTTACTCCACCACCTCCCCACCACCTACTACCTCAGAGCTCGACCTCTTCTCCTTGTTTCCCCTGACACGGTGGACCAGCCACCATTGGTGTTTCCTGCAGGTACTACTCCACCGGGCCCTCCACCGGCCCCGTGCGTCGGGTCGACACCCTCCGGTGCTGCCCCGGGCCCTGCTCCCTGCACAGGCCCGGCGGCGCCGGCCTCTAGCGCTGCTCCTGCCCCTGCGCCATGCGTGAGTCCGGAGCCCTCGACTTCAGCACCTACTGTGTGTTTCGCCCAGCCGGTACGCGTCTACCAGCGGCGCGAGCGATCAGCCCCACTCCACCCGGAGCCGGTCCCGTCAGCACCTGCGGCGCGTTTCGCCCAGCCGGTGCACGTCTACCAGCGGCGTGAGCGGCCGGCTCCGCTGCACCCGGAGTCGGTCCCGCCGCTGCCGCCGCCGTCTTCGCCACCGCCCGGTGACTCTTCTCCACTATCGACACCTACACCACTGCCACCGCAGCCACCGGCGGCCCGGGGTGCGCCGTCGATATACCACCCGCCTCTTCTACACCGGGACGCGTGTCATGTTCACCCTATGGTGACGCGGCAGGCGGTCGGTACCCTGCGGCCCCGGGCTCTTGCGGTGATGCCCAGCGACTCGTAGGTCTCTCCGGTACCCTCTTTCGTCCGCGAGGCCTTGTCGGACCCTCACTGGCGCCGCGCGATGGAAGAGGAGTATGTGGCGCTCCTCGCCAACCAGACATGGGATCTGGTGCCCCGTCCGCCGGGCTCAAACGTCGTCACCGGCAAGTGGCTCTGGACACACAAACGCCGGGCTGATGGCACTCTCGAGAGGTACAAGGCTCGCTGGGTTCTTCGGGGCTTCACTCAGCGCCCTGGTGTCGACTACGACGAGACCTTCAGCCCAGTGGTGAAGCTGGCCATCGTCCGCACGGTGCTCTCGCTGGCTCTCACTCACTCCTGGCCCGTGCATCAGCTGGACGTCAAGAATGCCTTTTTACACGGTACTCTGACTGAGACAGTTTACTACAGTCAGCCGGCGGGGTTTGATGACTCTTCTCGTCTCGACATGGTCTGCCGACTCAACAAGTCTCTCTACGGCCTCAAGCAGGCCCCCCGGGCATGGTACACTCGGTTTGTTGCTTTCCTACTGACACTGGGTTTTATGGAGGCCAAGTCAGATACGTCCCTGTTTATCTATCACCATGGAGCTGAGACTACGTACCTGCTGCTCTATGTTGATGATATTGTCCTCACAACCTCCAGTGAGTCACTCCTCCGCCGCATCATCACTTCTCTTCAGCAGGAGTTTGCTATGAAGGATCTGGGTGTGCTCCACCACTTCCTCGGGGTCACTGTTGAGCCTCATCCTGCCGGGTTACTTCTTCACCAGCGGCAGTATACTCTTGATATCCTGGAGCGAGCTGGGATGACTGACTACAACCTCTGCTCCACTCCGGTTGATACACAGGGCAAGCTGTCAGAGGCCGAGGGCACCCCAGTGACAGATCCCACTGCATATCGGAGTCTTACCGGTGCCCTTCAGTACCTCACCTTCACCCGGCCGGACATCACCTATGCAGTTCAGCAGCTATGTCTCCATATGCATGATCCCCGGGAGCCCCACCTCACTGCTCTCAAGCGTCTCCTTCGCTACCTCCGAGGCACTGTCGACTACGACCTGCTCCTTCACCGGCGGTCTTCCTCAACCGAGCTGGTTGTCTACACTGATGCCGACTGGGGCGGCTGTCCGGACACTCGGCGCTCCACCTCCGGCTACGCTGTCTTCTTGGGCGGCAACCTGGTGTCCTAGTCGTCCAAGCGCCAGCCAGTGGCCTCCCGCTCCAGTGCCGAGGCGGAGTACCGCGCTGTCGCCAACGGCGTGGCTAAGGCCTCCTGGCTCCGGTAGCTCCTTGCAGAGCTCCATAGCCCTCTCCTCCGGAGCACGCTGGTCTACTGCGACAACGTCAGTGTGGTATACCTCTCCACCAACTCCGTTCAGCACCAACGGACCAAGCATGTGGAGATCGACCTACACTTTGTCCGTGATCGGGTTGCCATCGGTGAGGTGCGGGTTCTTCACGTACCGACCACCTCCCAGTTCGCCGACATCTTCACCAAGGGCCTCCCGTCCTCGACCTTCACCGAGTTTCACTCCAGCCTCAACATCACCAGTGGCTAGTTGCGTCTGTGGGAGGGCTCGTGTGTGTACTTCTTTTCATGTCCAGTCTGTAACTCCGCTGCGCCGGTAGTTCATACTGCGGGGGGTGTTGGAGTATAAGAGTATTAGGCCAATGAGGCTAGGCCCATGAGGCCCATGTATGCAATACTATACAGCTATCCTTCTAGGGTTAGCCCAATCAAGAGTGAGAGACATAATTCCAACACTTCATGTATGCACAATATCTGATAAACAAGCCAAACACAATTAAATATGCTCGACTTACAAGCTCAATCAGTAGCAACTTTCTTCCTTGTTGCCCTTGCATTATCATACTCAAATTTGAGCACATCTGGAATATGAGATGTATCCTTGATGTACAACCACCTCCCGATTGCACTCTCCTCAATCATTGGGAAGTAATTAACAAGCATGGTATTGACAATCCAGTACCAGATAGCACCAAACACGAGGCCCACTACTGCTCCCGCGAAAACCTGATGAAATTTATCAATTGAAACTCATTTCAGTTTTGAGAAGCTATGTGCCACACTTTGCCTAGAGTAAGAACAATCACATCGAACCACTTCTCTTTCAAATAAGCAGGTTTTTGAGGCAGGTAACCGATGTAAATGAATACATTGTTATTGACATCTCACTAAATGATACCTAACGCTAAGTAGATTGATACAAAGTTAAGCACTATTAAACACCCGCAGAAACAAATGCCACACGGCTTTTTGAGAGAAGACATAAGAACTTTTCAATACAGATAAATGCATTCAATTGGGTATACATGCACGGCCAGAAAAAACAGGGAGACAATTCATGATTCTGACCTAAACAACGAATTACTAGAATTTGGATGCTTGTTTCATATATATTTATTATGGAGATTATCCTTTCACAGTTTTCCTTCAGGATAGTAAACCAGTGTTGACTCATTTTTTTCCCCCTCAGACACGACTCACTAACTTTCTGCAGCAGCTTTCTTCGAAACTGTTCTTAACGCATCTGATTTTCTGTTTCCATCAGCTAAGGTTAGGACAAATAACATAGTTATGGAAAGTGCCATGGTCTAACTTGCCCATTCCAAATCACAAGTCGTTTTAGCTTTGTCATAAGACAAACTTCTCCAGCTTTGACTATTTTTTTTATGAAAAATGCACAAACATGTACAACATAAAACAAATTCATTAGATACGCCATAAAACATATTTTGATAAATCATTTGTTTGATACTGTAGATAATATATTTTCTATAAATTTGGTCAAAGTTAAACAAGTTTGACTTAGGAAAAAACTAAAATGACTCACAATTTAAATGGAGAGAGTAGTTTCCATGGTGGCATGGTCTAACTTGCTGGGACTACAAGGGTTTGTTGTCACTTTGTCATACTGCTGATCTTTAGTACTTCTGTCCTACGTTCCTTAGCATGTGAATTTTCAATCATAGCGAACTTTCACTTCAAACCAAAGAAACCCCACCCTCATAAAAAAGTCTAAAGTAGCAAAATTTCCTCAAAGCACATAAAGGTTTCGAATTTTCCATTTCATTTGTCACATGGCACCACAGTTTAAGACTTTAAGTGAGGCAGGAGAACCTCCCACTGATTATGTAGGGGTGCACGATTTTTGAACAAAAAGCACATCTAGTCAGATCGGATCCGAAATTCAGGGGCTCTCACCTGCGCGACGGTATGGTAGCCTAGGTAGACCCTGGACAGCATGGTGAGGAAGGCAAGCAGCCATGGCACGGCGGCGATCACCTGGCGCGCGCGCGACCGGCGGAGGGACAGGAGCGACAGGTAGGTGGCAAAGAAGAACATGTACTGCGAGTGGCTGGACGGCCAACCATGGGAATCGCAGGCCTCGAGCAGCTCGCAGTACGCCGGGCGGGACGAGAAAATTGCACTTTTACCAGCCTAAATAACATGCTTCGCAAAATTAGCATCCCAAACGTTGCTTTTGTAAAAATAGCAGCCAAAATATTTGTCTCTTGTTTTCTCTACCATTTTTTCACTTTTCCTATTTTCTTATTTTATATTTCACCTAAATCAACTAGCTAAGGTACTAATTTGCCCCTAGGCAAACTTACGTAAAGAAGAGGCAGCTGATGTCGCGTCGCTTAGTCTTTCCCTGTCCCCGCCGCCGCTTCGTCTCTTCCGCGAGCCCTCGCATGGACGACGTGCCGCCGCCGTTCGGCATGCCCTCTCTCTGGACGACGATGTGCCGCCGCCACGCGACGTGCCTCCGCCTCGGCACCCCATCGCTGATGGGAACGCGATGCCGTTGCCTCGACTCCGGCCTTGCTGCACGACGCGCCGAGGCCGACCCTACTGCATGTCGTACGCAAGTACGTGATGGACAGGCACATGCAGGCGAGGCAGCCAGGCACATGCAAATGCAGGCGCAGCCAGCCAGCCAGCACCCATGCCAGCGGCGACCAGCGCCCAGCGCTGAGAGTCCACGTGAATTAGCATAGGGGCAAATTCATCATTTCATGTGGCACATTTTAGGAGAAATAAAGAGAAAGGAGGAAAAAAGAGAAAATGGTAGAGAAAACAAGAGGCAAATGTTTTGACTGCTATTTTTACAAAAGCAGCGTTTGGGATGATATTTTTGCGAAGCACATTGTTTGGGCTCCTAAAAATGCAATTTTCTCGGGCGGGACTGCGCGACGGAGTGCTTGATGAGCTCATTGAGGACCTGAGACACAATGAGCCCCGCGGCGAAGCAGAGGCCCTGGAGCTCCCGACGGAAGAGGAAGTGGGAGACGAAACCGCCGAGGCTGGTAAAAACCGGGACGAGGGAGACCCACGCGAGGAAGAGACCCAGAGGGTCGCCCCGGCGGTAGCGGACGTGCGTCAGCGTAATGGCCTTCAGCGAGGGCGGCACCGACGCCGCCATCTCCTGGTAGTCCGCCGCTCCGGACATCGTCGCGCTCTCGCCTTGCGGTCCGCGTCGCGGAGGAATCGAGAAGGATTTGATTTCCCGGCGCAAGTTTAGGATTTGGATCCGGTGGTGAATCGATCGGCGACGGCTCGCTGCTCCGATTGGCGTGGAGGTCGCAGGGATTTGCGCCCTCCGCGTGTTTGCAGCTGAAGCCTGGTGCTTTGGTTGGGGGACGGGACGCGTCGTGGTCCGTTGAGCCGGACGAAAGTGCCAGAATTGGGAGGCGAAGCCGCGTGGTGAGGGAGAAGGAAAAGGATAAGAGGGAGTGAGGGACTGAGCGAGCACACGACGGATGGATTGGAGATGGAGATTCGGCGTCAGACGATAGATTTCATCAGAACTTCAAATTGACGAAGGGGATCAGAAAAATACTACTTGTAGCTTGCGTAATACTCCTTCTATCCCAAAATATATATCACTTTTGTTTCTCGAGAAATAACTTTGACCAAATATATATTAAAAAATATTAATATTTATGATACATAATTTGTATTATTAAAAATATTTTTACATCTAGTTTTTTAATAAATTTATTTAAAGATATAAATGTTGCACGTATTTTTCATAAATCGAGTCAAACTTGTGACACAAAACCGAAAACGATAAATAAACTGAGATAGAGGGAGTACTCCTCAATTTTAAATTGTAAGTAGTTAGCCTTTTAAGATACACTTTTTTTTTCTAGGTACATATTTTTATGATGTTTGGTAGAACTTCTCATAGCAGATTTTTTTTTCTAACTCGGGTCTAACTCCCTCGCTGGTTGGGCATCTTCACAGAAGTCTATATGCTGATTTAATAGAGAAGCCTACGATTGACATCAACCATCATATTAGCCTTGTTCGGCCAGCAGTGTTTTTCTCTCACACCAATTCAGCACCAGCCAGCAGCCACCAGCCAGCCAGCAGTATTTTTCTCTCAGAACAAATCAACACCAGCCACCAGCAACCAGCCAGCCGAACAAGACCATTGAGTTTGATTTTGCCTCGCGAACATGTATCTATGGCGTTCCAACTATCAAGCTATTGTTTTGCACCATTGGTTAGTTTCAAAGGCGGTTTTGCTCATTTTTGCAGCATATCATTATGTATGACCAAAAATACCATCGTTGTTGTCAAAAAAAAAATCCAAATGTCCATTCTCGTTGGACCGCTTCCAACAACCACACTTCCTTTTGCCGGAGAGAGCAGACGTTGTTGGCCGTCGTTCAACGTGATGCCCTGCTTTGGATGTGCTGGTCCCAAGAAACACACCACACGCCACATGACTTAGGCCTTGTTCACTTCCCCATCTCAACCCAAAATATTTTCTCTTTCACTCATCACATCAAATCTTTCGACGCATGCATGGAGCATTAAATGTAGGTAAAAAAGATAACTAATTGCATAGTTTGTCTGTAAATGTCGGGACGAATCTTTTGAGCCTAGTTAGTCTATGATTGGACAAATTTTGCCAAATAACAACGAAAGATGTTACAATAACTTTTCACCTACTTTTCGCGAAGTGAACACACCCTTAGGCCTTGTTTAGTTGCCAAAATTTTTGGCAAAATGCAACTGTAGCATTTTCGTTGTTATTTGGCAATTAGTGTCCAATCATGGTCTAATTAGGCTTAAAAGATTCGTCTCGTCCATTTCGTCTAAACTATGTAATTAGTTTTATTTTTTATCTATATTTAATGCTTCATGCATGCGTCCAAAGATTCGATGTGACGGAGAATCTACTGTTCTTTTGCAAAATTTTCTGGATCTAAACTGGACCTTAACTTTTAGACAAACCTAGGCACTTGGTGTTGGAGATGGACATTATCTCTCACAGACACCAATGTTCAAGATAAAAGATTTTATAATGCCTCTAAAATAGAGGTAGAGATGTATTGGAAAAACAAAAAATGCATTAATTAAGAAAAGAGAAATGTGCATTATGAAGTAAAGAATGATCACTATTTTAGAATAAAATTTAAATGCTACTGTAAGATAGTATTTTGAGACTGTAAGATAAGTATTATTAGACTGCGAGCTTGCGAGTTTTTTTTTTTTTTTTGGCACCCTTGGCCTTGGCCAGGGCCCGCCGGCCGCTGCTGTGTCCGTCTGGGACTCCGTATGTTTGCCCGTTTGCCACCCCGAATTCGAACCCCGGTGGCCCGCTGCTTCCCGATTTCAAATAGCTCGCTCGCTGTGTCTGCAGGCTGCAGCCCTGCACGCCTCCGCCAGATTGCGACGCCGCCGCGAATCGCCTCACGCAGGAACCTCACGGTGGCAGCAGTGATGGAATCCCATCACGGTGGCGGCGGGAAGGCGCGGGATATGTTCTCGGTGTACCAGAACCCATCCCTCACCCGGGCCCTAGACTCCCTCAGCGCCCGCCCCTCAGTCACAGTCCTCGTCGTCCTCGCGGTCTTACCCGTCGCCTCCGCCTCCTCCCTCCTCGCCCTCTCCTCCCGGTAAGCCCAAGCAGCGTTAATACCCACCCATTTTCATATCTGCACCTAAACCCAATGTCATAACCATGCGTGGATTCTCTTCTTGTATCTTGGTGCTTTTCCAGGGAGGAGCAGCTCACCAAGCTCGCCGGCCGAGCCGGTATCTCCGTCCTTGCTGCTGGTAAGTTCGCCTATCTCTCTGCTGGTTTGGCGTTTGGGGAATCCCAAGCTTTGGTGTGGTGGCACTGTGCTTTGCCCCGTTGCGCGTGAGGTGTTTGTGAAAATGCCAGGCACGCCTATCTTGGTTGCATTGCACATCGAGTGTTTGCAGAAACGCCATAGTTTGTCACACATCGATTTGTAATACGAATCCCTATTTTTAGACTCATTTAACAGGTCTGGATGTTTACAAATGATGAAATGTGAATGGCGAGCTTTTGTTGTTCACTTGTGCTAGAGGTGCATCTGCCAACATTAACCTGTTTTGGTCTTTCAGTTTTTGTCTTTAGGTTGGTGGAGGCAACACTGGGTGTTGTTGCGCTTTTCACACTGTTGGGGTTCTTCAGGGCACTGATGTTATACAATGGGAACAAGGCATTGGCCAAGGACGACAAGGTTGTGTTGTCTGAACGCCAACTAGGGCTTCTTGGGTTAAAGATGTCGGGTTCAGAAGGACAAGGAGGTGGGAAAGGTGAGCAAACCAAAAGGCCTCCCAAGAACAAGCCATCAACACCATCGGAGCCAATTGTGCCTATCAGGAGGTCTTCGTTCGGCTATACACCATCTCGGCCTCCGGGGCAATCCAGGATTGGTTCCAGCCATTTGAGCCCTGGTGGTGAGAGACTGACCACGGCATTGCCAATGTCACCCTCCACACCGTTGCAGAAGCATGTCTCTTCTCCTTCAACTCCATGGTCAAGGAAAAGCTCAGGCCGTGCCAAGGGCATACAGACAGAGGCAATGCTGGACCAGTTCTTGGCTGGCTTGGATGTAAATATTGACAAAATCACGGATCCAGAGACTAAGACCACAACACCTCCAGCAACCATTACAAGCTTTGGTGTTGCTACCCCTGTTTCAATTACCACATCAACCACCCCTTCTGGTGCTGCAAGAAGCACACCTCTGAGACCTGTGAGGATGTCTCCTGGCTCCCATCAGAAATACAGCACGCCACCAAAAAAGGGTGAGGGTGAACTTCCATCTCCAATGTCCTTAGAGCAAGCAGTGGAGGCCTTTGAGAACTTGGGTGTATATCCTGAGATTGAGCAGTGGCGAGATAGTCTCAGGCAGTGGTTTTCTTTGGTTGTGATGAACCCACTTGTCCAAAAAATCAAAACAAGCCATACTCAGGTGCAGATTTCTAGGATTCTTTTTACATGACCCTATATCTCTATGCCTTTTAATATCGGTTATCTTTCTTTTTAATATTCCTTTCATGTGCACTCTGTTGTAGGTTAAGCAAACAACAACTACTGTTGGGGCTTCAGTTACTGTTAGCCAAGTTGGAAGCGATCTGCCAAGCACAACACCACCAGGTGCCTTGTCTCCTCTTGGTGGGACTAAAGATTGGCAACCGACTGTCACGGTAGATGAGGATGGGATCCTTAACCAATTACGCTCTGCACTCCTACATTCTCGAGATGCCCCTGTTGGTGAGTTCTTGATTTCCTGATACAGTTTAACATTTTTGTTTTTCATATGTTTCCGTCAATACACGTAACAAGGGTTTTGTGCTGTGGTTGAAGTTGACCTACTTCTTAAAATTTACCTTCAGATTTTCTTTAGTTGTTAGTCATTATTTCCTATGTGCAGCACAAACTTTTGGCAGTCCACAACAGCCACAACAGAACCCCCTCCTTCCAGCTATTCAAGCATGTATTGATGCAATTACAGAGCATCAAAGGCTCAACACTCTGATGAAGGGAGAGCTGATAAAAGGCTTGTTGCCACAGAGTAGCGTCCGTGCTGATTACACTGTCCAGAGAGTTCAAGGTGAATATCTTGCTTTCGCCTTTTCTCAAAGTAGCCAACTGCAGAGCCTTTTGTTGAATTAGTGCTGGTATAACTTGTGTGCTTCTATCTCAATGCAGAACTTGCTGAAGGAACATGCTTGAAGAATTATGATTACATGGGTCATGGAAATGGCTATGGTAAATCAGAAAAGAAATGGACCACCGAGCTACCTACTGACTCACACCTTCTTCTGTACCTGTTTGCTGCTTTCCTTGAACATCCAAAATGGATGCTTCATGTTGACCCTACCTCGTACTCTGGTGCCCAGTCCAGCAAAAATCCCTTATTTCTGGGAGTTCTTCCACCAAAAGAGAGGTTCCCAGAAAAGTATGTTGCTCTGATATCAGGTGTTCCGGCAATTATTCACCCAGGGGCTCTTATACTGGCTGTTAGCAAGCAGAGTCCTCCAATTTTTGCTCTATACTGGGACAAGAAGCAGCAATTTTCTCTTCAGGTGACTTGTTATGTGCAATTGTTCTTCTATCATGGTTGTTACTATTCCTTTTCGTCCCTTCAGTCATTTATTTCAGCATGGGTTGCTGTTGAGGGAGTGCTTTTTTGTTTTAATAAGATACACAATCTAGGAATTTAAGGAAAGATGGGAGAAACAAACACAGAAGACAGGTAGGAAGCGGGTAGTTTTGTTTGCTTGAGGAGTTGAGGTAGGACTTAAATGAAGCTACATTTAGTTATCATCTTATGAACTCAAATCTGGTTGGGAATAGATGGGCATATTTTCGGACGTCGTACCTCTTGTTCATCTGCTGTTTATTATGAACATGATGATTTATCAGTATGGAAACTTGAGCGGCTGATGAGCCTCATTTGAGAAGTACATGCTTGCATCGTTTAAACTGCTAAACATGACATTAGTCAATTATATTTGTTCTCTCAATGAGTTCTTTGCTTTTGTTGCTATATATGTGTTACCTATGTGAATTCGTACCCCAGGTCTATGCTCTCTAGAGCATCGATGGTTAAGCTTTAACGCTAAACCTTTCGTGAAAATAAGTCTTGACGCTATACATCTATGTTTTCACTTTCCAGGGAAGAACAGCTCTGTGGGATGCCATTCTACTTTTATGTCACCAAATAAACGTTGGGTATGGTGGTGTGGTTAGAGGAATCCATATTGGTTCGTCTGCCTTGAACCTCCAGTCAGTTATAGATTCAGATTCGGAAAGCTGAAAGTTGGTTTGGTAGTCTTGAGGGGATAAACTGTGACCAGCTAGTTTACTGGTGTTGATGTTGTAATTAACCCTTGCCTGTTTGCAATTGGCATAGCTTTATTTAGCTGTAATATGCCCTGGTGGAGGGGGGCATCTGAATGTTAAGCTGTACCTTAGATTTGTGACAATCTGATTTGCTTAACCCCGTTCTGTGCTTTAAATCCTTTATTAATGTACCAATACATCTTTGTAGTTTTTCAAGTAATTTACTTACTGCAGTAACGTTTTGATCTGTTCATCAATTTCAATCGTTATTTAACATGCTAATCATTAACAGTAATAATTACTCATTAATAACATCATATATTTTATAACAAACCTATTTAGAGATAAAATGTCGATGCTATTTCTACAAATCTAGTCAAACTTAAAATTAATTGACTCCTCAAAATACGAGATGATATTTTGGGATGGAGAGTATGCTTTTGAGTTTTGACTATCGAAGCCAAATGTCTCGTTCACTGTTTTTTTACTGTTCAGTGGTTCTGATTGGTAGTTTGGCACCTCAAATTTGCTAATAGGATTACAGATGTTCCTCCACCGTTGTTTTTTTTCCTAACTAGCAAATATGTCCGTGTGTTGCAATGGGAGAGAAAAACCATCATACTTTAATGAAAAATTAGGATAAGATATGTAATATCTATTTATTTTATTCCTTTTAATAAAATTTAATAACTATAATTTAGTCTATGATCACTATAGCATCCATAATGTAAGGGCACGAGCGGGGTGCGGCTCTATGCCAAGTGCTATGTGGTCGGAGGTGGAGTCGGAAAAAAAAAGAACGGGAGGGCTAGCTTCGGATGTCCCGACGGATGCGCGTGTCCGGAAGGCTGAGCCTGAACTTCGTTTCCCGCGTGCTTGCACTCCGCCCCCATCCGCACTTCATTTACCACGCGCGCCTGTACTCCGCCCCCGCGCGCGCCTGCATTTTTCACGTCCACGCGGAGCCCGCGTCGCCCGGATGTCACCCGCGTGAAAGGTCTTGATGGCTAGAGGGGGATGAATAGCCTAATAAAACTTTCTACAAAGATCACTCAAACAATTTAATTAGTAATACAAAAGACGAGATGCGAGTTTTGCCGATGCAAGCCATCTATCCAATTGACAATTTTAGTTTGGTTCATACAACCGCCACAAGACAAACCGTAAGCTAGCAAAACTATAAAGCTACTATAACTAGAACTACACAAGCTAGCAACTAAACAAGAGCAACAACAAGTAAAACAAGAAGATAACAAGGTAAGTGCAAGAGGAGATTTAAACTGTTATACTGAGAGCGATGATTGAGCCTACCAAAATGAACACTAAGACAGACAATGAAGTAACCAAAATGAATACCAAAATAGTCAATGAAGTAACCAAAATAAACACCAAGCAAAATTGAGACACAAGATTTATCTCGAGGTTAACGTGCTTGCTGACACGCTAGTCCCTGTTGTGCCCCCCTACACCACGTGGTTCGGTGGCTAATCGGTATCACACACCGAGCCTCTCAAAAGGCATCACAAGAACCTACCAAATGGTGAGAAGTTCTGACACAAGCAATCCACTAGAGTTGGAATTCAGCGCTCCGCCAGGGAACCACAACAACCCCTCACAAACCAATCACCGGAGCCGGCCACGAACAATCACCAACACGTGCCGGACCTCCACTGCTGCTCCAAGCCGTCTAGGTGGCGACAACCACCAAGAGTAACAAGAATACTCGCAGCAAAACAATCCCCCAAGTGCCTCTAGATGCAAAGCAATAATCAATGCACTTGAATCACTCAATCTCACTCAAGAATCGCAATCGAATGCAAGGAGATGAGTTGGGATGTGTGTGAGAGAGTTGGCTCAGCTCAAGAGAGTCACAAGTATGTCAAAGTGCCAAGAGTAAGAGCCCAAAGCCGGCCAACAAGTATTTATAGACGTACCCCTTCGAATAGAGTCGTTATTTCAACAACGGGGTCACTAGACGCGTCTGTCGCCCTTGCAACAGACGCGGCATCTAGCGTTTGTCGCTCGGATGCACGCCAAGTATCCTGCATCTCGAATTTCCAACGGTCAATTTCGACACCATTAGACGCGTTTGTCGCTTGAATCCTCCGCGTCCGACATTCACCAGACACGGTCTAGAAAGCTCCCAATCGCACCGATTTCTCACCAGACGCGTCTGTCGAAGGGTCACCAGATGCGCTCTGCGTCTGTCGTCGCCACGGCTTGCGAAGCTGCTGACGCCATTCGCAACAGACACTAACGCCCGGCGTCTGTCGCTTGAACACCACCGCGTCCGATGCACGCTCGCCTGCACACGCCTCAGCAGAGAGCACACCAGACGTTGACGTTAGCGTCTGATGCTCACGGGGCTAGCGTCCGACAAGTGTTTCTCCGCGACTTCGCCTCCTTTTCCATCCTTTGGCGCAATGGAAGATAAGCGTTTCATCTTCGCGAAAACGTCTGAATCCCGCCTCGCAAGCTCGGTGAGACTTAATTGCAAATGTGCTAATACCACCAAGTGTACATCACCATGTGCATGTGTGTTAGTATTTTCATAATTATTTTTTAAGGCGTTACGTTAGCTCTTTACTAGATCCTAATGTATATGATCAAAGAATGACACTTAGAGGCACATGTATGACTTAATTGCAAAGAGAATTCCCCTCTTCATAGTACGGCTATGTATCCTATGTCATCCACACACCTCTATGGTGTCTTGAATGCAAACCAAAAAATCCTATCAAATACCTTTGCCTTAAGCATCATGATTTGGCTTTGCACCTTCATCCAACTCCATCATGGCAAGCACTTGATCACATCACTATTGCTTGATCCTTGTGTTCACCATGTCGTTGCACCAACCACATCATAGCTACACATATGTCTTTGCTATGTGATTAGTACTAGGTATTGTCACTAATTATCAACACCAAACATAGGACTTTCACCGCGCCGCTAGACCGCGCGCGGGGACCGCTCGTGCCCCCTTCGCCGTTTGCGCTCGCTTATTGGCGCCCCAACAACTGCTATAGGTGGCTGCGGCATGTGGATTTCATTGCAACATGTGCAACACCCCATCTACTTTTGAAACATGCAGATGTAGCATTTGAAATATACGTCTTAAGGAAGATGAAACACTTGAAACATACATATGAAACACTTGTAAAAACATATAAAAACCATTGCAAAATATATGCAACATCCAGATAAAACACCTGCAACATATGTGTGAAACATATGCAACATCTAGATAAATACACTTGCAATATACGTCTTAACAAGTAGATGAAACATTGAAAACAGAAGTTTGCAACATACATCTACAAGCATTGCAACATTGCAACATCTCGATCTACTTTTGTAATATCTATATAAAACACTTGCAACATGCATATGGAACATCCGAAACACTTGAAACATGTGTTGTTCGCCCTTCTTCTTCCGGACGATGCAAAGCAGACCGGGGAACGGTCGGTTCCGGCCAGCCGACGGTCGAGGATGGTGGCGCGACTTGGCAGCGGCCAGCTACACCTACGCATGGCCTAGGCCCAACCAATGAATGCCCCTCTCCTGGCTGCCTGGCCACACACGGGGTCGTCGCCTGCACGCCTGCGCAGCACTCGGTGAGTGCGGTGGAGAGGGAGGAAGGTGACCGCCAGCACTCGGATGCGGTGGAGATAGAGGACGGAGGAGGGCGCGGGGAGGCAGGGAGTGTGGCGTGGAGAGGAGCGGGGCTCAATGGATGGTGCGAGCATCGCGACGCAGCGAGCAATTGGGCAAGGAGGAAGAAAACTGTGTTAAGTTATTTTAGATGCACCGTGAGGGGAAGCATATCAGTCTGGTCCGCAGGTCGAGAAAGCTAGCCAGCGTTCGAGTGGATGGACGCCTTGACTCAAGCATTACCAAAAAAAAGAAAGATGAAAAAACAGAAACGCGAAACAGAAACGAGCACACCGGGATGGTTGGGAAACAGAAACAATGACAAAAAAAAGGCCGAACAGAATAGAACACAAAACACTAAAAGTCATGATTTAATATTAGGATAAAAAAGATAATACATAATTTTCTATTTAGATTAGGATTTCTATTAAGAAGATCTATTTCGGTCAGGATTCATAGCTATCCAGGTTGCCCAGGAAGCTCTACATATTTCATATATAAAAATAGAGGGTTGCAAACAAAGGAACGGATACAATTTACACGTTCAAGGGTTAGTTAGAGGGAGGGCCCGACGAACGAATGGGTGTTTAGGAATTGTACCCATTTATAATATTATTATTAGGTAGGTATAGATATTAATATTAGGTAGGTATGTATATAGACATAGATATAGATATTATAGACACAAATATAGATATAGAAATAGATATAGATATAATATAAAAAGAACATCTACTCGGCTTTTGTGGCGCTGACAAGAAAACAGAGTACCTGACGTTATTAAAACTAGCAAAAATGCATGTGCGTTGCAACGGGATATACAATTTGTTGATCCATGCTCGTGCTAATTGCTACAGCAAAAGACATGAAGTTAATCAGACTTAAATCTCTTTTTATTCCACTTTAAGATGTTGTACAAAATATCTGCTTTTACAATTCTCTTTGGTATATGTCAGCCATCTGAATAAATAAGTTTTATTCTTATTAATCAAGAAAAAGTGCTAAAAAACCTAAGTAATTATTATTTCCAAGTGTTGTTGGCTGCCTAATCCAAGCCAACCCCAAATCACCTCCCTTATATGACGTGTCCAAAATAGATAGCCAAGCACAGGCACACCCTTCAAAACAATATGCCTATCAGTGTTGAAATTTACATATACATGATCATATAATATGGAATGTTTCATTAGAAATTAATTTGATGGACCATAATGAATTAATGATTGCAGCATAAATGGGTAACATGTGTTCCATAATATATAGTTTCTAAATCAGTTCGGTCTCATCATGAACTCTATTTTCAGTAATCATAGAAGGTATATTTAAGCTCTTGTGTCGTTCATCAAACTGAATCAGGATATGAAACAGCCCATCAGGATAAACATCATGACCAGATTTACTGGACTCATCATTGTCCACAAGCTGTAGACCAGGGCTTGATATCACCTCCTACATGAAAATGGAGTAATCAACTCCTGCAGTTTACATGTTCAGAGTTCAGACCATTTATCTAAGCAGCTAGTATTTCAGTTACCTACCCATAGTCGTTGATGCCAATAAAATATAACTTGTCACATATGCTAGCTAGGGAAAAGGGTCAAAGAATTAGTTAGCGAGACAGCAGCAACATCAAATAGACCATAGGACCATGTAAAGGATACATGATAGCAAAGCCAATGATTGTCTTGCAAACCAAACATCACATTCTCAACCAAAACACGAAGACGCATCCATAAACATGGGGCAAAAGGGGCAGTTGCAGTAACTCACACTGAACCAGAGATTTGGCTGGAAAAAAGAAGTTAACACAATTGTTGTATCTTTTCACATTTTCAAGGACTCGATGTTTGTGCAGGAATAGTTGCAGTAGTTGTCGGTGCTATCAAAGGAATATCATGCTTCAAGAACTTCAATTTGCTGGAACTTAAAACTTTCTCTCAACAGATACTTCTGTTATAGGAATATAAAAGCTTAGACTAATTATTAATAAATACTAAAGAGTTGTAACTTGTAAGATGATGTGAGAAAATAGCAAGCACATGTTGGTTCCTGAGCGCAAAATAAAATAAATCTCAATTCATTATATGTGAAAATAAAATGCTAATGACAAAAAAACGATGGTAAACAATAACTTGCACCTTTAACAGAGGATATCAAACATAAAAGCAGACCTATAGTCAGGTGAAAAATCATGGCCCCATTTAGAAACACAATGGACCTCATCAATGGCAAAAGGTGCAATCCCTGGCTTTTCTGCAAGTTTATTCATTGGTTCCATTAATCTGCAAGAAAAGACATCACCACCAAGATAGACATGGCAACACGTTAATAAACTTTAGAATACCCGAAGCAGAATGATTACCTTAATATTGTCTCCGGGCAAACATAAACAATCTTATACATGCCAGCCATCACTTTACCCTCAACGCAGCTATTAGGTTGCCCTGATCCAAGGCAGCATGCAGGTATCCCATGATTTGCAAGTTTCAGGCATTGATCATGCATTAGACTTATCAAGGGTGATATGACCACCACAATCCTTGTTGTTAATAGACTTTCCAATCAGTAGAGTTATCCATATGAGAAAAGGAGGCCAAAACTGCTATTCATGTGGGAGAAATAATAAATTACAGAATATAAAAAGGGCATTACAGAAAACATACCTGATCCTGTCGCTACTAGGACGAGACAATACCTGTGAGCAAACCAAGCATCCAAGACTTCCTTTTGGAATGCTTTGAGGCAAGAAAACCAAAATGTTTTTGTAGAGCAGCACTAAATTCTATCCATTGGGTCGGACTCCCCTGTCGAGTTCTCAACCAACAACTGAGATTGGGGCCCCAGTTTGGAACAAAAATTAACACCCACTCGCACCCAAGGATCACCAGGAGCGGATGAACAATGAAATAAAGTGCTCGCTTCCTGACAAGATTCCTTTCTGCCACTAGTAGCTGAGGCGACGTGATCAGCTGCTGGACTGCCTAAGCCCCCCTAGGGTTACTCAATCTCATAATATGTTTGCAATAATAACCAGAAAAATATGTTTTTTCACCAATATATATAGTCTGTAAACTAACACAATGAATTAGAGCTTGAATCAGATATTGCCCAAGCAGAAGTGCACTCAAATAGCACATATGAACCTGTAAATAAATACCTCATAGGACATATGCCTGTGTGTTGCAAC
Organism: Saccharum hybrid cultivar R570; assembly: GCA_038087645.1. NCBI lineage: Eukaryota > Viridiplantae > Streptophyta > Magnoliopsida > Poales > Poaceae > Saccharum > Saccharum hybrid cultivar. The sequence goes on along the minus strand of JAQSUU010000043.1, from coordinate 1,019,500 downwards.
AGTAATAAAACTTACTTGCTCCATGTGTAATTTACAGTACAAATTAAGCTAGGTAATTATTTATATCTTCCCTCAACTGTTGTTTATACCCATTAAGCTGTCGCCATAGACTATTCTGCCGCTTGTGATATATGGCCATATGAACAACCTAGAATGCATTTTTAGAACACTTAATTATCATATAAAATCAGAAAGAAACCAAAAACATTGGGGGTACCACTCTACCAGTGAGGCAGGAATCAGTTGGCTCCACTCAAGCTTCATGCTACAAGGCTAAAACAGAAGCAACAGTCACATCATGGAATATACTAATTGGGCGTTACTCATCTGTCATGCCCTCACCCTTCGTTGCCATTAACTGAGAGAAGGTCTAATAGAGAGAAGCAACTTTAACCCTGAAAAGAAGCAACATGAGTTGTGTAACTAATTCAGGCGGCATAATGTATTCGTCCTGCATATCCAGAGTTCAGGATTATTCAAGGAGTATCTATGTGTAACCATGTCCAGCACAATTCCAAATGTTGATGCTGATTCATAGAAACTTCAGTGCAAACCAACCATCTAAGCGGACCACACCATCCAGGACAGAGCTGGTAGTTTTGCAAAGATGTTAGAACCATATACATGAACCATTTGCATATTATAATGAACACAATTAGTTCATGGATAATTTTATGACACTGACCAGAAAAGTTACATGTAGCAAGGCCTGTTGGAATAGGAAATTAGGAAGCAACAATGACAAAGAAATTTATGATGATCTTGAAATACCTTCCGCTATAGAAGTCCTTGATGAACTTTCACCCACTGATCAACCTGCTAAAAGCAAATTGTTTAATAAATTGTATTGTTAGTCAAAATATGAACTTTAAGTTACTGACTTTCAGCTTTTGATCCACACGCTAGAAGCGATAGATTAATGAAATTGTCTAGTTATAGATCAAAATAATAAAGTGAAACATAAATAGCAATGAAATTATCTAGTTATAGATCGAAACAATAAAGTGAAACATACACAGGAAACCATCAAGAGGCTAACCGAAGACGTTAAAGATGTACAGACAAACATATTGGCTCTTCACTAAAATTGATGGCGCCAGTAAATTTGTGAGATTCCTACTGAGATATATGCAGCCATAGAGAGAAGAGAAAAATAGACTACCGTGGACACAAATTTTAAAATAAATAAAGGAAAAAATAGCATTATCAACAAATCTTACCTAAGTGTGGCAGTATGCAGCAATATGACTGCCTTTTCAAATCCGGCGAGTTCAGGATTTGTATCCCCTTGCCAGTTCTTATCCGGAGATATCAGGAGCACGTGTGGCAACTTCTAACAAAGATTGATGTGTTCTCTCGAATTTTTTAAAAAAATCCTCCAGCTATTAATAATAGGGAAAAGGAGGAATTTGTGTTGGACTTGGACACGCCAGGGACAGATACAAGCCACTTTCGCTTCCTATTTCGTTAATGAACCCCAAATGGCGGTTCTTCCTCTGTGGCCTCCGGCCAGAGGTCCGCTTCCTGTAGCTCCGACCGGTCCTTCGTTAATGCACCCCAAACGCTGTTCTTCCTCTGCGGCCTCCGGCCAAAGGTCCGCTTCCGGCAGCTCCGACTGGTCCTCCGTTCTTCCTTCCTTGCTTCGAGCTCCTCACGCGGACGGGAGGAGAGGCAACGCTCCGCGCGGACAGGAGGAGTGGTAGATTCGGCCCTACGAGCGGACGGGAGGAGCGGTGACCTTGGCCCGGCGTGCGGACGGGAGGAGAGACGGTGTTGTGCGCGGTCTGGAGGAGCAGCTGTCTTGCGTGCAGCGCCAGCATGGGACAGCGCCATGAGACAGGAGCAGTGGTGGCGCGGGAAGGAAAAGGTGCCGCGGCGGCGCAGGACTCAAGCAGTGTAGCGACGGCGCGGGGAGACGACGGGACGGAGGCGCTGCGACAGCTGCGTGGCGCGTGGGGAGAAATCTTTTTTAATAACGGAACGATGTGAGGAGTGGGCCGGTCACGAATGGGCCGGATGTGAGCGAGTGAAGTGGGACGGTTATGCCAGATTTAAATGAGCTGGATGAAAAAAACATAAAATTTTGCCTTTTTATTATTATTAGGAATAAAGATAGATTCATAATGGGGCTATTGCGTTTCTACCCTTACTTTAACCTCAATTGTGATTTTACTCACGCTTTTCGCCATGTTGCATTTTTACCCTCGCTTTGTAAAAACGAACACTCAGTCTACCCCTACTCTGTTAACAGCAGCTAACGGGGTTAAATGGGCTTGCCAAGGACAACTTTGCCCTTGCAAAAATACCCTTACTTTTCTGAGTTAATTGTGATTTTACCCCTGTTTTCTTTAAAAAAAATGGCAGCATCATTGTACAACTTGTTACATATAATTGCACATAACAGGCAAATATATATGGGGCCCACTATATATATAATATCACATCACAAGTATGTGTAGCAAAAGCGCAGCAACCATCATCCAACGGTGAAGGCGACAACAGCTGGTCCTCGAATCGGCGGCAGCCGACCTCCTCCTTCCTCCCTCTCTCCCGACGAGCTAGCATGCCAGCCAAGCCCAGCGATACCGCCCGGGAGAGGCGGTGCCCTCGGCACACGGCACAGCGCCAGGTGTGCGCCCCGCCGGTGGCCGTTCCCGCGACGAAGTGGTGTGGCTACGCCCCCCCGGTGACCGTCGCCGCGGCTTCCCCCCGCGCTGCATCCTCAAGTAGTCCGCGTGCGTTAGGCTCAAAACGTTCGTCTCGCAAAGTACAACTAAACTGTACAATTAATTTTTGATTTCATCTACGTTTAGTACTCCATACATGTATCGCAAGTTTAATGTGACGGAAAATCTTCTTTTTGCATACTGCATTTTTTTAGGAACTAAACACAGCCTCAATCGTGTGAACGCGAACGGCAGCAAAAGCAGCTTTTGTCGATCCGAACTCCGGTTTCAACAACTCGAACTCGGCGACAATACCAATTACCGAAAATAGATCGGTCCAGCCGGCGGCGTATCCAACACGCCGAATAGCAGATCCAAACGAACGACAGTGCGAAGAATAGGGAATAAAATGTGTTGTCGCCTTCACCGTTGGATGATGGTTGCTGTCTTTTGCTACACATACTTGTGATGTGATATTATATATATAGTGGGCCCCATATATATTTGCCTGTTATGTGCAATTATATGTAACAAGTTGTACAATGATGTTGCCTTTTTTTTAATGAAAACAGGGGTAAAATCACAATTAACTCAGAAAAGTAAGGGTATTTTTGCAAGGGCAAAGTTGTCCTTGGCAAGCCCATTTAACCCCGTTAGCTGCTGTTAACAGAGTAGGGGTACACTGAGTGTTCGTTTTTACAAAGCGAGGGTAAAAATGCAACATGACGAAAAGCGAGGATAAAATCACAATTGAGGTTCAAAGTAAGGGTAGAAACGCAATAGCCCCATTCATAATAGAGCAGTTGCGTGCTCGATAGCACCTATAATCCTCGTGCCCAAGACCCACTAGCCACTAGCTAACAAATTCTTTCGCACATTAAAAATACAGAAAAGAACAATTCGATGCTCGATTGCACCTCCAAACCTTGTGCCAATTCCCCCACTGGCTGCCAAATTCTTTCGTACACACTACCAAAGTACCAGAAGAATGGATTGCAACTAGCTCAGCGCAAACAATGCTCAACGTATCTAACCCCTTTTCAGAACAGTAAGCTCCCACCTCCCTCTTTGGGTCACTCACTTTATCGTATTATCGTACAGTATTAACAAAAGGATCTTAAGCCCTGTTCATCTGGCTTATAATCCGTCTTATTCAGCTTATTTTTCAGCCGGAACAGTATTTTTCTCTCACAAAAAAATCAGCCAACAGTATTTTTCAGCCGGCTTATAATTCCAGCCGAACGGCTCCTTAGCGACTTGACACGGGGCACATTTTACCTAGCTAATCTCTAGCATCACTAATGCGAGTGGAAATACTTACCACGTCTCCTCCGCCGGGCGGCGATGGCCACAAGGCCACGACAGCTGCGAACTGCGGAGCAGCGCAAATGCGTCGTCGCCACTCGCCAGGGATCGCGTCGTCGTGTAAAACAAACCAGGAGAGCCATTCACCACGTGCACGACGCAGCCAATCCATAGGTCCTCCTCGTCGGAAACAACCATGCTCCGACGCCGCACCGCATCAGCGCCGTGTCAGCAGCTCGCCCACCCCACCGGCGACCAAAACCAAAAGCGCCTCCGACAAGCCACAGTCGTCAGTCCATCTCACGCCATCCAGCAATCCAGCAAACGGAACGCACGCGCACGAGAAAAAAGAAGGGAAGAAATCGAGAGGAGCCACAGAGCGACGACGGAAAGGCCGAAAGGCAGAAGGAGCCAAACGCGGGCGCGCCCGGGAGAGCGAGCTGCCACGTCAGCGCGACGGTGACCTTCCCCCGGCAACGCCGCCGCCGCGCCCAACCCGGCCGAGGTCGGACGATTAAACTAAAGCCCGTTAACACCGGGGTTTTCTCCGCCCCCCGGAATCGGACCAAAGTCGGCCACACTGCCCAACCCAAACCTCTCTCCGCCCCGCTCTCGCACTCGTGGCTCCCCGTCTCCTCCGCCCGCACTCGCTCGTCCGCGCGCAGGAAGGTTGACCTGTCGAGGGCCGGCGAGCCCGGTAAGTAAGGTAACCACGCTGCTGTTCTCGTGGATTTCCTCCTGGTTTGCTCAGCTCTCCTGCTTCGATTCTTCTTCGGGCTGGGAACTGGGGTAATAATTGGTCGGGGATTCGGGGGTGGTTTTGAGCTGCGGATCAAGCTGGGGCTCGCTGTCGCATTTGCTTGGGGAGGGCGAGGAGATTTCGTAGCATCGGAGGAGTAGATGAGGTGGGGGAGTTGAGCGTTGTTTGGTGCTGACGCTGCGGTTGTGGCGGGGGATTTGACGGGCTGTTAGAGCGAGGCGGTGTTCGTCTCCACGGACACAAAACCAGGTCTGTAAGGAAGTAATCTCCTCCAGTTTCGTTATCTCAGATCCTTCCCAGCTAGGCTCTCATCGCTTGGCACAAGATCAACCTCGATCTATTGCTTCCATGAGGTCCCTTGCTTACATAGTTTGTCAGTAGATTGAGTGCACAGTCGATCGCACTTTCCTCAATTTTTAGCTTCTGAGCTGAAAGGCCTCTTGGCCGAGAGATTCCGATTTGTGTCCCGTCTGTTTCTTGTATGGATGGGAGTATGGGACCGTAGTACCTGATTGGTTACTGGCGTGTGTTATGTGTGCAGATTCACGTGTTAATACTAAGCGTCTTGACTCTTGACACTAGGTAGTCAGCAAATTAGGTGCTGCCGTTTATCGATCTATTTGTCTGAGGTGACCGGGTTGCCTCTGCTGGTTAGGGCTTTTTGAAGGAATTAAACCATAGGATTCCATTGCTTACTAATCTCTTTTCAGCACCAAGGGAAATTTACTTTTGCGCCACCTGTTAAAGTATTGTGGATGCAACACGAGATCTGGTGAGCATGTACCGTAAAGGTTATGCTCTAAACGGGGTTCTATTTTGCAAGGATGCCTTAGGATGTTTTGCAGAGGACAAAGGCCTGTAAAGCCTTTTGGGATGACTTATGGTTAGAGTTTGGTTAAGGGGAGTACACCAAGTACGATCTGTATTTTTACCGGGCAATGAATCCTTTAAATATAATTTAGATTGCCCTAATTCTTATACAATGAACATGATATCTTCTTTTATTAATGGCAGAGTCAAAATGGATGGAAGTACTAGAGGGGGTGGACATTTTGAAGCATTAAGGAACTACAACCTGGGAAGAACTTTAGGTATTGGCACATTTGGAAAAGTGAAGATTGCCGAGCATAAGCTTACGGGACATAGGGTTGCTATAAAGATCATCAATTGTCGCCAAATGAGAAATATGGAAATGGAAGAGAAAGGTATGGTTTCTTATCCAGTCATATTGCATTTTTTGCTAATAATTTTTTGATAATAAGCAAGCTTAATTTTAATGGTGCTTTTGATAATATTAAGACCTGGAGTTGCTTTGATAATTAAGACCCCCTGGATCCTGTTTCCAGCAAAGAGAGAAATCAAGATATTGAAGTTGTTCATTCACCCCCATATCATCCGGCTTTATGAGGTCATATACACACCAACAGATATATATGTTGTGATGGAATATTGTAAGTATGGCGAGTTGTTTGATTACATTGTTGAGAAAGGCAGATTACTAGAAGATGAGGCCCGCCGCATCTTCCAGCAGGTATTTATCATTTTTCTTGTCTAGTTACTTCTAGTGACTTGCTTTTCCGAGTCACAATAGGTAGTTATCAAATAACTGTTCTATGTTGTTGCTTTGCATTAGTGAATTTTGATATTTATGGACATTGCATCCATATTCCTCGTTTGTTTCTGTTGTGTTTAATGTGCTCTCATTGAGTATCTGGATAGTTTTGCCTTGCCTTATTTTTAGCTTCTGACCAGTCACCGTGTTGACTCACAAGCATGATGTGGTAGTTGCTTTGTCTTAGGGTATCCCTATCGCATGTAGTTCAGAATTTTGAATAATGCTTTAGACATTGCATTTTTCCGTGGAGGATATGCCACTTAAAATATTCCTTTTTTCTTTTGTATCTAAATTCCAGGTTTGTCTTATTAGTTTTTTTCTTCTGCATTGAAAAATTCATGAACAGATCATATCTGGCGTCGAATACTGCCATAGAAACATGGTTGTCCACCGTGACCTAAAGCCAGAAAACTTGTTACTTGATTCAAAGTATAATGTAAAACTTGCTGACTTTGGTTTGAGCAATGTCATGCATGATGGCCATTTTTTGAAGACCAGCTGTGGGAGTCCGAACTATGCTGCTCCAGAGGTATTTCTGTGAGTTTGCTGTTATATTTTTGTCCTTTTTTGCACACCATGTTTCTTGATACATAGTGGGTGTTCCATTGCAGGTAATATCTGGTAAACTATATGCTGGACCTGAGGTCGATGTATGGAGTTGTGGAGTGATCCTTTATGCTCTTCTTTGTGGAACTCTTCCATTTGATGATGAGAATATTCCCAACCTGTTCAAAAAAATTAAGGTGAGAAAGCACTTATGTGGACTACAAACCTTGCACCAATTAGATTCTGTTCTGGAGATATGACGATCTACCTGGTTTTACGTTTTTTAGGGAGGTATCTACACACTTCCAAGTCATTTATCTGCTTTGGCTAGGGATTTGATCCCACGAATGCTTGTTGTCGAGCCTATGAAGAGAATCACAATTCGGGAAATTCGGGAGCATCAATGGTTCCAGACTCGCCTTCCTCGTTACTTGGCAGTGCCTCCACCAGACACGACACAGCAAGCCAAAATGGTATATCCTCTGAATTATAAGTGGCTATGCTGCTATTGTATTCTTGTGTCCAAAATTTTCTAATTTTGTCTACTAATATGTAGGAAAAGTATATATATTGTTCATATCAGATTATCATCTATCTATTTTCCATGAAAAATACTTTTATAAGCATGTTTCTGTAGTATCTATTGAACGTAATATTGTATATTGTACAAATCTATAGTTAAAAGCTGTATCTTGGAGTAATTCCTTACTGCAGGTAGTCTGTATAGTAGCACCAATCCACCCACATGTATATCTCATGGAGTACATAAGTGGAGCACTAAATTTTTCATGCATTGTTAGTTTTTAGGGATATTTAGGTGTTTCCGTTGGATTGATTTCTACACTTGTTAGCCACCTATCATTCTTCTCCTGACAATTCTATAACGTTTTCTGACATTGTCATTTTCTGAAGATTGATGAAGATACACTTCGAGATGTTGTTAATATGGGATTTAACAAGAACCATGTGTGTGAATCACTGTGCAGCAGACTTCAAAATGAGGTATGGACATGCATTGTGAGCCTTATGTTCCTTTTGGTCATTTGGTGACTTCACTACTAATTTTTGGCAAATTTTCCAGGCAACTGTTGCGTATTATTTACTATTGGACAATCGGTTTAGAGCAACTAGTGGCTATCTTGGGGCAGATTATCAAGAATCAATGGTTAGTACACATTAACACCTGGGTGTTTAAAGTTTAAACAGAAAAAAAATCTTGAGGGTTTATTTGATCTATTGATGTTTGAATGGTTGCCTCTCCAGGACAGGAATTTAAATCAGCTGGCGTCGTCCGAATCATCTAGTTCTGGTACGAGGAATTATGTTCCAGGAAGCAGTGATCCTCATAGCAGCGGTTTGCGGCCATATTATCCTGTTGAAAGAAAATGGGCGCTTGGACTCCAGGTCGTGCATACTGTTCGTCTTACTCTGCTTTGTATGACCTAGCACTTGTATTGATGTATCACTTCACCAACAGTCTCGGGCCCACCCTCGTGAAATAATGATTGAGGTCTTAAAAGCACTTCAAGAATTAAACGTCAGCTGGAAGAAGAATGGGCACTACAACATGAAATGCAGATGGCTCCCAGGGTTTCCTGAAGTCCATGACATGTTAGATGCCAGCAACAGCTTTCTTGGTGACTCTACCATCATGGATAATGATGATTCAAATGGGAGGCTACCTGCTGTGATCAAGTTTGAATTCCAGGTGTGTAGTAGCTCGTTACACTTAACTGAATTTTGTTCACCATGTAATTCATCATGATTTTTAGCCCATTATTGTCGATTTGTCCATTCACATGTTTTGAATCATTGTTGTAGTGGGGACAGAGCAATGCATTCTCTATTTCTTCCAATCTTGTTGTTTGAATAATATAAGTAAATTGTGTGTTTTCAATCTGCCTTGCCTCAGTCTTTAAAAAAAAAAAAAAGAATTCCTAATACATACTTTTGTGTTTCCAGCATGTGAATCTACAGCACATGCATCTGGTATTTCTAACAAGTAGTATCTGGTGCCAGTTTTACCAAACGAACTTTCAAAGTTTTGATACTTAACATCAGTAGTTAACCATATATTACATCTATCTTGTACTCGTGGTATTAATGCAGTAATGCACTTCAAATGCCACATTCTCTGGCGATGCATTTGCTGACATTGTTTTATTCTTCTTCAGCTTTACAAGACAAAGGACGACAAGTACCTCCTCGATATGCAGAGAGTTACTGGACCTCAACTCCTCTTCCTTGACTTTTGTGCGGCCTTCCTTACCAAGCTTAGGGTTCTATAGTGCTCTGTTTCTCTTCAGAGTGGTGAAAAACTAAGAATAGAGCTCTACCATGTGCAGTTTTTCACTGAGGTGATGAATAAACGAAAGCATGTAAATAGGAACCTTTTTCTCGTCTTTGGACAGCGAACATGTTTGAGTGACTGGTCTTGTGTCAAGCGCCTAAAGGTTGCCTGTTAACTTGTCCTAGGTGTATACTTAGGTTTAGTATATTACTGTCTGCATGGACATTGCTGTTTCTGCAGGCTGTGGCACCGCAGATGGCGATGCTGTACTAGCTATTATGAAAAAAAATTGCAAGATCGGGAGCCTGTTCGCTTGGGATTATCAGTCAGATCAGCCAGTCATTTAGCAGTGTTTTTCTCTCATAAAAAATCAGCCAGATCAGTCAGTTTTCAGCCAAGCGAACAGGCTTTCGCCTTACTGCATGTAGCTATGGTGTGTTGCACTTGAAAATTTTGCAGTTGCTGATATTTTCTTGACAACTACTGGACGCATCTGCAAAAAATCATGCTACTTGATTTCATTTCTGTTACTATTAAATAGATAGACTGCTTGACAATGAATTTACTAATATCTGTTCACTATGAGGCATTAAGATACGGAGTACTTTGTTTATGATTTTTTAATCGAATATCTTTCATGATTGTTGAATAAGCCCCCCCCCCCCCCCCCCCCCCCCCCCCCCCCCCCCCCCCCCCCCCAATTAACAATTTTTGGGGGAAATGTTGCTGTAAACCATCTGTTTGCCACCATGTTGTTACAATTCATTCGTTGCCTGAGACATGCCCTTTCTACGCTGGGAGGGCGTGTTTGGTTTGCAGCCTTGTTTGGAAGCCATTGAGAGACAAACAGATCCGAGCCTAGGCGTCCGAATGCCTGGCATCGCTGCCTCTGTGCCAGGCGTGCTTTACACGATGGGAAGCAAAGAACCCCTAATAATTCCCTAAATACCATTGGGACCAAGAAAATGCATAATTGTTAGAATCTGTAATTTTACGTCTTTACAATTTTAACTCGGGGGTTTGATTCTACGATTCTAGTTAGTAGAGTCTACATTTCTATGATTTTTTTATATTTATGATATTATTATTATGATCTTAACCTAAAGATTTTAGATTTGATTTAGAATCTATAATTTTAACTCAACCTCAGGGGCGGATCCACCAGTATGGCGAGCCCTGGCGGCCGCCATACCTCACCGCCGGCGAGACCCCCCCTCCCCTTCAGCCTCAGCCGTGGCCAGCGATGGAGTCATGGAGAGCAGGAGCACAGAACAGACGTCGTCGAAGCGTTATTTTTCTACTTGGGCCTCTTAACTGGGCTGTTTACTCCATCATAAAGCCCATATTATAGAATGTGAAAAGCCTAGCGGCGCAGTCAGGGGCGGGGGTGTTGATTCAGTTGCTGGCTTGCTGCATCCGATCGGCGAGGCGATCGTGACTGCTCGACTCTCCGTCTCCGCCGCCGCTGCTGGCCGGCGGCCGGCGGTCTCTGCTACCTGCTGCCTGTTCTCTACTGGATGCTGGTCTGCTGCTATCAATTTGAAGCGTTCAGCCTTCAGCGATGGAAGGTTCTCAGAGGGGGGAAAAAGAAAAGGTAAGTTAAATTGATTCTACGCCATAATTAGTTTTCTTCAATTGGTATGTTCATTCCCATCACTTAGAATATGCAATTTGGTTTCATCTTTTAGAGTTTAAAAACATCAATTATGAAATTGTGACATATCTATGGATACATATGTGTATATCGTTGTTTTTTTATGATATTATTGTTTATATTTTATACAATCGCTTTGCCAAAAAAAAATAGCAGTTCAAAGTTCGCCATAGGTCATTTATTGTCCTGGATCCGCCACTGCTCAACCTTGCTCATGTGTCATCTTCTTTCGCTTGCTTCAACTCTGTCACCATTCTAAAGCCAACTGAACTCATGGCATGGGCACCATAAGCTCCAGCTCGAGTTAGCGCAAGCGTTGGCTAGTGTGACCTTGAGAAACTACCCTTGGGGCTGTCATTGGCATGTGCTCTGAGCCTACCATGCGTTCACGTTATCATCCTGTCATTGGGCGGGCTACAACGGAGCAAGCAAGGGAGCAGATGAGCGACATAGGCCACAACCCTCATCTGACATCTCTTACTCGCGGCTCCAGCCATCGTAGATGCATCGAAGTGATTTGCACCCCACTGGTTGGTGGCTAATAATTACAAACATTATTGCACCGGGAAGTTGGAATACATGCCCTCTCCATCATTTTTGGCGTTGTTTGGTTACTTCTTTGGTTCGCTGCCTTCATAGATTCTCCTCTCAAACCCTATCTCCTACTTCACCCCATCAAAAGCTCACCTGGCGATCTCCCGTGTTTGTGGTGAGTCGTAGAAAAGTTTGTGAATACCCCAATCTCAACTCTGCAAGTGAATAAATCAAGATAGTGAAGTAAGAAAAGCAGTTGAAAGAAGCATGGCTTGAGCTTGACCTTTGGTGGTCACTCATGGCTTTGTCATGAAGAGGTAGGTCAATCTTGGAAGTAATCAAACTTCGGGGAACAAATCCTCAGTCATCCATTTGCTTTGATTGTGTTTTGAGTTCTCGTTTTGATTTGTTCATGCCACTTGTTATTAATGACAATATTTGTGTACTAATGATTTCATGTGAGATAAAAGCTTAAGGCTAGTCCATAAGCAAGACTTGGAGCTGCATGAGAACCATTGTGGCGATGGCATGATCATGATATGCAAAAGCTCAACAAAGTGATGAGATGGGAAGTGATGGATGCTAGAAGTGGAGAGGAGGAAAGACAAGTGAAGGCAAAAGTATATGCATAGGTTTTGTCTTTCTCTTTCACTGGTCATGAGATGGTTAGAAAAGTGCAAACGGCCGAGTTGATAGGATAGATAATTGTACTATAAAAGCGCAAATTGAGTTTGCAAATGTGGTTATGTAGTGCCACTTGTGACATTAACATTGCATATGAATTAGGATCGAGTGGCAAGGTGAGATCAAGTAGAAAAACTTAGATTTTTTTAAATGGTAACTAAGTGCTAAAGGTGTTGGTCATCCCGTGGAAGACCTATTGGAGTTATCCATTTGAAAATGTTTGTGAAAAGGAGCCCAGTGGTGTATTTTTACACCCACTAGAGCACTCTGGGGACCACCAGAGCTCTAGTCACTAGTGCCTAGAGCAATGACCTAGCCTCAGCTATTTTCAGTGAAACAACCCTAACTTTCGGTGACACCGGAGAGGTGAGCACCAAAGCTTAGTTCTGACAAGTTTTGGTGCACGGGAGAATTTAAATAGGGGCACCAAAGCCCTCTAGCGACCCACATGAGCTTTGCATTGGAGTGTCGTTATAGAAAGGGTGTTTTGTGCACCTTGGCTGCTAACGCCCACTGAAACTCTTACGTGGCTCTGGAGAGGTAAGCATTGGGCTTAGAATGTTGTACTGGCTATAGTGATTGTTGAGAGAACTTTGGTGACGGCCGAAGCTCTCCAGTGAGGATTGAAAATCTACTGGAAGTTGGCAATGGTTAGTTTTGTGTGTGGGGGGTGTAAAAAGAAGGTGTGGTCAGGCATATTACAACTTGTGGACCCCCTAACTGATATCCACACACACTAGAGCTCAAGTTAAGCCTCCAATCTAATTTGCTTGTTTGTGATTGCATCTTTGGAAAGCTTGGAGTGATCTTAATACATTAGTTTTGAGAGATTTCATTGAGTGGCATTAGCGATCAGTTTGCCCTAGGTTTGCTTGTTACTCTTTGTGGTCGCCGCTACCTAAATGGCTTGTAGTAGAGGAACTCCATCGAAGCACTCAAATTGAAGATTGTGAGGTACTCAAGAGGTGATTTAGGCTCTTGTGCTCATCCTTAACAGAGTAGGCAAAAAAGCAATTTTAGTGGAATAGAGGTGTTGAGAGTGCCTAGATATTGAGTCGGCTTAGAGATCAAACCCTCAAGTGGATGAGCTTTGGGGGATTGAGTCTTGATAGAGAAGCTATGATCCTAGAACTCACCTCAACGTTGATGTAGGTAACCGGCAAGTTACCAAACCATGGGGATATATATTTGTGTCTCGTTTTGTGAGGTATTGCTATCTACTCTTGTGCTTTACATTGTGCGTTTTCAGTTACTAGAGTAGATATATTAGGACTTGTCACCCTATGAAGCAAACCTAGCTAAATCTATTCAATTATAGTGACATATCTTAGTTCATATCTTAAGACCAAAATTTTGTAGGTTCACAAAACACTATCTAGAGTAAAACTAATAGGGCCAACTTCGGCTCTAACCTTTTATCTAGTTTTTGTGCTTGCAAGAAATTTTAATTAGGCTATTCACCCCTTTAGCAATCTAAAGATTCTTTCCCCACTCGATATATTTGGTCGCGTGCGTTAGTAAGTGCAGGTACTTTATGGATTTGCTAATTGAAATATTAAAAAGAACTTCTCCAAATCTGTTTAATCTAGAACTAATTACATTTAGTTTACGTTTGAGTTTACTGTGTATTAGTTGGATATCCATAAAAATGCAGATAATCCACTCAAATATCCTCAAAAGTCAAACTTTGTTAGGTAAAAGTGCAAATAATCTACGTGAATGCATGGATAATTTGTAAAATTTATAGATAATATGTTCTATGCGGATAATCCGCTCAAATATCCGCAAAAGTGAAACTTTGTTAGGTAAAAGTGCAAATAATCTACGTGAGTGCATGGATAATTTGTAAAAATTATAGATAATATGGTCTGACTAATTCATTGTAAGTTCTGCACTTGATTTTTTTAAATTCCCACTCATTCCTGTCTAGGGTATTTTTATCTATTGATGGCACCACAACTATGATGCATCTAGACCCAGCATTACATGGCATGTGAAATAACTATAGACTATTTAGAGGCTTAGAACAGACCCCAACACTCCACGTTGGCAAAGCAGGGAGACGGTGGCTTAACACGTGTTAGAGGATTGGGGAGTATACGACGCCTCACCTGACAAATGTATAGAAGCACCAATAGAGCTATTTACTAGTATCTGCTATGGCTAAGCACGTGTTTTCTGAATACCACAAGATAGGTAAAGTGACAAGGTCACAGGAGCATGGAGTGGTGGGGCCAAAAAGAAAATAGATGATGTACCATGAGTTGGGAAGATATTGGCGTCAATGCACCCACTCTTACTGGCTTCAATGCATCCACTCTTATATTAGAGCTTTTTCTTATGCTATGGTAGTATATTTGTCTACATTGGTAGTGCTCTTATATAGATATAGACCAGCTAGTTCACATAGTTCTTCCATTCCAAAATAAATCACTTTTCGATTTTATAAAAAAAATCAACTTTTGGTTATGAAGCTAGACAAATACTTGTCTAGCTATATAACTAAAAGTTGATTTACTCCGTGAAAATGTAGAGGCTATTTGGATCAAATGAATTCTAAAAGAATTAACATTCCTATATTTTTTTTCTGCTATAGCAGCATTTGGAATGGAGGATTAATCACTTCCTTTCCAAAGGAAAGATTACTGTCCCTATATGTTTTGGAGGAAAACAAACATTCAGTTCTAGCTCTTATTTTTCTTTTCTTCTTGAAGTCCAAAACAACGAAGCACAATAACATGTGTCTGTTGGCATGCAAACTGGTCGGAACATTGTACAAAAGTTTAATGATATACTCACTCCGTTCTAAATTATAAAACGTTTTGATTTTTCTAGATTTATAACTTTTGCTATAGATATATGTTATGTCTAAATACATAGCGAATGCTATGAACATATAAATGCCAAAATGTCTTATAATTCTTTTTTTTTTTTTGCGACGAAAGAAGAATTATATTAGATAGTAGTTGGGTACATCAGCACGTTACAAGTAATCTGGATTACACAAATACCAGAAATTGATTTTTATCTAAATTATATTCACGCTGTGAATAGCTCCAGATCTCGGGTAAGTTTGACCACGTCTTTTATTCATGCATTTCAAACACCAATGCTTCAGCAATTCTTGTGTTTTCCGTTCCTCTGTTTTAACACCAATGTTTGTTCATGCATTTCAAACAAAAGCCGAAAACTGAAGTAAAGACAGCGTTGTCCCTCGCAGACTCGCAGTTGGGCGCTCCGGTCGTATACTCCTCGATCCCCCGCAACTACCTAGATCTCTAACCCTCGCCGTCGCCGCAGCCGCTTCTTTCCCGATCGCCGCGGCCATGGCGAAGGAGTTCTCCGTGCCGCCGGTGGTCTTCACGCCGTCCACCCCGACGCACCGCCGCCACCCTGCCCCGGGTGTGGGGGCCTCCCCTCCGCCCGCGTTCGCGCCGCCCCGCCCCTCGACCTCATCCGCCGCCAACCCGCTCCCCTTCATGTCGTTCGATGTATCAGCTGCCGCGGCCTCCTCCTCCTCCGCGCCACCCCTCTTCGCGGGGCCTATCGGTGTCGGCGGTTCCGGCGCATCCTTCGAGGACGAGCCGCCGCTCCTCGAGGAGCTCGGTATCAACACGCGCCAGATCTGGCGGAAGACGATCTCCATCCTCCACCCGCTCCGCTCCGCCGACCCCTCCCTCCACGCCGACGCCGACCTATCGGGACCGTTCCTCTTCCTCCTCTCCTTTGGACTCTTCCAGCTCCTCGCGGGGAAGTTCCACTTCGGGATCGTGCTCGGCTGGGTCACCGTGGCGTCCCTCTTCCTCTACTTCGTCTTCTCCATGCTCTCGGGTGGCCGCCGCGGGGACCTCGATCTGTACAGATGCGTTAGCCTCGTTGGCTACTGCATGCTGCCCATGGTCATCTTCTCCGCTGTCTCCCTCTTCCTGCCGCGTGGCGGCGGGCTCATATTTGGAGTAGGGATGGCGTTCGTGATATGGTCAACTAGGGTCTGCACCAGGCTGCTAGCAGAGCTTGCATCCAGCGGAGACGAGCACAGGGGCCTCATCGCTTATGCGTGCTGGCTCGTCTACATGCTCTTCTCGTTGCTCGTCATCTTCTGATACCGTTTATGGTATGGAAGGTATGCTTGGACAACTATACTAGACCATGCAAATATTTAATTTTTATTATTGTTGTTATATGCACCAGTGGTTACAGTACAACAATAGTTCACTGTGTAAACCTCTAAGGTAATCATTTTAACTCTGATGTAGGTGTTATACATAATTTTTGTGATTTGAGGAGAAATGAAATATACATATGAACATATTTGAGTGTATACCAGTTAACTAACATTTAGCCACTACAATCTTGATTTAACAAGATATGAGTTTGTATGCCACTGGACACGGCGATATACCAATATGCATATAAAATAAAATAAAGATGCCAAATATTACATAATATAACATTATTTAGGGCATGGCATTCAGGCCATCAAGCAACCAAGACCCTAGTTGCAATAGCTGGACTGTTGGAGACAGGAAATCGTCCGCTTTAACCACCATTGGTAGATAAAATGCATTCAAACTAGTTGCCATGATCTGACAAGGGCTCTTATACAAAGCGAATGAGTGATGATAGGGTTTCAAGGTATCACACGTGTACTGGTGAGGTATCTCAGGACTATCTGGGTTATTTTTATTATTTGGAAATTGAGTGAACTTTTGATACTGTTAGCAAAAGTGTTTCAATTGATTAGGGCTAACCCTAGAAGGGTAGCTATATAGGTTCCATACATGGGCCATATGGGCCTTAGCCACATGGGCCTAAACACATACTCCAACACCCCCCCGCAGTCTGAACTACCGGCGCAGCGGAGTTCGAGGCTGAACAAGAAAGAACACACACAACCCCCCCACAGACGCAACTAGCCACCGGTGATGTTGAGGCTGGAGCGAAACTCGGCGAAGGTCGAGGACGGGAGGCCTTTGGTGAAGATGTCCGCGAACTGGGAGGTCGTCGGAACATGAAGAACCCGCACCTCGCCCATGGCCACCCGATCACGGACAAAATGGAGGTCGATCTCCACATGCTTCGTCCACTGGTGCTGGATGGGGTTGGTGGAGAGGTAGACCGCACTGACGTTGTCGCAGTAGATCAGTGTGCTCCGGGAGGGTGGAGTGTGCAACTCAGCCAGCAGCTGGCGGAGCCAGGCGGCCTCCGCCACGCCGTTAGCAACGGCGCGGTACTCCGCCTCGGCGCTGGACCGGGAGACCACCGGCTGGCGCTTGGACGACCAAGACACCAGGTTGCCGCCCAGGAAGACGGCGTAGCCGGAGGTGGAGCGGAGAGTATCCGGGCATCTGGCCCAGTCAGCGTCGGTGTAGACGACGAGGTCGGTGGAGGAGGCCCGGTGGAGGAGGAGGCCGTAGTCGAGTGTGCCCCGGAGGTAGCGGAGGAGGCGCTTGAGAGCCAAGAGGTGAGGCTCCCGGGGATCATGCATGTGGAGGCAGACCTGCTGAACTGCATATGTGATGTCCGGTCGGGTGAAGGTGAGGTACTGAAGGGCCCCGGCAAGACTCCTGTACGCAGTGGGATCGGCCACCGGTGGCCCCTCAGCCTCAGACAGCTTGCCCTGAGTGTCGACCGGAGTGGAGCAGGGGTTGCAGTCAGTCATCCCAGCCCGCTCCAGAATGTCCCGAGTGTACTGTCGCTGGTGAAGGAGGAGCCCGGCAGGACGGTGCTCAACAGTGACACCGAGGAAGTGGTGGAGCTCACCCAGATCCTTCATCGCGAACTCTTGCTGGAAAGCGGTGATGATCCGGCGGAGAAGTGGCTCGCTGGAGGCGGTGAGGACAATGTCATCAACGTAGAGCAGCAAGTATGCAGTGTCGGCTCCATGGTGGTAGACGAACAGGGACGTATCAGACTTGGCCTCCATGAACCCCAGGGTCAGCAAGAAGGCGGCGAACCGGTGGTTCCACGCCCGAGGTGCCTGCTTGAGGCCGTAGAGGGACCTGTTGAGCCGGTAGACCATGTCAGGACGGGTGGTGTCGACGAACCCCGCCGGCTGACTGCAGTACACCGTCTCAGTAAGAAGGCCGTGGAGGAAGGCGTTCTTGACGTCCAGCTGGTGGACGGGCCAAGACCGAGCAAGTGCCAGCGATAGCACGGTACGGACGGTGGCCGGCTTGACCACCGGGCTGAAAGTCTCATCGTAGTCGACGCCAGGGCGCTGAGTGAAACCCCGGAGGACCCAGCGAGCCTTGTAGCGCTCGAGAGAGCCGTCGGCCCGGCGCTTGTGGGTCCAAATCCACTTGCCGGTGACGACGTTGGAGCCTGGCGGCCGGGGCACCAACTCCCACGTCTGGTTGGCGAGTAGCGCGGTGTACTCCTCTTCCATCGCGCGGCGCCAGTGAGGGTCCAACAGGGCGTCGCGGACGGAGGAGGGTACCGGAGAGACCACCGCATCGCCGGTCGAAGCCTCGAGGGCTCGAGGCGGTAGGGTGCCGGCCGCGTGTCGTGTCACCATCGGGTGAACATGCCGCGGGTGTCGGTGCAGCAGCGGCGGGTGGTAGACCGGCGGGACACCACGAGCCGGCGGAGATAGCGGCGGTGGTGTCGGTGTCCCCGGTGGAGAAGGGAGCGCGAGCGGCGGCGGCCGCGGCCTGCGCTGGTACACACGTACCGGCGCGGCGAACCTCGACGGAGGTGCCGGGGCAGGTGCCGGGACGGGATCCGGCGTCGTCGACCGACACGACCCCCCCGGGGCAGCAGCGGGGGACGAAGGCTCCGGGTCTGCACCAACCGGAGAGGACGGGGCCGCGCCCAAGGACGACGGGCACGGACCTGCTGGGGATCCGGGACAGGTCGGCCCGGCGCGCGGCGAAGCGGTACCTGCAGGAGACCACGAAAAAGGTGGCTGGACCACCGGGTCAGTGGGAAACAGGGAGGGTGGGTCAGGTACCGGAGGGGTGGTGGTGCTAGAAAAGGGGAAGACGGACTCATCGAACACCACATGGCGAGAGATGAGAACCCGTCGGGAGGTAAGGTCAAAGCACCGGTACCCCTTGTGATCCGGGGAGTACCCGAGGAAGACACAGAGCGTGGAGCGAGGGTCCAGCTTGTGAGAAGAAGTGGCAGCAGTGTTGGGGTAACACGCACACCCAAACACGCGGAGGTGATCGTACCGAGGCGGGGTACCGAAGAGGGCGTGGTGAGGAGTGGGAGCGGGGCAGGCCGCGGAAGGAAGGCGGTTAAGAAGGTAGGTGGAGGTGTGCAGGCCCTCAGCCCAGAAGCGAGCGGGAAGAGAGGCCTGAAACAGAAGGGTACATACGGTGTCATTGGTGGTGCGAATCATCCGCTCAGCCTTGCCATTTTGCGAAGAGGTGTATGGACAAGACATGCGGAGCTGAACACCGTGAGAGAGGAAGAAATCGCGGGAGGTGGAGTTATCAAACTCGCGACCATTGTCACACTGGACGGCCTTGATGGGGAGGCCGAACCGTGTAGACACCCAAGAAAAGAAGTGAAGGAGCGTGGTAAACGTATCTGACTTTGCACGGAGAGGAAAAGTCCACGAATAATGCGAAAAATCATCAACAACCACAAGATAGTACTTATAACCGGAAATACTCAGAATAGGAGATGTCCATAGGTCGCAATGTACAAGATCAAAAATACGGGCCGCATGGGAAGTAGAACTAGAAAACGGAAGACGAACATGTCGGCCCAATTGGCACGCATGACACAGTTGCTCATCATGAGCTCGAGTACATGGAAGACCGGAGCTACGACTGAGCTGTATCAGGGCATCACGTCCAGGATGGCCGAGGCGCCGGTGCCAGGTAGTAGAGGAAGTAGAAGCGACGAAGGCAGCTGACAAAACGGGCGGCGAAGAAGACGAAGGAGCCGCCGGAAAGCGAAGAGTGTAAAGGGCCCCGGTGCTGTCACATCGGAGCAGAGGACGCCGGGAAGCCAAATCCTTTACAGTAAGACCAGAAGAGTCAAATTCCACAGAACAAGAATTGTCAGCTGTAAAACGTCGAATAGAAAGAAGATTATGAACCATAGAAGGAGCAACAAGAACATCAGGAAGACGAAAGGAGCCATGAGCACCGGCGGTACCCACAGACGAGACCGGAATACAAGAACCATTTGCGACCATAATGGACGAAGGAAGAGAGGAAGAGTGAGAGTGAATCGACGAAAGTATACCGGGGTCAGGAGTAGTGTGGTAGGTGGCCCCCGAATCAGCGATCCACTCGGGTCCGACCGGAGGTGTCAGGCCCATGGTGCTGAACGAGCGAGCCAGGGCCGCCTGGTCCCAGCCGGTGACCCCCGGTGGAGTCCCGGAGGGTGGAACCCACGGCGTAGCAGGGAAGGCGCCGGGTGGAAGACCAGCAGGAGGAGCTCCGGTGAGCATGGCCACTGGTGGGCGAGTGTCGGCTCCGGGGGCGTGGTAGGGCCACATAGAGATGCGACCGGACCACGGGGTCTGGAACGAAGGCCATGGTGCTCCCCCGTGTGTCCCGGCCGGTGCCGGAGCCTGGGGGTGACCGCCCCGGCCACCCCCGCGGCCCCCTCCACGGCGACGACGAGAGCCACGACCCCCCCACCTCCGCTCGGCCCGGAGGGAGGAGGGCCCAGGAGAGACGACGGTGGCGGTGGAGCGGTGGACCGCGGTGGAGCAGACGGGCGCGGCGAAGAGGCAGCCAGGGCCGTCGAGGAGGACGAGGACCCCGCGGAAGTGGTGGATCCCGGCTGGAGGCCCTGCGTGAGCTCCTCCATGACGAGATCGTCGCGGACCTCCAGGAAGGTGGGGAAGGGCCTCTGGCGGGTGATCCACGTCCGGAGGTGGGCGTAGCGGTCGCTGAGCCCCCGAAGGACGTTGAGGACCAAGATGCGATCCTCCACGGGCCACCCGAGGTCGCCATGGGAGTCGGCCATGCCCTTCATCCGACGACAGAACTCGCCAACGGAGAGGTCGCCCTGAACGAAGGTGCGGAAGCTCGCGTCAAGGCGCAGAGCCCGGGCCTCAGCGTTGCCCAGGAACTGGCCCTCAAGGGCGAGCCACGCCCGGCGCGCGTCAGGAGAGGTGCGGACGAGGTCGTGGAGGTCCAGAGAGATCGTCCCCAGGATCCAGGAGAGGACGATGCTGTCCAGACGTAGCCACGACGGGGTCTGGACGGCGACCAAAGCGTCGACGAGGACGTGGTCGTCGAGGGCGTAGCGGCGGAGAGTGAGGAGCACCAGATCCCGCCAGCGGGCGTAGGAGGGCGACTCCGGCTCGAGAACGACCGGCACGAGGAGGCGAATGTTCTGGACCCCCCCGGCCTGGTAGTGTAGCTGCGCCACGAGCGGGTCAGCCGGGTCGTGCCAGAGGACGGCGGTGTGGGCCACGCGGCGTCCCGATGAGTCGGAGGAGGTGGCCGCAACATCCTGGGAAGCGGGAGAGGCGAGGAGCTGCTCCGCGTCGGCGATCTGGCGTGCGAGGGTGTCGGCCGCGTTGCGCTCACGCTCCCACACGAGGGCAGCAGCGCGCACACGAGCCTGCCCCTCCGCGGCGGCAGCCCGGGCAGCGACGAGGGCTGCAGCGAGGGCGGATTCCGGCCCCGTCCTGTTGAGGGGCGGCGCCGTTCCAGTGGGACACCCCGCAGCAGCGTGCAGGAGCGGGAGGGGCTGGAGGCCGGCTGCAGACGCGGCGGGATCGAGCAGTGGAGGGAGGCCGGCAGGCAGCGGCGGGTGGAGAGCAGCAGTTCCGCCGGCGTTGAGCAGGTGGAGTTGCTCCGCCGGCGGCTGGAGGGCCGCTGCAGCATCCCCCGCGGGCTCCCCCACCGCGCCAGGAACGGCAGCCATGGCGCAGGCGGGTCCAAGCCCCATGGCAGGTGCCGCGGCCGGACTACGGGCGGCGGCAGTCGCGGGCGGAAGACGGGCGCCGGGTGGAGCAGTGGCCCAGTGAGGTGGAGGAGCGGCGGCGGTAGCAGGCGCGCCCGGAGGAGCAGCAGGCGCGGCCGGAGGATCGGCACCAGGAGGAGCAGCGGGCGCGCCCGGAGGAGCGGCGCCAAGAGGAGCGACGGCCGCACGAGCAGGGTCCACGATCTGGGCCCAGGAAGAGGAGGAGAGGGGAGGGAAGGAGGTGAAGAAGGAGGGAGGTGGAGGTGGGGCGCCGGCCATGGCGCCGGCGGCGGGAGAACCACCGGCGGCGGCGGCGGCTGGGAGGGAGGAGCGGTGGAAACCTAAACCTAGGCTGCTGATACCATGTTAGCAAAAGTGTTTCAATTGATTAGGGCTAACCCTAGAAGGGTAGCTATATAGGTTCCATACATGGGCCATATGGGCCTTAGCCACATGGGCCTAAACACATACTCCAACAGATACGTCTGGGATACGTATGCGTGGAGTGTCTCATACCGGTACGTGAGTTTTGCGAAGTATCTACGTTTCATAGTTTGGAAGTTTTGCATCTTCTTACTTATTGTAATTGATTAGTAGGTGTTTGAAAATTACTTGATGACATTGTGCATGTGAAAACAAAATGCAAAAGCGGTAGCAGTTCTGACTGATAACTGATAGTAGACCTGCAGAGTCAGGCCATATACAAGATAAGATCAGGCTCTGAATTGTAAATGTAGTCGATTATTTGGTTGCCCAGGGATTACAAGGTAGTTTTATTCTTTGCGCTGCATGATTACGGTTGAATAATTCATCTAGCTATAGATGTTTATGGCAATGAAATTAGTACTAGCAAGATGGAGGTAATGCACCGAACGTCAAATGAGGCAAGTTTGTGTAGCTATTGGAAACTAGGATGTGTTGTATGCCACTGGAAGTTTTTTTTTCCTACATAAATTTGGAACACCTTGCATGCCGTTGACCACTTCTCTAGTCTTAAAGGCTGTTCAACTGCTCAGCATCAAATACATGATTGTAATTCATTCAAGACTGTTTTACAAGTGTCATTGGAACCAATGCATTGGTTAGCAGTGTGATAGTGATGTTCACACGTTATAAGTGATAATTCTGTTCAATCGAATGACAAATCGCTGGTGGATACTATCTGCAAGTGTCATTTAGAACTGGAAATTGACAAGTTGTTGATAAATGAACCCAGTGATGTCCCTAAATCGAATGACAAATTGAAGACGCTTTAGAGTAAAATATTCAACTCCTTCAGCATGGAGGGCTTTAACATAATTAATAGATGCCTTTTATCTCAGTGGCTGAAGATACTTATGTCTTTATGCAGCTAAACAACTTGGTAGTTCTGAATTCTGATATATGATTAACTGTTTTTATCATTTCTTTCTTTTCGTATAGTATTACAGTGGCTGCAGTGGCGGTAGTTGGTGGTGGTTGTCCGGTCACCACCATCTGTACTATTATGTCTGTACCCTTGGTAAAATTTGTGCCAACATGTGGCAGCAGCTCAGCACTTCTTGCACGATCCCCTCCTTATTCCCCCGTGGCCTGTCTGTCCTGGAAGTCAGGGCATTTCCTTTTTCCTCTTCTCTTCCTTATCACCCACTCATCTCTCTCCACTCTCCTCATACGATGATGCTTGTGGCTGCTATCCGTTGAGCTCGCTGGTTTGAACATTTTTTATGGTGTCCAGTTGTCCACATTGACAGCGCTATGATGTCAAACACCTTGTGTTGATTTTGATTCAGTGGCAGCTGCTGCTCAACTCAGCATGTTGTAATGGTTGCTTGCTGCTGCTGCAACTATTGAAATGACCTCCTTGGAGTGTTTAGCCTGCTGCTGGTGCTTAATCTGGCTTGGGGGTGGATGGATTTTGCCGTCAAGTGTCCTCATATGGTGGCTGGCTGCCACCGCAACCTTGTCACGCTGCGGGAATGTAAAATCCTATCCTGTCATTGTATAAGGCAACAAAAAGTTGAATAGGGTGGCTGGCGGTTTGGGGTCGTGCTTGTCGATACTCTCTAAACCAATGGTGGCACTCAATTATGGCACTTAGTCCAGCTGAGATCCAGTCTCTGTTTCTCCTTATGCACTCTAGGGTCAATGGTCAATGGCCTCAGCTTAGGTCACCACAGTGCTATGTACCACCATTCCTCCACACTCGATTGGGTTCTACTGTCAGTGAGCCCAGATCATGGAGGTCCGGAGCTGGATTGGCCTTCCAAGAGTATAACTGAATGCTCTTATTTTTACCAGTCTTCGCTAGGTTGGGTCTTTTGTTGGTGAGCTCTGTCAGTTCAGTTGTTGGTTGTTGGCTCATGTTGTCTGATCCCTATCAGAAACATGGAGGTGGGTAGCAACTACGTTTCACTTTCTCAAACTGTTAAAAATTGTAATTTCGTTGCCAAGGTAATGAAATTTGGTTTTACCGTGGTGGGAAAAAAGTGAATGCTCTTCTCTTTATTGATTGCTTAGTCCTCTCGTTTAATGGAAATCGTACCTTTTAGCACAATTGGCGATGTGGTGAAGTGTAAGCATATGAAAATGGTGAACATGTTGGAGCACAGTAATATTTGTTATCTGCTAGCACTTTTGTTTTGTACTTGTGTTTGCAACTTTGTGCATTATGAAAACTTTATATTGCTTTGGATTGCTTTTTCTTGCTACTGTGTACAGATTTATAAACTGTGTTTTGTTTCCTTTCTGTGCAGATTATGTTCGTAATTTGTTTAGCGGATGATGTGGACAGCGGACTGCCTTTTACCGAGTGTTTTTGCTGTGTTGTTGCAGAACTACATACAATCTGGCCAGTTGGGGAAATGTTCTGTAGTGATCTCTTTGTTCCAGTGGGCATGGTTGGTGTTCGGTGTAGATCTTGGTAAAATGAAGGCCTCGTTTAGTTGGCCCGATTTGGGCAGTGCAAAATCTGCACAGTAACATGTTCTGCACTGTAGCATTTCGTTTGTATTTGTGATTTTTTGTCCAAACATTGATTAATTAGGCTCAAAAGATTCGTCTCGCAAAGTACAACTAAACTGTGCAATTAGTTTTTGATTTCATCTACATTTAGTACTCCATACATGTGCCGGTATTTTGATGTGATGGAGAATCTTCTTTTTGCATAGTGAAATTTGGGAGAAAATTTGACATCTAAACAGGGCCGAAAATGAAATCGAGGTCCAGAAACAGCAAATGTGCAGTAATTAGGTTTTTGCTGAAGTATTGGTGGAAATCTCACTTTCTAAAGGGATTGGTCGTGGTCGGTGCAAATCTTGTTTATTATGATTACTTACCACGACTTATATTTTTTTAGATCACCGTGGTAATTTCTTTTCTTTTCACTGTTCATTTGTCAGTGATGCATTTTGGCAGAGATAATTGTTCTATCTTTAGGTATCGTGGTAGTTACTGAATCATCATAAATGAAAGGAACGTTAGTTTTCTTTCATTTGTTACAAGTTGACATTCGCATTGAGATAGAAAAATATGTTGTTTGCAATTCGTTCTATTACGCATGGCACCATTTTCTGGGTCATATGGGAAAGGGCTGGCATTATCTTAATTGCATTTCTGGTTCATATGTGAAAAGGCTGTCATTATCAAGGAAAGGATGTGTCATTATCCATTATTAAATTCACTTGTTGCCCTTACATTATAGGATGGTTGCAACTTTTAAGTTACCCGGGAAATCTTTGTTTGACTTGTCACCTCCTGGTGCCCTTTTTTGCTTTTCCCATACGGCTTGCTTCGTCCCACGATCACTTTTTGGGAAGTTATAAACGTTTGACTAAATATATATAAGAAATTATTAAAGTTAGTTTAAAAAATATATAGAAGAAATTATTAATAGTTAGTAATGCAATAAGTTATTAGATTAATCGTTGAATGTATTTTCACAACAAACTTATTTAATATATTTAATAAAGAGATAAATGTTGGCTGGCATTATCTTATTTGCAAAAGGAAAAGATGTGTCACCATTCATTAAATCGGTAAGAATACTAACGCCCATCTCGCCCCCATCCACCCCACTCCTGCCTCCCGTCTAGGCCATAACGACCTCCTTACCCACTGCTTCTCTACCCTATCTTGATCCCAATTCAACCACCTCGTTGGCGACTCATTGTCCTCGTAGCCGGCTTCACCCAAACATTTCCCCTTCTAAGGTTGTTGGCCATGGAATTCTCATGAAAATCTAAAACCCTAACCCCCAAATCATAACCATTGCTGCCTTGTCCACCGTCCCTTGTCGCCACCCGATCCGCCTCCCCTTCCCTAATTTCGGTGGCATCCTCCCATGTGTGTTATCTACTAGATCATTTTGTACGGTAGCATCCATTATCTCTCGACTACTCCCTCTGTCCCATAATTCTAGACGTTCTGGCAGCCGAGCAAATAGTCTAGGTTCACCGTTCAATGCATGTACCTGGACGCAGCTGTATGACGTATTCAATGTTTTGTTGCTGTACTGGAGTAAGATCTAAAACGTCAATAGATCTGGGACAGAGGGAGTAGTTGTCTCGCATCCAACGGCCACGCCATCGAATCTAGACGCCAGGCAAGATATCCGCCGAGACAGATGACTGCCGAATTTTAGGTTTACAAAGAAGCCGTGGTGCTGGTCGGGCCAACTTGTCAGTTAGGCTATGCACAATGGCAAGCAGTGCCCAAAAAAAGCCTGGCCCCACCACTTATTTGGGCATCATGCTTCACAGGCTGCAACTGGTGGGCATCGCTCGACACCACTTCAGGCAGGGATGAAAACGGATCGGATACGGACGGATATCACTGATATCGTATTTGTTTTCATATTTATGTCCGGATTCGGATTCGAATACGGATAGTATAAAAAATATCGGATATGATATGATTGGATATCGACATCATAAATATGTGATTTAAATATTCGGATACGAATACGGTATCGGATGTTAAATATCCGAACTCGGATACGGACGGATTAAAACCCCTCTAAACGAATTCGGTCTCGAATACGGTCAGAAAATATCCGTACCGTTTTCATCCCTGACTTCAGGACCCACCGCATACCCACCATGCAAGCAAAATGAAATAAAAAATAGAATCGACAACGTCCTCTTTCCTCAGCTCCCATGGACCGTCACTGCCTGCTCCTCTTTCCTTGTTGTACGGAATGTTATTTTATCGATTGGGCACCGGTGGGCTCCGGTGCAAGTATGTGCGCCGCTCCCCATTTTACTAGCATCACTCGAAGTTAGCTTCACTAGCTGTAATGTGAAGAGCAAAGCCCAAAGAAGACAAAATCTTCTTTTTCTTCCCCCGCCATCACTCAAGGGCAACACTGCAGAGGGCCTTATCACACAAGTCGGAGAAAAACGTGAACGCACACAGATGCAAGCAGCCAAGCAGGTGCGTTTAAGAAGAACCAGGGCGTGTTTAGTTTCTCCCGAAAATTTTTCATCCCATCACATCAGATGTTTAGACACATGTACGGAGTATTAAATGTAGATGAAAAAAATAATTAATTACACAGATTACGATAAATTTACGAGAAGAATTTTTTGAGCCTAATGAATCCATGATTTGACAACTCTGTGCTACAGTAACATATGCTAATAACGAATTAATTAGTCTTAATAAATTAGTCTCAAAGTTTTCAAACGAGTTATGTAATTAGTTTTTTTTATTATTATCCGAACATCTCTTCCAACGTTCCTTCCAACGTCCGATATAACACCCAAAAGTTTTCACCCCACTGGCTAAACCACACCTCAATCAACGCGGTACTTAACCAACCGGCAGTTCCCTCGCACGATTCGTCCACCCTCCAAATCGCCCTGAAACCTCGCGACGCGAAAATGCCCAAACGAGACAAAGCAGCTTCCCCGCGCGCTTCCCCACCCCACACACCTCCGCCGGGGACGGACAGCGAAGCCGAGGAGGCAGACCAGGCGGGGGCGTCCGTGGCGGAGATGGGGACGTACAAGTGCTGCATCTTCTTCACACGCAGGTTCGCGCTCGCCGACACCACCACGCCGGAGGACGTCCGCGCGCTCTTCTCCCGCTACGCCGGCGGCTCGCCGTACATGCTTGCCGACGACCTCCGCCGTTACCTCGCTGCCTGGGGAGGTGCCGACGGCGAGGTCCCGGAGCAGATCATCGACCGTATCCTGCAGGATCGCAGCCGCACCCCGCGGTTCGGGAGGCCGGCGCTCACCGTTGACGACTTCTTACACTTCCTCTTCTCCGAGGACCTCAACCCGCCCCTCCGCTGCTCCAAGGTAAGTCCACCCGGAAGTTGCTCGATCCCCAATCCATATGCGGCTTCATTCATTGTTTCCACTGGCTATTGGTGCGATTGCTGGTTGCGGGGACGGATTATGCCATGTGACCAAATCAGTACCGTTTGCAGATCACATAGGGATTTGTGAGCTGCTCCTCATATAATGCCTGTGTCAGTTCAACATTTTGTGGATCACGAAATGGGACTTGTGAATGTGAACTGCTCCTCATATAACGCTGTGTCAATGGAACATGTGCAGCAAAGAGCACAATTACATAGTCCATTTATTTTGTCTTTCTTAGCGTCATAGCTTCATAGGCTTGACGTTATGGTTCAAAGTGATGTCTCTATCAACTAATTAATGCATCTCTAATGTTGTCGCATACTCCCATTGCCATTGGTAATTTTGTGTCATGACGTGCCATGCTTAGCAAGCTCAGGGTTGAATGGTGATATATATATACTGCTTTGTGCTTTGGGTTTGACTGATAGATGCACTGTTTCTTCATAACAGTTCTGAATTTCGTAATTAGCTAATATGTTGGCTGTTGCTGTCGAAGGAAAAAAAAAGTTCTGTTGGCAATTATCTGCTGTGGCTAGCATGTGCAGCTCCATTATTGATGTGCGATTTTAATGATAACCCTGCACTCCATGAATTGTTTGACGTTAAATACCTTTTTCCAGGTCCATCAGGACATGAACGCACCGCTATCACACTATTTTATATACACTGGACACAACTCGTATCTGACCGGTAATCAACTCAGCAGTGACTGCAGTGATGTTCCCATTATCAAGGCACTGCAAAGAGGTGTTCGTGTAATTGAATTGGACATATGGCCAAATTCTTCTAAAGATGACATTGATGTTCTCCATGGAAGGTATATATCTGCACGCATTGATACTTTGTGCATTCCTTTCATGAGGATTTTTTTTTGTGTGTTTTTGCACACCATCTTGTCGAAACATTATTTCTATACTGAAAGCTGAAGCTGCCATGAGATGTGTTGCCTGTGATTTCATTCACGTTTTCACTCTTGATAGGACACTGACTGCCCCAGTATCACTTATCAAATGCTTGAGATCCATCAAAGAATATGCTTTTGTTGCATCTCCCTATCCTGTTATTATAACACTAGAAGACCACCTTATACCTGATCTTCAGGCGAAAGTAGCTAAGGTAACTGCATTTCTGTGAATGATTAATATATGGCAGGTGATTCTAGTGTAGCTACTTCTGAAATTTTGTATAGATGGTCCTTGAAGTGTTTGGAGACATGCTGTATTACCCTGAATCGAAACATCTTCAAGAATTTCCTTCACCTGAAGCTCTAAAGGGGCGTGTCATGCTGTCAACGAAACCCCCAAAGGAATATCTTGAAGCAAAGGGTGACACCACGAAGGAGAGAGAAATTGAGAGCCAGTTTAAAAAGGGAGAAAGGGAAGAAGCAGCATGGGGAGTAGAAGTTCCAGATATTCAGGATGAGATGCAAGTCGCTGACAGGGTAGGGATTTGCTCTTTTCTTAATCCAATGAAAGCTGGTAACGGATCTTTCAAAAAAAAAATCTGCTACATTTTACCGTTTGTTTACTTAGCGTGAAAGTTCTGTTCATCAATATTTACTACATGGTGTTCTGGCAGAATGATGACGATCTATTATACCGTGAAAGAAGTGCGGATGGTGATGATGAGAAGAAAACGAAGCATGTGGCAGCAGAGTATAAACACCTCATCACTATCAAGGCAGGAAAGCCAAAGGGTCCTCTCGTGGATACCTTAAAGAACGATCCTGACAAAGTTAGGCGACTCAGTTTGAGTGAGCAAGAACTTGCAAAAGTTGCAGCACGTCATGGTCCCAACATTGTGAGGTTTGTTTCCCAAATATATTTTGATTGTTCACCAATGTTGGAGGAGATATGGCATAATACTGTCACAACTACTTAGTTGCCCACTTTTCCTCTCATACTGAAGAGCTCTTCCTGTTTGTTCCAAACAGCTTCACGCATAGAAATATGCTGAGAATATACCCAAAGGGAACCCGCTTCAATTCATCCAACTACAATCCATTTCTTGGCTGGGTGCATGGTGCTCAAATGGTGGCATTCAACATGCAGGTCTGACTGTAATCTGAACAACATATTCTGGCCTGATTGAACTCCAATAGTTCGCAACTTTCCTGTTAGGGTTTGGATCAATATTCACTTTACCACATTTGTACCGTAATCTTGTTTCTAATCAAGTTTCATTTTACCATTGTGGTCATGTCTTGGTTGTTCAGTTGGTTCATGATTTGGTATACCGTGAGCTTTCTTTTTAGCAAATCATTAAAAGGAAACCTGATTAATTAGTTTAGGGCTGTAACATACCCAGAACTAGTTGCTTAAGCATGTGTAGAAGCTGCCTAATGTCATGAATACCTGATATATCCATTTTTTTCTCCAGGGACATGGAAGAGCACTTTGGTTAATGCATGGTTTTTATAAAGCCAATGGCTGTTGCGGTTATGTGAAGAAACCAGATTTCTTGATGCAAACTTGTCCAGATGGAAAGGTGTTTGACCCGAAGGCAGATTTGCCAGTGAAGGCAACATTGAAAGTAGTGTGTTTCTTCCGCTTTTTTTTTTTCTCTCTCTCTCTCTATGGGTTTCAGAAATGTGTTGATTTGGTAGTGGTTTGCAGGTCAAGGTGTACATGGGGGAAGGTTGGCAAAAGGACTTCAAGCAGACACATTTCGACACATACTCACCTCCAGATTTTTATGTAAAGGTCTGTTCACACATTGCGCCCGTGCCAATGTTTAGAAGTCAGCGACGCCTATAGATCGTCCGAAGCACAGTCACGCCAGGCCTGAAACTTGAGATGCATTGTTAATTTGGTTCGGTTCGCCAACAGGTTGGCATCGCCGGAGTTCCTTTAGACTCGGTGATGAGGAAGACGAAAGCCGTGGAGGACAGCTGGGTGCCGGTGTGGGAGGAGGAGTTCGCCTTCCCGCTGACCGTACCGGAGATCGCGGTGCTCCGCGTGGAGGTGCACGAGCAGGACGTGAGCGAAGACGACTTCGGCGGGCAGACGGCGCTGCCTGTGGCGGAGCTGCGGCCAGGGATCCGCGCCGTGCCGCTGTTCGACCACAAGGGGCTCAAGTTCAAGAGCGTCAAGCTCCTCATGAGCTTCGAGTTCGCGTAGCGTCCTGCAGCAGAAAACGATTATGCTGCCATGTGCGTCGATCGATGTACTTTTGCAATAGGAATCGGCCTTTTCTTTTTACTGTTATTATTAGGAGTTGTACCGCTGACGCGCCTTTAACCTGCCGGTGCGCGACAAATCAACGCGCGGAGGTCTTGTCGAGCTCCACCTCATCTGTTAGGACGAATCGTACGGCAAGGAGATGCAGTGACCAGTGTACCAACGGCGCGGATTGGACCTAAAATATCATGTGGATAAGAGTGACCTGGAAACGAACGCGAGTGAGGCCTGAACTGGCACTGGCAAGCAGAACCAAAGCACAAAGCAGGCAGTGCCTATGTTGATGGGTGCTGCGGCGGCCGCATCCACCTGCATCAGGTCCGCCTCACCTGGCCTGCCCCGGTGTCGCGTCAGGGCGCAGGCGACGTCGTGGGCCGGAGGCGCCGAGGCGCTGGTGCGGTCGGGTGCGGTGAAGGCCGTGCGGCCGAGGGACGCGGCGGAGGCGCTGGGCGCCGAGGGGTTCCGTCTGCTTGACGTCCGGCCGGAGTGGGAGCGCGCCCGCGCCAGCGTGCGGGGCTCGGTGCACGTGCCGCTGTTCGTGGGGGACGATGACATGGGCCCCGTGACGCTGCTCAAGAAGTGGGTTCACCTCGGCTACATCGGGCTCTGGACCGGCCAGGGCTTCACCAAGATGAACGACCGCTTCGTCGAGGACGTCGCCGGCGACGGCAGCAAGGACGCCAAGCTTCTCGTCGCCTGTGGCGAAGGCCTCAGGTAAATAACAACACCACGCAAGTGTGCGATAAGAGATGCGACGCTCGTACATGTAACAAAGCTAAACTTATTCATCATTGCGTGGAGTTCGAATTTCAATTCGCAAGGTCGTTGATCGCGGTGAGGATGCTGCACGACGACGGGTACAGGAACCTGGCGTGGCTCGCCGGTGGGTTCAGCAAGTGCGCGGACGGCGACTTCGCAGACGTGGAGGGGGAGAGCAAGCTGCAGTACGCCACCATCGGGGGAGCGTCCTACATCTTCCTCCAGATCCTGCTGCTTCTGGGAGTGGTGAAATGAGCCACGAGTCCTGCGCATTGGCGCGGCGCCGCCCGCGCCCACCCGCGCACGTAGTTTCCTTGTTGTTACGCCTTCCTCAGCCGTTGGATCTGGTCTGTTTTGCTTTGATAGTACTCTTACTACCATTATCAGATGTACTTTGCATAGTTGCCTGTGGTGACAGAACAGTTAGTAGCAGTAGAGTTTATCGCGGCTGGACTACAACAATGCCACGACGAAAAATGTGCGCATATATATGTGGGTGGCAGTGGTAGAGATATAGAGCTACTGAGCTAGGCCTAGGCGCACACACATTTGACGTTCCTATCATCCTATGAATCCTATCTCGCGTCCCTCTCTCCACGCTGCACGCATCCGTCATATTACTAAGCAACTACTAGTTGCCTATATAATAAACGGGCCAAGACGATCGGCTCGTTGCGGCCCTAATGTACATGTTCAGGACCGTCGTAGGCCCATGGAAGCCCCTTAGTCCTACTCCCACCACTAGAAGGCGGCTTCTGCACGGCTGAGAAGTGAGAATGTGAAACAAAAAGAAAAGAGCAATTGTTTCTGTACCGTGGAAACTGGAAAGGCAGTGCAGGGTAATAGAGGTTGGATCCGAATTCTGGAGGGGGTTCAGTGCAGGTCGACTCGACTATAACTCTGGCTAAGTAGTTGCCCTGTCCAATAGACGTGCTGTGTTTTTCAAGCACATGCATATTTCTGGCCTGCTTATGCGCATGTAGCTAATGGAGGATTAAAAAAAATAAGTTAGACGAACTTCTCCTATTATCTTTATTTCATCTCTAAACTATTTCTTTCAACCTTTCATGGGTACCAATTCGCAGAAGGAACTCTATGCTTCGAGTGGCGGTAGCGGGGCTCGAGCCCACCCCACTTCGGTGCTAGATCCGTCCCTGCATGTAGCCATAAGTCATGCATCTTTTTCCTTTGTTGAGAGCTATACAACAGGATTGTATTGTTCGTTACTACAAAATGCGGTTTCACAGGTGGTTGAAACACATTTCCAAAAGCGGTCATCTTGCCCGCCTCAACTACATGGCCGCTGGAAATCAGAAATTATAGAGGTGGGCGTAATGCTCGCCAGTCAAAGTTCAATTAGCAGAGGCGAGAAGACGACCGCCTCTGTAAATCGATAATTTTTTTAAAAAGGCTTCCTCTCATCATGAAGCTCGCTGCTGCTTCACCATCGAGCTGGTCGTTATCTCACCCCATCGAGGCCTAGCACCGAGCTGTCGAGCTCCATCACAAACGCACCATAGCCCGGAGCCACACCGCCATGAATTAAGCACCGTGGATCTGCTCACCCTTGCCATGGACGCCGTGGATCTGCCCACTATGGATGGTGCAGCTCGTGGATCGGCCAAATGCGGCCGCTACGCTTAGAGAGGAAGCGCGTGCATGAGGGAGGGAGAGAAGGTCATCGTAGATCATACCTCGAGAAGACCGCCACCAAAGGGGGCTACAGCTCGCATGTGCCTCCACACGCCGTTGTCACCTGGTGGTGCGAGGTGTTGATAGGAGGACCCTTCAAACCTTGTCCAATGCATATGTGTCGTCTAGATAAAGCACACATTGCATTCAAGGATTCAAAGTGCTTAAAGACATGTTTTCTTTACTTTCACCTAGATTAGGGGGGAGGGGCTAGTGGGGCCACCACGGGGTCCACGCGATGCCCCTAGGGGTTGGAAGACCCCGCTTGGGCCCTCCTAGACTCACTTCTTCCATATTTGCTTCCTACACATGTAAGACTCTAATACAAGTGGGATTTTGTTATTTAAAGAAAATATGCTCATGCCATGCTCATTTCCTTTTATTCTGAGGTATGTTGATGGTATTTTCATGGTGTAAAACATGTTGTAATGACCATCAATACTTTTTTGATGAAAAATTACCAATAGATTAAGATTGGTGATATTTGGTCTAGATGTGAGTTGGTTTATGCAATATGAATGGTTCTTATACATGTGTGGATTAATTGGTAAGATTTATTGCAAGGTTATATGCTTAGGGAATATATGGTGCAATGCATTTAATTGCATATGTATGGTTAATGGAAGGTGACATATATTGGAGAAGGAAATGTATTTGTTTGTCTCATGTTGTGTGGGCCAATGGAGTCAAAGCCAGATAGGAATGCTGGATAAAGTAATTGTTGATACACACTACATAGGGACATGACAAGAACCATGGATAGTTGAATACAACTGTCGGTGTTCGGAATCACCGGCTAGTAAATTTCTATTATTGCGCATTTAGGCTCGGATGGTGTGCAAAGGGGACAAGAAGATGTATATTGGTTTGGGCTAAATATCCCTACGTCCAGTGGCGAGCTGCTCGTGTTACTTGCACTTGGGTCTATGGTAGGGGTTACAAATGGTCAAGAGAGAGATGAGCTCCTAGGTCTCTGGTGAAAGTGAAGTAGAGTTGAAGTGCCTTTGGTTCGTCGAGAAAGGATCCCCCCTGAGTCCCCAAGGTCCAAGGGCCTCAGGGGCCAGAAAAATCCTCTCCCAGACGGGGTGCCAGTCCTTCCCTTTTATAGGCCAAGGGAAGGTCATGCGCACATGAGGGAGAGGAAAAGAAGAAAGAGAGAAAAAACCGATAGATCCCGTCTCGAGTGCCGCGCCGTCCTCCCCCTTTAGTTAGGGTGCCCTAGTACTGAAGATGTTGATGGAGACTCTCCATGTTGCGATGTCGGTGGTGATGGAGATGACTCCATGTTGTGGCCCTGTTTGCTGCTGGTGCCATGCTCGGGCATCGTTAGCCAGTCGTGGCACCCCGTTTTGCCGTACTTGGCGCTATGAGCGATGTGGCCCCCCAGGAATGGCTAGTCGTGGTTACAGGTCATGTCGAGACATGCCCACTCCCATCCAGTGTCAGAAGTTTGACTTCGGCCTCGAGCTTTCATGTTCATGGTAGTAAAGGAGGCAGAGCATCCACAGGATTTGCGCCCTTGCCCAATGGCGATCGCGCGTCCTTAGGGTCAGGCGGGATGGAGCTTCCTCCCTTGGGGTCGGGCGAGGCGTTGCTCGCTCCCAAGGGGTCGGAGGTGCCGAACCTGCATCCTAGGGGTCGGGCGAGTCGGAATCTACCCTCTGGGGATCGGACAAATCCGCGGTCATGTCCTCTGGCCGTTCGTTTGATTTTGATCATTGGGGAGCATGAGTTTCACTTCTTTGGGTACCCTAAAATTGGTACCTAACAGTAGCCCCCGAGCCCCTAAGTGATCCGGAAGGGATCGCTCGGGGGACTTTTTCGATTGTCCGAGGGTGCGCACGAACGCACCCGGTGGGTGTAGCCTCTAAGCCTATGGAGGAGTGAATTACTCCTTCAAATGCTTTTTTCATATGGGAAGACTCTGGGCGTTTGTTGCGGCTTGCCAGGGTTCCTCGGTTAGGTTGTAATGGTTGATTCATCGTTTGTGGGCAACCTCGAATCTGGTCGACTTGCGAGCCTAGGTCACTATTGATATTAAATACGCACACGAAGAAATTCAAGAGAAATAATCCGCAAGCGCACAGATATCGGTGAGCACGGATATCTGCAAGGAGAAAGCGTGCGATGACTAACCCAATCTTTACTATTACCCTTGGGCCGCACTACAAGGTGGTGAAGATATAAGTGATTAGAGAGAACTACGACGACAGTCTGGTTCCAACCTATAGCAAGCTATGATACTATTGGTCTAAGGGAAAATACCGATGGAAAAGAAACACCATAGAGGATGCTTGACTAGGGTACTTAAATCCTACCAAACCTTCTAACGGGAGGAGGGCTACAAAGGTAACAATGGGATTGTCACTTCCCACGCTACTACACACCGATCCGGCCAGATAGGGGGTATCTATGAGTATTCCTAGCCCAAGCACCACGCTTACGCTACTAATGATTACTCTATTCCCTACGCGAAGTGAATAAAGTAAACTCATAAACTAAAGAACAATAATAACAACGTACTTACTTAGTATTAGAAGTTGAATTGCCGAAGAATCCTAGAACCAAGCCTCGGGTTAGGAGACTTGACCCCGTAGATACAAGCTTTGAGAGGAGACACCGACAGGCCGGGCTTCCTCCAATCTTCTACCTCCACTCTAACTCTCTTAATTCTAGAAGAATAACACTAATCTCATATAGAGACTACAAATCTAAACTCTCTTGTATGTGCCCTAGAGAAAGATCCATTCAAGGGACCCCTCTCAGGCGAATTCTCTCTGGAAAATATGAATTAAGGTTTCTGAACTCTCTCCTCCAAGGGCCAGGGGCCTTGCTTCTATAACCCCTAGGAAGCACCACAGCCCTCGGATCAAACCGAGCTTGATCAATGATTATTATTCATCCTCAAAGGCGATGGAGGCAGGATCCGCGAGGTGGAGCCTGATTGGTCACCTAGGTGGGATGGCCGCCCCTAGGGCTGGGTGCTCGCCCCTGTCACAGTGATAGGTGGGTCCTACCTCCTAGGGTTTGGCTTCCCGAACCTTCTAGATTATACTTTTTCCATCCGTGACCCTTTCTCTCTATGTAAACCTGACATGTGGGCCATCTTTGATTAT
Organism: Saccharum hybrid cultivar R570; assembly: GCA_038087645.1. Taxonomy (NCBI): domain Eukaryota; kingdom Viridiplantae; phylum Streptophyta; class Magnoliopsida; order Poales; family Poaceae; genus Saccharum; species Saccharum hybrid cultivar. The sequence goes on along the minus strand of JAQSUU010000043.1, from coordinate 982,468 downwards.
TTTTAGCTGGCACCCTACAGAAATAGATATTCACCAAAACTCATGGAATTCTGTCAGTTAAACACCTAGTCTATGGTGATAATTAATTTTATAGCATTCTTTTATTTAAGTTGATGGTTAAAAATGATAGTTAATTACCATCAACAGTCCCCGAGCCCCCACGCGAAGTAGGGGTCTAGCCGAGGGGTCGACTCAGCTTATGATCGTTCTTCCTCAAGCGTTTTCTTTGGAAAAATGGAGGGGTTGAGCCGTACCATGCTTTTCCTCATCGGGCGAAGAATAGCGCTCGGCGAGCTGCTAACGGAACAGTTCGAGTGGGGCCCCCATTCCCGTTCGCGGGGATCCAGCACGGGTCAGTTGGTGACCGACTAAAGATTCCTAATGGCCAGTCCATATAGTTCTCAGGTCCGTTCGACCGGTCCTTAGTGCTCGTCGCCTTTCTCCAAGGAAAAACCATAGACCGTGTGTGGCCAAGACCCTAACATGAATCAGGATGCCCAGGGCGCCCGTGCATCGGTGTACTAGCCATGAGCGAGCCCATCTCTTTCCATCCCTCACTCTAAAGGGCGCCCTAGAGCGGCCGTTGAAACCGTCGGTGGGCCAGCCTTCGAACTCCTAGGCCATCATGGGTCGTAGGAGCTTTTTTTAGCTCCGTACCCTTCTTACCTGTAGCGGCTCGTGGCCCACCGGGGTAGACGTACCGTCATTCGACGTGTCCTTTGAGGGAGCGACTGGGGATGGTGTGTGCACAATTATCGGAGGGGCATGATGATGGGACGTGACAGGCACATAAATCTAGGTGGACGGTTCACCTTCCCGTCCCGCCTCCCCCTATAAGTGGAGAGCCTCGCCTCCCATTTCTGGTTCGCTTAGTCTTAATCCGTGGCATCCGCTCCCACGCCGCCAGCGCCAGGATCTGCTGTTCTTGCCCTGCCACCGCCGCTGCACCACCAGTGCTAGAGTTTCTCACCCTCCTTCCTTCATGGAGTCGTGGCATTGCTTTGACATCCTCTGCTAGGCGAGGATGGTGGTGAAAGAGTGGATCGTGCCCAGCGACGAGGAGGTGCCGATGCTGCCCGACGGCTACATCATCTCCTCCGTGCCATTCCATGAGAGCGGGCTTGCGGTTCCTCCCACCGACTCTTCCGGGGGCTGCTGCACCACTATGGCTTTGAGCTACAACACCTGAACCCTAACGGGGTTTAGCACATCGCCGCCTTCATCACCTTGTGCGAAGGGTACTTGGGGGTAGAGCCCTACTTCGAATTATGGAAGTATTTCTTTGCCGTTTCCCTGCAGAAGAAGAGGGAGAAGAAAAGGGAGGACCTGCCGATGCCGATTGGATGCGCGAGTATCCATCTCCAAGGCCACCGGGCATACGAGTACATGGCCACCGCCCTACCGAACTCTAATAAAGGGTGGCACAAGCAATAGTTCTACCTGAAGAACGACGTCGACGCCCCTCTGTCGACCTTCACCGGTCGCTTGATCGAGGAGACACCAGAGTCATAGGGATGGGGCCCCGTCGACATGGAGAAGAGGAGGCTGGATGACCTCCTCAAGGCCATCACGCTTCTGAAGCGCCACGGTCTCCACACTATCGGCGTCGTCAGGGCGTACCATGCGAGGAGGGTGGCGTCACTGATGGTGCGCGTGCTTCCGTTGTACCTAGATGACGCTTGAGGCGTCACTTGATGGGATAGTGCTTTCTTGGGAGCCATTCCACAATAGCGAGATCAAGCAGCGCATCTGGGAGGAGATGGAGGTGGACATCGTCAGGTTTAAGTTCCTGATTCCGGGACACCCCATGATGCGCCCGGAGCCAGGCTTCATCAAAGTGGTATGCCTTTCCTCTATTCCCCCTTTTGGCCGACCTTTCTCTGCCTGCCTAGTTCTAAGTGCCAAAACATGCAGCCTGGCTTCGCCACCCGAACCTCTAATGTGCCACTATTGGCGGACACGGTTGTGAGGGCGGCGAATCGTGCCATGGCTGAAAAGACTAAGAAGAAGAAGGACGATGAGAAGACGAGGAAGGCGAAGAGGGAGAAAGCAAGGCTGGACCGGGGAAAGCAGCACCAAGGGTCAGAGGAAGAAGAGGACGAGGAGGAAGAGAGTGACGATGAGGAGGAAGACGATGAGGAGAAGGAAGGCGATGGCACCCAATGGGGCGCGCCATAGGATGACACCACGGACCCATTCCTACCACAACTGATGGGCGAGGACCTGGGTTCATCCCAGCGGGCGCCAAGGCTCTTCCCGTATCACGCGGAGGGTGATGGGCTCTCAAAACCATCGAAGATAGGCCATTCCATGCCATCGGGGCCCTCCAAGCCGAGGGAGGGCTTGAAGCGACAACACGTCGACGAGGGCTAGTTGGGGTCAGGCCGGCCGGCCCCAAAGTGTCACCGTCTAGTGGCGTCAAGGTGAGTTAGAATTCTTCACCCCTTGCTTTGATGAATCTCATCGACGACTAAGCGTCGCCTCTCCAGCAGTGTTAGTGGACGTGGGGTTCCTTTGCAGCTCACGCCATAGAAGATCCTCACGCACCGGCCGACCCTCCAGGAGCTGGCCGATGTTGCGCTAGAGGCAAGGAGGGTTGGCTTCGGGGCATCCTCGGCGTCATCTGTGAGAGTGCCACCGACGGTGGCGGTAGCGTCCACGGAGCAGGCGGAGGAGGGCATGCATGAGGCACCCATAGAGGGCATGTTGCAGCCAGGCACGGTTGTGACGCTGTAGACGGAGGCAGTAGCGTCCATGGTGGATATGCCCCGACTGGGCGCGGCGGCCACGTCTTAGTAAAAGACAACGCGTAGAGTGTCACCGCTCGCGTGGATAGAGTAGGGTGTATCTGAGACATCCGCTGAGAACATGGCGGTGAGTCAGGCATCCGTGCCTATGCCACCCACCTTAGCTGCCACTGGGTAGACAGTTTCAGAGGAGGTGTCGTCGTGGGAGAGGTTGGCATCGCCTGGCGATGGCGAGGGGCCGTCCCGGGTTTTGGTTCATGTGGGCAGCGAGCCGCACATGTGGGGAGGTCCCCGAATCTAGTGGGCCGAGATGCAAAGCCCTGAGTCAGCATTCTTCATCGTTGATGACAAGGAAGAGGCAAGAGACTAGGGCACTATCCAATAATGGGTCGGGCTTTTGGTTCGCTCCCTGACTACTACGTTGGATTCGCTCTGCGACGTCGTCGCCCCGGTCGATCAGGTATGATGTGTTCATGCTCCTGTGCTCCATTCGTTCTTCGTGTGCTTCTAACCCATGTTTCCTTCATAGTCCCTCATGGAGCACAGCCGTGACAAGTCCCTGTTCCTCTACCGCGAGAGGGACGTTTGGGACCGTCTCGCTGAGGAGGTATGGCTGCGTAGGGAGCTGGCAGTGCAACTCGCTGCCACTCGCCAGAGGGTCACCGAGCTCACCCCTGCCGCTGAGGAGGTGGCCAACCTTTGAATCAGGGAGGCGAACGCCAGTTGGCACACCATCGAGGCTGAAGAGAAGGTCACGACCCTAATTGAGTAGGCGCACAAGGATGACGCAGAAGCCGAGCAGGTTCAGAAGGAGTGGGATGATTTGCTCCGCACCGTGGCGGGGCTCCATACGGAGTGCGACTCGACCCGGTAGAAATGCGATGACGCTCATGGGTAGGTCAACGACCTCCTAGGCGAGGTCAAAATGGAGAGGGGCCTGAAATTGAAGGCCGAGGACGTCTTTGCCGGGCTCACCGTGGAGGTTGCTCGGGACAAGTCCAAGATCCATACACTGGAGATTGAGGTGTCCCGACAGAGATGGGAGATAGATAAACTTCAGTCGGACGCCACAGGTGAGTCCTCAGGTCCCGCGTCATTCCTCCTCCCGGATCTAAGGTGCCTTTTTGACACAGTTAGTGTAATGGCTTGGGCAGGTCTCGAAGATAAGCTCGCGGAGGAGGTGGTGAAGAGCCGAGAATTGGGTGGCTCCCTACAAAAGGAGCATGATGAGCATAAGGCCCTGCGTGTCACCGTTGGCCTGGCTTACGATGACCTCTCGCTGACCCCGAAGCAAGAGGGGATCTCCCTCGTGGTTCGTGCCACCCGGATTATGAACCTAGCATGTGAGACCATGAGGCTTGCACTCAGCTTTGGCGTTCATCATCGTTTGCGATCGCCCGTTCTCACTATGAGAACATCGACTTGGTGGCGATGAGAAAGGCTATGCGCTCGGCTACACCGATTCCTAGGTGGATGAGATCGAGAAAGTGATGGACTCTCCTGTATGAAATTTAGTGAATCAGATAGAGGATGAGATTGTCCCTAAGTGAGCAGAGGCATGGTGCCCAGGGGCTTGTAATTTGAACAAGTGTTTTGTATTAAGTTTGACCAAACAAACATTTAGCATTTGTTGTTTAAACGCCTGCCCATTTTTTAACGTAAGAAGGTTGACGCGATCCGATCCCTCCTGACGCTAGGCTTAGAAAGTTGAAGGCACGGGCGACAAACTCTGATCACACTAGTGAGCAAAGGTACGATAGCCACCGGAGCGTAACCCCTTTGCAGTCCGACCAGTTTTACTCTGGGTTTGTTCCCGCGACCCTTATATCTGAGTCTTAGCATAAGAAGGGGTTGGCTGCAAAAAAGTGTTCATGAATACTAGTCGCTCAATGACTTTCCTAAATGAGGCCTGACCCCCGACCATTGCCGGGGTCAGGCGATGCGATCCGATTTGTCCCAACGCTAAGGTTACAAGGTTAGAGGTGCGGGTGACAAAGACTCTGATCACGCTAGAGAGCAAAAACACCTTAGCCACTAGGGCGTAGGTTTTTCGCAGTTTGCCCAGTTTTACTCAGCGTCTGTTTTCTGCGGCCTTTTGCCTCAGGTCTTGAACATGGGAAAGGGTCGGATGCAAAGAGTGTTCCTGAATGTGTGTGCTCCCTTACCAGCCCTCGAGCGGGGCTTGACCCCAGGCCGTTGCTGGGGTCAGGCGGTGTGATCCGATTTGTCCCGATGCTAAGGTCACAGGGTTAGAGGTGTAGGCAAAAAAGACTTTGATCATGCTAGAGAGCAAAAACGCCTTAGCCGCTAGGGCATGGGTTTTTCGCGGTCCACCCATTTTTACTCAACGTCCATCTTCCGTGGCCTCTTGCCCCGGGTCCTGAACGTGGGAAAGGGTTGGATGCAAGGAGCGTTCCTGAATATGCACGTACCCTTACTGGCCCCTGAGTGAGGCCTGACCCCGGGCTGCCGCTGGGGTCAGAGGTCACTAAAAACTGAGGGTATGACAATGTGACCGACAAGGGAAAGTACTTCTTGGTTTTAGAAACATGATTTTACCATAGGTATGTTACAACTTGGAAGAAATTAGAGTCAGAAACAATGTATCTGGTAGACATCTCACGCGTCGACGAAGAGTTGGCCCCCGATGCCCTTGAGCTTACAGGTGCTCGGTCAGGGCACCTCTGTGATGACATGTGGTTTTCCCTACAGTGGAGAGGCGGATGCGCGTGCCATGCTCAAGATGGCCGGCGGTCCTGGTAACATCACGCAACCCAAACAGAAACGCATGTGAGGGCATCTCGGGCGAGATACGTCGAGGAGAGCATTTCTCTCCTGGCGGGCCGTGTCATGTCATTGATAGGAGAAAGAAAAGTGACGCAAGTCTTCCTAGGACGACCGGGGTCCCAGGTGAACTGAGAGCTGGCGTTCCAGATGCGTATAGTCAGAGTCGAGAGACCGGTTGCTCCCGGGGGCGCGGGGGCTCCGGAGCATGCAGCTTGTAGCTTCTCAAGGGCCTCGACAGTGACGTCAAGGCCGGTGGAGCACAGAGGCTAGACGAGGACATGAGCCCGCACCCGTCCTCCCTCCGTTGTGGAGAGGAAGATTAGAGTCCCAAAACACGACGTACGCCTAGGTCTGGCTTACGCCGTGGCTAGCCATCCACGGCCTGAGTGTGATTATCGAAACACGCAAAATGCCCCTACCTAGCGTGCCAACTGTCGGTGTTCAGAATCACCGGCTAGTAAATTTCTATTATTGCGCATTTAGGCTCGGATGGTGTGCAAAGAGGACATGAAGATGTATATTGGTTCGGGCTAAATGTCCCTACGTCTAGTGGCAAGCTATTCGTGTTACTTGTACTTAGATCTATAGTAGGGGTTACAAATGGTCGAAAGAGGGATGAGCTCCCAGGTCTCTAGTGAAAGTGAAGTGGAGTTGAAGTGCCTTCGGTTCGTCTAGAAAGGATCCCTCTTGAGTCCCCAAGGTCCAGGGACCTCAGGGTCTGGAAAAATCCTCTCCCAGGCGGGGTGCCAGTCCTTCCCTTTTATAGGCCAAGGGAAGGCCAAGCGCACATGAGAGAGAGGAAAAGAAGAAAGAGAGAAAAAACTGAGAGATCTCATCTCGGGTGCCACGTCGTCCTCCCCCTTTAGTTGGGGTGCCCTGGTACTAAAGATGTTGATGGAGATGTCTCCACGTTGCGATGTTGGTGGTGATAGAGACGGCTCCACGTCATGGCCCTATTGCTGCTGGCGCCATGCTTGGGCATCATTATCCGGTCGTGACGCCCCATTTCACCGTGCCCGGTGCTGTGAGCGACATGGCCCCCCTAGGAATGGGCTGTCATGGTTATGGGTCATGTCGAGATGTGCCCACTCCCATCCTATGTCAGAAGTTTGACTTTGGTCTCGAGCTTCCATGTTCATGGTAGTAAAGGAGGCGTGAGCCTCTGCGGGATTCACGCCCTCGCCTAATGGTGATCGCGTGCCCTCAGGGTCAGGCGGGACAAAGCCACGGTCATGTCCTTTGTCCGTCCATTCTATTTTGATCGTTGGGGAGCATGAGTTTCCCTTCTTTGGGTACCCTAAAATTGGTACTCGACAACAACAATGGGGTTGACCAAGTCATAAGTGAAGTAGATGAAGAGGGAGATCACGAAAGATTTTCCAACATGGAGGATGTCAAGACGAGATGATAAGCATCAATAAGGTTGATAGAGTTTATACATTGAGAGCATAAAAGGTGGCTTCACAAATGGAAGGTGATGCATGTGGTACCATTGTGGTAGCCTGCATCCAAGCAAAGCTATGTCATAAGAACTTAGGATGTCTTTAGGACACAAATAGGATCGATGATATATGTTGTTGTAGTGGAGAGTAAGATGTGTCTTAGTATAGGGTCATTTCGGATGTCAAAATGTCCAAGAGGATAAGAGAGGGAGATGGTTAGTTTTGTTGATGTCCTAGGGCTTCGTGTGGGAGTCATAGATAGAGAGGGTGAGGAGGAGAAAGATAGAAAATGTTTTAGTTTCATGCATTAGCCTTTAATCTTGCCATCATATACATGGAGTGTGCAACATACCAAGTGCAGAAAATTATAACAATTGCAATTGATTTCTTTGCCATCTTATACATGGACCGATGGACCAAATGTACAAAACTCATAGCAATCGCAAATTGATGTCTTTGCCACTTGACATGGAGTGTGCAATAGACCTGGCATAGAAAATTTGGTCCATCCTATTACCTCACTATTGACGGTCACTAACGTCAATTATAAACCGTCAACATTACATGTATATATGCTTAATTACATCATCAAACATAGGTATAGGAGTTTAAACTAATAAGTTCCACGAGTTTTGGTGCTCTCACTTATTTTGTAGGACATTTAAATTTTCACCGAATAAAAGTATTTCAAATGATGAATTGGAGTGCACCATTACGAAGAGCTCGCCGAGATGATGGAAATGGATATATTAGTTGCTATATTTGGAGCCCAGAATCAAGAGATATTAATTCTGCATCAAAACCAAGTTGAGAAGAATCTAGAAGACACAAGAAGGTGTGCCTCTGAAGGGGGCCCCACCTGGCATTGAGTCAGGTCGACCGACCTAGGTGGGTCGCACCTATTAGCGTCCTTCACAAGTCGGTTTTCCACCGTCATTGAGGTTCAATCTCCGCCGTTGCTTAAGTCAGTTTGATCCGAGAGTTTGGTTTCATCCCACCGGCCTATATAAGCAGCCTTGTACCCCCTGAGGCAGAGGCATCCCTGAAATCCTAATTCATATATCTCATTTAGAGATCAGGGTACACTAGGAGGATTAGTTCTTAGACTCTCCAATGTAGTAGATTAGTAATTCAGGAGCGAGGATCAAGTTCTGGATCTAGTCTTGGAGGCTTGGCAAAGCCTTGTATCTTCACTTCTTCATCTTGTAAGACTTGTTCTCAATTTATCATATTCTTATCTACATGGCTATGCTTACTTTGAATATATATATCTTGCTTAGTTAAGTTTATCAATACTTTTGTGTACGGGTTCATAGAGCGTCTAGCTTGCTATAGTTTATCGATTGGGCTAAATAGCCTCGCCTCATGTAAGCATGGTGCTTACATGATGCTTTACCTATGAGTGCATCCTGTTATCTGGTTGGGTGGTAGTAGCAGGAGGTGACAGCCCCGTCTATCCTTTGTAATCCACTCCGAATTGAGAAGATTCTTAAATTGTAGGATCGTAGTCACGTTGGGAGAGTTATCCATTGTGGGTTCTCTACCATCTAAGTGGCGTCCCGAAGTGCACAAGAGTAGAGTTAGTCTTAACTTAGTTGGATACATATATACTTTAACCATGTAATAAGAATGACATAGGAATCCACCTCACCCGAGTTAACTAGTTTACATTACTTTAGTGACCTATCCCCTGAGTGTCATTATGCTTAACTCCTATCATCACATTTATCCCCTGCTCTAGCTAAGTTGGTATGTTAATGATTACTCCTTTGCCATTACTCAATAAATCTTTACTCTATTATTTTCCTGTGGTAAAATATAAATAACGATACCTGAAATACTCCTGGTAAAATGTTATAATGGTATTCTGTACGCTTGCGAAATCCTTTATATTCTATTTGCGTTAATAAATACCAATACTCACTGTATTACTGTTTGTGTATTTCCTTTTTGGTGGACTTCTAGAGTTGTTTTTTGTCTCCCCCTTCTTGTGTACCTTTGGTCCATTGCAATTTTTGTGGAATAGACGGAATATCTTCTCTCTCAATATATATCCATCAAGTTTAAATTTTGTTAAAAGACTTGAAAGTGTTATCTAGTTTGCCCCACTCTGTGCATTCAATATACTTAAAATCCCTATGAGGATTTTGGATAAGTTTTTATGAGTAGGGGTGAAAATAGGATGAATAAATCACAGCTCTTTAACCGTACGAAGATATATATAATATGCAATGAAATAATGTTTGTATAATATTGTCTATGTTTGCTTCGGACTACGAAAAATATGCAACATGATATTGATGAGTAGTATGTGTTCATAGTATAAAATGCTAGCTGTCACTAGAAAATATATTGGGAATTCACTTAATAATATTTGTATAGAAAGGTAGACTAAGATGCAGAGTAAATAAATGATACAATAATTGTTTTTATTTTATGTTTTAGCAATCACTCGCCCTTGTACACACTCTAATTGCATCCTGATAGCTAGTCTAATAAAATATTATATTTGAATACACATAAACTGAACAATAATTTAGTCTATCTAGCGAGCTTAAAGCTTTCGACAATATCCATATCTGACTATGACTCCGAGAAAATAAATATGGGATAAGATATAGGATGGAGAAACAATTATCTAGATGTATATGTCTCTAAGTCCAAAAACAAATAAGATAGAGAGTATAGGATGAGTTGTATCTGTGCGTATCTGATCTGATTTTACTCCTACTTGTGAGTGTGATGGTGCTAGTATACATGAGGACAACTCTTGAGTGATCTTGGATCAACCTATCTGATGATCTCTTTGAATTTGAAATGCTTATATTTCTCTAAAATTCATGAAATCGGTGTTTACATTTTTAGATATTTTTGGAGTTCTTTTACATAACTTACAATAGTCAGACTATTAGTATTTTTGTGTAAGATTCCATAGGATACTTTTTATTGGTTCGTGTTGTGTTTTGGTGGGTTAGACCACTAGGTTCCAGATTATACAGGGATCGTGCAAGAATTGGGCTTTACTAAAAGAGAGGTGTTAGATGAAAAAATATCTTTGGTCATTGAAATTTATTGAGGCTATGCGCAGGTATAAAAACAATCGAGTCATTCAGGGTTAACCCTTTCTCTTTTTTACTTTTACATAATACTAAAAAACAAAATAAAAAGGTTGGGTATAGTAACTGTAAGGGACCGTGACGCCTAAGAGAGGGGGGTGAATTAGGCAACTTAAAATTCTACTTCTAGCTAAGGCCTCTAATTCCACCTAGTCAAAACCTATGCAAGAAAGTAATCTATCTAAATGTGCTACTATAGTTTTACTAGGTGTGTTGCTATCTCTACCGTAAAAGAGTTATACAACATAGGTTCTAATCCTATCGACTAGCCTATCAACTAAGCTAGGAAAGTAGATCACATAACCAAGGTAGCAATATAATTGCGGAAGGTGAAGATGAGGTAGAGATACAAACTCCCGTCGACTTTTACCAAGGTATCGAAAAGCACTCAAGCTTTCCCCTAGTCCTCGTTGGAGCCCCTCGCAAGGGCCAAGCTCCCTGTCGGGTAACTTCGTGGATAGCTCGGGCCTTTTCCATGCGCAAGTGGTTCTCCGATGTGCCTTCCAACAAGCCTCTCCCAAACTGGTCCCCGCCGTCTTCACTATCAAGCTTCCAGCCGAAATGTCGCAGGCCTTGTTTCCTTTGGTACACGGTGGCGGTCACTCCACAAACACGGTTGGTGTGGTCTCGCAAGACTACAAGCCCCGCCGAGTACAAACACGGTGTGCGCAAGCACCTTGGGTTTAGAGGTATGCAAACCTCATTAGCAACTAGACCTAAGCCTAGAGCAAGCACATATGAGTGTGGTCTAACTAACCTAAGCACTTCACAAAGCACCTATGCTAATCACCAAGTGATCTTTAAGCTGTATGCACGTGGAGAGCACAAATGAGGTGTAGCAACACCCTCCTATCTTCCCTCAGCTCCCTCACCCTCCAAATGGCCGGTTGGAGTCATATATATAGGCCACAAGTGGAGATATAGCCGTTGGGGCCGAGCTCCACTTTTCTGCGTGGGCACCGGACAAGGCGGTGCCAGCCACGTCAGCTAGCAGTTGACCACTGACAATTCCGCCATTGGGGGTACTATTCAAAGGGTGGTGCACCGCCACCCTCAGGGCGGTGACCAAGGCGGTGCCCGAGTCCCAACGCTGCTCTCTGGAAAATTAGGGCGGTGCACACGGTGCTGTCCGGTGCCCCCCTTTTCTCCAGCTGTAGCAGCCCGTCTCTGGTGGCACCGCCACCCCTAGGGCGGTGTCCACTCAGCCACCATCCGCTTCTGTTTCTTCGCGTGGCTTTGTTCGGGCTTCGCATCTTGAACTCCTTGCTTCACTTCTAGGTTGTCAACACCTCCTCCAATGTCTTCTTTTAGTGTTGATCATTTTCTTCAGGTTCCAAACTTGGTCCAAGTACGCGTTGCATCCTATTGAATTATAAAGCAAACACATTAGTCTAATTTGGTCATATTGATCATCAAACACCAAAATCCAAACTAAATGGGTCTAGGATCCATTTTCCTTACCGTAACAAATAGGAGATTCATAGGATATTGAAAGCGAACCAATTCAATGGAAATGTGTGAATAATTATCAGGATTTGAAAAAGAAAAATGGGAACGTTAATACATAGAACTAAGAAACATGACTTCACATGCTGCCCCAACTAACCTAACATGGTGATACTGCCAATACATAAGTTCTTTTAATTCATATCATAAGGTCCATAAGATGATAATAGTATAAGGCTAAGACCATAAGTCTACATCACAATAAGCCAACCACTAATCCACCGTGAATTGCCTGGTGTGGCCAGCTAGACTGGATTGTTGGACTCCAAAAACATGTTGTCATATATGGAGATAAAACGGAATATCCTGTCCAATGCAAAAACGACGGAAGGAAAGGAAGATTGGAAGAACAACCATATCATTTTCATGTCATTTCTAAATTCATCCTAACAAAAAATAAACGGAAATGAACGAGATATCCATAAATGTGAAACCGAGCAAGTTAAGCGCAAAACTTAGGATGTGCTTGTGTTAGAGGTTGGGAGAATTAGATTTATCTCGTCTGTTTTCGCCTATTTGGTGATCATTAAATAGTTTGTTCAATAATGTTTCTTTTATACTGAATGGTGAGGGCATGCATATATGACAAGAGAAACATCTTTCTGTTTACAAAGCTCTACTTTAAACGTTTTCGGTTGGATGACCTTTAGGCACTATTCGGTGCTCTCACACCTCTACGGAGTATGAACGAACCGCGAATGGGGAAGGAAATTTGGCTGCCTGCCGTCCTCGTCCATCAAGCACGCGTTGCACATGCACCAAAAGATCGCCGTCAGCACCCGTGACCCGATCGAGTGTTCAGGCATCCACCGAAAATGACGCCCAAGCATACAGTGGCACGTGGGTGAAAGGTTAGTTGCCGGTCTCATTTGGCCTCTACCACCGCTCGCTTAATGGTACTTTAATTAAACCGGCTCTCAGAAATGAGTTAATCAGTACTACTATATGATTGCACTCAATTCCGGAGTTCCCATGATGGAACCTGCACGGAGATCGGCCAGGTCCACAGCCGCATCATGCAGGTCGTGGCCCTCACGGCTCCACGCCACCGGTGGGCCTCGATAATCTCTGTAGCCATGTGTGCATTCCAACTATGGAAAACACGCCCCAAAAGGAAAAATAACTTTAGAAAGCACACCCCGGACCAGAAGCCGTTCCTGCTGGTTGTGCGCTACAGATGCTCCATCCGTCCTGAAATATAAGAAATTAAGAGTTTAAAATTTATATCAAAATATAAGATATTCTAGTGAATGAACACTCTAGGAGACAATTTTTATATGCATACCTACCATTAATATCTATCACTAACCCAAATATACTAGTAATCAGGAGAATTATATGTATCATTTGTCTTACTATGAATATGTCCTAAAATTACTTGGATCTCTTTATTTCAGGACGGACTACTTAAAACATTTCTAGATAGGCGTATTTTTGTTTTACAGGGATGGGTAGGCTGCCCGACCACCTCTATCAATGAGTGTGTTAAGATAAAAAGTATGCTATGCATATGCAGCCTCGTTCCATGCAGTCATAAGCCTATTTTTAGGTGTTTTGCTAGCTGATGATCGATTTATGGATCTAGTTGGAATTATATTAGAGTTCCTTGATTGATTGAATTATATTGAAATTATAAAAATGAATGTTTAAACCACCTCATTTTATCTTTTTTAACGAGATTACCCACTAAGCCTGGCCTAGCTAAGAATCTTCTTTGATGGGTTCCTTATGTTTTTCTTGTTCACAAACAAAGCACCACAAACACACATATATGTGTTCATATATACGTGTGCACATAATTCCTATGAATACATGTACACATCTCCTATCCATATATGAACACAACTAAGAGACTTGACAAATACATCTTAAGATTGATATTTGCCACTGACGTCTCGTTGTGAAAATGTACATCGATTGTCACTAATAGATCGATAGTTAGGTGCGCGAGAGATTACATCATTACATTGAATCCGAGGATGGATTACGTCATTGGCAGTAATTGGTGAGAGGGATTTCGCAATCGTGCGGCTAAAACAATCGATCATTAGTAGTATTGATTTGGATCATTATCCTGGTTTACATGGCTTCTCTTGTGAACTCAAGCAAGACCAAGGTAAGATTGATTTATATTTGCCACTGACATCTTGTTGTCAACATGTACATCGATTACCACTAATGGAATAATTAGGCGATAGACTACATCATTACATTAATTGAACCCCATGGATGGATTATGTCATTGGCAGCAATTGGTGAAAGGGGTTTCAAAATCGCGATCATTAGTAGTATTGATTTGGATCATTGTCCTTGTTTACATGACTTCTCTCTTGAACTCAAGAGTCAAGGCCGAGTAGAAACGATAGTTCCAGACACTTCTATATGTATATGTACGCACATTTTACTGCTCAGTTACATGGGATGAATAATATACACCACAGCATTTCTGTAGAAAGTAAACATCAAATTATTATTCACCGTTCGATCCAACGATGATTATGCACAGCACAGCTAACTGAAACCAGCTGGCGCTGCCGATGATACGTACGTGTGTGTCTATATATATATATATATATATATATATATATATATATATATAGAGAGAGAGAGAGAGAGAGAGAGAGAGAGAGAGCTCAGTAGCTGCTAGCTGCAGGTGGACGAGACGGCAGCAGCACTGCAGCCGCCACCGGCGGCGGCGACGGCTTGATTGGCCTGCAGGGACTGAAGCTGCGCCTTGCCGGCCAAACCGCGTTGCCGGATGAAAACGCGGTACTCGTCGAAGGTCATCTCCGGGTACAGCGCCGGGCGCCCGGGCCCCACCAGCTCCGCCATGGGCGCGATGGGCAGGTCGCTTCGCGGGTTGTAGAAGAAAGCCATAGACAGCCGGTCCGCCGCCGCGCTCACCGTCACCCGGTGCTCCACGCTCTTGTATGCCGCGTTGCTCAGCACCTGCATATGCGCGCGCGCACATGCATGCTGCGTATTTTAGTGTCACTCTTGTAACTGGCTTTAGTTACACGCAAAGAACATGTGCAAACGTGCCAATACATATATGCACCGAAGGTACGTGCAATGGTGCTGCTACGCGTACTTGTGAAATAAGCTGTCAGTATAATATTGAAAAAGTACTCATCAGTGCATGTTAGGGATGGACTTATATTGTTTAAGACTTCAATTACCCAGACCGACAGAGTTTGGCCGACCGATGTAAATGAGTAAATCTATTAGGGTAGCTTCGACAGTGTTAAAATAGATAGCTCATAGAATAGTTTATTGAGTGCGAAGGAATATAATCTTTTGTTTCCCAGTGGAATGGTAGCGACAAGAGATTTTGAATGGTCAGCCAAAAGCAAATAATTCAGATAGTTATCCTGTTCGATATGATCTTCAGATGGATGGAGCAAACGGAGGCGCTGATTCTAGTCCCACGTGCGCGGACACACTTTTGTAAGCGAATGGTTCTGATGCAGGACCTCTCGCGCTATGCCTCCTTTAGTTTCTCTCCTAGAATTTTTTACCTCGTCACGACGGATGTTTGACATGTACATAGATTATTAAATATAGACAAAAAAAATTAATTATACAAATTACGATAAATTTGACGAATCTTTTAAACCTAATTAGTCAATGATTTGACAATAAGTGCTACATTAACACATGTGCTAATGATAGAGTAATTAGGCATAATAAATTTGTCTCGCGGTTTCTAGACAAGTTATATAATTAGTTTTTTATTAGTATCAAACACCTCTTCTCCGTGAAAAATCCGATCTGATACTCAAAATTTTTTAAGCCATGAATTAAACACCCCTAATATTTGATCTGTGATAGCGACGGCACATCATTGCAAATCCAAGGAGAGACACGTCCAGTACAAAGACACGGTACGTCTCTCTGGCCTGGCCAGAGCACTGCACACAGACGGACAGACAGACCTGGGTCAAGCTAGGAGACAAGGCGTGTTTAGTTCCGCGAAAAGGTGTAAAAAAGTATTGTAGTATGTTTTGGCTTTATTTGGTAAATAGTGTCCAACCTTTGACTAATTAGGTTCAAAACGTTCGTCTCGCAAAGTACAACCAAGCTGTACAATTAGTTTTTGATTTCATCTACATTTAGTACTCTATGCATGTATCGCAAGTTTGATGTGACGAGGAATCTTTTGTTTGCACAGTACTTTTTTTTTAGAAGTAAACACAGCCAAAATAGCAAGGAGGTGTCTCACTCCACACCCTCATCCTTTATCCACTTGTGCATGCTGTGCACAGTGTATACACAGCAACAGCTAGAATCTTTATACCTGTACACAGTATTATATTTTCCCTTTTCACCATTAACTAGGAGTGTATAGCAAATATAAGCCTGAAGGAATATAAAAACATGAAGCATAGTGGGGGCATCAACATGACATTTTCCCTAAGGAAAAGAGCAAGTTTGCTTTCACTCCATCATCCTAAAATATAAGGTGTTAAAGCAATTTTAAGACTAAATAAGAAGTTTGACGAAAGAATATTGAATGTTAACTTACTTAATTTTCTAGTAACACATGGTTTATAAAGATAGACATGCATGTATTAATTTGAACATTAGTCATCTTAGACAAGATGATGTTTAAAAAGTATGCACACTGGATAAGGTTTAAAAGACACATGGATGGATTTGGGCAATCTAGAATACCTTATAATTCGAGATAAAATTTAGCCTTTTTAATAGCTTATATTTCAGGGCTAAGGGGAAGTTAACGAAGTGTTACTGGTAGCCATTATCTAGATAAGGACATGTGTTCGATCTCTTATATCCCTAAAATAAATGATCCAAATTTTTTGAAACACTAGCACAAGTTGCACTGGGATTTGTGAGGTCCATGCATAAAACCCCCTGTACTTTTCATGGGAACCCGTCGTTTTGTCGCAAATCTAGAGTCCTGACACAGTCAATCAGATTCGGGGACGCTCTGTCTCGGTTTTGGGCGCTTCTTTTATGGATGCTGCCGTGCTGGTCCAGGGACACGTGTCGACGTTTGTCGCCGACTTGTACGTTCGCCATATTTCTCTTGTTTTTTTTTTCAGTGTTTTTATTTGTCTTTATTTCTGTATATATCTTTGCGGCTTGCAATAGATGGGTGCGCATGCGGTGCAACCTCGTTACACGTACATATCTCAGTTCTTGATTAGTCACTCAATCGTCTCCCTCTATATGAAAAATCTAAGAACCGTTTATTTTCTTTGCCACAACACCAAACATGATGTTTTTTTACTGGAGTGACATGTCCAAAGTGAGCCGTAATACGTATATGTCACGTGCACATATGTACGACCATTAAATATTGTTGTGTATCGATATGGATACGTACCTGGATCTGGTCGCCGACGTTGACGATGAAGGCGTCGGGGACGGGGTCGACGATGATCCACTGGCCGTCGGGGCTCCTCACCTGCAGGCCCTTGACGTTGTCGTCCACCAACAACATGGTCATGCCGCCGGGGTCAGAGTGCCCCGCCACGCCCAGCGTCAGCTCTGGCTGCGGGCACCGCGGGTAGAAGTTGACCCGCAGGCACGCCCCTTCGCCACCCTCTCCGCCGAACGCCGCCTGCAGTCTTCCGGCCTCCAGCCCCAGCCCACTGGAAAGCAGCCGCATCACCCTCCGGCACAGCTGCAGCACCTCCTCGCCGTACTCCTCCGTCGTCCCCCTGCAACGACCATGCATGCATGTCCCGTGCGAGCATGAGACCACAAAACTACGGCCGGTAATACGGTGTGCTTGGATATGTAGAGCGTGTGCGCCGTCGTGCAGTGTTTACCGTAGAGAGGAAGGGAGGGAAGGCCACTTTTCGTGGCTCTTGAGCGACGGCGGCAGGAGGTGGAGGAAGTAGTAGTCGCCCCAGTCCAGGGGGCCGCCCTTGGCGGTGCCGAGGCGGCTGCCGTAGCCCTCGTACGTCGCCGGCGAGTTCGCGTAACGCTCGCGCACCTCCGCGGGCTGCCGGAAGAAGCCATGCCACGCCGCGCGCGCGCTGCGCAGCAGCTCCCGGCGGACGCCGTGGTTCACTGCCTGGAAAAAGCCCCACTCCCGGCACGCCGCCGCCACGGCGCGGGAGGTCGCGTCCACGTCTAGCATTGACAGGTTTACGACTGGGATGTTCGGGCCGCCGGCGCCGCCGACGCCACCGGAGGCTGGCGAGAGGCAGGGCCGCTCCGACGGAGGCTTCACGTACCGCTCGGGGATCGTGTCGCCGCAGGTGTCCGACACATCCTGGACGCGCACCACGAGCTCCGGCCAGCCGGCGCCGCCGTTGAAGCAGCTTGTCATCGATCGGAGCTGCTGGCTTAAGACAAGACGCCCTATTGATGTGTGCACAACTTGTTACGCTTGCACACGCATGGCATTTGATGATATATACTAGTTGCAATTGTACATGATGGTCCAGCTGAGATGAATGGTAATACCATGTTTTACCCCCTTTTATAAAGGATAAGGAAGAGACATTGTTGTGTTGTTGTGCCTTTGCGATCATCATTGGAGTGTTGAATATAAAATTTCAACTAGTGGGCTTGAAAGCAACATGCATAGCTAGGGAAAATATAGCACGTGCTCACAAACTTAATAATGGTACAATATGAAAAAGGATTAGTTCTGTATAAGGCAATTATGCTAGCAAGGATTTTGTGGCCACAGAGGTACCACACTGCCAGGGGGGAAGCTAGAGCATCAAGGACCCGAGTGCACACTTCATAAGCATAATGATTATTGCTGTACAGTGACGGTACATAAACAGTAGAATTGCAGAAATTTTTACCAAAATGCTGGATCCGAGATATTAATAATTAATTCAGAAAAACAACCAAAATTTATGTGGTATGCAGGACAAAATACATATTATGCCGAAGTCCTTGATGAGTCAAATACCCATAATAGAAGTACTAGTTAGAAGACTAAATATGTCGAGAAAAGATGGATTCAGAACAGAAAAACGATAAAATATGAAAGTAGTGCATCACCTCTAGTATTTGCGATCTCTCATTTTCTTGAAGCGATCCACTGCAGCAGCATTGGTAACTTTCTTCTTAGGATGATAAACACGTATATCTTTCTTTCTTACTGAATCTCTCATTTAGCAGATACTTTCTTCTTAGGATGATAAGGACGTATATCTTTCCTTTTGCCTGGATCAAATTGTATCTCCTCCTCCCAATTGATTTCCTCTGGAGCTGAAACACGAACATTGGTTTCTTGTTGACGAGGTTCATGAGAAGTATTAGCATTGCTAATAGGCCTCTGATTGCTAACATCATCTGGGGCTTTCCTTTTCAACCACCTGTGTCCATAAGCTTACCTGCCATTGCACGTTATTCCAAAGAATTAAGTGAGCAAAAAAAAAACAAATATTTCATTTGATCAAAGAGCAACTTGGCGATGAGCAGAGCAACTTCGTGATGAGCTCCGGCAGTCGCAATTTTGGGCAGGCGAAGCGACAGCCGTGAGCCCGTGATCCGTGAGCTGTGAGCGGCGTTTTTCCCCTTGCGATGGTCGCAATTTTGGGCAGGCGAAGCGACAGCCTCGCCCACTCCGGCTGTCCGCATCGTAGTCGTTGTAGAGTTACAGCCGCGGTCAAAGTTTCTACGCGAAGGAAACGATGCGTCATGCGTTCAGCATTTAGTCTATTCCCTCGACATCCTAACTGGGCAGCCGCATGGCAAGATTGGCCTGCTTGTGGCTTGTGGCTTGTGGAATCATCAAGTATGGATTCACGGTGGTGCACATGTTTGGTCCACGGTGGTGCACAAGAGGTAAAATTTACTTCGTGTTAACTTGTATTTTGATTTTACCCAGGTGCCGGTGCACTCGGGTCAGCCCACGGAGCTTCGCCCCTGCACACTGCACTCCTGTTGCAATTTGTGCACTTCATCTAATCATGGATCACAACTATAGCCACAGTAGGATTTTGGTTAGTCAAACGTTTTTTCTTTGACAATCTGCATTTCAGATTTCACATAGACTGGTGTGAGACCCACTGAAATTGAAGCCTAGCACTGTAGCAACGGGAGCTTGTAAGGTACTGTAGCAGCAGGGGAAAATACTGTAGCAAAAAATTTAGTACCGTACTGGAAGTTGGACGAGAGCTGGGCCAGCTTAAAAGTCTGGACCTGGAAGGCTGTTAGCTTCGAATAGATCCTTTTACGTGAAGCGAGGACGAAAACGCAAGAGAGTTAATTAGCAGATGTGATTCATTCAACGTGTATGGTGGACCTTAGCCGTCTTCCCGGGTCGGGGCGTTACAAATGTTATTCAGAGCCAACTCGCGCGGTTTCATGCTCCGTACACTACTACAGAGTTGGCCTTTTGTCCCGGGCCTAAACAGTCTTTCGTTCCGGCTCTGGAGCCGGGACTAAGGGTTCGAGACTAAATATCCCACCTTTATTCCCCGCTCCACGGCCTTTACCAACCGGGACTAAAAGGCTCGCCAGTCTGGGCCACGGCGCAGGCCTTTTAGTCCGGTTGGTATTACCAACCGGGACTAAAGGTTATTTTTTTTGTTTTTTTGTTTCCAATTCAAATCATTATTGATTTTGGTTTTTCAATTACAATAGGTTTTCAAATGTATTCTTCGCTGCTAATATACGTATACGCTAGACCTATAATTTAGTTTCGAGCGTTATTACACATAAATATACTACGAAACTATATATATTATAGAGCTATACTTATGTATACTATATGTACATGCACATAAAATCTACAACATTATACAGTTAAGTGTTCGTCCGCCACTTAAAGGTCATACGTGCATGTTTTTCCGCCACTTAACTAATGTCATACAAGCTGTCGTCCTGGTTTGGTCTCAATGGTGACACAGGGTTGTAGTAGAACTCGGCGCCTTTCGGGAGGACGTGGTCATTGATGAATCCGGCGATTGTCTCTTGGATTCCTTTGAGCATGACCATCTCCAACACCTGATTCTTCACATAATTCTCATTCAATTTGCATTAATTAAAGGAAAAAGTATTAATATATATAAGATTTATTTATTAGCAACAAATAAACAAGATATGGATTTATTATATATAAATGCATGTTACTTACTTTCTCCGTCTCTTTATAAGTTCTTTTGAGGTACACCCTCATGTACTCGCAAACATAGTATCCACATAAATTGGTACCTTTTGGCTGCACGGTCACCCACTGTAAGATATAAAAAGATTAGTCTTGTCTCATGCTACGTGTGAGCTGAATCATGATAAATTAAAGATGCGGGGAGCTTAGTACAACTTACCCTCAGTAAAATATGATCAGGAAGTGGCGCTTTTAGATTCGGACGATGTTTTTCGACCAACCAAGCCCAAGTCCTGCCCAATAATTGGATCATTAATTAGCTATTGCAGAGTAAAAGAGCAGGCATCAATATTTAAAAGATCGAATTGAAGTATTTACCTCTGGATCATGTCTATCATATCTTGGTAATCTGTCCGTAGTTTTCTCAATGAGTCCCAGACATATAGATGTTGACTATCAAGTTCAATGACAATTAGTATCCAGTGACCCCTGCATTTGTTTATAGATCAGTCAATATATATATCTTTATGCTGGATTGACTAAGTAAAATAAAATGTGCACATAATAACAACACTTTACCCCATGTTATAGGGAAAGAGTATTGATCCTCTGTCCCTTTGGTTATACAAGAACCGCCAGAGGTTCCTTTCTATTTTAGCCGGCCTCTGATTGTTAGGATGAGGGGTCATTGTGTCCTTGTATACGACATACGGATCAATAAAACTAATCCGCTTGTCGTTTCTGTCTCTGAGGTCTCGCATCATGATTCTGCATATGTATAGACACGCTAGCTAGTGTGAGCATAATTATTACTTATACATATACATATGCTAGAGTGAGATTATTAAAAGAAAGAATCACTTACAGACAGTAGCAGCTCAAGAGAGATTTGTCTAGACTGTCCATGTGGCATAGCTGGTGTAACTCATTAAACTAGATCCACATGACATCATTGCCATGGAAGTAGTGATGGTCTCTTACTTTGACGCCAATCCATTCATTTTCTCCTCCAGCACACGCACCCCTGTACCACTCGTGTAACTTGTATATTTGCGTACCAAGTTCATATAGCTTTGCAGGGTTATATAGACTCTTGTCATATTTATATTCCTTCTTCCACTCATCAACTTCCTCTAAAGATGACACATTTCTGATGTCGAGCACTTCATCCCAGGATAGACCGCTCTCATGAATGAATGTTTCGAACTAATCCATTTGCACATCGTCGGGTATTTGATCTAGCATGCTCATGTTTGAACCATATTGATTCCCAACCAGCAGTGGGGGCACTGATTGTTGTGCTTGTTCCCCAAGTTGTGCAACACCCTTCCATGCCATCTTCTCTATCTTCTTCTCCACCTGAATTAATTTAGAGATCGTACGGTCATAGTCTGATAGTGGTGAACGCTTCTTACGATCAGCACATTGCTTTGTCTGGTGAGCATCTACCGTTCGCCTTAGCTTCTCTGGAGGGATGCATAAGTATGGCTTCTTCGGGTTTCGCTTCGCTCGACTTGTAGCCCGGCAATGAGAGAAGAATTTGTCCACATCCATTTTCATAGAAGCATCCAGTTCCTCCGTAGTCTTCTCATATGAAAGCTTTGTCATCTGTGGGATAGCTGGTGTCCTCGCAGAGCCTTTCTTCTTCGACGGAGGTGGGGCCGACCCCTTTGTTTGTGGGGTGGTCCTCTTCTTTCCCGGTGGGCCGGCCGGTGCCGATGAGGCGGCCGGTGTCGACGCTGGAGGCTGCGGTGGCGGCGTTGGAGCCGATTGTGGAGGAGATTTGGCCGGTGGCGGTGTTGGAGGCTGCGGTGGCAGCGCTGGAGCCGGTTGTGGAGGAGATTGAGCCGGTGGGGATGCAGCCATGTCTTCCACTGCATTGTCATCGTCCGCAGCACTGTGACCAAGTGGTGAATTGATAATTAGACTTAGGTTGGGGGAGGTCCTGCTGTGAAAACAATTAATGAGGTATATATGAGTAAACCGTAATTTAATCCAATACATAATTAGTGAAAAAAGTTTCGTTCACTTTCATCCGCACCTAGGGTTCGATTGTTGTTGAGGGGGAGGAGTTGACGCCCCTGGAATCATGATGTAGCGCTTGCGCCAACATATGAATGCCTTCTCCGCTTCTCCTAAGGTCTTCTCTTCATCACCACCTTCAATGTCAAGAGGCACATTGCTATAGCCTTTGACAACTCTATCCACCAAGACGCTAGCATATCCAGGTGGTATTACTGTCGTGTGGATTCTTGGTGTCTTCGTAGGGTCGATAGGAGATACAACACCGGTAGCCACCATGACTGTGGCATTCCCCTCCTAAATATGCAACTCACATGTCATGAAAGGAGCGGTGATGTCATCCACCGGGAAGCGCATCCCAGCGTCATCTTGAGGTACTGGCACCTCCGTGGAAGCGCAACTGCTTTTCAACTGACCAGGGGGGCTGATGTTGATTGCGGCCGACTCTGATAATGACCTTTAGAGGGAACTTACTGCTATCTGCACTTGCCTTTTGATTTCCTCATTCATTCTGGCTTCAAGTGCTTTTTCTCACTCTTTTGCCTGACGAACCTCTTCACGTTGCTAAAGAACTTGCTCCTCCAGACTGCGCAGCCGCTCTGCCTCCTCTTCCTTCTTTCTCTGTCGACTTCTATAGGTGTCTCTGTCTAGAGGGAAGGCATGCTCCCACGACTACTCCCCATAGCCTCTCGTTTGCCCACCGTGTTCAGGATTCTCTAGGGAAAATGTTAGCTCATCCTTATCTCTCTTCGGCTGCCATTGTCCACTTTGGGCGGTGGATCGAGCGTAAGCAAATCTTTCTGCTGCTCTTTGGAGTTTTTGCCCAAACACTACCTTTTTGGTCTCCGGGTCCAGGGTGCCCCCATGACTGAAAAACCAATACTTGGCGTGCTCAGGCTAGTCAATTGATTCTGGTTCCATCCCCTTGTCGACTATCTCTTGTTCCAATCTTTCCCACTTAGGAATGGCACTAGGGTAGCCACCTGATCCCAAGCGATGGTGATATTTCTTGTGTCGGGCATTCTCTTGGTTCCTTCTCACCCATTCCTCACCCTCTTCCGATGTCTTGAACTATACAAACTCACCCCAAAATAGTCGCAACTTGACATAGGCCTGAGTGCTGAAATCTGGAGTGAGGTTCTTCTTGATAAACTTGTTATATAGATTCTTCTTCCAGCACTAGAATTGTGTGGCCATCTTCTTCATAGACCAATCCCGAACTCTCTTCTTCAACTCTTCATCATTTGTGTCGAGCCCGAAATGCAGCAACACATCACGCCAGACTAGGTCCTTGTCACGATCAGAGACAAAACTAATATGAGGAGCCCCTTTATTTTCCTTGCATTCACGGGCATTGATCGGGATCCTGTCCCTTACAAGGTACCCTAAGTGGGCCACAAACTTCCTTGCATGTGGTCCAAGTGGCTTGCCTGTATTCTCCTCGAAATCCAAGATAAGGAACTGACCCTTTAACGGCTTCTTCGGACCTCGTACAATTTTGCTCTTCCCCGTGGTTGTCGTTGAGCCAGAGGGCTACATATGTACAAACACAAATATTTAAATAAATCTACTTATACAAAAAAGGAAATCATTTTGAATTCCATGTATATATACATAAGAGATTGTATATATACCTCGCCTGCATTGTCTTGCACGATATTTTCTTCCTCTTCATACAAGTCAGGGTTAAGGTACTGACTACCGTCATCGATGCCGTCAGGGTTGTCATTAGCTCCGTCATATTGTACTTCATTGCTATCGTTGATTATGTCCATCATGGCATCGTCCATGTTGTCATCTCTCGGGTCGGCCATTTCTACAAATATATGTGTAGGACGTTAGAACTAAATCCTCCTAAACCCTAAGGATTCCCAATCAGAAAGCATGAACCCTAAGGATTTCCAACATAGTTAAAAGGTAGTATATAAATATCTAGGAAGCATATCATACTAGATGCATAGTTATTTTTTTCGTAGATATATAAAACTATATCATTACACTTGTATCGAGGTTTTTGAACTAGATGATACGTCATACTTGTACCAAGAAGAATACATGAATTCGATCACTTTCCTAGGTTCAAGTAAATTGCAGTAGCTGGCGAGGGGAACAAAATTAAGATGATCTTCTACTCTTTCAAAGGATGAAAGGGATGTAAAATCACCATCAAGCTCCTAGGATGAAAGGGATGTAAAATCACCGTCGAGCTCCTTTTTTCTCTTAAAATAAATAAAGGAAATGACCTATATGAAGCATTGACAACTAATCTCCTCCCCCCACCCACCCCTCATCGAAAAAAGTCCCAAAAATGATATTGGTGAGGGTAAGATAATAATTTGGGCTCTCCTATTTCTTAATAAAGCAAAACCACTGAGTTCAGCCTCACAACTCACATGCATCGCCATTGTCTTCGATTCCTACTTGAAGTATGTAGGGGTAGAGCCGGGATTTAAATATAGAGGTGTTGTTTAAGACGGCAACAATCATAAAAGATGAAATATATACATACTAAGAGTGTGGATAACAACCAAATAAATGTTTATTTTGTGAATCATAACTAGTGAATTACACTATTTATCAGGCACTTCTCATCTATCCATTAGAAGTGACATATGGCGAGTAGAATCATAACTGGTAAAATCACCGTCGAGCTCCTGGGGTGGAGGTGGGAGGGGCGCGGTAGGGCGGGGGTGAGGGCAGGGGCGAGGCCGGAGGGCGGGCAAGCGGCAGAGAGGCGCGGGGCCGAGGCCACCGACGGGCGCGCGCACTCTTGAGAACGACGGGCGGGTGGCGGCGGTGATTTCGTCATGGTAATTCTGAATCATATAATGCCTACTGCCAGTATGCGAAGCTGGTAGTACAGTCTTTTGTCAATCTCATTACCATCCATACACCCACGATCAACATCATCAACTATACCCTATAGGCTCTCTACAATAGTTTGTTTTGGTTCTAAATGATAAACCAGAGCCTATTTTCATCAACACAAGCCGACAACAATCATAAAAGATGAAATATATACATACTAAGAGCGTGGATAACAACCAAATAAATGTTTATTTTGTGAATCATAACTGGTGAATTACACTATTCATCAGGCACTTCTCATCTATCCATTAGAAGTGACATATGGCGAGTAGAATCATAACTGGTAATCACCGTCGAGCTCCTAGGGTGGAGGTGGGAGGGGCGTGGTAGGGCGGGGGCGAGGGCAGGGGTGAGGCCGGAGGGCGGGCAAGCGGCGGAGAGGCACGGGGCTAAGGCCACCGGGCGGGCGCGCGCGCTCTAGAGAACGACGGGTGGGTGGCGGCGGAGAGGCGCAGGGTGAGGTGCGGGAGGGGCGCGGTAGGGCGGGGGCGAGGCCGGAGGGTGGGCAAGCGGTGGAGAGGCACGGGGCCAAGGCCACCGGGTGGGCGCGTGCGCTCTAGAACGGCGGGCGGGTGGCCGGCGGCGAGGCGCAGGGTTGGAGGTGCGGGAGGGGCGCGATGGAGTGCGAGAGATCAGAGGAGGAAGAAGGGAAAAGGGCAGCAGTTATATGCCAGGCCACCTTTAGTCCTGGGCCGTAGAGCCACTCAGGACTAAAGGTGGCCCGATCACATCATATTTTTGGCGGGCCGCGAAAATGCAGCCCACCTTTAGTCCCGGTGCTAGCCACATACCGGGACTAAATGGTGGGCTGCAGTTTCACTTCCCGCATGTTTGCCCCACCTTTTTTTGTTGAATCTTTTTTTCCTTTTATAAAAATGCTGAGTCTTGTTAAATTCACAGTAAATTGAATATTTGTGATAATGTTTTTTTGAAAAAATATGGCTTTTCTTTTTGCTTTATCGTACACATGGAAAATATGTAACCTAAATTATTTTGTTTTTTTCTTTGTAAATATTGAACGTAATGTAACTAATAATCAAAATTTTATTAATGCAAAAATATAGTGTTCAATTAATTTCACTAAAACTATTGGTTTTCGACAGGAAATTTGTTTTCACATCATTTTAACGTAAATCTTTTGGTGATCCAACGATCATTTGTCCAAATACGCGACAAAGAAATCCACCATCAAATTGAAATTTAATTTGAACTTACAAAATATGAAAACAACAAATATTACGTAGATAATTGTACATCTTGATGAGCTCTAGCACCTTTGTATTCAAAAGTTTTTCATCTGAGGTCATTTAGTGTCTTATTTGACAAAGTTTGACCAAGTCAAATTTTGAATTTTCAAAAAATGACACCTTCACACTAGTTTTTGAAACTCTAAATGGTTTCAAATAAAAAAGTCATGAATACCAAGTTTGTTAAACTCATCAAGATCTCCATTTGTTGTTTTGGTCAACTTTTCATTCGAGAAAGTTTGAATGATTCAAATTTTGGATTTTTAAATTTTGACAGCTCCAAACCAGTTTTCGAAACCCTAGATGGTCTCAACTAGAAAAGTCATGAATACCAAGTTTGATCAACTCATCAAGATCTACATTTGTTATATAGGTCATTTTTGCATTTGAGGACTAGACATGCTTCACAGAGGTACGATAAAAACAAGAACATGATAGAAACATCTAAAGTTACAATTATATTACATAAAATGTCTAATACATCACTAGTTATATCAAGCGGGCACAGTGGTGAACTTCTTCTTGAAGTATGCCCCTTGGTTATGATCATGTCGTAACCATGGAGTGTCCTCAGCATTGAGCAGGATGCTTGGGTCTGTGGTCACACTGAAGGGTGGGATTCGTTCATCCTTTTCATGTCTGACTTGTCCTCAATTCCCACGATGTTTCTTTTTCCTGTAAGAACTATGTGGCGCTTTGGCTCGTTGGTTGATTTGTCATCGTTTTTTCCTCTCTTGGGTTTTGTAGACATGTCTTTCACGTAGAACACCTGATTCACCTCAGCAGCAAGGACGAATGGATCGTCTTTGTACCCAATATTGTTGAGGTCCACTGTTGTCATTCCATACTCCTTATCGACTTTTACCCCACCTCCAGTCCCCTTCACCCACTGGCACCGGAACAAAGGGACATTAAAATTAGGGTCTGTGGCATAGTCTAGTTCCCATATCTCCTCTATGCAGCCATAATATGTATGCTTATTCCCATTAGGGTCTATGGCATCTAAGCTGACACCACTATTTTAGTTGGTGCTCTTTTTATCTTGGGCTACGGTGTAAAATGCATTTCCATTTATCTCATACCCTTTGTACGTGAGGATGTGCCACGATGGTTTCCTAGCCAACAAATACAGTTGTTCATCAATATTTTGGTCACGCTGACATTCTTTTTGCAACCAACCGCCGAATGCTTCCATGTGCTGATGCGTAATCCAAGCCTCATTCTTCCCTAGATTCTGGGATCGTAGGAACTCCTTATGTACCTCGATATACGGCTCCACCACGGAGGAAGAAGAAAGAACTATGTAGTGCACTTTATTGAAAGAATCGTCCCACGTGTCGATATATGTTTTCTTCCCTAGTGTTCCCTTTCCACCAAGTCTCCACTCGTGCCGTGATTCAGGAACACCAATCGGGTCAAGGTCAGGAATGAAGTCAACACAAAACTCAATGACCTCCTCTGTCCCGTATCCCTTGGCGATGCTTCCTTCTGGCCGAGCACGCTGGTGAACATATTTCTTTAGGACTCCCATGAACCTCTCAAAGGGGAACATGTTATGTAGGAACACATGACCGAGAATATTAATCTCCTTGACTAGGTGAACTAGGAGGTGTGTCATGATATCAAAAAAGGATGGAGAGAACACCAACTCAAAGCTGACAAGATATTGAACCACATCATTCTGTAGAGTAGCTATATCGAAAGGATTGATTGCCTTTTGAGAAATTGCATTGAGGAATGTGCATAGCTTCACGGTGGCCAAACGTACATGTGGAGGTAGAATTCCTCTTAAGGCAACCAGAAGCAGTTACGTTATAATCACGTGGCAGTCATGCGACTTTAAGTTTATGAATTTCTTCTCTGGCACATTTATTATACCCTTTATATTGGAGGAGAATCCAGATGGGACCTTAATGCTGCTTAGGCATTCAAACATGGTTTCCTTCTCCTCATTGCTAAGAGTGTAGCTAGCAGGTCTTAAATAATGGCGTCCATCATCTGTCTTCTCTGGATGTAGGTTGTCTCGTTCTTTCATGCGTTGCAAGTCCTGTCGTGCCTCAAGTGAATCCTTAGGCTTCCCATACACACCCATGAATCCTAGGAGGTTGACACAAAGATTCTTTTCTAGGTGCATCACGTCGATCGAGTTGCAGACCTCTAGGTCTTTTCAATAGGGTAGCTTCCAAAATATTGACTTCTTCTTCCACATTGGTGCGTGCCCCGAAGCATCTTTTGGAACAGGTTCACTGCCCTATCCCTTTCCAAAGACAACTTTCACATCCTTGACCATCTCAAATACATCCTCCCTAGTTCGATTGTCAAGCTTGGATCGATGTTCTGCCTGACCTTTAAAATGCTTGCCTTTCTTTCTTACCTGGTGATTCCTAGGAAGAAATCGGCGATAGCCAAGGTACACGATATTTTGGCATTTTTTCAAATAGACACCCTCAAGATCATCAAAACAGTGAGTGCATGCATTATATCCCTTGTTTGTCTGTCCTGAAAGCTTACTTAGAGCAGGCCAATCATTGATTGTTACGAACAACAATGCTCGCAGGTCGAAGTGTTCCTGTTTGTACTCATCCCACACACGCACACCTGGTTTGCTCCATAGAAGCAGGAGTTCCTCAACTAATGGCCTCAGGTAGACATCGATGTCGTTGCCAGGTTGCCTCGGGCCTGAGATGAGCACTGGCATCATAATGAACTTCCGCTTCGTGCATAACCATGGAGGAAGGTTGTAGATACATAGAGTAATAGGCCAAGTGTTATGACTAGTGCTCTGGTCCCTAAAAGGATTCATACCATCCGTACTTAAAGCGAACCTTAGGTTTCTTGCGTCTTTTGCAAAGTTCAGGAATTCTCTGTCTATTGCTCTCCACTGGGACCCATCAGCAGGGTGTCTCAACATGTTATCTACCTTACGGTCTTCTTTGTGCCATCGCAACAACTTTGCATAGTCCCTGTTTCTAAACAGACATTTTAGGCGTGGTATTATAGGAGCATACCACATAATCTTGGCAGGGATTTTCTTCCTGGGACGTTCTTCGCCCTCAACATCGCCAGGGTCATCTCGCCTGATCTTATACCGCGACGCTTTACATATGGGGCATGCATCTAAATTCTCATAGTCCTTGTCATGGTACAGGATGTAGTCATTAGGACATGCATGTATCTTTTAGATTTCTAATCCCAAAGGGCAGACGACCTGTTTTGCTTCGTTCGTAGTGGCAGACAATTCATTTTCCCTCGGAAGCATCTTTTTATTTATCTTCAGTAATTGCCCAAATGCCTTGTCAAATATACCATTCCGTGCCTTCTACTGTAGCAACTCTAGTGTTGTACCCAACTTTTTCTGCCCATCTTTGGTGAACGGGTACAATAATTTCTTGTTATCCTCTAGCATGCGGTCAAACTTAGCATTCTCCTTGTCAGTTTCGTAATCTCTTTGTCCATCATGAATGACATCACCAAGAGCATCATCATCTTCAGCGAGTGCGTGTTCTGCACCTGCCTCTTCTTCAGCTTCCCTTATTGCAGTATCAGGGAAGTCACAATATTGAGCAAGAATGTCGCCAATGTCCAATTGTTCTTCTTCTTCATCTTCTTCCATTATAACACTGCTTTCTCCGTGCTTGGTCCAATAAATATAGTTTGGCATGAAACCCGACCTATACAGGTGTGAGTGAATAATCCTTGAGCTAGCATATTCCCTTGAATTCTTACATTCATCACATGGACAACGCATGAAACCGTTCCCGCTTGTTTGCCTTGGCCACACTAAGGAAATAATGCATGCCATCAATGAACTCTTGGGAGCGGCAATCGGCGTTGTATATCCAATGTCATTTCATCTGCATTACAAGACATACCATATATATGAAAATCTTGAACTTATTTAGTTAACTACACAAGTACAACTCGCATGACACCACTACTCAACCAATTAATTTAAGGAAGCCTCATTAGAATGTAGAGAGTCCCAACTAGCACTAAAAAAGTAACACTAAAATGCACTTCAGTAGCACAACGACTTCACGACCAATCCCAACTAAAACAGACATATCATTCATGATGTGTCCAACATCGACGGGCTTCAGCTCGCTCACTGCCTCATATACCGCCGCTGCCACCTTTGCAAGAGATATTTGCACGTGTTCCTCATACTTGTCCTCCCAGTACCGGCCTTCACATCTAGTGCCATCCCACTAAAATTAGAACAAAAAAAAGATATAAGTTTAATTACAAAAAATTGGTGCAAACTAACCATAGCCATCAAATATATATGACAAAATAACTCACATTGCGATCTGGACACTTGAAGAAGATTCGCCCCTTGTTGGGACACTCCTTCACTCGGTACTCCTGCACAATCTTCCCACACTCGCCGCACCCAATGAGAGGGAGGTCTGGCCTATGTCGCTTTGGAGCCCGATGAGAGGCCAAGAACCCGGAAACAGTTGCCATCTACTCTCTAAATATATACTCATTTTTGCAAACTACTGTAAATTCATCTTTTCTAGAAAAAATGAAACTAAAAAAACTAAAATTTTATATATTTATAAACCACGAAATGTGGTAGGCATACTAAGAATAAAAGGTATATATACTAATTTTAATGAACTAATTGACCTGGCCACACAATTTTATAAATTGAAGTATTACAAATTTATAATTTTCATAAGCAAATTGAAAGAAGTTAATAAAATACCCTAAATTCTCTATTTGTCTAACTAAACCATGAAATGTGGTAGACATACTAGCAATGAAAGGTGTATACTAGTTTTCATTCACTAATTTTAGCTTCCTTCATCAAAATATTCAAATTATCAAGAGATTAGATCTTAAATTGCCCTAAAAATCATAAAATAAAAAACCACATATATATACACCACGAAATGACAAGTGCTCTTGCTAAAACATGAAAGGATGAAGCTAATTACCTTTAAAGAAGTCGCTGACGGAGTAAAAGCCTTGAGATGGATCAATGACCGGAGATGAAAGCAAGAACAAGCAAGAACACAACAAAGAAGAAGCAGAGAAGTGAGCTCTCGGGCTCGGGCTGGGGAGGAAGAAGAGTTGAAATAGGTGGGAAGCACTTTTAGTTCCGATTCCTATAATAGCCCGGGACTAAAGACCAACCTTTAGTTCCGGTTTGTGCCATGGCCCGGGACAAAACATTTAGTCCCGGGTGATAACACCAATCGGGACTAAAGGTTAGCCTTTAGTCCCGGTTTGTAACACCACCCGGGACTAAAAGTCTCCCCTGACATGGTCTGACGCCAGAGCCGTTGGGCGGGAGACTTTTAGTCCCGGTTGGTGTTACCAACATGGACTAAAGTCATTTTTGGTCCCGGATATAAATTTTGTCGGGACTAATGCCCATTTTAGACATCGACGAAAGGTCTGTTCTCTAGTAGTGGTATGATCTGAAAGCCTGGACAGGTTGTGCATGGCTCCAGAGAGGGCATGACGCTTGGGCCGGGGAACTAGAAGTACAAATGTGGTCTTGCTAGGTAGCTTGGTTTAGCGCTCGACGAGGACGTCGAACTTTCTAAATGGAGGAGTATGTGAGACCCATTGAAATTGAGGCCCAGTACTGTAGCAACTGGTAGGTCGCGGGCTGGGCCAAGTTTGCAAGGTACTGCAGCAACATGAAAAACACTGTAGTGGCAAAGTTTAGTACCAACAGAAGTTGGAGGAGAGCTGAGCCAACTTAAAAGGCTGCACCTGGAAGGCTATTAACTCCGGATCGATCCTTTTGCGCGAAGCGAGGACGAAAGCGCAAGAGAGTTAATTAGCAGGTATGGTTCATTCAACGTGCAGAGTGGGCCTCAACCATCTTCCCGGGTCGGAGCGTTACAACTGACAACATAATTTCTTTTCAGTCCGAAGCGTGACCTAGAGTCACCCTTATCTATGTATCTATATCGAATATTAAAAACAGAAATATTCTCTCCTTTAGATTTGAGTCCATCATACCCTGCACCGGTCCGTCCATCCCTCTACTCACTCGAGCATAAGAGTCTTGCCCGGTTTTATAAGAGACCTAATTGGTTTCCTACCCCGTCCGTGATGCAAACTCATGGTCCGTGCTAATATGAGAATAGCTACGCGTCTAATCATGATACACGGTCTGATTTCAAGACGTACACGGTACACACAAGCTACATGTAGCTACATGTTCCATAGTGAGTTGCAAAGCACAAGCATGCTCGCTAGTAAAAGAAAAAAAATTAAAAAGTTTCATAATTTATTAAAACATTTCTATTTAAGATAATATAATTTTATAGATATTGCTTGTCAAAGTGTCCTATTCAAGATTGTATCCATGGAGGGTACGTATTCTAATGAGCTCTTGAATATATGATCATAGGAGTATATTATTCATCGTGTCCATGTATATGCCAATTAAAGATGAAAACGGACGGAAAATAGCTCTACCGTTTCCATTTTCATATTTTTTTGACGGAAATGGTAGCGGGATAAACGGTAATGCAAAAACGGATAAATACGATCGAAAAATAGACGGAAATGAACAGTATGCGGGAACTTAAGCTGGAACTACATGCCACGTGTGACAAACCAAAGGGCTTGCTGCAGTACTCCCAAATAAATATGAGTCATCGATCTAGATGATTTTTATCGCACATTACCTTCTAGAAGGTAATAGAGTGAAGATATATATATATATAGATATTTTACCTATTTTGCTTATATATATATATATATATATATATATATATATATATATATATATATATATATATATATATATATATATATATATATATATATATATATATATATTAGCAAAATAGGTAAAATATCTTCCAATTAGATCTAATTTCCATATCCATTTAGGTCTAACTTGCATGCATGATGTAAATTGTAGTCAACATGTACGAGACTCTTTTTTTTTGGGTTAAATACATACATGTACTAGTTACGAGTAACGTTATGTTCTGCATGCAGCCGAACAGCGCAGACTGTAGAAGCAAGTCTGGCTGACCGCCCGCTCACGGCACAGCTCGGCTCAACGCCCTCTGCGCTTGTCCCGGTGAACGTATAAACGGGATGAAAACGGGAATATCCCGGTCAAAAACGGAATACCGGCAATACAGATGGAAAAACGCTCAACCGTTTTCGGTCCCAGTCCCGGTCCCGGTGTATCCCGTCCTGTTTTCGGTCCCGTTTCCGTTTATCCCGCAAAAAACGAAAACAGACGGAAAAATACGATATACGGTTGCGGATGGAACGGGATTCATCCCGTCCGTTTTCATCTTGCCAATGCTTTGCTTGATTTCACCATCGGATCAACCGATTAAAAGCGCCAAAGCACGTTAGCTTGTTTCACATTGACGTTAAGTTGAAAGAAAAAGGAAAGCGTGTTTTCCATTCTCTAGAGGCAAATGCAAGAGTATTTTTAACACGGCAACAGCTAATAGGGTTACTGGGTTAGTGTTACTAGCGCGCTATAGCGCTCTCACTCGCGACTTTTGAAAAACAATAGCGCCCTTAATTTTTAGCAACGCAAAAAGAAAACCTGATCAGTTTGAGAGACGTCTCTCCTGATTTTGTTCTTAAGAACTTTGTACCAGCCTTGGAATATACTAGTGAATGGCGTTCAGGGACCCCGACGGACTTCAATGGTCCAACGAATGTAACTCAAACAAAGTTTTTTTTTTCTTCAATGCAACAAGGCATGCTAAATTGTGACATGATAAACTCATCACTGCCTGTTTTGAATCCCCTTTACCACTGGTTTTCGCGTCGTTGGCGAAAGTGGATAGTGATAATTAGGGTTATCACCACCGGTTCAAAACCGACGGTGATCTGTCGATCCAATGTATGATCTGATGGCGTTGAGCTATTCATCATAGTTGGTCTGGCATATATATATAATCCGGCAGTGATGAGCTCTTCATCATCGTCGGTCCGACGTATGCTTTGGCGGTGATGAGCTCCTCATCACTATTAGCTCGGCATTTAATCCGGTGGTGATGAAGAGCTCATCACCATTGATCCGACAGTGATAAGCTCTTCATCACCGCCAGATCAAACGCTGCACCGTGGTGATGAGCAGCGTATCACTGTCAGAGGACCTTATCACCAACGCTTTGTCTAAGGTCACCAATGTAATGTATTTTCACAATATTAATCTAAATATAGCATAATAATTCATCAGTAATGTAATCATACATCGAGCGCACAACCTCCACACAATCAAAATATATACATCAAGTTCGAGCCTTGAGTCCATATATCAAATCTCCACAAGTCTATAAATACAAGCTAAAACATAAATATACATGACATGCGATTACCAGTGTTACAAGACGAATATGAGCTGCACCTTGATTAGATAATGCAGTGCCCTCCATCCACATTCACGACTTATCCATAATGAAACCAAGTTATTCTTGAAGCATAGATATCTTGGTGTGAGTCAATGCAACTCCGAAGTATGTGGCTCTACTTTCTGCAACACAGAGGTAGAAAAGCATATGAACGAAATACAATTAAGGCATGTATTACAACATACTCAAATTAGCTAGTTAATTCATCAATTGACCAAATATGCAAACCTGGTCATGTGCAGTGAAGTATTTGTCTCCGATGAAGGTACTCATGTAATGCATGACATAGAACCTGCATTGATCATTGGCAAAAGGTTGCCTTGAAATCAAATTGGCTTCATTTATAGTGAATCTGAATGTCAAAAAAGATCTATATTTCTTGCTCTTTTGCAGTACTTGTCATAGGTCCTTTCTGACAAACTAGAGTGAATATATTTAGATTGAACCTTACTAATATAAAAACACAACATATAAGGAACAAAGTGCTTTGCTTGTTTTACTTATTTAGCACATATGCACTTGTTCTCTCCTTGAGTTAAAAACGGTGAGAATGCATTTCTCTATGTTGATGTCAAGGACAAAATGATAACTGCATTTACAACACATCTGCAAATTAGATGTCTTAAGCTTGCCAATTGTAATGAAAGTATAAGTTAGGGACACATGTACGTGCGTTGTAGGTAGAAGTATATATGGATGATTTGTCTGATTGAACGAACAAGGCCTTTGTCAATTTATCAATGAACTAAGACTAAGACCTTAGAAAAATTACATATATGATAACACATGCCTTTTTTACAACTAGAACAATGTTAATGTTGAAACCTACAAACACGTTATAACCCCCATCGCAGAGTATGCATTGTGTACCATTAAGGCGGCATTATTCAAATGAACACCTCACAAACTTTCTTCCAGCTAGCACCCGAGTGGGGTCTTGAAGGTGCCAAAAACTTGCAAGAGGGTCACTGGGCTCTGAACAGTGATGGGCCATGCCTCTAACCAGTCCACACGGCCCAAGAACCAACAAGATAACGCTATTGAAAGCGGCGCGCCTTGGATTCGGCGTGGCTTTGTCTTCACGAACCTTCTTCTATTACCTCTTGTGCACCATCTTGACTACAAAGTGAGGGTGTATTGGGAGGGCTTTCTAGCTCCTACAAAGAGCACATTTTGAGACTACAAATGGTGAATCAATGGGTGTGTGCTAATAATGGATCCGTGTGGGACTACAATAAGAGTACCTCAGTTGTTCATGTGTGACGATATGCATGTTTGGTCATATGATTTATAACTAGAAGCAATGGTGGCAGATGGATCCGACGGTGGAGAACAAAGTAGCAATCGGTGGTAGGTGGATCCAACGGCGCTAGAACAGTAATGGTGGTAGGTAAATATACAACCTAGCAATAATGTCGTGTTGCTGCTGCTAGGTTAAACCATAACCCAACAATGGCATATCACTGCCAGGTTGTATTCTGAACCAGCAGCGATATACTCACTATCACTGTTAATTTGTAGCTCAAACCGATAGTCAAATATCACAGTTGGGTCATGGCTCAACCCGATAATGGTAGGGGGCTTAACTGTCAGGTTAATAGGGTCCCTAATCATTGACCTGGCAATGAAGCAATATCACTCACGCACACTCGGTAGCAATGGTCCAACAGGGTCTATCGGTTCTGTAGTAGTGACAGACAATGTCATCAACGTGATTAATAAGAGTAAGGAACTTTTATTAGTTAATTGAGGGAAAGAAATATAATATATATCCTTGCTTTCCAGTGGTGTAGGCTGGAAGATATTATCTGTTCGGTAGTATATCGTTTTTAGTCTAACTTTTTTTTTTTCAAACAGGATTATCTTTTTTCCCTCCACTTCAGCGTCGATCTCATATGTCACATGTACGATTAACACACACTCACTCTCTTTGATTTGTCAATCACACCAAAACAAAAGTTATGTTAGTTAGAGTCCTAGCTTTAAAATTTTTTTTAGGTTTTTTTGGATTTGGATATCTAATAATTTATGGATAACCGTGGATACATCTGCGTTATTTGGTTGTTGAACTTTTTTTATTTTTATTTTAGATAGATCAAAAAACGAGTCTTCATATATACTGTACAACCCGAGTTGTAATTGTACGAAACAAGAACATTGATTGATTCATCGTGTGAAAGCACGATTAATTAATATGAGGCGATTAAGAAATCTAGGCTCCTGAAAGTACCTGACCAACCAACCCCAGATGGCCAGATCCCTTGTCGTCATATCCTAGCTTCCTCCTGAATCACGTTTCCGAATGACGATGCTGCTCATCTTCCTATTTTGCCTTGTCACTAATTGACTACTTTAATTAGTCTACCCAGACAGAGTTAAGAATCCAATAGACGTGACTCATCACCTGAACCACTCTCAAATCCCAATCATGCATGCGTGCCAGGCTGCTAGCTCGTGGTGTATGATGCTCAATTCAAGTCTTGTCGTCATAAAGTAATTAAGTAATAGCTTCGCAAAAAATTTAATTAAGTAATTGAAAGATGTGACTATTTCAAAAATATAAATAAGTTAATTCACTAATATCTTCGTTCTCCTGAGTTTGTTTTAATAAATCAAAATATTTTAAGTTTTGCCAAGTTCCTATACGTGCTATTATTATTACCGTAATTCTTAGGAGTGGGCGTCCGTCCGACCGGACACCGCATGCCACTTCCGCCTCGTTGCTACCACATTTCAAATTCCGCCTCGCTGCTACCATGTTTCCCACTCCGCCTCGCTGTTGCCCACTCCACGAGACTGACCTCTCCTCTTTGTGCATAGCCGTGATGCCCGCGCCGACCGCCGAGCCGGCGCTCCCGGCGGCCTTCCTCTCTGCGTCCTGTCCCCGCTCCTCGATGCCGCACTCTACGCCTCCCACACGCCCTCCTCCCACCATGCCTCCTTCCTCCCACACCGGCGCGGCGAGCCCTGAGTGCTCTCTATCGCCATCTCAGGCCCTACTTCCTCCACAGCGTCGCGGCTCCATCCTCCTCCCTCCACTGCGATCTAGTGTCGGATCCCGCTGTGCACTGCTCCGCCCGCCCACCTACCTCCCAGGGTTTGCTGAAAGTGCATGTTGTAAGTGTATGTTTTCTAGTGTTTCAGTGGTATGTTGCAAGTGTTTCATATGGATGTTGCGAAAGTAGATTGGGATGTTGCATGTGTTGCAATGGATATACATGTATGTTGCAAGCATTTGTTCTAAATGTTTCATCTGTTTTTTAGACGTATGTTGCAAGTGTGTTTATTTGGATGTTGCATATGTTTCACACATATGTTGCAACTGTTTTTATCTGATGTTGCATATGTTTTGCAATGACTTTTCAAGTGTTTTCAGTTTTTTAAGTATTTCAGACGCATATTTTAAGTGTTTCATCTATCTTCAGATGTATGTTGCAAATGTTTTATTTGGATGTTTCAAAAGTAGATCGGGAGTTGCACATATTGCAACGGCGTCTATGGCTGGCAGATAGCAGCCTGCCGCAGGGCTTCGGCTCTTACCTCGCGCCTTCCTCACGCGGCGCACCTCTCCCTCTCCTCTCCTCTCCTCTCTCTCCCTTCCCTTCCCTTCCCTCCATCTCGCCGTAGCAGTTTGAGCTCGCGCGGGGAAACAGAGGGGCGCGGACGGCCCTGCATGTGGGTGTGGCGAGTCGTCCCGGCAGTGCGGAATCCGAGCAGGCGAGGCGCATGACACGGAGCAAGATCGGGAAACGGAGAGCAGCCGCAGGCGTCCGTCTGGATGTCCGGGCGCTAGCACTGCCATTATTATTACCATCAGTTGTATTAAAGATGACTTAAATTATGAAATTTTTGTTTCATAATATATCTAATGATGCACATTGATATTGTAAATACTGTTATTTTTAATATAAGCTTAGTCAAATTTAGAATAATTATTTTACTTAAAACAAACATATATTCCATTATATGTTAGGGTGAATGTATTAGCTTCCACGTTGCGTCACTATTCCTTTTCTTGCAGAAACTAATTATTATAGCTATAATATGCATGCATAATCTAGCATCCTAGGTCATTCACCAAATAATAATTAAGACGGTATGAGAACAACAATAATTAGTTGTTGTTGCTTAAGCTGCTCATAATGCATCGTATCATGTCACTATGTGCTTGATTTGATTATATCGTCATGCATCATCACTAAAAAGGGAGACCATAAGGATTATGGGCCATTTGCCATATTTTATTGAGATTTTGGTGATTCTGAAGATAGCGCTGTCGCTAGGACTAACATGTGTCCTTAGACACAATTCACGTGTCTATTTAGGTTCTAGGATGCAAGAGAACAAGCGGCGCGAAGACGATCTGGAGAAGAAACCAACCACAAAGCAAAGAACATGCTATAAATTGTTGAACAAGCTGTCCTTAGACGTGATTCACATTTTTCGACTGTCTGATGCTATAAATTGCTATGATTCTTATATAATCTTGTAGATAATAATTTCATGAATTTTCCATGTAGTACAAGATCATCAAAATTGGAACTTGGAGCAAGGATTTATAGCCAAATTACATAGTGATAGTCTTGTTGAAATTCTGTAAACGCCGGATGGTCCAGCACCCCTTTTCAATTTTTCGATGGTTTAGATTGGAGATATTCTTACATAATCTTGCAGAGAATTTCATAAACATTTCATGGAGTACAGCTCTACTACAATAACTTGATTATCACCGCTGGTCGAGGACCCCATCATCGCTGGTTTTCCAACGCGGGGGTAAAAGTAGTTGGTAAAAATGGCGACTATCACTGTTGATTTGCAACCGACGGTGTTAATCGAATAAAAAATTTAAAAAAACATGTGCAATGGACAGCTCGACTAGCAGTTGTGGCTGGACCCGCTGTCGAGATCATGCATTTACCATCGTCGTCGAGCTCGCGCCAGTGTCACTGCCGCGGAGCATGGATCGATCCAGATCCGTGGCATGGATAGATGAATGTATATTCACTTGAGCGATCCATTACTTGCATATGACGAGACCGAATGATGCGACGCTAGAAATGTGGCCGACACATGATTTTGGTTGCAGCTATGGATGCAACTCCCTGCAACACGTCGTAAAACATAAGTAACAGCTCGATCGAGCGATGGCTGGTCTCTCTCTCAAAACAGTAGTAGCACTATGCACATACTAGTTGTTCTCTTCGCCTTAATCCATGATCCGGTGGTTTATCACCAGTGGTTCGCATTAGCTTTCTGTCATTACGCAAGCAACGCCAGCCGACCATTTTATTTGCACGTTAATATAGGATATAAATAAGGAAAAGACCACCGGGACGTCCGGATGCGGTGTACGTTCGATGCCCGTGTCTGCTGCCCGGTCCACGCGCGTGACGTGCTCCCTCTGCACGTAGCAGGAAACGGCGCAGACGACGCACTCCCCCGAATATATGCGGCCAATGGAAAAGACGCGTGCAGACGCACTTCTCCGAATGCATGAGGCCAAACGGTAGGGACGTGTGCACTACGCCTCCGCCTCCCACTTTGCCTGGGCAGGCCCCACCACGCATGCATGCAGCTCCTGCCTATCACCGTGGGCTACTGCTGCTGCACCTACCGGCCCCGCCCCGCCTGCTACTGCGGTACATATGCGCCTACGCATGCATGTGGGGGCCACCAAGCCCGCTTCGTTTCCCACATGCACACAGAGACCACTGTGCCCGAGAGGACCACCTCTGTCTGCGCCCACTTCCCGCGTCTGGTCATACAACACTTACAACATAAAAGCATTTGCTGCAACATACGTCCGAAATAGATAAAACATTTACAAACATACGCTTGCAACATATGTGTATGGCCACTGCAACATATGTAACATCGAGACAAACACTTGCAACATACATTTAAAACAGCTGAAACATTTGAAACATACACTTGAAAACATACGTATATAGCCAGTGCAACATATGAAACATCTAGATAAAATACTTGCAACATACATTTGAAACAGCTGAAACATTTAAAACATACACTTGCAACATACATGTATAGGCATTGCAACATATGCAATATACAAATAAAACACTTGCAACATACGTTTGAAACATCTAAAATATTTTTTTGCGAGCAAAACAGCTGAAACATATTGCAACATACGTGTATAGCCATTGCAACATATGTAACAACAGATTTACTTTTGAAATATCCAAATAAAACATATGCAACATACATCTATAATGCGTGAAACATACAGTTACAACATGTGTTTATCTACTTGTTGCCCTCTAGCGGAGGCTCATTGACGCGGAGCTCGACGCCGACCGGAGCTCGAGGTCTCCCACGGTTGACAGGGCAGATGGATCGCGGCCGCAGCGAGAGGCACGAGGCATGGAGGAGCGCAGTGCAATGTGCAAGGCACGAGCGGGAGCACGAGGCATGGGCAGCGCGTGGCGCGTGGCTCGATATACGGTGCGCGGCATGTGGCGCGGGGGCAGACGGGTTGGTCCTGTCCGAAAAAGGACGAACGCCCTAAGGGTATCATTACTATATAAATAATACATAAAAATGACACCATAATCCTAACTAGGAGCATGCATGTCCTCATTTGCCGTCCCTATGCCTATGAAGCATAGCGAAGGGTTGTGATGCCTAAGAGGAGGTGATTAGATCATTTAGGTTAGTCTCAATACAATTTTGATATGAGTTTGTGTATTAAATATGGTGCCACATGAGCGAACAGGTGACATGGCACAATATTTATAAGGAAAGAAAGTGGAGTTTCAGTGGGATGAAACTGTTGCTCACTATTTTCCGCTACTATAGAACTGATATTCACTATCGGCCCATCAATGTTGGTTCCTAATAACGAGCCGACAATGATGACCCTTCATTGTCGGTTCATTAGCTAAAAATTTGAAAAATGATTGGGGTCTTAATGATCCGCAGTGAAGGTATGTCACACCTATTTTTTAGAATCAAATGGAATGTATAATCTTATGTGCATCCAGAGATTAATCACACATAAGCCGACAAATTAAAGGGAGTATCATCACAAATGTTATTACATCACGATTATTATCACATAGTCTTTACATAATCATAGCAGAAATAAAAAAAGATAATTCTCTCGTGGTAGCTCCATGCACAGGCACATTGACTGGTTGACCGCAAGACTAGTAATCCTCAGGGAAGTAGGAGTAGTAGTCACTATTTGCTCCATCTATTACCCATCCGGGATTTTTATCCAAATAAGAGAATAAACAAGCATAAGTACATCTCGTACTCAACACGTGTAACATGAGGTTCATGAGGCTCAAAAGCATGACATTGGTTTAACAGCATATAGCTTTTAGTTGGCATGGTTTTAGCATATCAATAGCATCAAGTTGTCTCAACTTACAATAACATATGATCAATGTAAAATGAATAACGAATAGCAAAAACATATTAATCATTAGTGATCAACTATTCCATAAGGGTCTAAGACCATTCGTGACCATGAGCATGGCTGTTATAACAGTTTTACACTCTGCAGAGGTTGTACACTTTCACTGTGAGTCGTGTTGCCCATATGCCCGGGTTAATTACTCCCAAAACACTTCCAAGGTGAGCAGGCAAGGAAACACTATGAAGTCTTTCAAAGGTTCATCTAACAAGTTAGGTCCATTAGATTCACTCGGCAAACAGATGTAGAGCCCCTCTTCCAGATGGCACAATGACACGCAACCTATACACATAAGGACAGAGGCTGCACTATACCCGATTCGTCAAGCTATTCTTACGCCAAAAAGGTTACCACTAACAAGCTAGAAAAGGTCCTTCTATATGACTAAAGCCAGAGCCATGTAGCCCTCACAGTTGTACTGTAAGTCCCAGATATTCGCTTATAGATGAGTCCTTATGGAGAGAAACTAGAGCACCATAAAAACAGCCTAATGCTCTAGCCCTCTTTAAGTATGTTACTAAAAACTCATCTTTTAATGTTTGTTGCATATTCCATTAATCAATTTACAAGATCATAGTTCATGTTGAGCACTAGCAAAGCTACTCAATGCAATATCATGGGTGCCAAGGTAATGGATCAAAACTAAGTCATCCTTAACAAGGGAATACATGCGTAATGAATTTAATTAATTATTATGAATAGGATAACAAGGACAATCCCATGATATACTTGCCTTGATCAAACTGGTCCTATTGATCCTGCTCGTAGAAGAACTCTTGGTCACCAATGAATTGCTCACCTGAAAGCCCAAGTTTGGTTTTAGAAATTGAGTGATACCAAAGTTGCTAATGTTATGTGATCAAGTGTGATTAAGCTAGGTATAAGTAACATGTGATGGAGGTGGAGATGGCATAGAGAGATGGCCACAAGACCACATGATTTGGTGCATGAAATGATGAGCAAGATCATGAAGGGATGCACATAAAATGATGGACATGATGATCAAGTGGAGGAGAAGGATCTAAGAGTGCAAAGCAAAGGTATAACCATAGGGTTTCCCTTTTGCCGGTCTAAGATGAGTAGAGAAGTGATTGACCGGGTTTAGGATACATAGCCGACTATCAAGAGGGGCAATCACGGTTAGCTCGAGAATCAAGTGCCACTAGATCAATGTCTTGAGCATATGCATTAGGATCTAGTTGAGAGCTAACATAACCCTTTAAAATTGTTTGTGAAATGCTAACACACATGCACATGATGGTGTACACTTTGTGGTGTTAGCACATTTGCGAAGGCGGTGGAGTTTGAGTGGAAGAGAGGGGATTCAGCGCTTTTCGCGGAAATGAAACGCCTATTTTCCATTGCGCCGGAGGCGAGAAAACGGAGGCGAAAGTCCGGTGTGTTTCTCACTGAAAAACAGTGATCGGACGGTGGACCGGACGTGGTCCAGGGTGGACCTACGCGTCCGGTCAGCTCAAGTCGAGGGCAGAGGCGCAGCGCGCCTAGGGTTGGTGACCGGACGCTGGTCTGGCCTGACCAGCGCGTCTGGTCAGTTCACCTGGGCATAGAGGAAAGGCGCACGACCAGCGTGTCCGAGGGTCACCGGGACCGGAGCGTCCGGTTAGCTTCACTTGTGCGGCTTGGTGGCGTGACGTGAAGCGGATGCGGTGGCACGTCCGGTCACGTGCGACCGGACATGTCCGATCGCACGGGGAGCTCTCTGGACTCCGATTGGACGTCGAGTGTAGCGTGTCCAGTCATTTGGTGGAGCGCGTCCGGTCATGGCAACATCTCTCTCTGGCGCGCACTATTGTTGCTTGTCCTGTAGTGACTGGACGCGTCCGGTCACCCTGACCGGTGCGTCCGGTCATCACGTTTTTCACTATAAATAGAAGACGGCCAGGGTTTAGGGGCATCTCTTGCATTCTTGCTGACCTTGAGACATCCTTTGAGCTAGAGAATAACCCTCTCCACTCATCTCTTTGCTTGGTTGCACATCTTGAGTGAGATTGAATGAGATTCAAGTGCATTACTTGAGAGTTACATTCTAGAGGCACTTGATCTTCGAGTTGCTGCGGATTTCTTATTACTCTTTCGTGTTTCCCGACGCGGTAGAAGGATTGGAGCAGCGGAGGTGATTGAGCTCGCAATTGGAGATTGTTGGAGCCCTCACCAAGTGTTGTAAGGGGTTCTTGATCCTTCCCCGTGAGAGTTCATGAATTGGATACTCTAGTGGAGCTCGTGGCTTAGAGGATCCCCATCTTATGTGTGGTTGTGCAGCGCCCGCCGAGGGCTCAACTCTTGATAGTCGATTAGCTCGTGAACCGATAAGTGGGTGTATTGCCACAACAGGGAGTAGCTTACCGGGAAGCAAGTGAACCTCGGGAT
The DNA here is from genome assembly GCA_038087645.1 of Saccharum hybrid cultivar R570. Taxonomy (NCBI): domain Eukaryota; kingdom Viridiplantae; phylum Streptophyta; class Magnoliopsida; order Poales; family Poaceae; genus Saccharum; species Saccharum hybrid cultivar. The sequence continues at coordinate 937,498 of JAQSUU010000043.1, read as the reverse complement.
AAATTCTTGTGTCGTTCTCTTTCTGAGGATTTCTCTTGTGTGATTGATTAATTGGTTCTTCTCGTCTCTACACGACGGTATAATCACTCGAAGCTCTTCTCTCACGTTACTCCTGTTTCTAGCTTGTCGTTGTTGTGTTTAGTGGATAGCCTTGTACTAGACTTGTGTAGGTGTCTTGCTTAATTAGTTAGAGCTAGTGCATTTTGTTTCATCACCTTTTATACTAACACTTGTGGATAAGTAATTCTTATAGAAGTTTTAATTAGGCTATTCACCCCCCTCTAGCCTATTTGACCTTACATCACCGTCTATACTCGATCAACAAATCAACAACATTCATGCAAAAGCAATCATGCAAAGCAAACAAGACTATAATTAGAACAGTACACCAATAGTAATAAAACAAGATAAAAAGTTTGTAAAATGAATCTACGCCTCGCTATGATCACATAGACGCGAAGATCACGAAAAACAGAGCTAGAACGGCAAAGTTATGAATTAAACAAGATTTTCCTTAGTTAAATATTAGATTTAATCTAAGCACGAAATTAAAAAGTTGAAAACATGATTAACAGTAGTACTAACATGTAGATTACATAATTACGAATCTAACGCAACTTGAACGGGTCAAATCGGAGTTAAAACGAAGATTTTATGGCCAAAACAAAATTAGTGGCAAAACTGTAAATAGAGAAAACGTATTTTTGAATCTACAGAGATCAAACTATGCTTTCAAAAGAAGAAAACATATTCCCAATTTACGTTTTGGACTGCGGGTTCTAAACTAGAAAAATGCAGGGTCTCTTTAGCAAAACAACCCCCGAACCGATATCTTCTAATCCTGGCGGTTGATCTGCGATCCGACGATCCACACATGATGACAAGGATGACGACGGCGTTCTGGTCGCTGACGGCGAGCGCGCTCGAAGGCGCCATGGTCGGAGTTCGTGAAACTTGACTCCAGGCACCATTCGTTGAACCGAAAACACGAGGAGGGAGTGTAGAGCACGGTGAGCTCACCTCAGGGGAAATCAGAGCCGAGGATGGTCCAAAGGCGGCACGCGGCTCGGGAAAGCAGGCGGTTAGGGTTGCGTTGCGCGCGTGGGCACTACGGTTCGAGAACGGTCGCGGCAAGGGAGCAAGATGGGGCAGAGGGGCTCGGGGCTCGGCTTAAATAGCCCGGAGACCACGCCATCGATGGAAAGTGGAGATTGGGGGAAGGATTTGGCGGCAAGGAATTTGGAAAGCGTTGACCCCATCGGCGTGAGGAAGAATATGATGGAACCATCACTGACGCGTGGGCCTAGGAATGCAAAAACTCAGCGTGGGTCAGGCTGTCAGCGAGAGACAGAGAGGGAAGGAGGTGGGCACGCGCACGGCACGGGGCCAGCGGCAAGCTGGGCTTGGCCCATGACGCGGAGCGGGGAAAGAAGTGGCCGCGTGGTGTGGAGCTAGGTCGCGGGAGGGAGAAAAGGAGCAGCGGCTTTGATGGGCCGTGGAGAGGGAAATGACCGAGCGAGCATCGGAGGGGGCGGGAAGGAGCAACTGGCTGGCTAGGCCAACGGGCCAAAAGCCAGGGAAGGAGGGAAAACCCTTTTCTTTTTTTTTGCATTTTCTAAAAGATTTTGAATTCTCTTTTGTATTTTAAAGTAAACCACTCAGTACAAAAATTTCAATGCAGCAATATGAGTGCACAATCATATATCTAAGCCTTATATGTGATTTTAAATTATAAAAGTTATTTACTTTTCTAAGTTTGTACGCTCATTAAATGCACCACTAAATTATTTTTACCTATTTTAAATAATGCCAAAATTTAGGGTGTTACAAGGTACCTGTCACTACCGGTTCAAACCACAAATCGACAGTGACTTAACACTGCCGGTTGAAGCCACGAGCCGGGCAGTAATACAGATACTATCAAGCCGACTGGTGGCTTCAACAGGCAGTGATATGTCACTGCTAGCTTGTGGCTTAAGCTGGCAGTGTACATGTACAGTACGAAACCATTCTGCCTCCTTCCTCCTCCACCCCATTCCAAGCACACTCATCCAAGGAGGCACCTTTCCCCACCTCTCCCTCTATTGTTGCAGACATTTTTCCACCAAAATGCTCATGGAAGGTCTTGGATTTTGAAGGATGGACATGATCTTCTTACTTTAAGGTCAGTAACAAGCATCCACTCCTTTGGATTTGTAACTTGTCTTGATGGTTAGATTGTTTGAATCTCATGCTTGTTATTTCTCCATTTTAGAGAGCACTTTTTAATTAGATCTTGATGAAGGCATTCAAATTGTGGTAAATCCACCTTCCAAAAGGTGGTCTATGAACCCATTTAATTTCTAGCAAATGATATGGTGGTTTGTATGATTGTTAATATGTGATGCTCTAGTTATTACATGGAGTAGATTTTTTCAATAGGGCTACCAATTTTATTTTGATAAACACATCCATGTGACACCTAGCAACCCATTGTTTTTAGCCATAATTGTTGTTCATGAAGGCTCCAATTTTTAATTTTCCTCTAATTAGTCCCCCCATATTTATGCGGCATGAAGTAGAATGTTCTTCAAGAGAGCTACTAATTTTAATTTTGATTAACATATCCATGTGACACCTAGAAACCCATTAGACTTTTAGCTAGGATGATTGTTCTCCACGAGTCTAGTTTTTAACTCTATAATTAGTCACCCAGTATGTGGCATGAAGTGGAGTAGTTATTCTTCAAGAGGGTTACCAATTTTAATTTTGATGGATACATCCATGTGACACCTAGGAACCCATTGTTTTAGCTACAATTGTTGTTAATGAATGCTCCAATTTTTATTTTCCTATGATTAGTCTCTCCATATTTATGTGGCATGAAGTAGAATTTTTCTTCAATAGGGCTACTTGTCGGTGTTTTGTAAACTAGGCTAGTAAACTTATGTGATTACCGCGTTGCTCTAGGAAGACGATGGTAGCATCTAATAGACATGAGGATTTATACTGGTTCAGACCGAAGCCCTACGTCTAGCCTCAGAGATGACCGAGTGCGTATTTCTTGCTTGAATGCTCTGAAGTTCTTACAATGGGGGTGCAAGAATGGTGAAAGAGGTGGTAGAACCTATGCTAGGCGAGGGGTTGCCCAAAGGGAAGCCTCAGAAGCCCTACTACTATGGTGAACGAATGGAATGGTAGAGGATTCAGAATGTGTTGCCCTGGCGGTCCTTATATAGAGTTTGGGGACAGGGCTGATACAAAGAAGAGGTTCCCCCGATCAAAGGGTCGTGAGCCTAAGGGATGTCCTAGCTAACTTGGCTTGCAAGCTATGTCATCTTCTGGTGCTCGTTCGGGCATGGCTATCATCATGGTCTTGTGGCCACGTCATGACTAGGTGTGACATGGTGCTACTGTGTGGGCCATGGCGGCACTGTAGACATGGTGGTGGTTCGTCAGCCATCCTGAGCAACGTGGAGTCTGTCGTGGTCTTTGTCATCGTCTCCTGGTTTCCAGGGGCGTCGTAGTAGGTAGCCGCCCTAGGTCGTCGTTTACCTAGTTGCTTCATGGGGCTGAGGGCCACAACCCCAAGCATCGGGGTCAAGGTTCTCCGCCGGTCTAGATGGCTTTTGTGCTGAGACCCTGTCGTGGATCCCATCCCAAATTGGGTAGGATCGTAAAAGTGTCTTGTTGGTCCGTATTTGGACGGTGTGTATCGTACCTGTTGCCACCGTGGTGCGGTGTTGTCTTGTCGATGTGGCATAGGGATGGCGTCTGACCGGGCCGAGGTGACTGATGTCCCCTAGGTCCTTGTGGAGTCAATATGGCATGCTTCTTCCTATTAGAGCAGGCACGCCAGGCTGGGCTTGACCTCTTCCCGTCTGTAAGGTCCAAATGGCTAGAGGAGGGTGAATAGCCTATTTAAATCTTCTACAAGCTTTACTAAACAACAAGTTAGTAAATAAGATGGCGAAGCTAATTCTAGCACTAGCTCAACTACTTTTATGCAAGCCACAAAAACAATTCTAGTGCAAGGCTATGATCTCTAGTTCACACCAACAAAGCTAAGTCTTTAAACTAATTACGCCTAAGTGATAAGCTATTCTACTCAAGCTAAATAAGGCAAAGAACAATAAGTAAAGGAGTGAGCTTGAATAGATATACCAACGTTGATGAGAAGAGATATGTCCAATGTACCAATCAATCAATGTGATCACACACACAAATGAAATCCTCGACAATAAGATGACATAAGATTTTTACCGAGGTTCACTTGCTTCCCGCAAGCTACTCCTCGTTGTGGCGATGCACCCACTTAATGGATCATGAGCTAATCAACTATCAAGAGTTGAACCCTCAGCAGGTGCCGTACATCCACTCACAAGATAGGGATCCTCCAAGCCACGAGCTCCACTAGAGTAGCCAATTCGTGAACTCCTGCGGAGAAGGCTCAAGAACCCCTCACAATCGCTTGGTAAGGCTCGAAACAATCTTCAATCACGAGCTCAACACCACTGCTGCTCCAAGCCGTCTAGGGTGTTGGGAAACACCCAATAGTAACAAGCAACCCGCAGCAAACTCGAGAATCAAGTGCCACTAGATGCAACTCTCAATGCAATGCACTTGAATCTCACTTAATCTCTTTAGAGTATGCAACCAAGCAAGGAGATGCGTAGAGGGGAAGTTCTCTAGCTCAAAGTGTGCTTCAATATCTCAAATGTGTAAGAGAGAACCCCAAGGGCCGGCCACCTCTTATTTATAGAGTGGGGAAGAGGAGCTAGCCGTTATGCCACTGACGCGCCCGACAGATGCATCTGTCGCTGGACCGACAGACACGGTTGGGAGCGTCTATCGCACCACGCGATGCCACGTGTCCTGAGCTTTGAAAACCAACGTTCAAAAATGCCGATCAACAGATGCGTCCCACGCTGAAGCCACCAGCGTCTGTCGCTGCGACAGACGCGGTACAGAAAGCTCCAAACCGCGCTCTAGGCTGATAGACGCGTCTGACGAGAGGCCGATAGATGTCGTCCTGTGTCTGTCGCAGCGCAAAGCCGCTCGCCTTCTCAGTGCGAGGCTGATAGACGCTGATGTAACACTTCGGTGTTACGCAAGCATTTGCATTGCAATAATAAGCATGGCATTTCATATCATTCATAATCATATGTGCTTAGGGTGTACCTTTAATAAAATAAAAATGTGGAAACTAGTATTGCATAACATGTTGTGATAATGTGCTAATGAAATTCATCAAATTTGTGCAACTATAAATTTCATATCACTTATAATTATAAGGAAAATTTTTGGAGCCACTAAATCACTTAAAGTTTTGTCAAAGATTTGTTTTAAAAATGTTATTTGAAAATATTCAAAAATCCTCTCTAAATTAGCTTTTATTCTAAAAATCAAAATCTATCCAGATTTGGACTTTGGTCTTAAAAGCAAAGTTGTAGAGAATTAAATTCTAAGCAACTTTTGTTTTTGGGTCATTTTCAGAAAAGGTCCTTTTCTTGCTAAAAATGAGATTTGAAAACTATTATTTGAAATTATTTGAAAATATGAAAAGGAAAATTCAATATCTAACCTAAACGGGTCGCCGCCTCGCTTTCGGCCTGCTGGCCGAATCGGCCCGCGCCACCCCGCGCGCGCCCGCGCCCCGCCTCGGCCCGGCCCGCGTCCACTTGGCCTCCTCCTCCATTCCCGCTCGCCCGCGCCTCGCTGTCCGCCGCGGCAGAACGCGCCCGCCGCGTGGCGACCGCATGCCGGCAACGCCGGCCGGGTGGCGCCTGGTCGCCCCCACCAGCGCTCGCACTCGCCCCTATAACCCGCCGCAGCACCTCGTCCTCCTTCTTCGCATTTCGCCTTGCTCCTTCACGCGCGCAGCAGCCGTGGTTCCGCCACCGCCACCGCGCGTCATCACCGGACACGCGCGTTCCGGCAGCCTCAGCTCACCGCAAGCCGCTCCATCTTGCCCCAAGCTTCTTCTCCCTTTGGCGCAGCCCGCGCTCACCTCCATCAACCGTGGTAAGCTCCCCATCTGCGCGAATCGCTCGCCGGAGTTCCGGCCGAGCTCACCGAGGAATCCCGCTCCGTGGAAACCTCCCCTCCGCTCCCGCTTTTCCTTTACTCGGGCGCGCATCCCGTCCACCCCGTTCTCCCGGTGCTCGGACGCCGTTTTTCGCGCCGCTCCATGGCCGAAGACGCGCCCCTGCCGATGAGCAGCGCCGCCGCGCGCCATGGCCACCAGCCACCTTGCTCCGGTGGTCCTCTGGCCTTGCAAGTAGTGCCAATAGGTGCGCATCGCCTTGGGGAGTCTGACGGTGCCGACCACGCCGCCGGCGACCTCCCCGCCGGTGAGATCCGACCGGTCAGCGCCGCCCCTGCTTCGGCCTGGCCGACAGGTGGGGTCGTTGACCCGCTGGGTCCCGCCTGTCTGTCTCTCTGGTGCGGGTTGTGGGTGGACAACCGGGTGCACCTATCAGTTTTGTCGGCTGATTTTAAAAGGGATTTAAGAAATGCTTTTTCAAATTTCTGTTAAATGCTTTGGAAAATGTTTGTGTGCTCATTTTGGCTCCAAAAATTGTGAAATAAATTTCTATGAACTCATTGGAACCAGATCTATGATTTAAAAATATTGCATGTCATTTTTGGGATACTTTTATGTAGAGCTTTAATTAATTCTTAATATTGCTGATAAACTAAAAAATGTGTAGAAAAATCTATAGGCTTCAGAAAAATATGATTTCAAGTTTGTTAATCTTCTTATATCATGTACTTCCTAGGAAAAATATGTTTCATACATGTGCTGTGGAAAACTTTGGAGAAGTAGTTCAAGTACCTTTAATGGCTGATTTTTGTTATTTTTGCTAGAGAGCAAACTTTGTATAAAACATGCATGTGATAATTTTTGTACAGTCATTATATTCCATGAAGAACCTAGGAAAAATATTAATTCTGTTGTTTGACACTTTTCATAGTACAAAGTAATTTCATACTCATTTTTATGCTATAGCTTGTCATTTTTGTACAGGATAGTTGACTTATCCAAATGTCATGAAATTTTTATGGTAGTTTGTTTAGGGTAGTATTATGCTACTGTAATTTTCTTAGATTTTTAGGAGCATCAGAAATATATGTTGCTATTCAAACCTATTATCATTTAGGGTTTAAGCAAGTGTTGCTTTAAGTGTGATTAAGAAATTAGTAAAGCTTTGGTGTATCTTTGAAGCATTTCATAAGATATGTTAACTTGACATGTTAGTAGTGGAAGAGAATGCAGTAGATGACATGTGCTTGTAGTGTATAGTTTCTTGGATGATGTTGACTACCTTGCATTTCAACATATTCATTGCATTCATCTCCTTTGATGCACGTTTGCATAATCACTTACGCGCATTGCATCATACAGGATCGCAAACCGAGAACCCAGTCGTCTTACCCGAGGAGCCAGAGGAGCAGCTCGAGGTGCAGCAGTAGGAGGTGACAGAAGCCGAAGAGGAGGTCGGTGAAGAGCTCCCCGAGTGCCCCGACCACCGTCCGAGCTCTTTTGAGAGAGGCAAGCCTCGGAGCATTTCTATCCCGGTTTGCAAATAATTTATTATTAACTTTACTTAATTTGATGCATTACGTTTAGGAGTTGTTTGCAAACGTTGCTGCATTATACCTTGCTTACCTTTCTTATACTATATCCTTGTTACCCTGGTATCCGCAGTCGAGTCAATGCTTAGCTGGCTTAGACCGGTAGAAGTCGGGTGATTTCCTGTCACCTGTGAGCTATAGGTGGTTACCTGGATCTGCTTGGATGACTATGAAGTCATGGTATAACTAAGTGTGAAATGAATTTGAGATCGGGCGAAAACTTGCAGGGTTTCGGACTGTAGTGTTTTCCGTTTGTGTCGATTAAGGACCGTCCGTTGTTGTCCCTCGGGTCATATTGAACGCGTGCCTCACATTTAGCTGGCCGGATAAAGTACCTTCCGACTGCGAAACTAGGAGATTATTTGGGCCGAGTAGATTGCCCGCAACGCACTGTACCGGAGCAGTAGTGGCAGGATACGAGGGCGCGATGATAAGGCCAAAGAGCAGTCGGGCGGCCCCCGGGTACAAGTGGTTCCTGGCAAACTTGCGACTTTACCTGAATGGTTGACTCGGTGACCAACACCTCACTTTAGCGGGTGAGTGAGGTTTGTGTGAGGAATAACTTACCAGCTGGTTAATAATCGATTCAAATTGCCATCGTTCACTGGATAGTGAACACTTGACTTGAGCTACTTCATCGTAGTAATATTGATGGAACACTTGGACAGTTATATGAATTATGACATAATGGAAGTTGTTAATGATCATTGGTTATCATTACCTGTTTGATTACATGTTACTTTAGTACAGGTGCAAATGTAGTTGACAGGTTAATAAAGATTTAACTTGATGCAAAGCTTTTGTAAAGGTTTTCCTAAATGCTAAAAATGCCTTTTTTTTAAATGAGTCAGCTATCCCACCAGAAAGCCTATCATGATTCCTTGGTGTCTTTTATTTCTGGTTTATGACGGGTAAGTCTAGCTGAGTACCTTCTCGTACTCAGGGCTTTGTTCCCACTTGTTGCAGATGGACAGATGTACTACGGCTATTGTATCAACTGTCTCTATCCTGCAATGGGCGAAGCCTAGGACCATGGGCAATGGTCATTCGCTACTTCTAGTCTGATGCTTTTGCTGGAGATGATCACAAGCTGGCACTTTATTTCAAAATGTTGTGTGTGTGCGTGATTTGAACTACCGCTTCCGCTACTTTTATTCGAACCTAGTTTGTAATAACTATGTTTAAACTCTGATGTATTTTATGCCGCGAACATTTATGTAACTTATGATGGTAACCGTTAAACTTAGTACGATCTTGGCTGTTATGTGAAATGGTTTGAAATCCGTCGAGATTTCACGGACTACCGGGTTATACGGGCTTAAGTTTGTTAAATTGTCCTTCTGTTGGATGATTTCCTACTTAATCTCGTATAATTGGGCGGTTCAGTTACAGCTGATGTCAGTGTCTGTCACGTGAATGTCCGCGCGTCTGTCGTGCCACTCCACAAAGTATCGCGCCGTGCCGCTAGGGTTTGGCGACACATGCTGCACAGCGCGTCTGTCGCGTGCGTCTTGCACGTATGTCACGTGTTTCTCAGCGTAAACTTGTTCCACGACTTCGCCTCTGGTTCTCGCATCTCGTGTAATGGAAAATAGGCATTTCATTTTCCTGAAAACGCCTGAATATCAACATGAGAGAACCCCAAACCCTTCTCTACCGCTCAAACTTCGCCGCCTTCGCTAATGTGCCAACACCATCATGTGTATATCAACATGAGCATGTGTGTTAGCATTTTCACAACCATTTTTCGAGGCCTTATGTTAGCTCTCTTTACTAGATCCCAATGCATATGCTAAAGATGATGACCTAGTAGCACTTGATTCACGAGCTAACCGTGATTGCCCCTCTTGATAGTCGGCTATCAATCCTAAACCCGGTCAATCACTTCTCTACTCATCTTAGACTGGCAAAAGCAAACCCTATGATTATACCTTTGCCTTGATCACTTTGTTTCATGTCCATCTCCTCATGCTTGATCACCATGACCATCATTTCATGTGCATCTCCACCTCTTGTGATCTTATGGCCATCACTTCATGCCACATGCTCCTTCATCACGTGTGCTGTTTATGCCTAACGCATTCCACTTGATACAATAGCATTAGCAACTTGGTGTCATTAATTACCAAAACCAAACTTGGGCTTTCACCATCCCTCCCAAGGGTTAGGATGGAGGAGGGGTCATGCGCCCTCTGGGTGCCATGTGGCTAAGGCAGGATGAAGGGGTCATAGTTGACCCCACCCTCTGCGTTGGACCTGGCTGACTTGACTCAACTAGGTCTCGATCATTTGGGCCTTCGTTAGCTGATGCATCGCGGGTCGTGGGCCTGCTAACTAATCAATGCCTTGAGACACCCCAGGGTTATGACCCCGATAGTAGCCCCGAGCGCTTTTATGATCACGAAGTGATCGTGAAGGCGCTGATTTGCGTGCGCATTAGAGCATGGGGTCATGGTCGTGGCCTTTTCAAGCTTCGTCGCTCGACCCCTTGTGGGTTGACACATTTACTATGGTAGGTGGCTATGGCACTTTGCTGTGTCAGTGCCCCGTGCATCGAGGTTTGCGACCCAGGTGGAGCCATGTGGTCTCATTGGCCCCTGTTATGCTTCTGTTTTTGGGAGGCCTAGACTTTTTGCCCTTACACGGGCATCTGACCTTGGTTGTGACCTTCCGTGGTGCACCACATGGCTTAGGGGTCCAAGCAGTTTGGTCTGCCTTTGGGTTTATAAATAGAGGCCTTCTCTCCGTTCGAAGCATCCATGGCCGTGAACGAGTAGTTCCCCCTTTCCATAGAGAGAGAGAGAGGATGAGGGAGAGATGGTTGCCCCTTCTAGTAGCTAGCTCTAGAAGGGATCTTGCGAGCAGGAGGGGGCTAGGGAGGTTCCCGGACCGCTTTCTAGGCCTAGTGGTTTCAGCAGTCTCCAGACCCTCTAGGTTTGGGTTCATTGAAACACTGGTCCTAGTAGCCATGATCAGCTTCTCTGGAAAACTAAGGGTGCCTCATCATTTCCCTCGTATTTCTCAGAGCCTGATGGTGGTGGTCTCTGGGCTCGGTGACCCTGTCCTCTCCTGTGCGCTCTGGCCCAGAGGTTGCATCATGGTGAGAAGGCTAGCGAGGGGTTACTCACTCCTTGTGCCCGTGGCATTTTCCTCTGGATGTCTCCGTGGTATCATCGTCGTGGTGATACTCGGTCTTAGCACCCTGTGGGCGGTGTGCCCGTTCTTGTATTAGAGGGTGCTAAGCGGGGAGAGGTTTTCCCCTAAGGTTTAGGCTCCCCTTGTGACGGTCCCTTAATCCCCATGGTCGGGCATGTGCCTCTGCCTGGGGTTGCCTAAAAAATTATTTGATGCGAGGGATCATCCCCTCGACCTCTTTTTTGTATAGTCATGAGGCTTTTTACGGTCGTGCGTTGGCTTGGAGGTCTTGGACCTTCTGTTTCTTCCACGTGACCAAGCCAAGATCACATTTTGGGTTTCGCATTGCGCATCGTCCTGGCCTCTTGCTTCGTCGATCTCTCCCGGAGAGGTCGCGGACCTCTAATAATTTATTAGTCATCGGAGCAGGCTTTAGGTCCGAGACCTAGGACGTAGGGAGGAGTTAGTTGTGGCTTGGCCCTGACTTCTTTCGGGGTCATGGGGACCCAAATTCATTTTTCCCCATTGTCCTTGCTGACCCTGGGGGGTCATTTTGCCTTGCTACAAGCAGGTTTGATTTTGCTCCACACGAGGAGAGGCATGTCCACCATAACCATGTGATCAGAGCGGTGTGCCTCATCGAGGTCTATGGGTAATTTGAGTGGGCCCGATATCCTCCTCAATCGATGTGGAGTTCGGTTGTGCCTCACGTGGGGCGTCCCATAAATCATCGACTATCAATCCCGTTGGTCCCTAACCGCCTCCGTAGCGGCCAGAGGGTAAGATGCCTCCCCTAGAAGGGGTCAACCTGGGAGACTTCAAAGTAGATGACTCGAACAAAGGGAGATATGGTCATGTGGCTCCACACCACTGATTAGAGCTGTGGGGGGCCATCTCCTCCCTGCCCCTATCCCTTTTGCGACCTCGAGCCCTTCTAAGGACAGGCCAGATATTGAGTTTCCTAAGCACGACACGGGGTCATGGATGTGGAGGGCCACTCGGCATGTGAACCTAGGGGCTGCCGACCTCCCCTAGCCACATTGCGTCCTGGCAGTGCCCTCTTGTAAATGGTTGTGCACCATAAAACACGAGCGCGTGAATCAAAAGATAATGAAGGACATGAGGCTTACTCAGGATATGTTGCTGTGCTAGCGTCCAATGCTCAATCTTTCACCTGGCCGCCTTTGCCTCTCCTGTGCTTAGAGAAGGTGGTTAGTAAATGGCGGAGTGTACGTGTGCATTTGATGTACATCCTATGACCGTTGCTGGGTCTTGTGTCGCCTGGGAGACTTAACCGCCATGTCTTCTGCCTCTTGATTGCTAGTGCGCCTTGAAACTCGCACCCGTCTTGAACACCAACCACCGCCTTCTCTGCCTTAATCTTCGTGCCACCTATTTAAGCCAAGGGAGATGAGGGTAGCGAGTCTCATCCCCACTTCTCCCCCTACTTCTAAAATTTCCCTAGCGTCCAGTCCGAGTGAGAGAACGGTTGTCTTCTTCAAGCCTCGTGGCTCACGGTCTGTCCTAGTGGCTCCACCGCTGCCGGGGGGATCTATAGAGATCGGACTCTGCCACACCCTGTTGGCCTTTGTCCTCCACAGATGTTACAGGAAGTTTCATGAAGATAGAGAGAAATGTGGCCATGGGAGGCTCAGGTCGCTCGGTTCTCCCATGGTTTGCAGGCACGCGGCTCCTAGCTCTGGGTCTAGGAGCATTTGAGCATCGACTCGATGACCCGCTCGCTGGCTCGTTGCCAGGCATTCCTCTCCTACTCTACTAGAAGTGACGTCAAGGTGGTTCCTAGCGGCTCCTCTACCTCAGATGTTAGAGGAAGCTCTGCGAGGTGGTTGTCCCCGAGGCCTCTTTCGACAATCCTCTCCTGCTCGTGTCACGGCTCTAAAGGTTAGAGACACCTTGTACCGGTCTCTTCACTTCATGAGATGTCCATCGCAGGAGGGGATCTGATGATTATCGCAACCTTAGGTCTATCTAGTCAGGTAACATGTTAGACTAGATGTTTTTGTTCACGGCTTTGGAAGCCAATGATCCTAATGTTTAGGACAGTGTTGTAATCGGCAAACTTATGAGTCTTGAGGCTCTGATGTATGTGTTGCTTTTTCTGACTTTCCTTTTGTCATTGCTAATGTTAGTTGTTTGGATGACTTATCTCAATGATCCTTGGCATGAAGGGTTTTTGCCCAAGTCATTTGATCTCTGTGTTGTGGATTCTTGCGAATTGCCCTGTTCGGTTAGGCTCGTCGTCGAACCGCTGTCGGGCTCTGTGTTTGTGGTTCCCCACCAAGCCTCCTTTCGGAGGAGCGGTAGTTATGGACCTAGCTGGCATGCGTAGCATTGTCAAACCGGTCACAGGAACGACGTCGAGTCAGGCAATTCAACTTCTCTGACCTATGTGCGGGCTAACTTTCCTGTTGTTTTTTCTCTTTCTTCTTTTCCTTTCTTCAAAAACCTTGTTACTTTGACAGAGCACAATTCCATCAACCCGTTGTGGATTTCCCGTTTGAACACAAGGATATTTTTACCAAAGAGAATTTTTATAGCAAGAGTGGTACCGCGGTGTAACTTGGTAACAACACTTGGTCAACAACCTCGATACCCGCGCACGCCGAGCAGTGTCACCATGTGGCAGCAGTTCCATAGGTGGCCCTTGGTTCCGTCGTGGCACCATAAGCTACTAACTAAGTAACTATTACCAACTTACTCGTAGTAAAAACAACGCGGTCATAGACCATAGAATCAGAGGAGTAAGGGAAAAATTTAGGCAACACGGGTTCCTTTCAAAATAAGGAACAAGTAAAGTAAATCCCAAGGCGGATTTAAATCAAGGGAATTCAAGTGTTCTGCTGGGACATCCACAATTAGTGATACAGTGTCCTCTGTTTTCCAATCACGGCCGATCTGTTACATCAGAATAGTTGTTCCCCTTGTAACCTGCTTATTGTCGTCTCAATAACCCTAAGCAAATCGAACGAGGTCTAAGGAAAATCGACATAACAAACACAACTGATAAAGCAAATACTCATTCCCAACAGCCTTACATGGGTGCAACATATAGACATTCACTCTCCCACACTCGACACATCGCTCGAAACATACAACCAGGCGGCCTTAACAACTACGGATGCGGTACAACGGAAAGATTACAACACTAGGGGACAACGATGAAAAGCACTACTAGCAACGGTTACATCTCCCCTAGGACAACTAATCTACTTCATCGGCCCAAACGGCTTCCTTCCTGGGCTCCTGGGGTTCTTCTGCTGCACTAGGTTGTGGATCTGCTCCTTCTTGTGGTGGTGGCTGGGTGAGGGGAAGCAATGACTCTACTTCCGAGGCTTCCGTGGGTGGAGGTGCTGCAAAACCAGTTCTCCTTCGCTCCAGCGGATGGACAGGGATCCCCTCTAGGATTAAGGGTTCCTGCCTTTCCGTGGCGAGCGTCCTACGCTTGGCCCTTGTGGCAAGATAGGCGTCCTCCAGCTCCTGGGCATGACGGTCTTGGTCCACCTTGACGGCCTCCGCCATGGCAGCCTCTCGACTCTCAGCGGCTGCTAGATTGGCATGAGCTTCAGCAAGCTGCACTTCGAGCATCCTGGAGAAGATCTCGGCTTCCTCAGCTCGGTGGAGGCACTCCCTCAGCTCCGAGGCCTATCGGTCATACTGCTCATCCAGGGCAAGCAAGTACGAGGTCAGGTGCACCAAGGTCGGGTTGTCTTCTTGCACGTCCGGACCTTGCAAAGCCTCCAGGCGAGTCCTCCATACCCGCCGATTCTTGTCCCAAGGGGGAAAGAACCGCATGGGGGTACGAGCAATGGGCTCTTCATAGATCTGGCAGAGATGCCGCAAAGCTTTGCGGGCCATAACTTGGTAGGTGTCGCCGAAGCGAAACCCGGTTGCGGTCACATTCCAGGCTTCAGTGACGTCAGGAAACTCCTCACTCTTGCCAATGTAGACGGTGACCTTACACCGCTCAGTGCCACGCTTCATGTACTCACGGCCCTCATACTCGGGATGCTCCCGAACACCGAGTTTTTGCAGGGTGGCATACAGGATTTTGGGAAAACCCTCGGTGTTCAAGCAGTAGCTGCTAACCCAGACTCCTGCCATCCTAGGTGGGTGGTGGTTGCAAGGAAGGCTTGAGGAGAAGCTTGCTCAAGGGAAAAGGGCTAAGCGAGCTGGAATGCACTGGGTGGTGACACCAAGTGGCTGGGCTTGCCCCCTTAAAAAGGCAGAGTGGCTAGTGGTCCTGGCACAGGCCACCCTCGAGCCATGCACGAGGATCAGTAAAGTAAAACAGCAGGATTTTTACGCACACGAGGCGAGCTGTGTCCGAGGCCATAAAGACTAGCACGGTTGTAGGGCAGAGGTCCGACAAGGGCGCAGAAGGAGTGCCGAAAACGTAAGCCCCGACAGTCGTGAAGCACGAGCGAACGCGAAACATGAAGCCACCATACAACAGTAACTCCGGGACAGGGACGCGTGGTACCTAGAAACAGGGCACCTGCAAGTAGGACTCGCATGATGACTATAGCAAAACAGCGTGTCTGACTTTAGGACCGCACGCTACACACTAGTTAGTTTACCGAACAAAAACCTACTTAACTTATTCTGAAGACTTAACTATAGTAATAGGGCTACTTATATAACTTCGTATGCAAACGCCCTAACTTTTTGCAAAAATGTGTTGTCAAATTTTAATTTAGAAAGGATTTTGAAGCTTTATTTCCTCATTTATGCTCTGATACCACCTGTGGTAGAACCGCCCAATCTAATGCCCTCCTAAGAGTACTTGTCTTCCATTAGACACTAAGTACCCAAGAGAGTGCACTAAATTCTACGATTCCGTCGAGCACACCCGAGGGAGAACTCGAAAATCCACATTTTTACCTCAGGATCATAAATGAGAGATAAAGCTTACAACAACTTTACCATTTCTTACATCACTTTTAGTACAACATCAGAGTAATTCATTATTTGACTATAACAGCGGAATGTAAAATATTATCAGAGTTCAGCAGAAATGAAACCTTTTGATTATGAGTTAATATTATCATGATGAACATTTATATACAAGAAATGATAATAGGTGGTAAATCTTTCCCTTGAAAAACATTTTTGGTGAGAGTTATAAATCAACTCTACATCCGCAACGTAAAGAAAATCCTCACTGAGCCCACCAGGAGGTTTCCACACACAAATGTCATCTTCAAGAACACCTGTCACCTGCAACAGGGTAGAACAAACCCTGAGTACTCAATTGTACTCCGCAAGACTTACCCGTCAGAAGAAAAGAAAAGACTCCAAGGATATGCAAGGCTATCTGGCTTATGGGTTATTGTAACTGCAGGAAGCATTACTAAAGGTTCATCCTTACATTCAATTTTTATTAGCAATTGTCAGTAGTTCATTAACCAACCATTCTAGGTAAGCACCTGTTCTACTTCCAAGCAAAGGTTGAGCCATCAGAACCATCTTTCCATCTTTCATCTTTCAGTTCTTACTACGGTGCCAGAGTGCAGTCAAGCCGTACCGTCACGTAAAAACGGCGATTCATGAATCAATGTGCCCAGCTGGGTACCCCAAAAAACACATGCCTCGCTTGTACCCTAGGCACAAGCAAGACCAACCCGTTCCCCTCCTGTCATAGGTTTCCAGGTCCCCGTCCAAACTTGGACTCCTAGCTCCCGTACTTAAGGCCCGGCCTCAATACGGTGATAAGACCTCCACCTATCCCTGCCTCCAATCAGTCGGTCCGAAAAGAGCCGGAGCCCATGACAAGAGAGTAACAAGTCTTCCTAGCCCCCATCCGCTAGTATATGCTCGGGATAATAGATCTGTGACTTGACCGGGGATCCAGTGCAACGAACGGTCCTTAATTGACACAGGCGGGACAAATACAACCAGAGCCTCGCTCGGATTGCCCAACCAAGTCCATATCCAATTCCAAGTACAGTCCCGCCCGGTCTCCAATTATTATCCATATATAATCCATGTGATAGCAACATGATAATAGTAACAATAATATATTTCCTATCTCTCGCGAGTGACAGGCAATCATTCGACTTCTACCGGAGTCCTGTAGCATAGCAATCTACACGATCCTGACATACTAGTAAGACTCATAGGATCAGGATATTTATATGCAAGTGGGTTTCATTCAACTCCTTGAAACTTAATGCACAAGTATAAAATAAAGTGTAGAATAATAGAGGTTATGCACCGGGGCTTGCCTGGGTGAGATTTAACCAAGAGTTAGCATTCCACCATGGCGCCACGATCATCAAGGCACCACCCTTTCTGCTACTCTAGATGACTTCGCGATCCACCATCATTCCTATTGTGATATACGTGGATGCAACGTTGAGACGTAATTAAAAGACAGCAATCGCAACTCTCGTCGTATGACTACGTCTCGCAAGCTAACGAGCTAGCCACCCACTAACTCACTAGGCTTTGCATCCCCGTTGTCGACTAAGATATTATTTCCCAACAACCCAAGGTGTTGCTTTATTCACTATATCGATCGAATAGATATTTAAACTAGGGCTTATTAATTATCCTAGCAACTCATTATTTTGGAGCTATAAAAATTACCGTGGACACCTAGTAATACTAGAAGCTTGTGGTAAAATTTTTAAAGTTAGCACTATCATCATTTGGCCATAAGAATTCCGACAAATTTATTCTTGAATAAAATGGAGCATCTTACTTTACTTAGAGAACTCCTGAAAACATTATAAAAATATGTGAACCAATTATACCAATAGTTAGTTTATGATTTTAGGAACCTAACCAAATTTGTTTCGCAATTTTTGGACTTCTACACACTTCTAATTTGAATTTACAAGTTTGGTCTATGAACTAAACTAAGAAATTGCTTTATAAAGGGAAAGGGCCAACTGCAACCAATCGGCCCAGTGACTGAAACGGCCCGCGAGCAACGTGGCCGCGCGCCAACAGGCTGGCCCAGTAGGCCCGCTCGCGCCTGCTACGGAATTTTTGCAAAAAAGACCCCACACTATTGAGAAATCGAATGACCCTGGGAGCTACTATTACGCAAGAGAGGAACTTCACACTGCAGTCCCCAGACTTTGCTGTCTTCGCAGTGAGCCAGTCCCTGCCATCCCCTGCAAGCACCGGCGTGGCTCTGACCGGCACCGCGCGCTCACGCCGGACGTAAGGGCGAAACCCTGGTCTGACGCGCAGGCCGATGAGCACTGCTGGCTGAAAGTCCCTAGTTTGGTTTTGGCTAATTGATGAAACCTAGGACTAACCTTTGTATCTAAGTGGATGTTTTAGATAAAGGTGGTCATTGAATATGAGACATGACATTGACTCATATGACCAAGATGGTGAAGACCAAGATGAGGCTTGGCTCGATGGACCGGTTGTGAGGGTGAAGGGCAAGTCGAGGCTTCGAAGCGAGGGACCATGCGATGGTGAAGCTTGAGCAAGACTTGGCGCCGACGGACCAATGCAACGGTGAAGAGCAAGTGAAGTCAAGGTCGATGGATCGAGACGGTCATGTGATGATATGAAGTGGATCATATCATTTGAAGAAACAAAATGGGCTCAAGGCAAAGGTATAACAATAGGGCCATTTTGTTTTACACTCAAGACACCATAGAGGGTGTGAGTGGTTTAGGATCGATAGCCGAACTATTAAGAGGGGAAGTCTTATCGGTTATTCGATGCACGGGTGCCACTAGGTGAATTCATGAAGTGCATTGCATGTAGGGCCTAGTGAGCTAATTGGAAAACCTTTGAAAATGATTGAGAAAATGCTAACACACAAGCACATGGAGATGTACACTTGATGGTGTTGGCACATTTGCAAAGGTGGCGTTGGTCGCGCTGTGGTTTGCGGGTAGAGAGGGGTTTGGGTTCCTCTCTCCCTCCCGCCGAGCGTGCGAGCGCGGGATTCAGGCGATTTCGGGGAAATGAAATGCCTATTTTCCACTACGCCGAAAGTCGGAAAAGAAACGGAGGCGAACGGAGGTCACAGAGGTGACCGGACGCTGCACCGGACGCTGCACCGGACGCGGTCTCGGTATGACCGGACGCGTCCGGTCAGTACAGCGCGGTTTCGGGCGCGCGGGCTAGGGTTTGCAACCGGCGCGTCCGGTCACTCGCGGGACCGGCGCGTCCGGTCAGTCGCCCAGAGGGAACTGCGGTTCACGAGGATGATCGGACGCGAGGCGCGTCCGGTCACACATGATCGGACGCGTCCGATCGTTGAAGGAGCTTACTGGACTCACACCGGACGCGGGCACTGTCGCGTCCGGTCGTTGCGAGGAGCGCGTCCGGTCGTTGTTTCGCGGGCGCGGGTGCTGTGCGGATCGGCGCGTCCGGTCGTTGCGACCAGCGCGTCCGGTCGTTGCTTCGCGCGCGCGGTGCTGAGCGACCGGCGCGTCCGGTCTGTTGAGAGGCGCGTCCGGTCATGGGATTTGACCGTTGACGCAGTGACCGTTGGAGGACCGGACGCGGTTGAGCGCGTCCGGTCAGTTTCGACCGGCGCGTCCGGTCGTCCCGAAAAAACGGTCAGTGGAGTTGCAACGGCTCTATTTGGATGGGAGACTTATAAATACTCGTTGGCCGGCCCTTGGGGAGGAAACTAGTGATTTCTAACATTCTTGTACATCCTTTGAGCTAGAGCATCTCCTCCCACTCATCTCTCTTGAGTGATTGCAAATCATAAGTGAGATTGAGTAATCCCAAAGTGCATTGCATAGCTTGAGGGCATCTAGTGGCACTTGTGGGTGGTTTAGCCGGTGGATTTCTTGTTACTCTTGGAGAGTACCGCTCCTAGCCGGCTTGGAGATTGTTGGAGGTGTTGGCAAGAGAAGGTGATTGTTCTTGGCCACCTCCGGTTGTTTGTGAGAGGTTCTTGTGCTTTCCTCGGCGGGACGCCAAAAGCAACTCTATTACATTGCGCGTGTCATTGAGTTACCTCACTTGAGAGTGGAGTCTTGCGGTGCCTTGCGGGGCGTGCCTTGAGGGGCAAGTGACTTGAGGGTCACACCGAGGAACCATCTAAGTGTTGGTCGACACAACCGGTGACGTAGCTTGTCGGTGCACAAGTGAACACCGGGTGAACAAAAATATTGTGTCTCTTGTCTCCCGGTGATTGGTCTCCATATTGTGTTGTTGTCAATATTGATTGATTGTATATCATCTTGGTGATTGGCAACATCTTCACTCCACCGTTGGTATAAGATACACAATCCTATCTCTTGCATTTACTTTTACTAGATTATCTTGTGTAGCTCTAGTAGTAGCCTTTACTAGTAGTTGTTAGCTTGCTCACTAGTGTATAAATAGTGACATAGCTCTTGTGTGAACTAGAGATCATAATCTACTAGACTTGTGGATAGGAGGCTTGCATCACAACCCTTGGCTAAGCAAAACACGCTTTACGTCGTTTGTTATTCTAACAAGTTTGCTTAGTGGCTTATGTAGAATTTTTATAGGCTATTCACCCCCCCTCTAGCCATCTAGGACCTTACAAGTGGTATCGGAGCCGTGGTCACCGTTTTAATCAAGGCTTAACATCCTTCGGTGTGAAAAATGGCTCAAATTGTGTTCAATCTTGTTGGGGGCAAGCCACCGTTCTTTGATGGTGTTAGTTCTTTTGCTCATTGGAAGAGAAAAATGACAATGTACCTTGGTTCTATTCATGAGAGAGTTTTGCAAGTCACCGAGAATGACTTTGCTATCATTGATCCCGATCATCTCACCGATGAAGATAGAGCAAATAGAACATGCAATAGAATGGCTCTCAATACACTTTACCATGGTATTGACACAAAAGTATTTGAGGGCATCAAGGACTTAGAATTGGCATATGAAGTATGGACAAGGTTGAGTGAAACATATGAGGGCACTAAGGTTGTGAAGAGTGCCAAGCTATATGGGCTTAAGAGTGAGTTTGAGAACTTCAAGAAAAAGGATAATGAAACAATCATTGAAATGTTTCATAGATTGCAAGTGATAGTCAATGATCTCAAGAGCTTAGGGCACAAGACTCAAGATCAAGATTTTTGTCACAAGTTCTTATTGAGCTTACCTAGAAGATTCAAGATGTTGATCATGATGTTGCAAAGAGATGGGCTTGAAGCAATGAAGCCTAATGATTTGCTTGGTGAAGTATTAACCTATGATAAATATGATCAAGATGTTGATGACAAGGAGAAGGTGGAAGATGAGAAGAAGAAGAAGACCGTGGCATTCAAGGCCACCTCCTCCAAAGGCAAAGCTACCATCATTGAAGAAGAAGACAATAGTGAAGATGAAGATTATGAAATTGATGATGAGGCATTTGCTTTTGTAGTCAAGAAAATGGGTCACATGTTCATTAAGAGAAGAGGGTTCAAAAAGAGAAATGACAATTTCAAGAGCAATGAGCAACAAAGGAAGTGCTTCAATTGTGATAGCACCGAACATCTTCAAGTCGATTGTCCCTATGACAAGAAGAAAAACAACAAGAGGGGCAAGTTTGAGAAGAAAAAGAAAGAAGCCAAGATAACATTCAAGAAAGGCAAGAATGGAGTCTATGTGGCCACTTGGGAAAGTGATGATGATGATGAAGAAGAAGAATCATCCAACAAGGCTTTTGCTTCTATTGCTATCAACAAGAAGCCTTTACTATTTGATTCATCCTCTTCATGCTTCATGGCCAAAGAAGCTAAGGTATTATATGATGAAAGTGATGATGAAAGTGAAATGGAATATGTTCATGATAGTGATAATGATAAATATGATAATGAAAATGATGATGATGATGAACCAACTAAAGAACAACTATATGACTTGTTGCAACAAACTAGAGACATAGCTATTGCCAAGAACAAGGAGTGCAAGAAGCTTTCAATGAAAGTAGCAATACTTGAGAAAGTTCTTGGTGAGCTTAAGACCACTCATGAGAGTCTAGTGGAAGACCATGAGGATCTTGGTAAGGCTCATTCCAAGCTTGAAAAGGCTCACTCATTGCTACTTGAGCAACAAGAAAAGAAGGAGGTTGTTGTATCTTGTGATATAGGTGTTACATGTGATATAATTGATGAATCCTTTAATGAACCTATCATCATGTCAAATACTAACCCTTCTTGTAGCTCTTCATCCACCACCACCAACTCTACCTCTACTACTAGTGATGGTTTCACTTGTGATGCCTCACTAATGGTTGAGAATGAGACTCTCAAGAGAGAGGTGGATGAGCTCACTCACGCCCTAGGCAAGGCCTATGGTGGTGAGGCCCGCTTGCTTAAGTGCTTGGGTAGCCAAAGGTTCTCTCTTAACAAAGAGGGATTGGGCTACACCCCCAAGAAAGGCAAGTCGGCCTTTGCAACTCCAAAGCCTAGCTTTGTGAAGGGCAATGGTCGGTTTTGCAATAGATGTAAGCAAGTTGGGCACCTAGAGCATAATTGCAATAAAAAGAACCAAAGCAAGAACCTTGTTAATGCTATACCTTTTGATTCTTGCTATGTGCTTACCAAAGGTGTGAAGGGTGTGCAAGCTAAGTTTGTTGGTACACCAATAGTGGGCCCAAAGAAGAAGGCTATTTGGGTACCAAAGAGCTTAGTTACTAACCTACAAGGACCCAAGCAAAAATGGGTACCTAAGCTTCATTGATTTGCTTGTAGGTCAATTACAAAGCCGGAGGAAGGCATTGGATTATTGATAGTGGGTGCACTCAACACATGACCGGTACATCAAGAATGTTTGACTCAATCAATGACAATAATAGTGGTGTTGATTCTATCACATTTGGCAATAACAAGAAAGGCAAGGTTATTGGCTTGGGCAAGATTGCAATATCAAATGACATGAGTATCTCAAATGTGTTGCTAGTTGAAAGTTTGGATTTCAATCTTCTATCCGTGGCACAAATATGTGATCTAGGCTACAAATGCATCTTTGGGGTTGATGATGTGGAAGTTATTAGTGTGGATGGTTCAAATGTGGCATTCAAGGGCTTTAGATATGAGAATCTCTACCTAGTTGACTTCAATGCTAGAGAAACTTCTTTGACAACTTGCTTAGTCTCCAAATCAAGTATGGGTTGGCTTTGGCATAGAAGGCTTGGTCATGTTGGCATGAAACAATTGAAGAAGCTTACAACTCACAATCTTGTCAATGGTTTGAAAGATGTTGAATTTGAGAAGAATAAGCTTTGTAGTGCATGTCAAGCCGGGAAGCAAGTTGGAAGCTCACATCCAAAGAAGAGTACAATGAGCACATGCAAAGCATTTGAGTTGATGCACATGGATCTATTTGGACCAACAACATATACAAGCATAGGCGGCAACAAGTATGGCTTTGTCATAGTGGATGACTTCACAAGATTCACATGGGTATTCTTTCTTAGTGACAAAAGTGAAGTGTTTGACACCTTCAAGACATTTCTCACTAGAGTTCACAATGAGTTTGAGATTAGAATCAAGAAAGTGAGAAGTGACAATGGAAGTGAGTTCAAGAATACAAGAATTGAAGAACTTTGTGATCATTATGGTATTGGACATCAATTCTCGGCCAAGTACACTCCACAATCAAATGGCCTAGTTGAGAGGAAGAATAGAACATTGCTTGATATGGCTAGATCAATGCTTCATGAGTACAATGTGAGTCAATCTTTTTGGGATGAAGCAATCAATACCGCTTGCTACTACATCAATAGATTATATTGTCATCCATTGCTAGAGAAGACCCCATATGAGTTACTTCATGGAAGAAAGCCCAATATTTCTTACTTTAGGGTGTTTGGTTGCAAATGCTATATCTTGAAGAAGGGCACTAGATTGGGGAAGTTTGACAAGAGATGTGATGAGGGGTTCCTACTTGGTTATTCAACTACAAGCAAAGCTTATAGAGTTTGGAACAACTCAAGTGGCATTCTAGAAGAAGTCCATGATGTGCAATTTGATGAAACCAATGGGTCACAAGATGAAGAAGAGAATCTAGATGATGTTAGTGGAACTCTATTGGTGGAAGCAATGAAGAACATGGACATTGGGGACATTAGAGCAAAGCAAGTGATTGATATTCAAAATGATGATAAAGATCAAGTGCTCAATTCTCCATTCAAGCTAGCTAGTGACTCTCAAGTGCAAGATCAAGGTGCTAGTTCATCTCATCAAGATACATCAAGTGATCAACCAAGCTCAAGCAATCAAGTGCAAGTACTCCAACCACAACATGTTGCAAGAGATCACCCCATTGATAGTGTTATTGGTGATATTAGAAGTGGTGTGCAAACTAGATCAAGATTGACTATGTTTTGTGAGCATGCATCATTTGTGTCAACCATAGAACCAAAGAAGATAGAAGAAGCTTTGAGGGATGCCGATTGGATCATGGCTATGCAAGAAGAGCTTAACAATTTCACAAGAAATAATGTTTGGGAATTGGTAGAAAGGCCAAATGACTACAATGTGATTGGAACCAAGTGGGTGTTTAAAAACAAGCAAGATCAAGATGGCATTGTAGTGAGAAACAAAGCAAGACTAGTTGCTCAAGGTTACACTCAAGTTGAAGGTCTTGACTATGACGAGACATATGCTCCCGTGGCAAGATTGGAGGCAATAAGGATTCTATTGGCTTATGCTTGTGCACACAATATCAAACTATATCAAATGGATGTCAAAAGTGCATTTCTCAATGGGATTATCAATGAGTTAGTCTTCGTTGAGCAACCGCCCGGATTTAAAGATGACAAGAAACCCAACCATGTGTACAAGTTGAAGAAGGCTTTATATGGCTTAAAGCAAGCACCTAGAGCATGGTATGAGAGGCTAAGGGATTTCCTTCTCTCTAAGGGATTCAAGATGGGCAAGGTTGATACAACTCTATTCACCAAGAAGATTGGAAATGATCTATTCATAGTGCAAATATATGTTGATGACATCATCTTTGGATCAACCGATCAAGCTTATTGTGAAGAATTTGGTGCTATGATGGCCAAAGAATTTGAAATGTCCATGATTGGTGAACTTAGCTACTTCCTTGGTCTCCAAGTCAAGCAATTGAAGAATGGGACATTTGTGAGTCAAGGGAAATACATAAGGGACATGTTGAAGAAATTTGGAATGCAAGATGCAAAACCAATTTCAACTCCAATGGGTACAAATGGCAATTTGGATAGTGATCTTGATGGAAATATGGTGAATCAAAAGGAATATCGGTCTTTGATTGGAAGTCTACTCTATGTCACCGCATCAAGGCCGGACGTCATGTTTAGTGTTTGCATGTGTGCTAGATATCAAGCCTCACCTAGAGAGAGTCATCTCACGGCCGCAAAGAGAATATTGAGGTACTTGAAGCAAACAAGAGATGTTGGACTATGGTATCCCAAGGGGTCAAAGTTTGAATTGATTGGATATTCGGACTCCGACTATGGGGGTTGCAAGATCAATAGAAAGAGCACAAGTGGCACATGTCAATTACTTGGAAGATCACTTGTGTCATGGTCCTCAAAGAAACAAAATAGTGTGGCACCGATGATCAACTTGCCGATATTCTCACTAAGCCACTTGATGAAAAGAGGTTTTGCAAGCTAAGGAATGAATTGAACATTCTTGATTTCTCAAACATGAGTTGAATGCACCCCACCCACTTATTGACATGCCTCTCCTTCGACATTGCAAGGTAAAATTGATTGACATGTCTTTCATCCTATGCTAAGGACTTGATAGAGCATGTAGACATAATAAGTGGTACGCATAAGCATTCATGATAAATCAAATGAATTTTATGGATATATGTTACCACTATTGCTTCTATGCTTATTTTGATCTAGTGGTGGCATATGACATGTTTGTGAGCTTGTAAACCTAGTGTTGAATCTAGAAGATTTGCTATAAGTGTTTAATTCAACATAGGCAAGATAACCCTTATTTTGAGGAGTGAAGAAGCTTGTCTTTGGTTCAAATCGAATTAAATATCTTTGGCAAGTATTTTAGGTTAAACCA
Source organism: Saccharum hybrid cultivar R570 (assembly GCA_038087645.1). Classification (NCBI taxonomy): domain Eukaryota; kingdom Viridiplantae; phylum Streptophyta; class Magnoliopsida; order Poales; family Poaceae; genus Saccharum; species Saccharum hybrid cultivar. The sequence continues at coordinate 911,765 of JAQSUU010000043.1, read as the reverse complement.
AATTTGATAAATTTTTTAACCTTACATATGGTATCGAATTAATTTCAATCTACTCCATCAAACACTTTTCCTTCTCTCCACAATTTGATCCCATTTTTTTTGGGTAAGTTGTTGACAAAGGGGGAGAGAAAAAGATGATTCAACTTGATAAAGGGGTAAATAAAATTTATGATGAGAAAAAGATGATTCGACTTGATAAAGGGGTAAATAAAATTTGTTGATGCACACAAGTAGGGGGAGCAAGCTCATAAACAAAGTTGTTGCATTTGTTTGTGCATTCTCATATGACTTGCTCATTGCACATGTATTTAAATTCAATATACATGCTTGTGTGGTGCAATGCTAGTATAGAAATTGGATGATGAAATGATCTACTAGCATGCATAGGAATAGTTTACATGTGGTATCTAGACTTGCCTAAAGCTTTATAAGTGGTTAGCTTTACAAGTAGTCCAAGAACCTTTGCATATAATGTTGATCTCACGGGGTTCTTGAGTTTTGATGGATGTCTAGTTACTTCATGATGCTAAGGATGGTGTAAAAGGCAACTCCGATTGGTATCACGCTTCAAAGGTCCATTTCTTACACCTTAGCATCATTTTGGTTGAATTACTCTCCCAACACTTCTATCCATGCATATGTGCAAAGCTTTCAATCCAAACTCTATGCACATATGTAGGGGGAGCTAATGCTACCAAAACCGAGCTTGTGATAATTGTCCAAACTTTACTTATGAGCAAAATGATTGGACAAGTATGACAAGTTCAAAACTTTTATTATCAAAATCATCTTTGTGAGGGTTGTCATCAATTACCAAAAAGGGGGAGATTGAAAGTCCCTAGTTTGGTTTTGGCTAATTGATGAAACCTAGGACTAACCTTTGTATCTAAGTGGATGTTTTAGATAAAGGTGGTCATTGAATATGAGACATGACATTGACTCATATGACCAAGATGGTGAAGACCAAGATGAGGCTTGGCTCGATGGACCGGTTGTGAGGGTGAAGGGCAAGTCGAGGCTTCGAAGCGAGGGACCATGCGATGGTGAAGCTTGAGCAAGACTTAGCGCCGACGGACCAATGCAACGGTGAAGAGCAAGTGAAGTCAAGGTCGATGGATCGAGACGGTCATGTGATGATATGAAGTGGATCATATCATTTGAAGAAACAAAATGGGCTCAAGGCAAAGGTATAACAATAGGGCCATTTTATTTTACACTCAAGACACCATAGAGGGTGTGAGTGGTTTAGGATCGATAGCCGAACTATTAAGAGGGGAAGTCTTATCGGTTATTCGATGCACGGGTGCCACTAGGTGAATTCATGAAGTGCATTGCATGTAGGGCCTAGTGAGCTAATTGGAAAACCTTTGAAAATGATTGAGAAAATGCTAACACACAAGCACATGGAGATGTACACTTGATGGTGTTGGCACATTTGCAAAGGTGGCGTTGGTCGCGCTGTGGTTTGCGGGTAGAGAGGGGTTTGGGTTCCTCTCTCCCTCCCGCCGAGCGTGCGAGCGCGGGATTCAGGCGATTTCGGGGAAATGAAATGCCTATTTTCCACTACGCCGAAAGTCGGAAAAGAAACGGAGGCGAACGGAGGTCACAGAGGTGACCGGACGCTGCACCGGACGCTGCACCGGACGCGGTCTCGGTATGACCGGACGCGTCCGGTCAGTACAGCGCGGTTTCGGGCGCGCGGGCTAGGGTTTGCAACCGGCGCGTCCGGTCACTCGCGGGACCGGCGCGTCCGGTCAGTCGCCCAGAGGGAACTGCGGTTCACGAGGATGATCGGACGCGAGGCGCGTCCGGTCACACATGATCGGACGCGTCCGATCGTTGAAGGAGCTTACTGGACTCACACCGGACGCGGGCACTGTCACGTCCGGTCGTTGCGAGGAGCGCGTCCGGTCGTTGTTTCGCGGGCGCGGGTGCTGTGCGGATCGGCGCGTCCGGTCGTTGCGACCAGCGCGTCCGGTCGTTGCTTCGCGCGCGCGGTGCTGAGCGACCGGCGCGTCCGGTCTGTTGAGAGGCGCGTCCGGTCATGGGATTTGACCGTTGACGCAGTGACCGTTGGAGGACCGGACGCGGTTGAGCGCGTCCGGTCAGTTTCGACCGGCGCGTCCGGTCGTCCCGAAAAAACGGTCAGTGGAGTTGCAACGGCTCTATTTGGATGGGAGACTTATAAATACTCGTTGGCCAGCCCTTGGGGAGGAAACTAGTGATTTCTAACATTCTTGTACATCCTTTGAGCTAGAGCATCTCCTCCCACTCATCTCTCTTGAGTGATTGCAAATCATAAGTGAGATTGAGTAATCCCAAAGTGCATTGCATAGCTTGAGGGCATCTAGTGGCACTTGTGGGTGGTTTAGCCGGTGGATTTCTTGTTACTCTTGGAGAGTACCGCTCCTAGCCGGCTTGGAGATTGTTGGAGGCGTTGGCAAGAGAAGGTGATTGTTCTTGGCCACCTCCGGTTGTTTGTGAGAGGTTCTTGTGCTTTCCTCGGCGGGACGCCAAAAGCAACTCTATTACATTGCGCGTGTCATTGAGTTACCTCACTTGAGAGTGGAGTCTTGCGGTGCCTTGCGGGGCGTGCCTTGAGGGGCAAGTGACTTGAGGGTCACACCGAGGAACCATCTAAGTGTTGGTCGACACAACCGGTGACGTAGCTTGTCGGTGCACAAGTGAACACCGGGTGAACAAAAATATTGTGTCTCTTGTCTCCCGGTGATTGGTCTCCATATTGTGTTGTTGTCAATATTGATTGATTGTATATCATCTTGGTGATTGGCAACATCTTCACTCCACCGTTGGTATAAGATACACAATCCTATCTCTTGCATTTACTTTTACTAGATTATCTTGTGTAGCTCTAGTAGTAGCCTTTACTAGTAGTTGTTAGCTTGCTCACTAGTGTATAAATAGTGACATAGCTCTTGTGTGAACTAGAGATCATAATCTACTAGACTTGTGGATAGGAGGCTTGCATCACAACCCTTGGCTAAGCAAAACACGCTTTACGCCGTTTGTTATTCTAACAAGTTTGCTTAGTGGCTTGTGTAGAATTTTTATAGGCTATTCACCCCCCCTCTAGCCATCTAGGACCTTACACTGGCCCACAACGAAGCCCCGAGAGGCGGTTGGAAGGCAAACGGTGCCTCCTAGCACCCAGCCCACGCTGGCGGACCGCCCGCCATGGTGGCGCTCCTGTTCTAACGACTCTGCGGCCTAACGAGGTGATTGAGATCGTGGGGGAGCAGAAGGGACTCACCGTGAACCCAGCCACGTAATGGGTTGAGGTAGGGAAACACCGAGGTGCTCTGGCCACGTGCGCCTGAACCCCGCGGCGGCGCTCCGAGGCGGCACGGCCGCGCCCGCGCTCCGGCGATGCAAGCCCTGGCCAAAAAGAAGTGAGCACCGGGTAGAGGAGGTCTAGACAAGCTCAGAGGTACAAACAATTGAGCTGCCATCAACTCTATGACCTTGCCCCCCCCCCCCCCCCCCGATCAACCGGTGCGGCGGCGCCCATGGCCGGAGGCGAGGAAAGCTTGAAATTGGTCACCCACGGACCACGGCTGCGTTAGACGAGAACGAGGCATCCAGAGAACTCCCTATTCTACCCACTGGCACGAGCAATTTGGACTAAGACGTGCAGAGCTTAGGTGAATTTGGAAGGCGGGGAGTGCGGTGGCGGTAGCGGCACTTGGCGAGCCGAGCGGTTAAAAACGAGGCAATGTCGACCTGTAGCAGCACCTGCCCAAGGGCTTGGCGTGGTTGCTGGGACGAAAGACGGTGAAGGCACCGTGACGACCACGCCACAGCGGTCACCACCGTGGTTCAGTCCTGCGCGTGGTCTGCCCTACGAGCGGGACGTGCACCCTACGACAGAGACCTGGCCGTAGCCAGCCGGGGCTGACCAATGCCCGGGCGAGGTGCAGCGCAGCCCCTCCCGGACGCATGAGCCGGTCAGTGGCAACCAGCCTGCCACGCCTGTGTCGAGGACAGTGGTGCCCGCTCGTGGTGATCGTGCCCCAGGGGCCAAGCGGCCGAAAACGTGTGTTGCACGAATTTTAAAGCGTGCCCAACTTCTACCCCAGCTAGGTTAAAACTAAACCACCTTGACAAGGCTCAAGAAGGCATATACAGCCACTAGTAGGAGCAACAAACTTAGACAAAGGTGAACTAGAGAGCAGAGTAGAGACGTGCCAACTTGAGACTGCCAACCAGCGCTCGAGGTCAAGAGTTAGCTGGCCAACAGCGCATTCTAGCGAAGTTAGGCATTTTCTAATGCAAGCAACAAGACGTCCAACCCAACTACCATCTATGCCACACTCAAGTGCTCACTTCGATGCAACTAATGGTACAAGAACATAAAGCTAGTGTTTAAGAAATTTAGTTAGAATTTTAATGCCAAAACGGCATTGTCGTTGTCGTCCCGAACTCGGAAAAATATAGAGTTGAGGCCTATATGAATTCCAGATTCAATTTCTGAGCTCCCCAAAAATACTAGCTAACACAATTATTTTCCAACACCAACATACCATTTCCATCTACACCATTTGCACTTCAAGTTTTATTTAAGTACTATATACACGTCGTATTTTATTCTTGTTATAGAAATTCGCTTATCATTTTATGCGCGTTGAATTTTTAAAACCCGCAAAATTTGTTTTGTTAATTTCTTTTAGACCTTAATCGCATGCTAAGTAAGTTAGTAACACCAGGGGTGTTACATGGCCCATGGGGCTAAAAATGTTCATGGTCCATTGGAGCAGCAGAACAGCAAGGGATGATCGCAGATCCAGCATGATGCAAGAAGAAAGCGGGGGAACGACGCAAGTTCCCTATAACTTCGCTCCCTTGGCCGTGAACGAACAAGTTTCTCGTTTCCTCTCAGGCTCGTGCGTAGGTGCCTGGCCTCACCTGAAAGCGGGTCTGATGGGTCGGCCGGGGCAGCCTAAGCGAGAGATCAAGTCATGGGTCACCGGCTCATCGTGGCATTGGGAGCGGTTACGAGTCGCTCGGGAAGGGGTCGCTAGGACGATGACAAGCAGTGCTATGTCATGGAGCACGTATATGTGTTCTTGTGCGCAGCCTCCGCGAGCGAGTCATGTTCAGCTGCTAGCGCGAGTCGAATTAGGTCACTTGGGAGTCTAAGTGGCTTCAAGGCGAGGTGTGTGGGCACATTGTTCCATAGCTCGCTCCATGGGTTGGTTGTGGTGCTTTGGAGCTAAGGGTGTGCCTATACGTGTAAATGGATGTGTTTGGGTAGAGCGGTTAGAGCCAAAGATAATGTTACTGACCGATGTACCAGAACCTGCTAACGAACCTATTGCCATGGCTCGGGGCATGTCGAGCCCCCAAGCGCTTGCTCGTGATTGAGTCGCTGTGATTTCTAGGTCGCAAGATGATGTGGGCGCTTCTTTGGCGCTTGGAATGGTCATAGCAGGCACTGGTCGGCCTCTTGCCTAGCTTTGGGTCGACTTCTGCTAGCTCGACTTTCTCGATGGGCTCATGAGCCTCCGAGCGCGTTTTATTCATGTCCAACCCCCTGTAGCTTCTGGCCAGGAGGGCTCATGTGCACTGATGCTTGAGCCCTCATGGCGCGACGATGTCGTGATCGTCGCGTCCTCACCTCTGAGTGCAGAGTGTGCCCTCGATGAAGGGCTAACACAACCTGTCGCTGCGGAAGTGGATCCTGAGCGCGATGCGGTTTGGTTCGCTCGGCACAACGTGTTGCGTGCTCAGGGGGCCCTCCTTCTCAGATGCACGCACCTTCGGATGACAGCTGATAGCTTCTAAGGCGTGATGGGTGGTGTATCTACTTGCGGGATGGAACCCTGGTTTTGGGCTTGGCCGTGCGCGGCGTCGCGCCGGCTCGCCCCTTGATCACTTGCAATGACGCCGCGCGATGGCAGGTGGCTTCGTTGCTCGTGCGTGCCCTGGCTCACTGTGTTTCGCTGGTGGCGGAGACGCTGTTCGGGGCGTGACTCTACCGTAGGGTCCAGTTCTGCCACGTAGCAAGTCTAGACATGGTATGAGCTGATGACGGGTGTTGCCCTGTCGGTTCGGGAGATCTCGTGGTTCCCAAAAAGGATGTGGCCACCACGGGCCATTCCTTAGGTGAGATTACCGTGAGCCATGGGCGTCTGGTTTCCTATGTGGGGGTCTCGGCCATGGCCAATAATGAGAGAGTACACTGGACCCCTCACGTGGGTGCACTCCGGGATGCAACCCCTAAGGGCAGTTTCGAGAGTATGTCCGCCATGGACCGCAGGGTCCAGACCTATGGGACAGAGGTTCGGATCACAACTGAGGGTGAACACAGGCGTCGACTATTGGTATTTATTAATTTGTCACTTGTTTTAGTAGCCACTTATTATTTACCTACATCTCTTAGCATTACTTGTTCTAGGTTGTCATCCCTAGTGATAGTGCCAGAAATGCTTGTTAGTACTACCTAGCATTACTATTAAGTAGATATCTTATTATTTTATATGACTAGAAAGAATATAAAGATACGAATGAAAGGATTCTGCAACCGGACAGATAATTATACCATTATAGCACTTCACCCGAGAGTATTCCAGGTATCGTTATTTATATTTTGCCACAGGGAAGATGTAGCGTTGGACATATATTGATAACTTATAACATTGATGGAGAAATAAACTATAACCAATCACTCTACTCATAATAGGGGTAAGTCACAAGATAAGATATATATATATATATTGATCAAGTATAATGATAAATCACTCAGAGCACACCTATCTATAATATTAGCATGGTCAGATAGAATATTAGAGGAATATTTTCTAAATCATTTTTAATTACAAGTCAAAGCATATATTGATTAGTGCAATTACACCTAGTAGTCCAACACTTATGTAGATAACCAATCACTTGTATAAGAGGATGCTATCCAAGAAAATGACTAAACACTAACAAAATGCATAGCCTTACTCAAGTTAAGACTATATTGCATAACCTCTAATGCAATGCAATTTTTAATGCCAGGAACTAATCATACCATTAGCAATCACTACTGTAGAAATGATTTGTAGCAACGCCTCATTTTTTAGGGGCGGTTGAAAGGTCCTAATGGCTAGAGGGATGAATAGCCTATAAAAAATTCTAGAACAACACTAAGTAAAGTGGTTAGATAAAAATGAGGCAAAGCAAATGTTGCGCTAGCCTACTAAAAATGAAAGTCATCTATCACAATTCTAGTTTCTATAGTCTCTATACACACAAAGGCTATGTCACTGCACTAAGTTAGTGAGCTCTCAAAGGCTAACTAAAGAGCCTCACTAACCACTAGACCCGACACAAGCTAGCTCTCAAAATTAATTACACTAAAGAGTTTAGCTACACTAAGAAAGTAAATACATGAGATAGATAGAGAGTTATACTGCCGTGTAGAGGAATGAGCCAATCACAAGATGATGACAATCAATCACAATGAATACCAAGAAATTCTTGGGACAAGTTGACACATGATTTTTTACTAAGGTTCACTTGCTTGGCTGTCCGCCGGAGAAAGGTCAAGAACCCCTCACAATCATCACGATCGGAGCTGAAGACAAGCACCTTCCTCCGCTCGACGATCCTCGCTGCACCAAGCCGTCTAGGTGGCGGCAACCACCAAGAGTAACAAGCGAAAACCCACAGCGAAACACAATTACCAAGTGTCTCGAGATGCAATCACTCAAGCAATGCACTTGGATTCACTCCCAATCTCACAAAGAGGATGAATCAATGATGGAGATGAGTGGGAGGGCTTTGGCTAAGCTCACAAGGTTGCTATGTCAATGCAAATGGTCAAGAGAGTGAGCTTGAGCCGGTCATGGGGTACAAATAGAAGCCCCCATGAAAAAAAGTCATTGGGCTCTCACAACAGCCCAACTCGGGGCGATCGGAATCAGGACCCCAGCGTTCGGTCCTTGGATCTACGCCATGTGTCCCCCTTTGTTCAACCTCAGTCACTGATCTCCACCGGCTAACTAAGTTAGTGCTTGTGCTTAAGTTATGACCAGATGCGCCATGCCACGATCTGACGCAGCCGCGCAGCGTCCGATCCTCACACGCCCGCGCGCCACCAGAAAGTGACCGGACACACTGATCATTGTAATTCTCCAGTGCCAGGTCGGTTACAGTAAGGTTCTAGAGCCCCAAAACAGCGACCGGACGCGTCAGGTCCACTACGACCGGACGCGCCCCAACGTCCGCTCCTCCTTCTCCTCGCTGCGCACCGCCACATCACCATACGTCAGCCTGATCGGACGCACAAGCGTTGTATCAGGTCAGAAGTTACTCAACGTTCGGTCAATACCCCAGACAGAGCCCGAGAGCGCCACCTTCGTTTATAAATGACCGGACTCATCATCTCAGCATCCGGTCACTTCGACAGCTGAGTCCGGTCAATGTTTTCAGTGAAAAATAACTCCTCCATTTCACCAACTTCTCCACCCTTGCTCAAATGCGCTAACCACCAAGTGTATCACCTTATGCATGTGTGTTAGCATATTTTCATAAACATTTTCAAGGGTGTTAGCTCTTCACTAGATCTAAATGCATATGCAATGAGTTAGAATATCTAGTGGCACTTTGACAACTGCATTTCGATACGAGTTTCACCCATCTTAATAGTACGACTATCGATTCTAAATGTGATCACGCTCGCTAAGTGTCTCGATCATCAAACCAAAAAGCTCATATCAGGTTTCTCTTTTGTCTTGAACTTTTTGGTTTTTCTCTTTCTTCTTTTCCAAGTCCAAGCACTTGATCATCACCATGGTTCACCATCATCATGATCTCTACCATTTACTTCATTACTTGAAATGTGCCACATGTCTCATAATCACTTAGAGTAAATATGTTAGCACATAGGGTTTCATCAATTCACCAAAACCAAACTAGAGCCTTCAGCAGCTCTATATTGAGTCGTCCATACAAATGGTTCCCAAATGAGCCGTCCCTACAAATGAATTTGTAGGGGCGCCCCTACAAATTTTGATTAAAAAATGGCTATTTTTTGGCCCATATTTGAAAAAAATTAGAAATGGATTTGTAAAGATGACTGACGAACCGCCCCTACAAATCGGAGATTTGTAGCCACATTTTGGTAGGGACGGCTGGGCAAACCGCACTACAAATGCCCTGGAGCCGCTCCTACAAACCTGGGCAGCAGTAGTGAGTAGACCGAGTGTCCGTCAACAACGAAACACGTATATGTGGTAATTTTTATCAATTTCAAGATATATCGACTCAGTCTCTATAAAGTACTCACAGGGATAGAGGGAGCTCCTTGGTCTCTAAAGTGTTTCAAAAAAAAAAACTTAAACCAATTGCACATGTGGATCAAGTGGATAACGCAGCATTTCTCGTCCTGCCGTCATTTGTTCCTCAAGTGGGCGCGCAATAACATGTAGAGGGTAGCTAGCTTTGAGTTACTTTCTGATCGATGACATTTTTCTTTGCAAGTGGATTGATGACATTGTATGCATGCCAAACAGTTTTCCATCAAATATTCAATTTGCAATAATCTTGACGAGATCCTGCGCCAAAGAATGTGCGACAGCTTCGCTTTTAATTGGTCGATTTTCACCATCGTATGCGGAAAATTCAATGCCAGCTCATGCTGGTACTTATGGTTTGTTTGAAGGAGTTGCTTCTATGTCGCAAGCCTTGACGTAGTCCAAATTTGTTTAGAGAAAGCAAATAAAGAATAATAGAGTTTGATTGGTTATCTTAGCCTGCATTAGGCCTTATGCAGCACAATCCAATTAACGAGCACAAAATGTTTTTTTTAAAAAAATTAAAACTCAGATGTTGTTAGTCTATATATTAGCAAATCAAATTTTATTTATTCTGGTTTTATCTACTCCTAACCAAGTTTCAACAAAACTTAGATCCAAACAACCCCATAAGCCATTCTTTGGTAAACGTAGATGTAACGTTCATCATCAGGTGGTAGATTCAATAATGAGGAATTGAGGACAGATCGGGACACAAGTCAGAGGGCACTTTGGGGTAGCAGTATCTAACGGAAGGGTGGTTGTCACGCACATGTTTCAGACTTGCATGGGCCAAAAGGAAAATTAATTAAAGAAAAGATATGTAGCTCATCCTCCGCGTCCTAATCTGGCCAACTCAAAGCTTGTGTTCGCAGCCCATTTGGGCCTCTTTTGACTCCAACCAGATGATCTCCGACCATGACACCATTTGACAGTGCCCCCAGCAAAATAGCAAGACACAATCATTCACGGTATCGTCCTTCTGATGCGATGCCCGTACGGTTTGCCTTTGACAATAGTGATGAATTCACCTTTCACAATAGTGTATGATTAATCGTGTTTGCTTGATTAGATGTAAGCCAACCTCCTACTCTATCCCAGCATATAGAGACTAGATTGGTTGTATTATCTTGAAATATATAATTATCTGTATATCAATAAAACTTCCTTTATCCAAAAAATAGAAGGCATATAGAGAAAATATTAAAAATTATTCTAGTTAGAATCTGGATTAGTTGATGGTCTAACTAATCAACCCATAAACTAAAATCTTGAGTATTTTGTTATCTAATCTATATACCTAGATTAGTTAATAATAAAGAATGAATGGTACTTCCAACCGGCTTTTTTACTTCCTAAAGTACTCTTGTGTCTCTCTTGATTCATATTTGATCTAGACTCACAACCCATACCTGTCCGAGTTAGAACCACACATATGTACGTCCACCTATAGTGTATAAAATCCGATTCCAATACATATTGAAATAGTGATGCAGCCGTTAATAAAACCTCCAAGACAAACGCCATTTAGGTAAATATGCAACAAGACATAAGGCGTGTTTGGGACGGATTATAATCTGATTTATGAACCGATGACCACGAGAATAAAAAATAATCGCACCAAACGCCGTGCGGTACCGTCGATCGTTTTAACGGCGATACACACAGCGACAGCAAGAATACACTGGCCATCGCGTTTTCCACGCCACGAGCTATCGACTGCGTTTTGCATACCGCACCGTGTAGCATCCCGGTTCCAAACAGGCCCATATATACATTTCGTTGCAGCGCATGGACACGTTTGTTAGTACTATGAATGTTATAAAATATAATTAGCCAGTAGTCACAGAAATAATCTTTAAGATAGTTTCACCTCGTACTTTTTCTTCACTGATATGGATGTTATTATAGATATCCATACAATTTTTTTAATACGTATCTGTAATAATCAGATAAAAATGGAAAACATATTTTGACACACCCATTCAATATATAAATTCATAGGGACAACAAATATAGATATTTTATATTACTAGCAAATATGTTTGTGCGTTGTAACGGGAGAAAAAAATCAAATATCACTCCTTGTCGAGAATTTTTTGCTCTTTAATATTTAATAGAAAAAGTGTCCGTGTGTTGCAACGGGATAATAGACGTCTCGAAACACTATGGGTCTGTTTGGTAGAACTCCGGCTTGTCTTAAAAAGACTTTGGCTCTGATTCATGTGGAGCAGCAACATCTCTAGCTAGTGGAGCTAAGTCGTTTTGTAAAATATTTAACAAAAACGACTTCAGTAGCAATTTTATAGTAATTTTATCAAGTTTGTGAGAAAGAGCTGAGAGTAGCCATAATTTTGTGACTCTAGCTCTTCCAGACTCTTTATAAGGAGCCGTTTCGTAGATGAACGTTTGCACCTTGTAAGAAGCTATAAAAAAATCGAAGTAGGAGCTCTGCCAAGCTGGACCATATATATAGATCTGTCATGTCTAGATGAGCATAGATGCATATCATGGAATAAACGAAAGAAGAAAATGCCCTGCAATGCCATGATGCCACACATGAACTCAAGATTGTGTGTGTGTGTGTGTGTATATATATATATATATATATGATCATTGATAACACGAAAATAATTGCCACATGTCGAACGCTTTATTGATTTGACTTCAGACCGTTTGTCTGCTTTACGATCCTCTCTCTACAATCTGTTCTTATCCTTCCGTCTCCCATCCAACAGCCATAGCCCACTAATCTAATCCATCCATGTGCTGCAGCCAGCAGTGTGCTCATGACTGGGCGATGCAACACGGGCACACGGCGGCCAACATGAGAAGTGGCGGCAACCGAGCGCACAAGCAGCTGCTAGGTAACTGCGTTGTGAGGCTGGACTGGATAGAGTGTGTTGGTCGCGGCCGCAAGCTGCAGCCCGTGGCGCAGGGAGCGTTGGCGCACTACAGCACGGCGGCCAAGGCAGCGGCGCTTTGCGGCCCTAAGCGAGATTCAGTAACGTTCCTCTCATGTTACAATGTAACTTTCGTGCCTATATCAACCGTCGAAGTAAGATCTGATGGCTGTCAGCATTTTAATTTTTAACTGGAGACTTTGGTTTTCCTCCGTAAAGATAAGCTGGAGCACCTGCTTATTCGCTCGCCCCGCGCCGGTGTTGCGCACCGAGCCGTCCTATGCGCCCGCCGCTCGCCGTCCGGAGGAGCCGAGTTGTTCTGCGCCCGCCGCTCGAAGGAGGTGGTGGTCTACAGGCCGCCTCCTGGATGCCGCTGAGGAGCACAGACAGTGCGACGCTGAGACACCGTCCAACCGTGCCTCTGCCGAGACTGAGACACCGTCGATGAGCTCTGTGCGAACCAGGGTCACTGTTGCGTGTGTCGGTTCCGAAGCAGGAGGACCTCCTATAAGGTGCAGCCCATGCGTCCTCAGCGTTTCATATCCAGTGAACTTCCACCAAGACATCATGCAAATCGTTCGCGCATCCGAGCACTTTAACATTTGGCAAGCTTGTTGATGGAGCGGTCCATGAAGTTATTGAATCCATTGAATCGAAATCAAGCAGAAACTTGATACACATGTCCTACTTGGTGGGAACACACATGACACAGCTCCAACTCCAGATTGTTGGCATCACGACGCATGTGCCTCCTTCATGGCAAGGCCGGGTCTCTGCAGTGGCCCGGCGGCGGCAGTCCGGCGCACTATGGCCCCTTCATCGACCACAACCCAGCACAGCGGCTACGCCCTCTACAATCTGGAGGCGTCTGGTGGCCTCCTCCAGGGCGGCATGCGAGGCCGGTGATTTGAGGCCCGCATCCAGTTGGGGCTGGTGGGCGGCGCCTACGGACGTCGAGGTGCGGCACGGACGGTGTGGGAGAGCGGAGCAGCCCGCCATAGGAAAACATGTCCGTGCTCGCATGCTCTGCCTGGAACGCTCCTTTGTCCCGCATGGTGAAAACTCAGAGCCTGGCTCCGCCGTCCTCCGCACCAACCGCGCCCACTCGGAGCGCGGCTGTCGCGCTTTCGCTGCTCCACCCTCCGCGGTGGCCACGCACGATCGCCGCGTCACCTTCCGCGACGGTTGCACGCTCGCCGTACTCCAGGCCCGTGCCAACTCTCGCAGCTTTGGTCTCCGTGCTGGTCGCGAGCTCGCCTCACTGACCGTATGCTCGCCATGCCGGTGTCGCTCTCCACGCCGTCCGCGCGCCCTCGCCCCGCCCCAGGCCTGTGCCGGCCGTGCGGTTACCATGTTGGGCGCGTGCCCATCGCGCCGGCCACGCAAACTGGCCGCTAGCTCCTGCTCTGTCTTTCCAAGACACAGAAGTCAAACCCAGGCTAAAAGCGGTTGAAGCCCTTCAATCTTGAATTTGTAATAATTTGGTTATTTGCTTATGATTTGTTTCGGTGTCTGATATATATGAGAGCCGCAGCTACTTGGATTTGATTTTTTTTAACATGCTAGAGAACTTGTCGGACAAGAAAGCTAATAAACTCTTCGATAGCTGCGTGAAGAAGAAAGAAAGGTAGGTCTTAGGGCGACGCAGACAAGGACGATATATGTGGGAGTTCACAGACGGAAATAGAGGTAATTTAGGAATAAAAAAATGCGGGTTGCAAAAATCGCTTTGATATCGGGTAGAGAAAGAGATTTGGATTCCTATTCATGTAATAATTTAGTTATTTGCTTATGATTTGTTTCGGTGTCTGATATATATGAGAACTGGAGCTGTGTGAATTTGATTTTTGTAACATGCTAGAAAACTTGTCGGACAAGAAAGCCCATAGGACTCCAACTCTTCGATAGCTGCGTGAAGAAGAAAGAAAGGTAGGTCTTAGGGTGACGCAGACAAGGACGGTATATATGGGAGTTCACATACGGAAATAGAGGTAATTTAGGAATAAAAAATGCAGGTTAAAAAATCGCTTTGATATCAGGTAGAGAAAGAGATTTGGATTCCTATTCATGTTTGTATTAGAATTCCTATACCTATCAAGTTCTTTCAAGAATCCCAACATATATGTGTTATAAATAAAATAGACCGGTAGTTAGGGAGAGGTGGACGAAAAAATAGATGGACGAAAAAAAAGACCTGAAATTTTGCCTCTTTATTATTACTGGTAAAAGTGCACGTGCGTTGCAACGGGTCTCAAATAAACAATTCTAAAGCGATAAATTTCTCAACAAGACAAACATACAAAGTGTCACGCTAAGATATTTTAATTTGTTCACATGTAAGTTGAATTCATATCAACACCACCTTTCTTAACCCTATGACCATTTCTTTCTTCAAAATACAATTCTCCATTTGCATATTCGTCTACACTTTGTCTGTCTTCCCCGGATCGGCGCGGGAGGTGTGCGGGAGACATGGAATGCAACACACGGGCATATTTTCATGTCCGTACCTTTCAGGTTCTTATGGTTTCATGTTCGTACCTTTAAGTTCTGACGAGAGCACACTACATGTGTGCTTAGCTTCCCACCACCCATTTTCTTATTTTTTTAAAAGATCTCCAGCATGTACATAGTTTTTCCCCTTTTTAAAAAAAAATTATCATGTGCTTAGGTTCCCCCCACCACCACCTTTTTTATATTTATAAAAAAAATCTCTGGCATGTTTTTTTTAATCTGCTGCGAACTCTAGCTTCTGCTTGCACATCTTGTGCTCTCTTTTTTTTGTTGGACATATCAATTTGGCGCATGCGTTTATTAACAGAAAAAGGCACACACATTTATATCAAATCAAAATACAAAGAAAAAAAGGCGCACACACACTGATAAGGCTGTGCGCTTCACCTTCACGAGAGAAGTGCAGGATTCACAGGGCTTGTTACTTTGTTAGGTCAATTTTGGTGGGAGTTTTCTAAGAGTTTCATTTGTATTTAATAAGCTGCCATATATGTTTATTTTTTATGACATGGTGGAGCCTCTTGGTGCACCGCAGGTCACCTTTTTCGTTGTCACAGTCGGATTTCAGGAGGCCAGCGATGGTGTCGGAAAAGACGCGCATGCCGCGGTGCTCGCTTCGTGCTACAAGGGTGTCAAGCTTCGGGACTACGGCAGCATCGTATTCCGTTGCGCGTTGCTGCGGCGCATGGCGAGGGCCCGGTTGTAGCGCCACAGGAGGATGTCGCTGACCTGAGTTGGAGCGCGTGGAGCTCACGTGGGTGGTGCGCCCAGCGTCTGGCGAGCACGGCATTGGAGAGCACGGTGCGGGTGTCGAGGCGGTGAAGGCTGAGGTTGAGTAGATCATCAGGCAGGGCAGACAGATCCTTCTTTTTATTTTCCGTTTGGACTTGAACTTAACATGTTTTTTTTAGGGGTAACTTAACGTGTTGTACCTAAACTCTTGTGGAGATCGCTTATGAGGCTTACAACATCGTTTATAGAGTCCTGATACAGTTGGTATTCAATCAATTTTTTAATATGTTTTTTACACGGCAGTTCTATGGATAGAGAATCCTAATACTGCTCTTTTAATTGACCAACGAAAAAGAGGATATTGTATTCCGTGTTTATTATGGTTTTTTGGTCGGTCCTTTTTTTCATTGTTAGCTATTGTTTCTTTTCTCGTTTCGGTTTCTTTTTTCAGTTATTAGAGTCACGGACGGTTACATCTTACACGTAGAGGTGAAAAAAACCATGACAAAAATTTTGCCTCTTTATTATTAGATATAGAAAAAAGGGAATATGAGACTCATTACCTGCTAATGAGGTGATTTGTTTATGCACGTATTTGGATAGGTGTATGCTTATGTGATTGGCCAGCTTTGAGTAGGAGAGAGCAACGTGAGTTCTGTCTCTGTTTCATCACCATACGAAGAAAGATTTTTTTTTCCTGTTTTAGTTAGGATTTCTATACAACATACTTACAATCGGAGACATCTATTTTGATTAAGATTCCTATAACTATCTATATTACTTTAGGAACTCTGTTCAATATGTGTCATATAAACATGAGAGTTGCAGAGATATAACACAATATCCATATTCACGAAGTTAGTTAGGGAAAGACGGACCAAACAAATGGATGGACGAAAAAAGAGCCTGAAATTTTGCCTCTTTATTATTATTATTATTATTATTATTATTATTATTATTATTATTATTATTATTATTATTATTATTATTATTATTATTATTATTATTAGGTATAGATTAGGTATAGATATATAAGTTTTAGCGGATAAAGATTTGGATAATCGAGATTTCCATATGTACCTAAGGCTGGATTCGGATAATCAGATTTTCCACCTCTACCTATAAGGTACTACTAGCTTTTTTTTACAACAGTACTACAAGCTCTTTGGTCTAGGCCTCTAGGCAGCAGGCACTGACGTACACGCCTTACGTCGGCTCGCTCCTGGCCTTCTTCTAGCCTGCGCGGCGGCTGACACTCATCGTGTCGCGTACTCCAACTCGCATGCATCACTATCTCGCTTGGACTAGCGCGAGAGCAACGTCACCCGCGGTGTCATAACCGGAAACAGCGCTACATACAAGAGCAATGTGTGCGCACCGTCCCCGCCAGCGGCGGGTGCGTGGTTTACATGTCGACACCCGCCGCCCGGCCCGATCGCGACATGAGCCGGTGACGCGACGTGACGCTCCCCGCGCCGCTGGCACGGCCACTCGACACTCGCGGCGGGGGCGGGGGCGGGGGCGGCCAAGCAAACGTGCGGTCGGTGCTGCACCGACCCTGAAATTGCAACGTTTCCTCACGACATCATCGCCATAGATTTTTTATGGTCCTAGACGCCACGTTTCGGTCGATCGGAGACTCCGCGGTAGTTGCAGTTTAGAGTCATGCGTGTGTTATTACAGCGCCTAAACGTGACATTGACTAGGAATTACATGTAGCTACCAGGAAATGTCGCGGAGGCAACAAGCTGTCAGCGGTATACTGTAGCTATGGAGCTCGCCGACATGAAGAGATCTCAAAGTTCATTTTCCCAGGTCGCAAGTCGCAACTGTGTGCTAGGACAAAGACACCATAATATTGATGTCCGTGATCTTTTTTTCATATATATATATATATATCGCACATGGGAAACGCGCGCATCCTGAAAAATAATAGGTACACGTAGAATGCTCATGAGTCACGACTGCATTCCACTTTTCTTTACAGATACCTTTTTTCTGATCGGTTGTTTTCACTCCAGACCTCGTGGGTGGAAATTTTTTTTAACACTTTTTAAAAACTATTTTTAATTTTAGCACCGAAAGTTTTTTATACCCAACACTTTTAGCCGCTCCCCACGCGAGGGAGCGGCATTTCAACTTTGCCGCTCCCCACGTGGAGGAGCGGCAATGATGCTGGCAGCCCCGTGCCCGTTTTTCGCCACTGCCACCTCAGCAAGCCTGCTGCTCCCCAGACCAAGGAGCGGCAAGCGCAGAGCGTTTTTTATTCTCTTCTCCTCTTGAGCTCTGGTCATTCGTCGTTTCAGCGCCGCCGCCCCCCCTCCCGGCCATCACATAAGTTATTTTCTTGTTTAGTTGTAGTTAAAATGTCGGACGGAGGTTTGTTGAGCAGAGGTAGAGGAAAGGGAGTGAGGAAGGGACCTCCGATTGTGTGGGAGGGTTCTCTAGGTCCTGATTCTTTTGAGGAACCTATAGAACAATTTTCTTTGGAGAGCAAGAGTGACTTCACCCGCGAGAGACCTCTTAAATCATACGACAACCACACGGAAGATTGACCAAAATGCCGCCACGGCGAGGATTGCGTCGTGCAAATATACACCGACTGTGACTGTGGAGGCCGTCGTTTCTTCATATACCCGCGAGGATTTGTATTTCCTTTTAACTCTTATTTTTTTCATATTTACATTTGGTTTGTAGAAGTACTTATTGGTAGATGCGTTTTCAGGATTCAAGCTGCCCAGATAACTGTGGGTTCACTCGATGGGTCGATCCTCCTCCTATCTATCCCCATCAATAATACATCACATATCTGCAGGGACGCGTCTTTGATCTAGAGTATGGCCCTAAAAGTGCTAATAGGGACAAGTCGGAGGACGACAGCATCAACGATGCAGAGGAGCCACTATGCAATAATTGTAACACCTCGAGTGTTAAGCATGCATTAGCATTTCAAATCGCACGCATGAGCATCATATTGCATTCATTATCGCATGTAATGTAAGTAACCGTAAAATGAAACTTGTGAAACATGACATTGAAACATGAATGTTGCAGTTGCATGTTTTAAGATAACTAGGCTGCTCATTATGCTATTAATACATGTTTGTTTTACAATACCAATCATTTAGAAATGTTTAGCATCATTTTTTGGAGCAAGTTTGGTATTCAAAGTTTCCCCAAATTCTGCTTTTAAAAATATTCTAGAAAAATTGGGATTTTGATTTAAAATGGACTTTGAGTCTATATTTCAAAATCTGTTTGGAATTTCAAAATGTGCCCTAAAGAAAAGTTGTAGAGAATTAAATTTCGAACAACTTCTATTTTCGGGTCAAGTCTTGAAAATATCATTTTCAACTTCAAAAGTTTGAATTTGTGACTGTTAGCAAAATTTAGATTTAAAATTTGAAAAAGAAAAAGGCTTTGCTAGCTTAACGGGTCGCCGCCCCGCTTCTCGGCCCATGGCCGAAGCCGGCCCGGCCTGTTCCCGCGTCTCGCCCGAGCGCTCCCCGCGCGCGCCGCGCACTGCGCTCGACCGCGTCAGGCCACGGCCGCCGCGTGGAGGCCGGTCGCCGGCGACGCCGTACGGGTGGCACCCCGGTGGCCCCGGCGACGCGCACGCTCGCCTTAACCGCGCCCCACTCACCCTGCTCCATCTCTCTCCCTTCACCTTGCTCCCTCTCGTCCGCAGCACAGCATAGCAAGCCGCCCGGCCGCCGCGCCATTTGAAAGTCCCTAGTTTGGTTTTGGCTAATTGATGAAACCTAGAACTAACCTTTGTATCTAAGTGGATGATTTAGATAAAGGTGGTCATTGCATATGAGACATGACATTGACTCATATGACCAAGATGGTGAAGACCAAGATGAGGCTTGGCTCGATGGACCGGTTGTGAAGGTGAAGGGCAAGTCGAGGCTTAGAAGCGAAGGACCATGCGATGGTGAAGCTTGAGCAAGACTTAGCGCCGACGAACCGATGCAACGGTGAAGAGCAAGTGAAGTCAAGGTCGATGGATCGAGACGGTCATGTGATGATATGAAGTGGATCATATCATTTGGAGAAACAAAATGGGCTCAAGGCAAAGGTATAACCATAGGGCCATTTTGTTTTACACTCAAGACACCATAGAGGGTGTGAGTGGTTTAGGATCGATAGCCGAACTATTAAGAGGGGAAGTCTTATCGGTTATTCGATGCACGGGTGCCACTAGGTGAATTCATGAAGTGCATTGCATGTAGGGTCTAGTGAGCTAATTGGAAAACCTTTGAAAATGATTGAGAAAAAGCTAACACACAAGCACATGGAGATGTACACTTGATTCAGGCGATTTCGGGGAAATAAAATGCCTATTTTCCACTACGCCGGAAGTCAGAAAAGAAACGGAGGCGAACGGGGTCACTGAGGTGACCGGACGCTGCACCGGACGCGGTCACGGTGTGACCGGACGCGTCCGGTCAGTACAGCGCAGGAGTCGGGCGCGCGGGCTAGGGTTTGCAACCGGTGCGTCCGGTCACTCGCGGGACCGGCGCGTCCGGTCAGGCGCCCTGAGGGAACTGCAGTTCGCAAGGTCGATCGGACGCGGTGAGCGTCCGGTCACACACGATCGGACGCGTCCGGTCATTGAGGGAGCTTACTGGACTCCGACCGGACGCTGGCACTGTCGCGTCTGGTCATCTTCTGGAGCGCGTCCGGTCGTTGCTTCGCGGGCGCGCGGTACTGTGCGACCGACGCGTCCGGTCGTTTGAGCAGCGCGTCTGGTCATAGCGTTTGACCGTTGGCGCACAGTGACCGTTGGAGGATCTAACGGTCGCGTTTGAATTCGAGGGACATGTGGACGTCACAGGGCGACCGGACGCGGTGTAGCGTGTCCGGTCAGTTTCGACCGGCGCGTCCGGTCATCCTGAAAAAACGGTCAGTGGAGTGGCAACGGCTCTATTTAGATGGGATGCTTATAAATACTCGTTGGCCGGCCCTTGGGGAGGTCTCTTGGCATTTTTAACACTCTTGTGCATCCTTTGAGCTAGAGCTACTCCTCCCACTCATCTCTCTTGCTTGTTTGCAAATCAAAAGTGAGATTGAGTGATCCCAAAGTGCATTGCATAGCTTGAGGGCATCTAGTGGCACTTATGGGTGGTTTAGCCGGTGGATTTCTTGTTACTCTTGGAGAGTACCGCTCCTAGCTGGCTTGGAGATTGTTGGAGGTGTTGGCAAGAGAAGGTGATTGTTCTTGGCCACCTCCGGTTGTTTGTGAGAGGTTCTTGTGCTTTCCTCGGCGAGACGCCAAAAGCAACTCTAGTGGAATGCGCGTGTCATTGAGTTACCTCACTTGAGAGTGGTGTCTTGCGGTGCCTTGCGGGGCGTGCCTTGAGGGGCAAGTGACTTGAGGGTCACACCGAGGAACCATCTAAGTGTTGGTCGACACAACCGGTGACGTAGCTTGTCGGTGCACAAGTGAACACCGGGTGAACAAAAATATTATGTCTCTTGTCTCCCGGTGATTGGTCTTCATATTGTGTTGTTGTCAATATTGATTGATTGTATATCATCTTGGTGATTGGCAACATCTTCACTCCACCGTCGGTATAAGATTCACAATCCTATCTCTTGCATTTACTTTTACTAGATTATCTTGTGTAAGCTCTAGTGGTAGCCTTTGCTAGTGTTGTTAGCTTGCTCATTAGTGTAAGTTTAGTGACATAGCCCTTGTGTGAACTAGAGATCATAATCTACTAGACTTGTGGATAGGAGGCTTGCATCACAACCGTAGGCTAAGCAAAACTCGCTTTGCACCGTTTGTTGTTCTAACTAGTTTGCTTAGTGTTTCTTGTAGATTTTTTTATAGGCTATTCACCCCCCCTCTAGCCATCTAGGACCTTACACCATTGCCGCCGCCTTCCGAGCTCCGCCACCGCCTAACGCCGCCGCTACTCCACCTGCGCCCGATTCTTCGCGGCCACTGCTCCGCGGTGACCCTCTCCACCTCATGCTCCCTCTAGCAGTCGCTAACATCGAGGTGAGAGGGCCAATTTTGGCTGGCCCTTCTTCACCGCCGCTCGCCGGAGCTCGGCTCCGCGCGGGTGGGCTGCTCCCCTCGCTCTCCTTCTCTCTTTTCACGCGCACCAGCTTTGCCTAGCGGTGCTGGAGCTCTAGCGCCCCTCGGGCCACCATGCCATGCACCGGAGCGGTGTGGCCGCCGTGAGGTAGCGCCACCGTGTGCCATGCACGCCGGCGAGCTTGCTCCGGTGAACTGCCCGGCCAAGTCTGGACACCGGTCGGTGCGGCTCGGTGCCCTGAGCACACCCGTGCCCCCCGTGTCACCGATGGGCTCACCGTCGGCGAGGTGTGGCCGCCGGCGCCCATCCCTCTCCCCCTGTGGCTGGCAAGTGGGGTCACGGAGCCCACTCATAGCGACTAGGGAGGAGCTGGCGTGCACAGATCCGGGGACACATAGCGTTTTGGGTTCGGGTTTTTCAGAAAAGAGAAAGAAATTAATTTCCAGAATTTGCTTCCAAAAATCATATCTTGAGAAATATAGCTCTAAAATTGTTGAGATAAATTTTGTTGTGTTTCTTAGCACTATATCTACCACTTAAAAATATTGTATGTCAAATGTTTTATACTTTTGTGTAGGGTTTTATTTAATTATTATAATTGTTGTTTTCTTAGGAAATGCATAATAAATCATAGGAAGCTCAGAAAATTATAGTTCCAATTTTGTTAATCATCTTCAGTGATGTACTTTACATGAAAAATATATTTCATGCATGTTCTGTAGAAAAATTTGGATATGTAGCTCAAGTGCCTTTATTGGCTGATTTTTGTTAATTTTGATAGAGAGAGAAATTTGTATAAAACATGTATATGATAGTTTTTGTAAAGTGATTGTTTGCTGTGTAGAACATAGGAAAAATGCTAAATCTATTATTTGATACTTTTCATAATACAAAGTATTTTCATGATCATTTTTATGCCATATCTTGTCATTTTTGCGTATGCTATTTTACTGGTCCAAATCCCCTGAAAATTTTATGGTGTGCTACTTAGAGTAATACTATACTACTGTAATTTTTGTAGGTTTTTAGATGCACCAGAAATCCATGTTGTTGTTGTAACCCTAGATTAAATAGAAATAAAGTAATCTTCTTTATGTAGATTTAGTTTCATAATGAAGCTTTGGTGTATTTTTGAAGCACCTAAATCCTTTACTGGTATTGCTTGATAAGTTAATGTGTTTGTGTTGATAAAGCGTAGTAGCACTCATGTTAGGGTTATATGCTAGCTAGTGTAAAAGTAGACGAGAATTGTTAGCAGAGGTGAATGCAGTAGATGACATGCATTAGTAATAATTGATCTTGGATGATGTGGACTACCTTGTAGAAAGGTTTTGTCCCTAGTCTTTACTATAAGTTTCAATGTGTTCATCTGCATATCATGCCATCATGATCATCACACACCACCGCATCCGATGCACGGTTCACATGTTTACTTATGCACTTGCATCATATAGGATCGCAGGAGGAGTTGCCAGTAGCAGTTCAGGAGGAGTAAACTAGGTCCGATCCACAAGAAACTCAGGCACAAGAGGTGTCCGAGGTAGACGAGCAAGAAGAGGATCTACCTGAGTGTGTGGACCACCAACCCAGTTCCTTCGAATGAGGCAAGCCTCGGAGCATTCTAAGTCTCCTACTTTACAAAAGTAATTCCTTATCTATATTTATATGAGTTTATAAATTGTGCATTAAGTATAGGAGTTGAGTGAAACCGTTGCTGCATATATTACTATCCTTGCCACATTATTACCTATGAAAGTTTTGGGTCGAATACTGCTTAGCCTAGCTTAGACCGATAGCGATCGGTGAATTCCGGTCACCTGAAATGATAGGTGGTTACTAGAATGTTTTAGCTATGGAATGGATGATATCCAGAAAATAACCATGTGTTGATGGATAACTAGAGACTGGATGAAAAAGTCTGAGGCAACCAAACAGGGTTCTGGGGTGCTAGTAGTTTTTCGTCTGTGTCAGTTAAGGACCTATCGTTGCTTGTCCCTCTTGTCATGTTGAACGCATGCCTCACATTTAGCTGGCCGAATAAAGTACCTCTCGACCGTGAAGCTAGTGACATTTTTCGGGCCAGGATAAACTCGGATTGGCAGACTGGTGACGAAGGGGGTTAGACAGGGACGCGAAGAGTGAGCCCAAGGTGTGTCCTGGCAGTCGGGCGGTCCCTGGGTAGTACGGTCCATGATTGTTACCCTGCGACATTTACCTGGAAAGTGTTATTGGTGATCTGTAGCTCACTTGATCGGTGAGTGTGGTTTATGTGAGGAATAAATCACCAGTTGGTTAGAAATTGATTCGAATCGCCATCACTCCTGGATAGTGAGCACTTGACTTGAGTTACGACATCGTAGTAATGATGATGGAACACTGATGGTTATATGGATGATGTTGGAAATGCTAAATTCGAGTGGTAACAGGATGTTATCGGTTAATCAAGTGATTGCTATAGTATAGGCGCTTACCTAGATGGATAAGTTATAATAAACCTGAGGCAAATTACTTAAAATGGTTTAGTCAGGATAGCTTACGCTTTTCGCAAATAAGTCAGCTAGCCCACTAAAAAAAGCCTTGCATAATCCTTGGTGTCACTTTATTTTGGTTTAAGACGGGTAAGTCTAGCTGAGTACTTTCTCATACTCAGAGCGTTGTTCCCATTGTTGTTGCAGATGGTCAGATGTACTACGGCTATTGCGTCAACTGCCTGTATCCAGCGATGGGTGATAACTAGGACCAAGGGCAATGGTCACTCCATATGTCTTACCTAATGCTTTTGTGGAAAGTGACTATCTTATGTCACTGTATTTGAATTAAGGGTGTGTGTGTTTTATGAAACTATTTGCTTTTGCTACTTTATTTTGGAACTTGGTTTGTAATAACTTATGTTCTAAACTCCAATGTATTCAACTGTCATTGCGACCTTTATGTAATATGTGATTGTGACTGCTAAACTTGTATAATCTTGGTTTGTATGTTGGTTGGTTTGAAATCCTTCGTGGTTTCACGGACTACCGGGTTATACGGGCTTAAATTTGTTAAATTGTCTGCCTTGGTGGGTGATTTTCTTACTTAATTTCGTATAATTAGTCAGTTCTGTTATAATAATCCATACTGCCAGTGCTCATACCATAAGAAGCACGAGCCTTCTTCTCCGCCGGCGCCGCCATCGCCACCGTCAATGGGGGGTTACTGTGGGAAAGGCGCAACTCAGTTCAATATGTGGAACCATTATTAGGCATGCTAGGTTTAGTTTGCAACATGCCATTATTTAGTTCGTTAATATCAGTGTTTGAGTTTGAACTATGTTCAAGTTGGAGCAAGTGGTAGTGGAACTATTGAACCTTGTAATAAGTGTGTACCATTTGGCTACTGTTTCCCTCGATTATACAAGTGTTTTATTTCCAACTTGTCACTTTCCAACATATCCTAGTATTATAAAAAAAGTACATGTGGTCGAGGTTACCGATCAAAGCACGGAGCAGCAGGAAACACAGCCCCCAGGCAGAGAGCGGCAGAGTTGTTGCTCCCCCAGCCAGGGAGCGGCAGCCATAAAACACTGTTACACATCGTCGAATGCTCCAGTGAGCTTGAAAAGTAGAATGTAAGCTGAGAGAACGTTCCACATCAGTAGTATTGCATCGAAGTCCCATTTGATGAGGAGAACATAAGGCTCATGGAAACAAAAGGCTCATCACATGAAGTTGTACATTACAAGTTCACTGGAACACATAAAACATCACATTACAAGCTTAAATCTATTAGTTCCAAATACATGAAGTTGCAAATTATTTCGACACACTGCTAGGACACATAAGTTTAACACTAAGTAGGTTCTTCGACAAATGACTTGGATACATAAATGGTGATATAGAGTGCAACAAAGGGTCTCCAACTTCATCCTGCCATGAAAATGATTAAGTGAACCTGTAGTATATATGACATTGGTAAGTAACACATAGATCATTTTTTTTATCGTCAAAATGCTATCCTTATATAATTGTTATGCTTACATGCACTCTATGTCCCAGGAGTGTAAGGCCCCCTCGACCGCCTTTGTCTCTTCGGATTGGTAGGCACCACGTTGGGGGTGTAGCCAACGTCCGTGTGGTCCCGATGACGGTGCTGCCGTCCTTGGCCCTGTGCATGGCTCATCCCCTGCACATAGGTCGGCCCCTGCTCAGATAAAAGACAAATTGGTGTTAGATTGTGGTATTCTTACATAACATGAGCTAGACAAATAAGAAAATTTGCTTATTTAGTTTTACCTGTTCGTCTCCATGGGTTCCCAACGGGGCATCAAAGAGCTACGACATGCTAATCTCCTGGTGCTAGGAAGGGTCCACTAGGGTATGCTGGTACGGGCTGGGCTGGTACGGGGCGTGCTGGTACGGGCTGTGCTGGTACGAGCTAGGCTGGTACAGGCTGTGCTGGTAGGAGCTTTGCTGGAAAGGTACGTGCTGGAAGTTGCCCTGCTGGAAAGGACCAAGGTGGATAGAGCCCTGCGGGTACGGGCCTGGCTAGGAGAAGCCCTGCTAGAAAGGACCGAGGTGGGAAGGGCCCTGCTGCGTAGGGTGCCTGTGCTGGGATATGCCGAAGCCTGGTGCCTCGTCCTCATCGAACGACTCTGAGTCATCATCCTCGTCGTCCTCTACCTCAACTGTGGCCTTGTCGGGGCAGTGTGGTGGTGTACGTGGCCGGAGGTGGACCCTGTCACGGGGTCCGAAGAGCCCGCAAGGCCGCAAGTGTCCTCAGAGAAGCTGAAGTTGTGCTCTGGGAACATGGAGGGTTTGCTGGCGGCTCCCACGGAGTGTCCATGCAGCTCAACTTCTAGGCTAAATTAGTCAAACTCTTGCTCATTTTATGTAAACACATGTGCGGACTCATATTATTTAGGATAACATTTTGACTCGTACAACATTATAGGAAATTTTCAATGTGTTGCTTACGTGCACAACTGTCTCAAGCGCGTCTTACCCTTTGTTCCTACAATCATGTAGTTGAAACGCTGCTTCGTTGGACATCATTGACAATTGTCTGGCCTGCGTACATAAACGAGGTTTCACCTTGATGTTACAATTTACTAAAACTAGAATACAACCCATCCAAAGTGCATGGACATAGGATCTTACCACGTATCTCTAAAGGGGGGCTCTCTATGGCTGCGTCTCACACATAGTCACCTCTTCGTATTCATCGGCGACGATGTCGTCCTCGGAGTCGGCGGGAAGTTCCCCCCCTTGTACGCCTGCCTCACCTGCACATGGGTCGACCTATGAAGCCACCGTAGGTACTCATTGAAGGCGTGTGGGCCGTGTGGCAGGCCATCCTATAGCGGCTGCTTCTCCCTTCTCTCCCACCTCTCGATGTATTGTGTGTGTATCTCATGCCAGTCCTTCTACTTCATCCTCAGCCTATGGTCCACACTGCACAAGTTCAGACGATGTTAGTGCACATAAATGCAATGGCGTACTTATGTCAAATTAGTTGATACATAAATATGATTTGCGAACCAACCTGTGCAGCTCCTTGCCCGTGGAGTAAAGAGGTGGTGGCATGCTCGTACATTTGCCAAACTGAATGCAAACCCTAATGGGATAGTGCATCTCAACCACGTGGAAGAAAATAAGCGGGACATCGGACCGAAACACGTCGTTCTCTTGCCAACACTTCGGACTCAAGTGGCCCCGCAGATCGGGATCGTCGTAGGGTTGACAATACACCTAGCAAATGGCAATTCAGTTAGTCTTTAACATTGACAAGATAAACTATTAGCATGCAAATCAAAGACTCCAACGTACCTGCATGTGTGTTAGCATGTCAATCAAGTCGGTGTACTCCCTGTACTTGCGCTCTGCATTCCCTGTGACCTGCTCTGCCCCGCTCCAAACCCACAAGGTTGTAGGCATTGTATCCTGAGGCTCCCAATCCTGCATTATACACAAAAATGAATTAGTCATTTCTTAAATAAAGTTTCATACGCAATGCTAATGTAATTAGTTTCGTAGTAAATTATTTACGAGAAAACCGGCCATTTTGGGCCGCCCGACAAGCCACCGGTACCAGATCCAGATCTGCAGTAGGTACGAGCAACCACCAAGCGATGGGTAGCCCGATCCACGATAGGTCGATAGCAAGTAGCACACAGCTGCCTATACGTCCACGCTAGGACCGCGTTGTCCCAACTAAATAGGGCGATGTTCTCCCACGGCTGACGTAGTATGTCTAGGAAGATCCAGCTGACGACGTTGCCCGACACGTCGAGAAACAAGAATGTACCAAGGAAGTGCCACAGCCACACCCGAGCATACGTCTCCACGGTACCCGGCCCAGCATGTGTGTCCAGGTTATCGAAGCGCCCTATGAGCCACTGTGACGTGACACCAAAAGTTTTTCTGAAATTTGCAAAGACAATTAGAGGCCATCGATAGACTTGACAAATGAAGATCTCCCCATTAAGCTTCTTGGTAAATAGTGTGGTGTCGACCTTCCCAATAGTGAAGCCCTTCTCAATGAGAAAGTCCCGGAGGCGCTCGTACCACGCTCTAGGGGCTTGCTTGAGCCCATATAAATCCTTGGACAACCTATAAATATGATTAGGGTATCTAGGGTCTTCAAACCCAGGAGGTTGATCAACATAGACTAGTTTATTTATGAAGCCATTTAAAAATGCACTTTTAACATCCATTTGATATAATTTCATTTCATGATGTGATGCATATGCAAGAAGGATACGAATGGCTTCAAGTCTTGCAACGGGTGCAAAGGTCTCTCTAAAATCAAGGCCTTCAACTTGAGAGAACCCTTTTGCAACTAGTCTTGCCTTGTTCCTCACAACTATGCCTTAGTCATCTTGCTTGTTGCGGAACACCCACTTGGTTCTAATGACTCTTGCACCTTTTGGATGCTCCTCAAGTGTCCAAACTTGATTGCGGGTGAAGTTGTTCAATTCTTCATGCATTGCATTCACCCAATCCGGATCTTGAAGAGCTTCTTCTACATTCTTAGGTTCAAGACAAGAGACAAAAGAGTGATGTTCAACAAAAGAAGCAAGCTTTTGAGATCGAGTCATTACACCCTTTGTAGGACTCCCTATGATGAGATCTTGTGGATGTGCTTGAAGTAGAGGTGAGTGTCTTCTATCAACCACTTGAGGAGGGGGTTGGGGAGTATCAACATCTTGAGCTTGTGTCTCGGCTTGTTCATGAGAGATATTAGTGTCTTTATTTTCAACTCTCTCATTCTTGTCATCATCTTGAGGCACATGTGATGAAGATGGTGGATTGACCATTTGAGCATCGTCTTCATCATCTTTAGGCTTGATGTCTTCCACCGGCATATTCTTCATTGCCTCCCTCAATGGTTCATCACCTACATCATCACAATTCTCAATTGCTTCTTGGGAGCCGTTATATTCATCAAATTCCACATCATATGTTTCTTCAACCAAACCGATGGTATGGTTAAATACTCTATATGCTTTGGACTTTGATGAGTAGCCAACAAGAAAACCAATATCACAATGTCTTTAAAAGTTCCCTAGGTATTACCGCTTCTTGTAGATATAGCATTTGCAACCAAACACCCGAAAGAATGAGACGTCCGGCTTCTTCCCATTTAGCAACTCATAGGTGGTCTAGCCAAGAAACTTTTATAGGAAGAGACGATTAGATGCATAGCATGCGGTGTTGATTGCCTCAGCCCACAATTTTTCCGGTGTGTTGTACTCATCTAGCATTGTTCTTGCAAGGGTAATCAATTCCGGTTCTTTCTCTCAACTACACCATTTTGTTGAGGAGTGTAGGTTGATGAAACTTCATGCTTGATTCCAATCTCATCACAATAAGCTTCAATGTTTGTGTTGTCAAATTCTTTGTCATTGTCACTTCTTATCTTCTTTATCTTGACTTCAAATTCATTTTGAGCTCTCTTTGTAAACTTCTTGAAACAATTGGTCACTTCGGATTTGTCATGAAGAAAGAATGTCCAAGTGTATCTTGAGTAGTCATCCACATCCATAAGATAATAAAGATTTCCACCCAAGCTCTTGTAAGTTGTAGGACCAAACAAATCCATGTATAGAAGCACTAACACTCTTGATGTTGACATGTAAGCTTTTGTTGGATGAGTATTTGCAACTTGTTTACTGGCTTGACATGCACTACAAGGTTTGTCCTTCTTAAACTTAACATCTTTCAAGCCTCTTACTAACTCTTTCTTCAATAATTTGTTGAGAGTGTTCATTCCAACATGAGCAAGCCTCCTATATCAAAGCCACCCAAGTGAAGTTTTGGTGAACAAGCATGTCATCAAATTTGCATCTTCGGAGGTGAAGTCAACAAGATAGAGATTGTTGTATCTAAAGCCTTTAAAAATCATTTGCTTGTCATCTATCTTTGATACTACCACTTTATTTAGAGTGAATAAGCATTGATAGCCAAGGTCATAAAGTTGCCCAATGGATAGTAGGTTAAAACTCAAGGAAGCAACATAGAGCACATTTGAAAGAGAGTGGTCATTTGATATTGCAATCTTACCTATACCCTTGACTTTGCTCTTTGAATTATCCCCAAATGTGATCTTCTCTTGACATTCCCCATTTTCTTCAAGTGAGGTGAACATACGAGGGTCACCAGTCATATGTTGAGTGCAACCACTATCAATAACCCAATGAGATTCACCGGTCTTGTAGTTCACCTACACACAAGAGATCAAGTTTTTTGTTTAGGGACCCAACCTTGAGAGGGACCCTTGACTTTCTCAACTAGTGACTTGATAACCCAAATTTTTTTAGGTCTATTCTTGTTTGGGGGGCCCAAGAACATGACTTTCATCTTTCCACTAGAATCTTTTCTAAGCATGTAGTGAGCATTGAAAGCAAAGGGTCTAGCATGCTTGGACAAGGGTTGTGGTGGTGGAGTTTCACACTCATGAGCAAAGTTGCCCTCTTGTCCACACTCAACACATCTCTTAGGCTTGGGCTTTGATTTGCTTTGTTGTTATTGAGTTTTGGCCTTCTTCTCTTGATTTGCCAAGTAAACAATGACACTTCTATCCATCTTCATGACGGTGTTCATGAGTAGCTCACTTTGCAAGTATTGACCTCTTGTGAACTTGCTTAAGCCAGTCTTGAGATGCTCTTTCTCTTGCTTAAGCTTTTTGTTCTCCTCAATGAGTGACTCATTTGATGTTTGCTTTTCAAGAGCCATCAATCCTTTTAGCTTCTTGTTCCCATCTCTAAGTATTTCATTTTCACTCTTGAGCTTGACATAATCATCATGATTATCGGATTCAACCACTTTCTTGCCTTTGCCACTAGAGTCTTGCTCAATGCTCTCAATAATCAAGTCATCACATGATGTGGCTATATCAATCTTAACAACTTAGTAGCATCATGTGTCTCAAGAGAAAGCTCATTAGCAACAACAAGACTATCATAATTAATTTTCAAGGAAGTATATTTGTCTTTTAGCAAGTTGTGCCTAGTGTTGAGCTCATCATGCTTCTTCTCAAGTTTATCATATTTATCTCTAAGCTCTTTGTTGAAAGTTTTGAGCTCCTTGAGAGTAGAAGTCATAATTTCATTTTGATCTTTAAGCTCATCACTAGTCTTTTGTGCAATCTCAAGCTTTGATGAAAGTGATTTATTTTCATTTTGAAGCTCATCATTTTCATTTCTAGTCTTTCTTATGACTTTTGAGTATTTGTTGAGCAATTTTACAAGTTCATCATAAGAAGGTGCATCAAATTCATCATCACTATCACTATCATCATCATCACTTTCATTATTTTGTACCTTTCGTTCACCCTTAGCCATGAGGCATAGGTGAGTAGTGGATGATGACGGTGAAGATGGCGGTGAAGATGTTGATGAAGATGATGATGGCCCAATCACAAATGCGGCGACCTTCTCTTTCTCGTCGTCGCTTTCATCACCAGAGGACTCACATGATGATTCAATGTCGGTGAGCCAATCACCAACAATGTAAGCTTTGCCTCCCTTCTTCTTTTTGTGATATTCTTTCTTCTTGTCATCCTTCTTCTTGTATGGCTTGTTCTTCTTCTTCTCATCTTCTTCATCACTAGATTCATTTTTCTTGCCCTTGTTCTTGTTCTTGTACTTGTCTTTTGGAGGCTTAGGGCATTGATGAGCTAGATGACCAAGTTCACCATAATTGTAGCAATCCATTTTTGATATAGGCTTTCTTTTGCTACTTGTGAAGAACTTCTTCTTCTTGCTATCGAACTTGATGCCACTCTTGTTAAGCTTCTTTAGCATCTTGGTGGTCTTTCTCACCATGAGAGCAAGTGATGCATCATCAATATCACTCTCACTTGAGCTTTCATGCACGATCATGGCTTGGCTCTTCTTCTTTTTCTTGTCATGGATAGCTTTGAAGGTCAAGTCCTTCTTCTTAGAAGATGATGAGCCCTCTTTCGGAGTGATATGCATGTACATCTCATGAGCATTGATTTTTCCCAATACTTGTGTCGTTGTTGCGGTGAAGAGATCGCTTTGGTGAAGCACGGTGACAATATGGCCATACTTCTCAACGGGAAGAACACTCAAGATCCTCCTTGCAACATTCGATGGACTCATTTGAGTGAGCCCGAGAGCATTAAGATCCTCTATAAGAACATTCAAGCGAGTGTACATGTCATTAGCACTTTCCTTAGGAAGCATCTTAAAAGAATTAATTTTCTTCAAAGCAATATGATAGCGTTCCTCATGCTCACTCTTAGTTCCCTCATGGAGAGCACAAAGGTTTTCCCACAATTCATGAGTGTTTTTGCATTACACACACGATTGAAGATATCCTTGCCAAGGCTCTGGTAGAGTGCATTTTTTACTTTTGCATTCCACCGGTCGTACTTCTCCTCGTCACCAACGGGGTTAGCGGGATCCTTGATTTCCGGAAGCCCTTCGGTGGTGGCTCTAAGACACTCGACATCTATGGCTTCGAGGTACGTCTCCATGCGGATTTTCTAATATGGAAAATCATCTCCCTCAAAGATGGGAGGTTGTCCTTCCCCATTAGACATTTTGCTCTAGGCGGTAAAGCCTAATTTAGGAGCAACTTGGATCCGATACCAATTGAAAGGATCAAGATGCCCAAGAGGGGAGGTGAATTGGGCTTTTCTAAAATTTATTGCAAGAATTAAATCCTACTAAGACATAATTCACCTCTAGTGCCTACAAGTGTTCCTTGTGATTCTATCGGTAAAAGTTTTACACCCTAAGTTCTAATCCTAGTCTAGCATGGCAATTTTAGGAAAGTAAATCAAGCAACAAAAGTAATACGAGAAAGTAAATTGCTTGAAAGTAAAGGGTTAGGAACACGGCGATGTTTTCCCGAGGTATCGGAGAGTCGCCACTCCCCACTAGTCCTCGTTGGAGCACCCGTGCAAGGGTGTAGCTCCCCTTTGATCCACGCGAGGATCAAGTGCTCTCTACAGGCTGATTCTTTGACACTCTGTCGCGGTGAATCGCCCACAACCGCTCACAAGATGAGTTAGATCATCCACAAGCTCCGCCGGATGACCACCAAACTCCCAATCACCACCAAGCCGTCTAGGTGATGGCGATCACCAAGAGTAACAAAAAAGAACTCTCACTTGACCACAACAAGCCTAATGAGAAGGTGGATGCACACTTGCTACTCCCTAGTCACTAATGAGGGATCTCAAACTTGGATTCTCAAATCACAACCCTCACTAGAGCTCTTGCACTTCCTTGCAATTGAAAGGTGTTTCTCAGCTGAACAAATGAGCAAGAGACTTCAAATAGAGGTGTAGGGGATGTATTTATATTCCTTACAGTCAATCCCAACCGTTATGTGTCAACTCAGCATTTTTCATACTGATCGGACGCGCCGGTCGACGTGACCGGACGCGTCTAGTCGGTGGCAACGGTCGAATTGAAAACTAAAAACGCTGAGTGACCGGACGCACTGGCGAGTCCGAACAGGAGTGACCGGACACGTCCGGTCATGCAAGAACCTTACTGTACTTTGACCGGACGCACGGTCGAGTCTGATCGGTGATGACCGGACGCGATCAGATCACTTACCCTCTCTGACTCTGGTCAACCCGATCACCGTGTTTGGTCCATGGGAGGACTGCGTCCGGTCAATCAAATTGAAACAGCGGTGACTGTCAGTACTGACCGGACGTGTCCGGTCAAGGCAGAGACTACGTTCGGTCAAGGATAAATGGCTCAAACGACTTTGAATCGCGACGCAACTTGAACCGAGTTTCTTCCAACTAAACTTTGGGCTTTACCTGAGCTACCTAGTGCTAAGTTTGACAAGTGTGCACTACACCTAAACAAAAGACTCACCTAGGTCAAGCTACTCGCTCATTCCCCCCTTTATAGTACGGCCAAAGGAGAAAAGCGAAGATCCTAATGACTATTCCGAACGTAACTCAACTCCTCGACGTCCGGAACTAACCGTCCTTAATCTTGACGTTAATCATTTGAAAACCGAAACGATTTCCATCAAGGGCATGAATACCATAGTGCCCAAAATAGTCACCATTCCCATGACCTAACTTACCAAAGTTTCTGCAAAACACATGTTAGTCTTAGGGCCTAGATGCTTTCAAATGCAACGACATCAATCGCCACGTAGGCACAAGACACTGAGTTGGTGCGGATGCAAGTCTACGGAGCTAGAACCACACGCATCAAACAACGTTAATTGCAAATACCATTGGAAAAAAGAGCAGAGAATTTGCTCCACTACCAGGACGCCTCGATGGGCTGCTGCTTGAGGACCTTGAGTTAGGTCTGCTTGAAGCAAAGCCGCTTAGCAGGAGGAGCAGCCTACGAGCCGAGCGGCCGCTGGCCGGCGAGCAGATCGGACGCGAGGGCACGAGGCGAGATAGAGGGAAGCCAAGCCTGGTTTCCTAGGAGCGCCGCCGCCACCTACGACACCGAGTGGAGAGCGGACGAGGCGTCGAGTGGTATCTGTCCGTGACTCCGTGTGCCCTAAGGCCTACCGCCTTGGGCCGATGGCCAGGCCAGAAGGGCCAGTATGGAGTCCCCGCACAGCCCCAAAGGCCCATCACTCCACCAGTCAACTGAAGGAAGAACCGCAGAAGCTCCTGTTGGTCGGCGTCTTCAACCTCGCGTTGACGCATCCTCGCGCTCGGTGGCTCGCGGCTCGCCGCGCTGCGCACTGGCAGCGGTCCCGCTCGAGGGGAGGTAGGGCGACCGCCCTACCTCGCCCTATTGGTGGATTCGCCTATGCTTGGTCGTCGGCTACTTGCTCTAAATCCGAACCAAAGGAACATGGCAATACGGGCACTCCCTCCTGCCGCTGGCCGTCGCGCTCGACCCAGCAGAACCTACCGTCATCGAGCTTCCAGACCACCTGAAGCCATGGCTCCACGGCGGCGGCGGCCAATGAACTGAGCCTCCAGAGCAACAGCCGCCGCAGAAGGTGTGGCCCGGCGGGGGCTACGGCAGGGGCGGGCGCTCTAGCTGGGGGCGGGGTGACAGTAGCGGTGGGCGCTCTGGCTGGGGGCGGGGGTGACGGCTGGGGCCGGGGGCTCCGTCCACGGCGTCCGCTCCGGTAGGGGGTGGGGGCTCAGTCGGGGGTGGCCGCTCCGGTAGGGGGCGAGGGCTCCGGCGGAGGGCAGGAGCTCTGGCTGGGGGGGCTCAGTCGAGGGCGGCCGCTCCGGCAGGGGGCGAGGGCTTCGAGTAGGGGAAGGAAACGGAGAAGGCATCGGCTTGCTAACGGAGTCGAACGGGAAGATAAGGCCAGCGGCCGGTTGAAACACGCAGGCAGGGGCAGCGCGTCCATACGCAAGGCACGTATACGTATCTAAGCCTGACAATGGTCCAAGCTGCTGGGATACGTAAAAAATGGCAAGCAGCAGGGAAATCGAAAATTGTAATGACATGTTTCAGAATACTCAAATTGTAATGACACTTCTCCGGCTTCTCATAATTGTAATGGCTTCGATAAAAAAAACCCTTAAAACAACAGCTTATGGGAAGAACACGCACGCTGCAAGGAAACGTGGTCATGCTATGTTTCTCTTCATCGTTGCAGTCGCAGCCTCGTAAGGCCTGAGTGCCTGACCAATGAAGGTGATTCTAATGCAGCCACCGATTCAGTCAAGGAAATAAACGGTAAAGAAGCTCTGGTCCCAAATCCACTATGCGTGCTAAGAATGTGAGAAGATTATTAAGGCATGGTTCTGATTCAATCTGGCCTGATGTAATTTGGATACGGGTCATTGGAAGACGAGATACGAGAGAGGGACGGGCAACCGGGTGAGCCAAGATTGAGACATTGGCTTTTTCAAAAACGGAGCAAAAGGGAGAAAAGTCCTAATGCCAACTGCCAAGGACCAGAAGTTTCCGCGGGCGACAAGAAAGGTATTAAGCGATAAATACATGCGATTCTGATAGGTTTTCCCCCTTCTGAAATCTTCAAATCAATTTCGAGTGCTTGAAAAATATTTGTAAGAAACTGAAGAATACTGCGGATCAAAAAAACGCTTGCTTTTGTCGGCGCCTTTCCATGTTATAGGATAGGATAGTGTTCAATTCATTCCCAGCCGGGGGAGCTCACGCCAGCCTATCCTGAGTTCCTGACGAAAACCTGCAGGAGCGCAAGGCGTGTCCGCCCCCAAACGGGTCGCCATGGCCCTTGGTTTGATTCGACAAGGAGAACTTGAGCTGGTCTCCACGCTTGTTTTGGAGCGCTCTGTTCCCGGGCGGCGTCGTACGCGTTGCTCTCTGCGCCTTGAATTGAACGGCAGCCACACACACACACACACTAAGGGCTGCAGATTTTTCGGGGAACAGAAGAGAGGCTGGATTGGGTTCCGGCCAGTAGTGACAAACGACAGGCACCCACTTGGGTATTGGAATGTATCCCACCAGGACTCAACTCCAAGGGCAACTGCCACCACCATTGGGCTGAAAAACCACCGCTCACGAGGGCAGCAAAAAAAAAATGTGACAGCGATGGGCCCTTTTCCAACTGCTGAAAACCATCGCTTTGCTCTTTCCCTTGCCCAGAGAATACAACAATGTTACTACTGGTTTCCAGCAAAGCATTAGCGCGTGAACATGCCAAAGAAGGCATTTCACTGTCGTACGATCAGGCTCATGTCGCACTCAGGACAGTTGAAGCATCAGAGGCGCAGCAGCCCTTGCACATATAAGGCCCCGTTTGGTTTCCGGTTGTTAAAGTTTAACTCCCATCACATCAATGTTCCCTCAAATGTATAAAGTACTAAATGTAGACTAATTGCATGCATATCGGCACAGATAAGGAGTAATTTACGAGACGAATCTATTAAGTCTAATTAGTTCAATATTGAAAACTTTTTGTCAAATAAGACGAAAGTGTTACAGTGTTTGTTAAACTTTAACTCCTCCAACCAAACACCCCCTAAGATACATACGGAGCTCAGAAAGCCTTTCATGTAACTAATGCCTCGTTTAGATCCTAAATTCTCCCCCAAATTCCACTATGCAAAAAGAAGATTCCCCATCACATCAAAATGTCGACAAATGCATGGAGTACTAAATGTAGATGAAATCAAAAACTAATTGCACAGTTTTGTTGTACTTTACGAGACGAACATTTTGAGTCTAATTAATCAATTTTTGGACAATTTTTTTGCACTAAAAAACAAAAGTTTCTACAGTGTTCCAATAGGAACACTGTAGCAACAGTTGCCGAATCCACACGGCCCAGCTCTTTTTTTCACTCTTTACTGTAATAGTATACCTCTTGTCCAAAGAATCACATGTTGTTACATCGGAAGCAGCATCCGTCTTCGATCATTGGAAAGAATTACATTTACCCTCCCATACATGATAATTCTTATGCCAGCTTACATTCTTGAATTGACCGTCACACCAATCAGAGGTCCCAGGAGGCTGGTCAGGTCTTCATGCACAGCCCCCTGAGAAAAATGAAGAATACGCTACGTTCTACAGTCTGTGTCAATCAGATTTTTGTGCAGAGTCAGTTTGGTAATAGACTACATCTCCAGTATCGCTAACATAGTGGTCTTGCTTTAAGCTTTGTGCTAGCACCCCAAATAGGTGCCACGGGAGAGGACCCGACTTCTTTGGTTCTTTGTAGTACTTGCCAAGAACCGGTTTTGCTGCCTCAGTCTGCAGGTCATCATCCAAAAATAGGTCTTATGATCTAGGCAAAGAAACTTATAAAAAGGAAAAAGTCGAAAATATGGGAAACTCTTACCGCCTCAATGAGATGGTAATGCGGGATTTGGGGGAAAAGGTGATGGATGACATGAGTTCCAATGTCATGATGGATATTGTTGATCAATCCATAGTCCCGGTCGAGTGTCGTCAGTCCTCCACGCAGATAACTCCATTCCTAATAATATAGAAAAGGACAATGTGGTATCAATAACCAATCTATCTTCAAAAGGAGAAATCAGGATAGAAACACTTATAAATTAACAGCAGTCGGTAATCTGAAAGTAAAGTGAAAACTATATAATATAGGCTGACCTAGCATTATACTCCGTACTTGGTAAAAGCGACAAAAACACAAACTTACTCCACCTTTTCCCCTCAAAACGACAAAACAGGAATAGACATTTTTGTCCAATAGTTCAATAGCATCCTCCAATTAGAGGTCTTACTCCAGAAAATTACCAGAAAGGATAGAACTTTCATTTCTAATATCCACCACTAGGGTTTATATTATTTAAGGTCTCAGTCAAGCTGGCCATTTGCAAACAAAGTGAGTCCAGATGTTGAAGTCTATCAGTCTACCAAACATGTATCTACCAGCAATAACAGATAGCCTACAGATGCTGAAGTCAAATGGCGCCATGGAAAGCAGCCAGTATTATCTAAAATACTGGTAGATCAAAAGGAGAGGAAGTTATTGCGCATCTAACATTTCTGGTATGGTGTGTCCTTACACATCTTCCATTTCTAGGATAGGATGTATTATGATTCAACAATTCGCTGCGATTAATAACGTCCTGACTTAGCTGAGGTAAACATTCAAAAGCTTCTAACCAACAAAAAATGGAAGTAACCGTAGTTTTTGAAGATTACAGTGACCTTGAAATATCAAAAAAATGGAAAATTGCTTTGCTAATAATCACCTTTCCACGGTACCAGGGAAGCTTGTCTTCGTGGCCATGATGGTGCAAGTATGTGACCATATCCAGCCAAGCAACAAATACCTGCACACACCAGCAGCAGCCACATAAATTTCCAGCACCACAGACACCACCCATTCAAATTATCTTGTTGCAGTAGTTGGGCCTGAGGAGGAGGACATGTCGCTCTTACCAAGTATGGGACTCCGTAGAGCTTTAGCATCGGAATAGGACCCATCATAAAGGTGAGACCAGCCAGAACACCCACCATGGCCAGCCAGGACGCCGTCGATGTTATGATGTCCTTCTTTTCATTAGGTTGGAACAAATCACTGCTTGGGTTGAAGTGCGATCCTGTCTTCCCTGGACTCCTTGCGAACTACATAACACACATGAGCCAGCAGGGCAGGAATTTAGCACCACTACCACGCTATAAAACAAAATCGTCCATTCATCCAATTCATGCGTCACCGATAGAAATGTTCTTAGCCTCACCAAGTATAACGGGAATGCGAGCAAGGGAAACGGCATGGTGAACCGCAATTTCCTAGTCATGAAGTCCAGGCTTTTGTACAGCCTCTCTGGTAGCTGCAAGTTATCACAGTCCGAGAAACCATCAAGCACCATTCATCGACATGCACCATCAGCATAACTTCTCAAGCTCCACCAAAAGAGAGAGCGACAGGAAACCTACCGGGTGCCAGGACTCGTCCTTCTCAACGTGGCCGTGGTTTTGGTGGTGCGTCCTGTGGCTAATTCTCCTGAAATTCCATTGAAAGACATGTCCTTCCTTAACATCAACGATAATCCTCGACAGAAACTAACAAGCATAAGAAACATGGGCAATCCTACCATCCGTGGTATGGGACAAGAATGGAGGAATGGAGTATGTGGCCGACCACGCTGTTCAGCTTGGGGTTGTTTGAGAAGCTCCCGTGTCCACTGCAAACAGCAGACATGCGGCAGAAGTCAAAGACCTGAGTCTATCTAAAGCTAAAACTCGCATGAAAATCCAATCCTTGCAGGGGATCGTGGAGGCGTACCAGTCGTGGCCGAGGACGAAGAGCGCCCAGAACATGGTGCCCTGCGCGGCCCAGTAGAGCGGCCAGACGATCCAGCTGTCGAGGCGCGCGGCCGCCGCGGCGAGTCCCAGGACGACGACGACGTCGCGCAGCACGTAGCTCATGGAGCGCCAGGGGTCCTTGACCCAGCAGTGCTTGGGGATGGCCGCGCGGATCTCCGCCAGCCCGAACGGCGGCGGCGCCCCCGGGTCGAACTCCCCGCCCGCGGCGCCGTTGGCCGCCACGCCCACGTCCTCCTCCCCGAGCAGGGAGGAGCTCCTCTTGTCCTCCTCGACGGCGGAGGTGAGACGGGTGGGCGCGGAGACGCGGAGCACCCAGTCGCGGTGGATGGCCGCGGATGCGGGGCGGCCCGGGACCGCCGCTGCTGCGGAGAGCGCGGGGGGCGACGGCGCCGCAATGGCGGCGCCCCGGCGGCCGGCGCGCAGGCGCAGCGGCGCGAGGCCGCAGCACTCGGAGAGCACGAGCCGCGCCATTCCCGTCGTCAGCGGGGCCGGGCGGGGTTACGGGTGGACGGGGATGCCTGGATTGATGGCTATTGGCTCGTAGTAGTAGTCTAGTCCACTGTCCACACACCGTCGCCGCGACGGGATCTTCTGCGTTCGGGATGGGGTTTGGGTGTGCGGTGGCCGGGCTTGCCAGGGCAGGCTAAGCTAACCCAAGTACTTTTATACCGGCGCGCGAGGGCCACCCGTGCAGCAGGCGAGCCGGAGCGATGTGCGCGTGGCGGTGGCGATGGAGGGCGGCTGGACGGCACCGGGACGCGGTGCGGTGGACTCGGACCGGGACTAGCACTGTGGGATACTGGAATGTGGGTTGATGGGTCGGACGCGAGAGGAGCTGAGGCACGTGTGAATCGTTTGCCGGTCTGGACGGAGCCAGCCAGGGAGCTTCGACGCCGGCGACCATGCCTGCTTTTTAATTCGTGTTGACTTCCCTTTGGTCCCGAGATGGGAACTCGTCTGGTTTGGTCTAAAATGTTTGTGTCGTGTAAAACTAAAAGTCGTGCCCTCCTGTGGAAATCGCACATGTCGATGATGCGTGTTTCATTCCTCCCTACTATGTAAATAAAGCATAATATAAGAGAGGTTTAGTATGACAGGTAAGGCAAAGCAGCTTTGCCTCGATACTTCGTTGCGGACTTAAACACCCCTCCTGCCCTGTCCTGTCTTTGACAGAGGGGCAGTCAGAGGACTTGTTAACGACGGACGGTGGACCCAAAGCCAAATCCGACGAACGAGTCAATGGTTTAGCTATCTTGGCCACGTTCGTTTTGCTAAAATTTGGATGATGTTAATGCTGATTTATTATGAGAGATAAATATTGTTCGTTCGCTAAAAAGTACTGTTAAAATAGTATTGAAAAATAAAGCGCTTGTGTTTACGAGCCTCTCTTCGGTATTCAGTAGTAGACGATGCTTGGTATGTTCGTGTTCTCACATGCGCGATCCTCTGCTCAAGGAGCGAGTCCATACCAGCTCGCTGACATTGAGGCATCGGAGCGAGAATGCACGATCCATTCAGTATACACGCCTCCCTCGCGGAGACAAGTCAATGGTCAATTGGTCATCCCCCAACTCCCAACGCAGACAAGTATAAATAAAAGAATATAGATTGATTTTATGTTGAGATGAAGAGGGCTGCTGTAGGGTAGTTTCTGAGTTTTTAGTCTTGACTGACGTACGAGCTCAAAAAAAAACACTGCTCCTTCCGTCGCAAAAAGAAAGTCGTTATGAGATGCGTGCAGATCAAATTTTTTTCAACTTTGATTAGGTTTATAAAAAATACGTACAATATTTATATCTCCGAATAAATTTATTATAAAAGTATATTCAACGATTTATC
Organism: Saccharum hybrid cultivar R570; assembly: GCA_038087645.1. Lineage (NCBI taxonomy): Eukaryota > Viridiplantae > Streptophyta > Magnoliopsida > Poales > Poaceae > Saccharum > Saccharum hybrid cultivar. The sequence goes on along the minus strand of JAQSUU010000043.1, from coordinate 870,226 downwards.
TAATGATAATAATTTTATATTATAGATATTAATATTTTTATATATAATTGATCAAAGTTTAAAAAAATTAATTTCTCAGGAAACGAGAATAACTTTTATTTTGAGACAAAGGAGTACGAGCTAAGAAATGGGAGTATGTATTAATTAATGATAAAGTTGTCCTTATAGAACTGTATTGTATAGATGAGTTAATAGTAGGTTATAAATTATATATAGCAAAAAATTAATTGTATTATCTACAAAGTTCGGCTGCTGATTCCAGCGCTCCTTGGCAGCCATCCTACAATATTTTACGCTCACAGATACTACAGCAGGAGCCGAGGCAGCAGTGCCTTGAAGTGCAGCCGAACGGATAAATTAATCATACTCTTGTAACACAGCATCCGAGACTGACCTAAGACCCCGTTTGGTTTCCGGTTGTTAAAATTTAACTCTCATCACATGAATGTTCTCTCAAATGTATAGAGTACTAAATGTAGATTAATTACATGTATGTCGGCACAGATAAGGAGTAATTTACGAGATGAATTTATTAAGTCTAATTAGTCCAAGATTGGAAACTTTTTGTCAAATAAGACGAAAGTGCTACAGTATTTGTTAAATTTTAACTCTTCCGACCAAACACCCCTGATGCATTCCGTTCGGTTCGTATATGTTTGTTTTTATGTATTCAAATAGAGGAAAGGAATACCGTTTCATCCTGTGTCTCGTGTAATTTGAAGACCATGAGACTCGCAACATCTCGTCGTATCACCGGAGCTAAGTCAAACAACTCGAGACATGTATATATATACGTATTTATAGTCAAGTGACGTACAAGCTCAAAAAACAGAGCTAAGAAATTGGAGTATGTAATAATGATAAAGTTGTCCTCGCGACCAACAACCGTATAGATGAGCTAATAGTATATGCTATAAATGTATATATATAGGAAGCAAAGAATTGTACTATTAATCGTACTCTCGTGACATAGTATTGGAGACCGACCTAATGCATTTCGTTTGGTTCGTATATGTTTGTTGTTTTTATATATTCAAATAGAAGAAAGGAATACCATTTCATCCCTTGTCTCATGTAATTTGAAGACCATGAGACTTGCGACATCTCGTCGTATCAACGGAGCTAAGTCAAGCAACTCGAGACATGTATATATACGTATTTATAGTCAAGTGACATACAAGCTCAAGAAACACTGTAAGCTAAGAAGTTGGACTATGTATTACTAATGATAAAGATGTCCTTGTAGCCAACAACTATATAGATGAGCTAATAGTAGGTTATAACTGTATACTCCCTCCATTCCAAATTATAAGGCATTCCAAGAAACTTGGAGAGTCAAAGCATCTTAAGTTTAACTAAAATTATAGAAAAAAAATTACAAAAACTTATAACATCAAATAGGTATACTATAAAAAATATAATTAATGAAGAATCTAATGATACTTAATTGGTGTCATACATATTATTATCTTATCATGTAAATTTGGTTAAACTTGAGATCCTTTGACTCTCCAAAATTCTTGAAATGTCTTATAATTTGGGATAGAGGGAGTATATAGCAAGCAACAAACTGTATTATTAATCATACTCTCGTGACATAGCATTGGAGACAGACCTGATGGATTCCGTTCGGTTCGTATGTGTTTATTTTTATATATTCAAATAGAAGAAAGGAATACCATTTCATCACATGTATCGTGTAATTTGAAGATCATGAAACTCGCAACATCTCGTCGTATCACCAGAGCTAAGTCAAACAACTCGAGACATGTATAATTTGAAGTCACCGGAGCTAAGTCAAGCAACTCGAGACATGTATATATATACGCATATAAAATGCGTCTCCGTTTTCTATTGGTCCTACCTTCCGTACCAGTAATATGTCCTGCGCTGGTCAAGATATACGATTTCTCTGCAAACAAAAAAAAGACGACTTGTGAGTATAAATAAACTAAGTACAGTATAAAGCATAGTATGATCATCTATGGTGCATGTGAAAGCCTGTACTGTAACATGCCGTGGTGCAGGTGCGCCCACGTAGCCGAGCGGCGTGCCAGGCGCTCTTGGCTGGTGGGACTCGCTCGTCGCTCGCGGCCCAACACAGGACGGTGCCGCGCCGAGATATTTTCCTCTCCGCATCCAAGCGGTCGGCGCGCGGTGCGACCTGGCTGACACGGCCAGGCTCGCGCGGGGGAAGGAATCTGGGCGGATCGTAGCTTTTTGGTGCGAGATGTGGACCTGGGGGTGGTGGGGCTCGGACCGTTGGGTCCACTTTTGAATAGGCCTCGTAAGCAAAATACTACTTCCAGGTAATGAAAGCATAGTAGTGTTTCCATTTAAGGATTTATTTACGGGCAGAAATATATATATATTGTTTTCTATATTCCAGCTGCTACCGCGTCCTGTTCGCTTGAACTTATCAGCCTAGCTTATCAGACATGGTACCATGTTTTTTCCTCTCAACAACCCGGCCAACATTACAGCCAAGCGAACATGGCTTCTCTTTGGTTTTGATTCCAGGAAACCAAAGCGGCCAAGCGCGTTCCTTGTGTTTTGACTTTTGACGCGGTCCTGCTGCACCTGCTCTGCTTGCGCGCCGCTGAGGTGCCCTGACCGTGACTTCATGGTACAATGCGAGGCTGAGCTGAGCGCGGCAAGCCGAGCGGCCGGGGCCATTGGGTCTCGGTGTCGTATATCCCGGCGGACTAGTGGCCGGGCTGGCCGCAAGCCTGCGTCCGGGTCCCGTCCGTGGACAGGAGCCGGCGTCACGACGCGAGCGGGCCGCAGGCGCAGCTCCATCGCGTGGTCGGCGGTGGAACACGACGGCCCCTGGCCCCAGCTGGGCCAAGAGCCGCAGAGTCCTAAGTCCGATTGGTGGACGAGGGTCGAGGGTGTTGGCGACCGCCTGATTGGTGGACGAGGTGGAGACGCCGGATTTCTTTCGGATGGGGCTCCTCGCAGCTCGGCTCTACCGCTCGTTGTCGCGTTTGCTTGTAAGGCCAGTCTCACCTCCCAGATTTCAAGACGTGTGACACTGAGAATGAAACATGATTTTTCAATGTACAGTTTTATTTCACGGTTTCATATAGTAGCTTTAGCATTTAATTCATATAGTAAACTATGTAGCCTTTTGCAGCATAAAATGCAGTTTCACATTCACACAAGATAGCATAGTCGGTAGCAGTTTCCCATTAGAAAGTGCAGCATTCAGAGATGAAAAATGTACCAATTTCACATTCATAGTCAGATCAAGAAAGTGCTCACTATTTCTAAATTATCTATCTTTATCAAGATGCAGAGAAACAAAAGCCACTTTGCGCGAAATCAAAAGCAGATAAACTATTTCTTGGCTGGTAACACCTAGTCTGCACAAATCACTTGTATTCAGTTGAACCAATTGCAGGCATCCAAATCAACGATTTGCAGGCATTCGTACACATCATTTGAACTACTTGCAGGAGACTGGTCGAATGCTGAGAGCTACGGTTAAGGCTGGCTAACGAGCCAGCTCGGCTCGGCTCGTTCTGGCTCGTTAGGATAACGAGCCAGCTCGGCTCGGCTCGTTATCTTAACGAGCCAGAAAGCCAGCTCGGCTCGGCTCGTTACGAGCTCGAGCTGGCTCGTTAGGCTCGCGAGCCAGAGAAAAAAAATACAAAATATAATATTTGTATTTATCTAAAGCATAAAAATATTAATAATATAAAAATAATATATTCAATAGCCTTAAATCGAACAAAAAATTCATATGAGCTAACATATCATCTATTTGTGAAGTGCAAAATATGAAGTAATACAAAACTAATATAAGTTATGATGAATGTTTCTCTAAAACTACGGCTCGTTTGGCTCGCGAGCGGTTCACGAGCCAGCTCGAGTTGGCTCGTTATAGCTAACGAGCTAAAATCCTGGCTCGGCTCGGCTCATTATCATAACGAGCCGAGCCGAGCTGAGCCGAGCCAGCCACGAGCCGAGCGAGCTAACGAGCTTCGAGTTTTTCGTCCAGCCTTAGCTACGGTAGTTAAGAGTACTGATCGACTGCACCACGAAAACCATTGCTTCTTTTGTTCCTCTCCATTTGTCAATCTAGCCAGCGAAGAGTTTTCGCAAGCGAGCGGTACAATGACATTTAACATTTCTCGAATTTTTTTTATGTCAAACGACCAATAGTCCTTCGCAAAAACAGGAGAGTTTGTAGTCTAACCATTATGAAAACATGTTTACAACTAAGAATCTCCAACAGATACATTTCCAAAAAAATTATATTAGCCATTTACTTATTAAATTACTCCCTCCGTCTCGCTATTAGCCATTAGTAATGGTCTTTCTCTCTATGTTGGGGACTGGTTAGCATGCACTTAGCATTTAGTTGAGTACTGGTCTCCATACACATGCTACGAGAACCAAAGTATCTACTGTGGAAGAGATCAGAAATTAAAACTTTTCTAGGTCTGCGTACAGAAGGGAGTCGCGCCTTCTATCCTGAGACGGAGTGAGTAGCAAATAATTTTTGTACTTGAATATTTTTTTGTACTAATGGCTCGTATGCATGCACAATGGGTGTGTTCACTTCGTGAAAAGTAGGTGAAAAGTCACTGTAGCATCTTTCGTTGTTATTTGGCAAAATTTGTCCAATCATGGACTAACTAGGCTCAAAAGATTCGTCCCGACATTTACAGACAAACTATGCAATTAGTTATCTTTTTTACCTACATTTAATGTTCCATGCATGCGTAGAAAGATTTGATGTGATGGGTGGAAGAGAAAATATTTTGGGTTGGGATGAGGAAGTGAACAAGGCCAATATTCAATTCTTATCATGGTCAGAGCATCAAGGTCGGTTCATGTGAACGCCGCGGCCCCTACTAATTTGTTTTCCTGGAACGATTTTTTAACGTTTATTAGACGAAGCTTTTTAGACACGGAGGGGGTAATAAGTAGCTAGAAGAGTGAGGTCATTTAGCTAGCTTGCTTACGGCCACCACTCTCCCGAACCCTTGACGACACATCCGAGAGAACATGCATGGTGTTGTTTGGTTCGCTCGTTTTACAGGTAAACTGTTTCATTTCCATTATTACCGTCGTTTATGCATTCCCTTTGGGTTGCGGTTGATGTTTGTGAACCAAACGGCACCCAGTCCTTGTGTCACTGATACTTTGTGGACGGAGGAGGGGATTAGTTGGGGGGTGGTAGGAGCATCACCATCAGCCCATCACCATGGCCGGTGCTGCGCCATGCCCTGCTTTGTTTGGTTGATCATGCCTTTGTCCTGCCTTTTTCCGCTAGCTAAAGATGGGGGACTTGGACAGGAGGCCACAACCATTACACATCCACTAATAATCAAAGTGCCGCTATAACACATTACACATGGACTAATAGTAAGAGATGTTGCTCGGGAACCTCGATTGTGGCCGGCAGCAGCACACGAGGTCCTCGTGCTCGGCATGACGGCATCCAACACCAATTATTTTGGCCCCCTCCGTCATCAGCAAGATGTGAGCTAGCGGTAGGGGTACTAGTACTATTAGGACTACTAGCTAGGAGCCAACCAACCCACAAAACAAGATTAATTAAAAAAATTATTAGATACATTTCTCCAACTATCCGATCCGCATGTTAGCTGGTGATTCCGCTACCTCTCCATCTATTCTCTCTCTGCAACGAAAGATCATCGTCTGCCATTGCCTGCTCGTATCTAGACGAGAGAACAGTGTTGAGTCTTTTATTTCTCTTTAGCTCAGCTGGGCTGCCTACACTAAATGTGGAGACGGCATATGGGCTTCCTACGAAGAGAAAAGAGGGCTGCCTGCACTCCTGGCCCAGAGTGAAAATGTCACAGAGGCTCAACGATGAACTATCTCCAACTCGTCGTGTACCATAAAGAGAGGTACTTCACGGCTTCCCGCTACAACGTGTCCTCTCCCGGTAGTCTCCACGTAGTCTGGACCAGCACATGGTAAACGAGGTTTAATTAATGATAATTGCTGGTTGCCCGTAGCATCTCGCGACAGCGAGGCTGGGTAGCCGTAACTGAAATTATTTATACACCGGCAGGTCACATCTCTCATTGAATCTAAACAGATTTCATTCATAGGAAAACAGACACAGCCTGCAGGGCCGACGCTAAACGTCATTGCTTTGTTTTTCATTCTGCTGGGGGCTAGTAGCGGTACAGAGCAGCACTACCGGTTGCGACAAATGCTGGCTGCGATTGACCGACGGTGACCAAACTGAGAAATCAATCACAACAATGCCGGTGCTTAGAATTGACTGAGTGTGATTGTGCAGAGAGGAACCAACCAACTTGCGGGTTACAGCCATGCATCTGATTCGTGGCGTCCAGCCTGATGACTCTTCATGAGCTACGTACGCAGACCGGCAGACGATCGCTTGATCAGCCTTGCCAAGGCGCCGTAGCCGTAGCCGCAGCCAGCGCGGGGCTGCATGCATAGCACGCTAGCCTGAGCTGATACCCCGCGTTCAGGCACGCAGCCGCACCGACCGACCGCGGAAAGAATCATCGCTTCCACCACCAGGTCTCCGTGTTTTTCCTGATCTGCTGCGCGAGGGTGGCGAAGTTCGCGGCTTCGCTCTCGAGCTCCGCGGACTGCTCGGTTATTCTCTGGGGACACGGAGGATGATGGCCATCGCTCAGCGTCGGTCATTTATATTTGTATATAAGAGAAAAATCACGAACTGGTGGATCCATTATTTACCGCAAGCTTCTCCTGCCGCTCCACGAGCTTTTGTTTCGCGTGAGCCGCGGCGTCCTGCAATCAGTATATACGTGCGATGGAGGATTATGGAGTCCGGTAAATCATCACAAAATGGAGCGAGTGGAAATATTGGTGAAACTGTAGATAGAAATCATAGAAAGTTACCCCTTTGAATTTGTATTTGGTGAGGATCTCTTGGGTGCTTTTCTTTCTTGGCGTGTGAACATCGCTTGATCCTTCAAATAGCTGCTCTCGCTCCACGTCTAGGGGTAGTAGCAGCAGACGCTATTATTATTTTTATGATGATTAGAAAAGGGACGGCCGTACGTACGTACCGTCTCCTTCGACTTCACACACATGCTAGCTGGAATCTGTTGCCGTACCTGTCTTGCTCTTCTTGTTCACAACAGACGTGGACGGTGGTGCTGGCTTGGACGGTGCTTCGTCGTCGATCTTGATGTCGTCTACAGCGGATTATGGAATGGTTCTTCAGTATACGCCAGGGGCATGCATAGACAGGGATGCAATCAAAGAGAGATCAGAAGAGTAAGAGAGGGAGACAGAACAGAACCAATTGTCAATTCTTGTGTTGGCACTGGTCCCTTATTTCCCATTTGCCAACAAGATTGCGCGCCCAAAGGACTGAACGTAGTTTTGCCGTGTCAATTTTTTTCTTCCAGATATGCGTTTCCTTTCTAATCCTCTTGTGACATCATCGTCAAGAACGCCGGCTGCAAGATCCACATCGTGCAAAAAGGTCAGCAGTGAGCACAAGGAATCATTCTCCAAGACAGAAGAATGCGAATTCAGAACCAAATTACCTGCAACCGAGGATGGAAACGGAGCGATGCGTGGAAGGCAGCCTCATTCCAAGTTGTTGAATGCAGCATGACAGAGGTCGGTTTGATGAGTTCATAATGCAGGATAGCAAGCAAACAGATGAAAGAGATTGGGGGTAGTTATTTTGCTGCTAACCACATTTAGACACCTTGAAATGTGGCTTGCCACAAAGGGTTGGTGCTCTTATTTTTGGGCAGTACAACTCCAGCTCCTTGTTTGAAATAAATTATAGGCCATGAATCAAACAACGAAATTGCACACTAAACTTTCCCTCTTAAATACGTCCCGGAAAAACTGCACGCTGAAACTGGGATAAAAAGTTGCTAGTTTGTTTTCAAAATTGCAAGTATTGCAAGCCCAAAGGTTCACTTGCTGTTTTGTCGTTCTCCCTCCTTAAAATAAATGCATTCTTAGGATTTATCGCTGAGATCAATGTTACTAGGGAATTACATATATAGCCCCCTAAAAAAAGTTGTTCAAACATGTAATAACTAGAGGATTCTCCGCGCGTTGCCGCGGGTACGAAGGAGGAATATAAATAGGTTAGAATGTTAACTAATAAAAATTAGGAGATGTATATGTATGGTGTTGGTAATACAGGAACATGATATAATATATGTATAGATTTATTAGCATAATCGTGAAGATTGTATCCATAGTGGATGATGTGTCTCGCTGACGTGGATATCATAATTCTTGTGCTAGTGAACTTTAATTGCAAATGACAGTGGACTGCTGAGATTGACACCTTGCATGTCAAGAGAAATTACTAGTGGCAAATGATAGTAGACTGCTGAGGTGGACGTCTTGCATGTCAAGAGAAATAGCTAGTGAAGTTTTGCTTTATAAAAGTTATTTGCACTTTTATGAATGGAGGAAGTAGTAAAGTCTGCTAGAGCTAGGTGGTCCTATAACTAAAAAGTGCACTTGTTCTACGATAAATTTTGAATGCTAGAAGTGCACTTATTATAGGATGGAGAAAATATTGAGATAATACAGTAGAAATATTGTCAACCATACAAAATAATTCTTGTAAATAATGTCAATCCACTAGTCCAGTACAATGTACTCATTTCTTAACGTTGTGCATATTCAGGCATTATCACTTATCAGACCAATCTAAACCCCGTTTTGCTGCATCAATTCTACACGAATTTTCACCAGAAACGAAATCTGCGTTTTGCCGGATTCCATAAAACTTCACGCAGCACAAGATCCACAGCAACACGAGCTACCTAAGTTCTGAACCATAAAACTAGCATTACCTAGTTACACACTTTTACCCTCCATCAGAATGTGCCCCGTAGTTGTAAATCCTTGCCAGCAAAATCCAAACAAGCAAACCCGACTGTATAGCCCTGCGTGGCATTTTACTTGGCAAACATCTGTGCCTGATAAGTGATATAAGAACAGCATCTCTGTGATCCCTCACCTTCACTGTAGCAGACAGAGGAGCGAAGGTGTCTTTTTCTTTGTGTCATGCAACAAATATGTGGTCCCTCGGATTTATTACAAATTTGGACTTTGGAGGTGCAATTCTCTATTCATGGATACATATCAAGTATAACAAATAGACTGTAGTCGAAACTAGGCTTACAATTAGCAGCTTCAGATTACAGGACCGGCAGGCCATCCTGCCTCCTTATTTAACCTACCCTTGCAATGAGTAAAACAACATTATAGTCCTTTCACCTTTAATTTCAAACAAAGGGCAATATGAAAGGGGAGGGAAAAAAAAAGACCAAGAATTAGATTAGACCACACAGACGGGGCCTAGAGCAAAACTGTTTTCCATTGGCTTTCACCAAGGCAACTACTCCGACTGTTAAGCCCGCACAGATAATGGAGGAGATCAACTGTTGTGCGTTCCGTCCAACTGCAGATGAGATGAGACAATGGATATAAAATTTTACGATTTGTGCAATTTAGTTTTTTCAAAGAGAATATGAGCACAACTCATGTAAGCAGGCTATATCAAAACTTCAGAACTCTGGAGACACGCAAGGCAGGCAGACCTTGACTGAGAGTGAAAGTTGTTGCGGTAATCCCACCAACTATGATTGCAGAAGCCACAGGCAGATACTGCAGTATGTTTTCGCAACAGCCACAAAAGGTGAGACCAACAACAGAGTTATTTAACTTTTTTTAGAGGATGCTGTTTAACCATACAAGGGTAGCAATTCCCATCAGATAAATGAGAAGGCCCACAACTAAGACAGGCAAAATATTAGTTAATTACCGAAGAAGATTCAAATCCACCATTATGAAAAGGAGAGGAGCTGCCTTGGCTGACTGTATAATAACCGCTAATAAGGTCAAGAGCATCCTGACAAATAATGAAAGAGGCACATGATAAGAATAAGTTCATTGAGTATAAACTGCGTGATCAACACAAGGGTGTAGACAGGGATAGTGATAGGCAACTGAGCTCTGTGCCTTGTCGATCGGAGGTTGTAGCTGTGAGAGATCGGTGGCTGGGGCTTGAACGTCGTGCGGCGGCGAGGCGCCGTGGTCGCACGACGAGAGAGAGGGAAGTGGCGGCTAGGGTTCTGGAACTCCCGGCTCCCTGAGGGAAGCCGAGTAATATGATTACTCTTTGCTTAATTCTGTCCATGGGTATTACAACTCCTATATATGGCTAATTGCTCTACTAATTATGAAAAATAAATAATTAAAGATAAATATGGGCTTTTAGCCCCCCTAGCTCCTGCGCCTAACCTAGCCACTAATGGGCCTCCTCCTGGCATACTGGATGCCGGTCATAACATCTCTCCCCGCCTGCACAAACAGCTCGTCCTCGAGCTGGAAGTCGGGAAACTGCTCGCGGAACTCCGGAAGAGACTCCCAAGTGGCGTCGTCGTCGGGAAGGCCTTGCCACTTGACCAGCAGGCGCCACTCATCGTGACGCTGCTGAGCCTGCAGGACGCGCTCGGGAGCAGGAAGATGCTGGCCGTCGAGGACTGGGGGCAACTCGCCGGCTGCTGCATGAGGGTCGCCGCGGTGGGGCTTGAGCAACCCCACGTGGAAGACGTCGTGAAGCCGTGCGCCCTCCGGAAGCTGCAGGCGGTAGGCGACGGACCCGATGCGTTCCAGAACACGAAACGGACCGGCAAACTTCGGACCGAGCTTGCGCTTTGCCCGAGGGTCAAGGGACTGAGCCGTCCGGTGGAGCAGGCGCAGATAGACCCAATCCCCGACCGCAAACTCCACGTCGCGGTGCCCGGCGTTGTAGTACTTCTTGGACAGCTCCTGCCCCTGGAGAAGGCGCTGACGCACCTCGGCCAAGATCATGTCCCGGTCTCGGAGAAGCGTCGCGGCCGCCTCGGAACGGGCCGACCCCGGCTGGTATGGCAGGATGGGCGGCGGGGGGCGACCGTAGACCACCTCGAATGGCGTGGCGCGCAGGGCCGTGTGGAACGAAGTGTTGTAGCAGTACTCGGCCCAAGATAGCCAATCCACCCATGCGCGCGGACGATCACCTGTGACACATCGAAGATACATGGCGATGACCTTGTTAACCACCTCGGACTGGCCGTCAGTCTGGGGGTGGAAAGCCGTGCTCATGCGCAGCTTGACGCCGGCGCATCGGAAGAGGTCACGCCAAACATTCCCAGTGAACACCGGGTCCCTGTCGCTGACGATGGAGGAGGGAAACCCGTGCAACCGGACGATGCCGTCGAAGAAGGCGCGAGCGACGGACGCGGCGGTGTAGGGGTGGCCGAGCGCGATGAAGTGCGCGTACTTGGAGAAGCGGTCGACCACCGTGAGAATGACGGATTTTCCGCCCACCTTGGGCAGCCCCTTGATGAAGTCCATGGAAATGTCCGCCCACACTTGGGAGGGCACCTCCAGCGGCTGTAGCAGGCCGGCTGGCTGCAACGTCTCCGTCTTGTTGCGCTGACAGGTACTGCAACGGCGCACCCAGTCCTGGACCAGCGCACGATCGCCCGGAATGTAGAAGTCAGTGCGCAGGCGGTGGAGCGTATTTTGGACACCCTCATGGCCGGCTGAGTGAGCCAGCAGCAGCGCCTGGTGGCGCAGGTCGCCGTGGTCGGGGACGAAGATCCGGCCGCCATGTAGCAGCAACCCACCATGCATGCGCCAGGGGGCAGCCAGCGCCCCGTCGGCCAGCTGCTGGAGCAGGTGCTGGGCGTCCTCGGCCTCCCTGGTGGCGTGGCGCACGTCGTTGAGGAAGGCGAAAGAGGGGCCCGAGAGAGCACACGCCGCTGCACCCTCTGTGCCCTCAGCCTCCCGCTCTGAGTCGCGGCGAGACAAGGCGTCCGCCACGGTGTTGAGGCAGCCGGGACGATACTCCACCGTGAAGTCGAATCCGAAGAGTTTGCTGATCCACTGATGTTGAGGCACGGTGGACAAGCGCTGATCCAAGAGAAATTTTAAACTGTAATGGTCAATGCGAATAAGAAAGTGTCGTCCCCAAAGGTATGGCCGCCAGTGGCGCACGGCCTGCACCAAACCGATGAGCTCACGCTCGTAAGCTGCAAGCTTAAGATGTCGAGCCGCGAACGGACGGCTGAAGAAGGCGAGAGGTCCGGCGCCCTGGTGAAGGACAGCGCCGAACCCCACACCCGAAGCGTCGCAGTCCACCATGAACAGCTTGTCGAAGTCGGGCATCTGGAGCATGGGCCCGGTGGTGAGGGCGCGCTTCAGCGCCTGAAAGGCCTCCGCAGCCTCCGTGTCCCAGTCGAACGCGTCCCGCCGCAAGAGACGCGTCAGGGGAGCCGCGATGAGTCCGAACTCCCGGATGAACTTCCGATAGTAGCCCGCCAAGCCCAGGAAGCCACGAAGTCCCCGGGCCGAGCGTGGAGGTGGCCATGCCGCGACTGCGGCCACCTTGTCGGCGTCCATGGCGACGCCGTCAGCGGAGATGACGTGACCCAAGTGGCCACTGACATGGCCCCAAACGAGCACTTCGAGCGCTTGAGGTGGAGGTGGTGCGCCCGAAGCTCGTTGAGGACGATGGCGATGTGCTGCAGATGCTCCGCCCACGACGAGCTGTAGATGAGAATATCGTCGAAGAAAACCAGCACAAACCTCCGCAGGTAGGGGCGAAGCACGTCGTTCATCAGCGCCTGGAACGTCGCCGGCGCGTTGGAGAGCCCGAACGGCATGACCAAGAACTCGTAGTGGCCATGATGCGTGCGGAAGGCAGTCTTGGCGATGTCGTCGGGGTGCATCCGCACCTGGTGGTAGCCCGACCGCAAGTCGAGCTTAGTGAAGAAGCGAGCCTCATGGAGCTTGTCGAGGAGCTCGTCCACCACCGGGATCGGGAACTTGTCCTTGGACGTCTTGGCGTTGAGGGCGCGGTAGTCGATGCAGAAACGCCAAGACGCGTCCGCCTTGCGTACCAACAACACCGGTGCGGAGAACGACGAGGTGCTCGGCCGGATGACGCCCTGGGCGAGCATGGCCTCGCACTGGCGTTCCAGCTCGTCCTTTTGCAGCTGGGGGTAGCGGTATGGTCGGACGGCCACTGGGGCCGTGTCGGGCAGTAGGTGGATGCGGTGGTCGTACGGTCTCGCCGGGGGAAGACCGCGCGGCTCGGCGAAGATGGCCGCGTGCTGCTCGAGGAGGTGATCCAGCAGGGGCTGCTGGCCGGCGGCAGCAGCCGCCGCAGCCTGCTGGGAAGGCTCGGGTGGTTCAGAGCCGCCCACGCCCTGCCACTGGATCCGGCGTCCACCTCGCCAGAACGCGATGGTCTTGGCCTCCAAATCCCAAGTGATGGGGCCGAGCGTGCGCAGGTAGTTGTAGCCGAGGATGAAGTCGAAGCAACCCAGGTCGATGCCGGCGCACGTGATGGTGAAGGTCTCCCCCTCGATGGTGATGGGGACGTTCCGGGCGATCCCCGCGCAGCGAAGTTTGTCCCCATTGGCCACCGTGACGCGGAGGTGTTCCCCGCCATCCGGAGCCAACCCAAGGCGCCTCATCGTCGCCCCACTGAGAAAATTGTGGGTGGAGCCGGTGTCGAGCAACGCCAGCAGGCGCTCCCCCTTGATCATCACCGGGAAAAAGCATGGTGTTTGACGTCCGAATGCCTGCAAAATCATGGAGGGAGACCGCAAGGACATTAGCAACATCGGCCTCGGGGGCGGCTTCCTCCTGCAGAGTCGGTGCGACCACATCCTCTAGTGGCGGCGCGGCTTCCTCGATGATGTCGTCGGCTGCCAAGTAGAGGAGGCGCTGGCACACGTGGCCTGGGGTGTAGAGCTCATCGCAATTGTAGCAGAGCCCCTGGCGGCGCTGTTCTTGCTGCTCAGCTGGCGTGAGTCGCCGGAAGGCGCGGCCGCCCGGGGCGCCCGCTCCCGCTGTTGGAGGAGGCGCAGCCGGCCCGGCCCCTGGTGCGCGCGCCGCTGGAAGGCCCGCCCGCTGGACCGGTCGGGCGGCGCGTGCAGGAGGCACCGGAGGAGTCGCCGCCGCCCGCCGTTCAAATGCGCGGGCGTAGTACATCGCCGTCTGCAGGTCCTGCGGGCGGTGGATCTCGACATCCACCCTGATGTGTTCCGGTAAGCCGCCGACAAAAAGCTCGGCCCGCTGGCGCGTAGAGACGTCCGGTGCGTGACAGGCGAGCGCTTGGAAGCAGTCGGCGAACTCCTGGACGGTCGTGGCGAAGGGCAGCCGCCCGAGCTCAGCCAGCTGACTGCCATGTAGCGGCGGCCCAAAGCGAAGGTGACATAAGTCGCGGAAACGCTCCCACGTCGGCATGCCTTCGTCGTGCTCCAAGGCGTAGTACCAGGTCTGCGCGCCCCCGTGGAGATGGTAGGACGCAAGCCAGGTACGGTTGGTCGCCGGCGTGCGCTGGCCGCGAAAGAACTGGTCGCACTGGTGAAAGTCCCTAGTTTGGTTTTGGCTAATTGATGAAACCTAGGACTAACCTTTGTATCTAAGTGGATGATTTAGATAAAGGTGGTCATTGAATATGAGACATGACATTGACTCATATGACCAAGATGGTGAAGACCAAGATGAGGCTTGGCTCGATGGACCGGTTGTGAAGGTGAAGGGCAAGTCGAGGCTTCGAAGCGAAGGACCATGCGATGGTGAAGCTTGAGCAAGACTTAGCGCCGACGGACCGATGCAACGGTGAAGAGCAAGTGAAGTCAAGGTCGATGGATCGAGACGGTCATGTGATGATATGAAGTGGATCATATCATTTGGAGAAACAAAATGGGCTCAAGGCAAAGGTATAACCATAGGGCCATTTTGTTTTACACTCAAGACATCACAGAGGGTGTGAGTGGTTTAGGATCGATAGCCGAACTATTAAGAGGGAAAGTCTTATCGGTTATTCGATGCACGGGTGCCACTAGGTGAATTCATGAAGTGCATTGCATGTAGGGCCTAGTGAGCTAATTGGAAAACCTTTGAAAATGATTGAGAAAAAGCTAACACACAAGCACATGGAGATGTACACTTGATGGTGTTGGCACATTTGCAAAGGTGGCGTTGGTCGCGCTGTGGTTTGCGGGTAGAGAGGGGTTTGGGTTCCTCTCTCCCTCCCGCCGAGCGTGTGAGCGCGGGATTCAGGCGATTTCGGGGAAATGAAATGCCTATTTTCCACTACGCCGAAAGTCGGAAAAGAAACGGAGGCGAACGGGGTCACTGAGGTGACCGGACGCTGCACCGGACGCGGTCACGGTGTGACCGGACGCGTCCGGTCAGTACAGCGCGGTATCGGGCGCGCGGGCTAGGGTTTGCAACCGGCGCGTCCGGTCACTCGCGGGACCGGCGCGTCCGGTCAAGTGCCCAGAAGGAACTGCGGTTCGCAAGGACGATCGGACGCGTCCGGTCGTCGAGGGAGCTTACTGGACTCCGACCGGACGCTGGCACTGTCGCGTCCGGTCGTTGCGAGGAGCGCGTCCGGTCGTTGCGAGGAGCGCGTCCGGTCGGTTGAGCAGCGCGTCCGGTCATAGCGTTTGACCGTTGGCGCGCAGTGACCGTTGGAGGATCTAACGGTCGCATTTAAAATTTGAGGGACACGTGGACGTCGCAGGGCGACCGGACGCGGTTGAGCGCGTCCGGTCAGTTTCGACCGGCGCGTCCGGTCGTCCCGAAAAAACGGTCAGTGGAGTGGCAACGGCTCTATTTGTTTGGGGTGCTTATAAATACTCGTTGGCCGGTCCTTGGGGAGGTCTCTTGGCATTTCTAACACTCTTGTGCATCCTTTGAGCTAGAGCTACTCCTCCCACTCATCTCTCTTGTTTGATTGCAAATCAAAAGTGAGATTGAGTGATCCCAAAGTGCATTGCATAGCTTGAGGGCATCTAGTGACACTTGTGGGTGGTTTAGCCGGTGGATTTCTTGTTACTCTTGGAGAGTACCGCTCCTAGCCGGCTTGGAGATTGTTGGAGGCGTTGGCAAGAGAAGGTGATTGTTCTTGGCCACCTCCGGTTGTTTGTAAGAGGTTCTTGTGCTTTCCTCGGCGGGACGCCAAAAGCAACTCTATTGGATTGCGCGTGTCATTGAGTTACCTCACTTGAGAGTGGTGTCTTGCGGTGCCTTGCGGGGCGTGCCTTGAGGGGCAAGTGACTTGAGGGTCACACCGAGGAACCATCTAAGTGTTGGTCGACAAACCGGTGACGTAGCTTGTCGGTGCACAAGTGAACACCGGGTGAATAAAAATATTGTGCCTCTTGTCTCCCGGTGATTGGTCTACATATTGTGTTGTTGTCAATATTAATTGATTGTATATCATCTTGGTGATTGGCAACATCTTCACTCCACCGTCGGTATAAGATTCACAATCCTCTCTCTCGCATTTACTTTTACTAGATTATCTTGTGTAGCTCTAGTGGTAGCCTTTTCTAGTAGTTGTTAGCTTGCTCACTAGTGTAAGTTAGTGACTTAGCACTTGTGTGAACTAGAGATCATAATCTACTAGACTTGTGGATAGGAGGCTTGCATCACAACCTTTGGCTAAGCAAAACTCGCTTTACGCCGTTTGTTATTCTAACAAGTTTGCTTAGTGGTGCTTGTAGAATTTTTTATAGGCTATTCACCCCCCCTCTAGCCATTTAGGACCTTACAAGTGGTATCGGAGCCGTGATCACCGTTTAAATCAAGGCTTAACATCCTTCGGTGTGAAAAATGGCTCAAATTGTGTTCAATCATGTTGGGGGCAAGCCACCGTTCTTTGATGGTGTTAGTTCTTTTGCTCATTGGAAGAGAAAAATGACAATGTACCTTGGTTCTATTCATGAGAGAGTATTGCAAGTCACCGAGAATAATTTTGCTATCATTGATCCCGATCATCTCACCGATGAAGATAGAGCAAATAGAACATGCAATAGAATGGCTCTCAATACACTTTACAATAATATTGACACAAAAGTATTTGAGGGCATCAAGGATTTGGAATTGGCAAATGAAGTGTGGACAAGGTTAAGTGAAACATATGAGGGCACTAAGGTTGTAAAGAGTGCCAAGCTATATGGGCTCAAGAGTGAGTTTGAGAACTTCAAGAAAAAGGATGATGAAACAATCATTGAAATGTTTCATAGATTGCAAGTGATAGTCAATGATCTCAAGAGCTTAGGGCACAAAACTCAAGATCAAGATTTTTGCCACAAGTTCTTGTTGAGCTTACCTAAAAGGTTCAAGATGTTGATCATGATGCTACAAAGAGATGAGCTTGAAACAATGAAGCCCAATGATTTGCTTGGAGAGGTATTGACCTTTGACAAGTATGATCAAGATGTTGATGAGAAGGAGGATGAAAAGAAGAAGAAGACCGTGGCATTCAAGGCCACCTCCTCAAAGGGCAAAGCTTCAATTCAAGAAAAAGATGACAGCGAAGAAGATGAAGAATTGGAAGTTGATGATGAGGCACTTACTCTAGTTGTCAAAAACATTGGCAAAATGTTTATCAAAAGAAGAGGCTTCAAAAAAAGAAATGACAATTTCAAGAGCAATGAGCAACAAAGGAAGTGCTTCAATTGTGATAGCACCGAACATCTTCAAGCCGAATGTCCCTATGACAAGAAGAAGAACAACAAGAGGGGCAAGTTTGAGAAGAAGAAGAGAGAGGCCAAGATGACATTCAAGAAAGGCAAAAATGGTGCCTATGTGATCACTTGGGAAAGTGATGATGAGGAAGAAGAAGAAGAATCATCCAACAAGGCTTTTGCTTCCATTGCTATCAACAAGAAGCCATCACTATTTGATTCATCCTCTTCATGCTTCATGGCTAAAGAAGCTAAGGTATTATATGATGAGAGTGATGATGAAAGTGAAATGGAATATGCTCATGATAGTGATAATGATAATGAAAAAGATGATGATGAACCAACTAAAGAACAACTATATGACTTGATGCAACAAACTAGAGACATAGCTATTGCCAAGAACAAGGAGTGTAAGAAGCTTTCAATGAAAGTAGCAATACTTGAGAAAGTTCTTAGTGAGCTTAAGACCACTCATGAGAGTCTAGTGGAAGACCATGAGGATCTTGGTAAGGCTCATTTCAAGCTTGAAAAGGCTCACTCATTGCTACTTGAGCAACAAGAAAAGAAGGAGGTTGTTGTATCATGTGATATATGTGTTACATGTGATATAATTGATGAATCCTTTAATGAACCTATCATAATGTCAAATGCTAACCCTTCTTGTAGCTCTTCATCCACCACCACCAACTCTACCTCTACTACTAGTGATGGTTTCACTTGTGATGCCTCACTAATGGTTGAGAATGAGACTCTCAAGAGAGAGGTGGATGAGCTCACTCACGCCCTAGGCAAGGCCTATGGTGGTGAGGCCCGCTTGCTTAAGTGCTTGGGTAGCCAAAGGTTCTCTCTTAACAAAGAGGGATTGGGCTACACCCCCAAGAAAGGCAAGTCGGCCTTTGCAACTCCAAAGCCTAGCTTTGTGAAGGGCAATGGTCGGTTTTGCAATAGATGCAAGCAAGTTGGGCACCTAGAGCATAATTGCAATAAAAAGAACCAAAGCAAGAACCTTGTTAATGCTATACCTTTTGATTCTTGCTATGTGCTTACCAAGGGTGTGAAGGGTGTGCAAGCTAAGTTTGTTGGTACACCAATTGTGGGCCCAAAGAAGAAGGCTATTTGGGTACCAAAGAGCTTAGTTACTAACCTACAAGGACCCAAGCAAAAATGGGTACCTAAGCTTCATTGATTTGCTTGTAGGTCAATTACAAAGCCGGAGGAAGGCATTGGATTATTGATAGTGGGTGCACTCAACACATGACCGGTACATCAAGAATGTTTGACTCAATCAATGACAATGATAGTGGTGTTGATTCTATCACATTTGGCAATAACAAGAAAGGCAAGGTTATTGGCTTGGACAAGATTGCAATATCAAATGACATGAGTATCTCTAATGTGTTGCTAGTTGAAAGCTTAGATTTCAATCTTCTATCCGTGGCACAAATATGTGATCTAGGCTACAAATGCATCTTTGGGGTTGATGATGTGGATGTTATTAGTGTGGATGGTTCAAATGTGGCATTCAAGGGCTTTAGATATGAGAATCTCTACCTAGTTGACTTCAATGCTAGAGAAACTTCTTTGACAACTTGCTTAGTCTCCAAATCAAGCATGGGTTGGCTTTGGCATAGAAGGCTTGGTCATGTTGGCATGAAACAGTTAAAGAAGCTTACAACTCACAATCTTGTCAATGGTTTGAAAGATGTTGAATTTGAGAAGAATAAGCTTTGTAGTGCATGTCAAGCCGGGAAGCAAGTTGGAAGCTCACATCCAAAGAAGAGTACAATGAGCACATGCAAAGCATTTGAGTTGATGCACATGGATCTATTTGGACCAACAACATATACAAGCATAGGCGGTAACAAGTATGGCTTTGTCATAGTGGATGACTTCACAAGATTCACATGGGTATTCTTTCTTAGTGACAAAAGTGAAGTGTTAGACACCTTCAAGACATTTCTCACTAGAGTTCACAATGAGTTTGAGATTAGAATCAAGAAAGTGAGAAGTGATAATGGAAGTGAGTTCAAGAATACAAGAATTGAAGAACTTTGTGATCATTATGGTATTGGACATCAATTCTCGGCCAAGTACACTCCACAATCAAATGGCCTAGTTGAGAGGAAGAATAGAACATTGCTTGATATGGCTAGATCAATGCTTCATGAGTACAATGTGAGTCAATCATTTTGGGATGAAGCAATCAATACCGCTTGCTACTACATCAATAGATTATATTGTCATCCATTGCTAGAGAAGACCCCATATGAGTTACTTCATGGAAGAAAGCCCAATATTTCTTACTTTAGGGTGTTTGGTTGCAAATGCTATATCTTGAAGAAGGGCACTAGATTGGGGAAGTTTGACAAAAGATGTGATGAGGGGTTCCTACTTGGTTATTCAACTACAAGCAAAGCTTATAGAGTTTGGAACAACTCAAGTGGCATTCTAGAAGAAGTCCATGATGTGCAATTTGATGAAATCAATGGGTCACAAGATGAAGAAGAGAATCTAGATGATGTTGGTGGAACTCAATTGGTGGAAGCAATGAAGAACATGGACATTGGGGACATTAGAGCAAAGCAAGTAATTGATATTCAAGATGATGATAAAGATCAAGTGCTCAATTCACCATTCAAGCTAGTTAGTGACTCTCAAGTGCAAAATTATGGTGCTAGTTCTTCTCATCGAGATACATCAAGTGATCAACCAAGCTCAAGCAATCAAGTGCAAATACTCCAACCACAACATGTTGCAAGAGATCACCCCATTAATAGTGTTATTGGTGATATTAGAAGTGGTGTGCAAACAAGATCAAGATTGACTATGTTTTGTGAGCATGCATCATTTGTGTCAACCATAAAACCAAAGAAGATAGAAGAAGCTTTGAGGGATGCCGATTGGATCATGGCTATGCAAGAAGAGTTTAACAATTTCACAAGAAATGATGTTTGGGAGATGGTATAAAGGCCAAATGACTACAATGTGATTAGAACCAAGTGGGTGTTTAAAAACAAGCAAGATCAAGATGGCATTGTAGTGAGAAACAAAGCAAGACTAGTTGCTCAAGGTTACACTCAAGTTGAAGGTCTTGACTATGATGAGACATATGCTCCCGTGGCAAGATTGGAGGCAATAAGGATTCTATTGGCTTATGCTTGTGCACACAATATCAAACTATATCAAATGGATGTCAAAAGTGCATTTCTCAATGGGATCATCAATGAGTTAGTATTTGTTGAGCAACCTCCCGGATTTGAAGATGACAAGAAACCCAACCATGTATACAAGTTGAAGAAGGCCTTATATGGCTTAAAGCAAGCACCTAGAGCATGGTATAAGAGGCTAAGAGATTTCCTTCTCTCTAAGGGATTCAAGATGTGCAAGGTTGATACAACTTTATTCATCAAGAAGATTGGGAATGATCTATTTATTGTGCAAATATATGTTGATGACATCATTTTTGGATCAACCGATCAAACTTATTGTGAAGAATTTGGTGCTATGATGACCAAAGAATTTGAAATGTCTATGATTGGTGAACTTAGCTACTTCCTTGGTCTCCAAGTCAAGCAATTGAAGAATGGAACATTTGTGAGTCAAGGAAAATACATAAGGGACATGTTGAAGAAGTTTGGAATGTAAGATGCAAAGCCAATTTCAACTCCAATGGGCACAAATGGCAATTTAGATAGTGATCTTGATGGCAAAATGGTGAATCAAAAGGAATATCAGTCTTTGATTGGAAGTCTACTCTATGTCACCGCATCAAGGCCGGATGTCATGTTTAGTGTTTGCATGTGTGCTAGATATCAAGCCTCACCTAGAGAAAGTCATCTCACGGCGGCAAAAAGAATATTGAGGTATTTGAAGCAAACAAGAAATGTTGGACTATGGTATCCCAAGGGGTCAAAGTTTGAATTGATTGGATATTCGGACTCCGACTATGGGGGTTGCAAGACCAATAGGAAAAGCACAAGTGGTACATGTCAATTACTTGGAAGATCACTTGTGTCATGGTCCTCAAAGAAACAAAATAGTGTGGCAATCTCTACCGCCGAAGCCGAATATGTGAGTGCGGGGAGTTGTTGTGCACAATTGCTATGGATGAAATCAACTTTGAAGGATTATGGCCTCAACTTCAAGAATGTGCCATTGCTATGTGATAATGAGAGTGCAATCAAGATGATACAAAACCCGGTTCAACATGGAAGAACAAAGCATATTGACATAAGACATCATTTCATTAGAGATCATCAACAAAAGGGAGATATTGCCATTGAAAGTGTTGGCACCGATGATCAACTTGCCGATATTCTCACTAAGCCACTTGATGAAAAGAGATTTTGCAAGCTAAGGAATGAATTGAACATTCTTGATTTCTCAAACATAAGTTGAATGCACCCCACCCACTTATTGACATGCCTCTCCTTCGACATTGCAAGGTAAAGTTGATTGACATGTCATTCATCCTATGCTAAGGACTTGCTAGAGCATGTAGACATAATAAGTGGTATGTATGAGCATTCATGATAAATCAAATGAATTTGATGGATGTATGTTACCACTATGGCTTCTATGCTTGTTTTGATCTAGTGGTGGCATATGACATGTTTGTGAGCTTGTAAACCTAGTGTTGAATCTAGAAGATTTGCTATAAGTGTTTAATTCAACATAGGCAAGATAACCCTTATTTTGAGGAGTGAAGAAGCTTGTCTTTGGTTCAAATCGAATTAAATATCTTTGGCAAGTATTCTAGGTTAAACCAAATTTGATAATTTTTTTAACCTTACATGTGGTATCGAATTAATTTCAATCTACTCCATCAAACACTTTTCCTTCTCTCCACAATTTGATCCCCTTTTTGGATAAGTTGTTGACAAAGGGGGAGAGAAAAAGATGATTCAACTTGATAAAGGGGTAAATAAAATTTATGATGAGAAAAAGATGATTCAACTTGATAAAGGGGTAAATAAAATTTGTTGATGCACACAAGTAGGGGGAGCAAGCTCATAAACAAAATTGTTGCATTTGTTTGAGCATTCTCATATGACTTGCTCATTGCACATGTATTTAAATTCAATATACATGCTTGTGTGGTGCAATGCTAGTATAGAAATTGGATGATGAAATGATCTACTAGCATGCATAGGAATAGTTTACATGTGGTATCTAGACTTGCCTAAAGCTTTACAAGTGGTTAGCTTTACAAGTGGTCCAAGAACCTTTACATATAATGTTGATCTCACGGGGTTCTTGAGTTTTGATGGATGTCTAGTTACTTCATGATGCTAAGGATGGTGTAAAAGGCAACTCCGATTGGTATCACGCTTCAAAGGTCCATTTCTTACACCACAGCATCATTTTGGTAGAATTACTCTCCCAACATTTCTATCCATGCATATGTGCAAAGCTTTCAATCCAAACTCTATGCACATATGTAGGGGGAGCTAATGCTACCAAAACCGAGCTTGTGATAATTGTCCAAACTTTACTTATGAGCAAAATGATTGGACAAGTATGACAAGTTTAAAACTTTTATTATCAAAATCATCTTTGTGAGGGTTGTCATCAATTACCAAAAAGGGGGAGATTGAAAGTCCCTAGTTTGGTTTTGGCTAATTGATGAAACCTAGGACTAACCTTTGTATCTAAGTGGATGATTTAGATAAAGGTGGTCATTGAATATGAGACATGACATTGACTCATATGACCAAGATGGTGAAGACCAAGATGAGGCTTGGCTCGGTGGACCGGTTGTGAAGGTGAAGGGCAAGTCGAGGCTTCGAAGCGAAGGACCATGCGATGGTGAAGCTTGAGCAAGACTTAGCGCCGACGGACCGATGCAACGGTGAAGAGCAAGTGAAGTCAAGGTCGATGGATCGAGACGGTCATGTGATGATATGAAGTGGATCATATCATTTGGAGAAACAAAATGGGCTCAAGGCAAAGGTATAACCATAGGGCCATTTTGTTTTACACTCAAGACACCACAGAGGGTGTGAGTGGTTTAGGATCGATAGCCGAACTATTAAGAGGGGAAGTCTTATCGGTTATTCGATGCACGGGTGCCACTAGGTGAATTCATGAAGTGCATTGCATGTAGGGCCTAGTGAGCTAATTGGAAAACCTTTGAAAATAATTGAGAAAAAGCTAACACACAAGCACATGGAGATGTACACTTGATGGTGTTGGCACATTTGCAAAGGTGGCGTTGGTCGCGCTGTGGTTTGCGGGTAGAGAGGGGTTTGGGTTCCTCTCTCCCTCCCGCCGAGCGTGTGAGCGCGGGATTCAGGCGATTTCGGGGAAATGAAATGCCTATTTTCCACTACGCCGAAAGTCAGAAAAGAAACGGAGGCGAACGGGGTCACTGAGGTGACCGGACGCTGCACCGGACGCGGTCACGGTGTGACCGGACGCGTCCGGTCAGTACAGCGCGGTATCGGGCGCGCGGGCTAGGGTTTGCAACCGGCGCGTCCGGTCACTCGCGGGACCGGCGCGTCCGGTCAAGTGCCCAGAAGGAACTGCGGTTCGCAAGGACGATCGGACGCGGGGCGCGTCCGGTCACACGCGATCGGACGCGTCCGGTCGTCGAGGGAGCTTACTGGACTCCGACCGGACGCTGGCACTGTCGCGTCCGGTCGTTGCGAGGAGCGCGTCCGGTCGTTGCGAGGAGCGCGTCCGGTCGGTTGAGCAGCGCGTCCGGTCATAGCGTTTGACCGTTGGCGCGCAGTGACCGTTGGAGGATCTAACGGTCGCATTTAAAATTTGAGGGACACGTGGACGTCGCAGGGCGACCGGACGCGGTTGAGCGCGTCCGGTCAGTTTCGACCGGCGCGTCCGGTCGTCCCGAAAAAACGGTCAGTGGAGTGGCAACAGCTCTATTTGTTTGGGGTGCTTATAAATACTCGTTGGCCGGCCCTTGGGGAGGTCTCTTGGCATTTCTAACACTCTTGTGCATCCTTTGAGCTAGAGCTACTCCTCCCACTCATCTCTCTTGCTTGATTGCAAATCAAAAGTGAGATTGAGTGATCCCAAAGTGCATTGCATAGCTTGAGGGCATCTAGTGGCACTTGTGGGTGGTTTAGCCGGTGGATTTCTTGTTACTCTTGGAGAGTACCGCTCCTAACCGGCTTGGAGATTGTTGGAGGCGTTGGCAAGAGAAGGTGATTGTTCTTGGCCACCTCCGGTTGTTTGTAAGAGGTTCTTGTGCTTTCCTCGGCGGGACGCCAAAAGCAACTCTATTGGATTGCGCGTGTCATTGAGTTACCTCACTTGAGAGTGGTGTCTTGCGGTGCCTTGCGGGGCGTGCCTTGAGGGGCAAGTGACTTGAGGGTCACACCGAGGAACCATCTAAGTGTTGGTCGACACAACCGGTGACGTAGCTTGTCGGTGCACAAGTGAACACCGGGTGAACAAAAATATTGTGCCTCTTGTCTCCCGGTGATTGGTCTACATATTGTGTTGTTGTCAATATTAATTGATTGTATATCATCTTGGTGATTGGCAACATCTTCACTCCACCGTCGGTATAAGATTCACAATCCTCTCTCTCGCATTTACTTTTACTAGATTATCTTGTGTAGCTCTAGTGGTAGCCTTTTCTAGTAGTTGTTAGCTTGCTCACTAGTGTAAGTTAGTGACTTAGCACTTGTGTGAACTAGAGATCATAATCTACTAGACTTGTGGATAGGAGGCTTGCATCACAACCTTTGGCTAAGCAAAACTCGCTTTACGCCGTTTGTTATTCTAACAAGTTTGCTTAGTGGTGCTTGTAGAATTTTTTATAGGCTATTCACCCCCCCTCTAGCCATCTAGGACCTTACAACTGGTTCAACCAATTCAGCGGATCAACGGTGTCGTCGTATGTCGGGAACTCGAGCTTGTAGAACTTGGCCTGCGGATCATAGCCGAACGACGGCTGGCCACCCGGTTGCCATAGGTGGAGGCGCCGAATGGCGGCTGGCTACCATAGTTCGATGCGTCGCCACTATAGATTGGGACGCCCCCATAGGCAGGCCCCCCTCCGTACGCGTCCGGAACGGGCGCCGCTGAAGGGTGGGGCGATGGCATGCTGCTGCCGTGGAACAGCGGCCCGTCGGTGCCACCATAGAGGACCCCCGTGGTCGGAGCAC
Source organism: Saccharum hybrid cultivar R570 (assembly GCA_038087645.1). Lineage (NCBI taxonomy): Eukaryota > Viridiplantae > Streptophyta > Magnoliopsida > Poales > Poaceae > Saccharum > Saccharum hybrid cultivar. Next base: position 844,578 of record JAQSUU010000043.1, on the reverse strand, counting down.
CCCCGTAGGACCCGACACCGGCGGAGGACAGTGGTGGAAGCCATGGCTGCGTCGTGGAGGATGAATAGGCCGGCGGCGCCGTGAACAGCCCGGGCGGCAGCGGAGACGGGGAGTGCGGAAACTGAATTTGTTGGATCGGCACCCCACCCGATGGGATCGGCACGGACGGCCGTGATGATGATCCGTGCACGTCGGACGGCAGGCCGTACTGGGGCGCGACCCCTGACGTCGCGATCGCGGGGGACGGCGGCGGCGGCGGCAGTTGTTGTTGCGGCGGCCGTGGTGGGAGTTGCGGTTGGGGAGGCGGCTGCACGTGATTTGATCCGCCCAGGAAGGCGCGAATCTCGCCCACCGCGCTGCCCAGATCGCCCACCGCGCGGCCCAGATCGAGGATGGCCTGCGTGACCTCCGCGGGCGTGAGGACGGCCAGACCGCTGTTGGCAGCGGATGCCCCTGCGGAGCCTAGCGGCATCAGGGACGATGGAATCATGGCGTTGGTGGTAGAAGGTGGCAGCGGCACGGAGGTGGACGGCAGCGGAACGGAGGTGGAGGGCACGATCGGCGGTGTGGAGGAGGTGGGCAACGGAAGCGACATCGAACCTGAGATCGCCGATACCAGGTTGATAGGCAACCGAGCTCTGTGCCTTGTCGATCGGAGGTTGTAGCTGTGAGAGATCGGTGGCTGGGGCTTGAACGTCGAGTAATATGATTACTCTTTGCTTAATTCTGTCCACGGGTATTACAACTCCTATATATGGCTAATTGCTCTACTAATTATGAAAAATAAATAATTAAAGATAAATATGGGCTTTTAGCCCCCCTAGCTCCTGCGCCTAACCTAGCCACTAATGGGCCTCCTCCTGGCATACTGGATGCCGGTCATAACAGATAGTCTAGCAAGAAGCACAGGGAAAGAATATAGTACTATCATTACATGGCTGTAATCTGAATCAATATATCTCATGGTACCTCCTTAAACATTGAAAAGAGAAATGATGTGATGCACTCTTGCTACATCATGTGAAGTTTAGCTAAGTGCTCCAGCAACTGAAGTGAAGATTGTACAAGAAAAAGGCCTAAGAGGAGCGATCGCTGATAGGGCTAGAGCAAATATTTGAGCACAACATAAGAACTTACTTGCCGCACTCCATCATGAAAATTATTCAAATAATATCTTGAAAGAGCACTCATTCCATCTTTAATTAGTCCAGGTAATGTCTGCCTTCCATATCTGTGTTACATCAATAGTTCCCATGTAAGTTAGCCAAGCAACACTTACACAGTAGAGTTTATTCACGAATTATTGAGGCAGTAAATGCTAGAGTACCTCACTAGATCCCCTTTCAAAGCATAAGAACCAGCATACTCCAGGCTCAGCTCATCACCGTGCTCAACCCATACTGCCAGGCATGAATTCATGACCACAAGACATTTAGATAACAGTCTAATTATTGGCAATAAACATTTAACCATAAAAGATACCTTACATTTTTTGAATATATCATTAATGTTATCAGAGAGAGAAATGCTTTCAGATGACAATAATGCCCCCATCCGCTGCAACTGAGAATCCAATGATTTTCTTGCAAGGAAACTCTGTAAAGGAGGAGAAAGGATGTTCCAAAGGAGTTAATGAAATGATAAAAACCCATAGTTCATTAATGCATTTTAAAAGCACCAATTTTAGTTTCGCGGTCCTGCTATTCTGTTCTTTTAACCATCAGCATTGCATCCAGTTGCATGCTCTGCGTAGAACTGAGGGACTATTGAGCACAGGTTACATCATTCTCTTGCTTGTTACCATGTTTAGCAAGGTACTTTCATGTACAGATGCTCATTAGGAAGAACTAGTTATGTAAAGACAAGTGCATAATACCAAGTTCTAACTAACATGTAAGTGAACAAAATAAATTAGGATAGGCTTTCCAATGACAGAGGATTGTCAGGATAGAAGTATATATTAGTGAGCTCCCATCACCTTTTGTGCTTGGGGACTCCAAAAACAGCTGCTTGTAGGTGGGGCCACGCAGGTGGTGTTGGGTGGGGTGGGGGCACTAACTGATATATACAATCTGTTATTTGAGATGACATGGCCCACTGACAGACGAGGTCTGGAAAATTAATGCAACTAGTGTGTGTGTGTGTTGTGTGTGTGTTGGGGGGGGGGGGGGGGGGGGGGGCGGTGGGGTTCTATAACAGATGTGTCAAAACTGCTATCAAGATGTACCTTATTCAATTTATTTTTAAAATTAGTACACAACACATTGAATCACAGAATAAGATGACGTGCAAACCTGTGTCACATTTGTACGGTCCAGGCAATCAATGCAATTGGACCTAACTACACCACTTTGCTCCAACAAAATCTCTCCTTTAGTGTTCATAAGAAAATATCTGCTCAGCTGGCCCAGAAAAGAAGCAAAAGCAAATTACTTGCCACAGTTAAACCTTTAGTTATGAATAAATCTTAAAGCAGTGTGCTTAGGAAAAAAACTAAGCATGAAATGTTAGATATTCGAAAATTACCCTTGCTTATGAATAGCTTCCTCAATTTGATTGTAGAGAGCTTGCAAATTGTCAAAGTTACCTCCACGACAAACATGATGGAAATCAAAATGTATATACCTGTAAGGCGGAAGGACCACATCCAGCAGATAACTAATAAATTTTATGTAAATGTTTAATCCTTGGGGTAAGGTAATCATTTGATTACTTGTAAGAACAGAAACTAATACAAGTAAGCATTTCCAAGAAACATAATAACCTGACACCAGGAATTCTGCCCATTTCAGCAGCAAATGCATTACTCAAATCTCCTTCATCACCTCGCTGCAAGTAACAACAGATTAGATGAACCGTTGTCTCTCGATGGCCAAAAAGAACAACTGTTTGGCAGAGATGGTGCAGCCTCTCCCTTGTTTTTTTTCTCTTAATAAAATGAGAATGCAGCTCTCCTGCCTAGTTCGAGAAAAAAAGAACTGTTTATGGGTCTCCAAGTTAGTATACCAACTACCAGCTACAAGGCAGGAGAATGACTAACCCTCAAGCTTAAGTGCACTAAGGACTATACAAGACTTCCCTATATTTGGCAATTAATGGAACTGGTCTGCCGTACTTTTTTCCGTCATAAAAAAAGATCATATATATGACATATGTGCTTTTTCCACGAAGGCATGATCCTGCTTCAAGCATATTGCCTCTTCTTTCAATTATCATTTTACTAATCTTGCCTGAAATCAAGCAAACAAAGAGTTGAATGCCATAGCATTAGCGCAAAACTGTAAACTAAGTTCTTCCCCTCAAACAAACTGCAAAGTTGGCACTAGTGAACATGCTGTAAATAATGCTTTGCTTTGTAAAACCCATAATACCCATGTCACGGTCCAGGAGCAGGTAAGCCCAACAGCTGGCCCATTAAGGGCCGCAGTACTGCCCACACAGACTGTAGCACACATGAACAGTACAAGGGTTCTGTAGCAGTGGCCCACCCTCCTAGAGCCTGGTTACTGACCCATTATGTTTAGCAGAATTAGGGGGTGTTTGGTTCACTCAGCTAAATATTACATCGAATGTTTAGACATATGCATGGAGTATTAAATATAGACTATTTACGAAACTAAATACACAGATTGAGACTAATTTGCGAGACGAATTTTTTAAGCCTAATTAGTCCATAATTTGACAAGGTGGTGCTACAGTAAACATGTGCTAATGACAGATTAATTAGTCTTAATAAATTCGTCTCGCGGTTTACTGGAGGGATTTGTAATTTGTTTTTTTATTAGTATCTGAACACCCTATGCGACACCCCATGTAACATCCGATGTGACACCAACTAAACTTTAGCCCCTGCATCCAAACACTCTTTAGACTATGTAGTCCATTTTTTTTTTCGAACAGCGCAGGAGAACTACGCGTCATTTCATTAAGGCAGAAAAGGTACACAGGTCGAAGAGACCCAACACACACACCCCACAACTCACCGGTCCAAGAGACCCAACACACACCCCACAACTCCCGCACCCACTCACTGGTCCTTGGATTACAGGATCACCTCACAAAGAACATAAAAAACGACCAAAAGCCTACAAGCCTTTAAGCCCCAGACGGCAACGACCTAACAAAAAGTTCCTGGAGTTTGGAGGCCCCCGCCGAACACCAAAGCCCTCCCTCTAAGCTAATAGCCGTAATGACTTCTTGAACACTTGGCCTCTTATTATCAAAGACACAAGTATTACGATGCTTCCAAATCTCCCAAGCTACTAAGATTATCAAGGTATTGAGGCCTTTACGCGCTTCCTTTGGGACAGCAGCAATAGATCTTTTCCACCACCCTGAGAAACAAGTCACAGAAGGCTGTGGTGCCAGCTGCAACAGCCGTAACTGCTGCAAAACCAGGGACCAAACTTGTCGAGCAAAAACGCAGCCCACTAGCAAATGATTTATTGTTTCATCCTCTTGATCACACAAAGGACATGCATCAGGATGGGGTAGGTTCCTCTTTGCTAAGCGATCAGCTGTCCAAACCCGGTTGTGAAAAACCAACCAGATGAAAAACTTACATCGCGGAGGAGCCCAGGTTTTCCAGATCCTTCTCCATGGGCCAAACTTAATGGATCCCTCGAAGAAGGCTGCATATGCCGATTTGCTGCTGTAGGATCCATCATGTGTTAAGTTCCATTTATACTGGTCTGGAGTCTGTGGATGCAAAACGAAACCATCCACAATATCCCAGATCTGGAAGAGCTCAAGTAGAACCTCGACTGTACGAGCTCCCTTAACATCTTGAGTCCAACTTCTATTATGCAACGCCTGAGCCACAGTCCTTCTTCTGGCTGTACGTTTTGGAACTGCCTTGGACAAGTTGGGTGCAATTTCAGCCATGGTATACCCATCCAACCATCTATCAGTCCAGAATAATATTTTCTCTCCATTTCCGACTATGGCATTGACTGCAACATTGAAGAGAGCCCGGGCCTTATGAGGAACAGCAATAGGAAGGCCAGCCCAAGGTCTTTCATCGTCTGTCTTTTGTGCCCACAGCCACCGAATCTTAAGTGTGCAGCCAAGCAATTCAAGATTATGAATCCCAAGTCCTCCATATTCAATTGGTCTTTGTACCTTCTCCCAAGTTACCAGGCAATTGCCACCATTGGCTTGTTGATGACCTTTCCAGAGAAAACCTCGCCGCTTTTTATCAATGGCCTTAATCACCAATTTTGGAAGGTCCAAGGCAATTAAATGATATATTGGGACAGCCGTCAGCACAACCTTAACCAACACTAACCGTCCGGCCTTGTTCAAAAGAGAAGCCTTCCATCCAGGGAGATAATCTGCCACCTTATCAACTAAGGGTAGAAGCACCTCCTTAGTTGGTTTTCCAATGGAGAGTGGGAGGCCAAGATATGTGCAAGGAAAAGTCTTTATAGAGCAAGAGAGAATATTTGCCGTGAGTGTCAGATCCTCATCAGTACAGTGAATAGGGGAAACTGAACTTTTAGCCAAGTTAGTTCTAAGACCAGAGGCATGGCCAAACAGATCCAATATGTGCCTGATAGTGATCAAATCCAAATTGTAGGGCCTCAAAAATATCACCGCATCATCAGCATAGAAGGATACCCTGTGTCGTGCCTGCTGAACGGCAAGAGGCTGCAACAAGGCCGTTGAAGTGGCAAAATTGACCATAGAGTTCAGGACGTCCATAACTAGAATAAACAACATCGGAGACAATGGGTCTCCCTGTCTGAGGCCACGATGGTGGAAAATAGTGTCCCCGGGTTCTCCATTGACTAAGATCTGTGTCGAGGAGGTGGACAAGATTAAGCAAATGAGGTCTCGCCACCGCTGACTAAACCCCACCTTACGCATAATCTCCAGTAGGAACGACCAAGAAACAGAGTCAAACGCCTTGGAAATGTCCAGCTTAAGAAGGATATGCGCCTCTTTCTTGTTATGCAAAGATTTCACCATCTGCTGAACCAGCATAAAATTATCATGTATTTTCCTTCCTCGCACAAAAGCGCTCTGGTTTGCAGAGACCAAGGAAGGCAATAGGGGGGCTAGCCGGTTAGCCAAGAGCTTGGTCACTAATTTGGCAAAGCTGTGAATAAGACTTATAGGTCGAAAATCCTTTACTTCAACCGCATCCACTTTTTTTGGCAGCAGGGTAATGAAAGCCGTGTTCAAGAGCCGGAATTTGAAAACATGTCCTTGCTGGATGGCGTCTAACGCCATCAGCACATCACCTTTAATAATGCTCCAGCAGGACTTATAAAACCTCCCTGTGAATCCATCCGGCCCTGGAGCCTTGTCCAAGGGCATATCCTTTATAGTAGCCCATACTTCCTCCTCAGAGAATTGGACATCCAGCTCAGATAAGTTATGGTGTTGAATATCCAAGACATCTAAATCAAGAGTGTAGTCCCTTTCTTCAGCCCTGCCCAGAATGTTATCATAAAAATCATCCACTGCCCTTTGCTTTTCTTCCTGTGAGACGACCACCAGATTCCCATCTTGTAATTTTGAGATGAAGTTCTTCTTTTTTCTATATCTAGCCTGTTGGTGGAAGAAAGCAGTATTGGCATCACCTTCCCGGATATATAGGATCCTAGAACGCAGCCGTGCAATGGTTCTTTCTAAAGAAGCCAAACCGAGACAATGAAGTTTCAGCTTCTTTCTCAGCCAATCTTCATGATCAGAGAGCGCCCTAAAATCCCTCTCTATTTCCAAACGATGAAGGATCTCCTTGGCCAATTCTAGCTGAGCTTTGATATTCCCTACTTTACGTTGCCCCCATTTTTGCAACCCCTTGCTGAGACGCTGCAGTTTAATGAAAATGCGCTCCACCGCACAATTAGATTGTACTGGAGCCTCCCAATTCTGTTTCATAGCATCAAGAAAACCAGGCAATTTGGTCCAGAAGCTCTCAAAGTGAAATCGACGCTTGCCAGTAGTGCTCACCTTCAAACCAAGAATGAGCGGGCAGTGATCAGAGACTCCAGCTGTAATGCTTTGCAGGACAGCATCAGGAAAAATACTTTCCCAATCTCCACAGCAAAAAGCCCGATCCAACCTGACCAAGGTAGGTGATCTCCTTTCATTGGACCAAGTATATTTACGACCCAAGAGTGGAATCTCCATGAGGTCATTGTTATCCAGAAAACGCCTGAACCTTCCCATCATTGCCCTGTCTATGTTTGCATTATTCTTGTCAGCAGCCTGATAGATCAGGTTAAAGTCTCCCCCCAGTAACCAAGGCCCATTACATAGAGCCCTGATATTTCTTAGCTCTTGCAAAAACAACACCTTCTCATCGTCTCCTTGTGGCCCATAGACACCAGTGAACCACCAGTTACGACCCTCCTGTTCCTCAAACAAAACTGAGGCTGAATAAGTGTCTATCCGCGATGCAATAGCCTGGCAAGAATAATCCTTCCACGCAATCAGAACCCCTCCTCTGGTCCCATTGGCTGGGAGTGCAATGAATTTATCATACGCAGAACCGAAGACCGACAGGAAAAGGTGCTGGGACATATTAGCAACCTTGGTTTCTTGCAAGCAAACAATGTCAGCGTTACTGGAAAAGATAACATCTCTGATAGAATTCCGGCGATCCCTCCGATTAAGACCTCGGACGTTCCAAACTAGAATAGTGGAAGGATTCATTTGACCCAAAAATAAAGACGACCATAAGAAAGAACCAGACCTCACAGCAATGTAATGACATCTGCAGCCCGCACTTGCTCACCATCTCCTACCTCCCAGCCAAAAATAGCAGCCAGAGCACAAGCGTGGGAGACAGAGAGTAATGGCCTGAAGAGCTTACTATAATTGTCTTGAGCGTCCGGCTGAATGATCTCCCTTTCCTCAAAACCAAGCTGTCGCATCACCCTCTTCTGGGCCATTGAGAGCCCCGGTCCCGGAGAACAGGGAGCAGCACCAGCGACCCGCCTGCTACGCCGAGGTAGAGACCCAGGAGGAGGGGCCTTCTTCCGCCGTTTTTGAATCACAGGCAGCGGGAGGAGTTTATCCACCGGCTTGCACACCCCGTCCAGCTTGTGGAGTTGGGATCCCGTCCCCGGGCTCAGGGAAGAGCCCCCAGCGACGGCAGACGCGGGTGCCTTGGCACGTCGCCGCCGCCTGGAATAGACCCGAAGAGGAGTGGCAGCAGACACCCCCCCCCCCAATGAATCAGGCTTCAGTCCCCCTGCTTGGAGAGGCAGAGCGGCCAGCGGGACAGGGCTCGACGGCGTATCACCGGTTGCATCATGTAGCGGAACAGGCTCCAGCCCCACCCCTTCATCTGGAGCCGGTTGGGCGGACGGCGGGACAGGGCACGACGGAGCACCCATAGACAGGCATGGGGGTTCCTCCCCCGGCGGTGAGGCGGGTCCTGCTCCTGAAGCAGGCAGGGAGGAATCTTGTGTCAGCTGGTAGGACCCGGGGGCGGCCAAGTCGGGCGAGCGTGGTGAGGCCGGAGCTGACGCTCCATCCGTTGCCAAGCCGACTGGAGGCTCCGAAGAGCACGGACCAGCCGACTGGCCGGGGGAGCAGCATACCGTAGCCTCATCATGGCCCAAGGCCTCCATCAGAGAGTTGCATCCCAGCCCAGCGACTAATTCAAGATGCGTGCCCGATTCCGGCCCAGGGGTAGCGACGTGAAGCTCCTCAAGAGTACATGCGACAGCATCGACATCCGAGACCGCCGCATTAGCCGCCGCCCCCACATCGGGTAAGGGGCAGTCTTCAGCACCATGCACCACCGCAACAAGGTCAGAGTGACCGTCGCCTGGAGCGTCCCACGCATGCACGTCCTCACTGGACCCCGTGGCCAATAGCTGAAGGCACGCTGCTTGAGAGTGGGCCACGTGAGACATCCCGAGAACAGCGCAATGCACTTGCTCACCGCCATGGCCGGTTGTAACACCTCCAGCCGGACCTGAGCAGGGTGGTGGCGGTGGGTAACGGACGCGGCGCCGCCGTCTCGCAGAGTCGTCTTCACCATCATCATATCCATCAGAAGGAAGATTCGGCGTCATTGGATGGAGTGAATACTGTATGTTGACAGGGTAAGACAGAACCCTTTTGACCGGAGGATCCTCAACTACAGCCGTAGGTGGCTCGACCACCCATAATTCCCTAGATGAAGGTAGCGTAGACGGGTCTGTACTCCATGCCAAGCACCGGAAGCAGGAAAGATCCACGAGCCCCAGGGTATCAGGATGCACTTGTTGAACCCAAGCATGAGGACTCAAGAGACGGTCCACAATAGAGGTTTCCCAGACATGATTTGGAATGCCATGCAGCTCGATATCAATCAGGAACGGTAGAACGCAACCTTGAGCGCCAGACAGACGACTCCAACACTTGCACAGAAGACTGAAGTTGAACTCGGACGAACTGATCGGCTGTCGCAACCCAACCAGTCGCTCAACCAAGGGCAAACCGGGGAGGACCAGCAGGTAACTTGAGGAAGAAGCCCGACGAAGCACGAGGGAACTGGCAGCAACGTCAATTGTGGCCGCAATCAACGCTGCCACATCCTCCACCGCGGCTAGTGGACCATCAGTGATCACGGACACCACCACTGCGTATGCTAGGTCCTCCACAGCCCTACCCACCTGATCGGACCAACCAACGATGCACGGCGGAGGCCTCAAATCTTCACGCGGCGTCTCCGATGAGGTCGTGCCCATCAACGGACCAGCCACCATAGCGGAGCCCGGCTCCCGCCCAGCACGCCGCTGGGACCGCGACGGACGTCGACGGCGACGCGGCTGCCCATCCCGTGCACCAAGATTCTGGCCATGCGCCTCCATAGAGCCGTGCGTCGCACCAGTGCCACCAGCAGCACCCGCCGGGGAGGACCGTTGCGGGGGAGTAGCACTGGTAGCCCTGATGGCCGGAGTGATCCGTCGCCACACAGAGACACGGGCGGAAGCACGCCGAGGAACGCCACCAGCCACACCCGCCGGATGAGACCGTAGCGGGGGGGCAGCACTTGTAGTTATGATGGCCGGAGAAATCCGTCGCCACACGGAACCCCGTCGAGGAGCACCACCAAACACACCCGCCGGATGAGACCGTTGCGGGGCGGTAGCACTCGTAGCTTCGCCGGCGGCAGGAGATACCCGCCGCCCCACCAAGTCGCGGGCAGGAGCCGGACGAGGAAGAAAGTTCCCTCGGTTCCCACGGCTGTTCGCCTCAGGGCACACGTAGGAACGGTGGCCCTGGGAGCGACAGCGGAAACAGCGGGTCTTCTGGCGGCAGATAGCCGCGGTGTGCGAGGGCGAGAAGCAGTTAAAACATCGGCCGACGAGGTCCGCCGGGGTTGGACGACGTGGAGGACGAGTTGCGCGCCGCTGCCACCGTCGAGCGCCGCGTGAGAGGGCCTTCTGCCACCCCTCCTTATCAGGGCGCGCAGGCCCAGACGAGAAGACCGCCCCTCGTCGCCCCGACTGGTCCCGCCGGAGTACAATCCTAGGGGCCCAGTAGGTCGCCGAAGGGGAAGGGTGTGCTGTGGCCGCCGCAGGAACCGTTGACGATGAACCCACGTCCACCGCCGCAGGAGCCGTCGAAGATGAACCCGCGTCCGCCACCACAGGCCCACGCTCACCCGCCACCGCCGCCGATGCCGCACACGACGCGTGCGAAGCGACCACAACGTCGCGGTAGGAAGGCGGAGAGCCGGCAGAACTGGAGGAGTCCGGGGACTCGACACACCAACGCTCCCGCTTGGAACGTCCGCACGAAACGAACGGCGCCACCTGGGAGTGAGCAGGGGAGGAAGGAACCAACGTCTCTGAGAGGGATGGAGGCGGAGACGCAGTTTGGGTGGCCGACGGATTCGGATTGAACTCCGGCGTGGGGCTGGTGGAGGGAGGCGGGACGGCAGGGGAGGGAGCGGAAGGGTCGGGAGGCGGGACGGCAGGGGAGGGAGCGGAAGGGTCGGGAGTCGCCATCCTCGACTATGTAGTCCAGAGTCTTCCAATAGGTTCATTAGGGTTAGGAATCAAGTCATGGTATCCTACCTAAATAAAGGGCGTTAGAACTATTAGAGGCAAGAAAGAACTAAGGGATTAAGACTCTCCCTCCAATTTTTGTCCAAACCCCCTTCACCTTTATCAAAAAAGAATGAAAATCACCAAATTTGCGTGTAACAACCCATTTGCTTAATAAAAAAAGTATGTTACATCAATGTATATAAAACTTACTTTATCAGTCAAGTCAATAACAATTGTCTCGCCATATCGTTGTGAAAGATCATGGAAGTGGCGTTGAACAACCTTAGGCTGTATGGAATCAGTTTAAGAGAAGTCATCAGGCTATATTAAGTATGGGGCCACTACAAATGTAAAATGTAACAAATTCTTACAGTTTCTTCATGTTCAATAATGCTAAGCCGTGGTTTGTAGCTTAAATCCACTATTTGCTCCCAGAGAAGTGGAATTGATCCTCGAACCTAACAAAGTAACAAGGGAATGACTAAGCTTGCAATGCATTGAAAATGGGACACAAGTAAATGACATTCTAAAACATTCATGGACAATTAAATGTTTGTGACCACATTTCATTGTTAAGTAGTTCAAATAGCTATGGTCATTTAGATGATGGGTTCTAGTGCCATTTTCATCTTAGCATTGGACTCTATTGCTTTGCATGCATTATTATGACATAGCATTGGTTAAAAAAGCCATGTATTTTGAACATCATCCAGCAACCAGCACCAAGAAATTTCATTTATTATGTCATGAAGCCACCTGTATAAATGAGGATGCGAGACCTTCATACTCAACCAACTGTTCTGTTTCTACAAAATTTGCTGTGGCACCTTCAAGATTCGCACCCCTTCTCCACATTCTTGTTCCTGCAATGAGCGCATTACAATTTAGAAGTATCATTGTGTTCTCGTCTCTTTTGGGTTTCATCTCTAGCCTACCCCAACTTGCTTGGGACAAAAGGCTATGTTGTTGTTGTTGTTGATTGTGTTCTATAAGTCACTCATGTTTTAAGAAGTGTCAGCAAAAAAGAAAAAAAAAAGTGCAACCTAAACGCCTGTTGCATCTCCTTGAGAACAATGTTATTCTGACTGGTCTATCCTTCAAGGTAAATTGCACTGACTGAAAACGTACAGGAGTTAAGGACACCAGTTTACTGACCATTTTTGTCCTCCAATTATAGAAAACAATGGGAATGCATTGCAACTTTTTGAAACATTTCCTTCTAATTTGGATATATGGTAGCAAAGTACAGAGCCCACATTAATGCATGCAAAGCAAGTATATACTATATATGCACCCCTAAGCAATAAAGATACAAAAAAAAAGAGTGACATGGAACTATCTAATTTTTTTTTGGATATTTCCTTGTATCAGTGGGATGATGAACTCATCAAGCTGCAGAAAATTATCCAGAAAAAATTAGAATATAAGCAAGGATACAAATAGATAAAATACATAAGTCAAATCCTTCATAAATGTTTACCTTAGCTTCAATAAGCTCCTCTAACAAATTTTTGTTCCAAACAAAACGTGGATCAGCCTGACCAAAAAAGAAAGAAGAAAAAATGGTAGGCACAATGATTCCTTATCTGGAAAAAATGTCATGATCCCTTATCTGGAAATTTTTTTTGAAATTTGTGTGTAACTGCAAGGAAAATGTTTGTTTTGTTTTGAAAGTTTTTGTAGCATGTCTCCCAACATCTTGCCTTGGCACATCAAACTTTGAAGGGTAAGCACAGCAAAACTTGCGTTCAAATATAAATATATTACAAGCAAGGTTCGTGCGGGGATCAAGTTCAACGTATCCTTTTCTAGGATCAGACACAACTGGTAGAAAGCGCAGACACCATCAGCACATGCTACGATAAGCTCAATCAAGAATTGCTAGTGGCAAGTAAACAAGGCAGATGACATACATTGCACAATATCTACTAGTATGTGATACATTACCTTTATATTTATATGCCGCAAATCTTTAGACCGTTCAGGGCTTATATTCAAGCTTTGCTTCCTCAAGTTACAAATACATGTCTTTAAAATTGCAGATGCATTTTAGTCACTCCTACTAATTCGACCACATTTCAATTTAAAAGTGCATACCTAACTGTCAACAGACTAAAAAACTAAGTAAGCCACAAAGATTTGAGTATCGGGGGACATATCAAATGACAAATCATCACGAACCTGCTTCCATAGTGGTTTATGTACCCTCCCTGCAGCCAACTTGGATGCCCTCTGCAAGCTATATAATCATAGTGTTTATAACTTTATCTCTACTGAAGAGCACTACATCATCACATTATTTCCATCTCGTCAGTCAGATACAATCCAGTATAACAAAAGAAAAAGAAATGCGCCAAAGAGGCATTCAGTACATGATAACAGTCATACAACTAGAACATAGAACCTCTTAAAAAGTGCTCAATAGGTCCATACTTCGAGAACCTACTACACATCTGCAAGGAACAATGGACCTAACAAGCAACCGATTAGTTACAAACGCAGGCGAGGAGATGAACGGTACAGGAGGCTTTAGATCAGAATCTCTGGATCCAGGACATTCAGGATGCTCTGACTCTTTTGGCTCTTACTGATTATCTGGAGGATTGGGATTTAGTTGCGGAGGTAGAGCTTCAGCTTGATACACCAGACAGTCATCCTTGGCGGTTTACTAAGTCGGGATAGTATACAGTCAAATCAGCCTATAGAACATTGTTTGTTGGATCAATGTCCTCTGAGCCTGGAGATCTAATTTGGAAGACCTGGGCGCCAGAGAAGTGCCATTTTTTTCTCTGGTTGGTGGCACATGAGAGATGTTGGACTGTGGACAGATTGGCCCAAAGGAGTTTACTTCATCTGGAGCACTGTCTTCTCTGCTTACAGGAAGACGAGATCATCCATCATATCGTTTCTGGATGTGTTTTTGTAGAACGGTGTGGTTCCTTCTGTTTCGCCGCTACAGATTACCAGATTTCTCGCCCTTCCCAAACGACAAGAGATTCTTTGAATGCTGGATACAAATCATTGCTTTCTTCCCTGAGGACTTCAAGCATGGCTTGAAGTCACTGATTACACTCGGTGCTTGGATGCTTTGGAAACATTGTAACGACTGTGTGCTAAATGGGGTTGTTCCCAACATACAGCTTTGAGGGTGGTAGTCCTTGCTTTCAAAAGGTTCTGCTTGGAGTTCATGAGGAGTGTAGTCTGTGGTGCTGGGCTGGTGCTAAGGCTTTACATGAGCTCCATTGTAGGTTGTTGCCATTGGCTGCTTAGGCTCCTAATGGGTTTTTTGGTCATGTTTTCTTTCCAGCGCGTGGCGCTGTTAGCCTTGTACTAGGTGGACTAGGGGAGTTGGCTCTACCTCTCCTTTGGTTCTTTTTTCTCTATACTTAATGAAATGACACAGTTCTCCTGCGTTGTCCAAGAAAATATATATATATATATCTTAGGGATGTGCATAATCACTACATAAAGGTTGTTGACCTTTTCTGAATATTAAGTATATGTCTTCCGGTTGCCTTATTCAGGTACATGCATGACAAAACACTTACTTTAGTGTCAAATCCCTGTCGTATGAATAGTACAATCCACAAGTAGTTTCTGCAATTCTCAGGAGAGACATGAAGTATGCCTCATCCCTTCTCTGCAAGCAGATAGAGGTAGAAAACTTAAATGCAGCGACCAAGGACCAGAGAAATGCAATTGGTTGTGACCAAGCAATGTGGCTGAAATTGCACACTATGTGATAATGTTTACATACTTCCTGTGGAGTTAAGTGCTTTATAGCCTCGTTGCAGCATAAGAATTTCATTGAGTTCACATGGTACACAGGGGATCCCTGATAAGAGCCAGCATCTTTCCGAGAAGTGATAATGAGTACATAGCTTCCTGATGAAAACAAAGATTTGCATAGTGAGAGATCCATACGATAAAATTTAAATTTAAATTCCATATGACAGATAAATTAACAGTTCTACAGTGGGGGAAAACATAATTAAGACGCAAGATACAAGTTTGACTATTTCATGGTTCTGAGCAGCGCAAGGATGTCGAATTCTAGAATGAGTGGGATTATTTTAATACACAACCCTTTTTATACTATACGCCAGAGAGTACAGTTAATCCACAGAAATGGTCACGGTTTTTCGTTGGACATTCCCATTTTAGTTGATCACGGCCTGTTTCCAGCTTCTGCTGCTATGGCACTCTGCTTCACGTGCAATTTATAAAACCACATTCAAATAAAATTCCATAATAAAGTATAAATGGACATAGCTGAGAATATGACAAGGATAGCACAACAGTTCATACTATGGAAAATTTGTGGCTTAGAATATGCTACCACTTTATTGCCAAAAATGGAATCCTAAGTGCAAGAGCACTATGGCTTTAATGGAACTTTCCTTGAAATCGCAACTATACCTTACACATCAGCATATCACAACTACTTATACTAGCGGAATCAGATTCTGTGTCAACCATTTACACAAGTACTCTCTACACAGTGAAGGAATCTCACAGTGAAATGAAAAACTAACCAAAAACACATCCAGGAACCAAAATCATCGCTCAGTTTTGCCTCCTAGTATTTTTGGTTGCATAGCAGTGGAGCACAGTTTTAAGATTTTCTATTTGTTGACTGCAGAAACTATTAAATGTGTTGGCATGGCACTCAGCAGCAGGTGCACAATCGACTAAAACCACATTATCAATAGAGTTTAATGTCCGTCTAGCTGCAAAGACAGCAAGTCAGCAACACACACAGAGTAGTTCATAGATCACAAAGTAACCAAGTCCTAATTTGGAACACACTGAAATGTGAAATGTATAAAAAATGGAAGTCCATATATGATGGCAGACAATGTTCTCCATCTCGGTCACTTTGGTGTGAGAAATGGTTACATGGACAATTTTTATCTGACCTTGCACCATCTCTGTGGGTTTTTTTTTGTTTGGTTGGTGTCGCTAAATCAATGGACTGATCATTTGGCTCATTATTTTTTCTCGAACACGCACGTGAGCTGAGTATCATTATATTAAGAAGAAGACAACTCAACAGCACAATGGTGAGGAGATAAGATACACTCGAGCCCCAGCCAAACTCCAAAATCTCATCTCTTATATAGCAAGAGACACCACACTAGAGAGGCAGGGGAAAATGTCGTTAAGGACACAACGATTGCGGTGAGTCAAGATAGCCCAAGCCCCCAAGATGATGACCAAATTCAAACCTCTCAGGACCTGCCCATCAACTCTTTCATTGGTTTGAGCCCACCAGTCATCAAAGTAAGTGGCATCAAGCTGAGGGGACAAGGCTTCCAGACCAACACTCTGGAGGAGAAAGAACCATACTTGTCAATCGAAGACGCATGACACAAGCAATGAAGCAAATGCTACAGAGTTTCATCAACCTGATCATAACAAGGGACAATTCTCGGGATCGGGCAGACCAGGGCAAGCAAGGCGATCGGCAGTCTAACATCTCTTGTGGGCAACCAACCACATAAAAAAACAATACTTCCCAGGTGGCCAGATCTTCCAAAGTCTTTCCTAAGGCCTGAAGATCACAGCCCCTTGAAACAAGCCTTCATAAGTTGATTTGGCTGAGTAATTTCCGGAAGGAGTGAGAATCAGCAATTAAGGGGCTGTAGCCTGTAGGACCACACCAGAGAGGATGACCTAGAGCTGTAGATACTCAGCCAATGCACCAATAGAAAAGGCACATGGATATCAGAAACCTACGACGTCAGCGATCGTCCTTCTATTTGCAAACCTTTTGCACACCAATTTGAACAGTCAAGGAGCAGCCTGAGCAATGCTTTGACCATGGGCCATTTGTACCTCCATAAAGTATCTTGCCATCACCTACTTCTGTAGTGACAGGCATAGAGAAGAAATCTTGAACCGAAGGATGTGCCTGAATGGAAAAGGATGCCCATGGACGGCTCGGCTCCGTTTTTTGCAACCAGAGCCAACGCACCCGAAGTTCCCAACCCAAGAGCCGCAGGTTAGTTAAAACTAGTCCTCCAAGTTCAGGTGGTCTAGTGACCTTCGGGCAAGTATTCAAGCAATGTCCACCCTTGACGTCTTTCCTGCCCCTCCATAGGAATCAAGAATGCCCTCCAAATTTTATCAATGGCGACCAGGAAGAGGACAATGTGCAACATTTGCTCATTACATGTGAACATGTGTGATCCCAAGAGAAGTTTGGCACTTGGCCCTGTCTTTGGTTAGTCTGCAGAAGCGAACTCCACAGCCAGATGACTCCAAATTCATGGAGTGGTGGTGCTTAGCTATGTGCCAACTGCCAAGTTGACAGACACCATTGCAAGGGCTTCTCTAGCAGTTTCGGTGCCTTGAATGGATTTGGAAGCATAGAAATAGATGTGTTTTTTAGGGGGGCTCGCCTAATCTTAGTGCTATTATGCAGGACATTAGGGATGAAGCCAAGTTGTGGTGTTTGATATGAGCTAAAAGGCCTTAGCAAAATTTGACCATAACCGTGGTTCTTACAAGTCACTGGTCGCAGTTCCTAATATAATGAAGCGCAGTTCTCCTGCTTGTTCGAGAAAAATGTGTGAAAGATCAAGCTTAGCATTTCAAAGTATTTTACAGTTTTACTTTGTAATCTTACCTTATTAGTTATTATACTGATTACTTGTCTAGCTAGTGTAAACAGTCTAAACAGGCTCATGGTTAGTAAGTAGGATCAAATGGCACTTAGTGCGTCCCAAAAGAGACATTTGATGATATTACAGCAGAGCAGAACACTATTGCAGGCAACAAAGCAAAATACAAAAAAAGAAGATACGAAGTAGTTCGTAATTCGTGAAATTTGGTGAAGGTGACTCACCGGCAAGCAATCTTATGATGCCGACCACCCCGTATATTCTGTAAACCTTGCAGTCGCTCCCAGTCCCAGCTGCGGCTTCCTCTGCCCGCGAAAAAGACGAAGGTAAACCACACGTCCAGAACACCGCGCCGATTGACGAGTTATAACATCAATCAAAACAACACAAATTCGGAAGCACGCCACAACCCTTCGCGTCACTACACGGCTTGACCTGGGGAGAGAGAGCGGATGGAGCCGCCGGAGCGAGCGACGGCGAAGGCGGAGGCGCTGTCGAGCGAGCGGATCACGTAGCGGTCGCGGAACTCCCGCAGCTCGAGCTCGCGGCTGCAGGATCCTGGACAGAGGGGTTCCTCAGAGAGCAGCGGCGCTTCGTCGGCGTCGGCGCTCGCCATCGGCGGTGAGCCGCGTGGTGCGGAACCTGGTCTCAGTTCGGATTGGTTTGGTTGCTTGGATCCGAACCGGGGGAGAGAGCAAAACGGTTGAAGGACTGAAAGGGACGGCGTGTAAACGTGTTGCTGATCTGGTATCACATGTGGGCCAGCTCTGGATTTACTCAGTGGGCCCATGAGTAGTCGGGGAGAGGGCCAAAGTGCAGATGCGATGCGAACGGACTATCACCAGAAATGCATCGCCGGTATCCATAGTGGCCGGGGAGTTTATCTGACCCATCTATGGTCTTATTTAGTTGGCAAAATTTTTGACAAAATGCAACTGTAGCATTTTCATTGTTATTTGGTAATTAGTGTCCAATCATGGTCTAATTATGCTTAAAAGATTCGTCTCGTCCATTTCGTCTAAACTGTGTAATTAGTTTTATTTTTTTATCTATATTTAATACTTCATGCATGCGTCTAAAGATTCGATGTGACGGAGAATCTACTGTTCTTTTATAAAATTTTTTGCATCTAAACTGGGCCTGTGTTTGCATAGAGATTCGGAAAAGCTCCCACCTCTGCAAGTTAAAGGACTCCAACAAAATGTTTTTTAAAAAGCGGGCCCCAGCGCTGGTCAAACATTTTTTTTGCCTCATTGTGTCTAAGGCTGGACGAAAAACTCGAAGCTCGTTAGCTTACTCGGCTCGTGGCTGGCTCGGCTCAGCTCGACTCGGCTTGTTATGATAACGAGCCGAGCCGAGCCAGGATTTTTGCTCGTTAGCTATAAGAGCCAACTCGAGCTGGCTCGTGAGCCGCTCGCGAGCCAAACGAGCCGTAGTTTTAGAGAAAAAGTCATCATAACTTATATTAGTTTTGTATTACTTCATGTTTTGCACTTCACAAATAGATGATATGTTAGCTCATATGAATATTTTGTTTGATTTAAGGCTATTAAATATATTATTTTTATATTATTAATATTTTTATGCTTTAGATAAATATAAATATTATATTTTGTATATTTTTTTTACCTGGCTCGCGAGCCTAACGAGCCAGCTCGAGCTCGTAACGAGCCGAGCCAAGCTGGCTTTTTGGCTCGTTAAGATAACGAGCCGAGCCGAGCTAGCTCGTTATCCTAACGAGCCAGAACGAGCCAAGCCGAGCCGAGCCGTTAGCCAGCCTTAGGCCTCGTTCGTTTTGGCAGGAACGACCCGGAACGTGGCCCGTTCCAGGTGGATCAGCCGGACTCGGAATCAATCCTAGCCCAATCGAAAATGGCTGTTCGGTTAATTTAGGGCTGAATTGTAGCCGGGCCATTCCTGGCGTTTTCTCTGTCTCATTCCACAGGATCAATTCCCGGCCTCCTACCCTCAGGAAGAAAAACAGGCCCGTTTTTAGTATGCTAACCAGGTTTTAGTGAATCACTGGGATCCACTCAATCCAGCCCAGGAAGAGAAACAGGCCCGTTTTGAATACGGAACAAACGAACAAGGCCTTAATTGTGTCTGGTTCAATTCCCGCCTCAGGCATACCGCCAGCCTTACTTGAAAATTTCAGGCACATCCGTCATCCGCACCTATGTAAGACTGTCTCCAACCGTGCGACGCATATCCAAAATGAGTCCTGTACAGTGCTTTGCCTATCTGAAATTGCGCTCAAACGGATCACGCAAACATGAAACCCATTTTTGGTGCCGGCCGAAACGAGACGCAAAAAGCGTCGTCTCTCTCCACACGACGCAAACCTCCTCCGGGTGGAGCGGCCGGCGCCGGTATCCTCCTCCCAGTGGTGGTGGAGCGCACCGGGGCCGAGCTCGTCGGGGCCGAGCGCGCCGGGGCGGAGTGCGCCGGGGCCGAGCTCGCCCGCGCCGGGGCGGAGCGCGCCGGGGCCGAGCTCGCCGGGGCGGAGTGTGCCGGGGCCGAGCTCGCCGGGGCGGAGTGCGCCGGGGCCGAGCTCGCCGGGGCGGAGTGCGCCGGGGCCGAGCTCGCCGGGGCGGAGCTCGCCCGCGCCGGGGCCGAGCTCGCCGGGGCGGAGCGCGCCCGCGCCGGGGCCGAGCTCGCCGTTCTGCTTCTCTTTTGCGTCCTCGGTTGGAAAACGGAAATTTTGGCTGCCTATCCATTCTACTGTGCGTGACGCAATCTACCGAATGCGTCTCACGTTTAGGTCTTCCTCGTTGGAGACAGTCTAAGACTGTCTCCAACCGTGCGACGCATATCCAAAATGAGTCCTGTACAGTGCTTTGCCTATCTGAAATTGCGCTCCAACGGATCACGCAAACATGAAACCCATTTTTGGTGCCGGCCGAAACGAGACGCAAAAAGCGTCGTCTCTCTCCACACGACGCAAACCTCCTCCGGGTGGAGCGGCCGGCGCCGGTATCCTCCTCCCAGTGGTGGTGGAGCGCACCGGGGCCGAGCTCGTCGGGGCCGAGCGCGCCGGGGCGGAGTGCGCCGGGGCCGAGCTCGCCCGCGCCGGGGCGGAGCGCGCCGGGGCCGAGCTCGCCGGGGCGGAGTGTGCCGGGGCCGAGCTCGCCGGGGCGGAGTGCGCCGGGGCCGAGCTCGCCGGGGCGGAGCTCGCCCGCGCCGGGGCCGAGCTCGCCGGGGCGGAGCGCGCCGGGGCGGAGCGCGCCCGCGCCGGGGCCGAGCTCGCCGTTCTGCTTCTCTTTTGCGTCCTCGGTTGGAAAACGGAAATTTTGGCTGCCTATCCATTCTACTGTGCGTGACGCAATCTACCGAATGCGTCTCACGTTTAGGTCTTCCTCGTTGGAGACAGTCTAACCCCACTCCATTCTATCCTCATTCACTTCCACCAGTGAAACCCTAAATCTTAGCTTTCCTCTTGCTAGCCCACATTCTACATGAGCGGAGACGATGGATCCACCTCCATACAGCTCGGTGGGGGCTGCAGGATCGCCGTGCACGGCGGCCAACTCAATGCCGGCGGCCAACTCGGTTCCAGCGGCGTCCGCTTGCTCCCTCGGTTGCCCGACAGCGGCGGCGACGGCAGCTGCGGCAATGGCGGCGACCCACTCAGTGCTGGCCACTTCCGCTCGCCAACGGGATTGACTGGCCATGCCAGCAGCCCCGTAGGTCCCGCCGGCCCCATAGGTGCCGGCGATGTCCGCTCGCACCATGGGCTGTGTGGCGGCGCCGGGTTCACGTCGCCGCCTGGTCTGATTACCGGATCCCCACTCGACCCTCGCGGCGTCCGTTCATCCCCTGGGTTGATTGGTGCTGCCGGCAATGGTGTTACAGGAAATGCACCCATTTTCATGTCGAGAAGTGGAGCAACCGGGTCGTTTCCTTTCACTAGCCCAAATTTTAATCCAAATGTCTCGTCCCCTTTTGCAGTTCCTGGCAATGCAGCTCAGTGGATTGCACAAGATCCTGTCTCCCCTTTCCACATAAATGGGCATCACAGTCCACATATGACCCAATTTTTGATGCATCCACCTAATTTAGAGGGACATGGTAGTTCCTTTATTGCGTCACAGGTCACCCAAACCAAATCCATACCAGGTAATGAGCAGTAATCCCATTCCAGTTCTTTTTTGTGGTATTGGTTCTCTGCGTTTGGTAAAGCCCATCTAAATTCTACAAAAATCCCACTATGGATTCACATCCTTTTTTTTGTATCTGCATATCCATTTCTGTTTGACATCTTGTCGAGTTAGCTTGCTTTCAGCTTATTTCTTCAGGTTCAAATCTGTGAAGCAAAACTGTCATCCGTGTATGTTTTAGCTCGATGTTCTGACTTTTGAGCAGTGTAGAGAAAATTGTACTGGGTACTTGCCCAACGACATGTAAAATATTATTCTTTCTTCTATTGATTTTTTTTACATCTTTCAATTCAGTAGTCTCATAAGGCTTTGTTTGGGCAGCGGCAGTAATTTTAGTATGAGTCATTTTCATTCATATATGCCAATTCAGTATGTCCAATTTTCTTTCAATTCAGTATGAGTCATTTTCATTCATATATGAATGAACACACGAGTCCTCAGTATGAGTCATTTTCTTTCATATATGCCAATTTTACTTTGATATGTCCACTAATTACTATTGCATTACACTTGGAAATCAAGTGACAGTCAAGAATGCTAACAATCTGTAGAGCATAATGGCAGTACCTTAGTTGTGATAAAGATTATGTTGTGTAGTCACAACTGAGTTTTACTTCTCATGTGTATCCTGCTAGTCACACATTTGAGTACCATTTGCCATATCTGAAACCCAAAGGCTAATGCACTTTAGAAAGCACATTGGTTCATATAACTGAGCACCATCAGTTGTCTCTTTATTAGGAAACGTGTGTGAGGATTCCACCTATCTGTTGTATTTTTTGTTATTTTATTATTGTTACCAATGAGGAGCAGATGAGCTCAGAGATTGAAATGTCGCGGATCTTGTTCAGAAACTTCTTTATGTTATTAGTGGGCCACATTTGAGCAAACCCAGTCTGACTCTACAAAAATGTCAGTGCTAGGTCTGATAATAGTTCTTTAGCTGGTGCAGGCCATTTTGCTATTGGTTCTCTTCAGTCACTATTGCATCATGTCTCTTCATCTGCTGCTGGCGTCGGTAGAGTTCGTGCGACAAGCATCTGTGATGGAAGCGATCAATTGTTGTCAGCACAGTCCAGTTTAGATGGAAGCCATGTGCAAACTTGTGGTTACTCAGCGTGGAATGATGGAATGCATCAAGTCACAGCTAGCTCACCAATAGGTGTGTGTGTGTGTGTGTGTGTGTGTGTGTGTGTGTGTGTGTGTGTGTGTGTGTGTGTGTGTGTGTGTTGTTTTTTAGGATTTGAATGCAAGCACACACAATATAATGATTGAGCTTTTATGCTTTTTTTAAAACAAATCAAGAAGTAGATGATGCTCCGGGCCAGGACAGTAGTGACTCAGATACTGAGGACCCTCTGCAGGATGAACACATTGATGCTGATGCAGAGGATTCAGATGGCAGTAGTGAAGATGCAGTGCCTATAAACAGTCAGTCAACTCTACAAGGTTCTGCAAATGGCAGTAGTGAAGATGCAGTGCCTATAGATAACCAGTCAACTCCACAAGGTCCTGCAGATGAAGATGCTCTTCTTCAATACGAAATTGTCTCAATCCCACCTGGGGATGATGGCCGTGTATCTAACAAGCTGGGATACAAAAAGAGGTACACATCACATGACCTGTTATTTTCATGTACTTCATATCGAAATCTTTTATCAATCAAGCTATGTTTTAAAGGCTGGCAACAGTCTTAGATCAATATACTTGTGAACTAAGAAGGTAACCCCCAGATTAGAACAACAACAACAACATAGCCTTTTATCCCAAGCAAGTTGGGGTAGGCTAGAGATGAAACCCAAAAGAGACGAGAAACAGGGAGACACATAAAGGGACATAAAGGGCACAAGACAAAAATAGGTCACGGTTCAGGCACGTTGATTGCCAATCTCCAAGCGCTCCTGTCCATAGCTAAATCCTTGGAGATATTCCACTCCTTAAGATCTCTCTTAATGGACTCGTCCCAAGTTAGTTTAGGTCGATCTCTACCGCTCTTTACATTATCGGCCCGCTTTAGAACTCCACTACGCACCGGCGCCTCAGGAGGCCTCCGTTGGACATGTCCAAACTATCTCAACCGATGTTGAATCAATTTCTCCTCAATTGGTGCCACCCCAACCCTATCCCGAATATCGTCGTTCCGGACTCTATCCCTCCTTGTGTGCCCACAACACCAACGCAACATACGCATCTCTGCTACACTCAATTGCTGGACATGTCACATTTTTGTAGGCCAATACTCAGCACCGTATAACATCGCTGGACGAATCGTCGTCCTATAGAACTTACCTTTCAGCTTCTGAGGCACCCTTTTGTCACAGAGAACGCTAGAAGCTTGACGCCATTTCAACCAGTCGGCTGAAATTCTATGCCTAACATCTTCATCAATGTCTCCATCCTTTTGTAGCATCGACCCTAAATACCGAAAAGTATCCTTCTTGGCCACCACTTGCCCATCGAGGCTAACGTCTCCCTCGTGCCTAGTCGCGCTGAAATCGCACCTCATGTACTCGGTCTTAGTCCTACTAAATCTGAACCCTTTCGATTCTAACGTGTGCCTCCATAGTTCTAACTTCCTATTAACCCTCGCCCTACTGTCGTCAACTAGCACCACATCATCAGCAAAGAGCATACACCAAGGGATATCACCTTGTATGTCCCTTGTGACCTCATCCATCACCAAAGCAAATAAATAAGGGCTCAAAGCTGACCCCTGATGCAGTCCTATTTTAATTGGAAAGTCACTGGTGTCGCCATCACATGTTCGGACAAACGTCACCACATCCCTGTACATATCCTTGATGAGGGTAACTGTAAGGACCTTGATGTCGCCTAGAGGGGGGGTGAATAGGCGTGTCTAAAAATTTCTACACAAAACTCGAAGTCACTTGTTAGCAACTGTCGGAAGTCCCGACAGTTCAGGTCGGAACTCCCGACGTCGTCAGCAGTTCCGACGCAAACTGTCAGCAGTCCCGACGCCTATGGGAAAAGAACTACAAGTGCTCAAATGAACTTTGTGAAGCTAATAACTTACAACCCCACTTCCTAGTGGTAAGGTGAAGATGTTAGCTCACTTCCTTGATGCCAAGATGCCTCCAAACATAGATCGGGACCAAACCCTAGAATCACCACAAATCCAAGTATAGCAATGCAAAACACAAGAACACGAGTGAGACACCGATTTATCCCGTGGTTCAGCTCGCCACTAAGGCTTGCCTATGTCCACGTTGTTGAGGAAGCCACACAGGCTTTTCGGGTCTCTTTCAACCCTATCCTCGTTCTCAAGTCAAAAGAGCAATCTCTTGAGATGAGGGGTGATTTCACTAGATGATTGGGGTGATTACAAACCTCCCGGGGCTACAACACAAGTTGGAAGCTCCACGGGCGACACCTAGCCGGCTAGGGTTCCAAGAACCCAAGAGTAACAAATGCAAATCCACCGGCTTGACGAAGAAATCAAGTGCTCAAGCTTTCTTTGATGTTTCTCTCACCAAATCCCTTCTCTCAACTCAAACTCTTACAAGATTTAAAGCTAGGAGCAAAGAGGAGAGAAGAGAGAGGCTCTTGGGTGCTAGGAGGCACTTCTCTGAAGTTTTGGTCGAGTGGAATAAGTGGGCAACGGTTAGAAATGAGGGGAGAGCTATTTATACTCTTTGTAGAAATCTAACCGTTCAGATCTACGTTGGGACTGCTGACATAGATCTCGGGACTGCTGGCCTTTAGAGAAAACACTGTTCATGCAAGGTTAAAAACACTGCGCAAAGGTCAACGTCGGGACTTCCGACTTACGTCGGGACTGCTGACCGTCGGGACTTCCGACGTACGTCGGAACTTCCGACGCAGCAGTTAGCAGAGCGAGCCGATGGGCTAGCGTCGGGACTCCTGGCGAGGGTCGGGACTCCTGACCGTCGGGAGTTCCGACATACGTCGGGACTTCCGACGTCCTCAGTCACCGCACAGGCTAAGTGACTGGACGTCAGGACTCCCGGCGCAAGTCAGCACTTCTGACCGTCGGGACTCCCGACATACGTCGGGACTTCCGACACCAAAAGTCACTAAAACTATTCTATGTGCTCGTGAGGTGCTAGAGTGTCTCTCTTATAATTTAGTTTTAATACTTGAGCACTCTATCTTCCTCAAACCAACTAGATTGGCATCCCCCTTTAGTGCGGCATAGCCTAAACTCAACATCAAAAGAATATTACCATTTTAACCACTTGAGTCTTCAATGTCTTCATATGTCACTTCTTCTCAATATCACTTCATAAGGGGATGCAATCAACTTCATCTTCTCTCTTTGAGCAAGTACAGCTTGAGCATGTGACTTGAACCATTTCAACACATGTGAGTTCAATCCATGGCTTAAAGTCACTTCCACTAATGATTTGATCCTCAATACAATATGACTCCTCATGGCTCAATTAGTATCTCGACTCAATGCAAGTACTCTCTTCTTCACCTTAGCCATGGTACCTCGGTCTACAAGCCATTGCTTGCCCTTCACCTTCGCTTAGTCCCTCGAAGCCCTTTCCTTGATATCTTCACCCTATCGAGCCATACTCAGGTCACATCATATTAAGCATCAACTGAAAAACCATTTCTTCAATATTGTGATCCTTATTGCTTGAATATCTTCTTGATATGAATGTTGAGATCAATTAAGCTTGATATGTGAAATATCATATGGTTTGTCTTCTTGTTGAACCTATATATACTTCTCATTTCACAATCCACAAGTTATGCAATAAACTCAATTTCCTGTTCAACACTTTGCAAACTTTGTCAGATCTTTAATGGCGTTGTCATTCAATTCACCAAAACCCACTAAAGGGCTAGATGCACTTACAGTAACGTACTTAGTTGGGACTTTGTGCTTTTCCAAGGCCCACCACATGACATTTCTTGGTACTTTGTCATATGCCTTCTCGAGGTCAATAAAGATCATGTGCAAGTCCTTCTGCTCCCTATATCTCTCCATCAATTGTCGTAATAAGAAAATCGCCTCCATGGTCGACCTACCAGGCATGAATCCAAACTGATTTTGGGTCACATGTGTCACTCTCCTTAGGCGATGCTCGATAACCCTCTCCCAGAGCTTCATCGTATGGCTCATCAACTTAATCACACGGTAGTTAGTATAACTTTGAACATCTCCCTTGTTCTTGAAGATAGGTACTAATATACTTCTCCTTCATTCTTCAGGCATCTTGTTAGACCGAAAAATAAGGTTAAAAAGCTTAGTTAACCATACTATCGCTCTAGCGCCTAGGTATCTCCACACCTCAATAGGGATACCATCAGGGCCCATCGCTTTACCTCCCTTCATCCTCTTCAAAGCCTCTCCGATCTCTGCCTCCTGAATTCTCCTCACAAAGCGTCGATTGGTATCGTCAAATGAGTCGTCCAACTCAAGGGTATGACCCTCATTCTCCACATTAAACAGCTTGTCGAAGTACTCTCTCCATCTATCCTTGATCTCCTCATCCTTCACCAGAAGTCGATCTGTTCCATCCTTGATGCATTTTATTTGGTTGATGTCCCTTGTCTTTCTCGCGGATTCTAGCCATCCTATAAATATCCTTCTCCCCTTCCTTCGTGCCTGGCTACTGATAAAGGCCATCATACGCCTGACCTTTTGCTACACTCACAGCTCGCTTTGCAACCCTCTTCGCTATTTTATAGCCCTCGATGTTGGCTACACTCTTGTCATGGTGGAGACGCTTGAAACACTCCTTCTCCCTAATAGCCCTTTGCACCTCGTCATTCCACCACCATGTGTCTTTCGCTTCCCGTTTGCCTCCCCTACTCACGCCAAACACTTTCGAAGCCACCTTCCGGACACATGTTGCCATCTTTAGCCACATGTCGTCGGCATCTTCTCCTTCTTCCCAAGGCCCCTCGTCTAGCATCCTCTCCTTAAATGTTTGTGCTGCTTCCCCTCTAAGCTTCCACCACTTCGTTCTCGCAATCTTGGCCCGTTTGTCCCGGTGGACACGTACCCGAAAGCGAAAGTCCGCCACCACAAGCTTATGTTGAGGGACAACACACTCCCCAGGTAACACCTTACAATCAATGCAAGCACGTCTATCCTCCCTTTTTGCAAGGATAAAGTCGATCTGGCTCGAGTGTTGACCACTACGAAAGGTTACTAGATGAGATTCCCTCTTCCTAAAGAGGGTGTTCGCTATCAACAAGTCATAGGCCAGCGCGAAGTTCAAAACATCCTCCCCCTCTTGATTCCTACTACCATACCCGAACCCCCCGTGCACCCGCTCGAAACCTACATTAGTCGCACCAACATGGCCGTTGAGATCTCCTCCTATAAAGAGTTTCTCGCTGATAGGCACGGTACTAACCATGCTATCAAGATCTTCCCAAAACTGCCTCTTGGTGCCCTCGCTAAGACCTACCTGAGGGGCATAGGCACTGATCACATTCAGAGCCGAATCTCCAACTACCAGCTTGACCAAGATAATCCGGTCGCCTTGCCTCCTAACATCAACGACTCCATCCTTAAAGCTCCTATCGATCAAGATGCCTACAACATTCCTTCCCGATGTTGTCCCCGTGTACCAAAGTTTGAAGCCAGTATCCTCCAGATTAGAACATACATTCCTTTTTAGTTGTTTTATCTTTTATTCCAATATGTGCTTGAACTTTATGCTTTCCCGAGTTCATCTAGAGGTTCTCAATTTGGGTTGACAAGCCAACCCTAGGCAATGCAATGATGAACCTAAGGTATTGCTTGTTTGGTACAGAACAACAAATAGTATAAACTTATAGGCGGTCCTTACAGTACTATTTCCTAGTCTGTTTTACCTTTTTTTCCCTTGTTCATTTAAGTGATTGATGTTGATGCTTTTGTGCATTATCATTGATCCTTTTTATTGGTTTCATGTGTTGGACTAATAGACTTATAGACTAAGTGATTCTTGAATTCTTTATTGGTACCAATTTTTTAACTGATCTTACATCATTCAAAAGCTAAGCCCTGTCTAGCAAAGCTATTCTGTATCATGAATAACGTGAATTTTTAAATATTTTTTTTTCATGTATGCTCTGCCGTCAGACATAGGACACATATGATCTGCCGTTATATCACATTATCATGTATTTTTTCTATACAAATTAACCTGTTCTAAGTAGTAAGCATATACTCTAGTTTGACAGTTTTAAGAGTTATATAGAAGCTTTTAGTGTTAATCACAGTTTGCAATTTTTAAATGTTATAGAAGGTTTCATTTTCAATCACAGTGATCAATTAGTCTAGCTCTACATTTTATTCACAAAGAGACTGAGGAAGCTAGGATATAATTTTGCTCTACAGTATGGATATGATCATTCTAATTGGCCAAATTTGTTATCACTGATTGAATCATCTTTCTGAATGAATAAGTGAAGCCTCAACTAATAATGACTCAGTCTTACTGTACTCCCATGTACCAAATTCCTAGATGAATGTACTGCTTCTCCAAATATTCTGTTCTATGGTTGAAAATTATCATCTTATATATGGGACCTGTAATATAATTCGAAACATCTTTTAGTAACATTTATATTCTTTTCCGTGAACTGTCAAGTAGTCATCCTTCTTGTGTATCAAAACATTGTGCAATACAATTGAAATGGCAACAGATGTAGTGACTGCAATGAATTGATAGCGTTGGCCACTATGAGAACCTGGAAAAGGTATTTAATACTATTGTCTTACTGGCAATTCAGTACAATGTGCTGCTGTATCAAAAGAAAGCTTATAAGATTATGTTCTCCAGCTGTTTAGCTTTAGCCTTTTCTTTCTTATACGCTGATCTGTCATTTAGACTTTTGATTTGATTACATTGTTTTTTTTTCCTGATATAATTGTGTCATCACCATTAAAAATCAAAACATGTCGGAAGGATTGATAAATTCATCATGAGTTCTCTTTTCTAACTATCCCAGCAACAGTTAGAATTTAGAAAGCAAAGATTGATAAAATCCATCATGAGTTTCTGCTCATTATGACTTTTTTATGCTGACTACTCGTAGGGTAAGGGTGCCAAAAGGTGTCACTATCCCTAATGAGAGACCCCCAAGAGCAATAGGTACCATTGAAAAGGCAATGAGGAATGCTAAGAATAGGAATGGGAAGCCCATCTTTGAACCAGTCCTGGGAATGAGGAATGCCTTTTACTCGATTATACGAACCATGCACAATTGTTGTATCCCGTAGCCTTGAAATGATATTTGCTCACCATTTCAGATCAGTGCAAGGCAATGACTAAAGCTATCAGAGAGGTGTTCCCAGAAACTAATCATTTCTGGTGTAAGTGGCATGTCTTCAAGGATGCTCCACAAGAGCTTGGTCCAGTGTACCGTAGGAATGGTCCATTTAGAAGAGAATTTCACTATGTTATAAATGAAATGTTAACTGTAGATGAATTTGAAAGGGCTTGGGATGACCTGTTGGAACGCTATAATCTACGCAACCACCCTTTCATGGAGAGGGCTTATGCCAAGAGACAAAAGTGGGCAAAACCATGGGCAAAGGACAAGTTCTGTGCTAGGATGGCTAGTACCCAGAGGTCCGAAAGTGCAAATAGCATCCTTAAGAAGGTTGTCCCAAGAAATTCCTCCATGAACCGATTTGTTGAGCAATACCAAAAGCTTCTGTTCATGCGTGCTAGTTCTGAACAAAAGGCAGAGCACCAGACTAAACAGGTAGTGCTGCATTTTCGTGTTTTGAATCATGTTTAAAATATTTATTTATCTATACCATTGTTTTTTATTCAGTTTTAAAATACTTGTGCCATACCACTGTTTTTTATTTAGGCCTAAAATACTTATAACGTTTCTTATTACCTGACATGCATTTTAAACTCTACATTTATAGTTTGAGCTTCGCGCCAAGAGGGTCTATGCCATAGAGAAGCATGCATTTAAAGTCTACACAAAAAACTGTTTTCAGTTGTTCAGGGCTGAAGTTGACAAGGCGTCTCAGTATGGCGTTGTTCGGCATGACTCAGGCAACACCTTTAAGGTTACTCATAACAATGCAGAGATAAGGAAGGATTGGGCTCGAAGTGTGTTCACTGTAGTAGTTGAGAATGATGGTGGAAAGTACTCATGTGAATGTGGTTTGTATGAGCACTTCGGAATGTTGTGTTGCCATGCTATCAAGGTAAGATGCATCTAGCAAATGCATCCTTTTTTTTTTGGTATATCATAATATTCAGCTGGTAGCTCACCTAATTCCAATTTCATGTTAGGTATTGATCCACTCTTCTATAACCAAGATACCAGAAGCGCACATCATGAAGCGGTGGACTCGTAGTGCATGTGACTTTGAGTACGCTGATGACATTTCTGGAAGTGGTCTTGGTCATCTTGAACAAGGCGTTTTATATATGAATGCCCTTGATGTTGTCCACACAGTTGGTAAAGATTCAAAGTCAGCTGGAATTTTGATGAAATACCTAACCATTGCACGCAAAGAGATCAAGGATTTGCAGGAGGAACAAATGAAGGAAAAAGGATATGTGGAGTCATCTAGGTATATTTCATGTGGTACTAGTCAAGCTGAAGATGGAGATTTATCTGGTTATGATTCTGATGGTCAGCCTATCACTAGAAACAGGTATGGTGCTTCTGGATCAAGTGCCTACATGAGTGACCAGGACATTCAAAACATTCAAGCTCCGAATGTCCCTCCAAAGAAATCAGGGCGCCCAATAGAAACAAGGATTCCAAGGATGTTTGAGAAGTGCAAGAAGGGCTATAAAAGGTCATCATCATCACGAAATGATGAAGGCTTTTGTGATCGGTGCAATGAGGAAGGCCATATGCGCCATGCATGTAAGCTGAAACCAAAGGGTGCAACTAAGAAGAAAGCAACAACAGCACTAAAACCAAAAGTCCCAAGCAAGAAGAAAGCAGCAGCACCACCACCACCACGTAAGACACCCAAGAAGATGTAGATCTAATCCAGCTATACTGTTTTGTGGGTCTAGTTCAACTATTTTGAGATGTTCCATTATTCTACCCTTTGTTTATGTTATGGATCCAATCCAGGCGTCCAGCCATTGAGGGTGACAACAATCAAGCTGTATTTTGGCATAATTACAATGATCATTGTAATTGTGTTGTAAAGACTATTCTCATTTCTATTGAACTTTAGCTAGTCCCTTCCTAGCCTATGCACTAAATTGCATGATGTATTGAAATTTGAGCAAGCCATTAATTTACATCTACGTTACTTTCTTGTCTTTAGGTCTCACCCAGCCGTGATGGGGCTCCAGATATCGTGGTCACTTTTACTACTTTCTTGTCTTCATGTCTTTGTTAAGAGCAATATATTATCAACATTAATAGTGGTAGTGTTCATCGCTTGAGTGGTGTTGTGCACTAGTCCACGAAAGCTGTAGCACTGCCCCTCATCGCCGGCTACACAATCCACACAGCCATTCTATTTGGATGGGAGGGAGGACTTGAGGATGAGAAAGCTAGATGACAAGTACAGAGAGGAATGGTAGTGTTGCATAGTGCACAATGAACCATACGTTTAATGGAGAAAAATCTAGGGGCTTTATTGAAATGTCCTTGTCCTATTTGGTTTTCCAATTTAGTCTATCTATATATATAATCGACTGATTCTTGTAAAAATTATATATATATATATATATATATATATATATATATATATATATATATATATATATATATATATATATATATATATATATATATATATATATATATATATATATGATTTATGTTTTAAGATTTACCGTGAGAAGTACTTTCATACTATATAATTTAAACTACAAGGACTTTTTGATTGTATGGTCAAAATTAGTATAGTTTCACTTAGAACAAAGTACATGTAATTAAGAACGGAGGGAGTACTAGCGTTTAGGTGGTCCATATGCGCTAAGCTATGGCACTTCCTCCTACCAGTCATTAAAATACAAAATAAGCACCGAGTATTAACTACTCATGGATTAAATTCTTCCAACATAGAAATTCTCAATCTATTGGTCAAAATCATAGTACATACTAGTTAGAAGACCTAATCCTAATGTAGGTTGAAGGCAAGGTGTTTAAATCAGTACATTATGGTGGCAGTTTTCACAAGCACTGCCACTGAATTGGTACATTGTAGTTGCTAATATAAATAAACTCATCAGCAAAGAATATATTAAAAAAATCCACCGAACTAAAAGAGACTTGTTTGGAAAGTTGCTAGTTCATTTTCATGGTGTAGTCAAAGAATTGTCGAGAAGAGGTACGTCCTTTGAGTACATAAATACAAGTTAATGTTCACAAAGAATAGGCTAATAATTGTCGAAGAATTGTCAAAGAATTGTCGAGAATAGGCTAATAATCTCGAAGAGGTACGTCCTTTGAGTACATAAATACAAGTTAATGTTCACAAAGAATAGGCTAATAATTGTCAAAGAATTGTCAAAGAATTGTCGAGAATAGGCTAATAATCTCGAAGAGGTACATTACTAAAACATGATCACAATTGTACCAAATTTGCTAGTTAATGTTCATGGTCTAGACGTGTGTAACACCCCTGAGTGTTAAGCATGCATTAACATCCCAAAGCATGAGCATTAGCATCACATACATGTTCATCATCACATGCAATATAAGTTGAAATTAAATTGAAGTGTGAAAAACATCGGTTTGAACCCTAAATTATTGCATTTCCTTGCTAAGAGTGGTAAAACTTGTTGGGCTATAACTTTAAATGACTTAGAATTAATTAGCATGATTCGAATATTGGAAATAGATTCTTTCAATAATTTCACTGAACAAGAGGCAAACATC
Organism: Saccharum hybrid cultivar R570; assembly: GCA_038087645.1. Taxonomy (NCBI): domain Eukaryota; kingdom Viridiplantae; phylum Streptophyta; class Magnoliopsida; order Poales; family Poaceae; genus Saccharum; species Saccharum hybrid cultivar. The sequence continues at coordinate 810,978 of JAQSUU010000043.1, read as the reverse complement.
TTCTAATCTACCAATTATTATATCTATACAGTTCAATGTTTAGATATCATCAGGCGATTCGAATTTATGAAACACAAAGCACATTGCAGAAAATAAATCATAAATCCAGAGAAACCTAAGAAGGAATTTTGTAGAAAGGAGGCACATGAACGGAGGAATCTGGAAGGAGTTCTAGAAAAATACTGCAGGTACTGGTGAATAGGTCATTCTCAGTTACTCCTACATCAGCACTATACTTGGCAGCGGGGAGTTCTAGAAAATCCAAAATATCTGAAAGAAAGTCCTTCTCAAATATCTTGCAGACAAGTGGAGTAGTCTGGAATAAATAGAACAGGTGAATCACAAAATAAGTAAAAAAAAAGGTAACAGAGGGAAATTCAAAAGTACATATAGGTAGACAATACCTTAAATGAATTGTTCGATGTAGTAGAAGAACCATTGCAGCAGTACAGTGTCATCTCACGGTCAAGGCTAGTAGTTGCTCCTCGATTCGTGTAATGGATGACTGAGAAACATTGCACAAATCAGACAAAGATTTCGAGATCCCAATGATAACAGAACTACAATTCTGCAAGGCAGATGATATAATTGGTGCCAAAAGATTGATGGATGACTGATAGTCCTTCATAAAGGACTGAAACTGATTGGTGAAGGACTTTATGCTAGAGACTACATGAGCAATCTTCAATTCAAGTGTGCGAATCTTTGAGTGGCTGAGTTCATGGATTTCGACAGCAAAAGTGTCCTCAAGAAAGTTCTTCAATGATATTAGTGCTTTGTGTTTAGCAATTGATGAATTTTGAGGATCATCGCCAAAGAATAAATACTGATCATTGGGAAGAACAGATAAAGTGGGATGAGGGATATTGCTAACATTCAAACAGATGATGAAATTGTTCTTCCCAGGAATCGACTCTTTCAAAACAACTTCAGGTGCATAGCCACCAAGTACTTCAATCAGCTTGTCTAGGTGCCTAAACAAGATGATTTGCAGCTTCATTGCAACTACCATGACCAAATAAAGCCGACCAAGTAATGTGCTGTAAAATTAAACAACAGAGAGAGAAGATAAATATGTGAAATGGAAAACTTGTAAAAATAAAACCAAGGCAATACATCGACTACACTAACGTAAAAAGAAAGGGGCTGTCGTTAAGGCTAAAAGGTAAAATCAAGAGTGCATAGACTAAAGCAAATAAATAAATATAACATAAAGGTTAGTGTACTTAAGAAAAAAAATGAAACGGTTGAGTTAGTGCTAAGAACTGGCTGGTGATCTGGCGTGATTAAATAAAAATCCAATTAATAACAAACAAAACCATAGCATGTGCTCCTGTTAGAAAGTGAGTTGTACTAATAAGATTTATTAAACAAACAATTATTAAATACTAAAGACACTACTACAAACGAAATTATATAAGTACAGAGGATGACTGCTACTTAAAAAATATCACCAACTCTTTATAAGACCCGGCTGTAGCATGAATACTGCTAACTAAGTAAATACAGTAGATGCGATTTTGTTAATCTATATATAATATTTTAATTACAAACAAACATAGTTAAGCTAGCAATAGGGGCGGATGTACTAGATGCAAGTTGGAGCGTTGAATAGAAGAACATAAATGAATTAAACAAGAACAAAAGGATTAAAGAAAACCCTATCAGGAAAAAAAAAACGTACCTCAAGTAATAGATCCAGTACCAGGAGTGAATATCTGAATGGGGATTAGCAGATAATCACATATAATCAACCAAGCGTAGGAAAGGCTGTTGAGAGAACAGCAGATAAGAAAATCAAAGATGACGAAAACGAAATCGAATCAAGCAATGGACGACAAAGACTGTGCAAATGAGGGCGGCGGCAGAGAGTAGAGGAGAGAGATGAATGGAGAAGAGAGAGATTGGGGAAGAGAATCGTCGGCGCAGAGGAGCTGAGAGAGATTGAGAGAGAGAGCAGCGGCGGCGGAGAGGAGCTGAGAGAGATTGAGAGAGAGCGGCGGCGGCGGAGAGGAACTGAGAGAGAGATGGGAACAGTGCCGGTGGATCTCAAAGAAATCATAACTCTATTGGACTTGAATGGGCATGTCCGTGTCCGTGCGTGAACGAGGCAAGTTTCTCAGGCAATTTTGCTCTATCGAGGCACAAACAGAGTTGACTCTGTGGACCCCATCCAAATTTATATATTAGCAGTGTCAGAATTTTTGCACGTATCTCGATGGAATCAAGTGCATGCGAGCAGTTGGATAAACCCCGCAGCCGCTACGGGTAGAGGAATTTTTCCTCTGGACTATGGAAGCGGCTAATGTACGGCTGTGCATGCAATAAGCCGGCCGCACGCACGTTCTAATTATGGAACCAAAAACTACACTTTCCGTCATGGGTAGATGGGGAGGCAGCGTCCGTGCGCGCGCGGGAAGCGCTGCAGCGTGCACGCTTCGCGCTTTCTGGGCTTGAGGCCAAGCCCACGCCCCACATGGAAGCTTCGCCTCCTCTCCCCTATTTTGCTTTTTCCTTTCAACACGCAAATCAGAGGGCGTCCAGGACGTCACCGCCACCATCGAGCGTCCGGCCGATTCTAACAAGGCAGGTCAATTCATCCAAACAGCAAGTACGTACAAATATGCAAGAATATGATACTATCATCTACAATACTATCATCTCAGACACCAGAATTACATAATGATCACAAAAAAATGGAACCAATTGATCTGTTACTAGAAGCAATTCAGTTTTGCACCACCTGATATCAGATCTGTTACTAGAAGCAGATCTGCATACCTGTTAAGCAATTCAGTTGTTTTGCATAAGCAATTCAGTTCAAAAAAAAGTACTGCAGTTCCTGCCGCTTACTGCATAAAAAGATCTGATCCTACATGTTCCTACTGCTTAGTATAGATATACATCTTAAACCTTCTTTTGTTAGCTGATGCACATGGTTACTCCTACTGACATCATAACACGTTCATTTGATGCTTTGATGGCCTCACCCTGCAATGCAATAGAAGTACAGGATAAGCACATAAGTAGATCACAGTGTGAACTGAGGGAAAAATGACCGAGCATCAAATTTCAACTTTCTCCAAAAAGGAGAAAACACAAGGACAGTATATTCTTCAATTCAGTTCTTTTGCATCACTTAATATTATATAGTACTGCAGTTCCTATTGCATAAGCAGATCTGACATAACTGATAATCAATTCAGTTTTTTTGCATGAACAATTCAGTTGTTTTGCATAAGAAATTCAGTTCACAAAAAATAGTACTGCAGTTCCTACTACTTACTGTATAAGCAGATCTGATCCCACATGTACCTACTACTTACATTTCACCTGACCCGACATGATGCATATGTTAAAAAAATAGAAACCATAAGTTATTTGATAGTAGTAACATTCTTGCTTAAAATAGAGGTGTCTATGTTGCCCAAATCAGTATCGTACTTGATGTCTTGTGTTAAAATAAAAAATATCATTGTACTAACACATTATCTTTTCATTGTAGGAGATAGAGACACAGAGTAGCACACGCACTATGGACTTGAATCGCCCTCCACCAGAATTTGACTATGATTTCTTAGATGCAATCTTTCAAGATCCAACAGATGCATGTGATCCAATATTTTGCATTCAGCAACTACCAAACCAACAGGATGTGCCTACTGTGAGGCTATTGCTTGAAGCAGCAAGAATAGAGGATGTTCCTGGCCCCTCTAATGGTGATGATCAACTTGCTGCTGGTAATGGTACAGTGCAAATTATTCCTGATAAACTTGGTGAAGAGGTCATGTCCACACCACAAATACCGTTCATTGGACAGACATTTGGTACCCAATTGAAGCGAGGGAGTATTACAACATATATGCTAAGAGAGTAGGTTTCTCTATCCGTACATGCACCTCGTATAGAGCTGTAGTTGAGTGTGGATGATAGCTTTTTTATTTTCTTAGGCTTTTGACATGAATATGGTGTCACAAAAATGTTTAAAGGCTTTACCTGTTATAAATTCAGCTTGCCTTTTCAATCCTTCACTTCATTGTGTTTGTGAGTTACCCACTTATACAGTAGAAGCTTGCGTATATTAGGGATGTCACTCTCCTTGAAGTATTGTATTGAATGTCCATTCCAATATTCAGCATGCATCAATATATGGAAACCGCAATCATGACTGCAGAGATAAGAAAAAGTATAGAACTCAGTGCAGATAACAAATCTGACTATGCAGAAAAGGGTAAAAGCAGAAAACTACTAGTTGGACTGGATTATAACACCAATATCGACAAGTTCATAGTTGTATATGGGCTTCTTTGCCTCATATTTATATTTGGTCTAAAGTTATTTGATTGTCCCTATCAAGATGTTGCAGCAATCGAAGAGAGCTTCATCTTCCAGAGTTCTCATTAAATCTAACACCTCAAACCTTTTGTTTCGTAGGTTCAGGACAAGCAAAAAGTAGTGTCCTACTTGTGTTGCAGATTTTTCATCTCCAAGCATTTTAAGCACAGAGAACCCCACCTATGTTGGGTTGGTTATTATCAAAGCATGTCATTAAGGAAGAAAAAAATCATGCATGACGAAACCTAAAATAGATGTGAAGATATAAACTTACCATATGAGGATGGTTTAAATGGTTTTTTGAAGGCCAGAATACACGTGTGACCTCTGTCCTAGCTAGGTCACCCTGCTGCATAAAAGTCTGAAAAACAGCAGCAAAACTGCCTTACCAAATTAAGAAAATTGCTAATAGAAATATGAAAAATTACCTGGTGCTAAAAGAAGAATTACTTCTATACAGATTTACAGTACAAGAATAATAGAAGAAACTATGACCTAACCGAAGCCCGCAGCTGACCATATATATGAACTAATCAGTTCCTAAAATATTAAAATTCAGTGTTCATGTATTGTATTTTGGGCAAGCTATTGTTAGTTGCCAGGAAAGAGAGAAAAAGGCAGCAGCAAAACAAAACAAAAAGTTGCAGTAGTGGTACTAGGCGCTGCCAATGTGGCTTTCAACACTAACGTATTCTGCTGCTATGCTTCTCAGTAAAAAAGCAAGCTGCACCTCACCTCTATATGCATGTTTGTGTCTAACAGTCTAAGCATTATGATTGCAGGGTGTTGCGGCCTAGCTAGAACTTATCGCATATATATGCCTGTAGCTTAGCTTACCCAAAATATGTTTAGTATATTGTCTCTTATTACTAATACTCCTACCAATCAAGGTGTGATGTACAGGTCAACATGTAAAACCTATAGCACCAGCAAAACTGTCTTACCAAATTAAGAAAATTGCTAACAGAAAAATGAAAAATTACTTAGTACTAAAAGGAGAATTGCTTCGGTACAGATTTACAATAGAAAAAATAATGGAAGAAAAATAGAGCTAACGGATTAGGTGGACGCACCTTAGGAATCGCCGAAGACGATGAAGCAGCGTGTTGCTGTCCTCTACCCATTGCCTAACACAAGCAGCACTTAAAAACCATGTTGGATGAAGGGTTCAGCTCATTTGGCATAAAATATAGGTAAAATCAATAGGATAGACAAAGAAGTTCAATAATTTCAGAAAAGCAGTTCAATAATTTCAGAAAAGCAGTTCACAAATTTCAGAAAAGCAGTTCAGTACAAAGTACATTGTAGGCTGCCATTCAGAGTACACATTTCAGAAAACCAATGATTGAAATAATGTACCTATTTCATAGTACACAGTTCAGTACAAAGTACACTGTAGGCTTAAAACAAGAAGGAAAATAGCAAAATACAACTTGTGCTGAATGCCTCAGGCCACTTTCGGCCAGAGCAAAAACAAAGCATTGGTTTGGACAAAGGGAGATGAACTTCTAGTATCATGCACATGCAACATTTCAGGTTTATCAGTAATTACATGGACTAGATTTATCATATAATGCAACGTAAAAGAGTCGAAAGAGCAATAACTTAATTCTGTGAAATCATCAAGACATGGAGACATGGAGTAATGGATAGGGAAGGACAAAATTAGCAAGCAGCAGGTGCTAGCACTGCAACCACCAAAGACAAAAAAAACAAGTTCCATATTTATGGGTAGTACGTATTCGAAGCTTAGTCTATGCCAAAGCCAATAAGGATGTACTCCCTCTGTCCCTAATTAAGTGTCGTTTCCGGTTTTTGTGTCCACAAGTTTGACTCGATTTGTAGAAAATACGTGCAACATTTGTGTCTCCAAATAAATTTATTAAAAAACTAGATTCAAAGATCTTTCCAATGATACTAATTATATACCATAAATATTAATATTTTTTAATATATATTTAATTAAAGTTGTTTCTTGGGAAGCGTAAAGCGACAGATATTTAGGGACGGACCGTCTGCAGTCGTCCCCGAGGTTGCACTTCAATATGTAGGAGCAGCAGCAATTACATAATGAATCGAGTGAGAGCTCACACAGATCGAGTTTGAAGGGGACAAAATAGAGCAAAAAATTGGCTCTGCCTGTTGCCAAACGAACGAGCTAACTCACCGAAATCACATATGCTCTAGAAGCGGCTCGGATCTACACTAGGAGAGAAGCAAACCGAGGGATTGTTGTGCAGACGCTGCGATATTTGCCACCAAACCAGAGAATCGAGTTAGAAGGGAGACACTAATCAAACCAGTGGAGGACGAGAAGATGGAGCACAAATACCTCCTCATCGGTGTGTCCACTGGCGCAACGCTGCCTAGGCTACCTCAAGTGGACGGCCCACCCAACGAACCATGGAATCAGAAGAGCTTCGAGTTAGATGGGGAACAAATCCAAATCGAATTGTGTGAGGTGGAAGCATTGGGGCAGATCCAACTTACAGGTGAGCGCGGCGGCCCCTGTGCTCCTCCTAGATCCAGGTGGCCGGTGGAATCCACCGGTCACCGCGGAAGTCGCCGCGGGCGGCTTCTCGACGAGAGATGGAGAAGAAGGGGGCGAAGAGAAGAGGAGGCCGCGCAAGTCCCAATGTTTGGACAGTAATATCTCTCCCCCTCTCTATGACTCCTGGATCGGGCTTTGCAGTTGGGTGGGAAACACCAGCGGCCTTGGATGATCGATCGACGGCGGAGTCAGCGTGCGTGTGGATGGACTAATGGACGCACGGATGAAAAGAAGTCTTTACCTATAGATTATGCCATTTCGGTCCTTAATCTCAATTCAAGTCTAAGATCCACACGGGTCTAAACCCATACCACATGCCAAGATATGACTGAATTATTTGAGCCATACCCCATATCAAGATATGACTGAATTATTTGACGTAAAGGATTAGATGAGGTTTTATGAAAATAGATTAATATTTACAAACCTATAGTTATTTTTTTGAAACTATCATTTTTGTATGGCAGTATCAACCATGGGAGTTACAAAAGGGTAACTCCAGTTGATTCAAGAGACTATCGATTCACAGGCGAGCACCCACACGGTTAGGGTCAAGCTTGAAGGCTTGCTTGCTCGTGGAGGAATGAGAATCCAAGGACTCACCTCAGTGGGGACATAGGTTGTCAGAAAAGCAACCAAACCTCTAGGATAAATCTTGTGTCTCTTGCCCCATTTGCTTTGCTCTCTTCTACGCTTGTCTTTACTTTGATCATCTTTGTGTCTGTGTAGTTGCTAGGGTAGCTCTCCTAATCGAGTAGTGTGTTATTATTCGAGTAGTTGCTTATCTTGTGTAGTTCGTTTAGTTGTTTGACTAGTCTTGAGTAGCTTGTGTGCTCTCGTAGTAGTTGTAATCCTTGCTACTAGACTTGATTAGGATGTTTGCATTGAAGTGAGCTATGTTAGGCTTGTAGAGCTGCAGTGGCTATTAGGATTATCTCTTTTACTAATCCTTGCTAGTGTCTTTGTCCCTGAAGGGAATTTTTAGTAGGCTATTCACCCTTCTCTCTAGCCATTCTAGATCCATTTGGACGCGTTGAGATGGGCCAAGATAGAGAGGCATAGGAGGTGAAAATGCATATGGTCCCTAAGTGGGATTGGGTGGACTAAATGACAATACAATTAAGGAACTAACATATTTCATGAGAATTGCAGGTGTTTAGTCCCATGTATGTTCAAATGAAGCAAATGACATGCAAATGAGAATTAATTCCAAGGCATATTGATGAAATGCATTGGTGACAAGCATGTGGTGAATATGATGAAAGAGATATGGCTTGGTGGTTATCTGTTGTTCTCTCATATGAAGCTTGGTCATATGATGCAATATGGAATTTGGGTTTCATGACACATGAATTGGCAAGCATGTGTGCTAAGTAAAGATGAGACATACTTGATTGCATATGGTATGTTCTCACTACACGAAGCTTGCTAGTTCAAATTGAGTAGAAGACAATAATGTAAATGAAATGAGTTTCATTGTATGCTTAAAGTTGATTCAAAGCAAACTATGACTTGATGGCTTGATAGAATGAAGAGAGCAAGGAAAGGTCTTCGAGGGACTAACTGAAGGTGAAGGGCAAGCGACGACTTGGCGACTGAGGGACCAAGGCCAAGGCGGAGAAGAGATAATACTTGTATTGAGCCGGGGTATTAGGCAAGCTATGCAAAGTCAAGTTGATGTGGAGGATCAAATCATTGACAAATTAGTTGGAAAGGTGATTTTTGGATAAAAGGTGTAGTCTTGATGAAATGGTCGGAGAAATCCAAAGTCATAGCTCAAGGTGATTCAACTCAAGGCAATGAAGGTGTTGGAAACCCTAAAATGGTTAAAACCGAGAAAGCAAAATCAAATGGTTTAGCCTCTCAATCTCTTGTTCTTGATCCTTTTGCCTTCTCCATGAGCTCGAGCATACTAGCTACATAACATCCCCTTAGTCCTAGAACAACTCGACATCTTGTTTTTTAAGGAGTCAAACTTTTTAAGTTTTAACTAGATAGAGAATATTATTTACATTTCTATCTCGTAATATGTTTATTATGAAAGTATGTTCTATTATTAGTCTAATGATACTTATTTTGTATCTTAAATATTAGTATGTTTTTATATATATTTGGTTGAACTTAAAACTCCTCGAAAAGTAAGATATGTACTACGTAGTTATTTTAGGATAGAGGTAGTATGTATTTTTTCTTAACATTTTTCTAACCCTAGAGTTGTATTCTTTTTAGAGGAGGGCTATACTTGTTTAGCCAGGTATAGGTAGGGATGAAAATGGACATAATAAATCCCGTCCTATTCCATTTTCTATTTTTGTTTCATTCGTTTTCATATTTACAAAAAATACGGGAACGAGACAAGAATGGTAGAAGGGATTTGCCGCTTGTTTTTGTGGAGTTTTCAATCTATGTGGAATATGTCTAAGTGTCTAACAAGTAAATGTCTTTTATGCTAATGCTAATATACCTACTAATAACTAAGTATACATGTAAACATGTTGAGACACATGGTATGCAAGTGAATATTAGATTAATCTTGATGCATGTATCATACATGCATATTGAGAACATTAGATCATATCATCCTAACTTAATTTTTCGATTCTTCGTCCATGTTTGTTCATTTTCGAATGTCCATCGATATAGGCGGATTTGTCCGCAAACTCACAAATAGAGTTAATTTTTGCCTCCATGCCACTTACATCCCTTTTCAAATATCTCGATTTTGTTTTCGTCCTGTCTTTTTAAAACCCCATCCTCTTTCCATTAGAAATATACAGAAACGAAACCAGAAATAGGTTTTGTCCATTTCCATTTCTATTTATGTATTATAGCGAAATCGGAGTAGGACGTTACTCCTTTCTTCTTTCGCTGCTCTTTCCCTCCAAAAACAGAGACCGATAGCATACGAGGGAGAAAAAAAATGGGAGGGAAAAGGGCTTCGATCCTAGCCATTGCTGGTTCCTTGGCGGCTGAGATGCTGCTGCTGCTTTTGCTGCAGTAGTGATTACTGTTGCACCCGATCCTGCTCCCTACGGCCGCGTTCACTTATCATGCATACCCAAATTATTTCCTCTTTCATCTATCACATTGAATCTTTAGATGCATGCATGAAGCATTAAATGTAGGTAAAAAAATAACTATTTGCATAGTTTGTCTGTAAAGTTCGAAACGAATCTTTTGAGTCTAATTAATCTATGGTTGGACAAATTTTACCAAATAACAACGAAAAGTGCTACAATAATTTTTCACCCAAATTTTCTCAACTAAACACAACGTGGCAGCCAGTTTGGGAATAAAACCGGTCGTACTTCAAGGCTGATTTGACCTCTCATGAAGGCTACTCCAGCCAATCAAAGGCTGAACCTGTACCTAACATAAATAAATGACCAAACGAATCTCCCAATGATGTTCGGCTGCCTGTTTCGGCAGCGCGGCAGCTGCAAACTTTCACTGTAGCCACAGTATTTACTCCGTAGCGCCTTGCACTGTCCACCGCCGCCGCAGCAGCAGCAGCTGCGAAACCAAGCAGCCGAATCTTGGCATCATCTTGCGGTGTTTCAACAAAAAAAAAAAAAAAGAAAGAAAGAAAGGCTGTGTTAAGTTCCAAAAAAAACGTACTATTCCAAAAAAAGATTTCCCGTCACATCAAATTTATGATACATGCATAGAGTACTAAATGTAGATGAAATCAAAAACTAATTGTACAGTTTGGTTGTACTTTACGAGACGAACGTTTTGAACCTAATTAGTCAACGGTTAAACACTATTTGCCAAATAAAACCAAAACATGCTATAATACTTTTTTTACCCTTTTCAGGAAACTAAACACACCCCAAGAAAGATTCTGAGGCAAAAGCCGCCAACGCTGAAAGGCTGCAGCCGTGCAGCAAGCAAAAGCAGCACTCCGTATACGGAGTACACGCACAAGTAGTGCGTTGCCCATATTATTATCAGTTTATATATACCACTCAAATAACCAAAAAAAACATTTTCATCATTATAATAAAACAGCCAAAAGAACACAAATTCCTATTAAGAAAACCAAACCTCACTTAACCCACCGTTTTTGAAAATAAAGAAAATACCACAAATTTAGGCGGATCAACATAAATAAATCACAAGACTTTACGCCCACGTTAATCAGTCCATAATGAGCGCATAATAAACGGCACCGCCTCCCAGCATCAGGAAGCCAGGAAACCTCCTCTCCTGTCTCCTCTCTTCTCCCTCTACCCCTGGCTTCTCTTGGGCTCCTCCCCGTATCCCGGGGCTACCAGTCCAACGCGCGCAATCGCACTGAACCCTACCTATCCCACCCACCCGTCCCCGCAGCCGCGCCCCGCAATGGCGCGCGGCGCGGCTAGAAAGCGGCGGCGCGAGTCGTCGCCCCCAGCCGCCGCCGCCGCGGCAAGCGACGGGAGGAAGCTCCTATTCGGCGAGGTCGTCGAGGTGAACGCCATCCGCACCGCCGTACGTTTGCGATGAGGTCCACCGCATTGCGGCTTAGGGCGATGGTCCGCGGGTGATGGGCTGGGTGCCTGGGTTTTTTATTTTATTGGGTTTCCAATGTTTGAGGTCACCGCCCCTGATCAGGGGCGATTATCGGTTAATCTTGATACCGAGCATTGGTCGTTCCGCGGCCGGGGATGATCGCGATGTATCCGGATGGTTATTGGTTAGGAATAGCATGCTTTTGTTAATCTGGGGTGAAGTGGGTGCTTAGTTACATATTTACATGTATTCTTTTTAGTTGTTCTTCGGAGTTTATATTGGGTGGTTGGAGTGACCTTATCTTCCTCATGCGGAAATGCTGACAAGATTAGTAGAAGGTTCTGCCACATAGACGGCTGTCAAGTCGCAACAGCGATACGGCATTGAGCCTTCTTTATGCACGTGCAAATAGTTCAGAATCTTGGCTTCTCGCTTCTGCCCTCAGTGAGTTCCGATAGTATTATTGATATCTAAGCAAAGTACCTAATTGTGTGTAATTTGTCTCATGTATATTTCTTCGATTCCATTTGCGGCTGATGCCAGTTACCTCTGTCTGAGTGTCTGTTGGTCTTTGATGCCTGCCAATTGGGCAGCCTTGCATTAGTTAGGTAGGAATTACTTAAGTGGTATATCACTGTTTATTCTTTTATGATCAAATTTATTGCATGCATGGATTGAATTTGACCTGTCAATGAACCTCTAATGTTCTACTACCCCTTTTAACACACCCCTTGTGTTCGCTTCAGAATTCCAATGTCTTTCATTGTTTTTGTGACTTGCTGATGATTATGGGATATACCAACCCCTGGTTTGCTTTTTGCACTGTCACTATGTCTGCCCTCACACTGTGGGATGGAAGTGCCCGAGTTATTCACTGACATCTTTCTGTTCTGTAGGTGCTGAGTTGTGATCCAGGGCTATGTGGCTCCTGGCATAAGGCTGTTGTTATTGGTATTCGGGAAAATGCTCGCACCGTAAGATATACTGATTTCATTGATGAAAATGGATCGCCCCTTGTTGAGAATGTTCAAGTGTCAGATGCCATCGATGGCAAGTCAAGCATGCCTGAGGAAGTCATTCGTGGTAATGTTAGGCCAATGTGTCCACATCAACGGCTGCAGGTATCTCATGCAAGCTATGGACTCTGTGTTGATGCACTCATAGAAGGTTCCTACTGGGAAGGTGTAATTGCTGATCATGCTGAAGGCTCTATGGAAAGGAAAGTCCTTTTCCCTGATGAAGGTGATGAATGCACTATTGAAGTTGATCAGCTACGTCTTACTCAAGACTGGGATGAAGTTACGGGGAAATGGAAACCACGTGGACTCTGGTTGTTTCTGCAGATGCTTTTGTCACATGAAGAGAGAGATGGTTTACCTGTGTCAGTCAGGCAGATATGGTTTGACTTAAGATCCAAACCTTCTTTTAAGACTGATGCCAAAATGTGGATGTGTGGAACAGAAGAATTTTGGGAGAGATCACTTGCAGATCTCATTGCTGAATTGTGGTCTCTATGTGTCAAGCCTACCCTAGATGGATATCAAGTGGAAGCAGTATTTCAGAAGGACAAAGTTGAGACCACTGTCTTGGATAAGCTGGATCCATCCCAAGCATTATCAGAATACATCTCATGCTATCGCAATAATAATAGGAAAAATGCTCTTATCAAAAAGGAGTTGGCAAAGCAACACCTTAAATCTTTAGGATGGACCTTTCTGGATGACCATCCTAAGAACAAGTTTTACATCTCACCTGATGGTAAGCGGTTCCCATCTTTTCTAGGAGCATGCCAGGCGTGTTTGGCTGCAAAAGAAGCAAATGGTTGCCAAGATGATCATACAGAAAATTTGCATCTAGACAGTATTAGTGTGGTGCACAAGAATGCATGCTACAACCCGACGCACATGGATCTTGCCTTGATAAAGAACAAGTCCAATGATAAATGGATCACGACTCCATCAGGATCTTGGGAGTTGGTTCAACTCGATGCTGAATTTTCCCCACAGATAGTTTCTCTTCTTGCTAGTTACCAAGATGGCACTACTGTTCTACAGAGGAGCATTGACAGAACTCTGAGTGTGAAGCTGAAGAAGCATCTACTGGCATTGGGTTGGAGTATTAAGTTCAAAAAGGATGAAATTATGCTAGGAAATGGCCATCACAGACATATTACGAGATACCGGTATGAGTCACCTGATGGGAAGACTTATGTTTCTATCATTCAGGTAATATGCAGCTTGATAGTTGGAGGCGTTAAACAAGATATAATAACTGACAGACACAACTATCGGACAGCACCAAAAGGTTTTCATTCGTCAGTGTCAACTGACCTGGCAAGGCTTAGTAAACGTAAAAGAAGGGATAAATCTGATGCCCTTGAAAAATACATAGACTATATGGAAGCTGATAAGAAAAATTCCAGGAGGAGGAAACTGTTGAGATCAAATGCTAAGAAGTTTCTCAAATCTGCTGGGTGGAATTTTTGGTTAAAGCAAAAGCCTAGAAACAGACTGGAGTTGAGGTATGATGCTCCACATGGCAAGTCTTACAACTCTCTAGTGGCAGCATGTAAGGGTTACCTGGAAAAAGGATATCAGGAAGACAATGACGCATACATTGAAATCGCCAACCATGGTTCTGCTGATGGTTCTATGCATCCATCAAAGTTGGCACCACTCAGTGGTGGACTAAGGGATTCAAGTAAAATACAGGGTATGCCTGTTGTGGACAGATGTAGCAACATGTTTACCTTGTCTGCACATCATGGAAGATGTAGGAAAAGAAAATCATCTCCAATTTCTTTGGACGGTGCACAATATCTTTGTTCAAGACATGGGCAGATCCCTTCAAGTGAGCATCGGGCGAAGACAGTTTTGTCTTTGTTGGTAAAGAAAAAAATTGTGGTACCAGGGGATAAGGTTACATATAAGCAAAATGATGGACCTGGGATAAAGGAAGGTTCCATCTGCATAGATGGAATAGAATGCATGTGTTGCAATGAAATATTCACTGTGGAGAATTTTGAGGTTCATGCTGGGAGCAGTACACCATTACCTTCGGCTCATATGTTTTTAAAGGATGGAATGTCCCTATCACAGTGTTTAGTTGAATTCATGGGTGGGAACAAGCCCAGAGATCCACATCCACTGCATGTGCGCTTGAAGGGAAAAAATTCTGATCTGGAAAGTGATTCGATATGCTCTGTGTGCCATGATGGTGGGGATTTATTACTTTGTGACAATTGCCCATCATCTTATCATCATGATTGTGTCGGTTTGGAGGTAGAGGTTCTCCATTATCCTATTCGAGTGAATCTATTTACTTACTCTCGAGTTTCTATCTGCTGGTACCTCTATTATTGCAACTTGCAAACTTCCAGTAAGTAGCCTGGTAACATGACAGTTTTAGCCTTCCATTGGCTTTAGTTATATGGTTGTTGGTTTTTGATGAATATTCTTGCTCAAGTGCCAATCCATATCACACTGGTAGTGAGAACTTATGATAAATGTTCCTTCTCTTTTTTGAGTATGATGAACAGCATGTGCATCATATCATTGTTGTGTTTCTTCAGTTCTTATTTCTCCACAAGTTCTTCCTATTTGCACTTGCTTTAAGAAAGATATTTCAGTTGCATTCTGCTTTTGTAGGCCATTCCGGAAGGAAACTGGTATTGCCCATCATGCAGATGCAGTATTTGTAACTTGAGTGATTATGATCCTGATACCAGCCAATTCACTGAGAAGACCATAGTTTACTGTGATCAGTGTGAACGGGAATGTATGCTTATTTCAACATTTATGTATAAAATGTTCCAGATTTTTATTTTGTGATTGCTGATTTCTTGTTCACTTTCTTTTGGTAGATCATGTCGGTTGCACTAGAAATAGTGACCATCAGCTTATCTGCCGACCAAAAGGTTGTTGGTTTTGCAGCAGGGGATGCTCAAATGTACGGTATTACTTGATAAAAAATGCTAGCTTTTTACCTGAAATGACTTTAGAATATAATTTGAACTCAATTCTTATTATGATGTCTTTCAGACACCAAATAATTGATTCTGGTGTCCCATTCTATTGTGCAGGTATTTCAACATTTGCAAGAAGTCATTGGGAAATCAGTTCCAACTCCAATTGAAGGCGTATCTTGGACTATCTTGAAATTTTGTAGAGGGAACGGCAGTGACCATGATGATTATGATGATGAGATAATGGCAGACCATTATGGCAAGTTGTGTGTTGCAGTTGGTATTCTTCATGAATGCTTTGTTACTATTATCGAGCCTCGCACACAGAGTGATATTTCTGAGGATATTGTCTTCAATAGAGAGTAAGTGCTTCTGGACCATTTCCATGCATCTGATTTTATTTCACTTTCAATGATTCTTGCACTAATACTCTCATGAGATAGACTGTGAATATTCTAGAATAGTTGATGCTTTATTTGTATTACAAATAGTCGAAACATAGATCATTTTTATTAACGTTTATATGTTTTATACTGAATTGCTTAGATAGAGGTACACTAACTGTAGTTTTGCAATGCTCATCAGCAAAGTTGTTCTCTTATTTTTTGTCCCCTTTTCACCTTCCACATTCTGGAAATTTGTTGAAATACCTGTTGTTTTGGTACATCTATATTCATATTATAAATTTATATATGTTTGATGTTTCTTTGCTCATTATTTATTGATCTAGTATAGACTGCTGAGTAACTTCTGTATACATGCTTCACAGATCAGAACTCAGACGACTAAATTTTAGGGGATTCTACACAATACTTCTCCAGAAAGGTGGTGAACCAGTATCTGTCGGCACTTTTAGGTAGTATAACCTTCACAATGGTTTTCCATAGTAATTGAACTTTCATTAAAAGCATCTTGATCCATGTCCAGTTATTTCCTTTCCGGATTAGGATTTGCGGCCAGAAGTTTGCCGAGCTGCCTCTGATCGGTACAAGTTCTCCATACCGTCGCCAAGGAATGTGCCGACTTCTAATTAATGAACTGGAAAAGGTTTGCACTTGATATATTTTAAAATCATCTGCAACAGTACTTTAGTTTAAATATTGTAACAATAGCTTGTTTCGAAAAAAAAAATTGTAACAAAAACGTTTCCATTTGTACCCTTGCCATTTCCATGGTGTTTGCTGAATAATTTACTTTTTTTTTTCTTACCAGTTGCTTTTAGACTTGGGGGTGGAAAGACTTATATTACCGGCAGTTCCTGAACTTTTGGAAACATGGACATGCTCATTCGGTTTCACAGTTATGTCAAATTCTGATAGGCTTGAGTTGGCAGGGAATAGCATTCTCAGTTTCCAGGGAACCACCATGTGTCAGAAGATTTTAAATGTTGCACACAACATTTCACAAGATAAAAGTGTTCCATCAATGTCCAATTCTGAGAGAATGGGGTTGGCAGAGAACATGGTGCTGAAGAAGGTATTTGTTCCATTGACAGTGGAGCCAGACCATCAGATTGATTTGATTGTGGAGCCTGAGCTAGTAATGGAAATTGAGAATAACAGCAGTGAAGAGGGTATTTCTTCAATTGATCCTCTGACTAGTATGCCAGACCTGCAAGTTGGTTTGACAGTGGGGCCAGAGCTGGTACTGGTAAGTCAGGAAAACAAAGGCGAAGAGGGTATTTGTTTCATTGATGCTCCAACTTGCACGCCAGATCCTCAAGTTGGTTTAACAATGGACATTCATGAGCAACCATATGCCAGGTACGGTTTCTTCTATTGAGGTCAGATGGGGTTGGCTTATAAGAATTCCGTTCGTTCTTGCTTTGACTGAATTCAAAGAGTCAACATTGTAGAATTTGCAAATGCTATGTAGATTTGATACTAACAGACAAATAACCATTTATGATTGACCGAGAGATAACCTGCAGTTATGTTCTGTAAGACATTACATTCTCCTAGTTGGCAATCTGGTTTACTATCTATATTCACTTGGTGAGCCAGCATCTTGTTTATACTCTCTCCATTCCAAATTGTAAGTCGTTCTGGCTTTTCTAGATACATAAGTTTGACTATGTATCTGGACATAATGTATATCTAGGAACATAGTAAAAGCTAATGTATCTAGAAAAAGTATAATGACTTACAAGTTGGAATGGAGGGAGTAACAATTAGTGATTTCTTTAGTAACTTAATGAAGAATAATTATTTACTACAATCTTTAACATATTTTTCCTTTACTTGGTACTGATTGTGCTCCATTTATAGTGCTGGTGCAGATCAGTGCAACCAGAATTGCACTTCGAATATAACAGTACGTATATGCTCTGAGTATCTTCCTGATTATTTCTTGGGTAGCTGCTTGTGTTGCTTATGGTAACGCTCCCCACATTTTGCAGCCTAACACAGCTTCAGGATTGAAATACAAGTTCTCAGGAAAATGCTATGAGCGGGTTAAAAAGGGTGCTCGCCCGAGGAATGTCTGGCTTAGAGTCTCGACCAAATAATAACCAAGGGTGGATCCACTGGAGCTTTTGATGAAGGATGCTAAACTTTGATGCAGTAAGCTTTCAGCCATCGCCTTGGCGTTGTCCAGAGTGCGAGTCGAAATTAGCCTAACCTGGTTACCATGGTGTAAATTAAGGACCATCGAGCTGTTAACAAACTGTCCAACTATAAGGAAAATGAGACTAGTTTGAAGCAATTTCTGGTGATGGTTTTACCCTGATCTGTAGTATTATCAGTTCCTGCCGCCATACTGTTCATTGGCTGCAAACTGTATGCAGTTCCTTTTGTTTGACTAGACATTCGAGCTCAGCCTGAGCTTGTTGCTGATTCTGCACATGTGATCGATCAGGGGCCCTCAAGCTCGTCAAGTCACAAAGAGGTTAAGAGGGAGTAAAAATGGTTAGTGGTCTGTTTCTGGTGAGTTGGTGAGGGTGATGAGAGAGATTCTTATCCAATCCTGTCACGGCAACAGAGCTGCTCCAACAAGCACACAGCAAGGAGTAGGAGAAAGCGGGGATATACAGTACGCCCTTTCAAGGTAGTAGTCCTGTATTGGACTCTAGGCTGTATAAACCAGCTGCAATATTCTTAGCCTGAGACTCTAAGCCGTAAGCCTCCGCCTCCGTATCTGAGATCACTCTGATTCCAATCTCTGCGAATTGCTCATGCCGCCTGTCTGATCTCGCCAGCGGTTACAGACTCAGGTGGCGTCTGAGGCGGCGATCCTTTGGCGTGGGTTATCCAGTTGGTGGTGTCCAGCGTTGGTGTTAAACAAGTGGAATATGACGGCGCTTTTGCGGTGCACGGCAGTGGCGGTTCTTCTACTTGGTGTTTCGGTCATTCGGTGGCGTGTGGCGGCGGCGCATGCGCATCTCTTCGTGCGTGTGGCAGTGCTTGGCGGCGGGGATTCTCCGGTGGCTTTGGTGAGCTGATCTCCTTCCGATCTGCGTATCTTATTCACAAAGGGCAAACCATGTCCAAGCACAATCGCGTAATACCTCCCAGGAGCATAACATGCAACAATAGCAAAAATTCACTACACTGCTACCAGTGTATAGAATCGCCATAATATCACAGCATACACTCCCACTATCCCCGAAAGAATCAATTCATATGCCAAAAATTTATCCACGAATAAATAAATTCCTGCCGTAGACGCGCAACCGGCCCGCATCGGAGTTGCCATGTCATATAAGCAACACATATGTATTACCTATACACAATTTTTGCAATGCTAATTATTTTGATCAAACTTAAAAATATTGACTATCTAAAAACGACATATGCAGTTACAGAGTAAGTTTATTCCATTTCCAAGAAAGCACGAATTCCATGGCTTCAAATCTTTCGATGTTCCTACAACGACGTACGCCAAAGGGCAAACCGACCAAAGGCAAGGAATCCACGGATTCCATACGAGTCGCGCAAACTCCAAAGGTGATCTGATCTCGAACACGCTCACGTGAACTCCAGTCGGTCTAGCGGCAATTCTTTACCCTCACATGCACACCTCCTCTCCAAATTCAGTCGAACTCCTGACAATAAGCGCAGGCGCAGCTAGATTACTCGCAGAGGCGACGGGTTACTCGCAGCTGGACTCGTGATTACACGTACGATTAATTGAGCAGCAGCATAAAGGGGCCATTCAGAAAGGCGGCTTTGCTTCCGTTCTCTCTTTTCTTTGCCATGATGCTGCCGTCCTGCAGGAAGACTGCCGCCCTCGCCGCCGTCGCGTTGTCTTCCGCCGTCCTCCTGCTCCACGCCTTCTATCTTCCGGCAGCCTCGGCGCTCTCCGTCGGGCTGGCACGGCGCCACCGGCACGACGCCACGCCCGGGCTGGCCGCCGGCTGCGACGTATTCAGTGGCAGCTGGGTCCTCGACGGCGGCGGCTCATCGGCGGCCTACACCGGGTACAACTGCCCGCTCATCGACGCGGAGTTCAATTGCCAGCTCTACGGCCGCCCGGACTCCGACTACCTCCGGTACCTCTGGAAGCCGGCCGGCTGCGAGCTGCCGAGGTACGTGCGTGGCAGTGAGCGCCAGCCATGCCTCATGAACCCACGGCGACAGACACGCGCGTGCATGCGTGCATGATAGACTGATTACTTGTATTGTATACATATCAGGTTCGATGGCGCGGACTTCTTGACGCGGATGAAGGGGAAGACGGTGATGTTCGTGGGCGACTCGCTGGGCCGCAACCAGTGGGAGTCGCTCGTCTGCCTGCTGCACGCCGCCGCGCCGCAGTCGCCGGCGCAGCTCGTCTCCGCGGACCCTCTGTACACCTACAAGTTCCTGGTATGTTATATATGTACATGTACCACGCGGCGTGCATGATTCAGAGCTTGGCTGAAGAGATTAGGATTAGGCCAAATCTAATAATCTAAATACGCTGTTCGAGCATCAGGAGTACCAGGTGACGGTATCCTTCTACCGCGCGCCGTACCTGGTGGACATCGACGTGGTCCAGGGGAAGCGGGTGCTGATGCTGGACGACATCTCCGAGAACGCCGAGGCGTGGCGCGACGCCGACGTGCTCTCCTTCAACTCCGGCCACTGGTGGACGCACACCGGCTCGATGCAGGGGTACGCACTGCAAAATCTATTTGTGATAATGTAGTTGTAGATCCAACTACAACAATGAGAATCGTCAATTTGCTCTGAAAATGTGCGTGGTGGATCGATGCAGGTGGGACTACATGGGCGAGTCTGGCCGATACTACGAGGACATGGACCGCACGGTGGCATTCCAGCGTGGCCTCACCACCTGGGCCAACTGGGTGGACCTCAACCTCGATCAAGCCAAGACCCGTGTCTTCTTCCAGTCCATGTCGCCCACGCACTACAGGTATTATTCTCACCCGTGATTCCATGCACGAGCCATCTATCTCTGTGCACTGTCACGCTAGCGGCGTCCCTGTCCAGACGCGCATATGCATGTATAGGCACGTGTCGTGTTTTCTTAGCATTCATCAGTTCATTCATTTTTTCTTTTTGCTTCGGCCTTTTTGTGCTGTGATCTCTATCAGCTCGAAGGAATGGCCCAACCCGGTATCGAAGAACTGCTACGGCGAGACGGCACCGGTGACTGGGCTGAACTCGACCGGTCAGGCCTCGGGCCAGGAGCAGGTGATCCAGGCCGTGCTGCGGAGCATGAAGAGCCCCGTCCGTCTCCTCGACATCACGGCGCTGTCGGCGATGCGCAAGGACGCGCACCCATCGGTGTACAGCGGCGACTTCTCGCCGGTGCAGCGCGCCAACCCCGGCGCCGGCGGCTCCGTTGACTGCAGCCACTGGTGCCTCCCCGGCCTCCCGGACACCTGGAACCAGCTCTTCTACACACTCCTCTTCTACAAATAGTAGTCACACTCACACATTCACACTGACACTGTGACACAGCAAGTCATCCACACGTACTGCTAGCAGCCTAGCAGCTCGCTGCCTCGCTAGCCATGTTGTCACAAACCATTTCATTTTTTTTCGGTGTCTGTAAACTGTAAAACTAGTGTGATGTTGTATCACAGGAATACACAATAGTTAGCGGGAGAAATGCGTCGATAACGTTTAAATAGGAGTGAAGAACTACAATCTCGGCATCGATTGATCTCCTTTACTCACATGGCATTTGTACAACTGTACTCCTCGTACTCCATTTTTGGCAAATAGTTGATCTACTGCTTTGCATGCAACAAGCTACGTACCCTAGACCACTTATGAATTTAAGGGTCTGTTTGGTACCAATGTTAGATCGATAGCACCATTAGGACATAGATCCAGTGGGCTACACAAGTATTTCGAGTATAAACAACAAGAACCTAGTATGAGGTCTACCGGATCCGAGAGGTAGAGAGAGAGGTTTAGGGTGCGTGCAAACCATCCGAAGGAAGAGCAGTGGCGATGGAGCTGGAGCTGGTGCCGGCCATCTCGGTGCAGTGGATCGCCGTGGAGTCGGAGATGTAGTGGCGGCGCGGTCGGTGGCGTTTCCCGTCACTGGCTGCGCCCCTCTCTTAGATCGGGATTAGGGTTTGTTGGTGGGGAGTGCGGCTCAGGCGAACCTCGTATCTCGAGCCGCCGACCCCCACCTGTTTTTATAGCGCAGTGTGACGGGGGCCCACCAACCATTTAGGGTTGGGCGCCCCCCGATCAGGGCGCGTGACCAAGGGCCCAAGTGGCCGTTGGGCCACTCGGTGGAGAGATCAATCCAACATTCTCCCCCTTGATCTCACCTTTCACTTTAACCTTTAACTTTAACACTTTTCATTGTACTTGTTCCATCACAGATAAATGCATAGAGCATGTTTCATCGTCACGGTCAATCGCCGATAGATTTGACAGCTACAATGCACGTCTCTGATCCGAAATAGTTACTTTAACTTTTGGGCCCTTTATTATAGTACAGGAGTTATAGGCTTTCCCTTAAACCCATGCCGGCTACATGTTCTCTGAACACGTTGGGTGGTAAGCCTTTTGTAAGTGGATCCGCGAGCATCTTTTCAGTACTTATATGTTCAAGATTTATAATTTGATCCCGGACTTTATCCTTCACAACATAATACTTTATGTCAATGTGTTTGGCAGCACCACTTGACCTATTGTTGTGAGCGTACTGTACTGCTGGATTATTATCGCAGTATAACTTTAGTGGCTTATGTATGCTGTCGACCACCTTCAAACCGGGTATGAACTTCTTTAGCCAGTTCACCTGCCCCGTTGCCTCATAACACGCTACAAACTCGGCATACATTGTGGACGATGTAGTGACGGTTTGTTTTGAGCTTTTCCATGAAATTGCTCCTTCTGCGAGAGTGAACACATATCCTGACGTGGATTTTCTATCATCTCCCACATAATCAGAATCCAAATACCCCACTATCTAGAGATAATCTGATTTTCTATACGTCAACATGAGGCCTTTCGTACCTTACAAATATCGTAAGACTTTCTTTACCAGTTTCCAATGTTCAATTCCTGTATTACTTTGAAATCTGCTAAGCAACCCGGTAACAAAAGCTAAGTCAGGGCGCGTGCACACTTGAGCATATTGTAGGCTTCCGACAGCAGAAGCATATGGAACCACTTTCATTTGATTGAGCTCGTATTGGTTCCTTGGGCATTGAAAATCCCCATATCTGTCACCCTTGACCATGGGTGCAGGCGAGACACTACATTTATGCATACTGAATTTCTTTAAAACTTTTTCTATGTATGCCTTTTGTGATAGTCCTAATACCCCTTTATTTCTATCTCGGTGAATCTCTATGCCCAAAACAAAAGACGCTTCACCAAGATCTTTCATATCAAATTTTGAAGATAAAAACTTCTTTGTCTCCAGTAGTAGATGGACATCACTACTAGCAAGTAAGATATCATCTACGTACAGGATTAGGAAGATATACCTTTCATTCTTAAACTTTGCATAAACACAATTATTCTCAACATTTTCTTTAAACCCAAAATTCTTTATTGTTTTTGTCAAACTTCAAATATCACTGTCTTGAAACTTGCTTTAACCCATAAATCGATTTCTTTAAGCGGCACCCCATTCGTTCTTTTCCTTCCACGACAAAACCTTTCGGTTGAGCCATGTAAACATTTTCCTCCAGATCCCCATTCAGGAATGCCGTTTTTATATCTATCTGATGTAACTCTAAATCGTAGTGTGCCACTAATGCCATTATAATTATGAAGGAATCTTTACATGAGACTGGAGAAAACGTCTCATTGTAATCAATCCCTTCTCTTTGTGTGAAACCTTTTGCCACAAGTCGCGCTTTAAACCTTTCAATATTCCCTTGGGAGTCACGTTTTGTCTTATAGACCCATTTACAGCCTACTGTCTTGGCTCCTTTAGGAATATGTTCTAAGTCCCAAACTTTGTTGGTACTCATTGACTTTATTTCATCTTCCATGGCCTCAAGCCACTTGGATGAATTATCGTTTCTCATGGCTTCTTCAAATGAAGTGGGATCACCCTCCATTATAAAATTCTTCAGTGTTATACACCTCATAATCATCAGATATAGCTGATCTTCTAACTCTTTGGGACCTTCTTGGGGCCTCCACATTTGGCACATCTTCAGTTTGGGGCTGTTATTGCTCCCCCTCATCTGTGGCATCAGTTTGTATAGGTTCCTAAAGGACAGGTTTCTCATCATTATTTACTGTCACCACAGGAGAACTGACAACAGGTGTTGATATTACAGTATCTGGCACTGTTGGTGCAACAAGAACAGGTAGTTCAAAGAATGGTTCCTGAATCATCGGAGTGGGCACACATACCCGCTTCTCCTCAAAAACAATTTTTTGAGCCACCATGCTCCCCCTCATCATTTCATTCTCTAAGATAACAGCGTGTCTCGTTTCTATAAATTTTGTGTATCTGTCTGAACAGTAGAAACGAAATCCTTTTAACTTTTCAGGATAGCCAATAAAATGGCAGCTAACTGTTTTGGGATCTAATTTTCCAATATTTGGGTTAAACATTTTTGCCTCAGCAGGACTCCCCCACACACGTAAGTGTTTTAGTAAGGGTTCTCTTCCTGTCCACAACTCATATGGTGTTTTGAGCACCGCTTTACTTGGTACTCTATTTAGAATATGAATGACGGTTTTTAACGCCTCCATCCATAGACTCAATGGCAAGTCAGAGTAACTCATCATACTACGCACCATATCCATCAAGGTACGGTTACGCATCTCAGCTACTCCGTTCTGCTGAGGTTCGCCCGGTGTAGAATACTGGGCTACTATACTATTTTCCTGTAGAAACCTTGCAAAGGGTCCAGGAACTTGGCCATATGGGGTATGCCGACCGTAGTACTCCCCACCACGATCAGACCGGATGACTTTAATCTTTAAATTATGCTGATTTTCAACTTCAGCCTTAAATATTTTAAATTTATCCAACGCTTTATTTCTTTCTTTAATTGGATAAATGTAACCATAACGGGAGTAATTATCTGTGAATGCTATAAACGAGTCAAAACCATCCACACTTTTCATAGGAAAAGGACCACAGATGTCCGTGTGAATTATCTGTAGAATTCCTGTGCTTCATTTAGCATCCTTTTTAATTTGCTTTGTGTATTTTCCTTTAATACATTCTCTACACTGTTCAAGGTCTGAGAACTCTAATGGAGGAAGAATATCATTCTTAACTAGTCTCTCTATTCTCCCCCTCAAAATATGGCCTAAACGACAGTGCCATAATTTCGACGACGCATCTTGAGTTCTTTTTTGTTTTTTATTTGCATTCACAAACGAGGTTATATTTTCATTCGCATCACATACGGAATTCACATTTTCACGAAGTGATAACAAATAAAGATCTTGCTTTTGAAAAGCAAGGCCAACACATTCATTATTACACAATATCTCACATTTGCCATCTCCAAAATGACAATCAAATCTATCGTTGTCCAAACATGACACACTAATCAAGTTTCTCTGTAACGAAGGAACAAATAAAACATCTCTAAGCAAAAGAATAAAACCATCAGCAAGCTCTAAAGGAACATCGCCAACAGCTTCAACATCTGCTTGGACTCCATTCGCAACTTTAACGTGTCTTTCGCTTCTTTGCGTAGTCCTCGTCGAACAGAATCCCTGTAATGAATTAGCAACATGAACAGTTGCACCTGAATCAATCCACCAAGTAGATTTCGAATACCGTACATACAGGGATTCATTTATGAACGTAATAATGTTCTCACCTTTCTTTGCCATGATCATCTTTAAGAATTCAGGACAATCTTTCTTGTAATGTCCCTCCTTCTTGCAGTAGAGGCACTGATCTTTGTTTACTGTAAACCTGTTTTGCTGAGGCTGATGCTGCATGGGACCCTTGCCCTTTGGCTTTGAGGGAGAGTTGGCATTGGTATTGAAATTCTTTCTTTTATTATCTTTAACAAAATTGAGAGAACCACCATTGACGGCCTTTATTCTCTCTTCCTCTTGCACACACATCGCCATACAACGTTCTAAATCCTATTTCTCGGGCTGAATGTTGTAGTTGACAACAAATGTGTCAAACTCTTTTGGTAAAGAAGCAAAAATCAAATGGACAAGAAACTCTTCCGTAAGAGCCAGATCCATTGGTTTTAGCTTGTTGTTCAAATGGTTCATTTTTGATATGTGCTCTCTTATGCCATTGCCATGTGCACCTCCAGTGTATTTTTCTGTTACTAGCTGCTTTATCAGCTGAGTAGCATATGTCTTTGAAGAGCCATAGAACTGACTCTTTATCCTTTCCAAGTATTCTATGACAGTGTCACACTCTTGGATTGAGCCCATTATGGTAGGCTCAATTGTGTTCTTTATGACAGCAACACATTTTTTGTTGGCATTGACCGACTTTTGCTTTTGTAGGTCATATGCCATCTGTATGGGAGCATGGTCTCTTTCTTTCTTTTGCCATTCAGCATCAAACTCACTGGCATCCCTCACCGGTGCCACTGGTTCAGTAGGGCATGGTGTACAAAAGCGAGGTCAATTTTCTTCTTCCATTTGGTGTAGTTGTCACCTTTGAGGGGTGGAATATCTTTGATAAACCCTATCAAAGAGTAACCTCCTGTAAACACAAATTATATAGAGTGAGAACATAAGTACCAAAAATAATTGCATGCTTTAATTCCAACGTTGGTCAAAATTAAAACATACAAAATTATCCTTTTTACACTAATTCTAGATCACCGTTGGGCAGAAATAGAATTAATGCATGACAAAACCACATAATAACATCATAATACTGCTATTAATCAACGTTGATCAGAATAATAACAATATTATAATAATCTGTAAATATATGCATTTTCAAAATTAAATCCTCCCGTTGGTTCGAATTTAATAATGAAATTAACAACATCAAGTACGCAGCGGAAACACTTTTAACATTCTCATAATATTTTCCAGAAGCACTTTAATCACTTTACTATTGTCTGAACAAATAATATCATTGGATAAAAATTTGTACAGAAAATTGCATCAATTTTGAATCGAAAATGATCAAAATATGCATCAAGATTTGCTTCTGGAAAAAATAATCGAAAGAACTTCGACTTCACGCTATTTGAGCCCAGCAGCTCCTACGGCCCAAATCAGCAGACCCGTGTGCGCACTGTAGTGGCCCACTAGGCCCATTATGTGCACGCGCACCGTGGCTCCCGCGCCCAGGCCGCAACCTAGGCCTGGGCCGGGAAAGCCGTCTCCCACCTAGGCCTTATTCAGCCCAACTCGCCGTTGGCTGATGAGAGCCGTTCAATCGCATCGGACGGTTGTCCTTCATTTTCGGTGGAACAAAACCCGTGGCAGCCGTCGGTCCTGAAACCCTAACCCTCATTTCCATTTCCTCCTCCCTTGCTTGCCCAGTCCACATCCAGTGAAAAGAGAGAAGCAGCAGCCGCCGTTCATGGCGACCGACATAGGAGGAGGACGACGGCGCCGCCGTGGGCCCCCTCGCCGGCGCGCGTGCTCGCCTGTGGTTGAGCACGCCGCCGTTGAGCGGCCTCGCAGTGGTGCCACCGGCTCGCACGCATGCACGGCGGCGTCCCGCCGGCGAGCGGCGGCTTCAAATGCTTTTCTCGCACGGCATCCAAAGCCGCCGGCGGTAAGGGTGGCTGGGCCCGGGTAGGTCCCCTCCATGCCCTCCTTTATGCTTTTACCCGATTAGGGTTAGGGTTAGGGTTCCATTTTTTTATCCGATTTGATCCATTCGGTTGATTCTTTCTGTGATTTCCCTTTCCTTTTCTACCCCATAAGCAAGATCTACCGTAGGTATAGTTAGGGTTGTTCGAGTACTTTCCGATCCAAAAACCGAACCGGTGTTATTCATTTCTTTTCCCCAAACTGGATTTACACCTAGATCCAGTCCTCCGATACCATTGTTAGATCGATAGCACCATTAGGACATAGATCCAGTGGGGTACACAAGTATTTCGAGTATAAACAACAAGAACCTAGTATGAGGTCTACCGGATCTGAGAGGTAGAGAGAGGATTAGGGTGTGTGCAAACCATCCGAAGGAAGAGCAGTGGCGATGGAGCTGGAGCTGGAGCTGGTGCCGGCCATCTCGGTGCAGTGGATCGCCGTGGAGTCGGAGATGTAGTGGCGGCGCGGTCGGTGGCGTTTCTCGTCACTGGCTGCGCCCCTCTCTTAGATCGGGATTAGGGTTTGTTGGTGGGGAGTGCGGCTCAGGCGAACCTCGTATCTCGAGCCGCCGGCCCCCACCTGTTTTTATAACGCAGTGTGACGGGGCCCACCAACCATTTAGGGTTGGACGCCCCCGATCAGGACGCGTGACCAAAGGCCTAAGTGGCAGTTGAGCCACTCGGTGGAGAGATCAATCCAACAACCAATTCTCGAACGGCTCCTGAAGCTGTTTTTAGACGATGCCAGCCAAACGGGTCCGGAAGAGGCTGCTCCGAGAAGCGCCATATTTTGCGCTCTATGTAGCAGCAGGCGTTTGAAGGAAAAAATCAGCTTCACCCGGCCTGCTCCTCCTTTTCGCTTGCGGGCCTAGGCAAAATTGCCCCTTCTCTGTGCACATCAGCAGCAACAAAGCGGACGACGCGGGAGGCAGAGGCGTCGGTGGGCTAAAGCCCGCAGCGTCGCCGTCAGGACTAGGGCGGAGTAACGCCGTCGAGTGTCGAGGCGGGCCTGCGGGGCCGGTGGCGCTGGAGGAAGCTTCGAGCAGATTGGCGCTAGGGCAAAGGGAGCGACGTTTTTCGGTTGGAGGGGGTAAGAGGGCAATGTTGATTCCTGTTTTGAGCAAGCAATTATTGATTCTTTAGTTAGGTGCAGGACGGTTCTAACTTCTTGGTCGTGATCATCGATTACTTGCTATGGAAGCAATCCTGTCCTAGGTTCCCATATTTTTCTCAAAGTTACCTGTTGTTGAAGTGTTGTGTGACCGAGGGCCTGTTTAGATACCAAATTTCACCCCAAATTTCACTATACAAAAAGAAGATTCCCCGTCACATCAAAATGCCGGCACATACATGGAGTACTAAATATAGATGAAATAAAAAAACTAATTGCACAGTTTTGTTGTACTTTACGAGACGAACATTTTGAGCCTAATTAATCAATGTTTGGATAAAAATTTACAAATACAAACGAAATGTTACAGTGCAGAATCTTGCACTATACAAAATCAGCCCCTCCCAAATCAGCCGATCTAAACACGGCCCGACATCATTTCAGAATCTCGTCAGCGATTGTCCAGCATGGTCCCATCAGGCATTACCTGCACCGTGCCTATTTGCAGCCACAGCTGCTGTGGACGTCAGATAGCCACAGTATAGGTAGAAAGTTAAAGTGATGCAGCTGCAGCGCTGTAAATAAGGACAGCCGAACATGCTGTTGTCCAGAATTCAGGATTCCTAAAAGAAGTGAAAAAGAGGGATGCATGTAGCAACCTTCAGCGGAATAGCTATATGACAAGTGTGCATAATCGAGTGAGAATGGCAGCCAAAAATACACTCCATATTGAAGTTTATGATGATGAAACACAAATTGCTTGACAGTGTAGTGTTGTTGTTGTCCGGACTTCCGTTTGGCAAGAATCTCCATACTTACCCACGGAATCCACCATCTGTCGTCGTGTTATAATGCTCCATCATAAGATCGACGGATGGAATGTAAAACATCGAAACAAACGGCATACCAAGATCTCACCAACAAACTGGTCAAACATCATATCAAAGCTACTTGTATTATTTTCTATCTTCTGCTCATGCATAAGATGACTGTCAGTTACGCGTATGGCGTTTTTGCCTTGCTCTAAAGAGGAGTCCGAAATAAATTATAAGTTTGGAGCTTTAGTATCTATTTGGAGCTGTTTTTTTTTATTTACCTAATGGGCTTAAATGGACGGTCTTAACTTAAACCTCGTCGAAACGTACACATGAAAACAGGTTGACTATCATGCCGTGAGTGCATATGCTGTCTTGTTCCTGCCTGACTAAACCAAGACAAGCAGATGCTACCAAAATACGGACACAATATCATTTGCCGTTCTGCATCAACTTCAACAATGATACAGAAGGATCGGCTACTCTGCTCCCGGAGTGCATGATTTGGTGAGATGAGCTGCAGCTTTCGCAGCATTCCCACCGAAATGATGCTGCAGAGTGCAGACAGTAAAAGGACAGATACACACCAAAAGGCAGTTTCTGATGGAATAGTGGAGCACACAATCAGTTGGAACAGTGTGTAGCTTTAGCCAGCACCTCTTTCTTCTCAACGAATAAATGACACCCTTGGAACCTGGGCTATAGTAGCCTATATATTAGCTCCTAAACGAGTTAGTACTATAGCCCAGGTTGGTTGTCTCAGGCAGCGCAATGCAGCTCCTAAACGTTGCTTTTGCTTCACTCCTACTCGAGTTAGTACAGCAAACAGTTAAATTCAAGTGCCAAATGCATCTACCCTGGCCCCGCAATGCAGTCCTATGATCCCAACTTAATTATATGATGTCTGCAACTGAAAGCACTACCACCAATACTAAAAACACAGGAGCCGCTGCCAGTAACTTGAGCCATCTCACTCCAGCCATCCTGCAGCCTGCAACAAGCATCGCTGCATGCCAGCATCCACGTAGCAGCTGAGCTCATGGTTCAGATAGCAGCGATGAAGCGGGTGAAGGGGCGGGCCCCGCTGTCAGTGGTGGTGGCAATCATCGGCGGGCTGGCTCTGGCGGGCATCATCTTCACCGAGGACCTCCGCTCACTCACTGGTACATACATGCTTCTAGTGCTGCACCTACTGAACTTCATTGCACAGCACGTATGCACTTGAGCTTGTGCATGCTTTAGCGTCATCTCTGTGTTACCTTGTTGGAATGCATGCATGGCCTGATGCCGCATGCTCTCTTCAGAGATCATGGAGAAGAAGAAGGGGAAAGAGAAGAAGGAGCAGCAGAGGACGACGTCTCTACATGGCGGGGAAACAGAGGTTCCGCCGCCGCCGCCGGCCAAGACAGCGTTCGACCCGAGCCGGTGCAGCGTGACGGAGGGGTACTGGGCGTACAACAGGTCCAGGAAGCTGCTTTACACGGACCAAACTTGCCCGTTCATCGACAGGCAGGACTCTTGCCAGAGGAACGGCAGGCCGGACAGTGACTACCTGTACTGGGATTGGCATTTGGACGACTGCAGTCTCCCAAGGTCAGCTACCGCTCGTGTACTCAGTTTTCCGTCAGTTCAAGGAATGAGGTGGTATGTCGTCATATTATTCTTGAACTATTTTTATAGAATATTATTTTTATAAATAAATTTAAACATGAACGTATTCTTCTGTGTTGACTGAAAAGTGGGCCGAATTCATCTTTCTCTACAAGGATCATATAAGTGAGTCAGAAATTTATCGGGCCGAATTTAGCGACCTGCTCATCAGACCAAGCCACGCTGCAACTCTCTGCGACCACTAATCCATGGGCCGATTCTATGCGTTCGTATCCGCAGGTTTGATCCGGCGGCGGTGCTGGAGAAGCTGCGGGGGAAGCGGCTGATGTTCGTGGGCGACTCGCTGCAGATGGGCCAGTGGCTCTCCTTCGTCTGCCTCGTCAACTCCGCCGTGCACTACACCGCCCGGTCCATGGAGCGCAGCACCACCCTCTCCGTCTTCACCGCCACGGTAAGCACGCACGCAACGGACAGACCGACACCGGCACTACGGTGGTGCGCGCAATAAGCTTAACGCGGGACGACCCGGCCGGGCGCTTGCTGGTGCAGGAGTACAACGCGACGATCGAGTTCTACTGGGCGCCGTACCTGGTGGAGGCCAACTCCGACCGCAACATCCGGCTTGGGGCCGACGGCCGCGTGCTGCACGTCGACGCCGTCGAGCTGCACGCCAAGCACTGGAAGGCCGTGGACATCCTCGTCTTCGACAGCTACGTCTGGTGGATGACCGGCAGCAGGATCAAGACAGTGTGAGTGATGAGCCGCAGCCGGATCAATGTCGCGCGCCGGGAGTGCATGGTCACCGTTTTGCTCCGCCCTCCGATGTCTGATGCAATGCGATGCATTTTCAGTTGGGGCTCGTTCGGGGACGACGGGTACGAGGAGCTGGACGCCTGGGTCGCGTTCCGGCTGGGCCTCAAGACATGGGCCAACTGGGTGGACGCCAACATCGATCCCAACGCCACGAGGGTCTTCTTCATGTCGATCTCCACCACGCACATGAGGTAGCGATGCAGCTGTCCATCTCAATGAAATAGTAGTGCCATTTCCTGATCCAACTGGCCACCATGGCTTTCAGGAGCGAGGACTGGGGCAGGGAGGGCGGCATCCGGTGCTACAACGAGACGTGGCCCATCACGCGGAAGGGGTACTGGGGCAGCGGCGCGGACCGGCGGATGATGGAGGTGATGTCTGACGTGCTGGGCCGGATGCGGGTGCCCGTCACGCTGCTCAACGTGACGCAGCTCACGGAGCACCGCGTCGACGCCCACGTCTCCGTCTACACCGAGACCGGCGGCGAGCTGCTCACCGACGCGCAGAGGGCCGACCCGCAGACGTACACGGACTGCATCCACTGGTGCGTGCCCGGCGTGCCGGACACGTGGAACCAGATCCTCTACGCGCACTTGTAGTAGGTTTGGTTCGCGATCATCGACAGCGAGAGAGAACAGGGACATCGAGTCGAAATCCATCCAGGGAATAATTTTAGATTGATCCGTAGTTCAATTCAGAGATCGAGTTCAAACATCACATACACGGACATACCTTTTTTTTCATTAAAAAAACGTACAGATATGATCGAGACATACAGACACGGACACGTACGCTGGTGACAGTACATACAACACGTAACAATAGCACGTGCTATAGCTGCCGCACCGGGATATGGCCGATGGGCACGCCACACACACACACACACACACACACACACACACACACACACACACACACACACACACACACACACACACACACACACACACACACACACACACACACACGACACACACCTACCGGCCAGTCGTTCGTTCTTATCCTCCAGTTTATTACACCGCGATCGCGACAGCGACGTCGTTGGCGCCGTTGACCGTGCCGTTCGCGGCGCCGTGGCCGCCGTTGGCCACCGCCAGCTTATCGCCGGTGTTGTCGGTGGCGGAGTCGTGGGAGGAGATGAACCGGCCGGAAGGGTCGTTGGAGGCCTTCCACTGCTCCACCCACTCGATGGCCGCGGGCGTGCTGCAGGCGATGCTGGGGCCCCACGGCACCGTCTCCCTCGCCGAGTCCTGCAAGCAAGCATCACGATTCAGCACACCGTTCCGTCCCCGAATTAAATTGACTAAGCACACGGGTGCAAGGCGTCAGGCTGAATCACCTGAGGGAAGAGCCTCTCGAATATCATCCGGTAGTAGTAGGCCTCCTTGTTGACGGGCGTGTTGTACGGGAACGTTTGGGCAGCGTTGCTCATCATCTCATCCGTGACCTGAACGTTGAGGAACGCACGTTAGTGCTGGTTAGCTAGATGGATGGCCAATTTCGATGATGTCTATGAGCTGAAGTGGTCAAATATAAATCACCTGCTGTTCAGTGAAGGTTTTGAGGCCATCGATCCAGTTGTAGCCAACGCCGTCACTGAACTGTTCTTTCTGCCTGTAGAGAATATGCTGCGGATGCATTGCCGGCAGGCATGCCACAAGTGTTAGTTCAGGCTTGAAAACAGAGAGGTAAAAACTACCAGCATCTCTGGAGATGTTTTTACCTTGGGCAGGTAAGGGTGCTCGTCGTCGTCGAACGCCTTCCTCATGACCCACTTCTCGATGCGGCCCAGGTTCTTGTCGTACTGCGTGTGTGCCAGCAGCAAGAACAAGACAGACATCATTAGAGAACCGGTCAAGCAAGAACAACAGAAACAGAGCTGGGGACAGTCAATTTCTCCCCGCCTGAGACAGTGAGATCATGACGGCGGCAGGGTCGAAACAAACATTCAGTAGTACCATTTTCCATTCGGGGTCCATGCCCATAGCGACGTTGATGAACTCCTTGTCGAGGAAGGGCACGCGGACCTCCAGACCCCACGCCGACGTCGCCTTGTTGGCACGCAAGCAGTCGTACTGGTGCAGGGCTTTCACCTGCGGAGCGGAGGATCACGACGGGATCAGAACCGCTTTTCCCCCGAATCCAAACGAAACCGACAAGCGCATGCCCGAGGTGATGGGCGCCTCGCTGGCGCAACGCCGTACCTTGCGGCAGGTCTCCTTGTGGAACTCCTCCTTGTTGGGAGCGAAGTGGAAGTAGAGGTAGCCGCCCAGGAGCTCGTCGGACCCCTCCCCGGACAGCACCATCTTCACGCCCAGCGACTTGATCTTGCGAGCCATCAGGAACATGGGCGTGCTGGCCCGGATCGTCGTCACGTCGTAGGTCTCGTCGTGGTAGATCACCTCCTCGATCGCGTCGATGCCGTCCTATGGAGAAAAAAAAATGGTCGATTTATTTGCCACTCATCGTCAGCGTGCGTCATGATAGATCAAATTCACGGCCAAAAGCGATTTTACCTGTACGGTGAAATGGAACTCGTGATGGATGGTTCCGAGGTAGTCGGCGACCTCTCGTGCGGCCTTGAGGTCAGGGGAGCCCTGAAACGTACGTGCCGGCGGGCGAGAGGCAGGCAAAAAACGTCAGCGTCACCATCATCAGTGCAAAAAAAAAAAACCCCCCCCCCCCGAAAGAAAACCTCGAGGCCGACGACAAAGGAGTGCAGCTCGGTGCCGAACTTTTCGGCGGCCTCGGTCTTGACGAGGTGCCGCTTGGTCACGGAGGCGACGAGGGAGGAGTCGAGGCCGCCGGAGAGGAGGACCCCGAACGGGACGTCAGTCATGAGCCTCTTGATAACCGCCTGCAGCGCACGGGAATCGGGCACATGGCCAGGTCAGTGTCAGTAACGGCCGTCTTACTTGTTACCACCGATCGACCCAACAAGTTAAGGCACGCAAAGCTGTCGTGCAACAAGGTTACACCTTCTCGAAGGCCTCTCTGAGGACGAGCGGCTGGTACGGCGCCGTCCGGGCACCTGCTCCTGGAACCACTGCGGGGTGTACCACCGCCGGAACCCGCCGGCGGCGCTGGAGTAGAGGTGGCCCGGCGGGAAGATCTCGAACCGCACGCAGTCCTCGTTCAGCGCCTTCATCTCGGACGAGATCCAGACGGAACCTGCGGTGGAAGGAAGGCGAGGCGAAAATCGATCGGTCAGCTTCAGCTAGCGTGCGTGTCTGAAATTTGCTGCTTGGCGACCGCACCGCGAAATGCCACGCTCTGTCTGAATCTGGTCGGGCACACGTGCAGACGTGAACGCAAAGTGCGCAGAGGCAGCTAGAGAGATCGTACCGTCGCTGCCCCAGCCGATGTAGAGCGGGTTGACGCCGATGGCGTCGCGTGCCGCCACGTAGGTCCGGTCGCGGGTGTCGTAGAGCACGAAGGCGAAGACTCCGTCCAGCATGTCGACGAAGTTCTCGCCGTACTTCTCGTACTAGAGACGACGCCGCGCCGACGACAATAAACAGAGAAGGTTGGCATCAACTATTTGCAGTCGTGCAGCGTTTGTTCTTTCATGTGTGGGAGAACATGGAGAAAACCAAATTTGATTAGCAGAACTGAAACGATCAGAATATATAGGCTCACCAGGGGGATGATGACCTCGCAGTCACTGCCCGTGCTGAAGTTGTGCGTGCCGGTGAACTGCTTCCGGATATTCTTGTGGTTGTAGATCTCTCCATTGGCCTGAAAATAAAAGACGCTTGAATTTCATTTGTGCTGTTTGCGCTGCTGATCGCTCAGCATGCTGTGCGTGCATATGTGCATCGATGATCTTACCACGACGACGACGGTGCGGTCCTCGTTGAACAGCGGCTGGTCGCCGGACAGGGGGGAGACGATGGCGAGCCGCTGCTGAGCCAGGAAGTTGCCCTCGTGCTGGTAGAGGCCCGACCAGTCGGGACCCCTGTGCTTCAGCCTGCACACCACATGGGATCCATCATCTATCAGTTCCACCAGTCAAAACTCAAACTAACCAACCAATCGCCCAAGCCCTTGTTTAGTTCTCCCAATTCTCCCCAAATTTTACTATGCAAAAAGAAGATTCCTCGTCACATCAAAATGTCGAAAAAAACATGGAGTACTAAATGTTAATAAAATCAAAAACTAATTGCACAGTTTTGTTGTACTTTGCGAGACGAACATTTTAAGCCTAGTTAGTTAAAATTTGGATAATTTTTACCAAATACAAACGAAATGCTACAGGAATTCTGATACAGTGTTTTTCTTCCCAATTCTCTCATCTAAACGAGGCCCAAGCAACAATATTGTAATCAGTAACACAAAAAAAACACACGGGGTGACTAGAACGACGAAGATTCCCATGCTGATCCTTAACGGACCATCCTAGTCTCTACCGTTCGATTCTTTATGATTCCTATGAGAAGAGCCCCCCGGGCCCCGGTAAAGAGACAAAAAAACGAACCCAACCAGTGAACCAGTTACCAGTCCTTGATTCCCAAGATTGGCTAGCTCTTTCCAGCAAGTTCAAGAACGATTTCTAACAAACACATAGTACACAGTATGTGACACCCCCATATATAACATCAAGAATCAAGATCCCTCGGCTGCCGGACGAAGAAACTGACACTAAAATGGCCCCTAGTCTACTAGTCTAGAGTGTTGGGTGGCGGGCGGCAGAGTGCAATGGACGGGAGGCTTGCCTTCTGGAGCAGGCGAGGACGCGAGCCCTCCTGGCCTGAGACCAGTCGGAGCATCCGAGCACGGCTAAGATGCCACACATAATGCCGACGTACAGGGGAGGGGAGAAACGCGAGCAGCTTTTTGTGGGAGGGAGGGAGACGGAGACGAGACGGTGAGTGCTCGTGCTGGGATGCGGGAACCAGGGGTGGATGGGCTGCCATTTTATAGGCGGGGCGCGCGGCTCCGGGGCCTCGCGTCCGCGACCCGGCGGGAGCGCTCCCTGGACACGCGGCGGGTGTCGGTTCGGCGAGCTCCGTGCGCGGGAGGAAGCTTATCCGTTCGGGATGCCGCGCGGCCGAGTCAGCGTGGGTCCCGAGCCCGCGTCAGCCATGGTCCTGGCCATCGGATCTACGTTCGACGGTAGGGTGAGGCTCTCCGGGTAGGCCCGCTAGATCGGCTGGTGGGGCAAAGGGAGACGGGCCCCACCGGATTCACCAATGGGCTGGCCGTGCGTGCGCTTTGCTGCGAGATGCGACGATGCACACTCCCATTCGCGGAGTGTGTGGTGATGATGATGCAAACAACGCCATTATTCTGAGCACCTTGCATATATTGATTAATGAATAATGTATCCGGAGACGTAAGTTTAGATGGTAGGAAAGATTCGGTGAATCCGCCTTGCAGTTTTAAAATCTTCAACTTTTATTGTAGGGAGGAAATTTCAACGACGATAATTGGATTCCGGCTAAGCAACATAATGGACGTCCGTTAGAGATCCCACGCCGTTAAATGGGCTTGTTTAGTTCCTTTTTTTTATTTTCGTTGTTATTTAGTAATTAGTGTCTAATCATGGACTAACTAGGCTTAAAAGATTCGTCTCGTGATTTACAGCTAAACTGTGTAATTAGTTTTATTTTTTACCTATATTTAATGCTCCATACATATATTCAAAAATTCGTTACTGTAGTTTTTTGGAAAAATTTTTGGGAACTAAACATGCTGGCAGACCGCGCCAGGAGTTGATATTGTTTTCCGGACGGGTATGGTTGGTGATCTCCGATCTACTCCAACTCACAATTGTCATGTTATTTCCCTTATTTATACTTTTTTCTTCTTGAACAAGTGTTCTTCTTTATAATTACTAATAAAGCATGCCCGTATGTTGCAACGAAACATATGATTTATTGTGCGGTGTTCGTGCTAATGATAATTAGCTATATATTTTTGTTGGATTTGAATGGACCTCACTTAACTTTAAATCAAATAAACTCCAAAGTCTATAATAAATGTTGGTGCAATAAAGGATTAATCTCATATGAGAAATTGACAGAAGATCAATTCAACTTAAATGTATGGCTGTTTTGTGTACTTCTTGTGAGTTTCAAAAATGTGGAAGGTGTCATGATGCGATTGGGCTTGGGTACTGCCAACGAAAGTAAAGTATTGTGGCTCCAAACTTAAAGTACGAAGGATGAGAGTGAGGAACGATAGACAAAATGATGAAGAGGAACGAGAGTTGGATAGAGGGGGACAATGGGGGGAATTGAGAGACTGAATAAAGAAATTTTTGTTCTCTAATATATTAGGTATAAGTTAACATCATAATTGCACCAACCAATATTTGGACAGATTTATTAGGCAAGAGGTGGGCTTGAGCCCCCTTACAGCCTGCACACCGGTGGACAAAATGAAGATGGAGGGGAAGGAAACATGAAGAAAATAGAGGGATAGAAGATGGAGAAGGAACCATAATTCGAAGTCGGCCCCTTTGAATTTTCGTATGCGTGATCACTAACCACAACTTGTATCAGATGGATGAATATTGCTCGCTTCTTGTTGTTGGAATGTTTTATGGGACTGTGCACCAAGAAGAAGCTAGGGCATCTCATGAGGGTGTGATGTTGGCATCACAATAATAGATCAAAGAACTAACAATCCTAGAACTCATTTGACTATGAATCTTTGGTTGGAGAGTAAACTAGGATGGTGTAATACACTTACGTCTTGTTCAATTAGGTCCCTTTGGAACACAAGAATATCATAGGAATTGTATAAGAATTTTATAGGAATTAGTTTATTTTCACAGAAAAATGCATGAATCAGACAAAATCATGTGATCTAAAGGGGCCTTAATCCCCAATCCAAAGGGTTTGGAGGGAATTTGGACTTTTGGGGGGGGGTGTAAAATCCCCTTGGATTTGGAATTAACCGAACAAGTCCTTAGGGGGATAAAAAAGAAATTTATCCATGGTTTTAGGACTTCGAATTAAGCGAGGATTTCAGATTTCTTGCAATCCTCATTGGGACTATCTACACCGTTGAATTACATTGGGATTCATATGGCAAAGATGTAGTACGTGGAAAGAATCATGAGAGGTGAGAAATCACTTGTTGAGATTTGTGTGGTAGGAGGGATTGAAAATGAATGGCCATGATAATCTATGTGGTCGATGGCGTATGCAAGAAGCATTTCCTCTTAGAATGGTATGAACATTATTAGAAATGTGTGAAATGTATGGTTCTCATGAGCTCTCCCACTTAGCGGATGGGTTGGGTCATCTATCTCCTTTGTGTGTTCTAGAACTTATGACTCTAATATCTATTTTGAGAAAATAATAAAGCATCCTTCCTCAAAACAAAGGTGAAGATTGAAAATGACCAAATATTTTTAGAGAAAATTACTTCAATGACATCCAAAGCTATACCCATCACTTCTACATGATTGAAAATTGTAACTTCCCTTGTTTGCCATTCATTTATACTTTTCATTTCTTATTATATGTCACTTAAAAAGATGTTGAACATCGGATGATCTATGGGGAGGCGTCGCATCATCTGGTGGCCCTGATCTAACTATTTTTTTCCAACAGTTACTATTGAAGATGCTTGAATATTCCTCATAAAATGATGCATCATGACCACTATGGTACACTAGTGGATCATACACTACACATCAATAATCATGTTCAAGTTGAACTAAC
Source organism: Saccharum hybrid cultivar R570 (assembly GCA_038087645.1). Classification (NCBI taxonomy): domain Eukaryota; kingdom Viridiplantae; phylum Streptophyta; class Magnoliopsida; order Poales; family Poaceae; genus Saccharum; species Saccharum hybrid cultivar. The sequence continues at coordinate 771,460 of JAQSUU010000043.1, read as the reverse complement.
CATTGTACAATACCATCGGATGATCTTCCACGCTCTTCGAGGTGACACCGGATTGCACTGCACGCTCTAGTTATCATGTTCAAGTTTAACTTTATTTGATGCTGCACAGTGTCATCGGATAATCCACACAAGGTGATTTATCGTATCGTCTAATGGGTAACATTTCTTGTCACACAATATAGCACAATGTCATTGAACGGTCCAGTGCTCTTGATCAACTGACCCAGTGACATTTAAACTTCAATTCTGACTTGACTTGAAGTTTGATCTCATCCAATTTAACTTCTTTGAGATCCTTGACTTATTCTCTATCTATTTGAGGCACTTAATCCAGGTTGCTTGGATTTTCTCTCATGTGTGCATTAAAATGGTCTTAACTCCAACTTTTATCAAAATACTAGTCTCGACCCCATGATAGTACGGCCAAAGATTAAAAAAAACTTAATGCTATGCCTAAGTTCTCCTGTTGAGTACCTAACAGAGGGGTTACCTAAACCCTCAAATTAGTGACATGACAGTGCATTTAACTTCTTGTCTAATTCTCCTAATAAGCTAGGGGCTACACCCATCATATGTGCTCATGCACACACTCTAAACGGTTGCAAAAGGCTTGTTGGGCTTGATCGAGATGGCCCACCACTTTGGGGAAAGGCCTTGGTCTCAAGGAATAGGACCGCGAACAAGTCCCCCCGTGCCTGGGGCTGAGGCTTGACGAGGACCAGGAGGTTCTCGACCTTGGAATGAGGCAACCAACCAAGAGAGAGCATGGGCGCCATCACACTATTTCGATTGAGCTTCTAATCTTGAGTGACGTTAGGAATCTTCCTCTAGAATCTGATAGATGCCCTAAACCTGACACGTGGGCAAAGGTGAATGGCGCTAGGCCTTGCTGAAACTCTGTCCCCTCACCCCCCGTGAGGCTGAGTCAACCACTCCTGGCTTAGGGTCACGCTCGAGGCATGAGGCCCTTGTGCGCATGAGGCATGAGGCATGGTGATCGTGACTCCTTGGTGTGCAGGTCTAGGTAGAGGCCCGCAATGGTGGCGGCCTAGAGGCATGCACCATTGTGTGGGCCCTGGCAGGTGGCCCCTCTAGTGCGAGTGCTGCCCACGGATGGTATGGCCATGGGCGCATGCACGAGCTCAGTCACGGCGGCCATGGAGCTCTCCCCTCCGCCCCTCGGTGCATGGCCCTGGCAGGCGGCCCCTCCGCGTGGGAATGGGTTGCTGATGGCATGGGTGTAGGCATGACAATAATGCATGTGCAAGATCGGCAGCGGCCATGGTGGCATGTGAAAGAGCTAAAAATGCTGGTACCTAATTTTTTTTTCTAATTGTCACAGTCATATAACGAGCCGATGGTGATCGTCGTTTTCACTGCTTGTGCTGAAACTGATGGTGACGAAGTTTTTTTTGAATCAAGTGATGAGGCTTATTATCACCGTTCACTTTCATTGTCGAGTGGGCAAAACTGGGAATGAAATGGGTTTTAGAGCCGATGGTGAATTAGTGATCAACTTTGTGTAGCACTGATTCATCATATATAACGCAGAGTCTCCTTTGCGTGGAGAGAAATAATTAAATTTGAAAACTAGCAATATTATTTTTCATTTTGTTAGCTTAAACTTTTCAAAATCCCTAATTTGTTAAGTATCATATGTGAAAGTAGGGGGGAACAAGATACCCGACCCAAGGCACTCGGTTACATGTTATATGGCCGAGAAGAGCCCCCAGCGTGGCACGTACATCACGAAAGGATTACAACAAACTCTACCTGGAGATCTATCCTATACCAGTTTAGTGTACAAGACATGTCCAGGTACATCCATGTGCTAGATACATTGATAACTAATGTATCATCTAACACTCCCCCTCAATCTTAGCCACTTACAAGGTTAAGATTGATCCTAAATTGTTTCAGCTTCGCAGCAGTGATAGCCTTGGTGAAACCATCCGCCAGTTGATCACCTGTATTGATGAACCATATATCCAACAAATGTTGAGCCACCTTTTCTCTGACAAAATGGAAATCGATCTCTATGTGCTTCGTCCTGGCATGAAAAATAGGATTAGCATAAAGATATTTTGCACCCAGGCTATCACACCACAGTCGAGCGGCTAGAGGATGAGGAATTTGTAGCTCAGTCAATAGTTTCTGGACCCACATCATTTCGGCCGTAGCATTGGCCAATGCTTTGTATTTAGCTTCTATTGATGACCAAGATATAGTAGCCTATTTCCTAGATGTCCACGAGATCAGGTTATCACCAAGGAACACAACAAATCCCCCTATAGATCTTCGATCATCGACACATCCAGCCTAGTCTGCATCAGAGAACGCGCTAACCATCATGGACTTGGATCGTTTGATCTTATGCCCAACATCAATAGTCCCACGAACATAGCGAAGAATTCTCTTGACTACGCTCCAATGAACTGTAGTTGGAGCATGTAGAAATTGACATACTTTGTTCATAGCAAATAATATGTTTGGTCTTGTAAGTGTAAGATATTGCAATGCTCCAACTAGGCTTCTATACCGAGTACAATCCTCTGGCCCAAGTTTACTTCCATCTGTCAGACTTAGTTTCTCAAAGGTGGATAGAGGTGTATCAATAGTTTTCTCCTTGTCCATCCCTGACTGACTGAGTATATCTGCTGCATACCTCCCTTGAGAGAGCACTAATCCATCTATCGTTCCCTTGACTTCTATCCCGAGGAAGTAATGTAAGTCTCCTAGATCCTTTAGTGCAAAATCTTTCTATAGATCCTTCAGTAGAGCTTCTGTTGCTTCCTGGGATGAGCTTGCAACAATAATGTCATCAACGTAAACTAACACAAACAAATTATACCCACCAAGCCTATAGTAGAATAGTGGCCTGTCTGCCTTCGATGCAATGAACCCAAGGGCCTCTAGCCTTTTACACAGTCTTGCATACCAAGCTTGTGGTGCCTGTTTCAATCCATACAACGCTTTATCCAACTTGCAAACATAATTGGGATGCTTTTCATCAGCATACCCCGGTGGCTGTTGCATATAGACTTCTTCCTCCAAAATTCCATGAAGGAATGCATTCTGAACATCTAGTTGCTGAAGGGACCAACCTTTTGAGACTGCCACTGACAGGATAAGCTGTATAGTCATTGCTTTAACCATAGGACTAAACGTATCTTCATAATCGATCCCATAACGCTGCTTGAAGCCTTTTGCAATGAGGCGTGCCTTGTACTGATCAATGGTTCCATCGGCCTTGCGCTTGACCTTATAGACCCATTTGCATCTGATGACATTTTTACCTTTGGGACGAGGAACAAGGTGCCACATCCTGTTTCGTAGCAAGGCCTGATACTCACTATCCATTGCGTCGCGCCACTTCTAATTACCAAGTGCATCGGCAAGCGTCACTGGTTCATCTGTGCTGGTGCTAGCATGCATACACCAGCGCACTGTACCATCTATGTATGTATTTTCCTTACTAATTCCTTGTTGCAACTGAGTCATAGGACGCTGCACTGACACAACATCACCAGATGATGTATCTGAAGCAATTTCCACAGAAGGGGCACCAGGAGCAGCTGCCACAGATGATCCGGTGGACAAAATCTCCATGGGTACCGGTGCTGTCGATGTCACCCCCGCACTCGGATCAGTCTGCGACGTGGAGGCGGGGCTCGGTGAGGCATGTGGTGAGGGACTCTGCATAGAAGATCCAGGGGACGTCGCCTGCACCCCGGAGTGGAGAGGAGACAGCGACGCCTGCTGCTGCGCCTGCTCCGTCGATCCCGAGGGGGATACACCTGCGCCAGCAGATCGGAAGACAGCACCAGACGAATCTCCCTCGCGACCCGTGCTGTCACCAAAGGGGGGCACATGAAATATCGATGTTGCACCACCATTTCTTGCTTGTGTTCCGTCGCGTTTGTTCCTGCTACACCACAAACATCACTAGAACTCGATTGTTGATTAGTAACAGTAGGAGAAGCTAAGTGCTAATCATGCAAAATTGCATCCCCAAATGTAGAAGAGGAATTTTTTAATACATCAGGCAAGAGGGCTAGCTCAGAATGAAGGCGAGCTCCGGCATTTGGATGAAGAGAAGCGAATGGAAAAACATTCTCATCAAACACAATGTCACGAGATATGTAGACACGACCCTCTTTTGGATCAAGGCATTTTAAACCTTTGTGCAAATTACTGTATCCGAGGAACACACATTGTTTAGATCTAAACTGTAATTTCTTGGCATTATAGGGTCCCAAGTTCGGCTAGACCGCACAACCAAAGGTGTGGAGGAAGTTGTAATCGGGTTTGTGACCATAGAGACGTTTAAGGGAGGTATCATCATTGATAACTTTGGAAGGAAGGTGGTTGATAAGGAACACGACAGTAGAAAAAGCTTCATCCCAAAACTTTAGTGGTACCAATGAATGGGCAAGAAGCGTAAGTCCCATCTCAACGATGTGACGGTGCTTACGTTCTGTGGACCCGTTCTATTGGTGGGCGTGAGGGCATGAAACATGGTGCTCGATGCCAACAAGTTGAAAGAAAGAGTGTAGATCTTGATACTCTCTTCCCCAATCCGTTTGAATGGCTAAGATCTTGTGACCGAATTGTCGTTCAACAAGATTTTGGAAGTCACAAAAGCATTGAAACACCTTGGATTTGTGACGTAAAAAATAAATTCAAGTAAATTTGCTATGATCATCAATAAAATTGATGTAATAATTATGTCGACCGATAGAAGTTGGAGCGGGGCCCCATACATTAGAAAACACATGGTCCATTGGACAAGATGACACACTAACTGACTTAGGGTAAGGCAACTAATGACTCTTGCCTTGTTGTATCATTATTCGAATCATGAAAAACTAGGAGCTGATGGCTACTAACAACTTGCTTAACTACATGACTAAAAGCATGCCCTAGCCGATGGTGCCATAAGGAGGCCGATGGCTTGATGACACCAAGTGATTGCTTATTCGAGGAAGGTCTATTTGGAGAAGGCCATAGAGGATAGAGTCCCCCTTCACATCTGCTGCTGTGGAGGGTTCTCCTCGTCACCTGTTCCTTGATGGAAAAGTGATTGGGATGAAATTCAAGTAAAATGATTGACTGAAACAAGGTTCTTTTTAGCTCTAGGAACATGCAGGATATTATTGAGATGTAAATTTCTACTAGGGGAATACAAAGTGCTATGACCAACATTAGCAATCTCTATACCTGTCCCGTTTGCGGCATGAACCTGGTCGCCACCGTTGTACTTGTCCCGGATGGTCAACTTCTCCAAATCTCCAGTGATGTGATATGTTGCACCGGAGTCCATGTACCAATTCGTATCCACACCATATGAACTGGTCGCTGCCGAAGCACTCTTCTATGGAGGTCCAGTGAAGCTAGTGTCGAAACGCTTGAAGCAGCGGACCACGGTATGCTCTTCTTTGCTGCAGAGCTGGCAGAAGATGCCCTGCTGGAATGAGCCTTGGCCACGGCTGTTGCCACCATGACCAAAGCCACCTCGTCCACCGCGACCACCACCATTGTGGCCTCCACCACCACGACCACGAGATGTGTTGCCACCACTGCGACCACTCTTGGCCGCCAGATTGGCCGAGGATTGTTGTCCTCCATTACGCAAGTCCATGCGCTACTCGTGGCTGACAAGCCGCGTGAACAACTCGCTGACGGAGATGGGTTCAATGCGCGCCACCACTGCCGAGACAACCGGATCATAGTCCAGATCCAACCCGGTCAAGATGTAGGAGACTAGCTCCTCGTCTTCAATCTTCTTGCCCGCTGACGCCATGTCATCCGCCAGGCCCTTCATCTTGGCGATATACTCGCTGATGGAGGCGGATCCCTTGGATGCAGTGGCCAACGCCATCCGAGTGGCGATGACCCGCGCCCTCGACTGGGATGCAAACATGCCTTCTATGGCGGCCCAAGCCGCCGACGCCGTCACGTGGGTGGAGACCTGGCTGAGGATCTCCTTGGAGAGCGAGGTCAGCAGGTAGCTCAGAACCTGCTAATATTTGGCCACCTGGGTGTCATAGTCAGGGTTTGACACCGGTGGCTCCTTGTCGTCCCCGGACTTAGGTTCTAGGAACTCCGGTGGGGGTTGGGCCCCTAGCTGGATGAACTTCGTGGCCTGGGCTCCCTTGATCGTCAAGATGACTTGGGACTTCCATGACTGCAAGTTGTTGCGGGTGAGTTTCTCGGTCACAGGGATGAACGCGAGGCCGAGAAAGGTAGCAACAGACGCTGCGGAGGATGATGGGAGCGCCATTCTTGAGTTTTGTGAGGAATGAGGCTCTGAATACCATGTGAAAGTAGGGGGGAACGAGATACCCGACCCACGACACTCGGTTACATGTTATATGGCCGGGAAGAGCCCCGGTGTGGCACGTACATCACGGAAGGATTACAACAAACTCTACATGGAGATCTATCCTATACCGGCTTAGTGTACAAGACATGTCTAAGTACATCCACGTGCTAGATACATTGATAACTAACGTATCATCTAACATTGTAGTTTCCCCGCACAAGTGATTGATGCCGAAAAGAAGTTAGATATTGAGAGTTTTTTTCTCGATCACGCAAAAGGTTTGCGCGTCTTTATATTAAGGTAGAGAAAAAGTTTAGTACAACACGCCTTAGCGGCGCCTAGGAGGTCAAAATAGTTTTAGATAGAGACTCAGACCACCCTCAGTATACTAAAAGTTATACTGTCACATTAGACACTTAAATATTAAATATATGAAACTGTTCCGTCGTATCATCAGACGTCGTTTATACATACTTAGAAACCTAAATATGAACCAATCGTCACTAAATGAGTTAACTATATACAGAACATCGTCCAAATTCATCTCATCCGGCCAGTTTGACATTAACCAACCCAACAGGTGACGTTCTGGCAAGTCCAATCATTGCAGCGGCTGGGTAGACAGTACGCGGCGATAACAGCCGGGCCAATGGTACGTCTGCGGTATGCCTCCGATCCCCGGCCGCGTAGCCTGGTCCTCCCCAGAAAAACATGTAGCTAGTATTATTTTAGGCCGGCCATCGCCGTCGCTGATTGCTTGTACCGCATAAACGGCTCTTTGGCCTCACACGCATGCTGGCGATCGATACACGATGCGCCCTCGTCGGAGGAGAAAGAAAAGAATCGAAACGACCTCGACGACATTGTGCATATGCATGCACTGGCCGGCGTCTTTGTGTCCAAATTCACGGTGGTGCGGCCGACGCCGGGTCATGTGCACTCTCGGTCAGCATCGACGGCGACTTCTCGCTCGTGCCGCGCCAGCCCATGCATTGTCGTGATCTGGTGAGGACAAGGGCATGGACGGTTGCGCTGGAATGGAAGGAGGAGCTGGCCAAGCAAGTCTTGAGAAACTTTACACTTATCAAGATGGCTATGCACGAGAGTGAGGGCCTGAGGGTGTCGGTCTGTCACTGTGCTAGCTACCGTAGGATGGAACTAATAACTAGAAATGCACCGTGTACTACGTATACTGTACTATGCTGCAAGAACAAGGGAGGCAGCAGCAAAGCATCGATCCAGGCCGAAATGGCCAAAGCGTATGGTTTATTTCAAGGCGTGCAATATTTACATATATCCTATGTGCGTGTACTATACTATACCCTGTTTCCGGTGAAAAGGATGCGCGGTTGCTACGGTGTTATATTACCTGCTGGGTATTGGTTCGATCGACACGATTGGCCGGATTTATTAAAAGGCTTCGGGCTTTTCTCTCTTTTTTTTTTGAGAGAGCAAATCTTTTTTGTTGCGAAGAAATCTTTCTTTTATTTTGGCTCTAGATGAGGAGTAGTAGATCAACTTTAGGTCCTGTTTGGTAGAGCTCTATTTGATTCTGATTCTCTAAGGAAGCCGGTGCTCTGAGAGAAGTGATTTTACGACTGAAAGTGATTCTCTTTGATTCTTTGGCATAAACTTTCAAAATCACAATGGAGAATCACTTCACAGGATCAGGAGAAACTATTTTTTTTTTCAGCTCTCCGTATCTTAGTTCATTTTAGAGAAACACTTCACGGAATCAACAGATAATCAATTATCTCTGAAAAAAATGTTTGACAGAACTCATGTTGGATTCAACAGAGAATCAGCTATGCGAGCTCTGCCGAACAGAGCCTTGGTTCTCGCCTTCTTTCCTTGAAAGAAAAGGCATGAGATCTCTGCCGATCAACTAAGGAAAAAGAGGGATTACTGAAACCAGCAAAGACAAACGACAAGCAACTATAGCAAAGAAAAAAGAACAACAAACAAAAACAAGAACAAAGACGGAAACACAAGCTAGTAACACAACAACAAAGCACGCTAGCTAGCTCAGCTTAGTTCTTTGCTAGTAATACATTTTAGAAAGGAAAGTAGTTAAGATATTAGATGTCATGCGTATCGACCTCATTTAGATTTACCCAAAAGGGGTTATTTTCTTAATAAAATGGACTATAGAGTTTTTCACCCAATCATGAATGTTATCATCAATTTTAGCCAGTTGCTGTAGGATCGAGTTTGGAAGTATGGCTACACCCAAAATTCCATTGGGATGTATGATTGGAGATACATGGACACGACGAACACCCTCCTCCCAATGCGCGATGGAACGTCAGCTTTGGGTTCAAAAGTGTACGTTTCTTCCAATAAAACAGCTCCGTTGAAGATAACTAATATAATAAATTAAATGAATAAGTTAGTAGCGTCAGCATCTGAGGAATTTTGAATAGCTATAAACATCTTTCATTTTCGTGACAAAAGTGCTTATGAATTGCCAGTTGGGCATGTCAAGACAAACATTTAAGCACCGTACATTACACTTCGTCAGCGTATTGCTAATGGTGAATAGGCGGCGCACTCGTCGGTGCTTAATTTGTTAAGCAGCCAACTCTAAGCAGACAGAATGACGAAACGGTGAGCCCATTCTATACTCGTGGTTTGGAGCCCTTGCTAGCTCAACGCATGAGCCTCTGACTGTGCATCAATGATCGATGGTCCATGCACATTGGCAGAGAATAATTGAGATCCCCATTCCTGTTTGTCAGGAATATACTCCCCCTCCAGTCCGTTTTCTATTATATATAAATTACTAGTACTCCATAGCAAGGTCACTAACCCCATCTCTATATGACTAGTTCCTTGGTCCCCCCCGTGTACAATGTGACAAAGGACAGCTTTCATTAGAGCTTTTGCCTTGGTACCTCTTTTTTACAACTTTGGTGGTAACTTTTGTCAACCACTTGTGCATTTGTAAGTAGTAGTAATAATAATTAAGTAGAGTAGAATTCATAGCGGTCCCTAAACTCAGGAGACGATGCATCTAGGTTCCAAACTTCTAATTTTTTATTTTCAGGTCCCTAAACTTCTCCTGGGCTCTAGCACTAGTTGAAATGGTTTTCAATATGCTCCATATGCTGAAGTGGTATGTTGATCTGACTCAGCGTTGACTCAGCGTTGACGTGGATTTGACATGTTGGGTGTAGTACCTAAACTTTTTACAACGGTGTCACCTAGGTTCCAAACTTTCAAAATTGCATATCTATGTCCTCAAACTTACTAAACGGGTCACAAGAGATACCTAAACTTGCATGGCGGTGCCATCTAGGTCCTTAACTTCTAAAACTGCACTCAAAACTTGCTAATCAGGCCACATGAGGTCCAAATTACTATTATTTGTGATAAACCATCTGCTTGGTTGTTGACCGTGCACCTGGCATATGAGCTCACATGCCATCCCTCTCTCTCATCTCCGTCTCCACTCCCTCTTGTGCCCTACCAAAACGTAGATTCGGTTGTCGCCAGAGAGAGGGTGAGGAGCCTGACCCACCCATGTACAGTCGCCATCAAGTCTTGGTCATGGCCAAGCTCAGCAGACATGTGTGAAGGATAGGACGGGCATGCGGAGGCCAATCGACACCACATGGTCATGGTGGTGACGCTACTTCTGCTACTCGGAGGCACTCTAGTTGTTGCTGGTATTGGTGCTTGGGCTGCGGTGGTGCAAGAGAGAGTAGCGGCGGTGACATGGGAGAGGGAGTGGGGAAGGAGATAAGAGAGAGGAATGACATGTGGTCCCCCACATGGCAAGTGCACAGTCAGCAGTCACGTAGGTGGTTTATTGATAATTTGGACCTCATGAAACCCAATTAGCATTTGCCACATAAGCGATTTATCGCAAACAATGGTAAATTGGGATCTCATGTTGCTTGTGATTAGTAAGTTTGTAGACCTAGATATGTAATTTTTTGAGTTAGGGTTTTAGATGGCATCATCGTGCAAGTTTAGTTACCTCGTGTTACGTGTTAGATACTGAACCTAACATGCAAGATATATGTTAGCGTTGAGTTTGCGTGCCATGCAGTTCATCTAGCAGTTCTAGTCCCAAGTTGTACGTACTTCCGTTGCCAAGAAAAAACATTGTGATTCTGTGTGGAGTAGAAGTCAATGTGTCCAATTAAAGTAAGGGTTACACATTTGTATTGGATTCTGCAAAATTTCAAGCCGTGCTACCATAAGAAATAAGAATCCAATCCAACAAGATAAAAACAAATACTTTTCGTCCTCCCACTTGTCAAAAAGGAAAGGGAAGCCAGGAAGCTAAAGTGTTAGAACTACTTGACTCGGCGTAGGTGCATTTAGCTAAGGAGCATCGTCGTCTTCTCTGTGCTTAGCTCTAGAAGGCAGAAGCAGCAGCTTCCTTCACGGAACCACACTCCACTACACGATGACGCGGACGTGGACCCCGAGCCCACCAGGCCGCGGCGAACCAACGTTGTCTATCTGTCCAGTGCTCCCGTCCAATCGCAGATTCGCAGAGGCACTTCCAACTCATCACCCATCTCTCTTCATCCGATCCCAATAATTTTTTCTACTACGATCGATCAGGCATGCAAAGAGATAATATGGACACCTGGACTTGTATGGGTTTATGCCTTTGTGTGGTGCCAAATCAATAATGAGACAATGACACATGGTCGGTGTCGGACCGTCGGCGATCGACGACGCATATCAAATTCACGGAAACAGCGATAATTTACATGCAAATTCACGGAAACAGCGACAATTTTCCAATGCTTGAGGTCGAGGCCGTGAGTGCATATATAGTTCGGTTCATAGTTCTATGTGAAAATCGACCACATAACGTTGTTTTATTTTATATTGTTCCATGTGATACATGGTGTACTTACAGCGTATGATGTTTTGTAATAATAGACAAACACACACATGGATTCCAAGTCGTAGTAGGTGGCTGCAAATTGATCTATATACTAATATAATCACACTAAGGGTAAGCGCGCGTCAGCTTATGGATAAACTTGTTTCAATTTAGAGATTCTTCAACCATAACAATAGTTTTTTCTTCCCCATAATACAGGCAACGTGGTATGCCCCAATAAGCGATTCATGATAGACCATAGTATTTGTGATCTCCCTTTGTCCACAAATGGCGTATCTATCAATTATTATGCCTTAAAATGTTAGCCCATCTCGTGAAAACTTTCTACATGTGGTGGGCTGGTGGCAGGCCGTGTGTGATATACATGCATCACGAGGAGGTGTGTGTGCCTCCGTTATTGTTTATCCTGTTGGAATGGCGAATTCCAGCAAGGGTGGCGGTGTAATGTGACCTCTGCTCGGTCAGTGCCTCGGGCGAAGGTCTGCTGTAAGAGTGAAGCTGACAGCGAAAAAACTAGGGTTTTATTAATGAGTTCACCCACCTCACTCTTACACATTTACGGCTCCTCCTTTTATAGGGCACGGTTCCCTCGTAAACTGTCTTTACACAAAGCCCCGTGATGGTGGCAAGATATCCCTAGAATATTCTCTTCAGTCTTCACAGGCACTCTAGCCTGGGATAACATGATAATCTAATCTTCAACCACCCTCCTAGCGTGGGCTGGAGCTCAAGGCTTGTTTCCGGCCCACGCCTTTGCTGATTCAGCCGCTCGGTCTGCAGTGGGAGCTGCCTCCGCCCACTGGATGAGGAAAGCCTCCACCGCCGATCGCCAAAGGTCCCCGACCGCCGTCGATCCCGATCTCCGCCCGTCCTGCGACTAGGAGGCACAGCTTGGGGCGAAGCTGCCTCCATCAGACCTTGCCTGCAAAGACATTTGGAGCGATCACTCCTGGTTAGTCGACACAACCTTCGCCCAAGACGTAACTCTAGGCCTTCGCCCTTGATCATCGAAGGTCCCTTCGTCCCTACAAGAAACCCCTTAGAACAGGTTAAAGCTTGGCCAGGGCAAGATGACGCGGGCCTTTGCCACTCGGGGGGGGGGGGGGGGGGGAGGGGGCTTATGGCCTCATGTCCGCCGATGAACCTCCGCCATTCAAGCCGGAGGTCCCTGTCGATGCAGGACTCACAGGGTTCCCCAACAATGTGACTACGAGTCGTGGGCCCTGCCTGGCCTACGAACTGGAACTAGGAGAGGTGTAGCATCCACTACATTGAATCTAAATAGAATATGCCAGACTAGCCGGATTCCTATGGAAAGTAACTTCTGTATCTAGTTCAGGACACCTTCTTTAGATCCGACTAGGATTATAACCGCACCACAACCTTCTCTACCAATATAAAGAGAGGCTGTGGGTACCTTGTAACAAGAGACGATACAACACAATCAATCCAACATAAAGGCTAACACCGACTGGACATAGGGTTATTACTCGATCATCGATCGGGGGCCCGAACCAGTATAAATCGACTGTCTTTGCATTCACCGTCGAGTTCTAGCACACACTAAAGCCCGAACAACTGTCCTGACTCCTGAGTACCCCCATGGCAGGCTATCGGTGGTCAAACACTGACAGCTGGCGCGCCAGGTAAGGGCTTTCGGCGCAATCGCGATCAAGAGCTCTACGGATTTTGACGACATGATCTTCCTGAGGCAAACGACAAGAGCAACCTTCAAGTACATCTTGTCGAAGCTCAAAAAACCCATGAAGATCTCACCCTTTCGACGATGCTAACCAAAGATCTCGAAATGCTTACGGTGTCTGAACTAACTTGGGCCCCGACAACGATCAATCCCGATATGATATCCGAGTCAGATTCCTCCTTGGAGTCTTATTTGATTTTTTTCAAAGACAAACCAAGACTTTTTCTAATCAAACTCTGGAACGCGACATCAACTCTACAAGAGATCAGTTCAAATCTACTTCAGGTTTCTTTCAAGAAATTGAGTCACTTCCTAACCGGACTCAATAACGTGACAAAGACTTATCAAGACTTACTCCGAAGCATGGCTGGTCGGGCATAGAGGATGCATCTTACTGAGGCACAGAAAGGTCTTGCGTTAACCGTAACACCTAAAGATTGTCTGGTCCATTGGCCGGGTACATATCCCCAGAACAACAATACCCGACTAGTTGAAGAAACTATCACTCTACCTTTTCAAGAAGGTAGTGCGCTCCGCGTTAACAACATTCCAACTGAAGTCATCAGCTACTACAATGAGACAAGCCTGGTGCCAAGTCAAGAAGCCTTCATGATTCGGCGACTACTACCGATGCCACCAACTGCACCTGATGTCAGGTATTCAGATGAATCAGAATCAAACATATCACCCAACGTTCCTGAATACGATGGCGAATCTGAGGGCTAACGACGAGTACTACCAATGCCACCAACTGCACCCGATGTCAGGTCTTCAGATGAATCAGAATCAAACATATCGCCCAACGTTCCCGAATACGATGGCGAATCTGAGGGCCAATGACGAGCTAGAGAAAAAAGGAACAAACTGAAAGAAGGTCGCAGACGCCGTGCCAGGCAACGGAGAGAAGCACAGGACACATACAAAATGGAGCTGGCCAAGTACTACAAGAGAAGATCAGAGAGAGAAGCTGAAGAAAGGCGCGCGGCCAGAGTACACGAAACCCCTTACAACAAGATAGGGAAGCACTAGAAGAACTCGAAGTAATTTTGCATCCCAACGAAGAACAAGAACAACTCCGAGAAGTTCTTCGGACGATAGCTCAGAGGGCACACGATGGAAGGACTCATTCCAGGCTTCCTGTTAGGACAACATCACTTGAACAAGACGCACAAAGTCAAAGGAGGTCCGCCTTCGAGAGACTAGGACCAAATGGGGGTTAGAATCAAGAAAAAAAGGAGAGACAACGCCCAGAGCAATCAAGTTGAGCGTCCGAGAGAAGAAAGGAGCAGAGCATCTCACCACTCATCCCCGTGATTCACTCCTAGGTTAAATAACATCTTGCTAGAAGAAGGGGCTGAATCAGAACATAGAGAAGTCAGAACACACGATAGATTTCCATGTTTTTCAAGATGACTTATTTCGGTACGGCTGCCTCATAAGTTCAAACCATCAAACCACTCCAAATATGACAGGAAGACTGAACCAAAATAGTGGCTCAAAATCTACTCGCAATCAATCGAACTAGCCGGTGGAGATGATGATATCAAAGCATTATTCTTTCCTGTAGCCCTAGAAAATATGCCCCTCCAATGGTTTGATAAATTGAACCTGGGTTCAATCAAAGGTTGGGAAGACTTACAAAGAGCTTTCTACAAAAACTTTACGGGCATTATTATGCACCGCATCACACATGTAGAACTGAAGGGACTCAAGCAAAAGGGAGGCGAGAGCCTCAGATATTATTATCGACGTTTTGGTGAATTACATGCCCATGTACATGAAATCACCGAACGAGAAGTAATTGAAGCCTTCTCCCACGGGATCATGGCTAAATGGTAGTTTTAAGATTTTTGCAAAGAAAACCCAAGGAACAATGAAGAATTCAGACGTGCGGTAGAAAAAATGATTATGGCTGAAGAAAGGACGAAAGAAAGATTTCCAGATAGAAACAACCGAGAAAACAATAGAGACAACTCGGACCAGAGAAATTTTCCAAACACGGGCCATCCAGACAGGAAACGCAGATTAGACAACACCATCGTCATGGCCGACAAGACCAAAAAGTTTTAAAAATTCAGGAGGTTTGAAGATATTGAAAATATGCACTGTATATGGCACCCACAAGAAAACCACACAACGGGTACGCAAGAAAAGGAAAAAACAAGAGAATAACAAAAAGAAAGACGAAGACAACACAGAAGACAAAGGATTCCAGCAGCAAAAGGGGACAGTCGTAGTAATCTTTTCTGGAGTTTTGGGTTCTAGAAGCAAGCACCAAGACAAGCTGGCTCTCCACAGCATCATGGAAGCCGAACCAGCGGTCCCAAGGTGCCTAAATTGGTCACAATATCCAATCCAGTTTTCAAGAGAAGATCAATGGATGAGCGTTGAAAATGCCGACTTATATCCAGTGGCCCTAGATCCAACTATAGCAGGAATGATAGTAACCAAAGTTCTGATCGATGGGGGAGCTAGACTCAACATTATATTTTTAGAAACGCTAAAAAAGATGGGGCTAGATTTTGCCAGGTTGATCACCCTAATAGGAATACCTTTCTATAGAATAGTACCCTACAAAGCCGCCATGTCGCTCAGCCAAATCACTCTACGAGTCACGTTTGGAACACAAGCAAATTACCAAACTGAATTTATCCAATTCAAAGTTGTAGACTTTGAGACATCGTATCATGCCATCCTTGGAAGACCAGCACTTGCAAAGTTTATGGCTATACCTCACTACCCATACCTCCTGCTCAAGATGCCAAGACCTCATGAAATACTCTCCCTCCGAGAAAACCTAAAGCGTGCTTTCGATTGTGACATTCAAGCAATCCAAATCGCAACCAAAACACAGGCAGCTGACGATAGAGAAAAAATTACCACCGCTACCGCACAAATGAACTCGGAAGAGCTAGAGATCCCAGCAAAGAAACCCTGCATCCTTGTATGTCAAAAAGAAGCCGACGTAAAGAAAATTGACCTGGGTACTGGTGATCCTGAGAAGACAACAACCATCAGCGCCCACCTCTCGGCCAAATAGGAACTCGCGCTCACCAACTTTCTTCAGGACAACAAAGATATCTTCGCTTGGAAGCCAACCGACATGCCAGGTGTCCCAAGAGAGTTGGCTGAGCACAGAATCAATGTCAATAAAAGCTCCAAACCAATTAAGCAACGGTTGAGAAGATTCTCACAGGACAAAAAAGGAAGCAATCAAGAAGGAGATTATAAAACTAATGGTAGCCAGTTTTATAAGAGAAATTCTTCATCCAGATTGGCTAGCGAATCCTGTTCTAGTATAGAAAAAGAACACAACAGAATGGCGCATGTGCGTCGATTACATGGATCTCAACAAACATTGCCCAAAGGACCCGTTCGGGTTACCACAAATTGATCAAATTGTGGATTCAACAGTAGGATCTGCCCTGCTATCTTTCCTCGATTGCTTCAGGATATCATCAGATTGCATTAAGGGAAGAAGATCAGAGCAAGACATCTTTCATTACTCTTTTTGGTGCCTATTGCTATAAAACCATGTACTTTGGATTCAAGAACGCAGGCGCCACCTATCAAAGAGCTATTCAAATATGTCTTGGTGAACAAATCGGTAACAACGCGGAAGCTTATTTCGATGACATAGTAGTAAAGACAAGGAACACAGACATTCTAATCGAAGATTTGAAGCAGACTTTTGAAAATCTAAATAAATAGAAGTAGAAATTGAACCCAAACAAGTGTGTTTTTGAGGTACCATCAGGGCAACTACTCGGATTCCTGGTTAGTGATCAGGGAATAGAAGCAAACACTAAGCAAATTCAAGCCATAACAGAAATGGCACCCCCACACAGTATAAAAGATGTGCAAAAATTGACAGGAAGGATGGCAGCGCTCAATCGCTTCATCTCATGACTCGGCGAAAAAGGACCCCCTTTCTTCAAGCTACTAAAAAAGATAGGCAATTTTGAGTGGACAGAGGAAGCCAAGGAGGCTTTCGAAAGCCTTAAAGTGTACCTCACCTCATCTCCCATACTTACGCCACCAAAGAAAAACGAAGACATGATGTTATACATATCGGCAATATCTGCTATGGTCAGTGCAACAATTGTGGTGGAAAGAGAAGAAGAAGGGCATGTATACAAAGTACAGCAGTCGGTATACTACATTAGTGAAGTTCTGACAGATTCAAAAATACAGTACCCGCATGTACAGAAACTAATCTACGCCCTCCTAATCACTTCCGCAAGCTTCGGCACTACTTACAAGATCACCATAATAACAGATTTCCCTCTTAGAGACATCCTACGTAATAGAGATGTGACGAGACACATATTAAAGTGGGCAGTTGATCTCGAATCTCTAAATATCGATTTCTCTCCTCGGAAGGCAATAAAATCACAAGCACTAGCAGACTTTGTGGCTGAATGGACAGAAATCCAACAACCCACACCATATACCTTCCTCGATCATTAGAAGATGTATTTCGATGGATCACTCAAGTTAGGTGGAGCAGGCACAGGAGTTCTTTTCATATCCCCAGAAGGAAAACAACTTAAATATGTACTCCAAATTCTATGGCAAGCCACAAATAAAGAAACAGAATATGAGGCACTCATCCATGGGCTAAGAATCACGACTTCTCTTGGAATCAAGCGGTTGCTTGTCTATGGAGATTCAGCTGTAGTCATCAATCAAGTCAACAAAGACTAGGACTGTACCAAAAACAACATGGACACCTATTGCACTGCAGTATGAAAACTAGAGAAAAATTTCTAAGAACTAGAAATCCTGCATGTTCTACGAGACTCAAACATTGCAGCAGACGTCCTCGCAAAGCTAGGATCGAACAGAGCAAAGGTCTCGGCAGGGGTGTTTGTAGAGGATTTGCCATCACCCTCCATAAAACAACCCGGTGGGACAACCTCTGAGCTACCAGCACCAACAACCCAGATCATGGTAATCATAAGATCATGGACTCAAGACTTCATCGACTATATCAAAGAAAAAACTACCAGCTAATAAGGAAGAGGCAGCCAGGATAATTAGAAGAAGCAAGAACTACATTCTTGTAGGCGACAACCTCTACAGAAGAGCCACGTCATCAGGATGACTTCTCAAATGTATCACAAGAGAAGAAGGAAAAGAAATCATAGAAAAAATTCACTCAGGTTGTTGCGGTAACCACACAGCCTCAAGAACTCTGGTAGGAAAAACTTTCCGCACCGGTTTCTATTGGCCAACAGTTTTAAAAGATGCAGAAGAATTAGTCAGACAGTGCAAAGGATGCCAAATGTTTGCGAGGTAAGCTCATGTACCAGCTCACGAGCTAATTTGCATCCCTCCTGCTTGGTCGTTCGCATGCTGGGGGCTAGACCAAGTAGGACCACTCAAAAAGGCCAAAGGTGGTTTTGAGTACATCTTCGTCGCAATCAACAAATTCACCAAGTGGATCAAGTACAAGCCGCTTGTAAAATACAACATAGCAAAAGCAGTCAAGTTCATCCAAAACATCATGCACCGCTTCGGAATACCCAACCGCGTCATTACAGATTTGGGTTCCCCTTTTACAGCTATCGAATTCAGAAATTAGGCACAAGACTGTGGCATTAGTATAAATTATACGTCAGTTGCGCACCCTGAAGCCAACAGACAAATAGAAAGAGCTAACAGACTTATACTAGCTGGATTAAAACCAAGATTATATGAAGAACTAGAGGACTACGGCTCCAAATGGATTGAGAAATTACCCAAAGTAGTATGGGGGCTCCGCACTCAAGTGAGCAGAGCAACTGGATACTCACCTTTTTTTCTAGTATATGGATCAGAAGCCGTGCTATCAGCAGATTTGATGTGGACATCTAAAAAATAGAGCAATACGAGGAGGGAGAAGCAGAACATACACAAAGATTAGAACTTGATAGTACAAAAGAGGTCAGGATAAACGCTACCCTTCAATCAGCTCAATACCTCCAAGGTCTAAGGCGTCACTACAATAAAAGTACTAAACAACGCTCAGTACAAGTCGGAGACTTAGTACTACGAAGAATACAAAAAACTGACAGACGCCATAAACTGCTCAGCCCATGGCAAGGTCCTTTTATTATCGCAAAAGTCTCTGGACTAGGCACATACAAGTTAATGACTGAAGATGGGAAAGAAGTGAAGAATACATGGCATATCAGCCAGCTAAGAAGATTCTACGCTTAAAGAACTCAAGACAAAATCTATGTAACAATAAAGCGATATGTAATCAAGATCCAATGTCAATGGAATAAAGATGATATTCCTCGTCAACAATTGTCTTATTATGATCGTTCCTGAGTTGCTTTCACAACCAGATGAGAGCAAAAGAGCTGAAAAGATGCTTGACCTCGCAATCCCAAGTCTTTTCAGACTTGGATGAGAGTAAGGCAGATAAGCTAACACTCAAACCTATCCTGGGTTCTTTTCATGGCTTGGATGAGAGCAAGAGGTGCTCGACCGATCCTGAGTTGTTTTTACAACCGGATGAGGGCAAAAGAGCTAAAAAGACGCTTGAGCTCGCAATCCCAAGTCTTTTCAGGCTTAGATGAGAGTAAGGCAGATAAGCTAACACTCAAACCTATCCTAGGTTGTTTTCATGGCTTGGATGAGAGCCAGAGGTGCTCAACCAATCCTAAGTTGTTTTCACAACCGGATGAGGGTAAAAGAGCTGAAAAGATGCTTGAGCTCATAATCCCAAGTATTTTTGAGCTTGGATGATAGTAAGGTAGATAAGCTGACACTCGAACCTATCCTGAGTTGTTTTCACAGCCTAGATAAGAGCTAGAGGTGCTCGGCCGATCCCAAGTTGTTTTCACAACTAGATGAGGGCAAAAGAGCTGAAAAGACGCTTGAGCTCGCAATCCCAAGTCTTTTCAGGCTTGGATGAGACTAAGATAGATAAGCTGACACTCGAACCTATCCTGGGTTGTTTTCATGACCTGGATGAGAGCCAAAGGTGCTCGACTGATTCTGAGTTGTTTTGACAACCGGATGAGGGCAAAAGAACTGAAAAGACGCTTGAGCTCGCAATCCCAAGTCTTTTCAGGATTGGATGAGAGTAAGACAGATAAGCTAACACTTGAACCTATCCCGGTTTGTTTTCACAAGTCGAATGAGAGCAAAAGAGCTAAAACGACGCTTGAGTTTGTAATCCACAGAAACAAGAGCAAAATAGTTGCTAATATACTTGAGCTTGTTTCATCTAGAACCATTCTGACGTGGATGAAAATTAAGTCCATGCAAGACCACAATGAGCAAGAAAGTATAAAAGAAGCCTGAGCCTATCAAGACTATTTTGGATACGGGCAGAAGCACTGGTGCTCGCCAAGGTCCATGATCAACAAACGATACAGAAAGAAGACTCTAAAAAGAAGCTTTCTTACAAAACAACAAAAGGAATGCCTAATTCTCAGAATCATTGTCAGAAGAAGAAAAAGACACCTTATTTTAGAACAGAGGCAATCTTTGACAATAGAGGACAGACTAGATCAAAAGAAACTACTCGAATTTAAGGAAGAACAAAATATTTACATAACGAACAGAACTACTAGGTACATCGACAACCGAATCTACTACTGGACAATTTACCTTTCGATCTCCTTTATGCCAACATCAAAGCAAGGGCTAGTAGCAGCATGCCTAGGCCACCATCAGATCCTCGACAGGGACTAGCTACCCACAGACTCGCCGTTGTCATCTTCTGCGGCAAGAACTTCCTAGTCGACTTCATCTTCAACAGTTAGCGCTTCCCAGTCAACTTCATCCTTGTTACCGCTACTAAGGGTGATCAAATTCACCCCCATCAAGTCGACATTAGTAGGGGGAATGGAAACGGGATCAACCGCAGGAGTGGTCGCTGGATCCTCTATCTCCTACAAAGACGGAACCGATTTCAATGTCCTAGCGGGCAGATCATCCTCCACCGCCAGAGCATCATGAGCACCAAGAGCCAACAGCACCGGTGACGAAGATGCTGACAACGCAGAACTTCCGCTCAACGATGCCATCATAGCCACAGCTCTTGAAGGATGAG
Organism: Saccharum hybrid cultivar R570; assembly: GCA_038087645.1. NCBI lineage: Eukaryota > Viridiplantae > Streptophyta > Magnoliopsida > Poales > Poaceae > Saccharum > Saccharum hybrid cultivar. The sequence continues at coordinate 750,510 of JAQSUU010000043.1, read as the reverse complement.
CGAGCAACGAGCACAAAACCTTATGGACGTAGCGCCTTTGGATGAACTTTTTCTTCACCATTTTGGCTATGGAAAGACTGAAAAGATAAGAATGCCGAAATTATCATGAATGGGGCAGTTAAATAGGGCCAATCCATCTCCTCAAGCAGTCAACAACCTCCTTGAGATAAAGATAGAATTAATTTCTCCTCCTAAAATTAAGGGCAGAGTCTATCCCTTCACCAAAGCCAACATGACGCTTCAGTTTCCAACATTTATTGCACAACCGGCGTGAAGGTGGTGTACTTTTTCATGCTAAGCAGCTCAACGGACAGAACAACCGAGTTCTTCTCATTACAAAAGCAAAGACAAAACACTTGGACAATTTTTGGATCCAAATGAAAGCAAAAAGGCTAACAGTCTAGCACTCGAACCTATCCTAGGTTATTTTCACAGCCTAGATGAGAGCCAGAGATGCTCACTCAATCCTGGGTTGATTTAACAACTGGATGAGAGCAAAAGAGCTAAAAATGCGCTTGAGCTCACAATTCACAAATCAAGAGCAAAAGAGGTGAAAATATGCTTGAGCTCACTTCATCCCAAGTCTTTTCAGGCTTGGATGAGAGTAAGAAGGCTGATAAGCCAACACTCAACCTATCCTAGGTTGTTCTCAGAACCTGGATGAGAGCCAGATTGCGCTCGCCCTATCCTGGAGTTATTCCACACCAGACGAAATAACCCAACTAATCAAGCACTGATGCTCGACAAGACTCATGAAGATATAAAACAAAGAGCAAAGCTAGTCAGAGACACACAACTCAAAGGAACCTAGATACGTCTACAAAGACTGAGGTTTATATTCAGCACATACTTAAAAATTCAAAAGCCTAGGAAAATAACTCAGAAAGATTCACTCTAATGATTCAAGCAAGATAGTAAAGATGCCCTTTACAAAAGCACAATACAAAGTGTATCTTTACAACAAAGAGAAGTGCCCAGATATTATAGAACCTAACTATCAGCTTCATCATTAGAAGGTGGGAGATGAATATCGAGCTTCTTAGCAATGAAGTTGGCCAGGTCTTCAACCTCAGACTCTGCATTCTCGATAGACTCCAAGTAGTTGTCATCATCAGTGTCCTTCCAAAGTTTTCTAGAGGAACCGATGGTGTAAGAAAACGGATGTGAGCCAAAATATTCTTGACACATGCCCAGACCCCATCCTTCACAAAGCTCTGAAGACGCTCAGGAATCAGCGGGATGAACTCGCCCTAAGTTCTCCTGTCATCTTCAGTAGTCTGAAGAAGCTTTGCAACGGTCTTGAAAGATTTCCACAATGTAGCAAACCGTTGATCACATACAACCAACTTCTTAGACAAATCCTCAATGGTCTTCATCCCCTACACAAGATCTCGGTTAGTACCAAGTCTAATCAACTGGGCATGAGCAAGCTCCTCTTCAACATGAGTCTTTACCTCTTCGGTCCTATTATGACTAGATTGAACAGATATCTTCATATCTCCAATATCAGCTAAGAGCGTTTGCTTATCTTTTCGTAGGGCTAAACAAGACAATAAAAAGAAAATTAGGCAAAAAAGGAGCAATAAATAAAGAAAAAGAGGGATCAAGGTATAAAAGAACTTGGAATACCATCACACTCTTTCTTCATGGCCTCCACCTTTTCCAAGGCTTCCTGGACCGCAGCTTTCCTCCGCTCCTCCGCCTCGATCACCTAAACATGGAGAGTTTTTTCTCCCTCTGATGCGCCTGATGCTCAATCTCCATCTCAGCCCGACTGAGGTCTAGATCCGTCTTCAGAGCACTAATCTCAGAGGTCAACTTTTTCTCGGTCTCAGTCGAGAAAAAGAAGTCGACATGGTCCCAAGAGTAAGACTGATCAAACAAGACGAAGGAAAAGAAAGACAAGGCGTAAGAACCCAAGAGGAACAACAAAATAGTAACTTTAGAAAAACTTACCTGAAGTTTCTCTCCAAAAGAAGCAGCGCCAGCCACCAGAACTCCCCACTCCATAGTCAGCTCCGATAAGCGATGGGTGGCGTCGAATTCCCGCAACACGTCATCATCCAGACGCTGACTACTAGTACCAAGGGCAACATGAGGAGAGACTGACTGATGCAAAGATGACAAGACCAAGGCCGCAACCTGGGCAATAGAAGCCCTGGCTACCTCCTCAGATGGACCTACCGCCACAGTCACCACCATCCCTAGAGTAGGCGACCCTATGGCAGCATGTTCATCAGAGGACAGTCTCCCTCATAGCCACCTCGCTGACTGTGCATTTCGAGTCACGAGACTCAGTACGTACGGTCGCACCATCAGAATGCGAAGAAGCCAGTTGAGGGTTCAAAGAAGGCACGGACAAAGATCTATAAAATGATGGACAACCTCAATGATACAAGAAAATGGAAAATAGAAGCAGACAACTTAACCAGGATTCACTTACTTGGCTGACTTCTTTTTCAAAGAAAACCCCCATGCTGAGCTAAAGGTTTCGGTGTAGGCATGGCGGCAGAAAAGATATCATCACCATCCCATGCCAGGAACGGCGTGATCAACAACTGAGCCCTAGGAGAACTCAGGCTCAATGACCGCTTGCTATGAAAGGACATGGACAAGACAAAAGAAATGTCCAAGAATAATAGCATCATAATAAAAAAAATTCATCGACGAGTGTTGAGGGTCGCATCATCTTCCTCATCCTCCTCGCCCTCGCGCAACTCAACCACAGTACCATCTGTAACACCCCAAATGTTTATCACCAATTAAGTAGTGGGTTTGAGCTCAAACATGATAGATTAGGGGAGATGACGATGTCAAAGTCAAACCTATGGGGATAAGCCCTAACCTAAACTTGGATATTGCACCCTTGCTTACATATAGGCTCAATTAAAAGATATATGCTTGGGTGTTGCTATCAAAGTATCTTCACATGTCTCATCTCAATAACTATCTATATTTAGCCCTAGAAAAGTTTCATGGAGTTTGGAATCAAAAAGTCACATGAAATGATAAGTTCCATTCCTATTGGAACTTGCATCATTAAGTGAATGGAATTGTAGATCATCAGCCAAACCATGCAAACTTACCCAAGTGACTCTAGATGAACTCTACAACAAAAGTCATGAAGGGTTTATATTGAGCAAATGTCAAGAAATTGCCTCGATTGGCCTAAAACCCTAGTTTCGGCTTTATCGAGTTGCTACTTTGACCAAAGTGGAAGTTTAAGTTCTGTACTAGTTATGAGGTTTGACCTTAAACAAAAATTGTAGTTCATCTTGTGTAGAACAAACTTTGTTTAATGGTCAAGAGCTAGTTTTTCATCTAACCTAGTCAAATAGAGCTCAAAAGGAGGAATCAGCTGCTGTTCCAGAGTCCAAGAATTTGGCTAAGTCCTAACTGGTGTTTTAGTTCATGTGCCATACTTTGGAGCCTTATATCTCGCAACCCAAGCCGATCTAGACTTGGAGCCTTAAATTAAAGTTGTAGTTCAGTTCGTGCTCTGCAAATAATGTTTTTGGACCGAGGGTTAGATTTGATTGGAAATAAGTCAAACCATGGCCCAAAGTTTGAATCTACTGCAGTTTGTTTCAGACTTAGAAATATTCCAAGTCCAGGAATTCCAGCACCAATACCGGTTGGCATTCCGCGTTCTCCAATTTTTGTTAAGCAACTTAAGTTGAGCCAAATATAAAAGTTGGAGTATATTCCTTGGAGAAGAACATGTAAAAAGTTGGAATTTGTTGGATCAAGTTTGGCATCTCAAAACTAGTGAAAACCAAGCAAAGCTTAATCACTATCAAGTCGCTGATAGTGTCGACTTTGGAGCCTAATTACCTCCTAATATGTTGCTCTAATGGCCTATCACCCTTAATCAAGTTGGTAGACCAGTTAAAGATGAAGATCTTTTGTATAGGGCGTCTGTTCCGAATCTCGCTGGAATATGCTAAAATTGGATCCGAAGTCAGGCTGAGTCACGCGTACCACGTGTTCGCGTTTATGCCGCCGTGGCGTTCATGCAGCAGAGCGCGCTCCACCATTACCAGGAGCTGCTGCCGCGCGTCCTCCTTCATGCCGCGTGCCCCCGCGCCCCTACCCCCTGGACGCGTGCCCTGCTCCTCCTTGCATTGATGTGGACGTCGTGCTGCCCACAGTCTCGTCTCCCTCTCTCTCGGACGCTCCAGAGCGGAGCAGCCACGGGCGCCGCCGCCAAGCTCCATGGCCGCTGCCATTCCTGGTGCGTCAAGCCGCCACGACCATAGTTGTGTGCGCCCACATCTTCGCCAACCCTTTCTTCCTCCCCCGCGCGCGCGCTTGCCCAAACTCCCGGTCGCCGGAGCATGCCGTCAACTGGCCACCATTGCCGAGCCGAACGGAGCTCCGTGGCCGGCCACCGCCAAGCGCCCTACTGCAAAATCAAACCACCACACCATCTTCCCCTCACCATGCCGCCCCTCCCGCGCCTCTTCCCTGGTTCCGGTCGCCGCTGCAGCGCCAGTGTCGCCTGCAACCGCCGCCATGGACACGGGTGCGCGTGGTCACGCCGCTGTGGGCCACCCCTGGATGAGCTGAGCCCTTGCTCGGGTGCACGTGTGGCCTAGGCTGGCCGCACCGCAGCCAATCGCCGGCGGCGTCGCCCTCGCCGGAGACCGGCCGAGCCAGAGCCGCCCCCATTCCTCTGTTCTGCCATCGGAGGTAGAAGAAGAGCGGCTTCCCCTCTCTGTGTCTCTATGTTTGAGTAACTGACGTGCGGGCCTGGCCGGACCATGGGGCCCACTTGTCGGTTTAAGAAAGTGGTTGTCTGGGTATGTATTCGGGTGTGCCTAGCGATTTATGTTAGGGTGGTTTTGATTCCGATTTTGAATTTCAATTTCATGTTAATCTTTGAAAATCTATATCTCATGATAGAAAAGTCAAAAAATAGCAAAAGTGGACTTTTTGGAAACCTTGAGAAGAGATCTATGCAGTAGAGTCATAAAGTGTTACATGTTTGTAGATATTTTCTGATGTCTTTATTTAAGCCTTAAAAATGCTCCAAAAATGCTTATCAACTTGAGCAGAGCCATATCTAGAGTTTTAGAACTCCAAAAATAGTGATTCTTATTTTTTTAATTTTGTGATGACTTGTACTTGCTAGAAAAAATATTAAACACACTATTTGTTCACTGTTTTCTTAAAGTTTTGATTGACCTTGTTAAATAAGGAAATCTACATTATATTGCTTGTCATTTTCATATCTTGAGTTGTGTTGCTCAAAATGATGTGAAATTTTTATGGTAGTCTTTCCATGATATGGATGTACTGTGGTATAAATTTCATGGTCATTGCTTACTGTATACTCAAGTTATTGATTTAACTTGTTTATAGCTTGATAAATAGCTTATAAATAATATATAAATGATAAAATAGAAAATATTGTTCCATTACCTTAGTATGATGTTTCTCTATCATATTGATTCATAATATGGCCTTGTGTTCACAGAAAATATTGAGTTTTAGGTTTAATTTGCTCTTACATAAATTATTGCATTAGCTATTTGTCTTTTTCATAGAGGTTGATAGACTTGTCTAAATGGCTTGAAATTTGGACAGTAGACTTTTAAGAGCATTTTTAGACCCCTGTAATTTTGGTAGAATTTATTGTGCACTTTTGGTAGGTGTTCATAATTCCACCTAATTATCTAAATAAATTAAGAAAATGTATTAAAAGAATTTATTTAGTAATTGACACTATGTTTTCTGATGTTCATTAGTCATGTGTGACATGTTGGTAAAGTTGGTTTGGTCTAATTATATGTTTGCAACATAAGTTAATAATTATTTCTTGCAAATGAAGTTTCTGGACAGATCTAGAAACTTGGTAAAGTTCTTCATGATAATGTGCTTTATTGTGAAACTTGTTTATACAAAAGTTATAGATAATTTATGTATCTAACTTCTGTTAAAATTTGGTGGCATTTGGCCATGTGGTTTAGGGGTTATAGCTGTTTAAAGTTGGGTTACAGAATTGCTTGCTCTCTGTCTTGTTAGACCAGTTTCTGTGTTTGTGTAAATTCGACATGTTAGACTTTGGAATCATGCTGTTATGTTTATAAATGAAATATAGATAATTTCATAAGCTTTCCATAATGTCTTCTTGTAAGTCATTGGGAGTTGTAGATCTCTAGTTATGATTAAATTACTCAGCTGTTGGTCTGATGTCCAGAAGGTAGCAATTTCTAGTTCTAGTACTTTGATTAACTTTGTTATGCTTGGGTATTAAAGTGTGACTCATATCTTTGATGATACTTGGGTGGTACCCTGTGATCTTATGAGACTTGTTTCTTGATTGATGTGCTTGCCCTCTTCTATGTTATGTCTTAATGAGGATTAAGTTAATTAGCTCTAGGGTTTATGTGAACTTTGGTATGCTTGCATGATTATTTTGTTTATTGCATTTCTATGCATTCATACATATGTATTATTGCACCTCATTTAGGTACGCTAGCTGAAGCACGTGAAGGACCTGATGTGGAGCCAAACCCGAAGATGGAGTTGGTGGATCTATCCCGAAGATAGAAGGACCGGACAAGTGATAGATTGAGAGATGCTCGCCAAGTGAATTCGTCTGACATACTCTAACTTGAGTCGGATCCCAGGCAAGCCCCAGAGCATTATAAGCCTCCTATCTTCAAAGCAATTAATTATATATATGTTATAAGTATTGTTGCATTAAGTGGTAGGAGTTGGTTGAAAACCTTGCTGCATTATATCATTCCTTGTCCAGATATATGAATCCTTGAATCCTACGTAGACTTGGATCAAGTAGATGCTTAGCCCTGCTTTAAGCGGTAGAAGTCAGGTGATTTCCTGTCACCTGCGAGATATAGGGATATTCATATATGGCACGGTTGGCTATATTTGCTATCGTGGAAAGGAACCATGTGTAAATAAAATGAAATGAGACCGGGCGGGATGATGATAGTGAAGCGACAAGGCATGGAGGTCTTGGGTGTGGATCTATCCCCGTCTGAGTCATTTAAGGACCGATTCGCTGTACGTCCTTGAGTCATGTTGAACGCAGTCTAACACTTAGTTGGCCGGATAAGTTGTTCCGACCGCGAATCTGAGTAATACAGTTCAGGCCGGGAATCGAATGGTAGGTTGCTTCTTGGAGGAGAGAAAGGATGTGCTTGGGGACATTGGCGTGAGACCAAGGGGGGTTAGAGTCCCTATCACCTGGCAGAGTGTCGCCCTTGGGGTCGCGACATCATTCAGACCCGCGGCTCCTGAACTGTACCAAAGGTGACCTGAGCAGCCCTCGCCAGGCGTGACTCGGTGAGTGTTAGAAATACCCCTCCAGCTGGATAGGAATTCGATTCGAATCGCCGTCGCTCTCGGTTAGTGAGCACTTGACTTGAGCAGCGGCAACGTAGATTCAATTAAATTGAACTGATGGTTAATTGGATCACGATGGAAAGGTTGCCTCAATTTATACCTGCTATGGTTAATATTGTTTGCTCCTAATAAAGTGAGTGCTCTAGTACAGGTTCTAATATAGATGATAGGTTAATGATAATTAACTTGATGCTTAAGCATTAATGATTGATCATCTACATTAAGCTTTTATGCAAAATGTTGTCAAGCTAGCCCCACTTTATATCAGCCTTGCATGATCCTTGGTGTCACCTTATTTCTGGTTTCTGACGGGTAAGTCTAGCTGAGTACTTTGTCGTACTCAGGGTTTTATCCCCACTTGTTGCAGGTTGTGAAGTATCATGGCTACTGCAAGAGTTGGTTGGCTCCTGCCGTAGTGGCAGAGTGTGATCACGGGCATGATCCTTCTTATTCTTCTTGCCTCTAATGCTTTTGTTGGAAGTCGACCTTGGTACTGGCATGTATTTGAAATAAGATAAATGTTAGTTTCAAATTACTTTGCTTCCGCTACTTTTCAAACTAAGTTGTAATAACTATGTTAAACTCTGATGTATATTGAATTACTTATGAAATGGTTGTAACATGTGACTTGTTATGTTGAATCACTATGATCTTGGCTTGTATGTTGGTTGTTTTGAAATCCTCGTGATTTCATTGGACTACCGGAGTTATATGGGCTCAAGTGCGAGAATTTGATCACTTCGGTGATTGTTTTTGTACTTGTGCTCTTATAATTTGAACGGTTCTGTTACACCATCTAAGAAAGGAGAAAAGTCCTCAGTCAAGAACACGAACAAACCACAAAGAAGACAAAAATATTGAAATACTCACCTAGGAGCATGTTACCTACAACTTGAGTACCTGGATGAGTACTCAATTGTCGAGGCTTCTTGGTAGAAGACACCCCAGTGGAAGCATCATCTACTCACGTCCTCTTGCTGCTATGAGGAGCTCAAGGAACTAGACGAGAGACATATTCAACGTATGAGACGGTTTCTACGATTGAAGCACCAAGAAGGATGGTGATGGCTTGAGACTTGCTGGTTGAAGATGCTCTAGCAAGGTTATCCCAAGCTTTCACCCTAGAAGGGTTGTCATCCACAGGGATCGGATCAACAAAATTCTGACCCAAATCCTATAGATAAGCAACAACAATAAGAGAAGTAAGGAAAATGAATACAAAAAGCACCAGCAATAAAGGAAATATAAAGAATAAAGTACTCACAGAGGAAAGACAACTTATAGCAGGGGGTGAGTTGTCAGCACGTGCTCAGGGACTGTGTGCAGAACGATGCTCACTCCCTTCAGAATTTTCTTGAGGCACTCTAGCACCTCTTCTTCGGTTAGCTCCAGAGCCAGGACCATACGAGAAGGGTCCTTGGCCCTGGAGTACTCAAAGCTATAGTACTCCCTCACCTTCAAGGGTTGAACTCACCGACGTAGATAACTGGCCACGATTCCAAAGCCATTTAGTCCTTGCTGCTTCAGAACCCGAATTCTATCAAGCAATGGCTAGATCTTCTTAAGCTCTTCGCTCGACAGAGGGTTCTTCTCAAAATGATCATTAAGCAAGGGACCAGAGTCAGAGTGAACAACAAGGGCAGAGAGCATATTTCTGGCGTAAAACCACTCGGAACGCCACTCCTTCACAGAATCAACCAGGTTATAGTCGAAAAAGAGATTCTTCTTGCCCTGGCAGAATTAAATCCCACAACCACCCTGATGAGAAATATTATCACTCCAGAGGTGTGATTTTAGACGAAAAAAATAACGAAACAAGGAGATAGAAGGGAGGATTCCAAGGAAGGTTTCACAGAGATGAACAAACACAGACAAGTGAAGCACACCATTCGGGGTCAAGTGATTTAAGCAAATCTCAAAATATTGGAGAAAACAATGAAGAAAAGCAGAGGTGGGCAAGCAGAGACCAGCTCGAACAAAAGAAATAAACATGACAATCTCACCAGGACCAAGAGTAGGAACCCGGTGCTAACCTAGGATCTTCCGATCGGCAAGATCCTTCTCCTGGATTAGGCCGTCCTTGACCAAATCATGCAACTGATCCTCTATGGTAGTCGGAACTGGCCAGAGTTTCTCTGCAGCCCTCATGGCGACGAATTCCTAATTCTCGATGACCGAAAGTGGCGCCTTCTCGTCCACCAAGACCTCTTTCGACTTGCTTGATGACTTCTTCCTGCCCATACAATGCCAAAGATCTAGGGTTGGCGGCAAAAGGTCAGCGGCGGCAGCAACAGTGGTGGTGGAACTATGGAGGTTAGGGTTTTGCAAAGGTTGAATAAATAAGGCCAAGGACAGGGTAAGAAAGAAGAAGAAGGAGGAGGGCTCTTAAATAGATTTACAATGGTAAAAATACGGCCCATCAGGCCTGCTTAATGTGGTGTGAAAGCACAATGGTCTATTTTTTGCCATAACTGACACAGCTGAAACGACGGGCGACACAATCTTTCACAATGGTATAGTGCAATGGGCAGATCCTAGACTTATTCGTTCACACTACGCCATTGACGAATTGTTACAGATCACAGAAACTCAGAAAGAATTCGCCATCCACAAGATTCACATAATACATTACAGTGTGCCTCAAGAGAACCCGGATACTTTGAAAACAACCCAGACCATACTCAGAAGCACTCAGACAACAAAAAGAAGACAACAACTGAGAAAGAAATACTTTTTATTACAAATATCATCAAATGACATAAGATTACAGATCTTATAAGACCCAACGATCTCGGTACTATGACGAGCAAGGCAGCAACAAAAGAGCACAGGTAGAACTCAGCTCTGGAAATGACTATATGTTCCTAGCCACAACACGGTAGAAGACAACCAACCCGAATACATTGTTGTCTTCAAAGGAAGGACGCAGTGCATCCAAGACGGATATCAGCAGCACAGTGGAACCCGGACCAAGCAAGGATTACAGAAATCAGTCTATCCAAGCCCGATGTGATCCTAGATCAGACACTGATCTGCACCGGACAGTCACAAGGCAGTGTGGAAGGATCAACTTAAAGCTACTAGATGATGGAACAAATCCCGCATCACAAGACTTCTTCCACCTGCAACCACGTACTACCTAGTATAATACTGCCATGAGATTAGTCTACCTCTAATCTCAATCACAAGACTTCTTCCACTTGTTACAAGACTTACAAGACCCATAACTCACGTCCGAGGGCTGTTCTACTTTACAAACTATCATAATCATGGCTACAGAGGCTTTGGACTATACAACAAGACACTTGATGAATAGAAGCAGCACACCAGGAGGGTATTTATAGGCTAAAAAGTGGTGTACATAGACTGGGAGCACCAACAGAACAAGCCCAACAAAGGTCTCAGTGAAAAGACAGAAAGCAGTAAGAAAAGGACACGCGTGTGAGGAAACAATATTCAAGGACAAGCATATTCGAAAGAATATACCGACACTATACACCTCATGACTACATAGAATTCAATTCAACTACCAACCACCACCAACATCAAATATAAATCTGGCTACCTAAGAAGACAATAGAAGACCCTCAATCCAAGTTCCTAACGATCGAAAAGAACTCAGAAAGATGCTCGGGGGCTGCAGGGTACATATCCCGAGAAGAGATTTTCAGTTTTTTTTTATAATCAAAGTTCAAGACCCTCCAACTTTTTGTTCCAAATAGCAAGAGATTCGGGGGCTACACTCAGTGAGTGCGCTTTTTCTTTAAAAAAGCGCACGTCACTTGAAAAAGCCACATCAAAACAAGACCACTTCAAGGCTTCACGTCGAAAGAACCCGAAATAAAGGAAGTCTTTGAGTTCAACCATGAAATGCTTGGCGGCTTGTCGATGCGGGACCCACAGGGTTCCCCAACAATATGACTACGAGTCATGGGTTCTGGCCTAGCCCATGAACTAGAACTAGAAGAGGTGTAGCATCCACTACATCGAATGCGAATAGAATAGGCCAGACTAGCCGGATTCCTATGAAAAATAACTTATGTATCTAGTTCAGGACACCTTCTTTGGATCCCACTAGGATTGTAACCACACCATAGCCTTCTCTACTGATATAAAGAGAGGTTGTGGGTACCTCTGTAACAAGAGATGATAAACACAATCAATCCAATGCAAAGGCTAACATCGACTGGACGTAGGGTTATTACTCGATCATCGATCGGGGGCTCGAACCAGTATAAATCAATTGTCTTTGCATTCACCGTCGAGTTCTAGCACGCACCGAAGCCCGAACAACTGTCCCAGGTACCCCCGTGGCAGGCTATCAGTGATCAAACACCGACAGTCCCACCTTAATGCAAGAGCATTTACCAAGGGGAAGCGGCTCGTGGCCCGTCCATGAAGGCTAGGGCCTCTTTTGCCTTAGGGACCCATGTTCCAACAATTTCCCCCTTTTGAAGCCATGAACTTATGCGGCGGACTGTGAACCTCAAAACTTCCTTTGTCTTGGCGACAGTGGCAGCCATAGTCATGATCCCTCTTTCGCTTATGCAGCTGTCCACTCCTGTCACCTTGACTGCAGAGGTTTCCTTCATTTTTGTTGTGAAGGCTGCTCCTGTCATCTTGGCAGTGTAGGTTTCCTTCCCCCTAGACCATCTGGATCTAACCATTGGCCTCTTGAGTTGTGTTGTGGGCCACTCAAATATTGTCGTTGGTATCTTGGGAATCGGGACGGTTGCCCAGGCGGTGGTGACCGTTGGCCGTGGAAGGCGAACCATCGGGCCGTGCCTATATAAAGGTTGGGCGTGGTGGAGGTCCCCCTACCCTTGCATGGCTTTCACACTCACGCTCATGCTCATGCTCACGCTGCGCATCCTGCCCACTACCTAGCTAGTTGCCTTTGCCCTACTGTGCTTTCTGCGCCCTATGCCCTTTTCCTTGCCTTCGCCTCTTGCATCCTTTGGCAGTGGCTTCTCCTTGTCCTTCCTCCATTCCTCGCCAGGCTGCCTTTTACGGTCCCTACCACCATCTTCTTGGCGTTAGGGCAATTGGGCGGTCTGTGCATTTTGAGGAGTGCATGTTGGCGAGAGCCCTTGCTCAAGATCTGGAGGAGGATCTTGCTAGCGTGGAGGCCTCCATTGGTGACCTAGTTGGTGCTAGCGAGGGCGAAGGTATGGCTGGTAAGACTTGGGACTTTGGACCATCGTCTGTTACGGAGGAGGCGATTATAGAGATGTTAGATGACGGTTACTTCAAGGCTAGCTGTGCTTTGCCTCCGCCGGCGGGTGAGACCGTTCCTTCTCCTTCGAAGGGCTATGCTGTCGTTTTCAAGGATTACTTCACTTGTGGCCTCTGCCTCCCCTCTATTAGTTTTTTGCATCAAGTTCTTGAAGCCTTTCAGCTCTAGATTCACCACCTAACCCCCAACGGTTTTCTAACACTCAGCAAGTTTTGTTGGGCCTGTGAGTCATATGGTGTTGTCCCTAACATAGACACATTTTGTGCCTACTATGAGTTGCAGAAGTAACCAAAAAAAGGTAAAGGTGGCCGGAGTTGAGCTTGTTGCATAGTATGGAAGCTGTGCTTTTATGGTGAAGAGGTTGCAAGAAAGCGACAAGCTAAAGATCTCTTGGTGCTAGAAAAACAAGTGGGATCGAGACTGGATGAAGCATTGGTTCTATGTGAAGACATCGAGCATGACACGCACATATGTAGATGGGTCGATGGAGGCCCTTTGGCCGCTGGCCTCCGTCATGTCCTACATGACTCCGCCGACGAAGGTAAATCTGCCAGCCGAGAGGATGCCTAAGAGGGAGGCCTGTGATAGGGCTTTTGCTCTGGCGTGCCACTACTCCGAAGGCCAGGACCTAGTTGAAGAGATGGTGGCATCCAACTTTTGGCCTCTTGGAAAGAGGAACAAGGCATTTCATATCGAGATGGTCCGGTTCCCGTCTTTGGTCCGGTGGAGGGGCTTCCTTTCCCATGGTTCGACCGGGTACTATTGCTAGACCAAGACAAGAAGGCCTTCATCTTGGAAATCAAAAAGTTCTCTCACCAAATTGTTGGCAAGATGAGCGACAAGGAGTACCTCGCTCGGAGGTCCGCTAGTGGCACAATGCCTCGACTTAACCGAGTTCTTGAAGAGTTTGGTATCCACCATGATGAGTACGTGGACCCTCCTGATGTGTTGGCCGCGATCGAGGAATAGAAGAGGAAGGCTGCTGCCAAGAATGTGACTACGGTGGCTGAGCTAAAGAAGAGGAAGGGGATGGTTGGTCCTAAGGCACTGGCCAAAAAGTTGAAGACTTCCACGGCCGTCGCCATCCCTGCTATTTCTTCAGCCGCGAGCTCTACTCATGCCTTCGCCGGTGCTAGGGAGGGGTTTGCAGATGGTACCAGTGAAGACCGTGCTAACTCCATTCTAGAGGTGGACAAGCCCACTTTCTTTGTTGGTGCCAAAGGCGGTCGCAAGTTGGAGGGCGTGGAGCTCTGTTGATAGTAATTAACCATCAACTTTATAAGTCAACAAGAATCAAAAGAAGGGTTAAAATGATTTTAAACTTAGACTTAGGGGTTTTAAACTAATAATTTCCATAGGTTTTGGTGAATATCTATTTCTGCAGGGGGTTATCAGGAAAAGACCAAAGGAGACCGACATGTCAGATTTACATAGAGAGAAATCAACCCTACTACGAAAAAGAATAATCTAGAAGACACGAGAAGGCACCTCCTCAAAGGGGAGGGCCATTTGGGCTGACAGGTGGGGCGGCCGCCCCTGGCCCTGGGCGCCCGCCCCACTCAGGTGGCCAATCATGTTCAACCTCGTGGATCCTGCCTCCACCGCCTTTGAGGACGAATAAAAATCGTAGATCAAGGTCAGTTTGATCCGAGGGCTGTGGTGCTTCCTAGAGGGCTATATAAGCAAGGCCCCTCACCCCAGGAGAAACGCTAATTCATTAGCAATTCATTAGCAGACGAAGCCATCAGCAGAGCTAGGGTTTAGAGAGTTTCTCTCCACCAGAGAATTAGAATAGCTACTCCAATTCTTCAACTTCTACGTAGGTTTAGACTAGATAGAGGAAGAGTAGGGCAACTTGTGCTCGAAATTCAGATATTTGTCATCAAAGTATTGGTACTATTTTGTATCTTTGCTCTACGACTTTATTCTAATATGATTATATTTCTATTTATTATGTTCCTAGTTTGCTCTAGTAGTACATTTGATATAGTTATGATTGATAATGAGTTTATGTATAAGTTTGCAAAGCGCCTACCTAGAATTCAAACTCTTGAACTAATCAGACGTCAACCTACCTTTATGATGAGTAGTCTATCTCTAATCTCTGCGTGATTTATTCCCTATGCTTTACAATTCAATTATACTTATTTATCATGGTTTATCCCCCTGCCAAAGTAAGTGACTGTGTGATTGATTTCTCATAAGTAGTCGTATTTTACAAATCCATCTCTTTAGGTTTAAGTCCTTAGTTCTTTCCCTTGAGCTAAATATAAATTAACGATACCTGGAATATTTCCCGGTGAAGTGCTACGATGGTATTTTATTTGTATGCTTGCGGATCCCATTTTTATTCTAAGAGGAGCAGTTCTATACCAACACTTCTGACGCCATGCTAGGGATGACAACTTAGTTTAAGTGGGGTTAGAAGTGTCAACAAGCTCCCAAAGCCCTCGGCAACTAACCCATTGCCCAATGTTATGGGCGACAATTCCAGCTCTGAGGATGCAGAGGCCACGGGTCATAGGGCCCCTTCTCTGCCTAAAGAGGTGGAGGCCTAAGAAACTAGTAGACGTTGTCCAGTCGCTGTGGAGGAGGTGTCGGATGACGAAGCTGACTCGGACCCTGCAGCCTGGCTCCAGAGTGCTACATACCGACAGCTATAGTGTATCACTGGTGGTGGTGGTGCAGAGGCTGGGGTGTGCAAGATGTAGATGAGTAAGATGCCTTTGCTATCTTATCCCCTTTTATTAGTATATTGAACTCGCTCTGGTTGCTTTATGCTGATTTTTTGGCATTTACAGGGTCTGTGGTGAACACCTTGGTGAGCCTGGAGGAACTCACTGCCTGTGCAAGCATTGGCTGTGTTGGTTTGGGCCTACCTCCACGCCTGCCAATGGTTAGCACATCATCCCAGCCGGTGGTTCCATTATTGGAGTCTGGTCCTTGTAAGTAGCTTTTGTTTTTTTTGTTTTGCAGCTTCTTTGTTTTTATGCTTATCGTAATTTGCTGATGTTTTTATTGATTTTAGTGGCCTCCGACAGCACCATAGTGGGTTGGGCCGAATCCCTGCATAATGTCTATACTACAATCAGAGGTTATCTTATTTCCCTTGATCTATTTTTGCTTTTTGATGCTCATGTGTCTGATGTCTTTGTTTCCATTTAGACTACTTCTAGCATAGCTTAAAGACTGTGGATTACTGGAAGCTATTTGTGGCAAAACCTCCTAAATAATATGGCCCACATGTACCTGTCATTGTCTCAAAGACCTCTGACGGCTATGCATGTGTACCACAAAACTTAAGAAGTCTGTCGAGTGTCCTCAGGAAACCCGAATCATCCACGATCTTCCGAGTAGGATCGCATTACAGAGGCATTGCAGTATTACAATAGTTTATATAACAAACTTTATCAGAGTAAAAGTGCAGAAGTCTTACATATTATAATTTACAAATTATTTATTCCAAACCTTACAAACCTTAAGTTTAGTTATTATAACTATAGTAGTGGAGTAGCATTAGTAACTTTATTACAAATACCAAAACGCAGCACTCTGCCTAAGAGCCAAACATACTACTCGTCGTCGCTTACCGCAAAGACGATCATGCAACAGGGTCCAAAACAAACCTGCTCATGAGATGAACCTGCAACAAGGGTTTAACAAACCTTGAGTTCAAAAGTACTCCACAAGACTTAACCGATGAAAAGGGTGGAGAAGACTCAGGAATACAGGCTTAGGGGATTCAAGATAAGGCTTTAGTAAGAAATCAAAGTATTTTGCAGAAAAGCTCACTATCAGTGAATCCTTACTTTCAATCTTTTAAACTCATCATTTATTATGACTATCACTAGGTGAACCTATACAAAAGTATTCACTTCTTAACATCCATCTCATGATTTTGAGTCCCAAGTTCCATCCATTAACTACGATGCAGGGCAGTTGATCAAGTCTCCTTAACCGAGTAGCAATGACGATTCGAACTGATTATACCCAACTGGGGATCTCTAACCACATGACATATGTAGGACTCCAACCGACTTATATCAACCTTCACTCGGCTCCTCCAATATGTGACCGGGTCCAGCGCCACCCGAGAGTACAGTACACCTCCAATCCAGCTCTTGGCCACGAGGGTACATGCTACTCTCGCCATCTCTCCACTCCCAGTGCGCGGTCAGTCGTTCACAAGATGGACTAGCCAAAGTCTTAGGCTTACCGAAGCATGCGGTCAGTTGCAAAGTCTCAACCAAACAAGCCTACAACGAACGGTCCTTAACCGACACAGTCGGAGACACTACATTGGGACTCCTTTCCCAATGCAAGTCCACTAACCGATCTCAGATTAACATCATCATTTATTAAGTTGTTCCACAACAACCCTTCGAACTTTGTTAAATATTTTCAAAGTTTTCCCATTAAGCAAGGCTAAGCATACTAAGTATTTTCAAATAAAAATAGTAACAAGGATAATATTGAAGTATAAAGGATGGTAATATAGTAATTAGGTTATCATTCAACTCCTATCACCGAATGAAACAAAGCATTAATAAAGTAAAGTTTTTCAAAACACAAGGAAGGTTTAGATGCATCCGGGGCTTGCCTTGGTCGACGGGGATTTCTGGTTTTGGGTCAGTTCCACAGATATCAAATCCCACCTCCACAGATGACTGCTCTTCTTTAGGGACTGGTTCGGCAACGCTAACCTCCTCGTTCACGGGGACTACACGGGTGATAATGTATACTTAATATGATGGATTGCGAAACATGATGCATGGTAGATGCATAACAAGATTACAAAGTTAGGTACAACTTTCCTTCACGGTACAGTTGCAAACTACAACACTAACCTAACCCTAATGTAGGGTTTCATTAGGTTAACTACTTCATTAATGACTTTTGTTAATCACATGAAATAATATTAATTAAGCCCTAACAACATGATTAAGGGAGCTTAAACAATTAACTAAAGGTGTCAAAGGTCATTAAGAATTAATGACCAAAGGTCGACACACAATCACAAAGTCAAACAAACCCTAAATCATTAGACACTAATTACTTGATCTTACGTCATAACTAAGTGGCAAAACAAATTTTATAATTTTTGGACAATTATTTAAGCCTAGATAATTCATGGAAGTTGCATTTATTAATTAATTAAGCTAATTAATTAACTTACAAAAAGTAATCAAAATTGACATTTTATATTTTTCCTAAATAGTACACAGTACAGAGAGGCTACCCAAAAATTTTTTATTATTTTTGGAGCTCTAAACAATTCACAAAGAAATAAACAAAAACTGGTATTATTTAATTAACAGGAAAAAAAAACAATCTCTTTTCCCCTCGGCCCACTCAGCTGGACCGACCCGCGACTGCACACCCGCGCCCCACTCTCCTCTCTCTGCTCTCAGCCCACGACAGTCTAGCCTAGCCCACGTGCACACGTGCGCGCATCTCACAACTTCGACTGACAGGCGGGTCCCGGCTGTCAGCCCTAGTTGACCCCGTGGCGGCGTTGGTTGACTGACGGCAAACTGACCGGCAACGAGGTCCCTGGTGGTGCGACCGGCACCTACATGCTCTACTTGGCACCGCGCCTCGATTAGGTGGGTAGATGGGCCAGCTAGGGTTGCGGGAGGAGCTCACCGCCGGCCATGGCGGCTCGGTGGCGGTGGCGCACGGCGCTCAGGCGAACGAGACCGTAGAGGCAAAATTGAAAGCATTACGAGCACTAGTGGCTCACCATGAACACAGTGGTGTGCTCGGTGAAGGCGGAGATGGAGTAGACGAGGCTGCCAACGACGCGGTCGAGCACGGCGGCGATGGTGACCGCCGGGTCATTATGAAATATAATTTAAAATAAGTTCATAATATTTTTTTATAAATTATCCATATCTCTGCCACTAGGAAAGATAATGTAATTTAACTCCTAAGTTTGCACTCAAATTACCCATTGGGCATCTTGGCCCTCTCGTATATCAAGCGGGACATTCTCTGCTTTATACCGCCACTGATACCTCCGTTTTGGAGGATGCCGCCAAGTTGATGTTAGACGTAGATGGTGTGTCTTATTAGTATTAACCATTCGAATTAGGCAAAGGGCAAATGAGCCCTTGCATTGATACCCTCAGTTCTATTATTCTTTTTACCGACGAGCATCTCTGAATGACACTTCGACTATATATTACTCCAAATATAGTACTGTGGAAAAAGGTTCGTCACGACACTACTACTTCTTTCACAAAAAATATATAATCTACTAGTAATATTTATGAATTGCGGAAGCAAAGTGCGGAGTTAATTCCGTTTAGTATAAGAAATTATTTATGATACCATAGAAAGAGCGAATCGGCCGGCCGAGCTAGCTAGATAGCAGTGTGTGCCCGTGTCTTCTCTCTCACACACATCGTCCATGTTAACAACGTAGCTTATCTGTCGTTGGCATTCGCTATGTTGATTGTTTCGATGAGCCGGGGATACAGTGCAAGTCATGAAAATAGATCAGCTTCCTAAATTAAAGTAGTCTTAATAATTAAACCCCCTAAATAATGCAGGAACAACAATCATATAGATCAGCAGATATGTTTTTTTTTCTGCGAATAGATCAGCAGATATATGTTAGGTTTGCTTTTTCCAACTAATGATATACTAAGATGGGATGCAGGCAGATTGAACCACCATAATGGAGGTGTTCGCAAGAAACGGGTGAAGATTCAGCAATAGAATTATGAGTTAAATGTTGCATTTGGAACTTTTTGTTTCTTCTGTTTTGCTTCAAAACTTTGTTTTTGAGATTGCGTGGACTTTTGTGTGTTTGGTTGTAATAAGAAACAGCTATATGCATTAATCGATGCAGAAGATAGGATATTAATATATTCCCTTTTCTAAAAATACTGTATTTGGTGCAACTGGGAGACACATCCCGATGCAATAATGCATGCAATTTGCAGGGATCATTAGCTGATCAGCTCTGTGCATGCATGCATGCATTCACGCCTGCCTTAACGGTATCTGTTGACTGTAGGAATGTCCCTCGTCGTCATCGATGCATGCAGAAATGTGCAGACAGTAAGTTTGACTCTGTTCGCTTTCTGCCACCAGAGACCAGCTCCTCCAAGTGATGAACGGTTGTTTCGGCATCTCAAGGGCCGTTTCTGAATTACTCCTGGATCCAACGAAGAAGGAATGGACGGAAGAAACTGAAACACATATTGCCTTCAGGGGGCGTCTATCATTTTGCGACCGGACGGGACAGATCCTGCGATCCATACAGACGTTTTCAGCCAACTCGATCGGCCGATGATGTGGACTGCATCGATCGAGTTTGCTGAATCGGAAGGATACACAGCATGTCGAAGCAACTGGCTACCGATGACTGAAGACTGATGACCATGGTGTATCATATCATTAGCACGAAGAACAGCGATGGGTCGACGAACTGAACCTAGTCGTGTACGCGACCAGGTACTGCCCGGCCGCTTCGTGGCGACGGAGGCCTGAACCTGGAAGCGCTCAGAAAAGTCGTTCGGAACTGGCCTCAACTTGCAAAAACTGCCTGCCTAGATTTATCCTTTTCTGGGGTGGCGATTGACGAAGGGTAAAGGCCGGCGGCCGGCCGGATCGGAAGAGCAGCGAGGAGCTCCGGCTCCCGCATGATTCCGATCCGCTCAATCATTTGGAGCCCTCTGCATGCATCGGCACACCAGTGGCAGAGAGGACGACACCGACGCGCATGCGGCATATCCGCGGTTGATTCTCGTCGATGCCGCTGCGAACGGAATGATGCAGCTAGCAGGGTCCAATGCCATGCGACGCACGGTGAAGTTGCATGAAACTCGGCTCAGAACGTAGTTGCACAACGCCCAGTCTCAGCGCGCGCGTGTTCCTTGCCCGGCCCCTCGAGGAATCTGCATGCCAAATCTTCCGCTTTCGGCCTCTGATCCACTGGTCAGTCCACACAGTTGCCATTGGCCCATTGCCAACGGCAAGGCAGGTCGTGGGCTCGCGGCAGCAAACACTAGTCCCTGGTTGCTGCAGCTGGTCGGCTAGCTGCCATGCATGTGTGTTGCGTGGCAGTGTGAGCACCAGCACCACCGCACACCGGGCACTTTGTATGGTTCCATTCCACCAGACACCAGTCTAGCTACTGCATCCTGGAATAATCACCATTCACAGTCCAAGCCTCCTAGTTAGCCTTGGTTAACAGTTTCAAGATGATCTCTAACGTTTGGGTATCCTAGCTAGTTGTCAAAAGGGATGTGTTAGCTTTAAAATACTTTAGCTCCAAGTGGAGGCGCGTCGGTGCCTGAAGCACTGGAACGTGAGCGCCGTCTTCTTCCTCTCTGGCTGTCTGCACTCTGCAGGCAGCAGCTGATTCCTTCACGCAACCTCACTCCATTCCAACCCAACTGCCCAAGATGGCGTGGACTCCGACCACCGCGGCGAACCAGCGCTGTCGAGTCTATCAGGCCCCGCCCAATCGCGGGGACCCGTCCGACTCACACAGAGCATGCGCGTGCGAAGGCGACATGACCACATGGGCATAGACAAATATATCCAATGGCCTTTACACCGAAGCAGCAATGTGCATGTCGCAATACTTGAGCTTAAGATAAAATGCCCACCCTTCCTACTTCTGGGCTCTGACCAACTATTCATTTCTCTGTACACTCATTCTCTCGTTAACAAAGTGGTCCATCAATCCGTGCTCCCGCACGAATTAAAATTTAGAATGCATTGTTTGAGGACAAATGGCGTGCTTATATTAGCATCCATAAAGGATTAGCTTTATCTCTCGTGTGTACATGTTTCACGAGGAAGAGCACAGCGTCTAGTCTATCCTCTCAATCGGTTGCCACACCCAAGATGGAGAATCTTCAGATGCAGATCCATATGTATTATACAAAATTATGTCTCAAATCGTTGATCAATGCGTCGTGAATCTACTGATTAGACTAATTTTTTGCTTAAATTGTCAGACAGAACCAATAATTCTCCATTTGTCAGATCTGTGTCACCTTATCCACTCCAATAATGCTAGATAGTCTATGGTGGTTCACTTACCCAGTTGCAGTACCCAAAAATAATCAAATTAAGCTCTATCATCAAGCAAACAATAAGTTTGATTTTAGTTTATATAAAAAATATCAACATATATAACATCAAATGTCAACATATATAACTACAAAAAAATATTTTCCACGGTAGCTCTTGCCATCTTTAAAAAACAACATATTCTACGAT
The DNA here is from genome assembly GCA_038087645.1 of Saccharum hybrid cultivar R570. Taxonomy (NCBI): domain Eukaryota; kingdom Viridiplantae; phylum Streptophyta; class Magnoliopsida; order Poales; family Poaceae; genus Saccharum; species Saccharum hybrid cultivar. The sequence goes on along the minus strand of JAQSUU010000043.1, from coordinate 728,657 downwards.
GAATCTAACGATACTCTTTTGGTATCATAAATATTAGTATTTTTTATTAATTTGGTCAAATTTTAGATGATGACATAGAACAAAAGTAGAGTCTTATTCTATTCAACTAGGTATTGTTATGTTTGTCTATGGCACACCATTCACACGTACGATCTCCCCGTAAGCATCCGTGGTACTTCTAAAGCATTTAAAAAAAACAATGACAGGTACTATGTTTTTCAATTAAGACGAATTGAAAATATGTACAAGGAAGGATAGGCAAACATAGTGCTAACACAGGACACTCGAAGGCTAACCCACACACGACACGGTAGAGTATACAACAACTATAAGTCATTATTGTCGAGCATGGTTATATAGCAGCCAGTAACTCGGACTTCCCATGGCAGATCCCATACGACTAAACGATGCCGGATAGACTCAAGCGTGACTTCTTGTCTTGACCCCACGCCCCACCGTCGGTGTTTTTGTCACGAACTCACGATCCGACTCGGATTTACTTCATTATATGGTGTCTAGATTATACTAGAAATGTAATTGGAATGTTTAGAACACAGATTTAATGACTGAGGATACAGAATCGGGGCAAACTGCTCCCGCCGTCAGCACCTCCGGCGCAGCCGGACAGCGAGTTCCTACTCTGTTCTTACCCCTTTTCTACGCTTCTCCCTTTCCGTTATAGGCACGGGCACGGCTAGCAGCTGGATCACGCCGCGACCCACTTGGGCCTGAAGTACTTTGGGTTTGGCTTCTCTACGCGTTTGGGCCTGCAATCAGCTCCTGGGCCGTTCAGTTCAGTGGCCTGATCTTGAGCAGGTGTTGGCGCCTTCTGCTTTGCCGCCATCTGATAGCTGGGACACCTCTGACAGTTTTGCAAAGCATTTAATAGAGGTAGAAGAGTGGAAATACAATAGAGGTAGACTAATTTAGCATGGTAAAAAACGTCTCCAGCTTCGATAAACAAGAGCTATAAAACTGAAGGATCAGAGCGACATTACCGCTGCAATTCTCTGGAGCCGATGAAAGAGCCTCACAAAATGGGCCCTGATTCATTAGATAGAGTGTCATATCTACGTGGCCAAGGGACCCATGGTGTGGAGAGGGACCTATGGTGTTGAGCAGAGAGGGATGCCCTTTTGAAGCGCCTTTGAAAATAAAAGGTTTATTTTTAAAATAATGGAAGGAGTGGCACATACTCCAAACGCCAACCATATAGTCTAGTCCCTCCCTTGATCTTTGCAATCAACATCGTCGAGAATTTATGTTGATGCTTGAAAGTGACATAAGCGAACTGGGAGCAAAAGTTTTTCCCGCCTTCATCAGTTTGTGCATATATATGTAACGGACATTCTTATTACCAATCGGTATATCTCTGTCTGTAAGTGGTGTGTTGTGGTATTGGGACAGTGGCCGGCTTTAACCATTGAACTCACGCAAAGGGCAAGAGACAACCATTTGTCTTGTCCGGTTTCTTGATTTATACGCATAAGTATATGTATGGATGACTACACTTCGGCAACTTACAGAAAAAGAATGAGTGTGTGTGTTTCTCCAAAGTATATGATATAGTGTATGAGTTGCACAAGCAAAGTACAAAGTTGCTTCCATTGGTGTAGCACATTATTAATGACACTACAGGCATGATGAAAAGCGAATCGGTCGACCTAGCTGCGTCAATATCTTTGTCCTCTCAGATTAAAATAATTAAGGGAGAATAATCCAAGCAACAAAGCTCAGCTCATAAAAATACTACTGCAAGAGGCTTCATAACATTACATGAAGAGTGGTGTAGCATAGGAGTGCTGGACGCCCGCGTCGCCCTCCCGCACGGGCGGCTTGGGCGGCAAGAGCCCCCCCTCCCCGCCGCCCCAACTCCACCGCTCCCATCCCCTTGCCGCTGCCAGAGGGCGCCGCCGGGTTGCCCGTGCGGCTCCCAAGGACGGCGACGGTGAGGCCTCTTCGCTCGGCTTGGGTCACGAGCTCTCCGTGCGGGGAGCATGCTCGGCGGCCTGGCGCTCGTCTCCCCCATCTCCGGCAAGCTTCGGCGGAGGGCAGGGAGAATCCGGCCTTCCTAGGCCCGGATCCACACCTTCCACCGCCGGATCCGCGTGGTCACGAGCTCTCCGTGCGGGGAGCTCGCTTGGCGGCCTGGCGCTCATCTCCCCCATCTCCGGCAAGCTTTGGTGGAGGGCAGGGCGAATCCGGCCTTCCTAGGCCAGGATCCACACCTTCCACCGCCGGATCCGCGCGGTCCCCCTCCCCCTCTCTCCCCTGGTCTTGTTCTCGCGTCCCCCGGGCTTGGAGACGGCGGCCAAGGGACGTTTCTGGCCGGCTACGGCTGCTGGCGGCCGGTTCTAGGCCTCCCGCAGTCGGTTCTGCTGGCTAGCGATTGGGGCCGCCCCTCGCCGCCCCCCCCCCCCCCCCCGCGGAGACTCTGCTCGGCGGTCGTCGGCGAGTCGGCGGGCTACAGCGTCGCTTTGGGCGTCTTGTCGACTGCTGCTGAGGCGGGCGTGCTACGACGACTCCATCTCGGGAATGATCTGGGTGGTCCTGTAGCGTCGCGGGGCGCGCGGTTTGGCCGCGGGCGTGTCGGCGGTGGGGCAACGTGCCCGTGTTTCTTCGTGTTTCGTGTGCAGGGTCCAGCAGCGGCACGGTTCACGTTGTTTGGCCGTGGGCTTGCCGGCGGCGGGGCAGCGAGTCCGTGGCGCCCTCCCCTCTGTGCTGCTCTCTGGCTGTTGAGGGCCTTCTCTGCCAAATTTTGGGAGGGCAGAGCGCTGTTTGGGCAGAGTGATGGCGTCGACCATGACAGGATCTTGGGTGACAGCGTGTTGGTGGTGTCGGTGCGCGCCTCCCACCTCTCGGGCGAGTCCGGTAGCGGCTCCGTGTCGTGTGGCGGCGACTGACACCTCCCCTCCGTTCGGGCGACGATGCTTGCCGGTGCGCGCCTCCCTCCGTCGCAGGCGAGTCTGGGAGCGGCTCTGCGCGGTGTGGCGGCGACCGACACGCGTGGGATGTTTGTCGGCGCGCGCCTCCCACCTTTGTGGGCGAGTCCGTGCGCGGCTCCGAGCGGTGTGGCGATGGCCGACAATCCCCACTCCGCCTAGACAAGGACGCTTGTCGGTGCGCGCCTCCCTCCGTCGCGGGCGAGTCCGGGAACGGCTCCGCGCGGTGTGGCGGCGGCCAACAACCCCTGTCTTTATTCGTCTTGGCGTTGACGCTTGCTGGTGCGCGCCTCCCACCATTGCGGGCGAGTCCGTGAACGGCTCCGCGTGGTGTGGCGGCGACCGGCTCCTACCTCAGGTCAGGCGCGGGCGCTTGTCTGCGCGCGCGTCTTTCCCTCGTCGCGGGTGGGTCTTCGGGAGCATTGGCAAAGGTTCTGGGTGAAAGCTCTGCTCAGATCTGTTTGGGCCAGCGACGAGATTTTCCTTCTTGAAGGCGTCACTAAAGAACCTTTGCAGCTGCTGCTCCTCGTCACATGGCTCGGGCAAAAGCCTCACCAAGCTTCTGATTGGCTGACGATGATTACGTTACGGCGTCATACACCTCCCTGGAGGCATCGTTGAAGAGCCCTTGTGCTTTGGTGAAGTAGTCTCTGCATCTCGATTTTCTTTCTTTGTGGCTCAGCCACTCTTCGCCCTAGAGCTGGGGCGTCTTGGTTTTCCTCCTCAACGTTTGTAAATTTAACTAGCCGTTTCGGGGCTTATCAATATATATTCAGGTGGGGAGTAATCCCCGGTGACGTTCAAAAAAAATACTACTACAACAACTCACTCGTGAAAAAATTAGGTGCAGCCTCCGTGGACGGTGCCTCCATGCAGGCCCACTCGGATGGAAGCCACGTGTCTCAAGAAATCCATCACATGGCCAGGCGTGGTGCGGCTCCTCCAACGATTCAGGCGTGTGCCGACTCCTCAGGATACTCTAAAAATAGGCAACTGGAAAATCCACCTCCTAACCGTGTGATGGATTTTCTGGACACGTGGCTTCCATCGGAGTGGGCCTGCATGAAGGCAGCAGTGCAGGGAGACTACGTCCAATTTTTCCCCTCTGGCGCCCCTAAGCCCGATGACAGGCAGGAACGATGATAAGGCAACCGTTTGTGCAAAGCCTGAAGGGAATTCAAGAGGGGGTTAATAGTGTTAAAATTTTCTCTATTATGCAAATCTCTGTTGCTTGCTAAGTATCATCCTTTAGCATCCTTAAGAAATTTCAAACGGGGGGTGTTTGCGCATGGCCCACTATGGCCCACATGTGGCGCCGCCACTGTGTTTATAGCGTATCAGAAATATAAGGTATTTAGCTTTATTTTAAATCAAACTTCTACTATTGCATAAGTGGCTAACACTATCGGTTGCTTCTAAACAGACAATGATAATTATCACAGTTGCTGGCTGTTTGAAACTGATAATGATAATACATTATCACCGCCGGCTATTATTCAAAACCACCAGCAACACTATCAAAGACAGTTTAATCTTAGAATTATGAAACAAGTTTTGTTTTTTGGTTTAATCCTAAAACTAGATATTTGCTCACGCGTTGCACTAGGATCATGATTTTTTTTGCCTACAACTACGGCAATGCACATGGCTTGTGGCTTAGACAAACATATTAAAAAAAATCTATAAATCAATCAAACAAGGAAATCGAATTGGAAACATACTATGTTGCAGCCTGCAGGAGAGAGGGCAGGCAGGCTAACCTTATATAGATCGAGGAGAAGATGAAGATGGAGTTCGACATGGTTGGAGACATCTTCATCTCCATTGAATTCAATTTAATCTGTTACGTTACGTTGCAACAAGGAACGCAACTGACTCGTAGCCTAGTCATAGAATACGAGTGCGATCGGATTCGGACTCTCTTTCTCTCTGGCCCCAAGGTTTAAAATTACAGGTTATAGTAAATAACGTTGTCTTTTTTCCAGAAGCTACAAAGCTATGGCACAGCTATAGTGAAGCTATGACTGATAGCGGTTGTCGTTGTTTCGAACCGCCGACTAGTGAATTTGTGTTTGCGTGTTTGGCCCGGATGGTGTGCCAAGAGGACATAAGGATGTATACTGGTTCGGACAGAATGTCCCTACGTCCAGTCGTTGCTCCTCATATTACTAGCACTGAGGTTTGCAGTAGGGGTTACAAACTGGCGAGAGAGGAATAAGATCCCAAGTCTCTGGTGAAGTGGAGTTAAAGTGCTTCTGAGTGTTGGAAAAACTTCTCGGCCAAATGGGGCGCCCAGCCTTCCCTTTTATAGACCAAGGGAAGGACCTAGGGTACTCGAGAGAGAGAAAGAGGAAAACAGGGGAGAAGAAGGTCTAGGAGCTACGTCGTCCGTCCTCTCCGACGGGCGGGTCCCACTAATGGTGTAGATGATGGCGAGGACGGCTTCGCGTTGTGACATAGACGGCGATGGAAGTGGCTCCATGTCGTGGCCCTGTTTGCCACCAGCGCTGCACACGGGTGTCGTCAGTCGATCGTGGCGCCATGTCCTGTCCTGCCTGGTGTTGTGGGCGACGTGACCCCCAGGCATGGCCTGTCATGGCTGCGGGTCACGTCGAGACGTGCCCACTCCCAAACGATGTTAGAAGTTTGACCCCGGACCTGAGCTTTTATGTTCGTAGTAGTTGGAGGCGACTCAGGCCCCTGTGGGACCTGCGCACTCAGGCGAGGCGGAGCCCGCGCCCCCGAGGTCGGGCCCGCCTCACCCGACATCGAGCGAGACGATGCCCGTGCCCCGGGGTCGGAGGAGGCGGAGCCTATGCCCCCAGGGTCGGACGAGGCGGGGGCCGCATCCCCAGGGTCGGACGAGGCGGGGCTCGCGCCCCTGGGGTCGAGCAAAGTCACGGTCACTCCTCTAAATCGTCTGGGCGAACTAGTTGCTAATAACCATCGGTCCTCATTCTTCGGGTACCCTTATATCGATACTCAACAACGGCTTTAAGAAAAACATGAAAATACAAGTAATTCATTCATAAAAACATAAGAATCATGAAATTTGTGAGCACATAAGTTTTTCCAAGGCTTTAGGAGTCTAGGGAACATTATTTCTATAATTTATTTATTTTTTCTAGCGTGTTCGGTGATAATTAACGTGATGTCTTCGTTGAGACCTCTGATTAGTAATAGGAAGATTTTTTGCTTTCACGTGATTTTTTAGTTCATCTTTAATCTTTCTGATTATATTTTGGTCGTCAACATCTAAGTGAAGCAAGCGCTGACGAGCAATTAGGCTTTAGCCACCCGTCTGTGTGCCAAGAGCAAAACATGGGCTCGTGATGACCCACTGACCCACACACCGCCAGTCCGCCACGCGGCTAGGGTTGCTCCGTGAAGCCCATAGAAACCCTACCCACAATGGCCCCAAGAACACGAGAAGACATAATGGGCCCCATGGCATAATACTCAATTCTCTCTAGCAGGCAGACGGCTGCATCCTTGCTCTCACGCCAATATTCTGCTCCGGGGTTTCAGTTTGCTGACCACAGACTTGTACTAGTGTCTCCAATCTCGTACATATGTCTTCCTTATCATCATACAATACAAAGACAAATACAAATACAAATCTTTAGTTTCTAAGACCACATTTCACTGTTGCACTGTTCCTCCACCAGTTCCTAGCCTGTCTGCAGCCGTCCATTTTGCATCGTGCCGCTGCCGCTGCCAAATTCTCATACAGATGTCTGATGCAATGATGCTATCCTGAGCTCAAGACCAAATCTCACAGCTGAACAGACCATGGATGCGACGCGACGTTGGCTTCTTCATTCAGTTGGCTGCTATAGTATGCGCAAAAAAATGCTATACCCCGTTTGCCTATGCTGAAAAAACGAGCTAAAATACTGTTCCCGCTGATTTGTGAGAGAAAAATACAATTCCAGCTGAAAAAACAAGTTGAAAAGTACGGATTATAAGCCGGCTGAACAGGGCTATAGTAACTGCTACTGCACATCGTGAACAGAATTATGGCCCGCTAGGCTAACTACCTGAGACGATCATAGATATTCAATGAGACTAGCTAGCGTCGGGTATCCGATCCGGGCGCCAGTGTTCGGACCCTGCTCGTATAGGGAGTGAGCGAGCGCCTAGAGTATCGGGCTCGTGAATGAGCGCACTAGCAGTGGTCCGCGCTGTCTCGGACGTCAACCACACCGCCTTGGACGTCGTCCGCGCCACCGGCCGCTTCCCACACGCATCCCATGTGCAACACCCCGATCCACTTTTAAAACATCCAAATGCAACAGTTGTAACATATAAAATAATACAGATGAAACACTTAAAACAGTGTCTAAAACACTTGCGAAAACGCCTAGAAAAACATTTGAAAACCATTGCATGCATATGCAACATCCAGATGAAACACTTGTAAACATACGTATGAAACACCTGAAAACATTTGAAACATATGCTTGCAACACGCATATATATACTACATTCTCTAGAACAAATGAAACATTTAGAACATACACCTGAAACATACATATATAGTCATTACAATATATGCAATATCCCGATCTACTTTTGCAATATCCGTATGAAACACTTGAAACATACATCTAAAACACTTGAAAACATAAACTTACAACACGTTTGAAATGAAAACACTTGAAAACACATAGCATTGTTCGCGGCCACAGGCTACCTGGTGGGGAACTGCGGTGGATGGGGGCACAGGCGCAGACACAGGCCTCTCTGGACGCAGTTTGGGACACTAAAAATATGTGAACTTACAACAATATTTTGAGGCACTAAACAATTTCAATTCAAAAACATTTCAACTACAAGGTTTAAATTTTTATATAAAATTTGTCTTTATCTGAATTCATATGAAAAAGTTATGAATTAACGAGCCTTGATGAATTAACGAGCCACGCAAGACAATGGAGTTCCTCGTTGCAACAGGTCTTGATGAACCAATCTTAACGAGTCGAGTGCCTAAGTTGCCTGGTGGAAATCATCGGGTCCGACCTGATGCGTCATTCGAACGGAGCACGCGGGAAGCCGATGTGTACTATTTCTCTTCCTCACGCCTCCTCCTCGTGCTTGCAGCCCCACGACGTGGCCCACAGCGATGCAACCCACCCGAGCTCGCCAACGCCGCCCTCGTCTCCATCTCCGGCAGCTCTCTTCCTCCCTCGTCTCCAACCCCGGCGGGCTTAGAAGGAACGGGGTTGGGAAGGCAGGGAAGACAGGCGGTGGGGATGGTGGTCAGGCGGTTTAGAGGAGCTGGCGACGATTGCAGTGGCCGACCCAGGTCTAGGGCGGGGGCATTGAGGTCGCCGGCGAGCATGGCCATGGCGGTGGCGGCGGGAGTGGGGGCGGGGAGAGGAAGAAGGGGGCCATCGTGGGCGCGCTCTCCGGCGAGCCCTAGCGCGCCCGCGGCGGGGGCGGGGGCGAGGGCGAGAGGAAGAAGATAAACAGTCCCGTGCGTATTTGGGCGGGAACCTGGACGGATGGTGCCGTGCGAACGGGCGGACTCTGGCACGCCCCGCTGCCTGGTTTAGGCTTTTAGCCACCCGTCCGTGTGCCAAGAGCAAAACATGGGCTCGTGGTGGCGCTCTGACCCTACACTGGGCCCAAGAACGCGAGAAGACAGTATGGGCCGGATGGCATAATGCCCAATTCTCTTTAGCAGACAGACGACTGCATCCTTGCTCTCACACCAACCTTCTGCTCCGGCCTCCAGGGTTTCAGACTTTCAGTTTGCTACAGACTTGTACCGGTGTCTCCATTCTCGTACATATGTTTTCCTGCCTTATAAAAGAGAAACCTATCAAATTCTCATACAGATGTTGTCTGATGCAGTGATGCTATCCTGAGCTCAAGACCAAATCTCACAGCTGAGCTGACCATGGAGATGCGACGCGACGTTGGCTTCTTCATTCAGTTAGCTGCTATAGTAACAGCTACTGTACAGCGGGAACAGAGTTATGGCCCGCTAAGCTAACTACCCGAGACGGTCGTGGATATTCGATAGAGCACTAGTACTGGCAGTAGGACGATCGGGCCCAATCTTCTGGCGACGTACTGGCAGCTAGTGGGCTTAGGTTGCAGCAGCAGCTTGCAATGGAACGGAAGCGCAGCAGATGTGGCGGCGGTTGCGGCTTGACTTGCCCCTTGCGGCGTGTCTGCAAGCTTCCTCGCATGCCCCACGACTGAACTGCCGGCCGGAGTGGTACTGCACCCACTGGTAGCATGTCTAGCATGCAGTACTGCTCCTAATAAGTTTCTGCTTTTGATTTGAGAGTGATAAGACACCACGCCCGGCGGTCGCGTTAAGTGTAACTACTCATTCCTCCCACTCTGCATCACATAATCGCAAGCTGAACTGCACCCAGCAGATACGTAGACCATGACAGGATCGTTAGCGGATTAGTTGTTTCATCTATCTGCAGACTACAGGTCTGGACCGGCACCATATACTGAAAAGGAGAAACTGCATTTGCATAATCCTATGCAGTATCTCAAGGAGTCAAGGTTAAAATCCTCACTATTATACGGAGAGCGATACAAGGATCGCTCTTTTCTATGGGCAGGTCAGCTCTAATTCTATGCGACGCTCGTATTACATCCTCGTCTCGTCATTCTCTAGCTCTGCCAAGCTAAGGAATTGAACCATTCATCCGCTGCATATGTACTGGTTCCGGTTGTCTCTTCTCATACCAATGCCATGTCGATGCTGTAATTCATCCGACACAGGCCATGACGAGCCCATCAGAAGCATGCAACAACGACTCTACCTGTGTGACCAACAAAAGGAGAGACGTATCCTGTCGACCTCTAGTCTCTGGCGCTTCTTCTCCCCTCTGAAAACAAGATGCCATCTTCTGCATTTACATCTGCTGCAAAGTGCAAACTAAACCAGGATATCGTACGTACGTCCTCAGCAAACGGTGAAGCTGACAAGCCCTTGCGATCCGAAGGTTCTTTTCAGGAGGAGCCGGACACACGAATTTCGCGTGACTTTCTCCTTCTCTGCAGGTATCTGTGCCTGCACCAGCAACAGCTTCCGTGGCAAAGGATCTGACGGCTTGTACGAAACTACACAAACATATAGCCAGGACGGCGTGCTTTCGCCAGATCTGTACCGTCGTAGCCTTGCGAGCCAAGCAGCAAGTCCTTGAAACAATCTCATTGTACCAATGCGAATGTCTCACTACTACGCAGCTCTCTACTGACTGAGTACTAACTACTGACAGCACCTCTCCGTCCGTCCGTCCAAGCTCACCTTGAGGCCTCCTAATTCCTAATCGACGTCTGCGCACGCACGCATGCCTAAGATAATTGGTACTAGCAAGAGCCATTAGCATGTGGTGCTGTACTGCTGTGTTCCATTAAACTGAACCCGAATGGTCACCATCTGTACGGGTAGCAGCAGCGTGCGTTTCCGACCCTTGTGCGCCACGGCAAAACGGCCCGGACGGCCGGACAGCTGAGCTCTCGCCTCTTCTCTGGTGAGCGAGAGAAAGTTACCCGCGAGCTAATATTTGGTTAAGACGACTCTGGAGCTGGGATTGCTCTCACTTGAAGAGAAAACGATCTCTCCCCGGCCGGCCATCCGCCCTCATTCTTGCTCGACCCTTCCTTCCTCTCCTAATAAGCTTCTCCTTCACAGTTCACACCCCAACCTTCCTTTCATTTTTTTCTCCTTTTGACGATCCTTTGCCAGTACAACGTTCAAAGGGGAAGCTGCATATAAGATGGATAGCTAGGTTGCTTCCATCCCACTTTGTTAAAACCTTAAGCCATATATATGTGCGTTGTGTGTGTCCCTTACATATGTCACTTTACAATCATGCGCGTCAGCACATCAGCACATATATATAAATCAATTCATCGATCAGACAAATACTAGCTACCATCGACATGTGACATTCTGGCTGCTTGAGAAGATTGGTTGGTGCCCAAACACACTGCGGTTGAGCCACACACACACTGTTTGCAGCCAGCCTAGCTATAAAGCAGTAGTACTCGACCTATGGCTACACAGGAAACTTCATAGACCAATGTAAAATCCTCGTAATACTGACTATTAATATGTGTTGAGCTCTAGATAACCGGGGTCTAAACGAAGCGATGAGTAAATTTATATCTGCGCGTCTAGGTCTAGATGGTGTGCAAAGAGAACATAAGGATGTATACTGGTTTGGACATGAACGGTCCTACGTCCAATGAGTTTTGCTGCTACTCGTGTTGCCTTGCACCGGAGTGCTCGTAATAGGGGTTATAAGCTTTCGAGAGAGAAAACGGATCACAGGTCTCTTGTGAGGGGTGGTGTGTATGCTGATGTCTTAGCGAGGTGTGTTCTATCTAGTTCGATCTATGCGTTGTTGTTTGATCGCTTGCTTTTTTCGCCTGTCTAGACGTGGCCCCTGCCTTCTCTTTTATAGCTTCTAAGGAGAGGGTTCGGGTTACATTCAAGGTAAAAAGGTGAAAATAAAAGAGAGAAACAAAAAGGTGGTCTCGGACGTGGCCGTCCTCCTCCTTCTCTGATGGGAACAGTTCTCCTATAGCACAGAGATGCAACAGGCGTTGATCTTTTGGCCTCTCCGTCTGCTGGTGCTGCGTGTTGTGGTCATGCTTTGTCCTGTGTGCCTATGTGCCGTTGAGGACGGACGACATGGGTGCCCGGATTTGCGTAGAGAGGGGGTTAGTTGGTATAGTGGTCGTTACCCCGTCGCTGTAGAGGTATGGATGTAATCGTGGTGGAATGACCGGGGTCATATTGGGTTAGGACGTGGTTTCCGTGCTTCTATTGACTGTGCACGGTCACGTCCGCCCCATCGGTGGGAGCGGGTGCCGCGGTTGGGGGGTCCCTGTCGCTTACCATCTTGCCAGAGGGTTACACATGTCCCTCGGGCAAAGCGGAAGTAAGCTGAGGGGGTCGGACGCTTTGATGATGTCACGGGGGGCTCCGACAAGGCAGAAAAATTTCGCCCGAGGCGCTTATCTCGCCCGAGACCTCTCCGCAAGGCTCGAGTGGGATGGAGTTTGTCGTTCGTGCCGCAAGCGACTGACATGTTGTCCGCGCTTTCGGTGAGTCGACTTTACTGGAGCCCCTACGGTGGGGCTTTAACGATCGTACAGGGTGTCGTATTTTACCGTATGTTGGGTACCCTGATATTTTGATACCCGACAGTAGCCCTTGAGCCTGTGGAGGAGTGGAGCACTCCTTTAGAGGCTTGAAAACGAACGACCGTGGGTAGCTTTTGATTTATTTTTGCATTTAAAGAGGATTATCATGTGGGTGCGCGCGAGCACACCCGATGGGTGTAGCCCCCGAGGCCTTGGAGGGATGAGTTATCTCTTCAAGGGCTTTAATTGACCGAGTATGGTATTTTTCATACGATCGTGGGACGGGTGGGGAGCCCTCGAGCCATTGGCTTTGACCATTCGCTAGGTCGGGATGTGGGAGATGTCCCCGAGCCCCCGCGTGTTGCAAGAGACTGATCGGATGGCCTCTCTGTTGTCGTATTGTTTCCCTTATGTTCTTTAGTAGAACGGAGGGGTATGTGTGGGCCCTCGTCATCCCATTTGGGCTCATTGCAGTTTATTTGATTTAGAGAAGACTATCCGGTGGGTGCGCGCGAGCGCACCCGCCGAGTGTAGCCCCCGAGGCCTTGGAGGGATGAGTTATCCCTTCAAGGGCTTTAAACCGAGTGAGTGGGTCCGCCTGGGGAAGACGAGGGGTCACACCGGGGAGTTGCTGTTGTGACGCTTCATGTCCCAATGCGTGGGAAGGTGGGGAGGTGCCCAGTTTTTCGCGTTCATGGGGAGTTAGGCGACTGGCGCCCAGTCGGTTGCCTTTTCACACGGTTCCGTTATCGTGATTAAATGGGTTGTGAACCATCTGCGAGAACGGTTTGCCTTCTCGAGGCGCAGCATGAGACCGACGCCGCTGTAAGGTCCTAGATGGCTAGAGGGGGGGGTGAATAGCCTATAAAAAATTCTACAAGCACCACTAAGCAAACTTGTTAGAATAACAAATGGCGTAAAGCGAGTTTTGCTTAGCCAAAGGTTGTGATGCAAGCCTCCTATCCACAAGTCTAGTAGATTATGATCTCTAGTTCACACAAGTGCTAAGTCACTAACTTACACTAGTGAGCAAGCTAACAACTACTAGAAAAGGCTACCACTAGAGCTACACAAGATAATCTAGTAAAAGTAAATGCGAGAGAGAGGATTGTGAATCTTATACCGACGGTGGAGTGAAGATGTTGCCAATCACCAAGATGATATACAATCAATTAATATTGACAACAACACAATATGTAGACCAATCACCGGGAGACAAGAAACACAATATTTTTGTTCACCCGGTGTTCACTTGTGCACCGACAAGCTACGTCACCGGTTGTGTCGACCAACACTTAGATAGTTCCTCGGTGTGACCCTCAAGTCACTTGCCCCTCAAGGCACGCCCCGCAAGGCACCGCAAGACACCACTCTCAAGTGAGGTAACTCAATGACACGCGCAATCCAATAGAGTTGCTTTTGGCGTCCCGCCGAGGAAAGCACAAGAACCTCTTACAAACAACCGGAGGTGGCCAATAACAATCACCTTCTCTTGCCAACGCCTCCAACAATCTCCAAGCCGGCTAGGAGCGGTACTCTCCAAGAGTAACAAGAAATCCACCGGCTAAACCACCCACAAGTGCCACTAGATGCCCTCAAGCTATGCAATGCACTTTGGGATCACTCAATCTCACTTTTGATTTGCAATCTAGCAAGAGAGATGAGTAGGAGGAGTAGCTCTAGCTCAAAGGATGCACAAGAGTGTTAGAAATGCCAAGAGACCTCCCCAAGGGCCGGCCAACGAGTATTTATAAGCACCCCAAACAAAATAGAGCCGTTGCCACTCCACTGACCGTTTTTTCGGGACGACCGGACGCGCCGGTCGAAACTGACCGGACGCGCTCAACCGCGTCCGGTCGCCCTGCGACGTCCACGTGTCCCTCAAATTTCAAATGCGACCGTTAGATCCTCCAACGGTCACTGCGCGCCAACGGTCAAACGCTATGACCGGACGCGCTGCTCAACCGACCGGACGCGCCGGTCGCACAGCACCGCGCACGCGAAGCAACGACCGGACGCGCTCCTCGCAACGACCGGACGCGACAGTGCCAGCGTCTGGTCGGAGTCCAGTAAGCTCCTTCAACGACCGGACGCGTCCGATCGCGTGTGACCGGACGCGCCTCGCGTCCGATCATCCTCATGAACCGCAGTTCCCTCTGGGCACTTGACCGGACGCGCCGGTCCCGCGAGTGACCGGACGCGCCGGTTGCAAACCCTAGCCCACGCGCCTGATACCGCGCTGTACTGACCGGACGCGTCCGGTCACACCGTGACCGCGTCCGGTGCAGCGTCCGGTCACCTCAGTGACCCCGTTCGCCTCCGTTTCTTTTCCGACTTTCGGCGTAGTGGAAAATAGGCATTTCATTTCCCCGAAATCGCCTGAATCCCGCGCTCACACGCTCGGCGGGAGGGAGAGAGGAACCCAAACCCCTCTCTACCCGCAAACCACAGCGCGACCAACGCCACCTTTGCAAATGTGCCAACACCATCAAGTATACATCTCCATGTGCTTGTGTGTTAGCATTTTCTCAATCATTTTCAAAGGTTTTCCAATTAGCTCACTAGGCCCTACATGCAATGCACTTCATGAATTCACCTAGTGGCATCCGTGCATCGAATAACCGATAAGACTTCCCCTCTTAATAGTTCGGCTATCGATCCTAAACCACTCACACCCTCTATGGTGTCTTGAGTGTAAAACAAAATGGCCCTATGGTTATACCTTTGCCTTGAGCCCATTTTGTTTCTCCAAATGATATGATCCACTTCATATCATCACATGACCGTCTCGATCCATCGACCTTGACTTCACTTGCTCTTCACCGTTGCATCGGTCCGTCGGCGCTAAGTCTTGCTCAAGCTTCACCATCGCATGGTCCTTCGCTTCGAAGCCTCGACTTGCCCTTCACCTTCACAACCGGTCCATCGAGCCAAGCCTCATCTTGGTCTTCACCATCTTGGTCATATGAGTCAATGTCATGTCTCATATGCAATGACCACCTTTATCTAAATAATTCACTTAGATACAAAGGTTAGTCCTATGTTTCATCAATTAGCCAAAACCAAACTAGGGACTTTCAGCCGCTCCCTTGGGAGACGAGTGGGGCAATTGGGTGGATGGGCGACGTATTGAATGCCAAGGAGTCAAGAAGCCTCCCTGGGGCCCTTTATAACCTGAGCCGTGGTGCCCGACCTTGGCATCTCCCCTCCTTTGTCCCTGTTTTCTTTCTTGCCACCTTAGCCATCGTCATGGAGCACGGTTATTCTTCTAGGGGCTCCTGTGTGGGCACGCCGGGAGAGGGGGATGAGGCGCCCTCGCGCCGCCGTCGCCTTAATCCCGGCGTCGTCTCCACATTCGGGTATGGGCATGCCCAAAACGCGGTGTCCTAGGGTGTTTCTACCCCGCTCCAGGAGGTCCAGGAGGAGTTGGCTACCGTCAAGGCAATGGTGACTTCTTTGAAGGAGGAGGCGGCGCTCGCTCGTTCACAACGAACTTAATCCGATCGTCGGTGTGCAGGTGAGCGAACTTTCGTTTCCTCGTTTTGTTCTTTAGACGATGTGATGTCTGATGCTCGGTATTTGTTTTGAGTAGAGATGCTCGTAGAGGTGGAATCCCTCTGCAGTGCCACCGACGTCCTAGCGGACTTCATGCATGCTCCAGCGGGGTGCCGGAAGGAGCGTCTCCTCAGCGCGCGGGTGCTGATTCGAGCGGCAATTGAGCGCGGCGTCCGTCGAGGAGTGGCCGTTGCGCTGACGATGGCCCAGGCGGCCACAGACGAGGCTCTAGGACGTTGAAGGCTTCCCGATGGGGGAGGGGCCAGGAGACTACGAGGACCTCCTCGAGGGCTTCAAACCAGCGGCGAACGTCGTCGCTGCCCTAGTCCCTATGGACCAGGTCCTAAACGAGGACTCGTAGGCTTAGTCTAGGACTCCCCCCTTCCCCTAAAAATGTAAAATAGCTTATTATCTAAGAAATCAGTTCGTCCGATCGTTGTCATGTTCATTTTGTTTCCCCATTCCCATCATTTTGCCTTGAGTTGATCGATAATGGCGGTCGGTGATGTCACCGAGACTTTGCTTGTTGACGGTTTTTGGGGAGGAACAAACTCGTGTGCGTGTAGCTCTCGTGGCTTTTGATAGATTGATCGGACGTTTAGGTGTAGCAGTTTCTCGCATCCTGAGGCGGGGTCAGATGCGTTCTTATCGATGCCTCTGCCATCGCCTAGGATCGTAGGCTCGCCAGGACGCTCGGGGGAGTTCGCTCACGGATCGAGCATTTCTGTCCTTAGGTCCCGTGCCCTGAGGAGGGGTCGGATGCTCCTGCCTATGTTGAGGGTCGCAGGCCCGTCGAGACGCTCGGGAGAGTTCGTTCACGGGTCGAACATTTCTACCCCTAGGTCCTCTGAAATCCCCGCTTGCACGTGGGCTCGGTTAAGTGGCTTTGTTAGCATATCCCTCACACATCTTTTTTGCAAAGAGGAGGGTTTGGGCAATGCCACGACATCCCTCGCTGGGTCGAACCATGGTGCCCGTTGAGTTACAATCGGGTCGGTTCAAGTGAAGCCCCAATTCCCATTTACGGGGATCTGACGGAGGTAAGCTAGTGACCGGCTGTAAAATTTCCTCACGGTTGGTTCGGGGAGTTCCTGGGGTTGTTCGACCGTCCCCGAGGGTTCGTTGCCTTTTTCAGAAATAACTACCAAACCGTAAACCGGTCTGGACTTGAACATGGCTCGAGAAGGCCCATGACGCTCAGTGCGTCCGGGTACTGGCCGCTCGTGTGCCCCTTCTCACGCCATCCCTCACTCGGATGGCTCGAAACAGCTGTCGAAACCTTCGCGGGCCAGCGTTCGAACTCTGCGTGTAATGGACCGTAAAGGGCAGAAAAGTATTACGTAATAATCGCTGATAATTTAACTCATGATTTAACGCGTAAGTGAGGGAATAAATTACAGCGGATAATGTGCAAAGATTTGGCATGCACGAACAGATTGTATTCGAACAGAATAATAGATCTTGGGCAGGGGGTGATGCGATGATCTACCGATCGTGGCGTGTCGACGCCGTACGCAGCCTCTGCCCTCCGGCATTATGGCCACGTGAGCTTGTAGTCATCGTCGTCGAGGAGGTAGTCGCAGATACCAATGAAACGACGTAGAGCCCCCGGGTCGTCGAGCCCGGAGAAGTCGACGCCGGCCCAACTGCCGTCATCTCATCGAGGCTAGTGTTGGAGGCTGTTTCGGTGGTCACAAGTACTTCCGCGATAGCCTATGCATGGTGAGTCGGTAGATCTGTGAGAATCTCCCGCATAGATGGATTAAGGCGAACTGTAGTCGAAGACTAGCCACGGGCCTTCCCGTGGTCGTGCGGCTTACCGGTCTGCGTCGTTTTGCCCTGGGAATTTCCTGGGCAGTTGTTCTCGAGGGCCTGCCCCTCGTCTGTGCCCAGGCGAAGGTTGGACAGGGCCTCCGAGATGGCGTCGATGTCGATAGAAGGGGGAAGAAGGACCAGATCATAGTCCACTCCCGTGCAGAGAAAATCTAGGTTGCCGAACCGGACATGGGAGCCTAGGGTGAAGCAGATGCGGGGGTTGGCCATCGAGACCTAGGAGATGGATCGTGACGTGCAGAAGTTCCCCTACCTGGAGTGCCAACTGTCGGTGTCTAGAGAACCGGGGGTCTAAACAGAGCGACGAGTAAATTTATATCTACGCGTCTAGGCCTGGATGGTGTGCAAAGTAGACAAAAGGATGTATACTAGTTCGAGCATGAACGACCCTATGTCCAGTGGGTTTTGCTACTACTCGTGTTTTCTTACACTGGAGTGCTCGTAGTAGGGGTTACAAGCTTTCAAGAGAGGGAGTGGATCCCAGGTCTCTTGTGAGGGGTGGTGTGTGTGCCGATGTCTTAGCGAGGTGTGTTCTATCTGGTTCAATCTATGCGTTGTTGTTTGATCGCTTGCTTTTTTCGCCTGCCTAGACGTGGCCCCTGTCTCCCCTTTTATAGCTTCTAAGGAGAGGGCTCGGGTTACATTCGTGGTAAAGAGATGAAAATGAAAGAGAAACAAAAAGGTGGCCTTGGGCGTGGCTGTCCTCCTCCTTATCTGGTGGGAACAGTTCTCCTGTAGCACAGAGATGCAACAGGTGTTGATCTTTTGACCTCTCCGTCTGCTGGTGCTGCGTGCCGTGGCCCTACTTTGTCCTGTGTGCCTCTGTGCCGTTGAGGACGGGTGACATGGGCGCCCGGATTTGCGTAGAAAGGGGGTTAGGTGGTATAGTGATCGTTACCCCTGTCGTTGTACAGGTATGGATGTCATCGTGATGGAATGACCGGGGTTATGTTGGGTCAAGGCGTGGTTCCCGTGCTTCTGTTGACTATGCACGGTCACGTCCGTCCCATCGGCGGGAGCGGGTGCCGCGGTTGGGGGGTCCCCGTGGTTTACCGTCTTGCCAGAGGGTTACACGTGTCCCTCAGGCGAGGCGGAAGTAAGCTGAGGGGGTCGGGCGCTTTGATGACGTCACGAGGGCTCGGGCGAGGCGGAAAAATTTTGCCCGAGGCGCTTATCTCGCCCGAGACCTCTCCGCAAGGCTCGGGTGGGATGAAGTTTGTCATTCGTGCCGCAAGCGACTGATTGTCCGCGCTTTCGGTGAGTCGACTTTACTGGGGCCCCTACGGTAGGGCTTTAACGATCGTACAGGGTGCCATATTTTACCATCTGTTAGGTACCCTGATATTTTGATACCTGACAATATTTAATATCATTGGCGATTTGAAGAGATATGTGTAGCAATGCTAAGCAAGAAAAGCAGTAGTACTCGACCTATAGCTACAGGAAACTTCATAGAACAATGTAACAATCCTCATAATACCTACTATTACTATGAATAACATTGGCGATTTGAAGAGACATGTGTAGCAATGCTAAGCACGAACAGTAGTAGTACAGGATTAACGATTTATTCACACCTTATACAATACGGTAATGGCGTGCGGTTCTTCTACCACGCACGCGTGTTTGAGAAAAGAAATTTATACAAATGGAAGTGGAGAAGTTGATCAGATGTTCGTGTCCAGCAATTACCGAAAAGACTCCCTAATACGAAGAATCATTTCTTATCTGATGGCCGGTCGAAACTGCTGGGCCGGGGGTAGTACTACTACCTGAAAGAGCTCGCACCAAACGCCCTGAATAAGTGTTTCTGTTGACTATCCGGCAGTGGGTTGCAAAATAAAAGGTGCATTTCAAAACCTTGATTGAGTAGTTAGAGCCTTTCTCCGCAAAAGGTTGCGCGCCAGCAAATAAGTAATAACGGGCGAGATGCTTTTGTAATTCACAGTGGTTCAGATGAGCTTTTCAGTTCGTTTCAAAAGCAACCTCTGCTATTGCTAGCCAGAGTCCTGAAAAAACAAATTGATCTGTTAGTACCAGAAAGCATCAGGTGTGTTTTATTTTCAGGTTGTTGTGATCTTTACATTTGATACACATCCATCCGATCAAACTTGTCTAAGAAATCCAACCATTGCAGGTGTGGCCGTGTACATGTAGGATACTGAATGACTGGGATCACGTTTGCGATTTCTGTTACATTTCATTACATGCCAAACAAACGGTACCTACTCCATCGTCCAATCCTAGTTAAACCAAGGGGAATACTCATTAGGTCCTAGTACACATAAACTGCTATGGTTGCCGTACTAAAACTTCAGAAGAGGCTCACTCACTTTTGGGAGTTGGGACGACGTGTTCATCGACTCAGACTGTGCCGCTCACAACTCCCCAGATTAGTTGCACCACGTACTGGAATTATATATGTTCCTCAATTCCTCATGCATCAATCATGGACACCGAAAACTTGCCAGGACTCACTGTAGGGGCCTCGGCCCCTCCAGATCTTTCCAAAAAAAAAAAACCTTGCCAGGACACTGCTGGAGAAGCTTCATCTGAATTAGTGATACAGCGGCTTCATCGGAGGTTAATTCAGAGGATCATGCATGCATGGGTAACTAGACAACTGGCATAACGTATAGGGAATGCAGGTGAGGACTGATAGCTCGCGCCTGTGATAATTTACTCATATTCATGGCAGTGAGGACTGAGTGGTAATCAGGTTAAACAAGACAATATATTAATGTGTTGGTCCTGATCTTGCTCCTGGACGAAATTATAATCAAATCATGGTACTAGTTGACCTTAGCAATGCACACGTTCAACTTCCATCATTCCATGCGAATTAGCTCGGTAAGACTACTGGGTCCATGCAGATCATATTTGGGCCCAGAATCTCTTCACAACTAACAGCTGGTGCTCAGAAGGGATCCTCATGATTACATTCACATGACTCTTTTCTTTTACTTACTGTTGTCATTGGCACATGGTTTGAAGCTTGTCCTGGTATGTTTTGATAATTTTGTAAAGAAGGGTCAGATCTAAGCACTAGAATGTTTCAAGATTCAAGTGAGGCTAGCCTATATATGTAGAATTCATGGTTGCATACTTGCACCGGCCATTGGCGGTACCATAAGGAGGAAATGTACCTTCTGATTATTTCCAACAGCAACACAGCTTCCCAAAGATAATTTGTATTCTTGTCGGAGAGACTTGTATGCAGGTCAATTCCCGATGAAGTTGACGGAGTGTAAGAACCTTCCTGAATCACGAGGGACTCCATTTTAATATTCCAAAGAACACAATCACAATAGATACAACAATGAATACAACAGTTTGGCTAAAAATGTTTAGTGTCCTATAGATCAATCTTTTTTCCTTTTTTTTTTTGGCAATGCGTGGATTTTGCATAAACTGAAATGGCAATAGCAAGTCGCGCACATCTCTAGATGATGCTGGGATAATAATAACTACTTTCTCCATCCTGAATCAACATAATGTATCAAGCATTCAAACTGTATCTCGAATTATAAGATATTTTAGTTGAAATAACTCACAACTCAGTTTTAAAAATGCATCATTTACATACATACCTATCATTAGTTCTAGGCATCCCTTAATTCTATCACCAACATAAATATGTGGTAATTACAGTATCTCTCTACGATTATAGGAATGGTTGCATGGTCATTTTCTTTAGCCCATACAACAATCCCATGAGATTTGGAGGTGGAAAGAAAAGATTAGACACACGGGCATCAGTGCTTTTGCATACTAGGAAGAATTGTTTTCCCAAGTTTGGAGACTATTTAAGCATTGATGGGAAAAGACACAAGTTCAAAATGTGTTGGCCTATAGAAACATGACAACAGACTATGACAGATAGCAAAAAAGATTGAATTTTTGCAGCCCCACATCCTTCTGCCCAGAAAATTAATTGTGATCATTGGTGTAATCATATTATCCCTTGAACATGATTGGCATCGTTTCTGAAGTAGTGGAGTGGGCAACTGAGTATACATGTATTCCATGTTCAGTAGTATTACCCGTTAGGATTTACAACTACTCCACTACTGGATCTAAGCCAACACAATGACACATTTGAAGCTCTAATCAGTAGCACAGCTTGTCAAAGCTCTGTAACTTGAACAGTGAAGCTAGCACATCATTCTCCAATTACATTCACACCCATTCCATCAACGTTACTGATGTTATACTGAGAAGTACGTGTACGTACATGGTATATATTCCAAAGGAAGAAAAGAAAATAAAAGAAAACGAAAGGGGCAGTGACGCAATCGCTCCCAGGTCCCAGCCAGGTGAACCGGCCAGGTCTGCTTCAGTCGAGTCGCCATTGCTTCCCCATCTCGCTAGCTCGTTCCCACACCAGGCGCGACAGCCACAGTCCACCCACTCTATAAACAAATACATCCTCGCGACCATACTGCAATACAGCCCGGCCTACATCCATCCCGTACCCAAGACGAAAATGAGAGAGAGAGAGAGAGAGAGTAAAATGCGGGCTGTTGGGCTGATAGTTTCTACGGCTGATAAGCCGGCTGATGCTGTTATGTTACAAGAGAAACGTTGTACCATGAGTGATAAGTTCAAACGAACAAGGCGCAAGCAACAACTGAATACAGGACACGTTGCTGACTTGCTGTTGTGGTTACATGTACAACAGCAGCTTAACCTCCAAACCCCATACGGAAGCTTTGCAAGCTTGCATGTTACTCATTTGACCCACCCCCAGTACCAGTAGTAGGCCAGTCTCGTTCTCTCTTTCTCTATAACACCTAAGACGAAGAAGGAGAAGGTGAAGGGAAGAGGAGGAAGGGAGCCAGACAATGCAAATCCTAGCGCTAGAAAATAGAGAGTGTAGTTAGAAGTGTTGGTGGGGGAAGAGATCCTGCAACCATAAAAGAAGAAAGCAGGCGAACCAAACCAAACATACCAAAGCGAAGCAAAAGAAAGCCACGCATCCAACAAAAGCGCACCAAACTCGTAAAGTGATCGGCGTCATATATAGGGAGCAGCAGCCAGGCCGTCGAGAAGGACAGGGGAGGAAGGCACGCAGCCGCAGCAAGCAAGAGCTGCGACTGCGAGCAGGCTAAGCTAAGCGACCTCCGTTCCATCGCCCAATATCTCTCTCCTACAGGCTACACTGCTACAGAGAGTGAGGAAGAATAAGCAAGGAAGCATTCTTTTCACTCTCTCCCGACCGACCTTTCGTGGGAGCGCGCGCACGCCACCCGGGCGGCGGCGGCAGCGGCGTGGGACGGTGACCGGTGAGTTTGTATAGTATAAAGCGCGGAGGCCGCACACCAGGGAGCTCCGGAGATGCAGCAGCGGCGCAAGTCGGTGTTCGCGATGAAGCAGGCGGCGCTGGGAGCCGGCGTGGCCGCGCGCAAGAACGGCGCGCCGCTGTCGCTGGCGGCGGTGGTGTTCGCGCTCTTCGTCTTCGCCACGTTCCTGTACAACGAGGACATCAAGTCCATCACCGACTTCCAGTTCAGCTCGGGCGCCATCCGCGCCAAGTCCCCCGACCTGCACCTCCTGCAGGAGGCCGAGGCCGCCGCGCACGCCGCCGTCAACACCCTGGCCAAGCGCGGGGAGGAGGTCATCGTGCGCGTTCTCGAGGCGCCCGCCGCCGCGGGGACGGGGGCGCTAGTGTCGCAGGCGGCCGCCGTCAACACCACCAGCGTCGTCGTCGCGGCCGCCGCAAAGGCCAATGCCAACGCCAACGCGGTGGTGGACGTCGGGCAGGAGAAGGAGAGGGACGTGACGCTCCCGACTGTCACGGGGGGAGGCGGCGCCGACGAGGCGCGACGGCGCGCGGACGAGGAGGTCGCCGAGAAGGCCGCGTCGGCCAAGGCGGCGGCCGCCACCGCCGCGCTGCGGACCGTGGTGAGCGTGCCGGAGACGTGCGACCTGTACCGTGGCAGCTGGGTGTACGACGAGGTGAACGCGCCCGTGTACAAGGAGGGCGAGTGCGAGTTCCTGACTGAGCAGGTCACCTGCATGCGCAACGGCCGCCGCGACGACTCCTACCAGAAGTGGCGCTGGCAGCCGACGGACTGCGACCTCCCGCGGTACGTCCTCGCTTCTTCTTCTGTTTCTCTATCTATTGCTCCTTGGCATCCCTGCGCGCCGCCCGGAGATCATCGTCGGTTTCAGTTCAGAAACCTCCCCTGTTTATCTGGAAACTGACTGACGCCGGTTTCGACCGTTTTCTGCTTCTGCACATGAGAGGACAAGTAGAGTGACGTACAAGGTGAAGTACACTGTTTTTTTTTAAAAAAACACAAAAGAGGTGTGATCTTGTAAGAACACGGAAATTAATGGTCAGCGTGTCAGATACATTAATGCGGTAGTAGTACAGAGATCGTTCGAGATTTGCGCATGAAGAATGGAGTGGGACTGTGGGAGTGCGACGCAGGACTGTACTGTCCGTTGCGTTTATCGATCCACACCCGTATCATTAAACTCTAAATATCAGGCACGCCAAAATATTCGGTTTTTCAACCGAGAAACAGCTAGTTGTATACACATACACGACCTTCCATGAATAGACTAAATATGCAGAGTATCACTGTTCCATTAGTGGCAACGGCAAATACATACATCTGGTCGGTCGGTCATCCTATCCGATATATACCTAATGCAGGTTCGACGCGCGGCTGCTGCTGGAGCGGCTTCGCAACAAGCGGCTGATGTTCGTGGGGGACTCGCTGAACCGGAACCAGTGGGAGTCGATGGTGTGCCTGGTGCAGTCGGTGATCCCCAGGGGGCAGAAGACGCTGACCAAGTTCGTCAACGGCGGGTCCAGCAACGTGTTCTACGCGCACGAGTACAACGCGACGGTGGAGTTCTACTGGGCGCCCTTCCTGGTGGAGTCCAACTCCGACAACCCCAAGGTGCACAGCGTCCCCAACCGGGTCATCCAGTGGCACGCCATCGCCAAGCACGCGCGCAACTGGATCGGCGTCGACTACCTCGTCTTCAACACCTACATCTGGTGGCTCAACACGCTCGACATGAAAGTCCTGTGAGTACTACGGCAGCTGCTGATGCTGATGCTCGTACGTGCAAACGGATGATCTCTGGCTGACATTATTGTTTTGTTTTGGCAAATGAATGGGGAAAAATGGCAGGAAGGGCTCCTTCGACCAGGGCTCCACCGAGTACGTGGAGGTGGACCGCCCCGTGGCGTACAAGGAGGTGCTCAAAACGTGGGCGAAATGGGTGGACCGGAACATCGACCCCAACAGGACCACCGTCTTCTTCATGGGCATGTCGCCCAACCACATCACGTACGTCGTCGTAAGCCACGTATTTATTTATTTATTTATTTTCCTCCGCACTAGCTATAGGACTTTCAATATATCTGCATTTTAATTTTCTCCGTAATGCAAGCACGCTTCATTGAGGATTGCATTATTGGTGCACGAGCGTTCGTGCAGCACACCAAACGGGCGGCACGCACAGTGACACGGCTCTGTCAATTTAGGTGGCAATCAGCTGTTCAGCGCTGCCTTTGCGAGGGGAAAATTAGTGATGGTGACGGTGAATTAGATCGTACACCTTGCTAGCAGCAGCGACACCTGCTTTGCCTGATCAATTAGGTGCCGAGATAAAGACCAGTGACCCTTCAGAGGTGTAACACAAGCTATAGCTAGCCGACGCATCGTCCACTCGTGTTGTAGCAGCATGGCATCTGCTCACAGAACTTCCTGCGAAAATTCAGGCCACATGCCTCAGAAAGATGGTTGGCGTAGGTGTATGATCAGTTGACATGATCTCGATACCTACCAACGTAGAGATATAGCTAGCTAGAAACGCATTATGAAATTCTAGGTACCATTGCAGCCCGATTAGAGCAAGTATAATAGCAAGCTGTAAGCAGATTGAATGCTGACGTGGAGAAAAGAGGAAAGGAGAGAAATGAGAAGCGGGTTGTAAGCTTAGACATAAGAATCGAGAAATTCTGTGAGAAAGACGTGTGGACCATGTATTAATACTTATATGGGTGGAGTGAAAGGTGGGCTGCAAAGATCATTGTAGCCAGCAGCGGACTGTATTATTAGCCTTGCTCTTGGGGATTACGACGAAAAAATGACGGTCAGGGTAATGGAGTCTGCAAATTCCCCTCCTAGAAACGTTGTTCCAAACAAAGATACGTGTAGAGAGTGGAAGATACGGTAATGCAGGTGGACCATAGAAAACTCGATCCAGGCCCACACACCGTGGCCATAGGCATGCCCCTCTATGTAGGCCCACCTACCTAAGAACAAGAGCAAGCATACGATTCCAGTTTCCCGAGCCCCACGCCGGAATAAACGGCTTACTCTTCTTCTTAAGCTAATGACAAAAAAAAACAATGGCGATCGATACACCTGTGCCCAGTCCGCTGGTTGTGCCCGTAAAGAAGGCCACGACAAAGATTTGGACCAGCCTCGCCATTGCATCCTAGCCTCTCTCTTTTTTTGGGAAATGTTTGTTATATTAGGCAAAGCAAAGAGATCCTTGTAGTGTTCGATATGCAAAGTTAATTTGATCGCCGTGGAATGGAACCTCGATAAAGATGGGAGTGGGACGACCAACGCGTCACATGCTGTGCTATAATGGCACCAATATGAACAGAGCACAGGACTACGTACGTTGCAATGCAAGTTGCATCATCAGAGCATCTCAGGGACGACCGAATCTTGGCACTCTTGTGCATGTGCATCGTCTCTGAAACTGAAACTGAAAAAAAAAATGCATGGAGCACTGCAGGCCTGAGGCGTGGGGCAACCAGGGCGGGATCAAGTGCGCGATGGAGACGCTGCCGATCACGAACCGCAGCGCGTCGCTGGACGTGGGCACGGACTGGCGCCTCTACGCGGGGGCGCAGGAGGTGCTCCCCACGCTGCGCCGTGTCCCCGTCCATTTCGTCGACATCACCGCGCTGTCGGAGCTGCGCAAGGACGCGCACACCTCGGTGCACACGCTGCGGCAGGGGAAGCTGCTCACCCCGGAGCAGCAGGCGGACCCCAGGACCTACGCCGACTGCATCCACTGGTGCCTCCCGGGCCTGCCCGACACCTGGAACCAGTTCCTCTACGCCCGCATCGCCTCCAGCCCATGGCCCGCCGCCCAGCAGTAGGAGCTTCTTCTTCTTCTTCTTCTTGCTCCGCGGGCCGCCGGCATCTGACGACACACGGGCCTGGGCTCTCCGGCGTTTCTGCTTCAAGCTGAGCCGAGG
Source organism: Saccharum hybrid cultivar R570 (assembly GCA_038087645.1). NCBI lineage: Eukaryota > Viridiplantae > Streptophyta > Magnoliopsida > Poales > Poaceae > Saccharum > Saccharum hybrid cultivar. Next base: position 701,954 of record JAQSUU010000043.1, on the reverse strand, counting down.
ACAAAGTTGACACAAGGGATGGGATGCTCGCCATCTTTCTTTCCTTTTCGCTTTCTTTTCTTTTTTTTTACCAATTTTTCTTTTCTTTTGGTTCCGTAAAGCTGTTCCCTGTTGTTAACCTTCGATTCTTTTGTCGAAACAAGTGGAGGGTCTAGAAGCCTAGGAGAAAGCAAAAGCTGAGCGTGCATCAGATGTAATGTAAGGGGGGAGGCAAAGCGGGGGTACATGTAAAGAAGAATTTTTGTGTTACATTTTATATGCCGGTGCACCCAAGGTCAAGAGAGGTATAAAGATTACCCTCTCGTACGAGGTGAATTTGTTCTTCAATCATGACGAAATCCTGTGTCTTTTTTTTAGTATTATTATTACCCATTTCCCTACGAGGTGCAAGTGACCAAACAGTTTGAGAGCTACTGTAACTATCCAATATTTGTTCAGAAAAAGATGAGCAGGAGAATGACCTGCTGTGCACGCCTCTCTGAAGATGAAAAAGCTGTAAGGAGGCCGGATAAAGTTCCCAGCGTTGGAGGAACCTCGTATATGATCTGAGCCACAAAAAAGAAAAAAGGATTCCGGCTGCATTCATTGAGGCAATCAGCCAGAACTGCATAGTATAGGGTCAAAAACAAGCAGAGAGGGGTTAACCATTATCCACAGCTCGATAGACTGAGGATCAAAGCATGTATGTTGCGGCACAGAAGACAGTCTCGTTCGCAGGAACCGCCAAACGCACTGCACATAACTAGATTCCTGGTTGCAATCGTGTGATGCTCCAGCATCTGACATCTGCTCGTGCCATTGCCACGATGCTGCCCTGGATACACACACATACACTCCTAGACCCTGAGTCCGTGTCCAACAACGACTTGCTGAGCGCGAGCAAGAGCCAAGGGGCACTGAACTGCAGCTGGGACCAGGACTGCAAAGCAGAGCACAGCCAGCTTACCGGTGGACAGCAGACTTTTAATGGCGTGGCTAGGCCCCCTGTCCCTACACCTGTGCCACTGACTCGCGTCCTGCGCCTACCCGCCCACGTCTCGCCTGCAGCGCCTGTCCGCAAGCACGTGGGGCCCACCCACACTGCCTTCGCCTTCCCGCATCTGACACCGAGGCGAGACAACAGAAAGGCGAGGAGGGAGATGCAACACTCGATCTAGTTTTGAAACATTCAGATGTAACAATTACAACATAAGACTGAAAACAAATGAAACATGCGTCCGAAACACTTGCAAAAGTACCTGAAAACACTTAAAATCATTGTAAAGATATGCAACATCTAGATAAAACACTTATATCATATGTGTGAAAACATATGCAACCTCAAAATAAACACACTTACAATATACGTTGGAAAAAACAGATGAAACATTGATAATAGGAGCTTACAACATATATGTCCAACCATTGCAACATGTGCAACATGCCAATGTACTTTTGCAATATATCTTTAAAACATTTGAAACACTTGACGCTTGCAACATGCGTTTTTCACTCTTCTTCTGTACGAAGCGCAGAGCGGGGGACAGCCGGTTCCAGCCAGCTAACAGCCGAGGATGGTGGCGCGGCCTGACAATGGCCAGTTACGCCTGCGCCTGGCCTGAGCCTGGCCAACGACGCCCCCCTTTCCTAGATGCTTGGCCTAGGCGCGGTGAAGGACGGAGTACGGCGGCGCGGCGAAGGACGGAGTACGGCGGCGCGACGGGGGACGGAGGCGTCGATGTACTTGCCGAGCACGCACATGTAGCTTGGAGGCAGAGGGCGAGGTGCCGGCGACTGGGTCTGACGGCACCTGCAGTCGGTGGGACGGCTGGCAGCGTACCTCACGCGGAGGATTCCTCCTCTCCGCGGAAGACGAAGGTGCCGCGGGGAATGAGAGCGCCGTGAGGGATGGCAGGCGGCGGCGGCACACCAGAGTGGGTGGTGGCGCGGGATGGAGATGGAAGATGCGGATTGGGACAGTCGGACACAGCATCGTTGGCAGGTTTTGCCAAAAAAAAAAGTGAAAACAGTTTTGTTGTCCTTCCACCAAAAAAAAATCAAGAAAAGAGTCGTGCTGCTACAATGCTAAGGAAATTGCTAAGAACAACTCTAGTGTTGGTTTGTGGCGAAAAAAAAAAACTCTAGTGTTGCTGAAAAGCAAATTGGAGGAAAAGCAAATCAAACCATACACGCTTGAGCGGTGGAACCATGGTTGCCACAATAAAAATTGGACTGCGTAAACGTGTCGAGCCTACCCAAGTTAGATAGTATATCTTGCGTGTGGCTACCCGTGCCGGCGCAATCACCGTAACCACACGAAGAGGAAGATGGACGAGAGAGGACGTTTCTTTACTCTATACATATGGATTCCACGATCGTACTAAGAGAGTCGAGAACTCGACTTTTATTCGTTTCTCATTCACGCCATAGGTTGCATCAGCACTACATGTGCCCTAACGATAGAGTTCGTTGCCTTTCCAAATTCCAACAATTTGGCAACCCAATTGTTGGACGGTCCTACGAAATGCCAATTTAAACTAAGTTCTACTAGTAAAATTGTTAGGACTTAGATTAGAGTCTATTTTGGATTCACTAGTTCTAATAGTTATTAGCAGCTAAAACTAGTACTAGTGGATTCGAATAGACCTACACTAATAGATCAACTAACTATTAGCTAAAGGCTACTAACTCTTAGTTTCATTAGCAAGTTTGTGGTTGCTAATATGTGCTAACAACCTATTAGTAACATATTAGTAGATGGATCTAAATGTTTCCTCTATTAATAATTAGCTAGCTAATAGTGAGTAGATATTAGCTATTAGCTAGCTAACTATCATTGACAGTGGATCTAAAGAGACCATTAATTTTCCTACAGAGGATTAAAATGAGAGCCCAAGAGTTTAAATAGCCCAACAGATGTAAGCCCATCTGCCTATGACAACTGCGTCATCGATGTTCCTTCTATACCAGACGTAGGCCTATCTGGCTATCAGCCTATGGTCTCCGCCGGCTCTCTGCAGGGTTACTGCGTCCATGTCCATGTAGATGCTTATTGATTTTTTTTATATAATCGAAGGATCTAATTTAGTAGAACATGTAAGTCAAACTTCAGTTCAGCTAGAGTGACATAATTAACCGATGATCAGAAACTAAATTGATTGCAACTAAAACCAAAGTAGCTGAAACTAAAAATTTTGGTTATATATTCAGTCTAAGGTTTTGAGTGACTGAACTAAGGCTAGTTAGCTCGGCAGGTGGCAAAAGGCCTAATAACTCTAACACCCTCATGTACAGCCACGGCGGCGGCGCAACAAAAAAAATCTAAGTCCAATCCCTATCTCACGTCTCTCTCCCAAAATTCCCTCGCCACCCGACATTACAATATAGAAAACACGCCTTGTTCGGTTGATAGTTTCTGCGGCTAATATAAGCCGATTGATGTGTTTTTTTTTTGTTGTGGGTAAGCAGTTCAAGAGAACAGGGTGAAAATATTTCGAAATTTTCTTATTATAAAATGAACAGATAAAAAAGGTTATAAACTTATAAAAAATGATAGCCTTTATATTTGGCTAAATTCAGAAACGATCGAAGGAGGTTTCTAATATAAAACCAATATTACTATTGAGTTTATCCCGTTCGTTTTTTTTACCCTAGGAGTTTGCATCAAGCACAAAGCTATCGTTGCGTGTTCCTCCAATTATACTAACCACATTAGCTTTAACTTTAGGCCATTTTTGTCAATATGACACTTAAAATGTGCGGTTTGGTCCTGAATACATGGCCGCCTCTCCACCGACAGTGACGCAACACTGGGGCACTACCCCTGCACGCCTTATTGTCTGCCTCCGTGCCCATGTGACATCTTCCTTTCCCCCTCTATTCCTATTCCGACCCCGTGCTCCACCCCTATCGATCCCTTGGCTGCCATGGGGCTCTTTGCCCCATTTGGTCTGCTACCCCTCTAATTGATGTCACAGTTGTGTGCTATCCCGCACATCAGCCACCGTCTTAAGTGTGTGGCCACCGTCTCTGTGCTTGAAGGGAGGAAGGAGCACGACACATGAACCCAAGAGAGCAAGAAAGGGAAGGGAGGGCACAAAAATCATTTTACTAGTTGCATGTTCTAGAGATAAAAAAAAACCATATTTTCATGGTATCACTACTACAGATTGATTTATAACTGTCGCCACTTTCACTGCCGTAGCGATAGAAGCGACCATGTGATACTGCCACCGTCGGTTGGAACGATAACGAGGCCTCTTGGGAATGAAACCGGCAGTTCAGACTTCTTCCACCGACGGGTTAATGTTAGATGCGGCAATGGTATTGAGGTTGCATTTGCTCCGTCGCATGAAAAGTCGGGCCGACTGGGATACAAATTTTGTCCACCAGCCCTAAACTAGCGTTTGGTCAAGCGGCAGTAAATTCAGTGTGAGTATTGAATTGCCTCAACTTCTAAGGCCATCAAATCACCATTACTTCCGCCGCCTGAAGCCTAAGAGCCATACCCACTGCTCTACATATACTTCAAGCCCGGTGCCTTCTGAAACCACCCCTCTTCTTCATCCATCATCTCCTTCTCTTTCAAACTACAAAGAAAATATCAAACAGCCCCATCAAGTTTCCAAGCAGCCCGTCGTCCAGCGAGGACGACTTGGCAGCCCACCAGTCCTCCGAGGAGGACGTCTCCTCCGACGACTGGAGGTCTTCTGATTATAGTCCTGTGTGGAGCTCCAAGAAGGAGGACCTAAAGGAGGAGGAGAGGACGAGGACGAGAATGACGCCGACGCCGACGACAATGACTCTGACTCTGACTTCGCCTCACCTCCTCCCAAGCGAGCGAGGCGAGCTGCGAGAGGACCATACGTTTAGATTAAGTAGTTTATAGTTAGTATAAGTAGTTTTAATAGTTTATGTTAGTTATTATGCTTTCGGATGAGTACAATCATATACTCGTCCAAATTGTATCTATATGTTACATATACATAATGAATCAAGAAAAAAAATTCTATTTGCATAGATTTGATCTCTTCAATGCCTCCTTTTTTATATGACATGCAAAGCAAGTTCTTTCCAATACTACTTCCAAAATGCCAATGCACGGATTTGATCTCTCGATGAATGCTTTTTTGTTTTTCTGTATATTTGTGAATGAAAAGGGGAAAAACTATCATGTACGGTTGTGGTTGTTTCCAGGAGAATCTAAAAGCAGTTTAACCATTGACAATCGCCGTATTATAGCATTGGATTAGCGTGGCAATGGTCGGCTTAATACGAACACTGTTTAACTTATCCTATGCCGTATGTTCTCGCTGCTAATCAATCTGGACCGTCCGTTTAGCAACAAACCTAGAAGCGCCTAGCCCGTTCCTAACTCCCCTCGGGTCCTGTCGGTAGCTTGGCGGCGGTTCGACTAACTAAAAAAACTTCAATACGAATCCATTAGTTCTATCCACCCGTTGTTGCTTCATCCTCATTCTCTCCACCCATTGCTTAATCTTCATTTTGACTCGTCGCCTGTACTTGCCCTGCCTCGAGCATCTTGCATTGTCATCATGGACAACGTCCCATGAAGGTTAGATGGATTCGGTCACCCCTATTTGCATTTGGTTCCAATTAGTTTAGGGTTCGGTATCAGTTTTGCTTATATTAGGAATTTCTAGATGTCTTACTTCAGAAGAAGTCATTTCAATGCGAGCAACCTTAAGTTTTGGTGGCTAGGGGTGGCACCAGGACCCCAGATAATGTTGTTTGCTACTTGGGGATGGAGAATTCACTCGGACCGACTATTGATTATTAAAGCCACTATTCATCACCTTCTCGGACCATAAAATTTGACAAGAATCGTTCAAGACCCTGTTTATGGAGAGATTTTGTGCTTTGCGAGACTAGACAGAAAAGTAGACATACTTTATAGATACAATGTGTTCATGGACGGAGATGCTATCATCTTCACTATGGTTCACTATCTCTGGCTTTCGGGACCGCATCAACCAATTGAGTACCTTAGCAACTGCCTACCCATCTGACATTAAGTCTTAGAATTTATGAAACTTTTATGTTAATGAAGTTTATATGTACTAATGAAACCTCTGGATTATTATGTATGAGTACTGCATAATCGTTGAACTATTACTTTCGGTTGAACTGTTAATTGAATCAGTTGATCTTGATTGTGGTCCACGTGTACACCTCTATGTAAGCACAGAGGATCCAAAATAGGCCTTCTTCTACTGGCGGATAGTATCTTGAACCGGCGGTGACACAACATTTCATCTTGGTGGGAGTTCGAGGGTTTTGAAGGACGTTTTGGCACCTTGGCGGGAGGCAAAAGTGTAGACAAAAGACTTGGGCCAACTGAAAGTCCCTAGTTTGGTTTTGGCTAATTGATGAAACCTAGGACTAACCTTTGTATCTAAGTGGATGATTTAGATAAAGGTGGTCATTGCATATGAGACATGACATTGACTCATATGACCAAGATGGTGAAGACCAAGATGAGGCTTGGCTCGATGGACCGGTTGTGAAGGTGAAGGGCAAGTCGAGGCTTCGAAGCGAAGGACCATGCGATGGTGAAGCTTGAGCAAGACTTAGCGCCGACGGACCAATGCAACGGTGAAGAGCAAGTGAAGTCAAGGTCGATGGGTCGAGACGGTCATGTGATGATATGAAGTGGATCATATCATTTGGAGAAACAAAATGGGCTCAAGGCAAAGGTATAACCATAGGGCCATTTTGTTTTACACTCAAGACACCATAGAGGGTGTGAGTGGTTTAGGATCGATAGCCGAACTATTAAGAGGGGAAGTCTTATCGGTTATTCGATGCATGGGTGCCACTAGGTGAATTCATGAAGTGCATTGCATGTAGGGCCTAGTGAGATAATTGGAAAACCTTTGAAAATGATTGAGAAAAAGCTAACACACAAGCACATGGAGATGTACACTTGATGGTGTTGGCACATTTGCAAAGGTGGCGTTGGTTGCGCTGTGGTTTGCGGGTAGAGAGGGGTTTGGGTTCCTCTCTCCCTCCCGCCGAGCGTGTGAGCGCGGGATTCAGGCGATTTCGGGGAATTGAAATGCCTATTTTCCACTACGCCGAAAGTCGGAAAAGAAACGGAGGCGAACGGGGTCACTGAGGTGACCGGACGCTGCACCGGACGCGGTCACGGTGTGACCGGACGCGTCCGGTCAGTACAGCGCGGTTTCGGGCGCGCGGGCTAGGGTTTGCAACCGGCGCGTCCGGTCACTCGCGGGACCGGCGCGTCCGGTCAAGTGCCCAGAAGGAACTGCGGTTCGCAAGGACGATCGGACGTGGGGCGCGTCCGGTCACACGCGATCGGACGCGTCCGGTCGTCGAGGGAGCTTACTGGACTCCGACCGGACGCTGGCTCTGTCGCGTCCGGTCGTTGCGAGGAGCGCGTCCGGTCGTTGTTTCGCGGGTGCGGGTGCTGTGCGGATCGGTGCGTCTGGTCGTTGCGAGGATCGCGTCCGGTCATTGCTTCGCGCGCGCGGTGCTGTGCGACCGGCGCGTCCGGTCGGTTGAGCAGCGCGTCCGGTCGTAGCGTTTGACCGTTGGCGCGCAGTGACCGTTGGAGGATCTAACGGTCGCATTTGAATTTTGAGGGACACGTGGACGTCGCAGGGCGACCGGACGCGGTTGAGCGCGTCCGGTCAGTTTCGACTGGCGCGTCCGGTCGTCCCGAAAAAACGGTCAGTGGAGTGGCAACGGCTCTATTTGTTTGGGGTGCTTATAAATACTCGTTGGCCGGCCCTTGGGGAGGCCTCTTGGCATTTCTAACACTCTTGTGCATCCTTTGAGCTAGAGCTACTCCTCCCACTCATCTCTCTTGCTTGATTGCAAATCAAAAGTGAGATTGAGTGATCCCAAAGTGCATTGCATAGCTTGAGGGCATCTAGTGGCACTTGTGGGTGGTTTAGCCGGTGGTTTTCTTGTTACTCTTGGAGAGTACCGCTCCTAGCCGGCTTGGAGATTGTTGGAGGCGTTGGCAAGAGAAGGTGATTGTTCTTGGCCACCTCCGGTTGTTTGTAAGAGGTTCTTGTGCTTTTCTCGGCGGGACGCCAAAAGCAACTCTATTGGATTGCGCATGTCATTGAGTTACCTCACTTGAGAGTGGTGTCTTGCGGTGCCTTGCGGGGTGTGCCTTGAGGGGCAAGTGACTTGAGGGTCACACCGAGGAACCATCTAAGTGTTGGTCGACATAACCGGTGACGTAGCTTGTCGGTGCACAAGTGAACACCGGGTGAACAAAAATATTGTGTCTCTTGTCTCCCGGTGATTGGTCTACATATTGTGTTGTTGTCAATATTAATTGATTGTATATCATCTTGGTGATTGGCAACATCTTCACTCCACCGTCGGTATAAGATTCACAATCCTCTCTCTCGCATTTACTTTTACTAGATTATCTTGTGTAGCTCTAGTGGTAGCCTTTTCTAGTAGTTGTTAGCTTGCTCACTAGTGTAAGTTAGTGACTTAGCACTTGTGTGAACTAGAGATCATAATCTACTAGACTTGTGGATAGGAGGCTTGCATCACAACCTTTGGCTAAGCAAAACTCGCTTTACGCCGTTTGTTATTCTAACAAGTTTGCTTAGTGGTGCTTGTAGAATTTTTTATAGGCTATTCACCCCCCCCTCTAGCCATCTAGGACCTTACAAGTGGTATCAGAGCTGTGGTCACCGTTTTAATCAAGGCTTAACATCCTTCGGTGTGAAAAATGGCTCAAATTGTGTTCAATCATGTTGGGGGCAAGCCACCGTTCTTTGATGGTGTTAGTTCTTTTGCTCATTGGAAGAGAAAAATGACAATGTACCTTGGTTCTATTCATGAGAGAGTATTGCAAGTCACCGAGAATGATTTTGCTATCATTGATCCTGATCATCTCACCGATGAAGATAGAGCAAATAGAACATGTAATAGAATGGCTCTCAATACACTTTACAATAATATTGACACAAAAGTATTTTAGGGCATCAAGGATTTGGAATTGGCAAATGAAGTGTGGACAAGGTTAAGTGAAACATATGAGGGCACTAAGGTTGTAAAGAGTGTTAAGCTATATGGGCTCAAGAGTGAGTTTGAGAACTTCAAGATGAAAGAAGAAGAAGCAATCTTAGAGATGTTTCATAGATTGCAAGTCATTGTGAATGATCTCAATAGCTTAGGGCACAAGACTCAAGACCAAGATTTTTGCCACAAGTTCTTGTTGAGCTTACCTAAAAGATTCAAGATGTTGATCATGATGCTACAAAGAGATGGGCTTGAAACAATGAAGCCCAATGATTTGCTTGGAGAGGTATTGACCTTTGACAAGTATGATCAATATGTTGATGAGAAGGAGGATGAAAAGAAGAAGAAGACCGTGGCATTCAAGGCCACCTCCTCAAAGGGCAAAGCTTCAATTCAAGAAGAAGATGACAGCGAAGAAGATGAAGAATTGGAAGTTGATGATGAGGCACTTGCTCTAGTTGTCAAAAACATTGGCAAAATGTTTATCAAAAGAAGAGGCTTCAAAAAGAGAAATGACAATTTTAAGAGCAATGAGCAACAAAGGAAGTGCTTCAATTGTGATAGCACCGAACATCTTCAAGCCGAATGTCCCTATGACAAGAAGAAGAACAACAAGAGGGGCAAGTTTGAGAAGAAGAAGAAGAGAGAGGCCAAGATGACATTCAAGAAAGGAAAAAATGGTGCCTATGTGATCACTTGGGAAAGTAATGATGAGGAAGAAGAAGAAGAATCATCCAACAAGGCTTTTGCTTCCATTGCTATCAACAAGAAGCCATCACTATTTGATTCATCCTCTTCATGCTTCATGGCTAAAGAAGCTAAGGTATTATATGATGAGAGTGATGATGAAAGTGAAATGGAATATGCTCATGATAGTGATAATGATAATGAAAATGATGATGATGAACCAACTAAAGAACAACTATATGACTTGATGCAACAAACTAGAGACATAGCTATTGCCAAGAACAAGGAGTGTAAGAAGCTTTCAATGAAAGTAGCAATACTTGAGAAAGTTCTTAGTGAGCTTAAGACCACTCATGAGAGTCTAGTGGAAGACCATGAGGATCTTGGTAAGGCTCATTTTAAGCTTGAAAAGGCTCACTCATTGCTACTTGAGCAACAAGAAAAGAAGGAGGTTGTTGTATCATGTGATATAGGTGTTACATGTGATATAATTGATGAATCCTTTAATGAACCTATCATCATGTCAAATGCTAACCCTTCTTGTAGCTTTTCATCCACCACCACCAACTCTACCTCTACTACTAGTGATGGTTTCACTTGTGATGCCTCACTAATGATTGAGAATGAGACTCTCAAGAGAGAGGTGGATGAGCTCACTCACGCCCTAGGAAAGGCCTATGGTGGTGAGGCCCGCTTGCTTAAGTGCTTGGGTAGCCAAAGGTTCTCTCTTAACAAAGAGGGATTGGGCTACACCCCCAAGAAAGGCAAGTCGGCCTTTGCAACTCCAAAGCCTAGCTTTGTAAAGGGCAATGGTCGGTTTTACAATAGATGCAAGCAAGTTGGGCACCTAGAGCATAATTGCAATAAAAAGAACCAAAGCAAGAACCTTGTTAATTCTATACCTTTTGATTCTTGCTATGTGCTTACCAAGGGTGTGAAGGGTGTGCAAGCTAAGTTTGTTGGTACACCAATTGTGGGCCCAAAGAAGAAGGCTATTTGGGTACCAAAGAGCTTAGTTACTAACCTACAAGGACCCAAGCAAAAATGGGTACCTAAGCTTCATTGATTTGCTTGTAGGTCAATTACAAAGCCGGAGGAAGGCATTAGATTATTGATAGTGGGTGCACTCAACACATGACCGGTACATCAAGAATGTTTGATTCTTCAATGACAATGATAGTGGTGTTGATTCTATCACATTTGGCAATAACAAGAAAGGCAAGGTTATTGGCTTGGGCAAGATTGCAATATCAAATGATATGAGTATCTCCAATGTGTTGCTAGTTGAAAGTTTGGATTTCAATCTTCTATCCGTGGCACAAATATGTGATCTAGGCTACAAATGCATCTTTGGGGTTGATGATGTGGAAGTTATTAGTGTGGATGGTTCAAATGTGGCATTTAAGGGCTTTAAATATGAGAATCTCTACCTAGTTGACTTCAATGCTAGAGAAACTTCTTTGACAACTTGCTTAGTCTCCAAATCAAGTATGGGTTGGCTTTGGCATAGAAGGCTTGGTCATGTTGGCATGAAACAATTGAAGAAGCTTACAACTCACAATCTTGTCAATGGTTTGAAAGATGTTGAATTTGAGAAGAATAAGCTTTGTAGTGCATGTCAAGCCGGGAAGCAAGTTGGAAGCTCACATCCAAAGAAGAGTATAATGAGCACATGCAAAGCATTTGAGTTGATGCACATGGATCTATTTGGACCAACAACATATACAAGCATAGGCGGCAACAAGTATGGCCTTGTCATAGTGGATGACTTCACAAGATTCACATGGGTATTCTTTCTTAGTGACAAAAGTGAAGTGTTTGACACCTTCAAGACATTTCTCACTAGAGTTCACAATGAGTTTGAGATTAGAATCAAGAAAGTGAGAAGTGACAATGGAAGTGAGTTCAAGAATACAAGAATTGAAGAACTTTGTGATCATTATGGTATTGGACATCAATTCTCGGCCAAGTACACTCCACAATCAAATGGCCTAGTTGAGAGGAAGAATAGAACATTGCTTGATATGGCTAGATCAATGCTTCATGAGTACAATGTGAGTCAATCATTTTGGGATGAAGCAATCAATACCGCTTGCTACTACATCAATAGATTATATTGTCATCCATTGCTAGAGAAGACCCCATATGAGTTACTTCATGGAAGAAAGCCCAATATTTCTTACTTTAGGGTGTTTGGTTGCAAATGCTATATCTTGAAGAAGGGCACTAGATTGGGAAAGTTTGACAAAAGATGTGATGAGGGGTTCCTACTTGGTTATTCAACTACAAGCAAAGCTTATAGAGTTTGGAACAACTCAAGTGGCATTCTAGAAGAAGTCCATGATGTGCAATTTGATGAAACCAATGTGTCACAAGATGAAGAAGAGAATCTAGATGATGTTAGTGGAACTCTATTGGTGGAAGCAATGAAGAACATGGACATTGGGGACATTAGAGCAAAGCAAGTTATTGATATTCAAGATGATGATAAAGATCAAGTGCTCAATTCTCCATACAAGCTAGCTAGTGACTCTCAAGTACAAGATCAAGGTGCTAGTTCATCTCATCAAGATACATCAAGTGATCAACCAAGCTCAAGCAATCAAGTGCAAGTACTCCAACCACAACATGTTGCAAGAGATCACCCCATTAATAGTATTATTGGTGATATTAGAAGTGGTGTGCAAACAAGATCAAGATTGACTATGTTTTGTGAGCATGCATCATTTGTGTCAACCATAGAACCAAAGAAGATAGAAGAAGCTTTGAGGGATGCCGATTGGATCATGGCTATGCAAGAAGAGCTTAACAATTTTACAAGAAATGATGTTTGGAAATTGGTAGAAAGGCCAAATGACTACAATGTGATTGGAACCAAATGGGTGTTTAAAAACAAGCAAGATCAAGATGGCATTGTAGTGAGAAACAAAGCAAGACTAGTTGCTCAAGGTTACACTCAAGTTGAAGGTCTTGACTATGATGAGACATATGCTCCCGTGGCAAGATTGGAGGCAATAAGGATTCTATTGGCTTATGCTTGTGCACACAATATCATACTATATCAAATGGATGTCAAAAGTGCATTTCTCAATGGGATCATCAATGAGTTAGTATTTGTTGAGCAACCGCCCGGATTTGAAGATGACAACAAACCCAACCATGTCTACAAGTTGAAGAAGGCTTTATATGGCTTAAAGCAAGCACCGAGAGCATGGTATGAGAGGCTAAGGGATTTCCTTCTCTCTAAGGGATTCAAAATGGGCAAGGTTGATACTACTCTATTCACCAAGAAGATTGGAAATGATCTATTCATAGTGCAAATATATGTTGATGACATCATCTTTGGATCAACTGATCAAGCTTATTGTGAAGAATTTAGTGCTATGATGGCCAAAGAGTTTGAAATGTCTATGATTGGTGAACTTAGCTACTTCCTTGGTCTCCAAGTCAAGCAATTGAAGAATGGAACATTTGTGAGTCAAGGGAAATACACAAGGGACATGTTGAAGAAGTTTAGAATGCAAGATGCAAAGCCAATTTCAACTCCAATGGTCACAAATGGCAATTTGGATAGTGATCTTGATGGCAAAATGGTGAATCAAAAGGAATATCGGTCTTTGATTGGAAGTCTACTCTATGTCACCGCATCAAGGCCGGATGTCATGTTTAGTGTTTGCATGTGTGCTAGATATCAAGCCTCACCTAGAGAAAGTCATCTCACGGCGGCAAAAAGAATATTGAGGTACTTGAAACAAACAAGAAATGTTGGACTATGGTATCCAAAGGGGTTAAAGTTTGAATTGATTGGATATTCGGACTTCGACTATGGAGGTTGCAAGATCAATAGGAAAAGCACAAGTGGCACATGTCAATTACTTGGAAGATCACTTGTGTCATGGTCCTCAAAGAAATAAAATAGTGTGGCAATCTCTACCGCCGAAGCCGAATATGTGAGTGCGGGGAGTTGTTGTGCACAATTGCTATGGATGAAATCAACTTTGAAGGATTATGGCCTCAACTTCAAGAATGTGCCGTTGCTATGTGATAATGAGAGTGCAATCAAGATGATACAAAACCCGGTTCAACATGGAAGAACAAAGCATATTGACATAAGACATCATTTCATTAGAGATCATCAACAAAAGGGAGATATTGCCATTGAAAGTGTTGGCACCGATGATCAACTTGCCGATATTCTCACTAAGCCACTTGATGAAAAGAGGTTTTGCAAGCTAAGGATTGAATTGAACATTCTTGATTTCTCAAACATGAGTTGAATGCACCCCACCCACTTATTGACATGCCTCTCCTTCGACATTGCAAGGTAAAATTGATTGACATGTCTTTCATCCTATGCTAAGGACTTGATAGAGCATGTAGACATAATAAGTGGTATGCATAAGCATTCATGATAAATCAAATGAATTTGATGGATATATGTTACCACTATTGCTTCTATGCTTATTTTGATCTAGTGGTGGCATATGACATGTTTGTGAGCTTGTAAACCTAGTGTTGAATCTAGAAGATTTGCTATAAGTGTTTAATTCAACATAGGCAAGATAACCCTTATTTTGAGGAGTGAAGAAGCTTGTCTTTGGTTCAAATCGAATTAAATATCTTTGGCAAGTATTCTAGGTTAAACCAAATTTGATAAATTTTTTTAACCTTACATGTGGTATCAAATTAATTTCAATCTACTCCATCAAACACTTTTCCTTCTCTCCACAATTTGATCCCTTTTTGGGTAAGTTGTTGACAAAGGGGGAGAGAAAAAGATGATTCAACTTGATAAAGGGGTAAATAAAATTTATGATGAGAAAAAGATGATTCAACTTGATAAAGGGGTAAATAAAATTTGTTGATGCACACAAGTAGGGGGAGCAAGCTCATAAACAAAGTTGTTGCATTTGTTTGTGCATTCTCATATGACTTGCTCATTGCACATGTATTTAAATTCAATATACATGCTTGTGTGGTGCAATGCTAGTATAGAAATTGGATGATGAAATGATCTACTAGCATGCATAGGAATAGTTTACATGTGGTATCTAGACTTGCCTAAAGCTTTACAAGTGGTTAGCTTTACAAGTGGTCCAAGAACCTTTACATATAATGTTGATCTCACGGGGTTCTTGAGTTTTGATGGATGTCTAGTTACTTCATGATGCTAAGAATGGTGTAAAAGGCAACTCCGATTGGTATCACGCTTCAAAGGTCCATTTCTTACACCATAGCATCATTTTGGTAGAATTACTCTCCCAACATTTCTATCCATGCATATGTGCAAAGCTTTCAATCCAAACTCTATGCACATATGTAGGGGGAGCTAATGCTACCAAAACCGAGCTTGTGATAATTGTCCAAACTTTACTTATGAGCAAAATGATTGGACAAGTATGACAAGTTTAAAACTTTTATTATCAAGATCATCTTTGTGAGGGTTGTCATCAATTACCAAAAAGGGGGAGATTGAAAGTCCCTAGTTTGGTTTTGGCTAATTGATGAAACCTAGGACTAACCTTTGTATCTAAGTGGATGATTTAGATAAAGGTGGTCATTGCATATGAGGCATGACATTGACTCATATGACCAAGATGGTGAAGACCAAGATGAGGCTTGGCTCGATGGACCGGTTGTGAAGGTGAAGGGCAAGTCGAGGCTTCGAAGCGAAGGACCATGCGATGGTGAAGCTTGAGCAAGACTTAGCGCCGACGGACCAATGCAACGGTGAAGAGCAAGTGAAGTCAAGGTCGATGGGTCGAGACGGTCATGTGATGATATGAAGTGGATCATATCATTTGGAGAAACAAAATGGGCTCAAGGCAAAGGTATAACCATAGGGCCATTTTGTTTTACACTCAAGACACCATAGAGGGTGTGAGTGGTTTAGGATCGATAGCCGAACTATTAAGAGGGGAAGTCTTATCGGTTATTCGATGCATGGGTGCCACTAGGTGAATTCATGAAGTGCATTGCATGTAGGGCCTAGTGAGATAATTGGAAAACCTTTGAAAATGATTGAGAAAAAGCTAACACACAAGCACATGGAGATGTACACTTGATGGTGTTGGCACATTTGCAAAGGTGGCGTTGGTTGCGCTGTGGTTTGCGGGTAGAGAGGGGTTTGGGTTCCTCTCTCCCTCCTGCCGAGCGTGTGAGGTGACCAGACGAAAGTCGGAAAAGCAACGGAGGCGAACGGGGTCACTGAGGTGACCGGACGCTGCACCGGACGCGGTCACGGTGTGACCGGACACGTCCGGTCAGTACAGCGCGGTTTCGGGCGCGCGGGCTAGGGTTTGCAACCGGTGCGTCCGGTCACTCGCGGGACCGGCGCGTCCGGTCAAGTGCCCAGAAGGAACTGCGGTTCGCAAGGACGATCGGACGCGGGGCGCGTCCGGTCACACGCGATCGGACGCGTCCGGTCGTCGAGGGAGCTTACTGGACTCCGACCGGACGCTGGCTCTGTCGCGTCCGGTCGTTGCGAGGAGCGCGTCCGGTCGTTGTTTCGCGGGTGCGGGTGCTGTGCGGATCGGCGCGTCTGGTCGTTGCGAGGAGCGCGTCCGGTCATTGCTTCGCGCGCGCGGTTGAAAGTCCCTAGTTTGGTTTTGGCTAATTGATGAAACCTAGGACTAACCTTTGTATCTAAGTGGATGATTTAGATAAAGGTGGTCATTGCATATGAGACATGACATTGACTCATATGACCAAGATGGTGAAGACCAAGATGAGGCTTGGCTCGATGGACCGGTTGTGAAGGTGAAGGGCAAGTCGAGGCTTCGAAGCGAAGGACCATGCGATGGTGAAGCTTGAGCAAGACTTAGCGCCGACGGACCGATGCAACGGTGAAGAGCAAGTGAAGTCAAGGTCGATGGATCGAGATGGTCATGTGATGATATGAAGTGGATCATATCATTTGAAGAAACAAAATGGGCTCAAGGCAAAGGTATAACCATAGGGCCATTTTGTTTTACACTCAAGACACCATAGAGGGTGTGAGTGGTTTAGGATCGATAGCCGAACTATTAAGAGGGGAAGTCTTATCGGTTATTCGATGCACGGGTGCCACTAGGTGAATTCATGAAGTGCATTGCATGTAGGGCCTAGTGAGCTAATTGGAAAACCTTTGAAAATGATTGAGAAAAAGCTAACACACAAGCACATGGAGATGTACACTTGATGGTGTTGGCACATTTGCAAAGGTGGCGTTGGTTCGCGGGACCGGCGCGTCCGGTCAGGTGCCTAGAAGGAACTGCGGTTCGCAAGGACGATCGGACGCGGGGCGCGTCCGGTCACACGCGATCGGACGCGTCCGGTCGTCAAAGGAGCTTACTGGACTCCGACCGGACGCTGGCACTGTCGCGTCCGGCCGTTCTCTGGAGCGCGTCCGGTCGTTGTTTCGCGGCGCGGGTGCTGTGCGGATCGGCGCGTCCGATCGATGCGAGGGGCGCGTCCGGTCATTGCTTCGCGCGCGGTGCTGAGCGACCGGCGCGTCCGGTTGGTTGAGCGGCGCGTCCGGTCATGGGATTTGACCGTTGGCGCAGTGACCGTTGGAGGACCGGACGCGGTTGAGCACGTCCGGTCAGTTTCGACCGGCGCGTCCGGTCATCCCAAAAAACGGTCAGTGGAGTTGCAATGGCTCTATTTGTTTGGGGTGCTTATAAATACTCGTTGGCCGGCCCTTGGGGAGGTGGCTTGGCATTTCTAACACTCTTGTGCATCCTTTGAGCTAGAGCTACTCCTCCCACTCATCTCTCTTGCTTGATTGCAAATCAAAAGTGAGATTGAGTGATCCCAAAGTGCATTGCATAGCTTGAGGGCATCTAGTGGCACTTGTGGGTGGTATAGCCGGTGGATTTCTTGTTACTCTTGGAGAGTACCGCTCCTAGCCGGCTTGGAGATTGTTGGAGGCGTTGGCAAGAGAAGGTGATTGTTCTTGGCCACCTCCGGTTGTTTGTAAGAGGTTCTTGTGCTTTCCTCGGCGGGACGCCAAAAGCAACTCTATTGGATTGCGCGTGTCATTGAGTTACCTCACTTGAGAGTGGAGTCTTGCGGTGCCTTGCGGGGCATGCCTTGAGGGGCAAGTGACTTGAGGGTCACACCGAGGAACCATCTAAGTGTTGGTCGACACAACCGGTGACGTAGCTTGTCGGTGCACAAGTGAACACCGGGTGAACAAAAATATTATGTCTCTTGTCTCCCGGTGATTGGTCTACATATTGTGTTGTTGTCAATATTAATTGATTGTATATCATCTTGGTGATTGGCAATATCTTCACTCCACCGTCGGTATAAGATTCACAATCCTATCTCTTGCATTTACTTTTACTAGATTATCTTGTGTTAGCTCTAGTGGTAGCCTTTGCTAGTGTTGTTAGCTTGCTCACTAGTGTAAGTTTAGTGACTTAGCACTTGTGTGAACTAGAGATCATAATCTACTAGACTTGTGGATAGGAGGCTTGCATCACAACCTTTGGCTAAGCAAAACTCGCTTTACGCCATTTGTTATTCTAACAAGTTTGCTTAGTGGTGCTTGTAGATTTTTTATAGGCTATTCACCCCCCCCCCTCTAGCCATCTAGGACCTTACAAGTGGTATCGGAGCCGTGGTCACCGATTTAATCAAGGCTTAACATCCTTCGGTGTGAAAAATGGCTCAAATTGTGTTCAATCATGTTGGGGGCAAGCCACCGTTCTTTGATGGTGTTAGTTCTTTTGCTCATTGGAAGAGAAAGATGACAATGTACCTTGGTTCTATTCATGAGAGAGTATTGCAAGTCACCGAGAATGATTTTGCTATCATTGATCCCAATCATCTCACCGATGAAGATAGAGCAAATAGAACATGCAATAGAATGGCTCTCAATACACTCTATAATGGTATTGACACAAAAGTGTTTGAGGGCATCAAAGATTTGGAATTGGCTAGTGAAGTATGGACAAGGTTGAGTGAGACATATGAAGGCACTAAGGTTGTGAAGAGTGCCAAGCTATATGGGCTCAAGAGTGAGTTTGAGAACTTCAAGAAAAAGGATGATGAAACAATCATTGAAATGTTTCATAGATTGCAAGTGATAGTCAATGATCTCAAGAGCTTAGGGCACAAGACTCAAGATCAAGATTTTTGTCACAAGTTCTTATTGAGCTTACCTAGAAGATTCAAGATGTTGATCATGATGTTGCAAAGAGATGGGCTTGAAGCAATGAAGCCTAATGATTTGCTTGGTGAAGTATTAACCTACGACAAATATGATCAAGATATTGATGACAAGGAGAAGGTGGAAGATGAAAAGAAGAAGAAGACCGTGGCGTTCAAGGCCATCTCCTCCAAGGGCAAAGCTACCATCATTGAACAAGAAGACAATAGTGAAGATGAAGATTATGAAATTGATGATGAGGCATTTGCTTTTGTAGTCAAGAAAATGGGTCACATGTTCATTAAGAGAAGAGGCTTCAAAAAGAGAAATGACAACTTCAAGAGCAATGAGCAACAAAGGAGGTGCTTCAATTGTGATAGCACCGAACATCTTCAAGCCGAATGTCCCTATGATAAGAAGAAGAACAACAAGAGGGGCAAGTTTGAGAAGAAAAAGAAAGAAGCCAAGATAACATTCAAGAAAGGCAAGAATGGAGTCTATGTGGCCACTTGGGAAAGTGATGATGATGAAGAAGAAGAAGAATCATCCAACAAGGCTTTTGCTTCCATTGCTATTAACAAGAAGCCTTTACTATTTGATTCATCCTCTTCATGCTTCATGGCCAAAGAAGCTAAGGTATTATATGATGAAAGTGATGATGAAAGTGAAATGGAATATGTTCATGATAGTGATAATGATAAATATGATAATGAAAATGATGATGATGATGAACCAACTAAAGAACAACTATATGACTTGTTGCAACAAACTAGAGACATAGCTATTGCCAAGAATAAGGAGTGCAAGAAGCTTTCAATGAAAGTAGCAATACTTGAGAAAGTTCTTGGTGAGCTTAAGACCACTCATGAGAGTCTAGTGGAAGACCATGAGGATCTTGGTAAGGCTCATTCCAAGCTTGAAAAGGCTCACTCATTGCTACTTGAGGAACAAGAAAAGAAGGAGGTTGTTGTATCATGTGATATAGGTGTTACATGTGATATAATTGATGAATCCTTTAATGAACCTATCATCATGTCAAATACTAACCCTTCTTGTAGCTCTTCATCCACCACCACCAACTCTACCTCTACTACTAGTGATGGTTTCACTTGTGATGCCTCACTAATGGTTGAGAATAAGACTCTCAAGAGAGAGGTGGATGAGCTCACTCACGCCCTAGGCAAGGCCTATGGTGGTGAGGCCCGCTTGCTTAAGTGCTTGGGTAGCCAAAGGTTCTCTCTTAACAAAGAGGGATTGGGCTACACCCCCAAGAAAGGCAAGTCGGCCTTTGCAACTCCAAAGCCTAGCTTTGTGAAGGGCAATGGTCGGTTTTGCAATAGATGTAAGCAAGTTGGGCACCTAGAGCATAATTGCAATAAAAAGAACCAAAACAAGAACCTTGTTAATACTATACCTTTTGATTCTTGCTATGTGCTTACCAAGGGTGTGAAGGGTGTGCAAGCTAAGTTTGTTGGTACACCAATTGTGGGCCCAAAGAAGAAGGCTATTTGGGTACCAAAGAGCTTAGTTACTAACCTACAAGGACCCAAGCAAAAATGGGTACCTAAGCTTCATTGATTTGCTTGTAGGTCAATTACAAAGCCGGAGGAAGGCATTGGATTATTGATAGTGGGTGCACTCAACACATGACCGGTACATCAAGAATGTTTGATTCATTCAATGACAATGATAGTGGTGTTGATTCTATCACATTTGGCAATAACAAGAAAGGCAAGGTTATTGGCTTGGGCAAGATTGCAATATCAAATGACATGAGTATCTCAAATGTGTTGCTAGTTGAAAGTTTGGATTTCAATCTTCTATCCGTGGCACAAATATGTGATCTAGGCTACAAATGCATCTTTGGGGTTGATGATGTGGAAGTTATTAGTGTGGATGGTTCAAATGTGGCATTCAAGGGCTTTAGATATGAGAATCTCTACCTAGTTGACTTCAATGCTAGAGAAACTTCTTTGACAACTTGCTTAGTCTCCAAATCAAGCATGGGTTGGCTTTGGCATAGAAGGCTTGGTCATGTTGGCATGAAACAATTGAAGAAGCTTACAACTCACAATCTTGTCAATGGTTTGAAAGATGTTGAATTTGAGAAGAATAAGCTTTGTAGTGCATGTCAAGCCGGAAAGCAAGTTGGAAGCTCACATCCAAAGAAGAGTACAATGAGCACATGCAAAGCATTTGAATTGATGCACATGGATCTATTTGGATCAACAACATATACAAGCATAGGCGGCAACAAGTATGGCTTTGTTATAGTGGATGACTTCACAAGATTCACATGGGTATTCTTTCTTAGTGACAAAAGTGAAGTGTTTGACACCTTCAAGACATTTCTCACTAGAGTTCACAATGAGTTTGAGATTAGAATCAAGAAAGTGAGAAGTGACAATGGAAGTGAGTTCAAGAATACAAGAATTGAAGAACTTTGTGATCATTATGGTATTGGACATCAATTCTCGGCCAAGTACACTCCACAATCAAATGGCCTAGTTGAGAGGAAGAATAGAACATTGCTTGATATGGCTAGATCAATGCTTCATGAGTACAATGTGGGTCAATCATTTTGGGATGAAGCAATCAATACCGCTTGCTACTACATCAATAGACTATATTGTCATCCATTGCTAGAGAAGACCCCATATGAGTTACTTCATGGAAGAAAGCCCAATATTTCTTACTTTAGGGTGTTTGGTTGCAAATGCTATATCTTGAAGAAGGGCACTAGATTGGGGAAGTTTGATAAGAGATGTGATGAGGGGTTCCTACTTGGTTATTCAACTACAAGTAAAGCTTATAGAGTTTGGAACAACTCAAGTGGCATTCTAGAAGAAGTCCATGATGTGCAATTTGATGAAACCAATGGGTCACAAGATGAAGAAGAGAATCTAGATGATGTTAGTGGAACTCTATTGGTGGAAGCAATGAAGAACATGGACATTGGGGACATTAGAGCAAAGCAAGTTATTGATATTCAAGATGATGATAAAGATCAAGTGCTCAATTCTCCATTCAAGCTAGCTAGTGACTCTCAAGTGCAAGATCAAGGTGCTAGTTCATCTCATCAAGATACATCAAGTGATCAACCAAACTCAAGCAATCAAGTGCAAGTACTCCAACCACAACATGTTGCAAGAAATCACCCCATTGATAGTGTTATTGGTGATATTAGAAGTGGTGTGCAAACAAGATCAAGATTGACTATGTTTTGTGAGCATGCATCATTTGTGTCAACCATAGAACCAAAGAAGATAGAAGAAGCTTTGAGGGATGCCGATTGGATTATGGCTATGCAAGAAGAACTAAATAATTTCACAAGGAATAATGTTTGGGAATTGGTAGAAAGGCCAAATGACTACAATGTGATTGGAACCAAGTGGGTGTTTAAAAACAAGCAAGATCAAGATGGCATTGTAGTGAGAAACAAAGCAAGACTAGTTGCTCAAGGTTACACTCAAGTTGAAGGTCTTGACTATGATGAGACATATGCTCCCGTGGCAAGATTGGAGGCAATAAGGATTCTATTGGCTTATACTTGTGCACACAATATCAAACTATATCAAATGGATGTCAAAAGTGCATTTCTCAATGGGATCATCAATGAGTTAGTATTTGTTGAGCAACCGCCCGGATTTGAAGATGACAAGAAACCCAACCATGTCTACAAGTTGAAGAAGGCTTTATATGGCTTAAAGCAAGCACCTAGAGCATGGTATGAGAGGCTAAGGGATTTCCTTCTCTCTAAGGGATTCAAAATGGGCAAGGTTGATACTACTCTATTCACCAAGAAGATTGGAAATGATCTATTCATAGTGCAAATATATGTTGATGACATCATCTTTGGATCAACCGATCAAGCTTATTGTGAAGAATTTGGTGCTATGATTGCCAAAGAGTTTGAAATGTCTATGATTGGTGAACTTAGCTACTTCCTTGGTCTCCAAGTCAAGCAATTGAAGAATGGAACATTTGTGAGTCAAGGGAAATACATAAGGGACATGTTGAAGAAGTTTGGAATGCAAGATGCAAAGCCAATTTCAACTCCAATGGGCACAAATGGCAATTTGGATAGTGATCTTGATGGCAATATGGTGAATCAAAAGGAATATCGGTCTTTGATTGGAAGTCTACTCTATGTCACCGCATCAAGGCCGGATGTCATGTTTAGTGTTTGCATGTGTGCTAGATATCAAGCCTCACCTAGAGAGAGTCATCTCACGGCCGCAAAGAGAATATTGAGGTACTTGAAGCAAACAAGAGATGTTGGACTATGGTATCCCAAGGGGTCAAAGTTTGAATTGATTGGATATTCGGACTCCGACTATGGGGGTTGCAAGATCAATAGAAAGAGCACAAGTGGCACATGTCAATTACTTGGAAGATCACTCGTGTCATGGTCCTCAAAGAAACAAAATAGTGTGGCAATCTCTACCGCCGAAGCCGAATATGTGAGTGCGGGGAGTTGTTGTGCACAATTGCTATGGATGAAATCAACTTTGAAGGATTATGGCTTCAACTTCAAGAATGTGCCATTGCTATGTGATAATGAGAGTGCAATCAAGATGATACAAAACCCGGTTCAACATGGAAGAACAAAGCATATTGACATAAGGCATCATTTCATTAGAGATCATCAACAAAAGGGAGATATTGCCATTGAAAGTGTTGGCACCGATGATCAACTTGCCGATATTCTCACTAAGCCACTTGATGAAAAGAGGTTTTACAAGCTAAGGAATGAATTGAACATTCTTGATTTCTCAAACATGAGTTGAATGCACCCCACCCACTTATTGACATGCCTCTCCTTCGACATTGCAGGGTAAAGTTGATTGACATATCATTCATCCTATGCTAAGGACTTGCTAGAGCATGTAGACATATTAAGTGGTATGCATGAGCATTCATGATAAATCAAATGAATTTGATGGATATATGTTACCACTATTGCCTCTATGTTTGTTTTGATCTAGTGGTGGCATATGACATGTTTGTGAGCTTGCAAACCTAGTGTTGAATCTAGAAGATTTGCTATAAGTGTTTAATTCAACATAGGCAAGATAACCCTTATTAGGAGGTGTGAAGAAGCTTGTCTTTGGTTCAAATCGAATTAAATATCTTTGGCAAGTGTTCTAGGTTGAACCAAATTTGATAAATTTTAACCTACTCCATCAAACATTTTTTCTTCTCTCCACAATTTGATCCCATTTTTGGGTAAGTTGTTGACAAAGGGGGAGAGAAAAAGATGATTCAACATGATAAAGGGGTAAATAAAATTTTTTGATGCACACAAGTAGGGGGAGCAAGCTCATAAACAAAGTTGCTGCATTTGCTTGTGCATTTTCATAAGACTTGCTCATTGCACATGTATGTAAAATTAATATACATGCTTGTGTGGTGCAATGCTAGTATAGAAATTGGATGATGAAATGATCTACTAGCATGCATAGGAATAGTTTATATGTGGTATCTAGACATGCCTAAAGTTTTTTACAAGTGGTCCGAGAACCTTTACATATAATGTTGATCTCATGAGGTTCTTGAGTTTTGATGGATGTCTAGTTACTTCATGATGCTAAGGATGGTGTAAAAGGCAACTCCGATTAGTATCACGCTTCAAAGGTCCATTTCTTACACCTTAGCATCATTTTGGTAGAATTACTCCCCCAACTCTTTTATCCATGCATATGTGCAAAGCTTTCAATCCAAACTCTATGCACATATGTAGGGGGAGCTAATGCTACCAAAACCGAGCTTGTGATAATTGTCCAAACTTTACTTATGAGCAAAATGATTGGACAAGCATGACAAGTTTAAAACTTTTATTATCAAAATCATCTTTGTGAGGGTTGTCATCAATTACCAAAAAGGGGGAGATTGAAAGTCCCTAGTTTGGTTTTGGCTAATTGATGAAACCTAGGACTAACCTTTGTATCTAAGTGGATGATTTAGATAAAGGTGGTCATTGCATATGAGGCATGACATTGACTCATATGACCAAGATGGTGAAGACCAAGATGAGGCTTGGCTCGATGGACCGGTTGTGAAGGTGAAGGGCAAGTCGAGGCTTCGAAGCGAAGGACCATGCGATGGTGAAGCTTGAGCAAGACTTAGCGCCGACGGACCAATGCAACGGTGAAGAGCAAGTGAAGTCAAGGTCGATGGGTCGAGATGGTCATGTGATGATATGAAGTGGATCATATCATTTGGAGAAACAAAATGGGCTCAAGGCAAAGGTATAACCATAGGGCCATTTTGTTTTACACTCAAGACACCATAGAGGGTGTGAGTGGTTTAGGATCGATAGCCGAACTATTAAGAGGGGAAGTCTTATCGGTTATTCGATGCATGGGTGCCACTAGGTGAATTCATGAAGTGCATTGCATGTAGGGCCTAGTGAGATAATTGGAAAACCTTTGAAAATGATTGAGAAAAAGCTAACACACAAGCACATGGAGATGTACACTTGATGGTGTTGGCACATTTGCAAAGGTGGCGTTGGTTGCGCTGTGGTTTGCGGGTAGAGAGGGGTTTGGGTTCCTCTCTCCCTCCCGCCGAGCGTGTGAGGTGACCGGACGAAAGTCGGAAAAGAAACGGAGGCGAACGGGGTCACTGAGGTGACCGGACGCTGCACCGGACGCGGTCACGGTGTGACCGGACACGTCCGGTCAGTACAGCGCGGTTTCGGGCGCGCGGGCTAGGGTTTGCAACCGGCGCGTCCGGTCACTCGCGGGACCGGCGCGTCCGGTCAAGTGCCCAGAAGGAACTGCGGTTCGCAAGGACGATCGAACGCGGGGCGCGTCCGGTCACACGCGATCGGACGCGTCCGGTCGTCGAGGGAGCTTACTGGACTCCGACCGGACGCTGGCTCTGTCGCGTCCGGTCGTTGCGAGGAGCGCGTCCGGTCGTTGTTTCGCGGGTGCGGGTGCTGTGCGGATCGGCGCGTCTGGTCGTTGCGAGGAGCGCGTCCGGTCATTGCTTCGCGCGCGCGGTTGAAAGTCCCTAGTTTGGTTTTGGCTAATTGATGAAACCTAGGACTAACCTTTGTATCTAAGTGGATGATTTAGATAAAGGTGGTCATTGCATATGAGACATGACATTAACTCATATGACCAAGATGGTGAAGACCAAGATGAGGCTTGGCTCGATGGACCGGTTGTGAAGGTGAAGGGCAAGTCGAGGCTTCGAAGCGAAGGACCATGCGATGGTGAAGCTTGAGCAAGACTTAGCGCCGATGGACCGATGCAACGGTGAAGAGCAAGTGAAGTCAAGGTCGATGGATCGAGATGGTCATGTGATGATATGAAGTGGATCATATCATTTGAAGAAACAAAATGGGCTCAAGGCAAAGGTATAACCATAGGGCCATTTTGTTTTACACTCAAGACACCATAGAGGGTGTGAGTGGTTTAGGATCGATAGCCGAACTATTAAGAGGGGAAGTCTTATCGGTTATTCGATGCACGGGTGCCACTAGGTGAATTCATGAAGTGCATTGCATGTAGGGCCTAGTGAGCTAATTGGAAAACCTTTGAAAATGATTGAGAAAAAGCTAACACACAAGCACATGGAGATGTACACTTGATGGTGTTGGCACATTTGCAAAGGTGGCGTTGGTCGCGCTGTGGTTTGCGGGTAGAGAGGGGTTTGGGTTCCTCTCTCCCTCCCGCCGAGCGTGTGAGCGCGGGATTCAGGCGATTTCAGGGAAATAAAATGCCTATTTTCCACTACGCCGAAAGTCGGAAAAGAAACGGAGGCGAACGGGGTCACTGAGGTGACCGGACGCTGCACCGGACGCGGTCACGGTGTGACCGGACGCGTCCGGTCAGTACAGCGCGGTATCGGGCGCGCGGGCTAGGGTTTGCAACCGGCGCGTCCGGTCACTCGCGGGACCGGCGCGTCCGGTCAGGTGCCTAGAAGGAACTGCGGTTCGCAAGGACGATCGGACGCGGGGCGCGTCCGGTCACACGCGATCGGACACGTCCGGTCGTCAAAGGAGCTTACTGGACTCCGACCGGACGCTGGCACTGTCGCGTCCGGCCGTTCTCTGGAGCGCGTCCGGTCGTTGTTTCGCGGCGCGGGTGCTGTGCGGATCGGCGCGTCCGGTCGATGCGAGGGGCGCGTCCGGTCATTGCTTCGCGCGCGGTGCTGAGCGACCGGCGCGTCCGGTCGGTTGAGCGGCGCGTCCGGTCATGGGATTTGACCGTTGGCGCAGTGACCGTTGGAGGACCGGACGCGGTTGAGCGCGTCCGGTCAGTTTCGACCGGCGCGTCCGGTCATCCCGAAAAACGGTCAGTGGAGTTGCAACGGCTCTATTTGTTTGGGGTGCTTATAAATACTCGTTGGCCGGCCCTTGGGGAGGTGGCTTGGCATTTCTAACACTCTTGTGCATCCTTTGAGCTAGAGCTACTCCTCCCACTCATCTCTCTTGCTTGATTGCAAATCAAAAGTGAGATTGAGTGATCCCAAAGTGCATTGCATAGCTTGAGGGCATCTAGTGGCACTTGTGGGTGGTATAGCCGGTGGATTTCTTGTTACTCTTGGAGAGTACCGCTCCTAGCCGGCTTGGAGATTGTTGGAGGCGTTGGCAAGAGAAGGTGATTGTTCTTGGCCACCTCCGGTTGTTTGTAAGAGGTTCTTGTGCTTTCCTCGGCGGGACGCCAAAAGCAACTCTATTGGATTGCGCGTGTCATTGAGTTACCTCACTTGAGAGTGGAGTCTTGCGGTGCCTTGCGGGGCATGCCTTGAGGGGCAAGTGACTTGAGGGTCACACCGAGGAACCATCTAAGTGTTGGTCGACACAACCGGTGACGTAGCTTGTCGGTGCACAAGTGAACACCGGGTGAACAAAAATATTGTGTCTCTTGTCTCCCGGTGATTGGTCTACATATTGTGTTGTTGTCAATATTAATTGATTGTATATCATCTTGGTGATTGGCAACATCTTCACTCCACCGTCGGTATAAGATTCACAATCCTATCTCTTGCATTTACTTTTACTAGATTATCTTGTGTTAGCTCTAGTGGTAGCCTTTGCTAGTGTTGTTAGCTTGCTCACTAGTGTAAGTTTAGTGACTTAGCACTTGTGTGAACTAGAGATCATAATCTACTAGACTTGTGGATAGGAGGCTTGCATCACAACCTTTGGCTAAGCAAAACTCGCTTTACGCCATTTGTTATTCTAACAAGTTTGCTTAGTGGTGCTTGTAGATTTTTTATAGGCTATTCACCCCCCCTCTAGCCATCTAGGACCTTACAGCGGTGCTGTGCGACCGGCGCGTCTGGTCGGTTGAGCAGCGCGTCCGGTCGTAGCGTTTGACCGTTGGCGCGCAGTGACCGTTGGAGGATCTAACGGTCGCATTTGAATTTTGAGGGACACATGGACGTCGCAGGGCGACCGGACGCGGTTGAGCGCGTCCGGTCAGTTTTGACCGGCGCGTCCGGTCGTCCCAAAAAAATGGTCAGTGGAGTGGCAACGGCTCTATTTGTTTGGGGTGCTTATAAATACTCGTTGGCCGGCCCTTGGGGAGGTATCTTGGCATTTCTAACACTCTTGTGCATCCTTTGAGCTAGAGCTACTCCTCCCACTCATCTCTCTTGCTTGATTGCAAATCAAAAGTGAGATTGAGTGATCCCAAAGTGCATTGCATAGCTTGAGGGCATCTAGTGGCACTTGTGGGTGGTTTAGCCGGTGGATTTCTTGTTACTCTTGGAGAGTACCGCTCCTAGCCGGCTTGGAGATTGTAGGAGGCGTTGGCAAGAGAAGGTGATTGTTCTTGGCCACCTCCGGTTGTTTGTAAGAGGTTCTTGTGCTTTCCTCGGCGGGACGCCAAAAGCAACTCTATTGGATTGCGCGTGTCATTGAGTTACCTCACTTGAGAGTGGAGTCTTGCGGTGCCTTGCGGGGCGTGCCTTGAGGGGCAAGTGACTTGAGGGTCACACCGAGGAACCATCTAAGTGTTGGTCGACACAACCAGTGACGTAGCTTGTCGGTGCACAAGTGAACACTGGGTGAACAAAAATATTGTGTCTCTTGTCTCCCGGTGATTGGTCTACATATTGTGTTGTTGTCAATATTAATTGATTGTATATCATCTTGGTGATTGGCAACATCTTCACTCCACCGTTGGTATAAGATTCACAATCCTCTCTCGCATTTACTTTTACTAGATTATCTTGTATAGCTCTAGTGGTAGCCTTTTCTAGTTTTGTTAGCTTGCTCACTAGTGTAAGTTAGTGACTTAGCACTTGTGTGAACTAGAGATCATAATCTATTAGACTTGTGGATAGGAGGCTTGTATCACAACCTTTGGCTAAGCAAAACTTGCTTTACGCCGTTTGTTATTCTAACAAGTTTGCTTAGTGGTGCGTGTAGAATTTTTTATAGGCTATTCACCCCCCCTCTAGCCATCTTGGACCTTACACCAACCTCTTCACTCAAAGTGTGTAACACTTTGAACCCTAACTGCTCCATGACTGCATCTAGCTCTAACTCCTCCCAGTGGTTGCGAGAACACCGGCTTCTAGCAGAGGAGGCTACAACGAAAGGGGGCCGCCCATCCTGTGCCGTGTCGAGAACCACCCCTACGCATACCGGCCACCACTTTTGTGTCGCTGCGGCTTGAAGACGCCTCGGTGGATTTCATGGAGTGATGGAAACCTAGGACGTTGGTACCACAAATACTACAGGGCAAATAATGTAACTCGATTTCTTTCTTGTTTATTCTATTTTCACAACGCAAATGCTGAAATCCCGTTGTACTTATGGTAATTTAGCTTTTTCATAGCCCGACTTAGAAATTGCAGGTTCTTTAAGTGGCATGATCCCTCGTATGGAAAATGTAACACCTCAGGTGTTTGGCTTCCTTAATTGCATTGCATTTCATGAACTTGAGCATCATTCATTCATGCATGAGCTTATAATTTGTGAAACATGCTTTTAAAACATTGCAACATGTGTTTATATTTCATGTGTGTTTATGAAGGGAGTAGTGTGCAACACCCAAATGCAACGTGTGCAACTTCCTTTTGAGACATGTCACCCAATTTAGTGAAACGTGCTTAGCAAGTGCTATGCAACACACTCATGAAACATGTGCAACATGATATTGCAACATTTTGGGGGAAATTATGGTTTTGCTTGTTTCAACTTTTGTGACACTAGGAAGTTTGTGTAACCAATGTGTAGAGTGGCTAATTAGATCTTATAACACCTTAATTACATTTAGGGTAAGTAGTGGAGCAATGTTCATGTTGACCAAAATAACCAAATTGTCCTTCCAAATGTTGTTGACTAGGTGTTGACCCCTAGAGTGCTTTGGTTTGACCATTTAAAAAGTCCAGCTTAGAAATCTTGCATGGAGGAGCAACCTTAAGCAAAGTTGTAGAGAATTTCATAAGGAACAAAAGTTCTAATATGGCCATCTTATGAAAATAACCATAACATGGTCAAAAATGGCCCACAAGTCAGTTTGAGGGGCTGTCCAACACTTAGAAAATTTTGTAAGTTATGAACTGGTTTACAGTTTCATTGTACTCCACTTTAGGGCCTTGTAGTTTCAAATCTAGGCCGAATTAGTCCAAACTCCAATTGACAATATTGCTGTCCACACATAGCTCTACAATTTTGTTGTTAACACCTATCGCTAACTCGGGCTAGATTAGGAGATTTACTCGGTTGAAATCACATTGTCAGTCGAATCTGTGGACACCGATTCAGTCAAGTCGAGCGACATTCAGTGAATGCCGTGGCCGACCGCGCGCAGGGCCGGGGCGCCGCGTGGCCACCATGCTTTAGCTCCGTCCCCACTCGCGAGCGCGCTGGCGGACTCAAGCTGCCAGCATGCTGCTGCTGCCCTCCACCCCCTCCATTCCCTCGCCCTTCTTCTCTAGCTCACCGGTAAGGCGGCCGCACTGCCGTCGCCACCGCAGCCATCTCCGCCGAGCTCGTGCGCTTGAACCACCGCGCCACCGCACCCCTGAGCTCGACCACTACACCACCGTGAGCCCACATGTGCCCTTGACCGCACCAAGTCGCCCTGCATTCACCAGGTAGCCCTCACCGCGAAGGCGCCTCCACCGGCTCGCCATGCTCGCCACCGTCGAGCCGCACGTGGCCGGGCCGCTCGGGCGCCTAACTACACCTTCTTTTCCATGCGCTAGATGTAATTAGGGTTAGGGATGCTCACTGAGCAGGCCATTAGGGCCGAAACCCCATGAGCTCACCGGAGCCGGCCGAACCGCGGCTGTGAGCCGCCAGGGCCACCGCCATCCTCCATAGCCGCAGCCTTGGCTTCAATTAGTGGCACCCCTAGGTGCGCAAGGGAGAGGCGAACATGCATGTGCCCTTGGTCTCACCGGAGCTACCGCCGGCGGTGAGTTTCACCGTCGGCCGTTCTTCCCCCTGCATTTGTCTCGTTGACCAGCGGGACCCGCTCATCAGCCGCGCGCGCGGGGGAGACCGAGCGCGGGCCGCGCGCGGATGTGGGCCGCGCCGCTCGGGTTTGGGCTGCGCTGTCATGGGAGAGCGCGCGCGCGTCTCGGGGCCGCGGCAAATTCCCGGGCCGGCCCAGTTCTAGTAGCGGTTTAGGTTTTATTTTGTGGTTTCTTTTGTTATTTCACAGATCTATATGCCTTGTTGTGGATTTTTTTTATCTCCTATTTTATAGGTCCATTTGAGGTGATCCAAATTTTGTTGGACTCCAGATAAAGTGTAGTATCTAGAAAAAATATCAAACGCTTGTGTGATGTTTATTTT
This sequence comes from Saccharum hybrid cultivar R570, assembly GCA_038087645.1. NCBI lineage: Eukaryota > Viridiplantae > Streptophyta > Magnoliopsida > Poales > Poaceae > Saccharum > Saccharum hybrid cultivar. Next base: position 670,347 of record JAQSUU010000043.1, on the reverse strand, counting down.
CTGGGAGAATTAATTAGAGTTTTGAAATGTGTTTTAAAGTGAATACAAACTTATTAAATGAATAACTTGAGTTGTATTGCTCCAAAAATTATTAAATTTGGTGAGTATGGTATTACAGGTCTATAATAGCTCTGGTAAAAATTTGGGTACTAGTGCTTAAATACTTTTCAAGTTATAAGGTTGTCATATTATCTTAGAAGATATTTGCATGAATTTTAGTAATTTTTATATATGTGCAATGTTCATAAAAATTTATGGAGAGTGTCCTAGTACCCAAAGGTTGCTAAGAAAAATAGGGTTTCTATTGTTTGACACTTTTAAATGTCATTTATTAATTATGCAAAAATCAGCCTTTTTGGCTTGTGAATTTTGTGTAGGGAGTTTCTTTGAATAACTTTAGTTCAGATTTTTACAGTAGCCTCCTAGTAGACCAGAGAGCCTCCTGTAATTTTTATAGAATTTTCTAAGTAGTTCACATATAAGTTTAATTTCCCACTTAATTAATTAAGTAAATTAAGAAAGGGGTTGAAATAAATGTCTTGGGTTGGCACACTCTACTTTCTAGTGGTTTTGGGTCATGTGTCAACTAGTAGCATCCTTAGTTTGGTCATAAGGGTAGTTTGACACATGAATAAATATTTAATTTCTCACATTTCTAGGTTCTCTGGACAGCTGGTAGCATTTTTGGGTTTGAACTTTGATAAAGGTGTTTGCTGGACAACTTGTGAATACCAAAGTGGTAGTAAACTTGTTAAACTAGCTTGTATCAAAATTTGATGGCATTTGGCCTAGTAGTCTAGGATTTGTAGCTGTTTAAAGTGGCTGTCCAGAAAGGGCTGCTCTCTGTTTGGGAGAGGATAGATTTATGGAAATTTAGAATGTCGACTAGGTAACCTTTGGAATTTAGTATTGATGTCTGAAAGTGAATTGTGGAGCATTTTATAAGCTTTCCAGATTGTCTTGTATCATGCCTTTAGGATTTGGGAATCTACAGTTGTGATGGAAATACGTAGCTGCTGTCCAGAATGTGTTGTTGTGACATTTTATGCTTGGTTGGTGGTAACCTAAGTAATGGTGTTCTTGTGATTTTTAGGTATTAGGACCTTAACTGAAGAGGAACAATTATACATTAGATTGTGTAGATTAGGTAAGTACTTCTCTATCAGAGAAGAGATTTGCACGTATTACTGTAGTGATTTGAATAGAGCATTAGGAAGTTATGTAATGCATTTCATTCCGAGCATGCTGCATTCCTTCTTATGTATTCATGAGATTTATTGTGCATTCATGCAATAGGTGTACTGGAGGGGGTGACACTCCTCGAGTTCGAGGGAGCAATTCCGGAGGAGGATCAGGAGCAGCCAAGGGAGCCCGAGGACCCAGCCGGCGAAGGAGTTCCCGTAGACGATCTGCCTGAGTGCCCAGATCATCGCCCGTCCTCATTCCTGAAAGGTAAGCCTCGGTGCATGCTGACCCAATTGTTTTATATATAAATCTTGAGTACTTTTACTTGTTTACTTCATTAAGTTGTAGGAGTTTTATGAAAACACTTGTTGCATTATACCTGTCCTTGTCCAGATATCATACTTAAACCCTAAATTAGGTTTAGGCACGTGTTAATGCTTAGCCCTGCTTAGTCCAATAGAAGTCGGGTGATTTTCGGTCATCCGCGAGATGTAGGAATGGGTCACGAGTGGCTATGTTGGCTATCATGGATGGAACCATGCTTAAAAATGAATTTGAGACCGGGCGGGAGTTCGATAGTGCAGCCGCAAGACACTTCACGTCTTGGGTGTGAAGCTATGCCCGTCTCAGTCGTTTAAGGACTGATTCACTGTACGTCCTTGAGTCATGTTGAATGCAGTCTAACACTTAGTTGGCCGGATAAGTCGTTCCAATCATGAAGCCGAGTAATACGGTTCAGGGCGGGAATCGAATGGTAGGTCGCATCTTGGAGGAGAGTAAGGATGTGCTTGGAGACATTGGCGTGAGACCAAGGGGGGGTTAGAGTCCCTAGCACCTAGCAGAGTGTCGCCCTTGGGGATGCGGCATCATTTGAACCCGCGGTTCCTGAATTGTATGAAAGGTGGCTTGTGCGACCCTAGCAGGGGCCTTCACGGTGAGTGTTAGAAATACCCCTCCAGCTGGATAGGAATTCGATTCGAATCGTCGTCGCTCCCAGTTAGTGAGCACTTGACTTGAGCAGCGGCAACGTAGATCTCATTAAAGTGAACAGATGGTTAAGCGAATGATATAGCGTTGCCGCAAATTTATACCTGCTATGGATATAATAAGATTATTGTTTGATTTTAATCAAGTGAATATTTAGTACATGTGCTAAGATAGATGATAGGTTAATGCTAAAATAACTGCTAGTACAGGTTAAAAGAGTTTAAATTACATATGCTTTTCCGCAAAGGTGATGTCAGCCAGCTCCACTTATGAAAGCCTTGCATGATCCTTGGTGTCTCTTATTTTTCGTTTCAACGGGTAAGTCTAGCTGAGTACATTCCCGTACTCAGGGTATATTCTCTCCTGTGCAGATGACATGCTTTATCAGGGCTTCTGCAAGACTTGCCTTCATCCCGCGGGTGACGAGGACTAGATCACTCGGGTGTGATCCTCTGTTAGTTACTTTCCTTAATGCTTTTGTGGGATGGTGATCTGTAAGACTGGCAGTAGCATTTGAACTAAATGCGTGTGTTATGCTTCCGTTACTTTATGAACTCGATTTGTAATAATTTGTGACTCCGTGTGTTGTAAGTGGATTTTCGAACTGCTTGTGAAATGTAACGTGTGATGTGTATGTTGAATGATGCGATCTTGGTTGTAAAAGAGTTGATTTGAAATCCTTCATAGTTTCGATTGACTACCGGGATTATATGGGCTCAAGTTCGAAAATTTAAGTGTTTCGGCGCTAGTTTTTGTACTTGTGCTCTTATAATTTGGTCGGTTCTGTTATAGAAAATTTCTTAGGACTTTGATTTTGAATTTATGTAACAAGATTTGGGAGCTGAAGGCAGAGACCAATGTTACAACAAATGAAGAACATCTGCAGTAGGAGGAAGAGATTATGCCACAGATTGAAGACATGGCCAGGGTTCCAATGAAGATGATGGAAGATTTTGTACCTTTGAGAAATAAATGTGCTTCCTGTTCTTCTTTCACCTATTTTGTACTTACCTTAGTTCTTGGCATGTTCATTGGCAAGTTGCTTAGTTCACCGCAGTAGATTCAAGTACCAATTTATGATGTATCGGACTGAAATCTATCACTTTTGTACAACTATAGTTAAACTAAATGCAAGGTGATTATCCAGGTGTTCAATTTATTGAAATGTAAATGCTAGTACATCCAAGTATCAATTGATGTGTCGAACTAAAATCTATCACTATTGTACAACTATTGTTGAACTAAATGCAAGGTGATTAACCAAGTGTTCAATTTATTGAACTGTAAATGATAGTAGATCGAAGTATCAATTGATGTGTTGGAGGCATCCTACTTTCCTGGACACTAGTCCCTGGTACAGGGGCAACCAATTTATTGAACTATATATACACTCTTGAGTTCCTACCACACCTTTCTCCCATCTATTCCCCACTCTGCTCCCTTGCTCTACTTCACTCTGCTAGCATCAGACGAAAGGCAGCCGCTCGCGTGCTCACTGCTCCTTCATCTCCAACCTTGCCGACGCACAAATCTTCATCGTGCCTTCCCTGCTTCTCTGCTCCATCCAGATCTAAGGTAACTGCACGGGATCTGCTCCTCCTTCACTGGATTATATATTCCTTTGTATTGCTCTCTCGTGTTCTCTGCTCCTTCATCTCCAACCTAGCTACAATAATTTTGTTGGATCTGCAGCTAAAATGCATCTTCTCATTCTAGAGTTTGTGGCCTTGTATATCCGTGGAGTGCAGCTTGTGGGCCTTATTGTCCTTAGTATTGGTTCACTGAATCAGTGATTTGTGAACAAAGTCAATGAGCTAAATGAAAGTGTACCAATGGATGTGGACATGGTTGTATGGGTCGAGACTTGGGATGACATGGAGATTGACAATGATCCTGTGGAGGCCGACAACAATCTGCAGAATATTATGGAGATTCACAACGATCCCATGGAGGTCGACTAGGATCTACATGGAGAATGATTAATTATGCAACCAATGATGTACATATGAAGGCCTTTTAACTTTTGCATAGTGTCGACCTAATTAGTATCTGCATTTTAGCTTTCGGCATGCTTGTTAGCTTGGTAGTGTCCACCTACTTATTCGGTATGAATGTATGGAACTTAAGTTGGATTCCTTTCAATCCGAGAGTACTGGCATTGTGCTTTCCTTATGTTTTGTAAGTATGTGTTTTGGCCTTCGCCTCAATGTAAATATGTGTGCCTTATTATTCACCATCGAACTCAAGTTGGCTCCCTTTCAATCTGAGTACTAGAATTGTGCTTTTCCTAGTTTTCTAAGTGCGAGATTGTGTGCCTTAGTGTTCATCGCCATATCATACGGAGGTATCCGGGTGATAATAGGACCTAGCCGTCGGTGATGGTACCGTGCATTCACCCCACTTAGTTGCAAAATTTTCAATCTCGCATTTGAACCCTCCTACGTGAAATTGATGAAAGTTCGATTCCCACGTGCCGTAAAAGTTACGCAGAGAGCAAGCAACCTACTCCAACATCCCCCTAACCCTCCCCCCCCCGCACCCTCCACCTCGCTGCCGCCCTTCCTCTCCCCCCTACACATAGCTTTTCTTTTCCTCATTGATGTTGTTCGTCATCGCCGCTCTAGCTCATCAGCACTGCTCAGCCCTTTCTCTGCGTCGGTGCACATTGCCAGATTGCTCGCATAGATCTACCGACGAATGAGCTGCTGCTGTCACCGACGTTGTCACTCGTGCTCACCACCGCCAGATCCAAAGGCAAGTGTAATAAGACCTTACTTGCATCGCCGTCCCTTCTCCTCGAAACTCATCTCCTTACTAGTGTTTATTAATGCAATTCCACGGCAGGGCGCCCTCATCTCTTCGGCTGGTGGTGTCCTTCCAGATGAAGGAGGCCCGCAACATGAGGAACATAGTGGACAGCCTCTCAAACGATGTGCTTGCTGACATCTTCAGCTACCTCCTCGCCTGGTCCTTGTGCTGCTGCAAGTGTGTCTGTCGCTCCTGGAGGCGCATCATTTCTGACTCCTATCAATGTAAGAAGCTTTCACAGACTGTTGTCGGCTTCTTCAATGGCAGCTGATGGAAGGGCAATCGCCACTTCACCAGCATCACCGGTGAATAACCCTCCTTGTCCTTCTTGCCCTTCCCTCTTAAAAAAGTCCTAGTCTTAGATTGTTGCAGCGGCCTCATCCTTTGCTGGTGTGCTGGTGTGCTAGGCTTGATGGATTACATCACTATGTTGTTTGCAATCTAGCGACCCACAAATGGCATGTACTACCATGTAGCATCCATTCTGTTGGTCAGGCTCACTTAGGTTTTGACCCAATGTCCTCGCACTTCCATGTGATTGAATTTGTTGAGGTGGAGGTGCATGTGTAGTTGTGGAGATCTGCTCGTCTAAAACTACACCATGGATCTTTAAGGAATCTGAATGGAGCGAGGGTAGTATTGTTCTATGTTTTTTTCGAAAGCATGCATTGCACGTGCTTCATTAAGTGAAAGTGGAAAAGTTACACGCCCCAACAAGTCGTGCGGCGAGAAGCCATACTTTTGTTGGGGAACACACTAACACAAATCACCGCCGAGCGGTGGAGAGCAAGGTTGTACTAAGTAAATAATCTGTTTCGCTACGGGTGGGGGTGGCTGTAGCCTCAAGCCACAAGGCCGGTCAGCAGGGCGAGGCTGCCATAGTCGGCCCCAACCAGGCGGCAGCTTCCTCGAGGATGACCGTGACGAGCTCAAACGATGTCACGGAGCGACGGTCAAACACACGCCGGTTACGTTCCTTCCACAAATCCCAAGTGATGAGGAGGACCGGGGAGTCAAAACTCTGTCAGAGCGCCTGTGGTACGTCCTCCCGTGCCGACATCCACCACCCAAGCAGGCAGGCGTCATGCTGCGGTGGGGTGGCGATGGAGGCCATGGCCGCGAGCAGGCGGGACCAGACCTCCCTGGCGTAGACACAGGAGCACAACAAGTGGTCGCTTGTCTCGTCCATATGGTCACAGAGGGCGCAGGTCGCGTCGGGCTAAAGGCCATGCCGCTTTTGACGCTCGGCGGTCCAGTCGAGAAGTGTTTTTCTTACTAGTTTTATGCACATGCTTGAGTACTCTGTGATAGTTGTTGTGAATATGGAGGGAAAGACATGGAGGACAATTCGTAAATCAGGTGGTGCTAAAATGTCTATCCATCAAGCTCAGGGTCACCTGTGTGTGTGCTGTGCTGATTTTCGCAATAGGTCTTGACTTTTAGTGTGGATACTTGAAGACTTATGGTACTGATAATTGGAGTTTGAAGCACGTTGTGGACACAGAGGAACTGTTTGGATGTATAAATATTAAAGTTGGTTCTGAGCTTTGTGATGAGGAGTACAGAGTGATTACAGTTCACCCAGAATAAAATTTTATTTTCCTTGTTGGAAAGAATAGAACATTAATTGTATATGACATAGACCGCAGAAAAGTTCATGTCATCCATGCCCATGTCATCCGCTTTTGTAGATCAAGAGAGTGTTTCTATATGAACAGGCTTTACTATCTTCCTTATGTTTCCTTGTTCATGCAGTCATTAGCAGAGCAGTAAAGGTATATTTCCTACACTTCGTCGTCACGACAGTCTTTATTCAGGTAGGCAGTTGTTTTTATTCTATGTATGTATAGGCCAATTTTGGCTTGTTAACTAAAGGAATGGTATGTTCAATATTATTAATTATGCTGTTGTGCTTAGGTTGTGAATCAGAGATAAATAAGAGGGGTTCCTTGGTGTATTGGCTACCAATCCAAATGATGCACTAATTATATTTATTTTGCATTGCAAGCAGGAGTGCCACATAGAAGGAGCACAACTACTTCGTTTCGTTATGTAAGTCTGTAGACATAAGTACCTTTAGTATGCTCTATGTACCGCTTATGTTAGGACATCAGTTGAAAAAGATGTTATGGTAGCATCCATTATTATTGTAAAAAGTACTCTTGTTTGTGAACATTATTTATGGATGTAATGATTATATATCTGTATGCTTTGTATTCATGAAGCTATTAATGGCCCAGCTGAATTATTAACTATTGTGAAACCGGATCAAATTCTGTCATCGTCACTTTACGTATGAGGCGGCAGGGATCAAAAGTATATCACCGCCGAATCCTTTAATAACCCGACACCGACTAAACGATCATCAAAGGCGGATCGTGGTGCAAGGCGATGGTGACCATGACCTTTGTTCTGGCGGATCATATGTTGAAGCGACGGTGGTGTTAACCTCTACACGGGCGTCTCGGCCGTCGAACCAACGGTGAACCCGCACCGCTGATAGTCGGGTTGAAGTACAAGGCGACGCTGCTGGTGACCACTACACAAGCGGTTGATGTGCCCACACGACGGTTTTGATAGCCTCGACACAGTCAGATCATTTGCCAATGCGGTAGTGTTAGTGTACATCCGCAGTCGGGTCGTGCTCTAATGCAACTGAAGTAAGGACCTAATCACGGACGGATCATAAGCCAATCGGCGGTGTTAGTGTACACCGCAGTTGGTCCCAGATGCCGACGGTGAAGGCTATGACCATCATTGTCGACAGCTTGCTGCCGAGGCCGAAATTGGACTGCGATGTGGGTTACGACACGGCTGTGAAAGGTGCAAGTGTAGTAGTGTATAGTGCATGCAAAACTATTAACGAAGTTGGAAACATGATTTTATGGTATGGTACGTTCATGGTTTTAGAGAGTTAAAAACTATAGGGATAAGTACAAGCCAGTTTGGTAGAGCTTCACTTCTTGATTCTCGAGCTTCAATTCTTGTTTATCTAATGGAGAGATTCTGGTAGGGGAGTAGGGTGAGAAGCAGGTGAGAAGTGATTCTGGTGGTGGTTCAATAGGAAGCCACGGAGAGAAGGTTTTTCTTAGCTCCAAGCTTGTAATGTAAATGAAGAAGTAATTCTTATTATATAGTTTTTCCACCCGAATCTAGTTGCAATATAACTGGTTGGTAGAGCACTACAGAATCAGCTCGAATAAACTAGGAGGGAAGTTATTATACCAAACATGCACTACAATATGTTGCGGACAAAACCATGCTTTACGGGTGTCCCACGGATGAAAATTCCTATTTTTATGAGATGTCGTTAACCGGCTAGAATTGTTATAAAAAAAACTGGCTAGAATTTGTCCATGGGAATATGGGATTCACAGCACTTTTCTTCATAAAAAAAACAAAAACAGAGCAGTTCGGTCAATGGTGCAATCGGCCGCCGCTTTTCGTCAACCATAATCCGTCATCGCCCATTAGTCGTAACCGACAACGTAGCACAGGCGCGGGCGAAGAAGCAAAAAGCTTCCATGATGTGGATAATAAGCTTGACCGGTGGACTATTGACTACGAATAAAATATGATGCTCGCAGTTGCAGTCCGAGTCAACGTAGCAGGGAGTCATCGTCGTCGACAGCAAAGGCAAAGCGGTCAAAACCACAGCTATGTCTAGTCTAGAGTCCTAGAGTCTAGACACAGACGAGCCTCGCATCATCATTGGATCGCCCCGCTCGCTCGAGCTTATGGTTGACCTAGCTACTACTCCCTTCTCGTTCTCGCGTGCGTGCGCCAGCGATTACGTCGCAACAGCCCAAGTGGCAGCGCACATGCATGGCTTGCCAAGAGAGCAGCAGTAGCTAGTTGGCATCAACGTAGCAGGGAACGGGGTGGGGGCAGCCCGGCAGGGGCTGGACTTTTGACCGTTGATCGAATCGAATAACCACGAGCAGAGCTGGGCCTGGGGCGGCTGCGTACCTACGGAACGGACGCACCCAGTGCACGTGCATTTGTGGATCGGTGGATCTCGCAATGTGACCATCTAGCTGGTCCACTTCGCACGCAGTCGTATACGGAGTAGGCTCGTAGCATTCCAGAGAGAGCCGGCATACGCGATCGAAAGAAGCTTCGTTCTGGCTGGGCCATGCCCACCCTGACCTAGGCCTTCTAGTCCACAGCACAAATACAGTACACATTTGTCGGGCCCAAGCCCGGCCCGGAAGATGCTCCTTAAGTTGAGTCAGACTGACGGAGCTATCTGGCATCTCGGTCTCTCGGACCCCACCCGAGCAGCAAATCAGACTCGATCCACTCACAGCCAGTCAGCCACACACCCAGGGGCCAGTAGTGGCCAGGAGCCCACGAATACCGTTTCCCTTGGGTTGACTGCGATGGGCCCGCATGGGTCCAGCCGCCCACGGTGCGAACGACCGAGTGCCAACGGCTAGTACATTTCCTCTCCTCCGCCCCCCCCCCCCCCCCCCCCCCCCCCCCCCCCCCGTCTGGCTCGTCCGCTCGTGGACGTGGCCTTCTCTCTCTCCACGCATCCGCCGCTACGGGCACTCGCCCTTTCCACCCAGAACTAGCACCCTGCTCTGACTCTGACAGGTGGGTCTGGAACCCAGGTCGCCAGCCTCCGAGACAGCCTTTTTGTTACCAACAAAACAAAAAACGCGCCAGAGTTCAGTGTCGCAACAAGATGCCAACTGCTTGCCGAACACCCACCGGCTTACCGGAACGTCCTTACTACGAAAAAAAAAGATGCCAACTGCTACACGCGGAGCCGGTGCATTGGCTGTGTGCCAGCGAGGTTGCTTAGCCGAGTGTGCCATGGCAATGGCAATGGCATGGCTGCAGGAGCGTAGTATTCGTACGCGTACGGGTCGCCTTGCTTCCAACGTTCGTCTGGGTGTGGTCCAATCCTACACGGTCAGCGTCGCGTCTCTCTCCCTCTCCCCTCTTCTCATCGCGAGCGTCCCGTCCCGATCCGCCCGCAGCTTCCCGGCACGTTCCTTCCGGGCTCCAACTCCCGTCGCATCACGCGACCACGCCACACACGGGAGAAGGGGCGGCATCCAACGAGACCGCTCCACGCGCCACCCGGCTCTCGCCGTGGCGGACAGCGGTTGCCGCGGGACGAGGAAAAAAAGGTTCGGGCCGTGCAAGTGCAACGGATGGGCAGGCTCCAAGGAAATCAATTGATTAATGACCGCGTCATACACGAGCGGGACGGAGAGCGGCGTTTCCGTCCACAGGGCAGCCGGGCAGGGCAGGCCAGGCCAGATCGATCGGCGTCGGCCCTTGTTTGCTTCCCCGTGGTCTGGTCTCCCACACGGGACGGGATTAACGTAGCTTTGACTCGCGCGCCGTTCACTCCTCCCAGTTAACACCCGCTCCTCCGCCACCACCGGCGGGCCTGGGGGCCTCGCCGCCGCGGCCGCTCTTCTTTTTTCCCCTCTCCTTCTCGACTTCTCGTGGTCGTGCCATATGACCGCCCGTGCGCTGTATTTTTCCTTGGACTTGCCAGTGTGAAAACCTGGGCACTGGAGACCTGGTATAACACTCCGGAACAGCCGCTTTCGTTTTCTTTTCTCACTATACTATAGTAATAAATCGCTTGCTTTCACTATCTCTTACGCATTTCGAAATTTCCGAGCTGCTAATGCTGGTGCTTGCGTCTTGCAAATACTTCAATGCATAGAGACTCGGGTTCTCACGGAAGAATTATAGACCTTGCATTTGGTTGGCTTTATGCCTTTATATGCATATATCATAGTCAAACAATGTAACTTTAACTTGGGAACCAAAATGAAATGCACCAACTAAAAAGTGGTTGTTTGAAACAATGAAAAGTAAGTGCTAGTTATAATTTAAACCGACGTGGATATATAATTAAGATAATGATGAGAGAGTTGCTGTAGTTGATTTTAGATATTGTTTCTTATAAGGTAAATGGGAAGTGTTTTTTAGTAGATTTTTTTGTCCCGGAATTTCCCCATGCTGTTTTTTTTTAAAAAAATTCTCTACTAATATGTTCTCTGAGAGGCTTTCCATTTTTTTAAAAAAAAAATTGGATTTCCGAATTCCAAATAAGAAGTACTTAAATATTGAAGCAAAAAAGAAACGTTTTCTCTGAGAGGAAACATAAAACATTTCATAAGAGCATCTTCATGGCATATCATATGTTCCGTCTCCATTGACTTCGAAAGGCCATTCTTATCCGTGTCCATCCTCTGCCTTTTTTTTTTTGACAACACATCCTCTCCCGTTAGACTGACTCCAACGGCAGACGCATAACGTGACCCAAACCCAAAAATGCGTTGTATACAGTGTTTTTGCAGGATAAAACGCGCTCCAACGGAGGAGGCAAACCCATGACCCATTTTGCGTCGGAGCTGAGGCAGAACCCAAAAATGCGTCTTCGCTCGGTCCTTCTGCGTCTCGACGCGGGGCCCGCCACAGGAAGCGGACGACCGGAGCCCGAGATCTGCATCGGAGGCCCACGCTCGTCGGCGCTGGCGAGGGCGACGCGTCCGCTGCTGCGGTCGCCGCAACCTCAACGCTGGCGTCGCGCTCCTCCACGCCTGCAACACCATCACCGCGCGCCTCGACCGCCTCCTCGCACGCCTTGCACTCCACCTCCCTTCCGCGAGCGTGGGTCCCACGTCCTCCTCGGTGTCGACGGCGGTGCTGGGACGGCCGCGATCCCAGCCACCAAGGCGGAACAGGTGGAGCCGCCGGAGAAGAGCAGCGCATGGGGCGGGGAGAGCGCGAGGGCCAGGGAGGGGAGCGCGCGCGCACCGGGCGCAGGGGCGAGACGAAGCTACAGGCACAAGCTATCAGGCAGAGGTGTAGCGACGGCGGTGAATTTCGCCGGCGGGTTGAGTTGGCCGGTGGCGAGCAGGAAGGGGGAAAGAGGAAGAACGACGGCGGCTTGGGCTTTTAACGGCGAGGACGAAGCGGGAGGAGTCGCCAGCTCCAGCTCGTGCGAGGCGGGTCCACGGCGACGCGCGCGGCCGGCGATGAGTGGCCCGACGCAGCGAGGCGGGCGGCGCTCGGCTTCTCGTTTGTGTCGTTCGTTGGAGAAATGAAGTTTTGGGTCCGTAACCCTTTAGCTATGGGCAACCCAAAACATGGAATGCCTCTTATTTTTGGGTCCGGACTGTTGGAGACAGTCTTATGCGCGTCCAGCACAACGCGTGGTGGCCGGTCCCCCGTATATAATCCCCTTTCAAACGACCATTTCCGCAGACCATTCCAAACCAGCAACCGAGACCAGGACTCGGCGACGAGGCAGAGGCAGGGCACACACACAGAGAGCGCCCGGAAACCCTAGCCCCGCCGCCTCGTGATGTCTTGCACGGTGGCCATCCCGAGCTCGCCTGTCTTCTCGCCCTCACGCCGCCCGCTCTCCTGCAAGGCCGCTTCTGCCTCGCCGGAGCCCGCCGTCGCTGTCTCCGCCTCCTCACCGGCGCCCGCGCCCGCCGCCGCCGCCGGCTCGCCGCTCCGCCCCTTCGCGCTCCGCGCGCTGCTCCGGGAGGAGGTCTCCCCGTCTCCGTCGCCCCAGCCGCCCTCCGCCGCCGCGGTGGCCTCGGCACCTACTGGGGCCGTGCTGAAGCGGCGGCGACCGGCGCCGCTCGTGGTGCCGGCGTCCGGCGCGGCGGCGGCGGCTGCTGCTGCGGCCGCGGTTGCCGCTGTGGAGGCAGATCAGAGGAACGAGGTGGAGGAGGAGGGGGAGGAGTTCGCGGCGTACTGCCGGAGGGGGAAGGGGAGGAGAAGGGTGGAAATGGAGGACCGGCATGTGGCCAAGGTCGCTCTCGGCGGAGATCCACAAGTGGTAATCTCGATTGCTCTGACTCTCTGTTTCGATGTGTGTAGTTTTCTCGTGATTTTGAAAAAAATAAAAAGACGAACTTGGAATTGTCCTTCAGTGGCGACTATTCGGGTGTTTTGGGGCGGAAAATTTGCGTTGTTTCCTCTGAAATTGCCTTGAGGACTAGAACTTAATCGACTGATTTCATCTTCTCAGGCGCTGTTTGGTGTATTCGATGGCCATGGCGGGAAAAACGCGGCAGAGTTCGCTGCTGAGAACATGCCCAAGTTTATTGCCGATGAGTTCAAGAAGGTAAATGGCGGAGAGATCGAAGGAGCCGTGAAGAGGGGTTACCTCAGGACAGACGAGGAGTTCCTCAAGAGGGACGAGAGCGGGGGCGCGTGCTGCGTCACAGCCGTTCTCCAAAAGGGTGGACTGGTCGTCTCCAATGCTGGAGACTGCCGTGCGGTGCTCAGCCGAGGAGGGAAGGCAGAGGCGCTCACCTCTGACCACCGGGCCTCCCGGGAGGATGAGAAGGAGAGAATTGAGAATTTGGTATGTCCACGATGCCCTAGCCTTCTCCTTTCTTGCACAAACTCTGCTAATGCAATTGAACAATGCATTGTAGCTGAATTGACTGGATGATTGAGCAATTAATTAACAACTGAGCATACATGAATTATACATTGTTCTGCAATTTTGCTTATGTGCCTGCTCGTTTTCTTTTCAGGGTGGATTTGTGGTGAATTACCGCGGAACATGGCGAGTCCAGGGCTCCCTGGCAGTGTCTAGAGGAATTGGGGATGGACATCTAAAGCAGTGGGTTGTGGCTGACCCAGACACCAGGACGCTTCTGGTTGACCAGCAGTGCGAGTTCTTGATACTTGCTTCTGATGGCCTCTGGGATAAGATCGATAATCAGGAGGCAGTAGACCTTGCAAGACCTCTCTGCATTAGCAACGACAAGACCTCTCGCATGGCTGCCTGCAGGATGCTCACTGAGACATCGATTTCCAGGGGCTCAACTGATGATATCAGTGTCGTGATCGTGCAGTTGCAGAAATTTTCAAGTTCCTAACCTAATTGGGGAAACTGGACCTAAACTCTAGCCAGTAGCACTAACAGACTGGTGGAAGGCAGGATAGGTAGACATCATGTAACTTTGCTGGCGAAAGTTTTCATGAGTCGGCGTTATTTTGTGGGGATTTTAACATCCATTCTTTGTCGTAGAACCATTCATTTTATTATTTGATCTATTTGATTCATTCTTTGACAGTACTGAAATAAAGCGGGGTGATTTCTCGCTTCATGATCTCATCATACTGTAAAAGGCGATTTGCCTATGTACAATGATATGTTCTATCATAGTAGATTAAAACTTACCGTGTTTTTGTTTGTCGATTCTATCCAAAAGAAAGAATACTAAGCTTTTGCGCCATACCCTGATCTTTTCTTAATATCTGCTTGTTTGACGCTCCAGCTTTGCGTCATTCCCGTTTGGTAGGGCTTATCCACCGGTTTCAGGAGCTATTTTGTGCCAAATGGGTAAAATAAAACAGTTTCTACCAGGAAGCCTCTAAGGCTCTGATTGGCAGGGCTTCACTTCATTAGTGAAGCTATTTCTTTGTTTTAGCTCCATGAACAGCTCCATCGATAGAGCTAGAGCCATTTTTATGACCCGTTTGGCAAAATAGCTGCACACAGCAGATCAAAATGCTAAAATGTCTATGATACCCCTGCCCCGTTTCTTCTTTCTCCCGACCTCTCTCATCCTTATCCACCCGTACCCCGCACACGTGAACTCCCTAGACGACCGCGCCCCTTCAACCGACGGTGGCCGCGCACGCTCGCACTGTGAGCCCTACCAACCACATGCTCCCCAATCGACCGCGCCCCTCCCCAGGCGGCTGCTCCCTCCCGCCGGTGGCCGCACCCCCCTCCCAGGTGACCGCGCCCTCCTGCCGGCAACCGCGGGCCTCCCCAAGTGACTGCGCCCCTCTTGTCGACGACCGCGCCCTTCCCGCTGGTGGCTGCGCCCCTCCCTAGGCGGCTACGCCTGCACCGGCGTTCCTCCGCGCCTGTGAGTCAATGGGGGCAATCCGGGGTTTCGTTGTTGTTGTGTCCACGTTGGCAAGCTGAAGCCGGAAGAAGCCACAATTTTTGGCTCCACCCTTCACCTTTTCTTTGTCTCAGCATCTTTTTAGGGGCTCCATGCCTGAAGCCGTTTTATTTTACCTCGTTTGGCAGAAAACATGTCCAAAAGGCTCCTGAAGCCGCTCGAGAAGCCCTGCCAAACGGGGCCTAAATCATGTTCTCACATAGCTTTGAGATGGGATGGAGCTAAAAACAGCGGCTTCCCCTCATCCTACGTGGCGTTCTGTGAGAGCATGTTTCGAGGAACTCTATATGTGGAACTGTTTTGTCAAATGATTTACCAAAACGGCTCCAGCTCCACTAATGAATCTGTTCATAGAGCTGAAGCCCAACAAAATGACTCACTAGTGAAGTGGAGCCATGCCAAACGGGGCAAAATAGTAGTTTGGACCTCTAATTTTCAATCAAATTTATGAAGTGTATATGCGTGTTTGTCCTCCGCACCCCATCAACCTGCAGTCCATCAAAGCAACAAAATCACTATAGGACACAGGGACAGCATACAGCTGCTAGTGTCTCAAAAAAAAAGATACAGCTTCTAGTTTTGCTTAAAAGACTGAAGTTATTAGACGTGGACGGAATGTACTGATCAAGGCCTGACGATCAAGTCTCGCTAAGAAGCCTCCAATGACATCCAAGTAGCCCTAGTGTTCTTTTCATTACTCATATTTATATTTATTTATTTTTGCTTCAGCATGAAACCCGTGATTTAATTTGAGATCTTTTGGAGTACATCAGCGGAGGAAACCGCGTAAATACTGTAGGGCTACCGATCCAATGATTTAAGTTGTATGGTATCACTCTCGAAGACAACTAACATATCAAAATATGCTAGTTCAACTACGATCCATTTTGTAGGCTCGAGTCGATTTGCGCGTGGGCACGTGTTTTGAGACCAAAGAAGAGGCAGTCAAGTCATTTTCTTACGAAGCAATTCTAGTCAGGGTTTGTGATTATCAGTATCTGTAGTCAACGTAGAGTTAATTACTTTAGAAAATTTTGCCTCTTCTGAGGTGGTTGCGTCTTGACTGAGGGATTCCTTTGATACGTCTTTATGCCATGCACTTACCGCGTTCGGATTAACTTTGACCAAAGTTTCTTAGACCGTCTCCACTGGGAGTCGGTAAAAGCTACGCCATCCATTTACCGGACGTCCAGCTCGGATGAGAACCCGCAGCAGGGACGCTAAAAGAGAACTGGCCTGTGGCGTACGTACAGTGCCGCCCTGTTGTGGGCTCCACGAGCGAGGCAGAGCGTGCGCGGGAGGGAGAGAGGAGAGAGGTTACAACATGCAGCAGCGGGACACACTTGTTCAACTAACTAAAAAATGTTATAACTCACAAACCAAAAACCTAAATTAAATTTCGATTGCACTATTGAATTCGTTTCAATAAATCATTCAAAACTAGATCTCACATGGATATATTTAGATAAAGTGACAAGTGGGCCCACAGTGGATAGAGGATGATATAGAGGATGAATGGGTGCGGGAGAAATGAGTATAGAGGAGAGAACTTGATGACCAGGATGTATAGAGGATCATGAGTGCGGATAGCCTTACAGGATTTCGCTTCTGTTGCCTGAGTAGGGTGAGTGGTGTCCTCGCATTTATAGTTTACTGCTCATCCAACAATGCTTCAGAACAACCTAAAATATTTTGTTGTGCTGAACACCACGTACCACAAACAATGTTGCAAAATATTTTGTCTATAAATTTAGGAACAATAGTCATTTTGGTTCTTCAACTATTCCTCAAGGCTCAATTTCATCCTTAAACTTTCAAAATGGCTATCTAGGTTCTCAAACTTCAGTTTTAGGTTCAATTTCATTCTACAACTATGAAGATGATCGTTTCAGTCCTTAAATTTTGCATTTTAGACTTAATTTCATCCATAAACTATCAAAGTGTATTTAACTTTTATTTTCAACTCAATTTTGTATATTCAAAAAGAAAACTTCATATTTTAGGCACAATTTCATCCATAAATTATCAAAATTATAGATATGCTATTGTTTCCATATATCCATATATTCTTAAAGAATAAATAGTGTTCGATGCAACTGTAGTTGCTCCCACAAATATCATTTAGTCAGATATATGTAAATGGTACAATTATAAGGTAACATTTAAAATAATAGCTTGGAATTATTAATAGCCACGAAAGAATTTTTGGATGAATATTATTTTTCTATCTCCAATCGCTGGTGGTGTTAGAGCTAACCATGTGCAACAGTGCAGCGTTCCACGTACAACGTAGACAAAGTTGAGTTAAAAATAAAAGAACAAAATACACTTCAATACTTTATAAATGAAATTGATGATCATCTTCATAGTTCTAGGATAAAATTGAGCCTAAAAGTAGAGTTTGAGGACTAAAACGACCGTTAGTTCAGGGATGCAACTGAGCCTTGAGTAATAGTTGAGGGACCAAAATAGCTATTCTGCCATAAATTTAATACATACCGCTAATGGAAATTCGTTATCTTTACTTTCTCTCTTTTTCATACAAAATACCCATTTATGATTTATAATTCTTAGTTATTACAAAGACATAAATAATAATTTCAGCCGCATAAGAACACTTAAGATGTTGAACTTCCTATATTAAAGAATCATATGTATATAGTAGTAGTATTGTTGTATAAAAGATATAGTGCTAAAACTAAACTATAGGTATTCATACGCCAGTGTTTCAATCAAAATATATAAACTTACCAAAAATACTAACTTAAAAAATTATCACAATGAAGTTTCCAATATCAATGCATTAGTTTGTGGTTTGTTATGAAAATATTTTGTAACAATCGACAAACTGCAAAACAAATATTTATTAGTAATGTATGCATTGATGCATTATACACGGTGACACTTAGCGTTTACTTTTACTTTTAACTTAACCATGGTAGAGCTGAGTTGCTTAGAAATATATATTGTACATTATGGTTATTCAGTTATTATTTTTCATAATATCTTATATTGGTAATACAATTTAGACATAAATAAGAGATATTTTAGTTTATGTTTTATAACGATGGATGTGGACAATTTAGATGCAAACGAAAACAATGTCTTTTATAATGGTATATGTGGACAATTGAAAAGGAAATTTAAATGTTACTTTAACTTATCTTTCGTAATGGCATAGTATGTTGGTAGTTTAGATGTAGATTTTTTTTCAGTTATTTATGTTGTTTCCTAATGCCAGAAAATGATAACTTTTTTTAGAAAATAGAATAGACTAAAGGACAATTATTCTGTGGTGATTAGAGTAAACTAAAATAATGGCAAGATGATTCTGATGATTGTTAATGTATCTTGTGAGGATTGAAGGATTAATGCAGAGGCTTGTTACAGACCTCATTTTAGTAACATCAAGATATATGTTGTGATAATTTACATTGCACCTATTTTGGTCTTTAATAGGTGTTCGATCGGTACTTAAGCCTGAGTTCTTGTCGCATCTATTTATATATGTGACATCATGAATATTTTGTCTTTCAACTTTTTAATATCATTAATCCTGTTGATTTTTTTAGGGAAAATTGATTCTGTAGCACCGAAAGAACTCCGCTTTCGTAAAATACCATCGAAAGATATCCGTCACTTAAAAAACCACTCAAAGGATATCCTGTTAACTAGATCTAGCATTCCGTCACATCTAGTGATCACACCGTGAGTGCTCCGTCCTTTCATCCCACACTGAGCTCTGCTATACAACTCCCTCTCATTCTTGCTGCGAGTGGCGCTAGCGTCAAGGTCCTGAAGGCTGAAGCTTGCCACGAGCCAGCCGCCGGCGCGAGCTCTGCAGCACGCGTGCTCTGCCGAGGGTGAGCGCCAGCCGCCGGCGCGAGCTCTGCAGCACGCGTGCTCCGCCGAGGGTGAGCTCCAGCCACCGGCGCGAGCTCTGCAGCGCGCAGGCTTTTCCGGTAGCGAGCACCGACCGTGCGGGCGATGCAGCCGCCCGGCGCGAGCTCCACAGCACGGCTGCATGGGGGCGCACGAGCGCACGACGAAGGATGTAAATCCTAGCTGTGGTGTTAATTTGGTCAGTGCAAGTCTTTAGTTTCAGGTGTTTCAGTTTAGTCAGTTAGCATGTTAGCAAGCGCCGTGTAATCATGTATTGTGATCGAGTCCTAGTCTTCAGGATATTAGAGTCAGGTGCTGATGTTAGTGGAGGCGTGGAGCTGTAATGAACTTTCACTCTTGTACAGGATCGAGCTACAAATAAGAGCATCGTAATTCGTAAACACTGCGCTTCTTGAGCAACACCAAAAATCTCTACTGTTCACGTTGTGATCTCCTCAGTTCTTGCAAGCTCGTTCGTTCTCGATTTAGTTGAAGCTATCAGATAGGACAGCGGAGCTCCGACATGGACTCACGGACTACAGAGAACGGCGCCTGGACCATGCCAACAGCGCGCTGGTGCTCATCGCCATGGGCGCTAGCTCTGCCTTCCTGCATGCGCTCCGAGCCCAAGGACAGCGCCACCGCATGGGCAGCCTCGAACGCGAGGCCAACCATGTTCGCCACGCTCCTCGAGGCCACCTCGCGTGACCCCGGCAAGTGGCGACGACTTCTGCTTGGCCTCCGACGCCGGCAGCGAGGCTACCTCCCTGCGCACACCTTGCCTCGCTGCTCAGGCTGACGCCACCGTGCGGGTTGCTTCGAGCATGAGAACGCCGACCCGGACGAAGAGACAAGTCGCTTGTCACGCTCCTCGTAGTCGCGGCCATCTCGCGCGACCTGGCGACAAAACTTTGGAGATCCACCTAGCTTTCACCGCCGGCAGCGAGGAGTAGAATGAGCAGGTGCTGCCACTCCACATCAAACCAGGGTGGAGCAGGACCAAGCGTTTTTGTTTTCTTTCACCAGGCGTCTGGACTCTGGAGGTGGATTTCACGACGTCAGTGTGCCACTGTGACGGAATGGTAGACAGAGGTAACAGTGATGTCTTTCGGTGGTATTTTACGTGACGAACACCTTTCAATGGTATTTTACAGAAGCATAGTTCTTTCGGTGCTACAGAACTATTTTTCCCATTTTTTTATCCACGTGTTATGTTGAAACACTATTTCCTATTGTATAAAGGGGTATATTAACATACCTGTCCGCTCCTGAATGAGATTGACCCATCTTATCCCTCATCGACTCATCCTTCCTTGAGCTAAACACATTTTAGTAACAATCAGATGAAAGGAAGCTAGCCTCCACGGATCTAACAACTGGGGAAGCGTGGTCATATTGTAATTCTAAAATAGAAAATGGAAGTTCTCATAGCAGTCATATATATCAAAAGAAATTGACATTTATTCATCCAGGAGCAAACTGGCAACACAGAATGATAGCTAGTGGAGTTCCTTATTTCCTTCTCACTTCTTTCCGGGACAAATCATGCTACACACTCATCTATGTGAATACACGCAAGACCCTATTTCTATAGAATGAAATCATCGCCTAGTCATCAAGGCCTGAATCATCCATCAAAATAAATAAAAAAAAACAAAGACGAGTGTCCGTCTCAAGTCCAGTAGGTATTCTCTCTCAGGTGAGCATCTCTCACCATAAGAATCTAGCATTAGGTATGGAAAAAAACCAGTAAAGCTTTGGTTTGTAGGGAGCCCGTCAATAATTTGTTATTTGGTAGATTGGTCGTAGTGTGGGACTATGAATGTTACCCTCTAGTCAATTTAGGGCTTCCAACGGGTTCACTCCTGCTTTGTGGTACTATGGCTTGTGTATCTCTCATAAAAGTGTAGGGTTGACACTCGTAAGTTTTCAAACTGTAGGTGTATCATTACTGAGAGTGGCAAATGGAGATATGATTTTAAAGCATAAGCACTGTGATCACAATGTGACTCCTGAATCCTGATAGAGTGAATGTGGAAGCTCAGCACTTGATGCCTTCTAGGAGAACAAAGAGTCTGGGTTTACTTGTTTCTGTTTGACTTGGACATTGGAAAATACCATATCGTTGTGTTTTTTTGAGGTCCATAAATAGGAGCTTAATTGACCTTGCAATGACATTTCTCTCTTTCTTTGAGAGCGCAAAGTACCAGGTTTAGATTGTATATCTCCACTCACTTGGAGTCAAAAATAGATTTTAAACAATGTTACATACACAGTTCCCTTATCCTACAATTTGATTTCGGTTGACTTACCATACAACAAAACTGTCTTAGATTTTATTACATGATAAAAAAAAGTTATTGCCTTGTATGGTAACATAATGAGTCAACCAATGATCAAAAGCCATACAACATACTAGTCTTATAGGTTTTACATGATCAAAAAGCCCTTGTCGTGTATGGTAACAAAATGAGTGAAACAATGATCAAAAGAGTGGAACAAGCCTATTTGCTAAAATTTAATTTGTGTTCACCTACCATACAACATAGAACTCTTAGGTTTTACATGATAAAACAGCTCTTGTCTTGTATGACTACACAGAGTCAACCAATGATCAAAAGAGTGGAAAAAGAGATAGAGAAGTCCACTATGGATTTATTGAATATAAACATAGCATCACAGGAACCTGGTGGTCATAAGAAAAAAAATTAAGGACTTTTGTTATGTTACAACTAAGGAATTATTCTATATATATTGCTACTTTTGCTTTACTTTATAAAACTAAGAAATTTCAGGACTCCAGTGTGCATGTTGTCTTCACATTCATTCCAGGACTCATGAATTTATCCACATTGTACATGTCTTGGAATTTTCTGTATATACAAAAATTATGTCATTAGTTGATATCAACAATAATTGTTATATTTACGAAAACAATTGTGAATTCCTAGAAGTTAGAGCATCTCCAGGAGTTCGGTATAGTTTACTTGCTAAATTAACAGATCTATGTAGCAAGTTAACAAAAGAAATAGCAACCTCAAATTTGGTCCTTTTCCAACAATCTCCTATGACAGCTTACTAAACGACTTTGCATTGGGAAGCCCGAGCTATTTCTAACCAACCAAGCCTTTTGGGTTTCTTTGTCTCTTATAGCTTTCTCACGTGTGAAAGTTCCTAATGGCTAGAGGGGGGTGAATAGCCTATTAAAAATTTCTACAACAACACTTAGCCAAGATGTTAGATAATTAAACAACGAAGCGAGTATTATGCTAGCCTATAAAAATGCAAGCCACCTACCACAATTCTAGTCACTATAGTCACTAAGCACACAAAGGCTATGCCACTACACTAAGTTAGTGAGCTCTCAAAGACTAACTAAAGAGCCTCACTAACCACTAGACACAACTCTTGCTTGCCCTCAAAACTAGCTACACTAGAGGACCAAGCTACACTAAGAAATGTAAATACACGGGAAAGATAGAGTGTTATACCGTCGTGTAGAAGAATGAGCCAGTCACCAATGGAGCCAATCAATCACAAAGAATGAATGTCAATGAAGACTAATCACCTCGGAATCAAATGATGACACAATGATTTTTTACCGAGGTTCACTTGCTTGCTGGCAAGCTAGTTCTCGTTGTGGCGATTCACTCACTTGGAGGTTCACGCGCTAATTGGCATCACACGCCAAACCCTCAATAGGGTGCCGCACAACCAACACAAGCTGAGGATCACACAAGCCACGAGCAATCCACTAGAGTATCTTTTGGCTCTCCGCCGGAGAAAAGTCAAGAACCCCTCACAATCACCACGATCGAAGCCGGAGACAAGCACCTTCCTCCGCTCGACAATCCTCACTGCACCAAGCTATCTAGGTGACGGCAACCACCAAGAGTAACAAGCCAAACCCGTAGCGAAACAGGAACACCAAGTGCCTCTAGATGCAAACACTCAAGCAATGCACTTGGATTCACTCCAAACCTCATAAAGATGATGAATCAATGATGGAGATGAGTGGAAGGGCTTTGGCTAAGCTCATAAGGTTGCTATGTCAATGCAAATGTCCAAGAGAGTGAGCTTGAGCCGGCCAAGGGGCTTAAATAGATAGCCCCACGAATAGAGTCGTTGGGCTCCTCACTGTAGCTGATTGCGGAACGACCAGACACATAGGTCAAAATAACCTGACGCTTGGTCCTCAGCATCCGGTCAGCGTATGTTAGCCACGTGTCATCGTAGTTCAACCACGCCCGTTGATCGCCAACCGTCAAAAACTCCCGCGCGACTGAGTTAGTGACGACCGGACGTGCCCGCAAATGACCTGACCTGCAAGCACCGCATCAGGTCAGTATACCACCATGCGCGCTACAACACCAGACTGGACGCGCCAATCGCAGCGGCTCCCCAGCATCAGGTCAGTTCTAGAGAGCTCACGGAGCGCCAAAACCATGACCTGACGCGTCAGGTGCATGCAACTGGACGCGCCACCGCATCAGGTCTTCACCGCGCTCACTCAGCCGCTTACGTCACCATACATCATCATTGACCGAACACACCACTAGTGTATCAGGTCATATGCTAACCCAACATCTGATCACATGACAGACAAAGCCCGAGCGCGCCGCCTCGCTTTAAAAATGACCAGACTCACAGCCCTGCATCCGGTTACCTTGGGAGCAGTATCCGGTCACTGTTTTCAGTGAAAAACAACTCCTCTACTTCACCAACTTCTCCACTCTTGCTCAAATATGCCAACCACCAAGTGTAGCACATTGTGCACGTGTGTTAGCATATTTTCACAAATATTTTCAAGGGTGTTAGCACTCACTAGAATCTAAATGCATATGCAATGAGTTAGAACATCTAGTGGCACTTGATAACCGTATTTCGATACGAGTTTTACCCCTTTTAATAGTACGACCATCGATCCTAAATGTGATCACACTCACTAAGTGCCTCGATCACCAAACTAAAAAGTTCCTATCAAGTTTCTCTTTTGCCTTGAGTTTTTTGTTTTTCTCTTTCTTCTTTTTCAAGCCCGAGCACTTGATCACCATGGACATCACCACCATGATCTTCATCCATTTGCTCTGCCACTTGGAATCTCTACTAATCTATCTCATATACACTTAGAGCACATAGGTTAGTAGTTAGGGTTTCATCAATTCACCAAAACCAAATGAGAGCTTTCAATCTTCCCATTTTTGGTAATTGATGACAACCCTTTCACAAAGATATGAATTGAAATTATTTTGAATCCTTATTGCTTGCCCAAGCATATTTACCATGTGTAAAAAGATTTGGACAAGTTTCATAAACCCGAATTGGTAGCATTGCTCCCCCTACATATGTGCTAAGAGTTTAGATTGAAGCTTGTATATATGCTTAGATAGGAAATATAGGATGCAATATCTACCAAATGATGCTAAGGTTTAAGAGATGGACCTTTGAAGCGTGGTACCAATTGGAGTGCACCAATATACCATCCTTAGCACCATTAGTAACTAGACATACACAAAAACTAGAATACCCTGTGAGATCAACATTAGAAGTAAGGGTCTAGTTTTCACAATATAAACACAAGTCTAGTTACTCAACTTATGCATGCTAGTTTTTCATTTCATCATTCAAACCTACAACTAGCATACACCACACAAGCATAGAATTTAATTTAAAACTTGTGCCATGCAAGCAAACATATGAAATGCATAATTCAAATACATCAATAAAGTTTATGAGCTTACTCCCCCTACTTGTTTGCTCAAATTTTAATTGATCCCCTTACTTTGTCATATTTCTCCCCCTATGTCAAAGTTCTCCTCCTTTGCCATTTAACCTTATCTTTGTGTAATTTCTCCTCCTTTGTCATTAATGACCACAAAGGTTCAATTTTAGATAGGTTAATATTATCAATGTCAATCAATGGGGTGAGGATCATTTTTCTATAGTTGGTTCAATCTAGATCACTTGCAAAAGATATTTAACTCGGTTTGATCCAAGGACAAGCTTCTTCACACCTCCGAATAAGGGTTATCCTGTACCATGTTGAGTTAAACACTTACATCTCATTTTTTAGATCAAACACTAGGTTCACAAGCCCACAAACATGTCATATGCTACCACTAGATCAAGTCAAGCGTAGAAGCAATAGTGGTACTATACAAGCATCAATTCATTTAATTTTCATGAATGAGCCTATAAGACATGAGGAATGACTAGATGTACTAAACAAGTCCTTAGCAATGTATATATACATGCCAATCAACTTTTACCTTGGTAGCTCGAAAGAGAGGCATATCATATAAGTGGGGGTGCATCAACACATATTTGAGAATACAATATGTTCAACTCATAGCTTAGCTTGCAAAACCTCTTCTCATCAAGTGGCTTGATGAATATGTCAGCAAGTTGATCTTCGGTGCCCACACTCTCAATACAAATGTCCTCTTTTGTTGATGATCTCTTATGAAATGATGGTGGGCATCAATGTGCTTTGTTCTTACATGTTGAACCAGATTGTTGGTGAGCTTAATAGCACTCTCATTGTCACATAGCAATGACACTTTTTTGAACTTGATTCCAAAGTTATTCAAGGTAGCCTTCATCCAAAGAATTTGTGCACAACTATCGGCAGCTATGTATTCGGCTTCGGCGGTTGATAATACAACACTATTTTGCTTCTTTGATGACTATGAAACAAGTGGTCTTCTCAATAATTAACATGTGACCGATGTGCTTCTTCTCTCAACCTTGCATCCCGCATAATCCGAATCAGAATATCTAATTAGCTCAAACTTTGCTCCTTTGGGATACCACAAACCAACTTTTTGTGTATGCTTCAAGTACCTCAATATTCTCTTTGTTGCCTTCAATGACTTTCTCTTGGTGAGGCTTAAAATCTTGCACACATGCACACACTAAACATGACATCTGGTCTTTAATGCGGTCACATAGAGTAGGCTTCCAATCATAGACCAATACAACTTTTGATCCACCATGTTGCCACTTGCATCACTATCTAAATTGCCATTTGTTCCTATTGGTGTGCTAATAGCTTTGCTATCATTCATGCCAAACTTCTTGAGCATGTCTTTGATGTACTTGCTTTGTCTCACAAATGTTCTATTCTTCAATTGCTTGATTTGAAGTCCAAGAAAATAACTCAACTCTCCAATCATGGATATCTCAAACTCACTTGCCATCATCTTCCCAAACTCTTCACAATAGTCTTGATTGGTTGATCCAAATATGATATCATCAATATAGATTTATAACACAAACAAGTCTTGGTCAATCTTCTTAGTGAAAAGAGTAGTGTCAACCTTATCTATTTTGAACCCTTTAGAGAGTAAGAAATCTCTCAATCTCTCATACCATGCCCTACATACTTACTTTAAGCTATACAATGCCTTCTTCAACTTGTACATAAGGTGGGCTTCTTGTCATCTTCAAAATCGGGAGGTTACTCAATTGTTGTAGCCATTGAGAAATACATTTTTGACATCCATTTGATAGAGCTTGATGTTGTGGGCACAAGCATAGGCTAGTAAGATTCTAATTGCTTCCAATCTAGCAACAGGGGCACATTTTTCTCTAAAGTCAAGACCTTTCACTTGAGTGTATTCTTATGCTACCAATCTTGCTTTGTTCCTTACTACTATCCATCTTGATCTTGCTTGTTTCTAAAGACCTATTTGGTTCTAATCACAATGTGGTTCTTTAGTCTTTCAACTAATTCTCATACTTGATTTCTAGTGAAGTTGTTCAATTCTTGATGCATAGCATTCACCCAATCAACATCCCTCAAAGCTTCTTCTATCTTCTTTGGTTCAATGAATGATACAAATGAGGAATGCTCATAAAATGAAGCCAATCTTAATCTTGTTTGCACACCTCTAGAAATATCTTCAATTATAGTGTCCAATAGATGATCCCTTGCAATATTTGTTGGTTGGAGTATTGAAACTTGATTGCTTACACTTGCTTGATCATTGGGTTGAGATGATATACTAGTCACTTGTTGATCTTGCACATTATTATGAGAGCCACTTAAACTTTCTTGATTAGTATCAACTTGCACATTTGAGTTAGAGAGCACATGTACTTGATCATCTTCTTTATCATTCACTTGCCTAGGCCTCAATTCACCAACATCCATGTTCTTCATGGCATTTGAAAGTTGAATGCCTCTAACATCATCAAGATTCACATTCTCATCTTGGGAGCGCTTGGTTTCATCAAATTCAACATCATGTACCTCCTCAAGAGTACCACTTGTCAAATTTCAAACTCTATATGCTTTGCTTGTAGTGGAGTAACCAAGTAAGAATCATTCATCACATTTCTTCTCTAACTTGCCCAATCTAGTGCCTTTCTTCAAGATATAGTATTTGCATCCAAAGACCCAAACATATGCAATGTTGGGCTTTCTACCATTCAAGAGCTCATATGGTGTCTTCTCTTTCAATGGGTGACAATAAAGGTGGTTGCTACAATAGCAAGCCATGTTGATTGCTTCTGTCAAAAAGATTGACTAGATATTGCTATATCAATGAGTGTTCTATTCTTCTTCTCAACAATGTCATTTGATTATGGAGTGTAGTTAGCCAAGAATTGATGTCTAATTCTAAATTCATCACATAACTCATCAATTCTAGTGTTCTTAAACTCATTACCATTGTCACTTCTAACTCTTTTGATGGTTGTTTCAAACTCATTATGAATGCCCTTGACAAATAATTTGAAAGTTACAAACACATCACTCTTGTTCACTAGAAAGAATATCCAAGTGTATCTAGTATAGTCATCCACTATCACAAAGCCATATTTGTTTCCACCGATGCTAGTGTATTGTGTTGGCTCAAACAAATCCATATGCAATAACTCAAATGGCTTACTAGTGATCATCATGCTTTTCTTAGGATGGGTGTTTCTAACTTTTTTGTTGGCTTGAAAATTTATCCTTCTCAAACACAACATCCTTCAAGCTTCTAACCAAGTCATGCTTTACCAATATATTTAATTGTTCCATTCCAACATGATCAGACATTCTATGTCATAACCAACCCATACTAGACTTAGTGAACAAGCATGTGACAATAGAGTGTCATTAGTATTGAAATCAACCAAGTATAGATTCTCATATTAAAGCCTTTGAAGATCAACTTAGAGCCATCTACACTATGATCTCTATATCATCTACTCTAAATATGCATTTAAATCCAAGATCACACAATTGAGCCACGGATAGCAAGTTGAAGTTCAAGCTCTCTACTAGTAACACATTAGAAATGCTCACATCATTGGATATTACATTCTTACCAAGCCCTTTGACCCTGCCTTTGCCATTGTCATCAAATGTGATACTACCATAGCCATTACTATAATTGATGTTGGTTGAGTTGAACATTCTTGCATCACCGGTCATGTGTTGAGTGCACCCACTATCAACAACCCAATGCATTCCTCCAGCTTTATAATTGATCAACAAAAGAAGATCAATTGGGTCTTTGGAGGTTAGTAACCATGCTCTTTGGCACCCATATGGCTTTCTTCTTTAAGCCCATCCATGGTGCACCAATGAATTTAGCATGAACACCATTTGTTCCCTCAGTAAGCACATAAAAAGAATCAAGCTTAATTGAGAATACATTAGCTTGTGATTTCTTGTTTATGCATTATTGCTCTATGTGACCAACTTGCTTGCAACTTTTACAATACCGGTCATTGTTCCTCACAAAACTAGTTTTGTGATTAGCAAAGGCGGCCTTACCTTTCTTAGCGATATAGCCCGATCCCTCTTTGTAGAGAGTTGCACTTTGGCTTCCCAAGCATATAAGCAAGCGGTCCTCACCACCATATGCCTTAGCTAAGGTGTGATTGAGCTCTTTTACCTCCTTGAGTGTCTCATTCTCAACTATTAGTGAGGCATCACAAGTGAAACCATCACTACTAGATGAGGTAGAAGTGGAAGTGCTACAAGAAGGGTAGTGGAAACAACAATGATAGGTTTATAGAATGATTCATCAATTATATCACAAGTTAAGCCTTTGTCACATGTTACAACATGATCCTTCTTATTTTGCTCATTAAGCAAAGAGGAATAACCTTTTTAAGTTTTTTGTGAGCCTTGCCAAGCTTCTCATAGGCTTCCTCTAGCCTCTCATGAGATTCATTGAGCTCATCAAAGGCTTGCTTAAGGGCTTTTAGTTTCTTGAGCATGTCTTTGCGTTCTCTTCTCATAATGTCAAAATATTCTTTAGCATCTTCTAACATATCAATTAGTTCATCTTTAGTGGGCTCATCATCATTGTTACTTTCACTTTCACTTTCATTATCATGTTCATCATCACATCGATCGTCACAAGTTTGTACCTTAGTGGGCTCATCATCATTGTCACTTTCACTTTCAAAAGAGTGGAAAAAGAGATAGAGAAGTCCACTATGGATTTATTGAATATAAACATAGCATCACAGGGACCTGGTAGTCATAAGAAAAAAAATTAAGGACTTTTGTTATGTTACAACTAAGGAATTATTCTATATATATTGCTACTTTTGCTTTTCTTTATAAAACTAAGAAATTTCAGGACTCCAGTGTGCATGCTGTCTTCACATTCATTCCAGGACTCATGAATTTATCCACATTGTACATGTCTTGGAATTTTCTGTATATACAAAAATTATGTCATTAGTTGATATCAACAAGAATTGTTATATTTATGAAAACAATTGTGAATTCCTAGAAGTTAGAGCATCTCTAGGAGTTTGGTATAGTTTACTTGCTAAATTAACAGATCTATGTAGCAAGTTAACAAAAGAAATAGCAACCTTAAATTTGGTCCTTTTCCAACAGCCTTCTATGATAGCTTACTAAATGACTTTGCATTGGGAAGCCCGAGCTATTTCTAACCAACCAAGCCTTTTGAGTTTCTTTGTCTCTTATAGCTTTCTCACGTGTGAAAGGTCCTAATGGATAGAGGGGGGTGAATAGCCTATTGAAAATTTCTACAACAACACTTAGCCAAGATGTTAGATAATTAAACAACGAAGCGAGTATTACGCTAGCCTACAAAAATACAAGCCACCTACCACAATTCTAGTCACTATAGTCACTAAGCACACAAAGGCTATGTCACTATACTAAGTTAGTGAGCTCTCAAAGACTAACTAAAGAGCCTCACTAACCACTAGACACGACTCTTGCTTGCCCTCAAAACTAGCTACACTAGAGGACCAAGCTACACTAAAAAATGTAAATACACGAGAAAGATGGAGTGTTATACCGCCGTGTAGAAGAATGAGCCAGTCACCAATGGAGCCAATCAATCACAAAGAATGAATGACAATGAAGACTAATCACCTTGGAATCAAATGATGACACAATGATTTTTTACCGAGGTTCACTTGCTTACCGGCAAGCTAGTCCTCATTGTGTCAATTCACTCACTTGGAGGTTCACGCGCTAATTGGCATCACACGCCAAACCCTCAATAGGGTGCCGCACAACCAATACAAGCTGAGGATCACACAAGCCACGAGCAATCCACTAGAGTATCTTTTGGCTCTCCACCGGAAAAAGGTCAAGAACCCCTCACAATCACCACGATCAGAGCCGGAGACAAGCACCTTCCTCCGCTCGATGATCCTCACTGCACCAAGCTGTCTAGGTGACGGTAACCACCAAGAGTAACAAGCCAAACCCGTAGCGAAACAGGAACACCAAGTGCCTCTAGATGCAAACACTCAAGCAATGCATTTGGATTCACTCCTAACCTCACAATGTGATGAATCAATCGTGGAGATGAGTGAGAGGGCTTTGGCCAAGCTCACAAGGTTGCTATGTCAATGCAAATAGCCAAGAGAGTGAGCTTGAGCCGGCCAAGGGGCTTAAATAAAGAGCCCCATGAATAGAGCCGTTGGGCTCCTCACTGCAACTGATTCGGGACGATCAGACGCCAACGGTCAAAAACTCCTGCGCGACTGAGTTAGTGATGATCGAACACGCCCACGAACGACCTGACCCGCAAGCACCGCGTCAGGTCAGTACACCACCGCGCGTGCTACAACACGCGATTGAACGCACCAATCACAGTGGCTCCCTAGCGTCAGGTCGGTTCCAAAGAGCTCCCGGAGTGCCAAAACCATGACCTGACGCGTCAGGTCTTCACCGCGCTCACTCAGCCGCTTACGTCACCGTACGTCATCGTTGACCGGACTCACCACCAGTGCGTCAGGTCATATTTTAACCCAGCGTCTGGTCACATGACAGACAAAGCCCGAGCATGCCTCCTCACTTTAAAAATGATCGGACTCATAGCCTTGCGTCCGGTCACACCAGGAGCAGCGTTTGGTCACTGTTTTTTCAGTGAAAAACAACTCCTCCACTTCACCAACTTCTCCACCCTTGCTCAAATGTGCCAACCACCAAGTGTATCACCTTATGCACGTGTGTTAGCATATTTTCACAAACATTTTCAAGGGTGTTAGCACTCACTAGAATCTAAATGCATATGCAATGAGGTAGAACATCTAGTGGCACTTTGATAACCGCATTTCGATACGAGTTTCACCCCTCTTAATTGTACGGCTATCGATTCTAAATGTGATCACACTCACTAAGTGTCTCGATCACCAAACCAAAAAGATCCTATCAAGTTTCACTTTTGCCTTGAGCTTTTTGTTTTTCTCTTTTTTCTTTTCCAAGCCCGAGCACTTGATCACCATGGACATCACCACCATGATCTTCATCCATTTGCTCCACCACTTGGAATCTCTACTAATCTATCTCATATACACTTAGAGCACATATGTTAGTAGCTAGGGTTT
Organism: Saccharum hybrid cultivar R570; assembly: GCA_038087645.1. Lineage (NCBI taxonomy): Eukaryota > Viridiplantae > Streptophyta > Magnoliopsida > Poales > Poaceae > Saccharum > Saccharum hybrid cultivar. Next base: position 638,737 of record JAQSUU010000043.1, on the reverse strand, counting down.
CATCAATTCATCAATACCAAACTAGAGTTTTCAACGTGGAACCCTTTATTTTCTTATAATTTACTCATGCGTCCAATTTATCTAATAATCTCTCGAAAACAAACGTCGGATGAGGAGCGGTACCTCTCGGCTTTGGAAACTTATGAGTTTGAGAGGATATTTGATAGCTTTTTATTTTTAAGGAGTTCTTTTACCAAAATGTTGGAGCAGACTTTTTTCCTTTTTTCTAAAGAAATGAAGTCGTTTTACAAAACTGCTGGAGATGCTCTTAAAGGTTCATTCTGTATGCACAAGAATTTGAATCATTTATGTATCTGCAACAAGGTTCAACTTAAGGAAAAGGAAAATTGTCTTCTTGTCAAAGAAGCATACTGCTTATTTCCTAATTCATTTCCTCTGATGTCTGGGAGTACAAGTGTTGCACCTAGATACCTTGCAACAACCACAGCATTTGTGATCTGCCGAAAAAAATGGGAAATGGTGTTCCAAGTATTCAGTCAAATAGAATATGCAAATGTGTAGCTTGTTTTTTTTCCTACACAATCAATTATGCCAAAAAAATTCAAAGTTGCAGGCTAAAACCATTAGATGGCTGATTTTTTGCAAGTAGTATCAGTAACTACATTGTTCAGGTAAAGGTTCAGATATGAAGAACTTGTAAATAATGAAAATGTGGAATTACTTACTTGGACTTGATTTGGTCCAGCAAGGTTTAACTTCCTCTTTAGCGTCCATCAAGGTCCTCCACTCCAGCTGTATTGCACTGTTCATTTCAGCATTGTTGTCAAGCTTCATTGTGTTCGACTTCGAACCAGTTGCCTCCAAGCCCTGCTCCTGCAAGCATGGATTTTGGTTATGGCATGACTGAATCAGTTGATTTTTTTTTAAAAAAACTTTGCAATAATCTGGATCCTTTCCAAGACTGCTTAATAATTCAGTGGTTTAACATACAAGATGCAGCCGGTTAGTTCAGGATACCAGTTTGTTCTTCTGATGGAGAGACCGAAGCTATCTCAAATTTTAAGATGTGCTTGATGACAGTGATTGTTTGCAATAAAGAAATTTAAGAATAGTGACTGACCCTTAGGCCAGTCTCAGTGAGGAGTTTTATAGCGTTGTTTCTAATACTGCCATGTCACATGAAATGAAATGAAACTTAGATGAAACACCCACTCACAATAGAGAGTTTCATTCTATGGTTTCAGAGGTATTTAATTTCAAGACTCGTAGAGAGTTGGTAATTATGCCGAGTATTTCTTCTCTCTCTTCTTAAATACACTGCAATATCATTAAAAATGCCTATATGACAACCTATTTAATGCAAATGAAACTCATGTGAAACTCCACTGAGACTGACCTTAGAGGGCAACATGACCTCGAGGCTGCCAATTTGGAACCTACCACAGGGAGCCTATTAATTTTGGAAAATGGGGAAAGAATTTGTAACCCAATCTACATACTCCCTCCGCCCATAATATCTGTTCTTTTAGGTTTCCATGCCACAAGTTTGACTCGATTTGTAGAAAATACGTGCAATATTTGTATCTTAAAATAAATTTATTAAAAAACTAGATTCAAAGATCTTTCCAATGATACTAATCATATACCATAGATATTAATATTTTTTAATATATATTTTGCCAAAATTGTTTCTCGGGAAGCGGAAACTACAGATATTTTAGAACGTAGGGAGTACATGATTGTGGAGGAGGCTACGCAGCCTTGTTTTGCAGATCCAAACTGAAACATTCTGCAGGTGAGTTCCATATCTCAACGCCTGATCGAGGAAGAACAGCTTACTTGCATGGAAGCATAAATCTAAATTTTGAACGGTAGCTCTGAAGAAAAAAAGAAATAGCAACATCAAGACCTTTTGTTCTTCGGTAAGCCTTGGGAGCTTCAGGTAGGGTAAGAAAAAATGACAATCAAACTAATTTTTTTATATTACATTAGTTTTCAAGAAAAAAACATAAATCTAAATTTTAGTTACAGGAGCTCTGAAGAAAAAAAAAGAATAAATAGCAACATCAAGACCTTTTGTTCTTCGGCGAGATTAGGATTCGAAGGCATGATGAGGAGCTTCTGTTCTTGTTAAGCTCGGCGAAATCAGGATTCGAGTGTGAGATGAGGAGCTTCTTGACTTGTACCGCTTGGCAGGAATAGGGTTCGAAGTCTGCGTATAAATAGGAATAAATTGAAGAAATATGTGTCCAACGTGGAGTACATGTCCAACTTACCATGGATTCTTTTCCCGATCCGAGCCGTCGTCTTCGTTCCATTGGATACCGATTGTACCCTAGAATTCCGATTTCGATTTGCTGATGAAGCGTCGTCAGCGGCGTCGGCTTCTCGGAAGGACGCGGCGACAGCGGCGCTGCACGTTGGACTGATGCCGCGACGGTGCTGCGCGCTGAAACGAAGCAACGGCGACGCGGGGAGATGAGCCCGACGCCATGAACGTGGCCACCGTGGCGGGCTAGGAGACGAGCCCGATGCAATGAACGACGGCCACAGCGGCGACGCCTGCTTCTCGGAAGAACGCGGTGGCGGCGGTGACGCTACACGCTGGATCGAGGCAGCGGCGGCGCCGGGAGATGAGCAGACGATGCAGCAGCGGCGTGGGAGGCGAGCGAGCGAGTGGAGCTGGAAGACCGGCGACGTGGGAAGACAAGCGAGCGGCGGCACTGGAAGATGAGCGTGCAAGGAATTCTTTCTTTTTTTTAAACAACAGTGATTCAACTTGGGCTAAGGCCAGCAGGCACGACCGAGTGGGCCGACTGTTGGGCCTGTATGAATGGGCTGGACAAAAAAAATCGAAAATTTTATTCCTTTATTGTTAGGGAAAGATTTTCGTTCCAAAACTTACCTTTTGACCCGTGAAAAGGCCGGCATGCTGCGGACATGCTTCTACACTGAGGCTGTGTTTAGTATCTTCCAACTTTCTGGCACTATATAAAAAGAAGATTCTCCGTCATATCCAGTGGCGGATGTGGGATGCGGGATAAGGGGGGGCTAAAACAACAGAGATGTTGATTTGCACGAAGATTTAACGGTGAAATCAAGTTTTTGCTACAGTAATTAGCATTGAAATCAAGAAATTAGGGGGGGCTGGAGCCCCCCCAGCCCCCCCTTTGGATCCGCCACTGGTCATATCAAACTTACAGTACATGTATGACCTAAATGTAGACGAAATCAAAAACTAATTGCACAGTTTGGTTGTACTTTGCGAGACAAACGTTTTGAGCCTAATTAGTCAACGATTAGATAATTATTACCAAATACAAACGAAATGCTACAGTAACACTCCAGTAAATTTGACACTCCCAACTTTAGAACACGGCCTGAGAGGCGTTCTTGTTTTTCGTTGGTCATTCAGTAACGTCCGGAACGCAGACGCTGAGACGCATGGATCACGCGGCTCTCATCTACGGAGTAGACTGGGATCATAGCCACAGCCCACAGCCAGCTGCCCAGGCCCCAGCTGATCTGAGAGCCGCGAATGGAGCGACACGTCACACGAGCGCATGTGCCCCGACGCCGAGGATACGGGATTCGGTGGTAGGTGGCACACTCCTCCCTAGAAGTGGCAGCCGGCTGTGCCTCAGCTCGTGAGTGCTATCCGCACTCGTCCTCTATATTCATTCTTTAAAAGAAATATTTCGTTCTATTCATTACAAAATATATAATTTTTTCGTATCTATCTATCATCTATATCATCCTCTATCTACTGTAGGATCCACTTGTCACTTTATCTGAATATATACATGTGACATCTTTTTTTAAAGTATTTATTAAAATAAATTTAATGGTATAATTGAAATTTAATTTGATTTTTTTATTTGAGAGTTATAACAATTTTTTTTCATAGTCGAAACGGTAGAGCCCGCGCTGGATACTCCTTTCTCCCTCCTGCTCTCTCACGCGCGCACGTGGGCAGCAGCATCACGGACCCGCATTGGATAGCGTAGTGTTCTCTCTCACGCCTGATATAGCGGATGAAGTTGGTTTACAGGTCACTACAGCGGACCCGCTGAAGCACGTTGGGTGCGGACCCGGTGCGAGCAGTCTGAAGCCTGCAGCCTGCGCGTACTACTCCCCGCCACTCGCAAGTGGGCCCACGTCCGGGCCCCTGTACCGTCACGCAGGTGGCGGACCGCACAAGCGGAAGCGGAGACGCTGACGCATCTCTGAGCCTGGCGCCGATTCCTATATAACCAGCGCCGCTACTTTCCGGGTCCTTCGCTGTTGAAAGAAGAGCCCGATCCGCTTCTCCACGCCAGCCAAACCCGGTAAGGCCGCCGCCGCTTCCCGAATGGCCTCGACATCCTCCTCCTCCTCCTTGCCTCAGCCGGCGGCGGCGGCGGCCGCAGCAGCGTCGCCCGGGGCGGCTTCCCCGTCCGAGGAGCGCAGCGCAGGCGGAGGCGGAGGCGGCCGCCCCCCCGTCCCGCCGTACGTCAAGGCGGCGGCGGGGTCCCTGGGCGGCGTCATGGAGGCGTGCTGCCTGCAGCCCATCGACGTCGTCAAGACGCGGCTGCAGCTCGACCGCGCGGGGGCGTACCGGGGCATCGCGCACTGCGGCGCCACCGTGGCCCGCGCCGAGGGCGTGCGCGCGCTCTGGAAGGGGCTCACGCCCTTCGCCACGCACCTCACGCTCAAGTACGCGCTGCGCCTCGGCTCCAACGCAGTGCTGCAGTCTGCGTTCAAGGACCCCACCACGGGCAAGGTCTCCGCGCACGGCCGCCTCGCCTCCGGCTTCGGCGCTGGCGTCATCGAGGCGCTCCTCATCGTCACCCCCTTCGAGGCAAGATTGAACATCCCTCTGTTCCTGAGTCGCTCTTGAACTCTCTTGCCCTGGCTGCGCTGCTGTGCATCATATAGCTTACACTGATCGCACAAGAACCGTTTGCCGTTTAGAAACAAATCGTTTATACTCTACTGGATCTTTCCGAGAAAATGGCTATTACAGGTCTCCAATCGTGATGGCTTCTTCGTATTAGGACTCCAAATAATTGTTTCTCATAAATAGGACTCTAAATAATATTTATAAGCTCTAATGACATTTTGATACATTTAACCATGTTTTAAATCCTGAATACATGTATTTAGCTATGGCATTGACTCTTTTGTCCTTGGGCTTTATTAACGTGTACTGCTGGTCTGCTGCCTGACGTGTACGTGAACCCTTTTTTAAAAAAAAACGTGTACGTCAGCTAGCATGGCTTCCAGCTTGGTCGTACACTCGTACATGGCTGAAGCCGCTACCAGCTTGGTCGTACGTGACATGGCTGGCTGGCCGGCCGCCGCCTGACCATGGCTGACCATGTTCAGTTTCCTTAAAAAAAAACTCCATCATGTACAGTATTCTATGCAAAATAAATGGGTAAAAGATGATCCAAACAATGGATAAAACCATAAATTTTAGCACAAATATGATTCTAACAATTACAAGTTCATCTCACAAGACAATAATTTAGTTCCAAACAAGATCAAAGTCATAGGAAATAATTCATGAGTTCACATCTCATCACAACTAAAATGCTCCATCATCCAAGGTTTAGCTTCCTCCTTTTTGGGGTCATCTTTTTTGGTGGCACCGGGGTAGACATCCTCACGGGGCTAGATTTGTCAGTTTGTGAAGATGTGCTCTTTGCAAATAGCGTCGCTAGCATGCTGCACACAAGTATGATTGGCAATTAGATGTGTATATAAAATAATTATTGTGTACAGTCAACGTGTTAATATTGCTTACCTTCTAGTGACCCTTCCTGGACTATCCCGTAGGATTTCCTCCCTGGTTGGCCTCTGTGGGGTGCTAGGTTCTGCCGTTCTTTCTTTTGTGACATTCTTCCTAGGTTGCCTACGCTCCCTACAAGTGATGAAATAAATTAATATTGGCATTTGTATTCAAGTTTGTTGATAAAGAAAATCATCAATTACCCCTTTTTGGCGGTCCCATTGAATGGGCACTTGGGACTAGCTTGACTATGGCCTTTTCCTCCGCATCTTTTATAAGTCATAGGTCCTCTGATCATCTTTTGTCCCTTTGCATTTGTTGGAACAATTTCCTTGTCACCTTCACCCTCATCCCATCGCTTGTCACCTTCATCCTCATTGGTAGATTTTCCTTTCTTCTTGTGTCCACCTTCAACCCATCCCTTGATTCTTAGTTTTCTCATTCTTCTAGCAGATAATTTAGTCAGAGGTGCACCAACACCAAATGGTAGGTCGACATGTGGCCACTGTGTTTTATCTGTCATTGGCTCATTCTCTCTAACATAAGCAGCCCTAAATCTATTCACAGAGTAGTACTCATGCACAAACTGTTCTAGATCCACCCCTCTTTTGCAGGTTACATAGGTTAGTACATGTTGACATGGCTTACCAGTGTGCTGCCATTCTTGACAAGTACATGTTTGCTCCTGTAATTTGATAATATGCCTTATAGAAACAGCTCCGTTATGGTCCCACACCTCTGCACTAAAGTTTGAACATGTTACCACTTTCAAGTGTCCCAAACCTCTAGTGTTTGCCCTCAGCTGAACTATAATAGCTGGGAGTATCCTGCCTGCAGGTAACCTGTGTGCAATAGTTCTTCTCTTGTTCCACAGAACCATGATCATTTCTCTTATCTTATCAGCAAGGTCAGCAACCGGTAAGTCCTTATGGTCTCTAATCCAGTTGTTAAAGGACTCAGCAATGTTACTAGTTATATAGTCACACTTAATTTCTGGATTACAACCACACCTGTACCATAGTAAGTTATGATGGTCACGTAACCATTGCACAGCTGCAGGTGATTGACTTAGTATTTTTGCAATATTGTCATAGAAAATCTCCTCTGTGTAAGCCCTTGCAGCAGGATATATCTGGCCAAACCCTCTAAATCTCTTCTTGAAGTTTCTGACCATATGATAAAAGCATTACCTTTGCTCTGCATTGGGGAAAACATTCTTCACTGCATTTTCCAAACCCTTGCAGGCATCAGAACAAATAGCAAGGAGTGGAAGATCTCCTATAGCTTTCTTTAATTGTTCCATGAACCAAGTCCAGTTGGCTGTTGTTTCCTGAGCTATGAACCCATAAGCGACTGGATACATCCAATTGTGACCATCAACTGCTACTGCTGCAGCCAAATGACCATTCCACCTCCCATTTAGTGCTGTAGCGTCTATGCTCAAATGAGGCCTACAGCCTTCCATGAATCCATCAATGCATGGTTTTAGGGCATAGAAAAAACGGTGGAAATATATCTCACAATCTACCTCAAGAACATCAATCTCAACGACACTCCCAGGACTCCGCTTCATCACATCGGCCTTACACCTAAACAATAGCTCAAAGCTATCTGACCATTTCCCATAAACCTCTTCAAGAGCTCGACGTTTACCCCGACAAACAGTGTCATATCCAATTGTACACTTATGCAGAGTTCCTTGTTTCCTATGTTTGGTTCAACTCGAAGGATATCCATAGCTCTGTCAGCTACCCACTTGCAACTTGGAGTTGTAACCTCCATCCTCTGGCTAGAAACACATTCGTGTTTATCAAATAATACGGTTACCTATAAAAACAAAAAAATATTAAATTTCATAACAAGATGAATGAATGAATTAAGTGATACAAAAAAAATATTTTACCTCCACAGTGGAGCTGCCACGCAGTTTAGAACCATTTATCCTCCAAGGACAAGGACCCGTTGATTCATCACCAGACCTGCAAAAACCCATATACTTCTCCGTAGTTGACTTCTCTACTCCTAACCAGAACTCCTTGATGGCATATGTCCGCACTGCCAGCTTGAACTCTTCCATTGTTGGGTACTGTGTCCCAACCACCATTGATGGGTTGTTCTTATCATATGAAATAACAATCTCACCCGGTACGGCATCATTAGTAGGAATGGCAGCACCATCAATATCTTCCTCAAACTCTTGTTCATCCATTTGGCGAACAAACCCTTGCCTAGGTACATTTGTTGTGCCCTCATCCGTGAAGCCCAAAAGCTAACACATCTGACTCTCGCTCATAAGCTCAATTCGACCCTCATCATCATGTGTCTCCTCAATTCCTAATGTTGCCCAATCAACTATTTTAGTATTGACCTCATCATCTACTTGGGACCTATAAAAAGGGAGTAATAATCATTAACGGAGGACTATTGACATGGAAAAAATAATAATCACTAGTCATTTTTACTATCTCATACAAAACTGTACTAGTACATGGCAGCAATGAGATCTCGTACAGCAATAAGCAATGTAGATTATTATTTTGCAATGAAAAAATAATAATCACTAGTCATTTTTACTGTCTCATACAAAATTGTACTAGTACATGGCAGCAATGAGATCTCGTACAGCAATAAGCAATGTAAATTTTACATGTTCTATTGACATGGAAAAAATAATAATCACTAGTCATTTTTACTGTCTCATACAAAACTGTACTAGTACATGGCAGCAATGAGATCTCGTACAGCAATAAGCAATGAGATCTTGTACAATGTAGATTATTAACGGAGGGCTATGAAGTGCCATGAGGGCAATGGAGATCAGTACCTTTGCACATCCATCACTGGAAGATTGTACTCTATTGCCAGATGATGAATAGTGGGCAGCAAGGACCTAGCTAGGGCCAGGGCATCAGCAGCCGCCATGGTCGGCCCTCCACTAGCCGCCGTGGCCGGCTCTCCACCACCCGCCATGGCCGGCCCTCCACCACCCGCCATGGCCGCCATGGCCGGCCCTCCACAAGCCGCCATGGCCGGCCCTCCACCAGCCGTCGTGGCCGGCTCTCCACCCGACCCTCCAGGGTCCATGGCCGAGGGAAGGCAGCAGGGCCGAGGGAAGGAAGAAGCAGGTCCGTCGCCGTCCATGGCCGAGGGGAGGAAGGGCGGAGGATCACCGTCCATGGCTGCGGGGAGGAAGAGGACGGCGACGGGAGTCCTGACGGCGGCGCGAGTAGACGAGGAGACGGAGATTCGAAGAATCACGTACGAGAGATTAGGGGTACGGGAGATGAATCGTTACATTCTCTCGTACAGTCACATATACAAGGGCAATAAGGTCATATACGAAAATACATGTATTTGGAAGATGAGAAAAAATGGTTAATATTATCAGAATGTCATTAGAGCTTACAAACAATGTTTAGAGTCCTATTTGGGAGAAACAAATGTTTGGAGTCCTATTAGGGAGAAGCCACAACGATAGGAGTCCTATAATAGCAATTTTCTCTATGTTTCCTGTTGAATAAACAACTTGCTTCCTTTTATCTGAAAAAAAATACCAACGTGAGAGAGCTTACGTTCAAAACCGATGTAAAAGCGGCATCTTTACTGTATACTCCCTCCGTCCCAAAAAAGCAGGTAAATCTCGGTTCCCGAGGAGTCAAAGAATCTTTAAGTTTGACCAAGTTTATAGATGATATTGTTAGGCAATAGAATATGCCGTCTGTGGATATCCTAACTGCTATAGATAGCAGATGTAAATCAGGGATTAGTTACTATAGATAGCGTCTGTGGATATCCTAGCTGCTATAGATAGCAGATGTAAATCAAGGAAATTATCCTTGCCTTGTACAGCAAGGCCAGCCGGCCCTATATAACAGAAGGCGCCCCCTCCCATTGAGGTGTGGCCAATTGCCCCCTAATCTGATTATCTACATGGTATCAGCAGTCCGGGTCCCGATCCCAATCTAATCTCGCGACCCTCTACCCCAGCGCCGCCCCCTTCCTCCTTCCTTCCCCATGGGAACCGCATCGGACCTCCTCTCTGCCACTAGCGGCGCCCTTGGGACCGATTCTGCTCCCGTGATCTGCCCCTTCGCCACCATCAACATCAAGCTCCACGTCCCCATGACCCTCGAGTTGAAGCCCTCCAACTTCACCAAGTGGTCCACGGCGTTCCAGGCCACGTGTGGGAAGTTCGGGCTGCTGCATCATCTCGCCGCCGCCTCCACCTCGCGCCCCACCGACGAGGCCTGGACACAGGCTGACTTCTGCGTCCGCGGATGGATGTACAGCACCGTCTCCGACGCCGTCCTCAACCTCGCCATGACCGACAACACGCAGACGGCGAGCGCTCTTTGGACGGCCATCGGCGGGGTGTTCCAGGCAAACAAAGCTCCTCGCGCCATCTTCCTGAATCACGAGTTTCACTCGATGACTCAGGGGGACCTGTCCATCGACGCTTACTGCGTTCGCATGAAGGAGAAGGCCGACGAACTGCGCGACGTCGGGCAGCCCGTATCTGAGCCCAACCTCGTCCTCAACCTCCTGCGCGGACTCAACGAGGTCTACGCCGGCGTCGCCGACAACATCGCCGGACAGCAGCCCCTCACCCTCGCCACCGCACGTCATCAGCTCCTCCTCAAGGAGCTGCGGCTGCAACACGACGAAAAGACGCGTGCTGCCACCGCCCTCCTGGCTGCTGCCTCCTCTAATGGCGGTTTCCAGCACCAGCAGCAGCAGGGTGGGCGGCGCCCTAACACCAAAAAGGGCGTCCAGCAGCCCTTCCCCAACTCCTCTGGCGGCTTCACCACCAAACGCGTTCCCTGGGGTTTCAATCCCTGGACCGGCGAACGTGTCGCCCCTGGAGAGCGCGTCACCCCTCCTGGACAGCGCCGCCAGGGCGGTTCTGGCGCTCCTGGAGGTCCGGCTGGGCGCAACCAGAGCATCCTCGGGCCTTCCCCGCAGGCCCACACCGCCTTCGCTCCACTCCAGCCGTCCTCCAGCAGCTCCAACACCTCCACCAGCACCTGGGATGCAGCCGGCCTCATCGCTGCCCTGCAGAACATGCAACTGCAGGGCAACTCGCCCTGGGTCGTTGACTCCGGTGCCTCTACGCACATGATGTCCTCGGATGGTATGCTTACCCAACGCCTTCCCCCCTCCATCTCCTCAATAACAGTAGGTAATGGCACTAGTATTCCTGTTACGTCTAGAGGTCATTCCATCCTTCCTACACCTACAACAAATTTCGCTCTTAATAATATTCTTGTCGCACCATCCATAGTCCGAAACCTGTTATCCGTTCGCCAATTCACTCGCGACAATAGTTGTTCCTTTGAATTTGACGCCCATGGTTTTTCTGTTAAGGATCTCAGGACGGGACGCATGATTCTCCGTTGTAACTGCGACGGGGACCTATACACCATGCCTGCCTCCACACCTGGCACCACACCTCATGCTCTCCTGGCTGCTTCGTCGACTCTGTGGCATCAACGTCTCGGTCATCCAGCCCCCGCTGCATTAGAGCGTCTTAACAAACTTCATGCTGTTTCCTGTAATAAAGTAGACCACTCGCTATGTCACTCATGTCAGATAGGCAAGCATACGCGTCTACCCTTCAGTTCTTCGCATTCCATAACTCATGCACCTTTTGAACTTGTTCACTGTGATGTATGGACTTCCCCCATCGATAGTCTGTCTGGTTTTTCATATTACTTGGTCTGTTTGGATGATTTCACTCACTACTGTTGGGTTTTTCCGCTTCGGAAAAAATCTGATGTCCACCAACACTTAGTTGAGCTTGCTGCCCTTGCCAAAACACAATTCAGCCTCCCCGTAAAATGTTTTCAGGCTGATAACGGCACTGAATTCGTAAACACCGCCACCATCAAATTCCTCGCTGCCCAAGGTACTCACCTTCGCCTCTCCTGCCCCTACACATCACCCCAAAATGGCAAGGCTGAACGCATCATCCGCACCCTCAACAATTCCATTCGTACCATGCTCCTCCATGCCTCCCTGCCGCCCACATATTGGGCCGAGGGGCTCATGACAGCCTGCTACCTCCATAATAGGCGCCCATCCTCCTCCATTCAGCATGACATTCCCTACACTCGTCTGCATAACCAGCCGCCAACCTATAGCCATCTGCGTGTTTTTGGGTGCCTCTGTTACCCCAACATGCAAGCAACCTCCAAACATAAGCTCGCCCCTCGCTCCACGGCATGCGTCTTCCTAGGATATCCCCCCTCGCACAAAGGTTACCGCTGCCTTGACCTATCGACCCGTCGCATCATCATCTCCCGCCATGTTACATTTGACGAGACCACCTTTCCCTTTGCAGCCACCTCAGCCGCCTCACCCTCCTTCGCTTCCTTAGATTTCCTCCTCGACGACGATATGGTTTCGGTGCCTTGTCCTACTGTTGTTGCAGGTGGGATTCCATCCTCGACGCCCGTGGTCGCTCCATCCCACTCGGATGTTGAGCAGCCGCCCTCAGATGCTGCGGCCTCACACGGATCACCTTCTTCGACACCGGGCGGGCGTGGTCCCGTGCCCCCGCCTGGACCCAGCGTGGTTCCCTTCCCACGAGTCTACGTCCGCCGCTCCCATCCGGCGTCTACGTCCGAGCCGGCAGCTGCCCCAGCAGCCCCTGTGGCTCATGACGCCTCGTCGCCACCTCCGGTACCCACATCGGCACCAGCGGCATCTCCCGCTCCTTCACCGCCACCACCGCCACCGCCACCACCGCCGCGCGCCACTCGCACCATGACGGGTGCCATTCCTCGCGTCAGCTATGAAGGGCTGGCGGCCACGACGTCATCCTCCCCGTCGCCGGTTCCGACGAACTACCGCAGTGCGCTGGCCGACGCCAACTGGCGTACCGCGATGATGGATGAGTACCAGGCCCTCGTCGACAACAACACCTGGCAGCTCGTTCCGCGGCCCCCTTGGAGCCAACGTCGTGACGGGGAAGTGGATCTTCCGGCACAAGTTTCATGCCGATGGGTCCCTCGCCCGCCACAAGGCTCGCTGGGTTGTTCGCGGCTTCTCCCAGCGCGAGGGTGTCGACTACGATGAGACCTTCAGCCCGGTTGTCAAACCGGCCACCATTCGGTCCGTACTCTGCATCGCCGCGTCCCGCGCCTGGCCCATTCACCAGCTGGACGTGAAGAACGCCTTTCTTCACGGCCACCTCGAGGAGACCGTCTACTGCCAGCAGCCGCCAGGATTCATCGACCCTGGCGCCCCAGATCATGTCTGCCGCCTGCAGAAGTCCCTGTATGGACTGAAGCAGGCTCCACGGGCCTGGTACCAGCGCTTCGCCACCTTCGTCCGGAAGCTCGGCTTTGTCGCCTCCACCTCCGACACGTCCCTTTTCATTTTACGAGAGGGGACGAGTCTCGCCTACCTACTACTGTACGTCGACGACATCGTTCTCACCGCCTCGTCCTCGGCCCTCCTGCAGCGCCTCATGACTCGGCTGAGCTCTGAGTTCGCCATGACGGATCTTGGCACTCTTCACCACTTCCTCGGCATCGCTGTCACGCGCTCCTCCGATGGTCTCTTCCTCTCCCAGCGACAGTACGCTGTCGAGCTTCTTCAGCGCGCGGGCATGGCTGAGTGTCATCCGACATCGACACCTGTTGACACTCACGCCAAGCTATCCGCGACCGACGAGGATCTACTGTCAGACAAGGACGCATCTGAGTACAGGAGCTTGGCGGGAGCTCTCCAGTACCTGACGCTGACTCGTCCTGATCTGGCATATGCTGTTCAGCAGGTGTGCCTCTTCATGCACGCCCCACGCGAGCCTCACCGTGCGCTCATCAAGCGCATCCTACGCTTCGTCCAGGGGACCCTCTCCTCGGGTCTTCACATTGGCACCGGGTCTGTCGACAAACTGACTGCCTACTCTGACGCTGACTGGGCAGGCTGCCCAGACTCTCGACGATCCACCTCCGGCTTCTGCGTCTATCTCGGCGACACTCTGGTTTCCTGGTCCTCCAAGCGCCAGACCACAGTGTCCCGCTCCAGCGCCGAGGCCGAGTATCGGGCTGTGGCTCACGTTGTGGCTGAGTGCTGCTGGCTTCGACAGTTACTCCAGGAGCTCCATATCCAGCTGCCCTCCGCCACCGTTGTCTTCTGCGACAATGTCAGCGCCGTCTACATGACGACCAACCCCGTCCACCACAAGCGAACGAAGCACATCGAGATCGACATTCACTTCGTCCGCGAAAAGGTGGCCCTTGGTGAGATTCGGGTTCTCCATGTGCCTTCTTCTCACCAGTTCGCCGACATCATGACTAAAGGGCTTCCGACAGCACTCTTTCGAGAATTCCGATCCAGCCTTTGCGTCCGGGAGCCTCCCGCTGCGACTGCGGGCGGGTGTTAGGCAATAGAATATGCCGTCTGTGGATATCCTAACTGCTATAGATAGCAGATGTAAATCAGGGATTAGTTACTATAGATAGCGTCTGTGGATATCCTAGCTGCTATAGATAGCAGATGTAAATCAAGGAAATTATCCTTGCCTTGTACAGCAAGGCCAGCCGGCCCTATATAACAGAAGGCGCCCCCTCCCATTGAGGTGTGGCCAATTGCCCCCTAATCTGATTATCTACAGATATTATCTACATTTTAATCTGTAATTAGGTTTATTATGAAACTATATTTCATAACTAATCCAATTATACTCATTACACATCATAAATATCAATATGTTTTTATTTGTATTTAGTCAAAGTTAAGAATCTTTGAGAGGGTTACATTTTTTTTTTGGGACGGAGGTAGTAGAAAAAGAATGGTTTATAATTGTTTATTCTTGTCTCGGAGTGGTGTTGGATGCATTTTTGCCAGCTTGGGATTAAAGAAATGACAGCTATGTACTTTGCAGCCAAATTGGAGTTTGCTAGAACCACGACCAAGGCAGTGATTGAGCAATTGGGACATTAAAAAAATGAGCAATTGGGAAATACTGTATGTTAAAACCCTGATGTAGTCAAACACATTTGGCCAAGAAGATGCTGTCAATCACCTGTTTCTCCTTTAGTGTTAACTTGATTATGACTGATGAAGTGATTTATTTGTTTTCTTATCATAGTCATGTTGCCCTTCTGTTCAATGGAAACACTATTATTGTTAAATTATTACCTCTCTGGCCCTTGCTAACATACACCATAGTTTTGCTTAACATGACAAAAGCAGGGTCATCTATCTATGTAAGGAAAACAAAGGCTAGATACAAAGGGGAGCAATGGGATAGTACTAGGATCGCAATTTTGTATGCTTCAGTTTGAACTAACATGCTCTGTTCTAGTCATGGATCAGGAGCTTAATAACAAACTTCAACTTCACAACTGCATTTTGCCATTTTGAATATTGCTTCAGTTTGAACTAACATGCTCTGTTCTAGTCATGGATCAGGAGCTTAATAACAAACTTCAACTTCACAACTGCATTTTGCCATTTTGAATACCAATTTGGAACTTACTGTTTAGTTCTTATGTTGTCCCAAGCTGCCAAGCGGGTATAGATAATGTCCAGCTTGTCCCTCTTCACAGTGATACTTTATCGCGACATGGAATGATTAAGGAGTACCTAATAATTAGAGATTTCTGGAAAAACACATTGTATTTCTTTTGTCATAAAATTGATCTTCCTTATTGTTGACTGGATGTACGATGTTCTGTGAAACATTTACACCAGTGCCATCTGGAAATGGAATCACCCCAAGCCAAATGAGCATTGTGTGTATTTCCATATTCTTTGAGGTGGTCAGGATCTATAACCAGTAATATGCTTACAGTTTGCATAAACTTCAGAAGCTTTTCGTGTGTTTTGTTGTCCCACTTGTGGGAGGCAAGCAATTTTCATTTTTATGAGTGACGCTCTGCTTAATACAAAATAGCGAGAATTTTGTAACATGTATTGTTTGTCATGGATGCAGGTGGTAAAGATTAGATTGCAACAACAAAAAGGGCTAAGCCCAGACTTGCTCAGATATAAAGGTCCCATACACTGCGCAAGAACTATAGTTCGAGAGGAAGGCATATTTGGTCTTTGGTCTGGAGCATTACCAACTGTCATGCGCAATGGCACAAATCAAGCGGCAATGTTCTCAGCCAAGAACACATTTGATATTGTTCTATGGAAGAAGCATGAAGGGGACGGGAAGGTGCTCCTGCCATGGCAATCCATGATCTCTGGATTCCTTGCGGGAACCGCAGGCCCTGTCTGCACAGGACCCTTCGATGTCGTGAAGACTAGGTTGATGGCTCAAGGGAGAACTGGTGACATCAAGTACAAAGGCATGGTCCACGCGATACGTACAATATATGGCGAAGAGGGCTTGCGAGCCCTGTGGAAAGGCTTGCTTCCCCGGCTCATGAGGATTCCACCTGGACAGGCTATAATGTGGGCAGTGGCTGATCAGGTGATGGGCCTCTATGAGCGAACTTATCTGCAGCCAGTTCATGTTTGACCATCCTACTTCAGTGCTGCACTGAAATTTTTTGGTTGGTTCTCATGATTTTGAATCGGTGGTTAGGCGTGGAAGGCGTCCATTAAGTGTAAACTGTTCCAGTGCCTGGGTATTCATTTGTTCGTTGCCTAGAGTTGGGTATTATTGATCGAGGCAATGAACTCTTGTACTATTTTGTTGTCAATAACGATGAAACTCCATTTTTTTGGACGGAGATGGAATATTTCCGTTTTTGGTCTATTATGGTTGTTAAACTGCATCAGCATTAGTGTGTCGATGATGATTAAATCTTTTTTTTTGAGGGGATGATGATGATTAAATCTATGTTCATCTGAAAAGCTGAAGGTCCTTTTATGCCCGGCGAGGCTGTGGGATGGATGATGATGATAATTTGTACCCGGGCCAGAAGTGATAGTACACTGTTCGTCCTGCTACTTGTGCAATTTTTTTTCCCAGTACCAACCTCTTTTTCAATCAAGAGAATGAAAAAAAAGGCACCAGGCAGTACATGAATACGGCCCTCTGGAACATAGGATTTTCGAAGGAATCACTGAATCATGTAACCTTTGGAACATAGGATTTTACAGGAATCATATAGTGATTCTGTATGAATCGGTTCTAATCGCAAGAAAAACTCAAGAATCAAGAAAATTATCTTCCATTCATGCAATAATTTTAGGGTTATTTTGATCCATACTATTATAATTTTCGTATTTCTGAAATATACCACTACTATACGTTTATTTAGAAACTTGCCATTATATTCCTTCGAGTCTTGCCATTTTATACGTCTGATCCAGCCTTAGGCCCATCTGTAGGTCTGTGTACTTTTGTATGTTCAGTTAGGCTATCCGCACTCGTCGTACTCTAAATTCATCATCTAAAAAGAATATTCCGTCCTGGTCATCGAGATTTCATCCTCTATATCAATTTTTCCCGCATCCATTCATACTCTATATCATCCTCTATTCCTTGTGGAGTCCACTTGTCAGTTTTCTTTAATAATAATAAAACCACCGCCGTCCACTCCCTTCCCAATCTCTCTCTCCCTTCCTCCCTCCCGAGCGCCGCTCCCTCCTCAGCCCTCCCTCCCCGGCGGTTGCGGCGCCCCTCCCCTCCCTCCCCGGCCCTCCCTCCCCGGCGCTTCCCCGGCCGACGTGAGTGCGGGCGGGCGCGCGGCTCCCGACGGCGGGGCTCACCGGCGCGCGAGCGGATCTCGACGGGCGGGCGCTCGGGCGGATCCCGACGGCGGGGCTCACCGGCGCGCGCGCGGGTGGATCCCGACGGGCGGGCGCGCGGATCCCGACGACGGGGCTCACCGGCGCGCGCGCGGGTGGATCCCGACGGGCGGGCGCGCGGATCCCGACGGCGGGGCTCACCGACGCGAGCGCGGGCGGATCCCGACGGCGGGGCTCACCGGCACGCGCGCGGGCGGATCCCAACGGCGGGGCTCACCGGCGCGCGCGCGGGCGGATCCTCCGAGCAGGCTCCTCCTCCGCCGGCCATCCGTCGGGATCCTCCGAGCAGGCGAGCGCGACGATGCAGCTCCTCCGCCGCCGCCGCGGGGCGCAGCTCCTCCTCCGCCGGCCATCCCCTTCTCTCTCCCCCTTCCTGCTCATGGCGCGGACGAACGGGCGCGCGGGTCCCACACCACGCTGGCCGATAGCGGACGTTTGGGAAGCACACTATTCCTGGCGGACGCGAGCTCGTCCGCTTGGGTAGCAGACGCTTCCTAGTATCGCGCTGCGGCACTTCGGTCCGCTATCCGGTCCTCCAGTACGGGGATAGCGCACCCGGTGCGGACAACCTTATACTCCTGAGCGCATGGATAAGGTACTTGTGCTCTGTTCTCGCCGCCGCCGAGTCTCGGCTCTGCTCGCCGCTGCCGCCATCAGCCATCCGTTGCCACCTCCACCTCCTCTCGGCTTTGGTCATCGGCGTCCATCCTCCGTTGCCGCCGGCGCAGTGTCTCGGCGCTTCTCGTCGCAGCCCGCGTCTGGGCGCTGCACGCAGCCGGCTGTGGGCATCGCCACCTGCCATTGACGCCTCCACCATCTTGATGTATGATGCTGAGGGAAAGTCCGATGAAGGGAGCTGCAGGTTCGAGCTCGAGAACAAATTGGGCAGAGGTGAACGAATATTGTACTGGCTACTGCTGCCTTCAGTTACCGATAGCTGGTAGCTTGCATTTCAGTGGCTGCAGCAGATGATGAGAAACTGAAAGTAACTAACTGTTGAATCCATTGCACGCAATAACAACTGCAGGCAACAACAGACTGCTGAAAATCATGCTCTAACTACACGAGGAATTAAATCAGACGGGTATACGAATCTGTACATTCCTTTATTTTGTTGATCGTTCTCTCCCTATAGTAAATTCGCGCCGCCACACCCAATCAGCCTCCGCAGCTCGCCGCATGCCCGCGCGGCTTCGACGACGTGCTCTCGCGGCACCGGTGGAGAAGGCGACGAGTGCCGCAGCAACCGACCGGTGCTGACCTCGTCCTGGGAGCCGAAGAAGAGGGACTAACGCACGCACAGAGCCGGGCCACACCGAGCCTCCTGCGCTAGCAGTTTGTAGCTCGCTCCTTGCCTCGATTCGCCTGCGCCGCCGCCGCAATAGTCCTGCGCCAGCTCAGGTTAGGGTCCGCGGAGAAGGAGGCGAGAATGGGGATCGAATTGATTCGCTGGGCGGCCCGGCTGGTGGTGAAACTCGTGAGGGGCAGGGGCAATACTGTCCATACATATTTTCAGTAGAGGTATACAGACCCGCAGATGGGCCCAAGGCTGGATCAAACGTATAAAATGGCAAGAGGAAGTAAGAATTGTAATGACAGATTTCTAAATAGATGAATGGTAGTGGTATATTTTAGAAGTGCGAAAATTGTAATAGTATGAATGAAAATAACTCATTTTATTTATAGGAATCGGTTCAGTTTCACAGAAAAAACACAAGATTCAGCAAAAATTTCCTGCATTTCATGGGGAGCCAAACCTTCAAGTGTTAAGTGTAGATGAACGGCATAAGTTCGTTCGTTGTTGCAGTTGATATAGCACCATGTTAAAAAAAGGTACAGGTCACCTGATCTTAACCTGCACATGATCTCACTTGGGAGGACATGGGGTACTGACTGGCCTCCAAATCCGAAGATCCTGTCGGCAACATTGCATTCGTGCACGGCGCGCCCAGCGTTGCAGCACAGCCGCTTGGCTCGCTGCGCAGCGCACCACTGACCTGAGCTCAGTATCTTCACCTGCTCGATGGCTACCGCAGGGCATCCAATTCCGAGCTTTGAGCCTGCGACGCAGTGGCCTTCTTTTACCTGCGTACTCTGACGAAAAGCCGCGAGGATCCGGTTCTCCTATACGATCGACCGAGCATCCGCCTCCATCGCCACAAACACTGCACCCTCGGAAAAAGGCCACTCCACGGCCAGCGGTCGCCGGGCCGCTGCGCGCTGGCCGCTTTCCTGCCGCCGGTTGCTGTCTCCGTGCAATTCCGTTTCTGAGACGCCCCTCCGCCCATGTGTGCGTGCACGTTCCTTTTTCTCGCCGGCCATTGCGTCCGCGTGATCGCCCCACGTTTGGAACAGGACGGGTTCACATGTTCTCCCTGCGTGACACTGCGTGTATCTCGCGATGTTTCACGTGAAATTGTTGTGCTCTGGACGGGTCATCATCGCCAGGTTTTGCAATGAGATAGTGAGTAGCGCCAGGTTTTGCAGGTCGTGTGAGAGACTGTGGGCGAGCTTGTGCCAAATTTTGTTAAAAAAAAAACGTAGGGACCAGTGTTCTGGCAGCACACACGATAGATGAAGGATTTGCTGCCTATCTGGAACAGCCTCTACTACGCTGCTGTTCTCGTCAGCGCCATACGCCCATACGCTTCCAAGCGAGCTGAGTAGATGCGTGGATGAGCGGCCGCCTTTTTCGTGGCCACCGTAGCATCTCGAGTGCTTCTTTACTCTTTAGCTTGCAATGCCATATTGGCCAGGTTGGCCCTCCCTCACATGTCACATGGGACACAAATACTACATGATGTGGTTGCACAGCGACCACGCACTGCACGCAGGCTATGAAATTGACAGTCTGTCTAGGGGCTCGTTTAGATTGCCAAAAAAAAAAAATGAACAGGATGAATAGTATCGTTTTCGTCTTATTTGGCAAATATTGTCTAATCATGGACCAACTAGGCTCAAAAGATTCATCTCGTGATTTCCAACTAAACTACGTAATTAGTTATTTTTTACCTACATTTACTACTTCATGCATGAGTCCAAAGATTGATGTGATGGAGAGAGTAAAAAAATTCTAACTTTTGAGGTGCATCTAGGTCGAGGCAGATGGAAAACAAGGGGAGGCATTGGACAGTCGATACGCGCGTCTCGAAACATCGTTGCACGATTAAATTGGTGTATAGTGCAGTCCACTGCAGATTGAAGTACATTTGCGTGGCCATTTCATGCAAGTTAAGATGGAGGCAGTCAGGCAGATGCCATTTCAAGGCTACTACAATTGTCTTCTTTTCTTTTTACGAGGTGTTTAGTTAGGAGATGAAAAGTTTTTGATGTCACATCAGATGTTTTATGGGATGTCGAAAGAGGTTTTCGGATACTAACTAAAAATTAATTACATAACTCGCCTGGAAACCGTGAGATGAATTTATTAAGTCTATTTAAGTCGTCATTAACACATGTGTGAGCTAATTAGGCTTAAAAGATTCGTCGCGTGGTTTTCAATCAAACTGTGCAATTAGTTTTTTTGTCTATATTTATTACTCCATGCATATGTCCAAACATTCAATGTGATAAGACGAAAATTTTTTAGGTGGGAACTAAACACCCCATATGTAGTACATCTTCAGTGTTCGTCAGTAGGCACAGTTACGAAGTCATGAACAGTTTGCATAGGCGGCTAGGGGCCTATTTCTGGTAATTCATTTGAGTACGCTATGGATTTGGATCCATGACTAAAATTTAGTACATGTTAGATATCAATTAAGAGGATTGAACATGAGGTAATTATAAAACTAATTGCATTAACTATGACTAAATTGCGAGACGAATTTATTAAACCTAATTAATTCATGATTAGCATGTGTTTACTATAGCATCACATTTGCTAATCATGAACTAATTAGGCTTAATAGATTCATCTCATGAATTAGTATTTATCTATGTAATTAGTTTTATAATTAATCTCTATTTAATACTTCTAATAGTATAATCATCCGATGTAACGTGGATTAAACTTTAGCGACTCCTCGTTGCTTTGGTAGCAAAGGATGTAGTGTACGTCACGTGCAAACTTTACACGGTAAAAAAACACCAGGGTGTGTCGGCACTGGAAATGGAAAGACTAACGCTCATTGGTCGCGTTGGTAAAAGTGACTCGGCCACTACCTTAATCTACAGTGGTGTAAGGACTAACAGTGCGACAGAGAACTAGGGCAATGTTTTTTTTATAGTGACTTTTTTGATAACTTTTTTTTTGTAGTGACTTGTTTTGAGGTGAACCAATGAACAAATCAATCGTAATCTATTTGTCATCAGTACTAATGAACTCATTAGGCACCTCGCACGCGAAAACCCATCCTTGTAAGTCTGAGGTGGACGTATTCTTTTCAATTGGTGTGCCACAATTGCACAGTACAACGAACTTGTCGAGTAAGTTTCCAAGTGTGTGTTATTTAAAGATGATGTCGTAATCAGGCTAGGTTAAATACTTAATTACAAAGTTAAAAATGAGCGACGGCAAAAATAAAGGATCGTTCACCTTGCACTCAGGTCCTAAGAACTCATCTTCGGCGTTTCTTATTAAGCCATTCTTATAAGAAAGTTTTATAGGGGTTTTAATCTTATTAAATAAAATGCCACGTAGATAAAATTGGTGACATATGTTCATAAAACGGTGGCATGGCAAAAAAAAAAACTAAGAGATACAAGGGATAGGTTTTATCTGGATGAAACTAGGTACACTATGTTTTGAGGACAATGAAACCTGTTGAAATTGACATTTGGGGCTAGATGGTTTCGGTTGTGTCTGGATTCAGGGGCTAAAGTTTAGTCGTATCCCATCGGACGTTCCGATGCTAACTAGGAGAACTAAACATGAGCTAATTATAAAACTAATTGCACAGGAGTAGACTAATTAGCGAGACGAATCTATTAAACCTAATTAATCCATAATTAGCAAATGTTTACTGCAGCACCACATTGTCAAATCATGGACTAATTAGACTTAATAGATTCATCTCGTAAATTAGCCTCAATCTGTGTAACTGGTTTTGTAATTGACCTATATTTAATACTCCTAATAATTGATATCAAAGATCTGATGTGATAGGGCTAAACTTTTGCCAAAGAAAACAAACCCAGCTTCATGTCATCTAACCATGCCCAATCTCATGGGTTGCATATAAATATTATTTTTTTAGAGATGCATTTAAATATTATAATAGTTGTGTCCAGCCTATAAGACCATTTGTTAGTCAAATACTCCCCATGTTCCACACTTTCACTATATCTACGTGCATAGTTTTTACTGTATATCTAGAAACTCAGAACTACTTGTATTTGGAACAGATAAACAGCGAGTTCACTGAATATGCAGCATGGCGAGCACCGTCCATGATAACTGTTGAACAATAAGGCATTTTCATATTTATTTTAATCCATAAAAATAACGCAATAAAAAGAAGAGTGAAGTCATGAATAACAAGACAGAAACACTTCATGACAAATGTTAACATGATAATAAAACAAATTATAAAGCCGAAACATATGTGAAACATTGTTTTACATAGCTGAAACATCACAGACATGATCTCAAATATAAAAGATGTGTTCTCAAATATCAAGATCATGATAATCACAAAATTAAAAGGAACCAGAAAACCAGTACTAGCATAATCATCCAGATCAATCAAACAGAACATGTTGAACATGAAAGCAGTATTGCCTAGGAACATCATGATATTGATAATAAAACTCAGAAGAGGATGAAGGAGATTATACCCTGCGGCGGAGCCGCTCGCACCAAGAAAAGCCATGGTGGTGCTTTGCTGTTGTAGTCGTCCCGCTCGATGCAGTGCAGAAAAAGACGCCGTGAAGAAGCACCGCTACAGGTTGACCAGCGAGTAGTCGTGCCACCACCGACACTCCCCAAAAACGTAATCGCCCGTCTTCACCCGAGCAGGTGAAGCCCACGACGGAGACGCGTTCCGGAGGCCTACTCTTCCATCTCTGGTGCTCGCCGGAGGTGGAACGAGAAGAACTTGCGCTGCTGGAAAGTGGTGTATTTCGCCAAGAGAGCTTAACCGAGAAGAGAGACTTTGATTTATAGACAGAGGCCAGAAGACGAGAAGCCGACGGCACCGAGAGGTCACACCTCCATTCCCCCTGCGGCGGAGGAGACGGAGACGGAGAGCCAGGAGTCACGGGAGTTACCAGAAACTCCTCCAATCAATTCCAATCAATTCATCAGTTTCAAAAATAAAGGCCTCGCCCGCCCGTCCGCTCGCTCGCCGCCCGCCTGCCTGCCTCGCCTCGCCACGCCACGCCTCGCCTCGCCACGCCCACGCCCACGCGCACGGGCACGGGCTCGGGCCGGGCCGGGCGGCGGCGGCGGCGCGCGCGCGCGTGTGGCATCCAGGTGACCCACTTTTACTTCTCAAATAGATCGATCAAACATCAAGTATTTAAGTAGAGTCGTCTCTCGATTAAATTCCCATATGGTATAAAACCATTAATGTACATGTACGGACCATAGAGTTTAATAGAGATATTAAATAAATGGGCCAAGCCCATAATATCTAACAATCCCCACCAAACTCTAGGGTACGCAGTTTGAAATTCTCAGAACCACATTCCTTTTATATACCAGTGTTTCGATGGAGACTGTTAAGTTGAACATCCATCTAGAAAGTTAGCTACACTCATCCACAACTGAACAATGGACAGAACCTTGAATTGACAGTTTTGTGCGAGATGAGTTTCACATAACCTCTTAACTGATACTAGGCTGCCAAGTGCCTTCCCTCTGTCTTGAAGCATATAAGTCACACTTCGAGGCCTTTTCATGAGCATCTAGAGATTACCCACATCTCATAGATTGTGACTAGCAATCGAGCTCATATAGGTGTGTTCCTTATAGGATGTTCTGTAGAACAACATCCCCGCTATACCAAGCCGCTCGGATCACATTAAGAACTTAATCATCCTGCCTAACAGTATTAGAGAGACATGCATCTCTAACGAACTGAGCTATAATCTAAGGAGTCTCTCCCTCAGTCAATCAACAGCTTGTTTCGCCATCCTAATTCACGGGATCTCCGATCACATAGGATAGGTTACCACTGTTGATGACTCTATGTGGGTCTCAAACCCAGTTCCCTCGACGCACCTTCTATCACATTGCGTGACAGACCCTTAGTGAATTGATCTGCCAGATTATTTGATGTATGGACATAGTCCAATGCAATTACTCCGGAGTTTCTCAGTTTTCTGACAGTCTTCAAACGTCTCTTCACATGCTTTGTGGACTTCATGTTATCCTTAGAACTGTTTACTTTAGTGATCACAGTTTGATTATCACAGTTCATGGAAATTGCTGGGATTGGTTTCTCAACAATCGGCAAATCCATCAGGAGATCACGGAGCCACTCTGCCTCAGCACTAGCGGTATCCAATGCGGTCAGTTCTGCTTCCATTGTAGACTTCGTTAAGACAGTCTGCTTGCAAGACTTCCAAGAAACAGCACCACCTCCAAGTAGAAACACGTATCCACTCGTGGCATACAGCTGATCCGCATCAGAAATCCAATTAGCATCACAATAACCCTCTAGTACCCTCGGATACCCGGAAAAGTGAATGCTGTAACTCATTGTCCCTTTCAAATAGCGTAGCACTCTCTCAAGAGCATTCCAGTGAGTATCTCCCGGATTTGACACAAACCGGCTCAGTTTGCTTACAGCGAACGAGATATCAGGCCTGGTTGCGCTAGCTAGGTACATAAGAGAACCAATTATCTGTGAATATCTCAATTGGTCTCTTGCAATTCTGTGATTCTTCCTCAAATGAATACTTGGATCATACGGATTAGGAGCAGGCTTACACTCATTGTACCCAAATCGGTTCAAGACCTTTTCCACATAGTGAGACTGCATAAGAGTTACCCCACCATTTCCTTCCTCCCTTGAAAGCTTAATGTTGAGAATAACATCAGCCTCTCCCAAGTCTTTCATCTCAAAGTTACTCGACAGAAAATCTTTTACTTCTTTAATCACATTTAGATTGTTGCCAAATATTAATATATCATCCACATATAAGCATAGTATCACACCATCACCACCACCAAACCGATAATATACACATTTATCAGCTTCATTCACAACAAAGCCGGCTGATGTTAAAGTTTTATCAAACTTCTCATGCCACTGCTTGGGGGCTTGCTTTAGGCCGTACAGGGACTTCAGTAACTTACAAACTTTACCCTCTTGACCATTTGCAATAAACCCATCAGGCTGATCCATGTAGATCTCTTCCTCAAGCTCTCCATTTAGGAAGGCTGTCTTAACATCCATCTGATGAATGAAAAGACCATGTGAGGCAGCCAGGGATAGCAACACACGAATGGTCGTCAATCGAGCAACAGGTGAGTAAGTATCAAAGTAATCTTCACCTTCCTTCTGTGTATAACCCTTAGCAACAAGCCTAGCTTTGTACTTCTCAATTGTACCATCAGGCCTCAGCTTCTTTTTAAACACCCATTTACAGCCCACAGGTTTGCAACCGAATGGACGATCAACCACTTCCCATGTCCCATTGGACATAATGGAGTCCATCTCACTTTGCACTGCCTCCTTCCACATGTCAGAATCAGAAGAAGAGTATGCCTCAGAAATGGTTGTGGGAGTGTCATCCACGAGATATATAATAAAGTCTTCTCCAAAGGATTTTGCAACTCTTTGCCTCTTACTCCTTCGAGTGACAGTATTATCATCCTCCTCAGGATTTTGCTCAAGCTCATGGGTGTTATCATCAGCGTGTATATTTGATTCATGAAGTTCAGGAATAGAATCATGACCAGACATTCTAGATGCACCTATTTTCATTGGAAATTCATTCTCAAAAAATGTGGCATCTCTAGACTCCATGACCGTTCCAACAGCCATATCAGGAGCACTAGAATTTATTATTAAAAAACGATAGCCCACACTATGAATGGCATAGCCTAAGAAAACACAATCTACAGTTTTTGGTCCAAGCTTTCGCTTTTTGTTTATTGGCACGTTCACTTTGGCCAAACAACCCCAAACGCGAAGATAAGAAATATTTAATCTCTTTTTCTCCCAATCCTCAAATGGAGTGATTTCTTTGTTCTTTGTGGGCACTCTATTTAGGACATGATTCGCAGTTAAAATTGCCTCACCCCACCATTCCTTAGATAAACCAGCTGTCTCCAACATGGCATTCATCAAGTCAGTTAGAGTGCGGTTCTTTCTTTCAGCAATCCCATTGGATTGTGGTGAGTATGGAGGTGTCCTCTCATGAATTATACCGTGCACTGCGCAAAACTCAGAAAATTCATTAGAGAAATATTCTCCCCCGCGATCGGACCGCAACCGTTTGATATGCTTTTCAAGTTGATTCTCAGCCTCGGCTTTAAAGGTTTTAAAATAATGTAATGCCTCATCTTTTGTTTTAATTAGGTACACATAGCAATATCGAGTGTAATCATCTATGAACGTTATGAAGTATCTCTTACCACCTTTTGTCAAAATTCCGTTCATTTCACAAATATCGGAATGGATGAGATCAAGTGGTGCCAACTCTCTCGCCACAGCTGCCTTGTGAGGCTTGCGAGGTTGTTTTGCCTCAACGCATGTATGACATTTGGAGCTTTTGGCAACGTCAAATTTAGGAATTAAATTCAAACCAGCTAAGCGGGACATGCAACCAAGATTAACATGACATAATCGAGAATGCCAAACATTCATCTCAACATTAACGTTATTAACAACATTATTCACTGCAAGAGGTAAAGTATCAACCAAAGACAAGCGGAACAAGCCTCCGCTCTCATAGCCTTTTCCAACAAAGGTTCCATACTTTGACATAACACATTTATTCGACTCAAACACAAGTTTAAAACCGTCTCGACATAGCAGAGAGCCACTAATAAGATTTTTCCTTATTGAGGGGACATGATGCACGTTCTTGAGTTGCACGGTCTTCCCTGAAGTAAGCTTCAGATCCACCGTACCAACACCATGAACACCAGCACGCGCGCCATTCCCCATCAGCAAGGCTCCACTCCTCCCGACCTGGTAAAAAGAAAACAAGGACTTATCAGCACACACATGTATATTTGCACCTGTATCAACCCACCAATCAGGTGAGGAACAAACTGTAAATGCAGATAAATTACCATACCCAGCAGCGTCTGCATCAGTCTCAATGGTGTTGACTGTCTTCGCCTTTGATGGGGGCTTCCACTTAGCCTCAGGACACTCTCTAGAAAAGTGCCCAGTGTTCCCACAAGTGAAGCAGTTCATCTTTGCCTTGTCTAATCCCATCTTCTTATTATTACCTTTCTTGAAGAAGGTAGTGGATTTCTGCTTAAGCTCCTGCTGGGGCTTCTTCTTTTGTGGCTTAGGACGAAACTTTTGCACCACATGTGCACTAGTAGTCGCCTCACCATTCCCGCCCTTGCTCTTTCCCTTAACATCCTTTGCTCTTGCCTTGTCCTCAACATCAAGAGTACCAACAAGTTCAGCAATGCTAAACTGCTGCCTCTTGTGTTTTAAGGTAGTGGCAAAATCAGTCCAGGAAGGTGGCAGCTTAGCAATAATGCAACCTGCCACGAACCTGTCAGGGAGAGGATAGCCGTACAGCTCCAATTCCTTCACCAGTCCCTGTATCTCATGAGCCTGTTCGACTACAGGACGGTTATCAACCATCTTGTAGTCATGGAACTGCTCCATGATGTACAGCTCAGAACCGGCGTCGGAAAGACCGTATCGGGCCTCAAGGGCTTCCCACACAGCTCTGCCAGTCGGGAGTGGTATGTAGGCATCAACCAGAGAATCATTGATGATGCTCAACAGTGCAGCCTTGCACATGGTCTCAGCATGTCCCCAAGCCTGCTCATCCTCATCGGATCTCACAGTAGCAGGCTGCTCATTGAGCACATGACCACAGCGCATGGCCGACAACCACAGAAGGGCTTTTTCACGCCACCTCTTGTAGTGACTAGTGAGTGCCCTCAAACGGCGTAGGCTTTAGCATGCCCGCAAAGCCAACAGATGAAAATGGCCTGAAATTACGTTTTTGGATTGTTGAACAATAAGGCATTTTCATATTTATTTTAATCCATAAAAATAACGCAATAAAAAGAAGAGTGAAGTCATGAATAACAAGACAGAAACACTTCATGACAAATGTTAACATGATAATAAAACAAATTATAAAGCCGAAACATATGTGAAACATTGTTTTACATAGCTGAAACATCACAGACATGATCTCAAATATAAAAGATGTGTTCTCAAATATCAAGATCATGATAATCACAAAATTAAAAGGAACCAGAAAACCAGTACTAGCATAATCATCCAGATCAATCAAACAGAACATGTTGAACATGAAAGCAGTATTGCCTAGGAACATCATGATATTGATAATAAAACTCAGAAGAGGATGAAGGAGATTATACCCTGCGGCGGAGCCGCTCGCACCAAGAAAAGCCATGGTGGTGCTTTGCTGTTGTAGTCGTCCCGCTCGATGCAGTGCAGAAAAAGACGCCGTGAAGAAGCACCGCTACAGGTTGACCAGCGAGTAGTCGTGCCACCACCGACACTCCCCAAAAACGTAATCGCCCGTCTTCACCCGAGCAGGTGAAGCCCACGACGGAGACGCGTTCCGGAGGCCTACTCTTCCATCTCTGGTGCTCGCCGGAGGTGGAACGAGAAGAACTTGCGCTGCTGGAAAGTGGTGTATTTCGCCAAGAGAGCTTAACCGAGAAGAGAGACTTCGATTTATAGACAGAGGCCAGAAGACGAGAAGCCGACGGCACCGAGAGGTCACACCTCCATTCCCCCTGCGGCGGAGGAGACGGGAGAAGCCGACGGCACCGAGAGGTCACACCTCCATTCCCCCTGCGGCGGAGGAGACGGAGACGGAGAGCCAGGAGTCACGGGAGTTACCAGAAACTCCTCCAATCAATTCCAATCAATTCATCAGTTTCAAAAATAAAGGCCTCGCCCGTCCGCCCGCCACGCCACGCCCACGCCCACGGGCCGGGCCGGGCGGCGGCGGCGGCGCGCGCGCGCGTGTGGCATCCAGGTGACCCACTTTTACTTCTCAAATAGATCGATCAAACATCAAGTATTTAAGTAGAGTCGTCTCTCGATTAAATTCCCATATGGTATAAAACCATTAATGTACATGTACGGACCATAGAGTTTAATAGAGATATTAAATAAATGGGCCAAGCCCATAATATCTAACAATAACTGAAAACCAACTTGGTTGGCCGGTGTACCGGATGCTCGACGAAATCCAACGCATTCAGGCATTCAGCTGATGTTCGGTTTTTTTTTTTCGTTACGAAGTGCGTTGGAGAAAGAGCAGCGACTGCGTCACCCTGCTTTCCCTTTCTATTTTGCAGACTTTCGACCCCTTCATTATAGTCGACGAGTACATAGATGTGCGAACTGTGCTATCATCAGACTACTTAAAAACGATCAAGTTGGTGCGTACAGCATCACAACATGGCCGACCCGGTATCATCTCTATCTGCAATTCTGCATAGACCACATACCATGGCACGCAGAAATATCTTTTAGTCTGACCGTGACAGGCACCGTCACAAAAGGCGTCGACCTAAGGCTTTTAAAAACAACGAAACGATGGAGCTCATTCAGGCATGGCGTAATGTGTCGTCGGATGCCATACTGCGAGCTGGAGGATCCCAATCAAAAAAGAAGAAGAAGAAGAAAGAAAAGCGACCAAAAAAAAAATCTTCCTACACCAATACTACTAGTAGCATGTTCCCGGGACCCAGTGTGACAAGCCTAGCCTAAGGCCTTGTTTAGATTACATCCAAATTCCAAGTTTTTTCACTCTCTCTCCATCACATCAATTTTTAGCCGCTTGCATGAAGTATTAAATGTAGGTAAAAAAAATAACTAATTACACAGTTTAGTTGGAAATCACGAGATGAATCTTTTGAGCCTAGTTGGTCCACGATTGGACAATATTTGTCAAATAAGACGAAAGTGGTACTATTCATCGGGTTGAAATCTTTTCAGCATCTAAACGAGGCCTAATTGCTGCGTCGAAATGTTTGACATGACCTGTGTGATTTATCGGGCAAAGCGACGACTCAGATGCCACGGACGGCTACTAATAAAAACAAACACGATGGTTGCGGGCTGATGATGCGTGAAGGCGAGGCAGGCGGGAAGCAGCGCGGGACCGGGGCCTTTGCGGCTGGCCGGCTGGCCGGCCGGTGCGTGCATCTCCCCAATAGCCCCGTTCCATTGGTTTGCCAAGTTGCCCCCCACCCGGTCCTTTTGGCCGCCAGCCTACGCGCAGGCAGGCGCAGCCCCTCCCGCGAAAAAGGTCGGCCGTCACAGGGTTCACGGATCACGGACCCTTCTGCGTCCAGCTGAAGTGCCAACTTGCGCGCCGCACGCGCTCTCTAGACCGGAACGGACTGCATCACAGGTGACGGTGCGCGAGAGCTGTCTGCTGCTCTGGTATTCTGGTATAGACATAGTGGCATAAAACTATCAATCCCTCCCTAGATCTTGCCAAGGTGTTCTGGACCTACATGCTTCCGCAATCCGCACACCCTGCTTCGAGCATGCATCTGTGTTCCCAATCCCAGATGTTCACGGCATCAGGATCAGCTCGTATAAACACACCAAAGATTGTTCAACAGTGTCGGAGCTCGCTGAGCTGACAGATAACCCTAAGTGTAAGTCGGCATCTCATTTTTGATGCGTTGCGAACCGGTGGTCACAGCCCTTTGGTAAAACTGTGCGGCCATGTGACCTTACTGCCGAGTGGAAGAAATGAACAAGTCACTCGGTAAAGTAATCGACAAGCAACTGTAGTATTTTGGTGCGGCGCCGATGGTGACAGTTTGCGCATCGTTATCAGACAGAGCATGGGTGGAGTGGAGACAGCCAGCCGTGCCAAGGCCCCAAACCCAGCCGTACTTTTTTCATACGCTAAGTCGATGTGTGTAGTGTAGGGGAGTCACTAATAAAAATCAGGTGCTCCATCCACCGAAGCAACCTGGTTTCGTGGTCCGCGCGTGACGCCCCGATTCGCCACGGCGCGCGCCGTTGCATGCCGTCTCGGCGTCGGTCAGTCAGCTCAGCACCGTCGCGCCGGCGCCAAAACTGGCACGACAACGACTGGGCGGTGGTGAGCCGAAAGGCTGGGCGGGCCACTGGCGGGGTGGGCAACACTACCACGGACACAGAGCAGAGGGGATGCATGCCATGACCGCGTGATCTCGCTCGCGACACCGCCCGGAGGTTCGTTCTCTCGGGGGCTTCGGCCGCGCGGCCGGCACCTGGGCCCCGTGGTGTCGGGCCGCCGGGCGCGGCTAGTCGGGACTGGCCCTCCCACCCCACGTTGCGCTGCCTGCCGGTGTCGCGCAATCCCATGACACCCCGCCGCGACAATCCTGGGGCGGGGGCGGCTCATGCTCATGCATCCATCCAGTCCATTCGGTTCCAGCCACAGCCTCGCTTGCTCACGCTGCCTGGTCCACGCACGTCCATCCATTCCCCTCACTCACGCCGACGCCGTGCGTGGGGGTCCGTCCGCCCCGCGCCCGGTCGCGCGCGCAACGTTTTTCGCGTTTGACGGTGACAAACCCCGCGGGTTCTCATGCTTCTGGCCTCTTGGCCCGTCCGTCGGCTGCGGCACCGTGCCGGCAGGAAGAACCCCAGCGGTCGGCGCATGCGTGCGGGGTGCGGTGGATGATGTTCACGTCGTGCCGACTTCCCGGGAAGGATTTTTGACTCGACCGTGTGTGTCTGCGTCGTGGGAAGGACTAGTCGTCATGCAGTCTGCCTGCTCTTCTCGGTCGTTTTGCCTGGTCCAGTTCAACGTATCCTGGCAGCCTTGGGTTGGGATCGATCGATCGTGCTGAGAATCTGGGCCGCGCGGGGTCGTTGGTTGGGTGGGTGCATCCCATGCGTCTCACTTGCCCGGACACCAGGGCTATTTGTTTAATCAAAACAGCTGTGCCTGCCCTGGGTTATCCAGTTAAATAAACTAGTAGTAGTACTAATTAATAAGCGCCTTTTTTCGGCTCCGGCAGGCGGCAGCTCCTCCAATCCGTAAAGCGATGCCGAAAAGGATTTTGACCAGGGAAGTGTTCTCGCAACTTGTGGGGCCCCGCCTTTTCCCAGATTCTAGAAGATGGAGGAGTAGATTACGTTGTCAGGAAGCATACCCCCAAATTAGGACGGTATCTAGCCTGACAAGCATGAGAAATAGGTCTCGCGATGGCGTACATACAAGGACTTCAAAGTTGAGTGAGATCGAGACCAAGTGAATGAAATCTGTAACAGGCCTCCTCCTTCAGTCCTCGTAGGTCGTAGCTTCCCTCATGTTGCAAGCGGCACGAATGGGGAACCCGTCCTGGATTGAATCTTGGGCAATCGGCGATCTAGTGCTGCTTTTGCTTGACGCCAGCACGTACCACCATACAACAAGAACCAAGCGCGGATCTTAGGAGTGTTTGGTTGGAGGAGTTAAAGTTTAACAAACACTGTAGCACTTTTGTCTTATTTGACAAAAAGTTTTCAATCTTGGACTAATTATGCTTAATAGATTCGTCTCGTAAATTACTCCTAATCTGTGTCGACATGCATGCAATTAGTCTATATTTAGTACTCCATGCATTTGAGAAAAATATTGATATGATGAGAGTTAAACTTTAATACATTGAAACCAAACAGACCCTTATCCCACACGGCCAGCCAGCATGGGGAGGTTAGTCTCACGCATCAACTAACCCTGCAACTAGCGGAAAAAAGAGACCACGAGCCGCGAATGAGTGCCTTCCGATCCCTCGATCTAGGCATCTTTTTAGCCACCGGTGTTTGGGTCCATCGGCTGGAATTGGATATGCCTGTAATAATTTTGAACCGTTGCATGCATAGCACGGCCCGAATCTTCGAGATCCGTAGATATATAGGCGATACGATGCACCAACGCCGGCCTCATGTTGGGCTCGGGCACATGCCCCGGCATATATCGTGCCAATGTGTGTGTGCACACCAACGCTAGGATCGGCGCAAGGAGTCCATGTAATGTAACGTAAGCTTGCGCGGGATCGGTGTGCTCACTTTACAAATGGATCGAGTGAACTGCGTGTCCCTCAGATTGACACACAGTGGCCGAATTATGTTCTTTCCGATCATTGTTACCGACAACCGTGTGAATTATTGTTCGGTTCGTGGGACGTTGCTACTCCACCAACGATGGCCAGTGTCCGTACCTGCAGATGCGAAAATTTCAATTCATGCAAACGTGAATTTCCGTTAGGTGCGTGTGTATGTGAAGGACTGAAAACGGTGACCAGAGGAGGGTGAATGGGAGCCTCAAATTTTCCGTTGAAATATTTGGCCGCTGTCTCATGTTCACTGCCAAGAATAAGACGCAACGAACATTCCCAAATCTAAAATACCTAAGCCAACTAGTGACGAGAGTTCCTAGATAAGTTCCCTAAAACGGTAGAAAGACCAATGCAAAAGACGAAACACGAATTGGAACTCAAACGACCAAACTGCGGACAAACAAACAAGCGCGAGAAAGAATGCCAATTCCAGAACAGAGAAGCTTCAGGTGGGGCTGCTCACGCTGGTCAAGAGGAACAACTGTGAATTCTAATAAATAAAGGAAGTAAATAGATACTCCAAAAATTAGCCAAATTAAAACTTACAGTAACTCACGGAAGCCAAGCTAAGTCAAAGACCAACCAACCATGGATGAACTAAAAGTAAGAACAGGCTGCTGCACTTGGACCTAAGAGCACGAGTTCACGGAAGCCAGATCAAGGCTACAGGAAGCACCAATTCGAGCAACGTGAATTAACCACTCCATTTTGTACTAGGGCCCAGTTTAGATGCCAAAAAATTTGCAAAATTTTTTAAAATTCCCCATCACATCGAATCTTTGAACACATGCATGAAGTATTAAATATAGATAAAAAAATAAAACTAATTACATAGTTTAGACGAAATTCACGAGACGAATCTTTTAAACCTAATTAGTCCATGATTGGACACTAATTGCCAAATAACAACGAAAAGTGCTACAGAAGCATTTTTCAAAAAAATTTGCATCTAAACGCAGCCCAGATATAATCAGACATTGAAAACTTAAATCACTGTTGCTTGATGGTGACATAGCCAAAAGATGAGCAGCTGAAAATAAATGCACAGACACAAGCTGCAACTGCTGGAAGAGCACCGAAGGTGCTGGGCACTCACGTCCCTTGGCACAGCAGACACAAGAACCAAAGCAGGGAGAGAGGCACACGGCACCAGAGCAGGGCGGCGGACACTCACTGTAGGTGCACGACGGGAGCTATGGGAAAAGCGCTGGAGCTCTGGGCGCCGATCAGCTTGGGTCCCTACTCGCCTTGCAGGAGGATCCGCACCGGTGGCTGCCGCTAGCGCCAGAAGCCCTTGACCTGGAACTCACGAAGAACAGAGAGGAAAAAGAGCGCATCGAGCAGCGACGGGAAAAAGAAAACCGAACGAAATCAAAATGGATTGCTCCCAAACTTTGCATAGGCCATCACAGGAGGGTCAGTGAGCATACTCCAAGAGATCATCAACCAATTTCTACTCAGGTCATGGAAAATTTCAGATCGAAGCCAATAACGAGTTTTTCCCCAAAAAAGTGAAATCTGCTTCAAACTTGATGCAAGAGTGGAATTGATGAGAATCACTTGGTGATCTGATTCGTCACTCTTCAAAGCATCAACTGAACCAAGCAACCATGAGAGAAAGACTCGAACCAGCAAGAAATCAGAGGGACAGGGGCGCATGAACAGTAACTCGCAAGAACAAAAAAAACTATGAAAATCACTGAGACACAAACTGAATCCTAGAGGACAGAGGACAACTGGAGGATTCGGGCCTCCGTTCCCTCTCTAAATCTCAATAAAATTCACCACGAAAATTTCAGTTCACGTGACCTCTCTCATGTGCACTAGAAAACCTAACCTAGGAAGAAGGGGGAAAATGAGAGTGGGAGGGGGCTGCCATCCTCTATATAACAGGGCTATTTTACATTTTCCTAAATGCCCCTGGATACATAAGAGCTAAACCAATAAGCCCAAGGGCGTAGAGGTCCAACCCGGTCTTCATGTTGATCCGATGGCCACCGCGCCTCCTCACCGGTAGCTTCGCCTCGACGTGAACTCCCCGATGCCGCCACGTGCCATCCGTTCCTCCTCGGAACCTCTGCCCGGGTTTTGAGGCCCAAACCCGTAAACCCGCCTCCGATGGTTTTGAGACTCAAACCATCAAACCGCTTCGCGAGTAGCATACTCCATACGCGTCCCCCGTCGCTCGACGCGTGTCACCATCGTCCTTGATCGGCTGGCACGCCAAGTCCTCCTGAGCCTCGCTCGACCCGCACGTTGAAAGTCCTATGTTTGGTGTTGGTAATTAGTGACAATACCTAAGTACTAATCCTATGCCTAAGTTGTATGTAGCATATGAGGATTAGTACATTCCAAGGTTGGTGGCAAGATGGACATGGTGATCATGATGGCCACACTTGGATTTGGACGCAACCCTATGTGATCAAGGCAAAGGTATATGCTTAAGGGTTGTGTTTTAGTAACCAAGACACCTAGTGGGTGTGGTTACATTATAGGATAGATAGCCGTACTATAAAGAGGGGAATGACGCGGCTATTGAACTCCTAAGTGCCTCTAGATGTGCATTTCATGATCATATGCATTTGGATAGAACTAATAACGCCTCGGAAAATGATTGTGAAAATGCTAACACACATGCACATGGTGATGATCACTTGGTGATGTTAGCACATTTACGATGGCGTTGGAGTTTGAGCGGTAGAGAGGGTTTGGGGTCTTCTCTCCCTCCCGCCGAGCGTGCGAGCGCGGGATTCAGGCGATTTCGGGGATATGAAATGCCTATTTTCCACTACGCCGGAAGTCAGAAAAAGAAACGGAAGCGAACGGAGGTCACAATGGTGACCGGACGCTGCACCGGACGCGGTCACGGTGTGACCGGACGCGTCCGGTCAGTGTCCAGTGACTGCGCGTTTTTCAGTTGTTTGATCGGACGCGAGGCGCGTCCGGTCACAGGCGACCGGACGCGTCCGGTCGTCCAGGGAGCTTACTGGACTCCGACCGGACGCGGGTACTGTGGCGTCCGGTCAGTTCTTCAGCGCGTCCGGTCGCTGGTTCGTTGTGCGCGGCTCAGGGTTGACCAGCGCGTCCGGTCAGTTACGGGACCGGTGCGTCCGGTCGTGACCAGCGCGTCCGGTCGTTGCGACCAGCGCGTCCGGTCGTTGCGACCGGCGCGTCCGGTCAGTGTTGCGAAACTAGCCGTTGCGCGACCGGCACGTCCGGTCAGTTGGACCAGCGCGTCCGGTCAACGCGATTTCGGCTGTTTAAGTTTCTAACGGCTATATTCGAAGGGGTACGTCTATAAATACTCGTTGGCCGGCTCAAGGCTCTTACTCTCGAACATTTGACATACTTGTGAGCACTTTGAGCTAAGCAACTCCTCTCCCACTCATCTCTCTTGCTTCTTTGCATATTCGAAGTGAGATTGAGTGATCCAAGTGCATTTGCATTGTGAGATAGCATCTAGTTGGCACTTGGTGGTTGATTTGCTGCGGGATTCTTGTTTCTCTTGGTGGTTGCCGCCACCTAGACGGCTTGAAGCAGCTTGGAGGCGTTGGCAAGAGTTGGTGTTTGTTCTTGGCCACCTCCGGTGATTGTGAGGGGTTTGTGCCTACCTCGGCGAAGCGCCAAAGGCAACATTAGTATATTGCTCGTGTCATTGAAACCTTTTGCCATTTGGTAGGTTCTTGTGGCGCCTTTTGAGAGGCTCGGTGTGTGACCGATTAGCCACCGAACCACGTGGTGAAGAGGGACACAACGGGGACTAGCGTGCCGGCAAGCACGTGAACCTCAGGATAAATCTTTGTGTCATCACTTTCATATTGTGATTGATTGATCCCGGTGTTCGGTTATCTTGGTATTCATCTCTTGATCATATTAATTGATTGGCTCAATTCTTCGCCCCTCGGTGATATCCTCCTAACTCAACTCCGCATTACTTTCTTAGTTATCTTTGCTAGCTAGTTAGCTTTGCTTTAGTAGCTCTTTTGTGTAGCTTGCTAGTTGTTTTTTTATAGTTACCTTTTCGGTTTGACTTGTACGGTTGAGTGCATATATTAGTATTGTGATTTGGATAGGTGGCTTGCAAACACCCCATAGGCTAAGCAAAACTCGCATCTCGCTAGTTGTTATATTGATAAACTTGTTTAGCTTGTCTTTGTAGAAAGTTTTTAAAAGGCTATTCACCCCCCCTCTAGCCATCTAGACCTTTCAAGTGGTATCAGAGCCGTGGTCACCGTTTGTAAGGCTTAACAACCTTGGTGTAAGATGGCTCAAGTTATGTTCAATCATGTTAATGGCAAGCCTCCATTCTTTGATGGCGTCTCTTCCTTTGATCATTGGAAAAGAAAGATGAAGCAATATCTAGGCAATATACATGAGAAGGTTTGGGATGTGACCAAAGAAGGATATATCATTCTTGATGAGGAAAACCTCACTCCCAATGACCGCATCAACAAACAATGCAATACGGCGGCACTTTACACAATCTATAATGCCGTTGATGATAAAGTATTTGAGCAAATCAAAGATCTTGAAAAGGCAAATGAGCTTTGGACAAGATTAGAGGAAACATATGAGGGCACTTCAACGGTAAAGAGTGCCAAGCTCTATATGCTCAAGGACAAGTTCTCCACATTCAAGATGAAGGATGATGAATCCATCCCGGAGATGTTCTATAGGCTCCAAGTCATTGTCAATGATCTCAAGGGGCTTGGGGAGAAGGTTGAGGACAAGGACTTCTCACACAAGTTCTTGATGTGCTTACCCAAGAAGTTTGCCACCTTGAGAAGAATGATCTTTAGAGAGGGATTGGACAAGGTCAAACCAACCAATGTGCTTGGAGATATAATGACCGATGCCCAATACAATGATGATGAAGATGAGGTAGAAGAGAAGAAGGAAACCAAGGTCAAGCAAGAGAAGCCCATTGCATTCAAGGCTTCATCCTCTAAGGGCAAGAGCAAGGTTGATGATGATGATGATGATCCATTTGATGATGAGATCATGGCCCTTCTAGTGCAAAAGATGGGTCGGTTCATGAAGAAGAAAGGCTATGGTGCAAGAAAGAGAAGGGACTTCATGAAGGCAAAGGAGGTGCTTTGCTACAATTGCAATAGCCCCGATCATGTAGTAGCAAAGTGCCCCTATGAAGACAAAAGATATCATGATGGGGAGTTAAAGTTGAAGAAGAACAAGAAGGAGAAGAAAGCAAAGAAGAGCTTCACCTTCAACAAGAAGAAGAAGGGTGGTGGTTATGTAGTCACTTGGGATAGTGACAACTCCGATAGTGATGATTATGCAAGCTCTAGTGATGATGAGAGGATCACTCGGCGAGCCATTGCAAACATCGCCCTCTCCAACAAGCTATCCATCTTCGACACTACATCGACATGCCTTATGGCCAAGCCTACCAAGGTAAAATATGATGATAGTGATGATGATTCTTGTGCT
Source organism: Saccharum hybrid cultivar R570 (assembly GCA_038087645.1). Taxonomy (NCBI): domain Eukaryota; kingdom Viridiplantae; phylum Streptophyta; class Magnoliopsida; order Poales; family Poaceae; genus Saccharum; species Saccharum hybrid cultivar. The sequence continues at coordinate 599,645 of JAQSUU010000043.1, read as the reverse complement.
AGTGATAATTGTAGGAGTGATGATGAGGAGGATGAGGACTACTCCAAGGATGATCTATTAGGCGTAATAGATCAAATGAGCAAGGGCTACAAGAGAACAACCAAGAAATACAAAATCTTGGAACAAGAGTTCATTGCTAAGTGCAATGAAAATGATGCCTTGATGGAGGAGCTTCTTGCTCTCAAAAAGAGTAAGGAGTGCAAAGGAATTGAACAAGAGCTCAAAGCTCTTAGGAAATCCTTTGATGAGCTAGAGGCCTCTCGTGAGTGTCTAAAGGAAGACCACGAGGACCTTGAAGTTGCTCACACTAGGCTTGAGGAAGCCCACTCCTCTCTACTTGAGCTCATCAAGGAAAAGGACCTCAAGTTGGAGAAGCTCATGAAGGAAGCTAAGGAGGAGCAAGTGATTGTCACTTGTGATATTGGACTAACATGTGATATTATTGATGACTCTTTATTTGTTGGTCCGACTAATGCTTCATGTAGCTCATCATCATCCACCACAACTAACTCTACCTCTACTACTAGTGATTCATCACTTATGGTTGAGAATAAGACTATCAAGAGAGAGGTGGATGATCTCACCCGTGCATTAGGCAATGCCTATGGTGGGGATGCTCGCTTGCTAAAATGCTTGGGTAGCCAAAGGTTCTCTCTTAACAAAGAGGGTTTGGGCTATACTCCCAAGAAGGGCAAGGCGGCCTTTGCAACTCACAAGCCTAGCTTTGTGAAGAGCAATGGTCGTTATTGTAATAGATGCAAGCAAGTTGGGCATCTAGAGATTAATTGCAATAAAATAAACAAGAACAAGAAAAATGTTAATGTACCTTACATTCCTTTTGATTCTTGTTATGTGCTTACCAAGGGTGAGAAAGGTGTGCGTGCTAGGTTCGTTGGTACACCAATTGTGGGCCCAAAGAAGAAGGCCATTTGGGTACCAAAGAGCTTAGTGACTAACCTCCAAGGACCCAAGCAAGTATGGGTACCTAAGAAATATTAATTTGTTTTGTAGGTAAATTACAAGGCCGGAGGAAGGCATTGGGTGCTTGATAGTGGATGCTCTCAACATATGACCGGTGATTCAAGAATGTTCAACTCTCTCAAATCAAATGATAGTGGCATTGATAGCATCACATTTGGTGACAATAGCAAGGGTAATGTAAAGGCTCTTGGAAGGATTGCAATCTCAAATGATCATAGCATTTCCAATGTGCTCTTAGTTGAAAAGTTGAACTTCAATCTTCTCTCGGTTGCTCAATTGTGTGATCTCGGTTTCAAGTGCATATTTGGTGTTGATGATGTGGAGATAGTTAGTGTTGATGGCTCTAACTTGATCTTCAAAGGCTTTAGATATGAGAATCTATACTTGGTTGATTTCAATGCTAGTGACACTCAACTTTCAACATGCTTGCTCACCAAATCAAGTATGGGTTGGTTATGGCATAGAAGACTTGGTCATGTTGGCATGAAGCAATTGAACAAGTTAGTGAAGCATGACTTAGTTAGAGGCTTGAAGGATGTCACATTTGAGAAGGATAAGCTATGTAGTGCATGTCAAGCCGGAAAGCAAGTAGGCAACACTCATCCATTGAAGAGCATTATGAGTACTTCCAAGGCATTTGAGTTGTTGCACATGGATCTATTTGGGCCAACTACATACACAAGCATTGGTGGCAACAAGTATGGTTTTGTGATTGTGGATGATTTCACTAGATATACATGGGTATTCTTTCTTGTGGACAAGAGTGATGTATTTGACATATTCAAGAAGTTCATCAAGAGAGTGCAAAATGAGTTTGAGACCACAATCAAGAAAGTAAGAAGTGACAATGGAAGTGAGTTTAGAAACACAAGAGTTGATGAGCTATGTGAGGAGCTTGGAATCAAGCATCAATTCTCGGCCAAGTATACACCTCAATCAAATGACCTAGTTGAAAGGAAGAATAGAACTTTGATTGATATGGCAAGATCAATGTTGAATGAGTATAATGTGAGTCATTCATTTTGGGCCGAAGCAATCAACACGGCTTGCTTCTATAGCAACCGCCTCTATTGCCACAAGTTTCTAGAGAAGACACCATATGAGATCTTAAATGGAAGAAAGCCCAACATTGCATACTTTCGGGTATTTGGTTGCAAATGCTACATCTTGAAGAAGGGCACTAGATTAAGCAAGTTTGAGAAGAAATGTGATGAAGGATTTCTACTTGGTTACTCAACTACTAGCAAAGCTTATAGAGTTTGGAATTTGGCTAGTGGTTTACTTGAAGAAGTGCATGATGTTGAGTTTGATGAAACAAATGGTTCTCAAGATGAGGAAGATAACTTGGATGATGTGAGAGGAACTCAATTGACTAATGCTATGAAAGAAATGGATATTGGTGATATTAGACCAAAGCAAGTTATTGATGTGGATGACAACAAAGATCAAGTGCTCCAAAGTCCAATTACACAAGCTAGTGGTTCTCTAATGCAAAATCAAGCTAGTACATCATCTCAAGTGCAACAAAATCAACAAGTGGCTAGTTCATCATCTCCAACTCATGATCAACATCAACATTCAAGCAATCAAGTCCAAGTGCTTCAACCAACTAACATTGCAAGAGACCATCCATTGGATTCCATCACTGGTGACATACAAAGAGGAGTTCAAACTAGATCAAGATTGGCATCGTTTTGTGCTCACTCATCTTTTGTGTCAATGGAAGAACCCAAGGACATTGATAGAGCATTGAGAGATCCGGATTGGGTAAATGCAATGCATGAAGAGCTCAACAACTTCAAGAGAAATGAAGTATGGGAACTAGTTGAAAGGCCTAAGGATCATAATGTCATTGGAACAAGATGGGTCTTTCGCAACAAGCAAGATCAAGATGGGATAGTAGTAAGGAACAAAGCAAGACTAGTGGCTCAAGGTTACACACAAATAGAGGGTCTTGACTTTGGTGAAACTTATGCCCCGGTTGCAAGATTGGAAGCAATTAGGATCTTACTTGCCTATGCTTGTGCTCACAATATCAAGCTATATCAAATGGATGTAAAGAGTGTATTTCTCAATGGGTACATTCAAGAGGAAGTGTATGTGGAGCAACCTCCCGGTTTTGAAGATGACAAGAAACCCAATCATGTATACAAGTTGAGAAAAGCTTTATATGGATTGAAGCAAGCACCTAGAGCATGGTATGAAAGATTGAGGGACTTCTTGCTATCTAAAGGATTTGTCATGGGCAAAGTTGATACAACACTATTCACCAAGAAGATTGAGAAAGACTTGTTTGTGTTGCAAATATATGTTGATGATATCATATTCGGTTCAACCAATCAAGATTATTGTGATGAGTTTGGGAAAATGATGGCAAAGGAATTTGAAATGTCAATGATTGGTGAACTTAGTTTCTTTCTTGGACTTCAAATCAAACAAATGAAGGAAGGAACATTTGTAAGCCAAACCAAGTACATCAAAGATATGCTCAAGAAGTTTGGCATGGAAGATGCAAAGAGTATTACAACTCCAATGGGCACTAGTGGAAGCTTGGATAGTGACAAGAGTGGCAACATGGTGGATCAAAAGCTATATAGATCGATGATTGGTAGCCTACTCTATGTGACGGCATCAAGGCCCGATGTGATGTTTAGTGTATGCATGTGTGCAAGATTTCAAGCCTCACCAAGAGAAAGTCATTTGAAGGCAACAAAGAGAATATTGAGGTACTTAAAGCATACACAAGATGTTGGATTGTGGTATCCCAAAGGTGCAAGTTTTGAGCTAGTTGGATATTCGGATTCCGACTATGCCGGTGATAAAGTGGAGAGAAAGAGCACTTCCGGGACTTGTCAATTGTTGGGAAGATCACTTGTCTCATGGTCATCCAAGAAGCAAAATAGTATTGCACTATCTACCGCCGAAGCCGAATACATCGCCGCGGGTAGTTGTTGTGCACAAATCTTGTGGATGAAGGCAACATTGAAGGATTTTGGAATCAATTTCAAGAATGTGCCATTGCTATGTGACAATGAAAGTGCCGTGAAGCTAACTAACAATCCGATTCAACATCAAAGAACAAAGCATATTGATGTTCGTCATCACTTTATTAGAGATCATCAACAAAAGGGTGACATTGCTATTGAGAGTGTGGGCATCGAAGATCAATTAGCCGATCTATTCACCAAGCCACTTGATGAGAAGAGATTTCACAAGCTAAAGAATGAGTTGAACATACTTGACTTCTCCAACATGAGTTGATGCACCCCATATATGACATGCCTCTCCTTCGAGCCCCAAGGTACAATTGGTTGACATGTCATACATTCTATGCTAAGGACTTGTTTAGTGCATCTAGTCATGATTTCTTATGTTCTAGGATCATTCATGAAAATTAAAATAAATTTGAAGTTTATATGGTGCCACTATTGTTTCCATGACTTGTATGATCTAGTGGTAGCATATAACTTGTTTAAGTAGCTTGTGATCCTAAGTATTTAATCTAGAAAACTTGTCTAAATATTTGCTTCAACATGGTGCATGATAACCCTTCTAGTGAGGTGTGAAGAAGCTTGCCCTTGGATCAAACCGAAGTATTTTATTTATGCAAGCAATCTAGGTTGAATCATAAACTTGATTCTCACCCCATTTTTCAACATGATAATCTATCTAAAGTTTGCCCCTTGTGGTCAATTGGTGCCAAAGGGGGAGAAAATATTGTTCACAAAGATAGAACTCAAAGGGGAAGACAATGTTGTGGGGGAGAAAAATGTTGTTCACAAGATAGATTCTAAAAGGGGAGAATTGATAAAAGAATGGGATCAACTAAAATTTTGAGCACACAAGTAGGGGGAGCAAGCTCTTAAACATGAATGTTGCATTTCTATGTGCACTTCATTTGTATGATGCATAGTTATGCATTTCGTTTTCTCCGATACATTGCTTGTGTGGTGACTTGCTAGTATAATTTGAATCATGCATTGTGGTACTAGCATGAATAGGAAGTAGTTAGATTTTTCTTGCTTCATGTTTTTCAAAGTGGTACTAGAACCTTGCTTATAATGTTGATCTCACGAGGTTTCTAGTTATGTTTGTGCTTTTCCAAGTGGAATCTAACTACACAAGGTGCTAAGATGGTGTTTATCGCTACTCCGATGGTATCACGCTTCAAAGGTCTATAATCTAAAACACTTAGCACCTATTGGTAGTCAATGCTCCTAATATTTCCTATCTAACATGTATGCTTCCAAAATCCAAACATATAGCATACATGTAGGGGGAGCCATTGCTATCAATTTGAATTCATGATCATATGTCCATAATTCTTACACATGGTAATATACTTGGACAATATGACATGGGTTCAATCAAAATTTTATCATAATATCTTTGTGAAAGGTTTGTCACCAATTACCAACAAGGGGGAGATTGAAAGTCCTATGTTTGGTGTTGGTAATTAGTGACAATACCTAAGTACTAATCCTATGCCTAAGTTGTATGTAGCATATGAGGATTAGTACATTCCAAGGTTGGTGGCAAGATGGACATGGTGATCATGATGGCCACACTTGGATTTGGACGCAACCCTATGTGATCAAGGCAAAGGTATATGCTTAAGGGTTGTGTTTTAGTAACCAAGACACCTAGTGGGTGTGGTTACATTATAGGATAGATAGCCGTACTATAAAGAGGGGAATGACGCGGCTATTGAACTCCTAAGTGCCTCTAGATGTGCATTTCATGATCATATGCATTTGGATAGAACTAATAACGCCTCGAAAAATGATTGTGAAAATGCTAACACACATGCACATGGTGATGATCACTTGGTGATGTTAGCACATTTACGATGGCGTTGGAGTTTGAGCGGTAGAGAGGGTTTGGGGTCTTCTCTCCCTCCCGCCGAGCGTGCGAGCGCGGGATTCAGGCGATTTCGGGGATATGAAATGCCTATTTTCCACTACGCCGGAAGTCAGAAAAAGAAACGGAAGCGAACGGAGGTCACAATGGTGACCGGACGCTGCACCAGACGCGGTCACGGTGTGACCGGACGCGTCCGGTCAGTGTCCAGTGACTGCGCGTTTTTCAGTTGTTTGATCGGACGCGAGGCGCGTCCGGTCACAGGCGACCGGACGCGTCCGGTCGTCCAGGGAGCTTACTGGACTCCGACCGGACGCGGGTACTGTGGCGTCCGGTCAGTTCTTCAGCGCGTCCGGTCGCTGGTTCGTTGTGCGCGGCTCAGGGTTGACCAGCGCGTCCGGTCAGTTACGGGACCGGTGCGTCCGGTCGTGACCAGCGCGTCCGGTCGTTGCGACCAGCGCGTCCGGTCGTTGCGACCGGCGCGTCCGGTCAGTGTTGCGAAACTAGCCGTTGCGCGACCGGCACGTCCGGTCAGTTGGACCAGCGCGTCCGGTCAACGCGATTTCGGCTGTTTAAGTTTCTAACGGCTATATTCGAAGGGGTACGTCTATAAATACTCGTTGGCCGGCTCAAGGCTCTTACTCTCGAACATTTGACATACTTGTGAGCACTTTGAGCTAAGCAACTCCTCTCCCACTCATCTCTCTTGCTTCTTTGCATATTCGAAGTGAGATTGAGTGATCCAAGTGCATTTGCATTGTGAGATAGCATCTAGTTGGCACTTGGTGGTTGATTTGCTGCGGGATTCTTGTTTCTCTTGGTGGTTGCCGCCACCTAGACGGCTTGAAGCAGCTTGGAGGCGTTGGCAAGAGTTGGTGTTTGTTCTTGGCCACCTCCGGTGATTGTGAGGGGTTTGTGCCTACCTCGGCGAAGCGCCAAAGGCAACATTAGTATATTGCTCGTGTCATTGAAACCTTTTGCCATTTGGTAGGTTCTTGTGGCGCCTTTTGAGAGGCTCGGTGTGTGACCGATTAGCCACCGAACCACGTGGTGAAGAGGGACACAACGGGGACTAGCGTGCCGGCAAGCACGTGAACCTCGGGATAAATCTTTGTGTCATCACTTTCATATTGTGATTGATTGATCCCGGTGTTCGGTTATCTTGGTATTCATCTCTTGATCATATTAATTGATTGGCTCAATTCTTCGCCCCTCGGTGATATCCTCCTAACTCAACTCCGCATTACTTTCTTAGTTATCTTTGCTAGCTAGTTAGCTTTGCTTTAGTAGCTCTTTTGTGTAGCTTGCTAGTTGTTTTTTTTATAGTTACCTTTTCGGTTTGACTTGTACGGTTGAGTGCATATATTAGTATTGTGATTTGGATAGGTGGCTTGCAAACACCCCATAGGCTAAGCAAAACTCGCATCTCGCTAGTTGTTATATTGATAAACTTGTTTAGCTTGTCTTTGTAGAAAGTTTTTAAAAGGCTATTCACCCCCCCTCTAGCCATCTAGACCTTTCACACGTCCGCCGTCTTGACTCGGTCAACACCGTCACTCCCATGTACACTTGCGCTCGTCGATGTCCCAGATGTCAGCCACCGTGGCTGGTCACCCGGCCTCCTGGTCCCTCGGTCCAAGCCTCACGTCCGTCCTTCACCGCTCTCGGTCCGTCGGCACGGCACATCTCTACTTGACCTTCTCCTCGCCGTCGACCACCGCCTCCGTGCTCCACACCTGCACACCACGCACCAAGAGACATGCACACATAGCTTTCGTCATGGTAGGGTTAGTCACCACTCAACCTACTTCGTGGATCATATTGACAATCACTCATCACAAAACGAACACACAAGGGTACTTGTCAACCTTGTGTTCACAATCTCCCCCTTGATGAGTGCATTGTCAACACCAATACACGAACAACTTGAGCAAAAGAAAAAGAAGAAGAGAAAACAAAGAGCTCAACCAAATGACCAAAAGCCAAAGAAAAGCTGGAACAGGTCATTTGAAATGAGCAAGAACTTGGTCCCCAAAGACATGGGCAACGGCTCGACGCAACCAAGTAAAACAAAGCTAGCTCTCAAGAAGAGGCAACGGGCTCAACACCACTAGCAAAGCTCGAAAAGGAAAACCTGCTAGACCCTCCAGAAGAGGCAAAGGCTCAACACATCTAGCAAAAGCAACTCAAATGCAACACCCCTTGAACAAGTGCAATCTCTCTCAAATGCATGCACGAAATAGAAACTTCTCCTCCTTGTTGACACATGCACTTATCAAGCTAGAGCCCAAAGATTGCAACTCCCCCTCAAAACATGCTATAAATGCAGAAATACACAAATATAGAAGCTTCAAGATTATAGCAAATAGATTGAAAGAATGCTCTAGCTGATGATGTTAGGTATACATAGCAACAAATACAAGTGCTAGCAAATGCTCAAAATGACCAAAAGAGATGAAATAAGGCATTTAGCAAGTTTGATCAAGTTTGAACAATTTAAAAGAGAGTTCACCACCAAATGAGCACATAGCAAATATAGACAGGAGATCAACCTTGTGCTACACATGTATGCAAAGTAAACTACCCCAAACAAAGTTCACACATCATGTCACGAGACAAACTTGTGATTTGATCAAATTTTTTGATATCAATTGAATTTTTATCGGAGTTATGCAGCTTATCACCAATGTTTGTCTAACAAATGTGTGCGGGAGGTTATCGATGCCATCAAAACCTGACTTATCGATCATGTCAAGCCTATGCCAAAAGCAATCAGAAGCTTAAGACAATGATCTCGGTATTCATTACAGAGCTCAAGTTCACCCTTAAGTGCAATAAGGAGCTGTCTCAATACTCTGATATGGGACAACAAAGATCCATCCCGATCTTTTTATACCTTGCTTTTTTTCAAGTTTTAGCATAATTTCAAGTTTCTCAAGCAAGTGTGTAACTCAAGGTATGAGCCATAGCAACTAAGCATATATATGAAGTAAAAGGGTTCTCGACACACCTATACATGCTAGTTGCCACAAAGTAGTGGTGAACATGTTTCAAGTTTCATCAAGTGTTATTCAAGTTCACAATTGAAAAAGCATTTTTAGCTCATATCAAGAGATCAAGGTGAGCCTGAGCAAAGCACATCATGTATATCCATAGCATCCCCAATAAGAGCATAGTGTCAATCTAGCTACTATAAGGATGAAGCTCAAGATGCAATATGATACATGATGATATGATAGGCACGAATGATACAAAAGGTCAAAAACAGAAACTAAACTGCAAAAAAAAACCAAGAAACTAAGATACAAGATCCAAAACTTCCCAAGCTAAAAGGAAAGCAAAAATCCAATCTCAAAGCGCTCGACTTACCTTTGGTTGAGGTTGGAGAACCATTTGAGACATCCGGTCATGTGGCACAAACATCCGGAGTCAATGAGCTACATGTTCTCCATTCCTCTAACCTGCTCAATAAAAGGCCATAGGATAGGCAAATGACACAACACTAGGGTTAGTAAACTGTGGAGCATACCATTGTTGGGCCATTTGCTTAGAAAAAGGGTCAGCTGAAAAACCACTCATCCTAGGCCAAGAAGCAAAGCGATCACCTCGAAAGGGAAAATGTGGTCCGCTGGGGGAAAGCGATCACCACAAGAAAAACATGGTCCGCTAGAGGGGTAAAAGCCAAAGCCACTGCCACGAGGTCCAAGGTCATATTGATCATGACCTGAACCACGCCGGGCACGACCACCATGACCACCGCGTGGTCTAGCAACCTGAGGCCTAGCACCTTGAGGCATTGCACCTCTTGGCCTAGCATTGCGCCTCTGAACAGGCGGCACATGTACGCTATGGGGTGGACGGTACATGTTCCGGTTGTTCAACTCATACTCCCGCCACTATCTCTCTTCCTCTTAAAGTAAAACTCAACAAGATGACCATCCCTATGGCAATAGTCACAGTGATACCTCACCTCTCTCTTGGGTGGTTGTTGGCTCACTTTCTTATGGGTATGTGTCATTCTTGGTAGCTTTCTGGCTTTAGGAAGAGGATCCTCAGAGATGTTCGGTAGAGTGTCAAGTGGGTTCCTGAGATAGTTCGGTTTTGGAACCCAAACTTGTTTCTGGGGTGGAGCTCTTGGAGGCTCTTCAAACACTCCATCTTTCACAGTGGGTTCGGTAGGCTTAGGTGGATTGGTCTTGATCAATTTGGAAGTAGTGGAAGGTTTCTCACTTGGGCTCAAACCACTGAACTCACCAACTTTGTCATAGACATTTTCACCCTTCCCACCTAGAGCAAAGCCTACTCCCGATGTCCCAGTTCCCCGTTTGAACTGGCTCATCATCATGCCCAACTGCGGCTCACTACAATATACCCAATTCAAGATGGACCGAAGGTATGTGTTGTCTTCCTTGGATCTCATCTTGTCATGCCTGTAAGACTCAAGCTCTAACACCAAGCTCTCACAACGTGCACACTCAAGAACCGTGCTATCTGAACCGGCCTTCTCAAGAGCAAGGATCTTAGCATTCTTCTCTGTCAGCTCAGATTGCAAGCCCGAACAAGACTTGCACGCACCCAACAAGACAGGCCTAGACTTTAGCTCATCATTTTCATCAAGCAAAGAGACATACTTGGTTTGTAGGTTGGAAAGGTTTGTCATGTGAATAGCACAAGCATCACACTCGGTCTCATCCGACACTACCACTGCACCCTTAGCAAACTCAAGCTCTCTAAGCGTAGTCTCTAACTTGGCCTTAAAGTCGTTCATCTCACGAGCAGCACGCTTAAGCAACTTGTCTTGATTAATCAAAGCGGCACTCAAAGTCTCAACCTCAACAGCAAGCTCATCGGCGGAAAGTGATACCTGAGAGGTGTCGTTGTCGCTGGAAGCCTCGTCCTTGCCAATCTTCACTTTTCCCTTTCCGGCCTCCACCTCGTCACCAAGAGTCGTGGTCACCGTCGTCCTTGACCGGCTGGCACGCCAAGTCCTTCTGAGCCTCGCTCGACCCGCACGTCCGCCGTCTTGACTCGGTCAACACCGTCACTCCCATGTACACTTGCGCTCGTCGATGTCCCAGATGTCAGCCACCGCGGCTGGTCACCCGGCCTCCTGGTCCCTCGGTCCAAGCCTCACGTCCGTCCTTCACCGCTCCCGGTCCGTCGGCACGGCACGTCTCTACTTGACCTTCTCCTCGCCGTCGACCACCGTCTCTGTGCTCCACACCTGCACACCACGAGCCAAGAGACATGCACACATAGCTTTCACCATGGTAGGGTTAGTCACCACTCAACCTACCTCGTGGATCACATTGACAATTAATCATCACAAAACGAACACACAAGAGTACTTGTCAACCTGTCAACCTTGTGTTTACAACCGCATGATCGGAGAACCGCTGATACTACTGCCTACCTACGCACGTTGGCGATTTCATTCATGTGCGACGAGACTGGACGTGCCACCAGCGCCGTCGAATCGAACAACCTCGTGGGGCGGGGGCACGCATGGGCCGGCCGGTGGGCGTCGCTCGTCCAAACAAACATGCAAAAGAGAAAAGAGCCCGCGACCTGCGATGCGAGTCACGCACGTTTCCCAGGCGAGGGCCACACGTTGTTTAGCGACGGCGATCGGCGCCTACGTACGTTGAGGTCCGCGGTTCGTTCCCCTCCGCGTTTGCCTGTGTGGCTCGGCAGCGCGCACGTCGTCCGCCCAGGGCTGCGGCGCCCGTACCAGTGTGCCCACAGCCGGAGCCGGGCCCGGGGGCGCCGGATGGCGATCCGCGCGATAAATGCCGCGCCGGTCCGAGCCTCACACCTCGCTCTCGTACCGCCGCAGGCCACTACTTTGCCGGCGATCCTGCCTTTCCAATTTCTTCCTTTCTTTCTCTGCCTGTTCTTTTTGGCTCGCGGCCGGGCGAACCACCTGGGCCACGAGTGGCCCCTGCCATGTCATCCCGGCTACGCGGGCCCCGCGGGAGCTCTACCCTGCCACATCGGCGGCACGGGTGTACGGGATGAGGAGCGGAAATCAGCATTTTGGTGGTGTGGTTCGCCACGCTCTGGCAACAGTTATGATTTTATTATCTAGATAATGATAGTGATATGGACGCATCAAAGAATGAAAATATTTGTTGGGGGCACCAAAGCTCCACTGGTGTTTTGGATGCTAGCGCAGGCGCGGAATCCGTCTCATATATTTTGATGCGGGGTAGACGTGCTGGTGTGCTTATGAGGATATGACGAGATTCTTAGAAGATCTCCGCTTTCTGTACCTTCGGTTGGCGCTGACACCTAATGAACCAGACATAAATCCTTTCTCCGCCTCTAGCAGATATACGGTGCCCCGACGTCAAAATTTTTGCTTCAGAGTTAACGTGGTGATCGCGTGGGTAACAAACTGTTCCTACTGCTAGCCACTGTGCTATCATCACCAGCGTTGTCCCTCCACATATCTCTACCGATAAGACCTGCTCCCTGCCTCCCTTGTTTTCATGATCCTGTCACCGTCCTTGTTCACTTTTTTTAAAATGACGGCAAAAGCTTCACCGTTCTTCTTCTAGCTACTCAATTTTGTTACTTTCCGTCAATAGCACCATCTAATTGTCTTATATACTGGTCTATCCCACCTTTAATAACCAAAGTTTTATGTGTCCAAAGCTCCCAAAACACATGGGTGTAATATAGCATTTCCGACAAAAGTCATATAGTGACAGCCTTACTCGGCCTAACAAGTGAGTAAATGTCATCCATCCATGTATCCAGGGGGAAACCCCATCAAACTGAAGCCCAAATCTTCGCCCATGTGGCCTCAACGCAGCGGCACCTCGAAGATAACATCACAAGTTGCACAGCGTCCTCTCTGTTTCTCTCCCCTACGGAAAACCAAGACCCCGCCGGTTTATTCCCCCCATGATATCCCGTAAATATTCGGGCGAGGTAGGGGTGTTTGGTTCGATGAGTTAAAGTTTAACTCGCATCGTAGCACTTTCGTCTTATTTGAGAAAAAATTCTAATTATAGAGTAATTAGGCTTAATAGATTCGTCTCGTGAAAAACCCTTAAACTATGTCAACATGCATGCAATTAATCTACATTTAGTACTCTATACATGTGCCGCAACATTCGATGTGATGAGAGTTAAAATTTAACCCCCAAACCAAACAGGGCCTTAATATCCCGTCCGCCCAACATGCGAATCAAGTTGATATCCCAGCAAAGGACAGGCCAACGAGAGAGAGGGAAAAAAAGGGGGAAGAAAACGAAATTCCCAGGCCGAAATCCTTGCCCACACAAATTGCAGGCCGCCGCCGGAACCCCACACTATATATAAGCCCTGGGCACACTCCCCGTTTCTTGCACTCTTCTCCTTTCGCAATTCACTCATCCTCCACACCTCTCCCTGTCCCACTCTGTTCCTCCCACTCGTCGGCTCTGCTCCAATTTCAATTCAAAGACGCTCAGGACATGGAGTGGCTGCGCGGGAAATGCATCGGCAAGGGCGCCTTCGGCACGGTGCACCTCGCCGTGGACACGGCCACGGGCCGCGCCTTCGCGGTGAAGTCGGTGGACGCGAAGAGCGCGCCGGCAGCGGCCATGGCGTGCCTGGAGAGCGAGATAAGGATCTTGAAGCGGCTGAGCTCGCCCCACGTGGTGGCGTACCTCGGCGACGACGGCGTCACGAAGGCGACGAGGAACCTGCACATGGAGCTGGTGCCCGGCGGCAGCGCCGCGGAGGCGGCGGCGCACGGGGGCCTCGGGGAGCGCGGCGCACGCGGCGTCCTGCGGAGCGTGGCCGCCGCGCTGCGGTACCTGCACGAGGAGGCCGGCGTTGTGCACGGGGACGTCAAGGGCCGGAACGTGCTCCTCGGCTGCCGCGACGCCCATGGCTGCGGCGGCGCGAAGCTCGCTGACTTCGGCGCGGCGAGGCTGGTCTCCGACGCCGCGACGACGCCCCGCGGGCCGCGCGGGACGCCCGCGTGGATGGCTCCGGAGGTCGCGCGCGGCGGCGCGGCGACGCCGGCGTCGGACGTCTGGTCCCTGGGCTGCACCGCGCTCGAGCTGCTCACGGGGAAGCGCCCGTGGTCGGAGCTCGGCGGCGCCAGCGAGGTCGGCGAGCTGCTGCTCCTCGTCGGGTTCGGCGGGAAGCGCCCCGCGATCCCCGCGTGCCTGTCCGACGCGTGCCGCGATTTCCTCGACAAGTGCCTCCGCCTCGACACGGCCCAGCGGTGGAGCTGCGCGCAGCTGCTGCGCCACCCGTTCCTTTCCACGGACGCTGGCGACGACGCCAGCGAGCCGTGGCCATCCCCGTCCCCGTCTCCATCTCCGTCGCCCCGCGCGGTCCTCGACTGGGCCCCATCGTCGGATTCGTACTCCGAGGCGCTGGACGACGCGGAGACCGAGAGCAAGCACGAGGTCATGGCGCGCGCCAAGGGGCGGGTCGCCGAATTGGCCTCAAACGGGCCGCGGACTAGCTGGGACTGGGAGGAAGTGGAGTGGGGGACCGGGGCCACCTGGGCAGCCGACACCTGGGCCCCACCTCCCAGTTCCGAGGCGCCAAGAAATGGCAACGCAAGTGCGCCCGTACCCAGCGCCGCCGCCTTCTCCGACGGCCGTGATCGTGACGTCCTCGTCCTCGTCGTCGGCAGCAGCGGGCTCCGCTGTGGCCATGGCCGTCCTGTTTGTCACAGTCACCGCTGTCGTGGGTATAAATGCGGGTTTGGTGTGGTAGGAGTAGGACTCGGCTGGCCGCCGTTGGCCGTTGTACCTGTGCTAGTACCATGTACTGTCGTTCCCTTTGTCCACTCAATTCAATTCAATCCAAATTTGTGTCAAATCAAGCAGCCAATGGGCTTTGCATGCCGTTTGCGTTTTGCATGCGTTCTTCTTTGAACGGGTGGGTAGCCGGCCATGATCGGTTGATCAGCCGTCAGCGCCGGCGCGCATCGGCACAATCTCAACTCGTCCCTCAGGGCAAACTAGCGTTTCTTTTCTCAGAAATGCTATTGATTAGCTGACTAATTAGTACTAATTACTCTCTAGGGATAAAAAAAGGAAGAAAAGAAAACAGCACGCTTCTTCTGGAATTGCGAAAGGGCATTTCCACGGTGCCATTGCAATGGTGGTCTGGATTCTGAACTGGCCCAGAATGACAGGTAGGCATGGATCTGCAGAACGGCAAAACGATAGGATTCTACTCTTTTCAGGAAATGCAGCTGGCAAAATGCCAGGCAGAAGCGTGCTGAGGGCCGGTTTAGACTCAAAAAATTTTGCAAAACGGCGCTGTAGCTCTTTTCATTGTTATTTGGCAAATATTGTCCAATCATGGTCTAATTAGGCTTAAAAGATCCATCTCGTCCATTTCGTCTAAACTATGTAATTAATTTTATTTTTTATCTATATTTAATGTTTCATGTATGTGTCAAAGATTCGATGTGACGAGAAATTTGCAAAATTTTGCAAAATTTTCTGGGAACTAAACAGAGTAGCAGGCTCTCACAGCAGTGAGTGAATGCGTGGTTCTGAAATCTTTGCAGCACAAAGATTTTGTGCCGTTTTTCAGAGAGGGGTTGTTTTGTACGCGAATTGCCAAAATTTTCTTCAGATCGGGTCAGTCCGTACCGCACGACGCACGTACATGAACCGCCAAATTCCGAAACAGCAGCTGGGAAGGAAGCATCGGCATCCCGTTGGGCCGTGCCATTCTTACCAGTCGTAAGGCGCGCGCAACCATCGCCATCAATGGGTGGCTAGTGGCTACCGCTATCACATATTCGCGCTGAAAACATGTGTACCCGCGCTACAACGCGCATCAATCTCAGCCCATGAAAGGGATCACACATCTGCGCCTCTGCGGTACACCAACAGCTTATACGTCTCCTCGCCTTGTCCCAGGACAAAAGTGGCTTCAAGACGATGTGCCGGTACCACGGATGGATGCGAGCCAAGTACGCAGGGATCCACGCGTTCATCACGTTCCGGCAACATGGAAGATATGCACGCCAATGCCATGGCCCCATGGATCTGGGAGATTTCAGCGGTGTTTACTGCAAATCAGTGGGTATTCATGCATTGCCACTTGCCTATACCATGGGAACGTGCGTGCCGGCAATGAGTACGACGCGCATCCCGTGGATCAGGAAGATTTCAGCGTAGGTTTTTATTGCAGATCATTGGGAACATCATGTCCTGCCTACCATGACAATACAATTCCACCGTATAGGTATTCAGATAGCAGGTGAAGATGGCTCCACGGTACATAATATGGGAGATCTTGCCTTGTTGCACTTGAACAAAGATTGAAGGATGTGGATTTGCCTGCTCAGTCACGGTTTTGGGCGGTTTCTAGACAAAAACTCAGACCAAACCATATATAGCAGGTTTGAACGGGTTGGTTTAGGCAGGCTAATGGTTTTAAACCGCCTAATCCAATCTACAACTCAGTCGAGCGCATCCAGGCCGAGTGGTGAAGGCGGCGCCGAGAGTTGTACTGGTGGCCGGTGCTGCCGACGCGCCGGAGCTGCAGGTTGTGGTCGCGCCATGGCCATTGGTTGCTGATGGCAACGGCATAGGCTGGATCCGTCCCGCACTGAGCCGTAGGTACGCGTCCTCGTTCCCGTCCCCGCACTCGGCGGGGCGCCTCATCACGCCCTCACCCCACGCAGGTGCGCTGCAAGGCGAGGAGCTTCCATATGCCGCGCCGCCGCCGGTGAGCGCAGAGCGGCACGACGGGATGCTGGAGGAGTCACGGGCTGCTCTGTTGTGGCTCCGGCTCCCGCGAAGGAGAGCGCCATGAGTCCATGAGGCCTGGGGCGAGGCCGTGCTTGGCTCCGGCGAAGGCATGCGCCGTGCGGCCTGGGGCGAGAGTGAGCGCGTGACCACCACCCATGCTGACAACAGATCGGAGAGGAGGAAGGACATAGGATAGGAGGCGGGTTGAATGATTTTGTCGGCGGGTCAATGAGTCAATCAACCCAGCCTGAAACTACCTTTGCGGTTTGTCTGCCTCATTTGGCGGTTCGAGCAGTTTGAAACCAAACCACGAACACGTCTGTGGATGGCTTGGCAAGAAGATTTGCACAGGAGTGCACTGCATACGGAAGGACAAACCTCAACGATAAAGATGTTCGACAAAGGCAGTGTTTGGTTGCTTCAAAATTCCAAAAATTTTATAAGATTTCCCGTCACATCGAATCTTTATGCATAGAACATTAAATATAAGTAAAAAAATAACTAATTACACAGTTTGGTTATAAATCACGAGACAATCTTTCGAACCTAATTAGGCTATGATTAGACACTAATTGCCAAATAAAAATGAAAGAGTTACTGTGCTTCCAAAAATTTTACACCCCCATCTAAACACAGCCAAAGTATAGCATCTCATATTATTGAGAAATGAGAACGAATGAATAAGAAAAGTGGAGCGAAAAGACATCACCACCATCTCAAGCTTTTGGCTACTCATCAAACCGCGTCCATTCCAAAAGCAACTCCAAATAATTGTACAGACATGCTGACCCCAGCCATCCCAGATAAACAGGCGACTTAAAAATAACAGTCTATGACCAAGAAAACCATGTAGATGACTGATGACTCTGATTTCACCTAACACAAGCATTCATCCCAGAGAAAACACGATGAAAATTTGTGGAGGGTAGATGAACCTTGACAACAAAATGAATGGAAGGACACTCATTTGACCATTGTTTGCGTATATAAACGCCTTCAATCTTTAGCATCCTTCTTATCGCCAGATGCAGGAGCCTCCTCTTTCTCCGCAGTTTCCTCCTTGCTGGCCTCCGTCACTGTTAACTTCTGTACCAAATCAGCGGCAGTGGAGGCTTCCTCGTTTTCTTTCTCCTCAGTCTTTCCTTGCTGTTCAGCTATCTCTTCAACAATATCCTTAAACTTCTTACAATCTGAATAGAATCGCAAGAGAGTAAGCAGCAAATTCAAAATAAACAAGGATGCCAAAAATATAAAATTGTCATACTATCATCATTCAACAGCAATATATATATCTCAGAAAGAAACAAAAGTAAACCCAACCTAACACCACAATTCAAATTATCATCAAAAGTATAAAAGAACATTTTCTAGCTTCCAACTTCTTAAGTTGTCCGAAGTTAAACGTTTTTAGGTTTGACTAAATTCATCAAAAGAGCACCAATGTTTAAGACACCAAATTCATATTATTAGATTAGATACACCATGTAATATGTTTTTCATAATATACATACTTATTTGATGTCATACATGTTAGTGTTCTTTTCTATAAAGTTAAACTTAAAATAGTATGACTTACGACAACTCTAGAAGTTGATTTGTTTTGAATACGGAATATAACTAAGATAGCAATCAATACCTAAACTACAACGCTGATGATATGACAGATATTTGTAGATATCAAACAAAATTTCCAACAATACAGGCATGATACATATCATCATCCTGCACACATGTCTCAGTATAAGCAAGCAAGCAAGCACCTGATGCCCTTCTAACACAGGAAAAGCTGCCAAGATCCCTGGAAACTAAATTGTTAGGTCCTTGGAGTATACTGCTACTATGGTCCTATAAACATGAAGGTCGTGTGTAGGCTAACCAATATATGCGGTAGCTGAATGGAAGTGTGATATTAAAGTTAATTATTCATGGTGCATTGAGCAGCCACATTAACCTCAATAATCTGGCACCTGAGCGCACAAAATTAACCAGTTACTCATGATGCATGTGGCAGTACGTGAGTAACATGCATGCATGCTAACGCAAAGAATAAGTAGCTAAAAAGTAACGGCATGGCTGCTAAATCAACAACAACAACAACAACAACATAGCCTTTTGTCCCGAGCAAGTTGGGGTAGGCTAGAGATGAAACCCAAAAGAGACGAAAAACAGGGAGACACATAAAGGGACATAAAGGGCACAAGAAAAAAAGAGGTCACGGTTCAGGCACGTTGATTGCCAATCTCCAAGCGCTCCTGTCCATAGCTAAATCCTTGGAGATATTCCACTCCTTAAGATCTACACGTTGAATAGCATGGCTGCTAAATGTCAACGCAAAAGTACTGCTAGATATACACGACACATGGCAACAGAAGGTCCAATGGCAATCAAAATTAGCTCAGTCTCAGACCATTTCCAACTTGGCACTTTTGCTAAAGTCATGAGTTACAGGTCTTCCACGATTGAAACTTGCTATTCAAGTTTAGAGACCAAAGTAGCAGTTCACTAAATTTAGAGTGTTGTCTTGTCTGGATTAAGAAAATAGGTCCTATCGTGATTGATGGAAATAAAGATGTTTTGCTTTGAGCACAAGTATTCTCCCACATTGCAAATAACTTGAAATACTTGAAGAACAACAGACAGCCTGTGAGTGCACCAAGAGTAGCATGCCAGAAATACATAAATAAATTCTAAGATCAGGAAGATATATAGGCAAATGCAAAACAAAACCATATCATGGAAACATGAAACAGGAAGCTTTATTGATGAATGTTATGAGGGCAGCACTAGAGTTCGAAGCCCAGTACAATACAACTAAGAATTGCTGGGCATTCATAATATCAAGGAGGGTCACCGAACAATATATATCAAAAACATATACAACATATGAATCGCATCAAATAAACCTAGCTTATCACATAATTGATAGATCCATAGGCCAGTGATCAATCAACTTTTCTTAAGACAAAAGTAAGCCAAAACAACAATAACCAGTTCAATCAACAGAGGTACCAAACATTATGACACTGCAAGCTGCTAGGTATAATGAACAGATGCAAGGAGGGATAAAGAGGTAAGATATGGTTCTAGGTGCTCACTCTCGACAGATCCAAAACGGATAGCGAACATCTCCTCCTTGAGCTCGCCGTCGGCGAAGTCCAGCGCGTGCCACACGCACGACTTGTCGCTCCCCGCGTGCTCCTGCATCTTAGTCGTCGCCACCACTGTGCGTACGGAGAAAAGGGGTAAGCAATACTCTCCAATGTCAAAACCTAACCAGCCAGATCGAAATCGCCAACAAAAATCCCAGACAGTGATTAGTGATTACCGAGATGGTTAGCGCAGATCTTAAGCGTCTTCGCCTGACGCATAACGAGGCGGACCTTGGCGGTCTCCTTGTGCTTGAGCAGCTTCACAGTGCCAGTGCCGCGCTCTTTCCACTGGTTCCCCTCCTTGTCGAACCGGTAAAGCTTCGCCTTCCTGCACAATCGCCACACGTCGTCAGATCAACAAGAACTAGCCAAATCGGATCGGGGCGGATCGGGGAGGGGGAGGATCGAAGCGGCCACGGATGACTCACATGTCGAGGAGCACGTCCTCGTCCTCCTCTCCGGTGGTAACGGCGACCTCCTCCAGCTTTACGATGGGCGCGACCTGGGCGCCGGTGTCCTCATCCTCGCCGGCCGCCGCGGCCTCCTCCTCCTCCGCAGGGCGGTGCTCCGCCGGGTCGGCCATGGCGTTCGGCGCGGTGGCAGCGGCGGTTGCAGTACGGCTCGGGGCCTGCGCTTGCTGGCTGCGCTCCTGCTACCGGTTGCTGCTGTCCGTGGCGGCCGCGGCGGTGGGGAGAGGGCGGCTATAAAGCTGAGAGTCTGAGACTTGGGGGTGGGGACGTGGGCGGCCGAAAGGGTTCGCCTTTGGGAAAGCGATTTGCCTGGTAGGGCTGCGTTGCGTTCCGGGCGGAGTCGTCTCAGGCCTGGTTTAGATGCAATTTTTTTTTTTTTTTTGCAAAATGGACACTGTAGTGTTTTCGTTGTTATTTGGTAAATATTGTCTAATCATGGTCTAATTAGGCTTAAAAGATTCGTCTCGTTCATTTCGTCTAAACTATGTAATTAGTTTTATTTTTTATCTATATTTAATGTTTCATACATGTGTCCAAAGATTCGATGTGACGGTGAATCTGAAAAATTTTTCAAAATTTTTTAGAACTAAACAGGGCCTCACGTTCACCCGTCCCCTCTAGTCTCTATCTCTATTCTACAACTCAAAAGAATCGGATGTTATCGTTTTCGTCTCGCTAATGACCCTGCCCTGCGCTAACCCCCCTCTGTGCACGGCCTCCGCAAAACCGAATGGCTCCACTCCACGCCCGGCCTCAAAAAAAAAGCAACAGCCGCCATCCTTCCACGATCGGTAATGATACAGTGAAGACGTCCGACGCGTCCGGATGCCTTCTCCCCACTCGCTCGTCTCCCCACTCGCTCGCCTCCTCCCCGCCTTATCCACTTCCCTTCTTTTCTCGGTTGCTCCGCTCCACCCGCGCGCTCGTCCAGCGCCGCGCCCGCGCTCTCCTCCCCGCGCGCGCCTTTGTGCTGCGCCGGCGGCGAGCCCATCCTCCTCCCTCCCCTCTCCCCTTCCTTCCTTCCTCCCCTCCCTGCTCCCCCGCGCCTTTCCCCCGCTGCGACATGCTCGGCCTTCTCGCCACCGGAGTGGGGGCGACGGCGGCGGCATCCGGTGAGCCCGCCGACCTCCGCTCCCTTCCTGGTGCTCTCGTCCTCGCGCGCCGCGACCTCCATGGGCTCCGACGAGGTAGGTGGGGAAGGATCTGGATCTGAGGCGCCCCTTCCCCTGCCTCCCCCCTCTGGATCTCGATTTGGTCCCTCCTCTTCCTCCCCTTCCTCCTCCTCCTCGCCCCCCTCTGGATCTATGGTTTTGATGGCGGCTACGGTTTTGTGGCGAAGCAGATCTAAGCTATATGCAACAGATGATGTGAAGCACGATTCTATGATGTTGCAGTAGCTTCTTTTCCTTTGTTGCAGCAGCTTCTTCTCCTTGTGGCGAGTCAGATCTAAGCTACATAGCAACAGATGATGTGAAGCATGATTCTCTGATGTTGCAGTAGCTTCTTCTCCTTTGTTGCATTAGCTGCTTCTTCTTGTTGCAACAACTTTTTTCTCCTTGTTGCAGTAGTTTTCTTCTCCTTTTTGTTACAATAGCTTCTTTCTTCTTGTTGTAGTAGTTTCTTCTCCTTTGTTGCAGTAACTTCTTATCCTTGTTGCAGCAACTTTTTCTCTTTTTGTTGCAATAGCTTTCTTTTTCCCTGTTAGCTATCTTCTTCTTGTTACAGTAGCTTTTTTTCCTTTGTTACATTAGTTGTTTTTCAATGTTTCAACAATTTTTTGGGTTTGTTTCACCAGTTTCTGTTTGTGTTTCATTAGGTGTTTTTCGATGTTTCAACAGCTTTTTTCGTTTTGTTTCAACCGTTTTTTTATTTGTTTCATTAGGCGCCCTTCGATGTTGCAATAGCTTTTTTCTCCCTTGTTTGCAGTTCGGGGGGTGGACTATGGTGGTGAGCTGGTGGTGGGGGCGGAGGTGCTAGGGTTGGCGAGGTTGGGGGCGGGACAGATCCGTGCGCGGGAGAGGTGGGGGCGCCTTTCTTCTCCGTGCAGGTGGGCGGGGCGGTCTTCTCCGTACGGGGCGAGGCGGGGTTCACGATTTTTTTTCTCCGTGGAGGGCGGGACGGGGACGTGCGGGGCGGAACATGCGGTGGCGCTCACGAGGTGAGGGCAGCGTCCGAACGCACCCCTGGAGCCGGACGTCCGGGCGCTAGCAGCCCCGTTCCACGATCGCACTCGCACCCCTCTCCCCAGCAACTCCCGCACCCGGCACCCCCCCTTCCTCATGCGACTCCACGAGACTCCCGGCAAATCTGCGGCCTTATGAACCCCGCCCCTCTCCCCAGCAGCTCCCGCACCCCGCAACTCCCGCGCCCCTGCCAGACCACCCCTGCTCCGTCACGTCAGGCGAGGTCTCCGCCGCCGTCGTACGCCACGCGCTCGTCGACGACGCCGGATGCCACGACGCCACATAGCAGGCTCCGCCAGACCACCCCTGCTCCGTCACGCCAGGCGGTGAGGTCTCCGCCGCCGCCGTTGTCGCCGTATGCCACGCGCTCGTCGACAACGCCGGACGCCACGACACCACACGGCAGGCTCCGCCGGACCGCCCCCTGCTCCTTCACCGTGGCGATGGAGATTTGCTTCCCAAACCTACTCCTTTCTTGGCTTCTGCAGCACCGTGGCTCCAGGTTCCTGTTTTCTCCAGAAACGGTTTTGGGGATTCAGATTTTAGGTTCTGTACCTTTCCTTTTTAGAAAATGAAAACCTTGATCGGATTGCTTCTTGCCTGGTTAACTTGCTTATCCGTCACAGTCAGTTCGAGAGAATTTTAATGGCCTTTTAACATAATAACGTCACTTGACGAAAAAGTTGCACTTCTGTAGTGCTTACTTTGCATGCACAATTTTTTCTCTCTTTTTTTTAATGACTTTAGTGCTATCTTTTCTAGACTTCAGTTTGGTGCAGTGAGGACTACCTATCAATCTTCATACCGCAGACTTGCCACGGGATCAATGTACATTAAAGGGAATCAAATTTCATTATCTGAATGCAGGTCAGCAGCTAAGTGCAGCATTGCAACGGCTTAAATGTTTCAAATTTCATTATCTGAATGTACAATGTTTCAAATTTCATTATCTGAATGTAGGACAAAGAAGATAAAAACAACATTGCAGCACTCAATGTTTCAAATCATATTACTTTGTCTGCTATTATATGATTCTCAAAATTACTTAGTTCGAAAATCATTTGTAGCATACATCCATCGAAATGAGAACCTCAGGGCCATTTCTTAAATTTTCTAGAATTTTTGATACAAGAAAGAGGAAGAAGAACTTATCCTAGAGAGTGCAAGATTGCTCCAACTACTGAGCTCAATAAGTATGCCAATTTTACTTTCATCATATAGTGCTAATAAATGACTGAAATTTCCAAAACAAGACCTGAAGGATCAGTAACAGCAGTTCCTCGTTGATGACATATTGGCATGAACATCTGCAGGGTCGTGCTGTCCCTGGAGGGTGCTGGAAACATGCATGATATCATCCTTGATGCCTTCATGCTTCTGGTTCGACACTGCACAGGGAACTTTTATCTATTTTTGTTGATCCATAAATGCATGGTTATGAAAATTTAGGAGCACCATCCCCAATTTTATTTGTTATACGTCAAATGAAAAGAAAATTTGGATCACTGATAAATGGATGTACCTTCGTATTTTTGACACAGCTAAATAATGATTTTAGAGTGCCTTCAAGTTTCATTGGAATGGATGTGTTAGTAGGATTTTTCTCCTCGCTAAATTGAATGGTTTGGTTGTGCAAAATAAGGTTCCACAGAGATCTATATATAATTGGTTCCTTTGGAGAGGGTGTATATTAATTTTCTTACTGAAAAACTGTAGCTTCTTAACATGCTGAGAGTAATACAAATGTGCTAACCATCAGATTCACTAATATGTATCTAACTTCCTTTTCATTAGCTTTTATTCGTTTCATTAATTTCTCACTACTATGTCCTTATTTTTACTTGTGCAGCTATTTTCATTATTAATCCCTTCCGAAACTAAGGGCGATAATGGCACCCAACAGCCTATGCAGGCTTGCAAAAATGGCACATCATGACCAGAGACAACGCTGGGTGGATCTCCGCTTCCCAAACCCTGTTTTTCTTGAATTTATTGTGCATTTAGGTTTAGAACTTCAGATGCCTATGATCCTTTTTGGTCTTACAGGGATGGAACAGAATGTCTTAAAGAGACCATGTGGTCAAGGATTCCTGATTTTAGTGTTGAAGACCAGAGACCTCCAGTATCTACTGAAAAGGGTTTTGAAACAACATCATTTTCAACACCCGCCCAACTGATTGAGCCTCATACATCTTGGGGGCCTGATATTGTTCCGTCATCCAATGTAAGAATGACTAAACTGTGCAATACCAACTCACAATTACTTATCTGTACAGAACATGTTGGTAGACACCTACTGATCTTGTTGCCTTTGTTATTTCTATATGTTGTGAATCCTGTCTATATGCTTTTGAAGTTAAAATATTCTTGTAGCTGAGTAATAATTTTCTAAATTATGTTGTGGTTTTAAAAATTTATTAAAACATTCTAATCTCTCTCCCTCTCCCCCATGTAGTCACAGAGTGTGCTAGAGAGTTAGAGAGTTTGTATATGTACGGTGCTTAAGCAATACAATAATAATCTTTCCTTTTTTGTTTGGTTTATGTTTTCTCTTATCTTGTGCTTTTATTGGCATTCTAGGTGCATGGCATTGGTTCTTCACCGATTGAAATTGTAAAAGCTTTTGTGGGAGCACAGATCTCAGCTTCTGTACATGAGTCCCAAAAGCGGAAATTCAGAGCTTTGAGTCATGGAGTTGAGGCTGACAATACGACACCAAAGTTTCCCTACAATAACTACTGATTGTTCTATATGATGTCCTGGTTTAGTTGTTAGAGGTTATCCCAAATATCTTACACCACAAAGTAATAAAGGAAAGACTCTACCTCAGTCTTTATCTCGCACACCTTACACTAGCTCAGTTTCTTGGAGATCTATTAAGGTTATCTATTGACTTTCTTTGCAATTGGTTTCTATTCTACCTTGTATGGGATTGAGTAACATTGTTCTCCGTTTGAAATGTTGTCAAATCTGTGTGTACATTTGAGTATAAGTAATTCCTGCAATTCTTGCACGACATGCCCAAAAACTTAGAATAACGATTCACCAACTGAAAATCAGAGAGACAACGGTTCTGCACTCTGCAGTACATCTATTATAACAAATTTGCAATAGATTTCTGTTCAAGGCAATGCCCAATAGCGGCTAAAGTTGCTAACAAAATTATTTGATATGATCTAATTTCAGCATTTACTAAATGTTATGGGATTTTACATATGTTTTACTCGTATAGCTTACACTATGAGATTCTATGTATACATGTAGCAACACATGGGCACTCAACTAGTCTGATTGATATTTGTAGGTGTTTATTACAATCGAATTTGAATGCTGACGCCATCGATTTTACAGGTGTTTTGTCGACTGACGGTTGAGATGTGTTGTCGAATACATTACGTAGACGAAATTGACGCACTCCCCTGACCCTAAATATTTATCGCTGTGGTGTGCATGCCACGAGTTTGTTTCGATTCGTAGAAAATGCGTTCAACATTTATATCTCTAAATAAATATATTAAAAAACTAGATTCAAAGATCTTTCTAATGATACTAATTATGTACCATAAATATTAATATTTTTTTAATATATATTTAGTCAAAGTTGTTTATCGAAAAACACAAACAACATATATTTAGGGCCTACTACTCTTTTGTATGGTAACATCTGACTTTTAATTGAAGCCCAGCCTAGCTCTTTCTGGTTCTGGGCCAATCCGGCAGGAGTAGGACCGATGGATAGGGATATTTTATTTAAGAATTACACAGTACAACATTCACGACACGTGCGTACACTCATCTCTATGAACATACGTAGAAAAACCATATCCCTATGGGCACATTCAAATGATTGAGCCGACATATCTCGAGATTCACGACACCACGGGTGCTTTACTGTGGAGGGGGACATCGCCTACCACTGAAAGTATAGTGCTGTTAAATCCTGAATAAATGCAGAAAAATACAAACACCCGTGGCAAGTCAAGGACTTGAACCCAGGTGAACAGGTTTCACCACAAGGAACCCAATCAACTGATTTATGATCAATTCGCAGATGGATAGGGATATTCAGCGTCGGTTAAGCCCAATCCAACCTACTTCCTCCGTTCCAAAATAAAAGTTGTTATGGAATACGTGCAGGCCAATCTTTCTCAATTTTGACGTTTATAGAAAATGTGTGCAACATCTATATCTTAAAATAAGTTTATTACGAAAGTATACTCAAGGATTTACCTAATGATACTAATTATGTATTACAAATATTAATATTTTTATATATACTTAGTCAAAGTTAAAAGTGTTTGCCTTCTTGGGAAGTAAAAATGACATCTATTTTGGGATAGAGGAAATATATGGTATCCTATCCACATATGTAGTTTTGCATGTGGCTTCTAAATATAATACTCCCTCGTCCCAAAAAGGTGATGTTTTTGGATTTTTCAGACAAATTTGCGGAGAAGAGAAACTTGGTTTGTCGCACATGATTCCAAGTCATGTGATTTAGTTCCCTAGTTAAGACATGCTGCATGTAAACATGCAGAGCGCAAGATGAAGCAAGAGTAGCACATGTCAATTCGTTTTAAATAATAAGGAAAGGGTCGGATTGATAGATTCTTCGGTGGGCCATCAGTGTGTCTAAAACTCATAACATCATTTTTTCTAGGATAAATTTCATCACAGAACATCACTTATCTTTTACTAACAAATAAGCACCAAAATAAACTCTATCAAGATTCAAGCAATTTCAACATAAGATAGAGCATGATTTTAGAAACAACTATGTTCATAAATTTATGATGTAAAACAACATTTTCTAAAATCAAACCAGATTTTAGAATTTTTAATAGTATTAATTTTCCATGTAAAAATATTTGGATCAAATTTTCAAAATTTATTTTTCATGATTTTGGATATTTTTGTTAAAAAATTATAGTTTGATTTATCTCCCTGAAATTCCACCTTAGTCTGTTTTACCCTCCTCTAATGTGGTGCTACATCAGCAAAATCACCATAAAAACCACACAAATGCAAAAGCAAACGATTTTAAAAATTGGGGGAAATAAAAAAAACGGGTTTTATAGTTCTAGGAGGGAAATCGGACGACTGTGATAGTTGAGTGAGATAAATTGAACGTTTTCCTAAAAGAAACATTGCACCTTTAAAAAAATACAGTGTAGTAATTTATCATCCTAGAGCTACAGATTGCAGTTAAGTAATTGCCATCCCCCTCCTAAAAAAATATGGTCTCACATGTTAAATTTTCCACGCCCATTATTATATTTTTCACTGATCATCGGTCACTATTTTCCATCCACCACAACAGCAGGCCATGTTATCGCCTCCTCTATCAAACTCACGGCATTTATTTGAGAGCCTCCCTTTATATAAATCCATTTGACTTATGAGTTTAGCATATTAGGTTTCTTGAATTGGGTCCTGCTCATGAGATTCAAGTTCTCAACTTAGTACAACGTTCGTTTTTCTTCCCTAGATTTATCTATCTAGGATGTAAAGGTACTACTATTTTTTCAATGATAGACGATATATGGCCATCGAAAGTAAGACACGTGTTGTGACTGTCAATCTCAAAATCTTATAAATACGTATAGTGGTACAAATTTATGTATGTATATATGAGTACCTACGATTGTACTCAAATATTGAAATCTTTTCAACCTTCTTCTGATAGCTAGGTTTGTCAAGCAATAGACAGTTTTTTCATTACAATGCCTTTGGTTTTCATGGACTCTGTCATCTACCAATTGGATCATATTCTATGGCAGTCTAAAGCTTCGCCACAATTTTGTAGCAGCACACAACTAGACTTATTTATTTCTGCCTTGCCTATATCTATATATAATAATATACGAAGTATAATATTTTCTTCTTCCGTTCCTCGATGCATCATTCCTCAATTCTACATTTTTTCTTTCATCACTCACACCATTTTTCTTGTCCCTTACTTCCACACTTCTCGCTTTCACAGATGGCAAACATAGACTCATGGCATGAGTTTAGCCGCTTTGAGGAACCGTCCACACTTAATTCTGTATCTAGTTACAAATATTTATCACGTTTAATTTTGTAGGTCTTGGAAGCATATTAGTAATTCTTCTAGAATATATCTTTAAATCCTTAAGTACTTGACTAGCAAATACGCCCGTGCGTTACAACGGGAAAAAGAACTATCTGATGTTAATAGAAAAAAATACAACCTTAATATTTTTTTTCAGTCGTAAGGCAAAAAAAAAGTACTCATAATGATATCAGAACTTTAGTTTTGGACCTTCATATCTAGGGAGAGATGGACAAAAAAAGAATAAAGAAAAATTTAAGTATAAATTTAATAATAGATATAGATTAGAAAAAAAAAATAGGTTGGGGAAAACCATAAAACATATGAACGTACTTGGAGCCGAGTGAAAAATGGTCATGATAAAATTTGGAACGCACTCTAGAAAATAGCCATAAGAAAAAATCATAATATATTCCGAACGGAGTGAAAAAAAATCCAAATCAGAACTTATCACAGGAAAAAAAGAACAGAAAAGGCATCGAAATCGAAACACTTCATGGTTTAATATTAGGATAAAATTTACCTAATTTCTATTTTATTTCTTTCTATTTAGATTAGTATTCCTGCTATTTAGGTCACTCAAGATTAGAGGTGTCTATTTGGATTAGGATTCTAGCGATCTAGGTTACATAAGGAACTTATGTTCAAGTCTTTTTTTTACGACAAACTTATGTTCAAGTCGTGGACATTGTCATATAGAATTAGAAAGACGATTAAAGACAATTATCATATTTACACAGTAAGCTATGGAAAGACGGACAAAAAATGTAGGAGATATAATTTTTATATATACGTTAATCATTTTTTTTTGACTTGAAGCAAATCTAGATGAACGTATACTTTCACTTGAAGAAAGGTACACGTTTTGTTGCTAGGCACAATCAGACAAGTGCACTGCATACTTTGAAGATTGCATCATTGAACTTATGAAAACTGAGCGAAAAGTACAGCTCCAACATTGAACGATGTAAACCCATAACTACGAAGATGAAAAGAAACACATCACCAAAAAGCTACCGCTGCTTGTGTATTGCCACGCGTGCTCCTTACCATCCTCCCTACATCCGGTGCGGCATCCGTCTTGGTGACGTTGGCTGCAGCAGCAGCCTCACCGTCGCCGACCGCAACCCCTGGCCGAGCATGATGGCTTGCTTCACACGAGCCGGGCGGCGCCATCCAGTGCCCGCTGGTACGCATCGTCGCCCTCCACGTCCCCACCGTGGAACGTTAGGCGCACGAGGCGTTTTACGTGATGTCAGCGTTAAAAGTCCTATGTTTGGTGTTGGTAATTAGTGACAATGTCTAAGTACTAATCCTATGCCTAAGTTGTATGTAGCATATGAGGATTAGTACATTCCAAGGTTGGTGGCAAGATGGACATGGTGATCATGATGGCCACACTTGGATTTAGACGCAACCCTACGTGATCAAGGCAAAGGTATATGTTTAAGGGTTGTGTTTTAGTAACCAAGACACCTAGTGGGTGTGGTTACATTATAGGATAGATAGCCGTACTATAAAGAGGGGAATGACGTGGCTATTGAACTTCTAAGTGCCTCTAGGTGTGCATTTCATAATCATATGCATTTGGATAGAACTAATAACGCCTCGAAAAATAATTGTGAAAATACTAAACACACTCGCACATGACATGATCACTGGGTGGTGTTAGCACTTTTGCGATGGCGTTGAAGTTTGAGCGGTAGAGAGGGTTTGGGGTCCTCTCTCCCTCTCGCCGAGCTTGCGAGGCGGGATTCAGGCGTTTTTGAGGAGTTGAAATGACTTTTTTCCACTACGTCGGAAGTCGGAAAAGAAACGGAGACGAACGAAGGTCACAGAGGTGACCGGACGCTGGACCGGACGCGGTCTCTGTTTGACCAGACGCGTCCGGTCAGTGTTCAGCGTCTGCGCGTGATTCTGTTTTTGATCGGACGCGGTGGCGCGTCCGGTCACTGTCGACCGGACGCGTTTGGTCGTTCAGGGAGCTTACTGGACTCCAACCGGACGCTAGCACTGTGGCGTCCGGTCAGTTCTGCAGCGCGTCCGGTTGCTGTTTCGTTGTGCGCTGCTCAGGCTTGACCAGCGCGTCCGGTCCATTACGGGACCAGCGCGTCCGGTCGAGCTTCGCGCGTCCGGTCATTGCGTGGAGCGCGTCCGGTCGGTGGTTCGCGAGCGTAGGCATTGTGCGATCGGCGCGTCCGGTCAGTTTGACTAGCGTGTCCGGTCAGCGCGACTTCGGATGTTTCAAGTTTCTAACGGCTATATTTGAAGGGGTACGTCTATAAATACTCGTTGGCCAGCTCAAGACTCTATCTCTTGGACATTTGACATACTTGTGAGCACTTTGAGCTAAGCAACTCCTCTCCCGCTCATCTCTCTTGCTTCTTTGCATATTCGAAGTGGGATTGAGTGATCCAAGTGTATTTGCATTATAAGATTGCATCTAGTTGGCACTTGGTGGTTGATTTGCTGCGGGATTCTTGTTTCTCTTGGTGGTTGCCGCATCCTAGACGGCTTAGAGCGGCTTGGAGGCGTTGGCAAGAGTTGGTGATTGTTCTTGGGCACCTCCGGTGATTGTGAGGGGTTTGTGCCTACCTCGGCGAAGCGCCAAAGGCAACGTTAGTAAATTTCTCGTGTGAAAGGTCTTGATGGCTAGAGGAGGGTGAATAGCCTTTTAAAAATTTCTACAAAGACAAGCTAAACAAGTTTATCAATATAACAAATATCGAGATGCGAGTTTTGCTTAGCCTACGGGGTGTTTGCAAGCCACCTAACCAATTCACAATTCTAGTATTTGCACTCAACCGCACAAGACAAACCGAGAAGGTAACTACAACTACAACTAGCAAGCTACACAAAAGAATTACTCTAGCAAAGCTAACTAGCTAGCAAATATAACTAAGAAGATAATGCGGAGTTGAATTGCAAGAGTTTCACCGAGGGGCGAAGTAATGAGCCAACCAATATAATCAACAATGAATACCAAGATAACCGAATACCGGGATCAATCAATCACAATATGGAAGTGATAACACGAAGATTTATCCCGAGGTTCACGTGCTTGCCGGCACGCTAGTCCCTGTTGTGTCCCTCTTCACCACGTGGTTCGGTGGCTAATCGGTCACACACCGAGCCTCTTAAAAAGGCACCATAAGAACCTACCAAATGGCAAAAGGTTGCAATGACACGAGCAATTCACTAACGTTGCCTTTGGCGCTTCACTGAGGTAGGCACAAACCCCTCACAATCACCGGAGGTGGCCAAGAACAATCACCAACTCTTGCCAACGCCTCCAAGCTGCTCCAAGCTGTCTAGGTGGTGGCAACCACCAAGAGAAACAAGAATCCCGTAGCAAATCAACCACCAAGTGCCAACTAGATGCTATCTCACAATGCAAATGCACTTGGATCACTCAATCTCACTTCGAATATGTAAAGAAGCAAGAGAGATGAGTGGGAGGGGAGTTGCTTAGCTCAAAGTGCTCACAAGTATGTCAAATGTTCGAGAGATATCCAAGAGAGTAAGCTTTGAGCTGGCCAACGAGTATTTATAGACGTACCCCTTCGAATAGAGCCGTTAGAAACTGAAACAACCGAAATCGCGCTGACCGGACGCGCTGGTCCAACTGACCGGACGCGTCGGTCGCCCAACGGCTAACTACGAAGTAACGACCGGACGCGCTGGTCCAACTAACCGGACACGCCGGTCGCCTAACGGCTAACTGCGAAGCAACGACCGGACGCGCTGGTCGCGCAGACCGGACGCGCTGGGAACGACCGGACGCGCTGGTCCTGTGAGTGACCGGACGCGCTGGTCGCCTGAGCAGCGCTCAACGAAACAGTGACCGGACGCGCTGAAGAAAATGACCGGACGCGACAGTGCCAGCGTCCGGTTAGAGTCCAGTAAGCTCCCTGAACGACCGGACGTGCCTCGCGTCCGATCATCGAACTGAAAAACGCGCAGACACTGAACACTGACCGGACGCGTCCGGTCATGCAAGGACCGCGTCCGGTTCAGCGTCCGGTCACCTCTGTGACCTCCGTTCGCCTCCGTTTCTTTTCTGGACTTCCGGCGTAGTGGAAAATAGTCGTTTCAACTTCTCGAAAACGCCTGAATCCCGCCTCGCAAGCTCGGCGGGAGGGAGAGAGGGACCCAAACTCTCTCTACCGCTCAAACTCCACCGCCTTCGCAAACGTGCTAACACCACTAAGTGATCTCATCATGTGTGAGTGTGTTAGCATTTTCATAATCATTTTTCGAGGCGATATTAGTTCTATCCAAATGCATATGATCATGAAATGCACACCTAGAGGCACTTAGGATTTCAATAGCCGCGTCATTCCCCTCTTTATAGTACGACTATCTATCCTATAATATAACCACACCCACTAGGTGTCTTGGTTACTAAAACACAACCCTTAAGCATATACTTTTGCCTTGATCACATAGGGTTGCGTCCAAATCCAAGTGTGCCCATCATGATCATCATGTCCATCTTGCCACCAACCTTGGAATGTACTAATCCTCATATGCTACATACAACTTAGGCATAGGATTAGTACTTAGGCATTGTCACTAATTACCAACACCAAACATAGGACTTTCAATCTCCCCCTTGTTGGTAATTGGTGACAAACTTTTTACAAAGATGTTATGATAAAATTTTGATTGAATCCATATCACATTGTCCAAGTATATTATCATATGTAAGAATTATGGACATGTGATCATGAATTCAAATTGATAGCAATGGCTCCCCCTACATATATGCTATATGTTTAGATTTTGGAAGCATACATGTTAGATAGGAAAAAATATATAGGAGCATTGACTACCAATAGGTGCTAAGTGTTTTAGATTATAGACCTTTGAAGCGTGATACCATTGGAGTAGCGATAAACACCATCTTAGCACCTTGTGTAGTTAGATTCCACTTGGAAAACCACAAACATAACTAGAAACCTCGTGAGATCAACATTATAAGCAAGGCTCTAGTACCACTATGAAAAACATGAAGCAAGAAAAATCTAACTACTTCCTATTCATGCTAGTACCTCAATATACCATTCAAAATATACTAGCAAGTCACCACACAAGCAATGTATCGGAGAAAAAGAAATGCATAACTATGCATCATACAAATAAAGTGCACATGGAAATGCAACATTCATGTTTAAGAGCTTGCTCCCCCTACTTGTGTGCTCAAAATTTTAGTTGATCCCCTTCTTTTATCAATTCTTCCCTCTTTGTGCTTCTCCCCCTTTGAGTTCTATCTTTATGAACAACATTTTCTCTTCCTTTGGCACCAATGACCACAAGGGACCAATTTTAGATAGATTATCATGTTAAATTATGGGGTGAGGATCAAGTTTGTGATTCAACCTAGATTGCTTGCATAAATAAAATACTTCGGTTTGATCCAAGGGCAAGCTTCTTCACACCTCCCTAGAAGGATTATCATGCACCATGTTGAAGCAAATATTTAGACAAGTTTTCTAGATTAAACACTTAGGATCACAAGCTACTTAAACAAGTTATATGCTCCCACTAGATCATACAAGTCATAAAAACAATAGTGGCACCATATAAACTTCAAATTCATTTGATTTTCATGAATGAGCCTAGAACATGTAAATTATGACTAGATGCACTAAACAAGTCCTTAGCATAGAATGTATGACATGTCAACCAATTATACCTTGGGGCTCGAAGGAGAGGCATGTCATATATGGGGTGCATCAACTCATGTTGGAGAAGTCAAGTATGTTCAACTCATTCTTTAGCTTGTGAAATCTCTTCTCATCAAGTGGCTTGGTGAATAGATCGGCTAATTGATCTTCGGTGCCCACACTCTCAATGGCAATGTCACCCTTTTGTTGATGATCTCTAATAAAGTGATGGCGAACATCAATATGCTTTGTTCTTTGATGTTGAACCGGATTGTTGGTTAG
Organism: Saccharum hybrid cultivar R570; assembly: GCA_038087645.1. Taxonomy (NCBI): domain Eukaryota; kingdom Viridiplantae; phylum Streptophyta; class Magnoliopsida; order Poales; family Poaceae; genus Saccharum; species Saccharum hybrid cultivar. Next base: position 565,251 of record JAQSUU010000043.1, on the reverse strand, counting down.
CTTCACGACACTTTCATTATCACATAGCAATGGCACATTCTTGAAATTGATTCCAAAATCTTTCAATGTTGCCTTCATCCACAAGATTTGTGCACAACAACTACCCGCAGCGATGTATTCGGCTTCGGCGGTAGATAGTGCAATACTATTTTGCTTCTTGGATGACCATGAGACAAGTGATCTTCCCAACAATTGACAAGTCTCGGAAGTGCTCTTTCTTTCCACTTTGTCACCGGCATAGTCAGAATCCGAATATCTAACTAGCTCAAAGCTAGCACCCTTGGGATACCATAATCCAACATCTTGTGTATGCTTCAAGTATCTCAATATTCTCTTTGTTGCCTTCAAATGACTTTCTCTTGGTGAGGCTTGAAATCTTACACACATGCATACACTAAACATCACATCGGGCCTTGATGCCGTCACATAGAGTAGGCTACCAATCATTGATCTATATAGCTTTTGATCCACCATGTTGCCACTCTTGTCACTATCCAAACTTCCACTAGTGCCCATTGGGGTTGTAATACTCTTTGCATCTTCCATGCCAAACTTCTTGAGCATATCTTTTATGTACTTAGTTTGGCTCACAAATGTACCTTCTTTCATTTGTTTGATTTGAAGTCCAAGAAAGAAACTAAGTTCACCAATCATTGACATTTCAAATTCCTTTGCCATCATTTTCCCAAATTCATCACAATAATCTTGATTGGTTGAACCGAATATGATATCATCAACATATATTTGCAACACAAACAAGTCTTTCTCAATCTTCTTGGTGAATAGAGTAGTATCAACTTTGCCCATGATAAATCCTTTGGATAGCAAGAAGTCCCTTAATCTTTCATACCATGCTCTAGGTGCTTGCTTTAATCCATACAAAGCTTTTCTCAATTTGTAGACATGATTGGGTTTCTTGTCATCTTCAAAACCGGGAGGTTGTTCCACATACACTTCTTCTTAAATGTACCCATTGCGAAATGCACTCTTCACATCCATTTGATATAACTTGATATTGTGAGCACAAGTATAGGCAAGTAAGATCCTAATTGCTTCCAATCTTGCAACCAGGGCATAAGTTTCACCAAAGTCAAGACCCTCTATTTGTGTGTAACCTTGAGCCACTAGTCTTGCTTTGTTCCTTACTACTATCCCATCTTGATCTTTCTTGTTGCGAAAGACCCATCTTGTTCTAATGACATTGTGATCCTTAGGCCTTTTAACTAGTTCCCATACTTTATTTCTCTTAAAGTTGTTGAGCTCTTCATGCATTGCATTTACCCAATCCGGATCTCTCAATGCTTTATCAATGTCCTTAGGTTCTTCCATTGACACAAAAGAAGAGTGAGCACAAAATGATGTCAATCTTGATCTAGTTTAAACTCCCCTTTGTATGTCACCAATAATAGAATCCAATGGATGGTCTCTTGCAATGTTAGTTGGTTAAAGCACTTGGACTTGATTGCTTAGATGTTGATGTTGATCATAAGTTGGATATGATGAACTAGCCACTTGTTGATCTTGTTGCACTTGAGATGATGTACTAGCTTGATTTTGCATTAGAGAACCACTAGCTTGTGTAATTGGACTTTGGAGCACTTGATCTTTGTCATCCACATCAATCACTTGCTTTGGTATAATATCACCAATATCCATTTCTTTCATAACATTAGTCAATTGAGTTCCTCTCACATCATCTAAGTTATCTTCCTCATCTTAAGAACCATTTGTTTCATCAAACTCAACATCATGTACTTCTTCAAGTAAACCACTAGCCAAATTCCAAACTCTATAAGCTTTGCTAGTAGTGGAGTAACCAAGTAGGAAGCCTTCATCACATTTCTTTTCAAACTTATTCAATCTAGTGCCTTTCTTCAAGATATAGCATTTGCAACCAAATACCTGAAAGTATGCAATATTAGGCTTTCTTCCATTTAAGATCTCATATGGTGTCTTCTCTAGAAACTTGTGGCAATAGAGGCGGTTGCTATAGAAGCAAGCCGTGTTGATTGCTTCGGCCCAAAATGAATGACTCACATTATACTCATTCAACATTGATCTAGCCATATCAATTAAGGTTCTATTCTTCCTCTCAACTAAGCCATTTGATTGAGGTGTATACTTGGCCGAGAGTTGATGTTTGATTCCAAGCTCATCACATAGCTCATCAACTCTTGTGTTTCGAAACTCACTTCCATTGTCACTTCTTACTTTCTTGATTGTGGTCTCAAACTCATTTTGCACTCTCTTGATGAACTTCTTGAATATGTCAAATACATCACTTTTGTCCACAAGAAAGAATACCCATGTGTATCTAGTGAAATCATCCACAATCACAAAACCATACTTGTTGCCATCAATGCTTGTGTATGTAGTTGGCCCAACTAGATCCATGTGCAACAACTCAAATGCCTTGGAAGTACTCATAATGCTTTTTAATGGATGAATGTTGCCTACTTGCTTTCCGGCTTGACATGCACTACATAGCTTATCTTTCTCAAATATGACATCCTTCAAGCCTCTAACTAAGTCATGCTTCACTAACTTGTTCAATTGCTTCATGCCAATATGACCAAGTCTTCTATGCCATAACCAACCCATACTTGATTTGGTGAGTAAGCATGTTGAAAGTTGAGTGTCACTAGCATTGAAATCAACCAAGTATAGATTCTCATATCTAAAGCCTTTGAAGATCAAGTTAGAGCCATCAACACTAACTATCTCTACATCATCAACACCAAATATGCACTTGAAACTAAGATCACACAATTGAGCAACCGAGAGAAGATTGAAGTTCAACTTTTCAACTAAGAGCACATTGGAAATGCTATGATCATTAGAGATTGCAATCCTTCCAAGAGCCTTTACATCACCCTTGCTATTGTCACCAAATGTGATGCTATCAATGCCACTATCATTTGATTTGAGAGAGTTGAATATTCTTGAATCACCGGTCATATGTTGAGAGCACCCACTATCAAGCACCCAATGCCTTCCTCCGGCCTTGTAATTTACCTACAAAATAATTTAATGTCTTTTAGGTATCCATACTTGCTTGGGTCCTTGGAGGTTAGTCACTAAGCTCTTTGGTACCCAAATGGCCTTCTTCTTTGGGCCCACAATTGGTGTACCAACAAACCTAGCATGCACACCTTTCTCACCCTTGGTAAGCACATAACAAGAATCAAAAGGAATGTAAGGTACATTAGCATTTTTCTTGTTCTTGTTCATTTTGTTGCAATTAATCTCTAGATACCCAACTTGCTTGCATCTATTGCAATAACAACCATTGCCCTTCACAAAGCGAGGCTTTAGAGTAGCAAAGGCCACCTTGCCCTTCTTGGGAGTATAGCCTAAACCCTCTTTGTTAAGAGAGAACCTTTGGCTACCCAAATATTTTAGCAAGCGGGCATCCCCACCATAGGCATTGCCTAATGCGCGGGTGAGATCATCCACCTCTCTCTTGAGAGTCTCATTCTCAACCACAAGTGATAAATCACTAGTAGTAGAGGTAGAGTTGGTTGTGGTGGATGATGATGAGCTACATGAAGCATTAGTAGGACCAACAAATAAAGAATCATTAATAATATCACATGTTAGTCCAATATCACAAGTGACAATCACTTGCTCTTCCTTAGCTTCCTTCATGAGCTTCTCCAACTTGAGGTCATTTTCCTTGATGAGCTCAAGTAGAGTGGAGTGGGCTTCCTTAAGCCTAGTGTGAGCAATTTCAAGATCCTCGTGGTTTTCCTTTAGACACTCACGAGAAGCCTCTACCTCATCAAAGGATTTCCTAAGAGCTTGGAGCTCTTGTTCAATTCCTTTGCACTCCTTACTCTTTTTGAGAGTAACAAGCTCCTCCATCAAGGCATCATTTTTATTGCTCTTGGCAATGAGCTCTTGTTCCAAGATTTTGTATTTCTTGGTTGCCCTCTTGTAGCCCTTGCTCATTTGATCTATTATGCCTAATAGATCATCCTTGGAATAGTCCTCATCCTCCTCATCATCACTCCTACAATCATCACTAGCACAAGAATCATTATCACTATCATCATGTTTTACCTTAGTATGCTTGGCCATAAGGCATGTCGATGTAGTGTCGAAGATGGATGACTTGTTGGAGAGGGCGATGTTTGCAATGGCTCGCCGAGTGGTCTTCTCATCATCACTAGAGCTATCATCATCACTATCGGAGTTATCACTATCCCAAGTGACCACATAGCCACCACCCTTCTTCTTCTTATTGAATGTGAAGCTCTTCTTTGCTTTCTTCTCCTTCTTGTTCTTCTTCAACTTCAACTCCCCATCATGATATCCTTTGTCTTCATAGGGGCACTTTGCCACTACATGATCGGGGCTATTGCAATTATAGCAAAGCACATCCTTTGCCTTCATGAAGTCCCTTCTCTTTCTTGCACCATAGTCTCTCTTCTTCATGAACCGACCCATCTTTTGCACTAGAAGGGCCATGGTCTCATCATCAAATGGATCATCATCATCATCAACCTTACTCTTGCCCTTGGAAGAAGAAGCCTTGAATGCGGTGGTCTTCTCTTGCTTGACCTTGATCTCCTTCTTCTCATCTTCATCTTCATCATCATCATATTGAGCATCGGTCATGACATCTCCAAGCACTTGGTTTGGAGTCACCTTATCCAAACCCTCTCTTTGGATCATCTTCCTCAAGATAGCAAACTTCTTAGGTAAGTTCATCAAGAACTTATGTGAGAAGTCCTTGTCCTTGACATCTTCTCCTAGGCTCTTGAGATCATTGACAATAACTTGTAGCCTATAGAACATCTCCGGTATGGACTAATCATCCTTCATCTTGAAGCTTGCAAACTTATCCTTGAGCATATAGAGCTTAGCACTTTTTACCGTTGAAGTGCCCTCATATGTTTCCTCTAATCTTGTCCACACTTCACTTGCCATCTCAAGATCCTTGATTTGCTCAAAGACCTTTGCATCAATCCCATTGTAGAGAGTATTGAGAGCCATAGTGTTGCATTGGTTGTTGATGCGATCATTGTTGGTGAGGTTGTCGGGATCAATGATAGCATAATCATGGTGTGTCATCTTCCAAACGTTCTCATGAATAGAGCCAAGATATTGCTTCATCTTTCTTTTTCAATGATCAAACGATGTGACACCATCAAAGAATGGAGGCTTGCCCCCGACATGGTTGAAAACGGTGACCACGGCTCCGATACCACTTGAAAGGTCTTGATGGCTAGAGGGGGGTGAATAGCCTTTTAAAAATTTCTACAAAGACAAGCTAAACAAGTTTATCAATATAACAAATAGCGAGATACGAGTTTTGCTTAGCCTACGGGGTGTTTGCAAGCCACCTAACCAATTTACAATTCTAGTATTTGCACTCAACCGCACAAGACAAACCGAGAAGGTAACTACAACTACAACTAGCAAGCTACACAAAAGAATTACTCTAGCAAAGCTAACTAGCTAGCAAAGATAACTAAGAAGATAATGTGGAGTTGAATTGCAAGAGTTTCACCGAGGGGCGAAGTAATGAGCCAACCAATATAATCAACAATGAATACCAAGATAACCGAACACCGGAATCAATCAATCACAATATGGAAGTGATGACACGAAGATTTATCCTAAGGTTCACGTGCTTGCCGGCACGCTAGTCCCCATTGTGTCCCTTTTCACCACGTGGTTCGGTGGCTAATCGGTCACACACCGAGCCTCTCAAAAGGCACCACAAGAACCTACCAAATGGCAAAAGATTGCAATGACACGAGCAATTCACTAACGTTGCCTTTGGCGCTTCGCCGAGGTAGGCACAAACCCCTCACAATCACCGGAGGTGGCCAAGAACAATCACCAACTCTTGCCAACGCCTCCAAGCTGCTCCAAGCCGTCTAGGTGGCGGCAACCACCAAGAGAAACAAGAATCCCGCAGCAAATCAACCACCAAGTGCCAACTAGATGCTATCTCACAATGCAAATGCACTTGGATCACTCAATCTCACTTCGAATATGCAAAGAAGCAAGAGAGATGAGTGGGAGGGGAGTTGCTTAGCTCAAAGTGCTCACAAGTATATCAAATGTTCGAGAGATATCCAAGAGAGTAAGCTTTGAGCCAGCCAACGAGTATTTATAGACGTACCCCTTCGAATAGAGCCGTTAGAAACTGAAACAGCCGAAATCGCGCTGACCGGACGCGCTGGTCCAACTGACCGGACGCGTCGGTCGCCCAACGGCTAATTGCGAAGCAACGACCGGACGCGCTGGTCCAACTGGCCGGACGCGCCGGTCGCCCAACGGCTAACTGCGAAGCAACGACCGGACGTGCTGGTCGCGCAGACCGAACGCGCTAGGAACGACCGGACGCGCTGGTCCCGTGAGTGACCGGACGCGCTGGTCGCCTGAGCAGCGCTCAACGAAACAGTGACCGGACGCGCTGAAGAAAATGACCGGACGCGACAGTGCCAGCGTCCGGTTAGAGTCTAGTAAGCTTCCTGAACGACCGGACGTGTCCGCTCATCAGTGACCGGACGCGCCTCGCGTCCGATCATCGAACTGAAAAACGTGCAGACACTGAACACCGATCGGACGCGTCCGGTTTAGCGTCCGGTCACCTCTGTGACCTCCGTTCGCCTCCGTTTCTTTTCTGGACTTCCGGCGTAGTGAAAAATAGTCGTTTCAACTTCTCGAAAACGCCTGAATCCCGCCTCGCAAGCTCGGCGGGAGGGAGAGAGGGACCCAAACCCTCTCTACCGCTCAAACTCCACCGCCTTCGCAAACGTTCTAACACCACCAAGTGATCTCGTCATGTGTGAGTGTGTTAGCATTTTCATAATCATTTTTTGAGGTGATATTAGTTCTATCCAAATGCATATGATCATGAAATGCACACCTAGAGGCACTTAGGAGTTCAATAGCCGCGTCATTCCCCTATTTATAGTACGACTATTTATCCTATAATGTAACCACACCCACTAGGTGTCTTGGTTACTAAAACACAACCCTTAAGCATATACCTTTGCCTTGATCACATAGGGTTGCGTCCAAATCCAAGTGTGGCCATCATGATCACCATGTCCATCTTGCCACCAACCTTGGAATGTACTAATCCTCATATGCTACATACAACTTAGGCATAGGATTAGTACTTAGGCATTGTCACTAATTACCAACACCAAACATAGGACTTTCATCGTGTCATTACAATATTTTGCCATTTGGTAGGTTCTTGTGGCGCCTTTTGAGAGGCTCGGTGTGAGACCGATTAGCCACCGAACCACGTGGTGAAGGGGGACACAACGGGGACTAGCGTGCCGGCAAGCACGTGAACCTCGGGATAAATCTTTGTGTCATCACTTTCATATTGTGATTGATTGATCCCGGTGTTCGGTTATCTTGGTTTTCATTATTGATCATATTGGTTGGCTCAATACTTCGCCCCTCGGTGAAACTCTCCTAACTCAACTCCGCATTACCTTCTTAGTTATCTTTGCTAGCTAGTTAGCTTTGCTAGAGTAGCTCCTTTGTGTAGCTTGCTAGTTGTAATTGTAGTTACCTTCTCGGTTTGACTTGTGCGGTTGAGTGCAAATATACTAGAATTGTGAATTGGTTAGGTGGCTTGCAAACACCCCGTAGGCTAAGCAAAACTCGCATCTCGTTACTTGTTATATTGATAAACTTGTTTAACTTGTCTTTGTAGAAAATTTTATAAGGCTATTCACCCTCCCTCTAGCCATCAAGACCTTTCAAGCGTGTGTTGGTCGACGAGCTCGGGACCGTTGGCGTGTGCAGTGTCCCGTCGCTCGGACCGAACTCCCGCGCGAGGGCGCCACCGTATGACCGCGCCGAGAACTAGGCGTCATCTTCGTCGTCGCTGAGGGAGGCCGAGTCCTGGTCAAGCTGGCAGTTGCCACCATCGGACCAGCAGCTGCGCTCCTAGGATTCATCGTCGAGCCTTAGGTCGCTCCCTGAGTCCCTATCTCCTCACTGTCCATCTCGAACGAGTCGACGAACTCAACACGGAGTCACGGAGGCGAAACTCGACGCCGCCGAGCTGCCCCCTCCTTCGCATACCTCGCACGGACACGCGCGACTGCCTCCCATGCCACCGGTGCAACCTCCGGTCTCAGCGTCGGGCCACGTACTCCAATTATTTTCTCTAGGCTCTAGTCATCACGATGTGCATGTCTCTTCTTTCCTTTAATTAATCTTCTAGCTTCTCTTACTTCTTTCCTATTCACGCGTTGCACACCTGAACTTCATGTCGTTCCTAGCCAAGTAATATACAATATATTATCTCCTAATCAGCAATGGAGACCTATTTGGCTTAGCTCCGTGTAGCAGTTGGACTCAACGATCCTTTTTCTGTTTGCTTTGGCAGCTGCCCAAAATACCACGCATGCATGCAAAAACAATACCCACACGGTACATAGCACCGGACATGCATACGGTTTGGACTTGATTGAGAAGTTGAGTTGGACAAAAGATTGGAGAAAATTTTTGACGATTAGGATTCTTATAGATTATAATAAAATATATTGGAAGGCATAATAGAGTAGGATTTCTATTCAGGCTGGTCAGGATTGGAGGTTTAATATTAGGTATAGATATATATAGACATTAAATAGAGATTATGATTCCTATTCAGCTTATTTGATACGTCAGAGTTTTATTTGGATTTAAATTTGTAGTTATCCCGAACCTATCATATAAATCAGGAGAGCTATAGACAACACAGAGTTAGTTAGAAGGAGGTGGACGAAAAAAATGGATGGACGAAAAAAAAGCCTGGAATTTTGCCTCTTTAGTGTGTATATATATATATATAGAGGTATAGATTTCTATTTCTAAGTATTTTACTAGAAATAAAAATCTATGGTATCGTATTTTTATGACTTGATTAATCAATCTTAAATGCCATGTTTTTCTGAGAGGAGGCAATTATAATAATTGAGTCAAAATTTGAAACGTGCCCCTATTAACGGTAAACGTCAACATATGGGTTCGTACTTAATGAATAAAAAGGGGTTGCTAACGCACAACCGGACGTGGGTTAGGCCAGCCGCTCGGCCAGACGATTTGGCCCACGCCCCGACAACTCATCTTTTTCCTCCCTAGTGTCTTCTCCCTCTCCGGCGTTCCTCGCCCCTGCTGCTGCCCATCGTCCCACCATACGCTAGGGTTTCGTTGGAGCTCTATGGCCTTTCTCTCCCTTCTCCCGCCCCGACCTAGTCCGGTCTCCTCTACCACCTCCACGACTCCTAAACCGTCCTCCCGTCGTCCCCACCGCCTAGTCAACCTTCTTCCCCCGAACCCCTTCTCTTCTAAGCCAACAGGAGCTAGGGAAGAAGGGGGTTGGACGGGCATGGACTTGCGCGGGCGTGGTGGGGCACATGCATGGCCGCCGGGAGGAGCTCGTCAGAGTTGGCAGAAACTGACAGCCTGTTCGCTTGATCTTACTATCAATCAGAATCCACTAGCTATTTAACAGTGTTTTTCTCTCACAATAAATCAGCATCAGCGAGAATCAGCAGCCAGAAACCATAGAACGAACCGGTCCTGAGAGAGGGAGAGAGGTGTGGAAGAAGAGCGGGTGCAGGCTTGGGCGTGTGCGTGCAAACGGGAAATAAAACGGCCTGTCTGTATAAAGTCTTTGCCTCAAAAAAATGGTTCCATACGCCGGTGTGACCGTCACGAGTCCACACACTCCTATGCGTCCTACGTGGCACGTGGTCCCAACTTATTTGTGCGCTGGCCACGCAACCAGGCTCGAAAGGTCGAACTCTATTGGTCGAGTTCGCTGATGCTACCTCTCAAGCGCCACGTGTACCTTGTGTCGCGAAACATCTCGACCGAACCGACGCCTTCCTCTCTAAAAGCGGCGGCCTTCCTCCCTGCCCAAATCCTTGTCCTTCCTCCGCTTCCCTCCAAATCCAGCCTGAATTCAGCCCAGATATTCCCCAGCAGAAGAAAACCCGAGCAAATCGAGCGCTGGAAGCTTCACCCGGCGAAGCAGAATCGAATCGGAGCCGCTCGCCACGCCGCGATGGGGATCCCCCTCCGGTCTCTCCTCGTCGCCTCGCTCGTCCTCAGTTCGGTCGTCTTGCACGTCGCAGCGGCCAAAACTATAGATCCCTACAAGGCGAGTAATTTTTGCGTATTATTACTGCGCATTCCTTGGTTAGTTGTAAACTCTAGGCATTTTTTCAACTGATTACACGGCGTATGCATATATGAGAGATTAATGAACAAATGACAATGCTGCTAACTTTGCACGCTTGCGGTTCCGAGTGATGTGATACTATTTGTTGATCTGTTCTCTAAACGGGATTTTACCATACTCAAGTTTTACATGTACAATGTACTAAAATGGTTGTATCTGTGGCAGCACTCAGAGCTTAATTTGGTTTGGTAGCTATGTTCACACTTTGTAAAATTCAGTAAATGTCAGATAGTGGCCCCGCTTCAAACTGGAAATACTACTTCCATCTGAGCCTTTTTCTATTTGAAATCCAGGCATAGTCCTAACATTTATGAGTTGTTACATCTGTTCTAGATGGTTGATGCATGTTCTCATGATTTTGTTTTTGTTTGTTTCAGGTTCTAAGAGTTGACAAGAATGCCAGCCAACGGGATATTCAGAAAGCCTTTCACAAGTAAGTTCAGAATTTTTATGTCTTCAACTTTCAATTCAACAAGTAAATGATGCAATTTAGTTTTAGCCTGTAGCTTAGATCAACCCATCTTATTTCTAATGTCTAGGCTTTCTCTAAAATACCACCCTGACAAGAATAAAGGCAAGGGTGCGCAGGAAAAATTTGAAGAAATAAACAATGGTAAGAACCTCTATTTTTATTCAGTATCTATTTTGATTAAGAATTTGTATATGCTGATGATGTGTATGAGATTATCTTTTATTTGACATTGTCCCTTGCACTAGCCATGGTATCATCATATCTGCACATGTCCGGAGTCCTTTGCATTGATCTGGTTGCTTTTAAGGGTGTGTTTGCATTGATCTGGTTGCTTTTAACGGTGTGTTTGGTTTGGGGACTATCGGGGATGGGATGGTCCTGCCTCTTCTTTTAGGGGTGGAGTCATCTCTAAATTCCTTGCTATTACCTATTTTTAACATTCCATGTAGTTTTCTGGGTTTGTTTAGGTGCAAAACCTCTTGTAACAGTGCATGCTCTATGTTTGACCCATTCTGCTTCTCTTTACGCTGAATTATCAGGCAAATAAGGTTCATGTAACTATATTCCATAAACTAGTTTCGTTTCAGATTATTTGCTAATGCTGGATTAGAGTAGCAGTGCCTTTTTCTGTAATACTGAAGGAGCATTGTTGCGCCTCTGCAGCATATGAGATTCTATCTGATGAAGAGAAGAGGAAAAACTATGACCTCTATGGGGATGAGAAGGGTAACCCCGGATTCGGTGGTGGAAATTTTGGAAATCATGAGGGCTATACATACTTTGGTGGTGGCCCCAAGTCCAGTCATTTCACATCTGGTAATGGATGGCAGACAATGGGTGGTCAAGGAAATACAAAAACGTTTTCCTTTTCTTTTGGTGGTAAACCTGGGGCAAGTGGTGGAAACCCGTTTGGTGGTGGTTTAGATCTTGGTGATGTTTTCTCGAACCTTTTTGGTGGTGGATCAATGGGCGATAGCCATTTTGGTGGATCAACTGGCTCAGCTAGAGCCAACACTGGAACTTCTGGTCAGCATTCTGGCACTGCCAAGATTCAGGATATCACCACACAAGTTTTCAATAAAGAAGTAGCTGACCAAGGAACTACTTGGCTTCTGTTATTTTATACACCCCAGTCAAAAGGTCAATTTGTGCTGGAGAGTGTCATGCAGGACGTGGTCCATTCACTGGATGGTGCTCTGAGGGTAAGCTGATGTACAAAAACGATAATGAAATATATAGTGCTCCTCAACATATGGCACGGACATACATGCCTAATAGCCTTCTATTTGTGCAGGCTGGTAAGGTCAACTGTGACAATGAAAAATCTCTTTGCAAAAGGTCTGGTGTTTCAATAGGGAAATGGGCCCGCCTCTTCATCTATTCATATGCTACTACAGAGAAAGGGTCTTTGCATGAGTATTCTGGAGAACATGATGCTAAGAGCTTGAAGACATTTTGTCAAGAACACCTGCCAAGATTCTCCAAACGGTTAGATATTGGCCAATTAAGCTTCCCTTTAAATGTTCTACCAAACCTTCCTCAAGTGCTCTTACTATCGAGTAAGAAGGACACACCAGCAATGTGGCGTGCTATCAGTGGGATGTTCCGCAATCGATTAATTTTTTATGATGCTGAGGTGAGTAATTTGATCTGTTGCTGTTACTGCTCCATTTGGTTACCAGACTTAGGAAATTCTAGGCCGTAATAATTACTCTGCTCGACATGGGAAAACTTGGCACATATCATACTCTGAGATGTCAATTGGTGTGGGGTGTAGTTACTTCTGGGCAGCAAGCGGTAATGAATGGTTATAATGTAAAAATGGTATGAAAAATAATTTACTCGCTCCTTTCCTAACTGTAAGTCGTTTTAGTTTTATCCTAAGTCAACCTTTTCTAGCTTTGACCAAGTTTATTTATTAAAAAAAATACACAAACATATACAACATCAAACTAGATTCATTAGATACACCATGACATATATATTTTGATAGTGTATCTGTTTGATATTGTAGATGTTGATGTTTTTTTATAAATTTGGTCAAAGTTAGACAAATTTGACTTAAGACAAAGTTAAAACGACTTACAATTTGGAAGGAAGGGAGTAGATGATTGAGCTTCCATTAAAATAGCATACATTTACCATGCTTGCGAAACTCTTATATGCTATCAGGACACAATAAACAACATTAATGGAAGTATGTGTAACATGAGAAACTGCTGTGCATGTTTAGGTTCATGATGTTTCTCATCCGCTGCTCAAAAGTCTTGGCGTGAAGAATCTTCCAGCTGTAATTGGCCGAACTGTGAATGGTGAGGAGCTCCTTCTGAAGGATGGCATTTCGGTGAAAGATCTCAGATCTGGTATCAAGGAATTGAAGACACTGCTAGAAAGTTTTGAGAAGAAGAATAAGAAGCTGTCATCCAATCAAGCTAATAAGAAACCTTCCAGTCAATCAGAAGAAAACAAGGTTCCTCTCCTCACAGCTTCCAACTTTGAGGAAATCTGTGGAGAGAAGACTTCAGTATGCATCATCGGTGTTTTCGGGTCAAACAAAGCCAAGGGACAGCTTGAAACAGTCCTGTCTGAGGTATATCTTCTGTTTTGAAAAGCCAAATCATAGTAGATAGAAGAAGCACATGTTTTCTTGTTCTTCTGAATGCATAGTAACATCCATTTTTCTTGTGGTTCTTCTTTCCTTAATCTTCGGTATAGCAATTTGTTAACACATACCTCTCTTTTCTGGTGATTGCATCCAGATATCTAAGAAGACTCTGATAAGGGGGCAGAACTATAATTCCAGAAATGCAGTCTCTTATGCTTTGTTGGATAAGGACAAACAATCTGCATTCCTGTCATCATTTGATAAGTCTCGATATAAGTCATCTGACAGGCTGCTCATCGCCTACAAGCCTCGCCGGGGGAGGTTCGCGGTGTACGACGACAAGGTGACACTGGAAGAAGCTGAAAGGTTCGTGGGATCTGTTCTGAACGGAGACGTTCAACTGTCACGGACCAAACAAAAGCCTGTCCTTAGGTAGACGACTATTGCTAGTTGCAAGAGTTTTAGATCTAACATTTACTATCTTTATTAAGGTTTGTACATAGCTGAACGAAGAGAGTAAGATTGTGTATAGCGTTTGCGTTTGCTGGACAGTTTTGTCGTTCGGTAAACCAGAATTACTAACTTATCTCTCCCTCAACTCCGCCAATGTAATTGGGCGAATGCTACAGTCCTGTCGAGACGTTGAATATATAGCGGACCATTTCTAGAAGTCTTCTGTTTTCACAAGATTCTGGTGTCTTGGCCAATTATACTAGCATTTTTTTTGGGTTGTTGGTCTGCCTTGCGATTTAGTTGCTTCTGAGAATATGACGCTGACTGAAACTTAGCAGGTGACGTGGTGGAGGAACATAGGGGATAAGCTAATATCACAAACGGGTAGGGGTCGGACGGTCTATTAGTGTTTGAACATTTGATGTTGTTGGAATCGAGAGTTTACTTCAAACTAAAAATGCCGTCGAGATCTATGAAATTGCTCTCGAATCTTTTTTTATGAAAAAAATTGCTGACGATTTCCGAAAAGACAACTCTGGGCTTGCGGTTGATGACTGCCGTTTAACGAATTCGGCCCAGCCCAACGTGTCGTCGGATCTATCCAGTCGCCAACGCACCCCCACCCCCACGCGCGCCCCCACGCCCCCAGCTCCGATTCGTGGACAGCCTCATCCCCAGACGAATGCTATCTTCACTGGCCTCGAGCACAAAATGATGTGGGCGAGCGGATGAGAGGAAGATGGCTGCCACCAGCCTCAGCTCCTGCTCCTCCCTGCCCAGGGCTACTGCAAAAGTAAGCTTCTTCTCTACGGAGTAACTCATAGCGCTCCATCTTGTTTCTTCTTGCTTCCTGATGCTACTGCTCATGTGCACAGCCAGGAGGAGTATCGTACTACACCCAGCTGACCTTTTGCTCGAGGCATCCCTTCGAGAAGGCGGCGGCAGCTGCAACCTTCCAGAAGCTCCCGCCCGAGCTCCTCCGGCTGAGCTACGCGGCGAGGAATAACAAGCATGCAAGAACCAGCTGCCGGCGGGCCACGGACAACGACCAGGCGGCGCCGGCCGCGGCGCAAGAAACAACAGCCAACACCCCTCCTCCTCCAGCCTCTCCCGTCCCCAGCGCCGAGAGATCCCCAGTAACGCCCGGCAGTAACGGCCAGCCGCAGCAGCCGGTCGCCAACGCCAACGGCAGCGCGCCGAGCGAGCCGCTGAAGCGGGCGCCGCTGACGGCGCGGGAGCGGCTGCGGGCGGCGCGCGTGCTGGGCAAGTACGCGGAGCCGTCGGCGAAAGGCTCGTCGTCGTCGAAATCGGCCAAGCCGGAGTTCGGGAGCGGTGTGCTGGACGCGCTGCGGGAGGCGGACGCGAAGAAGGGCGGGGGCGGCCGGCGCGGGTCGCGGCTGCCCGAGGCGCCGGGCAACCTGTTCGACGACAGCAAGCGCGGGATGCCCAAGGAGGGGTGGACGTTCGAGCTGCCGTTCGGGGTGGACGTGTTCCTCGTCCTCGTCTCCTTCACGCTCATCACCACCATCATGTTCGGCACCGCCTTCCTCGTGTGGAAGCTCGGGGCCATACACTTCAACGAGTACTAGCCTGTAGACCGGCCGTCTTTAGATTGGAGGATAAATAAAGGGCGATTACCGATTATGCAGTGATTATTCAAGTGGTAGATGAGAGAACTGCGTGGCTTTGTACTGTACTGTTTTGATTGCCGACACTGATTTGGCGCAGATTTTTGAGAGAACAAAGAACATAGAAATGTGTTGCTTCATGAAACTGGTGTCATGATTTAGTAGTGGAGACTAATAGATGCGTTTACGAAAGCCTACAAGAAAGTGGCTGTAGTTTAGTGGTAAGAATTCTACGTTGTGGCCGTAGAGACCTGGGCTCGAATCCCAGCAGCCACAAGCTTATTTTTTTGTTGCTAATTGTTTTTCTTTTTTTCCCCTCGTCTGATTAGACCGTGCTGCGTAACCGACGTATCAGATTCGATCGTGCTGAGCCGCGGACGGCCAGAACCCGCCGGTCCCCGCGTCGCTGCCTCCACCACTCCGGCGTTCGGCCCTTCCTCCGTTTCTCGCCTCTTCCGCGCCCACCTTTGCGCATCGCCGTAGCCTGGCACACCAGGTTTCGCCCATTTTGCTAGATGGATCCCGACGCGGGCGGCTCTAGCTCCGCTCCACCACCTCCGTCGGCAACCATAGGTGCGCCCGAGACAAAGATTTCTCCGTTTCGTTCTTCTAATCGAACAGCTCCCGCCGTCGCTGCTTAAACCCTAGCGCGTGCCGTCTCGAATCGTCGTGCAGGCGCGGGCGCGGAGACGAAGGAGGAGGAGCGCGGCCTCAAGCAGGTGATGGTGGTACTGGTGGGCCCACCGGGCAGCGGCAAGTCCACGTTCGCCGAGGCCGTAGTTGGCGGCTCCACCGCCGGCCGCCACTGGGTTCGCGTCTGCCAGGTGGGTCCTCCGTCGCTCTTGGTCTCAATGAGTGCAAATGTGCTGACCATTGCTATTTGCTACTAGTTATCCCTTACGTATACAAATGTGATGTTTCAAGACAATGTGCTACTTAATTGAAAAAAACACACTTGTTGAATAGTTGAGGGCTAATAATTGCCAAACAAGACTTGATTTGGTCGAAATTTCGTCGCTGCAACTTGCAGAGTCCATCTGTGCTCTCATGTGGACGCTTCATTGTTTACTTCACTGCTTACTGGATCAATATTGTAATAATAAGAATTTAGTATGTTACAATTAGGATGCCATCACACATAGGGAAGCAGAGAATCTCAAATACTAATGTCTTTGTTCCCAATCAACTTGCTTTGACAATTTTACTCACAGTGTTTTACAGTTTCACGATGGCTGTTCACCTGTTCATTAACTAACACAACAGTTCAGCGCAGATTGACAGAACTCTGTTTTGGTGCTTACTGTTATCCAGGATACAATTGGGAACGGCAAAGCTGGGACAAAAATACAGTGCTTGAAGGCTGCATCAGATGCTTTGAAGGAGGGCAAGAGTGTTCTCATTGACCGCTGTAACTTGGAACACGAGCAGCGTGCTGATTTTGTGAAGCTGGGCAGCACATTGCACGCAGATGTGCATGCTGTCTCCCTGGATCTACCTGCAAAGGTCTGTATTTCACGTGCAGTGAGCCGAAAGGGTCATGACGGCAATCTGCAGGGTGGGAAGGCTGCCCTTGTTGTCAACCGCATGCTGCAGAAGAAGGAGACACCCTTGCTCACAGAAGGTTTCAGTCGGATCATGTGCTGTAATGATGATGGCGACATTAAAAAAGCAGTTGACTTGTATAATGGTTTAGGGCCTTCAGATAGTCTTCCATCAGGAGTTTTTGGTCAGAAGAGCAAAAGACCCGTACAAGTTGGTATAATGAAGTTTCTAAAGAAAGCTGATGCTTCCAGTGTTGAGACATCTAGTGGACCTAAGCTTGCATTGACAGAAATAAAGCCAGTGCAGCAAAATCCTTTGCCAAAACAGGAAAATGTTGAAGCTGGTTTTGCCTGCCCAATGGAAGTTGAGAAGGGGTTGAATGACAAGATGGAAAATGAAGAGCATGCTAAAGAAAGTGATTATTGTGATGTTGGTTCCCGTACTCTGGCATTTCCATCTATTTCTACTGCTGACTTCCAGTTTGATCTTGACAGAGCATCTGATATTATAGTGGACACAGCTGCTAATTTCTTGTAGAAGTTTGATAATATAAGACTAGTTCTTGTAGACCTGAGCGAGAAATCAAGAATTTTGTCATTGGTCAAACAGAAGGCTGCTAAGAAGAGCATTGACTCCAACAGATTTTTCACATACGTGGGAGATATCACTCAGTTGCACACAAGAGGTGGTCTTCAATGCAGCGTGATTGGTAATGCTGCCAATTGGTAATGATTTTGGTTACTTAAATATTTGGTACTCCTATGTACCTGCTTAAATTTACGTTTCCTCATCTAGAAGGGAAGCATTATGTCTAAATATTTTTCTTTTGTTGAATCTTGTGTTATTATGTTTTTTTTTTCTCTTTTGAACAAGTTGTCTTATTATGTTTCTGGGCGAACCAAACTGGCCGTTTCGCTTTTGGAGAAGGTTAGTAATCTTACTATGGTCAGGGAGATGATATTTGTGCCCTTTTAACGCAGGAGGCTAAAACCTGGAGGTGGAGGGGTTAATGCGGCAATATATAATGCTGCTGGAGAATCTTTACAACATGCAACTAAAAAATGTGCTGATGCACTGAGGCCAGGAACCTCTGTTGTTGTTCCACTTCCATCAACTTCTCCTCTGCGTCAACGGGAAGGTGTGACCCATGTCATACATGTGCTTGGGCCAAATATGAATCCAATGCGACCAGACTATCTTAAGAATGACTATACCAGAGGGTCTAAGATTCTTCGTGAAGCATACAATTCACTTTTTGAGAATTTTGCATCCATTGTGCAGAACTACATGGGAAAGCAGAACAGTGAATCTGGAGCAGAAAAGTCAGCATCTGGAGGGACATCTCCCAATGACACAAAAATGAAGCGAGAGGACAGCCATGGATCTGAAAGGATGAAAAAACATAAGTTGTTTCAACCCATTATGACTGCAAAGCAACAGCATGAGTGTACAAAGGTTAATGCTCCAAATTGCCATGATGATGCCATGACTTCATCTGTTGTTCCTAGCCAAACTAGACAAGTAGACAACAAAAGGAATGATGTGGTTACCAGTAAGACTTGGGGATCCTGGGCCCAGTCTCTTTATGAACTTGCCATGAACCCAGAAAAGTACAAGAACTCAGATTCTATCCTAGAGACATCAGATGAATATATTGTTCTGAAAGATCTCTATCCAAAGGTTTATTATGGAATTTTCTAATTACATACCTTTTCTATTGTGTGCTTCTTAATGATATTCAGTGATCCAGTTGTCATCTTATCAAAAATCTTTATATATGCAGGCCAAAAGGCATATTTTGGTGATATCTAGAATGGATGGTTTTGACTCTCTAGCAGATGTCAAGAAAGAACACTTGCCTTTGTTGAGGAGGATGCATTCAGCTGGGGTGAAGTGGGCCCAGAAGTTCCTAGAGGAAGATGCGGCTTTGGAATTCAGACTTGGATACCATTCGGTATGATCCTAACTCAAGTTCGTTTCCTTGAACTTTCCTTGAGAAGTAGAGTGTGTTTTAATTTGAGGAACTGCATCATGGCATGTGATCATCCAGAACTGTAGTGTGATAACCTCATACCCAATTTATATAAACATTTTCTTATGAGGGATAATGTGATGGACTAACTGATTTGACTTCTCAAACCAAAGAAATTGGTTATGCTTGGGTTCATTATCTATCATTTCTCTCGAAACACACTAGTTGTGGCATGAGCAATTTCACATGTTTTGTTTTTTATTATTACAGGTTCCATCAATGCGACAATTGCATCTTCACATCATTAGCCAGGATTTCAACTCTGCAAGCTTGAAAAATAAGAAACATTGGAACTCCTTCACCACATCATTTTTCCGTGATTCTGTTGATGTCATTGAGGAGATTGAACAAAATGGATCAACAACCACCAGCAGTGATGAAAAGGTACTCGCAATGGAACTCCGGTGCCACAGGTGCAGGAGCGCTCATCCAAACATCCCAAAGCTGAAATCCCACATCGCAATCTGTAAATCTTCCTTTCCTTCCCATCTTCTGCAGAAAAACAGGCTGTTGTCCTCTACGATGCATATGGACCGCACTTAGATGTTAGAACTCGATGATCAGTTGTCCTTGCACACACATTTTGCATGTCGTGCTTGCCTAAGGATAGTTTTGATCATTTTTTTTTATTGCGAACTAGTGGAATCCTGTCTTGCTCTGAACCTATGTTTTCAGAGACCATTACTTGTGTTAGCGTGCTTACTGAAGATTGGGGATGGAAGCTCCATTTGACTTGGGCCATTGGTTCGATATTAGAATTTGGTAAAATAAACTAGGGTGTGTTAGGGATCCAGGTTCTTGAAAAAACGTTTTGGATCCAGATTTTTTCAGACAGATCAGATAGAATCAATTTATAAGAATGGACTGGATTCTGATTCAAAAGAAAAAAAATATATTTTCTTAAAATCATATAAATATAAAAACTCTTAAAAATTGAACCTTTTCTAGGCAAAGAACAACCTTAATACAAGATATTTTAACTTGCCGAACTTTAGAATGATTAGCTTTAAAAAAGACAATGGTTGGTGTAGAGAGGCAAGAAATGGAACGAGTAAATACTAACGCCATGTTTAGTTCGAGGAATCACTCTATTATGGACGAGATGGTGCATCACAAGAATGAGGAATCACTCTATTCTGGACGAGATGGTGCATCACAAGAATGACTCCATCCTTATACCGGTACTAATTATAGGTTGTGAGAAATGAGAAACAAAAAATGATTTATGCGGCCAAACGGTCTCTAAAATGGCAATGGTACTTAAGAGGTGGTCTAGCTAAGTTGGTTAGCAGGTTAGTAGGTCTAACTATCGCTTCCCGGGTCTTGAGTTCGACTCCTCGTGAGAGCGAATTGCTACACTACAAGGTGTAGGAAGAATCAGAGTTGCAAGAACCCTACGAAACACACCCAATTAGGTGACCTAGAAAACCATTTGTACCCACCTCACCTGCATACTTACTGACAATGGTCGTGTTCAGTTCCCGATTTGGGTGCCCCGATTCGGGCACTGTAGCTGCAGTGCCCGTGTCGGGGGCACTGTAGCAACTTTTGTTTTTAGTGCAAAAAATTGTCCAAAAATTGATTAATTAGACTCAAAATGTTCGTCTCGCAAAGTACAACAAAACTGTGCAATTAGTTTTTCATTTTATCTACATTTAGTACTCCGTGCATTTGCCGACATTTTGATGTGATGGGGAATCTTCTTTTTGCATAGTGAAATTTTGGGTGGAATTGGGAACTAAACAAGGGCAATGCATTTCATCCTGTAGCGTCCTCAATCAGCTGCTGTGTCGGGGTCGTTCGTTTCGAGTGGATGTGCCAAAGGAAAGGATTACTCAACCGGATAATTAAAACCCAACAAGGGCGATGGGCTCCTCGGCCAGGAGCGCCGGCCACGTCGCCCGAAAGTCTCCCTTCCGTTCGATTTCTGCGTACATGGCCGCGATTTCTCCAGGCCGCTTCGTCCGAAATTGACTTTTTGTTCTTTGTACGTGCGTCCTGCTTCGCGCTCTCCGTATCCGTGTGCCTCTTCTTCGAAGCCAGCTTCGGCTTCACCCTTTTTTACCCCCAAATATCTACCTCGGCTTCTGCCCGATCGGCCAGCCGTCGTTTTCACCGCGCCCTTCCTCTCCGCATCGTTGCTCTCGCACCTCCGATCCACCGCATCGCGCCCGTCGCCGTTGGGCTCGCCGCTTTCCGCACGCCTGCGCTCGTCGTCGTCGCCGCCGTCGCGTAGCTGGGGGCCGCGAGGGGTGCGCCAGGCCTGCCGGCGCGCGCAGGACCTTCCTCCGCTGCTGCGCGCCGCCGGCGGATTCGTTCGTCTTCGGTGCCTGGTTCGTATGCGCTCCGCTGCGATTAGCTTGCTCGTCTTCTCGTCTGCGCTCACGATTGCCTTGCTCGCCTTCTCGTCGCCTCTCATGAGCTCCTTTCCCTCCTCGCAGCTCCTGCTCCAAGGGATAGCGCCGCGGCTGGTCTTCTTTCCATCTTCCTCACAGCTGCTGCTCCAAGGGATAGCGCCGCCACTGGATCTGGACCGTGGTGCCTTTGGCTCCGTTGCTGCCTTTGCGTGGACAGGAGGGTTTTCTTAGGTTTTGCGCTGGGATTCTTCGCTTCCAGGTTCTTCGCCGCCAGTGAGTTATCGCACGCCTTAGGTCACCTGCGCCTGCGCCAACTGTGTCTCACCTCACCCCGTGTGTCTTCCCTCGCTATTTTGGCCATTGGTGCAGGTACGGTCTCCGCTTTCTCCGTTGCTTGCCTTCCCGGGTCTTCACAACTGCGGCCACTATTTCTTGGCGGACCCTGTTTTGCTACGAGGCGTGCAGGCAAGTATCTGCGATGCGTACGCGCTCTTTAGATTCACTTTGGAGGCTTCTGTGACTAATATAGCTTTGTTCTTCTTTTTTTGATACTGTCTTCTTAATTTAGGAATATGCCACCACTTTTTTTTACATACCTTTCTTGTCTGGTTTTGCTCAAAAAGACAAACACACACACAAAAAGGGGGGCTTCCAGTTGGTTTTGCCTTCTTAGTTGACTGTTTTTGCAATACGTTTTACGCACGGCAAAAAAAAACCCTCCCTGGGGCCGCTGCTCTTTAGTTTTCTTTACCCGGGACAGGGGGACAGAGACTTCGTGCACATGTTCTCGCTGCGCATGTCATACATGGCCCTGCTACAGGCTGTTGCGCAGCGCTGCTGCCTTCCTTATGTGTCCACTATACATCCGGTCATAGATGATGGAACTGATATGTATGGCGTTGAGCTTGAGCTGCCAGCCCAGGTAGCTCAGGGAATTTCGACGCAGCGCTTTTTCTGGGCAAATCCCGGCGACGAGCAGGTCACGGCCTATGAATTCGCAGCTTTGCAGGCTCTTACGGCTCTGTAGAGTATATATGACTTTGTGGTTGTTGATTATAGCATTCATGGTTTAGTGTTATATAGCACTCTAGCACGCCGCCTCTTCCCGGTTGCCAATAGAGGTGTTCAGCTTGTTAGGCTCGTTCTTGCAGCCTCGCCGCATCAACATAGACATTTCCCTGTCTTGCTAACGTGTGCGCTCCAGCTTATTGATGAATTAGCCTCTATTCCAAGCGGGGCTTCCTTATAGGATTCTCTGGCACCATGTCGATCAAACTAACGTTAATTCCGAATAATCTTGTTGTCAATCAATTTAATGGTCTATGTCACTCAGCGGTGTCAGTGTTATGGTTACATTTTAAAAACAGCCTTGGCTGTTACGGTTATCTCGTGCCGCCTGTCGTGCGGATATGATATAACTAAGCCCACCAAGAAGAAACGACTGTTACGAAAATCGCTTTGTATGACGTTTTCCAAAAAAAAGTTGTTGTCCGTGTGTTCATTTCCATGTAAAGCCGCACAATTTTCACACCTAATGGACATTCCTGCTGAGCCGGCGCTGCAACACTCACGTACGTAAATAACTGCCATGCTCTGTTTTGTTTGTGGATTGTGTTTAGTTGCCCTGAAAAGGCTGAAAAGTGTACTGTAGCACGTTTTGGCTTTATTTGGCAAATAGTGTCCAACCGTTGACTAATTAGGTTCAAAACGTTCGTCTCACAAAGTACAACCAAGCTGTACAATTAGTTTTGATTTCATCTACATTTAGTACTTCATGCATGTATCTCAAGTTTGATGTGACGGGGAATCTTTTTTTTTGCATAGTGCATTTTTCAGGTAACTAAACACAACCGTGTGTTAGTTGATCTCCACCAATAGGCCCAACGGCCTATTGGGCCCTATCTCTGCTCCCTGATCGGGGGAGCCCAACCCTAACTCGGTTGGAGGGCCCCTGTCGCACGACACACATAAAAGGAATGTGGGGGTGAGGGCTCGGACAGAGAGGTTGACTGAAGCCGCCACACCCACCTACAGAGATACCCTAATCCGATCCTAAAGCGTGCTGCCAGCGACGGGATGAGCCCGCCACCACCACTACCGCCTATGCAGGTTCTCTGACGTCCCACTGCCTCACCACCACGACGAGCACTGGCGTCCGCGAGATTGCATCCAGGGCGGCATCGGCGTCCACGCTGCCGTTGCGGTGAAGCTCCGCAAGGTCGATGAGCCTAACTACGGATCTACGGGTTAAAACACAGAGGTAACAATCCTACGAGTCTAACAATGGTATCGGAGCCAGGTTGCCTCTGTGTAATCCTAACCCTAACCGGGTAAAAGAAGAAAGGAAAAGGGACCGGGGTGGCGGAGGTCACTGGAACCCCGGTCACCACCGCCATCGCATGGGAAAAGTGCCGCACTGGCACGGCAAGAAAAGAAAAGAACAGAACACTCCCTAACCCTAACCCTAATTGGGTTAAAGAAAGGGGGAAAAGAAAGGTTTCGGCCTTAAGACGAACAGAGCCGAACCCTAAATCCAAAAGAGAAAAGAAATAAAAGAAAAGAAAGGAAATTCAAAAGAAGAGAAAAGAACAGGGGTCGGCACACAAACCCTAACCCCAATCGGTCAAACAAAGAAAAGAAAACAAGATCCATTCGGATCAGAGAACAGAGAGGGCTCTCGGCACTTCGAGCCGAACCCTAACCCAAGAAATGACCGTGGGGAAGGGGCCTATCTCGAAGACCTTGAATCAAAACCGAATCGGTTCAACGGAACCCTAACCCTAACTCGCAACGAGGAAGGGGAAAAGGGGGATTCGGCACAAATAAGAAAAGGGAAGAAACAAAAAGAAAACTCGAATCGGGTTCAACCGAACCCTAACCCTAGATCCTCTTTTCGGATGAACAAGCGAAAAGAAAACAGAGAAAAATAACTCAAATCCGAAAGGGGAAGAAGAAAGGGAAAGAAATCTCGACGTGCACTAGGCGAACCGTCCCTTCGCCAGCGCGGGAGAAGAAGTGCCGAGCGGGGGCAGTTGCTCGCCGGGCTCGGTCAAGGGGGCGCCGCGGCCAGGCCACTCGATGGCGGCGTGCTCACCCGTCGGGGAGCACGCGCGCCGGCGAGGGGGCCGGTGACGGCGCCGTGGCTCGCTGCTCACTCCCGCTCGGTGTCCTCTCGGTGGCTGCGGCTGCGCTGAGGTAGAGAGAAGAGAGAGCGGGCGAGTGAAGAGAGAGAAGGGCAAGGGGCGAATGAGCTAGGGTTTCGGCCGACGCGGCCGCTCCGGTTGTTTTTGATCGAGCGAAACGGCCGGGCGACCGTCGGATGTGATCCGACGGCGGAGCGCGATTGGGCCAAACTCAGCCCAGGCGGGTGCGAGCGCCGGGCCGCTTTCCCGGCCCAGGCCCAGGTTGCGGCCTGGGCGCGGGGGTGAGCGCGGGACTGTGCGCGTGCTGGAGTGGGCCGAACCGATTTTGGCCGTTTTGGGCCGAGAAAGAAAGAGATAGAGCATGTTTACATATTTTCTTTTTCCAGGAAAATTAAAAAAAAAATGCAAATTGGCTCAAAAAGAATAATAGAAAAGGTATTTTACCTGTGGGTAAAATTTAAGAAATTGAGTATATGTTTTCCGCTGCTAAAGAAAAAGTATGTTCTCCAGTGATTTTGAACCGACGTGATAATTAACTGGAGAAAAAGGAAAGTTTTTCCAGAAAATATTTATTTCCTGGAAATTGATTAATGGATTAAAGGAAATAGAAAAAGCAATTTTCCCCGTGGGTAAAAATCAAGGAAAAGAGAGTTTTTCCACAGCCAAAGAAATTGTTTATTCTCCAGTTAATTTGTACCAATGTGATATTTAATTGGAGAAAAAGAAAGTTTTTCCGCTGCTAAAGAAAACATTGATTCTCCAGTTATTTTGAACCAATGTGTATTTAATTGGAGAGAAAAAGAGATTTGATATGATTATGATGTTGTTATTTTCTGACCAACGTTGATAATAACAATATCGTAATGTTAATGATTTATGCATTAATTCTACTTCTGCCCAACGGTGATGTAGAATTAGTGTATAAGAACATATGTTAATTTTAAAGATTTATGCATTAATTCTACTTCTGCCCAACGGTGATGTAGAATTAGTGTGTAAGAACAGTTGTGAATGTTAAAGATTTATGCATTAATTCTATTTTTGCCCAACGGTGATGTAGAATTAGTGTATAAGAATAATTGTATGTTTTGATTTTGACCAACGTTGGAATCAAGGCATGCAAATGATGTTATTTCTATGTTAAGAAAAGTTTTAACCTGGTTTTTCATCTTGTCTAAGGTGGACTGGGTAGTCACCTCACCGTGTT
The DNA here is from genome assembly GCA_038087645.1 of Saccharum hybrid cultivar R570. NCBI lineage: Eukaryota > Viridiplantae > Streptophyta > Magnoliopsida > Poales > Poaceae > Saccharum > Saccharum hybrid cultivar. The sequence continues at coordinate 539,596 of JAQSUU010000043.1, read as the reverse complement.
CCACTGAGTTTGTGGCACCGGTGAGGGAGACAAATGAGAATGATGCCACTTGGGCAACTAAAGAAAGGGATTTTAAATCTCAAAAGATGTCCTATGATTTTTGAAGCACTGGAAGTGGGTCACTGCCAACAAGAAATGTTTGGCTGTGATAAAGAACATGATTGAACCTGCAATTGTGGGCTCAATCCTAGAATGTGACACGGTCACTGAGCACCTCGATAGAATAAAGAGTCAGTTCACTGGCACTTCAAAGACACATGTTACTCAGCTGATAAAGCAGCTGGTGACAGAGTGTTACTCTGGAAATGGTGGCATAAGAGAGCTCACGATGCGTTGTCGAAATTATAGCACTATCGTTCAGGCCATATTTCGAAGGGGAGAATAGAAAGACAAGTTAAGAATGATGTTCTTCCTCCATTAGAGCTCTCAGATTAAGAACAATGCAGAGAATGCATAAAAGAAAAGTATGTAAAGAAAGATGCTAAATGAAGCACAGGAATTTTATAGATTATTCACACAGACATATGTGGTCAGTTCCCTATAAAGAGTGTGGATGGTTATGATCCATTCACAGATGATTACTCCCATTATGACTATATTTATCCAATCAAAGAAAGAAAAGATGTATTGGATAAATTTAAGATATTAAAGATTAAAGACAGTTAGGTCTGACCGTGGTGGAGTACTACGGTCGGCATACCCTAAAAGAATGGCATAGTAGCCCAGTATTCTACACCGGGTGAACCTCAGCAGAATAGAGTAGCTAAAAGAATCAATCGCACCCTGATGGATATGGTGGGCAGTATGATATGTTACTCCACCTTACAGTTGAGCTTATGGATGGAGGCGATAAAACCGTCATTCATATTCTCAATAGAGTATCAAGAAAGTCGGTGCTTAAAACACCGTATAAGTTGTGGACAGAAAGAGTATCCTCACTTAACCACTTGTGTGTGTGTGGGGAGCCCTGCTGAGGTTAAAGTATTTAACCCAAACATTGGGAAGTTATATCCCAAAACAGTAAGTTGTCATTTGTTTGGCTACATAGAAAAGTCAAAATGTTTTCGTTTCTACTATTTAGAGAGACACAAAGTTTGTGAAAACGAGACACTTTGTTTTCCTAGAGGATGAAAAGATGAGGGGAGCATGGTAGCTCGAGAAATTGACCTTGAAGTGAAGCGGGTGTAAGCGCCCATTCCAATGATTCATGAGCCAATTTTCTCACTACCTGCTGTAGCTGCACCGACAGTGCTAGATAATGTGGTGCCAGCACCTGTTATTATCCCACCTGTGGCAACAATGAATGAAATATAAGGAACCTGTTCTTCAAGATCCAATAGAACCAATTGCCACACATGAGGGGGAGCAACAACAGCCTCAAACAGAAGATGTGCCAAAATGTGGAGGCCCCTAGAAGGTCTCAAAGAGTTATAAAATCAGCTATTCCTGCTGATTATGAAGTGTACAACACTAAAGAATTTCAAATGGAGGATGATCCTGCCTCATTTGAAGAAGCCATGAGTAGTGATCGGTCATCAAAGTGGCTTGAGGCCATGGAAGATGAAATGAAATCGATGAATGTCAATAAAGTTTGGGTTTTTGAAAATAATTCCTAAAGGAGTCAAAACAGTAGGCTATAAATGAGTCTACATAACAAAACTTGGCTCTCAAAGGAATATAGAGAAATATAAAGCGCGACTTGTGGCAAAAGGCTATATGCAAAGAGAAGGGATTAATTACAATGAGACCTTTTCTCCAGTCTCATGTAAAGTTTCCTTCAGAATCATAATGGCATTAGTGGCACATTACGATTGAAAAATTACATCAGATGGATGTAAAGACGACATTTCTCAACGGAGACTTGGAGGAAAATGTTTACATGGCACAACCGAAAGGTTTTGTCATGGAAGGAAAAGAACGAATTGGATGCCGCCTAAAGAAATCCATTTATAGATTAAAGCAAGCTTCAAGACGGTGGTACTTGAAGTTTGATCAGTCAATAAAGAATTTTGGGTTTTAAAAGAGAATGTAGAGGACAATTGTGTCTATGCAAAGTTTAAGAATGGGAAGTTTAACTTCCTTGTCCTGTATGTAGATGATGTCTTACTTACTAGTAGTGATGTCAGTCTACTACTGGAGATAAAGAAATTTGATATGAAAGATCTTAGCGAAGCCTCATTCGTTCTAGGGATCGAGATTCACCAAGATAAAAGAAAAGGGTATAAGGACTGTCACAAAAGGCATACATGGAAAAGATCTTAAAGAAATTCAGTATGCACAAATATAGTCCTTCACCTGCTCCTATAGTCAAGGACGACAGATGTGGGGATTTTCAATGCCCCAGGAACCAATATGAGCTCAATCGATAAAGTGAAAGTGGTTCCATATGCTTCAGCTGTCGGAAGCTTGCAACATGCTCAAGTATGTACGCGCCCTGACTTTGCATTTGTTACCGGGTTTTACTTGGCAGATTCAGAGCAATTCTGGAATAGAACACTGAAATTAGTAAAGAAAGTCTTACATTATTTGTAAGGAACGAAAGGCCTCATGATGACATATAGAAGATCTAATTCACTCCACATGGTGGGATATTCAGATTTTGATTATGCGAGGATGAATGCATATCCAGACGTGGATTTTCTATCATCTCGCAAAGGGGAGCTATTTCATGGAAAAGCTCAAAACAAACTGTCACTACATCGTCCACAATGTATGACAGTTTGTAGCGTGCTATGAGGCAACGGGCAGGTGAACTAACTAACGAAGTTCATACCCGGTTTGAAGGTGGTTGACGACATCTATAGACCACTAAAGTAATACTGCAATTATAATCTGGCAGTACAGGATGCTCACAACATAAGTTAAGTGGTGCTGCCAAACACATTGACATAGAGTATTATGTTGTGAAAGATAAAGTCCGGGATCAAGTCATAAGTCTTGAGCATATAAGAACAGAAAGGATGCTTGTGGATCCACTTACAAAAAGGCTTACCACCCAACATGTTCAGAGGACATGGTGTTCAGAGAACATGTAGCTAGCTTGGGTTTAAGGGAAAGCCTAAAATATTCCTGGACAAAAGAAGGCCCAAAGATAAGTATCTATTTCAGAACAGAGTAGTGAGTTGTAGCTGTTAAGTCTATCGGCAATGGACCGTGACGATGAGACATGCTCTATGAGCTAATCTGTAATGGAATGAACAAAAGCAAATGATATGAAATTGAAAGATGGAATGAGATCAAGGGGGAGAATGTTAGTTGATCTCCACCAATAGGCCCAACGGCCTATTGGGCCCTATCTCTGCTCCCTGATCGGGGGAGCCCAACCCTAACTCGGTTGGAGGGCCCCTGTCGCACGACACACATAAAAGGAATGTGGGGGTGAGGGCTCGGACTAAGAGGTTGACTGAAGCCGCCACACCCACCTACAGAGATACCCTAATCCTATCCTAAAGCGTGCTGCCAGCGACGGGATGAGCCCGCCACCACCACTACCGCCTATGCAGGTTCTCTGACGTCCCACTGCCTCACCACCACGACGAGCACTGGCGTCCGCGAGATTGCATCCAGGGCGGCATCGGCGTCCACGCTGCCGTTGCGGTGAAGCTCCGCAAGGTCGATGAGCCTAACTACGGATCTACGGGTTAAACACAGAGGTAACAATCCTACGAGTCTAACACCGTGTACTTCTAATTACAGTGCTGGGCCACATATATGTGCTCGCCATATTCTCACGTCTTATAATTAAACAGCCCAGCTGAGGCTTCGGTGCAGATAGGCGCCGCTGCTACAGGCATACCTACCCGCCGCCACACACGGGGACGTATGTAGCCTCCAGTGCTCAGGCTCCTCTGTTACTATCCTTATTTGTACATAGCTTATTCTTTGCATGTGCATGTGCAAAACATGCTTACACTGATGTGCTGATCATAGCGTGCTTCCCAATACTAGGATGGAACCTACGAGTGCGCGGTTACGATAACGTCTATAGCCAACAATAACAATTGGTGGTATATATCTTGTGTTCCCTGCAAGAAAAGGGTAGAGCAGCAGCTTGATCATACGTACAAGTGCCCAAAGTGCCAAGGTTACAGCGTCATACCTAGGTAGTCACTGCTAAAACACTGCACAGTTTATTTATGTAACTGCACCCAGCTGTAAAAAATGTAGTTTTCTTCCAAACTATGTTTCTACAAACGCAGGTACCTGCTAGGCTTCACAGCAAGGGATGACACAGGTGAAGCAAGGTTCTTTGCCTATGATGAGGAAGCAAAGCTGATTGTTGAGAAGAACTGTGATGCGATCATCAATCCGCTAGCAGTTGCCGCGGGTCTACCTCCAGCGCTCCAGAGAATCATCAACAAGAGATACGTCTTCTCTGTTGATCTGACAGATGATTCGTGCAGAAGCCAGCTAAGGAGACAATATCTGGTTAAATCTGTTTTGGAAAGGCCAAGAAGGCATGCCCCTGCTCCAACTGCAGTGCCTCCTGCAGGTCCATCTACCTCCAGTGCTCCGTCCAGCTCTACGCAGGCAGGCATTTCAGCCGCCGGTCTATCGTTTACACAACCTGAAGATCATGCTCTGCGTATTCAGTCTCCTAAAGAGTTGGTTAGTTAGTTTCAAATCCCTTTACTGCTGAATATTTGTGCCCCCATGCATGTGCCTACAGCTGTAGTCTCATTTATTGTCTACGACTATACAGACCCAAGAAGGTCAGAGCGAGATCCTTCAGCTTGAGTTCAGCACGCAGACGGTACGCTCTATTTAACCTCATCTGCTGTTGCAATCTAACAGTTCCAAATATATGCACACATTCATGCTCTGAGATTGTCTACAGACTCCGGCGCCTACAGTTGATCCTGAACAGAGCCCCTCAAAAGATGATGACACCAGGTGATTTCCAGTACAACACTACGACTGCTTTGCCATACTCTTATGATGCTGTTGATCACTCACATCAAATAGTTTCATGAACAAAACATTATTCACTCATATGTTTCACTTGACTCAGGTTCCCACCCAAGGCTCGCAGGAACCTATTTGAAGCTGCCAAGACAGCAGAAAAGGTATCTTTACATACATTCATCACAAAATGATTTCAGGCCACCATGCTTATATACATATAACGCGAGTTTAAAGTAATGAATTATCACAGCCATATTGCTATAATTTCAAACTCAATGTCACAGGAAGCTGTTCATGGCGATGAACTGGGTGTGCCAGGTCCCCTCATCGATGACCAAACCACAAAATCTGCATCTCCGCCAGAACCGAAGCCAAAAAGGTATAGTGCCCGCCCCAAATTCCGAACAAGAACATACTATTATAGGCATCTTCACTGTAACAGTGGTGACTTTGGTACAATCTCAGAGCTAAAGCAAGCGGTGACCGAGGCTCTTCGAAGGATACCTCCCACAAGTCAGCTTCAGGACCTGCTGCTAACTAGGTAAGGTTTCCTAGGACATAAACAACATAGACACAAGCTACAGACAGTTCACTTGCTTCCACAGTTTCTGCCATCAGTAGCAGTTCACAGGCGCTGCAAGCACAGCCAGAGGACCAAACAAAGCCGCCTGACAACAAACCAGACTCTCTAAGCACTCCTTCCCTACAATGTCCAACTAACTGATTTGGCATTTTTGGCAGCTCAATGCAGCAGCAGCAGCACCGCCATCATGTCCAGCCTTTTGTAGCGTCCAGGGAATAGCAGTCGGCATCATCTCTGACTTTTGAGGTATCAAAGGGATAGCACCAGATACCGCCGTCGTTGCCATCGTCCCAGACGTCGGCCTAACATGTATAGCAACAGACTGCACTGGGTTGGCTTGAAACAGGCTTTGCTTTGTAGATGCTTCCTGTATATTGTGCATCGACCTATACTTCTAGCTATCCAAAGGTACTAGCTCCCTACCACAACTCCAGTTAGTTCATGCATTGTCTAACCGTGCTTAGATCAGATACCTATCTATATTATGCGTCCTATCTGTGACCGTACTGTATCAGACACGATGATGGCTATGCTTAAAACAACTGGTCGTTATCCACGCTTGCTGCTCAACAGATCCACTCAAGAGTGCCATACATGCACAGATTGAACAGCAACCAGCTCCGCAGTCCAAACAAACGTGCAGAGCTTGCTGGACAAGGAAGCTAGGACCTGCACATTCTCAGGTTCCACGTGTATAATATCTACGCTCATGTCAACAGCGCCTATGCTATTAGTCTGATGTAATTGCTCTGCCTGGAACTCTATCCTGTAGCGTATGCACAATGTCATTGTTAATGAAATTAGCCCCGCCTATCCCTTCCTATCTGTCCATAAAAGCACAGCCGTAGCCGCTGCCAGATTCACACCTCTATCGATACAAATGCTCGCTCTGATCTAATGCTTCATTGAGCTTCCTATTTACATGCTGCAGCCACTACACCTCTCCATGATACGTGGAACATAACTTTCATCAGAGTTGTGGCCAGACATGCGCGCAAAGGCGCGCGCCCCGCTACTGGTACAAAATTACAATTTGCCAATGCTCCATCGAGCAAAACAGCAAGCGCAGCAGTTGAATCGCGCCACCTAGTGGCAGGAGCTTTCTCCCACGTCGTGATCAATGACAACGGCGATGCCTTTTTTTTGTGCAAAAGTGCATCAGTTGTTTTTTGTATAGCTGTGTATGTTTCTATACAAAGTAACCTTTGCTTTGTGGCCCGCCACCGAACGCATCACATCACAGACCACCAATCAGATACAAAGAACATGGTTAATTGGTTATGCAGTGCCACATGGGCTGCCAAAAGAAACACATGTCGGAACCGAGATTCCGAGAATGAACAACGTTTTCAGATGGCTCCAGGATTTGCAAAAACATGCTTTGCCTATATGTAAAGATGCACGAAGGACAGCAACTTGCCGAGAAAGTTTCATAAATTTTCTCTAGGCTTACCCACTGCACCCTGATGATAGGATGATACTATAAAGCAATCCGCACCGGGGCGCGCACCTCCGTGCTCTGCAGTCTGCCCAGATTAAAAACTTGAATACATGCTACATCTACGCCAGATTCAGTGCACATCTCAGTATCCGGATCTACCACTAGGCTCTAGCTCCACTTCTATATTCTTCAGCCAGCCGACAATGGACAAAGATCAAAGAGATACATCTACCAGACTACCACGACATATCGTCTATTCGTCTATATTCTTCAACCAGCCGACGATGGACAAAGAGAGATACATCAACCACTACACATCGTCCATTCGTCTCTTCCTAACGACAATTGGGATGCTGATCAAAGAGATACATCACCTGATCACTAAAATCACACTGGTAGCACAGCAGCACAAATAGTCACAACACAAATTGGCGATCACCAACCTGAAAATTCTCATAATTCTTGTGGAATTCACATGGGAGAAACAGGGAACACGTCACAAATAGATACAGGACCACAGAAACACTAGAAAAAAGAACCGACGTAACAGCAAGAGCAATGCGTTCACGTTATTAGATTGAGCCCCAACCGTGCTACCATCACTTCCGACACATTCTGAGGCTTGAAGCTTGCAAGACTGTTCTACTGAGGATTCGGTGGCCGGGAGTTGGCAGCAGAAACCCTGGAACCCCATTCCAGCAGCTCTTTGCTGGTGTCGTCCTTGTGCGCGATCACCTCGATGAAGCACAGGCAGTCCTTCTTCTCCCCTAGCGCCGTCTCAATAGCTGCTGTCAGCTCCTCCTCGCACTTCACCTGCACAAGTTATCATTGCAATCCATCAGTACCAGTTCTTCAGCTGAACAGTATCTGCTAGTTCAAATGTTTCCGGTAAGCATTAGCCAAAGAGCAAACAGGTTACCTTGGAGGTCCAGCACTTGCCCTCTCCATTGTGGATGGCATCCACAAAGCCAGTGTAGTTCCAGTTCTTGATGACGTTGTATGGTCCGTCATGGATTTCCACCTCAATAGTGTACCCACCATTGTTGATCAGGAAGATTATGCTGTTCTGCTCACATCGCAGCATAGTTGACACATCCTGTGCTGTAACCTGCATAAGGTTGCCCCAGGATCACATCAGAATTGAGCCATCATCCAACAAATTGCAGCAGAGAGTAAAAGATAGTTTGATCATGCAATGAAACCTCACCTGGAAGCTCCCATCACCAATGCAGGCAATCACACGCTTTTGGTTCGCACCCTGAGCATAGCCAAGCAATGCACCCACTGACCATCCAATTGAACCATACTGCATTTGGAATTCATATCTGCAGCATGCAAACAGTTCTCATGAGAACAAGGCACGGAACAGTTCAAGAGAAACAAACAGAACAGAGTACCATCAGAATGCTCACCCACAGCCTTCTGGCAGCTTAAGCTTCTGGCAGTTGAACCAGGAGTCACCGGTCTCAGCGATCACGGCACTATCACCGGTCAACATCTTCTGGATGTGCTTGAAGAGCACATTGACTCGCAGTGGCTCATTTGGCTCGCTTTCCAGCGGCTGGCCCTCAGGTACAAAGATTCTCTTGTAGTTCTCATAGGCAGTGGTGTTCTTCTTAACCCTCTTAGCCAATTCAGACAAGTACTCCTTCATCATCACACATCCGAATGCCGGCCCATTCCCAACTATCACGCGCTCAGGTTGGACGATGATGGCCTTGTCCTTCTTGAGGAGGAATGAGTAGCCAACAGAGCTGTAGTCATTGAAAATGGGACCTGCAAAGAGGTAGGCATCTGCGGACTCAACAATCTCAGCACAGAAGGCAGTGCTGACGGCGCCCCAGTAGGTGCCGATGAAGTGGGGGTGCGTCTCTGGCACAAGACCCTTGGCCGATGGCATCACTGCATAGGCATAGCCACTGGCATCTACTAGATTGACAAATGCCTCTCTTGCTTTTGCCACACGCAGTTTGGGGCCGCCCACAAGCACTGGCTTCACCGCCTTGTTCAGGAATTCGACAGTTGCCTCCACTGCAGCCTCAAGCCCCATCTTGTTGCTCATCCTGCAGTATTACAACAAAGATTTCTGATAGCATCAAGTTTCCCACATTTGCAGTGCCATATTACAAGTTTACAGACTTGACACTCGTTAAATGACTTGAAAATAAATCATATGACACTGCATTATCGCATAAGATGATTGTTCATCTAGTATGAAGATTAAGATTTCATCTAGTATGACTTGAAAAGAAATCATGTGTAATTATATTGCATTGTCTCGGTGCTACCTATTCGAACGTGACAGCAGTGGGATAAATAAATATATATAATAACGTTGCAAATCTGAAGAGTTTTTTGGTGGATAAATTTCATAATCCAAGCAAAGCCACTATCAATGTTGCATAAAAAACAGCCCGTGAATCTGAGTACAGAACAGGTGGTACCTGGGGGCAAGGAAGAAGGGCACGGGGTCGCGGCTAAAGGTAGGGTGAGGCAATCCAGGGAGGTTGCAGCTGATGCTGAGGTACACCGGTTTGCTCTCTTTCAGTGCCGTGGCAATGGCCGTGTCGATCTGCTCGTGCGCGTCGTCCAGATTGGTCACCACCGCCTGAATCCACGAACAAGCAAACAAGCCATTAACCAACCAGATGAAACGGACACTCAATCAAACCCACCCAAAATCACAAGCAAAAGTAGGGGGCCACGCACGGACTCACCTGGTGGCAGGTGACGGTCTGGAAGCAGCGCAGCTCCTGCGAGAAGTCGGGGAGGCCGATGGTGTGGTGGAGGATGCGGTTGGTCCCGTAGTCGTTGGAATTGGGCCCGCCGGCGATGCAGATGACGGGCAGGTTCTCGCTGTAGGCGCCCGCGATGGCGTTGAGCACGCTGAGGCCCCCGACGGTGAAGGTGACGGCGCAGGCCCCGACGCCGCGCGCGCGCGCGTACCCGTCGGCGGCGTACCCGGCGTTGAGCTCGTTGCAGCAGCCGACGAGGCGCAGCCCGGGCTCGGCGATCAGGTGGTCGAGCAGCGTGAGGTTGAAGTCCCCGGGCACCGCGAAGACGTCGTTGACGCCGACCTGCACGAGGCGGCGCGCGAGGTGGCGCCCCAGCGACGCCTCCCCCGCCGACAGGGTCGCCGCGGGCTGCGCCGGCGTGGACGCCATCGGGCACCCCGGCGCCGACGCCGGGCAGCCCACCGTGAGGTTCGACGCCGCCGCCGCCGATCCGTTCACGGATCCGATTTGGGTGTCCATGGACCGATCGAGCACCAACGGATCAGAGGATCAAGGTGGGGTGTGGGAGGGGCGGCCGAGTGGAGTTGCAACAGAGCAGGGACAGTGGTGGGCGAGAATATAATGCGGTTTCCTGGGGTTTTTCTGAGTTTTTTCGCTTTTGACGTGTGTTGGATTTGGACTTTGGTTTGGTTCTGTGGGTTGGCGGAGGAGGCACCACCTGTCCTTTTATACCGAGGTGGTGCAGAGGGGTGCGCACGGGATTTTCGTGTAATCACGGGGCCGTTTCGCGGGCGAAAACCAGGGGCCGCGGTGGGGAAGGCCGGCGAGCCCGGCCGCTGTGCACTCGCGTGGGACAAGGATGCCGTGCGCGATGGCCCCACGCGTCGGTGTAACGAAGGGCGGGCGAGGTTAGCCGTCTCGTGGGTTTCCTTGGATTCGCGGCGTTCGTACTGTAATAAACAGGGAAAGGCGTGTGCGGTGGCGGTGGTTTTGGTTTGGGGCGCACGTCGCGGTTTTGGGTGTTTGTTTGCTGCGCAAGGTGGACTCAGCTTTGACTCCATTCCAGCAGCAGCCGCGCGGCGCTGACGCTCTGCTGCGATGCAGCTGGGCACTGGGGAGACCTGGCTCTGGCTCACATGCCACATGCGACATGTGTCGCGTCGCACCGTTTGTTTGTTCATCGTGCTGCAGTGTTAGGTTGCTCGACAACCGGAAGCTGTACAGAAGTCTGGAACACGACATTTTCTCCTGCGGGCTTAACACGTGGTAATCCTGATCACGATCCAGCAGTTACGGCTGATGGTTCATCCCCGTTTTTACGCCGAAACGGACGTCCCATTGGCGGCTGAGCGGCCGTACTAAAGACCAGGCCCACCGGGCCACCGACTCTGCGAGTTCACAGATGACATGCGCTCCGCTCCCCACTAAAAAAAAAAAAAACCGCTCCGCTCCGCTCCCCTCCGCGGCCGGCCGGCCGGCCGTCCGGGTTGGGGCTCGGACTCCACACTCGACTAGTCGGATGGCGGAATGGGAACAGCGCAAGCGTGAATGATGAAAGTGAAACCGGTGCAGAGAAAGCAGCAGCGAGCGTGAAACAACGTCGCGGTATGCAAGCCAGAAAGCATCCCACCGGTTTCCGCATTCGGCTTTAGATCGGCTGGATCTGGACTGGCAGAAGCGTCACCTGCCACGTACAACCATTTTCCGCAGATTTCTTCTAAAAACAGGCTCGCGGCTACGGCTAGCCGTCCGCAAGAAACGACTAATTGTTGCTGGCGTCGTCACGACCCACACGAGGGCTGATGTCTCCCTTCTGCTTTGCGAGTGATTCCAATTATTAGAACCAAAGGAAATGAAGAGTCCTTGCTAATTGTTGCTCCAGATGCCGTCACCCGTCAGAGAGCCCTTCTTTTTAATTGTTGGAAAACATGATCTGTCCGTTTCTTTCAATTAAGGAATAAAAATATTCCGGCCTCCCACATTCACCGATGAATGAGTACCTAACCTGATAAGTACAAAAAAAAAGATCCGAATGACCAGCGCACACATAACAAAGTTAACATAGAACATAACATAAAAATACAAAGAAAATTAAATCTCCAAACTTCTTTGTTGTTTCCAACCCAGTCTTCCAAACATTATCAACATAACCTCCAACCATCTGCATTCATTCTTCATCACCATTCTCTCTTTCTCTTTAGATAACTGTGACTATTATTATTTGATCCAGTAAGTTTCATGAAAAATTCCCTGCAACAAGGAGTTAGAATTTTCCTTATCAACCACAAAACCCAACACATCGCTGCAAAACCACAATTATTTGGCTTCTCAAACTTGGACTAAAATTTCTATGCCACGAGCTAAACATGTGAACATTTTTTTTGGGTGGTTGAAGATTAAAAGTGATGAAACTGCATTTCTCAAGAATCTCGCCATAGGACACTCAAAAAGAGATGTTTCACTGTCTCCTCTAAACCATAAAAACTACACCTAGCATCACCTTTCCACCTATTTTTAACAAGTTATATCTTTTGTAAGTACGACCTCTCTTTTTAAATATCAGAGGAAAATCTTTATTTTCAATGGAAGTTTTCCCTTCGAGAATAATTTTTTCGCACAAAACAACTCATTCTTCGTGATCTCCCTATATAAAGATTGAGTTGAAAAATCACCATTTTTCCTCAGCTGCCACAGAAACCTATCTTTATTCCTATCCAAATTGATGGGCACGGAGACCAAATTCAGCCAATCATCCAACCTGCTTCTTACGTAGGGTAGGCAGCCGTGTGAGAGAATATACTTGTGCATACTAATGTGAGATCCGATCCAGTGCTCGGTTCCGTCATGATAATGAGCTGAGCTAGCATAAGCTTTACGGTAAACCCAGTACAGAAAACGATTAATTGTCTTCGACCAGCTGGCTTAAGTTCAGGCATAGATAAACAATCATCTCTGATACCCACAGAAGCGTGTGCACTCCGTATTCGTTTGTTAAAGCCAAAAAAAATCGTAGAGCAGTTAATTTCTCAAACGCACCCCAACATGCAAGTATGCAACTGGCCAGGTGCTGGACCCTACCTGTGGGCTGTGGCCAACTCGTGTACGTGGCCCGGCAGCCGGCCCTCGCGCGCGCGGCTCGAATCGCCGTGCTACTCGGGCGAGTCAAATGTCAAACCCACTGGGCTAGGATACGCTCATCAGTCGTAAACCGCAGTCGCTTCGTACGGGTACGGCTTCATGCCTTCATGCATGTACTCCTTATATTGTTATCGTTGATTTGTTGTATACTAGAAGTATGTATACAATATAAAGTGCACGTTGTTACGATTTCGTTCCCGGCCAGTTTCGACCGACCAGGCGACCACAGATTATTGGCAGTTCTAGATATCTCGGTACTCGGTCACCCGCGGAGTCGAATGTGGCCTGCGGCACAACAGTTGCATCGGCTCGTCAGCCAGCCGTGTCACGCGGTTCAGTTGCCGTTTGGGCACCGATGACATGTTTGGAAGCCCAGTACTCTACCTAAAACCCCTATAAATATCAGGCCATAATTCTTTTTCAGCTCAACATAAAAATCGCTGTTTGGATGACCGGTGAGCCCGCTAAAATTACATTTGTTTTGGGCTAAAACCATCGGAGAAAAAAATAAATACCTGTGAAGGCCTGGAAATAAAAACGAGAAACATCGGGCTCTCGAGCGCCTCGCACGTCCGTCTCGGCAGCGGCGGCGATGCAACTCCAATTCCCCGACCGCCGTCTCGACGATGGCACCCAGCTCCGCGGCCTTCTGCAGCATGCTGTCCCTCCCCATCTCTCCTTTCCCGTCACTCAGTCGCTGTCCCTCGATCCCTCCCTCCCGAGCTCCCTCTCCCATGGGCCATGGCTACGCAGCGTCGATTCCGTGCAGCAGTGAGGGCGAGGGCGAGGGCGAGGCCCCGCAGGATGGGAGAACCAGCACGGCGGCGGCGAGTGACGTCGGGTGGCAAAGCCACGCCGGCTAATCGAGTCCGTGGACTCAGATACGGTTACTCAAATCACCGGCAGCCAGTTATGTGGCCATCGCCTCCCAAACTGATTTTTCTAGAGCTACTATATGAGCTCTTGATCTGAAATTTGTTCAGTTCAATGGTCCAATTGATACTTCGATTGGAAATTTGGTGCTCTGATCTGAATCTTTTAGCTCCCATTTTGGTTTGGCTCGGTTGCATTTCATGCGCAATCTGAAAACAGAGTTCGAGAGTGACAATTTTTTGCTGATAAACCATGGTTCTCGACCTTTTGTATTTTCAATTAGAACGATCTCCTATTATTTTTTTCTAGATAAATCCTTGCAAGGCAAGGTAATGTTTTGCAGTTTTCTTGCAGTGTACAAATCAAATGGATGTGGTCATGTTGAGTTGTTCTGCAAATTCGATTTTGTATTTTTCATATCCTTTGACCCCTTACCCAAACAGCAGTTTTCTGAATGGTAAAACGTCCATTTCTCTTACAAGGGTTTTTTTTCTTGTGCAAAATAAAATACAGGTGTAATACAATTACAGGTGCAAAAGTTTACTATACTCCCAAACAGGCCAAGCAAAATCTGTGTGTGATACATGCACGCATGCACTGATGCCGAATCATAGCCCGAGTCACCTACATGCGCAGCATGATTGTAACAGTGTCCATGACCATGCATGACTGTAACAGTGTATACCAAGGACCTGCTGGCAAATCAAATGCGTTACTAATTTACTATATATGGGCAAAGAATCTATAATAGGATAGGATCTCTGGTCCATGAATCTAGAATTCCCAACATGATCAAAGCATAATATGGAGCAGTTCTAAGGATAGGAACATATTCTAAGAACAAATACATGTATAATGGTTGATATCCTGATTTGTTTGGTGGTAAAAAACTAAGAAATGCATCGAAACATTTTTTTAAGTAAGGTTATATGTTGTTTCCTATTAAGGTTTTCCTAAATACTGCCACCTTATTAGTACAAACATGGAGCTGATCGAATAAACCTAGGAAAATTAAAAATTGCCTAACTCTAATCTGTATGGAAGAAAAGGGTGAGTCATGACCATGATGAAGCATATCAAATGCGATTAGCTTGAAATAATCCAAGTTGAAAGCAGGTGCAATAGTACATCGATTGAAGCATCATGAATCATTACCACTCAGTTTATTGAGCTGGTCAACGAATTCATTCAATGAAGCATCCTGTTATGTATTCCCAAATTAATTTGGCAGCCCGAAAAATCTAATACATACCAAGAAAATTAATGAGAAAACCATGAAAAAATATAGAAGAGCTAATTCCACACTGACACAATGAAAGTTTAGCTACACAGGTAACGTACAGTAGGCACCCGATGGTTGGAAGAAGCAACATATGCATGCCTGGAAGCAGTGAGTGCGAGAGCAAAGTAATGCTCCAGTGAAAATCAAGTAGATCGTTCTGGCTCTGAAAGATTACCATTGAAGACTTAGCTGTAAATAAGAAATAAATATAGATAAATTCTTTCTACCTATGATAAATAATCACAAAGACATAGTTCTTAATAAATGAAGAAAATGTAGCTGCCATCAATTCCAAGATTATAGAATATGTGATAGTAAAGATTACTCAATCATTAAGACGCATCTGGTACCACATGGCCTAATATTGTAGAAACAATTAACATGGAATAGTATAGTGGATTCCTAATTGCAACTTAGAGGGGATGCGAGGTCGATGGAAGCTCTCTATGAAGTAAGAACCACAATATCATTTAGAACTAAAATGCAAGGAAGTCAATAGCTGGACCATGGAACCTAGTATTGCAGACAATTGAGAAGTTAAAGGTCAAGAATTATGGATGCAAATATTTTGTAGTTGCAACATGGAAACCAAAATTAGAGGGCCACCACACGGAATACACAGGTATATTGTCGGCACTATATGTCGAAAACTGAACCCTTCAACTCATACAAAGAAATATTCTAAATTGAGTCAGTAAACGAACATAATTTTGTCATCTCTTACTATATATATCGAAACGACGGAAAAATATGGAGCTTAAATTTCAATAGTCCACAAAGAGCACTATACATAAAAGTAACACTCTGTGCTATGTGAATGATATTTTTTTTTTGCACAGGACATATTTAGTACCGATTGCCATGGCGGATGCATAGTCAGGATCAATGCAATGTGAATAACCTTTGCAAATATATGTCTGTTGTGCTTCTGCAATGTAAAAAATAAGGATACCTGAAGTGAGATGGAGATGGTGCTGAGTACCAGAAGTTTATTGGGAAGGATGAGCAGACCGATCGCCATGTGGATGCAAGGTTAGGATCAATGCAATGCGAACAACCTTTGCAAATATATGTCTGGTGTACTTCTGTAATTTTAAAAATATGACAGTGATTCAAGATGATCCCAATTTTAGTACCATGATTCTAGAATTCCTAACTTGGTGAAAACAAATTATGGAACTCATCCTAAAGACACTAACAGTAAGCATCACATATGAAAGTGCATCTAGCCCTTTAGTGGGTTTTGGTGAATTGAATGATAACATCATTAAAGGTCTAACAAGTTTGCTAAGTGTTGAACAGGAAATTGAGTATATTGCAAACACATGAATATTGCATAACAAAAATGTATCAAAAGTTTAACAAGAATGCAAGCTTGATGGTATTCCATATAATGTTGAAATGAAGGCCAAAATTGTGTATTGTTGTATTGGAAGATCATGAAAACAATCTAGTTCAAGCAAAAGACAACAATGCAAATGTAATCAATGAAATGGCTTATATGTTGAGGGATATCATAACATCATGTGAAAGGAAGCATATTTGGCAAATAAAAAATGAGACATGAGTTGATGATTTTGGATTGGTCTCTATAGTGGCTTGCTTTACATGAACAAGAAGAGATTGTTAGTGGATTAGTTTTGATCAAATATTGAAGAATGAATCAAGAATGCATAAGTGAGGAAATGACAAGCAAAGGTCAAATGACAGAGGACACAACTCATGTTGGATATAAGATGGTCTCTGCTTTGATTTGTTTGTATGGATAAAGATTTAGAAAATCACTTTGCATTGATTTGTATGAAGATAGATATTGAAGTAAGTGTTAGGAGTGTCAAGCCAAAATGCATAGGATATAAGGAATCATGAATTGGCTTGACCATATTGATGTTGATCCATATATGTCTCTATGTGAGTCAAACTGAAGCTTGATTGATCTCAATATTCATATCTAGAAGATATTCAAGCAAGGATCATAATATTAAAGAAATGATTTTTCAATAGATGCTTAATATGATGTGACTTGAGTATGGCTTAATAAGGTGAAGATAGCAAGGAAAGGGCTTCGAGGGACTAAACGTAGGTGAAGGACAAGTGATGGCTTGAGGACCGAGGTACTATGACTAAGGTGAAGAAGAGAGTACTTGCAATGAGTCGAGGAACTAATCAAGCTATGAGGAGTCATATTGTGTTGAAGATCAAATCATTAGTAAAAGTGACTTGAAGCAATGAGATGAACTTATATGTATGAAAATGGTTCAAGTCACATGCTCAAATCATGTTTGCTCGAAGAGATGAAACAAAGAAGATTGCAAAGCTCTTATGATGTGATATTGAGAAAGAGGATGATACATGCAATGGTGGAAACCCCAATTACAAAAGAAAGCGTCAACCAACTCAAAACAAGTTAAATTCTTTTATGTTTTGAATTTGAGTTTAGGAAATACCATACTATAAAGGGGGATATAACGCACAAGCTTTAATGTACAACCAAGTACTCATTTTAGCCACTAAAATATCCTCTAACCATAGCCAAGATAGCCTGCTATTCAAATCTTGACCTTTGCTGCCTTGGCACCTTGAGAGCGGTAGTGCTGCTGTGCAGCAGTGCCGCAAGTCAAGTGTGGCACTGCCTCACTTATCCGACTGTTGGGACCTGAGGGGGTATTTATATCTCTCTCTCATCCCCTCCAACGGTCATCTCGGCCATTCTCCTTTCTAGGTGCGACCAGAGCTCTCTTTCTTGCTCCTTCCTCTCCACTGGAAGGCTCCTAAGCTTCTTCTCTTGATTTCCACTCAAATCCTTGTGAGATTAAGCTTCCAAACTGCATTAGAGAGCAGCCCCAACTATTCTTCATCTCCTAGAGCACTTGGTTCACGTTCAAGCGGGTGAATTGTGTTTGTTACTCTTGGATATTGCTCCTAGCCGGCTAGAGCGTTGTCCGTGTGCTTGCCAACTCATGTGGCAGCCCCGGGAGGTTTGTAATCACCTCAATCATCTAGTGAAATCACCCCTCATCTCAAGAATTCATTCTCTTGACTTGAGAACGAGGAAAGGATTAAAAGAGACCCAAAGCCTTTGTGATAACCTCAACAATGTGGACATAGGCAAACCTTAGTGGCGAGCTAAACCACAGGATAAATCGATGTCTCACTATCAACAAGATGTGGTCGGTAGTCTACCGAGGGGTATGCCTACGGTAGTAGATTATCAGAGGAGGTGCACAAGACAACGAACTAGATGGTGACACAAGATGAACACGTGGTTTATCTTGGTTCGGGCCACGAACAGCAGCGTAATACCCTACGTCCTGCGTCTCTGTAGATTGTATTGATGCGTGATAATATGTCTTGAGGGGGGGTCCTTTCCCGCCTTATATAGTGTGAGGGCAAGGTTACAGATATAAGGAATCCAGATCTAGCCGATTACAACTGTTGTATCCACGGAGAACACGATATCTATCCTAACCGATTAGGTTTCCTTGATCATCAAGTAGTCTCTGCTTGCTCCGCACAATTCGCCAAGTAGTTCGGAGATCCACGCAACTCTTTCTATTGTATTGGGCCACCTTGTCCGGTGCGGCCCATGTTGAGCCATGAGGGTATACATGTCTATACCCTCACAGCTAGTCCCCGAGCACTATGTATTTTAATGCGACACGTCGTCTTGTCCTTCTCCGACCAGTGAGGCTTGAAGTCCTGAAGCATCTAACCAGAAGGGTTGATTGCCGAGGAATGTTTCCACTCTTCTGACCAACTCAGCTGATAGCTGACCACCGCACTTGTCGGAAAACACCTTGTCAAAAAAATCCATAGTGCTCCGAGAAAAAAGAAAAATAGTTCATCTTTGATGAAGTGTGCCCACTTAAGTTTCATTGTGGAAAGTTAATGATGCTCAGCACCATTGACTCTACCATAATGTCAAGAGATGTGATCCTCATGATCTAAATGTGTTAAGGTAGGGGTCGCACCTCTGGAAAGTTAAGCACATTCACCGCTAGGTGAAATGTGCCCACTTAGTCCCCGAGCCTGACAGCAGGTGAATTGATCACGTGATGTCAGGGTCCAAAAGAGAAAAAAATTCAAACTAAATAAGCACATTCACCACTAGGTGAAGTGTGCCCACTTAGTCCCCGAGCCTGTCAGCAGGTGAATTGATCACGTGGTGCCAGGGTCTAGAAAGGAATATCTCAAACTCAGTTGAGAAATAAGTCATGGCTCTGCCACAGAGCAGTCCCCAACTCTGCTGCGGGCACAGTCCCCAGCTCTGCTATGGACAAAGTTGTGGACCAAAATAGCCCTAAAAAACAGCCCATGGCTTTGCCACGCGGCAGCCCCAGCTCTGTTGCGAGGCGACCCCCAACTCAGCAGCAGGCCTAGTCCACAGCTCTGCTGCAGACCCAGTCCCTAGCTCTGCTGCGGGACCACAAAATGCACTGGCGTGCTAAAATTGGACCATACAGAAAAATTAGCAAAACAGGCCCACTCTGGGGTCCTCCACTGCAGTCGAGGCCCACGTAAAGGCCCACTTGGAGACAATGATTAAGGGAGCAGAAGCGGCGCGTAGGGCATGATTACCCAAAAACCCTAGAAGTCAAAGGGTCACTTTGTCTCTTATAAATACCTGAGCGATGACACCCCTCTTCCCCCACTTCATTTTCTTCGCATCAGTTTGCCTTCCTTCTTGCTCGCTCCGTCTTCTCTGCCATTTCCTTCACCACTACAGCTCCAGCGCAAAACCTAGAGCCAAACCAGCTGCATCTGTCATATCCCCGCTAAATCTAGTCACACCGCCCCCATCCCGCACCCTGCAACTGCATTTCATGAATGGAAAAAGAGTAATGGCACACGATGCACGAAGAGCGAGGGCATAGATGATGGCAGCGGAGTGGACCAAGTCGATTAGCACACCACCTACAATCGAGAGGCTTGTCAACACCAGCGTGCTCCCCGATGCCGCCATCGGGGGATGGTGGACATCAATTGGTGAGAGCTATCCAGATCCTCGTCTTGGCAAAATTGTAGTTTTCGAAGATTTCTATTGGCGCGGATTTGGAAATCCCTACCATCCTTTCCTGTGCAAGCTCTATGATTATTATAGGGTTAGCATATGCAATCTCCACCCCAACTCCATTCTTGATGTTTCCATCTTCATTTCCCTCTGTGAAGCGTATCTTGGCATCTAGCCCCACTTTAATCTATGGTGGCACTTTTTCTGCCTCAAGAAGAAGGGGGAGTGGGCGGATCCAAGATTGCCGGAGGGGCCTATCTTCTTCTCTGTGACAGGCTAAAGGTTGCATACCTGAACGTGCCACTTAGTTCCTCCACAAGAGATTGGTACAAGAAGTGGTTCTACGTTTAGCTAGAACATGAACCGTTTGTCATCTGTGATGTTGCTCAGATCCCGAAGCAGCAAGAGAGCTAGTCGGTAAGGCCGTCCAGCGTTGAAATGGTGCAGGTTGAGGAGTTGCTCGGGATGTTTGACAGGAATTGGATTGATGGTCCAACGGTGGCGTTGAACTTCATTTGCAGGCGGGTGCAACCCTGTAAGGAGCAGGTGCACCCGCTGTATGAGTATTCTGGGTCGGATGACCCTACTAGGGAGTCGATAAGGAACCTCACGCGTAATGAGGTTGACTGGTGGTTGGTGCAACTATTTGATATGACGTCATAGAAAGGTTTGGCTGAGGTGACGCGGGCGTATAAATTGTCCTCGCCTCCACCGTAGGTAAATTCAACGACTCCGTATTGTGTTGAGCACCTATTTCCTACTGTATTCTTAATTTCGTCTTTGATTTGTGCAAGATTGGAAACCAGGAGCGGGCAGAGGTGTACATCTCAGATGTGCCCACCGGTGAGTGGTCGGTCGGCGTGGATAGGCCCCGACAGACCCGCGTGCGGTGCCGGTAGAAGGCAACCGAGCACATCGAGCCCCTCTCGGCCTCTAGTGACAGCAGCACAGAAGAAGAGGAGAATCCCGAGCCTCGTCTAGCAAGGCAAGCAATTGGGAAGCACCCTGCGTCGGAGGGGCCTTCTTGAAGAAGAAAGATTTTGCCCCCCTAGGCACAGGGGGTCCCTTGATCATTGATGATGAAGAGAGCAGTCGAAAGAGACGCAAGGTCGTAACCGGCCTGACCGATGACGAGGAGGAGGCGGAGGGGCAGCCGTTGGTGCGTAGGTAGAACACGCAAACGTCACCCCGCACGCCAACGCCTCCGCAAGCTGACACACCGACACGGACACCAATTCCCCCACAAGCGCCATCGCCGTTGCGAGCGTCAATGCCGCCAAGGGTGCTGACTCCTCCTCGAGCAGCGACACCTCCCCAAGCAGCTACGCCACCGCGAGAGGCTATGCCGCCAGGAGTTCCAACACCGCCCCGGGTGACGACTTCGACCTGGATGGCTACACCGAGCACGGGACGGACTGGCTCGGTAGTTCTCGTGCGTGTTCAAGCTAGGATGGAGCAGGCGAGTAGCAGCCAGGCAGCTGGTACCCACGCTATGGGGAGCGGGAGCCAGAGCGGTCGCCCGTTCAGAGCCACGTTCAGGCACTCAGATTTGTAAGTAATTTTATAATCCCTTGTTGTTGCCCTGAAGCATTGACTTATTAGGCTGGTATAGGCCGGAGTCCATAAAAAACGTGGAGCACCCCGCTGGCAGCCAGCAGTCGATGGTTAGGGAGAGCAGTCATGCTGCAGAGGAGTGCGCTGGGTCTAGCGAGAGCAGCCGCGCTGCAGAGGAGTGTGCCAGGTCTAGCGACGTCACCTATCAGCATGCCACGAAGCAGTAGCATGACGAAGAAACCATGCCTGCTACCGAGGAGCCCACTGCCACCTCAGGCGGTATAATGGGCTTCATACTAGTCGACGGGGTGGTGCTGAGAACCCTGCCGCAGAGGCTTCAGTAGCCGAGGCCGCTGTGGTTGAGGAGTCAGAGATTGAAGAAATCATCCACCCCAAAGAAGAAATCATGGCACCCCAATGCGTCCATATTGCGAGGAAGCGGGATGGCGAGTGGGTGTTCTAAGAAGAAGACCATTCAGACGGGGCCATCCACAAACTGCAAAGGACAGTTGATGACTTGATGGGCCAAATCAAGGTAAGAGTGTTGGAAGCCCTATGCATCCTCATTAGGCTTTTGTAGATATTGCTATCACTAATCCTTCATTGTGTTGCAGAGCATTGAGAAGACATCGGAGTACCGGAAGCGGTGCTTTGACACTATTGCCCCAACCATGAAAGAGAACGGTGTCCTAAAAGAGGACATAGTGCATCTGCAGGAGATGCTACAGCAGACCCGAAATGAGCGGGATGCACTGCAGGCCACCGTAGACGAGCAACACCACCGCCTCGACCAGGAAAAGAAAGGTATGTGACAAGATTTTCGTGCTTTGTTCTCCTTATGACTTGTTGACAAACCACGCTATGCTCGATAGGCATGAAGGCAGAGAAGATGCTTCTTGTTCAAAAACTAGCCTAGCTATCAAAAACCAATAAGGAGCTTATGAAGAAAAATGACCAGCTCGACAAGGAGCTCAAAGGCAAGGTTGCTCGCCTGACCATGAGAACACCAAGCTGAAGGAGCGGGTGACCAAGCTAGACAAGAACTTCTCGAGTAAGTAATCAACAACTCAGTTGTTGATTTTCTTCACTATCATTCATCATGCTCAGCATGATCTTGTGCTTGAGTGCAGTCATACGCCAGAACACAAAGTGCATATGGAGGCGCTGATCAAGGAGAAGAACTAGTGGGTGTCCAAGTGCGAGGCAATGGAGTAGGGAATCAAGCCGGTGCTAGACCTGATCGGAATGGAGCTTGAAGAGGCATCGACCGATCGACCAGCCCGACCAGAAGCAATTATCGAGAAGTGCCATAGCTCCTAGACCTGGTTCAAGCCATTCATCCGTGACACTGACGAGTACGTGGCTGCCCACGTGTTAGGCGTGGTGTGGTCACACTACCCTAGAGTAGACCTGAAGAGGCTTAAGACCGGCGTGTCTAGCAACACCGATCGAAGGAAGGCCGAGCAGCTTAGGACTACTTCCATGGAGACAGGGTCGAAGATGATAGCTGATGTGGACCTGTTCGGTCATACTGGGCTCCCTGTCAGTGAGTTAGAGACAAGAAAAACTTCTTTCGTTTGTAAAGTTAAGATGGAGCACTCGGTGCTCATTGTGAACATTAAGTATTTTGTGGTAGAGCACTCAGTGCCCACACGAACCAGATGTTATATGTTTATATAATATGCAGTCGTGGTTTTAGTCATAAAAACTCTGTTTATTATTGTGTTTCACGGTAAGCACAAGTAGTTAATCCGTCCTAGAGTCTCGCTAGCCCTGGTCAGTCCAATAGCCCAGAGCATGAGGTGTGGAGCCTAGGCACGCGTAAGATTGCTGACCTCGCCAGGGAGCTACTGCCGACCACCCGGAACATAGTGAACGAATCTCATGCACGTGTGGGGAGGAGTCGAAGATAGAGCCGGCTCTGAGAAACTCAAATAGGAGAAAAAACTAGTTAGCAAACCGTTTAAAAGAAATTTTAAGAGGCACCATGATGAACAAAAGAAATGGCAACAAAAAGCATGCCAAAACTTTTATTGAATACTTAAAGTACAAAAAGTATACATATCTTTATTTAGCAGCGGATTAGGCATAGAATCGCCTAAGGTGGTCGATATGCCACGAGTTTGGGACGTCGACTCCGTCAAGATCACACAGCCTATAAAAAGTAGGCCTAGTGACCATCTTGACCATATAAGGGCCCTCCTAATGCGATGCTAACTTGTGCAAGCCTTATGTCTTCTGTTTCCTGCGCAAAACCAAATCACCGACCATAAAGAACCTGTCCTTGACATTGCGGTCATAGTACCTGCGCAAGCCCTCCAAGTACTTTGTTGTATGCGTGCAGGTGTAGGGTCGAGATGGCGGACTAGAGGGGGGGTGAATAGTCCTTTCTAAAATTAATCGCATCGGCAAACCGAAACAAATGCGGAATTAAAACTATCGGTCTAGCCAAGACTACACCCCTCTATCTAAGTTCACAAGCACCTCACAAAGATCCTAAATATGTAACTAAGGTGCTTTCCTTAGCAAGAGCTCTCCTAAACAATTCTAGAGCAAGGTCACACAAACCTATGTACTAGTACTTTAGCAAAGCCGGGGAGCTCCTACACAATTCTAGTAAGCAAAAGCACGAAGCCACCTATGCTCACTAGCAATGCTCAATAGCAAGGCAACTAATGCCAAACTAGAGAGCGCAAATTACTTAGCTACACAAACTAAGCAAAATGACTAACAAGGTTACACAAACCAAATTAGCCACACAACGGGAGCTACTTCTATGCTACACAAGCAAGAAGGTAACTAGCTAACTACACAAGCAAACTAGTTACAAGAGCAACTACACAAGCATAAGTATATGAATGTAAATACAAGCTTGTGAATCGAAAGCAAACCACCGAGAAGATGTACACAATGTTGACACGACGGTTTTTCACCGAGGTTCACTTGGTTGCCACCAAGCTAGTCCCCGTTGTGGCGATACACCCACTTGATGGATCACGAGCTAATTGACTATCAAGAGTCAAACCCTCAGCGGGTGCCGCACATCCACTCTCAAGATGGGATCCTCCAAGCCACGAGCTTTACTAGAGTTGCTCTTCGCGATCCCCGCGGGGTGAGCACAATCCCCCTCACAAATCCTCCTCCGGAGCCACGCACAATCTCCACGCGTGCTTCAACGGAGTCGCAAGCCACCAAGCCGTCTAGGAGGTGGCAACCTCCAAGAGTAACAAGCACCACCGGCTTGCAACACGATCACCTAGTGCCACTCGATGCAATCCTCTCGATGCAACGCACTAGAATCGCTCTCTCACTCGATCCGATGAACACTATCAAGCATGAGTGAGTTAGAGGGCTCCCAAGCACTACCACACAAGCCACCAAGGCTAAAGTGTGCTCAGCTGCCGGCCAAGGCCGGCCCAGGCATCTATTTATAACCCCACGGTCAAATAGAGCCGTTACCCCTTCACTGGGCAGATTTCGGGACGACCGGACGCGCCGGTCGTAACTGACCGGACGCGCTTCACCGCGTCCGGTCGCCCTGCGACATCCACGTGTCCCTCGAATTCAAACACGACCGTTAGATCCTCCAACAGTCACTGCGCCAACGGTCAAATCCCATGACCGGACGCGCCTCTCAAAACAACCGGACGCACTCAGCCGCGTCCGATCCTCCAACGGTCACTGCACCAACGGTCAAACCCTATGACCGGACGCGCTTCTCATAACGACCGAACGCGCCGGTCCCGATGACCGGACGCGCCTGTCGAACGACCGGACGCGCTGATCGCACTGACCCACGCGCCCGCGACGCAACGACCGGACGCGCTCCTTGCGATGACCGGACGCGACAGTGCCCGTGTCCGGTTAGAGTCCAGTAAGCTCCTTCAACGATCGGACGCGTCCGATCATATGTGACCGGACGCGCCTCGCGTCCGATCGTACTTAGTTTCCTCTGGACACCTGACCGGACGCGCCGGTCCCGCGAGTGACCGGACGCACCGGTTGCAAACCCTAGCACCCGCGCCTGCGCTGTACTGACCGGACGCGTCCGGTCATACCATGACCGCGTCCGATGCAGCGTCCGGTCACCTCTGTGACCTCCGTTCGCCTCCGTTTCTTTTCCGACTTCCGGCGTAGTGGAAAATAGGCATTTCAACTTCTCAAAAACACCTGAATCCCGCGCTCGCAAAGCTCGGCGGGAGAGAGAGAGGAACCCAAATCCTCTCTACCGCTTAAGCTTCATCGCCTTCGTAAATGTGCCAACACCAACAAGTGACCACCACCTTGTGCACATGTGTTAGCATTTTCATAATCATTTTACTGAAGGAGTTAACCACTCAACTTGCCACGCCACTCGATCCTAGCAACGATGCATAGTTAGATCGCTCAAGTGGCACTAGATGACCGATATGCAAACAAGTTTGCCCCTCTTGATAGTACGGCCATCTATCCTAAACCCGGTCATAAACTTCTCTACACACCTATGACCGGTGAAATGGAAATGCCCTAGGTTATACCTTTGCCTTGCGCATTCCACTCCATCTCCTCCGACGTTGATGCAACACATGCACCAACCATATCACAAATGATATGATTCACTTCATATCATCATGCGACCTTGGTCCATCGATCTTGACCTCACTTGCTCTTCACCGTTGCGTCGGTCCATCGGCGCCAAGTCTTGCTCAAGCTTCACCGCCTCGCGGTCCATCGCTCCAAAGCCTCCGACTTGCCCTTCACACTTGCAACCGGTCCATCAAGCCAAGCCTCATCTTGATCTTTGCCACCTTGGCCACATGACTCCATGTCATGTCTCATATGCAATGAGCTCCTCCATGACACCATCACCTGTGGACTAATCTCCTGTGTATTTCTCATTAAACACAATTAGTCCACCTAAGGTTGTCACTCAATTACCAAAACCAAACAAGGACATTTCAATCTCCCCCTTTTTGGTAATTGATGACAACTCTACAAAGATATAGAAATTAAGTTCTTTTGGACTTTATGCCACTTATCCAACATTTAAGCTCTATGTTAGGATTTGGATAAGCACCATAAAATCCAACTTGGTAGTGATAACTCTCCCTACATATGTGCTCAAATGGTATGGTTTCAAGCTTGCACATATGCATAAATATGAAATTTGTGGGAGGGTTAGCACTACTAAGTGATGCTAAGGTGTATAGAATAAACCTTTGTAGTTTGATACCATTTGATAGCTCGATATCATTTGAAAATCACAAGTTTGCCATCATCCTTAGCATCATGAATAGCTAGACATCAAAAACACTAGAAACCCCGTGAGATCAACATTATAAGCAAGGTTCTAGTTTTTCATGATAAACACAAGTCTAGCTATCATCCTATGCATGCTAGTTATCATATCATCATTCAAGTTCTATAACTAGCATACAACACACAAGCATGCATATTAAATATAAAACTTATGCAATGCAAGCAAGCACATGAATATGAACATATCAAATGCAACCAAACAATGTTCATGAGCTTGCTCCCCCTACTTATGTGCTTCTTTTGTCCAAGAATTTTGATCCTTCTTATTTCTTCAATGTTGCTCCCTCTTTGTCCATCTCCATGTCCAAACTCATTCCCAAACCTCTCTCTCTTGGTGTATTGACATATCTTTGTTCCAACTTCTCCCCCTTTGTCATCAATTTCCATAAAGGGTGTACTTCTCATTGATGCAAAGGCTTGCATTGGGGTAGATGGTTGAGACTTGAATATTGCGTTGTTGATGGACATCACCGCACATGTTGGAATGACATTACTTGTATGTTGCTCTTTGAGATACCACTTAGGATCTTTGACCTTGATACCATTAGGTGGGGCTCCTCCCCCTATGTCATAGCATGGGTCATTCACTTGATAATCTTGAGCTCTTGTGTGTGAGGGAACTTTCTTCATTTGATGATCACTTAAAGTTGAGGATCACTTGTGGAACCATTGACTTGTATAACTGATATCATGTGTAGAAATACCACGAATAGGTGTGTGATAACAATTTGAAGAATCCTCTATTATGGAACCACTTGTAGGATTTGTCAATATGATCTTTTCTTGAACATTTGCTATCTTTATGAGTACCACTTGTAGGATATCACTTGTAGATCATGATCTAGACACCACTTGTAAATACCAATTAAAGAAATATTTTGAGTCTAGATACCATTTGAAACACCCAAGATATCCATTTGTATTGTTGTCTTGTGCTTATACCCATATCATTGTCATGAGCTTCTAGTATGACTTGAATTAAGTTGATTTGCCTAAGATTCTAAGTCCGGTTTGATCCAATGACAAGCTTTTTCACTCCTCATACTAAGGGTTATCTTGTCAATGTTGTACTTGTCACTTGTTAGCAATCCAAACTAGATCAAGTACTTGGGTTCACTAGCTCATGAACAAATTCATACACATACCACTAGATCATTTAAACAATTCAAGCAATAGTGGTAGGCTATGAATTTAAATATTTCATTTGTTATGCATGATTCTAGTAAGCATGTACTATATGTACTAATCGCATACTAGTAAGGGATGAAATGATCATGCACATTACAATAATACCTTTGTTATATTGGAGTAGAGGATAGTCACATAGATTCCAATTCATTACTCCAATAGCAATGTGAAGTCCAATTTATAAGCTTAGTGAAGACCAATCATTATAGAGAAATCCATTCTTCACCCATATGAAATTAGAACCACTAATAATCAAGTGCATTATCTCTTGTTGTGGTTGGCTTGCTTTTTCTCTTTGATCAATGCTTGCGTGAGAGAAGTACTTATGATACCAATTTTATAACCATGACTAGCTCTCTTTTGGGTGTTGCTTGCTTTTCTTGATCAACCCTATTGATTGCTTCAATTAAGCATCTCAAATGTCCCTTGAATTCATCACTTCCATGTTAGCCTTCCAAGCCGGTGCTCGGTTTACCCACCCATGGGCGGCAAGCCCCCTCAGCAGGGAGAAGTGACCTCTCTCCAAAGAACCATCCTTGACACTTACTTGAATTGCCTTTGATTGATTGATCTATGGACTTAACTTTATGAGTAACCTTGAATTATTCTTTAAGTCCTTTTCTTTCTACCAAATGATCTCCAATTATTACTAGAACTTGAACCTCATCTTCATCTTGAGTTTGATCTTCATTTTCAAATTTGAGTACCAAATTTATACACTAAGTACATTCCACAATCAATACCCTTGTACTCATTTCTTATCATGTTTCTAGATCAATTCAAAACCAAACTTAGGTGCCTCAAACACTTATAAATATGTTTCCAACTTGAGGACCTTTCACTTAAGGTGACTCTAGATTAATCCAATAATTATCACTTTTCTGGCAGATTCTGTACCTTTTAAATAATAATTTATATCTCCCAATGTACAGGTCCAAATGCCACGAAATTTGGTGGAGATGTGAATTACTAAGTCATCTAGCAGCTGTAAAAATTTGAGCTTCATTTGACATCTAGATGGCTATCATATATTAATTCTTCCACCACTGCTACATGCTGAGAACTGTTGCACTATAGCTGACAAGATGTACTCCAAGGCCAAAGCGTTTCTCATTCAATTATCATGAAATTTATACAGCATCTCATATCATAAGTCTAGAGCATGCATATCAAATTTCAAGCCAATCCAACATGATTTGGTCATTCAAACTCAGACTTGATCTCAGCTAGCTCAGATTTTCAATAATGGACAGATTTCAATACATTGAGCTATACTTTACCAAATTGAATCAAACTTGAAACTAACTTGTTTGAACACTTTCATAAGACATATATCCATTCAATCCACTTACTAAATGTCATCTCATGAAATTATCCAACTCAAATCAATCCAAATTTGATTGCTAGGCATTTAATCCATTCAAACATCTCATAGCAAGCAACATTGCATATATATCTAATTCAATCAACTCATATGCACCCAAGTGAAATGATCAACAAGAGATATACCTTGGTTAGCTCATGATCATCCAATAGCAAGCTTTCAACTTGAATATTTGCAAGCCATCAAATATATCCAATAAATTACCACAATCTTGAATGTTGCACTTGTATGTTGTAGTATTTGGACTCTACTTATTTTGACTTGGCATTGGGATAGAATATGCACTAAGCTTTAAAACTTGATTCAACATATGATGACCAATATGAATCCAAATGAATCAAGCCTCCAATGCCAATGGTACCTATAAACAATCATCCACTTTTTGATGGTACCCAAACAAGTTTGGGTCCTCTCAAGTTAGGAGCAACATACTTAGGCAAAGCCTTAGTATGGGTAGCGGGATGTTTTGCAATAGCAACAATAGAGGTACCATTTACATCCTTTCTAAGCACATTAGTATTATTAATTGAACTAGGCTTAGAATTGTTACCTAGGGGACATGAATGAGCCATGTGTCCCCTTTCCCGGCATGAGTAGCACATTCTCTTTGCTTGAGCCTTTTCTTCCTTGCTCATGTTGTTCTTCCCATTGCCTATCCTCTCATGAGTTGCTTGAGCCTTCTTCTCAAGCTTGGTAGGACACCCTAAGGCAAAGTGTCCCATATCTCTATACTTGAAGCACTTGATGTGAGCCAAATCTCTCTTCTTATCTTGAATCTTGCTCATCATCTTGGCATCTTGGATTTGCATTGGATGCCTTCCTCTTCCACCCCTTCTTGTTTTCTTTTTCTTCTTCTCATGCTCAATGTGTGGCTTTGGTTGAGGCTCTTCTTGTTGCTTCACTAGTTTCTTGCTTGGGCACATTGAGGTGTAGTGACCCCATGTATGGCACTTGAAACACTTGCGTTTGAGTCTTTCTTCTTCTTTCTTCAACTTGAGCTTCTCTAAGTTGGGGCATGTTTGGTGAAGATGACCCACTTCATGGCATCGGTAGCACATGAAATGAGAGAGCTTCTCTCGAGCTGGCTTCTTCATCTTTCTTTCTCTTTTCTTTTCCCCTTTGGTCATATTCCTCTTGCTCTTGTTGAAACCAAGGCCACTCTTGTCACCAAAGTTTCTTTGAGTTTTTAACATATGCTCAAAGGTGACTTTTGAGTTGTAGCACCTCTCTAACTTGTTGCTCAAATTCTTCACTTCACTTTTAAGCTCATTGTTCTCCTTCAAAAGGTTAGTCTCACAAGACATAGAAGTAGAACAAGCATTTAATTGTGAAGAACATGGCATATCTAATAAATCATCACAAGAGATGGATACATGCTTTCTCCCTACATCACATAGGTTAGTCACATTTTGCAATTGATCATTTGAACCATGTGATGAGCTCTCATTATTTTAATTTTCTTTAAAAACACCTTTATGAGAGAAACATGTTTTTCTAACAATTCCTCATGAGATGCAAGTACTTTCTCATGAGTCAACATTAGCTTCTCATGTGAAGATTTAAGATAATCAAGTAAGCTCTTATGTTCTTCACATGAGTTCTTTAGAAAAGAGTTTTCATTTTCTAATTTCATTGTTTTAGCTTTCTCATTTTCTAAAGACATGTTCATGCTAGCAAGTCTACTAACAAGCTCATCATATGAATCAACATGATCAATCACATTATCATTTGATACCTTTGTGTCACCTAGTGACATGAAGCAATGTGATGTAGTGGATGGGCTTGTAGTAGCATCATCAAGGCCCGAGCATGAACCAATGTTGTCACCATCATGTGTGCTTAGGGTAGAAACATCACTTGCAACACTTGATGCATCATCACCATTCTTGTCAAGTGAACTTGTGGTAGATCGACCATCATCATCACTTGACCATGAGGTGGAGCAATCCTCCACAACCATCGTGTTGTGGTCATGCTCAACATCATCATGTGCAACCTCCTTGAGCTTGACATCATCGTCATCATCGGTGATAGCTCCATACTTTTCATTGAGATAGGCCCATATCTCATGAGCGGATTTGAGGTCCATGATCTTACCAAAGATGCTATCATCTAAAGATCTATACATGATGTTAGTAGCTTGGATGTCAAGATCTAGGCATTTCTCTTGTGCTTGAGTTAGATTATCTTCATCCAACACATGAGAAAAGCCTACATCTACCATCCACCACATTTGAGGGCAAATAAACTTAAAATTGCATATCATCCAATTTTTCCACTGTGCAAAGTGTGTGCCATCAAATATGTGAGGACAATCAATATCTAGTCCATATTCCGCCATCCTCTCGGGTCGGTGAAGACCACAAATGAGAGACCGGGCTCCGATACCAATTGTAGGGTCAAGATGGCGGACTAGAGGGGGGGTGAATAGTCCTTTCTAAAATTAATCGCGTCGGCAAACCGAAACAAATGCGGAATTAAAACTATCGGTCTAGCCAAGACTACACCCCTCTATCTAAGTTCACAAGCACCTCACAAAGATCCTAAATATGTAACTAAGGTGCTTTCCTTAGCAAGAGCTCTCCTAAACAATTCTAGAGCAAGGTCACACAAACCTATGTACTAGTACTTTAGCAAAGCCGGGGAGCTCCTACACAATTCTAGTAAGCAAAAGCACGAAGCCACCTATGCTCACTAGCAATGCTCAATAGCAAGGCAACTAATGCCAAACTAGAGAGCGCAAATTACTTAGCTACACAAACTAAGCAAAATGACTAACAAGGTTACACAAACCAAATTAGCCACGCAACGGGAGCTACTTCTATGCTACACAAGCAAGAAGGTAACTAGCTAACTACACAAGCAAACTAGTTACAAGAGCAACTACACAAGCATAAGTATATGAATGTAAATACAAGCTTGTGAATCGAAAGCAAACCACTGAGAAGATGTACACAATGTTGACACGGCGGTTTTTCACCGAGGTTCACTTGGTTGCCACCAAGCTAGTCCCCGTTGTGGCGATACACCCACTTGATGGGTCACGAGCTAATTGACTATCAAGAGTCAAACCCTCAGCGGGTGCCGCACATCCACTCTCAAGATGGGGATCCTCCAAGCCACGAGCTTTACTAGAGTTGCTCTTCGCGATCCCCGCGGGGTGAGCACAATCCCCCTCACAAATCCTCCTCCGGAGCCACGCACAATCTCCACGCGTGCTTCAACGGAGTCGTAAGCCACCAAGTCGTCTAGGAGGTGGCAACCTCTAAGAGTAACAAGCACCACCGGCTTGCAACACGATCACCTAGTGCCACTCGATGCAATCCTCTCGATGCAACGCACTAGAATCGCTCTCTCACTCGATCCGATGAACACTATCAAGCATGAGTGAGTTAGAGGGCTCCCAAGCACTACCACACAAGCCACCAAGGCTAAAGTGTGCTCAGCTGCCGGCCAAGGCCGGCCCAGGCATCTATTTATAACCCCACGGTCAAATAGAGCCGTTACCCCTTCACTGGGAAGATTTCGGGACGACTGGACGCGCCGGTCGTAACTGACCGAACGCGCTTCACCGCGTCCGGTCGCCCTGCGACATCCACGTGTCCCTCGAATTCAAACGCGACCGTTAGATCCTCCAATGGTCACTGCGCCAACGGTCAAATCCCATGACCGGACGCGCCTCTCAAAACGACCGGACGCACTCAGCCGCGTCCGATCCTCCAACGGTCACTGCACCAACGGTCAAACCCTATGACCGGACGCGCTTCTCATAACGACCGGACACGCCGGTCCCGATGACCGGACGCGCCTGTCGAACGACCGGACGCGCTGATCGCACTGACCCACGCGCCCGCGACGCAACGACCGGACGTGCTCCTTGCGATGACCGGACGCGACAGTGCCCGCGTCCGGTTAGAGTCCAGTAAGCTCCTTCAACGATCGGACGCGTCCGATCATGTGTGACCGGACGCGCCTCGCGTCCGATCGTACTCAGTTTCCTCTAGACACCTGACCGGACGCGCCGGTCCCGCGAGTGACCGGACGCGCCGGTTGCAAACCCTAGCACCCGCGCCTGCGCTGTACTGACCGGACGCGTCCGGTCATACCATGACCGCGTCCGATGCAGCGTCCGGTCACCTCTGTGACCTCCGTTCGCCTCCGTTTCTTTTCCAACTTCCGGCGTAGTGGAAAATAGGCATTTCAACTTCTCAAAAACGCCTGAATCCCGCGCTCGCAAAGCTCGGCGGGAGAGAGAGAGAGGAACCCAAATCCTCTCTACCGCTTAAGCTTCATCGCCTTCGTAAATGTGCCAACACCAACAAGTGACCACCACCTTGTGCACGTGTGTTAGCATTTTCATAATCATTTTACTGAAGGAGTTAACCACTCAACTTGCCACGCCACTCGATCCTAGCAACGATGCATAGTTAGATCGCTCAAGTGGCACTAGATGACCGATATGCAAATAAGTTTGCCCCTCTTGATAGTACGGCCATCTATGCTAAACCCGGTCATAAACTTCTCTACACACCTATGACTGGTGAAATGGAAATGCCCTAGGTTATACCTTTGCCTTGCGCATTCCACTCCATCTCCTCCGACGTTGATGCAACACATGCACCAACCATATCACAAATGATATGATTAACTTCATATCATCATGCGACCTTGGTCCATCGATCTTGACCTCACTTGCTCTTCACCGTTGCGTCGGTCCATCGGTGCCAAGTCTTGCTCAAGCTTCACCGCCTCGCGGTCCATCGCTCCAAAGCCTCCGACTTGCCCTTCACACTTGCAACCGGTCCATCAAGCCAAGCCTCATCTTGATCTTTGCCACCTTGGCCACATGACTCCATGTCATGTCTCATATGCAATGAGCTCCTCCATGACACCATCACCTGTGGACTAATCTCCTGTGTATTTCTCATTAAACATAATTAGTCCACCTAAGGTTGTCACTCAATTACCAAAACCAAACAAGGACATTTCAGCAGGTGTCAAGGCGCTGTTCCTCGGCGCAATTAATTTTGAGCTCTGAAAGCATCTATGCCCCTAGAGTGGGATTCGATAATTGATGACAGCGCAACATTGCTATGACTAACGTGTGTTTTGTAGAAACTTTGGTAAGTTAGGTCATGGGAATGGTGACTGTTTGGGCACTATGGTTTTGATGCCCCTTGATGGAAATCATTTTGGTTTTTAAAGGATCAACGACAAGGTTAAGGACGGTTAGTTCCGGACGTTGAGGAGTTGAGTTATGTTCGGAATAGTCATTAGGACCTTCGCTTTTCTCCTTTGGCCATACTATAAAGGGGGCATGAGTGAGTAGCTTGACCTAGGTGAGTCTATTTGTTTAGGTGTGATGCACACTTGTCAAATTTAGCACTAGGTAGCTCAGTTGAAGCCCAAAGATCATTTGGAAGAAGATTTGTTCAGGCTGCGTCCCGATCCGAAGTAATTTGAGCCATTTCTTCTTGACCGGACGTGGTTTCTATCTTGACTGGACGCGTCCGGTCAGTGTTGTGAACTGGAGCGAAATGCAACCTCACGATCGGACGCTATGGCTCGCCTAACCAGACACACAGGTGGCGCGCTCTACAGTCAAGAGAGCTAGGGTTTGTAACCGGACGCTAAGCCTGTCTGACCGGACGCCACTGTGGCCGAGTCTGGTCAAAGTACAGAAAGGTTCCAGAAAGGGTTTTGAGCGACCGGACGTGTCCGATCACCCCTGATCAGACTCGTCTGCGCGTCTGGTCACTCAGTGCCCTTGATTTTCAAATCGACCGTTGTCACCGACCGGACGCGTCCGGTCAGTTCGACCGGCGCGTCCAGTCAGTACGAAAAATGCTGAGTTGGCACTTAACGGTTGGGATTGACTGTGGGGAGTATAAATACATTCCCTACCCCTCTATTTGAGGTCTCTTGCTCATTTGTTCAGCTGAGAAACACCTTTCATATGCAAATAAGTGCAAGAGCTCTAGTGAGGATTGAGATTTGAGAATCCAAGATTAAGGACCCTCATTAGTGACTAGGGAGTAGCAAGTGTGCATCCACCTTCTCATTAAGCTTGTTGTGGTCAAGTGAGAGTTCTTGCTTGTTACTCTTGGTGGTCACCATCACCTAGATGGCTTGGTGGTGATTGGGAGCTTGGTGATCATCCGGCGAGCTTGTGGATGACCCAACTCATCTTGTGAGCAGTTGTAGACAATTCACCGTGATGGAGTGTCAAAGAATCAGCCTATAGAGAGCACTTGATCCTCACGCGGATCAAGGGAGAGCTACACCCTTGCGCGGGTGCTCCAAAGAGGACTAGTGGGGAGTGGCGACTCTCCGATACCTCAGGAAAACATCGCCGTGTTCCTAACCCCTTACATTCAAGCAATTTACTTTCTCGCATTGCTTTTGTTGCTTGGTTTAATTTCCTAGAATTGCCATGCTAGACTAGGATTGGAACTTAGGGTGCAAAACTTTTATCGGTAGAATCATTAGGAACACTTGTAGGCACTAGGGGTGAATTTTGGCTTAGTAGGATTTAATTCTTGCAATAGATTTTAGAGAAGCCCAATTCACCCCCCCTCTTGGGCATCTTGATCCTTTCAAACAGATATAGATCTGAAACGTGGTCGCGCTCAGCGGGATCCACGAACAGATGTGGTATGCGGGCCATGTACTCAGACGCCGTGTTCACCAGCCTGTATGGGTAGGTGTTGGATGAGTGCTCCATTAGGGCTTCATAATCCCCCGACCTCAGGCCGGTAGCGGGTACTGGTCGATAGTGAACCGTCCGCCCCTCAGGAGTCGCCGTGATCACCAGGTCAGAATTCAGATGCCTTCGGCGGCCAGCCCGAGCAGGTCGAGAACGGTAGATGGGTCCATAGCCGTCCTTAGCAGATTGATCTCTGATCGAATCTACTAAGGTCAGGGTTTCAGCCAGACCCACAGTGACTCGGTCGATAGACTCAATCAGATCAGAGTTGTCGAGATGCCTCCCTTGGTAACAGGAAAGCGGACGACGGGTGGTCGAAGAAGACGACCCCGAGAGCAGTCCTGGGATCAAATCCACCGATGTTGATGTAGATCTAGTTGGCGCGGGAGGAGCCTGCACCGCCTCCATGAATTCAGCGGGACCGTCAACGCCGGTGGTCCAGGTGAACGTCTCGATCGTGAACGTTAGGCCCGCCGGGAGGACCATGGAAGCATGAAAGTTGACCATCTGGCTCACCATGGAGTCTGCACGCACACCCTCTACCTAGCGCGCCACTGTCGACGAGATGTGGTCGGCAGTCTACTGAGGGGTATGCCCACGATAGTAGATTATCGGTGAAGGTGCGCAAGACAATGAACTAGATGGTGACGCAAGATGAATACGGGGCTTATCCAGGTTCGGGCCACGAACAACAACATAATATCCTACATCCTGTGTCTCTGTGGATTGTATTGATGCATGATGATATGTCTTGAGGAGGGGTCCTTGCCCACCTTATATAGTGTGAGGGGAAAGGTTACAGATCTAAGGAATCCAGATCTAGCTGATTACAACTATTGTATCCACGGAGGACATGATATCTATTCTAACTGACTAGGTTTCCTTGATTGTCAAGTAGTCTCTGCTTGCTTTGCACGATTTGTCGAGCGGTTCAGAGATCCGCGCAACTCTTTCTATCGTATTGGGCCACCTTGTCTGGTGTGGCCCACGCTGAGCCATGAGGGTATACGGGTCTATACCCCCACACTCACTTGTGTTCTTGTAATTTGTATTGCTATACTTGTTTGTTGGTGATTCTAGGTTTGGTCCTGATCTAATTGTGCTTAAGCTTTCACTAACACCTAGGTGGTGAAACATGCTCTACTCTACCCCATGTCGCTTAGAAATTTACCCGATCTAGATTTTCTTGGATAGATTTTAAACTGTGCACTCGAGATTGTCTGCAAGTGCGGCAGTGTCGCTCTCGAACTGACAACAGCTTTTAAATTACAATATTTGTGTTCCACTCGATCTACTTGGTTGTGAGTGCAAGTACTTGGTGAACTTGTCACTAGACATCTCTAGCACATCTCCACCATGTTTGGTCTATGTTGGACTCTTTGCAGGAGTAAGGCAGTGCCGCACCTTGAGTTTAACTTCCGCTGTGAGTTTATTTTAAACAGGCCTATTCACCCCCCTCTAGGCGTCATCAAGGTCCTTTCAACATACATGTTAAGATAGGAGACTTTAAAACAGAGAACAAATACATATACAATGGTTAATAGATGGGTTTGTCTATTGGTCTATTGAGGCGACAAAACTTGAGAAATGTTAATGACATAATTGTTGGCTTTTCATAGCATCCTCTGCAAAAAGATGATTGCAGTAATGTATAAGGATAGGGAATTTTTCATGAATCTACTATTAGGAAAGATGTACCTAATCTGAAATCGGTAAGTCAGGACTCATTATTTGATCTTATCACTGCTATAACGAGTAGGAGTACCAAATCAGTAGAGGAGAGTATGAGACGGAGTGAATCAATAATGATGGATTGAAGGGGAGTGAGGTGGGGAGGCAGGGATCACATGACCAACGGCATGGATGGAGTTGAGGGGCTATGGCCATGCCAGAGACTATTTGCGCCACTACGTCTGCGTGCACATGCAGGCGCCAACGGCAAGGCAGGAAGGGGAGGGAACGCGGGTGTTAGTCGGAGGCGCTATAGCAGCCCAGACCGACCGCCTGGGACATCAAAGCCGTCGACGCAGATCGGTGACTGGCAGTGGTACGTCGTGCATTGGAGGGAGAGGAAGCACCGATGAGCTCTTGGAGACGAGGTCATGGTGATCTCCCCCATCTGTACCGGGGCTGTGGCCCGTGCCCAGTGAAAGGTCTTGATGGCTAGAGAGAGGGTGAATAGTCTATTAAAATTTCCTACAAAGTGTGCTAAACAAGTTTATCAATATAACAAATAGCGAGATGCAAGTTTTGCTTAGCCTACGTGGTGTTTGCAAGCCACCTATCCAATTCACGATTCTAATATATATGCACTCAACCGCACAATTCAAACCGAGAAGGAAACTACAACTAAAACTAGCAAGCTACACAAAAGAGCTACTCTAGCAAAACTATCTAGCTAGCAAAGGTAACTAAGAAGGTAATGCAGAGTTGAGTTAGGAGGGTTTCACCGAGGGGCAAAGTATTGAGCCAACCAATATGATCAACAATAAATACCAAGACAACTGAACACTAGGATCAATCAATCACAATATGAAAGTGATGACACAAGATTTATTCCGAGGTTCACGTGCTTGCCGACACGCTAGTCCCCGTTGTGTCCCTCTTCACCACGTGGTTCGGTGGCTAATCGGTCACACACCGAGCCTCTCAAAAGGCGCCATAAGAACCTACCAAATGGCAAGAGGTTGCAATGACACGAGCAATTTACTAACGTTGCCTTTGGTGCTTCGCCGAGGTAGGCACAAACCTCTCACAATCACCAGAGGTGGCCAAGAACATTCACCAACTCTTGCCAACGCCTCCAAGCTGCTCCAAGCCGTCTAAATGGTGGCAACCACCAAGAGAAACAATAATCTCGCAGCAAATCAACCACTAAGTGCCAACTAGATACAATCTCACAATGCAAATGCACTTGGATCACTCAATCTCACTCCGAATATGCAAAGAAGCAAGAGAGATGAGTGGGAGGGGAGTTGCTTAGCTCAAAGTGCTCATAAGTATGTCAAAGAGTGCAAGAGATGAGCCTTGAGCCGGCCAACAAGTATTTATAGAGGTGGCTCACTCAAAAGTGTCGTTGCTCTCCCCAAGAAGGCGACAGACGCGTCTGTCGCTCAAGCGACAGACACGCTACCCGCGTCTGACGCCACAAGAGGTTGCCACGTGTCTCGACCGTTTGAACTCAGAGCTATTCACGCCCATGCGAAAGACGCGTCTATTGCGACCGATAGACGCAGCCATGCCACCGTCAGATGTGTCCGACGCTCAGAGGCCGCGTGTCTGCTAACGCGACGGATGCAGTCTAGAAAGCCCAAAACACGAGCCCAGCCGACAGACGTGTCTGGTGCGGGACTGAGGGACACATCTGACGCACGCTCGCTGCTGTGCTAAAATCGCCCGAGCTGCAACACACGATAGACGCGGCAACAGTGCCATACACGACATCTGTCGCGGTCACGTCCTCACGTCTGACGCCCGAGCGCCAGAAACCCTAACTAGGGTATGGCGACAGATGTTACACAGTAGCGTCTGACGCTCAGGGCAGCAGCGTCTGTCGCCCATAATTTGGTGATTATGCAATGTTTTCTCGCTTCGCTTGTTTCACCCTTTCACTTATGAGCTAGACTAAGTGTGTGTAACACTTTAACATAAGTTTTAGCTCGTGAAATACCATGTGACATTGCCTCCAAATCTCGACATTGGCGTAAAGGAAAATAGGCATTTCAACTCCTTAAAAACGCCTGAATCTCGCCTCGCAAGCTCGGTGGGAGGGAGAGAGGACCCCAAACCATCTCTACCGCTCAAACTCCATCGCCATCGTAAATGTGCTAACATCACCAAGTGATCATCGTCATGTGCAAGTGTGTTAGCATTTTCATAATCATTTTTCGAGGCGTTATTAGTTCTATCCAAATGCATATGATTATGAAATGCACACCTAGAGGCACTTAGGAGTTCAATAGCCATGTCATTCCCCTCTTTATAGTGCGGCTATCTATCCTACAATGTAACCACACCCACTAGGTGTCTTGGTTACCAAAACATGAACCCTAGCATATACCTTTGCCTTGATCAACATAGGATTGCATGTACTTCCATCATCATCATCATGGTAAGTATTTCATCATCCACACTTGATCATCATACTTTACCATTTGCTACATACAATCTCAAGCATGTGATTAGCACTTAGGCATTGTCACTAATTACCAACACCAAACATAGAGCTTTCAATCTCTCTCTTGTTGGTAATTGGTGACAACCCTTTCACAAAGATGTTTTTTTAAAAAAATTTGATTGTCTTCACGTCACAATGCCCAAATATGTTACCATGTGTAAGAAATATGGACAAGTGATCATGAAATCAAGTTGATAGCAATGGCTCCCCCTACATGTATGCTATATGTTTGGATTTAGGAAGCATACATGTTTAGATAGGAAAATATAGGAGCATTGACTACCAATAGGTGCTAAGTGTTTTAGATTATAGACCTTTGAAGCGTGATACCATCGGAGTAGCGATAAACACCATCTTAGCACCTTATGTAGTTAGATACCACTTGAAAAAGCACAAACATAACTAGAAACCTCGTGAGATCAACATTATAAGCAAGGCTCTAGTACCACTTTGGAAAACATGAAGCAAGAAAAATCTAACTACTTCCTATTCATGCTAGTACCTCAATATACCATTCAATTGTATACTAGCAAAACATCACACAAGCAAAGTATCAGAGAAAAAATAAATGCATAACTATGCATCATACATATGAAGTGCACAAAGAAATGCAACATTCATGTTTAAGAGCTTGCTCCCCCTACTTGTGTGCTCAAAATTTTAGTTGATCCCCTTCTTTTATCAATTCTCCCCTTTAGGTTTTCTAGTTGATCCCCTTCTTTTATCAATTCTCCCCTTTAGGTTTTCTCCCCTTTTAGACAGTGACCCCGAGCAGTAGCTTTCACCCAGGCTGCCATGCCGGGGTGGGCGCGTCATTGTTCTGCGGCGGGGGCCGACCACACCGATGTGCCATCATGCCACGACAGGGCAGCGCAGAAGAAGGTGTGGCAGCGCGAGGAGGACAGGCAGGGCGGGGGGCTGCACTGGCTGGAGTGGTGAGGGAGCGAGGGGAGGGAAGGTTGCAGAGGACGGCGTGGGAAGGGAGGGCACAAGGTGAGCGGGGGTGCTGGAGGTTTAGAGGATTGCCGGTGGAAGCAAGAAGGTTCGAGAGAGAGTGACGGTAGCGACGTGGACGGCAGCCGATGGCCGGGTGCTGATCCAACGGTGCTAGTTGGACCACTGTTCTAGGAACATTGGTCTACAGTATTATGTGAGAGGGGCCTGGTA
Organism: Saccharum hybrid cultivar R570; assembly: GCA_038087645.1. NCBI lineage: Eukaryota > Viridiplantae > Streptophyta > Magnoliopsida > Poales > Poaceae > Saccharum > Saccharum hybrid cultivar. The sequence continues at coordinate 498,154 of JAQSUU010000043.1, read as the reverse complement.
TATAGGATTAAGAGTATATGATAGATAGGATAGATACCGATAGAAAAACTGAAAAAGCTATTTTCTTTTTTTTTGAGGAAAACTGTGGAGCTTGCTCCCCAGTGAAATATATTAAAGCCCAAATTGAGAGTTACAACTGTGTTAGCTGGCTGCTAACAGAAAATAGAAAGCAAAAAAACTCACCTAAAACTCACCTAGAAGAAACTAGGAAAGGACACAGGACAAGGGCCACTAGGGCAAAAGAGAAAAGAAAATTACAACATGTCTATCCAATTCATCACTAAAACACGTTTGGCGCTAGGTAACCTGAAGAGATGAAGTTTAACTTCAGTCTTGAAGAGATGCTTCCAATTTTCCAGTGAGGGGACTTTATGATTAAAAATGAAATCATTCCTCTCTTTCCAGATGCACCAAGCACTGATCATAAATAAGTCCATGAAGTAGGGGTCAGAAAAATTTTCACGTTGATGCATTAGCATTTGAAATACACTTCCTTGCTGCTCCCACTGTATGCCAACAGCAAACCATCTACTAACACTTGAAGTGCATTCGAAAAATAGATGCAGTGAGGTCTCATCTACCTGTTCATGGCATAATACACAATGGTACCCTCCTTCAAGGTGCTTGTGCCTTCTTCTAAGTAAGTCTCTTGTATTAAGTCTATCTGCCAAGAGCAGCCAAGGAAAAAAATTGATTTTTGGCATGCACTTTGCTTTTCAAATCCAACAGAAAGGAGGAAGAGGCATGACCTCTACAAAATGATATATGTAATATTGTCTGGAGCTATAAAGGCCGCCACTCTAATTATAGACCCAAACATCTGTTTGGTCATTGTGAGCCCTAAGTGAGTCCATATCTTTAGTGAAGACAAGGAATTCGTTGTAAGCCATTCTAGACATTGGCAGCCTAAAGATTTGTAGCAGATTAGGTACAGCTAAAGCAGCCTTCACTGATATGTTTTTGTTGTTTGCATAGGCATAGAGATTGGGATATTTGAGTGAAAAGGGCTGCTAGGGAATACTATCCTCCCAAAGGCCAATTGTGTCACCCATACCTGACAGGCATTGTGCAATGCTTCTAAATTGCACATACAACTTGAGTATGTCTTTCCACCAAAAAGATCCTTTAGTAGGTGCCAGGTGGGGTACTTTATGCCGATAATAAGTATTCCAAATCAACTGTACCCATGACATATCCACTTTATTATAAAATTTATGAAGATGGTTTAGCAAGAAGGCATCATTCTGCAAATATAAATCTTTTATCCCCAAACCTCCTTTATCCTTTAGCACAGTCACCATTTCCCAGGCAGCTAGATTATAGCCTTTAGCATTAAAATCACAACCTCTCTAAATACAATTTTTTCTGAACTTGTCAATCACTGCTATCACTGTTTTAGGCAAACTCAGGGTGCAAATGAAGTAAGTAGGGAGGGAGGAAATAATAGAATTAATAAGTCGTAATCGGCCTAAATATGATAGATAAATTGAACTGGCAGATAGCTTTCTCTCAACTCGACAAATTAGTGGAGCATAATCTTTGATCAATGGTTTTGTAGTCCCAAGTGGAATTCCCAAGTAAGTGAATGGTAACTGGCCCTCAACACAACCAAACACTCCAGTGAGCAGTGGCACTTTATGACTTGGAACATTGATAGGAATCAAACAAGATTTATGAAAATTGACTTTAAGGTCTGTGGAAAGTGCAAAGCTTTGTAGCAAGGCATTTAGATAGAAAAGTTGCCTAGCATCTGCTTGCATTATCAGCCGCATACTATATAATTGGGAAGTGATCTATGTCTCTGTTTGGAGCTGGAAGACTGAAGAGCCCCTGCTAATAAGCTCAATTAACTATGCTTTAGAGAAGATCATCTGCCATCACAAAGAGCAGGGGGGATAGTGGGTCACCCTGCCTTACACCACTCTTACAGTGGAAATCTTTCCCTGACATGCCTTTGAGTAGGACAGAGGATGTACCTGAGCTTAAAATATGAGAGATCCAAGTGCACCACTTATCTGGGAAGCCTTTGGCATGCAAGATATTCAGTACGGATTTGTGCTCGACCATGTCGAAAGCTTTATCAAAATCCAATTTAAGAATGACAATCTCTCTCTTGGAAGTATGACATTGATACAAATATTTAAATACCCACCCTAAACAATCTTGAATTGTCCTCCCCTGTATAAATCCATACTGATTTCTATGTATCACTTGTAAGATCACTTTCTGTAATCTATTGGAGAGGATTTTGGCGAGGAACTTCATGGTAGAGTTTAATAGAGAGATTGGTCTAAAGTCTATGACCTTCTCTGGATTAGTTTTCTTGGGCACCAGAGTGATATAATAATAATTTATACTCTTTAGATCAGCCATGTGGTCATAGAAATCTCCGCATAGCCTATAGACATCACATTTGATCAAGTCCAACTTTTCTTGAAGAAGTGTCCATTGAAACCATCTGGCCCAGGTGCCTTATCATTGGGTAGATCCTTAGCTACTGCATCCATTTCTTTTCTGATGAAAGGTGTTATTAAATCATGAAGGTCATGCTGCACCATAAGCTGGTTGAGATTAAAGAGCATTTGTGGATTATCTGAAACACCCATTCTATTCCTAAATTCTTGCCAAAATAAGGTAGCTTTTTCTGCATGTTCAGAGACTAGTCGTCCATCCTCAGCTGCAATCTAAGCAATCACATTAAATCTGAACCTATATGTGCTGACATCGCAGTAACTTTTGCAAGTGTGCTTGGATAATAAGTCTGAAGTTTCTTTCTGGTACATGAAGGGGTCTGATCTCTTCTAGCTCATCCAAAAAAGCTATGACAATATTACAGTGGTGTATTAGAATTTTTAGACTTAACTTACTACCATTCCAAATTTTGAGAGCAGCTCTTAAGGCTTTAAGTTTTGTAGATATGCTTCTGGCACCATCAGGATGTGAGCAGGAGAACCAAGCAGTGGACACTGTCTCTATAAAACATGGTATCATTGTCCAGTAATTTTCAAACCGAAAAAGAGTGGCTTTGATTATATGTGTTCCAATTTGGACTTTGCATAGAGTGTGGTCAGAAACACTTTTTGCTAAAGGCAAGACAATAGTATTTGGATAGGATAAGGTCCATGCTGGTGAAGTGAAGAACCAATCAAGTTGTTGCATAAGGGGTTGATCCAGCATATTGCTCCAAGTGTAACTCCTTCCTTTGAGTGGTAGTTCTATCAATCCTAGTTGATGTATTATATCATTGAAAACTAGCATGTCGGTCATGTTGCCTCCTGGCCGGTTTCTGTTAGAATTTGATCTATAGAAGTTGAAGTCACCCAAAATGAGTTAGTGATCATCAGTAGCTATATCGAGACTATACAACCATGAAACAAAGTTTGTTCTTGAAGGCTCATGCGTTGGACCATAAACCAAGATAAGATTGCAGACTGCTAGATTATGCACAGAAGTAACTTGTAATCTCAAGGAAAAAACTTGGCTATCAATAGTGACAACTAAAAAAACACGAGAGTTCTAGGCCACAAGTATTCCACCAGAAGCACCTTCTAACTGGCAGTAATCAAAACAATCAAAGCGTTTAGGTGCAAATTTGCGCACGAAAGTAGCATCAATTTTTTCCTTTTTTGTTTCCTCGAAACAGAATAAAGAGTAGGCACTTTCTTCTAATTTATTACGAATAAAAAGCTATTTTCTTGTACATATATCGACAGAACAAAGCGATATGGATGAAAAAATGTTTATCAATATTTTAATTTCCCTATCGGTGCACCATTTCCCTATCACAAAATCTTCATCAATAGGGAAATTCTCGGATGTCAAGTTTGAAATTGTTTCCCTATCGAATGAAGACAATAGGAAAATATATTTCCATAGTCAAGGAAATGAATTCCCCTATCAGGTTAGCCATCAAAAATCTTGGATGATATATAGGGAATTGGACTATATATAGACAATTTATCTAAGGGGCTGTTTGGATCCTTTCATCTGGAGGAGTTGAAATCTACTTAATAAATTAGGCTATTTGGCTTAGAATCTGACATTCCACCACTTTCCAAAGTTTACATATAAGCCTATCCTGAATTCATAGGGTGGGAAATGGAAATTGATTCTATAGATCACCATTCTATGTTTCCACTTTGCAGCCTATAACACGTTCTTCAACTCGCTCTCCTACAGTAGAAATGCAACATACAAATATCTCTCTCGTATAGCCAACAATAATAAACAAATATAATCCATATACAACCAAATTAACTTAATTAATGTGTCTAAATTATGATTATTAAAGTGAATTCAATTACAAGGATCCAAACGGGGCCTAATTTAATTTCATACTTTCAAATAGCAGCTCATATCATATAAAACATCACAAGGTTTGATTCTAATCGCATTGCAAGCATAGAACAATTGATTTCCAAATGGAGTCACACTTGATATCGATACAGATTAATTAAAGTTATCATTACATATATCATATACAAATATGATATCCACATGTTCAATATGAATAATATAACCGGTGTTCACAAAAATGGATTGGAGAATATAAGAAGGTAATTTTCCTGTTCAACCAAATAGTAGTGATATGCTTCATCTATTTCCTGACTACCTGTAAATTAAGAAAACATATTTAAGCGAAGATACATTAAAAATAAACAGTGAAATAAGTACTGATATAAGGCAATAAGACATGAACTATGTACTGTGATTCGCCAAAAAAATATAATTCAAGAAAACAAGTATTTCTAATATGTTAGAAACATCAATGAGGCATGTCGCATCCTATCCCTCAATTGTTCGAGCAATGGGCATCTGCATTGGCGGACACTGGGAATAATAAAACTACTCCAACCATAGACGGTGGCTGCTGAGGAGGACTTCACCACGACAATTATCTACAGCGGCATCAAGATGAAAAAAAGATGAACTAGTGTATGATGCTCCGCAGTCCTACACCAACCTATACCTATGTCTCGGGGAGCTTTTGCTTCTCCATAAAGTTTGAAAAGCTAAAAGCTCTCCCAAATAGGGTAGCTTCTTCAAGCTGACAAAACCTCAAAAAGCTACACTTTATACTAAAAATAGAGAAGCTTTCTTAGATGCTTTGAGTTTTTTTTAAGAAAGCATCTTACGAAGGTGCTTTTAAAAAGCTACAACTTCCAAACAGGACCCTAACATGAAGGTCCTGTTCATCTGGCTTATAATCCGTACTTTTCAGCTTGTTTTTTCAGCTAGAATAGTATTTTTCTCTCACAACAAATCAGCCAACAGTGTTTTTTAGCCGGCTTATCAGCACAGCCGAACCGGACGGAAGATGTGGGGCAAGCTGTCTGGCCCGTGGGGTGTCATGTCTCTCCTGTTGTGGGCTTGTGGCTTCTGGATTGTTTTTTTAAGAGTCGGCAACTTTTTCTGGGTTTAGCCATTTTCCCCCAAGTGATCCACTAGCTTGGCACCCAAAGTGACACTAAACCAGTTTGACAACAATTCAAGCAGGCGAGCCAATCCTTGCAGCAATGGCATGGTAAGGCTTTTGGTGTTTGCTAAGGGTATGTTTGAATCCATGTACTAGTTCATCAACAGGAGCTAATTTTTAAGTACTCTCTCCGTACATAAAAGAATATAACTCTAGCACGGTGTCATGGTTTAATATCTTAAGTTTAATCAATTATAGATAAAAAAGTATCAATATTTATGATATCAAATAAATACCATTAAATTAATTACAAAATGTTTTTTATAATAAATTATTTTGAAGTCGTAAATGTGAATAGCATTCACTGGAAATTTGGTCAAATATGAACAACTTTTGATGACACGTAATTCGCAGTTACATTCGTTTCTGAATAGGAGTACTAAATAATGGATCTATACAGACCCTAAGTTTACTAGAATGGGCCGTAAAGTGCTATGTAGAAGATCCTTTGGCATCTTTCCGGCTGAACCACCTGACGAAGTCCTTGTCGGTGGTTCTTTTTCGTACGTTGGTATGGGGTGTAAAGCGAGCTGATGTGCTCGTCTGAAACTCTGGAAGTCGGTGCACGAAATTGTAAAAGCTATTATTCTGTTGAGATGAGATGAGTAAAGCTGGGGAGTGGCTGCAGTTGGGTCTGAAAACAACGTTTGAATCTGGCCCAACCATGGAAAGTCAGGCTGACCCGTTTGAAGTCGGCCCAATCTTGGAAAGTCAGGCCGGCCCGTAGCCTTGTGGTGTTTTATCCAAGGAAACGAGCTAAACGGAGGCCGCAGCAGGTTTCTGTGTCCTTCGCCATTTTGGGGTCCCCCAACTGGCTGATGGTACGGCTCCTTGCATACCTGCGAGTGAACAGCCGTAGTATAGCTTCTATGGAAATTCGTCAGAAGCGATATGATACCCACGTTTATCTACCTCCTATGGTTCTGGTAGAACTTGTCAAGATTATAATATATGTAAATTGGCCCTTTCATATGCATATGAAGGCGTCTAACCTTATGGAAATTTTCACCCTCATCTGAAAACAGAAGATGACATTTTTTTGCTTATTTCCATTCAGCAACTGTTTTTTTAGGAACATTCAGCAACTGTTTTACTACCATGAGCAACCTCGGGCAGGACTTATCCGTTGAAGGATTCTGGATATAAGCAACTTTACTGTCACACATTTTTCCGGTATGCATGCGGTTTCATATTGATCCACCACTTCAACAACCTATTCCAAACCAGAAAGGTCACTCCAAACTTCAATTTTTGGAACTGGATCCCTACTACAGATTTATATAACCCACATCATAGGGCAAACATACCTTGTTTGAGGCTGCCATGCAGGCAAGACCTATCGGAATAAAGTTATGCCCACAAACTCAATTACAGCAATAGCTAGATCACGCACAAACACAAGTTACAGATAGTCATCACGTATTGAATCACTAAACCATGTTTGTGTTGTGAACTTGTGATATATAGAACTAAAAAGCAATGAAACGTGAATAAGAAATGGAACTCACAATCGGAGGTGTAAGTATAAACTGGCGTGCTGGAAGCTGCTGCCGAGTAAATGGATGGTCTTCAACATCAACAGAAAAGATAGCAATAAGTGCTCATTCAAAATGTAAACCACAAAGCTAAGGTAAGAGTAAGACCAAAGTATCCCATTAAATAGATTAATTTAGGGTACTTCTAGCTTTGTGAATCACACTCTTCTAATATCTTTGGGAAAAAGGAAAGATAACTTTTTTAATTTAATTTACAGCACATCAAGTATCCCTATAAATAATATTATTGATAATCTATAATAGAACAAGGAAGTCTTCTACAGTCTGTTAAGCAGACAATGGGAGCGAACATCCCAGTCCATTAAGTTGGTGAGCCGAGCAGCGTTGAGCTAAGATGCTCTCCCAAATTCTGCAAGACTTTGCAAACAGAAACATTGCAAAAGCTATCAAAGATATCGTATACAATGTTAGAATCAAGTAACTGCAGTTGATGCTAATCAGAACAATTCATGCTGGAGAACAGGAGAAACAAATACAAATTTTTGCTTCTTTATTTGAGGACAAATTACACCGAGGCTTGTTGCGCTTATTCATGGTGGCTGCTAGACCAGCCTGCTGTGAAGAGCTTGATACAGCCACGGGCCACATCACCATTCACAGGCAGCATAGAAGTCGTTGGTGAGGAAATTCCCTCGATGAACCAGTCCTGCAAACACTTGAAGAACTGAATCCACCCCCAAAATGTTAGACATAAATAAATGGTTATGTATTAGTTTCAGAAAAGCTTCACAGGAGAGTTCAAAAGGAGGGAAAGCGTCATGCAGGTTTAGGAGCAGAGATGAAGCAAGGAAAATTATATAAAAGGATAGAGAGACAACCTGTCCTTCTGAGCATCTGGGAAACTGGCCTGGAAAGGTAAGGATCAATCTACATACAAACTGTGCCATGCCCATGATGTGATGTTAGCAGTGCACAGCACCACAGAGCACCATCAGACACATTTTAGTTTGTGTGATCAGCACAGGAAGGCCGGGAGAGTCACAGTCTGGTCATTCCGCTTACTCAGCTAGCTGTTCTGTTCAAGCTGGAACTGGAAACGAAATTGAAGTACCTGAAACTTGGCAAAAACATGCAGAAAGGCTTTTCGGCAGCACTAGTGCCCGGACGTCCAGACTGTGTCCGTCCGGACGCCCGCGGCTACTCCGCCCCGTCCGCTTGGATTCGGGCGTCGTCCGCGCCAGCTCCGTTTCCCGCGCTCGCATTCGAACAGCCCGCTTTAGATCTGCTTCCCACGCTGCTCGGATGACTCGCCCCCGCCTCTTCTATACCAGTGCGCCGCCCGCCTCTTCCAGGCCGTTCAGAAGACTCGCCCCCGCCTCTTCCACAATAGCACCGCGCGGCCTGTGCCTCCTCCCCACACCACCGGCAACGGCCTGCGCCTCCTCCACGCGTCGGTGGCTGCGGCTTGGCCCTGCCCGCCCTCATGGACGCCAACACCGGCAGTATACACTTGTAACATGAAACACACGAATGCAACATACATTTGAAACAGATGAAATATTTGGGACATGCGCTTGCAACAGGTGTGTGAAACATATGCAACATCCAGAACAATTGCAACATAAAAAACACTTACTGCAACACAAGACTGAAGCAACTAAAACATTTGGAATGTATTGTTGCAACATATGTGTGAAAACATATGCAACATCCAGATAAAAAACGATTGCAACATGCGGCTGGAAACAAGATGAAACATTTTGAATAAACGTTTGCAACATGCTTTTGAAACACTTGCAACATATGCAACATGTGCAACATCCCTGTTCTATTTTTGCAACATCCATAAGAAACAATTGCAACATACCTTTGAAACGGACTGAAATATACAGTTACAACATAGGGAAAGGGAAGCCTAGACCGGTCGATTCCAGCCGTCGGGTCAGAGCCAGCGGCGAGCGGTGGCGTACGAGCACCACTGCCACTAGTACCGCCCTGGGCTTGGCAGCGATGGTGGGGGATGGGGGCGAGGAGCGCCATGACTGCCGGGGTGAGGGGAGCTCGGTCGCCCAGGGTGAGAGAGGGCGCCGCCAGAAGTGGGAGGGCACCGCGCCGGGGTGGAGGAGAGCCGTCCACTCCCCTGCAACACCGCCACGCCACCTCCATGGATCTCGTCGGAGGCGAGTGGACTCGCTCCTGCTCCATGGATCTCGCCAGGGTGGGGGAGAGGGCCGCCGGATCTAGGCTTTGGGGACTCCCGGTGGGGAAGGACACGGGGCGTTGGTGCGCTGCGGCAGGGGATGAGGATCGCTTGAAGTGGTAAGGGCGGGAGCGGAGCGAGACGTGCAGGAGTTGATTTTTTTGACAAGCAGCGCATGCGGCGATGAATGGAGAGAGACGAACATCTCGATGGTAGCATTGCCGAAAGCTTTTGGCAAACTGACAGGCCGCGTGATGAAAGGAAAACCCAGGGGAAACAGCCGGCCGCCCTCCGCTGCCGCTCCTGAGTTCTGAGTTCTGACTGCCCAAAACATTTAGCACCACGTCACCGATGGATGAACCCGAGACGATCGACGGACGGATCCAGGCATCGAGCACACAGGGACAGGGTGTCGGTGGGCAATGGCCACGCCACACTGATCACTGACTGACCGTGGCGGGGAGGAGGACGCAACGCAACAGCGACCGCCTGCTCGGGGTCGCTGTCTTCCCACGTCGGCCGTGCGTGTGGGCGAAGCTCCGTGGACGACGACCGGTCCTGTCCTGTTGGATGAGCGCGACGGACGGCGGCATTGCCCCTAACTTTTGTTGTCGTCAGGACCAGCGGAGGCCACCAAACCTGCCTAAGACTAGACCAGCAACACGAAACTCCAGTTAGACCCGCGTACAACTGTACAAGCGTACACCTACTAGCTACTGCTCAGCACGCCTCTCGGATCCTCTTAAGTCACAGTTTCATTTGGCTATTGGCAGTCTTCAATTCTTCACTAGACTGGTAAGGCTTCTCAAATCTCAATCGTCTTTCAAACACACCATTGAAGTATTGATGCCCCCAAGGCACCAGTTCGTAGTACTAGCTGACTGAGACTGCGGCCAGTGCGAACGCTGGCAACACGACACAGGCTGCGTTTAGTTCACGAAAAGATTTTTTTTAGTGTCATATCGAATGTGTCAGAAGGATATCGAGAGAGGTTTTCGAATAATAATAATAAAACAAATTATAGAACCCGTTAGGAAACCGCGAGACGAATCTAATGATATTAATTAATCTGCCATTAGCATATGTTGGTTACTGTAGCACTTAAGACTTTTCGTAGACTAGTTAGGCTTAAAAGATTTGTCTCGCGATTTCCTCGAGAACTGTGCAATTAGTTTTTTTTCGTCTACATTTATTACTCAATATATGTGTCTAAACATTCGATGTGATGAGTGAAGACAAATTTTTTTTGGAACTAAACAAGGCCACAATCGATTTCTCTGATGACTAAAGGGGAAATTTCTGGGGTGGAAAAGGCAAACCACTGGATGAAAAACAGTGACTTGGAACCGAAGAGCGGCAAGTTAGGTGCCGAGCTAGAGAGGAATAGGTATTGCTTGGGTCCAGCAAGAATGTACCTGGCCACCTGGGTTTCTTTGGAGACCCGACTACGCCGGTATAGGATCCATTTAGGCCTTGTTCACTTCCCCCTCCCAACTCAAAATATTTTCTCTTCCACCCATCACATCAAATCTTTCGACGTATACATGGAGCATTAAATGTAGGTAAAAAAGATAACTAATTGCATAGTTTGTCTGTAAATGTCGGGACGAATCTTTTGAGCCTAGTTAGTCTATAATTGGATAAATTTTGCCAAATAACAACGAAAGATGCTACAGTAACTTTTCAGCTACTTTTCGTAAAGTGAACGCACCCTTAACGTTCAACACTGCTGTTTGCTGAATTGTTGGTGAAGCAAGTGGCTACAACAAGCTGTTTCTCGTTTATTTCTACTGTCCTACGATGGACACGGATTCAGTACCGTAGCTTCATCAAGGCACGACGTACCCAGTGACGGAACCAGGGGGCTAGCAGGGGCCATGGCCCCCAAAGCACAGTTAGTTCCCTTTAATACCTATATAAATATATGAATTTACAGCTACAAAATATTAATTTTCACCTATTTTTTATTCAAATATTATGATTTTGGTTATAAATAGTGTAAAATATTTAAAAAGTTGTTGAATCATATAATTACATATATTTTAGCACACTAAAAAAATATGATCATATTTGTTTGGCCCCCCTAGTCAGAATCGCTGGTTCCGTCTCTGGGCGTACCTTAGCTGCCTATCTGTGCCGTAGAGTTGCCATCCAATGGCTCCCAAGAAAACAAGCAACCTGAGCCCCCTTTTCACAGGCGGGAGACCTCCACGGCATCGCGCGCGCAGCCGCAATTTCCTGCGCCGCGCAGGGCGCTCCGCTCTCCCGCACCGCGCCGCTCCGCTCCCTCGCGCCGGGACGTTGCCCCGCGCGTCCCTCCGCTCTCCCACGCCGCGCTGTGCCGCACGCCGCGCTGCTCTGCTCTCCTGCAGCGCGCTGGCTCAACTGTGTCGGCGCCGCCCTCTCGCAACCCTCCTGGTACGCACCTCATCGCCGTTCGTCGTCGAGTTCGAAGGAGAGGGAGGAGGAGGAGGAGCCCGTGCGCTCAGAGTCCAGACCCGTGGAGGGTCTCCTGCGCCGCCCCGACTCGCACAGGACTCGTGCTGCTGCTGGTACACATCATCTCTATGATTGCTTTACCAATTTCAGATTCAACTTACTAATTTCAGATCCAATGAACCACCAAAGGTTAAATTGCTCGATTTAGTCACATAGGAATAATTTGCTAAAGCTTTTTCATACACATTATCATGTTCATTGTTCGGGTTACAAATCAAGTTAATTTTTGGATTCCAGAACACTACTTTTGTGCAACTGTAAGTGCTGCGGAAAGGAATGGAGGAATTAAAGGTCATACCGGAATTGGGTTTGAGGTTTAGAAATGTAGATGAGGCTTGGCAGTTCTGGGTTGCATATGGTGGTCGTATGTGTTTTGATGTGAGGAAAAGGTACAGAAATGCAAGCACTTTTGACAGTAAGGTGACTTCATGCAGATAAAGTGGTAGAAAATCCAAAACTAGATGCTCAACTTCGGTACAAGTATTTGTCTCATAAATTTCTTAATTTGGCATATAAAGCGGCTAGCTCTTCAGAATGTTGTTTGTTCTTAGATAATGCACTTGATTGCCTTGGTACACAGCTAGAGGATAAACTCAATGTTTCTTCTAGCGATGTCAATGAAATACCTTGTGAAGACCAAGAAAATGCTGATCCAAATGTGAAACAAAGAGATGACTCGCTTAGTGCTGTTCAATTGAAGAAGAAAGAGGTTCAGTCCAAAAACCCCAGGAGAAAGAGAACTTGGATTGACAAGTTACGCAAGGTGAGGCGCAAGTCAACTAAAACCGCCACACCAACAAAAAAAAAAGTAGCCAAGGTATGTTGCAATATTGATATTTCTGTATAATGTTGTCATCATTCTTGAACTAATTGCTTGAATTTTATTAGCAGCAACAAAAGAAAAAGAATGGTGCAAAGGACGGTGTGCAGCCTCATGTTCCAGTGGAGAATGATGGCAACAAAGAAGCAAATGTTCTTCAAGAGTACCCTGTCATTGGCAGTTTTACCCGACTTTTAACAGCAAGAACTTATGATTCTGCTGCTCTATTCTAGCTGGTTAGAAAGAATTTGGACAGTGCTAATGGTAGTATTTTATGGCCTAACTATAGTCTTTTGTGGCCCAATTGTAAAGTATAATGGCCTATAGCTGAATGGTTGTGCTATTTGCTAGCAGACTTTGTTGCTCCTAAATTGCAATGAATTAAGATGTGATCTGTCATCAGAAGATGGACAATTTATTTGTGTCTAATGATTTTGTTTTCATTATCATAAAACTGTTAGTGCTCATTGACTGTGCACGTACGTAGGAGTATTAGCAGCAGTAAAAAAATATATAATCTAGAAGTACACTCCTTTCTTGGATGGATAAATTTGTATTTATGAACATTGTGCTGCTGCTGGTTGACTACTCGTGAGAAAGAAGCTTTGCAGCCTTCCTTAGCCCTTGGATGCATGGTGTATGGTACAGATGAGGAGCTAAGGTACATGGTGCCTTGAAGAAGCTAAGGCACTGAATCTGTGTCCCTTGCTACCACTGCTATCCTGTGGGAAACATAACAAACAGCTCGGTAGACTCAGGGTGGAACAATGAAACTGTTCTCTGGCCCCTTGTCTAAATCGGATGCTATTTGTGATCTAAGCCGCGTGATGGGATCACTCACCGTCTCACCGAACGAAGTCGGCGTGGTACTGCCTTTATTTCAACAAATGCTTCGTCAGCTTGGGCGAAGAAATCGGCTCCATCTTGTGTACCACTGACAGCGAAATTCCATGGCGAACGTCGGATCAAGCACCGCCCAAAAGTTTAACACCAGAAAAAAAAAGGTTGATGCCGACGCGCACGCCGCCCGGATTTCTACACGGGGAGCCGTCCCGTGTGCAGCGTAGCAACGGCAATGGATGGCCGGAGTAAAACTCGCTTTCACCGTGGCAAGTATGAGGTTGCCTTCACTGACGCAATAATGTTCCGGTGAAACGTTCTTTCCTCAGGCAAGAAAAGTGGTGTCACAATGTACGGATGCTTGGCAGCTTCTGTGCCTGAATCAAACTAGTACAGAACTACAGATTGTTGAATATCCTCCACCACCGCGTGCGGAGCACCTCGAGATGTGTCGGTCATTGTTAACTGTTGGTTTCGGATGAATTGTTAACCAGGACTTGATGGCAAACAGCGTGTAAATAGGCACGTTTGTCGGAATCTCCGAGCAGAAACACTGGAGACACTAGCACAAATTTACGAGTTCAAGTTATCATTTTATATAAAATCAAAGGTCCAATAGTTCTTGCGGTGGATTCTCTCAATCACAGCTCAAACTCAAGGAAGTGACGTGTATCCTCGGCGACTCATCCTGTGAGATTTTAATATAGATTGGACCGAAATGATTGGAAATTTGCAATGATCACTCACTGCTACAGCTTCAGTATCTGCAGTTAGGTGACTTGGCTCCTCACATTTATGTGTGACACTGCTGATCGATGTTCATGCACCAAACATCAAATATTTGGCAATTTTGCCAATCAATTCCAAAGGAAAAAATTGGTGGAAACATGTGGAACTTCGTAAATGCTTACTACTCAGTTGCTTCTCCTGGGTGTCATGTATATACGATACAAATCTGAAACCCGAGACAATGAAATCAATGAACTCCTTCACTGTGTCAACAATTCCCTGTACATCAGGGAACTTGCTATAATAAGTACATTGGAACCTCTGCACCACGTTACTGAGGGAAACTTCTTGCTGTCAGCTCTGTTTACGCTGTAAGTACTTCTTTCCGTGTTGCCACCTCTGGCAACAGTTTCAGGACCTTAATATGTAGGGACACCAATCCATGTTGCCATCCCCCCCCCCCCCCCCCCCCCCCCCCCCCCCCAATAAACAGATTGACAGTGACATGGGTTGTTTCTTCCAATACCAAATGAAAAACTCTATTTGATTCTTCAGATTCCCCCCCTCAAAGCAATGAATTTTCAAAAATCAGAATGATTGTTTCAGCAACAACCTGAAAGAATGTAGCATCTTCATGTGTACAAGAAGTAAACACACAGAATTTAACCCTTTTATTCTCTGTTTTGGTCGGCTTTCCCTATATTTCTTTTTCTTCCTATGATTTAAAACTTTTACTTGCCTGTTATTAGCAAAAGGTGTCCCTCGCTCTGGCTGGTAAAGGAGCTCTATCTGAACTCCTTTTACACAACTTGAGGCAGAAGAAAGCTTAAAATCAAGGTTTGCAGTCAGAATTAATAAAAAATTGGAACCAAGAAAGCCACATATTCTCTGAGAAATGATAGAGACTAAAAAAAAAAGAAAAACAAGAGAGAGAAAAAGGAGACACCATACTAGTTTTCCTCTTTGCCAGAGCAGAATAGCGATTCAACAGCTAAAGCTAAAATCTCAAAAGCACCTATAACATAAAATTCAACTTCCAAGAATAAAACAGGGGTGGTTTGATTCACATGATCGAGCTGGCACACAGGAAAAATGAGAAAACAATGCAAGTATTGACAGCATTTTACTTTAGGGAAGTTCCACAGACAAGTCAGCTACCCCATAGCAATCACTTTAAGGACAAGTAATTAGCCCAGCGACAGCTCCCACCAAACTCAATGCTTCACCCATTCTTGCTTGCACATTTGTAAGTTTCTCTAGCCAAGGCTTAAACAATGATACAACACCTCACTTACAAAATATCACCTTTAATGCTACCACTATATGAGTGAGGAGGTAGGAGACATATATAGTGAAAGGAACCAATACCACCATACTGTAACCTCATCTCTGATGAGAAAGAGATGATGAGAGAGGGTGATGCATGTGTCACGCTTCTAAGAAGCAAGCTCCATGGCCTGGTCGAAAGGAACCGCGCTCTGGAAGAGGAGAACAAGCAATTGAGACACCAAGTGAGCCGATTAAAAGGTCAGATCTCCTCTCTCGAAGGCCAGGATACTGATAAGAGGATGCTATGGAAGAAGCTGGAGAATTATGCAACCAGCATCAGCTACTCCAAGGAAAAGCAGTTTGTCCAGAGCAATGATGTTGCTAAGGAAGACGTAGATCTCAACAGCTCATTGTATCACAGCAGGCAGCAATTCTCCAGGGTAAACCTAGTGAGATCAAGGGCGCCAAGGGTTCCAAATCCACCGCCCAATCCGACATGCACCCAACCAAAGACAGCTATGAGAAAGGAAGGATGCATGCCCCCTCCTCCTCCTCCACCACCACCACCACCACCTCCACTACTTTCCAAGTTGCAGAGGAGCACAAAGGCGATACAAAGGGTACCAGAGGTAGTCGAGTTGTACAGGTCGTTAGTGCGGCGTGAAGGCAAAAATGATGCAAAGTCTGGACCCGTAGGAATTCCAGCAGCAACGAACAGCAGAGAGATGATTGGGGAGATTGAGAACAGATCAGCTTATGTTTTAGCTGTAAGTACATATTTTTTCTATCATGCTCAAGCATATTGATGTGTAACATATTGTTCTACTTATCTGCTGATTCCTTCTGCCCTTTAATTCTTTTTCTTTTAACAAACACTTTCAATAAATGGTTGGGACAATATTTTTTTTCCAAGGCATTAGCTAGCAGTTCTTTATTAGGATCGTCACCACTAAATTAATTTCTGATATCCAAAGGGAAATACGTTTCTTGTATAACATACTCCCTCATCGTTCAAAGCTTGCTCATCAGAATATATCACATATTCTCTGTCCATCCTGTGTTACTTTGAGAGCAGCCAACATTTGATTTGTTTCTGAATGAGGTCCCTTGGTTCAGGGATTCTAAGTCTGGTGGTGCTTTCGGTCAGAGGTGGTGGTGTTTCTACTTAGTTGTTGGTGATCTCTGTGCTGTGTTTCCTTTTTCCTAGTTGTCAGTTAGCCATTTCCTCCCCATTGCAGTTGTTATGCTTGGTTTTTCTTGTTTTAGTTTGTGCAGTTCAGTAGCTAGTTGGGTCGCTTTTGACCAAGTTGGCTCAAGGTTGAGCAAGTTGTGAGGCAAAGTCGTTAGTTGCTTGGACGTTGTTTCCAAAAGTTGGTCAGGATGAGTGGTGCACTCTCCCAATTGGTGGTTTTTTGGACCTAGTTTCCACTCAAAAAACTGGGCCGACCCTGTATTTATTTTCTCCATCTAATAAAAATTGCGGCAAAGCTTTTGCTGTCCCTTCTAGAAAAAAGGTCCCCGTGGATAGAGGCTTGCCTACAACCATTTTAGCTGTTGATTCAGAGATAGACTACTGATACCCCTGCCTTGTCCATCTTGGCAGCTAATATATAGTTTTCAGAGAGTTTTTAAGTTAACACTTCACTACAGAAACCATATATATGTACATTATGTCTTTGATTTTTTAAAAAAGAATCATAACAACAATATAGAAAAAACTTTTGTTATGTTACTCTAGAGTTGACAACTCTTTAGTTTTACCACTACTAGCAAAATTGTAATGGTGGATCATGGTTTGTACAAATGGTGTGGAACTTAAGCTATACTTTAAATTCTCCATATTCCCCCCCCCCTTAATAAAAAAGAATATTTTGAAATGTATGCAGCAAAACCTTTGCTATGTGTCTTAATTAAATATCTGGGTTATATATATGTGTGTGCATGTTTGTATAGAAAGTATTTTCACAATACTTAGTTTTACTGGGTTTCATAACATGACAAGGAATAGAAAGTAATGGTCAAAACTGTTTACAGGGTACCATGTCAATGCCCAAACCATGGTTTATTTGTGACTGTTCGGAGTGTCAGTTATGTCCCCTATCAAACTCTTCTCAGAAATAAGTCTAAAACATGCCCTTATATTTTCCATTTCAACAGATTAAATCAGACGTAGAGAATCAAGGCAACTTTGTGAACTTCCTCGCAAGTGAAGTTCAAAATGCAGCATACAAAGAGATAGCTGATGTTGAAGAGTTTGTGAAGTGGCTTGATGGGGAATTGTCATACCTTGTGGATGAAAGAGCAGTGCTCAAACACTTCCCTAACTGGCCCGAGAAGAAAGCAGATGCCATGAGAGAAGCAGCATTCAACTACCGAGATCTGAAGAACCTAGAGTCAGAAGCATCATCCTTCCATGATGACAGGAGAGTGGCTACACCTATGGCTCTCAAGCGCATGCAAGCTCTGCAGGATAAGTGAGTAGATGACTGAAATGTATTTAACAGAACAAAAATTGTTGAATACCTGCTTCTTTTAAATTCTACGGAATGATAGTAAATCAATACATCAACATTCACCTAATTGTACTTTCCCTTTTTGTAGAATTGAACAAGGTATCCATAACACTGAACGAGCAAGGGACAGTGCAAGCGGAAGATATAAGGATCTTAAGATACCATGGGAATGGATGCTCGACTCTGGTGTCATAAGCCAAGTATGTATTCCTAAACTCCTTTCACAGTATGTTCTGTCACAGCTCATAATAAAGAAGAGGCACTTTGTCACAAAGTATGGAGTCCAAATATAATAATAGACATATGTGCATGCCCATCCTACATTAAACAGCTAAAGAAGGCTTCATTGAAGCTTGCAAAAGAGTACATGAACCGCATTGTGAACACACTGAAGTCAGATCCATTTGCGAATGACGAGGAGCTACTTCTGCAGGGTGTCCGCTTTGCCTTCCGCATACATCAGGTAACTTGTTCCGAACCACGAATTACTTCACAATGACATTTGCATAAACTAATTAACTGATTGCACCGAAACAAATTTGCAGCTTGCTGGTGGCTTTGACGAAGGATGCAGAAAAGCATTTCAAGAACTAAAAACTTATGCAAGCAAGTCAGAGTGATCTGAATTCACGTGCGTTCAAATAAAAGTTGAGATCACACATAGATTATTAAGTTTTGCCGAGGTTTGCTCCGAGGGTCTCTTCACCAAATCTTGAGGATAATGCTGCATTTTATAAAGCTTAATTTATTTGGCATCAGGTGCTGATCTCTTGGATACAAGTTGAGGGTCTGAAAATTACTATGAGAATAGTACATATAAGCACACACCTACTTATTTGCTTTTTCTGTACCATCTACAAACAACCAATCCACCAACATAGATCATTTGGGTCCTGGTAGATCATAGAATCATCCAAACAAATGCTCGAAGCATGACAAAAGCAGGGATAGAAATGCAGAATCGGTTTCTAAATCACTCACGCAGGAACGAGGGCAAGACATATATCTATCGTGAAATTATCCCACAAGTACCTGGGTCACGTAGGCGCTGCCCTTCGTGGGTGAATTCGCTGCAGAGACAACTGGTCGATCAGGGCCCTAACTGACGTCATCTCGCCGCGGCGACGCGCCGCCGCCGGTCGCCGTCGTTTACTTCCCCGCAGTTTTTCCCATCCCCCCCCCCCCCCAGACTCCGTGGAGACGGGACGGCTCGCCACCTCATCCTGGGCTCACGAGCCAGCGAGACGCTCGCTCCCGCAGTCACCGTCGCGCACCAAATTCCCACTTTCCCAGCTTCAGTTCAGGCTTGTGTTACTGTCGTTATCACCGTATTAGTTACTGACTGGTAGGCCAAGATATGTTCCTGGCCCCGCTTGCTGTGTCCATAGAAGTATAGTCCTTGTTCGGCTGGCTGGTTGCCAGCCAGCAGTATTTTTCTCTCACACCAGTTCAGCACCCGCCACCAGCCACCAGCCAGCCAGCAGTATTTTTCTCTCACAATAAATCAGCTTCAGCCACCGGTCAGCCGATCGAGGCCATATCCTCTGTACTGTAACACCCATCGCGCTCCCGTGTCGGCCCCACTCCGAATCGGCGAGCCCACGACACGACATCGGTGCTTCCTTCCGGCACCTTCCAAGTCACGAGAAAAGGCTTCGCTCCGAACTCGCCGGCGATGGCGAGCTTCGGCGGAATCTCCGACCAGTTCTTCGTCTCCGTCAAGTTAGAGAGCCCGCGCCTCGCGGAGCTCGACCTCACCCCCCACCTCTTCGGCTCCCACCCTGTGGCTGGCTCGTGGGACCCCTGCAAGGCCGTAAGCTCTGGATCGCCCCTAGAGTCTAGCCCGCGTGATGTGTGCGCGGAGCGGATTTTTGACTCGTTTCTGGTTTTTTTTCCACGCAGCTGCTGTTGGAGCGGGCGGCCACCGCCGTGTGGGAGTTCAGCTGCGTCATGCCTTCGCAGCACGGTAAGTTGGTTAATTTGATCGTGGAGTTTGATAACTTCGCAGGGCCCCAGAGGTCCTTGGTTCCTCCATAGCGAGGTTTGGGATAGGACGAGCGCAATACATGCTATGCCCTTGGGATGCGCATGCACTGATATTTCACGAATTGGGCTGTGCTACTTTTAATTGGGAATGAATGAATTCTTGTGTGTGAGGGAAACAATGTAGTGTGTGAAGTTGTGCTTTAAAAATGAAAATTAGTGATTTGTCAATTGTCGCTGAGGATTTTTTCTTTTTTGTTTATGTTCAATCAGATTTCGTTTCAGTTGTTAGCATTCTAAGTAGTGGTTCTGTGTTTCTACTAGAATCGCTGGATTTCAAGTTTGTTTTGAAGCGAAAAGATGATAGTTCTCAGTACATTATTGAGGAGGGACTTAACCGACCACTGGGTTGCCAGAGCAATGAATTTGAAATGAGGACTGCGGTGTTTAAACTCAATGAAGGGAAGGAGGTACTTGAGTGCAAGGTTCAGGTTGAGACAGAAATGTTATCCCCATTTGACCTGGCGGCTAGTTGGAGGGCTCATCAGGAGTATTTTCAGTCTTCAAGGGTGCGAGGGACCCACGATGTCACTATCAACCCTGGGTTAGAAGGCAGGGCGAAGGTCTGTTTCACAGTTTTCATTTTATATTTGGACGCACATAGATCAGTGATATGCATAGAAATTTAAAAGTTGCAAGACTGGTTATAAAAACAACTATTTGACTAGTGACACCGGCCACAGTCTAAATGGTTCCCAAGCAATGGCCGACACCTAACAGTCTGATACTTTCAATTCTGCTGTTGTAGATGTAGACAACTTGGCACATTTTGCAACTTGGTTGTGGGACTTGACAATTCTTTGGGCCCTAGGAGAATACATTTATTCCAAGTGTTGTTTTTTCTATTATTAGTTGATATTGACATGATGAACTTATTGGAGATATGTGAGTGGGACTGTAAATATTTTAGCAAAAATATTATAGAATTACGAAGCATATCACTATGAAGAGTATGAGTGTATGCCCATCTTTTGGGAAAATGTCAAGATGTTTAATGGCCTGTCTCGAACTGTAATGAGGATTTGTGACAATTGGGGATCTTTGCATAAATGCATTAAAACTTGATGATGACTCTTTTACCTCAAGAAGAGTTGCTAGCATTTAAAACGTACTATACTAACTTGTCATCATTGAAAGTGAGAAACCACAATATTTCTTAGGTATAGATAGATCAGACATTGCAAAATATGTCCAACCATAAATGGCTGAGTTAAAGTAATTATTTTGGTCAAGAATAGTGTGGGTTCACGCATGCTTTTAAAGGAACACTCTTCCCACAAAGCTGTTGTCTATGTTTGTATATCAAAGCAAATGCTGTTTCCTTTTCCATTCTGCCAATTTTCTCTTGTTCATTCAAACAGAATGGCTTCGCTTCTGGTTTGGAGCTTGATTTAGAGAAGTATGTAGTTCCAACACCAAACATGGGCTCAGGTGTTGTTTATGCAGCTAACTTGACTGAAAATCCACGCTCATTATTGCAAACTGGGAGTTCCTCAAACAATGATACCACAAAGGACATTTTGCACAGCTCAACTAAAGGCGATTCATCCTCGAATCACTATGTTAACACTATGAAGGTATAACGTCAGTTTCATTGTTTGATTAATTCTTAGCTTAAAATCATGTAGCTATGGTAATTTAGGTGTTCCACTATAGAAAAGATAGTTGTACTATTGGCTGAAATATGTGAGAATTTTGGGAGCTTAGAAGTAACTTCAATAGTGTCATCATAATTTGGTCAAGCATGCGCTAGTCAACTTTTGCTTTTAGCTATCTAATTCACTCTGAAATAAAAATTAGGTTAAATTAATTTGACTGAGTTCATGTGCCAGAAGAACTAATCCTAGTGCTGAAGTGCATGGCTTTATGGTCATGAACTTACCAACTTCCCTTTACTTATTGGAATATAAGACACATAGTATCAAATTTCTTCAAGTTTCTCATACATATTGTTGGTGCAACACCGAACAATGGATGGATCTATCTCTCGAGAAGATTTTTATCATTTAGATTTCTGTACCTTGAATATCTAATAGCTGGCATTTTCTGCCTGAAAGAGTTTTGGTCTATACCTATGCACTTTGCTGTGATTTATGTCTCTGGTATGGTCAGCATGGCATTTTCATCCTGTTTAGATGGAAGAAACACTGATTTTTGACCCTTTCTTGCCATCTGTTGTATATTGCCCTATGAATATATATACATATATCAGGTCTAAATGTAATTAATCTAGAGATATTTTCTAATTTTTTGCTCAGAGTGCAATTGGAGGGCATGCGCCATCACTGGAAGAACAAAGGGCAATGTTTGTTGATAGAGGCGTTGGCTCACCAAACTTTGCAAGACCAACAAAGGAAACCTTTTCGATGAGCAACTTTAAGTTGGATTCTGAATCGAAGGTTGTACATTATTCACTTCAGGTCACTAGATTTAGTAAAACTTAATACTCGTGGGCTTATAGCAAGTATAGTCTCTATATGCTATGTTACTAGCTTTTTGATACGTCCTAATAGGTAGTATTAGATTGTAAGTACCAAAGGGAAACTTCACAACTGGTTAGAGTATCTTTGGTTCCAGGGAAGGAAGAATATACTTCAGAAGCATTTTCTTTCTTGCCCATTGGCAAGGTTGGGGAATGGTGGGCAAGAGAAACAAATATGCCCTTGCTGTAACATGTGTAGAGGGTGCACACCTAGTTATCTTGAATGTCCTACAACATTCAATGCCTAGAAACATGTCTTGTGTAACAGGGATGCAATTGGGTACCCAATGGGTACTTTTGGGTTACAACTTCAGTTCATTTGCATCCCATTTTTCTTTCTTTGAAATCCAGATTAGTTCAATTTGATTAGTTTTTTATCAACCCAATTACCCAGAAAGAAACAAAACTTGCATCCCCTACTTGTGCTTCAATGCTTCACTCTTTCAATAAAAGTTGCATAATGTTGAAGCTCATGAAGTTAAGTAGCTAGAATCAACCGTTGGCTTCTGCTTTAATTTGGACTTTCAAGCTCAAAGGGTCAAGAGATATCCAGGATACCTATTTCCATTTCACCCTTTCTTTGATTCACTATAACATTCTACCACATATATGTGGAAAGATTGATTTCTTGTCATCCTATGATAGTCGTTGTAACAGCATCTGAATCTGTTAGAACTTGTTGCTTCATTTTTTGTCACCTTGACTTCTGACAGCTGCCTTCAGCAGGGTATGCCAGCAGCAGAAGGGGCTGTTGCAGCAGCTGCAGTAGCTGATCAGATGTATGGGCCAAAAGAGGACCGCAAGTTGGCCATCGTGTTGGTAAATCTTGTACACTTAGAATATTCATTTTACCTTGGTAGCTATGACACAGTTATTGTAGAATACTTAAACTTGAAGCTAGATAAGTTTCTTCCATTTATGCAGAATTGTCATTTTCTGTATAAAATATAAAAAACAATGATTTCATAAGACTATAAGAATTTGTTGCAGCAGAAGTTTTTGCTCAGCCCAAAATCCACAAAGAATAACATGCTAAGCGATATGAGTGGTCTATTTCGAAATATGCAACCTCATCTGCCTAGTTTGCACATCATTTGTTCAATTGTTCTCATGTACATGTACATGAGTCAAACAGCACTGTCACTGTGTACCCAGCAAGCTTTTTTATCCTTAAAGTATTACACTGATAAAAAAATGGGGGCACTTTCTTTGATAGCACTCAATCTGAAGGGTTTGCTCCCATGCTATCATTTTTCACCATATTGCAAAAACAACACTGCAATTGATCTGAATCATGCTTCATCTAGCACTGTACCATTAGATAGCTAATCAATGGTCCAGATCACACCTTGAATCACCCTCCATTTAACCCCATGAACGTAGCTCATCCTCATTCACATCCAGCCCAAATCTGGAAGTGGCAAGGTGTCCTGCGTCTGTGTAGAGTATCATGGGAAGCCGTTCAGGGAGGGATCGGGAGGGGCGGAGAGGATCCACGACCAGGAGGGGTGGAGAGTGTAACAGAACCGTCCAAATTATAAGAGCACAAGTACAAAAACAATCACTGGAGTGATCAAATTCTCGCACTTGAGCCCATATAACTCCGGTAGTCCAATGAAATCACGAGGGATTTCAAACCAACCAACATACCAGTCAAGATCGTAGTGATT
Organism: Saccharum hybrid cultivar R570; assembly: GCA_038087645.1. Lineage (NCBI taxonomy): Eukaryota > Viridiplantae > Streptophyta > Magnoliopsida > Poales > Poaceae > Saccharum > Saccharum hybrid cultivar. Next base: position 474,117 of record JAQSUU010000043.1, on the reverse strand, counting down.
CAACATAACAAGTCACATGTTACATCCATTTCACAAGTAATTCAATATACATCGGAGTTCAACATAGTTATTACAACTTACATTGAAAAGTAGCGGAAGCAAAGTAATTTGAAACTAACATTTCTCTGATTTCAAATACATGCCAGTACCACGGTCGACTTCCAACAAAAGCATTAGAGATGAGGTAAATAAGAAGGATCACGCCCGTGATCACACTCCGCCTCTAAGGCAGGAGCCAACTAACTTGCAGTCGCCATGATACATCACAACCTGCAACAAGTGGGGATAAAACCCTGAGTACGAGAAGGTACTCAGCTAGACTTACCCGTCAGAAACCAGAAATAAGGTGACACCAAGGATCATGCAAGGCTGATATGAAGTGGGGCTAGCTTGACAACATTTTGCATAAAAGCTTAATATACATGATCAATCATTAAAGCTTAAGCATCAAGTTAATTATTATTAACCTATCATCTATATTAGAACCTGTACTAGAGCACTCACTTTATTAGAAGCAAACAATATTAACCATAGCAGGTATAAATTGAGGCAACATTTCCATCGTGATCCAATTAACCATCAGTTCAATTTAATTGAATCTACGTTGCCGCTGCTCAAGTCAAGTGCTCACTAACCGGGAGCGACGGCGATTCGAATCGAATTCCTATCTAGCTGGAGGGGTATTTCTAACACTTACCGAGTCACGCCTGGCGAGGGCTGCTCAGGTCACCTTTGGTACAGTTCAGGAGCCGCGGGTCCGACTGATGCCGCATCCCCAAGGGCGACACTCTGCCAGGTGCTAGGGACTCTAACCCCCCTTGGTCTCACGCCAATGTCCCCCAAACACAACGTTTTCTCTCCTCCAAGATGCGACCTACCAGTCGATTCCCGGTCTGAACTGTATTACTCGGATTCGCGGTCGGAACGGCTTATTCGGCCAACTAAGTGTTAGACTGCGTTCAACATGACTCAAGGACGTACACCGAATCGGTCCTTAAACGACTCAGACGGGGATATTCACACCCAAGACCTCCATGCCTTGTTGCTTCACTATCGTCATCCCGCCCGGTCTCATTTCATTTTATTAACACATGGTTCCATTTCACGATAGCACATATAGCCAACCGTGCCATATATGAATATCCCTATATCTCGCAGGTGACAGGAAATCACCTGACTTCTACCGCTTAAAGCAGGGCTAAGCATCTACTCGATCCTAGTCTATGTAGAATTCAAGGATTCATATATCTGGACAAGGAATGATATAATGCAGCAAGGTTTTCAACCAACTCCTACCACTTAATGCAACAATACTTATAACATATATAGAATTAATTGCTTTGAAGGTAGGAGGCTTATAATGCTCCGGGGCTTGCCTGGTATCCGACTCAAGTTAGAGTTTGTCAGGTGAAATCCGCTTGGTGAGCATCTTTCAATCTAGCACTCGTCCGATCCTTTTATCTTCGGGATGGATCCACCAACACCATCTTTTGGTTAGCTCCACATCATGTCCTTCACACGTTTCAGCTAGCGTACCTAAATGAGGTGCAACAGTGCATATGTATGAATGCATAGAAGTGCAATAAACAAAGTAATCAAGTAAACATACCAAAGTTCACGTGAACACCTAGAGCTAATTAACTTAATCCTCATTAAGGCATCACATATAAGAGGGCAAGCACATCAATCAAGAGAAAGTCTTATAAGATCACAGGGTACCAATCCAAGTATCAAGTAGCAACACCAACGCACTTATGTAACTCTCTGTGCAAGCCTTTCAAGAGTACCAAAGTCTGCAAGATTTCATCCAAGATCTACAGGTCAATCCAAACTCAAAAGATTCTTGGCATTACATATGGGGAAGCAAAGTGTATTCTTCCTCAAAGTTCTATAACTTCCCCTATAAAAATATACAGCCACCAGCTCCCTTCCTCTGGATTTGGAATTCCAAATGTTGTAACAAGCTCAGAGTCTTTTCATGGCTGCTCTTCATGGATAGATTAAATACAAGAAATATCTTGAAAAGGAAAAAGCAAAAGCTTGAAGGAAATAACTATAATTGTGTCCTTTGCAACAACAGTACCGAAGAAACTGCTTTCCATCTTTTCTTCGACTGTCCCTTTAGCAAAACCTGCTGGCAGCACCTTGGAATCAATTGGGATTTCACTAGACAGTTCTTCGAGATGATGCAGCAGGCTAAAACTCAATCTCAGAACCCCTTCTTCATGGAATTCTTCATCATTGCGGCATGGCAAATTTGGAAGCAGCGAAACAACTTCATCTTTGATAGGGGTCGGCCCTCTTTTATCTCTTGGAAGAGCTCCTTCTGTGAAGAAGCCAGACTTCAAGCCCATAGGTTCAATGATCTAAAGCGTCTAGAATTCCTTTCCTGTATAAATTCCTTTCCTGTATAGATCCTGTAGCCTAGCTCTTCTGCCTCCCCAGGGCTTGCTTAGCCCTTCTTTTCTCTTGTAGTGTTTCCTTTGTACAGTGTTGTGTCTCGTTTCGTTTTAATAAAATCCACAGTGGGGGCCTCCCCTGCTGTATATTTCGCTCAAAAAAAAAACTATACTTAACAGAAAAGCCCAGATTTGCATCAGCATGAACAATCCAAAAATAACATCATTCCAGAAGCTACACAATTCCAAATAACATGCAAGAGCATAATATGCAAAGCTGTAGAAACACCGCACACCCTAATTAGGGGGATGACCTTCATTATATAGCCTAATAGGCTAGGGTTACAATGTACATGGGCCAATGGGCCATACGCCCAATATGGGCTGTTACAATTACATTCTAACACCCTCCCTCAGTCTAAGCGGGAGTGTCACGAACACAAAGACTGGACCTAAAGTCAGTGAACAACTGTACAGGTAACCCTTTGGTCATAATGTCCGCGAACTGATGAGATGATGGAACATGGAGCACCCGAACCTGTCCCAAAGCAACCTTCTCACGGACAAAGTGAATATCTATCTCAATATGCTTCGTATGACGATGATGAACTGGATTGGCGGTCATGTAGACAGCACTAACATTGTCGCAGTAGACGATCGTCGCCGAAGAGATGGGTGCGTGGAGCTCCTGAAGTAGCTGACGAAGCCAACAAGTCTCAGCCACAGCGTGTGCAACAGCACGATATTCCGTCTCCGCACTCGAACGAGAAACCGTAGTCTGTCGTTTAGAGGACCAAGAGACTAAGTTGTCGCCGAGGAAGACACAGTATCCTGAAGTGGAGCGCCGAGAGTCGGGACAGCCAGCCCAATCAGCATCAGAGTAGGCAGTCAAGCTGGTGATACTGCCCGTGCCGATGTGAAGTCCGGTAGACAGGGTGTCTTTAACATACCGCAGGACATGCTTGAGCATTGCAAGATGAGGCTCGCGCGGGTCGTGCATGAAGAGGCAAACCTGCTGAACTGCATAGGCAAGGTCCGGACGAGTCAGCGTGAGATACTGTAGAGCACCGGCGAGACTGCGGTACTGAGTGGCATCCGCCACCGTAGCGCCATCAGTAGCGGAGAGCTTGGCGTGAGTGTCAACAGGAGTCGCCGTAGAGTGACACTCAGCCATGCTGGCGCGCTGGAGCAAGTCCACAGCGTACTGGCGCTGAGACAGGAAGAGGCCATCAGCAGAACGCGTGACAGAGATCCCGAGGAAGTGATGAAGATCCCCGAGATCTGTCATGGCGAACTCGGAGTGAAGAAGCTCGGTGAGTCGTCGAAGAAGCGAGGCTGACGAGGCTGTCAGCACGATGTCGTCGACGTAGAGTAGTAAGTAGGCGATGTCGGATCCCACTTTGTAAACAAAGAGGGAAGTGTCGGAGGCCGAAGCTGTGAAGCCAGACTGCCGGATGAAGCCAGAGAACCGCTGGTGCCACGCCCTGGGTGCCTGCTTGAGCCCGTACAAGGACTTTTGCAGGAGGCATACGTGGTCGGGAGCCGCCGGGTCGACGAAGCCGGGCGGCTGCTGACAGTAAACCGTCTCGTTCAGATGGCCGTGAAGAAAGGCGTTCTTCACGTCCAACTGATGGATCGGCCAGGAACGAGAGGCGGCGATGCTGAGGACGACCCGAATGGTGGCCGGTTTGACAACCGGACTGAACGTCTTGTCGTAGTCGACGCCGTACTGCTGCGAGAAGCCACGAACGACCCATCTGGCTTTATGACGAGCCAGAGAACCATCAGCATGATACTTGTGCTTGAAGACCCACTTGCCGGTGATGACGTTGACTCGAGGTGGGCGAGGGACAAGACGCCAGGTGCCATTATCCATGAGGGCCTTGTATTCTTCAGCCATTGCTGCGCGCCAATTCGCATCAGCAAGCGCGGCGCGAGTGGTGCCTGGCAACGGAGAAGCCAGACTGGAGGCTGCCGCGGTGAAGCCGTACCGCTGCATGGGCGGCGGCAGGGAGCCCGTCTGGGAACGAGTCGCCCGTGCAGGAGCCTCCTCCTGCGATGCTGGATCCTGCGGTTCTGGAGCCGTGGGCGCCACCTGCTGCGTTGGTGGAGATCCCGAAGACGCCGCCGGTGGCGGCTGCGGTGCCGGCGGCGGAGCTGGACGACGACTGTAGTGGATGCCGAACCGCTGCGGCTGCGGTGCCGGCGGCGGAGCTGGACGACGACTGTAGTGGATGCCGAACCGCTGCCGGGCAGGGACAGGGGTGACAGCACCTGCTGGCGAAGGAGGTGCTGGAGATGCGTCCTGCCGAGGAGCCGAAGACAGCCTGTGAGCCGCGCCATGCCACAGGAGGGCAGGGTCGAGGCCGACGGGATCGCCAGCATCGTCAGCGTCGTCTGGGCTGGACGAGACAGGCGCCACCGAAGTCCGCGAGTGCCGAACGTCTGAGGGAGACGGGGCAGACGCGGGAAGTAAGTCCTGTATCAAAAAAATCAAGAGTATCCGGTCGAGGCTTTGAGGCCGCAAACGGAAAGTGAGTTTCATCAAAAATGACATGCCGCGAGATGATGATCTTGCGAGTGGAGAGGTCAAGACACCGGTAACCCTTCTGTGATGGAGGATAACCGAGAAAGACACATGCCGTGGAGCGAGGAGATAATTTGTGGCGAGTCGTGGCACTAAGATTAGGGTAGCATAAGCAGCCAAAAACTTTAAGAATGGAGTAGTCTGGCATCTTGTGGTGGAGGAGATGATATGGTATACCGTTATGTGTGGACGAGGATGGCCGCCGGTTCGTGAGGAACACGGCGGTGGAGAGAGCTTCGACCCAATAGGATGGAGGCATGGCGGCATGAATGAGAAGCGTGCGAACACCATTGTTCAAAGTCCGGAGCATACGCTCAGCCTTGCCATTCTGAGCGGATGTGTAGGGGCACGAGGTGCGAAGAAGAATGCCGCGGCCAGCCAAGAAGGTGGCGGTGACATTGTTGAGGAACTCGGTGCCATTATCTGCCTGAAAACAGCGGACAACAGAACTGAACTGTGTGTGAGCGTAAGCAACGAAACGAACAATGTGTTCATGAACTTCTGATTTATGACGAAGAGGAAACGCCCAGCAATAATGTGTATAATCATCAACTAACACAAGATAGAATTTATAACCAGAAATACTCGCAACTGGAGAGGTCCAGACATCACAATGAACAAGTTCAAAAGGTGCTGATGTACTAGAGACCGAACTAGCAAAAGGCAGCCTAGCGTGTTTACCGAGCTGACAAGCATGACAAAGACGACTAGCTGCTTTATTACACTGGATAGCTGATAGTTTATTTAGAGTAGCGACGACAGCAGGTGCAGGATGACCAAGGCGGGAGTGCCACAGCTCCGGAGAGACGACAACGACATGACAACGAGGTGGCATGCGATGTGGAATGGTGTAGAGGTCCCCGTTGCTATTGCACCGAAGGAGGACCGTCTTGGTTTTGAGATCCTTAACAGAAAAACCAGAGGCGTCAAACTCAATTGAACAATTATTGTCGCGAGTAAGCTGTCGAACGGATAACAGGTTACGACTGAGGTGCGGAGCGACAAGAACATTATCAAGATGAAAAGAACGATCAGCTATTTGTAAGGAAGATGTGCCACGACTAAAGACAGGAATAGATTGCCCATTACCAACCGTAATGGAGGACGGTGGTGACGGGAGACGGGAAAGAAGTATACTGTCATTGGAGGACATGTGGGATGTCGCTCCGCTGTCCACGACCCAGGGGGAAGACCCCTGTACCGCCATCTGATTGAGAGCGGCGATCAGGCTGTTCGCGTCCCAGGATCCGTACCCGTGTCCTGGTGGTGCGGTGGAGTACTGGGCTGGCGCGAAGACAGTGTGCGCCTGCGCCTGCGGAGGGGGCGACTGCACGCCCCACTGCTGCTGCTGGACGGGTGGCGCGCCCCACTGCTGCTGCTGGACGGCCCAGGGGTTATAGGAGACCCAAGGACCGGCCGGCTGAGGAGCGTGACGTCCGCCTGGAGCGCCCTGCTGGGCGCCATGCTGCTGGTTGCGGCCGCCGCCTCCGTTGTTGCCTATGCCGCCGCCTCCGTTGTTGCCATGTAGAAACACCGCACACCCTAATTAGGGGGGTGACCTTCATTATATAGCCTAATAGGCTAGGGTTACAATGTACATGGGCCAATGGGCCATACGCCCAATATGAGCTGTTACAATTACATTCTAACAAAAGCTTATGAAATTGTCTACAATTTATTTAATATCACCTAAGCCTGATTCCCAAGTTTACTAGGTCAAAAAGATAAAACAACAGACCCCGGTCTGCTCCAAATAGAGAGCAACCAAATCTGGGACCTGACTTTAAACATCTATAACTCAAAAACTAATTGACCAAATGCCACCAAATTTTAACACAAGCTAGATATATGAGTTATATACAACTTTTATACAGACAAGGTTCTCAGAAAACATCATTATCATGGGGTAATATACATTGCCTCCAGAACTGTCCAGAAACTAGTAATTGCGAGAAATAATTATTAGCATATGTTGCAAACATATAATTATGCAAAACCAACTTTACCAACATTTCATACACGACTAATGAACACCAGAAAACATAGTGTCCATTCCTAAATAAATTCTTTTAATGCATTTTCTTAATTTATTTAGATAATTAGGTGGAATTATGAACACCTACCAAAAGTGCACAATAAATTCTACCAAAATTACAGTGTCCTACAAATACTCCTAAAAGTCTACTATCAAATTTTCAAGCCATTTGGACAAGTATATCAACCTCTATGAAAAAGACAAAATAGCTATTGCAATAAATTATGTGAGAGCAAGTTAAACCTAAAACTCCATATTTTCCATGAACACATGGCCATAGCATGAATCAACATGATAGAGCAACATCATACTAAGGTAATGAAACAATATTTTCCATTTTATCATTTATATATTATTTATAAGCTAGTTATCAAGACATAAACAAGTTAAATCAATAACTTGATCATCCAGTAAACAATGACCATGAAATTTATACCACAATACATTCATAGCATGGAAAGACTACCATAAAAATTTCACATAATTTGGAGCAACACAACTCAAGATATAAAAATAACAAGCAATATAATGCAGATTTCCTTATTTAACAAGGTCCAATTAAAACCTTAAGAAAACAGTGAACAACTAGTGTGTTTGATATTTTTCCTAGGAAGTACATGTCATCACAAAATTAACAAAGCAAGAATCACTATTTTTGGGGTTCTAAAACTCAAGATATGGCTCTGGTCAAGTTTATAAGCATTTTTGGAGCATTTTTAAAGCTTAAATAAAGACATCAGAAAACATTTACAAACATGTAATATTTTATGACTTTACTGCATAGATCTCTTCTCAAGGTTTTCAAAAAGTCCACATTTTCCATTTTTGGAATTACCTAGCATGAGATATGAATTTTAGAAGATTTACAAATTTCTGAAATTCAAAAACAAAATTACTCAACCCTAACTTAACTCGCTAAACGCACCCGAACAAGCACCCAAATTAGACACCGCATAACCGACGGGTGGGACCCGCTGCTTAGCCGGGCCCGCTTGTCATCCACCAGAGAGAGAGAGACAGAGGGGAACGGTCTTCTTCTGTTCGCCGGACAACAGAGGAGGCGGCCGGTGGATCTTCGATGTCGGCCGGAGAGGCCCGGCGGTGGCGGAGAAGGGTGGCTCGAGCTCCAGCTTGCCCACCCGCAACCAAGGGAGGTGGAATCGCGACCGGAGGTGGACCGTGGCCTTCTGGCCACGTGAGCAGGCGGCTCAGTGGCGGACGGCCGGCGGCGTCGGACTACGGCCGGTGGGAGGGCTCGTCGGCGATAGAGGCGGTGCGCAGGGGCAACGGTGGCCAAGCCCACAGGCGTGGGCGCTGACAGCTCGGTCAGGCTCAGCCGGTGATGGTCTGGCCACACGCGCGACCGGCCGCGGCGGCGGCTGCACGGTGGTGGTGTGCTCCGGTTACCTAGAACTCGAGCGGGTGTGCGCGCGGTGCGGAACCCGACGAGGCGGAGGCGGCGGCACACATGGCTATGGTCATGGTGGTTTGAAGCGGCGGAACGGCAGTGGCGGCTCAGAGCTTCGCTCGGTGGCTGCCATGGCGGCCGCGACGACGTCTGTGCCCGCGCGTGCTGCGAGCGAAACGAGGGCGAGTGAGCGGGAGCTGGACAGTGAGGCAAGCGAGAGTGAGGGCGAGCTCAGCTCCTCCATTCCTTGCGTGAGGAAGGGCAGGCAGGGCACGCGGCATCGGCGCGGACGCGCGTCGTCACGGTGGGGACGCGAGGTGACCATGGTCGCCACGTCCAGGGCGTGTGGCATGCAGTGAGGAGGCCAGCGTGGGACGCCGTTTTGGGCTGCATTCAGGCGGAATCAGCTCACGGGACCAAAACGAAGTTTGATGTATTCAGACTGCTCTACAATTCTTATTTAGGGTGCCAAGCCATTAGAGCAACAGATAAGTATATAATCACCTTCAAACATGGCTGTGTCACTGAGTTAACATGTTTAAGTTAGAGCTCGGTCTTGTTGATTTTTGGAAGGCCAAACTCGATCAAACTGATCTCAACTTTTTGTATGCTCTTCTCCATAATATAACCTTCAACTTTTATTTTTGGACCAACTCAAGTTGCTTAACGAATTTCGGAGAACGCGAAATGCCAATGTCGAAGACACTGAAATCGGGGTTTTAAAATTGCTAAGTGTCGGAAACAGTCTAATTTCTGACTTGTGGGCCCTGTTTGAGCATGTTCCCTACATTTTCATGACTTGACTCTTAAACAAAGTTTGTTCCTTATAAAATTCTCTACAACTTTGTAAAAGGGTGCATAGTCATGCAAAGCTTCTAGGTCACACTTTTGAAATGGTCAAACAAAAGTGTTCTAGGGTCCATACATGGTCAACCATCACTTAGGAGTACATTTAGGCAAAATGATCAACATGAACATTGTTCCATTAAGTGTCCTAAGTGTAGTTAAGGTGTTGTAGAGGCCAAACATACCCACCATGCATATGTTGCACAAAAGTGTAGGCCTCACATGACTTGAAACATAGAATTCAAGTGAAATGCTATAGTTGTTTCATATGGTTGTTTCAAGATACATGCTACTCATGTTTCACTTGGTCTTTCCACATGTGTCCAAGATGTGTTGCACATGTTGCATTTGTATGTTGCACAAACACTAGTTCTTTTGGGATGTAAGGCAGGTTTTAGTTATAATCCAAACAAGCATATAACTTATCATTTCATGTGACTTTTTGATTCTAAACTCCATCAAACTTTTCCAGGGATCAATATAGATAGGTACTAAGGTGAGACACATGAAGATATTGCCATAACACCACCCAAGCTTATATCTTGAAAATGTCCTATATGCAAAACAAAGGAGTAACACCCAAGTTTAGATTAGGCTTATCTCCGTAGGTTGACCTTGCCATCGTCATCTCCACTGAATCTATCATGTTTGAGCTCAAACCCACTACTTAATGAGTGACAAACACCTGGGGTGTTACAGAGAGGAGGGGATCACGTGCGTGGGGAGGACCCGTGGGCAGAGGAAGTCGCGAGTTGGGTGGCCGTGGTCCGTGGAGTCGGCAGCGCAAGAGAGAAGAGAAGTTAGGGTAGAGGAAGGAGCTGGAAGGGGACCCGGACTCTTGATACCATGTAGAGAATTATGGGAACACCTCACACCCATTAGGGAGGGGTGACTTTCATATATATAGTCAAGATATAACTTGGAGTACAAGTTACATGATATACATGTGTTAGACTATACATATCTCTAATAGTCTGTCACCTCCTTGCTATCCTCACCCCATCCCCCTTCAGATGTGTCAGTGTTCGGACCCGAGGGTGTCCTAAACCAACGAGTAAATGCTGCGTGTCTCTTTCCTGGATGGTGATGCAAGGAGAACACACGGGGGTTTATCCTGGTTCGGGCAAAAGAAGGCCCTACGTCCAGCGGGGGGGGAGGAGAAGTTTGTATTTCCTTGCACCGAAGTGCTCGTGTAGGGGTTACAAGCATGCGAGAGAGGGCGTCGAGCCCAAGTCTCAAAGAGAGGAAAAAGAGGACAAGGGTGGTTGCTTGAGATATCGATCTACCTGTTGTCTCTTGTTTTTCTTCGTTGTCCGTCGTTCTCCCCCCGTTCTCCCCGTCCCCGTTGTAGAACCCTTGCCCTTTTATAGGGCGAGAGGAGGCCAAGACGACGGGGAGCCTTGAGGTGATGTTTTGTCGATTCCTGTTGAGCTGACCGTAGCGACGTGCTCTGGGAATGGCCGACCATCCCTGGACGCCATGGCGTTGTGGGAGACGAGACGGCGAAATGACCCGGAGCGCCGTGCCACACCGTCCTTCCCTTACCGTTGAACTGTGTCGAGCGTCGGGGTTGGGTCGAGGCCGGGTCGAGACCAGATGGATAAGGCCGAATCCCCGAGATTGCGGAGAACGGGCCTTGTCTTATCCTCCCTCGAGGGTGATCGATGGTAAACAGTGCGCGGTAAGGTGGGTACAGTGACGGGTTTCACCTTCCATCACGGGATGGGCGGTAAAACAATGTGATCTGACACGGGCATTGTTCCCACGTCGATCCTGGCTGCGGTCATGCCGGTAGGTGGTAGTAGGTAACCGCATTAAATGCTATGGCCATTGTCCTGGGGTAGATAAAGAGAAGGAGTCGAAGCGCTCGACCCGGGCTCACGCGAGTCGGAGTTTTTTCCAGTGGGCGGACGAGCCTCGCGCGGGTCGGAGCGCCGTCGAGGTATCTTGCTGTACGGGATGGGGCACGGTCGAGGCGCCCCGTCAAGCGGGCCTCGTACGAGTCGGGGCCGGAGCACGGTCGAGGCGCCCCGTCGAGCGGGGCCTCGTGCGAGTCGGAGCCGGAGCGCGGTCGAGGCGCCCCGTCGAGCGGGCCTCGTACGAGGCGGACTGGATACGCGGTCGAGGCGGGCTGCCTTTTATTGCGGTTTTAGTCGTTTTAGTTTTTTATTAGTGATGGATGTGGGTACCTCCGTACTGTTGGTACCGACAGTAGCCCCCGAGCCTTTGGGGGAGTGTGCGATCACTCTCCCAGAGGTTTGTTTGAACTGAGGTCGTAGCGTCGTGATTTTTTCCGGTGGGGGCGCGCGAGCGCACCCGCCGGGTGTAGCCTCCGAGGCCTCGGTGGAGTGTTGAGACTCCTCCGAGGTCTTGTATTCGTTTTATTGAGGAATGATTCGTTGCGGTCAAGCCCCCGAGCCTCGCGCGCACGAGGTCGATCAGAGTCCCGACCGTCTTTTGTTGTGTGACCCTCACGCTCCTCCTTCAGGAAGGAGGAGGGGTGGGGAACGCCGTACTACCCCTGTTTGGGCGAGTTCCGACGATCTCCGGTGAGCTGCTAGCGGGAGAATTCGAGTGAGAGCCCGTGCCCCAGTCGTTAGGGTCGGCTAGTGACCCGAAGGCGCTCTCAAAAATGCCAAGAAGTGGTCGTGTGGATCTCGATTCCCTGCGACAGGGTTCGAGGGCTCGGTGCCTCCCCCGAGGGGATTCCTACGTGGACCTCCTCCTTTAGCCTCGAATACGTCCTGGGGTGCCTCGAGAGCGTGGCTCGAGCCCTGGCCATGTACGGGCGCACCCTAGGTCGTCCCTAACTCGGTTACTTGAGGGCAGCTGTCGAACCCGGGTTGAGGGCCAGCTTTCGATCCCTCAAGGTTTAGGTTTCTGCGGTCGAGCCCCCGAGCCTCGCGCGCACGAGGTCGATCAGAGTCCCGGCCGTCTTTTGCTGTGCGACCCTCACGCTCCTCCTTCAGGAAGGAGGAGGGGTGGGGATCGCCGTACTACCCCTGTTTGGGCGAGTTTCGACGATCTCCGGTGAGCTGCTAGCGGGGGAATTCGAGTGAGAGCCCGTGCCCCAGTCGTTAGGGGTCGGCTAGTGGCCCGGAGGCGCTCTCAAAAATGCCAAGAAGTGGTCGTGTGGATCTCGATTCCCTGCGACAGGATTCGAGGGCTCGGTGCCTCCCCCGTGGGGATTTCTACATGGACCTCCTCCTTTAGCCTCGAATACGTCCTGGGGTGCCTCGAGAGCGTGGCTCGAGCCCTGGCCATGTACGGGCGCACCCTTGGTCGTCCCTAACTCGGTTACTTGAGGGCAGCTGTCGAACCCGGGTCGAGGGCCAGCTTTCGATCCCTCAAGGTTTAGGTTTCTGCGGTCGAGCCCCCGAGCCTCGCGCGCACGAGGTCGATCAGAGGCCCGGCCGTCTTTTGCTGTGTGACCCTCACACTCCTCCTTCAGGAAGGAGGAGGGGTGGGGATCGCCGTACTACCCCTGTTTGGGCGAGTTCCGACGATCTCCGGTGAGCTGCTAGCGGGGGAATTCGAGTGAGAGCCCGTGCCCTAGTCGTTAGGGGTCGGCTAGTGGCCTGGAGGCGCTCTAAAAAATGCCAAGAAGTGGTCGTGTGGATCTCGATTCCCTGCGACAGGATTCGAGGGCTCGGTGCCTCCCCCGAGGGGATTCCTACGTGGACCTCCTCCTTTAGCCTCGAATACGTCCTAGGGTGCCTCGAGAGCGTGGCTCGAGCCCTGGCCATGTACGGGCGCACCATTGGTCGTCCCTAACTCTGTTGCTCGAGGGCAGCTGTCGAACCCTGGTCGAGGGCCAGCTTCCGCTCCCTCGAGGCTCATACCGGGCTCGGGGCCCGTTTCCCAGGTATCTGGGAATATCCGTCCGCGGATCCTTCCCCCAGCCGTTAGCCGGACGCATCTTTTTAGGAGGGGAGGCGAGATCGGCGCGGTAGTGGGCGACGTGTCGTACGGTTACGACGTGGGGGACGACCACGTGCCCAACTCCTGCGAGATGTAAGGAAACGGTTAGGTGGGCGCATTTAATGCGGGAAACTGTTCCTACCTTTTCGCTCGGCCGTTGGGCTTCCGCCTAGGCATATAAAATCAAGGCCTGGGGGTCTGCGTTCCCCACCGTTCCCTTGCGCTCCTGCAATCTTCTGTCTCAGACAATCCTTGTCCTATTGCGCTCTCCGCCCGCATCGCTGCCGTCACCGCATCCTTTCCGTCCACCCCCCTTCCGACAGTACCGATGGCAGGAAAGAGCCAGATCCTCCCCGCCGACGACTGGACCGCCTCCTCGGTGACGGAGAGGAGGTTGGAAGAGTTGGTCAAGGAAGGGCTGCTGCGGCCGAGGACGAGCCGGTCGCAGCCGGAGTGGATCGCGCCGCCTCCTGCCCACCAGGAGCCGGCGCCCCCTGAAGGGTACGTGGTGAGCTTCGTCTGCTTCCACGAGCGGGGGTTCGGCGTGCCGGCGTCCGTCATCATGCGCGCGCTCCTCCACTACTACCAGGTGGAGCTTCACCACCTTGCCCCCAACGCCGTCGCGCAGGCCGCCATCTTCGCGGCGGTCTGCGAGGGCTACCTTGGGGTGGAGCCGCAGTGGAACCTGTGGCTTCACCTTTTCAAGGCCGAGCTCTTCGCCAAGAAGGCGGGGGAGAAGGGCGTCCTGTGCGCGGCTCGAGTAGGGAGCTGTGTCCTGCAAGTGAGGTCGAGCCGGGCGGATCTGTACATCCCGGCTCGCCTCATCTCTTCGAACAGCGGGTGGCACGAGGGTTGGTTCTACCTCCGCAACGATGAAAATCAGTTGCCGAGGTACACCGGCCGCGTGCTGACCGCACGAGAGGATCGCTGGACGTACGAAGTGCCAGAAGCCGAGAAGCCGCGCCTAGACCTGCTGCTGGCGGCGCTGCAGCAGCTTCGCCTTCGGGGCTTGACGGCTGCGGCGGTGGCCGCGGCCTTCCATCGCCGCAGAGTGATGCCGCTGTGCCGGCGTCGTCTTCGCCTTGACCAGATGACTCCGGAGGCATCTCTGGAGGGGACCTAGATGTCCCACGAATCCCTTGCCCTCGAGGAGGTCCTCCGGCGAGCGCGCCGGATGGTTGGGAACTTCAAGGTGGAGGAGGCCAACCGGGTCCCCATGAGACCTACCGAAGGGTTCGAGCCCGTGGTACGTATCTTAGGGCTAGTATGTTTGCTAATTTCGTTTATTTTTGGATTTCGCTGATTTGGTCGAGGCCGGCGCGTAGGATTTGTCGGCGCTGCGGGAAACGCGTCCGCCAGTCCCAGAGGACCGGCCTGCCCGGGAGGCTCGACGTCAGCATGCCTCCAAGAAGAGGCAAACCAAGGAGACGGCCAAGAAGCGGGCAATCCGCAAGGCCAAAGAGGCGGAGGCGTTGAAGAAGCTCCGGCGCCGGCAGACCATCGACGGGGTCCCCATGGCGCCGTCGCCTTCCGAGACGATCTCGGGGGAGGACGACGATAGCAACGGCGAAGACGACGACGCCCTGTCGCGGTATGAGACCGCGACCGGACTGGGGGACCTTCCCGACATTCGCCCCCTGGTGGAACCCATCAGGGGGGCGTCCTCCTCGGTCGTCGTGGTCGAGGAGTCCGAGGAGGAGAAAACGGAAAAGGAGACGGGCCCCTCGACGGGAGGGCCCGCTTTACCCCGGACCCAGCAAGAGGGGTCAACGGGGACGTCCGCACCAGCCCAGGCCCCACAAGCTCGGGCAGGGGCTGGGACGGCAGTACCGGCGTCGTCATCGGCGGCGGCGTCGGCAGGCGTAAGAACCCGAGGCCAGCTGGCCTCGGAGGCACAGAAGGTGCAGGGCGGTGCGTCGGTCAGGACCCCCAGGAGTGTCCGGGCTGCTGGTGAGGCCGCTGCGAGGCCACAATCGGTCGCCCCGGGAGGCTCGGGTCGCACGGGGTCGAGGCCCTTGGTGCCGATTTCCGGGTAAGCGTTTCTGCTTGGTTGTTCTGCCTTTCTCTGGGTCCGTTGGCTAACATTTCTTCTCACTTTGCAGGTTAAAGCGGAAGGCGGAGCCGATGGGGCCTACCCCCGTGAAGTCGCTGCGGGCCAGCGCCGTTGTCCTTAACCGGACGACGGAGCAGGATGCGGCCTGGGTCCGGAAGGTCGAGGCCGCGAAGGGGCGCCTGCGACAACGGCAAGGGGCAGCGGATGCCACGGTGGTTGCTGGCCCTGATCCTGCCGTTGAGGGGTCTGAACCGGCGGAGATAGTGGCGCTTGGTGCGGTCGAGGCGGGGCCCAGGTCGTCGGCGACGGCCGAGGCTGCCGTCGAGGTTGCGACGGGCGAGGCACCCGTCCGCGGCGCGGAGCGGGCGGGTGCTGACGTGACCATGGAGGAGGTCGCGTCGGTGTCAGGGCAGGAGGCGGCCCTGGCGAGGGGGTCGCGGCCGCAACAAGACCCGTCGGCGGAGCCAGCGGGTACGGTGGAGGGCGGGGCGGTCGAGCCCCTGACCAGAGCACCAGCAGAAGAGGCGCCGGCTCCTGGGGTGCCAACGGTCGAGGCGCGGGTACCGGAGCCGTCGTCGGTCGAGGCGCCGGCTCCGGAGGCGCCGGCGGTTGAGGGGCCAGTTCCCTTAGGAGGGCGGGCACCCATGACCGTGGACCTTACCCTCGACGACACCCCCCTGGACAAAGGGAAACAAGTGATGGGGGTCGAGGGGGGCGAGGCCGCGGATCAGGCCGGTGCCTCGACGGCCGTTGGAGAGGCAGAAACTGCGGGCGAGGCCGGTCCTTCCGCGGGACCGGGAGACGCCCCGGCCGGGTCGTCGTCGTCATGGCCCGACATCGCCGCGCTGGCGATAGCGCGGGCAGAGGCGGAGATACCGAGGTGGGGGGGCCGTCCCTCCAATTTAGGGACGCCGCGAACCTCGACGCCGAGCCCATCTTCGTCCTGAACGACAAAGATGAAGTGTACCGATGGGAGTACCTCGAGGGCGTCCGCCGGCACCTTGATCGGTTGCTCGGAGTGGCGTCCGAGGCTGCGCGGAGTATGGGGGATGCCACCGAGATATGATCGACCCGTCGTCTTTCTCCGTGGTTTTCTTGGTGTCTTTTTTCTTCGGCTTTTTAACCTTTTCGATTTTTTCGGATTGCGTTCAGGAGCTGAAGGAGTACTCCCGCCGCAAGTCACTCTTCATCCGGGATGAGAGTGGCGTATGGGCCGCGCTGTCTCAGCAACGGTGTAACAGAACCGTCCAAATTATAAGAGCACAAGTAAAAAAACAATCACCGAAATGATCAAATTCTCGCACTTGAGCCCATATAACTCCGGTAGTCCAATGAAATCACGAGGGATTTCAAACCAACCAACATACAAGCCAAGATCGTAGTGATTCAACATAACAAGTCACATGTTACATCCATTTCACAAGTAATTCAATTTAAATCGGAGTTCAACATAGTTATTACAACTTAAGTTGAAAAGTAGCGGAAGCAAAGTAATTTAAAACTAACATAAATCTTATTTCAAATACATGCCAGTACCACGGTCGACTTCCAACAAAAGCATTAGAGATAAGGTAGCTCAGAAGGATCATGCCCATGATCACACTCCGCCTCTACGGCAGGAGCCAACCAACTCTTGCAGTAGCCATGATACTTCATAACCTGCAACAAGTGGGGATAAAATCGTGAGTACAAGAAGGTACTCAGCTAGACTTACCCGACAGAAACCAGAAATAAAGTGACACCAAGGATCATACAAGGCTGATATAAAGTGGGGCTAGCTTGACAATATTTTGCATAAAAGTTTAATATATATGATCAATCATTAATGCTTAAGCATCAAGTTAATTCTCATTAACCTATCATCTATATTAGAACCTGTATTAGAGCACTCACTTTATTAGGAGCAAACAATATTAACCATAGCAGGTATAAATTGAGGCAATCTTTCCATCGTGATCTAATTAACCATCCGTTCAATTTAATTGAATCTACGTTGCCGCTGCTCAAGTCAAGTGCTCACTAACCGGGAGCGACGGCGATTCGAATCGAATTCCTATCCAGCTGGAGGGGTATTTCTAACACTCACCGTGCAGACCCTTGCCAGGGTCGCACAGGTCACCTTTTCATATGATTTAGGAATCGCGGGTCCGAATGATGTCGCGACCCCAAGGGCGACACTCTGCCAGGTGATAGGGACTCTAACCCCCCTTGGTCTCACGCCAATGTCCCCAAGCACATCCTTTCTCTCCTTCAAGAAGCAACCTACTATTCGATTCCCGGCCTGAATCACATTACTCGGTTTCACGGTCGGAACGACTTATCCGGCCAACTAAGTGTTAGACTGCGTTTAACATGACTCAAGGACGTACAGCGAATCTGTCCTTAAACGACTCAGATGGGGATAGATCCACACCCAAGACCTCCATGCCTTGTTGCTTCACTATCGTCATCCCGCCCGGTCTACAACAACAACAACAACAACATAGCCTTTTGTCCCAAGCAAGTTGGGGTAGGCTAGAGATGAAACCCAAAAGAGACGAGAAACAGGGAGACACATAAAGGGACATAAAGGGCACAAGACAAAAAAGGTCACGGTTCAGGCACGTTGATTGCTAATCTCCAAGCGCTCCTGTCCATAGCTAAATCCTTGAGGATATTCCACTCCTTAAGATCTCTCTTAACGGACTTGTCCCAAGTTAGTTTAGGTCGACCTCTACCGCTCTTTACATTATCGGCCCGCTTTAGAACTCCACTACGCACCGGCGCCTCAGGAGGCCTCCGTTGGACATGTCCAAACCATCTCAACCGATGTTGAATTAATTTCTCCTCAATTGGTGTCAAACCATCCCGCCCGGTCTCATTTCATTTTATTAACACATGATTCCATTCCACGATAGCAAATATAGCCAACCGTGTCATATATGAACATCCCTATATCTCGCAGGTGACAGGAAATCACCTGACTTCTACCGCTTAAAGCAGGGCTAAGCATCTACTCGATCCTAGTCTATGTAGGATTCAGGGATTCATATATCTGGACAAGGAATGATATAATGCAGCAAGGTTTTCAACCAACTCCTACCACTTAATGCAACAATACTTATAACATATACAAAATTAATTGCTTTGAAGATAGGAGACTTATAATGCTCCGGGGCTTGCATGAGATCCGACACAAGTCAGTTTAGTTAGCTTGCACCGTCATGGTGACATCTCCGGTCCTAGCACTTGCATTCAGGGGTTCTTCCATCTTCTGGACAGCCCACCGTTACACCATCATCTGTCTCCACATCATGCGCTCCACGTCCACGTGCTGTACCAAGCGTACCTAGGATGAGATGCATAGATGCAGATGCATGAACATAAAGAATACACATGAAGGAATGCAACAAGCATACTAAACAAGCATATGTTACACTATACACATATAAGCATGTCATACAACCAGCTAGCTATACATGATCAAGTACTTCACAATTTAGCAAAACATTTTAGGCATGCAACCTTAACTCTAGGTGTCCAAGATAACCATTTGCAATCATACAAACAAGAGCAAGTAGAAGCAAACAATTCTAGATACAAGTAGATTTGGACAGCAGCAAACAGTCACTTGTTTCAAACATAACTTAAGTTATAAACATCCCACAAGAATGATCTAAGACTTTATGAAAATCCATAGAAATTGTCTATAAGATTGATGTTTACATAAAAAGCTAATTACAAAGTTAAACAGGTCAAACATGTAGATGTTTCAAACCTACCCAGACATGGACATAAAACTGATTGCAACTTCAGAGAAGCATAACTGTAGTTACACAAATCCAAATGACTTGCAAGAAGACATTTTAGAAATCTTATGAAATTATCTACACTTCATATATAACCATCACAGCATGATTCCCAAGTTAAGTAGGTCGAAATTATACCTTTACAGAAACTGGTTCATACAAAACAGAGAGCAACCAATTGTATAACCCAAACTTTGAACAACTGTAACTCTTAAACTACTTGGCCAAATGGCACCAAATTTTAACAGCAGCTAGATACATGAACTATCTACAACTTTTGTATAAACAAGTTTCACAACAAAGCACATTATCATGAAGAACTTTGCTAAGCTCCCAGATCTGTCCATAAACCACATTTGCAAGAAATTAAATATTAACTTATGTTGCAAACACATAATTAGACAAAACCAACTTTACCAACATGTCACACATGACTAAAGAACACCCGAAAACCTATTGTCCATGACCAAATAAATTCTTTTAATGCATTTCTTAATTTATTTTAGATAACAAGGTGACTTAATGAACATATACCAAAAGTATACAATAAATTCTACAAAAATTACAGTGGCTCACATATCCTCTCAATAGTCTACTGTACAAATTTCACTCCATTTGAATATGTATAGCAACCTCTATGAAAAAGACAAGTTGCTAAAGCAAGAAATCATGTGAGAGCAAGATAAACCAATAACTCACTCATACTTCATCCAATACTCATGAAATTTTTACCACACATCAACTATCACATGAGTAGCATGCCACAAAAATTTCACTTCATTTGGAGCCCTAGATTTTCAGTTATGGAAAATAACAAATTCAACTAGCATTACAACCTTACTGCACAAATCTATTTTTACAGCAAAATATTTAATCTAAACCATGCCATATTATAGATCTAGTGCATAGATAATTTCACAAGGATTCCAAAAAGTCCTCATTTGCTATTTTATGAATTTCCTATGATTTACTATGAATTTCCAAAAATCAGCAAAAACTACCACAACTAGGTCCTTTAGGTACTATTCATATGAGTCACAGACTTTGCAAAACGACCCTTCCCTTTCCTCGAATTGTTGCGCGAAGTCCCTGACGGGATTAACAGAGGAGGCCGCTCTGTAGCTCGTGGATTCCGGCCCTTCGGCTGCTCGTCGACGGCGGGGAAGACATGGACATGGGGACGCATCCCCATCACCAGGCGCACCCATCGGTGCCCTAGGCTTGGCCAGACACGGTCCAAGGTGGCCCGGCCACGTGCGCCAGGTGTGTACCGTGGCGGCTTCGCAGCAGCATGAACGGAGGCACGTCATGCTCGAGGCGACTGCTGGCCGGTGGTGGCAACATGGAGGGGCGCTGTGGCCCACCTGCTGCTGGGCGTGGCCGCAGGAGGACTCGAGGGCCAGCGGTGGTGGAGGAGCAACAGCAGCGCTGCTGCTCGGCCACCATGGCGAGACCACGAGAGTGAGAGAGAAGGGGACGGAAACAAGAGAAATGGGCGAGCAGGAGAGAAGGGAGTGGTGTTCGGCTGTCTCAAAACGAGGAGAGCGAGGCGAGGTGGCGCACATGCGATGAGCCGAGGCACCACGTGTCGAGCGGCCTCAAGAATCGGTCGGCCACGATGGAACTCTCCATCAGGTTCAAAATGTCAATACTAATACCACCGCAAAAAATCATTGAAACAACGATCTTCTCCCCTCTACAACTCTCTAACCGGTGGATGGTTTGTTTAAGCGATTTCACCTTTGTATAGAGCTACGTGTATACTATAACTTTGCTTAAGGGACCTATGATTGATTTGGCTTGGTGTATGATATAAAAAGCTACGAATTAGGGTACCCGAAATTGAATACCAAGTTTCAGTTTCATGTTGACTGAAACTGGAATCTTCTTCCATCTCCATCTCCTAATCCGGTCAGTTCTTGCGAAAACTTCACTAATATAAGTTGTAGAGCTACATGTCAGGTCCAACTTATATGAGTTCGGTCCAGATCGCGATGGTTTACAAGTTACAAACTCACCAACATGCCTACATGAAAACTAAATCAGCCATTCAGTCTATTGAGGACTTAGCAAAATTTCGAACTCCCAAAACAGCACTGCATTCCAACTTGGGGGCTCGGTTACACTAAGTTAGAGGCCTAACTAGGTCTTGACCTTTAAACAAAGTTTGTTCTACATAACATGAACTACAACTTTTATTTAAGGTCCAACATCAAAACTTGTATATAACCTGCAGTTCCACTTTGACTAAAGTAACATCACAATAAAACTTAGATTATCGTTTGTGACTTATTGGAGCATTTTCAGGGCATTTACTCAACATGAACCCTTCATGACTTTTGTTGTAGAGTTCATCTAGAGTCATTTGGGCAAAGTTGCAAGGTTTGGTTGATGATCTATAATTCCATTCACTTAATGGAGCAATTCCAATAGGAATGGAACTTATCATTTCATGTGACTTTTTGATTCTAAACTTTATAAAACTTTTTCAGGGATCAATATAGATAGTTACCAAGGTGAGACACATGAAGATATGGCAATAACACCATCCAACATATATCTTTGAAAATGGCCTATATGTAAGGCAATGGTGCAGCATCCAACTCTAAGTTAGGCTCATCTCCATAGGTTGACCTTGACATCGTCATCTCCACTGATCTATCATGTTTGAGCTTAAACCTACTGCTTAGTGAGTGACAAACACCTGGGGTGTTACAAACGGGTCCTGGTCGAGGAGGTCCAAAAACGGCTTTCCAATCGGAACGCTGAAATGGCTGAGCTGCGCGTCGCGTACACGGTGGTGAAGGAGGAGGCGATGCAGGCTTGGGCGGTCGAGGCCGTGATGCGCACTGGCATGGACAAGGCTCGGGAGGAGGCTGCTCAGGCCCGCAGGGATCTCGAGCCCCTGTCGAGACGGGTGAAGGAGCTCGAGGAGAATGTCTTCCAGGTTAGCCGTCAGTGCGACACCCTCAACGTCGAGGTCGAGCAGGCCACCGCTCGTTCTGATGCTCTGAAGGACGAGGTCACGACGCTGAAGGGAGCCGTCCAAGAGAAGGACGCAACTCTCGAGTCTGCTCGGCAAGAGATCGAGGCGCTAAAGGCGACCATCGGTGACAAGGACGGCGCCCTCCTAGGGCTCGAGCGGACGTGCGGGGGGCTTCGCGACGAGGTCGTGGGCCTGCAGACCCATATTGAGGGTAAGTGTGATCGTTACGGCCACGACGTTGAGGGCCTCACGTTGGGTATTAATTTGTTTATCGTGTTTCAGAGCTGGAGAGGGAGAATCGAGAGGCCCAATCTTCTGCCAACTCCTTCCAGAGCCTCCTCGAAGCCGAGATCCGGAGGACCCAGCTGCTCTAGGGCGCGATCACCACCGTGTGTGACGGCCTGGGGGTCGAGCCCAATGCCAACACCGGGAAAGATGTTCCGAGGAACTCCTTCGTCCGTCGGATGGTGGCGCTGGGCCGCCTTGCCCGGGAGAAGATACGGAACGGCCTCCATCACGGCGTAAAGAGGGCGCTGGCCGTTGTCCGTTCAGGGTTTGTGTTCGACATGAAGCTCGTCGCTGAGGGCTTCATCACAGACCCGGATCGGACGGACGAGGAGAACGAGGATGCCTGCCTGGAGCTGATTGAAGCCGCGGAAGAGCCTGGAAGCCGTCTGGCCTCGCTTTTTGAAGCCGAGGTGGTTCCGCCTGCTGACGATGAGGGCCTGTGAGCCAAATCTGGGCATGAAGGCCCATGTAATAAGTTAGTATTTTGAATTTTGGTCGTGGTGGCCTCGAAGGCCCTAAGAACTCAAAACATAAACCGGTTCGTGGTTAATTTAGTTTTATTCGAGCTTTTCTTCCCTTTATCGCTTGGATCGTGTTCTCGCGTGATTTACTTAGCGCGCAGTTGCATTCTTTGGCGTAAGGGAGCGAGTGGAGGTACCGTAGCCTCGGGGGCGTAAGTGATCTCACGGCTCAACTGCCCTCGAGCTTCAGGGTGATGTTGCGGCCTTGTAAATCGTGTGAGAGCCTGATCTAAGCGACAGGGGGTATGTTCTTTTTCAAAGTTAGAAACCGTTATTTAGATCTCCCTAGCATGAAGTCGCACCTCTAAAAGGTGTAAGGGGTGAGTGGAGGTACCGTAGCCTCGGAGGCGTAGGTGATACTCCTGACTCGAGAGCCCTTTCGAACCTTAGGGTGCTCTTGCAGCAAAGTCGATCTAAGGAACGGTTCTTAAATTTAAAAAAGAGCATAAGTTTTTTCGGGGACTGGGGGGTTCCCCCCTTTAGCCCCCGAGGGAGGGTCGATTCTGGGAGTGCAGAGTCGATCCTTCCTCATTGTGAAACGAAAGTTTGAACATCGCTGTATTCTTTATTGACGAAAAAGAAATTACAGAGCCTCGAGGCTTTTTAAGGAAAGAAGCGATATAGCTGTTCAATGTTACAAGCGTTGGTGAGGATTTCGCCCTTCTCGTTGGATAGCTTGTAGGTGCCCGGCTTTAGTACTTCTGCGATGATGTATGGCCCTTCCCATGGTGGCGTGAGCTTGTGCCGTCCCTTAGTGTTTCGGTTCCGCCGTAGCACAAGTCGCCGACGTTGAGGTCACGCTTGCGGACGTGTCTGTCGTGGTAGCGTCGGAGACCCTGCTAGTACCTGGCAGAATGCAACAGAGCCACATCTCGGGCTTCCTCGAGCTGGTCGAGGGCGTCCTGTCTTGTGGCGTCGTTATTTCTTTCGTTGTAGGTCTTCAACCTTGGGGATCCGTATTCTATATCAGTTGGGAGCATAGCCTCAGACCCGTAGACTAAGAAGAACGGAGTGAACCCCGTGGCTCGACTCGGCGTTGTTCTTAGGCTCCACAGGACCGAGGGTAGCTCGGCAGCCCATCTTTTGCCATGTTTATTTAGTTTGTCAAAGATTCTGGGTTTCAGGCCTTGTAGGACCATGCCATTGGCACGTTCCACCTGACCGTTTGTTTTTGGATGGGCCACGGCTGACCAGAGCACTCGGATGTGGTGGCCGTCGCAGAAATTCAAAAACTTTTTGCCAATGAACTAAGTGTTATTGTCTGTGATGATACAGTTGGGGACCCCAAAGCGATGAATAATGTCGGTGAAGAAGAGCACAGCTTGCTCGGACCTGATGCTGGTGATAGGGCGGGCCTCGATCCACTTGGAGAATTTGTCGATTGCGACGAGCAAGTGGGTGAAGCCGCCAGTTGTCCTTTTCAATGGTCCGACAAGGTCGAGCCCCCAAACGGCAAACGACCATATGATGGGGATAGTTTGCAGGGCATGTGCCGGAAGATGGGTTCGTCTCGCATAGTACTGACAACCCTTGCAGGAGCGTACTAGCTTGACAGCGTCGGAGACCGCGGTCGGCCAATAGAATCCTTGTCGAAAGGCGTTTCCGACGAGGGTTCGAGGTGCTGCGTGGTGACCGCAAGCCCCCGAGTGGAGATCGCTGAGCAGATTCCTGCCTTGCTCATTTGTGATGCATCGTTGGAGGATACCAGTAGGGCTACGGCGGTAGAGCTCTCTGCTGTCGCCCATGATCACAAAGGTTTTGGCCCGGCGTGCGATCTGTCGAGCCTCAGTCTTATCCGAGGGGAGGTCCCCTCGGCTGAGGTAGTCGAGGTACGGGACGCGCCAGTCAGGCTCGAGGTCAGACGGTGGGGTCAAGTCATCCACCTGCATGGCTTCAGCCCCGGTCGAGGGGGCTTCTGCCTCAGGTGGAGGGTCGAGTGATGTCCCGTCAACCCCTCCGTCTGGCCCGAGGTCGACGGATGGCTGCTGAAGGTCTTTTGCGAAAACGTCCGGTGGAACCGTAGCTCGACTGGACGCGATTTTTGCCAGTTCATCGGCGGCCTCATTATACCTGCGTGCGATGTGGTTGAGCTCGAGGCCGTGAAACTTGTCCTCGAGGTGCCGTACTTCTTGGCAGTAGGCTTCCATCTTGGGGTCACGGCAGCTCGAGCTCTTCATGACCTGATCGATCACGAGTTGGGAGTCGCCTCGAACGTCAAGGTGTCGGACCCCGAGCTCGACGGCGATTCTTAATCCCGTGACGAGCGTCTCGTATTCGGCGACATTGTTAGACGCAGGAAAATGAAGCCGGATGACGTAGCGCATGTGAACCCCGAGGGGTGAGACGAAGAGCAAGCCCGCGCCTGCTCCCGTTTTCATCAATGACCCATTGAAGTACATGGTCCACAGCTCCGCCTGAAGCTGTGCAGGGGAGAGTTGGGTGTCGGTCCACTCAGCCAGGAAATCTGCTAATACCTGTGACTTGATAGCTTTTCGCGGCGCATAGGACATGGTCTCGCCCATGAGTTCGATTGTCCATTTGGCAACCCTACCCGAGGCTTTCCGGTTCTGGGCTATCTCTCCCAAGGGGAAAGAAGAAACCACAGTAATCGGGTGACCCTCGAAGTAGTGTCGGAGCTTGCGCCGTGTCAGGATGACGGCATATAGCAGTTTCTGGATCTGTGGGTATCGAATCTTGGTTTCTGAGAGCACCTCGCTAATGAAATAGATCGGCCTCTGGACGAGCAAGGTATGTGCCTCCTCGACCCGTTCGACAACCAGGGCAGCACTGACTACTTGTGATGTCGCGGCGACATAGAGTAGGAGTGGTTCCCCCGGGGTTGGAGGGACGAGGATTGGTGAGTTAGAGAGTGTGGCCTTGAGTTTTGTGATAGCCTCCTCAGCCTCAAGGGTTCAGGAAAAGTGCTCCGATTTCTTCAAGAGACGGTACAGAGGGAGTGCTTTTTCGCCGAGGCGCGAAATAAAACGGCTGAGTGCCGCCAAGCAACCTGTGACCCTCTGTACGTCCTTCAGATCTCAGATGGGGCCCATCTTGGTTATTGCATAGATTTTTTCAGTGTTGGCCTCGATGCCGTGTTTAGACACGATGAACCCTAAAAGCATACCTAGTGGGACGCCAAAGACGCATTTCTCTGGATTGAGTCTGATGTTTTTTGCCCAGAGGCATTTGAACGCGACGTCGAGGTCGTTGACCAGGTTGCCGGCTTGTTTGGTTTTGACAACGATGTCGTCGACATAAGCCTCGACGGTCGACCCGATGTGCTTTCCGAAAACGTGTTGCATGCATCGCTGGTACGTAGCCCCCGCGTTCCGGAGACCGAAGGGCATCGTAACGTAGCAATACATGCCGAATGGGGTGATGAATGAAGTCGCAAGCTGGTCGGACTCCTTCATTTTGATTTGGTGGTAGCCGGAGTATGCATCTAGGAATGAGAGAGTTTCACATCCGGCAGTGGAATCAACGATTTGGCCAATGCGTGGCAAAGGAAAGGGAAATTTTGGACATGCTTTATTTAAACCGGTATAGTCTACACACATCCTCCATTTCCCACTCTTTTTCCTAACTAATACAGGATTAGCTAGCCACTCGGGATGATGAACCTCCTTGATGAATCCAGCCTCCAACATTTGTGTATCTCCTCGCCGATGACCCTGCGCTTCTCATCGAAGCGACGCAGGCGTTGCTTCATCGGTTTGGATCCGGCCCGGATCTCCAAGGCGTGCTCGGCGACTTCCCTAGGTATGCCCGGCATATCCGAGGGACTCCACGCAAAGATGTCGACGTTTGCGCGGAGAAAGTCGACGAGCACTGCTTCCTATTTAGGATCGAGGGTGGCGCTGATGTTTAGCACCTTTCCCTTGGGATCAGCGGGGTCGAGGGGTACGAGTTTGACATCTTCCGCGGGCTCGAAGCTGCCGGCATGGCGTTTTGGGTCGGGAATCGCATTGGCGAGGCCGTCGAGGTCTGCAGCCAAGATCGCCGACTCCAAAACAGCCTCGCCGTGCTCGACGCACTCGACGTCGCACTCGTAGGCATGTTCATATGAGGGCCCTACAGTGATGACACCGTTTGAGCCTGGCATCTTGAGCTTGAGGTAGGTGTAGTTCGGGATTGCCATGAACCTGGCGTAGCATGGGCGCCCTAGGATAGCGTGGTATGTTCCACGGAATCCGACCACTTCGAAAGTGAGAGTCTCCTTTCGGAAGTTGGCCGGTGTGCCAAAACAAACAGGCAGATCGACCCGTTCGAGGGGTTCCGCCCGTTTCCCTGGCACGACTCCGTGGAAGCCCCCGACGCTAGGTTGGAGGCGCGCTCTCTCGACCCCAAGAAGGTCGAGGGTCTGGGAGTAGATGATGTTGAGGCTGCTTCCGCCGTCCATGAGCACCTTGGTGAGGCGTGTGTTGGCGACGACGGGGTCAACAACGAGCAGATAGACTCCCGGGTTGGGGACGTAGTCTGGGTGGTCGTCACGGTCGAAAGTGATGGCCACCGCAGACCAATCAAGGAAGCGGGGGACTGCTGTTTGTACGAAGAAAACCTCACGCCGTTCTCGCTTGCACTGGCGCGCCGAGAGGCGGGTCGAGGGCCCTCCGTAGATCATGAAGCAGTCGTGGATCTCGGGGAATCCCCCGTCCTTGTCGTCACTCTTAGGGTCCTCCTTGTCGTCCTTCTTGATGCCGGCACCCCTAAAGTACCTGCGAAGCATATGACAGTCTTCGAGGTTATGGTTAGTAAGTCCCTTGTGGTAGGGACACGGTTCTTTGAGCATTTTGTCGAAGACGCCCCCGCCGGGGGGGGCCTCGAGGCTTCTTGTGCTCGGTAGCAGCGACGAGCTCGTCGGCCGGGGCCTCGAGCTTGCCCTGCTGGCCTTTCTTCTTGCGGTTGTTTCTCTTGGAGCCCCGGGTGGAGCTCGCGGGATCGTCGACCTTCTGCTCCCCCCTTTCCGGGTCGCCACCAAGATTGCACCAAACGCCTCCTCGCCGGCGGCGAAGTTGGTGACAATGTCCATCAACCCGTTGGCAGTGAGTGGAGTGTTACGGCCCAATTCTCGGACCAACTCTTTACAGGTGGTGCCGGAGAGGAAGGCCATAATTATGTCGGAGTCGGTGACGTTGGGGAGTTCGGTACGCTGCCGGGAGAAGCGCCGGATGTAATCCCGGAGGGATTCACCTGGTTTCTGCTTGCAGCTCCGGAGGTCCCACGAGTTGCCGGGGCGCATGTAGGTCCCCTTGAATTTTCCCTCAAACACCCTCACGAGATCATCCCAGTCGTGGATCTGTCGAGGTGGGAGATCCTCGAGCCAGGCTCGGGCGGTGTCGGAGAGAAACATGGGGAGTTGTCGAATGATGACCCGGTCGTCGGTGGCCCCGCCCAGCTGACACGCCAAGCGGAAATCGGCGAGCCAAAGTTCGGGTTTAGTTTCGCCGTTGTACTTGGTGAGAGTCGGGGGCGAAACCGAGCCGGGAGCACCGTCTCACGGATAGCCTTACTGAAGACCCGAGGACCCGGGGGCTCGGGTGAAGGGCTACGATCTTCCGAACTGTCGTAGCGTCCGCCCCTGTGGACGTGGTAGTCTCGAGGCACGCCGTCACCGTGCTTGCGCGTGCGGCGCTCGACGATGTTGCCACGGGTGTCTCGAGGCTCGTGGTCGTTGGTGGTGGGCTCAGGGGCCGGAGCTACCCGGTTTTGCCGGGCAGGCTCGGGGTGAACCGAGGCTTCTCTCTCCTGTCGGGAGGGCTCGATGATCCGCTCCGAGGCTGCCTCGCGTCGCCTCGAGGCAGAGCTCTCGGCCTGCTGCATGGCGGCGGTCTCGAGGAGTTCTCGGATTTCATCTCGAGCCCGACGGGCGTCGGGGTTTGACGGCTCGGGCATGTTGCGAAGGAGCATGGCGGCGGCGACGACGTTCTGGCTGGCTCGAGCGAAAACTGGGGGGTCGACCACCCGGTCCTCGTTGATGCGATGGTTGACGTCGCGAGCTCTCTCGCGAGCTCTCCCGCCAAGTGCGCGTTCCGCACGCTCACGCTCGAGAGTTTGTTGGAGTAGATCCAGGTTTTCCCGTTCCTCGTCAAGCCTGTCCTGCAACTCACGAATCTGCTCGAGCTACGTTCCTTGATCCGCAAGGAACTGAGGATCGTCTCGCTCAGCAGGAAGCTCGACATGAGGTGGCGTGTGCCTTCCTTCGACTGGCTCTTCGTCCTCTGATTCCGAAGTGCTTTCAACATCGATGTTGAAGCATTCGCGGGTCGGATCATAGGTGTCGTCAGCCGAGTCGGAGTCAAGAGCGTCAAAGTAGTAGTATGACGGGGGAATGTGTGGCCATTGCAAATCGTCACTGGGTTGCGACGTTGAGAAGCAGTCACATGGGACTCTGTTTCCGGTGTCTCCGTAGAGTCCCGATAATCAGAAGCCGGTGTGGATGCAATGAGGTCCAGAGTGGAGCGTAGATGGTGCCCGGGGAGTTTCTCATAAGCACTCATGCGAGTGCTCACGGAAGATGCGTACACCCGGGCAGCCGAGTCGCCCAAACGGAAATGGTGATGGGGATGTTGCTGCCCGTGCCGAAATGGATGCTCCGGACAGCGGTGTCTTACCGGACGGGGGAGCGGCGGGATTCTCCATCGGCATGTTACCCTCAGTCAAGCTCGTCCTACCCAAACCTTCCACAAGGAGATCTAGGCTGGCGCCTGGCTGGGGGGTGCCGGACCGGGGGATCCCATCACCCTCCGCGAGGTGAAGACGGTGGTTGTACCGGGCTCGTCGTCGTCGGGCGGCCCGCGCCCGCCTAGAGCGACGGTACCGGCGGATTGCTCCCCCGGGCTGGGAGAGCTCGTAGTCCTCGTCGGTTGGGTGCCTGGGTGGAAGTAGGACCATATCGTAGCCGTAGCCAAGCGACATGAACTCCAAACTCCCGAACCAGATCACCGTGGCCAACGGAATAGGGCGTTCGGGGTCAGCCATCCAGGAAAAAAGGCGAGAAAGCGACGTTGGCACGCAGCGATCCCCTACCTGGCGTGCCAACTGTCGGTGTTCGGACCCGAGGGGGTCCTAAACCAACGAGTAAATGCTGCGTGTCTCTTTCCTGGATGGTGATGCAAGGAGAACATACGGGGGTTTATCCTGGTTCGGGCAAAAGAAGGCCCTACGTCCAGCGGGGGGGGAGAAGTTTGTATTTCCTTGCACCGAAGTGCTCGTGTAGGGGTTACAAGCATGCGAGAGAGGGCGTCGAGCCCAAGTCTCAAAGAGAGGAAAAAGAGGACAAGGGTGGTTGCTTGAGATATCGATCTGCTTGTTGTCTCTTGTTTTTCTTCGTTGTCCGTCGTTTTCCCCCCGTTCTCCCCATCCCCGTTGTAGAACCCTTGCCCTTTTATAGGGCGAGAGGAGGCCAAGACGACGGGGAGCCTTGATGTGATGTTTTGTCGATTCCTGTTGAGCTGACCGTAGCGACGTGCTCTGGGAATGACCGGCCATCCCTAGACGCCATGGCGTCGTGGGAGATGAGACGGCGAAATGACCCGGAGCGCCGTGCCACACCGTCCTTCCCTTGCCGTTGAACTGTGTCGAGCGTCGGGGTTGGGTCGAGACCGGATGGATAAGGCCGAATCCCCGAGATTGCGGAGAACGAGCCTTGTCTTATCCTCCCTCGAGGGTGATCGATGGTAAACAGTGCGCGGTAAGGTGGGTACAGTGACGTGTTTCACCTCCCATCACGGGATGAGCGGTAAAACAGTGTGATCTGACACGGGCATTGTTCCCACGTCGATCCTGGTTGCGGCCATACCGGTAGGTGGTAGTAGGTAACCGCATTAAATGCTATGGCCTTTGTCCTGGGGTAGGTAAAGAGAAGGAGTCGAAGCGCTCGACCTGGGCTCACGCGAGTCGGAGTTTTTCCCAGTGGGCGGACGAGCCTCGCGCGGGTCGGAGCGCCGTCGAGGTATCTTGCTGTACGGGAAGGGGCGCGGTCGAGGCGCCCCGTCGAGCGGGCCTCGTACGAGTCGGGGCCGGAGCGCGGTCGAGGCGCCCCGTCGAGCGGGGCCTCGTGCGAGTCGGAGCCGGAGCGCGGTCGAGGCGCCCCGTCGAGCGGGCCTCGTACGAGGCGGACTGGATACGCGGTCGAGGCGGGCTGCCTTTTATTGCGGTTTCAGTCGTTTTAGTTTTTTATTAGCGATGGATGTGGGTACCCCGTACTGTTGGTACCAACAAGATGCCTTCCTCCCGGCGCCCTTGGACCCTCTTTTGCACAAAACAAGTAGTCGCTGAAATCGAGTCACTGCTGCAAATCAAGCCACTGCCGCTAATCATGGGATGAGCAAGCCTGACACTGTGCCCTGTTGCTGAGCTGCCTGCCCACCAAGCCCTGCACCTAGAGCAATGGTATGAAACAGGAGAAGCCGTGAGGAGCTCGTCCTAGGCTGCCAAGTCATCGCACATGCTACAGCAGGCAAGTGCCAGCTTGCTTTTCCTCACGCCTCTCTTTGGTTCCCTCCGCTTATCAGAGAGAACAGAGATCGCCAGAGAAGGCGATGCTGACAGAGCTTGACAGAGTGCTAGAGGAGGGGGAGGGGAACAGATGCAGTGGTATTTTTTTCAACCCTAAAAATGATGGTACTGCAGCAAAACGGTTTGGATTGAGTGCTATGAGGGCTATTTTTTCCTCTCTTTTTTTTTTTAAAAAGTACAGCACAGCCTTACAAAAATATAAACTTTTTGATGTGCATGGTTCAGCTCTATATATTGCATCTAAAAGATGGTATGCATATATTCAGATATCTGGAACTATTCCTGTTAATTCATTGAGATGCCTTACTTTCCTTCAGACAAGTATGCATGCAGTTCTTTTTTAATCATGTGCTGATATTCTAGGTTGGGCTACCAGCTCGTGGTAAGACCTTTACAGCAGCTAAACTTACAAGATATCTCAGATGGTTAGGTCATGAAACAAAACACTTCAATGTTGGAAAGGTGATCATTTAGCTGAAGCTAATATTGTTTGAAAATTGTATGTGTGTATGGTATCACTAATCATGTTTGCTATTTTGTTTTCTAGTACCGCCGGCTGAAGCATGGAACTAATCAGGTACTTAAAACTTTTTGACTCATCGTACCCTTTTTTTTTGGCAGGAACGGCTTGCAATTCCAGTTTATTTTTGCTCCTATATAACCCTGTCCAAGAAGAATTTCTATTAGCATCTTGTTATTTTGAGCAGACTGCTGATTTCTTTCGTGGAGATAACAGGGAGGGTGTGGAGGCACGTAACGAGGTTAGTGAATTGCATCAGGCATGCCTTTCTAGAAACATATACTTTTTTTTGTAAGATCTTCCCCATGCTTTTTCAGGTGGCTGCATTAGCAATGGAAGATATGCTATCTTGGATGCAGGAGGGTGGTCAGGTAGGGCATTGATTTGGTAGCACTGCGTTAGTGCTTTCGATGATTTACTTTCAGCTGGTCTGCAGGTTGGTATTTTTGATGCCACAAACAGCACAAGAATACGGAGAAACATGCTGATGAAAATGGCTGAAGGAAAATGTAAGGTATGATTAAATCACTGTGTGCATCTTGATAGCATGGTTAGTACCGTGCCTATCAGCGAGAAACTCTTTATAGGAGGAGACCTCAACGGCCATGTTGGTGCGACTAATGTAGGTTTCGAGCAGGTGCACGGGGGCTCGGGTATGGTAGTAGGAATCAAGAGGGGGATGATGTTTTGAACTTCGCGCTGGCCTATGACTTGTTGATAGCGAACACCCTCTTTAGAAAGAGGGAATCTCATCTAGTAACCTTTTGTAGTGGACAACACTCGAGCCAGATCGACTTTATCCTTACAAGGAGGGAGGATAGACGTGCTTGCTTTGATTGTAAGATGTTACCTGGGGAGTGTGTTGTCCCTCAACATAAGCTTGTGGTGGCGGACTTTCGCTTTCGGGTACGTGTCCACCGGGACAAACGAGCCAAGATTGCGAGAACGAAGTGGTGGAAGCTTAGAGGGGAAGCAACGCAAACGTTTAAGGAGAGGATGCTATACGAGGGGCCTTGGGAAGAAGGAGAAGATGCCGACGATATGTGGCTAAAGATAGCAACATGTGTCCGGAAGGTGGCTTCGAAAGTGTTTGGCGTGAGTAGGGGAGGCAAACGGGAAGCGAAAGACACATGGTGGTGGAATGACGAGGTGCAAAAGGCTATTAGGGAGAAGAAGTGTTTCAAGCGTCTCCACCAGGACAAGAGTGTAGCCAACATCGAGGGCTATAAAATAGCGAAGAGGGTTGCAAAGCGAGCGGTGAGTGTAGCAAAAGGTCAGGCGTACGATGACCTTTATCAGCGGCTAGGCACGAAGGAAGGGGAGAAGAACATTTATAGGATGGCTAGAATCCACGAGAGGAAGACAAGGGACATCAACCAAATAAAATGCATCAAGGATGTGACAGATCGACTTCTGGTGAAGGATGAGGAGATCAAGGACAGATGGAGAGAGTACTTTGACAAGCTGTTTAATGGGGAGAATGAGGGTCCTGCCCTTGAGTTGGACGACTCATTTGACGATACCAACAAACGCTTTGTGAGGAGAATTCAGGAGGCAGAGATCGGAGAGGCTTTGAAGAGGATGAAGGGAGGCAAAGCGATGGGCCCTGATGGTATCCCCATTGAGGTGTGGAGATACCTAGACGCCAGAGCGATAGTATGATTAACTAAGCTTTTTAACCTTATTTTTCGGTCTAACAAGATGCCTGAAGAATGGAGAAGTATATTAGTACCTATCTTCAAGAACAAGGGAGATGTTCAAAGTTGTACTAACTACCGTGGGATTAAGTTGATGAGCCATACGATGAAGCTCTGGGAGAGGGTTATCGAGCATCGCCTAAGGAGAGTGACACATGTGACCCAAAATCAGTTTTGGTTCATGCCTGATAGGTCGACCATGGAGGCGATTTTCTTATTACGACAATTGATGGAGAGATATAAGGAGCAGAAGAAGGACTTGCACATTATCTTTATTGACCTCGAGAAGGCATGACAAAGTACCGAGAAATGTCATGTGGTGGGCCTTGGAAAAGCACAAAGTCCCAACTAAGTACGTTACCCTCATCAAGGATATGTATAGGGATATGGTGACGTTTGTCCGAACATGTGATGGCGACACCAGTGACTTTCCAATTAAAATAGGACTGCATCAGGGGTCAGCTTTGAGCCCTTATTTATTTGCTTTGGTGATGGATGAGGTCACAAGGGACATACAAGGTGATATCCCTTGGTGTATGCTCTTTGCTGATGATGTGGTGCTAGTTGACGACACTAGGGAGGGGGTTAATAGAAAGTTAGAACTATGGAGGCACACGTTAGAGTCGAAAGGGTTCAGACTTAGTAGGACTAAGATCGAGTACATGAGGTGCGATTTCAGCGCGACTAAGCACGAGGAGGGAGACGTTAGCCTCGATGGGCAAGTGGTGGCCAAGATGGATACTTTTCGGTATTTAGGGTCGATGCTACAAAAGGATGGAGACATTGATGAAGATGTCAGGCATAGAATTTCAGCCGGCTGGTTGAAATGGCGTCAAGCTTCTGGCGTTCTCTGTGACAAAATGGTGCCTCAGAAGCTAAAAGGTAAGTTCTATAGGACGGCGATTCGTCCGGCGATGTTATACGGTGCTGAGTGTTGGCCTACAAAAAGGCGACATGTCCAGCAATTGAGTGTAGCAGAGATGCGTATGTTGCGTTGGTGTTGTGGGCACACAAGAAGGGATAGAGTCCGGAACGACGATATTCGGGATAGGGTTGGGGTGGCACCAATTGAGGAGAATTTGATTCAACATCGGTTGAGATGGTTTGGACATGTCCAACGGAGGCCTTCTGAGGCGCCGGTGCGTAGTGGAGTTCTAAAGCGGGCCGATAATGTAAAGAGCGGTAGAGGTCGACCTAAACTAACTTGGGACGAGTCCGTTAAGAGATATCTTAAGGAGTGGAATATCTCCAAGGATTTAGCTATGGACAGGAGCGCTTGGAGATTGGCAATCAACGTGCCTGAACCGTGACCTCTTTTTGTCTTGTGCCCTTTATGTCCCTTTATGTGTCTCCCTGTTTCTCGTCTCTTTTGGGTTTCATCTCTAGCCTACCCCAACTTGCTTGGGACAAAAGGCTATGTTGTTGTTGTTGTTGTGTGCATCTTGGGCATCCTTTTGGTTGTTTGAATTTTTTGTCTCCTGCCAAGTGGCAATAGTATTTTTTTATTTTGGTTGTTTGAATTTTTTGTCTCCTGCCAAGTGGCAATAGTATTTTTTTTATCTCAAACTAAACAGGAGTGCCGTGTGTCATTTTATTAAGAAAGTGCCAATAGTATTGTTTGGCATTTGTCAGCCATGATTCATGATTATTTTTTGTTCTCACTTTTACAGCTGTCAAGCCATGCCCACTGCATTTAGAAGTTATGACATTTTCAAATAACTTATGGTGGGTGCACTCTGTATATCAGGGTGAATGTTGGTCCTTTCCTTGTAGACACCTTTGTTCTTGTGGTAGCCTGCCCCCTCCCCCCTCCCCTCCCTTCGAAAGTAGTAGATGTGCATACCTAGTGAACATGATCTAAATAGAGAAAGGGTGGCCTTCTAATAAGGTTCTCTTGTGTATTCATTCCTGAAGAGCTAGAAATTTGCTTGGCAGTTTACAGTTGGCGAATAGTATTATCATCATCTAGACTGGATCCATGTACTTGCATTCTCTAAAGGGCCTTCCCTCGGTTACAAAGTGGAAACCTCTTTGAATGGTGTATGCATTTGGCGCCATGGTGTGGAGATTAAAGCTCATGGCCAGTTGCTTCTTAGTAATGCATGCATGTTGAAAGCCATTATTAGAAGCTGCATAAAAAAGTTATATCAGCAAGAGATTTGGTCTTATCTGGCTCAAAAAATAAACATTACTCCATCCTATCAATATATATAGGATCAGCCACTCCAGAGCATTTGAAACACGTCGTTATCTTCCATGTTAGGATCATGGGAGCTATCAACATTCTCATTTAACACTAAAATATAATGAACTGAGAATACATTTACCATGCAAAGATTGGTCTTGCCAACAAACTCAGCAAAACAGGAGTTACCATGAAAAAACCTAAAGGCAGGATAGCCATTTCCGTCCCTCTATCGTCTGATGCTTCGTCCCTGAACTACCAAAGTGGCCGTTGCACTCAAACTTTACTTTTGGGCTCAGTTTCATCCATGAAATGTCAAAGTGGTTGTTTCAGTCCTCAAACTTTTCTTTTAAGCTCATTCTCGCTCCTCATCCTATGTGGTACACCACGTTATGATGCCTCATCAGCCCCAGCTCCATTGCAAGCAGGGGTGAGTGGTTGCTATTGAGAGGACTGCAGGTCGTGGTGAGCTAGGGATGTTGGGATACGCACGGGTGACACAGCTGGGTCTAGTGACCGCAGGTGGCGCACATGGTCGATGCCACACACGGCCGTCAACTATGCTGAAGGCGGTGTGACCTACAACTGTGCACAATGGTACGAGTGCATGACAACAATGGGGTGGAGGGCTGCAGGCGGGTGCAGGTGGTGGGGTGTTGTGGTGGAGAAGGCCTTTGAGCTGCAACGCCTCCAGGATTTGCTTTAGCGTCTCAAGAACTGTAAACATGGTGTGCCACATAGGATGAGGAGCGGTGCTGGAGCTGATGAGGCATGAAATGAAAGTGGCATGCCACGTAGGATGAGGAGCAAGGATGAGCCCAAAAGTAAAGTTTGAGGACTAAAATGGCCACTTTGATAGTTCGTGGAGAAATTGAGCCCGAAAGTAAAGTTTGAGCACTGATATGGCCTCTAGTTCAGGGATGAAATTGAGCCTAAAAGTAAACTTTAAAGGCAAACAACCACTTTGGTAGTTTAGGGACAAAATTGAGCATCGAGGGATAGTTCAGGGACAAAAATGGCTATTCTGCCAAACCTAAAGTATTACATATTGAGAGCAAATTAGATTATCCAGAAAATCCATTGCTGAGGTACTTATGTTCCTGTTGCTGCCACCCAACTGGAACCTGGACTAATAAATCTTTCTTCTGAGTGTTATATGGTAGTGTGGGGAGCGGTTGAAGAACGTGTTTAAGACCTGTAATCGGATAATTATATTTGCTTAGGGAAAGGGTGGGTGACTACAATCACAAGAGTAATATTTGGACCATTTGCCTCATTTATTGAAAAAATGCGTGAAGTTTTCTTTTTTATTTTTTCAATGCAAACAGTTTAAGACAAGTGAAGATTCAGTGCGCTCCTTTGGAAGAATATTTGTTTTGTATTGTGACAGCATTTATAAAGTAATCTTGTATAGTTGCACAAAACAGATTTTCTGATAAGATTTTTCATTAGGGGCGGCATATGTATGTTGGAATGTGAGTGTATTAGGCCCATGAGGCTAGGCCCATGTGGCCCATGTATGGTTACCTTTATAGCTACCCTCCTAGGGTTAGCCCAAATCAATAGATTCTCATTCCCTAACATGGTATCAGCAGCCTAGGGTTAGTTTTCACCTCTCCTCCCTCCTAGCCGCTGCCGCCGCCACCGGTGGGCTGCCCGTCGCCGCCGCCATGGCCAGCGCCCCACCTCCTCCCTCCTTCTTCAGCTCCTTTCCTCCCCTCTCCTCCTCTTCCTGGGCCCAGATGGTGGCCTCTCCACCCGCCGCCGCCCCTACAGGCGCGGCCGCCGCTCCCTCTGGCGCCGCTCCTGGCGCCGCCCCTACTGGTGCCGCCGCTCCTCCTGGCGCCGCCCCTCCTGGTGCCGCCATCCACCCTCTAGGCGCGGCCGCCGCCCTGGGTGCTGGACCCGCCCGTGCCCTGGCCGCCACTCCTAGCTTTGGCGCGGTGGGGGAGACTGCAGAGGGTGCAGCGGCCCTCCAGCAGCCGGCGGACCTCCTGCAGCCGCTCCATCCACTGAACGCTGGCGCCTCTGCTGCTGGGCTCCAGACTCCGCTGCCTGGGGACCTCCCTCCACTGCACGAAGGCGCGTCTGCTGCCGCTGCCGGCCTCCAGTCTGTAGCTGTAAGCCCTGCTTCCCAGGCACATTTAGTGATCTGTAGCTGTAAGCCCTGCTTCCCAGGCACATTTAGTGTATTTAAGTTTTTTAGTTAATCTATGTCATTAAGTCCTTGGGTAGCCCAAGAGTTGTGCGGGTACCCAGGCAGCTATTCTGTCTAGTTAAAGCTCTAGTGAGCTGTATGTAATCAATGCAGTACTTTTTCTATATATATTGCAATGCAGTCGCCTGGGAGAAATAGCCCTGGCTGATTATTTCTCTGTTACCTCCAACAATTGGTATCGGAGCTAGGTTAGACACCTTCTCACCTACTCATCTTCTCCATGACGTCAACCTCCTCTGAGCGCCGGGCTAGGAAGACCAAGGGAGCCAGTGAGGGCGAGCTGGGCGACCCCTCTGGCAGGGCTGCGCGCCTGAAGGCAGCAGAGGAGGCGGCGGCGCTGGCTGTCAAGGCAGCACAGCAGGCTGCAGCAGCCGCGGAGGCGGCGGCCAGGACAGCGCAGGAGCTGCGGGCGGAGATAGCAGCAGAGAAGGGAGATGAGGAGGAGGAGGAAGAAGAAGAAGAGGAGGACCGGAGGAACCGGCGGCCGTGGACTCCGCCGCGGGACAGGCGCCGTTCGCAGTCACCACTGCGTGACCGAAGGCGTCGTGGCGGCGGTCGCTATGAGTCGCCGCAAGGCAGGGTGGTCTACCGCGATTCCGGCAGCGGCACATCATGGCCAATGCTGGACAAGACAAATTATTATGAGTGGAGCCAGACGATGAAGCTCAGGATGCAGGCGCGTGACCTCTGGGAAGTTGTCGAAGGAGGCCCAGTGCAGTTTCGCGACGACAGGCGAGCTCTGGAGGTGATCGTCGCTGTTGTGCCCAAGGAGTTGGGGCTCCCGCTCCTCGACAAGGCGACGGCAAAAGAGGCATGGGATGCCATCGCTGCGACTCGTATCGGTGTGGACAGGGTCCGCCGAGCGACGTTGCAGCGACTGCGTCGGGAGTGGGAGAACATTGACGTCAAGCCTGGCGAGCCGGTGGAGGATTTTGCCCTGCGGCTGTCAACTCTGCACCAGCAGCTAGTGCTTCATGGAGACAGGGACATCGATGAGGCGCGTGTCGTGGAAAAGTTTCTGCGCACGGTGCCGACCAAGTACGCGCAGATCGTCGTCGCCATTGAGCAGTTCCTCGACTTCGAGGCGCTCACGCTTGAAGAGGTGACAGGAAGGCTCAAGGCGGTGGATGACCGTGAAGCGCAAGCTGTGACAGAGCCGGTGTCCATCAATGGCAAGCTGCTGTACACTGAGCAGTGGCGTGCGCGTTTGAGGAAGGAGAAGAAAGGCACAGAAGAAGCTGGCGGTTCTGGTTTCAAGAACCAGCGCGGCGGTGGCGGAGGACGCAGCCGCGGAGGTGGACGCGGACGGGGCAGAGGTGCTGGCCGTGGCGTCAGACGTGGAGAAGGCAATGGCGCCGGCCGTGTTGGCCCCAACACGTGCCTCAACTGCCATCAGGAAGGGCATTGGGCGCGTGAATGTCCCCAGCCGCGCCGTGATGGAACAGAGCGCGGCGGCGGGGGAGGAAATCGTGGTGGACGCGGTGGCGGAAACCGTGGAGGAGGCCGTGGTGGCGGTAACCAAGATGGGCAGCAAGGAGGACATGAAGGGCGTGCTCAGTTTGCTGAGTGTGAGGAAGATGCAGCTCTGTTTCTGTCTCACGGCTTCATTGAGATGGAACAGAGCATGCCGGAGCTCAACTATACAGTGCAGCGCGTTGAGTTCTTTGAGCCACGTGCGCGTGCTTATCTGGGAGCAGATGATGAAGAGATGGCTGGCGGCTGGTACCTTGATTCAGGCGCAACACACCACATGACTGGGCGGCGTGACCTGTTTTCAGACCTGAACACGGACGTTCGAGGCACGGTTCGGTTCGGGGACGCGTCCAAGGTGGAAATCAAGGGCGTTGGCTCAATTGTTTTTGAAGCAAAGACTGGTGAGCATCGTGTTCTTCATGGAGTTTATTTCATTCCGGCGTTGAAAAACTCTATCATGAGCCTCGGTCAACTTGATGAGAATGGCTCAAAGGTGGTGATTGATGATGGAGTACTGCGGATTTGGGAACGCAGCAGCGGTCGCCTACTGGCCAAGGTGAGGCGTGGCGCGAACCGGCTGTATGTACTGCATATGAAGACAGCACAACCAGTGTGTCTTGCTGCGCGCAGGGATGAGGAGGCGTGGAAATGGCATGAGCGTTTTGGGCATCTGAATTTTGAGGCCCTGCGGAGGCTTGGCAAGGAGGAAATGGCAAGAGGGATGCCAAAGATCGATCATGTTGAGCAAGTGTGTGACACTTGTGTCACCACCAAACAGAGGAGGCGATCATTTCCTGCCGCAGCAACATATCGTGCTCAGGATCACCTTGAATTGGTGCATGGTGATCTCTGTGGGCCAGTTACACCAGCAACTTCGGCAGGTAATCGCTATATTCTGCTACTTGTAGATGATGCCACACGATTCATGTGGGCAGTGCTGCTGTCATCTAAGGATGCTGCAGCAGATGCTATCAAGAAGGTGAAGGCTGCTGCAGAGGTGGAGAGTGGGCGTAAACTGAAAGTTCTGCGCACAGATAATGGAGGAGAGTTTACTGTTGCAGAATTTGCTGCTTATTGGGCCAATGAAGGAGTCAAAAGGCATTACAGTGCTCCTCATTCACCACAGCAGAATGGCGTGGTGGAGCGTAGAAATCAAACCGTAGTGGCCATGGCACGTGCCTTACTCAAGCAGCGCCAAATGCCAGCCAAGTTTTGGGGGGAGGCAGTGATGACTGCTGTGCATATTCTGAATCGGTCACCAACCAAGGCTCTAGGTGATGTCACTCCCTATGAAGCATGGCATGGCCGAGCACCCACTGTTGGCCATCTGAAGGTGTTTGGTTGTGTGGCATATACTCGTCGTTTGTCTCAGCTCAGGAAACTTGATGATCGTGGTGAAGCTGGAGTATTTATTGGCTATGCTGAAGGAGCCAAAGCCTATCGAGTTTTTGATCCAGCATCTCAGCGTGTACGTGTCAGCCGGGATGTGGTTTTTGATGAAGGAAGAGGTTGGGATTGGACATCACCAGCAGCAGGTACGTCTGGGGCAGCTGGTAGTGATTTTGTGGTGGAATTTCCTTGGGAGGAAGAAGTCCCTGGAGCTGGAGGTTCAGTGCAGTCACACTCATCTCCTCAGCCCCATTCTGCCTCACCTGAAGCTTTCCCAGCAGCAGAATCGGTGCTTGGTGCAGGAGAAGAGGTGTCTGAGACATCCAGAACGCCTTCACCACCACCAGCTCCAGCCAGCCCACAAGTGGAGCACGTGACTCCTTTGGAAGATGATGAGGAACGGCTGGACACTTATCACAACGACGAGCAGCTGCGCTATCGTACCATAGATGGCATATTGGGCGGGGAACAGGAAGTTCCGCCGCCGGCGCAGCGCTTGTTCGCAGAGCTCCATCTCACCCACTCTGGGGAACCCATTTCTTATGCAGAGGCAAAAGATGATCCTGCATGGCAGGCAGCAATGAAAGAGGAACTGCGCGCTGTTGAGCGCAATGGCACCTGGGAGCTTGTGTCTCCCCGAGCTGGCCATCGGCCAATTTCTCTAAAATGGGTCTACAAGCTGAAGAAAGATGAGAAAGGAGATGTGATCAAGCACAAGGCTCGGCTTGTTGCTCGTGGGTTTGTGCAGCAAGAGGGTGTTGATTATGAGGATGTGTTCGCTCCTGTTGCGCGCATAGAATCAGTGAGACTGCTGCTTGCTCTAGCTGCCCAGGAAGGATGGACTGTTCATCATATGGATGTCAAGTCAGCTTTTCTAAATGGAGAGCTCAAGGAAGAAGTATATGTCCAACAGCCACCTGGGTTTGCTATTCCTGGGGAAGAAAGCAAGGTATATCGCCTGCACAAAGCTTTGTATGGGCTGAAGCAGGCACCCAGGGCGTGGAACGCTAAGTTGGACTCTACTCTGAAGGAGATGGGGTTCAAACAGAGCAAACATGAAGCAGCAATTTACAGGAAAGGTTCAGAGGGCTCAGTGTTGCTGGTTGGGGTCTATGTTGATGATCTGATCATCACTGGAGCAGTCAATGATGAAGTAAAGGTTTTCAAGGAAAGGATGAAATCCACCTTTGAGATGAGTGACTTGGGTTTGCTCAGTTTCTACCTTGGCATTGAAGTGCAGCAAGGCAAGAATGGGACCACCATGAGGCAGACTCACTATGCCAAGAAAATCCTAGAACTGGGAGGCATATCTGATTGCAATCCAGCAACTACACCAATGGAAGAGCGCCTGAAGCTCAGCAAGCATAGCACTGCCAAGGAGGTGGATCCAACTCAGTATAGGAGGCTGGTTGGAAGCTTGAGATATCTGGTTCATACCAGGCCTGATTTGGCTTTCTCAGTGGGCTATGTGAGCAGATTCTTGGAGAAACCGACCACTGAGCACCAGCAAGCAGTCAAGAGGGTGCTGAGGTACTTGGCTGGAACATTGGACTATGGTCTGCAGTTCAAAAGAGCACCAAATTCTGCTAGGTTTGTGGGCTACTGTGATTCAGACCTAGCCGGTGATATTGACTCCAGCAAAAGCACAACAGGTTGTCTGTTCTTCTTGGGCAACAGCTTGGT
The DNA here is from genome assembly GCA_038087645.1 of Saccharum hybrid cultivar R570. NCBI lineage: Eukaryota > Viridiplantae > Streptophyta > Magnoliopsida > Poales > Poaceae > Saccharum > Saccharum hybrid cultivar. The sequence continues at coordinate 431,603 of JAQSUU010000043.1, read as the reverse complement.
CAGCTGGCAATCTATCAAGCAGAGGGTGGTGGCTTTGTCTAGTTGTGAGGCTGAATATGTGGCTATGACTTCAGCAGCAACACAAGCCCTGTGGCTGTCAAGATTGTTGGCTGATTTGTTGGGAAGAAAGGTGGAGACTGTGGAACTGAGGGTTGACAACAAGTCTGCAATTGCACTTGCTAAGAACCCTGTCTTCCATGACAGGAGCAAACATATCAGAGTTAAGCAACATTTTATCAGGGATTGTAATGAAGAAGGCAGCATCAGGACTGAGTACATTCCTACAGCTGATCAATTGGCAGACATTCTCACTAAGGCTTTGGGCAAGGCCAAGCTTGAAGATATGAGAAGCAGAATTGGCATCAAGCAGATCAAGAAGGGTTGAAGCAGGTCTTAGGGGGAGAACTGTAGCTGTAAGCCCTGCTTCCCAGGCACATTTAGTGATCTGTAGCTGTAAGCCCTGCTTCCCAGGCACATTTAGTGTATTTAAGTTTTTTAGTTAATCTATGTCATTAAGTCCTTGGGTAGCCCAAGAGTTGTGCGGGTACCCAGGCAGCTATTCTGTCTAGTTAAAGCTCTAGTGAGCTGTATGTAATCAATGCAGTACTTTTTCTATATATATTGCAATGCAGTCGCCTGGGAGAAATAGCCTTGGCTGATTATTTCTCTGTTACCTCCAACACAGTCGCCGCCGCTTCGAGGTCTCCCTCTCCTGCACGCCGCTGCCGGGGGCCTGACTGGACCGGCGCCGCCCCTCCACAGTACGGGGCCGGACTCCGCCCTCGCCGCAGCCCTCGTCGCTGCCCGGGCTGCCGCCGTGGAGGGGCAGGCTCGTGTGCGCGCGGTTGCCCTCGTGTGGGAGCGTGAGCGCAACGCGGCCGACGCCCTGTCACGCCAGATCGCCGAGGCGGAGCAGCTCCTCGCCTCTCCCGCCTCCCAGTACGCTGCGGCCACCTCTTCCCACACCGCCGTCCTCTGGCACGACCCGGCCGACCCGCTCGTGACCCAGCTGCACTACCAGGCCGGGGGGGTCCAGAACATTCGCCTCCTCGTTCCGGTCATCCTCGAGCCGGAGTCGCCCTCCTACGCCCGCTGGCGGGGATCTGGTGCTTGTCACTCTCCGCCGCTACGCCCTCGACGATCACGTCCTTGTTGACACCTCGGTCGCCGTCCAGTCGCCGTCGTGGCTCCGTCTCGACAGCATCGTCCTCTCCTGGATCCTGGGGACGATCTCCCTGGGCCTCCACGACCTCGTCCGCAACTCTCCTGACGCGCGCCGGGCGTGGCTTGCCCTTGAGGGGCAGTTCCTGGGCAATGCTGAGGTCCGGTCTCTGCGTCTCGACGCCAGCTTCCGCACCTTCGTCCAGGGTGACCTCTCCGTTGGCGAGTTCTGTCGTCGGATGAAGGGCATGGCGGACTCCCTTGGCGACCTCGGCTGGCCCGTGGAGGATCGCATCTTGGTCCTTAACGTCCTCCGCGGGCTCAGTGATCGCTACGCCCATCTCAGGACGTGGATCACCCGTCAGCGGCCCTCCCCACCTTCCTGCAGGTCCGTGACGACCTGGTCATGGAGGAGCTCACTCAGGGCATCCAGCCGGGGTCCACCACCTCTCTGGGGTCCTTGTCCTCTTCGACGGCTCTGGCTGCTACTCCACCGCGTCCGTCCGCTCCACCACGTTCGTTTGCTACACCGCCGTTGTCTCTCCTGGGTCCCCCTCCATCCGGGCCGAGCGGGGGTGGGGGGGTCGTGGCGGTCGTCGTCGCCGTGCTGGGGGTCGCGGGGGCGGCCGTGGTGGTGTCATCCAGGTTCCGACTGGTAGGCAGGCACCGGTTGGACCGCAGGGGGGACACCATGGCCTTCGTTCCACAACCCGTGGTCAGGGCGCATCTCTATGTGGCCCTACCATGCTCCCGGTGGTGAGCCTCGCCCACCGGTGGTAATGCTCACTGGCGCTCCACCTCTTGGCGTCTCCACTACACCTCCGTGGGCTGCACCTGCCGGCACCCCTCCTGGGGTAGCTGGCTGGGACCAGGCGGCCTTGGCTCGCTCGTTCAGCACCATGGGCCTGACACCTTCTGTCGGACCGCAGTGGATCGTCGACTCGGGTGCCACCTACCACACCACCCCTGACCCTGGTATACTTTCGTCTGTCCACTCTCCCTCTTCTCTCCCTTCGTCCATTGTGGTCGCAAATGGTTCGTGTCTTCCTGTCACGTCTGTGGGTACCGCCGGTGCTCATGGCTCCTTTCGTCTTCCTGATGTTCTTGTTGCTCCTTCTATGGTTCACAACCTTTCTATTCGTCGTTTTACAGCTGACAATTCTTGTTCTGTGGAGTTTGACTCTTCTGGTCTTACTGTAAAGGATTTGACTTCCCGGCGTCCTCTGCTCCGATGTGACAGCACCGGGCCCCTTTACACTCTTCACTTCCCGGCGGCTACTTCTACTTCGCCGTCCGTTTTGTCAGCTGCCTTCGCCGCCTCTACTTCCTCTACCACTTGGCACCGACGCCTCGGCCATCCTGGACGTGATGCCCTGATGCAGCTCCGTCGTAGCTCCGGTCTTCCATGTACTCGGGCTCATGATGAGCATTTGTGTCATGCGTGCCAATTGGGCCGACATGTTCGTCTTCCTTTTCATAGTTCTACTTCACATGCGGCCCGCATTTTTGATCTTGTACATTGCGACCTATGGACATCTCCTGTGATCAGTATTTCTGGTTACAAGATTATCTTGTGGTGGTCGATGATTTTTCGCATTATTCGTGGACTTTTCCCCTGCGTGCGAAGTCTGACACTTTCTCCACGCTCCTTCACTTCTTCACTTGGGTGTCCACACAGTTCGGCCTCACCATCAAGGCCGTCCAGTGTGACAATGGTCGTGAATTTGATAACTCCACCTCCCGTGCCTTCTTTCTCTCTCACGGTGTTCAGTTGCGCATGTCTTGCCTGTATACCTCTTCCCAGAATGGTAAGGCTGAGCGGATGATTCGCACCATCAACGACACCGTGCGCACCCTTCTGTTTCAGGCCTCTCTCCCTGCTCGCTTCTGGGCTGAGGCCTTGCACACCTCCACCTACCTCCTCAACCGTCTTCCTTCCGCTGCCTGTACTGCTCCTACGCCACACCACGTCCTCTTCGTTACCCCTCCTCGGTACGATCACCTTCGCGTCTTTGGGTGTGCGTGTTACCCCAACACCACTGTCACTTCTTCCCACAAGCTAGACCCCCGCTCCACTCTCTATGTCTTCCTCGGGTACTCCCCGGATCACAAGGGGTACCGGTGCTTTGACTTTATCTCCCGACGGGTCCTCATCTCTCGCCATGTGGTGTTCAATGAGTCCGTATTTCCCTTCTCCAGCGCACCCACCACCACTCCCGTTCCTGATCCCTCCTCCCTCTTTCCCGCTGACACGGTGGTCCAGCCACCTTTTCCGTGGTCTCCTGCAGGTACTGCTTCGCCGCGCTCATTGCCGGGCACCTGTCCCGACTCCCCGACGGGTCCGGGCCCGTCGTCCTCTGGCGCGGCCCCGACTTCTCCGTCTGCCGCAGCTCCGGGGACCTCGTTCCCCGATACTGCCCCGAGGGGGCCATGCCGGTCGCCGTCGCCCGGTGCTGCTCGGCACCTCCATGTCGGTCGCCGTCGCCCGGTGCTGCCCTGGCACCTCCTTCGCGGTTCGCTGCGCCGGTACGGGTGTACCAGCGCTGGCCGCGGCCGCCGCCACTCACGGTCCCTTCTCCGCCGGGGACACCTACACCACCACCTCGGTCCCCGCCGGCCCGTGATGCACCGCCGGTCTACCACCCGCCGCTTCTTCACCGACACCCGCGGCATGTTCACCCGATGGTGACACGGCACGCGGCTGCCACACTGCCACCCCGGGCCCTTGCGGCATCGACCGGCGACGCGCCGGTCTCCCCGGTACCCTCTTCCGTCCGTGACGCCCTGTTGGATCCTCACTGGCGTCGCGCGATGGAAGAGGAGTACGCCGCGCTCCTCGCCAACCAGACGTGGGAGTTGGTGCCCCGGCCACCGGGCTCCAACGTCGTCACCGGCAAATGGATCTGGACTCACAAGCGTCGGGCTGATGGCACTCTCGAGCGCTACGAGGCTCGCTGGGTTCTCCGGGGCTTCACTCAGCGCCCTGGGGTCGACTATGATGAGACCTTCAGCCCGGTGGTTAAGCCGGACACCGTTCGGACCGTGCTCTCACTGGCGCTTGCTCGGTCGTGGCCCGTCCATCAGCTGGACGTCAAGAATGCCTTTCTGCACGGCCTTCTCACCGAGACAGTGTACTGCTGTCAGCCGGCGAGGTTCGTTGACTCCTCCCGTCCTGACATGGTCTGCCGGCTCAACAGGTCTCTCTACGGCCTCAAGCAGGCACCCCGGGCGTGGAACCATCGGTTTGCTGTTTTCCTGCTGACACTGGGGTTTGTGGAGGCCAAGTCTGATACATCTCTGTTTATCTATCAACATGGAGCCGACACTGCGTACTTGCTGCTCTATGTTGATGACATTGTCCTCACAGCCTCCAGTGACCCACTTCTCCGCCGGATCATCACCGCTCTTCAGCAAGAGTTTGCTATGAAGGATCTGGGTGTGCTCCACCATTTCCTCGGGGTCACTGTTGAGCCTCACCCTATCGGGTTACTTCTTCACCAGCGACAGTATACTCGAGATATCCTGAAGCGGGCTGGGATGACTGACTGCAACCCCTGCTCCACTCCGGTTGATACTCAGGGAAAGCTATCAGAGGCTGAGGGCCACTCAGTGTCAGATCCCACTGCATACCGGAGTTTTGCTGGTGCCCTCCAGTACCTCACCTTCACCCGGTCGGACATCACATATGCAGTTCAGCAGATCTGTCTTCACATGCATGATCCCCGGGAGCCTCACCTCACGGCTCTCAAGCGCCTCCTCCGCTACCTTCGGGGCACGATCGACTATGACCTCCTCCTTCACCGGTCCTCCTCCGACCTTGTCGTCTACACTGACGCTGACTGGGCGGGGTGTGCAGACACTCGCCGCTCCACCTCCGGCTACGCTGTCTTCTTGGGCGGCAACCTGGTGTCCTGATCGTCTAAGCGCCAGCCTGTGGTCTCCCGGTCCAGTGCCGAGGCGGAGTACCGCGCTGTTGCTAACGGCGTGGCTGAGGCCTCCTGGCTCCGGCAGCTTCTCGCCGAGCTGCACACTCCGCCCTCCCAGAGCACACTGATCTACTGCGACAATGTCAGTGCGGTCTACCTCTTCACCAACCCCATCCAACACCAGCGGACGAAGCATGTGGAGATCGACCTACACTTTGTCCGTGATCGGGTAGCCATGGGCGAGGTGCGGGTCCTTCATGTTCCGACCACCTCCCAGTTCGCGGATATCTTCACCAAAGGCCTTCCGTCCTCGACCTTCACCGAGTTTCGCTCCAGCCTCAATATCACCAGTGGCTAGTTGCGTCTGTGGGGGACGTGTGTGTGGTCTTTCTTCTTTCTTGTTCCGCCTGGAACTCCGCTGCACCGGTAGTACAGACTGCGGGGGGTGTTGGAATGTGAGTGTATTAGGCCCATGAGGCTAGGCCCATGTGGCCCATGTATGGTTACCTATATAGCTACCCTCCTAGGGTTAGCCCAAATCAATATATTCTCATTCCCTAACAATGTACATTATGGAACACTATATTAAGCTCCTGTGCTCCTGTATGGTTTGGGGTGTATTACTATTTCCCTTTAACATGTGGGTCCTTGACTTTGCTTTCTAGATCATCTTTTTGGAAACATTATGTAATGACCAAGATGTTCTTGAGAGAAATATACGATTGAAAGTTCAACAAAGTCCTGATTATGCAGAGCAGTAAGAAATAAATTATTTGCCTGCCTATTTGCATCCTGTTGGTGCACCATTTTATGCAATCATTGTCTTCTATGTTACAGAACAGATTTTGAAGCTGGTGTACAAGATTTCAAAGAGCGATTGACCTATTATGAAAAGGTCTGTAATTGCCAAATTATATTATATAGGAACACAAATTTTTTGTCAAGAATATAGTACAGTTATATGTAAACATGTTGAAACCTTTTCAGGTCTATGAACCGGTGGAAGAAGGTTCTTACATAAAAATGATTGACATGGTTAGTGGGAAGGGGGGCCAACTAAAGGTATGTATGAACAGTCAAGTGACACATGTAAAAGTAGTATCAAAAGTTCTATTCCCTGTGATATTGCTAATTTATGATTGCTTAATTGTACAATCTTGAACTGGTTCTTTTGCTTATCATACAAATACTAATATATCGAGTAGAAGCATATGCACTGTTTTGAAATGTAAGACAAAATTGACTTTCTGTGTATATACTACTGACATACCTTGCAGCCTTGCTTCTAGTGCCATATTCCTAATCCATACTCTACTTTGGTTTTCATGCAGATTAATGACATAAGTGGTTACTTGCCTGGACGGATTGTTTTCTTCTTGGTACATACAGAAAATCATATCCTTTTGTTGTGCGCACATTAAGACTACTGGATATCTTTGAAAGTTTGGTGTACCCTTGTAGGTCAAATCGTAATTTTTGTTGTGTTTAGTGATTCAATGATACAGCTATCTAATCTGCTGGGGTCTATCTGATTAGTTTTATGTTTATATGAATATTTTTGTCAAAATTCTACTCTGCTCTTTATCTTCACAATGTGGTAATTGAGTCACAGTGTATCCTCGCTGCATCTTTTTTTCTCGCTTGAACCTGGAAAATTCAACACACCACTGACAGATATAGGTCAAATCATGATGAGTTTTTTCAACTGGGTTATGTATTTGTAGGCCTGGTTTAGTTCCCAAAAAGTTTTCCCAAAAAACTATAGTAACGAATCTTGCGGCACATGCATGGAGCATTAAATGTAGACGGAAAAAAAAACTAATTGCATAGTTAGGTGGAAAGTCGCGAGACGAAACTTTCAAACCAAACTAGTCCGTGATTGGACACTATTTGCCAAATAAAGCCAAAACGTGCTACAGTACATTTTCACCCTTTTCACCCCAACTAAACACCCCCTTGCAGGTTAACTGTCATCTGACGCCTCGTCCTATCCTGCTAACAAGACATGGCGAAAGTATGGATAATGTCAGAGGAAGAATCGGTGGAGACTCTTCTTTGAGGTCTTAAGTTTCTTTATTTTGTATTTCTGTCATTAGTATCTTTGATTTCTTTGTTCTGCAGTTTGGTATTTACCTCTTTGCTGTCATTTTAATTTGGGTGCCATACTAAGGAAAAATCTATAGTAAGTTTCAAATGTTCGTGATCTTGCATGTCAACATGCGCAACCAGTAAAAGTGAAAGATAAGAAGATCAAGTCTGAGTAAAAAAAATGTTTCTTGCTAATTTTTGCTGTCATTTTTTTTCCCTTAAGTGCACAGGAGAACTGCGTGTCATTGCAGTAAGTAGGAATGAAGTTATGAACAAACAAACACCACCTTGCCCTTGTTTTTCCTCTTTTGAGTCGAGTGTCATATTATTTATTATATTATCATTGATGAATTTTGTGATATATGTACTGTAAATTGGACTTGTGATAGACTGAGGTATAAGCCTTGGTGGTAAAGACATAACGAACTTGTGAGCTCTTACCTTGAAAGGGGAGAAAAGAGAGGGAGTTACAAGTATGGGAAAAGCAACTCCATTCATCTTTGTTTATGCTTGCATGGATGCAATATTTGGGCAATTCTTGGTGTACATTAATTTGCATTCTGCTTTTGACTTTCATGTGATGGAATAATTGGTATGCAGTGAGGCCGGTGAGCTTTATTCAAGGAAGCTTGCAAGCTTTGTGGAGAAGCGACTGAAGTCTGAGCGGACTGCCTCTGTAAGTACGCCATTTGCTTCTCTGTTCGGTGAAGGAAAAAATAATCTTAAGTTTATTTGCAACAATGATTTCAGATATGGACTAGCACACTCCAGAGAACAATATTAACAGCACATCCGATCATTGGTTTTCCAAAGGTTAGCTATCATAGGTGATAGAAAATGGTCTACTGGTCTAGCAAGACTGCCCTCTACTTATTGAAGTGTTACCAAAACTAACTTGTTTCTCCTCGTGTTCTTCTAGATACAATGGCGTGCTCTTGACGAGATAAATGCTGGGATCTGTGATGGGATGACATACGATGAAATAAAGAAAAGAAAACCTGAAGAATATGAGTACGTGACTTCACTGATATCATGGCATTTTATGTTAAAAATTCCCCTTCATCACTGAAATTTTTGTCAATGTTCCACTAGCTTGTAAATCTGATTGGAGACCCTTGTTATTACACGATTTTTCAGTAGCTCCCCTCCCCCATTCTGTTTGCCTCATGTTATATACCTTCTCAGATCACGAAGAAAAGGCAAGCTGAGGTATCGGTATCCGAGAGGAGAATCCTACCTTGACGTCATTCAAAGGTTGGTATGGCCTATTTGATACTATTGCATGCCTCTGTACATAATTCAGTTATTTATATGTGTTGCCACTTAATCTTAAAATTCCTCTGTCCAGATTAGAACCTGTAATAATTGAGCTTGAACGACAGCGTGCTCCAGTTGTAGTCATAGCTCACCAGGTAAGAAGGACCAGCATTTTCATTCTTACTGTTCTTTTTGGTACTAAGCTATTGTAGATGCCTGAGAAGAATATAACTTTATAGGCTGTGTTAAGAGCACTTTATGCATATTTTGCGGACAAACCACTCGAGGAAGTCCCAAATATTGAGGTAAGGCGTTTTGTGCCTACTTGTACTTTCTCCGGTCAGAAATATATGTCCATCTAGGCTTGTCCTAAGTCAAACTTGTTTAGCTTTGGCTATCAATATCTAAAAAAATGTATAGTTAGACAACATAGTTTGGCATGGCTGAATTCCTTATGGAAACTATCTTTATAATATATGATGATTTTCATGTATATATATTTATAGATATTAGAAGTCAAACTTAAACAAATTTGACTTAACACAAACATAGATATAGACTTATATTTCTGATCAGAGCTAGTAATTGATTATTTTACTGTGGCTAAAAATATGTTCTTGCAGATACCTCTACATACAATAATTGAGATACAAATGGGTGTTGCTGGTGTTCAAGAGAAACGGTACAAACTCATGGATGCAATCCATCCCACAGCGGGATTGTAAGAAATAATGCATGGAGCTCGCCTTCTAAAAGCAATGGTGGCACAAATAAATTTTGTGATGATATACGTATCACAACATTCAATCAATTAGAAGCTATAGTTTGAAGTGGAATATTACCCCACTAGGTTTAGCTCATAGATGATTTGACATTTGACTTACAAATTTTGGCTGGTTATGTACTCTTCATAATTCATGAGTTCTGAACATGTTTAATTCAGGTCTGAGTTTTAAGCAAGTTTATTCAGGTCCTCAGGACTTGTCGGGCTTGCGCCAAATAAAAAATTTAAAATATTTTCAACTAAAAATCTAATGGTTATTATGAAAGAAGATAATTACCCTCTGTTATTTGTGCGGCTTATCTTGCTAGTTTTGTATAGTTGTATGCGTAGTTTGTTCTGCCTTTTTTATTCGAAACGTTTACATAGTATACTTTAGAAAAAACGATGGTTACCTACCCTCTATGAGCCCTGGCCTATAAGCATTGTTTGCCTAAACGACTATTTAGTCCGTTTAAATGATGTTTAAAAGGTAAATGAAGCCCACCCATATCTTTTAGGTCCTAGACGGTAAATTAAACGATTGGACTGTCTAAACCCATTTAAATCGTTAAAACCCGTCTAAATAGAATTGAGATAAACATGATTAAATGAGCTAAATAACCTTTCAATTCGCCATTTATAATCAATAAAAGAATAAAAAAATATTAAGTAGACTATTTATTTTTTATAAACGTAAATTTGTAAACTTTCTAGCATATTTGACATTTACACCTATAATATTTATATTTTAATGTTAATAACTTAATATACAAAATTGTTTAGATCATCTAACTCCATTTAAATTCTACCTGGAACAGTCAAAATACTAAAGGCTCTATTCGCTTGGCGGAAATATAAATATTATAGGTGTAAACAGTCAAAATACCGGCATGGGTTTAATGACCAATTATTTATCATTTAGTGTTTAGAAGAATACACTACCCACAAAAGGTTGTTTGTCTACTTAAGGCTCTATTCGCTTGGCTGCATGATTGAAAGTATTGTTCATTGATTTACCGTGAAAGAAAAATATTATTTATTAATTGAAAAAGTACGACTTCTAAAGCAAGCGAACAGGTCCGAAGAAGTTTCAGAAAGAGAACGTTCAGTTACCCACGAATGATATTCCTCTTCTACCCACAAAATTTACTATGGTACTTGCGTAAATAGTCGCCAGCGACTCACAATTACCATTGGTGGCTGGGACTCACAATTACCAAGCTGGTGGGCTGGTGGCCTGCTCATATGGTAATTGTGAAGTATTCTCTGCTTCATAAATGAGCAGCCTGCGCGGCCTGCGACCATGCTAGTATTCTCTGCTTAGCCAGCCTCCCGTAGTCCCATTCACCGTTCAGTTTCGCTCGCACGACGAGATGCCCGGACGCAGCCACATGCCACCGCCGGAGAGTGCCTCCGGGAACTGGAGCGACGGCGAGACGACGACCCTCATCGACGCGTGGGGCCCCGTCCACCTGCGCCGCCGCCCGCGGGGCCTCCGCCTGGAGGACTGGCGCGCCGCGGCCAGAGCCGTCAACGCCCATCGCGCCGCCGCGGGGCGCCGCTTCAACCGCACCCGCGTCCAGTGCCAGACCCGCGTCCGCACCCTCAAGCAGCGGTACAAGGAGGAGCTCCTGAAGCAGCCGCCGTCGGGGTGGCACCACCTCCCACGGCTCCACGCGTTCCTGGCCAGCCCCGACGACTCGCCTCCGGGCTTTCCGGCCAGGGCGCCGGCGGTCGTCGTCAAGCAGGAGGTGGCGGAGGAGGAGGTGGCCGGAGGAGGCATTGGGCTGGCGGAGGATGAGGCGGCGGCCGGAGGAGGCATTGGGCTGGCGGAGAGCTGGCCTGTTCCGAGGAGGCCGAGGAATGCGGCCGCAGGGACGGGGTTCTGCCCGGGGGCGGTGGTGGTGAAGCTGGCGGAGGTGTACGAGCGCGTGGAGCTGACCAGGATCGCCGCCGAGAAGGTCAAGATGGAGATGTTACTTTCTTTTTAGGTATATTCATCAGATCGGGCATATATTGGTAGTAGAATGAATGTTCGGGATTCACAGAGAGACATAGAGAAAGAGGTGATAGGTAGCAAACCATCGAAAGTCGTAGTGATCGAAGCTCCGGCCAGGGTTTCGTTGACGGACGCCATCTGCGCGCCGGCAGCGACGTTCGGTGGAGAGGGAGTCGGCGCTGTGGCGTCCTCGGCGGCGGCGTGTGTGTCGGGGTGGCGTTGCCGACGTCGATGGTGCTTCCCGTCGCTGGCAGCGCCCCTTCTCAAGATCGGGTCTAGGGTTAGGATGTCGGTGGGGTGACTGGCGGCGCGGTTAACCTCGTACCGCGAGCCCCGGCCCCCACCTTTCCTTTATAGCGCTGTGCGACGGGGCCCACCAACCATATAGGGTTGGGCGCCCCCGATCAGGGCGCGAGAACAAGGCCCAGTTAGACCGTTGGGCCTAACTAGTGGGAGATCAAACCTAACATTCTCCCCCTTGATCTCTGGAGGGTTATGATTCGTTTATAACATTCACAGACGACTACTCTCGTTATGGCTATATTTATCCAATTAAAGAAAGATCGGAAGCATTGGATAAATTCAAAATATTTAAAGCTGAGGTTGAAAATCAGCACAATAAGAAAATAAAGATAGTACGATCAGACCGAGGTGGAGAGTACTATGGGCGACATACCCCATATGGCCAAATCCCTGGACCGTTTGCAAAGTTTCTACAGGAAAATGGCATAGTCGCTCAGTACTCCACACCGGGGGAGCCTCGGCAGAATGGAGTGGCTGAAAGACGTAATCGTACCTTAATGGATATGGTAAGAAGCATGATAAGTTACTCCACATTACCGATTAGTTTATGGATGGAGGCACTGAAAACCGCCATTCACATACTTAATCGAGTACCAAGCAAATCGGTGCCTAAAACACCGTATGAATTATGGATAGAAAGAGAACCCTCACTTAACCACTTGCGTGTGTGGGGTTATCCAGCTGAGGTAAAAATGTTTAACCCAAATATAGGAAAGTTAGAATCCAAGACAGTCAGCTGTCATTTTATTGGCTATCCAGAAAGATCGAAAGGATATCGCTTTTATTGTCCTGACAGATATACGAAGATTGTAGAAACAAGACATGTTGTGTTCTTGGAGGATAACATGATCAGGGGGAGCATGGTAGCACGAGAAATTAGCCTACAGGAGAAGCGTGTACATGTACCCACTCCGATAGTTGAAGAACCATTCTTTACACTACCTGTTGCTGTTGAGCCGACCGTGCAGGACATTATAGTACCAACACCTGTCGCAAGTTCTCCCGTGGCGACAATAAATGAACATGAGGAACCCATCTTTGAGGAGCCTGTCCTTGAGGAACCTATAGAACCAAATGTCGCACATGAGGAAGAACAACAACAGCCCAATGAGGAACAAGTGCCAGAGGCCCCTAGAAGGTCTCAAAGAACAAGAAGGTTAGCTATTTCTAATGACTATGAAGTTTATGAAACAGAAGGATTTCAGATGGGGGATGACCCACCTCATTTGAAGAAGCCATGAGAAACGACCACTCATCAAAGTGGCTTAAGGCCATGGAAGATGAAATGAAATTAATAAGTACCAACAATGTTTGGGACTTGGAAATTATTCCTAAGGGAGCCAAAACAGTAGGTTGTAAATGGATCTATAAAACAAAATATGACTCCCAAGAAAATGTAGAAAGATTTAAAGCGCGACTTGTGGCGAAAGGCTTTACGCAAAGAGAAGGGATTGATTACAATGAGACGTTTTCTCTAGTCTCATGTAAAGATTCCTTCAGAATTATAATGGCACTTGTAGCCCACTATGATTTGGAGTTACATCAAATGGATGTAAGGACAGCGTTCCTTAACGGGGATTTAAAAGAAAATATTTATATGGCACAACCGAAAGGTTTTGTTGTAAAAGGAAAAGAAAATATGGGATGTCGCCTAAAGAAATCAATCTACGGATTGAAGCAAGCCTCAAGACAGTGGTATTTGAAATTTGATAGAACAATAAAAGGTTTTGGGTTTAAAGAAAATGTTGAGGACAATTGTGTTTACGCAAAATTCAAGAATGGAAAGTACATATTCCTGATTTTGTATGTGGATGATATCCTGCTCGCTAGTAGTGATGTCAATCTATTAATGGAAATGAAGAAATTCTTGTCCTCAAACTTCGATATGAAAGATCTCGGTGAGGCCTCGTTCATTTTGGGAATAGAGATTCACCGAAACAGAAGAAAGGGGTTCTAGGATTATCGCAAAAGGCATATATAGAAAAGGTTCTGAAGAAATTTAGTATGCATGCGTGCAGTCCTTCACCTGCTCCTATTGTCAAGGGCGATAGATTTGGGGAACATCAATACCCCAAGAACGAATATGAGATTAATCGAATGAAAGCGGTACCGTATGCTTCAGCAGTTGAAAGTTTACAATATGCTCAAGTGTGTACACGCCCTGGCTTAGCTTTTGTTACCGGGTTACTTGGCAGATATCAAAAGAATCCAGGAATAGAACATTGAAAATTGGTGAAGAAAGTCCTGCATTATTTGCAGGGTATGAAAGGCCTCATGCTAACGTATAGAAGATCTGATTCCCTGCAGATAGAGGGGTATTCAGATTTTGATTATGCGGGAGAAGAAAGAAAATCCACGTCATGATATATATTTACTCTCGCAAGAGGGGCTATATCGTGGAAAAGCTCCAAACAAACAGTAACTACATCCTCGACAATGTATGTCGAGTTTGTAGCATGCTATGAGGCAACGGGGCAGGTGAATTGGCTAAAGAAATTCATACCCGGATTGAAAGTGATTGATAATATCAATGAACCACTAAGGTTGTATTGTGATAACAACCCAGCGGTACAGTATGCTCACAACAATAGGTCAAGTGGTGCTGCCAAACACATTGACATAAAGTACTATGTTGTGAAAGATAAAGTTTGGGATCATATAATAAATCTTGAGCATATAAGTACAGAGAAAATGCTCGCGGATCCGCTTACAAAGGGCTTACCACCCATCGTGTTCAGAGAACACGTAGCCGGCATGGGTTTAAGGGAAAGCCTATGATTCCCGAACATACGAAGGGCCTGAAGAAAGTTTACATTTCAAAACGGAGAAGTGTATTGTGGTTGTTAGTCTAACGACACTAATTGTTGTGACGATGGGATAGTTCTATGCACTAATCTGTGATGATATAGGATAGAAGCAAGAAAAATATGAATTAAAAGTTTCGAGTATGAAATTAAAGAACGAAGAATAGATGAGAGATCAAACCTAACCGGAGATGCAGCAGGCGCAGGAGATAGAGGTGCAGAAGGCCATGTTCGACGCCGTGAAGATGGAGCAGTAGAAGGTGAAAACCGTACTACACCAAAGTTCCCCTCCCCTGCCCACTGAAGATGAAACATGGATGCACGGTAGATGGTGTACCGAGAATAGCTTAGAGTAGACCTTACTTTCGTGCTGTGTTTTTAGAACTTGTGCTAGCTTGAGTGCTTGACTTTAGTGTAGCCGAATTATGTAGGAGTAATACTTACCAGGAGTGGGCTTCTCGTTGTTTAGTAAAATTATGAATGACAGGATGAAAATTAAATGGTCGGATCGTTCATTGTACCAATACACTTTTAGCTTCGTTTTTGTGGTACTGCCACTGCAGTCACTTGCTGTTGCTAGCCACTAGTAACGTTGAGGTCCAATCATTTTAGAAGATTACTACTCCTATAGTACTTGTTTCCAGTTACCTTTGGGCATAGAACAGTTCTTGGAGGAGGGTTGGTTTCCTAGGTGACTGATCCTGCCATAATATATTCCCGTGATTTCTATTGCACGGGCAGCAGAAATCGAACATACATACGACCACCGCAATGCGTGAAGGCACGGAGGAAAGGAAGAGCGTTACGCCCTCAGCGGTTCAGCCGTAGTCCTCAGCTAGTAGTCTTCCATTTTTCGTATACCTGCAAACGGGGCGGTTCGGAGCGCTCATAATCCCGACCCCACGTCCCATTAGCCGCAAAAGAGGTTCAAGGGTCGAACCTATCCGAGCCCATGACTGGCCCGCACGATCCGCGATTAACGGGGGGTCGAACCGTACGCCTCGCTGCAGCTTAGGTACGGATATGCATCGTTGTTGCTCACGTACGCCTCTCCCATTCTGTCTCGAGGGCCAAGGCACGCCGTGGCACAGCGGAAGGCGGGCGGCAACCAGAAGCAGCTCAACTCTTCCAGCGCGCCGGCGGCAGCCGCGCTCGACGCGTTCGAGGAGGCGTTCGTAGCCAACGTCCTCGATCAGGCCCACGAACGAACCGGCCGTGTAGATCGCCGGCAACTTTTATGCCCTTTGGGGAGAGGCCGCCTGTGCGCGAGCACCGTGTCACCGGCCGCATCCCGCCCTTCATCAATGGCGTAATGGCGCCAAGCCTTGCTTCGACCCTGTCCCGGGCACCACCTCTTCGACGGCGACGGCATGGTGCTGCGGATATGCAACGGCGTCGCTCCTCCGCCTGCCGCTTCACGGAGACGGCACGCCTTACCCAGCGGGTTGACCCTAGGGTCGATTGGGGTCGGAACCTATCGCCCATGTTTGTTTTAGGGTCAAACCGGTTTGATCCGTTGGTTGAAACTAGGAGCGGGTCGCGTTTTGAAGCGGATCGAACCGTTTGCAGGATGATTTTTCCATGACGCGTACAACGCGGCATTTTGCAGCCGAAGCACCGCGCCTTGGGCTAACTCAACAGCAGTTCGACCTCGCCGCACCATCGACTCCCGCAGGCGCACGCCAGCCGCCACCCCCGCTCCGCCGGGCCGGCCGCCGGCCCGCCCGTTGCGCCAGAAGTTGCCGCGGCGAAACAAGGCCGTGGCTCCCACCCATGACCCAGTTTTACCCACGGGACATAGCTTTCAGTGGCCGCACAGCACCAGGCCAACCAAGCCACCATTCCACCAATGCACCAACGGAAGCCAACCCAGCCCGATCGAGCAAAAACCTCAGCGTGACCGCACCCGAGCCCACTCACCCTGCACCGTGCCGTGCCGAGCCGTGGATGCACGCATCATCCACCCACACGTATATATACACGCGTACGACGGGACCACGCAGTTGTTATGGGTGGACGCGACGCGACCGATCGGCCGATCGACCGAGCAGCAGCACAAACATCACACGCTCCTCACGGGCACGGCCGCACCCAACCGGACTCGCCTCGCCTCCCTCTCGAACCAGCCTCTCCGCCCGCCCGTCGTCCGCCAGCGCGGATGTCGTCGTCGTCGCGCCGCCGCCCGCCGCCGCCGCCGCCGGCGTGGACGCCCGAGCCGTGGAGCGACGGGGAGACGTCCGCGCTGCTCGACGCGTGGGGCCCGCGCCACGTCCGCGCGCGTGGCGGCGCGCTCCGCACGGCCGACTGGCGGGCCTGCGCCGACGCCGTCACCTCCCGCCGCGCCGCGGCCGGCCGGGCCCCGCGCACCGTCGACCAGTGCAAGAACCGCCTGGATTATCTCAAGAAGCGCCTCAGGGCCGAGCGCTCCAGGCCCAAGGGGGCCCCGCCGACGCCGCCGCCGGTCTCGGGGTGGCTCGACCGCCTCCGCGCGCTGCTGCACCTCGCCCCCTCCGCGCCTCCAGGGTTCGCGCACCGTCCCGGCGCCAAAACGAAGAAGGTGAAGGAGGAAGAGGAGGAGGACGACGACGACGAGAAGGCGAGCGGCGGGGCTCCTCTGGCCCGCTACTGGCCGCCGGTGCCGAAGCGGCCGAGGACGGCGGTGGCGCTGTCGCCGTTGAGCGCCGCCTCCGGGGAGCACCCTGGAGGCGGCGGGAAGAGCTGCACGGAAGTGGCGGCGGCTCTGGATAGGCTTGCCGGGACGTACGAGCGGGTGGAGGCGGCTAAGCAGAAGGAGGCGACGCGGCTGGAGGAGCGGCGCCTGGAGGCGATGCGTGATCTCGAGATCGAGCGTATGCGGCTCCTCGTCGACGTCGCCGTCACCACCTCCGTCGGTGTCGATGGCGCCGCCGCCGCCGCCGCCGGCGGCGACTTGTAGTTGGTGAGTTATGGTTTTTGTTCTGGTTATTAAACGCGTGCTTGCGCTAGCGGAGCAGGTCACGTATAAATGATTATTGCGGAATTTATGTTCGATAATCGTTGGTTCATGTTGGAATTGTGAGGCAGCGCCGCTAGAAATTTCCACTTCACTATGACAACACCAACTAACTAACACATGATCATTCAATTTGGCTAGACATTCTTAATTTCCACAATGGACATCGAATTGGTTGCTCAGATCGTTTGGTATGTAGTACAGGATATTAAACATGCAATGCTGGTGTTTCTGATCAAACTACTCATTATGCAAGCAATGTCATGTCGCACCTCTTGCCAATAGATTACAGGATTCATACTTCCATAAGCGTTTGTTGTTGTTCAGAAATGGAGTGATAATAATCTGTTTATTTGTGTGAATGCATGAGAAGTTAATCACGTCTGACCGCTCAATCTTTCAGAAGATACAACTCCCTGACACTTTTGTTCTCTTTTGCAGAGGGACTTGGATAACAGGCTGGCCAAGGTAGCCAATTCCAGCCTATGGCCAAGGTAGCCAATTCCAGCCTATATTTTTCTCAAAGAGACGATCGCATCATGGAGATACAAGTCACTTGATGTGATGTTCTTCTGAAAAGTTAAATCGGTTTAGGTTACAGGAAACGCTTAGCCAGATACAGGATAGCACATGGTGAGATTTTTTAAGTTCACTGATTGCGGGTCTGCAGCAACTGAAAAGGGGAGAGGCTTAATAGCCTGAAAAGTGTCTGTTAATGTTAGCTATTCAGGCTTCACTTTGGTAACTACTGCTGTAATCCCTCGTAGTTTACAGCTGTTTCGGCTGCTCGGTTGCGAGACGTTCTGATCATCCAGTATATATGATATCTTGGATGCTTTGTCTGATGCTATAGTTCTTATGAGTTATGATTATGTTGCTCTGCCTATGATCATCACTCTGCTAATGATTGGCAACGTGCTTCACTGCTTCTGGCGCAGTGGTGCATGACTGCATGGTATGTACTTTCCCTGCCATTATTCATTCATCATTCTAATGATTGGAAAAGGCTGACAGATAAGGGTTTCCCAGCAGAGCAGCAGAACAGCGGTGCAGGATCGATCAGAAACGTTTCAGATTTTTCAGGGCGTTTCAGAGTTCATAACGTTATTTTTTTCCGGATATAATTAAAAGCCTGTTTTTCAATGTAACTGAGTGAGATCTTATAGATTCCATATAATCTTTTTACAATTCATTTGAGTTCCGTTTAACCATTGTTTTACGGATCACTGAATTGCCCCTGCATTCAGTGGTCACAACACAACATGGAATCAAGATTGAACAGTACCACACAAATGCCGATCAGCTGATCACGAAGTGTCGCACGAATGCAGACTCCTCGCTGCAGCCATCGGCGTCGTCAACCACCACTTCCTCCTTGCTTGCCGTCCGTCCTTCGTCGCAACTCAGCGTCGCGGCCTCCCGGGCAACCAATACAGAGGCTTCGCCGAGCTAACCCTGCGCTGCCCCTCGGGCGTGGTCACTCAACGCGCGCGCGACGTCTCGCGTCCTCCTAAATCCGAACAGCTTGGCAGAGACGTACGTATTATATGTATATACCATATAATGTACATAATATACGGATATATAGAGATATGTAGAGATTTTCTTTTCTATATATCAAGATCGACGTATCAAAGTTTATCAGGAGAGGTTTAAAAATCTTGAGAAAATCAAGAAAAATAAGAAAATCTTTCATATTATCTCTTATCACTTGCACAAAGTATAAATATTTATTATTATATAAATAAATACATATACATATCATGTATAATAAATACATGAATAGAGAGTTGACACACCCAAAATTATTTATATATATTAGATACACTTGAAGAGGCTAAGTTCATAAGTATGTAAATACGATCTCGTGAGACTCACCAAACCAAAGCTTGGAAGATCCTTTTTTTCAAGAGGAGAACAAATATGTATCAATTGTTGAATCAGATACATCAATAGGGCCAAAAAGGTCAAAGGGGCAATAAGAATTGTTGTAAATCCGTGTCAACAAATCAGCACAAACCACGCGTCAAACATGGTGGCACGACAGCTGGGCATGCACACTCCACAAGCCACTGCTGGCACAGAATGGAAATTCGCGGCATGCGGGGGCGGTAGCCTGTGACCGTGAGGCGTGAGGCCGTGAACGTTCATGAAATCAAGCATGCCCACCCTTCTTCTGCGGCGCGGTTCGCAAGAGCCGTTTTGACCGCCACCGGCGGGGAGGGCCGCCACCCTCACCCCCCAGGCCGGACGCCGCTGAGGTTGGGTTGTGGAACCTGAAATGCAATGCCACGCCTCGTGGCCAAGTGAGCCTCACATGTATTCACGCCATTCCAAACTATAAGACGTTTTGCCTTTTCTAGATACATAGTTTTTCTAGGTACAAGTGAGGCGTGTGTTTTTTTTACCCAGCTAGGCATATTGATTCGTGAATCGCCGTTTCTACGTTACAGTATGACTTGGCTATTGTCTAGCACCATAGTAATAACGGGAACATGGAAGAATAGTAAAATAGTTCTGATTGCTTATCACCTGCTTGAAAGTAGCATAGGTGCTTACATAGAATGGTTAGTTAAGAAACTAATTATGACTGCTCATAAAAGTTGATTATAAGGATGCACATTTAGTAATGCTTCCTGCAGTTGCAATGAACCCACAAGTCAAATAGCCTTGCATAGCCTTAGAGTCTTTTATTTTCTCCTGTCGGGTAAGTCTTGCTAAGTACAATTGAGTACTCAAGGTTTCATTCCCCCCTGTTGTAGGTGATAAGTGTTCTTGGAGCTAACACTTGTGTGTGGAAACCTCCTGTTGAGCTCAGCGAGGATTTCCTTTACGTGCGAACATAAAGTTTATTTAAAACTTCCACCAAGGATGTTTTTCAAAAGAAAGACTCATAACTTGTTATCAATTTGTGCATATAAATGTTCTTCATGATAATGTTTAACTTAGCATTAAATGATTTTCCTTCCGCTGAAACTCTGATAACATTTTATATTCCGCTGTTATAATCAAATAATGAATTACTCTGATGTTGTACTAAAAGTGACGTAAGAAATGGCTAGGATGTTGTAAGTTTTACTCTCTCATTTATGATTCTGATGTAAAAATATGTACTTTCAAGTTCTCCCTTAGGGTGTGCTCGACGGAATCGCATGGTTTAGTGCGCTTCCTTGTATACTTAGTGTCTAATAGAAGACGAGTACTCCTGGGAGGGCATTCGATTAGGCAGTTCTGTCACAAACGCCTAATTCGAAGTCCGGATGAAGGATTAAATTGTCCTTTGGCTTTGTACGAAAATTAGAACTTCTGACCCTCTACCAGAACTTCTGAGTTTCGCATAGGAGTTCTGGCTTTACGCGAACATCAGAACTTCTAACCCCCTATCAGAACTTCTGATTTCCGCATGGACGTTCCTGAGGTTCTTGACGAGGAGATGGTTGACTATGAGGCTACCCCGAAGAGAGCGAAGGTCAATATGGTTGTTTTGTTTGCCGATTACTATATTGTGGGAGATGACTCCATGGCGGCAAAATTTAATTTTGCAATGAAGAGTGCTATATTTCAGAAACCAGGGCATGTTCTGCGTTATTTAGTTTGTCGTCATGTATTTGAAATGTTATGTGTTGTTTAATGTGCCATATTATTGGACCTTTCATAGTGTTGTTGGTTTCATTACTTGTGGTCATAAAATTATGTTTAATATTGTAGAGGTAGTGAAACGAGTTTACATAGTGCAAATAAAACGTAACGAGTAGTGGATTACTTAATTCACCCCACACAATGTATGAAATGGCATGTGAGAACATGTACCAAACTATTAGGAATGTCTTCTGCAACATAAGAACAAATAAGAGGAAAGAATGAGATTAATGGATGAAAAGAAAGGGGTAAGCTCCAAAGAACGATGCGGAAAAGACACTTACTCGGATGATTCTGTATCAAAGGGATCTCCTGAGGAGGATCTACCCTATCATCATGAGTCCGACAAGCATCTCCAACTGCCTCAGCAATTTGGACCTCATTAGGGGCAGATTGGGCATCAGGAACCGTAGACACAACCTCCGCATCCATATCAGGTTCCGGGACGGGAGGGTCAAAGTATGCCTGCTCACTCATTGGTGCAGAAAACCCATGAGGGATGGGATCAACCAACACCTGATGCACAACCACATCCAAACTTTGGAACTGGCTCTTCATAGCTGATCTCACATAGTTGTCCCACTATTCTGCACACCTGGGATCATCTTCCTTAGGATGTTGGGAGGGGAACCTAGGTGGAGTATACCCTCAACTGCGATGCCATCATCTCCATAGTAATGTAGCTCCTCCCGAGCCCTTCCAACCATCTCACTAAATGAAGGCTTCTCATTGAATAACACAGGCACGATTTGCATGTCAACAAACTCAACATATCCATAGCGATCTCTTTCCAAGGTGCCTCCGTGATATATGCTCACTAGGTTGTCCATTTAGTTCATAATACACAATTCCAAACACAATTCCTTTAGTCCAATATATATGCTAGATGCATAGTAGAAGGTCTCTAGTGGGTACAATTAACTAAATACCTAAATACATATTTTCAATTCGCTACTAACTAATACTAAGTACTGCCAACTAACTATGTAATTACTAACAAAATTATTCAACTATTATCTAACTAACTAATACTAAATACATACTATCAATTCAGTATTAACTAAATATCTAACTTAACAATCACCCTAATCATCCATCTAGCTACCTATCTAGGTATGTATCTACCTATCTAAATCAAGAACTAACACAACATTCAACTAAATGTTAGTAATTACTAACAAAATTATTCAACTAATGTTACCTTGCCATACTGGAGAGGAGAAGCAACCGGTGGAGTGACCTAGGTAGGGACCAGCGCGGTGGCACACCGCCCCTGGCCTCGAGGCCCTGGCACCCTGTGCCCCGGCAGCAACCGAGGAAGGCACTGGCCGTGCGGGGAGAGCGGGCGGGGAGGCGCCGAGCGGGGTGACGCGGCTCGGGCGAAGGAGCAGGGGCGGCGGGGGAGGGGTGTAACACCCTAGGTGTTTGTCACTCATTAAGTAGTGGGTTTGAGCTCAAACATGATAAATTAAATGAAGATGACGATGTCAAGGCCAACCTACGGAGTTGAGTCTAATCTAAACTTAGATGTTACTCCTTTGCTTTGCATATAGGATATTTTCAAAATATATGCTTGGGTGGTGTTATGGCAATATCTTCATGTGTCTCACCTTAGTACCTATCTATATTGATCCCTGGAAAAGTTTCATGAAGTTTGGAATAAAAAAGTCACATGAAATGATAAGTTATATCCTTGTTGGAATGGTTTTGATAAGTGCTTGAATTGCACTATTAAGTGAATGAAAATATAGGTCAACAACCAAACCTTGCAACCTTGACCAAATGACTCTAGATGAACTCTACAACAAAAGTCATAAAGGGTTCATATTGAGCGAATGTCAAGAAAATGCTTCCATAGATCAAAAAGGATAAATTAAGATTTATCGGGATGCTACTTTGACTTGGGGTGAACTGTGGCTTAGAGTGTTTACTTGGCAGTGAAACTTAAATAAAAGTTGTAGTTCATCTTATGTACAACAAACTTTGTTTAATAGTCGAGAGCTAGTTTAGTCTCTAACTTAGTTTAACAAGGCCTCCAAAAGTGAATGCAGTGCTGTCCCTGGAGCTGAAAATTTGGCTAAGTCCCAATGCACTGAAACTGAATTTTCAGTTTCGATGTATCCCACTTCGGGGATTTATATCTCGCGAACCATTTGAAAATTTACCATGAGCCTTTAAGCAATGTTGTTGTCCTCCTGTAGCTCTACACTTTTCATTACTGGAGTTTTTTCTAACTCGAATCGTATTAGGAGATGAACGGGGGCGAAAATGGAGTTTCAGTCGGCTTGAACTGAAACCCAGGATTTCAATTTTGGGTGCCCTCCTTTGCAGCTCCATATCTCCCAATCTATGCCGAGTTAGCTCTAGACCCTTAAATCAATGTTGTTCACCTCGCAAAGCTCTACAACTTTTTCTCTTGCACTAAAATCAACGGACAATCGGTTTAGGAGATAGAGAATGGGAAAGATTGAGTTTTTAGTCATTTGTTTGAGGTAGAATTAGAAATTTGAATCGTATGGAGCAGTAGGAATGGCCGACCGGCCACAGGATTTCCATGCCGCGTGGCCTCGCGCTCACTGTCTCTGCGCCACCTTGCACCCACGCGTCGTCATGCCAACTTGAAGAAGCCCGAGTGCTCGCTTTGCTTCTCTCTATCCTGCTCACTCTCAGTCTCCCTCGCTCTCTGTGTCTTCCTAGCGCAAGAGTAGAGCTCGAGCACGAGCAAAGCAGAGCCGAGCGCCGCAGCCCTTCCTAGCTTCTCTCCCTCCTACGCCCTTCCTCCTCCCTGTGCCGGCGCTACAGCCACCGCCGCCGTCAGGCCGAGCCACCGCCGCCGCTGCTGCTGGCACTGCCGTCGCCGCCGTACAGCCGCGCGCCGCGCGCGTGGCCAGGCCATGTCGGACCACCACGGTGCGAGCCGCGACTGCCCATGGGAGCGCGCGAGCCCCCTGATGCTCACCCACCGTTTGCCCGGCCATTGCAGCCGCCGGAGCCGTCGTACTGCTAGCTGCCGGAGCCGCAGTTCACTGGTGTTCGTGGCCGGCTCACCTCGGGCCGCCGTGGAGCAAGACAAGGCCACCAGAGGGTGCGCGCGGACGTCTAGATGCTTCCCCGCCCCTCAGCCGACGCCGGAGCAGCAAGCTCCGGCGACCCCTCTCTGTAAATCCCAACCAGGGACCTCGCGCTCAAATTCAACTAAAGTCAGGGGTCTAAGTGCACACCGACAGACTCATGTGAATAGTGCCATAAGGACTGATTTGTGGTAGTTTTTGTTAATTTTTAAAATGCCTAGTAAATCATAGAAAATTCGTAAAATAGCAAATGATGACTTTTTGGAATCCTTGTGAAATTGTATTTGCAGTGGATATATAATATGGCATGTTTTAGTTTAAAATTTTAGCTCTGAAAATAGATCTATGCTTCTAGGTTTTCAATGCTAGTTCTATTTGTCATTTTCATAACTGCAGTTGTAGGGCTCCAAATGAAATGAAATTTTTGTGGCATGCTACCCCTATGATGTTTGATGTGTGGTAAAAATTTCATGAATTTTGGTGATAGTATGAATGAGTTATTGGTTCATCTTGCTCTCACATGAATTCTTGCAATAGCCATTTGTATTTTTCATAGACGTTGATATATATGTCCAAATGGTTTGAAATTTGTATAGTAGACTTTTGGGAGCATATTTAGGCCACTATAATTTTTGTAGAATTTATTGTGCACTTTTGATAGGTGTTCATAATTTCACCTAATTATATAAATAAATTAAGAAAATGTATTAAAAGAATTTATTTAGTAATGGATACTATGTTTTCTGGTGTTCATTATTCATGTGTGAAATGTTGGTAAAGTTGGTTTTGTCTAATTATATGTTTGCAACATAAGTTAATAATTATTTCTTGCAAATGAAGTTTCTGGATAGATCTAGAAACTTGGCAAAGTTCTTCATGATAATGTGCTTTGTTGGGAAACTTGTTTATACAAAAGTTGTAGATAATTTATATATCTAGCTGCTGTTAAAATTTGGTGGTATTTTCCCATGTGGTTTAGGAGTTATAGCTGTTTAAAGTTGGATTACAGAATTGCTTGCTCTCTGTCTTGTTAGATCAGTTTCTGTGTTTGTGTAAATTCGACATGTTAAACTTTGGAATCATGCTGTGATGATTATAAATTAAATGTAGAGAATTTCATAAGCTTTCCATAATGTCTTCTTTCAAGTCATTTGGATTTGTAAAACTCTAGATATGATTGAATTATGAAGCTACTGTTTGCTTGTCTAGAAATAGATAAATTCTAATTATAGTTGTTTGCTGGTATATTGTTAAGTGTGACTTATGCCTGTGAGGGGAGTTAAGTTAATTAGCTCTAGGTGCTTATAAGAACTGTGGTATGCTTGTGTGATTACTTTGTTTATTGCATTTCTATGTATTCATACATATGCATGGTTACACCTCATATAGGTTCGTTAGTAGAAACACGTGAAGGACCTGATGTGGAGCCAAACCCGAAGATGGAGTTGGTGGATCCATCCCGAAGGGAAATGCTCGTCATGCGAATTCATCTGATATACTCTAACTTGAGTCAAATCCCAGGCAAGCCTTAGAGCATTATAAGCCTCCTACCTTCAAAGCAATTAATTCTATATATGTTATAAGTATTGTTGCATTAAGTGGTAGGAGTTGGTTGGAAACCCTTGCTGCATTATATCATTCCTTGTCCAGATATATGAATCCTTGAATCCTACATAGACTAGGATCGAGTAGATGCTTATCCCTGCTCTAAGCGGTAGAAGTCAAGTGATTTCCTGTCACCTGTGAGATATAGGGATATTCATATATGGCACGGTTGGCTATATTTGCTATCGTGGAAATGAACCTGGTGTTAATAAAATGAAATGAGACCGGACGGGATGACGATAGTGAAGCAACAAGGCATGGAGGTCTTGGGTGTGGATCTATCCCCGTCTGAGTCATTTAAGGACCGATTCGTTGTACGTCCTTGAGTCATGTTGAACGCAGTCTAACACTTTGTTGGCCGGATAAGTCGTTCTGACCGTGAATCCGAGTAATACAGTTCAGGCTGGGAATCGACTGGTAGGTCGCATCTTGGAGGAGAGAAAACGTTGTGCTTGGGGACATTGGCGTGAGACCAAGGGGGGTTAGAGTCCCTACCACCTGACAGAGTGTCGCCCTTGGGGATGCGGCATCAGTCGGACCCGCGGCTCCTGAACTGTACCAAAGGTGACCTGAACAGCCCTCGCCAGGCGTGACTCGGTGAGTGTTAGAAATACCCCTCCAGCTAGATAGGAATTCGATTCAAATCGTCGTCGCTCCCGATTAGTGAGCACTTGACTTGAGCAGCGGCAACGTAGATTCCATTAAATTGAACGGATAGTTAATTAGATAACGATGGAAAGGTTGCCTCAATTTATACCTGCTATGGTTAATATTGTTTGCTCCTAATAAAGTGAGTGCTCTAGTACAGGTTCTAATATAGATGATAGGTTAATGATAATTAACTTTATGCTTAAGCATTAATGATTGATCATCTATATTAAGCTTTTATGCAAAATGTTGTCAAGCTAGCCCCACTTTATATCAGCCTTGCATGATCCTTGGTGTCACCTTATTTCTGGTTTTTGATGGGTAAGTCTAGCTGAGTACTTTGTCGTACTCAAGGTTTTATCCCCACTTGTTGCAGGTTGTGATGTATCTTAGCGACTGCAAGAGTTGGTTGGCTCCTGCCTTAGTGGCAGAGTGTGATCACGGGCATGATTCTTCTTATTTACCTCATCTCTAATGCTGTTGTTGGAAGTCGACCGTGGTACTGGCATGTACTTGAGATAAGAATAATGTTAGTTTCAAATTACTTTGCTTCCGCTACTTTTCAATGTAAGTTGTAATAACTATGTTGAACTCCGATGTATATTGAATTACTTGTGAAATGGATGTAACATGTGACTTGTTATGTTGAATCACTACGATCTTGGCTTGTATGTTGGTTAGTTTGAAATCTCTCGTGATTTCATTGGA
Organism: Saccharum hybrid cultivar R570; assembly: GCA_038087645.1. NCBI lineage: Eukaryota > Viridiplantae > Streptophyta > Magnoliopsida > Poales > Poaceae > Saccharum > Saccharum hybrid cultivar. The sequence goes on along the minus strand of JAQSUU010000043.1, from coordinate 404,639 downwards.
CTACCGGAGTTATATGGGCTCAAGTGCGAGAATTTGATCACTCCGGTGATTGTTTTTGTACTTGTGCTCTTATAATTTGGATGATTCTATTACAGCTGGCATCGGAGCAAGATTCAATATTAAACTTGTCGTATGTGTATTTAAAACAAAGGTTTTATTTTATAAAATTAGTTTTATCAACTTATAGCTATATATATAGGTTTGTGAAATCTAAATTCTAAACCTAAGTATGCCAGTGGTCAATTTCCTTATGCCCATATAAGGATTATTAGGTGGCTTATATAAGTACTAACTTGGGGGTTTTTCATTTATGCATCTATGCCCAGGCCAAGGTATGAATGTGTGATAACTCTCCCACACTATGCTACCCGGTATGTCAGATTGGAGGTAGCCTTCATATATGAAATAGCCATATATGTTGCTAGTTCACTTTTATGCAACATCGCACCTACGCTCAGGTAAGTGTGAGTTATGAGAGCATGACCGTCCAACCCGCGGTCTAGGGGAGAGCTAGTTTTGGTTACTGGATTATTTACATGTTACCCACATGTACATATGAAGGTACTTAATTGTGGGTGATTGATGATTCAGGTAGTTTTGGTGCTACATGTATATATACGGGGGTATATGTATATGGGAGTACTTAGAATTTTACTTTCCTGTTTTCATTGTGTGCAATATATTAGGGAATTGTTGGACTGTAATGAAAATTTTCTGCAGGTACGCTAACCACGAATGCGTAAGTCGAATGTAGCTAACAACTAGCTATATATCGAGAGAGCGCGTGTTATGCCACCGACATAGAACGTGATCGCCACCTTAGATTGGCAATCTTGTGAGGACGAATAGGACGAAGCATGCATCATCATGTTGTTGCTTAATACATAACTATGCTCCTCTCACCCATGTTCTATAGTAAGTAACTTGTGAGTGATGTGGTATACTATCTTCCTTGTGTGGAGTCAAACAAGAATGCTTTGTTCCATGTTGCTTGAATAGAAAATGCTTGAGAAAAATGTGTGCTTAGCCTTACTAGAAATAAGTGTGGCTACATGCTGGAACTTAGAGATATCCTCTAGCTTAGCCAAGTGGTGGATATGTTGTTCACCCAAGCGTTTGCCAATGCTTTAGACCTCACTTAAGTAATTATGGATTCTCATGAATAAATTAAATTCGTGTTGGTCTAAGGTAATAAAATTTAGAGCTACTAGAATAACATGTTTGTGCGCTCTCTTGTTAAGTAGAACAAAGGCAAGCTTTGTTTTGCTTGTCGAATGTTGGCTGCTAGAACGTTTTCTATTGCAGTGATGCTTTCATGGTCATAATGGTGTTTTATGTAGTTATGGAGAATACCAAAATTATAGCTAACTTACATATCTAGCTTGTCCAAAAATTTCATGACACTAGGCCTTATAGTTTGGAAGTTATGCCTTTTAGAAGTTTGTTGTTAGGTTTTGTTTATGTTCTACATAGATCTGAATGTTGGGTTTGTTTGACCTGTGTGCATATGGAATCATGTCTTGGAGATAATAGAAGAAGTGTAGTACTTTTTCTAATCTTTCCAAAATGTCCTATAGCACTAATTGTGGTGGTCTAAATCTCTAGTTATGAGTTTGCAAAGTGGAATGACAGAATCTGTCCAAATCTAGGCAGAGATATCTTCTTTGTCTTGTTTGGCCTTGTTAGCTATAGAATCATCTTAATATGATAATAAGAAAGTTATAGACAACTTAATAAGATTTACATAAAGTTAAGGCTCAGCCTTGTTGTGTCGCTAGAACTCCAGTTATGCATTTTTGAAGTTCTTGTCAGTTTTCTGTCCATATTGGTACAGAACTGAAACATCAGCATGTTTGACCATGTTAATCTATGAATTAGCTATTGGTATGAATAACTAAAGTGTAGTCATCTTCCTAAGTTTTCTAGAAAGTCTAGGATCACCTTTGTGGGATGTCTACAACCTCAGTTATGGTTGAAACAAGTAGTTACTATGCTGCTATCTAGATTCTATGCACATGTTAAGTTAATCACCTTAGCTAGCGTTTGTTTTGGGCTAAAACTGTAGTTAATTCTTGCTTTAGATAAATGATTATTTTGGAGGAGCCTTGTGCTTGTATTGATTGCTTAAGCTCATTCGTTTGAATTTTCTCAATTGTCTGCTTGACGGTGATGTTGTATGTATGATTGTTACCTAGGTAGTGCTCTAGTTGTCACCTCGATTGTCCTCGGTGAGCATACGAGGGTCACATAGCTTTATCCTAGAACAACGTTCACGTATGTAATTGTATGGTTGTTGTCTCCAATTAGGTTCTCTCTCTTAGGAGCCTGAGCCTGTAGACTTGGTGGTTAGCCCTTGAATGTTTGTATCCATGCCTTTGCTTGACCAAAAACCCAAAGTTTAGTTCTCCTATATATTTGTATAAGCCGTGGATGTTTTCCAACCCTTTTTGTGAAGACCTTTATCGACTGACCAACCAAGTTAACTCTTGTCAATGCTAGCCTTTGACCATGGTTCGTATGTTGCCAGTTGTGGAGACCGTACCCCAAATCCATGTTGGACCTTCCGGATTCCTCTCCCATAGGTTAGCTAGTGTGACGCAATGTCTCTCTGCTATGGCCTCTAAATCGTGTGCTTGCAAATTCGTTCATCTACCTTATCAACTCAATCTATGCCATTTAAAATTCCTCATTGGGTGCATGTTCAGTAATGGTGTTATGAGTAGCAACTAATGGTGCCGTGACGAAACCAAGAGCCTCCTGTGGGTGCACACACAAGGTTGTGCTGCTCGGCATGCGCTGGTATCATGGTTTCTAATCATAATCCATTGCAGAACAACACTGATGTGATTTTCACGTGACCTTCTTCCTTGGTTGTCTTCCCATATCTTATCAAAAGACCCTTATGTTGGACCAAAAGTAGTAGAGCTTTCTCCTGAAGTTGCTAAGAGGATAACCTTTGAAGAACAGGTTACTGGCATAAACATTAATAGACTGTAATAGGTGGTAGACATGTGACTCTACTTAGTTGTCCCCAATACTGACGACCACCATCTAGTGAGCGAAATACCTCATTCCTGTTGGATAAAAAGGACACACAACACTTAATGTTGGACAAGTCATCCGTTGGATAAGACTCAATCATCACATTAAGCAAGTTTTAACCTTTGTATGCATAATGACCATACCATTGAGATCAACCATCTCTGGTGAGACTCCGTATCTGCTCACTTCGATGGCAACCATCTGCTTTGTATCAACCACAATTATTGTGATCAAGAATGAAGATTTTGAACTTTTTAGTGTTGAGAGACAACTAATTAGTTACCAATGGGAAGGTTAATCTCTAGCTAGGTAATGACTCTTTGGTAGCTGCGAAGGCTATGTCTTACATAGCAATAACCAACAAGAAGTTAGTCAATTAGCCAATAACTGGAGTGATACTCTATCTTCTAGAGCCATTGTGATCAAGTCAATTCCATCTTGAACAATCACACAAATAGTGCAAGGTGTTCTATCGGCTAAAGTAAAGAATTAGAGAAAGTATGCCCTAGTTCCGATCTGTATCCTTGTGCCCTTAGGTGCCACAAACGGTTTGTTCATAACTTTATTGGTCGAAGTGTTGAGGAATATTCAGAAATGGTTTCTTATCCTTGTAGGAATGTCCTCCAGGCGGAGTATGCATTTTGCCTTGCAAAAAGTAACCCGCAAGTTCAAAGCTTATGCATCATTGGATTGGCATGTAAATTAATGGTCGAGATCTGTTGTTGGATGGCCCTTTTAAGGTCCCAAAGATACTAGTTTACACTCTTTCAATTGCTTTTGCTTTCTCGTATCCCCAATGTACGAGCAACCTTGGTTTCTACAAATCAATTTATACCATTGCAAATCAAAAGCAATTTGAAAAGTGTCAAACAACAGATTTCCCATCTTAGGGCTGCTATTTGATCCTAAAAAGGAAGCCTTAAGGTGAAAGTTGGCCTGATAAAGTTGTTATGCTGCAAGTCAACTTAGCTTACAATACAACTAAGTCACCAAGGAAAATTTTACTCAATCGCTTGGTGGTAGACTACTTCCCGCGGTTTAGTAAATATTACAACTTTTGTTGTCCTTAAGGCCTCACTAAATCTTTCTCTGGTAATGATTTTTCCAATGATGACATACTTTGGTACCTTATAAATGTTTGTACCCAAGAGGTTGTATCTGATTCAACCTAGATAACTGTTGCCATTGGATAAGAGAATCTTCTTAGGTAACATTTGGCAGAAATACGGAGCCGATAGAGTCAGCTATCACATTCACTAACCCCTCGACAGACTCAGATAATACAGTGTTGTCATCAGAGAAAGAGAACTGCAAACATGGAACCTCAAGTAGTTTTCCATTAGTTGGTGTCTAAATGAATGAACATTTACGACCAACATAGACCTTGTCTATTGGTTAGTCAGTATCCTATGGCCTCAGAGATTGTTTGTCGTCTATGATCTCACCCTTTGGAAGGTTGTACTCAAGCCATTTTGGTAGAGGACTGCTTGTCAAACATTGTGAACCTAGAGATATTTCAACGAGTATACTTCTGAAGATTTTGGTCTAGTGTAAAGTTCATACGGACTATGCTGTGCTTACTAAAGAATTAGATACTTGTGAGTGGTCAGCTCACGGACTAAATGATCTCCGTACATTGAGAATGTCGCACTGTGCTATCCTGGATTCCTCCCAAAGTAACAATGCTTCATAGAAGTCAATGAAGAAAATTCTTCAGACAAAATTTACCACGAAGGGTAAGTATCAAAAAGTGCCTTTGACTAAATTGTTCGCCGATGTTGAAGCTTTGTAGCTGAGTGCTATAGCGTATGTTGGAAACTAGATCACATGTCTCTCTTCCTTAAAGATCTTCCGTTCTGAATCTCGGGATGCGATTCCTTTAAGAGGGAGGGGTGTAACACCCTAGGTGTTTGTCACTCATTAAGTAGTGGGTTTGAGCTCAAACATGATAGATTAAATGGAGATGACGATGTCAAGGCCAACCTACGGAGTTGAGTCTAATCTAAACTTGGATGTTACTCCTTTGCTTTGCATATAGGACATTTTCAAGATATATGCTTGGGTGGTGTTATGGCAATATCTTCATATGTCTCACCTTAGTACCTATCTATATTGATCCCTAGAAAAGTTTCATGAAGTTTGGAATAAAAAAGTCACATGAAATGATAAGTTATATCCTTGTTGGAATGGTTTTGATAAGTGCTTGAATTGCACTATTAAGTGAATAAAAATATAGGTCAACAACCAAACCTTGCAACCTTGACCAAATGACTCTAGATGAACTCTACAACAAAAGTCATAAAGGGTTCATGTTGAGCGAATGTCAAGAAAATGCTTCCATAGATCAAAAAGGATAAATTAAGATTTATCGGGATGCTACTTTGACTTGGGGTGAACTGTGACTTAGAGTGTTTACTTGGCAGTGAAACTTAAATAAAAGTTGTAGTTCATCTTATGTACAACAAACTTTGTTTAATAGTCGAGAGCTAGTTTAGTCTCTAACTTAGTTTAACAAGGCCTCCAAAAGTGAATGCAGTGCTATCCCTGGGGATGAAAATTTGGCTAAGTCCCAATGCACTGAAACTGAATTTTCTGTTTCAAGGTATCCCACTTCGGGGATTTATATCTCGCGAACCATTTGAAAATTTACCATGAGCCTTTAAGCAATGTTGTTGTCCTCCTGTAGCTCTACACTTTTCATTACTGGAGTTTTTGCTAACTCGAATCGTATTAGGAGATGAACGGGGGCGAAAATGGAGTTTCAGTCGGCTTGAACTGAAACCCAGGATTTCAATTTTGGGTGCCCTCCTTTGCAGCTCCATATCTCCCAATCTATGCCGAGTTAGCTCTGGACCCTTAAATCAATGTTGTTCACCTCGCAAAGCTCTACAACTTTGTCTCTTGCACTAAAATCAACGGACAACCGGTTTAGGAGATAGAGGATGGGAAAGATTGAGTTTTCAGTCATTTGTTTGAGGTAGAATTAGAAATTTGAATCGTTTGGAGCAGTAGGAATGGAGGACCGACCACAGGATTTCCCTGTCGCGTGGCCTCGCGCTCACTGTCTCTGCGCCACCTTGCACCCACGCGTCGTCATGCCAACTTGAAGAAGCCCGAGTGCTCGCTTTGCTTCTCTCTATCCTGCTCACTCTCGGTCTCCCTCGCTCTCTGTGTCTTCCTAGCGCAAGAGTAGAGCTCGAGCACGAGCAAAGCAGAGCCAAGCGCCGCAGCCCTTCCTAGCTTCTCTCCCTCCTACGCCCTTCCTCCTCCCTGTGCTGGCGCTGCAGCCACCGCCGCCGTCAGGCCGAGCCACCGCCGCTGCTGCTGCTGGCACTATCGTCGCCGCTGTACAGCCGCGCGCCGCGCGCATGGCCAGGCCATGTCGGACCACCACGGTGCAAGCCGCGACTGCCCATGGGAGCGCGCGAGCCCCCTGATGCTCACCCACCGTTTGCCCGGCCATTGTAGCCACCGGAGCCGTCGTACTGCTAGCCGCCGGAGCCACAGTTCGCTGGTGTTCGTGGCCGGCTCACCTTGGGCCGCCGTGGAGCAAGACAAGGCCACCAGAGGGTGCGAGCGGACGTCTAGATGCTTTCCCGCCCCTCTGCCGACGCCGGAGTGGCCTCCTCCGGCCGGAGCAGCAAGCTCCGGCGACCCCTCTCTGTAAATCCCGACCAGGGACCTCGCGCTCAAATTCGACTAAAGTCAGGGGTCTAAGTGCACACCGACAGACTCATGTGAATAGTGCCGTAAGGACTGATTTGTGGTAGTTTTTGCTGATTTTTGAAAATGCCTAGTAAATCATAGAAAATTCGTAAAATAGCAAATGAGGACTTTTTGGAATCCTTGTGAAATTGTATTTGCAGTGGATATATAATATGGCATGTTTTAGTTTAAAATTTTAGCTCTAAAAATAGATCTATGCTTCTAGATTTTTAATGCTAGTTCTATTTGTCATTTTCATAACTGCAGTTGTAGGGCTCCAAATGAAATGAAATTTTTGTGGCATGCTACCCCTATGATGTTTGATGTGTGGTAAAAATTTCATGAATTTTGGTGGTAGTATGAATGAGTTATTGGTTCATCTTGCTCTCACATGAATTCTTGCAATAGCCATTTGTCTTTTTCATAGAGGTTGATATATATGTCCAAATAGTTTGAAATTTGTACAGTAGACTTTTGGGAGCATATTTAGGCCACTATAATTTTTTTAGAATTTATTGTGCACTTTTGATAGGTGTTCATAATTCTACCTAATTATATAAATAAATTAAGAAAATGTATTAAAAGAATTTATTTAGTAATAGATACTATGTTTTCTGGTGTTCATTATTCATGTGTGAAATGTTGGTAAAGTTGGTTTTGTCTAATTATATGTTTACAACATAAGTTAATAATTATTTCTTGCAAATGAAGTTTCTGGACAGATCTGGAAACTTGGCAAAGTTATTCATGATAATGTGCTTTGTTGGGAAACTTGTTTATACAAAAGTTGTAGATAATTTATATATCTAGCTGCTGTTAAAATTTGGTGGTATTTTCCCATGTGGTTTAGGAGTTATAGCTGTTTAAAGTTGAGTTATATAATTGCTTGCTCTCTGTCTTGTTAGACCAGTTTCTGTGTTTGTGTAAATTCGACATGTTAAACTTTGAAATCATGCTGTGATGATTATAAATTAAATGTAGAGAATTTCATAAGTTTTCCATAATGTCTTCTTTCAAGTCATTTGGATTTGTAAAACTCTAGATATGAATGAATTATGAAGCTACTGTTTGCTTGTCCAGAAATGGATAAATTCTAATTATAGTTATTTGCTGGTATATTGTTAAGTGTGACTTATGCCTTTGAGGGGAGTTAAGTTAATTAGCTCTAGGTGCTTATAAGAACTGTGGTATGCTTGTGTGATTACTTTGTTTATTGCATTTCTATGTATTCATACATATGCATGGTTACACCTCATATAGGTTCGTTAGCAGAAACGCGTGAAGGACTTGATGTGGAGCCAAACCCGAAGATGGAGTTGGTGGATCCATCCCGAAGGGAAATGCTCGTCAAGCGAATTCATCTGATATACTCTAACTTGAGTCGGATCCCAGGCAAGCCCCGGAGCATTATAAGCCTCCTACCTTCAAAGCAATTAATTCTATATATGTTATAAGTATTGTTGCATTAAGTGGTAGGAGTTGGTTGGAAACCCTTGCTGCATTATATCATTCCTTGTCCAGATATATGAATCCTTGAATCCTACATAGACTAGGATTGAGTAGATGCTTAGCCCTGCTCTAAGCGGTAGAAGTCAAGTGATTTCCTATCACCTGCGAGATATAGGGATATTCATATATGGCACGGTTGGCTATATTTGCTATCGTGGAAATGAACCTGGTGTTAATAAAATGAAATGAGACCGGGCGGGATGACGATAGTGAAGCAACAAGGCATGGAGGTCTTGAGTGTGGATCTATCCCTGTCTGAGTCGTTTAAGGACCGATTCGATGTACGTCCTTGAGTCATGTTGAACGCAGTCTAACACTTAGTTGGCCGGATAAGTCGTTCCGACCGCGAATCCGAGTAATACAGTTCAGGCCGGGAATCGACTGGTAGGTCGCATCTTGGAGGAGAGAAAACGTTGTGCTTGGGGACATTGGCGTGAGACCAAGGGAGGGTTAGAGTCCCTAGCACTTGGCAGAGTGTCGCCCTTGGGGATGCGGCATCAGTCGGACCCGCGGCTCCTGAACTGTACCAAAGGTGACCTGAGCAGCCCTCGCCAGGCGTGACTCGGTGAGTGTTAGAAATACCCCTCCAGCTAGATAGGAATTCGATTCAAATCGCTGTCGCTCCCGGTTAGTGAGCACTTGACTTGAGCTGCGGTAACGTAGATTTCATTAAATTGAACGGATGGTTAATTGGATAACGATGGAAAGGTTGCCTCAATTTATACCTGCTATGGTTAATATTGTTTGCTCCTAATAAAGTGAGTGCTCTAGTACAGGTTCTAATATAGATGATAGGTTAATGATAATTAACTTGATGCTTAAGCATTAATGATTGATCATCTATATTAAGCTTTTATGCAAAATGTTATCAAGCTAGCCCCACTTTATATCAGCCTTGCATGATCCTTGGTGTCACCTTATTTCTAGTTTTTGACGGGTAAGTCTAGCTAAGTACTTTGTCGTACTCAGGGTTTTATCCCCACTTGTTGCAGGTTGTGATGTATCTTGGCGACCGCAAGAGTTGGTTGGCTCCAGCCTTAGTGGCGGAGTGTGATCATGGGCATGATCCTTCTTATTTACCTCATCTCTAATGCTGTTGTTGGAAGTCGACCGTGGTAGTGGCATGTACTTGAGATAAGAATAATGTTAGTTTCAAATTACTTTGCTTCCGCTACTTTTCAATGTAAGTTGTAATAACTATGTTGAACTCCGATGTATATTGAATTACTTGTGAAATAGATGTAACATGTGACTTGTTATGTTGAATCACTACGATCTTGGCTTGTATGTTAGTTGGTTTGAAATCTCTCATGATTTCATTGGACTACCGGAGTTATATGGGCTCAAGTGCGAGAATTTAATCACTCCGGTGATTGTTTTTGTACTTGTGCTCTTATAATTTGGACGGTTCTGTTACAAGAGGGGTCGACAGGTGCGCCCGGGCAGAGGCGGGGGGCGCGGCTGGCCGGGGAGGGCCGCCTCGCCGGTTGTGGCCTAGCAGGCGGGGCGCGTTCACGCTAGCCGGGTGAAAGGTCTTGATGGCTAGAGAGGGTGAATAGCCTAATGAAACTTTCTACAAACATCACTCAAAAAATTTAATTAGTAATATAAATAGCGAGATGCGAGTTTTGTCTAGCCTAATGGGGTGATACAACCCACCTATCCAATTGATAATTCTAGTTTGGTTCACACAACCGCCATAGGACAAACCGCAAGCTAGCAAAGCTATAAATCTACTACAACTAGAACTACATAAGCTAGCAACAAAAAAGAACAACAACAATCTAAACAAGAAGATACCAAAGTAAGTGCAAGAGGGGATTTGGAATGTTATACCGAGTGGCAATGATTGAGCCAACCAAAGTGAATACCAAGATAGTCAATGAAGTAACCAATCACCGGGATGAAATCCAATTGATCGAACACAATTGAGACACAAGATTTATCCCGAGGTTTACGTGCTTGCCGGCACGCTAGTCCCCATTGTGTCCCCCTACACCACGTGGTTTGGTGGCTAATCGGTATCACACACTGATCCTCTCAAAAGGCACCACAAGAACCTACCAAATGGTGAGAAGTTCCGTACCGAGCAATTAACTAGAGTTGAAATTCGGCGCTCCGCCGAGGAACCACAACAACCCCTCACAAACAAGCTCATCGGAGCCGGCCACGAACAATCACCAACACATGCCGGACCTCCTCCGCTGCTCCAAGCAGTCTAGGTGGTGACAACCACCAAGAGAAACAAAAATCTTGCAGCAAAAGAACATCGAAGTGCCAACTAGATGCAAACTCACAAGCAAATGCACTTGAGATCACTCAATCTCACTTTGATTAGGCAATCAAGCAAGGAAGATGAGTGAGAGGGGATGTGCTCAGCTCAAGAGAATGTTAGAGAGTCAAGATGTCCAAGAGAGTCCTCTAGGAGCTAGCCAACAAGGAGCCCCTAAAAGAATAAAGTCGTTGGCTCACGAAATAGCCATACTCGGGGTGACCGTACGTGCTGGTCTGGCCTGACTGGACGCGCCATAGCGTCCGGTCGCTCCACCGTTACCTCCCCGATGAACGCCACATGTCTCGCTTTGAATCTCGTTTGTTTGACGTAACGGTCACTTAAATGTACTCGTTTACGCACTACAGTGACCGGACACGCCGCTCACAATTGATCAGGCGCGCCTAGGCATCTGGTCGCCACTGATTCGCGTTGCTGACCATGCGACCGGACATGCCACTTGAACTGACCAGACGCCACTGTGCCAGAATCCGGTCGATTCCAGTAAGCACCCACACACGACCGGACACGTCCGGTCGATCGTGACCGGACGCGCCACCGTGTTTGATCGACCCTTCGCATTCGCTGTCCCTCTGGCGCCTGACCGGACGCGCGCCAGACAATTGTTGTCAATGACCGGACCGGTCATGCTGAGACCGCGTTCGGTTCAGCGTACGGTTACCCTAGTGACCTCCGTTCGTCTCCGTTTCTATCCACGATGACTTAGAGAAAATTTCCGCCTCCGGTGTAGTGGAAAATAGGCATTTCACTTCCACAAAAAGCATCGAATCCCGATCTCTACTGCTCAAACACCACTGCCATCGCAAATGTGCTAACATCACCAAGTATACATCACCATGTGCATGTGTGTTAGCATTTTCACAATCATTTTTGAGGTGTTAAGTTACCTCACCACTAGATCTAAATGTATATGCAAAAGAATCCTCATCTAGTGGCACTTAAGTGATCAATAGCCCTAAAAATTCTCCTCTTTATAGTACGACTATCGATCCTAAGTCATCCACACCCTCTATGGTGTCTTGGATGCAAAATGAAAAACCCTATCATATACCTTTGCCTTGAGCTCCATGATTTGGCTTTGCACCTTCATCTAACTCCATGACAAGCACTTGATCACATCACCATTGCTTGATCCTTGCTTCACAATGTCATTGCACCAACCACATCATAGCTACACATATGTCTTTGCTATGTAGTTAGTACTAGGTATTGTCACTAATTACCAACATCAAACATAGGACTTTTACCAGGGCGAAGCGGCACGGGCCAGGCGGAGGGGCGGGGCGGGGCCGCAGGCAGGCGGAGCAGCAGTGGGGGGGCCTGGACGAGTGGGCAAGTGCGACTCACTAGCGGCGGCACTGGCGCGCAGGCAAGGAAGGTGTTGGGTGCGGGCGGCGTGGTCGTGACGAAGCGAGAATGGAAGGAGAGAAGGAAGAAAGAAAGAAAATTGGGCCCATTAGTCAGTCGACCTTGACGCCAATGATCTTGGCGCCAAGCTCGGCACTAAGCCTGGTGCCATGTCAACACCATGTCTGTGTGTACTCAGACGTGGCGCATGGAGCTCGGCGCCAATGTTACTGGCGTCGAGACGTGTGACCTCGGCGCCGAGCTGAGCGTCCATTTTTAAAATCTTACTGTTAGGGGCGTATTTGTGAACATCTTTCAAAAAAGGGCTAAAAACAAAAAATTTGGCCCTCTTGTTGGGCATCTCCCTCGTCTACGTCACCGCCTTTGCTTTGCCCATTCCCTTCTACCTCTTTCCATCTCGGCACGTATGAATGGGGATGGGATGGGGATTAGGATAGGGATAGAGACAGGAAATATTGTATCCTAGCCATCCGTTCTTTATACCTCATTTAATCCTAGCCATTCATTCATTTTCATTTCCCTATCCTACCCCCTAAATCTCATATCCAAACGCCACCTCTAGGAAAACCCTAGAATGCAAGTCACTCCTTCCGGAGAGAAGCGAGGAGCCCAAACTGACCCTTCCATCTAGGAAAACCCTAGAATGCAAGTCGCTCCTTCTGGAGAGAAGCGAGGAGCCCAAACTAACCCTGGGATGGGTGAGATTTCCCTCGTCTACCCCGGTGATATCCCCCTGGTGACAGACATCGATCTTATGCGTTGGAGTGGATTGAAAATGTGGTGGAGGTCGACCCAGATCCGATTGTGCCGCTGACTTATATAGTCCGATACACAGGTACGACTTTCTTTGTTGTTTTCTTCACATTTTCTTTGATACTAGGTCATAATTAACTGCAATCAAGTCTCCACTGGGATAGGGTTTTGGTGTTTGGGATGCCGGGCGGTTCCGGTGTCTATTGGCCTTAGGAGAGGTGGTGTCTGATCGGGAGCTGGCGGCGGTGGGCAGCCAGATGTGAGGGGTATGAGCTTGGGGGCGCGGCCGGAGACAGGGCGAGGGCGAGCAGGAGAGAAACCGTGGAAGAGGAGAGGAGCGGGAGGTTCTTATTCTGGCGGAGTTCCAACTATGTGATATTATTGGCACTAGTCACGCCGGATAGGGCTGAAAACGAAAATGATAATTCTCGATTGCCGGAAATCATTATTGAGAAATTACCGATTTTCTCCCCTAAACGGAAATGGTAACAATAACCGATAAAACAAAAATGAGAATGGTAAAAACATCCAAAAATAAAAACGAAAGTGATTTAGCTCTCTTTCGATCGTTTTTGAAAAATACTATACTACCATCGATATTATCGAACTAAGACAGAGGTACACGATCTCATCTCTGCTGAGCACCCTTCCTAGGGGCCCAGGCCCATTGTCCAAGCCCCCTAATCATCCTTAGCCTTTGAGGCCTTGGGCGCACCTCACATCTTCACCCTTAGACTCCAGCACAGTGTACAACCTTTGTGTCGTGTCATTTTATTCACATATAATATATGTGTCTTGCCTCTTGTGCCATAGATCATTACTAATACACTATTATTTTGTATGTGACCTGAGTTAATCCATATAGCTATTGTCATGCTGTGCATGCATATTGGTGTGTTTATTATATTTTAGATATCACTTTCATAATTTTCGAACGTTATCGATGTACTTTTGATCGAATAGTTTCGTTTCTGAATTTACCGGAATATCGATGCCGTTCTCATTTCCGACAAATATCGTATTGATTTCATTTTCGAAAAAAAATAATGTGAAACTGAAAATGGTTTGACCTCCTATCGATCGTTTCCGACCGTTTTCAACCCTAGCGCCGGAAGCATAGCTCCGTCACTTGTTAAGGTTGCGGCTGCGGATTTGTCTTTTTATGGTCAGGAATTTATTCCGAATTTGATTGGCTTATGTCAGTGGCGGAGCCACAGGGTATGCCGGGTATGCCCCGGCATACCCTGTCTATCCGGCAAGCAGCCAATATAATATACGTATTATACATGTATTCATATATATAAAAAAGAAAAAAGTCACTGGATCACCGATCTTACCATCCATCACGGAAGCGCAAGCCACAAGGCCCAGGACGCGGCCCATGCGGCAAGGCTCTCCTCATATCTCAGTACGTACACGCGTTCCCTTTGGCTTCGCGTATTCTAATCTCTATCCGTCGATCGGAGCTGAGATCGAAACACGCCGCCGCCCTGACGCCGACGCCCGACGCGGTAGGGACGCCCTAGTCCTGGTGGCCGGTGCCCTCTGTCCTCTGGTCTGTCCTCTGGCCTGCTGCCCTCCAATCAACTACTCGTGTACAGTTACAGTTTCAGTTTGCACGACCAGAGACTTTGCTATTGTTCTCAGGTAAAATTTAATCTTCTAACCTTCGCTTCGTATACAAAATTATTGTCTACTTTTGTAGCTACTTCATCCCAAATTATAAGACATTTTGCTAGATTCATAACTTATACTACGTATCTAGGTATAATATATGTCTAGGTGCATAGCAAAAGCTATGGTTTTAGAAAAGCAACATCTTATAGTTTGAAACGGAGGAAGTATTTGCTAACATCATCAATAACAAATTGTTTAATTATTTAACATTGTGTTATGATTGTCTAGTTATTTTTATTGAGCGAAAAATTTTCTTTGAAGTTAATGAAGATGATATAATAAGACATTTATGTCTCTTCGAAAACTTCAAATAAAATAGTCCAGAAAAATAGCATATGCCTACATTTTAATTATCGGTATGGCTTTCGAACTATTTATATTTGTACTATATTGTATTTAGTGGATGGTTTCAACTTAGTCCATGAATTTAAGCCTTATCATGTTACTTAGTGCATATATACTGAATCACGTTGTTAATTTTACAAATATTACTAAATTGCTAAAATGGATTTACGAAGTGGATATGAAATTTTTTGGGTGGCATACCCTAAGTTAAAATCCTAGATTCGTCACTGGCTTATGTGGCTGGTGCTGGATTGAAACCATATATAGTAGACATCGTTAGTTGATTTACTGCAAAGTTAGTCTGTTGACAGATGCATGCCCTTTTGAATTCTCCTGTGCCAATGCTGTATCTGTCTCTCCTATTTGAGATTTTTGGATGGGCCTTCGTTTCTTTCCCGCAGTATCTGCTAACTATATCATAGAATCTGATTAATATTTCTTTGCTGCCCCCATGGCATAAGATCTTCTTGAGACAGGTTGGGGGTGGGACAGGTTGATGGCCTACAGTAGTATTCAGGTTGAGTGGTGTGACTACAAGAAATATCTCGGGGACTATTTCTTCCTCAATGCTGGCCAAGTTGCCATTCTTTGTGCCAAACAGAAGCCTGAGAGAGTTGGAGAAGGCGTTGCTGCCGAATATAATGACCTGCATGCTGCAGCCAACCTGGTAAGGTACTAAGGTCCTATATCGAATCATGGCATGCCCTATTTGGTTTAGTGATTCGGTTGCTAATTAACTTCTTATCGATCCTTTCTAGTGTATCAAGCTTGAGAGAAAGCTTCTCAGGCGCTGCTGGAGACATCCACTTGAGCAAAGATATCAAGAATCATGCAAAGCATCTGATCGGATCCGAGGGTGAATCTTCTGTTGCAACTGCGGGCATGGTGGTATGCCTGTTACAAACTACACCAAACTGTGATCTTCCTCATTCTAGTAGCAATATGTGATGTTAACCCCCTTTTTTCTTGCACCAAATGTTAACGATGATTCCAAAGTGTATGGCGAAGGAGGCTGACCTGATTTTTGAGTTCTTGACGGGTTGCTCTGACTGGGACACCACCGAAATGATCGCCTTTGGCAATCAGATCCGACGGTCTGCCTCAAACCTTATGCTCTGCAAAGGTTCCAGCGGTGTTCGGATACAGGACTAAAGTTTAATGACTGTCACATCAGATATTACATGGAGTGTCACATGAGGTGTTCGGATATTAATAAAAAAAATTATAGATTCCGTCAGTAAACCGCGAGACGAATTTATTAAACCTAATTAATCCATCATTAGCACATACTTACTGTAGCACCACCTTGTCGAATCATAGACTAATTAAGCTTAAAAAAATTCGTCTCGCAAATTAGTCGCAATCTGTATGATTAGTTATTTTTTAGTCTATATTTAATACTCTACGCTTGGATCCAAACATTCAATATGATAGAAACTAAACTTTAGTGGTTGAACCAAATACCCCTAAATCTGCTGCCGCTGTCACTGTCGCCATGTTGGTATGCATATGCCTGCACCTACCACTATTTGCGTAAATTGTAGTCCATTCATTTTATGCTGACGAGCTTCTTGTTACCAATTGTAAAATAATGTTTTGAAGGGTTTGGCAATCGAGGCTAAGTTATTTCATCAGTACTTATATCTGAAGACCCTCGTGTCTCTGGGTACGACGTTTCTCGTCAGATCCGCAGATGTACAGCGGCACTTTTGACCAAGCTTGAGGAAGAGTTGGCTGGACTTGTTTAGATCGCTGATTTGGGGTGGCCGAATTTGCACAGTATCACCCTCGAACACTATAGTACTTTTGTTTTTTAGTACAAAAAATTATCCAAAATTGATTAATTAGACTTAAAATGTTCGTCTCGCAAAGTACAACAAAACTGTGCAATTAGTTTATAATTTTATTTATATTTAGTACTCCATGCATTTGCCGGTATTTTGATGTGATGGGGAATCTTCTTTTTACATAGTGGAATTTGGGGGTGAATTCTGGAATCTAAACAAGGCCTCAGGAAACTGCTGGTGGGAATGGCACTCCTATTAGTGACATTTAATTGGTCTTTACTATTTCTAGAGTCAGTAACAGTGAAAAGGACAATAATGCAGATGATGAGGAGAAGAGCAAGTTGGAGAAGAGAAAGAAGTTGGAGAAGAAGTGGAAATATAAGTTGCAGAAGAAGATGAAACTGAAACGGGAAATGAGACAAGGGGGTGTTTAGATGCAAAAAAAATTAGAATTTGGCTATTATAGTACTTTTGTTTGTATTTAGTAATTAGTGTCCAATCATGGACTAATTTGGCTCAAAAGATTCGTCTCGTGATTTACAATCAAACTGTACAATTAGTTATTTTTTATCTATATTTAATACTCCATGCATGTGTCCAAAGATTCAATGTGACGGAGAAATAGTGTAAAAATTTAGAATTTGGAATCCATCTAAACAAGGCCCAAGGTTGAAATGCAAAAAAGGGCAGCATCATTAGCTTTTGAGTTGTTCTTGGTGTGTGTATGTGCAGGAAGTTCACTGACATGCATTGTTTATCTGTTGAAGCTTAGCTTGACGGTTGCCAAGGACAAGGACTTTGAAGTGAAGCCTCCTTTGCTATCTGAGCTACCGAAGGTTAATGGAGAGGTAAATGACAGTGTTTTCAAATTAGAAATTCTTGCGTACTGCAGTGCTCTATGTTTTGCAATAGACAGTACAAAATATGAAATGGTGGTTCTCTTGCAAACTTGAGCATTTGTGCAGCACCTTTTCCTCTTGTTTGTGTGCATTTAGTGTCGTGCACATTTTTAGTTGCGCCTTGTTTAGTTTGCCTCAAAGTTCCAAGTTTTTTCACTCTCTCTCCATCACATCAATTTTTAACCGCTTGCATGGAGTATTAAATGTAGGTAAAAAAAATAACTAATTACACAGTTTAGTTGGAAATCACGAGATGAATCTTTTGAGCCTAGTTGGTCCATGATTGGACAATATTTACCAAATAAGACGAAAGTGGTACTATTCATCGGGTTGAAATTTTCTTCAATCTAAATAAGGGCTTGATCTTTGCTAGATGCTGTGAGATTTTTATGTTCCTTTAGTTTTCTTTTCATGTTCATTTGAGCGCTGAATATATGCTTCTTATTGCCGTTTGACATTGTTGTAATTGTCTATTTATAATCCTGGTCTTTTTTCTTTATTATGCATGACATGATTTCATGGTAATTTGTCTGCAGTGATCGTCAAATGGAAGACAATACAAGGAGCGGATGATGTCTAGACGTATCTAAAATGATGTATGGTGCGAGAGTTGCTCTGATTTCGTTTACGCATTTAGTATTCTGTCTAGCAGCGTTTATGCAGTGTTACAGCGCAGTACTGTCACTTTGATTTTCTCTCGAGTACATATAATAAGTGGGTACGGTTATATTAAGACTTGTGCTGGTATTGTGTGTCACTTAATTTTCTGTCCGAGAGTTAAGTGTGTTAGATGTTTTGGGCCCACAATTCCAAATAAATCCCAAAGATCCACTCACATATGCATGTATATATATAGAATGGTGGGAGACTTTAGTCCCACATTGCTACTTTAAGAGGAGTGAGACCAATTTAAATAGTTGAGCTATATCTATCTTGGTGAAGCCATTGGGGAGAGGAAAAGGAAGAACCACACGCGCTCGCTGGCTCGCCTCACCGGGCGGGGCCAATGGGCGTGCACGCACGCACGACATGCGTGTGAATGGTCCGGCGATTTCCTGCTCCGACCCTTGCGGGTGCGCGGCTTTTTTTCGCCGCTCGTTATTTTTACATGCATGGAGAAAATTGCGCTGCCTATTTGGTAAGCAATTATTCTCGTATTATGGTAAGTGCACAAATGGCAGGTCAATTATCATAATGCTGTGATTGAGCGGCCAATGGGCGCACACGCACGACATGCGCGTGAATGGTCCGGCGATTTCCTGCTCCGCCCCCTGTGGGTGCGCGGCTTTTTTTTGCCACTCGTTATTTTTGCATGCATGGAGAAAATTGCGCTGCCTATTTGGTAAGCAATTATTCTCGTATTATGGTAAGTGCACAAACGGCAGGTCAATTATCATAATATTGTGATTGAGCGGCTAATTACTTTTCTTAGCTACGACGCGTGTATAAATATAGGGCGAGACGTTGTCCTCAGTACCGGAGAAATTCATCTCTTCCTCACCACAGTGTTGCGCTGCCGCTGTCTTCCCCATCCCGTCGCCGACATGACATTGGTGCCAGGAGAGTAGTCTCCGAAGCTTACATCTCCTCGCGTCCCTGCACGGGGTAGGGAGCATATCAGGTTTTTTGGGAATCGCCGTCGCGACTGCTCGCTGGACGTCTTCTTCCCTCTATGCTCGGTGTTTGCCGATCTCCATCGTCGGTCTTCTTCTTTCTTCACATTGACAACCCCACTGTAAGGATGTTTATTCTCTCTTTGTTGTTCGTTTTTGCATTCTTTCTGTTACTAGCACTAGATGGTGTGACTTTGTCTCAGATCGTAGTGCTAGTGTTGAATCACATATCTATGTTTCATGTTGTTGGTCTTTTCTTGATTGTCGAAATTAATTTATGCATCGCTAAATCGCTTTTATTTCCTGCAAAGTGTGTTACCCTGAAGTATATGGTACATGTTAACTGGGCGGTGCACCGGCCGTGTGGTCTGCTGCTCCGCGCACATGTACGGTGTATGGAGCCGCAACTATGGATGGAGGGAGGTTAGTGCAAAGTTTCTTTCTCTGTGGTCGAGCTGACGAGCTTTACTGAGTTTTCCTCCCAACGATCTGCACCCAAATTCCAACAGATCTCTTCGTTTTGGTTGTGATGTACTAATTCGAAAGTTTCTTAAGTAAATAGGTGCTTCAATTGTAGTGGGACCTGATTCATTTTGTCCCGAACCTTCACAGTAAAAATTTCTTGTCGTGTATTGCTCTTCTGCCATTATGCTTCTCATAATTGTTCTCTTCTGCCATTATGCTGAGAAGCAAGCAAGGCGTGTCCTCCTCGGCAAGTGGACGAAGCGGCCAGCGCACGCGGCAAGCACCACTCCGGACGTCACCGTCGCCAACGGTGGCGGGCCTGGATTTTTTCCTTCGGTATTCAAAATATGATAAAGGGGTGTTAAATTTTTTGACTCAATTGTATGCCACCATCCTTCGATGGGATCATGGGAGTGCGGTAGAGAATTTGGGCCGCTAGGCCTCATTGGGCCTTCGGATGCGGAGAAAAAAAGAGTAGGAGCATATGCTATTTTGGGCTAGATTGTTGTACGATTGTTCAGTTTACGTGTATTTTTGCCTTTTCAATATACATGCATGTATATACACTGTATATATGAAATTTTTGTCAAAAAATTGGGTATTCAACTAAATACCATTGAATACTGGTGGGCCCGCCCCTGATCGCCAATAGGTTCCACGAAACCTTTCAAGAACCGCGGTCTCTCCCAAGAGAGCCGCCACGCGCAGGGGTAGAGCTCCGGCAATGTCGTAGTGAGCAAGGAAGGCTCACGGTCACACAGTTGGTGTCTTAGTCACAAACTCGCGTATTCCACCGTCTAGCGGTGCCTTATGTTCGTGTTCACCCAATCACCATTGGCATCTTGCCATAAAGTGATTTTGGACGTGTAAAACTTTCTAATTTCTTCTTAATTAAACACGTGCCAAGCATGTTGTTGAAAAAACATAATCACTTCTTGTTTTGAGGATTTTTTCTTTGATTTAATCGAAATCATGACGTGAGTACATGATTTAGTTCAAAACTTCTCCAGAAGTCCTTTCTAAAAAGTTTTGTTACTAATTTTGAAGCTTTGTGACTTACTCTTCTTTGATTTAGGGTCCCCAATGAACCAATTTGCGACCACAAGGTTGATAAGTATCCTTGTGTGTTCGTTTTGTGATGAGTGATTGTCAATGTGATCCACGAAGTAAGTTGAGTGGTGACTAACCCTACCATGTCGAAAGCTATGTGTACGACATGTCTCTTAGCTTGTGTTGTACAAGTGTGGAGCTAAGAGGTGGTGGTCGATGGCGAGGTGAAGGTCAAGGAGGACGTGTCGTGCCGACGGATCGGGAGCGGTGAAGGACGGATGTGAGGCTTGGACCGAGAGACCAGGAGGCCGGGTGACTAGCCGCGGTGGCTGACACTTGGGACATCGACAAGTGCGAAAAGACATGGGAGTGACGGTGTTGACCGAGTCTAGATGACGGACATGCGGGTCGAGCGAGGCTCAGGAGGATTCGGCGTGTTGGCCGGTCAAGGACGGTGGTGACACGTGTCGAGACGGGAGACGCGTATGGAGTACGCTACTCGCGAGCGATTTGATGGTTTAGACCTCAAAACCATCGGTGGCGGGTTTACGGGTTTGGGCCTCAAAACCCGGGCGGAGGTTTCAAGAAGGAACGGACGGCACGTGGCGGCATCGGGGAGTTCGCGTCGAGGCGAAACTACCGGTGAGGAGGCGCGTGGACGTTAGATCAAGATGAAGACTAGGCTAGACCTTTATGCCATTGGGCTAAATGGTTTGGCTCATTTGTATCCAGGGGCAAATCGGGGATTATGTAATAGCCCTGTTAAATAGGATGAGGGAGTCCCCATCTCCCTCACCTCCTCCATTTTTCATTTTTCTCCTTTAGGGTTTCTTCCTCTAGGTGCTTGTGTGAGAGAGAGGTCCACTAATCCATGAATTAGTGTAAGAACCAAGAATTCAAGGGAAAGGAGGTCCCGAATCCTCCTATGTCCTCTGGGTTTCGGCGGAGAAAATCGATTTGTGTGTTTATGATGTGTTCTTTGCATTCTTTGTTTTCTTCCTCCTAGTTCTTACCTCGATTCTTCATTTCTAGACTATCTTGGTTCGTTTTTGTTGCCTTGATTTGTGCTATGATGTGAGTTGAACCTTTCCACCGAAAAAATCAACCAATTCCTTACGAGCTAGTAGATCGGACGATTTCTTGGTCTATGTTGCAAAAACCGGTGTTTTTCGTGCCCCTTCGATTTCTTGTTGATCGGCTTCAAATTGGCCGATGACCTATTAGAGGTAGCTCCCCTACTGCCTTGTGATCTTGCTCACCAAGTTTTGTGGCAGTTGGTGAAAATTTGGTCATAAATTTGTGGATCGAAGTGAGGAGGCGATTTTCGGGGCGCTCTGTTCTTGTTTCTGCGCGGTTCGCGGATAGTTCGTCGTTCAGCCCGCGGACAGTCCGCGCATCAGGTTTTCGTGAGTTCAGAGTAGCTACTTCGGCACTCGTTTTCTGTCAGTTGACTTGCGGACAGTCCGCCACTGCAAGCCGGACAGTCCGCCATTCATCTGCGAGTAGAGTCCAGAACCCTGTTCTTTTCGATGTGTTTTCTGGAAGTTTGCTTGCGGACAGTCCGATGTTGCTCGTCGAAGTGAGTCCAGAACTTGTGCAGTTATGTCTATTTTCTAGAACTTGAACTGCGGACAGTCCGCCAACTTCTGTCGGACAGTCCGCCGCTCACCTAAGAGCCAAGTCCAGAACCACTTCTTCGCAGTTCGTTTTCCGGCTTTTGAACTGCAGACAGTCCACCCCTTGTGAGTCGGACAGTCTGCCGTTGATTGTAGTCATTAGGTGCGTGCCGCCAGACAGTCCAGCCAGGTGACCTAGACAGTCCGAGGACTGTACTGCGAACAGTCCACCACCAGGGTTCGGACAGTCCGGTACTGCGCAAAGAAGGTCTTTCTTGCTTATCACTTTGGGGGTTTGCTTTCTTTGTTTCGCGGTTGCTTTCAAGTGTGCTCGAGACCTCTTTTGGGGTATCTTGCTACGTATTAGCTCGTGTATCTCACTTCTTTGGTGTGGCATGCTTCTTGGGGTCATGATTTGAGCAGAGGACTAAAGTTTCAAAAGAAATTTGAGGCACCCATTCACCCCCTCTGATCGATTAAAACTGACCTAGCAAACCGAACCAACCCAGACAAGGTGACAGACTACCTATAGTGAACTACTCCATTTTACATACATTAGGAGGTGTTTAGTTCCTAGGGTGAAAAATTTTAGGGTGTCACATCGAATGTTTCATGGGATGTCGGAAGGGGTGTTCGGATACTAATAAAAAAACTAATTACATAACTCGCCTAGAAACCGCGAGACGAATTTATTAAGCCTAATTAATCCGTCATTAGCGCATGTTTACTGTAACACAACATTGTCAAATCATGGATTAATTAGGCTTAAAAAATTCGTCTCGCAAATTTTCCGCAATCTGTGTAATTAGTTATTTTTTCGTCTACATTTAATACTCCATGCATGTGTCCAAACCAGGGCAGAGCTACAGGGTATGCCAGGTATGCACTGGCATACCCCGCAGATCCAGCATGTATTAGAGTATATATATTGTATTTGAAAAAAAACAAAAACAAAAGAACACCTACCTGTAGGCTAGAGAACTGAAAACGAACGCAATGCTAGCAGCCCAGCTTGCAGCTTTGCTGCTTTCCTCCAGGCCCATGCGCCCACAGTCACACGAAGGGAAATCCAGGACTGCAGGTCCTGTCGTCGTGACGCCTTGGCAAGTCCTGACAACTGACGCCTTGGCTTCTAGATCCAACGCACCACTATGCCCTCATCCATTCATCTACCGCAAGTTTGGAGCTATGGACTGACGGAGTCTCGCCGGTCCACCATCGATTCTTCAATCCTCCAGACGCCTAGGCAGCTCGGTTGCTGCCTGCTAGCTGCGCGTGCATGGCTAACAAGCAAAGCCAATCTGAGCCACCAAGACGTGACTCAGTCTTTGCTCTTTTCTCTTCTGTTGCAAATTTTACCGCTGCTAATGAATTACTATTAGCAAATTATGTTGCAAATTTTACTACTGTTACCTAATTATGTTGCTAATTTTACTACTATTACCAAATTGCTAAATGATTTGTCGAATTGTATAGGAAATTTTTTTTGAGCGGCATACCTGAAGTAAAATCCTAGATTCGTCACTGGTCCAAACATCCAATGTGACAGGGTGGAATTTTTTTTAGAGAGGAACTAAACACCCCCGAAATGCAAACAGCAAATGCTGGCTAGCTCCTAGATATGGTGCCACACGATACTGGCTTGGCAGTGCCACAGTGCTCAGAAATGCCTTCTCTCCATGATTGCAACATCACAAGGAAGCGTGATTCGAACATCACTCATGAACTCCTCCTGGGAGTCTGGGACATCCACAGGAGCTCGGTGAAGACTGTTGTGCCAAGGTATGCCAATAGCACCTCGAACCTCTTGCCGTCAGCAGTGTAAACCACGCAATGGCCCTTGCTTGCCACAGAGGTGCAGCACTCATCGACCTCCTTTGTTTTTCCCCATTTGAGCCTCTTCCTCCCAAGTGCTGCCATCCTCTGCCACTTCTTGAACAGATAAGCAATTCTCTTGGTGCTGATCATGATTGGTTATTTTACTTCTCTGGCTGGGGACTGAGGAGCTCCGAGTTGAATTTGGAATGCTTTGTTTGTGAAGCTGCAAGTGATGGTGTTTGGTGGCCACTCGGCCTTGAATATATATAGCTGAAGGAAAGAGCTGGGCGTCCAATCACGTGGGATGATTGGCAAGGAATCAGGTGCTGATGGGGCTGGCCAAGTGTGTGGCGAGCCAATCGTTAGTGCGCTTTCGGTGCTTGGATTGGACATCACCTGCACAGCCATGCTGAGCGATGTATTTGGGGAAAATTCACGAGGACCCGATGTCTAATATTGGGGCTAATGTGAAGTGTGAGGGCCAGGCTAGTTGGCTAGGCGGCTAGCTGTTGTGCTGTGAGATATCTGTGGAATCGATGTCCTCCGTGGTGGGACTCCTTTTTGCTCAATGCCCACTGGCCACTGTTGACATGCTGAGAGATTGGCTAGCTAGGTTCATGAAGTAGCCATCTTTTTTTGCTTTTCTTTGGGATGATTGGCTCAGAACACACTATTTTGGTAACGCTATAGTGCTTAGTGCTTTGCAATGCAACGCCGCCGCACACTGAGATTGCAAGCAGTTAGCGCAGCATATGTTTCAGTAGTCTTTGCTTGTTTGCGCCATTTTGACATGTGTCTTTTGTATAGGAATCCACATATGTGTGATACAGAATTCTTGCATGTGGTCTGAGAGGTGGCGTGCCACCCTGGGACCTAGCGGTCCATAGGGTGGTCGTCCTTCTGTCCTGGCAGAGTGCGTAGGGTGTGCCTGTCTTTGTCAGAGCAGGTGCACTCGATGACCTCAACCACTTCTTATCCCTTTCGTGTGGCTAAGGCTAGGAGAGGTCGGGGCAGGCACGAGCCTTGGGGCTTGTTTAGATACCAAAGGTGGTACTTTGTACAGTAAACACTGTGTAATACTGTAGCATTTTGTTTTTATTTACTAATAATTGTCCAAACATTGATTAATTAGGCTTAAAAGGTTTGTCTCGCAAAATACAACAACTGTGTAATTAGTTTTTTATTTCATCTATATTTAGTACTCCAAACATGTGCCGGCATTTTGATGTGATGGGGAATCTTCTTTTTGTATAGTGAAATTTGGGGATGAAATCTGGTATCTAAACAAGGCCTTGTTGTGGAAGGTGCCGGGGGTCATGTGTAACACCTCGGGTGTTATGGTTGCTAATTAACCTGCCATGTCATCATATTGCATCGCAAAGCATCTATGATTAGGTCAACCCTGTTATGCATTAACTAAAATGAGTTTACCTTTCTAGGTTGGATGTGCTTCTTAGTGGTGTGATCCGAACCGAAAACCCTAATTTTGAATGCCACCGTAAATACTTAGTCCATGCCCTGCGTAATTTGAGGTGTGTGACTGTGTTACCCACTAGTGTCAAGTGTAGGGTATGAACTCAAGTACGACACGTAAAATGAAGCTCCAAGTTTGAGTTTGAATTGGAATCCAAAAACTTGTCGCGAGTTTTCCAATTCGAATTTAAATTCAAATTTGGGAAAATATTAAAAGATTTTCAAAAGCTAATTGATCAACCAAGAGTGACATTTGGTCAACCATGTTATGCTTGTCTAAATTATGCCCTTGATGATGGTTTGATCATTAAATAATCACCAATTAAGGTAGCAACAAATTTCAATTTAAAAATTCCTCTGAAAACCCAAAAATCCAAAACCCTATTTTACCCCTTTTGAAATAATTCAAAATCTAAGCAAAATTTGGGAAAAGTTTAAAACCAAGTTTGTAGAACTTTTCAAGGGCTACAACTTTGGTGTTTCGAGTTTTCAAAGTTTTAGTGTAAAATGTGGAGCAAATTTCAAATTTGACCCCTTTTTATCCCCAAACTCAAATTTCAAAATGGAGGCAGATTTTGAAAATGGTTTGTTT
This sequence comes from Saccharum hybrid cultivar R570, assembly GCA_038087645.1. Lineage (NCBI taxonomy): Eukaryota > Viridiplantae > Streptophyta > Magnoliopsida > Poales > Poaceae > Saccharum > Saccharum hybrid cultivar. The sequence continues at coordinate 378,634 of JAQSUU010000043.1, read as the reverse complement.
AGCAAAGTTGTAGGTCTTGGCTAGATGTACAACGTTGGTGTTTGGAGTTTTTGAAGTTTCAATATAAAATCCAAAGTAATTTCTAAATTTCCAAATTTCTAAAAAGTGTCCCCTTTTGAATTTAAACTCAAATTTCAAAATCCAGTTCGAATTTGAAAAAGTGTTCAATACAAAACTTGTAGAGATTGAAATTATGAAGATTTCATATCTTGGGAATTTTTCAAGTTGTTACATGAATTTGGGTTTACAAAAGTTGGGGGAGCTACAGTAGCCGACCAATTTCCGCCGAGCACCACACGGCATGGGCGCCGGCGAGCCGCTGGGCTGCGTCAGGACCTTCTCGTGCGCGCCCAGGAACGCCAGCACGACGACGCGTACCTTCTAGTGACCGTCACCGTGGCCGTGCCTATAAATACGTCGAGCTCACCGTGAGCCGTTTTGCTTCTCTGTTTTTGCCACCGCCGCCGCTTAGCTCCGTCGCTCGCTGCTGCCGCCGTTGAGCCGCCACCGGCCACGCAAATCGCACCAGCAAGCTCGTCTCACCCTCGCGCGTCTGTTGGTCCACCTGAGCTAGTCGTTTCCTCGCTTGAACCGCCGCACCACCATCTCCCGTGCTCAACTCCGGCGACCGAGCCGCCCTCACGTGGCCAGCTCTCTCCACCGCCGCTCCGAGCTTCCTGTGTGCTTCGCTGCAATCGCTGTGAGCTCCTGTTGCTCCCCGTGTTTTTGCTTTAGACGTTACCATAGTAGACCGCCGGGACACCGGTCACCGTGATCGCCGGTCCGCCATGGCTGTCAGGAGGGTCCTCCCGAAGTGGTAGCGTAGCCGCTAGGTAGTAAAATGGGGTCGCCGTGAAGTGGTGATGCCGTTGAGCAGCTCGGTTGGGCGACCGACGCTGTGATCACCGGCCGGCCACCGCGCGGGCATGGCCGAGTCGAGGGAGAGAGAGAGACGGAGAAAGGCGATGACAAGTGGGGGCCGCGTGTCAGCGAGAGAGAGAGGGAGAGCGCGCGCGTGAACAGGCCGCGCGGATGGGCCGCGATGTTGGGCCGCGCGGGCGCGAGCGAACGCAGGCGGGCGCGGGCGCGTTGCAGCTAGGCCGTTCGGCTGGGCCGAGCCAGAGAGAGAGAAAGGAGAAGATGGCCCGAAAAGAAAGTTTTTGTTTTTCTTTTTTCAAAAATATGAATAGTAATAGTATTTGTTTATTTCATTAAGAATTCTGTAGAGCTCCAAAAATAGTGAAAATTTTTGTGTAAGTTTTTTAAGATGTAAACTACTTAGAAAAAATATTAAATGCTAAATTTGATTACTTTTTGCAAGTTATTTAATTAGTTCAATTAAATATTAAATGCAACTTCCATGAATTTTAGTAATTAAATTATTAATTCAAAAATCATGAAATTTATTCTAACACTGTTTTAGGCCATGATTAATCCTTAGAAAAAGTTTAAGCTCAATTATATGAAGTTTGATTTATTATTAATTATGCCCTAATTAATTCAATGTTTAAATAATTGTTAAATTGTTAACTTTAAGTGTTGTGTGCCTTTTTGATTGAGTGATGACCTTGGGTCACTAATTTTTGGTGATCCTTGGTACCTTAATTTCATGATTGAGCTTGTTAGTAACATGTTTGGTAAGAAACGTTAGTATCGCTTAAGTTATCGCTATTAGTTAGTAGGTTTTACTGTTTTGCGACTGTACCGCGAAAAAAGTTGTACTCAAGTCATAAATCGTGGCATATCATCATCAAGCATCATGTTTATCACCACATCATGTTGAGACATGTTATATGCTCGTGTGTAGGGTCGAGATGGCGGACTAGAGGGGGGGTGAATAGTCCTTTCTAAAACTTAAACGAGTTGGCTAACCAAAACAAATGTGGAATTAAACTTATCGGTCTAGCCAAGACTACACCCCTCTAACTAAGTTCACAAGCACCTTACAAAGATCCTAATTAAGCAACTAAGGTGCTTTCCTTAGCAAGAGCTCTCCTATTTAATTCTATAGCAAGGTCACACAAACCTATGCACTAGTACTTTGCAAGCAAGAGGGAGCTCCTACACAATTCTAGTAAGCAAAGCGCACAAAGCCTAAGCTCACTAGCAATGCTCAATAACAAGGCAACTAATGCTAAATTAGAGAGCGCAAATCATTTAGCTACACAAACTAAGCAATGTGACTAACAAGGTTACACAAACCAAATTAGTCACGCAAGGGGAAGCTTCTAGCTACACAAGCAAGAAGACAACTAGCAAGCTACACAAGCGAACTAGTTACGAGAGCAACTACACAAGCACAAGTATAAGAAAGTAAATACAAGCTTGTGTTGCACGAAAGCAAACCACCGAGAAGAGTAGACAAAGTTGACACGGTGATTTTCTCCCGAGGTTCACTTGGTTGCCACCAAGCTACGTCCCCGTTGTGTCGACCAACACTTAGATGGTTCCTCGGTGTGACCCTCAAGTCACTTGCCCCTCAAGGCACGCCCCGCAAGGCACCGCAAGACACCACTCTCAAGTGAGGTAACTCAATGACACGCTCAACTAGAGTTGCTCTTCGCGATCCCCGCGGGGTGAGCACAATCCCTCTCACAAAGCTTCTCCGAAGCCTCGCACAATCTTCTTGCGAGCTTCGACAGAGCCACAAGCCACCAAGCCGTCTAGGAGGTGGCAACCTTCAAGAGTAACAAGCACCACTGGCTTGCAACACGATCACCTAGTGCCACTCGATGCAACCTCACGATGCAATCGCACTAGAATCGCTCTCCCACTCGATCCGATGAACACTATCAAGCATAAGTGAGTTAGAGGGCTCCCTAGCACTACCACATAAGCCACCAAGGCTAAAGTGTGCTCAGCTACCGGCCACGGCCGGCCAAGGCATCTATTTATAACCCCACGGTCAAATAGAGCCGTTACCCCTTCACTGGGTTCTTTTCGGGATGACCGGACGCGCCGGTCATAACTGACCGGACGCGCTCAACCGCGTCCGATCCTCCAACGGTCACTGACCCCAACGGTCAAACCAACGACCGGACGCGCCCCAGGCAATGACCGGACGCGTCCGTCAAACGACCGGACGCGCCGCTTCAAATGACCGAACGCGCCGATCGCACTGAACCGCGCGCCCGCGAAGCAACGACCGGACGCACCCCTCGCAACGATCGGACGCGCCGATCGCACAGTACCGCGCGCGCAACGACATGACCGGACACGCTCCTTGCAATGACCAGATGCGACAGTGCCCGCGTCCGGTTAGAGTCCAGTAAGCACCTTCAACGATCGGACGCGTCCGATCATGTGTGACCGGACGCGCCTCGCGTCCGATCATCCTTGCGTTCTGCAATTTCCACTGGGCGCATGACCGGACGCGCCGGTCCCGTGAGTGACCGGATGCGCCGGTTACAAACCCTAACACCCGCGTCTGCGCTGTACTGACCGGACGCGTCCGGTCATACCATGACCGCGTCCGGTGCAGCGTCCGGTCACCTCTGTGACCTCCGTTCGCCTCCGTTTCTTTTCTGACTTCCGGCGTAGTGGAAAATAGGCTTTTCAACTCCTCGAAAACGCCTGAATCCCACGCTCGCAAGCTCGGCGGGAGGGAGAGAGAGAGACCCAAACCCTCTCTACCGCTCAAACTTCATCGCCTTCGTAAATGTGCCAACACCAACAATTGATCACCACCTTGTGTACGTGTGTTAGCATTTTCACAAATATTTTCTTCGAAGGAATTAGGCACTCAACTTGCCTCGCCACTCGATCCTAACACGTATGCACAGTTAGATCGCTCAAGTGGCACTAGATGACCGATATGCAAACAAGTTTGCCCCTCTTGATAGTCCGGCCATCTATCCTAAACCCGGTCATAAACTTCTCTACACACCTATGACCGGTGCAATGGAAATGCCCTAGGTTATACCTTAGCCTTGTGCATTCCACTTCATCTCCTCTGATATTGATGCAACACATGCACCAACCAATCACCAAATGATATGATTCACTTCATATCATCTTGTGACCGTATTGGTTCATCGATCTTGACCTCACTTGCTCTTCACCGTTGCATCGGTCCGTCGGCGCCAAGTCTTGCTCAAGCTTCACCATCGCATGGTCCTTCGCTTCGAAGCCTCGACTTGCCCTTCACCTTCACAACCGGTCCATCGAGCCAAGCCTCATCTTGATCTTCTCCATCTTAATCACATGACTCAATGTCATGTCTCATATGCAATGAGCTCCTTCATGACACCATCACCTGTGGACTAATCTCCTGTGTATCTCACATAATCATATATTAGTCCATCTAAGTTGTCACTCAATTACCAAAACCAAACAAGGACCTTTCAATCTCCCCCTTTTTGGTAATTGATGACAACTCTACAAAGATATGAAAATTATGCTTTTTTCAAGCTAGCACTTCACACAAGTGTAAATTGCTAACTTATTTTAGATTTAATGTTACTTATCCAACTTTTAAGCTCTATGTCAAGATTTGGATAAGCACCATAAAATCTGACTTGGTAGTGATAACTCCCCCTACATATGTGTGCAAATGGTTTGGTTTCAAGCTTGCACATATGTATAAATATGAAATTTGTGGGAGGGTTAGCACTACTAAGTGATGCTAAGGTGTATAGAATAAACCTTTATAGCTTGATACCAATTAGTAGCTTGATACCATTTGAAAATCATAAGTTTGCCACCATCCTTAGCATCATAAGTAGCTAGACATAAAAATACTAGAAACCTCGTGAGATCAACATTATTAGCAAGGTTCTAGTTTTTGCATGATAATCATAAGTCTAGCTAACATCCTATGCATGCTAGTTATCAAATCATCATTCAAGTTCTATAACTAGCATACACCACACAAGCATGCATATTGAATTTAAGAACTTATGCAATGTAAGCAAGCACATGAATTATGCACATATCAAATGTAATCAATCAAAGTTCATGAGCTTGCTCCCCCTACTTGTGTGCTATCTTTGTCTAAGAATGTTTGATCCCCTTACATTCTTCAATGTTACTCCCTCTTTATCCATGTCCATGTCCAATCTTTCCAATCTCTCCCCAAAGCTCAAAAAGCTTTCATATCTTTGTCCAACTTCTCCCCCTTTGTCATCAATTTCCATAAAAGGTGTTCTTCTCAATTGATACAAAGGTTTGTATTGGGGTAGATGATTGAGACTTGAATATTGCATTTTTTATGGTTCATTACCACATATGTTGGAATGACAAACTTTATGGTTGCTCTTAAGATATCACATAGGATCTTTGACCTTGATACCAATCGGTGGGGCTTCTCCCCCTATGTCATAGCATGTGTCATTCACTTGAGATATCACTTGAAGATGAGGGTAGCATTACTTGATTTGATCACTTAAAGTTGAGGATCACTTGTGAAACTATCGTCTTGCATGAATGATACCACGTGAAGATACCATGAGTAGGAATGTGACACCATTTGAAAGAATTTTCTAGTATGGATCCACTTTGAAGGATTTGATAATAATATTCACTTCTTGAACATTTGCTATCTTCATGAGTACCACTTGTAAGATATCACTTGTAGATCATTATCTAGACACCACTTGTAAATACCACTTGGAAGATCAATTTGAGTCTAGATACTACTTGAAACAAACTAGATATCTATTTTCATTGTTGTGCTTGTACTCTTATCATTGTCATGAGCTTCTTGTATGACTTGAACTATGTTGATTTGCCTAAGATTTCAAGTCCGGTTTGATCCAATGACAAGCTTCTTCACACCTCATGCTAAGGGTTATCTTGCCAATATTGTACTTGTCACTTGTTAGCAATCCAAACTAGATCAAGTACTTGGGTTCACTAGCTCATGAACAAGTTCATACTTATACCACTAGATCAATTAATCAATCAAGCAATAGTGGTAGACTATGAATTTAAACTTTTCATTTGTTATGCATGATCCTAGTAAGCATGTACTATATGCACTAATCGCATACTAGTAAGGGATGAAATGATCATGCACATTGCAATGATACCTTTGCTATGTTGGAGTAGAGGATAGTCATATAGATTCTAATTCATTACTCCAATAGCAATGTGAAGTCAAATTTATTGCTTGGTGAAGACCAATCATCATAGATAAATCCATTCTTCACCCATATGAAATGAAAACCACTTATGATCAAGTGCACTATCTCTTGAGTTGTGGTTGGCTTGCTTCATCTTTTTGATCAATGCTTGCATGAGAGAACTTCTTGGAATACCACTTGAAATATATGACTAGCTCTCTTTTGGATGTTGCTTGCTTTTCTTGATCAACCCTTTTGATTGCTTCAACTAAGCATCACAAGTTCCTCGGATCACCACTTCCATGTTAGCCTTCTAAATCCCAAACTTGGTTTCACCTACACACGGCGGCAAGCCCCTCACTAGGGAGAAGTGACCTTTCTCCAAAGAACCACTCTTGATACTCACTTGAAATGATATAGTTTGATTGATCCAAATGATGAACTCAATCTTGATGAATAATCCTTGAATCTATATTTGAGTCCAACTCTTTCTACTTGTTTAAGTCCTTTTCTTTCTACCAAATAATCTCTAATCATCACTAGAACTTAAACTTCATCTTCATCTTAAGTTTGATCTTGATCTTTAAATTGAGTACCAAATAAGTACACCAAGTACATTCCACAATCAAATGTTCTTGTACTCATTGCTTTTCATGCTTCTAGATCAATCCAAAACTAAACTTAGGTACCTCAACCACTTATAAATAAGTTTCCAACTTGAGGACCTTTCAATTAAAGTGACTCTAGATTAATCCAATGATTGTCACTTTTCTGGCAGATTCTGTACCCTTCAAAGAATAATTCGTATCTCCCAATGTACAGATCCAAATGCCATAAAATTTGGTGGAGATGTGATTCACTAAGTCATCTAGCATCTGTAAAAATTTGAGACTCATTTGACATCTAGATTGCTACCAGATTTCAAATCTTCCACAACTGCTACATGCTGAAAACTGCTGCACTATAGCTGACAAGATGCACTCCAAAACCGAAGCATCTCTTATCCACTTCTCATGAAATTTCTACAGCATCTTCTTTCATAAGTGTAGAGAATGTATACCAAATTTCAAGCCAATCCAAATAGATTTGTTCACTCAAACATGGCTAAGATCACTGCTAGCTCAGATTTTTAATTTTGGACAGATTTCAATACATTGAGCAATACTTCATCAAATATGAATCAAACTTGAAACTAACTTGTTTGAATACTTTTACAAGACATATATCCATACAATCCACTTACTAAATGTCATCTCATGAACTTATCCAATCCAAATCAATCCAAACTTGATTGCGAAGCATTTAATCCATTCAATCATCTCATAGCAAGCAACATTGCACATTTATCCAATTCAATCAACTCATATGCATCCAAATGAAATAATCAACAAGAGATATACCTTGGTTAGCTCATGATTATTCATAGCAAGCTTTCAACTTGAACATTTGCAAGCCATCAAATAATTCCAATAAATCATCCATAACTTGATCATAACACTTGTATGTTGTAGTACTTTGGACTTCACTCATTTTGACTTGGCATTGGGATAGAATTGCAATAAGCTTCAATACTTGAGTCAACATATAATGATAAATATGAAATCAATTTGAGTCAAGCCTCCAATGTCATGGTACCTATATACATTCATCCACTTTTTGATGGTACCCAAACAAGTTTGGATCCTCTCAAGTTAGGTGCAACATACTTAGGCATTGCCTTAGTATGAGTAGCGGGATGTTTTACAATAGCAACCATAGAGGTACCATTTATATTCTTTCTAAGCACATTAGTATCATCAATTGAAATATGCTTAGAAGTGTTACCTAGGGAACATGAATGTGCCATGTGTCCCCTTTCCCGGCATGAGTAGCATCTTCTCTTTGATTGAGCCTTTTCTTCTTTGCTCATATGATGCTCTTTATTCCCTTACCTCTCATGAGTTGCTTGAGCCTTCTTTTCAAGCTTGGTAGGACACCCCGAGGCAAAGTGTCACATATCTCCACACTTGAAGCACTTGATGTGAGCATGCATTTTCTTCTCATCTTGATTCTTGTTCATCATCTTGACATCTTGAATTTGCATTGGATGTCTTGCTCTACCACCCCTTCTTGTTTTCTTTTTCTTCTTCTTCATCAAGTCACCATCATCTCCATGGTTGATCTTGATTTGTTCTTGGAGTGTTTTCTCTTGCTCAACTAGTGGCTTTGATTGAGGCTTTACTTGTTGTTTCACCAATTGCTTGGTTGGGCACATTGAGGTGAGATGACCCCAAGTGTGGCACTTAAAGCACTTGACATGCTTTAGCCTCTCTTCTTCTTTCATCTTCTTGAGCTTCTCAATGTTTGGGCAACCATTAGCAAGATGTCCCGCTTCATGGCATCGATAGCACATGGAATGCGAGAGCTTCTTTTGGAGTAGCCTCTTCATCCTCTTTTCTTGCTTTCTTTCGCCCCTTGTCATTTTCTTCTTGAAGCCAAGGCCACTTTTGTCACCAACGTTTCTTTGAGTCTTTATCATGTGCTCAAAGGTGACTTTTGAGTTATAGCACATCTCTAACTTGTTGCTCAAATTCTTCACTTCACTTTTGAGCTCATTGTTCTCCTTCAAAAGGTTAGTCTCACAAGACATAGAAGTAGAACAAGCATTTAATTGTGAAGAACATGGCATATCTAATAAATCATCACAAGAGGTGGATACATGCTTCTTGCCTACATCATAAGGGTTAGTAATATGTGATTGATCATTTGACCCAAATGATGAGCTCTCACTAGACTTGGTTTCTTCATTAGAAGGCTTCTTAGTGAGTAAAGCATGTTCTTGTGCCAAATTATCATGAGCAACACTAAGTTCCTCATGAGCCAATTTTAGCTCCTCATGTGAACAAGTAGTAACATAAAGTAGATGCTTTTGTTGTTCACATGTGGTTTTTAGAAATAAGTTTTCATTTTTCAATTTACTTGTTTTTACCATCTCATTTCTTAGGGCCTTTGAGAGTTTATATAGAAGCTCAAAATTTGGACCATCACAATCAACAACAAAACCACTAATAGATACCTTAGTGTCACCATGTGACATGGAATAATGTGGTGATGTTGAAGAGCTTGTCGAAGCATCACTCTCATAGCCATCATCTTCACCATCAAGTGTGCATGGAGTAGAATCATTGCTTGCATCACTTGTGGCATTATCATTCTTCTTGTCAAGTGATCTTGTGATATGATCATCTTTGTCATCACTTGACCGTGAGGTGGAGCAATCCTCCATAACCACCTTGTTGTGGTCATGCTCAACATCCTCATGCGCCTCTTCCTTGGGCTCATTATCATTGGAGATCACCCCATATTTCTCATTTAGAAACACCCAAATTTCATGGGCGGACTCGAAGTCTATGATCTCACAAAGTATGCTACTATCCATAGATCGATAGAAAACAATAGTAGCTTGGCTATCGAGATGTAGGCATTTACTTTGCGCTTGAGTTGCATTCTTTTTATCAATTGTAAAGGAAAAGCCCACATCTACGATCCACCATAATTGAGGAGAAATAAACTTAAAATTGCATGCCATCCAATTTCTCCATCGTGCAAAGTGTGTGCCATCAAAAATGTGTGGACACTCAACATCTAGCCCATAAGCCGCCATCCTCTTGGGTCGGTGAAGACCACAAATGAGAGACCCGGCTCCGATACCACTTGTAGGGTCGAGATGGCGGACTAGAGGGGGGTGAATAGTCCTTTCTAAAACTTAAACGATTTGGCTAACCAAAACAAATGCAGAATTAAACTTATCGGTCTATCCAAGACTACACCCCTCTAACTAAGTTCACAAGCACCTCACAAAGATCCTAATTAAGCAACTAAGGTGCTTTCCTTAGCAAGAGCTCTCCTATTTAATTCTATAGCAAGGTCACACAAACCTATGCACTAGTACTTTGCAAGCAAGAGGGAGCTCCTACACAATTATAGTAAGCAAAGCGCACAAAGCCTAAGCTCACTAGCAATGCTCAATAACAAGGCAACTAATGCCAAATTAGAGAGCGCAAATCACTTAGCTACACAAACTAAGCAATGTGACTAACAAGGTTACACAAACCAAATTAGTCACGCAAGGGGAAGCTTCTAGCTACACAAGCAAGAAGACAACTAGCAAGCTACACAAGCGAACTAGTTACGAGAGCAACTACACAAGCACAAGTATAAGAAAGTAAATACAAGCTTGTGTTGCATGAAAGCAAACCACCGAGAAGAGTAGACAAAGTTGACACGGTGATTTTCTCCCGAGGTTCACTTGGTTGCCACCAAGCTACATCCCCATTGTGTCGACCAACACTTAGATGGTTCCTCGGTGTGACCCTCAAGTCACTTGCCCCTCAAGGCACGCCCCGCAAGGCACCGCAAGACATCACTCTCAAGTGAGGTAACTCAATGATACGCTCAACTAGAGTTGCTCTTCGTGATCCCCGCGGGGTGAGCATAATCCCCCTCACAAAGCTTCTCCGAAGCCTCGCACAATCTTCTTGCGAGCTTCGACGGAGCCACAAGCCACCAAGCCGTCTAGGAGGTGGCAACCTCTAAGAGTAACAAGCACCACCGGCTTACAACACGATCACCTAGTGCCACTCGATGCAACCTCACGATGCAATCGCACTAGAATCGCTCTCTCACTCGATCCGATGAACACTATCAAGCATGAGTGAGTTAGAGGGCTCTCTAGCACTACCACATAAGCCACCAAGGCTAAAGTGTGCTCAGCTACCGGCCACGGCCGGCCAAGGCATCTATTTATAACCCCACGGTCAAATAGAGCTGTTACCCCTTCACTGGGTTCTTTTCGGGATGACCGGACGCGCCGGTCATAACTGACCGGACGTGCTCAACCGCGTCCGATCCTCCAACGGTCACTGACCCCAACGGTCAAACCAACGACCGGACGCGCCCCAGGCAATGACCGGACGCGCCCGTCAAACGACCGGACGCGCCGCTTCAAATGACCGGACGCGCCGATCGCACTGAACCGCGCGCCCGTGAAGCAACGACCGGACGCGCCCCTCGCAACGACCGGACGCGCCGATCGCACAGTACCGCACGCGCAATGACATGACCGGACGCGCTCCTTGCAACGACCGGACGCGATAGTGCCCGCGTCCGGTTAGAGTCCAGTAAGCACCTTCAACGATCGGACGCGTCCGATCATGTGTGACTGGACGCGCCTCGCGTCCGATCATCCTTGCGTTCTGCAATTTCCACTGGGCGCATGACCGGACGCGCCGGTCCCACGAGTGACCGGACGTGTTGGTTACAAACCCTAACACCCGTGTCTGCGCTGTACTGACCGGACGCATCCGGTCATACCATGACCGCGTCCGGTGCAGCGTCCGGTCACCTCTATGACCTCCGTTCGCCTCCGTTTCTTTTCTGACTTCCGGCGTAGTGGAAAATAGGCTTTTCAACTCCTCGAAAACGCCTGAATCCCGCGCTTGCAAGCTCGGCGGGAGGGAGAGAGAGAGACCCAAACCCTCTCTACCGCTCAAACTTCATCGCCTTCGTAAATGTGCCAACACCAACAAGTGATCACCACCTTGTGTACGTGTGTTAGCATTTTCACAAACATTTTCTTCGAAGGAATTAGGCACTCAACTTGCCTCGCCACTCGATCCTAACACGTATGCACAGTTAGATCGCTCAAGTGGCACTAGATGACCGATATGCAAACAAGTTTGCCCCACTTGATAGTCCAGCCATCTATCCTAAACCCGGTCATAAACTTCTCTACACACCTATGACCGGTGCAATGGAAATGCCCTAGGTTATACCTTAGCCTTGCGCATTCCACTTCATCTCCTCTGATATTGATGCAACATATGCACCAACCAATCACCAAATGATATGATTCACTTCATATCATCATATGACCATATTGGTTCATCGATCTTGACCTCACTTGCTCTTCACCGTTGCATCGGTCCGTCGGCGCCAAGTCTTGCTCAAGCTTCACCATCGCATGGTCCTTCGCTTCGAAGCCTCGACTTGCCCTTCACCTTCACAACCGGTCCATCGAGCCAAGCCTCATCTTGATCTTCTCTACCTTGGTCACATGACTCCATGTCATGTCTCATATGCAATGAGCTCCTTTATGACACCATCACCTGTGGACTAATCTCCTGTGTATCTCACATAACCACATATTAGTCCATCTAAGTTGTCACTCAATTACCAAAACCAAACAAGGACCTTTCATCGTGTAGTTCCCGCTTTTGAGGAAGTCGAAGTTGGCGAGCAAGTCTTTGGAGAAGAGTTGTCGTCGGTGGGTTCCGGACCGGAAGTCGGAGTCTTCGAGTCCGAGTCAGTCATCGCATCAGAGCAAGGCAAGCCCTGGTGCATTTAAACCCTACCTTGAGTTTTACAAATCTTTATTATTTATACTAGGGTTACTGCATTAAGTAATTAGGAGTTGAGTGATAACCCAATTGTTGTATTACCATCCTTGATTATTGCGATATCACCATTGATACCTGTTTTACTGAAAATGCGTAGTATGCTTCGCTATGCTTATGAGTTAAGCTTTTTTAAATGAATATTTGTATGGCCATGATGGCATGCTTGATAAATATTAAAATATGAGAATAACTTGTAAGATCGGGTGGGTGGTTTGGCCACTGCTAACTTGTATTGGGAAAGGAGTCTCAATGTAACATTTTCGCCTTATCAGTTAAGAACCGTACGTTGTTGGCCCTCGCGTCATGGAGTTTTTATTAGTACTAGCCATGTACCCATGTCGGGTAAGCCTTATTTCGACTATTCCATTACGAGAACGTCTAACCTCGTACTAGGAGTGGAGAGATGACGAGAGTAACGTGTACCCTCGGGGCTAGAATTGGGCCAGGTTCAAGGAGTACTGTGCTCTCGGGTGGCGATGGACACGTTCTGGTTTTGGATTACTCGGGTAAGAGTTGATATATGCAAGATTCGGTTCTACATATGTCGTGTGGTTAGAAATCCCTAGCTAGGTAAATGAAGCGGTTCGAATCGTCGTTGCTCCACGAGAAAGGAGTCTTAGCCTTGCACCAACATCGTAGTTAAGAACTAAAATTAAAAGAAAGAATGGGTAAGGTCTTAATGAGAATTACTTTTATCTAGATTAGGATCACTTAGAATTGGTTAATGAACCATCAATGGTAAAAGTAAAATAATGAATGTAAGGACTTATTTTAGTAAGCTTTTCTGCAAAAGAAATTTTGATTCTTGAATACTCGTACCTTGATTCCCTAAAGCTAGCATGCTCTTGGAGTCTTTTCTTAGTCGGGTAAGTCTTGTTGAGTACTCTCGTACTCAGGGTTTGTTAAACCCCTTGTTGCAGGTGCGGTTCATGAACAAGTCTGCTTTGAGCCTTGTTGCATGACCGTTGTGGCTGAAGAAAGTGACGACGAGTAGACTGTGTGGCCTCTGGGCAAGGCACTTCGTTTGTGTGATTGTAATAAAGTTACTACTGATACTTCCCTACTACCGATTTGTAATAATGTTACATAAGATTTGGAGTTTGAAAAATGTGGTTTGTAAAAGTTATTGTAAGACTTCCGCTACTTTACTCTGATGGTATTTTGAATAAACTGTTGTAATATTGCAATACTCCTGTGATTAGATCCTGTTCGGAGGAAAGCAGACATTTAAAGTTATGAGGAACATAAGTACGGTTGTCAGAGGTCATTATGACGATGACAAGTACATGTGGGCCATCATAATTAGGAGGTTCTGTGACATCGTGGCCGGCCTCGGGGCCAATGCTCCATGGTGTGAAGATTGCGTTGGGCCATTGTCACTAGGCCGAGGCCTGCTGGGCTTGCTGGTCTGGCTTGGCAGCCCACGTCATGAGGTGCCCGGGGTATGACCCTGACAAAACCGTTCAACTTACCCCACTCCCCCCTCCCCCCCTAAAATCGCTGAAACATGATTTGGCTGAGTTGGCGCTGACATGGCAAAAAAGAGCAGTTTTATGAGACACATGGCAGTGGGTCCACATCTCAGAGCTACGTCACCTCTACCTTCCTTGCTTAGGGGCCTTGTGCGTCTCGGCAACGGGCCTGGACCTTCTGGGCTATCTGGTTGTTTACGGTCCAATCTTATATAATGGACGGCCCCTCCCGACTAGTGATGGCCAAATGGGCTAGGCCATATGGCTGGTCCGTGGCCCGCTAAAAAGGACGGCCCGAGCCTAGCACGGGTGGCGTGCCGTGCCTAGGCCGAGACCGTGGCACGCCACGGCTCCCCTAACGGCACGCGTAGCCCGTGGGCGGCCCAGGCACGGCACGACCCGTAACCTAGCCCCATAGCCTTATACGATGAGCAGAGACCACGCGCTGAAATGACGATCCGTCGGTCCGTCCGACTTTCTTGTACACATGGAACAGTGCACCGAACATTCGGAACCTGGGCCTTGTTCTCTTTCCTTCCAAATTCTAAGTTTTTTCACTCTCTCTATCACATCAATTTTTGGACGTATGTATGGAGCATTAAATGTTGGTAAAATAAATAACTAATTGTACATATTAGTTGTAAATCAAGAGACGAATCTTTTGAGCCTAATTAGTTCATGATTTGACACTAATTATCAAATACAAACGAAAGTGCTACAGTAGCCAAAGTTGAAAATTTTTGAAATCTAAACAAGACCCTGGTCACCGTTTCCTCCCGCGCTGCGTGGCCGCATAACAGGTCGACAGCGCACCACGTCCTCCGTCCGCTTGGTCGACACAACGCACCTACTAGCTCTTGCTGCCATTTATTGGCCACGGACAAAGGGGTGCGAGCATGCGGCCCATTCCCGGGAGAGCTCTCGATATAGCGAGTAGTATTTCCATCTTCTTGAAAAAAAAAGGTTTAAGCAAAAAAACACATGACGTTAACCTACCTGTAGCGTCAGATAAGCTCTTGCTCTTCTAAAAAGTCCGAGGTCGATTTGGACGCGTGCATGCCCTGCTTGCGCCGAACCGCACGAGCTTGTCGCGACGCGCCGCCAGCAGATCGCTGCCGTTATCAGAGATGGGACCTGGGAGGCGGGGAGCTTGGATATGATGAGCACATGGGGTCGTCCGTCTCCCCCATCTTGCACAGCACACACAGCCCATGATGGGTGGCGAGCGAGATTAAGCGTAAACAGTGTGTGATGTCCCCACCAGGATGACGGGATTCACGCTAATCGCCTAATCCCCGACTGCTATCTCTATCGCTGGTGGTATCTGCTGATCTGCCCTCATCGCACCCCATGATTGCTGCTCCTCATGTAGTAATCCCTTTGTCTAGAAAAGAATACAATTATGAGTTGCTAGCTAGCAAAAGTGGTTTACATTTGACTAATATTTTAGTGAATATTATTCACATTTATGGCTTCAAAATAATTTATTATAAAAATACATTTTGTAACTAATCTAATGATATTTATTTGACATCATCAATATTGATACTTTTTTTATCTATAAGGTCAATTTCAATGGGAGTTTCATAGAGTTTCATGAACATTAAATCCGCTGACATGGCACTGCATTGATGAAGAGAGAGATGATGAAAGTTTTATGGGGTAGAGAGAGTTTCATGGGGATGAAATTCTTCTGCACTGTTTTTAAAATATTGGTGTGTTGAAAACTGAGCCATGAAACCTCCACTGAGACTGGCCTAATTGATCGAACTTACGATACTATACCGTGACATTGTACTAGAATTGCATTCTTTCTTGGACAGAGGGAGTACGTCCAACCATAGCCCTGCACCGGTGGGCCCCACGCCTCTCGTTCCATATCATGATCCCGCACATTATTATCAGGAAGCCAAAACAGTGCCATTCCAAACCTACAACAACATTCCGTCTAATCCTTTTGAAATTCTATATGTGCGGTATTAAAAAGGTGGAGGTCGAAAAATGCGGTAAACTCGGCAGCGCAACCTTGCCAGGAGCGACGCCGGAGGCAGTGGCGGCGATCAGCGGGGGATGGGAGCGGCAGAGATATGACACTACGGAAGGGGAAGCGTCGAACGGGGGGAGATGACGGAAGCAATCTCAACCATTGGATCGGACATCGGACGACCCGTATTAAACGATGACGTGGTGGCAGAAGGAAACAAAAGTGGTATAAAAATAAGGATTATGGTAGATGCATGTGGAAGGGTTCGGAGGCAAGGAACACACCCCCACCGGAAAAAGAAGGCAAGAATATGATGGAACTTTTTTTTCCACGAACCAAGCATGTTCTGGTATCTTACGCATTAAAGTTTTAATGAAACGTTGTATGCTCGGTTTTTTCTCTTGAAATATTAAGAAAGCCTTGGATAGTCGCAAGATAAGTGGAGTAATCATTTGATTCAAAATGTGAGATTATAATTAGTAGATCATGTGCTAACATATATAAAATAAAGAATGCAACCCACAATTGTCCTTTCAACCTACATTAACGACATACGGAACATGTTCACAGGTTGGTCAAGTCTAGAAGCGCGATTTATTGGTCAATTCTAGAAGCATGATTTATCAAATGGTAAAGTTCATTTTCAACATTAATCTTGCACGCAAGTTCAATTTTCAACTCTGAAACCATGAAGCCACGTCTTCCAAATCTAGGAACCGGGTAAATTTGGTCCTCTAGCAGGTTTTAAAGGTTTTTTTCATTTTCAAATCATAATATTAGTTTAGTTCAATCTCTGAAAAATCATGCCTGATTTATTTTAAATTAGGAAAATATAAAACTAATACTTTTTTCTGGAAATGTTATGTCTGTTGGTGATCTATTCAGAGTAAATTTAAAACTTATTTATTTCTAGTGCTATTTTTTCTCACATGGCTACAAGCATGAAACGCTAAGAACATGAACAAGTAAGATCCAGATGACTCCAAATACACCACCAAAAGATACATGACAATTTTACAAAAAAATGTTGTTACTTTTGTATTTTTTCTGATCTAAAATAAATTAGCTATGGAATTTTAGAAATGAAACCCCATTCTTTATTATTTTTTAAAAAAAAGCAGACAACCACCTTCATAACCAGCTAGATCACCAAAATCATACAGTTTTCGACAGTCGGAGGACATCCTATACTCGATTTCGTAGTTGAGTGTTGAAAATCTTACTTTTTGTTTAGCTTCTAGGTTTGTTGACGCTCATCGTCACATGCACTGCTAAGATAAAAATTATTGGCTTGTATCCACGCGTAGTGGTTGAGTGAATGCATCAATTGAGAGATGGGGTGAACAGCGATAACAGGAGGACATATGTAGTGTTTCTTTCATAAATTGGGTCTATTTATGAAGATAAGATAAGAGTATATATTCGTAGTAAAAAAAATACTACAATTGATCGACGTCTTCAGCTTCTGTGGACATGTTTGGTTGATTGTATAAGGTGGAGCCAGACTTATCAGATGCAGTTTTCAGTTGTTTGATTGCCTGGACAAAAGCCCGAGCCTATGTTGTGGGATGCAAAAGAGCTCCCGAGAAACAAGTTTCATTTTCATTTCTCACGGCCCTGGCTCGTTGGATGCGAGGTGCCTCCCACGTAACGATGTGATTAGCTCATATTAGTATATATTAAGAAATTTAGTGTATTTAAGAGCTAACTAAAACTTAATAAGGAAAATTAAGACTACCAAAACACACTTATATATAATAAATCTAATAACTATTTTTGTCGTACATTTTATCTCATGCGACATATCAAACGCCGTATCTACTAAGCCAGGATGCCTAATTATGAGTAACCAAACAAAGCGTCTTTGTATGTGTTCGATCTGGCTTAACTGAATCTGGCTGAGCTCACGCGAGCCAGGCTAGATGATAAGATGATATTCCCTCCATCCACGAAAGAATGTAATTCTTATATTTCGAGAAATCAAACAGTTTCATTTTTAACTAAAATTATATGAAAATATACTAACACTCACGAGACAAAATAAGTATTATTAAATTAGTTCTAGAATATATTTTATAATAAATTTATTTTGATACATAAATACTAATACTATTTACTATATGCTTGGTTAAAGTTGAACTAGTTTTACCGACACGTTTTCCATAATTGCATTCTTTTCTGGACAGATGGAGCACAAGTAACAAACAGGCCCATATAACTCTATATGGCTATACCATGTCGATGTTGATGTGAAATTTGAACATCTTTCCTGGTTTTTCCCTCCCCAGGGAGGTCCTTTTCAAGCGAAAACCCACGATTACAGCAGGGATGAAAAAGAAAAGTAGCCCTTGTTTAGATTGAAGATTTTTTCAACCTGATGAATAGTACCACTTTCGTCTTATTTGACAAATATTGTCCAATCGTAGACCAACTAGGCTCAAAAGATTCATCTTGTGATTTTGAACTAAACTGTGTAATTAGATTTTTTTTACCTACATTTAGTACTCTATGCAAGCGGCTAAAAATTGATGTGATGGAGAAAGAGTGAAAAAACTTGGAATTTTGAGGTGATCTAAACATGGGCCTAGATAAAAATTCCAAAAGAAGAACTCCTGCAGAAGAGGGCGGCAGCAGCTACGGCCCCCCGCCTTCCTCGGTGTCCTCCCCTTCCGTCCTCAACGAAGCGCCTCGTCTCCCCGCGCCCCCGGCCCACTCCCGCCGCCCCCCCCGCAACCAACGGCATTACACAGGTCACGCCTGGGCGCACGGCGGGGACGCGCGGCCGCGCGGGAGGGCGGGGGCGACGCGCGCGCGCACCAGCCGTTCCGCCGGGAACTCCCGCTCTGGCACGATCGTCGCCGTGCGACAGGCTGGTGGCCAAACGCGCGCGCGATAGCCCAGGGAAGGAGGAGGAGGAGGAGGAGGAAGGTGCAAGCCGGCTGCGGGATTCACCATGACCAATAACTTCCTCACGACGATAAAGAGCCTGAAGTTGATCGAGGGTTGCAAGGCCGCTCAATTATACGCCTTAAGCTCCGTCGGAGCCTCCACGTCCGGCTCGGCGGATGCCGGCGGGAGCAGCATCGGCAAGCCCCATCCCCCGCCTCCTCCAAAGACCATCTCGATGCGGTCCGGATCGCTCTACTACCCGCACACGACGCCGTCCACGTCGGGGGCCTTCGTGCCAGAGCCGCACCTGCCGTGCGGCCTCCCGGTGGCCGACGCGCTCGAGCCGGCCCTGGACGCGTGCCTGCGACCCGTCGACCACGTCGGGGCGCTCGCCGCGTCGTACAGGCGGGTCTCGGCAGCCACGGCGGGGGGCGACGACGACCTTTGCGACGCGTACCTGGAGCAGCACGCGCTGTTCCAGTCGATCGGCGATGCGCGGCTGATCCGGCGGGCGCTGCGGGTCGCGCGCGTCCACGCGGACAACCCGCACCGGCGCGCCGTGCTCGCCGCGTGGCTCCGGTACGAGCGCCGCGAGGACGAGCTCGACCCGGCGCCGCCGCCGCTCGCGCCCTGCACCGCGACGACACCGCTGCTCGAGTGCCCCCGCGCCGCGGTCTTCGCCAGCGTGTCCCACAGCGTGGACCCGGTCTGCCCGTGCCGCCGCCCGCCGCCTCCTCCGGTCACCCCTCCACCGCACCGCATCAGGCGCAACACGTCGGGCGCCGCCTCTGAAATGAGCGAGGAGGAGGAGGAGCCGGAGACCAATGACCTGTGGTTCATCATCGGCGAGGAGGAGGTGGCGTGCGAGCGCTCGTGCATTGCGGCGCTCTCAAAGCCGCTCAACACGCTCCTCTACGGCGGGTTCACCGAGGCGCACCGCGACCGGATCGACTTCTCCCGCGACGGCATCACGCCGCGCGGCATGCGCGCAGTCTCCGCCTACAGCCGCCACGGCCGCGTGGACGACTTCCCGCCCGACATCATCTCCCAGCTCCTCGCATTCGCCAACAAGTTCTGCTGCGAGGACCTGAAGGCAGCCTGCGACAACCAGCTCGCAGCCATGGTGCGGGGCCTCGACAACGCCCGATCCCTCATCGACATCGGCCTCGAGGAGGCCTCCCACCTCCTCGTCGCCTCCTGCCTCCAGGCGTTCCTGCGGGAGCTGCCCAAGTCGCTCACCTACCCGGACATCGCGCGCCTGCTCTGCAGCCCAGAGGGGCGAGAGCGCCTTGACATTTCCGGTAACGCGTCCTTCGCGCTCTACTACTTCCTCTCTTACGTCGCCATGGAGCAGGACATGAGGTCGAACACCACGGTGATGCTGTTGGAGAGGCTGAATGAATTCGCGGAGCAGCCATGGCAGAAGCAGCTGGCGCTACACCAGCTCGGGTGCGTGATGTTGCAGCGCGGCGAGTTTGAGGAGGCGCAGGAGTGGTTTGAGGCCGCCGTTGCCGAGGGCCATGTCTACTCGCTCGCCGGAGAGGCACGTGCCAAGTACAAGCGCGGGCACAAGTACGCAGCGTACAAGCTAATGAACAGTGTCGTCGGCGACTGCGACGAACCCGCCGGGTGGATGTACCAAGAGCGCTCCCTGTACTGTGTCGGCAAGGAGAAGCTGGCTGATCTGCAGGCGGCGACGGAGCTGGACCCGACGATGACATTCCCGTACAAATATCGTGCCTGCGCATTGTTAGAGGAGGACAATGCTGAGTCCGCGATCGCAGAGATCAGCAAGGTCGTCGGCTTCAAGATGGTGACCGATTGCCTGGAGCTCCGGGCGTGGTTCTACCTTGCGCTTGAGCAATGCGAGTTGGCTGTGCAGGATGTCAGGGCGATATTGACGTTGGATCCAACTTACATGATGTTCCATGGGAGAATGCACGGGGAACAGCTGATTGAGCTCCTCCGGGGACAGGTGCAGCAGTGGGATATGGCAGACTGCTGGATGCAGCTGTACGATCGGTGGTCGGCGGTGGATGACATCGGCTCTCTGGCGGTTGTCCAGCAGATGCTCGCCAGGGAACCCGGAAACAGCAGCTTGCGGTTTCGACAGTCACTTCTCCTGCTAAGGTACATCTGCATCTACTACTCTCTCTCCGTTCATGTGCTGAGATCTGAGAACAAATCCTTTTTCAAACTTCTGGTTCATATGACATGTTTGGTAAATCAAAAACTGGATGGAGGGCCAATATTTAGCCTATTTTACATTGTTCATTAGCTTGCTTCACAGAGGCTGGATTTGGTTGGACAGATCTCCTTGCACCACTTTTCATCCTCGATTAGCCTTGTCCATGGGATAATTTCATACATGGCTAATATTAGTGCTATTTTAAACTAAGGACATGTTTGATCCATCAGTAGCTAATATTAGCTGGCTAATTGTTAGCTAGGCGTTGTTTGGATCCTGTAGCTAAATGGTAAATGCATTATTGCTTTGTCTATAATACCCGTTCTTTTTTTTAATTACCTATTAGGAATACACGTCGAATAGAGGTAGTGGGAGAGCAAAATACAATCTTTTAGCTTCTATCAGCTACTCTCTCCGTCCAAAAAAGAGAGTCGTTTTTGTTATGAATCTGGACATTAACGAAAACGACACTCTTTTGAGGATGGAAGAAGTAAGTTGGAATAGCTAGCGAAATAGTTGTTAGCTGAATGTCCAGCTCACAATTAGTTGACCTATTAGCCGGGTTCATTTGGACCCACTCCGGCTAATCTTTAGCAACTAACTATAGTTGATTGGATGGCCTAAGCAAACCAGGGACTTTGAACTAACTATAGTTGTTCTGCATATTGGATGAAAAAATTGAAACAACTTTGGGCAGCAAACCTCTAGTAAATGCCACAATTATGAATCCCATGTAAAGTCGGGAGAAAAAGAAGAGAACAAGGAGGAGGTTTATTTGTTACCCACTCCATCTCAGATTATAAGTCACTTCTAGTTTTTAGGAGAGTCAAAACAATCTCAAGATTGACCAAATTTATATAATAGAATAATAATATTTATGATACTAAATAAGTATCGTTAGATTCTTCATTAATTATATTTTTATATTATACCTATTTGATATCATAAATCTTTATAATTCTCTATAATTTTGGTCAAACTTGAGGTGTTTTGACTCTCCAAAAAAAGTTGTAATGACTTATAATTTGGAATATTATTAAGAGATTTAACATTTTTGTTGTCTCCTTGTATATTGTAGGCTAAATTGTCAGAAAGCTGCCATGCGTAGTTTGCGATATGCTCGGAACAGTTCACTCCATGAGCATGAGAGGCTTGTATATGAAGGTTGGATTCTGTATGACAGTGGACATCGGGATGAAGCATTAGCCAAGGCTGAGCAGTCGATTGGACTTCAAAGATCATTCGAAGCCTTCTTCCTCAAGGCGTATGCTTTAGGAGATTCTAGCCTTGACACAGAATCTTCGCTCTCCGTTGTACAGCTTCTAGAGCATGCTAACAGTTGTGCTTCTGACAACCTTCGGAAGGGACAAGTAAGAATCGTTCAAGACTCTCGACTTCTGCTAATTGTTTGTGCTCAAAGCTTACGGCATTTTTTTTAGGCATACAACAACATGGGGAGCATCTACGTGGACTGTGACATGCTGGATGAGGCTGCCGAGTGCTACGGCATAGCACTGAACATAAAGCACACACGGGCGCATCAGGGTCTAGCTCGAGTCCATTACTTGAAAAATAGGAAAAAGGTTGCATATGAGGAGATGACAAAGCTCGTGCAGATAGCTACCAACAGCGCGTCGGCGTATGAAAAACGGTCAGAATATGGCGAGCGCGACGCTGCGAGGAGCGACCTGAACACAGCGACGCTTCTTGATCCTACAAGGACTTATCCTTACAGATACAGAGCAGCTGGTGAGTCTACTACCACCTAACATACCACATGGGCCACTGTTCGAACTTTCGACTCCTAGAACATGTCTTAACTCTTAAGTAATATACAAGCTACACCTTGTCCAACAGTCTCTCCATCTCTTTTTTTACAAGACGTATAAAGTTTGATAAAATCTTTCAAGGTATACTTTGACCATTAATTTCTGTGATCAATATAGCATCAATTGTTACAAAAGCAGCATCTTTCTAAAATACGTGAAGTATGAATCTTTTGCATTAAACATACATATATTTTGACTAAGCAATATGGTCAATACGTTTTTTACTTTTCAGATTATAAACACAGCATTTTGAAATGGCAAATCCTTTGCATTAGGAATTTTCGATTTGACAAGGATACCTTTGACGAGCACAGTAATATTTGCATTTCTGTTTCATCCCCCAGTTTTGATGGACGAGGGCAAGGAGGAGGAGGCGATCGCGGAGCTGTCAGGAGCCGTAGCTTTCAAGCCAGACCTCCAGCTGCTCCACCTCCGCGCGGCTTTCTTCGACTCCATGGGCGACAGCGAGAGCGCCCTGCGGGACTGCGAGGCCGCGCTGTGCCTGGACCCGACCCACGGCGACACCCTGGAGCTGTACAGCAAAGCCTCCACCAAGGCCGACGAA
Organism: Saccharum hybrid cultivar R570; assembly: GCA_038087645.1. Classification (NCBI taxonomy): domain Eukaryota; kingdom Viridiplantae; phylum Streptophyta; class Magnoliopsida; order Poales; family Poaceae; genus Saccharum; species Saccharum hybrid cultivar. The sequence goes on along the minus strand of JAQSUU010000043.1, from coordinate 355,208 downwards.
CCCCAGAGCTAGCCGGCCGGCCGCCGCCCTCCTCGTCGTTGATTCAGCTGCGATTTTTGCGAGGCAGAATGATGAGACGATCTCTTCTCTACTCTCAAGGGGTGGAAGCAGACGGAGCACTGCAGATCAGTGAGGCAGGAGCACCAGAACATGCACATATCTCTAAGGAGTATATACAAAAGCCTTAGTTCTGTTACTGTTAGTTGGACTTGGGAGGCACCGCCGAGAGCGAGCACCGCAGGAGATTGAGCACGTGTTGTTTAAGGTAGACTGCGCAGGTGACAAAGAGAATCATGCATCAAAGGTTGCAGACGGCCAGCACCTCCAGAAGAAAGAGAGGAAGAGAAGGCTGAAGAAAGAACCAGGTCAGCAAGGTGTTCAAACCACCGGTATCGACGAATCTTCCTCTTTTTCTTCTTTTGTATGTATGCACTCGGAGGCACGACTGATTACAAATTCGAGTTTTTAAAGTAATGCAGCGAAAGCGAAGATTCTCTCTGCTTTATTTCTGCAACTGTAGTGGGTGTACTCTGTATTATGAGTTGTGGTTCCGTCGTGCCTCCGGCTAACGAGGCCATGACATTTGCTGCATTGCATTTCTCGGTTGCATTTTTTTTCTCTACAGTCAGCTCTACACGTTTGTTCGTGTTCACAACTACGCTTTGTTCTTTGGTTCGAAATGTGCACCCATGCCTTCTCTGATTCCCTTCTGGGACTGACTAAATTCTGTTAGTTTGTTAATAGGCCCAATGAGACCAACAGTTAGTTTCTAATCAGGCCCACGATACCAACAGTTATCTATAATCTGTCCCACAGGAAACGAGATGTGCTGCCATCAGTTTAGTCCCGTACTGCTGAGCCAGCAGTCATCTCCACCGGAGGCTCTTTGAAATAGCACCCGAGCCAGACTTTGCTGGCATGCAGCTGCGTGGTGAGCACAAAGCGAACTATTCTTTCGCCTTTTACTAAAGAATACCGTGTGCTCGCCACACAAAGCAGCATACACTAATTTTTGGAGGGATCTCTTCTCTGATGAGGGGGCCCACAAAACCAAAGTGAAAAACATTGTATTTATTTTCATTTTTGGGGCAAACCATAATTTTTGGAAGATTGGACCATAAAGATTTGTCATTTCAACCTCAGTTAACACTGCTGTTTATTTTCATTTTTGGGCTTACATTTGCCATAATTTTGGGAAGATTGAACCATAAGGATTCGCTATTACAACCTCAGTAGAATAAGGCAATACCAGTAGCAATTGCTCGACAAAAGAGCTATTGCAGCAAAAACAAGCCACACATGTGTCAAGGGCCTTAGTATCTAGGGTAGGAGGCCTACATAGATCGTAACCTCGGTCCGTCTTCTCCGATGAGGTTTTACCCCTCTTCCAAAAGCTTGAGATTTAGTAGAGAGGAGGAAGAAGATAACTGTGTTCTTTCTTGATTTTCTCGACAAACGCCGGTTACAAGGCTTAATAGCCTGCGTTGCAACAGAAAGGGAAACTAACCTCCTTCAATTTAGGATCTCCACTAATCTCTCCACTAATCTCTTTCTTATTCTAGCCACTAATTTCCCGGCTTTCCTCCTCAAGGGCCGGCGTGGCCCTGGCTGCTGCACGCTCTGCGGCGCGCCTCACGTCCCTTGCACGCCTCCGACGGGTATAGGGAGACCCCACATGACATCTCTCCCCCCCCCCCTCGACTCTCAGCTCGTCCTCGAGCTGGAACGACGGATGCTTGGCGATGAACTCGTCCCAGTCTTCCCAAGTGGAAGCAGAGGTCGGCCGCCCCTTCCAACGCACCAGCACCTCCTTGACGCCCCTGGCGAGGCGGAAGCGCACCACCCGTTCAGGTTCGGGCATCACCGCGCCATGTAGTAGCTCAGGCAGCTCCGGAGTCGATGTCGGCGGCGCGCCCACCCATTTCTTCAAGAGGCCCACATGGAACACATCATGAATCTTGGCCTGTGGTGGGAGGGCGAGGCGGACCGCAGCATCATTGATGATCTCGGTGACGCAGTAGGGCCCAAAGAACCTGGGCTGCAGCTTCCCCTTCGGCGCCAGGGACATGGATGCCACTGGCCGATTGCGGAGGCGCAGCAGGACCTAGTCCCCGACTTCATAGGGCACCGCCCGGTGGTTGTTGTCATAGAACCGCTTCTGTACGGCCTGAGCCTGCTCCAGGCGATGACGTACATCCTCCAGGAACACCGCTCGCTCGGCCATCGTCTTGGCCAAGGCTGGCACCCGTGTGTCCCCCGCCTCATAGGACCGGATGGATGGCGGTTGTCGACCGTACACCACATGGAAGGCGTGTCGCGGAGCGAAGACTAGTACGTCGTGTTGTACGTGTACTCCGCCCAGGGCAACCACCTGAGCCACTCGCGCGGGCGGTCACCGGTGAAGCAGCGGAGATACATGGCGATGACCTTGTTGGCCGCCTCCGACTGTCCATCGAACTGTGGGTGAAATGCCGACGTCATGTGAAGCTTGGCGCCCATGAGCCTCATCAGTTCTTGCCAGAATGTGGAGGTGAAGACGGCATCGCGATCAGAGACGATCGAATGCGGCATACCATGGAGGCGGACAATGTCAGAGAAGAACGCCTGTGCCACAGTCTCAGCGGAGTACGGGTGAGCCAGTGGAATAAAATGTGCGTACTTGCTGAAGCGATCCACTACGGTCAAGATGACCGACTTGCCGCGCACACGCGGGAGAGCTTCAATGAAGTCGAGGCCGATGTCTGTCCATACGGCCGTCGGGACCGACAAGGGCAGCAGCAACCCAGCCGGCAGGAGGTGCTCTGACTTGTTGCGCTGACAAGACGAGCATGCGCGGATGAACTCCTGCACCACGCGGCGCATGTCGGGGAAGTGGAAATCCCGGCGAATGCGATGGAGGGTGCGCTGCACGCCCTCGTGGGCGTCCTCATGGACAGCGGTCAGTATCTCCTGGAGGAGCGGTGACGCCGGCGGGATGTAGATGCGGCCGTCGTAGGTGAGCAGCCCATCGACAATGGCCCACGGAGCGCCGCGCGAGCCTCCTATCAGCTCGTCCGTGAGGGCAACCACCTCCGGATGGCCGGCCTGTTCCAGCCGCAGCCTGGCAATGTAGTCGAAGCGAGGCGCTGAAATGGCAAGCACCTTACTATCCGGCGTGTCGCGGCAAGACAGGGCGTCCGCAACCGCGTTCTGGGCGCCCGGCTTGTACTCGACGCTGAAATCAAACCCCAGCAGCTTGCCCACCCAGTGATGTTGGGGAATGGTAGCGAGCCGCTGGTCGAGGGGAAACTTCAAGCTGTAGTGGTCGGTGTGGATGATGAAACGACGTCCCCATAGGTATGGTCGCCAGTGACGGACGGCGTGGACGAGTCCGATGAGCTCCCACTCATATGCAGCGAGAGAGCGGTGCCGGGGCACCACGGGCCGGCTGAAGAAGGCGATGGGGTGGGCGTCCTGGATCAGCACCACCCCAAAGCCATGGGTCAACGCGTCGCACTCGACGATGAACGGCTTGGTGAAGTCGGGCAGCGCGAGTACCAGCGCCGATGTGACCGCTGCCTTGAGCGCCACAAACGCTGCAGTGGCCTCCGCCGTCCAGGAGAAGCCCTCCTTCTTGAGGAGCACCGTCAGGGGAGCCGCGATGACGCCGTAGTCGTGGACGAATTTGCGGTAGTAGCCCGCAAGGCCCAAGAAGCCCCTGACCGCCCGCGCGCGACCGGGGTTGTGGCCAGTCCCGGACCGCCTCCACCTTGGCGGGATCCATGGGCACGCCGGCCGCCGAGATGACGTGGCCCAGGTACGCCACCGATGGCACGGCAAATGCGCACTTGGACTGCTTGACGAAGAGTTGGTGCTGCTGCAGCACCGTCAACACCGCTCGGATATGGCGCAGGTGGTCGGCCCACGAGGAGCTGTATATTAAGATATCGTCAAAAAACATGAGAACAAAGCGACGGAGGAAGGGCCGGAGAACGTCGTTCATGAGAGCCTGGAACGTCGTTGGCACGTTGCATAGGCCGAATGGCATGACGAGGAACTCGTAGAGGCCGTCGTGGGTATGAAAAGCCATCTTGTGGATATCCGCCGTCTTCATGCGCACCTGATGGTACCCCGATCGCAGGTCCAATTTGGTGAAGAAGCGGGCGCCGTTGAGCTCGTCCAGTAGCTCATCGATGACGGGGATCGGGAAGGCGTCCTTGACGGTGAGCGCATTCAACGCCCTGTAGTCGACGTAGAACCGCCAGGATCCGTCCTGCTTCTTGACGAGGATGACCGGCGATGAGAACGCCGAGTCACTCCGGCAGACGATGCCTTGGCCCATCATCTCCGCGCACTGCCGCTCCAACTCGTCCTTGTGTGCCACCGGGTACCAGTAGGGACGCACAGCCACCGACGCTGCGCCCGGTTTGAGGACGATGGCGTGGTCACGAGCACGCACCGGTGGTAGCCCCGTCGGAGCAGCGAAGACATCTGCGAACGCGCCGAGCAGGCCGTCGAGGAGAGAGTCGCCCGCCGCGGTCACTGCGAGGCGTGGTGCCCGGACTGTCGCCACGTCGGTCCAGCAGACCGCCCGGCCTTGGCGTGTGAACGACATGGTACGCGCCGTGAAGTCCCACACAATCCGGCCTAGGGTGACGAGCCACTACGTCCCCAGGACCAGATCGTAGCTGGCGAGAGGCATGACGAAGAGATCCACAAGGAACTTCTCGCCTGCGATGATGATTGGCGCCTGCCGAATGACCCCGGGGTAGAGGATGCACTCCCCGTTGGCCACTATGGCAGTCAGACGTGGACGAGGCTGGATGACCAGTCCCGTGCGACGCGCAGCTTCCTCCCCAATGAAGTTGTGGGTGGATCCCGTGTCCACGAGAGCCACCAGCATCGCGGCGCCCAGGTCCACCCGGACTTGCATGGTGTCGCAGCTCGGAACGCCCGCCACTGCCTGCAAAGAGAAAACTAGAGCCGCGGCTTCAGGGTTAGACTCTGCAGCGGCTGCCTCCTCCTCGTCGGTGATCGTGACGCCGTCGACGAAAAAGATGCGGCGACAGACCCGGTTGTGGTCCCGGGAGTACTTCTCGTTGCAGTTGTAGCAGAGCCCGAGGCGACGCCGTTCCGCTTGCTCTTCAGTAGATAGCCGTTTGATCGACTGGTTTTTGACCCGTGCTGGTGCCGCCCCGATGGCAGGAGCAGGAAGCGCCGACCGCGCCGGTGGAGCCGGTAGTGCCAGCGGCGGCGGACCGGGGGCAGGCAGGGCACGGGGGCCGCCCCGGCCCGGCGCAGCTGCGGGTGCGGATGCCAGGCGCTCCCGTTCCATGACCTCCACTTCCCGCGCCAAACTCATGGCCACTGCTAGGGTTTGGGGGTTGTGGAGGCGGACTTGGTTGCTGATCGGAGGAAGCAGCCCTCCGGTGAAGAGTTGAACCCGCTGGGCCTCCTCCAACGGACTAGCGCAGGGCAGGAGCGCCTGGAAACGATCCTGGTACTCCTCGACCGTGCCGGTGCGCCGACATTCGGCGAGCTCGAACAACGGCGCTGATCGCAGCGGCGGCCCGTAGCGGAGGTGGAGGAGATCCTTGAAGCGGCGCCACGTCGGAACGCCTTCGTCTTCCTGAACCTGCATGTACCAGAGTTGGGCCTTGTCCTCCAAATTGTAGGAGGCCATCCACACCTTTTCCTCCTCCAGGATCCTCTGTTGGTGGAAGTACGACTCGCAGCGATTGACGAAGACGAGCGGGTCGGACTTGCCGTCGTAGCGGGGGAAGTCCATCTTCTGGAAACGAGGTGGTCGATCGGTGTGGTGTTGACCGTCGAGGCCACCGCCCGGCACCGAGGCGCCCGAGGACGACAACTTGTCTTTCTTCATCGTGTCAATGTCGGTTTGGAGGGTATTGATCTTGCCGGTGAGACCCTCGATCAATTTGGCGAGGTCGGCGATCGTTGGTTCGGCCATGGCGCTGGACTGGGATGCAGCAGAGGTGGGGGATGAAGGTGGGTTGGCGGCAGTGATGGCTGCTGGATGGTTGGTGGCGGCAGAAGAAACGGCGGCTGAAGTAGCGGATGAACTGGAAGAGTCGGATCGACGTGACCGTGATACCAGGTTATCAAGGGCCTTAGTATCTAGGGTAGGAGGCCCTCGGCTACGTAGATCGTAACCTCGGTCCGTCTTCTCCGGTGAGGTTTTACCCCTCTTCCGAAGGCTTGAGATTTAGTAGAGAGGAGGAAGAAGATAACTGTGTTCTTTCTTGATTTTCTCGACAAACGCCGGTTACAAGGCTTAATAGCCTGCGTTGCAACAGAAAGGGAAACTAACCTCCTTCAATTTAGGATCTCCACTAATCTCTCCACTAATCTCTTTCTTATTCTAGCCACTAATTTCCCGGCTTTCCTCCTCAAGGGCCGGCGTGGCCCTGGCTGCTGCACGCTCTGCGGCGCGCCTCACGTCCCTTGCACGCCTCCGACGGGTATAGGGAGACCCCACATGACAACATGCTTTCTATTGCTCACTTGGCTAGAATGCCTGCATATCAGTATGTTGTAATGTTAACCTTCCTGACATGTACAAGTACAATACCACTCCCTATATGCAATTTTGCACACAACAAATTCTCAACTTCTTCTACCTAATCACCAATTCCACAAACAAGATTAGCAGCAGCCAATAGCTCAAAGAATTCTCGGTCACACTAGGAGAAACAATATCATCTGGCATGCGTCCAAACTCAGCTCTCATAAGACGTGATCTCAAGCTCAGCCCACCAGAGCGGTGACACCTTCGGAGTCGCCCCATCAGGCCCCAACGCGGTGATCTCTCTCATCCGAGCTGCAACCTCTTTCATCTGCGGTCTCTTCTTTGGATCCCGATCAATGCAGGATCTTACAACGTCACAAAGGGCACGTGCAGTGTCTTTGGGGAAGAAACCGATGCTAGAGTCAATCAGCTCCTCAAGACGCATCTCACCTTCAAAATAGGGAGACGCCCAGTTTTCCAGTGGTCCATCATCCTCAGAACAAGGAACTCTTCCGGTCAATATCTCCAGCAACACCATGCCGTACTTGCGCACAATGTTCTCAGGGTTTGGGGAGAAAGCCAGTTCATTGTTGGTAGAATTATGTGCCTTTGCATCATTCCAAAATTCAAGATCTGAGACTTTTGCAGCGAAGTCATCAGTAAGGTATACTGTAGTTGAGTCAAAGTTCCTCAGCACAACTGGTGTTTTCAGCTGATGCATGTGCTCAAGACAATAAGCAATGCCCATGGATATCCTGAGCCGTGCCATCCAGTCAAGCTTCTCTGCTTCCCTGACTGCAGTGAAATCAGGAATGCATTGTCAAACTTTGATCAACAATACAGAAGTCATAGTGACAAAAATTGTACACAGTGAAGAGAACAGTTTTGTGACAGATGAAACTGAGAAACTCATGACAGCAATGCGCTTACCATGGAGATGCTCAAAAAGTGTCCCATTTGGAGCATATTCAAATACCATCACCCTGGTAAAGGGATGCTCTTCCTCACAGTAGCCAAGCAAGTTCATAAAATTCTTGTGACTTACTTTGGACAAGCTTGTGATCTGAAACCATTATTATTTTCATCGATTAAAGTTAAGCAAGTTGTATCTAAGCAGACTGAAGATAACTGTACAATACCTTTTTCCTGTACTGTGATTCATTTTCTTTCGACCAATCCTTTGCAGATGTTACCAAGCTTGAGGCCACTGCAATTTCAACTCCACTAGATAAAGTTCCCTTGTACAGCATGCAGGTAGAGGTAGAGCCAATTATATTGCTGAAATCCTCGCATGCCGTTTCCAACTCTGATCGTTTCAGCAAAGGTACACCTAGAAATATGATTACAGCATTGTGATATAAAACTGGAACAGTACCACATATATGGTATATACATAGCTAGGAAAAAACCATACCAGTTACAAAAGCTTTCTGCAATTGTCCACTTAGACCTGTCGCCCATGGCCTCACAGTTCCCATTTTCTTAGCTCGGAAGCAGAGAATACTAGCTGCTGATACCAAAAGGAAAACGGCAATCCCTGCTGCAACTAAACCATAGGTTGTCCAGGAATGTTTATGGCGAGAATGAGGTGGAGTATCAACTATAGGATCATTTTCATCTTGCCTAGGCCCAGGCCTAACCAAATGTGGAGGGGCTACGGATGGATGATGATTTGAAGTTGATTGGCGTGGCATTGATCGTGAACTATGTGGTGATGGAGATGGTGAACCTTCTGGTGGCGACATGGATGGTGAGGGTGCTGGAGCAGACGCTGGTGCTGGTGCTGGTGTTGGAGCTCTTCTATGAGATCTGCTCTTGTGCGTTAGAGTCCGTGCATGTGGGAGATGAAATAGGCCATCTTCGTTTCTGTCTCCAATCTGCAGCAGTCTCCTGGAATTCCTACAGAAGGATTAGTCATATTAGCATGCCAAGAAGACACATTTTCTATAGATGGAAGTATGAAAAATAATTCTCTTGATTTTTTTTATTCACGCTCAAATATTTTTTTATTTTCTGAACGGACAATTAAGTTTCAGAACTTTTTTTTTTTGCGAAAAAATTAAGTTTCAGAATTGAAGTTGAAATTTTTTTTTTTGGACCTAGCCATCCTTCACTATATGGCTTTTACTCCAAAGCTTTACTGCTGGATCCAGTACAAAGAGAAGCATGACAAGAGTTAAAAAGATTCAAATACCCGGTGGCTGATTCTGATACCAGTTCAACCCAGAGCCTGACAGGCAACTCTTTAAAAGTTCAAGAAACCAAATTCACAACTTTTTTTTCCATTTGCCAGCCCATGTGTGACACGAGGCCAAAACCAAAAGTATCCAAGCCTCCAATTCCAGTCCCAAGAATAACATTCACCGAGTATCAAAAAAGAACTGTACCCATTTCTAGCAAGTAATAAACATACTTTTCAGAGTACAACAATTAACAAGTAACAAAATGAAGATGTAATTCTAAGAATCTGAGAACACTAACCTAAAACTAAACGAAGCTCCATTGCTCTCCGCACGAACTCCGAAGCTTCCAATCCCTGCTGCAAAGCAGGGAGGCGGCAGAACACCATAAGCCCAAATGCACACCCAATTACTCTGACGAAATCCAAAGCTCAAGGAGAAGAAACACACCTGAGCTCCCGAGCGGCCAAGTAGCGGCAACCAAGAAGAACACATGGAGCGGCAGCCTCGGTGGCCGCCGCCGCCGTTCCATTACTCACACACTCGACCGCAGCTCGGCACAGCAAGTGTGGCACGGGCTGGAGGGGGAGCCCGAGGAGGCGCAGGTTTAGGAGGCTGTCACTGGAGGAGAGGAGGGGATGCGTTTGGGAGGGAACGCGGCAGTCGGCTGGGGCTTTGGAGAAGGGCGGTGGAGACGGCAAAAGTAGCAGCCGGAGGCGGAGGGTGGTGTGGTCTGGTGGGGCGGGAGAGGAGAAGGAAAGGAGGCGGCACGAAGGCGACCACACAACTAAAGGACTTTCAGAGTTCTTTTTATTTTTTAATTAAGAAAATGTTTTGGGGGTTGTTGTAATCATTTCGCAGATATGAATCCCAGGTTAATCTAGCTACCCAATCATTTAGTAACGACATGTCTCTGCATTAGGTTTTGAAGACTTGCCACGCCGTAGATTAATGGAACAGTTGCTCAATCTTTGACACAATAAGATCCCCACCTTGACGACAACATTATAAATTTTATTTGGTTTCAAAAGGATAACGGTGTTTGAATCCGCAGTCACATCGGTTGGTTAGAGCATTTTCCTAAAATTTAGTTTCCAAAACCATTAAGTTTAACAAGTCACCAAAAAAATTGGGAGCACAATATTAGGTTCTCTGACCATTTCTAAAATCTTATTCTTAAAAAATCGGTCCTACATGAAGGTTTGTTTGACGTTAGCTTGGTTTTCTCGTGTATGGATCACGACTTTCGTCCCGCGGCCTCGCCATGACCACAACCACTCTTAGGCACGTCCCAGGCTCCCAGCTAGCTAGGCAAAGCCAAGCAGTAGCCACAGCCAACCAAAACTGGTGGCTAGGGGTGAGGCCTGACTAGAGCATGCCAAAAGAGGGTAGATTTTCTTTCTTGGCACCAGAAGGAAGAAATGTCGGAAGAAGTCATGCCAATGCTATACATATCTTTCCGTGTGTCTCGATAGATTTTCTTAAGTGCGGAAATGTTGCGACTCAGCATAAGAAGTTGTTTTTTTTTGGAAGAACTAGCAGGAGCCCTGCTATATCATATAAGAACTAGCAGGAGCATAAGAAGTTGTTGGAGAGAGTTTTTTTAATCCTGCCAAAAAAATAAGATTGAGAATGAGTTCTGGAAACTCTTGGGATGCTCTTACATCTCATCACATCCTAGTAGCCTCTGGATGTTCCTAGTTTCATGCTACGTCTTTTATTCTTGGTAGTCACACTCACACACTGCAGCAAGTGCTTTGTGCTGCGTTTTTTTTGGTCAGAAACTAAGTTTGTCACCACTAAATGAGCCAAATTTGTTCAAATAAAATGGCGGTCATATTTTTTTTAAAGATGGTTTTATAACACATAGGGTATGCGAATAAAGAAATAGTATGTTATGACGTTAAATCAAAAGCACGCCTAAAAGATTTTGGGTGTATGTAATAAGCTGTGATAACATGACAAGGCTTTATGTCCTGGCAAATCTATCTGCCGTGCACGGTGCACCACCCTTCCTGAGTTCCGAGGTCTACAAGACCCATCTGCGTGGATGTCTGACGTGCCTGTCGAGAATGGAGGCTATGCGGTCGTGCTTTTTCCAGCAAGCAACGCACGGGATGCCGCCATCGCCATAAACCCCCAGTCCCTCACCCCTGATCGCAGATGAGGGGGACGCCTCACCCAGTTGACCGCGACCGGGAAACCGCCCCAGCAGCAGAGCCAAGTTCGACGGAAACAGGCCACGATCAACCGAGGATCCACCGTCCACGTGACACGACAAGCGAGCGAGCACTAGTAGGCTTGGGCTTGGCCGCTAATCAATTCGCAGTCAACGGCAATCTCGATCAGACGGGCACAGGGATAGGGGATTGAAGTTGAACCAAACAAAAGGGCGTCACGTTCGTGATCCCCTAGTGTGATCGAATCGTAGGCTAGCTCACGTTCTTCTCGACCGTTGCGGCCGATCACGAACGCCTGCCTTGGGCGATCCAAGCGATCTGCCGATCTATCTAGAAGGATACAATACAGACGTCTATTTGGAAGCAGCGCGTGCAACAGGATTTACGAGAACCGTTGCGTCCAGCGGCGACCTGATTCCCAAGCAGCCGTGCAGGTGGTGAGGTGCCGGGTCGTTTCCGCCGCTGGGCGTCGCCTTTCACCAGAGAGCAGAGAGCCAGGTGGTGGAGCCGCGCGGCCGTGCGGCGACAGGAAGTGACGGTGGAGGGTGTGGCGACGGGGACGCGCAACCGTGCCGTGCGACAGGGACACAGGGACAGCCCTGCCTCGTCTCATCTGGTTGGCCTCGGTCGGTCGGTGGCTTCTGCAGTACTGCTCCTTGATCATGACGAGAAGTAGCAGTGCTCCTGCATCTTCCTGGGAGTTCAGTTGTCTCGGATGATTAGCGCCTGCCAGCTGCACAGACTGGGGGCTGTTTGCCTGTTTGGTTCCATTATTAATATTAGGAGAACTGATAGATATTCTTGTCAGGTTTGGTAGGCAGCTAAGGACTTGTTTAGCTGAGGAGGTGAAAATTTTTAGGTGTTAGATGGGTTGTGTCGAAAGGATGTTGGGAGAGATTTTTGGATACTAATAAAAAAACAAATTACAGAACCCATCAGGAAACTACGAGACGAATCTAATGATACTAATTAATCTGCCATTACCACATGTGGGTTAATGTAGCACTTACGGCTTTTCATAGAATAATTAGGCTTAAAAGATTTGTCTCGCGATTTCTTCGAAAACTGTGCGATTAGTTTTTTTCGTCTATATTTAGTACTTCATGCATGTGTCCAAACATGCTCTTTTACTATAGAAAGCATTTTTTTTTTTTGAAAACTACACAAGGCCTAAGCCAGCCTGATTGCCTGCTGTCTCATTCCATCACGAATAACCGGTGTACGGCACGGCCTATGACGAGTGAGTAAACGCGCAGGCGAATCTGAGACCCTCCACTGCACTGCAGTCGTCTGCAGCTGCGGCGCGCAGGAAGTCGTGAGGTGCATGTTGCTGCCTGCCTCCTTGGCGGTGACGAACGCTCGCTGGGTCCCCAAGACATCGCCGCCCGATTTGTTTATTGTTCACCACACCTACGTATCTACGATCACGATCGGATACGTGTGGCAACGACGACTTTCCGGAGGTTTAGGATATTGCCGTGCTAGCTGCCGGTGCCCGGTGACGGGTGAGGAGGGGCGGCGTCTGGTGGTTGAGCGCTACCGCGTCCGTAGTAGTAGTGGCGAGTTGCTGCTTTGGCTAGTGGAGCGGAATGCAGCGGCGGAGACGGGGGAACGGTTATGCATCATCGCCATCGCCCGGTGACTTGGAGTGTAAAACACGGGCCATCCTGATCCATGATCCCTGCATGTGCCGTCGCGGACTCGTCGTGATGGAGGGGAGGGATGGGCCGTGGTGCTTCGAGTGGTGGAGTGAGGCGCAAGCCAGCGACAGGCGTCGGTTGCGCGTGCCGGGCTGCCGGCGTGCGCTTCGCTCGCTCCTGGAGTCCTGGTCCTGAACTCCCACTGAGACAGAGGCATGTGCCGGAGGGCGGAGGCAATCAGATGACGCTGGGGTGACCCTGCCGGCCCACGCGCCGCCCACGGGACACGGACACCTCCGTCGCCACTGCCCAGCCCCCCCAGCCCTCTCCTACGCGTGGAATGGGCTGAAATGAGTCCCAGTGAACATGGGTACCGTCAGCTTACAGTTTACTTCACCGCTGCGCACCGACGCACCTGCTGGCCTGGACTCACCAAGACGCCTTAAGGTGACACTCGAGAGTCCCAACGGTGACAGCGTTGTATCAATTTGACTCCCTACTCATTCAGAGAACTGTGTTGCCAGCAAGGCACGCCGAAAAGGAAAGGATTGGAATTGACGTGTATCAGGATCATATACTCCAATATGGCATGTCAATGATTGACAATGGCTGAAATTACTGTCTGAGATTGACAACTGCAGTGAGGTGCAGCGTAAATAGAACTCTGAAGCTATGAAGCATTCATTCATCAAAATATCCAGATCACATTGCACACCGGCAAATATTTGGCATGCAACAGCAGGGACCCAAACACCCGTACAGAACCGTAAGGAGAATAGGAGATGCACTACAAGCAACTCCAGCTGTGGTCACTTCGCTACCGATTTTTAATAACAAGAGTGAAAATATTAACAGAACTTATCAATCTACTCAAATCTCTTTTTCACGGGGACTTTTTCCTCCCATTCATCATCTCTTTTCACAGTGCAACCTACCGGAAGTAAATGGAGATAAGAGGGATGTCGACATCGTTCCCGTTGTCATCCTCACAAGCAACGACGACATCCAGATGCTTCCTGTATTCTGGAGTGTCCACCTTTGCCACCTCCTTGGCAACATCTGCGATCTTCCTGCTCAGTCGATCCTTGTGCCTTGGGAACATTGTGTTGTAGAGCAACGATGTGCCGCAGGAGACACTGTATGCACTCAGGCCCTTGTCGCTTAACCACTTCAGGAGCTCTGCAACTGTGATGTCTCCCTTGATAGACCACCGATCCCATACGGTCCACCTCATATCTCGATGCTTGATCACAGTCGGGGGGAGAGGTTCAGATATGGTGAGCATCGGTAGGGCCAGGTTAGCAAATGTATTGTGGTAGTCTTCAATTGGGTGCCCCCTGGCCAGAACCTTGTAAAGCTCAAGGCACACAAGTCCTGTGGCCATGGCAGTTGAAGTTGCAATGGCTGGGATGATCCTTCCTGCAATAAATTTTGCCTTCAGCTTGTCAACCTCTGGGATGCCATAGTTCCTGGCACGCATATTTGCAAGACCAGCAATTAAGTCCATGTGGAAGTTTGTATCATCATCCTGTAATGGAATGAACCATGTATAGAAAGTGCTGTTAATTAAGATAACAAAAAGGATTGACCGTTAAAGTTTCTATAAATTTTATTTTTATACAGAATGTTCAACAGTTCAAATTTAAACAAAAATGCTCATATATTACTATCTAAGTTGCACGGATACGGATACGTGTATCGGTATCGGACGGATACGGATACGCGGATACGGCAATTTCCCAAAAAATCCGATACGCGGATACGTTTACTATTTAAAAATAAAATAAAAATAATAATAATGCAGGTCTAAATTTAAAACTGCTAACAATAAAACGTTGCAAATATAGTAGTATCAAATTTAGGAAATTAATAAAAGACATTTAGGCTTGCAATTCATGCACATGCAGCAGCAAGTTCATATAGGGGCTGACGGGTGGTCCCCGTCGATGGTCAGAGCAGGCTGCACTGCTCCCGTGAGCCAATCGGCGGGCAGGCTTGCCTCTCCTCTCTGGCTTTGGTGAACCAGGTTCATGGAAAGAAAAGGGGAGGGAGAGATAGAGGCTGCTGGCTGCCATGTGGGCACACCTCTGTCGTTTACCCCCCTGCTCGAAGTTTCCACGCTCCTCCCGTCACAGCCTCTCCCGTCCAACTCCTTCCAGTTGCCCACTTCTTCTTCCCCTGCCCCACAGTCGCTCCTCCGGCCACAGCTCCCCTGCCGCTGCTCACCTCAAAGGACGACCGACCCAGAGGGTGCCGTACGGCGGCCGCCCTACCTCCCCCGGCAGAACCCCTCCTCAATCGCTATGTACCGAGCACGACAGGCAAGGCGGCGGCGTGGGAAGCAGGCAATCCCGAGCTCCAGCTCCGCGCTCTGTGCTCCGCGCGCTCGCTGCTGCTCGGTGTCCGCGGCTCCGGTGCCCTGCGCTGCCGTTTCACAGGTTCTGGTGGCGGCGCCCGTCTCCCTCTTCTCCCTCTTCTGCCTCACCTGCCTTCCATGCCGCCGCAGCACGGGCTGCGACGGAGTCGCCATGCGCCCTAGCCTGCTGACTGCCCTGCACCCCCTTCTTCCACCTCCGCATGCTCTCCCTCTGTCTCCCTCCTCTTCCCTCCCTACCACCCCTCTTCTTCCCAACCAGATACGTATCCACAAGGCTGATACGTATCAGCCCACGTATCCCTAATTCGCGAAAATAAAAAAAAATCGGATACTTCGAGGATACGTATCCTGGGCGTATCGGGCACGTATCCGTATCCGATACGTATCGGATACGCGATACGCTGCTTCCTGGACGTATCGGGGTAACGGAGATTACTATAGCACTTCTCTTCAATATTTCATGTTTTAACAGAAACCGCAATACGTAATTTTTTTCCTCAGCAGGATAATGAAACAGAAGCATTACACAAATTAGACAGAAAACAAACATGAGAGATCAAGTGAAAAGAGCTAACTGACTTTTATCTTGCTGGAGCCGTGGAGCCAGGTAATGTAAATAATGGGTTACTACTAGCAAGGAGTCAGAGGCAACTAACTTCTGTAGTCCAGTCTAAAGCATGAAGGAACATGACAGCACAACAGAACCTATGTTAATCTTTATGCTTATCAGGCCAGGACATATCCATTGATTTACATTTAAAAGAATCTGAAGTTCTCCCATATTCAAAATATTTTCAAAAGAGTAAAAACAACAGCAGGGAATATTTTAAAACATAACGTCTTAGCCTTTAAAAAACAGAAATGATATTTTAAATAAGGCAAACCTTCTCAAACTGAATAGGTATCATTTCGAATTTCGGAGGTAGTTTCTTGGCACATGCTTCCAGCTTGGTTAAAAGATCTTCGATAACAGCAGCATCGTCAACTGAGGCACTGGAGATGTTTTTGGTCTTCTCATCTGTCTCAATCTTCACCCCGCTCTTTGGCTTAAATTCAGGTACTGCAACTTTACTGACTGCATCAGCCAGATTATCAGTGTCCTTTGCCCAATCAGGTATAGAGATTCCAAAAGACACTGCCCTCAATATGGAAGCAGACATTATAAAATGAATGTGTGATGAATCAGCAGCTGAAAATTCCAGTGGGTGAGGGAAACGCTTTGGGGCAGACCAGAAAGGGGCTCCCACGCTAGTGGCAGCATCTTCAGGAAACGTGAATGTTAGCTGCTTCACACGATTGGAGAAGTAATCTTCAAATCTGGGGAGAAAAGGAGGAGGGGGTAATTACACAGCATCTAAAAATCGAGTACCATCCCTAGTCCTATTTTCTTCAATGATACTCAGTAAAACCAGTCAAGCTCTAAGATAGAAAAGATTATTCAATGCAGACCAAGATAAATAAATAAATGTTGCTAAGGAATGAACAAAATGGGGAGATAAATCATACTTCAGTCTTGCCCACGTTATGCAATCGTCAAATGTTTCACAGCACTCCTTCTCAAGGCATTCACATACGCGCTCAAGCAACTCCCTCGCCTGAGCATCACCTGCCTTTTTCATGGAGGCAGCATATTGAGCAGGATTAGAAAGAAAAGAGTTGACTTCCTTTGGAGTTTTCTCGAGCAAACCCTCAAACTCTGAGCGGGCCCATGTTAGACAATGGTCAATATTGTGTGGAAATGAATGGACTGTGCACATGGGTGCCTGCTTCTCAGGAGGGTCTCGCGAAGCCCCATAATTTTCAGTAAGGTGAGGAATTACCACTTGCATGTTACATTTTGTACCCAGTGTTCCAGATTCCAGGAGTGGTTTCTGGAAGTACAAACATCTCATGTCCATGTACATCCTAGCATTAACATTATCAAGTGCATTAATGACAACATCAAGGCCCTCCCAGAATGCATCATGGAACACATGCTCGGTCTCTAGACAGGCACGGTTCTGGAGAGCATCAATGTGCAGGCAGGAATTGATAGCACTAGCAGCTGTAGCAGCTACTGTAGATTTATGCTGTCCAATATTCCAACCACGGAACAGAAATTGACGGCTCAAGTTACTTTTCTCAATGACATCATCATCTGTTATAGTAATTTTCCCTTTACGGCTGCAAGACACTCCCATTAAAGCTAGGTTCTTTAAGAATTCACATCCAAGAGCACCAGATCCCACAACAAAGACATTGGCATCCCGCAGTTTTTTCTGAAGCTTAGAGCCAAAAACAGAAATCTGAGCATCATAGCGACTATTCAATGGCTTCAAGTCTTTAGGGTCCAATTGGTGAGTTGGCAGAGATTCGACCGAATCGAAGTAGAAGAACTGCCAAAGACAAACTATCAGATAGTAACAACATACTAGACAACCATAAAATATCATGTAAGTCATGACAATTACCTGGTACAGCGGATGAAATTTCCCAGAACATGCCTTCACAACTTCTTGACCGACAATTCCACCGAACATAGTAGCCATTGGGTTCAGGACAGCTTTAGAACCACTCGCAAAAAGCCGCAACAAATTCTGATCAAGCTCACCTTCTATCTTGTAATCGATTGTGGCTTCATTGATAGAAGCAGTGAACTCCAAAAACCTTCGGGCATCCAGACGACAAGCAACACCAGGGAAGCGTCCAAACTCTTTCCTAAATTTATCCAAAGCTATGAATGCAAAATGAAGCAGAGGAGGGCGGGTAAACTTTGAAAAATCACACAGAGGGAAATCCCCAGGTTCTCTAATCGAATCTCTCAGACTCTTAAACTCTAAGATCTTCTGTTCTTTCACCTGTGTAACAATTCCACCTTTTGTATAAGTGCCAAATTTACTTGTATCCTCGATGCAGAAGGAAAATGGTCCTGCGAACATTACTGTCCTTGGCTTGCCATCATTCAGTTCTGTCATACCCTGGACCTCTGAGAAAACAACAAGATCACCATCCTGAAAATCAAGGCGCTCATCATCAACACATGACACTATTGTATGATTGTCAGTGCTGATGGTGATCGATGCAATTATGCCCGTACGTGGATCTTCACCATCGACATCAAGAACAGTGAATTCAGGCCCAAAGTCACAAAAAACACTACCAAAAAGACCACGGACTTCTGTCTTGATAAAGCAAATTGGAGGCTGGTGGTTACGACAATAATCATCAAACTCAAACGCCTTGTCCAAACTAATGTCAGTGAAAACAACCACCTGAAAAATCAGACAACTGTAAGTATGATCACTATATAATAGCTGGTAAGTTTACGAAGTTGATGATTTATGATACAGATATAAAAAAAAATAAAAATAATAATAAAAAACTTGAACACTGAAGCAGTATATTCAGTGATGCTACCAAGCATAACATTATCATCTGATTTACACTTATCTAAGCCAATAGGCTTCAATCATGTGATGTTACTAATCAGCAGTTTAACCATGGTCAGTTAAAGAGTTCTAAGTTGGCAGAATATGGAATGTCATCAATACTATCAGCTATTCTGCAGATAATGACCAGACATAGGCCCACAGAGAAAGATACCAATATAGAAAGTTAAGGGGTTCTGCAGTAGAAGGAACAACCAACCATTTTCACATAAGTAGGTTGGAAAAGGTAGGTCATGGATGTACATGATACCATGAAAGAATATCTGATGCATATGCAAACCCTATACATTGCACTATATTCAATTCAATTCCATATTTCATTTTTTTAATTGAAGAAAACAAATTCAACTAGGCCCTACAAAAAAAAAAGCATTTGGCACTATGAGCATGACAGTGCTCAGATGAGAAAACATATTACTCACAATCAAAACAAAAAATCAAAAGGAGAGCAGGAGAAGAAAAATACAGGATCATATAGAAGGGCAAGATGGATTTTCTTGCTACTATCAAAACAAAGAATTAAACTGAACATACTTATAGAACACGTCATCACAAAACGGATCCTCAATGCAAACAACAATGAGAAGTAACAAATTTTAGCACAGCAGAGAACCAACAGACCTGGAACTTTGAAAGGTGCTCAGTGGTCAATTCTTCTGTTAGAGTATATATGAGAACAGCACTGTTAAGTTCTTGAAGCTTTGCAACACAAGCAACAGCCTTGTTCTTCCCGATGTCATCCTCAGATAGAAAGAAATTGCCTGATAGGTCCCACATTTCCACATTTCCGATATCATGGAGGGTGACAGATTTAACACCAGCCAGAGCAAGATTCTTTGCTGTTGAAAGGAAATATTAGTTCCAAAGACCTCACCAAGATAATGCTTACAAGACATTATAGCATTAGAATATGAACAAATGCACATGGGAAATACAATGATAGTTATCTAACAAAATTATTAATTACTGGCTGGCTCAATAGGAAAAAAAAACATTATGTTCCAGTGCTGACAAGGTTTTTTTGCTTTGGGGGGAGGATACAATTTGCTCATCATGTTGAGTGTTGATCCAATTTATAATGACTATACAGGTAAACAAGTGAGAGGAAGTGACTTGCGCAATTACACTACTCCGACATATGTCTTATAATGAGGACGGCCATTAAACAGAATAGTAAACAAAATATGTACATAAAAATCAGAAAAATGGCTGCACCATTTACATTTCTAAGTTCACCAGAAACTTTAACAGATTAAACATTTAACCATAAATGTCTAAGGCCGTCAGCCTTTTTGCTTGCCTAGTTGCTGCCCATATATCCATTACATGTAACAGTCAGTCCCAGCTGTATTTTGCAATCCAGCAATTCAGCCTGTATACATACTATGCCGAACCCATAAGGATACACAGGATAACATTAAACGTACGACAAAAAAAATAAGAAGGGGCACGCACCGATCTCGGCCCCTAGCCCGTTAAGGCCGGAGATGAGGACGTTGGAGGCAAAGAGCTGCCGCATCGTCTCCCTTCCGTACACAGCGAGCTGCCTGCTGTGCAGGTCCTCGTCGATCTCCACCACCCCGCTCCCATTGCTGCTCCCGCCGCCGCCCACATCCGCCCCGGCTACCATCTCTTCCGCCTCCGCCGCCGAATTCCCCACCCCGAGCCTTCTCCACGACAGCGTCACCGCCGTCCTCACCTCCCTCCGTTCTCCTCGTCGTAGCTCGTAAGCATATATCGAAAACCCCTGCACCGCACAACAATAACGTCAAAACGAATCAAAAATCAGAAGCACCCAGCACCCAAAACTCGGCAGGAATGGCGACCGGGAACACGACTCGACGAGGGGCAGTACGGCTTACCAGCGGTGCCGATCGGAGTGGCGGCTAGGGTTCGCGCAGCGGTCGCGGCCGCGGGTCGCCCCTTCCTCCCGGCTTCTTGGAGGCCAAGCTGATACCTGATGAGATGGAGGTTATACAACAGTGGCGGCCGGGGCGGGCAGAGGAGAGAGGGGTTTTGCGGCAAGGTGGTGACGGTGGATACGCCGATACGGTACGGGTGGCGTGGCTGAGGCGTTGAGCTGCCGGAGGTGGAAGGCCTCGAGCGATCAGGGCCGTTCGTTGTTGTCTTGTTGAGAACGACGGTTGTGATTCTGTGGAGGGCATGTCGGGTCGACACGGTCCATGTCTGAGCAAAGGTGCGACTGGTCAATCGGAGTCGGAGGCATCACGATGCTGACATAGACCTCACACTGATTCGCGCGATGATCATTAGGAGAACATTATACTTTGTGCTCCTCCGTTTCAAATTTCGCCCTAAGTCAAATCTCTTTTACTTTAACTAAGAATTATATATATATATATATATATATATATATATATATATATATATATATATATATATATATATACACACACACACGTGTTCAAATAAACATCATCAATGTATATTCTATGAAAAAATTAATAAAACTTTTTTGACGTTGTAGATGTTAAGTATAGTTATAGATAAAATATATAGGCTCTAACCAAGAAGTAAAGGAGGAGGATGAACTCTAATCTTAGTATTCTCTCTGTGCGCTTACTGAATCTTATCGGATTCTTAGACCTTGTCTAAGTTATATATGTGTGCTAGGTCTACATTATAATGATTAATATTCCAAGAATGACCCTATTCCGCGTAATCACGTTCTTCTACTGACATAGTGTGTTGATAATTAAAGATGTAGAGGAAAAGATTCTAACTGAAATGGACCGGGAATTTCTCAATAGAAATCCAAGCCATCATGTTCTTCTACTTGCACAGTGTTCATCTAAATAGAAATCCAAGCCATAGTGTGCTGCGTCTTATATTTTTATTGTGGAAAGTTTTAAAATACGTTTAGACATTGATTTGAATGTTTTCTTTAAAAATAGATTTTTTGAGCTAAATCTAATTTCTAAAGGCTTATAGAGATTCTTAATGACCTCTAAATATCTTATCTTCCCATGCTTAATTTTTTCTCCAACTCCTGCAAAATTCCCTCTTTTTTATGAAAAGTCAGGCCCTTCTACTAGCGGGATGTGTTTTCTTTTTCCTTTTCTCCCATCTTTCGTCGTCATACGGGAGATGCTCGGTGAGATGGTGATTGATGAGAGAGGCGCATGGGTGGGGAAAGGCTTAGCAGGAAGACAGATCGAGTGGGAGTGGGTGGAAATGGCTTAATCGATCAAGAGGAAGGCCCTTGCGAATGAGGACTACCCGGGGGGCAGGGGGGTGGGGGTGATTTCATGACCTCTTTATTTTAAGGTCAGTTTGGAAACTCTAACTCTTTAGAATCCCAGACTTCTATAGGATAAGCAATCAATGGACGTGTCATTTTAACTAACCACTTAGTTTTTCATGTGGAGCTTCTCATCGTTGTGTTTGTCTCCCCTATTTCCTCTTTTTTAGTGGACCCTATTTCCAAATTAGACCGAGAGGGTTTGAGCAGGGACTTCTCTGGAGTCAGAGCTTTTTAAATTTGGGTTTTAGGGCTTCCCCATCGCTCCACTGTGGCGTACTGCCCCGTCGTCCAGGTAAGCACCGAGCGTCCAAATCACCGGCTTGAGTATCCCTGCAGGGTGTCAGAGAGGCTTGCAGAGGCGTCGACGGCTTCGTCTGACAAAAGCGGCAAGCCGCAATCCGAGAACGCGTTGCGGAGATGAAGCCGCAATCTTTCGGGACCACGCGCGCTCCCGCGCTATTTCTGCCAGCGCGCGCAAGTCTGTGGCCCTCGCGCCAAATCCCTCGTGGAAGCAGACACTTCCCCGCGGTTTGCCTCCTTGCCCCCGTCGTCTTCGCCGCCGCCGCCGCCGCCTGATTCATCCTTGTCCAGGCCTCTCCGACCAAACAAGAACAACCAAGATGAGCTGCTCCGCTTGATTTCACCGTAAGTGAAAAGCAAGGTCGCCGTCGCTTGCACAGGTTTGGTGGCCTCTAACCCTAGGTGATGTGTATCTCTTTCTCAACCTGGGGATTCTCCATCAAGAACTCTAAAACATGTTTTTTCCTCACTCAATTGTTTTTTCCTCACTCGATTGCGATGGGTACCTGGTTATTACTTTCTAGAATTTGTTCGGGATTCAAAGAGGCCCCTACTGTAGATAGAAAAAATTGTTTTGATTGGTTATTTATTTTGCATACCAAAATTTGTGATGAGAATGTGCTATCGATTACTGTAGGTTGTGGCAGCTGCATACAATGAGACCACACCAAGTGACCGCAAGCGTGATGTGAAGCATCTGAAAAGCCACCGGTACAAAACTACAAAGAAGGTTTCCTTGTTCAATGGATGCTACAATCAAATGGAAGATACTTATCAAAGTGGCCGCTCTGATGATCAGTTAATGAGTCAGGCCCTTGATTTGTACCGCACCAGATACAAGCACCACTTCACCTATGTTCATTGGTGGAAGGCTGTTCGTGGCAGTCCAAAGTGGAATACACACATTGCAGCGGAAGGCCAAGGCACAAAGAGGTCGACTCCAGAGCAAGATGCCAACAAGGCAGCTCCAAATGTGCGCCCAATTGGCTGCAAGAAAGCTAAGAAAATGAACCTGTATCTGGAATGAAGTTTGAAGATGCTATGTCTATAGATTAGTTAACTAGTCTCTGTTATCAATAAATTTGTGAACTTGTATCTGAATTAGCAGGCATCTGTGAACCTGTATCTGAAATAGCAGGCATCTGTGAACCTGTATCTGAAATAGCAGGCATCTGTGAACCTGTATCTGAATTAGCAGGCATCTGTGAACCTGTATCTGAAATAGCAGGCATCTGTGAACCTGTATCTGAATTAGCAGGCATCTGTGAACCTGCATCTGAATTAGCAAGCATCTGTGGACCTGTATCTGAAATAACAGGCATCTGTGAACCTGTCTTTTAATTAGCAGGCATATGTGAACCTATGGCCGTGTTTAGTTCGGCCGATCTGGTGGCGGCTGAATCACTGTTGCGCACTGTAGCATTTTGTTTTTTAGTGTAAAAAATTGTCTAAAAATTAATTAATTAGGCTTAAAATGTTCGTCTCGTAAAGAACAACAAAACTGTATAATTAGTTTTTGATTTCATCTACATTTAGTACTTCATACATGTGCCGGCATTTTGATGTGACGGAGAATCTTCTTTTTGCATAGTAGAATTTGGGGAAATATTTGGCATCTAAACAGGGCCTATATCTGAAATAACAGGCATCTGTGAACCTGTCTTTGAATTAGTAGGCACAGGCATATACAGCTCTTGGCCAGGCCTCTGGCCTCACTGTGAACTCGGCATCATAGCCACAGCACACAGGAAATCAATTCAGAGCTGTATGCATAGTTCAAATACAAACACTACAAAATTCATGCACACAAATACAAACCCAAATATTTATTAGGACAAAGATTTATCCAAATTGAAATACAAACATTACAAAGTGTTCACCAAAGTTGAACTGCACTTGCAGCAGGCATACATCCAGAATCCAAAAAAAAAAAGAAAGACAATATGAAGCCATTACAAATGGGTTATCACATTACACATGGGTGCGGTGCCCATAGCGCATCCAGATATGCTCCACCAAATCTTTTTTGAGCTGAGTATGCACAGTTCGATTACGGATTTCAGCATCTTTCTCAATCACTTGGGTGAATTCAGGTATAGAACCACGGTGAAATTGTGGTGGTGTAGCTGTAGATGATCCAGCAGCTTCATTCAAATCTGGAAAATCTTCAACCATATCCTTCTCGTCCTCAACTATCATGTTATGTAGTATGACACATGCTTGCATTATCTTTGCAATATCAGCTTGGTCCCATAGGCGTGATGGTTCAGCCACAATTTTGAAACGTTGTTTTAGGACTCCAAATGCTCGCTCAACATCCTTTCTTGCCCCTTCTTGCATTGCTGCGAACAATTTATCCTTTGCTGATTGAGGTTCTTTGATACTCTTCACAAAGACAGCCCATTGTGGATATATCCCATCTGTAAGATAGTAGCCCATGTTGTATTGTCTCCCATTGATGTAGTACTGAACTTGAGGATCACACCCTTGTAACCTTTCAGTGAATAGTGGTGATTGATTAATGACGGTGATGTCGTTGTTAGCCCCTGCAACCCCAAAGAAGGCATGCCAAATCCATAAAATCATGGGAAGCGACAGCCTCAAGGATGATTGTAGGAGCTCCATAGTCACCTCGGGTGTATTGTCCCTTCCATGCAACCGGACAATTTTTCCATTTCCAATGCATACAATCCAAACTTCCTAACATGCCAGGAAATCCACGACTCTCACCCACATCTAGTAGACGTTGCACATCTTCAGTATTTGGCCTTCGCAAATAATGTGCTCCAAATTTAGCAATCACCCCTTCGGCAAACTTCTCAAGACATAATAGTGTTGTGGATGCACCAATCTTGATATATTCATCAGTTTGATCAGCAGGGACACCATATGCCAACATGCGGATTGCGGCTGTACATTTTTGCAGTGGTGATAAGCCTTCACGGTTGAGAGCATCTCTTCTTTGAGTGAAGAATGGTGACCACTCACCAAGAGCTTCCACAATTCGCAAAAACAGGGGTCTTCTCATGCGGAACCTTGTACGGAACATGTTCTCAGGGTAGCGAGGATTATCAGAGAAGTAGTCTTCTATGAGAATTTGGTTGTACAGTTCACGATTTCTTTCTATGTACCTCCTGGTGGACGATTGACGCCTTGGAGGCGGAGTCCCCATTGTAGCTTGAATGTTGGTAGCTATCTGTGTAACAATGCTGTTGATATTGTTCTGCAGCCCAATGTAGTCATCCATTGTGAACACCTCAGTTGGATCGATAATTCCATCATCAGCCTCGTCTAAGCTGGACTCAGACATGTCTAAAAGAGGACCTACAAGACACTAATTAGTACCATTATGATAGGCAAATTGCATATGTACAGAAATTATAGCACAATATATATACCAGTTTACTAGTCCCAATCATTGCTATCTATAAACAAAAGGACTGCAATTTCCAGAAGCTAACATTGTCTCTCACAGGAAGCTAACATTTTGCAAACTAATGTCTATGCTGATTAGTGATTTTTATTCATAACTAGTGCTCCTAGTGGAGTACTGGTTAATATAAATACTACCAGAGAAGGTGGAAGGATGAGCAGCAGCAAATCAGTGCTCCTGCTCGAACACATGGAGTGTGCAAAAAACCTTTGAATCCAAACCCTATTCCACCAAGAACAGGTACTAACCTTTGAATCCACCAAATCCACCAGAGCTATGAAGGACGATTTTACAGGCTAGTAGAGCAAATAGAGTCTGTATCAATCTAATTAGCCGAATCCTGGAGCAATTTGGTGGTGGCGCTTTGCTTCGTGTACGAGAGAGTTGGCGGCAGCGGCGGCGGTGTCGGGCTCGGCATCGCCACGAGAAGGTCACGAGAGGGAGTGGGAAAAAAAGTAACAGGAGACAAAGAAAAAGGGACTCAACTTTCTGGGCCAGGCCTGGGCACCAAATGACTTATAGCTTGCATTGGGAGTTTTGGTAGCCCAGCCTACATGGCCTGTTACTTTAGTCTGAGGCCTATGTTGATATTAGCCTCCGTTGGGGAAGCCCTTAGAGGCCTGCTAGGGTTGCTCTAAAACCTTAAAAATGAGCCCAGGTAAAGCCCACGAGGGCAGGAACCACAGAGAGTGGCAAAGCCTCTCCTCCGGCTCCCCACCAGGCCACTGGCCACGTGTCCCCACCTTCCTCCCTTCCCGTCTGGGTGTGGCCGTCTCGCTTCGCCCACTCCCTCCCCCAGATCTCCAAGGTCAGGAGCCCGCGGAAACCACCGCGCCCGCAGCGATGTCGGCGAGCAGCACGCCCGTAGATGCCTCGGGGGAGCCGATCCCGACGTCGTCGGTGCTGATGGCGGCATCGAAGCACATCGCGGTCCGGTGCCGCCCGGAGAACGTCGCCTTCCTCAACTGCAAGAAAAAGGACCCTAACCCCGAGAAGTGCCTCGAGAAGGGCCGCCAGGTCACACGCTGCGTCCTTAGCCTGTAAGTTCGTCTGCCACGTTCTCCCCCTATCCTCCGTGCCTGCGCCGTCCGATCCCCTGCTGCTCGATTGGACTTGCTTCCGTCATTCTGTTCCTTAGGGTTCGATACGGTTGTGAAGTGATTTTCTGAGGTTTCTGATGTTGCAGTTGAACATCTACCTGGCATTGGTTATGTGATAACTAGAGTGTACTCTTTGGTCATCCCTTATCAGTAGAGTGTACTCTTTGGTCATCCCTTATCAGGTTAATCAGCAGCTGAGTGGTTATGCAAATGCTATGCGGAGACATGATTTGATAACTTCAACGAAGATAGAAAATTATGAATTATGTTCATATATAATACGATATTAGAGATTTCTGATTGCATTGCAAGGCTGCACCAGTTTTTTTCTTCAACACGCATGAGAGCTGAGGGCCATTATATTAAGAAGAAGAGAAGGAATCTAAAAATACTCAAGCATGCCCATAAGGGCAGGTTCTAGTACATGGTTGTAGCTAATGAACCAACACAATAAAACGATCGGCAACATGTACGTGTCAAGCTATGGCCAGATTCTACTGAGGCCTTTAGCCCCTGCCAGAGGCTGGACCGACTAGTTAAACTGGTGACATTCATTGTTAGACAGCTCATTTGGCTTTAGGGCCATCCATCAAAATGAGCAAAAGGTTTCGTACCTTGATTGTTTAGGTTGTTTTCATCCAACAACAGCCCTCCTTTGCAGTTGCAGCCAATAAAGACTGTGATATCCTTAGTTAGTTCGCCTTAAGTTCTACAATAGGAAGGCTAGTCACACAAAACCTGCTATTTAGTTTTTAACTTAGTAGCATTTCTGTTACTTGAATTTTGTATTGTTATATATATATCTGATTGTTCTCTCATAGGTTGATCTTTTTCTTCTGGTATGCTCGTTTTCAACAGTAACTTTGCATGAACCATATTGTTTGTAGTTTTTCCTTTATCTCATTGTCCAGCCATCAATTTGTTCACCATAATCAAATAGATTTCAAGGGGGAAAACTCTGATGGGTGAAGCCCTTAGCAAGCATTGCCAAGATGATAAAATTATAACTAATATAAGCGACTGTTCAATGCTTAACTTTGTACTTGGTCGTTACAGCTAAAATACATATAACTGCTACCTACCATATCATCTTACAGTGGTTGATTTGGTGCAACTGTCCCAAACTGGAAGCTTGGCTAGCTAGAACCAATTGCCGGAAGCCCTAGTTGTGTCACAGCACCATATCTTCCAGTAGAAGGCTAAGAACTTCCCTACTTTGTAGATCTTCCATGTAATCACTTTCCACATTGCTCTTGAGTAAGCTAAATTGAACTAACTATTTAGCGTGATAACACTTGATGTTTGCAGCTAAGATCACATTTCTGCCTACTTGATCTGAGCTGCATTTGTTAAATTTTTTATCCACCATACATACTTATTCTATGATTAGAATGTTCTTCCGTGGCCAGAGAATGTCAAGTCACCATGAGTAGAATGTGGCAAATCCACAAATTAATCAAGTGAATTTAAATATAATGTCAGCAAGTGATTCAGGGAAGCAAATATGCACCGAAGTCAACAAGTATCCACCTTCAGGGATGTACTAGTTTATGGCACTGAGTTTAAATTGATAAGATGGTGTCAACACTGCTAACACCAGTTCTAACTTGCATTGCATCTCCTGGGATGTTAGGACATGTTTTCACTATCATCCAGTAGGGTAGCATGAATTGCGATGGAGGAACTGTTGGTGTCTTACCCAACTTCATACTTTCTTTTATATAGTACATTTTAGTGAGAGGAAATGAAATGAGAAAAGGCTTTGGGGAATTCATTCAGCATCAGCAGTTCAGCACATATTCACATGATTTTTTTTAACAAAAATAACTGGTGATATCAACCTGGATTCATATCTTACTCTGTTTGGCTCCTGTCAAAACGAACCCCTTATAGTTCAGCAATTTGTCGACTAGAAGCTTGATGTGGTTGAATTGGTGATGTCATACTTCTTTGTGCCATTTTTTCCTTCTTCTTGAGCATTGAGGCCGAGGAGTTAATGTATATAGGTTACACAGGACATAAAGTAAGAAAAAACAAAGTACATTATCAGTGTTGACATATTATTGAGATCTACCAGATCCGCAATTCCAGAGCATTGAGTTGCATAGGGCATCTTTCATTCTTAAAAGCTGGAGAATATGCACAAAAAAAGTGCATGTTCCACAATACGACACCTGTTGAGGCTGACATGTGGATCCTGTGCTACATGTCAGTAAGTGTTTTTATTATTTCTTGTTTGGTACTCGATGCGTTACAAAATGTAGGTTGTTTTTAGTTTTGTCCTAAGTCTAACTTCTCTAGCTTTGACTAAGTTTATAGAAAAATGTACCAATATCTACAACATAAAATTAGTTTCTTTAATCCCACCTTGAAATGTGTCTTGATAATGTATTTATTTGGTATTATAGATGTAATATATTTTTCTATAAACCTGGACAAATTTAAAGAAGTTTTACTTAGAACAAAACTAAACCAACATACATTTTAGAATGGAAGAAGTAATTGGTGACATACAGACATACCTTTTTATCCCAAAACCAACCAGGAATTTCATTTTCTTTTGGTTATTTTCTGGGAGGGGGTCCATTCAGGGGCTGTGGATCCTATTATCCCTTCTAATTCTGAAATGAAATGCAGACTACCACCCAATGTTGTAGCTATTTTTTTAGTTAAATAGCATGTGTGACTGTATGCTTCTTTCTTCGCATGTATTTTGTATGTTGTAGGACCCTGTTTTTCTTGTTCGACATTGTTTGCCTCAGCAATGTGGTTTCCATTAAACCTATATCACTTCTGTCCTTCCTACGCCATCTTTGACAAGTAATGTTTCTACTCCCAGGTTGAAAGAACTTCGCCAAAAGTGTCCTAAGGAAATGGATGAGTATGCTGGTTGCATGTATTACTACACCAACGAATTTGACTTCTGCCGTAAGGAGCAGCAAGCTTTTGAGGAAGCCTGCCCCGTTTCCGAGTAGATCTTGAGAGTTTTACTTCCAGTGGTCTTCGCAAATAAGGAAAAAAAGGCCTAAAAACCGAGTTGATGATCTCCCATGTTTGTTGTCCTCATGGAATTTTTACTGGTGAATGAATAGCACACCCTGGAGCTATTCACCCCATTTGTCCCCCTGGATATTTTTCAAACTTGAATTGACGCAGCCATGTGCTCCAAAATGGTGATGATGATGTTTTCACGTTATGGTTCACAAATTACATTTGGCGGAGTTGCTGTTATTTCTGCCCCGAGTGTGTTAACCTGCTAATCTGATCTCCAGCTCTGGACGTTGTTTCTGTCACAAGGCTATGCCACTACAATGTACTTCCTCTACCCCAAAAATAATGCAATTCTAGGTTTCGAACAAGTCAAACTTTTCTAATTTTTATCAAGTTTATAGAAAGAATATCAATATTTATGTTTCCAATTAGATTTACTATGAAAATATATTCTAGGTATAGTCAATGTTCAGCTAGGCGTCAGGCGGATTCTAGGCGGTGACCCTCCGACTCGCGCCTAGGCGTTCTTCTAGGCGTTGAGCAGGGGAGGGGAGCAGCGAGCAGAAGAATAGAGGATAGGAGCAGGGGAGGGGAGCAGCGAGCAGGAGAGGGAAGCAGAGCAGTGGAGGCGACTGACCTTGGTGCTGCTGCTGCCGCTTAGGGATGATCGGAGGACGGGAGGAGACCGTCACGGAGGGATGCCCTGGGGGGAGGGGTGCGCTGACGGGAAGACGAGACCGGCAGCCGGCTGGGAGGAGCTTCCAGGCGGGGGGGGGGGGGGGGGGAGCAGTGCGACCGGCGGGGAGGAGCCTCCAGGCGGGCAGCACCAAAACCGGCGGGGACGAGCGGACGGGGAGGAGCACGGCCCTGACCACGCAGCCGGCTGGTGAAGCTTCCCGGCGGCCAGTGGGGTCGCGCACCGACGCAGGCGAGCGGGAGCGGGAGCGACCGTCTGCTGGCGGGAAGGAAAGTTTCGCGATTTCGCTCGGGTCATCCGCCTACGTGCCGCCGAATTGAGGCCTAGTCGCCACCTAACACCACCGAGGCGTTGCGCCCGACTAGGGGTCCGCCTACCCCCTAGGCGAGGCGAAGGGCTTCGCCTACCGACTACTCCCGTCTAGTCGACCGCCTAGCAGCGCCTAGCGGAATACTGTTTCCAGTGAACTACTTTAGTACAGCGAACGAACAGTGTTTTTCTCTCGTAACAAATCAACATAAGTATCAGCATAAGTCAAATTTCAATGAAACGAACCGGCCACACTTGGTATCATAAATGTTAATAAGATTTTACATATATATAAATTTGGTCGTACTTAAAAACAGTTTGACTTCTCCAAAGCCAGAATACGCTGTTTTTGGACGGAGGGACTAGGGAGTAGTACTGTACATCACATCGTCTCAGATCTGAAACCGTACAGAGTACAGAAGCCTTCTTTTGTCAGTTTAGGGTGAGACGCAGCAGCGGCCTCCCGTAGGTTTGCTGCTGCCAGCGGACGGTCGCAGACTCGCAGGCATGGGCTCCCCTCAGCGGACGGTCGCAGGCATGGAGAAGGCGTCAATGCGTTTCAGCGAGAGCCGAGAGCTGCGTGAGGATATTGATGCAGAGCTGCAGAAAATTTACGATTCGAAGGTATGGTGCTTGCCATGGTCCTTCACGATGTCATCTTGTATCACTTGTTAGGCATCCTGTAGGTTCTAGTACAGCTCTAGCATCTAGCCTGTGTCCGTGATAGCTGAAACCTGCCTGCTTATTTCAAATCGATAATAGTAAATTTGCCAAACTGCGAATCATGTTGGTTCAACATTGGGATCTGCTGGAGTTTTGGATGCAGTAACTTCGTAAGAGTGGTAAGGGTTTCGCACGAAAGTGAATTCTCATCATACTGTAAAGTCGTGCATGGTGCACCACGAAAACAGAGACCGCTCCCCAGCTCAACATGGACCTGTCTTGACATTGCTCTGCCCTTCCTGTTCACATAGTGTGATTTGTGAGCCTTCGCCTCATCAATTACTGTGCCTGCTTTACGGCTCTACCCAAGTGACCAAGTGTGGACACAGATCTACATACTGTACTAAGCATTTCAGCTGCTTGGGTGCACCATGCACGGCGGTGTGACACAATCATTCACCACTGTTTTCTGGCAACCGGCACGCGTTGTTCAAGGATTGGGTATCCCCCAAATGGAGGGGCACGGCGCAAATGGAATCAGAGAGAAGCTACCACTACCAGGATGCGGCATCAAGTCTTGACAAAGTCGTAGGTGGACAGTGGACACTGCTCCAAGAAAACGAGACGCCAATTATAGATAGGGAGGCCGCCATGGCCATGGAAGCACATGGCGTGATCACAGGCAGGCAGACACATGGAGTAGAAGCAGCGACGGAGCTAGCGGTAGGGCAAGAGGGGCTCAAGCCCCCCCTACCGCTGCAGATCCCACAGAGCCCTACCAGAGCCCGGGCTACGGCCGCCATCGGCCATCTTGTCGCCTGGAGCATCCCTCACGCCGCATTCATGTGAAGAGGAATTCCTTTTGAGAGGAAGGGGAAGGAGCAGGCTTGCAGATGTGTAACACCTCAGGTGTTTATCACCAATTAGGCAGTGAGTTTGAGCTCAAACATGATAGATTAAGTGGAAATAACAATGTCAATGTCAACCTATGGAGATGAGCCTAACTTAAAGTTGGATGCTGCATCATTGCTTTACATATAAGCTAGTTTCAAATATATATGCTTGGATGGTGTTATTTCCATATATTCATGTGTCTCACATCACCTTCTATCTATATTGATCCCTGGAAAAGTTTCATGAAGTTTGGAATCAAAAAGTCACATGAAATGATAAGTTCCATTCCTATTGGAATTTGCCCCATTAAGTTAATGTAACTATAGAACATCCACCAAACCTTGCAAACTGTCCAAATGACTCTAGATGAACTCTACAACACCTTAACTACACTTAGGGCACTTAATGGAACAATGTTCATGTTGATCATTTTGCCTAAATGTGCTTCTAAGTGATGGTTGACCATGTATGGACCCAGGAACACTTGTGTTTGACCGTTTCAAAAGTGTGACCTAGAAGCTTTGCATGACTGTGCACCCTTTGACAAAGTTGTAGAGAATTTTATAAGGAACAAACTTTGTTTAAGAGTCAAGTCATGAAAATGTGGGGAAAGTGCTCAAAAAGGTCCCACAAGTCAGATTGAGGGTTGTTTCCAGCACTTAGCATATTCTAAGTCCCCTAATCGGCAACATCAAGCCAACATGTTCACGACATTTTATCTTCCAATTTCATGTAGTGGCTCAATTAGGTTCCTTAATACAAGTTGGAGTACTGTTCATGGAGGACACAATGAATCAAGTGTCATCACATTTGGAGTATATTTGGATCTCCAAAATCAGTTGCTAAAACAGCATGTCTGCAACTTTGTCGCTCCAATGACTTTGAGATTGGCATGTCGCGTTCTCCAAAAATTGTTAAGTAACTTGAGTAGGTCCAAATGTAAAAGTTGGATCTTATATGATGGGGAATAACATACAACAAGATGGCATCTGTTGGACTTGTTTTGACCATCAATTTTTGAAGATTGGTAATCGCTGTCAATGCATTGACAATGCTAGTTTGAGGCTTAATTATCCACTAATCCGTGGCCCAAATGATGATGCACCTTAAATATAAAATGTAGAGCATGCTGTGGTCAACAAGTTTGGTTCAAGGCCCTTGGCCCAAATATGAACAGAACCGGCCCAAAATCGGCCTCCAAGACGGGCACAGAGGCGCCTGCCACGTGCTCGACGATTTGTCCCCTTAGGGAGGGCGTGGCGGCCATGCGCCAGAGCATCTTCGCCATGGACGCCGCGCGTCCTCCTCTCTGCCAGGTGTCCGTGCCTCCCTCGGCGTGGTGGAGCACCAGAGTGACCAGCCCGAGCTCCTTCCTTCTCCTCACTCGCATCGCCTCCCCGCTCCCATTCCCTCCGCACACGCGCGCAGAGCGCGGCCACGCCATTGCCGAGCCGAGCTGGAGCTCCGGCAGCCACTGTTGTTTCCATTGTCTCGGCCATCCTCGCTTCCCATGGGTACCACCAGTAGCTTCGCCTCGTGATGCCGAGCTCGTAGCATCCCTTTCCAGCCTCTGCCTCGCCATCCTGTTCGCGTGCATGCACGCCACCGAGGCCGTGGCCACCATTGCCGGTCGAGCAAAGCTCCCTGGCCACCGGCATAGTATGGTCACATCCTGCTCCCTTTTCCTCTCTCAACCGCCGACCACACCACCGCCTCCTCCTCGGCCTCCCCATGCCCAGCCCCGCGCTCATTGCCATCCACCGCCGCTGCCGTGTCCGCCGCCAGTGCCATCGGGATGTCGGTGCTCGTGGACTGGGCACCTTAGGCCACCGCTGGCCTGGCAGAAGCCTCCTACGGGAGTGCCCAACAGCGGGCAAGCCGCGACGTCTCTCTCTAGTTGCCGTCATCGCCGGAGTCGGCCTGCAGCCGAACGCCGCCGTCGCCGACCGCTGGTGCTCGTGGCCGGACCACCACGGACTGTCGCCAACTGCAACAAGACCCTCATCAGGTGCGTCAGAGTTAGAGCATGCTCCTCGGCCGCCACTCGCCGCCGGCGCCGCCCTTGCCAGCCGGAGCCGCGATTCCGGCCATCCTTTTCTCTGTTCGAGGGAAGGAGAAGGGAAGGTCCTGTGTCCCCTTTTCTCTTTGAATGACATGTGGGCCCATCTAGGCAGCAGGACCCGCGCGTCAGTGCCTCTGGAAATTTTTGGGTCCCACGTGTCGGTTAAGTGGTGACAGATCGGGGTATGCAGCCGGGTGCGCCTAGCAAAATTTGTTAGGGTTGTTTTAAATCTGATTTTGAATTTCATTTCATGCTAATCTTTGAAAATCCATATCTCATGCTAGGTAATTCCAAAAATAGCAAAAGTGGACTTTTTGGAAACCTTGAGAAAAGATCTATGCAGTGGAGTCATAATATGTTAGATGTTTGTAGAAGTTTTCTGATGTCTTTATTTAAGCTTTAAAAATGCTCTGAAAATGCTTATAAACTTGACCAGAGCCATATCTTGAGTTTTAGAACCCCAAAAATGGTGATTCTTGTTTTGTTAATTTTGTGATGACATATACTTGCTAGGAAAAATATTAAACACACTTTTTGTTCACTGTTTTCTTAGGGTTTTGATTGGACCTTGATAAATAAGGAATTTACATTATATTGCTTGTTATTTTTATATCTTGAGTTGTGCTGCTCCAATTGATGTGAAATTTTTATGGTAGTCTTTCCATGCTATGAATGTACTGTGGTATAAATTTCATGGTCATTTCTTACTGTATGATCAAGTTATTGATTTAACTTGTTTATGGTTTGATAAATGGCTTGTAAATAATATATAATTGATAAAATGAAAAAAATGTTGTTTCATTAGCTTAGTATGATTTTTATATATCATATTGATTCATGCTAGGGCCTTGTGTTCATGGAAAATATGGAGTTTTAGGTTCAACTTGCTCTCACATGATTTATTGTATTGGTCATTTGTCTTTTTCATAGAGGTTGATATACATATACAAATGACTTGAAATTTGTACAGTAGACTTTTGGTAGCATGTGTAGGCCTCTGTAAAATTTGGTAGAATTTATTGTGCACTTTTGATATGTGTTAATAATTCCACCAAATTATCTAAATAAATTAAGAAAAGGCATTAAAAGAATTTATTTAGAAAAGGACACTAAGTTTTCTGGTGTTTATTAGTCATGTATGAAATGTTAGTAAAGTTGGTTTTGTCTAATTATATGTTTGCAACATAAGTTAATAATTATTTCTTGCAAATGAGGTTTCTGGACAGATCTGGGAACTTAGCAAAGTTCTTCATGATAATGTGCTTTGTTGTGAAACTTATTTATACAAAAGTTGTAGATAATATATGTATCTAACTTCTGTTAAAATTTGGTGGCATTTGGCCATGTGGTTTAGGAGTTATAGCTGTTTAAAGTTGGGTTACAGAATTACTTGCTCTCTGTCTTGTTAGACCAGTTTCTGTGTTTATGTAAATTCGACATGATTAACTTTGGAATCATGCTAGGATGATTATAAATTAAATGTAGAGAATTTTATAAGCTTTCCATAATGTCTTCTTGCAAGTCATTTGGATTTATAAAACTCCAGATATGATTGATTTATGAAGCTACTGTTTGTAAGTCCAAAAATTGGTATATTCCAATTATCGTTGTTGCTTCATCTTGACTTGCTTTGCATGTTGCTAAGTGTGATTCATGTCCTTGGTGATGAAGTTAGTACACCTAAGACTTTGTAAATCTTGTGTCATGTTGGTATTGCTTTCCTTGCTATCTTAGCATGATAGGTCGTGTAATGTTTATTTGAGCAATGTAAAGTGCTTATGTGTATTTAGCGTAACCTTGTACTTACCTTGTTTAGTGTGTGATGCATCATCTATTGTGTTCCCATATATTCATACACTTGCATCTTGCATCTCATTTAGGTACGCTAGATGCACCACGTGAAGGACGTGATGTGGAGCTAACCAGAAGATGGTGTTGGTGGACCTATCTCAGAGATGGAAAGATCGGACAAGTGCTAGAATGAGGGAATGTTCGCCAAGAGAGTTTCATCTGACAAACTCTGACTTGAGTCGGATCCCAGGCAAGCCCCGGAGCATTATAAGCCTCCTATCTTTAAAGCAATTAATTCTATATATGTTATAAGTATTGCTGCATTAAGTGATAGGAGTTGGTTAGAAACCCTTGCTGCATTATATCATTCCTTGTCCAGATATATGAATCCTTGAATCCTACATAGATTAGGATCGAGTAGATGCTTAGCCCTGCTTTAAGCGGTAGAAGTCAGGTGATTTCCTGTCACCTGCGAGATATAGGGATATTCATATATGGCACGGTTGGCTATATTTGCTATCGTGGAAAGGAACCATGTGTTAATAAAATGAAATGAGACCGGGCGGGATGATGATAGTGAAGCGACAAGGCATGGAGGTCTTGGATGTGAATCTATCCTCGTCTGAGTCGTTTAAGGACCGATTCGCTGTACGTCCTTGAGTCATGTTGAACGCAGTCTAACACTTAGTTGGCCGGATAAGTCGTTCCGACCGCGAAGCCGAGTAATGTGATTCAGGCCGGGAATCGAATGGTAGGTTGCTTCTTGGAGGAGAGAAAGGATGTGCTTGGGGACATTGGCGTGAGACCAAGGGGGGTTAGAGTCCCTATCACCTGGCAGAGTGTCGCCCTTGGGGTCGCGACATCATTCGGACCCGCGATTCCTGAATCATATGAAAAGGTGGCTTGTGCGACCCTGGCAGGGGCCTGCGCGGTGAGTGTTAGAAATACCCCTCCAGCTGGATAGGAATTCGATTCGAATCGCCGTCGCTCCCGGTTAGTGAGCACTTGACTTGAGCAGCGGCAACGTAAATTCAATTAAATTGAACTGATGGTTAATTGGATCACGATGGAAAGGTTGCCTCAATTTATACCTGCTATGGTTAATATTGTTTGCTCCTAATAAAGTGAGTGCTCTAGTATAGGTTCTAATATAGATGATAGGTTAATGATAATTAACTTGATGCTTAAGCATTAATGATTGATCATCTATATTAAGCTTTTATGCAAAATGTTGTCAAGCTAGCCCCACTTTATATCAGCCTTGCATGATCCTTGGTGTCACCTTATTTCTGGTTTCTGACGGGTAAGTCTAGCTGAGTACTTTGTCGTACTCAGGGTTTTATCCCCACTTGTTGCAGGTTGTGAAGTATCATGGCTACTGCAAGAGTTGGTTGGCTCCTGCCGTAGAGGCGAAGTGTGATCACGGGCGTGATCCGTCTAAGTTATCTTCTCTCTACTACTTTTGTTGGAAGTCGACCTTGGTACTGGCATGTATTTGAAATAAGATAAATGTTAGTTTCAAATTACTTTGCTTTCGCTACTTTTCAAACTAAGTTGTAATAACTATGTTAAACTCCGATGTATATTGAATTACTTATGAAATGGTTGTAACATGTGACTTGTTATGTTGAATCACTACGATCTTGGCTTGTAGGTTGGTTGGTTTGAAATTCCTCGTGATTTCATTGGACTACCGGAGTTATATGGGCTCAAGTGCGAGAATTTGATCACTTCGGTGATTGTTTTTGTACTTGTGCTCTTATAATTTGGACGGTTCCGTTACAGCTGGTATCAGAGCAAGATTCAACATTAAACTTGTCGTATGTGTATTTAAAACAAAGGATTTGTTTTATAAAATCAGTTTTATCAACTTATAGCTATATATTGGTTTGTGAAAACTGAATCGTAAATCTAAGTATGCCAGTGGTCAATTTCCTTATGCCCATATAAGGATTATTAGGTGGCTTATATAAGTACTAACATGGGGGGTTTTCATTTATGCATCTACGCCCAGGCCAAGGTATGTATATGTGATGACTCTCCTACACTATGCTACCGGTGTGTCAGATTAGAGGTAGCCTTCATATATGAAATAGTCATATATGTTGTTAGTTTACTTTTATGCAACGTCGCACCTACGCTCAGGTAAGTGTGAGTTGTGAGAGCATGACCGTACAACCTGCGGTCTAGGGGAGAGCTAGTTTTGGTTACTGGATTATTTACATGTTATACACATGTATATATGAAGGTACTTAATTGTGGGTGATCAAATAATTCGGGTAGTTTTGGTGCTACATGTATATATACGGGGGTATATGTACATGGGAGTACTTAGAATTTTACTCTCCTGCTTTCATTGTGTGTTATATTGGGGAATTGTTGGGCGGCAATGAAACTTTTCTGCAGGTACGCTAACCACGAATGTGTAAGTCGAATGTAGCTGATGACTAGCTATATATCGAGAGAGTGCGTATTATGCCACCGACATAGAACGTGATCGCCACCTTAGGTTGACAATCTTGTGAGGACGAATAGGACGAAGCATACATCTTCATGATTGTTGCCTTATGTATAGCTATGCTCCTCTCACCTTTATTCTATATTAAGTAACTTGTGATTGATATGGTACACTATCTTCCTTGTGTGGAGTAAAACAAGAATTCCTTGTTCCATGTTGCGTAAATAGGAAATGCTTGAGAAAAGTGTAGTATTTTTTCTAAGCTTTCCAAAGTGTCCTATATCACAAATTTTGGTGGTCTAAATCTCTACTTATGAGCTTGTAAAGTGGAATGACAGAATCTGTTCAAATCTGGGCAGAGATGTCTTTTTTTTCTTGTTTGACCTTGTTAGCTATAGAATCATCTTATTATGATAATAAGAAAGTTATAGATAACTTAATAAGATTTACATAAAGTTAAGGCTCAGCCTTGTTGTGTCCCTAGAACTCCAGTTATGTATTTTTTTTTAAGTTCTTGTCAGTTTTCTGTCCATATTGGTACAGATCTGAAACATCAGCATGTTTGACCATGCTAACCTAGGATGAAGCTTTTGGTATGAATAATAAACGCGTGGAAAACTTCCTAAGCCTTCCAGAAAGTCTAGGATCACCTTTGTGGGATGTCTACAACCTTAGTTATGGTCGAAACAAGTAACTACTGTGCTGCTGTCCAGATTCTGTACACATACTAAGTTGGCTACCTTAGCTAGCGTTTGTCTTAGGCTAAACTCGTAGCTAGTTCTTGCTTTAGATAAATGTTTGTTATGGGTGAGCCTGGTTCTTAGTAATGGCTGCTTAAGCTAATTGGATTGGATCTCTCCAATGCTTGACTATGATGTTTGTATGTATGCTTGTTAGTTAATTAGTGCCATAGTTGTCACTTCGTTTGTCTTCGGTAAGTATACGAGTGTCGAGTAGCTTTATCTTAGAGCAATACTCGAGTTACGCGAAATGATCTCTTGGTGTCATCTCCAATTGGGTTCTCTCTCTTAGGAGCCTGAGCCTGTAGACTTGGTGGTTAGCCCTTGGATGTTTGTATCCATGCCTTGCTTGACCGAAAGCCCAAAGTTTAGTTCTCCTATTTGTCTGCATGAGCCGTGGATGTTTTTCAACCCTTTTTGTGAAGACCCTTGTCGACTGACCTACCAAGTTAATTTCCATCAACGCTAGCCTTTGACCATGGTTCGTACATTGCCAGTTGTGGAGACCGTACCCAAATCCATGTTGGACCTTCCAGTTACCTCTCCCAAAGGTTAACTAGTGTGATGCAACGTCTCTCTGCTAGGACCTCAAAATCGTTGCTTGCAAATTCGTGCATCCACCTTATCAACTCAATCTATGACTACGTATCGGTTTTTGCCTTGAAATTAGCTTAATTCGTCTCCCACCTTCCCAAGTCTCGGGATGTTTATCAGTCTTGATCTCATGTTGTTGCCCAACATGAATGAATCTCCTATTAATCTTTTATCTGGAACTCACCTCGGTGGACGCAAGTCATGCATAGAATTTAAGCAAGAGTCCATTGCTCAGTTGTCTTTAGGAATTGAGCTATGTTCCCTTGTGGTGTGTGTTAATTTTTGGATCGCCTCCTCGTTGATTCTAAACCTTGTAACTACCTTTACTTGCTATCCCTCCTTGGTATGGTGCTTGTTCGGACAACCCAATCTATGCCATTTGAAATTCCTCATTGGGTGTATGTTCAGTAATGGTGTTATGAGTAGCAACTAATGGTGCCGCGACGAAACCAAGAGCCTCCTGTGGGTGCACACACAAGGTTGTGCTGCTTGGCACGCGCTGGTATCATGGTTTCTAATCGTAATCCATTGCAGAACGACACTGATGTGATTTTCACGTGACCTTCTTCCTTGATTGTTTTCCCATATCTTATTGAAAGACCCTTATATTGAACCAAAAGTAGTAAAACTTCCTCCTGAAGTTGCTAAGAGGATAACCTTTGAAGAACAGGCCACCGACATAAACATTAACATACTACAAGAGGTGGTAGACAAGTGACTCTACTTAGTTGTTCTAGTATTGACAACTCAATCTAGTGAGCAACGTGTCTCATCTCTGTTGGATAAAAAGGACACCCCACACTTAATGTTGGACGAGTTATCTGTGAGATGAGAATCGATTGTCGCATTGTGCATATGACCGGAGCTATCCAAGTCGCAATCTTGGGTGCATAATGACCATACAATCGAAATCAACCATCTCTAGAATAACTTCCTATTTGCTAACTTCGATGGCAACCATCTGTTCTGCATCAACTACAGTTGTTGTGGTCAAGAGGGAAGATTTGGAACTTTTTAGTGTTGAGAGACAACTGATTAGTTACTAATAGGAACGTTAATCTCCAGCTAGGTAACGACTCCTTGGTAGCTACGAAGGCTATGTCTTACAGAGAAATAACCAACAAGAAGTTAATTAACTAGTCAACAACTTGCATGGTATTCTATCTTCTAGAGCCATTGTGATCAAGTCAATTTCGTCTTGGACAATCACACAGATAGTGCAAGGTGTTCTATCAGCTAAAGTGAAGAATTAGAGAAAGTATGCCCTATTTCCGATCTGTATCCTTGTGCCCTTAGATGCCACAAACGGTTTGTTCATAACTGTATTGGTCGAAGTGTTGAGGAATATTCAGAAACGGTTTCTTATACTTGTAGGAATGTCCTCCTAGAGGAATATGCATTTTTGCCTTGCAAAAAGTAACCTGCAAGTTCAAAGCGTGTGCATCCTCGGATTGGTATGTAAATTAATAGTCGAGATCTGCTGTTGGATGGCCCTTGTGAGGTCTCACAGATACTAGTTTACACTCTTTTATTTGCTTTTGCTTTCTCGTATCCCTAATGTACGAGCAGCCTTGGTGTTCTGCAAATCAATTTATACCATCTCAAGTCAAAAGCAAATTGAAAAGTGTCAAACAACAGATTTTCCATCTTCGAGCTGCTGTTTGATCCTAAAAAGGAAGCCTCAAGGTGAAAGTTGGTTTGACAAAGTTGCTACGCTGCAAGTCAACTCAACTTACAGTGCAACTAAGTCATAAAGGAAAATTTTTACTCAATCGCTTGGTGGTAGACTACTCCCCGCGGTTAAGTGAATAAGTACAACTTTTGTTGTCCTTAAGGCCTCACTACATCTTTCTTTAGTAATGATTATCCAATGATGACATACTTTAGTACCTTATAAATGTTTTTACCCAAGAGGTTGCATCTGCTTCAACCCAGATAACTATTGTCTTTGGATAAAAGAATCTTTTAGATAGCTGTTGGCGGGAATACGAAGCCGACAGAGTCAGCTATCACATTCACGAACCCATCGATAGACTCAGATAATACAGTGTTGTCATCAAAGAAAGATAACTGCACACATGGAACCTCAAGTAGTTTTCCATTAGTTGGTGTCTAAATGAAGGAACAATTACGACCAACATAGACCCTGTCTATTGGTTAGTCAGTATCCTATAACCTCAGAGTATATTTGTCGTCTATGATCTCACCCTTTTGGAAGGTTGTACTCAAGCCATTTTGGTAGAGAACTGCTTTTCAAAACCATATGAACATAGAGTCATTTCAACGAGTATACTTCTGAAGATTTCGGTCTAGTGTAAAGTTCATACGGGCCATGTTATGTTCATTAAAGAATCAGATACTTGTGAGTGGTCACTCATGGACCAAATGACCTCTATACACTGAGAATGCAGTACGTGCTATCTTGGATTCCTCCCAAAGTAACAATGCTTCATGGAAGTCAATGAAGGAAATTCTTCAGACAAATTTTACCATGAAGAGTAAGTATCAGAAAGTGCCTTTGGTCAAAATTGTTCACCGATGTTGAAGCTTTGTAGCTGCATGCTATAGCAAATGTTGGGAACTTGATGATGTGTCTCTCTTCCTTAAAAGGTCTTCCATTCCGAAACTCGGGACGCGATTCTTTTAAGGGGGGAGGGCTGTAACACCTCAGGTGTTTATCACCAATTAGGCAGTGAGTTTGAGCTCAAACATGATAGATTAAGTGGAAATAACAATGTCAATGTCAACCTATGGAGATGAGCCTAACTTAAAGTTGGATGCTGCATCATTGCTTTACATATAAGCTAGTTTCAAATATATATGCTTGGATGGTGTTATTTCCATATATTCATGTGTCTCACATCACCTTCTATCTATATTGATCCCTGGAAAAGTTTCATGAAGTTTGGAATCAAAAAGTCACATGAAATGATAAGTTCCATTCCTATTGGAATTTGCCCCATTAAGTTAATGTAACTATAGAACATCCACCAAACCTTGCAAACTGTCCAAATGACTCTAGATGAACTCTACAACATCTTAACTACACTTAGGGCACTTAATGGAACAATGTTCATGTTGATCATTTTGCCTAAATGTGCTTCTAAGTGATGGTTGACCATGTATGGACCCAGGAACACTTGTGTTTGACCGTTTCAAAAGTGTGACCTAGAAGCTTTGCATGACTGTGCACCCTTTGACAAAGTTGTAGAGAATTTTATAAGGAACAAACTTTGTTTAAGAGTCAAGTCATGAAAATGTGGGGAAAGTGCTCAAAAAGGTCCCACAAGTCAGATTGAGGGTTGTTTCCAGCACTTAGCATATTCTAAGTCCCCTAATCGGCAACATCAAGCCAACATGTTCACGACATTTTATCTTCCAATTTCATGTAGTGGCTCAATTAGGTTCCTTAATACAAGTTGGAGTACTGTTCATGGAGGACACAATGAATCAAGTGTCATCACATTTGGAGTATATTTGGATCTCCAAAATCAGTTGCTAAAACAGCATGTCTGCAACTTTGTCGCTCCAATGACTTTGAGATTGGCATGTCGCGTTCTCCAAAAATTGTTAAGTAACTTGAGTAGGTCCAAATGTAAAAGTTGGATCTTATATGATGGGGAATAACATACAACAAGATGGCATCTGTTGGACTTGTTTTGACCATCAATTTTTGAAGATTGGTAATCGCTGTCAATGCATTGACAATGCTAGTTTGAGGCTTAATTATCCACTAATCCGTGGCCCAAATGATGATGCACCTTAAATAGAAAATGTAGAGCATGCTGTGGTCAACAAGTTTGGTTCAAGGCCCTTGGCCCAAATATGAACAGAACCGGCCCAAAATCGGCCTCCAAGACGGGCACAGAGGCGCCTGCCACGTGCTCGACGATTTGTCCCCTTAGGGAGGGCGTGGCGGCCATGCGCCAGAGCATCTTCGCCATGGACGCCGCGCGTCCTCCTCTCTGCCAGGTGTCCGTGCCTCCCTCGGCGTGGTGGAGCACCAGAGTGACCAGCCCGAGCTCCTTCCTTCTCCTCACTCGCATCGCCTCCCCGCTCCCATTCCCTCCGCACACGCGCGCAGAGCGCGGCCACGCCATTGCCGAGCCGAGCTGGAGCTCCGGCAGCCACTGTTGTTTCCATTGTCTCGGCCATCCTCGCTTCCCATGGGTACCACCAGTAGCTTCGCCTCGTGATGCCGAGCTCGTAGCATCCCTTTCCAGCCTCTGCCTCGCCATCCTGTTCGCGTGCATGCACGCCACCGAGGCCGTGGCCACCATTGCCGGTCGAGCAAAGCTCCCTGGCCACCGGCATAGTATGGTCACATCCTGCTCCCTTTTCCTCTCTCAACCGCCGACCACACCACCGCCTCCTCCTCGGCCTCCCCATGCCCAGCCCCGCGCTCATTGCCGTCCACCGCCGCTGCCGTGTCCGCCGCCAGTGCCATCGGGATGTCGGTGCTCGTGGACTGGGCACCTTAGGCCACCGCTGGCCTGGCAGAAGCCTCCTACGGGAGTGCCCAACAGCGGGCAAGCCACGACGTCTCTCTCTAGTTGCCGTCATCGCCGGAGTCGGCCTGCAGCCGAACGCCGCCGTCGCCGACCGCTGGTGCTCGTGGCCGGACCACCACGGACTGTCGCCAACTGCAACAAGACCCTCATCAGGTGCGTCAGAGTTAGAGCATGCTCCTCGGCCGCCACTCGCCGCCGGCGCCGCCCCTGCCGGCCGGAGCCGCGATTTCGGCCATCCTTTTCTCTGTTCGAGGGAAGGAGAAGGGAAGGTCCTGTGTCCCCTTTTCTCTTTGAATGACATGTGGGCCCATCTAGGCAGCAGGACCCACGCGTCAGTGCCTCTGGAAATTTTTGGGTCCCACGTGTCGGTTAAGTGGTGACAGATCGGGGTATGCAGCCGGGTGCGCCTAGCAAAATTTGTTAGGGTTGTTTTAAATCTGATTTTGAATTTCATTTCATGCTAATCTTTGAAAATCCATATCTCATGCTAGGTAATTCCAAAAATAGCAAAAGTGGACTTTTTGGAAACCTTGAGAAAAGATATATGCAGTGGAGTCA
The DNA here is from genome assembly GCA_038087645.1 of Saccharum hybrid cultivar R570. Classification (NCBI taxonomy): domain Eukaryota; kingdom Viridiplantae; phylum Streptophyta; class Magnoliopsida; order Poales; family Poaceae; genus Saccharum; species Saccharum hybrid cultivar. The sequence goes on along the minus strand of JAQSUU010000043.1, from coordinate 310,529 downwards.
TAATATGTTAGATGTTTGTAGAAGTTTTCTGATGTCTTTATTTAAGCTTTAAAAATGCTCTGAAAATGCTTATAAACTTGACCAGAGCCATATCTTGAGTTTTAGAACCCCAAAAATAGTGATTCTTGTTTTGTTAATTTTGTGATGACATATACTTGCTAGGAAAAATATTAAACACACTTTTTGTTCACTGTTTTCTTAGGGTTTTGATTGGACCTTGATAAATAAGGAATTTACATTATATTGCTTGTTATTTTTATATCTTGAGTTGTGCTGCTCCAATTGATGTGAAATTTTTATGGTAGTCTTTCCATGCTATGAATGTACTGTGGTATAAATTTCATGGTCATTTCTTACTGTATGATCAAGTTATTGATTTAACTTGTTTATGGTTTGATAAATGGCTTGTAAATAATATATAATTGATAAAATGAAAAAAATGTTGTTTCATTAGCTTAGTATGATTTTTATATATCATATTGATTCATGCTAGGGCCTTGTGTTCATGGAAAATATGGAGTTTTAGGTTCAACTTGCTCTCACATGATTTATTGTATTGGTCATTTGTCTTTTTCATAGAGGTTGATATACATATACAAATGACTTGAAATTTGTACAGTAGACTTTTGGTAGCATGTGTAGGCCTCTGTAAAATTTGGTAGAATTTATTGTGCACTTTTGATATGTGTTCATAATTCCACCTAATTATCTAAATAAATTAAGAAAAGGCATTAAAAGAATTTATTTAGAAAAGGACACTAAGTTTTCTGGTGTTTATTAGTCATGTATGAAATGTTAGTAAAGTTGGTTTTGTCTAATTATATGTTTGCAACATAAGTTAATAATTATTTCTTACAAATGAGGTTTCTGGACAGATCTGGGAACTTAGTAAAGTTCTTCATGATAATGTGCTTTGTTGTGAAACTTATTTATACAAAAGTTGTAGATAATATATGTATCTAACTTCTGTTAAAATTTGGTGGCATTTGGCCATGTGGTTTAGGAGTTATAGCTGTTTAAAGTTGGGTTACAGAATTACTTGCTCTCTATCTTGTTAGACCAGTTTCTGTGTTTATGTAAATTCGACATGATTAACTTTGGAATCATGCTAGGATGATTATAAATTAAATGTAGAGAATTTTATAAGCTTTCCATAATGTCTTCTTGCAAGTCATTTGGATTTATAAAACTCCAGATATGATTGATTTATGAAGCTACTGTTTGTAAGTCCAGAAATTGGCATATTCCAATTATCGTTGTTGCTTCATCTTGACTTGCTTTGCATGTTGCTAAGTGTGATTCATGTCCTTGGTGATGAAGTTAGTACACCTAAGACTTTATAAATCTTGTGTCATGTTGGTATTGCTTTCCTTGCTATCTTAGCATGATAGGTCGTGTAATGTTTATTTGAGCAATGTAAAGTGCTTATGTGTATTTAGCGTAACCTTGTACTTACCTTGTTTAGTGTGTGATGCATCATCTATTGTGTTCCCATATATTCATACACTTGCATCTTGCATCTCATTTAGGTACGCTAGATGCACCACGTGAAGGACGTGATGTGGAGCTAACCAGAAGATGGTGTTGGTGGACCTATCTCAGAGATGGAAAGATCGGACAAGTGCTAGAATGAGGGAATGCTCGCCAAGAGAGTTTCATCTGACAAACTCTGACTTGAGTCGGATCCCAGGCAAGCCCCGGAGCATTATAAGCCTCCTATCTTTAAAGCAATTAATTCTATATATGTTATAAGTATTGCTGCATTAAGTGATAGGAGTTGGTTGGAAACCCTTGCTGCATTATATCATTCCTTGTCCAGATATATGAATCCTTGAATCCTACATAGATTAGGATCGAGTAGATGCTTAGCCCTGCTTTAAGCGGTAGAAGTCAGGTGATTTCCTGTCACCTGCGAGATATAGGGATATTCATATATGGCACGGTTGGCTATATTTGCTATCGTGGAAAGGAACCATGTGTTAATAAAATGAAATGAGACCGGGCGGGATGATGATAGTGAAGCGACAAGGCATGGAGGTCTTGGATATGAATCTATCCCCGTCTGAGTCGTTTAAGGACCGATTCGCTGTATGTCCTTGAGTCATGTTGAACGCAGTCTAACACTTAGTTGGCCGGATAAGTCGTTCCGACCGCGAAGCCGAGTAATGTGATTCAGGCCGGGAATCGAATGGTAGGTTGCTTCTTGGAGGAGAGAAAGGATGTGCTTGGGGACATTGGCGTGAGACCAAGGGGGGGTTAGAGTCCCTATCACCTGGCAGAGTATCGCCCTTGGGGTCGCGACATCATTCGGACCCGCGATTCCTGAATCATATGAAAAGGTGGCTTGTGCGACCCTGGCAGGGGCCTGCGCGGTGAGTGTTAGAAATACCCCTCCAGCTGGATAGGAATTCGATTCGAATCGCCGTCGCTCCCGGTTAGTGAGCACTTGACTTGAGCAGCGGCAACGTAAATTCAATTAAATTGAACTGATGGTTAATTGGATCACGATGGAAAGGTTGCCTCAATTTATACCTGCTATGGTTAATATTGTTTGCTCCTAATAAAGTGAGTGCTCTAGTACAGGTTCTAATATAGATGATAGGTTAATGATAATTAACTTGATGCTTAAGCATTAATGATTGATCATCTATATTAAGCTTTTATGCAAAATGTTGTCAAGCTAGCCCCACTTTATATCAGCCTTGCATGATCCTTGGTGTCACCTTATTTCTGGTTTCTGACGGGTAAGTCTAGCTGAGTACTTTGTCGTACTCAGGGTTTTATCCCCACTTGTTGCAGGTTGTGAAGTATCATGGCTACTGCAAGAGTTGGTTGGCTCCTGCCGTAGAGGCGGAGTGTGATCACGGGCGTGATCCGTCTAAGTTATCTTCTCTCTACTACTTTTGTTGGAAGTCGACCTTGGTACTGGCATGTATTTGAAATAAGATAAATGTTAGTTTCAAATTACTTTGCTTTCGCTACTTTTCAAACTAAGTTGTAATAACTATGTTAAACTCCGATGTATATTGAATTACTTATGAAATGGTTGTAACATGTGACTTGTTATGTTGAATCACTACGATCTTGGCTTATAGGTTGGTTGGTTTGAAATTCCTCGTGATTTCATTGGACTACCGGAGTTATATGGGCTCAAGTGCGAGAATTTGATCACTTCGGTGATTGTTTTTGTACTTGTGCTCTTATAATTTGGACGGTTCCGTTACAAGATGTGCGGTAGTATGCCAGAGGATGGGGAAGGAGTGGTCTTGCATAGGTGCTGTGGCGGCAGTTCGGTACGAGGAGCTCCTGGAGACTGGAGTCGTGTCGTGGACGAGAGATTCTGGTGTCTCGACGGAAGGGATAAGGCCTCCGTTGGCTTTTCTTTTTCTTTCCTCTTGACAAATTGATTTTTTATTTCATTGGCCCCACAATGTCTTAGTACCGTCAGTTTACAAGTTCGGAGTACTAGCACTGTTCCTCTTTCAATTCTTTTACTTTGGGACTTTTTTTTGAATGACGAACGTGCATTTGAATCCGGATGGTGGGAGTAGGAAATTTCAATTGAGATTGTCTAAAACTTCAAAATGTTAAAACTCAAAAAGAACATTTTGTGCTCAGTCTTTGTGTTCTCGTATAAAAATACTTTAGACTTCGTTTATCATGCTTTGCTTATTAGTTTCGTATAAGCCTTGCAGTATGAATAAACTACATCCTTTATTTTTCATGATGTATTTTGTGAATTTCATTGTTAACTGATGTTTTTAATATAAAACTACTTTAATAAACTATTATATATGTCTATCGTGAGGAGGTTATAGCATGAACTAAGTCGTCGTAGCACTTTTGTTCAGCCCCACCTAAAATTTTTTCTGGCTTCGTCCCTGAGTAGAAGCAGATGTGGACATGAGAGGTGAGGCGAGCGACTCCTCAATTTGACCCATATTTCGCCACGCCACATCGCAATCTTTTGAGCAGGTCAGACCGGGGGAATCTCAGCAGATATTGACCTGTCCCAAAGACCCGCCCCCCAGTAGATCCAACATTGCTATATGCTAGTACTCGCTCACAATGTGCATGCATCCAAACATTGCTGTGAATGGTACTAGCTCTTAATACTAAGCACTCTGCAGGCTGTTGTAGAGGACTAGTAGCGGGGCACGCGCCTTCGCGCGCCCATATGGTTGGCCAGCATGCTGCTACGGTACTTAAACGGTAGGAAGAATTCTGAGGGAGAATGGTGGCGGTACAGCGCAGAATGAACCGTGGGGAGTCCTAGGAGTGAGCTTTCCCCTTTTTTTTGGTTTACCTCATGGGCATCTATTTTTCTTAGTTCCTATGTGTGCATGGCGAACCGAGATCATGAAAAAGTGGGATCGAAAACAGATAAGGATAGATAATTAGCATATGATTACATGATGATCATATTAGCAGCACAAAGATGTTGTTGAGCACAGATGTGGTTACACTACTACAATGACTATTAAGATGACTACTGCTGTGTGGCTCATGTAAGACGCCTACATGTGCAGTGTCTGCTGCAGATGGGAGGTTTTCATACAGCAGCAAGCACATTAGTCAGTAGTCCCAGCTGTAAGTGGTTATCATGACCTAGGCTCTTGGATACGCTGCTGACATATCTATGTTCAGCATTACATAAGAGGCAGAACGTCTACAAATTATACAGACAATAGACATCCATTGCTAGTTTACAGAAGCTAGAAGCACCGCATTCCAGTTTGGTTCTATACACATGAACAAAGCGCAAAAGCATCTGGTGGAGCGGCAGGGAGAGATATAGTCTCTTATCCATTGCAAAAGGTTTCTGCATTGGGCTATCACACTGTTACTACAAAGTTAACAGAAGCTTATAGTTAGCGTGAACCGTCGACGGTGAGGCTAACTGAATCTGTAAAGTAGAGGAGATCAATTTATTTGGCAGTGTGTATATGTATTTGTGGGGCCGTAACTGTTTACCTTTTTCATATAAGGTGCACTGCCCTACTCCTGTGATGCGCCTGCATCATCAGTCTGGGTGTCAGATTTTGCCCTGTAATATTTTCGGTATTTAGTAACGAATATTTGTATGTTTTGGGTCTGCGAGAAAGTGGTGTCTTCAGTATCTGTGTCGCTAGGCTGAGTATTTTCTGGTTCGTCATCGCCTCCTGCAGTGTGCTGCTAAGAACTGTAGGGTTAGTGTTTGGAGGCACCATGAGCTGTTAATGTGTCTAGAATTCTAAACCGTTGTAGCGATGACAACTGACCTTGATTGGTGAACTGTCCTCATGTAACAACCTTCTGTGAGCAACACTGTGCTTTGTTGTAGATCTAATAATAACACAGTATTGGTCAAGGGTGTGTTGCTATGTTTAGTAAGTGGCTCAATCATACTTGGCATGTACTGATAGCTGATGCATACAGAGAACTGTGTACCTGCTGCTATCGTCTTTGGGAGCATGATGGTCTATTTGTGAGGCAGGAACTGGAGTCTGTAGAACAGATGACCGACACGATGTTATATGTTGTATATTGATTCAAGCATAAATGAGTGGATGAATCTTAATGTTACTTACAGACTGTGCTGGATATTTAATCTGCAGGACCTCACTGTGAGACGGTGGGGTAGCGATGAGAGCAGTCGAACTTGCTGGCCTCTGCGGATCATGGTAAGCTGCAGTGGTCCTCTGTGTGGAAGGACGCTTTGAGGGCCTTTCTAGAACAGCTTTGACCTGATACTCTCGTATCTTAGTAGTCTGGCAGGATTTATCAGTGAGATCAACAGATAGAATATATGTCTTGTCCATGATGCTTTGTAACTGCTGTGGCAAGGCCTCTCTTTTGTGGAGTGGGTTAACGACTGCCTCACACTCTTTCTGAATCATCTGGTAAGCTTCATCATCATAGGCTAGAAATGATGCCTCGCTAGTATCGTCCTTTCCTATGAAATGCAGTAAGTACCTGTATTTTTTTTGGTTATAGGTTAACTAAGCAATCCATGTATGAAGTGAGGTTGCGATCTTTTTGGGTAATTAATACCTAGGAGCGGTGTTGCTGCCTCCACATTTTGGGCACCTGTAGCTCCCATCTATCTGTTGGTCGGCCTTCTTCTTGCATGGCCTGCAGGCCATGTACCACCAGCTGCTGGTGTTTGTAATACAAACAACGGTTACAGCACACTTGAATGGTCCTGGTTCCTGTGCAGAGATTGTATGTTAGTTTCACTGTGTAATGGTTCAGGGGTTAGGCTATGTTAATGTTTGAAGATCCAGAGACTGTATTTAGAAAAGATGTAACCAATCATACACGAAGAGGTGAAAGAAATAGTATGTGGACTATGCACCTTTTCATCAAAGGGATCAACACGAGCAAGATCAGCTATCGTCTTCTGTGGAAGTTGAATGTCCTCAACTGGAGCTGGAATTTGCTCTTCTGTCGGTTCTGGTTCTTCGATGTAGACTGGTGTATTCTTGAACCTGTTAATGAGAGATCTATTATTATATCTGTTTTAGGATTAATAGCATGTGGTGTATAGCTGAAATGGCTGTTACCTGCGGTGAAAAGGCTGCGCCTCTGGGATATTGGGGTTCAGGTAGCAGGAGCAGGCAGGACTCCCACTTAGGCATGGTTTATCTGTAACATGGCATTGTTTTATCATGAGTGCACTTCATAAGGCTTTTAGTGTGCAGATTTTACTGTGTGTATGTTTGCCAATGTGAACCAAGCATAGGTACAAGAACTTACTGTTGTTCATCAAATCCTCTCGTGGATAGCAACCAACGATAAGGCACACAATGAGGTTCCCAGCTTCTCTATCGTAGATATTGCTAATGTTGAAGCCTGTAGCTTGGTCGCCCCACAGAGTAACTTGCATCACATTATCACTGCATATGAATTAAGGCTTCAAAACAGAAGTGCTAGTAATCTATAACTGTTAATAACCATAACATGGATATACCTTAGATCCTTGATGTAGATCTCCCTAAGTGTTTTGGCCTTCTCTTTATTTTTAGGTACAAAGGTGTGTGCTGCTTTATATTTGATGAGGTATCCAATGGTATCTTGAAAGGTAATGATGAGACTGTATCAGATATAATGTCCAGGATGGAACAAATGTCTGTAACTATGCAAAGGAGGTATTGAGAGATATAGTCTACCTGTGTAGTTGTAAACAAACCGGACTGGTTTTATGGCTGGTAGCGGAGTAATCCTGTAAATATATTTAGGAATGGAAGTTGGAGGATTTGGCACCACCTGGACTGTTGTGTGCTGCGAGATGTTTATCAGTAGGTTCCTGTCTATGGCTCTATAACTTTTTTTGCATTGTTGACAACAAATTTCTTCAGTACGTAAACTTTTCCAACGTCGAACAGGCATGCTATTTCTCCAATGAGATCATCTGCAATTTCAGCATACATAGCATGCCCCTACAATTGCAAACATGTGTTTAATTATTAACCCAGTATTGGAGTGAGCAGCAAATGTAATAGGTAAGCATAATGCATAGATTTGTCCAATGTGTGATGGAAAATGAGTTCTTTCTGGTTCTAAGCGTATATAATCAATACCTGTGTATCTGCTAGAACCATGCCCACATATAGAGGGACGCCTTGACCACTGCTGTCATGATGAGTCCATTTTCTGATAACCCGGACAGTGATGGGACTGAAGCACCTACCCTTTGGTAGCTCGCTGAGGAACTTGGGACCTTGCATGGTGTATCTGTAACAGTACAAGAAGCTGTCAGCCATGTATTTGTATAAACTAAACTAAATATAGAATTAGTAGGCACTAAATAGCATAGTAGTATGTGAAAGCCCTTTTCGTTAGTGAAATATGCTGGACATAGATTAAGATATGGGAAATAAGAGAGGCAGATCTATGCTTGAAACGAAATAGGATGCGCCTGAACTGTGTAGACGTTTTAGTGCTGCAAGAGAGGATATAAGGCAAACTGACATAGGATGTTATATCCAATTGCTACCGTAGAAAAGATCTGTACAACCAAGATTCCTAATATTTGAATATAAAACAACACATACCTCAAAGATGCATAAAAACAGTGATTAATATTTCTATTTCTCAGTTCTTGTTGCTGTAATAAACTGATAGATTTATATCCAAACATAGTCCTCTCGGTTTAGACCCTAAAAAAACTTAAACGTAAGGAGAGAGTTCCTCTTGCTTTGTTCGGAGAGGTAAACACAATGCCCTTTAGGGAGGTACTCATTGTGGTGCAAGCACCCGCGAGTGTAGAAAAAAATGGACTGTATATAGCATTTCAGGCAAGGATCAGCTAAACTACTACATCCAGAATGCGGAGGGAGAAAAACGGCAGAAGATAAGGTCAAGCAACAGACCATTAACCAAATCTTTTTTGGACACTGCACTGGACTGTGTAATGCGAATATACCCAACAGATGAATCATCGTTTTCTCTTTTCTTCAAACGCCGGAAAGGTGGAGTTGTAACAACCAGTTGTCTCTGCACCTTCATTTTCTCAACCGGACCACTGTCACCATGCTTAACCTAGAGATAACATAAGGAAGATCATAATAGTCAGATACTGGGTTAAGAGAGGTCCTGATTCCTGAGATAATCCAGAAGACATAATTTATTTAGATTGTCCATTACCTTAATCGTAATAAGCTTGTTGTTTGGAGGCTGCAGCATGGATGAAGCACCAAATGCAGAATTACCCCTCGGATCAACGACGCGGACTGGTATATTTAAACTGTGCAGATTATCTAAACATAAGAAGCGCTCACTAATAAAACCATACATGTATATAGAATCAAAGATCAGAAAATCGTAGTCCAAAGATCTATACGTACTACATTACTGGCCAGTCTAAGTAACCAGACTCAAATATACCAAGCAAGAGTTCTCTGTGATAATAATATCATCAATAGCAAACTACAAAAAAAGCTGCATGCCCAAACCAACAGTTGAGAGCAGTAGAAATAAAACTGGCCCAAAGCTTCTAAGCTGCGAAACCTATAGGTTTTAGCAGGTAACAAAAATGCTGTGAGCTGAAAGTATTCAGCACAGCCAACTTATTGAAACTTACTTCAATATAGACCAGGTTCCTCGTTTCTAGATTTGTTACTAATCTTTTTAAATGTAATTTAGAGGCAGACATGTGAACACATTCTTTAATCGGTTGGACATCTTAAGTGGGAGTGTAGTCAAAGGTTGTTCATATCCAACTATATTAATTTTATTTGGAAGCTGCTGGTTCACCCTTACTATTTTGTAGGAGCTACACTGTTGCAATTAGACCCGTTTTTGCACCAATAAATGGCAAAGTACAAAGGAATCATAATGTTGGTCTACTCTTCAAATTACAAATTATTTCAAATAATCCCAAAAACCAAACACAGAAATAATAAGAAAAATCCAATTGCAATAATCTATAGATTTGGGGCTAGGATTGGAGACCTGATGATGCAGTCACTGTGAATCATGTCAACATGGTTATCCTATACTTTAGCTGCATGGAAGAGATCTGGGAACCATAAATTAGTGGCACAGAGGCCCCTTTTTATCACAATCGCAACAAAAACCATCCACACCTAGAGCCAACATCAAGTTACGCAATACAAAGACAGGATCGGACAACATACGTAAAAGGCATTAATACATGGAATCATAAATGGAAATCTAATGGGTTTGTGAAGCAAACATAATTAAATGTTTGTATAATTTTCATCCAAAAAAAATGCAAACATTGGAATTCAATCATTTGCATAGAAAATAACACGGCCAATTGAATGTATGTCAATCCAACAGCTGATCTTAACTGCAACCAATTTACAGTGAATTTGAAGCACAAAGCAGCATAGATGCATGAAACTTTTTGGTAAATTTGCGCCATCAGAATAGCATGCTATTATATACTTATAGCCCACATTAGCAATGGAAAGCTGTGACATGAGAGGGTGACATCGCTATATGAAGCATCGGGAAAAGGATTTCGCATGCATATGGTACTCAACACGATTTGAAATGCTTGGAAAATTATGTGATGTTCATGTATTCAGTACCTATTTTTTTTGTTCAGCATATGCAGTGCAGCACCATGTAGAGTGCATCCAGTGCAGTATAAGAAATGGGGCAAAATGCAAGCGATTTGCGCTGGGCCTAAGAATCGTCAAGCACCTGAGAGGCCCTGATCTGCAGGGAAAATAAACCAAATGAACTATGTCAATCAGGGAAAATAAACCAAATGAACTATGTCAATCGAATGGCAAGTGTTTGGACAGGTAAATAAAATCATTCCCCATATGTAGGCATATGGTCTGGACTGACTATACACAATCTTAGCAGCTGGTGAGGCGACTGGTGTTGGCAAATAAATTAAATGCAGTAACAGTGGCGGACGCATCATATTTTCCATGCTAATAGTACGGAAAAAGAAACAGAGCAGAATATCATAATCGACTAATTAAGGCATAAAATTTTTGAATCGACCACATTAAGGTAATCAGTACAAACAGCCGAACCTTTCTCTGTTGCTGTAGCAGCATGTTCCACAGTCGTGATAAAGATAGGAAAAGTGCACTATTGATAAACATGAACAATTCATAAGAGTTAGGATCTTAGTAATAGTAAGAGCATGGTATGAGTAGGATACCCATGTAAACATAAATTGCTCTGTTTACCTAAAACATAGGGAGATCGTGCAATATGCAGAAAAGAAATTTTAGGCATGTCTTGGATGAATATAGAAACTGAAGATTGTACCTGGTACTGAATTTATGAACCTATATACCCTTTTTTTTATGCATGCGTGAATCAATGTAACAAAGATCAGTGTTTTTCAGCTGTGCCCATAGCACCCAAAATTAATCTCATGCATACTCAAGGAACACACGGCAATAGGATGCTTCAAACTACATAACCAACAAATATACCGCTTACTGGTCTGAAAAAACATTGCAACTATTAGTGGTACTGCAACATTGGTCGGAAAAAGATGCATGAGCTTTCTTCGTACGAAGCAGCATCCAAGCGTTGTCAATGTTTCCAAAAATGTCAACGGAAACATTAACTGGACCAAGATAAAAGCAAGTAGAGCACAAGGAAGCACAAAATTGGTACCCTCAAAAAATCAAAGGAACATGAGAACCAAAAGTGACTGGACACAACCAAAGTGTATGTCAATGTAATCCTTGGGAACAGGGCATATGCTCAGAAGCAATAGTGTATAATCTGCTGTCACAGGTAACCAATAGGCAAAGGAAGAAATCATCACAGGAAATGACAGGACAATCTCAGATGTCATAACTAAGAGCAGGCATTTTGCCCCAGTTTTGACAGTAATAGGCAGTCAGTAATATCTCTCATTGGTGTGTGAAAACAGAACAGAGAATGAATGCAAGGAAACAGAGGCAACCAATTGACCATTGCCTCAGCTATCATGGGACATGGAAAAAGCGATAGCAAAGATAGTACCAAAACAGGACATGGTCATTGCCTAAGGTCTGAAGATAATAAAAAGATGCCTAAGGTCCCAAGATAAAAAAAAGATGTAAGAGGAAGATTGGAAGAATGATCATAGGTCATGAGCATTGCCTCATGCATCTAAAAACAAAGAGATGTAATGTGCGGAAAGGTACACCATGATCATTACACGGAACACAAATAAACCTAATTTACGGGATGTAAGAGGAAGATTGGAAGAATGATCATAGGTCATGAGCATTGCCTCATGCATCTAAAAACAAAGAGATGTAATGTGCGGAAAGGTACACCATGATCATTACACGGAACACAAATAAACCTAATTTACGGTGCAATCATCATAGCAGTAGCCCATTCCCTCAATTTTAAATGTGATAACAATAGGACATCGTACTCATCACTGCACATGGCTGGAATCCAAACAATGAACCCAAAAACATCAGCACCGCAGTGCACATGGTGTGAAACAAATCTCACTGAGATGCTCATGTGCTCAGATCTTTGTCGTAACCCAACCGAGCAGATCAGGACTCACAGAACAACAAAAACTCGCAGTAAGCATGTAGACTGGTCCTGTGTCCCTGCACATCCCACATGAGGAGAGAGGGGGAGAAAGAGAGGGGGAGTAAACCAGCGAGCGGACAAATCGAGGGAGAGCAGAGCCGCGCCGACGGTGTCCAGGAGGTCGCGTGGAGGGGGACGGCGTGGCCAGTGACGGTGTCCGCCCGCGTCGCGCCACCACGCGGGGCCGAGGGTGGGGGAGAAGGGAGTGGGGCTGCCGGTGCTGGTGCTGCCGCCGCTGAGGAAGGGCCGAAACCCTAGGTCGGGTTGCCGCTGCCCCGGGACCGGAGAGGGCAGCGCGCTGGTCGGCGGCCCAATCTGGCCGGGAGGGGGCAACTTCGGCGGGAGCGAGCGCGGCCTCGCCGAGGGCGAGCGGACGTGCGGCTCGGCACGGTGCGGGGGAGGGGAAGAGTCGCGAGGCAGAAGGAGAAGTGTCGGGAAGGAGAGGTGGAGTGAAGGAGAAGTTGGAAGCACGAGTATATATCTGGTTGGGCAGATTCTCACGCGAAGGCAGAGAAGGCAAGCAAAAGTAGACAAGAAGCCGGAGAATGAGCTGGGAAACACGAGAAGCAGTTTCGGACCGAAGCGGTCCCAACCAATCTCGGCCACAAGATGGGAGATCGGACGGCTGAAAAAATTACGGGTGACGTGGCCGTCGCTTCTACCGGAGGAGCAGGCCATCCTTGTTTCTCTTAATGTGGCAAGACACTGTCCTTCATCCCCCCTAGATCCTGCAATTAAAATCCTCACGCCCTTTCATTTTCACGTCACCTTCTGTGGACTAATTCAAGATGGACTGACGTTTCAGGAGATAAGAGATGTGAGCACTTATATAACAAGCCTCTGCACATATATATTATATTATATTTTCTCAGATGCAGTTTCCTGCATGATTAGGCAAACAGCCAGGCCAAACTGATATATAGCATATAATATAGAAGGAAAAAAAAGGAAGAGAAAAAGAAAACTATCTAACGTTCTGCCTTTGTAGGACGGATATGATCTCAGAGAACTGAGGGCGCTTCAGAGGGGAATTGTCCCAGCACCTGTTCATCAGTGACCTCAGGAAAGGAGGACAATCTCTGGGGATCTCCGGCCTCAGCCCGCAAGCGGCGATTCCGACAGCTGCTTGCACTGGCGAGTAGGTGGAGTAGGCCTCCTCTCCGGTGATCATCTCCCAGAGCACCATTCCGTAGCTGTAGACGTTGCTCATCCAGGTCTCGGAGACGGTTTCAGGATCTCCAGCAATGATCTGTAGACACCATGGTACTAAACTCTTCAGCAAGGACAGATCAGTATAAAATCAGATAGTAGAAAACTTATTTGCATAATTGTCGACTAGATGATTGTCTTTTCCAACATTTTTTATTGTGTTAGTGACTGCCAAAGAAGTAAGGAAAAATTATAACTGACTGGCTGATCTACTAAACAACTTGTAGAAGATAAGCAACACCTCTTCTTAATAGCATTGAATATTGTATAGGTCATTCCATAATAGCACATGAAAACTAGCAGTCTAAAATAGAGCAACTTCGTTCACCAAGAGCCTCTACAACTGAGCATTAACTTTCAGAAAGACTAATTATAGACAACAACATGAATTTTCAGTAAATCAAGTCAAGAAAACTAACCTCTGGAGCCAGCCATCGGTACCCAGATGTCTCATACTCAGTGACCTCACCAACATGACTACAAGGGGTAACAATGCCCATATCCCCAAGGCAAGCATTCCCTTGCCTGTCCAGCAGGATCTTCCGAGCATTGAGATCACGGTATGCAATGCCATAGCTGTTCATGAAAGCCAGAGCATCAGCAACATCAAGAGCTATCCTAACTGTATCTCGGAGGGACAGCCTCTTGTTTCTCTGCATAAGAATATCATGAACTGATCCCCCTTCCATCATCCTCGTTACTATGCAGAGCCCATGATTTTCATTGAAACAAATGCCATGTAATTGTAGGATGTTCCTCTGGCCACAGCTCATCAACTGCAGCAAGTCCTGGCGAATCTCAACATCGTAAGCACTTCCCATGTCACAGCCCCTCAATTTGTTGACCCAAACCTTCTTTCCTCTATAGACACCCCTGAATGAATTCGCACCAACCCAATCAATGAACTCAATCTCCTCAGAACAAAGCATCCAGCGACCAAGCTCCTCACCACCAGAGCGAATGGTTTGCCATTCATCTACTGAGACAAAGACTGATGACTGTGGTAGGGGAGTGGGAAGCTGTGGTCTGCGCATCGGCTCATTGTCAAGTACCTGACCATCATCTGGATCAAACATTGACTCCTCATCAAAGTTTCTCGATCCTTCTTCTTGACAACCGCAGAGCCCAAATGGTAGCTTTACACCACCACTGTTCTTTCTTTGCTTCTTTACTACCGATTTCAGTGCAGACTCAACCCGGTTCTTGAAGAGCGCCTCATTCCCAGTTTGCACAAGTATCATGACAACACCAAGTGTCAACCCTCTCTTCTCAAAGATCTGGATCTTCTTGCAACAGAACGAAGGGCTGTCTAGTGACCCTGACATTGACTGCCATGAGAGCGGGGCTGTGCAAGCAAATGTTAGCTGGAAAACAGTGCCTTCATCACCACTTCCTCTGCCATGAACCTCCTCAATGTTCACTGCAGGCTGATCCTCACCGGTCGCCTGCTCTACAAGGCGGGCATGCAAGAGGACATCTTTCATGTCAAATCCTGCCTGTGCATAGCTGTAAAATCGAAATTTCTGCTTAGATATCATTCAGCAGATCCAGAGAGAAATGCACTGTCACTTAGCTTAGATATCAAATTATGTGCTTGATTTAATCATAAACACAGTAACGAAAATTCACTGCACAAATTTTGATCTCTGGAAGTTAAAAAACAAAGCTCTGCTCGCTAAAATTTGGCGGCTGAATAGTGCTGAGCTTAAGATGGTAGATAAGAGATCCGTCTATTAGTTGCTTACGAAACTAATCTCAGATTGCAGCAAATTTGTGCCGTCGATAGAGGCAGTGGCAAGTTTACCTCTATAGAGTTGCAAGACCGAAAGAGGAAAAAGTTTGCTCCTTTGTTGCAGAATTGGGTGGTACTAAATAAAGAAGAAGAAAAAAAAAACAAAGCTAAAAAGGTGGTTACTTTGGGATACTGACCTGTTGGGGAGAGCGTCGAAGTGGCGGCGGAGGTCAGCGACGAGCTTCTCCGGCAGCTGCTGATTGGCGGCGCCGCGGGAGTAGAGCTGCGCGAGGCCACGGAGGAGGAGCGGTGGCGGCTTCTCGGCTCGCGGTGAGGGGTCGCGGTGGAGGCCGCCGCCATCCAGGCTCAGCGTGTTCTTGAACGCGGCGATGGCGCCGGCAAAGTTGCGGCCCAGCCGCTGCCACTTCTTGGGGGGCGCGGGCGCCGACGCCGGCTCGCCGGCGTAGGCAGTGTCGGCGCAGGTCGGGAGGGAGTCATCCGAACGCCCGTGGGGCTTCATGAGAACCTGCTCCACCATCTCCTCGTCGGTGCTCGGCCTCCCCGACCAGCACTCCAGCGCCGCCGCCATCGCCGGAGACTTGGGCCTTTTTCCTGCTGCTGAATCTTCACTTGCTTGAAGAGTTGCGGCAGCAGAAGGGATTCTAGAGATGGGAAGCCTGCTGCTACTGAAGGCGGGATTGTTTCTCGAGTACACGGGCAGAAGTAACAGAACCAAGATCTACTGAAGGTCGCTTTGGAAGATAACCGCGTGACCAGAACAAAACGAGAATTCTTTTTCTGCTGGGTGAATCTACTATGTTTGTAGAACACTGAAGGAAGGGATGTCTACAAAATGTGAAGAAAAATTGCAAAAAGAAAAGCTGTGATGTTTGCTCAATAGCAAGAGAAATTAGCCCTTGTTTAGATTAAAGATTTTTTCAACCTGATGAATAGTACCACTTTCGTCTTATTTGACAAATATTGTCCAATCGTAGACCAACTTGGCTCAAAAGATTCATCTCGTGATTTTGAACTAAACTGTGTAATTAGATATTTTTTTACCTACATTTAGTACTCCATGCAAGCGGCTAAAAATTGATGTGATAGAGAGAGTAAAAAAACTTGGAATTTTGAGGTGATCTAGACATGGGCTTACTGAAAAATGTTGTTGTTTTTTTGCTGGTCTTGTGGGGAATCTCTGAGCCAGGGAAGATATTTTTTTCTCTCTCTCGCTGTGATGTTTGCTGCCCAACCTTGCTCAGCTCAGACGAGGGAGGGAGAAGAAGGGAGCCAAACAAGGTGGAGAGGGAGGCAAAGAAAAATGACGCCTGTTTTTGTAGTACCAGCTGCCAGCGTGCTATGCCTATGAGTGAGGCGTGAGGGTCTCTGGTCCATGTCCATGGACGATGGGCCATGGCAGAAGGGGAAGGGGAAGAGAAAGACCATGCATCATGGAGGGAGGTGGGGGCTGGCGTCCTACGAATAATTTATGAGGGGTGTTTGGTGCGTTCATGTGATTTTGCTGCCATACTGCCATGCACAGACTGAAAATTTTTTGGTTAGACCTCCTTTAGGCATTGTTTAGTTTTTTTTATAAAAGTTTACGTCATGTTCCATCAAATATTTAGATACATGCACGGAGTATTAAATATAGACTAAAAAAACTAATTATACAGATTATGAGTATTTTGCGAGACGAATCTTTTAAGCTTAATTAGTTCATGATTTGACAATAAAGTGCTACAGTAACACATATGCTAATGATAGATTAATTAGGCTTAATAAATTCGTCTCGCGGTTTACTAACGGATTCTGTAATTTGTTTTTTATTAGTATCTGAACACCCCACGCAACACCCACATGTGACACCTGATGTGACACCCTAAAACTTTACACCTCGTAACTAAACAGAGTCTTTAGTTTCAGGGTGTAAAGTTTTAGGATATCACGCTGGGTGTCATATGGGGGTTATTGCATGGGGTGTTCGGATACTAATAAAAAAACAAATTACAGAATCTGTCAGTAAACCGCGAGACGAATTTATTAAGCCTAATTAATCTCTCATTAGCACATGTGTTACTGTAGCATTTATTGTCAAATCATGGACTAATTATGCTTAAAAGATTCGTCTCGTAAATAAGTCGCAATCTGTGTAATTAGTTATTTTTTTAGTCTATATTTAATACTCCATGCACATGTCAAACATTCGATGGGATAGAATGTAAACTTTTGAAGAGGAACTAAACAAAACCTAAGCTGCAGAGCACAGGAACAAAAATGAATGGAGTATTAAGGATGCTTTGCAGCTTGCAAATGGCAACCTCCCTTTGCGTGGACCATTGCACACTCTGTAAGCGGGATAATTCTGGTCCAAATGTCAGATGAAAAAAGCATGAATGCGCATCCTCACAGTGCATTTGCTTCTGCTTCTTTTTCAGTTATGATTATGGAAGTATGATTTTTCAGTCTTGAGAGAGAGATGGTAATCTGCAGAGATTTCCTTTAGCTATTATCTTTACCGGGGAAAATTTGACAGCAGCAGATTAGCAGATTATATGTGCGGTGAACTTGGATATGTCGACTCGGGGAAAATACTCCTACTCCTATTTTGCACTGGCACTCTCGCTTCTTCGGCCTTTATGGTTATCACGAGAAAGGAAAAGCCTCTCTGATACAGTGCCTGTTGCCGTTTGACCTTTTTCTGGCGCTGCTGCCACTGCCGTTATGTCGACTCGGATACTGCGCGTGAACCGCTGAACCCAATTCAGGCCCTGATCAGTTTCCATCTAAAATTTTTTTTACCAGACACATGCATAGAACATTAAATGTAGATAAAAAAATTAATTGCACAATTTACATGGAAACCACTAGACAAATCTTTTAAGTCTAATTAGTTCATGATTAGACATAATTGTTACAGTACATACATGTGCTGATGACGGATTAATTAGATTTAATAAATTCGTCTCGCGTTTTCCAGACAAGTTATGTAATTAATTTTTTATTAGTATCCGAACCACCCTTCCGACATCTTTAAAACATTCTGATGTGACAGTCAAAAACATTTTGCCCTTGTTTAGTTCCCCTAATTCTGCCCCAAATTCCACTATGCAAAAAGAAGATTCCCCGTCACATCAAAATGTCGGCAAATGCATGGAGTACTAAATGTTGATGAAATCAAAAACTAATTGCACAGTTTTGTTGTACTTTGCGAGACGAACATTTTAAGCCTAGTTAGTCAAAATTTGGATAATTTTTACCAAATACAAACGAAATGCTACAGGAATTCTGATACAATATTTTTCTTCCCAATTCCGTGAACTAAACGAGGCCTTTCACCCTCCCGGTCACATTTTCACCCACCACTCCACCAGTCACCACCGCTCACAGCATGACGTGACACGATCCTTTTGCTTGTCTGCAGATCTGGGAGCGAATCACAAGGATGTCACGCACGACACGGCCACATCGCTTCCTTCGTTCCAAACTTCATGACTCGCGTGATGTGCTGCTGCTCGCCTGCTCCTGCCACTGCGAGACGGACGGAATAAAATCATGTCACGCACAGTAACGCCGACGCGGCCATGCATGTGTCATCTTGCTGCTTATGGAAAGCTATGGCTGGAAGCCCTACTGCTAATGAGCTCTAGCTCCAGAAAACGTTGCAGGAAAGCCGCAAAACTACTGTTCGGGCCAGCATTCCCGGCAGCCATGGGAACAGTAGCAAGATTCCGTGCTCGGCACCGGCAGAAACGCCAAGCGCAAAAACCCTGGCATCAAAGCTTTAAGGAATCGATTCGATACAATCCTCCTATCACCCACTATTAGGCACTCTGATGGGATACCGGTTACTGGAGACATCAGGCTTGGGTAGTTGGATCAATGAAGCTGCAGTGTGCGCTACAGTGTGTATGCACTGCACTGCGTCGGTCCTGCCGGTGGTGTGATAGAGCGCTGGAGAGGAGCGCTGTAAGCTTCATCAGCCATCGCTGTTCCCGGCTGCCACTTGTGCCCGCGCTCGCCGTCGCGCCAGAAACATGTGTCCCCCGAACTGAGCCACCTGGAATTCGGCCGCCGTGTCGGCCATTCCGCCTTGCACTCGAGGAGTTGGCGAGCTAATCATGCCCGCCGAGACGAAGACGATCAGGTTAGCACAAAACCAGTTGTTTAACGCGAACCCATGATGCCTAAGCTCATCCGATGACCATCGATCGGGTCCCTTTTTGTGCGCTTCCGGACTGGCCTGGCCCCACATTTGGCTGGGACTATTCTTCTTACGTACTAGTACACTCGCCTCACTCCCGTGGCCGGACGCCATTAGCCCGTACCGGAATGCCGAATTCATTGGCGTAATTAAACCTCGATTCCGGATGGATGCTGAAGGGCGGTGGTTCTTTATGCCGCAACAGTAGACGCAATAAGAGCCGTCCTGGATGGCGGGATCGTGCCATAGATGATCACATCCTCGGGTACCCACCGGTTGCAGAACGTACTGTGTCCGGCTCGTGTCTAGTGACGTACTGGTAGTGTGATATATATGATCAGTATGACTCGCATTACACCGATTGCAGAAAACTTTAGTTTAAGGCAGTCTACTCTCTAATCGCGTTGGTCTGACACGCTCTTACTGTGCTGCGACTGCGAATAGAATACGGTTCTCGATGGGTGGAGCGGCGGCGGCGTGCGTGACGTCCATTCCGTAACTGCTCGGCGACGACGACTTCCCTCGCCGCGTCCAGTTGTTCAGCGAGGAGGGCCGGCACGACTGTAGCCCCCGCGAGGCCGGTGCTCCGTGCTGCATGTGGCCTGCGGGAGACGCCGCCCCATGTGAGGGGCGAGCAGGGCTGTTCAGACTGCAGGGCCGCCCGGGAGCGGCACGAGGTTGGTGGTGGCGGCGCGCCGGGCGCCGCCCGTCCCGTCACGGACAAAGCAAAAGGGCAAACTATTTGCGTCGGGGCTGGCGCGCGCTTAACGGCCCTCCTAAGTCCTAATCTAATTGCGGCGGCTTTAGGTTAGGGTGTATTTAGTTCGCGAAAAAATTTGGCTTGGGCTACCGTATCATTTTTGTTTGTGTTTGTTAATTAGTGTCAATCATGAACTAATTAAACTCAAAAGATTCGTCTCGTGGTTTTCTATCAAACTGTGTAATTAGTTTTTTTTACATTTAATGCTTTATGCATGTGTCCAACATTCGATGTGACGGGAAATCTTGATTTTTTTTAAACTAAACATAACCTTAACCAAGCTGCATTAGCTAGATATGGATTTTAGGGGGTGTTTGGTTTGAAGAGTTAAAGTTTAACAAACACTGTAGCACTTTCGTCTTATTTGACAAAAAGTTTCCAATCTTGAACTAATTAGGCTTAATAGATTCGTCTCGTAAATTACTCATAATCTGTACCGACATGCATACAATTAGTCTATATTTAGTACTCCATGCATTTAAAAAAACATTAATATGATGGGAATTAAACTTAAAAAAACGAAAACGAAACCAAACAGACCCTTAGTTCGCCGTGGCCCTCTTTGCCCGCCACGGCGCCTGCTGTCCTGCCATCGGCGGCAGCAGCGGCACCCCGGGCTTTCCCTTCTTTTTCTGCGGACCAATGGGCCCGCGTCCGTACGGGTCCTGCGCTGCGAGGGCCACGTGCTTACGGACGCGGTGGTTGGCAAAGATCTCATGCCATGTGCCGTCGTGCCGATCCATCGACGCCGGACTGCCGGTGCGGTGCGGTGCGCGCGGCGCCACACCGCTGGTCCTGCCGACCCGCCCGGCTTGCGCAGCGCAGCAGGGTGTGTGAACTGTGACCTGCGTGAATGATACAGTAGGTTGGTAACCTCGGAAGGATTTGTACTGTAACATCTCGA
Source organism: Saccharum hybrid cultivar R570 (assembly GCA_038087645.1). NCBI lineage: Eukaryota > Viridiplantae > Streptophyta > Magnoliopsida > Poales > Poaceae > Saccharum > Saccharum hybrid cultivar. The sequence continues at coordinate 289,696 of JAQSUU010000043.1, read as the reverse complement.
GGTTACATTCACCGCCTACCGGTGCAGATCTGCTACACAAGATCGAGACCTAAAAGGCATACATTGATACATTTGTCGTAGATACAAGTCCAGAAACGGGATGTTCATCCGATGTTGCCCCTTGCTACAGAAAAATCTATAATCTTTGAAGGGAAAAAAAAACTTAGGAGAAAGATACACTCAAGTAGCCAACCAAGTAGGTTACTTTACACAAGCGGGCGATATTATTTCAAAACGATGACCATTAGGCTCAGAATACGTGAGATTAATAATAAGTCATAGAGCAAACTGAACATATTAGTTGGTTAGATTTTTTTTTTTGTTGTGGAACATGTCCGTTTGACTCCAAATGATTGACTTTGATATGTGTGCTCGTATGTTTTTTTCATTATTATAAAATTTAATGGCACTACTCTTTCAGTAGTACTAGATGACATGTCCATCAACACGATGGCTTCACCAACTTCGAGTTCTATCGGCTCATCGATTTTTTGGATATACTCATAAAGAAAAGATTTATGTGAGTGTCTTTGTAGGAGTAAGTATGTGTGCATGCTAATGAACTATTCGTACTGTATTGATATGAGAACATGAGGGTTTAGCGCGCACCTCAGCTGTTAAGAGTAGATTATATCAACATATAAGGCTTCTAGAGTTTACAGAGTTACACATGTTTAGCTAAAAAACATAAAGCAAAGCTAAAAAAATATGGAACAGAACAGCTTAAGTGGACCCTTAGACTTTGGAGCGCTATCGGAGCCCCACGGACACAATTGCATGTCGAGCCCTTTTTTTGTGGAGGTGGTGCATATTACATGCAATCCAATTTTTATTTAGCTCATGGTGGCTCATGCATTGTTGTAACTAGGAGAATACCCCGCGCGTTGCTGCGGGGATTTCAGATAATATAAAAAGAAATTAGACTATTCATATTTATAATGAATGAAATTATCTTAAATTAAATTTGGTGAATGGTTTGACACATCAATGTGGATAGCTAAATGCATGTTTAGTGGATAAAGAGATAACTATTCTAATTACATGTGCTAGTTGGCTATAATTGCAAGTTGTAGTGGATTGTTGATGTGGATAGTTTACATATTGAGAGAAATCTTTAGTGAGGTTTAGCTTTATAAGAATATAGGATGTTTGTGGGATTTTAGTTGTTAAGGGTGGCAGGCGAACATGACAAGGCTTCATGAGTGTATATCACCATTTAAGGGTTATTCTTTTTTATGTGAAACAGGAACTCGAGGAGGAAAGCGTAAGTGAGTTAATGGTAGTGTGTGGTTCACTCCGCCAGCAGAGTGGTCTGAACTTTTTTTTACTATGTGGTGTTACAATATATTATAAATATTTGTATATAAATTTGGTCAATAAAAATGGTTTGACTTGAGATAAAAATGTAGAATTGAATCTATTTTGATTTGAGACGCACAAGCAACTAATTTCGCTACTTCCTGCAACTAGCCAACACCCGAGTTACATTTAGAAATTCTGATTTTAAATGCTAGAGCTCAGTCTTTTAAAAAAATGCTAGAGCTCAATCTTTTTTTCTAAAAAAATACTAGAGCTCGTTGCCAACTTGCCTGCTTTTATAGAAACAGAATAGAAAAGGAGAAGCAATTTCTAGAGGAAAAAGTCCACATTACCTCCCTTAACTTTCGCAAAAGTCTATTTTTTTCTCTTTGAACTTTAAAATCAGGCAAAACATCTCCCTCAACTTTTAAAACCGTTCATCTTAACTCCCTGACCCTGTTATAAACATTTTTTAAGGTAGTTTTGCCTTTTTCTTTTTATTTATTTCGGTTGAATCTTTGAAAAATCATAGTAAATCAAATAAAAATCATAAAATGGAAGATCCAATTTTGTTGGACTCCACATGAGTAGGTTTACACAGTGAACATATAATATAGTATGCTTAGTATAAAGTTTTTATTGTGGCTTTAGATTTATGCTTTTCTATAATTAAATTGAATAATTCACAGCTGCAGTTGTATGGTCCAATTGTGGTGAATTTTTTATGGTGGGCTAATTATTGTATACTTAAACTATAGTAAAAAAATCATACTCATTGGATCATGTATAACTTAGTTATAGATTTTATTTAGGTTTATGCTTGTTAAACATAAATAAATCAATAACTAAGCTACACGTGATCCAATGAGTATGAAATTTTTACTATAGTTCAATCATACAATAATTAGCCCACCATAAAATTTTCATCATAATTGGACCATAGAAACTGCAACTATGAATTATTTCAATTAATTTCAGAAAAGCATAGATATAAAGCCACAACAAAAACTTTGTACTAAAGCATATCATATTATACGTTCACTATGTAGATATAATCATGTGGAGTCCAACAAAATTAGATTTTCCATTTTATGATTTTTCAAAGATTTAGCCGAAATAAATAAAAAAGAAAAGACAAAACTGTCTTCGAAACTGCTTATAACAGGGTCAGGGAGTTAAGATGAACAGTTTTAAAAGTTGAGGGAGGTGTTTTGTCAGGTTTTGAAGTTCAGGGAGAAAAAACGGACTTTCACGAAAGTTGTGGAGGTAACGTGGACTTTTTCCATTTATAGATTATAGCTCAACAGGCCTGACCTCATCTGTCTTTCCCCGTGGGCTACATCCACATCCCGGGTTCTCCCAAGTCTCCCGGAGTCGTGCCCAACGAGGCCCAACACCGTGACCACGCATGCTGCTCCCTGCACTGGGTCTGGGCCCATATCGACAGCATCTCGTCACGCACTTTACCCCCATTCGTGGGCCCGCGGCTGTAGAAACCGTCGTGCGACCAGCGTGGTACCACAATCACCATCACCAGAAAACTGCGAACTCGGTCCGTCGGTCGACGCATCACGCTGCGCTCCTCCGCTCCCCTTCCCCTCCGTCCCGGCTTTTCCCCCCTTGCCGATCTAACGGGAACGCGTCTCACAGCTTCCACGCGACTGCACCGCGCCATTCGAGGCTCGCCCCCGCTGAGCCAGCGGAGCGCGCCGCCATGGCTTCCACATCCTCCTCCAGGTACGCGAAGCACCGTCGGATCGGAGAGGACGAAGAGTCGGAGGAGGACGAGGAGGAGGAGGCCGAAGAGGAGGTACTCGCGCTTTTGCTTCCTTCACGCTCACGCCCGTGGTCGCAGTTCGGGTTCGATATTTTGGACCAACCGCGTTTGGTTTGGTACTGGCTTTGCGTGATGGGGATTGATATTGGCGTATTGCCTGCAGTTGCTAGGTTCATAGTTTCAACTTTCAATTGCTAAAGTTTCTAGGCTACTTCTCGAGAATTCGAGCGGTGTTTTGCTCGCCAAACCCTGCTAGCAATGCATTAGCCTGCAGTTCAGGATTCACGAGTGTGTTGGCCAGTTGATGTAGCCTGTGTTGTGCTATTTAGAGTGTTTTGCTTCTCGAGGAGCGTGCATTTGCACGTTCCCTACTGCGATTTCCTATTAGAGGCGGAAAAACCTGGCAGTTTTTCTTTTGGGATCATATGTAACAATACTTTATGATGATTGATGCTCAATTGCAAATGTGTGCCTGTCCATCATGCTACTTGCTCGGTAACTGCAGTTTATGTGCCTTGTTGGGCACCATTAGCCGCATTGTTTAGATTGGGAACATGTAACTTGACATCTTGTAGTTAGTGCTAGTCTTTCTACACTGTTGCTTTATTTAAGGCTGACTGTGTGCAGCTCCATACATTTAAGAAGTCAAAATTCTGTTGAGATGGAAATTATCTATTGATTTATCATATTTCACTTCTGTCCACAGCTTGAGCGGTTCGATGATTTCACTATTGCTTCGTCATGGGAAAGGTACAACAAATCTGCAATAATGCTTACAATGATGCTATCCAAGTTCCTTATTCTCATGCTTGGTCAAGTTTACTTATGCGCAAGGGATTGTTAACAGTTTCTTGAACATCCAGGTTTATATCTGAGATAGAGGCTATTTGCCGTCAATGGCTTGCAGATGGCGTGAAGATCTTAATGGTAAAGCTCTGTATGGGGGACCTGATATTCATCCTTGTGTGGTAATTGATTGATCTGTTAGCTAACATATATTCTTGTAGCAAAAAGGTGCAGAGGGTGTTCCTCCCTTTGAAAACTTATATATGATCAAGCGTGAACTGAAGCATGGGAAAAGAGTCTATTCTATGGAGTATCATTTCATTGAATCTTCAAAAGGTGAGTTTATTTGGTTAAACTATAATACTTTCAACAAGCTTGTACGTCATGTTATTCTTCTCCAAATAGCTTTGCTTATTATTCTTTTTTCCTCAATTCTCACAGTCACTAATATCTATCTGTAGGCCAAAACTCATATTGGGATGATGATACACATAGCATGCAGCTCTCATTTGGAGTTGATGAGTTTTTGGTATGATTTTCGTTGTTGCATCATGTTGGGTTTCAACTCTGGCCTACCCCACTTGCTTGGGACTAAAAGGCTTTGTTGTTGTTGTTGCATTTAGTCCAGTTATACAAGGACCTGTTATGTGGTTTTTCTGCTGGGCGCATTTATCACTTCAAATATTTTTTTTCTTGTACAGAGTTCTATTTCAGTATAAAGCAATTGCATGTTTGCCAACCTGAATTACGGTGCAACAAATTTTTATGTACCTTTCCAAAAATTTTTGCAAGCTCTTATATGTAGTGGAGCATTCAGCACTAAAACCTAATAATTGTGCATAAGCTAGTTTGCATCATTAAACTCACTACTCATAGTGTTTTTATGTGCTCGTAGATAATTGCTCCGCTGAGTGCCAGTGGTGTGATTCTCGATGATCCGGAATCAACTAAGCTTTTGAGTTCTGTAGCAATTGCTCTTTCTAATTGTGGCAGGTTAGTAAGTTTTAAATATTACCGATTCCCTAACAAGCATTATCACTGTCATTTTACCTAATGATTTTGCATTTAGCAATTGGCCAGCGTTTGTACCAGTTCATGACCCTTCACGGAAAGCCTATATAGGGATTCAAAATTTGGGAACTGTATTTACTCGAAGATTTGAAGCTGATCAAATTGGTAGTCAGGTGCCAATAAGACTCATGCATCTGGAGGGGTTACATGAGCTATTTCTGTCAAAATTTGTGAGTATCTCTGAAAGCTTTTACCGTTTGCTGGTGTCTTAGTTTTTCCATAAAATCTTATAGTATTTTACAAAACTAAACAGTTGCCAAAAGGCCCAAGATTACCTTTTCTTTATAGGAGGAAAAGATAGCACTGGCCTACCATTATGCAACACAATGTATAGCATTTGAGCTTTGGAATATACCACATACTTTTGTTCAGTGATTCTGTTCCTCACTGACTCATCCCTATTCAGCATGTCATAACTGTTCTGAATTTGTACATGTTTTAACCTTTGTCTTTCTGTTTTTTGACTTTGAAGGTCCTATCCTCGACAGATTTTCCAGCTAGGGTAAAGGTTCACTTTTCAATGAAGCTTAGCTACAGGACTCCAGAATATGATCATGATAATGAAACTTTAGATTCCGAAGCTACCGAGCCATTGACTGAAAATGAAGTTACAAACCACCCTAGAAAACTATGGGACGATGATTGCCCTTGGGCAGAGTGGTACTCTGCTGAGGATCCTGTTAAAGGTAACTAAAGTTTTATGACTTCTACAAGGAAAATATGGATAAAAGACTATAATGGGAAGAACCAATGCTAACCATGGGATTGAATTTAAGAGGCACAGATCAACATCAATAAGCTACCAACACTGCCACAGTAGGAGTTTCATCTGCTGTATTTCCCTAAAGAAAGTTACCAACACTTTAAGAAACTTTCTCCTGAATCATTCCACTTTGCAACTATGCCCTTTCACCATCGAGTAACATAAGGTCAATCTGCTTTGACATATCACATCCAATGTTGATCTATCATCAGAACTTACAATCTCTGTTATCCTGTTTTAGTGGTAGTTACACTTTTCAGTTTGAGTTTATCCCATCTTTTACATATTAGATTGTTGTTGTATCAGGGAAATACATAACATAGTCATTGAGATAGAATTTTACCCTTTTGACACTAAAACTGTTCTCCATGTAGAATAAAATCTCCCCTTTCATTGTAAAAAGGAAATAATGAGGTAAACATTTCTTATTCTGTGACTTCAGTCTTCATAATATAAGAACAACTCTAACATGGACAAGGATTCAAGGAGATGATTTACGTGCATGATACAAGGTAGATTACCATGTAGAAAATTAGCTATTATAACTAGGTCCATATTTCTGATGAGTTTTTTTAGGATATATTTGGAAAAGTGTTGTCCCAACTACAGTGGTATTTGCCTGTTGTATATTTGATTGGCTGTGATGGATAAGTCTCTGTGTTGGCTGTGGGGCTGCTGCAGTACGCAGCACATGTGGTCCTTGTGTCCTTTGTAGACTGCATCCTTGACTGCTTTTAGGACAGCAGTTAGCATCTGTAGGACATCTTTCTAGCATCTTAGACTAGCAGTTAGCATCTGTAGGACAGCATCTTTCTAGCATCTTAGACTAGCATCTTGGCATATGCTTGGCTGGCTAGCAGCCCTATAAATATGTATCCCTAACCCCTCAGGTTGGCATGGCATTGTATGAGTTCGTGTGAGAAATAAACTAGAAAATTGCCCCAACTCCTAGTGTCATCCTCTCTCGATGAGAGTAAGGATTCTACTGCTACCAAGAGTGCGAATCCAGCGACTAACAGGCTGCACCTCATGTTTTCATTTTTTCCCTATATGATATTTCAAATCGATGTATATTTAGGAACATGATCTGCTTTGATTATCCTAGGTTTTGAGCTGACTGCCATCTGGGGAGAGAGGACATTTGAAGAGACCCTTGAGATGGCTGAAGTGGAAAATGCTTCGTCGTTTGATGCTGATAGCTGGTTCCTTCACCCAGTTGTATCTCAATACATGTACTAACCTTCTTTATTTGTATAAATCCCTTGTTAACCTTCTGCAAGTAATTTCTATTTCATAAAGTATATGCATTATATCTATCCTTTGCATCAACACTCACCATTATTAGGTGCCTCATACGTAAATAATATATTGTTTTTCCATATGCTGGATGTTTTTTTAACTTATGCTAAACTTTACATTGTAGGGTAGATGATTCTATTGGAAAATTTGTTGGGTTTGCATCCCAGCTACATCTTCTAGTAAATGCATATGAATCATCAGTGGAGGCACAATTTTTAGAAGACTTTGTTGCAGGTTAAGAACTTGACACAAATCACAGTACCTTCCAAGTGATCCCAGTTATCTTCTAGCAATTTGTTTCTAATTTTAATTTTCCATGCTAGGTAGCAGATACTTCACGCCAGGATAATTCGAAATCTACTGCTACTGTGCCTCCGCCATCAGTTATTGATCGTGTTATGAAAGATCTTTTCAGTGATGGTATTTATTTATCCTCCTTTTTTCCTTGAAGGAACTTAGTTACTGAATCAAAACATTACTGAGCATAATGGAGCCAATCTCTTATGAAGTTCATTGCTGACAGTCTGAAGAATCCAAATGTTGCGCTTGCGTTAGACTGAGAGTATATAACTATATAAGTAATTAGGCCGGTTCATAGGGTACTTCTTGCATGCTATTTAAATATAGCACTTTGTAAAGACTCTTCAAAATCTGTGTAATTAGACATCAGTTAATCTGAGCCTTAGAATGATCTGCTAGCCTTTGCAGAAAAGGAATTTTAGTGTCGTGCTGCTCTTTTTGGTACTTTCATAGATTGACAGCATCAAGAGGCTTACTTCAGCATTCAATATGCCTGGTTCTGTCTTGCTTGATCTGATAGTTACCTAGTTCTAGTCCTGTGAGTTATATCCCAGTTTCCCTTTTTATGCCTTCAACTTGTGTGCAAGCTTCATGAGCTGCTGAGCATAAAAATGGTATCATCGCTAGATTTTCAGGTTGTAGATACTGATCAGCTTTGCTGAATTTGTAAACTCAAACTCGACTAACAATAATGTAATGACATTACTTAGTGAGAAACAGATGTATCATGGTATCCCATTTCATTTCATTTCTGCACCCTTCACTTCAAATTCATTTTTAGCTCTAAAAAACTCATATGCTTCTTTTTATCAGAGACTGGTAACTATATGGAAGCAGAAAACAAGTATAGTCGTGCTATGAGAGGTGCACCTTCAGATTCACTTTTTGGCCAGTTCTGTTTGCATGCACTGTGGTTTGGCAACTGCAATATACGTGGTCTGTATCATGTTGTGACTTCTCTTTTAATTTGTGATTTTTGGAGACCTTTATTGATAAAAGACTCATTTTTGCCAGCAATTGCTGTACTGTGGATTGATTTTGTGCGGGAAATTTGTTGGTGCTGGGAGGAATCAGAAAGATTGCCTAGGATGAAAAGCACTTCAAGCATTGATCTCTCTTCTTGTCTTATCCACCAAAAGTTACAAATGGTACATCAATACCTTTTTAGTCTCCAAAGCCACATTTCCTCATACAAGATTATAACAGTCACAGAGAAAGTGTTATTTATTTAGTTATATTGTTGCTTGGTGTACCATGATTAAATGTCATGGTATACGAGTTTAACGCCGTGCGTTGCCATGAATATATATAAAAAAGGAATACACATATAAAAGTACTCTAGCATGTCTCTGTCTTCACATGGCTCAGCCAATGCATGCTCTCAGCTCTGCTCCGCTTCCATGCCAGAACAGCAAGCTCTAATATGGCCCATGTCATCATGTCTTTGCCACTTTGATCAACACAGCCTATATTCCTGCCAGCACCTCCTTGAGTTGTACTGGGATCATGGCCAAAAACTTGGTCCTGCTCTGGCTGTGGATAGGTAACTTCATCTGATAGTGAAGGATAAGCCTGATGGAACTGTGGGGGTGTTGGGAAAAGAAAATTTACAGGGAATTGTTAATACAACAAAATATTTGATAGTTTTTTTTGTCCTTTTTGAAGTGATAGAGGAGAGGGGTGGGAGGGGGGTGGTATGAGTGGTTGATATACAATCAGTCCTGGAGAAAAGATCCACACATTATTGATTCTGTTGTTGCTTGATATACAATCAGTCCTGGAGGAAAGATCCACGCATTATTGATTCTATTATTCGAGGGGCTGGCTAGGGCGCAAGGCATTAATTACCTCCTGGCCCTTGTGCCGAGTGAGAGTTAAGTTTAGATCATGGTTGATTTTCCTATTTTAAAGGGCGTACATTGGTTCTTTGTATTTCTGATTGGTGTGGGTGTATGACTTTTTAAAGTGTTCTTACCCCATTCCTTAATATAATGATACACAGTTCTCCTGCGTGTTTGAGAAAAAAAAAGAAAGAGGTATACAATCTCATGGATTCTCATTTGCTTCTGCAAGCTGCTGTTTGTAGAATGATTCAACTATTTTTTCACCATTTATTTTGCATCTCATAAATTGGCACTAGAAGCTATTTGTTAGTTATCTTATGAACCAAGTACTCCCCCTCTTTTTTTTAAACTTTAGTTCTTTAGTTTTGGGAAAATAAATAAGGGGGTACTTCTTTTCTTTCATATTGGGTGTCAAATGGATCATGTAAGAATTCCCACTTCATAGATACGGGGTATAAAGTTTATCAAAAAAGTTCAAATTTCAAAACACATAAGAGTAATGAGTAGTAGGGGCATATCCTGAATGTGCCTGATAGACAAAAAAATTTCATGAATCAGGTTTTGGCAAAGATTCTAAAAAATAATTTACCCGGTCCTTAAGCTTTTAAGGCCTCAGGGGTGACCTGTTTTGCCAGTGTATTGAGTAAATTGTGTCTTTTGTTTTTTTTTCCTCCTTGAAGCTCACGATATGCATTGAGAGAAAGAAATCACTGAACCATGAGAAAGGTGCTGGCTACAAAGATGAGACTTCAAATAGTACGGTAATAATACTCTCATTCAATATGTCTATTTGGAACTCAAAAACAATTTAATGTTAAGTTGCTAACTCATAATTAAGAGCAGGCAGTGAACAAGTCTAGGAAAGGATCAGCTGGTGTTGTGCCTAAAATGATGCTCCTGAATACGTTTCAGGAAATGCATGCTCCATATACTCAGGTTCTGTTTGCCCTCTTCTTCAGGTTTAATATTGTGATCCACATGCACCCCCTTATGTTTCCATCAGTTCCTTAGGATGCACCTTTGATGACCGAAGATATGCATGAAGAAAGGCTCCATGCAGCCGAAGCTTTTGGCAATGCCATTGTAAGTTTTTTAACTTGCTGTTGTATGCATGAAAGGTCAAATCCCTTTCTGATTCATAGGTTTATCCAAAGAACTACAGTATGTCTGTTAATTGGATTATATGTACTACTGACTCTATTGCATGCTGGACCTATCAGACAGCCTACCTAAATAAGATCAAGTTTACAAGAAATTACATAGCATTCCTCTATTCCTGCAGGGTCTCTCTGGACAACTGGAAAGGGATATATTATGTTCTGGTAAGATTTTGTGGGAACAGCATGAAATTTCATTTGTTACATAATGTGTTAATGGTTCTAGAGTCTATCTTCAGGAATTTTCTTTTACTAACTCTAATTTATGAGCAACGACTAGAGCTTTTGAAGTAGTTATTCTACTTTTCCTCTTTGTTACTTCTATTGTGGAACTCCTTCATTTGCTACTAATTAGGAAGCTCTGCTCCTTGCTTAGATATGTCTGCTTTTAAAGCTGCAAACCCAGATGCTGTCTTTGAAGATTTTATTCGGTGGCATTCACCTGGTGACTGGGTGAGTGAGGACAAAACAGATGGTAATGCAGGCTGGCCTCCCAAAGGAAAGCTTTCTCAGCGTATGTCCGAACATGGGAATGTGTGGCGCAAAATCTGGAATGATGCTCCACCATTGCCTGTTTCCAAACAGAAGTCTTTGCTTGACCCTGTTCGGGAAGGAGAAAAGGTACTACCCATGTGCTGGTAATTTCATCATCTTATTACTTATAGGATGGCTAGCGGCATTTTGTGCTAGAAAGTTACTCCCTCCATTCCAAATTCTAAGTTGTTTTGGCTTTTCTAAATACATAGTTTTTACTATGTATCTAGACATAGTGTAGAAAAGCCAAAATGACTTACGATTTGAAACGGACGGAGTACTACTGTACTATTCAATTACAAACGGCCAATGCAATTACTAACAAAGTGTAAATTAAATGTTTCAATTACTAAAATAAACGCCTGAACTGTGACTAGGGGCTCATGTTGGGTTTCAACTCTAGCATACCCCAACTTGCTTGGGACTAAAAGGCTTGATGAGAAAGCAGATTCTGTGCCCAGGTGTTCCCGTGTCCTGGACATCTGGACCCTCCATGCAAACTTGAAGTGCAAGACAAACAGATCTGGTGGAAACGGATCCTTCTAGCTCTGCTGCCTCTGCATCCCAGCCATCCTTCTACATCTGGACCATCCATGGACGCGATCTTGATAAAGTGCAAACAATGACATCTGGGCACCTGCTGTCATCTCCAACTCCGGTGGAAACTGATCCTTCTTCCTCCTCCCGCCCTTCCTCCTCTGCATCCCAGGCGCCCCACCGCGATCTCCACAGCAGCCCATGGCCAATGGCCAGCGACGACTTCGCCACTCACCTACTGCCCCTGCCTTCTCCACCTCACCCTCCACGGAACACTCCGGCAGCCCCTGATCCATCACTCCCCAACACCAGCCTCCCACCGCTCGCCTGCAGCGCCCTTACCACCCGGCCAAGCCGCCTGCCGCCCGCTACCCCACTGGTTTGTCCTACCTCCCAAGACACCTCTAAGCCTGGTGATTATTTGAGCCATCCTCGAAATCCTAATCCAATCCTGCTGCTCTGCAGCCACCAACCTCCACCGCCGCCGCCGGCCACTGGCAGCCGCTCCCCCATCTCCCAACACTGTTGCTCCACCACCGCCATCAACTAACCATTCGCTTGGCTGTGTTGTCTGTACCATGAGATAAAGAGGGTCATTGATAGTGCCATCAACTCGTTTGCCATGAAAACAAATCTTGAGATTTCATGGATGCGGTCGTGATGTCCAGTACGCGTGAACATTGGGTGCCATATGATTTTTCGTATAAACAAACTACAGCTTAAGCAGCACACATTTTATTTTGCTGGAAGATGTAGGTTTTGAACTGTACGGGGTTGGATGATCACTTTAAAAGTAGGACCATGACCTTCAATTCTTCATGAATATTAGATAGCATCTTAGTTCTTACTATCGATAAAATACTAGCATGCTACTTATTCAGCATTTTATATATGTGACACGCAGGTGCTTCATTACCTTGAAACTTTGAGGCCACAGCAGCTCCTTGAGCAAATGGTGTGCACTGCTTTCAAATCGTCAGCTGATATCCTGAATAAGACCATGTATGGTGGCTTCAAGGAAATGAAGACAAAAATGGATCAGCTATATGCCACCATGGCGTCAACACTGAAATCTCATCAAGGTACTACTATACTTTCCATACAGCTGTGTGAACTGTAGACTTTACATTTTGAAAGAAGTATTTATGGATTGATATTCACAGGAGACCTCTTCTAAAGATAACCTTTTGTGTTCGCTTATCCTTCTATTTGTTTAACAATGCATTCAATATCCGATTTGAAATGTGTAATGCCGTTAAGAATATTATTCATGGAGGGTACAGCTATAAAACACAGCCTGGATTATGAGCTGTAAGCCAGCCATCCTTTAGGGACTAGTGTTGTGGTGTGGGCGAACGAGACCCGGACTATGCAGGTGGTAGTCGTGATCGGCAATGTGGAGATTATCTCATTGCTTAGCTTTCGAGGATACATCAGATGGGTTTACATAGGCAACAAGCCAACCAATCTTCTATCATTTCTCACAAGCTAACAGACCAATCAACTAATCAATCCTGCTAACAAACTCTAAATGAATGGTTAACTCTGATGAAACTTACTGAAGATGCTGCTGCCTAACCTGTCGCTGGATTCTTGCCACCGCGGGAGTGGTGCTTGCTCCACATAATAACTAGAGAGAACTTTGAGGATGTTGAGCACCGATCACTGGCATGAATACTCAGGCCATTGTTTTGACAGGGAATTCTGATGTCAATGATTTGGCTGGAGACCTGAAACGGCTTTGTCAAGTTTTTGAGCACATCGAGAAGTTACTGATTCTTGCTGCTTCCATCCATCGGAAGCTTATTGATGCTCCACGACTAGCTCAAGCAATATTTTACGACTACTTCAACTACTATCTTCCAAAAATGGGAACTAGCCTGGAAAGCATTTGCTATGAAAAGGTAAATCCTATGTTCTTTACCTTCAGTTGTTACACAAGTAATCTTTTACAGGAACAAAGTTAATGGAGCTAAAATGTCCGTATCTGATTTAATTTGCTCGTGCATTGCTTATGCCTAAAATCATGGACGATGCAGTTCTTGAAATTTATCCGACAGTTATTAGACACTGGAAACTCAAGGGTTTCCATAATATGAAGATATTGTTCTACCACCTAAGTTTTTCTCTACAAGTTGGTGGTAGTCATTACATATTATAGCCATGTCAGAACTTCTGATTTGTATAGTAGTAAGCTGCAAGCTTCTTCTCTGTCACACTGTTTTGCTTACATTTTTCAGCCAGATCATGTGGCCATGTGGGGGTGGACTAGTGATATTTTTATTCCTCACTGTGTGCTTTTCATTCGATTTTTAGTTTGCTCCAAATCTTCTTGTTCTCTAAGACTGATATTACTCTATTAGTTTCTTGCTGTGCCTAGGCAAGCTGTTATTTTCTTTTGCTGATAAATTTTCTGAGGCTATCTTCCTGATATTCTTTTAATATTCTATATTAGGAGTTCACAACTAAGGAAAAGGTCGGGATGTATGAGAGAGATGCTGTATCGAACCTGTTTCCTCCCCCTACTGCTAATCAGTCTTGGAGGAAAGTTTTGAGTATGGGAAATCTTCTGAACGGCCATGAACCGATGCAAAGGGAAATCATATTCTCAGTCCAGGAGAGAATAAGCAACGGTCATTATTCGAGCCCAACCCCATTATGTACCAACGATGAGCAGATCCAGACACATAGGATGTATATATCTGGGACATCTAATGATCTTTGGGTTGCATTGTCTGTAACATCCTGGGATTGAGCTGCACGATGTATGAGAGGAGCAATTGATGTTTTAATTAGCTTAGAATTCCGGTGGTGCAGATCAACTATCATTGTAATTTTTTGTTGGATGCATAGTTCTCATGGCGTCGCCTAGGCGTCGCCTAGGCGACGCCTAGGCGTCCAGGCGCTCCCCCATCGCCTTGCAAAATGGGCGCCTAGGCGGGCAAGGCGGGCGCCTAGGCGAGCAAGGCGGGCGCCTAGGCGTCCAGGCGCTCCCCCATCGCCGTGCCTCGCCTTTACGCCGTAAGAACTATGGTTGGATGTACCAGAAGCCCAGAAGGGAGTGGCAGGACATGGCTGGTGGCACCTTGAGGGGAAGCATCCATTTTTGACATCAGATCAAAGTATTTTTGACTATTTACGTCTTTAGCAGAAGTTATCCGGGGGGTTGTACTTTTGTGCTAGTATATTCTTTGGTTTGGCTTCGTCAGTTCGTCTAGAGAACGGGCTATAGACAAGCTCTATTTTAGCTGACGGCTTTGGTGTGTAAGGTGGTGGACTGGCGAGTTGCAACACACACCGAGGATTGATGTACGTTTACACATACTGTAATTGTCTTGTATGACTTGTGCAATGAGCTAGACTTAGTTCAATACTCTATCCATGAATTTTGAATTTTTGATATCTGCTCGCATTTCGTAGATGGGTTCATCCCATTCTCGGTTCCTTCCATCGCTTTGCCACACTTCTTAGATCATACTGCTTCGTAGAAATAGTAGAACTCCCCCACGAAGAATCTTGTTCAATACCTGACACAAATACGTATCTGGTATGTTTATCTTAAAGGAAGTTAGGTCCTTCGGGATCATATGTTTCTCTCTTTGGGGTCAGCGATATTGCATTAAAAAAACTACTCCATCCGTTCCAAATTTCCAAATTATATGATGATTTGGTTTTCTAGATATATTGTTTCTACTATGCATGCATCTAGACATAATGTGTATATTTTTGAAGAGGATAAAAAATGTAATTATAATAATAAACAGCAACGACTATACAATGTTATTACTATATTAGCTATTACTGTACGATGTACAGGCCCCATAAATTGTGTATCCTGGAAAGCAAGATGAAACGGCCCTATGTAATGTTATTATGTTCACATGACCCAAAAGGACACATCGCTAATCAATTAGTATTCTCCCAGCCACACCTTCACTGCTCCCTACCCCCATCTTCAGCAGCAGTTGCAAGCTTGCTGACGCCGGAGTTGTAGCTGACGCCGTTTCGCGCCTCCGCTGTCTCGAGCGCCATCTGCAGACGTCCCAGCCCCTCGCAGGCCTTCGGTGGAGTGCCCTTGTAGGCCTTGCAGATGTAAGCCTCGAAATTCTCGTAATCCTGAAACGACGAAAACATGTTCATCAGCACCAATGGAATGAGCTTGATCAAAACAGTTGCGCCAGGGATGCAGTTGAAGTTTGGGTGTAACTTGCCTCTAGCAGGGGCTGCCCGTCGACGACCACCCAGGGGACGTACCGGTGCGGCGGCTCGAGAGCGTTAGTCTGGTTCGCGTACTCGAGCTCAAGCTGGAACAAATCAGTGAACAAGATGCAAATTCATACTGCGGTTAGGACATGCATTGAATTACAACTACATGTGGTATAGCAGCACAATTCACAAAGAAGTAGTAAAAGCTAGCCGAAGAAGGATTGAGGTTTGAGGACGAACCTTGTGGCCATATTCGCTGTTGTAGCATTGTGTTACAGGCTTGGGGTCGAGGCCCAGCTTCTGGAAGCAGGACTCCCAGTCCTTGTACTGGCGCTTCACCACCAGGTCCTCCACGCAGTAGATGAAGCTGAAATGCACATCCTGTACCCAACAACAACGACACACGGAAGCCTTGAGAACTAATACTGTACAAGAATCCCAAGATTTGCTTGAGAAAACTGCAGAAATGGTGTCGGTTTGACCCGGAAGCTTTGATCACAGAGTGCAACAACTAATTTGTCGATGTCAGATTCATTCTGAGCAACCGATAGTCGGCTTGTTGCAAGGTTTACCCGTTTTGCCCGGAGTTTCGTATAGTCATTCTTGCATGCAGGTCAAAGCCCTATGAGTGGGCTGAGCTTAAGAGGAGAGATGAATTACCAAATCCGGCCAGGCGTCGATGGCGCAAGCTTCCACAGTGTTGAGAAGGCACTCGTACGGACCGTGCTGCAACAACAAGCCATCAGCTCAGCAGTGTTACTGTGTTAGCATCAGCAATTACTGCTACTGCAAGACTATTAAGAGTAATTAACAAAATCCCCAATTCTGTCTCAGATTAACAAGAACTCTACTCCAGCAAGCAGTGACACCCAAGATTCGAAGTCAAGGACCGCAATTCCGGACGAAGCTGCACAAGGAAACGCCAGGAGAGGGTCGGGCGGCGCTCTCTACCTGGCAGGAGATCACTTCGCCGGGATGGATCCGGGCGTTGCCGTAGGGGACGAGCGTGAGGTCCACGACCTCGAGGAGGCCGTCCACGAAGACCTTGGCGAGGTGGTTCACCACGAAGCGCGCCGAGTAGGGGCACAGCGACTCGTAGTACAGCGCCACGGCCACCTTCCCGGCCCCCTCCTCGCCGGCCGCCGCGGCGGCGGAGGCGAGCAGGAGGATAGCGGCGATGGCGAGGCGGGTGGCCATTCGGTGGGTGGATCGGTCGGAATGCCAAGGTCGCCGCGTGGGATGATGGCTGTGGTGCGGGAGGGGGGTTGTAGAGGCGTGGCCACGTGGGCCGCGCGCCGTTATTACCAGACGGGGGCCCCACGTGGGTGTCTCAAGAGCAGCGACCGTGGGACCGACCGACCGACCGAAAGACTATTATGAAGTGAATGCGGACGGGATCCTGGACGAGATTGGAGTTTTTTTTAAAAAAAAATTTGTTTGATAAGTGGACGAGATTGGAGTTGGCCTCGTTTTTTTTTGTTTTTGTTGTGCAAAGCGTAAACAGCCTGCGACTGCGAGTCTGCGACCGTGCGTACTCAAAGTATGCAGACACATCCCGAAAGAGTACGAGGGAAGCCAGCAACGGATTGTATAAGGTGAAGGTGCTGTGTTCTTGTCTTCGTAAGCAACTGACAATTACGGTGAGCCGTGAGCGAAAGTAGTAAATGATTAGTTAGTGTCTTTGATAGCGGACTGCAAATAGCGGTGCCAATTGGAAAGTCTAAAAATAGCGAAAATTTTGGAGCATATCAATACTGACATCAAGTCTGCTTAACATACTTAGAATTCTAGTTCATTATTACATTTTTATGGTGTAAATCCGCAAAGAAAATACAAATGAATAAGATATAAAGAAGACACGTGAGCAAATTAACTTTTGATTGTCATACCAATAAAAAGGAACACCATTATACGTCCCATTAGTCTTCATATTGTCACCCAAACCACCATTTCCAACATTCTTATTGCCATTTATACCATTTACATTGACGTCTGAACCATCCCATTGTGAATAGTGGCCTAAAAGGCTACAACGGACTTAGTATTGAAAGCATGTGGTCTGCCAAAAAGCAAAAGTATTTTGTAACTAATAAAGATTCGTTTGGATCTATCAGCTCTGATAGTTAGCGGCTTTAATTGATAGATATGACCTAAACAGCCGCAACTATTTTGGAAACTCATATTCCTTTAGGATCCATGACTTTTTCCAAGGGATGAGAAAACCATGGGGACACGGTAATGCTCTAAACCGGACGTCCATCCATCCAGACGCTTCGTTGCTAGGCTACGACATCAGCTCAACAACCCACGCTCATCCATTTCTAAAAAAACAGCTCATCCTTTTATTCCTATCCACTCGTTCCTCTTTCTATCACTCTTATCAGCTCGCCTGCCGCCTCCGAGGCGCACTGCACGGCCAGTGCTCGGCTGCCGGCCCTACCAGGCGCAGCGCGCTGCTGTCCTCTCCAAGTCGCACGGCCGCGGCCTCCCCGCTGCTCGTGCAGTCGATGCCTTCCTTTCACGACGTGCAGCCACTGCCACCGGCTCGCCGCCTACAAGCGCCGCCGGGCCACTGCCTCCGATGAACACCACACACTGACGAGCCTCCATTCTGCCGAGCGGCAAGGAGATATTGCGTTGAAAGCACATGTTGAAAGAGCATGTTTCAATTGTTTTAGAGGTATGTTGCAAGTTTTTCATATGAATGTTACAAAAATAAACAGTGACGTTGCACATGTTGCAATGATTATACACGTATGGTGCAAGCGTCCGTTCCAAATGTGTCATCTTCTTTTTGTGACGTATGTTGCAAGTGTGCTTATTTGGATGTTGCGTATATTTTACACACATGTTGCAAGAGTATGTTCGAAATGTTTCAGTCTTATGTTGCACTAAGTGTTTTCATGTTGCAAGTTGTAAATTTGCAAGTGTTCTATCTGGATATTGCATATGTTTCATACACATGTTGCAAGTGTATGTTCCAAATGTTTCATCTACTTTCACACGTATGTGTGCATTCAAGTGTTTCATATTGCAAGTATTTCGTATTTCAGAGATATGTTCAGAGAGTCATGGGGGGCACGACCCCAGCGCCGAGGGATGGGACGCAGCGAGCCGGGGGCTGGCGGATGGGACGCGTGGCGCGCCTGGGGGTCATGCAAATGGGGTGTGCTCGTCCTTATCCCGGCTCTCGGGTCTCGCCCGTGCGAAGAGAGAGGAGGGGGTCAGGGGGAAGGAGCGGCGGCGCACAGGGTGGGGGCGAGACGGATGGGGGCGGGGGCGGGGTACGCGTGCGTGGCGAGACGAGGCAAACGGGAAAGGACTGTAGCGATATAGTGGGAGTGCCACGCATTTCTGCTAGGCCATTCGGTAGACATCCGGGCGCCAGCAATTTCCATAGGAATGCCATTTGAATATCTAATTTAGTTATTCGTGGAGGATTTTCTATCCATGAGTTATGAGTATGACTTCCCCTTCCTTCCAAATTAGGCCTAGGGATTTAAACGGGACTTTATACTAAGAAATCCAGCTACAACCAGTGGGTGGCGTTTGCAGATCCTGCTTATCCCGCCTCAATTATCCGCGTCTGGATGGCAAAACGTAGTCAAGAGTTAGGGGCAAGGAAGTTTAGGCACTTTTCTTGTGCGTTGATACTACTGCAGCAGTTGCGTTCGGAGCACTTGATACTGATCGGACGATCAGGTATATTACACGTGCACATTACTGTATCGTTCTACTGGTAGTACATGCCTAATCTGAAATGCTACGAGAGAAAAATACTGTTGTTCGCTGAGAAGTACCAGCAGAACAGGGCGACTATCTATTCATTATAATTGAGCGATTCATTAACAGTTTTGAGATGATTGGAGAATCGCTGTCATGATATAGTACCTGGCACGAGATCTCGCTGTTGGACCCGACGCGGGCGTTGCCGTAGGGAACGAGGCGGAGGTGGACGGCGTCGATGAGCCCGTCCTCCAAGATCCCCGCGAGGTGGTTCACGATGAACCGCGAGCAGTACGGGCACAGCGACTCGTAGTAGAGCTCCAGGGAGACCTTCCCCTCCTCCGCGGACCCGCGCTGCGGCAGGAGGAGCGCGCCGGCGGCGACGAGGAGGAGCACGAGCGGCGGCAGGAGGAGGAGGCGCCGGGGACCAGCCATGGTGCTCGATTGCTCGTGCCGTGTGTTTGCGTGCCAACGAGTTTTCCCCCTTCCCCTTGCTTTCTTTTTCTTACACTGACTGATCGGTGGTGAGTGGCCATTGGCAAAGCATCGATCCGTTCCGTTCCCGCCGTGACGGAACTGATGATTGGGACGGGCCTGGAATTTCATGGTGTCCTTGTGTGTGTGTGGTGGCGACCGATGCAAACGCAAGCTTGATGGTTACAGGGCCCCGTGATTTTTCAGCTGCCGGGAGACGTGCCAAGTTACCAGCGGCAGCTTTGATTAAAAGTTGTAATGCACCACACAAACACAATTTCCTCTAGGAAAAGGAATATAAAACACACAAATAACGTTAATTATCCGTACAGGTAATAATCCGAAAACACCCAGAGTCAGTGCAATCATATGAATGGATCAGCTCGGCAGGTTTGACCAGTTGACTGACTACCTGATAACGAAGTTCATAGTAACTGAATCAAAGCAGCATATAAAGCAGTCTGAGTTTTGTATAATCGCTAATTAATCAGCGTTCAGCAGGCCCATGCCCCAGCCCATCTCCGACGATGAGGAGGAGGAGCCCGCGTAGTAGGCCGGGTCAGCCAGCAGCTCGGCGATGAGCTGGTCCACCCCGGTCTCCTTGTCGCAGTCCAGGATGGCGTCGATGAACGCCGCCGCGCCGTCGTCGTCGCCGCCGCCACCGACACCAATAATGCCACCGTCGTCACCGCCGGCCGCCGCAGCGCTGCTGCTTCCAGCGCCGTGCACGGCGACGCCGCTGCCTGCGCCGGCGGCGGCCGCCTCGTGGTGGTACTGCCCAAGAACGACCTGCTGCTGCTGCGCCTCGGCCGCGGCCGCGGCGGCGTCGTCGGCGAGGAAGTCGCTCCACTTGAGCTGCTGCTGCTGCCCGTGCTCCGTCGTCGGCGACGCGGGCGCGTCCGCGTCCACGAGCGCGATGACGACCTGCTGCTGCTGCACCGGCGTCATCGGTGGCGGCATGCCGGCCGCGTGGCACGCGACGTCGTGGACTAGCGGGAGCGCCGGCGCGGGAAGGTAGGCGGTGGAGCCGCCGTTGGGAGAGGGCGCTGGCTGCGGCGGGCGGATGGCGAGCGCGCCGATGCTGTGCATGAGGTCGGCGATGGGGCGGTGGGTGATGGGGTCGATCCCGCGCTGCCGCAGCTTCTTGCTCAGCTTCGTGTTCCAGTAGTTCTTCACGTCGTTGTCCGTCCGCCCCGGCAGCTGGTTCGCGATCAGAGACCACCTGCAAAATGCATGGAGTTCGTCGCCCAGATCAGCGCACCATCGACGACGTGCGAGACATCGATCTACGATGCATACAATGCATGGCTCGATCGCACTACAATTTCCATTGCAGGTTAACTGCAGAAAATAGTGTACTAACCTGCGATAAATTAAGATGCATCGATCTCGCGAGATCACCTACCCTAGCAACTATGAGTGTAGTGTAATACTCCTATGGCTACGAGTGATCAGCTGGAAGCATCGATTCCAATCAACTTTGCATGCGCTCACGCATTGTGTATGTCACTGTTCGTACAGTTCGTTATCGCTCAGAGCACCAACGGTCTCCTCGATGGTGTCATGTCGTTTTCACTCGCATCAAGCTAGGGTTCGATCCATCAGCAACGGCGCGAGAACTACTGAACTAACTGTCCGTTTCTACTTTCTAGGGCTTGTTTGGAATGAAGAGGTCAATTGCTCTGGAAAATTGCATTGCTACGAATGGTTTTAAATTTAAGCTAGTTCCTTAAGATTCAGAATCAGATCCTGAACACTCCATCTCTCCAAACACCCGATTACTAGTAATTTTCATGTGAAACATATGCTTACTATTTTGCCGCACAACAATGTCCAAGAATCATGTACAGTAGCTGGAGTCAGTTTTTTTCAAAGAAATCTTTTACCCTTATAAGAACTATACGACGTATCTTTCATATTATTCAGATCTTCAGTGCAGCAACACTCTCTAATTGGATAATTAGTTTCGAAACTGCATTGAGATAGCAGATAATAAATCGGCATCTGTAGTACTAGTGTACTACAAAGTTTTTTTTTTTGAAAGAGCGGTACTACAAGGGATCTAAACACTATTCAGTTCCTAAGAAGTCTGAAAGATGATGCGAATGCATGTTATAGAAGTAGTAGCTGTGGAAACAAATCAAATGGCCATATACTGCACATGATTTGCAGCACTGCAGTGTGTACCTGCTTCCAAGCATGGCGTGGAGGGTGACGATGAGGTCTTCCTCCTCCTGGGTGAAGTTCTCGTGCTTCAGGTTGGGACGCAGGTAGTTGGTGTACCTCAGCCTGCAGCTCTTGCCGCACCTCTTCAGCCCTGCATCATCACATCATGCCGCATCCAGCGTCCATCCAACGCCTGGTCACCGTCAGCCAAAAGCCCAAAACAAAATGACACGCACGCAGAGATATCATCACACAGGTGACAGGTCCTCGTCTGGCCTGGTTCACGGCACGATCACCTGCTCTCTGGGGCACGTTGGTCCAGTTGCCGGTGCCATGGGTGGAGGTGTAGGCCAGCAGCTTGGCGTCCTCCTCCGGCGTCCACGGCCCCTTCTTCACGTTCGCCTTGTCGCAGCACGGCGGCCTCCCCATGGATCGGCCGGCCTCGACGACGACGATGCTGGCGAGCTCGAGAGCTCTGACGACGATGCCGGCCACTGGCCAGAGATGAGATGAGATCACCGCTGCAGAAAGGTGATACTGCAGCTAGTACATATGGATGGAGAGAAGGAGGCCGGCTGCCACAGCCACGGTAACAACATGTTGGGGGCGTCGGGGGAGCTGAAGGCACGCGACGAAGGCGTGATCCCCTCCCCTTGATTTAAGATTTAACTAGGCATGGCATGGTTAGTGTCAATCACGCAGGAAATGGTTAGATTAGGGAAGAAACGCTGGTTTCCTCTTTGTTTACGGCGGTGGCGGAAGTATAATAGGGCGCGTGTGCAACTGCTTCCCTCCGGCAAATCAACAGCCTATTAGGCGAGGGGTTTAGCTGCGGGTTGGTGCGGGTAATAATCTTATCGTTGGGGGTGATGGGTGAGGTTTAAAATTTTCACGAGTTGGACATGATGATTTTCACGACATCAGCGCCGCCAAATCGGGTTTGCATTGGCCTTGGCCCCGGAGCAGATCAGGTCCTCAGAGCGCTGCGCATCGCTTCTGTGCTGGACGTACTACGCGTCATGAACTTGCGAAAGATGTGATCAGTTCAGCTGTGTATAAAATGAGATGGAGAAATGCTAGAGAGGTTCGATTCGTCTAAATGTGCGCTGTGGCATGTGAATGGCAGACACCCGGTTGCAAAATGAAAAGAGAATCTAAATTGGGGAAAAATGGAAAGGGTGAAAAGAGAATCTAAACTGCGCAAAAAAAATTGAAAAATATATCAAAGGCAACCCCTCTAAATTGGAAATGCTAGAGAGGTTCGATTCGTCCAAATGTCCGCTGTGGCATGTGAATGGCAAACACCCGGTTGCAAAATGAAAAGAGAATCTAAATTGGGGGAAAAATGAAAAGGGTGAAAAGAGAATCTAAACTGCGCAAAAAAAATTGAAAAATATATCGAAGGCAACCCCTCTAAATTGGGGAAAAATGAAAAGGGTGAAAAGAGAATCTAAACTGCGCAAAAAAAAAGTTGAAAAATATTTCAAAGGCAACCCCTCTAAATTGGGCAAAAAATTTCGAAAATTATATCAAAGCCAGGTTTCGATCCTGGGACCTGTGGGTTATGGGCCCACCACGCTTCCGCTGCGCCACTTTGATGATGTTGGATTCTTGCTGGTAGAAGGTTTGATATAATATAAGTATATAACCAGTCTCTGTTAGACCGTCCACCGACAGGCGCTGCGTTTCCCGATCCACCGTCCACCCGACATCTCACCGCCTGCCCGCAGAAAGAGGAGTAAAAACCAAAGCACAAAACGAGGCCTCGTTTAGTTCAGAGAATTGGGGAGAAAAATACTATATCAAAATTCCTGTAGCATTTCGTTTGTATTTGGTAAAAATTATCCAAATTTTGACTAACTAGGCTTAAAATGTTCGTCTCGCAAAGTGCAACAAAACTATGTAATTAGTTTTTGATTTCATCAACATTTAGTATTCTATGCATTTGCCGACATTTTGATGTGACGGAGAATTTTCTTTTTTATAGTGGAATTTGGAGAGAATTGGGGAACAAGGGGCGAATTGGAAAAAACGCCGAAGGAGGAGCCAATCAGCGCGCGCCAGGCTACGCGCTCCGAGAAGGTCGGCCGTCCTCGCCGGACGCGTGTAGCACCCGCGTCGCGCAGCGCAGCTGTAAAAATAGCCACCTGCGGCACGGCTCCTCCTCTGCTCTCCCAGCTGGTCTGGTTTCGTTTTCGAATGTGCCTGCACTAACTGTGCTGCTGTTTGATAGCTAGTTCTAGCAGTTTCGTTTCCAGAATCCAGAATGGAGGATTCAGTGGGCGTGGAGGAGAGGAGGGAGCAGAGCGAGACGACGCCGCACAAGAAAGCGCGTCAAGAAGTAGCGGAGGCCGGTGGTGTTGGCGGCGGCAAGCCAGGTGAGGAGGGCGGATTCCTGAGCGCCATGGCGTCCAAGATCGGAGCGACGATGTCCGGGACCAATGGCCGGAGCGGTGGCGAGGTCATCAGTGCGACCATGGCGTCCGACGGCGAGGAGGGGAAGAGGGACGGTAACGGCGACGGCGAGCCAGGTGAGGAGGGTGGGTTCCTGAGCGCCATGGCGTCCAAGATCGGCGCCGCGATGTCCGGTGCTAACGGTGGCAGCGGCGGCGGCGGCGGCGGCAATGCGTCCGTGGCGTCTGGTGGCGAGGACAAGGAGGCGGACGGTAATGGCGGCGGCGGGATCTTCCGGAAGCTGCTGCACAGCTCGCCCCCTGCGCCACCGCAGGCGTCAGGTAAGGATCGTCTGTTCTCCGGTCTCCGCGGCCAGTTGGATCAGGAAAAGTTTGCATCTTTGCAGTGTGTCCTTTTCAATTTTCATTGACCGATTGATTCGTGTAGGAGCAATGGAAACAGAGGAGGTGAAAGATCAGGGCGTGGCAGGTGAGCAAGCCGGGATTCTGAGCGCCATGGCCACCAAGATCGGCATGGCCATGTCTGGTGCGAATGGTGTTGACAGCCATGGCGGCAGCGGGGACGACGCCAAGACGAGCAACGGTGAAGCGGCTCGTGGCGATAATGGTGAAGAGAAGAAGGGGGAAGAAGCCAACGGTGGCGGCATTCTTAGCGCTGTGGCTTCCAAGATCGGCGTGGCTGTGTCAGGCGCCAATAACGGCAACGGGAACCACAGCGCCAATGGAAACGGGAACCACAGCGCTGAGGATGATGCCAAGACGAGCACCGGCGACGACGGTCATGGTAGCAAGGGCGAGGAGAAGGGGCGTGATGTGAATGGTGGTAGAATAGTTGAGCAGATCATTTCCAACCTGCCCTCAGGTATATGATTCGAATTATTACGGAAGCTACACTTCTGACAAAAATGGACCATTTGTGCCATCATGTTGTATTGAGGTTTGAACTGACAATCTCTCCTCTGTTTACTGCAGATGATCAGGCGCCAGATGCCGATGAAGCTTCCTTGCTCATCGCCATTATCGAAGATTAGCTCCATGTTCCGAAGACTCTAGTAGGTCATGACGGAGCAAAAGCGGATAGCGCTAGCATGTTATTCTCTCCCCTCGCTAGCACGTTATTCCCTCTCCTCTGTCACCAATAAAGACTCACCACAGCTGGTGATTTCACCACTGTTGGGGACACCTTAGGAACCGTGGATGCATGCAAGAGTGTCTCGTAGTCTTGAGTTATCTTAGTAGACATTTATCTTAGTAAACATCATGTAACGAGGCTTTAGCTGATTGAGTTTCTTGTGGTAGAATCTACCTATCTGATTCTATATTCTCAACGCGGGCCAAATTTATTCTAGAATTTAACAGTGACCCTGTTCGCTGGATGGTTTCTGCGACTGATAAGTCGACTAGTGCTGTTTTGTTGTGAGAGAAAAACACTGTACCAGACTGATAAGTTCAAGTGAACAGGGTCAGTAGTAGGTGATGTGCCCTCGACAACGAAATGTCTATCGTAAACTCGTCATTTCTGAAATCTTATAACTCAAGTCTTTTGAAGGTGCTCATAGAAAATGCTGAAATCTTATAACTCAAGTCTTTTGAAGGTGCTCGTAGAAAATAATGACCATGTGTGCATATATGAGCATCTGTATCTACATTATGCTACCATTTATTTGCAAAAATGAAATATAATATCTTTTCTTTTAACTGTCTCATAGGAACTCATAATTTCTTAACTTATACATAGCGCAAAAATGTTGTGAGTTGGTACTACTAATATAACGGTACAGGTCTCTTAGTTCTGAATTCTAGATTAGGAGGCCATTGTTCCGCAAAACATTCCCTCTTTCTCCTTGTAAAAATATCTTATATGGCAGTATGGCACTACATGAGAAATCTTATATAGCACTGCATGAGATGGCCATGAGCCAATTGACATATAGCAATATACCCTCTAGAGAGATGTTTTATTGTAGATGCTTATTGTTATTGGACAGAAATGATGCTTGCTTTTCACTTTTCAGACAAGGCTCGTGAACGCTCTTTTATGTGGCAATGGCAACAAACTGTACATGCTATGTTAAACAAAATCAAAGATTTAATTGTCGAGATACATTTATCCTGACAGAATGACATCACAAATATTATGCAATAATGGCATTGACCGATAAAATGCAGAAGGCTGAAAAAGGAGTTCTGCGTGGATCACTTGACTGCATCAGCAGTGATGGAGCAGCGAAGGAAAGAGCAACAAACGTTCAGTGACTTCAGACTCCAGTCAGTAACGCCAACAGATTGCAACAATAAATAGACACCCGTTGGCTGGAGATGTCGAGAATAACATAAAAAACATTTGAGAACAAGTAAACAACTAGTCAATGTCATCATGCATCGATATTGATCAGGGTGGATCTCTTAGGCGCTCCAGTAGTCCAGTTATAACTATGAAGCCAGGCAAGGTATTGGGAATCGTCAAAAAATTTAGGTTACAAGATCTTTCATGAGATGTAGATGACTGGATGCTGCAAACAATCAGGTTCTTCTGCCAACGCTGCTCATACTCAGCTGGCTTCAAATTGACAACACCCATTTCAAGTATGCCGATCAAAGAACTTCTCAATCGCCACTGAGAACGCAGCAAACCCCGCACATCCAATGCATGTAGCTTTAGGGCCACCTGTAAAAATACAGAAATCCCTTAGGTACATTTCCAACAATAGATACACCAGGATGGCAATATAGGAAATGTCTCCTCGTTCTTAGCTAGTTACCTAAGCAGGAAGGGATGGAAAACGTGTATGTCATACATACAAAAGGAACAGAAGTACTTTTCAACTTCAAACTATGATCAGAAATGCAGATTTACAGTTAATACAGAACAGCTTGTTCATTTCACATATATAATTTTTGAGATATAGGCAGGAGACCAGAGACACAAATAGTTGGAATAAAGCTGCTTGAGAGGTCAACTATACCGATCCCCACAATCCATACAGAAGACAACGCCAATGATTGCACCGCGAGATTTTACCGTTTTACTTAAGGAAATTTTGATAATTAAAAGTTAGGAAAATTGTCTCAGGGATTCATAGATAGCATGACAAACAAATTACCTTTTACAGCTAAAGCTCCTCCAGTGACACAGCCAGCTACCGCTGTATTGGTAGTGTCATGCTTTGCCCGAATCTGCCAAAGTATGCAAATACAAAGTTTAAATAGGAAGAGAACATGCCGAAACAACTATGAATGAAAAAAAAAAACTGTTACAATTATCTACCTTCTCTATGGTACATTCAGCTGCTGAGAAAATCAGACCCATGACTGCAAAGGTTTTGGCATTACTTATACTTCTCCTACCCATCTGCTTTGCTGTGTATACTATTTGCTGCCTTGCTGTCATCTCCTCTGCCATTATTGGGTTGTCCAAAGCTCCAAAGAATAGTCCCATAAGTACACCAAGACCGCCTCCTAATGAATAGGAAGGATAGAGAGTTAATAAAAGTTCCCCATAGAAAAAAGAAATTATGCACACTGCTATACTTGTAACAAGAGCACTAGACTCTATTGAGTATCATTGGTGGCATACCCAAGCAACTGATGTTGTGGGCTATCTGGCTTAAGGTAAGACAAGACATGATTTTCAGTCTAAGGTACTAAACACCAAACTATAAAGCAGCTACTGAAGATTTGGTCATGTAGATGATAGATAGAGCATGCATTATGAATATCACTAGTTCTGTCTTATAAAACATTCTGAGAAACACAGATGTTATGCATAAAAAATCACACTGTTACAGGGTTACACCAGGACAAATTTGTGTTACAGGCCTTTGTAGACAGAAAACTCCGCCTATGTTGACTGGAAGACTTTCTTAAGTCGTCTCAACATAGCCGGTCTCAAGCCCGGGTAAAGGAGGAGGGTGTGTTAAGGTCTGGCGAACCAACAGTAAAAAAACAGCCACTCTCATGGATTTGAAACCCACAAGAGATTCGTTGGGGCGTAACCCTCTTAGCGACGCGCTACATCGGAACCCGGGTGTGGTGTTAAATGGGCAAGGGCCGGGTCGTCATCCCCTTAGTGGCGCGTCGTATCGTGACCTGGGTACGATGAAAAATGAGCAAGGGTCGGGCCGTCGCAACCTTAGTGGCGCGCTACATCTACGTCCGGGTGTAGTGAAAAATGAGCAAGGGTCTTCGCACTTCCCTCGACGGGTGCGAAGGGTAAGGAAGCTAGCCGAGCCAACTAGGAATCGTCTAGGTAGCTGGAACGTAGGGTCCCTAACGGGTAAGCTAAGAGAGCTAGTCGATGCAGCAATTAGAAGACGTGTAAATATTCTATGCGTTCAGGAGACTAAATGGAAGGGACAGAAGGCGAAGGAGGTGGAGGATACTGGCTTTAAACTTTGGTACACGGGGACAACATCGGGTAGGAATGGTGTAGGCATCTTGATCGATAGGAGCCTTAAGGATGGAGTCGTTGATGTTAGGAGGCAAGGCGACCGGATTATCTTGGTCAAGCTGGTAGTTGGAGATTCGGCTCTGAATGTGATCAGTGCCTATGCCCCTCAGGTAGGTCTTAGCGAGGGCAGCAAGAGGCAGTTTTGGGAAGAT
This sequence comes from Saccharum hybrid cultivar R570, assembly GCA_038087645.1. Taxonomy (NCBI): domain Eukaryota; kingdom Viridiplantae; phylum Streptophyta; class Magnoliopsida; order Poales; family Poaceae; genus Saccharum; species Saccharum hybrid cultivar. The sequence goes on along the minus strand of JAQSUU010000043.1, from coordinate 260,741 downwards.
CTTGATAGCATGGTTAGTACCGTGCCTATCAGCGAGAAACTCTTTATAGGAGGAGACCTCAACGGCCATGTTGGTGCGACTAATGTAGGTTTCGAGCGGGTGCACGGAGGGTTCGGGTATGGTAGTAGGAATCAAGAGGGGGAGGATGTTTTGAACTTCGCGCTGGCCTATGACTTGTTGATAGCGAACACCCTCTTTAGGAAGAGGGAATCTCATCTAGTAACCTTTCGTAGTGGACAACACTCGAGCCAGATCGACTTTATCCTTGCAAGGAGGGAGGATAGACGTGCTTACTTTGATTGTAAGGTGTTACCTGGGGAGTGTGTTGTCCCTCAACATAAGCTTATGGTGGCGGACTTTCGCTTTCGGGTACGTGTCCACCGGGACAAACGGACCAAGATTGCGAGAACGAAGTGGTGGAAGCTTAGAGGGGAAGCAGCGCAAACGTTTAAGGAGAGGATGCTAGACGAGGGGCCTTGGGAAGAAGGAGAAGATGCCGACGACATGTGGCTAAAGATGGCAACATGTGTCCGGAAGGTGGCTTCGGAAGTGTTTGGCGTGAGTAGGGAAGGCAAACGGGAAGCGAAAGACACATGGTGGTGGAATGACGAGGTGCAAAGGGCTATTAGGGAGAAGAAGGAGTGTTTTAAACGTCTCCACCATGACAAGAGTGTAGCCAACATCGAGAGCTATAAAATAGCGAAGAGGGGTGCAAAGCGAGCTGTGAGTGTAGCAAAAGGTCAGGCATATGATGGCCTTTATCAGCGGCTAGGCACGAAGGAAGGGGAGAAGGATATTTATAGGATGGCTAGAATCCGCGAGAGGAAGACAAGGGACATCAACCAAATAAAATGCATCAAGGATGGGACAGATCGACTTCTGGTGAAGGATGAGGAGATCAAGGACAGATGGAGAGAGTACTTCGACAAGCTGTTTAATGGGGAGAATGAGGGTCCTGCCCTTGAGTTGGATGACTCATTTGACGATACCAACAGACGCTTTGTGAGGAGAATTCAGGAGGCAGAGATCGGAGAGGCTTTGAAGAGGATGAAGGGAGGTAAAGCGATGGGCCCTGATGGTATCCCCATTGAGGTGTGGAGATACCTAGGTGTCAGAGCGATAGTATGGTTAACTAAACTTTTTAACCTTATTTTTCAGTCTAACAAGATGCCTGAAGAATGGAGGAGAAGTATATTAGTACCTATCTTCAAGAACAAGGGAGATGTTCAAAGTTGTACTAACTACCGTGGGATTAAGTTGATGAGCCATACAATGAAGCTCTGGGAGAGGGTTATCGAGCATCGCCTAAGGAGAGTGACACATGTGATCCAAAATCAGTTTGGGTTCATGCCTGGTAGGTCGACCATGGAGGCAATTTTCTTATTACGACAATTGATGGAGAGATATAGGGAGCAGAAGAAGGACTTGCACATGGTCTTTATTGACCTCGAGAAGGCATATGACAAAGTACCGAGAAATGTCATGTGGTGGGCCTTGGAAAAGCACAAAGTCCCAACTAAATATGTTACCCTCATCAAGGATATGTACAAGAATGTGGTGACGTTTGTCCGAACATGTGATGGCGACACCAGTGACTTTCCAATTAAAATAGGACTGCATCAGGGGTCAGCTTTGAGCCCTTATTTATTTGCTTTGGTAATGGATGAGGTCACAAGGGACATACAAGGTGATATCCCTTGGTGTATGCTCTTTGCTGATGATGTGGTGCTAGTTGACGACAGTAGGGCGGGGGTTAATAGGAAGTTAGAACTATGGAGGCACACGTTAGAGTCGAAAGGGTTCAGACTTAGTAGGGCTAAGACCGAGTACATGAGGTGCGATTTCAGCGCGACTAGGCACGAGGGAGACGTTAGCCTCGATGGGCAAGTGGTGGCCAAGAAGGATACTTTTCGGTATTTAGGGTCGATGCTACAAAAGGATGGAGACATTGATGAAGATGTTAGGCATAGAATTTCAGCCGGCTGGCTGAAATAGCGTCAAGCTTCTGGCGTTCTCTGTGACAAAAGGGTGCCTCAGAAGCTGAAAGGTAAGTTCTATAGGACGGCGATTCGTCCGGCGATGTTATACGGTGCTGAGTGTTGGCCTACAAAAAGGTGACATGTCCAGCAATTGAGTGTAGCAGAGATGCGTATGTTGCGTTGGTGTTGTGGGCACACAAGGAGGGATAGAGTCCGGAACGACGATATTCGGGATAGGGTTGGGGTGGCACCAATTGAGGAGAAATTGATTCAACATCGGTTGAGATGGTTTGGACATGTCCAACGGAGGCCTCCTGAGGCGCCGGTGCGTAGTGGAGTTCTAAAGCGGCCCGATAATGTAAAGAGCGGTAGAGGTCGACATAAACTAACTTGGGACGAGTCCGTTAAGAGAGATCTTAAGGAGTGGAATATCTCCAAGGATTTAGCTATGGACAGGAGCGCTGGGAGATTGGCAATCAACGTGCCTGAACCGTGACATCTTTTTGTCTTGTGCCATTTATGTCCCTTTATGTGTCTCCCTGTTTCTCGTCTCTTTTGGGTTTCATCTCTAGCCTACCCCAACTTGCTTGGGACAAAAGGCTATGTTGTTGTTGTTGTTGCCTTTGTAGACAGAAATAGAATAAAGCATTTGAAATCAAGCTTCCTTCGATAAACTAAGCATCAGATTCCCTGTAATTCCTTGTAGTAAGTGAACATGATAATGTGACATGAATCATATCAAAAAGTAAAAACATGAGCTTGCTTTTTACTGGTACAGAAAAACAATACTCTATGTTTATTGCTACATGCTTCTAGCAACACTAAAGGTAAAAGAGAAAAACACCGTAGGGTGCATAGAGTTAAATACAGCCTTTCCACCTCTGGGCAAATCCTTTGCAACCTACTTGAAATTTTGTTGAACCAATTCATGGAATAAATTCCATGACCATCAATTGCCATGACAAAACTATACAAAATATTTGTGCTGCAATTACCTGAGCCAAGTACACAACAAATATACTCCATTACCATAAAACATTTTGCATCAAAATTCGTTTCAAGGAATAAAAAGATTTTTCTTTGATCTTTTCCAATAATTTCTTATAAGTTCTCTAAACAGGCAAGAAAAGACAGACAAAATGATTATAATAAAACCAACTCCGAATTGATGCAATATGGCACACGAATCCCTTCTCTCTTACAAAAGTAGCTTTATTATATGTTTCAAACTCTTTAGACAAACAAGGGAAGAGCTAAGGGTGTGGTTGGTTTGAGGCATGCCATGCTATATATGAGGTAGTGCATTATGAATTCATCTCATGAATTTTGGTGGAATCAACCCATTCCTCATGCATATACAAATTATTATTGTGAGAATGAGGTGGTGATGGATGAACCGATTCCATTCAACAAACCAAACAAAAAAATGAGGAGTAAGAAGACGACGGAGCACCTCATTCCCCGAACCGAACCAAACGCCGGTATATAACCATGTAACCAATGAACAACTGCCTCCTACCATACCTCTCAATTTCTCTATCACTATCCAATCTCCAAGCGACCAACCGATTAACATTTAGCTCCCAATATGGGAGGGAGGGAGGGAGGGCTCACCCATGACGCCACTGACGACGCTGCGGACGGCGCAGTTGTTCCAGATGTCCTGCCCCTTGATCTCCTCCACCGTCGGCATCCGGATCGGCTCCACGGCCGCCGCCTGGCTCGTCGACTCGCCCCCGGCGCCGGCACCTGCCGCCGATGGATCAGGGGAAGCCATCCCTCGCTATCTAGTCCCCTTACACTCTCCCCTAGGCCACAGAGATAGCAGCAGCCGCACCGCAGCTAGCGAGAGGACGGTTCTGAAAGTTGGAGAGGCGGGTTGGGTGGAGACCGGAGAGAAGCTGGGACCTGGGTAGTGTAGTATCCCCGGCGGCGGCTTGGTTTTCTTACACCCTCCTCCAAGAAGAGAGGGTTGGCGAATTTTTTTTTTTATTTTTAGCCCAAATTTGAAACAAATTTTAAATTTAACCCGTATTTGAATTTTTTTTAAATCTAACTCGTTTGGCCCCGCCACCATGCATGGCGGGACAAATGCACTCAACCCCGCCATGCATGGTGGCGGGGTACAGGTCCCACGTGGCACGCTGTAGGCCAGCGTGGAAAGAAGTACCCCGCCATGCATCATGGCGGGGTATCCCTAACCCGCCATGAATCATGGCGGGGTACAACCCCGCCCATTTAAAAGTCCGGGCACTTCTTGTTTTTGGCCATTCATCCATTCCATTTCCCGCAGCGCCCCTCTCCGCCCCAGGACCGAGCTCCCCTCCCCTCGGCGCCCCTCCCGCCTAGGGCCCCTCCCCGTCGGCTACCGGCCCATCGTCGGACCTTGTTCCGGCCACCTCTTCTCTGCGTCCATCGTTGTAGTATGTTTAGTTAATGTAGTTAGTAAAGTTATATTAGTTTTTATCGTATTGATATTGTACATTATATAAGTCATATGTGTTTTGTGTAGAAATCATTTCGTGTTATTAGATGGAGGACTCGTATCGTGAGTCGATTTAGAGGAAAAAGGGTCGTCCTAGAGAGATGTACCCCGACGTGTATTGCAAGGATGCGCCCGTTCCTCCCGAGGGACCTTTCCCTAACTGTGACTGTGGTCATCCGGCGCACGTGAGCCAGTCGAGACATCCAGATACTGCGACTCGTTGCTTCTACACATGTTATAGTTGTAGCGTAAGTAATTGTGCCCTTTGTTTTTCTTATTGGTTTCTGATGTTGTATTCGCGATGAGATAATTCGAACTTTTTTATAGCCGTACTTCCGGTGCTTTTTCTTCCAATGGATCGACGGTCCGGACAAGTTTGACCCAAGGATTCTCCTTTTCTACCCTGGCGTTGATCATTGCGAGCGTGAGGTGTTTACTCGCTGGGTTCCGCCCCCTCCTAACCCTCCTCCTATGATGGAGGAAGAGAAGGTCGTAGCATCGGCACGCCGGCTCGAGGATCCTCCAAAGTGCCTTTGCGGAGAGCAAGCCGTGATAAACCCACGCAATGAACAAGAGTTCATTTGTCCTCTACGATATGAGGTAAGGTTTAAGTGAACCTTAGAATGTCATGTCATATATGTGTGTTTTACAGTTTTGATTTTGTAGGATCATGATTTTTCCAAGTGCCGTTTCAAGGAATGGGTCTATGGTCCAAAGAGCCATTGGCCGGAGCCGAAGAAGAATGAGGAGGTGCCAGACTGGAAGAAGAAGAGGAGGTCTATTGCGCCTCCTGTGATGTGCAAATGTGGTGTTAAAGCTAGCTACGGCCTTGTCCCTTTAGGCCTTGGGATTGGGCACTTCTGTGGCCACATGATCGATTATGACGAGGTTTGCTAGGACTGTTCACACTTAGTGCTAATGTTTTATTTTGTTTGCTTTTGTACGCTAACTTTGTATTCATCTATTTGTTGCAACAGAGCACTCAGAAATGCAAATGGGAATCATATGATGATGTGTATAAGTTCAAGGATGAGTATAAGACAATGGTAGCACTTCGCAAGATGAGAGGATATCCTGCAAACTACGTCACTGATTTCGTTAAGAACCATAAGAAGAAAATGCTACGACGGGCCCAAAACCTGCGTGTTCGTAACCCGGAGAGTATTGCGTGGAAGAAGTGGTACGAGCAAAAGAAGAAGGATGTAGAGGAGTACCATGCACGAAAGGCTGAAGAGGATGCAAGGAAGGCTGCAGAGGAGGCTGCGAGAGCAGAGATGCAAGGCTTGAACGATACTATTGACTCATTATGTGCGAGTGAGTCATTGCGTTTTTGGAAACTCAATCTTCTTTGTTTGACTGTCAATAAAGTCATTGCAAAGATCGTGTTAATTGTTTGCATTTTATACTTGTAGAGATTGGATCCACCGGCAACTGGCAAGCAGATGTGGCTCGTGCTAGATACATGGAGAATAGGACACTAAAGCGGGACGCAGGAGTTGGTGGCACCGCAAGCCGTCCGATTGTGGTTGAAGAGGAGGCCGAGCCGGAGAAAGACGACGACACCGGGAGGATAGGCGAGCTCATTCGTCTAGCCGAAGAATTGGGCTACCCTCAGGACGAGGATGCCTACGACATGGGAAGGATAGCCGAGTGAAAGCCCAAGTTTGGTTTTGGTAATTAATGACACCAAGTTGCTAATGCCATGTGTTAAGTGTTTTGAGTTAGGCATAAGCAACACATGTGATGAAGGTGTATGCGGCAAGGAGTGGTGGCCACAAGATCACAAAGAGATAGTGCATGAATATGAAATGATGTTTATGGTGGAGATGCACATAAAAGGAAGGACATGATGATCAAGTAGAAGAGAAGGATCTAATAGCGCAAGGCAAAGGTATAACTATAGGGTTTTCCTTTTGCCGGTCTAAGATGAGTAGAGAAGTGATTGACCGGGTTTAGGATAATGGCCGACTATCAAGAGGGGCAATCACGGTTAGCTCGGAAATCAAGTGCCACTAGATCAATGTCTTGAGCATATGCATTAGGATCTAGTAAAAAGCTAACATAACGCCTTGAGAAATGATTTATGAAATGCTAACACACATGCACATGGTGGTGTACACTTGGTGGTGTTAGCACAGTTTATGAAGGCGGTGGAGTTTAAGCGGTAGACAGGGGTTTGGGTTCCTCTCTCCCTCCCGCCGAGCTTGCGAGGCGGGATTCGGCGCTTTTTGGAGAAGTGAAATGCCTATTTTCCATTGTGCCGGAAGACGGAAAAGAAACGGAGGCGAACGGAGGTCACTGTGACGACCGGACGCTGCACCGGACGCGGTCTCGGTATGACCGGACGCGTCCGGTCAGTGTTCAGCGTCTGCGCGGTTTTCAGTTTGATGATCGGACGCGCAGCGCGTCCGGTCACTGATGACCGGACGCGTCCGGTCATCCAGGGAGCTTACTGGACTCTAATCGGACGCTGGCACTGTGGCGTCCGGTCAGTTCAACAGCGCGTCCGGTCAGTTCTCCTGAGCGAATCAGAGCGCGCGACCGGCGCGTCCGGTCCCTCACGTAACCGGAGCGTCCGGTCAGGCGTCCAGAAGGGTAGAGCGAAGCGGAGTAACGATCGGACGCGCGGCGCGTCCGGTCACGTGCGATCGGACGCGTCCAGTCTTAACAGGAGCATACTGGAATGCGACCGGACGCGGGCACTGTCGCGTCCGGTCAATCGGTTCAGCGCGTCCGGTCACGGCAACGGCTAGTTCTGACACGCACTGTTTCTTGCTGTCGTGTAGTGACCGGACGCGTCCGGTCACCCTGACCAGAGCGTCCGATCAGTGTGTTTTTCGCTGCGTCGTCTGTAACGGCTAGCTGCGTACCCCTTCGCTATAAATAGAGGTTGGTCGGGGTTTGAGGGTAACTCTTGCACATTTTGAGAACTAGAGACATACTTTGAGCTAGAAAATAACCCCTCCACTCATCTCTTTGCATAGTTGCACATCTTGAGTGAGATTCAAGTGCATTGCTTGAGAGTTGCATTCTAGAGGCACTTGATCTTCGAGTTGCTGCGGATTTCTTGTTACTCTTCCGTGTTTCCCGATACGGTAGACGGCTTGGAGCAGCAGAGGTGATTAAGCTCGCAATTGGAGATTGTTGGAGCCTTCACCAAGTGTTGTAAGGGGTTCTTGATCCTTCCCCGCGGGAGTTCGCAAATTGGATACTCTAGTGGAGCTCGTGGCTTGGAGGATCCCCATCTTGTGTGCGGTTGTGCGGCGCCCGCCGAGGGCTCGACTCTTGATAGTCGATTAGCTCGCGAACCGACAAGTGGGTGTATCGCCACAACGGGGAGTAGCTTGCCGGGAAGCAAGTGAACCTCGGGATAAATTCTTGTGTCATTCTCTTCCCGAGGATTTCTCTTGTATGATTGATTGATTGGTATTTCTCTTCTCTTCACGGCGGTATAATCACTCGAAGCTCTTCTCTCGTATTACTTCTCGTTTCTAGTTTATAGTTGTTGTTGTGCTTAGTGAATAGCCTTGTACTAGACTTGTGTAGGTGGCTTGCTTAATTAGTTAGAGCTAGTGCTTTTGCCTCGCCACCTTTCGTACTAACTCGTGGTTAAGTAATTCTTATAGAAGTTTTAATTAGGCTATTCACCCCCCCCCTCTAGCCTATTTGGACCTTACAAGTGGTATCGGAGCCGAGGCACCGTTTATTTGAGGCTTAACAACCTACGGTGAAAAAGAAATGGCTCAATTAAGCCTGCACATCAACAATACCAAGAAGGCACCTCACTTTGATGGCACAAATTATGCATATTAGAAGGTTAAGATGACCGCACACCTAAAGTCAATCAATAGAGAAGTGTGGAAGGTCACCGAAACAAAATTTGAGGTTGCTAATCCGGAAGCACCTACACCGGTGGAAGAGAAGAAGCTCCAATGCAATGACATTGCCATTAGTGCTCTTCATGAGGCATTAGATGACAAGACATTTGAGCAAGTGAAAAACATAGAAGTTGCACATGATGCTTGGGCCAAGCTAGAAGAAACATTTGAGGGCACCGAAGGCACAAAGACCACTAAAGCATATATCTTGCAAGAAAAATTTTCAAGCTTCAAGATGCAAGATGATGAGAGTGTTCCGGAGATGTTTCATAGATTGCAAGTCATTGTCAATGAGCTCAAGGCACTTGGTGAGGAGGTCAAGGACAATCAATTCTCTATGAAGTTTTTGAGAAGCTTGCCCAAGAGATTTGATACATTGATCACCGTGCTAGTAAGGACTACATTAAAGGATTCAACTCCTCAACAAATATTTCAAGAAGTGATGACCGACGATTCATATAGAGAAGATGATGAGAAGGATGAGTTGGTAAAGAAGAAGAAGAAGGAAAATGAGAAGAAGGATGATGAGAAGAAGAAGAGTGTGGCATTCAAAGCCACCACATCCAAGGGCAAATCCAAGATTGAATCATCAAGTGATGAAGACTCAAGCTCTTGTGATAGTGATGATATTGATGAGAAGATGGCTCTCTTTGTCAAAAAATTTGGCAAATTCATGAAGAAGAAGGGCTTTCGTGCAAGAAGGAGGAAGAACTCTTACAAGAAGAATGAGCATACCATGAGATGCTTTAGATGCCATAGCAAAGACCATCTCATTGCAAAGTGTCCTTATGATAGTGATGATGAAGATGCTATCAAGAAGGAGAGAAAGAAGCAAAAGAAGAAGCAAGAGAAGAAGGAGAGCTCTTATAAGAAGAAGAATGATTCTCATGTTGCTACATGGGATAGTGATGACTCCTCAAGTGATGATGAGGATGAAAACAAGAGTAAGAAGAAGGGACATGCTAGCATTGCCATCCAAGAGAAGGTCTCCCTCTTTGACACTCCATCGTGCTTCATGGCTAAAGCCGCTAAGGTATCATCCGATGATGAGAGTGATCATGATAATGCTAGTGATAGTGATAGTGATAGTAATGAAGAAGAATTCACTAAAGATGAACTAATCACTATGCTAGAAGATTGCACTCAATATTATAAAGAATCTAGGAAGGAGTGCAAGGGCTTGCTTAAGGAAAAGAAAAACCTTATGCAAGAACTTGATGAGCTTAGAGTGTCTTATGAGAGTCTAAAGGTAGACCATAAGAAGCTTCAAAAGTCTCACACCAAGCTTGAAGAAGCTCATTCCTCTCTAGTTGAAAAATGTGAAAACATGCCAACTAATGTTGAGAAAGCTAAAACTTGCAACATAGGCATATCATGTGATATAATTGATGAATCCTTTCATAAGCCTATTGTTGTTGCTCCCACTAACTCTTCATGTAGTGCATCTACATCATCCTCATCTAGTAGTGATGGTTTCACTTGTGACTCCACACTTATAGTTGAGAATGAAAATCTCAAGAAGGAGTTAAAAGAGCTCAATCACACATTAGCTAAGGCTTATGGTGGTGAGGACCGCTTGCTTATGTGCTTAGGTAGCCAAAGAGCTTCTCTCTACAAAGAGGGATTGGGCTATAACCCCAAGAAAGGCAAGGCCGCTTTTGCTCCTCACAAGACTCGTTTTGTGAAGAACAATGGTAGCTATTGCAAAAGTTGCAAGCAAGTTGGTCACATAGAGCAACATTGCATGAACAAGAAATCCAATGCAAATGTATCCTCAATCAAGTTTAATTCTTTCTATATGCTTACCAAGGGTACAAATGGTATTCATGCTAAGTTCATTAGTGCACCATGGATGGGCTCAAAGAAGAAAGCCATTTGGATACCAAAGAGCTTAGTCTCTAACCTTGGAGGACCCAAACAAGTTTGGGTACCTAAAAAGAATTGATCTTGTCTTATAGGTCAATTATAAAGCCAGAGGAAGGCATTGGGTGCTTGATAGTGGGTGCACTCAACATATGACCGGAGACTCTTGTATGTTCAATTCAATTGATACAAGTCAAAATGGTGATTTTAATGCTATCACTTTTGGCAACAACAAGAAAGGCAAGGTCAAGGGGCTTGGTAAAATTGCTATCTCAAATGACATGAGCATATCTAATGTGTTGCTAGTTGAGAGCTTAGACTTCAACCTTTTATCGGTGGCACAACTTTGTGATCTTGGCTTCAAGTGCATATTTGGTAGTGATGATGTTGAAGTCATAAGTGTTGATGGATCAAACTTGATATTCAAAGGATTTAGACATGGTAGCTTATACTTGGTTGACTTCAATGATAGTGAGACACAATTGACATCATGCTTGCTTAGTAAATCTAGTATGGGTTGGTTATGGCATAGAAGGCTTGGTCATGTTGGAATGAAACAATTGAACAAACTTTTGAGGCATGACTTAGTTAGAGGATTGAAGGATGTCACCTTTGAGAAGGATAAACTATGTAGTGCTTGTCAAGCCGGCAAACAAGTTGGAAATACACATCCTAGTAAGAGTGAGATGAGCACATCAAAGGCATTTGAGTTATTGCACATGGACTTGTTTGGGCCAACAACATACACTAGCATTGGTGGCAACAAGTATGGTTTTATGATTGTGGATGACTACACTAGATACACTTGGGTGCTCTTTCTCTATAACAAGAGTGATGTTTATGATCTATTCAAGTCTTTTGTCAAGAGGGTGCAAAATGAGTTTGAGACTACCATCAAGAAGATTAGAAGTGACAATGGTAGTGAGTTCAAGAACACAAGAATTGAAGATTTGTGTGATGATTATGGTATTGGGCATCAATTCTCACCAACATACACTCCTCAATCCAATGGTGTAGTTGAAAGGAAAAATAGAACCTTGATTGATATGGCTAGATCAATGCTTAGTGAATACAATGTGAGTCATTCATTTTGGAGTGAAGCTATCAATACGGCTTGCTATTGTAGTAACCGTCTCTATTGCCATAGGAAGCTTGGAAAGACACCATATGAACTATTGAATGGAAGAAAACCCAACATTGCATACTTTAGAGTGTTTGGTTGCAAATGCTATATTCTCAAGAAAGGCACTAGATTGAGCAAGTTTGAAAAGAAATGTGATGAATGGTTCTTACTTGGTTATTCTACCACAAGCAAAGCATATAGAGTTTGGAATCTCACAAATGGCACCTTGGAAGAAGTTCATGATGTTGAGTTTGATGAAACCCAAGGGTCTCAAAATAAAGCTCAAAACCTTGATGATGTGAGAGGAGATCAATTGTCAAATGCAATGAAGAACATGGACATTGGTGATATAAGGCCGATGCAAGTTGATGATGATGATATTCATGTGATCAACCAAAGTGTGCAAATTAATACAAATCAAGCAAGCTCTAGTGGTTCTCATGATGAAGTGCAAGTTCAAAGTCAAACAAGTGAAAGCAATCAACTCCCAATACTCCAACCTACTAGCATTGCAAGAGATCATCCGTTGGACCAAATCATTGGTGGAATTCAAAGTGGTGTTCAAACTAGATCAAGATTAGCATCCTTTTGTGAGCATTACTCATTTGTCTCATTAGAAGAACCAAAGAAGATAGAAGATGCATTGAAGGATTCCGATTGGGTGAATGCCATGCATGAAGAACTAAACAACTTTGCTAGAAATCAAGTTTGGAAACTTGTTGAGAGGCCAAAGAACTACAATGTGATTGGTACTAAGTGGGTCTTTAGAAACAAGCAAGATCAAGATGGCATGGTTGTAAGGAACAAAGCAAGATTAGTAGCACAATGATACAATCAAGTTGAGGGTCTTGACTTTGGAGAGACATATGCACCGGTTGCAAGATTGGAGGCAATTAGAATCTTATTAGCATATGCTTGTGCACACAACATCAAGCTCTATCAAATGGATGTCAAGAGTGCATTTCTCAATGGCTACATCAATGAAAAAGTTTATGTTAAGCAACCTCCCGGTTTTGAAGATGACAAGAAGCCCGACCATGTTTACAAGCTAAAGAAGGCATTGTATGGTTTGAAGCAAGCACCTAGAGCATGGTATGAGAGATTAAGGGACTTTCTTCTCTCTAAAGGGTTCAAGATGGGAAAGGTTGACACCACTCTCTTCACCAAGAAGCTTGGAAATGACTTGTTTGTGTTGCAAATCTATGTGGATGACATTATCTTTGGATCAACTAACCAAGACTTTTGTGAAGAGTTTGGAAATATGATGGCTAATGAGTTTGAGATGTCTATGATTGGAGAGCTTAGTTACTTCCTTGGACTTCAAATCAAGCAAATGAAGAATGGCACTTTTGTAATTCAAGGCAAGTACATCAAGGACATGATCAAGAAGTTTGGATTGCAAGATGCTAAGCCAATGAGCACACCAATGGGCTCTAATGATCAATTGGGTATTGATAATAGTGAAAATATGGTAGATCAAAAGCAATACCGGTCTATGATTGGAAGTTTGCTCTATGTCACCGCTTCTAGGCCGGATGTGATGTTTAGTGTGTGCAAGTGTGCAAGATATCAAGCTTCACCTAGAGAAAGTCACTTGAAAGCAACCAAGAGGATATTAAGATATCTTAAGGGTACTCATGATGTTGGATTATGGTATCCTAAGGGATCTAACTTTGAGTTGATTGGATATTCGGATTCCGACTATGGTGGTTGCAAGATTGATAGAATGAGCACAAGTGGCACTTGTCAATTATTTGGAAGGTCTCTTGTTTCATGGTCATCAAAGAAACAAAATAGTGTTGCACTATCTACCGCCGAGGCCGAATACATTAGTGCCGATAGTTGTTGTGCACAATTGCTTTGGATGAAAGCCACCTTGAATGACTTTGGAATTAAATTCAAGAATGTGTCTTTGTTTTGTGATAATGAGAGTGCTATCAAGATGACACAAAATCCGGTTTAACATTCAAGAACCAAGCACATTGACATAAGGCATCACTTCATAAGAGACCATCAACAAAAGGGTGATATTAGCATTGAAAGCATTGGAACCAAAGATCAACTAGCCGACATATTCACAAAGCCACTTGATGAAAAGAGATTTCATAAGTTGAAGAATGAATTGAACATACTTGACTTCTCCAACTTGAAATGAGTGCGCCCCCTACATTCTTATATGACATGCCTCTCCTCCAACATAGCAAGGTAAAGTTGTTTGGCATATCATTCATACTTTGCTAAGGACATGGTTAGAACATATAGACATATTTGCATGACAAATAAGCTCATTCATGAAAATCAAATGATTTTGATGTATATATGGTACCACTATTGCTTCTATGTTTGATTGATCTAGTGGTAGCATATGACATGTTTATGGGCTTGCATACCTAGTGTTGAATCTAGAAAATAAGCTCATGATGTGTAATTCAACATGGTCAAGATAACCCTTATACTTTATGAGGTGTGAAAAAACTTGTCCTTGGATCAAACCGAATTACATATTCTAGGCAAGTAATCTAGATTGAACCATAATTTGGACTCCCTCATAATTGATTGACTTATCTCTCACTAAAATTGGCACCTTTTTGGTGATTGTTGACAAAGGGGGAGAGAAAAGTCACAAAGATATTGCAAAGAGGAATAAGATATAATAAAAGGGGGAGAGAAAAGTCATAGGGAAGCAAGCTCATGAATTATTTGTTGCATTTGTATGTGCACTAACATGATGATGTGTTGCATTGCAAAGTTTAATTTCGATATTCATGATTGAATGGTGTATGCTAGAAATAGAACTTGAATGATGATTTGTTGAGAGTAGCTTTACAAGTGGTATCTAGACACCTTTTGCTTATAATGTTGATCTCACGGGGTACTTTAGTGTTTGTGATCTTTACAAGTGATAGATTACAAGTGGTGTCTAGCTACATCGATGCTAAGGATGGTATATAAAGGCAACTCCGATTGGTATCACGCTTCAAAGGTCCATTTTATATACCTTAGCATCAATTTGATAGTAGTAACTCTCTCAAATTTCAAATCCATACATATGTGCATAATTGAACCAAACTCATGGAAGCACATATGTAGGGGGAGCTAATACTATTGAAATTAAAAATTATTTTCATTTCATATCTTTGTGATGGTTGTCATCAATTACCAAAAAGGGGGAGATTGAAAGCCCAAGTTTGGTTTTGGTAATTAATGACACCAAGTTGCTAATACCATGTGTTAAGTGTTTTGAGTTAGGCATAAGCAACACATGTGATGAAGGTGTATGTGGCAAGGAGTGGTGGCCACAAGATCACAAAGAGATAGTGCATGAATATGAAATGATGTTTATGGTGGAGATGCACATAAAAGGAAGGACATGATGATCAAGTAGAAGAGAAGGATCTAAGAGCGCAAGGCAAAGGTATAACTATAGGGTTTTCCTTTTGCTGGTCTAAGATGAGTAGAGAAGTGATTGACCGGGTTTAGGATACATGGCCGACTATCAAGAGGGGCAATCACGGTTAGCTCGGAAATCAAGTGCCACTAGATCAATGTCTTGAGCATATGCATTAGGATCTAGTAAAAAGCTAACATAACGCCTTGAGAAATGATTTATGAAATGCTAACACACATGCACATGGTGGTGTACACTTGGTGGTGTTAGCACAGTTTGTGAAGGCGGTGGAGTTTAAGCGGTAGAGAGGGGTTTGGGTTCCTCTCTCCCTCCCGCCGAGCTTGCGAGGTGGGATTCAGCGCTTTTTGGAGAAGCGAAATACCTATTTTCTATTGCGTCGGAAGTCGGAAAAGAAACGGAGGCGAACGGAGGTCACTGTGACGACCGGACGCTGCACCGGACGCGGTCTCGGTATGACCGGACGCGTCTGGTCAGTGTTCAGCGTCTGCGCGGTTTTCAGTTTGATGATCGGACGCGCAGCGCGTCCGGTCACTGATGACCGGACGTGTCCGGTCATCCAGGGAGCTTACTGGACTCTAATCGGACGCTGGCACTGTGGCGTCCGGTCAGTTCAACAGCGCGTCCGGTCAGTTCTCCTGAGCGAATCAGAGCGCGCGACCGGCGCGTCCGGTCCCTCACGTAACCGGAGCGTCCGGTCAGGCGTCCAGAAGGGTAGAGCGAAGCAGAGTAACGATCGGACGCGCGGCGCGTCCGGTCACGTGCGGTCGGACGCGTCCGGTCTCAACGGGAGCATACTGGAATGCGACCGGACGCGGGCACTATCGCGTCCGATCAATCGGTTCAGCGCGTCCGGTCACGGCAACGGCTAGTTCTGACACGCACTGTTTCTTGCTGTCGTGTAGTGATCGGACACGTCCGGTCACCCTGACCGGAGCGTCCGGTCAGTGCGTTTTTCGCTGCGTCGTCTGTAACGGCTAGCTGCGTACCCCTTCGCTATAAATAGAGGTTGGCCGGGGTTTGAGGGTAACTCTTGCACATTTTGAGAACTAGAGACATACTTTGAGCTAGAAAACAACCCCTCCACTCATCTCTTTGCATAGTTGCACATCTTGAGTGAGATTGAGTGAGATTCAAGTGCATTGCTTGAGAGTTGCATTCTAGAGGCACTTGATCTTCGAGTTGCTGCGGATTTCTTGTTACTCTTCCGTGTTTCCCGACACGGTAGACGGCTTGGAGCAGCGGAGGTGATTGAGCTCGCAATTGGAGATTGTTGGAGCCTTCACCAAGTGTTGTAAGGGGTTCTTGATCCTTCCCCGCAGGAGTTCGCAAATTGGATACTCTAGTGGAGCTCGTGGCTTGGAGGATCCCCATCTTGTGTGCGGTTGTGCGGCGCCCGCCGAGGGCTCGACTCTTGATAGTCGATTAGCTCGCGAACCGACAAGTGGGTGTATCGCCACAACGGGGAGTAGCTTGCCGGGAAGCAAGTGAACCTCGGGATAAATTCTTGTGTCATTCTCTTCCCGAGGATTTCTCTTGTATGATTGATTGATTGGTATTTCTCTTCTCTTCACGGCGGTATAATCACTCGAAGCTCTTCTCTCGTATTACTTCTCGTTTCTAGTTTATAGTTGTTGTTGTGCTTAGTGAATAGCCTTGTACTAGACTTGTGTAGATGGCTTGCTTAATTAGTTAGAGCTAGTGCTTTTGCCTCGCCACCTTTTGTACTAACTCGTGGTTAAGTAATTCTTGTAGAAGTTTTAATTAGGCTATTCACCCCCCCTCTAGCCTATTTGGAGCTTACACCGAGCTACTTCGTCTTGCAGAGGAGTTAGGACCGATGCCCGAGGAGGATGTTGAATTAGAGGAGGGTCAGGCAGCGTACCACAGCCATAAGACACCGTTGTTCGACGCATGGGGGCCAATAGACATGACTGAAGAAGAGGCCGAGTTGTACTCTCAGGCCGCAGACGAGGCGAAGGCGGCTTACTACTGGTGTCAGGCCACTCAGGCCAAGGCAGTCGAGGCCAGCAAGGATAAGGAGGTTGTAGTGGAGGATTCTGAGTCCGAAGACGAGTTGCTTACGCAGTGGTGCACGCAATTTGATTGACATACAAGTGTCATTGTAATAATTTGCATTGTCACGTCTTCACGTCGTCGTTGTTAGTGTTGTCACGTCATTTGTAGTGGCTTAGAAACTTTGTGTGGTGTAGTTTGTCAGTGTTGTACTTTGAAACATGTCATTGTAATAATTTTCATTATCACATCTTCATTCGTTTCATTTGTTGGTCCACTCACTAAGATTGTTGTGTGGTTTATCCGTGTAGTTTATAAATGCAGTTTCTTAGTGCACTTCCTGCCATGTTGAGTCATTTACAGCAAGTTTACGGAAGCCATGGCACGAAGAATTGCGTTTACGCCAAAGATTAAATGAGTGTTACCAACTACATGAGTCCAATCGAAATAACCAAGTAGAGTACTGCTGCTACACCTACACATAATTTAATTGTTCTAGCACTACATAACTATGATAACATGTGTCCGGTGCCTGCTACATATGACTACTCTACTAATCGCCAGGGGTGCAGGGGTCTCGCGGTCTCCGTTGCCTCCTCGGATTCATAGGGACCATGTTGCTTCTCCAGCCAACGTCTGTGCGGTCCCGTTGCTGCCTCTCGCGCTGCCGCCTATGTCCACGATCGAACTGCTGCGTCGAGGACGGCCCCTGCAAGCAAGCAACCTGATGAGCTACTCTAAATGTTGAGCTACAAATAGTATAATTAAAGAAAAAGCAAAGCATAGGGACCTGTTACTCGGCTGGTGTGTAGTTCTCCTGCTGTGTGTAGTCTACCCCCTGTGTACTAAAAGGAGCACCGTATAGCTGTGAGGCACCCATCTCCTCGTGACCGGTGTACTCCCACTGGGGAACGTCGTCGTTGTCGTCATCATCGCCACTCGTCGTGTCATACTGAAGTGCCTCATCCACATCGTCCGCACCAGCTGGACCCTTCCCTCTATCCTGCGGAGTACGAATAGACGAGGACGCAACCCTGGTGTCGCTAGCATAAGCAGCTGCGGTGGACATCGTCTGGCTCCTGGACCATGTGGGGTTGTAAGGTACGTCCAAAGTCGGGTCTGCACAGCTCAGCTTATGAGCCAACTTTTTGCAGTCTTTTTTCATTCTCTACAGGTTTTGATGACAACAACCATTATTAAGCGTGAATTTTAAAGGTAACTGAGTTGTAGTCACGAATGTTACTATCAAAAGTACCTTGACAAAGGCGCGAAGAGGGTTGGTCTTGTCGTCCCTAGTCCGAAAAAGTTGCCTCGAAGCTTCCTCGGAGTAGTTCGACAACTGTTGTGCCTACAACATCACACAAGGTTAACTCGATCATTTTGATTGAATTTTAAAACCCTTACCTCGCTTGAGGATGTAAGTGCAAAGTACTTACTACGTATCTATTTAGAGGGGCCCTAAGAAGTTGTGTTTGCACCCTTTGCGCATCGTCGAACGCATTGGCGATGTCATCCTCACCGGCCGCATCTGCAGGCATGTTGGTGTACGGGACCATGAGATGAGTCCTCATACTTCGCTACAGCCATTGCAGGTACTCCATCCATCTTGCCGGGTGGTGCTGTGGAAGTTCGTTGAGGTGGCGAGGATGCCTGTTATACCAATTAAGCAAATGTGGTTCGTGCGTCACCGCCCAATCCTTTTGTGTGGTCCGAAGCCTTCGATCGTTCCTGCATTGCCATATTGCATTAGAAATGAGGCACTTAAGTAGAATAAACATATTGGCATCGTACCCATGCAGCTGAGCGTTGGTGGAGTACAGTGGTGGAATTCCCTGCAACCTCCCGAACTGTCTGTAAACCCTGAAAGGGTAGTGCATCTCGACGACGTGGAAGAAGATAAGTGGCCCTTCGTAAAGCCACTCGTCCCCTTCCTCCTCGCAGCGCGGACTAAGGTAGTCCTCTAGCTCCCACCTAGACCACGGTGTCCATGTTACCTGCAAAGTAAAAAAAACTTAATTTAGTATCAATCTCATTGATAGTGCCTTTAGTAGGAAATGTGGATATAACTTACGTAGTTGTGTGTCAATACGTCTATCGCATCCGTGTACTGCTTGTACCTCCTTTCCAGCTCGCCCCTCACTACCTTAGCGTCTTTCCAGATGAAAAGGGCGGTGGGTAGAACGTCTTCATGCTACCAAACCTGCAAGTCACACAAACACGGTGTCACTAATCTCTTTAGTCGTATGAAGATATCAAAGTAGTCAATGTACTCACAGGCAAATGCGGAGGTTTAGTAGGCCTCCCAACCGGAAACTGCTCCCAAATCCATACTTGAAGTAGGTACGAGCAGCCACCTAGGTTGGCATTGGTCGACTGGCGACGACAGGCGGTACAAAGCTGATGGTATGTCCAAGCAAGGACCGTGGTACCCCAGCTATAGGTTGCAATGTTCTCCAGTGGCTGGATAAGGATTCTCAAGAAAATTCAGCTGATGATGTCGCCTGAGGAGTCGGGGAACAAGAAAGCGCCCAAGAAGTGCCACAACCACACCTTTGCATACACCTCGACCTCGTGATCTGGAGCACCGATCGGAGGCCCTGCACCAAAGTGCTGGGTTATCCATGACGTCGACACTCCTAAGGTCTTCCTGTAATTACAATTGAAGCATTATTCTACAAAAATAGATGTAGCTGAAATGGTTGTGTTAGTGATTTCAATAGGGCGCAAATATGAACTTACTTTGTGCCTTTAACTTCAGCCTCTGATGGCCTCCTACCACAGAACTGCTCCACAAAGTCTACCCAATTAGACTCGTCGACGACCCCAGTCATCGGATGACCAGCCAAACTGAGACACAATATCATCTTGACATCCTGCATCGTGATAGTCATTTCCCCACATGGTGTGTGGAAGGTGTGCGTCTCCGGTCTCCACCTACATCATTACAAGTTTCTGGTTATAGGCAAGTTGACGGCCCAATTTTACAAAACAAAGACAATAAATGCAAAATGCAATGTTACCTATCAACAAAGGCAGTAAGAATTGCAGGGTCTAGTGTGGGGAGTGTACTGTTGTAGACCCGAACGATCTCAAGGAAGCCTGCCCGCTGTATGTAGGTCGCGTATCGCTCGTCCTAGCTATGTACGCGGTGCGTGCGAACACGAAGCGCACGCAATGGCCTCTGCTTCTCCGACAAGGCCTGGGCCCGGTGGTCCTTGTCGTAGTCCGCCTCAATGAGGCTAAAGCGCGGATGAGGAGCCCGCGCCTCCATCTTGCAACCCTGAACCTGCCAGTTTGAAAAAACAAAGACAACATTAATAACATTAGAACAATTAATAACGTTATAAAAAACAAAGACAAGTAAATTTAAAGATCAAAATATCATAAATGCATGTTTACAATATAAACCACCTCTTGTCTCGCCCGCCTATGAAATCTAGCGTTATGACCAGGATTCTTGCAAATGGAGCAAAGGTTCTGCGCACGTTCTTCATCAAAGTCCCCGCCACCATACATGTCGGCGCCATAACCTTTCATATTGTCCATATCGCCTTTCAGTCGCTTCTTCTTCCTCCTTCCCTTCCCTACCTTCTTCAGGTCCGGATAAGGCGCGTAGTCCTCACCATAATATGGAGGCCACTGCGACTCGTCAAGGTATGGCTCGAAACTCTTCTCCCAAACTTTGAGGGTGTTGGCACGGAAATACAAGGGTGACATGTATGGTGCAACTATGTGGTCAAAACCTCTAAGCCAACAAGAGGTGATCATGTGTGAGCAAGGGGCATGCATGATCTGAGGGACGTTGCAACTGCATTCTACTTTATCAAGATCGACACGGTACGTTCGCCCACCAAATCGTTCACCGCCCAGGTTTGTGCCCCCTCTAGCTCGTACGCAGAAAACAAGCATGTCCCGTCCATAAGCCTCGGCAACCTGTTGTTTGGCCAATTCCTCAGCCTCCTTCAAATATTCATGTGCAGCCTTCCCCCATCTTCCAAGCTCCTCTTCATTCCTCAGGGCTAGGCCATACCGCTTAACAAAATACTCATTGCACTTCCTAAAAGAGAACTCAACAATACTAGACACTGGGAGAGATCGAACGCCTTTGAACACACGATTGAAAGACTCAGAGGAGTTTGTTGTCATGATGCCGTACCGGAAGCCACCCTCATCATATGCTAATGCCCACTTGGCTTTATTTTCCATCTGCTGGTCTAACCATGCCTTGCCAGCTTGGCTGAGCATCTTCTCTAGTTCTGCCATAGTCTCGTTAAACTCGCGTTCCGTACGTTTATTACAAAGCTCCTTTAACTTGTCAGCCACATCCTTCTTGCGTTGACGCCGCCAGAAATTGGCGGCAAAATGCCGCATGCACCAACGGTGCACTAGGGGCGGGTGACCATCAATGTGTTCACCGGCTGCATTAAGAATTCTAATGTGACGGTCCAAAATCAGACAAATGGTGCGAGAAGGGTCAAGCACATGAACACGGAGCAGACACATAAACCATGACCATGAATCATTGTTTTCCCCCTCCGCCAAAGCAAAAGCCATTGGCACTATCTGGTTCTCTGGGTCTACAGCAGCAGCCATCATCAATGTGCCCCTGTATTTGCCGGTGAGGAACGTGCCGTCAACAAGAACAACTGGCCAACAATACTGAAATGCATGTTTGCACTGATCGAAATACCAGAACACACGGTACAGAATATGCCTCAACGGGTTCTGAAGATACAACCCTCCTGTGTATATGAACGATCTCATGCCAGGGTTGAAGTGTTCATTCGCACACAAAATGCATGGAACCCTGTTATAGGCTTCCTCCCAGCTACCCCAGCGAATTGCCAGGGCAATTTGCTTTGCCCGCCAAGCCTTTCCATACGTGATCTCATACCCAACAAATGTGACTATGGTCTCCTGCAAGAAAGACACCGATATGTCGTTGTCCTTATCTACAAGACCCAATATACGACGGGCTAGGTACCGAGCCATCAACTGCGGATGGTACCTTTTACCCTCATTAGTCTGGCATCTATGCGGCTGTTCCACTGAAGTTACCTTCCACTTACCATCACTCCGCCTCTTTCGTGCATTCAACTTCCACGAGCACGGGAATCTAGCCTTACATAATATGTGGAATTTTACCTCCTTGTTAGAATGTCAAACCGTGTAAGGCCTATGATGATACACAGCATAGTCCTGAAGGAACAACTTCATCTCAGACATCGTATTGAAAAGCATTCCCTTCCTCAGTATTAAAATTTTATGGTTGTACAATGATTCCTCACACATCTGCAAACCCGTGTCACAAACTGCCATATGCGACATACTTACATCGTTATAATTTGGCACACCAGTGAAGGGCAAGCTAGCCTCCCTCAGCTGTGTAAGCTCTGCCGATGTATAAGAGGGTGGTGCAACGTATTGTTGTGGCTCCCTAACCCTGCTCCATCCTTCATATTCCACTCCATTATCTGGATAACCGGTGGCTAATGTGCCCTGACTCTGCATGCCATGAAGTACCTCAAGCGGTACTCCTGAGGGCATGCCACGAACTGGTGTACACATGGCAGGTGCACCTCTAGAGGGCATGGCTTCAACCGGTGCTCGCATGGCATGTGGACCTCCTTCCTCATTTCCTGAATCGTCAGAATCAGTGCTAACATCATCACCAATCATTTCCTCCTCTGCCGCCTCCTCCTCCTCCTCCTGTTCAAACTCGTCTACATCAAAATCATTGCTTATATGACCAACTGGAGGAGAATGAACCCGCTCCTGCGTCAAATTACCATCCAAGTCCATACTCTCCATAGTTTGTTGCATCTGCACACCACAATCTCCTAGAGTACCACTGTCGAAGGACGGCTCCTCATTCTCAACATTCTCCAGCACCAACTCAGCCATGCCGATATTCGAACCTTGGATGACCCTATTGTATCGGGACCACTCTGCTTGGTTGTACAAGTTCATCATCACATAGTGTGCCCTATTCTTTCCAACATCGAACCTACCCTTTAGTGTGAAAGCCTCGCCAAACTTCAAACTCAAACGGTCACATAGATCGCGGAAACTAGGGGTGCTATCAAACCATTCCAATTCTTCATACATATCCTCAAACTGGCAATCCTCTCTCCTAACACTTCCTCCGTAAAAAACTCTTACACCGTAATCCATCTACAAAACGATTTAACATCCGATTATCAACTGACCAATATGGTAGCACTAATTACTACATAACTAACTAACTAACCTTACTTACCTACCATGTAACTAACTTACTTAATATCTAAATAACTAATATTAATCGTTATCTAACTAAATAACTAACTAACTACAAATAATATTAACTAACTAACTAACTACAATTAATCGTTAACTACAAATAACAACGGATTAACTAAAACCTAATATTAGCTAACTATCCAAAAAAATCGTTAACTACAAATGATCGTTAACTAACTAAATAACTAATATTAATCGTTATCTAACTAAATAACTAACTAACTACAAATAATATTAACTAACTAACTAACTACAAATAATCGTTAACTAACTAAATAACTAAATAACTAACTAAATAATTCAATAACTAACTAAATAAGTAATGTTAAATAACAACTAAAGAATATTAAATAACTAACGAAATAAATAATATTAACTAAATAATATTTACTACAAATAAATAATAGTAACGATAAAATAAAAAAAATTACCGTAAAACGGGTTGCGGCGGCGCGACGAGGTTGGCTGGGCGGCGGCGTGCCGGGGCCGGGCCGGGGTGGCGGCGCGGGAACGGTGGCCGGGGACGTGGCGGTGGGGCCGCGGCGGCCGGGACGCGGGGGACGGCGCGGCGGCGCGGATGGCGGCAGCGGCCGCACGACGGGCTCGGCAGCGGCGGCGCAGCGGGGAGCGGCAGCGGCGGCGACGGCGGAGCGGCGGGGCGGCAGCGGCGGCGCGCGGGGGAGGGGCTTTGGGCGACGGTGGCGGCGCTCGGGGCGTCGGTGGCGGCTCCGGCGGCGGTGAGGCGTCGGTGGGGGCGCTGGCGACGGCGGCGGCGCGGCAACGGGTGGTGCTAAGGACGGGGCGCGGCCGAGCGGGCGTGGCGGGGCGCGGCTTTTATTTAGGCCGTGCCCCGCCATGATGGGCGGCGGGGTGTAACCCACCATGATGGGTGGCGGGTTTGGCGTACCCCGCCATGCATCAAGGCGGAGTACGCCCGGGTGGCTTTGCCAAGTCCCCCGCCACGTGGGACCTGTACCCCGCCACCATGCATGGCGGGGTTCAGTGCATTTGCCCCGCCATGCATGGTGGCGGGGCCAAACGGGTTAGATTTAAAAAAAATTCAAATGCGGGTTAAATTTAAAATTTATTTTAAATTTAGGCTAAAAATAAAAAAAAAATCGGGTTGGCGCCGCGCAGGGAATCAGAGGGGACAGGGGAGTAGTAGAGGGAAGGCAGAGGACTAGAGGAGGGTATTCTGGACCTCACGTGAGCCACACGTGATGACGTCGTAGTTCTATGATTACGCTAACGTTCAAGGGAAACGGAAACCCTTTCGAGATATCATCCGACCGTAGCGTGGCCGTTCGATTCGTCCTCAAGTTCCCTTCCCCAAGCACAACACAGGGCATCGTCTGCCCGCCCGCACCCCGCCGCCGCCGTCTCTCCAAAACCCATCCAAACCCTAGATCCGCCGCCCTCAGCTCCGGTGAGACCCTCCTCCCCAGCGAAGATGCCGAACCTCGAGTGCCGGATGTATGAGCAGCGGTTCCCGGAGGTGGACGCCGCGGTGATGATCCAGGTGAAGCACATCGCTGACATGGGCGCGTACGTCTCCCTGCTCGAGTACAACAACATCGAGGGCATGATCCTCTTCTCCGAGCTCTCCCGCCGCCGTATCCGCTCCATCTCCTCCCTCATCAAGGTTGGCCGCCAGGAGCCCGCCATCGTGCTCCGTGTCGACCGCGACAAGGGCTACATCGACCTTTCCAAGCGCCGCGTCTCCGAGGAGGAGGCGCACGCGTGCGAGGACAGGTACAACAAGTCCAAGCTCGTGCACTCCATAATGCGCCACGTCGCCGAGACGCTCGAGGTCGACCTCGAGCCGCTCTACCAGCGGATTGGCTGGCCGCTCTACCGCAAGTACGGCCACGCCTTCGAGGCCTTCAAGCTCATCGTTGCCGACCCTGACGCCATCCTCGACGCACTCACCTATGAAGAGAAGGAGGTCGGCCCAGACGGCCAGGAGGTTAATTCTGTTTCCTTTCAGAATTGCAAATTGCTAACTCTCCAAATTACCTGTGTGCTTTATGCTATACTCTGAATAGAACAGGACTGGCAGATTGATATTGTTGTTGTTTGTGCATGTTAATTTTTCTTATCAGGCCTCTTTCATTGATCAAATACTTTTATTAAGAAACTTAGGGCTATAGTACATTGTAGTTTCATTTTGGAACTTAAAGTCTTCTATTATTAAACATGTCTAGTCTTTTAGAGCCATACTACTTTGTGGCCCTGTTGTTGAGTTTTTGCCCCATATGTAGCTTGTCTGTTGAATGGTTATTTCCAACTTTGTGGATGCTGTTAAGTAGATAACACTGAGATTATTAACTGGTTTGACATCTGTTAGTTGAAAACAATCCTTATCAATCTAACATTCACCATTGCAACCTGGTAGTCATTCCTGTGGCTACTTATGTTGTTTGAACATGATTAGATTTAGTGGTGGACAGATTAAATAGGTCTGGATGTTGCAGACTTGTTCCATGTCCTTATTTAACACTAGGCATTTTTATGTGTTTACGTGTACATACTATGTCGACTTTAGGAACCAGTAGGAATTTATGTAAAAACTATAGCAGTAGTTTGTTGAACTTTTTTGGATCAGTACCAATTTGTATATACTTCCTCCGTCCGTAAAAACATGCAACTATGGGTTGCGTGCCAAAAAAAGTAGTTCACGTTTGACCAAGTTTATAGTGAATAGTATTCATATTTATGACTCCAAATCAATTTATTATAAAAATATATTTCATAATTAATCTAATGATATTTATTTGATATCATAAACATTGATACTTTTTTATCTATAATTGGTCAAAGTTAAGATACTAAAACGTGACACTGTGCTAGAATTGCATGTTTTCCTGGACGGAGGGAGTAATTTAGTTTGTTTGTCTGTCAATGAATACTTGTCCTTGGAATGGTAAATCCTGGCCTGTCGGCTCATTTTGAACTAATGTGAAACGCACGCCTTTCGAATTATTATTAACTGATCAGGAATCATTGAATATATCAAGTTGGAATTTCCATGCAGTAGACAGACAGTAGTAAAGCTTGGTTTAGGTGCTTAACTTTGTATGCAGTTTATTGTATAGGCAAACAGTTGCCAAAATTCTGTGCATTGATTTAAGAGTTCTGTTTTTGTTATTGGAATGATGTTCCTGCTTATGTGATACTTTGTTGTTGAAAAGAATTATGGATTTACTCTAGATGTATTTATATAGAACTTTTTGAGACAAGAATGTGCTTAAAATTACTGATAGGTAACTAAGGTGGTGCCTGCTGTCACCCCTGAGGTTAAGGATTCCCTGGTGAAGAACATAAGGAGAAGGATGACACCACAGCCACTCAAGATCCGTGCTGATATAGAGATGAAATGCTTCCAGTTTGATGGTGTGCTCCATATTAAGGTTCTAAATGCCTCTATTGACGCCCTTGTGATTTGACAATGGTATATGCAAAAACTAATTATATCTGTATTTGCAGCA
The DNA here is from genome assembly GCA_038087645.1 of Saccharum hybrid cultivar R570. NCBI lineage: Eukaryota > Viridiplantae > Streptophyta > Magnoliopsida > Poales > Poaceae > Saccharum > Saccharum hybrid cultivar. The sequence goes on along the minus strand of JAQSUU010000043.1, from coordinate 234,221 downwards.
AGCTATGAAGAAAGCTGAAGCTGCGGGCAATGATAACTGTCCTGTGAAGATTAAGCTAGTTGCTCCTCCACTTTATGTTCTGACCACACAGACTCTTGACAAGGTTGGCATTACCTTAGTACTTAATATATGTGGGCAACTTGTTATAGCTGAGCTATTTGATAAAGTTTTGTCTGTGTCTCTGTGATGAGGCCCATTATCTTCCAGCCTGCACTTATATGTTGCTACTAAGAATAGTTGTGTCCTGCCAACCATTGTTGTGGCGCTTGTTCTGTTTGCCAATACTTTTGATCTTTTTCCTTTTACTGGGAACCTGATTTACTGGTTAGCCTTGTGCGTGGAGTCACATTGCACAAAATGCAGTGACCAGACTTTTATAGTGCGGTATTGTCTGCACTATTTATACTGTATAGTAATCTGTCAAAATGGTTCTTATCGATGTAATTTTACAATTATTGACTACACAAAAGGCATCTGCCAAATTTATAGTGCAGTATTTTTCTGGTTTCAGACTTTTCATGGTTCTTATAAATGTGGTTCACAATTTTTGCCCGAATTAGGGAATTATTCGGCTAGCTTGGATCACTGTGGAATGCTATTTCTTATTACTTGTTAACAGATTGTATATTAGGCAGTCTGAAAATATATTAGCTAGCCATTATTTACATGCTTATCAAATGAAACAACTTGTTTTGCCTTTACTATGTTGTAGTGTGATACTTGTACATGCATGTGAGCATAGGTCATCTTTATATTTGACCCCATGTATTGCAATCATTAGATGTTCTTTTAGTTTGAAACCTAGCATTACGGTTAAGGCTGCATCACATCCTTCCTATCCATAAAACAATTATCATTGTTTCTTTTCTGTGTTGCCTTTGAACAGGAACAAGGCATTTCAGTTCTCACTGATGCAATCAAGGCTTGTACAGCAGAGATTGAAAAATACAAAGGAAAGTTAGTAGTGAAGGAACCACCAAGAGCTGTAAGTTCTTTTCAACATCTGTTAACTCTTTTATATTCCCATCCCAAGCATGTTAGTCCTCCATGTGCATGTTCTAAAACCTAAAGCTGTGGATACTCTCTGGAAAACAGGTTAGCGAGCGGGAAGACAAGCTATTCCTCGACCAGATTGATTCCCTAATGGAGCAAAATGCAGAGGTTGATGGTGACGCTGACAGTGCAGAGGAGGAAGATACAGGAATGGGCGACGTTGACATTACAAACTCTGGCGTCACTGCTTACTAAGGCTACACTGGTTGATTTGGATGAGATTTGCTGTATAGCACCAGCTAAGATCTAAGCCGTTCTGTTTGGAGCAGTTTCTTTTTGTTAGGTTTTGGTGGCTGAAATCCCTTGAATTCACTGAAACTTGGCCCTTGTTTAGATTGAAGATTTTTTCAACCTGATGAATAGTACCACTTTCGTCTTATTTGACAAATATTGTCCAATCGTAGATCAACTAGGCTCAAAAGATTCATCTCGTGATTTTGAACTAAACTGTGTAATTAGATATTTTTTTTACCTACATTTAATACTCCATGCAAGCGGATAAAAATTGATGTGATGGAGAGAGAGTGAAAAAACTTGGAATTTTGAGGTGATCTAAACATGGGCTTGTTACCAGCGGTGTTAATGTTTTGGGCTCAGCCGGTGTTGTTGGTAGCTTTTACTTCTGTCGAGAAGCACCAAATTTTTCTTGGGAGTGAAAACAAAGCCCGTTGCTATACAGTGTTTATTCACTTCATCATATACGCAATCTTGTTTGCCTTTGCCTTTGCCTTTTTGGCTTCGTGCTGCCAGCTGCCTATTCGAATTGGCCTGCTTCGCTAGGGCCTTGTTTAGATGCACATGAAAAGTTAGAAATTTTTCACTCTCTCTCCATCACATCAATCTTTGGACCCATGCATGAAGTAGTAAATGTAGGTAAAAATAATAACTAATTACACAGTTTTGTTGGAAATCACGAGATGAATCTTTTGAGCTTAGTTGGTCCACGATTGAACAATATTTGTCAAATAAGACGAAAGTGGTACTATTCATCGTGCTGAAATTTTTTCAGCATCTAAACGAGGCCTAGGCTTCGGCTCTGATTTAATACGTAAACATGACATGCTCTAGTCACTCGTGACAGGATGTATCATGTTTCGCGGTGTTCGTGCTCTGATTTGTTTCGCGGTGTTCGTGCTAATAAAAGTAAGTCTAACGGTAAATAGATTTTAGGGCTTATAATAAAATTTCAATGTAATAAAGTATTAATGCTATACTGGAGATTAACTGACTTAAATAGGTGGCTTATGAGTTTGAAATGTAAATAGGTGGTTTATATGAATTTGAAAGGTGTAACACAATCTACACGCCACAGTAGATGAACGACGGCGGAAGAGTGAGGGATGCCAACAGGCTTAGCTGACCGCAACCATAGATGAGCGACGGGGGAAGAGTGAGGGATGAGAACAGGCTTAGCTGACCAGGCCATGTCGGAGAGATGCGAACATGCTAGCCGACCAGGTCATATTATTTGTAGTGCTGACCAGGCCATGCCAATAGGCAATAGTGGTGCTGAACCAACGACGAACACTGAAGAAGAGCGTGATTGACGGACGGCGAGGGACAAAAGAGAAATGAGGGCATTCTTTAATATTAGATACAGAGATACTAAACAGAAAGTGTTTTTGAGCTTGTCCAAAGTCCTTTGTGCACCATTTGATCGTGAATGGTCCTTTGTGCATGGTTTGATCGGAGTTGTTATCGAGTGAATGTAGAACACTTGTTTCCTATAGCTCTAAGAATCTCTTTACTCCTTTTGTATTGTTAGGTATAGAGATTTGGAGGGAAAAAAATCCCTTCATCAGCTTTTTCAATTACTCCTTTCGTCCTGATATACAGTGTCGTAATATTCAAAATTTGTCCTCAAATACAATGCATTTCAAAGGACAAATACCAGTTTTGCATTAGATACTATCCATTAATCAACCTATCACCCTATCACCGTTACTCACGTTGATGATAACGTCTGATTAGAAAGTGAGACGAGGGTACATATATTTTTTATGTTCTCTCTTAATTTATATAAAAAAATTTATAGAATACACTATATTACAAAACAGAGGGAGTAGATCTTTAAATATTTACATATTTGCATTCTTTATTGGAAGGTTTGTCGCACGCCAAAGGCAGAAAGCAGAGATAGTTCCCCCAAAGTGCTGTTGAATAAGATATTGGGAGGTTATTCGAGGGTGGAGAGATATAAAGAGCGACTTTTGCTAGAACAACTTTTCAAGAATTTAGGGAGCGGTTGAGTCTATACTAATATTTATTGTACCTTTTTGATTTGCACAAATACAACTTGCGGGATACACTTTCTTCAATTTGCTTGAGTGCTCTTGGCTACAATCATATCTTTTTTCAATCTCTATAAATACAAATTGAGAGGGACAAAAGCAGAAATAAATGAGATGATATATTTCATCGTTTTTAACCCTAGCCAATAAGTAGGACGGCGGCTTAAAGACGATGAAATGGAAAACTTTGGCCACTTGCCTAGCCATAAGGAATGAAAAATGAAGAAATAGTGCGTGCTAAAAGAAGAACAAGTCTTGTATCTTTGTAGATTGACCATAGCACTATAGTGTCAACTTTCTGCCCTCTTAAAAAAACCTCATGTTCAATTTCAAATTACTGTATTTCATGAGAAATTTATTTTGTAAGGCCTTGTTTGGATGTATGTGTATCCACTTTAACCTACATGTGTTGGAGTGGAATAGAATGTAATTTAGTTTAATTTCACTTCAATCCACTTCAACACATGTGGATTAAGATGAATACATGCGCATCCAAACAAAGGCCTAAGGGTTTTTTTTATCCCTATCATTACAATTCTTCAACTTTGGAGATCTGCCATTACTATTTTCATATTCTGAAACTTACCATTACAATTCTTCTTCTACCAGATCCTTGCTATTACATACATCTTAGGCTCAATGTTAAACCATATATATGTACATATCTTTCGTATGGACCAAAACACCCCTCATCTGCCCTTTTCGGCTTTTCCTCCACCCATCTTTTTTGTTTTTAGTCCTTTTTTCGAAAGATTCTCTCAAATATGCCCCTGATGGAAAGATTTCAAAAAATAGACCCAGGGCTTGGCGCCATCCACGCTGGCGCCAAAGTAACACAGCTTGGCGCCGTTGGCTTGGCGCCAAGCCCCCATACCACTTGGCCAATGCCGTCGAGCTAGTGGTGACGTGGCAGTCACTTTGGCACCGTCACCATTGGCGCCAAGCCTGGCGCCATAGATCTGTTACCATGTATATCATTTTTATCCTAAGTATTTCTACGTTGTTCTAAGTGATCAAACAGAAAATCATTGTAAAAACTCTAAAGTTAGTCATATTTCTCAATATCCAAGTCATGGTAAAAATTCAAATTTGTAAATGTCCAAGTCATGGTAAAAAAAGTCATTTTTTCATATGTCTATCTCATGTTAGTTGGTATTCTAATATATCCAAACCGTAGCAAAAATCCAGATTTACTATGACTTGACTATGCTAGAATAAGTCTTTAAATTTACTATGGGATGAAAATATGGCTAAGTCTGGATTTTTGCTATGATTTGGACATTGAAATTTTTAATATTTTACCATGACTTAGATATTATAAAAGGGCTTCATGTTTTGGACTTGAATATTTAAAATTTTACCATGACTTGGATATTTAAAATTTATATAGCAAATCAATTTAATACCTTACTACGAGTTTGAATACTCTATGAGGAGATGACAATAAAATAAGTCTCGTCAATTTTGGACTTAGCCATGACAAAAAATCAGACTTAGCTGAGCTTATGATTTTTTACTATATGTTAGGATTTGGTCTTCTGATAACCTCAGATTTGTCAATGTCATGGTAAAATTCCAGACTTAACAAATTCCAACATCTCGACGTCAAGATCTATGGCGTCAGGCTTGGCGCCAATGGTGACGATGCCAAGGTGGCTGCCATGTCACCGTCAGCTCAGCGTCATCGGCTAAGTGGCATGGAGGCTTGGCGCTAGCATGAATGGCGCCAAGACCTGGGTCTATTTTCTGAAATCTTTTCATCAGGGACATATTTGAGAGAATCTTTCAAAAAAAAGACTAAAAAATGGTTCCTCCACTAACTTGGTAGGGAAAACAAGAGTCTATTCAGCTACGCCTACTCCCTCCGCCCCCCAATGACTGCAATCCTCCGGTTCAAAATTTTTCCGCAAAAGAATGCTAAAGTTAGCACAGTGAGACCCACTCGTGTACGGAGTACTGTAAAAAAAATAATCTCCTATCCTCACGCATGCTCCAGAAGCCGAATGTCGCTCCCGCTCGGTTATTAAAAAAGGAAGCCTTCTCGTCCACTCGTTCTGCTCAACGCAAAAATATCTCAGTCCTTTCCTCCACTCTTCCTTCCTACCGCATCGTCTTTCCCTGAAAGCCCAAGTTTGGTTTTGGTAATTAATGACACCAAGTTGCTAATGCTATATGTTAAGTGGTTTGAGTTAGGCATAAGCAACACACGTGATGAAGGAGCATGTGACATGAAATGATGATCATGGTGGAGATGCACATAATATGATGGACATGATGATCAAGTGGAAGAGAAGGATCTAAGAGCGCAAGGCAAATGTATAGCTATAGGGTTTTCCTTTTGCCGGTCTAAGATGAGTAGAGAAGTGATTGACCGGGTTTAGGATACATAGCCGACTATCAAGAAGGGCAATCACGATTAGCTCGGGAATCAAGCGCCACTAGATCAATGTTTTAAGCATATGCATTAGGATCTAGTAGAGAGCTAACATAACGCCTTGGAAAATGATTGTGAAATGCTAACACACATGCACATGTTGGTATAGACATGGTGGTGTTAGCACTTTTGCGAAGGCGGTGGAGTTTAAGCGGTAGAGAGGGGTTTGAGTTCCTCTCTCCCTCCCGCTGAGCTTGTGAGGCAGGATTCTGCGCTTTTTAGGGAAGTGAAATGCCTATTTTCTACTGCGCCGGAAGTCAGAAAAGAAACGAAGACGAACGGCGATCACTGTGGTGACCGGACACTGCACCAGACGCGGTCGCGGTTTGACCGGACACGTCTGGTCAGTTCTCAGCAGTTATTAGGCACGCGGGTGTTAGGGTTTCTGACCGGATGCTGGTCTGGCCTGATCAGCGCGTCCGGTCAGTTCTTCTGTGCGCAGAAGAAGTGCGCGCGACCGGCGCGTCCGGTCCCTCACGGAACCAGAGCGTTCGGTCAGACGTCCAGAGGGGCAGAGCGCAGCGGAGTGCTGATCTGACGCGCGGCGCATCCGGTCGCGGTGGGATCTTACTAGACTCCGACCGGACGCCAGGTGCAGCGCGTCCGGTCAAACGCTAGAGCACATCCGGTCACAGCAACATTAACTTTTTGACGCGTACTGTTCACGCTTGTCCTGTAGTGACCGGACGCGTCCGGTCACCCTGACCGAAGCGTCCAGTCAGTACGTTTTGAACTGTGTCATCCGGTAACGGCTAGCTGCGTACCCCTTTGCTATAAATAGAAGATGTCCAGGGTTTGAGGGTAACTCTTCCACATTTTGAGACCTAGAGACATCCTTTGAGCTAGAGAACAACCCATCCACTCATCTCTTTGCATAGTTGCACATCTTGAGTGAGATTGAGTGAGATTCAAGTGCATTGCTTGAGAGTTGCATTCTAGAGGCACTTGATTTTCGAGTTGCTGCGGATTTCTTGTTACTCTTCCGTGTTTTCCGACACGGTAGACGGCTTGGAGCAGCGAAGGTGATTGAGCTCGCAATTAGAGATTGTTAGAGCCCCCACCAAGTGTTGTAAGGGGTTCTTGATCCTTTCCCGCGAGAGTTCGCAAATTAGATACTCTAGTAGAGCTCGTGGCTTGGAGGATCCCTATCTTGTGTGCGGTTGTGCGGCGCCCGCCGAGGGCTTGACTCTTGATAGTCGATTAGCTCGCGAACCGACAAGTGGGTGTATCGCCACAACGGGGAGTAGCTTACCGGGAAGCAAGTGAACCTCGGGATAAATTCTTGTGTCATTCTCTTCCCGAGGTTTTCTATTGTATGATTGATTGATTGGTATTTCTTATCTCTACACGGTGGTATAATCACTCAAAACTCTTCTCTCGCATTACTTCTTCTTTCTAGCTTGTAGTAGTTGTTGTATTTAGTGAATAGCCTTGTTCTAGACTTGTGTAGGTGGCTTGCTTAATTAGTTAGAGCTAGTGCATTTTCTTCGCCACCTTTCATACTAATGTGTGGTTAAGTAATTCTTGTAGAAGTTTTAATTAGGCTATTCACCCCTCCTCTAGCCTATTTGGACCTTACATCCCCGCACAGGCCCCATTCCCTACCTATCCCGCGATCTAGATCCCATCCCTGATCGAGCTCGATCCTGCTCATATCTCCTTCCCAGTTCCTTTTCCCCCTTCCAATTCTCCTCATTGACGGCGCATGGCTGCTGCCAGGTGCCATAAACATCGCGGCTCGAGTTGTAGCCTCCGTGCCAGCGGTTGTGGTGACGACCGTGAGCCAGCCCGTCGCATGTGACGACCCGGCATACGCGTCAACTCCAAAGGCGTCCTATATGTCCCTGACTCCGAGGATGAAGACTCCGAGATGGAGGTTGAGGAGGACGGCGGGGTCGTGGCCATAGAGGCTGTGGAAGGGGCTCCGTGCGTGGTGCTAGAAAGGGCTGCACGCGTGGTGGCGGAAGCAGCTCCAGGCGTTAAGGCGAAAGTAGGCGGGGCTGATGGCCGCAGTGTCTCAGTTGAAGGTGCTATGGTGGTGGCCAACAACGAGACTGCCGGCGACGATCTGTCCGCGAAGGGTCTTCGGTGTTGGCTTCCAAAGTGGAGGTGGATCCTAATGTGCCTGAAGCCTTGAAGGAGGTGCTTGCGCACATAGATCCCATCTACCATGGCGTCTTCGTGAGCATGTACAAGATTCTGGTGCCTATATGCTTTCGTCCCCTCCACTCCTAGTTCATATATTACTCTTTTATGTTCATGTTCGATGTGTGATGGAGTCCTTTTGTTGTAAGTCTGATGAAAAAATGCTTTTCATGTAGGGAATGCCTTTGATCTAGAATGATGAACTGTTGTACATAGTGTTTAGGTCATTAGGTGTGAGGCACTGCTGCTTTTGTGTAAAACAAATGCTGAAAGTAGCAATTAGGGTGTCATTAGGGTGTTCAGGTATGAATGTATCATGATGAACTGCTGCTTTTGTGTAAAAAGATGTTGAAAGTAGTAATGGACTGTCTAGTTACTTAAATTAGTTGTTCCTATCACACTAGAAATAAGCCATGTTCTTGTTGCTTATAGAATATGTTGCGTTCAATGGGTGCAAAGTCGTTCTAACACTCTTTATTTGTAATGGTGAAAATATCTCAATTGTTGTTTCATTTATATGAAAACAAACATTGAGAGTATGTCATAAATATATAATAACAACAGTAGCAAAATACTCATGTGCACACATAGGTACATAATTACAGTAGTACAACCACACACACAAAGTATATAATTACAACAGTAGCAAACACCACACAAAGCATATAATTACAGCAGTAGCAAAATAATCATATGCCCAATGATGCCATCACATTCTCATAGAGTTGGCGGTCACAACTGAGGCTTTTAGGAAGCATGTCTAGGGCCTCTAGCCGATCTTTGTCCATGTGAGGAACATTGTATTTGTTTCTTCCACCATCTTTCATCACCTCAATCAAACACTCTTGTAGTGTTAAAAAACCCGATTCAAAGTACCTGGATCGTAGTTGGCAAATTCCTTTTCTACATTTGTAATCAGATCATCCAAGGGTGTAGAGATAGTGTCATTGGTTTTGGATTGAAGGGAAGCAAAGAATCCTAGGTCAAGTACATTCAAATCTGAGAAATTCACAGGTTGGTTGATGAGTTTTATGTCCATCCCTGAATGTGCTACAGCAATAGCAAAATCTTCATCGTTTGCTGGCACATGTGAAGGTGCTTTATCTTGTTGAATATAAATGGTTCTACTAGCAAGTTCACATGGCCAATGTTCAATAATAGTTTTTACGACTTTACCAATTAGATAAGACCTTATAGTATCTCGATCAACATTGATGGGCTTGGTGCCTTGGGTACCCCTCCCTCTGTTATGGCTTCTTTTTTCTCCTTCATAGAAAGAATAAAACCAAAGAAGGATCACAAATGAGTATCAAAATTTGATTAGACAAAGTGAAAAAGTGTATGTTGTACCTTTGTAACAAATGGCCACACTCCTAGCTTCCCATCGAAAATACAATTACCCGCATCATCAAAGATGGGTCTTGCTACTGCTGACAAGAATATAACTTTGCCAATACGATTCTTGTTTCGCACAGTCCTGTGTGGGTCATCCTCACCTGGAAGCATATAATATTTCTTATATTTTGATGTGGTGTTGTACCATTTCTTATCCATGTGAATGATGTTATACATTTTTTTGAACTTGGGTGCGTGTGGCAATGTCCGCTCATCTAACATAGAAAGACACCATCGTAGCCTCTCTTTCCTGTTTTCTTCCGTCAACAGAGGCTTTAGTGTGCTGGAATGGCGTCGTAGTCGCCCTTGCTTGAACCACCTATGTACAATGCTCTTGTTGGTACCAATGACTTTTGCTAGAGAACGAATAGTGGTCCTGTGACGCAAGGGAATGTTTAGAACCTCATATAGATCTACTTGTACCATTTTGCGACTGTAGTTTTTGGGCTTCCTTGATCTAACATCCAGTGGCCTTCCTTGTGATTGGCATTGCTTTGCTCTATGCCAGATGCATTGCACTTTATACCTACTTACTTGAAACATTTGAGCAACTGTAGTTGTACTCTTCTTTTTTAGTCTTCCCCGATCACTTCTTGCTAGCAATACTTTGTATATTTGTTGTCGTTGATCATTTGTTAGATTTCTATATTGATGTGCACTACTATCATTTGCATAATCATCTTGTTCGAGCTCCGAGCTATCCAACTCATCTTTGTTGAAGTCTACCTCCACACCATCAGCGTGCACACCATAGTCATGCATGTCTTCGTCCATCATGCCTACACAAATTTTGCATGTTGAGTTACTGTAGGTGAACTGGTACATATTCACTTAATTCAACTATGAAGAAAAGTAATCTGCTAAATTGTGAAATTTCACATAAGAAAAATTTAAGAACACGTTTACAGTATATTTGAGGGATCTCTATGCTTTTAGTACTATTCTGGTAAAATGTACAATCAGTCTGCTATTACTTATATACTGTGGAAGTAGTATACTTTACATAATGTTTATTTTCAGATGGATACTACTAACTAGAATTAGACATGCATGTGTCTGCTAGCACAAGTGCAACTATTTGAAGAACACCTTTTCCTTTGTACGTTTCATTTATCTCCAAAGATTCTCAGCATTGTGCAAATGTAAATAAAAAACTTATGCTGATAAAAAACTTGTGCAAATGAGGATGTTCTTGTTGCTGTACATATGCAGGTAGGAGAAAAAGGTCACCTGCAGAAGGTTGTTCTCCTATGGAAGCATCAACATTGAGATCTATTCTGTACATACCATCATGTGCATCTTCCATGAGATGTTAGGATTGACCTTCCTAGAGATGATCCATTTCTTCTTTGATCATGTGCAGGTGCTTCATTTTGTTCAGATAAGGGCTGATCTTGTTGGAGATGGAACTGCACTTCAACTTGACCTTCCTCATCATACTCATGTGCTGGTTCTTCATTCAAGTTAAGAAAGGGCTGACCTTGTTGGAGATGTACATAAACCTGATCTTCCTCATCTTGCTCATGTGTTGGTTCTTCACTCAGGTTAGGTAAGGGCTGACCTTGCTGGTGGTGTATTTGGACATGAACTTGACCTTCCTCGTCTTGCTCATGTGCTGGTCCTTCACTGAGGTTAAGTAAGGGCTGACCACCTTGGAGATAGACCTGGAGATAAACTTGATCTTCCTCTTCTTCCTCATGTGCTGGTTCTTCATTCAAATCAGGTAAGGATTCCTCTTGTGTATGTGGTAGCTTGTTTAAATCTATGGGCATGGCTGGTGATGAAAAAAACTTGCAGACTAATGGAGTTGTTGCTCAATCGTGTGTGCGTGATGTTCTTATATGGGGGAGCTGAGAGATGGCACAGGCGGGAAGAAGTTTTGACGTTCAATTCAAATTTTGTAATTGTGGGCATTGCATGGTCCCAAAATCTTCTTTTTGCTACACACCGTTTAAGGAGGCTCATTGTGTATTGCCACATGTGGTTACTTATGGCCATAAGATATGTTATGTTTGCTTGTATTGCCACATGTAATGTAAAGTAAGTTATGCAGAAATATTTTTTTAAAAATATTTTTATAATTTCTCAACTCTCCTTACTATCTCCGTCCGATCGAGAATTGCATCATCAGTCTTTAAGGGGACGGAGGGAGTAGCCGTCTGCCCACGGCAGCACGGGAAGAAAGAGGGCCGAGACAAAAAAAGCCTGAGAGGCCGCCGCAACTGCAAACGGCACACCCCACACGGCATAGCCGCACCAGTGACTACTACTGACAAGGCCCGGTAGCCTACAGCGCGCACGGAACACGAGGCAATGCTGTCCAGCTCCAGTCGCTGCCGCCCGCTGCGGCCGTTCGTACCTGGCTTCCTCCTGTTCCTCCTCGCCATGGCGCCGCCACGGCCGGCTTCCGCCGTGGGTGTGAACTGGGGCTTCGCGTCCTCACACTCGCTCCCGGCGGCGCAGGTCGTACGGGGCCTCCTCCTCCCCAACTCCGTTCCCCGCGTCCGCCTCGCCGCCGCCTCCTCCGACGCGCTCGCGGCGGTCGCGGGCACCGGCATCGCCGTCAGCGTCGGGGTCCCTGACGCGCTGCTCCGGCCCCTCGCCTCCTCCACCAAGGCCGCCGCCGCGTGGGTCCACGACAATGTCACCCGTTACTCCTCCAGCGTCCGGTTCGAGTAAGCTCCCTTCCAATGCACGATTGTGCCTCTTCATCAGATTACTAAATGGGATTATGGGGTCTTTTGCTAGTCGAATATTCTGAGAGAAAACGAAGCACGGATGTTGGTTTTAGTTGACCTAATTCTCATGTCGACAGAAAACGACCAATTGGGCACTTGACTTCCAGTTGACTCGCTTAATCAATATGATTGCAGTCTTCGTACTCACAACCCGTTACAGTAGTCACTGCAATTCTACTGTGGATGGCTGGATCCCATGGAAAAGTGGGCTGTGCTGCCTGTGCATTTGTTATCTTATTTCTGTAATCAGATTGGATATTATGTCGGCTGTGTGGCTGATTAATCTGAATCGAAGAATGGAACCATTTCTTTACTGAATGTATTAGTTGGCTTCAGTTGATAATTTGGTGCTTCTGCCTTGCAATAGTTCACTGGAATTTTCTTATAACTAGGTAGTAGTAGTAGTACCTGGAGAACCTCTTCTGTGAAATTAAACTATGAAAAATCCACAAAATGTCACTACTGATATGCTGGTAGTGACAGGTTCCTGATTGGTGAATGCGATTGAGGGATGCAATGATGACTTTTATCTATACCAAGTAAACAATTGGAGGTAGAATTTACCATTTCGGAGAACTTCAATGGGCAGAATGTGAATATAATCCTCTTAGGTTACAACTTTGAACCTGGGAGGACGTTTAGGTTATCTTTTGATATTCTTCATTTCATATATCAGGTTCAAAAGTAGCAGAATAATAGAGTATGTATTTTACGTCCACTGCTATGTCAAAGCATTCTGCCCATTGAAGTACATAGTTTACCATTATTTGTGTTCAATCTGTGTGCATCTATGTTGCAAGTCTGTTTTTTTAATTGTGTCTTTAGCAATATTTTTAAATTGACAAACAAATTGACTTTACAGGTATATTGTTGTTGGGGATGAGCCCTTTCTTCTACGTCATGGACAGAATTTTCATCCTTTTGTAGTCCGTGCAGCAGAAAATGTTCAACAAGCATTAGTCCATGCAAAATTGTCTGGCAAGATGAAGGTGGTAGTACCTTGTAGTGCTGACACATTTCAGAATGCATCTACCCTGCCCTCGAAAGCTAGCTTCAGACCTGATGTTAACAAGACCATGGCAGATCTCCTCTCATTTCTTGCCAACAGCAGTTCTCCATTTGTGGTCGAGCTGGATCCATTTGTGAGCTTTCAACACAACAAAAACATGTCATTGGACTATTACCTTTTCCAACTAATGTCTCATCCTGTAAAAGATGGTCAAAATAAGTATGACAACTACGTTGATGCAAGCATAGATGCTCTGGTTACTTCTCTAACCAAAGCTGGCTTCAGTGACATGGACATCATTGTTGGGAGAGCAGGATGGCCAACAGATGGAGCTGTAAACGCAACTCCTGCTATTGCTCAATCGTTCATGACTGGCCTAGTCAACCACCTGGCCAAAAAGTCTGGGACTCCACTTCGCCCAAAAGTCCCTCCAATTGAGATGTATCTCTTCAGCCTTTTAGATGAAGATCAACGGAGTATAGCTAGTGGAGGTTATGAAAGGCACCATGGCATTTTTACCTTTGATGGCCAGGCAAAGTACTATGCCAACATAGGTCAAGGTCCTAAATCACTCAAGAATGCCCCTGATGTCAATTACCTTCCACCAAAATGGTGTGTGGTAGACAACAATAAGGATTTGTCCAATGTTTCTTCTAGTTTCTCATCAGCTTGCTCCAATGGTGACTGCACTTCTCTGTTACCTGGTGGCTCCTGCTCAGGTCTTGCCTGGCCTGGTAATGTGTCGTATGCGTTCAACAACTACTACCAGCAGCATGATCAGAGTGAGGATAGTTGCTACTTCAATGGACTAGGTTTGATAACTACTGTTGATCCGTCTGTCGACAATTGTTTGTTTCCTCTCGCAATTCGCACTTCTGCTGCCACTTCTTTGCACCTAACATTGCTCATGTTGCTATTATTAGTTTTGTGGTTTTGCGTTATCTGTATATAGTCTGGTGAGGCTAGATTGAGCCTTCAAAGTGCTTCTTTGGGCCTCTTGTTGAATGTACTCCAAAGTCTCGGTGCACCATCAGACAATATTATTCCTGGAATGGCACAATTTCTGATGTCTCTTAGAGTGGCTATCAAAATTGGTAGGTTTAGTCCAAATGTAATGATGTGCTTTAAAATAGTCGGTCTGAGTCAACCAGCAGCTCTTCTCTTGTTCAAAAATTTGAACCTGGTAATGTTGCCATTTCATGATATATCATTCTTGGTTTCACTACATCTTGGAAAGTTCAATCAACAGAAGGTGCTGCAGCCTGCACGTTATGCATTTTTACTACAAGTGAACCGCGCAGTTTAGCTGGAGACCTAGGCAGCAGTATACAAAGTCTAATCCACAGCTGTGACTGGCCTGCCACAGAGGGAAGCATGTCTTTTTGTTTGTGCAATTGTCAATGCCTAAGAAAAGGTGTTATACAGTTATACACGGTCAATTATTCATCTTTCAGTCAATGAACACTGACTTGCTGAGATGCCTTAAACAAAGACCTTATAGTATTTAAAATTTGTCGCGCAAAGAAAATCTGTTTGTTTTTGCATGCATAAGTCAGGGGTGCACTCTTAAATGTATGAGATGTTTTTGGTTCAGAGATACATATAACACCAATCATAACCAAAAGGTATAAGTCCATTTTCAACCTCTAATTTGTACGTCAGTTCATTTTCAACCTCAAATTACGAAATCAGATATTAAAGGTCCTCTAACTGTTGAAACCGGACGAGTTTAGTCCTTTAGCTATTTTCAAAGGTGTTTTTCTATTTTTAGAAATAATAAAAATCTAGTTCAATCTCAAAAAAAATACATAACAAATTTATTTTGAGTTAGAAAAAAAGATATGAAACTAGTACTGATTTTTTTTTTCTAAAAATGTTGTTTATCTACCGGTGCTTTATTTGGATCTTATTTGTTTTAAATAAATAATAAGCACAACCACGAGTTTCATATTTTGTTTATTTATTTAAAGTAAATTAGTTATCAAGTTTTTACAAAAATAAAAAAACAACATTTAAAATCAGCAAGAGGACATGTTCGGGATCCGGTTTTATAGTTCAAGGTTGATAATCATACGGGCGTGCAAAATACCCTGCTTTCAAATTAAAATAAATAAAACTAGCAGGATTTCCCGCGCGTTGCACGGGTATTTTAGATTGGATTGCACATTAAACAATGGAAAAGAACAACACATATAGAGGTGATGTAATATTGATGATTTATGTTAATGAAAGTATATTTGTCGTCATACGTTTCATAGTTTATTTAAATGAGAGTAGAGATTGATGTGTAACTGAACAAAACTATCCAAATGAGTTGCATAGGTAACAATTTTGGGTGATGAATATAATGGAAAGGAAATATTTTTAAACAAATTATTGGTAGCTATTGGGATTGCTTGAACTCGTAGAACCATATTGGTTGTAGCATTAACCTCAAATTCAGTTAGGAGAAAGACACTGTATCGGTGTAGATGAACTGGAGAAAGGCCTCGAACAGGACTGGTACACGAGCATGTACCTGTGTGTGCCGTATTCTCCCTCATCAGTCCAAATAGCTGCGCCATGAGCACGGATGGCTGGACGGCTAGCATGTACCTGTGTGTGCCGTATTCTCCCTCGTCGCCGCCGCCAAATTACTGTATAGTACTGTATCTGTAGTATTTCGTTTGTATTTGATAATAATTATCGAACCATTGACTAATTAGGCCTGAAACGTTCGTCTCGAAAATACTGTAGCATTTTCGTTTGTATTTGGTAATAATTGTTCAATCATTGACTAATTAGGCTCAAAACGTTCGTCTTGAAAAGTACAACCAAACCGTGCAATTAGTTTTTTATTTCGTCTATATTTAGTATTTCATGTATGTACCGCAAATTTGATGTGATAGAGAATCTTCTTTTTGCATAGTGCCAAATTCAGAAGTTTAGGGTAACTAAGGGTGTGTTTAGTTCGCGAATTTTTTTAGTTTTGGTTACTGTAGCACTTTTGTTTGTATTTATCAATTAGTGTTCAATCATAGACTAATTAGGTTTAAAAGATTCATCTCGTGGTTTTCTAATTAATTTTTTTTCTATATTTAATATTCCGTACATGTGCCAAATCTTCGATGTGACGAGAAATCTTAAAATTTTTAGTAAGCATGGCCTAAACGTCCCTACAGCAGTGCACCGAGGTGACCCTGCAGGTCCGGCGGCAGCACCACCAGATATCCTGAACTCTAGTGTTTAGATGGTGTAAAAGTGAGTGTAAAGTTCATGTAGCACTTTTCGTTGTTATTTGGTAAAATTTATCTAATTATGGACTAACTAGGTTCAAAAGATTCGTCTCGACATTTACAGATAAACTGTGCAATTAGTTATTTTTTTACCTATATTTAATGTTTCATGCATGCGTCTAAAGATTCGATGTGACGGGAAATCTTGTAAAATTTTTGAAGTTTGAAGGGATCTAAACACTGCCGTGCGAGTCTGCTCATGTAGTCATGTCCAGTACACTCCGGCGGGCAGGCTTTTATGGTGTGGCCGCCCTTTATTGACCTGCGATGCGAGCACTCTTGACTCTCAGTGGAGAATTGTTTTCTTTTTGTGAGTGGAGCGGTTACTCGGTGCCAAATCGGTGGAATTAAAACGAATGGAATGGTTTCGATCGGCTGATGACGTGGCTCGCTGTGGTATAATTAGATAGAGCATGCAGTGGGGGTTAAGTTTATAATAGACAGATTTTACATTAGTGCTGTAGTGCTAGATAATATAATTTACAGCCCACTTCTTTTCTATTAGGGAGAGATTAAGGTCCTGTTTGGTTTGATGAGTTAAATTTTAACTCCCATCGCATCGAATGTTACGGCACATGCATGTAGTACTAAATGTAGACTAATTGCATGTATGTTGACATAGTTTAGGGGTTTTTCACGAGACGAATCTATTAAGCCTAATTACTCTATGATTGGAAACTTTTTTGTCAAATAAGACAAAAATACTACAGTGTAAGTTAAACTTTAACTCCTCAAACCAAACACCCCCTAAAAAGTGTGGCTTTAATTGTGACTCTTGCTTGCCTGCCTACACCTTCTATAAGTACAGCGCCTCAGCTACAAATTAACTAGTGCATATATTAACCTCGTTCATCTCCAAGTTTTACTAGAGCACATGGCACAACCACCATCCATGACATTCTCCTGCCTGTTCCTGGCCGTGCTCACCTGCCTGGCGCTGCTCGCCGCGTCGACAGCCGCGCACTGGGCGCCGCCGACAGCTTTTGCCCCATCGTCGTCACCCTCGGTTTGGGGCCTGCGGGCATTGGCGCAGCGGTTAGAGGGCGCAGAGGCGCAGCAGTGCTGGGAGGCGCTGGTGGAGATCAAGTCGTGCACGGGCGAGATCATCATCCTCTTCATCAAGGGCGAGGCGTTCCTGGGGCCCGGGTGCTGCCACGCCATCCGCGTCATCGAGCAGAGCTGCTGGGCCACCGACTCCATGCTGTCCATCATCGGCTTCACCCCGCAGGAAGGGGACATGCTCAAGGGCTACTGCGACGCGGGCGACGACGACAACGACGGCCGCGGCGGGCAGAGGGGCTCGCCGCCGCCGCGCGGTGCGGACGCGGTCGGTGCTGCCGCTGCCCGCGAGAGCTTCGCTGCCGTCGCGGGAAGGAAGAGCTCGATGCATCGTTAGATGGTAGTAGTATCATGATGTGGTTCGTTTCCACGTACAATCTTGCTGGCTTCGTACATACTACACCAAATAAACTGTCTCGACAAAATTTGGCTTTGCCGAGATAAATAATGGTGATAACTCCTCGGCCCCGTTCTATTTTGGTGAAAAACAAGCTGAAATACTGTTCCGGTTAATTTTTTTTTAGAGAAAAACAATGTTCCGACTAAAAAACAAACTAAAAAGTACGGATTATAAGCCGGCTAAGCAAGGCCAATGTTGTCCTTGAACTTTGGTACATCATTTTTTAAGAAAAAAAAGTTAGGTCGCGCTCGCACGTTTAGGCCTTGTTTAGTTTCTAAAATTTTTTTTTAGAAAAATTCATGTAGCACTTTCGTCGTTATTTGACAAAATTTGTCTAACCATAGACTAACTAGGCTCAAAAGATTCATCTCGGCATTTACAGATAAACTGTAAAATTAATTATTTTTTACCTACATTTAATGCTACATACATACGTACAAGAATTCGATGTGATGAATACTGTGCATTTTTTTTTTTTTGACCTTTTTAAACTAAACAGGGCCTTGCTCGCTGAAATTGCATAGAAACTCAAAAGTGCATGTGCTCTGACGATTCAGTTCTGGCCTTCTGTGAGGGTTCGGCGTCTACATCACACCCGTCACACTGCACGACACAGGCCGCGACAGAAAGGCCGCGCCACAGGACGGATGGGGACGCTGCCGCTGTCGGCCGAACCCCGAGGCCGGCCAAGGAATCGTCGGGTCTCGGAGTCCCGACGCTTGAGCAGTTGAGCCTCGTGACTGTCGATGCGGAACAAACGCCAAAGGGCTTCCCTCGTCGCTTCCCCTCATCCTCGGTCACAAGCAGAAAAAGCTCACACGCTCCCGCTCATCCTCGGTTGCGCCGCCGCTGCGAATGCCGCCTCCGGGGCCCCGCCTGCCGCCGCTTCTCCTACTCCTCCTCCTCGCGGCCTCCTGCAGCTGCGGCCTCACCGGTGCGGGGGAAGGCGGCTCCTGCGAGTTCTCCGTCGAGCGCGGCGGCGAGCTCTACAGCTTCGCCCTCGCGGCGCCGACGCCGGCGCACCGCCACGGCGTGCTCAGCGAGGACGGGTACGTGACGTAGGTACCCATGACGAAATAGTATTGTATAAGACCAGTGTACCAAGCAGTGCTCCCCTGCGTCCATCGGGATGGGGATTGCCGCGAATTCATTACTGGGCCTGATCGTCTTACTTGCTGAGAGTTGAAGTTGAAGCTAAGACCTCCAGAATCATTGGGCGGCTAGGGCAGCCTTTAGAAGTGTGCCTTGCCAAATTTGAATTCAATCAGCTCGACTCAGTTGCATACTTGTATTCTCATGTGTTAGAAATATTTGTTCTGGGGAATCACATTTGTTGTGTTTATTATACCTATGTTGAGTGTGTCCCATAATAATGCCCACCTTGTGTTTCAGGTTTTACAAGGTGACTGTGAATGATTCCATACTCTGGTTCCAGGTTGGTTAAGATATTATACTCCTTTCTGTCTGATCGTGTATCGCATACGCAAGCATAGTTTATAAATTTCCAAAAACTAATATGATAAGCTGGTTAATAACTGAAAATAGACTCTTGATGAATTTCCTAAAACAGATTCTTTCTGGAGGGGGTGAGACTTTTGAGGTTTGGTGTTCCACTAATGATAGTTTTGTTTGTGCCATGCGTGCAGCTTTGCGATGAAATGCTATTCAACTTTGACCCACCTATGTGTCTTAATTGTGAGGTATACTCCCTTGGTCTAGCTATTCCATCAGTTAAACGCAAGATGTTCAGGTTTTCTCTAGGATTTCCATTACGGATCATTTGCACACTTGGCACTCACGCCTGTACTTCAGCATTTAATTTCCATGCTCGCGCTAAATGAGCAAAGCACCATCCCTTGTTGCATTGCTTTATCTGAAACTATATTGAGTTTGGCTCAGCCTTTCCTGATTGTATTATAAATAGGATTTATATTATACTGCACAATTTACTTACTTGTCATTTGCTATTTTGTGTGTGTATTCTTTTTTATGGACACTGTTTCAATAGCAACTTCATTAGCTGTATTTGGTAAGATTTGACAAAGGATACGTTTTATCACTGGAAATTGGCGCATTATAAGTGATACTTCACTTCAGCTTTGCAATTAGCTTATTCATGTGCTAGGTGACAGTCTTTTATTAAATAATCTCTCTTTGAAAAGTTGTCATGCCAAGGACAAGCTTAGGCCCTGTTTGGATCCATGGTCTAAAGTTTAGTTGGCTAAAGTTAAGGGCTAAACTTTAGACCACTTTAGCTCACTTGTGTGGTCTAATGAGCTAATAGTATTTTTTTGAGGTTGGCTAAAGTTTAGACATCACTTTACAGTTTAAACCACCCGTTTGAAGCCTCAAGAAAAGTGGTCTAAAGTTTAGGTTTAGTGGCTAAACTTTAGACCATGGGATCCAACTGATTGAAGTAACGTTGTTTTTAAATAATTTAGGCTCCTCTGTACCTTCGCATTCAGTGCTGTTAAAGATTATATTTTTCTTGTTTGTTACTTTATTTATGTTTTTTCAAACTATTTATGTAACATAATAGGACTGCGGTGGTCCATTGAGGTGTGGAACTCAGTGTAGTGCACTTGTGTCAAATTATATTCGAGGTAGCTTTTTTTTCTCTACTGAGTCCTGATTGGATATGTTTTCAGCAGTCTTTCCCTATTATTTCCTTAATTGTGTATCAGGAATGGTACCTGTGGGACCATTGGTGTCCCCCATTTCCATTTTTCAAATATTGGTAAAAAATGTTAATGTGTGTAACTTTAACCTGCATTTTCTGTCTGCAGGGTATGATGTCTGCACAACTATTGGGAGTTTATCTAAATCCCATATATCTCTAGTTGGTAAGAATGACATAAAATTCTTTCAGAACTATTCTTTCTGTATCGATGTCTCGAATTAACATGATTGTTGTTTCATTGGGGAAAGAATAGACGAGAGTAATCCTCAAAAGGGTATCATTGTTAAGATGTTCTCATCAAAGTGTTCTATTTCTGTTTCCGTTCTTTGCGATTCAACTGCAGCCCAAGTGAGTAGATTCTTTCGGTTACATCTCCTTGAAGTTTATTGTTTTGTTTGTTTCTCTGTCACCTCTTATTTTACCTTGCTGTTTTATTTCCTCTCCCTCATAGGTACCAGACAAATTCATCGTATCTGGTCTTTGTGATTATGTGGGTACCAAAAAATTGCAATGGTGCAGTTTTCTACAGCAGTTTTGTTTCCTTAAGACATTAACATAATTGTACCTCACAGGCTACAACACTTAAACACCCTTCTGGTTGTGCAAGGTCTGTTTCTGCTTCTGGAAGTGGCTGGGGATGGTTAAGCACTTCGTTCATGACGTATGTTCTTTTGAGCTGCATATAATTATGTGAACCTGGAACCTGCTATATTAGACAATTAATCTGCAGTAGGAAGAAATTGAATCTAGCTCAGCTACTGGAAGGTGTGGGTATACACCCCTAACCTCCCTGGTTCAGGTCTATTTTACCTTGAATTTGGGTGCCCATTTCTTTTTAATACAAAACTATAGTCATGTTTGTGAGTTCCCATTATCACACTTTTTTCTTTTAGCAGTTCTCAGCTTGATTAATATCTAATTTTTCTGCAGAATTCTGTGCCTTCTTGGAGGGTACATTTTGATTGGAGCAGTTTACAGATACTATTTCCTTGGCATTCATTCTGTAGAGGTAAAGCTTGTCTTTCAAGAGTCCTCCATTTATATGCCTCATTCGTTTTATGTCAAATTATATGGAGTATGATGCTATTTGCTTGGTAAGGCTAGTTGTAACTCTGATGGTTTCTCATCAATAAGCTCCGATCCATAGTTTTAATCACTAGAGTTACATGAAAAATCTCATTAACCCAACTCCCACTTCACTGATATATCCGCATGTGTGTGTGCATTGATGGTTATTCTAAAAAATTTTGTTTCCCGAAATCTGTAGGGAAAAGTATCATTTCGTCCTAACTTTGTGCTAGATAACTTTTCATTAATGTTCCCAGCACTGGGAATGGGCTCAAGAAAACTTATACTAATAATTTGTTAAAATTTGTATTAGTCTTGAGTTGGACCAACTCCTCAAGGCACGATTTCAAAATAAATTTGGACTGTAGCTGAGCCCAGTGTTTAGAGACAACTTGCTCCTCAAAATGTTGAATTGTACTTGAAGTTTTACCAAAATCAACCTGTGAGACCACAAGTTTAATCTCGTAATTGATTTGATTCCAGCTTCATGTTTCTTGAATATACGTAGCAGCAGTGAAACTATTGATTGCTTGTGGACAACAAGGTCCACCTGGCTATGAAATAAATGTTTTGACCATTCTGCTTGGATTTGGTGGAAATTGGTTTGTTCAATTGGGTTTCCAAATTTCTAATTGGATTGTGAAAGAAATGCATTTAATTAAACAACCACGGTAAAACAAACTGCGAAGAAAGAATGTAAATTTATCAATAAATCAAATCTTTTTTTAAACAAAAACTACAAGTGAATCATACCTCCCCCTTGTAAACAATGAACATTCCCTTGAAACTGTGATTAGATCAGCCTTCACTTGTGCTGATATTTCTGTGAGCAGTTAACTTAGGAACCCACTCCATCCATTACACTTCATGATGCTTTTGAACCACTTGTCTTACTCTTTTCTTATATTGTAGGCCATTCCAAACCTGGAATTTTGGATTGGTTTGCCCCAACGCATTAAGGTAAGAGATGTATATTCGCTTTTAAACGATTCCTATTCTCTACTAGCAACCTGCTGCATGTGAGGATTCCGTTGCATTCGTCCCTTTTTACATGTTATATTTGCTCTGTACATTTATCATTTACCAGTACAACCAGCCCTAGTGTTAAACTTCACATGATGGGTGCAATGAGTAGTAATTTATACTTGTAAACAAGTTTCAATTCTAGCAGTAATATATCAAGGTCTTCAGTACTGCAGAGTATTTAGTTACCTGGAGTTGACCAGTCGCAATAAGAAACATGCTGTTGTTTTTTTCTTTCTGAAATGGAAAAGGTAGTTTTGCAATTTACAGGTGTCTGTTGAAAATTTCTAGAGTTCCTTTACTTGCTTAGCATGTTCTGAGTGTCATCAATCATCAAATGTAACCTTATAACTTGCTTATCCATCTGTCCAGACTATCTTTGTTCCTGCAACAAGAAGTCACATAAGTTACAACAGAGATGGTCAAGGCACATACGCCCCTGTATACCATTGAGAAGGTGGGCATTCAAGAAATTTTATTGGCAGCCATACAGTTAAGCACATGTATGGTATGGACTGGACAGCAGGATGAATCTTTGTTCTTGCCGAGATACAGGTACTGTCAATGAGTCATGTATCTTATCCCTTGTGTTAGTTTTGGGCTGTATCTGGTTGAACTTTCACTGGGACAAGTGATTGCAGTTACAATCAACAGGTTCATATATGACCTGTAATTAGGTTTCTTTTCTTTCTCTTACTTTTTTGGGGGGTAGCCGAAATAGTTGCTGGTCAACAATCATTACACAACAAATGGCACCATTGCACTATTATTATACAGATGTCATGATCACAATTCATTGCTTTCAAGTATGGAATCGTTTTGTCTCAAACTTACATAATGTGTGCATCAGTCTGAAGTCTGAACTAAAACCTAGGTATGATTTATGTACATAATAATATTATCTCACCATGCGAGTAATAGTCAATCAAATGTGGTGAGCTATTTAATTCTGGTTTCCTTTTCAGAACTGCATTTCCTTATAAAACTAATCCCTCCATTTTAAAATATTAGTCCACCTCGGAAGCGTAATAATAAATATAATCCCGCTTTAATCATGCTTTCCGTAATCTACTGATCTATCTAAATAGTTACAAGTATGATACAATTCTGTAATATATTACATTATTACTCAACATTTTGCTTCCTTAGGTATGCAAGTGGGACTTATATTGTGAAAGGGATGGAGTATTTGAATGCCATGCAACAAGAGTTCTGGTGAAATTTTTATAATTTTGAACATGTACCATCAACAAGAGTTCTGCTCTGGGTGTGGGCAAGAGAAGATAAGACTGAGACCTATAGCTGATTCTCTGTTGTTCTTTTGGCATTGGAAGGCTAGAAATCTTTTCAATGGAAGGCAGATGAATCACTCTTGTGAAAACGTAATGAAAGTAATCTGATGTGACTTTATTGTGATTATCATTCGGAATACTGGTAGTTTTGCTTCATTTCTTGCCATTCTTTTAGCTTGGAAAGTAATAATGTAACTGTTTTTTGTGAGCTATGGCAAGAAGATGGAATCTTGCAACGTGTTTATATTTATGTTTCCATTGCCTATCTTTCAAAACATGGAGCTCCTTTTTCTTGCAGAGATAAATATGCCTATTTCTGCAATTCCTCTCTAGTACAATCTTTGTGCATCAGTCATTTTCAGAATGTGAATCTCACATTAGAAGACAGCTTCACTTCACTGAAATAGAGCTGCTGTTGCGCAATTTTGCTACGTGCTGCTTTGGATACTGGGGTGGAACCGTTCCAATATGATGGTCTAGTGGAAATGAGAACTTGCTTGAAATTGACAGATTCCTTTTTAATGGTTGTGACTTTATGATGGTCACATCTTTTACTCTTGTAAGATCAATTATGAATTACACTGTGACCTTTCATCATGTAATTGAATTTGATTCTGAGTGTTGATGTGGAGTTGCAATTGCAAGTTATCATATGCTGATAGTCTGTCGGGGCATAATACGATGCCATGTTGCAGATTCCACAGCAAAGGGGAAGGGAAAGAAAACAAAACTGATTCCTGATTATGTTTGGTTATTTCTATCACGAAGCTGTAGAATATAATGACTCTTGTCAACTTGTGTTGCCTTGTATTCTACTGCTCCTGATGCAGCGAATGGAGAAGGCTAGCATGGCTAAAGAAGTTGCAGATGGGGAGAGCCCATTTTGAAAAATCATACTGCTTCAGTGTTTGTAATGCGTGGCATCTCTGAACCGTTGCAGATAATGGGCATAATCAGCCCTTTACTCCTTGAATATTCTGCCCGCTTTTGGAGAGTGGCTGTTGCGTGTACCAACTCCTAGGCCGCCACTGCCCTCCTTTTTTTTTTCATAGCCACCGTGTTGTGTTGGACTGTTTGGCTGTATGCTAGTAGCATTTTTTTTTCTCTCCCTCGTTCCTGGAGGAGGAACATCCGCTTAGTCTCACATGTCAATGCAGTATGAGCAAGTTGATAACAACCCACTGTGTCATCTCTGTTCGTGAAGTCGATGGCGTGTGGAACTGTGGATCCCTGCAAATTCGGTGCTGTTGTCTGTTGACCTGCGAAGCTCGTGTTGGACTTGCCTTTCTCTTCGCCCTTTCTTCCAATCGCAAAGCCACATCACACACGTACGAATGGCACTCACAAATGGGCTTCCTCTTTCCAAATAAAAATCTTGGTTAGCCAGGTCAAAGCGTCCAATATAACACAGACAAATTAGTCACCTTTACAAAACAGAACTAGATCACGACTGGATCTCTGCAACAGAAACAAAAGCCAACTTCGTCCTGCTTATAAACCAGATCTGTCTATGCCTAATAATATAATAAAGAGATAAAATTTCTCACCCCCCATTTTTTTCGTCCTGCCCTCCCCTAACTACTCGACATCACTCTTCTTAGTTTGGAATTAAAAACCACTACACAACATCACTCTTATATTAGTTTAGAATTAAAAAAATTATTCGCATTGTCTCTTTATTATTATATTAGGTATTGATTTATAACAGATATAGATAAGCCACCTAATTAAACCGAGTCAATCTCTTCTTAATTTTTCATACGGGATAATAACCACCTAATTAAACCGAGTCAATATCTCCTTGATTTTCCATACGGGACAAATAATTTAGTACATATATTATTTATTATGAGTCTTATTAGTGTTTAATTAAAACACGGTTGAGCTAAGCCTATTTGCTATTATAATAATATTAAAGAGACAACTCCACTATATTTTAGTCCGGCCATTCTTTTAGTCAACGGCCCAACTCCACAGCCTGCACTCGCTTCAGCCCGCAGACCCGTTCGACCAAGTCCAACTCAATATCGTGAAAACAAAATAGAGTTGTATTAACCATAGGCTACTTTTTATACAAAGGCTCCCCGGTACAACACCACCGGTCTGACCGAATCCATCTCGCCAGCGTGAATACAAATAAAATAGAACTAGGATACGAGTTATATTAACTATAGCCTACTTTTTATACACGAGTTCTATTATAAACAAAGGCTAATTTTTAGGTATAGAAATATATAAAGAAAGAAAAGCTAAAGAATAAGATAATTCAAAGAAATGAGTTCTCGTAGGATACAGATTCTTTTCCGAATATAATAATGAGTTTTAATACGATACAAATTCCTTTCCGAAAACAATTACATTCATCTTCTATATTATTAGTGAAAGGATCTAATAGGCCTAGAGGGGGGGTGAATAGGCGGATCTAAAAACCTGAAACTCAAAACTCAACGCGGAAGTTAAAACACTGACCGGTACTACCGGTTGATTTGGACCGGTACTACCGGTGAGGGATCACCGGTACTACCGACGCTGACCACCGGTACTACCGGTACCCTACTGAAACTAAGAAATCAGAGATTTGCGAGTTGTGATTTCAGATCTGAGTTTTACCCCACTACCGAAGATGATGTTGATGAAGTGTATGAACTCTCCTTTCTTGTTCCTTTACCAAGAGTAGATCGAGCACCCACAACCTATGAAAGAGATATGAAAGAGGGAGAACACAAAGAACAAGTAATATCTCAAGTGAACACGAATAACAACAACAACAAGCACGCAGGACGCACGATTTAACCCGAGGTTCGGCAACCCCACAAAGGAGTTCCTACGTCCTCGTTGTTGAGGTGACCACTAAGATCGGAGTCTATTTCACCTCCTTGCCTCCCTCAAGCAACCACAAAGGTTAGCCCAAGATTTCCACTAAGAATACAAGGGTAATACAAACTCTTCGGGGTGCCCTCACAAGTACAACAACACGGGCAACCACGAAGAACACCTAGCCGGCTAGGGTTCCAAGAACCCAAGAGTAACAAATACAAACCAAGCCAACTAGGAGGGGAACCAAGTGCTCAAGATGTGAATTGAAGCTTTCCACTCTTAAATCTCTCCTCTCTACTCAGATCTTGCAAGGGATTGGATTTGAGAGCAAAGAGGAAGAGAGAGGGTGAGTCAATGCTTGAGAGCTGTTTGTCTGAAGGTTGGTGGGAGTAAATGACGTGAGTCACGGTTAGAAATGAAGGGGAGAGCTATTTATACTCTTATCTTCGAAGCGGTACCGGTACTACCGGTGAACCCACCGGTACTACCGATCCTAAGGGTTTTGACCGTTACAACCAACCTACTGGAGACTATTACGAGAAAATAGCCTACCGGTACTACCGGTCTATCACCGGTACCACCGGTCAACGACCGGTACCACCGGTAGTACAGATTTTGGCGAAGACAAGTTTTGCGGGAAAAAGACTTACCGGTACTACCGGGCTTTCACCGGTACCACCGGTCAAAGGCCGGTACTACCGGTTAACCACCGATACTACCGCTAGAACAAAAACTCGCAGAACTAAGGCGCTGACACCGGCGGGATTTATGCCTACCGGTACTACCGGTGGTTCACCGGTACTACCGGTACTCCCAGGCATAAAACACTTCTCTAAGTGTCCGTGAGTGCAAAGGTGTCTTTTAAACGCTTAAACCAATACACATTGAGCACAAGTTTTCCCTCTAGATAACCTAATTTGTATCCCTCTTGATAGTGCGGCGTTTCTTATAACTCAAGTCAAAAGATAAAATCAAATCTATCCACTTGAGACGGAACGCTTTTCAAACAATGGAATTGAGGGTGCTAACATCACCAAATGTGACCATACAAATTCATTCATTGAACTAACACCTGCATATTCACTTAGATAGACATGTTAGTCCCTAATTTGATTGTCATTAATTATCCAAAACCCACAACGGGGGCGAATGCACTTACAAACTCCCCCTTTTTGGTAATTGATGACAACCAACTTAGGCTTACATAAGATGTAGAGAATTGAAGATTTTTTTGAATTTCAAACTTTACGAGAGGCTCCCCCTCAGTGTATGCATTGAACTTGAATCTCAACATTGATCATAATCAATATGCATACATAAGGGAAGCTCCCCCTAAATTTTGCAATTCGTGGGGTGCCTAAAAGTGTGTGATAAGAATTATATCGTGATGCATGAGACATGACTTATCACACAAAAACAAGAAAGGCTAAGGTAGAAAGAAAAGGACAAAAAAAAACAACACAGCCAAACTAAGCCAACAAACAACATCAGAAAAAAAATATCTAGGCAAACATAACAAATAAGCATAAGTGATTTGCCTACAATCATCCATCATCACACCAATAGTTCTTAGTCCACCATACATAGTTCACCACAGGGTTTGGAATTAAAACACGACCATTAACTACCTATTACATAGATGATAAGTCTAACACTCCCCCTTTGGCATCAAATGCCAAAAAGGGTAGGCACGGAAACAACCAAGGTAACAAAATCTAATAAGGCTCCGAGAAGTCGCGGTCATCGTCGCTGTCGTCGCCGTCGTCGTCGTCGTCGTCGTCGTCGGTCGAGTAGTCAACCAACCCTGGCGATGGAGGGACCGTCTTCTTACCACGAGGGTCATCGGACGGGCTAGCCTCCTCACTAGGACCAGAGACGGGAGCACCATACGACTCATTGTACTCGACAAAGGGATCCCGAAACTCACGAAGAGGACTCTCAGGAGGATCAATCTGTAGGTGCTGCTCAATACGCCTTAGGCGACGATCATCCTTCTCAGCCTTGTAACAGAAGGCCTCCCAAAGCTTCCCCAAAGCATACTTGATGACACCGCCACCACGCCGACGACGCTCCGAGGAGGAGCGAGTAGGAGCAGTAGCAGTACCACCACGGTAAGCACCGCGGGAGGAAGTACGAGTGGCCGGACCACGAGTGGGAGAAGGAGCGGAACCACCACCAACACCTCTGGGGCCCAAATGACGCACGGAGTAGGACTTGTGCACAGTATTGTGATGGAATGAACGACCCACCACTTGCTCAATGATATACATGAGATATGGAGCATATGGCAGAGACTTGTGGGGATCATTTGCAGCCTGCTCAATCTTGCGCCACATAAAGTCAGTGATAGAAAAACGATCACCACCAGTTCCAAAACGGCAAAGGACCTTAGGAGCATCAAGCATGAGATGAATAGAATCTCCAATCTTCGGGTCCAAGGTAAGGCGAATGAGATTGTTGAGGACATAAAAGTACGGCTTCAAATGAGTGGTAGTGAAATCAACAGTCGCACCAGGCTTGTATACCTCAGCAGCCTCTAAGTCATCATAAGAGACAGAGTCTGGAAAAATATCAAAAAGACTAGAAGCACCCCTGTCCTCAGCAGTAAACCCAAGAAGGCATGAAAAAGTCCGATAATCACATCTGTAATGGATGCCTTGGGTAAGCCAATGTAGTACAAGGTTATGAGAATCAATCCACAGAGTTGCATAAAACTGACAGATAATCTCATCATTCCAATTATGCTGGAACGTCATAAGAGGAAGCAGACGACAAGCATCAAGATCAGCAACCAAACGGTGAATGTCAGGATTGTTCAAATTATCAAGAGAGGCGCGCTGCACCCACTTGTGCTGGAAGATTGGCGGAGAAGAGCCACGCTGCCCACTCTTGAAAAGAACCTTGTAATAATAATCCGAATGCATGCGGCTCCAAAAACGAACATCCACACTAGGATTGCGGATAAACTGATAGGGATTCTCACTGCGCTGCACCCGTAAATCACCCGCTCTCTTAGAATAATCAACAGGAAGAGAGGGTTGATAACCACCTTGATTCTGAGGACCGGACATACGAGGATTTGCATTTTGATGAAATAAAAGCATCCGGTTGGCAGTGGCAAGACCAATTTGTATAGGGGATTGAGCCACAATGTTAGGGTCAATAGAGCGACCCTCAATTTGCATAGCGGCAAGCTGTGGATTCTCACCTGCCGGACGCTGCCCCTGTACTTGCTCGCTATGATGACGCGGAGGATTGGGGCGTCCCATACTCGAGAGAGGAGCAGGCACACCCTGGGACTCAACATCATCTTCATCTCCAATGCCGCCACCACCTCCACGGCCGCTAGAATGAGCGGCAGTCCTTCCACGGACAGGCCGGGAAGCACTACCACCATCACCTCCACTGGGACGAGCGGCCCTCTTGGGGTTCTTCCTTTGCATGCTTGAAGATGAAAGAAGATTGAATCACAGCAAAGGAAGAAGTTTGGGCAACTCCAAAGCACCTCCACGCGATCCCCACGACAAGGGGAAACTTCTCCTCAAAGATCGGCAAGAGTGGTGGAGGGAGGAGGGAGATCGAGTGGGGGTTGGAAGGGGCGGCACCGTCGGTGATGGTAGGATGCGGGCACGGGGAAGACGAATGAGGGAAGAAAGATCACAGCCCCTATTTATACCCAGCCGCAACTTACACTACCGGTACTACCGGTGGAGAAGCACCGGTACTACCGGTCAGGTCGACAACGGCGGACAGGCGACGCGAGAAAAAAGAACTACCGGTGGTACCGATGTCTAGTCGGTACTACCGGTCACCCGGCGGTACCACCGGTGGTTCCAGTGCAGGAAGAAGTGAGTGAGAGATGGTGAACATATATGATGAACTAGAACTAACTCAAGCATGTCCAGATTTCATAGAAATAACACAAAACTATGAACATGCTTAAGAAGTGAAAATAGATTTTGAAATCTCATCCAAAATTTTTTTAAAGAGTTTTCGCCTAGCTAGAATCAAACAAAATATGTCCAAAAAATCAAGCCATGTTACGAGAATCAATGATATTTAGTTCACTCCTCAAAGCACAAAATCTTGACTCATCTAGGGGCTTTGTGAAGATATCGGCTAGTTGCTTTTCGGTGCTCACATGATGTAAAGCGATATCTCCTTTGGCTTCATGGTCTCTCAAGAAATGATGCCGGATGTCTATGTGCTTTGTACGAGAATGGTTTACGGGATTGTTAGCCAATTTAATGGCACTCTCATTGTCACACAAGAGGGGAATCTTGGTTAGCTCACAACCAAAGTCTTTCAGGGTCTGCTTCATCCAAAGTAGCTGGGCATAGCAAGCACCGACCGCCACATACTCAGCTTCGGCAGTAGACAAGGCAACACTATTTTGCTTTTTAGAGCTCCACGACACCAAAGACCTACCAAGAAATTGGCAAGTCCCGGTAGTGCTCTTTCGATTTACCCTGCAACCGGCATAATCCGAATCGGAGTAGCCAAGTAAATAAAAAGTGGAGCCCTTAGGATACCACAAGCCAAGATTAGGAGTGAGCACTAAATATCTCAAAATTCTCTTAACAGCCACTAAGTGACATTCTTTCGGATTAGCTTGAAATCTTGCACACATGCACACACTAAGCATAATATCGGGCCTAGATGCACAAAGGTAAAGTAAGGATCCAATCATGGAACGATATACCTTTTGATCGACGGCCTTTCCATCCTTGTCGAGATCAAGATGCCCATTGGTTGGCATCGGTGTCTTGATGGGTTTTGCTTTCTCCATGTCAAACTTCTTCAACATGTCAAGAGTATACTTCGTTTGACAAATAAAGGTTCCTTCCTTGAGTTGCTTGATTTGAAAACCAAGAAAGAACTTCAACTCTCCCATCATAGACATCTCGAATCTATTCGTCATAATCCTACTAAACTCCTCACAAAAGGCCACATTAGTACTACCAAATATTATGTCATCGACATATATTTGGCAAATAAAGATATCATTATTGACTTTGCGAGTAAATAAAGTTGGATCGGCCTTGCCTATCTCAAACCCTTGTTTGAGTAGAAAGTCCTTAAGACAATCATACCAAGCTCTAGGGGCTTGCTTAAGCCCATAGAGTGCTTTGTTGAGCTTATAGACATGATCAGGATTCTTGGGATCTTCAAAACCCGGTGGTTGCTCTACATATACTACTTCGGAGAGGGGGCCGTTGAGGAATGCACTCTTCACATCCATTTGATATAGCTTGAAGTTGTGATGGACGGCATAGGCAAGTAAGATCCGTATTGACTCAAGCCTTGCCACCGGTGCATAAGTTTCCCCAAAATCCAAACCTTCAATTTGAGTGAATCCTTGAGCTACCAACCTCGCCTTGTTTCTTGTGACCACACCATGCTCATCTTGCTTGTTGCGGAAAACCCATTTGGTTCCAATCACATTTTGTTTAGGTCTTTCCACCAATGTCCAAACTTCATTACGAGTGAAGTTATTCAACTCTTCTTGCATTGCAATCATCCAATCCTCATCATCAATGGCTTCTTCAACCTTTTTAGGCTCTTTTGGAGACACAAATGAGAAGTGTTCACAAAAGCTTGCAAGCCTTGACCTTGTGACGACTCCTCTTTGAATGCTTCCCAAGATGTTATCAACGGGATGATCTCGTTGAATGGTATGATGTACTCTTGGGTGAGGCACTTGAGTTCTCCTTTGGATTGGACCTTCATCTTCACCATCCTTGTCTTGGTTGATTGAAAGGTCAAGATTAAGATCTTATGTGAAGTTGTCTTTATTTCTATTTCGATCATCAACTTGGTTGCTATCTTCGACTTGTGGTGAATTTTGAATGACTTGAACACTTGAATCATGTCCATTTCTTGATGTAGAACCATCATCATGGACATTTATTGACTCATGATGCATATGCGGATCATGAATGGTTTGCTCTTGTTCATATTCATCATCTTCTTCAATGGGCTTTACTTCACCGGTAGCAAGCTTCTTGATCACTTGAGAGGATAGTTCTTCTTTACCTATAATGTCAACATTGACTTGCTCCTTTTGAGAGCCGTCGGTTTCATCAAATGTCACGTCAATCGCTATTTCAACTTGATCGGTTGTCTTGTTGAAAACACGATAGCCATGTTCGTTAGTACCATAACCAAGCAAGAAACCTTCATCAACCTTTGGTGCAAACTTTGAGCTTTTGGATTTCTTGTTAAGTATGAAACACTTGCATCCAAAAACTCGAAAGTAATGCACCTTAGGTTTGTTACCGGTAAGAAGCTCGTAGGCGGTCTTTTTCATGATTTTATGAAGATACAAGCGATTGATTGCATGACATGCCGTGTTGACCGCTTCCGCCCAATACTTGTCCGGAGTCTTGTATTCATCCAACATTGCTCTTGCCGCTTCTATGAGTGTTCGGTTCTTTCTCTCCACAACACCATTTTGTTGAGGAGTATAGGAAACCGAAAACTCATGCTTGATTCCCTCTTCATTAAGGAACTCTTCAATATTGGTGTTCCTAAACTCCGTCCCGTTGTCACTTATCACTTTCTTGATCTTCACTTCAAATTCATTTTGAGCTCTTCTTGCAAACTTCTTGAAGATTACTTGAGTATCACTTTTATCTTGCAAAAAGAATACCCAAGTGAAGCGGGAATAATCATCAACAATAACGAAACCATATTTGTTACCTCCAATGCTTATGTAAGCATTGGGACCAAATAAGTCCATGTGAAGTAGCTCAAGTGGTCTCATTGTTGATACAACATTTTTGACGGGATGCTTGGCTCCAACTTGTTTGCCCGCTTGACATGCGCTGCAAATCCTATCTTTCTCAAAAGAGACATTTGTTAGTCCAAGGATGTGTTCGCCTCTTTGAAGGTCGGCCAAGTTCCTCATTCCAACATGGGCTAGTCGGCGATGCCATAGCCAACCCATGCTAGATTTTGCCACTAAACAAGTCTCGGGCTTCACTTTACTAGATGTGAAATCAACTAGATAAAGTTTGCCTTTCAAACGACCCGTGAAAACAATGGAGGAATCCTTCCTTTTAGAGACTTCCACACCCACATTGGTAAAGAGACAATTGTAGCCCATCTCACAAAGTTGTGAAACGGATAACAAATTGTATCCTAACCCTTCCACAAGTAATACATTTGAAATAGAATTATCATTTGAGATAGCAATTTTACCCAAACCAAGGACGTCTCCTTTACCATTATCACCAAACACAATGCGTTCACTTGTACTTTGATTTGGTTGAAAGGAGGTGAACATATTCTTCTCTCCGGTCATATGATTAGTGCATCCACTATCTAGCACCCAACTTGTTCCACCGGAGGAGTATTCCTACAAAAACAAATTAAGCCTTGGTTTTAGGTACCCAAATTGAATTGGGTCCTAAGGGGTTAGTCACATAGGTCTTGGGCACCCAAACACTCCTTATGATTTGCTTCTTCTTGAGTGCACCAACATACTTCACAACAATCTTACCATCCTTGCCCCAACAACACATATAATCACTAGCATAGCTTCGTGAAATGGGTACTTGTTGCTTGGAGGTAAGCACTTGCTTCTTTTTGTTGTTGGCCTTGGTCTTAACAAATGTGCTTGAAGGAGTGGCAACGTTGTTGACCTTGTTGATAAGATCGTCTAGTGCCACACCCTTGTTGAATCTCACACAAGGCACTCCATTGATCATGTTCCTTCCATTTGCTTTACCATCATACCTATTGTATCCAAGTCCATCCTTGATGAGGGGGTGTCTTGATGACTTGTACATGGTTGTTGATTGCTTCTCCTTGCAACTATTCTTGATAACCATGTTCAATCTTTGAATCTCCTTATCTTTCTTTTCTAGCTCAACAAGGTTAGTACCACAAGCACTTATATCATGATTACAACATCTTTTACATCCTTCACCAGTTGAAGCATTGGAATCATCGGATTCCTTAGGATGGATGGAAGTGCTATTCCAAAGAGTTTCATAGCTAAGTTCAAGAGTATAATATTTATCTTTGAAGCTTGTGAGGCTTTCTTGAACCAAGCTATGTTCACTCTTTAAACTAGATAAAGAGTCATTAACCAAAGAATGTTCCTTAGTCAAACGTTCATATGAATCTTTGGCTAAGGATAATTCTTTGTTTAATTTCTCAACTTCCTCCTTTTCCTTAGAAAGGCATGCTTCAAGTTCAAGGTTCTTCTCCCTTTCCACTAGGAGCAATTCCCCTTGCGACTTGATGCATGCTTCCCGCTTTTCTAGCTTTTGGATTAGTTTTATTATTTGAGAGCCGGCCGATTTTCCGAATTTCTTTATCATGTTGTTTGCAAGTTCATCATCATTTTCATCACAACTACTACATTCATTACTAGAGTGAGTCGGAGAGTTGTGTGGTACCTTCTCTCCCTTTCCCATAAGGCAAGTAGGAGTGTAGTAGTCGTTGTCGATGAGATTCTCGAAGAGCCTAGGTGATAAAGATAAGTCGGTGAACAATGATGGTGACGAAGAATGGTTGATGATGCGCTTGGGTTGAGAGGAAGAAGTCTCTTGAATAGCAATCGTTTCTACACCCTTCTTCTTCTCCTTATCTTTGTCATTTGAATCATCACTTTCATCATTTGATTCCTATTCTTCACCAAGATATGCTTCACCTCTCTTCTTGCCTTTATGCTTCTTGTCATCATCTTTGTTGTGCTTGTGCTTCATCTTCTCTTTTGGACAATCGGCAATGAAATGACCAATATCTCCACAACCATAACAAAATCTTTTCTTGTATGGCTTGGCTCCACTCCTCTTCCTCTCCTTCTTCTTTTTCAAGTATTTTCTATAGTTTGCAACTAATAGAGCTTCTTCCGCATCGGAATCTTCATCTTGTTCTTCATCACTTGATGGATCATGAATATCTTTCTTCTTGCCTCTACCATGAGATGCCTTGAGAGCAATATTCTTCTTTTGACTTGATGCTTCTTTTGCTTCATCTTCTAAGCACTCATGGTGTTTCAACTTGGCAAGCATTTCTTGAGGTGTCATTGTGTCATAGTTAGGTCTTTCCATGATGACCGAAGCAAGAATGTTGTTCTTTTGTCTATATACTCTACACAACTTTCTAGCCGCCGAGTTGTCATCCCAATACGTGTCACCAAGAGCTCTTATTCTATTGATCAAGGTCATGAATCTATCAAATATAGCTTGGGTAGTTTCACCTTCAATCATCCCAAAGTTCTCAATCTTGCTTTGAAGTAGCTCAATGTTTCCCTTTCTCACACTTTTATCACCTTCAAATGAAACCTTCAAGGTATCCCAAATTTGCTTTGCACTTTCCATGCCGTTTACCTTGTTGTAATCTTCTTGATTTAGGCATGATAGAATCAAGGAAGCAGCTGTAGCATTTTGTTGTATATCAAGGTAATCTTCGGTTGTCAACTCACCATCTTCTTCCAAAGCTTTAACACCCACTTCCACAATCTCCCAACATCTTGCGGCAATAAGATGCATCTTCATTCTATGAGCCCAATCGGTATATCTAACTCCATCAAATTGAGGTGGTTTACCGGGGTTGATGGTTGGCAAGTGTGTATTGGATTTGCTAAAAGAAGAGTACTCATATGGAACACGAGTAAACCCTTTAGGTGTCTTGATTGCTTCATTCTCACCATCTCCATCACCACCACTTGCCACATCTTCAATCTTCTTACTTACGGCTTCCTTTAACTTATTCATCTCATCTTGCATCTTGTTCATTTGCTCTTTTTGTTGCTCTAGAAGCCTGTCACTGAGTTTCCCGGCAAGCAGCTCAACTAGCTTGTTCAAGGTGTCATCATCAAGGGTAGCCATGCTTTCTCCTCACGCGGTGAAGCGCTAAACACGAGGAAACCCGCTTTGATACCAATTGAAAGGATCTAATAGGCCTAGAGGGGGGGTGAATAGGCGGATCTAAAAACCTGAAACTCAAAACTCAACGCGGAAGTTAAAACACTGACCGGTACTACCGGTTGATTTGGACCGGTACTACCGGTGAGGGATCACCGGTACTACCGACGCTGACCACCGGTACTACCGGTACCCTACTGAAACTAAGAAATCAGAGATTTGCGAGTTGTGATTTCAGATCTGAGTTTTACCCCACTACCGAAGATGATGTTGATGAAGTGTATGAACTCTCCTTTCTTGTTCCTTTACCAAGAGTAGATCAAGCACCCACAACCTATAAAAGAGATATGAAAGAGGGAGAACACAAAGAACAAGTAATATCTCAAGTGAACACGAATAACAACAACAACAAGCACGCAGGACGCACGATTTAACCCGAGGTTCGGTAACTCCACAAAGGAGTTCCTACGTCCTCGTTGTTGAGGTGACCACTAAGGTCGGAGTCTATTTCACCTCCTTGCCTCCCTCAAGCAACCACAAAGGTTAGCCCAAGATTTTCACTAAGAATACAAGGGTAATACAAACTCTTCGGGGTGCCCTCACAAGTACAACAACACGGGCAACCACGAAGAACACCTAGCCGGCTAGGGTTCCAAGAACCCAAGAGTAACAAATACAAACCAAGCCAACTAGGAGGGGAACCAAGTGCTCAAGATGTGAATTGAAGCTTTCCACTCTTAAATCTCTCCTCTCTACTCAGATCTTGCAAGGGATTGGATTTGAGAGCAAAGAGGAAGAGAGAGGGTGAGTCAATGCTTGAGAGCTGTTTGTCTGAAGGTTGGTGGGAGTAAATGACGTGAGTCACGGTTAGAAATGAAGGGGAGAGCTATTTATACTCTTATCTTCGAAGCGGTACCGGTACTACCGGTGAACCCACCGGTACTACCGATCCTAAGGGTTTCGACCGTTACAACCAACCTACTAGAGACTATTACGAGAAAATAGCCTACCGGTACTACCGGTCTATCACCGGTACCACCGGTCAACGACCGGTACCACCGGTAGTACAGATTTTGGCGAAGACAAGTTTTGCGGGAAAAAGACTTACCGGTACTACCGGGCTTTCACCGGTACCACCGGTCAAAGGCCGGTACTACCGGTTAACCACCGATACTACCGCTAGAACAAAAACTCGCAGAACTAAGGCGCTGACACCGGCGGGATTTATGCCTACCGGTACTACCGGTGGTTCACCGGTACTACCGGTACTCCCAGGCATAAAACACTTCTCTAAGTGTCCGTGAGTGCAAAGGTGTCTTTTAAACGCTTAAACCAATACACATTGAGCACAAGTTTTCCCTCTAGATAACCTAATTTGTATCTCTCTTGATAGTGCGGCGTTTCTTATAACTCAAGTCAAAAGATAAAATCAAATCTATCCACTTGAGACGGAACGCTTTTCAAACAATGGAATTGAGGGTGCTAACATCACCAAATGTGACCATACAAATTCATTCATTGAACTAACACCTGCATATTCACTTAGATAGACATGTTAGTCCCTAATTTGATTGTCATTAATTATCCAAAACCCACAACGGGGACGAATGCACTTACAATTAGGGATAGAATTTCATCTCTTATCCGAATCAAACTCCACCGCCTCTTACAATCTTAGTCCCAAATAGACATTAAACATCCCGCGACTCTCCCTAGCCAAACATTCGTAAATAAAAGGCACGAGTAATACTAATAATGCATTAATGCCTAATGTATGATGAGTGCAAATTGTTCTTTCCGGCTTAACAAGATGCACATGCGGCTTATTACGCTGACCGTTTTTTTTCAGAGTTCCTTTTTTCCACGTCGTTTTCTGAACGGGCTCGCTCGCACACGAGCCTGCTTTACACCGCTCTCTTGGAGTAATCTTGGACCAAAATAAGCTAGCATTAGGAAGGTGAAAGTCGCCAATAATTCCACACTGACTGCTACCAAATTTTAACAATAAATATAATATTTTAAACGTTGACCTTTATCTATAGTAAACATATATTTTATTAATAAATTGTTTAGGAATAAAAAAAATTATTACTATAAGATGAATCAACATCTAACTAATCAAACCGTAAACTTAAATCTTAAACACTTTGTCATCCAATCTAATAAAAATAAATGTTTCTTCAAACTATATGCACATGTCAGTGCAAATCTCTAATATATATGTATATATATAATGAGAAATTTACATATTTAGGACTTTAATCGTCGTGTTTCGCAATCTTAGCCCTAAACATCGACTTTGTCAAAATAGGCTGTACTGACTTTAATTAGAGACTATAGTCATAATTTACTATAAACGTTTGATAGTTTCTCCCGTTGCAACGCACATATATGTTTGCTAGTAATAATAATTAGTAAAAATTTCAAATAATTTAGTCCCAATTCGGCTTACACACAGAAAATCAAGTCAAGAAATATAGTTAGAGACTATAGTTATAATTTACTATAAACGTTTGATAGTTTCTCCCGTTGCAACGAACATGTATGTTTGCTAGTAATAATAATTACTAAAAATTTCAAATAATTTAGTCCCAATTCGGCTTACACACAGAAAATCAAGTCAAGAAATATAGAAATACATACAAATCTGATGGCCGGGACGTAGCTGTTCGGAGGCCGGAAAACCGGATTGCCCCAAAACGAGAAAAACTCGGGGAAGAAACTCCGAAAGGAGGGAAAAAAAAATTGAGTGGACTCTGGGTCCATTCCGTCTACTATGAGCCCCCTCCTCCGATGCATGACGCGTGGCGCGGCTCCTAATCAGACGGCCAGGACGAGAGGCTCACGTCGTCGGCTGCCTCGGCTCCACACCAAAGCCAACACAGGCGAAGTAGGAGGTCGCGGCGGCGGCGGCGGACTCGCGGCCGCGTCGCACAGCAGCAGGTGGTCCAAATCGGCTAGGAGCAGACGCGCCCACGCTCACCTAGATGGCCGCCGCGAAGACCGCACGCGGCGGCGGCGGCGATAGCAGCGGGTCGGCGGCTGTGCAGGACAGCAGCAAGGTTGTTGAACGCAGTCATGAGCGGGCGCGCCCACCTGGGCACCGCCGCTGCCGCATCCTCCTCCTGAGTTCTAACGAAGCTGAAGCATTTGCTTGGCTTGTTGCAGTTGCAGGTTGCAGGGTACAGGGTGCCGGCTGCAAGGAACATCGAAGAACAGGCACCATCCTGCATTGTACTTTGCATTGTGCGATTGGGAATGCGAACCTCCCTACCAAAGCTAGCAGCGAGGCAACGAGAAGATAGAATGGTGGACAAGATAAATTTTTTTTCTGCTATTGGCATCTGAAGATGTCTAGACTAGTGTCTTGTGCCTGACAGTAACTAGGATGATTGCCAAAGATGTAAACATAGATGGGAGATGAGAAAAATGTAGAGCTTTTGTCAATTATGTAATGTTGAACGGGTTCTTATTCAGAGCAAAGCAAATAGTCTGAACATGTTTCATTTCATAAGGTCCCATGTCAGTTCTTATTCAGAGCAAAGGAAATAGTCTGAACGATGTAAACATAGATGAGAGATGAGAAAAATGTAGAGCTTTTGTCAATTATGTAATGCTGAACGGGTTCTTATTCAGAGCAAAGGAAATAGTCTGAACATGTTTCATTTCATAAGGTCCCATGACAGTTCTTATTCAGAGCAAAGGAAATAGTCTGAACATGTTTCATTTCATAAGGTTCTTATTCAGAGCTTTTATGATACTAGTGGCAATGCACGTGCGACACGCATGTGTCTATGAAAAAATTCATAAACATCACATAAACCTTTCAAATATTTTCAAGAAGATCAGCGCAATCCAGAGTTTAACTTAATATATTGCTATACTAATGGTGAATGACCAACTGAGTCATGTTATCCTGCACAATCTAATTTCATCTGTCAGCTAATCTGAAAGGATAGCCACATAACTGACTCATTAAAATTCTACCGTTAACAACTTAACATAGTGAGGGCATTATATACATGCAGAAACCAAAAGTGGCCAACTTGTGAAGCCATGTCCCATTTCCTCTTAAAGACGAGCCCGACGACTACGTTGATTTTTTTTCGAACCAGGGACCTCCCCATTTCCATTACTGAGAATGGAAATACAACATTTTTTAGAAGTGTTCAGACAGCAAAGAGATGTTCAGGGGGGTTCAGAGCAGGCATACAAGCCATGCACAATTTTGAAAAACAAAAGCGGCACAGACATCAGCTATGAGATTCAATACTACGACATCTAGACCAAGGCAGAACCACAAACAACAAAAACAAGTGCTATGTCATCATCACCATTGATCATTACAATTTCACTTTTGTTAAAATTTATCTTAAGTCCAGCCATCATCTCATATAGGTAAAGGAGCAATTTCATATTTCTTGCTTTGATCATATCATGTTTAAGACATATAATCGTGTCATCGGCATATTGAGTACTGCTACTCCATGAGGGATGATGTGATCTGCGAGACCCACAATCAAACCACTATCCTGAGCCTGGAGGATCATTCTTGTAAGGCAGTCAGCCACGAAATTGAACAGAATGGGGGACAGGAGGTCACCCTGCCTCACCCCTTTATAACTCTTAATATAGGGGGCCAATTTTGTTATTAACCTTGACACTAACAGTCCCTCCCTGAACCACTTGTTTAATCCAGCCATACCAGGTTTCATTGAAGCCTCTAGCTTTTAGGCAGGTAAATAAAAGATCTCAATTAACCTTGTCATAGGCCTTTTCAAAGTCAATCTTAAATATTACTCCACATTCTTTTCTAATTTTGGTCTCATGTAAGATTTCATGCAAAGCAAGTACACCAGACATGATGTTTCTGCCCTTCATGAAGGCAGATTGGGTGGGATGGATTAATTTTTTAGCAAAAGGTTCAATCCTGATAGTAAGTGTTTTGGTAATCAACTTGTACAGACAATTTAGAAGGCAAATGGGTCTGAACTGCTGGATTCTAGCAGCATCAGATACTTTAGGCAAAAGAGTGATTATGCCATAGTTAATTCTGCTAATGTCCACTCTTCCCTGATGAAAATCATCAAAGAGTTGTATAATATCAGCCTTCACAATTTTCCAACAGGATTGATAAAATTCAATAGGAATACTATCAGGTCCTGCAGCTTTATTATTATTTTTTTCCCCAAACTTCCTCCTTCTCATCGATAGGCAATGCACCTATCTCGTTGATTCTCACGTTTTTTTGGCCCGAGCTTCCAACTCATTGTGAGGCATACCTACACAAACTTTGTCGGTACTTATTTCATAGATTTGGCACCCCGAATGTTTTGGCGCTACATGTTTTTCGCCTTTGAGTGTTGGCTCTGCTGTACTCGAGTCAAGAAACTACGGACGAGCCACACTCACCCCAGGAGCCGAGGAGCCACAGTGGACCGTGGAGCCAAGTGAACGTGTGGAGCCGAGGCAGCCGACCACGCGCGCCTCTCGTCCTGGCCGTCTGATTAGGAGCCACGCCACGCGTCATGCATCTGGGGAGGGGTCTCATAGCAGACAGAATGGACCCAGAGGACGGAACCGGAAGGATGCAGCGAGATCGATTTGACCACCACCTCCTCTTCCTCCCCGTGCCCTCCTCCTGAATGGCGACATCCTCCTCCTCAAATCTCTCCTCTTTATTTCCTTCTCCTCGTGCGCTCCGTGCTCCCCTCAAATCGCCTCGCCCCGTGCTCCCCGCTAGGGATGAAAACGGTACGGATATTTTTCGACCGTATTCGAGACCGAATCCGTTTAGAGGGGTTTTAATCCGTCCGTATCCGAGTCCGGATATTTAACATCCGATACCGTATTCATATCCGAATATTTAAATCACATATTTATGATGTCGATATCCAATCATATCCTATCTGGCATTTTTTATACTATCCGTATTCGAATCCGAATCCGAACATAAATATGAAAATAAATACAATATCAGTTATATCCGTCCGTATCCGATCCGTTTTCATCCCTACTCCCCGCTCAAAATCCTAGCCCTGCCGCAGCCGCCTTCCATGGCTGCGGATTTCCGCACCCCCGACCGCCTCCTGCCCGCCGCAGCTGAGGAGCCGACGACCCCGCAGGGCCACCCTCCCAATCCGGTGCTAAGCACCCCCGCCGTCCCCGACGCCACCCACGATGGCCTCCGCTTCTGGCAGTACATGCTCGCCGGCTCCGTCGCCGGCGTCGTCGAGCACACGGCGATGTTCCCCGTCGACACCCTCAAGACCCACATGCAGGCCAGCACGCCGCCCTGCCGACCGGCTCTGTCTCTGGGGGCGGCCCTGCGCAACGCCGTGGCCGGCGAGGGCGGCGCCCTCGCCCTCTACCGGGGACTCCCCGCCATGGCGCTCGGTGCGGGCCCCGCCCACGCCATCTACTTCTCCGTCTACGAGTTCGCCAAGTCGGCCCTCACCGACCGCCTCGGCCGCAACAACCCCGCCGCGCACGCCGCCTCCGGGGTCGTCGCGACCGTCGCCAGCGACGCAGTCTTCACGCCTATGGACACCGTCAAGCAGCGGCTGCAGCTCACCAGCAGCCCCTACACGGGCGTAGGGCACTGCATCCGCACCGTGCTGCGCGACGAGGGGCCTGGCGCCTTCTTCGTTTCCTACCGGACAACCGTGGTCATGAACGCACCCTACACTGCTGTCCACTTTGCCACCTACGAGGCGGCCAAGCGGATGCTCGGGGACATGGCCGCCGATGAGGAGTCCCTCGCCGTACACGCCACCGCTGGGTCCGCAGCAGGGGCACTTGCCGCCGCGGTCACCACGCCCCTCGATGTTGTCAAGACGCAGCTACAGTGCCAGGTGAAGATCTAGTGCACTTGATTTGCAATCTGACCAAAGCTCTGATTTTTAATGCTCTGCAACAATATTAGAGCTGATTTGAGTGATTTCTGATGGCTTACCCACCAAAAAGGAGGGATCTCTTATAGGATCTAGTTATCCTATTCATCTCCAAGATTATTGGAAACAATTGTGCAAAGAAGCTAGTAGCCTTTTGTGTTCCTTTGATCTGCTAGTGGTGATCACTGCTCTAAGGATGCCCAGTGGCACTACTGTGGAAGCCTAGTGACATAGTAACAAAACCTATTTTGTGCTGCCGCCACTGAAGAGTGAGATGCAATTCTGAGGACCTGTTTGGAATGCAGGAATTTCACAAGAAAAACGTAGTATTCGGGGAAAAATCCTGTGTTCCAAACGGAGTCTGAGCCACATGTCCATATAAGGACTAGATTCATGTTATGTCAATTTTGGATATAAGAATTAAGAGAAATCAATGTCAAAGCAATAGGTATAATTGTTTGACGCTATAGCACATGCCAATAGCTGACCTAGTGTTCAACAAGGCGCTGTTCCATGCTCGCCTAGGCGTGCCTCCACGCTGGGCGGAGGGGTACCGCCTTGCCTAGGGGGGTAGGTTGTACCTAGGCGGTGGAGGAGGAAGGGACGTCGGGCCGGCAGGGGAGCAGCAGCCTTGGGCGGAGTCGGACGGCGGGCGCGGGCGCGGGCACGGACTGGGAGAGAGATGCAGGAGAGGGAGAGGAACTGGCGGCGGAGGGCGCGGACAGAGATGCTGGAGAGGGAGAGGTACCTGTGGCGGCAGGCGCGGACTGAGAGAGAATTGCGGGAGAGGGAGAGGAACTGGTGGCGGTGGCGGGCGCAGACAGAGATGCGGGCGAGAGAGAGAGATGCGGGAAAGGGAGAGGAACTGGCGGCGGCGGGCGCAGACAGATGTGGGTGATAGAGAGATGCGGGAGAAATGTGGGAGAGTTGGGCCATTAAATGGGCCTTCTCCCCTTTCTCCCTATTCCATGACCACTGATCTACTATTTTTTTCTTTTCTTTTTAAGTATTTATGCATGTATTAGCCACTGCCTAGAAAAATGCCTATGCTCTAGGCGATGAGTCACCGATGCCGCCTAGCGCCTTTTCTAACCTTGAGCTGACCTGCAAATTTGTGCTGAAAATCGAAGTGGAAATTCCTAGAAATCATTAACGACACACATCAGCAACTTTGTAGTTCAAACTTCGGGCCTTCAAATATGTTCTTATAACCTGTCTATCACATATAGAGTTTATACTTAACGTGACGTCAAATTAGAATTCTAGATTGCAGTCTCCACCGATTGCATGTTCTGTCTAGTCTACTCCTTTGTTTGGTTGTCATGTCATTTGCGGTGTGTGTTTGAAGAACTTTAAATGTTATGATTGTCTGGCTATGTTTAAGTTATAAACATTCTT
Source organism: Saccharum hybrid cultivar R570 (assembly GCA_038087645.1). Lineage (NCBI taxonomy): Eukaryota > Viridiplantae > Streptophyta > Magnoliopsida > Poales > Poaceae > Saccharum > Saccharum hybrid cultivar. Next base: position 189,370 of record JAQSUU010000043.1, on the reverse strand, counting down.
GTTAAATGCCACATGTTCTCCTTGACTTATCTGTTTGTCTTTATCTTTTTTCGCTAGCTTCCATGATCTACATTGATTCCGCCAGCTTAAACATGATATAAGAAAAGAGAAACAAATGGATACACATGAAAACAACCTGGGAAGGCTTTTCCTGTAACGTGTAGACCAGTGTGACCTTGCTTGAATATTGTTTTAACTGTTTTCATTTATTCTTGAATTGTATACTGAAATTATAGTATTTCATATTCTATAGGAAGTTATCAAGTGCAAATGCACCATTAAGTGAATCATAAAATCTTTCTTGGTTTGGGTGCAAATCAATAGGAAAGAAGCAGCTGGCTAAATAAATATTTTTCTCACAGATTAAAAATGTTGGCATATGTATTTACCCTCATCTCCTTTCCTTTCGCAGAGGATATCTCTTGGATTTGGTAGTTATAGTTTGCATGCACCCGTGATTAGCTTCCGCATTAGGAGGTAGTGTCCCATGTTTTTGTAGAATTTGTAGAATGCTATTTTTTAAGACAAATTTTAAACCTCTACAAGTTACTTATTTTGGGACGGAGGGGAGTATATTCTGTTTTACTGTGGATGGTTTCTATAAGGTTTGATTTTTTTATCTTTGTGATTGTGAATCTGAATTCTATCAACCTGCTTTCAGTTTCATCAAGATAGTAACACTCATTTTGGTGATCAGGGTGTGTGCGGCTGTGAGCGCTTTTCAAGCAGCTCAATAGGCGATGTGTTTAGAACAATCATAAAGCGAGATGGGTATTCCGGGCTCATGAGGGGATGGAAGCCAAGAATGCTGTTCCATGCACCTGCGGCTGCAATATGTTGGTCTACATACGAGGCCTCAAAGTCATTTTTTGAAAGGTTCAATGAAGAAAGGCGGAAATAGTCTGGGCATTTCTCTAAGCCCCATGTATTTTTCCTGAAGTCAATGTACTTCCATACAGAAGCATACTCGCTCAGCTGACAGAAAGACAAGAAGCTCCAGGATGCATTTGTTGTGATGTTGTGCTCAAGAGCTATCACGGGAAATTGAGATGTGGCACATCAATATCTGTCTAACGAAGATCTGTCTGTACCATGTTTTCTTTCCAGATAATTTGGTGAACTATTTTTTCCAGCCTCGGGGTGAGGAAATAATAGAAGAGAATACTTCTTTTTACATGTGTAGATCAGAATTGCTCAGTGTCAGCAAGCTTATCTGCGTTGTTTGTAGCCCCAGATTTTTTTTTATAATGCAAAGGCTTTGGTTTCGTTGAACATGGTTGGTAATACGTTAAATGTTTATTTCTGTGGGTGGAATGAACAATAACTAATGGTTTAACTCGAGCTTAGGTACCGTTGGGATCCTTGAGGGTTTTTTTTATTAAGAATCAGGATTAAAAAAATCCAATTTATTTTATTGGATTTTGTGTCTGTGTGTTAATAATAGAATCCTAGACTGTTTGAAGAGATTTTGGGCTGAGATTTTTTCTATCCGGTTTCTTAGAATCCCCAAGGATCTTTTTATTGGATTTTGTATCTGCGTGTGTTTGAAGAGATTTTTTCTATCCGGATTCTTATAGAATCCCTAAGGATCTAAACAGGCGCTTAGGGCCTGCTTGGTTTGGGTGTTAAAGTTTAACAAACACGGTAGCGCTTTCGTCTTATTTGACAAAAAGTTTTCAATTTTGGACTAATTAGGCTTAATAGATTCGTCTCGTAAATTACTTATAATCTGTGTCGACATGCATGCAATTAGTCTACATTTAGTACTCCATGCATTTGCCGCAACATTGATGTGATGGGAGTTAAACTTTAACATGTTGTAACCAAACGGGGAAATTTGCTGCTGTGGCGGCGCAGAATCCTGTTTGGATGTGTTTGTTATATTAGAGCTAATTACTAACTTTAATTTTCCGATTCACCCAGAAACGAAGCGGCACCAGTGGTCTAGTGGTAGAATAGTACCCTGCCACGGTACAGACCCGGGTTCGATTCCCGGCTGGTGCATTTCGTTTTTTTTACAAAATAAATGATTTTTTTTTCCTTCTTAGCCAAAACTGTTAGCATCTCCTTCAGTCCACCGCGTCTGGAGCAGCAGCTTCTCAGTGAACCTGTTTCTCGTGTATTCTTTCACATCTAATCCTCGTTCCGATAAACTGCCAGACACTCTTCAGTTAAAAATCTGATAGAAGCTATCCAACAATGTTTTTCTCTCACAATAAATCAGCGAACAGTACTTTCAGCCATAATAAACCAGCGAAACGAACAGACTGTGAGCTCTGCCTGGGCCATTTTGTACTCAAAATCTGACTGACACGAGACATATGTATATGATATATGCAATGAGCACATGTCTTCAGCAGCAAAACGAACCAGGTGTTCAAAAAAAAACTTTCATAAACCAGCGAAACGAACAGGCCTGGACCATTTTGTACTCAAAATCTGACTGACACGAGACATATGTATATGATATATGCAATGAGCACATGTTCTGAATCCTTCCGGGTGTTAATTTCTTTTCACAGCAAAGCACAAACACACACCAGTGCAAGCAAATCTCTCAGCTAGCTAATGACTGTAGAATTTATTGCTGCAAGCAACCATCTCAGCGTGCAGCAAGCAAGACGAAGCCCATCCATCTGAGCCGCGTGCAGCAAGCCAGCAAGCAAGATGAAGCTCGTCCATCCATCTGAGCCGCGATAGCAAAATTCAGCTAGAACTCGTCGACGGTGATGCCGCCCCTGACGACCTCGTAGGCGTCCCGGCTGCGCGACCTCTTGATCCCCGCGGTGAAGTGGACCTTGGCGGCGTCGGCCTTGACGGCGGTGACCCTGGCCCAGACGAGCACCTTGGTCTTGATCCCCTCCACCTCCGTGAGGCGGCCGTCGCCCAGCGTGCCCGACACCGTGGCGTCGAACCGCAGCTCGGAGCCGTCGCGGTACCCGACCTCGCAGGGGGACGGGATGTACACCGTCAGGCGCCGCGTCTCCGGCGCGAACTCGTAGTTGGTCGCCTCGCGCGGGAACAGGCCCACGGGGAGGCCGTGCTCCTTGAGCAGCTCCGCCAGCGGCTTCTGCATCTTGCCTTTCAGCTTGTTCACCAGCCATTTCGCCCCGTCCCCGACGCTGGTCGACAGCGACTGCAGTAGGAAACATCAGCGCGATCAGCAAACAAGAGACAAACAAGAAACAGGACCTTCCCTTTTTCGTTTTTCTCTCTGAAAATCTCTGACAAAAACTCCAGCTTCAATATAATTAAGAGAACAAGATGCCAAGTATACCGATAAACGAATGATGGAAACCAGGGTTGTTAATCCATGGCTGTTCTATAACTAATTTTTATTAAAATCACTAATCGATTTCATCCGTGACTGTGGTAACTTTCAGCTGCTGTATCTATTCGTCAGAGGGCATAATAAGGAGGAACAGAGCTGTGTGTGAGACTTGCTTGAGGGCCGGTTTAGATCCATTTTTTTTTTGCAAAATGGCACGGTAGAAGTTTCGCTGTTATTTAACAATTAGTGTTCAATCATGGTCTAATTAGGCTTAAAAGATTCGTCTCGTCTATTTTCGTCTAAACTGTGTAATTAGTTTTATTTTTTATCTATATTTAATGTTTCATGCATGTGTCTAAAGATTCGATGTGACGAAGAATCTGAATTTCTTTTGTAAAATTTTTAGAAACTAAACAATGCCGCTGAACGACGCTAGGACGAAATGAACAGAAATTTAACCAGGCATGAGCTGCAAGAAAGAGCAGGGGATGGGATAGTTTTGTCTCACGGACTTCGAGGTCGTCGCCGGCCGAGGAGATCTCCTTGTTGGCCCTCTGCCCCAGCCAGTAAGCGCCCACCTTGTTCATGATCTCGTCCATCTCTTGTTCCCTTCCTCTCTCCAAACAGGCGAGCGGCCCCGTCCGGCGATCTCTCTGCTGCTGTCGCTGGTTTACTTCTTTGCTACGCGGTGACGGAGAAGAAAGGAATCGTGGGAGGGTGCGTCCTGGTTCACCAGGTCGCGCGTTGGATGCGACCGGATCAAATCAAAAGCCAGAAGCGGCGAGGAAGATGTGTCCTCCACTGCCGAGCGAAAGCGACGGCTCTTTCCTCTTCGCATGGTTTCCTTGGTCGTCGGCACGGCACGGTTGCGCGTATGGAAAATCCGGCAGCTGACGATGGACATGCGTGTAAGGTGCAACTGCAACTCGACGACATATTGGTCACGTGACGTACTCGCGTGACACGTCTCGCCTCTTGATGACTTCGAGAAACCTCTGCCGTGGCCCGTGATGCCAGTCAAACGAAAGGCCTTTCCGTGATACAATTGGGCCACAATGCTATGGGCCTAAGACGCGCAAGTCTAACACACCTCTCACAAGCCGGGCCACAAAATAGGCTTCTCAAATACTGGCCCGTCTCAAGTTCTGGTATTCCACCCAGCCTGGTCGGCCCACTCCCCGGGGCTAGGGTTTTAACGAAGCGTATAAGAGCTCCTACCCCCGCAGCCACCCACGCCTCCTCCAAACCCTAGCGCCGGCGCCTCCACTTCGCTTCCTCACCCCATCTCCTCCCGCTCAGGTATCCCATCTCCGCCCCCCGAGTCCGCCATCGATCTGGCGCCGCGTTCTCTGATTATTGACTCCCCTTGCGCTGGTTGCTGATCTGTGCTCTGCTGCTTTTCGAATCCCCTCCTTGGGCGCAGGGTCCGGCGGCGAAGGGAAGGCAAGATGTACACCGCGAGGAAGAAGATCCAGAAGGAGAAGGGCCTTGAGCCCTCCGAGTTCGAGGACTCCGTCGCCCAGGTGAGCAGAACGCCAATCCCCCTCCTCTCTCATGTTATTGCGTTTATTTTCTTCGAACTGCTGCTGCTGTGTTTTGGTTGCCCATGTGTCAGGGTTGTGATGTGCTTTCGGCTGGTTTTGTTGTACCTGCAGGCTTTCTTCGACCTGGAGAACGGCAACCAGGAGCTCAAGAGCGACCTCAAGGACCTCTACATCAACAATGCTATGTAAGATTACCGTTTCTTCCTATCTTGTATCGCCTGTTGAGATGCAGTAGCCTGTGGTGTATGGTTGTGACATTTGGTGACGATGCTTGTTGTGACTTTGCAGCCAGATGGATGTTGCCGGGAACAGGAAGGCTGTTGTGATCCACGTCCCGTACCGCCTGCGCAAGGCCTTCAGGAAGATCCACGTCAGGCTCGTCAGGGAGCTTGAGAAGAAATTCAGCGGCAAGGTGAATTTCTCGTTTTGTTTATCTACTGCTGTGCTTAGTTTATATCCTAATTGTAGCCACTGCATAAGCTTGGACGAGGTAATGGATTTAGATGCCGTGTGGGATTTCATACATGTATGCAACTCATGTTGATTATCAGGATTAGGAGATTTATTAGCACCAAAGCTACCATCCTATTGTAATTCTATTACTCTCGCATAAAATTGGTTGTCATGAACAGCTAAGCTGTGGTCACAGCTGATTGTCAATACCGTCGTCTTCATATATGTAGTCCATTCCTTTGGCTCATTTCAATGTTTGAATTACTAGTTCTAGATGAAATGGGAAGAAACTTCTGACCCTCTTTGCCAATTTGTAGTTTTATTACATGTTAGACATGTCTACTTGTACTACACGTACTACCTCTATTTTTTGGTAGTTTTATTACATGTTTTGATAGCACTTGGTACTACCTCTATATGTTTTGTTGTCATAATATGAGTCTGTTTGTTACTATTGTGATTCTTGTACATAGATGATGTTTAGAAACTTTTGGCTAAACAATCTTGTTTGGGCTACAATATTACAGTCAAGTCTGCCAGAATAGTTGATCATGTATTTTACTTGTCACAGGATGTGGTAATTGTTGCCACAAGGAGGATCGTGAGGCCACCCAAGAAGGGTTCAGCTGTTCAGCGCCCTCGCACCAGGACTCTGACTGCTGTTCATGATGGCATCTTGGAGGATGTTGTCTACCCAGCTGAGATTGTGGGGAAGCGTGTCAGATACCGTCTGGATGGTGCCAAGATCATCAAGGTAGATGCTTCCATCTTGCTTTCTTCAGATAATCTACATATCCTATTGAGTAACCAAAGGGTGTCACTGGCATCACTACGGGCAATTGTATTCACTTGTACAAAAACACTTAAAAATTGCATTGCCTTTGTTATCTAGAATCGTTTTGGATACATTTTTTTTTGGTTTGGCTAACATTTTGAAGTAAGTACTGAGCCTTTTCTTGTGATGCCATTCAGATCTTCTTGGACCCAAAGGAGAGGAACAACACCGAATACAAGCTGGAGACCTACACTGCAGTCTACCGCAGGCTGTGTGGGAAAGAAGTGGTCTTTGAGTACCCTATGACCGAAAATGCATAAAGATGATGCCCTGGATATCTCCATTTCATTTCGTTGAATCTGGATGTCTTGTTGGGATCTCAACTAGTTTGCTCCCTGTGTACTTCAAAAACCATAGTTTTGATGCCAAAGTTGTTGCCTAGGAATTCGGTACTCGGGAATTGGCAGTGGACGTGAACAATGTTAAGTTTTGAGCATTTAAATTAAACCTTTGCCCTGTTAACTTGTTACGAGTTGTTATTTAATTGGTTGTCTCTAAATTGTGAATGGCAACTGGAGATTTTTCTGGGATGATGTCCAATTATACCAACATGAATACATCTCTTTTGTTCCGACTCTAGAAGCTCTTATCACCCACAGTAATGAGGCAACTAGAGGGTCTTCAAAGGGCTGTAAAAGATCATGGAACTACGGTAAGAAAGAAGACATTCAAAGGGATGTAAAAGATCATGGAACTACGGTAAGAAAGAAGTCTTCTTAACTGTGTGAACCATGGGAGAGCATTCGCATTGATCCTATCATTGGCAGTGAGGAACCTTAAAAGGCATATTGGCTAAAGGATATGCCAATTTTCATGCAAACGGGACATTTGAGGGTGACGACTGCAAACACCCAGTACTGTTGGGACATCATTATGAAGGCAGCGTAAAAAATATCTCGCATAATGATAATTTGAATTGACCTTTGTGTGTGTGTGTGTGTGTGTGTGTGTGTGTGTGTGTGTTGAAGCACAGACAGCATATGCGTTGAAGCACGAGGCTATGCTTTTGTTCATTATTGGTTGAAGGTGTGACCATAGTTATTAGGATCGGACCGGACATCGAACCGGCGAGGCCGTTGGTTCACTGGTTCACTGGTCCAACCGTTAAGAACCGGTTGAACCGCTGGTTCGATTACTTTAGACCGGACGAATTGAACCGCTCCAAAATATTTCGAACCGGTGCAATATAATGATATATAACACATAAGTACATACATATATTTTTATCACATATACAAAAATAAATACAATCATAATGCGTCATAGCAAGATATGTCTTATAATTTATCACAAATTTTGGTGCTCTAGTTATTTTACAGGATATACAGAAAATACGCTTGAAAAAATAACATATGGGGCACTTGTGATTTACGAATTGGCGCAAAAAGGATCTAAATAGTAATTGAAATATTCACCGTGATTAAAAAATTCTCAAATGTTAAAATAAAGTAAACCATTGCGAAGAGCTTATTGAGATAACCAAAACAGATATATTATTTATCTAATTTAGAGCTCATATAAAAGCTTAATAAATTTCAAAATTAAAAAAGCAGCGCTAACATCAGTTGGCATCTGCCAAAAGTCAACAAGCATGTTGCATGCAACAGCGTGAAACACAAAACACGGAGCCGACAGCTGCCTAGCACCTAGCAGGGCCTGCCTGACGCGGAGGCAACAGCCCAACAGCAGCCCAGCTGACCCACCTGCGGCAGGCGCACGCCACCAGACCCGGCACCAGTAGGAGCACGCGCGCTACAGCTATCAGCGAGCTCCGACCGGGACGGTTCACACGGAACCGGCCGGTTCACCGGTTCCGTAAAAAACCGGCCGGTTCAACCGGTTTTTACTGGTTCGATTACATAGACGGTCTTTTAAGTGAACCGGACCGCTATAGTCTCTGGTTCGGTCTTTTACCGGTCGAACCGTCGGTCCGGTCCGGTCCCAATAACTATGGGTGTGACATTGTCCTAAGTTTATGTCACTAGACAATTACAAGAGACCCCTAGGACAAACATGTAGCTTCCGCAAAACCCATCTTGTGAATTGTGATGGATAAGATGGGGCAAGTGACAAGAGTGGCACTAACCATGCTAACTGCGAAGAAAAGGCCAATTGGTAGAAAGCAGGCGGAGGAGAAAATGAAGAGCGGAGTGGATGATGGACCGTACAAACAGGTCCTTCAAAACCTCATTTTTGGAGAAAGAAAAAATAAAGGAAGAGATGAGATGAGAGGAAGATGATACAAGAGCTCAAGGTATCACTGGAGGAGCGCAAGGTGGAGGCAGATCAAAACAAGGCTCGGAGGTTGATGTGGGAAGAACAAAGGACCATATTCTCTGACATCACCACTCAAGAACCGTATATGGAAGCATATATTGTTGCAATGAAGGCTCATCTTGCAGTTGCAGCTAAGCGGATGGCGTCATTCAACAATTTCGGTGGATCAAAGTGGTGAAATTGGTGAAGGTAGCGAGGCTAGCAGTGGTGATAACAATGGAGAAGGGAAGTGATTCGTTCCTATGCTTCATGTTTGTACTTTAACAAGGGGAACTTAAACTATGTGATGGGACAAACTATGTGATCTATTTTAAATTTAAATTGAAACTTGAATTTCTAGATCTGAGTAGTAGTTATTTGTATAAAATAGTAACATTATTGGAGGAATTTATGTCAAATGAAATAGATAGAATGCGCAAAGATAATGAGAAAAGAGAAACACTAATGCTCCACCGACGTCCGTCCCGCGTCCATCCGAACGGACGCTTCTAGCTGTGCCTGTGGACTAGCCCACAGTCCTCTTCCTCTCACGACATATGCACAATTTCTTAAAAAAAAGAGAGCAGCACTTTTCCCACCCAGCACCGACCGCCTTGGGCGCCTCCATTGCATCGTTCGCCCTTCGCTCGCTTTCTCCGTCGTTGGGGCCGCTCGTCGCAACTAGCAAACCTGCCGATCGACCGGCGTTGCTCGTGCCGTGGAGAGGGAGACTGCAGCCGCCCAACCGTTGCTACCGCCTCCACCACAGGGTCCAGACGCTTGGTCGGCGGCCAGGAAGATCTCCGCCTCCGACATGCCATGGTGCAGCGTTCACCTCCTGCTTACGACCATCGCTAGGAGCACCCCAGGAGAGGGGGGGCATCACTGGCCGAGCTTAGGCCAGGCGCAGCCGCAGCTGGCCGTTGCCAGGCTACGCCACCATCTCGACCGCTGGCTGACCGGAACCGTCCGTTCCGCGCTCTGCTCTGCGTCGCACGGAAGAAGGGTGAAAAACGCATGTTGCAAGCTCACATTTCAAATGTTTTCAAGTGTTTTAAAGATATGTTGCAAGCATTTCATACGGATATTGCAAAAGTAGATCGGGATGTTACATATGTTGCAATGATTGTACACGTATGTTGCAAGAGTTTGTCTCCAATGTTTCATTTGTTTTTCTAGATGTATGTTGCAAGCATGTTTATTTATATGTTGCATATGTTTTCATACATATGTTGAAATTGTTTTATGTGGATGTTGTGTATGTTTGCAATGGTTTTCAAGTATTTTAAGTATTTTTGCAATTGTTTCAAACACATGTTGTTTTATGTGGCCTTTTTTTTACGTTACGAGTGTTGCATCCAAATGTTTTAAAAGTAGAGTATTGCACACGGGATGTGCGTGGGAAGCGAGAGGGGGCGCGAGCGGTCCCGTGCGGGCACGCGGCATTCAGCGGCGCGGGGCCATGCGTGGACGCACGAAAAATAGACTGCAGCCGCGGGCGTCTGGACGCGGGTGTCTATCCGGACATCCGAGCGCTAGCAGCGCTGAGAGAGAAAATATGGAATATGAGTCATGATTTAGAGGCTATTTTTGAGACCATTGCTAGAGCAACTCCAACATACTAGGTAAATGTATCCGTGGAACCATTTATAGCTACTGCGCACCAAAAAGAGTATTTCAACAGCTTGTTTATATTCTTTTTTATTTTTCCCAGCTAGGTATTCCACCATTCTCACTGGCCATATTTCTCTGGCGAGTCCTGCTTGCTATCTGTGTTTTCCAATTTAGCTAGACTATTGTACAACTCTACATTTCGATATGTTTTCTATTTTACATAATGGCTAAATCTCATAATTTAACATCTAATTTTACCGAGTCTGTTCGAGTTGCTCTAAGCGTGCTAACCGCCAATCCGGTATGCCCGGAGGAAGAGAGAAGAAGCGGGGATGGATCAGGGGCAGGCAACGATATTGAATATGGACACAACTTCACCAAACGGATGTGCCTGTTATTCAAATACTGTGAAAACTACACTGTTCATATAATCATTAGACCAGACGAGTTTAAGTGTCAATTTTACATCAAGATCAAAATTCAACCACGAAGGTTAAAAAAAAGTAACAAAAAACGCTAACTCTATGAGTGGAAACTTCGTTCCACAATAATGGCTGTAGGTTCATATTCGTTCCACAATAATAACTCTGTTGTGTAACTTAGTTCCATCAAGAGTTCTTCAGATCCCTGACCTTCAAGCCCCGATGTTCTCAATGCTAGCGCCTTTGTTGATTCTCTTGAGAATACCTGCTATAACCTGGATGCCAGAAAAAAAAAGAGGATAATTCAAGAGAATTACTAGTGATTTCGGTTATTAAGAATCCTTCAAGCTGCTATACTATAACTTGGAAAATTAAATCACTGCTATAACTCGAGAAACATTACTAAACAATAAATAAATCACAAACAGGAAACTAGTCACTTACCTTTCCTGGTCCGAGTTCATAACTTTTCTCAAGCCCCTTGCCCATAAGAGTCTTAACAGTCGTTTCCCATTGCACTGGAGAGGTTACCTGTTGTGCAGGTCGGTCAGAGCCATGCAACCGTCAAAAATCACTTCACCCTAGAAAGTGGCAAGCCTAGTAGCCTGCAGTAAGAATTCAAGTTTTGGTATAGAACTCACCTGCTGCGCTAAAATCTGCTTGATGGTGTCAGGATCTGAGTGGGGCTGCGCATCAACATTGGAGATGACCGGGATTCTAGGTGTTCTAATCTCAGTGGCAGCCAACGCATATTCCAACCTTGAAACAGCTGGTTGCATGAAGCTAGTATGGAAAGCACCAGCAACAGCTAGGCGAACCTGGAAATACAATGGTTAAGCATGAAAATTCGTTTGGTAAGATACTAAGATTGTTGAAACAAAAAGGAGAATGGGAGGCAGAATAACTGAAAACTGTAATATGCTTAACCATATAAAATTATAGATAATACTCCCTCCGTTTCAAATTATAAGTCGCTTTGACTTTTTTGGTTCATCAATTTTGCTATGTATCTAGACATATTATTATATCTAGATGCATAGCAAAATGGATGTACCAAAAAAGTCAAAGCGACTTATAATTTGGAACGGATGGAGTATTTCAATAAATATGATTCAAGCAACACATTTTTTGGAACACTAACCGTCATTCTGGCCTTGAAGGACTTTGCTTTGGCTTCAACTACTTCAATACCTTTTACACCACCAGAAACTGCATAATTCCCCTGCAATGTATTTTTATGTACTTCATTTCATATCAATCAAGAGCCAGCATACGAGGTTACCGACAGCATCAGATAAAACACTTACAGGGCACAGAAAGTTTGCTATCTGAACTCTTTCATTTTCATCTACTTCCTCATTAGCAGCATCACATAGTTCTTGCACCTTTTCTGAATCCAGACCAATCACACTAACCATCGCACTATTGGCAGCATCTGAAGCATCCTACACAGATAATGAACATTAGAAGTCAATCTACAAAATCAAACAAGCAAGCAATCTACTAGCTTTACTGTAGACTACGTCCACCATAGATACTGAACATTAGAATTCAATCTACAAAATCAAACAAATTATCTATTAGTGTTTCTGTAGACAAACCTGCATAGCTTCTCCTCTTAGCTTGACAAGCTTCAGTCCGTCCTCAAAGCTGCATAGTGATATAGGATGTGTTAGTGTGCAACTGTGCATAGTTGATATACTATCAAATCCAAGTTACAGCTGCAAAAATACGCCTATCATGTACGCTTTGTTCATTCCATGATGGACATGGTTTGACATAACAAACAAGTGCTTCTGGAGAACGAATGGAGTACCTAAAAGCACCAGCAAATGCAAGAGCAGTATATTCTCCCAAACTGAGACCACATGTAACATCTACAGAGTTAATCACATCTTGGCCTCCATCGCGTGCACGTAGTACCTCTACTGCTGCAAGGCTGGTAACATATATAGCCGGCTGCAAAAAGAACTATTCAGCAGGCAGAACATAGCACTTAATTGACAAGACTGCAAAAATACTGCAATTCAAAGGAATAATCCTATGCAGTCTTAGAGCATGTACAATGGAGGTGCTTAGAGGAGATGCTTTTAAAAAAAAATCTTCACCAACCATAGCACCCGATGCTTGTAAGGTTGATAAGATGCTTAAGTTAGCACCAATGCTTAATGTGTGTTAAGGAGGAGGTTAAACCTACCTAAGCATCTGTTTGCATTTTAGGAACACGCAAATGCTCAGTGGTATGACAACATTCTCTCTTCTTAAGCACATATGTCTTAACATCTTGCATTGTACGTGCCCTTACTCATACAAATATGCAATATATCTTATTTAAAACAAAACTAACAAATTAATTTCTGGGGATCCTGAGTTCCTGACCACAATTGCAAGCTTCAAAATGCAAGTATTGGTAACCAAACAAGAGGAGGGCATTGCTTAAGAGCTGCACAATAGAGCATCTCCAATAGTTCCTAAAAAACAATTGGTAAATCAATGAGTTTTCCAAGTTGCTAAAAAGAAGTAGGGAGCATATTTGTTGCCTTTCTCCAACCATTTCCAATATCTCACTCCTAAAGGCAGAAGGTAATTTTGCTCAGGAATCCCGGATTATTTCCAAATCACCCTAGCCACTTTTTATACTTTCTCTCTCTAGTAAATTTGCATTAGGAAACCTGTTCTTTCTCCTTTTCCTTCCCACATCCTTCCACCTCCAGACTGGCCGATGGATATGCAAGTGTATATTTCCGCATGGATTTGGAGTTGAGATAAGGAGTTGTTGGAGAGAGGGTTTTTTCAATCTTGCCAAAAAAATCAAGATTGGGAGTGCGTATTGGAAACTCTTGGAGATGCTCTCAGAATCTGGGATTTCCAAGCCAAGCATATAAACTGCAAACTACATCATATAGACCAGGAAACTTAATTTGGTAGGACACATTTAGCAGGAGCAAATAAGTTGCATGGAAAAGAAACTGAATTAACTATGCCTGGCAGCACTGGTGCAAATTACTTGGGACTCTGAAATCCACATACCTGACTGATCACTGTTGAGTCAAGCTTTTCTTTTGGCCCATTGGTGCAAAGATCCAGCAAATCATATCTATATTAACCAGTAGAAAGGAACAAGTTAGCATAAGCACTATAATTATTTTCCTTGGAAGGTGAGCGGCTGAGCGTCCGTGGATTATAAATAAGTACTGCAAGCATAGGAGAGAGAAAACGCGTAGTAGATACTATCAGAGGTTTGGAGATACCCAAGGATTTCATTTGCCTGGTTGAACAATTTGGTAGCTGCTGGAACACTCTGAGCTTCTACCCCCATTCCAACGGTTTGGGCACCCTGAAATCAAAGCATCCAGCAATAAATGGACAGGGGAATAGGAGATAGGCATAATGATGTCGGCATGACTCAAAGGTACTATTTATTTTTTGGAGAACGGTGGAGGTATTTATTCATAGTATAACTTAGAATTATGCAATTACAGCAGCACTAAAGCACCAAACTTTAAATCAACAGAAACTTCTGTGGCCAAATTTTGATGTATGTTTACTGAAACGTGCAAAAAGATGACCATTCATTGCCAGGCTTCAATTCCGAAGTTAAGACATACTACTTGCATAAACCATCGTATAGTGATGACCATTCACAGAATTTACACATGTGGGTAATCCACACGCGCGTGCACACGGCCCACAACTTGCAAAAAGAGGGCCTCACCCTCACCGTACCTGGCCGGGGAAGAGGAAAGCGGTGGTGGGCTTATAGTCGGCGAAGAGCGCGTCGGCGCCAACTGCAACCTCGGAGCCGAGGGACACCCTGGCCGACGAATACTTAGATCTGGACGACAGCGCCACCCTCGCGGTCGCCGGCGCGGCAGCCCGGGCCCGGCCGCCCGCGAGCGGGGCCGGCGCGGAGGGCCTGAGGATGGCGAGCGTGGAGGCCATTGGGGAGCCCGGAGCTAGGCGGAGGCGGCGAGGCGGGAGGCGCGGCAGCGGTAGGCGCGAGGGGGCGAAGAGCATGCGAGTGCCAAGCTTTTGTAACTGTATACAGGTGGGGGAAGATGGCTGGGGCTGTCCAGTAGGCTGGCAGTGTGGGGGGCAGGCGGAGCTCACGAGGACGACGGCGGTGTGCTGGGACGAGTTGCGCGAGGCAGGCCGAGAAAACGGGCTAGCAGGTTTTGGGACGGCCAGGCAAGACGGGTTACTGGGCTGCGGTGCTCGATGCTTGGTGGGCTGAAATCTTTCTCTCGCTCTGGACTTGAGGTGCTCCTGGGCTTTCTAAGGCTTGCATTTTCGTCGGGCTTAGGTACTTAGTGGGCTCGTTTGTTGGGTCATAGACGGCCGTTTCTTTAAGCTTTAACTGGGCTTATAGCCGTAAATGATATCGCCTTATACGAATCACGCACCAAACCGAGGCCAGGGAACGTGGCCACGTCGCCCGCCGTTTTCGGCCATCGGATCGGCCGGATGGATGGCCCAAATCGGGCGTTTCCCGGTCATTTTGTAAAAAAGTCCTTGAACTTTACCGAAATCAATCTGCAGTCCACAGCCTCTCACATAGAATCTTCCATAATACCCCTCAAACTTTTTCAAAATCAACCCGCAGTAAAGGCCGGCCTCACTCCCTAGTCGGGCCTGCTTTCCACTCGAAATGGGCCTTTGTGGGCCGAATTCAGCCCAAAGCCATTTTCCCATTTTTCCATACAATTTCTTATTTACCTAAATCGACTGATTTTTTTGTAAAAACCAAACCAAATCAAATAAAAATAAAAAATATGTCAAATCAAGTTTGTTAAACTCTACACAACTACCACTGCACTGTAAACACAAAACATCACATATTTTAGTCAGATTTAATTGCTAAAGCTGTAGATCTATATTTCTCTAGAGTTTTTTTTTACAAACAATTAATAGAGTTAGTTCCTTTATTCAAATTTCTACAAATTTCATGAACCAAGGCCAAATTCTCCTCCTTTCACAGTTACAGTAAACTTTCTGCTACTTATACTCCTCACTCGTTACTAAATAATTTAATCCCTTCTTTCTCAAACGAAAATATAACAAAAAATATATACATATGAAACAAATCCAATTCACAAAAAATAATTATTTGCGGTGAAAAATATCATGAGTCCTACTGGCCACAAGCGGCAACGCCGCGATCTTTTCTAGTGTGTAACGATCTGGGGTCCATTCTGCATTGTAGGACACTATAATGGTAATGCTGCCGTTAAGACGTGCGTGAGGCCGAACACCTCGCTCCACTCAGTGCCGTATGCGTCTCTCGTCTAAAAAATAATAAATCCCCACGGAAGCTCGTCTGCCCCATTTCGCGCTTGTTCATCGCGGCTTCACGGCGCCATGCAGTAGTCTGACTGTCCCAATCCGCCACGCTTCTGCCTCCATCCCGTGTTGCCGCCCGTCATCCCCCGCGTCGCCCCCCATGCCCGCGGCACCTCCGTCTCCTGCGGAGAGGAGGAATCCGCATGAGGTACGCTACCAACCGCCCCACCGACTGCAGGCGCTGCCAGACCTGGTCCTTGGCGCCTCACCCTCCGCCTCAAAGCTCCATGTGTGTGCTCGGTGAGTGCAGCGAAGCCTCAGTCCCCCACCGCGCCACCGTGCTCCGTCTTTCGCCGCACCCAGGCCAAGCGGCCAAGGGAGGGGGGCGTCGTTGGCCAGGCCCAGGCCAGGCGTAGGCGCAACTGGCCGCTGCCAAGCCGCGCCAATGTCCCCCACTCTGCATCGTACAGAAGAAGGGTGAAAAATGCATGTTGCTATCAAAAAAAAAAGAAAAACACATATTGCAAACGTCTATTTCAAATGCTTTATAGGTATGTTGCAAGCTCATGTTCTCAATGTTTCATCTTTCTTTTTGCGACTTATGTTACAAGTGTTTATCTGGATGTTGCATATGTTTCCACACAAATGATGCAAATATTTTATCTGGATGTTGCGTATGTTTACAATGGTTACATGTGTTTTTGCAAGTGTTTCAGACGCATGTTTCATTTGTTTTTAGTCGTATATTACAATTGTTGCATCTGAATGTTTCAAAACTAGATCCAGCATTGCATCTCCATCCTCGTCTTTCTGATGTCTCGCCTCGGTGTTAGGCGTGAAAAGGCGGAGGCAGTCCCCACTGGTGCTGGCGGGCGCAACAGGCTAGATGTGGGCGGGCAGACGTGGGACGAAAGGAAGTGAGGTGCAGTGGCGCTCCCATCGGCCACCAACAACCGCGCCCCCATTTGCCAATTGCCATTGCCACTTGCCAGCACGGATCAATGGGATCACAGACGCGACCGGCGGTGCGTGGGCCGGTGGGCGCGACGAAGACGACGACGAAAGCGGAAAAGGCATAAGCGAAGCGACGTACGCTTTGGAATATACGGTGCGTAGCAAAATAGAAACGGCAGCAGCCCAAGTTGCAGTTGCACTTGCACACCGCGCGCTGCTTTTGCCGTGAAGTGCGTGCATGTGTAAATTGTGTGGCTCCTGCCTGCCCTGGCCGTGTTTCTTGTTTCTTCTCTAGGTGTCCAAGCCACCCGTCCCGTTCCCGTCCCTGTGCTAGCACAAGGCAAGTTGCAGCATGTTGATGATATCATCACTTCAATTTTTCCCCGGTTGAAGTTTTTCATTTATTTACTTCAATAATAAAAGAACAGTTAGAAATGAAAGCAAGCAACGTTTTCCAAAGCAGCGTGCAACCGTGCAAGTTCCTATCCTATCACTTGACCTTTGCCAAGTGCTTTTGTATCTTCTCACTGAGAAAAAGGTTCAAGATCAACATGTTAGGCCTACACGTCACTTTGTTTTGCGAGGGGAAAAAGGTTCCACAATTCATGCAGAAACGACATTATACGTACCTGTAATCCTTTGGTTGTTCTAAGGTGCTCTCTACACGGCCTGTGAGATATCAATGGCATGTGTGGTGTCTTTATCAATATTGAGACAAGAATACAAAGTACAGAAGGCTCGAGATGCATGTGTGACAAGCGTGACCAGCAGCCAAATAGGTACTTATAGCACTGTTATTACTTGTCACCCAAACAAAGCTCATGAGGAATACATATATTAAATATATATTTCCAAAAAAATCAAATTTTTTGTGGACAAAGGACAATTTAAAATACAACCCATTTTAGCTTGTAGCACCAAAAAAGGGATTAAAACTAAAGACAATATAATTGTTAGCACAAAAGTTGATAGCGAAACACAAAAGTGAATCTCCTGCGAAACCAGTCTAAATGTCGCTTCAATCTAGTAGCGCAACACGTTTGGAATTGATTCTTGTGTTCCAGGCTAGAAAACGGAAACATTTCGGCATGCCAAACACACAAGCCTTGGGTACACTAGAAAACAAATCACCATGGCCCCAAATAAGATCAAATGGTGCTTAGCAGACTACAACTATTAGTTTTGACCTCTAAAATAAGACTTCACCGTCCATCTTAATTGCTGATCGTCAGCATTACTTAAATCGATCAAAAACATCGTGGGAAATTATAACAGCGAGATATAACAATTCCAGGACAGGTCTTGCCATCCATGATCATAGAATCGTATAGACGACAGTCACCCTCAACCTTTTGGATTCGAAATAGATTTCGAAACAAATAGTACCTCCTCATCCCAAATTATATGACATTTTGGCATTTCTAGATTCATAACTCTTATTATGTATGTAGACATAATATGTATCTAGGTGTGTAGCGAAAGTTATAAATCTACAAAATCCAAAGTGCCTTATAATTTGTAATGGAGGAAGTAGTAACGTAGTCTAGCTACATGCAATGACGCCTTTTTATCTTCTTGCATTGTCCATATTTAAATTTCTCGGGGCACTTTTCCCTGCATAACTTGCACTAGTACAGAGACGGGCTTTACTCCCGGTGGGGAACCCCCTCTAGTCCCGGTTCCCCACCCGGGAGCAAGCATCCGGGACTAAAGGGGGGTCCTTTAGTCCCGGGTGAGGAACCGGGACTAAAGGAGGACCTTTAGTCCCGGTGGGTAACACCAACCGGGACTAAAGGTGCCTCCTGACATGCCACGATGGCCAGCACCTTTAGTCCCGGTTGGTAATACGAACCGGGACTAAAGGTTTTTTTTTTCTTTTCTTTTCATTTTTTTGTTTTCTTTTCAAAATAGGTTTTCGAAGTCGTATTGTACGCTGCTAATTATACATTTATACGCGCATATAGTATGTTTCGGTTCAAGCACAATGAACGTATTAAATCACACAATTCAAGCATAGAAATATATATATATATATATATATATATATATATATATATATATATATATATATATATATATATATATATATATATATATATATATATATATATATATATATATGCATGCATCATATATATATTTACATGCATGCATGCATATGTGTATTTTACATTATATTATTTCATGTGCATATATTACAAAAGATTGCATTATAGTTGTTGTGACATAACGAGTTTCTTCTCATCCTCTAGCTTGGCTTCAATGGCAGTGTTGGGTCGAAGTAGAACTCGCCCTTGGAATCGATGACCTGCTCATTAAAAAATCCGGCTATAGACTCTTGAATTGCTTTGATTTGGTCTTGCCGTATGACCTTTTCCTCCAACCATCGAGTCTACAGGTTTGAATTAAAGGAAAATAAATTAATATATGTACATATATATATAAAGACATAGTAACACAATCAATAATAATAATTAAATGAATATATAGTGTATTTTTAACGTACTTTGAGTCTCTCTGTAGGAGTTCTTTGGGAGACCACCTTGATAAACTTGCAAACATAGTAACCACAGTAGTTGTTCCCCTGTTCCTGCCTCAGACACCACTTTACGAGAAAAAGATTTGTCATCCAATCTGGTGATCCGGTGAAAGCTATATGTTTAATTAATAAAGATGATGCGATTCAGGGGACTTACTTTCAATGGGATTACATTCAGTGGCGCTTTGCATTTTTCCATGTGTTGCTTCTCAATAAAGGTTTTCCAAACACTGCCCAATAAAAAATTTGCCACATCATTAGATATAGTTAATCATCATGTTTGTGTGTATATATAGTTGCTAGAGATCCCGAAATTACCTCTGGATAATATCTATCATATCTTGGTAGTCTTGTTGTGGTTTTCTCATCGAGTCATAGATTATCAAGTGACTTTTCACCAGATCGATGTCCATCAATATCCAGTGATTGCTGCATATGTTTATAGGATATAACGCATAACACTCATTAATTAACTAGAATCAACATATGAGCCATTAAGGCTATGATCGACATGATTAACACTCACTTGAAGTTATAGGGAAAGAGTATATCCTTCTTGTGGCGTTGGTTCACTAAGAAGTTCATGAGGTTACTCTCTGACTCAGACTTCCAATTAGTCATTGGAGTAATTGGGTCTTTGAATACTATATGGGGATCAACAAAACCAATTTCATTGCATCCTTCCTTTCTGAGCTCTGTCATTGTAAATCTGCATATATATAGTACTTGTTAGGATAATTTATATGCATATACACACATATGATGAGTTTAATAATAGATCGAAAGAATTATTACTTACAGGCAATAGCAGCTAATGATAACTTTGTCCAGAGAGGTCAGGTGGCATAGTTGATGAAATTCTGCAAAGTCAACATACATAACATCATCGCCACGAAACCAATGTTCGTCTCTAATTCTGACACCAACGCAGAAGTCTCCACTGGTAGACGCCTGCATATACCACTTGTTTAGCAGGTACATTTGCGTCCCCAGATCAGATAAGGCTTGAGGGTTGTATAGACTCTGGCCTAGTACAAATTTTTTCTTCCAAATATCAACCTCCGCCGCACTCTCAATGTTTCCATCACCAAACATCTGGTAAAGGTCGAGACCAGTCTCATCAAGAAATTCACCAAGGTGATCCAAATCGACATCCGGAGGTATGTTTGCCTGATGCATTAATCCTAAATTCGAACCATATTCATTACCAACAACTAGCGGGGGAATTGATTGGTGCGCTTGTTGTCCGAGTTGGGCAACTCCTTTCCCTGCCCGCTTCTTTTTCTGTGCCGCCTCAATTGACTTGGTGAGAGTGCGGTCATAGTCTGATAACGTTGATTTGGACGGCTTACGAGATTCCCGCTGTTGATGCTGGTAAGAAGTCACCTTTTTTCTTAAAATATCCGGAGCTACGAAGAAGTACGGTTTCTCTGGGTTTCTCCTTGCTTCTTGATTCATTTTAAGTTTGTCATAGAATCTAGACATGTCTTTTTTATATGCATCAGTTCCTTCTTCCTTCTCTTCAGATATTATTTTGGGAATAGCCCTTGGTTTCACGGTGGCTTTCTTTGCAGGCGGGGACTGGTTCTTCGTTTGAGGGGCTGGCCTCTTGCTAGGCTTCTTGGTAGGCGGGGGCGGGGGAGGCGTTGGAGACCTCCTTGGAGGTGTTGGCAGCGGCGTTGGAGACCTCCTTGGAGGTGGCGGCTGCGGCGTTGGAGACCTCCTTGTAGAGGGTGTGGATGCAGCCTCGTCTTCCAACATAATGTCATCGTACAGAGCACTATGATGATCTGGCGATTGAACAATTGGATTTAGGTTGGGGGAGGATCTGCTACAAAAAAAGGAATGACATATTATTATGAGCAGATTGTTAATTATTTAAGCCAATACAAATTAATGATGTAGTGTTTTCATCCGCACGTACCTATGGTGAGGTAGTTCAGGAGGAGGTGGAGCCGACATCCCTGGAATGATGATGTAGCGCTTGCGCCATAGAATGAATGTCTTCTCCGCTTCTCCTAGAGTCTTCTCACCATCACCTCCAGGAATATCAAGAGGCAAATCACTAAAACCTTTTTCAGCTTTATCTACCGAGATGGTGGCATATCCTTCTTGGATTATATTCCCATGAATCCTTGGTGTCTTGGTTCGGTCGATAGGATTAACAAGACCGATAGCCACCTTGATTGTGGAATTCTCCTTCGGAATGTGTAGCTCACACGTTGTACAAGGTTCAGTGACGTCATCCACAGGGAAGTGCAGTCCTGTGTCCCCTTGATTTGGTATCTCCGTGGAAGCGCAGCTGCTTTTCAACTGAACAGATTGGCTAATGTTGATTCCTGGCTCTGATGCCTGCTTGCTTGCACTCACTGCTATTTGCACTTGCCTTTTGATTTCCTCCTGCATTCTCGCTTCAAGGTTTTTTTCCCGCTCCTGTGCTTCACGCACCGCTTCCTCCAACCTCTGGAGCCGTTGTGCCTCTTCTTCCTTCTTTCTCTGGCGACTTCTGTAGGAAGGTCTGTCCTGAGGGAATCCATGCTCCCACGAGACACTTCCTTTGCCTCTAGTTCGGCCACCATGTTCAATAGTCCCGATGGCGTATGTCAGCTCATCCTTATCTCTGTTGGGCCTGAACGCACCACTAGCAGTAGCTCTCTGAGCATAAAACAATCTTTCTGCTGCTTCTTGCAGTCTTGCGCCATAAACGCACTTCCCTGTCTCCTGGTCTAGTGTTCCCCCATGAGCGAAAAACCAATTCTTTGCACGTTCTCCCCACTCGAGTGATTCTGGTCTGATACCCTTGGCAAGAAGGTCTGCTTCCATTTTGTTCCACTTCTTAATGGCAGTCGGGTAGCCACCTGATCCCAAGGTATGGTGGTATTTCTTCTGTTGGGCATTACGTTGGTTCTTTATCACTCGACTCACACCCTCTTTCGAAGTCTTGTACTGTACAAACTCATCCCAATAGGGCCTCTGCTTTGAGATCGGGCCTGGGACAGTAAAATCTGGTGCTATGTTCTTCTTGACATACGTCGTGTATAGGTGTTTCTTCCAAGTCTGAAACTGGGTGGCCATCTTCTTCATTGCCCAATCCCTAACTCGCTCCTTCAATTCATCACCATCTATTATATCATCATAATCATCTGTTTGGAGCGTGAAATGTACCAAGACATCATTCCAAATTAACGCCTTGTCACGATCGGAGACAAAACTGATATGAGGAGCATTGGTCTTCTTCTTCCATTCACGGGTACTAATCGGGAGCCGGTCCCGTACAAGGTAACCACAGTGGTGCACAAATTTCATTTTATTCGGCCCCCCCGGTTCTCCTGTATCCACATTGAACTCTGAGATGATGAAGCGACCCTCCAATGGCTTTTTGGGACCTCGAACATTTGTACTCTTCGTTGTAGTTGTTGATGTCGATCCAGAGGGCTACAAAACATAAACATTATTTTTAATGTCATGAGCACACATAAGACATATGATAATATATATATATAGCTAATAATAAAAAATATATACTTGGCCAATATGTTGTTGCTCATTTTGTTCAAGAGCTAAGTACTGACTCCCGTCATCTACATCCTCTTGCACGTTATTTTTAGCACCATCATCGCCGGCAACTTAAGTGCCAGTGTTGATCAAATTCATCATCAACTCCTCCTCATCCATATTTCTCGGGTCGGCCATCTAGCTTCAAAAAACAAAACCAATATATAGTACGTCAACCATGTAGTCATTCATCATATGAGAAAAGTCTATGTTAATAATATAAGTATAAGTCATTATGAAATGTAAGTATATGTGTCTTATTGCTCATATAGCCATTACTATTTCTGAAATGATAAGAATTATTTTCTTCTTCTACAGGCGATCTCTGATGCTATGATATAAAGTTTGAAGATAGTCTTCCCGGAAAAAAATATGTAATGCTCATATTACTTTAGCAACATTAATATATTATATCTGTATATTCAAAGTTCACAAATGAAGAAACATGTGATATTTTTGATAAACTAAAAAACGCTTAGTTTACAAACTGGGTATCAAAATTGAGTTCCTATTTGACCATTATATATCCTACAACAAATCCTTCAAAAAAAACCCTACATGAATATATTTGGATAAAATTTCGTTAACAAACATTGATCTATGTCCTCGGTGGAGGGCCTCGGGCGCGGAGGAGGGCGCGGTGGAGGGCCTCGGGCGCGGAGGAGGGCGAGGGCGCGGTGGAGGGCCTCGGGCGCGGAGGAGGGCGCGGTGGAGAGCCACGGGCGCGGAGGAGGGGCACGGGCGCGCGCGGTGGAGGCCGCACGAGGAAGAAGACGGCGGCGCCGGTGTCACGGAAGACGAACGGACGCGGTGCGAGGAGAAGAGGGCGGCGGTGTTCGACGAGGAAGAAGACGAGCGGATCGATCTGCCAGGCGCCGGAGGTTATATAGCAGAGGAGAATTACTCCCGGTTCCAGCCACCAACCGGGAGTAAAAACCCTTTACTCCCGGTGCGTGTTACCAACCGGGAGTAAAGGTATACCTTTACTCCCGGTTGGTAACACGCACCGGGAGTAAAGGCTTTTTTTTGGCGGGCCACGAAACTGCAGCCCACCTTTACTCCCGGGTGGGCTTCCCACCCGGGAGTAAAGGTGGCCTGCAGTTTCGTTTCCCGCCTGTTTTAAGGAATAGTCTTGTTAAATACAATAGAAATGCAATAGTTTTTATTAAATACATAGTAAATTAAATAAAAGGCATAAAATTATTTTGTTAAAAATATGAATTTTATTTTTGTTTATTGCACATAGGAAAAATCGATAACCTAACTTTTTTATTTTTTGTTAGAATTATGAAACATAATGTAACTAATATTTATTATTTCGTTAATGCAAAATGTATTGTTTAATTAAAATTATTAAAATTATTGGTTTTGGACAGGAAATTTGTTTTCACATCATTTTAACGTTAATATTTTAATATTTCATCACTCAGTAACCAAATCAAACATTGATTTAATTTGAAACATGACATAATAAACATCTGAATTCACAATTATTACATAATATCTCAAACACACACTATATTAAATCACTATATCATCAAGTGGGCACAGCAGTGAACTTCTTCTTTACGTATGTCCCTTGGTTATGATCGCTTCGTAACCATGGAGTGTCCTCATCATTTACCAAGATGCTAGGGTCTTTGTTCACTTTGAAGGGCGGAATTCGGTCATCCTTTTCATATTCTTCTGACATGTCCGACTTGTCCTCAATTCCCACGATGACTCTTTTCCCTGAAAGAACTATGTGGCGCTTTGGCTCTTTGGTTGAGTCATTATCGTTTTTCCCTCTTTTTGGTTTGGTAGACATATCATTGATATAGAACACCTGATTCACATCCTTGGCAAGGACGAATGGTTCGTCTTTGTACCCAATATTACTAAGGTCTACTGTTGTCATTCCATACTCGTTGTCTACTGTTACCCCGCCTCCGGTCACCTTGACCCATTGGCACTTGAACAATGGGATCTTCAAAGTAGGTGCATATTCTAGTTCCCATATTTCATCTATGCGTCCATAATATGTCTGCTTATTCCCATTCGGGTCTGTGGCATCTATGCGGACACCACTGTTTTGGTTGGTACTCCTTTTATCTTGGGCTACTGTGTAGAATATGTTCCCATTTATCTCGTACCCTTTGTATGTGACGATATGCCATGATGGTTGCATAGCCAATAAATACAGTTGCTCATGGATGCTCTCATCACCTTGACATTTTTTTCGCAACCAACCGCCGAAAGTTTCCATGTGCTTATGCGTAATCCAAGCTTCAGTCTTCCCTGGAAACTCGGATCGTAAGAGATCCTTGTGTGTCTCAATATACGGATCTACCAAAGAGGAGTTCTGTAGAACTGTGTAGTGCGCTTTATTGAAATAATCATCATCCATACCAATATATGTTTTCCTCCCTAGTGTCCCCTTTCCGCTTAGTCTCCCCTCATGTCTCGATTCAGGAACACCAATCGAGTCAAGGTCGGGAATAAAGTCAACACAGAACTCAATGACCTCTTCTGTTCTATAGCCCTTGGCGATGCTTCCTTCTGGGCGAGCACGGTTGTGAACATATTTCTTCAGGACTCCCATGAATCTCTCTAAGGGGAACATGTTGTGTAGGAACACAGGACCGAGAGTGAAAATCTCCTTGACTAGGTGAACTAGGAGGTGTGTCATAATATCAAAGAAGGAAGGAGGGAACACTAACTCAAAGCTGACGAGACATTGAACCACATCATTCTGTAGTTTAGCTAGATCAGTTGGATCAATTGCCTTCTGAGAAATTGCATTGAGGAATGCACATAGCTTTACGGTGGCTAGACGTACATTTGGAGGTAGAATTCCTCTTAATGCAACTGGAAGTAATTGCGTCATGAGAACGTGACAGTCATGGGACTTTAAGTTACAGAATTTCTTCTCTGGCACATTTATAATACCCTTTATATTCGAGGAGAATCCAGATGGTACCTTGATGTTGTTTAAGCATTCAAACATGATTTCCTTCTCCTCTTTGCTTAGAGTGTAGCTAGCAGGACGTAAGTAATGGCGTCCATCATCTGTCTTCTCTGGATGCAGGTTGTCTCTTTCTCTCAAACAACGTAGGTCCTGTCGTGCTTCAAATGTGTCCTTAGGCTTTCCATACACACCCATAAAGCCTAGCAGGTTCACACAAAGATTCTTCGTTAGGTGCATCACGTCGATCGAGCTACGGACCTCCAGGACTTGCCAATAGGGTAGGTCCCAAAATATGGACTTTTTCTTCCACATGGGTGCGTGACCGTTAGCGTCTTTCGGAATAGGTTGGCTTCCATGTCCTTTTCCAAAGACGACTTTCACATCATTGACCATATCGAGTACATCCTCACCGGTTCGGTTGCGAGGCTTGGTCAGGTGGTCTGCTTTCCCTTTAAAATGCTTACCTTTCTTTCTTACGGGGTGATTTGCAGGAAGAAATCGACGATGGCCAAGGTACACGACCTTTCGACATTTTTTCAAGAATACACCTCTAATATCACCGAAGCAGTGTGTGCATGCATTATATCCCTTGTTTGACTGTCCTGAAAGATTACTTAGAGCAGGCCAATCATTGATTGTTACGAACAACAATGCTCGCAGATCAAAGTGTTCCTGTTTGTACTCATCCCACACACGTACACCTTCTTTATTCCACAAAATGAGAAGTTCATCAATAAGTGGTCTCAGGTACACATCGATGTCATTGCCAGGTTGCTTCGGGCCTTGGATGAGCACAGGCATCATAATGAACTTCCGCTTTATGCATAACCAAGGAGGAATGTTGTAGATACTTAGAGTAACAGGCCAAGTGCTATGACTACTGTTCTGCTCTCCAAAAGGATTGATACCATCTGTACTTAAAGCAAACCTTAAGTTTCTTGCGTCATTTGCAAACTCCGGGAATTCTCTGTCGATTGCTCTCCACTGGGACCCATCAGCAGGGTGTCTCAACATATTGTCTACCTTACGGTCTTCTTTGTGCCATCGTAACAATTTTGCATGTTCTTTGTTTCTGAACAGACGTTTCAAGCGTGGTATTATAGGAGCATACCACATAACCTTGGCAGGGATTTTCTTACGTGGACGTTCGCCCTCAACATCACCAGGGTCATCTCGCCTGATCTTATACCGCGACGCATGGCATACCGGGCATGCATCTAATTTCTCGTACTCTTTGCCATGGTATAGGATGCAGTCATTAGGACATGCATGTATCTTCTCTATTTCTAGCCCCATAGGACAGATAACTTGTTTTGCTTCGTAGGTAGTGGCGGGCAATTCATTGTACTTCGGAAGCATCTTCTTTTGGATTTTTAGTAACTCTCCAAATCCCTTGTCAGATACACCATTCTTTGCCTTCCATTGCAGCAATTCTAGTGTGGTTCCCAACTTTTTCTGCCCTGCATCACAAGTTGGGTACAACAATTTCTTGTGATCTTCTAGCATCCGCTCGAACTTGATCTTCTCTTTTTCACTTTCACATTCTCTTTGTGCATCACGAATGACCTGACAAAGATCATCAGCCGGCTCATCTTCTACGGCTACCTCTTCTTCAGCTTCTCCCATTGCAGTATCATTGAGGCACGCACCATCAGGAATAATATCATTGTCGTCCCATTTTTCTTCTTCATCTTCTTCCATTACAACACCGGTTTCTCCGTGCTTTGTCCAACAAATATAGTTTGGCATGAAACCCGACTTGAACAAGTGTGAATGAAGAGTCCTTGAGCAAGGATATTCCACTGTATTCTTACATATGGCACATGGGCAGCACATGAAACCGTCGCGTTTGTTTGTCTCGGCCGCACGTAATAAAGAATGCACGCCGTCAATGAACTCTTGTGAGCGGCGATCAGCATTATACATCCAATGACGGCTCATCTGCATTACATGACATAAATATCATATTAAAACCTAGATCATAATTAATTATTTATACAACATGCGTGCCACCACAAAAGATACAAATTTATGAAAGCATCGCTACAATGTAGACAATCTCAACTACCACTAAAAGAACTAAAGCTAAAATACATTTCAGGAGCACAAGGATTTCGCGACCAATCTCAACTAAAACAGACAGATCCCCCGATTGTGCAACATCTTTGGGCTTCTTCGGCTGGATCACTGCCTCATTAGCCGCCGTATCTGCCTGTTGTGCAAGATATTTTTGCACGAGTTCAACATACTCTTCCTCCCAGTAGAAGCCTGAACATCGTCCACTGCCATCCCACTGAAATTAAAACAAAAAATTAGAACTTTAATCACAACCATCATGAAAATAGGTATAAACTAACCATAATCATTAAATACGATAAAATAACTCACATTGCGATCCGGACACTTGTAGAAGATACGATCCTTGTTGGGACCCTCCTTCTTCACTCGGTACTCCATCACAATCTTCGTCTCATCATGACACTTGCCACATGGAATGAGAGGAAGGCCCGGCCTAAGTCGCTTTGAAAACCCATGAGAGGCCGAGGACCCGGAAGCAGTTGCCATCTACTCTCTATACTCATTTTTAATACACTATAAATTTCTTCTTTTATAAACAAATAAAATTAACAAACTATAAAATTATCTACATCTCTAAACAATGATATTTTTAACCTTCTTTCATGTAAATATGCAAGCTTAAAGTGATTTTGAGCTCAAATTGCTTACAAATGAAAAAAAAACCACAATAAAGAACCATAAATATATATAGTGAATAAAATGGCATAAGAAAATGGTAAAAAATGAGAGTATGAGATTGGTAACCTTTACAACTGAAGAATCGACGGAGGAATCGAAGAATGGATGGAGGAACAATGGAGGGAGGGAGGAAGCAAGAACACCAGTGAGCTTCAAAATGTGCTGAGCTCGGGCTCGGGGAGGAAGGAGGAGACGGCCGATTTATAAAGGGAGAACATTTAGTCCCGGTTGATAGATCCAACCGGGACTAAAGGTAACTTTCCAACCCCGGGCGCAGCCACGGCCCGGGAGTAGACCTTTACTCCCGGTTGGAGCCACCAACCGGGAGTAAAAGTATACCTTTAGTCCCGGTTGGTGGCTCCAACCGGGACTAAAGGTCCCTGCCACCTCTGTCTGGCGCAGTAGCCGTTGGGCAGGGACCTTTAGTCCCGGTTGGAGCCACCAACCGGGACTAAAGGTATTTCTAGTCCCGGGGGCAAAAAATTCCGGGACTAGAGCCCATTTTGGCCGAGGATCAAAGGTCTGTTCTCTACTAGTGTTGTTTGTACTATATATATATATATTTTGGTATAGGATTCAAAGTTGCCGGCCAGAGGCCAAATTGGTACGGTCCATATTTTGCATAGTTTGCTAATGCCGGCCATTGGCTTTAGATATATTGACATGCGTACGTACAAATCTTTGGTATTTTATGGACTTCGATTCGAAAGGTGTGGCTTAGAAAGGAGCAATTGCCGCTTACTAGATGTATCTGGTTTAGTACTTGTTCGACACAGTGTTCAGATAATTCAAAAATATAGGATAAGAAACAATCGTTAGTTGGACATGTTTGGATGCACCGGTGTGCTAGTCATCCAAATAGCTCAGCTAAAAGATCAGCTAAAGTTTAATAAAGTTTAACTATTTTAATGCAGCTAAAGTCAGCTAAAATTTCGCTAATTGTATTAGTTGGAGTAAAGTTTAGCTAGAAAACTTTTAGCTGGTTAAAGTTACTTTAAAATTTTAATTGGCTAAACTTTAGTTGGGTAAATCCAAATAGGCTCATACTAGTGTTATAGTAGTACTAGTACAAGTTATAAATGCTAATGGCGCCGACGATACATTGTGTGCACTTGTCCGCGCGTTTTTCTATTTGATGGATAGATAGATCGAAGGGAAAAAGTCTACTTAACCTTCTGAACTATCAGCTAGTGTCTAACCTATACCTTTAACTATAAAACCGTCTGTTTTACACCCTGAAATTTTCAAAACCGTTTAAATTACACCCTGTAGTGGTTTTAGACGGCAGTTTTGCTACAATAACTATGGTTTTGCTACAGTAACGGCGGTTTTGACTTTTTCTTTTCTATTTATTTCCGCTGAATCTTTGAAAAATCATAGTAAATCACAGAAAAATCATAAAATAGAAAATCTAATTTTGTTGGACTCCACATAAGTAGATCTACACAATGAATATATAATATAGTATGCTTTAGTACAATTTTTTTCCTATAACTTTAAATTAGTTAGAAAATCAAATTTTGTCTATAATTAATTGGAATAATTCATAGCTACATCTTCTATGGTCCAATTGTGGTGAAATTTTTATGATGGGATTATTATTATATGCTTGAACTATAGTAAAAATTTCATACTCATTGGATCATATATAACTTAGTTATAGATTTATTTAGGTTTATGTTTACGTTTATGCTTGTTAAATATAAATAAATCTATAACTAAATTATACATGATTCAATCAGTATGAAATTTTTACTACAATTCAAGCATACAATAAATAGTTCACTATAAAAATTTAACCACAATTGGACCATAAAAGATGTAGTTATGAATTATTTCAATTAATTACAGACAAAATTTGATTTTCTAACTAATTTAAAGCTACAAAAAAATTATACTAAAGCATACTATAATATATTTTCATTGTGTAGATCTACTCATGTGGAGTCCAACAAAATTAGATTTTCTATTTTATGATTTTTCTGTGATTTACTATGATTTTTCAAAGATTCAGCGGAAATAAGTAAAAAAGAAAAGTCAAAACGACGTTACTGTAGCAAAACAAAAGTTATTGTAGCAAACCCACTGTCCGAAACCGCTCCAGGGTGTAATTTGAACGGTTTTGAAAAGTTCAGGATATAAAACAGACGGTTTTATAATTGGGGGTGTAGGTTAGACACTAGCTGATAGTTTAGGGAGTTAAGTAGACTTTTTCATAGATTGAAGCGTGTGTCCGTGCATGTGCGTTACCATTGGCTACAGGTGATTCCACGGAGTAGTCCTGCTGACCGCTAGTTTTGGTGATGGTCACCTCGCAATGTTCCAAAGTTGTTTGAATATGAATACACTTCCTCGGACAGAAAAAATATAAGTTTATCTATAGGTTTGTTGTAAATCAAACTTTTTAAACTTGAACTTGTAATATCCATAAAAATATATTAAGTTAAATGAAAAGGTTGGACCATACTATAAAAGCAGTGTTTTTAATGAGGCCATGTTTGGTTCCTTCAAACTTCCAAAAAGTTTACAAGATTCTCCGTCTCATCGAATCTTTAGACGCATACATGAAGCATTAAATATAAGTAAAAAATAACTAATTACATATTTTAGTTGTAAATCACGAGACGAATCTTTCGAACCTAATTAGCTCATGATTGGACACTAATTGCCAAATACAAACGAAAGTGTTACAGTGCTTCCAAAAACTTTACAGGTGCAACTAAACACAGCCTGAATCTAGTGGTGGCACTAATATTGAATTGTCAGTTTACATAAAAGTTTAGATATAGTAAATAGTTAAATTTAAATTTAAAAAAGACGTAAATCAGGACAAATTAGATGATGAATAATGTGGGTTTGTGACAGAAGAAATTAGAAGAATATACAGGAACAGAATAAATCACAAATCACAATTCACATGTATTAGAATGGATGTGAATTTGGTTGGATTAGCGTGCAATTAAAATAGACCAAAGTGTACGTGTAGCACCACTTCTTTTTAACAGCCTATTTCGTAGATCTTCACTCTCTAATTCTGATTTTGTAGTAGGGGACAAGTTGAGAAACATGTGAGAAGTCATTGTAGAATGATTCTAACATGGAGCAGATGGAAGATTTTTTTTTTTAGCTTCTAACTCACAGTGCAAATGGAAATGTAATTCTTATCCGGTTTCTCACCAGAATATATGCAAATTCAATTGAACAATACTAGTAATTCTCACGGACAAAACCGCTCCAAGAATAGCCGCCAAATTGCGTAGATAAACCAAGTAGTGGATTTGGAATATGGCCATGGCCAAGATCACGCAAGCTAGAGATACCCTACAGCGCGCTAGCTCGA
The DNA here is from genome assembly GCA_038087645.1 of Saccharum hybrid cultivar R570. Classification (NCBI taxonomy): domain Eukaryota; kingdom Viridiplantae; phylum Streptophyta; class Magnoliopsida; order Poales; family Poaceae; genus Saccharum; species Saccharum hybrid cultivar. The sequence continues at coordinate 157,603 of JAQSUU010000043.1, read as the reverse complement.
TCCTGGCTTGCTCGATCGGCTGGCCAATTAGATCGCAGGATCTGGAATATCTAACCACTTGGACTCCGTTACTTCATTCATTGCACGTTCGAAGAAGACGTACGGAACGACGACGGGTACGGCTGCTTGCATTGTAATTTGCAATGGGCCCATCGTTCATGTACGTACGTATACGGATCGGAGATGAGTATATGTACGGTAGCGCATGTTTTTTAGTTTCGCAAGAAACGCGCGCGCGTCGCAAAAAAAAAAAAAAAAAGTAACGCGCGCGCACCTCTGGCACCTCTTGCTTCTTCCATTGCAGTTGCAGGTGGCTGAGCCGCTCAGGAGTCAGGAGGGCACAAGCGTAATGGAGTTGTGTGATGTGGGAGGGGGACGACTACTTCCATCAAGTAGTCACTTGAGGTTAAAGGTCAAGAAAATCGGTCGGTACATTTGCCGATCAAAATGCTAGTTTTTTTTTTAACATATCAAACTACCAGTTGACGGCTAGTCGGCGAACCACCGTGCGAGACTGCGGGCGCTACCGCGGGAACAAGCAAAGCACAGATTCGATCATTCGCCACTCGTCGGCGGACGGACCAGACCATGTCGGCCGGCGCCCCGGTTGGGTTCCTGTTCACGCATGCTAGCTAGCAGCCACCGAGACGAACAAAGCTGAATCTCACGCACAGAACAGCAGCGATCCCATTGAACCCGGACTTCCGGCTTCGTTGAACAAAGGTGTGGACATGTAGCTACACTACTACTACCGCCTGACGTAGATGGGCTGTAGTCTGTAGACCTGTAGCAGCCTGCGTCTGGAAGTCTCACTAACGTTCGAAGCAGATGATCACGATTCACGAGCCCTTCCCGGCTTCCCAATTTCCCATCCCTACAGGCTACAGTAGCTAACTTGTCCACCCACGGCTGCATTCGCGTGGTAAGCATCCACAGCCAGGAGCCAGCCGCCGAGGCGCGCGACCACGCCCACTAGACGTGAGTGGCGCAGTCGGCTGCCACCGAGATCCTCGTCCGAATAGACATGCACTGCCCATGTCACACGGAGATACGTGTTCCTTTTTTTTTTTTGCGAACGGAGATCAAGGTTTTCCTACCGGTATTTTAAAAATCTCGGTAGTCACACATAAACGGGAATATCGGATATATCGGTAATAGAAATAAAATTTCAGAAAAAAATTTAGACAAAAAATGACTTAATTTATTCAGGAAAGCACATAGATCATTTCTAAACAATCTAACATAAAAAACTAAATAAAAACATATTATCAATTGCTTATTCAATGAGGAGGACAGTGACATGGCTGGAGCGTGTTGAGTGTGTTGCAACAGTGGCAACTTGAACTTAGAAGAGAAGGGGAGAAAACAATTAAACATGGATGAAGGTTAGAGTATTGGGTGGGCTTTGGCGTCTATTTGGATAACAAAATTTTAAAAATATGAAAATTTCGAACGATAGAGGAAAAAATTCAGACCTAGCCGGTAAACAAGATATCTCGGAAATTTCGGATTCTACCGGCCGATATTTTTTTCCCTGACAGAGATACGTACTCCTTTAGCTGATCAGGCAAGCTACTGAGAGACAAAAATGGGTGGCCGATCGAGCAGTGTAAAAAGAGCCTGCCAACCAGCCAGGGGAGGGAGGAGACCACTGACCAGGCGGGCCAGCGAAGAAACAAAGAGAAGAAAAAAAAAATGCGGCGGCCGACCGAGCCGACGTACGCTTCGGGCCTTGGGGTCGACGTTGTATGAACTCCCTTGAGAAAAGGTAATTTTCAACAATTAAAATCGCTTGCCACGACACGTAGAAAAAGTTAAAACTCATAAGTTGCAACATTAGAGAAAAAAATACAATCCCAACAATAAAACTCTCTTTCTGCAACATATGAATCACCTATTGCAACATTTAAAAATCATTTGTTGCAACATCCAAAAATTCCTCTTGCAACATGGACAAACAGCAAGGGCGTACAAATAGCAAGATGATGGGTTCGAGGTGCAGGCTGCTCTAGCCCCTGACCCATCACCTTCAAGCTCATAAGAGGAAGGAGGGAATAGGACCCAAAGCTCGCTGGAACCTTAGCCACTGCCGTGTCCCTCAAATCCAGAGGAGTAGGAGCAGGAGGGCTCAGATCCAGAGGAGGACCGACCTACCTCATCGGAGCCGCCGCCGTCGTCCTCGTCTCCGGTGGGGGGAGCAGGAGCTGGGTTGCCCGGGGCGTGGGGTAGCATTGGAGGTCGCGGAGGGGAGAGAGGGAGGGAGCACGGGCGGGCGGGGCGGCGGTGAGCTGGGCGCGGGCGCGGCGTCCGTCCTGGGGGCGCTAGCAGGCCTAGAGTGTGGCACGGGTGGGGCGGCAGTGAGCAAGCACGCCAGCGGATGAGTGCGTGGAGGAGAGAAGCGAGGGAGCGAGCGGATGAGTGCGGTTTATTTTTTTAATAGAGCGCGGATGAGTGGAGGAGGTGCATCTGACGCGTCAGACGTCTGATAAGAAGCATTATCGCTAAAGTTTAGAGCTAACTTTAGATCACCTGTTTGGAGACATTAGCCCTAAAATTTAGAGAATGGGATCCACACAAACCCTAATTTGCTTCTCCAAGCTAGAGCGTCTCCAAAACATCCTTAAAAAACACAAGCCAAACCTTATGTTACGCTAAATAAGCAAAACAAAAATAAAGCTCTATTTTTAACTTTCTCCCGTCATTATAGCTTCCTAAAGCTGGAAAACTAGACGACGGAGATTGCACGAAAACCATGTGAAGAGATTTACCTAACGCTTATATTTGGAGAGTTGTTCTATTTTCTTTTCTTTTTTTTGCAAAAAGAAAAACGAATTATGGAGTTGTTTAAATAGCTTTTGGACCTAAAGCTTATTTTCTAATAAGAAGCGGTGGGGTCCTATCATTCGGTAGATTTTGCCAAGTGCTTTCGCTAGCGTGACTACCAATCAAACATGCCAGAATCAAATTTAGAGAATCCAATAATATGTATTCAGTAATTAACTTTTTTCACTAATAGGAGGTAGGAGCGAGAAAACAAAAAGGCAAATCTATATATCCTCTCTCTCTATTTTTTAAGAAAAAAATTATATTCCTATCTCGACAAGAGTTTTACCCACAAACATTTATTATTACAATGCTATTGCCTCTATCCAAAAAGCAAAAGCTTGAAATAAGAATATAACTTTGAAAACAAAAGAGACAACTCAAAAGGCAAACTAAGGCCCTATTTGTTAGGGCTCCTAGCTACGACTACGGCTCTTGCGGAGGAGTCATACCAAACGGTTTAACAGGAGAAGCCATCTCCAGTTGTTTTTACTGAAAAAGGTGGAGACAAAGCCGTTTTGAAGAAGTCATGGCTCTTCCTAAACGGCTCTGACTTCTCCGGAAGAGCTCTACCAAATAAGGCCTATATCAAATCTATAAGAAAACATCCACCCATGTTGACCAAGATCTCAATTACACTTGTTTCCAAAAAATCGCAAGCACACTCCATTGTCGCTGAGCACTTTCCTTCTATAACGGAGACCAAAAGTGACTCCAATATGTAGCTGTGAACCTAACATGCATATAAGAGTGTATTCTTTTCTTATAAAAAACAATATCACTCGTCCTACTTAGCCATATAGGCCAATATACGGCACTCACACTCAAATTTGAAAACGTGTTATTTGGTATATTCTTGCAACCAATTCCTAAATAAATGAGATACATTCTATGGTGATTTTAAACCAAAGCTTGAACAATTCTCAAATAAAACATGAAACACACCTCAGCCTTACACTACCCACAGTGGTGTCGATGCCCAACGAAACTCTCAGGACCTGTTTGGAACGCAGGTTTCTTGCAGGAATTTCGTAGGAACTCCCATCCTCCATTTTGCTGACATCACCATGCGTTTGGAACAAAGGAACGAGTGAGAAACTTTCCGGAGGAACGAGCAAGAAAACTGTACTTTTGGAGGAATGAAAACATGAGCCCCGAGCTCATGGAAATCTTTCCTGCAACGCTCACGAGCTTGTTGTCGCTCTAATGAAAGCTTCGACGCTCTTCTTCGCCCCGAATCACTCCACACAGGTTTGAAGCAATTAAAGCGCGTGTTGAAGTTGAACTCGAAATAAGAAAAACAAGCCAAATCTGGGAGAAAAGAATGATGAACAGAAGACGCATCTGGCTTGGCTCCTTCGCCCCTACCACTCCCATTGATTTTATGGCTGCCTCCACCATCAACAAGTCAGGAGAGCATGGATTGGAGTTTCTGTGTTTTGGGTTCTTTGAGAACCAGGAACGATGGAAGCGGAAGGGGTGGATAAGAGGAGATGAACGGTGGGAGGATAAAGAGGAGATATGGATGGGTTTGGTCCATGGACCATTGGTCCCACTCGCAAGAGGGTTCCTGTGATGAGATAATATGGTGATTTTTTTTATGAAAATAATATGGTGATTGGAGTATTCAGCGAACCCATATTCTGACTATTGATAGCTTATATCATTCAGTAAAACATGTGTTGATCATTCATTATCATTCTATACACGTTTTATTCCTGCATTCCAAACACCATTCCTGTAGAATTCCTGTGTTTTTCCTGTCCTTTGTTTTGCACTTGTACTCCTTTCCTATTCCTGTGTTTCATCAATTTCCTCTGTTTTTCGATCCTCTATTCAAACAGGCCCTCGGTTCATGACGATGCCAAAACGCTAGTCCCTGCAACGTCGGCATCGATGCTGGGAATGCATGTGTATCTGACAGCGCTGGTGATCAGAGGAAAAAGTTGTTTACTCTGTGTGCCGTATAGTGATCAATGCTGGCAGAATTTTTTTAATTAGGTCTTGTTTAGATTCCAGAATTCACCCTAAATTCCACTATGCAAAAAGGAGATTCCCCGTCACATCAAAATATCGGCAAATGCATGAAGTACTAAATGTAGATGAAATCATAAACTAATTACACAGTTTTGTTATACTTTGCGAGACGAATATTTTAAGTCTAATTAATCAATTTTTTGGATAATTTTTTGCACTAAAAAACAAAAATGCTACAGTGTTCGAGGGTGGCACTGTACAAATTCGGCCACCCCCGAATCAGGTAAGTAAACAAGGCCTTACTCAGCGCTGAGAAAAGTAGATGACACAAGTCATATAACTTTTTTGTTCAGCATCGATACAAAGTTGTTCTCCTCGATGCTTCAACTCTCTCCTCAACATCGGTAAGAACCAACGCCGTGGGCAGTCTATAGATACATCAACACCGCATATTGCCCCCAAGGCCCAAGACGATCAAACTAGTTGGCCCTTAAACAGGCTACTGCATCTGGACCCTCGATCGTACTCCCTTCGTCTTAAAAAGACCGTGGTTGTAGGTTTTTAAATTTTATCTCAAAAAGACTGTTGTTACAGGATTGCTACTAGCCTACTAGGTGGTCATCATTTCACGTGGGGCCACTCCTGAAAACCCATCCGTACATGACACGTAGTTTCCCGGAGGACCGGTACGGCCGTAGCACCGGTAAAAAAAAAGGGGGAAAAAACTCAACCAAGCCACTCCTGGCTGCAAGAACCATCTAGCATCTCTTTGTTTATTATTATTATTTGTACTCGTATCTTCTAGAGTTACCAAGCCATGAACTACAATTGTCGCTGCATCAGTATCTTCTTCATAGTGGTATTTTTGTAATTTCCTCTCTACCTTGGTTTGTGCGTATAATCCTGAGACGAAGGGAGTATTAATTAACAAACTACAGCTATGAGCTATCACGAACCTTCGTGTTAAGATCAAAGTAATAGTAACATATAGTCCTTGTTCGATAAAATATGGAGATAATAAACGCAGAAAAAAAGTATATTGTTTTCCGATCTGGCATTACAGTTCGATGAAGATAATGCATGTCACTGTATATTACACTATACACTTCTCATCGGTGCGTTCCCGTGTGTGTGTGAGAGAGAGATAGAGAAACAATCAACAGGCAGATCATTCCTGCACGTCGTTTAGTCCCTGCAGATCATTCGTTTACGTCATCTCAGCTCGATCGGCAATATATACACAGTCACTCGCCATCGCCGCCATGGCGCCATGCTGCTGCGAGAATATATGGCCTCGTTTAGTTCGGTGAACTGGGGAGAAAAACACTGTATCAGAATCCTCGTAGCATTTCGTTTGTATTTGGTAAAAATTATCTAAATTTTGACTAACTAGGCTTAAAATGTTCATCTCGCAAAGTACAACAAAACTGTGCAATTAGTTTTTGATTTCATCAACATTTAGTACTCCATGCATTTGCCGACATTTTGATGTGACAGAGAATCTTCTTTTTGCATAGAAAAATTTGGTGGAGAATTGGGGGAACTAAACAAGGGCTATATGTCATTCTATCCATCCACAGTACTACTCAAGTCTAGAGAGGCCGAACTTCGCACAGCAGCAGCAACGTCCCAATCCGGCCGGTCGTCGTATGTGCAGTCGATCGTGTACCAAGTATCAACAGCCTATAGTTATCAGAGGCGGAAGTTCTCTACCATTTTTATTCGCAAAAAAACAAGTTCTCTACCATTTTCAAAAGAAAACGCTAACGAGAAGACAAGCGGGACCAAACTGATTTGGGGCCGGGGCCGCAGGTATGTTCTCGATACGACGAACTAAGACGATCGAGACGTCGCGAGTAGTTGAGGTGGACCTGTACATCTATCTCATAGTTCTCGTGGACACCTTAGAGCCTAGCTAGCTCGACGTTTTACTCGCGCCCTAGAAAATTAGAGAAAGCGTTAGCAACTCTTACCAAAACGTAAAACATCCTGGCATCTTGCCAAGTTCCTCTGTTTTTTTTTTTAAAAAGACACGTGGCCAAGTCTGTAAATTTGACAAGAATAGTCATGTCTAAACTATCCACGTTTGCCATTAATTATGAAAAGTAACCATCTAATCAAATCTATATCTGAATACTCATCTCCACGACTAGCCGTAGTCCCTAAACTTATATCTAAATTCCGCATGTATGCCATTATAAAAAAAATAAGTAACATTTGCATCTAAATTATACAGATCTTGTATTTATCATTAAAAAATTTAAATAAGTAGCTCCTGAAAAATACATCTAAATTGTTCACGGCTACCGTTATAGAAACAAATAATCTAAAGTTTTTTTTTCGAACCGGGGGCCTATTTCCATTGCATCAACGGAAATACAAGAGAGTTTGAGGGATACATCAGAAAGCAGAGCAAAAGACCGTAAAGCACTAACAGACCAAACTACCGCATCAAAAGCAAACACTCGCCAGGACAGCCTGCTTATTACCAGGCTCAGTACCACCCAACGGCCCACAATTCCAGACTAAGGGACTAGACGTTATTACAAGAACGTCAGTAGACGAGACAGCAAACAACTGTTCCGGTCACAGCTATTGCCAACAAAAAACTGATACCACCAAGCATCAGATTTCTTCAGTCCTCATCCCGATCACCACCATCGTCTTGTAGCAGGGGAGTCTCACCAGGCTTCGCTTTCCTGCTTAGCAACTTCACCGCGATCTGTAGCATTGCATTTACCCTAGCGACGAGGGTGTCCTTGTTTTCTGCTGGATACAGACCTGCCCAATAAGACATAAGCGCACACGCATTGCAGATTATAGAAAGAGGAGTCTTCACCATTTTCCCTTCGAAACAGAGTTTATTTCTTGCTTTCCAGATGGACCAGCAAATAGCTGCAATACCCAAAGTGTGGAATTTTTCCCCACCGGGAAGCCATTTCTCACACCAGGTCTAGCGTTGATTAATGTAATTAGGGATATCAGATGCACCCATGCAAGTAGCAAAGATGGCCCACACAGTTCTAGCAATGTTACACTGAAATAACAAATGAGGAGCAGATTCATTCATCGAACAAAAGTAGCATTTTGGGTCACCTTGCCATTTCCTCCTGATCATATTGTCTTTAGTGAGTATAGCATCGTTGACAACCAACCACGTGAAGATTTTAATTTTTTAGGTATTTTGCTCTTCCAAATCTTCTTAAAATAAGAACCTGAATCATTAACACTCAACATATCATACATGGATTTCACAAAGAAGTGGCATTTCTTACCAAATCTCCATAGAACAACATCATCACTGTCATTGAGACTGATTTTAGATAACTTGAAAGTAATATGTTGCCACTGTTTTTGCCATTGATCAACTAACCATCTAGAGAGAGTGATTTTGTCAGGATTCATCTTTGCTTCAGCAAGGGAAATATCCTGTTGCTGAGCCATCTTGAAAAGATCAGGGAATAGAATATCAAGAGGTTTATCATACAACCATATATCTTTCCAAAACAAAATCTTCTTACCATTACCAACCAAGAACTTCCTCCCTGGTAGATATAAGTTCCTAATTTTCAAGAGGTCAGCCCACATGGGGGAGTTAGATTGTTTATGCTTAATAGTACAGATGTTACCATTTTTCAAATACTTTTGTTTGATAAGCTGTTGCCATAAGTCATTACCATTTTCCAACTTCCGGAACCATTTGCACATCAAACTCAAGTTTATTTTCCTAATATCTGTAACACCCCTTGTGTTACGGGCCGCTTAGCACCTCGCTTAAAACCTAAGAGGGATTATCACAACAAGTTCCATCGATTTCAGATTTAAAACTCATGAAAAACAATTTTTACAAACAAAAATAAAATATAACTTGAGTATTGCACGTAAGTAAAGATTTATGAGCAAGTTCTACTGATAAAAGTGCAGCGTTCATTCTTTTTTTGGGGGGGAATAAATATCGTCTACTAGTGTTTTGCAAGCTCGGTAATCGAATTCGAAATCTAACCCCACCTAATTCGGGATCTCGTCCAGGGCGAAAAGAGAGGATGACAAGGTTAATTTGACAGTTAAATTCTATCGGAATTGCCTAAGCGCTAACAACATATTTTTGCGTAGCTGGTTGCTCCTCACCGGGCTCTTGAGCTGTGTGTAGGTCGTGGTGGTGTTGGAGATCGACTGGCTCTCGCAAAAATTACTCTAACTTGGTTGAAACGCGCTGCGAGCTCGCGTTTGATGCCCTACTCGTGAACTGACATTCCAGCGACGAACGTACCTTGGCATTCCTGTATCTCCCTCTCTGGCCCCTTTTAGTCATGACGATTAATCCGATGGGTAGCTGGTGAAGTCGGCTATAGGCTAGTGTCCTTGTTTGAACCTTAACCGAGTCAGAGTAGGCGTCGGGCATGCTTTTAAATGCGTGCAGCGTGCGGTTTCGGCTTTTTGGCCTCGTGGCCGCGATCACCACGCAGCCGGTCGCGTCATGGCTGCTATGAGCGCTCTGCCGGCATGCGTGCACCCTGCCGCAGCCTGCACTGCTGCCTCCCTGTGTCTCTGTCCTTGGCTGTCCCGTTACGCGCCGCGGAGGGCCACCTCACCTCGGCCGCCATGTCCTCGTTGCGCCTCGGTCTGGGCCGCGCGGCACCTTAGCCCCGCGTGGGCCTGACCCCGCTGTGCGTTCGGAGCTGTGAGGGTCAGCTTGCCCCTGCCCTGCTGCCCCCCGGCATGGGGCCGTCGCGCGCTGTGGCATCCTCCCCCTCGCTTTCCGACACCACTGTGGTCGCTGCCCTATTGATCTTACCACCGACACGATCACCCCCCTCCTGTCGCAGGTCCTTGTGTGCCGCTCTGCACCGCTTGTTCCTCTTGCCGCCAGCAGAGGCACTTCTCAGAGTTGACCACTTTGACTCGAGAGCAAGCACGACACGCCGAGCCCTCCCCTGTGTCTCGTCCACGAGCGTACTCGAGTTGTCTCGAATGATTGAACTGCTTTGTTTATCCGTGCGGCTCACCCGTGTAACCTCCCTGCGTCTGCACTGTGAGCTGAGTCACCGCGTTCTTTCCCCCTCTCTTCAACCACACGAGTTGGCTGCAATTCCTCGCGTCCGCGTGTGGCATAGGTAGTCGGCTAGCCGCCCTTTTTCTCCGTAGGCCCGGCAGAGCAGTGCCAAGCGGCAATTTGGGTGCCGCTCGTCGCCGGCCTTGAACGCCGCCGCACCAAGGGGGTTGGGGTAAGGGCTCTTTTTGGTTCGATTGATTTTGATCTCGAGCTCGTCTTGACTTCGCCTGTGCGGTGCTCACCTTAGCTTCGCCTAGGTTGCAGTCGGTGGGGGGCTGGCGCACCGGTGTCCGCTCGAGGCGCCGCCGCGTAGTGCGGCCACGCGTGACCAGACCACCTCAGCACGCCTCCGCCCCAACCGTCGATGCAGGACGCACCAGGGTGAGCTACTGGTACTCCTCCGTCATTTCTTCCATTCCAAGAGTGCGTAGGCACGCCAGAACAGGGGCGCCGCCATGGCTGATGGCTGGCCAGCGTGGGTAGGGCACTGGGGGGCACCGTATGCCATTCGACTGCCGCCTAGGGTTTTTCTTGAGTCCCACGGTACTCATCGGTTCGCCAGTCGGTCGGGGGGCTCACTCCGTCGACCGGTGGGCGTGCGTGTTGCCGACCGAAGCTGTGCCGGCGAGCACCGGAGCATCGAGGACCAGCTCGTTGCGAAGACAACTTAGTTTAGGGTGGCGGGTGAAAGGTTTGTCTCTGGTGAAATAGTGCGGGGTGGTGTCTAGTAATAACCCGTGGTGCTAGGGTTGCTTTTGCAATAGCGCCGATGCCCCCCAGTTGGTTTCCGCCTTGGGCCAGATTTCTGGGCCGCTGGTGGGCCAGCCTAATGGTGCGTTGGGTTTCCACGCGAGCCGCATCGCGCTGTTGGGCTAGCTCGGCTGTTGCTGGCCCTGTTATTTTCTTAAGCTTTTCTAATTAGTTTCTGAAGTAAACTTGTAAGATTAATATAAAACAGTGTAGGAGTCCTAAAATTGTGAAACCAAGTTAATTGAGTTCCTAAAATCATGATCTATCTAAAGGTATAATTGGTTCGCATAGTTTCTTAATATTGTTAGGCTTGCTCTAATTAGTTGAGACGCTTGAAATTATTAAATGTAAACTTGTAGTAATTTTTTGTGGCATTATGGCGATAGTGTTAGCCTCAAAAACTTTACAGTAGCTTTATAATATTATTATCTGCTCACTGTAGTTTCGATGGCTCCATAATAATAGACTTGTTAGAGTAGCCGGTGAACCCTAAACGGAATACATGTGTTAAGCGGTAACATGCTGATGCAACAACTTGGGCTTCTTAACTAAAATGGTTGTCGGGAAATAGCACGTTGCTGGTAGCAGGGATACGGGGCTTAGTACGTAAGTCTCTACGCTAGCTTGTTAGCCGGAGAGATGAAATCATATTCTAATTGCGGCAGTCGTGTTTGTTTACGTCTCTGCATTGCATCCACGAATCTCATTATAGGGACGACGATGGATCGTGGAGTCGACTGGAGTAACAGCAAAGATGGTGCCTTGATGATCGTGTCTTCGTGTTGGAATGCTAACTTTTGGTTATCTTACCCAGGCAAGCCCCGGTGCATAACCCCTATTATTCTGCACTTTAAATTATATATATATATCCTTGTCCTATGAGTCTTACTAGTATGATAGGATCATGTAGTGTGCCATGCTATAGGATCTCGGTAGAAGTCGAGTGATTGCCTGTCACTCGCGAGAGATAGGAATTATAATATTGTTACTATTATTATCATATTACTATCACATGGTATATAAATGTATATGGATAATTGGAGACCGGGCGGAACGGGTCGGATGGACTTGGACCTGGTTGGGCAATAGAGCGGGGCTCTGGTTGCATTTGTTCCGTCTGTGTCAATTAAGGACCGTTCGTTGCATGGACCCTGGTCAAGTCACAGATTTATTGTCTCGAGCATATACTTGCTTATGGGGGTGGGAAGACCTGTTTCTATCTTGTCATGGGTTCCGGCTCTTTCCGGACCGTCTTTTTAGGGTGGTTATATATATTGGGTTGAGGAGGTATAAGCACCATACTGAGGCCGGCCCTGCAGTGTTGGGGCTTAGAGTCCGAGCTTGGACGGGGACCTGGACCCTTTGACAGGAGTGGAACGGGTTGGTCTTGCTTGTGCCCGGGGTACAAGCAAGACGTGTGTTTTCGGGGCACCCAGCTAGGCATATTGATTCGTGAATCGCCGTTTCTGCATGACGGTACGGCTTGACTACGCTCTGGTATCGTAGAAGAACTGGCAGTGAAAGATGAAGAAATGGTTGCTTTTGCTCAACCCTGCTTGATTATAGGCTAGGTGCTTACATAGAAGGTTGGATAAGAAATAAAATACGGCTAATAAAAGCAAGAAATTAAGGACGCACTCTTAGTGCTGCTTCTCGCAAATGAGAAACCCACAAGCCAAAAAGCCTTGCATAACCCTTGGAGTCTTTTTCTTTCCTCCTGACGGGTAAGTCTTGCGGAGTATAATTGATTACTCAGGGTTTGTTCTACCCTGTTACAGGTGACAGGTGCTGATAAGCTGACACTTGTGTGTGGAAACCTCCTGGTGGGCTCAGCGAGGATTTCCTTTACGAGACGGAGTAGAGTTTATTTATTAAAACTCTCACTAAAAGTTTTACAAGGAAAATACTATTAATCTGTTATCATTCCATGTATTTAAACATTCTTCATGTTAATGTTTACCTTATCGTTAAATGATTTCATTTCCGCTGAACTCTATTAACCTTTTATATTCCACCGTTAGGATCAAATAATGAATTATTCTAATGTTGTATTAAAGGTGATGTAAGAAATGGTAAGGATGTTATAAGCTTTACTCTCTCATTTGTGATCCTAATGTAAAAATGTGGATCTTCGAGTTCTCCTTGCGGTGTGCTCGATGGAATCGCGTAGTTTAGTGTTCTCCCTTGGGTACTTAGTGTCTAATGGAAGACAAGTACTCTTGGGAAGTCATTAGATTAGGTGATTCTGCCACAATATCTTTAATGCCCAATCCTTCCTTTTTTTTGCTTTTACAAATTTTGGTCCATTTGACTAAATGGTATTTCTTTTTAACTCTCCCACCTTGCCAAAAGAAAGATCTTCTTATTTTTTCCAGTTTATACACCACATTTTTTGGTAGCAAGTAAATAGACATGTGGTATATGGGAGAGTTACTGAGACTGGAGTCAATGAGAGTCTTTCTCCTAGCTATGGAAAGGGTGCCACCCTTCCAAATATCCATCTTTTTTTACTTTTTTCAATGAGGGGGGCCCAATCGGCTACATGCAGCCTGCTGGGGCTCACTGGTACCCCAAGGTACTTAATAGGGAAGGACCCAACTTGACAGTTGAAAATGTTAGCATATGTAAGGCTCCAATTCTATACATCATTTATAGTCATGACTTCACTCTTGTAAAAATTTATCTTTAATCCAGTCATTACTTCATACAAGTACAATAAGAATTTTAAATTTCTAGCACCTTCTAAGTCATGTTTCAAGCATATTATGGTATCATCAGCGTATTGTAAGGCTGCTATTCCTTTATCAATAATATGATCCACAAGACCACAGAATTTGTCATTCAATTGAGCTTTCAGAATCATCCTAGTCAAACCATCAGCCACAAAATTAAACAGAATGGGTGATAAAGGATCACCCTGACGTACTCCTTTAAAGCTTTCGATATAAGGACCAATAAGATCATTAAGTTTGACACTGACAGTGCCACCTAATACAACTTGCTTTAACCACCTACACCATTTGGGGCAAAAGCCTCTGGCCATCAAACATTCAAACAAAAATTTTCATTTAACTTTGTCGTAGGCCTTTTCAAAATCAAGTTTTAGCACAATACCAATCTGCTTTCTAAGCTCTGTTTCATGTAGAGCTTCATGCAGAATCATTATGCCACTAACAATATTTCTTCCTTTCATAAAAGTTGTTTGATTAGAATGAATTAGTTTTTCAGCAATCCCCTCCATTCTGATAGTCAGAGTTTTAGTAATAAGTTTGTATAGACAATTCAATAAGCATATGGGTCTATATTGTTGAATAGCAGTGGCATCATATTTCTTAGGCAATAATGTAATAATCCCATAATTTAGTCTACTTATATCAACTGTTTCAGCATGGAAATCAGCAAATAGCTGGATAATATCCCCTTTTACTATAGGCCAACAAGCTTGATAAAAGTCAAAAGGTATTTTGTCTGGCCTCGCAGCCTTATTAATTTTCATCTGGAACAAAGTATTTTTTTTATCTCTTCCTCAGTAAAAGGTTTACTCAGTTCAACATTCTCTTCCCTAGAGACCTGAGGTTGTTCAGCCCAAATGTTGGAGTCCATTTGCACCTCATGATCATCCTAAGGGACAAACAAATCAGTATAATATTTAGTAGCATATTTTAAAAGATTATTATCACCTTCAATGACAACCCCCTCTTTTTCTAGTGAAATAATCTTAGCTTTCCTTCTCCTCCCATTGGCTATTCTATGGAAATAACTTGTATTATTATCACCTTGCATTAACCACTGCTCATGACAGCGAGTCATCCAATAATCTTCTTCTTGTTTCAAAAGAACAAGAGTTTATCTAATCAGGGACATTTTCTTTTGAACTTGATGTTCTGAAAGAGTTCCAATTTCTTCCAAAGTTTCCAGTTTACTAAGCTCATCACTCACTGTAGTTCTTTGTTTCCTCAATTCACCTTGTAAATTGAACCCCCATCCCTTAAAGTACTGTTTGATAAGTTTTAATTTTTGTTGAATTCGGTCTAATGTCAATTTTGCATTACAAGGCTTCCCCCATATTTTTCCAACTGCTGATATAAAGTCAGGATTCTTTAACCAGCTTCTATCAAATCTGAATTGAATACTTTTGGGGGTATTACAAGACCCCATTGATAGAATAAGAGGGTTATGATCAGAGACATCCCTGGACAGTTTTTTCACAAAAGTGCTAGGGAAACAATCTTCCCAGTCTTTAGAAGCAAGCACTCTATCAAGCTTTTCCAAAATAGGAATTTCCTGGTTGTTAGACCAGGTGAATAACCAACCAGTCATAACTATTTCTCTTAGCTCATGAAAATTTATAAGAGTGTTAAACATATCATAAAACCTATTTAAACTTCTTGGTCTATTTCTTTCTTCCATGTATCTGATAATATTGAAATCACCACCAATTAAAAGTGGTTCACTGCTTCTAGAGCAAAAGGCAGAAAGTTCAGATAAGAAATCAATTTTGAATTTTTCTTGAGCAGCTCCATAAACAACTAACAGGTTCCATTTAATCTTATTTATTTTGTCCCACAAATTAACTTAAAGCATGAAGCCACCTTGATGGAAGGAACCCACATCATAAAATTCAATACGAATTTCAACTAAGATCCCTCCAGATTTACCTTTTGATGGATTACAAAGCCAAAGGTAATCTTTAGGAGCATCAAATTTTCTTATAATACTTTCATCATAATCTTTGATCATTGTTTCTTGAAGACCAATAAAATGGAATTTGTAATCAGAGATAAGATTTTTCAGAAAAGTAGCTACCCCTTTTTTCTAAGACCTCTACAGTTCTAAAAAATTCCCTGGAGACTCATTATTTCTTATTATTATCAGGATTGAGAGAGGAAGCTTTACGAGGCCTCCCTCTCTTTCTTGGAGGATCACACTTTTGGGGGTTCAATCTCCTAGGATTAATCGGAGATATCTTGATATTTTTTTTCTTTTTCCTCCTTTTTTTCCTTGACTCTACTAGAATGAAATTTTTAGGATCAGAAGATTCCTCAACCAACCAATCTAATTCTAATAGATCATCAGCATTATTAAGATTATCCTCATTGTCAACAGAAGAGATATTAGCTAAGTCACATTGCTTTTGATATGCATCATTCCTAGCAAGTTCCAAAGTTCTAAATAAATCAAAAGTTGCCATATTATTACTATTGAGCACCACACCCATATCAGCAGCAGAATGAACAAGTTCATCTATAGGTAATGCAGAAAAAGTTACCTTCAAGATTCCTTTTCTTGGCCATCATTTCACCCTTTTCCATAGTATTCAGAGCAGTATCCTTCTTAAGCCTGTCACTTCTTCTCCCTTGAATCACAGGAATCCTAGCATCCGTCTTGTCATTGCATTTTTCCACCTCAACATCAACAAAGGGCTTGGTCTTGTGAGATTCCAAGACTAGGCCATCCACCTTAATATTGCCATCAATATCTTGCAAAGCAGCAACAGTAGCTTCATTAAGAGACTTATCCACAGCATCATCCATCCCAATATCAGTGATAGACACATTTTGTTAAGGGTCAACAATTCCAGTAATCTCAATATTCTCATCAACCCCAATCTCACAACTCTCTTGAGTGTTGATAATATTATCATCAGTGATAAAGATCTCAGGGGATCTGGTGGCCTGCTTCTCCATCTTTTGCATAATGTCATCTTCTTTAGTACCTCCACTAGAATCTCTGTTGTAACTTGACAGGTCTTTGTATCTTTTCCACCATCAGACAAAGTCATATCCAGAATAGATTTCTGGAGGCCAACAGAGCCAGGGGCACCATCAATGTTGGAGGAGATATTTTCCATGGACCATGTTTGAGTGGAAGATTGACCTTTATCATCATGAGCAAATTGATTAACAGGCATTCCAGTTAGCCGCTGAACTTTGATGGTGAAAGAATCACTATCAGATTCAGAGTCAGAATCTTCAAAGGTTTTAGGAATGTGAATCTTGCCTTCCTCCTCTTCATTAACACAGTTCTTGTAAGCTTTCTGAGCATCAGCAAGGAGCTTGGTCTGACTTCTTGACTTAAAATTAATTTTAGGGGGAGCAGACCAATAAGCCTCTTGGACCGCTTTACCAGAATCCCCAACGACATTCTTAGAGATAGACAGGGTTGGTCCAGAATTAGCTTCAGGAGGCATAATAGAAGTATCAGCCTTAGATTTCTTCATGGGTGGTTGTTGATCATCACTGACAATAATGCCACTCTTCGGCACCTTGTGTCCAGATTCTTCAGGCAATTCTCTAGTGAAACCAAAGTCAATGATCTCCAATCCAAGAGTCCCTTCAGCCTTCCTTGGTACTCTGGCCACATCTTAGCAGGCAATCAGTAACCTGACATAATCATATCTATACCTAGAGCCTTCATCAATGTCTATGACCTTGCCAACAAGGCCACCAACTTTGGCCAAAGTCCTGATCGACCTCTGATCTGCAGGAATGTTACTCACAAGAAACCAAGCAGTCTAAAGTCTATCTTTGGAACCAACAGATGGAGTCCAATGTTCAATCTTGATCTGAGCTTCATTACGTATCGTCAAATTCTTCAGACTGCTCCATTGAGAAGCCATCTTAGCATTAGGAAAACGCATGAGAAATTTATCATCTGCTACCTGCCTAGCATGCCATTTCCAACTATCCACCCCAACTAGATTCATAAACTCCATCTCGATCTGCTTTGCATTAACAGCCCCTCTCATAATAGTGATAACAGTTGTACTAGCCTTTTCCTTAGCCACACTAGGGTCAATGCACTCATCAATAAAAAAGAAGCTCTGATCCTCAACTTTTGCAACACATAATTCAGGACCCACATTCCAAGGAACACATCGTCTGCAGTCCAGATTCTTATGGTTGAACCCACATATTTCACAGCTTATTCTACGGCAATCCTTAGTAGCATGGTTATGCAGCCCACAATTTTCACAGGGAGCGATCTGAGTACTATTATCACTACCATGCTAAGTTGGAGGATTTGGATTTTTACCTTCATCAGTGCCCCTCGCAGCAGTGTTGGTAGTATTGACCTTCTTAGGGACCCAAAGGTTCTTCTGATCAACATTGGTACCCTTCCCTTCCCATTTTGAGTTGTCCTCAACAACTGCTGACGCTTGAGCAGGAACGGATTGGTCAGATTCAAGTCCTTCTCCCTCCTTCCGCTTCCAGGTGTTGCCACTCCCTCCAAAGTTCCCCCTCCCACGATCTGGTCTTCCTCTTCCGGAACCTTCACGTCTAGGCAGGAACTTGTCTCGACGTTGAAAGGTCCTTGTTTGGTTTTGGTAATTGAGTGACAACTTAGGTAAACTAATATGTGGTTATGTGAGATACACAGGAGATTAGTCCATATGTGATTGTGTCATGAAGGAGCTTATTGCATATGAGACATGACATGGAGTCATGTGACCAAGGTGGAGAAGATTGAGATGAGGCTTGGCTCGATGGACCGGTTGCAAGTGTGAAGGGCAAGTCAGAGGCTTTGAAGCGAGGGACCGCGTGTGATGGTGAAGCTTGGACAAGACTTGGTGCCGATGGACCGAGGCAACGGTGAAGAGCAAGTGAGGTCAAGATCGATGAACCAATACGATCACGTGATGATATGAAGTGGATCATATCATTTGGTGATTAGTTGGTGCATGTGTTGCATCAACATCGGAGGAGTTAGAATGGAATGCGCAAGGCAAAGGTATAACCATAGAGCATTTTCATTTCATCGGTCATAGGTGTGTAGAGAAGTTGATGACTGGGTTTAGGATAGATGGTCGTACTGTCAAGAGGGGCAAACTTGTTTGCATATCGGTCATCTAGTGCCACTTGAGCGATCTAACTTTGCATACATGTTAGGATCGAGTGGCATGGCAAGTTGAGTGCCTAACTCCTCGGAGAAAATGATTGTGAAAATACTAACACACGTGCACGAGGTGGTGATCACTTGTTGGTGTTGGCACATTTGCGAAGACAATGGAATTTGAGGGGTGGAGAGGGGTTTGGGATCTCGGCGGGATTTCAGCGTTTTCGAGGAAATGAAATGACTATTTTCCTTTACACCAAAAGCGGGAAGAAGTGGCGAAGTCGTGGAGGTGGTCGTCGCTGTTTTGCAAGCGACAGACGCTGGCCCTGCGTCTGTCGGTTTACCCCAGGCGTGGTCAGCAGAGGAGGAGGCGACGGACGCGCGAACGCTCACGTGACAGACGTTGGCGTCAGCGTCTGCCGCTCAGTGTTCGGTGGCCTGGCGAGCGCGCGAGCGTCAGACTTGTGCCGCGTCTGTCGATCGACTGATAGACGCGTCTGTCACAGCTAAGCGGGGCACGAGAGCGTTCTGGACCGCGTCTGTCACGCGACAGACGCTGGAGCGGTCTCGCATCGGACGCGTCTGACACTAGGAGTTGACCATTAGATTTTGAACGAGCAGTGGACACGTGGCGACATTTGAGAGCAACAGACGCTAGGGTCACGTCTGTCGCCTCTGAAATCTGCCCAGTGAATTGCTAACGTCTATATTTGTTTGTGGGGCTATAAATAGAAGTGATGGCCAGCCTTGGCTGGCGCTTGGCACCCTTAGGACTTAGTGTCCATGCTTTGGGAGTGCTAGGAGAGCCTCTAACTCACTTGTGCTTGCAAGAGTGCGAATCGATTACGAGTGAGTTGATTCTAGTGCGTTGCTTTGAGAGATTGCATCGAGTGGCACTAGGTGATCGTGTTGCAAGCCGGTGGTGCTTGTTACTCTTGGAGGTTGCCACCTCCTAGATGGCTTGGTGGCTTGTGGCTCCGTCGAAGCTCGCAAGAAGATTGTGCGAGGCTCCGGAGAAGCTTTGTGAGGGGGATTGTGCTCACCCCACGGGGATCGCGAAGAGCAACTCTAGTTGAGTGTGTCATTGAGCTACCACACTTGATGGTGGATTCTTGTGGCACCTTTTGAGAGGCTCGGTGTGTGATACCGATTAGCCGCTGAACCACGAAGTGTTGGTCGACACAATAGGGACGTAGCTTGGTGGCAATCAAGTGAACCTCGGGAGAAAAATCACCGTGTCAACATTGTTCTTCATCTTCTCGGTGGTTTGCCTTCGTGCAACACAAGCTTGTATTTACTTTCATATATACTTGTGCTTGTGTAGTTGCTCTCGTAACTAGTTTGCTTGTGTAGCTTGCTAGTTGTCTTCTTGCTTGTGTAGCTAGAAGCTTTCCCTTGCGTGGCTAATTTAGTTTGTGTAACCTTGTTAGTCATATTGCTTAGTTTGTGTAGCTAAGTAATTTACGCTCTCTAATTTGACATTGGTTGCCTTGTTATTGAGCATTGCTAGTGAGCTTAGGAGCTTTGTGCTTTTGCTTCACTAGTTGTGTAGGAGCTCTCTCGGTTGGCAAAATACTAATGCATAGGTTTGTGTGACCTTACTCTAGAATTGATTAGATGAGCTCTTACTAAGGTTAGCACCTTAGTTGCTTAATTAGGATCTTTGTAAGGTGCTAGAGAACTTAGATAGAGGGGTGTAGTCTTGACTAGACCGATAAGTTTAATTCCGCATTTGTTTCGGTTAGCCAACGCGTTTAAGTTTTAGAAAGGACTATTCACCCCCTCTCTAGTCCGTCATCTCGACCCTTTAGACGCCCACCCCCTGAGGCTGCATCACCTTGATCACGGGGGCTGACTCAGCGCTCACCACCTCCACAAAGGATCGCGGCGTGGCTCCTCTCCACAAATGCTTGACAAATTTGGTTAGGGTTTTGGTGAGGGATGAGTCTAAAGAGGAGAAGGGGATTGGGGGATTTTGACCATCAACCTCGACTGGATCGCTAGGAGAAGGAGATGGGGGTAGTGATCAACTTCAGCTCCATTAGTCACCTCACACTCACCGCTGCCCCGATGTGCGACGCGTGTAGCCTGAGACGGATGAGGCCCTAGGATCCCTGGAACCACACGCACCTTAGGTGGTGGCCTGAACCATCTGGAATCCTGAAACTGCCGTCCTCTAACTGGTTTGATTCCGGAGCTTCCCTCCACTTCCTCCTCCTTCTCTCGATTAGAATTCCATTCCAACCGAATCGGGATGAATTTGATCTTCAGGGCATCGTCACCCGTCTGATCAAAATCAATAATCTAAAGTTTTTCAATACTACCTTGTTTATATTTCTAAAATATATTCATAAAAATCCTTCAAAATTATAGATCTTGTAAATACTTTGAATACAAATCTATATAATAAATAACCTTGTCATTATTGATGTTTATAGGTTTTAACATTGGACCAAACCTTGATGTATTCATGTCTATATATGGGCATTGTGTTAGAAAATAATAACAGAGAACAAGTATGCTTACATCTCTTTAAAATAATCATGTCTCTTAAAATTGCAAACCTATGCAATATCTAGCACGGGTTGGTGGACTACTAGTTTGTCCAAGCATAACATCATGCATCATGCAGATTCAAATATACGAACAACTTTTGCTAAGTTGTTTAGGTTTGTTTGTCCACCTGACTAGTTCAGAGTTCTAGACTCAACATTAGGCATACTTATGTTTTTCTTGGATATGTATTGTTTTCATTGACAAATGAACTGCATGTAGCGACTTCATTAATTCATCCTATCGATTGACCTGGCCTCTCCAAGATGTTTAGCCCGCTCACTGCAGATTGTTGTGGCTGCGGACCTGCGGTTGCAACAGCAGCAGCAGCCGCGCCCATCGCTGCAGTTGTTTATAGTCCTAAAGTTGCAGCCACAGCCGTACTCACAGCGGAAAAATTCTGCAGCGAGCACTCCCGTTCATAGTTTTTGTGTGACTATTATGGTCCTGTTCATTCGGCTTATAATCCGTCTTTTTTAGCTTGTTTTTTCAGCCGGAACAGTATTTTTCTCTCACAACAAATCAGCCAACAGTGTTTTTCAGCCGGCTTATCAGCACAGCCGAACAGCTCCTATATATACGTGCATTTTCCCATTTGTACTTTGTCTTTTTCTTTTTTCTTAAAAAAACAAGAAGATGCGTACTATAGACTACTAGTACGTTGTCGGTGACGACCGAGCTCGATCGGGCAATGGGAACGCAGGATTTGGAATCTCTACGTTTTTTTATAACACTTGGAATCCCTACTTAGTACTTACCTGGTGCGTGCGTCTTGTGACTCCGTTTGCACGTTCTACGTCGATCCATTCGTTCAGAGAAGATATACGTACGGAGAGCAGAAGGTGACACGATTACTCAGGCACACGAGTAATCGTGTACGTGTACGTACGTACCAGTATATCTTTATTTTACCCCGTGAGCGTACGACGCTACGGACGTTTCGTTTCTCTTTGTAGCTTCACTGCAGCTGCCTGACCGGCCAGTGGCAAATTAAAGACCTGTTTAGACCGTATCTTGGCAGGCAGCTCGTTTGTCAGACAGCAATCTTAGCTCAGAGATCAAAATTGTAGTCTACATCTAAGATTTGTGTCTGACCTGTGGCCACACAGTTTTACTTTTACCCGGCGATGCAACCAAGCACGCAAATCAGCAACCCCAAGTCGCGTACATAGCTCGCTCGATCGAGAAGCCGTGAAGGGTCTAGCTTGATTTGTTTTGGTTGAAACAAAGGCCCCAGCTTGATTTTTAACTAATAAAATAAAAATCATCTTGGTTTTTGACTAACAAAATAAAAATCATCTTGGTTTTGTTTTGACTAAATCGTTGTGAAAACTGGAACAAACCGAAACGAATACTAGACGAAGCAAATGGAGGGGAGAAGAAGCTTCCTCCCCCGACGCCGTCGGGAAGAAAAGAAGAGGTCCAGTCCGGCTGATACGACTATACGAGATAGCCCGTCGAGACCGTTCCAGAAGCAAGTGGAAGGAAGGAAGCGCGGAAGGATGAAAGATGCGTGGACCGACCCATAAGCCAAATTGCCCCCAAGACACAGAGAAAAAAAAAACTAAGGCCTCGTTCGTTTCTGGCGGATTGGCCCGTTTCCAGGCCTGTTCCGGCTGGAATGCTGCGGCCCGTTTCCAATCCGGATGCGAATGGGAACGTGCGTTCGTTTCGGCCCGACCTGGAACCAAAATCGGCCCGGAACCAAAACTGCCCTCGCTTTTCCCTGTCTCCGCGGCCCGGAACGGAACCGGACCTCCTGCCCTCCGGATCGGTTCCGGCACATGCGAGCACGCGACGACTCGAGCTGTCGAGCAGAGGCGACGGCGGGGCGACCACGGAGCGGTGCGGGGCAACTGCGGGGCGGCGCCCTTCCCCTTCCTCGTCCTTCTCACCGGTGATTCACTCGCTCTCTCCTTCGTCCTCGTCCTCTCTCCCTCGGTTCTTGGATCTGCCCATCTGCCCGATGCGGCCGCCCGTGGTCTCCGCGGGGCCGTTCCCCTGGTCGCTGCAGCAGCCGTCACCGTCATCAGTGGCGGTGTTCCCTCAGGATCTGGGGTTCTTGCCGTCGGCGGTGTGCCCCATCTGCAGCGCGGTGGCATGGCTGCCGTTGCTCGTTGTGTTCCCTGCTTTCGTGGTGCTTTTGCAGTGACTCGCTCGCAGCTGCTGCCCTGGATGTATGTCTCCATAGTTGTTCAGTTCAGAAATTAAGATTTATACTTTCCCAACAGGCCTTCATTTCTTACATACACGTAGCTCTGAAGAATCTAGCAAGGAGGCCTTTCTCTTGTTTTCCTTTTTGTTTCCCTTGCATAGCTCTGTTTCTTTCATTTCGAGAAAGTAGCTCTGTTTGTTTCTTCACGAGAGAATGAATGTCTTTGTGTATAATATAACCTTAGCTTCACAAGAGAATGAACTGCCACAGCCTGGATGTTTTTCTTTTCCATTTGTGCGGCAATACTGTTTTAATTTGGATACATACATGATAGTATAAGATTGATAGTGGAGTACTGTGATTGTAAAGGTTGTAGGCACGAATGATGTAAACCATCGATCGATAAAAAAGTTTAAGGTAGTTTATGTTTTTTGCCAACCCACCAATGACCTAGCTACTAGCACCTCTATTTCTTGCTTCAGTAACTGATGGGATCCCGTGCAGTAAACAACTTGCAGCACATGAAGGCGTAGCTCGCGCAACGCTGCAGTGCGGCCAGGAACTCATGAATAAACCACTACTCATAACTGTTTGCTGGGATCATCTAATCTGACTGCCAAACTAATACTCCAAACTGAATACTACTCCTAGTAGCTTGGGTACACTACTGGATAGCAGCATCTCGTCACTTTCAGAACAGGTTCAAGCGTGTAGGACAGCTCATGTATGCTACATCCTTGTCTGCCAACACTCGCTAGATTTCATCAGCTAGCGATAGCACCATGTGTTATAGCATATTGTGCATTGTCTGCCAACACTCACTAGATTTTGGCTGCCAACACTCGCTAGATTTTGGCTGTCTGTCATTTTGTGCATTGTCTTGGATTGTTTAATCGCATATTATAGATCTGAGTGTTTTGCAAGTTTACTGATTTAGGAACATTTTATATGGATGCTTGATGTCTGTCATTTTGTGCATTGACTTGAATTTCATCTGAGAAAAGACCACTTTCTATAGCTATTTCATTGTTATCATGTTCGTGTAGGTCACTTGGCTGAAGGTACTTATAATGTCACCTCCCTTGAGCCACCTCAAGAGGAAGCACCACTTATACAAATTCATGATGTAGATGACTTGGACAACGTTGAGGCTCATGAGGTACTAGATGAAGATGATTCAGTAACTGAGATGCAAACGAGTGAGGCTGTTGTTGAAAGAAGTGGACAGCGAGATCAAGAAAATGAGGTCGTACATGTTGAAAGAAGCGAGCAGCAAAGAACCACTACATCAAGCAAAAAACATGAGAAGCAAGAAAAGAGGCCTAAGAACAAGGGTGAAAGGATTGAAGAAATGATGGGGAGATACCTAGACATGAGGACTAAGCAAGTACAAGATGAGTCTGCGGACCTAGCCAAAGAAAAGAAGGATGGTCAAGCTAATGACTTCTCTATCAAAAGATGTATATCCGTTTTGAGTACAATGGAAGTGACAAAGGAAGATAAGGCAAAGGCATTTGCTGTCTTTATCAAAAGTAAATAAAATAGGGAGACCTTCCTAAGTGGGTGTGAACTAGATCAAGAAGCAACTTTGATTTGGCTCAAAAATGCTATGGTCTAACAGGTCAGTCTACTTAACTGTTGAAAACTTGATGCATTGTTTGTCCAATAAACGAGGCAGACTATGTTATCCTTGCATTAGTTGCCCGCGAGTCTAATTCTTTAGAGATGGACACTGCTACTGCTATTGCTATGCTAGATCAGTGTCAGTTTGAGGAGTTAATCCATCCTTGTCTGTCAGATGGCCAGAGTGGCAGGAGTTATATACAGCTGTGTGCCTACTAGTGCTAGGATTTTTTATAAGTTGCCGAAGGATACCTGCAATTTTAAAAGGATGTCATTTTGATAACTATAATCATCTTGCTCCTGCCACTCTGGCCATCGACTCTTCACAAATACGATTTGCCACTCTGGCCAATGCACACAACTATCTTGCTTGACATGCTCGGCCTGTTAGGGGCCTATGCAGCAGGCAGTACGAGAGACTGGGAGACATCCAGGAACGTCATCTACTTGGTCATCCCTGTCCTGGCATATATTGCAGCCTATGCATTAGTCTCAATCTTCTGCAAGAAAGATGGTGCCACAGACCACAAGAGCAAGTCTGAAGAACAGAAATCATCTGGCAATGATGAAGTCTGAAGTGACAAATTCCTTTTATTTCTAATTTTATTTAATTGTGACACCCATGTTTGCATTGAGATATTGAGTTGTTTGTTCATATGTGCTACCCAAAAGTTATTGGCATATCCCTTGCGTTCCTAATTCTTATGAGTGATAGTGTAACCGAGGGAGAAAATCCATTTCATTATGCTTTGGTTGACTACATCATGAGTCATTTTTCATTCAATTATTCAGTAATTTGTAAAAGAAAGCTTGCTGTCATTTTCAGGGAGGAGGCAATGATGAAGAAACATTGGATTGGACAAAGTGCCTGGACACATGAGTAGGCTTAGATGAGTTATCTACTGGTTTAATTATGAAGATTGTAATTTCATGAGTAGATCTTGACAGCCATTTGGTGCACCTTTTGTCACTTTGGCAGTAGCTAGCATGTCCTTTGTATGTGGCTGCACATTATCTGTGGTACTCTGTTATTGTTGCTGCCCATTGTCTCTACATGTATGAGAGCATGATTAGAGACTTGCAGAAAAAGAACTCCAAAACATGGGAGATTTTATCCGTTTTATTTTGCTGCAATGTATGAGAACCTGCTTTTGCTGCAATGTATTTGCAATGTATTTCATGAGATGTATTTGTAGTACTCCAACACTTGTTGTTTAGTACCACAAGCAAACGAACGTGGCCTAGAGAGATCAAAGTCGTGTTCATGTTCCTGGACTGTCAGCGATGGTTGCCGGAATGTGCAGGAACAAGCAAACGAACAGCAGACAGAGAATGGTTACAGGCAGAAATGGTTACAGGCAGGGAATGAGTGACAAGCATGGATCCACTTATTCCTGAGGTGGAACAAATCAGATCCAGGATTGGATCCTGAGAAAACGAACGAGGCCTAAATGAGCGGAGGGAAGCAAGCAGCCGTGTGTGATGCTAATCACGCGATCTGACACATGCAAGTTGAGCGCCCACTTGCGCCGTTATTTTACTCACGTCACGTACGTGTGCTGACCTGGCCTGTCCCGTTCCCGTGCTCCCTCCCTCTCCTCTCCTCTCCCTTTTACCGACGTCGGCAATGCAAGTTGCCGCCGGTCTCGATCGCAACGTACGCACAAGTTGCAGGTAGCTATAGCGACCTATTGTTATCTATCGCAGTAGCAACATACAGTTCCCTTGTTTAATAATTATAACAAAGATGAAAATAATAATAAACTAATAAATTATTAAAAGCGAGGTCAAGGAGCGATTTGGAAACGGCCGGTGGATGGAAGAGGGAAAGGACGGGCGCGATAGGTGGGTGTGGGTGGGAATGGAAGAAGCAACGACAGGGGCTCTGCTCTACCCGCGCAAGTTGGCCTGCTTTTTTTTTTTGACACAGCAAGTTGGCCTGCTTGGCTGGGCTGGCTGCTGGGGCGGCAGTACAGCTCGAGACGTCGCGACGCGCCGCAAGTGGGGCGGCACTTTCGCCGCGCGCACCCTGGGTTTCGCTTCTCATCTCAACAAAGGACTCCTTCGTCTTCCCCGTCCATCTTCGTCTTCCCGCTCCCACCGATCCCACAGGAAGTCCCACGAACAAAGTAAAGATCCTACCGTGGCTATCAATCTGTACGGACAGCCCTCCCCCTGTGAAGTGATTATTAGCTAAATAATGGTCGATCTCTGCTAAACTAGCTAGTTGCTTCTCGAATCTCTCGATCTTCGCTTGAGTCCTGCAAACTGTACTATATATGCATAATCTCCGGTTTATATATATTAGACAAGGTTTTAAATTGCCGGCTAAGGGTACGTAGCAGATAACCTCTAAAACAACAATAGCAGAGACTAAATAGAGATATAGCGGGATATAGCGGGCTATAGCTCGTAGCTTGACCAATCTCAAACATCTATAGCCGGCTATATCTTTAACTATAACCGGAGATTTAAAACTATAATATTAGATGCAGCTGTGTATACATATATTGTATTCCAGATCGATCAAAGTGAGGTCTTCATCACTGTCATGCTACGTACGCCTGGCTCTGATCGACACCTTGCTTCGTTTCTTTTCCGCGTGATCGGCTGCTCTGGCAAATGCATTTTTTGCGTACTAGCTCGGTACTCCATGTTTGGCAGCTAGATATGCTCCTCCGCCTGCTTCCTTTTGGCAAGGTAGCTTTAATTTGTTCGCCCATCGATTACTTATCATAGAAGAGTAGAGAGAAATAGACTTTGCTGGGTTCGCAAATCAAACAAGTGCGCAACGCGCTTACATGAAAGAGTGGAGACAAATAGACTTGCTGGCCGGGTTATTAGCAAATCAAACAAGTGCGCAACGCTTACGGTTTGCTACTTACTTTCTCATCTTCGTAAGCTCGATAACGTAAGCAGGAAGCTCTTCGTCATTTATTTGTGTGCTCATCACAGTACACTAGATCATATTGCTACCCATGCATCACATTTGTTACATTTAGATCAAAACTTGCCAAAGGACATACAATAATCTGGTATGTTTTGTGCTTTCCAGAAACCACATCTATTACCATGAACATATATACAGAGGAATCGAGCGCGCGCCGGAACTTAGATCTCTAACGGTTTATACTTGTCATCTGATCTCTTGAATCTTTGGACAAGGAGCTAGCTAGGGAGGGAGGGCTGTGTGTCTCTCGCAACAACGAGAAAAAGAATAATAACCAAAACCAAGAGGGGCACTAATGTGAAAAAGCCAAAGAAAGAAGAAAGAGAAAAGAAGAAAAAAAAAAGCTCACGCGCCGTAGAAACACGCATCCCTCCTCCCCGGCAAAACCATCGATCACCCATGGCGATGGAGTCCCTCCTCACGCCTCCACGGCTGCGAGCTTCTCGGCGGTGGTGGCCAGCGACTGGAGGTTGCACTTGACGATGGTGTCGACGAACACGCGGGTGTCCTCGGGTGTGTTGCCCGGCGGCACGTCCACCACGTACGACTCCACGACGACGGTGGCGGCGTCGGGCGCGGCCGGGGACGGGTGCACGGTGGTGACGGAGAGGTAGTTCTGGAGCCGGTGCTCGCCGCCCACGACGCGGAAGCTCAGCACGTGGCTCTCGTCGTCCAGGATCTCCAGGCGCTCGCGGCTGGACGCCGCGGGGAGGCCCGACACCACGCGCACCTCGCGGAGCGTGCCCACGCCGCCGTCCCCCGCCAGCAGCGCGCAGCTGCGCACGAACCGCTTGTACGCCTGCAGCTGGTCGAACCGCCGCACCACGGACCACACCGCCGCCGCGGGCGCCGCCACGTGCTGCACCACCGCGGAGCAGCACCGCCCGGGCCCCGGCGCCGCGTGCTCGTGGTGCCGCGCCGCCTCCGCGGGCACCTCGCCGTCGTGCGCCCCGCACCGCATCCCGGCCGCGCTCGCGGCGACGGCCGCGGCCACCTCCGCCGCGCACCCGACGCCCGCCAGGACCCGCCCGTGGTGCTGGTGCGGCATGCTGCCGGGGCTGGACGCCTGGATGCACGGCATCTTTGCGGCTAGCTGGCTGCGCTTGTCCTACCCTGGTTAGCTGCCTTCGTCTGCTGGTCTGGTCTCGTGTGCGGTGGAATTTCTTGCGGCGACGGGCGGGTTGGGGATAGTGAAGAGAGGTTGATGGAGGGTAGAGGCATTTATATATACTAGTAGCGGGGCGCGCGCCGTGTGGCTGTGAATTTAGAGAAATTTAATGCGGACATAACATGTCTGGAATATGCAGATGGGAAAGGTTAAATATATAAGGCAACAATGCGGTATTAAGATAAAGTATTAGTATATTTACACTGGAATATTTGGGGGAGGCACTGTTCTGAGGCTAGGACTGGAGCGCGTTGTGAAGGCAAAGCATTTTTATGGTTGTACCGAACACAAATAAAGGCATAGTTTTATGTGAGCTGATCTGGAGTGGAAGACAGAGAATCTACGTTACATTAATAAGCCTGTAAAGGGGAGCGCTACAAAGAAGTTCTGCATGCAGCAGGTTTCGCATAATCACCATATATCTAAAAAAAACAGAGAACCCTAGCTCCAGGACATACCCCAAATTTCATTTTATTCCCTAAAACTGGATTGTTTTGGATGTACAAATACAAACTAAAGCACACAGATTATTATATAAACCTGAAATCATTTTTATGTGGAAAAAAACTTCAGATGTTATCTAAGAGCGTGTGCAAATCACAATTACCAGAGGAGGTGTAGTTTGGCCTCAAAGGCATCCAGACCAGAGGCAACCAGCGACTGCAGCATTAGTTTGGCTGATGACAGCTATGCTGATCTTCAGTCATTGCATTAGATTGGCATCGATGACAGAACTTGTTGTCCACTCATTTGCACACTGCCAGTCCACATCAGTGAGAGAACAACTAATTAGTATAATAACAAAATCAAATTCCAAGAGTGAGCACGATAAGGATGTTGATGTATCCCATCGTATTGTTTTATAAAGCATGTGTATGAGTTAGCATCGTGCCTGCAACTACGGATGCAAAGTGATTGAGGCGTGAACAAAGGCAGCAATGGCATCTCAAGTAATCTAAATGCAAATGGTTCACTAATTTGGCAAATTTTCTTGGTCAGTATTCTGTTCGATGCCTTTATTGTTCAACCTGCTGTACATTATAATACACCTAAGAATGCATGGGCATGTGAGATTTATGGTATCTATAGTGGCATGAAGGTTGTTTAAATTTTCCCACCTTATTGAGATAATAGTAGCAGAATCACAAAGAACTATTTTTGATGATATTAAGTAGCCAAATATGAACACACCCTTCATTGCCAGCAGTTTCTTGCATGTTGTAATAGCACTCTATGAAAGCTTCAGGTAACCAAAACAGAGTTAAAAACCACATGCTTTATACTGGGAAAGAACTCATCTTTTTGTATGAATCAGTCAGGGATATTTCAGATGATCCGCACATCGGCCTTCAAATAACTTATAAAATGATCAACATCAAAGATGTCTCTAAATTTCCTGTAGAGAGCATATAAGCAAGTTCTCAGAGCACGACAATCTGGCAGGAAACAAATAACGTATTTAAGTAGGACATATCATGTGATGGTGGAGCATAGAATCATTTGTTGACTAAAAAGTTGCTTGGCAGAGATTTTAAATTATGCCTAGAAACAGCTCTAAGAGCTATATCTAACAGACCTTAATTGCCAACTGCCTTAAACACTAAGTCAACAGCACAAATATAGTTTTCCTCAACGTACTTGAAGGAAAGATGGGCAACGACTGCATTCTCACAGTAGGCATAACAAAGACTGCAGCCTAGAGAAAGCTAGGATAGCCGAAACGTGAATCTATAATTAGTTTTCAGATGGCCAAAACATAGCAGCTACTACAAGAATAAAATTTGAGCAGTGGAGGCAGAGACAAGGCAAAAGGAAAAACTAAGAACAATATCATTATTCAGGTGCTTAGAACAATACCCAACATTAGTGAAGAGGGAAAAAAAATCCATGCAGTATAGAAGCCTAGGTGTGGTACAGCACAAATAAGAAACACTGAGGCTCGATATGGATGGTCTTCTTGCAACCTAACATTTGTTCAAGAAGAAAAGATCAAGTGATGTCACAGTTTGAGGCTGATCATTGTGAGAAGAAGCTTGCAGGTAGACGCCAGTAGGTAGCAAAAAAATATTACAAATGGAATTCTGCACTGCGTATATATGATGTGTTAAGCCACATGCTGAGAATGTCTTCACCTGAGAATGCAAAAGTCCGCTCATTATGCTGAATTTGATCCGCAAGGAAACATATATAGATGGTTTCAGTCTATATGTGACAAGAAGGAAAAAGGAAAAGTGGCCTGTTAAGAGAGCGCTCAGACTAACAGTCGAAAGGCAGAAAAGTCCAATCTAAAAAAAATGAAACAATTTCTATCCCTATTGTTGTGTCACTGTGGACAGATATACAATTTCATTAGAAGTCCAGATTGTTGGTGGTCTCTGTGGCCGTAGCAGCATGGCCTCGATTGTATGAATATAGAAAAAAAATAACATCTTGAAACAGGAAACAGTTTGGCACTAGTTATATTTCTGATAGTAGTAGTTGGTTTAGTTGGAAGTGTGTAACATGTAGTTTGTGTATAATAAGACAACATTATTTAAATAATAATGTAAAAATAATCCTAAAACTTTCAGGAAACAATTTGGCACTGGCTATATTTCTGATAGTAGTAGTTGGTTTAGTTGGAAGTGCGTAACATGCAGTTTGTGTATAATAAGGCAACATTATTTAAACAATAATCAAAATAATCCTAAAAGTTTTGACATTATTAGACATTATCATATATGAAATTTACAAATTTGTGAGCCATATATACAGGATTGGGGTGAAAAAAAATTAATTGAAGATAATAGATGATACCTATCTTTGAGAGTTGAACATTAGAAAATGAGAGAACAGTCCACGAATTGATAAAAGTAGCATATTAGGTGTTGGTTTCGGTTTTAGCTTTTAGCTAAAACTATGAAATAGGTAGATAATAAACTGCTATGAAGATTTGGGTTATGGAAAAGAAAATTTTCTATTTTCTTTTATCTATCTCTTTTCCTTGCTGCACATAGCCACATTTTTTAGTAACCTGTCAACAAAGGTACCTGCAATGAGGAACAGTATGCAGCCCTACAAACATGGTGTTACCTTAG
This sequence comes from Saccharum hybrid cultivar R570, assembly GCA_038087645.1. Taxonomy (NCBI): domain Eukaryota; kingdom Viridiplantae; phylum Streptophyta; class Magnoliopsida; order Poales; family Poaceae; genus Saccharum; species Saccharum hybrid cultivar. The sequence goes on along the minus strand of JAQSUU010000043.1, from coordinate 125,638 downwards.
TTAGATACTATGACCTATTATCAAACTTGAACCGATTCAGGGCAAATTAATATCAATATTCAGTCTACTGCACAAATATGGATACGTTGATAAAGCCAATGTGCAGATCACCTTGGAAATTAGATTTCCTATAGCAAAATATAGTGTATGGGTTCTCGCTAATTCGACCAATGGTTTTATTCAGTCCTACCTATCTGTAGACATTGTCATACCAAAACGATGGGAGATGCATAGACCAATAAACTTGCACAATTCCAACCCAACCGAAAATATTATAGTGTCTACGCAAATAAAATCATTAATTCTGAACACACAAACAGCAGGCATTATATATAAGCTGCAAAGTTGTATCTCTGTTTCTCATTTTAGTGTAACTTGGGCCAGGATAAAAATTAAGATCATCATGATTAACCTTAATAAAGTATTTATTCGTTGGTGCTACTGAACTATGTGGTAACTGTAAGTCACAAGCATATACAAGGGCATGTAGGTGGATATCATAATTCATAAATAGAACAAGGCAAGAAAATTTGGATTTGGGGATAACAGAGAATCAACTATAGTCTCTAAATGGTGGGTGAAATGTAAATGAAAAGGAGCAATTGGCAACAGGAGTCGATTACAATGGGCAATGGAAGAAAGTATGCAATTGGTAACAGGTAGGTAATAGTGAGCATTCAATATTTGAATCTGAAGCTAAAAAATTAAAAGGAGCAAAGAATAAGCAAATACCTTAACATTGTAGCGCCTCTTGTAGGGAGGAAATCACATTTCCAGAACATATGCACTATTCTAAATCACTATCCTAAATAAGCAAATACCTTGACATTCTTTGTGGAAAGTTACCAATCACTATCCTAAATCTCCTGGAAGTAGCACATGAACATATGCACTAACCAATCACTATCGTAAATCACACAAGGGGAAAAATGGCGTAAAAAAGGCACTGACCTTGCTGCTCTCTCAATCAATGGACACAATCCATTCCAAGGAGACGAAAAATCAACGCATAGTAGTATATCAGGAACGTACCTGTAACCATTTTTAGCAACCTAGCGGTATTGATTTGAACAAATCAACAGACTTCAATTCAGGTAATAGGAAATACAATATTAACGGGAGTAAAATCAGCAAGATGTAGACCAGTAGGAACAAAAAAAATCAAATGCATATAAGAATGTGTTGCTGCAATATATTCACAAAATAAAAATTAGCAAAAGCTTTAGAATCCGTAGTTCTCAACCACCATAGAACTGCTGTGAGGATCTGCTGCTCCAAAAAAACACTAGGGAGAGAGGATCTGGGGGAGGAGCCATGGGACGAAGGAGGAGAAGAAGAGGGTGAGTCACCGTCAAATCTAGTAGCCGAGGTTCGCCCCCGCCGCAGCCGCCACAGAGGCACCTAGGGTTTCGTCAAGGAGGAGGCGCTGAGGAGCTGCCAAACGGAGGAGCCATGGAAGAGCCCGCACAGAGGGTAGGGAGAGGGAGGGGGCCGGCAGGCACCACGTGCACCGGCGTGCCGGGCGCCTGCGGGGGGCGCCGTCGCCTCGCCGCGCCCGCGGCCGGCTTAGGAAGGAAGGGGAGGGAAGGAGACGAAGGGGAGAGAGGGAGGGAGGGCGGGAGGGAGGAGGAGGAGGAGGACGAGGAGGAGGATGGCGTCCGCCGACGCCGCTGACCAGGTCGCCCGTGGCGCCATTGCCGTCGCCTGCAGCGTCGAGCGAGCGAGAGAGAGGACGGGAGAGATCGGGTTTTTTTTGGGGTGGAAGTAGAATCGGAAGCCGAGTATATATGTGTTTCTCTGGATTCTGACGAGAAGCAGTAGAAGCCGAAGAGAAGGCTCAGCAGGGAACGGAAAACACCTGAAGCGGCTCGAGGCCGAATCCGATTTAACAAATCAGGGCCACATGATCGCGGATCGGACGGCCGGAAAGAATTCAGGTGACGTGGCGGGTGCCTCCGGCGGAGGAGCAGGTCGCCCTTGTTGGGTTTTAATGCAAAGGTGCGCCAACTTGTCCTGGCTCGCACTGTTGCATGTGTATCCAGTTGTGTGCTCACTTTAATTGTGCTCCCGCTTTAATTAATTCAACTAAATCATCTTTAAGTGGGGTCTACATTTCAGCAATTTGCCCAAGTTGCATTTTTGGGGGAGGGCATTGCCAGCTTTCTTGATCTTTTCGATAAATTAGGAAGAAAAATTGATATAGACTGAACCCAAGTTGCAATTTCGCGGGGAGGGGGGCATTGCCAGCTTCTTGATTTTTTCGCTAAATTAGGAAGAAAAAGTGATATATAAACTCAACACGAGATATTCTTGAATTTCATCTCCCTTCATGTTTATTTCCATGCATGGGGGCTCATGTACCTCGCGGTAGAAGTACAATGCAGTACTTAGAACACATGGTTGTTTTATGTGATGTTGAAGTGGGTTCGATTTGAAAAAAAATATCTGAAAATTGATTGCATAACACACGTTTGATTGTAGACATTTGATAAGGGTTAGAATTAGTCGTCTATATGACTGTGTCATATCTATGTATGCAACAGTTGCCCAGTTGCTCCATTCATTCTCCAAGATGTATGACATTTTGGTCTTGTGCCAAGTCATTTTTTTCTGCTTGATCAAATTTAAATAAATACATGTTATGATATAAATGTCTACAATGGACACAAAAATGCACTAACAACAATATTACGTGGCAGACTTAGGCCCTGTTTGGTTTGCACATGTTAAAGTTTAACTCCTATCACATCAATATTGCGGTAAATGTATGGAGTACTAAATGTAGACTAATTGCATGCATGCCGGCACAGATTAGGAGTAATTTACGAGACGAATCTATTAGGCCTAATTAGTCTAAGATTAAATTTTTTTGTCAAATAAGACGAAGGTGCTACAGTGTTTGTTAAACTTTACACTACAGGAAACTGGCTCTTTGCCGACTGTAATTTTCTTTGCCAACTGTTTTTTCTCGACACTCGGCAAAGAGGTCCCTTTGCCAACTGGAATTTCCTGTAGTCGGCAAAGCAGGATTTGCCGACTGCATGGCTTTGCCGACTGCCAGGCAGTTGGCAAAGAATTGCAGTCGGCAAAGGCAGGCCATAGTTGACGCCATCCACACCGTCACTTTTGCCGACTGCCACTCCGTCAGCAGTCGGCAAAGGCGCAGGCTTTGCCAACTGCCATCCTCCCTGGCAGTCGGCAAAGAATTTTTATTTTTTTTTATTTTTGATCCTAGTTTTTTGTGTTGCCTTGATACAGTAAGTACATGATATATTTCAAGTTTGGGATCACTTTGATTTATTTTGCTATATTCCATTGATTTTTTCTGTTTCTTTGATTTTTTCCGGCAGCTCCAGATTTGAACTGCAGGTACATGAAATAATGGAATCCGGTGATTCAGAAAATGATATTCATGATGTTTGGAGCATGTTGAGGCCGTGTGCGGGGCCTCGCGTGAAATTTCGACCGTGTTGGTGTCGGAACACGCCGAACCAGGCGCGTGAAAAGTGTTTTTAAATTATTTGTAAATTATATAAAATGCAAACGAAGTCTGAAAATCATGAAACTTGTCGAGATATCGTGATATCATATGTGGAGGCTGTGACAAAAATTTGAGAAGGTTTCATACACGTTGTCACGTACGATGCTTACAAACCAGGACATCTCCATATGCGATATCTTTTAACACATGTGGAGATATCCCTGGTTTGTAAGCATCGTATATGACAACATGCACGAAACCTTCTTTAATTTTTATCATAACCTGCACATACGATATCACGATATCTGGACAAGTTTTATGATTTTAAGACTTTGTTTGCATTTTATAGAATTTTAAAACAATTCGCCACCAAGTCCGTAGTCATATTTCGTGAACAAGATGTTCGAAATTTCGGATCCGTTCCTGGATATGGCCTCACAATACACTCAATAACATGAATATTATTTTTTAAATCACTAAAATCTATTATTCTAGGCACCTACAGTTCAAATTTTTATTTTCTAAAAAAATTCAAGTAAATGAAATAAATTAACTAAATATAGCAAAAAAACCAAAAAATACACCAAATTTTAACATGTAGTTGCAGGCACCGTGGGAGGTTTACAGAAAAATTTTGGGTGTAAAAAGAAAAATAAAATAAAATTCTTTGCCGAGTGCTGAGCTTGGCACTCGGCAAAGAAGGTCTTTGCCGAGTGCCGGGCTCCTGGCACTCGGCAAAGAAATTGCAAAAAAAAAAAGAAAAATAGTCTTTGCCGAGTGCCACACTTGAAGCACTCGGCAAAGAAATTAATCTGGTTTTTTAAATACGGTGTGCGTAAAAGCCCTCAACCCTAACTCTCCCGCACGCGAGACACACACGCACACAGCTGCCGCCGCCGCCACAGCTCCGCCCACCGCCCGCCCTCCACGCCGCCCCAGATCCGCCCCGCCCACGCGCGTCGCCGGCTGGAGGCCCGCCCTACCCCGACCCACGCGTTCGCGCCATCAGAGGAGAGCGCCGCGCGCACCACCCCGGCCTCTCCGGTCCCTCCCCATCCTCTCCGGCGTCTCCATGGCGTGGCGGCGGCCCACCCCCTCTTCTCCATGGCGCGGCGGCGCCATCCCTCCCCTCCCTCTCCCTCTCCCTCACCCTCATCAGGTGGATCTAGAGGCCGGAAGCCGGATCTCACAGCCGCGACGGTCCGACGGTTCCGGCGTCGAGGGCACGGCTACCCCGCTCAGCGGGACCCGGTGGTGTTAGGGTGGGGCGGCGCGGGGGCGCAGTGTAACACCCCGGGTGTTATAGTGCTAATTAATCTACCTTGTCATCATAATGCATTGCAAAGCATCCCTGTTAGGTTAACCTTGTTATGCATCAACTAAAACAAGTTTACTTATCTAGGTTGAATGTGTTTCTCAGTGGTGTGCTCCGAACCCGAAAACCCTAATTTTTAATACCACCGCAAATGCTTAGTCCATGCCCTGCGTAATTTGAGGTGTGCGACTGTGTTGCACACTAGTGTCAAGTGTAGGGTATGAGCTCAAGTACAACCTCTAAAATGAAACTCCAAATTTGAGTTTGAATTGGAGTCCCAAAACTTGTCACGAGTTTTCCGATTCGAATTCGAATTCAAAATTGGGGGAAAATGTAAAAGAATTTTAAAAGCTAATTGGTCAACCAAGAGTGGCATTTGGTCAACCATGTCATGTTGGTCCAAATGATGCCCTTGGGTGAGGTTTTGATCGCTAAGTAATCACAAATCAAAGTAGCAACAAATTCCAATTTAAAATTCCTCCGAAAACCCTAAATTTCAAAACCTTGTTTTACCTCTTTTGAAATAATTCAAAATCTAAGCAAAATTTGGGAAAAAGTTCAAAACCAAGTTTGTAGAACTTTTCAAGGGCTACAACTTTTGTGTTTTGAGTTTTCAAAGTTTTAGTGTAAAATGTAGAGCAATTTTGAAAATAAACAAATTTCAGTTTTGACTCATTTTTGTCCCCGAACTAAGATTTTAAAATGGAGGCAGAATTTGAAAAAGTTTTGAACATCAAAGTTGTAGGTCTGGTCAAGATATACAACTTTGATGTTTGGAGATTTTGAAGTTTCAATATAAAATCAAAAGTAATTTCTAAATTACCAAATCTAAAAAATGTGTCCCCTTTTGAATTTAAACTCAAATTTCAAAATCCAGTGAGAATTTGAAAAAGTGTTCAATACAAAACTTGTAGAGCTTGAAATTCTGAAGATTTCATAGATTGGAAGTTTTTCAAGTTGTTACATGAATTTGAGAGTAATTTTAGAAAACAGTTTGAAAATTCAAAATTTGGGTGGGGGCAGCTACAGTGCACCGACGAATCACCGGCGGCCACCGGCCGGCATGGGCGCCGGCGAGACGCCGGACGGCTTCGGCCAGCTTCCACGGCCTTCGCGCGCGGTTGAGAATGCCAGCGCGACGACGCGAGCAGTCCGGCTCTGTAGTCGCGACCGCCTTCTATAAATACGTCGAGTTCACAGTGACGTTTACCATTTTTCGCCACCGCCGCCACCACAGCTCCGCCGCTCGCCGCTGCCGCCACCAGGCCATCTCCGACCACGCCAACCGCACCGTTAGCTCCGCCTTGGCCTCACGCACCTCGTGGACCACCGGAGTTCACCGTTTTCGCACCCAAACCTCCGCACCGCCTGTTCCCGTGCTTGCCTCCGGCGACCGACCGCCATCGCCGCCCCCACGTTGCCAGGCCACTCCAATCCCTCCCAGCCGCCAGCAAGAGCACCAACGTGATCACTGTGAGCCACCGATCCTTTCTACGCCTTTAATTTGATTGTTCCGTTCTTGGAGGCGTGTTTTAGCGGCTCACCGTCGGCCACGGTCCGCCACCGTCGTCGGTGAAGGGTCACCGGAGCTCGAGACGCGTTGTAGACCAGTGCCAAGGACTCAGGAGAAGGTGTGGGGCGTTGTGGTAAGGTCAGTTTGTCGACCGAAGCTTCGGTCACCGGCCGGCCACCGCAGGAGAGCGAGCGAGCACGCGGGAGCGAGCGAGAGGGCGGGAGGAGGAAGATGACAGGCGGGGTCGGCTTGTCAGCGAGCGCAGAGAGAGAGCGCGCGCGCGGGTGAGCGAGCGGGCTGGGCCGCCTGCTGGGCCGCGCGGCTGGGCCGAGCGCGCGTGCGGGCGCGGGCGTGCGCGAGCGGGCCGTCTAGCTGGGCCGGGCCGCGGGAGAAAGGAGAATCGGCCCGATTTCGTTTTTGTTTTTCTTTTTTCAAATAAATGAATAGTTTAGTTATTTGTTTATTTCACTAAAAATTATGTAGAGTTCCAAAATTCATGAAAATTTTTGTGTAGGTTCTCAATGTATAAACTATCTAGGAAAAATGTTAAATGCTGAAATTGAGTACTTTGTGTAGTAGAATTAATTAGTTCTAATAAAGATTAAATGCAACTTCCATGAATTTTAATAATTAATTTATTAATCCAAAAATGATGAAATTTATTATGACACTGTTGTAAATCATTCTTAATCCATAGAAAAAGTTTGAGCTTGATTAGGTAAAATTTGATTAACTTCTAATTATGTCCTAATTATTTAAATAATAAATAAATGTTAATTTAAGAACTTTAAGTGTTGTGTGCCTTTTGATTGAGTGATGTCCTTAGGTCACTACCCTTTTGTGATCTTTGGTACCTTAATTCCATGTTTCAGCTCGTTAGTAACTTGTTAGGTTAAAAGCTGGTATCGCTGGAATCGTCGCTACTAGTTAGTAGGTTTTCAGTTTGCGACTGTACCGCGAACGAAGGAAGTGTACTCCAGTCATAACTCGTAGCATGTTATCATCAAGCATCATGTTTATCATCGAGCATCATGTTAAAGCATGTTATATGTTCGTGTAGTCTCCGCTTTCGAAGAAGTCGAAGCCGTCGAACCAGTTTCCGGAGAAGAGCGATCGTCGATGGGTTTCGGACCTGACGTTGGAGTTCTCAGGTCTGAGTCAGTCGTCATGTCCGAGCAAGGCAAGCCCCGGTGCATTTAAACCCTACCTTGAATTTTACAAATGTTTTATTATTTATAATATGGTTTACTGCATTAAGTAATTAGGAGTTGAGTGATAACCCAATTGCTGCATTATCATCCTTGATTATTGTGATATCAACCTTGATACATGTTTTATGGAAAATGCGTAGTATGCTTCGCTATGCTTAGAAGTTAAGCTTTTAAATGCAATGTTTAGCCATGACGGCATATTGAATGAATATTGAAATATGAGAATGAACTTGAAAGATCGGGCGGGTGGTTTGGCCACTGCTAACATGCATTGGGAAAGGAGTCTCAATGTAGTGTTTCCGCCTTGTCAGTTAAGGTCCGTTCGTTGTAAGCCTGTTGTGTTCAAGACTTTGCAACTAGCTTCATGCCTTGGGTAAGCCCAAAATATTGGTGATTCCATTACGAGAACGTCTAACCTCGCATTGGGAGTGGAGAGATGGCGAGAGTAGCGTGTACCCTTGGGGTTAGAATTTGGTCGGGTTCGAGGAGTACTGTACTCTCGGGTGGCGATGGACACGTTCTGGTTTTGGGAGATCTAAATGAGGGTTGATATATGTAAGATTCGGTTCTACATATGTCGTGAAGTTAGGGATCCCCAGCTGGGTATAATCGGTTCGAATCGTCGTTGCTCCTCGGTTATGGAGACTTGATCACCTGACTTGCATCGTAGTTAAGAACTGGAATTGAAAGAAAGAATGAGAAAGGTTTTGATGATAATTACTTTGATCTAGATTAGGATCACTTAGAATTGGTTAATGAACCATCAATGGTAAAAGTAAAATATTGAAGGTAAGGACTTACTTTAGTAAGCTTTTCTGCAAAAGAAAATTTGATTCTGGAATACCCGTACCTTGATTCCCTAAAGCTAGCATGCCCTTAGAGTCTTTGTCTTAGTCGGGTAAGTCTTATTGAGTACCCTCAAGTACTCAGGGTTTGTTAACCCCTTGTTGCAGGTGCAGTTCATGAACAAGTTTGCTTCGAGCCTTGTTGCATGACCGTCGTGGTTGAAGAAAGCGACGACGAGTAGACTGTGTGGCCTTTGGGCAAGGCATCTCGTTTGTGTGTTGTAATAAAGTTAATACCGATACTTCTCTACTACTGGTTTGTAATAATGTTACATAAGGTTTGAAGTTTGAAAACTGGTTTGTAAACCTATATTATTGTAAGACTTCCGCTACGTTACTCTGTTGAATATTTTGAATAAACTGTTGTAATATTGCAATACTCCTGTGATTAGATCCTGTTCGGAGGAAAGCAGGCCTTTTAAGTTATGGTGAACATAAGTACGGCCATCAGAGATCATTATGACAATGACGGGTACTTGTGGGTCATCATAATTAGGAGGTTCTGTCACACGCAGCCCGGCGGCGACCCCTTCCGGTGAGAGGGTGTGGCCCGGCGGCACCTCCAGCAGGAAGCAAGAGGTTAACCGTGGCGGCGGCGGATGGCGCAACTCCGGTCGACCGCGACACAACTCCAGGCCAGCCCTCCCTTCCTAGCGACATGAGTGCAGCATCCTCAAGGCCTCAACCTCCTCTAGCCTCTGTTCCCCATCGCCCCCTCCACCAGATCCGGTGGCGGAACCCCTCCTCCACGGTCGTGCCTGCTCCGACCTCCGCTGCCTGTGGTGTTCACGTTCGTGTTCACGCGGAACCCCCTCCTCCACGGTCGTGCCTGCTCCGACCCGTGGTGTTCATGTTCGTGTTCACGAGCGGGCAGCTGCACAGCTCCACCAGTGGCTTGCACGAGGAGCCCTCAAATCCATGGTGGAGTCGGATTCGACAAGGAGCCCACAGATCCACGATGCGTGGTTCAGCGATGCCTAGCTGCTGCTTCCCCGTCAACTCCGGGATCCATCGTCTCCCATGTTCTTGAGCAGGTGACCATTTACTCTGGTTGCTTTTGTGTGTTGGTCGCCGAGGGATCATGAGTGACAGGAACATACAATTGACGATTTACTCTTGAGTAGGTGCCCCCGTGAACTAGGATTTAGAGAATGCTTTGTTATCTGTCTGGTAATTGATAAGTGAATATTGAATGATATTTGATATGTAATAGTAGCTGGGCTGATTAATGAGGTAAACTGTGTTGCTTCTTGCATAGGTCGGCATCACATTTGCTAATATGGGCACACACACATGAGCTCTTGCACAGGTCGGCATCACAGTTATATCTACCAGCCATTCCTGTTTGGATACCTGACCTGTTTCTTTAACACTGCACCTCTCATGTGTGTAGTTTTGCACTTGTGTTATTTATGTATAATTCTATTTGCATGTTGCCAACGATTTGATTAAATTCCAGGCAGTACATATGTGCGCGTGCATTACGGAATTGTTAAAATTATATCATAAGAGTTGGCGGTTAGCTATTCTTTAACAACAATAGCTGTAGCTATCTGCTTTCTCCACCTTTAGTCTTGGCTCTGTTTATGTTACTTTCAGCAACTCGATTATCTTATTTGGAATGCAATAGTGAAGATAATTGTCACTTGCAGGCACACTCGGTTGCATGCTGGTAGTTAGTAATAGTTTTACCCATATTCTTTTAGCTATCAGTTTAGTGTTAAACCTTTCAGCTTAGCTGTTTGCTTGCCTTGGTTCAGTACAGTAGCAGTAGTACAGTTCGGCTGTAGGTAAAATTTTAGATTTATTAGCTAATTTGGATAAATTTTGTACATGTTTATTAGCTGCAGTTTAAGAGATCAAGCTTAGCATGCCTTTTATCATCTCATTTAGCAAGCGGTGAAGCTGCTGTTCAGCATCAATAACAGCAAAAATTTGACAAGTTCAGAGACCGGCTCTGCTTTCAGGTTTGTTCGTTGCTCCTAGCGGCCTGCTCCTTTCTCTCTTTGCCTCTCTAGATGGAATTGATTCAGTTTAACGTTACCATCCCAAAACAGGACTCATGAGTCGTCCGTGAGGACCGATTGACCCCTCATCATAATTTTTTAGTAACTTCTTCAGCATTAGGAGTGATCTGATATTCAGTACCATCTGGAATTAGGAGCTTAGTTTACTTTGCAGTTTATCACATTGTTGGCTGCATTGTTAGAGTATATCTTAACTTTTACGACCTTTAATAAGTACCTGCTATGCATGTCACAGGTTTTATCAATGTGCTATTTCTCCAATGTCACTGAGAGCCATCAGAGATGCTGCATCAAGGTACTCTGCCAGTATTTCTTTGAATTATGCCTATTGTTCTGCGTTCTGCCTGCAGTAAGTAGCGTTGTTCTCTAACCTGCACGGTGTATGTATGAACAATGCTAATTTTCAGTGTTCCAGTCCGATGTAGTATGAATTAGAATGTTAGACTAATGTTTCTGTGTTTCAGCCCGATGTAATATGAATTAGAGTCTGAGGCCAGCTTCTACATTTTTCTTTGTATATCAGATGATGAAACCTCGAAACAATCTTACGACACCTTCTGTTACAGTGGCTAGTAGCTCTGTGAGTGAGAAGACAATTCTTTTCTAATGATACTGCAATTGCTCTTTGATTTTTCCTTTATTTTCGTTTTTATGAATCTTTTGGTCTTTAAAATTGATATTGCAATTTCTGATACAGTCTGGGATGGAGCCCCATCTGTAATTGCTCATTATAAAACCTGTACTCTTGTGCACCTATTCATATATGATCTTTTGTTATGTACACAGTATATGAGCATTATGGTTCTATTAATCGTTGTATTGACATGGAAAGATTCTGACCATTTTATCAGACTACTTGAAGGGTAAGTCCAGAGCTTCAGATTAACTGTATGTGCACCAGTTGGTAGAATATAATAGGATTGTAATGATCATAAACTCATATGAAGATGTGACCTGTTATGATGAGATATAGAGTGACACTATGGACTTTTTGCACTACATTGCCTCAGAATCCTCTTATCATACTAAGAGACCAAGAATGGCCTAAGCATTTTACTATGATTAGCGGCCAGCACCCATCCTGATGTATGCAGGAGGCAGGCTATGATAGATAGTAGAGATTTTTTTTGAAAAAAATAATAGATTTTTTTTAAAAAAAATAATTTCTTTGCCGAGTGCCAGGCCTGACGACACTCGGCAAATAATTTATTTTAAAAAAAATTAATTTCTTTGCCGAGTGCCAGACACGGTGGCACTCGGCAAAGAATTTTTTTTAAAAAAATAATTTCTTTGCCGAGTTCCAGGCACGGCGGCACTCGGCAAAGAGTTTTTTATAAAAAAAATAAAAAAATCTTTGCCGAGTGTCGGCCAGGCTGGCACTCGGCAAAGCCGCCGTCACCGGAGCCAACGCCGTGACAACTACTTTTCTTTGCCGAGTGCCGAGGAACCAGCAGTCGGCAAAGCCTGTCGTCAGGGCTGACGGCGCCACGTGGCTATGCCGACTGCTGGCGTGGCAGTTGGCAAAGGATTTGCCGACTGTGTGCCACGTGGCAGTCGGCAAATCCACCTTTGCCGACCCAGGCTTTGCCGACTGCTCTTTGCCGACTGCCACGTGGCTTTGCGGTCGGCAAAGCCTTTGCCGACTGGGTTTATGCCTTTGCCGACCGGGGCAAGCAGTCGGCAAAGAGGCGTTTTCATGTAGTGTTAACACTGAAACCAAACAGGCCCTTAATGAAATTATTTTGACGTTGTGGAGATAGTGACGGTTCTTTTATATAAAATTGTAACTTAGCACAAAACTAAAGTAACCTAGTATATTTTAGGAAGAAGTGAGTGCCATCTAACATAAAAAAATGTACAACCATCGTAGAATGATGCATGCATAGGATTGAGAGGTTTAAATCTAACTTTGCTGCAGAAGTTGCGGGGGTTCAGTGGCCCATATATGATTGTTGAGAAGTTGCGGGGGAGAATATATCAGAAGGGACGGCAAGAGATATTTATTAGAAAGAAAAGTGGATGATATACTATATCACTGTAATATTTAAAAGATGCATGTTAAGAGCAAGTGGGCAAGCAACACTGCAAATTAATCTTTATCCAAGAGGTGGTGGTTAATTAAGTAAAGAGGGGCAACGGGCTGAACTGTTCAAATATACTGTATATGATTTCATCTAAAGATTTCTCGACAACTAGCATTGTAATGTAATGAAAGTGGAGCATATAGAACAGGGGAGACAAGTAAGCCAAGTTGGACGAGATGAGTTTATATAGTATAACCCCACACCGTGCTTGCCCTATGGATGCCCATTTATATACCAATGCTGTTGCTTTCCATCGTCGTGATCCCATCCCTTTATGATTGTTAATCTTTCACCAGCCAATGACTTAATGGTACAATAAAATACGGAGATCAACTTGGCACGGTCGTCAACTTGTACCCTACCCTTTTCTTCAGATGAAAGGACCACTAAAGCTCTACTTGTTTCTAGAATATACAAAGGCCAAAAAAAATTCTATTTCTGTGTTCAGTTGTCTCTTGGATATATAGAAAAATGTATGTCGTATCATATTTGAAGGCACAAATCACAAATTATATCGATTCCTTTTTTTTCGAAAGCGTGCATTGGCACGTGTTTCACTAAATGGAAGTGGGAAGTTTTACATGTGTCACGGCGAGAAGCCGTACACGTCTTGAAGGAACGCTTAACACAAATCATCAACTAGTGGTGGGGCAATAAGATTGTACTAACTAAAAACTAAAGGCACGACCAAAACGGGAGGAGGGCCCGACACGTGGCGACAGCTCAGGGTGTCACCATGCCGGGCGCGTCCCACCGCACTGCCAGCGTAGGCATGAGCTCGTGCATCGCTTCCCACTTACAAGGGGAAACGGGCTCGACGAACGTCTCATGGAACTTGATTAATATGTTTTCATCTACCGTTACAATTATCGGTCCAACTCCAACCAGGAGGGGCATATATAAAAAGAAAACCCTGAATCGTATGCACGGACCATGACAGGCACAAAGGAGGTTCTACCGGCTTCCTGTTAGCGACAAAGCTGGTTAACAAACGCGGTCTCTTTCCAGCCATGATTGTGCGTACACCGTACAGGACAACATTTTTGCAAGGCCACACTTTCGTAGCAATAGCAAGCTAGTGTGATGCAACTTTGTGTTGCAACGGCCGGAATATAACGGGTCCCTTCTTCGGCCTATCGATCCAGCTAGTGTGTTCAGCGTTCTTCTTCCACGCACGCACATGAATACATGATAGAATTATTCGCTGAAAAACACGAGCTCACAGCTCAGTCATCAATCGACCAATGGAAGCGCAAGAAGGTCATCAATCCATCACGTTGCCGAAGGGGAAAAACGTCAATTCTTGAGCATAGGAAAAACATCAATTCATCACTGCGCTTTCTATGGTCAGATTGGCTAGGTACTGCACGAAATCCTACAACAGCAGGGCTGCTGTCGTGATTCTGAATCAACAACAGCAGGGCTGCAAGTTGGGGAGGCCACTTGGGAGGCGGGTGGACGGACGACGCAATCGATAAGAGCAAGGCTAATGGATACGCCCGCTCGCCGGGCTGCGAGAAGCTCCAGGTCATCCGACCTGCGGAGCAGTGGTCCGATCTTTAATGCTTAGTGCGACGTGGAAGAACTGGAGTGGGGGAACAGCAGCCACAGTGCAATACACTCGCTCTATGCCGGCGTCTCGCGAAACGCTCGCTTTCTTCTCTCTCCTTGTTTCTCTCTCTCTCTCCCACGTCGGACCTCGCCGGCTCTTCGCCGATTACAATACTTGCTCTAAGGGCTCGCGCGCAAGTGGGGAGGCCCTCCCGCGCGTCCCTTTCCGGGGAACCAGTGGCCGGGCACGCCCAGTTGCGCCAAAACGTCACTGCTGATCACGAGGACGCGACCGAGCGCTGTTTCCCCGGCCGCGGCGCGCGCGCTGATCTCCTTGGACCTTGGACCAGGCGGTGGAGAGGAGGGCGCCTCGCGCTCACGCACGGCACGGCTCGCTGCCCGCCGGCCGTACGCGCTCGTGCGGCCCGGTCTCGCCCGTCATAAACCCTGGCAGCCAGCCCAGCCGCCTAGTTGCGCTGCCCCCACCAGGAAGGCAGGAACAAGGCATGCAAGTGGGTATGGCGCGTGCTGTTCGGAATAAACGAGGCCGGGTGGGCGTGGTCGCGCTTCACGAGCGCCGGGAAGACGATGCAAGAGTCACGACTCGCACAGGAGGGTGGGTAGGGTAGATGGTCGTATCTCTTTTCAGATTCTAGGTGATCTCGCTCTCGTCGGGAGGGGAATCATCGCTCTGAGTCCTCCGTCGATCAACCAGCGCTCAAGTTTTTTTTATTACTTTTGCGATCGTCCAATTTCCCTAATTCATCTAAAAACTCTCCCCGGATGCTAGGCAGTCCCAGGGCGTTCTCCTTAGGCTGTCAGCACCGGGCAGCGCTAAAGCTGCCGGTACGCTACCGGTAGCGTGTGCGTGGTGCGCACCGCGCCCTTGTAAACGGCCCGGCAGTGTACCGGCTGCACAGCAGACCGCCACAGACCGCGCGGGAGAGCAGCCCGCTAAAACATTGTAGCACCACTGTAGCAATGAGAGAGAGAGTTGTGGAGAGAGAGAGAGAGAGAGGGAGAGGAATAAAATATGGAATAGTTGGTATAGAGTATGTGATAGAGATAACACGGGTGCGGAAGAAATAAGTATAGAGTAAAGAATCTTGATGACTAGGATATAATATTCCTTTTTAGAGATGGAAATTGAGGTCGACGAGTGCGGATAGCCTTAAGCCTGTTTAGATTCATCCGAATCTGAATTATAGAAGATGGCTTCCAAAATCTAGAGAGGGATCCAGACAACCATAACTTCTAGGTAGCTTTTAGAATCCAGAGACCTTAGATTCTATAATCTAGGTCTTCCAGCTTTTAGACATGAAAAGACTATTCTGCCATCTTTCTTTCTTCCATAGCTCCAACATAAAATAAAATAAAATAAAATAAAATATTGAGGCTATTATGGTAATCGTACTCTAAAAAGTTGTCTACCCTAGCTTTTATAATTTATGGATCCAATCAACCTCACAACTCAGATTCTATAATCCAACTTGTAGCAATCTACCTTTCAAAATCCAGCTTCCACAGTCTAAGATGTATCCAAACAATGCCTTAACATATAAGATGACTTTCTCACGCAGATCGAGAAACTCTCTGAACTTTTGTTCAATACACAAGTGAGACTAGGCCGGACCTTAGACCTATACTTTTTTGTGAATTACACAGTACAACGTATACGCCCACAACACGCACGCATACTCACCCCTATGAATACATGTACACAAATCCTAACCCTATGAGCACCTCCGAAGGACTGAGCCGGCAGATCTCGAGATTCACGAAGTCACCACAGACGCCTCACTATCGACGGGACGTCGCCTATCATTGAAAACATAGCGCCATTAATTCTGGAATAAATCCAGAAAAATACAAGCTCTCGTGTCAAGTCGAGGACTTGAACCCAGGTGAACAAGTTTCATCACAAGAAACCCAACCAACTAATCTACGATCAGTTCGCTTATACCTACTTTATCTATAAAACTGTTTTTTTACCTCCCCTATATTTTAAAAGCGTTTGTTTTGCGTCATAGATAATTTTAATAATATTTTTTCTGACGTTAGCCGAGAGGTGTGTAATCAGATTAAATTAAAATTTCGCGAAGATAAAAATGAAACTAATTTTTAAAATATCCAAAAATTCGTGCAAAATGGTTTGAAAAAACCTATCCAAAACAATTGCATGGAAAATAATGCAATTGAAAAAACATGAAACCTGGTTTGACCTTAGGAAATTCATAGAATTTTTGTTTTAGCATGAAAAATTATGAAATTAGTTTCATATTTTTCCCTAAAAAATCATGCTCTATCTCAACATGATTCTAGCCAAGGAACGAAATGAGACTTAACATGTTGCTAGATATGCACAAATCACATTTTTGGCCCTACTATGCCGAGGAGCCTCGTCGAGATAAATGAAATTGACATTTCGGAGCTTATCAACGGTCATTACATGACCATTCCGATCATCAAACATCTTAGGAATATGTTTTGAATATGTTTATAGAAAACTATAAAAACGCTTCGAGCTTATCTGACGGCCTCTCTCTTTCTCTTGGCTCAGCCCGATCCTCCTTTCCTTTTCTTTCTACGTTTGGGCCGGCCTGG
Source organism: Saccharum hybrid cultivar R570 (assembly GCA_038087645.1). Classification (NCBI taxonomy): domain Eukaryota; kingdom Viridiplantae; phylum Streptophyta; class Magnoliopsida; order Poales; family Poaceae; genus Saccharum; species Saccharum hybrid cultivar. The sequence continues at coordinate 109,007 of JAQSUU010000043.1, read as the reverse complement.
TTTTTTCCCGGCCAGCTCCTGGCCGCTGCCTCCTGCCTCCCCAGCGCCCCTTGTTCTGTTGTGCTTGGGCTGAGCCCGTTCAGCTCGGCCTGTCGTCCTTGGCCCAAGAGCCGGGCAGGCAGCCCTGCATCTCCTGATCCGCTCCCTCTCCCTTGGTTTCCTTGACATTCCGGGCCCGCGTGTCAACGCTTTTCTCACCCCCCCCCCCCCCCCCCCCCCCCACACACACACACACACACACACAGCAGACCAGAACCCCAGTAGGGACGAAAACGGCGGAACAGTCGGAAAACCGTCTAACCTTTTTTATTTTCATATTTTTATAGGGAAACGAAAACGAAATCAAGAATATTCAGTCGGGGAAAACAGAAACAGGATATTTGGAATTTGGGAACGACACAATGCGGTCGGATACGCATCGATAACGGTCAAAAACGGTAAATTAATTTGGAAACACTGACCCATGTAAACACTTCAAATGTGTAGCTCAACATAGCAGATTTAATAATCACATTAACTAGAGAAATGCCTCGCGTGTTTTCACGGGACTTTCATAGAAATAAAATTTGTTATATATATAGCATAACTATATACTCCCTCCATCCCAAATTATAAGGTATTTCAAGAATCTTGAAGAGTCAAAGGATCTCAAGTTTGACCAAATTTATATGATAAGATAATAATATTTATGACACCAATTAAGTATCATTAAACTCTTCATTAATTATATTTTCATAGTATACCTATTTGATGTTATAAATTTTTATAATTTTCTCTATAATTTTGGTCAAACTTAAGATATTTGGCTCTCCAAGATTCTTGGAATGCTTTATAATTTGGAATGGAGGGAGTAGTGCTCTAGATACTGTGTGTATATGATCTTGACTTGTATGTTATTTTATTGCATCGAATTTGGTAAAAAAAATGGTAAGCTAATGGAAGAGAAGCCAATAGAATATTAGATCGCATTATAGAAAGATAGGATGATGAAACAAATAGCATATGTTAGATGCCTTACATTGATAGATTAAGGATTACAAGTATTGTAGTGGATAATTTTTTTATTAATAATAGATGCAATGGATAGTTTGCATGGAAGAATTGCAAGTTAGTGGGGCATTTAGTGAGGAATGATGTGGACATCTTGCATAAAAAGATAGAACACCTAGTGGAGATTAGCTTTACAGATAACTAAGTGAATACCCCACGCATTGTTGCGGGAATTTAAAAAGTGATATCTTGCAAATGACAAATAAATTAATCATGCAAATATGAAGTGAAAAATTTCTAAGAAAATGTTAGGGCGAAAGACATTATATATAGTTTGCACAATAACAATATTATTATTATATAGTTGGAAATTTATTTATTACTAATCAGTTGACCTATAGATGTTACATCAAAACTGGCATAGCCGTCATATCCTGAAAAGTGCTCACAATAGGAAGGAGATCAAATAAACAAACCCTCATTAACAATCCTGAATTACCTTATGGTATTTTTTTTTGCCCCAGTAGGGACGAAAACGGCGGAACAGTCGGGAAACCGTCTAACCATTTTTTATTTTCATATTTTTATAGGGAAACGAAAACGGAATCAAGAATATTCAGTCGGGGAAAACAGAAACAGGATATTTTGGGATTTGGGAACGACACAATGCGGTCAAACACCGGACGTACACCGGACGTTTTTAGAATCCTGCAATACTAGAAATATTAGGAGAGGAGAGACATCAAACTGAAACTACGAGCATCTCTCATGTCATTTCAGAATTGAGAGACTGATATGAAAAAGAAGCAATAAGGTCAGGGCACTTGCCTGCGGATGGTTCCCGTTCCTTCGTTGTGGAGCATTGTGTATATAGAGAGAGAATTAGAGAAACAGAATAATGAAGTATTATGGTAGAAACTAAAAGGCACAATGACGCAACGTCAGTGGAGGAAGTGAAGAGGAATGGAGATGCTTTTTACTTTTTACGAAGGTGGATAAGCGGGTGTTTGGTTCACCTGGTGGCTTCTAAATTTAGTCTTATTTAGTCACTTTTTTGCCAAACACCTTGATTAAATAGGACTAAATGCCATTTAGCCAACTAGTCACCTAAAGCTTGCTAAAGGGGACTAAAAGCCCATCCTGGACAGGGGTGCCCCTCATCATTGCCCTGTCGGAGTGCTGCTGAACCCTATCCCCTCACTCTTGCTCACTCTCTCCCTCTCGCGCTCGTTCTCCTTTGCTCTCCCCGCCGCCGCCGCCACTGTGCTCCACGACACCCCCGCTCCTCCCAGCGCCCCAGTCGTTGGACCTGCTCCACCGTTGACTGCATCCACCATGGATGGCCACGAGTCCGAGTAACCGAACTATTTGTCGCAGTCTGCTCCAGTGGATCCCATGACCTTTGCTCCATCATTTCCCCCTAACGCCGGCGACTTTGGCCTATTCTCCCCGGCGCCATCGAATGGAGCTGGCTCCTCTCATCAGCGCGACATGGTGGGGCTGGATTCGAACACCAACGCCGACAACTACCCCTACATCGGTGTGTACCAGGGGCTCCTCCAAGGTGACGGCGTTCCCGGCAAACGAGGGCCTCCTCTTGCTCGCATTGGCGCCAAATCTGGTGGCGTCTCATTCGTTCCTCCTCACCCGACCACAGGAGCGAGCGAATCTAGAAAACGCCCAGCGTCGCGCGGAGCTGTGTGCCGCACCAGGGCCGGATCTAGCGGTGCTCGTGCCGAATCTACCGTCAACCACGTCCCGTAAACAAGGATGTGTGGATCAGTGTCTTTCGGTAGCTCTTATCCTCCAACAGAAGCAATGGAGGAAGAAGATGACAACGATGTTCCGCCTAAAGTGAGGTTTTGCAAGTCTGATCTGTTTTTTAAGTATGATTTGTTTTGCTCTGATTGTTAAGTATGTTTTGCTCTGATAAATTAGTTTGTATTTATCTGATCTACACACTTGCACTTGTCTGATCTATTAGGTTGTATTTATCTGATGTATTAGGTTCTATTTGTTTGATCTACAAGTGTGTATTTGTCTGATCTGTTGAAATGTTTGTGTTTGTAGTTGTTTGATCTACAAGTGTGTAATTGTTGATCTAGAAGTGTGTAGTAGTCTGTAAATATTTAATTTTTTGTTTTCTTGGTCTCTGATCTGCTTTTCTACTAGTTTGAAAAGGCAAATTGGTCAGATGTAAATACATTTGTATACTCTTGTCTTGATGTTAATGAAATGCAAAAGGGCAATACATCTAATGGGACAATGACAAGGAGAGGTTATGATAATTTACGAGAGTTCTGTGAGCAACAGACTAGTCTTAGACATAATCTGAAATGTGTGAAGAATAGATATAGTCAGCTCAAGACCATGTACAGTTTCTACAAGTGGGCACTAGACCAAACAGGGGTTGGCCGCCAAGCAAACGGAGGGCTGGATGCACTACTTAGTTGGTGGGAAAGGCACACCAAGGTAATCTTTGTGCTTAGTTATTTTTTTTGCTTGTTTTGTTGTCATGTTAGTTTGTGCTAACAGTGAATTCTTCTAATTTTTCAGAAGAAGCCAGAGTGTAGGAAACTCATGTACGGGTTGTCTAGATTCTTTCCCCAGCCGGAGAAGCTTTTCCAGAACACTGCTGTTGATGGCTCTATAGCCACCATCCTTGGCCTATCATGCTTTGACCAAGAGACAGGGCTAGATGAGGAAAATGAAGATGGTGCTGCTACTCTAGAGGACTATGGCTTCCATACTAGTCCACCTAGAATCACCAACAACCGCAAGAGGGGAAGCAACACTACTGACACAACCTCAAGTCCAAGCAAGAATAGTAACAAAAAAGTTTTAATTAATGTTATTATGCAGGGACTAGTCACTCAATTGGAGAACGCTGCTGACAAAGAAGTGAAAGCATTAAAAGAAATATCACAGAGCAAAAAAGGGAAAGTTTCTCAAGCAAAGCAAGCCAAGATTGATGACGTTGCAAGGTGCTTGAACATGGCTGTGGAGGCTAGGGCAGACAAAGCTTCTCATGAGTATTATGTTGCTACCATGTTGTTCAGAAGTAGCTACAACAGATTGGTCTTCAGCAACTTTGATACAAATGAGCAAATGATGGCATGGCTTCAGAGGGCCACCCAGCAAGGTTGAGGAGCAATGGATGACATGGTTGAGGATTGGCGGATAGAGTATCAAGTTTGGCAGCCTTAATTTTATTTTGCGTAGGACCTTTTGTTTATGAAGAACTCTGTAATGTTAATGAACCATGGTATTTGTCTAGATCTTGTAATGTTTGTTGGACAATGTAATGTGTGTTCCTGCCATGTTTGTTGATGTTGTTGGCTGGTGCAAAGTCATTTTGTTTTTTCTATGATTCATGACTATTTTTTAACACTTTTTCATATCTAATTATTATGATGGTTAGGAAGTTATTGATCTGGGATCTGATGGAGGGGCTGCTGGTGGTGGTGGAGAAGTAGCTCCTGGTTATGGGGCTGCTGGTGGTGGAGTGCGTGATGATGGATGGTCTACTACTGATGATGGTGCCACTACTGAAGACTCCGATGACAACTAGGCTACTGATGATGATTGGTCAGATATCGATGATGAAGGGGACTCTACTAAAGATGAGGAACAAGATCTGACAATGCATGTTTTGAGGTGTCAGCAGAAGAGGAGAAGGATTGCTACTGTTGTGCTATTACTAGGTATGTACCACTGTGACAAGTACATGAACAAGGTTTCTTATAGAGTCCCTCTTGAATCTAGATATCAGTGGACTATGAGAACCCTAGGACATAGGACATAATGCTATAACATGTTTAGGATGCACAGTGATGTTTTTTATAGCCTACACACTTTGCTTGTTGAGAGATATGGTCTGAAGTCCACTAAGAAAATGACATCTATAGAGGCTCTAGCAATGTTTTTGTGGATGTGTGGTGCCCCTCAGTCCATGAGACAAGTTGATAATAGATTTGAGAGGTCACTAGGGACATGTAGCAACAAGTTTGATAAGGTATTGTCTAGAGTGATGAAGCTAGCTGTTGATATCATTAGGCCAAAGGATATAGAATTTACAACTGTTCATAGAAGGTTATAATCTCCTTGGTTTGCTCCATACTTTGATAATTGCATTGAAGCTATAGATGGGACACATGTATCTGTCAATGTACCAATTGAGAAGGTAGTCTAGTACACAGGAAGGAAATGAATCACTACACCAAATGTGTTGGTTGTATGTGACTTCGATATGAGATTCACTTTTGTTCTGGCTGGATGGCCTGGCTTGATTCATGATATGAGGGCATTCAATGATGCACTTGAGAAGTTTGGTAACAAGTTTCCACATCCACCTAAAGGTATGCATGTGCTCTTCAATGTCTTCTTTGTCTTAGTTGTAGTATTTGTCATGTTACTTACACAAGTTTTGTGTTGTATAGATAAATCTTATCTTGTTGACTCGGGGTACCCAAATCGATCGGGTTATCTTGCACCGTACAAGGGTACAAAATACCATGTCCCCGAATAGAAAGAAGGCCCTGCGCCTTGAGTTAAAAAGAACTTGTTTAATTATACATATTCTTCACCTAGAAATATTATAAAGAGTTCTTTTAGAGTTCTAAAGTTAAAGTGGAGAATTTTGTTAGATTTACCTAGCTTTACCATGCAAAGCTGAAAGTCCTATGTTTGGTGTTGGTAATTAGTGACAATACCTAGTACTAACCATATAGCAAAGACATGTGTGTAGCTATGATGTGGTTGGTGCAACGATATGGTGAAGCAAGGATTAAACAATGGTGATGTGATCAAATTCTTACCATAATGGAGTTGGATGAAGGTGCAAAGCCGAATCATGGAGCTCATGGCAAAGATATATGATAGGGTTTTTCAGTTTGCATCCAAGACACCATAGAGAGTGTGGATGGCTTAGGATCGATAACCGTACTATAAAGAGAGAAATTTCCGGGGCTATTGATCACTTAAGTGCCACTAGATGAGGATTCATTTACATATACATTTAGATCTAGTGGAAAATTTTGGGGCTATTGATCACTTAAGTGCCACTAAATGATTGTGAAAATACTAACACACATGCACATGATGATGTATACTTGGTGATGTTAGCACATTTGCGAAGGCGGTGATGTTTGAGCGGTAGAGATGAGTTTGGTGGCGGGATTCGGTGCTTTTTGTGGAAGTGAAACATCTATTTTCCACTACGCTGATAGCGAAGATTTTCTCTAAATCATCATGGATAGAAACAGAGACGAACGGAGGTCACTGGGGTGACCGGACACGTCCGATCAGTGACAACAGCAGTCTGGCGCGTAGACTGGGGTTTACCATCGGCATGTCCTGTCACTCGCGGGACCGGCGCGTACGGTCAGGCGCCAGAGGGATAGCGAACGCGAAGGGTCGATCGGACGCGGTGGCGCGTTCGGTCACGATCGACCGGACGCGTCCGGTCGTGAGTGGTAGCTTACTGGAATCGACCGGACGTTGGCACTATGGCGTCCGGTCAGTTCAAGCAGCGTGACTGGTCACATGGTCAGCAACACGAATCAGTGGCGACCAGACACCGAGACGTGTCTGATCAGTTTGATCGGCGCGTTCGGTCACTCTTGTGCGTGAACGAGTTCATTTAAGTGATCGTTACAATCGAACGAACGAGATTCAAAGCGAGATACGTGGCATTCATCGGGGAAGTCGTGCAGGCGCGACCAGACGCTAACCGTGTCCGGTCAGTACGCAGGCAGCAACAACTTGTTTCTAACGGTTCTATTCTTTGGGGCTACTTATAAATATGTGTTTGGCCGTTTTTGGGAGCTCTCTCTTAGACATTTTGACTCTCTAACATTATCTTGAGCTGAGCACATCCCCTCCCACTTATCTTCCTTGCTTGATTACCTAATCAAAGTGAGGTTGAGTGATCTCAAGTGCATTTTCTTGTGAGTTTGTATCTAGTTGGCACTTGGGTGTTCTTTTGCTGTGGGATTCTTGTTTCTCTCGGTGGTTGTCGCCACCCATACGGCTTGGAGCAGCGGAAGAGGTCCGACACATGTTGGTGATTGTTCGTGGCCAGCTTCGATGAGCTTGTTGTGAGGGGTTGTTGTGGTTCCTCGGCGGAGCGCCGAATTCCAACTCTAGTGGATTGCTCATGTCGAAACTTCTCACCATTTGGTAGGTTCTTGTGGCGCCTTTTGAGAGGCTCGGTGTGTGATACAGATTAGCCACTGAACCACGTGGTGTAGGGGGACACAACGGGGACTAGCGTACCGGCAAGCACGTGAACCTCGAGATAAATCATTGGTCTTCACTTCTTGATTGTGATTGATTCATCCCGGTGTTTTGGTTATCTTGAATATCATCTATTGAAATCATTGATTGGTTGGCTCTATTCATCGCCTCTCGGTGAAATCACTTCTATACCTACTCTTACAATACTTGTGTTACTTTCTTATTGTAGTTTAGTTTTGCTTAGTTGCTTTGTTAGCTTGAGTAGTGTAACTTATTCAATTGTTACTCTCATGGTCTAAACTTGTGCGGTTGTGTCAACCATACTAGAATTGTTAATTGGATAGGTGGCTTGCATCACTTCCTTAGGCTAGGCAAAACTCGCATCTCGCTATTTGATATACTAATCAACTTGTCTAGCACATTTGTAGAAAAAATTATTAGGCTATTCACCTCCTCCTCTAGCCATCAAGACCTTTCAAAAACAAAGCAAAATAATCATGGCATGCGTGGCACTGCACAATTTCACTAGACATAGTGCTATGGATGACCTCTTTGACTTGTGTGATCAAGACAAAAAACTATAACCCAAATAAGGAACTTCAACTCAAGCAACTGAGGTAACACATGTTATGGAGACAAAGATGAAAACATGAATCAATTTCGTGATTGGATAGCCAATGATTTGTTTACAAGGCTATAGATGTTAGATGTGCCATGGTTTATAATAATGAAGTTTGTTGTAAACAATTTGAACATTTTTGTGAGAATGAACATTGCGACTAGCAGCTAGCAGAGCAGGCGCGTGCGCGATGGCGCAAAGGGCGCGCGCGCAGGAGCCAAGGGCGCGCGCGGGAGCGAGCAGCGCGGCACCATTGGCGCCAAATGCCAGGGGCACCAGGTTAGCATTAATTAGGGGTGTTTTGGTCATTCTAAACATGCACATGTCAATTTTTGTCCCATTTAGTCCACCTAACCACATATGGCCTAACTAAATTTTAAGAGGCAGTTTAGCTGACTAATTTTAGGAGCTGGGAACCAAACAGGGCCTAAGATGGATATTAATTAACAAAGATCATCATTACATGTTGCATGTATATAGTGGTAGATCCTGCCTGGGTGGATCAAAATGGGATCGAAAGGATTATATGTAATGGTGGCTGGGTTAGAGTGAGAAATCAAGTGATATAGGAGAGGAAGTGAAATAGGTCATATCGTGCACTGTATCGTAGAAATAGCAATTAGTAGAGCTGGGCAGGAGAGGAATTGAAAGAGGTCACATCGTGCACAGTATCATAGAAATATCAATTAATGGTTAGTGAGTATAAACGTCAACAGGCCCCATTCCCTGATTTTTCATGGGAAATTCACCTATTAGGGACGGATATGGTAGCAATTCTTCACCCACGGAGGATTAAACGGGAAAAAAATCATCCCCGTCGGGGATCACGGGGGCGGGGATGGTACGCGGTCCCTCGTCCTCGCTCCCCACGGGGATCCGACTACGATAACGCTGAAGGCCTAGCAGCCCACGGTGCTTCCAAGGCCCAATACTAGTGTATGTATATAAGGTAAGCTGTGACCTAACCTCGTCTCTTAAGCGACCTCTCTCCTAGTCCCAGTCCCCAGCCGCCAATTGAGTTCAGATGCTACAGCTTGTAATCGAAGGGTGAGGCAATCAAAAAAAAAAAAAAAAAAAAAGTCCCCAGCCGCCAACGGCCAACCCCAAAATCCTCCATATCCCGCTCGCACTGTCCAGCGAGGAACAGACGGTCGCACCCCAGCCAGGCACTGACGCCGCACGATGTGAGGGGCAGCAAGCGCGGGCGGGCAGCCGAACTGAGCACGCCTCGATGCGTCACCTGCGGCTACGAGCGGTCGGACAAGGCGCGTGCGGTCGTCTGCTGGGAGCCGGCAAACGAGCACTCGAGCAGGCTGCCGGAGGTTCAGAACTGTAGATTAGGAGTTCAAGAAACAAAAGCCGCCGCCAACAGCCACCATGTGCATCTCCTTTCAATTCTAGTCCGTGATTGGCTAGAGGACAGCATAGTAGTGGAGCTCCGTGGCCCTTAAGGAATCTTGTTTAATTTTGCTTTTATATTTTCTTTGGGGATTTAGATTTTTTTTGAGATGGAAACTGGATCTATTTCATGGCAAACCGGATGTACGAGATTCTTCTCAGCTGTAAACTTTGCTAGGATTGTTTCTTTGGATTTTAGATTCGCTTTCGTCCCTAGTAGCTACATGGATTTTGTGACGGGGACAGGGACCCCGCGGGGATGAAATCCCCGCACGGGGACGGGGAAGGGCAGGAACTTCCCCCCGATGGCATTCACGGGGATGGGGGAGATTTTTGCCCCGCGGGGGCGGGGATGGGAAGCTGTCTCCCGACGGAGAATTCACCGTTGACATCTCGATTAGTAAGAGGATGATGAACATAATGCTTGGTGACTATTCAATTCTTCTGCCACATGGATGGACAGATTTGAACGAACATGAAGATCCAACGGAGATAAGAACTTGAGATGCGTGGGCCAGGAGGGAACGATGACGTGGAGGGCTGTGGATTGAGAAAAATAGGCTAGTACTATTCGCTGATTTGTTGTGAAAGAAAAATATTATTCCTTTGTTAAAAAAGTACGGTTCATAAGACAAGCGAACAGGGCTAAGATATAATACAAACAAGGGTCCATCGCATGGGCAAAAACTGAACAAATATTGAATAGTGAATAACAGTGAGTACTGAATAATTTCAACTATGGCCTTGTTCACTTCCCCATTCCATCCCAAAATATTTCCTCTTCTATCCATCACATCAAATCTTTCGACGCATGCATGGAGCATTAAATGTAGGTAAAAAAAGATAACTAATTGTATAGTTTGTCTGTAAATGTCAGGACGAATCTTTTGAGCCTAGTTAGTCCATGATTGGACAATTTTTGCCAAATAACAACGAAAGATACTACAGTAACTTTTCAGCTACTTTTCGCGAAGTGAACACACCCTATCAAGTTCCAGCCGTGAAGGCGGTCGCACACTACTCAACGATAGCTCAATCACTACAGATGTACAGATGTACAATTAACTAAACTAATGAGCCTACCTTATGTTGGAATAGGAGCAAGGGTGCTGCTATTCACCGGCGGTGGCGGCTCCAGGAAGAAACAGCGGTGTGAAAATAAACTAGTTTTAAAGTTGATAAAGTTGGAAAAAAAATCCAGTTCTATAATGAGGGAGAAAAATCAAACTACTTTAAAATAAGATAAAGTGGGTTAAAAGGACTTTCTGTAATCTAGACCTCTAAAAATTGTGACCACGTTTGTATCACCAATATCTCTCTCTTGATGAATCATTTTTGCTAGGGCTGTTTGGTTCTACGCCATCATTTACCACGCCCAACTGTAGCAGCAGAATCCATCGCCACAAAGTGTGGCAAGAAATGAGAGTGCCGGTGGTGTGGCTGTCTAAAAGTACGTGTGAATTAAACACTACATCGGTAAATGATGGTGTGCCACAGATGGTGGCGTGGCCGAGCGTGGCTCCAATCCAAACAGCCCCGGCTATCTATGGTTGGAGAACTAGACCTCGTCGTGCTCTGCCTGAACCCCCCTGCTCTGAAGTTTTGGTACCGCTGCCATGTCCTGCCCTGCACGGTGGTGGCCATTTCCGTGGACTGAGGCCTGTTTAGATCTCAAATATTTCCCCAAATTCTACTATGCAAAAAGAAGATTCTCCATCATATCAAAATGCCGGCACATGCATGGAGTACTAAATGTAGGTGAAATCAAAAACTAATTACACAGTTTTGTTGTACTTTGCGAGACGAACGTTTTAAGCCTAATTAGTCAATGTCTGGACAATTTTTACCAAATAAAAACAAAATGCTACAGTGTCGCACAGTGTTTTACAGTGTTTTGGGCGGCGCCAAATCTGACCAACTAAACACTGCCTGACTGAATTGCAGCCCGAAATCTGAGCTCGACTACGGAGTTACGTCACCCGGTCCCGGTGGCATCGGTCGATGTGACTTTTGGCCTTCCCCTTTTCCCGCTCCACCACTGCCGGGAGCTGAGGCAGAGCCGCTGAGTCGCCGCTTTCGATTACCCTTTTCGTCCCTCATTTGAACCCATCCGTTCGTTGGTGCGTGGGTATCAGCGCCTACCTGGCTATTGGCCGTTGGCTATGCAGCCCAGATGGCAGGCAGGTAAAAAACGCACAGTGAATGGATCAATGGAAGCATGGGCTGTGGGCGCACGCGCCATCGCGCGATGCGCGCCCTGTGCACATTCCTCCGGTACACATGGCTCGGCGACCATCAGTGGCTGGAAAACAAAATCCTGAGCAAAATCCATCAGTCTTCCCGTTGCGAAACGACGGCCTTATTTAGATTCCAGAATTCATCCTCAAATTCCACTATGCAAAAAGAAGATTCCCCATCACATCAAAATGCTGACATATATATAGAGTACTAAATATAGATGAAATAAAAAACTAATTGCACAGTTTTGTTGTACTTTACGAGACGAACATTTAGAGCCTAATTAATCAAGATTTGGATAATTATTACCACATAAAAACAAAATTGCTACAGTGTAACGGGACATACACTATGCAGAATTTGCCACCCAATTTTAGCATCTAAACAAGGCCGACGTTTTCTCCCTGCGCCCGGCCGCTGACACGCCGGGACCCGACGGCCGTGGGGATCCACGCCCAGTGGCCGCGTGCGGGTGCGGCCGGCAGGTCGAGCCGAGCCCGAGCGGGGCAGTCTCATTTTGCCGGATCGCTGCCTGTCCTGTCCCCCTCCCGCCGTCCCCCAAATCTCTCGCTCCACGGCTCCAGCTCTTGTTAATTACTACTAGTACTGCTGCCATTAACTCCCGCGCTGCTTTCCATGTACGGGCGCACGTGCTCGCCTTTCGATCCCCGCGCGGCGGTCGCTGTCCGTCGGGCTCCACCGCCGGGAGGTAGCCGTTGGGGGCCGGTGGCGACACCACGGCACAGGACAGGGTACAGAACTCCTGCTGCGCTGAATGGGGAAAGATCGGATTCTTTCCTGCCGCGCGGGACCCGCGATGTCAGCGCCCGCGTCCGTAACGTATACGACGAGCTGGGTTTTAAAAACTCCAAATCGTCTCCCTCTGCAGAAGGACTGAGCTAGCCGTTAGTTAGCGCATCTGAGTTGAATCGGGTTAGCAGCTAAATTATTCCCTCCTTTTTCCGTTCTTCTGCCATGTTCCTGCAACGCTTATATAGAGCGCGGTACCATCGCTTTCCCCGCTAGCAGAACCAGAAACCAAGAAAGAGCTCGCTCAAAAGTTCGAGCTCCTCCTAGATATAGGAGCGGTTGCGTTGGCTAGGTACACTAGATTCTAGCTAGAGCTACTAGCTAGTTGCACTAGCCATGGGTGTGCGGAGCTGCAGAAGGAAGCAACAGCAATGTAGGGGTGGGGGCTTGCTCATGCTGCTCTTGCTGCTGGCGGCGGCGGCGGTGCCGGCGCGCGGGCAGCGATCGGACGGCGTGGGTGATCGCGCAGGCGGACCTGCAGGGGCTGCAGGCCATCCGCCAGGCGCTGGTGGACCCGCGCGGGTTCCTGGCCGGCTGGAACGGCACGGGCCTCGACGCCTGCTCCGGCGGCTGGGCGGGGATCAAGTGCGCGCAGGGCAAGGTCGTGGCCATCCAGCTCCCCTTCAAGGGCCTCGCCGGCGCGCTCTCCGACAAGGTCGGCCAGCTCACCGCGCTCCGGAGGCTCAGCTTCCACGACAACATCATCGGGGGGCAGGTGCCCGCCGCACTCGGCTTCCTCCGCGAGCTCCGCGGCGTCTACCTCCACAACAACCGCTTCGCCGGCGCCGTGCCCCCGGCACTCGGCGGCTGCGCGCTCCTGCAGACGCTCGACCTCAGCGGCAACTTCCTCTCGGGGAGTATCCCTTCCACTCTTGCCAATGCCACCCGACTCTATAGGATCAACCTCGCGTACAACAACCTCTCCGGTGTCGTGCCGACCAGCCTCACTTCCCTCCCGTTCCTCGAATCCCTTCAGCTCAACAACAATAATCTCAGCGGCGTAATTCCGCCCACCATTGGCAATCTCAGATTTCTCCACGATCTTTCTCTCGCTGACAATTTGATAAGTGGAAGCATCCCGGATGGGATTGGCAACGCCACAAAGCTCAGAAAGCTTGATCTCTCTGACAATCTTTTAGGCGGTAGCCTCCCTGAGTCACTCTGCAGCCTCACTTTGTTAGTAGAGCTCAATCTCGATGGCAATGACATCGGAGGACACATCCCGGCATGCTTTGACGGGCTCAAGAATCTGACCAAGCTGTCCCTGAGAAGGAATGTCCTCGATGGCGAAATCCCAGCGACCGTCGGGAACCTCTCGGCACTGTCACTGTTCGACGTGTCACAGAACAACCTCACCGGAGAAATTCCGGCCTCCTTGAGCGGCCTTGTCAATCTCAGTTCTTTCAATGTGTCCTACAACAATCTCTCGGGGCCTGTGCCTGCAGCTCTGTCCAACAAGTTCAATTCTAGCTCGTTCATTGGAAACCTTCAGTTCTGTGGGTTCAATGGCTCTGCCATTTGCACTTCCGCTTCATCCCCACTGACGGCGCCGTCTCCTCCACTGCCTTTGTCGGAGCGGCGAACCCGGAAGCTCAACAAAAGGGAGCTCATCATTGCAGTGGCAGGCATCATCCTGCTCTTCTTTCTCCTATTCTGCTGCGTCTTCATCTTCTGGAGGAAAGACAAGAAGGAAGGCTCGCCCCCCAAGAAGGGCGCCAAGGAGGCGAATACGAAGACTGTCGGGAAGGCAGGATCAGGCACTGACACCGGTGGGGACGGCGGCGGCAAGTTGGTCCACTTCGACGGGCCGCTCTCGTTCACTGCGGACGATCTTCTGTGCGCGACCGCAGAGATCCTGGGGAAGAGCACGTACGGGACGGTGTACAAGGCAACCATGGAGGACGGCAGCTACGTCGCGGTGAAGCGGCTCCGGGAGAAGATCGCCAAGAGCCAGAAGGAGTTCGAGCTGGAGGTGAACGCGCTCGGCAAGCTCCGGCACCACAACCTCCTCGCCCTCAGGGCGTATTACTTGGGACCCAAGGGCGAGAAGCTTCTGGTGTTCGACTACATGCCCAAAGGCAACCTTGCTTCTTTCCTCCATGGTAAGCTCACTTGCACAGTGCGATTTCCAATGCTCGGATTCTCTTTAGCTATCTCTTTGCTTGTTTTTTCGTGCTTAATTAACAAAACTACGCCATGTGTATTATCGCAGCTCGTGCACCGGACAGCAGCCCGGTGGACTGGCCGACGAGGATGAACATCGCGATGGGCCTGGCGCGGGGATTGCACCACCTACACACCGACGCCAACATGGTGCACGGCAACATCACCAGCAACAACATCCTCCTGGACGAGGGCAACGACGCCAAGATCGCCGACTGCGGCCTGTCGCGCCTCATGAGCGCGGCGGCCAACTCCAGCGTGATCGCCGCCGCGGGCGCTCTCGGCTACCGCGCGCCGGAGCTCTCCAAGCTGAAGAAGGCCAACACCAAGACCGACATCTACAGCCTCGGGGTGGTCATGCTCGAGCTCCTAACTGGCAAGTCGCCCGGGGACACGACCAACGGCCTCGACCTGCCGCAGTGGGTGGCCTCGGTCGTCGAGGAGGAGTGGACCAACGAGGTGTTCGACCTGGAGCTCATGAAGGACGCGGCCGCGGGCTCCGAGACCGGCGAGGAGCTGGTGAAGACGCTGAAACTGGCACTGCATTGCGTCGATCCTTCGCCACCAGCGAGGCCCGAGGCACAGCAGGTGCTGCGGCAGCTTGAGCAGATCAAGCCCTCAATTGCTGTCTCTGCCGCCTCGTCCTTCACCGGCGAGCCCAGCCATACTACCGCGACCGCCACCAGTGTCACGGACGAGACGAAATCTACAACTACAGAGTAGTCGGCCTCTTGCAGACTGAAATTTACAGTGCTCAGTTACTTCAGGTTCTTAATAAGTAGACTTCAGAGTCTATCCGTTTTTTTTCAGTCTGTACAGTACAGGTGTAGGGGGTAGGAGAATTTTGGTTGCGATGTCATTCTTTAATTCCTGAATTCGTTTGTACCTGCCAGAAGTACTCCATGTTATCAGAAGATGATTTGGGAGTGCTGGCTTCTGATTAAGTTTCAATTGAACCTTTGGTGCTTTCAAAATTTTCCTTTGAGAGAAATGTCCAACTTCGGGGCTGTTTGGTTTCGGTCATAATTAACCTTAAGCAAATGTGGCAAGGCACAAAAAGTATGGCTAGAAAATTTGGAGTCCGCGGCAAGATGTGGCAAGCTCATGCCTAAGATTGCTATACTTTTTTACTCTACGATATAGAGTCCAAAAGAATCTTGTCTAAATTTAGTTGCTAATCAAATACTTACCCACTTATGGTGAAGTGTAGCAAGCTGTGGCTAGTAACCAAACACATAATGACAAACTTGAGTTTTTATTTTCTGTGATCACGCAAGAGCAGGTGGTAGTTTGTCCATGGGAACTTGCAGATTAGGAAGGGTTTCTCATGCCACGCAAATCTGAGCGCACAACGTACGAATGCTCATATCACCTGCTACCTAACATGCAAATCACGAATGGTACTGAAATCACAGATCATGACATTACAGAGGAACCCTGATGTTACCAGGGCAAAACTGAGCGCACAACATGTTGGTGTAAATAGAAGTTTGTAAAAGGATTCATATGTAAAATAGAAGAGATAAGAATAGAGAGAGTTTGGAAGGCTGGAAACAACCAGCTAGAACCTTCTCGACCAACAACATGGTATTCGGAGCTAGGGTTTCCTCCTTGGGCGGCGGCGGCGCGAGTCCGTGAAGGCGCGGCAGCGGCGGCGGCGCGAGCTTCAGCGAGCAGGTGGAGGAAGCGCGTGCGCCTGGCCACTTCCCTCGAGCGGGCACGAGGGCAGTGTCGAGCAGAGGGCGACAGAGGAGAAGTACGTGGTGGTAATCTCCTCCTGCGGCTGTGCGGTGGTGGTGTCTCATGCCTGAGATCGTGCAGCAGATGCTGTGAACAAGAGGACCCTTTGAGCGGCTGGCTATGAGGTGTTCTCGTGGGTGCATGCTGTTGTTGAGGTGATCTGGCGTTTTGGTGCTTTGGGAGAAGCCTGATCTGGTGCGAGTGAAGATTTGGTTGACTGTGCTGTCTGATCCAGAGAGGCGATGGATCCGAAAGGGGATGCAGGGAAGGAAAAAGGTGAGCAGCATAGCAGTGGTAGCAATGGTGGAGGTGAAGCACTGGTTACCAGGGGTGAGATGAAAAGTAAGATGAGGACTATGATCTTGGAGCTTCTAGAGATGGGCATGATTGGTCTTAAGCTACACGAGCTGAAGCTGGAATTAATGCCGAACGATATGAAGCTGGAGGGAAGTAAAAATTATCTGAGTTGGGCTAGGAGAGTAAAGGTGCTTCTAGGAGGAAAAGGGGTAGAGCACTATCTGGCGGAGGATTGTGCTGAGCCGGTTAACAAGCTTAGCTCGGAGTGGAAAGTTTGGCATACCACAAATTCTACTATAGTGGCGTGGTTATTGACATCCATGTCACCATCTGTCAGTAAAATGGTGGAAGCCATGCCCACTGCAGCGCAGATATGGAAGACCTTGAGCAACATGTATTATAGGCGAGGGAATGTGATGGTGATGATGGAGATTCAAAATAAGGCTGATGCAGTGAAACAAGCGGGGCGGTTAGTGGAGCAATATGCTAGTGAGTTGCAGTACTTGTGGGGAGAGCTAGACCACTATGCTCCACTTCATATGAGAGATCCACAGGATGCGCAGGATGTCCAGAAGTGGGTAGAGGACAGGAGACTCATTTTCTGAGGAACTTGGACCCTGAGTTTGAAAGCAGGAGGGCTGGTTTTTCCCTCTAGGAGAGTCTTCTTACCATGGAGGAGGCGGTGTCAGCCATGGTTATTGAGGAGAGTAGACTTTGGATGATGAGTAGTAGCAATCCTGTGAAGTCGGCCTACACCACAGTGGCTAAGAGGGAGTGCTACAATTGTGGATAAAAAGGACACTTGAGTTATAATTGTCCTCTTCCTTGAAACTATGGTGGAAGAAGTGGAACTCGTGGAGATCGTGGTGGTGGACGTGGTGATCAAGGAGGTGGTCGTGGTGGCCATGGAGGAGGTCGTGCAGGGGGTCATGACAAGGGGCCGTGGTGGCCCTCAGGCCAATGTTGTTACCTCGGAGAGTGGTCCTCAGGTCACTGCTGCTACCGCAGGGGATGACCTATCTGTCACATTGACCGGGGAGCAGGTCAAGCAGTGGGAACAATGGCAAAAGCTGAAAGGATCTAAAAGTTCCAAAACTACTTCAGATGGCCCTATGGTTGCCACTACCAGTCACTTTGGTAACTTTGCCAACTATGACCATTTGGGCAAAGGTACTCAGGCATAGGCACTTGCATCCGCATATAGGCATAACATTGAATGTGTTATTGATTCAGGAGCTTCTAAGCATGTCACAAGCATATCTAGTTCTTTTAAAACCTACACTCCACACTCCTACTCTGAAACTATTCAAACTGCTGATGGCACCTCTCAACCCATTCATGGTGTAGGATCTATAGAGTGTACCCCATCCCTTTACTTATCATCTGTTTTGCATGTTCCTTCCTTCCCCGTCAATCTCCTCTCTGTTAGTTCCCTAGTTGATCAATTCAAATGCATCGTTACATTTGACGAAAACCTTTGTATTTTTTAGGAGAAGAGGACGGGGAGAGTGATTGGGATTGGAGTCAGGCATAATGGGTTGTGGGTCATCAACCAGGAGGAGTCAGCATTGGCAATAGCTATTGGAGTACAGGAGAGGGAGATCTACTTGCTTCATCGTCGGTTAGGACATGTGCCTTTTGAAAAGTTTAAATAAATTATCTCCTATTGTGTTTAAGGGTGCGGATAGAAACAAACGTGTGTGTGATGCTTGTGAACTTGGGAAGCATACAAGGTCAACCTATCCTAGTATTGGTCTTCGTAGTTGTGAACCTTTTATGATGATACACTCTGATGTTTGGGGTCCCTGCTCAGTTACATCTTTCAGTGGGTTTAAGTGGTTTGTCACCTTTATTGACTACCATACTCGTATGACATGGATCTACATGCTTAGGGGTAAGCATGAAGTTCTCCGGTGCTTCCAAGACTTCTATAATCTAGTTGTCAATCAATTTAATGCCAAGATTAGAATTATTCACACTGATAATGGAAAGGAGTATGTGAACAATGATTTTGTGACATACCTTTTGAGTCATGGCATTATTCATCAAACCACGTGTTCCAATACTCCATCATAAAATGGTGTGGCTGAAAGGAAGAATAGACACTTGTTAGAGGTAGCAAGGTCATTGATGTTTCAAATGAATGTGCCTAAGTATATCTGGAATGAGGCAGTGCTGACAGCAGCATATTTAATCAATCGTATGCCATCCAGGATTCTTGGCATGAAATCTCTAGCTAAGCTTTTATTGGGACAACGGGAATTTAAAGTACCCCCAAGGTATTTGGTTGTGTTTACTTTATCAGGGACCATAGACCTTTAATTGGAAAGTTGGATCCTCAGGCTGTGAAGTGTGTGTTTGTTGGATACTCTTCTACACAAAAGGGTTACAAGTGTTGGGACCCCATTAGAAAGAAATTGTTTATCAGTATGGATGTGACGTTTCATGAGTTTGAACCATACTACACAAAACCTTGTGATCTTGATCTGTTTTTTGAAGAATTCTCTTCAGTCACTGAGGGTTATAGTAGAGAGGGAGAGAATGAAGGAGCTACTGCTCAAAAGGAGGTGATTGTTGGTGCTATCCCATGTCCAATGGATGTGTCTAAAACTCAAGAGGAGGTGGATCAGGATAATGTTGTGGATATGAGGAGTGGTGGCCATGAGAATGGAGAGATGATTAAGAATGAAGAGATAATTGGTGATAAGAGTGAGGATGTGACTGTTGAAGGGAGTGAAGAGGTGATTGTTGGGACGAACTCATGTTCAGCAGAGATTAGGAAAACAGTTACAAAGGAGCCAATTGTGTACCAAAGGAGGCGGCTCAAGAGTCAGGGAGAGCAAACAGTTGAGAAGGAGCCAATAGTGTACCAAAAGAGATGGTTTAAGAGTCAGGGGGAGCGAGTTGGTACACCATAGCCATTGCAGCCAGTTTCACCAGTCCCAAACCTCTCCTCGGACCTCTCTCCATTGAGCTCCTCGACCCAATTTGGGTCAAGCGGTAATGTCTCTCCTACTCCTGAGCATGTAGAGTTACCTCTTGCACAACGTAGAGAGACTAGACCTAATTTTGAAAAGCCTCCTGTTCGCTATGGATTTGAGCATCTTAGTACATATCATGATATAGCTAATTTCCTCTCATACTCTTGTCTTTCACCTGCATATAGAGCATTTGTTGCATCCTTACAAACAGTGCCTATTCCAAGGGACTGGAAGTATGCAAAACAGGATCCTAAGTGGAAGGCAGCAATGGAAGAAGAGATGCATGCTCTTCAGAAGAACAAGACATGTGAACTTGTCCCACTTCCAAAGGGAAGAGAGCAGTGGGCTGTAAGTGGGTCTTCACTGTGAAGCAAAACCTAAAAGGAGAGGTGGATAGGTACAAGGCAAGATTGGTTGCAAAAGGATATAGTCAAACATATGGCATTGACTATGATGAGACCTTTGCTCCTGTGGCGAAGATGGGTACTGTTAGGACCTTGATCTCTTGTGTAGTTAATTTTGGTTGGCCACTCCATCAAATGGATGCAAAGAATGCATTTCTTCATGGTGACCTACAAGAGGAGGTCTATATGGAGATTCTACCGGGGTTTACAAATGGTCAAACTATTGGGAAGGTGTGCATACTTAAGAAGTCACTATATGGACTAAAGCAGTCACCCCGAGCGTGGTTTGACAGGTTTAGGAGGGCAGTTTGTGGTATGGGATACACTCAATGCAATGGTGATCATACAGTCTTCTATAAACATAGAGGGACATTTATCACCATCATGGCAGTATATGTTGATGACATAGTGATGACAGGAGATGATGTGGAGGAAATCAAATGCTTGAAGGAGAACATGGGAAGAGCCTTTGAGGTAAAGGATCTATGACCACTTAGGTATTTCCTTAGGATCAAGATTGCTAGGTCACCTAAGGGGATTGTTCTCTCACAAAGAAAATATGTCCTAGATCTATTGACAGAAACTGGAATGCTTGGATGTCGGCCATGTAGTACTCCTATTGATAAAAATCATCAAATCAGTGCCCAATCTGGAGATCCTGTTAACAGAGAAACATATCAGAGATTGGTGGGGAGATTGATATACCTGTGTCATACAAGACTTGATATTTCCTATGCATTGAGTATGGTAAGTAGGTATATGCATGATCCCATAACAGAACATATGGAAGTGGTCTACAGAATTTTGAGGTACCTGAAGGGAACTCCTGGGAGAGGATTATGGTTCAAGAAGAGTGGACACCTAGATTTGGAGGGGTACTGTGATGCGGATTGGGCAAGTAGCTGAGATGATAGGAGATCTATCTCTGGTTACTGCATGTTTGTGGGAGGAAATCTTGTCTCATGGCGAAGCAAGAAACAAGCGGTTGTGGCTCGATCTACTGCAGAGGCCGAGTATAGGGCGATGGCATTGAGCCTGTGTGAGATGTTGTGGTTAAGAAGCTTGTTGAAGGAGCTGCGGCTGTTGAGAAATGAGACCATGATGCTTCATTGTGACAACGTCGCTGCAATCAATATTGCAAACAATCCGGTCTAATTTGACCGCACTAAGCATGTGGAGATTGATAGATTCTTCATCAAGGAGAAGCTAGATAGTGGGATCCTAATGTTGAAATATGTAAAATCACGTGGTAAACTAGCGGATTGTCTTACAAAGGGTTTATGATCCAGTGAGAATGAGTTGAGTTGTAGCAAGATGAGCATGTTAGATATCTTTAGCCCATCTTGAGGAGGGGTGTTAGTGTAAATAGAAGTTTGTAGAATGACTCATATGTAAAATAGAAGAGATAAGAATATAGAGAGTTTGGGAGGCTGGAAACAACCCGCTAGAACCTTCCCGACCAACAACACAACACAACCTGCAAACTTAATAGATCACGGTTTTATAGCAGCACCAATTTCTTACCAGGGCTGTTAGCCTGTTACTATCCAGTGACCCAGCCAGTGATTCTGCAGACCCTTTCGTCGACCTCTTGGACTTGGCTGTTTGCGTCCAACCTGCACGTAAATAGCAAGACGGAGTTAACCCATTTTGTAGTTACTCGACAATGTGAAATAGACACCAAACATACGGGTACCGTCAATGTCAGCTTGCCAATGGACTAGGTCTTAAACTCTCAAATAATGTTACCTGCACATTTGGTTTTAGACTTACTCTAGCTGCTTACAACTAATGGTCAGCACGAGTGTACTACCTGTTCAATACTTGCCATTACAGAGTAGTAGTAGCATTCTGCAAAGGAACGAAGTTGTAGTGCATAGTGTACCCAATCAGGAATATGGGAATTTGTCCAGACTCTTGGTGCATCTTAAATGTTTTCTGTGAAATTCGTACGTCCCAACTCCCAAGTTTTACACCTACTTCCTCTGTCCTAAAATTCTTGCATCCCAAATTTGCACTCACTCCCTGTCCTAAAATAGTTAACACTTTAGCTATGAATATAGAAAGTATGTCCAGATTCATAGAAAGTGTGAACTATTTTGGAAGTAACTATCACTCTCTCATTATGATCCGCTGCCTTTGGTAGCTTGGCAAAGTGCAGGCTGAAAAGAGATCCTGTTGGTGGCCCTTCCTCTCATTGTCCAGGAAATTGCATTGCAAAGTGCAAACATACTCACAAGGGTGCTTATAGCCTTGTACTATATCCACAAACCGGACTGAGTCATTCCAATTGGAGCTCGATTCATGGGTACTGTAAAAATTTTGACATGGCCAAAATCCCACAAACCTATCTAGACGAAAGTAATCAGTCAATTTATAGTTTGTTTATTGTGAGCAACCAGAGTGAACATTTGAATCCTTCATAGTGAAGTACCTGCAGATGGACTTCATCTGCTGAACGCCGACGCATGTTCCTTTCAGTGGAATGGCGACGCTATCGGCAAAGATTAGCTATTTGCTACCGGCTAGAAATTGTTGCTAAGTGAGATAGCTCAATGATCCTAACTAATCATATGTCTCCTGCGTCGCCTCCTGGCCACCTAATCGCTGAAAGCAGAGGAATTGTTCAGTTGGAGTGGGAAAAAAGGGCCAATTGACTTCACTTTGTCAAAGAACCTACCAACTCCTACAGGCTACAGTGTGGGGTTAGGACCTGGGGATCACTTGCTGCAAAGTCATGTACTTGAGAAATTTCTATAGTGTGGGGGTGTTGCGTTTTTCCAACAAAACCGGTGTCTGCAGTTGCAAACTTTCTTGATTTCTGTTTTGCAGTCTCATTCAGAGTATCAGTCCCAATCTTCGTCGTGATAACGCGCTGTTCTTTCCTCTCTCTCTCTTTTTTCTTTATTTTTTTGCGAGATGTATTATTGTTTCATTAGTGCTTTCGCTGGCTATTTTCTTTCCAAGAATTATGTTATCGAAGGAAATTCAGTCCACACCAACAAATGACATTTCTCAATGGTAGGTAGGCAACTGAACAGATGTAGCACCCAGACAAAGTTAAGCCCTACTTTTTTTTTTACCTGCAGAAAAGAACTACTAACTACTAAGTTGCACCTTTTTCTCCCTCCAACATCTTGATTGACCAGAGTTAATGCAATTCTTCCATGGTAAGCTACCGTCCATCCATGCATCAAAGTATCAACAAACTCAGCAGCAGCAGCGAATGTTCAGAACAGGTGGAACGACTGGGCACGGTGAAACGAATCCCTCTGGATTGCAATTGCATTCGCTAGACCAGTGGGTGCAACAACTCCCGCGTCAGCATTCACCATTGATTCGGCAATGCGAGGTCGAACTACATTACATCGTACTCGACTCCTAAAGGCCAAAAGGCCTCACGTCGCAGTCGCAAGAATCAAAACCTAATCTTCCAAACCCCAAACAACCGCACTACCCTCCCTCTCGGGTCTCGGCCCATCGTTGCTGCCTGACTCTATATAACGCTCGCCGGTCTCGCACTTGGTCACCACGGCAGCAAACCACCAGAGCAACAAGCCAGCCAGCCATTGCCGGTCAACCGGAGCGATGGCGAGGGTCAGGTCTCGTGAAGATGTTCTGCGCCTCTGCTCTTCTTTTGCTCTGCTGCTTCCTTCTCCCCGGGGCCCTCGCCGAGGAGCGCTTCTACGAGTTCGTCGTAAGTGTTGCTGCGCTTTGTGTTTTGTGGTTCAATAGCTAACAATCTGTTCAAAATGGTAGTGATGGTTTGGTGTTGCTGCTGGCTTGCTGCAGGTCCAGGAGACGCTAGTGAAGAGGCTGTGCAAGAGCCAGAAGATCGTCACGGTGAACGGGCAGTTCCCGGGGCCGACGATCGAGGTGTACAGCGGCGACACGCTGGTGATCAAGGCCGTGAACCTGGCGCAGTACAACGTGACCCTCCACTGGCACGGCCTCCGGCAGATTCGGAACGGGTGGGCGGACGGGCCGGAGTTCGTGACGCAGTGCCCGATCCGCCCCGGCGGCAGCTACACGTACCGGTTCACCACCCAGGGCCAGGAGGGCACGCTGTGGTGGCACGCGCACAGCTCCTGGCTCCGAGCCACCGTGCACGGCGCGCTCATCATCCACCCCAGGAGGGGCCTCCCCTACCCTTTCCCCAAGCCACAAATGGAGGCCCCCATCATCCTAGGTACATACAAGTACAGCCCGTCGGTAATTGTATCGCCGGCTGGCACCACCAATGCCGCCGCCTCACTGACGTGTATATGTTTGTGCAGCCGAGTGGTGGAGGAGGGACCCCATCGCCGTGCTCCGCCAGTCCATGATCACCGGTGCGCCGCCCAACGTCTCCGACGCCCTCCTCATCAACGGCCAGCCGGGAGACTTGCTCCCGTGCTCCAGCCAAGGTGAGCGCCGTTGTTAATTTCGTCGGTTCAGTTGCTCATGTTGTTAACCACAACCACAACACAAGGAGACGCTGCACAGTGCACACACACATCATTTAAAGAGAGAACAATGGTGATTCAGAAAACACTACAAAATGTTGCACAATTTCTAAAATTGGTTAGACCGCCAAAGGCAACTTTCGGTTTGGAAAAGACCCATCCATGCCTCTCTCAGGCATAGGTCTCTCTCCAAACCGTACGACATGGCGAATAAACACTGCAGGCACTTGACTTCTGCAGCTAAGTTGTAGTTGCTTCCCCGGTGGTTGGTTGCCTTTTTATATTCTGTCATACAAACTGACGATACGAAGAGACAATCTTCAGATGTGAATTAAACCATACATAAAAGATTGTAAAGAAGAAACATTCTAACCAATGTCCAGCATGCGCATGATGTCACCCACTTTGACCACCGGATGATGCATGTTTTCTCCACCAGCCCAACTCACAACTAATTCTTCGCGTGCCTACGCGTTCATGTGTCACCAAATGCAGAGACGAGCATCATCCCGGTGGTCGCCGGCGAGACGAGCCTGCTGCGCATCATCAACGCGGCCATGAACACCGAGCTCTTCGTCAGCCTCGCCGGCCACAGGATGACCGTGGTCGCCGCGGACGCCATGTACACCAAGCCCTTCGAGACCGACGTCGTCCTCCTCGGGCCCGGCCAGACCACCGACGTCCTCGTCACGGCGCACGCGGCCCCGGGACGATACTACCTCGCCGCGCGTGCCTACGCTTCGGCCCAGGGCGTCCCCTTCGACAACACCACCGCCACCGCCATCTTCCAGTACAAGAACGCCCCCGGCTGCCCCACCACCTCCGGTGCCGGTGCCTTCAGCGGCCGAGTAGGCCGGTCCACTAGGTCCTCCGGCCACCTCGGCCGCGCAGGGCCGCAGCCGATGCTCCCGTTCCTGCCGGCGTTCAACGACACGAACACGGCGACCGCCTTCTCCAACAGCCTCCGGAGCCCCGAGCCGGTGAAGGTGCCCGGCCCGGTGACCCAGGAGGTGTTCACCACTGTGGGGTTTGGGCTCTTCAACTGCCGCCCAGGCCCGTTCTGCCAGGGCCCCAACAACACCCGGTTCGGCGCGAGCATGAACAACGTGTCGTTCCAGCTCCCCAACACCGTCTCCCTGCTGCAGGCGCACTACCACCACATCCCCCGCGTGTTCACCGACGACTTCCCAGCGTTCCCGCCGGTGTTCTTCGACTTCACCTCGCAGAACGTCCCGCGCGCGCTGTGGCAGCCCGTGAAGGGCACCAAGCTGTACCGCGTCAAGTACGGCGCGGTGGTGCAGATCGTGTTCCAGGACACGGGCATCTTCGCCGCCGAGGAGCACCCCATGCACATCCACGGGTACCACTTCTTCGTGCTGGCCACGGGGTTCGGCAACTACGACCCGCGCCGGGACGAGGCCAAGTTCAACCTGGTGGACCCGCCCAGCCGCAACACCGTCGGCGTGCCCGTCGGCGGCTGGGCCGTCGTGCGCTTCGTGGCCGACAACCCCGGGGTGTGGCTCGTGCACTGCCACATCGACGCGCACCTCACGGGCGGGCTCGCCATGGCGCTGCTGGTGGAGGACGGCGAGTCCGAGCTCGAGGCCACCATCGCGCCACCGCTCGACTTGCCCATCTGCGTGCTGTAGAGAATTTTTCAGTTTCTTGCTGGCGTGCGTGACTACGTGGCGGTACAGGGAGGCTGTGTGCATCGGACGCGTGCAGTGTGTTTGCATTGGTAATTGGGCATTTGTATTCTGGATTTTGATTTGAATTTGCAAAGAAAGGGGGAAGTATATTACTTTTTTTTAGCAAAGGGGAAGTATATTACTGAATATAGGAAAAAGTCTACTTCACCCCCATAACTATGGGGGTGGACTACTTAATACCTCTGAATTTTACAAAACCAGTCAAATTAACCCCAAGCGGATTTCAGTGGTTTGCTACAGTACTCGCGGTATTGCTACAGTAAACAACGTCTTGCTACAGTACCGCTGTTTTGTCTTTTTCTTTTAATTTATTTCGGCTGAATCTTTGAAAAATCATAGTAAATTATAGAAAAATCATAAAATGGAAAATCTAATTTTATTAGACTCCACATGAATAGATCTACACAGTGAATATATAATATGGTATGCTTTAGTACAACAAAATTGGAGTCCAAATTACAGAAAAAAATATATATTAAAATCTATAGCAAAAACTTTGTACTAAAGCATATCATATTTTATGTTCACTGTGTAGCAAATCCGCCGTTTCAAAACCGTCTGGGAGGTAATTTGACCGGTTTTGAAAAGTTCAGAGAGTACAATAGACCGTTTCATAGTTGAGGGGGTTAAGTAGTCCACCCCGATAGTTGGGGGTGAAGTAGACTTATTCCTTACTGAATACAGATCAGGTTCATTGGGTTTGTTTCCGTAATGGGCTTTCTTGGCACTACCATGTAATCTAGGCCTTTGAAATTAGAGTGAGTGGGCTTCCAACTGCTTGGGTGAGGCCTATTTGAACATACGTGAAAAATGGGCCAAGTGTTCCAGTTGAACAAACCCAACTACTAATTGTATCTTCGCCACTAAAAAAAACTAATTGTGTATCCGTACAACTCTCAACATCAAGCTCGTTTTAGAGGCTTCAATCAACAACACCTAAACCGGCAAACAGCGATCAGCACTCTAAATCATTGGACAATACAATCAGATTAATTTATGTCAAAAATCATACAAGACGAACCGTTGCTGTTGTTTAAGTGATCCATAAAGCTTGACGCATTCCGCAAAAGGTAGTACGTGCATCACATTTCTCACGTCTTTATTGCAACACAAAATACAACATTGCTTAGTGGCGAAATGCTAGTAGGCCAACAATGTCAAAGTACACGCAACTTTCACAGAGATTAACACTATCAATAGCTCATTTGGTATTATAATCACAATTATGGAGCTGGCATCGCTTTGTCCCATACAGGCAGAGGAAAGCCAGCCCTAAAGTGTGGAGGGTTGTCACCACCATGTGTCCTCCGGGACCCGCACTTGTCTACCGTCCCATGTAGATCCGACGGTCGTGATTCCATCCTGAATCATCGAGATGCATGGATTCAGAGGTGCATGCTTGCATGCTGGTGGGATCAAAGGCCCTCATAATTTGGCTGAAAAGTCATGGCAGAAAGTATTATTCGCTGATTTGTTGTGAGAGAAAAATATTGTTCGTTCACTGAAAAAGTACGGCTTATAAGACAAGCGAACAGGACCAAAGTTAATTTGAGGGTACTGCGTGTGTTTTTTCTACTTATTGTTTATGTGTCTTAATAGCATGGTGGCAGTTACTCAGTTGCTTTTGTGATGTAGTGTTAGCTTCTGTTGAGCCACCATTTGGAGGTGGGAGTCACAACCATATCTCATCAGCTTCATAGTGGTTCCTAGATGAAGCCCACATATACGGTTCGTTTAAAAAAGAGATGAAGCCCATGGAATACACATGGTCATCCAGGGTTAATCTTGACACTTTAGTCGCAAGCTTTTGGTAATGACATGTTTCGAGAATATATGTTTCTGTTAGCATCATCTTTGGTGGAACAAGGGTAACATGACAATTGGGTTGGTTAAATGGCAATTTACATGCGAAGTGAGTGTACCTCGTTTGGTTAGGTTCGTTGTGGTGGAACCTATTCATCTGGTTTTAAGTCCTCCATTGGAATGAGTGTTCACATTCCTCTAGATTTTTTAGTCGCGCTCTTAATTCAGTAATAGGTGATGTGCCCGTTGATAGCGAGAAGCCCATAGTAACAATCTTGAGATTGCCGCCTCAATCTTTCGAAGGTGTTTATGTGGAAGGGTTTGAGTACGTGCGTGCATAGACAGTGAGTATGTACCATGTAATTTGAAAAAACGTGTGCCTCGTGGTAACAATCTTGAGATTTGTCAGCTCACTTTTTCGGAGGGGTAAGTATATGCGTACATGTTTTTGGGTGTCTGCATCTGTATTATGCGCCCATTGGTAATAATCTGGCTCACTTTTTCGGTGCCGATGAGTACGTCTGCATGCTTGTGAGTGCCTACATTTGTATTGTATAATTCAAAAAAAAATGCATATGCCTTTGTATGTGTCTGTACCGCGTAATTCGTCAAGAAACAAACCAATTGGCATTGGCATGGTGTATTAAGTGTAGTATTATCCTTGTTAGATGCTCAGCCAGTAAGTACTAACATGTACGAGACAGCTTATGAGAAAAAAAATAATAATACCACTACCATAGCATGAAACAAATTAAAATGCTGAGGAACTTGATTTTCATCAATGGATGTATCGGAAGGTGCAACATTTGTAGGGTCAAACAATTTGAACCCCCTGATCTTCGGCCACTTGTGCGTACCACGATCTACCGCGATCGACGAAAACACGGATTGTTTTATCACCATAGGCGTAGCAAATTCAATGAACGCCTTGAGGGAGTAGTGTTCACGTCAAAGTAACCAAAAGAGAACACATCTCAAAACCAAGAAGTATTGGGACGATAAGGCTGGG
The DNA here is from genome assembly GCA_038087645.1 of Saccharum hybrid cultivar R570. Lineage (NCBI taxonomy): Eukaryota > Viridiplantae > Streptophyta > Magnoliopsida > Poales > Poaceae > Saccharum > Saccharum hybrid cultivar. Next base: position 80,164 of record JAQSUU010000043.1, on the reverse strand, counting down.
TCACCCAAAGGCAGCTCATCTTTTCATACGGATTATTGTGAGATCTCAATGTGGTTGCACACAGTCCGACCTGTATGGGCGCAAGAGCTCTCTGAGTTTTTGTACGGATCAATGGATGTACATTTCCATGCATCCCTTACGTACCCCGTATTCCTCTGCTTGAACTGAGTCCTTTACACTCTCACTACTAGTATACATATGCTCTGATGAACTGTAGGAGTAGTTTCCCCCAGATAACCAACATACTGTAATAATGGTGGGATTAGAAGTTAAGTTACTAATGTGTATAAAATAGGCACTTGTACTGTGCACACTTTACTTTGTTCATTTTTTGCACAATAGTACTCTCTGTCTCCCTATGTTCCAAAATAGAAGTTCATCTTGCTTCTCGAGAAGTCAACTTTTTTAAACTTTGACCAATTATATATAAAGGAATAATAATATTTATAATACATAATTAGTATCATTAGATAAATCGTTGAATATACTATCATAATAAATTTATTTGGAGATATAAATGTTACATGCGTTTTCTACAAATCTAGTCAAAGTTGATAAAGTTTGACCTACACGCATCCCATAACGTCATCTATTCTCTGGGACGGAGGGAGTATATCCCCAGTTGTTTAACATGTTCATCTTAGCTTCATAGCCTGCACTGTATATAAAAACCAGTGCCACCCAGCCATGCCAAACAGCAAGGGGCAGGCAGGCAGAGAGCTCTCACTTCTCAGAACAAAGCAAGCAACCAAACCAACTGCAGAGAGAGCGCCTAGCAACTTCAGGGGATGGGCAACAGCCTGCGGTGCTGCCTGGCCTGCGTGCTCCCCTGCGGCTCCTTCGACGTGATCCGGATCGTCCACCTCAGCGGCCACATCGAGGAGTACACCCGCCCGGTCACCGCCGGCGAGGTCATCGCGGCGCACCCTAACCACGTCCTGAGCAGGCCGTGCTCCCAGGGCGGCGCGCGGCGGATCCTGATCGTCTCCCCGGACTCGGAGCTGAAGCGAGGGTACTTCTATTTCCTGGTGCCGGCCTCGTCGGTGCCGGAGAAGAAGAGGAGGCCGCAGCCGCAGCAGAAAAAGGCGCTGTCGCAGAAGACCGCGCCGCCGAGCGCTGCTGTTGCCAAGGAGGCCAAGGACAATGGTGACAGGTACCTGGCGGAGGTGCTGTCGGAGGGCAAGGCCTGCCTCAAGCGCCGCCGGAGCAGCCGTTCCACGGTGTGGCGGCCACACCTTCACAGCATCCTGGAAGAGACCGCTAATGACTCGTGAGATCTCACGTCTCTTCGTGCTTTCAGCTGACGCAGCTGTTTCCTCCTCTCTATCTTGTGTAAATAGTTATGGACGTAATAGTCATGGTGGTTGTGCATGGTGTGCACCATGTACGTCTGATCCTAGAATTTTAGCTGAGAGGCAACCCCCTTTTGCTTCTCTGATTTGCTCCTCCTGCTAGATTTTTCGCTCTCACCGCGCTCCCGGTTCAAGTTTTGGAGCCGGTGAGAGTTACTGAACAGGCTGTGAAGGAGAAACAGGGATCAAGATTGGATGCTCTTGATGTACGCTTATTGAAATGAAATGTGTGTTTTGAACTTGAAATCTTCAGTACAGGTATCCATGTTTTGTGTTTGTTCTCAATCATCAGTCATGAACTGTTCAAACCAACTTTCAATATGAGACACAGAAACATTTTTTTGCGGAAGGTTCCATTTGTTTTGAGAGTTTGATAGCAGTTTAAACCACTTTAAAATTATTTAGAAAGGAGTAAGGAGGTTCAAACCAAATATGCTTTAGAAAAAGTTTATATTAAGGGTGGGAACACACTGACGACATTTGTAATGTTAGAAAAGGAGTCCAATTCAACGATGATCTAGACGAAACTCATGCGATAACTCAAAAGAATCAGCAAGTATGCTATTACTGTCATTTGAGAACAGAGTTGCCAGGTAAACTATACTTCCCTAATGAATGGAGGCTAAAAAAAATGGACAGTAAACAAGCCTGCAAAAATGATTCAGTTGCTCATGGACAATACTGACACTCACCAATACCTTTGATTGGAAGTTAGTCTGCAATATATTCCTCATCTTGTCATGTAACTACAAGAATCAATCATCAAAACTAAAGAAACACACCAAAATCTTGTGCTAAATCCAATTGGGACACACACCAAAATCCCCCATATGTAGGTTTACGGTTCAAGATGCCGCCATTTATGAACTAATCACCACCATTGATGCACAAGCACGCCGCTGTCCCTGAGCGAGGTGAACAGCTCGAGGCACTCGCCGTACGTGTTCTGGTACTTGGGCGACCGCTCACCAGGGCAGCACCTCTGCCACCGATTGTAATGGCACTCGAGGAACAGCTCGTCGACGAGGCAGATCGCCCCAGTGTCGATCAACCTCGGGATGAGGTCGAACTCGGTGCCCTCCACGTCCATCTTCATCACCACGAAGTCCTGTTCCGACACCGTCCGCTTCAGCCACTCGGCGAGGTCGAACGCCGGGACGCGCCGCAACTCGCCTGACGACACCCCGTTGGTCGCCCCGGCCGCGGTCCTGATGCGGCCCATGCCACGGCCGTTCGGCTTTCTGGCGTTACTGTTGGCGCCCTTCTTCTTGCCGGCCGGGCCACCGTTGATCTCGAACGTGAGCGTCTCGTTCCGGACCCAGGCGGCGTAGGGCAGCAAGGTGACGCCTTTCTTGGTGGCGTACTCTGCACGGAACGCAGGGTCGGCCTCAACGGCGAATACCTCGAAGGTGTGGTTCTGCTTCGGGTACTGCTTCCGGAACCAGCTGCCGATGCTGGAGCCGTGGCTCCGGGCGCCCACGTCCACGTACACGTACCGGCGCTTGAAGCCGATGTCGGCGAGCGCTGGCAGGTACTTGATGTTCTTGATGTTCCTCTTCAGCGAGATCCATGGCTTCGCCGGCTCTTCTTGGATGAGCGGCTCGGCGAGGTCGATGATTCGGTGCTTGTGATCGCGATACGTGCAGTTGCTCGCGGGATTGTTGCCGTTGAGGGAGGAGGACGTGCTGGTGGTGGTGGAGGAAATGCCTGTATGCTTCCGGAAGACCAGCTCTCGGAGGGTGGAGCCATCCCGGCCGTTGGCCTCGCGGGATCGGAGTAATCCGAGGGACGGGAAAAGAGCCTGGAGGGACCGGAGGCTGTAGGCGTCGCGGGCGCCGGAGGTGAGGACAACGAGGTGGCCGTCCAGCTTCATAATCCGTGCCGCCTCGGTGGCGAGGTCGGCCTGGCATTTGGAGGAGTCGAGGGCGCGTCCGGCGAAGATGAAGTCGACGGAGGAGTCCGGGAACGGGAGTTGGTGGTGGCTTCCGGCTACGGCGAGGGGCGGGGACCGCTTCTTGGCGACTGCGATGGCGCCGAACACGCCGAGCTCCCGCAGCGCCATCGCCTCCTGGGCACCGCCGAGGCAGACGGCGTGGGAGGACGCGGGGAGCATGCCGTCCGCGAGGTGTCTTCGGAGGACGGCGGCATGGTGATCTACCGCTTGTCTCCATTCGCGGCCGCGCCACGCGTCCGGCGACCTGACGGCCGCCTGGGCATGAGTCCTCCTCCCGGCCACGGCGGCCCGAACGGCGGGGTCTGCTGTCATTCCGCCACCGCCCACGACGGCGAATTCCACCCATAGGAGGCAGAGCCCGAGCGCGCCGATGGCGAGGAGCATAACGGCGCGCGGGAGTGCCACGCGCCCCGTCGGGTTCATGCCACCCCGCGTCCTGCGCGCGAGGCAGACGACGGCCAATTAGGCCTGATTTCAGCGGAAGCAAGGGTCAATTGCGCGAGGAGGGGCGATTCAACGGGAGCAGAAACGATCGGCGGTGCGGCTGCCGCAGACGAGAGAGGCGTATGTGCAAAGTGCCATCTCCAAATGGCAAATGGGTGGGTTGCCAATGTTAAACTGTATGGATCGTCTAGGTGCAGATCAAGTGGGTATGTTCTTCTATTTGGAATAAACACATTGATACATCTCCAACATATCCAACAGAGATCCGGAGAGGGAGAGTGAGAAAAGGGGGCGAGACGCACCATCGGCTTGGCGGTGAAGGAGAGGCGATGGTGGCGCGGATGTCGGGGTCGATGCAGTCGCCGGTGGATTCTTCCCGCCGCTGGCAGCTCCCGCTCGATCGGTCTAGCGGTTAGGAGTGGGTGGCAACTGTGGCGTCGAACCTCGCATTCAGTGCCCCTGGCCCCCACCTCCTCTTTATAGGGCTAAGCGACAGGGACCCACCGACTAGGAGTCGGTTAAGCATCCCCGATCAGGACGCGGTCAAAGGGTCCGACTTGATCGTTGGATCAAGTCGGGTGAGATCAATCCTAACATTCTCCCTCTTGATCTCATCTTATACTTTAACTTTAAACTTTGGCTTTAATTGCTTTCACTTTTATTTGTTCCATCACAAATTAGTGTATAGAGCATGCTTCATCGTCACGGTCAATTGTCGACATATTTAACAGCTACAATACACGTCTCTGTTCTGAAACAGATTCTTTAACTTTCGGACCCTTTATTGTCCGGAAATCATAGGCTATACCATAAACCCATGTCGACTGTGTGTTCTCTGAACACACTGGGTGGTAAGCCTTGGTAAGCGGATCCGCAAGCACTTGCTTGTTACTTTTGCGTTGATTCCGGACTTTCTCCTTTACAACGTATAACTTTAATGTCAATGTGTTTGGCAGCACACTTGACTCGTTGTCATAGGAGCAAACTACTTAAATGGTTATTGCTGTTGACAACCATTATCAATTTCGGGTACAAGTTCCTTAACCATTTTGCCTGTCCCTTAGCCTCATATCATGCTATATTATAACTTTACATCACTGATGATACTAGAACTGTTTCTTTTGGAGCTTTTTCACAATAAAACTCCAACTGCGAGTGTTAGCTACTATGTGGGTTTCACTAAACATCTCGCCAACACATATACCATTTGTACCAACAACTACTTGAGAGTACTTGTTCTTTCTTTCTTAGCATGAGGCCGATATTTTTAACTCCATTCCAGTGATCTATATCTGGACTGGACTTTTGCCAAAACAACCCGGATACGTAAACTGTGTCAGGGCAAGGTCTTATCTTTGTACTCATTAAGCTCTTAACAGCTGAAGCATATAGGACGTCCATCTATAATAATCTTACATTGCTTTTGGAACATTAAAGTTCTCAAAACTATTACCCTGACCATAAAAACAGGCATATGTTTACCCGCATAGGTACTTTATTTCTTTAGAAACTTTTCTTAGCATGCCTATGCGATAGTCCTAATACCTCTTTTTTTCTTTTATCTTGGTGAATTTCAATTCTCATAACGAGATACATTTCACCGAGAATTTTCTTATTAAACCTTGAGGACAAGAACTTCTTCTCATGCAGTAGATTGACATCACTATTAACAATTAAGGTGTCATCCACACAAGATTAGGAAATGAATTTCCCATTCTATAACTTTATACAAAAACAATTGTCCTCTCATTCTCTTTAACCCAAAATTTCTAATTGACTCTTCAACTTTAAATGCCACTGTCTAGAGATTTGCTCTAGTTCATAAGATATTTCTACAGGTGACGTCCCATATGTTCTTTTCTCTCCATGACAAAACCTCTGGGTCGTGTCATGTAATCATTTTCATATAAATCCCATTGGGAAATGTTGTCTTTACTTTCATCTGATGTAACTCAGATCATGATGTGCCACTAGCACTCATTGTAATCTATTCATTCGCTTCACGCAAAATCTTTTGATTCAAGTCGCGCTCCACATCTTTATATATTCCCTTTGGAGTCACATTTTGTCTTGTAGACCCATCACAGCCTACTGTCTTGGCTCCTTAGGAATTTATTCTACATTCCAAAATATTATTGATATTATTGATTTCATTTCATCTTTCTTTACTTCTTGCCACTTGGACGAGTGAACGCCTCTCATGGCTTCTTCAAATTAGGTGGGATTACCCTCCATTTGAATTTTACTAATATAGACTTTATAATCATCAGAAATATCTGATTTTCTTATTCTTTGAGACTTTCTGGGGCCTCAGCTACTAGCATTTCTTGACCTTTATTGCCAAAAGATAATTGATTCTATAAGGTCCTGTGTAACAAGATCCTTATTTACATTATTCATCCTCCTTGCGGAGTCAGGTTTCTTTATACCATGCTCCCCCAGATTGTCCCATCTTTAATTTTCTTATTTTGGGTTCAATCTGCTAAAACTCATATGGTGCATTTAGCACCTATGGTGCATTTAGCACCGTCTTTAAAACTCTGAATGCGTCCAGTATGAATACTGACCGACTATGCTATCTTTATATTGGAACTGTAAAAGCTATTTCTTTACTTTAGGGGTATCGATATTATGACCGTCTTACTCCCCCGACGATCACATTCATCTTTTATAGATCACTTTAGTATGCATCGCATTGTCTGAATTATGGAGAAATATCTTTCTTAATTGTTTTTCTTAATTGATCTCACCTTTCTCCCCCTCGAAATGTGGTACTAACTTTTCTACCACAATTTCGAAAACTATTCAGAACTCTTGTGAATGAGGAAACTTTGATTACTTTCTTCATCCACGTGATTACATCATGCAAATGAAATTATTTCTTAATTCGTTAGAAGTACTTTTTCCTCATTTCACTTCAAAAACTCAACAGAGTCTTTTTATCATTAATACTTTCGCAAGTCACGCTTGCATGTTATTCTTATCTTGAGGTCCGTCTGTAACTTTCTGTTCTCCTTAAACTTATACTAGGATAGCATAAGAGCTACCCTAATCTTTCTCACTGTGCGAGATACACTCAAAGCACATGAGTCATCACAACTTTCTCCCACCATGCAGGATAAATACCGTGTCAAATTTCTCCCGCCATGCAGGATTGATTAACATAAGTACTATGTCAACTTTACCCCGCCATGCGGGTATTTTCTCAAACTTTTCCCGTCATGCGGGTACTATCACAAACTTTTCCCGCCATGCGAGATAATTTTCTTGAAGGGACATAAATGTCAATATTGACTCATATTCAATCAAATTTAGAAATAAATCCAAATACTCTTTAACACACATGCTTAATCCGATGTTGGTCAAATTAAACATGCATGTCACTTATTATATTTCAAATCATGATGATTAAGACTAAAAATTATTTTACTTATTACATCTTTTATCATGATGATAACTAAAATCTTCTTCATAAGGAGTACATAAAAAGCATCTTTTAAACTAAACTCTTATTGTTCTATTTTCTTGGATCAATATCCTAGAATTCTTTTTCTTTTGAAGCCATTCTTTAAAGAGACCGCAGTCCCTTGCACAATGGTCTTCTTTCTGCAAAAAAATTGCACTTTTCATCTTCTGAGTCACAAGTACCTAGCTCATTTTCTTTTCACCCTTCAAGAATAAAGGTATGAAGTTCTTTATCTGAAAAACATCATCAATAATGAGCATAAAAATAACCCTACATTGGTCTGGTTAAAGACATGCACATTAAACTTTTAAACTTTAAGTTCTATTCTATATCACCGTTGGGCAGAAATAGAACAAAATCATCAATCTTATACATCAATTCCACATCACCGTTGGGCAGAAATGGAATTAACATATGAAAACTCAATTATCTTATAACCCTTTTCAAAACTAAATTCTCCCGTTTGTTCGAATTTAATTTTGAAGATCATCATCATCATTGCAGCGGAAACATAAAAATACATTACATTCTGCTCGCTCTGGAGCATCTATTGTCTCTTATCTATTCTCTGAAAATTGGTCACTTTGATGCAAAATTCATCAGAGATTTAAACTTTAAACATAAAACTCATAGAATTATAATATTGTTATCATCAACGTTGGTCAGAAAATAACAATATCATAATTTTCTTTAAACATAAACTCTTAAATAAACTTATAATATTGTTATCATCAACGTTGGTCAGAAAATAACAATATTATAATTTATCTTAACTATAAACCAATCATTCCTCCAATTAAAAATTTTCCGTTGGTTCCAATTTTAACTGGAGGATAAACTTTTCATCATTCATTAAATAACTTAACTGCTCTTTAAATTAAATCCTTCCGTTAGTTTGGATCTAATGAGAAGACAATAACCTTTAACTTCGCAGCGGAAAACATTTAATAAATCACATAATTCTATTTTCCAGAAGCACTTTATAATGCTTTACTGAACAGAATTATCGTTGGATAAAATTGCACAGAAAGCTTGCATCAAAATTCGATTCAAATTGCATCAAAATTTGCTTCTGAAAATTAGAAAAAAAAAAGTAAAACCGTTTCTGTGCATTCGGCCCGAAGGCGGCCCAGTGGAGGAACTCTCCTCACTACGGCCCAGCGCGCATGCGCTTTCTTTGTCTGCGGCCCAGTGGCCAAATCGGCCCGCCAGCACTCCGGCCCAGAGCGCAGCAGTATCTGCGAGGCCCAGCCTCGTTCATCGGCCCGGTGAAAGGTCTAGATGGCTAGAGGGGGGGTGAATAGCCTTTTAAAACTTTCTACAAAGACAAGCTAAACAAGTTTATCAATATAACAAATGGCGAGATGCGAGTTTTGCTTAGCCTACGGGGTGTTTGCAAGCCACCTATCCAATTCACAATTCTAGCAAAGTGGCACTCAACCGCACAAGTTAAACCGAGAAGGTAACTACAACTACAACTAGCAAGCTACACAAGAGAGCTACTCTAACAAAGCAAACTAGCTAACAAAGATAACTAAGAAAGTAATGCGGAGTTGAGTTAGGAGGGTTTCACCGAGGGGCGAAGAATTGAGCCAACCAATATGATTAACAATGAATACCAAGATAACCGAACACCGAGATCAATCAATCACAATTAAGAAAGTGATGACACGAAGATTTATCCCGAGGTTCACGTGCTTGCCGGCACGCTAGTCCCCGTTGTGTCCCTTTTCACCACGTGGTTCGGTGGCTAATCGGTCTCACACCGAGCCTCTCAAAAGGCACCACAAGAACCTACCAAATGGCAAAAGGTTGCAATGACACGAGCAATTCACTAATGTTGCCTTTGGCGCTTCGCCGAGGTAGGCACAAACCCCTTACAATCACCGGAGGTGGCCAAGAACAATCACCAACTCTTGCCAACGCCTCCAAGCTGCTCCAAGCCGTCTAGGTGGCGGCAACCACCAAGAGAAACAAGAATCCCGCAGCAAATCAACCACCAAGTGCCAACTAGATGCAATCACACAATGCAAATGCACTTGGATCACTCAATCTCACTTCGAATATGCAAAGAAGCAAGAGAGATGAGTGGGAGGGGAGTTGCTTAGCTCAAAGTGCTCACAAGTATGTCAAATGTTCGAGAGGAAGAGCCTTGAGCCGGCCAACGAGTATATATAGACGTACCCCTTCGAATATAGCCGTTAGAAACTGAAATCAGCAGCAGTCGCGCAGACCGGACGCGCTGGTCGTGTGGACCGGACGCGCCGGTGCCTCAACGGCTAAAATTCGAAACACTGACCGGACGCGCCGGTCGTAACGACCGGACGCGCTGGTCACCACCGGACGCGCCGGTCCCGTGACCCACCGGACGCGCCGGTCAACACCGAGTCGCGCAAAACGAACCAACCACCGGACGCGCTGGTGAACAGACCGGACGCCACAGTGACCGCGTCCGGTGGGAGTCCAGTAAGCTCCCTGGACCACCGGACGCGTCCGGTGGCCTGTGACCGGACGCGCCTCGCGTCCGGTGCAGCAACTGAAAAAATGCGCAGTCACTGGACACTGACCGGACGCGTCGGTCGCACAGTGACCGCGTCCGGTGCAGCGTCCGGTGCTGCGTCCGGTGCTGCGTCCGGTCACCACTGTGACCACGTTCGCTTCCGTTTGATTTCCGTTTGATTTCCGACTTCTGGCGTAGTGGAAAATAGACATTTCATTTTCCCGAAATCGCCTGAATCCCGCGCTCGCACGCTCGGCGGGAGGGAGAGAGGACCCCAAACCCTCTCTACCGCTTAAACTCCAACGCCGTCGCAAACGTGCTAACACCACCAAGTGATCATCACCATGTGCATGTGTGTTAGCATTTTCACAATCATTTTTCGAGGCGTTATTAGTTCTATCCAAATGCATATGATCATGAAATGCACATCTAGAGGCACTTAGGAGTTCAATAGCCGCGTCATTCCCCTCTTTATAGTACGGCTATCTATCCTATAATGTAACCACACCCACTAGGTGTCTTGGTTACTAAAACACAACCCTTAAGCATATACCTTTGCCTTGATCACGTAGGGTCGCGTCCAAATCCAAGTGTGGCCATCATGATCACCATGTCCATCTTGCCACCATCCTTGGAACGTACTAATCCTCATATGCTACTAACAACTTAGGCATAGGATTAGTACTTAGGCATTGTCACTAATTACCAACACCAAACATAGGACTTTCAATCTCCCCCTTGTTGGTAATTGGTGACAACCCTTTCACAAAGATATTATGATAAAAATTTTATTGAACCCATGCCACATTGTCCAAGTATATTACCATGTGTAAGAAGTATGGACAAGTGATCATGAATTCAAATTGATAGCAATGGCTCCCCCTACATGTATGCTATATGTTTGGATTTTGGAAGCATACATGTTAGATAGGAAAGATTAGGAGCATTGACTACCAGTGGGTGCTAAGTGTTTTAGATTATAGACCTTTGAAGCGTGATACCATCGGAGTAGCGATAAACACCATCTTAGCACCTTGTGTAGTTAGATTCCACTTGGAAAAGCACAACCATAACTAGAAACCTCATGAGATCAACATTATAAGCAAGGCTCTAGTACCACTTTGAAAAACATGAAGCAAGAAAGATCTAACTGCTTCCTATTCATGCTAGTACTTCAATACACCATTCAAATTATACTAGCAAGTCACCACACAAGCAAAGTAACGGAGAAAAAAAAAATGCATAACTATGCATCATACATATGAAGTGCACATAGAAATGCAACATTCATGTTTAAGAGCTTGCTCCCCCTACTTGTGTGCTCAAAATTTTAGTTGATCCCCTTCTTTTATCAATTCTCCCCTTTTGTGCTTCTCCCCCTTTGAGTTCTATCTTTGTGATCAATATTTTCTCCCCCTTTGGCACCAATGACCACAAGGGACCAATTTTAGATAGATTATCATGTTGAATTATGGGGTGAGGATCAAGTTTGTGATTCAACCTAGATTGCTTGCATAAATAAAACGCTTTGGTTTGATCAAGGGCAAGCTTCTTCACACCTCACTAGAAGGGTTATCATGCACCATGTTGAAGCAAAAATTTAGACAAGTGATCTAGATTAAACACTTAGGATCACAAGCTACTTAAACAAGTTATATGCTACCACTAGATCATACAAGTCATGGAAACAATAGTGGCACCATATAAACTTCAAATTCATTTGATTTTCATGAATGAGCCTAGAACATGTAAAGTATGACTAGATGCTCTAAACAAGTCCTTAGCATAGAATGTATGACATGTCAACCAATTTTACCTTGGGGCTTGAAGAAGAGGCATGTCATATCATGGAGATGCATCAACTCATGTTGGAGAAGTCAAGTATGTTCAACTCATTCTTTAGCTTGTGAAATCTCTTCTCATCAAGTGGCTTGGTGAATAGATCGGCTAGTTGATCTTCGGTGCCCACACTCTCAATAGCAATGTCACCCTTTTGTTGATGATCTCTAATGAAATGATGACGAACATCAATATGCTTTGTTCTTTGATGTTGAACCGGATTGTTGGTTAGCTTCACGGCACTTTCATTGTCACATAGCAAAGGCACATTCTTGAAATTGATTCCAAAATCCTTCAATGTTGCCTTCATCCACAAGATTTGTGCACAACAACTACCCGCGGCGATGTATTCGGCTTCTGCGGTAGATAGTGCAATACTATTTTGCTTCTTGGATGACCATGAGACAAGTGATCTTCCCAACAATTGACAAGTCCCGGAAGTGCTCTTTCTCTCCACTTTGTCACCGGCATAGTCAGAATCCGAATATCCAACTAGCTCAAAGCTTGCACCCTTGGGATACCATAATCCAACATCTTGTGTATGCTTTAAGTACCTCAATATTCTCTTTGTTGCCTTCAAATGACTTTCTCTTGGTGAGGCTTGAAATCTTGCACACATGCATACACTAAACATTACATCGGGTCTTGATGCCGTCACATAGAGTAGGCTACCAATCATTGATCTATATAGCTTTTGATCCACCATGTTGCCACTCTTGTCACTATCCAAACTTCCACTAGTGCCCATTGGGGTTGTAATGCCCTTTGCATCTTCCATGCCAAACTTCTTGAGCATATCTTTGATGTACTTGGTTTGGCTCACAAATGTTCCTTCCTTCATTTGTTTGATTTGAAGTCCAAGAAAGAAACTAAGTTCACCGATCATTGACATTTCAAATTCCTTTGCCATCATTTTCCCAAACTCATCACAATAATCTTGATTGGTTGAACCAAATATGATATCATCAACATATATTTGCAATACAAATAAGTCTTTCCCAATCTTCTTGGTGAATAGTGTTGTATCAACTTTGCCCATGACAAATCCTTTAGATAGCAAGAAGTCCCTCAATCTTTCATACCATGCTCTAGGTGCTTGCTTCAATCCATATAAAGCTTTTCTCAACTTATATACATGATTGGGTTTCTTGTCATCTTCAAAACCGGGAGGTTGCTCCACATACACCTCTTCTTGAATGTACCCATTGAGAAATGCACTCTTCACATCCATTTGATATAGCTTGATATTGTGAGCACAAGCATAGGCAAGTAAGATCCTAATTGCTTCCAATCTTGCAACCGGGGCATAGGTTTCACCAAAGTCAAGACCCTCTATTTGTGTGTAACCTTGAGCCACTAGTCTTGCTTTGTTCCTTACTACTATCCCATCTTGATCTTGCTTGTTGCGAAAGACCCATCTTGTTCCAATGACATTGTGATCCTTAGGCCTTTCAACTAGTTCCCATACTTCATTTCTCTTGAAGTTGTTGAGCTCTTCATGCATTGCATTTACCCAATCCGGATCTCTCAATGCTCTATCAATGTCCTTGGGTTCTTCCATTGACACAAAAGATGAGTGAGCACAAAACGATGCCAATCTTGATCTAGTTTGAACTCCTCTTTGTATGTCACCAATGATGGAATCCAATGGATGGTCTCTTGCAATGTTAGTTGGTTGAAGCACTTGGACTTGATTGCTTGAATGTTGATGTTGATCATGAGTTGGAGATGATGAACTAGCCACTTGTTGATTTTGTTGTACTTGAGATGATGTACTAGCTTGATTTTGCATTAGAGAACCACTAGCTTGAGTGATTGGACTTTGGAGCACTTGATCTTTGTCATCCACATCAATCACTTGCTTTGGTCTAATATCACCAATATCCATTTCTTTCATAGCATTACTCAATTGAGTTCCTCTCACATCATCCAAGTTATCTTCTTCATCTTGAGAGCCATTTGTTTCATCAAACTCAACATCATGCACTTCTTCAAGTAAACCACTAGCCAAATTCCAAACTCTATAAGCTTTGCTAGTAGTTGAGTAGCCAAGTAGGAAGCCTTCATCACACTTCTTCTCAAACTTGCTCAATCTAGTGCCTTTCTTCAAGATATAGCATTTACAACCAAATACCCGAAAGTATGCAATGTTGGGCTTTCTTCCATTTAAGATCTCATATGGTGTCTTCTCAAGGAACTTGTGGCAATAGAGACGGTTGCTATAAAAGCAAGCCGTGTTGATTGCTTCGGCCCAAAATGAATGACTCACATTATACTCATTCAACATTGATCTTGCCATATCAATTAAGGTTCTATTCTTCCTTTCAACTAGGCCATTTGATTGAGGTGTATACTTGGCCGAGAATTGATGCTTGATTCCAAGCTCCTCACATAGCTCATCAACTCTTGTGTTTCTAAACTCACTTCCATTGTCACTTCTTACTTTCTTGATTGTGGTCTCAAACTCATTTTGCACTCTCTTGATGAACTTCTTGAATATGTCAAATACATCACTTTTGTCCCCAAGAAAGAATACCCATGTGTATCTAGTGAAATCATCCACAATCACAAAGCCATACTTGTTGCCACCAATGCTTGTGTATGTAGTTGGCCCAAATAGATCCATGTGCAACAACTCAAATGCCTTGGAAGTACTCATAATGCTTTTCAATGGATGAGTGTTGCCTACTTGCTTTCCGGCTTGACATGCACTACATAGCTTATCTTTCTCAAATGTGACATCCTTCAAGCCTCTAACTAAGTCATGCTTCACTAACTTGTTCAATTGCTTCATGCCAACATGACCAAGTCTTCTATGCCATAACCAACCCATACTTGATTTGGTGAGCAAGCATGTTGAAAGTTGAGTGTCACTAGCATTGAAATCAACCAAGTATAGATTCTCATATCTAAAGCCTTTGAAGATCAAGTTAGAGCCATCAACACTAACTATCTCCACATCATCAACACCAAATATGCACTTAAAACCGAGATCACATAATTGAGCAACCGACAACAAGTTGAAATTGAGCTTTTCAACTAGTAGCACATTGGAGATGCTATGATCATTTGAGATTGCAATCTTTCCAAGAGCCTTCACATCACCCTTGCTATTGTCACCAAATGTGATACTATCAATGCCACTATCATTTGATTTGAGAGAGTTGAACATTCTTGAATCACCGGTCATATGTTGAGAGCACCCACTATCAAGTACCCAATGCCTTCCTCCGGCCTTGTAATTAACCTACAAAACAATTTAATGTTTCTTAGGTACCCATACTTGCTTGGGTCCTTGGAGGTTAGTCACTAAGCTCTTTGGTACCCAAATGGCCTTCTTCTTTGGGCCCACAATTGGTGTACCAACAAACCTAGCATGCACACCTTTCTCACCCTTGGTAAGTACATAACAAGAATCAAAAGGAATGTAAGGTAAATTAGCATTTTTCTTGTTCTTGTTCATTTTATTGCAATTAATCTCTAGATGCCCAATTTGCTTGCATCTATTGCAATAACGACCATTGCCCTTCACAAAGCGAGGCTTTGGAGTAGCAAAGGCCGCCTTGCCCTTCTTGGGAGTATAGCCCAATCCCTCTTTGTTAAGGGAGAACCTTTGGCTACCCAAGCATTTTAGCAAGCGGGCATCCCCACCATAGGCGTTGCCTAATGCGCGGGTGAGATCATCCACCTCTCTCTTGAGAGTCTCAACCACAAGTGATGAATCACTAGTAGTAGAGGTAGAGTTGGTTGTGGTGGATGATGATGAGCTACATGAAGCATTAGTAGGACTAACAAATAAAGAATCATCAATAATATCACATGTTAGTCCAATATCACAAGTGACAATCACTTGCTCCTCATTAGCTTCCTTCATGAGCTTCTCCAACTTGAGGTCCTTCTCCTTGATGAGCTCAAGTAGAGAGGAGTGGGCTTCCTTAAGCCTAGTGTGAGCAACTTCAAGGTCCTCGTGGTCTTCCTTTAGACACTCACGAGAGGCCTCTAGCTCATCAAAGGATTTCCTAAGAGCTTTGAGCTCTTGTTCAATTCCTTTGCACTCCTTACTCTTTTTGAGAGCAACAAGCTCCTCCATCAAGGCATCATTTTCATTGCTCTTGGCAATGAGCTCTTGCTCCAAGATTTTGCACTTCTTGGTTGTCCTCTTGTAGCCCTTGCTCATTTGATCTATTATGCCCAATAGATCATCCTTGGAGTAGTCCTCATCCTCCTCATCATCACTCCTACAATCATCACTAGCACAAGAATCATCATCACTATCATCATATTTTACCTTGGTAGGCTTGGCCATAAGGCATGTCGATGTAGTGTCGAAGATGGATGACTTGTTGGAGAGGGCGATGCTTGCAAGGACTCGCCGAGTGGTCCTCTCATCATCACTAGAGCTTTCATCATCATCACTATCGGAGTTGTCACTATCCCAAGTGACCACATAACCACCACCCTTCTTCTTCTTGTTGATAGTGAAGCTCTTCTTTTCTTTCTTCTCCTTCTTATCCTTCTTGTTCTTCTTCAACTTCAACTCCCCATCATGATATCTTTTGTCTTCATAGGGGCATTTTGCCACTATATGATCGGGGCTATTGCAATTGTAGCAAAGCATCTCCTTTGCCTTCATGAAGTCCCTTCTCTTTCTTGCACCATATCCTTTCTTCTTCATGAACCTCCCCATCTTGTGCACTAGGAGGGCCATGGTCTCATCATCGAATGGATCATCATCATCGCTCTCCACCTTGCTCTTGCCCTTAGAAGATGAAGCCTTGAATGCAATGGGCTTCTCTTGCTTGACCTTGGTCTCCTTCTTCTCATCTTCATCTTCATCATCATTGTATTGGGCATCGGTCATTATATCTCCAAGCACATTGGTTGGTTTGACCTTGTCCAATCCCTCTCTAAAGATCATTCTTCTCAAGGTGGCAAACTTCTTGGGTAAGCACATCAAGAACTTGTGTGAGAAGTCCTTGTCCTCAACCTTCTCTCCAAGCCCCTTGAGATCATTGACAATGACTTGGAGCCTATAAAACATCTCCGGGATGGATTCATCATCCTTCATCTTGAAAGTGGAGAACTTGTCCTTTAGCATATATAGCTTGGCACTTTTTACCGTTGAAGTGCCTTCATATGTCTCTTCAAGCCTTATCCAAAGCTCATTTGCCTTTTCAAGATCTTTGATTTGTTCAAATACTTTGTCATCAATGGCACGATAGATTGTGTCAAGTGCCGCCGTGTTGCATTGTTTGTTGATGCGGTCATTTTGAGTGAGATTTTCTTCATCAAGAATAATGTATCCTTCATTGGTCACATCCCAAACCTTCTCATGTATATTGCCTAGATATTGCTTCATCTTCCTTTTCCAATGATCAAAGGAAGAGACACCATCAAAGAATGGAGGCTTGCCATTAACATGATTGAACATAACTTGAGCCATCTTGCACCGAGGTTGTTAAGCCTTGTAAACGGTGACCACGGCTCTGATACCACTTGAAAGGTCTAGATGGCTAGAGGGGGGGTGAATAGCCTTTTAAAACTTTCTACAAAGACAAGCTAAACAAGTTTATCAATATAACAAATGGCGAGATGCGAGTTTTGCTTAGCCTACGGGGTGTTTGCAAGCCACCTATCCAATTCACAATTCTAGCAAAGTGGCACTCAACCGCACAAGTTAAACCGAGAAGGTAACTACAACTACAACTAGCAAGCTACACAAGAGAGCTACTCTAACAAAGCAAACTAGCTAACAAAGATAACTAAGAAAGTAATGCGGAGTTGAGTTAGGAGGGTTTCACCGAGGGGCGAAGAATTGAGCCAACCAATATGATTAACAATGAATACCAAGATAACCGAACACCGGGATCAATCAATCACAATTAAGAAAGTGATGACACGAAGATTTATCCCGAGGTTCACGTGCTTGCCGGCACGCTAGTCCCCGTTGTGTCCCTTTTCACCACGTGGTTCGGTGGCTAATCGGTCTCACACCGAGCCTCTCAAAAGGCACCACAAGAACCTACCAAATGGCAAAAGGTTGCAATGACACGAGCAATTCACTAATGTTGCCTTTGGCGCTTCGCCGAGGTAGGCACAAACCCCTTACAATCACCGGAGGTGGCCAAGAACAATCACCAACTCTTGCCAACGCCTCCAAGCTGCTCCAAGCCGTCTAGGTGGCGGCAACCACCAAGAGAAACAAGAATCCCGCAGCAAATCAACCACCAAGTGCCAACTAGATGCAATCACACAATGCAAATGCACTTGGATCACTCAATCTCACTTCGAATATGCAAAGAAGCAAGAGAGATGAGTGGGAGGGGAGTTGCTTAGCTCAAAGTGCTCACAAGTATGTCAAATGTTCGAGAGGAAGAGCCTTGAGCCGGCCAACGAGTATATATAGACGTACCCCTTCGAATATAGCCGTTAGAAACTGAAATCAGCAGCAGTCGCGCAGACCGGACGCGCTGGTCGTGTGGACCGGACGCGCCGGTGCCTCAACGGCTAAAATTCGAAACACTGACCGGACGCGCCGGTCGTAACGACCGGACGCGCTGGTCACCACCGGACGCGCCGGTCCCGTGACCCACCGGACGCGCCGGTCAACACCGAGTCGCGCAAAACGAACCAACCACCGGACGCGCTGGTGAACAGACCGGACGCCACAGTGACCGCGTCCGGTGGGAGTCCAGTAAGCTCCCTGGACCACCGGACGCGTCCGGTGGCCTGTGACCGGACGCGCCTCGCGTCCGGTGCAGCAACTGAAAAAATGCGCAGTCACTGGACACTGACCGGACGCGTCGGTCGCACAGTGACCGCGTCCGGTGCAGCGTCCGGTGCTGCGTCCGGTGCTGCGTCCGGTCACCACTGTGACCACGTTCGCTTCCGTTTGATTTCCGTTTGATTTCCGACTTCTGGCGTAGTGGAAAATAGACATTTCATTTTCCCGAAATCGCCTGAATCCCGCGCTCGCACGCTCGGCGGGAGGGAGAGAGGACCCCAAACCCTCTCTACCGCTTAAACTCCAACGCCGTCGCAAACGTGCTAACACCACCAAGTGATCATCACCATGTGCATGTGTGTTAGCATTTTCACAATCATTTTTCGAGGCGTTATTAGTTCTATCCAAATGCATATGATCATGAAATGCACATCTAGAGGCACTTAGGAGTTCAATAGCCGCGTCATTCCCCTCTTTATAGTACGGCTATCTATCCTATAATGTAACCACACCCACTAGGTGTCTTGGTTACTAAAACACAACCCTTAAGCATATACCTTTGCCTTGATCACGTAGGGTCGCGTCCAAATCCAAGTGTGGCCATCATGATCACCATGTCCATCTTGCCACCATCCTTGGAACGTACTAATCCTCATATGCTACTAACAACTTAGGCATAGGATTAGTACTTAGGCATTGTCACTAATTACCAACACCAAACATAGGACTTTCACCCGGTCGCATGGTCTGCTCCCTCTGCCGCCCAGGCCGCAACCTGGGCCTGGGCCAGCAAATCAGAGCCCCGCTTGGGCCATATTCAGCCCGAAATCACGTCCTTTGATCCTGGCCGTCGCTGGCGATCCAACGGACGAGCATAGAGAACGGACGAACAAAACTAAACGCCCGCCTCCTTCCCCTGAACCCTAGCTCACTCTCGTTCCTTTCTAGCCGCACGCCGCCTCTTACCGGAGACGGCATCGGTGAAGGCGCCGCCGGTCCGACCGGCTCCCCTTCTCTGTCGTTTCTCTTCCCTCCTCCCCTTCTCTCTCGCCGGCCATGCCTGAAGATGACCAAGCGGCGGCCGCTCACAGCAGCCAGAGGAGAGGCCGGCGCCGCCGTGAGCCCCCTCGCCGGAGCGCGCGCTCCCCGATTGGGTGAACGCGCCGCCGTCGAGTGGCTTCGCGTCGGTGCCCAGAGCCCGCGCGCTCGTGTGCGACAGTGGCTCAACTGTTCTTCCCCACACAGGCGAGGCGCGAGCCGGCGGAGCGGCGGCGCAGTCGTCTTCCCGTGCCACGGCGGTGTGGACTACGGCGGAGGAGCCTGGGTAGGACCCTCTCCCTTGTTCTTTCTTTCTTTAGGGTTAGGGTTCGGTTGAGAGATTGATCCGAATCGAATCACCTCGGTTGGCCTCTATTCTATTCATCCTTCAATCCTTTTCCAGTCATGCTAGGGTTAGGGTTTGCGATCCTATGATCTTCCCGCGTCCCATCAAAACGGCAGCGCGGTATACTGTTGCCCCACACCCGATCTAGGGTTAGGGTTGCTGTCTTCCGGATCGTAACCGATCCGTTCATCATTTTTTTTCTTCTGATTTTCTGTTCTTCTCTTCCCCAGTCATCGGGCTAGGGCTAGGATTTCGGTTGAAAACCAATTTTTCTTTTCATTTATCTTTCAAATCGATTCCTACCCGATCTACACGCTAGTAACCCGCTCCGATACCATTGTTAAACTGTACGGATCGTCTAGGTGCAGATCAAGTGGGTATGTTCTTCTATTTGGGATAAACACATTGATACATCTCCAACATATCCAACAGAGAGATCCGGAGAGGGAGAGTGAGAAAAGGGGGCGAGACGCACCATCGGCTTGGCGGTGAAGGAGAGGCGATGGTGGCGCGGATGTCGGGGTCGATGCAGTCACCGGTGGGTTCTTCCCGCCGCTGGCAGCTCCCGCTCGATCGGTCTAGCGGTTAGGAGTGGGTGGCAACTGTGGCGTCGAACCTCGCATTCAGTGTCCCTGGCCCCCACCTCCTCTTTATAGGTCTGCGCGACAGGGGCCCACCGACTAGGAGTCGGTTAAGCATCCTCGATCAGGACGCGGTCAAAGGGTCCGACTTGATCGTTAGATCAAGTCGGGTGAGATCAATCCTAATAGCCAACTTACAATTTTCACGATGGGGGTGGGCGCACACCCTTATCCCACCATTCAGTTTATTTCGTGATTCGTGCAGGTCAAAAAAAAACACTTGGACACTTATTTTAAAATACTGGAACACGGATTTTGGAGCACTCCAACACGAATCTTAATACGAAATGAACACCGGGAGATAAGGGGAGAGCGCCCATCCCATTATGGTTTCGTATTTCTGGTGGGTTGTGAACTTATTTGCGGGCTGCATCATCTGCTGCCTCCATGGGAATCAGAGCTTCAAGACGCGGAACTGAAGAGAGAAGAAGATCGGTTAGCTCTGCGGTAGTGAAAGTGGTGACTCTGAATCTGAACTGCTCTATATTGTGAAGTTTTTCTCAAACCTACTCTTTAAATTATTATTCTGGAGAGCTATTTTTAACCAAAAATCATGCGTATATCGTCTTCCATTGTTCGATAGTCTCTCTATGTCTTATGCACACTCTAGTCACTCTAGAGAGTCAACCCCTCTCTCTATTTTTTATTAGCGAGAAATCTAAAATAGAAGATAAAAAATTTAAAGATATAATAAAAAAGCTATTGAAAAATGTTTTTCACCAAAATTGCTATCCCTATCAATAAGTAAGGATATAAAGATCTTCTCAAAAATGCTCTTTATTAAGTAATTTTTTTTATTAACAGAACAATTAGCTTGGACAGGGCGCTTAATAACTTTTAGAGATTTGCTCTCTCTTCTTCTCAGGCAACACAGGGCAGCCATAGGATTACTAGTGCATGTATTTATCTTTCTTGGATCCTCCTCCTCCTTGGGTCAGCATGCAGAGCAGCCGCCTGTAGTTTAGGAAGTGTGCAACTTTTATTAGCTACCAGTTCCGTCCCCAAATAAAATTAATTTTTAAAGTCGTCTTAAATTATATCTAACTAAATTATAAAAAAGTGCCAAGATTTATAATATTATTATTAGTATCATTAGTTCCGTCATAATTCATAAACTATAATATATTTATTTAGTGTCATATCTAACTTTTTTTTGAGGGAATAGTGTCATATCTAACTAAATCCGAGCCAGAACAGTAGGAACAACCGCACAAATTCTCACTTCCCATGCGGTGGGCCAAAAGTGGCCAAAAGTTTGCTGGGCTGACAAACACACAGAGTCCGACGATCGTCTGGGCTCCCTGATTTGATTTATACAAGCCTATAGCCTCCAGAGACAGACGTCCATGCCTGGTTCTAGCGCTGCGGTTCCCCTCCATCGATCGTCTCCTTTCCAGAACTCCGGGCTCAATTTCTATTGCACATGGCGTCGGCGGCGATCCTTCGGTCCGTTGTCCGCTCGCTCCGGCTCCGGCAGCCCCTGGAGCATCAGCGGTACTACATGGAGTGGCGATTCCTCAGCAGTTCCGTGCCCATAGAGGTAATTGATCCTCTATGCCCGCTTCCTCTTCCCTTGTGGGCTTGACTGGTTAGGGCATGTAAAGTTGGGCGACTTGACTTGAACGCCATTGATTGCTAGATTAGGGCCTGTATTTTCGAGTCTAATTGTGTGTTGTGTTGATCAGTGGAACTAGTCGTCCATGTCATGAATCAATGAATCACTAAATTGTCCACCTGCTACCTTGTCTACAGAAAGTTCGTTCTTTTGAGGGCTTTGCTAGTTTGTTGTACTTGGATTCGGCTGAAATTGTCGAAATTCTTTATTCGAATTTAATTGTATGTCAGCTTCCTGTTATCTTACTCTTCCGCCATTGCTGCCCATTGAGTTAGGTTTGGGTTTAAGTTTAGGGTTAGGTTCTCTGGGTTCATCATAAAGGAAGGGAGGCTAGGGCCTGGAAGTGGTGGCTAGGTCTTGGATTAACATCATATCCTTTCTTCACCTGTGATCAATTGCAAACCAAATTAGATACTATGAAACTCTTATCTTGATTAAGACTTGATGAGTGCAATGACATTGATGAATACATGATTATAAGGTCTTGAACAGACACAAGTGTGGAGCTAGAATGTGCAAGTGCTTCACCTTGACCATTTGAGCTGAAGAAAGATTTTGTGAAACTCTTGACCTTTTAACCAATAGAAATCGCTAGATGGGTGTAAAGGTGAAGAGAATGACGGCTGTTCCGGTTTATGAAACTTAACCAGAATAATTTGTATTCTAAAACTGAGGGCCTGCATACCAAAACATGGCGGTCGCCGTTAACTGAATTTTGACACAAATCCATTCTTTGTACGTCTGTAGTGATATCCCTCCTCAGGTACTCATTCAAGAGACGCTATGGAACAGAAGAGTCGCGTCAATGGGAAGGAAGATGTGTATGAACGACTACTAATGAAGATCGATAAAGTTTCCGAGGGCTTGGACGAACACCACCGTCTGCTTAAGTAGCTTGAGGTTCAGATGAAGGAAAACAAGTAAGCATAGTCATAGTCAACATGTATGTGAACTTAGTTTTTTTTCCCTAACTTTCCTTTTAACCTATATAGGAATGGCGGAGCCATAGACCTGACACCTTGGATCCTGACAGTACATGCCTCTTTGATACTATTTGTCCTTTATAATTATGTACAAGGCTAACTGTCTTTGAAGGGTTAATGTCAGGAGGGCGTTAATGTGTGACGCAAAACTATGTTTCTACGTTGAGCTGTATGAACTTTCTGTTTGTTTTAGTAGAAGTAGGGTGATGCAGTGCCTCAGATGTTTGATGGCATAAAACAATTTGTGATCTGTGCCTACCCCCACTATATACTAGATGCTTGTTGTTTTCACATTGTGCTGATTGCTGAATGTGATCAGGATTCATTGAAAAGTTTAATTGGCCACACACCAAAATTCAGTATGGATTTATGGCCTTGTGGGGGCTGTGTGTATAGGTTACAACCCTTTTTGTGGTTGAGTTAAGTGATGACATCAAGCTAAATATGACCAGGTTCTGCCTTGAACCCCTGAAATTTTGTTAGCGCTTAGTCACAGCTACGTGGGTTTCTTTGCCAGTGGTTGCCCACTAGATGAATTTGCATCAGTTTCTTCTTTTGTAAAGAAAACATAGATGTTGGAGGTTATGTACATTGATTTCAAAAAATTGAAACACGAGTCAAAAGGACCTGCCAAAACATTGAAGTTGAGGTCCTTTTTTCATGTGAGATTGGTCCTTAGGAACCCAACCCATATCATTTTTGAGAAATATATTTATTTTTTCTCTAAAGAATATCTACAGGACAATTATTAAGGATAAAATCTTGCATAATTTCTGTAAAATTCTTCATCCAATGGTTGTCTAAAGTTCTTGTGTTTTTTTGCTAAAAGTATTTAGGGACTGTCATCATATATAGATCTCCGAGGAACTAGAAACTGGGGAGTTGGAGTGTGATTTAACTCAATATTCAAATGCAAGTAGGGTGTCCATCAAGGCACCGCACAATCGCTCACGTTCATCCAATAATCCCCTTGGCTTCCTGATTCAGTCTAAAGACTTCACGCAAATGCCACTGCCAATGATGATAGAACCACGCAGCAACACGTTTCTATGTATAATATAGACAAATCTTGCATGCATAATCAGTACTTCATCATTTTTGTCTAGCAAGAAATCTAGAATAAAGGATGACAATATTTGGAGATCTAATTCAAAAAGCCGTCGAAGAGTATTTTTTCCATCAAAATCTTTAACTATCACTGAGGAAGGATATGTTTCTCTAACCCGTCCTTCACTTTTTCTGATCTTCAAAACTCCTACCTTCGTTCTCTACTTATGGAGATGCAGGCAAGCTCTCCAAATCGCCATTGACTCCACATCTCCATTGATGTTTTGGGTTCTGTTGCTCTTGGGCTCCAAAAGTACTGAAACACCACGCATACCTTAGCTTAGGACAATCTCAATGTATAGTTTTTATAGATGGTTTATGAGAAGAGAGTGCACTCAACACCCATGTAGATCTAAATTTTTCAATGCACAGTTTCCATATTAGTTTTTGTGGAGAAGCAAAATTAATTGTGACAATTAGCCTTATAACTAAAATGGATTCGAATGACACCACTCTAATGGCTTGCAAATTGCCACAAGATCAACGAAGAAGCTCCTCTCATATAGGAACTATGAAAAATCTTCGGTTCCCCTATTCTAAAAAAAAGTTACAAGGTACAGTGACCTTATTCTAAAATAAACTATTTCCTCCGTTTTAAATTATAAATTATTTCGACTTCTCTAGATACACATATTTTTGCCATGGTCTAGATATAGTGTATCTCTAGATGCATAGCAAAACATAAACAATTTATAATTTAGAATGAAGGGAGTATAAATTGTAACAGAAAGGATCAACTCGCTCCATGTTGTAAATTCCAGCACATGAGCTTTGATAAGAAACAATAAAGAAAAATAAAAAACACAAACCCAACCAGGGTTCGCGGCTATTCTCTATGTCATTGTATATTACTTGTATGATCATGATGTTCACTTTTGAAGATACTTTCTCCCTTGTAAATGTAAACTATAAGACATTTTGTTTTTTTATATATTATTTTTACTATGCATCTAGACATAGTGTATATCTAAGTGTATAACAAAAGCTACGTGTCTCGAAAAATCAAAAAGTCTTGTAATTTGGAACCATGAGCAGACTGCTTGCGATTCAACAGCATCAGTTTGCATCTTCAAATTAGGGCAAGTAAGTTACAAACTTGTACTCATAAATCACAACCCACGAGAGAAGGACATTTGATCTTCCCTAATGTTAATTTTAAGAAGTCACAACGATCTGATGTAGATTTTGTTTTACTTCTAAACTTATGGGGTGTTTGGATCCAGTGACTAAAGTTTAGGAGGTATCACATAAGAGTGTTGCATGTGGTGTTTGGATACTAATAAAAAATAAATTACAGAATTCGTCAGTAATCCGTGAGACGAATTTATTAAGCCTAATTAATCTGTCACTAGCACATGTTTACTGCAGTACCATATTGTCAAATCATAGACTAATTAGACTTAAAAAAATCGTCTCGCAAAACAGTCTCAATCTGTGCATTTAGTATCGTAATTAGTCTATACTAGCAAATATAACCGTGCGTTGCAACGGATGTTTATCTTGATGAGTTGCGGCTCGAAGATTATTCAAGATTGTGTCTTGTGCTCTAATTTATTTAGGATTGAACCCACATCCTGTAACACCCCTGGTGTTAAGCATGCATTAACATCCCAAAGCATGAGCATTAATATCACATACATGTTCATTATCACATGCAATATAAGTTGAAATTAAATTAAAGTGTGAAAAACATCTGTTTGAACCCTAAATTATTGCATTTGCTTGCTAAGAGTGATAAAACTTGTTTGGCTATAACTTTAAATGACTTAGAATTAATTAACATGTTTTTTGGAGCAACTTTTGTATTCAAAATCTCCCCAAATTTTGCTTTTAAAAATATTCTATAAAAATAAGTTTTTATTTAAAAATTGGACTTTAAATAATTAATTCAAAATCTGTTTAGAATTTTGAAAAGTGCCCTAAGTTGTAGAGAATTAAATTTTGAACAACTTCTGTTTTGGGGACAACTTGTGAAAATGCATTTTTCATCTTCAAAATTTGAATTTGAATCAATTTAGAAAATCTGAAAATTTATTTATAAAAAGAAAACGAATTTTTGGCCTTAACGGGCCGCCGCCTCCGCTTCGGCCTGCTCGCGCAAGCCGGCCCGGCCCGCGCCCGCGTCCGCCTCCTCCCGCCCCCGCGCGTGCACACACGCCGTGGCGCCCGCGGCAGAAGCCGGCCGTCGCGTGGCCGTACGTCGCCGACGCCACGCGCCACGCGCCCTCCGGTGGCCCCCGCGTCCCTCCGTGCGCTCGCCCGCCTCAGCTACTGCCTCCATTCTCCTCTCCTCGCCCCACAGCAGCGAGCCAGCAGCAGCCGCGCGGCCACCGCGCCATTGTCGGCTCCCGAGCTCCGCCACCGCCGTAGCCGCTGCCCCGGCTCACCATCATAGCCTCCGTCTTCCTCCTCGCTTCGTCTTCTCGTCGCGCATCCCGTGCTCGCCACGGCCCGCGAGGATTCGGCCCCTAGCCACGGTAATAGCTCGTCGGAGTTCCGGCTGAGCTCACCGAAGTGAGCCCCTCCTTGGACTTCACCCCTCCATCCTCCTTCTCGCTCACTTCTCGAGCGCATGAGCACCGCACTTGCGCGGTAAAGCTCGCAGACCACACCGCGCGGCCCATCTCGGTCGGTGTTGGCCGGCCAACGGCGGGCCGAGCCACCGCGCCGCCATGCACGCCGGTGAGATCGATGCCGAGCTCATCTGACCACATACTAGGCACCCTCAGCTTCGCCTCTCCGCGGGGAAGCCGCTGCTGGTGACCTCACCGCCGATGAGCTCACCGGCGGCGAGATCCGCGCGGTCAGCGCTTTCCCCCGCCTCTGTGTGACTGACCCGTGGGGTCACGGGCCCACCTGTCTGTCTCCTCTCGCGCGCACGTGTACGCTGCACC
The DNA here is from genome assembly GCA_038087645.1 of Saccharum hybrid cultivar R570. Classification (NCBI taxonomy): domain Eukaryota; kingdom Viridiplantae; phylum Streptophyta; class Magnoliopsida; order Poales; family Poaceae; genus Saccharum; species Saccharum hybrid cultivar. The sequence goes on along the minus strand of JAQSUU010000043.1, from coordinate 53,261 downwards.
GGGTGCACCTAGCGTTTTCAGCGACTGATGTTTAAAAAGGAATTTGAAAATGATTTTCAGAAAAGATGAAAATGGTTTAGAAATTCATAACTTCCTCATTTTAGCTCCAAAAATTATGAAACAAATTTTGTAGTGTTTCTCATAAGTAGATCTATGATCTAAAAAATATTGCATGTCAAGTTTGAAATACTTTTCTGTAGAGTTTTTATTTAATTACTGAAATTGCTGTTTTCTTGATAAATATGTAATAAATCATAGAAAACTCAGAAAAATATGGTTCCACTTGCAATAATTTTATTTTATGATGTACTTTCTAGAAAAAAATATGTGCCATGCATATTCTGTCGAAAATTTTTGATGTGTAGTACAAGTGCTTGTTATTATTGATAATTGTCATTTTTGATAGAGAGAAAAATATGAATAAAATATGCATATAATAATTTTTCTATAGTAATTATTTATTGTGTAGAATGTAGGAAAATGCTAAATTTGTTGTTTGATACTTTTCATAGTATAAAGTATTTTCATGCTCTTATTTGGGCCCTAGCTTGTTATTTTTGTGTAGGCAGTTCTATTAATCCAAATGCAATTAAATTTTTGTGGCATGCTAAATTAGATGAGAATAAGCTACTGTAATTTTCTTAGATTTTTCTGTGCTACCAAAGTAGGTGTTGCTGTTCAAACCTAGTTGCAATTAGGGTTTAATTAACTTTGTTAATACATGATTAATTAATAAGATTTGCTTTGGTGTATCTTTGAAGCATCTTAGATTTCTGTGGTGACTTGGCATGGTAGAGAATGTTTATAGTAGTATACGAGTACATGTTCTTGGATGATGTAGGCTACCTTGTAGAAGAGTTGTATTTCCACGTTATGCAATAAAGTAAACCTGTTCATCTACGTCTCATTCATCATGATCATTACATGTCATCTCTGCAATGCACCTAGGCATGAGCACTTATACATTTGCATCATACATGATCACAGGAAGTAACTCCAGTAGCAGTTCCCGAGAAGCCGGAAGAGTAGCCCGAGGTGCAAGAACAGGAGGTGCCCGAAGCCGAAGAGGAGGTCAGTGAGGATCTTCTAGAGTGTCCCGACCACCGCCCGAACTCTTTCGAAAGAGGCAAGCCCCGGAGCATTTCTCTCCCGGTTTGCAAATATTTTATTAATGCTTTACTTTAACTGATGCATTACGTTTAAGAGTTGTTTGCAACCGTTGCTGCATTATACCTTGTTTACCCTGTTCTACCATATCCTTGTTACCTTGGTATTCGCAGTTAAGAAATGCTTAGCTTGCTTAGACCGGTAGAAGTCGAGTGATTTTCTGTCACCTGCGACCTATATGTGGTTACCTGGATCTGCTTGAATAAGTATGTCATCGTAGAATAACTAAGTGTTAATGTGAAATTGAGACCGGACGGAGACTTTCGGGGTTTCGGACTGTAGTGTTTTCCGTCTGTGTCGATTAAGGACCGACCGTTGTTAGGCCTCGAGTCATGTTGAACGCATGCCTTATATTTAGCTAGCCAAATAATGTACCTTTCGACCGTAAAGCTGGGAGATTATTCGGGCCGAGTGGATTTCCCGCAACACACTGTACCGGAGCAGGTGTGGTAGGATACGGGGGCGCGATGATAAGGCCAAAGAGCAGTCGGGCGGCCCCTGGGTACATGTGGTTCCTGGCAAACTCGAGACTTTACCTGAATGGTTGACTCGGTGACTAATATCTCACTTTAGCGGGTGAGTGAGGTTTATGTGAGGAATAAATTACCAGCTGGTTAATAATCGATTCGAATCACCATCGTTCACTGGATAGTGAACACTTGACTTGAGTTACTTCATCGTAGTAATATTGATTAAACACTTGGACAGTTATATGAAATATGACATGATGAAAGTTGTTAATGATCATTGGTTATTCTTACCTGTTTAATTACATGTTACCCTAGTACAGGTGCAAATGTAGTTGATAGGTTAATAAAGGTTTAACTTGATGCAAAGCTTCTGGAAAAGATTATTGAAATACTAAAAATGCATTTTTGCAAATGAGTCAGCTACCCTACCATAAAGCCTATCATGATCCTTGGTGTCATTTTATTTTCGGTTATGTTGGGTAAGTCTAGCTGAGTACCTTCTCGTACTTAGGGCTTTGTTCCCACTTGTTGCAGATGGGCAGATGTATTACGGCTACTGTATCAACTGTCTTTATCTTGCGATGGGTGAAGCTTAGGACCGTTGGCAGTGGTCATTCCCTACGTCTCGTCTGATGTTTTTGTTAGAGATGATCCAGAGCTGGCACTTTATTTCGAACTCTGTGTGAGTGTGTGTGGTTTGAACTAAATGCTTATGCTACTTTTATTTGAACTTGGTTTGTAATAACTATGTTTAAACTCCGATGTATCTGCGACGTGAACTTTTATATAATTTGTGATGGTGACCGCTAAACTCATTACGATCTTGGCTGACATGCAAGTTGGTTTGAAATCCGTCGTGATTTCACGGACTACCGGGTTATACGGGCTTAAGTTTGCTAAATCGTCTGCTCGGTGAATGATTTTCTTACTTAATTTTGTATAATTGATCGGTTCTGTTACACATCCTGCTAGACGCTGCTCCATCGATCTCAAGGGGACATAAGGAGCACTACTTTTTTACCACAACAAACTCATACATATTGAAACTGTGCACTTATGCCTTCAGGCTAAAAAATAATGTAAACTGATTTGTCAGATTCGTAAGTCAGATAGTAGCAAAAGCAGGCTTACAATACTCTCATCATTTTGTTCAAATCCATCTACAAGGAACTTAATATTTCCACTTTGAAGCTTGGTCTTCATAAGCTTGACAATGAGTTGAGACTGCAAAGCTTCTTTTCATGCATAAGATTATTTATCATTGTACTGAGACAGAAATAGATGCATATATGTCAGAATGATAATAAGTTGGTTCTAGAAAACATACATGCATGCGTACATGTATGTGCTAATCAAATAACAAAATATGGAACAATATGGAAGAAGGGGTTAGAATTGTAGATGTCATATTTTTTTAGTATCCTAATTAGCTTATTCAAGTACAAGACTAACATCACCCAGATTGGTGAAGCTAAATTAACATTGAGTGCCCTTCCCACTGCCAAGGCCACCTGCAAGTTCAAATGTCTTGTGAGCATGCTACTTTGTTCAGTGTTAGCATACATAAAAGACACACATATCAAGTACAAACACAATCATTAATATTTCTGAAGGAAATGACCCAACTTGATCTTGCAATGAATGTTTGTTGAGACTCTATGGAAGGGTATGTTCCCCCTGAATGTTGTAATAAATATATTTGTCTTTGCTAATGCTAAGACAGGGGCAATGCCCTAGAACTCTAAAAAAATTGGTTGGCAATCCAAAGGCGCATGATGCCTGACATTAATAAGGAAGCCCAGTTTGAATATCACCATCAAACTAAGTCACCGAGAAGAGATTTTGTGATCCTTTGCTCTCAGATCTTGTATTGTTTTAACAAGATAATCTAATGCAAAACACGTGATGAACATGTTAAGTAGGCATAGACAGAAAAGGAAGATACACTAACAATTGTTTAAGCCACATAATTTGGCAAAGAAATATCTTAAACTTTCAATACAATTTTTCTGGAATCACCTTGATAAGAGAATGCACAAAAATCCATATTTTTCTATTTTTGATTTAATGTAATATGCATAGTGTGTCTCTCTCTATAATAAAGTCACTCTACTCATATTTGTAGAAGTGGATGAATGATAGATAATTCATAGAGCTTGTTCAACTTTTTAACTTTACACCAGGGACACTCCCTGTTAAGATTGGTAGGTTAGATATTCACCAGTAATCCAATATATATATTGTTTTATAAGTGTCTAAGCTAGTAACTGAGGCTTGCTGGGAAGCCTATCATGACATATTATATTTATCTTCATCCAGATGCAGTATCTCTCTCACTCTGCGTATAGTTTTAATTTATCTCCAAACTGCAATGATTTCTACAGGTTAAGTACAACTTTAGGGAGACCTGTGCAGCCGCTCCACTAATGAAAAAAACACCATTATAAAAAAAACTCACTGTAAAAACGCCAGAACTGTTTGTTTACAACTCATTACTACATTGGACCAGTGTCAAGGAGTCACAGTAGAGAGGTTGTGCATAGGACCATTCTTATTTCAACTGAAAACTTGGCATGCTTTTTTTGTGTTATGTATTTTTGAATTTCAACTGAATCAGCAGGTGCAGCATACATAAATGAAAGAAGACAAAAACAATCACAATTTAAGCCAAAACCACTGAAGAGGAATTGCAATTGGAGTAGCAGCCTAGCAGTAGAAGCAGCCATGAAGATCGGTACCTGAATCCCAGAGCGATGAATTATGCAGGAGCAGCGAGAATGACGGGCGGTCGAACACCTCACCCTCCTCAATAAAAAAGCAAAAGATAAAGCCATGTTTAGTTTGCAAAAAAAAATTTAAAAAAACACTGTAGCGCTTTCGTTTGTATTTAACAAACTTTGTCCAATCATGGATTAGCTAGGCTCAAAAGATTCGTCTCGACATTTACAGACAAACTATGTAATTAGTTATTTTTTTACTTACATTTAATGCTCCATATATGTGCCGATATATGCGATGTGACGGGAAATTTTGAAAACTTTTTGTATTTTGATGCAAACTAAACATGCCCAAATTCAATTATGTAATAAATATGTGCGACAGAAGTCTATTTACTTTTTCAGAAGCTTATTAAATAAGGAGTTCTTTGCTAGGCATGAGAGCATGTTATATGTATATGCACAGTTCAGATTAAATAAGAAGACATGCTAATGCCACCAAGCTCTTCTGTTTACCTGTCATATTGAAATTGTCATGACGATTCAATGCCTTGATGGTTAAGTACGTCAATCATATTCAGTGTTCTCTGTAGTAAATAATGTGAAAAAAAATTTAAATCCTGCTTAGCAAATTCTGATGTCCTTTGGGATACATAGGAAAAAGACGAAGGAGATTGTATCAAACATGGAGTTCATGTCGAACTTACCATGGACTTTTTTCCTCGATCAGAGCTGGTGTTTTGGTTTGATTGGATTCCGATTTCGACTCGCTTGGTGGATGGAGCGTCGGTGATGCCATGAATGACGGCCAACCCGGCGGTGCCGACTTCTCGAAAAAAATGCGGCAACAGGGCCCAGGAGGAAGCGGCGCAGACTGCTCCATCTGAGCACTCGCGCCCAGAGCGCCTCTCGCCGCGCGGTCGGGCCTCTCAACGGGGAACTCCGTGCACGCATCCCTCCTGTTGAGCTCCGGTTCCCTCGTTCTCCTCTTCACGGTGCCCTACAACTACGCGCACGGCGGTGTTGCTGCCTCCGCTCGTAGTGCGCGTCGTCGATGTGCCATGTGAAGAATGCCGGGAGAGCCAAACAGCAGTTCTTCCTCCGTGGCCACCGGACGGAAGTCCGCATCCGGCAGCTCCTCCGTTCTTCCTCGCTTCGAGCTCTTCGGCCATGCATGCGGACTGGAGAAGCGGCGACCTCAGCCCTGCGCGCGGACGGGAGAAGCGGCAGCGCTGCGCACGGACGGGAGACGAAGAGGCGGGCGGCGCGGATGGGAGGAGCAGTGGGCAGCGGCGACGGCGAGAGGAACGACGGTATGGGCTGGTAGCGACAGAGCGGCCATCAGCGAGTGGGCTAGGCAGTTGGCCTAGAATATAATGGGCTGTACGAAAAAAAGACTTTATTATTATAAATCTAGAGGTATAGATTTAATATTTTATGTATGTGTCTAGACATCGAGTAATATAAACACCCTCTTATAAAGAAGATCATTGGAGGTTTCCTGCTCACGGTCTCGCCTCCCACGGAGCAGCTCAGACTTCAAAAACTGAACTTCACAAACAAGACTAGCGTCCGCCACTTTCCCAGTGGCGGTACCTTGATGTCACCAGAGTCCTGACACGTCACATGACAGTGGACGCTAACACGCTACAGACAAATCAGCCTTCGAGTTACTGACAAGTGGGCCCGAGTCCACTCGCGGATGGAGATTATTCTATTGAGTTGTGTTCTGGTAATTATTTCGAGCAACCGCTGATCTGTCTCACCAGGGGCGGATCCAAAGGGGGGCTGGGGGGCTCCAGCCCCCCCTAATTTCTTGATTTCAATGCTAATTACTGTAGCAAAAACTTGATTTCACCGTTAAATCTTCGTGCAAATCAATATCTCTGTTGTTTTAGCCCCTCCTTATCCCGCATCCCACATCCGCCACTGTGTCTCACTGTCTGTGCGAATGACCTCGCTTTGCTTCCGCCCCTGTAATGCACAAGTGCCTTCCCGGAATCACACACAAAGCACTTGTGTAAATAAAGCACTTTTATTTTTAATCTCACAGCCCCCGCTAATATTGTTCCCCTCCCTTCCCCACTCATCCACCACCTCGACGCTGTGCGCCGCAAAGCGATGGCGATGGTCACTACTGACGCCGCCGCCGCCGCCACCACCACAGCCACCGCCGCCGCCGAGAAGCCGCAGGACGCCGAGAAGCCGGACTACGCCCCCTACAACGGCGAGTCCACCGCCGCAGATGGTGGCACGGGCGCCCGCTCCCGCCGCGGCGGCGGTGGCGGTGGCGGTGGCGTGGTGGACTCGGTGGCGGCGCGGTGGCGGCGGGAGGACATGCTTGACAAGAGCCCCCTCGCGCTGCATGCCGCGGCCGCCGTCTTCGCCTTCGTCGCGCTCGTGCTCGTCGCGTCCAACCAGCACGGCGACTGGATGCAGTTCGACCGCTACCAGGAGTACAGGTGCGCGAGCGGACGACGGTCGCTGGGGGTTCGAGCTCGGCGTGCTCTTCGATCCGTGTTTATTTATGGCTTATTAATTATTGCGTCTTCTGTCTCTCCCTAGGTACCTGCTTGCAATCGCGTCGCTGGCGTTACTCTACTCGCTGGCCCAGGCGGCGCGGCACGCGCACCGGATGCGCGGCGGTGTCGACCCCGTCTCCTCAGCATCTGGGAGGCTTCTGGATTTCGTCGGTGATCAGGCGAGTGGTTGCTTCAACTTTTAGTCTGCAGCTATAAATCTTGTGCTGACTTGAGTGTTTCGCTCAATCAACAAAAGTCCAACGTGGTTCTCGATTTGGTCGAGATTCCTGCTCAGTGAAGGAAAAGGGAGAAGAATATGAATTTGGGGGTGGTAAAATGTGAGTGCAATTTATAAAGTGATAAGCAGGATTAAAGGTTCCAGTACAGACATTCTACTTCCATGGTGAAGAAACACATCAATTCAGTAGTAGCGTGTAGTAGAATTCTCTCCAGTACATTTTTCCCCCATCTGAGCTATGGTGCGACTAACTTTGTAAAGAGGCACATCACCTTTTACTGCTGGATCAGTCAGATTGGTCTGTGATGCTCCTTTTCGTGGCACACCTTCAACTAGAGAACCTAATGCCCCTTTCAGTTTCTTTTTGGAAGAAACTAAGAAAAAGGATAGTGGGCTAGAAGCTCTCAAGTCTCAAGAATGGGCCAATAATGTGGGCAATACTAGTACCAGCGCATGCATGACAGGCCAACAGCAGCAATCATGGTAATGTGGTGCCCAGCATAGGGAGATTGGAGTGGTTGGACCAAACTTTGAAATGAGCTCGAAGTTGGGACTATGTTTTGAATCTTCAGTTGGTTGGAGATAAGTACTGCATGTCAAAAAATTGTTCATGATGCCCAATGGATTATGCTTAAATGCATTGAAATACTCTGGTGTGGAACAATGAACTTTGAAATGTCTGGGGGACCATGTCCACTTAGCCTGCCCTTGAGGATATGTCTCTCTTGGTCCTGCAACTCCTTTGTTAAGTTTTTTTGGGTGGGTGCCCGGGGTGAGCGGTCAGGTTCTGCAAATAACATGACCTTTTACAGTTTCACTTGTTTCTTGCTAGTTTCAAGTTTCATAGCTTTAGTTCTCAAATCTCATGAAAAAAATTCTAATATTTCAATCAGTGGCCCCACTTATTCTAAGGGTAAGTTAGAAGTAAATTTGCTGGAACTTGAATTTATTTTCCAGTGCATACCTAGATTTTGTTAGTCAAACGGAGTTAGAATAATTAGGTTCAAGGAACTTATGTGGCATTACATGGAGTAACCCTTCATGTCATGTGGTGTATTCTTATAACAGTTAAACTGGCTAAACTTTGTTGCTTTTTTTTACCTCTCTTGGACGTGAGCGTGTGAGCCTCATGGCTTTGGCTTGTGTCTTGACTATCGGTTGTGTATCATCTTCGGATGGTAGAGGCTGGAACCTCGTTCCGTTATCTAAAAAACAGTTAAACTGGCTAAGAGGGTTTTGTTTTGTATCAAAGTTCATGTTTATCCCTCTTAGATTCTTTGATCAGGACTCAGGAGCTTATCTATTTCATGTCATGACACCATTTCTAGTGCAGCAAGATAACAAGAAAAATTGGTTGGCTGCAACTTCGTTCTTTCAAGACATTCTTTGTACTGAAACTGATAGTTACAACAATATTCTTTAGACGAAATTGATTGCAGTGTTTAAATGATATAACTGAGCTGACAGAGATATGTGTCGTCGTTTGCAGGTAGTTGCATACTTGCTGATGTCTGCTCTGTCGGCTGCCGTCCCCATTACGAACCGCATGAGATCTGCAGTTGTCAACAACTTCACAGATGCGACCGCTGCAGCAATCAGCATGGCCTTCTTTGCATTTGTAGCTCTTGCCTTGTCAGCAGTGGTTTCTGGTTACAAGCTCTCCAAACAAACATACATGTGAATCATCGTTGTAGAAGTAAAACCCATTAGGTGGAATATTCATTATGGATTGCTAATCCAAAGAAGAGAAGCCTCTGATGCTTCTCTTCAACTTGAAGGTCATCTGTTATGTGCTAAGGTGATTGTTGTTGCTTGCAGTAGCTTCCATGTGTGTACATAGAATTATACGCGGCATTCCTGAATATGATTGTTTTCCTTTCTAAGATATTGCTGTCATGATGAGAACATTTAACTTCTCTCAACATATGTAGAAGTAGAGCTGTATGCTTACTTCAGGGCTCATAGTTTTCCTTGATCTCAAAAGTGAAATGTTTGCCACCCTTAGGCCTTTGTTTGGATGTATGTGTATTCACCTCAATCCATGTAAGTTAAAGTCAGTTGGGATGGAACTTAAACTAAGTTCCACCTCAACTAACTCCAACAAACATGAATTGAGGTGAGCACATGTGCATCCAAACAAGATCTTGTAACATGCAGATGCAGCTGCTACTTTGTGATGCGTGCATTACTGTCGAAAATCTTCTGGCTAAGGGGGTGTTTAGATGGGAAAAATTTTGAAATTTGGCTACTGTAGTACTTTCGTTTGTATTTGATAATTAGTATTTAATCATGGACTAATTATGCTCAAAAGATTCGTCTCGTGATTTACAACCAAACTGTGTAATTAGTTAATTTTTTATCTATATTTAATGTTCTATACATGTGTCCAAAGATTCGATGTGATGGAGAGAGTGTAAAAATTTGAAATCTGAAAGGCATCTAAACAAGGCCTAAATTTCTAATGGACATGGTTGTTATATTTATTTTATACAAGGTTATCTGATATTAGTGTCGTAAGTTCTGTTTCTGGTTAGCTCCAACTTTTGATTTGAAGTCCGAAGTCTGAACAAGGTGCAGGTGGTCTGGTCTGATGGTTTGATATGCTTCGGATGGATCTAAAACAATATTTCGAACCAAAACCTAATCGATGAATCAGACAGATATTGAATACGCTCAACATCTGCTTGGAAAAGGCTCATTTGGAAATGGAAAAGGTTCTATCACCTGCCTAGATTGTCTAATGTCTGAGTGTAGCCGCCCGCTGCGCTCACCCCCCCCCCCCCCCACACACACACACAGAGTACAGCAAAAGCATTGACTCTCCTGCAAAACCAATTAGTTTTCCTCCCTAGCTCAAGTCCTATCTGGTTTTGTCTAACATAGTGGTGATTTTAACTGTGTCCCTACACGTGGCTAGGCTCCCACCTGTCAGTCCACGTGGTGTCTCCTTCATCCTTTCTCTCTCGATTGGGCATTTCTACAGAGGAAGGCCGAAGGCGAAGGTCATGTCTGGAGCGAACAACGTGGGGAGATGGCTACAGATCAGGTGCGGAGGGAGGGGTCTTTAAGGAACAAGGGTAAACTGTAAGGGGAAATTCGTGTTTTTATTCCTTCTTCAGGCTTGGTTAGGATGCACGTGTATCCACCTCAATCTATATGTATTGGAGTGGAGTGAAATGAAATTTAGTTCAATTCCACTCCAATCCAATTCAACACATATAGATTGAGATGAATATATGTGCATCCAAACACGGCCTTAAAGTGTAGCGGTGATTTTATCCTTACTTTTTAAACTTTGTGATTTTGAATTGTGACATTCATTTGCCTCTAGTTTGTAACAGTGTGAAGTGTGGAGAGATTAAATGGCAAAAGAAAAAAAGATTTTTTTTGGGTGTAGCCGCGGCCTGCCGGTGATACAGATATAATTAATTCTATTCTGTTTATTCTAATGACAATTTAACTTGTGGGTATATACACGCACGGGTATTATACTCGACGGGTATAGATAAAAAATCTAACGTCAATATACAGATACAAAATCTTACGTGATATGCAATTTATCACAAACGATTATTTGTTTTATGCGTACTTTATCCAACCCAATGCCATCTCTAAAATGGGTAGCGTTCACTTCTAATGAATATTATTTGCTAGTAGTACTCACTCTATTCTAATCTAAATTGAAAAATGTTTTGACCTTTTAGATAGTATATTTTCTGTTATGTATACCATATATCTAAATATGTATTAAAATAATATATCTACAAAAATTAAAATATTTTATAGTTTAAAATAGAGAAAATGTTTTATAATTTGGAATATAGAGGGATAAGGGAGTACCTCAATAACCCGTTTTCCTCTTTTCCCCTTGAGCCTTCCACCTTCCTGTCTTTCTCCTGCTTCTCACCGAGTCACACCGAGCCAAACCCTAATTCACGGCCGCCGGAGATGGGACAAGGTTCTCCCGGCGGGATGGGCAAACAGCCCGGGCGATCGCAAGCAGGGAGACGGGAAGAAAGAGAAGAAATATGAACCACCCGCCGCCCCTTCCCGTGTCGGCCGGAGGCAGAAGCGGCAGAAGGGCTCCGAGGCGGCGGCGCGGCTCCCCGCCGTGGCGCCGCTCTCAAAGTGCCGCCTTCGCCTGCTCAAGCTCGAACGCGTCAAGGTCTACCTCCTCATGGAAGAGGAGTTCGTCGCCAACCAGCAGCGCCTGCGCCCCAGCGAGGATAAGACGGAGGAGGACCGATCCAAGGTCGACGACCTCCGCGGCACCCCCATGAGCGTTGGCTCGCTGGAGGAGATCATCGACGAGAGCCACGCCATCGTCTCCTCGTCCGTCGGGCCCGAGTACTACGTCGGGATACTTTCCTTCGTCGATAAGGACCAGCTCGAGCCTGGATGTGCCATTCTGATGCACAACAAGGTATATATGCAATTAGTGATTCAGTATGGTATTGAGGAGATCAGTGGTGGAAAAGTGTAATTTTTATATGAAGATTAGGATTTCTATTGTGTCTAGTTTAAACAAGTGACAATTAATAGGCTGTTCTGGTTAAGGACAGAGCAAAACCTTCGTCTCCCCCGATAGCCCCCACGGGCGACTCGGGGGTGCCCGCCGCCGCCGTCCAAGCGCCCCCTATCTGGCTCCTCTCCGGCCGCCGCCGCTGCCCTCCGGCGTGCGGCGGTGGCGGCCCGTGGCAGCTCAAAAAAAGGACCCCGTCGCAGCCTCTCCCTCCTTCCCCTACCGTTCCTTGTCCCCCTCCACCTCCATGCCTCTTCCTCGAGCTGCTTCGGTGAGCCGGCTGGCCGGAGGGCCGGATCCGGGCCCCTCATGGCCGGACTTGGCCTCCACATCGCTGGATCTGAGCGCCTTACCGCCGGGGCCGCTGTCCTCCTTCGTCGTAGGCGAGTTGGCTGTCCTATGACCGGATCCGAACCTCCCTTGGCCGGATCCGTCGTCCCCCTTCGGGTCCGGGCTAGCCTTGGCCGGATCAGCCAGCGCTGCCGCGTTTGGCTCTCCTTCGCGCTGGGGAGGAGCGGGGGTCCGTGCGCCCCCTGCTCGGCTCCGCGCGGCGTGACTACCGGTGGAGGAGGCCGCTCCTCTTCGCCAGCGTCCCGGAGCTCTCCTTCGCGCTGGGAAGGAATGGGGGTCCGTGCGCCCCCTGCTCGGCTCAGCGTGGCGCTGGTGGTCATCTTCGCGGCCGCCGCGGCCGGCTACCGGTGGACATGGGCGCTCCTCTTCGCCAGCGCCTCGGACCTCTGTGGGGCATGAGCGTTTCGTCCGCGTCGTGGCCACAACTCTGCTGGCCTTCTGGTTGCCTTCACGGATCGTCCAGTCCGCCGCGGTTCCTGTTGGACGGCCTACTGCTGGCCGGTTCTGTGGTGGCGTGGCGGCTGCTGCGATCTTGGTGCCCATTCTGTCGGTGTGGTGTCGCCATTGTGGGTGCCTTGGAGCCTGCTCTCGTGGATGCACAGCGTCGGGGTGAAAACCCCGCCCGGTTCCTCCGTGGAACCAGGCCGGTGGCGGTGACGCAACCTGCGCCATATACCTTCCCGAAGGCGCTGTCGACGATTCTGTGGTTCCGAGGCAGGTTATGGTTGAAAGACCTTCTTAGTGCTTCTCCAGCAATGTTGGCGTCCGTGGATGTCAATTCCTTCATGAAGGCATTGCTGAAGCACTACTGCAGCATGCCTTACGCTGCTCTTGCCAGAGCCGCTCCATCGTGTGCTATGCCTATGTGTGCTTCGAGCTCATCTTCGCTATGGTCTGTCTACCTCGGGTGTTGGTGTTGTCGCAGTCGTGTTTTCTTCGCAGTGGCTACCTAGTCGCTGGCGGATACGTCGCCTTCTTCGCAGCGGCTACCTGGTCGCTCGTGGATACTTTCTTCTTCGCAGCGGCTACCTGGTCGCTGGCGGACACTGTTGCCTTCTTCGCAGTGGCTACCTGGTTACTTGCGGATGGATGCCGTGCTCTCCGCAGCGGCTACCTGGTCGCTTGCGGATGGATGCCGTGCTTTTCTACCGGTGGATGCTTTGCCACCATGGCTTCACCCACCCTTTGTTGGCGACCTTTGCGTGGATGTATTTCTCTTGATAGGCATAGTCGTTGGGCAGTTGAGGTGGAGGTTCCCCCCTTCGTGTTTTCTTGCTGCTTGTTTTGTTGTTGTTTTTGTATCTTTCGGATTTCGCATGTAATCCTAGGATTACTTGTGAATCCTTTGTAACCGTGATCGGGCCTTTTCTTCGGCCTTTCCTCTTAATGAAATACGGGTACAAGACCCGATCGCGAAAAAAAAAACTTATTGGCTTTACAGTAGAATTTAGGTTTATTTTGGTTCTGTATGGTGGAATGTGGAGAAACCTTAAAATTTTGAAGGACACAATTATATCATACCACCGTGTTTCATAGGTGCACAACAAAGAGGTCAGAGAATTCCAGGAATTCTATATTTGTTTAAATTCATTGCTAATTCATCTAGGCTTATGAACTGTGAATTCACAGTTATGGTTGTATAATATATCTGTTCAATATGACCTTGTGTGGAAACTAAAGAACATAATTTATTTGGTTTCTATCTATAGATCATTTGCATAGTTTTTAGGCTGCTGTGTTATTTTTTTCGACATTTCTGCTGTGTTATTATTGATTGTGTTGTCATGTGCTATGAAGAAAATAATTTCTTTTCCCACCGCGTGCATCAATTTGGCATATGCTTGGTATTCAAATATTTGGAAATAGATATTGCAGTTTGGCGTATTAGTGATCTAAATGGCAGGTAGAAAATTGTCACTCCAACTTCAAGTGATAATGCATTTCACGGCCCTCAGAGGCTTCCCTTGGTATATACAGCAGTTTTTTTTTCACGTTTGTTTTAGCAGACACGATGCTGCTCTTCAAGTGATGTATTCTGCGTTTTATGTACTTTCTTGATTTGAATGCTTATTCAGTGAACAGCTTGGCCAAATGTTTCCCTTAGGTTCTGTCAGTGGTTGGTATTTTGCAAGACGAAGTTGATCCTATGGTTTCTGTCATGAAAGTTGAAAAGGCACCTTTGGAGTCTTATGCTGACATTGGTGGCTTGGATGCTCAAATTCAAGAAATCAAAGAAGCAGTTGAACTCCCATTAACACATCCTGAGCTATATGAGGACATTGGGATCAGACCTCCGAAGGGAGTTATACTATATGGGGAACCTGGAACAGGGAAAACTCTACTCGCAAAGGTTTGTGCTGATTCCTTGAGGACAGTTCCAAGTTTTTCTTTCCATGCCTTAGTTATTTTTGCCCATCGATAAAGCAGTGAATCAACTGAACGCTTCTCATTCTTTTTTTCTTGCTGATGACATAAGATATTCTCAAGTTCTGGTATGAGAATACTATATGCCTCTCTTCCTAAAAATCATCTTTTAATTACGTAAAACTTTTAAACGCTGCAGGCTGTTGCCAATTCCACATCAGCAACGTTCTTGCGTGTTGTTGGGAGTGAATTGATCCAAAAGTACCTTGGTGATGGTCCCAAGCTTGTTAGAGAATTGTTCAGGGTGGCTGATGATCTTTCTCCTTCAATTGTCTTTATTGATGAGATTGATGCAGTTGGGACAAAGAGGTAGGATATATCAGACATGAAAGTTTACCACAGTTATTTTCTTTGGTTACGAAAAAATTGCTGCTGGAGCTTCTAGTGAATGGATTAATGTGAGTTTTGCTGTTTCTTGCCCTGTTGTAGGTATGATGCTCATTCTGGTGGCGAGCGTGAGATTCAGAGAACCATGTTGGAGTTGTTAAATCAGCTGGATGGTTTTGATTCAAGAGGAGATGTTAAAGTTATTCTAGCAACAAATCGCATTGAAAGTCTTGACCCAGCCTTGCTTCGCCCAGGTCGAATTGACAGAAAGATTGAATTCCCTTTACCTGATGTCAAGACCAGGCGACGCATCTTCCAGGTGCTTCTATGTGACGAAAGCTTCTCAGTCCTACTCTTTTAATAGAAAAGCATGCTTTGTTCTTACCAGGGTTTTGTTTTGATGAGCAGATACACACATCGAAAATGACACTGGCTGATGATGTAAACCTAGAAGAGTTTATTATGTCAAAAGATGAGTTTTCAGGTGCCGACATTAAGGCCATTTGTACTGAAGCTGGCTTGCTTGCTTTGAGAGAGCGGCGGATGAAGGCAAGACAACTCTGTACACCAAATACCCCCTTCTGTTTTTCCATAAATCTGCTACTTTGGCTAATCTTGTTAGTACCTGAAGCGGTCACTTTTTTTTGGTACCTATAAGCAAATTCACCAGAGTTAACCTTTTGTAATAGCCTATAACTTGGATACAAGGTCACAGAAAATATCCATTCATGATCTGCTATTTGTTTTCCGTTGCATTAGGTGACGCATGCGGACTTCAAGAAGGCGAAAGAAAAGGTCATGTTCAAGAAGAAAGAAGGCGTGCCGGAGGGCCTCTATATGTGAGACTCATCAGCAGCGCTAAAAGCCTTAGTGAGAGAACTGGTGTTTGTAATCTGCTTAAATGGTCCGAGAATGTTTGCTTACAGCATTTTTTTTGGTTGGAAACACACAACTCAAACAACAGTTGTATGACTACTTTTGGATATATGAAATGGCAGCGATGAGTCAAAGACGAGGTTGAATGCTGGTTGTCTGTGTGCTGGCGTGGACTATTCTTAAATTTTCTTCTGATTATAGATTGTTGCGTTCTGGCTTGTAAAAACAAAGATTTTCATGTTTCGCAGTTCGACTTGCGGCTAGGAAATTATGGCTTTATTTTACATCTTATACATGTGTTTGGTTGGTGGGATGGGACCGGGAATGGGGCAAGCCCAGATTCAAGGCTGTTCGTTTCCAGACTAGCGGGATGGGAGTGGGATGGAAGTATGGAACCATCCCGGAGAGACATTCGGTGCAGATGCAGATTGAACCTGTCTTCAAAATTCACCTCTCCTCGCCGTCTTCTCCGTCTCCAGCTTACAGGACTTGAGTGGAGGGCGAGCTTAGGCCATGCCCAACGCTCCTCCTACATGTCTTGTTGCTTCAAGTCTACCCGCCTGATGCATTTGTCCAGCTTGACTCTGTTGTGTGCTTGCAGGTTGTCAGAATCACCTGCAGAGGCTGTGGTAGCCCCGTTTATAAAAGGTAGAATAATAATTTTGGTCCTTGAAATATTACTTGAGGCTCACTTTCATCCCTGAACTTTTAAAATGGTCGTTTTATTTCTCAAACTATACTGTTAGGCTCAGTTTCATCCTAGAATTATGAAGATGACCATTTTAGTCCTCAAACTTTGCATTTTAGGCTCAATTTGATCCTAGAACTATAAAGATGATCATTTTAGTGTTCAAACTTTGTGTTTTTGGTTTTTAAACTTTTATTTTCAAACTCAACTTTGTCTATCGTTCTATGTGAAACGCACCTGGTTAGCTTCAACACCACTAGCAATTGGAGATAAAAAAATAATATTCATCCAAAAACACTTTAGTGAGTTTTGGAATATGAATACAAATATTGAAAGTGTGCTATTCGATTTGGTAGTTGGGACGACGCTAGGGACAATAGTACCTAACGATGACTGTCCATCTCAAATCGTTAGTGGTGCCGGACAAAGGACGAAGTTGTGCCAAAATGCATTTTGATAATTCATGGATGAAATTGTGCCTAAAATATAGAAGTTTTCTTTTTAGAAAGACAAAATTGAGTTGAAAAATAAAAGTTTAAAGACCAAAATGCATTTTGGTAGTTTATGGATGAGTTGAGCCCAAAATGCAAAGTTTGAGGATTAAAACGATGATCTTCATAGTTCTGGGATGAAATTGAACATAAAAATAGAGTTTGAGGACTAAAACGGGCTTTTTGAAAGTTTAGAGATAAAACTGAGCCTTGAGTAATAATTCAGGGACCAAAACGATTATTCTGCCTTTTTAAAAGCAAGCCTTATTGGCTGTCCTGTGAGAGAGAAAAAGAGATGGAAGTGACTGAGAAAAGGCGGAGTGATGAGGTCAGAGCAGAATAATGAGTATGGCTTGCACTGTGGGTATAGTGATCTTAAAATGCTAGAGCTTACATGGAGTATTTTTTTTACTGAGTCTACAACCGGTGTATGCTTGCGTTGGTTGTGCTCTTAGGGCAGGGCCAACGCAAGCAGCAGCAATCGTATGCTTTAGAGTCCACCTACTAGATCGGAATGAAGTTGAGGCGAAGTGCATGCCGTGAATCTCCCAAGGGAGGCAATACTTCTCCAGAGCTTTTGTCAGCCATACCACTGTCCACCCTACCCCACTCTGCAGCTTTTCTCCCTCTGGTTCTACTCTCCAATGTGGGCTCAAACAAGTGCTTCGTGTTTTTGTTAGGTGAAGCATATGACTCCTCTGCAGGAAGCTCTCACGCCCTGCAAGGATGCTGTTTGCTGTGACATGGAGCCATGGCTCCGACGTGGAGGCTGGGGCAGCTGTCCAACCTGGTGCGTTGGGCACGGCCTTAGGCAGCCGCTGGTGATAAGGCTGGCTTCGGTGGGAAGATCCAGCTCGACATAGGGGCAGGCGGACGACAGTGGGGCAGTTTTGGGTCAGAGTCCCATAGATTTTGGGTCCAAAAGGTCTGGGTGCAAGAGTTGAGAGCCAAGAAAATAAGGAACAGAGTAGTTCTAAAGACCCTAAATTAAACAATAAATTAAAATAAATTCATCCTAAGTCTTTCAACCAACATGAACCGAAATGGTCTTATCTTAATAGAAACAGAAATGTGTCTGACCTATTCCTTGTCATTTCTAAATTTAACACAGGCTAACTAGGCCGAACTACACCTAAGATGTAGTTAGCTCCGTGAAAGCTAACTAGACCGAAGACATACAAAATCAATTCTAAATTATAAGTTGTTTTAGCTTTTCTAGATTCTATATAAGGCCCCGTTTGGCAGGGTTTCTTCACCGGCTTTAGGAGCCGTTTGGAGCCGTTTTCTGCCAAACGGGGTAAAGTAAAATGGCTTCACTGGTGAAGCCCCTAAAAACATGCTCTCACAGTGATTTGAGGTGGGATGGAGCCAAAAAAAAATGGCTTCTCCCGGCTGCTCCTTCAGGCTCCTAAAAACATGCTCTCACAGGGAAGCCGTTTTGCCAAACAGTTTACCAAAACAGATTCAGCTCCACTGATGGAGCTATTCATAGAGTTAAAGTAAAAAAAATGGCTTCATTAGTGAAGTGAAGCCCTGCCAAACGGGACCTTAAGTATTTAGAAAACCAAAACGTTTTATAATTTAGAATAGAGGGAACAGTTGGTTCCGCGAAAGCAAATAAAAGAAAAGACATCAGATTGGCTTCGTGAGTGAGAGAGCCAAAAGGAGATGAGCTGCAGGCAGCAGTCCTGCAGCCATGCAGGAAACTGACACATGAACAACTGACGCAATTGGTCGAATTAATTCTGGACATACTAAATTACTAATTGCTCGTTTGGATAAAATTAAAATTGGTGGGACTCGATGTAAAGTGATATGTATGTATATCTTGCAACATCTTCGTTGACATTGTTCGCATGGCGGCATGCGTGGGGCACATGGATCACCCTTCACCTTTTTTAAACTCATAACCGGTGCACATAATAGCCATCTATTAAAGTTAAGTCAATTTGTAATTTTCTCATACTCGATTAATCCTTTGTTGTACTAGCATTTATTCTAGGACTTGGAAATATTTAATTTGATCAAGTCTAATTAAATGCAACAAAAATAGTTAGGCCTTGTTCACTTCCCCTCCCAACCCAAAATATTTTCTCTTCCACCCATCACATCAAATCTTTCGACGCATACATGAAGTATTAAATGTAGGTAAAAAAAGATAACTAATTGCATAGTTTGTCTGTAAATGTCGGGACGAATCTTTTGAGCCTAGTTAGTCCATAATTGGACAAATTTTGCCAAATAACAACGAAACATGCTACAGTAACTTTTCAACTACTTTTCGCGAAGTGAACACACCGTTAGCATATTACAATTAGCACAAACAAATTGTATGCCGTCTTGCTCAGACTTATTTGCTGTTGGTAAAAAAAGACAAACTGATACGTTTATGGTAAAAATATATGGTAACAAAGAGAGAAATTGATACATATATGGTTGAAAAAAGAAACTAGTGAGAAATGGTTAAAAAAGAGAAAATGTACATATATGGTAACAAAAAGAGAAACTGATACATATATGGTTTAAAAGAGAAAATGTGAAAAAATACAACCAAAAAAAAATGTTGAGAGTGGGATTTGAACCCACGCATATATGGTTGAGAAAAGAAATTGTTGAGATATAGTAAAAAGAAGAGAGAAAATGTACATATATGGTAAAATATATGGTAACAAAAAGAGAAACTGATACATATATGGTTTAAAAGAGAAAATGTGAAAAAAATAAACCAAACAGCTATTGTTGAGAGTGGGATTTGAACCCACGCCCTTTCGGACCAGAACCTTAATCTGGCGCCTTAGACCAACTCGGCCATCTCAACTGTTTTGATTTAGAACACTATTTTATCATATTTATAAATAGTCAAATCTTGTGACTTATGGAGTTTTTGAGTGCTATCAATTATTTTGTGAGCACTTTGAGAACCTAAGTTTATAAAAAATATCCCTATTTTAAATTGCAATTTGTTTTTTGTTTTATTCTAAATCAACTTTATCTAACTTTGACCAAGTTTATAGGAAAATGTATTAACATATATAATACAAAATAAATGCAAATTCGAAATATACGTATATATTGATTCTTATTTGATGTTGTAGATATTTGTGTATTTTTCTATAAACGTGGTCAAAATAAAAGAAGTTTGACTTAAAAAAATAGTACGCCTCAATTCAAAATTCACATCTGCTCCAATGCTAGTTCAGAGGGCATCTTTTTTCTTCCATAAAAAATAATGGTTTTGGCTTCGTATTCACAAAACCCTACATTTTTTTACATGTGATTCATATTCACGAAACCCTACATTTTTAGGCCCAGCTGGATTTAACCGCTTGGGCATCGAGCCAAGAAGAACTTATTCTAGGCTCTTTTTATATATTTTATGATTAACATCTTTTTACAATACTCCCTGCCTCAGGGAAGCAGAATCCCCCTCCTCTCCGCACCACCGCCGCCCCCCAACCACTGAACGATTGGGGCAAAGGCCAATGAACGAAATACAGAAGTAGCATGGCTAGCTAATGCCATAGAATATCCTGCGCTTCTTCTCTCTTTTTTTTTTTTGAAAACTCCTGCGCTTCTTTGTATGTTCAGTGAAAACCCATTCTCATAACCACTTTCCTGATGACAAGCAAAATTAACACAAAAAAGGCCAGAAAAACGAGGAAACCTCTGAAACATAGCAATAACAATAATACAGTGTGTGTAACTCATATAGTGAAACAAGAAACTGAAAATACAACAATATCTAGCGATACTGCTAAATAAACGGGGATACAGATGGATTCGTTGACAGAACTGCATCTGAATCTTCAAGTGGTAGATTGTGTTGTTTCGCCAGTTTAGTCACTGCAGCAGTGCAGGTGTGGGTGCAGCTCCTGCAAAGTAAAAGGATCTTCTCAACTAGATATCAAATGGTCCAAAGAAACGACCAACATAAAGTGCGAATTTACACGGCATGATAAAGCATAGGCCTATCGACAAAGATCAGATTCGATATATAACCTTTGCCTTTCTAATGTCATATTTTCAGGTCTTTCTAATGTTGTTACTTCTGCTTAGATAGGATTACTCCGACCATGACTACGGATTTTTTTAGAACCTCTTAACCTTGATCATTGTGACAAGGAAAATTAAATGTCAGCACAAATATGACTAACAAGTATGCATGGGGCATGGAAAAGGTCTAACAAGCTACCATATCTTCTTGATGATACTGTCTAATGAAAATGTTTTTCAGCTAAATGTATAGCATACAAATGAACTAACAAATATGCTTCAATTAATTAACTCATGATGCTTAGCTACCAGGAAAAGGGCACATGGAGGTACATGAAACTTACCCGCCCATTAATGTCAAAATCTCAAATTTTCTTATTTGCATGTTTCCTTAGCATCATCTGAGCCTGAGTCTGAGTCACTAGCATTGTACCCTGCAAAACAAGAACCTGTCAGGTCTAGCAAATAGTAGAAGACCACATGCATCTATACAGTTGTTGGCATGACGAAGACACCAAAGAACCCTGTAAACATTGAAATGAAGGTGGGATATGACCTGGACGTTTATTGCTAACTTTCCAGACTGTAGACCGATATCTTGATGCTTTCTCCATCCAAACTCTTGCCTATATAATGAAGTTGTTGGTCAGTCAAACTTTTGTTGCAAATACAACAGGAATGATCACAGGATCCAACATAGATGAGCTCAGTGCCCCTCTGGGCCTGCTTTTGCAGCTCTCCTGCCGGTTCTTGAAAAAAAAAACATAGGTGAGCTCAGAAAGAAATGTTCAATAAGATCTTTTCCTCATTATTTTTCTTTTTTTTAACACCCCATAATTCCACCCATTGGATTCCAAACCTATTCTGTGCTGTTGCAAAATCTATTCCCAGCTTCAGTGCACAATAGAGATTTGGTGCATTCATATCCAGTCTTATAAGATTTCTTTACATGTGCACCTATTTGCAGCCTATTATTCAATTTTTATCACAAGGTCCTGGGCTCCTGGCAACCAAAGATGTTGCAGTCGCAATTTTTAGCTCTAGAATGTAGATGTCAAGCACTGAATATGTGATAACAAGAAAGTGGTACCCTTCAAAAAAAAATTACAAGCAAGTGCTGCTTTCAGCATCTTAACAGCATGACTAGTACAACTGAACAATGCAATCTATAGTTTTATTATCAACAAATGTAGTAAAATATGTTGACATGAATCTTCCACCTCTATTCCTCATGTCAGCAAATGCCCCAATTAGATAGGAAATGCTAAGATCGTCTTACAGATCACAGTTTCTGATATTCGTTTCTTTCCTTTTTGGCTGATGTTAGTGTCACACGTCAATTATATGCAATAAAAGGCCATAGTTTTTTGCAAAACTACCAGTAAGGACTAAGGGCACCACTTATCAACTACACAATCAGACAATCACATTTCCCCACTAGCAAGCGTTGCTACTGCAACAATAGGCAGAAGACCAGCAAGCTGAGTAGCTGACAACCTACCTAAGTTAGTGATAAGTCACTGAGGAAGTTTTGGAGCCGCCAGTAACTAAGAATTAACCGAACCAAAACTGATCCAAAGTGAAACCATTCAATATTCACGAATTGCCATACTCCGAAGGCCAAATAACCCAGAACCAAAACATTGACTAAGGCAGCCGCTTCCACTTCGGAATTCAATGGCTCACCTTGTGCTCGTTCTTGTTGACACCATATCCGCTGCGGTACATCTGGCCGATGAGCACCTGCATGGTGATGTCGCCGGCGCGCGCCTCCTTGAGTGCGTCCTGGAACCACCGCCTCGTGCAGTCCGACACCACCTCCGCGAGCGGCACCCGCTCGTCCGCCTCTAGACCGCACGCCGCCGCCAAATCCCGCACCTCGGCCCGCCCGGAGCTGGCCGCGGCGGCGGCGGCAGCGGATTTCCTGGGCGTATCCAGCGGGGCCGCCGGCGTCTTGGCTGCCCTCCCGGCGGATGCGACGGCGGCGGTATCGGATGGGACGCGAAGGCTGCGGGCGTACGAGCGAACCGCGGCGGCGGCGGCGGCGGGTAGGCGCTTGCCCATGCAAAGGTGGGGTTTCTTGGGAGGGGAACGGAGGGGGATTTGAGAGGAATGCGGGGGCTTTTCTGCGAAAAGGAAGTGTCCTCCTTTGCCAAAGGTGGAAAAGTTGGTGGCGTGGAAGGCAAAGAGCTGGAACATGAGTAGTGGTGAATTTATACATTTTAAATTATTTTTCTTTTTTTGCTTTGGATTTCTTGGTTGGAAATGGCGACCGTGTGAAGCAATCTGTGTGATCACGACACGTGGGATTTCTGTAATAAAAAAGCAACCAAAAACTAATATAGTTGGAACAACATATAGTTCTCACAATAAATCAGTATCAGCCGGCTTAATAACCGCAGAAACCATCAGCCAAAGCCGAACCGAACCGCTCTTTGGTTCAAGTAAACAGTGCTTGAAGATAGCGTCTTCATGTACAACTAAGAGTTGAGCACCAAAGTAGACCCTCAAACAAAAGTAGAGAGCTGATTTGAAAATCCTAGAGTTATTCTACCCAAATAAAAGTCACTTGGGCAAGATCATATCAAATCAAATTTATACTTACAATGCTCTTATAACTGTACCATTCGAGCCTGGCCCTATTTAGATGCAAAGTATGTTTAGAGTTTTAGAAAATATCATGGTTTTATATTGTTATGAAGTGTCTACATGGAACAAATTTATGGTTTTGAAAATACTACTATTGCTAAAATTATAGTTCTTTTTTTATAGTTTTATAAACTTCACAGTAATCAGTAGACCTCTTTTTTCTATACTATAGTTTTGTTTATATGTGGGTTCTAAAACTATAATTCCTTAATACTATAATATCTTAGTACCACAACATCTAAACATATGTAAACACCAAAATTGTTCTACCTATAGCAGAAGGGAAACCTTTCTTATGTGTGGAGCCTAGCTGGCTGAGTTTCTTATGGTGAAACATGCTCGTCTGGTTCAAGTATGTGACTTGGTACGGGTGTGTTTTCCTAGATTTTTTTAGAATTTAATAGAATATTGTAACACCATAGGTGTTAAGCATTGCATTAGCATCCCAAATCATGAGCATGAGCATCAATTACATTCCTAATTACATGTAAAGTAAGTGTAAAGTGAAATTGAAACGTGTGAAACATCATTTTGAAACATACATGTTGCATATGCTTGTTAGTTTTACTTTTGCCTTAGTTGTGCTTGCTAGGTTAGTAAAACATGGTTGGCTATAATTTTAAATCATCTAGAATTATTTAGCATCATTTTTGAAGCAACTTTTGTATTCAAAATTTCCCCAAATTTCACTTTTAAAAATATTCTAGAAAAATAAGATTTTTTATCTAAAATAAACTTTGAATCTCCATTTCAAAATCTGTTTGGAATTTCAAAGTGTGCCCTAAAGCAAAGTTGTAGAGAATTAAATTTTGAACAACTTTTGTTTTGAGGTCAACTTTTGAAAATGTCATTTTCTTCTTCAAAATTTGAAATTGAAATGGTTTAGAAATTCTGGAATTTGAAAATAGAAAAGAAAAACTTTTCTCGGACATAACGGGATGTCGCCTCGCTTTCAGCCCAGCAGCCGAAGCAGCCTAGCTCCGCGCGCGCGCCCGCGCTCGCACCCCGCCTCGGCCCGGCCTGCTCCAGCGGCCCAGCCCACGCCGCGCACCTTCCCTCCCTCGCGCGCACGACGCCCGCCCGACCACGCTCAGAAGAGCGATGCCACGTGGCGGCCGCATGCCGGCGCCGTCCTCCGCGTGGACGCCGGTGGCCCCATGCACCCGGCTCCACGGCAACCCGCCCACGCCTCTGCCTCCCTCCATCCCTCACTTGCTCTCCCTCTCGCTCACTTTAAGAAAGCCGAACGCGAGCCGTGCTCTCCCCCGCTCGCCACCGCTGCCGCTGTTTCCACCGCCGCGTTCGGACGCCGACGAGCCACCTCCGCTCGATTGCCCGCGCGTCACGCTCCGCGACCTCCTCCTCTCCTCCAAACGGGCCACCGTGCTCCCTCCTCGCCTTTGGTACGGCTCAATCAAGCCTTTCCCGCACGCACCACCGAGCCGGGCCGCCGAGCTCGCGCCCGCCCTCTGGCACCCTCACTTACCCTCTCGCTCCTTGCGTCGCGCTATCATGTTTGCCATCTCGTTGTGGAACTCGTGCGCACGCTCGCTGGTCTGCTCATGGCCGGGGTTGGCCGTTGGCCGCCGGCGACCGCCGCGCTGCCGCGACGTTGTGGACGGCGGCGTGTCGTGGCCATGCCCCTTCTCCCCCCCTTTGTTCTCTGGGTCGGCGTCCGTGGGCCGACGCCCCGAGCCGGACCGGCTCTTCCTCCCGCGCTGGCTGCTGGGGCCGAATACGGCCGTGGGCCGGTAGTTCAGTTGGGTCGGCCCGTTAGTCAAAATGAGAAATGAATTCGGTTTTTCCATTATTATTTGAAAAGAAAAATGCTTGAAAAAAATGTTGTGTACACATTTTAGCTCCAAAAATTGTGAAACAAATTTTGTAGTGATCCTCATAAGTAGATCTACAGTGTAAAAATATTGCATGATGATTTTTAGTACTTTTCTGTGGAGATTTATTTAATCCTTGTATTTACTGATATCTTAGAAAATGTGTAATAAATCAAAGAAAACTCAGAAAAATATGATTCTAAGTTTGTTACTCTTCTTGTGTACTATACTTTGTAGGAAAAATATATATCATGCATGTTCTGTGAGAAATTATTGATGTCTAGTTCAGGTGCTAAATAGGGCTGATTTTTGTTATTTTTGCTAGAGGGCAAAAGTTGTATAAAACATGCATATGATAATTTTTGTACAGTGATTGTGTACTGTATAGAGCATAGTAAAAATAGTAAATCTGTTGTTTGATACTTTTCATAATACAAAGTACTTTCGTGCTCATTTTTATACTAGAGCTTATCATTTTTGTGTAGACTGTGTTACTTATCCAATTCCTATGAAATTTTATGGTGTGCTATTTGGAGTAGGACTATGCTACTGTAATTTTTATAGATTTTTCTAGGCACCAGAAATACATGTTGCTGTTGTAACCCTAGTTTAAATGGAATATAATTAGTTTGATAATGTTAGTTTGGTGTATCTTTGAAGCACCCAATTACCTTGCTGGTGTTGCTTAATAAGTTAAATGTAGTTGTGTTGATAAAGCGTAGTAGCACTCATGTTAGGGTTTTATGCTAGCTAGTGTAAAATCTGACGAGAATTGTTAGCTGAGGTGAATGCAGCAGATGACATGCTTTGTGGTAATTGCTCTAGGATGATGTGAACTATCTTGTAGAAAAGTTTGTCCCCAGTCTTTACTACAAGTTTCAATGTGTTCATCTTCATATCATGTCATCATGACCATCACACCACTACATCCGATGCACGGTTTACATGCTTGCTTATGCACTTGTATCATACAGCATCGCAGGAGGAGTTGCTAGTAGTAGTTCAGGAGGAGCAGACCGGGTCCGATCCACAAGAAACTCAGGCACAAGAGGTGTCCGAGGTAGACGAGCAAGAAGAGGATCTACCTGAGTGTGTGGACCACCAACCCAATTCCTTCGAACAAGGCAAGTCCCGGAGCATTCTAAGTCTCCTACTTTACAAAAGCAATTCCCTATCTGTTTATATGAGTTTATAAATTGTGCATTAAGTATAGGAGTTGAGTGAAACCGTTGCTGCATATATTACTATCCTTTTCACATTATTTACCTACGAAAGTTGGGTCGAATACTGCTTAGCCCTGCTTAGACCGGTAGCGATCGGTGATTTCTGGACACCTGAAATGATAGGTGGTTACTAGAATGTTTTAGCTATGAAATGGTTGATATCCGAAAAAATAACCATGTGTTGATGGATAACTGGAGACCAGACAAAAAAGTTTAAGGCAACCAAACAGGGTTCTAGGGCGCTAGTAGTTTTCCGTCTGTATCGGTTAAGGACCGATCGTTGCTCGTCCCTCTTGTCATGTTGAACGCATGCCTCACATTTAGCTAGCCGAATAAAGTACCTTTCGACCGCGAAGCTAGTGACACTTTTCGGGCCAGGATAAACTCGGATTGGCAGACTGGTGACGAAGGGGTTGTATGGGGACGCGAAGAGTAAGCCCAAGGTGCGTCCTGGCAGTCGGGCGGTCTATGGGTAGTGCGGTCCATGATTGTTACCCCGCGACGTTTACCTGGAAAGTGTTCTTGGTGATCTGTAGCTTACTTAATCGCTGAGTGTGATTTGTGTGAGGAATAAATTACCAGCTGGTTAGAAATCGATTCGAATCGCTATCGCTCCTGGATAGTGAGTACTTGACTTGAGTTACGGCATCGTAGTAATGATGATGGAACACTTATGGTTATATGGATGATGTTGGAAATGCTAAATTCAAGTGGTAACTGGATGTTTTGGTTAATTAAGTGATTGCTATAGTATAGGTGCTTACCTAGATGGATAAGTATAATAAACCTGAGGCAAATTACTTAAAATGATTTAGTCAGGATAGCTAACGTTTTTCGCAAATGGGTCAGCTAGCCCACTAAAAGAAAGTTTTGCATAATCCTTGGTGTCACTTTATTTTGGTTTAAGACGGGTAAGTCTAGCTGAGTACTTTCTCGTACTCAGGACGTTGTTCCCATTGTTGTTGCAGATGGTCAGATGTACTACAGCTATTGCGTCAACTGTTTGTATCCGGCGATGGGTGACAACTAGGACCAAGGGCAATGGTCACTCTGTATGTCTTATCTCATGCTTTTGTAAAAAGTGACTATCTTCTGACACTGTATTCGAATTAAGGGTGTGTGTGTTTTATGAAACTATTTGCTTCTGCTACTTTATTTTGAACTTGGTTTGTAATAACTTTATGTTCTAAACTCTGATGTATTCAACTGTCGTTGCGAACTTTATGAAATATGTGACTGTGACTGCTAAACTTATACGATCTTGGTTTGTATGTTGATTGGTTTGAAATCCTTCATGGTTTTACGGACTACCGGGTTATACGGGCTTAAGTTTGTTAATTTGTCTACCTCGGCGGACGATTTTCTTACTTAATTTCGTATAATTGGTCGGTTCTGTTACAAATACTATTAAAGTGGTAGGTGATTGATCCTCGACAATGAGACGTCTATACTGATTTAGTAAATCTTAAGATCTATCGGTTCAACTTTTCAAAGTAGTCATAGGGTAGGAAAACACATAATATATATAAATACCTGCATCTATATTATAATAAAAAAGTTCTTTTAACGCCGAGAGAATAACAAAACAAAAAAAATCTAACCAGACAGACAAAACAAATAAAAAATATGAGGACTCAACTATCTATTCTTTTGCACCATTTTAATTACTCAACGCATGAAATTAGCCCCTTATATCAAATCTAATTTCAGCTCAAAATTGGTACTTGCAGTTGCTGAGCCAAGTGCACGTAATTTTCATGGTGGTTTGAAAGTTTTCTTATGCTGTCATAACCAGTCTTCCGTTATAAAAAAAAAGTCTTGCAAGGTACTCTTGATCCCTTTATTTCATTGAAAATAGGAAGACTCTTTTGAAAAGGCAATTTGGAAAGGAACATACAATTCCGATAACAGGAATTGAGCAGTCCAGTAGGCTATTATCATCAAGGGAAACTGGATAAACAACTTTAATTATCCAATGGCTTGACCATGCATCTTTTTAACTACTAAAGCAACGAATGCAAAGTAAAAACAGTTTTGACTCAACAATTTGCTAGACAGATTCAATGTATATATAACTACATGAATCAGTTTTCTAACGAAAATAAACAAATATGTCACGAACCAGGACATAGTAAATTCATGCTTACATCTCTGTGTATATAACTCCATCTAAGTTTGCACTATTTGTATGTTTGTTCCAAAACTGTAACGTATTATCAATCCCTTCATTTAGTTGAGTAATTCAGTTGTAACCCCAAATTTGCATGATAAAAAACAGGAGTGAACATCTCCAGAAAGAGAGTTGCTAATGTTATTTTGTAGACAACAGAGATGATGATAATAATTAGTACTCCCTACGTTCCGAATTATAAAATGTTTTAGCTTTTCTAAACACATTGCTTTTATGTGGACAAAATTGCTGAATTTGAAATGCTACTCTTTCACAGTTCAATGCAAAAAGTACAGGAAACTAAAATACCTTCTCTTTTTCCTCTCAACTTCTATTTACCCCCAGGTAACACGTGGACAAAATTGCTGAACTTAAATGCTGCAAAGGGGGGTCGAAATAATAAAACTGAGAAGAAAGTGTTTCCTCTCCATTCTGTGTCCAAACTACAACCTTCAAAATATCTCCTCAGAATAAAAGACAGAAATTTTTCCTACCAATGAATAGACCTGCCCAACTTTTTTTTTTTTTCAAGAATAGACCTGCCCACCTTTTTTTCAAGAAACCTGCCCAATTTCTCCAATCCAGCACGGTGTAAAACAACAATACGCGGAGGCATGTGAGGGACTGGTGGTGGGGGGGGGGGGGGGGGGGGGGGGGGGGGGGGGGTAAAACAACAATACATGCAGGCAGGTGAGGGGGATTTAAAATCGGTCGTCCCTATCTGATGACCCGATAAATAGGCTAGTTGCTCAATCAAATCAAAATATCGCCACGACCAAAAAATAAAATAAAATATCACAAGCATGACAACAAATGCATCACAAGCATCCTCCGTTGTGCAGATGACTATACCGTAGCCTTACAAGCTCAGGATTTCATAATCCTCAACCTTTAATATACAGGGACAACAATGTAGTGCAATAAGAAAATGCAAAATCTCAAAAGCTTATAAGAGCACAACCCAAGCAAATACTTATATAGTATAAGTTGCAATCCACAGGAACATAATAAACCGTGACATCCAATAGACACCAAACTGACGACACCACACGCAGCCAACCGCATAGGGTATGCTGCACCACACGACAATTAGCAGTTTTAGACATTGTCACTAAGAACACTGACACACGATCACACCAGACAAGCAAAAGGAACTTAATTGAAATAATAATATTAAGTGTAGCATGAGTAGCAGTAGAGCAGCGTCGTCTCTTCACCCATCGTCCTCTTCCTCAGACTCGGCGCTCTGGAGCCACTCAACAAAGGGCTTGGCGTTCTTGACGACCTGGGAGTCCTTTCCAGCTGCAACAGCAGCATTGTACCAGTCCACGATGGTTTCTTCCTCCAGGATATCTCCATCGTACAGGGCTTTCAGGACAACTGGGACCTCCTTCAGTGCCTCAGGGCTGCACTTGCCGCTAAAAGCCTCAATGGCCTGAACCAGCAGCGTCTGGGCACCCTTATCTGGAACAGCAATAGCAAGGTACTTCTTGTTCTTCACAGCCTCCTTCGCGAATCCCTTGCCCACACCATCAAAGAGAGACTCTAGGAGAGCATTCATCACATCCTGGGGAGGAAGGGTTGAGGAGGCCAGCACAGCCTTGAGCTGGGTAGGGGTAGGAGCACTTCCCAGGCTAGCCTTGATGTCTCCAACCAGTTCTTCATAGGGACTAGGCTTAGTGACAGTAGGTTTCTCATCAGGTATTTCTTTTGCTGAATCATTAGCAGTGACATCTTTGTGGGTTGCCTGTTTCTTCTTCTTCTCAGTCTCCTCAGTGGACAGCATCACCATTTCAGCAGTTGCTGCACTCAGCTGCTCCTGCATGCGCTGCTTCGCAGCCTCGATAGAAGTGTCAGTCTGCCACTGGACATCATCATCATCCTCTTCCTCATCTGCAGCTGCATGGTCACTATCACGGCTGCGAGTTGGAGAGGTTGAGTGGTCCTCATCAGAGCCAGCAGCAGTAGCCTTCTTCTTTGAACCCTTGACAATGGACTCCTTGTAAGATACACCACCCTTCTTCTTTGCATCCTTCTTCAGTTTCTTCTGCTCCTCATCAGTAGCCTCACCTTCCTTCAGGCGTTCTGATGAGGACATAACACCATCGGATACGACCATTAATTATAAGGTGCGCTCGTTCCTACATTTGTATAGTAATTTTGGGTACAATTCACTTGGTTCCACATGTACATGTCATTATTTGAATGTAGATACAAATGTGTCTCAAAGTGCAAGTCCATCAAAGTTGAACTTTCGGTTCGTCGGCAGCCCGATAGTGTTTCATTGGGAAGCCCATAACTCATCCATTCGGAGTGCGATTGAGGTCAATGAGCATTTGATGGAAATCTTATTTGATAAGCTTTCAAATAGATCTAGTCCTACCTCAATATCACATTGGCAAGGCCTCGAAATTATTGAGATATTCCGCCGCTATTTCTGTCGGGTGCTACAGTGTCGTCGCGGGCTTGTTATTCACACTTGGGACCCAGACCTAAGTTGGAGCACACCCCAAGAAGATGGAGAACACCTAAGAGATGCCCAAGGACGCCCTCCTCCTTGGCCACCACCTTAGAAGTCAAGTAAAGGCGTCCAAGCCAAGTTGGAGGCCCAATCCATATCAAGTTCGAGTCCATCTCGGGCTCCAGGACCAGTCCATAGTAAAATAGACGCCCAGGATGCAACTAGACTCCGTTTTTGATGATCTACATATGGATGGAAAGATAATTTCATAAGCTAACCAATGACTTTGGTTTGAGGCCCAAATTCCATTGAAGTCAACGGGAATCGTCGAAACAATTTGACGTCCAGAATCTGTCAGGGCGCTGCGTCACCGTCTTTTGGGCCGTTTGACCCTTGTAACGTGTCGAGACTTCTTAGCGACGTGAGTAGGGGTACTTAGATGCCCCTTAGGCTTTATAATAAGTAGCCGCCGCCTATGTTAGGGTTAGGGTTTGGATTTTTGCTTTAGATCAATCTGTCTTTGAACAGTCACCGTTATCGATTTGCGAGACTCCAACTTCGAGTTCTTAATCATATATCTGCAATTGTCACTTTAATTGAGTTGCGTTTTATCTTGTTCTTGCTTGTGTTCTTCGATTTGTAGCAGGGATTAGCCTTCGTGGCGAGGTCAACCAGATTGTGACACGGTTGATAACCAGAGGAGACGTGGTGCTAAGGTTGCAGGGTTTGGGTCTTTGTGATCTGAAGCCAGGTCGGTGTGTCGCTTCTGACCAAATCGATAGTTATCTTGAACCTGACAGAAGATCGGGAATCACGTTTCCCGTCACGTTCCTTCTTAGCTCTCCTCATGGCCTTCTTGTCTTTTCCTCCCTTCTGTTCTAGTGGGTTTTTCAGGATGAAGGTTGTGAGCTTGTCCCTCATGTCAACATCTGAGACAAACCCACAGGCTGCACTGCACATTTCAGTGATATCATCTGTGTCTTTTGAGATGAGAATCTCAGTCTCAGGATTCCCACATCCATAACACTGGACATACTTCTTGATGAATACCTCAAGGCGACCAGCCAGCTTTGCAGTATCATGAGCCCCATTAACCAAGGAAATCCATGTCTTCTCATCAAATTTGGACTGCGCACCAAGCTCACATCCAAAGTACTTGGTTGTGTAGGAAGTTGGCCTGGCAAGTGCTTTTGCTATGTCAACCATGTTTACAATATTTGTCTTGATACCATTACCATGACCTTCTATCTTGGTGATCATTCTGGGCATCTTGTACCTGTAGAAGGCATCATCCCTGTTTGAAGCACCAATGTTTTGTAGCGCCATCTTGGATAAAGATCTATGAAGTTGGTGCTATCAAATGTGACAAAGTCCAGAATCGAGAGTAGCTGCTAATCCTTTGAAAAAAACCAAGCCGACTCTGAGCACCAGCAAACGACACCTCAGAACAAGGAAACCAGATGGGCTCTTGATGCATGCAGTGGAGCGGAACCTTGTGCCTTTTCCTTGTCGCGCGAGAATACTCCCCCAGCAATCCCAGATAGAGCAAAGATTGTTCAGACATAAAAGAAGCAGCAACTCCTAAGCCCTCCACTTTGTCAGACTGCAGCAAGAACAGTTGCTGCTACCTGGTACAACATAAACAGAGGATTGAATGTCAGAAAGAAATCATACATCGCCAATGTGTATGGGAACATCCAAGCTGAAAATTCCATTGTAGGAAGGACAGTATATTACATTGTATGACAGAATAGCTAATATTATAAACTGAGAGCAATTCAACCACGTATACTGATGGGCAACTAAACAAAATTATTACACTATCACCCAGAATAGAACCTTCATGCACCTACCCAAGTAACTTACAAACAAAGAGAATATGATTTGGTTCAAAAGTATACATGGAGATCCCATCATTCATCATATTATTGTGTCAATTAAAAAAATTGTATCTCCTGGATGAATGCACTTTTCATTTGATAGCTCACCAGCAAAGGAAACAATGAACTAAAAACAGCTAGGAAATAGTTCCTAACCAAGAATAAGTCATTGCATCCCATGTGCAGAAGGAGATGGTGAGTTCAAAAAACCACACCAGCATATAAAAGAACTAGTACATAGGTGATTATCAACCGCAACACTACAATTGGTTGGCAAAAGATGCATCATCATTGCCAAATATAAAATAAGCCCAAACATTGATAAACAACCAAATACCTATCGAAACAGAGCTAAAACACACATATGCCTACCAACATAAACCACAACATAATCAGCTGCAGGCAAATCCAAGTGCATAAATATTTTAGGATCCCAAATATTGTCACCTATCCAAACAGAGCTAGAACACGTATACGCAACAAATCTACACCCACAGTTGAAAAATTCATTAATCTGGCATAAACTGAAATCGAACACAACATAGCCTATTACATTAACTTAACTTTTAGAATCCCAATTAATACCTATCCAAACAGACCCCCAACGCGAATATAACAAATATGTTGTACGCGCACAGTAGAAAAATCATTAATCCAGCATAAACCAAAATCTGACCACAACCTAATCTGGGTGGTGTGTGTTACCAAGCAAACCCTAATTAAATCTAGTTAGATTCCTCACGGATACTCAAACCCTAGGTGGTGTTCCGAGTTACCAAACGAACGAACGACCTGTTGTAGATGGAAGCGGTGGAGGTCGCCGGCGAGATGCGCAGCTGATTGGATGAGCTGACGGGGAGCGGGAAGTGGAAGCGGAGTAGGGAGGACGGCGGGGTGGGGAGAGGGGCTGGCGGTGGCGGTGGCGGTGCACGGAGTGGGAGCCGAGTAGGGTGAGCGGGGGAGCCGAGGGTGGGGAGCGTTTCTTTCTTTCTTTTTTTTGCCAAGCCGCCGGTAGTAGAGTAGAGAGACGGAAGGGTCGAGGGACGCCTTTTCCTTTTTAATCGCCTGGGCAGCGAACGGTGGGAGGGGAACGGGGAAAAAATCGCGTGATGCAGTAACAATCGACGTGGCTTCGTAAGGGAACAGATCTGGTATACACAAATATACCCAAAAAATAAGGTATGTGGTAGATGGTAGATTCACATTCCCTGCACGGCTGCACCTTCTGTTTCCTGAAACTTACCTCAGGCGGCCATTGTCTGATTCAGAGTCAGAGACCTGTACAGTCAAGTTGCTTGGGTTGTGTTCACTTCGCGAAAAGTAGTTGAAAAATTACTGTAGCATCTTTCGCTGTTATTTGGCAAAATTTATCCAATCATGGACTAACTAGGCTCAAAAGATTCGTCCCGATATTTACAGACAAACTATGCAATTAGTTATCTTTTTTACCTACATTTAATGCTCCATGCATACATCGAAAGATTTGATGTGATGGGTGGAAGAGGAAATATTTTGGGTTGGGATGGGAAGTGAACACACCCTTGCTCTAGCAGCTTCAGATTTGTCCAGAACAACTCAACAATCATGCTTCTTTCTGTACACTCACCAAGTTACAAAAACCAAACTAGTCCTAGGAGGCATATACAATCTAACAATCCTCACCAAGCACATCAAGTTTTCAGGAGGTGCATCGAAAGATATATAATAAACATGTGACGCGCTTCGAAACTCGTTACAGATAATACAGTAGAGATCCACACTATGTTTGCAGTTGCAACGTTGCTTCTATGCTGCCCATCCATGGACATCACCTGGTCCAAATCAACTGTCTTGGCATGAAATCCTGTGCTAAGTTGGCTCCATTCCATATTTTGCTCCATGCAAGAACAGGGACACAAAGGTCTGGATTGACGCAAGCACTTGTGAAAAAGCAGGAGCCGAAATGAATTGCTCTGAGGGAAGAGCCAGCTACTCACTCCAGCTATCCTCGTCATCGTCATCGGCAACAGCCTGTTTTAAAGGAAATAATCATCGTTTAATCATAGATGATACAGCTATGATCGACTTAAATTACAGCTAGCAAGAAACTGAATGACTTGTAACCTGGCGAATCGCTTGGGCTCTCTCTAGAATGGCCACCACTTGTAAGTTCGTTTTTGGACCACCCATTACATTTGGTCTCTTTGCAAGAACAGGCTTCAAGTTGAAAGACTGTGAAACAAGTCAAATTGGTTTAAGGCACTTTTAACTTAATTTGACTGTATTTGCTTTCATTAGGAAAAAAAACCGTTGTAATGATGGTGATGTGGCTTAATGCACCCTACAAGGATTACCTTGTTCTTTATCTGTTCCAATAGTGTGCCTTTCTCGTCTGAAAGTTTACTCGAGGGCTGAACCAAAGTTGGAGCCTTTCTTAGCTGAAAGGGTAGAGGAAAAATGATCAGGTGAGGATCTTAAATCATTTTAAACCAAATATAATAGAGTCCTACATACCATGCTTCTGTCATGAGAAGTAACAGGAAGGAGAGGATATCTAGGTGGTTTCGGCACTGTATGAGTTGGTGATTTTGACGATTCCTCTTCTAATGCAGAGGAAAACTCCCTTGCCTTGTCATCACAATCATGTTTGTCTTCTTTCTGTTGTACTGGCAAGTCAGGATTGAGCATGACATCCTGTTTAATAGCACCATTTGGTCTGTTTTCTTCTGAATCTGCAACTTTGTCACTACCTGCAGCTGAAAATTCCTTTTCCTTATAATCTGCAAAAATTTCAGGCTTCTGGCTGGTCTTTTGTGCTGACAAATCAGAAGTGTACATGCCATTGCAAACAGAAAGTCCATTGCTTAGTTGGTGTTTTCCTTCTTGTTCTGGTATGAATTTTATATTACCAAACACTGACCATGCCTCTTCCGGAACAACTATAAGCTCAGGTAGCTGCAATGTGTGCAGATTTTCACTTTTTACTGAAGCAACTTCTGACAAGCATTCAACTTCTGACGAGGGAAATGGATTAAAATCCTGGGCATCATACTCCTCTCCTTCATGGTGATCATTTTCATGACAATCCATGTTAAGGATTTGATTTATCTCATGATCACTAGAAATAGTTGACTGCACTACTTCATTCTGCAAACTCTTTTCCTGAAGAGCGCAAGCAGCTTCACTTTCTTGTTGTTTTACTGGAGGTTTTGGCCTTGGTGGTCTTCCGATCTTTGCAGATAACGGTGATGACCCTGTCTGTAGCTTGTTTGTTCGCCACTGCATTGGTGGAAGAGGTGGAAGCGGTGGCGGTGCATCTTCAGAAGAACCATTTTCTTGTGCATTTCCATTAGTTGGATGAGAAGGAAGGATATTGAATGACTGCTGCATTGCACCATTAAGCATCCAATCGAAGCTTGAGATGACTGACGGTGGAACATCTCTGGAGTCAGGAGCTAGTGGATCTCCAAAAACTTCAGTACTGCTATTTAATGAATTTGATGGTTCCTGACACACAGCTTGATGAAACTCGTGCTTTTCCTCTGTGTTTACAGTTAGCTCTGGAGTTATAGCCGCAGGGGTTGAGCTGCATAGTGGAACTTGCCCATTTTTCCCTACAATTTCATAGCTGCCGAGAATAGGATCTTGTCCAAAAGCAGTTTTTGGACATAAATAGTACTGTTCATTGTCTGGCATGGCATGTTCACTGTTGATTACTGACTCAGTTACCACATTAGGTAGATCAATATCCGTGAATGTTTCTGACAATGTAATATGCTCCACTTCAGGGCCGTCGAAGATCTTACATGCCACTGTATAATCTTCATCTGCGACAGTGAGTGGAGTTATCCGGCAAGGATCATCCGATTGCTTGGATGAAACCGGTGAAGAGATCATACCATCTGAAACTACCTGCTCTTCTATATACTCGGCAGTTTCATCATCCAACACATATACATCAGATTTATTGCTTTCCTCAATATCTTCCACATTCACCTGCTCCGTGTAAATACCGACTTCTTTCAGGTCTTCACACTTATCAGATGCATTTTCAGAAATGACTTCTGTATGAATGTCCTCATTCACTTCCTTGTCAAGATGTTCCTCGAAGTTCTCTTGAGCATGCTCCAAAATATGGTTGATCACTCCCGTAGATGAATTCTCATCAAGTGCAGTACTTGCACATCCTTCTTCCTCTTGGGAACTGCAAGATGTAATGATGCCTGCCAAGTAGACCATGTTGGAGTCCTGAAATCCATTTCCTTCATCAGGGACTGAATCATGTGGACTGTCAGTAGGTGGAACATCATGCTCCAGCTCATGGTTTACTTCTTCTTGCAGGCATTTTCTTGAATCCACATCATCATAAGGTGAATCTGACGGAATTTTGTGCACATCACTCTCCTTAATTTCAACAGGAGGGTCATAAATCTCCTGGTACTTGACATCACATCCCACACCGTTTGCTTCAAAGTCATATAAGTCTCTATCTTGAGTGCCATCATACTTCAGTTCAAGGAGTTGCTTCGCCATGTACCGGAGGGAATCAGAGAAAGGGTCATGCTTCTTGGAGAGTTTTCTCGGCAGAATGCCAACTTTTGAAGCAATGAGCTCCATGCTGCCGACATACTTGGACCTCTTGCTTGCTATTTTCTTGAAGGAAATAGTTGCGATGTTGGAATGCTCCTTGACTTCCTTGGTCTTAGTGATATCTTGTGTGCCATTTGATACAGCACTGGTGACACTGCCATTGCAGCTCTGTTCTTCAGTAGCTTGCTCTCTTACTCCAGATTCAGGAGCATTGAAATCTTCGGTGAGCAATTCCTCCAAGGAGCTAGTCCTCTCATGATCCCAAGAAGCTGGTTTTTCTTTGTCAAGCAGTTCCTCTAATGAGCTGGTCCTCTCATGTTCACCAACAACTGGTTTGGTGTGCTGTGTGGAGACAATGGCTTCTTCATACTTGTTACTCATATCTCTGTTTGCTGAGGCAACATCTGACTTGTCTTTCCTCTCGAAGCTGGTAGTCCTCGATGCCATGTTGTTTTGAGCATTGGAGGATCTATTGTCCGAATCCATCCGATCTAAGGTATATTGTCCATGGCCCCAGTGTTCCGAATCTGTCTCCACTTCAGAATCCATCGTGGTTAATGCATCCATGTAGATATCAACTTCACAGTTGTAGCCCTTGCTGCTTCCTGCTGACCGAGTATCTGAAGAACGTGATAGTGCTTCTTCAGAAATTGATCTGTTCTTGCGAACAGTGACCTTGCCTTTTCCCATGTTGACAGACGTGTCTACCATGATGTCTCTCTCTTCAGTGTCTGATTCAGGTGAATCATTCATAGATATATGCACTTTTGAGTGGTCACCTGTGACGAGTTTCTCCTCTGATGAAGGCTTTTCATACAGATTCTGCATAAGTGGTCTGAAGCTTTGAAATACAGATCCATTTAGTTGGCGGTACTTCAGCCGTCTGTGGTTTGTAGGAACTTCATCCATACCTTCACCAGATAAATCTGTCTCCAGTCTACAGAGATGGACAAAGTAACGTTTTTAGAATTAGTTAGCAGAACAATAGCATACTGATACATTTCAAAGAGTATAAGAGGAAAGGTACTTGGAGACATAGTCGGCTGCATTTGGGGGTCGGAAAATCTCAGCATTCTGAAGGTTAGGCCTGATCTCCTGCAAGAGTGGGACAAAATTATTTTTATGTTCCCATCATTAAGTTCAGTCCAACCAAGTCGTTCTCTCTTTTAGGTGGAGCTGATTTTTGGTTAAGTGCACAATATAAAAAAAAACGTATAGCAATTGGCATACACTGGGTCTATCAAATTTCCTGGAGGAGAGTTAACAGTGCTCACTTTCAGCTACTGAATATATCCATATGAACTTGTGAGAACTTTGAAGTGTTTATTACCATGGCTTTCAGAGGTCTTCTTTCATTTTGAATTCCTTCCTGCAGCAAGGTAGAACATGCGGAATCCGTCTTGAAGAATGACGGGTCGGTGTATCTCTTCAAGCACGCCCCCTCACCGCCGATATCATACCTGCATGTTGAACAATGCTGCAACCGTCATGATACAGGTCTTCAGTTGCTACACACTAGAGATAGGTCATCGTACTTGTCCAGCGCGAAGAGTTTGGGTGGTCCGCGACACTGCTTGATTGAGTCCATGATGAAGCGAGGCGTGTCACCTCTTGTGACAACCCCATGGTCCACCCTTGGATTTGAATGCCAATCGACACCTGCAAAAGGGACTAAATTATGGCTTTTCCAAATGAGGGGAAAAAACAGTATGATCTTGCTTTCTGAAAATTGAGAAAGTAGTGAAGGATAAGCAGCAGAAGAGAAATGTGCACTTGATACTGAACCCACCCCTGTTAGAAGCAACATACAGGTAGTCTCTCTGGCAGGAGTCTTTCTCTAGCAGTGGCACCTCTGCCTCCAGCTGCTGCACTCGGAGCATGAGCCCGTGCCCTCGCGCAGACGTGCTCATCACCTCATCATACAGGCCGTGGAACACCTGTGCAGCAAATCTGCAGCCATACAATAGGGGGGAGTTCAGTTGCGTCATGAGCACAATATGAATTTGTGCTGTTTCTCTCTGAAATTCTAGTTTCTGCAAACTTTGGTCTTTCTGTTGCAATTTTTTTTTTCTTGGCTTGCCCTATCCGCTTGTCTTATAAGCCGTATTTTTTCAGCCAACGAACGCGAACAGGGCCGAAATTAATCAGAGCATTCTTGCATACATGACGATAAGAAAAGTTTTTCGGTTTTGTTCTCTTTTTTTTTCCCTTTAGAAAGGGCAGCTATTTTTCGGTACAGGGTAGCTAGAAGTGCTTGATGACAATTCACTATTATACTACTTATTAGGAATGGAAATATTATGACAGCACAGTGAGTGGTCTGTGCTGCTGAGCTAGGACATGGCCATCAGCAGCAGCAGAAGTTAACGACCTGAAAAGTCAAACGTCTAATACATCAATCACCTACCGTTTCTCAAAAAGGAGAAAGGATTCGAAAACCTACCGTTCTGTTCGTAACGTAACATAACAAAAGCATTAGGTGATCTACTACGACCGAAAATCAAAGCAAATGCGATCGGTCCGGGAGTCATGACGCAGCAATTCGAAATGCATGACATCAACAACTCGTCCAGGAAAATGAAGATGCTCGAATCGAATGCAACGGGAGCGGAAACCACCACAGAATTAAGACGAGAACAGCAAAATCCATACTAATGGCGGACAAAGGGAGAGCAAGACAGGAAGAACGGGAATGGTGCGGCGCACGTACTCGGCGAGGTCGCCGAGCTGGCGGAGGACGCCGACGAGTCCGGCCATGGCGACGCCATCGAGGACGGCCTCCGGGTCGTGCTGGTCAGCCGCGCGGTAGAGGTCGCGGCCGCCCAGCGCGTACTCGTTCCCGACCGTGTGCCGCGACAGGGGCATTGCGCGCAATCTTCGAGACGTCTCCTCCTCCTCCTCCTCCTCCTCCTCCTCCTCGCTGCTGCCGCTGCCGTGGTAGATTTTTGCCCGACCAGGCGACCACCAATTCCGGCAGGAGCGCACTGCACGGCCCTGTTACACTTTGGCCGCCGCTAGCTACGCTAACGAAGCCGGCCGCCTCAATAGATTGGCGAGGCGGTGGTGGTGCTCTAGCGGCGAGGTTGCATCAGGGCCGGCCTTTTGTTTCTTCTTCCTCCCGCTCGCTGTCTCGTACTTGCAGGCGCGTCAACAAAGACAGAGAGCAAGCAGAGACAGAGATAGGGAGGGGTGGGAGGTTAGTTTAGTTTTGTCCCTTGATTATGTTCGTGCTCCCTCCCTGGGCTGGGAGGTCAAGCGGGACCCACAAGGGGTGAGGTGGGGTCTACCGGGGGACTGGGGGCGCTTCTTCATGCTCTGGCGCGGTGCATGTGAACTGGTTAACGAAGCCTGTGATCGCGTTCGCGTGCCCATTTACTGCCGTGCCCGTGCATCGGTTAATGGATGGACTCCATTCGAATCGCAAGGTAATTCTCGTGAGTGATTACTGATTATTACAGTGAAATGTATCAGGGTGCCGTAGCCTTGGCACCAGTCATTATCGCTTCGTCATTTTTGCAGCGACATCATCATCGCGCTCTTTTTTATATCCTTTCCGCCACCTTTCCATACGCCTTTCCAATGTCACGGATGAGAAACAGCCAAGAAACTGCTTATGTTTACTCTCTGATGGAAACTGATTGCGTTTTCTATGTTTTTCCGTAGACACACCTCACTGTTTTTCCATTATATATATTGTATAAAGAACATCCCCCATCATCCACCCGAGAGCAGTTATAGCTACCGATCCCGATCTTTCCATGCACATCATCGCCATGACGTAGTACTGGGCGGCATTTACTTGAAACTCGAACGTACATCGTATGACTTGCGAAAGCTCTTTTTACTACCGCGCTAC
The DNA here is from genome assembly GCA_038087645.1 of Saccharum hybrid cultivar R570. Lineage (NCBI taxonomy): Eukaryota > Viridiplantae > Streptophyta > Magnoliopsida > Poales > Poaceae > Saccharum > Saccharum hybrid cultivar. Next base: position 11,835 of record JAQSUU010000043.1, on the reverse strand, counting down.
CGTCAGTATCAACAGCAAATTAAACCAGATTACCCAACCTGTCTCTGGTCGAGAGGTAAATCCTCCAGGCCAAAAGATGCGTCACATGCTCTCTCCCGCGCATTACACGACAAGATCACTATTCACAATGCTACAAGATTTTGATGCTTGATTGGCCACAACAAAATGGCGCCAGGACCAGCGACAAGCCCCAGCAAGAACTCAAGCCAACCCAACCTCCACCTATTCCAACCAGATAAGACCAGCACAGTAGCATAGCTTATACGGGTGACGGGTGAGCACCAACAACAGAGACGCACACCCAGAAAAGGGACCGGGCATCGGGCAAAGCCAAAACCTACGACTACGAGGCTACGAGCACACACGTCTACGCCTCGGCCTACAGCATTGCCGACCGCTCGCGCAACGAACAAACATGCAGATGCATGGCGCGCATGGCACACACGCACATTCATCGACTTCAAAGCTACTCATACACAAACCTAACAGGCTAATTGAGGGCCACGAAGCCAACAGCAATCCCATAATGGCCAAATAGTAGGAATAGAAGGTTGCACGCCTCCCATTCCATTAGAAAAAGGCCGCCACGAAGCCTACCATCCCACTACTGAAATACGTGTTCACCAATCATGCCTGCGACTACTAGGTCGACACCTCTGATTCTGGCAATATACTATGGGCACATCACATACACCTCATTCACCTTGACCAGGGGGGAGAGATATGGGGGCATGATTTTCTCTTCGCCTTCAAGCGAGAGATACAGCCATGACCCGTCCAGCTTCTACCACTGTATGCAACAAACAGATAATCAAGACAGCCTATATAGGCACAATACCAGACTTGACAAGTGCAAAAGCAGAGTTAACATAAAGACTGAGGACCAAACCTGATTTAAAAGTGGCAAGAGTTAAACTTCTAAATTAAGCAAGTGCTTTCCAAAAATACAAGGCCGCAAAGCAGATACTGTGGCTTGATTTCGGAAAGGCGGAGCCAAAAATCTTACGAGTACAGGGATTCCCGAGGGTCCTCTCATTTTTTGGCATAGGATATAGCCATGGGGTTCTCTGGGGTGATCTTGAAGCCTTGGAGAGCCTGCATCGCGACCATGGACTGGCCGTCGTCCTCAAACTCCACAAAAGCAATGCCTGGTTTGGCTTCGATCATCCGGACTTCCCTGAAGCCAGGGTACTGCTGGAACAGGATCTGGAGCATCATGCTCGTGGTCTGGTCTGGCAAGTTCTGGATGAAGAGGATGTTGTTCGGAGGAGCAGGTGGCTCTTGCGAAACCTTGCCCAGACGAGACGCTTGATAGCCCTGTATACAAGTTGTCAAAGAAGCTCAACCATTAGTAGGCGCATAAAGAAACTAACACTGAGGTCTGAGATACATATTACAAATTTTAGAACTTCAGTGAAAGACATTTCATTAGTTGAAGTCTCTGAGATATGAAATTACATGAAAGCGAGATTAATAATCCAAAGTTATTAAGTACATTAGGCCTGTTTCAATTCAGATACATTATTATACATAAGGAAGCCGATCCATTCAGGGAGGCTATTGGACCAACGGAAGAATATGAAATCTTCCTAACTAATCTCCCATTACATCCACATCATGTAAGATGAAGAGTCATTAACTTGAGCTTGATAGTTGATTCTTGATGGCTTAGATGGGAGAAATCATGACAGCAGATTTTATCAGCACATGGGTGAGCTAATGTACCTAAACCAGAATTAAATATGGGAACACAAGAGGTTTTCTTAGACAAGTCTCACTCTCTTAATACTTAACAAACACCTTAGTGAGCAGACAGTAGTTTCTTTTCCGCCATGACCACATAGACCAATAAAATCAAACAAAACTTTACAATTGTAGACAAAATTCATAAACTCCCAACGCTGCCTTGAATCTTTCAATGATACCGCTGAGATTCGCGTAACAACTGCTACAACTAAATGTTGGTGGTTGAACTCAGTGACCTGTGGATGGGCCTGGTTCTTTGTACTCTAATTTTTTTTTCCTAGGAACCCCATCAAACATCACCTATATGCTGATGTTTGGCAACTTTATGTACAGTTCTGAACCTAACAGGTATTGTTTATCTAAATCTTTAAAATACAACCTAATTGTACCAAATCAGTGGCAGGCCTGTCCTCACCTTCCAGGTGACAGGAGTTAGGGCAAAAAGAATTCTGGAAGTACAAAATTAAAAGTACTATCTGCTAACCTTATTAAAAAAGGATAGGTTCCACTTTGATTTTCTTTTTCTTATTAAAAATAAATAGAATGGCCAAAAGAAAAAAAAAACTACTGCAAATAAAATGACAACCACAACAGTAATTAGCAACTCTTAGCTGTCAAGTACAATATAGGCAGAGCTAAATTGCTCATTTAGAAGAGTTCCATGTGAGTCTGTGAGGGCAAACACTATTAAATTCACCAGAAACTTGCAGCTCAAAAAATACAGGATGACTGAGCTATATATTGTCAAAGAACTTTCTAGATTCTATAGAAGAGAAGAATTTGAGACAAGGAAGCAACAGTAAACAACCGCAAAGGTCAAATTCAAAGAAAATTGACATATGACTACTGCATTGACAAGTTGGTATTATTAAAGTATTGGAAAAATAATATAGTTTTGCAAACTACTTTGGTTTTCCAAAACTTCTGGATGTTTGGATGCAACAAACCTTTAGTTTTTAAAACTATGGTATTGTCAAAACCATCGTCTTTTTTGGAGTTTTAGAAACTCCATTCAAGACCTCTTTTTTTCTAAACCACGGTTCTGCATGTTTTTGGCTTAGAAAACTACAGTTTCTTAATACCAAAGTTTTCTAAAACTACAACATCCAAATAGGCCACAAGAAATGCTTGAACATAGTCAGATCTTGACATAGCCTTTATACTTACAGTTGGTCCCTAAAAGCAAAGCAATCTAGTGTAAACCCGTTCAGGTAGGTTGGAAAGACATTTACTATCACTGTCAGAATAATGGTAGTCCTAACCCATGTCACTAGGTCATTCAGACATTTTAAAAAAAATGCTGAGCAGTGAAATGCATATGCAGACATTTTATATTATGAACATAGAACCAAACTAATCACATAATAATAAGCCACAGACCTTCATGTGTACATGAGCACAAATAAGATGACTCAAACAAAATGTAAACTTTATTATAGCTAAATGCAGCACTAAAGTACATGAGGTCTAACAAAGGACAGGCTAGTGGACTAGTAGAATAGGCAAAATTTGGTAATGCAACGAAACAACAGTTGTACTAATACTGTGACAGCCTTATTAAATAACAAAGCATGAAAGCAGCAGTTAAAAGGAAATAGGGCTTTTAAAGCAGAAGTAAACTTACAGTTCCATTGCTTTGAGCAGCAGAAGCATTGGGGCCAGCTTGTTGTGCCTCTTCTGCTCGTCGTTTTTTCTCAGCAGCTGAAGCAGAAACAAGAGGTAAGTTGAAAAACTAGTAAGTGCACATTTTTCAACACTCCAAATGTAAAAATAGAGGATAACAAAGATAATTCCTGAACCCATTACTCAAATAGAGCCATGGCAAAGAAATAAACAAGTTCAATATATGAAGAACTATGACAGAAATAGGATGTAACACTGGACTGCTTCCCTTTGCCCAACTACTAGCTAGCTGTCCAAACACATGCCCATGGGCTAATAACAGACTCCCACATACGAAACAGCAGAGGTCGTCCTTGAATTATGAATTCAGTGTTGACACCGGTACCCAATGCCCAGGTGAGCAGCACCTGCTCTCCTTCCCTCTCCCTCTCCCCTGGACCAAGGAAGAAGATGAGCTTGAGCTCAGTAAAACACACCGACACACTCACTCCTCTGTCTTCAGCGTTGGCTGAAGAGTGAAAACTGAATGTGGTGGCAAGAGCTGCCTTTTCCATTGCATTGCTTCCTAATTTATACAAGTAAGCTACCAACTACATAGTACATGATGGCATGGCTGAGTACAGCCCCCATCACCTTAGTACATATTCTTAGATCAGCCAAGACATGGCTGGTGTACCTCTACCTACTCCTAGAATGGCCTATTGCCAGTCTTTGCTGCAGTGTCCAGGACATGGACAGCGGGAGCTGACCTTCTACCTGCCCTTCACTGCATTACAGAGGAAGAAGGAAGGGATAGAAGCAGATTATGTCTAACAATCTTCCCCTAATCCTGCTGCTAGCCCTTGACCTCTACCATGCCGATCATGCCTCTGAGCTCCAAGAACCTGAGGCGCCCGAGCGACTTGGTGAGGATGTCAGCGAGTTGCCGCCCGGTCTCGACGAACTTGATGACGAGGTGTCCTCCATCGACGCAGTCCCGAAGAAAATGGAACTTGATGTTGATGTGCTTGCTCCTGTCGTGGAGGACGGGGTTCTTTGCCAGCGCAATGGCAGGTTTATTGTCCACCTTCAGCGCTGGCGGCCGAGCCTCAACAGCAGTGAGCTCGCTCAGCAACCGACGCAGCCAGACCACCTGGCATGCCGCAGTGGCCGCCGCGACGTACTCCGCCTCGCACGTCGAGAGCGCCACCATCTTCTGCTTCAGCGACTGCCAGACGATTGGCGCCGCGCCGAGGAAGATGAGCACACCGGAGGTGCTCCGCCGTCCATCCACGTCGCCTGCCATGTCCGCGTCGCTGAACGCCGTGAGCCCTGGCTCACCATCCTTGACCTTGGGTGGTGCCTCGCTAAAAACCGTGAGCCGCAGCCCGCCGCCCTTGGGGAAGACGACCGCCTGGTTCAGCGATCCCTTGATGTAGCGCAGCAGCCGCTTCACCGCCCCCCAATGGTCCTCCCGCGGGTCCTCCATGAACCGGCTCACATAGCCCACGGCGAACGCAATGTCCGGCCGCGTATGCGTGAGCCAGCGCAGCCCGCCGACGATGCTCCGGTAGCGCGTCCCGTCCACTTTTGCTGCTGTGCTTTGCTTGGAGAGCTTGATCCGCTCCTCCATCGGGGTCGCCATCGGCTTGCACTCCGTCATGCCGGCTCGCTCCAACAGCTTCAGCGCGTAGGCATGCTGCCCCAGCGTGACCGTGTCCTTCCCCTGCTTCACCTCGATGCCGAGGTAGTACGTGAGCGCGCCCAAATCGCTCATTTTGAAACGGGCCGCCATTTCCTCCTTGAAGGCGGCGATGTCGCGCTCCCGCGCCCCGGTGACGATCAAGTCGTCGACGTACACGCCGACGATGAGCTCCTCCTTCCCCCGTCGTCGCGTGTACAACGCGTGCTCCGTGGCGCAGCGCGCGAAATCGAGCTCCGCCATGGTGGCGTCGAGTTTCGCATTCCACGCACGCGGAGCTTGGCGCAGTCCGTAGAGGGCCTTCCTGAGCCAGAGCACCTTGTGCTCTGCTCCCTTGACGACGAACCCCGGCGCCTGTTTGACGAAGACAGTCTCCGCCAGCTCCCCGTTCAGAAACGCCGACTTGACGTCGAGGTGATGGACTTGCCAGTCCTTGGCCGCCGCTAGTGCCAGCAGCAGCTGCACGGATTCCATGCGCGCGACCGGGGCGAACACCTCCTCGAAGTCAATCCCCTCGCGCTGTACGAAGCCGCGGGCGACGAGCCGCGCCTTGTGCTTTACCACGGCGCCGTGTTCGTCCTTCTTTACCTTGTAGACCCACTTGAGTCCGATCGGCCGGCATCCCGCCGGTGGATCGACCAAGTCCCAGGTCTTGTTGGCTTCAATCGAGCGCATTTCCTCGAGCATGGCCCTTCTCCAGTTCGCGTCGCGTTCCGCAATTGCGAACGTAGCCGGCTCCTCCGCGCTCATCAGTAGCAGCTCCGGGTCATCATCAAGCAGCCGCGCCGCCAGCCCCGGCGCCTGTGCCTTGCCGATGACGTTGTCCACCCGGCGGAATCGCACCTCCTCGCCCTCATGGAAGGCGTCGACGAAGTCCGAGAGATCCGTCGGCAGGGATGCGAACTCAACTCCTGCCGCCGGGGGAGTCCCCTGTTCGGGCGGAGCAGGGGAGTGTGGCGGAACAGGGAAGCCCGCCGCGGCTGGCCTTGGCGGCTCCTCTGCCCCTACAGCCGCGGGTTCCGGCGCCTGTCCTGGCGCTTCTCCTTCGTCTGCCGTAGCCCCTCCTGCCTCTGGCTGCACACTGACCTCGCCGCCGCCATGGATGACCAGCCGCTCAACGATGGAGTCGCCAAATCCGCCCACGCCCTCTGCTTCCCCCACCACCGGCTTGTCCCACCTCCAAGCTGCCGCCTCATCGAAGACTACGTCCCGGGACACCACCACCTTCTCGCTGACCGGGTCGTAGAGCCGGTAGGCCTTGGACCCTTCCTCATAGCCGAGGAACACCATCTTGGTGCTCCTGTCCTCCATTTTGCCGAGGCCCGGCTTGGTGGCCTTCACGTGGCCGATGCAGCCAAAGGTGCGCAGGAACGTGACATTAGGCTTGCGCCCATGCCACGCTTCGAACGGTGTCACCCCCTTCAAGGCCTTGGTGGGCGAGCAGTTCAGGATGAACACCGCTGTGCTCACTGCTTCGCCCCAGAACTCCGCCGGCATCTCTTTCGCCTTCATCATCGAGCGCGCCATGCCGATGATGGTTTGATTCCGGCGCTCCACCACACCGTTCTGCTGCGGTGAGTAGGGCGCCGTGAGGTGGCGGCCGACCCCCTCATCCGCACAGGTGGCGAACTCCACCGCCGTGAATTCGCCGCCGCGATCCGTCCGAAGCACCCGCAGCTTCTTCCCGGACTCCACCTCCGCGCGCGCTTTGAAGCGCTTGATGGCGTCCGCCGCGTCGCTCTTGCTCGTCAGGAGCTGCAGCCACATGTAGCGACTGCAGTCATCCACGAGCAGGAGGAAGTACCTCCGGCCGCCGTGTGTCACCGGCGTGATTGGCCCGCAAAGGTCCCCATGGACCAGCTCGAGCGGATCAGCCGCGCGATACCTTGCCGCCTTGGGGAACGGTAGTCGCCTCTGCTTCCCCGCCAGGCAGCTGTCGCAGAGCTCTCCGGCGTGCTTGATCTGCGGCAGCCCGGTCACCATCTTCCCCAGCCGCCCGAGCGCGTCGAAGCTCAGGTGGCCGAATCGACCATGCCATAACCACGGCTCCTCCGAGCACGACGCCGCGAGGCACACCGGCTGCTCTACCTTCAAATCCAGCAGGTAGAGGCGGTTACGGGAGCGCGTTACCTTGGCGAGAAGACGCTGCTCCCTGTCTCGGATCCGTAGCACGCCGTCACGGATCTGCACCTCCGATCCGCGCTCATCCAGCTGCCCCAAGCTCACGATGCTCGAGCGCAGCTGCGGAATGCAATACACATCCGTCAGAGCGCGGTGCTCGCCGTTCCGGCATCGGAAGACGACGGTGCCCTGGTCGCGCATGATGACCCGCGAGCCGTCGCCGAACTTGACCGACCCGGTCTTGCTCTCGTCGAGGTCGGAGAAAACGGCCCTGCAACCGGTCATGTGGTTGCTCGCCCCGGAGTCGAGATACCATCCCTGCTCGGGCTCATCGCCGACTGCGCCCAGTTGGACTTGCGCGCGTGGCTCGACAAGGTCGACGGCCTGCGGCGCAATCCTCTGCTCCGCCTCCGCTTCCTCTGCTTCGCCATTCTGCAGCGCGCAATACTCCCCCATCAAGAGCGCGTGCTCGTCATCGCTGTCCTCCCGAGCCAGGTGCGCCTCCTCCTTCTTCTCCGGCTTTGTGTCCGGGCACTCCCGCGCCCAGTGCCCCACCTTCCCACAGCGCCGGCAGGCGTTGGGGTCGGTGTGCTTCTTCTTGTCCACCAGCGCTTTGCCGCGCTGCTTTCCGCCGTTGCCACGGCCACGGTCACCACCGCCACGACTGGAGCCTTCCCCGGTCTTGCGCTTCTCCTTCATCCGCGCCGACCACTCCTCCTCCGTCAGCAGCAGCTTGGGCTTCTCCTTCTCCGGTGGCGCGCGATCCTCCACCGCGCGGAGCCGCCCGGTGACGTCCTCGAGCGACAACGTGGACAAGTCCAGCATCGTCTCGATGGACAAGGCAAGCTGCGCGTATTTGGCCGGCACGACGCGTAGCAGCTTGGCCACAACGTCCTCGTCGTCGACCGGCTTGCCGTAGGTGGCCAGCTGACTCGCGATCGACTGCAGCCGAAGCGCGAAGTCCTCCACGGCCTCTCCGGGCTTGAATCGAAGGTCGTCGAACTCACGGCGCAGCTGATGCGCCTTTGCCTTCTTGGCTCGGTCCGAGCCGAGGCGGAAGGATGCGAGCATGTCCCACGCCTCCTTCGCCGTGTTCTTCGACCCGATGGCCTCATGGAACTCGGACGGCGTGGACGCCATGAGCGCCTCCATGACGCCCACCTCCGCATCCTCACCGGCATTGCCGGTCTCCACCGCCGCCCACCACCGCCGCGCGCGCAGCTTCCACTTCATGTGGACAGCCCACTCGCCGTAGTAGGTGCGGGTGAGCATCGGCCAGGTGTTGGACCCGCCGACCTCCCTCACCGTGCGCACATCCACGGCAGGCTGGGATGCCGAGGCCAGCTGCTTCTCCTTGGCCGCTGCTGCAGCTGCTACCGCAGCCGCCTCTACACCCACCCCTGCGCCCGCTGCAGCCGTGTCCATCACCGGCGACTACGCCCAGCGACTTGTACGGCTCCGATACCAGATGTTGACACCGGTACCCAATGCCCAGGTGAGCAGCACCTGCTCTCCTTCCCTCTCCCTCTCCCCTGGACCAAGGAAGAAGATGAGCTTGAGCTCAGTAAAACACACCGACACACTCACTCCTCTGTCTTCAGCGTTGGCTGAAGAGTGAAAACTGAATGTGGTGGCAAGAGCTGCCTTTTCCATTGCATTGCTTCCTAATTTATACAAGTAAGCTACCAACTACATAGTACATGATGGCATGGCTGAGTACAGCCCCCATCACCTTAGTACATATTCTTAGATCAGCCAAGACATGGCTGGTGTACCTCTACCTACTCCTAGAATGGCCTATTGCCAGTCTTTGCTGCAGTGTCCAGGACATGGACAGCGGGAGCTGACCTTCTACCTGCCCTTCACTGCATTACAGAGGAAGAAGGAAGGGATAGAAGCAGATTATGTCTAACATTCAGGTCCCTAAAATTGCATATGATACTGAAGGCTATTTAGCAAAAACTCCTTTGCATAATCGCACTGATAAGATAGGACCTAAGTTAACTGCTTTTGCAAGTTAGAGACCAAGGGTGCGTTTGGATCTTTTACTGGCTACTGTGTAGCCTAGGCGAGGAATTGGCAATTTGGCATTGAACAGAGCATTTCGATGTAGAGGCATCTTTCTTCAGGGCCTGTGTTTTCCAGCATTTTCCTTGCCAACTCAAGCAAGCCAAATTGGCTCTCCAGCCCTAACAAGGCTAGCCTTGCCCAGCCATGCAAGGTAAGCAATGCCAGCAAACAAGCTAGACGTGCCCCCAAAATGGAGGGCGCTCAAGTTTAGATAGAATAAGATAAGTGGAACAACATGTAAGTTCAAGGGCATATGTCATAGTTCACTATCACAAACAACGAGGAAGGGCTAAATTTATATTTAGGTCAGATATAGAATTATACAATTTAGTAACCTAACATATAAACCAGTATTGTTGATCAGTTATAACATCTGAAACACCAGGCCTTGTCACATAAACCATGATCTGGAATAATAATAGCTGAACAATGTTGATGTAGTTAGAATTACCTTTCTCCTCTTGCTTCTTCCTTTTCTCCTTAGGAGCATAAGTACCATCTTCTTTTGCAATACAATCTGATTTTGTTTTTGCATATTGTACTCGCTGTACAAAGGAAGAAAAATTTAAAAGTTAGTTCTGAACCCTCATACATGACAGCACATATTATTAAGCCTCCAATCCTGATTTCTTAAAATAATGTGACTAGACGGTAAGATCAATATTTGTTTGACCTTAAAGGTAAAGAAACAAGACGCTTCACCAAGAGCACTAGACAAGGATATGTCCTTCAGTTGTTTAGCTTTTAGATATAAGAGGAAACGAGTGTATACTTCCTATATAAAATAAAAGCAAAGATGTGCGCTGATCCAAAAATATAAAGAACGTGTGCCTATCCTATCACCCTATGGAACTCAACATTCAATAAAAGTATTGAGAAAGGTAAGCCTCTTCCGCTTCAACACTGACCAGTTATTATGTGCCACTAGATGTCTCGACAACATATGGATGCTTAACTGAGCAATATATCGCAGAGCAAATTGCAAAACTTAAACTTTTGCAGGCCTACCCTGCACTAATGTCTGGCTCAATACTCAAAGTAGGATATTGCTACACTCAACATACAAACAAAATGACCAGGAAAAACAAATCTATGATGCACCTCATGACATGAAAAGGAAAAACAAAAGATAAAAGACTCAGGAAAATTATCAAATAAAATAAAGGTGCAATACCATTTTTTTGCCATAGAAATCGAAGTCTTGCAATCCACGGAAAGCATTGGTAGCAGCTGTAATTTCGCTAAACACCACCCATGCTTGCCCCCTCAGTTTTTGAGTTTTCAGGGCCACCACATCCAGTATCCTTCCATATTGTGAGCACAGGGCATAAAGCGATCTCTTCAACTCTGCGCAGAATAGAATCATGCATTTCAGCAATGAATAAAACGATGGTTCAAGTTGATTAAACAACATCAAGACATCATATTCCTGAACACGTTTAGGAGGTTTTGGTCACTGGGCAATCATATTACTCGGCCACACATATGATTCCCAGTACAATCAACCCTACACCCCCTGACCTTTTGAGCTGGGTTGTCGCTAGGCCATCACGGCAAATGCGCAATGTTCTTGTTCTGTGGAAGATGACAAGAATTTAACGAATTTCTCCCGAGTCCGTGGATCAAAACGCACTTAAATGTGCAACTGGGTTTCTGGCATACGGATGGCAAGAGTTTTCCCTAATGTCGAAAGCTGACATGGCCCAGGGAGACATGGTCAAAGCATAAAAGGAGCTCAAAACCTATCAATTTCGAACTCTGCTGCAGCCAAAATCCCAAAACATTCAAAATCGCACACTACACACGAGGGAGCTAACCAAACCCTAGAGCGACGCGACGCGACGCCGAGCTAATACCCAGATCGGGAACCTAGGGTTTCAGGAGGAATTCGGCGTGTGAAGGCGAATCAGAGAGGTACCTTCTTTCTTGACCTTCTCGTTGAGGTTGTTGAGGTAGATGGTCTGGTTCGGGGGGATGTCGCCGGACAGCATCTCCTCGACCTCCTCGGCTGCTGCCGCCGCCGCGCCGCCGAAGACGCAGAGATTGCTGTGCGTGCTTTCGGTTTCGGGCCGGGGAAATTCTTGCCGCGCGCGAGAGCGTGATGGTTTCCTTTCTCTTGTGTGGTGAGTTCTCTTGTTCCCGGGCCCGCTCCAAGTCGGTGTTGGCGAATAGATGGCCCGAGGCGGTGTATTTGGGCTGGGACTCTATGGCTGGCCTGTGTGGGTTGTGGGCGGTAACAATTCTGGTCTGTGTGGGTTGTGGGCGGTAACCACTCAAACACTTCTATACATGCATCGATGAATTCTTGGGCAAAACTGATGTGCGGTGTCCGAAACTCTTGCGTTTGAATCAGTCCCTTACGTGTTAGTACGATATGATTTTTTTGACTTTCTTTCAGCTACTAGCCCACTGCGGGTGTGTTCACTTCGCGAAAAGTAGCTGAAAAGTTACTGTAGCACTTTTCGTTGTTATTTGGTAAAATTTGTCCAACTATGAATTAATTAGACTCAAAAGATTCGTTTCGAACTTTACAGACAAACTATGCAATTAGTTATCTTTTTTACCTACGTTTAATGCTCCATGCATGCGTCGAA